>CM051842.1:49731258-58822782 GCA_028451465.1 Erethizon dorsatum
GAGGTAAGCACCTTCCAGGATGGTTCTGCTGTATGGAGAGTAGTGTGGAAACAAAGATATTCTTTCCTTCCCAGGCCCCATTGGAATCAATGGGAAAGCAAGCATACCGTTGTCCTCGGTGCGAGAAAGGAGCTAGAGGTTGGGCAGCTTTGGCATAAGTACAGTTCCAAGAACTAAGCAATCCACAACTTTCAGGAGTGCGAGGCTTTTGAAATCACTGAGTTCTGCATTGAGATTTTCAGATGCGTGTATGGGCAAAGGCAGTTTTCCATGGATTCCTAGGCTGACCTGTGGCGCACATAGAAGCTTCAGTTTGCCTGCGCTTTTCCCTAAGAAGAACTCTAAGTGAGAAGCATAAAGCACCTTCCAGGATGGTTCTGCTGTATGGAGAGTAGTGTGGAAACAAAGATATTCTTTCCTTCCCAGGCCCCATTGGAATCAATGGGAAAGCAAGCATACCGTTGTCCTCGGTGCGAGAAAGGAGCTAGAGGTTGGGCAGCTTTGGCATAAGTACAGTTCCAAGAACTAAGCAATCCACAACTTTCAGGAGTGCGAGGCTTTTGAAATCACTGAGTTCTGCATTGAGATTTTCAGATGCGTGTATGGGCAAAGGCAGTTTTCCATGGATTCCTAGGCTGACCTGTGGCGCACATAGAAGCTTCAGTTTGCCTGCGCGTTTCCCTAAGAAGAACTCTAAGTGAGAAGCATAAAGCACCTTCCAGGATGGTTCTGCTGTATGGAGAGTAGTGTGGAAACAAAGATATTCTTTCCTTCCCAGGCCCCATTGGAATCAATGGGAAAGCAAGCATACCGTTGTCCTCGGTGCGAGAAAGGAGCTAGAGGTTGGGCAGCTTTGGCATAAGTACAGTTCCAAGAACTAAGCAATCCACAACTTTCAGGAGTGCGAGGCTTTTGAAATCACTGAGTTCTGCATTGAGATTTTCAGATGCGTGTATGGGCAAAGGCAGTTTTCCATGGATTCCTAGGCTGACCTGTGGCGCACATAGAAGCTTCAGTTTGCCTGCGCGTTTCCCTAAGAAGAACTCTAAGTGAGAAGCATAAAGCACCTTCCAGGATGGTTCTGCTGTATGGAGAGTAGTGTGGAAACAAAGATATTCTTTCCTTCCCAGGCCCCATTGGAATCAATGGGAAAGCAAGCATACCGTTGTCCTCGGTGCGAGAAAGGAGCTAGAGGTTGGGCAGCTTTGGCATAAGTACAGTTCCAAGAACTAAGCAATCCACAACTTTCAGGAGTGCGAGGCTTTTGAAATCACTGAGTTCTGCATTGAGATTTTCAGATGCGTGTATGGGCAAAGGCAGTTTTCCATGGATTCCTAGGCTGACCTGTGGCGCACATAGAAGCTTCAGTTTGCCTGCGCGTTTCCCTAAGAAGAACTCTAAGTGAGAAGCATAAAGCACCTTCCAGGATGGTTCTGCTGTATGGAGAGTAGTGTGGAAACAAAGATATTCTTTCCTTCCCAGGCCCCATTGGAATCAATGGGAAAGCAAGCATACCGTTGTCCTCGGTGCGAGAAAGGAGCTAGAGGTTGGGCAGCTTTGGCATAAGTACAGTTCCAAGAACTAAGCAATCCACAACTTTCAGGAGTGCGAGGCTTTTGAAATCACTGAGTTCTGCATTGAGATTTTCAGATGCGTGTATGGGCAAAGGCAGTTTTCCATGGATTCCTAGGCTGACCTGTGGCGCACATAGAAGCTTCAGTTTGCCTGCGCATTTCCCTAAGAAGAACTCTAAGTGAGAAGCATAAAGCACCTTCCAGGATGGTTCTGCTGTATGGAGAGTAGTGTGGAAACAAAGATATTCTTTCCTTCCCAGGCCCCATTGGAATCAATGGGAAAGCAAGCATACCGTTGTCCTCGGTGCGAGAAAGGAGCTAGAGGTTGGGCAGCTTTGGCATAAGTAAAGTTCCAAGAACTAAGCAATCCACAACTTTCAGGAGTGCGAGGCTTTTGAAATCACTGAGTTCTGCATTGAGATTTTCAGATGCGTGTATGGGCAAAGGCAGTTTTCCATGGATTCCTAGGCTGACCTGTGGCGCACATAGAAGCTTCAGTTTGCCTGCGCGTTTCCCTAAGAAGAACTCTAAGTGAGAAGCATAAAGCACCTTCCAGGATGGTTCTGCTGTATGGAGAGTAGTGTGGAAACAAAGATATTCTTTCCTTCCCAGGCCCCATTGGAATCAATGGGAAAGCAAGCATACCGTTGTCCTCGGTGCGAGAAAGGAGCTAGAGGTTGGGCAGCTTTGGCATAAGTACAGTTCCAAGAACTAAGCAATCCACAACTTTCAGGAGTGCGAGGCTTTTGAAATCACTGAGTTCTGCATTGAGATTTTCAGATGCGTGTATGGGCAAAGGCAGTTTTCCATGGATTCCTAGGCTGACCTGTGGCGCACATAGAAGCTTCAGTTTGCCTGCGCGTTTCCCTAAGAAGAACTCTAAGTGAGAAGCATAAAGCACCTTCCAGGATGGTTCTGCTGTATGGAGAGTAGTGTGGAAACAAAGATATTCTTTCCTTCCCAGGCCCCATTGGAATCAATGGGAAAGCAAGCATACCGTTGTCCTCGGTGCGAGAAAGGAGCTAGAGGTTGGGCAGCTTTGGCATAAGTACAGTTCCAAGAACTAAGCAATCCACAACTTTCAGGAGTGCGAGGCTTTTGAAATCACTGAGTTCTGCATTGAGATTTTCAGATGCGTGTATGGGCAAAGGCAGTTTTCCATGGATTCCTAGGCTGACCTGTGGCGCACATAGAAGCTTCAGTTTGCCTGCGCGTTTCCCTAAGAAGAACTCTAAGTGAGAAGCATAAAGCACCTTCCAGGATGGTTCTGCTGTATGGAGAGTAGTGTGGAAACAAAGATATTCTTTCCTTCCCAGGCCCCTTTGGAATCAATGGGAAAGCAAGCATACCGTTGTCCTCGGTGCGAGAAAGGAGCTAGAGGTTGGGCAGCTTTGGCATAAGTACAGTTCCAAGAACTAAGCAATCCACAACTTTCAGGAGTGCGAGGCTTTTGAAATCACTGAGTTCTGCATTGAGATTTTCAGATGCGTGTATGGGCAAAGGCAGTTTTCCATGGATTCCTAGGCTGACCTGTGGCGCACATAGAAGCTTCAGTTTGCCTGCGCATTTCCCTAAGAAGAACTCTAAGTGAGAAGCATAAAGCACCTTCCAGGATGGTTCTGCTGTATGGAGAGTAGTGTGGAAACAAAGATATTCTTTCCTTCCCAGGCCCCATTGGAATCAATGGGAAAGCAAGCATACCGTTGTCCTCGGTGCGAGAAAGGAGCTAGAGGTTGGGCAGCTTTGGCATAAGTACAGTTCCAAGAACTAAGCAATCCACAACTTTCAGGAGTGCGAGGCTTTTGAAATCACTGAGTTCTGCATTGAGATTTTCAGATGCGTGTATGGGCAAAGGCAGTTTTCCATGGATTCCTAGGCTGACCTGTGGCGCACATAGAAGCTTCAGTTTGCCTGCGCGTTTCCCTAAGAAGAACTCTAAGTGAGAAGCATAAAGCACCTTCCAGGATGGTTCTGCTGTATGGAGAGTAGTGTGGAAACAAAGATATTCTTTCCTTCCCAGGCCCCATTGGAATCAATGGGAAAGCAAGCATACCGTTGTCCTCGGTGCGAGAAAGGAGCTAGAGGCTGGGCAGCTTTGTCATAAGTTCAGTTCCAAGAACTAAGCAATCCACAACTTTCTGGAGTGCGAAGCTTTTGAAATCACTGAGTTCTGCACTGAGATTTTCTGATGCGTGTATGTTCAAAGGCAATTTTCCATGTATTCCTAGGCTGCCCTGTGGCCGACATGGAGGTAGAAGTTGCCTGCACGTTTCCCTAAGAAGAACTCTAGGTGAGAAGCATAAAGTACCTTCCAGTATGGTGGTGCTGTATGGAGAGTTGTGTGGAAACCAAGATATGCTTTCCTTCCAAGGCCCCATATAATCAATTGGAAATCAACATACTGTTGCCCTGCGTGTGAGAAAGGAGCTATAGCTGGGTGAGCGGGTGCATAATTCAAGGTCCAAGAACTGATCAACCCTGAACATTCATTAGTGTGATGGTGTTGAAATCACTGAGATCCACAATGTAATTTTCAGATTTCTGCATGGTCAAGGGGAATTTTCCATGTATTCCTGGGCTGCTCTATGGGGCCCATCATAACTGCAGGTGCCTGCACGTTTCCCTAAGAAGAACTCTAGGTGAGAAGCATAAAGCACCTTCAAGAATAATTGTGCTCTATGCGGAGATGTGTGGAAACAGAAGTGCTCTTTATTTCGCAGGACCCGGGGAATCACAGAGCAAATTGCATACGGTTGCCCTGCGTGTGAGGAAGGAGCTAGAGCTGTGGGAGCTCTTGCATAAGAGACATTTTAGGAAATTAGCATCCCTGAACTTTCGTGTGTGTTGGGCTGTGAAAACGACGGATATTGACAATGAAATTTTCAGATGTCTCTATGGGGAATGGCAATCTCACATGAATTACTTTGGTTCCCTGTTTTGCACATAGAAGCTGAAGTTGCCTGCGCTTTTTACTAAGAAGAACTTTAGGTGAGAAACATGTAGCACTTTCCAGGATAGTTCTGCTGCATGGATAGTAATAAGTAAAGTTCAAAGAACTAAGAAACAGTGAACTTTCAGGAGTGCGAGGCTTTTGAAATCACTGAGTTCTACAATGAAATTTTCAGATGTCTGCATGGTCAATGGCAATTTTCCATGTATTCCTAGGCTGGCATGTGGCGCGCATAGAGGCTGAAGTTGCCTGCATGTTTCCCTAAGAAGAACTCTAGGTGAGAAGCATGAAGAACCTTCCAGGATGGTGCTGCTGTATGGAGAGTTGTGTGGAAACGAAGATATGCTTTCTTTCCAAGGCCCCATAGAATCAATTGGAAAGCAAGCATACTGTTGCCCTGGGTGCGAGAAAGGAACTATAGATGGGGGAGTTGGTGCATAATTCAAGTTCCAAGAACTGATCCACACTGAACATTCAGGAGTGTGAGGCTGTTGAGATCACTGGGTTCCACAATGTAATTTTCAGATTTCTTTATGGTCAATGGGAATTTTCCATGTATTCCTAGGCTGCTCTACGGGGCCTATCATAGCTGCAGGTGCCTGAGCGTTTCCCTAAGAAGAACTCTAGGTGAGAAGCATGAAGCACATTCAAGAATGATTGTGCTCTATGCGGAGATGTGTGGAAACAGAAGTGCTCTTTTTTTCGCAGGACCCGAGGAATCACTGAGAAAATTGTATAAGGCTGCACTGAGTGTGAGGAAGGATCTAGAGTTGTGGGAGCTCTTGCATAGGAGAGGTTCTAGGAAATAAGCCAACCATGAACTTTTGGTTGTGTTGGGCTGTGAAAACGACGGAGAGTTACAATGAAATTTTCAGATGTCTCTATGGGGAATGGCAATCTCCCATGAATTCCTGGGCTGCCCTGTTTCGCACATAGAAGCTGTTGTTGCCTGCGGGTTTACCTAAGAAGAACTTTACATGAGAAGCATGAAGCACCTTCCAGGATAGTTCTGCTGCATGGATAGTAGTGTGGAAACAAAGATATTCTTTCTTTCCAAGGCCGCATTGGAATCAACGGGAAACAAAGCATACTGTTGCCCTAGGTTCGAGGAAGGAGCTAGAGTTGGGGGAACTGGGGTGTAAGTAAAGTTCCAAGAACTAAGCAACAGTGAACCTTCAGGAGTGTGAGGCTTTTGAAATCACTGAGGTCTACAATGAAATTTTCAGATGTCTGCATGGGCAATGGCAATTTTCCATGTATTCCTAGGCTGCCCTGTGGCCCACATAGAAGTTGAAGTTGCCTGCACATTTCCCCAAGAAGAACTCTAGGTGAGAAGCATAAAGCACCTTCCAGGATGGTGCTGCTCTATGGAGAGTTGTGTGGAAACCAAGATATGCTTTCTTTCCCAATCCCCATAGAATCAATAGGAAAGCAAGCATACAGTTGCCCTGGGTGCGAGAAAGGAGCTATAGCTGGGGGAGCTGGTGCATAATTCAAGTTCCGAGAACTGATCAACCCTCAACATTCAGGAGTGTGAGGCTGTTGAAATCACTGAAATCTGCAAAGTAATTTTCAGATTTCTTTATGGTCAAGGGGAATTTTCCATGTATTCCTATGTTGCTCAATGATGCCATCATAGCTGCAGTTTCCTGCGCATTTCCCTAGGAAGAACTCTAGGTGAGAAGCATAAAGCAACTTCAAGAATGATTGTGCTCTATGCTTAGATGTGTGGAAACAGAAGTGCTCTTTATTTCGCAGGACCCGGGGAATCTCTGAGTAAATTGCATACGGTTGCCCCGCCTGTGAGGAAGGAGCTAGAGCTGTGGGAGCTCTTGCATGTGAGAGGTTCCAGGAAATAAGCAACCCTGAAATTTCGGGTGTGTTGGGCTGTGAAAACGACGGAGAGTTACAATGAAATTTTCAGATGTCTCTATGGGGAATGGCAATCTCCCATGAATTCCTGGGCTGCCCTGTTTTGCACATAGAAGCTGTAGTTGCCTGCACGTTTCCCTAAGAAGAACTTTAGGTGAGAAGCATGAAGCACCTTCCAGGATAGTTCTGCTGCATGCATAGTAGTGTGGAAACAAAGATATTCTTTCTTTACAAGGCCGCATTAGAATCAATGGGAAACAAAGCATACTGTTGCCCTGGGTTCGAGGAAGGAGCTAGAGTTGGGGGAACTGGGGTATAAGTAAAGTTCAAAGAACTAAGAAACAGTGAACCTTCAGGAGTGCGAGGCTTTTGAAATCACTGAGTTCTACAATGAAATTTTCAGATTTCTGTATGGGCAATGGCAATTTTCCATGTATTCCTTGGCTGCCCTGTGGCCCACATAGAGGTGAAGTTGCCTGCACATTTCCGTAAGAAGTACTCTAGGTGAGAAGCATAAAGCACCTTCAAGGATGATTGTGCTGTATGCGGAGATGTGTGGAAACAGAAGTGCTCTTTTTTTCGGAGGACCCGGGGAATCACTGAGCAAATTGCATGCGGTTGCCCTGCGTGTGAGGAAGGAGCAAGAGCTGTGGGAGCTCTTGCATAAGTGAGGTTCAAGGAAATTAGCATCCCTGAACTTTCGTGTGTGTTGGGCTGTGAAAACGACGGATATTGACAATGAAATTTTCAGATGTCTCTATGGGGAATGGCAATCTCCCTTGAATTACTTTGGTGCCCTGTTTCGCACATAGAAGCTGAAGTTTCCTGCGCTTTTTACTAAGAAGAACTTTAGGTGAGAAAAATGTAGTACTTTCCAAGATAGTTCTGCTTCATGGATAGTAATAAGTAAAGTTCGAAGAACTAAGAAACAGTGAACTTTCAGGAGTGCGAGGCTATTGAAATCACTAAGTTCTACAATGAAATTTTCAGATGTCTGCATGGTCAATGGCAATTTTCCATGTATTCCTAGGCTCCCATGTGGCCCGCATTGAGGCTGAAGTTGCCTGCATGTTTCCCTAAGAAGAACTCTAGGTGAGAAGCATGAAGAACCTTCCAGGATGGTGCTGCTGTATGGAGAGTTGTGTGGAAACGAAGATATGCTTTCTTTCCAAATCCCCATAGAATCAATTGGAAAGCAAGCATACTGTTGCCCTGGGTGCGAGAAAGGAACTATAGCTGGGGGACCTGGTGCATAATTCAAGTTCCAAGAACTGATCCACACTGAACATTCAGGAGTGTGAGGCTGTTGAAATCACTGAGATCCGCAATGTAATTTTCAGATTTCTGTATGGTCAATGGGAATTTTCCATGTATTCCTAGGCTGCTCTATGTGGATCATCATAGCTGCAGGTGCGTGAGCGTTTCCCTAAGAAGAACTCTAGGTAAGAAGCATGAAGCACATTCAAGAATGAATGTGCTCTATGCGGAGATGTGTGGAAACAGAAGTGCTCTTTTTTTCGCAGGACCCGAGGAATCACTGAGAAAATTGTATAAGGCTGCACTGAGTGTGAGGAAGGATCTAGAGTTGTGGGAGCTCTTGCATAGGAGAGGTTCTAGGAAATAAGCTAACCATGAACTTTCGGGTATGTTGGGCTGTGAAACCGACGGAGAGTTACAAGGAAATTTTCAGATGTCTCTATGGGGAATGGCAATCTCCCATGAATTCCTGGGCTGCCCTGTTTCGCACATAGAAGCTGCACTTGCCTGCGCATTTCCCTAAGAAGAACTTTAGGTGAGAAGCATGAAGCACCTTCCAGGATAGTTCTGCTGCATGGATAGTAGTGTGGAAACAAAGATATTCTTTCTTTCCAAGGCCGCATTGGAATCAACGGGAAACAAAGCATACTGTTGCCCAGGGTTCGAGGAAGGAGCTAGAGTTGGGGGAACTCACGTATAAGTAAAGTTCCAAGAACTAAGCAACAGTGAACCTTCAGGAGTGTGAGGCTTTTGAAATCACTGAGTTCTACAATGAAATTTTCAGATGTCTGCATGGGCAATGGCAATTTTCCATGTATTCCTAGGCTGCCCTGCGGCCCACATGGAGGTTGGAGAAGCATAAAGCACCTTCCAGGATGGTGCTGCTCTATGGAGAGTTGTGTGGAAACCAAGATATGCTTTCTTTCCCAATCCCCGTGGAATCAATAGGAAAGGAATCATACTGTTGCCCTGGGTGCGAGAAAGGAGCTATAGCTGGGGGAGCTGGTGCATAATTCAAGTTCCAAGAACTGATCAACACTGAACATTCAGGAGTGTGAGGCTGTTGAAATCACTGAGATCTACAATGTAATTTTCAGATTTCTGTATCGTCAAGGGGAATTTTCCATGTATTCCTATGTTGCTCAATGATGCCATCATAGCTGCAGTTTCCTGCGCATTTCCCTAAGAAGAACTCTAGGTGAGAAGCATAAAGCAACTTCAAGAATGATTGTGCTCTATGCGGAGATGTGTGGAAACAGAAGTGCTCTTTATTTCGCAGGACCCGGGGAATCTCTGAGAAAATTGCATACGGTTGCCCTGCGTGTGAGGAAGGAGCTAGAGCTGTGGGAGCTATTCTATACGAGAGGTTCTAGGTAATAAGCAACCCTGAACTTTCGGGTGTGTTGGGCTGTGAAAACGATGGAGAGTTACAATGAAATTTTCAGATGTCTCTATGGGGAATGGCAATCTCCCATGAATTCCTGGGCTGCCGTGTTTTGCACATAGAAGCTGTAGTTGCCTGCACGTTTACCTTAGAAGAACTTTAGGTGAGAAGCATGAAGCACCTTGCAGAATAGTTCTGCTGCATGCATAGTAGTGTGGAAACAAAGATATTCTTTCTTTACAAGGCCGCATTGGAATCAACGGGAAACAAAGCATACTGTTGCCCTGGGTTCGAGGAAGGAGCTAGAGTTGGGGGAACTGGGGTATAAGTAAAGTTCCAAGAACTAAGAAACAGTGAACTTTCAGGAGTGTGAGGCTTTTGAAATCACTGAGTTCTACAATGAAATATTCAGATGTCTGTTTGGGCAATGGCAATTTTCCATGCATCCCTAGGCTGCTCTGTGGCCCACATAGAGGCTGAAGTTGCCTGCACGTTTCCCTAAGAAGAACTCCAAGTGAGAAGCATAAAGCACCTTCTAGGATGGTGGTGCTGTATGGAGAGTTGTGTGGAACCCAAGATATGCTTTCTTTCCAAGGCCCCATATAATCAATTGGAAAGCAAACATACTGTTGCCCTGGGTGCAAGAAAGGAGCTATGGCTGGGTGAGCGGGTGCATAATTCAGGGCCCAAGAACTGATCAACCCTGAACATTCAGGAGTGTGAGGCTGTTGAAATCACTGAGATCTACAATGTAATTTTCAGATTTCTGTATGGTCAAGGGGAATTTTCCATGTATTCCTAGGCTGCTCTATGGGGCCCATCATAGCTGCAGGTGCCTGCACGTTTCCCTAAGAAGAACTCTAGGTGAGAAGCATAAAGCACCTTCAAGAATGATTGTGCTCTATGCGGAGATGTGTGGAAACAGAAGTGCTCTTTATTTCGCAGGACCCGGGGAATCACTGAGAAAATTGCATACGGTTGCCCTGCGTGTGAGGAAGGAGCTAGAGCTGTGGGAGCTCTTGCATATGGGAGGTTCTAGGAAATAAGCAACCCTGAGCTTTCGTGTGTGTTGGGCTGTGAAAACGACGGATATTGACAATGAAATTTTCAGATGTCTCTATGGGGAATGGCAATCTCACATGAATTACTTTGGTGCCCTGTTTTGCACATAGAAGCTGAAGTTGCCTGCGCTTTTTACTAAGAACTTTAGGTGAGAAACATGTAGCACTTTCCAGGATAGTTCTGCTGCATGGATAGTAATAAGTAAAGTTCGAAGAACTAAGCAACAGTGAACCTTCAGGAGTGTGAGGCTGTTGAAATCACTGAGATCTACAAAGTAATTTTCAGATTTCTTTATGGTCAAGGGGAATTTTCCATGTATTCTTCTGTTGCTCAATGATGCCATCATAGCTGCATTTGCCTGCGCATTTCCCTAAGAAGAACTCTAGGTGAGAAGCATAAAGCAACTTCAAAAATGATTGTGCTCTATGCGGAGATGTGTGGAAACAGAAGTGCTCTTTATTTCGCAGGACCTGGGGAATAACTAAGAAAATTACGTATGCTTGCCCTGCGTGTGAGGAAGGAGCTAGCGTTGTGGGAGCTCATGCTTACGAGAGGTTCTAGGAAATAAGCAACCCTGAACTTTCGGGTGTGTTGGGCTGTGAAAACGACGGAGATTTACAATGAAATTTTCAGATGTCTCTATGGGGAATGGCAATCTCCCATGAATTCCTGGGCTGCCCTGTTTCGCACATAAAAGCTGCAGTTGCCAGAGCGTTTCCCTAAGAAGAACTTTAGGTAAGAAGCATGAAGCACCTTCCAGGATTGTGCTGCTGTTTGGAGAGTTGTGTGGAAACCAAGATATGCTTTCTTTCCAAGGCCCTATGGAATCATTGGAAAGCAAGCATACTTTTGCCCTGGGTGCGAAAAGGGAGCTCTAGCTGGTGGATTTGGTCCATAAATCAAGTTCCAAGAACTGATCAACCCTGAATATTCAGGAGTGTGAGTCTTTGGAAATCACTGAGATCTACAATATAATTTTCAGATTTCTGTATGGTCAAGTGGAATTTTCTATGTATTCCTAGGCTGTTCTAAGGGGCCCATCATAGCTGCAGGTGCCTGCGTGTTTCCCTAAGAAGAACTATAGGTGAGAAGCATAAAGCACCTTCAAGAATGATTGTGCTCTATGCGGAGATGTGTGGAAACAGAAGTGCTCTTTATTTCGCAGGACCCAGGGAATCACTGAGAAAATTGCATACGGTGGCTCTGCGTGTGAGGAAAGAGCTAGAGTTGTGGGAGCTCTTGTATACGAAAGGTTCTAGGAAATAAGCAACCCTGAACTTTCGGGTGTGTTGGGCTGTGAAAACGACGGAGAGTTACAATGAAATTTTCAGATGTCTGTAGGGGAATGGCAGTCTCCCATGAATTCCTGGGCTGCCCTGTTTTGCAGATAGAAGCTGTAGTTGCCTGCACGTTTCCCTAAGAAGAACTTTAGGTGAGAAGCATGAAGCACCTTCCAGGATAGTTCTGCTGCATGGATAGTAGTGTGGAAACAAAGATATTCTTTCTTTCCAAGGCAACATTAGAATCAATGGGAAACAAAGCATAGTGTTGCCCTGGGTTTGAGGAAGGAGCTAGAGTTGGGGGAACTGGGGTATAAGTAAAGCTCGAAGAACTAAGAAACAGTGAACTTCCAGGAGTGCGAGGCTTTTGAAATCACTGAGTTCTACAATGAAATTTTCAGATTTCTGTATGGGCAATGGCAATTTTCCTTGTATTCCTGGGCTGCCCTGTGGCCCACATAGAGGCTGAAGTTGCCTGCACATTTCCCTAAGAAGAACACTAGGTGAGAAGCATAAAGCACCTTCCAGGATGGTGGTGCTCTATGGAGAGTTGTGTGGAAAACAAGATATGCTTTCCTTCCAAGGCCCCATATAATCAATTGGAAAGCAAGCATACTGTTGCCCTGGGTGCGAGAAAGGAGCTATAGCTGGGTGAGCGGGTGCATAATTCAAGGTCCAAGAACTGATCAACCCTGAATATTCAGGAGTGTGAGGGTGTTGAAATCACTGAGATACACAATGTAATTTTCAGATTTCTGTATGGTCAAGGGGAATTTTCCATGTATTCCTAGGCTGCTCTATGGGGCCCATCATAACTGCAGGTGCCTGCATGTTTCCCTAAGAAGAACTGTAGGTGAGAAGCATAAAGCACCTTCAGGGATGATTGTGCTCTATGCGGAGATGTGTGGAAACAGAAGTGCTCTTTATTTCGCAGGACCCAGGGAATCACTGAGCAAATTGCATGTGGTTGCCCTGCGTGTGAGGAAGGAACTAGAGCTGTGGGAGGTCTTGAATAAGAGAGGTTCTAGGAAATTAGCATTCCTGAACTTTCGTTTGTGTTGGGCTGTGAAAACGACGGATTTTGACAATGAAATATTCAGATGTCCCTATGGGGAATGGCAATCTCCCATGAATTCCTGGGCTGCCGTGTTTCGCACAAAGGAGCTGCAGTTGCCTGTGCGTCTCCCTAAGAAGAACTTTAGGTGAGAAGCATGAAGCACCTTCCAGGATAGTTCTGCTGCATGGATAGCAGTGTGGAAACAGTGATATTCTTTCTTTCCAAGGCCGCATTTTAATCAATGGAAAACAAAGCATACTGTTTCCCTGGGTTCAAGGAAGGAACTAGAGTTGGGGGAACTGGCGTATAAGTAAAGTTCCAAGAACTAAGCAACTGTGAACTTTCAGGAGTGTGAGGCTTTTGAAATCACTGAGTTCTACAATGAAATTTTCAGATGTCTGTATGGGCAATGGCAATTTTCCATGTATTCCTAGGCTGAATGTGGCCCATATAGAGTCTAAAGTTGCTTGCACGTTTCCCTAAGAAGAACTCTAGGTGAGAAGCATAAAGCACCTTCCAGGATGGTGCTGCTGTATGGAGAGTTGTGTGGAAACCAAGATATGCTTGCTTTCCAAGGCCCCATAGAATCAATAGGAAAGCAAGCATGCTGTTGCCCTGTTTGTGAGAAAGGAGCTATAGCTGGGGGAGCTGGTGCATAATTCGTGTTCCCAGAACTCATCGACCCTGAACATTCAGGACTGTGAGGCTGTTGAAATCACTGAGTTCTAGAAAGTAATTTTCAGATTTCTGTATGGTCAAGGGGAATTTTCCAAGTGTTCCTATGCTGCTCAATGAGGCCATCATTGCTGCAGGTGCCTGCGCGTTTCCCTAAGAAGAACTCAAGGTGAGTAGCATATAACAACTTCAAGAATGATTGTGCTCTATGTGGAGTTGTGTGGAAACAGAAGTGCTCTTTATTTTGCAGGACGTGGTAATCACTGAGAAAGTTGCATGAGGTTGCCCTGCGTGTGAGGAAGGAGCTAGAGCTGTGGGAGCTCTTGCTTACGAGAGGTTCTAGGAAATAAGCAACCCTGAACTTTCAGGTGTGTTGGGCTGTGAAAACGACGGAGATTTACAATGAAATTTTCAGATGTCTCTATGGGGAATGGCAATCTCCCATGAAATCCTGGGCTGCCCTGTTTCGCACATAGAAGCTGTAGTTGCCTGCGCGTTTCCCTAAGAAGAACTTTAGGTGAGAAGCATGAAGCACCTTCCAGGATAGTTCTGCTGCATGGATAGTAGTGTGGAAACAAAGATATTCTTTCTTTCCAAGGCCGCATTGGAATCAATGGGAAACAAAGCATACTGTTGCCCTGGGTTCGAGGAAGGAGCTAGAGTTGGGGGAACTCACGTATAAGTAAAGTTCCAAGAACTAAGCAACAGTGAACTTTCAGGAGTGTGAGGCTTTTGAAATCACTGAGTTCTACAATGAAATTTTCAGATGTCTGTATGGGCAATGGCAATTTTCCATGTATTCCTAGGCTGCCCTGTGGCCCACATAGAGGCTGAAGTTGCCTGCACGTTTCCCTAAGAAGAACTCTAGGTGAGAAGCATAAAGCAACTTCCAGGATGGTGCTGCTGTATGGAGAGTTGTGTGGAAACCAAGATATGCTTTCTTTCCAAGGCCCCATAGAATCAATTGGAAAGCAAGCATACTGTTGCCCTGTTTGTGAGAAAGGAGCTATAGCTGGTGGAACTGTTGCATAATTCAAGTTCCAAGAACTGATCAACACTGAGCATTCAGGAGTGTGAGGCTGTTGAAATCACTGAGATCTACAATGTAATTTTCAGATTTCTGTATGGTCAAGGGGAATTTTCCATGTATTCATAGGCTGCTCTATAGCACCCATCATAGCTGCAGGTGCCTGCGCGTTTCCCGAAGAAGACCTCTAGGTGAGAAGCATAAAGCAACTTGAAGAATGATTGTGCTCTATGCGGAGATGTGTGGAAACAGAAGTGCTCTTTATTTCGTAGGACCCAGGGAATCTCTGAGAAAACTGCATACGGTTGCCTTGCCTGTGAGGAAGGAGCTAGAGCTGTGGGAGCTCTTGCATACGAGGGGTTCTAGAAAATAAGCAAACCTGAACTTTCGGGTGTGTTGGGCTCTGAAAACGACAGAGATTTACAATGAAATATTCAGATGTCTCTATGGGGAATGGCAATCTCCCATGAATTCCTGGGCTGCCCTGTTTCGCACATAGAAGCTGTTGTTGCCTGCGGGTTTACCTAAGAAGAACTTTACATGAGAAGCATGAAGCACCTTCCAGGATAGTTCTGCTGCATGGATAGTAGTGTGGAAACAAAGATATTCTTTCTTTCCAAGGCCGCATTGGAATCAACGGGAAACAAAGCATACTGTTGCCCTGGGTTCGAGGAAGGAGCTAGAGTTGGGGGAACTGGGGTGTAAGTAAAGTTCCAAGAACTAAGCAACAGTGAACCTTCAGGAGTGTGAGGCTTTTGAAATCACTGAGGTCTACAATGAAATTTTCAGATGTCTGCATGGGCAATGGCAATTTTCCATGTATTCCTAGGCTGCCCTGTGGCCCACATAGAAGTTGAAGTTGCCTGCACATTTCCCCAAGAAGAACTCTAGGTGAGAAGCATAAAGCACCTTCCAGGATGGTGCTGCTCTATGGAGAGTTGTGTGGAAACCAAGATATGCTTTCTTCCCAAGGCCCCAAAGAATCAATAGGAAAGCAAGCATACTGTTGCCCTGGGTGCGAGAAAGGAGCTATAGCTGGGGGAGCTGGTGCATAATTCAAGTTCCAAGAACTGATCAACACTGAATATTCAGGAGTGTGAGGCTGTTGAAATCACTGAAATCTGCAAAGTAATTTTCAGATTTCTTTATGGTCAAGGGGAATTTTCCATGTATTCCTATGTTGCTCAATGATGCCATCATAGCTGCAGTTTCCTGCGCATTTCCCTAGGAAGAACTCTAGGTGAGAAGCATAAAGCAACTTCAAGAATGATTGTGCTCTATGCAGTGTTGTGTGGAAACAGAAGTGCTCTTTATTTCGCAGGACCCGGGGAATCACTGAGAAAATTGCATACGGTTGCCCTGCCTGTGAGGAAGGAGCTAGAGCTGTGGGAGCTCGTGGATAAAAGAGGTTCTAGGAAATAAGCAAACCCGAACTTTCGGGTGTGTTGGGCTGTGAAAACGACGGAGATTTACAATGAAATTTTCAGATGTCTCTATGGGGAATGGCAATCTCCCATGAATTCCTGGGCTGCCCTGTTTCGCACATAGAAGCTGTAGTTGCCTGCGCATTTCCCTAAGAAGAACTTTAGGTGAGAAGCATGAAGCACCTTCCAGGATAGTTCTGCTGCATGGATAGTAGTGTGGAAACAAAGATATTCTTTCTTTCCAATGCCGCATTAGAATCAATGGGAAACAAAGCATAGTGCTGCCCTGGGTTCGAGGAAGGAGCTAGAGTTGGGGGAACTGGGGTATAAGTAATGTTCCAAGAACTAAGCATCAGTGAAATTTCAGGAGTGCGAGGCTTTTGAAATCACTGAGTTCTACAATGAAATTTTCAGATGTCTGTATGGGCAATGGCAATTTTCCATGTATTCCTTGGCTGCCCTGTGGCCCACATAGAGGTGAAGTTGCCTGCACATTTCCGTAAGAAGTACTCTAGGTGAGAAGCATAAAGCACCTTCAAGGATGATTGTGCTGTATGCGGAGATGTGTGGAAACAGAAGTGCTCTTTTTTTCGGAGGACCCGGGGAATCACTGAGCAAATTGCATGCGGTTGCCCTGCGTGTGAGGAAGGAGCAAGAGCTGTGGGAGCTCTTGCATAAGTGAGGTTCAAGGAAATTAGCATCCCTGAACTTTCGTGTGTGTTGGGCTGTGAAAACGACGGAGATTTACAATGAAATTTTCAGATGTCTCTATGGGGAATGGCAATCTCCCTTGAATTACTTTGGTGCCCTGTTTCGCACATAGAAGCTGAAGTTTCCTGCGCTTTTTACTAAGAAGAACTTTAGGTGAGAAGCATGAAGCACCTTCCAGGATAGTTCTGCTGCATGGATAGTAATAAGTAAAGTTCGAAGAACTAAGAAACAGTGAACTTTCAGGAGTGCGAGGCTATTGAAATCACTAAGTTCTACAATGAAATTTTCAGATGTCTGTATGGGCAATGGCAATTTTCCGTGTATTTCTTGGCTACTATGTGGCCCACACAGAGGCTGAAGTTGCCTGCACGTTTCCCTAAGAAGAACTCAAGGTGAGAAGCATAAAGCACCTTCCAGGATGGTTCTGCTCTATGGAGAGTTGTGTGGAAACCAAGATATGCTTTCTTTCCAAGGCCCCATAGAATCAATTGGAAAGCAAGCATACTGTTGCCCTGGGTGCGAGAAAGGTACTATAGCTGGGAGATCTGGTGCATAATTCAAGTTCCAAGAACTGATCAACCCTGAACATTCAGGAGTGTGAGGCTGTTGAAATCACTGAGATCTACAATGTAATTTTCAGATTTCTGCATGGTCAAGGGGAATTTTCCATGTATTCCTAGGCTGCTCTATGTGGATCATCATAGCTGCAGGTGCGTGAGCGTTTCCCTAAGAAGAACTCTAGGTAAGAAGCATGAAGCACATTCAAGAATGAATGTGCTCTATGCGGAGATGTGTGGAAACAGAAGTGCTCTTTTTTTCGCAGGACCCGAGGAATCACTGAGAAAATTGTATAAGGCTGCACTGAGTGTGAGGAAGGATCTAGAGTTGTGGGAGCTCTTGCATAGGAGAGGTTCTAGGAAATAAGCTAACCATGAACTTTCGGGTATGTTGGGCTGTGAAACCGACGGAGAGTTACAAGGAAATTTTCAGATGTCTCTGTGGAGAATGGCAATCTCCCATGAATTCCTGGGCTGCCCTGTTTCGCACATAGAAGCTGTAGTTGCCTGCGCGTTTACCTAAGAAGAACTTTAGGTGAGAAGCATGAAGCACCTTCCAGGATAGTTCTGCTGCATGGATAGTAGTGTGGAAACAAAGATATTCTTTCTTTCCAAGGCCGCATTGGAATCAACGGGAAACAAAGCATACTGTTGCCCTGGGTTCGAGGAAGGAGCTAGAGTTGGGGGAACTGGGGTATAAGTAAAGATCCAAGAACTAAGCAACAGTGAACTTTCCGGAGTGTGAGGCTTTTGAAATCACTGAGTTCTACAATGAAATTTTCAGATGTCTGCATGGGCAATGGCAATTTTCCATGTATTCCTAGGCTGCCCTGCGGCCCACATGGAGGTTGGAGAAGCATAAAGCACCTTCCAGGATGGTGCTGCTCTATGGAGAGTTGTGTGGAAACCAAGATATGCTTTCTTTCCCAATCCCCGTGGAATCAATAGGAAAGCAAGCGTACAGTTGCCCTGGGTGCGAGAAAGGAGCTATAGCTGGGGGAGCTGGTGCATAATTCAAGTTCCGAGAACTGATCAACCCTCAACATTCAGGAGTGTGAGGCTGTTGAAATCACTGAAATCTACAAAGTAATTTTCAGATTTCTTTATGGTCAAGGGGAATTTTCCATGTATTCCTATGTTGCTCAATGATGCCATCATAGCTGCAGTTTCCTGCGCATTTCCCTAGGAAGAACTCTAGGTGAGAAGCATAAAGCAACTTCAAGAATGATTGTGCTCTATGCGGAGATGTGTGGAAACAGAAGTGCTCTTTATTTCGCAGGACCCGGGGAATCTCTGAGAAAATTGCGTACGGTTGCCCCGCCTGTGAGGAAGGAGCTAGAGCTGTGGGAGCTCTTGCATGTGAGAGGTTCCAGGAAATAAGCAACCCTGAACTTTCGGGTGTGTTGGGCTGTGAAAACGATGGAGAGTTACAATGAAATTTTCAGATGTCTCTATGGGGAATGGCAATCTCCCATGAATTCCTGGGCTGCCCTGTTTTGCACATAGAAGCTGTCGTTGCCTGCACGTTTACCTTAGAAGAACTTTAGGTGAGAAGCATGAAGCACCTTGCAGAATAGTTCTGCTGCATGCATAGTAGTGTGGAAACAAAGATATTCTTTCTTTACAAGGCCGCATTAGAATCAATGGGAAACAAAGCATACTGTTGCCCTGGGTTCGAGGAAGGAGCTAGAGTTGGGGGAACTGGGGTATAAGTAAAGTTCGAAGAACTAAGAAACAGTGAACTTTCAGGAGTGCGAGGCTTTTGAAATCACTGAGTTCTACAATGAAATTTTCAGATTTCTGTATGGGCAATGGCAATTTTCCTTGTATTCCTTGGCTGCTCTGTGGCCCACATAGAGGCTGAATTTGCCTGCACGTTTCCCTAAGAAGAACTCCAAGTGAGAAGCATAAAGCACCTTCTAGGATGGTGGTGCTGTATGGAGAGTTGTGTGGAACCCAAGATATGCTTTCTTTCCAAGGCCCCATATAATCAATTGGAAAGCAAACATACTGTTGCCCTGGGTGCAAGAAAGGAGCTATGGCTGGGTGAGCGGGTGCATAATTCAGGGCCCAAAAACTGATCAACCCTGAACATTCAGGAGTGTGAGGGTGTTGAAATCACTGAGATCCACAATGTAATTTTCAGATTTCTGTATGGTCAAGAGGAATTTTCCATGTATTCCTAGGCTGCTCTATGGGGCCCATCATAACTGCAGGTGCCTGCACGTTTCCCTAAGAAGAACTCTAGGTGAGAAGCATAAAGCACCTTCAAGAATGATTGTGCTCTATGCGGAGATGTGTGGAAACAGAAGTGCTCTTTATTTCGCAGGACCCGGGGAATCACTGAGCAAATTGCATGCGGTTGCCCTGCGTGTGAGGAAGGAGCTAGAGCTGTGTGAGCTCTTGCATAAGAGAGGTTCTAGGAAATTAGCATCCCTGAGCTTTCGTGTGTGTTGGGCTGTGAAAACGACGGATATTGACAATGAAATTTTCAGATGTCTCTATGGGGAATGGCAATCTCACATGAATTACTTTGGTGCCCTGTTTTGCACATAGAAGCTGAAGTTGCCTGCGCTTTTTACTAAGAACTTTAGGTGAGAAACATGTAGCACTTTCCAGGATAGTTCTGCTGCATGGATAGTAATAAGTAAAGTTCGAAGAACTAAGCAACAGTGAACCTTCAGGAGTGTGAGGCTGTTGAAATCACTGAGATCTACAAAGTAATTTTCAGATTTCTTTATGGTCAAGGGGAATTTTCCATGTATTCTTCTGTTGCTCAATGATGCCATCATAGCTGCATTTGCCTGCGCATTTCCCTAAGAAGAACTCTAGGTGAGAAGCATAAAGCAACTTCAAAAATGATTGTGCTCTATGCGGAGATGTGTGGAAACAGAAGTGCTCTTTATTTCGCAGGACCTGGGGAATAACTAAGAAAATTACGTATGCTTGCCCTGCGTGTGAGGAAGGAGATAGAATTGTGGGAGCTCTTGCATAGGAGAGGTTCTAGGAAATAAGCAACCCTGAACTTTCGGGTGTGTTGGGCTGTGAAAATGACGGAGAGTTACAATGAAATTTTCAGATGTCTCTATGGGGAATGGCAATCTCCCATGAATTCCTGGGCTGCCCTGTTTCGCACATAAAAGCTGCAGTTGCCAGAGCGTTTCCCTAAGAAGAACTTTAGGTAAGAAGCATGAAGCACCTTCCAGGATTGTGCTGCTGTTTGGAGAGTTGTGTGGAAACCAAGATATGCTTTCTTTCCAAGGCCCTATGGAATCATTGGAAAGCAAGCATACTTTTGCCCTGGGTGCGAAAAGGGAGCTCTAGCTGGTGGATTTGGTCCATAAATCAAGTTCCAAGAACTGATCAACCCTGAATATTCAGGAGTGTGAGTCTTTGGAAATCACTGAGATCTACAATATAATTTTCAGATTTCTGTATGGTCAAGTGGAATTTTCTATGTATTCCTAGGCTGTTCTAAGGGGCCCATCATAGCTGCAGGTGCCTGCGTGTTTCCCTAAGAAGACCTCTAGGTGAGAAGCATAAAGCACCTTCAAGAATGATTGTGCTCTATGCGGAGATGTGTGGAAACAGAAGTGCTCTTTATTTCGCAGGACCCAGGGAATCACTGAGAAAATTGCATACGGTGGCTCTGCGTGTGAGGAAAGAGCTAGAGTTGTGGGAGCTCTTGTATACGAAAGGTTCTAGGAAATAAGCAACCCTGAACTTTCGGGTGTGTTGGGCTGTGAAAACGACGGAGAGTTACAATGAAATTTTCAGATGTCTGTAGGGGAATGGCAGTCTCCCATGAATTCCTGGGCTGCCCTGTTTTGCAGATAGAAGCTGTAGTTGCCTGCACGTTTCCCTAAGAAGAACTTTAGGTGAGAAGCATGAAGCACCTTCCAGGATAGTTCTGCTGCATGGATAGTAGTGTGGAAACAAAGATATTCTTTCTTTCCAAGGCCGCGTTGGAATCAACGGGAAACAAAGCATATTGTTGCCATGGGTTTGAGGAAGGAGCTTGAGTTGGGGGAACTAGGGTATAAATAAAGGTCCAAGAACTAAGCAACAGTGAACTTTCAGGATTGTGAGGCTTTTGAAATCACTGAGTTCTACAATGAAATTTTCAGATGTTTGTTTGGGCAATGGCAATTTTCCATGTATTCCTGGGCTGCCCTGTGGCCCACATAGAGGCTGAAGTTGCCTGCACGTTTCCCTAAGAAGAACTCTAGGTGAGAAGCATAAAGCACCTTCCCGTATGGTGCTGCTCTATGGAGAGTTGTTTGGAAACCAAGATATGCTTTCTTTCCAAGGCACCATAGAATTAATTGGAAAGCAAGCATACTGTTGCCCTGGGTGTGAGAAAGGAGTTATAGCTGGGTGAGCTGGTTCATAATTCAAGTTCCAAAACCTGATCAACCCTGATATTCAGGAGTGTGAGGCTGTTGAAATCACTGAGATCTACAATGTAATTTTCAGATTTCTGTATGGTCAAGGGGAATTTTCCATGTATTCCTAGGCTGCTCTATGGGGCCCATCATAACTGCAGGTGCCTGCATGTTTCCCTAAGAAGAACTGTAGGTGAGAAGCATAAAGCACCTTCAGGGATGATTGTGCTCTATGCGGAGATGTGTGGAAACAGAAGTGCTCTTTATTTCGCAGGACCCAGGGAATCACTGAGCAAATTGCATGTGGTTGCCCTGCGTGTGAGGAAGGAACTAGAGCTGTGGGAGGTCTTGAATAAGAGAGGTTCTAGGAAATTAGCATTCCTGAACTTTCGTTTGTGTTGGGCTGTGAAAACGACGGATTTTGACAATGAAATATTCAGATGTCCCTATGGGGAATGGCAATCTCCCATGAATTCCTGGGCTGCCGTGTTTCGCACAAAGGAGCTGCAGTTGCCTGTGCGTCTCCCTAAGAAGAACTTTAGGTGAGAAGCATGAAGCACCTTCCAGGATAGTTCTGCTGCATGGATAGTAGTGTGGAAACAAAGATATTCTTTCTTTCCAAGGCCGCATTGGAATCAATGGAAAACAAAGCATACTGTTTCCCTGGGTTCAAGGAAGGAACTAGAGTTGGGGGAACTGGCGTATAAGTAAAGTTCCAAGAACTAAGCAACAGTGAACTTTCAGGAGTGTGAGGCTTTTGAAATCACTGAGTTCTACAATGAAATTTTCAGATGTCTGTATGGGCAATGGCAATTTTCCATGTATTCCTAGGCTGAATGTGGCCCATATAGAGTCTAAAGTTGCTTGCACGTTTCCCTAAGATGATATCTAGGTGAGAAGCATAAAGCTACTTCCTTGATGGTGCTGCTGTACGCAGAGTTGTGTGGAAACCTAGATATGCTTGCTTTCCAAGGCCCCATAGTATCATTTGGAAAGCAAGCACACTGCTGCCCTGGGCATGAGAAAGGGGCTATAGCTGGGGGAGCTGGTGCATAATTCAAGTTCTAAGATCTGATCAACCCTGAACTTTCAGGTGTGTGATGCTGTTGAAATCCTGAGTACTACAATGTAATTTTCAGATTAATGTATGGTCAAGGGGAATTTTCCGTGTATTCCTAGCCTGCACTATGGGGCGCAACATATCTGCAGGTGCCTGCGCATTTCCCTAAGAAGAACTCTAGGTGAGAATCATAAAGCACCTTCAAGAATGATTGTGCTCTATGTGGAGATGTGTGGAAACCGAAGTGCTCTTTATTTTGTAGGACTCGGGGAATCACTGAAAAAAATGCATGAGGTTGCCCTGCGTGTGAGGAAGGAGCTAGAGCTGTGGGAGCTCTTGCATAAGAGAGGTTCTAGGAAATAAGCAACCATGAACTTTCGGGTGTCGGGCTGTGAAAACGACGGATATTGACAATGAAATTTTCAGATGTCTCTATCTGGAATGGCAATCTCCCATGTCCTCCTGGGCTGCCCTGTTTCGCACATAGAAGCTGTAGTTGCCTGCGCGTTTCCCTAAGGAGAACTTTAGGTGAGAAGCATGAAGCACCTTCCAGGATAGTTCTGCTGCATGGCAAGTAGTGTGGAAGCAAAGATATTCTTTCTTTCCAAGGCCGCATTGGAATCAATGGGAAACAAAGCATACTGTTGCCCTGGGTTCGAGGAAGGAGCTAGACTTGGGGGAACTGGAGTATAAGTAAAATTCCGAGAACTAAGCAACAGTGACCTTTCAGGACTGTGAGGCTTTTGAAATTACTGAGTTCTACAATGATATTTTCAGATGTCTGTATGGGCAATGGCAATTTTCCTTGTATTCCTAGGCTGCCCTGTGGCCCACATAGACGCTGAAGTTGCCTGCACGTTTCCCTAAGAACTCTAGGTGAGAAGCATAAAGCACTTTCCAGGATGGTGCTACTGTATGGAGAGTTGTGTGGAAACCAAGATATGCTTTCTTTCCAAGGCCCCATAGAATCAATTGCAAAGCAAGCATATTATTGCCCTGTTTGTGAGAAAGACGCTATAGCTGGGGGAGCTGGTGCATAATTCAAGTTTCAAGAACTGATCAACCCTGAACATTCAGGACTGTGAGGCTGTTGAAATCACTGAGATCTACAATGTAATTTTCAGAATTCTGTATGGTCAAGGGGAATTTTCCATGTATACATCGGCTGCTCTATAGCACCCATCATTGCTGCAGGAGCCTGCGCGTTTCCCTAAGAACTCTAGGTGAGAAGCATAAAGCAACTTGAAGAATGATTGTGCTCTATGCGGAGATGTGTGGAAACAGAAGTGCTCTTTATTTCGTAGGACCCAGGGAATCTCTGAGAAAACTGCATACGGTTGCCTTGCCTGTGAGGAAGGAGCTAGAGCTGTGGGAGCTCTTGCATACGAGGGGTTCTAGAAAATAAGCAAACCTGAACTTTCGGGTGTGTTGGGCTCTGAAAACGACAGAGATTTACAATGAAATATTCAGATGTCTCTATGGGGAATGGCAATCTCCCATGAATTCCTGGGCTGCCCTATTTCGCACATAGAAGGTGCAGTTGCCTGCGTGTTTCCCTAAGAAGAACTTTAGGTGAGAAGCATAAAGCAACTTCCAGGATAGTTCTGCTGCATTGATAGTAGTGTGAAAACAAAGATATTCTTTCTTTCCAAGGCCGCATTGGAATCAATGGGAAACAAAGCATACTGTTGCCCTGGGATCGAGGAAGGAGCTAGAGTTGTAGAAACTGGACTATAAGTAAAGTTCCACGAACTAAGCAACAGTGAACTTTCAGGAGTGTGAGGCTTTTGAAATCACTGAGGTCTACAATGAAATTTTCAGATGTCTCTATGGGCAATGGCAATTTTCCATGTATTACTAGACTGTCCTGTGGCCCACATAGAGGCTGAAGTTGCCTGCACATTTCCCTAAGAAGAACTCTAGGTGAGAAGCATTAAGCACCTTCCTGGATGGTGCTGCTGTATGGAGAGTTGTGTGGAAACCAAAATATGCTTTCTTTCCAAGGCCCCATAGAATCAATTGGAAAGCAAGCATACTGTTGCCCTGGGTGCGAGTAAGGAGCTATAGCTGGGGCAGCTGGTGCATAATTCAAGTTCCAAGAACTGATCAACCCTGATCATTCAGGAGTGTGAGACATGTTGAAATCACTGAGATCTACAATGTAAATTTTAGATTTCTCTGTGGTCAAGAAGAATTTTCCATGTATTCCTAGGCTGCTCTATAGGGCCCATCATAGCTGCAGGTGCCTGCGCATTTCTCTAAGAAGAACTCTAGGTGAGAAGCACAAAGCAACTTCAAGAATGATTGTGCTCAAGGAGTAGATGTGTGGAAACAGAAGTGCTCTTTATTTCGCAGGACCCGGGGAATCTCTGAGAAAATTGCATACGGTTGCCCCGCCTGTGAGGAAGGAGCTAGAGCTGTGGGAGCTCTTGCATATGAGAGGTTCTAGGAAATAAGCAACCCTGAACTTTCGGGGGTGTTTGGCTGTGAAAAGGACGGAGATTTACAATGAAATTTTCAGATGTCTCTATGGGTATTGGCAATCTCCCATGAATTCCTGGGCTGCCCTGTTTTGCACACAGAAGCTTCAGTTGCCTGCACGTTTCACTAAGAATAACTTTAGATGAGAAGCATGAAGCACCTTCCAGGATAGTTCTGCTGCATGGATAGTAGTGTGGAAACAAAGATATTCTTTCTCTCCAAGGCCGCATTTTAATCAACGGGAAACAAAGCATACTGTTGCCCTGGGTTCGAGGAAGGAACTAGAGTTGGGGGAACTGGGGTGTAAGTAAAGTTCCAAGAACTAAGCCACAGGGAACTTTCAGGAGAGTGAGGCTTTTGAAATCACTGAGTTCTACAAAGATATTTTCAGATGTCTGCATGGGCAACGGCAATTTTCCATGTATTCCTAGGCTGCCCTGTGGCGCACATAGAGGTTGAAGTTGCCTGCACGTTTCCCCAAGAAGAACTCTAGGTGAGAAGCATAAAGCACCTTCCAGGATGGTGCTGCCATATGGATAGTTGTGTGGAAACCAAGATATGCTTTCTTTCCCAGACCCTACAGAAGCAATAGGAATGCAAGCATACTGTTGCCGTGGGTGTGAGAAAGGAGCTATAGCTGGGTGAGCGGGTGCATAATTCAAGGTCCAAGAACTGATCAATCCTGAACATTCAGGAGTGTGAGGGTGTTGAAATCACTGAGATCCACAATGTAATTTTCAGATTTCTGCATGATCAAGGGGAATTTTCTATGTATACGTAGGCTGCTCTATGTGGCCCATCAAAACTGCAGGTGCCTGCACGTTTCCCTAAGAAGAACTCTAGGTGAGAAGCATAAAGCAACTTCAAGAATGATTGTGCTCTATGAGGAGAAGTATGGAGACAGAAGTGCTCTTTATTTCGCCAAACCAGGAGAATCTCTGAGAAAATTGCATACGGTTGCCCCGCCTGTGATTAAGGAGCTAGAGCTGTGGGAGCTCTTGCAAAGGAGAGGTTCCAGGAAATAAGCAACCCTGAACTTTCGGGCGTGTTCGGCTGTAAAAAGGACGGAGAGTCACAATGAAATTTTCAGATGTCTCTATGGGGAATGGCAATGTCCCAAGAATTCCTGGGCTTCCCTGTTTCGCACATATTAGCTGTAGTTGCCTGCGTGTTTCCCTAAGAAGAACTTTATGTCAGAAGCATGAAGCACCTTCCACGATAGTTCTGCTGCATAGAGAGTAGTGTGGAAACAAAGATATGCTTTATTTAGTAGGCCGCTTTGGAATCAACGGGAAACAAAGCATACTATTGCGCTGGGTTCGAGGAAGGACCTAGAGTTGGGGGAACTTGGTATAAGTAATTTCCAAGAACTAAGCAACAGTGAACTTTCAGGAGTGTCAGGCTTTTGAAATCACTGAGTTCTACAATGAAATTTTCAGATGTGTGTATGGGTAATGGCAATTGTCCTTGTATTCCTAGGCTGCCCTGTGGCCCACATAGAGGCTAAAGTTTCCTGCACGTTTCCCTAAGGAGAACTCTAGGTGAGAAGCATAAAGCACCTTCCAGGATGGTGCTGCTGTATGGAGAGTTGTGTGGAAACTAAGATATGCTTTCTTTCCCAGGCCCCATGGAATCAGTTGGAAAGCAAGCATACTGTTGCCCTGTTTGCGAGAAAGGAGCTATACCTGGGGGAGCTGGTGCATAATTCAAGTTCCAAGAACTGATCAACCGTGAAGATTCAGGAGTGTGAGGCTGTTGAAATCACTGAGTTCTACAAAGTAATTTTCAGATATCTGTATGTTCAAGGGGAATTTTCCATGTATTCCTAGGCTGTTCAATTGGGCCCGTCATAGCTGCAGGTGCCTGCGCGTTTCCCTAAGAAGAACTCAAGGTGAGAAGCATACAGCACCTTCAAGAATGATTGTGCTCTATTCGGAGATGTGCGGAAATAGAAGTGCTCTTTATTTCGCAGGACAGGGGGAATCTCTGAGAAAATTGCATACGGTTGCCCCGCCTGTGAGGAAGGAGGTAGAGCTGTGGGAGCTCTTGCATAAGAGAGGTTCTAAGAAATAAGCAACCCTGAACCTTCGGGTGTGTTTGGCTGTGAAAATGACGGTGATTTACAATGAAATTTTCAGATGTCTCTATGGGGATTGGCAATGTCCCATGAATTCCTGGGCTGCCCTCTTTCACACATAGAAGCAGCAGTTGCCTGCACGTTTCCCTAAGAAGAAATTTAGGTGAGAAGCATGAAGCTCCTTCCAGAATGGTTCTGCTGCATGGATTGTAGTATGGAAACAAAGATATTCTTTCTTTCCAAGGCCGCATTGGAATCAATGGGAAACAAAGCATACTGTTGCCCTGGGTTCGAGGAAGGAGCTAGACTTGGGGGAACTGGAGTATAAGTAAAATTCCGAGAACTAAGCAACAGTGACCTTTCAGGACTGTGAGGCTTTTGAAATTACTGAGTTCTACAATGATATTTTCAGATGTCTGTATGGGCAATGGCAATTTTCCTTGTATTCCTAGGCTGCCCTGTGGCCCACATAGACGCTGAAGTTGCCTGCACGTTTCCCTAAGAACTCTAGGTGAGAAGCATAAAGCACCTTCCAGGATGGTGCTACTGTATGGAGAGTTGTGTGGAAACCAAGATATGCTTTCTTTCCAAGGCCCCATAGAATCAATTGCAAAGCAAGCATATTATTGCCCTGTTTGTGAGAAAGACGCTATAGCTGGGGGAGCTGGTGCATAATTCAAGTTTCAAGAACTGATCAACCCTGAACATTCAGGACTGTGAGGCTGTTGAAATCACTGAGATCTACAATGTAATTTTCAGAATTCTGTATGGTCAAGGGGAATTTTCCATGTATACATCGGCTGCTCTATAGCACCCATCATTGCTGCAGGAGCCTGCGCGTTTCCCTAAGAACTCTAGGTGAGAAGCATAAAGCAACTTGAAGAATGATTGTGCTCTATGCGGAGATGTGTGGAAACAGAAGTGCTCTTTATTTCGTAGGACCCAGGGAATCTCTGAGAAAACTGCATACGGTTGCCTTGCCTGTGAGGAAGGAGCTAGAGCTGTGGGAGCTCTTGCATACGAGGGGTTCTAGAAAATAAGCAAACCTGAACTTTCGGGTGTGTTGGGCTCTGAAAACGACAGAGATTTACAATGAAATATTCAGATGTCTCTATGGGGAATGGCAATCTCCCATGAATTCCTGGGCTGCCCTATTTCGCACATAGAAGGTGCAGTTGCCTGCGTGTTTCCCTAAGAAGAACTTTAGGTGAGAAGCATAAAGCAACTTCCAGGATAGTTCTGCTGCATTGATAGTAGTGTGAAAACAAAGATATTCTTTCTTTCCAAGGCCGCATTGGAATCAATGGGAAACAAAGCATACTGTTGCCCTGGGATCGAGGAAGGAGCTAGAGTTGTAGAAACTGGACTATAAGTAAAGTTCCACGAACTAAGCAACAGTGAACTTTCAGGAGTGTGAGGCTTTTGAAATCACTGAGGTCTACAATGAAATTTTCAGATGTCTCTATGGGCAATGGCAATTTTCCATGTATTACTAGACTGTCCTGTGGCCCACATAGAGGCTGAAGTTGCCTGCACATTTCCCTAAGAAGAACTCTAGGTGAGAAGCATTAAGCACCTTCCTGGATGGTGCTGCTGTATGGAGAGTTGTGTGGAAACCAAAATATGCTTTCTTTCCAAGGCCCCATAGAATCAATTGGAAAGCAAGCATACTGTTGCCCTGGGTGCGAGTAAGGAGCTATAGCTGGGGCAGCTGGTGCATAATTCAAGTTCCAAGAACTGATCAACCCTGATCATTCAGGAGTGTGAGACATGTTGAAATCACTGAGATCTACAATGTAAATTTTAGATTTCTCTGTGGTCAAGAAGAATTTTCCATGTATTCCTAGGCTGCTCTATAGGGCCCATCATAGCTGCAGGTGCCTGCGCATTTCTCTAAGAAGAACTCTAGGTGAGAAGCACAAAGCAACTTCAAGAATGATTGTGCTCAAGGAGTAGATGTGTGGAAACAGAAGTGCTCTTTATTTCGCAGGACCCGGGGAATCTCTGAGAAAATTGCATACGGTTGCCCCGCCTGTGAGGAAGGAGCTAGAGCTGTGGGAGCTCTTGCATATGAGAGGTTCTAGGAAATAAGCAACCCTGAACTTTCGGGGGTGTTTGGCTGTGAAAAGGACGGAGATTTACAATGAAATTTTCAGATGTCTCTATGGGTATTGGCAATCTCCCATGAATTCCTGGGCTGCCCTGTTTTGCACACAGAAGCTTCAGTTGCCTGCACGTTTCACTAAGAATAACTTTAGATGAGAAGCATGAAGCACCTTCCAGGATAGTTCTGCTGCATGGATAGTAGTGTGGAAACAAAGATATTCTTTCTCTCCAAGGCCGCATTTTAATCAACGGGAAACAAAGCATACTGTTGCCCTGGGTTCGAGGAAGGAACTAGAGTTGGGGGAACTGGGGTGTAAGTAAAGTTCCAAGAACTAAGCCACAGGGAACTTTCAGGAGAGTGAGGCTTTTGAAATCACTGAGTTCTACAAAGATATTTTCAGATGTCTGCATGGGCAACGGCAATTTTCCATGTATTCCTAGGCTGCCCTGTGGCGCACATAGAGGTTGAAGTTGCCTGCACGTTTCCCCAAGAAGAACTCTAGGTGAGAAGCATAAAGCACCTTCCAGGATGGTGCTGCCATATGGATAGTTGTGTGGAAACCAAGATATGCTTTCTTTCCCAGACCCTACAGAAGCAATAGGAATGCAAGCATACTGTTGCCGTGGGTGTGAGAAAGGAGCTATAGCTGGGTGAGCGGGTGCATAATTCAAGGTCCAAGAACTGATCAATCCTGAACATTCAGGAGTGTGAGGGTGTTGAAATCACTGAGATCCACAATGTAATTTTCAGATTTCTGCATGATCAAGGGGAATTTTCTATGTATACGTAGGCTGCTCTATGTGGCCCATCAAAACTGCAGGTGCCTGCACGTTTCCCTAAGAAGAACTCTAGGTGAGAAGCATAAAGCAACTTCAAGAATGATTGTGCTCTATGAGGAGAAGTATGGAGACAGAAGTGCTCTTTATTTCGCCAAACCAGGAGAATCTCTGAGAAAATTGCATACGGTTGCCCCGCCTGTGATTAAGGAGCTAGAGCTGTGGGAGCTCTTGCAAAGGAGAGGTTCCAGGAAATAAGCAACCCTGAACTTTCGGGCGTGTTCGGCTGTAAAAAGGACGGAGAGTCACAATGAAATTTTCAGATGTCTCTATGGGGAATGGCAATGTCCCAAGAATTCCTGGGCTTCCCTGTTTCGCACATATTAGCTGTAGTTGCCTGCGTGTTTCCCTAAGAAGAACTTTATGTCAGAAGCATGAAGCACCTTCCACGATAGTTCTGCTGCATAGAGAGTAGTGTGGAAACAAAGATATGCTTTATTTAGTAGGCCGCTTTGGAATCAACGGGAAACAAAGCATACTATTGCGCTGGGTTCGAGGAAGGACCTAGAGTTGGGGGAACTTGGTATAAGTAATTTCCAAGAACTAAGCAACAGTGAACTTTCAGGAGTGTCAGGCTTTTGAAATCACTGAGTTCTACAATGAAATTTTCAGATGTGTGTATGGGTAATGGCAATTGTCCTTGTATTCCTAGGCTGCCCTGTGGCCCACATAGAGGCTAAAGTTTCCTGCACGTTTCCCTAAGGAGAACTCTAGGTGAGAAGCATAAAGCACCTTCCAGGATGGTGCTGCTGTATGGAGAGTTGTGTGGAAACTAAGATATGCTTTCTTTCCCAGGCCCCATGGAATCAGTTGGAAAGCAAGCATACTGTTGCCCTGTTTGCGAGAAAGGAGCTATACCTGGGGGAGCTGGTGCATAATTCAAGTTCCAAGAACTGATCAACCGTGAAGATTCAGGAGTGTGAGGCTGTTGAAATCACTGAGTTCTACAAAGTAATTTTCAGATATCTGTATGTTCAAGGGGAATTTTCCATGTATTCCTAGGCTGTTCAATTGGGCCCGTCATAGCTGCAGGTGCCTGCGCGTTTCCCTAAGAAGAACTCAAGGTGAGAAGCATACAGCACCTTCAAGAATGATTGTGCTCTATTCGGAGATGTGCGGAAATAGAAGTGCTCTTTATTTCGCAGGACAGGGGGAATCTCTGAGAAAATTGCATACGGTTGCCCCGCCTGTGAGGAAGGAGGTAGAGCTGTGGGAGCTCTTGCATAAGAGAGGTTCTAAGAAATAAGCAACCCTGAACTTTCGGGTGTGTTTGGCTGTGAAAATGACGGTGATTTACAATGAAATTTTCAGATGTCTCTATGGGGATTGGCAATGTCCCATGAATTCCTGGGCTGCCCTCTTTCACACATAGAAGCAGCAGTTGCCTGCACGTTTCCCTAAGAAGAAATTTAGGTGAGAAGCATGAAGCTCCTTCCAGAATGGTTCTGCTGCATGGATTGTAGTATGGAAACAAAGATATTCTTTCTTTCCAAGGCCGCATTGGAATCAATGGGAAACAAAGCATACTGTTGCCCTGGGTTCGAGGAAGGAGCTAGAGTTGGGGGAAATGGGCTATAAGTAAAGTGCCAAGAACTAAGCAACAGTGAACTTTCAGGAGTGTGAGGCTTTTGAAATCACTGAGTTCTAGAATGAAATTTTCAGATGTCTTTATGGGCAATGGCAATTTTCCATGTATTTCTAGGCTGCCCTGTGGCCCACATAGAAGCAGAAGTTGCCTGCACATTTCCCTAAGAATAACTCTAGGTGAGAAGCATAAAGCACCTTCCAGGATGGTGCTGCTGTATGGAGAGTTGTGTGGAAACCAAGATATGCTTTCTTTCCAAGGCCCCATAGAATCAGTTGGAAAGCAAGCATACTGTTGCCCTGTTTGCGAGAACGGAGCTATAGCTATGGGAGCTGGTGCATAATTCAAGTTCCAAAAACTGATCAACCCTGAACATTCAGGAGTGTGAGCTTGTTGAAATCCCTGAGTTCTACAAAGTAATTTTCAGATTTCTTTATGGTCAAGGGGAATTTTCCATGTATTCCTAGTCTCCTCAATGTGGCCATCATAGCTGTAGGTGCCTGTGCATTTCCCTAAGAAGAACTCAAGGTGAGAAGCATAAAGCACGTTCAAGAATGATTGTGATCTATACGTAGATGTGTGGAAACAGAAGTGCTCTTTATTTCCCAGGACCGGGGAATCTCTGAGAAAATTGCATACGGTTGCCCTGCGTGTGAGGAAGGAGCTAGAGCTGTGGAAGTTCTTGCATACGAGAGGTTCTAGGAAATAAGCAACAATGAACTTTCGGGTGTGTTGTGCTGTGAAAAGGATGGAGAGATACAATGAAATTTTCAGATGTCTGTATGGGCAATGGCAATTTTCCATGTATTCCTAGGCTGCCCTGTGGCCCACATAGAGGCTGAAGTTGCCTGCACGTTTCCCTAAGAAGAACTCTAGTTGAGAAGCATAAAGCACCTTCCAGGATGGTGCTGCTGTATGGAGAGTTGTGTGGAAACCAAGATATGCTTTCTTTCCAAGGCCACATAGAATCAATTGGAAAGCAAGCATACTGTTGCCCAGGGTGACAGAAAGGAGCTATAGCTGGGGGAGCTGGTGCATAATTCAAGTTCCAAGAACTGATCAACACTGAACATTCATGTCTGTGAGGCTGTTGGAATCACTGAGTTCTACAAAGTAATTTTCAGATTTCTGTATTTTCAAGGGGAATATTCCATGTATTCCTAGGCTGCTCTATAGCACCCATCATAGCTGCAGGTGCCTGCACGTTTTCCTAAGAAGAACTCTAGGTGAGAAGCATAAAGCAACTTCAAGAAGGATTGTGCTCTATGCAGAGATGTGTGGAAACAGAAGTGCTCTTTATTTCGCAGGAGCCGGGGAATCTCTGAGAAAATTGCATACAGTTGCCTTGCCTGTGTGGAAGGAGCTAGAGATGTGGGAGCTCTTCAATAAGAGACGTTCTAGGAAATAAGCAACCCTGAAATTTCGGGTGTGTTGGGCTGTGAAAACGACTGAGATTTACAATGAAATTTTCAGAAGTCTCTATGGGGAATGGCAATCTCCCATGAATTTCTGGGCTGCCCTGTTTCGCACATAGAAGGTGCAGTTGCCTGCGCATTTCCCCAAGAAGAACTTTAGGTGAGAAGCACGAAGCACCTTCCAAGCTGCATGGATAGTAGTGTGGAAACAAAGATATTCTTTCTTACCAAGGCAGCAGTGGAATCAACGGGAAACAAAGCATACTGTTGACCTGGTTTCGAGGAAGGAGCTAGAGTTGGGGGAACTGGAGTATAAGTAAAGATCCAAGAACTAAGCAACAGTGAACTTTCAGTAGTGTGAGTTTTTTGAAATCACTGAGTTCTACAATGAAATTTTCAGATGTCAGTATCGGCAATGGCAATATTACATGTATTCCTAGGCTGCCCTGTGGCCCACCTAGAGGCTGAAGTTGCAAGCACGTTTCCCTAAGAAGAACTCTAGGTGAGAAGCATAAAGAACCTTCCAGGATGGTGCTGCTGTATTGAGAGTTTTGTGGAAGGCAAGATATGCTTTCTTTCCAAGTCCCCATAGAATCAATTGGAAAGCAAGCCTAAGGTTGCGCTGGGTGTGAGAAAGGAGCTATAGCTGGGGGAGCTGGTGCATAATTCAAGTTCCAAGAACTGATCAACCCTGAACATTCAAGAGTGTGAGGGTATTGAAAACACTGGGTTCAACAATGTAATTTTCAGATTTCTGCATGGTCAAGGGGAATTTTCCATGTATTCCTAGGTTGCTCTATGGGGCCCATCATAGCTGCAGGTGCCTGCACGTTTCCCAAAAGAAAAACTCTAGGTGAGAAGCTTAAAGCACCTTCAAGAATTATTGTGCTCTATGCGGAGATGTGTGGAAACAGAAGTTCTCTTTATTTCGCAGGACCCAGGGAATCACTGAGAAAATTGCATACGTTTGCCCTGCGTGTGAGGAAGTAGCTAGATCTGTGGGAGCTCTTGCATATGAGAGGTTCCAGGAAATAAGCAACCCTGTAATTTTGGGTGTGTTGTTGTGTGAAACGACGGAGACTGACAATGAAATTTTCAGATGTCTCTATGGGGAAAGGCAATCTCCCATGAATTCCTGGGCTGCCTTGTTTTGCAGATAGATGTTGCAGTTGCCTGAGCGTTTCCCTAAGAATAACTTTATGTGAGAAGCATGAAGTACCTTCCTGGATAATTCGGATGCATGGATAGTAGTGTGGAAAGAAAGATATTCTTTCTTTCCAAGGTCGCTTTGGAATCAACGGGAAACAAAGCATACTGTTGCCCTGGGTTCGAGGAAGGAGCTAGAGTTGGGGGAACTGGAGTATAAGTAAAATTCCAAGAACTAAGCAACAGTGAACTTTCAGGAGTGTGAGGTGTTTGAAATCACTGAGTTCTACAATGAAATTTTTAGTTGTCTGTATGGTCAATAGCAATATTCCATGCATTCCTAGGCTGCTGTGTGGCACACATACAGGCTGAAGTTGCCTGCACATTTACCTAAGAGGGACTCTAGGTGAGAAGCGTAAAGCACCTCCCAGGATGGTGCTGCTTTATGGAGAGTTGTGTGGAAACCAAGATATGCTTTCTTTCCAAGGCCTCATAGAATCAATTGGAAAGCAAACATACTGTTGCCCTGATGCGAGAAAGGAGCTATAGCTGGGGAAGCTGGTGCATAATTCAAGTTCCAAGAACTGACCAACCCTGAACATTGAGGAGAGTGAGGCATTTGAAATCACTGAGTTCTACAAGTTAATTTTCAGATTTTTGTATGGTCAAGGGGAATTTTCCATGTATTCCTCTGCTGCTCAATGGGGCCCATCATAGCTGTAGGTGCCTGCACGTTTCCCTAAGAAGAACTCTACGTGAGAATCATAAAGCAACTTCAAGAATGATTGTGCTGTATGCGGAGATGTGTGGAACCAGAAGTGCTCTTTATTTTGCAGGACCCGGGGAATCACTGAGAAAATTGCATACGGTTGCCCTGCATGTGAGGAAGGAGCTAGAGCTGTGTGAGCTCTTGCATAGGAGAGGTTCAAGGAAATAAGCAACCCTGAACTTTCGGGTGTGTTGGGCTGTGAAAAGGAAGGAGAGTTACAATGATGTATTCAGATGTCTCTATGGGGAATGGCAATCTCCCATGAATTCCTGGTCTGCCGTGTTACACACATAGAAGCTGTAGTTGCCTGCGCGTTTCCCTAAGAAGAACTTCAGGTGAGAAGCATGAAGCATCTTCCAGGATAGTTCTGCTGCTTGGATAGTAGTGTGGAAACAAACATATTCTTTCTTTCCAAGGCTGCATTGGAATCAACAGGAAAAAAAGCATACTGTCGCCTTGGGTTTGAGGAAGGAGCTAGTGTTGGGGGAACAGGGGTATAAGTGAAGTTCCAAGAAGTAAGCAACAGTGAACTTTCAGGAGTGTGAGGCTTTTGAAATCACTGAGATCTACAATGAAATTTTCAGATGTCTGCAAGGGCAATGGCAATTTTCCATGTATTCCTAGGCTGCCCTGTCTCCCACATAGAGGCTGAAGTTCCTTCTCATTTCCCTAAGAAGAACTCTAGGTGAGAAGCGTACCGCACCTTCCAGAATGGTGCTGCTGTATGGAGAGTTATGCGGAAACCAAGATATGCTTTCTTTCCAAGGCCCCATAGAATCAATTGGAAAGCAAGCATACGGTGCCCTGGGTGTTAGAAAGGAGCTATAGCTAGGGGATCTGGTGCATAATTCAAGTTCCAAGAACTGATCAACCCTGAACATTCAGGAGTGTGAGGCTGTTGAAATCACTGAGTTCTACAATGTAATTTTCAGATTTCTGTATGGTCAAGGGGAATTTTCCATGTATTCCTAGGCTGCTCAAAGGGGCCCATCATAGCTGCAGGTGCCTGCGCGTTTCCCTAAGAAGTCTATTTGAGAAGCATAAAGCACGTTCAAGAATGATTGTGCTCTATGCAGAGATGTGTGGAAACAGAAGTGCTCTTTATTTCGCAGTTCCCTGGGAATCACTGAGAAAATTGCATACAGTTGCCCTGCGTGTGAGGGAGGAGCTAAAGCTGTGGGAGCTTTGCATAGCAGAGGTTGTAGGAAACAAGCAACCCTGAACTTTCGGGTGTTTTGGGCTGTGAAAACGACGGACATTTACAATGAAATTTTCAGATGTCTCCATGGTGAATGGCAATCTCCCATGAATTCCTGGCCTACCCTGTTTCGCACATAGAAGCTGCATTTTCCTGCGTCGTTCCCTAAGAAGAACTTTAGGTGAGAAGCTTGAAGCACCTTCCAGGATAGTTCTGCTGCATGGATAGTAGTGTGGAAACAAAGATATTCTTTCTTTCCAAGGAAACATTGGAATCAACGGAAAACAAATATACTGTTGCCCTGGGTTTGAGGAAAGAGCTAGAGTTGGGAGAACAGGAGTATAAGTAAAGTTCCAAAAACTAAGCAACAGTGAACTTTCAGGAGTGTGAGGTTTTTGAAATCACTGAGTTCTACAATGAAGTTTTCAGATGTCTGTATGGGCAATGGCAATATTCCATGCATTCCTAGGCTGCCCCATGGCCCACATACAGGCTGAAGTTGCCTGCACATTTCCCTAAGAAGGACTCTAGGTGAGAAGCATAAAGCACCTTCCAGGATGGTGCTGTTTATGGAGAGCTGTGTGGAAACCAAGATATGCTTTCTTTCCAAGGCCTCATAGAATCAATTGGAAAGCAAGCACACTTTTGCCCTGCGTGTGATAAAGGAGCTATAGCTCGGGGAGCTGGGCATAATTCAAGTTCCAAGAACTGATCAACCCTGAATATTTAAGAGTGTAAGGCTGTTGAAATCACTGGGTTCAACAATGTAATTTTCAGATTTCTTTATGGTCAAGGGGAATTTTCCATGTATTCCTAGTCTGCTCTATGGGGCCCATCATAGCTGCAGGTGCCTGCGCGTTACCCAAAGAAGAACTCTAGGTGAGAAACATAAAGCACCTTAAGGAATGATTGTGCTCTATGCGGAGATGTGTGGAAACAGAAGTGCCCTTTATTTCGCAGGACCGGGGGAGTCACAGAGAATATTGCATACGGTTGCCTTGCTTGTGAGGAAGGAACTAGAGCTGTGGGAGTTCTTGCATATGAGAGGTACTACGAAATAAGCAACCCTGAACTTTTATGTGTGTTGGGCTGTGAAAATGGTGGAGAATTACAGTCAAATGTTCAGATGTCTCTATGGGAAATGGCAATCTCCCATGAATACCTGGGTTGCCCTATTTTGCACATAAAAGCTACAGTAGCCTGCGCATTTCCCTAAGAAGAATTTTAGTTGAGAAGCATGAAGCACCTTCAAGAATTATTGTGCCCTATGCTGAGACGTGTGGAAACAGAAGTGTTCTTTATTTCGCAGGACCCGGGAATCACAGAGAATATTTCATACGGTTTCCCTGCGTGTGAGGGAGGAGCTAATGCTGTGGGAGCTCTTGCATAGCAGAGGTTTCAGGAAATAAACAACCCTGAAATTTTGGGTGTGTTGGCCTGTGAAAACGATGGAGATTTACAATGAAATTTTCAGATGTCTCTATGAGGAATGGCAATATCCCATGAATTCCTGGGCAGCCCTGTTTCGCACATAGAAGCTACATTTTCCTGCTTGTTTCCCTAAGAAGAACTTTAGGTGAGAAGCATGAAGCACCTTCCAGGATAGTTCTGCTGCATGGATAGTAGTGTGGAAACAAAGATATTCTTTCTTTCCAAGGAAACATTGGAATCAACGGAAAACAAAGATACTATTACCCTGGGTTCGAGGGAAGAGCTAGAGTTGGGGGAACTGGAGTATAAGTAAAGTTCCAAGAACAAAGCAACAGTGAACTTTCAGGAGTGTGAGGTTTTTTGAAATCTCTGAGTTCTAAAATGAAATTTTCAGATGTCTGTATGGGCAATGGCAATATTCCATGCATTCTTAGGCTGCCCTGTGTCCCACATACAGGCTGAAGTTGCCTGCAATTTCCCTAAGAAGGACTCTAGGTGAGAAGCATAAAGCACCTTCCAGGATGGTGCTGCTTTATGGAGAGTTGTGTGGAAACCAAGATATGCTTTCTTTCCAAGGCCTCAGAGACTCAATAGGAAAGCAAGCATACTGTTGCCCTGGGTGCGAGAAAGGAGGTATAGATGGGGGAGCTGCTGCATAATTCAAGTTCCAAGAACTAATCAACCCTGAACATTCAGAAGTTTGAGGCTGTTGAAATCACTGTGTTCAAAAATGTAAATTTCAGATTTTTTTATGGTGAAGGGGAATTTTCCATGTATTCCTACGCTGCTCAATGGGGCCCACCATAGCTGCAGGTGCCTGCGTGTTTCCCTAAGAAGAACTCTAGGTGAGAAAGATAAAGCACCTTCAAGAATGATTGTGCTCTAGGCGGAGATGTGTGGAAACAGAAGTGCTCTTTATTTCGCAGGACCCAGGGAATAACAGAAAATTGCATACAGTTGCCCTGCGTGTGTTATAGGAGATAGAGCTGTGGGAGCTCTTGCATACGAGAGGTTGTAGGAAATAAGCAACACTGAACTTTGGGGTGTGTTGGGCTGTGAAAATGATGGAGATTTCCAATGAAATTTGCAGATGTCTCTATGGGGAATGTAATCTCCCATGAATTCCTGGGCTGCCCTGTTTCGCACATGGAAGCTGAAGTTACCTGCGCATTTCCCTAAGAACTTTAGGTGAGAAGCTTGAAGCACCTTCCAGGATAGTTCTGCTGCATGGTTAGTAGTGTGCAAACAAAGATATTCTTTCTTTCCAAGGCCGCAGTGGAATCAACGGGAAACAAACATACTGTTGCCCTGGGGTCGAGGAAGGAGCCAGAGTTGGGGGAACTGGAGTATAAGTAAAGTTCCAAGAACTAAGCAAGAGTGAACTTTCAGGAGTGTGAGGCTTTTGAAATCACTGAGTTCTACAATGAAATTTTCATATTTCTGTATGGGCAATGGCAATTTTCCATGTATTCCTAGGCTGCCCTGTGGCCCACCTAGAGGCTGAAGTTCCCTGCACATTTCCCTAAGAAGTACTCTAGGTGAGAAGCATAAAGCACCTTCCAGGATGGTGCTGCCGCATGGGGAGTTGTGTGGAAACCAAGATATACTTTCTTTTCAAGGCCCCATAGAATGAATTGGAAAGCAAGCACACTGTTACCCTGGGTGCGAGAAAGGTGGTATCGCTGGGGGATCTGGTGCATAATTCAAGTTCCAAGAACTGATCAACCCTGAACATTCAAGAGTGTGAGGCTGTTCAAATCACTGGGTTCAACAATGTTATTTTCAGATTTCTGTGTGGTCAAGGGGAATTTTCCATGTATTCCTAGACTGCTCTATGGGGCCCTTCATAGGTGCAGGTGCCTGCGCGTTTCCCAAAGAAGAACTCTAGGTGAGAAGCATAAAGCACCTTCAAGGATGGTGCTGCTGTATGGAGAGTTGTGTGGTAACCAAGATATGCTTTCTTTCCAAGGCCCCATAGAATCAATTGGAAAGCAATCATACTGTTGCCCTGCGTGCGAGAAAAGAGGTATAGCTGGGGGTGCTGGTGCATAATTCAAGTTCCAAGAACTGATCAACCCGAACATTCAGGAGTGTGAGGCTGTTGAAATCACTGGGTTCAAAAATGTAATTTTCAGATTTCTGTATGCTCAAGGGGAATTTTCCTTGCATTCCTAGACTGCTCTATGGGGCCCATCATAGCTGCAGGTGCCTGCGCATTTCCCTAAGAAGAACTCTAGGTGAGAGGCATAAAGCACCTTCAAGAATGATTGTGCTGTATGCGGAGATGTGTGGAAACAGAAGTGCTCTTTATTTCGCAGGACCCGGGGAATCACTGAGGAAATTGCATACGGTTGCCCTGCCTGTGAGGAAGGAGCTAGAGCTGTGGGAGCTCTTGCACACGACAGGTGGTAGGAAATAAGCATCCCTGAACTTTGGGGTGTGTTGGGCTGTGGAAACGACGGAGATATCCAATGAAATTTTCAGATGTCTCTATGGGGAATGGTAATCTCTCATGAATTCCTGGGCTGCCCTGTTTCGCACATAGAAGCTGACGTTGCCTGCGCGTTTCCCTAAGGAGAGTTTTAGGTGAGAATCTTGAAGCACTTTCCAGGATAGTTCTGCTGCATGGATAGTAGTGAGGAAACAAAGATATTCTTTCTTTCCAAGGCCGCAGTGCAATCAACAGGAAACAAAGCATACTGTTGCCCTGGGGTCGAGGAAGGAGCTAGAGTTGGGGGAACTGGAGTATAAGTAAATTTCCAAGAACTAAGCAACAGTGAACTTTCAGGAGTGTGAGGCTTTTGAAATCACTGAGTTCTACAATGAAATTTTGAGATGTCTGTATGGGCAATGGCAATTTTCCATGTATTCCTAGGCTGCCCTGTGGTCCACCTAGAGGCTGAAGTTCCCTGCACATTTCCCTAAGAAGTACTCTAGGTGAGAAGCATAAAGCACCTTCCAGGATGATGCTGCCATATGGAGAGTTGTGTGCAAACCAAGATATGCTTTCTTTTCAAGGCCCCATAGATTGAATTGGAAAGCAAGCATACTGTTGCCCTGGGTGCGAGAAAGGAGGTATAGCTGGGGGAGCTGGCCATAATTCAAGTTCCAAGAACTGATCAACCCTGAACATTGAAGAGTGTGAGGCTGTTGAAATCACTGGGTTCAACAATGTAATTTTCAGATTTCTTTATGGTCAAGGGGAATTTTCCATTTATTCCTAGGCTGCTCTATGTGGCCCATCATAGCTGCAGGTGCTTGCGCATTTCCCAAAGAAGAACTCTAGGTGAGAAGAATAAAGCACCTTCCAGGATGGTGCTGCTGTATGGAGAGGTGAGTGGAAACCATGATATGCTTTCTTTCAAAGGCCCCATAGAATCAATTGGAAAGCAATCATATGGTTTCCCTGGGTGTGAGAAAGGAGCTATAGCTGGGGGAACTGCTGCATAACTCAAGTTCCAAGAACAGATCAGCCCTGAACATTGAGGAGAGTGAGGCTGTTGAAATCACTTTGTACTACAAGGTAACTTTCAGATTCCTGTATGGTCAAGGGGAATTTTCCGTGTATTCCTAGGCTGCTCTATAGGGCCCATCATAGCTGTAGGTGCCTGCACGTTTCCCTAAGAAGAACTCAAGGTGAGAAGCATAAAGCACCTTCAAGAATGATTGTGCTCTATGCAGAGATGTGTGGAAACAGAAGTGCTCTTTATTTCGCAGGACCTGGGGAATCACTGAGAAAATTGCATACGGTTGCCCTGCGTGTGAGGAAGGAGCTAGAGCTGTGCGAGCTCTTGCATACGAGAGGATGTAGGAAATAAGCAACCCGGAACTTTCGGGTGTGTTGTTCTGTGAAAACGACGGAGATTTACAATGAAATTTTCAGATGTCTCTATGTGGAATGGCAATCTCCCATGAATTCCTGGGCTGCCCTGTTTTGCACATAGAAGCTGAAGTTGCCTTCGCGTTTCCCTAAGAAGAACTTTAGGTGAGAAGCATGAAGCACCTTCCAGGATAGTTCTGCTGCATTTATAGTAGTGGGGAAACAAAGATATTCTTTCTTTCCAAGGCCGCATTGGAATCAATGGGAAACAAAGCATACTGTTGCCCTGGGTTCGAGGAAGGAGCTACAGTTGGGGGAACTGAAGTATAAGTAAAGTTCAAAGAACTAAGCAACAGTGAACTTATAGGAGTCTGAGGTTTTTGACATCACTGAGTTCTACAATGAAATTGTCAGATGTCTGTATGGGCAATGGCAACTTTCCATGTATTCCTAGGCTGCCCTGTGGCCCACATAGAGGCTGAAGTGGCCTGCATGTTTCCATAAGAAGGACTCTAGGTGAGAAGCATAAAGCACCTTCCAGGATGGTGCTGCTGTGTGGAGAGTTGTGTGGAAAGCAAGATATGCTTTCTTTGCTAGGCCCAATAGAATCAATTCGAAAGCAATCATACTGTTGCCCTGGGTGCGAGAAAAGAGGTATAGATGGGGGAGCTGGTGCATAATTCAAGTTCCAAGAACTGATCAACCCTGAACATTCAGGAGTGTGAGGCTGTTGAAATCACTGGGTTCACAAATGTAAATTTCAGATTTCTGTATGTTCAAGGAGAATTTTCCATGTATTCCTAGGCTGCTCTATGGGGCCCATCACAGCTGCAGGTGCCTGCGTGTTTCCCTAAGAAGAACTCTAGGTGAGAAGCATAAAGCACCTTCAAGAATGATTGTGCTCTATGCGGAGATGTGTGGAAACAGAAGTGCTCTTTATTTCGCAGGATTGGGGGAATGACAGAGAATATTGCATAAGGTTGCCTTGCCTGTGAGGAAGGATCTAGAGTTGTGGGAGTTCTTGCATACGAGAGGTTCTAGGAAACAAGCAACCCTGAACTTTCGGGTGTTTTGGGCTGTGAAAACGACGGAGATTTACAGTCAAATGTTCAGATGTCTCTGTGGGAAATGGCAATCTCCCATGAATACCTGGGTTGACCTGTTTTGCACATAGAAGCTGCAGTAGCCTGCGCGTTTCCCTAAGAAGAAGTTTATTTGAGAAGCATGAAGCACCTTAAAGAATGATTGTGCTCTATGCAGAGATGTGTGGAAGCAGAAGTGTTCTTTATTTCGCAGTACCCAGGAAGTACTGAGAAAATTGCATACGGTTGCCCTGCGTGTGTGGAAGGAGCTAAAGCTTTGGGAGCTCTTGCATATGAGAGGTTGTAGGAAATAAGCAACCCTGAACTTTCGGGTGTGTTGGGCTGTGAAAACGACGGAGATTTACAATGAAATTTTCAGATGTCTCCATGGGGAATGGCAATCTCCCATGAATTCCTGGGCAGCCCTGTTTCACATATCGAAGCTGCATTTTCCTGCGTGTTTCCTTAAGAAAAACTTTAGGTGAGAAGCATGAAGCACCTTCCAGGATAGTTCTGCTGCATGGATAGTAGTATTGAAACAAAGATATTCTTTCTTTCCAAGGCTGCATTGGAATCAAAGGGAAACAAATCATACTGTTGCCCTGGATTCGAGGAAGGATCTAGAGTTGGGGAAAATGGATTATAAGTAAGGATCCAAGAACTAAGCAACAGTGAACTTTCAGGAGTGTGAGGATATTGAAATCACTGAGTTCTACAAAGAAATTTTCAGATGTCTATATGGGCAATGGCAATTTTCCATGTATTCCTAGGCTGCCCTGTGGCACACATAGAGGCTGAAGTTGCCTGCACGTTTCCCCAAGAAGGAATATAGGTGACAAGCACAAAGCACCTTCCAGCATGGTTCTGCAGTATGGACAGTTGTGTGGAAAACAAGATATGCATTCTTTCCAAGGCCCCATACAATGAAAGGGAAGGCAAGCATAATATTGCCCTGGGTGTGAGAAAGGAGCTATAGCTCTGGGAGCTGGTGCATAATTCAAATTCCTAGAACTGATCAACTCTGAACATTCAGGAGTGTGAGGCTGTTGAAATCACTGAGTTCTACAATGTAATTTTCAGATTTCTGTACGTTCAAGGGGAATTTTCCATGTATTCCCAGACTGCTCTATGGGGCCCATCATAGCTGCAGGTGCCTGCGCGTTTCCCTAAGAAGAAGTCTAGCTGAGAAGCATAAAGCACTTCAAGAATGATTGTGCTCTATGCGGAGATATGTTGGAACGGAAGTGCTCTTTATTTCTCAGTACCCGTGGAGTCACTGAGAAAATTGCATACGGTTGCCCTGCGTTTGAGGAAGGAGCTAGAGCTATGGGAGCACTTGCATAAGAGAGGTTTAGGAAATAAGCAACCCTGAAATGTCGGGTGTGTTGAGCTGTGAAAACGACGGATATTAACAATGAATTTTCAGATGTCTCTGTGGGGAATGGCAATCTCCCATGAATTCCTGGGCTGCCCAGTATCGCGCATAGAACCTGCAGTTGCCTGCGCATTTCCCTAAGAAGAACTTTATGTGAGAAGCATGAAGCACCTTCCAGGATAGTTCTGCTGAATGGATAGTAGTGTGGAAACAAAGATATTCTTTCTTTACAAGGCCGAATTACAATCAAGGGGATACAAATTGTACTGTTGCCCTGGGTTTGAGGAAGGAGCTAGAGTTGGGGGAACTGGAGCATAAGAAAAGTTCCAAGAACTAAGCAACAGTTGAATTTTCAGGAATGTGAGGCTCTTAAAATCACTGCGTTCTACAATGAAATTTTCAGATGTCTGTATGAGCAATGGCAATTTTCCATGAATTCCTAGGCCACCCTTTGGCCCACATAGAGGCTGAAGTTGCCTGCACGTTTCCCTAAGAAGATCATTAGGTGAGAAGCATAAAGCTCTTTCCAGGAGGGTGCTGCTGTATGAAGAGTTTTGTGGATACCAAGATATGCTTTCTTTCCAAGGCCCCATAGAATCAATGGGAAAGCAAGCATACTGTTGCCCTGGGTGTGAGAAAGGAGCTATAGCTGGGGGAGCTGCTGCATAATTCAAGTTCCAAGAACTGATCAACCATGAATATTCAGGAATGTGAGGCTTTTGAAATCACTGAGTTCTACAATGTAATTTTCAGATTTCTGTATGGTCAAGGTGAATTTTCCATGTATTCCAAGCCTGCTGTATGGGGCCTGTCATAGCTGCAGGTGCCTACGGATTTCCCTAAGAAGAAATCTAGGTGAGAAACATAAAGAACCTTGAAGAATGATTGTGCTCTGTGCGGAGATGTGTGGTAACTGAAGTGTTCTTTATTTTGCAAGACTCAGGGAATCACTGAGAAAATTGCATACGGTTGCCCCACGTGTGAGGAAGGAGGTAGAGCAGTGGGAGCTCTTGCATATGAGAGGTTCTAGGAAATAAGCATTCCTGAACGTTCGGGTGTGTTGGGCTTTGAAAAAGAAGGAGATTTTCAATGAAATTTTCAGATGTCTCTATGGGGAATGGCAATCTTCCATTAATTCCTAGGCTGCCCTGTTTCGCACATAGAAACTGCAGTTGCCTGCGAGTTTCCCTAAGAAGAACTTTAGGTGAGAAGCAGAAAGCACCTTCGAGGATAGTTCTGCTTCATGGATAGTAGTGTGGAAACAAAGATATTCTTTCCTTCAAAGGCCGCATTGGAATCAACGGGAAACAAAGCATACTGTTGTCCTGGAATCGAGGGAGGAGCTAGAGTTTGAGGAACTGGTGTATAAGTAAAGTTCCAAGAACTAAGCAACAGTGAACTTTCAGGAGCGTGAGGCTTTTGAAATGACTGAGTTCTACAATGAAGTTTTCAGATGTCTGTATGGCAATTGCAATTTTCCATGTATTCCTAGCCTGCCCTGTGGTCCAAATAGAGGCTGAAGTTGCCTGCGCATTTCCCTGAGAAGAACTCTATGTGAGGAGCATAAAGCGCCTTCCAGGATGGTCCTGCGCTATGGAGAGTTGTGTGGCAACCAAGATATTCTTTGTTTCCCAGACCCCATGGAATCAATGGGAAAGCAATCATACTGTTGCACTTGGTGCGAGAAAGGAGCTATAGCTGGGGGAGCTGGTGCGTAATTCAAGTTTCAGGAAATGGTCACCCCTGAACATTCAGGAGTGTGAGGCTGTGGAAATAACTTAGTTCTACTTGTAATTTTCAGATTACTGTATGCGCAACTGGAATTTTCCATGTATTCCTGGGCTGCCCTATGGGGCATATATTAGCTGCAGGTGCCTGCACGTTTCCGTAAGAAGAACTCTAGGTCAGAATCATAAAGCACCTTCAAGAATGACTGTGCTCCATGCAGAGATGTTTGGAAACAGAAATGTTCTTTATTTCGCAGTATACGGGGAATACCTGATAAAATTGCATACGGTTGCCCTGCCTGTGAGGATGGAGCTAGAGGTGTTTGAGCTCTTGCATATGAGAGGTTCTGGGAAATAATCAACCCTGAACTTTCGGGTGCGTTGGGCTGTGAAAACAACAGAGATTTACAATGAAATTTTCAGATGTCTCCATGGGGAATAGCAATATCACATGTATTCCTAGGCTGCACTGTTTCGCACATAGAAGCTTCAGTTGCCTGCACGTTTCCCTAAGAAGAACTTTAGGTGAGAAGCAGAAAGAACCTTCCAGGATAGTTCTGCTTCATGGATAGTAGTGTGGAAACAAAGATATTCTTAATTGCCCATTCCCCACTGGAATCAAAGGAAAGAAAACATACTGTTGCCCTGGGTGAGAAGAAGGGTGAACTAGAGCTGGGCGACCTAGTGCATAAGTAAAGTCCAAAGAATTAAGCAATCCTGCTCTTTCAGGTGTGCCAGGCGGTTGAAATCACTAAGTTCTGCAATGAAATTTTCAGATGTCTCTATGGGGAATGGCAATTTTCCATGTATTGCTGGGCTTCCCTGAGGCGCACAGAGATGCTGCAGTTGCCTGCACATTTATCTAAGAAGAACTCTAGGTGAGAAGCATAAAACACCCTCAAGAATGATTGTGCTCTATGCAGAGATGTGTGGAAACAGAAGTGTTCTTTCTTTCGCAGGACCCGGGGAATAACTGAGAAAAAAGCCTATTGTTGCCCTGAGTGCGAGGAAGGATCTAGAACTTGGGGAGTTGTTGCATAAGTAAAGTCCAAAGAGCTGAGCAACCCTGAACTTTCGGGTGTGTGGGGCTGTGAAAATGACTGATTTCACAGTGAAATTTTCCGATTTCTCTATGGGGAATGGCAATTTCGCATGAATTCCTAGGCTGCCCTTTGGTGCACATAGAAACTACAGTTGCCTGCGTGTTCCCTAAGAACAACGCTAGGTGAGAATCATAAAGCAACTTCCAGGATGGTTCCGCTGTATGGAGAGTAGTTTGGAAACCAAGATATACACTCTTTTCAAGGCTCCGTTGAAATCAATGGGAAACAAAGCATAGTGTTGCCCTAGGTACCAGGAAGGAGCTAGAGATGGGGGAACTGGAGCATAAATAAAGTTCCAAGAACTAAGCAACAATGAACTTTCAGGAGTGTGAGGCTTTTGAAATCACTGAATTCTACAATGAAATTTTGAGATGTCAGTATGGGAAATGGCAGTTTTCCATGTATTCCTAGGCTGCCCTGTGGCTCACGTAGAGCCTGAAGTTGCCTGCTCCTTTCCCTAAGAAGAACTCTACGAGAGAAGCATAAAGTACCTTCTGGGATGGTCCTGTTGTATGGAGCGTTGTGTGAAAACCAAGATATGCTTTCTTTCCTAGGCCCCATAGAATCCATGGGAAAGCAATCATACTGTTGCCCTGGGGCCGAGAAAGGAGCTATAGCTGGGGTAGCTGGTGCATAATTAAAGTTCCAAGAACTAATGAACCATGAGCATTCAGGACTGTGAGGCTGTTGAAATCAATGAGTTCTAAAATCTAATTTTCAAATTTCTGTATGGGCAATGGGAATTTTTCATGTATTCCTAGGGTGCCTATGGGGCACATCATACCTGCAGGTGCCTGCCTGTTTCCTAAAAAAGAACTCTAGGTTAGAAGCATAAAGCACTTTCAAGAATGATTGTGCTCTATGCAGAGATGTGTGGAAACAGAAGTGTTCTTTCTTTCGCAGGACCCGGGGAATAACTGAGAAAAAAGCATTTTTGTTTCCCAGAGTGCGAGGAAGAATCTAGAACTGGTGGAACTGTTGCTTAAGTAAAGTCCAAACAGCTGAGCAAAACTGAACTTTCAGGTGTGTGGGGCTGTGAAAATGACTGAGATTTACAATAAAAATTTGTGGTGTCTCTATGGGGAATGGCAATTTCCCATGAATTCCCAGGCTGCCCTTTGGCACACAAGGAAGCCGCAGTTGCCTGCGCATTTCCCTAAGAACAACTCCAGGTGAGAAACATAAAGTACCTTCCAGGACGGTCCTGCTGTATGGAGCGTTGTGTGGAAACCAAGATATGCTTTCTTTCCAAGGTCCCATTGAAATCAATGGGAAACAAAGCATACTCTTGCCCTGGGTGCAAGAAGGAGCTATAGCACGGGGAGCTGGGGCATAATGAAAGTTCAAAGAACCAATCAACCTTGAGTATTCAGGAGAGTGAAGCTGTTGAAATCACAGAGTTTTACAATGAAATGTTCAGATTTCTGTAGGGGAAAGGGGAATTCTCCATGTATTCCTAGGCTGCCCTCCGGGGCACATAATAGCTGCAGGTGCCTGCGCATTTCCCTAAGATGAACTCTAGGTGAGAAGCATAAAGCACCTTCAAGAATGATTGTGCTCTATGCAGATATGTGTGGAAACAGAAGTATTCTTTCTTTCGCAGGACCCGGGGAATCGCTGAGAAAATTGCGTATTTTTGCCCTGCGTGTGGAAGGAGCTAGAGCTATGGGAGCTCTTGAATACGAGAGGTTGTAGGAAAAAAGCAATCCTGAAATTTCGGGTGTGTTGGTCTGTGAAAATGATGGAGATTTACAATGAAATTTTCAGATGTCTCTATGGGGAATGGCAATCTCCCATGAATTCCTAGGCTGCCCTGTTGCGCACATAGAACCTACGGTTGCCTGTTCGTTTCCCTAAGAAGAACTTTAGGTGAGAAGCATAAAGAACCTTCCAGGATAGTTCTGCTGCATGGATAGTAGTGTGGAAACAAAGATATTCTTTCTTGCCCCTGCCCCATTTGAATCAAAGTAAAGAAAACATACTGTTGCCCTTTGTGAGAAGAAGGGGGAACTAGAGCAGGGAGACCTAATGCATAAGTAAAGTCCAAAGAACTAAGCAACCCTGCACTTTCAGGTGTCTCCATCTGTTGAAATCACTAGTTCTACAATGAAATTTTCAGATGTCTCTGGGGAATGGCAATTTTCCGTGTATTCCTAGGCTGCCTTGTAGCGCCCATAGACGCTGCAGTTGACTTCACATTTCCCTAAGAACTCTATGTGAGAAGCATAAAGCACCTTCAAGAATGATTGTGCTCTATACACAGATGTGTGGAAATTGAAGGTTTTTTTCTTTCATAGGACCCAGGTATTAACTGAGAAATAAGCCTTTTGTTGCCCTGAGGGTGAGGAAGAATCTAGAACCTGGGAAATTGTTGCATGAGTAAAGTCCAAAGAGCTGAGCAAAACTGAAATTTCAGGTGTGTGGGGCTGTGAAAATGACTGAGTTTTACAATGAAATTTTGTGATGTCACTATGGGGAATGGCAATTTCCCATGAATTCCTAAACTACTCTGTGGCCCACATAGAGGCTAAAGTTGCCTGCACATTTCCCTAAGAAGAACTCTAGGTGAGAAGCATAAAGTATGTTGCAGGACGGTCCTGCTGTATGGAGAGTTGTGTGGAAACCAAAATATGCTTTCTTTCACAGGCCCTATTGAATCAATGGGAAAGCAAGCATACTGTTGCCCAGGGTGCAAAAAAGGAGCTATAGCTTGGGGAGCTGGTGGATAACTAAAGTTCCAAGAACTAATCAACTCGGAACCTTCAGAAGAGTGAGACTGTTGAAATCACTGTGTTCTACAATGAAATTTTCAGATTTCTGTATGGGCAATGGCAATTTTCCATTTATTCCTAGGCTGCCTTGTGGCCCACATAGAGGCTGAATTTGCCTGCACTTTTCCCTAAGAAGTACTCTAGGTGAGAAGCATAGAGTACCTTCCAGGATGGTCCTCTTGTATGGGGCGTTGTGTGGAAACCAAGATGTGCTTTCTTTCCAAGGCACCATTGAAATCAATGGGAAGCAAAGCATACTGTTGCCCTGGGTGCAAGGAAGGTGCTATAGCTGGGGGAGCTGGTGCATAACAAAGGTTTCAAGACCTAATCAACCCTGAGCATTCAGAAGAGTGAGACTGTTGAAATCACTGTGTTCTACAATGAAATTTTCAGATTTCTGTATGGGGAAAGGGAATTTTCAATGTACTCCTAGGCTGCCCAATGGGGCACATATTAGCTGCAGGTGCCTGCGCGTTTCCCTAAGAAGAACTCTAGGTGAGAAGCACAAAGAACCTTCAAGAATGATTGTGCTCTATGCAGAGATGTATGGAAGCAGAAGTTTTCTTTCTTTCGCAGGACCCCTGGATTCACTGAGAAAAATGCATACAGTTGCCCTGCGTGGGAGGAAGAATCTAGAGGTGTGAGACCTCTTGCATATGAGAAGTTCTAGGAAATAAGCTACCCTGAACTTTCAGGTGTGTTGGTCTGTGAAAAAGACCTAGATTTACAATGAAATTTTCAGATGTCTCTATGGGGGAATGGCAATATCCCATGAATTCCTAGGCTGCCCTGTTTCTCACATAGGAGCTGCAGTTGCCTGCGTGTTTCCCTAAGAAATACTTTAGGTGAGAAACATAAAGAACCTTCCAGGAGAGTTCTGCTGCATGGATAGTAGTGTGGAAACAAAGATATTCTTTCTTTCCCATGCCCCATTGGAATCAAAGGAAAAAAAGCATACTGTTGCTCTGGGTGCGAAGAAGAAGATAGAGCTGGGCGAACTAGTGCATGAGTAAAGTACAAAGAAGTAAGCAACACTGAACTTTCAGGAGTGTCACTCTGCTGAAAAGACTGAGTTCTACAATGAATTTTTCAGATGTCTGTACGGGCAAAGGCAATTTTCCATGTATTCCTAGGCTGCCCTGTGGCGCACAGAATAGCTGCCATTTCCCGCGTGTTTCCCTAAGAAGAACTCTAGGTGAGAAGCATAAAGCACCTTCAAGAATGATTGTGCTCTATGCAGAGATGTGTGGAAACAGAAGTGTTCTTTCTTTCACAGGACCGGTAGAATAACTGAGAAAAAAGCATACTGTTGCCCTCAGTGCGAGGAAGGAGCTAGAACTGGGGGAGTTGTGGCATAATTAAAGTCCAAAGAGCTGGGATCCCTGAACTTTCAGGTGTGTGGGGCTGTGAATATGACTGAGATTTACAATAAATTTTCTGATGTCTCTATGGGTAATGGCAATCTCCCATGAATTCCTAGGCTGGTCTTTATTGCACATAGAAGCTGCATTTTCCTGCGTATTTCCGTAAGAAGAACTTTAGGTGAAAAGCACAAAGCACATTCCAGGATGGTTCTGCTGCATGGAGAGTAGTGTGGAAACAAAGATATTCTTTCTTTCCTAGGCCCCATTGGAATCAAAGGAAAGAAAGCATACTGTTGCCCTGGGTTCGAGGAAGGAGCTATAGCTGGGAGAGCTGGTGCATAAGTAGAGTTCCAAGAACTAACCAACACTTAACTTTCAGGAGTGTGAGGCTGTTGATTTCACTGAGTTTTACAATGAAATTTTCAGATGTCTGTATGGTCAGTGGCAATTTTCCATGTATTCCTAGGCTGCCCTGTGGCCCACATAGAAGCTGAAGTTGACTGCGTATTTCCCTAAAAAGAACTCTAAGTGAGAAGCATAAAGTACCTTCCAGGATGGTGCTGCTTTCTGGAGAGTTGTGTGCAAACCAAGGTATTTTTTCTTTCACAGTCCTCTTTGAATCAAAGGCAAAGCAAGCATATTGTTGCCCTGCGTGCGAGGAAGGAGCTACAGCTGAGGGAGCTGGTACATAGGTAAAGGTCCAAGAACAAACCTACTCTGAAATTTCAGTAGTGTTAGGCTGTTGAAATCACTGAGTTCTACAATGAAATTTTCAGATTTCTGCATGGGCTAGGGCAATTTTCTATGTAGTCATAGGCTGCCCTATGGGGCACGTAAAAGATGAAGTTGCCTGCGTGTTTCCCTAAGAAGAACTCTAGGTGCGAAGCAGAAAGCAACTTCTAGCATGATTGTGCTCTATGCAGAGATGTGTGGAAACAGAAGTGTTCTTTATTTCGCAGGACTGGGGTAATCACTGAGGATATTGCATACGGTTGCCTTGCGTGTGAGGAAGGAGCTAGAGCTGTGGGAGCTCTTGCATATGAGAGGTTCTAGGAAATAAGCAACACTGATCTTCCAGGTGTGTTGGGCTATGAAAATGACGGAGATTTACAATCAAAGTTTCAGATGTGTGTATGGCAATGCCAATCTCCCATGAATTCCTGGGCTGCCCTGTTTCGCTCATAGAAACTGCAGGTGCCTGAGCATTTCCCTAAGAAGAAGTTTAGGTGAGAAGCATGAAGCACCTTCCAGGATGTTGCTGCTGTATGGAGAGTTGTGTGGAAACCAAGATATGCTTTCTTTCCCAGGCCCCATAGACACAAAGGGAAAGCAAGCATAATGTTGCCCTGGGTTCGAGGAAAGAGCTAGAGTTGGGGGAACTGGATTATAAGTAAAGTTCCAAGAACTTATCAACCCTGAACATTCAGGAGTGTGAGTCTGTTGAAATCACTGAGATCCACGATGAAATTTTCAGATTTCTTTAGGGTCAAGGGGAATTTTCCATGTATTCCTTTTCTGCTCAATGGGGCCCATCATAGCTGCAGGTGCCTGCACGTTTTCATAAGAAAAACTTTAGGTGAGAAGCATGAAGCAACTTCCAGGATAATTCTGATGCATGGATAGTAGTGTGGAAACAAAGATATTCTTTCTTTCCAATGCCGCATTGGAATCAATGGGAAACAAAGTATACTGTTGCCCTGGGTTCGAGGAAGGAGCTAGAGTTGGGGGAACTGGAGTATAAGTAAAGTTCCAAGAACTAAGCAACAGTGAACTTTCAGGAGTTTGACGCTTTTGAAATCACTGTGTTCTACAATGAAATTTTCAGATATGTGTATGGGCAATGGCAATTTTCCGTGTATTCCTAGGCTGCCCAGTGGCCCATATAGAGGCTGAGGTTGCCTGCACGTTTCCCTAAGAAGGACTCTAGGTGAGAAGCATAAAGCACCTTCCAGGATGGTGCTGCTCTCTGGAGAGTTGTGTGGAAACCAAGATCTGCTTTCTATCCAAGGCCCAATAGAATCAAAAGGAAAGCAAGCATACTGCTGCCCTGGGTGCGAGAAAGGAGCTATAGCTGGGGGAGCTGGTGCATAATTCAAGTTCCAAGAACTGATCAACCTTGAACATTCAGGAGTGTGAGGCTGTTGAAATCACTGAGTTCTATAATGTTATTTTCAGATTTCTTTTTGTCAAGAGGAATTTTCTATGTATTCCTAGTCTGCTCTATGGGGCCCATCATAGCTACAGGTGCCTGCGTGTTTCCCTAAGAAGAACTCTAGGTGAGAAGCATAAAGCACCTTCAAGAATGATTGTGCTCTATGCGGAGATATGTTGGAACGGAAGTGCTCTTTATTTCTCAGGACCCTTGGAATCACTGAGAAAATTGCATATGGTTGCCCTGCGTTTGAGGAAGGAGCTAGAGCTATGGGAGCACTTGCATAAGAGAGGTTTAGGAAATAAGCAACCCTGAAATGTCGGGTGTGTTGAGCTGTGAAAACGACGGATATTAACAATGAATTTTCAGATGTCTCTGTGGGGAATGGCAATCTCCCATGAATTCCTGGGCTGCCCAGTATCGCACATAGAACCTGCAGTTGCCTGCGCATTTCCCTAAGAAGAACTTTATGTGAGAAGCATGAAGCACCTTCCAGGATAGTTCTGCTGCATGGATAGTAGTGTGGAAACAAAGATATTCTTTCTTTCCAAGGCCGAATTGCAATCAAGGGGATACAAATTATACTGTTGCCCTGGTTTTGAGGAAGGAGCTAGAGTTGGGGGAACTGGAGCATAAGAAAAGTTCCAAGAACTAAGCAACAGCTGAACTTTCAGGAATGTGAGGCTTTTAAAATCACTGCGTTCTACAATGAAATTTTCAGATGTCTGTATGAGCAATGGCAATTTTCCATGAATTCCTAGGCCACCCTTTGGCCCACATAGAGGCTGAAGTTGCCTGCACGTTTCCCTAAGAAGATCATTAGGTGAGAAGCATAAAGCTCCTTCCAGGAGGGTGCTGCTGTATGAAGAGTTTTGTGGATACCAAGATATGCTTTCTTTCCAAGGCCCCATAGAATCAATGGGAAAGCAAGCGTACTGTTGCCCTGGGTGCGAGAAAGGAGCTATAGCTGGGGGAGCTGCTGCATAATTCAAGTTCCAAGAACTGATCAACCATGAATATTCAGGAATGTGAGGCTTTTGAAATCACTGAGTTCTACAATGTAATTTTCAGATTTCTGTATGGTCAAGTTGAATTTTCCATGTATTCCAAGCCTGCTGTATGGGGCCTGTCATAGCTGCAGGTGCCTACGGATTTCCCTAAGAAGAAATCTAGGTGAGAAACATAAAGAACCTTGAAGAATGATTGTGCTCTGTGCGGAGATGTGTGGTAACTGAAGTGTTCTTCATTTTGCAAGACTCGGGGAATCACTGAGAAAATTGCATACGGTTGCCCCACGTGTGAGGAAGGAGCTAGAGCTGTGGGAGCTCTTGCATATGAGAGGTTCTAGGAAATAAGCATTCCTGAACGTTCGGGTGTGTTGGGCTTTGAAAAAGAAGGAGATTTTCAATGAAATTTTCAGATGTCTCTATGGGGAATGGCAATCTCCCATTAATTCCTAGGCTGCCCTGTTTCGCACATAGAAACTGCAGTAGCCTGCGAATTTCCCTAAGAACTTTAGGTGAGAAGCAGAAAGAACCTTCCAGGATAGTTCTGCTTCATGGATAGTAGTGTGGAAACAAAGATATTCTTTCCTTCAAAGGCTGCATTGGAATCAACGGGAAACAAAGCATACTGTTGTCCTGGAATCGAGGGAGGAGCTAGAGTTTGGGGAACTGGAGTATAAGTAAAGTTCCAAGAACTAAGCAACAGTGAACTTTCAGGAGCGTGAGGCTTTTGAAATGACTGAGTTCTACAATGAAGTTTTCAGATGTCTGTATGGCAATTGCAATTTTCCATGTATTCCTAGCCTGCCCTGTGGTCCAAATAGAGGCTGAAATTGCCTGCGCATTTCCCTGAGAAGAACTCTATGTGAGAAGCATAAAGCACCTTCCAGGATGGTCCTGCTCTATGGAGAGTTGTGTGGCAACCAAGATATGCTTTGTTTCCCAGACCCCATGGAATCAATGGGAAAGCAATCATACTGTTGCACTTGGTGCGAGAAAGGAGCTATAGCTGGGGGAGCTGGTGCGTAATTCAAGTTCCAGGAACTGATCACCCCTGAACATTCAGGAGTGTGAGGCTGTTGAAATAACTTAGTTCTACATGTAATTTTCAGATTTCTGTATGCGCAACTGGAATTTTCCATGTATTCCTAGGCTGCCTTATGGGGCATATATTAGCTGCAGGTGCCTGCACGTTTCCGTAAGAAGAACTCTAGGTCAGAATCATAAAGCACCTTCAAGAATGACTGTGCTCCATGCAGAGATGTTTGGAAACAGAAATGTTCTTTATTTCGCAGTATACGGGGAATACCTGATAAAATTGCATATGGTTGCCCTGCCTGTGAGGATGGAGCTAGAGGTGTTTGAGCTCTTGCATATGAGAGGTTCTGGGAAATAATCAACCCTGAACTTTCGGGTGCGTTGGGCTGTGAAAACAACAGAGATTTACAATGAAATTTTCAGATGTCTCCATGGGGAATAGCAATATCACATGTATTCCTAGGCTGCACTGTTTCGCACATAGAAGCTTCAGTTGCCTGCACGTTTCCCTAAGAAGAATTTTAGGTGAGAAGCAGAAAGAACCTTCCAGGATAGTTCTGCTTCATGGATAGTAGTGTGGAAACAAAGATATTCTTAATTGCCCACTCCCCACTGGAATCAAATTAAAGAAAACATACTGTTGCCCTGGGTGAGAAGAAGGGCGAACTAGAGCTGGGCGACCTAGTGCATAAGTAAAGTCCAAAGAATTAAGCAATCCTGCTCTTTCAGGTGTGTCAGGCGGTTGAAATCACTAAGTTCTGCAATGAAATTTTCAGATGTCTCTATGGGGAATGGCAATTTTCCATGTATTGCTGGGCTTCCCTGAGGCGCACAGAGATGCTGCAGTTGCCTGCACATTTATCTAAGAAGAACTCTAGGTGAGAAGCATAAAACACCCTCAAGAATGATTGTGCTCTATGCAGAGATGTGTGGAAACAGAAGTGTTCTTTCTTTCGCAGGACCCGGGGAATAACTGAGAAAAAAGCATTTTTGTTTCCCAGAGTGCGAGGAAGAATCTAGAACTGGTGGAACTGTTGCTTAAGTAAAGTCCAAAGAGCTGAGCAAAACTGAACTTTCGGGTGTGTGGGGCTGTGAAAATGACTGAGATTTACAATAAAAATTTGTGGTGTTTCTATGGGGAATGGCAATTTCCCATGAATTCCCAGGCTGCCCTTTGGCACACAAGGAAGCCGCAGTTGCCTGCGCATTTCCCTAAGAACAACTCCAGGTGAGAAACATAAAGTACCTTCCAGGACGGTCCTGCTGTATGGAGCGTTGTGTGGCAACCAAGATATGCTTTGTTTCCCAGACCCCATGGAATCAATGGGAAAGCAATCATACTGTTGCACTTGGTGCGAGAAAGGAGCTATAGCTGGGGGAGCTGGTGCGTAATTCAAGTTCCAGGAACTGATCACCCCTGAACATTCAGGAGTGTGAGGCTATTGAAATAACTTAGTTCTACATGTAATTTTCAGATTTCTGTATGCGCAACTGGAATTTTCCATGTATTCCTAGGCTGCCTTATGGGGCATATATTAGCTGCAGGTGCCTGCACGTTTCCGTAAGAAGAACTCTAGGTCAGAATCATAAAGCACCTTCAAGAATGACTGTGCTCCATGCAGAGATGTTTGGAAACAGAAATGTTCTTTATTTCGCAGTATACGGGGAATACCTGATAAAATTGCATACGGTTGCCCTGCCTGTGAGGATGGAGCTAGAGGTGTTTGAGCTCTTGCATATGAGAGGTTCTGGGAAATAATCAACCCTGAACTTTCGGGTGCGTTGGGCTGTGAAAACAACAGAGATTTACAATGAAATTTTCAGATGTCTCCATGGGGAATAGCAATATCACATGTATTCCTAGGCTGCACTGTTTCGCACATAGAAGCTTCAGTTGCCTGCACGTTTCCCTAAGAAGAATTTTAGGTGAGAAGCAGAAAGAACCTTCCAGGATAGTTCTGCTTCATGGATAGTAGTGTGGAAACAAAGATATTCTTAATTGCCCACTCCCCACTGGAATCAAATTAAAGAAAACATACTGTTGCCCTGGGTGAGAAGAAGGGCGAACTAGAGCTGGGCGACCTAGTGCATAAGTAAAGTCCAAAGAATTAAGCAATCCTGCTCTTTCAGGTGTGTCAGGCGGTTGAAATCACTAAGTTCTGCAATGAAATTTTCAGATGTCTCTATGGGGAATGGCAATTTTCCATGTATTGCTGGGCTTCCCTGAGGCGCACAGAGATGCTGCAGTTGCCTGCACATTTATCTAAGAAGAACTCTAGGTGAGAAGCATAAAACACCCTCAAGAATGATTGTGCTCTATGCAGAGATGTGTGGAAACAGAAGTGTTCTTTCTTTCGCAGGACCCGGGGAATAACTGAGAAAAAAGCATTTTTGTTTCCCAGAGTGCGAGGAAGAATCTAGAACTGGTGGAACTGTTGCTTAAGTAAAGTCCAAAGAGCTGAGCAAAACTGAACTTTCGGGTGTGTGGGGCTGTGAAAATGACTGAGATTTACAATAAAAATTTGTGGTGTTTCTATGGGGAATGGCAATTTCCCATGAATTCCCAGGCTGCCCTTTGGCACACAAGGAAGCCGCAGTTGCCTGCGCATTTCCCTAAGAACAACTCCAGGTGAGAAACATAAAGTACCTTCCAGGACGGTCCTGCTGTATGGAGCGTTGTGTGGAAACCAAGATATGCTTTCTTTCCAAGGTCCCATTGAAATCAACGGGAAACAAAGCATACTGTTGCCCTGGGTGCAAGAAGGAGCTATAGCACGGGGAGCTGGGGCATAATGAAAGTTCAAAGAACCAATCAACCTTGAGTATTCAGGAGAGTGAAGCTGTTGAAATCACAGAGTTTTACAACGAAATGTTCAGATTTCTGTAGGGGAAAGGGGAATTCTCCATGTATTCCTAGGCTGCCCTCCGGGGCACATAATAGCTGCAGGTGCCTGCGCATTTCCCTAAGATGAACTCTAGGTGAGAAGCATAAAGCACCTTCAAGAATGATGGTGCTCTATGCAGATATGTGTGGAAACAGAAGTATTCTTTCTTTCACAGGACCCGGGGAATCGCTGAGAAAATTGCGTATTTTTGCCCTGCGTGTGGAAGGAGCTAGAGCTACGGGAGCTCTTGAATACGAGAGGTTGTAGGAAAAAAGCAATCCTGAAATTTCGGGTGTGTTGGTCTGTGAAAATGATGGAGATTTACAATGAAATTTTCAGATGTCTCTATGGGGAATGGCAATCTCCCATGAATTCCTAGGCTGCCCTGTTGCGCACATAGAACCTACAGTTGCCTGTTCATTTCCCTAAGAAGAACTTTAGGTGAGAAGCATAAAGAACCTTCCAGGATAGTTCTGCTGCATGGATAGTAGTGTGGAAACAAAGATATTCTTTCTTGCCCCTGCCCCATTTGAATCAAAGTAAAGAAAACATACTGTTGCCCTTTGTGAGAAGAAGGGGGAACTAGAGCAGGGAGACCTAATGCATAAGTAAAGTCCAAAGAACTAAGCAACCCTGCACTTTCAGGTGTCTCCATCTGTTGAAATCACTAAGTTCTACAATGAAATTTTCAGATGTCTCTGGGGAATGGCAATTTTCCGTGTATTCCTAGGCTGCCTTGTAGCGCCCATAGACGCTGCAGTTGACTTCACATTTCCCTAAGAAGTCTATGTGAAAAGCATAAAGCACCTTCAAGAATGATTGTGCTCTATACACAGATGTGTGGAAATTGAAGGTTTTTTTCTTTCATAGGACCCAGGTATTAACTGAGAAATAAGCCTTTTGTTGCCCTGAGGGTGAGGAAGAATCTAGAACCTGGGAAATTGTTGCATGAGTAAAGTCCAAAGAGCTGAGCAAAACTGAAATTTCAGGTGTGTTGGGCTGTGAAAATGACTGAGTTTTACAATGAAAATTTGTGATGTCACTATGGGGAATGGCAATTTCCCATGAATTCCTAAACTACTCTGTGGCCCACATAGAGGCTAAAGTTGCCTGCGTATTTCCCTAAGAAGAACTCTAGGTGAGAAGCATAAAGTATGTTGCAGGACGGTCCTGCTGTATGGAGAGTTGTGTGGAAACCAAAATATGCTTTCTTTCGCAGGCCCTATTGAATCAATGGGAAAGCAAGCATACTGTTGCTCAGGGTGCAAAAAAGGAGCTATAGCTTGGGGAGCTGTTGGATAATTAAAGTTCCAAGAACTAATCAACCCTGAGCATTCAGAAGAGTGAGACTGTTGAAATCACTGTGTTCTACAATGAAATTTTCAGATTTCTGTATGGGGAAAGGGAATTTTCCATGTACTCCTAGGCTGCCCAATGGGGCACATATTAGCTGCAGGTGCCTGCGCGTTTCCCTAAGAAGAACTCTAGGTGAGAAGCACAAAGAACCTTCAAGAATGATTGTGCTCTATGCAGAGATGTATGGAAGCAGAAGTTTTCTTTCTTTCGCAGGACCCCTGGATTCACTGAGAAAAATGCATACAAGTGCCCTGCGTGTGAGGAAGAATCTAGAGGTGTGAGACCTCTTGCATATGAGAAGTTCTAGGAAATAAGCTACCCTGAACTTTCAGGTGTGTTGGTCTGTGAAAAAGACCTAGATTTACAATGAAATTTTCAGATGTCTCTATGGGGGAATGGCAATATCCCATGAATTCCTAGGCTGCCCTGTTTCTCACATAGGAGCTGCAGTTGCCTGCGTGTTTCCCTAAGAAATACTTTAGGTGAGAAACATAAAGAACCTTCCAGGAGAGTTCTGCTGCATGGATAGTAGTGTGGAAACAAAGATATTCTTTCTTTCCCATGCCCCATTGGAATCAAAGGAAAAAAAGCATACTGTTGCTCTGGGCGCGAAGAAGAAGATAGAGCTGGGCGAACTAGTGCATGAGTAAAGTACAAAGAAGTAAGCAACACTGAACTTTCAGGAGTGTCAGGCTGTTGAAAAGACTGAGTTCTACAATGAATTTTTCAGATGTCTGTACGGGCAAAGGCAATTTTCCATGTATTCCTAGGCTGCCCTGTGGCGCACAGAATAGCTGCCATTTCCCGCGTGTTTCCCTAAGAAGAACTCTAGGTGAGAAGCATAAAGCACCTTCAAGAATGATTGTGCTCTATGCAGAGATGTGTGGAAACAGAAGTGTTCTTTCTTTCACAGGACTGGTAGAATAACTGAGAAAAAAGCATACTGTTGCCCTCAGTGTGAGGAAGGAGCTAGAACTGGGGGTGTTGTTGCATAATTAAAGTCCAAAGAGCTGGGATCCCTGAACTTTCAGGTGTGTGGGGCTGTGAATATGACTGAGATTTACAATAAATTTTCTGATGTCTCTATGGGTAATGGCAATCTCCCATGAATTCCTAAGCTGGTCTTTATTGCACATAGAAGCTGCATTTTCCTGTGTATTTCCGTAAGAAGAACTTTAGGTGAAAAGCACAAAGCACATTCCAGGATGGTTCTGCTGCATGGAGAGTAGTGTGGAAACAAAGATATTCTTTCTTTCCTAGGCCCCATTGGAATCAAAGGAAAGAAAGCATACTGTTGCCCTGGGTTCGAGGAAGGAGCTATAGCTGGGAGAGCTGGTGCATAAGTAGAGTTCCAAGAACTAACCAACACTTAACTTTCAGGAGTGTGAGGCTGTTGATTTCACTGAGTTTTACAATGAAATTTTCAGATGTCTGTATGGTCAGTGGCAATTTTCCATGTATTCCTAGGCTGCCCTGTGGCCCACATAGAAGCTGAAGTTGACTGCGTATTTCCCTAAAAAGAACTCTAAGTGAGAAGCATAAAGTACCTTCCAGGATGGTGCTGCTTTCTGGAGAGTTGTGTGCAAACCAAGGTATTTTTTCTTTCACAGTCCTCTTTGAATCAAAGGCAAAGCAAGCATATTGTTGCCCTGCGTGCGAGGAAGGAGCTATAGCTGAGGGAGCTGGTACATAGGTAAAGGTCCAAGAACAAACCTACTCTGAAATTTCAGTAGTGTTAGGCTGTTGAAATCACTGAGTTCTACAATGAAATTTTCAGATTTCTGCATGGGCTAGGGCAATTTTCTATGTAGTCATAGGCTGCCCTATGGGGCACGTAAAAGATGAAGTTGCCTGCGTGTTTCCCTAAGAAGAACTCTAGGTGCGAAGCAGAAAGCAACTTCTAGCATGATTGTGCTCTATGCAGAGATGTGTGGAAATAGAAGTGTTCTTTATTTCGCAGTACCCAGGGTTTCACCGTGAAAAAAACATACTGTTGTCCTGCGTGTGAGGAAGGAGCTAGAGCTCTGGGAGCACTTCCCTATGAGAGATTCTAGGAAATAAGGAACTCCAAACTTTCATGTGTGTGGGGCTGTGAAAATGACTGAGTTTTACAATGAAATTTTCAGATGTCTCTATGGGGAATGGCAATTTTCCATGACTTCCTATTCTACCCTGTTTCACACACAGAAGCTACAGTTGCCCGCACATTTCCGTGAGAAGAAGTTTAGGTGAGAAAGACAAAGCACCTTCCCGGATAGTTCTGCTGCATGGATAGTAGTGTGGAAACAAAGATATTCTTTCTTTCCCAGGGCCCATTTTAAATAAAAGGAAAGAAAGCATACTGTTGCCCTGGGTGCGAAGAAGGAGACAGAGCTGGGTGAACTACTGTATAAATAAAGTCCAAACAACTAAGCAAACCTGAACTTTCAGGAGTGTCAGGCTGTTGCAATCACTGAGTTCTACAATGAAATTTTCAGATGTCTCCTGTAGAATGGCAATTTTCCATGTATTCCTAGGCTGCCCTTTGGCTCACATATAACCTGCAGTTTCCTGCGTGTTTCTCTAAGTAGAACTGTAGGTGAGACGCATAAAGAACCTTCAAGAATGATTGTGCTCCATGCAGAGATGTGTGGAAACAGAAGTGTTGTTTCTTTCTCAGGACCCGGGGAATCACTGAGAAAATTGCATACAGTTGCCCTGCATGTGGGGAAGGAGCTAGAGCTTTGGGAACTCTTGCATACCATATGTTCTAGGAAATAAGCAACCCTGAACTTTCAGGTTTGTGGGGCTGTGAAAATGACTGAGTTTTACAATGAAATTTATTGATGTCTCTATGGGGAATAGCAATGTCCGATGAATTCTTAGGCTGCCCTTTGGTGCACATAGAAGCTACAGTTGCCTGCAAGTTTCCCTAAGAAGAACTCTGGGTGGAAAGCATAAATCAACTTCCAGGATGCTTCTGCTGTATGGAAAGTAGCGTGGAAACCAAGATATTCTTTCTTTCCAAAGTCCCATTGAAATCACCCACAAACAAAGCATACTGTTGCCCTGGGGGCGAGGAAGGAGCTATACTTGGTGGAGGTGGTGCATAATTAATCTTTCAAGAAATAACCAACACTGAAATTTCAGGAGTGTTAGGCTGTTGAAATCACTGAGTTCTACAATGAAATTTTCAGATTTCTGTGTGGGCAAGGGCAATTTTCCATGTAATCCTAGGCTTCCCTATTGGGAACATTATAGCTACAGTTGCCTGCGAGTTTCCCTAAGAAGAACTTTAGATGAGAAGCATAAATAACCTTCAAGAATGATTGTGCTCTATGCAGAGTTTTGTGGAAACAGAAGTGTTCTTTATTTCGCAGGACCTGGGAAATCACTGAGAAAATTGCGTGTGGTTGCCTTGCGTGTGCGGAAGGAGCTAGAGCTGTGGGAGCTCTTGCATAAGAGAGGTTCTAGGAAATAAGCAACCCTGAACTTTCAGGTGTGTGGGGCTGTGAAAATGACTGAGTTTTACAATGAAATTATCAGATGTCTATATGGGGAATGGTAATTTCCCATGAATTCCTAGGATGCCCTTTTCGCACTTAGAAGATGCAGTTGACTGTGCGTTTCCCTTAGAAGAACTTTAGGTGAGAAGCATAAAGCACCTTCCAGGGTTGTTCTGTTGCATGGATAGTAGTGTGGAAATAAAGATATTCATTCTTTCCCAGGCCCGATTTTAATCAAGAGAAAGAAAGCATACTGCTGCCCTTGGTGTGAAGAAGGAGATAGAGCTGGGGGAAGAACTGAATAAGTAAAGTCCAATGAACTAAGCAAACCTGCACTTTCAGGACAGTCAGGGTGATGAAATGACTGAGTTCTACAATGAAATTTTCAGATGTCTCTATGGGGAATGGCAATTTTCCATGTATTCCTTGGCTGCCCTGTGGCAGACATTGAGGCTGCATTTGCCTGCGTGTTTCCCTATGAAGAATTCTAGGTGGGAAGCATAAGGCTACTTCCAGGAAGGTTCTCCTGCATGGAGAGTAGTGTGGAAACCAAGATATTCTTTCTTTCACAGGCCCCATTGAATCAATGGGAAAGCAAGCATACTGTTGCCCTGTGGCGCACACAGACGTTCCAGTTGTCTGCGTGTTTCCCTAAGAGGAACTCTAGCTGAGAAGCATAAAGCACCTTCAAGAATGATTGTGGTCTCTGCAGAGATGTGTGGAAAGAGAAGTGTTCTTTATTTCGCAGTACCCGGGGATTCAGTGAGAAAAAAGCATACTGTTGCCATGCGTGTGAGGAAAGAGCTAGAGCCATGGGAGCTCTTCCATACGAGAGGTTCTAAGAAATAAGCAACTCTGAACTTTCAGGTGTATGGGGTGGAAAATGACTGAGTTTTACAATGAAATTTTCAGCTGTCGCTTTGGGGAATGGCAATTTCCCATGAATTTCTGGGATGCCCTGTTTCGCACTAAGAAGATGCAGTTGCCTGCGCGTTTCCCTAAGAAGAACTTTAGGTGAGAAGCGTAAAGCACATTCCAGGATGTTTCTGCTGCATGGATAGTAGTGTGGAAAGGAAGATATACTCTCTTTCCTAGGTCCCATTTGAATCAAAGAAAGAAAGCTTACTGTTGCCCTGCGAGAGAGGAAGGAGCTATAGCTGGGGGAGCTTGTGCATAAGTAAAGTTCCAAGAAGTAAGTAACCCTAAACTTTCAGGAGTGTGAGATTATTGAAATCACTGAGTTCTAAAATGAAATTTTCAGATGTCTGTATGTGTAAGGGCAATTTTCCATGTATTCCTAGACTGCCCTGAGGCGCATATAGACGCTACAGTTGCCTGCGCATTTCCCTAAGGAGAACTCTAGGTGAGAAACACAAAGCACCTTCAAGAATGATTGTGCTCTATGCAGAGATGTGTGGAAACAGTAGTGTTCTTTCTTTCGCAGGACCCGGGGAATAACTGAGAAAAAGGCATACTGTTGCCCTGAGTACGATGAAGGACCTAGAACTGAGAGAGTTGTTGCATGGGTAAAGTACAAAGAGAAGAGTGAACCTGAACTTTCAGGTGTGTGGCGCTGTGAAAATGACTGAATTTTACAATGAAATTTTCTGCTAGCTCTATGGGGAATGGCAATTTCCCATGAATTTCTAGGCTGCCTTTTGGAGCACATGGAAGCTGCACATGCCTGCACGTTTCCCTAGGAAGAACTCTATGTGGGAAGCATAAAGCAACTTCCAGGATGGTTCTGCTGTGTGGAGAGTAGTTTGGAAACCAAGATATTCTTTCCTTCCCAGGCCCCATTGAAATCAACTGGAAAAAATCATGCTGTTGCCCTGGGTGTGAGGAAGGAGCTAGAGATGGGGGAGCTGGTGCACAAGTAAAGTTCCAAGAAATAACCAACCCTGAACTTTCAGGAGTGTGAGGCTGTTGAAATCACTGAGTTCTACAATGAAATTTTCATATGTCTGTATGGGCAATGGTAATTTTCCATGTATTCCTAGGCTGTCCTCTGGCCCACATAAAAGCTGAAGTTTTCCGCAGGTTTCCCTAAGAAAAACTCCAGGTGAGAAGCAATAAGTACCTTCAAGGATGGCACTGCAGTATGGAAAGATGTGTGGAAACCAAGATATTCTTTCTTTTGAAGGCCCCATTTAATCAATGGGAAAGAAAGCATACTGTTGCCGTGGTTGCGAGGAAGGAGCTATAGCTGGGGGAGCTGTTGCATAATTAAAGTTTCAAGAATTAATCAACTCTGAACTTTCAGAAGTGTGAGGCTCCTGAAATCACTGAGTTCTACAATGAAATTTTCAGATTTCTGTATTGGCAAGGGCAATTTTCCATGTATTCCTAGGCTGCCCTATGGGGCACATAATAGCTGCAGGTGCCGGCGCATTTCCCTAAGAAGAACTGTAGGTGAGAAGCATAAGGTACTTTCCATGATGATTCTGCTTCATGGATAGTAGTGTGTAAACAAGTATATTCTTTATTTCCTAGGCCCTTTGGAATCAAAGGAAAGAAAGCATATTGTTGCCCTGGGTGCGAGGAAGGAGCTATAGCTGGGGAGCTTGTGCATAAGTAAAGTTCCAGGAACTACCCAAACCTGAACTTTCAGGAGTGTGAGTCTGTTGAAATCACTGAGTTTTACAATGAAATTTTCAGATGTCTCTATGTTTAAGGGCAATTTTCCATGGATTCCTAGGCTGCCCTTTGGCGCACATAATAGCTTCAGTTGCCTGCGCGTTTCCATAGAAAGAACTCTAGGTGAGAGGCATGAAGCACCTTCACGAGTGATTGTGCTCTGTGCAGAAATGTGTGGAAACAGAAGTGTTCTTTATTTCGCAGTACCGGGAATCACTGAGAAAATTGCATGCGGTTGCCCTGCGTGTGAGGAAAAAGCTAGAGTTGTGGGAGCTCTTGCATATGAGAGGTTCTAGGAAATAAGCAACCCTGAACTTACGGGTGTGTGGGGCTGTGGAAATGACAGAGATTTACAATGAAATTTGCAGATAACTCTATGGGGAATGCCAAATTCCCATACATTTCTAGGCTGCCCTTTGGCGCACGTAGAGGCGGCAGTTGCCTGCGTGTTTCCTTAAGAAGAACTCTAGGTGAGAAGCATAAAGCAACTTCCCGGATGGTTGAGCTGTATGGAAAGTAGTGTGTAAAGCAAGATATTCTTTTTTTCCCAGGCCCCATTGAAATCAACGGGAAACAAAGCATACTATTGCCCTGGGTGCGAGGAAGGAGCTATAGCTTGGGTTTCTGGTGCATAAAGTTCCAAAAACTAACCAACGCTGAACTTTCAGGAGTGTCAGGCTGTTGAAATCACTGAGATCCACAATGAAATTTTCAGATTTCTGTATGGACAAGGGGAATTTTCCATGTATGCCTAGGATGCCCTTTGGGGCACATAATAGCTGCAAGTGCCTGCGCATTTCACTAAGAAAAAGTCTTGGTTAGAAGCATAAAGCACCTTCAAGAATGATTGTGCCCTATGCAGAGATGTGTGGAAACAGAAGTGTTCTTTTTTTCCCAGTACGCGGGGCAACACTGTGAGAAAACATACTGTTGCCCTGCGTGTGGGGAAGGAGCTAGACCTGTGGGAGCTCTTGCATATGAGAGGTTCCAGGAAATAAGCAAACCTGAACTTTCAGGTGTGTGGGGCTGTGAAGAAGACTGAGTTTTATAATAAATTTTTCAGATGTCTCTATGGGGAATGGCAGTTGCCCATGAATTCCTAGGCTGCCCTCTTTCGCACATAAAAGTTGCAGTTGTCTGCGCATTTCCCTAAGAAGAACATTAGGTGAGAAGCATAAAGCACCTTCCAGAATGATTGTGCTCTATGCAGAGATGTGTGGAAGCAAAAGTGTTCTTTATTTTCCAGTAACCGGGGAATCACTGAGAAAAAAGCATGCCATTGCCATGCATTTGAGGAAGGAGCTAGAGCTGTGGGAACTGTTCCATATGAGAGATTCTATGAAATAAGGAACCCTGATCTTTCAGGTTTGTGGGGCTCTGAAAATGACTGAGTTTTATAATGAAATTTTCAGATATCTCTAGGGGGAATGGCCATTTCCCATGAATTCCTAGGCTGCCCTGTTTCGAACATAGAAGCTGCAGTTTCCTGCGCGTTTCCCTAAGAAGAACTTTAGGTGAGAAACATAAAGTACCTTCCAGGATGGTTCTGCTGCATGGATAGTAGTGTGGAAGGAAAGATATTTTTTTTGCCTGGCCCCATTGGAATCAAAGGAAAGAAATTATAGTGTTGCCCTGGGTGCGAAAAAGGAGATAGAGCTGTGCGAACTGGTGAACAAGTAAGTCCAAAGAACTAAGCAACCCTGAACTTTCAGGAGTTTCAGTCTGTTGAAATCACTGAGTTCTACAATGATATTTTCAGAAGTCTCTATGGGGAATGGCAATTTTCCATGTATTCCGTGACTACCCTGTGGCGCGCATAGATGCTGCAGTTGCCTGCGCGTTTCCCTGAGAAGAACTCAAGGTCAGAAGCATAAAGCAACTTCAAGAATGATTGTGCTCTATGCAGAGATATGTGGAAAAAGAACTATTCTTTCTTTTGCAGGACCACAGGAATAGCTGAGAATAAAGCATAGTGTTGCCCTGAGTGCGAGGAAAGAGCTAGAACTGGGGGAGTTGTTGCATAAGTAAAGTCCAAAGAGCTCAGCAACCCTGAATTTTCAGGAGTGTATGGCTCTTTAAATCACTGAGTTCTAAAATGAAATTTTCCGATGTGTCTATTCGGAATGCCATTTTCCCATGAATTCCCAGGCTGCCCTGTGGCGCACAGAGAATCTACAGTTGCCTGCATCTTTCCCTAAGAAGAACTCTAGGTGAGAAGCATTAAGCACCTTCCAGGATGGTTGTGCTGTAATTAGAGTAGTGTGGTAACCAAGATATTCTTTCCTTCCAAAGCCCCATTGAAATAAATGGTAAAGAAAGCATGCTGATGCCCTGTGTGTGAGGAAGGAGCTAGAGCTGTGGAAGCTGTTGCATACGAGAGGTTCTAGGAAATAAGCAACCCTGAAATTTCAGGTGTGTGGGGCTGTGAAAATGACAGAGTTTTACAATGAAATTGTCACATGTCTCCATGTGGAATGGTAATTTTCCATGAATTCCTAGACTGCCCTGTTTCGCACATAGAAGCTGCTGTTGCCTGCGTGTTTCCCTAAGAAGAACTTTAGGTGAGAAGCATAAAGCACCTTCCAGGATGGTTCTGCTGCATGAATATTAGTGTGGAAACAAAGATATTCTTTCTTTCCTCTCCCCATTGGTATCAAAGGAAAGAAAGCATACTGTTGCCCTGAGTGCGAAGAGGGTGGTAGAGCTGGGTGAACTGGTGCATAAGTAAAGTCGTAAGAACTAAGCAACCCTGAACTTTCAGGAGTGTCAGCCTGCTGAAATCACTGAGTTCTACAATGAAATTTTCAGATGTCTGTATGGTGAAAGTCAAATTTGCATGTCTTCCTAGGCTGCCCTGTGGCGCACATAGACGCTGCAGTTGCCTGAGCATTTCCCGAAGAAGAACTCTAGGTGAGAAGCATAAAGCACCTTCCAGGATAGTCCTGCTGTATGGAGAATTGTGTGGAAACCAAGATATTCTTTCTTTCACAGATCCCATTGAATCAATTGGAATGAAAGCATACACTTGCCCTGGGTGCAAGGAAGGAGCTAGAGCTGGGGGAGCTGGTGCATAATTCAAGTTCCAAGAACTAATCAACCATGAGCATTCAGGAGTGTGAGGCTGTTGAAATCACTGAGTTCTACAATGAAATTTTCAGATTTCTGTATGGGCAAGGGGAATTTTCCATGTATTCCTAGGCTGCCCTATGGGGCCCATCATAGGTGCAGGTGCCTGCGCATTTCCCTAAGAAGAACTCTAGGTGAGAAGCATAAAGCACCTTCAAGAATGATTGTGCTCTATGCAGAGATGTGTGGAAACAGAAGTGTTGTTTCTTTCACAGGACCCGGGGAATCACTGAGAAAATTGCATACGGTTGTGCTGCATGTGAGGAAGGAGCTAGAAGTGTGGGAGCTCTTGCATATGAGAGGTTCTAGGAAATAAGCAACCCTGAACTTTCAGGTGTGTTGGGCTGTGAAAACGACAGAGATTTACAATGAAATTTTCAGATGTCTCTATGGGAAATGGCAATATCCCATGTATTCCTAGGCTGCCCTGTTTTGCACATCGAAGCTGCATTTGCCTGCACATTTCCCTAAGAAGAATTTTAGGTGAGAAGCATAAAGAACCTTCCAGGATAGTTCTGCTGCATGGATAGTAGTGTGGAAACAAAGATATTCTTTCTTGCCCAGGCCCCATTGGAATCAAAGGAAAGAAAATATACTGTTGCACTGGGTGAGAAGAATGGCGAACTAGCGCTGGGCGACCTAGTGCATAAATAAAGTCCAAAGAACTAAGCAACCCTGCACTTTCAGGTGTGTCAGTCTGTTGAAATCACTGAGTTCTACAATGAAATTTTCAGATATCTCTATGGGGAATGGCAATTTTCCCTGTATTACTAGGCTGCCCAGTGGTGAACATAGAAGCTGTAGTTGCCTGCACATTTCCTGAAGAAAAGCTCTGGGTGAAAAGCATAAAGCACCTTCCAAGATGATTGTACTGTATGGAGAGAAGTGTGGAAACAAAGATGTTGTTTCTTTTCCAGGCCCAATTGGTATCAATAGGAAACAAATCATACTGTTGCCCTAGATGCGAAGAAGTAGCTAGAGCTGATAGAGCTGTTGCATCAGTAAAGTGTAAGGAATTAAACAAACTTGAACTTTCAGGAGACTGGTGCTGTTCAAATCACTGAGTTCTGCAATGCTTGTTTGAGATGTATCTAAGGCGAATCGCTTTTGCCCATATATTACTAGGCTCGCCTGCTATGCACTTAGAAGCTGCAGTTGCCTGAGGGTATCCCTAAGAATAACTCTAAGTAGGAAGCAAAAAACACTTTCCAGGATGATTCTGCTGTATGTAGTGTGGAAACAAAGCTATTCTTTCTTTTGCAGGACACGCTCAATCACTGTGAAAGAAAGCATTTATTTGCCCTTGGTGTGAGGAGGGAGCTAGAGCTGTGGGAGCCGGTGCATAAGTGAAGTCCTAGGAAATAAGCAACACTGAACTTTCAGGAATGTGGGGCTGTGAAAATCACTGAGTTCTGCAATGAAATTTTCAGATGTCTCTATGGGGAATGGCAATTTTCCATGAATTATTAGGCTCACCTGTGGTGCACATAGAAGCTTCAGTAGCTTGCGGGTTTCCCTAAGAAGAACTCTAGGTAAGAAGCATAAAGCACCTGCCAGGATGGTTCTGCTGTATGGAGAGTAGGGTGGAAACAGAGATATTTTTGCTTTCCCAGGCCCCTTTTTAATCAAAGGGAAAGCAAGCATACCGTTGCTCTGTGTGCAAGGAAGGAGCTAGAGCTGGGGCAGCTGCTACCTAAGTAAAGTTCCAAGAATGAAGCAACAATGAACTTTCAGGAGTGTGAGGCTGTTGAAATCACTGAGTTCTACAATGAAATTTTCAGATGTCTCTATGGGGAATGGCAATATTTCATATATTTCTAGGCTACCCTGCGGCGCACATAGAAGCTGCATTTGCCTGCGCCTTTCCCTAAGAAGAACTCTAGGTGAGAAGTATAAATCACCTTCTAGAATGGTTCTGTTTTTTGCAGAGATGTGTGGAAACAAAACTATTCCTTGTTTTGCAGGATCCAGGGAATCACTGGGAAAAAGCATACTTTTGCCCTGAGTGTGAGGAAGGACCTAGATCTGTGAGAGTTGGTGCATAAGTGAAGTCCTAGGATATAAGCAACTCAGCACTTTAAGGAGTGTTCGGCTGTAGAAATCACTGAGTTCTGCAATGAAAGTTTCAGATTTCTCTAAGGGGAATGGCTTTGCCCATGTATTACTAGGCTGGCATGCTACGCTCATAGAAGCTGCAGGTGTCTGAGGGTAACCCTAAGAAGAACTCTAGGTAGGAAGCATAAAGCACCTCTCAGGATGATTCTGCTGTATGTAGAGTAGTGTGGAAATAAAGCTACTATTTCTTTCTCTGGGACTGGGGAATCACTGTGAACGAAAGCATACTGTTTCCCTCAGTGTGAAGAAAGAGCTAGACCTGTGGGAACTGCTGCATAAGTGAAGTCCTAGGAACTAAGGAACCCTGAACTATCAGTACTGCGGTGCTGAGAAAATCACTGAGTTCCACAAAGAAATGTTCAGATGTCTCTATGCGGAATGGCAATTTTCCATGAATTACTATGCTGACTTGTGGCACACATAGAATCTGCAGTTGCCTGCATGTTTCCCTAATAAGAACTCTAGATGAGAACCACAAAGCACCTTCCAGGATGGTTCTTCTGTATGCAGAGAAGTGTGGGAACAAAGATATTCTTTCTTTCCCAGTTCCCTTTGGAATCAATAGGAAAGAAAGCATACTGTTGCCCTGGGTGCGAGGAAGGAGCTAGAGCTGGGGGAGTTGGTGCATGAGTTAAGTCTAAAGAACTAAGCAATCCTGAACTTTCAGGAGAGTGGGGCTATGGAAATCACTGAGTTCTACAATAAATTTTTCATGTGTCTCTATGGGGAATAGCAATTTCCCATATATTACTAGGCTGCCCTGTGGCACACATAGAAGCTGCAGTTGCCTTCACGTTTCCCTAAGAAGAACTCTAGGTGAGAAGCATAAAGCACCTTCCAGGATGGTTCTGCTGTATATAGAGAAGTGTGGAAACAAAGATATTCTTTCTTTTCCTGGCCCCATTGGAATTAATGGGAAAGAAACATACTTCCTCCATGTGTGCGAGGAAGGAGCTAGAGCTCGATGGGCTTGTGGCTAATTTTAGTCTAAGGAAATATGTAACCCAGAACTTTCAGTCATGTTGGGCTGTGGAAATTACTTAATTCTACAGTGACATTTTCACATGTCTCTATGTGCCGTTGCAATTGTCCATGTATTACTGGGAACACTTGTGGCCTAAATAGAACCTCCAGTTGCCTGAGGTTTCTCTAAGAAGTAATCTAGATGCGAAGCATAAAGCTCCTGCTAGAATGGTTCTGCTGTATGTACTGATCTGTGGAAACAAAGGCATTTTTTCATACTCTATTCGTATTGGAATCAATGGAAAGAAAGCATGCTGCTGACCTGTGTGTGAGGAAGGAGCTAGAGCTGGATGAGTTTGTGGATAAGTTTAGAAGCAAATAAGCAAGGAAGATCTTCCACCAGTGTGGGACTGTGGAATTCCCTGTGTTCTATAATGAAATTTTCAGATGTCTCTAAGGGCAATTGAAATTGCCCATGTATAACTAGGCTGCCCTGTGGCCCCCATACCACCTGCAGTTACCTTAGCATTTCCCTCAGAACTCAATGTGAGAAGCATAAAGCACCTTTCTGGATCTTTGTGTTCTATGTACTGAAGTGCAGAAACAAAGGTACTCTTTCTTTCCCAGGCCCCTTCAGAAACAATGGCAGAGAAAGCAAACTACTGCCCTGTGTCCAAGGAAGGAGCTAGAGCTGGATGAGTTTCTGGATAAGTTCAGTCCAAGGAAATAAGCAACCCAGATCTTTCAGGAGTGTAGGGCTTTGGAAATCACTGAGATGTACAATGAACTGTTCAGATTTCTCTAGGAAGAATGTCAATTGCACTTCTAATACTAGGCTCTTCTTTGGCCCACATAGAACCTGCAATTGCTTGAGCATTTCTCTAAGAAAAAATTCAGGAGAGAAGCATGAAGTATCTCCCAGAATGGTACTGCATTATTTACACAAGTGTGGAAACAGAGGTATTCTTTCTTTCCCAGGCCCCATTGGAAAACAACGGGAAAGAAAGCATACTGTTGCCCTGTGTGCAAGAAAGGAGGTAGAGCTGGATGCGCTTGTGCATAAGTTCAGTCGAAAGAAATAAAAATCTCAGAAATTTCAGAATTGTGCAGATGTGGAAATCCCAGAATTCTACAATGAAATTTTCAAAAATCTCAAAGGGGAATGGCAACTGCCCATGCTTTACTAGGCCACCATAATGGCAATGTAGAATCATCAGTTGCTCAGCGTATCCCTAAGCAGAACTCTAAGTGAGAAGCATAAAGCACCTTCCAGGATGGTTCTGATGTGTGTACAGCAGTGTTGAAACCAAGGAATTCTTTCTCAGGCCACATTTGAATCAATATGGAAGAAAGCATACTGCTGCCTGTGTGTGAGGAAGGACCTAGAGCTGGATGAGCTTGTGGATAAGTTCTGTCCAAGGATATAAGCAATCCAGAAGTTTCAGGAGTGTGGGCCTGTTGAAATCCCTGAGTTCTAAAATGAAATTTTCATGTGTCTCTAAGGGGAATTGCAATTGCCCATTAATTACTAGGCTGCCCTGTTGCCTACATAGAACTTGCAGTTGCCTGCCCATTTCTCTAAGTGGAACTCTATCTGAGAAGTATAAAGCACCTTCCAGGATGGTTCTGCTGTATGCATAGAAGTGTGGAAACAAAGGTATTCTTTCATCCCCAGGAAACTTTTTAATCAGTGGGTATAAACGCATGCCGCTGCCGTGTTCCAGGAAGGAGCTACAGCTGGATGAGCTTGTGCATAAGTTCAGTGCAATGAAATAATAAACCCAGAACTTTCAGGAGTGTACAGATGTGGAAATCCCACTGTTGTACAATGAAATTTTCAGATATCTCTTGAGGAAGGATCTAAAGCTGGGTGAGCTTGTGGATACGTTCAGTCCAGGGAAATAAGAAACCAAGATTTTCAGGAGTGTGGGGATGAGGTAATCCCTGAGTCCAAAAATGATATTTTCAGAAGTCTCTAGGGGAATTGCAATTGCCCATGCATTCCTAGGCTGCCCTGTTGACCACATAGAACCTGCAGTTATCTTAGCGTTTCCCTAAGAAGAACTCTAGGTCAGAAGCTAAAAGCACCTTCCTGGATCTTTCTGCTCTAAGTACAGTAGTGTGGAAACAAAGGTACTCTTTCTTTCCCAGGTGCCTTAGGAATCAATGGGAGAGAAAGCAAACTGCTACCCTCTTGTGAGGAGGAAGTTATAGCTGGATGAGCCTGTGGATAAGTGAAGTCCAAGGAAATAAGCAACCCAGATCTTTCAGGAGTGTGGGGCTGTGGAAATAACTGAGTACTACAAGGATATTTTCAGATGTCTCTATTTGGAATGGCAAATGCCCATATATTACTAGGCTACCCTGTGGCATTTCTCTAGGAAGGACTCTAGGTAGGTAGCATGAAGCACCCTCTAGAATTATTCTGCTATATGTACAGAAGTGTGGAAACAAAGGTGATCTTTCTTTCCCATGCCCCTTTGGAATCAATGAGAGAGAAAGCATACTGTTGCCCTGGGTGTGAGTTAGGATCTAGACCTGAAGGATCTTGTGGATATGTTCAGTCCAAGGAAATAAGCAACCAAGAACTTTCAGGAGTGTGGGGCTGTGGTTTTCCCTGAGTATTACAATGAAATTTTCAGAACTCTATGGGGAATAGCAATTGCCTCTGAATTACTAGGCTACCCAGTTGCCCACATGGGACCTGCAAATTTTTGAGCATTTCTGTAAGAAGAACTCCAGTTGAGAAGCATGATGCATGTTCCAGTATGCTTCCAGAGTATGTACACTAGTGTGGAAACAAAGATATTCTTTCTTTCGCAGGCCCTTTGAAATGGAGAGGAAAGAATGCATACCGCTGCCCTGTGTTGAAGGAAAGAGTTTGAGAATGATGAGCTTGTGAATAAGTTCAGTGCAAGGAAATAAGCAACCCCTAATTTTCAGAAGTGTGGGGATGTGGAAATCCCTCAGTTTTTCAATGAAATTTACAGACATCTCTAAGGGAATGGCAATTGCCCATGTATTACTAGCCTGCCCTTTGGCCCACATAGAACCTGCACTTACCTGAGCATTTCCCTGAGAACTCTAGGTGTGAAGCATGAAGCACATCCTGGATCATTCTGCTGTATATACAGAAGTGTGGAAACAAAGATATTCTTTCTTTTCCAGGCCCCATTGGAATCAATGGGAAAAAAGCATACTGCTGCCCTGAGTGCAAGGAAGGAGCTAAAGCTGAATGAGCTCGTGGATAAGTTCAGTCCAAGGAAATAAGCAACCCAGAACTTTCAGGAGTGTTGAGCTGTGGATATAAGTGAATTCTGTAGTGAAAATTTCAGATGTCTTTATGGGGAATGGCTATTGCCAATGTATTACTAAGCTACAAAGTGACCCACTTAAACTTGGAGTTCCTGAGAGTTTCCCTAATAATAACTCCAGGTCAGAATCATAAAGCCCCTTGTAGGATGGTTCTGCTGTTTTGACAACGGTGTAGAAACTTAGTTGTTCTTTACTTCCCAGGGTTCTTTGAAATGTATCAGGTAAAGGCATCCTGCTGACCTCTGTGTTAGGAAGCAGCTAAAGCTGGACTAGCTTGGGGATAAGTTCAGTCAAAGTAAATGAACCATCCTGAACTTTCAGGAGTGTGGGGCTGTGAAAATACCTGAGTTCTGCATAGAAATTTTCAGAGGTCTCTATGGTGAATGGCAATCACCCATATATTACTAGGCTGCCCTTTGACCCACCTAGAATCTGGAGTTGCCTGAGTGTTTCCCTAAGAAAAGCTCCATTTAAGAATCATAAAACACCTTCCAGGATGCTTCTGCTGTATTTATAGAATGGGAGAAACTAATGTATTCTTTGCTTCCCAGAGCCTTTTGAAATGAATGGGGAGAAAACATCCCACTGCCCACTGTGCTATGGATCAGCTAGAGCTGGACCATCTTGTGCATAAGTTAAGTCCATTGAAATAAGCAAGTCTGAACTTTCAAGTGTGTGTGTCTATGGAAATTACTGAGTTTTTCTGTGGAATTTTCAGATGTCTCTATGGGGAATGGCAATTGCCCATGTATTAGTAGGCTGCCCTGTGGCCCCCGTAAACCTGGAGTTGCCTGAGCATTTCCCTAATAATCACTCTAGGTCAGTATCATAAAGCACATTCCAGCATGGTCCTGCTCTTTTGACAGCAGTGCAGAAACTTAGGTGTTCTTTAATTCCCAGGCCCCTTTCCAATGAATGGGGAGAAAAGCATCCCGCTGCCTTCTGTGCTAGGAATCAGCTAGAGGTGGACTGGCTTGTGGACAATTTCAGTCAAAAAAAAATAATAAGCAAGCCTGAACTTTCAGGAGTGTGGGCCTGTGGAAATAACTGCATTCTGCAGTGAAATTTTCAGATGTCTTTCTGGGGAATGGCAATTGCCCATGTATTATTAAGCTGTCCTGTAGCCCACCTAGAACCTGGATTTGCCTGAGTGTTTCCCTAATAAGAACTCCAGATCAGAAGCCAAAAGCACCTTCCAGGATGGTTCTACTGTATTTATAGCACTATCGAAAGAAATGTATTATATGCTTCCCACACCCCTTTGGAATGAATGGGCAGAAAATCAACCAGGTGCCCTCTGCTAGGAAGTAGCTAGAGCTGAACTAGCTTGTGGATATGTTCAGTCCAGGGATATCTGCAAGCTTGAACTCTCAAGAGTGTGAGATATTGGAAATAACTTAGTTCTGCAGTGAAATTTTCAGATGTGTCTATGGGGAAAGGTAATTGCCCATGTATTACTAGGCTGCCCTGTGGCCCACCTAGAAAGTGGAATTCTGTGTTTTTCCTTTATAAGAACTCTAGGTCAGAAGCATAAAGCACCTAAGAACTTGGTTCTGCTGTATTTACAGCAGTGTAGAAACTAATGTATCCCTTTCTTCCCAGGCCCTTTTGGAATTAATGGGGTGAAAATCATCCTGCTGCCCTCTGTGCCTGGAAGCAGCTAGAGCTGGGCTAGCTTGTGGATACGTTCACTCCAAGCAAATAAGCAAGTCTGAACTTTCAGGTTGTGGACCTGTGGATATAACTGAATTCTTCAGTTAAATATTCAAATATCTTTATGGGGAATGGCAATTTTTCCATATATTACTAGGCTGCCCTGTGGCCCACCTAGAACCTGGAGTTGCCTGAGTGTTTCCCCAATAAGAACTCCAGGTCAGAAGCATAAACACTTTCCAGGTTGGTGCTGCTGTATTTACACAAGTGTAGAAACTAAAGTATTCTTTGCTTAAAAGGCCCCACTGGAATGAATGGGGAGAAAAGCACTCTGTTGCCCTGCCTGCTAGGAAACAGCTGGAGGTGGACTAGCATGTGGATAAGTTCAGTCCAAAGACATGAGCAAGCCTGAACTGTCAGGAGTGTGGGTTATGGAAATAACACAGTTCTGCATAGAAAATTTCAGAGGTGTCTATGGTGAATGGCAATTGCTCATGTATTACTAGGCTCCCCTGTGGCCCACTTAAAATCTGGACTTGCCTGAGTATTTCCCTAATAGGAACTCCAGGTCACAAGCATAAAGCACCTTGCAGGATGGTTCTGCTGTATTAAGAGCATTCTAGAAACTAATGTATTCTTTGATTCCAGGGCTCTTTTGGAATGAATGTGGAGAAAATCATCCTGCTGCCTTCTATTCAAGGAAGCAGCTAGAGCTGGACTAGCATGGGGATAAGTTCATTCCAAGGAAATAAGCTAACCTGCACTTTCAGGAGTGTGGGGTTGTGAAAACTGAGTTCTGCAGTGAAATTTTCAGATGTCTCTATGGGGAATGGCAATTGCCCATATATTACTAGGCTGCCCTGTGGTCCACCTGTAATCTGGTGTTGCCTGAGTGTTTCCCTAATATAACTCCAGGTCAGAAGCATAAAGCACCTTCCAGGATGATTCTGCTGTATTTACAACAGTGTAGAACTTAATGTATTCCTTCTTTCCCTGACCACTTGGAATGAATGGGGAGAAAACCGTCTTGCTTCACTCAGTGATTTGAAGCAGCCAGAGCTGCACTAGCTTGTGTATAAGTTCACTCCAAGGAAATAAGCAAGGCTGAACTTTCAGGAATGTGTGGCTGTGGAAATAACTGAGTTCTGTATTAATATTTTCAGATGTTTCTATGGGGAATGGCAATTGTCCATGAATTACTAGGCTGCACTGTGGCCCACATAGAAGCTGGAGTTGCCTGAGTGTTTCCTGAATAACAACTCCAGGTCAGAATCATAAAGCACCTTCCAGGATGGTTCTGCTGTATTTACAGAAATGTAGAAACTAAAGTATTCTTTGCTTCCCAGGCCCCCTTAGAAATAATGGGGAGAAAAGCATCCTGTTGTCCCCCTTCTAGGAAACAGCTAGAGCTGGACTATCTTGGGGCTAAGTTCAGTGCAAGCAAATAAGGAAACCTGAACTTTCAGGAGTGTGGGTGTCTGTAAATAACTGAGTTCTGCAGTGAAATTTTTAGATGTCTCTATGGGGAATGCCAATTGCCCATGTATTACTAGGCTGCCCTATGGCCCACATAGCACCTGAAGTTTCCTGAGGGTTTCCCTAATAAGAAATCCAGGTCAGAAAAATAAAGCACCTTCTAGGATGGTTCTTCTTTATTTACAACAGTGTAGATACTTATGTATTCTTTGCTTCCCAGGCTCCACTGGACTGAATGGGGAGAAAAGCATCCTGCTGCCCTCTGTGCTAGGAAGCAGCTAAAGATGGACTAGCCTGTGTATAAGTTCAGTCCAAGGAAATCAGCAAGCTTGATCTTTCAGAAGTATGGGACTATGAAAATAACGGAGTTCTGCAGTGCAATTTGCAGAGGCCTGTAGGAGGAAAAGCAGTTGCCCATGTTTTAGTAGGCTGCCCTATGGCCCACATCCAATCTGTGGTTGCCTGAGTGTTTCCCTAATAAGAACTCTATCTTAGAAACATAAAGCATTTGCCAGGTAATTTGTGCTGTATTCACAGGAGTGTGGAAACAAAGATGTTCTGGCCTGGCTGCTGCCTCTTAAGAAATAAAGTATGGAAAAGCATAGTGGAGTAGTCTCTGCCGGCAAACAAGTGGAACTACTGAATAATTTCAGTCCAAGAAATAATTAAGTCAACCTTTCAGGAATGTGTTCCTCTGGAAATAACTGGGCTCTACCGTGAAATTTGCAGAGGCCTCTATAGGGAGTGGCAGTTGCCCATGTATTACTAATCTGCCCTGTGGCCCACATGGATATTGGGGTTGCCTGAGTGTTTCCCTAATAAGACCTCTATGTTAGAAGCACAAAACATTTTCCAGGAGTGTTCTGCTCCATTTGCAGAAGTGTGGAAACTAAGGTGTTCTGGGTTGGCAGCTGCCGCATTTTGGCCAATGGGTGGAAAAGCATACTGGAGTAATCTCTGCTGGCAAGCAAGAAGATTGTGCCCAGCTTCTGGATAATTTCAGTCCAAGGAAATATCTGAGTTCTATAGTGAAATTTGCAGAGTCCTCTATGGGAATGGTAGTTGCCCATGTTTTACTATGCTATCCTGTGGTCCATGTAGAACCTGGGGCTGCCTGAGTGTTTGCATAATAAGAACTCTATGTTAGAAGCATAAAGCATTTTCCAAGAAGGTTCTGCTGTATTCACAGGAGTGTGGAACCTAAGATGTTCTGGGCTGGCACCTGCTCAGTAGGGATGCAGGGGTAGAAAATCATACTAGTTTAATCTCTGCTGGAAAGCAAGCAGAGTGTGCCCAGCTTCTGGATAAGTTCAGTCTAAGAAAATAAACAAGCTGGATCTTCCAAGAGTGTGTGGCTCTGGAAATAACCAAGTTTTACATTGTAATTTGCAGAGCCCACTATGGGGAATGGCAGTTGCCCATGTATTACTTGTCTGTCCTTTGGCCCACATAGAACCTGGGCTTGCCTGAGTCTTTTCCTAATAAGAAATCTCTGTTGGAAACATAAACCATTTTCCAGGAAGGCTCTCCTGTATTTAAAGGACTGTGGAAACTAATGTGTTCTGGCTTAGCTGGTGCCCTATAGTGATCAATGGGTGGAAAAAGATACAGGAGTAGTCTCTGTTGACCAGAAAACAGAGGGTGCCCAGCTTCTGGATAAATTCAGAACAAGGAAATAAGGATGCTTGAACTTTTAGTAGTGTGAAGCTCTGGAAATAACTGACCTTTACAAGGAAACTTGCAAAGACCTCTGTGAAGAATGGCATTTACTTATGCATTACTAGGCTGCCCTGTGGCCCACAAAGAACCTTGGGCTTCCTGAGTGTTTCCCTGTAAAAACTCTGTGTTTGAAGCATAAAGCATATTCCAGGGACGTTCTGCTGTATTCACAGGAGTGTGAAAACTAAGGTGTTCTGGGCTGGCTGGTGCAAAATAGGAAAGGAATGGTGGAAAAGCATACTGGAGTAGTCTCTCCTGGCAAGCAAGCAGAGGGTGTGAGGGTTCTGCATAAGTTCAGCCCAAGGAAACAATCAAGGTTGAACTTTCAAGAGTGTGTACCTCTGGAAATAACAGTCCAATGGTGTAATTTACCAAGGCCTCCATGGGAAATGGCAGTTTTGCATGTATTACTAGGCTGCCCGGTGGCCCACATAGAACCTGGGCTTGCCTGAGTGTTGCTCTAATAAGGACCCTATGTTAGAAGCATAAAGCATTTTCCAGGAACGTTCTGCTCTATTCACAGGAGTGTGGAAACTAAAGTGTTCTTGGCTAGCTGATGTCTCATAGTGACAAATGGGTGGAAAATCATGCTAGAGTAATGTCTGCTGGCAAGAAAGCAGTGGTTGCCCAGCTTCTGGATAAGTTCAGTTCAAGGAAATAACTGAGTTCTACAGTGAAATTTCCACAGTCCTCTATGGGGAATGGCAGTTGCCCTATTATATATACAAGGATGACCTGTGACCCACATATAACCTTTGGTTGTGTAAGTGTTTTCCTAATAAGAACTCTATGTTTGAAGCATAAAGCATTATGCAGGAAGGTTCTGCTACATTCACAGGAGTGTGGAAAGTAAGGTATTCTGGGCTGGCTGGTGTTCCCTCGGGATGAATGGGTGAAAAAGCATACTGGAGTTATCTCTGCTTTCAAGCAAGCAGAAGGTGACCAGATTCTGATAAGTTCACTCCAAGGAAATAAGCAAGCGTGAAGTTTCAGAAGTGTATAGCTCTGGAAATAACTGAGTTCTACAATGAACTTTGCAGAGGTCTTTATGGTGACAGTGGATGCCAATGTATTACTAGGCTGCCCTGTGGCCCACATAGAATCTGGTGTTGCCTGAGTATTTCCATAATAAGAACAATAAGTTGGAAGCATAAAGTATTTTCCAGGAAGTTTCCTCTGTATTCACAGGAGTGTGGAAACTAAGGTATTCACAGGCCTCTATGGGAATGGCAGTTGCCCATGTACTACTAGGCTGCCCTGTGGCTGACAAAGAACCTAGGGTTGCCTTACTGCTTCCATAATATAAGCTCTATGTTGGAAGCATAAAACATTTTCTGGGAAGGTTCTGTTGTATTCACAGAAATGTGGAAACTAAGTTGTTCTGGGCTGGCTGGTGCCCCAAAGTGATGCATGTGTAGAAAAGCATACTGAAGTGGTCTCTGCTGGCAAGCAGTTAGAGCATGCCCCACTTCTGGATAAGATCAGCCCAAGGAAATAAGCAAGCCTGAACTTTCAGGAATGTGAAGCTCTGGAAATAACTGAGTTCTACAGTGAAATTTACAGAGGCCTCTATGGGTAATGGCATTTGCCCATGTATTATTAGGGTGCTCTGCGGCCCACGTAGAACCTGGGGTTGCCTGAGTGTTTCCTTAATAAAAAATGAGTGTTATTAACATGATGCATTTTCCAGGAAGGTTCTGCTTTGTACACAGGAGTGTGGAAATTAAGGGGTTCTGTGCTGCCTGGTGCCCCATATGAAAGAATGGGTGGAAAAGCATACTTGAGTAGTGTCTGCTGGCAAGCAAGCAGCAGGTGCCCAGCTTCTGGATAAGTTCAGTCCAAGGAAATAAGCAAGCCTGATCTTTCAGGAGTTGGAACCTCTGGAAATAACTGACTTCTACATTGAAATTTCCAGAAGCCTCCTTGGAGAATGGTGGTTGCCCTTGACTATCTAGGCTGCCCTGTGGACCACATAAAAGCTGGGGTTGCCTGAGTGTTTTTGAAATAATAATTCTGTATTAAAAGCATAAAGCATTTTCCAAGAAATTTCTGTTGTATTCAAAGGAGTGTGAAAACTAAGATGTTCTGGGTTGGCTGGTGCCCCATACTGATGAATGGATGGAAAAGCATACTGGAGTAGTCTCAGATGGCAAGAAAGCAGAGCGTACCCAGCTTCTGGATGAGTTCAGTGCAAGGAATTAAGAAAGCCTAAACTTTCAAGAGTGTGTGGTTCTGGCAATAAAAGAATACTACAATGATATCTGCAGAGGCCTCTATTGGGAATGGCAGTTTCCCATGTTTTAAAATGCTGCCAAGTGGCCCACATAGAACCTGAGGTTGCTGACTGTTTCCCTAATAAGAACACTATATTGGAAGCATAAAGCATTTTCAAGGAATGTTCTGCTATTTCAAAAGAGTGTGGAAACTTAGGTGATCTGGGCTGGCTGGTGCCCCATGGGGATGAAAGGGTGGAGAAACACACTGAAGTGGTCTCTGCTGGCAAGCAAGCAGAGGGTGCCCAGCATCTGCATAAGTTCCATCCAAGGAAAGAACCCAGAGTGAACTTTCAGTAGTGTGTGGTTACGGAAATAACTGAGTTCTACAGTGAAAGTTGCAGAGGCTTCTATGGGGAATGGCAGTTGCCCATGTATTATGCTGCCCTGTCACCCACATAAAACGTGGGGTTGCCTGAGTATTTCCTAACTAAAAATTTATGTTAGAAGCATAACACATTTTCCTGGAAGGTTCTGTTGTATTCACAGGAGTATAGAACCTAAGGTGTTCTGGACTTGCTGGTGCCCATAGGGATGAATAGGTGGAAAATCGTATTCTAGTAGTCTCTGCTGGCAAGCAAGGAGGAAGTGCCCCTGTTCTGCATAAGTTCATTCCAGGGAAATAAGCAGGAATGAACTTTCAGGAGTGTGTTGTTCTGCAAATAACTGAGTTGTACATTGAAATTTGCAGAGGCCACTATGGAGAATGGCAGTTGCCTATGTATTACTAGTCTGTCCTGTGGCCCATGTAGAACCTGGTGTTGCCTGAGTCTTTCCCTAATAAGAAATCTCTGTTGGAAACATAAAACATTTTCCAGGAAGGCTCTGCTGTATTCACAGGAGTATGGAAACTAAGATGCTCTGGGTTAGCTAGTGCCCCATAGTGATGAATGGGTGGAAAATGATAGGGGAGTAATCTCTGCTGACCGGCAAACAGAGGGTGCCAGGCTTCTGGATAAGTTAAGTACAAGGAACTAAGGATGCCTGAACTTTCAGTAGTGCGTAGCTCTGTAAATACATGACTTTCACAGGGATACTTGCAGAGGGCCTCTATGGGGAGTGACATTTGCCCATGTATTACTAGCCTGCCCTGTGGCCCACATAGAACCTTGGGTTTTCTGAGTGTTTCCCTGCTAAAAACTCTATGTTAGAAGCATAAAGCATATTCCAGGAACATTCTGCCTTATTCAAAGGACTGTGGAAACTAACATGTTCTGCGCTAGCTGGTGCCAAATAGGAAAGAATTGGTGGAAAATCATACTGAAGTAGGCTCTCCTGGCAAGCAAGCAGAGGGTGCAAGTCTTCTGCATAAGTCCAGTCCAAGGAAATAATCAAGGATGAACTTTCAGAAGTGTGTAGCTCTGGAAATGCCTGAGTCCTACGGTGTAATTTACCAAGGCCTCTATGGGGAATTGCAGTTCTGCATGTATTACCAGGCTGCCCTGTGGCCCACATACAACCTGGGGTTTCCTTGGGGTTTCCCTACTGCGAACTCTAAATTAGAAGCATAAAGCATTTTCCTGTAAGGTTCTGCTCTACTAACATGAGTGTGGAAACTAAGTTGTTCTGAGCTGGCCACTGCCCCAAAGGAAAGAAATGGTGGAAAAGTATTCTGGAGTAGTCTCTGCTGGAAAGGAAGCAGAGTGTGCCCTGCTTCTGGATAAGTTCAGTCCAAGGAAATAAGCAAGCCTGAACTTTCAGGCGTGTGTGATTCTGGGAGTAGATGAGATCTACAGTGGAATTTGCAGAGGCCTCTAAGAGGAATGACAGTTGCCCATGTATTACTAGGATGCCCTGTTGCCCACCTAGAATCTGGGCCTGTGTTAGTGTTTTCCTAATAAGAACTCTATGTTGGAAGCATAAAGCATTAAGGTTCTGCTGTATTCACAGGAGTGTGGAACCTAAGGTATTCTGGGCTGTCTGGTGCCACCTAGGGATGAGTGGATGGAAAAGCATATTAGAATAGTCTCTGCTGACAAGCAGAGGGTGCCCAGTTTCTGGATAAGTTCATTCCAAGGAAATAAGCAAGCCTGAACTTTCAGGAGTGTGTACCTCTAGAAATAACTGAATTCTACTGTGAAATTTGCAGAGGCCTCTATGGGGAATGGCAGTTGCCATGTATTACTAGGATGCCCTGTGGCCCACATGCAATCTGCTGTTGCCTGAGTGTTTCTCTAATTAGCATTCTAAGTTAGAACCACAAAGCATTTTACAGGATGGTTCTGCTCTATTCAAAGGAGTATGGAAATTAAGGTGTTCTGGGCTGGCTTGTGCCACTTAGGAAAGAATGGGTAGAAAAGCATACTGCAGTAATTTCTGCTGGCAAGCAAGAAGAGGGTGCCCAGGTTCTGCATAAGTTCCATCCAAGGAAATAAGGAAGCCTGAAGTTTCAGGAATGTGTGGCTTGGAAAATAACTGACTACTACAATGAAATTTGCTGAGGCCTGTATGGGTAATGGCAGCTGCCCATGTATTACTAGCCTGCCCTGTGGCCCACAAAGAATCTGGATTTGCAGGAGTGTTTCCCTAATAAGAACTCTATGTTGGAAGCAGAAAGCATTTTCCATGAAGGTTCTCCTCTATTCACAGGAGTGTGGAAACTAAGGTGTGCGTGGCTGGCTGGTGTCCCATAGTGACAAATGGGTGGAAAAATATACTGGTGTAGTCTCCGCTGGCAAGCAAACAGAGTTTGCCCAGCTTCTGGACAGGTTCAGTCCAAGGAAATAGCTGAGCTCCACAGTGAATTTTACAGATGACTTAATGCAGAATGGCAGTTGCCAATGTATTACTAGGTTGCCTTGTGGCACACAAACTGGGGTTGCCTGAGTGTTTCCCTAATAAGAAGTTAAAGTTAGAAGCATAAAGCATTTTCCAGAAAGTTTCTGCTGTATTCACAGTAGTGTGGAAAATAAGGTGTTCTGAGATGGCTTGTGCCCCATAAGAAAGAATGGGTGGAAAGGCATACTGGAGCAGTCTCTGCTGGCAAGCAACAGAGTGTGGCCATCTTCTGGATAAGTTCCATCCAAGGAAATAAGCAAGCCTTTACTTTCAGGAATGTGTAGCTCCATAAATAACTGAGTTCTACGGTGAAATTTGCAAAGCACTCTATGGGGAATGGCAGTTGCCCATTTATTACTAGGCTGCCCTGTGGCCCACGTAGAACCTGGAGTTCCCTGAGTGTTTCAGTAATAAGAACTCCATGTTAGAATCATAAAGCATTTTCCAGAAAGGTTCTGCTGTATTCACAATAGTGTGGAAAGTAAGGTGTTCTGCGGTGGCTTCTGCCTCATAGGAAAGAATGGGTGGAAAAGCATACTGGAGTACTCTCTGCTGGCAGGCAAGCAGAGGTTGCCCAGCTTCTGGATAAGTTGGTCCAAGGACATAACTGATATATACAGTGAAATTTCAATAGGGCTTTATGGAGAATGGCAGGTGCCCATGTATTACTAGGATTTCCTGTGGCCCACATATCACCTGGGGTTGTGTAAGTGTTTTCCTAATAAGAACTCTATGTTTGAAGCATAAAGCTTCATCCAGGAAGGTTCTGCTGTATTCACAGGAGTGTGGAAACTAAGGTATTCTGGACTGGCTGGTGCCCCCTAGGGATGAATGGATGGAAAAGCATACTGGAGTTGTATCTGCTTTCAAGCAAGCAGAAGGTGACCAGATTCTGTATAAGTTCAGTCCAAGGAAATAAGCAAGACTGAACTTTCAGAAGTGTGTAGCTCTGGAAATAATTGAGTTCTACAATGAATTTTGCAGAGGCCTTTATGGCGATTGAGTTTGCCCATGTATTACTAGGCTGCCCTGTGGCCCACATAGAATCTGGAGTTGCCTGAGTGTTTCCTTAATAAGAAAAATAAGTCAGAAGCATAAAACATTTTCCAGGAAGGTTCTGCAGTATTCACAGGAGTGTGGAAACTAAAGTATTCTGGGATGGCTGGTGCACCCTAGGAATGAATGCATGGAAAAGCATACTTGACTAATCTCTGTTGGCAAGAAAGAAGAGTGTGCCCAGCTTCTGCATAAGTTCCATCCAAGGAAATAAGCAAGCCTGAAGTTTCAGTAGCTTGTTGCTAAGGAAATAAATGAGCTCTACAGTGAAATTTGCAGAGGCCTCTATGGGGGATGTCGGTTGCTCACGTATTACTAGGCTTCCCTGTTGCACACATAGAACCAGGGCTTGCCTGAGTGTTTCCCAAATAAAAAGTATACATTAGAAGCATAAAGCATTTTACAGGAAGGTTCTGCTGTATTCACAGGAGTGTGCAAATTAAAGTGTTCTGTGCTGGCTGGTTTCCCATGGGGATGAATGGGTGGAAAAATCATACTGCAGTAGTCACTCCTGGCAAGCAAGCATAGGGTGCCCACCTTCTGCTTAAGTTCAGTGCAAGGAAATAAGCCACCTTGAACTTTCAGGAGTGTGTGGTTCTGGAAATAACTGAGTTCTACAGTGCAATTTGCATAGGCGGCTATAGGGAATGGCAGTTGCACATGTATTACTAGGCTGCCTTGAGGTCCACACAGAACCTGGGTTTGCCTGAGTGCTTTCCTAATAATAATTCTTTGTTGGAAGCATAAAGCATTTTCCAGGAAGGTTCCGCTATATTCAGAGGAATGTAGAAACTGAGATATTCTGCGCTGGCTGGTGCCCTAAAGGGATGAATGGTTGGAAAAGCATACTGAAGTAGTCGGTGCTGGCATTCAGGCAGAGAGTGCCCCACTTCTGGATAAGTTCAGTCCAAGGAAGTAAGCCAGCGTGGACTTTTATGAGTGTGTAACTCTGGAAATAACTGAGTTCTACAGTGAAATTCTGACAGTCCTCTATGGGGAATGGCAGTTGCCCATGTATTACAAGGCTGCCCTGTGTCCCACATGCAATCTGTATTTGCCTGTTTCCCCACTAGGAATTCTATGTTAGAAGAATAAAACAATTTCCAGGAAGTTTCTGCGGTTTTCACAGGAGTGTGGAAACTAAGTTGCTCTGGCCTGCCTTTTGCCCCTTAGGAAAAAATGGGTGGAAAAGCATAGTGGAGTAGTCTCTGCTGGCAAGCAAGCAGAGGGTGCCCAGCTTCTGCATAAGTTCAGTGCAAGGAAATAAGCAAGCCTGAACTTTCAAGAGTGTGTAGCTCTGGAAATCACTGAATTCTACCATGAAATTTGCAGAGGCCTTCAAAGGGAAAGGTAGTTGCCCATGTATTAATCAGCTGTCCTGTGTCCCACATAGAACCTGTGTTTGCCTGATTGTTTCCCTAATAAGAACTCAATGTTAGAAGCATGAAGCATTTTCCAGGAAGTTTCTGCTTTATTCACAGGAGTGTGGAAACTAAGGAGTTCTGAGCCTACTGGTGCCCCATAGGAAAGAAACGGTGGAAAATCATACTGGAGCAATCTTTGCTGGCAAGCAAACTGAGCACGCCCATCTTCTGCATATGTTCAGTCCAAGGAAATAAGCAAGTCTTAACTTTCAGGAATGTGTACCTCTAGAAATACCTGAGTCCTACCATGTAATTTACCAAGGTCTCTATGGGGAATGACAGTTGCACATGTATTACTAGGCTGTCCTATGGCCCACAGAGAATCTGGGTTACCTGAGTTTTTCCCTAATAAGAATTCTATGTTGGAAGCATAAAGCATTTTCCAGGAAGGTGCTGCTGTATTCAGAGAAATGTGAAAATAAGGTGTTCTGGGCAGGCTGGTGCCCCATAGGGATGAATGTGTGGAAAAGCATACTTGAGTAGTCTCTGCTGGCAAGCAAGCAGCAGGTTCTCAGCTTCTGGATAAGTTCAGTCCAAGGAAATAAGCAAGCCTGATCTTTCAAGAGTTGGAACCTCTGGAAATACCTGAGTTCTACATTGACATTTTCAGAAGCCTCATTGGGGAAGGGCAGTTGTCCTTGTATTACTAGGCTGTCCTGTTTCTCATACAGAAGCTGGGGTTGCCTGAGTGTTTTCCAAATAAGAGCTCTGTGTTAGAAGCATCAAGCATTTTCCAAGAAATTTCTACTGTATTCAATGGTGTGTGGAAACTAAGATGTTCTGGGTTGGCCGGTGCCCCATAGGGATGAATGGATGGAAAAGCATAATGGAGTAGTCTCAGATGGCAAGAAAGCAGAGGTTACCCAGCTTCTGGATAAGTTCAGTGCAAGGAATTAAGCAAGCCTGAACTTTCAGCAGTATGTGGTTCTTGCAATATATGAATACTACAATGATATCTGCAGAGGCCTCTATTGAGAATGGCTGTTGCCGATATTTTACAATGCTGCCCAGTGGCCCACATAGAACATGGGGTTGCTGAATGTTTCCCTAATAAGAAAGCATGTTGGAAGCATAAAACATTTTCCAGGAATTGTTCTGCTCTATTCAAAGGTGTGTGGAAAATAAGGTGATCTGGGGAGGCTGGTGCCCCATGGGGATGAAAGGGTGGAGAAGCACACTGAGGTGGTCTCTGCTGGCAAGCAAGCAGAGGGTGCCCAGCGTCTGCATAATTTCAGTCCAAGGAAAGAACCCAGAGTGAACTTTCAGTAGTGTGTGGCTATGGAAATAACTGAGTTCTACAGTGAAAGTTGCAGAGGCTTCTATGGGGAATGGCAGTTGCCCATGTATTACTAGGCAACCCTATGGCCCACATACAACATGGGGTTGCCTGAGTATTTCCCCACTAAAGAAAATTGTTAGAAGCATAACGCATATTCCTGGAAGGTTCTGTTGCATTCACAGGGGTATGGAAACTAAGGTGTTCTGGACTTGCTGGTGCCCATAGAGATGAATGGGTGGAAAATCGTATTGGAGTAGTCTCTGCTGGCGAGCAAGGAGGCTGTGCCCAGGTTCTGCATAAGTTCAGTTCAAGGAAATAAGGCAGATTGACCTTTCAGGAGTGTGTGGTTCTGGAAATACCTGAGTTCTACAGTGAAATTTACAGAAGCCTCTATGGGGAAGGGCTGTTGCCCATGTTTTACTAGGCTGCCCTGTGGCCCACATAGAACCTGGGGTAACCTGAGTGTTTGCATAATAAGAACTCTATGTTAGAAGCATAAAGCATTTTCCTGGAAGGTTATGCTGTATTCACAGGAGTGTGGAAACTAAGGTGTTCTTGGCTGGTTTGTGCCACAAAAGGAAAGAAATGGTGGAAAAGCAGTCTGGAATAGTCTTTGCTGGAAAGCAAGCAGAGGGTGCCCAGCTTCTGGATAAGTTCAGTCCAAGGAAATAAGCAAGCCTGAACTTTCAGGAGTGTGTGGCTCTGGGAGTAAATGAGTTCTACAATGAAATTTGCAGAAGCTTCTAGGGGAATGGCAGTTGACCTTGTATTACTAGGCTGCCTTGTGCCCCACAAAATCCTGGGGCTGCCTGAGTGTTTCCCTAACAACAACTGTATGTTGGAAGCATAAAGCATTTTCCAGAAACGTTTTGCTGTATTCACAGGACTGTGGAAACTAAGATGCTCTGGGCTGACTGGTGCACCATAGGAATGATTGGTTGTAAAACCATGCTGGATTAGTCCATGATGGCAAATAAGCAGAGGGAGCCCAGCTTCTGGAGAAGTTCAGTCTAAGGAAATAAGCAAACTTGAACTCTCAGGAGTGTGTGGCTCTGGAAATAACTGAGTTCTACAGTGAAATTTGGAGAGGCCTCTATGGGGAATGGCAGTTCCCCTGTATTACTAGGCTGCCCTGTGGCCCACATGCAATCTGCAGTTGCTTGTGTTTCCCTAATAAGAGCTCTAACTTAGAAGCAGAAAGCATTTTACAAGAAGGTACTTTTCTATTCACAAGAGTATGGAAACTAAGGTGTTCTGGGCTCCTGGTGCCACTTTGAAAGAATGGGTGGAAAAGCATACTGGAGTAGTCACTGCTGGCAAGCAAGCAGAGGGTACCCAGCTTCTGAATAAGTTCAGTCAAGGAAATAAGCAAGCCTGAACTTTAAGGAGTGTGTGGTTCTGGAAATAACTGAGTTCTACAGTGAAAGTTGCAGAAGCCTCTGTGGGGAATGGCAGTTGCCCATGTATTACTAGTTTGTCCTTTGGTCCACATAGAACCTGGGGTTGCTTGAGTCTTTCCCTAATAAAAAAAAAAATCTCTGTTGGAAACATAAAACATTTTCCAGGAAGGCTCTCCTGTATTCACAGGGGTGTGGAAACTAAGATATTCTGGGTTAACAGGTACCCCATAGTGATGAATGGGTAGAAAAGGATGAAGGAGTAGTTTCTGCTGACCTGCAAAGAGACGGTGTCCAGCTTTTGGATAAGTTCAGTCCAAGGAAATAAAGATGCCTGAACTTTCAGTAGTGTATATCTCTGGAAATAACTGACTTTTACAGGGAAACTTGCAGAGACCTCTATGGGGAATGACATTTGCCCATGTATTACTAGGTTGTGCTGTGGCCCACATAGAACCTTGGGTTTTCTGAGGGTTTCCCTGTAAAGATTCTATGTTAGAAGCATAAAGCATATTCCAGGAACATTTTGCCATATTCAGAGCAGTGTGGGAACTATGGATTCTTGGCTGGCCAGTGCCAACTAGGAAAGAATTGTTGAAAAAGCATATTAGAGTAGAGTAGGCTCTCCTGGCAAGCAAGCAGAGGGTGCAAGGCTTCTGCATAAGTTCAGTCCAAGGAAATAAGCTAGCCTTACCTTTCAGGAGTGTGTTTCCGGAAGTAACTGTCTGCTACAGTGAAGTTTGCAGAGGTCTCTATGAGGAATGGCGGTTGCTCATGTATTACTAGGCTGCCCTGTGGCCCACATAGCATCAGGGTTTGCCTGTGTGTTTCTCAAGTGAGAACTATATGTTAGAAGCATAAAGCATTTTCCAGGAACGTTCTGCTGTATTCAGAGGAGTGTGGAACCTAAGATGTTCTGGGCTGTTTAGGCCCTATAGAAATGAATGGGTGGAAAAGTATACTGGAATAGTCTTTGCTGGGAAGCAAGCAGAGGGTGCCCACCTTCTGGAAAAGTTCAGTGCAAGGAAATAAGTCACCTGGTCTTTCAGGAGTGTGTGGCTCTGGAAATAACTGAGTTCTACAGTGAAATTTGCAGAGGCCTCTATGAGGAATGGCAGGTGCTCATGTGTTACTAGGCTGCCCTGTGGCCCACATACAACCTGGGGTTGCCTGAGTGTTTCCCAAATGAGAACTCTATGTTGGAAGCACAGAGCATTTTCCAGGAAGGTTCTGCTCTATTCACAGGAGTGTGGAAACTAAGGTGTTCTTGGCTGGCTGGTGTTCCATAGTGACTAATGGTTGGAAAAACATACTGGAGTAGTCTCTGCTGGCAAGCAAGCAGAGGTTGCCCAGCTTCTGGATAGGTTCAGTGCAAGGAACTAAGTGAGTTCAACCATGAATTTACAGATGCCTCTATGGTGAATGGCAGTGGACAGTGTATTACTAGGCCACCTTGTGGCACACAAAGAACCTGGTATTGCTTGAGTGTTTCCCTAATAAGAACTCAATGTTAGAAGCATGAAGCATTTTCCAGGAAGGTTCTGCAGTATTTGCAGGACTGTGGAAACTAAGATGTTCTTGACCCTCAACTGCCCCATAGTGACGAATGGGTGGAAAAGCATAGTGGAGTAACCTCTGATGGCAAGCAAGTAGAGGTTGCCCAGCTTCTGGATAATTTGAGTCCAAGGAAATAACTGTCTTCTACAGTGAAATTTCCAGAGGACTCTGTGGGGAATGGCAGTAGACCATGTATTACTAGGCTGACCTGTGGCTCACATATAACCTGGGGTTGTGTTAGTGTTTTCCCATTAAGAACTCTATGTCAGAAGCATAAATCTTTATGCAGGAAGGTTCTGCTGCATTCACAGGAGTGTGGAAACTAAGGTATTCTGGGATGGCTGGTGCCCCGTGGGGATGAATGGGTGGAAAAACACACTGGAGTAGTCTCTGCTTGCAAGGATCAGACTGAGCCCGGCTTCTGGATAAGTTCAGTCCAAGGAAATTAGCAAGCCTGAGCTTTCTGGAGTGTGTAACTCTACAAATAAATGAATTCTACTGTGAAATTTCCAGAGTCCTCTCTGCGGAATGGCAGTTGCCCGTGTATTACTAGGTTGCCTTGTGGATCACATGGAACCTGGGGTAGCCTGCATGTTTCCCTAATGAGAATTCTAAGTTAGAAAGGTCCTGCTGTATTCACAGGAGTGTGGAAACTAAGATGTTCTGGGTTGGCTGGTGCCCCTTAGGCAAGAATGGGTGGAAAAGCATACTGGGGTAATCTCTGCTGACAAGCAAGAAGAGGGTGCCCAGCTTCTAGATAACTTAAATCCAAGGAAATAAGCAAGTATGAACTTTCCGGAGTGTGTAGCTCTGGAAGTCACTGAATTCTACAGTGAAATTTGCATAGGCCTTTAAAGGGAAAGGCAGTTGCCCATGTATTAACCAGCTACCCTGTGGCCCAAACAAAACATGTGTTTGTTTGAGTGTTTCACTAATAAGCACTCGATGTTAGAAGCATAAAGCAATTTCCAGGAAGTTTCTGCTGTATTCACAGGAGTGTGGAAGCTAAGGAGTTCTGAGCTGGCTGGTGGCCCATAGGAGAGAATCTGTTTAAAATCATATTGGAGCAGTCTTTGCTGGCAACCAAGAAGAGCATGCTCATCTTCTGTATAATTTCAGTCCAGAGAAATAAGCAAGCCTGAACATTCAGGAGTGAGTAGCACTGGAAATACCTAAGTCTTACAGTGTAATTTACCAAGGCCTCTACGGGGAATGGCAGTTGTGCATGTATTTCTAGGCTGCCCAGTGGCCCACATAGAAGCTGGGGTTGCCTGAGTGTTTCCTTAGTAAGAACTCTACGTTAGAGGCATAAAGCATTTTCCTTGAAGTTTCTACTGTAGACAAAGGAGTGTGGAAACTAAGGTGTTCTCAGATGGCTGGTGCCCCTTAGCGATGAATGGGTGGAAAAGCATACTGGAGTAGTCTCCACTAGCAAGCAAGCAGAGGGTTCCCAGCTTCTGGAAAAAATCAGTGATAGGAAATAAGCAAGCCTGAACTTTCAGGAGTTTATGGCTCTGGAAATAACTGAGTTCTACATTGAAATATGAAGAGGCCTCTATGGGGAATGGCAGTTGCCTGTGGATTATTAGGCTGCCATGTGGCTCATAGAGAACCTGGGTTTGCCTGAGTGTTTCCCTGCTAAATACTCTATGTCAGAAACACAATGCAGAAAAAAAAGATGGCAGATGTGTAAGAAGCAGGCAGCAAAACTCTCTAAAAGTTGTGGTTGGACCACAGGAATATAGTGAATGGGAGAGCGCAGGAGGGAGGGAGGTGCCTCCCCTGGACCCAGGAAAATTCTGAAGCACAGTTCGGGACTCAGGGAGCCAGTGAAGGGTACTTTCAACAAAGACGGGGGAGACCATGATGCCTTCTTCTTGTCCCAGGAACCATGGTGCAACAGAAGCTCAAATCTGTGGACACACAGTTACAGCTGGTGCCCTGGGAGCTCCTGAGGAGGACTGAGAGGCAGCGGCAGGGCAGGCGAGCGGCAGAGGACTGTGCTGGCTGGCGGTGTCTCTCAGCCACAGCTGTCCCATGCCAGAGAGCGATTGGCTGGGTGCTGTTGTGGGGGATGAGGTGAAACTCAGAGGGCGCCAAAACACAGCACTCAGGACTCGCGCTTGGGACTCAGCACCGTGCCGCGTCTCTCAGACCCACGGAAAGTGCTCTGACAGCAGCAGGTGAACAAGACTGATCTCCACCTGAAAGTACATGCTTCTGCTCACTGCCCTGCCAAAGGGCCTCCTGGCTTACTGGGATGGACCTGCACAGAACAGGACTCTGTCACCACACGGTGCCTGCCTACAGCAAAGTCAACACCTGGAACTGATTCTTTTTATTTTTTTATTTTTATTTTTAATTTTTTTTCTCTCTCTCATTTGTTTTTTGTTCTGCTGAAGGGTTTTTTCTTTTTTTTGGTGGGGTTTTATTTTTGTTTTGTCTGTTTGTTTTGTTGTTTTTGTCTTCATTTTTGTTTCTGTTTGTCTATTTGCTCTTTCCTTCATTATTCTCTCTAGTTTTTATATCAGTGTAAACAGAGCCTGTAACATCTTTGTGAATGAGGTTGTGATCTGTTCTTCTTTTATCCCTTCCTTCTCTTTTTCCCACCAGTCCTCTGCACCAGTTTCCCAATGTTAGTGGTATCCCTCTTGGTCCTCTACCCTTACATCTAATTCCTTCCTCTTCTCCCAATACTCTATTTCCTCCTTAACTTATTTTAAATTTAAACTCCTGAGGGAAAATTTGACATATTAAGGACTTATATACTGCATATAATTTTTCTGGTGTGTTTTAGATTTTATTATATAACCACAACTCTACTTTATATGGTTAAAAGTGGCAAATAACTGGTTACCTCTGTCTGCCATTTTCTACACTGTGTTTGATGCTTTAGGTACCATTATAGCCAAATGTGAAATAATTGTTCTAAACAGATTTCCTTCCTGATATTTCATGATTGAGATTGACTAAGGGACACAGAAAATACAGTGGCACAGTACCAAAGAACCAAGGACTGGGCCAAACAGGTAGCAACTACTCATATCCAACAAATTGAAGAGGTAGGATCTGGCAGAAAGCTCAAAACCCAAAAACAAGCTTCACTTGGAAGATACTGCAGAGAAGTAGTCATCTCCTAAAGATCTTGAACACTAGCAAAAAAGTAACCTACCATAGGTAATTTACAAACATCACCCCAAAAATTAAACTAAAGAAAGAAAAGAAAATGAGATACTCAGACAAGATGCAACCCCACACATCCAGTTCACCAAAGGCAAACCTAGGGGGCAATGAGGTGGGACAATCCAAAAGCCACCCACCTGGCCTATCTGAAGTGGTAACAACAAAGCAAATGAATGAGGCTCTGGAAAAAATTAAAACAGAAATAATTTCACAGATAAGTGCAGAAAAAATGTCCACAATGAAGACCATGCTTAAGGACACTATAGCTGATACAGACAAAAAATAGACGAGCTTAAGAAAATTATAGAAACCATGAATACTCAGCATAGGAAAGAAATGGAATCTATAAGACAGATTCAAGCAGATATCCAGGAGAACAAAAATTCCATGGAAAGTATTTGTAGCAGATTAAGCCAATGTGAGGACAGGATCTCAGATATAGAAGACAGGCTTGCAATTAGTGATCATGCAAAGAAAGAATTATAAAAAATAGCAAAGGACCATGAAAAATCAATTCAGCAGCTGCTAGATGACTCAAAGATAAACAACTTAAGAATAATTGGAATAAATGAAAAAGCAGGAGATAGCATAAATGACATTAGAACTTTGTTCACAGACATTATCATGGAGAACTTCCCTGGAAGAGAAAAAGAATTTGATCTTCATATAAATGAGGCTTATAGAACTCCAACTAGATATGATCCAAAAAAAAAAAAAAACTTCAGCCAGACATATCATAGTCAAGATTCCAGAAATTCAACAGAAGAGCAGAATCTTAAAAGCTGTTAGGGACAAGAGACAAATCACCTATAAAAGAAAACCCATCAGAATCACAGCTGACTTTTCACCACAAACCCTCAAGTCAAGAAGAGCATGAAATGACATATTTCAAGCTCTAAAGGAAAATAATTTTCAACCCAGATTGATGTACCCCGCAAAACTATCATTCAAAATTGGGGAAATAAAATACTTTCATGACAAAGAATATCTGAGAAAATTTATGACCACCAAACCAGCACTCCAAAATGTTCTGAAGGACATTCTAGAAAGAGATAACAAGGACTACAACTCCAGGAACCCCAACAGAAGGAATCCACCAGGAAGGGCAGATAATTAAATAGAGGGAGAGGGGAAAAACAAAGAAAGAGTGGGAACCAACAACAGGAAAATATCATGACAAGTATAAGTCAATACATATCAGTTTTAACCATTAATGTTAACGGTCTCAATTCACCAATCAAAAGGCACAGACTGGCAAAATGGATCAAGAAGCAAGATCCAACAATATGTTTTATACAAGAAACACATTTAATTCAGAAAGAAATTCATAGACTGAAAGTCAAAGGATGGAAAACAATACTCCATGCAACAGGAACCCAGAAAAAAGCAGGGGTAGCTATTCTTTTTGCAGACAAAGTGAATTTCAAGCTAAGAATGATTCAGAGAGATAAAGACAGTCATTACATCCTTGTAAAGGGAACAATCCAAGAGGAAGAGATAACGATCATAAATATATATGCATCAAATAACAATGCACCCAGCTACATAAAACAAGTACTAAAGGACATGAAAAATCAAATAAGCACTAATACAATTATATTGGGAGATCTCAATACTCCACTGTCACAAAAAGACAGATCAAATAGACAGAAAATCAATAACGAAATAGTAGAACTGAACCAAACTTTTGAACAAATGGACTTAGTAGATGTCTACAGAGTGTTCCACCCCACAACATCAGAATACACATTCTTCTCAGCTGCACATGGGACATTCTCCAAAATAGACCACATACTAGCTCATAAACCTGCTTAAGTAAATGCAAAGGAATTGAAATTATCCCATGCATATTATCAGACCATAGTGCAATGAAATTGGAAATCAATGGCAAAAGAAATCACAAAACTCCCTAAACACATGGAAATTAAACAGCACCCTCCTGAACAACCAATGGGTCACAGATGAAATTAAAGAAGAAATTAGACACTTTCTACAACTGAATGATAATGACAGTACAACATACCAGAACTTATGGGACACAATGAAAGCAGTCATAAGAGGGAAATTTATAGCATTAAATACCTATATCAGAAAAATAGAGCAAGTGGAAATAAACAACTTAACGGTAAACCTCAAACTTCTAGTAAAAGAAGAGCAGGCAAAGCCAAAAGCCCGTACAAGGGAGGAAATTATAAAGATCAGAGCAGAAATTAACGTATTGGAGACTAAAAAAACAATACAAAGAATCAATGAAGCAAAAAGTTGGTTCTTTGAAAGAATAAATAAGATTGACAAAACCTTATCAAACCTTATTAAAAAAAGAAAAGAAAAGACTCAAATCCATGGAACTGAAAATGAAAAGGGTGATATCACGATGGACCCTGCAGAAATCCAGAAGATCATCTATACCTATTTTGAAAATTTATATTCTACTAAGATGGAAAATGCAAAAGAAATGGACAGATTCCTAGATACATATGAATTACCAAAGCTGAATCAAGATGATTTAAAAATCCTAAATCAACCAATATCAAGTAATGAAATCAAAAATGCAATTAGAAACCTCCCGACAAAGAAAAGCTCAGGCCCTGATGGATTCATTTCCGAATTCTACAAGAAATTTAAAGACCTGACACCACTACTTCTCAAACTTTTTAATGAAATTGAAAGGGAAGCTATGCTCCCAAATTCATTCCTGGAAGCAAGCATTACCCTGATACCAAAACCAGAGAAGGACCCAACTAAGAAAGAGAACTACAGGCCAATCTCCCTAATGAACATAGATGCAAAAATCCTCAATAGGATACTGACAAACAGAATGCAACAAATCATCAAGAAGATTATACACCAGGAACAATTTGGATTCATCCCAGGGATGCAGGGATGGTTCAACATACGTAAATAAATAAATGTAATACACCATATTAACAGAACCAAAGACAAAAATCACATGATCATCTCAATAGATGCAGAAAAAGCTTTTGACAAATTCCAGCACCTTTTCATGATAAAAACCCTACAGAAAATTGGAATAGATGGTCTTTATCTCAATCTGATAAAAGCTATCTATGACAAACCAACAGCCAATATTATACTAAATGGAAAAAAAAAATGAAAGCTTTCCCTCTAAAATCAGGAACAAGACACGGATGTCAACTGTCCCCACTCTTATTCAACATAGTTTTGGAAACTTTAGCAAAAGCAATTAGACAAGAGAAAGAAATAAAAGGAATAATGATTGGAAAGGAAGAAGTTAAATTATCATTATTTGCAGATGACATGATACTCTACACAGAAGACCCCAAAAACTCCACTAAAAAACTGCTAGATTTTATAAGCAAATTCAGTAGTGTAGCTGGATACAAAGTCAATACTCAAAAATCAATAGCCTCTCTATACAGAAATAACAAATTCACTGAGAGAGAAATTAGGGAAACAATACTTTTCACAATAACATCCAAAAAAATGAAATACCTAGGAATCAACCTCACAAAGGATGTAAAAGACCTATACACTGAAAACTACAGTACTCTGAAAAAGGAGATTGAAGAGGATATCAGAAAATGGAAAGGTATCCTTTGCTCCTGGATAGGAAGAACCAATATAGTGAAAATGGCTGTACTTCCAAAATCGTTATACAGATTTAATGCAATTCCAATCAAAATTCCAACAGTATATCTCACAGAATTAGAGAAAACAATCCTAAAATTCATTTGGAATCAGAAGAGACCTAGAATAGCAAAGGCAATTCTGGGCAGCAAAGGCAGGGCAGGGGGCATCACAATCTCCGACTTGAAATTATACTATAAAGCTACTGTGATAAAAACAGTGTGGTACTGACAAAAAAACAGACCTGAAGATCAATGGAACAGATTAGAAGATGCTGAAACAACCCCAGACATACTAAGCCACCTTATCCTTGACAAAGGTGCCAAACACATTCACTAGAAGAAAGATAGCTTCTTTAATAAATGGTGCTGGAAAAACTGGCTCTACACATGCCGAAGATTAAAACTAGACCCATATCTTTCACCATGCACTAAACTAAATTCAAAATGGATCAGAGATCTAAATATTAAAACAGAAACATTAAATCTGCTGGAAGGTAGGATAGGTAAATCCCTTGAAGACACGGGTGTAGGCAAAGACTTTATGAATAAAACCTCAACCACACAGGAACTATCACAAAGAATCAACAACTGGGATCTCATCTCATTAAAAGCTTTCACACATCAAGAGAAACCACCAACAGAGTGAAGAGAGAGCCCACAATGTGGGAAAAAATGTTTGCCAGCTGTTCCTCAGACAAAGGATTACTATCGAGAACATATAAAGAACTCAAAAAAATCAGACCTCCCAAATTTAAAAACCCACTCCAAAAATGGGCATCTGAGATGAATACAAATTTCTCAGATGAAGAAATACAAATGGCAAATAAATATACAAAAAAAGTGCAACATCACTAGTCATGCAAGAGATGCAAATTTAAACAACACTAAGATACCATCTCACCCCAGAAAGAATGGCTATTATTAAGAAATCAACTAATAAGAAATGTTGGAGGGGCTGTGGGGAAAAAAGAACCCTTCTTCATTGTTGGTGGGAGTGTCAACTGGTACAGCCACTGTGGAAATCAATGTGGAGATTCCTCAAAAAACTAGGGTTGGAGTTCCTATTTGACCCAGCTATTCCCCTTCTGGGTATCTTCCCAGAAGAGTAAAAAACATTGTACCACAGGGATATATGTGCACCCATATTTATAGCAGCACAATTTGTAATAGCCAGATCTTGGAAACAACCCAAATGTCCATCAACTGAGGAATGGATAAGAAAGATGTGGTATTTTTATACAATGGAGTACTATTTAGCCATAAAGAAGGATAAACTGAAGACTTTTATAGGTAAATGGATGCAACTCAAGAAAGTACTCGTAAGTGAAATAAACCGGATGCACATGTGTAAGCATCGTACTGTCTCTCTAGTATGAGAAACTGAAAGAGTAAATAAGATCCAAAATGTACAATAGACATGGTGAATCAAAAAGAAACTGGTCTAAAGGAAAGAGAGACTGGAATAGGGGAATAGGGAAAAGAAAGAAGGGAAAGGAAAAAATTGTGTGTATATATATATATATATATATATATATATATAATGGTTAAGATAGATACACTACTAATTTTACTTAGTTCATTGAAGAGCAAGGTTTGTGCCAGTAATGTTTGGAGAACTGAATGCTAATATCTGGTATCCTGAATAACTAACTTAAAGACAACAATATGTAATGCATTAACCATTGTTACCCTTCTATTATGTTGCTTTGAAAATTTGTTCTTTTTTGATTTATTTTGTTTTGTTTTTTCTTTTCTTTAAAATAAAATAAAAAAAGAAACACAATGCATTTTCCAGGAAGGTTGTGCTGTACTCACAGGACAGTGAAAACTAAAATATTCTGTGCTGGGTGGTGCCCCTTAGGGATGAATGGGTGGAAAATCATAGTGGAGTCATCTCTGCTGGCAAGCAAGCAGAGGGGGCCTAGCTTCTGGGTAACTTCAGTCCAAGGAAATAAGCAAGCCTGAGCTTTCAGGAGTGTGTGGCTCTGGAAATACCTGAGTTCTACTGTGAAATTTGCAGAGGTCTCTATGGTGAATGGCACTTGCCCACATAGCACTAGGCTGCCCTGTGGCTCATGTAGACCGTGGGGTTGCCTGAGTGTCCCCCTAAAAAACTCTATGTTAGAATCCTAAAGCATTTTCCAGGAAGGTTCTGCTGCTTTCACATTAGTGTGGAAACTAATGTGTTCTGTGCTACATGGAGCTCTGTAGTAAAGAATGGATGGAAAAGCATGCCAGAGTAGTCTCTGATCGCAAGAAAGCAGAGGGTGCCCATCTTCTGGATAAGTTCAATCCAAGGAAAAAAGCAAGCCTGAGCCCTCACTAATGTGTGGCTCTGAAAATAATGGAGTTCTATGGTGAAACTTGCAGAGGCCTCTAAGGGGAATGGCAGTTGCACATGTATTATTAAGCTGTCCTGTGGCAAACAAGGAACCTGGCATTGCCTGAGTGTTTCCCTAATAAGAACTCTATGTTAGAAACATAAAGAATTTTCCAGGATGGTTCTGCTGTATTCAGAGGAGTGTGGAATCTAAGGTGTTCTGGGCTGGCTGGTGCCCCAAAGGGATGAATGAGTGGAAAACATAGAGGAGTAGTCTCTGTTGTCAAGAAAGCAGAGGGTGCCCATCTTCTGGATAATTTCAATCCAAGGAAATAACCCAGATTGAACTTTCAGGAGTCTGTGGTTCTGGAAATAACTGAGTTCTACAGTGAAAGTTGCAGAGGCTTCTATGGGGAATCACATTTGCCCATGCATTACTATGCTGCCCTGTGGCCCACATAGAATGTGGGGTTGCCTGAGTATTTCCCGACTAAAAAAATATATGTTAGAAGCATAACGCATTTTCCTGGAAGGTTCTGCTGTATTCACAGGAGTGTGGAAACTAAGGTGTTCTGGGCTGGCTGCTACCACATAGGAAATAATGGGTGGAAAAGCATACTGAAGTAGTCTCTGCTGGTAAGCAAGCAGAGGGTGTCCAGCTTCTGGATAAGTTCAGTCTAAGGAAATAAGCAAGCCTGAACTTTCAGGAGTGTGTCTCTGTAAATAACTGAGTTTTATGGTGAAATTTGCAGAGGCCTCTATGGGGAGTGGCAGTTGGTATAACTAGGCTGCCCTGTGGCCCACATAGAACCTGGGTTGGCCTGAGTGTTTAACTAATAAGAACTCTATGTTAGAAGCATAAAGCATTTTTCAGAAAGGTTCTGCTATATTCACAGAAGTATGGCAACTAAGGTATTCTGGGCTCACTGGTGCCCCTTTTGAAAGAATGGGTGGAAAATCATACTGCAGTAGTCTCTGCTGGCAAGCAAGCACAGGGTACCCTGATTCTGGATAAGTGCATTCCAAGGAGATAAGCAAGCCTGAACATACAGGATGTGTAGTTCTGGAAATATCTGACTTCGGTGAAGTTAGGAGAAGCCTCTATGAAGAATGGCTGTTGGCCATGTATTTTTAGGCAGCCCTGTTGGCCATAGAGAATGTGGGGTTGCCTGAGTGTTTCCCTAAGAAGAACTCTATATTAGAAGCATAAAGCGTTTTCCAGGAAGGTTCTCCTGTATTCACAGGAGTGTGGAAACTAAGATTTTCTCGGCTGGCTGGTGCCCCATAAGGATGAATGGGTGTAAAAGCATACTGAATTGGTCTCTGCTGGCAAGCAAGGTAGTATGCCCTGCTTCTTGATAAGTTCATTCCAAGTAAATAAGGAATCCTGAACTTTCAGGAGTGTGTGCCTCTGGAAATAACTGAGTTCTACAGTGAAATTTAGACAGGCCTCTATGTGGAATGGCAGTTGCCCATATATTACTAGGCTGCCCTGTGGCCCACATAGAACTTGGAGTTGCATGAGTGTTTCACTAATAAAAACTCTATGTTAGAAGCATAAAGCATTTTCCAGGAAGGTTCTGCTCTATTCACAGGAGTGTGGAAATTAATGTGTTCTTGGCTGCCTAGTGCCCATCATGTATACATTGTTTGAAAACCATTGTGTTGTAATCTGTGATTGCAAGCAGTTAGATGGTGATCAGCTTCTGGAAAAGTTCACGCCAAGGAAATAAGCTAGCCTGAACTTTCAGGAATGTGTGGGTGTAGAAATAACTGAGTTTTACAGTGAAATTTTCAGAGGCCTCTATTGGGAATAGTAGCTCTCCATGTATTACTAGTTGGCCATGTGGCCCACTTAGAACCTGGGGTTGCCTGAGTTTTTCCCTAAAAAGAGCTCTATGTTAGAATTGTAAAGCATTTTCCAGGAAGGTTCTGTTGTGTTTACAGTAGTGTGGAATCTAAGGTTTTCTTTGCTTGTTTGTGTCCCATAGGGATGAATGTGTGGAAAAGCAAAGATATATCACTTGTGCTTGCAAATACTTAGAGGGTGACAAGCTTCTGAATAAGTTCAGTCTAAGGGACTAAGGAAGCCTGATCTTTCAGGACTATGTGGCTCTGGAAATAACTGAGTTCTACATTGCTATTTTCAGAGGCCCCCTTGGGTAATGGATGTTGTCCATGTATTACTAGGCTGTCCTGTGTTCTGCATTGCACGTGGGGTTGTGTGTGCCCTTCACAAGAACTTTATGTTAGAAGCATAAAACCTTTTCCATGAAGGTTCTGCTGGATTTAGAGAAGTGTGGAAACTGAGTTGTTCTTTGTTGGCTGGTGAATCATAGGGATGAATGGGTGGAAAGGCATAATGATGTAGTCTCTGCTTGCAAGCAGGTAGAGGGTGACCACTTCTGGATAAGTTCAGTCCAAAGAAACAAGCAAACCTTAACTTTCAGGTGTGTGTGTCTCTGGAACTAACTTAGTTGTACTGTGAAATTTTCAGAGGCTTCTGTGGGGAATGTCCATTGCCCATGTATTACTAGGCTTCCCTGGGAACCACATAGAACCTGAGGTTACCTGAGTGTTTCCCTAATAAGAACTCTGTGTTTGAAACATAAAGCATCTTCCAGGAAGTTTCTGCAGTTTTTAGAGTGTAGAAGCTAAGTTGTTCTTTTTGACTTGTGCCCCATAGGTATGAATCATTGGAAAAGCACAGTAGTTTTTAGTCTGTGCTTGCCAGCAAGTAGGGGGTGGCCAGCTTCTGGATATGCTCAGTGCAAGGAAATAAGGAAGCCTGAACTTTCAAGACTGTGTGACTTATAAATAACTGAGTTCTACCATGATATTTGTAGGGGCATCTATGGGGAAAGGCAGTTTACCATTTATTACTAAGCTGTCCTTTGCCCCACATAGAACCTGGGTTTTCCTTATTGTTTCCCTAATAAGATCTCCATGTTAGAAGCAGAAAGCACTTTCCAGGAGTCTTCTGCTGTGATTAGAGGAGTTTGGAAACTAAGTTCTTCATTGCTGACTGGTGCCCATAGGGATGAATGATTCAAAAAGCATAGTGGTGTAGTCTCTGCTTGCAAGCAGGTACAGGGTGACCAGCTCCTGAATAAGTTCATTCCAGGGAAATAAGGAAGCCTGAACTTTCAGGAGTGTATGGCTCTGGAAATAACAGAATTGTACAGTGAAATTTTCAGACACCTCTATGGGGAATGGCACTTATCCATGCAGTACTAGGCTGCCCTGGGACCCACCTGGGGTTGCCTGAGTATTTCCCTAATAATAAGACTATATTAGAAGCATAAAGCATTTTCCAGGAGGGTTCTGCTGTATTTACAGGACTGTAGAAACTAAGTTGTTATTTGCTGGATGGTGCAGCTTAGTGATGAATGGGAGGAAAATATAGTGGTGTAGCCTGTGCTTCCAAGAAGGTAGAGTGTGATCAGTTTATGGATAAGTTCAGCCCAAGGAAATAAAGAAACCTGTACATTCAGGAGTTTGTTGCTGTGGAAATAACTGAGTTCTAATGTGATATTTTCAGAGGTCTCTATGGGGAATGGAATTGATTCATGGATTACTACACTGCTCTGTGGCCCATACAGACCTTGTGGATGCCTGAGTGTTTTCCTAAATAGAACTCTATGTCAGAAGCATAAAGCATTTTCCATGATAATTCTGCTGTTTTTACAGAAGTTGGAAACCAAGGTGTTCTTTGCTTCCAAGTGCCCCATTGGAACGAATGGGTGAAATTACATAGTGCTGACCTCTGTGCTTGCAAGAAGGTAGAGCTTTCCCAGCTTCTGGATAAGTTCAGTCCAAGGAAATAAGCGACACTGACATTTCTGGAGTGCGTGACTGTGGAAATAACTGAGTTCTACAGAGATATTTTCAGAGGACTCTATGGGGGATGTCATTTGCTTATGTATTACTAGCCTCCCCTGTAGCTCCTATAGACCTCGGGGTTGCCTGAGTGTTTCCCTAATAAGAACTCTATGTCAGAAGCATAAAGCACTTTGCATGATGATATTTCTGTATTTATAGAAGTGTGGAAACTTAAGTGTTCTTCGCTTGCAAGTGTCCCTTTGGAATGAATGGGAGTAAATGCATAGTGGAGCCCTCTGTGCTTGTAAGCAGGTAGAGCTTTCCCAGCTTCTGGATAAGTTCAGTCCAAGGAAATATGCAGCACCGAACTCTCAGCTGTTTGTGGCTTTGGAAATAACTGAGTTCTACAATGATATTTTCAGAGGTGTCTATGGGGAATAGCATTTGCTCATGAATTACTAAGCCACCCTGTGGCCCATATCACACCTGGGGTTTCCTGAGTGTTTCCCTAATAAGGACTATATGTCAAAAGCATACAGCATTTTCCAGAATGTTTCTGGTGTATTTACAGAAGTGCAGAAACTAATGTGTTCTTTCCTTCCTAATGTTCTTTTGGAATAAATGGGAGTTAATGCATAGTGGTACACTCTGTGCTAGCAAGCAGGTAGAGCTTGCCCAGCTTCTGGATAAGTTCAGTCCAGGGAAGTAAGCAACATTGAACTTTCAGGAGTGTGTGGCTTCGGAAATAACTGAGATCAACAGTAACATTTTCAGTGGTCTCTATGGTAAATGGAATTTACTCATGTATTACTATGCTGCCCTGTGGCCCATATAAGACATGGGGTTGCTTCAGTGTTTCCCTTGTAAGAATTCTATGTTAGAAGCATAAAGCATTTTCCAGGATGGTTCTGCTGTATTTGCAGAAGTGTGGAAACTAATGTGTTCTTTGATTCCTAGTGCCCCATAGGAATGAAAGGGAGGAAATGCACAGTAGTGCACTTTTTGCTTGCCAGAAGGTTGAGCTTCACCAGCTTCTGGATTAGTCCAGTCCAAGGAAATAAGCAGACCTGAACTTTCAGGAGTGTGAGGCTGTGGAAATAACTGAGTTCTACCATGAAATTATCAGAGGTCTTTATCCAAATGGCAGTGGAGCATGTATTGCTCAGCTGCCCTGAGGCCCACGTACTTCCTGCATTTGCCTGAATGTTTCCACAAATAAGTATTCTGGGTTAGAAGCATAAAGCATTTTCCAGGATGTTTCTGATGCATTTACAGAAGTGTGTAATGTAATGTGTTCTTTGCTTCCTAGTGCTCCATAGGAATTAATGTGAGGAAATGAATAGTGCTGCAGTTTGTGTTTGCAAGCAGGTAGATCTTTTCCAGCTTTTGGATAAGTTCAGACCCAGGAAATAAGCAACAATGTACTTTCAGAAGCCTCTGGCTTTGTAAATAAGTGTGTTCTTCAGTTATATTTTTAGAAGTCTCTATTTGGAATATCAGTTGCCCATGTATTACAAGGCTGCCCTGTGGCCCAAATAGAACCTGGGGTTGCCTGGGTGTTTTGCTAATAAGAATGAATGGGAGGAAATTTATAATAGTGCACTTTTCAGTTGCTAGCAAGTAGAGTTTGACCAGCTTCTGGATAAGTTCAGTCCAAGGAAATAACAAACACTGAACTTTCAGAGTGTGTGGCTCTGGAAATAACTGAGTTCTACAGTGAAATTTTCACAAGTCTGTATGGGGAACTGCAGTTGCTGATGTATTACTAGGCTTCCCGGTGGCCTACATAGAACATGGGGTTGACTGAGTGTTTCACTATTAAGAACTCTATGTGAGAAGCATAATGCGTTTTCCAGGATTCTTCTGCTGTATTTACCAAAGTGTGGAAACTAATGTGTTCTTTGCATCCTAGTGCACCATATGAATGAATAGGAGGAAATCCAAAGTGGTGCACTTTGTGCTTGCAAGCAGGTAGAGCTTGCCAATCTCCTGGATAAGTTCAGTCCATGGAAAGAAGCAACTCTGATCTTTCAGCAGTGTGGCTGTGAAAATAACTGAGTTTTACAGTGAAATTTTCAGATATTTCTATGGAGAGTTACAGTTGCCCATGTATTACTTGGCTGGCCTGTGGTCCACATAGAACCTGGGTTGCCAGAGTGTTTCCCAATAGGAACTCTAAGTGAGAAACAAAGTATGTTACACGACAGTTCTGCTATATTTACAGAAGTGTGGAAACTAATGTGTTCTTTGCTTACTAGTGCCCTGTAGAATGAATGGGTGGAAAGGCCCTGTGGTGCCCTCTGAGCTAGCAAGCAGGTAGATCTTGGCCATCTTCGGTATAAGGTCATTCCAAGGAAATAAGCAAAATTGAACTTTGTGGTGTGTGTGGCTCTGAAAGTAACTGAGTTTTACTGTGCAATTTTCAGAGGTCTCTATGGGGAATGACAGTTACCCATGTATTACTAGTCTGCCCTGTGGCCCACATAGAACCTTTCTTTGCCTGAGTGTTTCCCTAATAAGATGTCAATGTTAGAAACATAAAACGTTTTTTGGATGGTTCTGCTGTGTTTACGGAACTGTGTAAACTAATGTGCTCTTTGCTTTCTGCTGCCCCATATGAATGAGTTGATGGAAATGCATAGTGGTGCCCTTCGTGCTTGCATGCAAGTAGATCTTGACCAGATTCTGGATAATTTCTGTGCAAAGAAATATGCAAGAGTCAACATTCAGGAGTGTGTCTGTGGAAATAACTGAGTTCTACATTGACATTTTTAGAGGTATTTATGAGGAGTATAAGTTGCTTATGTATTACTAGGCTGCCCTGTTGCCTACATAGACCCTGCTGCTGTCTGATTGTTTCCCTAATAAGAACTCTCTGTTATGAATATAAACCATTTTCCAGGATGGTTCTGCTGTATTTATGGAAGTGTGGGTAGTTATCTGTTCTTTGCTTTCTATTGTCTCATATTAATGAAGGGAAGGAAATGAATATTGGTGGAGTTTGAGCTTTGAAGTAGAGCTTGAACATTTTATGGAAAATTCTATCCAAGGAACTCCACAGAGCTGAACTCTTTGGAGTGTGTGGTTCTGTATATAATTTAGATGTACAGTGGTCTTTTCTGAAGTTTATAGGGTGAATGGCAGTTTGCTTAGTGATTGTGATGAGGCCCTGTTGCAAAGAAACACCATGGAGGTGTGTGACTCTTTCCCTCATAAGATCCTATGTTATGAACACAAATCATTGTCTAGGATTGTACTGCTGTATTTACATTAGTCTTGGTATGAATTTGTTGTATACTTCCTAGTACACCAAAAAATGAATGGAAATAAATTCATAGTGGTGCAGCTTGTGCTTGTAAGCCGGTAGAGCTTGTAATGCTTATGGACATGTTCTGTCCAAAGAACTCAGAACCGCTAAGCTTTTAGGAGTGTGTGGTCTTTACATAACTGAGCTGTACAGTGTTTATTTCTGAAGTTTCTATTTTGAATCTATTTTTGCTTACAGATAATTTTGCAGCCCTGTAGCAAAGAGAGAGTCTGGGGGTGATTGAATATTTCCTTTGAAAGCACTCTATGTTTGAAACATAAATGATTTTCCAAGATGGTTCTGCAGTTTTGTATAAGTGTGGAAAAATGATATCTTTTTGCTTTTTAGTTCTCATTAGGAATGAATAGAACAAAATGCATAGTGGTGCAATTTGCGCTTGCAAGTAGATAGAGCTTAACAAGATTCTAAATAAGTTCAGTCTAAGGAACTCAGTAACACGGTACTATTCAGAAATTGTAGGTCTACAATATCTTTCACCATGCACTAAACTAAATTCAAAATGGATCAGAGATCTAAATATTAAAACAGAAACATTAAATCTGCTGGAAGGTAGGATAGGTAAAACCCTTGAAGACATTGGTGTAGGCAAAGACTTTATGAATAAAACCTCAACCGCACGGGAACTATCCCAAAGAATCAATAACTGGGATCTCATCTTATTAAAAAGCTTTTGCACAGCAAGAGAAACCACCAACAGAGTGAAAAGACAACCCACAACGTGGGAAAAAATGTTTGCCAGCTGTTCCTCTGACAAAGGATTACTATTGAGAACATATAGAGAACTCAAAAAAATCAGACCTCCCAAATTTAAAGACCCACTCCAAAAATGGCATCTGAGATGAATACACATTTCTCAGATGAAGAAATGCAAATGGCAAATAAATATACAAAAAAATGTGCAACATCACTAGTCATTCGAGAGATGCAAATTAAAACAACATTGAGATACCATCTCACCCCAGAAAGAATGGCTACTATAAAGAAATCAACTAATAACAAATGCTGGAGGGGCTGTGGGGAAAAAGGAACTCTTCTTCACTGTTGGTGGGAGTGTCGACTGGTACAGCCACTGTGGAAGTCAGTGTGGAGATTCCTCAGAAAACTAGGGTTGGAGGTCCCATTTGACCCAGCTATTCCCCTTCTGGGCATCTTCCCAGAAGAATTAAAAACATCGTACCACAGCGATATATGTGCACCCATGTTTATAGCAGCACAATTTGTAATAGCCAGATCTTGGAAACAACCCAAATGCCCATCAACTGAGGAATGGATAAGAAAGATGTGGTATTTTTATACAATGGAGTACTATTCAGCCATAAAGAAGGATAAACTGGAGACTTTTATAGGTAAATGGATGCAACTCGAGAAAATACTCATAAGTGAAATAAATCGGAAGCACATGTGTAAGCATTGTATTGTCTCTCTAGTATGAGAAACTGAAAGAGTAAATAAGATCCAAAATGTAGAATAGACATGATGAATCAAAAAGAAACAGGTCAAAAGGAAAGAGAGACTGGAATAGGGAAAAGAAAGAAGGGAAAGGGAAAAAAATTGTATATATATATAAGATGGTTAAGATAGATACACTACCAATTTTACTTAGTTCATTGAAGAGTAAGGTTTGTGCCAATAATGTTTGGACAATTGAATGCTAATGTCTGGTATCCTGAATAACTAACTTAAAGATAGTAATACGTAATGTATTAACCATTGTTACCCTCCTATTATGTTGTTTTAAAAATTTGTTCTTCTTTTGATTTGTTTTGTTTTTTCTTCTCTTTAAAATAAAAAAAAATTGTGGGTCTATATATAACTAAACTCTACCGTTTTCACATCTGAATTTTCTGTTGTGGATATATGTTTGCATATAGATTGCTTTGAAGCCCTTTGGCAATGAAACACTCTGGGGGTGTTTGGGTGTTTCCATAGTAATAACTTGATGTTAAAAGCATAAATCATTTTGCAGGATGGTAGTGCTCTATATAGAGATGTGTGGAAAGTAGTCATTTCTTTTCTTCATAGTGCCCTCTATGAATGAATGGTAGGAAATGCATAGTGGTGCAGTTTGTTCTTTCAAATTTTTGGAGCTTGACAAGCTTATTTATCAGTTCACTCCAAGAAACTCAGCACCACTGAAATCTTTGGAGGGCATGGCTCTGTAAGTTACTCAGCTATATAGTGCTCATTTCTGAATTTTCTATGGGGAATGACAGTTTGCCTAGAGATTGCTATGCTGGCCTGTGGTAAAGAAACAGCCTAGGTTTTTGAGTGTTTCCCTAATAAGACTTCTACATTAGAAACATAAAACATTTTGCAGGATGTTTCTGCTGTATTGACAGAAGTGTGTAAACTAACCAGTATTTGCTTCCTAGTGCCCAATAGAAATTAAAGGAAAAAAAAATGCATAGGGGTGTAGTTTGTGTTCTGAAACAGGTAGAGCATGAAAATCTTCTGGATAAGTTCAGTTCAAGGAACTCAGCACCGTGGAACTGCTTGGATTGTGTGGCTCTGTGAAGTTTGTACCATGAATGACAGATTTCTTCAGATTGCTATGCAGCCCTGTGTCAAAGAAACAGCCAGGGATGTTAGAGTGTTTCCCTAATAAGAACTCTGTATGAGAATGACAAATCATTTTCCAATTTGTTTCTGGTCTTTTTGCAGAAGTGTGAAAAATAATCTGTTCTTTGCTTTCTTGTGACCCATGTGAATGAATGGAAGGAAATTAACAGTCGTACACTTTGTGCTTATAAGTAGGTAGTGCTTGACAATCTTCTGGATAAATTCATGTGAAGGAAATAAGCAACGCTGAAATTTCAGGAGTGTGTGTCTCTGGAATTAACTGAGTTATACAGTGATCTTTTCAGATATTTCTATGGTGAACGGCATTTGCCCATTAATTACTCTTCAGCCCTGTGATAACATACAAACTTGGGTGAATTGAGTGTTTCCCTAATAAGAACTCAATGTTAGACGTGTAAAGCATTCTCCAGGAATATTCTGCTGTATTTACCGAAATGTAGAAACTAATGTGTTCTTTGTTTCCTAGTGAATCATAGTTATTAAAGGAAGGTAATGCATAGTGGTGCAGTTTGTGCTTGCAAACAGGCAGAGCTTGACAAGCTTCTGGATGAGTTTTGTCCAAGGAAATAAGCAACACTAAACTTTCAGGAGTGTGTGGCTCTGGAAGTCACTGAGTTGTTCAGTGATCTTTCCAGATATTTCTATGGTGAATGGCTGTTGCCCATGTATTACTATTCACCCCTGTGGCAAAAATACAGCGTGGGGCTGTCTGCTTCCCTAATAAAACTATATGATAGAAGCATAAAGCATTTTACAGGATGGTTCTGCTATACTTACAGAAGTGTGGGAACTTATGTGTTGTTTGCTTCCTAGTGTCCCATAGGAATGAAAGTAAGGAAATGAATAGTGGTGCAGCTTATGCTTGAGAGCAGGTAGAGCTTGAAAAGCTTATGGATAAGTTCAGTACAAGGAGCAAACCAATGCTGAACTTTCAGGAGTATGTAGCTATGGAAAAAAACTAAGCATTATATGGTTCATTTCATATGTTTTATGCTGAAAGGCAGTTGTGGTTATTTTGCAATTCAGCCCTCAATCAAAGATACAACCTGTTTTTTTTTTTGAGTGATTCTCTAATAAGAACTCTATGTTAGATGCATAAATCATTTCAGGAAAGTTCTGCTGTATGTACAGATGTGTAAGAACTAATGTGTTGTCTTCTTCCTAGTGCCCCCATAGGAACGAATAGAAGGAAATGTATAGTGTTTCCGTTTGTACTTGGAAGCTGGTAGAGCTTGACAAGCTTCTGGATAAGTTCAGTCAAATGATCTAAGCAACTCTGAAATACTTGGAATGTGTCTCTGGAAAATGCGAGCTGTGTAGTGATCATTTCAGAAGATATTGTGGGGAAAGGCAGTTGGCCTTGTATTGCAATTCAGCCCTGTGGCAAAGATATAACTTGGTGTTGTTTGAGTGTTTCCCTAAAAAGAACTCTATGTTATGTCATAGATTATTTTCAAGGATGGTTCTGATATATTTACAGAAACGTGGACACATATGCATTCTTTGCTTTTGTACTCCATAGAAATGAATGGATAAAAATGCATAGTGGAGCAGTTTGTGCATGCAAGTAGATAGAGCTTGACAGTCTTCTGGATAAGTTCACACCAAGGAACTCAGTACCACTGAACTCTTTGGAGTGTGTGGCTCTGTAAATAACTGCATTGCTGTGTTAATTTCTGAAGTTTCTATGGTGATTTCAGTTTGCCTTCAGATTGTCTCACAGCCATGTGACAAAGATACAGCCTGGGTATGTTTGAGTGTCTCCCTAATAAAAACAATATGTTAGAAAGCTTAAATCATTTTCCAATTTGTTTCTTCTGTATTTACAGAAGTGTGGAAATTAATTTATTCTTTGCTTTCTAGTGCTCCTTAGGACTGAATGGAAGGAAATGCATAGTGGTGCAGTTTGTGCTTGCAAGCAGGTAGAGCTTGTCAAACTTCTGGATAAGCTCAGTCCAATTAACTCAGCACCACAGAACTCCTTGGATTGTGTGGCTATATAAGTAAATATGGTGTACAGTGTTGATATCTGAAGTTTCTATGGGGAATGTTAAGCTGCCTATAGAATGCTATGCAGCCCTGTGGCAAAGAAATAGGCTGGGTGTGTTTGAGTGCTTCCCTAATCAGGACTCTAGGTTAGAAGCATAAAGCATTTTCCAAGATGGTTCTGCTGTATTTACAGATGTGTGAAAACTAATGTGTTCTTTGCTTCCTAGTGCTCCATTGGAATGAATGGGAGGAAATTCATATAGTGCAGTTTGTTCTTCTAAGCAGGTAGAGCTTGACCATCTTCTGGATGAGTTCAGTCCAAGGAAATAAGCAACACTGAACTTCCAGGAGTGTGCAGCTGTGGAAATAACTGAGTTCTACAGTGAAATTTTCAGAGGTCTCTATTGAGAATGGCAGTTGCCAGGTATTACTAGGCTGCCTTGTGTCCCACATAGAACCTAGGGTTTCCTGAGTGTTTCCCTCATAAGAACTCTATGTTAGAAGCATAAACCATTTTCCAAGATGGTTCTGCTGTCTTTACAGAAGTGTGGAAACTAATGTGCTTTTTGCTTCCTAGTGTCCCATAATAATGAATGGGAGGAAATGCATAGTGGTGCAGTTTGTGCTTGCAAGCAGGTAGAGCTTGCCCATCTTCTGGATAAGTTCAGTCCAAGGAAATAAGCAACACTGAACTTTCAGGAGTGTGTGTCTATGGAAATAACTGAGTTCTACAGTGAAATTTTCAGAGGTCTGTATGGGTAATGGCAGTTACCCATGTATTCCTAGGCTGCCCTGTGGCCCTCATGGAACCTGGGTTTGCCTGAGTGTTTCCCCAATAAGAGCTCTAGATTAGAAGCATGCATCATTTTCCAGGATGTTTCTGCTGTATTTACATAAGTGTTGAAACTAATTTTTTCTTTCCTTGGTGTTCCAGAGGAATGAATGGAAGGAAACACATTGAGCTGCATATTGTACTTACAAGCAGGTAGAGCTTGACAAGCTTTTGCATAAGTTCAGTCCAAAGAACTCAGCAGCGATGAAGTATTTGAAGTGTTTTGAATGGATTGATAAAATATGGCATATCCATACAATTGAGTGTCTTTGAATAAAAAAACGTATCAAAATATTGATTTATGCTCCAATGAAATAAGCCAGTCTCTGTGTTTCTGTCTCTCTCTGTCTCTCTGTCTCTGGGCTACTATGATTAATGCTGCTGTAACCATATACAGGTTTTTGTGTGTACACAATTTCACTTTTCTTGGGTGTATACATCAGAGTGGTTTTGCTTGGTCATATTTTAACTCTATGTTTAATCATTTAAGTGTTTCTGAAAGTATCTGCAGCAGTGGTCAGGGAGGCTTTATGCAGATTTTAGGAGAAGGCTTGGGAAACCAGGCAGTTTTTAACTGAGGGCAGTGTGTGAAGGTGTGAGTGTGAAGCCAAAGGTGTTGTGGAGACCCCTGAAGATTGGAGAAGCCAGGAGAATTGTGGATCATCTAAAGAAAGCTTCAAGGAGGAACAGAAGCAGCCCAAGAGAGAAGCTGTTGGAGCTACAACCCTCTGCAATGCCATAGGGGTGAAGCCACACAAGCCCTTTGGAGTTGACAACTTGCCACAGATTGCTGGGGATACTGAAAGTGGAACTGCATTTCCCCTGTTGGAGTTTGGACTTGCTTTATACCCATTCCTTTGTATTTCCCTATTTGTATCTTTTGGAGTGTAAATTTCTATCTTGTGCCACTGAATGTTAAAAGTGTTTAACATTCTTTTCATTTGTACAAGCCAAGTACAGAAGTGCAGACACTAATATATTATTTGCTTCATAGTGTATGTAGGAATGAATGGAAGGAAATGAATAGTGATGCAGAGTGTGTAATTAGTAAATCAGTCAACTGATTGTTTTGGCATAGTTCTGGCTGGGATTCACTTCCTTCCATTCATTTCTATGGGGCATTCTGAAGCAAAGGATAAATTATTTTCCACACTTCTGTAAATACAGCAGAACCATCCATGAATATGATTTACGCTTCTAACATACAGTAAATATTAGAGAATACTCAGAAACCTCCAGGCTGTTTCTTTACCACAGGGCTGCCTAGCAATCTCTAGGCAAACTGCCATTCACAATATAAAGTTCAGAAATGAACACTTTACATATCAGTTATTTACAGAGCCACACACTTCAAAGATTTCAGCTGTGCTGACTTCCCTTGAGGGAACTTATACAGAAATTCTGAGGAAAGCTGCAAGGAGGGAGCAGAAGCAGCCCAAAAGTGATGCTGTGGGAGCTACAACCCTCTCTAATGCATTTTGGAGTTCACAACTTGCCACAGATTGCTGGGGATGCTGAAAATGGAACTGTGTTTGCCCTGTTGGATTTTGGACTTGCTTTAGTCCCATTCTTTTTTATTCCCCTATTTGTAACTTTTGGAGTGGAAATGTCTAACTTGTGCCACTAAATGTTAGAAGTGTTTAACTTTCTTTTCATTTGTACAGGACCTTGCAGGTAAGAGTCTGCCTTAAATCTCAGAGTAGAATTTGGACTTGAACTTTTCAGCAATGCTGAAAATTTTAGGACTTCGGCAACTCTTAGAGATGGACCAAATGTCTTTACCATACAGGAATGTGCTTGAGTTTTTGGGGTCAGGGTGGGATGTTATGGCTCATGTCTAGATGTCCCCTCAAGGCATCATGCAGTCATGGGGGCAGGCCTTCCAGAGGTGGTTGAATCTAGAGTGTGTGATGCTGGGATTAAGAGTGTATGACTAGTAAATCAGTCCACTGATTGATTTGGCATAGTTCTGGCTAGGATTAAGGGTGTGAGTGCTACACCCAGTCTGGAGCAGATAATCTTCATACAATATAAGAGCGGAAACAGAGACTTGCTCCTCCCTCATAACACAGGCAGGTTGAAAATAAATATGTCATGCGGGGAAAATAACCACATATTTCTGACAAACTTAAGAACTTGAAATCAGTATATACTGGCATTCCCCATACAGTTATAGCAAAGGTTTTATGTAAGCTATCAAGCATTTTTGTAAAAAAAAAATCTCATATGCAAGATGCACCCATAGTACTGTCAGGATGAATAAGAATGTGACTTCAGGGGAAAAAGGGACAACCTTTTTCTTCTTGCCAACGTTCTTGCCAACCTTAAGAAGTTGAATTCATTATTTCAGTACTCTTCCCCATACTGTTATTGCAATTGTTTTACACAAGCTGTATATTGTTTTCTAAGAAACTCTCATACAGAAACTGAGCCCACTATAAGAGCAGATAACAATAAGAATGTGAAATCAGGAAATCAATGATCCATTTCTGGTAAACTGAAGAATTTGAATTCAGTATATAGTAACATTCCCCATACCATTTTTAATTTTCAAGCTGCCTGGACACAGGACCCTGGCTGTATCTTAGTTTCATAGAAATAGTTATACAACTTGTATTCAAAAATATGACTTCAGGGCCGGTGAGATAGCTCAGCAGCATAAGCACCTGCCTGGCAAGCGTGAGGTCCTGAGTTTGACTCCCAGAACCCACATAAAGGAAAAAAAAGGCTGGTGATATCACTCAGTGGCACAAGCACTTGCTGGCAAATGCAAGGTCCTGAGGTCAACTCCCGGTGCCCATATAAAAAAAAAAAATATATATATATATATATATATATATATATATGTGTGTATGTATATAACTTCAGGGCCGGTGAGGTAGCTCAGCGGCATAAGCGCCTGCCTGGCAAGCACGACGTCCTGAGTTCAACTCCTGGTACCCACATAAAGGAAAAAAAGGGCTGGTGATATCGCTCAACAGCACAAGTGCTTGCTGGCAAGCACAAGGTCCTGAGGTCGACTCCCGGTACCCACATAAAAAAAATATGACTTCAGATAGAAACCAAACATTATGGGCAAACTTAAAACTAGAATTCAGTATGTACTAACAGTCACAATACATTTAATCTATGGTCCAAACTAGCTGTATCAGTTTTTATAAGTAATTTTCATATACAACAAGGTTTTAATATATACATAGGCTGAAATAACCATGAATCTTCAGGAAGAAAACTAGGCATTTTAGACAAACTTAGGAACTGAAATTCATTATTTAGTAACATTCCACACATACTTATTTCAAGGATTTCAAACAAATACTATAGTATATTCTCATAAAGTCTCATATACAGATGCAATATATAGTACAGGCAGGTGAAAATAATATTACTTCATGAAATAAAAACCAGACATTTCTAACTTAAAATTTTTATTTCAACATGTAATAAAATTCTCCAAACAATCATATCAAGGATTTCAAAGAAGGTATATACCATTTTATAAGACATTCACTTATACAGGCAGGCCTCACTATACAGTCAGGTTGTGTATCAGTCAGTGTTCTCTAAAGAAACAGATTTAATAGAAGATATATAAATATACACAGATCTACAGGGTAGGCTTACAGTGGCTGTCTACAGAGTTAGGTGTGGAATAGTGTAAAAGGGCTGTCTGTGCATGGGAGATATGAAGGATCCAGTCAAAGGTCAAATGTTTGGAGCTCATTGTAGAGTCCCTTGAAGGTCTGTATCAAGAGACCAAAGAGTCTGTGATGAAAGGCTGAATGGTCTGCACTAGAAGGCAGAAGGCTCTGTGCTGGAAGACTGAAGATTTTCCACTGGAAGCCAGGAGACAATGTCCAAAGTGAAGGTGAAGACTGGAACACCTCTGAAGAAACAAGCAAGTCTTTCTTCATTTTCCTTTTATCCTATTCAAAGAACAAGTCTACCTAGGATGGGTCTTCTTTGTTCAGTGAATCCCCTCGACCACACCCAGAACTATACTGATCCAATTTATTTCAGTGTTTCAAATTGATGCAATCAGTTCAAGACCACAAGTCAAAAATAAAAATATGACTTCAAGAAGAAAACCAGGCAATTTTTGTCAAACTTGAGAACATGAATTCAGCTGGTACTAACATTCACCATAAAGCTATAGCAACGGTTTCAATGGCTCATAGCTTCTTTTTATGAAACTCTTTTTTATACTCAGAGCCTATTTTACAGTCAGGGTGAAAATAAGACTGACTTCAGAAAGAAAACCTGGCATTTATAGTGAAATTGAAGGCTTGAATATAGTGTTTAATACCATTCCCCATACAGTCACAGCAAGAGTTTCAAAGAAGCTATATAGCATTGTTTAAGAAACTCTATTATACCACCAGGGCCCACTGTACAGATAAGTCAAAATCAATGAATAGCTTCAGAAAGAAAACAATGTATTTCTGCTGAAAGTAATAACTTGAATTATGTATGTAGTAACATTGACCATACAGTTATAGCAAGGATTTCAAACAAGCTTGTAATATATTCTAAGAAAGTTTCATGTGCAGGCAGGCCAATATAATTGCTCAATATAATTGCAATTATAGCCTCAATATAACTGTGGGCTAAAAATTCTCTTGTGACTTTAGGAATAAAACAAGGGATTTCGGGCCGATGAGATGGCTCAGCGGCATAAGCTTCTGTCTAGCAAGTGCAAGGTCCTGAGTTCAACTCCCGGTACTCACAAAAAAATAAAATAAAATAAAAAATAAAACAAGGCATCTCTAGCAACCTTAAGAATTTGTCTTTAGTATGCAGTAACATTCCTTATAGTTATAACAAGTGTTTTAAACAAGCTGTGGATGGTTTTCTAAGAAACTCATATACTGCCAGAGACTATTATACCAGCATAGTGAGATCCCAGTTGTTGATTCTTTGTGATAGTTCCTGTGTGATGGGGGTTTGGTTCATAAAGTCTTTGCCTACACCTATATCTTCCAGAGTTCTACCTATTCTATCTTCCAGTAGATTTAGTGTTCCTGTTTTAATATTTAGATCTTTGATCCATTTTGATTTTAGATTAGTGCGTGGTGATAGACATCTGTTTAGTTCAGCAAGAAAACCAGAAATTCTTGTAAAACTTAACAATTTGAATTCATTATGCAGTAAAAATCCCTAACAATTACCAGAAAGTTTTCAAAGAAACTGTCCAGCATTTCCTAAGAAAACCTTATATACGGTACTGACTGGGAACATTATGCAGGCAACTGAAAATAAGAATGTGATCTCAGGAAGAAAACCAGGTATTTGTGGTCAACTTAATAAGTTGATTTTACTGTACCAACATTCCAGACGCAATTACAGCAAGGCTTGCAAACAATCTCTATAGCTTTATCTAGGGATCTCTCATAAACAGCCAGGGCCCATTATATAGGCAGGTTATAAATAATACATGATGTCAGGAAGAAAACCACGCATTCTTCACAAAGTTAGAATTTTAATTCACTATGCATTGTTAGATACGAAATTTCCATTTTTACATGCAGTACAAAGGAAAAAATACTTTGGGATTTTCCCAGCAAGATTTTACTTCTGCAGAAGGGTGCTTGGCTGAGCTAAACAAAGACAACCAGCACACACAACAAATAATCCCTTGGATTTTTATTCCATAAAACATCCATATAACTAAGCCTTGCCCCCTTGGTGGGTGACATCACCTTGCAGTCTAATCCAATTGGCTAGTTTTTAAAGTGTCATAGTTGCTGGGGAAAACAGACTCTTGTGACTCTTGTGACTCAAGAGTTTTTGTTACACACAAAATTTATGGTAGGTACACTGGTGCATTGCCCTTTCTCCTAAGTTTTCTTTCAAAGAAATGGTGAAACAAGCATGTGTACATTTTATAAAAATATAACTTTGCTAATAAATATTCATATAAAATGGATTTATCCTAATTATCCCCTTTGATGGAAAAGACTACTTTTCTCATAACTTCCCCCTCTATTGTACATTTTATTCTTTCTTGAAACTCAAGTAACATTCATTGACTCTCATGATCTAGGTCTTAGGCTGTTAATAGGAGCAGATTGTTTTGGTAGGTAACCAGGGATTACTTAGTAAGTGTTGTCTCTATTAGTTTTTGTACTGTCTTTCTCAGAGAATAATGCAACATCCCACTAGTCATTTCCCCAAACACAATGATAAGAGAACTCAAGACTGAGGTCCTTATTCCATTCCATTTCCTAAACCATTGTTCCATTACATTAAAGAAAGGTTCACCTATTCCTGAATTCTCTAACTCATCAGCCATAGTTGTTAGACACTGTAGTGTTTTGGTTATGGTACCATCTGGAGTGGTATTATTTGGAATGAAACTACTGTATTGGCTGCCTATAATTATGCACACTCCCGCTTTTTCTGCCAGGATCATATATAAATCCAGCCTATTTTCTCAGGCCACTTTGCTGGTGGGGCCTAATTGTTCTGTTATTCCTTTAATAGCTTCTCTAGTGTAGTTAACAAATCTCTGTTGGTTATAGTAGATACAGTTTATCCAATCTACATTCTTGTTGATTGTGGACCACCAAAACAAAACTGATTAAAATCTTGCTGCTATTTGTTTCCCTAAAATTCCTTGAGAACTCCCCTAGGGATTCCTATACTGTCAATATAAAAGTGTGGATCAAATGATTCTCCTAGGGAAGAATTTTCACTCTTGGTAGGATGTAGATATTAGGATGGATTAGGATGTCTAAGTGCCAGGGTGAAAGGAATAGCCAATTGGACTAAAGTACAGGCTTCACTCCAGCTGGCCAGTAAGGTCTCAAGTAAAGGTCCCACACAACACCACCAGACATCTGCTTGGGCCAGTCAGCACTGCCTTATTGCCTATCTCAACAAAAGACCAAAGTTCAGTACATCTTGATTAATTACCCAGGAATTCTAATCACCCCCCCACCTTGAGAGGAAAAATGAATAATTAGTCATCTAGAATGGAGGCCTTATATTTCTTGGAGGCTTATGCCTATGATCATTCATCATCAGGAGGAGTATTGACAAGGTCCTACAGGACTCATTGTCCCAGGCCATCTGGTCATGAAAGAGGACTATCATACCTTACTTACTGGTAGGGTCTGAAGTCTATCCTAATAGAAATGCGAATATCTGAGCCTCTGGCAGATCTGTTTCACATGCATAGCAATCACTTTTATTTAGTGTGTGGACAGAATATTTAATCCATTACATCCAGGCATTTGTTTTCCTCTATCCAGTCTCTATTACCATGGTTTGTTGTATGTCTTTTACTTTTACCACAGTGACATTAGTTGGGTCATTGTTAGATGACAGAGGTGGGATTAGGCTAGGCTGTAGAGTCACAGCCATTATACTGGAAAGACAGGGTGAGTTGGGGGTGTTTTGACTAGGTTTAAAGCAAAGAAAAGAGTGGGTCATATCCTGAGACTGTCAACCCCAATCTCAGGATCACGATTCATGTTTCAAAGATTGTCAATGGCTGGAGTAGGGGATTACACTCTAGAGGTTGGCAGTGGAGGAAAGAGTTTCTTCATATTTTCTGTATTTTTTTTCTTTAAGGCTTTCAATGAATTTGAAGATGGTGGGTTATAAGTCCACCCCTTATACTGAGTAGTCCACCAAATACAGTTCCAATCACCATAGAGACCCTTGAAACCACTATATTTATATCTCCTTTTGCTAAATGGGCACAGATACTTTTCAGCTCCAGAGAGCTGTCCTTGGTTGTGTAATTTTCCACAGGAAAGGACAAGACATCCATCAAACCTCATGGTTAAAGGAGAGGTAACCTCATTAACATTAATAGTGAAAATACCATGGGCAATATTGACTACAAGTAGAAGCCCCATTACAATATTTTTAATGTTACTTTGGTATCACTGGAAACTAGAATCTCCGTCAATTTTTCCTTTGAGTCAGATGAGGGTGTGTTTTTAAACTGAGTGTAATGAGTTTCTGGGGAGGTAGCCTGTGTGGCAAGGAGCTGACAATTTGGAGTGCTCAGTGGCATCAGCTCCTGGAGGAGGACTAGTTCTAAGGTACAGATCAGGTCTCTGGAAAAGGTCATAAAGGCTTAAATGTGAAGCTTCTTTGACCATATTTCCTGTTCCTTACAATAAAGACATAGTTGAAATATGGCATTGTGTTTCAGGATCCTAAGCGGTATATACCAGTCATTTTACCCATATGGATATAGAGACCATGTTTTTTTATTACACAGGAATATAAGATGATCTTTCTGAAGGATCTTAGGGTGCAACTCTTCCCAATGGTTAAGAAGACATCCAAGCAGGGACTCAGAAGGAATAGATGAGGATGTCCCCATCTGCAAATAGGAAAAGTAAAAATTAGGTTTAAAATTCTAGCAGGCCTGTCTGTAAGTCAATCCCAGACCTGTTAGTGGGGATCTGACAGGGCATCTCCTGATCATCCCTGAGAATTTCAGCCCCAGGGTGATAACCTGGTAAGGCTGAATACCTTGGGATTAAGTCATACAAGTCTAATACAAGATCAGTGGTGATGAACCTATGGCACTTGTGCCACAGCAGAGCCCTCTGTTGGTGGGTGAGCCAAGCTGCCCCAGCAGTTGAGCATTGAATATTCAGGTTTAATTGCAATGTTGCCACTTTGCCATAAATAGGTGGGTTTTGGGTTGAAGTTTGGGCACTCAGTCTCTAAAAGTTTCATCATTACTGTTATAGATTATCTATAACCCATTTCAGCTTTTATCAAAGCATTCCTTAATAAAGTTAACTTCCCAGGGGGCCGGATGTCTCCAGCCCTATGTGTATGCACAGCACTTTCCATTTTGAATATTAGAATCTCTCCTATGTCCACCAAGAGTCCATACACAGAGTCCAGAACTGAGATGCCTCACTAGTTGTATGTGTCTCAGACAAAATTTAAACCACCTAGCATCCTGTTTAGGGAGGGGTAGCAATCACCTTCTGTTGTGGACCACAAATTATAAATTGATTCTAGAGGCCATCCAAGCTTGTCCTTGTCCTGCTCTTTGAGCAAGATTGGAGCACAGAAATTCCCGGCTCTTTTCTAGTCACAGCTGGAAGCCCTAGAGCTAGTGACTTTTGTGGCACTCACAGGGCAAGATAAGACCTGCTGAAGATGGTAAGGCACCTGGGGAAACTACAGATTCCTTACTGCCTCCCTGTCTCATCCTTGTCCTTGAAAGAATGTTTTGTTCTTCTTACTAGCCCACATTAGTTGCCATTACTGTTCCTGGAAACACACACTGCCCTTCACCCATTGTCCTTGACTCAGATGTAATGAATAAATACCAAGTTTCTGAGTGACGCATGGCCTTTGGTTCCTCATGAAAAACTGGTCATCCCAGATCCCTGCTGTATCCCTATTTTGTCTCTTGCTCTTTCTTCCCACCATGTGCCATAACACTCGGCAGGAGATTGGAGTCCACTGCAGGGGTCTCTTCCTCCACAGAACCCTAAACCCAGACAATTTTCTGCACATGTGACTCTCAGCCCCTCTGGTGGAGAAATGGGCATTTTCACAGATGATATTCTATTAACTGGCAGTCTGAAAAGAGTAAGATTTATCCCTAGAGGAAAATCTCATCTCATTACATCGAGCCATAACAAAATCTCAAAATAAAAGTCAGGAACTAGGAAAATAAATTCAGTCAGAAAATGCAGGTTACACATCCTTTTAAATAGGGCCATAAACTTAAAGCCACAGTCATCAAAACCAAAGCAAAACTGAGAAAAAAATGGGAGATAAACTAGTGTTAGAAAATCCAAGAGGAATCAGCTGTAAGCAGGCATTAAGACTCAGGAGAATTGACTAAGCCAGAATTGGTTCAGCCACTGCTATTTGCTGCTGGCACCTTCAGGCAGAAGTGGCATGGGTTTTAAAATGGACAAGCTTCACTGTTAAAGTGCAGGATAGTGTTGTGCTATTCAGCTCTGATTTTCTGAGCTGATCAACAGTAAAAACCAAATAATTTGAACACTCTTACAGAGGAAAGCCTGAGGGGGAGAAAGGAAGGAACCAGAATTTACTTGAGAGGGAGAAAATGAAAGCAATCCATATGGGGCACTCACCTTAGAGTGACCCACAAGCAGCCACCTTTGCACTACACAGGATGCTTGTCAGATTATAGTGTTGCAGCACATGCTGACAACTGCCTGCCACAAAGAAAAGCAACAAGAAGAGGTAGGCCAGGCCCATGAGAAACTTCTGTTAATCAGCCTATAGCTCTCTGTCCAGGACAAATCATTCCAAACCAAAGATGGGCTAGCACAGACACTTGTTGAACAACTAAAACTGACCTACCAGCAGTCTCCTTTGCTCAGATCAGCTCAGGTCCATCCCCACAGAGCCATAGGTGTTACAGCTGGCTAACCCAATTTGCATGGGCCAAAAATTAAAATAAAATTCAAGTGATTGGCAGGAGCTTTCTTGTTCTCTGGAAAGGTCAAAGCCTTTTGCTCCACAATCAAGTCATCTCCAAACAGTGACCTGGTCACCTGCACATTCTAAACACTGAAGCACCTGAGTCACTTATAAAAAAGAGACATCTGCTGAGGTCTAGTGAGGTCTCTAGGGTGATGTCTGCTGAGGTCTCCAGTTTCCAATAATCCCTACTGGCTGGTTCAGGCCAAAATATTGCCATGGAGCAGGACAATATAGTCCAGGCCCTTGTGTATGATGAGGAAAATAATGTCAGTTACATATCCAGTAGTAAGTAGCAAACAGCAACATTTATTGGAAAAGTCCACGCAGACAAAAGATATACCTCAGACAGAAAAATGTGCTAGAGTGACAGAAAAGGAAAAGCACTGCACACATGTCATGGCACACAGAAACAGCAACAGAAACAATGCATGGATAAATCAGGCTTTGGGAATTTAAAGGATGTGCACCTCAGCTTATGTGCCTGTCCTCTGAATCTCTAGGTGTGATTAACAGAAATGACTGGCAGGGTGCTGAGTCAAATTACAGTCTCTTAACATGCATGCTTGTTTCAAAATACACTCTAATCTTAATTATATATATATGAAATGTAATATATATTTATGAAGCTGAAATGAAGTGGGAATAAGGTGGAGGTGACTGAAGGTTGGGCTAGGAGATTCAATAGGTATGTGCTCTTACTTAGAACATCAGAGATCTCCTGGGTTTCTGTTATATTATTATTTTTTTACATTCTTGAGGACAATGGAAGAAGAAATGACTCTAGGATACTGTTTAGAATTAAATGGAGAGGAGTGTCTCCCTCAGCTTCATTGTTTCTAAATGTACTATGGGTATAGCTAAATGTCCTTATAAATCTCTTATATTGGTTTTCTCAGTGTTGAAGGGGGCTGAGATCATGTAAACGCAGGGCTAATCAACTCTGTCCAGGCAGCTACTAGACAGACACTCTTAACTGATCAGCATACCTATGCAACACTGAGTAGTGATTTGACTTGAAGTTTACCATAAGAAAGGATATAAAATGGAGGTCAAGCTTTATTCTGCTTTTTATTTCATTTTATTTTAAAGAGAAAAAATACAATAAAAACAATGATACAAAATTTCAAAACAAGGTAATAAGAGAGTAACAAAGGTTAATACATTGTATATTGTTATCTTCAAAGTAGTTGCTCAGATTACAATACATAGCAATGAAAAATTGATCAGACAATGTAGGCACAAACCTTTTTTTTTAATGAACTAAGAGAAATTAGAAGAATAACTAGAGAACCAAGACTCTTCATATGGGCCTATAGATGCCCAATATTTGAAATTAAAAGCAGGATCATATCAAGGTTGCCTTTAAATCCTGTACTGTCCAAGAAGAAAACACAAATTATGCTTTCAATGTATGGGTAAAGGCCCATGTTTCTGCCTGTACCCCATGACTCGTGGTTCCTGACTATACCATGCCTGCATCATTGACAAATATCTTTCAATTTTCTATTAGAGGGGTCGGGGACACTTGGGAAAAGGGACTGACTGCTTTTTGGTAGCTAAATTCATGATCAGGTATCCAGAGACATCCCAGCCACTGTTGGCAACACTTTTGCACACAGAACTTCTCCTTCCATTCCTGTTCAAGGCATCAGCTGCTTATATGTACTTTTGCTGGTAAAAGGAAAAAGGTTGTTTGGAAAGCTGAAGAACTTAGCCTGGTTTCCAGAATGTGACTTCAGCAACAAAACCATTGATTCTCTGGGAAATTTAATAAATTGAATAGAGTGTCCAAACACATTTCCCATGGTGAGATAATGTGTATTACAAAAATGCTCTATACCCATTTCAAAGACACTCTGCTGTGGAGAACAAAGGTCCATTACACAGATAGGCCAAAAAGTAAATATTCTTTCAAAAAGCAAACTGGTCATCTGGGACCAATTTATAGCTTGAATTGAGTATGAAGAGACATGTACCAAGCTGTGGTAGCCTTTATTTCACAAATGCTCCTTACCCATATCAAAGCCACCCTCTTATTCTCAACAAATAGGCCTTTGAAATCAGGCTGAAAAGGAGAATGTTCCTCTAGCAGCCAACCAATTGACATGAGCCAAATGTAATAGCTTGAATGGACTATACCCAGACATGGTCTAAGCATTTTTAGTCTGCATTTCAAAAACAAAGCTCTTTATTCAATTCAAAGCAACTCTCTTCTATTTCCACACAGTTATATATTACATAGGTAATATAAAATGGAAATGTAACTCTAGCAGCAAAACCATTATTCTCCAGCAAACATAATGCATTGAAAGGAGTATGCAGGTACATTTCTTGCTGAGGAAACATGCACTTAAAACAAATTCTATACCAATTTCAAAGATCTTTCTGATTTGTGATCAAAGGGCCACTACAAGGAGAGGCTAAAAAGGAAAATGTGCCTTCAGCAACAAAATTTTAAACTGGAGTTGAGAAGGAAAGAAGGGATGCAAACTAAATAGCCCAAGCAGATTTATTGGTAAGCCTCTCTGTGCAAGCAGAACAGAGAAGATACCTCCTACAGGCTAAGAGGATTTTCTATAGCATTTTTGGCAGGCTTTTGAAGGGGTGGGTTGGAGAAACAGTGGGCTTGTGGCTTGTTGATGTATCCTCTGTGACCTATTGACATGACCTCTGGGGACTGCTCATAACCTTAGGAAAATGAAACCTATGATTCTCTAAGATGGTTGGTGAGCTCATTCAAACTGGTAGTGTCCTTGTCTTGTCTTGTCTCTATCATTCCTGACTTTAGAAGGGTGTAAAAAAATGAGTTGTCATTGATTTCTTGGCTACTTCCTGCTGAGAGTGGGCAAGGAAGGTTTTTTTTTTGTTTGTTTGTTTTATTTTGTTTTGTAAGTTAAGCAGGGGTGCTGTAGCACTGAAGCTTGGTCCTAACACTGACAAATCATTTATGATGTCCTTGTGGAAAAGTTGGAAAAATGTAAATAGTACAGCTATTGAATGGGCAATTGATCAACCCCAACTCTGCTAATTGATGGATGAATGTTCAAGTTATTTATGTACTAGTTCATAACCTGTTGCCTCCACTAAAATTTAAGTTCATTGTTTGGAAGACAGTGTCCTTATTACTCACTATTTTATACCCAGTACTTATGGCAGAGCCCAGTCCATAGTAGAAAGTGTTCAGAAAATGTATTTGCATGCGTGAATGAATGAACCCAGAGGTAAAACTGAAAAGCATGTCACCAAGATCTGTCTCAGCCCTCTCCTGTTTAGTATATATTTATCATTTGTTTAGTTAAAGACATTAGCTGCATACTGACCAAATAAGGGTATAATATCAGCCTGAAAATGCTAGCATAATAAGGATAGACTGTATCAACAAATATCCACTGGCAAGAACAATTTAATACTGATGTGTGTATGTATGCATGTATTATGTATGTGTGTTTATTTTGAGGTGCCCAGCCTCTAAAAGTGTAAATAGATTTAAAAAACTGGAAATACAAGTAGACATATTAATTAATGGCAATATGTCAGGGGAAAGACTTAGATGTTTTCATTTATTCTTTCAGCAAATATTTACTAAAAGTTCCAGGTACTGTTCTAGGCACTGGAGATATAGTATAGTGAGGAAAACATCCAATTCTGTCTTGCTAGATCTAAAAGGCTATTGGAGGAAACAGACATTTATCAAAGCATTCCACAAACAAATGTATATTCACAAACTGTGAAGACTCAAACTGAGTGCTACAAGAGCATATAACAAGAAAAACTGGTCAAGCTGGGGAGGGAAGCTGTCTCTGAGGAGCTGACCCAGGGCTGACTTCTCAGAGATAAGTAGGAGGAAACTAAGGTGAAGTCAGGAAAGATAGAAAGTCCAGTGAGGCAGCCATATGAAGGGTCCATTCAGGAGTTATGGTGGTCTCTTTCTCTTCCTATCAACAGAGGCTGGGCTCAGGGTCAGGGCTGGAGTTGGGGCTCAACTAGAGACTCAATTTGCTTGCTTTCTGGATGGGGACCTGTGCAGAGGTTTTGGCCTTGCCTGGGGCTCAGGCTAAAGGGGCAGCCCTCTTGGACAGGATGGTGAGGTTAGTGCTGAGGAGTTGGGTAAATGACTGGGAGACTAAGGTCATAAAGAAAGAATGAACAAATGAATACTTGATCCTAATGAGAGCTAGCCTTCTGATGTTGGAGGAAACAGTTACAAATATGGGAAGGAAGGAAGGGAAACATAACCCACTGGTGTTGGGTTGCAAATGAAAGTATCAGTATGATTTCATGGTTTTTTTGTGTGTCTGTGCATGTGTGGGTATTGATAAGCATGCCCATATGTATGTACATTATACACACATATGTGGTGTGATCAGAATACAGTGACTGCTTAAAAATTTATTATGGTATGGCACATTGCCATCAATCTCCCTCAAAACACTCTTCCATGCTTCAGACACACTTATCCCATCATGGCACTTTCTGAAGTAGTTCTGTAAGTTCTCTTTCATGTTTTGTGTCTTTAATGCTATCAAGGCTGCCTCCATGTCCTGAATTGATTCAAAACATTTACCTTTCATGACTCTGGGGGAAGAGCCAAAAGTTGCATGGGGCCAGATCCAGTGAGTAAGGTGAATAACATACTGTAATATTTTTATGGGCCTGCCTTTCCCATCGGATGCCATGTTGCCCCAGCATTCACCATATCTTCAGTAATATATTTTAAAGATACTCATGAAAGGAAACTTCCAGAACTTCTTCAGAAAGTGGCACAAATGATGAAATAAAGTAAGGGGGAGCATTTGGGAGATTAACGGTAATCTGTCTTTTACTAATAATTTTTAAAATTTAAATATTCATTATATGTTTCGATCACACCTCATACACCCATTGATTTCCTCGGTCTGTCTACTGAGAAAACCTATAAATAATTGCACTCAACAACAATGACTACACCTAAGACTCATATCTTTGACAGTAGCTCCATTAAAATGAACCAGGACAACTAGGGATTGTGGCCCATGCTGTTTGTGAAGGCCCTGGGTTCAATTCCTCCCAGTACTGGGGGAAAAAAGGAACCAGGACTCCTTGGAAAAATGACTGATTCTAAGGCTGCATAAGAAAAGCACAATATGAGCCTGGAGCATTTTATTGTGCTACAAAGTAAAACAGTGTTCACAGATGATGGGATATGCCAGCTTTGGGAAGCAAAATAAATAATGATAACAGTGAATTACAATCCTTTCAATAAAACAGGAATCCATTAGTGTATATACAACTGAAACATAGTTTAAAACATTAAGAGTGTGTGGGAGTGGGCTGGGAATGTAGATCCATGGTATAGCACTTGTCTAGCATGTATAAGGTCTTGGGATCCATCTCCAGCACTACCAAAGAAAGAAAGTTGGGAAGAAGAAAAAGCTTCACCTTACCTCGGCCAACTAATAAAGAGGGAGTGATGGAAGCAGAAAATTCAGCATTTTGCAGCCATCACAGTAAAAATGGATTCAGGCAAGAATTATCAAGGGCTGCTAAAACTAGTTTAATATGGAACGGGGTACTTAACTTAGTCTCAAAGTATCTCCTATGAAGTACTTCATAATTACTAAGTACACAATATTTATCAACTAACAACTTTGGAGAAACCTGGCAGATACCATCTGAATTGTAACTAGTAGTATGGCACTTTGTCACTGTGTGTCTACTGGTGTGATAGACTGAGAACATATCACTTTGGCAATGTGTCAGCTCAGAGGGAACAAACTGAATCTAGCCATTAGGAAACAGCAGACCCACCTAAATTGAGGCTCATGCTGCAAAGTAATTAGCCTGTACTCCTCAAAAAATGTCAAGACCATTTACAGGAGATAAAAGAGACATAACAAATAAGTGGAATTTGTGATCCTGAATTCATGAAGAACTTTATTAGGATAATCAATAAAATATGAATAAGATCTGTAGAGTAGATGCTAGAACTGTATCGCTATTAATTTCTTAATTGTGATGGCTGTCTTGTGGTACTAGTAGAGTACTAGTACACTTGCTTTTATGAAATACACACTGAGGTGTTAAAAGATAACAAGAGAAGATGTTTTCAAATTAATCTCAGCCCCAGTACAAGAGGATACCTGAAAAGCTTGGAGACAGCAAAGGGAGGTAGGCTTGACACTGCCACACCACACCCACTGAAGAGGACCACGTCTCTTCCAGGAGCTCCTAGTTCTGCTGCTTATCCCACAGCTGATCCATTTCCTCATCTCAAACAGGCAGAACCCCAGAACTATCAAACTTCAAAATATTCATAGAATGATAGCCACGACTAAATGAAATATTTTTTCAAACACAAATGACCAACTTTATCTTAGGTTGAAAGCATTTTCTATTAGTTAGCTAATGAAAACAAAATCTTTATCTAAAACAAGTGTGGAAGTTGAATGACTCAAAAGTGATTCAGAAGGAAACAAAAGGAGAATGAAAATGGTAATATGATAACAAATAGGGAGCCTGGGTGAAGAGTTTGTGTCTGTTCTTTGTGCTTACCAGTAATTTTTTTCTAAATATTAAATGGTTTTTTGTTTGTTTGTTTTGCATGTACGATATTGAAGAGTGAAACCTGGGCCCTGCACATGCTAGGCAAGTGCTCTGCCAGTAAGCTAATCCCCACACTTGAAAGTATTTCAAAATCAGGAACAAAAAAAAGTTAATAGAGCAGCGCATGGCAGCACATGGCTTTAATTCCAGTTACTCAGGAGGTTGAGGCAGGAGGATCACAAATTTGAGGCCAGCCTGGGCAATTTAGCAGGACCTTGTCAAAAAATAAAATAAAAATGGCTGGAAATGTAGCTCAGTGGAAAGCATGTGCCTGGCATGCATAAGCCCCCTGGGTTCAAGCTCCAATACTGCAAGATAAAAAGTCAGCTGGAGGAGAAAAGCCAGCATCATCTTCCAGTACACTAATGTTAGTCTAGGCAGAAAGAGGCTGCTGAACTCTACAAGGGTCAGACCTCACTGAAATGTGAGACTTGGCTCTTGGAAGGTGAGGTGATCAGATCATGTGAAGATGTTCTTCACAGTTAAGAGGACTGAAGATGTTTAATCTGAAAGAGAAAAGGCCTGGAGGACAGGGAGAGAATGACTTTTGTCTTCAATCTTCAAAGGGCATCTGAGACAGAGATAGCTGACTTGTGATAGGGAGACAGATTCTGTTTAGTATGAGGACTGGCTTTCTTTAAAAAAAAAGAGAGGAAAAATAGAAGACTTGGACTATCTCAGCAGTTCCCTATTATAGGGTATGTTCTAATAGAGATTGGCCAACCAGTTCTCAAGGATGTCAGAAAGAAAGTTCACAAATTAGATAAATGCTGGGCCCAATGACCACTGAGGTCCTTCCAATAAACATTAGGGTTTCCTGTTATCTTCAGGTGTTGGACATCAAATGCTGCCTGTTGATGGATGGGGATGAACATTCCCTTTTGTCCACATGGGGCATAAAGTACAGTATCTCGATTTTGAATGGACTTTTTAAAAACTTTATTTTATTGGTACATTTTAGATATACATAATGATCACATTCATTTTGGAGAGTTTGCACCTGCACATGATATAACTTACTTCTTTTATTCCCATTCCCCTCCCCTCCCTTCAACCCCTCTTCCCCTCTTTATTTACAAAAGCTTTGTTTCCATTTTTCCTTCTATTCTTTTTTTCTCATCCATTCTTTCTTTTCTTTCTTCCCCTCCCTTGTTCCCTTTCTCATTTGAATATTTTCTTTCCATTTCCCAATATACATTATAAATTTTGGTCCTTATTTACACTTTCAGTTTCTCACACCAAAGAAACCATGTGGTATTTAAACATTTGTGTCCAATTTATTTCACTTAAGAGTATGATCTCAATGCACTATTTTGATATAATTTATATATATTTTGATATAATCCTTAGTGGTCTGGAAAATTCACTTTTTCCCTAGACGTGAACTGGTCACTGAGGTAAATATCAACATATTTTTACTTAAGAAAACTTCATTTAACAACACAAAATAGGGCCCAGTGAAACAGAAACAAAAGCTCAAGAGAACGTTTGGCAAACATTGAAATATTCAGTGGCTCTGGATATCTCTTCTTCAAGTTGCTGGGCACCAGCCTACTCATACACCTTGCTCTCATTCTTTATTTAAAAGTGTGCCCTTTTGTAATACAATGTTTTCACGAGCTCACTATACAAAACATTCATCTGGGGAAGAAAATAGCAAATAGATTTCTTGAGAAGAAAAAGACATATGGGAAATCTTCTCAGACCCATGATGATGGCATGAGAGTCTAAACCTTACCTTCTGCAATCTGAGAAGCCATTTGGGGGAGAAAATATAGCCCTTCGTCTTTTGAAGAAGAGGACTCCCAATGCACTAGGCCTGCTTAATTAGGGACAGACAACTCTTGTAAGGGAGAGGTACTTAAAAGAGAAAATATCCTTTGCTCTTATTTGGTAACAAGGTTCTTTTTGTGCACCAAACCTCTCCTGGTTAGCTAATGGCACAGATGTTTGAAACTGAGAATATTTCCTGGAGAAAATGCCTATTTAAATAGATGTTGCACTGAGCAAAGGCCAGTCCTTCTCTTCATGCACTGGTAATAATAATGATGCATCTTTCCAGAGCTCATTCTTGGCAGTTCTTGTAATTAGATTACAATTGCTCTCTACATTTGCCCCTGTTCTCCATGCTTCCTGGTTTTCAGTCTAAAGAATTACTGTACACAGTCCCCTAATTCTTTTTATTTAGTTTTTTGAGACAGGGTCTCACTATGTAGCTCATGCTGGCTTTGAACTGACATGTAGCCCAGGCTGACCTCAAACTCATGATGACTCTCAGCCCTAACATTTGAATTTATATGGAACCACTGAGAGGAACAATTATGAAGATCCTTGACTAGCCACAAAAGTTCAGGTTGAGTCCTTATGGAGAGCCCAACTATAACATCTGTGCCCCCAAATCCATACCACCCACCCCTTGCTGTCTCCCTCCTCACCTGAGTTTCATAGCTTTTCTTAAGGGAGCTAATGTGATCAAGGAAATACAATTCCAGGCCACACCATTTTTTAGCACATACACACTTGGTCCTGCTATACATAAATATTCCAGTGCTCCAGGACTTGATGATCAACCAGAGAATCTGCATTTCTGGGTAGCCTTCCTGAAATCCAGGAACAGTGGATGTTTTATAGTTATTGCTGTCATAAATCATGGTAGCATTCTCTGTACCAGCATTGTTTCTCATTATTACTCAACAACTGGCGCTCTGCTAGCACTAAGGAATGCTGTGCTCCTAGAAAGGAAGACAGCACATTCCATGTTTGTCAGCTATGGAATGTTCCATAGCAAAATCTCAGGAAGTGACACATAAATGGAAAAAGCAATGAGGCCAGCTTTGAATGAAAGAAAGTATTACAGACAGATTCCTGCTCTCCTGGAAGGAGAAGAAAAACCTGTATCTGGTTGAGGCTTCCCTCCATGTTACCCTCAGTCAGTTATCTCTCCAGTTTCTACCTCTACACTTCAGAGATTGTCAAAAAGCTATTTTATTGAATCTCTTAATTTCCTTGACCAGAATCAATTTCTATTCTTGGAATAGAAATTATATTAACCTTTAGTGTTGACAATATATGCCAATCTAAGACCACAGGACAGAATTTTTAAGATGGTTACTTAGTCTTATCAGTGGTCCTTAACATAACTAATCACAAGATTATATGAGCTTCTTCATAGTACTTTGCAGTAGTGCAAAGAATTAGAGTTAGGAGTGACTTTCCCAGTTCTTGTATGGGAGATGGAGCACAAAGAGAAGCATTGAGTCTTGAGGATATTGCTTTAGCTGTCATTCATTCATTGGATTCATAAAAAATCATTATGCATTAAACACTGTGATAAAGAAGGCACCCAAGAAGCATAAGAAAAAGAACTCTTACCCTAAAGGACACACAATGCCTGTGGGGAGACAAGGCATACACAGGAGCTGGGGATATAGCTCAGTAGTAGAGTGCTTGCATAGCATGACAGAGTTCCACCCCCCAACACTGGAAAAAAGATGACTTTACCATCTATGTGATTAAGGGCTAGCCAGAGTGACAAAGACATTAAGTGCTCTAGTTTGGCAAGAGACAAATGACAGATTAGTTCACACTCAGAGGTAGGCTAGTCTTTGCCTGCTATTCTCCATCCTTGCCCACTTGGCAAACTACTTTTTCTTCAAACTCACAGGCAAAGTTATTTCTGTTTCTGCCCATAGCAAGATTTATGCCCCTCAAATATAACTTATATCACATTGTTTTGAAACATTATACATTTATCTCCTCCAGACTATTGAGTTCTTTTGGGTGCAAGGAATTATTTTCTTTATCTTTATTTCCTCAGAGTTCAACACTATGTCTGGCACATAATAGGGCAACAACACAAGTTTTCTGAATGAATTAATTAATGAAAAAATGATTCAATATCCAGGCAACTGTGACCTTCTTTGTGAGGCTTTTCCCTGACTTTCCACAATTTCTTTCTCAGATAATTTTGTTCCTCTATTGTTCATTACACTATAATAGTGTTTCTAACATATGTTGTATGTCTCCTTCACTAAGGGGGTAGTTTTATGAAGGCAAAATGTCATTTATCTTTGTGTACTTACAGCTTGGCAGTGTCTGATAGAAGTGTTGTGATCTTAAATGAATGAAAAAGTGAACAAACAAACAGACAAACATGATCTTAAGGAAGATAAGTAGGATCTAGTTATATAGAGAAAATAGTAAATACATTTCTATTTCTGGGATAAAATACCAGATATACACAATTTAAAGCAAGAGGGTCTATTTTGATTCATGGTTTCCAGAGGTTTCAGTCCATAGTCAGCTGGTTCCAAGACAAACATTGTGCCAGAAGGGTGTAGTGAAGGAAAACTTATCTCATGACAGCCAAGGAATAGAGAGAGCTAGGAAGAGCCAGAGAGAGAGTGAGAGGATGTGCTGGGACTAGGAAATACCCTGCAAAGGCACTCCTCCAGTGATCTACTTCCTCCAACTGGGTCCCACCTCCTAATAGCTCATTGCCTATTCCAGGAAATTTCCACCTAGGACAGAATAACCCAGTCAAGGACATACTTGCCTGGTTTCACCCACCCACTAAGACAGCCCCCTCCCTAGCAGAGCCTGCCCAGAACAAATCTGCCTGTCAACATATGCCTCAGCCTATGTAACCAAGCATACAATAACCTGCAATCAGCTTTGTATTTCCAGCTTGCAGAAATGTATTTAAGCTAAATTCTAAGCTGACTCTAGGCTGATGATTTGAGACCTGATTCTCCTCAGCCCACTAGCATAATAAAGGTTGCCTTCCAACTCCTCAGGTGCAAAGAGTCTTCCATTTGGATTGATATCACATTTCTGTAACAGTATCAGATTTCTGTAACAGTATCACTAAAAATTTTTGAAAAAAATGTTTCTGGGAACAAGGGATCAAGATAATATGTTCTATTTTAAACATGTTGAGTATGAGGTAACTTAGAAGATATCATATGGACAGTTGCAGACATGGACTGGATCTCAGGTAATAAAGCATATCAATTCACTTAGACAGAGTGTAGCTTACAGATAAAAAGAGTAGAGAATATTGGAAATGTTCATAATTGAGTGGTAAAAGGGGAAAGATAACACAGAGGAATGATGACAAAATGAAGGACAATCTTGTACCCTGAGCAACTATTTTAAAAATAACATTTAATGTATTAACTATTGTTATTCTCCTATTATTTGGTTATGAAATTATGTTTTGTTTTTTTTTCCATAAAATTAAAAATAAATAAATAAACACTATATGTAAAAAATAAAATGAAGGACAAGAGAAAGTTGGGTATGGTGGCACTCATATGTAATCCCAGAACTCTGGAAGGCTGAGGAAGAAATATTGCACATTTGAACCAAGCCTGGGCAATTTAGTGAAGCCCTGTCTCATAAATAAATAAATAAATAAATAAATAAATACAAGAGAAAAGAAAACTTCAGTGAGTCAGTGGCCAATAATGGAGCCCAGCATAAATATGCCAATTGTTTATAATGGTTAATTAAAGGCTTTGTGGAATAAAATGTGGTTTAGAGTGCTGAGTTAGGGGTAATGTGGCTCAAGATGAGGACAGACAAGTTAGCCAGGCCTTGTTGGCCACATTCAGGATTTTGGTCTTTACTGAGGGCAATGGGAAACCACCAATGACAATAAAGCAACATCACACATAGTTGAAAAATTTTAAACACCATTCTGGTTGCTGGGAGGAGAAAGGTATGGAAGGAAGCATGAGTAGATAGGAGACCTGTTAAGAGATTCCTGCAGTGGCTGAGATAAAAGAAGATACTTGAAATAGGTTGTTGATTTTAGATGCTGTGAAGAAGTAGATGAATTTGAGATATTTCAGAGGTAAAATTGACAGCTTGTGGTGATAAATTCAAAATGGGAGTGAGGGCAGTGTGAAGATGACTCCTAGATGTCTAGCTTGGGCAATTGGAGGAATGATAGTGCCATTCAGTGACTTAGGGGACACAGGGATTTTATTTTAATTTGCATTAGCTGCCTTCATGCCACAAATTGCTTAAGAGAATCATTAATCCTCACTAAAGAAATGCATCTATATTACTATTCACCCCAAAGAAACAGGGACTTGCCTATGTAACATACAAATTAATGCCAGCAAATTGAAGTATTTACTCTGATGGCTTCTGGGAACTCACTTGAAATCAGCTTTCTCTATCCTCAGCACCTTTACATATGGGAGTCATGCACATCTCTAACTGAATTGCAGGTGTCCTAAAGCACAAATGCCTATCTTTTTACGCTCTTTTTAGGTTTCTGGAAGTGAATATCATGTACATCAGCTTTAGTGAGATATAACTCATATATCACACAGTTTACCTACTTAAAGTACACAAGTCACAAGGGCCTGAGTTCAACTCCTGGAACCCACATATGAAAAAAGGACCAGTGATATTGCTCAGTGGCACGGGTGCCTGCTGGCTCATGAGGTCCTGAGGTCGACCCCCGGTACCCACCAAAAAAAAAAAAAACTACGCAAGTCAATGGATTTTAGTATATTCACAGACTTCTACCACCATGACTGCAATGAATTTTAGAACAATTTCTTCCTTCCTGCAGGAAATCCTTTCCCCATTAACTCTTCATTTTCAACCAATATCACCCCCATCTCATGAGCAAGTAGTAATTTTTGTCCCTTTATATTGGCTTATCCTGGACATTTAAGATAAATGAAGTCAGATGGTAAGTTGTCCCTTGTGACTGGCATCTTTCCCTTAGCATAAAGTTTTTAAGGTTCGTCCATGTTATAGCATGTAGAGTGCTTCATTCCTTTTTATGGCCAAGTAATATTCCACTTTATAGAAACACCATGCTTTGTTTATCTGTTCATCAGGTTATAGACATTTGAGTTTTTCAATTTTTAGTCATATGAATAAATCAGCTTATAAATATTTCTGTATGCATCTTTGGATATATATTTTCATTTCTCTTGAGTATATACCTAGGCTTAGAATTTCTAGGTCATATGGTAATTATTTAACCTAAGAAACTGACAGGCTGTTTTTCAAAGCATGTGCACCATTTTACAATCCACAGAGTCACTGTATGAGAAAACCAATTTCTTGTCAACACTTGTTACTACATTTTTGATTATAGCCATCTTAATGAGTATTAAGTGGCAGATCATTTTTTTTTTGTGGGTACCGGGGGGTCGACCTCAGGACCTCGCGCGTCAGTAGGCGCCCGTGCCGCTGAGCGATATCACCGGCCCCTTTTTCATATGTGGGTTCCAGGAGTCAAACTCGGGCCCTAGCGCTTGCCGGGCAGGCGCTTAAGCCGCTGAGCCATCTCACCGGCCCGGCAGATCATTTTTTATCACTGGGTTTTGATTTGCATACCTCTGATGACAGACAATGTTGAACACCTTTTTGTGTTTATTGGTCATTTGAACACCTTCTTTAGATAAATGTTAGATTCTTTGCCCACTAAAAATGTTTAGTTCTCCTATAGAGTTGTAAGAGTTCATTACATATTTTAAACACAAATATCAAGTATATGAGTTCCAACATTTACTCTCCAATTCTTTGGGTTGCCTTTTTACTTCCTTGGTGGTGTCCTTTAAAGAAAAATAATGCTTTAATTTTGCTGAGATCTAATTTATCTGCATTTTACTGCTTGTGCTCATGGTGCCATATCTAAGAAAACATTGCTTAACACAAGATCACAAAAGATTTAAGATTATGCTTTTTTTCTAAGAGTTTGATAATTTCAGCCCTTATAGTTATGTCTTTGATTCATTTTGTATGTATTATAAAGTCCGGGTCTAGATTTCATTCTTTTCCACGTGGCTATCCACTTATCTTGCACCATTCATTAAAAAGACTATTTGTTCTCATTGTATGGACTTAATAAGTGTATTAAAAGTCAGTTAACCAAACCAGGCAGGGTAACAACACTCAAGAGGTTGAGGCAGGAAGATCACTTGAGCCCAGGTGTTTGAGACTAGACTGGGCAATAAAGCAAGACCACTGCTCTAAAATGTCAATAAATGTGCAGTTTTGATTCTGGATTCTATTATGGTTCATTGATCTATATGTTTTTCCTCATGTCAGTACTGTACTGCCTTGATTACTGTAGATTTGTAATAAGATAATTCTGTATTAATAGTTATAAAACTTAATATAATTTTGTATTTCAAAGAAGCTGAGAGAAGTAATACACACATATTTTCATAGTTTGTAACGTTAACTTACATTTTCTGGCTCTCTTCATTGCTTCCTGTGACTTAGAGTTATCGTCTAATGACATTTCCTTAATCCAAAACACATTCCCACTTATCTCCTTTGTGCTATTATTTTTTAAGACAGTTTTTAGAGCAATTTCAGGTTTGCAGCAAAATTGGCAGGAAGCTATAGAGATATCCTATGTACATCCTGCCCCTCCATGCTTAGCTCCACCATTATCAACATGCCAACCAGAGTGGTACATTTGTTGCACCTGCATTGGAACACCATTATCACCCAAAGTCCATAGTATACACTAGGGTTCACTCTTTGTGTTGTACATTCTATGGGATTGGACAAATGTATAATGACATGGATACAACACTATAGTATTATGCACAGTATTTTCACTGCCATAGAAATATTCTGCTCTGCTTATTCAACCCTCCCTTTACTTAGCCCCTGGGAACCATCATCATTTTACTCCATAGTCTCCTTAGTTTTGCCTTTTCCAGAATGTCAAATAGTTGGAATCAAATAGTATGTAGCCTTTTTAGATTGGCTTCTGTCAATTAATAATATGCATTTAAATTTCCACCATGTCTTGGTAGTGCTTTTGAGTGCTTATAGCATTTGATTGTCTGGATGGACCACATTTTATACATTCTGTGTTGTAACTTTTACATTACATTTAAAACATTTTTATTAGTACATTTTTGCAGTACATAATAATTACATTCATTGTGGGGAGTTGGTACATGTTTATACTACTTTTTGTATGTTTATATTTTGTAGGTAGATTTTAACCTTAAATGCCTACTGTTCTATTTTTGGAACACCCATAACAATGGAATATAATGAAATGTTTTCTCTTCAAATTCTTGTTCCTTGAAATTTTCAAGGTAACATATGGATTTCATGCAAAAATTTTAAAATTTTCAATCTTAAGCACAAATGGGTTAAGCATAGTGAACAATTATACAATGAGCTTTATGCATTTATTTTATATCATTTAAGAGGAGAATAAATATATATTTATACAGTTCTTTAAAATTACATAATTATTTCTACTTTTATTATTTGTCTGTTTGGACTCAAATAATTGTCTGGAGTCCCTTGCTATCAGCCTAAAGTGTTTCCTTTAATATCTCCTGTAGGTAGGTCAGCTAGCAACATATTCTTTGTTTTTCTTTATCAGAAAATATCTCTATTTCTTCAAGACCTTTGAGAGATAAATTTGCTGTAATAGTATTCTTGGCTAACTGCTATTTTCTTTCATTAATTTGTTTCTGGTGAGAAGTCAGCTGTCAATCTTTGTTGGGGCTCCCTTCTATATGAAAGTCATTTTTCTTTTTCTGCTTTCAACATTTTTGTTGTATTTGGCTTTCAGTATTTTTAGTGTTATATTTCTGTGTGTTTTGTGTATTTTAATTGGCATTTGCTGAACTTCTTGGATGTGTAGATTAACTTTTTTCATCAAATTTAGAAAGTTTCAGCCACTATTTCTAAGTTTTTTTTTGTGTGTGTGGGTACCGGGGGTCAACCTCAGGACCTCGTGTGCCAGCAGGCGCCCGTGCTGCTGAGCAATATCACCTGCCCCTTTTTCACATGTGGGTTCCGGGAGTCGAACTTGGGCCCTCGTGCTTGCTGGGCAGGCACTTATGCAGCTGAGCCATCTCACTGACCCTCAGTCACTATTTCTTCAAATACATTTCTCTTCTTTCCTTGCCATCCTTCCAATATCCTATATATATATATATATATATATATATATATATATATATATATATATACTGTTTACTTAATGATATTCCACTTTTCTTTGAGGCACTGTTCTTTTTTCTGTTCTTTTTCTTTAGATAGCATTATCTATCAATTTATCTCCAAATCTGCTGATTTTCCTTCTACAGCTCAAATCTATTGTGAAGACTCTAGTGAATTTTAAATTTCTCTTACTGTAGTTTTCATCTCTAGATTTTCCATTTGTTTTTTGGAAAATACCCTGTCTTTATTGCTATTTTCATACCTTCTCTCTTTTTTCCTTCCCCTTCCCTCCTCCCGTTCCTCCTCCACCTCTTCTTCTCCTTTTCTCCTCCTTTCTTATCTTCCTCCTTATTCTTCTTCTCATTTTCCTCCTCCCCTCTCCTTCTCAGCCCCACCCTTCTCCTTCTCCTTTTGGTACTGGGGAAAGCACCCAGAATACCCTATCACTGAGCTATAGCCCCAGCCCATTATTTATTTATATTTAAAATTTTGAGATGAGGTCTCCCTAAGTTGCCCAGGCAGGACTTGATCTTAAAATTTTCCTGCTCAGCCTCCCTCAGTGCAGGGATTACAGGTGTGTGACACTGTGTCCAGCTCTTTTTTACTTCTTAAAGCACATAGTTTCTTTTAGTTCTAGGAATATATTTGCACCAATTGCTTTGAAAATTTTGACATCCAGGCCCTCTAACAGATAGTTTGTGATGCTCATGATTTTTACCCCCCTTGATATAGGTCACATTCTCCTGCTTCTTTGACTATCTCATTTTTATTTTGTTGGAAACTGAACGTTACAGGTAATGCATTGTAGCAACTCCGAGACTGACTTCCTTCACTCTGGGACTTGTTACTGTTATCTGCATGTTTATTTGTTTAGTAACACGACTGGACTATTCTAGCAAAGTATATTTTCCTCACATACAAAGTCTCTTGTATTGCTTCTCTTATGACACAGTCTTGGTTATGTGCATAGTCACCCTGGGATGATAGTGTTTGGTTTATCTCTTTCTATGGTGTCTCTGTAGCAGCTACTGCTTCTAGTGGTATCACATCTTGCTGTTAGGCTCCACTAATTGCATGAAGATTACCGTATTATATTCCTCAATACTCTGATGTAGAGATTGTTTCATAGTCTGTTCAAATTAGATTCCAGTAACTGCGTAGGGGCATTTTTGAGGCAAGATTTTGAGGTTAGTTTTGACCCTGGAAGGGCCTTTTTAACTCTCTTTACATGGTTTTTTCTGGTAAGATAGCTGAGCTATGAATTACTTTCTGGTTCATATAGAGACACCACCTTCCACTGTATTGCTTACCACCCAAATATCCATCATTTTCAAGAGCACACTTTGACTTCCCCATGCAATTACTCAGTTCCTTTGGGAAAATGTTCAAAACTCTCTGTTCTTATGGACTGCATCTTCTCTTGGGCAGGATCTCTGAGCCTCTATGGGGCAGGCAGTAAACCTCTTTTCTCTGACTGACATCCTTACTTTCAAACCAGGATGCTGGATAGAGTGGTGGTCTCTGGTCTTCTTGGCTTACCTCTTTGTGTGTGGAACCTCTCACCAATGGTTGAGCTGTGGTGAGGGCAACCAGGACCCAAGTATTTTTGGTCTGCCTTGCCCAGGGTAGACCCTCTGGTTGATGAGTGGGCACTGGGTGAAGGAAGGGAACCCTCATTCTCTTGACTACCCTTGTCAGGAATGTAGCTTTTGGATCTTGGAGCTCAGTTTGGGGTAAAAAGTTTTGGCAGCCTGGCTTCCTGGCAGGATACTATATCCCTTGACTGGGAGATGAAGGCATTGGGAACATTGCCACACTTGTCCGGAGTAGAATTTCCATAATGCTGAGCTAGAGGAGGGACAGGAATGGAGTAGGTCATGGGCTCTACTCCCTCAGACTCTTATGGTTCTTTACCAAGGTTTATTAGATTCTCTTGAATAAATATTTCTTTATTTTCTGTATGCTCTTAGGGAATTTTCTAGAGGCTTTAAAAGGCTGTTTGTTTTGTTGTAATGGAGATTGAACCTAGGGCTTGTGCATAGTAGGCAAGTGCTCCACCACTAAGCTATGGTTCCTAGCCCTTTTTAAAAATTTTACTTTGACACAGGGTCTTGCTGAATTGCCCAGGCTGGCCACCAACTTTGTGATCCTCCTTTCTCAGCCTCCCAAGTAGCTGGGACTTCAGCATGAGCACCTGTTCTCAGCCTACATTTTTTTTTCTATTTTCACTAGTTATGGTTGTTTTGTTGGGAAGTTTATGGAGTTTCACATGCTACCATTCTAGAAATGGAAGTTTCTAGAAATCTTATTTTATTGGTAAGGAAACAGAGGCTCAGTGACACAGCACCACTTGCTCAAGCCACAAAAGTATGTTTGTGGTACAGACAGGACTAAACACCAGGGGCACGGAGTCCTGGTCTTGGCTTCTCTCTTTATTTTAATATTATTGCAAACATACCCCCCAAAAGATGAAAATATATCTTTCCATTCTCACTTGATGTTTTAACACAAAGAATGTGTGTGTGTGTGTGTGTGTGTGTGTGTGTGTGTGTGTTACTGGAGCCTTAACCCAGGATCTTCTTTCTCCCTGAGCTACATCCTCCAACCTTTCCTTTTTTGTTCTTTTTATTTTGAGGCAGGGTCTTGCTAAGTCACTAAGTTGACCAGGCCAGGCTGGTCACTTGTGATTCTCCTGCCTCAGTCTCCTAGAGTACTGGGATTATGTATATGCTACTCTGTACCCATCTTATAACATTTCTGAATTGAGAAAATTATAGACATTGGTAATAGATTACTGATTTCCAGTGGGTTATTTATTTCCAGTGTTCGAGGTATATATGAGAGAAATTGGGCAGTGGAGTCTATAAAAGGGAAACATGAGGACTCCTTATGGTAGTGGAAATATTTTATATCTTGACTGTAATAAACCCAACATCCTAGTTGTGATACTGTGCAATGGTTTTTAAAGATGTTATCATTGGGAGAAATTGGGTAAAGAGTACACAGTATCTCTCTGTGTTTTCTTACAAGTACATGTGTGTCTACAATTACTTAAAAATAAAATTTTAATTAAAAATTAAACCTGAGCAGTCTACTTCCTCTTAAAAATAATCTGGAATATGAACCTATTATAGAGTAGATAGGCTTGTTTGTGTAAGCTTATGTCACCTCCCCCTCAATGTTTTCACTGGCACTATCTTCTGAGTACCAACCTGATCTTTTCCTTTGAAATGGAATTCCCTAGTGAGACTGTTAAAGTTGCATGTTGTTGTGGAAAGAGCCTGTAAATGACGAGCAATGAACTGTATATTTATGCCTTTTCCAAACTCATATGTTAAAATAAAAATCCTCAAGGTAATGGTATTATGAGTTTAGGTGAATGGGTCATGATAAGGTAAAGAATGAAGAGCACTCATTAATAGGATTAGTGCCTTTATAAAAGAGATCCAGAGAGACACCTTACCCCATCTGCCATGTGAGGTTGCAGTAAGAAGATGACCCATCCATAAGGAAGCAGACCCTCACCAGTCACTGGATCAGTGCCTTTATTTTGCAATTCCTATCCTCCAGAACTAGGAGAAGTTAATTTCTGTTGTTTATAAGCCACCCAATCTATAGTACAATATTTTATTATAACAGCTCAAACTAAGACATGAGATGAAAAGACCAGGGTTCTGTTCCTAACTCTCATTCATTAGTAACTTGACTTTTTTGAATCTTCAAAATTTCCTCATTTGTGAGTTAAGGATAATAGCAGCACTGTGAACTTGACAGAATTGCTATGGGGGGGTCATATGAGATAATGGACATAAGAGTGCTTTGTAAATGGTAAAGCTTGATCCTGTGATACTATTTTGTGTAATAAACATTTTGCCAGTGTATGGAGGAATTTGGTGAAGGTTATTTGCTGAATAAATAATAAATGAGTGGCTGGTCATTAAGCAAGTCAATCAAACAAAGGCAGAATTTTCTCCCAAACATTTAAAACAAAGGAAATTCATAGCACACCCAAGCAAAGAAGAAAAATGAACATGCACAAGATAAAGAGCCAAGGGGGTTATTAAATCAACATCTGAATAAAAAATTAACTATTCACTCATGTTGGAGGGATGAGCAATAATGAGTGGGAAACTCATCAGAAAAGCAGAAAAATATTAAGATTAGGCAATCCAAGAGCCATAGAATTGGAATTGTAATAAGACAGAATAAATGTGGCAAAACCAAAATACTCAGAGAAGTTTTGTTCTCATACAGAGACTAAGAAAATTGATCAATTTGCAGTTTTAGTATGATCTAATTTTAATTTGTATTAATTACTATGGCAAACACACTTGAAGGACCAGATAAATCTTATGGCTTAGCAATGGTGTTTTCTCTTCTTTCCAAAAGATAGTAAAGAAAAGATAGAAAATATTCAATGCTAACATTTTTTTTAACTTAAATTCACACAGGCAAACATTGCATAATTCTAAGAGAATGCTAGGCTACTCAGTGCAAGTTTGTAGCAGGTTGTCAACCTGATATATTATTCCATTATCCATTGTGATTTGTAGATATTTATTTTCATAAGAAAAAGCAGTTGAGTCCACAGCAGTCAAGATCCTTAGATATTAACATGGATGCAAATAATGACTTTCTGTGTGACTTTAATCTAAATTTCTCAATATTTTATAGCTCTCTTATAATAGAAATACTATCTTACATGTGTATGCATTGTTAAAGTTTATGATATACATCCTATTTCTTTTGACTCCTACAACTCCATTGTGGGATATTAAGAGCAGGTATTATTCCTATTTTATAAGTGAGAAAGCCAAACAAAAGAGGAATGATATTCATATACAAAAACAAACAATAAAACAGACCTCACATCATACACAAAAATTAACTCAAATGGGTTTCAGACTTCTGTTTAAGAAATAAAAATAGGAAAACATTTGAATAGACATTTTTCCAACGAAAAAAATGTAAATAGTCATTAAGCATGTGAACAAATGGTCAATGTGGAACTACATGTCAAACCATAATGAACTACCACTCCCTACTCACTAGGATGTCTACAATAAAAAAAGATTCACTGGATGTAGCAGTACATGCTTGTAATCCCAGCTACTCAGGCTGAGGCAGGAGGATTACAGGTTTAAGACCAACCTGGGCAACTTAGTGTGACCTTGTCTTAAGAAGTAAAAGTGGCTAGGGATGAAGCCCAGTGTGCCTGGATTCAGTCACCAGTTTAAAAAAGATGGGCACTAACAGTTCTGGTGAGGATGTAGAGCAATTGAAATATTCATACAGTGTTAGTATGAGTGTAAAATGCTGCCAGTGCTTATGAAACAGATTACAGCTTTTCAAAAATTTAAGTATAGAATAACCAAATGGTCCAGCAATTCCACTCATAGGTATATGTCCAAGAGAATTGAAAACACATGTTACACAAAGACTTATACATAACTGTATATAGCAGCATCATTCATAATAGTGAAAAAGTGTGAACAATTCAAATGTCTATCAATTAATACATGGATAAATAAAATGTGGTATAACCACTTAATAGAATATTACTCTGCAAAAAAAGAATGAAATATCAATAATAGTACAATATGAATGAACCTAAGAAACATATTAAGTGAAAGAAGCCAGGGACAGCAGTCCACATATTGTATGATTCTAGAAAGAGAAAGTCTGTAAGGGTAGCGAGCAGTTCTGTGGTTTGCCTGGGGGTGAAGCTAGGAGCAGGGATTGACAACAAATTAGCAAAATGAAACATTTTAGGGTAATGGAAATGTTCTAAAACTGAATCATGGTTATAGTTTCAAAGTTCTATAAATTTGCTGAGCTGTACACATATAATTGGTAGACTTTATAATATGTAAATTATACCTCAATAAAGCAAATTTGTAAAAAGTCACTAAAGAAATCTGCACTAAAAAAACAAGGAATCAGCAAAGAGGGACTAAAAGATGATTTCCATGTCCCTTCTGTTTTATCACCTGCCTGAGAAACAATGGTGATGATAATAAGCTTTTCCACAAGATTAATACCATCACAGGGGAATTAATGATTCTACCAGGCTTTGAAAATATAAAATAATTCAAGATGTCTGGTGGTACTGCTCTTTTGATATAATCCATAGTATATTTGTATTAGAAAATTTCTACTTTTTCCTATTTATATTTCATAAACCCAGGGAAATTTTATAGTGCATAGCTACAATGTAATGTGAGTAGACCCCAAAACTCATAACAGAGAGCATTATTCTATATAATTTCCAATATACAAGAAAATTCAGTTCTTTAAAATTAGCTGACTATTTGGGGGGTGTCAGGAGTCAAACTTAGGGCCTTGTGCATGCCAGTCAGGTGCTGCACAACTGAAAACTACATCCCTGGCCCCATAGCTGACAATTTAATATCACCATTTGACTTACAGTGTGGCTAATAAGACTCAGAGCATCTTCAAAATGGCCCCAAACTTCTTCCAAGGAACAGAATTCTGCACTTAATACCTCATCTGGCACTGAAAGTTTAATCAAATTGTGCATGCATTTGCTGAAAATCAAGAGAAAAATCAAGCTACAAGGAAAGAAATCATTGACTTTATGACTAAAATAAGTAAAACCTGGAGCTCATTCCAGACTAAGAGCTTCAATACACTTCTGTTCTTCCTTCACTTTTATCGGGCCCCTAATATCAGAAGACAGATGTTTGAAGCTGTAAAAGGGGTCAGCCAATCTTTCCTTTCATCATGCCCATGGTTGTCTTTCACATTTTTTTTAGTTTGTTGCATAAAAGAATCATAGATGTTTATTATATTTTATGAACTCATTCAATTTACAAGCTTTTTAAAGCAATTTGTTTCTTCCACAAATGGATAAGGGATTTGGGATTTAAATTGAAAATAATTCCAGAAGAACTGTCTCTCATGTCTCAGAACAGAAGGGCTGTAATGAAGTTTTCTACAAAAAAAATCACACATCTACTTTTCCCCATGTCTGAACATAGCATGATACTTTCAAATAAATAATATTTTATACAACATTTATTGGTGCTTTAAAAAAGTGCTTAGAAAAATTTTTCAGCAAATATATCAAAATGTTAATAATGATTAAATTTGCATGGTGGCTACACTGGCATTTATTTTATTAATTTCTGTGCTTTTCTGAAAATGTGTAATATTTAGTAATAAAAATAAAGAAGGTACTTCATTTCATTATATACATATATTCAGACATAGAAGCAATTTTTTCTACTTCTTTTTCTTTGGGAAAACCAGATGTCATGACCCTACTAATTTCCACTCTCCAATACAATTATCAGTATGGAGCTGTGTACAGCCCTCTCCCCCTTTCCATCATCTTTTAAACTTGCTTCGGGGGGGCTTTGACTATAGTTCTTTTGGCTATTAAAAAGCCTGTATTAAGTGCTGAATTATGTTTACTAACCTGTATTTCAAAACATCAATTGAATCTTTCTTTTTGTGAAGCAATAAAGCCTTTTTCAAGGCCTTGAGAGCAAATGGAAGGATAATGTACAGGCATTTCCATTGCTAATACTAAAGGAAGGTAAAAAAAATAAATATTATAAATACCTTGATCTTAACCACCGGTTTTCATCCCATGCTACAAATTGCTTCTTCTAATGAAACTTGACTGAAATAGATTAATAACCCATACATACATAGTCATGCACACACACACACACACACACACACAAACACAGACACACACAAAATAAAGATGAATTTTGTAAAATGATGAATCCACAGATTGTTTTAGAAGGAGCCTCTTCCTTCTGGGCAGAGTAGCATGCTAGAATTGACAGGTTACATCTCTTCTTCAGTAAACATCAACAGAAAACCTACTGTTGTTTCTAGGCCCCTACATACAGTTACACAGGTGAAGCAAAAATCTTAGGAATGACAGTCAAGGAAGGGCATATCAACAAAGAAAGAGAAAGCAGATCAGTAAAAAGCACTAATCAATAACAGATTTAACATAATATATTGGGTTTTTTTGTTTTGTTTTGTTTATTTTTTCCAGATGCTAAAAATAGGAAACATATCACAAGAGAGTAACAGAAATAATTAACCCTAAAACTTTCAGATTCTTTTATCAGGCCTCTAGAATCGGAGTTTTATTATACAGGAGCAGTGGCCATAATCATGTGTTCATAAAGTATACATGATTCAAGGCTCTAGGAATTCTGTCTCAGCGAGACTAAGGAAAGGCAAATGTGATTGTTGTGTGCTTGAGGTGACCTAGTACCTTTATCAACCACACTAATTCCTGAGCAGGGTAAGAGAGGAAAAGGGAGGATAATTAGACTGTTTCCTACAGTGTAGTTCCCCACAACAGATTCAGAGCCCTCAAATACCACTTACAGCTCAACCAGAAAGCTGAAAATGGCAGTTGAGTTATAAATATTTCCAATACTTATCTGTACATTTTATTTTATTTTTTGTGGGTACCTGGGGTCGACCTCAGGACCCTGCGCGCCAGCAGGCACCCATGCTGCTGAGTGATATCACCAGCCCTTTTTTCGTATGTGGGTTCTGGTAGTCAAACTCAGGCCCTCGTGCTTGCCAGCAGGTGTTTATGCTGCTGAGCCATCTCACCGACCCTGTACATTTTAAATACATTGTTAAAACACTGTTTTGAGACTCCATTTTACTATTACTCCTTACTTTTTTCTGTTGAAAATTTTTAAAAATCCTAAAAAGAAAAGATTGTATCATCTTTGATCAGTGAAGAAATTACTATTTCTAGGTAGCTGAGAAAAACTAACATTCTGAAGTTTGAGCTCCCACTATCGTGTAGTTATATAATTAAATTATACACATAGAATAAATTTGAGCACATATTATGAGCAATGAACTTCCCTACAGTTTATAAATACAGTAGATACATGTAATTGTTTTTCATGACCCTAAGGAGATTATACTCTCATAGAACGAAAAAGATAAATCCACAAAGGACTGTAATACAAAATAGTTTAAGAGTGCCATTACAAAGGGAGAAAAAAGTTCTATGAGGAAACATTATTCACCACCTGGAGGTAAGAAAAGGAAAGAGAGCAAAAAAAAAAATAGCAGTACCTAAATGGGCGTTAACCTTATGAAAGCATAAATAGAGCTCTTTTATGTGATTATTTCAAATGTTTTACTTTCTAAATGAGGCAGCTCCCACACTGATTCCAGGAAGCTGTCCAGTGATGAATCATTCATTTTAGCTCTAACTTCAAACTCATATAATAGAAGCAATGTCTCACGCGGATCATTTGAGAAGTCCCCTAAGAAAGATACAAAAATGCAAAATTCTCTGTGATTTCATTTCACTATTCTCTCCTGTTCAGTCTCTCTGTAGATATTTTCCTGTTCAGGAAAACTAATTTTACTTTCAATTTGAAGGTCATCCCAGCCTCTGTAGACAGATTTTTAAAAACATTTTCAAACCTATAAGCTCATCATTAATTTCAGCACCCTGTAATGCATTCACTAGCCCTGTCTATACATTTCCTGAAACATTTTCCATGATGCTAAAAATTATCCTGAAAAAGTTCTGCTGCTGTCATTAAGGTTCTAATTCAAACCAAGTGTTTACCTGTCTCTGTGAGCATGCAACTATGCCTATGCTCATTCTCACGGCTGAGCTAAATGGAAGACACGGTGCTTCATAAACTAACAGTGGCTTTCCTTTCAGCAAAGTAGAAGTTTCCAAATTGTTTCATTTAGTCAGTCAATAGTACTTTTTGAGTATCACCACAGGAAGACTCTTATATCAGATGGCATAAACCATGCTAGGTTAGACAGTTTTCATTCACCATTGTTAGGGTGAATGTTAAAAAGTTTTGAGGTATCGCATGCATGCAGTAAACTGAATGAAGAGTTCTAAGCTTTAACAAAGAGCTTGATGAATTTCCATGTATGTTTAAACTTAACCACTACCCAGATCATGATAAAGAACAACTTCCAACACTTTAGAAGGTTCCCTTGTGCTCCTTTCCAGTCAATATCACTTCATGACAGATAACAAATATTTTAACTTCTATCATAATTGATTTTATTACTCATTTTTTTGTTTGTTGTTTTTGGACAGGATCTCACTTTCTAGTGCAAGTTGGCTTTGAATTCACTATGTAACCCAGGCTGGCCTCAAATTCCCAATGATCCTCCTGCCTCAGCTTCCCAAGTGCTGGGATTACAGGCATGCACCACCATGCCCATTATTGCTCATTCTTGAACTTTATTGCTTGTTCATAGAAATATAACTTTTGAGTATTAACCTTGTATCCTGTGTTACTAAACTCATTTATTAGTTCTAGTAACTTTTTTATAGATTCTTTAGCATTTTCTATATAAACAATTATGTCATCTGCAAATAGTATTCTTTAATATCTTTCACTCTATATGTTTTTCCCAAATTCTTTTGCTTGTCTTATTGGATTGTCTGGGACTTCCAGGATAATACTGAAAAGGAGTCCTGATACTAGATATCCATGACTAGGGGGGAAAGCATTCAATCTTTCATTATTAAGTAAAACTTTGGTTGTAAGCTTTATTTTTGTACATGGTCTTTAACTGTTTGAGGAGTTTTAGATTTCTGAGAGTTTTACCATCAAAATTTTAAACAATTGCTGAATTTTCTCAGATACTTCTGCATCTACTGAGATGATCTTATGTTTTTCTTTTATCTGTTGATATAGTGAGTTGAGTTTACAGTTTTGAATCTGGGATAAACTTCACTTGGTTATGATGTATTATGCTTTCCATGTTACTAAATTCAATTTGCTAATACCTTGTTGTGGATATCTATGTCTATTTTCGTAACAGATATTGGTCAGAAGTTTTCTTATATTGTCTTTGTATAGTTTTGATTTCATAAAGTAAACTATGAATTGTGCCTTCCTCTCTTTTTCTTTTTGGCAGTGCTGGGGACTGAACATAGGGCCTTGTACATACTAGGAAGTGCTCTCCCACCAAGATACATTTCTATTCTATGCTTTCCTCTTTCTAAGGGAAGAATTCATATAAAACTTGTGGTATATGTTTTTTAATTGTTTTGTAGAATTCTTCAGTGGAATTTTTTGTTGGAAGATTAACTATGAATTCAATCAATTTAATAGATACAGCACTATATATTTTTCTGAGACAGCTTTGGTAGTTTGTAATCTTTATAAAAAATTTGTCAGTTTCATCTAAGACTTAAAATCCATGGGCATAATTAGAGAAATGCATATTGAAACAACACTGAGATTCCTGATAGCCCAGAAAGAATGGCTATCAGAAAGAATCAAATAATAACAAATACTGAAGAGCCTGGAGTGGGGAGAGGAACCTTTCTATATTGTTGGTTGGAATGTAAACCAGTAAATGGTTGGATGTAAATCAGTGTGGAGATTCCTCAAAAAACTAAATATGGAAATCCCATTTGACCCAGGTATTTCCCCTCTAAATATCTTCCCAGAAGAGTTAAAGAAATAATAGTACAGTGATGCATGCATACCTGTGTTTATAGCAGCACAATTCTTAAAAGATAAACCTTGGAAACAGCCTCTATGTCCATAAACAGATGAATGGATAAAGAAAATGTAGCATTTATACAAGATGGAGTACTACTCTGCCATGAAAAGGATAAACTTGAGTCATTAGTAGGAAAATAGATGCACCTTGAAACCATAATGTTAAGTGAAATAATTCAAACACACAGGCTTAAATATCACATGATTTCTCTTACAAGAAAAACCCAATATATAAATAAACAGCAAAACAAAGGAAGGATAATAGGAAGGTAGGAGGTAGATCTTTTTGCAAAAGGGAAGAAGACCAAGAGACAGAGGGAGAGGGAGAGCGAAGAGAGAAAGGGGATGAACGAAGTATTAGGATGTTTTATATACATGTACCCGCTCCCCATGAGGATTGTAATCATTATGTACTATAAACATGTACTAATAAAAAATAAAAATTGAAGTCAAGCATGATGGCACACACCTATAATCCCAGCACTGGGCAGGCTAAGGTGGCAAGTATCACAGCAAGTTCGAGGCCAGCCTGGGCTATATAGTGAGTTCCAGGCCAGTCTAAACTACATAGGACCCCATGCAAACAACCTAAATAAATAAATCAATAAATATAAAAAAAGAAAAAATTCATGGGCATAATGATATTCATAATATTCCCTTATTATACTTTTAAATTTCTGTAGAATCTCTAAGTGAAGGCTCCACCTTCATTCCTGATATTATTAATTTGTGTCTTACTCTGCCTAGAAAGAGGTATATCAATTACTGACTTTCTCAAAAGACAAGCAAACACAAAGAACTTTGGGGTTCATTGATTTTATCTGTTGTTTCTGTTTTAAATTTTATTGACTTGTGCTGATATCTTTATTTTTTCTTCCTCTTTTTTGTTGTACTGTGGTTGGAACCCAGGAACTACAGTCTCAGTTCTTTTCATTTATTTATTTAGTTAGTCAGTTAGTTAGTTTTTTGAAACAGGGTCTCACTGTGTTTTTCAGGCTAGCCTTGAACTCAGTATGTAGTCCAGGCTGGCCTCAAACTTGCAGTGATCCTGCTGCCCCAGATTCACAAATGCTGGGATTACAGATGTGAGCCACCACTCCTGGCCACTTATTTATTTTTGAGACAGGATTTCATGAAGTTGCTCAGGCTGACTTCAAATTTGCAATCTTCCTGTCTCAGCCTCCCAATTGGGATTAAAGGTATGTGCCACTGCTCCTGACCTCTTCTCTTTTGATTGGTTTTAACTTGCTATTTTTTCTAGTTTCCTAAATTAGAAGTTTAGATTATCTGAGGCCTTTTTCCTTTTTCTAATGGAAGCACTTATATATTTTTGTCTAGATGCTGCTTTATCTGTTTCTTTCAAGTTTTTATATATTGTGTTTCCATTTTCATTCACTTCATAATATTCCCTTTTACCCTTGACATTTCCTTTCTGACCCATTGGATTTTTTAGAAGTATGCTACTTACTATAAAATTATTGGGATATTTTACAGAAAATTTTGTGTTACAGACTTGTAATTTAATTCCATTATGGTCAAAGAAAATGGTTTGATATTCTAATACTTCAAATATTTTTGTCATGCTGGACATTGAATCCAGTACCTCACAGATGCTAGACAAGCACTCTATCACTGAGCAAAGATTTCTATAATGAATATAAAATTTATTTCAGTATCTAGTTTCATTTTTATATTAGAGCTGTTGGACAATTATTGTAACTTAAAATTCATTATTAACGGTTTCAGAAACTAATAAACTATTAAATAATTCAGTGAATAAAATTACTGAAACATGAATTTATATAAAACATGTTTAATAGTCAAAAGTTTCCATTATATACTTTATTAAAAAGGAAAATCCTTTAGTGTAATACTTCTAATAATACCATATACTCATTTTGACATCATTTATCCTATTAATGAAATTACTAAAATGCTCAAAATTTTTTTTCACATATTCTAAAGCTTTCTTTACCTTGTATGAAGTATGACTTAAGTGTTAACTCTTTGAGAGTTCTTTAAAAGAAATTTGAAGCCAAGTATGGTGGCACACACCTGTAACACCAGCTACACAGCACGATGCTGAGGAAGGATTGCAAATTCAAGGTCAGCTTGCATGACTTAGTAAGACTTTATCTTAAAATAAGAAATAAATAAGGCTGGGGCTTAAGCTCAGTGAGTCCTTGATTAGTATGTGAGAGACTCCAGATTCAGTCCTTAATAAGGGGGCAAGGGAAAGGTTGAAATTATAATTTTCACCTCAATCCTATTTGATTAAAATGAATAGAATTTCACTATGTGAGTTAAAAAAAAGAAGAGAATAAAAAGCAAAAGTGATATTTATATACTCAGCAAATTATTTCATAATCCAATTACACTACATCACTGTTCCAATTAGCATAAGAAAAAAACTTGACCTAAGTGTTTGACATTTTGATTGCAAGCTTTAAATAATAGAGTTACTCTTCTCAACAACTCATCTTTAAGAAAATGGCAGTGTGGATAAATAAAAATATTGGTGTCTCCAGTATGTGGTATTGTATGTAGTCGAGATAATAAAAAATTCTTCCTAAAATTAGGTCTAAAAATGCAGAATGTCTTGATAATTACTAGCTATCTCTAAGGCTAAAACCAGCAAATTGGAGAAAATAGAAGTATTCATTAATATTATTTTGCTTTGAGAAGCCAGAAATTATTCCATTCCAAGAAATAAGCAATAGGGCCGGTGAGATGGCTCAGCAGTGTACGCGCCTGCCTGGCAAGCGCGAGGGCCCGAGTTCAACTCCCGGAACCCACATACGAAAAAAGAGCCGGTGATATCACTCAGCGGCACGGGCGCCTCCTGGCACATGAGGTCCTGAGGTCGACCCCCGGTACCCACAAAAAAAAAAAAAAGAAATAAGCAATAATGATAAAATATGTGATTAATACGCTTTATCTCTCTTAAGCCAAATCATACATTTTACCTCAGAGAGGGCAATTTTAATATCTTTTTCTACAATAGAACCCATTTTGAACAACTATCCATACGGTTAATAATCTAAAGTCATTTTTCTCCACAGGATGTTTTAGTTTCTGTAAATAAGCTACAAAAATGGTAAATGATTAAATAAGGTATAAAAAATTTGTACTTCAGGTTTAATCTCTTTGAAATGAAAATGCTTAAACCCAGAAGTGTTTGAGTTTTTTTCAGATTTTGATTATCTGCATATGCAGATGAGATATCTTGAGGTTGAGACTCAAGTTTAAACACAAAATTTATGTTTCATACACATCTTCAACATGTAGCCTGAAGATAATTTTATGCAAAGGTTTTAGTGCACCTGTGTTTCAACTGTGATCCACCACATAAAGTCAGGTGTGAAATATTTCACTTGTGGCATCATGTCTATGCTTAAAAAGTTTAAGGTTTTGAGGGCATTTTTGGTTTTGGATTTTCAGATTGGGGATTCCCAACCTGTATTATAAATGCTAATTTTGGGCCGGTGAGATGGCTCAGCGGCGTAAGCGCCTGCCTTGCAAGCGCGAGGGCCCGAGTTCGACTCCCGGATCCCACATACGAAAAAGGGGCCGGTGATATCGCTCAGTGGCATGGGTGCCTGTTGGCGCATGAGGTCCTGAGGTCGACCCCCTGGTACCCACAAAAAAAATAAAATAAATAAATAAATAAATAAATGCTAATTTATATTAACATCCAGTAAATACCAATAACCTTTGATGCCCAAAACCAAAATTACTACAGTATTGAGGTAAAAACTAGCAAGATTCTTCTATATGATCAGGTTTCATTTAGCAAATTAATACCATTATGAATCCAAAGAAACCTCAGTATAATTTTTCAAATAATTTTTTCTCTAATTGCAGAGTATGGTCGTACTTTCAATCTTTTTAAAAATCATTTAGCTTTTGCAATATTTTCTGGACTTTTTGTTTCTTCTTTTGCTGCTTCTTCCTGGATTCAATCATCTTGGTCTATTTCCAGGACAGTATAGCACTTTCTGGGAACAGTGGAGTAAGAGCCAAATAACTGTTTTAAGGAAGCCATGTGAGTTCTTTGCAGCCCATTCCACAACATACTCAAAGAAGCTTTATGTCAAACACGTTTGTAGCAAATTTAGGAAAATTGAGTCTTGAGTAATAATTTCTAACTTTGTCATGGGCTTACAATCACAATCTCAAGAAAGCCTTGGTTATTTGTCTTTTCATTCCACCATACAATTCTTAGAGGTTTAAAATCTTAACAGGGCCACCGGCCTGTGAGAGCCCCATTCACTCATGCCCCTCAGCCTTAGAAAGCAATGGGGCCCAGCAGGGCTCACATTGCCGAGGGTCACTGGGAATCCTGGGTTAGAGCCACAACACCTTTTGCTGCCTGCTCCATGGCCATTTCTACTGAACACAGGGACAACATCATAGCAACAGCTGCCACGATCTTCCCCTGTATTATACCAGAGGCTCAGACTCCCTGCAATACTTTTAAATTTTTTGAGGTCTGTTTTAAGACTTGAAATATGGTTTATGAACAGTATATATGTATACATCCTCTATATCCATATTGAGTATCAGTTGAGTTGTTTTATTGATTACTGAGGGAAGAGCATTGAAGTTCTAATAATAGTATTAGATTTATGTGTTCCTTATTTTAGTCCCACCAATATTTGCTTCATGTATTTTGGAAGTCTGTGAAACAATTTCATTTACAATAGCAATTAAAAGAATAAAGATATCAGTTTATTCACAAGATGAAACTCTCTTCTTAGGCAATCTTACAAAATGTCATTAGAATTAATAAGCAAGTTCAATAAGATAAATATACAAAAATGAATTCCATTTTATATAGCAGCAATGAGCAAACTGAAAATTAAAACAATTTTATTTGCAGCAGTTTAAAAATAAAATAATTAGGGCCGGTGAGACGGCTCAGCGGCTTAAGCGCCTGCCTTGCAAGCGCGAAGGCCCGAGTTCGACTCCCGGAACCCACATACGAAAAAGGGGCCGGTGATATCGCTCAGTGGCACGGGCGCCTGCTGGCGCGCGAGGTCCTGAGGTCGTCCCCCCGGTACCCACAAAAAAAAAAAAAATAAAAAAATAAAATAAAATAATTAGTAATAAATTGAACCAAGTGTATGACTTGTACACTAAAAACTACAAACCATAATTGAAAGAAAGATGTAATAAAATGAAAAAGTATCCTACATTCATGGATTAAAGGATTTAATACTGTTAAGATGACAATATTCCCCCAAATGACCTACAGTGTCAACACAACCCCAATCAGAATCCCAGCTGGTGAAGTTTTCCCCAAAAGGGGGGAAAAGCCCAACAGGCTGATTCTTAAATTCATATGGAAATTCAAGAGTAGCCAAAACAAGCTTGAAAGAACACCAAAGTTGAATGGCTAAAACATTTCTTGATTTCAAAGCTTATCTCCAAGCAATCATAACAAGACATCATGGTACTGGCATAAGGATAGACACACACATCAATGAAATAAAATTGGTGATCCAGAAATAAGAACATGTGTCTTTCACCAACTAATTTTCCACAAAAGAGAAAAGACCATCCAGTGGAGGAAAGAATAGTCTTTTAAACAAATAGTCCTGAAACAAGTAGCCACGTGATAAAGAAGAAATTGGAGCCTTCCCTCACACCATAGACAAAATTAATTCAAACTGAGGGCCAGTGATATTGCTCAGCAGCACGGGCACTTGCTGGCATGTGAGGTCCTGAGGTAGACCCCCAGTACCCACAAAAAAATATTAACTCAAACTGGACAAAACATCTAAAAGTAAGGGCTAAAATTCTAAAACTCATGGAAAATGTAGTGACAAAACTTCATGACTTTCTATTTGGCAATGGATCCTTAAATATGGCATCAAAAGCCTGAGCAATAAAAGACAAACAGATAAGTTGGAAATCAATGTATTTCAAAGAACATTATATAAAGGGAAACAGCAATTCAGAGAATGAGAGAAAATATGTGCAAGTCATATGTCTAACCAGGGGAATAATAAAAGATAATCCACTTAAAAATTGAGCAAAGAATCTGTGATGGTTTGAATATGGTTTGTGCCCTCCACAAAGCACACTGAAATTTGATTGTCATTGTGGTCATGTTGGGAGGTGAAGCCTTTAAGAGGTGATTAGGTAGTTAAGAGGGATTAAGGACTTTTTCAAGGGATGGGGTGAATGCTTACTCTCAATGGACTGAATTAATCACTGTAACAGCAGGTGAAGTGAGGCCTCTTCTTGTGTTTTGTCTCTTCCGTATATACTTGTTTGCTTCTTCATTTTCTACCGTGTTATGCAGATTCCTCTGCTATGTCTTTGGATTTTCTGTTATTCAGAATTATGATCCAAAGCAAACTTATGCCCTTTATAAATACCTAGTCTCAGCACTCTCCTGTTGCTATTCTGCTATAGCAACATACAACAAATTAATATAAACTCTGAATAGATATTTCTCTAAAGAAGATATGCACTAGCCAATAACCACCTGAAAATATGCTCAGTATTACTAGTCATAAGAAAAATTAGTCATCAGAATATCAAACCCACAACAGACTACCACTACACACTCACTAGAATGGCCAAAATTAAAATGATAATACAAGTGTTGTCAAAGAGTTGGAGAAATCTGAAAGCTCACTGTTGCTGGTGGGAATGTAAAATGGTATAGATACTTTGGGAAACACATAAATGATTAAACATAGAGTTAACATATGACCGAGCAAAACCACTCTGAGGTATACACACAAGTGTTTCCACACAAAAACCTGTATATGGTAATGTGGCAGCATTACACATAGTAGCCCAAAGTTGGAAAAAACTCAAATGTCCTCATTTATTGATGAATGGATTAATAAAATATAGCATATCCATACAATGGAGTATCTAACAAAAAAAATCAAAGTATTGATACATGCTCCAATGAGGATGAACTTTGAAAATAAGCCAGTCACAAAACTCCACATATTGTATGATTCCATTTATGTGAAACATCCAGACTATGCAAATGTATATAAAGTCAATTAGTGGTTATTTAGGACTCATAGGGGAAATGCAAGGGTAGGTAAAGGGCTCACAGTTTCTTTCTGAGGCAATGAAATTTTCCAAAACTCATTGTTGATGCTGGTTGCATACATCAGTGTATATACTAAAACCTATTGAATTATACAGTAATGGTTGAAATGCATTGCAAGTGCGTTGTATCTTAATAAAGTTATTTTCCAAATTCAATTCATATTCTGCATATTCTCTGGTATTCAACCTTTTTCCTCATGATAATGTCTGTAATATTCACCCATATTTTTGTAACAGAAGTTGATTCCATTTATTATTTTGCATGAAAATAACCGCAATTTATTTAATCCAGCTGCCAGTTGATTAACGTTAGAGTTATTTCAAACTTTTAGCACTTACACATAGATATTTTGTATATTCTTTTACACTTTTGGTGAATACATGTACTCATTTCATCTGAATATATATTTAATGGGTGATGCTGCAGGGTATATCCTGGGATATGTACATGTTTGGTTTTAGCAGATATCATCATACAGTTTTCCAAAGTGTTGTACCAATTCCACATCTGTCAGCAATATATTAGTGTTCCAGTTGCTTCACATCCCCATTAACACTTGGCATTTTCCCTGAAATAATTTCAGTAGTTGTGCACATTATAATCTCAGTTTGCATTTCCTTCATGTGTAATGATGTTGAACATCTTTTCCTTTGCTTATTGACCATTTTTTTAATTCTCTTTTATGATGCTCTGCTGAAATCTTTGGTTCACTTTTATTGGGTCATTTGTTTTTTTCTTGTTGATTTGTGGTTATTTATATACTTTGGAGCTTGTAAAGGTAATATATTAGCTCTTCCTGCCTGTGGCTTGTATTTTTCTTTTCTCAGAGGTATATTTTGACAATCTGAAGTTCTCAACTGTCACGAGGTCTACTTTGTCAATATTTTCCTGTACAGTTGGTAATTTTTGATATTTTCTTCCTGTGATTCTTATTAGAAATCTTGTTAAGACCCATTTTTTTGACATGAGGTATTTCCATTTTGTCCTGGCTGGCCTTGAATTCCTGGCCTCAATTGATCCTCTTGCCTCAGCATCTCAAGTAGCTGGAACTACTAGTGCACAGCAACGTGCCCAGTTTATCTCAAATCAATGTTTTTATATGTGAGGAAAGGATCAAAGTTCATTTTTCCCCATATAGACATTTACTTTTTCTATTACTTTAAAATGTAATGGACCTTTCCCCATTGTGTAGCATTGGGCACATTTGTTGCAAATCAAATGACCATGTGTAAGTCTATTTCTGGACTTCATTCTGGATCTGTTTCTGTGGTGTTATGGTTCGGCCTTTGTTCAGTTAGAAAACACATTTAGCGTACAGTTAGTACTAAATAGTATTCCACTGCATACAAGATATGATTGAGAAATAGGATGAATGTTCAAATTTTAAAATTTTATTATAGTAAAAGACACATTGTCATTATTCTTCCAAAAATACTCCCACTTGCTTTGAACCCATTTATCCCATTGTTCTTTCCACTTTCTAAAACAGTTGTGGAAGCCCTCTTTCATGTCTTTAGTTGTGCTGTTGTGGCTACATCCATGTACTGAATCAACTCAATTGATTTAAAACAATTTACTTTTTACAGTCATTTTGACTTCAGAGAAGAGCCAGAATTTGGATGGTGACAGATTTGGTGGTAAATATGGTGGATTACCATAATGTTTTTGCAAGCCTGCCTTTCTGTTAGATGTCACTTGGCAGCGGCATTCACTGTATTTTTGATTATGCTTCATAAAGACTCACAAAATTGGACTTTCCTACTACTTCAGAAAGTAACAACAATAATGAGATACAGGTGTTCAAAGTGAGGAGGACTACTGGGTGGGTTAATAGCAATGCATCTTTTACTGTAACAAATTCTTAAAATTTAAACATTCACTGTATATTGTAATCACTCCTTGTAGATGTACCCATTTGTTTGGCCATTTCAGGTTATTTTTATTGTTTGCTTATGTAGTTAGTTCCTGAGACTGTCAGATTGGCTGGTTCTTAATGATAGTTTCAAAGTCATTATTTAGAAATTGCTCCACTGTTACTTTAATTTGTGGGTCTCTAATGGACAGTGATGTTGAGAATTTCATCATGTATTCATTGGCTATTTGTTCTTCTATGAAGTGTCTATTCATTTCCCTTGCTAATTATTTGATTGGGTCTTTTATTGGGGGCTAAATTTTTCAATTTTTTGTATATTCTAGATATTACCCCTCTGTCAAAGAATAGCTGATGAAAACTTCCCCATTCTGTTTGTTGTCTCTTCAATCTGTTGGTTGTTCCTGTTGATGTGCAAAAACTTTCTAATGTGACATGATCCTATTTGTTGATTCTCAGTACTATTTCCTGTGCAACCAAGTTCCCGTTCAGACAGTCCTTGCCCATTCCCATGATTTCATGAGTTTTACCTATTTTATTTTTCATCAGGTTAAGTGCTTCTGTTTTAATGTTTAGATCTTTGATCTATTTGGATTTTAGTTTAGTACATGGTGAGAAATATAGATCTAGATTCAATCTTTTGCCTGTGGATAGCCAGTTTTTTAAACACCATTTATTAAAGAGACCATCATTTCTTCAGTGTGCTTTGGCCCCTTTGTCTAAGTTCAAATAGTTTAATGTGTTTGGGGTTTATGTATCCTCTATTCTGTTTCATTGACACTCATATATGTTTTTGTGCTAGTGGATGGATGGATAAAGGAAATGTGATATTTACACACAATGGAATACTACTTTTGCACTAAAGAAAGCTAAACTTGAGTCATTTGTAGCACAATGGATGTAACTTAAGACCATAATGTTAAATGAAATAAATCAGACACACAAAGCTAAATATTCACATGGTTTCTCTTATATGAGAAACCCAAACTATAAATGAAGATAGACAATGAAAAATAAAAAGAAATAGATAGTAGTAAGTGGGGGAGATAGATCTTTTTCATATGGGAAGAGGATCAAAAGATGGAGGGAGGGGAGAAGGAAAGGAGGGAAAGGGGGTAAAAAAAGAACTAAAATGTTTTATGTACTTGTACCAACTCCACACAGGGAATGTAAACATTTTGTACTGCAAACATGTACTATTAAAATAAATAAAAAGAAACTGCTCCACATTTATGAGTCTTTCAGATATGCAAAACTCCCAACCAATGTATATACAGGGCAAGGATTATCAAGCCCACATCCCTGATGCAAAAATTAAGGCTGAGAGGTTAAATAATCTGCCCATAGAAACACAGTAAATTAATGGAGAGTTAGGAATATCACCCCAGATTATCTTATTCACAGTCCACTACTGGAAAGCACATAGGGCAAAAGAATGACTATGACATGATTTTTGGAAAATAGAATCCAGAGTGAGTAATTTTTGAAGTATTTGGTCTGAAGAAGAGACAGCCTAGACAATACTTTACAACTGGTCTTGAATCAAGATAATCACAGATAGTTTTTTTAAGAGAAAAAACAATAAAAACAATGATACAAAATTTCAAAATAAGATAATAGGAGAGTAACAATAGTTTTAAGAGATTGCGGGGAAAAAAAGAGGTAGCAAGGAAAGAGTGATAAATGAAACCTAAGAAGAAAATATAGGTTACTAGGAGGCCTGGAATAACTCCAGTGCAATGTTGAATGGAAGTGATGGTAGTATACATGCATTCTCATTTTCTGACCATTAAATATGAAATGAGTGGTGTGTTTATCTTTAGAAAATGTTTAGTTTGTTGAATGTTTTCATCACAAATGGCTACTAATATTTTCAAAATGCTACTTCTGCACATATTTTTTATGTCCTTAGAGCTTATTAATCCTCTCAGACAGTCACTGCAGAATCTTTACTCCTTTGGCTTTTTGCCAGTACCAACATTGGCCTTTACAGTCCCCCTGACTTTCTTCATTCTCTTCTTGCATTCTTTTCACTGTTTTTTTTAATTTTTTTCTTCTTATACAGGCCATGCCTTGCACATCTATACTTGAGTTTATTTTTCTTTGCATAATCCAATGAATCATAAATCATATCAAAATCAGTTGTCTTGCTGCTACTGAGCAGGAAACAGGGAATGCAAACTCAACAGTCCAAGCAGATTTATTGCTAAACCTGAGAGGGACTTGTCTGTGCAGGCAGAACAGAGAAGGTGTCTCTTACAGGCTAAGAGGCTTTTTATAGCATATTTGGTGGGCTTTTGAGTTGGTAGTTCAGAGAAACTGCAGACTGATGTGTCCTCTGTGACCTGCTACATGTCCTTAGGGCACTGCTCATAACCTGCTGAACATGTCCTCTGTAACCTACTGACATGTCCTCTGTGATCTAAGTAAAATGAAACCTGCGTTTTTCTAAGATGGTGCATGGGCTCATTCAAACTGGTGCTATCACTGTCCAGTTTCTGTCATTCCTGGCTTGAAAAGGACATAGGAAAATGGGTCATCATTTTTTTCTTGGCTACTTCCTGCTGAGAGGGGACAATGAAGTGTTTCTTTTTTATGTTTTGGAGAAGGAAGGCTGTTTGGGGGTGTTCTTGAGTAGTTGCTGAAGAGATAGCCTCTATTTCTTCCTGAAAAAAAAATCTTTGGAATACATTAGTTATAAAGGGGAGAAAAAGAAGGAAAAGAGTAATAAGTGTTAAGGGGACAAAAAGGGGTAGGAGTCAATGAAGAGGAAGGGGAAACAGATTATTTGAAGAGCCTTTAAAGAGTTCGGAAGCCCATTTGTTGAGGTGTTTTACAGCATCTCTGATGAGACCAGATTTGTTTGTGTAAAAGCAGCATTGTTCTTGGAGTAGAGCATATATGCCACTCTGTGAAGCTGTCAGATCAAGGCCTCTGTGGTTTGGAGTACCGAAGCCAGGGAGTCTTTGTTCTGGCAAGTGTCCACCAGTTGTTTGGAGACCTCTCCAGTTGGTCAGAGACTCCATGGTGAGTTCTTTTGACAACCTGGTGATCTTCAAAAGAGAGACTCCTAGGGTCCTGATCTCTGTTCCATTTCCCATGATTATTCAAAGAAAGGCCATTAAGGGGACTAACTGTATGGCACATTGCACCCTGACATAGGTTATAGAGGAGATAGGAAGGGGTGGATCAGATGTTGCTAAGGAAAGGGTGGGAGTGAGAAGGCCTAATGTACAGGTTCTGGTCCAATTGGTAGGTAAGCAAGTGTATGGCTTATCTCTGCACACTCAGATGATGCCAATCTCTAGGGAATGGCACCCCATGAGGTCAAATTGGGACAGGAGGAGGAGGTGTGGTTTAGAAAGTAAATGTTGGATTGCCTCAAATTTGTGCCATACATGGAATGAGGAGCTGAAAGTTGCTGCTGTCAATAGGGAAAGGGGTGAGGTTGGTTGTAATTTGTAATTCTCCAGGAACCTCTTGGTTAAGAGCAGCAAAATTTTGGTTTAGGAAGACTCCCCCATCAGGTGTATTGAAGTGTTTGCATTTTTGGACACCTCTGTGAACAAGGGGAGTGTCTTTCAAAGGGTCCCTTCCCCTGTCTTAGCAATATTCAAATGTGGTAGCCTTTAGACTGCCCTTTAAGAAAGTATACCCGGACACCCATAAAAGAGTTCCCAGATGGTTAAAGTTGTGGTAATCAGAAGGTGGGAGGAGATGGATTGTAGCTTTGCAGAAGGAGGGATATAAAGAGCTAGCTGGTGTATAGTGATTTTGTTTGGTTTGAGAAATGCACAAAGGAGTAGGTTGAGTTAGACGGAGTCCATTTTGGAAGAGACAGGTTATGGCCCACTCTGGCAGTTGGTGAGCCTTTAAGGCCTATCTGATACCTTTTAGTGCCCCCAGGAGTCTGGTGTCAGATCCTTCATCTAGGGCTGTGCCCCTGGGACTGGCTATCTCAGTGAAGTGTAGCCCTGCAGAAGTGGTTATCCATGTTCCAAGGGGAGCAGGGATTCCTGAGTCTGCTATTTGGGAAAGATAGAGGCAGACCCAGCAGGGTGCTTGAATGGTTCCATTAAATGTTTGGATAATTTTAGCCCTGTGAGAGAGTGTCTGATTGAGGTATCTAGGATGGGTCTGTGCTGTGGCATTAGGGACTAAGAGAATTAGTAATATTGAGAAAGAAAGGATTAGAGAAGGTGAACACAGGAAGTAAAATTGGTGATTTGTCCTAGGGAAAATTCTGAGAGGCTTCCTTGTAGTGGTAGGTCTTGGATTATGGTGTCTAGCGAGGAAGAGGGCAAATAATGGGGGAAATCTTCTAATAGGATAGTCAAGAAATGGGAAAATATATGAATGGAGAGATTCATGGAGCTATCTAGCTGTGTCTTTGCACTTTTCAGTGACAGGAGGCAGCTTGGTGATCAGCAGGGATGTGGGTCTAGTAGGTGTGCACTGGAAATGGGGAGCCTTTTTTAGAGAGGAGGAGTGGACCCAGGAGGGATGGCCTTGTAATTTTGCCACCATTGGCATTATCACAATTAATTGAAAGGGCCCTGTCCGTTTTGGTTTTAATCCCTGAGAGGGGTTGGGGTATTTATATATACCCAGTCTCCAGGTTGTAGGGATGGAAGGGATGAGGTAGTCTAGGCTGTTGGAGGTTTTTGGGAGGGTGGAGTCAGCATAGTTCCAAATGAGATGCCTCAGGGTGTTAAGTAAAAAAATTTGAAAGAGGGGAGTGTAGGTTTGAACTGGAGGTAGGGAATATGAAGGCAATAAGGGGCCTTCTGTATAGAATCTCAAAGGGGTTGAGCATGAGGGATTTGAGGGGAAGACACCTGAGTTTGATAAGGGCTAAGGGTAGGAGTTTAGTACAGTCTAAGTGGGCCAGAGGGAAAACCTGTTTAGAGAAGGTGATTCTTATGTTTTAGAAGGTGATTAGCTTTTTCAACCTTATCTGAGGATGTGCATCAATATGGGATGTGGAACTTCCAGGTTATATCTAGGGAGGAGACTACCTGTTGGGTCATCTGTGAGGTAAATTCAAGCTCTTTATTGGTTTGGATAGAGGTTGGGAGTCCAAAGCAAGGGATGATTTCATTGAGTAGCATATGTGCTACCGTGGAGAATCTTTTCTTGGATATAAGAAAGGCCTCTATCAATCCTGAGAAGGTGTCAACTATGACGAGGAGGATTTTTTTTTACCAGAGGTATATGAGTAAGGTCTATTTGCCAGTCAATGCCAGGGAGGGATCTCAGAAATTGATGGATGGGGAAGGGAGGAAGTCTGAGGTTGTTCTGGGATGGTGGTTTGCCATGTGGAGCTTTGGACAATGCTCTTTTGCAGGGAGTTCCTAAAACTAGGAGTGAGATGAATGTGAGTCTATAGGAATTGGAGAAGTGGTAATGATCCAGCATGGAACTGGTCATGGAAGGATAAAAGGAATTTGTTTTCCAAGCTTTCAGGAAGGACCAATTTTTTATGGAGAAACCACCCCTGTTCCTCTTGTTGTGCCCCTGTCTTTTATTTCTTGGGGTGAGTAGGAAGGTATGAGAGGAAACAGGTGGCAGGGAATGGAAAGAGCGTTGGTAGCTGCCTGTTTTGCTACTCTATCACCCTCATTATTTCCACAAATGATATATGTGAAATTTTTATCCCATGTGTTAAGTATTTTATGACCTGTGCAATGAGTGACAACAACAATTTGAGGTAGAAAAGCAACCACTAGAAGGTATTGAATTAAGGATCCATTTTGTACATGACTTTTTTTTGCAGTTAGGAATTCCATTTTATGCCAGATTTGGGCATTTGAGTACAGAATATTATATGGAGTCTGTGTAAATACTTATGGCTTTATCTTTTGTGAGAGTGAGAGCTCTAAAGAGTGCAATGAGTCCTGTCTGCTGTGGAATTGTCCCTGTGTGGAGGGCTGCCATCTTGATTAATTCTCATGGAGTGTAGGAGGATTGGCTATCATGATAGCCTTCAGTGATGATAAACTCTGCCTGGGAAGGTGTGGTCTTTGAAGTGCTTCCATCAATAAACAAACTGGGGGACAGTGGAATATGTTTCAAGATTATATGACGGAAGCAGGTGAGAGTAAAATTGAGCTCAATGTGTTCATGTTGGGGAATGGAATCTGGGGAGTCAGGTATCAAGAGGAGGTTGGCAGGGTTTAGGGCAGATGAGCAGCAGAAGGTAACTGAGGGTTGTAAGAACTGAGGGTGTGGGACTAGAACTTGGGGTAGAAAGAGAAAGGATAAAATGTGATGGCTGAGAAGGTCAGAGAAGTTGTGTGAAGAGTGCATCTGTAGGGGCTGTGAAGTGTAATCTTTCAGGACTCAGGATAAGGAGTGCAGCTGATGCTAAGATTTGTAAACAGAGAGGCTAACCTTTTATTACAAGGTCAATACATTTGGATAAATAGGCAGTAGTCTGGATAGAGAGACTCCAGATGGTTGTGCAAGTAACCCTAATGCTTGTCCCTTTTTATAGGCTAGAAATATAAAGTAAGGTTTATTAGACTTGAGTAGGGCCAAAGCAGGAGCCTTAAGAAGTGCCCACTTGAGGGACCCAAAGCAAATGGAAATTAAGACTGTTTCTGGAAGTCTTTCTCAGGAATCTCCATGGAAAGCCTTATAGAGGGTTTTTGCAATGAGAAATGTGGGGCCCAAAGTTTAAAATAGCTAAGAATCCCCAAGACAGAAAAGAGATCTCCTTTTGTGGTGGGGAAAGACAGATTGTTAATAGCCTATTTTGGGGAGGGATTATGCAGTGAGTGGTAGGGGTGAAGTGAAGGCCTAGGTAAGTGACTTCTTGTACCAACTGTGCTTTTTGTTCTGAGACACAGTATCCTTTTCCCCCAAGAATTTAAGAAGTGAGATAATGTGAGATATAGAGTCATTTTTCAAGGAGCTGCAAAGCAAAAGGTCACTGACATATTGGAGCAAGTCACTAGGGGCAAGGCCAAGGGATTGGAGGTACTTTTTTAATGCTTGGACAAAAAAAGTGCAGGCTATGCTAAAATCCTTGGGGAAGAACTGTTCATGTGTGTTGTTAGGTGAGCAGAGCTATAGGGTCTGTCCAGATAAAGATGAAAAGCTGTTGGGAATCAGGGCTAAGGGAAATAGTAAAGAAGGCATCTTTGAGGTCTAACACAGTAAAGTACTGAGTATTGGGGTATATAAGGGAATGGGCGTAGGGGTTGGAAACCACTGGGTGAGTGAGAACAACAGCTTCATTAATCTTTTGGAGATGTTGGACAAATCAGAAAGACCCATCAGGATTTTTACAGGAATGATGGGAGTGTTGTAAGGGGAGCACATAGAGATGAGAATTTTGGCTTTAAGAAGGTGGTTGATAATGGGCTGGATGCCAAGATGGCCACTGGGGTTAAGGGAGTATTGGTTGACTGTGACAGATTGAGTAGGGTTAGTGCCCTAAGGCTGTGGAAGGGTTTGAGTCCGAAACAGTAGGGTCAACTTGTGATTTGATGGGTTGGATTGCCTCAGAAGGGAGGGTCTCATTATGGGGTATGACTGGTAGTATAAAGAAGGTCTCAGAAGGAAGTGAGGGAATATATATAAATGCCCCCATGTGATGGAGGATATCTCTTGCCAAAAGTGGTGTAGGGCAGTGGTGTAGGGCATTCTTTTAACAAGAATGAGTGAGTGAAAGTTATATGACCTAAAGAACAGTATAAGGGGAAAGAGTTGGCTGGTGTTTCTATTAGGCCCTTCATTCCAACAACTGAGATAGAGGAGGGGAGCAAAGTCATGAATATTCAATAAGAACTGAGAGGCCGGCTCCTGAGCAAACAAGAAAGGAAACCTGTTTTCTGGCCACCACCATTGTTATTTGATGTCATGGAGGGGGCTTTGGAATCCAGGACACATCAACTGACAGCTGAAGATAAGGCTATGAGGGGAACCAAGTCTTCTCCAGATGTGCCAAGTCACCAGAGGGGAGAGAACTCAGGGAAGAGGCTGACTCCTTCAGAAGTCAATCCATTCTCCAGTGACTCCACTGACTACTGTTTCCACATGGCTTTGTAGGAAGCCTGAGGTTAAGGAAAACTTTTGCCCTGTGACCTGAATTGCTACAGCAAAAGTAGTTGTTAAGTGGGTGTGTGGTGTAGCCTTTGGCAGCTTTTTTGACTGGGGTTCAAACTAGGGAGGCCAGGACTTGATATTAGACTTTAGTCTCTTTTTTCATTTAAAGTTCTATATTTCTCATCTTGGTTGTTGAAAATTTTTAAAGTTTACGGCCTCCTTCTGTGGTATTTGGTGTCTACTTTCTAACTTTAGGGAGCTTTTTGTGGATGTCTGGATAAACTGGAGGTGAAGAAAATTAGAACTTCAGGAGAGTTAGGGTGGGTGTTTGTATATTTAATCAGGACCTCTGAAAGGCGGTTCATAAAAAGGTATTGGTTTTCACCTGCCTCCTGGGTGACTTCTCTGAGGCACTCTTAGTTGACCTGTTTATATTTTGTTTTGTTTTCTTCCATTCCTGCAAGGAGGCAAGTGGTCATATGATCATGATCAGTTAATACTCTCCTATCAGAGTTTTCAAGTTGATATGTCTAATCAGGGATCTCAGGTTCAGCCCTGGGGATATCTCAAGCTGACTAAGCATGCCTGTCATGGTGTTGGTGTTGGAGCTCATCAGTGTGGTTTTCAACTGCTTGCCAAATACACTCCTTTTGTCATCAGTAAGGGTGGGCAAGAGGATAAGGTAAATGTCTCCCCAAGGAAGGTCATTCATTTGAGTAAGTAGGAGGAATTATTTTCTAAATTTATCGGAATGTTCTGAGAAGGACCCAATACTTTGCTGGAAGCATTCTAGATCATTAGTTGAGAAAGAAATGTGAATGTGAATGGTCTCCTCAATGCCTGCTACCTCACAGTGGGGTAGGATAGTATTAGAAGTGGTTTGGGGAAGAGAAAGAGTGTGAGAGTGTGCTGATGGGCCAGAAAAGTGTGGGTATGAAGAGGGGACTGGGCCAGAGGAGGGTGGGCTGACAAATACCTGGGCTGAAGAGGAGAAATGCTTGGGGGGGAGGGACTGACAGTTGGGAGGGTTGTGGGCCTAGCTGAGCTTGCTGAGGAAGTGGGAGGTGATAGGTGGGGGATCATCATCAGGATCAAATTCATCAATAAAAGAGTAGAGTGGGTAAAGAGTAGAGTTGGGTAGGGAGTGGGAATAGGAGTTTTTGTTAGGTTTTATGTGGTGATAGGAGGTTTTTGATTAGTGAGAAGAATTTGGAGGGAAGAGAGAGTAGAATAGAGGGAAGGTTTTTAAAAGAGGGTAAAAAGGCTTGGATATAGGGAACTTCTGACCATTTGCCATTCCTCTGGAGTAACTTATCAAGGTATTAGAGAATTTTGATACCAAAAATACCTTCATCTAGCCAGCATGACCCATTATCAATTCTGTGCTGGGGCCAAATGGAAGTGAAGTAAAAGAGCAATTCTTTTTTGGTATCCTTTTTGTCCCAAATTAGAAAGATTATGCACGATATATCTGAGCAGGGTTGCCTTTTGATTTTTTGAGGGAAAATTGCCCATTGTGTGGTGGGGAGGTAAGAATGGCAGGCAAGGTCAGGAAACAGGTCACTGGGACATCTCCCAGTGATCAGTTTTTCCATCAGGGTCCATAGACTCCTGAAGCTAGGTGAGATTGTCCTGCCTGCTGAAAGGAAGCATCCCTTCTAGTCACAGTGCAGAAGATCACCCTCTTGTGGTGTTATAAAATACAGAATGAAGAGGAAGGAAAAAGGGTTAGGAAGGAAAAGTGGGATGGTGGATTGCATTTCTCTGGGCACTAAGAGAAAGTCAATTGGGCCAGAATCTTATCCTTCTATGAGGGATGCTGGCCTGAGCCCCTAATCACCTGTTAAGGTTTATGACCCAGGAAAGAAACAGAAAGAGACAGAAATAATCATGCAAATTTGGGAATTGGGATGGACAAAGTCTCATGAGGACAGAGACCAAGAACCTCTGTGCTGCCTATATTGAAATTTCAACATAAATAATGAGCTTGCACTGGAAAAATGGGGAAATAAAAGGCTGATATACTGACACAGTCAGGGCTTGTGAATTCAGGAACAAAGCATTCTAGAATAGCTTTCAGGATAGTAGCTCAAAGTTAATAAATAATCTGCTTAGCAGTTAGTAAGGCTGCTGGTCAGGGAAAAAATTTTAGGTGAGAATCACACAGTCCTCAACAGCAGCATTTATCCGGGTTTGAGGTGCCAGGGCATCACAGACCAATTTATGACCTTGGCTCAGGCTGGGGTCATGGCAGTGAGTTTCAACCAAGATGCCATTTGGAGCCTCTTTCCCTGCCACATAGGCCTTGGACTTCCTCTCTCACATTAATATTTGCCAATTATAAATTAATCACAGCCTTTTCTGCTCAGCCTCAAGGTGGTCTCCCACACCCTCCCAGGATTAGCCATGGACCAGCAGCTGGTAGTAGATGTCTGATTTGAGGTCTGGCAGGATGGTCCCAGGATTGGAGTTTGCAAAATATGAGGGTTTGAGGAAGGGAAGGGAGAGTTGGTTACCCAGTCAAGTGGTTGGAGTTCAAAAATTGCCTCTGGGGGTTTTGAAGTCTTGCTGAAGAATAGCCTTAGCCAGAGCCTTGCAGTCCCACCACAGAGGTTAGTCAAGCCCCAGCAAATAACTCTTTTGGAAAGAGGGAAAATGTGGCAAGAAACAGGAGGCTCTCAGTATTTAGGAGTAAGTTCAGGAAGAGCTGACACTGCCAATTGCTTTCTACAGTTGCAAAAGAGCCCCTGGTTTCATCTCCCATTCCAGGGTTTCAGTTTCAGATGAGCAAAAAAAGGGACATGAACTCAAAGGGAATGTCAAGCAGGTTTATAGCTAAAACTGAGAAGGAACGCTCTGTGCAAGCAGAACAGAGAAATTATCTCTTATAGGCTAAGTGGCTTTATAAAATAGCATTCTTGGCAGGCTTTTGAGGGGTTGTGTTGGAGAAACAGTGGGCTTGTGGCTTTAAGATATGTCCTTTTGTAGGGGCAGGGGCCTAGTAGGTAAAGATAAGATAAAGCCTCATTTATCTTCATTAAGATCAATACAGATACTTACTAAAAGCAGTATCTGTCTCTACCACTAAAAGCAGTTTCTGCCTTCACAGGTAGGCTCTGCAGTTAGGGTAATTATAAAGACAAAGGAGGGAAAAGCTAGCTAAACTTGGGGGAGGCACCAGGCAACACAGAGGAACTAGTGTAGAGGAAAGGAGAAAGGAAGGAAGGGAAAAGGAAAAAAAAAGAGGGTTATATTACTAGTTTATCTTAGTTCATTGAAAAGAAAAGTTTATGCTAATATAATTTGGAGAACTTTCTATGCCCATATCTTGTACTCGGAGTAACTACTTTGAAGATAACAATATGCAATATATTAACTATTGTTATTCTCCTATTATTTTCTTTTGAAATTTTGTTTTATTTTTTTCCATATGAAAAACGCAATTACCAGGAAAGCCAACTCCCCTCATCCACCTAACAAAATGCAAGGGAGATAAGAGACAGCCACCTAAGGACTCTTATTTAATATGTAAGACACACATACACACACACACACATGCACACATGCCTATGCATTTACACATGTATGTATGTTCTCACTTTAAGATCAGTATAATGTTGCACCAGATACACACATGTACACATATCACCTTTACTTAATCATTAAGTAAACTTCCTTCCTAATAAACCCTCCCCCTTCACTTATTCATTACAAAGAAACAGGAAGAAACCAAATGGCCAGAGGCCTCGATTATGATTGAAGACAGTCAAGGGAACAAATCAGATGGTGACGAGTCTCCACTTGGGGGATGGGAAAGACACTAGTCCCCAATAAAGGGAACCAGGGATAAGAATTTGGCTTTCAACTCTGAAGCCTGCTACTACCTCATTTTAGCTGTCTGTCCTCTTAGTTTTTGATCTTTTTTTTACAAATAAGTGGTCTTTTGTTATATTAAACTTTGCCTTTACTTTTAGTTCTTTATTGGTGCCAGGATTATTATTGCTGGGAGCTGTGATTTCAGCAAAGCAGTGGCATGGTGTGAAACAGTGTGGAAAGCTATCCACCCCTGGATGTAACACTCTGTGACCTACTGATTAGCCTCCTAATCTTCTCATGTCAAAAGCACTTACTTTAGCTCCACACAGGATGTCTCCAGAATAGTCACATGAGGACAGAGCACCATCATGACACTCCAAGTAAATCCACAAAGCACATCAAAGTGCCATGGGTTTAGGCAACGTTCTACAAGGTGTTATGGTGCACAGTGAAAAGAAAGAACAAGAGACAAAACGGTGATTCAACAGGGAACTGGAATGACCAGTTGTTCAAGGGGAGCATAAGGCCATGAGGCAGCCAGAACCTCAACATTTATTGATTGAGGAACATGGTGAGGGGATTATTGGATGTCTAAGAGGGTGGTGGTAGACTTATGCTAACGAGGGTATTTATGTTGATAATGATAGTGGGGAGAGATAGCAGGTTACCAGGGAGTTTCTGTGTTCCAACCTGGGTCAAAGGGCAGGACAAGGCCTGCAGCTCACTGTAGTGTTCTATGCAGATCTCTATCATGAAGTCAATGGTTCTGTGATGGAAGGCTGAAGATCTGTTCCATAAGACTGAATAGTCTATGCTGGAAGGCTGAAGGATCCAAGGTGGAAGCCAGAGTCCTGCAGTAGAAGCCGGGAGATAATATACAAGCTGAAGGTGAAGACTGGAGTTCCTCCAAAGAACAGAAGCCAATTTATCCTTCCTCATTTCCCTTTTTATACTGAGCTGCCCTAGCAAGGGTCCTCTACACCTTAGGATGCAGACAGCCACCCTAGTGCAGGTGGTCTATACTCTAGTGTGTAGAACTGTTGAGCCGACTTAGTTAAGCTTCTAAACTTCTCAAGATGACACAATCAATCAACCACTACACAACAGGAGCCCAAGCAGTCCTTACACAAGATCCCTACTGACCTAACAACCAAATGGGAGATTAGAATAGGAGACATCGTCACACTTGTATTTTTAAAGGTCTAAAAGAATGAGAGCTAAACCCTTCAACCATTTTAAATTGTCAACTATTCATCAGGAAAGACGAGAAACCCTCTGTCTTCTTAGATCATTTATAAGAGGCATTGATGAAGTATACATCCCTAGTTCCTGATTCAGTAGGATAGGTTATTCTTAAAGATAACCTTGTTTATTACCCAGTCAGCTTCAAATATTAGTAAAAAGCTACAGAAGGTGTCTTTCGCTTCAGGTAGCTCACTTGATACTTTAGTGAGAATTGCTTCCTCATTATTTTATAATTGAGAACAGGAGGAGGCCAAGGGGAAAAAACAAAGAGACAAAGAAAAAGCTGCTTCATTGGTTGCAACCTTAAAAGAAGTATATTCTTATTCTGATTCTCAGGGCCCCAAGAAGAGCTTGATTACTAAATGCATCTGCTACTGCTGTAAAAAGCCAGGCCATCTTAGGAGGAACTGGTAAAACAATCAAAGCAAGTGGCCCCTGAGCCATGCCCCTATGGCAAAAGTGACTACCGGAAGTCGGGCTGCACCTTAGACAGATGTCACAGGGATCAGATCCATCTTACCAGTGGGTCCAACAAGACTGAAAGACCCTGGGTCACACTCTGCCTTCTCCCTCTGGCCAGACTGTCATCTCAATGGAAGAATCTCAGGTTATCATGATTATAGAAGGGCAAGAAACCAATCTATTACTGGACACTGGCAGATGTCACTTGGTCCATCTTTTCAAACCTGGCCTTCCCTCCAGCTGTCATACGTCAGTAAATGGAGTCACTAGAGGGGAGGTAACTTGCTATTTCTCACAACCCTTAGACTGTACCTGGAATGGATTTCCCTTCTTCCATTCCTTTTTGATTATGCCTAAAACTCCAGTTCCCCTCCTGGGGAGAGACATCTTATCTTGTTTAAAAACTAATATACATGCATACAGGGCAGGTACACTTCCTCCCACTAATGGATACAAAAACAAATCCTTGAATATGGGCAACTAAAGGTAAAATAAAAAGAGCAATAAGAGCTGCTTTGGCACTAACGCATCTTAAAGATCCCAGTATTTTTCCTCACCACAGACAATATCTTCTGAAGTTAAAATACCCTGTAATGCTAAAAAAAAGCCTATAATTGACAACTTAAAGACACAAGGTTTACTTACATCCTATAACAACCCCTGCAACACTCCACACTTAAAAGTTCAAAAACCAAATAGAGAGTAGAGGTTGGTACAGGTATGGGCAAGAAAAGGTAGACTAGGAAGAGCAATAAGAGACGCCCTGGTACAAGTAAATCTCAAAGGCTCTACAATTTTTCTTCAGTAGACACAATAAGCTCTAAGGCCTGAATCTAGAGGAGGACTATTGCCTATAATTGACAATTTAAGTACTTTTGGGATGAATGAAGAGTGATGAGCAGCAGAGAAAGAGACACCCTGGGATTTGGTGTCCATACACTGGAATACAGCAATGTAAAAGAAGAGAAGGAGGGAAGTATGTCATCAGGAACCAGGAAGAATCTGAAGTAAGAATTGAAGCCCACTGGAAGAGAGAAGAGAGAAACTTCAATGAAGAAAAGGGGGGGCATGCGGCCCTGTCTTCTTGAGACTGGACTCACTGCTTGGAACCTGCAGACCCGTGTTGACTGCTGGCAACCCCAGAGGACTCCACAGAGAAATGCACAAGTGGATCAGAGTGGTGGATGCAGTTGAGTGTAATTTCCGGTGAGTTGTTCCCATTTAGATGTACCACAAGAGAGATATTGGCTGGGAGTCATCTTGGAGAGAGGCCAACTGAGCTGGGAACTCGAAGAGGCAGCTGGTTCCACATAATTGTTCCCAGCTGAGTTCAAGACTGCAAGGGCTGTGGGGACTGCTATGGGCTGAGCAGGACTGATTCTAGCCTCACAACCTGAAGTCAGCCTGAGCTTCAGAGGAAATAGGGGTGCAGTCTTGCTGAGATTATCCATTACTTCACTGTGGAGCTGCTGTTGGCTTGCTGGAATTGATCAACATGAATCTAAACTCTATTGGCCCATATTGTCTACAAAAGGCAGCAGAGATAAAACTTAAGTGAACGTTTTTTCTTTTATTTATTTTTTCTTTATTTTCTTTCTCTTTTTTGTTTCTTTCCTTTTTCCTCATTGTTTATACTTTTTAAATGAATGTGAATACGGTTTCTAGTTTTTTGTTGTTCCTATTCCATTCTGTTCCTGTTTTTCTTTCTTCCTTCTCTTTTTACCTCCTGTCTTCTGCACCAGTTTTTCAAATTTTGCACGATCCTCCATTCTCCTCCATCCTTGCTTCTATTCTCTTTGTTATTTCTCTATTTTTCCCATAATTCTTTTTAAATTTTCTCCCCTGAGGGGAAACTGGCCATATGGAGGGCCTAGTTACTGTACACAATTTTCTGGTTCATTTTAGATTTTGTAATATAACCACAAATCTATTCCATATGGTTAAAATGACAAATTAATAGTTACCTCAGTTTGTCATTTTCTAGTTTGTGTTTGATATTATCACTATTGCTGATTGTACCACTTTAGTCAAAGTGACATCACTGTTCTAAGCAGGTATTCTTCATGGTATACTAAGACTGAGATTGCCTAATGGTCATAGAAGATACTGTGGACCAGTGACAAAGAACCACAGACTGGGCCAAGTAGGCAGCCACTTCTCATCACTGATAAATTGAAGAGAAAGAATTTTGCAACAGACTCAAAACTCAAAAGCAGCTATATCTGGAAGACACCTCTGAGAAGTAGACATTTCCTAAGGGTTTGAAATATTAGTGAGAAAGAAACTCACCATCTGCAATTTACAAGCATCAACACAGGAATTAACCTTAAAAAACAAAAAAAAAAAAGAAGACACTTAAACAAGATTTTCCAGATGTCCAGCTCTCCAAAGGCAAACCCAGGGAGGCAATGAGGTGGAACAATCTGAAGCCAACAATCTCTGAAGTGGTAACAGCCAAAGTAACAAAGTAAATGAACATAGCTCTAGAAAAAAATCAAATCAAAAATAATTTCTCAGATAATTACAGAGATGGGGACCATAATGAAACACATTGTTGTGACCATAGAGGAGATACAGATTAAAAAAAAAGAGGGGCTTAAGAAAATTATGTAAACAATGAATGCCCAACATAGGAAAGAAATGGAACCTGTAAAACAGATTCAAACAGATATCCAAGTAATTAAAAATTCCATTGAAATTATTCACAGCCAAATGAGCCAATATAAGGTCAAAATCTCAGACACAGAAGACAGGATTGCAGTTAGTGATTATGAAAAGATTTGTTAAAAATAGCAAGGTACTACAAGAAATCAACCCAGCAGCTGCTAGACAATGGAAAGAAAAATAACATAGATGGATCAGTCAATAAAAAAGCAAGAGATAGCACAAATGATATAAAAAATACAGTTCACAGATGGAATGGCAAAAATCTTCCCTAGCAGGAAAAATAATTTGACATACAGATAACTGAGGCATACATAACTCCAATTAGCCATAATTTAAAAATCTACCTCAAGGCATATAAAAGTCAGAATTTGAGAAATTCAATATAAGAACAGAATATTAAAAACAGTTACAGAAAAGAAAGAAATCAATTATAAAGGAAAGCCCATCAGAATCAGAGCAGAATTCCCAACATAAACTCTTCAGTCAAGGAGAGCTTGGAGTGAAGTATTTCAAGCCCTAAATAAAACAACCTCCAACCCAGATTGATGTACCCTGCAAAACTATCTTTCAAAATTGATGGAGAAATAGGATACTTCCATGATGAAGAACACCTGGGAAAATTCATGAAAACCAAAACTATTCTACAAAATGTTCTTAAAGACATGCTAGAAAGAGATAACAATGATTACAACTCCATGAACCCCTACAAATGAATCCATAAGGCAAGGCAAACAATTAAACAGGGGACGAGCCAACAACAGGAAAATAACATGACAAGGATAAGTAAATGTATATCAATTATAACCATCAATGTTAATGGTATCAATCCATCAATAAAAAGAAACAGACTGGCAGAAAGATCAAGAAGCAAGATCCAATGATATGCTGCAGATAGAAACACATTTAACTTCAAAAGACTTGCATAGACTGAAAGAAAAATAATAGAAAACAATACTTCATGTGACAGGAACATGGAAAAAAAGCAGGGGAAGATATTCTATTTGCAGACAAATTGGATTTCAAGCCAAAACTGATTAAGAGAGGATAAGAATGTCAATACATTCCTGCAAAAGGAACAATCCAAGAGGAAGAGATAACAATCATAAATATATATGTACCAAATACCAGTGCATGCAACTATGGAAAACAAATATTAAGGGACATAAAAAGTCAAATAAACACTAATGCAATTTTAATGGGGGACCTCAATACCCCACTGTCACAAATAGAGAGATCAACTAGACAAAAAATCAACAATGGAATATTAGTATTGAACCAAACCTTTGAGCAAATGGATTTATTAGATGTCTACAGAGTGTTCCTTCCCACATCAAAATACACATTCTTCTCAGCTGCACACAAGACAATCCCCAAAATAGACCACATACTAGGTCATAGAACATGCTTAAGTAAATGCAGACTTGAAATTATCCCATGCACATTGTAGACCATAAGGCAAAGAAATTGGAAATCAAGGTTAAAAGAAACCACAAGAACTTCATAAGCATATGAAAATTAAATAACACCCTCCTGATCAACCAGTTGGTTAGAGATGAAATTAAAGGAGAAATTAGACAGTTTCTACAATTAAATAATAATACATTTACAACACATTGTAAATTGTGGGACACAACAAAAGCAGTCCCAAGAGGGAAATTTACAGCAATGAAAACACACATCAATAAAATAGAATGAGCACAAATAATTTAATGTTTAACCACAAGCTTCTAGAAAAAGAAGAGCAAGCCAAGTCCAAAACTCATAAAAGGGAAGAAACTATACAGATCTGAGCAGAAATTAATGCAATGAATACTGAGGAAATAATACAAAGAATCAATGAAAGAAAGAGTTGGTTCTTTCAAAGATTAAATAAGTCAACAAAGCTTCAGCCAACCTTATCCAAAAAAGGAAAGAAAAGACCCAAATCCACACAATTTGGAATAAAAAGGTGAAATCAAAATGGATCATGCAGAAATCCATATGATCTTCTATACCTACTTTGAAAACTTGTATTCTAATAAGATTGAAACTTCAGAATAAATGGACAGATACCTTGATACATATGAATTACCAAAGTTGAATCAAGAAGACATAAAACTCCTAAATAAGCCAATATCAGTCAATTAATTAGAAGATATAATTAAAAACCTATAAGCAAACAAAAGCCTAGGCCATCAGAGATTCATTGCTGAATTCTATAGAAAATTTAGAGAAGACCTAATACCACTACATCTCAAAATCTTTAATGAAATAGAAAAGGAAGCAATACTCCCAAATTCATTCCTGGAAGCAAGTATTTCCCTGAAACCAAAAGTATAGAAGAACTCAACCAAGAAAGAATTACAGGCCAATCTCCCTAATGAACAAAGATGCAAAAATCCTCAGTAAGAAACTGGTTAACAGAAAGCAGCAAATCATCAAGAAGATTACACATCATGACCAAGTAGGATTCATTCCAGGGATACAGGGATGGTTCAATATATGCAAATCAAGAAATGTAATAAAACATATTAGCAGAGCCAAGAACAACAAAAATTTGATCATCTCAATAGATGTAGAAAAAGGGTTTGACAAAGTCCAACACCCATTCATGTAAAAGAAAACCCTACAGAAAATTGAAATAAATGGTCTTTATCTCCATCTTATAAAAGCCACATATGACAAACCAACAGCCAATATCCAAAAAACAATATCATCAAAAACTGAGAGCTTTCACTCTAAAATCAGGAACAAGAAAAGAAGGTCCACTGCAACCACTCTTATTCAATATAGTTCTGGAAACTTGAGCCAGAGCAATTTGACAATGGTGATAAATAAAAGGGATTACAATAGGAAAGGAAGAAGTTAAATTATCATTATTGTGTATAACATAGTACTCTACATAGAAGGCCCCAAAAAATCCACCAAAAAACTTCAAGATTCAATAACCAAATTCTGTATCATAGCTGGATACAATGCCAACACTCAAAAATCAGTAGCCTCCTGTACATGAATAACAAACTCACTAACAGAGAAGTTAGGGAAGCAGCACCTTTCAGAATAGCATCCAAAAATGAAATATCTAGGATTCAATCTAATGATGGAATCAAATTATCTCTACATTGAAAATTATGGTACTCTAAAAAGCAATGAAAGAGGATATCAGAAAGTGGAAAGACATCTCTTGCTCTTGGGTAGGAAGAACCAATATAGTGAAAAGGGCAATATCTCCAAAATTACTATACAGTTTTAATGTAATTCTAATAAAAATTACAGCATTAGGGAAAACAATCCTAAAACTCATTTGGAACTTGAAGAGACCTAGAATAGCAAGTGTAATTGTGGGCAACAAAGGAAAGGCAGGAGGCATCACAATCTTTGACTTGAAATTATACTACAAAGTCACTGTGATAAAATCAGCATGTTACTGGCAAAAAAAACCCCAAAGATCAAGGGAATAGATTAGGAGATACAAAAACAACTCCATATGTACTTCACAAAATTATCTTTGACAAAGGTGCCAAACACCTTCTATGGAAGAAATTTCATCTCTTTAATAAATGGTGCTGGAAAAGCTGACTATCTACATGCTGAAAATTAAAAACAGACCCATATCTTTCACTATACACAAAACTAAAATTGAAATATGTCAAAGAACTAAATATTAAAACAGAAACCTTAAATCTGCTGAAAGATAAACTAGGTAGTACTCTTGAAGACATTGGCATAGGCAAAAAATTCATGATCAAACCCTGATTGCAAAGGAAATGCCATACAGAATCATCAATTGGGATCTCATGTTATTAAAAAGATTTTGCACAGCAAGAGAAACAAGCAACTGAGTGAAAAGACAACCCACAGTGTGGAAAAATATTTTTGCCAGCTGTTCCTAAAAGGACTACCATCTAGAACACGTTAAACATCTCAAAAAATCAAACCCACCAAATTTAAAGACCCAATCCTAAAATGAGCATCTAAAATGTGTAGACATGTCTCAGATGAAGAAGAAGAAATGGCAAAGAAATATAAACAAAATGCTCAACATCATTGGTCATTCAAAAAAATGCAAATTAAAACAGCACTGAGATTTCATCTCACCCCACTATTCCCCACCCAGCTATTCCTCTTCTTGGTATCTTTCTAAAAGAACTAAAAGCATCATCCCACAGTGATATATGAACACCCATGTTTATAGTGGAACAGTTTGTAATAGCTAAATCTTGGAAACAGACTAAATACCTATCAACAGATGAATTGATAAATTAGATGTGGTTTTTAAGAAACACAATGCAAAGGAGTACTACTCAGCCATAAAGAAGGATGCTTGAGACACACCTATGTAAATGGATTCACCTTGAGAGCATACTGCTAAGTGAAATAAATTTGACACACATGTATAAATACCACATTGTTTCTTTGATGTGAGAAATCAAAAGTGCAAATAAGGACCAAAATGTATATTAGATATTGCAAAATAGGAAGAAAATATTCAAATTGGAAGGGGAACTGGGGGTGGGAGGAAGGGAAAAGAAAAATATGATGAGAGAAGGAGGAAAAATGGAAACAAATCTTTGTAAATATGGAGAGGAAAAGAGTTTGAAGGGTAGGTAGGGCAATGGGAAAAAAAACAATCAAGTTATATCATGTATAGGTACAAATTCCCGAGGATGAATGTGATCATTATGTATACCTGAAATGTACAAATAAACTTAATTATTTTAAAAAGTAATTGACAACTTAAGGGCACAAGGTATTCTTACATTCTGTAACAGCCCTTGCAAATCTCCAATCTTGAGAGTTCAAAAACCCAATGGAGGCACATGCTTGCCCAAGTGGACTAGCAAAAGTAGACACCAGTTCAGGTGCACATGCTGGCAGGTGGGACCAGAGGTGTGGAAAAGTATGAAGCACCAGTGAATATACGAGCCAGCAATTGGTAAGTTAGGTGAACCAGCATTGTGCTCCGGCACACAGACATGCAGAACAGAAGTGGGTGGGGCCACCATTTCATATAAAAAGGGTTATAGAAGAAAGGGAGTGACAGAATACCAGTCCTAGTCCCCACATTCAGAGGTCAAGATCAGTCCCATACCCAGCACAAATCCCACTGCAAACTTGGTTGGAGTACACAGCACATTTCTTGGATCTGACTTGGATACTACCACAGAACTATGGACACCAGAAGAGTTTTAATGCTTTTATTTTTCTTTGTATGTCTGATTGAATCCTTTTTCTGTGCGGTTGGGGCTTGTTTTGTTTGTTTTCTTGTGGTTAATTTTGCTTTGTTTTTGCAATTTTCTTTTTGTTTTTTCTTTACACTTTATTCACAGTTTAGGTTTCTTACCTTTTTGTTTTCTTCTACCTGTCATCTTTATCTCTTTCCTCAACTATCTCTTGATTTTACAATATTTTCACGTGATTAAACAGTGTCTTTTTCTGGTTCACTTCAATATTCTTTCATTTTCTCTTTCATTGTTTCTCTGATGTATCCTCCAGTTTCCAAAAACTTGGGTGATCTTCCTTTGCCCTCCAGCCTTGCTTCTACTATATTTGACATCATACATCTCTCTCTTTTCTCCTATCCCTCTTAAATCCCTCACCCTACAGCAAGGAAAAGTCATTCCACTTAAGGGAAAACTTTGCATCCAATTTCCTGGTATCTCTGTTGGATTCTGTTATATAACAAGTATTTGGCCCTTGGTTAAAACTATCAGGTTAAGAGTTAACACTGTTTGCCAATAGCTGGGCTGCACTTGATGCTATTGTAGCTGCTAACTATACTACTTTAGACAGGATGTCATACATGTTATCAGTTTTTCTCCCTTGTATGATAACACTGTGATTGGTAGTGGTCATAATCATTACCACAGTCCAGTAACAAAGGACTGGTTGCTGAGCCAAATAAATAGCAACTTTTCATCCTTAACAAACTGGGAAATAAGTTCTTTACATAAAGATCAAGAACCACCTACATCTAGAACACATCCCTGAGGAAGAGACATTTCCTAAGAAAGCCTCAATTCTAGTGATAAAGCTATCAGCCATAAGAAATCAGCAGCATTTACACACAAAACAAAACAAAAAATTTGAAAATAGAAAATGACAAATGCAGAAGCAAAATACAACCAGTGACTCCCAGCCCACTCAGGACAAGTCCAGAGCACAAGGAGGTAGAGGAAATCAGAAGCCAAGCACTGGACCTTTCTGAAATTATAGCAACAGAGGTTAAAAAGCAAATGGAAAAAGCTATAGAAAAAAATCTCTCAGGCACAAAAAGAAATGATGATTAAAATGAAAGACATTAGAGCAGACACAGACAAAAAATAGAAAAGCTTAGGAAAATGATGAAAATCATGAAAGCCCAACGTAAGAAAGAAATGGAATCCATGAAACAGATCCAAACAGAAATCTAAGGTGGGAGTCAACACCAAAAATGTACATATGAAGTGCTTGACATCTAGGCTGTAAATGTGGCCATTCTGATAGGTCAGATGAGGACTCTGCAGATAGAGTGTGACATTATTTGGAGGGAGGCCATGGCCTTGCAGCCCATGATGTAAACATGCTTTTTTTGTGCTATTCCCAAGCATACACAAACCTATCTATTCTGGCATATCAGCACAGTTCAAAATGTTATCAGCTCAAGTGTAGCTAGTACTTTTCTCAAACTATCTTTTGGATTTATTTAAGAGCTTTTGTTCTCTTTATGTACTTAAAACAGAACATCTCTTTAATAAACAGAATGGTCATCAACCCTCTCTACTTATAATAAGTCTTCTTTGCTGTGTGAAATGAATCTTCAGAGATCATCCCCAATATTAATTGGGGAAACACAACCCCAAAATTTAAAATATCCATTGAAAGTATATGTAACATATTGAAAAAAGTGAAGATAGAATATCAGATCTAGAAGACAAGAATGTGCCTAGAGAGCACGAAAAGAAAGTTACCTTAAAATGGAAAGAAGCCATGAAAAAATCAATCCAAAGCTGCAAGATGAAGTAAAGAAGAGCAACATAAGCTTGATGGAATCAATGAGAAAGCTGGAGTCAGCAAAAAAGGCATAAAAAACCTCTTCACAGAAATAATGGCAGAAACTTCCCAATCATACATAAAGAATTTGACACAAATAAATGAAGAATACAGAACTCAAAGCATCCATGATCAAAATAAATCTACACCAAGATGAATAATAATCAAAATTCCAGTAATTCAGCACAAGAACAGAATGTGAAAAGCAGTTAGAAAAATGAAATAAATCCCCTACAAAGGAAAACCCATCAGAATCACAGCAGACTTCTCAACACAAGCCCTCACAAATCAAGGAGAGCTTGCAGTGAGGTATTTCAAGCCCTAAAAAAAAAAAGGCTTCCAAACGAGACTGACTAACCCAAAAAAACTATCTGTCAAAATCAATGGAGAAATAAGATACTTCCATGACAAAGAACAACTGAAGAAACTCATCACCACCAAAACAGCTCTTCAGAAAGCTGTGAAGGATTTATTAGTAAGAGAAAACAAAGACTACAAGCACAAGAACACCAATAGAAAGAAGATACCAGGCAGGTCAAGCAATTAAACAGTGTGGGAAGACAAGCAACTAACAAAAGGAAAATAATATGAGAAAGATAAGCCAATACAAATCTGTTATAACCATCAATGTAAATGGTCTAATTTCTCCAATCAAAAGAAAGACACTGTCAGAATGGATCAAGAATCAAGATCCAATAATATACAGCATTCAAGAAACACATTTAACTCAAAAAGAAATTAATGTACTGAAAATCAAAGGATGGAAAAAAATACTTCATGTCACAGAATCCCAGAAAAAAGCAGGGGTAGCTATTGTATTTGGAGACAATGTGAACTTCAAAACACGACTAATCAAAAGAGACAGAGAAGGTCACTATGCACATGTTAATATATGACTCCAAGAAGAAGAGATAATAATCATAAATATATATGCACAAAATACTGGTGCATCCAACTCATAAAACAAATATTAATGGACAATGGGCTGGTGATATAACTCAGCAGCATAAGTACCTGCCTGGCAAGCATGAGATCCTGAGTTCAACTTCCAGTACCTGCATAAAAAAAATAATGGACAAGAAACTTCAAATAAGCACTAAAACCATTATAATGGGGGACATTTTAACACACTATCACAATTAGATAGGCGAACTAGGCAAAAATAAACAAAGAATTATCAGGATTAAAACAAACCTGTGAACAAATGTACTTAGTAGATGTCTACTGAGTGTTCCACCTCACGACATAACCATACACATTTTTCTCAGCTGCACATGGGATGTTCTCCAAATTAGTCCACATATTAATCCATAGAATGTGCATAAGGACATGCAGAAAAATTGAAATTATCCCATGTATATTATCTGACCAAGGTACAATGATATTGAAAATAAACAGCCAAAGAAACCACAAAAACAATATAAACACATGGAAATTAAACAACCCCTCCTGAATAACCAATGGGTCATAGAAGAAATTAAAGAAGAAATTAAACATTATCTACAATTAAATGATAATTCTGATACAACATACTGGAACTTATGGGACTCAATGAAATTCTTATGGGGGAAATTTATACTAGTGACTTCTCATGTAAGGAAAACAGAATGAGCTAAAACAAACAGCATAACTGTGAACCTCAAACTTCTAGAAAAGGAAGAATATATCAAACCCAAAGTTCATATGAGAGAGGAAATTATAGAAAGCAGAGTAAATATTAATGCAATTGAGACTACCAAAACAACATTAAAAAATCAATCAATTAGGGGGCCGGTGAGACGGCTCAGCGGCTTAAGCGCCTGCCTTGCAAGCGCGAAGGCCCGAGTTCGACTCCCGGAACCCACATACGAAAAAGGGGCCGGTGATATCGCTCAGCGGCACGGGCGCCTGTTGGCGCGTGAGGTCCTGAGGTCGTCCCCCCGGTACCCACAAAAAAAAAAAAAAAAAAAAAAAAATCAATCAATTGAAGAGGTGGTTCTTTGAAAGATTAAATAAAATTGATAAATGTCTAGCCAACCTTATCAAAAAGAGGAAAGAGAAGACTCAAATTCCAGCAATTAGGAGTGAAAAGGGGGAAATCACAATGGATCCTGCAGAAATCCAGAAGATTGTCAATACCTACTTGAAGAACCTATACTCTAATAAGATGGAAAACACTGAAAAAATGGAAAGATTCCTAGACACATAGTAATTGCCAAAACAGAATGAAAAAGATACAAATATTTTAAATAACCCAATATCTATCAATGTAATTGAAAATGTAATTTAAAAATTTACCAAAAATTAAAAGTCCAGACCCAGATGGATTCACTGTTAAATTCTACAAGAACTTTAGTGAAGATATAATGCAACTAAAGCTGAAACTCTTTAATGAAATGGAAAGTAAAACAATACTTCTAAAATCAGTCCTGGAACCAAGTATTAAACTGAAACCAAAACCAAAGAAGGACTGAACCAAAAAAGAGAACTATAAGCCAATCTCCCTAATGAACATAGATACAAAACACCTCAATAAGGTCCTGGCAAACAGAATGCAGCAAATCATCAAGAAGATGAAGTAGGATTCATTCCTGGTATGCAAGGTTCATTCAACATTTGCAAATCAATAAATATGATACACCATATCAACAAAGCAAAGAACAAAAATCACATGATCATCTCAAAAGATGAAGAAAAAGCATGTGACAAAGTCCAACACACATTCTTGATAAAAACCCAAAAGAAAATTGGAAAGATTTTCTCTATCTCAATCTGATAAAAGCCATCTATGACAAACCAACAGCCAACATCATATTAGATGATCAAAACCTGAAAGCTTTCACTATAAAATCAGGAACAAAGCAAAGATGTCCACTATCACCACTCCTATTCAATACAGGTCTGGAAATATTAGCCAGAGCAATTAGAAAAGGGAAAGAAATAAATGGAATAAGGATAGGAAAGGAAGAAGTTAAATTATCATATTCACAGATGAAATGATATTTTACATGGAAGATCCCAAGAACTCCACCAAAAGACTTGCAAATTTAATAACCAAATTCAGTAGTGTGGCTGGATATAAAATCAACACTCAAAAATCAATTGTATTCCTGTACAGAAACATCATACTCAATGAGGGAGAAATTAGGGAAACCACACCCTTCACAATATCATCCAAAAAAAATACTTAGGAATCAATCTAAAAAGGTAGAGGATGCATATATTGAAAATTGTAGTGCTCTGATAAAGGACATCAAAGATGTTATCAGAACATGGAAGGATATCCCTTGTTCACAGATAGGATGACCCAACATAGTGAAAATGGTCATATTTCCAAAATTGTTATAGAGATTTAATGCAATCCCAATCAAAATACATTAGCATACCTCACAGAACTAGAGGAAAGAATCCTAAAATTTACTTGGAAACAGAAGAGACCTAGAGTAGGAAACAATTATTTTCAGCAACAAAGGCAAGGCTGGGGTCATTACAATTCCTGAGTTGAAATTATACTACCAAGTTACTGTGATAATAACAGCATGTTACTGGAAATAAAAACAGATCTGAGGATCAGTGGAGCAGACTCAAAGATGCAGACACAACTCCAAACATACTCAGCCATGTTATCTTTGACAAAGGAACCAAAACCCTTCACTGAACAAAGATAACCTGTTTAACAAATGGCGCAGAAAAAACTGGCTTTCCACATGTCAAACAATAAAACTAGACACACGTCTATCACCATGCACTGAATTAAGTCAGAATGGATCCAATATCTAAATGTTAGAACAGAAATACTAAATCTGATGGAAGAGAGAATAGGCAGAACTGTTGAAGATAGAGGTGTAAGGCAAAGATTTCCAGAACAAAGACCCAGTTGCACAGGAAATAATACAAATAATCAGTAACTGGGATCCCATCCTATTAAAAAGATTTTGTAAAGCAAAAGAAATCACCTACAGTGTGAAAAGGCAACACACACAGAGGGAAAAATTTTTAGCCACTTGTCCTTCAGACAAAGACATTTATCTACAACATATAAAGAATTGAAAAAATCAAACCCCCTAAATTTAAACACCCAATCCAAAAATGGGCATTTGAGATGAATACACACTTATCAGATGAAGAAATACAAGTGGCAAATAAATATATGAAAAATTGTTCAACATCACTGGTTTTTGGAGAGATGCAAATTAAAACAATGGTGTGATTACATCTCACTGCAGAAAAAATGGATTTCATCAAAAAATCAATAACAAAGGCTGGATTGGCTATGGGGAAAAAGGAACACTTTTTCATTGTTGGTGGGAGTGTAGACTGGTGTAACCACTGTGGAAATCAGCATGGAGATGCCTCAAAAAGCTAGGATTAGAGGTCCTACTCAACCCTCCTATTCCACTTCTGGATATCTTCCCAGAAGAATTAAAAACATTGTACCACAGCAGTATATGTTCACCCATGCTTATAGCAGCAATTTATAATAACCAAATCTTTGAAACAATCCAAATGCCCACCAACTGAGGAATAGATAAAGAAGATATGTTTTTTTAATACAATGGAGTGCTATTCTGTGATAAAGAAGTATAAACAAGATATTTATAGGTAAATGGATTTAATTTGAGAGCATACTTATAAGTGAAATAAGTCAGACTCATATCTGTAAACATCATATTTTCTCCCCAGTGTGAGAATGGAAAAAGTAAATAAGGTAAAATGTACAATATGTATTATGAAATGGGAAGAAATTTTGTAAAAGGAAAAAGGACATAGGATGGGGGAAAAGGTAAAGGAAGAAAGGAAAAAGGAAAAACAATACAAGATAGTTATACTACTATTTTTTCATACTTCATTGAAAAGAAATGTTTGTGCTAATATCATTTGGATAATTTTTTTATGCCCGTATCTTGTACTCTGAGTAACTACTTTAAAGATAATAACACACAATGTATTGAGTATTGTTATTCTCCTATTATTTTGTTATGAAATTTTGTTTTACTTTTTTCATAAAGTAAAAAAATAGACACAGATTGAAAAAAATGACTATTTCTTACATTAGAATTAGAGCACAAAGTGGTATACCACATGGCATGCAACATAATCAAGCAATAACAAAGAAGTCAAGAGCACTTTGATGAAAAAGGGCCAAAAATAATATGGAAAAATATGGAAGAGTAAAACACTGGGCACAAGACTAAAGAATGGGAGGAAATATAGAGACACAATAATTTTAAGACTCAAGAATTCCAATCACTTGATTTCTATGTGGATAGGAGTTCTATTACTTCAGTCCATATCTTTGCCTAAAGTAGCAGTTTGTTAATTTTGTGTGATATCTTTGTCCTACTGATCTTAATTTAATTATCAGAAGAATATGGTTAATAACCCATGTACAAGCCTTCCATACTTTGATATAAATAAATATGGTACCATGAAAAATATTTTAAAAGTAGTAAATGCTTTGCTAATATCACATGTTGGTGTTATATTTTGTGATTCAACAAATGACACTTATATTTTTTAATATTGGTGAAACATGTAAGGTTATTTCAACAAGAAGAGTACCACAAATAATAGAAGGTGGTAGGAAATAAAAACCTAAAATTTTGAGAGTAAGAGACACAGCCCTAATATTGGTTAATTCCTGCTCTCCTGGGGAATACAAAGTGCTCCTACTTTAACAACCCTTCACACGTACTGATGTTCACTTTATAGCTCTCATTTTGATTCAGTTTTCTTTCTTTGAAAAGGTAAGTTCAGAAGCTGAGGAAGGAGGATCATAAATTTGAATGCAACCTTGGCAACTTAGTGACTTTAAGAGAACCTACAGCAAAAAAAGAAAAAAGAAAAGAAAGGAAAATAGTTAGCAATGCAGCCCAGTGGAAGGAAATGGGTTCAACCCACAGTACCACAACAGAATAAAATAAAATTTTCTCTGGATTTTTGATGCAATAAGAAGCAGCAACAAGTAAATATCCTTCTCTAAACTGCCTGGTACTATTTCCTGAACCAGCAGACAACTGCAATTTTACCTAGTCTACACTCAGAATGAAGAATGCTTGTGTAGAACAAGACGTTATCAGACTTTCCTTAGTCTACTCCTACAACCAAGGAGGACTGAAGTCTTATTTATATTACCACATTCTTATGTTCAGATTAGCATTCAACTTCAATGTTGGGAGGCCAGCGTCTAGCATCTGACAACATTCAAAGGCACTGCCAGCCTAGAAGTCATTAGCACTGACCAGGCACAGCAGTTATATCTCCAGACTATCTAGTTGGCATAAGAATACCCTCTCTAACTGGAAAGTTTAGAGTAAGCATAAAAACAGAAATGCAAGTTTCATAATAGGTAAGATGACATCTGACACTTCTAACTGGATAAGAATATAAAAGTAAATCATGAAAATGATACACGGTCAACTCAGGCACTATTTCCCTGCTTGTTAACTTAGTGTTAGATGTGTGCATTGGCATAGGTGTCAAGCTATGTCATAGGAAGGAGCAGCCTGCTTTGCCTATCCTGCCTTTGACTCTGAGACAACATCAGAAAGAGGAAACTGGCAGCTGTAGGATTTGGTAAGTTTACCCATAAAACCCTCTCAGGGCCCACACAGCCTGTCTCTCATTCTCTCAGTTGTCTTGAAACACATTTTAGACTTCATTTTAGATAACTATGTATTTTGGTTTTAGTAGAATGTAGGTGCTGTTCCTCAACTGAATAGGTCCTAGAAAGAATAACAGCATATTTTGCTCTGTGCAGCTTCCATGAGTGTGCACTGGACACATACATTTTGCCTGCTTAGGTTATAAGATTGCTGTATGTACCAAAAATTTTATTTTTGTGGTATGTAATTCAAAATCTGTTTACTTATTGATGCATATTTTGGTGATATATGGTACTTTATTTGGAAATGAAAAAAAAATTTCCAAGAAGCTTGGTAGATTTATGAAAGATGCACATGTGTCACATGGCAGATTATAACAGTTTCTTAGGAGGCTAAAGTAGGAGGCCAGATGACCAGCATACAAAGTCCCTGTCTTTAAAAAAACTGAAAGGGCCGGTGAGATGGCTCAGCATCATACGTGCCTGCCTGGCAAGTGCAAGGGCCCGAGTTCAACTCCCAGAACCCACATATGAAAAAATGACTGGTGATATCGCTCAGTGGCATGGGTGCCTGCTGGTGCGTGAGGTCCTGAGGTCGACCCCTGGTACAAAAAAAAAAAACTGAAAAAGTGCTAAGGATAGATCTTCTAGTTAGGACATATCTGAGCTCAACCTACAGTCCCTCCAGAAGAGGAAAAAAAGAAAGCAGAGAATTGTCATTTGGGTATTATTTTAAATCAATAGTGAGGGCTTATCACTGAATCTCTAAAGAGAATGAAGTCAAAGTTACTAATAGGGAGTGTCTTGGAGGAAATATTTGTAATATTTTAACTGCAAATATTTCCATATTTCATTATATTATTATTAAATAAATAATTTAATAACATTCATTGATATATTGTTTTCTTTCTGGCTGTGGTTATGGAACCCAGGGAGCTCTGAGTTATGTCCATAAATCTATAATTTTTTTATTGCAGCATCTTCCTAAGTTTTACAGGCAGGCCTGGTAATTGTGATCTTGTCGCTCAGCCTCTAGTGTCTATACATATTTTCTTAGGCATGGCAACAAAGTCCTAAAGCTAGGAGTTTGTTTTGTAAACCCAAGACATATCTTCAGCTGTCCCAAATCTTAAGACATTTGGGTCCTGGTTTGGAACTGAGTAGTCTTGGGTTTCAAATTGATGCATGCATATTGTACATCCACTCTGTGCCTTGCCCTGGGCCCAAGTTATACCCATTTCCATCAATAATCTGTTGTAAGGCCAGATGTGGTGATGCATGCCTGTAATCCAAGCACTCAGGAGGCTGAGGCAGGATGACCATCATGACTTTTAGGCTAGCTTGGGCTACACAGTGAGTTCAAAGCCAACCTAGACTACATAGCAAGACTCTGTCTCAAGAAATGTTCCATTTGTTAAAGTAAATTCCTCCTCTTGCTACCAGACAGGAAAGGTCTCACACTACCACTTTGAACATGTAATACCAGTGTCTAAATTAATATCCCTGCTGAGAGAATTCCCCCGATATTCTGATATTTGGGAAGCTTAACAATTCTACCTGAGGACCGGTGAGATGGCTCAGCGGTGTAAGCACCTGCCTGGCAAGCGCTAGGTCCTGAGTTTGACTCCCAGAACCCACATACAAAAAAGGGGCCAGTGATATCCCTCAGTGGCATGGGCGCCTCCTGGCACACAAGGTCCTGAGGTGCACCCCCAGTACCCACAAAAATAAAAAATAAAAAATAAAAATAAAAATAAAAAAAACAATTCTACCTGAGCCTGTATGGATTGCAAAGCCCTTCCTTCTGGAAAAACTGACAATGAAATTCTGTAGGAACTGTGAAGTTTGATGTGATTTGGCATAAAGTTAAGTTTGCTGTAAAATTCATATAAAGGTTATACAACTGTAATTCTGATGTGTTAGGCTGAGTCACAAAAATGGCTACTATCACCACAACATGTTTGCTTAAGTTTCTAAGTCTCTGCTTTTAGTGGATAAGTTTCTGTTTCCCCACATCAGGGTAAATTCCTGAAAATCATGTGGTTTGGACTGTTACCCAAGCCCGCGCAGGCTGCATTCCCATGCCCGGGCTCCTTTGTTAGCTTTTCTTTAAACTGATTGGTTGCCCGTTTGCTGAACTTCCCTGCCCATAGGTTCCCCTAAGTAACCAATAAATGTACTAGATACCCTCTAACTCCCTGCGATTGGCTTCTGTAAACTTTGCTTGCCTATCCCTCATTGCCATACCTGACCCTATAACAACCCCTCGCTTCTGCCCTTCAGGGTCGCCTCGGCACATTCGCTGGGTGACCCTACGCCGGTGTAGCCTTTCAATAAACCCCGTGCCTTTTACATAAGAGCCTGTGTGGTTCTTGGAGCATCTCCCTTCTTAGACCCCTCTTCTACGGACTTTACAGAACAGATGGTGAACCCAGTTTCTAGGGTCTTTACTTTCTATAAATATCAGATGATGCTTGAGGGAAACTTCTCAAAACATGTCACAGAGAAGGATGATGAGAGCCCATGGCAGTGACCTTTTCTGACTGGGAAACAGAGGTGAAAGTTGCTAAAATTCAAAGAACTGCTTTTGATAGCCATGCAAGCAACCTCTTCCCAGGCTAGGGAAGAATGCAAAAATCTCATACCTGAAGCTGACATACCAGGTTGAAAATCAATCCATGGTCAACCAGGCAAACTCAGCCTCAGACCTTATGGTTGTGTTATATAATATTTCAAAATTTAAGATAAGTCTCCTTGAAACCTAGTAATATGATATTTAATATTTTATATGAAAAGCTATACACCAAAGTACCAATTTTTAGAAAATATTTGGACATATACTTTATCATGCAATGAACTACATATCCAAAATACTAATGTTGCATACACGTTTAGCAATATCTATCAGTCTGGATTCATTCAATGTTTTGACAAACAGGAAAGGCTTGTATTTGCTCAGAATTGGTACACATATAAGGATATTTCCCTTTGATTTAATACATATAGAGAGATTACTGGTAAGGACATTTCTGTACTCATGTAACACTTTAAATCTAATAGAAGGAAACTGCTTTCACAATTTAAAGGGAACACTGAACATTTGAATACAATCTGAATTACTAGAAGAAGCACATATCATCTGACTCAGGACATCTCATCACAGCTCCACAGACTCATATGTAGTGGGACAAGAGTGTGCCTGGAAGATATCCCACATGTTCCTTCTTATTCAACTCCACCTGACCCAGGACTGAAGAACCGATCTGAGCATCTCCTTGCAGAGTGAGAAACAAAGGAGCTAAGGGAGTCACTCCCTTCCTTCCATTTAATTCTAAATACTACCCTAAGGTTATCATTGCTTCAACAGACAGAAAATAAGAGATCAGGAGATCACCAATGCTTTAGTTGAGAGCACATGCATGTTGGATCTCCTAGCCTGAGAGATTGGTGTGTTCACCTTTCACCTACTCCTTCCTCATTACAGGTTCAAAAATATATACTACATGTCATAAATATAATTAAGATCAGCATGAATTCTGGGACAAAGCAAACATGTTGAGAGCCCCTAAGATGACTCAACACCCTGTCAATCATTCCCATTAACCATACCTAGAGATGCAGTGGAAGGCACACAAGCAGAGACATCTGGCTTTCAATTCCAAAAGCTTGATTTATTCATGTTTCTTGTTGCTCTGCTGCTGTTGCTAGTTTTGTGTGTAGTGCTTTTCTGTCTCCCTGCTACTATTTTCTGTCTGTGGCTCATCTTATGATGAGTCCTTGTTAGACACAAAATTTCTGGTGTCACAAGCAGAAAAATGGAACAAAACTTGAGAGTATCTTGACAAGGCTTTACTTCTGCAGAAGGGTGCATGACTGAGTTAAACAGACCCAAACAGCACACACAACAATAATCTGTCAAGTTTTTTTTTCCTGCTACACTGATATATGTATACCTTGCCTTCTTGGTGGGGAAGGCACGGCAATACCATCTAACTGAATTGGATAATTTTTAAAGTGTCATACTTGCAGGGCAGAACAGATCCTTTGACTCAGGTTCTGTTACACACAAAATTCATGACAGGCGGATTAGTGCATGGTCCTTTGTCTTCAGTTGTCTTTCTAAGGAATGGCGAAACAAGCATGTGTAATTTCACAAAACATAGGATTCTTAAAAAATAAAGATTTGCATAAAATGGATTTATCCTAAATATACACTTTGACAGAAAAGATTACTTTTCTCACACCCTAAGCACAACTCATGATCTTCAATATATATAGCTGCTTGCTACTTACTATTAGGTGTACACTTGGCAATTCTTTTCTTGTCATATGCAAGAAGTTTACAATGCAAGCCATCCACATGTGTTTGAAATTGAGATACGTTGCCCACTAATATTTCTGATTCATTGGGGGTGAAAGAAGCACAAGTTACAAGTGAAAATGGACAGGTCTAAAACTTAAAGTTTCAGGCTTTATTGTCTTTAAGACTTGCAGAATATTTTTGTGTGTGTGAGTGTGTTTCCTGGAAGATAAAATGGCGTGAATACTAAATTCTGTGTCTTAAAACTGCAGTTAAGTACAATTTTAAAAGTCTTACATTATTTGTCTCCTTTCTACCTAATTTTATTTTTTTCTGTCCTAGATCCAAGTACACTGCCTTTAGTGAATCCCACTAGGCAGATGAAAAAGCTTGAGGGAAACATTATAAGACCAATGGCAGCTTGAATCACTGCCTTTATAAAAACACAAGAAAATTATCCAAATAAATAGAGGTTTTTTTGGTGTGGTCTGACCAAAGGATGGAAGAGAGATATAAAAGCCACATACATGAAGCTCAAAAAGAATATGAGATAAAACCGTCACTGGACAGAGTCCAAGAAGGTCCCCAAAGAAGAGATGAAGAATCTTGTTTCACTACAGCCATGGTGCAAGGTGTAGGTTCACTAACTTTTATTAGAGAAAAAGAATTTTCAGGAAGCACCAATAAGATGCAAAAGATTGATTAGGCAGAATTGCAAAAGTACACACTCAAAGTAAAAGAATGGGAACCCTTGAGAGGAAGAGATACTCATAGTCTTCAGATTGTTACATTTATGGAACGTTTGGATGTGAAAATGTGTAGAATTTGTGAATCAATGGAAAGAGTATATTCAATTTACATATAAAAGGCAGCATCTCTTTCTGTAGGGGAAAGGTTGTTGTCTATTTAGAGGTGATAGCAATTACAGATGATAGAGCTGTAGCCCATCCATTGGGAGAGGGCCATTACACAAGGGAAAAGCCCCTGGGGATGAACAGCACTGATTGATATTCTAAGTAGGCATCAATCACCTCAGGGTGGAGGACCAAACCTTCTTAACCTAACCATTCCAGGAAATTCCTTGTCTGTCCCATGTGAACTTGCTACTTGACTTGTTTCCCCATTGATCCCCATTTAATCAATATTACCCAAGCGACTATACTTGTATACTTATTGGTTGACCATAGGTTTGTCCCACCTCACAGCCATTGGATCATTATTACCTAAGAGACTATACTTGTAATCCTATTGATTGATTATACTTCTGTACCAACTTGAGCCCACCTCACCTTTTGGACTTGCTCAGTAGACACCCTTGAGAAAAGGGGTTGGCGGGCAACCCATTTTCTGGGCCTTTCCTGTCCCTCTTAGACAGAAGCTTTCTTTCTTTCAATAAATTCTTCCTACTCTTAAACTCCTTTGTACCTAGAATTCATTCCTTTATTTTAGAGAACAAGAACTTTGTGTTTCAGACATCTAGCAGGTTGGGAGTTTCATTCCCCTATATCAGAAAGGCCATAGAAAGGCTTTTAGCCATGGTCTGGGAGTGTGGTCCATCCTAAAGGTTTCTTATAGTAGAGCTTAATATCTGCAGGTCAGAAATGCAGTTTTTGAGCACTTTCATCTCTATTTTAAAAACTTTGAAAGTGAAATTGATAAGCTCCTTTTGTGATCTGAGGGCCAGAGTTTAGTTTCTATATGTTAGGTATGTCTGGAGCTGATTGGGTAATAAAATGCATCTTTAGGATAAGTTTGCTCTGTGGCCTTTCTGAGTCTAATGCTGTTTTGCCTAAGGGCAGCAGTCAAGTGAGTCATAAACTGAGCTGGGTTTTCACCCCTGTTCTGAGTGGTTTCCTTTAGCTTATCAAAATAACTATCTTATGGACAACCCTGCAAATTCTCTCTACTAAGTAAGAAACCATGTGGCCTCAGCTTGCTATGTCCTGAGATTCTGCCTGATACTTCCATTTAGGGTTTTCCTGGAGTACAGCTGTAGAACTTACTGGAAGATCAGCCTGAAGGAGGTTTTATTCATCCCCATAAGACTGAACCAGGAAGATCATCCTGAAGGAGGTTTCATTCATCCCCATAAGACTGAACCAGGGAGATCACCCATTCCTGTGCTTCTAAAGAAAGTGTGGAGCCAAGGATCACATTTAAATCAATCCAGGTTAGGTTACATGATGGAGTTAGGTATCAAAACTCTTGTAAATTTTGGTTGGGATATGAGGAGGAGCCCAGATGCTGGTTAATGTGGGAAAGGTCTGCCAAAGTGAAAGGAACATGAACTTTAACAGTTCCCTCTGCCCATGCTACCTCCTCAAGTAGGAACTGGGGTTGGAGGGCAAGGTGTTGAGGGCCAAGCTGCAGTCCAGATCAGGTATGACGTAGAGTGTGGTTGGGTGGAGTGGGTGCAGCATACAGAGGAGGATTAATGTTAAGAAGTGCTGAATAAAAAGAAGGAAAAGGCACCTGATCAGCAGGAAGCTCTACAGAGGGGAAGGAGTGCTTGTAACAGCCACAGGAAGCTCTGGCAGTGGAGAAAAAGTGGCTCTAGCAACAGTTGTCTCCAAAGGAGGTTCGGGGGCTGCAGGAGCATGATGGTCCAGAGTAGAACGAGCCACTGCAGTTTTAGGAGGTTCTGGATGCTGCCAAGGAAGAGCAAGAACAGACGTATCTGTTGTCCAAGAGGAGTTCATGACTCATGAAGTGGGTGTACACGGGAGAGAAACAAGGATTTGAGAAGGATTGCATGAGGTGCACAAAGTGGGAATATTGTGGAATTTAAAGAATGCCTGTATGTAAAGGACTTGTGACCACTCCTTTAGCCTGTGGCAGTAATTGTCTAAGTCCCACAGAATGGAGGTATCAAAAGTCCCATTTTCTGTCCATCTTGAACCATTTTGCAGTTTGTACCTTGGCCACACAATGTGACAGAAATATATATTACATGCTGGGGCTTCAGATCAGGTTGGAGATGGAGACATTTCAGATTTTTAGAGACAGGCTAAAGAGAGGAAATGCGAAAAGAAGGAAGTTTCCCCATCTGGAGCAGAGAAAGGTAACTGTCATGCCTGGTGTGGCAAAATAAGAGTGGTGTCAAGGCATGTACCGAAGTTCTTCAGTTGTGCTCAAGACTGTAAGGGAGCATGGATGAATGAGCAAGGCAGTCATAACCCCAATTGATCAATCACCAATGGAAGCCAGTCTCCCTGGGAAGTGTCTGTGACTAGTGCTAGGTTTAAAGGCATGGAGGAGGGCTGAGGATATAGCTCAGTGGGACAGCACCTGCCTGGCAAGGGCAAGGTCCTGAGTTTGATTCCTGGTACCAAAATAAATAAATAAATAAAGGCATGGAGGAGTGAGCCTTTGTCCCAAGGGGCTGGGGAGAGAGAGCAGAACTAGGGAGCAGCCAGAAGTAGAGAAGGTTAAACATGCAGAGCTAAGGAGACAGCAGTGGGCAACAGCAGTGGGGGGGTCTTAAACAAATAGAGAGTGTTAGAAGCCCAGTAAGGGGAGAGATCTTACCAGATCTGAAGTGATCAGCATGGTGCAAGCTGGAGAGCTGCCTGGAGCAAGATTCAGAATCAATGTCATGGGTGGCATCAGTTGGAAAAGGCTCAAGATAGGGTGTAGCACCCTCTCAGTAGAGACATCCTATGGACAGATTTTAGTTAATGGCATATGAGGAAACACTCAGAGACTGAGACTGTGGGAAAGGCAGTTATGTAACAGATTTTGACATATACCAGGAATTTGTATGCAATGATTTTCCCCTTAATGGAGGGATTTTACCCTGTTGCAGGGGGGAAGGTTAATAAGAATAGGGGCAAGATAGAGAGATTAATGACCTCCAATATAATAGGAACAAGGCTGGAGGGCAAAGGATGATCACACAAGTTTTTGGAAACTGGAGGACACAGGAGGGAAAAATGGAAGAGAAAGCAAAGGAGTATTGAAATGAAGCAGAAAGAGAAGGGACAAAGTTTACGCACATGAAAGTATCATAAAATCAAGCAAGATAATTGAGGAAAGAGAGAAAGAAGATGAGTAGAAGAAAACAAAAAGAAAGGTAATAAGTCTAAGTCATGAAAGAAAGAGAAAAGAGGAAAAAAACAGAAAGGAAAGAGAAAAAAACTAAAACCCAAAAATAATCATAAAAAGCAAAAGAAGACAGAACAAAACTAAAGAATCAAACAAACAAAAAAAACACAACTGGACAGAAAAAGGAAAATCAATCAAACAAATAAAAAAAATGTTGTAAAATTTTTCTGGTGTCCAAAGTTCTCTGTTAGGTCCAAGTCAGATTCCAGAAATGTGTTGGGTACTCCAGCCAAGTTTGCTGTGGGATTTGTGTTGGGTATAAGGCTCATCTTGGCCTCTGGATGTGGGAGATGGGACTGGTCTCCTGTTTCTGGTGTTCTCCCCAAGCCCTTTGATAAAAACAATGGCAGCCCCACTCACCCACTTCTATTCTGCATTCCTGTGTACCAAAGCACAACACTGATTCACCTAACTCAGCAAATACTGGCTCATATTCTCACTGCTGCTTTGGACATTTCCATGCTGCTGGTCCAGCCTGCCCATCATGTGCCCCCTGCTGGGGCCTTGCTGGGTCACTGGGGGCTCCTGCCTGGGCCTTGGTGGATCAGTCTACATTCTATAATTTTAACTGGAATTTAATTTTACATAATTTCTATAGTTGAATGTTCTTATAATACTCAGAGAATAATTTTTATATAGCTTCTGGCCATTTATCCTTCTAGTTTATTATCTTGTTTCCAGCCAGGTCATGGCAGGCCATTTCAGAAGATAGCAGTAACCTCAGTTACCAAGAAATTAGGATGCAAAATTTCTGGTGTGACTCTGCATTAAGATTGTGAGCAAATTATTTAGTTTATTTCTTTAGTGTTTGGTTTCATTAGATTGTAAGAAACTGCAAAATAATTCAGGTTTTCTGTATTGAATATTTAATGTGGAGCCCTTAGATCATGTAAATCCTCTGGTACTCTGTGTAACATATGTAAAATGCATACTATTTAAAAGTTTAGAATTAACAATAAACTTGATTTTTGGCTGGTCAGGTAATTATTTAATTATGTTTTTGATTACTTACATAACAAATAGTTTTCAGAAGATAGCACATCATCTTTCTAATGTCTTGACATGGTTCTGAGATAAGTTATCTAAGTTGTAATACGTGATTTGACTTTAGTAGAATCATAGTTCAACTGTGATTTGAATATTTCCTTTTCTTTTTTTTTCTTTTTTGTGGGTACCGGGGGTCGAACTCAGGACCTCACGTGCAGCAGGCGCCTGTGCCACTGAGCGATATCACTGGCCCTTTTTCCATATGTGGGTACCAGGAGTTGAACTCAGGACCTCGCACTTGCCAGGCAGGCACTTATGCCCCTGAGCCAACTCACCGGCCCTGAATATTTCCTTTTCAATGGGTCCTAAACCTGCATTATTACCAGCTGTTGCATTTTTAAATGAATAATGCAGGGCTGTACTCTAGCAAGAAAATTGCCTGTTATTAAAGAAGATATCCATGTAATTTTGAGTCTGTTCAAGGGTAAGTACCATTTTTACAAGATTATTGTGACACATCTGAGTTCAGTATAGTAGTTTAGACATGTTTTACTAATTCATCAGATTTTACTGAATGCCTGAAATGTATAAGTCATTGTGAAGAGTACTGGAGTAAATGATACAGTGTGAGAATTTCTTCCAACAATTACTATACACATATATACATATTCTAGTAGGAGAATATACATTCTCTTGAGCATAAAGAAGAGGTGTCCATTTCCAACCCTATAAGAATTGTGTGGGATATCAGGATGTAAATGCAAAGCATTTAAGATGATGCTGACTTGAGTATTTCTCTACAATTAGTAGGCAGAGTTTGTACCTTTGACTATGGAAAATATCACAGAAATCTAAGGGGTGAGTAAAAGTCTATGGAAGGCAAATGCATTTTACAGCACTGGTCTGAGAACAGAATTGGGATACTGTTCCATAGGGTAGTAGGCAGCTTGCATCCCTGGGAGGAGCTGATAAGAACTTTCACCAGGGGTAGTAAAAGAGAAAGGAAAGATCAGGAAACATCAGTGGAATCTCATGTGTGGCTGGATATTGAAAATAAGGAAGAATGCATCAAATGTTTCCATCTTGATGACTGGGAATATGGTATCATATACTGAGATAAGGAGATTCTGAAATAGAGCTAGTTTGGTAGAGTACAATGAGTTTCTTTTTCCTGAGGAGATCTGTGCTTTTACTACAGAGTCTAGCCTAAAGCTTAGTAGATCTACTCAGTAGACTATTTATCTGGCTGTCTCTGTTGTGACAATTTCTCTTTTCCATAAGGAAGTCTTAGAATGGGAATGTGTAGAGAGGTACAGCATTGCTATTCCATCATGTTGTTCATAGATTCATTTTCCAGCTTAAAAGATTTTTTTTTCTTCTCAGGGATGAATATGGCTGATGGGATAAGTCATTTCCATAAATTTGCCTTTGAGTCTAAGTGAAGTAAGAAGTGGGAAGTACAGAACAACATTATTTTTTAACTTCACTTTTTAATTCTGCCATATTTTGGATAGTTTTTATCCTGGGGCCAATATGTTAAAGACTTGTTCCCCAGCATAGTTCTATTGGGAAATTGTGGAATCTTTATAAGAGGTGGAATCCAGTAAGAGATCTTTAGGTCTTTGGGAGTGTGCTCTCAAATGGAAAGGTGGGACCCCACCACTTTCCTCTTTCTCAACTTCTCTTCTCAGCAAAGAGTTATATGTTTTGGCTCTGAGATGCACTCCTGCCTTTATATACTGAATGAATACAGTTCTAAAAGCAACAGGGCCAAATAACTATGGACTAAAATCTGTAAAACTATAAACCAAAATAAAGATGTTCTCTTCATAAGTTGATTTCCTCAGATATTTGTTATAGTGATGTGAGGCTAACACTTTGCACTGTATTGTACAAAACTCACATGGCTATACCCATATATAAACCAAGCTGTAGAAAATGCTATGTTAGCTAGCTAGCCAGACATAGTACCCAGGTAAAATTTCAAAGTTTAAGTGAGAAAACGTAAAGAGAAATTTGTAGTATACGTTTTAAAACATGTCATTTATCACAATGATTCTTTGTGTAGTAGACTTGATGTGCAAAGAATTTGGTCATGTTGAAAATGAGGAGGAGGGAAATAGAAGTAGAAATGCCACAAAGTTAGAGACCAGGAGTATCTCAAAATAGTGAACTAAACTGGAAATATAAATATGTGCCTTCATTCAAAAAAACTACAAATGTACTCATTAGACTGTAGACAAAAGCAATAGAGAGAAGAAGAGTGTCCATAGGTTAGGTGGTGAGAAAGGCATGTGAGAGAATCAACCTAGGAAAATAATTGGAGAAGTAAATATGTAAAGAGGCTAAAAAAATATTTACTGAAGCATGAAGAGATGAATGATGTGATATTTTGAAAAAATAAATATTTATAGAGGAAAAAAATAAAATTTGCAAAGGTCAGAGAGGATGAAGGGGGGAAAATGAATGTTTAACATCACAAAAGAATTTAGTAAGCCATCAGGATACATTCAGAGCATAAAATTAAATGTCCAGTTTTCAGATAAATGTGGTCTGTTACAGAAGGTAACTTTATTTAAAAAATTATTAAATACGCTGTAAAAGTAAGAAATATTTCCACAAACATTTTTGGCAATCATTGTCTGTGGTGTGATAAAAAATACGGTGAATGGTAAAATTTTTAAAAATGTATCACTGTAAAATGCACATTGCCATTAATGCCTCTCATTTTGAATAGCTATCCCATTATTCTTGACACTTTCTGAAGTGTTTTTAGAGTCCTTTATCATGAGTGTCTTTAGTTGCATTTTTGTAACTGTCTCAAGGTTTTGAATAGACTCAAAATTTTACTTTGCTGCCATCTTGAATTTTGGGAAAAGCCAAAAGTTGCGTGGTTCCAGATCAAGTGAATAACATGGATGAAGACACAGTATAATGTGTTTACAAGCTCAACTTTCTGTTTGATGGTGTTTAGTAGCAGCATTCACTGTATTTTTGATCATGCCTTGTAAAGACACTGATGAAGGAAGACATCCAGAACTCCTTTAGAAAATGGCAAGAACAATGGAGCAAATGTGTCCAAAACAAGGGGGAGTGTTTTGAGGAGGATTAAATACAATGTGCCTTTTACTTTTAAAAAAATGTAATTTAAATATCCACCCTGTAATGTGATTATACCTCATATCTGAAAAATGATATTGTGACTGATTATTTACTTTGCATTATTACTGTCTTTCAATTGACATTAAAGTAGTTAGAAAAGATTTCCATGTACAGTAAAAGAAGTAATTTTAATTCATTATTCGCTGAAGCAATGTGGTATGGTGGAAAAGAAAATCTTTCTACACTCAAGTGGGGCTCTCAGATTCTAGCATCTGTATTATATTGCCCTTACAACTATATTTCTAATTTAATGCTTATGCTAGGAGGGGACACATTTTCCACACGTTTTCACTGATTCAGAAGTGAGGTCTGTTGAGCAGTCAAGAAACATTTGACACAGATGTAATCTTTATTTTCCTTTTATTTTGAATTTCAAGAAAGAAATGTGTTTTAAGCTAAATTTGGCAATTTGTTATTTTGAAGTTGTTAGATTTTCTTAGTCTAGGACTGAAAGTAAAATAAAATACAAGCAAGTTAAAATTTTCTAGTAGTCACACTTTCAAAAGTATGAAGAAAAACATGTAATGGATGTTAATATATTACATAGCTTATAGAGTATCAAAAATATCATTTGAACATGTAATCAATATAAAAATTAATGAAATATTTGGCATTCTTTTAAAAAATCTTATAACTGTATATATTTCAAGTGCCCTATTAGCCACATGTGGCTGGTTGTTCCATATTAAAGAGTGAAGCTCTAGGAATTTAAATATGAGTTTTTTGTTTTCTCCTCTTCTTAATGTTGGCATTAGCCTGTTGCTTGCAAGTCTATCATTAAGTATTTTATTAAGAATTTCTCTTTAGTCTCTACTGAGAGTTACATTAGGCACTAACCCTAATAGGCATGCATAGTGTATGAGTATTGTTTTACTCTTTTGACCACTATTAAGAGGTAAAGGTAGTGAATGGTGCATAAAAGCCTTTATTCTTTTCCTGTAGTATATGGATTCAGTTTCATCTGAGACATCTACTTTATATATTTTTTCTTTTTTTCTTCATATTTTATTTTTTTACTATTACATGCTTGCAGTACATAATGATTGCATTCATCTTGGAGGATGAGTACATGTACATAACACATCATTTTTTTTTTAATGTGGGTACCGGGAGACCACCTCAGGACCTCATGCTTGCCAGGCCGGTGCTTATGCCACTGAGCTAGCTCACCAGCCCTATATAGCACAACTTAATTCATTTTTATCCCTTTCTCTCCCTACCCTCCAACACTTCTTCACCTCCACATTTCAAAAGCTCTATTTCCATATTTTCGTTAATTCATTTTTTCTTTAAATCCCTTTATCCTTTTTTATTTTGAAGAGAAAAAAGCAATAAAAACAATGATACAGAATTTCAAAACAACCTAATAGGGGGATTAAGAAGGGTTAATATATTGCATATTGTTATCTTCAAAATAGTTGATCAGATTATGTAGTATATTTTAAATTAATAGGCTGAGGGTGTACCTCAGTAGTAGGGCATGTGATTAGAATGGAGGAGACCATGGGTTAAATCTCCAGCACAAAAATAGAAATAAATATTTAAAAATAATATTAATGTAGAATAAATGCACGAAGAGTGAAGTTGAAGGTAAATTTTCTTGACTTTTAAATGTGCTTCAGGGCCGGTGAGATAGCTCAGCAGCACAAGTGCCTGCCTGGCAAGATGAGGTCCTGAGTTCGACTCCCAGAACCCACATAAAGGAAAAAAAGGGCTGGTGATATCGCTCATTGGCACAAGCGCTTGCTGGCAAGCGCGAGGTCCTGAGGTTGACTCCTGGTACCCACATAAAAAATAAAATAAAATAAATTTGTTTCAGTGGTCCTAATGATCCTTGCTACACTGTTAACTCAGTTGTCATATTTTTTCTGAGCTGTTACTTAAAGGAAAATTGGTTATAAATAAGTGTTCTAACACTGGATTTTTAGAAGCAACTTAAAAACAAAATAAAGCTATACAAGTTTTATTTCAAGGTGGTGCTTGGCTTACTTCTTGTTATGGTTACACCGATTGTTGAATATTTTGATAATAGTTATAAACATTTCTGAAGGAGAAATCATTCATTGTTTAAATATTTTTTGCCCTTCTGTTTTTTCTACATAGCATTTTTCAGAAGTAAATATGAATAGTTCACCTGAAACATTCCAATTACAGTACTGCTTTGAATTTGTTTGTCTTAAAGATAAATGCTGCTAAATTGCTCCTTAATGAATTGTTTAATTTACATTACCTACCTTGGTTTCCTCATGTTTTTACCTGATCCATTTCAATGAATGGCCTGTGATTTTTACATATTGACAAACTTTAGAGTTCCCCCCTCCTTAGGATTATGTGGGCTGGGGGCAGTAAAATAGAAGGATCTTTCATATAGTGACTACTGAGAAATCTGAATGTTCCCTAGGAATCCTGCTCCTTTTTTGGGGGGTTTAAGACTCTCAAGAAAGTCCAGTGGAATTTGATAGATATTGGATTAAAGTTTTTTTGGGGCCAGTGATATAGCTTAGCAGTACAGCACCTTCCTGGCAAGTGTAACATCCTGAGTTTGATTCTCGGTACACCCCAACACCTTCAAAAAAAGAAAAAAATTAAAGTATTCATTATTCCAGATTTGTTTCCCCAAGATACTGTTTTTTGTGCTTGTAAAAAAATTTGTATTTTAGAAAAATATAAGAAGCTCTATTAAGGACTTAAAACTTTGTCCTTTACCAGTAGAGAGTGAGAAGTATTTGAAAAATATTTTTAAAAGCATACAAATCTAGATTTAATAGACAAAATATTCCTTCATCAGATTTGCTAAAAGTTTCAATTTTTGTACCTATCATATTCTGTTAGTGTATTTACATCATTGTAAATACTATTGAGTGTACCCTTGTATTTGCTTTTCACCTTAGTTCTGCTATTTGCATGTCAACAGCTTCCCTAAAAAGCACCAGTATATCAAGCTCCAATGTCATGATCGCAATGTTATTCATCTTTAATCCTGCTTTCCATTTCTATGTGTACAGCAGTATTTTTAATAAAGAATTATAGAGAAAAAATTCTAACATCTGTTCTTAGTTTCTGTATATAATTATCTCTTCCCTGACAAAAGACACCAAGCTTGTAGGCTGGTGGCATACATAATTTGAGTAAGTAGTGCCGATTTAAAACTGAGGTAATCCTCATATGGATCACTCTGTTACACGTATCTTTCATTTTACAGGCCAGCACACATGGTCAAGGAAATTAAAATGCCTAAGGATTTGGAGGTGCTGGAGCTAGAATTCAAACCCAGACTTGAAGTTTATTCTCAAGGTTCTCTGGTAGAGTTAGATAAATGTATTCCTTACTCAAGCTGGTGGGCTTCTGCCTTCACTTGTGTACAACACAGCCTGAGCCATGATAGGATGTGGTTCTTTTGAGACACTTGTGTTCTTTCTGCCTCTCCTAGTATAGAAGGGTGTGTGGGGGCAGGGAAGTTTGGGGAAGAGACAAAATGGAGGTTACTCTCTTGGTCATTTTATTATGCATTTTCACAGAATGGCATTTGAAGTTAAGAAAACAAAGTTTAAATTAGTAAAAATTGCCAGATTTAGCATTTCATATACAACTCTTTGCTTATTCTTAAGCTTTGCGAGACATACTAATATGTAGAATGTCTTAGGATTCCTATGTATAATCACCCAAGTAATGGTGATTCAACATAGCACAGACAAATTCATATTTAATGATCTGCCAAATTATTCCTATTTTATTGCTGCTTCTATCACCATAATTCTGCTATGAGTTCTCAGTATTTGTTCAGCTCATAAGTTAAATAGAAAAAACATACAGGCAGTGGGAATAGAACAAGGATATCTCTTGGATGCAGCAGCAATCATTCAGAACACAAACTATTTAATGCAAAATTTAAACACATTTCTAATTATAGAGCCAAATTTTGTTAGCTATATTAGGGTTTGGAAAATTTGACTGGGGCAAGATGTTTGGAAATCTTGGTTTTGTTGTTTTGCATACCCAAATATTGCACCTGTTCTAGAAGATGTCAGGTACAGTGCCAGAAAAATAATTCAAATGGAGAAATCCTGTGCAGCCAAAGAGAAGCTACTCTAAGCTAATGAAAGTATGGATTTTTTTTCTTTATAAATTATAGGAGAAGACAACAGAAATTCCCTTATAGAATTAAATGAAGAAAACAATACACAGTGTAATAACTATTGTTATCTGATTATAAAATTTTGTTTTTTTCATAAAATAAAAAATAAATATTTAGCACTTTAAAAAATAATTAAATGCAGTAATAAGTATGTCTGTTGTTTTCATTGACATAATATATGATGAAAATGTCAATAGATTGCATGAATCAATTTAAGATAAAACACAATGTTTTGTATTTAACTTCTTACAACTCTCATATGTTAAAAGAAACACACTATACATGAGGTAACTTGCAGACAGTGCCAGGTGAATTATCACACTTGTCTTTGGCACTTTCCTATTCACTGGGACAAAATACCTAATGCCTGCATCTTAAAGGAAGAGAGGTTTATTTTGGCTCAGGTTTTTATAAGTTTCAGGCCTTGCACTGTGGAAAACATAGTGGAAAATCCTGTGTGGAGAAAAATGCTCATCTCGTGACAGCCAGGTAATAGAGAGGGAAGGGAGAAGATGGGTATAGAGATACACCTTTCCAGGTCACACACACAGTGACGTGCCTCTTCTGACCAGACTTCATCTCCTAATATTACATTTAGTTACAATGCCATGCCATTCAATCTCCCTTCCTAAGTCCCTCCTTTGATCACATGAGGTTTTGTGGGTAATCCCAGATATAATATATAACAATACAAAATACCTAATACAAATTTTTGAAGCTGATGTTGCTTTCTATTTTTCTTGGTGAGGAAAATGAGGCTTTAAAGTGCTGGGGTAGTTTACTACAATGCAGTATGAAATAAACAGAACTCTGTACACCTGAGGACTATCATCATCTAGGAACTTGTTGCAGATAAAGAACATAAGTCCATTCAGAATTAAGAATCAGCCTGAATTTTTAAAAATACCATGGATGATTCGAGTGCACCTGAAGTTTGAGAAAAAGTAATATATTTTATAGTCCATGTTCATAATCCTTATACAGTAATGGCTTCTTTGGAAAGATTACAATAATAACTTTATTTAGAGAATTAACAGGAAATTTCAAAATAATCAGTTTTTCTGATTATATGGCCTGAATCTGTAGATTTGAAATCCATTAATTGTGTATTTAGTGCTTTCCAGATAAGCATTCTGAGATCATATTAGAAAAGTTTTCTCTTTATTTTTCATTGTATTAGTTGTCACTGTATACTAAGAATGTTCTAACTTGATAGTTTCTGGCTCATTACGTAGGATGTTAACAAAAATACAGATAAATGGTTTATAATAAAAGGTTTGAGTTAAATAAGGAATCATGACATCTATGTTTAAATCTTTCTGTCTTCTAAATTCTGCCTTCTTGATGGTGGTGAATAATTTTTCCTATAATCTTATTAATTGAAATGTAACACAGGCCTGCGGATACAGCTCAGTGGCACAAGCACCTGTGTGGCTAGTGCAAGGTCCTAAGTTCAATTCCCAGTATCAAAGAAAAAAAATATTGTAATACAGTTTAAAATCAAGTGCATTGGAATTATAAGAGAAAAGGCAATTTTCAGGTTTTAACATTAAAGCACTTGATGTGATTTTTTAAAAGAATACCCCTTAAAACAGAGCCACTAACATTTAAAAAGAAAAGGTTAAAGATCAAGAAGCAAATGCAAGTACCATCACTTTCTGAAAGGATAGTTGGATGTAATTTTGGACAAGGAACAAGAACAGAACCAATCAATGGTCCTAATAGCAATTAGTAAGATTTTGAAATGGAGATTTATGCTTTCTACTTTGATTTTTGATGAGTAGGTTTGAGATCAGGTGTGAGAACTTGCATTTAATAACTACCAATGGGATGATGATGATGTCCTCTGGTCCATGGAACACATTTTGAGAACACTATATTTTGGGAGAACAATTAGAAATATTTAGCATTGATGTATACAGTATGTAATATAGGAACAGTCACTAACAACAGAATAGAGGAGAAGAGATGGCACCCAAAGATAGAGGGAAGTTATCTTTGACTGGAGATAATTCCAGACCAGCATATGGAGGTGAAGAGAATGCAGTAGTCTTGGTTGATTAATTGCTTTTCAACTTTGGTAGGTGGATGGAGAATTGTGGTACCATTATTTAAACACATGGAATAAAAGAGGAGAAGGTGCCAAGAAGTTTTTGGGTGGGGTTGATAAGAGCTTGGTTTTAGACATGTCAAGTTGGGATTATGCGTGTAATCTGAATGGTTATATCTTTTATGAAGGTAAGAGACCACTGAGGTGAAAATGCAAACATACATGTCCATACGAGTTAAATTATATATCATAAAGGAAATAAAGTGTGGAGAACATAATTCTGAGATATTCCAAAGTTTATGGTGCAACCAGAATCATTCACCTTTCCAAAGACTAAGAAGAACTGGCAAGAGCCCTAGAATAATGTTTCAGTGAAGGTGTCACCAAATCTCCAGGGAGGTCAGATGATGTATAGACTCAAATGTGCTCATTGTATTTAGAAATGGAAAGATGACAGGAAACTTAGTAAATACACTTTTGTCAAATAACATTGATGGGATCCACACTGCATTTATTTGATATTTAAACCTGTTTTCAGCCAGGGATATAGCTCAGCTGTGCAACACCTGCCTGGCAAGCATGAGGTCTTGAGTACGATTCCCAGTACCAAAAACAAAACAAAAAACTGTTTTCAGGACTGGGCATATGTCTTCTGTTTTTCTGATATTACATTTCAATTTTTTCAGCTTTGACTATGACAATTCTATTGATATAAATACGTTGCTGCACAATTGCTTTCATATTAAAATTTAAAGTTTATTTTTAGAGTTCAATAAAATGTGTAAAGACCAAATTATTTAATGAATTAAGTTATTAGTATAATTTGGTTATACATAATTATAACATTCATCATAGGTAATGTGTACCTATACATGATGTGTCTTCATTCTTCTTCTCCATTCCCTACCTTTCCTTTAACCCCTCTTCTCCTCCTTATTTACAAAAGCTTTGTTTCCAGTTTTTCCTTCTTTTCTCATTTTATATTCTTTTACCTTCCTTTCTTTCCCCTTCCCTCTCTGAAGTTCCTCTTCACAATTGAACAATTTCTTCCTATTTCACAATATCTATTATATATATTTGTCCTTATTTACACTTTCATTTTCTCACAACAGAGAAACAAAGCAATATTTAAGCACATGTATTCGATTTATTTCACTTAAGAGTATGGCCTCACAGTGCATCCATTTAACTAGAAATGTCTCAAGTTTATCCATCTTTATGGGTAAGTAGTACTCCATTGTATAAAAAAGGCACATTTTTACCAATTCAATGGTTGATGGGCATTTGGGTTGTTTCCAAGATTTAGCTATTACAGTGCTCCTATAAATATGGGTGTGCATATATCAATGTGTTATGATGTTTTTAATTCTTACAGAAAGATACCAAGAAGGGGAGTAGCTAGGTAAAATGGAACCTCTTGATTTACTTTTTTGAGTACTCTCCACACTGATTACCACAGTGATTGCACCATTGTAAACTCCCACCAACAGTGGAAAAGAGTTCCTTTTCCCCCACAGCTTTGCCAACATTTGTTATTGGTTGATTTTTTGATGATAGCCATTCTTTCTGGAGTCAGATGGAATCTCAGTATTGTTTTAATTTGCATCTCTTGAATGACCTATGGTGTTGAACATTTTTTTTCATATGTTTGTTTGTCATTTCTACTTCTTCATCTGAGAAGTGTTTATTCATTTCAGATGCACATTTTTTTGGATTGGATCTTTAAATTTTGGGGGGCATGATTTTTTTAGTTCTTTATATATATAAAATATTAGTCTTTTGAGAAACAGCTAGCAAAAAATTTCTCCCAGTCTGTGGGTTATCTTTGCACTCTGTTTATGATTTCTTCTGCTGTGAAAAACCCTTTTAATAAGATGAGATCCCAGTTGTTCATTCTTTGTAATATTTCCCATGTATTCAGGGATTTGGTCATAAAATCTTTGCCTACACCTGAGTCTTCAAGAGTTCTACATATTCTCTCTTCCAGCAGATTTAGTACTTCTGTTTTAATATTTAGATCTTCACCCATTTTGATTTTAGCTTATTACATGGTGATAGACATGGGTCTAGCTTTAGACTTTGGCATGTGGAAAGTCAGGTTTTTTTCCAGAACAACTTATTAAAGAGGCTATCTTTCTTCCAGTGAAGGTATTTGGCACATTTGTCAAAGATAAATTGGCTGAGTGTGTTTGGAGTTGTTCCTGCATCTTTTAATCTGTTGCATTGTTTCTCTTGTCTGCTTTTTGCCAGTACCATGCTGTTTTTATCACAGTAGCTTTGTAGTAATGTTTAAAGACAGGGTTTAGGATGTCTCCTGCCTTGCCTTTGCTGCCTAGAATTGCTTTTGCTATTCTAGGTCTCTTCTGGTACCAAATAAATTTGAGGATTCTTTCTCTAATTCTAGGAAGTATGCTTTTGGAATTTTGATTGAGATTTCATTAAATTGTCATAACATTTTTGGGAGTATGAACATTTTTACTATGTTGGTCCTTCCTATCAAAGAACAAGGGTTACCTTTCTGTTTTCTGATATCCTCTTTGATCTCCTTATTAGAGTACTTATTAGAGTACTGTAGTTTTCCATGTAAAGGTCTTTTGCTTCCTTTGATAGATCGATTCCTAAGTATTTGATTTATTCAGATGTTATTGTGAATGGTGTGGTATCTTTAGTTACTCTCTCAGCTAATTTGTTATTCGTGTACAGAAATGCTGTTGAATTTTGAGTGTTGACTTGTATCTAGCTATGCTACTGAATTTGTATATTAAATCTAGAAGTCTTTTCGTGGAGGTCTTTGGGTCCTCTATATAGGGTATCATGTCTTCTGCAAATAGTGATAATTTAAATTCTTCCTTTCCTATCTTTATTCCATTTATAGCTTTCTCTTTTCTAAATGCTCTGGCTAATGTTTCCAGAACTGTATTGAATAGAAATAGTGATAGGGGACATCCTTTTTTTGTTCCTGATTTTAGAGTGAAAGGTTTCAGTTTTTGACCAATTCTTGTGATGTTGGCTCTTCATTTGTCGTAGATGGCTATCAGATTGAGATAAAGAAAAATTAATCCAATTTTCTGTAGGTTTTTTTTATCATGAATGAATTTTGGATGTTGTCAAATGCTTATTCTGTGACTATTGAGATGATCATGTGATTTTTGTCTTTGACACTGTGTATTACATTTATTGATTTGCATATATTGAACCATTCTTGCAGCTCTGGGATTAATCCTACTTTGTCATGGTGTATAATCTTGATGATTTGCTGCATTTTGTTTACCAGTATCTTATTGAGGATTTTTGCATCTATATCGATTAGGGAGATTGTTCTGTACTTCTCTTTTTTTTTGGTTAGATACTTTTCTAGTTTTTGTATCAGGCAAATGCTTGCCTCCACGGATGATTTTGGCAGTCTTGCTTCCCTTTCAATTTCACTAGAGAGTATGAGAAAAAATGACATTAGATCTCTAAACTTTTGGAGAATACAGCAGTGAGTACATCAGGACCTGAACTTTTCTTTGTTGGCAAGTTTTTAATTAATCTTCAGCTTAATTGACCGATGTTTGATTATTTAGAATTTTTGTATCTTCTTGATTCAGGTTTGACAAGTCATATGTATCTAGGCATCTGTCCATTTCTTCTGTGTATTCCATCCTATTAGAATAAGGTTTCTCAAAGTAGGTATTGATGATCTTCTGGATTTCTCTATCTGTTGTGATTTCACCATTTTCATTCCTAATTGCATGTATTTGAGTCTTTTCTTTTTCTGATAAGGTTGGCTAATGGTTTATCAATTTTATTTAATCTCTCATAAAACCAACTCTTCAATTTATTGACTGTGTGTCCTGTTTGCTTAGTCTCAATTGCATTAATTTCTGCTCTGATCTTTATAACTCCCTCCCTCATATTAGCTTTGGGCTTGACTTATTCTTTTTTTCTATAAGTTTGAGGTTCAACATTAGATTGTTTATTATAGTTCTCTCTGTTTTCCTGATGTGAGAGTTCACCCATATAAATTTCCCCCTTAGGACTGCATTTATTGATTCCCATAATTTCCCATATGTTTTATCTGCATTTTTATTTAATTGTAGATACTGTGTAATTTTTTCTTTAATGTCAACTGCTACCCATTATATGTTAAGGATGGTGTTATTTAATTTCCATGTGTTCATGTAGTTTTTGTGGTTTCTTTTATCAATTATTCTCAATTTCATTGTATTGTTATCTGATAATATGCATGGGATAAATTTAATACCTTTGCATTTACTTAAATTTATTCTATGAGACAGTATGTGCTGTATTTTGGAGAACATCCCATGTGCAGCTGAGAAGAATGTGCATTCTGATGTTCTGGGGTGGAATACTCTGTAGATATCTACTAAGTCCATTTGTTCACAGGTTTGGTTAATTTTTGGTAAATCTTTGTTGAAGTTTTGTCCAGTTAAACAGTCTATTTGTGACAGTGGGATGTTAAGGTCCCCCATTTCAATTGTATTAGTGCTTATTTGAATTTTCATGTCTGTTAATGTTTGTTTAATATAGTTGTGTGCACCAGTATTTGGTTCATATATATTTATGATTGTTCTCTCTTCCTTCTGGAGTTTTCCCTTAACAAGGATGTAGTGACCTTCTTTGTCTCTTCTGATCACTCTTGGCTTGAAGTTCACTTTGTCTACAAATACTTATGGCTGATATGTATTGGCTTATCCTTCTCATATAATTTTTCTGTCATAGGTTCCCTTTTTCCTGTTCTTTAATTGCTTGCTTTGCCTGATGGATTCATGCTATTGGTATTCTCAAAATTGTGGTCTTCCTTATCTCTTTCTTCAAGCCATGACTGATGAGAAGAGACAAAGAAGGTCATGAAGAATATCTTAGAGATAATGAAGACCACAATTTTAAGAACACCAATAGGATGAAACCACCAGGGAAAGTAAGCAATAAAAAAAGGTAAAAGAGGGAACCTATGACAGAAAATAATATGAGAAGGATAAGCCAATATATATCACCTCTAGCCATCAATGTAAACAGTTTCAATTCACCAATCAAAAGAAACTCACTAGCAGAATGAATCACGAAGCAATATTGATCAATATGGTGCATACAAGAAACACGTTAAACTAAAAAAAAATTCATAGGCCGAAAGTCAAAGGATAGATTACAATACTTCATATGACAGGAACCGAGAATAAACAGTTTCTAAAATATTCTTCTGAACATTTTTTAGAGCTGGTTTGGTGGTCATGAATATCTTCAGTTGTTCCTTGTCATGAAAGTATCTGATTTCTCCATTGATTTTGAAAGGTAGTTTTGCAGGTTACATCAATCTGAGTTGGACGTTGTTTTCCTTCAGGACTAGAAATACTTGACTCCAAGCAGTCTTTGATTTAAGGTTTATGTTGAGAAGTCTGCTGTGATTCTAATGAGCTTTCCTTTGGAGGTGATTTGTTTCTTTTCACTATCAGCTTTTTATATTCTGTTCTGCTAAGTTTCTGCAATCTTTTTTTTTGTGGGTACCGGGGGGTCGACCTCAGGACCTTGCGCACCAGCAGGCACCCGTGCCACTGAGCGATATCACCGGCCCCTTTTTCATATGTGGGTTCTGGGAGTCGAACTTGGGCCCTCAAGCTTGCTGGGCTGGTGCTTACACCGCTGAGCCATCTCACCAGCCCCAGTTTCTGCAATCTTGATTATCATATGCCATGATGCAAATTCATTTCGTTCATGGCCAACTGGAACTCTATATGCCTCACTTATCTGTGTGTCAAATTCTATTTCCATGCTTGGGAAATTTTCTGCCACTATTTTTGTTAACAAGTTTTTCATGGCATTTGCTCTGTGTCATGGTTTCTCATTGACTCCAATCAATCATATGCTGTTCTTTCCATTATCATGCAGCTGTGGGGTTCATTTTTCATGGTCCCTTACTTTTTAAGAAAATTTTCTTTTCATGATTGCTAACTGCAATCCTGTGCCCTAGACCTGATATTCTGTCCCCACCTTGGTTCAATCAGCTACATACACTTTCAGTGGAATTTTTAATTTCTTTGATATCTGTTTAGCTCTGTTTCATGGATTCCATTTCCTTGTTATATTGGACACTCATGATTTTCATCATTTTCCTAAGGTCCTCCATTCTTTATCTGTTCCTACTCTAGAATCACAGGGGAAGTCTTTCATTTTGATCATCATGTCTTTTTTTTTAACCTGAGAGATTGTTTCTAATCTGATTTTCTCTATAACCTTATTCATCTGTATTTTTTTTGTTGTTGTTGTTTTGTTTCATTTTTTACTTTTGCTGCTATCATTTCAAAAAATTCAGATGGGTGGCTTCTGAGTTCCTCTATCTTCTGTATCTTGTCATTCTCCAGTCTTTCATTTTAATTTGTTTACTGCGTTGGTGCTTTGAAATTGCTTATTTTATTTAGCTTTATCACTATTATCAAGGCTTTCCTAGGCAACGTGTATTCTTCAGAGATGTCTTCTAGGTGTAACATGATCTTGGTCATTGTGCCTGTCCCAAGATCCTACCTCCCAATTTATTAGGGATGAGAAGTTGCTATCTATTTTATTCAGCACCAAGTCCTTTGGTACTGCACTATGGTGATGATTATGATCCCAGACAATTACCGTGTTGTCATACAAGGGAGAAGAACTGATTAAAACAGGTATGACATCCTGGTTTAAATAGTACAATTAGCAATAACAATAGCATCAAGCACAGCCTAGAACAAAATGTGGTAATTATTAATTTGTTAACTTCAAGCATAAGAGCTATCATGATGGTTAATTAATTTTGTCAACTTGTGTAAGAAAAGCCTAACTAAATTGTCTCTGCAATTCCATACCCTAGGGTGTGGAAGACACACTCTTGGGTGGCTTGTTGCCTGGATGGTATAAAGGGGAAAAGGAGAAGAATGGACCTCCTTTTTCTTCAGAGGAGCTCTGGTCTCCACTTTCACCTTGGATGTCTTCTCCTTGCTTTCAGCACATACTCTTCTGCTTTAGCACAGATCCTTCAGGCTTCCAGAATATACTCTTCAGCTTTCTATCACAGAACAATTGGCTTCCTTACACAGAATCACATGGGACACTGCAGTGTGATCCAGACATTTAACTGAATCTTTCAGTCTCCAGTGTGCACACAGACCATCTGAACTCTTCCTCATTGAACTATATGAGTAGCCCTTGTAAGCCAATCTTGTAAATATATTTTGTATACCCTATGCTATTTGTTTCTCTAGACTGCTATAGATTTTGGTACCAGGGAAATGGGATCATTGCTGTGACTGTACCTATGTGGTTTTGGAGGCTTTGGATCTCACTTGTTGGGAGAGGAAGGGTTAGGAAAGGTTTAGAGATGCCAGCTGAAATAGTAGATCAGGAAAACCTTAGGTGGTACTTGATGGGAGATACTGGTCAGAGCTCAGATGACCATAATGATGATACAAATGATAGCAGTAACATCCTTGGGAGATTTCTGCTGAGAAGAAGGACTGCATTGGCTTTTGTACTCTAGCAAATGTGTATTAAGCCTTGATAGAAAGTTTGCCTGCATTTTTCTGTTGTCCAGAGTCATTGCCTGAGACAGAGATTAAGGGTGGCAGATGAATTAATCTTGCAGAAGAAATTTCAAGGCAGTCTAATGTTGAGGTGGTGGCATGGCTACTGCTGACTGATAAACCCCAGAAGACAGGAATCCATAAGATGTGCAGTGTGCCTAAGGAGGATCACAATGGCATAGTCAAACAAGACTGTGAAATATGTTGGCAACTGACACTGACAGAAGAACTGAAGAGCTGAAATGCCCTATACATGGTTCCAAGAGTAATACCTAAAGAGTCTTACCTGCCCTTGATAGACAGTGAGAGGTCAATTTTAATTAACAGAAGACTCACTTTAACTTGGTCTTAAACACCCAGCAGAAAAGTATAATAAAAAATATAGATAAAATTTTGTCATCTCTCTATACGCCCTCCAAAATAGCAACTTCTCATTGTAAAAAACACCATAACTGATCACTCGCTCTCCTAAAAATATAGATATATATTAAGACAAGCTGTACTCTAAAATCAGATTACATCAGACATTCTAACAAGAACACACAAAAAAAATTACTTCTACCGTTATGAAAGAGAAGTGCTGTGTATATATTCCTGATCCTTGTAATATGGCTATTCAAGATATTAGATGACATGTTAGGGCCATTTCAGATTCTAAAATTTCCTAGACCTTCTCCTTATCCTCTTTATAAAAGGTTATTACTGGGTCTTCCTAGTGAAACATTTGTTGGTTATATTCATAATAGTCTTGTTTATTTTACTGTTTGGCTCATACTTATTTAACTGTTTCCTTAGACTTGTCTACACCACAACTATGCCAGAGACACATTAGTTAAAAGCCAAGCCTCAAGATAAACAAAAAACCAGGCCTACATACTCCACAAGGGATGAGATACATGGTAATACATTGTCTAATAAGGTCTAGATAGACATCAGTCATCTCAATAGACCACCAAGACCCCAGATCATCACTTACCAGAAAAGTTCTTTAATCTTTCCGTGCCTGCCCACTACATGACTTAACTTTCCATTAAATCAATATTACCTAAACAGTTCACAGGACCCCTTCTGTCTGTTCAGCCTTTCTCTTCTGGCCTCGCCTAAAGCCCTCATTGCCTCTCAAGATCTAAACCCTAGGGACTGGAATACTTTCTCCCCTTCCCTGGGTCTTAATCAAATACCTCTCACCATCCCACTAAAGCCAGATCACCCCTATCCCTCCCAGCACCAATTCCCTGTCTCTTATGAGGCTCTGAGAAGACTAAACCCAATTATCTCTCACCTGATCTCTCCCATTCATAAATGTCACAATCTCCCCCACATCTATCAGGCTGACTAAAATTCCAAAAAACAATCAAATGCCTTTTTCCTCCCTCTTTTCCTGTTCGACAACTAAAAAGGTCATTTTATTATATGTTTTCCTGTAGATTTTACTTTCAAATTTACTGAAATTCCAATCCAATTGTCTTTTACCTCAGGGATAAAATACTTTTCCCATCATGCCTGTATTTATCACAGCCCTAATTAAGATCCCCTCCACTTACTTATGACTTTTGGCCCAATTAGTATGGATGACAGCTTCACTCAATCGGTCCAAATCACCTTTACAAAACCTTAATGTTCACTCATTCCTTGCTGAACTGCTTCAATCCTACCTTAGCCAAAGATTGCTCGCTCTGCATTTCTATGTCAGAAGCAACCTATACAGCTATTCCAGTCCCTCCTCAGGTCTGGATTTCCATGCCTTCTCAGACTTTTCTCTCAAGTTTTACAGGATCTTGTACAAGTGATTATAAACCAACAGATGCTGATGCTGCCTTCTCTTCCATACAGCCCTGTGCCTTAGGATTTTTCTCCCACTAAGTTGCCCATTCAGCCCATTTGTCATGTCTGAAGCAACCATGGAACCAACACCCATTTCCTTTTTCTTTTTCTTCTTTTCCTTCTTCTTGTTTATAACAAAAGATGGGACTATAAGGCTCTGATCAGACCTGACTCTCTGTCTAAAACCTTCTTGGCAGCAGAAGCACTACTCTCAGCAGGCAACTTAGCTCAGTACCAAAGCTGTCATCAGCAAGCACAGGATGTTGTAAAGGAGATAAGCTAGCACAAGACATTTTGCATGTCCCAGGACATCTGGGGACATCTTGAGACACCCGAGAATTTACACCACATGCTTCAAGGACTCTGCCCACTGAGGTGCAAGACTGCCAGAGAAATTTGACCACAGATATTTATTAAAATCTTCCTGCCCAAGGTCCCCTGCCTTCTTTGCATCCCTATAAAGAGTCACACTTCTCTTTGTTCCTGACAGAAAGTCTTTTTGCTTTCTGTCTTCCTAAACTCAGGCATAATAAATTCTATGCATGTTGCCTTTACATAAGCCTGGTAGTCTTGGCTGGTCTTCCCACCCCCTTGCCCCATGTGTTACAGGAACCAGTTGATTATGGACTGAAACATCTAACTGTGAACTAAATAAACCTTTCACCCTTTAAGTTTGTGTGTTGGGCATTTTTTCTCAGCAATGAAAGAAAAATAACTAAGACAGTAAATATGGCTCAAAGAGCAACAAGAGGTCCAGATATTTCTAGCATGAGGCAGAGTTGGTCAGCGCTGTGTGCTTCATTTGCTTCCTCACTTTTCACCTTCAAATCTGTGCTCAGGGTGTTCTCTGAAGATTATTCCCACTTGCAAATCTCTGAAGACCACCTCGAGTAGAGACAGGGTATACACACAAGGTACAGGGCCAGGACTAGCACTAACATTGCTGAAGATAATGGCAAGTATGCTCCCCAGGTCCTCCATCAGTGGCATAAAGGTGAGCCTCAATGAAGGCATGGAGGAAGTGTCAGGATTCTCAAAAGATCTTGTGCCCATAGTACAGGTAGCACAACTGGGGCTGGGAGACCACTCCTCCTCCATCCACCTGAATTTAGACAATACACCTTTCACTGTCCTTGCAGAAGCAGAACATAAAAATGGCAAAGACCCAGGGAATCTCTAAAGCTCCAGGCCAGACTCATGTATGTTAGATCTTGCAGCCTGATTTTTAGGAACATTTCCCCCATTTGAACCTCTTTAAATCTTCATATTATGGACTGTATCTCATGTATATGATTTAATCAGATTGAATTATGGGACAGACCCATGCATTATGGTTCCTCTGAGATGACTCAGCATCCTGTCAAACATTTCTGTCAGGCTTATCCAACGACCCAGTCAGAGACAGCCAGGGTGGGATGCACATCTTTTAAAATCCAAAAGCCTGATTTATCTGTGTAGATTTTATTTCCCTTTGTTTCCCAACATCACTTTTCTGTTTGTGCCACTTTTTTTCCCTGTTGGCACAGACCTGGCCTGAGCACGTCTTCCTATTATCTTCATAAATATAGCTGATTTTCTTTCACCATTGGATGTAGACTTGCAATCCTTTGCTTATCATATGCAAGAACCTGGAATCTATCTCTGAGATCCATCATTTGGTATCATTTCTTGGTGAGTGCACCCAGGAGAGGACCACCAGACAGAGGTCAAGAAAAGTACATCCAGAAAGTAAGGTCAATCCTTTCTTGGGAGCACTTTTTCTCTATCCATCTTTTTATAATCAACCAAGGATGCTTGTGGACATGCAACAAGTTTGAGAGAGTCACTGCCACGGTGAAGACTCAGGGAGTGGGGATTGACCAGACTGTGGAGCATCAGGTTTTGACCTTTACAGGCACCCAGAGAGCTCCCAAACATCAGGTGGGTTTGTGTTTGCGCAAACCCCCATTGCTATTAGTCCTTACAATGTGTGGGTTCACTTTCAGTGTCGGTATTTCCCACACTTCTACAGAGATGTTGCCAAACTGACTAGAAATGTGGTAGCATGCTTAAATGCCTCTAAGCTCCCAGAGTGAGCATGGAAACTGGCATCTGGACACTGAACTGGACAGAGTCCTCCAGGTGGCTTCCTTAAATTTTTCACTTGGGACAGAGAGGCCTGGGCTTGGTCCATTTGATGTTATTTTTTTTCATTTTGGAGAGGGTGCTACTGGAAGAATGCCCTGAGCTATGTAGATTTAGATGAAAATTTGGATATTGACCAAACTTGTTTTGGAACCTGTTGCAGTCCATAGGCTCAACTTGAGAGGGTTCTCTTCTACAGTTTGCTTTCTTTACCTCTCTCTCATGAGGGAACTTTGGTTCCCTTTTGTCCTGGTCTCCATCAGGCTTTCACTTAAATTCTGTGGCTTTTCTGGTGCTGTTCATCTGAGAGAGGTAGCAAGTTTAAATGTGGAGAACTGAAAGAAAATCATGTACTCCTTTTAATGTGCAGTTTTGTGCCAACAGCAGCTGCTGCAGCCAGGCAACTGCAGCCGCTGTATTATCATGGGTTCTAGAGCTGGTCTATATCCATCTCTTCCTGGGGCTACTTCTCTAATACTACCTTTTTTCTCTTCTATTCTACTTATTTTTTTGTGATAACCGTGGTCTCAAATTTATGTTTCCATCTAAAATGATGTATCACCTGTTTTAGCTGATTAAATTTTCATTGTGAAGTTTTGTCAGAAGACACATATGTTTTGTTGAATTATCTAGCAAAATACAGGAAAATTATCAGGATTTGGGGGATTTTATTGAGGAAAGTGCATACTACCCCTCCTTGGACAGGCATATTGTGATGTTAGGTGGTTATGTAATTGGCTAAGAGGCTTCCAGTCAGCACAGCATTCCAGTTCCGGACACCGTTTCTCAAAGATGAGTCATGGCCATGGGGGAGATCCAAAGGTTCAAAATGAACTGGCACCAGTGCATACACAAGGCCAGATGCTTCTGGAATCCCAAAGGCCAGATTTATCAGGGGATGTCCTGAAAATAACCGAACAAGTTAAAAATGCTAGGAAAGTTGGGTGAGGTAGGGAAAGTGAGGTTTCTGACAAATAAAAAGTTAAACCCCTTGTAGAGTTAGAATAGCTAAAAAATACACAGAGAGAGCTGATAAGGCAGCCTGGCCTGGCTAATTTCATACCAAGGCTCAAATCCCTCCTCACTCCACCTCCAATTAAGCACAAAGGAAACAAAGTATCAAGGGGGAGTATATTACAGTAAACTCAGTACATAAAATACATACTAACACCTAGACACACATATATAATATATTTTTATATATTATATATAATATTTTATATATTTTATATATAATATATATTTTCTGTATATTACATATAATATATATTTTCTGTATATTATACATATAATATATATTTTATGTATATTATACATATAATATATATATATAATCTCACCCTATCAATACCCTCAAGTTCACATGTATTCTTTTTTACTAATTCAGTCTTGAATGTAACTGTGCTATTAATCTCACAAGATAAGCACCTAGATAGCACAGAGATCAAAGAAATGCTTACCTAAGAATGTACATGAGGCAATGGAAGCGACAATAGACAAATTAGAGGTCTGAGAGCTCAGAATATCCAGTCAAATTATAGTGACTCTCAAGAAGGATAGTCCCTTTCTTGCTATGTAATAAAAGAGGCAAGGGGTAAAGACTCACATGTTCCAGCTCTGTACATCCTACCTTACTCCAAAAAAGTATCTAATTTCCCTCCTTTTATCCAATAAAGTGATTTTGTTCCCTTATACCTCTATCCTTTCTAATAAAGTGATTTTGCTTTTCCTTTCAAACTTATATCTCTAATTCTTTTATTGGTGTAGGATTTTTTATGATCCCTAGATAAAAATCTGCCTTCGCAAGGTGTAACATTGACACAGCATGCCATATACAATTTCCATGGGGGAATTGAAGCAAGGAAAGGCTCTAAGATTTTTTCTGATAAAATCCCTTCGAGTTCAATATTGCCAGGTCACAATCTGGCTGGGGCTGGCTGATCAAGCTCACAAAGCACCAGAGGATGGTCTCCAGGAATAGATTGGATATTGACCCAAGGAAAGGCCTATAAATTTCTCACAATGCCTCCTGCCCACAAAACCCAGTTTGTGGTATGCCCCATTCATCCCATCTGATTCACTGCTTAAAAACCTACTACACAGGTCTGCTTTTTCAGTTATAGATATTCAGCAATGCAAAGAGAAACTGGGTAGATTTTCCTAGGACTCTGAAAAGTTTGCTGATGGTTCGCAAATGCTAATAATGGCTTTTTATGTGACATGGAAAGATGTCCAGTTTATCCTTTTCTCTTGCTGCACAGTAGAAGAAAAAAAAGCAAGGATTATAAAATATACAAAATAGTCTAATGATGAAGCCTCGGTGGCTCCAAACACTGATAATCAGCCAACTCTGTTATTTGGACCAAACAAGGCTCCCTAGTGTGATTATAACACATGAGGTAGAGAAAACAAACATAGGTTATACATCTGGGTCATCTTAGCAGGTATGCCTGTAAACTATGCTCGGCTCAGGACTATCATGGCTCTGATGAAAATCCAGCTTCTTTCTAACTCTGGCTTAAAGAAGCACTCTGTAAATATATTCATTTAGGCCTGGAGTCTAGGGAAACTAATAGGGTCTATTTACTCAGTTGGCTGTAGATAGTAGGAAAAAGCTGTAGAAACTCTGGCAGGGCCCATGAGCTGCAATAAGTCATTTGGTCAATGTGGCATACATATTCAGTCTTTAATAACCATGATGAACTAGAAGAAATAAAATAAGTTGAGTAAGAAAAAGTCAGGTTTTAACCATGCTAACACTAATGGATAAGGTTCATGATGAAGCCCTCAGCACTAAAGGGGACTTGGATAATCCAAATAGTTATGGAAACTAGTCAGAGTGCTACATGTGCAAGAGAGTAGGTCACTGGGCAGAGGAGTTTTCTCTAAAGCTGCCAATCCCTTTTCAGGCCTGTCAGAACATGGAAGAAGACTCTTTGCATTAGGAGATGGACTCCCTTTGTTTCTCGAGAGAGATGAGGTCAGCCATCACCATGATGGACAGGGAAGAATGCCCAGAGTGTGAATGATAGTGCCAGAGGAGGCCTACATGGTCCCAGCGCAAGGACATCCTCATCAATTTAAAAGTGCCATGGGAGATCATAGATGTAGTGAACAAGACTTTGTAACATTATGTTATCTTACTCAATTCTAATTTCTAATTGGGGTGATTTTATCACCCCATTCCTCAGTTCTTGTGGGCCATGAAAGGGTTAGCCAGTTAGCTTTCTTTATCCCCACTGTGAGCTGCCAGTTGTAAGATTTTTTTATCCAAACTGCCTCTATGGTGATATCAAGGTGTTCAATACCAGTAATTGAAGAGATATATTATTCTACTTAGGGCCACTCTGTCATTCAAACCACTGGCAACTCATGTCCTAGTTTCCAGGTGTCCAGTTATCCTAACCACTTGGGGCCTGTTTTCTCTTCCTGGAGTTAACCCCCATGCATAATATCACAGCACCATGGGGAGTGCTGTTAAGGCCTCTCCGGTAGTCATTCAGCTGACAGACCCTAATCTATACCCTCACAGATGACACTACTAACTTTAGAGAGGTGCAAGGCAGGGAATAAAGCTCATTTTTAATAAATTTTTGGCTACAAGGTTGTTGCTGCTATACCAGTCCCCATGTAATACAACTATTTTACAATGAGACAAGCCATTAGAAGAATATCTTCTAGTATAAGATCTCAGAGACATCAACAAAGCAGTGACACCTATTCACTCATTAGTAGCAGACCCATACCCTGTTTTAGCACAGATCTCAAGGGACACTCATTGGTTCTCTGTTCTTGATCTCAAATGGACCCTAACTTTTCTATTCCCATGGACCCTAACTCCCAATACTTGTTTGTCTTTGAATGGGAAGTTCCACAAACAGGACTTCACCTATAGTATACCTGCACTGTCCTGCCTCAAAGTTTTAGGGATAGCCTCCACTTGTTTGTGTGGGCCTTAAATCAAGACTTAAGAAAGAGGAAGTTTAAAAGGGCAGGCCTATTACCATATGTAGATTACCTCCTCATTTGTAATCCCATCAAAGGGCTATGTGATGAAAACACCAGTTCAATTTTCTAACAAAAAAGGTTTTACAAGGTGTCCCAACATAAGGCTGAATCTGCTTTAGAGCTACCCTGGGAGAAAGACAAAGAAATCATAACACATTTCTCAAAAAAGTTACATATCTCCAAAAAAGTGGGGTATCTTTTATCACAAGGTCAAAGTCACCTGTCCTGAAGGAGAACAAAGACAATTCATGGCCTGGGTCCTCCAGAATCTGAACAGCAGCTGAGGGTTTTCATGTGCATGTCAGGCTTCTGCCACATAGGGATACCCCATTTTGGATTCACAGCTAAACCCTATATAAAGCAACTCAAGGACATAAAACTAAAACTTTGAAATGCACAACAGTCACTCAAGGGGCCTTCTTGGACTTAAAGCAGAACATGATGAAGACCCCAGAAGTTGGAGTCTCAGACCTAAATAAGGCTTTTTCTCTTGCTAATGTTGAATAACAAGGAGTAGCCACTGCAGTGCTAACCTAGTGTTTGGGCCAAGAAAACCAATCAGCTGCCTTCTTTTCCAAACAACCAGATGCAGTGACTCAGGGTTGGCCTAGCTTCCTGTGAACAACAGTTGCTATGGCAATCTTCAACAAGAAAGCATCTAAGATGACCTTGGGATAAAGGCTATTAGTTCTAAACCCACACCAGGTTAAAGCCTTGTTAGAACTCAAGAGACAATTGAGGATGGCAGGAGAAAGGCTCACTAAATGTCAGATCATTATTATAAAATACCCAGATGTCTCTCTTTAGTCTTGCACCCATGCACCCTGCTTCCAGTTGGGTGGGAAGAAATCATTGCCCAAAATTATGCCAGAAACCCTGACCTGAGAGACCAGCCATTTACAGGGATGGCTACAATGTGGTTTACAGGTGAAAACAGTTTTATAAAAGGTGGTATTAGGAGGATAGGTTATGTCATATTTGTTTTTTCCAATGTCAATAAATCAAGATTACTTTCTCTTGGGATCTCTGCCAAAAACAAAAATTATATATATATATATATATATATATATATATATATATATATCTCCCAAATATGTCTTTCTGGTCTTATATGCACATGCAGCCATCTCCAAAAAGGAGGATATTTTACTAAACTCCAGTCACTAATAAAACATGGACAAGATGTCTTCAACTTCCTCAAGGCAGTAAATCTCCCAAGTGATGTCCATTGCTGGGGACATCAAGCCTCCCTGGCCTCTCTCCTAGGGTAATTCTAAAGAACATTCAGCTGTTAAAGAAGTTGCTTTCAAAAATATTGCCAGCCCATCAATAGCTTTTCTCATGGTTCCATTCTTGATTTGGAGCAAGGATGCTCTAAAGAAGAGTTTCAAAAATTTTTTGTTGAAGGAGAAGACCAAAAAGGCCAATGGTGATATGTGAAACCCCAAATGTTCTTGCCACAGTGAGTACAGTGGGAAGTTATTAAGTGTCTACACGATGCCTTTCACATAGGGCAATATGCTACCACTACTATGCTCCTTCGTCTCTTTACAAAGCCTGGAATTTGTAATATTATCACCCAGGCCTGTAAGACATGTCCTGTTGGTGCCCTTCATAATCCACAGACTCATCCACAACTCATTGTTTGCTCTAGTACAATTCTGAGCAAACTCCTTAGAGATTAGGAAATAATTTCACCCATATGCTTACATGTAAGGGGTACACACATCTCATAGAGTGCATTGATACCTTTATTGGGTGGAGAGAGGTCTTCCATAGCAGGTCAGAACAGTTCTTAATGGTGGTAAAATTACTGCTTAAGTGTTCCTAGGTTTGGATGGCCTAGGCTATCCAGAACAATAGCAGGCCCTCATTCACATCCTAAATCATGTAAGGAGTCACAAAAGCGCAAGGAATTAAATACTATCTCCATGCTGCCTGGATGCCTTAGTCATCAGAAAAGGTCAAATTAGTAAATCAAAACTTAGGCAAGCAGTGTCAAGATACCCACCATAATTGGCTAGATCTCTTCCTATTGCCTTATGAGGCTTTGAGCAGGAAATGGCTCCCATGGCCCCTTCGACTAGAAAGTACAAGAGTTCCTGTTCTCCTCATAAGTGGCACCAGGAAGTGGCCATGGAAGATAGGCCTTTCTCCTTTAGCACCACTTAAAGATGTCTGGAGACCTTTTTGCTGAGGGGGTGAATAGAACAGGTAGCATAATTGGGCCTGGGAGATCACTCCCTCTCCATTCCCCTGAATTGAGAAATACACCAGAGCTAATCATCATTCTGTCGTCCTAAGAGAAGAAGAAAATAAAAATAACAAAAAACCCAGGGAATCTCTAAAGTTCCAGGCCAAAACACATGCATGTTAAATCTTCTGGCCTGACATTCAGTAACCTTTTCCCCACTCACACAATTTTAAATATTTATACATGTGGACTGCAACTCATATATGTGATTTAATCGTAATGAATTTTTTTTTTTTGTGGGTACCGGGGGTCGACCTCAGGACCTCACACGCCAGCAGGCGCCTGTGCCGCTGAGCGATATCACCGGCCCCTTTTTTGTATGTGGGATCTGGGAGTCGAACTCAGGCCCTCGCACTTGCCAGGCAGGCACGTAAGTGGCTGAGCCATCTCACCAGCCCAATCGTAATGAATTTTGGGGTAGGTCTGTACATTATGGTTTTCTGAGATGACTCAGCAGTCTGTCAGTCATATCTGTTAATCTCATCCACATAAATGAGAGGCACCCAGAGTGGGATGTAATTCTTTTAAAATTTGAAAGCCTGCTTTATCGGTGTGCTTTTTATTTCCCTGTTATCCCTACACAATTTGTCTGTTGATGTCACCTCTTTTTGTTTCTGTTGGCATACACCTGCCTTGAGCATACCTTCTCATTATAATAATGCAGCTACTTTTTCTATTAACTTTGAATATATACTTGCAATTATTTGTTCACCATACACAAGAACCTGGAATCTCTTGAATCCATCACACAATATCATCTGTAGGCAGTAAACACAATTATAGGCTCCCGGATGTCTTGATCTTCCTTAGTCAGGAAAAGCCAGTAGAGATGCCATTCCTTGGCTCATTCACTCATCACTGACATATTTGAGAAGTTGGGGCTACTGTTGGAGTGGAAAGCTCAGCTCTCAGCTTGGTGGAAACATACAGCTTTCATGAACTCCATGGTGGGGTGGCCAAGGGACACAGGGCTCACAAGACTTTTGTGCAGTTAGTCAGATTGTACCTGTTGTGTCCCTCTTCAAACAGCTTGAAAACCTTTTTTACAGAGATGCTGGGGTAAGGCAAGCACCTCCCCCAGAATGAATATCTCTAAGATCATAAATGGAAAGACCAGGATCAGGGGACAAAAACTGTCAAGCAAATCTGTGCCTCCTGGGCCTTTTCCCTCAGCAGCCGCCAAACCAAGGGACAGACATCATAAGTGGGTTATGTTTGGACACCAGAGGTCAACAAGAAAATAGAACAAGGATGGCTGCTGGACCATAGTGAGGGTACGTAGAAACTGCTGCCCAAGAGGACTAGGTCTCCAGAGGCTGTGAGGGTTGTAATTGGTGTTCTGCTTGTGTCACCAAAGCTCCCAACCTGCACCCTATGAGGGGACATACACAAGTCACTATGCTGAATGTGGACTTGGTGAAACAGGGTCTCAAATGCCATTCATGACAGGGCACAGTTAGCCTAGAGTAGATGGAATTGTGGACTGACAAGTACCTCTGAGCTTTGGTTCCACAATTGCTCCATGCTTCTATCCTGAATGGATGTTACTCAGCTGCCCCAGGCCAGCTTAACCTTCAAGACTAAGGGCCACCACACCTAAATTAAGCCCACTAGGCATCCCCTGTGCCCTTGCTTATGAGGAAGGAGGGTGTCACACTCAGATCTCTTGCCCTGTTTCATGTCCTCCTGATAGGGGACCTCAAAAGAAGTTGGTCCTAGCCTTGCACCTTTACCTCAGCCAGGATAATCTCCACCAAGCATCTGTGACTCATTATCAGCACCTGATCTTACAACTGGCACAGCAAAATGGAACTTTGAAAGATGCATATTTTTTCTTCCTTTAGAGACAAGAAGGTTCTCCAAATTTCTTCAAGCCTAGGGCATAAATGTTTACTCCCACCACTCATCAATCCAAACAAATGGAAAGAATATATAGATGTTGGACCCAGGAGGCAGGAACCCAGTTTCCTTTCCATAAAAATGGGATCAATGAGCTGAAGATGTCTGGAAATGATAAAGTAAGTGTGGAGGTATGTATTATATTTCTGTTTTCCCTCTGTTTCTTACTATTAAAGACCATTATCCTCATGTAAAAAGTGAGATGGTGATTTGAGGCAAATGAGCCAATCTCCTCAGATCTAGCTTTGAATAAATCCTTTTTTTCTTTTCACTAAATGTCTTAGTTTTTCTCATTGCTGAGACAAAATACCTAACACCCAAAGTAAAAGGAGGAAAGGTTTATTTATCTCACAATTTCTAGAAATTTCAGTTCATAGCTGGCTTGCTTCAAGGCACAGGAGCATCACCAGGAAGAAATAGTTCATGATGGGCAGAAAGGAGCAAAGCAGTGAAGTAGTGAAGCAGCAATTGACAAGGGCCAACAGCAGCCCTCTCTGTCCTTTATGTTCTATCCAGGCTATGAACCCTTAGGGTGGGTAGCACTCACATCCTGGGTGGGGCACCATTAACCCTAGCATCTCACCATGAATCATTCCCAACATCACATTCTTAATCCCAGCACTTAGATCCAGCCATCTCTGAAAAGCCTCACCTATGACCACATGAGGCTTTGGGGGGAACTTCTAGATACAAATCATAGAACTAAAATATATGGTCTCCTTTGATTTGGCCAGTGTCAAGCAAATGAACCTGACTGTGTGAACCGGAGGGACAGGTAACAGTACGACATGGCTGCCACTGGTGATTGGCAGACAGTTCAGCTGGGAGAAGCTAATGCCTGGTCATGCAGAGCAGTGCATGTTTTAAAGTCTGGATGAGTTGGGCTCTGAGCATATCTGTTTTGATTTTAGGGGGCAGGTTCATATCATATAAATGGTTGGGGTGGGGAAGTGAGGGTACTGGGTGGATACAGCCACCCAATGAGGGCAAGATCAGGGATCTACAGAGCAGGACATTGGACTAGGAAGGGGAAAGTTCTGCTTTCCATATGGTGGTGAGTAACGACTTTATAGAATTCTTTGTGCCCTGAAATAACATGTGACCCATGTGATGAGCAGATTATAGAGAGGAATTAGCCCACCAAACTGTCGAGAAATGCATCCCAGGTGGCCACCCCAAGCCTTAGACAAAGGGTCTGGCTATTTCATTTGACCAAGAAAAAGTGTAGAGGAAGTTCCTTGTTTGCTCTAGTTAAGGTGGTCTGAATCTAAGCCACATTTAGCTAGAGTAAAGTGATATGTGAGGGATGACAAAGATGTGCAGCGTACCAGTCTGGCCATATGATCAAAATGGTAATAATGCTTTTACTGAAACCACTGCTGAGGGTAGCAGCCTAACCCACCTGACAATATGGCACATGGATACAAAAGAAAGGCAAAGAGAGGATGTACTACAGTTGAGGAGCTATGGGATGACCCAATGTTCTCTCTGGAACAAAAGACCTCATCCCTAAATCTCATGGCTTTTATTAGTATCAATCAGAGATGTGGGTGAGGGTCAGGGCAAAGTGTATAGGGAAAAGAAATTTGTAGACATACCAGGCACGGAGGCCTCCAATGAGCAATGCACAGATAGTTTTGATGTATGCAAGCTTGGCACCTTTACTGCCAGGAAGGTATAATTCTTTCTGAATTCCATGGCCTCAGCTGAGATGTTATCCCATGTCTTACCCTTGGAACCTCACAGGCTCTACTCGAGCCCCCATTCCAGCCATTAACAAGCAGACTGTTCTCTACTGTGTGTTGCTGCTTTGCTATTAATGAGACCACCGCTGCCTCAGCTGAAATTGAAAACATCCTCTTAGCCAATTAAGGAACATTTATTTCAATATAGCCAGCTTTGCATATCTCAGTGAATAGGGTGAAGGAGAGGTCAGGGACAAGTCAAAGCGAGGGCTTTATTTCTCAGGAAAGAGCAGTGTGGCAGTCTCCCACATCTCCCCCTTTCTATTTATGTAATTGCAGCAGTTGAAAAACAGTCAGGCTATGGTGGCCATTATAGTGACAAACATATTTTTGGAGTATGTGGGAGGCCCTGTCATGTCACCAGCATGCCAGCCTCCTGCATTGTCTTTAGTTGTCTTCATGTCATGGGTTTTGTAGCCTGCGTGGATGTCAGTACTTGTGACATTGGTTTTACTCAAGGGTCATTCTAGAGAATGCTTGCATGGGAGGGCTGGATGGGAACAGGCTGTACAACAGGGCTGAGATGTTTCTCTCTCCATGGTCACATGTTACCCAAGTGCAGCCATAATAGTGTTCCATTGTCTGTTAATACACAAGCATCTCCTTGACCATATGTTATTAGTTGTACTCAGCTGGGTTTAAATTATTTTTAAAGTACCAAGGACTAATTATTTTTGGAGGTAACCCTGTTGTAACCATATCCCCTTTTTGTTTATTTAATTGATTTTTAATAGATTGAAGTGGTATTTTATAGCCTGACCTTTGGTGAATGTGTCTTTGGCCATAATTGTCTTTTATGCTGAAGGCCCAACCCTGTCTTACTGCCTGTAATATTTGTAACTAACTTACCTGTCTATAACATTTTTTTCTAAAGATCTACCTATAACAGCAGTTAGGGGAGCCTGGGCATAGTTTCTATCTTAACTGCTTTGAGATGAGAAGGATTGATGTAAAGGGAGACCACAATCAGTGTCCCCCTCCAAAGAGATAAGCTAATGGGCCTAAGAAGTCCTATTGAAGTTTACCAGTTAAAACTCTTTTTACAAGTTGATCTGTTGTATCTCAGTAAAAGGAAACAAATATATATATATAGTTATATATACAAATATATATATTTATATATAGTATATATATAGTTATACTTATATATATATATTTTTATATAGTATATAGTTATACTTATATATACAAATATATATATTTATATATAGTATATATATAGTTATACTTATATATACAAATATATATATTTATATATAGTATATATGTTTATATATAGTGTATATATATAGTTGTAGTTATACTTTTTTACAGGATGTTTAATACCAAGTTAAATTGAAACCTGTATTAATAAATTTTAACCTCTCGCTATCTATCAAGGTCAGTTAAGTCTCCTCAGAATTTACCCTAGAACCATGCATAGTGCTTCTCAATTTTTCAGTCAGTGTCAGCCATCTGGGTGAGTCATGGGCATTGCTTGACCAAGTTTCTTTCTGTGAAAACTTGGGGGATTTTTTTAGTGATCCTCCTTTGGCAAACTGATTGTTGTGTTCCCATCCCCTGGGGCTCGACAATCTCCTTGGTCAGGAGGTTGTGTAGCTCATCAGAGTTATAGGATGTCGCAGAAATGTTTCCTCATTTCTTGGGTTTTTGTTGACCTTGGAGGGCCAGGGTCTTTTTGTCCCATTTATTTTTTTAGTTTTGGGTCTCCAAACCTTAGTTATTGAACATCTAGGAGAGAAGTTTAATGAAATTACATTGTATTGGGAACAGTGAACTTAATTATTATTATTTTATCTGAATATTAAGCTTTTTGAAATATGAACTGTAGTCAGAGGACTGTTATTTCTTATCAACCATGGCTGTTCTTGTTGAATCCCTGTAGAGTGTTAACAGAGAGCAGTTATAAAGTTTTACAGAGAAAATTTTAAGATCAAAAGCCTTATATAATATTTTAGCATAAAACTCATGATGACATTTTTGTAACACACTTAAATATACATTTTGGCATAGAATAGCCTTTTTTAGTCAAGCATCCCTATCTAGTACATAAGCTTTTATCTAACTTATCCTTTAATTGAATGTTATTGAAGAAATTTGTGACATTGTCTGGGCTGTTTAATGTCCAAGCTTCTCTAAATGTAGTAGTACATATGTAGCATATATATCACATTAGTTTCTGTTAAAAATATTATCATTTGACTGGTGACTTCATGTTGGCTTGACATGAACGTCCCATCATAAATATCTGGAGCACAAGAGGAAGGCAGATGTCTAAATCTGAAAGAAAATATTTATCACCATAAACAATCCAGGTTTTACATTTTAGAAGACATGTACATGTGAAGGCATGAATCTATTTAATACATCATGAGATTAGTAATAGTGAATTGTTATAGCCATCTAAAAACTTTTATTTCTTAATTAATTTTTGTACCAGAGCATCTTTAAACCAGAAAACCTTATTATCTTATTCTTAGAAAACTTAAACTTTTGATGATGACCAATGTAAACATATTACAAAAATATATTTTGAACATTTATTGGGGTCTCCCATAAGGCTATGGAGATTATTGGGATTTCTTATTAATGAAAATATAATGGATAATTATTTAGGCAGCTGCTTCTTTATTCAATTGGAGTCCTTCTGGTAGTTTCTCACCACCCTAAGGGATTTGCTTAATTATCTTAATGAATTTTAATGACATATGAGTACCAGATAACATTTAACACATTATTTTTGAGCAATGAAAAACTCTGAAGTCATAATACATAAACAACAATATGCATTACATTTATAAAACCAATTTTAACATCATTTTGACCAGCTGGCAACTTCAGTGGAAGGATATCTTTAATTTTGATGACACTTATCTATAAGCCAAATTAAATTATAGACAAATGTTTTAAAAATCCAAAAATGCAAAAAGAAGAAACATTTGTTGAGCTCAAATAAAACAGCTGTTTACAGTATGGACTGACAGACAGACAAACAAATATACATGAGACATTTGCTTATAAAATCAGACTGCACTCAAATATATATATTGCCAAATTGAATTATAACATTTATAATTTTAGAAGTTTATAATTATAAAAGAACTTTTAAGAATTTTTCTGTAGGTCAATTAACAGAGATCTCCTATAATAAGAATTTGGAATGAATAAAGACATTTTTATCTATAAAGTATGTATGTATCTATCAATCTATATGTCTTAAAATTACCAGCAATTTCTTGTCCGTTTCTTTCATGTACAGCTTTCAGCTCAATCATCTTTATATACTCTATCAACTACTTGGACACCCCAGCACCCATTTTAAGAATCTGGTTGTAATTACTTATTATATTTTAAAAAACCAATTGAACCATTGTAATTTTTGTCCCACTTGTGAATTAGAAACTTGTGTTTTGTTCCCATGTTGCTATAACTATTCCCAACCAGTTCACTGCCAGCTCCCGACACTGCAGCCATTGGTGACTTAAGAGCAGTGACCCTAAGCATGTGTATGAAAGTGCAGACACCAGCTTGCTCCTCCATCCACTCCAACTCAGGCTTGGAAAAGGCATGCTGGGCATCCCATGCCAGGGGGCACAGCCTGTGTTCCCCACTGTGTCTGACATGACATTTTTGACAAAACAAGCATGTGAGATCCTCCCTGGCTCCCTTGTGCTGGCCTGGCCCCAAACTCCAGTAGCCACTGAGGTTTCCATTGCAGGCCTCTGGCTTGTGCCCACCAGCTGTGCTTCTTCCCCCATCTGGGGGTCTGTGAGAAGTGATGAGACTAACAGAAAACAGTAGTTTCTCCCCATTTCAATTCTTTTGGTTTTCTATCATGGACTGATCAGGCCCACAACCTCCCAAAAGAGTGGACAGTGAAGGCTTAAATAAAAGAGACAAGTGGTATGATTTTAGGGCTCCAGGAGGATCAAAACCCTCTAGAAGAATTCAAAATTCTCTGGGGGCTGAGACAAAGAACTTCTCTGGGTGACCCATATTTATTTAATTTTCAAACAAAGGAACGGGATAGAGTGGAAAGTGCAAGAACCTGAACAGGACCTTGGGAGTCAGTTCAAATAGTTTCCCAAGTGGTAAATTATGCCAGTGAGGAGAACTCTCTTATCTCTAGGTTGACATTTATTGCAGGAATGCAGAACCTGCAGCTACAGTCTGTATTTAGTTAATTGCGTTTGGAGCCAGGTGTCCTCAGCTGTGGCTTTACACTGTCATTTGAGACATCACAGAATCACAGGCCACTACAGGCCTCAGCTGGGACCAGTGATTCATAGAGGCTCAATTACTATGAATCTGCTGCCCATATCCAGACAAGGGGTCTAGGCCTGGGACAGACTTGCAAGTAAACATAGAAAGCCAGTTGATTAATTTTAAATCCTGTTCAGAGGCCCTTTGTTATGGTCTCCATCAGTTTTTAGAAGTCCCTTTAAAAGTCTGTAGGGTTCTAGATAGATTTGTGTTTGTTTTTTTCCCGCCTTGTAGATCGAATTGCTCTCCCCCTGAACACCTCTGGCAGTGGTGACAGAGCACTTTGTAAAGACACCAGTGCCTGGGAAGTCAGCTCTTCCCACAGAGCCTCTGCCTTGTGGGCAGAAACATCTGCTGCAAATTCTTTTGTTTCTCTATGTCTGAAGCAGGACATGGATTAGTTGGTTGTGAGCAATATAATGGTTTTTAAAGTAAGTGAACAATGTTCCAAGTTGAGAATATTTCAAGAGAAATAATATTTTTTTATCATGTGCAGTTTTAACTTTTTTTTCTAATACTCTGCCAATATTCATTATCTATAGTGCCTGTCTGAGGAAACCATGGATTACATCTGTTTACTTCTTGTAGCATTTTTGATAAGTCTTTTGTTGGCGCATGAATCCTGAGCATTTTAATAAACAGCTACATAGGTCTGTGTGGTGTGGCTTTTCCCAGACCTTCAAGGTCGAACAAATTTTGCTCTGAATGCCTCTGGGGCTTATATCCTTGACACTTGAGGCTGGAGTTTTTTGCAGCAAACTCTATTAGAGCAAAAATTGAGTTGAGCAAATGGATTGTTGCTCTTCTGCAGAGAAAGACTGTTCCATATATTTTAATCCCAGCTGATTCTACCTGCTTCAAGAATTCATCTATTTTTTGTTGTGCTTCACTCTGAAATTCCTTGGCCACTCATTACGAAGGGTCCCTGTGCCACCAACCATTGGCTTATGCTTGGGTGGGCTCATTTGTGGTATTGGGCACAAGTTACCAAAACGCCTGATGAGGGTATCAGTCTAAAAGTTCACAGTTACCAAAACCCCTGCTGAGGGTATTAGCCTAACCCATCTGGCAATATGGCACACGGATACAAAAGAAAAACAAAGAGAGAATGTTCTACAGTTGAGGAGCTCTGGGATGACCCAATGTTCTCTCTTGGAACAAAAGGCCTCTTCCCTAAAATCTCCTGGCTTTTATTGGTATCAATCATGGAGATGGGTGGGGGTCAGGGCAGAGTGCATAGAGAAAAGAAACTTTGTAGCCATAGCAGGCACAGAGGACTCCAATGAGCAATTCACAGATAGTTTTGATGTATGAAAACTTGACACCTTTACTGCCAGGAAGGTATAATTCTTTCTGAGTTCCATGGCCTCAGCTGAGATGTTCTCCCATGGCTTAGCCCTGGAATCTCACAGGATCCTACTTGAGTCCCCATTCCAACTCTCAACAAGGAGGCTATTCTCACCTGTGTATTGCTGTTTTGCTATGAATGAGACCACAGCTGCCTCAGCTGGATTCAATAACATTCTCTTAGCCAGTAAAGGAACATGCATTTCAATATAGCCATCTTTGCATATCTCAGTGAATAGGGTGAAGAAGAGGTCAGGGACAGGTCGTAGCAAGGACTTCATTTCTCAGAAGAAAGCAGTATGGAGGTCACCCACAGCTTTGGGGGATAAATGAGTGAGGAGTTGAGTTAGAGTCCTAGTTATTTTTTTTCTACACAGACCTTTCAGGTTATTCTTGCGTGGATCTGGGTCCCTGGTTCTGCCACTGAGAATAGACTTTCCTCTCTCCTAAGCCCTTTGTAACTGTCTTGTCCTTGCTAGACTTTGTCAAGGATTTTATGGTACTCAGTTTCATTTTAATATTTTTTTTTCAAAGAGGAGGGCATGATTATGTGCAAGAAAACACACAGGACCGTGTTTCCAGGCAGATTTGTCAGCAGGTTGTTCATCACAGCTCCAGTTCTGAGCTCTCTAAAGATGTGGCTTGGGATAAGTGAATGTAGAATGAAGAAAAATAGGGTGATCTTTGAAATGAATGTACTGAGCATATGACTCATTCATTCAGGTGCTATTTCTGAGTCCCACTTTTCCTTATAATTTTCAGGGCATCTGAGGCCCCACTTGCAGTTCCATTTAACTTTTTCCCCTTGCAATGGAAATCCCAAGACCACAGCAGTCCCAGGGTTCTGATTATCTCTCTAAAACCATAGTCCACATATTCTGTTTAGTAGAGATGTTAGCAAGCCTAAAGACAGGTCATTTAGAGCTACATGAAAAAGCAAAGAAGATGGGTTTGTTCTTTTTTCCTTCAATTCTTAATCACTAGCTATAGATAAGCCCACACAGGCTTATAATTTCAAACTTTAGCTCAAATGAATGTAGCATACTCTGAGCATGCATATAAGGTCCAGGCCCCATAGGAAACCCAAGCCATGGGTGAAAGGGTGGAAGAATCTCAAGATCTCAAAATAAAATAAAAAGAAAACTTCCACCTAGAAAAAAACCAAAGATGTAGTAAATCAATAAAGTCCATTTTCCTTGTAAAAGAACAATGAGCTCTGGAAAAGGAGAAGATATTTCTTAAAAGACCCACTCAATCATATAATCAGAAACCACATTAAGTGCAACTGCCATCTCAGCACTTGTTCACTTTCATGTTTGAAAGTGTATTCTCGGGGCCGGTGAGATGGCTCAGCGGCATAAGCGCCTGCCTTGCAAGCACGAGGGCCTGAGTTCTACTCCCGGATCCCACATACGAAAAAGGGGCCGGTGATATCACTCAGCGGCACGGGTGCCTGTTGGCGTGCGAGGTCCTGAGGTCGACCCCCCAGTACCCACAATAAAAAAAAAGAAAGTGTATTCTCCTCTAAAAATCTATCCTTTTGCAATATTCTCTATATGTCTTTTCTGAAATCTTTCACTAAAGACACAAAGGATCTCAATCTGTCATGGCTTTTTGTGCTATTAGGACTTCCTGGGGTTAAGACCTTACTTTGTGGTAACTAATACACACTCACTTTTAAAAGTAAGAAAATCTTTCTTCTGAACCTAAAGTCCTCTTCCTTTATAGCTACACCTGGGGTCTGTCATCCTGGTCAGAATATAGGGTGATACATGTATAATTACTATAGGCAAGAAGAGCACATTTCCAACATTCTGTGGACACGGCCTGCTTAAAAGTTCTACTCTGAGATCCTGATTCCTCAAAAAGTTTGAGGTGCAGAATTTCTTGCCTGCTTTGTTTACTGAATTATGGAAACAAGTGTCTAGAAAATAGGCTGGGAAAGGTAAGGGCTTAATATAATATGTACATGGGAAACTAGCTTGGACACCTGCAATAAAAGACAGCATGCAATGTTCTAGGAAAGATGAGGAAAAAAGGTAACTTGAAATCATGATGATGCTCAAAAGGCAGGGCAGCAGGGTAAAGACAGGATCAAGAATCAATCCTCCCTACTGGTAAATGTTCCCCGGGTTTGAACATGAGATGAGGGTCATTAGTTGAACTAAGTCTGCAATACACATGGAATGGAAATGAAACTTTAATTTTGTTTTTGCACCAAGGAATTTTTTTTGGATCTTGTTCTCTCTCTCTCTCTCTCTCCCTCTCTCTCTCTTTCTCTCTCTGTCTTTCTTCTCTGTCATTTTCAAAATAAAATTCAAAATATAGCCCAGACTTGCCCCAAGTGTTGTGATCTTCCTGCCTCAACCTCCCAAGAGCTGGGGTTATGGATGTGCTTCTCCACACCCATCTTCTTCCATTTCTTATCAATTTATCTCCCCTGTCATCCTTTCCCCCTTGCATCTAGAATACATATAGGATGGGCAAAGGAAAATGAGAAGTAAACAGTGTTTTACTCTAAGTAATACCTTTTATTGGCATATAAGTATAATGTGTATCAAAATTGTGTATAGAGTAACCAAACTACCAACACATAAACAGGTTCTGGTGTTCTCTCAGGTTCTCTCAAATTCCAATTACTCTTTCCTCTCCCTGAGCCCCTTCTATTGGGCCCACAAATATTCTTTCATACTACTTAACACTGGACATTTAATCCAGCTAAAAAAATTATTCAGAATTGTCATATGTACTTTTTTAATCTATTGATACTTCTCTCCTTCCATTCTTACTGATTTACCACTGTCCTTTCTCTCTTCCTTTTTTATTGTTCCCTTCCTTTATATTCCAGTCTTTTTGTTTGTAGTAATGGTACAATACTGAGCAGTTATAAAAGGGTTAAATTGTTGAAACAAGTTTTATTGCACATGATTGGTGTATGATTAGATCTGCTGACATTGATATAACTGGTAGGGATTCTCTACTTACAACACAGGGACGAGGACTGGTCTTATCAAAGAAGGACAAAAATGTAGATATATACCTAAACACAACCAAAGTCAAGACACCTCATGGGGAATCAGAAGGTAACACCTATCTCCATATTAACAAGATATTCTTTGCATTTCAACAGATCCATAATCCACACCATAAAGAAACCCAGAAGATTCAACATGGCTGAATAAAGGGGGACTCACACTGGAGTTTCTCAGAGGAAATCAACTAAATACACAGGTAACTGGAAGAGAGGGAGGGACATACATCCTGATACCAATATTAATCTGAGATAAGAGATGTGTAGATTAAACAAAACATAGACATAGGACTTTATAAAATGATAAACCAGCCCACAGGGCTGCCTGTGGATTTCCCACTGATGGGATCGGGATAGTAGCAGGGATATCTTTTCCAAGGAAGCTCACCCTATGAAAAAGAAAACCAGAGAGATGGCAAAGGTGTGGCAAACTCAAACTCAAACCACACAGGATAGACCTAGAATATAAGTCCCCATAGGATGCTGCAACCTGGCAATGAATTTTGGCCACCAGTTTTATTTTTCTTTATCCTTTTCTTTCTCTGTTAAGCACCATAACCACTAACTGGAACCTCTAATAACCACAAGGTTAGGGACGGGCCATTTGACTGAGGATTGCTAGCGAAACAACACAACTTCTCTTGCCTTACGAATGGTGTAAGAGAGGAACTTAGACCATTCCACAGCATCTGGGACAAGCACTTCCCTGTCCTGTGACAGGCAGAAGTCAGCAACTCTCTCTGACCTGTGACCCACAGTGTAGGAATAGGAAGAGGGAAACAAGCACACCCCTGCCCTGTCAAAATGACACCAGAACCTTTAGGATGGGAAGTTGACACTCTCTGACTTGAGACAAAGAGTGCTGGACAGACTTGTGACTAACAGTGCAGTGTAGGATAGGCTTGTGACTGCTAGCGCAGCTTGGGACAGGCTTGCAACCACAAGCATAACACAGCATGGGACAAGGAAGACAGAGCATGAGAGGAGCCAGTGCTGTGGAACAGAGCAGGCTGTGCAAGGTGTGGGAAGGACCAGCTGTGCACTGGACTGGTAGCTGCCTTGGGCTGCCTCTGAGGGTGCCACAGCAACCAAGAAAGCACTGTAGAGACAAACAGGGTAAAGAATACTGGGTGGGCCATCCAGAAAGCTGCTGGCTAAAATGGGCCACATCCCCTACATCCATAGGCCAAGATCAGGCCCACATCCAATCCAGCACTAATCTTGTTTCAGAATTGGTGGGATGCTAATTTGGACACTACCACAGAACAGTGGACACCAGAAGAATATTTATTTCATTTGTGTGTATAGTTTTCTTTTTATTTTCTGGTTGGGTTGTTTCTTTCCTTCTTCTTTCTTATATCTTTCTTTCTTTCCTTTTTTCTTTCTTTTTTACATTCATACATACATTTCTGTTCTATTCTATTCATCTTCTTAATCTCTTTCCTCAACTATCTCTCAATCTTAGGATATCTTCATGTGAGTGAACAGTGTCTCTAATCTTTCTGATTCAGTTCAATAATCTTCTTCTTTCCTCTTCATTTTCTCTATCCAGCCCTCTACTCCACCTCGCTAAAGCTTGCACTATCATCCTTTGTCCTCCAGCCTTGCTTCAATTATATATCTATTCATCTCTCTGTTTTGTACTCTATACCTTTTAACTTCACTACTAGAGTAAAATCACTAAACTAGGGGGAAAATCATTGCATAAGAGTTCCTGATTTATGTTGAGTTTTGTTATATAACTGTAGATCTTACCCCTATGATTAAAGATATCAAATCAAGAGTTGCCAGAGTGTGTCAAATTCTAGGTCATGTGTGATGCTATTATTGCTAATTGTAACAATTTATCCAGGAATCCATACTAGTTGTAATTAGTTGTTCTCCCTTCTATAACAATACTGTGATTGTCTGTGATCATAACCATCAAAATGGTCCAGTTCCAAATGACTGTGTGCTGAGCCAAATAGATGGAAACATCTCATACTCAGTAAATTGGGAAAGTAGGATCTTGGGACAAACACAAAAACCAAGAACTTCCTAAACATAGAATACGCCTCTGAAGAACAGACATTTCCTAGGCAGACTTCAATATTAGTGATAAAACTACCTACTATAAGAAATATACAGGCATCCACACAGGAAGAAAGTAAATTAAAATAAAAAATAGCAAATGACAAGGTAAAGAAGCAAAACCCAATCCCAGACCTCCAGCCCACCTAGGAAATATCCAAGAGACAATAAATGAAGAAAATGAAGCCCACACATCTGAAATTTCTGAAATGATAGCACAAGTTAAAAAACAGGTGCATTAGACTATTGAGGAAATCAGATCAGAAATAATCTCCCAGGTGAAAAAGAGATGATGACCACAGTGAAAGATTTACTCATCAAGTCTGGAATAGACATAAATAAAAAATAGAGGAGCATAGGAAAATGATGGAAATCATGAATGCACATCATAAGAAAGAAAAGAAATACACGAGATAGATACAAACAGATATCCAAGAAATCAAAAACTCCATTCAAATTTGGCAATTTGCCTCAACAAAAGTGAGAACAGAATTTTAGACCTAGAAGACAGGATTGCAACCAGCAATCATGAAAAGAAACACCTCTTTAACATAAAAAGGGACCATGAAAAAACAATCCAACACCTGCAAGATGATGCAAAGAAGAATAATATAAGACTGATTGGAGTCAATGGAAAAGCAGGAACCAGCACAATGACATAAAAAAATCTGTTAACACAAACGATGGAAGAAAATTTCCCAAGTAAAGAAAAAGAATTTGACTTACAGATTAGTGAGACATAAAGAAATCCAATTAGCCATGACTAAAATAAATCTACACCAAGGCATATTATAATCAAAATTCCACATCTTCAGCACAAAAACAGAATATTAAAAGCTGTTAGAGAAAAGTAACAAATCACCTAGAAGGAAAGCCCATCAGAATTACAGCAGAATTCTCAACACAAATCCTTAAGTCAAGGAGAGCTTGAAGTGAAGTATTCCACATCCTGAAAGAAAATAACTTCTGAGCTGGTGAGATAGCTCAGCGGCATAAGCCCCTGCCTGGCAAGTGCGAGGTCCTGAGTTTGACACCTGGTATCCACATACAAAGGAAAAAAGGGCCAGTAGTATCGCTCAGAGGCACAAGCACCTGCTGGCAAGTGCCAGGTCCTGAGTTTGACCCCTGGTACCCACAAAAAAAGAAAGAAAGAAAGAAAGAAAGAAAGAAAGAAAGAAAGAAAGAAAAAATAACTTCCAACCCAGATTGACATACCTTGCAAAACTGTCTTTCAGAATTAATGGAGAAATAAGAATCTTCCACGACAAAGAACAGTGGAAGGAATTCATGACCACCATACCAGCTCTACAATATGTTCTCAAAGATATTGTAGAGAGAGATAACAATGTGCACAAAACCAAGAACACAAGTAGGAAAAAGCCAACAAGCAGAAGAAGCAATTAAACAGAGGGGAAAGGCAAGGAACCAACAGCAAATAATAATATGACAAGGATAAATCAATGCATGTCAATTATAACCATCATCGTAAATGAGCTAAACTCATCAATCTCATTAATTCTCAACAGAATAGGTCAAGAAACAAGATCCAACAATATGCTGCATACAAGAAATAGATTTAACTCAAAAAGAAATTCATAGAGTGAAAGTCAAAGGATGCAAAACAATATTCCAGTGACAGGAACTCAGAAAAAATTAGAGGTAGCTATTATTTCTACAGACAATGTGAACTTCAAGCCAAGACAGATCAAAAGAGATAAAGAAAGTCACTACATTTTTATTAAGGGAAAACTCCAAGAAAAAGATTACAATCATAAATACATATGCACCAAATACAGGAGCACAAAACTATATAAAATAAATGTTAATAGACATGAAAGATCAAGGAAGCACTTACACAATTCTAACGGGGGATCTTAACAATTTTCACAAATATATAGGTCAACTAGACAAAAAATCAATAAAAAAAATCAGAACTGAACCAATCCAGTGAATCAATGTACTTAACAGATGTTTACACAGTGTTGCAACCCACAAATCAGAGTACACGTTCTTCTCAGCGGCATATGGGACATTTTCCAAAATAGACCACATAACAGCACATAGAACCTGTCTAAGTAAATGCAAAGGAATTGAAATTATCCCATGCATATTATCAGACAAAAATGCAATGAAATTGTCAATCAAAAGCAAAAGAAACAAAAAAAAAACTCCATAAAAACATGAAAATTAAATAGCACCCTACTGAACAACCAATGGGTCACAGATGAAATTAAAGAAGAAATTAAACAGCATCTACAAATAATTATAATGCTGATACAATATATTGGAACTTATGGGACTCAATGAAAACAGTCCTAAAAGGGAAATTTATAGTGATGAACATCCATATCAGGAAGACAGAATAAGCTGAAGTAAATGACCTAATGTTGAATCTCAGACTTCTAGAAAAATAATTACAAATCAAACCTAAGCTCATGTGACAAAAGAAATTATAAAGATTAGAGCAGAAATCAATGCAATTGAGACTAAGAAAACAACAGAATCATTGAATCAAAGAGTTGGTTCTTTGAAAGAGTAAATAAAATTGATAAACCTTTAGCCAACCTTATCAAAAAAAAGGAAAGACTCAAATTCAAGCAGTTTGGAATGAAAAAGGTGAAACCACAAGATATTGTGCAGAAATCCAGAAGATCATCAAAACCTACTTTGAGAAACTTTATTATAATCAAATGGAAAACACAGATGGAATGAACAGATTCCTAGATATATATGAACAAAGCTGAATCAAGAAGATAAAATATTCTAAATAACCCAATACCAGTCAACACATCTGAACATGTAATTAAAAACCTTCCAACGAAGAGAAGCCCAGGTCCTGATAGATACACAGCTGAATTTGAAAAGAAATTTAGAGAACATCTAACACCATTACTCCTCAAACTCTTCAATGAAATGGAAAAGGAAGTAATAGTCCCTCATTCCTGGATGCAAGCATTACCCTGATACCAAAAAAAGCGAAGGATCCAACCAAATAAGAGAAATACAGGCTAATCAACCTAATGAACTTAGATGCAAAAATCCAAAATAATATCCTTTCAAACATAATAAAACAAAGCATCTAGAAGATTATACAACATGATCAAGTAGGATTCATGCAAGGTTGGGTCAACATATGAAATCAATAATTGTAACACACCATATCAAAAAGATAGAACAAAAATCACATGATCATCTTGATACATGCAGAAAAAGCTTTTGACAAAGTCCAACACTCATTCATGATAAAAACCCCACAGAAATTGGAATAGAATGTCTTTATCTCAATCTGATAAATGTCATCCATGACAAACCAACAACCAACATCATACTAAATGGACAAAAACTAAAAGCTTTCACTCTAAAATCAGGAACAAGACAAGGATATTCACTGTCATCACTCCTATTTAGTATAGTTCTGGAAACATTAGCCAGAGAAATTAGAAAAGAGAAAAAAGTAGAGTAAGGATAGGAAAGAAAGAAGTTAAATTATCATTATTTGCAGGTGACATGACACTCTATGTAGAAGACCACAAAAACTCCACAAAAGACTTCTAGATTTAATAACCAAATTCAGTAAGATACCTGGATACAAAGTCAACACTCCAAAATCAATAGCATTCCTGTACACAAAAAGAAACTTCACTGAGAGAGAAATTAGGGGAACCACACCCTTCACAATAGCATGCAAAAAATGAAATACATTAGAATCAATCTAACAAAGGAAGTAAAAGATCTATACACTGTAAATTGCAGTTCTCTGAAAAAGGAGATCTAAGAGGATATGAGAAAATGGAAGGATATCACTTGCTCATGTATAGGAAGAAACAACATAGTGAAAATGGCCATACTCCCAAAATTGTTATACAGATTTAATGCAATCCCATTTAAAATACAATTAGCATACCTCACAGAAGTAGAGAAAACATTCCTAAAATTCATTTGGAAATAGAAGAGACCTAGAATAGGAAAGGCAATTCTGGGCAACAAAGCAAGGCAGAGGGCATCACAATCACTGACTTGAAATTATACTATAATGCTACTGTGACAAAATCAGCATGGTACTGGTAAAAACTGAGCTGAGTATCAGTGGAACAGTTTAGAAGATGCAGACACAAATCCAAACACACTCAGCCACCTTAACTTTGACAAAGAGGCCAATCATGATCACTTGAAGAAAGATAGTCTGTTTAATAAATGGCGCTGGAAAAACTGGCTTTCACATGCCAAAGACTAAAAGTAAACCCATGCTTACCAACATGCACTAAACTATAATCAAAATGGATACGAGATCTAAATATTAAAACAGAAAAAGTAAATCTACTGGAAGAGAAAGTAGGTAGAAATATTGAAGACATAGGTGTAGGTAGAGGCTTCATGGACAAAACCAGACTGCATGGGAAATAATTCAAAGCATCAACAACTGGGATCTCAACTTATGAAAACTCTTTTGCACATCAAAGGAAATCAAGAACAGAGTGAAAAGACAACCCACAGAGTGGGAAAAACATTTAGCCAGTTGTCCCTCAGACAAAGGACTTATATCTAGAACAAAGAGCTTATATCTAGACTGAGAAAATTCAAGCACCCCAAATTCAAATACCCAATCTAAAAATGGGCACCTGAGATGAATAATCACTTCTCAGATGAAGAAATACAAATGGCAAATAAATATATGAAAAAGTGTTTGACATCATTAGTCATTCGAGATGGAAATTGAAACAACATTGAGATTCCATCTCACTCCAAAAAGAATGGCTATCATCAAGAAATCAACCAATAACAACTGCTGGAGTGACTGTGGGGAAAAAGGAACCCTTCTTCATTGTTGGTGTGAATGCAGACTGGTGCAACTGCTATGAAAATCAGTATGGAGATTCCTCAAAAAAACTAGGATTAAAGGTCCCATTCAATCCAGCTATTCCCCTTCAGGGTATCTACACAGAAAAATTAAAAACATCACACCACAGCCATATCTGTGGACCCATGTTTATAGCAGCACAATTTGTAATAGCCAGATCTTGGAAATAACCCAAATGCCCATCAGTGGAGGAATGGATAAAAATGATGTGGTCTTTTTATACAATAGAATACTACTCAGCCATAAAGAAGGGTAGACTTGAGACTTTTATAGGTAAATGGATGCAACTAGGGGCCATACTCATAAGTGAAATAAATCAGACTCACACGTGTAAGTATCATATCACCTCCCTGGTGTGAGAAATTGCAAGAGTAAATAAGGTCCAAAATACACAGTAGATATTTTGGAATGGGAAGAAATTTTTCAAAAGGAAAAAGGAACTTGGATGAGGGAAAAGGATAAAAGCAAAATACAAGATAGGTATACTACTAGTTTTTCTTAGTTCATTGAAAAGAAATGTTTGTGCTAATATCATTTTTAGAATTTTTATGCCCGTATCTTGCACTCTGAGTAACTACTTTGAAGATAACTATACACAATGTATTAACTGTTGCTTTTTCATATTATTTTGTTTTAAAATTTGTTTTCGTTTTTTTCCCATAAAATAAAAAATAGAAGTATGAAAAAAAATAAGGCAAAAAATGCCACCAACATTTCCTATCTCTTAAAAAGTTGATCCAACAGTCATTCATGGTGAGAAATCGGTGATCAGAAAGGTTAGACAAAATATAAAGAGATGATGGCCTTAATAAAAAGTGAGAAGTGAGCTCAAAGAATATGGAATATAAAACTAGGTGAGCAAACCAAAATGATACATAACATGAGTGGCCAATCTAGCAAAGAATGAGAGTCCATAAAATGGTACAAAACAGAAATCAAGGAGATAAAATTCTATTAAAACTATGGGCAGCAGAAGTGTCTGGTGAGTTGGAAGAAATGGTGTCAGAACTGGAAGATAGTACTGATGCAGGTGATTGTATATTTAGAGATATCTTAAAAAACAACAAGAGATGATACAAAATAGATCCACCAGCTGCTAGATGACACAAAGAAGAATAAAGTAATTTGAAAATACACAGAAATTAGAAGATTTCACAAATGCCATCAAAATCTGTGTAGAGAAAGTATGCCAGAAACATTGTAAATATGTGGAAATATTTCAGCATACAGGTAAGAAAAGCATTTAGAACTCAAAATGACATGACCAGAAATGAAATTTTCCAAGACACATTATAGTCAACATCCAGAAGTCCACCAGAGGGACATATTTTTAAAAGCTGCTAAAGAAAATCAGCAAATCACTTATAAATTTAAACCTATTGGTATTACTGCAGATTACTCAACACAAAACATAAAGGCCAGGAGAGCTTGGATGAATGCTTTTCAAGCACTTAAAGAAAATGACTTTTAAATCAGATTAATATTTCCTGCAAAAGTATGATTCAAAGTTGGTGGAGAAATGATAACTTTCCATAAGAAAGGGCACCTTAAAAGTTCATGAGTATCAAAAAGGCATGACAAAAATATTGTCTGTATAGAAACAGACAATGAGGGGCTGGTGAGATGGCTCAGCGGCGTAAGCGCCTGCCTTGCAAGCGCGAGGGCCCGAGTTCGACTCCCGGATCCCACATACGAAAAAAGGGCCGGTGATATCGCTCAGCGGCACGGGTGCCTGTTGGCGCGCAAGGTCCTGAGGTCGACCCCCCAGTACCCACAAAAAAAAAAAAAAACAGACAATGAATCCATTATCAGGGAAGTTTAGAAAAGATAATTAGACTACACTCACTACATCCCAGGTCTGGCTTGCATGACATCTTGGGTAAGGACCCAGTGCACTCAGAAAGGAAGCCTGCACTGCAGCAATGGCCAGGCCACTGGAAAAGGCTCTGAAAATTTCTTCCATTCCTATCAGGAAAGGGAAGACACCAAATAAGATACTAGTATGCAAAAGCATCAAAGAAATTGACAATTTTTGAGAAGTTATTGAGAGTGCAATGGCATGACCCTCATGAAATTTATAACAGGTGTGTGGCCCTGCTTTGGGACCCAGATATAAGAGCTAAGAAGACAGCAACTTGGGCACTATGAGAATAAGCATTACTTTCAAACAGATGATAAATAGATAAGAGACCACAGTAGATCTAGAGGCATGGATCCAGTCATCTTCTAAACCCCAGTAATATTGTGCTTACAGGACATCTTGAACACTGCCCAGAGCATAACATCAGGATACGCAGCCACCACCAACCCATGATAAGTGCTGATGAACACAATGAGCCCTGAGGCTTCACTCAGTTTGCAGGTTGGATAATGATGCTTTAGGGAGAGTAAATGAGAAGTTCTTGATTGAAACCAGTAGAAAACTGGGTACTAAGGCACCCTCTTCAACTCCTATTAAGTGAGTTCAATTTAAGACAAAGGCAAAGATTTACAAATGGCTATGCCAAGAGCTCAGCTGGCAGCAAGGAGATGGGTTCAGAGGGCCATTTGGATTGACAAGACTCTTCTGTCACAGGCAGGCAGTTGGGCAGGTAAAAGGGGGTAAAGAGCTCAGAGTGCTACAATAACAGCACACTTTGGACTGAAAAATGTGAGAAGAAAAGGTAAATTATGTTACATTAATACTCAGAGGAGAACAAATGAGTGAGAATGAGACATGTCAAGGCTCCTTCTGAGACTAAGTAGAGGTAAAAAATTACCCATATGTGATTATGTGGGGAAGATGTAACTAGTTGAAGTCATACTGAAATGTGATTAGGACTGTTGCATTGCTTTAACTTTGTGTTTTTGCAACAGGATGAATTTTCTTTCTGATTGTTGTTTCACTTTTAAAAATTGTTTCCCTGTATCTGTTTCCTTTCTCTTCTTTTTCTGTATATCTTCCTCATATCATAGCCTTAAATATCTGGAAGTTAATGGCCACAACTTTGAACAACTCTTGAAATTGTAGAGGTCAAAAATAACTTGTATTAATTTCATGATATGTCAATAAATTTAGTATTAAAATATTTGTACAAGTTTTCATTTTCCTGAGGCATACAATTTTTGGTAGACTCATATATCGTTTGTATATATGGAAAATAGAAGAATTACTGAATAGTGCTTTAATTTAAATTGTACCTTCCATTGTCTCTTCAGGTAACCCTCACCAAATTTTTTTTCCTGTGGGTACCAGGGGTTGACCTCAGGACCTCGTGTGCCAGTAGGCACCCTGTGCCGCTGAACAATATCACTGGCCCTTTTTTCATATGTGGGTACCAGGAGTCGAACTTAGGACCTCGCACTTGCCAGGCAGGTGCTTATGGCGCTGAACCATCTCACTGGCCCACCAAATTGTGAATAGAGGAAAAAAATAAGCTAAGCATCAACATATCAAAAGGCTCTGACTTATACCATACATTGGCATGAAATTTATACATCCCTTGCTATATATCCTTTCTCCTCAACCCACAACTATTCTCTCAAAACCCATCAAAACTACCCCCTTTACTCCACAAATAAAAATATATCCAGTAGAGCCCAGTTTCCTGTCTGTTTTTCAACTACTGTGGTTGATATTTCTCTTCTTTTCTTCTTACTCATTTACCTTTTCCCATTCTCTCCTCTTTTATATTTCCCCCTCCCTCATATCCTAGTCTACCTATTAGTGGAAGTATAGCAAATTCTGTATAAGGCATTAATACAAGTGTAAAATTATTAAAATAATATTAATGTACAGAATTGATCTAAGGCTGGATCTGTGAACATTGATAAGACTGGTACAGATTCTCTACTTGCAACAAAGTGACCAGATCCAAACCTATTAAATTGAGTAGTTGAAAGAGGTAGATAATACAAAAGCAAAGACAAAGCCAACAGAAAAGCACTGGTGATCTCACGGTAGTTCTACTTCCTGCTGGTGCCTGTATCCAGAACAGCTCTGGGGTCTGACTACCTTCTTCATTGAACACCACAAACAGCGACACATCTTGACTTTGATACTGTCCCATAATTTTATATCCCAGAAGAAAGTCAAACAAGCAAAAATTCAAAATCACAGCAAAATTTCTTCCTTGCTTCATATCTTTTTTTATTCTTGTGTTTCTTCTGCCTTTTAATTTTTCTTTTATTTTTTCATTCTTACATTTGCACTCTATATACATTTTCCACCCTCTGTTTCCTTTACCTTCTACTTCTTATAGTTTCTTTCTCTTACCTTTACCGAATTCTATAAACATCCTTCTACTGGGCAAGATGATCCTTTGTACTACTTCTCTCTCATCCTTCTTGTATCAAAGAGTTGAAAATTTCAAAGTTTTCCTCTTTCATTGCCCCATTTCCAAACCTGATATCTTAAATTGTATAAAATAAAGCTTTGTTAATCTTTGATAACTAACTCTGTAAAATTACTGTTGAACTCTTTCTCTACCATTAGTGGAGATAAAGCTAATGTTTTTAGTATATATTAACTATAATTCAACACCTTGGTTGTCATAATGTTTACAACAAAATTGTGGATTTCTTCTCTAGGACTAAGAGTGGTGTGTAGTTGGCTCTTACGGTATGTTAATATCCAACTTGTCTTGGATGATACTACTTTACCTGATTTGCTTACTATTAACAGGGTTGCAAAATTGCCACTATTTCCCTGAAAGCCAAAACTCAGATTACCCTTGTGACAATGACAATACTAGAGTACATTCCCAAAATCTTGGTGGGATAATTGCACTGCAATCTCCCCTCCAAAATTAGGTAAAGTGGTGAGATCCTGAGGCTATTGCAAAAGATTGTAGTTAGCCATGCCCAAAGTATATCACTCAATATTAACTAAAGAGATCTCTACACTAGCCAGCAAGAGTACAAACATCTGCAAACCTCAGCACAATACAAAGAAACAAGAAACATGAGAAGGCAAGGCAACAAAACATTGCCCCAAACACCCAACTCCCCCAAAGTCAATTGATGGGATAAAAAGGGGCAGAATAGCAGAATCTACACACCTGAATTACTCAAAAAGAAAACAGAGAAGTTTAGAAAACAAATTAAAGAAGTACTCTACCAGGAAATTCTCTGTGATAATGTCTGTGAACAGTGTTCTCATGTCATGTATGCTATTTCCTGCTTTTTCATTGACTCCAATTAATCTAAAGTTATTCTTCTTTGCATCATCTAGCAGCTGCTGCATTTATTTCTCATTGTCCCTTGCTAATTTTAAGAATCCTTTCTTTTCATGATCACTAATCACAAGCCTATCTTCTATATCTCAGATCCTGCCCTCACATTGGCTTAATCTGCTACAAATACTTTCAATGGAATTTTTATTCTCCTGGATATCTGCTTGAATTTGCCTTATGGATTCCATTTTTTTCCTATGCCGAGCATTCATGGCTTCCATAATTTTCTTAAGCTCATCTTTTTTTTTGTCTGTGTCTGCTCTAGTGTCCTTAAATGGTCTTCATTGTGGACATTATCTCTGCAGTAATCTATGAAATTATTTCTGATTTAATTTTTTCCAGAGTCTCATTCAGTTGCTTTGTTGTTACCACTTCAGAGATGCCAGGTGGGTGGCTTTCAGATTGCTCCATCTCATTGCCCCCTGGGTTTGCCTTTGGTGAACTGGATGTGTGGGGTTGCATCTTCTTTAAGTGTCATCTCATTTTCTTTTCTTTCTTTAGTTTAATTCCTGGGGTGATGTTTGTAAATTGCCTATTGTAGGTTGCTTTATTGCTAGTATTTACAATCCTTAGGAGATGACTAATTCTCTGTGGTATCTTCTATGTGTAGCTTTTTTTTGGGTTTTGAGCCTGCTGCAAGATCCTACCTCTTCAATTTGTTGGACATGAGAAGTTGCTGCCCATTTGGCCAAGTCCTTGGTTCTTTGGTACTGTGCCACAGTATTTTCTGTGACCCTTAGTAAATGTTGGTCATGGAATACCAGGAAGAAAAGCCATTTAGAACAATTATGTCTTTTGGCTATAAAGATATGAAAAGCATCAAACACAGCCTAAAAGATGAGACAGAGGTAACCAATTATTTGCCACTTTTAACCATATAAAGTAGATTTGTGGTTATATAATAAAATCTAAAACAAACCAGAAAATTATATTCTGTATACAAGATCTTAATATATCAATTTTGCCCTCAGAAGTTTAAATTTAAAATGAGTTAAGGAGGAAATAGATGGAAAAAGAGGAAGGAATTAGATATAAGCCTGGAGGACAAAGAGGGATCCCACTAACATTGAGAAACTGGTGCAGAAGACTGGAGGGAAAAAGAGAATTAAGAGATAAAAGGAAGAACAGATCAGAACCACAATCACAAAGAGGTTAGAGGCTCTGTTTACACTCATGTACAAACCAGATAGAACAATGAAGGAAAGAATAAACAGACAAACAAAAACAAAAATGAAGACAAAAAAACACTTTCAAAAGAACAAAAAACAAATGAGAGAAAAGAAAAAAGTTCACTCCCAGGTTTTGACTCTGCTGTAGGCAGGCACCATGTGGTGACAGAGTCCTGTTCTGTACAGATCTGTCCCAGCAAGCCAGCAGCAGACATTTGGTGGGGCAGAGGGCAATAGCCTGTACTCTCTGGAGGAGACCAGCCTCATTTGCCTGCCACCATCAGCCCACTTTCCACGGGCCTGAGAGCCATGGCACCACCCTGAGTTCTGAGCACATTTCTGCTGCCCCCCCACAATGGCCCCTGACCAATCGCTCTGTCATGTGGGATGGCTGAGTCCCAGAGGCACTCACCACCAGTCAGTGCAGTCTTTTGCTGCTTCCCTACACTGCTGCTGTCTCGCGTTCCTCTGCAGAGGCCCCCGGGGGAGCCTGCAGTCACTGAGTGTCTCCAGATTTGAACTTCTGTTGTGCCACAATTCCTGACACAGGAAGAAGGTCCCCACAGTCACCTCCTTCTTCTTTGTTGAAATTTCTCCTCACTTTCTCCATGAGCCCCAAACTACACCTCAGAACTTTCCTGGGTCCAGGGGAGCCACTTCCCTCTTTCTTGTCCACCCCAACCACTATATCCCAGTGTCTGAACTGCAAATTTTAGAGAGGTTCGCTGCCTGCTTCTTACAAATCCACCATCTTCAAGGACTCTCTTCAAAGAGGTACTTAACAGAATCACAGAAGATATAACTAAATAGATAATAGAATAATTAGAATGATACAAAAGCTGTCAGAATACACTAATAAATAGCTAGGTGAGGTAAACAAAATGATAAAAGACATAAGTTATTAACAAAGAATTACAGTCCAAGTAAAGGTTTTAAATGAAAAATCAAGGAGATTAAAAATTATATTGAATATTTGGGCAGCAGAACCAATGAGTGTGAGGACAGAACTACAGGAATAGAAGATAATGATGTCCTAAAAGACACCTTAAAAAAAGAGAATGTGAAAATGGATCCAACAGCTATGAGATGATAAAAAATTTTAATATAGTATTAATGGAAATACATGAAAAATCAGAAGACAACCCAAATGTCATAAGCACCTATCCACAGAAATAATAGCAGTGAATTTCCAAAATATAAGGTAAGAAATAAACATTGAGATAATTGATGCATATAGAACCCCAAATAACTATGAAAAAAATAGAATCTCTTCATTCCACATTACATTGAAAGTACCAAAATTCCATCACAGGGACAAAATCCTAAAAGCTATTTGAGAAAGGCAATGTATCATATATTGACGTAAACTTACTGTGATTACAATAGACTTTTCAGCAGAAAAATTCAAGTTCAGAAAGTCTTAAAGCAAAGTGTTTTCAGCACTAAAAGACATTTTCCAACCTCAACTTATGTATTCTGCAAAGCTTTCCTTTAAAATTGTTGGAGAAATTAGGTATTTTCCTGACAAGGAGTACTTCAAGAAATTTATGATCACCACATCAACATTACAAAAACTTCTCATGGATATTCTAGGGAGTGACTAAAAAGCTATCAGTACCAGCAAGGTAAAAACAGTGAATCCCCTGAGGTTATAAGCAGCTAAGCAAAAGGAAAAAGCTAGGAAGTCAGGCAGAGGAAAATAATGTAATGATAATAAGTCAATAGCTATCAGTAAATCAAAAGACACTGATTGGAACAGTGGATCAAGAAACAAAATCCAACTATACAAAGTATAAAATAAGCTCATTTAATTAAAAAAACTAACAAATTGATAAAAAATATTATTCTATGTAATACTGGAAAAATAATATTCCATGTAATGAGAATAGAGGAAAAAAGCCAGACTAGCTCTCCTAATTACAGACAAAATTGATTTCAAACCCAGACTGATTAGAAGAGAAAAAAGTCACTACACAATTGTTAAGGAAATAATTCAACAGGAAGCAACAACAAATATAAACATATATTCACCAAATATCAGTGCACTCAACTTTATAAAACAATACTAGTGGACAGGAAAATCAGATAAACACTAATGCAATTGGAATGGGAGAACACAATACCCAATTCACAAGGAGAAGTTCAGCTAGGAAAAAATCAACAAAAAAATCAAAGTTTATCCAAACCTTCAAACAAATGGACTTAAAAGATATCTACAGTGTTCTATCTAATGAAAAATGTTGTTCTCATCAGCACATGGGACTTGCTTCATAATAGATCACATATTAGCCCATACACTATACCTACATAAATGCAAAATGACTGAATTATCTGATGCATATCACCAGATCATAGTGCAATGAAACTAGAATTCAATGGCCATAGACACCACAGAAACTATGTGAAAACATGGAAATTAAATAATACTGTCTTGGATAATAAATGGGAAAAATTAAATTAATGAAAAAATGACTTTCTACAGTAAAATAATGATGCAATTATGATATATGAGAAACTATGGGATGCAATGAAAGCAGTTCTAAGGGGGAAGTACATAGCAATGAATTCGCAGATCAGAAAAACATAGAGAGTGCAAAAAAAAACCTAATCATGCACCTCATGGTCTAGAAAAACAAGAACAATTCAAACCCCAAGCTAGTTCAAGGAAGGAAAATATAAAGAGCAGAGCAGATATTAATGAAATTTAGACGAAGTAAACACTACAAAAGGATTAATAAAATTAGTTGATTCATTGAAATAACAAAATAAACAAACAATAGCCAATCTTACCAAAATGAGGAATGAAAAGTTGAAAATCTGTGGTATTAGAAATGAAAAATGTGAACTCACAGGGGATATTGCCATACTGCAAAATCCAAATCATTGGTACCTACATTGATAGCCTGTATTCTAATATTGTGGAAATTTCAGAAGAACGGTGTAATTCCTAGATGCATATGAACTACCAAAGCTGAAGCAAGTTGTAAAAATAATGAATAATCCAATATCAGTAAATGAAATTGAAGTAGTATTAAGAAAAAAAAACTATGAACTAATGAAAGCCTAGCTCAGTGGTGGCAATCCTATGGCATAAGTGCCACAGAAGAGGCACACAGAGTCCTCTCTGTCAGCACATGAAACAACTTGCTCCAGCAGACTAGCATCAGATACACAGGCTTAATTGCACTGTTGGCTCTAAATAAGTGGGTTATGTGTTGCATTCGGGGCATTTGGTTTCTTCGAGTTTCACAACCATTGGTCTAGGTTTTGACGGAGTCACTATCAAATTCTATAAGAAAATAAGAGAAGATCTAAAGTCCTCAAATTCTATAATGAAATCAAAAAGGAAGTTATACCTGCAAGCAAGCATTACCCTGATTTCAAAATGAAAAAAGGACACAACCATGCCAAATTCTTCAATAAAAATAGAGGAAAAAATCCTCAATCAGAGACTGGCAAACAGAATGTAGAAAAACATCAAAAAATCATACACCATGACCAAGTAGCATTCATTCTAGGGATGCAAGGATGGCTCAACATACGCAAGTCAATAAATGAAATACACCACATTAAAAGATTCAAGGACAAAAATCACATGATTATCAAAATAGATGAAAAAGGCATTTGATAATATTCAATTTACATTCATGATTTAAAAACTGTAGAATATAGGTATAGACTATCTTAATCCCAATTTGATAAAAGCCACTATGACAAATCAATGACATACATTATGATAAGTGGAGAGAAGATGAGAGTTTTCCCTCTGAAATTAGGAACAAGATGAAGGCATCTACTATCACCACTCCTGTTCATCATTGTTCTTGAAACATTAGCCAGAACAATTAGGCAAGAGAAAAAAATGTGTATGGATGGGAAAAACTGTTGAACTATCATCATTAAATGCCAAATTCAGTAGCATAGCAGATACAAAATCAACACTCAAAAATTAGTACTGTCGCTGTAAACCAATTAAAAAAAAACTCACAAGAGATTAGTAAAGGAAGCAAGAGTATTCACAATAACATCAAGAAAAATAAAATATTTAGGGATTATCCTAACAAAAGCAATGAAAATACTCACAGTGAAAACTACAGTACTCTATGAAAAGAACATTGAAGAGGACATCTGCAAATGTATGGATAACCAAGTTTCTTGGAGAGGCAAAGTTAGCATTTTGGAAATGGGCATACTTCCAAAAGTGTTATACAGATTTAATGCAATCCCAATTAAAATACTAATAGCATTCTTCACAGTACTAGAGACATAAATCTTAACATTCATATGGAGTCAGAAGTGACCTGGAAAATCCAAAGTAATTCTGACAACAATTGCAAGGCAGGTGGCATCACAATCACAGTCTTCAAGTTATACTACAAAGCTAGAGTGATAAAAACAGTATGGCATTGGAAAAAAAGAAAACAAAACAAACAAAAAAAACCCAGACTTGAGGTTCAATGGAACAGAATACAGGATATACAAACAACTCCATGCGTATTCAGCTATATTAAGTTTCACAAAGGGCTTAAATCATTTTGCAAGGGGAAAGATAGCTTCTTTAACAAATGATGCTGGAAAAATTAGCTATGAGTGTGCAGAAGATTGAACCTAGATACATATGTTTCACCATGCACTAAACTGAATTTATAAAGGATCAAATATCTAAATGTAAGGACACAAACACTTAATCTGCTGGGAGAAAAAAATAGGTAAAACTCTTGTTGAATTAGTCAAGATTTTTTGAACAGAAACCTCATTGCACAAGAAATAATAGCAAGAATCAACAACTGAGATCCATCAAAGTAAAAAGCTTTTTCGCAAAGAATGAAACCAACAGACTGATGAGACAATCTACATAATGGGAAAAATTTTCACCACCTACACCTCAAACAACTCATATCTAGAATATATAAAGGATTAAAAAAATTAGGCCCACCAAATTTAAAGACCCAATAAAAAATGGGCATTTAACATGTATAGACACTTCTAACATGAAGAAATACTTATGGCCAATAAATACATGAAAAATGTTCAATGTATTTGGGCATGTGAGAAATGCAAATTAAAACAATATAGCTATTACATTTCTCTCCAGAAATAATTCCTACCATCAAGAAATCAACCAATAACAAATTCTGGAAAGGCTGTAGGGAAAAAGAAACACATCTTCATTGTTGATGTTAGTGAAAGTAAGTACAACCACTATGGAAATCAGCCTGAAGATTCACAAAGAAGTAATTCCAGTTTACCAATATATTTTCCTTCTCGGTATCATCCCAAAAGTGTTAAAGACATCATACCACAGTGATGCATGCATACCCATGTTTATAGCAGCACAATTCATAATAGATAAATTTAGAAGCAGCTTATATGTACATTAGCCTATAATGGATGGAGGAATGTGGTATTTATATACAGTGCAGTACTAGTCTGCAATAAATAAAGATAAACTTGAGTCATTTGCAGGAAAATGAGTTCACCTTGAGACCACAATTTTTAGTGAAGTAAATCAGGCACACTAGTTTAAATAGAGTATGGTTCCTCTTATATGAGAAACCCAACACATAATTAAATTGCATAATAAAAGACAGCAGGAAAAAAGAGAGAAAATAGTTACTGTAATCCAGCATGGACAGTGTATCTAAAAGTGAAACTTGATTTTGTATAATTGTCTGATGTGTCTTACGTGATTTGCCTATTAGTCTAGTTATTAATCTGTATGTATGATAATTAACTTTACAAGCAATTACAAAATAAATAAACTAATCTGATGCAGGTAAAAATATTTTTTTAAATGGGAGATGAGGAAGAAGAGAAAAAATAATTCAGATGTGTTATGCACATGTTCTAATTTGTGACAAAGAATGTATTAATTTGTACTGCAAATTTGTACTAAAAAAGTAATAAGACAAATTTACAAAAATAAGTAAAGAAAATACATATTATTACACATGAAATTAAATATCTAATTTAGATATTAAATTAGATATCCAATTAGATATGAAAAAAGAAAACTCACTATAGACATAGCCAATTTCCAGATTATTAGTAATTACTTTGAAAACATATAATCTAATAAATTGTAAATCTAGAATAAATGGATAGATTTTTATACACATAAGTATTTTAAAGTTTGAAAAAAGAAAGTATAAATACCCTTAACAGTCCCATAAGAAACAATGAAATTAAGGCAGTAATGAAGCACCTGCCAATAGAATAAAGTGCAGAAGCAAATGTATTCTACAATAATCCATTTATACACTGACTTCTACAGGAATTTCAGAGAGGATCTAAGACTAATAATCCTCAAATTGTTTAATAAAATTGAAAGAAAAGGAGTGCTGTGGAACTCATTGTGGAAGTTAACATTATTGAGATTCCAAAATCTGACATAGACCCAACTAAAAAAGAAATATTCAGACAATCTCATGAAAGAATATACATCCAAAAATCCTCAACAAGACACTGGCACAGAGAATGCAACAAATAATTTTTAAAATGTCATGTATCATGACAAATTACACTTCATCCCATGAATACAAAGATCTTTCATCACATGCAAATCCAAAAATGCAACACATTATATAGACAAAAGCAAGGACAAAAATCACATGATCATCTGAACACAATCAGAAACAGCCTGTGACAAAAAACAATATCCAGGGACCGGGGATATAGATCAGTGGTTCAGTGTCTGCCTGTCGAGAGTGAGGTCGTAAGTTCAATTCCCAGTTAAAAAAAAAAAGCATATCCATTTTGCCTTAAAATAAATATGCATAGAAGGACCTTGTCTCAATTTGATAAAACCCCTAATGACGAACTTTCTACCAGTATCATATTAAATGAGGATAAAATTTAAAACATTTACTCTATAATCTGTAAGAAGATGATGATATCCACTGTCAAAACCCCTGTTCAATATGTGCTCAAAACATTAGCCAGAACAATCAGGCAAAAGAAAGAAATAAAAGGGATATACATAGGAAATGAATAATTGAAACTAACCTTATTTGAAGATGACACAATCCTTTAGAGAAAGGAAGCAAAAAATTCCATCAAAAGGACCCTAGAAGTAATAAACTAATTCAGCAACGTAGCAGGATACAAAAATCAAATTCTGTAGCATGAATGTACATTGATATTTAACCCTATCAAAAAGAAATTGTAAAAACAATTCCACTTACAATGCTTCAAAAAATTAGATATTTAGGAATTAACATATCAAAGGAATTGAAAGACCTTTATAAAGAAAATTACAGTATTCTTAAAAAAAAAAAGATTAAGGAAGACATTATTATACCGAAAGACATTCCAAGTTCCTGTATAGCCAGAACCAATATTGTAAAAATGGCCATAATACACAAATTGATGTATAGATTTAATGTAATCCTAATCAACTACTAACAACATTCTTCACAGAACTAGAGAATATAGCCTTAAAACCTATTTGGAACCCAAGAATTCCCAGAATAGAAAAAGTAATCCTGGACAACAAGAACAAACCACAAAACATCAGAATTCCATACTTAAAATTATATTACAAAGCTGCAGTGATAAAAACAGCATAGTACTGGCACAAAAACATAGAAGTAGATCAAAGGAACAGAATAGAGGATGCAAAATCATGTCCTGGCACATTCTACAATCTAATCTTTCACAAACAGACTAAAAATAATACACTGAAATATAGCTTCTTTACCAAATGGTGTTGGAGAAACTGGTTTTACACATGCAAATATTGAAACTAGACCCAGATCTCTCTCCATGTACTAAAACAAAATATAATTGATCACATGCTTATATATTAAAATAGTAATACCTAATCTGTTGGAAGATAAAATAGGTATAAATCTTGAAGTCTTAGGCATTATATAAATACTTATATAAGAAATAAAATCAAGTGTGAACAAAAGGGACTAGATGATACATTCCTCAATCCTACATTTGTCTCAGGCATTTGTTGTGTTTTTCTTAATGAATTAGTGAATGGCCTATGTACTCTAGGTTGTCTCTACAAACCTTTGCTTGTGGTGAGTTGGACCAAAACCACTTGTAAATAGTCACTGGTCTGTGAACAGGTGCTGTGGAATTTTCCTTGCCTCTGGGCTTCACTGTAAAGGGACTGCACTCAGATACTGTGCAATAATATGATGCCTGACTTCTTTTAGTTCTTGAAAGTGAAATTAAACTGTGATATACTGCTTAGGCTTGGAAAGAATATTTGGACTGGCAGTCACATAGTGACTGATATAGCAATGTTGATTCTCAACCAGAGTCTACAGCCCATCATAATCAGTGCAGCAAAGGGGCAAGACCAAGCATACACTGCTCTGTGCTGCCTAGTTTGGTATATTTATAGCAGGAGACAACTTCAATCAGATGATGCTGGAAGGAATGAATTGAAGTCCAACCGACTAAGGCCATAGTTTTCTGTCTAGTGTCAGGGCATGCCCAAAGGCTTTCTTTCTGAGCTTTGAATGGGTAGGAAGGCTCTTGGTTTCTTACTGTTGCAGTGTTTCACTGTGGAGTGTCAGTGGCTGAGTTCCAGTCATAGTCCTATGCTCACTTCCTTTACCTGCTTCCCTGGCATATAGATCCTTGTTTTTCTCATGCTGTGGTCAAGCAATCCTTTGACAACTGGTCTAAACTGAACTCAGAAGCTCTGTCTTAAGGTGTTGACTTTGGACCCTGGCCTGTGGAGGATCTTTGGAACTTAGTTGTGGGTTTCACTATACTAGACTCAGTACTGAATTTTAAACTGATGACCAGGACTTAATATTTTCTCCCTCCCCCAAAGTAGAGTAATCTCTGCACACCATGTTACTTAGAGTTGCATAAGTTGAAATATAGACAAATCCTTGTTTTCTGCCTCTGGGGAGTGGCTGAAACTGGAGATTGATCACATATGCAGGGTTAAAGCAAGGCCAGCCCGAAGAACATGGATCACCCGAGGCAAGCCACATAAACAAGTTGTTTCAGCTCTGAGAACTCGAGGCATTCAAAGCAAGCCAGGCAAACAAGTTGTTAGACAAAGGGGTTTCAACTGACATCAACCTCCCAAGTGTATAAATAAATGTGCTGCAGTCATTGGATGGTTCTCTCTCTTCCACCAGGAGCGGAGGCTCCACCTGACCTCATCTTTCTTTATCTTGACTCTTGTTTTACTTCATCCTTCACGGTCCTTTCTCTGGAGTTTCAAGAGCTGTGCCAGATGCGGCAATTGGGGCCCAAACAGGAACTCAAAGGACAGGGAAACTCATCATAACAGGTGAGAGGACACCTCTGAGAGTGCACATGGAAACAAAACAGGCTCAAAAGAGCAAAAGATCAAAACAGGCTCACCAGAAACATAGGGAAGAAAGGTGTATTGATATTATCAAAATTGATTTCATCAGGTGTAAAACATGGGGGAAACAGGTTCTCAAGAACAACAGGTGTATATAAAAATGCTTGTTGTATTACTGATCCCTCTATTTACCTTTTTGTTTGCACATGAGTAATGGAGTGTCTCGATGATTGTATGCCTGGTGAGATTACCACAGAAGATTTGGCTTAGAACACTATCTTTTTTTTTTTTTTTTTTTGGTGGGTACCGGGGGAACAACCTCAGGACCTCGCGCGCCAGCAGGTGCCCGTGCCGCTGAGCGATATCACCGGCCCCTTTTTCGTATGTGGGTTCTGGGAGTCGAACTCGGGCCCTCACGCTTGCTGGGCAGGCGCTTAAGCCGCTGAGCCATCTCACCGGCCCATTAGAACACTATCTTAAAACTAAGTCTCAAGCAGAAGGATAGAGCTACAGCCCTTGCCATAGAGCTTAAACCCTCAAGCTTTGCTCAATCAGATAAGAAAGGAGCTGTGAGGGGCAGAAAAGGCCCTTCCCCACTAGAGGAGTGTTTTGCTGTGGCTTCCATTTCACAAACAACCAAGGTAAAACTGATAAACTTAACTGAACCGCATGTGACTACATCTGCTTTCTCAGTTCAGAAAAAAATTGCTACATCACAGGCTGAGACTTCCACCCTTCATAAAATAGTCATCCTTTCTTTCTCCCTTGCAATTGGCACTAAAAGAAGCCAGGTGAGCAGGAGAATCTCTGGAGGGTTTTCAACATGTCTACCCTTTTGCTGAACTCCAAGATCCCAATAATCCAGTACAAGTTATACATCTTCATGAAGTGGTACCCTTTAAGACCTTAAAAGAACTAAAACACGTGACTGCTACATATGGCCCCACAGCCCCTTTTATCTTGGGTTTTATACAGCTCGTGGGATGGTAACCAAAAATGGGAATCAAAGGTTTGAGTAGGTGATATGTATATGGAGATAACTGAGCTGGAATCTACATAAAGAACACAAAAGTTACCAGTATTCTTAAACAGAATACAATACTAAGAATATATATTATTTATAGATAAATGTTTTATTCTTTCCAAATTGTTCTTACAAGAGATATCTGCTAATTGACTTACAAACAATTCTGACTAGTCTATTTATAATTATGAACTTCTAAAATTATGAGTTATTATAATTTCATTTAGTCAAAAATATATTTGAGTGCACTCTAATTTTATAAACAGATTTGTCTTGTGCATATCAATTTGTTTGTGTGTCGAAGCTGTAAACAGCTGTTTTACCTGAGCTCAACAAATTTTTCTTCTTTTTACATGTTTGGGTTTTTGAAGCATGTGTATGATGTGCTTCCACCAAAGTTGCCAGCTGGTCTAAATGATGTTAAAATTGGTTTTATAAATTTAACGAATATTGTTGTTTAAATATTATGACTTGAGAGTTTCTCATCGTTCAAAAATAACTTGTTAAGTGATATGATATTGTTTTCATAAGTCATCAAAAATTTATTTAAATAACTAAACAAAAAGTCCTGATGGATAAATGCACTATATCAAATCAAATTCCAGGTTAAGAAAGGGATGTCATGCCACCACTTGTCCATAGCACTTTACACCCTTTACCTAGTAAATGTGCTATCTTGGGAGTGATCCCAACATCATGAGAGGAGTCATTGCTGCAGACATCACATCACTGGGAAAAGCTGCCTACGTGCTTAACCTCCCACCTGCAAGAAGAAATCCAGCATGGCAGATAACAAAAGTTAAGGCACCATAGAGCTGCTGATTGCAACCAGTGAAACACAGGAGAAAAGGAGTGTCCTCAGCATAAAAACACGCAATCCTTCCCCCATTACCCTCCCAAGCAATATGGAGCTATGGAACTGTTCAGATTCATACCCACTGCTCACTATTTGACATTAGGAAAGGAATCCCTTAACAGAAATTGGTTCAACACCATGAGCCATGGACAATGTAGAACTCACCATTTGGGAGCTGTAGACTGCATCCCAGGATACATGGTACAGAAAAAGAGGTATGGCAGGGCAATACCAGAGGATGCACTCTCTTATTGTTTCCCCACGCACCAAGGAGATCTGAGAAAGCATGGTATACTGCCATCCACCCAGAGTCTCATACTAGTGGAATAAGACACTGCTGAGCTTAGGTGTTGTGCCAAGTTCCATGGATTAGAGAGTGCAGCTCTGTCTTATGTACTTTCTCATTGCTGGGACAAAATACTTCACAAGAAGTTAAAGGAGGAAAGGAGTATTTTAGCTTATAGGTTGTAGAGCTTTCAGTTCATAGTTGGCTGATACCCAGACGGGGCAGCATGGCAGAGGGGAATGGCCAATGAGAAAAGTTCATGGCAAGGCAGGCAGAAAGCAGCAAGTCTTTCTTTTCCTTCTTTCTCTTTATAATCTATTCAGGCTATAAGCCTATTGGTTGGTGCCACTCACACGCAGGGTGGAACTTCTCACTTAAGTAATCCCATCAGCAATAACTATGCTAAACCAATCAGTGGACTAATCATCATCACACACCCATAATCCAGTATCACATATCCATGATTCAGCCACCTCCCAAAAGCCCCACCTATGAAGGTATTAGTCTTTCAGGTGACATCTAAATATAAATTGTAACAAACTCTTAGAACAGTAAGGAAGCATGTACTCTGGACAGAGAAGAGTGACGCTCAGGTCAGAGAGCTTTTGGCTATGCACTAGAGAAAGGGCCTATGAAAAGAAAATGCAAAGGTGACCATAGTATTTGCCCTGCAGTGAAGGGTGAGGGGGGTGAATGCACCTAGTTGATGTTGATGGAGAACAAGTTTTAAGGCAAATTATACTACATTGTTCCTCAACAAATTAATTGAAGTGGTTGAATCATGTAAAGGAGACAGAAGCCTGCAGGTAGACAAGCCCAAATTCCGGACTGCAGTCAGCAGAGAGATCCACAGAGCCATCTTGATTTGCAGGCCTCCTTACTACCAGGTAGGCAATTAAGCAAACCACAAAGGGGACTGCTTTAGAGGGCTGCAGCTGGACTAAAACTGTAATGCAAGGGGAGATGAGGAGATTATTCAGATTTGTGCTGTAGCAGCTGGGTAAGTGTGTTTAATTATTTTTTATTGCTCTGGGTTATGTTTTATGTTCTTGCTTATTATTTTATTTTATTTTTTCACTGGTATTTTCTTTATTCATACCGCTTTGTTCTTTTTTTTGCTTTTACCATATTTCCCTCCCTACATATTTTCTCCTCTGTTCTTCATTTATATATATTATTATATGCACTCTCATTTTCTCTTTTCAGGTGACATAGATATAGTAGGTACCTGTATATATGTAAAAGAAAATAAGAATTAACAAGTGCTTCAACTTAAATAGTACCTTTCGTTGGTATGTTAGAGTAACCCTCAACATTTTCACATAAAGTATACAAACAAAACTAGGTAAAAATATATTAAGAGGCTCTGACATTCTCAAAAGTTTCCTCCATCTAAAATTACATTTAGCTACCTCTACATCCCTCCTCCTGCCTTCAGAAATATTCTTTCAAACCAACTCAAAAAGATCCCTTTACTCATCTATGAAAATTATTCCAACAGAGTTCATCTCCTGTCTTTGTCTATTGATATATATTTTCTCTGTTTCTCTTCTTACTTACTTACAACTTCCCATTTCTCCCTCTTACTTATTTCTTCCTCACTCCACATCCAGTCTATCGCTAGTAAATATATAGTACAGTACATAAGATGCATTGATAAATCTGTGATATTATCAAAACAAAATTTTAATGCTCATGATTAATGTGCAGTTTAATCTGTTGGTACTGCAATATGCAGTGTAAATTCTCTCCTTGCAACATAGTGATGGTGTCCAATCCTACTATGCTAAATAAGACAAAGTGGAAAAACTGGAAAATTATATGAGAATGATAAGCCAATACATATCAGTTAAAACCATCAATGTAGATGGACCCAATTCATCAATCAAAAGAAACAGACTGGCAGAATGGATCAAGAAACAAGACCCAAAATCTACTGCATGTAAGAAACACATTTAATTAAAAAAATTCATAGACTGAAAGTCAAAGGATTGAAAAATTATTTCATGCAACATGATGCCAGAAAAAAGCAGGGTAGCTATTCTATTTGAAGACAATATGAACATCAAGCCAAGACTGATCAGAAGACACAAAGAATGTCACTACATACTTGTTAAGGGAAAACTCCAAGAAGAAGATATAATAATCATAAATATATATGCACCAAATACCGGTGCATCCAGCTACATAAAACAAATATTAAGGGGCTGGTGAGATAGCTCAGCAGAATAAGCACCTGCCTGGCAAGTGCAAGGTCCTGAGTTTGACTCCCGGTACCCACATACGTAAAAAGGGCTGGTGATATCGCTCAGCAGCATGGATGCCTGCTGGCGCACAAGATCCTGAGGTCGACCCCCAGTACCCACACACACAAAAAAATTAAGTAACATGAAAAATCAAATAAGCACTAATATAATTATAATGGGAGATCTTAATACCCCAGTGTCACAAATGTACAGATCAACTAAACAAAAAATGATAAATGAAAAATCAGAACTGAACCAAACCTGTGAACAAATTCATTAGTGGATGTCTACATAGTGTTCTACCCCACAACATCAAAATACAGATTGGTCTCAGCTGGACATGTGAAGTTCTCCAAAATAGAAAATACACTAGCCCATAGAACATGCTCAAGTAAATGCAAAGTAAATCAAATTATGCCACGCATGTTATCTGAACATAGTGAAATGAAGATGGAAATCAACAGCAAAATAAACAACAAAAACTCCATAAACACTTGGAAATTAAATAACACCCTCCTAAACACAGATAAAATTAAAGAAAATAATTAAATAGTTGCCACAATTAAATGAAAATCCTGACACAACATACCAGTACTTATGGGACACCATGAAAGCAGTCCCACTAAGGAAATTTATAGAGGTAAATTCTCACATCAGGAAAACAGAGCAAGCTCACATAAACAACAATAGTATTAAACCCCAAACTTCTAGAATACAAAGAACAAATCAAACCCAAATCTTTTACAAGGGAGTAAATTGTGAAGAGCAGAAATTAATGCAATTGAGACTAGAAAACAATACAAAATATCAATGAATTAAAGATTTGATTCTTTGAACGATTAAATAAAATTGATGAACCCTTAGCCAATGTTATAAAAAGAGGAAGGAAAGACTCAAATTCGTGCAATTAGGAGTGAAAATGGTGAAATCACAAGGGATCACATGAAGATCCAGAAGACCATCTATACCTACTTTGAAAATCTCTACTCTAATAAAATGGAAAAGACAGAAGAAATGGACAAATTCCTAGATGCATAAGAATTGTCCAAACTGAATCAAGATGATATAAAAATTCTAAATAACCCAATATCAGTCAAATAAATTAAAAATATATTTAAAAACTTAGCAACAAAGTAAAGCCCAGGTACTAATGGATTCACAGCTAAATTATACAAGAAATTCAAAGAATATCTAATTCCACTACTGATGAAACTCTAATGAAATTGTGAAAGAGGCAATACTCCCAAATTATTCCTCAAAGCAAGTATTGGGCTGGTGAGATGGCTCAGCAGCATAAGCGCCTGCCTGGCAAGCGTGAGGGCCGGAGTTTGACTCCCGGAACCCACATACGAGAAAAGGGCCAGTGATATCGCTCAGCGGCACAGGTGCCTACTGGTGCACGAGGCCCTGAGGTCAACTCCCACACCCACAAAAAAAAGCAAGTATTATCCCGATACCAAAACCAGAGAACGACCTAATCAAAATGAACTACAGGTCAAACTCCCCATTGAATGTAGATGCAAAAATCCTCAATAAGATACTGGCAAACATAATGTCATAAATCATCCAGAATATTAGAAGCCCTGTCTAGACCTCATTGCAGTCTGGAGTTTGTAATTTGTAATCCCAGAGAAATATATTTTTAATTCTCACAAGTAAATTCAGATCTACCACTTCCAATGCAACCCATGGTGAAAATAAAGAGAAAAAGGCATATCTTCTGTTGTGGGGAGCCAAGGGTGTCCTAAGTCTATTCAGAAAAAAGGAAAACCAGAACAAAGTCCACAACCCAGGGCTGAATGAAAGTTTTATTAATTCATGAAGAGGGGAGTGGCTTGGGGTTGAGTGACTGTGAGAATGGTGGGGACTACGTGAGTACTGTGAGCTCAGCTAGGTAGGAGGCACAATGGCTACTCTGCAATATGTAGAGAGAGGTGCAGAGAGAGTACCTGATTCTGGTAACAGGTGTCCTCTATGTCTGGAGGAATCTGCAGAACACAGTTTGAGGAAGTATCTTGTGTTTTGGGTCAGCTGCTTCAGCTCTGATTTCCAGCCATTATTACCCTGGGACCTCACTGCCTCTCTCTTGGAGCTCAATCCCAGACAACAGTGTGGGATCTCTCAACCTAGCTCATGCTTAATGGTAGGGAGCTGTATTCAGGGCATGACAGAACTGATGCTTTGCTTCAAAACTACACATCCATGCCTCAGCTGGACCCATTTGCATTGCTAAAAACCAATTGAGGGGGTAGAGCATTTTCCTAGCTAGCATTGTACATATCAGCACATGGAAGTAGGGCAAAAGTGATTCAAAATGGAGGCAAATTGTCTTCTTTCAGTGGAAGCCATCCCAGTTCTCCTCTGCAAAGATTATTCACCAGGACTAAGTAGGATTCATCCCAGGAATGTAGGAATGTTTCAACAATAAGTAAATGTAACACACCATATCAACAGAGTCAAAGACAAAAAAATCACATGATCATCTCAAGAGATGCAGAAAAAGCACTTTTCAAAGTCCAATATCCATTGGAGCAAAGTGCAATAATTCTACAGAAAATTGGAACAGATGGTCTTTATGTCAAACTGATAAGAACCATCTATGACAAACCAGCAGCCAACATCATACTAAATGGTCAAAAACTGATATCTTTCACTCTAAAATCAGAAACAAGACAAGGATATCCACTATTACCACTCTGATTTAATATATTTCTGGAAACGTTAGCCAGATCAACTAGAGAAGAGAAAGAAATAAAATGAATAAAGATATGAAAGGAAGAAGTTAAATTGTCATTATTTGCAGATGATTATGCTCTACGGAGAAGACCCCAAAAAATCCACCAAAAACTTCAGATCTAATAAGCAAATTTAGTAGTGTAGCTGGATACAAAGTCAACACTCAAGAATCAATAACCTTTCTGTAAATTAACAACAAGGACACAGAGAGATACTAGAGAAATTTCTTTCACAGTAGCATGAAAAAAATGAAATACTTAGGAATCAATCTAAAAAAGGAAGTAAAAGATCTATACACTGAACATTACAGTTCTCTGAAAAAGGAGATCAAAGAGGATATCAGAAAGTGGAAAGATATTTCTTGCTCTTGGGTAGGAAGAAGCAACATATTGAAAATGGCCATACTCCCAAAATTGCTATACAGATTGATGCTATCCCAATCAAAATACAATTAGCAAACCTCACAGAGGTAGAGAAAACATTCTTAAAATTCATTTGGAACTGGAAGAGACCGAGAATGCCCTAAACATTCCTAGTCAACAAAGGCAAGGCATAGTGTATCACAACCCCGGTTTTGAGATTATGCTACAGAGCTACTGTGATAGAAACAGCATGGTACTGGCAAAAAATAGACCTGAGTATCAGAGGAACAGATTAGAAGATGCAGAAGCAACTTCAAAGATACTCACCCACCTTATGTTTGATAAAGGGGCCAAACAGGTTCACTGGAAAAAAGATAGTCTCTTTATTAAATGGTACTGGAAAAACTGCCTTTCTATATGAGAAAGACTAAAACTAGACTCATATCTATCACCATGCACTAAATTAAAATCAAAATGCATCAAAGGTCTAAATATTAAAACAGAAATAATAAATCCACTGGAAGAAAAATAGGTAGAACTCTTGAAAACATAGGTGTATGAAAAGATTTCATGAACAAAACTCCAGTCTCTCAGGAAACACTGCAAAGAATCAATAACTGGAGTCTCATCTTATTAGAAAGCTTTTGAACAGCAAAACAAATTACCAATAGAGTGAAAAGACAACCCACAGAGTGGGAAAAAAGTTTAACCAGTTGTGCTGCTGTAAACATGGGTGTGCATATATCGCTGTGGAAAAATGTTCTTAATTCTTCAGCAAAGATACCCAAAAGGGGAATAGCTGGGTCAAATGGGACCTCTAGTTTTAGTTTTTTGTGGAAGGACAAAGGACTACTATCTAGAACATATAAAGTATTAAAAAATATCAGACCCCTCAAATTTAAAGACCCAATTTAAAAATGGGCATCTAAAATGAATACAAACTTCTCAGAAAAAGTACAAATACAGGTAAATGTTTAACATTTGATCACTCTAGAGGTGCAGATTAAACACGGAGATTCCATCTCACTGCAGAAAGGATGGGTATTATCAAGAAATCAACCAATAACAAATGCTGGTGGGGCTATGGAGAAAAAAGGACCCTTCTCCGCTGTTGGTGGCAGAGTAGACTGGTGCAACCACTGTGGAAATCAATGTGGAGATTCCTCAAAAAACTAAAACTAGAGGTCTCATTTGACCCAGCTCTTCCCCTTTTGGGTATGTTTGCTGAAGAATTAAGAACATTATTCCACAGCGATATATGCACACCCATTTTCACAGCAGCACAATTTGTAATAGCTAAATCTTGGAAACAACCCAAATGCATATCAGCTGAAGAATGAATAAAAATTATTTTTATACAATGCAGTACTACTCAGCCATAAAGAAGGATAAAATTGAGACATATCTAGATAAATGGATGCACCTTGAGATCATATTCTTAAGTGAAATATATTAGTCTAACATGTGTAAATATCACATTTTTTTCTCTGGTATGAGAAACCAAAAGTGTATATAAGGACTAAAGTGTATAGTAGGTATTGCGAAATATGAAGAAATTGTTCAAAAGTAATGGAAACAAGGGAGGGCAGGGGATAAGGAAGAAAGGGAAAAGAAAAAATGATAAAAGAAAGATAAATGGAAACAAAGCTTTGTAAATAAGGAGGTGAAATGTGTCAAATGGAGGGGAGGGGATTGGGAAGAAAAGAGGACTCAAGATATATCATATACAGGTACAAATTCCCTATGCAGAATATGATCATTATGTGTATCTAAATAGTACTAATAAACTTAAAAATGTTTTTAAAATTTTCTGGAGAAATAAAGACATTCAATGGGAAAAACATTTTAAAAATACTTAACAGTTGTAATTTCTTCAACTCAATATCTAAAATATTAAAACGAGGATCCAGCAACCTGGTTATTTTGACATAGGTATTTGTTTACCTTAATAGTACAGTTAGATATATTTTATTGCATAAATAAATCAAGCTATCAAAACAAGCAAGGCTGCATTTAATTTATTATGAAAACACCTTTTCTGAAATTACTTAACAAAGATTTTGCCTCCATTCATTGTACTCCTTTTATAACATTTATAAACCAAAATGATTGAATCATCTAAAAACTGCAAATTGACATTTGAAGGTTACTGAATAATTCAACACTTTACAATACTAGTTAATAAAGAACAAGTTCCCGACCGACATTTTTTATAACAAGTAAATCATTTAAAATGTGTCAACCAAAAAGCAGGTTGTGGTACACTTACTAAGACAAGTTATATTAGAGAAAGCAAGTAAATAAAGTAGAACATGATGTTAAGAAGATATAACAGACTGGGACTGATTTTAAAGAGTATGAAACTCTTAAAACAAGACATGGATTTAGAAACAATTTGAAACAGATTGGGATAGTGGTGGGAAAGACGATTTTTCTTCTGACTCTATCATGATTAATAATAATGCAAAAGCAATGGCAATGCACTAAGGTTTTACTATCAGTTCTCAGAATCATGTTTCTTCTCCCCTCCTAAGTGTTATTTAATGGGTGAAACACCAATGTAGTATGCAAACGTCGATGAAACTTTTCACAGTACATCAAATTACATCCTGCAAGTAAGTGACATGGGTTCATTACAATAGCATCAAATATCCTGAACTACAGTGAATTACATTAATATACCACATTCATAGTATATGAATGTATCAAATGCATTAATGCATTTTTAGGAAAACAAGATTTATCTTTATTATGAAATTAAATTCATTATTTGTGGGGCTTACAAAGTTTATAGGATTAACCTCTCATTTAATTATACCTGAAAAGCTAATGTATAAATCTTAATATTTGGAAATATCTAAACTTATATATTTATATACCTTATATACTTCTATACCTTGCACTTATGTACCTTCCACAAACTATATCCACTGAAAGAGCGAAAATATTCGCATTTTAACATTTTCTTTCAGGTGTCAGTGCTAATTGTGCTCTGGCAAGAACTTAGCTAAGCAAAGTTACTCAAATCTTATTTTCTGTAAGTTGCAACACCTGAAAAAGATTCTAAAATAGTATAAATCTCAAGTTGCCACTATCTATACTGTATACTATCTATAATCAAAAGTGGGACTAGAAATTTATAATGGCACAAGGAAAACCTCAACTCAAAATTCTCCATGAAAATAGTCATTTTACTTTATGCAGGTTTGTTTTTGTAATCTATATTTCTAACATAAGTATTATGTGATGTTTCTCAATTTTTGATTTCTAATTCATTACTAGATGGTCATGTATATTAATGGATTGCAAACATTCTTTTTAAGGAATTGAAGTAGTATAGCAAATATCTAAGTACTTGACACATAATCTGTACGAGTACAGTTTTGGAAACATATTTCAACTATAAATGCTGTAACGCATGCTTGTGTGTAAATGTGTAGGTAAAATACACTTCTTACTGGGAGTCATGGTCAAAGGAATTGAAACAACCCCTGTATGGGGTACAGAGAATAGGCAAAGGAGTCACACTTGATCATAAGTTCCAGCTCTGACATTTGCTACCTGGTAGCACATAAGAAAATTGCTAACATCTCTCCATATCAATCTTCCGTCAAATTGTATAGATGAAAAGAATAATAAAGTTCTTATGTGGATTAAATAAGAAAATGCATATCTAAAGCGATTCCTCACATAGTACAGGCCCTTATGAATCATAATTTTATAAAAGTAACACTAATAAGAAATTGTAGTTATGTTTTCAGGAAACAAGAGCTTCTGCAAGTGTGATCTGTATTTATTGACAGAGTAATATTTGCTATGGCTTAACAATTTCATCCTTATTATGTATTTTTAGAAATTATGTTTTAAGACATAGCATTATACTTAAATACCTGGAATTCCAGGCTATTGAACTCAAGCAATAATTATAACTTGCAAAATTTTCAAATGAAAATAGATAATTATTACTTAAATACTTATAAATGGAAGCAAAGTTTTAGTCATAGTGATATAGCAGTAAAGAACAATAGACACAAAAAGCAAGGGTTGTCTCTGGAATTATATACTATTAGGTTTCTGTGTACTAGTCCCTTAATTGAATCAAACCTCCTTAAAACTTGTCTCACTTTCCATTTATATTTCTTTTCCTTTTCCTTCTTCCCATCCCCATGTATAAACTCTTAAATCTCCACTCTCCACTCCTTTCATTCCTTTTATAAAAAATAAATACCAAATTCAACAGAAAATTACAACAGAGTAAATAAATTTTGGAGGGGGTAGACTATAAAGCTATTAGTGATAAGAATCTCTGTAAGCTTCTTAGATGATATTTGAGCAAAGACTTGGAAAATACACCTTTCCAGTTTTACTAAAAAAATCTTCACTAGATTTTTTTGCTGTAATTATCTGAGCAACACATTACTAAAATTTGCAGAATAAAAATCCATGCTACAATTAACTGGGCATGGGATTGGACACAAAGAATTTAATATAAAACTATTTTAGAAATGATTCAGTTTAAAAGTACATAATTTGTATAATTAAAACTATTTTTAACTTCTATGAAAGGAAACCATAACAAAAATCTAAAATTTAGCAAAGTATTGGAGAAAGAGATCGGATTACCACAGCAGAAACACATTTCATTCTAAAAATATTTCTTAGTTAAATTTAATTTTTATAATAGAAAAAATGTTTATTTTGATTAAGGACCTAAGATGTGATACAAGTTTTAAAATTAGGGAAATGTTTTGTCAGAGTCTCTATTTCTCAAAACTGGCACCAGAATTAGAAAAATCTGTACTCAAACCAGTTCTTGTTTTATTGAATAAACTTGAGAATCTAAGGGAAATTTTTCAATCATCAGTTCACTCATCTGTAAAGAAATGAAAATGTTACCTGTTACATTAAATAATACACAACAACAATAACAACAAAAGAAGAAAATCACTTAGAACAGTGTGATATATATAGTAGGTTCTCAATTAATGTTAACAACTATTTCTATATTGTCATTCTTTGCCTTGCCCCAAATAAGACTTATCACTTATAGTAAATAAACCCCTCAAACTTTGAGGTTATAGAGTTAATAAGATCCTAAAATAAAACCCTAAAATGTAAGAGATAGAAAAAGTCTTTCATAATATAATAAATTCTTGGACTTTTGTGACCACTAAAAAATAAAGTGTTTTATGATTTATGGGGCATTTAAAAATGATAAAATGGATCCACATACTCTTTTTCCTCCCCTCATGTGTGCCACAGCCTTTGTCATCCTTTCACTTGCTGTTGCTGGAAGATCCATAGGAGGACTCTAGACACTCATTCACCATAATTACAAAATCCCTTACATGTCTTCAAAACCAAAAAAAAAAAAAAAAAAAGAATTAATTTGTGAAATTTAAAATTACACATGTGTTTTTAATAATCTATCTTGGCAGGAAAGAGAAAACTCTAATCATAACTGGTGGAGTGTACTGGGGGCTGAATTTCCACAGAGCAGAGTGAAAATTCACAGAGAGACATACCAACAATATAAAATACACTACCAATAGATAGCCACTTAAAAAAGCCACATGACAGTAAAAGAGACATTTGAACAAATCATTCCACAAACTTCAATCACTCTAACCCCCACCTTGGCAGATGATCACTGTGAATGAGATATACTCAAGCAAGTGTTCTGGAGAAACAGAAATCCAAAGATCAGTGTATGAGACAATACTGGGTTGTACCAAGGAATTTGAAACTAACAGCACCCCTCAAGTAGGGACCTCAATACCAGTGCTGATATGATTGAAACACCAGCAGCACCATTGAGTGTTCAGTCCTGGGGTGAGAGAAGGCTTGACTGATCTAGCAATATTTAGTTGCCCATTCCTCCCACATACAACATGAATTCTGTGCTTCTGGGACATTCAGCATGCTGCCCACTTTTGCCAGGGTGCATCCACAGGAGATACACTAACACCCCTTTGCTGGGGATTGCAGAAGGTTGGAAGCCCTATGACTGTCAAGTTTGTGATTTAAAGAGTGAAGCTCTTAGAAAAGTGACTGAAAAAGGACCACAAATAGAGAGACACAGAAAGGTGCCTGGGTTAGAAAGCTTCCAACATTACACTAGGCAAAAGGCTTGTAAAGGAAAATCACAAGGCAATTCTGAGTTTTTCCCTTTAGTGAATGGAAGGAGTGTTGAAATATCCCTGGCAGAAGTCCCTGGAGAACCTAACACTGAGCAAATTAAATGAGGAGGTCAAATCATGGGCAGAGAAAAAGACCTACAGTGATCTATGCTTACAGCAGTGCTTGCAACCAGGAGGTTGGCCCACTTAGGGAGCTGGACTTGCAGGCCTCCATGCTCACAGGCTGACCATTCAGTGAACCATAAGGAGGAGAAACTCAAAGATCTTCAATTGAACTAAGACTGCAGTGTAAAAGAAACTGAGGAAACTGGTTATGAGCTTTTGCAACTGTGAGAGAGTTTTTCCCCCATAATGGTTTACTTTTATGGTTTTTGTTTTTATTTTTTCTCCCCTTCCTATCTCATTTTCTTTTCAATCACTCTTGCTTATCTTTCTTATACCCCCCATGTTCCAACTCTCCTTCTTTATACCTTTCACTTGGCATATATGTGCAAAAGATAATAAGAGTTAACAAGTTGTTTAATTTATATTGTAGCTTTCAAGAACACTTCAGGATAACCATATCAAAACTAGGGATAGAGGATCCAAACACAAATTACCAATATATTCAAAGGTTTCAACAATCTCATAGTTCCCTCATTCTCTAAATAATACCACCTCCCTTAGCATACCTCTTCCCACTCCCACAAGTCAAACCCTAAGCCACCTCAATAGTAGCCATTTTCTCCTCTATAAAATAATCTCAATAGAATCAGATCACTGTTTTTCAACTATTGACATTTCTCTAGTCCTCTTCATATTTACTTACTCCATTCCCTTTCCTAACCCTTTCCTCTACACTCCAATCTAACTGTTAATAGCAGAATAATAGTTCAATTTGAAAGGGGCATAGATAAAAGAGTAAAATTATAAAAACAAGTTTCAATGTATATGATTGATGAATGGTAGGATATATCATTGTTGCTATAACCTATAGGAATACGCCCTTTGCAACACAGTGACTGGGTCCAATGCTATTAAACTGAATAGGACAAGGAGGTAAACAATACCAAGAAGCAAAGAAATCCAAGATAACAGCATTGGAGAGAGAGCTGCATACTAGCCATAGAGTCTTTATATTCTAGCTGATTCATAGCACTCAGGACACACACACACACACACACAAACTCACATGCTCACACACACACAAATGAGCAACAAAATGCCTCCAAAATTTTCTATCTCCTCCAAAGCAGATCAAGGGGCATCAACAAATAGAAATTCAAACATCTGACTTTTGCATTCTATGAAATGGACAAAGAAAAGTCAAAGAAACTCATAGAACACAAGAATGACATAAGTGGATAAAATAAACTTGTCAGTGAGCTTAAAAGACACAAATAAAAATTAGAAGAGCTGGAAAAATGATTCAAAACACAAATGACCAAAGAATTAAGAGGCTATGAAATGGTGCCAAACAGAAAATAAGGAGATAGAACATTCCATTGAAAGCATGAGTAACAAAAAATGACTAATGTGAGACCATATCAGATCTAGAAGATATATCTGATGCACAAGAAAATGTACTCAGAGATAACTTAAAAACAAAATTAAGGAAAATTGATCCAGCATCTACTAGATGGCACAAAGACTGAGAGTAGTAGAAGTTAGAGAAAAGTTAAAGAACTGCATGCAAAGAATAAAACATCTTTTTTACACCAATCATAGCAGAAATATTTCCAAGTACAGGGAAAGAATTCAACATGAAGTAAAGGTAAGCATTCAGAAGATCCAAATAACAAGAAATAGGAAAATTTTCCCATGTTATGTCTAAGCAAATCCTGGAGGTCCAACACAAAAATAGACTCTTAAAACAGTTAGAGAAATGCAAGAAATCACTTATAAATATAAACACATTAGGATTGCAGCAGACTTCTGGACAAAAACATTAAAAGTGAAGTGTGTTAAGCCCTAAAAGAAAACAACTTCTATTCCAGAATAATACAGCTCCAAAACAATATATCAAAATCGATGGATAAATGAGAGCATTCCATGGGAAATAACACATATTAAGAAATATGTGGCCACAAAAACAGGACTCCAGAAAAGTCTAAAGGATAGCCTAGATATGATAATGAAGTCAGCAATGACTAAAATCTGAAGAAATGAGTATTACAAGCAGGATGAACAGTTACACAAAATGAAAAAATACAGAAATCAACAAGAGAAAGTCACTTCAATGATAGTAATATACAAATTATATGTCAGTAATAGCTTTCAGCATAAATGACCCAACACACTAATGCAAACACAGGCAGATGGCATGAAAAAACAAAATTCAGTAGTATGCTGCTTACAGGAGACACATTTAATCAAAAAATAAATTTATAGTTTAAAATTACAAGACCAAAAAAAATTCCATGTGTCAGGAAGCCAAGGTTGCAGGGATAACAATTCTATTTTTAGTTAAGGTAGATTTCAAGCTACAATTCTTCAGATGATGCAAAGAAGTTCACAATCAATGGGAAAGGAATTATAGACATTTGCAAATATCTGGAAGTTAAATATCAAACACTTGAATAATCAGTGCATCACAGGAGAAATCAAGGAAGACATTAAAAAAGACCAAGAATCAAGTAATCCTAGTACAACATTTCATAATGTAGGAGACACAATGAAAAGTGTCCTAAGAGGGAAGATTATAATTGTGAATAGCCATATTAGAAAATCAGAGTGAACCCAAATAAATAATCTATTAATGCAATCAAGGTCCTAGAAAAAGAAGAGGCTAATATCAAGCTACTACAAGGAAGGAAATTATGATCAGAAAGAAATTAAGGCATTTTAGACTAAACAATAAAAATGCTTTAAAGAACTGTTTCTTCAAAATAATAAATAAAAAAGGAAAACCCTTTGCCAAACCTATCAATAGAAACAAACGTTATGAATGTGATTACTGGTGAAAAAAAGTAATCTCAATACATATTCAAGAAATTCAGAAAATTATTAGTAACTGTTTTAAAAACATGCACTCCAAAATTTGGAAAAATGAGAAGAAATGGACAAATTCCTAGACACATATGAATCACCATAGCTGAACCAGAAAGATATAAAAAACATGAAAACTTTAATAACTCTCAGTGAAATTGTCAGTAATAAATATCCTACCAACAATGTCAAGCACAGAACTTAATGGATACACCACTGATTTCTACAAGAACTTCAGAAAAAATCTACTGTAAATACTCAAACCACTTATTAAAATTGAAAAGGAAGGAATAATGTAAACTCACTATTTTGAGGGAGATTTTTAAATTTAATAGTTATACTATTATTGCTTTTGGTTTTTATTTTTAAAATTTTTATTTTTAGTAGTACATGTTTGCAGTACATAATGATTACATTCATTGAGGGCAATAATTACATGTAAATAACATATCTTGATTCATTTTACCCCTTTCCATTCAGTGCCTTTATTGAAAGTTCTTTTTTTTGGCATTATATCTTCATTTATTTTGTAAGTTCTTAATAAGTTGATTACCATAAATAAATATTACCAGCCTGACTAAGAGGCCAAAATATATAAAGCATATAAGACAATTATAATGAGTAAAGCTACACTTTTAGATATTGTCCATGTTGTATTACAACAACTTTTTCTCCTTTTTTCTACTGTCTTGTATTTTGCATTTTATTTGTATACCGGGATTCTCATAAAAGAAACCATATGAATTTTATGTTTTTGTGTCTGATTTACTTCACTTAAAATTATGATTTTAAAGTGCATCCATTTTCCTATTTATGGCTCTAGTTCATACTTCTTTATGGAAGAGTATTACTCCACTGTGTAAAATACCACATTTTCTTTATACATTTGTTTCTTGATGGACATATAGTCAGCTTCCATGGTTTAGCTATTGTGAATTGTGCTGTTTATAAACACAAGTGATATGATGTCTTTAACACTTCCAGGAAGATAACTAGAAGAATATCTGAATCAAATGTAAATTCTAGTTTTAGTTTTGTAAGAAAATTCCATATTGATTTCCTTAGTGGTTGTACTAGTTTACATTCCCACCAAAAATAAAGAAGAGGGCTGAAGATGGCTCAGCGGCATAAGTGCCTGCCTGGCAAACATGAGGGCCTGAGTTTGACTCCCAGAATCCATATATGAAAAAAGGGCCAGTGATATCGCTCAGCAGTATGGGTGCCTGCTGGTGCATGAGGTCCTGAGGTTGACCCCTGCTACCCACAAAAAAAAAATAAAATAAAATAAAGAAGAATTCCTTTTACACTGCTGCATTGCCAGCATTTGTTATTGGTTGATTTCTTGAAGATAGCTATTCTTTCTGGAGTGAGATTGATGCTTACTGTTAACTTTCATTTCTCCAATAGTGAGCGGTGTTAAAGTTTTCATGTATTTATTAACCATAAATAATTCTTCATATGAGAAGTGTGTATTTCTTTCAGATGCCCATTTTTTATTGAGTCTAAATTTGGGGAATCAAATTATTTTTGAGTTTTTAAAAATTTTCTCAATATTAGTCCATTGTAGGAGGAGTAGGTGGCAAAACATTTTTCATGTTTTGTAGGATGTCCCTTCACTCTGCTGGTGGTTTCATTTGATGCACATAAGCCTTTTAATTTGATGTGATCCCAATTCTATATCTTGTGCAGCTAACATTATGTTCAGGAAGGATTTGACTATGCCCATATCTTCAAAAATTTTACCTATTTTGTCTCCATCAGAAAAGATCTTTAATTAGATCTTCAATCCATTTTGATTTTAATTTAGTGTATGGTGAGTGATATGGGTCTGGTTTAAATCTCTACTCACGGATAGCCAGGTTTCCCAGCACCATTTGTTAAGATGCTGTCTTTCTTCCAATGAAATTATTTGGCCCATTTGTCAAAGATAATGTAGTGGAGTGTGCCTGGAGTTGTTTATGTATCCTCTATTCTGTTGCACTTATATACAATTCTTTTTTTTCCCAATACCATGCTGCCTTTATATTTTTGTCTTATAAATTTGAGTCCAATAATGTGTTGAACAATGCCTTGCTCTTGTTGCCCAGAATTGCTTTTGTTATTCTATGTCTTTTCTGTTTACACTGTGAAGAATGTTATTGGTATTTTGACTGGGATTATGTTAAATGTGTAAAACACTTTTGGAAGTATGGCTGTTTTTACTATATTGGTTCTACCTACCAAGGAGCAGGAGATACATTTCCATTTGCTGATATCCTCTTAGATCTTCTTTTTCTAATTACTGTAGTTTTTATTGTAGAGGTCTTTCAATTCCTTGGTGTGGGTAATTCTTAAGTATTTCATTGTTCTTGATGCTATTGTGAAAGGTATTATTTCTCTAAATTTTCTCTCATCGAGTTTGTTATTGGTGTACAGGAATGCTATTTTCTTTCATGTTGACTTTGTATCCTCCTGAAATACTGAATTTGCTTATTAATTCTAGAACTCCCTTAGTGGAGTTTTGGAGGTCTTTTATGTAGAGGATCATGTCATCTGCAAAGAATTATAATTTAAATTCTTCCTTTCCTTTCCATATCCCTTTTATTGGTTTCTCTGCTCTAAGTTATGTAGCTAATATTTTGAGAAATATATGGAACAGAAATGGTAATAGCAGACTTCCTCATATTGTTCCTGATTTTAGAGAGAAAATTTTCAGGTTCTCTCCATTTACTATGATGTTGTCCACTGATTTTTCATGGATAACTTTTTATCAGATTGAGATAAAGTTCATTTGTGCCTATTTATTAGGGATTTTTAGAAATGAATCGATGTGGGATTTCCTCAAATGCATTTCATTTTTGTGCTTTCTTCTGTTTATGTGGTGTATTACGTTTATTGATTGGCCTAAGTCAAACCATCCTGAGAATAAATCCTACTTGGTCATAATGTACGTATCAGTCAGTGCTGGAAGCCAGGAGTTGGCCTCTAAGGTGAATGTGAAGACAGGATCTCCTCCAAACACACTGAAGTGACCCTTCATTCTTCATTTCTCTTTTATTCCATTCAGGATACAAGTCTATTGGGCAGTGCCACTCACACTCACTGTGGGTCCTCTGTCTTCAGTAAATCCCTTCAGTCCACACAGAACTATGCTGATTTAATTTATTTGGGTGCTGGAAGTTGACACAATCTTACTCAAGTTGATATAGTCAACTACCACAATCCACTCATTGCCAACATGACAACCAGACGTTTCTTTAAACCTTATCTAGCGTTCAGATACAAAGACAAGTTCATACTTACACCTAACACGTTGCAACTATCCTGCATACAAGCAGAAATGCACTAATTCCTTCCCTAAAATGTAAGGCAAATATTCTTTGGGTGATACTAATAAAATTTCACAACTTGAATGTTAGAACATAGATTTACAACACTTAAGAACCAATATTAAGTCTAACAACATTATATTACATAGGAAGCATATTAGGAGAGAACCATTACAGTTACAATCCTCATTTCTGTAACTGGTCACAGGTAGTAGCTCGTATTTAGAACTACCTTCTTTTATTACCCATTCTGTATTTCCCTGACCTTCAGCAAGCACCTCAGCAGGTCTTTTTTCTTTCCCAGGTGGGATGATGCATACCTTCATTTCTGAAGGACATGGACTATTTGTCATCCTGCCTGGATTGAGTTGTTGCAGTTGCCCAAGGCACCCTAAGGGACCTCTTGCACTTCAAATATATTCTTCCCTTTCTACATTGTGTAATAATAGTCAAATTTCTCCTTCATAGTCTGGGTCAATCACTGCTGCCAACACTATAACTCCATTTTTAACATGTTTCCTCAAAGACATGAGGAGAACAAAATGACTGGGAGGAAGTTTTAGCTACCAGTTTAGTGGAATTGTTGTTATGCTCCCTGATACAAACCTTCCATGCTCTGGAACTAATACTTCTAAGCCAGCAGAGCATAAGGTCATGAGAACAAGAAGCAAAAATTTTGCCAGTGAATCACTAGGGATAATGGTGAATGGTACCATTTGTACTTACACCTCTTGGTTTCTAGACCCATGATTCCTGGCTATGAGAGACACATTACCAAATATTGAACAATGATTCAAAGCATATATAGCCATTTGTAAAACCTTGCCTTAGCACTGCAAGCTATTGCCACTTAGCTGGTATTATAACTGCATTTTCAAATGACCATTTCAAATATCTATAAATCCAGCTGCTTCTGGATTTTAAGGAACATGGTAAGACCATTGAATTCCATGAGCATGAGCCTATTGCCTCATTTCTTTTGGTTGTAAAATGATTTTCTTGGTAAGAGGCAATGCTGTGTGGAATTCCATGTTGGTGGATAAGGCATTGTGGGAGCACATGGATGATAGTTTCAGCAGAAGCACTGCATGCAGGGAAGGCAATTCCACATCCAAAATAAGTGTCTACATCAGTATTGCAAAACACTGTCCTTTCCATGGTTGAAACTGTCCAATATAATTAACCTGCTACCAAGTTGCACTCTGCTCATCCAGGGGAATGGTACCATATAAATGACTCAGTGTCAGTCTCTGCTGTTGGCATATTGGGCATTCAGCAGTGACTGTAGCCAAGTGAGCCTTGGCGAGTGGGAATCTAAGTTGCTGAGCCCATACATGCCCTCCATCACTGCCACCATGACCACTCTGTTAATGAGCCAATACACAATGAAAGAGTGGCTGAAGAAAGTCATTGACTGTTATATACAAAATGGATCATTCTATCCACTTGATTGTTAAAGTGCTCTTCTGCTGAGGTAAATTTTTGGTAAGCATTTAAATGGGACACAAATATTTTTACATGGTTTACCTATGTGGGGAGGTGAATCTACATACCTCTTTCCCAAATATCTTTGTCACCAATTTTCCAAGCATGTTCCTTTCACATTCCTGATCATCAAGCCAGATCATTGACTACAGAACATGAATAACTATACAGCTGCACATCTGGCCATTTCTCCTTCCAGCCCAAATGTGGTACCAGGTGCACTGCCCAAAGTTCTGTCCATTGTGAATATTTTCTTTGACTAATGTCCTTCATGGAAGTCATGGAAAGGGACAGTAATGCTGCAGCTGTCTACTTGTGTGTGGTCTCTGCATAACATGCAGTACCATTCATAAACCAGGCCTTTGACTTCTCCTCCTCTGGCAGCTGATCATACAGTATAACCCATGAGGACATAAGTGAATGGTGGGAGACAAAAGGCAATGTAGCAGTAGAAGCCATGGGCATCTGAGCAACTACTTCAACTAACTTATTTATATCTTTGGAATATGTTCTGGCTTGATCATGTATATACCATTTCCATTTAATAATGGACTTATGATGTGCATCTCTAACTTTATGACTCAGTGGATCAGATAATACCTAGCTAATGATGGCAATTCATTTCACATGGTAACCTGGTGTTCCATGGTCAAGGGTTCACATTTCACTAAGGCCTAGTTTCAGGCCAAATACTGTTTTTCAAAGGGAGAGCAATTGTCTGGACATGATGGCAGAGGTTTGCTCCAAAATGCTAAAGACCTCCACTATAATTCACTTATGGGGGTCTACAGGAGACTCCACACATTCTCCCTACCTGTCACTGCCACTGGAAATACCATTGGATGTGCTAGATAATATAGCCCCAGTGGCAAAGCAACTGGCACAGCAGCCTTAAACTGTTGCATAGCCTTCATTTGTTCTAGGCACCACTCAAAACTAACAGTTTTCTGAGTCACACTGTGAATGGGCTGGAACAGAACACTTAAGTTAGGAATGTGTTGCCTCCAAAATCCAAATATCCCCACTAGACATTGTGCCTTTTTTTTGGTTGTTGGGGAAGCCAGATGAAACAACTTATGTTTTACCTTAGAAGGCATATTTTTACATGCCCTAAACCACTGAACTCCTAGAAATATCACTGAGGAGGAAATTCCTGGAATTTTAGGTGAATTTTTATCTGACTCTCTGGCTCACAAGAGCTATAATAACAAATCTGGAGTGGTTGCTACCTCCTACTCACTTGGCCCTGCAAACTAAATTGTGACACAGGGCTGGAGAGTTAATATAACCCTGAGTTTAGACAATGAAAGTGTATTGCTGGCCTTGACAGCTGAAAGCAAATTGATTCTGATGGGCTTTATTGGTAGGTGTGGAGAAGATAGTATTTGCCAAATCAATAGCTGCATACCATGTACCATGAGCTGTGTTAATTTATTTAAGCAGGGAAACGACATCTGGTACAGCAGCTACAGTCAGAGTCACACTTGATTCCTTTTGCAGAATTATTTCTACCATCATTTTCTAAGACTCATTTGTTTTCTGCACAGGCTGAATGGAAGAATTAAAAATAGGTGTGATTAGAACCACCACAACTGCATGCTTTAATTCCTTAACAGTGGAACTGATCTCTGCAATCCTTCCAATGATGTGATGTTGTTTTTGTTTACTATTCTACCAGGTATAGGCAACTCTAATGGCTTCCATTTGCCTTTTCCAACCATAATGGCCCTCACACTGCAGGTTAAGGAACCAATGTGCAGATTCTGGAATGTATTAAATATACCTATCCCAATTATACATCCTGCAACAAGGAAGATGAAGATAGGATGGATTCAAGGACTTACTGGACCCACTGTGAGTTAGACCTTTGTTATAACTTTGTTGATCACCTGACCTCCAAGGCTTTTCCACTTACTGGAGAGCCACAATGACATTTTTGATCCCATGGAATCAATTCTACTACAGAACCAGTGGTCAGTAGAATAAAATGGATATATATAAGAAAGGAGGAAATCAAACTATGCTTATTCTCAGATGACATGATCCTTTACATAGAAGATCCAAATAGCTCCAGTAGAAAACACATAAAACTAAAAAACAAATTATCAGGATACAGAATCAATACACAAAATTGAATAGTGTTGCAATACAGCAATAATGAATCCATTGAAAACAAATTAGAAAAAAATTCTGTTCACAGTAGCTTCAAAAAATTAAATATCCAGGAATTAGCCTAAATTTGACAAGAAAGATCACTCAAAAAATAGAGTTCTCAGGCCGGTGAGATGGCTCAGCGGCTTAAGCGCCTGCCTGGCAAGCGCGAGGGCCCAAGTTAGACTCCTGGAACCCACATATGAAAAAGGGGCCTTTGATATCGCTCAGCGGTACAGGCGCCTGCTGGCGCACGAGGTCCTGAGGTCGACCCCCCGGTACCTACAAAAAAAAAAATAGAGTTCTCTGAAAATAAAAAGACCTTGAGGAAAACATCGGGAAATAGAAACACATTACCTGGTCCTTGATTGCCAAAATCAAAATCTTAGGAAAAAACATATTTAATGCAATCTCGACAAAAATGCCAATTGCCTTCTTCACAGAACCAGATGAAACAATTCTAAAATTTATATGGAAGCAGAAGAGACACAGAAGGCAAAGCAAACCTGAGCAACAAGAGCAAATATGAAGATATCACACTCCCAGAATTATAGTTATGTCACAAATCTACATTAAGAAAAACAGAATGATATTGGCACAAGAACAGACACATTATCAGTAAAAGAGGGTTGAACATGCATAAAAACACCAGGAATATTCAGCTATTGGACCTTTGTCAAAGAGGCCAAAAAACATATCTGGAGAAAAGATATCCTCTTTAACAAATAGCAATCGGAAAACTTGTTACCTACATGCAGAAAAATGAATTTAGATACATTAGCAATCAGAAAACTTGTTACCTACATGCAGAAAAATGAATTTAGATACATATGTCTCACCCTATATTAAAATAAAATCAAAATGGATCATATACATATTATGAAAAGAGGAACACTGGATCTGATTAAAATAAAATACAAAAACTCTTCACAAAATTGGCATAGGCAAGCTCTTTCTGTACGAAACACCAACTGCACAGGAAATAACATCAAAATCAACAAATAGTATTATATCAACTGTAAAAGCTTCTGTACAGCAGAGGAACCAACCGGCAGCATGAAGAGACAACCTATAGAATGAAAAAATTAAAATCTGCCTGCTACTCCTCAGGCAGAAGACTACGCAAAATATACGAAGAACTCAAAAGAATTAGACCCAGGGGACCCAGCATGGATGAAAAGAGGAGTCATATCTGACAGACTCAGAGATGAATGAAAAACACTGCTATTTGGAAGAAGGGGAGGGACATGCACCCTGATATAAAGAATCAATTTGATACAAGAGACTTGTAGATCAAACAAAATATACACTCAAGTGTATAAGGAAAGGCAGTGTCCAGGCAGGGAAAAGGTAGACTTTATTAAAAGTCAATAGGAAGACTTACTAAAAGCTGTTTCTACCTCTACAGGTAGAATCTACAGTTAGACCATTTTAAAAACAAAGGGGAGAAAAAGAAGCTAGACTGAAAGAGGCACCAAGCAATGAAATTACCATAAGAATTAGGAAGATTTACCAGAAAGGTAGAAAGCCAAGAATGTAAAAGACCAGGAAAACCAGTCGCCCTCACCCACCTGATAAAATGCAAAGAAGATATGAAATGGGCAGCCACCTAAGGACTCTTATTTGGTTTGTAAGACACACACACACATGCACACACACACATGCACACACACACACATACACCTGCACATATACACATGTGCGTATGTTCTCACTTGGTACATTATTGCACCAGATATATACATGTACACATGTTTCCTTTATTTAATCATTAAGACTAAGCTACCTTTCTATAAAGACCCTCCCACTTATCTATCACAAAGGGACAGTAATTCATTAAATTGCCAGAAAAAAATGTAGGCAGATGTATTCAGGTTAAGATCAAAGTCAGCCAAGAAAGCCCATCAGATGGTGACAACTTCTAGGTGCACACATGGGGGATGGGCAAATCACTAGTCCTAAACAAAAGGAGCCAGAGAAAAACTAAGAGGTATTCAACTCTGATGCCCCCTAGCCTCCCAAAGTAACTGTCTATCTTGTTTACCTTCCATTTTTTCCACATGAACAATTTTCTGTTTTTTAGTTAATTTTATTGGTACATTTTATATATACACAATGTTCACACTCATAAGAAATTTGTACTTGTACATAATATATATTGATTCTTCCTTTTTCTACAATCCCTTCTCCTCCATGTAACCCCTCTTCCTCTCCTTATTTACAAAGCTTCATTTCCATTTTTTGTTCTATTCTTTTATCTTTGATCCTCCTTCTTTTCCTCCTTACCACTTCCTTGTTTCTCTTCACATTTCAACATTTTCTTCCCATTTGCCAATACCAATTATACATTTACACCCTTATTTACACTTTTGGTTTCTCACATCAGAGAAACAATATGATATTTAAACATGTATGCCTAATTTATTTCACTTAACAACATGGTTCTGAGGTTCATCCATCTAACAAGTGTCTCAAGGTTATCCATCTTTATGCCAGAGTGTTAATCTATTGCATTAAAAGAAACCACATCATCTTTATCCATTCATTCATTGATGGACATTTTGGGTGTTTCCGTGATTTAGCTATTATACATTGTCCTGTATAAAAATAGGTGTACATATATTGCTGTGGTATGAGGCTTCTAATACTTTCAGGAAGATATCAAGAAGGGGAATAGTTGGGTCAAATGGAATCTCTAGCTCTTGTTTTTGAGGAATCTCCATACTGCTCTTCACAGTGGCTACACCAGTCTACACTCCCACCAATCTAGTGGAGAATGATTCCCTTTTACGACACAGTCACAACAGCATTTATTATTGATTGATTTCTTGATAAAAGTCACTCTTTCTGGGATCAGGTGAAATCTCAGAGTTGTTTTAATTTGCATCTCTCTAATGAACACTTATGTTGGACTATTTTTTATATATTTGTTTGCCATTTATACTTCTTTTGAGAAGTGTCTATTCATTTCAGATGCCCATTTTTGGATTGGGTCTTTAAATTTGGGGTTTTATTTTTTTATTTCTTTTTTTTGTGGGTACCAGGGGTTGAACTCAGGACCTTGCGCACCAGCACATGCCTGTGCTGCTAAGCGATATCACTGGCCCTTTTTTCATATGTGGGTACCGGGAGTCAAACTCAGGACCTCACGCTTGCCAGGCAGGTGCTTATGCCGCTGAGCTATCTCACCGGACCTTTAGTTTTTTATATATACTAGATAATAGTTCTTTGAAGAACAGCTGGAAAAGATTTTTTCCACTCTGTGGGTTGTCTCTTTACTCTGTTGATTATTTCTTTTACTGTGCAAAAGCTTTTTAATAAGATGAGATACCAGTTGTTGATTCTTTGTATAGTAGCCCTTGTCATCGGGGTTTTGTTCATAAAGTTTTGACTACACATGTTTTCAACAGTTCTACCTACTTTCTCGTCCAGCAGATTTAATGTTTCTGCTTTAATATTTTGATCTTTGACCATTTTGATTTTAGTGTAGTGCATAACTGAGAGATAGGGTTCTAATGTTAATCTTTGGCTTGTGGAAAGCCACTTTCCCCAGCACAATTTATTAAAGAGGCTATCTTTTCCTCAGTGAAGGTATTTGGACTCTTGTCAAAGATAAGGTGGTTGAGTGTGTTTGGAGTTGTTTCTACATCTTCTAATCTGTTCCATTAATACTCAGATCTTTTTTTTTTTTGCCCTTACCATGCTATTTTTTTCCCACAGAAGTTTCGTAGTATAATTTCAAGTCAGAGATTATGATGCCCCCAGCCTTGCCTTTGTTGTTCAGAATTGCTTTCACTGTTCTAGTTCTCTTCTGGTTTCAAATGAATTTTGGAATTGTTTTATTTAATTATGTGAGGTATGCTGCTGGTATTTTCATTAGGATTCCATTAAATCTGTATAATGGCTTTGAAAGTATGGCTATTTTTCACTATATTGGTTCTTCCTACCCAAGAGCAGGTTATATCTTTCCGATTTCTGGTAGTCTCTTCAATTTATTTTTTTAGAGCACTGTAGTTTTCCATGTAAAGTTATTTACTTCCTTTCTTAGATTGATTTCTAAGTATTTCCTTTTCTTAATGCTATTGTGAAAGGTGTGGTTTCTTTAATTACTCTCTCAGTGGGTTTGTTAAATGTGTGCAGGAAGGCTATTGATTTTTTTCATGTGGGTACCAGGAGTCGAACTCAGGACCTCACGCTTGCCAGACAGGCGCTTATGCCACTGAGCCATATCACCGGCCCAAGGCTATTGATTTTTGAGTGTTGATTTTGTATTCAGCTACACTATTGAATTTGGTTATTAAATCTACAAGTTTTTTATTGGAGGTTTTGGAGTCTTCTATGTAGACCATCATGAAACCCACAAATAATGAAAATTTAATTTTTTTCCTTTCCCATCCATATTATATTTACTTCTCTTGTCTAATTGCTCTGGTGAATGTTTCTAGAACTATATTGAATTGGAGTGGTGGTAGTGGAAATCCTTTCCTTCTTTTTGATTTTAGATTGACAGTTTTCAATTTTTGAGCATTTAGCATGATGCTGGTTTTTGGTTTCTCATATATGACTTTTATGAGATTGAGATAAAAATTATCTATTCTAATTTCTCTTAGGGTTGTTGGACTTAGGTCCAATGGGTGTTGGACTTTGTTGAATGATTTTTCTGTGTCTACTGAGATGATCATATCTTTTTTTGTCCTTGGTTCTATTAATATGTTTTACTACATTTATTTGTATATGTTGAACCATCCCTGAATGCCAGGGCTGAATCATATTTGATCAAGTTGCATAACCTTCTTGATAATTTGCTGCACTCTGCCAGTATCTTATTGAGAATTTTTGCATCTATGTTCATTAGAGAGATTTGGCTGTAGTGCCTTTTTTGGGTGGATTCTTCTCTGATTTTGATATCAGGGTAATGCTTGCTTCCAGAAATGAGTTTGGAAGAGTTGCTTTCCCTTCAGTTTCCTTAAAAAGTTTGAGGAGAACTAGTAGAATTTTATGTTCTGTAAATTTCTTGTATATTACAGCAGTGAATCCATGAGGATCTGGGCTTTTCTTCATTTGTAGTTTTTAAATTACATCTTCAATTTGACTGATATTGGGTCATTTTGAAATTTTATATCTTCATCATTCAGCTTTAGAAATTTGTATATATCTAGGAATCTGTATTTCTTTTCTGTGTTTTCCATCTTATTTGAATATAGGTTCTTGAAGTTGGTATTGATGATCTGGATTTCTGCAGGTTCTCTTGTGATTTCATCCTTTTCATTTTTAATTGCATGGATTTGAGTCTTATTTTTTGATAAAAATTTATTTATTTATATATTTATTTAATCTTTCAAAGAACCAACTGTGCACTTAATTGATTCTTTGTACTGTGTTCTTAGTCTTGATTGCATTAATTTCTGCTCCAATCCATATAATTTACTCCATCATATGTGCTTGGGGCTTGGCTTATTCTTCTTTTTCTATGATGTTGAGGTTCAACCTCAGGTTGTTTATTTGAGCTTGTGAATTCACCACTATAATTTTCCCTCATAGTACTGCTTTCATTGTGTCACATAACTTTGAGTGTGTTGTGTTGACTTTATCTTTTAATTTTAGAAGCTGTGTAATTTCTTCTTTAACTTCATCTGTGATCCATTGGTTGTTCAAGAGTTTGTTATTTAATTTTCATAACTTTGTATAGTTTTTACAGTTTATTTTGCCATTGATTTCCAATTTAATTGCACTATGTTCTGATAATATGCATGGGATAATTTCAATACCTTTGCATTTAATTAAGTGTGTTCTAGGAGCTAGTATGTTGTCTATTTTGGAAAACTTCCCATGTGTGGCTAGGAAGAACGTCTATTCTGATGTTTTGTGGTTGAACCTTCTGTAGACATCCACTATGTCCATTTGTTCACAGGTTTCATTCAATTCTGATATTTCTTTGTTGATGTTTATTTTTCTAGTTGATCTGTCTATTTATGAGAGTAAAGTATTGAGTTCTCCCACTAAAAACGTATTAGTGCTTATTTGTTTTTTCATGCCCATTAAAATTTGTTTTACAAAATTGGGTGTGTCAGTATTTGGTACATATGTAGGCATGACTGTTATCTCTCTCTCTTGCAGTCTTCCCTTTAAAATTATGTAGTTATCTTCCTTGTGTCTCTTTATCTATCCTGGCTTGAAATTCACTTTGTCTACAGATGTAATAGTTACCCTTACTTTTTCAGGGTCCCTGTAGCATGAAGTACTGTTTTCCATCCTTTGACTTTCAGTCTATGAATTTCTTTTTAAGTTAAATGTGTTTCCTCTTTGCAGCATATTTTTGGATCTTGTTTCTTGATCCATACTTCCAATATGTTTCTTTTGTTTGGTGAATTGAGGTCATTTACACTGTTGGTTTTAACTGATTTTTCCTTGTCATATAATTTTTCTTTTGCTGGTTTTCTTTCTTTCCCCTCTGTTTTACTGGTTGCCTTGCCTGGAGTCCATTGAATTGTAGTATTTGCTACCTCTTTCTAGAATATCTTGTAAAGCATTTTGGAGTCTTAGTTTGGATGTCATGAACTTCTGGTTTCCTTTATCATGGAAGTATCTTATTTTTTCATCAAGTTTGAAAGATAGTTTTGCAGGTTACATCAATCTGGTCTGGAGGATTTTTCTTTTAGGACTTGAAATACTTCACTCCAAGCTCTATTTGACTTAAAATATTTTGTTAAGAAGTCTGCTTTTATTCTGATGTGCTTTCCTTTATAGGTGATTTGTTTATTTTCTGTAACAGCTTTTTATTTTAATTTTTTATTTTTATTTTTTGTGGGTACCAGCAGTCGAACTCAGGACCTCATGCACCAGCAGGCACCTGTAACACTGAATGGTATCACTGGCCCTTTTTTGTATGTGGGTACTGGGAGTCGAACTCAGGACCTCTTGCTTGCCAGGCAGGCACTTATGCCACTGAGCTATCTCATCGGCCTTATAAGAGCTTTTAATATTCATTTCTTGTGTTAAATCTGGACTCTCGATGATTATATGCCTTGATATAGATTTTTTTTGGTCATGGCTAATTGGAATTCTATATGCTCACTTACCTGTGTGTCAAGTTCTTTTTCCATGTATTGGAAATTTTCTGCCATTACTTATGTGAACAGGTCTTTTATGACTTTGGCACTATCTCTTGCCTTTTATATTTACTCCAATCAATCTTATGTTATCCTTCTTTGCATATTCTAGCAGCGGTTGGATTGATTTTATTGGTCCCTTGTTATTTCTAAGAAATTTCTCTTTTCATTATCACTACCATCAACCTGTCCTTTAGATTTGATATTCTGTCCTCACACTGTTTCATTCTGTTGTCTATATATTCAATAGAATTTCAATCCCCTAGATATCTGTTTGAATCTGTTTCATGGATTCTATTGATTTTCTATGTTGGGCACTCACAGTTTCCATCATCTTTCTATGTTCCTTCACTTTTTTATCTGTATCTACTCTAGATTATTTAACCTTGATTTTCATCATGGTCCTTGTCTCTTTAGCTATCTGAGAAATTATTTCTGATCTGATTTTTATTTAGCATCATTCATAATTTTTGGTGCATCTGCTGCTTCCATTTCAGAAAATTCAGGTGGCTGATTCTCATTTCCTTCACTCCAGTGCCCCCTGGACTTGTCCTAATTGGGCTGGAGGTCTGGGGTTGCATCTTGCTTCTGCATCTTTTCATTTTCTTAAAATTATTTTCTGGGTTGATACCTGTAAATTGCTTATCATAGTTAGCTTTGTCACTACTATCAAGACTTCCCTAGGAAACTACCATTTCACAGAGATGTCTTCTACATGTACCTGGCTCTTCGCCTTTGTGTCTCTCCCAAGATCCTATTTTCCCAGCTTATTATCCTACCTTTATAATTTATTAAGTTGTTATCTATTTGGCTCAGCACCCAGTCCTTTGTTACTAGACTATGGTGATGATTATTACCCCAGGCAATCACACTGTTGTCATACCAGGAAGAACAACTGATGACAACAGGTATGACACCCTCGCTAAATTAGTATAATTAGCAATAACTATAGCATCAAGCACAGCCTATACACTGACAAATTGTGGTAACTATTAATTTGGTAACTTTAAGCATAGGAAAAATATCTACAGTTATATAACAAAATCCAACACAAAGCAGGAAGTTTTATACAGTGAATATCCCTTAGTAGAGCGATTTTATCCTCTAAGGGGTGGAATTTTAGAGGAATAAGAGGCAAAATAAAACATTAAATGAAGAGAAATCTATTGGAAGGAAGGCTGAAAGAAAAGGAAACATCACCCAAGCTTTGGGAAACTGGAGAAGACTGGAGATACAGAAATGAGTAAGCAAAGGAATATCAAAGTGGACCAGAAAAACTAAAAACAACATTCACTTTCATGGAAAAATCAAAGATCAAAAAAGACTATTGATAAAAGAGAAAAAATTATGAACAAAACAAAACAAACAACAAAAATGAAAACCTAAACAAACAAAAAATTGAAATTTCACAGACTACAAGTCTGCAGCTATCTTCTGGTATCCACAGTCCTGTGGTAGTGTCTAAATGAGAATCCAAATCTGTGCTAGGTAACCCCAACAAATCTGCAATAGGATTAGGGGTTGGGGTGTCATCCCAGCAAGCCTTAGTAGGGTTGGGGTAGGGCACCAACTCTGCTCTTTCAACTCCACAGACTTGTAACCTGATCCTGGCCTCCAGCTGTGGGTTTGGGGAGTGAATCTTCAGCCAACAACACTCTGGAGGTCCCTCCATGTCCTTCTCATATTCCCTTACCCAGTATGCCTCCATGGCCATTGCTTACCCAGTTGCTGTTGGATTTCAATCCTGGGAAACCTCTGTTCCACTCCCCTGGCACTCTCTCTCCCTTCTCATGCTGCTGGGAGTAGGGAGAAGAGTGCATCTTCCCTCTCCACTGTGGTATATCTCTTTTTCAATTTGCACTCCCTCCTCAGTGTCTTTGCATGGTCCAATTATCCACTGCATCATGCAGCTTTCATTGTTTTGCTACATAGGCATGTTTCTCTGTAGAAGCCACTGAGTCACTCACTCTTGATGGGTCTTTGTACGTTTGATGCTCCTCTCTCACACCATGAGCTGTGTGCCAGAGTCCAAAATTAAAGACTCCCAACTCAGACAGATCTCTTGTTATCCTTTCATACTCTGAGAACAAACTGGCAGGTTATCAGGGAGTGAATGTCTTTCTTGTCACTAGCCCTCTGTGTGTCCCAGCAAAATATGCTGCCAGGCTACAATGTCCTCTGTTAGGAGGAGGGCAAAAGAGGTGAGAGGCCATATACCCCATGTCTGTCCTGTGTGGTTTGACTCAGACATGCTACTAGGGTTCCATCAGCTATTTGGGAACTTCATGTAATGCCAGTTCCTGTGCTGAGTGCAGGCAGATGTCCCACTGGAAGCCATATGGGACTGCTTCAACTTTTACAATCTCTTATGAATATGTTTTATTTGATCTACAAGTCTTATTTCAAGTAGACTTTTGGCATCAGGATATACGTTCCTTCCTTTCTTCCAATTACTTCTGTTTTTTTTTATTTTCTCTGAGTAATTCCAACGTGTCTTCTCTATTCAGCCATGTTGAATCCTCCTAAACCATCTCCTTTCATTGTAAACTCTGCTTCTTTAATTCATTACTGAAGCTGAGAATTTACATTCCCACCAATTCCATATTCCAGATGAGGAGTGGTGCATATATCCTACCTTGCCACAACAGTAGTTTATAAAGAAAAGCTGTCTGGTAGGGCTAGCCAGGAGGGCCTCCACTTTGCCCACCATGAGAGCAGCCATTTTGAGAACTTCCCAAGTGTCTATAAGATTCCAACAAGCGTGACAGGGCAAGGGGATATAGCTTAGTGGAACAGCGCCTGCCTGGTCTCGAGTTCGATTCCTGGTACCAAAAAGAAAAAAAAAAAAACAAGCAGAGTGACAAAGTTTAGCCTCACAGGATATACTTGGAGTATACAGGCACTTTTGTATCATCAGCTCCTCTCCAAACAGAGGATGCTACAGCCTGACAACATTTTCATCAGCACACACCAAGGGCAAGGGGTCAGGGATTGAAGAGGCTTCCTCTCCACCCACCCTATCTCAGACTCTGAGAAGATTAGCGATTGCTGTTCATGTCAGGAGTCTGCAATATTGGACCTTGGGCACAACTGGGACACCAATAGGAGCCTGTAGCTTATCTCATGAAATCCTGGATATTCATCTGGCACAGAGAGCTAACATTAGTCTAGTTTGTGTCTGTACTCAGCACTCTGGGCTTCCTTGTGCTTACACCCAGCTCTCACTCCCCTGCTCCAATCCCAGACCTGCTAGAGACTATATCTCACACCTAGCAATAGTCCCTAGGCAGTGTATCTTTACACAGGGTGTTCCAGTCCTGCATGACTCTCCACCTGGTGCAAGTGGACTGTGGCAGCGTGCATGCCCATCTATCACCACTATTGTTCTATATAGTTCTGGAAACATTAGCCAGAGCAAATAGACAGTAGAAAGAAATAAAAGTAATAAGGATAGAAAAGGAAGAAAGTAAATTAACACTATTTGCTGATGACATAATCCTCTATACATAAGACCCCGACAATGCCACCAAACTCTCCTAGAATTAATAATCAAATTCAGCAGCATAGCAGAATACAAAGCCAACACTCAAAAACCAATAGCGTTTCTGAACATGAATAAGAAACTCATTGAGATAGAAATTAGAAAGCAACACCTTTCAGAATGGCATCAAGAAAATCAGAGCCTTCAAATTTAAAGATCCTATCAAAAAAAATGGGCATCTGAAGTGAATAGACATTTCTCAGTTGAAGAACTACAAACACCAAAGAAATATAAGAAAAAAATCTTCAAAGTCACTGGTTATTTGGGAAATGCAAATCAAAACAACAATGAGATTCCATCTCAATCCAGAAAGAATGGCTATCATCAAGAATTCAACAAATAACAAATGCTGGTGAGGCTGTGGGGAAAATATAACTTTTCTCATTTCTTGGTGGGAGTGTAAATTGGTAAAAATCACTAAGGCAATCAGTATGGAGGTTTGTCAAAAAACTAAAACTTGAAGTGTATTTGATCCAGCTATTCTCCTTCTATGTTTCTTCTTTGTAGGGTTAAAAGCATCATACCGCAGTGATATAGACATACTCTCGCACAATTTAAATAGCTAAATATTAGAACCAACAAATATACCCACCAACAAATGAATGGATGACAAAAATGTAGTAGTTACATGAAAATGAGTACTAACCTGTCATAAATAAGGGTAAACTCAAAACATTTTTAGGTAAATGGATGCATCTTGAGATCATAAATATAAGTTAAATAAATCAGATACACGAGTTTAAGTATCACATCATTTCTCTTGTGCAAGAAACCCAAAGGTAAATAAGGAGCAAAATGGAAAATAGATGTAGAGAAGAAGGAAGAACTTGTTCAATTGAGAAGGGGAACAAAGGAGGGGGAGTGGGAAGAGAAGGAATGGGAAAGTGATTGTAAAAATAGAGAATAGAAGGAAAAAATGCAAACAAAGCTTTTGTAAATGTGAATGAGAAGAAGGGTTAAAGGAATGTAAGGGGAATGGGAATAAAGGAAATAAGATATATTGTGTATAGTTAAACAGTTCTCATAATTAATGTGATCATTATGTATGGTAAACATGTACTAATAGAAAGAAGAAAGAAAGAGACAGACAGACAGAAAGAAAGAAAGAAAGAAAGAAAGAAAGAAAGAAAGAAAGAAAAAGAAAGAAAACTGCAAAATGAAGGACCCATTCAAAAATGGGCAATTGGAAAGGACACTTTAAAAAAGAAAATATACAATTGGTACATGAGAAAATATTCAGCATTTGTCCTTTAGAGAACTGCAAGTCACAGCCACACTGAGATTACATTTACTCCAGAAAGAACGACTATCTTCAAGATGCCAGATAATATAATTATTGGAAAATTAGCCTAATACAACCACTATAGAAATTAATAGGGAAAGTTTTCAAAACTATAAATACAAATTCCTTTTGACTAAGCTATACCTTCTGGGTATCTTCGGGAAAGACTTTTTCATATGATATTAATAAATGCATACATACGTTTATAGCAAAACAATTCACAATTGCTAAATCTTGGAAGCAGCCTGTATGCCCATCTATAGATTAATGGGTAGAGAAAATACAGTATATATACACAATTGTGCCCCACTTAACCATAAGGAAGGAGAAATTTGTGTCATTCATCAGCAAATGGATGCACTGTGGGATCATAATCCTTATTGAAATAAATCATACACAGAAAGTTTTTCTTATCTGAGAAAGGTAAAGTATATGCAATTTAAACAGCAAAATAAAATATAATTGATAGATACAGAATGGTAGACCTTGTGGAGATTAGAAGAGTGTATGAGCAAAATTGTGAGGGGAGGGCTGGAGGGAAAGGAATGTAAATAATTAATGCATGTGACATATAAGTGTATCAATCCCTAGGATGAATGTATCCATAAAACTGTATTGACAATCTTGTTTCATGCTCATTCATTTTACTTATTAAATTAATTTTATACATTTAAGAATAATTAATAAATTTAAGGTTACATTTCTTATGTACATTTAAATGTGAATAACAAATAATAGGCTCCATATGAAATGTAACTTGAAGACTTTATAAACTGAAAAATAAAGATTTAGGGATTTGAAGACACTTTAATTTCTTTTTGTCTGAATCTACTTATACAGCTAAGGAAACAAAGTTCAGAGAAGTCCAATGGCTGACCTAAATAACAATTAGGAACATGATAAGCTAGAACCGAGATCTCTAACATCATTGTCCACTGATTATCTATTTTATTAATCACTTATTGGGCATCTATCTTTTGCACATGATGGTGGTAGATACTATGCAGTATGGAAAATAATTAGGAGATCGTAAATTAGGAGATTATAGCTCATGCATTCTAAGTAAAATGTCTACTTCATAATAAAATTGTAGAATATTATTTGGCCTGTATAAATGTAGATAAACAAATATTTATATTTCAGGTATTTGTAAGAGATTGTGAGGACTGGGCATGGTAGCACATGCCTGCAATCTCAGCAGTGTTGGAGGCTGGGAAGATCACAAGTTCTAGCCCAGCCTTGGCAATTTAAAAAGACCCTGTCTTCAAATAAAAAAATATAAAATGGCTGAGGATTTAGATTAGTGATTCAGTCTTTCTGAGCACAGAATACACTCTTAAATTCTAATTCCAGCTTCTTTACTTACCAGCCTAAATTTATCTGATATTCTAGAGCCTAATGTGTACATTGGCATAGAGCGTATGCAGCAGTCACTGCCTACTTATATTTTCTTTTATAGTTACCAACACATTTGTTTGTTTCTTATTCCTTACTAAATGATTTAGGATGTTTGCAATAACATTACATGGGCTGCAGTAGATGCAACAGCAGCTGCTTAGAGACTCTGTCTTTGCACAGAAATTTAGTTAATGAAGCTGTATGCCAACTATGGAAAATGCTGTATTTGCCAAGAAAACACAAATCATTACTTAAAAATAATCTGGGATGTTAAAAGTGTCTAATCCTTAGGGAGGTTTATATATGATGGAATCTCTCACAAATGATGTTTATGATTCTGTCTTGGTCAGTTTCACCTCTTTGCAATTGTATTTTAAATATTTATAATTTAGAAATCAAGTTATAGACATTTTTGATTTTTCAAACTAAAATCATATCAATATTTATGGAATACAGGAAAAGGGAAATTTAGATTTGACATAGCTTTCAAAACTAATATTTAACTTGAAAATACATTTGTATTGTACTATTTTGTTCAAAGAATTAAAGAGACATAATAATAAAAAGCTTATGAAAAATGAGTCCCTTGTATTTCATGATTTCCCACTGTCTCCTAGAGTAAGCTACCTAATAATTTGTTGATAAGTTTTATTTACATTTGCATAATTTAAAATCACATATATACAATATTTCTTCTAATTTTATCAACTTTGGACAACAGACATTAGGCTTTAGATAATATCTATTGTTTTCCTGATATGGTAATTTTGTATGTCAATTGATTCACACCCCCTCTTTTCCATCTCCCTTTGTATAAATAATTATAACAATTTAATATTTCCTGAGGTGTTCTAATGTATAACTTTTATTTAAAGTGCTTTCTTTCTAGGCAAGTTGACCATTACTGTCTATTGTCTTTGCCATAGTACTGAAAATATATTTCATTCCACCTATGTTCATTTCTGACTCCCAAATCTCATTTCTGTTTCTGTTCATTTCAAGGACTTCTAGTAGCAACCTCCTATATTTGTACACATGAGCTAAATTATTTAGTACTGTAGGTGTTTGTAAATATTTTTATCCTTAGATTTGAAATTATTTCCATGTGGAAATTTATAAATAAGTTTTTAACATTGGTCTTTTTTTGTGTGTGTGGGTACCGGGGGGTCGACCTCAGGGACCTCGCCCACCAACAGGCACCTGTGCCACTGGGCGATATCACTGGCCCCTTTTTCGTATGTGGGTTCCGGGAGTCAAACTCAGGCCCTCGTGCTTGCAAGGCAGGCACGTACGCCGCTGAGCCATCTCACCGGCCCAACATTGGTCTTTTTGAATTATAGTTTTCAATATTTCTGATCAGAACATTGGTTAAATGCTTATTCAGGACGTTTCTTTCTGAAAGCATCAGGACTTATTTTTTATGATGCTATATACCTAGGTATGTGTGTTTTTATTTCTTACATTTTACTGAATTTTTTATGATTTTTTTCCATCTTACCCTTTGTAATATAAATATATTTTAATAGTTCCTGGAATTTTTTGTATTATTTTGTTGACAATTTCTTTTTGACAAATTTTGTATGACTTCTCATTTTAGAGCTCTAAGGAATAAGATATTGTACCTCCTTAAATAATTACCTGGCATACTTGTCTTTTCTATAATGATTTCCTTTGACTTTTCTTGGCGATTCATCAAATTTGTTTTTCTGTTTATATACTTTAACACTAATGTGTCATATTTTAATTGAGATCATTTTTATTTTCTGGTATTTCTTCTATGTCATGTTATTTTGTTTCATCAGTGTGGATTCTTATTATGAAGATTTTAAGAATATTTTTGAGATTCACTTTTACATTTTATATTGTCATTTTATGCTTTTATCTGGGTAGTCTGACCTATGCAGATTTAAGTTTTTATAAAACTTAGTTGATTTATATATTATTTATTTATTTATTTATACACATTTGCAAGAGTAATGCTCACATTCATCATTGGAAAATTAGGTATTTCATAATTTCAAAAATAAAATGAAGAGGAGAATTAGAAAATTTTACCCAAGATGATTAACTAGACAGTCAAAATACAATTTAGATCTGTTGACACTAAATAATACTTGCATTTTAAGCCATGATATCAGCCTCACTGAAACTTACATGCTAGCAGTAAAATCACACTAAATAAAATCTTAAATATTTTATAGGTAAGAACTAAGGGTTAGGTGATTATGTGAGTCACTAAAAGTAAAAGCAAATTAAAGTTTATATAATTTGAAACTGTGTTCTCATCATAATTTCTTCCCACCAAACAATGACTCCTGATACTGCTACAGCATCATAAACACTGAAATGACACCCAGGATTTGGAGGCAGATTTATTTAATGTCAGATGGGCACTGATAAGGAATCAATCCTTATAAAAATATCAGGCCCCAAAGGCTCAGGGAGGAGGTTTTAATGGGTTTGCAAAGGGGAGTTACAGAGGTAGATTACTTGGCTGTCTTTGATTGGTTCTTACAATATGCATCATAGTGAACAGCTATGTATCACAGTGACCAGCTGTTTCTAAGAAACAGAAGTAACAGGAACTCTAACAGGAACTGTCACCTGGGCAACTTAAGTATGCTGGCTGGGAGGGGGGCATTTTCTGCTCCATTTCAGGAGGGGTCATTTTCTCCTCCATTTCTCCCCTCTTTTAGTTTCCCAGCAAAACTTTTTTTTTTTTTTTTGTGGGTACTGGGGTTCAAACTCAGGACCTCGCACACCAGCAGGGGCCAATGTCACTGAGCAATATCACCAGCCCTTTTCTTGTATGTGGGTACCAGGAGTTGAACTCAGGACCTCGTGCTTGCCAGGCAGGTGCTTATGCCACTGAGCTATCTCACCAGCTCCCCAGCAAATCTTTGGTGGGCATGTTACATGAGACATTTTGAGCTAAGGCCCAACTAGAAGCAGTAACATTAAGGCTTTCAATGACCATAGGATGGGCCCTAGCCTAGTTCCCCAAGATTGGAAAGTTTTCCTTTATTATATGGTCTCTCCCTAAATTGCCTTTAGGAACAGTCATGATTTAACACTACTCTGGCAAGGGAGTCAGTTTGACCCTGGAGTGTGTCCAATGTGCCTTGGATGCTCATCAAATCTTGGTCAATTGTAGAATAAGGTGAAGGGCCTTACTGGTTGTGTTCTATTCTAAACTGCAGCTAGCAAGAGAGTGGGACTTAAATGAAAGCAAGGACAGGGGTAAGCAGCCTGAAAAGTTACAAAAATCACGGGGAAAAATGCACTGAGGTATACAGCAAGCCTGTGAATGGTTTACTCTGGCTTCAGCCGTGCATGGATTGTTCAGCATCCAGAGTGACCAGAACCAGGATTTGAGTGCATCAAATTTTCAGAGTTAGCTTCAGAGGAGCTGTCTGGTCCAGGTATATTCTCCAGCAATCATCTGGATGGGTTCTTTTAACTCTGGAATGGTGGATCTAAGGCTGCATTTCTGAAACTTTAAGAACTGTTGAGGTAGTTGATATGCACCTGGGCTATATATCTGTGCAGGGGTGTCTACAGGTATAGCTGGTCTTTTAGCTAAACTTTTATGGAGCTTGTTGCAAGCTGTTTCTGTAAGGTTATGCTTTATTTTCTTAACTTTTTTGGAACTTTGTGGCCTGTATGCTGTATGTAATTTCTATTTAGTTATCTCTGCTGCAAATACAGACCCATTGTCACTGCCAATGGTCAAGTATAGGCCATATCTAAGGATGATTTTTCACAGCAGGACCCTACAAACTTTTGTCGCCCTCTCAGTTCAGGTAGAGAATGCCTCAGGACAGCCTGAGTAGGTGCAGATGTGCACTAAGTCTATCTGTATATCTTTAAATGGGGAGAGTCCACTATATTGCATGCCATTTGGAGGTCAGGGCCAATGACAGACACTGAAGCCTGAGCTGACTGCAGGGATATGGGTGCAAGTGCTGAGGCTTGAGATTGCAGAACATATGGGAGGGCAGGTGTGGCTCATTAAAATGGATCTTCCAGAAGTAACAGGCAAAGTTTTTTCTGGATGTGGTGGATATTTTAGCCAATCAGATCCCTGGAGGGGGCTTAGGCCTCTGGATTGGATTATTTTGAGTGTAAGTTTTGCATTGTTGGTGGCAGGTTTCCAAACAGCATCAGGAAGCAGTAGCAGGAGTGCTTTGGCCAAAATAGATTTGTCCAAGTTGACCACAGTATATCTAGCCTGTCAGATTCCATTCATAACAGGGTTACTTCCATCTATATGCAGGGCATACTCAGCATCTGTCAGGGGGTTCATTTTTAAATATTTTCCCTCAAGAACAGTTCATTGGTCACTGCCAGGCAGCCATGGTCTGGTGGGCTCAGTTTGGTGGGCACGTACATGGCAGGATTGAGTGGTCCACAGTTATTCAGGTGGTCCAATACAGCATGTGGCACCTGGAAAGTTCAGTCTTGGCATAAGGTAAGCTTGTCAGATTTTTGATCAGGACAGTGGCTGTTAGAGCACAGAGACAAAGGGGGAGGCGGCCCTTAGTGACTGGATAGGCCACTTGGAAATCCCAGAGGCTGACAGTCTGAGTAAGCATCTTTGTAGCCACATGTCATTTACGTATTTGTGCCTTATCCCAAGATACCTTGTAGCCAGTTTCTGCCAGATATTGCAGCAGTGCTTTTGTGTCTTTCCAGCGGGCAGCTTGTGTGTTATTAATCAGAAGTGCAGTGATATTTTTTGCTGGGAAACTAGCGAGGTCAGCTGTGAGGGCATCCCTAAAGAGCGAAAATAAATTTTTGAACCCCTGGGAAGTTGAGACCATGTCAGTTGACTTTTGAGTACAGAACTGGGGTCTTTCCTTTTAAAGGTGAAAATGGGCTGGCTGATAGGTATGACCTGCAGACAGAAGAAAACATCTTTTAAATCTAAGCAGGTGAAACAGGCAACATCAGGGGTAGGAAATCCAGGAAGGTATAAAGGTTTGGAACCACCAAGTGTAGAGCTACAGTGGTGGAGGTGATGACATAGAGGTCCTGCACTGGCTGGTAATCTCCATTGGGCTCTTTCATCGGGAGGACGGGAGTGTTCCAAGGCGATTGACAATCTATCAGGATTCCAAACTGTTTCAAGTGAGATATGTGGGTTTGGATGCTGAGTCAAGCCTCTCATGACATTGGTTATTGCTTAACAGCAATGAGGGTTGCAGTAGGACAAAGTTCGATCACCAAAATGGCATGGTTGATAGCAAGTCCTAGAGGTGAGTCCTCTGCCCATTCTCCTGGAATCAAGTCTCTTAAAACTTCAGTGTTATGACTATCAGGCATTTCAGGCTGATGTAGATGCCACTCTTCTTCCTGGGGTACAGTCAGAGTCAAGATCAGGTCCAGGACCATGAACCCGTGTGCAAGGGAGACTGGTTGGTTTGGAGTGAAGGGAATAGTTGCTCCGAACTTGGAAAGGAGGTCATGTACTACAGTGGCACCAATGACTTGTATTTGCAGGGAGGTCCAGGGAGCAACAGGCTGAGTTACAACTGAATGTTCAGCTCCACTGTAGGGAGGAGAGGTTCAGGCTGATGTGGGGCTTGATAGATTTCTTTGCATCCCTCAGATGGAGGGGACATTGTTCTTTCCAGTGTCCAAACTATTTGCAGTGAGCACATCGGTCAGCTGCTAAGGTGACTTTCTGGTGTGCTCTGCAGTCTGCCACATGTCATTTCTCCTTCTTTCTTTTTTTCTCAATTTACAAAGACGTTTTGAGCATTCATGCCAGCGAAGCCATTAACATTTGGATTTTTCTCCAGATGTCAGAGGTCTCGTTGGCCTTAGTGTCAAAGGGTGTATAGACCCAGTAGGCACTACAGAGTCTCTCATAAAATTTCCTGAGTAATTTCAGTAATTTTAGAGGAAATTTTTTTTTTATTTTAAGCAGGGTTGGGCCCTATCTAAAATGTGGTGGTGTTCCTCAGTATTAAACAGAGTCAGAAGGGGTTGCTGACAGTCACCCCATGTTGGAAGGTGAGTCTGGAAGATGGATGTAAGGAGATCTGTACCGGTTGTGATGTTTCCAATTTAGGAGATCAGTGGAGATGAATGGCTGATAATACATCAGGATTGGTTGGTTGGGTTTGCCTCCCTGGGCTCCAGAGTAGACACAAAGAAGCAGCTGGAGGTGAGCTGGAGCCTCAGGCCAAGCAGCAGAGTGGAGGCAGTGGTTGACAGGCCTACAGCCCACCTCCATGAGGCCGATGGGACAGTCAGTGTTTCTGTCAATGTTGAGGACACATGACAGGGAGTCAGTTTGTGGCTCAGGAGACACATCAGGTATTATTGGTGGTGAAGCTGTGGAATCTGGGAGAGCAGGACACTGTGATGCAGGAGACTAAGCTAGTGGAGGTGGCACTGGGGTTGGCTGGGCAGCTTGGGGCTGTTGAATGTAGGGAGGAGGCAGGTCAGACTCGGGGTCCTCTGGCAGAACAGGATAAAGCTTTTCTGGTTTGGGCTGAATCTGGGAGCATTTAGACGAACTTGTGGATTCATATTCATGACTACGGTGGCCTTCGTGTCATGTAGGACACAGGTGCAAAGCCAAGGTGTGAGACCTTGGCACAGGATGATTCAGGAGTCAATATAAGTGAACTTTTAGAGATGGCCTCATTCACTGGGCTCTGTCACTTTGTTCCAAAGTCAATGGACAATTTCAACAACAAATGTCCCTTCAGATGACCAGTCAGGACTAAGATTTGGCCATTCAATTTCACAAAATGTATGGAGCTTCTGGGGTTTCATTTTCACTCCATAGTCATCAGGAAATCCTCTTTTAAAGTTTTTCAGCATGCAATCAAGGACCATAGGTTTGCTCTGATTTGCAGCCATTCTAGCTCATTCCATGTATATTATATATATATAATGATGGTGCAATGATGGTGCAACAGACAAATGGTGGGTGCCCCTCAGAGAAAGACCATTAGATGTTCACCTGGCTGTGCCCCTTGTGGGGACTTAAGCATGACTTAGCTAGGGAGGGTGTGTGGTCTCTATTATGCCATATGTCAGTCATCACAGAACTGCAGATGAGGGCCCAACTGGCCACTGTGACCAGTGCTTCCAAGTTTTGGCACACAGATGGAGCAACCTATGGCTTACACTGTCCATTCCACTCACTCACACATCCATTTAGCAGGCACTCAGAGGTTAAGCATTCCAACCCCATTCCCTTGAGGGTGGTCCTGACTAATGAGAGCTTATCAGACACCCCTTCTGAGTGAGCAGAGCAGAACTGAAAAATAGGCTACCTGGGGTGCCACCATTTGTCTTACCTTATCCAATGACCAGACCAGACTATGTCCTCCTCCCTTTTGGGTCCAAAGCGGGCAGCTCAGTGGGGAGCCAGGAATCCTCCTCTAGAGCTCTGAGGGGACCTAAAGGCTCAGAGAGGGAGGTTTATATGGGGTTTCAATGGGGAGGTACAGAGTTAGAGTACTTGGCTGTCATTTTTTGGTCCTTACAATATGCATCATAGTGAACAGCTATTTCTAAGAAACAGAAGTAACAGGAACTGTAACAGGAAATATGACCTGGGCTACTGAAGTATGTTGGCTGGAGGGCATTTCTTGCTAAAATATTATTATGAAAAAAATGTTTTTCTTTCTGATTTTAAAAATTTACCTATATTTTTCATAGTGCTATGGTAAAACTATTGATTAGTATTCCCACTACTGGGACGAAATACCTGACATCTGAAAATTAAAGAAGTTGTTTATTTGGTTCACAGTATCATAGGTTTCATTCCATGGTAGACTTCTCCATGACAAGGTTCATCATGGCAGGGAGGTATGGTAAAGCAAAGTTGCTCAGCTCATGGCAGCTGGGAAGCTGAGCTCATGGGTAGAATACCAGTGAGAGATACACTCCAAAGGTATGCTCTCAGTGACTTACCTACATCTGGACTTATTCTACTTTACATTACACTTAATCCAGTCAAGTTGTCAATTAAGATTAACTGACATGGTAAACTACAGTTTATAATGAACTTTATCTATTTTCAGTATTGACATATACACATGCTCAGCTCATTTTGACTGAATACTGTATTTCTTTATTTCTAACCAATATGACACTATATAAAATGTTAAAATAGACCAAATAAAGTTTTTACTGTTTTAAATTATGTGTTTCAATTGTATAATACCTTGTCTCTTAGTCTCTGCTTGTCTAGTAACTGTTATTTCTGAAGCAGGAGACAAAAATAATTTAATTTTTATTTTCTCTGTTCATCTTTACAGTGATTCTCTAAGGCATGATATTTTTAGTTCAGAAAGTCTATAAAGGTCAAAGTTTGAAAGTAGCTTTGTGGTAGAATAATTGCCTATTGCACAGGAGGACCAGAATTCAATCTCCAGTATAGTAAAACATCTAATAGCCTTTTCCAGTTATACTGAATATTACATGACTTACATCTTGAAATATTGTTAGAATTAATGATTGATGTTCAATGTTATTTCCACCTTTACTTTCAATGTAATCAAGAATAGTGACTCCTCTATCTTATCATTCTATCATTTTTCTTTATTTTTGAAATTTTATTTCTACATGTTAGTATCACATAATGGTGTGGCACTGAAACCCCTGCAGAGTGTTTTGGTACCACAATATGGCACATGGATGCAGAGTAATATGGCACACGGATGCAAAATAAAGACAAAGAGAGAAAGTTCTGCAGTTGAGGAGCTCTGGGTTGACCAATGTTCTCTGTGGAACAAAAGGCCAATTTTCCAAAAGCTCAAGGCTTTTATTGGTATCAATCAGGGAGGTGGGTAGGGTGGTGGCCGAGTGCTAGAGAAGAGAAAGTTTGCAGGCATTGGCTGTAAGGAGAAACAGAGCAATTTTTTACCACGCACAGAGGCTCTCCAATTAGCAATGCAATGGATAGCTTGATGTATGTAAGGCTGGAACATTTACTCCAGGAAGGTGTAGTTCTTTTTGAGCCTCATGGCCTCAGCTGAGATGTTATCTCATGTCTTAGCCCTTGTATCTCACAGGCTTTTTCCCAAGTCCCCATTCCAACCATCAGCAGGGGAGGGGGCAATTGCTGCAATGAGACATGTTGGTATCTCGGCTACACTTGATCACAATCTTTTAGCCAATTAAGGGAACATCTGCTTCTATACAGCCACTCTGCTCTTCTCAGTGAATAGGGTTGAAGTAAAGGTCAGGGAAATATGGAGGTAAGGGGCTTCATTTCTCAGGAGAAAGCAGCTTGGTGGTCTGCCACAGTGTGATCTATTTTGGGAATTAAGTACATGAATGTAGTGCATCTTAATCAATTTAAATCCCATTACTCCACTCTCTCTTTCCTTTCCACACCTGCTTGTTTCTGTCCTCATCTCCAAAAGTCTACTTTCTGGTTTCATGTCTTCTCTCATTTATTTTAACACTTTATTAATTTATGTAGTTTTTACATTTCTTAAATCAGAGAAATCGTGTGGTATTTAACTTTCTGAGTTGGACAAATTTCATTCAAGATGATTTTAAGATACAATATTTTCCTACAAACGTCATCTTTTTATTTTCTGTGTAATATTACATTGTATATATGTAAAAAACTTTATCCACTCATCTGTTGGTAGGCATTGTGCTCCCTCCTTCCTTGCTTTTGCTGCCCAGAATTGTTTTTGCTATTCCAGGACCCTTCTGGTTCCAAATAAATTTTAGGCTTATTTTCCCTAATTCTTTGTGGTATGCTAGTGGTATTTTGACCAGGATTTCATTAAATCTTTATAACAATTTTGTGAGTATGGACATTTTCACTATGTTGGTTCTTCCTACCAAAAAGCAAGGGATATCTTCCCATTTTTGATATCTTCTTTGATCTCCTTTTTCACGGTAATGTAATTTTCAAAGTAAAGTTAGTTTACATTCTTTGTTAGATTGATTCCTAAGTATTTCATTTATTTCAATGGTATTAGGAAAGGTATGGCTTTCCTAATTCTCAGTGAGTTCATTATACGTGTATAGGAATGTTATTAATTTTTCTGTTTTGACTTTGTATCCAGGTACAAAACTGAACTTGCTTATTAAATATAGAAGTCTTTTAATGGAGGTTTTGGGGTCTTCAATGTAGAGTATAATGTCATTTGTAAATAATGATAATTTAACTTCTACCTTTTTCTATCTTCATTCCTTTCATTTCTTTCACTTGTCTAATTGCTCTGGCTGTTTCCAGAACTATATTGAATAAGAGTGGTGAGAGTGGACATCCTTATCTTGTTCCTGATTTTTGAGTGAAAACTTTCAGATTTTGTCTTCTTCATATACTTTTGACTATTGGTTTGTCATAGATGGCTTTTATCAGTTTGAGAAAAAAAACATCTTTTCCAACTTTAGGGTTTTTATCATAAAAAGTTGTTGGTCTTTGTCAAATGCTTTTTATGCTTCTATTGAAATGACCATTTAACTTTTGTCTTTGGCTCTGTTGATATGATGTATTACATTTATTGATTAGTGTATGTTGAACTACCATTGCATCTCCAGGATGAATCATACTTGATTTTGTTTTATAATCTTCTCCATGATTTGCTGCATTCTATTTGCCAGTATCTTATTGAGGATTTTTGCATCTATGCTCATTAGGGAGATTGGCCTTTAGTTCTGTGTATTGGTTGGATCCTTCTCTAGTTTTGGTATCAGGAATACTTGCTTCCAGGAATGAATGAATTTGAGAATATTGCTTCCCTTTCAATTTCATTAATGATTTTTGAGAAGTAGCACAATTAGATCTCTAAATTTCTTGTCAAATTCAGCAGTGAATCCATCAGAACCTGGGCTTTTCTTTTTTGGTGGGTTTTTATTACATGTTAATTTCATTGACTGCTATTGGGATTTTATAATTTTTGTATCTTCATGATTGAGATTGGTAATTCATATGTATCTGGGATCCTGTCCATTTCTTCTGTATTTTTCATCTTATTAGAATAAATGTTCTTGAAGTAGGTATTGATAATCTATGGATTTCTGCAGGATCCATTGTGATTTCACCATTTTTATTCCTAGTTGCATGAATTTGAGTATTTTCTTTTCCTTTTTTTGATAAGGTTGGCTAAGGGTTTATCAATTTTATTTAATCTTTCAACAAACCAACCCTTCTATAAATTGATTCTTTGTACTATTTTCTCATTCTCAATTGCATTAATTTTTGCTCTGACCTTAACGATTTCTTCCCTTATATGATCTTTGGGCTTGACTTGCTCTTCCTTTTCTAGAAGTTAGAGATTCAACATTCGGTTATTTAAGCTCACTCTGTTTGCCAGGTGTGAGAGTTTACCACTGTACATTTCCCTCATAGGACACCTTCTATTGCATACCATATGTTCAAGTATGTTGAATTGGCATTATCATTTAATCATAGATAGAGATTAATATCTTCTTTAATTTAATCTGTGACTCATTGGTTGTTCAGGAGGATGTTATTTAATTTCTATGTGTTTATGTGGTTTTTGTGGTTTCTTTTGCCATTAATTTCCAATTTAATTGGACTATGGACCAATAATATTCATGGGATAATTTCAATCCATTTACGTGTACTTAAAGATGTTCTATGAGACAGTATGTGATCTATTTTGGACAATGCCCCATGCACAGATGAGAATAATATTTATTCTGATGCTGGGGGAAACACTCCATAAACATCTACTGAACACATTTGTTCACAGGCTTGGTTCACTTCTGATATTTCTTTGTTGATATTATACCTAGTTTATCTGTCTAATTGTGACATTGGGGTATTAAGGCTTCCCCATTACAATTGTGTTAGTAGTTTATATTTTTCATTTTCATGTCCATTAATATTTGTTTTATATAGTTGGGTGCACCTGCATATGATGTATATACATACATATATATACATATACATACACACACACACATATATATATATATATATATATATATATGATTGTTATCCCTTCCTCTTGTTTTCCCATAACGAGTTTCTAGTGATCTTCTTTCTCTTTTGCTCAGTCTTGGCTTGACGTTCACTTTGTCAGCAAATAGAATAGGTACCCATGCTTTTTTCCGTGTTCCTGTTACATGAAGTACTGTTTTCCATCCTTTAACGTTCAGTCTATGCATTTCTTTTTTGAGTTAAATGTGTTTCTTGTATGTAGCATAATGTTGAATCTTGTCTCTTGATCCATGCTTCCAATCTGTTTCTTTTGATTGAACTGAGACCATATACATTAATGGTTATAACTGATATGTATTGGTTTATTCTTGTCATATAATTTTGCCGTTGGTGGTTCTGTTTTTCACCTTTGTTTAATTGATTGCCTTGCCTGGTAGATTCTTTCTATTGGGGTTCTTGAAATTGCAGTCTTTGTTATCTCTTTCTAAAATATCCTTCAGAAGGTTTTGTAGAGCTGGTTTTGTGGTCATGAATTTCTACAGTTTTTCTTTGTCATGGAAGTATCCTATTTCTCCATTGAATTTGAAAGATAGTTTTGCAGGGTATATCAATCTGGGGAGGAGGTTGTTTTCTTTTCAACACTTGAAGTATTTCACTCCAAGCTCTCCTTGACTTAATGGCTTGTGTTGAGAAGTATGCTGTGATTCTTTTGTACTTTCCTCAATAGGGGATTTTTTTCTTTTCTCTAACACATTTTCATGTTCTTTTCTTGTGCTGAATTTCTGAAATTTTCAATATTATATGCCTTGGTGTAAATTTACTTTGATCATAGCTAATTGGAGTTCTATACACCTCACTTATTTCTATGTCAAATTCTTTTTCCATGCTTGGGAAGTTTTTAGCCTGTTGTGGTCAGGGTTTATAAAGGAGTGGATTTAATACAGGACATATAATTTATAGGATTATTTTATAATATTCATCCAAAGAGTCAAATGCAGATGAGTGCAAGAAATCTGTTCACACACTATAGACCCAAAGAATCCAGCCGAGGGCATGGATCACATGACAATGTCCTGCATGAATCCAGCTGAAAACCCACAGTCCATGGCAATGTCCTCCATAAGTCCAACTGGAGGCCTAGAGCCCACGACATTTTTTCATGCAAGTCTTTATCAAAAATCTGCACTGGAAAGGCCCAAGAGTCTTTGGTGGAAGCTAGAATGTCTGTTCCAGTGCGATGAAGGATCTGGTCCAGCAGGCTGAGCATTCTGCACTGGAGCCAAGAAGCAATGCTCAAGGTAAAGACCAGAGATCCCCTGAATAGAACTACAGCCATCCTCAGGTATGGTGAGGACTTGAGCTCCTCTGATGACAAGAACAGCTGAGTTCATATCAGAAAAACCAGCACGGCAAGCTTCTCCAGGAGAAACAACAACACATCTTCCCCCCCAGTTCTCCTTTTTATGCTGTTGGAAACAATCCTTAGGTGAGCCAGCCACACCCAGGACCAGGCTGATTCAGTTTAGCTGGTTGGTACAAGTTAACCATGAGCTAATCCACCACACTGCCTTACTTCAGTGAACTTGTTTTTTATGTCATTTTTGCTGTCTCCTGATATTTTCATTGACTCTAATCTTATGTTGTTTTTCTTTTCATCATCTTTCTGCTGTTGGATTGATTTTTCATGGCCCCTTAAACAAATTTAAATGAAGAACTTTAGTTCACAAGAGACTCAGCACTTTCCAATGTAGTATAGTGCACAAATTAACTCCCAGACCTCACTATGAGAAAGAATAAAAGGGACATAATATCTCACATCTGAGGATTTGTTACTTATATGCAAGAACTGAATTAGTTTTGCTTTTTTTTTGTGGGTACCGGGGGGTCGACCTCAGGACCTCGCGCGCCAACAGGCACCCATGCCGCTGAACAATATCACCGGCCCTTTTTTTGTATGTGGGTTCTGGGAGTCGAACTCAGGCCCTCGCGCTTGCAAGGCAGGCACTTAGGCCGCCATCTCACCGGCCCTAGTTTTGCTTTTATAGCTTAACATTATTTGATTTAATTTTCTCTAAAATTCACATAAAGGTGTAGCTGTTCATGTCAGTTAGTATAATCTAGCATTCATGCACTCACTTGTGGTACCTAACAAGGTCCTAACAGGCAGGATGTCTTGGCCATTCAAATATTTAAGGAAAAAATTAGGAACCCCCCATTTTTTCATGGTTCTGGTTATTGAACCCAGGTCCTTGAGTGTGGTAGGTAAGCACTCTAAGACTGAGAAAAATTTCTAGTACCTATCTAAATTTTTAAATAAGTAAAGTAGTCTATACTAAATATAACATCAGTCCCTCACTGACAATGGAAACTTAGAACTCCTGAAGTATAACATGAAAAAATATAATTATATTATAGATTACAAAGAAGAAATTGTAAATATAATTTTCAGACAATGAATACTATATTGCACTGAATATATATGTTATGTTTTGTGTCTAGATGTCCCCCCAAAGCCTCATACAGTCATGGGAGCAGGGTTCTAGAGTTTGTGATAGATTCATTGTCTAATGCTGGGATTATGGGTGTGAGTGCTACACCCACCACGGGGTGGGTAGCCTGCACACAATATAAGGAAGGTAAAGAGGCTTGGTTCTCTCACTCCTCCCTTTTTGCTCTTGTTCCATTTACTGTTTTCCACCACCATGAACTGTTGCCCTCTGCCATGTGCCACTCTGCCTTGGAACCAGCTGAGTATGGACTTAAACCTCCACAAATTGTGAGCTAAATAAACCTTTCTTCCTTTAACTTTGGGTATAGAGTATTTTGTCTCAGCAATGAGAAAAACATAACCAACACAATATACCCCTTTAGCAATTGTTTATTACTTTCTTTGGGCATCATTTCAGTTATGTTCTCCTCCATGTCCTATTTCAGCAATACTAATTAAGAAGTTTTCAAAGGCAAATCTGATGTATCTTCATACAACTTTTCCTATCTAATTCCTTTTATATGATTTACATGAAATTGTGGTTTACAGCTAAGAATTTTGCACTTTTTTCACATTCATTTTTTAAACAATGAAAGTTGAAAACATCTGTTTTTTCTTAGTATATTTTAAGTACAAAATTGTAAAATGAATATCACCTTTAGAGAGATTGACCAGCTTTACCTCGAGAAAAGCACAGATTAGGAATCATATGTCTTATCAGAAAAATAATGACTCACATTAAAATTTCACCCTTAATATTATCTTTAGAGAATGTATTGCTATATTCTACAGTACTAATGCCTGAATACTGACTCATGATCCAGTTCTGATAGGTACATATGTTGCAATATTGTCCATATATGAATATTTTAGTCTCAGAAGTCCTTCTTGTAAATCTGTATATACTTCCAGAATTAAAGAGCTTTATAGAGATACTCTCTGAGTTTTTGCCTTTTAGGTGTTTTTTGGCCAAAACTGCCCATTCTGGGTGAAGGAGTTGTGGCTGGTGTAGATGCTATTACTATAGGAGCCTGATGACTGTTTTAGCTGCTTCAGGTAATGAGTGCATCTTTAAAACATAAGGGAAAAAAACGTAGCCCTCAACATAATGGAGCATGGACATATCCAAATGAACTAGAACTTACATAGGAAAAATACACAGTGCATATACATTTAGGAGTGAGGGGAACATTGGGAATAATTGGTGAGAAGGGAAAAGAGGGTATATTAGTCTGATTGCACATCTCCACTTTCTTCTTTCTGCACCTGATATTTTACAACATTTGCCCATCTTCTCCAATATTATTATTGTTCTAGTACTAGTCTTCTTATTCCTTTAGTTCTTTAGCTAATATTACTATTCAGTCTTAGCCGTCTCTAATCCATTACACACAATAACACCAATAGAAATCTCATGATGTTGCTCTCCTGACTGTATTTTTCAAAGGTTCTGCACCATATAGAGGAAATAGAATAGCCTGGTAGTAATTTTTAATTCAAAGTGTTTTTATTTTACATTTACTCCATGACAAGCATCATGTTGGATTATGGAAAACAATGTGATGAACAAGACAAATAGGCATCCAACATCTCTATGGTTTGGTTTCTTCTTACCTATAAAATGTATTTCTGCTCTTGTCCTCTACACATGTTGTGTTCTGAGAAATACTGAATTACACAATATTTGCTACATATGCCAAATACTGATGAATTTATTCTTGCTCTTCCTTCTGGTTAGAATACTCTGTTCTTTTTTGGCTAATTCAGCTAAGACATTAGCTCCAAAAAGCAGGGTTTGTATGTGCCTGGCATAGAGATGGCTCTAAGGAATTTAAAGAGAGTAGCAATTTTATTCCTTACAGCACCATTCAGAGGTAGGTTCTAATATTTTCCTCATTTTATAGATTAAGAATAGAATGAGGCACAGAAAAAACAGCACCTGAACCTAGACAGCCTAATTACTGCAAAATATCTAATAATGACATTTCAGTAGTTTAGTCTAGCTACTATATACATACATAGAGCAGTGTAAGGATAGGGATGGTGTTGGATGAAAGAACGAACTCAAGCAGCTGATTAATCATGCAGCTCAGCCAATCTTAGAGTTGCATAGGTAAACACAAGAAAGAGGATAAAAGATATAGACCCTTCTTCCTAGGAAGAAAGTATGTTAAGTTAGTTGACAGTTTCTGCCAAATTCCAGACTGGACTCTCACTGGTCTCTGAGAAACTATTAGAAATGGAAAATAGCCAGTGTCTTTTGAGCTGAGTTTCTGTGAACTAGCTAAATAATTAATTTCTTGTAAGCCCTAAACCCACAAAGCCATCTGTCTAAAAGGAGTCCCCATATGTAAGGCCAAAGCAAAGGTGACACACTTGATATCTATTCAGAATCCCTTCTTGGGTATCCATAAAGCACACTTTTCTTATCATTATTTCCAATAAACACTCTCCTAAATTCCCCTTTTGCACTCAAATTTATTTTTCAATTTTAGGAGACAAATAATTCAGGTTCATACATTATTAGCTGTTTCAATATGAGGAAAAACCTAGAAGGAAGTCAGTCCTCGAGCCAGAGAACTGACCTGAAATTGCTCTGGCATCATATAAGTGACTTCTACTTCCTAGGTGTTTGAGTGACCACAGAACATAGGGACATTGGTCCTGAGGTGTTAAATAAAACACCTTTTTAGCAGTACCTCCTGATTCTAAAGGATGTAGCCAAACTTGATAAGTAGGTAGAGATGAACATCTAGAACACAGGGATCCTGTCACAGCAGGAAGGTAAAGGGAGAATAGGAAATAACAAAGAGGGAGAAAAAGGAATTAGAGGTGCAGCAGAGAAATGAGCAAGAAAGATAGAGGACTCTAAAATCCTGATGTGCTTCTAAGTGTAGGGTCCTACTCAATGGCTGGCCTGTTTCACTGGAGGCTGAACTTTCCTGCCATGTGCCCCACTTGTCAGAGGCCACAACGTTATGCAAACTCAAAGGCCAGGCAGATTAATCAGGGGGCTTAGACTGACACTGCCCTTCCTCTAGAAACCCTGCCCAGCATATTTCTGATGACATAAGGAACAGGGCTACATGCCAGCCTCCTAATAAAAGCATCTTCTTTTTCTTCCCTTTTACTTTCAGGTCACTTAAGTTTTCTGTGATTAGAGTTCAAGTTCCTCTGAGTGCAAATCACAGAAAGGCTCAAGTGAAATCAGTTGGTGTGTCATGAAAGCATTTAACCCACTAGATGGTTCTAGGTTAGAAGATGAGTTTTGTGGCAAACACATTTGTGACAAATTTTATGTTCTGTAGTTGAGGAGTATTAGGTTACTTTTCAACAGGGAATGTCTGATGTCCATAGAGGTCTTCCACTCATGGCCACAGATTAAAACAACAAGGAGTGAAGCCACTTATAGATCCACCCCCAATCATACTCATCCACTTTTCTGAAGTTCTCCTTTAGCCAATTCTTGGGCAAAGTGCAGTCTTAGAGATTCATGTCTATCTGTTTTTCTCCAGTGATCTTATTCATCTCTTGTGCCTACATGGAGGTCTAGTTTGAAGTACTTAATTCAGATGAGTTTTAGCAAGCTGGTGAGAACACAAAGACAATGTGGGTTGCCTCCCTTATTAATACAGTTTATATTCTGTCCCAGAACTGCTGCTACAGCCTTTGTTCTTTCCACTATTCCTATACATGTGAAAAGTCTCTCTGAATGTTTCCTTGCCCAGAACACACCAGTATTATTTGAGTTGCCCTCTCCATTAGCCTTTGGTAAATTTTTTGTTGCCTGCCACTGAGGCTCAAACCCAGGGCCTTCACACTGAGCTACATCTCCAGCCCTTCTTTATTTTTAGTGTGAGACGGGGTCCTGCTAAATTTGCCATATTGCCCAGGCAGGGCTTGAACTTGTGATTCTCCTGCCTTGATATTTTATTTTATTTTATTTTATTGTTTTGTGGGTACCAGGGGGTCGACCTCAGGACCTCACGCGCCAATAGGCACTTGTGCCACTGAGTGATATCACCGGCCCCTTTTTTCGTATGTGGGATCCGGGAGTCGAACTCGGGCCCTTGCGCTTGCAAGGCAGGCGCTTATGCCGCTGAGCCATCTCACCGGCCCGCCTTGATATTTTAGAGCTAATTTCTCTTAAATACTTTATGGCTGAATATTTTAAACATAATTCAAACAATAGTTTTTCTCTGAATACTGTTTTGTTGGAGACTGGGCTGTATAGGTTCAAGTTGCTAAACACGGGGATATCTGGCTGTGCTGGAAAAAAGCATATACATAGTGCTCTGAGGTTTAGATAGCACCATAGGGCTGAGGATACAGCTCAGCGGCATGCCTGCCTGGCAAGTGTGAGGTACTGAATTCTATTCCTGGTACCAAAGAAAATGATAGCACCACAGCTGAGGTAACCAAGGACAAGGGCTGCTGACATCCCTTATTCCAGAGCAATAAAGCTGCCAACCTTAAAGACAAGACAGTTCTCTTAATTGGCAAAATTTACTACTTGAGGAAGACTTTGAACTGACTCTGAAGGTTCTGTTCAGTTCCCACCCTTGCCTTAGTATCCCCTTTCTTTGTTTGAAACCCAAATAAATATGGGGTGCCTGGAGAAGTTCTTTGTCTCAACCCCCAGGGAATTTTGTATTCTGTTAGGTGTTTTGACCTTCCTGGAACCCTAAAAATCATACTACTTTTATCTTTTATTTAAGCCATTTGCCATCCATTCCTTTAGGATATTGGGACCAGGCCAAGACCCTGATACTGTTTACTCCCACACATATACACGAGCTAATTTAAGGCAATCATTGCCTCATTAACCTTTTTAAATAACATTTATCACTTTGTGCATAGTAATTATTTTCATATCTCTCTACTATTATTGCTGTAAATAGGGCATGGAAGAGCCAGGACCAAGAGGGAGTCAAGAGGACCCAATAAAGTTTTAGGTAAGATAAAGCCTGAGATCAAGTGCTGAAAAAACAGGCCCCATGATGGATACAGGATGGTCAAGGCCAGGGCTCTGATGGTCTGATAAGCAAAGGTCCCATATTAAACATGGGATAATTGTTGCTCACTAACCCCAAGAATATGATAAATACAAGGTGATTGATAAATACTACCAATGACCCTCTACTCCTACCCATTCTGAGGAATGTCTTTGTTCTGCTTGTGCTGATAACTTTAGAAAAAGTCACAATTAATGGTGCTTGCAAAAGTATGCCTTCTATGTGTCTTGAGTTTCTAAAGGACCACTTCTAGTCAAAATTTGTAAACCGTACAGCTTGACACTAGCTTGTTCCAGAGTAGTCTTTGATTTGGTGATTTCCATGTATAAAAATGCTTAGACAAAGAGTTCCCATGACAACCCACTTTTGGGTCCCTCCCTGCTTTCAGGAAACTTCCTCTAATAGGCTTTCTTCCTACATATCATCCACATTCTTCAGTCCACAGTTTGACATCATGAAACACAAAGTCTGCATTCTGGTAAAACATTTGGAAGACAATCCAGGATTCCAAATAGAGGCAAATAATGTCTACACTTTGCTACACTATTTGCTTTCACTTTATGGCTCTCTGCTCAAAACAATATGGGGAACACACTGATGAATTAAAACTGATTAACAGAGTCTCTGATCTTGAGGTCTTGAGGGACACATTTCACCAATATGGGCTAGGGTGGTTAACCTCTAACACAATTGGAAAAAATTTCATTTCAGTCTCACCTCAAATTTCTTTTCTGATTTTATCCTTCCATTGGTGAGGAAGTGATCTTTGGGCTCTTGGCTGTCTGTGGCTGATGGTCCTTGAATGTATTGCTCTTTTAATTCACCCCAGGCATTACAGGAATCAAATTATGCTTCTCTGTGGTAACTTTTTTTTGGCAAGCTGAGTCAGGTGGTAAGAAAGCCTCTATGTCTTGCTGTCTTCTCTTTATTGTCTGCTTGCACTGTTTCAGACATGGATCAGATACTGTAAGTCCCTGACTCATGAGTGACTTCTGTTCTTAAAGAATGCTTATGTCAGATTCTTTTGTAAGTCTGACAAAGTGAGTCTTATACATCTTTGACACAAATACGCAATTTAAAGTATAAAAAAAATCCCTAAACTTCCACATCACCACTGCTTTTCCTATTGCTTCTGAATATCCTGTGTTATAATTGCAGACTGTACTGCTGCACACTATCACACTGTACAGCAAGCACACAGCAGCCTAATGGTGACAAGATCCAGCAGATGTGTGAGCTTCTTCTTTATAATATGAGGTCCACTTGTATCTGTGAAAGTTTTCAACTAGAATGTTTGTATGTCAGGGACTTATTGTAGTTAAAAGACATTAGAGAATCTACCATTTCAAAGACTTTCATAAAAGGAAAACTCCATCATGGAATGTTGCATAGTAGTTTCCACTGGGCTCAAGACAACTCCCATGCATCTGCTAGGTTTATTTTCTATATTTGTGCAATAAAATAATAAAATGTCTTTGTCACATAATGTTTTCGTGCACCCTTAATGTTTTGACTTTTTTATTCAGAGTTATGAGGGTCTTGTCTATAGCCTTTTGTCCCCTTTCTGAGTACTTTTTTTCATCGTTCAAGCTCTACTTCTTCCACCACTTCCACCTGCCAAATTGCTCTCCTAAACTCCTCAATGTTTGATAAACTTTTGCTTTCAGACCAAGGTTATAACTTTCATGTCTAAGGTTGATGGCAAAACCAGCTCTTGAACAATATGCAGTCTGCACTGGGTCATAATGGATAACACTGTTCAAGTTAAGTGCTCTCTAGCGATACCAGGTGAAGGAACAAGCCTTTGTGACAACTTTGGTGTTGCCCCAAATGCAACCCATCAGGCCAAATAGGACTGATTGATAAATTTACTTTTGGATTCCAATTTGCATTGATGTTTTTTGTTTAAGTGCCATTCATAAAACATTTGTTGTGCATTTGGATAGTCCTCAAACTGCAATTACAGAGTTAAATTGTTCTTTTGCTGCTTTTCACTTGGGATAAGATATGGATGATATTTAATGTCACTTGAAGGTCTGCTGATCAGCCAGTCTTAACAGGAATATGAAAAATTATAAACTTACTCTGAGGAGTAAAGAAAAATTGTATACCATCTTAAAATCCAAGTTGCTACTATAAGAAATGAAATATGAAGAAAAATTTAAGTAGGAAGATATACTTTTGGCATCCTCATAATACTATTACTTGACTGTAGTTTATTGTTCTAGAAACAGGATTGTTTTGGTTTAGATGTAAAATGTCCCCAAAAAAGACTTGTGTTTGGATTTGGGGGATGTCTGAGGGAGAAGGTCACTGGTTTCATGACCTGGAAAGGGTATATACTTGTATTCAAAACTCTCTCTGTCTCTGTCTCTGTCGGACTCTGTCTGTCTCTGTTTCTTGCTCTCTGTCTCTCTGTATCTCTCTCTCCCTCTCTCTGATATAAATGATGATTTTTCTCTACAGAGTTTTTACTATGCTCTGTATATTGCATAGCAAGTCATTTTGGCCTCATAAGTGCTATTGATGTTGGTAATTTATTAACCGATTTTTACCAATATGGAAGATTTACTTGACCCAATGTATCTACTAAAGTAGCCCAGCCAGGATTTTGAACCTGAACAATTTATCCTTATTCCTGGCTTGATCTTTAATATCAAATAAGTGATTCTCAACCTTGGACAATGTTGCACCAAGGGACATTTGACAATTTCTGAAGAAAATATTGGTTGTCACTACTTGAGGGAAGAAGGATTGTAGCATCTGTTGAGTGAAGACCAGTAATGCTGCAGAACACCCTGCAGTGTATGGTATAGCCTCCTAGAACAAAAAAGTTATACCATCCAAAAATTTTATAGTGCTGAGGCTGAGAAACTTGCCTAAAGCAGGTGTAAATGAAAATAGAACATCTTAAACTATGGCAAAATATTGACTTTTTAAAAATTTCTACTCACAAAAATATGATACATTTATAAAGTATGATTTAAATTATTATCAAATCCACAGGCTGTATAATATTTAAAGTGAACTCTAATGTAAACTGTGGATTTGGGTTGATATGTCATGTCAAACTCAGCCCTGCAGCTAATGGTGAGGGGATTCTCTTTCATGACACAATTAGAAATTTTCAGATTATTTAGCTGTGTCTGGGGATGGCAATTTGAATCGTTGAGTTTCTTATATTCCTTGATTAGATTAATTTGTCCTCATAGATAGACTTCCAATTTCCTATGAACATTTTGAACTCATTATTTTCCTTCTCTAATTTGTTCAGAGATGCTAAAAGCAACCAGCTAACATCATTATATTTTCCACTCTGCCAAAAATATTTTAAATTATCACGTGTGGAGTAACTAACTTCCTCACATTTCACAAGTGGTGAGTTAAGATAATTCAATGGATCTCCAATGTGTATTACTTTAAACAGTTCATGAAAAAAAAAAAACTATGAGTATTCCCCCACAGTATAAGAAGGAGAGACTATGGCATCTCTAGGTCTCATCAAATGAGAGAGTCATCTCTAGGAACCATGAAGGCCATTAAAGAATTTCATCTTTATAATTCTGTTTGTCTAGAGCCACCCCACTTCTGCTACCAAAATATGTATCAGTCAGTCATACTAGATAAACAGATTTAGTGTAAGATATATAAATATATAAGGATTTACAGTATAGGCTTACAGTGGTAGACCACAGAGTCAGGCATGGAAAAGTACAAAAGGCATGTCTGCACATTGGAAACTGAAGGATCCAATCAAAGATTAAAGGGCTGGAGCTCGCTGTGGTATCTTGTGAAAGACTGTATCAGGAGACAGTAGGGTCTTTGAAGCAAGGCTGAAAGATCTGCACTGGAAGGCTGAAGAGCCTGTGCTGAAAGGGTAAAGAGTCTGTGCTGCAATCCAGGAGATGATGTCCAAGTGAAGGTGAAGATTTCAGCTCTGAAGAAACAGAAATGAGCCTTCCTTCTTCATTTCCATTTTATTTCATTCAGTCTACAAGCCTAACAGTTGATGCCACTCATACACAGTGTTGGTCTTCTGTTTTCAGTAAAACCCTTGTCACACCCAGAACTATGCCGATGCAGTGTAGTTGGTCATTTCTTACTCAAATTGACACAAGCACTTAACTATCACACTGGATGACCTTGGAATGGGACTGTTCCAAGGGAATGAGAAAACATCTAAGTGGGGAGTCAGAAGGAATAGATCATGCTGTCCCGTTGTGGGTCTATAGGTAGGAGAAGTAAAACTTAGGTTGTGGGATTCTATCAAGCCTATCCCTGAGTTAGTCTTCAACCCATTAGTGGGGACCTGACAGGACATGTCCTGATAGTTCCAGAGCCTTTGAGCCCCAGGGATAAAACTGGTGAGAGTGAAACCCTTTGGATGAGGTCATAGTAGCCTTAGAGAAACTTTCCCTGAGTAAATTTACATGTGAGAATCTGACAGGAAATCTACATTGTCTATGAACAAATTTACTTTTATTTAAAAAAATCCTTCTTCAAAGCTGAACTCCCTGTTTGCTGGACATCTCCAGATTTGTGTGGGCACATGCCACTTTCAGTTTTTAACCTTAGAATCTTGACTGTTCCTCGTCCAAAACTCATCTTTCAGACAAGGTGTTCCAAACTGGGATTACTTACTGGCTGGATGCCCCTTAGCAAATTTTCAAACAACCTTATATTCTTTCTAGAAAATGGTAGCAATCACCACACTCAACAGGACCCCTAAATCCTGACATTTTCCTACAGATGTGGCTGTCAGGCTTTGGCTTAGAAATGGGAGCTTCTACAAAAGGTATCCCACTATCCAGCAGGCTAACAACAGAGAAGAACACATCTCTTCAGAAAAGTAAATCTTCATCTCACTAGATCAGTCACAAAATATACATAGCTAGTGATAAAACTTCAAAATAAAAGTGAGGCACAATGAAAATTTAGTCAATAAATGCAGCTTACACACCAGTTTAGAAAAGAGTATAAACGATGCCACAGTCATCACAACAAATGAAAAACTGAGTAGAAAGGAGAGAAAGAACTAGCATGAATGAAATAAAACAAGGAGAAGACAGCTATAGGCAGACTTTAGGACTTGGGAATAAACCAGTCACCTCAGCTGGAGCTAGATCTGTTGGTGTCTCTTGCAGCCACTGTGAACTTTAAAAGAAATATTTTGTCCTTTTCCTCCATGTAGCAGTGCACTGTTGCTTTCAACTCTGTGTCTCTCCGAGTTGCTCAGCACCAAAAAAGGCAAATAATTTGGATTCTCTAATATATTAAAGCCTTAGAGGGAAGGTAGGGGCAAGAAAAGACATAGAGTTCCTGCACAAGAGAGAGAGAAGGAAAAAAATCTGTGAAAATTTTCTCAGTGTGACCCACAAGAAACCTTGACAAATCTAGTGTATACAGCCAACTATATTCCACAAAAGAAAACAATTGTTCATGGATTGGACCCACTAGAAATTTCAAAGAAGCTGCCTAGAGGACTCCATCCAGAACAAAGTGTCTCTATCCCAGCATGGGCTAGCCAGTCCCCCATTGTCTGCTACTGTGCCAAAGATCTAAGGCCCGCCCACCGTCTAACTCCCTTTGGCTTGGCTTATGTCCATTCCCCCAGAGGCATGCGAAATCACAGTTGTTGAAAGCAGATCTGTATGCTGTGAGGCTCATCAGTAAACTACAATCAAAAGTGATTGATGTAGGGTCTCCTACCCACTTCAAAGGCAGAAGCCTTTCACTTCACAGTTCAGTCATCTTGAAACAGTGATCAGATTAGCTGCTCGTCCTGGGAATCCTTCCCTCTGCACACAACAAAGAGGAAGAGAAAGAGTCTCCGGGAGTGTGCAAGAACTTACATTTCTCTTTAGCCAGGCTTCTTTTCATGGCTAGCTTGTGGCTGCTGATGTCTGCCAATGTCTATGAATATCCCCTGAGGTCTGGTGATAATTCCTGGCTGACTCTGCCAAATGTTACCACATGATAAATTCAGAAGATAAACTCCAGACTCTTGGATATGACACGAAATGAATTGCACACACCCACTTGCAATTGAAATTTAGCTACATTTATTCAAGAACCCAAGAAGTTGTGCTCAGGGCAAGTCCTTGCCAACAAAAAATATGGCATGAACAGAAATGTGGTTCTGGGATGAGAGGAAAGAAAAAATCTGCACACAGATAAATCAGACTTTTAATATTTAAAGAATATGCACCTCAGCCCAGGTTGCTCCCAATAAGTAGCCAGGTATGATTGACAAGCATGATTGATTGGGTGCTGTGTCATCTTATGGGTGCTCAACACATGTGGCTGACCCAGAATTCACTTTTATCTTAATTACATTTAAGAGATATAGTGCACATTCATGAACCCTAAATAATGTATGAGGGTAAAGGTGACTGAAGATCAGGCCAGGATATGCAGCACACATGTTCTTGCCTATTTCATCAAAGATCTCCTGGATTTTTATTATATTATTTTATGTCTCTCTTAAGACAATGGAAAGAGGAATGACCCTAGAGGCTTGCCCAAACTTCAATGTATGGAGGGGAGGGTTATCCTCAGCTCCATTGTTCCAAGTGCACTACAATGGTCTTATGAGGCAACATTTTGCTAGCCATTGGTTAAAATCATGGTTTATAGCAAAAATGGCTTTTATATCCCTGGCAAAGAAAGAAAGGATAAGTCATGCTTTCAATAAGTAACTGCCCACATCTGCCTATTTCCCATCCCTATGGTGGTCCTGAATATATCGTAACTATATCAGTTTTGGTATTGGTTTGTTTCAGAATGCTTTTAGAACTGGCTTCTTTCTTAAACAACAGTGGTGTGTTAGACTGGCAACTTCTATTTGGTTATTCCACTCAGCAGAATTTGAGTTGGATAACAGATATCTCTTATGGCTTATTACATTAAAGAAACTGGGCCAATTATAAGTTTAAGTTTATGACATTTTTTAATAAAAGTCTTTTTGAGACCTTTCTCCCTAAGAGTATGAGAAGGAATAGGCTGTTTTGTCTTATACACTGACTTGTGTCTGAGTAAATATTGTCAGTATATTTTGCTTCTACATAATTTCCTGAAAGAGCTAGTTCCATTTGTACATTGGCAACAACTTCCACAACTTAAGAATGATAAAGCCACAAATTAGTGAAGTGGGAATGTTACCAGGTTTTTGGATGCTAGAGTCTTCTTCTACATGAGGTTTTGAAATAAGGGAAATGCTAGATGTCAGACACACTGAGTTACTGTTCCCTGAAGTCGAAGAATAAATTCTAAGCAGCAATGGAGGTTGAGAGTAGGAAAATTTATTGAAGAAAATAAATGGGGATTTGGATGGGGAATAGAAATAGCTCCTGAAAGACACGAGGGTTCCTGAATGGGTTGCCAACAAGCCCAACACTCAAAGGAAGTTTTATAGAGCAAAATCATGGTGTGGGTACAACATGGGTAAAAATTATGATCAACCAATAAGATTGCAAGTATAGTCACTTAGGCAAAATTGATCCAGTGGTAGAAAGGGCATATGGGTGACATCATCAACCTCAGTCAATAATCTATAGTGTAACTACACTTGAGGAACATGACCTTTAACAATTCTCTCTTCCACTGCCACCTCCTGGAGTGGGAAGTGAGGGACAGGGGGGACAAGGTTTTGGGCCAAACTGCAATCCACACAGGGTATGGGATGGAGTGGAATTGGGTATGTGTTCAGCAAGAGGCACTTCAAGTGGGGAGCAGCTGTGGGAAGTTCTGGAGGTGAAAAAGAAGCAGCTGTGGCAGCTGGAGGCCCTGATGTGGGAGACAGAAGAAGGATTTGAGAGGATCACATTTGATCCACAAATTAAGAATTTGATCTCTTTCAAAAATGCTATGAGATATTACCAACATAACCCATTTTCCCCACATGTGGGAGATTTGGAGGCAGAGAATTGGGATGCAGTGAGAGAAAATTTTAAAATAGCACATCGTGATCAAGGAAAAGGTAAAGATTGGGAAAAATGTAGAGACTCTTTCATGGCCCATGCATCCAGAATTTTTAGAGGCTGATGCAGCATGCCCAAGGTGGCTGTGCAGTCACTGTTGGGTGTGGCAATGATGAAGGTGGTGGCAGCACAACACATATTGCATCCAGACTGGGCCTGATGAGCCAAAGCACAACAATTGGAATGACCACCTCAGAGCATGAGGAATGCAATGGATGGGAAGTCCAGCCATGTGTGCATGTACTACAGGGTGCTGAGGGGTAGGATGTTGCCCTTGGGTTCCATGCCCATGGTGGAGTCAAGACAGCAGCCATGCCCTGTCCTGGAAACAGGCACCTGCAGTAATGGCAGCCATGGCAGGCCAGCAATGGAGCCATATAGCAGACAAGTGGCTTCCCCTCTTTGCATCACTTGGCTGCACTGGTTGTGGTGGCACATGCCTATAGTACCAGCTATGTGGGAGGCTGAAGTGGGAGGATTGCTTGAGTCCAGGAGTTCTGGGATGCAGTGTGCTATACTAATCAGGTATCCATACCAAACCACAGACAGATCCTCATTCACAAATGGCCAAAATTACTATGCATTGAAATTCTTTTGAGAATATAAGTAAAAATTACAATCAGGCCCTTGGGGCAGTCAGGGCCACAAAAAAATTAAAAATTATCTAAAAGCTTGTCAATATATAAAAATCAAATCTTATAAAGGTTCAATATTAGCCAAAACTATGTCAAGTTTTACAGAGAAGGATTCCACAAGTGCTGTTGGGAGAAAAGTAAGGTCTGCATAGGTGACAGAAGGTTTAGAGATGAGTGAGCCAGAGGCTAAATGAAATATGGCACAGAGTTGCCAAAAGTCTTAAGACAAGATAAAATACATAACGCATTGATAAAACAGGGGACATGGCAAGACCGAATTGCAAATTGGAGAGTGTGAAATAAATGAAAAAGATCTTATTGGGCAGTGTGTATAGTGGCAGTTTCAATGTGGTGCCCCACACCGCAAACAAAAGTGCCATCTGAAAAGAGGTTAATTGGAGTGGATGAATAATCTTGCCAGGCCTATATAACAGCCTGTAATTTAGGCCTTTTATAGGTAAAAACATTTTATTGCTTTTGATTCTTATTACAAGAGATCTTTGTTAATTGACCTACAAAAGTTCTGACTGATCTATTTAAAATTAAAAACTTAAAAAAGTGTAAAATAGTTGTTATAATTCAATTTGGCCAAATATATCTGAGTGCACTCTGGTTTTATAAACAAATTTACTTAGTGTATTTGTTTGTTTGTCTGCCTGTCCAAACTATAAACAGCTGTTTTGTATGAGCTCAGCAATTTTTCTTCTCTTTGCCTTTTTGGATTTTGAAAACAACTGTCTATAACATAAGCTGGTTTATAAATGTCATTAAAACTAAGACAAGCTTCCACCCAGGGTGCCAACTGATCAAGATGATGTCAAAATTGGTTTTACAAATGCAATCCGTATTGTTGTCTGTGTACAATAACTTAAAATTCTTTCATTGGTTAAAAATAATGTATTAATTATGATCTGATTCTCATGGATCATCAAAACTTTGTTAAAATAGTTGAATAGATCCCCTAGGCTTGGAAAAATTGTTGGACAGGAATCCCATTGTTAAATAAAGGAGCAGCTGCCAGGAAATATATTTCCAGTCCTTGTTCACTAAGAGGACTCCAAAAATTTCCATAGCCTTATGAGAGACACAACCCTATAAATGTTAAATATATTATTATGATACTTTTATACAGATCATCATCAAAAGGTTAAGTTTTCTATGGGTAAATCAATAAGGTTTCATTAAAAATGCTCTTGATACAAAACTAAATTAAGAGACAAAGGTTTTCATATTGCTATGACATTTATTATTGCTAATCTCATGGTATACTAAATATATTCATGCCTTATAGGTGTACATGTCTTCTAAGATGTGAAATTAGGATTGCTTATTGTGATAATCTTTCTAGACTCAAATATCTGCCTTTCTGTTGTACTAGAGCTACTTGTTATAAATTTGTATGTCAATCCAACATGAGATCACCTGTTAAATAGCAGTTTTTTAAAAGGCTTTTGAGATGTACATGTTATATATATGTCACTACATTTAGAGAAGCTTAGGCACTAAGCAGCCCAGACAATATCACAAACTTCTTTAATGACATCCCAATAAAGGATAAAAAATTAGGTGAGTTTCTTTGTGACATTTAATGTCTAGTGATCAGAAAATAGATGATTGACTAAAAAGGCTATTCCATATTAAGATGGACATGTAAGTGTGTTACAAAAATAGTGTCATCATGAATGTCATGCTAAAATACTATCTATGGCCTTTAGTCTCAAGTTTTCTTTGCTAAACTATATAACTGTTGTCTGTTAACATTCTACAGGGATTCAACTACTGTAACAAACATGGTCTCTAAGAAATAACAGTCCTCTGGCTATACTTTATATTTCAAGGTGCTTGGTATTCAGATAAAATTATAATAGTTAAACTCACTGCTTCCACTACTATACCCGTATCACTGATCTTCTCTTTGGGGTGTTCAACATCTATAGTTTAGAGGCTGGAACTAGAAATGTAACTGGGCTTAGAAGAAAGCCAATATTTTGGCCCTGACCCTACAAGATCAATGAGGACCCAAGACATGAGGGAACCCTTTTCTTTGGTGAGCATGCACAACCTCCTGAGCATGGAGATTGCTGGACGTTAGAGGACAGGAATCTACAACTGTAGATGTGTGCTAAAGGAGGGTCACCTAGAAGGAAAAGTCTCCTGATCTTTCTCAGAAAGGAACATGGCTAAGCAAGGGCATGACCCATCCTTACAGCTGCAATGACAGAAGAGCTAAGAGGCTCTGTGTGTGGTTCCGATGTAACACCCGAAGAAACTTAATTGGCCTTGGTAGACAGTATGAGGTTAATTTTAATTAACACAAATCTCACTTTAATTTGGTCTTGAACACCCGGCAAAAAAGCATAACCAAAAGATGTATAAATCAATGGCATAGTAATAAGCTAGATATAAAAATGGACTCCAATCACTAACACCTTCTGGCAGTTTTCAGCTGTACCACTGTTATGGGTCACTAAGAAAAAACTACAGTAGCTCAACAAAAATCCTTAAATTCTTTAGCTAAAATCAGCTAAAACTAAAGAGACATATGACAAAATATCAGACTCCATTAGTAATGAGATCTAAGAGCCAATGTGTTACAATGACTATTCTCTGGACCCATAAGAAGTTTCTAGACTTAGCACTTTCCCCAGCCTGCCTTTCTGTTCTTGTGCTCATGCCTTGATTATACATGTTCTAGTTTCTCAAAAAAAGAATGTTTTGGGCCGGTGAGATGGCTCAGCGGCTTAAGCGCCTGCCCGGCAAGCACGAGGGCCCGAGTTCGACTCCAGGAACCCACATACCAAAAAGGGGCCGGTGATATCGTTCAGTGGCACGGGCGCCTGCTGACGCACGAGGTCCTGAGGTCGACCCCCCGGTATCCACAAAAAAAAAAAAAAAAAAGAATGTTTTATTCTTGCCTATGGACTGCCAAACTCCAAGTTATCATGTAGGTGGAAACGACAATAAATATGCTAATTTCTTCTCCCAGGATCCACCAGATTGACTTTTCATAACTGCTAAAAGACAATATGACTTCTATTTGAGGTCCATTAGATTAGCTCTCTGGAGAACACCCCTAACTCTGGTCTCCCTTACATCAACTCTTCTCAGCTCAAAGCAGCTGGATAGAAACTATGCCCATTCTCCCCTAACTGAAGTTAGGGATAGCTCTTCAGAGGGGGAAATATTGTACACAGCTAAGTTGGTTATAAATATTACAGGCAGTTAGACAGGGCTGGTCATTCAGCACAACAGACAATTATCACTAAAGTCATATTCACTAAAGGCCTGGCTTTAAGAAAAATAGCACATCTACCTGTTAAAACTACATTAAATAAATTAAAGCAGACTATACATTTTCCCCCACAAACACAATTAGACCTTGCTACTTTTACTTTAAAAATTTAAACCCACTTGCCGAAAATAAATACACTCCATCAGAACTTCATTGGTGAAATGTCAAATCAACACGCACACCTAGGGCTCAAGTCCTGTAACAGGACATTCAAACAGGAAAGCAGGATGGCCCAGTGCAGTGAAAACATGGCCAGTAGGGTGTGTTTATGTATTAAGAGACAGTTGAACACCACAGTCACTGAGAACCACATATGTGGTGAAACCCACGACTTGGGAACAACTAAAGAAAACTATACAAGAGGCATGCATGCTGGTGATGCTACAGGGCCTCCCACAAACCACAGAATATATTTGTTCCTATGATGAGCATCATAGCCTATATCATATGTACAACACCAGTTTCAGGAAATGAATACTGGGCTTATGTACATAAACTTCCAATGCTCTGACCCATCACATGAGCAGATTTTCCACCTCTCAGTGTTGAATATAAATTCTTACAAAACAATTATTGTCTTCCAGCCCATGTACAAATTTGGATGGCACATGATAGGAAATAATTTGTCTTTTGTGATTGGGCTCAATAAAAATATCTGGGTCATGGACTAATTCTTCTGCTCTCAATATACCTCTTTGTATAACACCTACACATTGGACCAATTATATTAAAGATCCCTCCCACCATGGTGCATTTGTAAATGTAAGTGGGGCCAAAAGATGTCTATGGATTCATTTGAGTTAATTAACTGGGGCCCCTGGGAAGAAATATAAGAAAGAACAGATAATAATTCAAAATGACATGGTGTATCATGAAACCGAATTAATGTTTCAGCTAAACAAAATCTTTCCAGAGAGACAAATTTTCTGATGTGCTTGATTAATTTAATCCATGGAAATATCTCAAGGTCCATTTTTGTTATATGTAAGTGTGCTTGCAATAATGTCTTTATGTCTTCCAGCTCTATTTATAGTCTATCATAGAGGAACCAAAACCCACAGACATCTAGAAGCCATGCAGCCATGACTTACCCTGATTCAACTTCTGCTACAGAAAACAAAAGGAAGAACTGATGGAGACCACATTGAAGTGGCACTGAGCAGACTTTAGAATAAATCAACTGGTTTTCCCTATCTACTTATGAATCTGGTCTAGTACTGGGTCAGTTTTGCAAAGAGTTAGCAGCTGATGTGCAGGAAATAGAATTATCCATGCCAGTGGTCACAGTAGAGACCTATAGTGGTCTGTGACACTGTGATGCCACTGAAAGCAAAATAACTCCACAGCTGAGGACATTAACTCAGAATTCAAAGCGCATAACTGCCAACCTTAGAGATAAGACAGTTCTCTCAATTAGCAAGATTTACTGTTTGGAATATCTTTGTTCTGATTTCTCAAGGCCTTGCTCATTTACATTTGCCTTTTACCTCAAATGTGCCCTATGTGTTCCTGCACCCCCTGATGTGTAAAGGACGCACTAAATATCAACAGTCTAGAGAAGTCTTTGTCTCCAAGAGAGCTCTGAACTTTCTGGACCACACAAACCATGTTGTTTTGTCTATTTTATTTAATCCTTCACCAAAAGCTCATCCATAAATTAAGAGACAGATCAGCTGATACTCTGACCCTCACCAATTTTAGCTCTATGTACTTTCATAGAAAATTCTATGGTTATGATCACCCTGGCCCCAACTTTAAACTGGCCTCAGATTCATTATCCCTCCTTCCCTTAAAGGGCCAGAACTATATGGCTCTATGTCTCTAATTCACATTTCAACATCCCCTTTTCCACACATCTCTACTCTCCCTCTTCCCAACAATGACCACAACTGGTTCAATGAAAGAAGTTCATATAAGCCTACCCATAACTCCCTTGCTATGGCAGGATATGCTATCATCTTGCAGGATTCTATTATAGAAGCTGCAGCCCTCCCCCATCCACCATTTTCCAGCAGGCTGAACTAATTGTGCTGACGCATGCCCACATAACAGCTAATGGCTTACAAGTTAATATCTACAGAGATTCAAGTTATGCATCCATACATTACATAATCAATTACTCTTCTATGAATTCACTCTATCTCTAGAAAGCCCACTGTATACAGTAATTTTGAACTTTTGTGTGGCTACATATTTCTGCTTGGGCCAAACCTCAGCCCACAGACCAGTCACGTTGGAGGCTATCTCGCAGGTCTGCAACAAGTCCGAAAAGAAATACAACATTCTGCTAATCTTTTCCTCCCTCCTCCTGACACTCACACTTATGGGAATATCCTGGTTAATAAATTGGCTTTATTTAAATATTTAAAACCTGACTCCTGCAGACAAAGTGGAAGAGACCTTTCAGGGTCATCTATACCACTCCAAGCCTGTTCATCTGCAAGTCCCCCTGCAGTGGATTCACTGTTCCAGAATAAAGGTGTGTCCTGCTGACAATTCATCTGGACCCTCCTCTTTGTGCAAGTTTCAAGTAATCTCCCTGACATCTGTCAGGCTGACCAGAATTCAAGAAAACAGCTAAATGCCTTGCCATGGTCTATCCTCTTGCTTCACCTATTTTGTTTAATAAGCATATGCTGACTTAATCTGGTTTTATTCTCAGACTTCTACTCTAGAGTATTTCTACCACTGGGTAGGAGATCTTTTTTATCAGGCCACGCTGTGCGATTTCTACCATGAGAAAGTTGCATTGTTTTCCTTTTTTGTTGTTCTCCTATTCAATGAATACAAAGGCTCTCAAACACCCTCTATTTTATTGTATGTTTCCCTGTAGATTTCACTCTCAAATTACTGGGATACCAACTCAATTGTCTTCTTTTTTTTTTATTTTAGACAGAAAAAAAATTCAAAACAAGACAAAAGAAGGGTAACAAAAGTTAATACTTTGCACATTGTTAGCTTTAAATTAGTCAAACAGAGTACAAGATATAGGCATTTAATTGTCAAAACAATATTAGCACAAAGCTTTCTTTTAGTGAACTAAAAGAAATTAGTAGTATAACTACCTTAACTATCATATACATTTATATATTTTTTTTCTTTGCTTTTCTCTTCCTTCTTTTCTCCATTCCACCATCCCAGTTTCTCTTTCCTTTTGAAAGTTTCTTCCTATGTTACAATATCTATTGTACATTTTGGATCTTATTTACTCTTTCAGCTTCTCACACTAGGGAGACAATATGATCTTTATACATGTGCATCTGGTTTATCTCACTTATAAATATCATCTTGAGTTGCATCCATTTACCTATAAAAGTCTCCAGTTTATCCTTCTTTATGGCTGAGTAGTACTCCATTGTATAATAAGACCACATCTTTTTTATCCATTCCTCGGTTGATGGATCTTTGTGATGTTTCCAAGATCTAACTACTACAAATTTGCTGTTATAAACATGGGTGCACATATATCACTATGGTATGATGTTTTAATTTTTCTGGGAAGATACCCAGAAGGGTAATAGGTGGGTCAAATGGGACCTCCAATACTAGTTTTTTGAGGAATCTAAACACAGACTTCCACAGTGGTTGCACCAGTCTACACTCCCACAAACAGTGGATAAGGGTTCCTTATTCCCTACAGCCCCACCAACATTTGTTATTGGCTGAATTTTTGATAACAGCCTTTCTTTCCAGGGTGAAATTCAATCTCAATATTGTTTTAATTTGCATCTCTTGAATGACCAGTGATGTTGAACATTTTTTCATATATTTAATTGCCATTTGTATTTCTTCATCTGAGAAGAGTTTATTCATCTCAGATATCCATTTTTGGATTGGATCTTTAAATCCAGGAGGTCTGATTTTTTGTGTTCTTTATATGTTCTTGATAGTAATCTTTTGTCTGAGGAAGAGCTGGCAAACGTTTTTTTCCCACTGGTTTATCTCTTCACTCTGTGGGTGGTTTCTCATGCAGTACAAATCTTTCTTATAAAATGAGGTACCAGTTGTCGATTATTTGTGATAATTCCTGTGTGATCAACGTTTTACTCATATATGCTTTGCCTACACCAATGTCATCAAGAGTTTACCAATTCTATCTTCCAGCAGATTTAATGTTTCTGTTTTAAAATTTATATTTTTTATCCATTTCATATTTAGTTTAGTGCATGATGAAAGATATGGGGCCAGTTTTAATATTCAGTATGTTTTACAACACCACTTATTAAAGAGACTATCATTCTTCCAGTAAATGTGTTTGGCACCTTTGTCAAAGATAAGGTTCCTGAGTATGTCTGGAGTTGTTTCTGAATCTTCTAATATGTTCTGTTGATATTGAGGTCTGTTTCTGTTTGTTTGTTTGTTTGTTTGCCAGTACCATGCTGTTTTTATCACAATAGCTTTATAGTATAATTTCTAGTTAAAGACTGTGATGCCCCCACCCTTGCCTTTTTTGCTCAAAATTGCCTTTGCTATTCTAGGTCCCTTCTGGTTCCAAATGCATTTTAGGTTTGTTTTCTCTAATTCTGAGAGATATGCTGTTGGTATTTTGATTGGAATTGCATTAAATCTGTATAACAGTTTTGGAAGTATGGCCATTTTCACTATAATCGTTCTTCCTACCCAAGAGCAAGGGATATCTTTCCATTTTCTGATATCTTCTTCAATCTCATTTTCAGAGTTCTGTAGCATTCAATGTATAGGTAGTTTTCATTCTTCATTGTATAGATTCCTAGGTATTTCACTCTTTTGGTTGCTATTTAGAAACATGTTGTTTCCCTAATATCTCTCTCAGTGAGTTTGTTATTCATGTACAGGAAAGCTATTGATTTTTTTTTTCTTTTTTATTGCTGGGAATCGAACTAAGCACCTTGCACTTGCCAGGCAGGCACTTGTGCAACTAAGCTATATCCCTGGCCCAAAGCTATTGATTTTTCAGTGCGGACTTTGTATCCAGCTACACTACTGAAATTCCTTACTAAATCTAGCAGTTTTTTAGTTGAGTTTTTGGGGTCTTCCTTGTAGAGTATCATGTCATCTGCAAATAATGATAATTTAACTTCTTCCTTTCCTATCATTATTCCTTTTATTTCTTTCTGTTGTCTAATTGTTCTTCCTAAATTTTCCAGGAGTGTGTTGAATATGAGTGGAGACAGTGAACATCCTTGTCTTGTTCCTGATTTTAGAAAGCTTTCAGTTTTTGTCCATTTAGTCTGATATTGGCTGTTGGTTTGTCATAGATGGCTTTTATCAGATTGAGATAATGACCATCTACTCCAACTTACAGTAGGGTTTTTATCCTGAATGGGTGCTGGACTTTGTAAAAAGCTTTTTCTGCAACTTTTGAGATGATCATATGGTTTTTGTCCTTGACTCAATTAATATGGTGTATTACATTTATTGATTTATGTATGTTGAACCATCCCTGCATCCCTGGGATGAATCCTACTTGGTCATGACGTATAATCTTGATTATACTGCAATTTGATTGCTGGAAACTTATTGAGAATCTTTGCATCTATGTTCATGAGGGAGATTGGCCTGTAATAATCCTTCTTAGTTGGGTCCTTCTCTGGTTTTGGTATCAGGGTAATGCTTGCTTCCAGGAATGAATTTGGGACTATTGCTTCCCTATCAATTTCATTAAAAAGTTTGAGAAGTATTGTTGTTAGATCTTCTCTAAATTTCTTCTAGAATTCAGCAGTGGATCCATCAGGGCCTGGGCTTTGTTTGTTGTTTGGTTTTCAATTACAGCTTCAATTTCATTGATTGATATTTATTTATTTAGGATTTTCATATCTTCTTGATTCAGCTTTGTTAATTCATATGTATCTAGGAATCTGTCCATTTCTTCTGCGTTTTCCATGTTATTAGAATACAAATTGTCAAGGTAGGTATAGATGATATTCTGGATTACTGCAGGGTCTATTTTAATTTCAGCCTTTTCATTACTAATTGTGTGGACTTGAGTATTTGCATTCCTTTTGGTTTATAAGGCTGGATAAGGGTTTGTCAATTCTATTTAATCTTTTGAAGAACCAACTCTTCAATTCATTGATTCTTTGTGTTGCTTTTTGTTCTCAAATGAATTAATTTCTGCTCTGATCTTTGTAATTTCCTCCCTTGTATGAGCTTTTGGCTTAGCCTGCTCTTCTTTTTCTAGAAGTTTGAAATTCCCCATTAAGTTGTTTATTTGTGCTTGCTCTGTTTTCCTGATATGGTATTCACTGCTGTAAATCTCCCTCTTAGGACTGCTTTCACAGTGTCCCATAATTTCCGGTATGTTGTATTATTATCATTTAATTGTGGCAACTGTCTAATTTCTTCTTTAATTTTATCTGTGACACATTGGTTGTTCAAGATGGTGCTCTTTTATTTCAATGTTTTTAGGAAGTTCTTATGTTTTCTTTTGTCACTGATTTCCAATTTCATTGCACTATGGTCTGATATTATGCATGGGATAATTTCAATTCCTTTGCATTTACTTCAGCATGTTTTATAAGCTAGTATGAAGTCTATTTTGCAGAATGCCCCTTGTGCTGCAGAGAAGAATGTGTATTCTGGTGTGGGGTGGAACATTCACTAGACAACTACAAAGTCCATTTGTTCAAAAGTTTTATCTAGTTCTAATATTTAATTGTTGCATTTTGTTTAGTTGATCTGTCTTTTATGACAATGGAATATTGAGATCCCCCAATACAATTGTATTAGTGCTTATTTGAATTTTCATTTCCATTAATATTTGTTTTATATAGTTGGGTTCACTGGTATTTGTTGCATATATATTTATGATCATTATCTCTTCCTCTTGGATCGTTCCCTTTACAAGGATATCATGATCTTCTTTATCTGTCTTAATCAGTATTGGCTTGAAATTCACTTTCTCTGCAAGTAGAATAGCTACTTTGCTTTTTTCTGGGTTCCTGTCACATGGAGTATTGTTTTCCTTCCTTTGACTCTCAGTCTATGAATTTCTTTTTGAATTAAATGTGTTTCTTTTATGCAACATATTGTTGGATCCTCCTTCTTAATCCCATTCTGCAAGTCTGTGTCTTTTGATGGTGAATTGAGACCATTAACATTGATAGTTATAACTGATATGTATTGACATATGCTTGTCATTTTATTTTCTTGTTGTTGGCTCCCCTCTTTTTTCCCTCCCTCTTTTAAATTGTTTTCCTTGCCTGGTGGATTCCTTCTGTTGGGGTTCATGGAGTTGTAGCCCTTGTTATCTGTTTCTAAAATATCCTTCAAAACAGTTTGTGGTGCTGGTTTGGTGGTCATAAATTTCCTCAGATATTCTTTGTCATGGAAGTATGTTATTTCTCCATGAGTTTTGAAAGATAGTTTTTTGGGGTACATCAATCTGTGATGAAGGTTGTTTTCCTTTAGAATACTTCACTCCAAGCTCTCCTTGACTTGAGGTTTTTTGCTGATAAGTCAGCTGTGATTCAGTTGGGCTTTCCATTATGGCTGACTTGTTTCTTTTCCCTAACAGCTTTTAAGAGTATATTCTTGTGTTGAATTTCTGGAATCCTGACTATGATATTCCTGGCTGTAGATTTTTTTTATCATGGTTAATTGGAGTTCTTTTTTTCTGGTACCAGGATTCAAACTCATTACCTCATCCTTGTCAGGCCAGTGCTGTGCTGCTGAGCTATATCACTGGCCATTGGAGTTATATGTGCCTCACTTATCTGTCTGTCAAATTATTTTTCTCTACCATGGAAGTTTTCTACCATTATATCTGTGAACGTTGTTTTTATATCATTTGTGCTATCTCCTGCTTTTTCTTTGATTCCAATTGATCTTTTTTTTTTTTTTTTTTTGTGGGTACCGGGGGAACGACCTCAGGACCTCGCGCACCCGCAGGCGCCCGTGCCGCTGAGCGATATCACCGGCCCCTTTCTCGTATGTGGGATCCGGGAGTCGAACTCGGGCCCTCGCGCTTGCCAGGCAGGCGCTTATGCCGCTGAGCCATCTCACCGGCCCCCAATTGATCTTAAGTTATTCTTCTTTGCCTCACCTAGCAGCTGCTGGATTGATTTCTAATGATCCCTTGCTTTTTTAAAATTTTTTTTTGTGTGGGTACCAGGGGTCGACCTCAGGACCTCACATGCCAGCAGGTGCCCGTGCCACTGAGCAACATCACCGGCCCTTTTTTTTCATATGTTGCCTCTGGGAGTCGAACTCAGGCCCTTGCACTTGCCAGGAATGCGTGTAGGCCACTAAGCCATCTCACAGGCCCCCCCTTGCTATTTTAAAGAAATCTTTCTTTTCACGATTTGATAACTGCAAGCCTGACTTCAATATCTGAGATCCTGTCCTCACATTTGATTAATCTGCTACAGATATGTTCAATGGAATTTTTATTCTCTTGGATATCTGCTTGTATCTGCCTTATGGATATTTTTCTTTCCTATGATGAGAATTCATGACTTCCCTCATTTTCTTAAGCTCATTTTTTTGTCTGTATCTGCTCTAGAGTCACTAAACATGGTTTTCATTGTGGACACCATCTCTGTAGTTATCTGAGAAATTATTTCTGATTTGAATTTTTTAGAGCCTCATTCAATTGCTTTGATGTTACCTCTTCAGAGATGCCAGATGGGTGGCTTTTGGATTGTGGCAACTCATTATTCCTGTGTTTGCATTTGGTGAAATGGATGTCTGGGGTTGCATCTTGTTTTAATGTCTTATTTTCTATTTTTTTATTTTAATTCCTAGGGTGATGCTTATAAATTACCTAGGGAGGTTTGCTTTATTGCTAGTATTTAGAACCCTTAGGAAATGACTACTTCTTTGAGGTATCTTCTAGGTGTAGCTGGTTTTTGAGTTTTGGGTCTGTTGCAAGATACTATCTCTTCGATTTTGGGGGGATAAAATGTTGCTGTCTGTTTGGCACTGCCACAGTGTTTTCTATGAACCTTAGTCAACCTCATTCTTGGAATACCAGAAATAATAGCTGGTTATAACAATTGTGTTACTTTTGGCTAAAGTGGTACCATCAGCCATAACAATAGCATTAATCACAGCCTAGAAAATGACAAACTGAGGTTAACATTAATTTGCCACCTTCAACAGTATCAACTAGATTTGTGGTTATATAACAAAATCTAATACAGACCAGAAAATTATATGCAGTATATAAGTCCTTAATATGTCAATTTTACCCACAGGTGTTAAAATTTAAAAAGAGTTAAGGAAAAAATGAGAGGTAGAAAAAGAGGAATAAATTAAAAGTAAGGCTGGATGGCAAAGGGGGATCAGGCTAACTTTGGGAAACTTCTTCGAACATTGTACAGAAAAATGAAGGAAGTGATAAAGAGAACAGAACAGAACCAAAACTACAAAGTGGCTAGAAACCACGTTCACCCACATGTAAAAACAAAATCAAACAATGGAGAAACAAACAAAAACATAAAACAAAACAAAACCACCACAAAAAAAATAAGAGAGAGAAAAAGAATAAAAGTCCACTTCTGGATTTATCTCTGCTGCCACTGTTAGACAACATGTGGAGACAGAGTCACAATCCATGTTGATTTGTCCCATCAAGCCAGCAGTAGCTTTTCAGCTGGGTAGTGGATAATTTCTGCAAGCCTACACCTTCTGTCTGAGACCAGAGTCATTTGGCCTGCAGCCATCTGCATAGCTTCCATGGACCTGAACAGAGCTGGGAGCAGCTAGATGGAGCCAGCAGCTTCTCTGAGTTCAGAGCTCAACTGGTTCCTCTCCAAGTTGGCTCCCAGCCAATCGCTTTCTCCCATACAGGATGACTGAGCCCTCAGCTCTCACTGCCAGCTATTGCAGTCCTCCACGTCTACTGCTCCCTCCCACTGCTGTGTCTCTCTGTGGAGGCCTCTAGGGTCACCAACAGTCACTGTGTGTTCACTGGTTTGCACTACTTCTCTCATGTAGTGAGTCCCATCTCAAGGAGAAGGTGCCACCAGCTACCTCCTTTTTGAAGTTTCTCTCCTCACTCTCTCTGTGAACTCCAATTTATTCTTCAGATCCTTCCTGGGTCCAGTGTACCCACTGCCCTCCTTCTTGTCTTCCTCACATTGCTATATTCCAGCATCTGGATGGTGATTCTCAGAGAGGCTCATTCTCTGCTTCTTACCACTCTGTCATCTTTGTGCTCCCTTTTCCTCGATTGTTTTCTGCCTCAGGAATAAAACACCTTTTCTCTGTGTTTGAGTTCACCATAGCCTTAGTTAGACTCTTCCCCTCCTTTTACCTTGACTTGTGGCCCAGTTAATGCTCTTCTTACTTTCACCATGCTCTAGGGTTGTTCTTCTGCAGCTTCATTCAGCCATTGCTTTTAAAAATCTTTATTGTTAATTCATTCCTTGCTGCACCTCTCTGATCCTACTTTAGCTAAAGATTGCTCACTCTGTGTTTCTATGTCTGCAGCAACCTATACAGCAATTCCAGTCCCTCCCCTGGTATGGGTTTCTACCAATCTCATGTACCACCCTCAATATGAATTGAAGGACCCATTCCATTCCCTCAATAGAATGTCTTTAGCCAGTTTCTTAATCAATAGCAAGACAAAAAACCTCCAGTAGGACATGAAGCTTAACTCCTCCAGTCCTATTATCCTCCTCCTTCTCTTTGGGCTGTGTCTCCTCAGACTTTTCACTCAGTTTTCACAGAATTGTGTACAAGTGATTGCCAACAGAAAAATGCTGGTTCTTCTCTTCGATATAGCCCCATGCTCCAAAATTGTTCTCCTAATTATGCTGTGCCTTCCACCCCATTCCTCACACCTAAGAATGCCCAGAGAAACTCTGCCCTCTTTCCCACCCTTCTGTGTATATATTATTCCCCAAAAGATGAGAATGCCAGGCCTGACCTGAGGTATACAAACAATAAGCTGCCCTCAGCAAACAACAATTAAGGGCCATAAAGAAATTCTTGGACTGGATCTGCTGTCTTCCTGACACCAGCTGTATATGCATACCTGTGCTGATGGTTCTTGCAGCTTTGACTTCAAAAATTCCATACAGATTCTTTGAAACTGCAACCTTGAAACCTAAACCCTATGTATACTTGGCTTCTTTTCCGGATAGCTGCAATGATCACTCCAATTTCAGCCTGTCTGTACATAGGTGGAATAAAATCTAGTTGTTCTCAATACTCTCCAGGAGATTCTTCATGTCACCAATATTTAACTTAATGCTTCCATTATGAATAGCAGTTTGGACCAGAAAGTACCAGACACCTTGTTTTCAAAGAAAGGTCCTTGCAGATTACTGAATATTTCACTAATATTAGCTCTATGTTAGAACTCTAACTTTTGTTCCAGATTAACTTTTCTTTGTAAATGAAGTTTGCCAACTAAGATCTTCCAAAGACTCCTGTGCCCAATTAGAAATGAATGGCAGTGTATTGCTTAAGGATCAGTTTGAAATTGCAAGCAGCTAGAGCTCCCAGTGGTTGGATAGAAAGTATATACAGGGAGTGGAGTATGGCTGTACTCAATGAGGTGCATGCCTTTCTAAAATACTTGGTTTCAGATTGCTCCTATAAAAGGCTACTATTGTAAATAGAAGTTTGGCCTAGAAAGTGCCATGCAGGTCTTCTGCAACAAAAGGGCATACAGATCTCTGAATGTTGCAGTAACCTGAACTTTATGTTAAAAGTCTAATTCTAATTCTAGATTAATTCTGCTCTTTTAACTGAAGTTTTCAGACTAAGGTCTTCCCCAGCCAATTGACCTCATGGATATAAATTGAAGTGTATGGCCTGAGGAGAAGTTTGAATTTGCAAGCACCCAGAGCTTCCAGTGGTTAGCAATATAGTATACACAAGGGATGGAGTCTGGTTGCACTCACTGAGGTGTCTGCCTTTTTGAAATACTTCATTTCAGAGAGCACCTGTACAAGATATTTATCTATTGTGAATAGCAGTTTGGCCTAGAAAGTGTAATGCAGCTCTTTGCAAAGAAATGGCCTACAGATCTCTGAATGTTGCAGTGAAATGAACTTTATGTTAGAAGTCTAAGGCCATGCATGATGCAGCAGGCCTCTAATCCCAGAACTCAGTAGGCTGAGGAAGGAGAATCACTGTGCATTTGAGGCCAGCCTGGGCTACAAAGTGAGGTCAAGTACAGCATTCAGCACAAGGAAACCCTATCTCAAAAAGACACACACACAAAAAAAGAATTCTGTCATTCCATATTAATTCTGCTATTTTTCCTGAAGCTTGCAGAATAAGTTCTTCCATAGCCTATTGTTCCCCATGGAAGTGAAAGTAAGTATATTGCCTCACACACAGTTTGTAACTGCAAAGCGCTAGAGCTCCATGTTTGCATGTAAAAGACACAAGGAATTGATTCTGGCTACCCTCACTGAAATGTCTGTCTATCTGCAATAAAGCTTTTTACAGTGCACCAATCTAAGCCTTCTATGATAAATAGCAGTTTGGCCTATAAATTTCCATACACCTCTTTCATGAAGAAAAAGACTGCAGATCTTAGAATGTACAGAAACATAAACTCTATGTAAGTCTAATTGTCCTTTCAGATTAATTCTGCCTTTATTAAAGTTTGCAGATGAAGATCTTCTGTAACCTATTGAACCCTATAGAAGTGAAAGGAAATGTATGACCTGAGGAGTAAGTTGAAACTGCAAGTTGGTAGACCTCCCAGAGATTGTTTGTAATGTATACACAAGGAATCGTGCCTGACTGTACTCACTGAATTGTCTGCCTATATGCAATGCTTCATTTCAGAGTGCACCTTAAAAGGCTTCTATTATGAATAGCAGTTTGGCCTACAAAGTGCTAGGCGGCACTTTTGCAGACAGGTCTTGCCAAGATCTGAATGTCTCAGTGCCATAAACTCTATGTTAGAAGTCTAACTGTCATTCTAGGTTAATTCTGTTCTTTTAAGTAAAATTGGCAGAATAAGATCTTCCATAGCAAATTGCATGCACAGATGTGAATGGAAGTGCATGGCCTGAGAAGATTGAATTTGAAAGCACAAAGAGCTTCTACTGTTTGTGAACAATGTAGATAGAAAGAATGGAGTCCAGCTGTATGCACTGCAGTGTCTGCCTATCTGCCATAATTCCTTTCAGAGTGCACCTATGTTAGGCCTCTATTGTGAATAACAGTTTGGCATAGAAATTGTCATGGGATTAATTTTCAAAGAAAGGGCATTGAACATTTCAGTGACATAAATGTTAAGATACAAATCTGTCCTTCCAGATTAATGTTGCTTTCTAATTGAAGTTTGTCTTTTAAGACGTTTGATAGAAAGTTGTGCCCTACAGAAGTGAATGGAAGTGTGTGGCCTGAGGATAATTTTGAATTTGCAAGCACCTAGAGCTCCCACTGTTTGGGAATATTGTAGATACAATGAATGGAATCTAGCCATATGCACTGTATTATCTGTCTATCTGCCATAATTTTTTCAGAGTGTACTTATATAAGGCTTTTGTTGTGGGTAGCTCTTTGTCCTAGAATGTGCCATGCAGCTCTTCTCAAAGAAAGGGCCTGCAGATCTCTGAATGTCTCAGTAACATAAACCCTATGTTAGAAGTTTAACTGGCCTTCCAGATTAATTATGCTGCTTTTCCTGAAGTTTGCCAACTAAAATATTCCATAGACTGTTGTACCACATAGAAATGAATTGAAGTGTTTGGTCTGAGGAACAGTTTGTAACTGCAAGCTTCTAGGGATCTGAGTTTTCGGGTAAGATGTCCATACAAGGAGCAGAGTCTGGCTGTACTCATGGAAGGCTCTACCTATGTGCAATACTTCATTCCAGAGCACACATATATAAGGCTTCTATTATGAATAGCAGTTTGGCCTAGAAAGAACCATGCAGCTCTTTTCAAACAAAGAGCCTGCATATCTCTGAATGTCTCAGTAACATAAACTCTATATTAGAAGTCTAACTGTAATTTCAAGTTTTTCTACTGTTTTTCCTGAAGTTTTGCAGACTAAGATCATCCATAGTATATTGTGCTCCACAGAAGTGAATGGAACCATATTCCCTGAGGATAAGTTTGTATCTGCAAGGTGCTGGAGCTCCCAGGCTTTGGATATAGTATATATACACATGTATATAATATAATATATATACACGTAATGTATGTAATATATAAACATGTGTATAATATATATACAACTCTGGCTGTATTCACAGAGGGGTCTGCTATATGCCATACTTCTTTTCAGAGTGCCCCTATATAAGGCTTCTATTGTGAATAGCAGTTTGGCTTACAAAGTGCCAGGCAGCTCTTCTGTAAAGAAAGCACCTGTGATTTCTTGAATGTCTCAGGAACATGAACTCTATGTTAGAAGTCTGTCATTCCATAGTTTTCTAATGTTTTTACTGAAGTTTACAGACTAAAATCTTCCATAGCCTACTGAAAACATTACTAAAATTCATTTGGAATCAAAAGAAACTTAGAATAGCAAAAGTAATTCTGCACAACAAAGGCAAAGTAGGGGACATCACAATCCCTGACTTGAAATTATACCACAGAGCTACTGTGATAAAAACAGCATGTTACTAGAAAAATAACAAACCTGAGGATAAGTGAAACAGACTAGAACATGCAGAAACAACTCCAAATGCACTCAGCCACCTGATATTTGACAAAATGTCCAAGCAGATTCACTGGAAGAAAGATAGCCTCTTTAAAAATGGTGCTGGAGAAATTGGCTTTCCACATGCTGAATTCTAAAACTAGACACATCTATCACCATGCACCAAACTAAAATGAAAATGTACAAAAATCTAAATATTAAAACAGAATCATGAAATCTGCTGGAAGATAGAATAAGTAGAACTCTGGAAGATATAAGTATAAGCAAAAACTTTATGAGCAAACCCCCAGTGGCACAGGAAATACTACAAAGAATCAATAACAGTGATCTCATCTTATTAAAAATCTTTTGTATAGCAAAAGAAATCAATAACAGGGTGAAGATACAACCCACAGAGAGGGAAAAGTTTTAGCGAGTTGTTCTTCAGAAAATTGTCTAATATCCAGAACATATAAAGATTTGAAAATAATCAGATACCCTAATCCCAAATATATCCCTAAGCCTAATCCTAAAACAAACCCTAAACCTAACCCTAAATCTCCCTAACCCTAAAACAATAATTACTCCTAACAATAATTCTACCCATAACGCTAACCAAAGCCCTACACCAAACCAAAACAAATCATAAATTTGTCCCTAATTCTAAATCTAATGCTAGCCCTAACACTGACCCTAAAACTAACCCTAAGCTAACCCTAAAAATAATTCTTACTGCAACTTAAATCTAACTCTAAAATTAACTCCTACACATAAAACTTACCCTAGCCCTACACCAAACCCTAACCTTAGCCTTAAGCCCAACCTTAATAATAATTCTAACCACACACCAGACCTAACTGTGAAAGGAAAACCTAAACCTAACCATAATTGTAGCCCAATCCCTAGCTCTAATTCTAACTGTAAACCTCAAAATAATCCTCACCTTAGAAATAATTCTAGCTGCAATCTAGCCTTAACTCTAAATCTAACTGCAAGACCTAAATCTAAATCTGAAACCTTACCCTAAAATTAACCCTAACCATAAATGTAACCCTAAAAATAAACCTAATGATAATTCTAACCAAAAGCAAAGACTTGTTCTAAGTCTAACATCTAACTCTAAACCTAACGGTAGCCCTAAACTAAACAATAACTCTACTCCTAATCTTAACCCTGAAGTTAATAATAATTTTAAGTGCAAGCTAACCATAACTCTAAGTCTAACCTCTAAACCTAACACTAACTGTAAAACTAAACCTGGTCCTAACCCAAATCCTAATACTAACCCTTACAATTTTAATTGGAACATAAAAATAATTCTAAATCTAACCCATAAACCTAACCCTACTTGTAACACTAGCCCTATCAAAAAATTAACCCTCATTTTACTCCTTGCAATAAATATAAAATCAGCCTAAACCTAATTCTAAATCTATCTTCTAACCCTAACCCTAAAGCTAGTCCTCACATGAAATATAACCCTAACTGTAACATTAACTATACCACTAACAAAAATTCTAAATACAACCTAACCCTAACTTCACCACTAACCCCTAACACTCATCCTAGCCCTAACTATAACAGTAAACCTAACCCTAACAGTAATTCTAACCACAATCTACCATAACTAAATCTAATGCCTAACACTAATCTTAACACTACCCTAAAACTGAACCCTAACTCATCCCTAAACTTAACACTAACACTAGTCCTAATGTGAAACCTAAACCTAAATTTAAACATAATCCTAACCCTGACAATAATTTTAAACGCAACCTAAATCTAATTCTAAATTTAACCGCTAAAACCTGTAACCTTGTCCCTAACTTTACCACTAACCATAATCCTAACCCAAACAATAACTCTAACCAGAAACTGAATGTAACTCTAAATCTAAACCCTAAACCTTACCCTAACTGTAGCCAAAAACCTATTTCTAATCTTAACCCTATACCTAACATGAACCCTAATCATAATTCTAACAGCAATCTAACCCAAAAACTAAATCAAACCCCTGCCCCTAATCTTAGTCATAACCCAAAATCTAACCCTAAACCCAACCATAACCCTAACCATATTTCTAATAGCAACATAACACTGTAAATCTAAACTTAAATCAAACACCTGATCTAATCAGAACTATAACAGTAACTTTAAAACTAAGCCTGACAGTAATTCTAATTGCAAACTATCCCCAACATAAAATCTAAGCCTGGGCCCTAATCCTAATGCTAGTCCAAACTCAAAACCTTAATCTAACCATTACCATAACTCTAACAGTAAATCTAACATCAACCTAACTCCCTCTAAATCTAATACCTAAACCTAACCTTAACACTAACCTGGGTCTTAACCTGAACCCTGACCCTAACCATAAGCCTAAAAATGAGACCCTATCTGTAAATCTAACCTCTACTCTAACCCTTGCGCTACATTAACCCTAAATTTAACCATAATGAAAATCCTAACAATAATTCTAACTGCAACCTAAACCTAAATCTAAATCTAATTTCTAATGTTAAACATAGCTCTAACCCCAAAACTAACCCTAGCCTGAACCCTAACCCTAATAATAATTCTAACAACTGAGCACTAACTTTAAATCTATGAGCTAAACCTAAACCTAAAACTAAACCTAGCCCTAATACAAACACTAGCCATGACCTTAAAACTAAACTTAATATTGATTTTAAATGACAACATAAACCTACCTCTAAATCTAACCCCTAGACCTAATCTGAATCCTAACCTTAAATCTAATTCTAGCAGTAATGCCAAAAATAATTCTAACAGCAACCTAATCTTAACTCTATGTTTAACTGCTAACCCTAACCCTAATCCCAGGCTATCCAAGCCTAACCCTAACCCAAACCTAGGGCTAACCCTAAATATAATTCTAACTGCAACCTAAACTTAACTCTAAATTTAACACCTAAGCTTAACCTTAACACCAGCCTTAACCCCAACCCTAAACCTAAGCCTAACCATATTCCTTACACTTACTCCAAACATAACCCTAGCAACAATTCTATCAGCAACCTTAACCAAAATCTAAATCTAGACCTTAAACCTAAACCTAAACCTAACCATAAACCAAAGCCTAAACCTAAACATAACCCTAACACTAAGCTTAAAAATAATTCTAAAGACAACCTAAATCTAATTCTAAATCTACACTCTTATCCTAACCCTAAACCTAGACCTAGGGCCTGGGGATATAGCTCAGCGGCACAGCGCATGACCAGCAAGTGTGAGGTCCTGAGTTCGATTCTTAGTTCCCAAAATAAATAAATAAATATACCTAGACCTAAACCTAACCTAAACAAAAATCTCACCCTAACACTAACTTTAACTCTACCAACAATTGTAACCCCAGCCCAACCCTAAATTTAAATCTAATACCTAAGCATAAACTTAACCTGAACTGTAAACCTAACCCTAAAACTATCATTAAATCTAATTCTAAACCAAACTCTAATGATAATTCTCAGTACAACCAAATCCAAACTCTAAACCTAACCCCTAGCCCTAACCATAACCCTAACCCTAATCCTACTTAACATAACTTGGACAATAATTTTAACCACAATCTAACCCTAACTGTACATTTAACACCTAAACCTAAATCTAATCCTAGTACTAACTCTAACCTTAACTCTAACCCTACACCTGACAATAAATCTAACAGCAACCTAACCCTAACTCTAAATCTACAGCTTAACTTCACACTAGACCTAATCTGAACACTAAACTAACCCTTAACCTAACCCTAAGCCAAAAAATAATTTTCACTGCAAACAAAGCAAAAGTGTAAATCTAAACCCTAACACTAACCCTAAACCTAGCCTTAACCCAAAATCTAACTCTAAACCCAATGTTAAACTCAAACCTGAAATTAATTCTTACCACGACCTAACCATAACTCTAAATCTAACTACTACATATGGCTTAAACAAAGCCCTAAACCAAACCTAAAACTTATCCTTAACAACAGCCCTAATGTGAAACATAAAACTATTCCTAACACCAGAAATAATTCTAAAAACAACTTAATCCTAATTCTACAATTAACCCCTAAACCTAACCCTTACCCTAGCCCTAAACTGAAACATAACCCTATCCCCAACCTAACCCTAACAATAATTCTAACACAACCTAACCCTAATTTAAAAGGAACACGTAAATGTATCCATAATTATAGCACAATCCCTAGCTCTAATCCTAACCCTAATAATAATTCTAACAGCAAATTAACCCTAAATCTAAATATAAACCCTAAATCTAAATTTAGTCCTAACCCATAACACAAACTTAAAACTATGCTAACATTAACACTAGTGATAATTCTAACCACAAGTGGAAACTTACTTTAAATTGAATACCTAGCCATAAGCCTAACACTCTTCCTAACCCTAACTTTTACACTAACCTATATCCTAACCCTAAATTTAACAATAATTCAAACCTCAACCTAACCCTAACTCTAAATCTAATTCTGGAACCTAATCCTAACCATCAACTTAAACCTGGGCTTAACCCAGATCCTAACCCTAACCCTAAATCTAACTCTAAAAATAATACTAACTGCAATCTAACCCTAACTTTAAATCTAACCCCTAAATCTAACCATAAACTTAACACTAACTCTATGCCCAAAATTTTAAAAAACCCTATCCTTAACAATCAATCTAAATGCAACCTAAAACTACCTCTAAATCTATCTACTAACCCTAACAATAACTCTAGCCCTCACCTGAAACCTAACACTAACCCTAAAACTAATCTCAGCCCTAACAGTAATTCTACCAAAAACTAAAACGAACTCAAACTCTAACCCCTAACCCTCGCCCTATCCCTAACCCAAAACCTAACCCTAAACCTAACCTTAACAATAATTCTAACCACAATCTGCCCCTAACTCTATATCTAACCATGAACACTAACCCTAAAAACAATTCTAACCACAACCAGAAATATATTTAAATTTAATGCCTGATCCTAAACTCAACCCTAACCCTATCCCTAAATCTAACCCTAACACTTTCCCTAACAAACCTTAAACCTAAACCTAATCCAAATCCAAACCTTAACAATAATTATAACCACAACTTAAACTTAAGTCTGAATTCAATCCCTCAACTAAACCTTACCCTAGACCTAACACAAACCCTAACCCTATTTTTAACCCTAATAATTCTAACCAGAAACTAACCTTAGGACTAAATCTAACCCCTAAACATAAACCTAAACTTAGCTTAAACCTTAGCTCTAATGTGAACCCTAAACCAAAATCCAACAATTAAACGTTTACACTAACCCACATCCTAACCCTAAATTTAACAATAATTCAAACTGTAGCAGCCAATCAAACTTAAAATTAAATCTAACTTCTTACCCTAGACTTAGCTCTAACCCCAGACCTAAACCTAACAGAATTCCTAATGAGAATTCTAACCACAAACTGACACTAAATTTAAATCTAAACCATACCCTTAAATTTAGCACTTGCCCTAATCCAAACCCTAAAAATAATCCTACACTTAACACTAACCCTAATGATAATTCTAATCACAACCTAACCCAAACTCAAAATTTAACCGCTATCCCTAACCCTAGCCCTAGCCTTAACCCTAACCCTAACTCTAACACTCATCTTAAACCTCAACCTAACACTAACAGTAACCAAAACCTCAACCCTAAGCCTAACTCTAAACCTAATTCTAAATGTATCCCTAATGCAAAATGTAACCCTAACAAAGTCCTTAACTTAATCCAAGACCAACCATAGAACTAACCATAATTCTAACCCTAAAACTATCCCCAACACAAAACCAAACCATAAGTCTTACCCTGAAACTAAAACTATCCATACTTCTAACTGGATTTCAAACCCCAAACATAAACCTAATGCTAAACCTAACTCTACCTAAGACAAACATGAACTCCAAAGGTAAGTCTAACCATAAACCATACTTTAATCTTAACCCTAAATAACTCTCAGCCTAACCCTAAAACTAACTCAAAACTTAATGGTAAAAGTAATACTAACTATAAAAATTATTGTAATTTTAAATTTAACCCAAACCAGAACCTGCATCCTAACCAGAAACCTCACTCTAAACCTAACCCTAAGTCTAATCCTAAACCTAACTCTATCCCTAAAGCTAAACCTAACTCTAACCCTAATTTGCATCTGACTGCAAAACCTTAACTAATCCTAACTTTAAATTGAACCCAACACAAGACCTAAATCTTAATCCTATCCCTAATCCTAACACAAACATGAACCCTGTACATTTCCATATTATTAACCATAACTCTAGCCCTAAATGTAACCTTAATCTTAACCTTAACCAAACCTGAATGCTAAACCTAACACTAATTGTAACCCTAACACTAACCCTAACGGAAACAACAAACCTAATCCTAACATGAACCCAAAACCTAACACTAACCCTAATCCCAAACCTAGCCTAAATCCAAACTCTAAACCTAACCCTAAAACTAAACCTAAAACCCTAGCTAAACCTGAACCCAAACTGTACCATTTACACTAAACCTAACCATAACCCTCAAACTAAATACTAACCCTAAAGCTAGTCCAAACTTAACATGAAGCCTAGTTCTAGACTGAAAACTATCCATAACAGAGACCTTTACTTGAACCCTAACCCTAAAGAATGAGAACATGAAACCTTATCCTAACCCTAAACTTAACATAAAAGTAACCCTTAAACTGAACCATAAACCAAACTCTAATGCTAAATCTATCCCTAACTATAAGCTGAACTCTAACCCTAACCCTAAACCAAAACCGAAACAGAAACCTAAAACTAATCCTAGCTCCAAAGTGAACACTTACCTGAATCCTAACCCTCATGATAACACTAACATTAATAATAATTCTAACCAGAATCTAACCCTAATGCTAAATGTAACCCTAAGCTTAAATCTAAACTTACTTGAACCTGAAACTTCAACCTAACATTAACCCACACCCAAACCTAAACCTGAAACTTAATCCTAAACCTATCCATAAAGCTAACCAGAACCCATACCCAAGACCTAATCCTAATAATGTAAAGCCTAACACTAACACTAACCCAAACCCTATCCAAAATCTAAGCCAAAATCGAAACTGCAAACTAACACTAATGATAAACCAAACATGAAACTCAAACTTATTACTAACTGTAAAACTGATTCTAACAATAAACCTAAGAAAAACCAAAACAGGACTCTAAAACTGCTTCTAATCCTAACTTTAAAACAAACATTAAACCTAACACAAACCTCATCCTAAAACTAAACCAGACACTAACACTAACCCTAAACCAAACCCAAACCCTAGCCCTTAACACAAAACTGAACCATAAACCTAACCCTAACACTAATCCTAACCCAAACCCTAAGAGAACCCTAACCCTAACACTAAACCAAAAACTAAGCCTAACACTTACTAAATCCAAACACTAACTCTGACCCTAAAATGAACACTAGACCTACACCTAACCCTAAATGTAATGTGAAACCTAACAGTAAACCTAACCCTAAACCTAAATCTTACCTGAATCTGAACATTAACCCTATATCTAATTCTAACCACAAACGTGAATCTCACCTAATCTTAACCTAACGCTTAACTATAACCTTAATCTTTTCCCTAACCCTTAACTTAAACCGAATTCATAACCTAACTCAAACACTAACCCTAAATCTAATATTAATCCAAACATTAATCCTAATGGTAACTCTGACAGTAACCTAATCTTAACCTTACCCTATCCCTAATCCTGTGTTTAACTGGAACCAAACTTTTCCAACACCCTAACCTGAGCCTTCAAACCTAGCCCTAACCCAAACTCAAACTCTAACCCTAAAATTAATCCTAAGCTTAACACTAGCAATAAAACTAACCCTAAAACTAAACTTAACCATAAAAACACCAAAACCTAACCCAAACCCTAATCTGAACTCTAACTGTAACCTGAAACCTAACCATAATACTAACCTTAGCACTAATATCGAACCTAATTTGAAACCAAATCCTAACCCTACCTAACACTAAACTTAACCCAAACTCACACCCTAACCATAGCACTAAACCTAAAACTCAACCTAATCATAAATCTAAGTCTAAACCTAAACCTAACAATAAATCTAACCCAAAATCTAAAATTAACCTTGACACTAACATAACCATAACCAACCCTAATCTTAACACTAACCCTAAGAATAAACAGAATCCTAATCCTAATGGTAACAGTAATCTGAACCCATAATGTAACCCTGAATATAAACCTAACCCAAAAGAGAACACTAACACTAACCCTAAATCTCACCCAAAACTTAAATATAAAACTAAAAATAAACTGAATCCTAAACCTAACACAAAACACAAATGTAAACTAAAACCTAATGCTAACCCCACCACTAACACTCACCCTAACCACTAAAATTAACCTTAAACCCAACACTAACCCCAAACCTAGCACTAAACCGGGTCCTAAAATTACCTTAACCCTAGCCATTACCTGAACCCTAACCTAACTCTAACCCTAAACTTAACCCATACCCTAAACATAATCCTAAAGATAACCCTGAGACTAACCCTAAACACAAACCAAAAACCTATCCGAATCTCTAAACTTAACCCAAATAAAAAAGGAACATAAACCATAAAATTAAAACTAAATCTAAGGCAAATCCTAAGATTAAATCTAATCCAAACCTGCACCCAAAAACTAACCCTAAACAACCTAAACTGAACCATAATCCTAAGTGTAACCTGAACCCCAACCACAAATGGAACACAAATCCTAAATTTAACCCTGAAACTAACATTTGTCCTAACTCCAACACTAACTGTAACCCCAACACTAATCCTCACCCTAAATCTTACTCTAAACCTAACACTAAATCTAAAACTAACTCTAACACTGAGGCTACCCTAATGCAACCCTTGTGGTAACACTAGCTCTAAACCTTAACCTGACCTAAACCTTAATCTTAAACCTAAACCTAACCTGAACAGATACTCTAAACTGAATGCTAACCCTAAACCAAAATATAACCAGAACCCTGAGCAAAGTGAAGCTTAGCCCTAACATGAACCCTAACCCTAACCTTAATTTGAACCTGAACCCTAACGGTAATACTTACCTTAAAACTAATAGTAACCTGAACCAAAACTGAACCCTAACACTAAACATAACCCAAAGCTGAATGTGAACCCTAAGTTGAACACTAAAGTGAACCGCACACCTAAATCTAACCCTAACCCAAAACCTAATGCTAACACTAACACTACCAGTAACCTGACCATGAATCCTAAACTGAAATCTAAGACTAACTGTAAACCTAACCCTAACATAAACACTAGCCATAAACACTAAGCACAACTTTACAGTTAAACCCCTAACCCTATTTCTAACCCTACCTATAACCTTAAAGCAAACCAAACCCAAACCCTTACACATTCCCTAACCCTAGCAGGAACTGGAAACCTAACTTACACCTATGACTCATCCTAACTTTAACCTTAACCATAAACCATACAAGAATCTTAACCTTAATTCTTGCCCTAACCTAACACTTATGTTAAAATTAACTGTAACCATAACCCTTAATTTAAATGGAACCCTGAACCTAACTCTAAATCTATCACTAACCCAAACTCAAACCCTACCCCAAAACACAAACCAAGCCCTAAACTAAGACTAACACTAAGCCTAACAGTATCACTAACTAATCCAGACCACAAACTTAACCCTAACTCTAGCCCTTATCTGAAACCTAACCCTAAACCTAAGCTGAACCCTAAACTCAACCTGAAAGGGAATCCAAACAGTAACCATAAACCCAAACTGAAACCTATCCAAAACCCAAACACAAATCCAAATCCAAATCAAACAGTAACACAAACACAAACTTAAGCCCCAACCATAATGTCAACCCCCAAATTAACCCAAATCCAAGCAAACTTGAATCCCAGCCCAGACTCTAGACCTAAACCAAACCATAACTCTAAGCCTAACTCAAAACCCAACCACAACCAAAACCTGAATCTTAAATAAAACCTAAAATCTAACATGAGCCCTAAAATACAGCCCAACCCTAACATTAAACCAAACTCTAACCCTGAACCTAACCCTAAACCTTACCCTAATTCTAACCCTATACTTGAGCCAAAATCTAACATGAATACTTACCCTGTCCATGACTCTCACCTGTGCCCTAACTCTAACATAAAACCCAAACCAAATCATAACACTAACATGAACGTTAAACCTAAGATAACCCTAAACTGAACATGTACCCTAAACCAAACACTAACGCTAATCCTAAACTAACCATGAACTGAACCCTAACCCTAATCCTAAACTTAACCATAAATCAAACTGATCCCTAACCCTAAACCATAACCCTAAACCCTAATCTGAACTTGAACCCTAACAATAACATTTACCCTAACACTAAACCTAACATGAACTTGAACCGTAGTCATAACCTAACCGTAAGCCAAAGGCAACACTGAAGCAAATCTTAAACCCAAACCTAAACCTAAATCTAACCCAAATCGGAACACTAACTCTAATACTACCAGTATTAGAGTTAGAGTATTAACTCTAACGAGAACCCAAATTCTAAATTAAAATCTAACACTATCCCTCAAACTAAACCTAACACAAACACAACCATAACTTTAACACAAACACTAACCCTAGCTTATTCCTAAACCTTACTCTAACACTAACTATAAAATTAAACCACATCCTAACCCTAAAAAGTAACTCTAAACATAAACATAACCCTAGCTGTAACTCGAACAATAACCATAACCTTACCCTAACACTAACTTAAACCCTAAACCTGAACCATAAGGTAATCTTAACCCAAAATCTAAACATAATCCTAACCCTAAACATAACCTGAAACAGAAACAAATTCTAACCATAAATCTAAACCTAATCCCAACTGTAAACCTAACACTAACTCTAATCCTAAACCTAAACCAAATTCCAACTTAAACCCTAACACTAGCTGGAACCACATCTGGAACCCTAACATTAACCCTAACGCTAATCCTAAGTGTAAACATGACAGAATGAACCTGAACTATAAAACTGACACTAAGGCTAAATCTAAGCCCAAACCAAAGCCTAAATTTTACCTTATCATAACCCTAAATCTAACTCTACCCTTAACACTATCCCAAAATGAAACCTAGCCTTAGCCCTAACACAAATTCTAAAAATAACCCTAATCCAAAACATATACTAATTTAGATGCTAACAACCCTAAACATAAAACAAGCAATAAACTTAAGCCCAACATAAACTGAACCTAAATCTAATCATAAAACTAACATGAATCCTAAACCTAGCCCTAAACCTAATCCTAACTTGAATCCTAACCATAACCCTAAACCTAACCCAAACATAAATTGTAACTCTAACCTTAACCCTATCTCTAACCCTACAAAGTATGCAAAACCTAAACATAACTCTTGAGATAACCCTATTCAAAACCCAAAAGGTAAACCAAACTCTATCAATAACCCTAACCCTATTCCTAATTTGAACACTAAACCTAACACTAACCATGAACCTAAACCTAATACAAAAATTAACCCTAACCCTAACACTAACCATAGACCTAATTGGAACTAAACATAACCCTAACCCTAACCCTAAACCTAACAATAATTCTACATGGAAACATAACCCAAATTTAAACCTTAAAAATAAACCCTAGGGCCGGTGCGATGGCTCAGCAGCATAAGCACCTGCCTGGCAAGCGCGAGGGCCTGAGTTCGACTCCTGGAACCCACATATGAAAAAAGGGCTGGTGATATCGCTCAGGGGCCCAGGCGCCCCGGTACCCACACACACACACACACATACACACAAAACCTTAAACTTAAATGTAACCCTAAACCAAACTATAAACCTAGCCCTAACAAACAACCATACCCCAAACCTAACCATAAAGCTAACCCTGAACCTAACCCAAACTGCAAATTAATGCTAACCCCATACCAAACCTGAACCTGAACAATAACTGGAATCTTAAGGCTAAACTTAAAACTAAACCTAGCCCAAACCTGAATCTGAACACCAAACCTAACCCAATCTTAAAAATAACCCTTAATTTTACCCAATCTTAACCCTAAACCTAACACTGAAGCTAACACTAACCTTAACACTAACCCTTACACTAAGCCCTAACCTAACCATAACACCTACCCTAACCCTAAACTTAACCCTATCAAACACTAAACCTAAACCTCACTCAAACACTCACTGACCCTAAACTTAACCCTATTCCTAAACTTAACCTAGCCCTAAGCCTAGATGTAACCCGAAGCAAAATCCTAACACTAAACCTAACCTTAATATGAACCTGAACCTGAAACCTAAACCTACTCTAACTCTAACTTGAACATAAACTCAAACACTAATGCTAACACATACCCTAAACCTAACACTAACTGAACTCTAACACTAAATCTAATCAAAAATTGAACACTAAATCTAGTCTGGACCCCAACATGAACACTAACTCTAATACTAAACATCAACCTAACCCCAAATTTAACACTAAACCTACCCCTAAATATAAGCTGAATGTGAACTCAAAACCTATTACCAAAGCTCAAACTAATCCTAAACCTAACCTGAATCAGAACCTGAACCACAAATTTAAACCTAACAGTAACCCAAAACTTACCCTAATACTAAACCCAAATTTTAAATCTAACTGTATATCTAACCCAAAAGTTAAACCTAATACTAACCTAAACTGAAAACCTAACTCTAAATCTAATCCTAACACAAAACGTAACCTTAACCTTAACCATAATTCTAACCTGAATGTGTAAATTAACATGAATCCTAAACCTAAACCTAACTCTAATCTTAACCCTAAACTGATCACTAAACCTAAACCTAACACTAGCCCTAACCCTAACCCAAAATATAAACCTAACCTAAAGAGAATTTTAAACCTACTTTAAGTCATTACCAAAAGCTTAAGTCAATCCTAACCCTAAATTAAATTTAAACCTAACCATAACTGTAGACCTAACTCCTAACACTAAACCAAACCCTACAGTGATTAGTAACACTAACCCTAAACCTAATCCCAACCATGACCTTAAACTTAACCAAATCTTAACCCTAAACATAACACAGATCTTAACCCTAAAAATAAACCAAACCGACAGCTAAACCTAACCCCAAATCTAAATTTAACAGTAAATATAACCCTAAAACTAACACTAAACCTAAACTAAACTGAAAACCTAAACTTAACCCTAAAATTAGCCACATCTTAATCCCAAAACTAGCACCCTAGCACTAAACCAATCCAAACCCTAAGCTGAACCTAATGCAAAACCTAACCATAACTGAAACCCTAACCAGAAACCAAACAACCTGAATGCTAAGCATAAATCTATCCATAAACTTAATTTGATACCTAATCCTAACCTTAACCCTAACCATTAACATAACCCTAACATGGATATTAACCCTAACCCTAACTGTACCCCTTCCTTAAACCTAACTCTAATGCAACTTTGTTTCCTCTCACTAATCCTCAACTTATCAGTAAACCTAAAATGAAACTGAAACCTAAACATAACACTATCGTGAAACTGAAACTAACCCTAACCCAGACCCTAACCTTCACCATAAACCCTAAACATAACCATAATCCTGACACAAAACATGACTCTCATCCTAAAGCCTAACACTAACGTTGAAATGAACCCTACAACTAAACTAACCAATTTTAACTCTAACCTGAAACCTAAATTTAAATTAAGAGAACCCTAAACCTAACCCTAAACTCAACAAAACCTTACCCTAAACCTAAACCTAAACTGGACCCTAAACCGAAGCTTAACCACAGCCCTAAGCCACAACCTAATTCTAACTGTAAACCTTTTAAGAACAATAACCATAAACCTAATACTAACACAAATCCTCACCCTAACGTGAACCCTAACCTTGACAATAACCTAACCCTAATGCCCACTGGTACTTGAACACTAACCTTAATACTAACATTAACCATAACACTTATCCTGAAATTAAATTTAAACCTAAGCCCAAACCTAACCTTCACCTGACACATAATGCTAACCCTAACACTAAAATTAACATTAAATCTAACCTGAACATAAAACCTTTCATAACTCTAAACTTAATTTTTAGCACTAACCTGAATCTGAACCCTTAACATAACACTAACCTCAACCCTGAAACAAACCCTAAACCTAATACAATAGAGAACCCTATCCTGAGCCATAAACCTAACTCTAACCCTAACCTAAACCTGAACCATGACACTAAAACTAAATGAAATCCTAAGCCTAATAAGAGCCATAGTCCTGGCCCTTAGTGTATGTCAGAGGAGGAGCTGATTTCTCCTTACCAGCTCATAAGACTCATTATATATTATAGCAATTAGCTCTGTTGTACACAGTGTGACAAGACTTTTCCCACATATTTTGTCTTCAAAGGTTTTAAAAGTCTTATGTGCCCCTGAATCCAAATCTGTGGGAAGCCAATGCCTGTTTTTTTTTTTTTTTTTTTTTTTTTTTTTTTTTTTTTGTGTGTGTGTGTGTGTGTGTTTTAAGATTTACAGTACTGGAAGCGCAGTTCAGGGCACACGGAGAGAGTGAAGAGAGAAACTTGAACAAAGAAGAAGGAAGTGGCCAATGGCACTTTATCCCTGGGTCAGGACTCCGGCACAACAGAAGAGGCTCAAATCTGTGGACGCGGTGACTGCCTGTACTGCTGGGGGCCTCTGCGGAGGGACAAGAGATGTGGCAGAGCAGAGAAGCAGTGGCTGGGAGGGACTGCACTGGCTGGCAGTGAGTGCTGAAGTGCAGCCATCCCATGTGAGAGAGTGATTGGCTGGGAGTCATTGTGGGGGGGATGAACATGGAACTTGGCAGCCACCGCTCCATCCACAGCTTCAGCTGGGCTCAGGCCATGGAACCTGCACTGACGTCAGCAGGCCAAATGAATCTGGTCTCCATCAGAAAGTAGATTATTCACTAACCCACCAAAAAGCTGCTGCTGGCCTGTTGGGACAGATCCACACTGAATGGGACTCTGTCTCCACACGGGGTCTACAGCAAGGCTCAAAATCCAAAAAAAGCTACACCTGGAAGATACCTCAGAAAAGTGGTCATCTCCTAAGGGTTTTAAATACTAGCAATAAATCAACCTACCATAGACAATTTACAAACATCACCCCAGGAATTAAACTAAAAAAAGAAAAGAAAATGAGACACTTAGACAAGATGCAACCCCACACATCCAGTTCACCAAAGGCAAACACAAGGGGCAATAAGGTGGGAAAAACAGAAGGCCACCCACCTGGCATCTCTGAAGTGGTAACAACAAAAAAACTGAATGAGGCTCTGGAAAAAATTAAGTGAGAAATAATTTCACAGAAAACTTCAGAGATAATGCCCAAAATGAAGACCATGCTTAAGGACACTAGAGCAGATACAGACAAAAAAATACATGAGCTTAAGAAAATTATGAAAGTCATGAATGCTCAGCATAAGAAAGAAGTGGAATCCATAAGGTAGATTCAAGAAGATATCCAGGAGAACAAAAATTCCATTAAAAGTATTTGTAGCAGATTAAGCCAATGTGAGGACAGCATCTCAGATATAGAAGACAGGCTTGTGATTAGTGATCATGAAAAGAAAGAATTCTTAAAAATAGCAAGGGACAATGAAAAATCAATCCAGCAGCTGCTGGATGAGGCAAACAAAAATAATTTAAGATTAATTGGAGTCAAAGAAAAAGCAGGAAATAACATAAATGACATCAGAACACTGTTCACAGACATTATAACAAAAAATTTCCGTGGTAGAGAAAAAGAATTTGACGTACAGAAAAAAGAGGGTTATACAATTCCAATTAACCATGATCAAAAAAAATCTTCAGCCAGACACATCATAATCAAGATTCCAGAAATTCAACACAAGAGTAGAATCATAAAAGCTGTTAGGGAAAAGAGACATATCACCTATAAAGGAAAGCCCATGAGAATCACAGCTGACTTTTCAGCAAAAACCCTCAAGTCAAGAAGAGCCTGAAATGACATATTTCAAGTTCTAAAGGAAAATATCTTTCATCCAAGATTGATGTACCCCGCAAAACTACCTTTCAAAACTGATGGAGAAATAAAATACTTCCATGACAAAGAACATCTGAGAAAATTTATGACCACCAGACCAGTGCTCCAAAAGGTTTTGAAGGATATTCTAGAAAGAGTTAAGAAAGACTGCAACTCCAGGAACCCCAACAGAAGGAATCAACTAGGCAGGGCAGATAATTAAATAGAGGGAGAGGGGGAAAACAAAGAGTGGGAACCAACAACAGGAAAATATCATGAAAAGTATAGGTCAATATATATATCAGTTTTAACCATCAATGTTAATGGTCTCAATTCACCAATCAAAAGGCACAGACTGGCAAAAATGGATCAAGAAGCAAGATCCAACAATATGCTGTATACAAGAAACACATTTAATTCAGAAAGAAATTCATAGACTGAAAGTCAAAGGATGGAAAACAGTACTCCAGGTGACAGGAACCCAGAAAAAAGCAGGGGTAGCTATTCTTTTTGTAAAAAAAGTGAATTTCAAGCCAAAAATGATAGAGAGAGATAAAGACGTTAACTACAACCTTGTAAAGGGAACAATTCAAGAGGAAGAGATAACAATCATAAATACATATGCAACAAATACCAGTGCACCCAACTATATAAAACAAATATTAGTGGACATGAAAAATCAAGTAAGCACTAATACAATTGTATTTGGGGATCTCAATACTCCACTGTCACAAAAAGACAGATCAACTAGACAAAAAATCAATAATGAAATAGTAGAACTGAACCAAACTTTTGAACAAATGGACTTAGTAGATGTCTACAGAGTGTTCCACCCTAGAACATCAGAATACACATTTTTCTCAGCTGCACACGGGACGTTCTCCAAAATAGACCACATACTAGCTCATAAAACCTGCTTAAGTAAATACAAAGGAATTGAAATTATCCCATGCATATTATCAGACCATAACACAATGAAATTGGAAATCAATGGCAAAAGAAACCACAAGAACTTCCCAAACACTTGGAAACTAAACATCACCCTCTGAACAACCAATGGGTCACAGATGAAATTAAAAAAGAAATTACACAGTTTCTACAACTGAATGATAAGGACAGTACAACATACCAGAACTTAAGGGCTACAATGAAATCAGTCCTAAGAGGGAAATTTATAGCATTAAATACCTATATCAGGAAAATAGAGCAAGCACAAATAAACAACTTAATGGTGAACCTCAAATCTCTAGAAAAAGAAGAGTAGGCTAAGCCAAAAGCTTATACAAGGGAGGAAAATATAAAGATCAGAGCAGAAATTAACGTATTGGAGACTAAAAAATCAATACAAAGAATCAATGAACCAAAGAGTTGGTTCTTTGAAAGAATAAATAAAATTGACAAACCCTTATCCAAACTTACTAAAAAAGAAAAGAAAAGACTCAAATCCATGCAATTTAGAATGAAAAGGGTGATATCACAACAGACCCTGCAGAAATTCAGATCATTTATACCTATTTTGAATATTTGTATTCTAATAAGATGAAAAATGAAGAACAAATGGACAGATTCCTAGATACATATGACTTACCAAAGCTGAATCAAGAAGATATAAAAATCCTAAATAAACCAATATCAACATATGAAATCAAAGACATAATTAAAAACCTCCCAACAAAGAAAAGCCCAGGCCCTGATGGATTCACTGCCAAATTCTACAAGAAATTTAGAGAAGACCTAATACCACTACTTCTCAAACTCTTTAATGAAATAGAAAAGTAAGCAGTACTCCCAAATTCATTCCTGGAAGCAAGCATTACCCTGATACCAGAACCAGAGAAGGACCAAGCTAAGAAAGAGAACTACATGCCAATTTCCCTAATGAACATAGATGCAAAAATCCTCAATAAGATACTGGCAAACAGAATCCAACAAATAATGAAGACTATACACCATGACCAAGTTGGATTCATCTCAGGGATGCAGGGATGGTTCAATATACATAAATCAATAAATGTAATACTCCATATTAACAGAACCAATGATAAAAATCATATGATCATCTCAATAGATGCAGAAAAAGCTTTTGATAAAGTCCAGCACCTATTCATGATAATAACCCTAGAGAAAATTGGAATAGATGGCCTTTATCTCAATCGAACAAAAGCTATTTATGACAAACCAACAGCCAATATCATACTAAATGGACAAAAACTGAAAGCTTTCTAAAATCAGGAACAAGACAAGGATGTTCACATTCTCCACTCTTATTCAACACACTCCTGGAAAATTTAGGCAGAACAATTAGAGAACAGAAAGAAATAAAAGAAATAACGACAGGAAAGGAAGAAGTTAAATTATCATTATTTGCAGATGACATGATACTCTACAAAGAAGATCCCAAAATCTCTTCTAAAAAATTGTCAGATTTAATAAGCAAATTCAGTAGTGTAGCTGGATACAAGTCAACATTCAAAAATCAATTGCCTTCCTGTACACGAATAACAAACTTACTAGAAGAGAAATTAGGGAAACAACACCTTTCGCAATAACATCCAAAATAATGAAATACCTAGGAATCAAGCTCACAAAGGATGTAAAAGACCTCTACACTGAAAACTACAGTACTCTGAAAAAGGAGACTGAAGAGGATATCAGAAAATGGAAAGATATCCTTCGCTCCTAGATAGAAAGAGCCAATATAGTGATAATGGCCATACTTCCAAAGTTGTTATACAGATTTAATGCAATTCTGATCAAAATTCCAACAGCATGTCTCACAGAATTAGAGAAAACAAAACTAAAGTTCATTTGGAATCAGAAAAGACCTAGAGGGCTGGTGAAATGGCTCAGCAGCATACGTGCCTGCCTGGCAAGTGCAAGGGCCCGAGTTCGACTCCCAGAACCCACATAGAAAAAAAGGGCCAGTGATATTGCCCAGCAGCACAGGCGCCTGCTGGCGCACAAGGTCCTGAGGTCAACCCCCGGTACCCACAAATAAAAAGCAAAAAAGTAAAGACCTAGAATAGCACAGGCAATTCTGGGCAACTAAGGCAAGGCAGGAAGCATCACAATCCCTGACTTGAAATACTATAAGTCTACTGTGATCAAAACAGCGTGGTACTGACAAAAAACAGACCCAAAGATCAATGGAACAGATTAGAAGATGCTGAAACAACTCCAGACATACTAAGCCCCCTTATCTTTGACACAGGTTGCAAACACATTCACTGAAAGAAAGACTGCCTCTTTAATAAATGGTGCTGGAAAAACTGGCTCTACACATGCCAAAGATTAAAACTAGACCCATATATTTCACCATGCACTAAACTAAATTCAAAATGGATCAAAGATCTAAGTATTAAAACCAAAACATTAAATCTGCTGGAAGGTAGGATAGGTAAAACTCTTGAAGACATTGGTTTAGGCAAAGACTTTATGAATAAATCCCCAATGGCACAGGAACTATCAGAAAAAAATCAACAACTGGGATCTCATCTTATTAAAAAGCTTTTGCACAGCAAGAGAAACTACCAACGGAGTGAAGAGACAACCCACAATGTGGGAAAAAATATTTTCCAGCTGTTCCTCAGACAACATATTACTATGGAGAACATACAAAGAACTGAAAAAATCAGACCTCCCAAATTTAAAGACCCAATCCAAAAATGGGCATCTGAGATGAATACACACTTCTCAGATGAAGAAATAAAAATGGCAAGTAAATACACACAAAAAAATGCGCCACATCACTAGTCATTCAAGAGATGCAAATTTAAACAAAACTGAGATTCCACCTCACCCCAGAAAGAATGGTTATTATCAAGAAATCAACTAATAACAAATGTTGGAGGGGCTGTAGGGAAAAAGGTATCCTTCTCCACTGTTGGTGTGAGTGTCAACTGGTACAGCCACTGTGGAAATCAGTGTGAATATTCCTCAAAAAAATAGGATTGGAGGTCCCATTTGACCCAGCTATTCCCCTTCTGGGTATCTTCCCAGAAGAATTAAAAACATCATACTAATTGGGAACCATAACCCTTACCATAACCATTTTCAAGAACCCTATCTCTAACCCTATCTCTAACTCTAACCTAACAATAATCCTGTATCTACGTTGAAACTGAACCTTAACTCTAAACCAAACACTAACCTTAAAACTAACATGAACCCTAAACCTAACCCTAATGCTAATCTTAAACCTAACCCAAACATGAACACTAACCAAAACACTGAACATAAATATAAATGGAACCCTAAACAAAACACTAAACTTAGCCCTCACCTGAACCCTAATATTAATGCTAACACTAACCTGAACCCAAACTCTAAGGTTCAACCTAACTTTATATCTAGGCCAAATCCCAAACCTAAAATGAAGGAGAACCTAAGCCTAATCCTAACTCTTAACCTAATCCTAACTAAAATCCCACCCTTAAATCTAACAGTAATCCTAACTTGTAACCTAAACCAAACCTAACACTAACCGTTTCTGAAAGACAACACAATCTATAAACCTAAACCTAAGTCAAATCCAAACAATAACCCTGTGGTGAATTAACTAATGGTCAGTTTAAGTGGGAATGCCCAGCTGAACTGAGTCATTGTGGTTCTGGTGTGGAAGACTCAACTGAAAATTGTTGCAAATGGCATAAAAAGAGAAAGGGAGGGGATGATTGTATGCTGCCAACTTCCCAGGGGAAGATTTGTTGTTGGCTTCCCTCATACAAACTCAGCTGTTCTCATTGTCAGAGGAGCTCAGGTCCTCGCTGTCACCAGGGATGACTTCTGTTCTCTTTTGGGGAGCTCTGGTCTTCATCTTTAGCATCACTTCCTGGCTCCAGTGTAGATACCTCAGCATCCTGCCACAGATCCTGCACCCCACCATCCCAGACACTAACAATAACCCTAAACTGAACACAAGCCCTAACACAAACCAAAACACAGATATGAACCTTAAGCCTAAACTTAACCCTATTCCTAAACTTAAATCAAAACTGAAATCTAATCCAACCCTAGCTCTATTCCAAACTCTAAACCTAACACTAACCCTAACACTAAACTAAACCCGAACCCTAAACTGAACCATAAGCTTAACCTGAAATATAACTCAAAAACTAACATTAATCCTAAACCTATCAAAAACTCTAAATCTAAATTGAATGAGAAACTTGACCATAACTAAAATCCTAACCCTAACACACTAAACCTAAACCTAATCCTTACCCAAAACCTTAACCTCAATTTAGCCCTACCACTAACACTAATCCAAACTTGAAGCTGAACTCTGACCTGAACCCATGTGATCTAAACCCTAAAACTAACCCAAAATGAACCTGAATGCTAAACCAAACCTAAACTCAAAACTGAACCCTAACACTATACCTAATCCTAACCATAAACCTAGGCCTAACCTGAACCCTAAACCTTAACCCTATCCCTAAGCCTCATTGAAACTTAAACCTAACCTGAACAGGTCCCTTCACCAGAAACATAACTCTAAACCTAAGTTGAACCTTTACCTAACTACAACACTAATTCTAAACCTAGCCCTGACCCAAGACCTACCCTAACCCTATGGCTAAACCTAACTAGATCCCTAACGCTAAACCAACAAAGATACTTAATCCTAACCTTAACCCTAACTCTAATCCTAAAGCATACACTAAACCTAAACCTAAATCTATCCCAAAACTTAAAGCGAACCCAAAGCCGAACTGTAAAAAAACAAACAATAAAAACAAATTTAACACTAATTCTAACCCTAACACAACTTTAACCTAATCCTAACTTTAAGCCTAACCTTAAAACTAACACTAACATAATCCAAAACTAAACCCTAAACCTCACCCAAATCAAACCGAAACCTAAAACAAACTCTAAACCTAACCCGTAATGTAACACAAAAGCTGAACCTAAACCCAACCCTATCTCTAACACGAATCTTAAACCTAACCCAATTTAAAACACTAAAACTGATCATAACCCTATCACTAACACTAACCCTAACCCTAAACCTAACCCAAACATGAACATCCTAAACCTAACCTGAACTCTAAACCTAACCCCAATTAAACCTGAACCTAAAACAAAACCCTGACCATAACCTGAACTCTAAACAGGACCAGAAACTGAACCCAAAGTTTACAATTAAAATTGACCCTAATCTTAACCTCCAACCATAAACCCAACATTAAGCCTAAACCTACACCTTACTTAACCCTAAACCTCATCCTAACCTAAAACTAACCTAATCTTAACCATAACCTGAGCCCTAACACTAACACTAACCCCAACCTACAACTAAAATTTACCCTCAGTTTAAACTGATCTTTAACCCTTACACTAAACCTAATTGTAACTGTAACACTAGCCCAAAACCTACACCTAACCCTAATCTTAGAATGTAACCTTGGGGCCAGTGAGATGGCTCAGCAGCATAAGCGCCTGCCTGGCAAGCACGAGGGCCCAAGTTTGACTCCTGGAACCCACATATGAAAAAAAGGGCAGGTGATATCTCTCAGCGGCACAGGTGCCTGCGGGCGCGCGAGGTCCTGAGGTCGACTGACGGTACCCACAAAAAAAAAAAAAAACTAACCCTAACTCAACCCTAACCCTAAGATGAACCCAAACCAGAAAACTAACACTGACACTTACTAACCCTAAACCTAACCCTAACCGTAACCTTCACCCTAACCCTAACACTAACCCTAATCTGAAACCTACCTAAACTGAACCTTAACTAGAACATTAGTGACCTTTTCCACAGAGCCAGTTATCAGAGATCCTGCAGTAGGTTCCAAGCTTTTGCCTGGTTTAGAGCACATGACAGGAAAGGAAAGAAAGAGCAAGAGACAAAGTAGAGGGGTTCATAGCAGGGATCTGGGACCATCATTTGCTCTCTAGGAGCAAAAGGCCCCAAATCTCCAGATAGCTAGTATTTTATTAGCCAATGTAGGGCAGGGTTGTAGGGTGCTTTTCCTGGAACAGCATAGAGACTGTGGTAGAATGGGCAAGTTTAACATCATAAAGGTAACAAGCCATGATCCATCCCCACACCTGAGTGCTAATCTCATTGGATGAGAGGAATGAGATTGGATGAGATGATTTCTGCATTCCAAAATTGGTCCATGAGGCAGGCAGTGCAAGGAGAGCCTAGGACAGATACTATATCAATTTACAATTCCTGGTCCCCAACACTAGAACACTAATACTAACCTTAAACTTCTCCTTAACCCCAATGCTTACCAAAGCACTAACCTTATCCCTTACCCTAAACCTTACTGTAAACATATTACTATTTTGAATCCTATCCCTAATGCTTACCCTAACCCTAGCTGTAACCCAAACCCTAACCCTAATCTGAATCTTAACACAAACCATAAAATTAATCCTAATCCAGCACTAACACTAACAATAAATCTAACCTGAATCAGAACCCTTAACCGAACTCTATCACTAACCCTCACCCTACCCCAACAAAAACATTAACCACAACCCTAAACCTAAACCTAAACTGAACACTTGCCCTAATCCTATCCACAAACTGAACACTAACCCTAACACTAAACCAAACATTAACCACAAACCTAAAACTAATCCTAACCCTAAAACTGACCCTTACACATACCCTAACATTAACACTAAATTATTACCCTAACCCTAAACATAATCTAAACCCTAACCAAAATCCTAAGCCTAAACCTAACCATAACCCAAAATTTAACCAGGTCCAGAACCCTAACCCTAATCCTTACCATACTCTAACACTAACCCCAAGCAAAAACTGAAATTTATCCATAATTCTAAGCATAATAGTAATATAAACACGACCAATAACCCTAAACCTAATTCTAAACCTAACTCTAATTCTAAGCCTACACCAAAATTGAATCCTAACTCTATCCCAAAACATAAATTTAAACCTGACCCTGACCTCTAACAATGAAATTATCTATAACACTTACCTTAACTGTAACACTCACCCTTACCCCTAACAATAACCTTAACCAGAATACTAAACCTAAAGTTAACCCTAACTCGAACTCAACTTTAATCCTAATGCTAAACCTAAACCTGAGCCAACAACTACCCTAAAATGAACACTAAGTCAAACTAACCCTCACCCTAACCTGAATCCTAACAGTAAGCCAAATCTAACACTAACATTAAATTTAACCTGAACTCAAAACCTAATCTGAACCCTAACTCTAACACTGAAACAAAAACTAACTCTATCCTGGACTGAAACACTAAACCTAACCTAAAAAATAACCCTATAACCTAAACCTAATCCTTACCATAACCTGAACTCTAACGTTAACTCTAATGCTAACCCAAAACCTAGTACTCTTTGAACACAAACACTAAACCTATCCCTAATGGTAACTCAAACCCTAAGCCTAACCCAAACGAAAAACTTAACATAAACCTAACCCTAATCCTAACCCAAACATGGACCCCAACCAGAACCCTAACACAAAACCTAATGATGTAACTACCCCTAACATTAGCACTAAACCTAGTTGAACTTAAATTCCTAAAGTAAACCCTAATGCTAACCTCAAACCTAACACTAAACTGAACAATAACCCTATCCTGAACTCTAACTCTAAACTGAACATGTAATCAAACACTAAAACTACACTTAATTCTAAACTTAAACCTAACCATAACCTTACCACTAACCCTAACCCTAAATCAAAACCTAGCTCCAATCTGAATCCTAACCCTTTTCCTAAACTTGACTCAAAACCTAACCCTAAACTGAAACAGAAATTTAACACTAACTTAACCCTAAACCTACACAACACCATTACCCTAAACCTAACACTAATCCTATTCCCAAACCTTACCCGATACCTAACCTTAGCCTCTACCTGAACCCAAAACCTAACACTAACCTGAATCCCAACTCACAACATAACCCTAACATTAATCCTAACCCAAACTAAAACCCATCCAGTAGACATAATCCTAACTGTAATCTGAGCCCTAACCCTAAAACTAACCAGAAACATAACTTGAAATCACAACCTAACCCTAACTATAAACACAACCTGAATCTGAACCCAAAACCTAACCCTAAGGCCAACGTGAAACCTAACCCTAATCAAAGTCCTGCCTCTATCCTGAACCTTAAACCTAACACCAACACAAACTAAATCCAAACCTACCCTAACCAGAAGACAAACCATAAACTTTACAATAAACCTAACCCTAATTTAATATGAAACCCAACCACAACTGTAATCCTAACTCTAAAACTAAGCTGATCAACCCAAACACAAAAACTATACCTAACCCAAATTCTAACTGTAACCTTAAATCTAACCCTAAACCTCACCCTACAACTAATATTAACCTTAAATCTATCACTATCCTTAATCTGAACCCTAAATATAAACCTAACCTGAAATCTTAACCTAAACATAGCTGCAACCATTGCCCTAACCCTAATATGAACCTGATTCCTAAAACTATACCTAAATCTAAATGTAGACCTAACTGTAATCCTAAACCTATCCCTAAGCGTAACTCAATACCTATCATTAAACTTAATGGGAACCTTAACACTAACCCCAAACCTTACCCTCATCCTAACCCTAACCACAAACCTAAGCTTAACCTAAACACTAACACTAACTCCGACCCTAACTTGAATTTGAATATTAAATCTAAGCTTTACCATAACCCAAACACTAATATTAATTCTAATTCTAACACAAAACCTAGCCCTAATTTGAGCACTAACCCTAAACCTAATCCTAATGATAATTTGAATGTAACCCTAAATCAAACAGGAGTCCTAACACTAAACCTAGGCCTAAACCAAACCCTAAACTTAACCCTAACCTGTAACATAACATTATACTTAACCCTAACATTAGCAGTAAACCTAAACTGAACCTGAATGCTAAACCAAACCCTAATACTAGCCTAAACCCTACCACAAAGCAGAACACTAACTCTATCTCAAACTGTAGAACTAAATTTAATATTAACCTGAACCCTAACTCCACACTTTACTCTAAATAACAAAACCTAGGCAGGTGGGGGCAGGACCAGTTACAGTGGTACACACAAGGGCCCTGAGGGGTCCTTGTGCTGGGGAAAGATGGTGGAAAATCCAGTAAGATGTTGGAGTTGTGATCAGCAGGGAAACAGCCTCTCTGAGATTTGAAGACCAGATGCTGGAAGATAGCAATTTGAGAAAGAAGGAAGTGCGTCCCTGGGACTTAGCAAGGATCTGAACTGAGAATTGGAGCCCACAGGGAGAGCAAAGAGAGCGATTTCAATGCAGAAGAGGGAGGTTGCAAGAGGCAATTTCTCCCTGAACCCTGGCACATAGTGTGGGAGGGGTGGTTTGAAGCTGCAGATGTCATGTGACTACTGGTGACCCCAGAGGCCTCCATGGAGAAAAATGCCAATGAAATGGAGCAGTGAATACTGTGGAACATAGTGGCTGCTGAGTTAGTCTATTCCAGTCCAATTCAGACATCTGCCAGCAGAGGACGATGAGTGGGTTGCCATTTTGGAAAGGGGACATCTGAAATCAGAACTCAGAGCAACTGTGGGTTGGCTACATCTAGTGGCTCCTAGTGTCAAGTTGAGGCACTGAAGAACTCAAGCTGGCAGAATGTCAGAGAGCTGATATCAAGCAAGTAGAGAGCCAAATTCAAGCAAGCAGGGGACACCTGGGGTTTTGTAGGGAGAACAACTGAGTACCAGCCTCACAACCAGAAAGGAAAAGCAGCCTAAACATAAGTGGAACTAAAGTCACAGGCCTGCTGTGATTATCCACATTCTGCCATAATTCTACTGCTGACTTGCTGGGATCAATCAACATGGATCTGTGCTCTGTCTGCCCCCTCTTTCAATGATAGCAGAGACATTGCCTGAAGTGTTCATTTTTTTCTTTGATTTCTCATTTACTTACTTTTTTCTATTTTAATTGATTGTTCTTGTTTTTACATGAGTTGGAATATTGTTTCCAGTTTGTCTTGTTGCTTTGTTCTGTTCTTGTTTCTGTTTCTTCCTTCATTTCCTCCTGTCTTCTTCACCAGTCTCCCAAAGCTTGGATAATCTTCCTTTGTCCTACAGCTTTGCTTCTAATCACTTTCTCATGACAAGACATTTAAGCAAGATGCAACCCCAGACTTCCAGGTCACCTAAAGCAGCCCCAAGAGGCAATGAAGTAAAAAAAATTTCAAAGCCACATATCTGGATTCTCAAAAGTGGTAAGAGTAGATGTAACAAAGCAGATAAATGAGGTTCTAGAGAAAAAAAAATTAAAACAGAAGTAATTTCTCACATAACTACAAAAATGATTATAACAAAGAAGGAAAAGGTAAGTGAATATAGAGCAGACACGGAAAAAATTAGAGGAGCTTAGGAAGTTATGGAAACCATGAATGACCAACACAGGAAGGAAATGAAATCCATGAAAAAGATTCAAACAGATATCCAGGAGATTAAAAATTCTGTAGAAAATATACACAGCAGAATGAACCAATGTAAGGACAGAAGAAAAATTGCGGGAGCAATCATAAGAAGAAAGATTTCTTGAAAATACAAGGGAACCACAAAAAATCAATCCAACAACTTCTAGATGATACAAAGAAGAACATAAGGTTGTTCATAGTCAATGAAAAAGCAGGAGATAGCACAAATGATCTGAAAAACCTCTTACAGAAGTAATGTTAGAAAATATCCCAAGCACTGTAAAAGAATTAGACATACAGATAAGTGAGGCATATAGAACTACAATTAGCCATGATCAAAAACTGTCGACACCAAGGCATATAACAGTTGAGATTCCAGAAATTCAAAACAATAACAGAATATTAAAGCTGTTACAGAGTAGAAACAAATCAACTATAAGGGAAAGCCCAACAGAATCACAACAGACTTCTCAACAAAAACCCTTAAGACAAGGAGAGCTTGGAGTGAAGTATTTCAAGCTCTGGCAGAAAACAACCTCCATCTCAGAGTGATGTACCATGCAAAGGTATCTTTCAAAATAGATGGAGAAATCAGATACTTCTATAACAAAGAACATAAGATGAAATTCATGACCATCAAATCAGCACTCCAAAGTGTTATGAAGGACATTCTAGAAAGAGAAAATGAAGTCTACAATTTCATGAAACCCCACCAAATGAATCCACCAGGCAAGGCAAGTAATTAAACAGAAGTGAAAGTAAAAGAACCAACAACAGGAAAATAACATGACAAGGATAATTCAAAACATATCAGTTTTAACAATCAATGTAAATGATCTCAATTCACCAATCAAATGAAACAAAACCAGCAGATTCGATCAAGAAACAAGATCCAACAACATGTTGCACACAAGACACATTTAACTTAAGATGAAATTCACAGGCTGAGAGTCAAAGGATGGAAAACAATACACTATGTGACAGGAACCCAGAAAAAGGCAGGGGTAGCTACTCTACTTACAGACAAATTAGATTTCAAGACAAGACTGGTCAAGAGACATTAAGAAGTTCACTATATACTTGTTAAGGGAAGACTGCAAGAAGAAGAAATAACAATCATAAATACATATGCACCAAATACTAGCACACACAACAATATAAAACATATATTAATGGACAAGGAAATTAAAATAAGCACCAATATATTTGTAAAGGGGGACCACAATAACCCACTGTCACAAATAGATCAACTATTCAAAATATGAAGAAAGAAATATCAGAACTGGACCAAACTTGTGAAAAAATGGACTAAGCAGTTTTCTACAATGTTCTGCTCCACAACTTCAGAATACAAATTCTTCTCAGCTGCATACAGGATATCCTCCAAAATAGACCACATGCTAGCTAATAGAATATGACTAAGCAAATGCAAAAGAATTAATATTATCTCATGAATATTTTCAGACAATTGTGCAATGAAATTGGAAATCAATGGTAAAATAAACAAAGAAAATTTCATAAACACATGGAAATTAAATAATACCCTCCTAAACAACGAATGACACATGAAATTAAAGAAGAAATTAGACAGTTGCTTCTATTAAATGATAATGATGGTAGAGCATACCAGAATTTATGGTATGCAATGAAAGCAGTTACATGGGGGGAATTTATAGCAGTGAATTCCCATATCAGAAAAACAAAGTGATCTCAAATAAACAACCTAATATTGAACCTCGAGCTTCCAGAAAAAGAAGAGCAAGTGAAGCGCAAAGCTCACAGGAGGGAGGAATTTATAAAGATCAGAACAGTGTACTCTAACAAAACAATACAAAGAATCAATGAATCAAATAGTCAGTTCTTTGAAAGATTAAATAAGATTGACAAACTCTTATCCAAACTTATTAAAAAAAGAAAAGAAAACATTCAAATCCGTGCCATTGAAAATGAAAAGGGTGATATCACGATGGACCCTGCAGAAATCCAAATGATCATCTATACCAATTTTGAAAATTTATATTCTACTAAGATGGAAAATGCAGAAGAAATGGACAGGTTCCTAGATACATATGAATTACCAAAGCTGAATCAAGACTTTAAAAAACATACATAAACCAATATCAACCAATGAAATCGAAGATGTAATTGTAAAACTCCCAACAAAGAAAAGCCCAGGCCCTGATGGATTCACTGCCAAATTCTACAAGAAATTTAGAGAAGACCTAACACCACTACTTCTCAAACTTTTTAATGAAATTAAAAGGGAAGCAATACTCCCAAATTCATTCCTGGAAGCAAGCATTACCCTGATACCAAAACCAGAGAAGGACCCAAATAAGAAAGAAAACTACAGGCCAATCTCCCTAATGAACATAGATGCAAAAATCCTCAAAAAGTCACTGCCAAACAGAATCCAGCAAATCATCAAGAAGATTATACACCATGACCACGTTGGATTCATCCCAGGGATGTAGGGATGGTTCAACATACATAAATCAATAAATGTAATACTCCATATTAACAGAAACAAAGACAAAAATCACATGATCATCTCAATAGATGTAGAAAAAGCTTTTGACAAAGTCCAGCACCTCTTCATGATAAAAACCCCACAGAAAATTGGAATAGATGGTCTTTATCTCAATCTGATAAAAGCTATCTGTGACAAAGCAACAGCCAATATTATACTAAATGGCCAAAAACTGAAAGCCTTCCCTCTAAAATCAGGAACAAGACAAGGATGTCCACTGTCCCCACTCTTATTCAACATAGTTCTGGAAACTTTAGCAAAAGCAATTAGACAAGAGAAAGAAATAAAAGGAATAATGGTAGGAAATGAAGAATTTAAATTATCATTATTTGCACATGACATGATACTCTACACAGAAGACCCCAAAAACTCCACTTAAAAACTGCTAGATTTAATAAGCAAATTCAGTAGTGCAGCTGGATACAAAATCAATACTCAAAAATCATTAGCCTCTCTGTACAGAAATAACAAACTTACTGAAAGAGCAATTAGGGAAACAATACCTTTCACAATAACATCCAAAAAGTGAAATACCTAGGAATGAACCTCACAAAGGATGTAAAAGACCTATACACTGAAAACTACAGAACTCTGAAAAAGGAGATTGAAGAGGATATCAGATAAAGGAAAGATATCCCTTGCTCCTGGATAGGAAGAACCAATATAGTGAAAATGGCCATACTTCCAAAATTGTTATACAGATTTAATGCAATTCCAATCAAAATTCCAACAGCATATCTCACAGAATTAGAGAAAACAATCCTAAAATTCATTTGGAATCAGAAGAGACCTAGAATAGCAAAGGCAATTCTGGGCAACAAAGGTAAGGCAGGAGGCATCATAATCCCCGACTTGAAATTATACTATAAAGCTACTGTGATAAAAACAGTGTGGTATTGGCAAAAAAACAGACCTGAAGATCAATGGAACAGATTAGAAGATGCTGAAACCACCCCAGACATAGTAAGCCACCTTATCTTTTACAAAGGTGCCAAACACATTCACTGGAAGAAAGATAGCCTCTTTAATAAATGGTGCTGGAAAACTGGCTCTACACATGCCAGAGATTAAGACTAGACCCATATCTGTCACCATGCACTAAACTAAATTCAAAATGGATCAGAGATCTAAATATTAAAACAGAAACATTAAATCTGCTGGAAGGTAGGATAGGTAAAACCCTTGAAGACATTGGTGTAGGCAAAGACTTTATGAATAAAACCTCAACTGTATAGGAACTATCAAAAAGAATCAACAACTGGGATCTCATCTTATTAAAAAGCTTTTGCACAGCAAGAGAAACTACCAACAGAGTGAAGAGACAACCCACAACGTGGGAAAAAAATGTTTGCTAGCTGTTCCTCAGACATAGGATTACTATCTAGAACATACAAAGAACTCAAAAATATCAGACCTCCCAAATTTAAAGACCCACTCCAAAAATGGGCATCTGAGATGAATACACATTTCTCAGATGAAGAAATACAAATGGCAAATAAATATACAAAAAATGTGCAACACCACTAGTCATTCAAGAGATGCGAATTAAAACAACACTGAGATACCATCTCACCCCAGAAAGAATAGCTATTATCAGCAAGTCAACTAATAACAAATGCTGGAAGGGCTGTGCGGAAAAAGGAACCTTTCTTCACTGTTGGTGGGAGTGTCGACTGGTACAGCCAACTGTGGAAATCAGTGTAGAGATTCCTCAAAAACCTAGGATTGGAGGTCCCATTTTGACTCAGCTATTCCCCTTCCCCTTCCCAGAAGAATTAAAAACATCACACCACAGCGATATATGTGCACCCATGTTTATAGCAGCACAATTTGTAATAGCCAGATCTTGGAAACAACCCAAATGCCCATCAACTGAGGAACGGATAAGAAAAATGTGGTATTTTTATACAATGGAGTACTATTCAGCCATAAAGAAGGATAAACTGGAGACTTTTATAGGTAAATGGATGCAACTCGAGAAAATACTCATAAGTGAAATAAACCAGATGCACATGTGTAAGCACCATATTGTCTCTCTAGTATGAGAAACTGAAAGAGTAAATAAGATCCAAAATGTACAATAGACATGGTGAATCAAAAAGAAACTGGTCTAAAGGAAAGAGAGCCTGGGATGGGGGAACAGGGAAAAGAAAAAAGGGAAAGGAAAAAAAATTGTATTTATATATAAAGTGGTTAAGATAGATACACTACTAATTTTACTTAGTTCATTGAAGAGTAAGGTTTGTGCCAATAATGATTGGAGAATTGAATGCTAATATCTGGTATCCTTAATAACTAACTTAATGATAACAATACGTAATGCATCAACCATTGTTACCCTCCTATTATGTTGTTTTGAAAATTTGTTCTTTTTTGATTTGTTTTGTTATTTTTCTTCTCTTTAAAATAAAAATAAAATAAAACCAAAATCTAACCCTAAACCTACTAAAGTAAAATAGAACCCTAACCACAACCCTACCTCAAAATGAACCATAAAGCAATGCAAAAACCAAACTGTACACCTAAATCTAACCATAACCCACACCTGAACACACATTGTAATCACAAGCCTAAACCAAATGAATCAGAAACCTACCTCTAACATTAATCCTAACACAGAAACAAACCCAAGGCTTAAACATAATTGTACACATAAGAAAAACAAAACTGTAACCCTGACCATAACCACAACCCTAATCTAAACCCAAAACATTACCTGAATATTAAACTAACACAAAATCTATCCTAACCACAAGCCTATTTCTATGCTGAACACTAAGCTTAGCCCACACCCAAAAACAAACTGTAAACCTAACTTAACCTTATCTGAACACAAACCATAACCCTTGCCTTAAACTTAACCCTAATTTTATTTATTTTTTCCACACACCTGGTGCCTTTTTTTAAATAAAAAAAATCCCTACATTTTAGGTATACTTGTTGATCACATTCATCATAGGGAATTTGTACCTGTACATGATATACCTTGATTCTTTTTTTCCATTCCCCTACCTGCCCTGCAACCCCTCTTCCTCTCAGTATTTTTTCTTTCCCTTCCTTCCTTTCACCCTTCCTCCTCCCTAGTTTCCCCTCCTGTTTGAACATTTTATACCTATTTCACAATATATATTATATATTTTGGTCCTTATTTACACTTTTGGTTTCTCATACCAGAGAAACAATGAGGGATTTAAACATGTGTGTCTGATTTATTTCATTTAATAATATGGTCTCCAGGTGCATCCATTTAGCTAGAAAGGTCTCAAGCTTAACCTTGTTTATGGCTGAGTAATACTGCATTGTACAAGAAACACACATCTTCTTCATCCATTCATCAGTTGATGGACATTTGGACTCTTTCCAAAATTTAGTTATTAAAACTGTGCCTTTATAAACTTGGGTGTGCATGTATCACTGTGGTATGATGCTTTAACTCTTTCCATGAAACACTGAAAGGGGAATAGCTGAGTCGAATGGAACTTCTAGTCCTAATTTTTTGAGGAATCTCCACACTCTTTTCCACAGTGGTTGTGACAGTCTACACTCCCACCAACAGTGGAGAAGGGTTCCTATTCACCCACAGCCCTGCCAGCATTTTTATTGGTTGATTTCTTCATAGTAGCCATTCCTCCTGGGTAAGATGGAATCTCAGTATTTGAAATTGCTTTCCTCGAATGACAAATAAGTTAATTTTTTTCATATATTTATTTGCCATTTGTAATTCTTCATCTGAGAATTGTCTATTTATTTCTGATTCCCATTCATGTTGGGGAGAGGGTCTCGCTATGTAGTGTTGGCTGGCCATGAATACGCTTATGTAGCCCAGTCTGGCATTGAACTCGAGGCAATCTTCCTGCTTCAGCATCCTGAGTGCTGAGATTACACACATGTACCACTATGCCTGGCAAGATGCCCATTTTGGGATTTGGTCTTTAAATTTGGTGGTCTCTTTTTTTGGGTTCTTTATATATTCTAGATAGTAATGCTTTGACTGAGGAAGAGCTGGCAAATGTTTTTTACACACTTTGGGTTTTCTCTTCACTCTGTTGGTGGTTTTTCTTGCTGTGCAAAACCTTTTTAATAAGATGAGATACCATTTGCTGATTCCTATAATATTTCCCTTGCAGTCTGGGTTTGGTTCATAGAGTCTTTGCCTACACCAATGCCTTGAAGAGTTTTACCTATTCTATCTTCCAGCAGATTTAGTGTTTCTCTTTTAATATTTAGATTTTTGATCCATTTTGATTTTAGTTTAGTGCGTGTTGAAGATATGGATGTTATAGTTTGTGTCTAGATGTCCCCCCATAGACACATGCAGTCATGGGGGTGGGCTTCTAGAGTTTGTGATTGATTCATTGTCGAGTGCTGGGATTATGGTTGTGAGTGCTACACCCACCCTAGGGTGGGTAGCCTACATACAATATAAGTGACAGAAAGAATCCTCTCTCCTGCTCACTCTCCTCCTTTTTTGCTCTTGTTGCTTTTGCTGGTTTCTGCTGCCATGAACTGTTGCTCTCTGACATGTGCCATTTTGCCTTGGAGCCAGCCAAGTATGAACTGAAACCTCCACAAACTGTGAGCTAAATAAACCTTTCCTTTCTTAAATTTGAGTATTGGGTATTTTGTCTCTGCAATGAGAGAAAATAGATCTATCTTTAATCATCACCATGTGGAAAGCCAGATTTTCCAGCACCATATATTAAAGAGGCTATGTTTTTTCCAGTGAAGGATCTGGAAACTTTGTCAAAGGTAAGGTGACTAAGTATGTACGGACTTGTTTCTTAATCTAATCTTTCCATTGATCCTTGGGACTTTTGTTTTTTTGCCAGTACCATGCTGTTTTTATCACAGTAGCTTTGTGGTATACTTTCAAATCAAAGATTGTGATGCCCCCACTGTGCCTTAATTTCTCAGCATTACCTTTGCTATTCTAGGTCTCTTCTGTTTCCAAATGAATTTAAGGATTGTTTTCTCTAATCCTGTGAGAGACACTGTTGGAATTTTGATTGGGATTGCATTAAAACTGTATACAAATTTTGGAATTATGGCCATTTTCATTATATCATTTCTTATGCAAGAGCAAGGAATAGCTTTCCATTTTATGATATACTCTTTCATCTCTTTTTTCAGAGTACTGTAGTTTTCAATGTAGAGTTGTTTTACTTCCTTTGTTATAGTGATTCCTAAATATTTCACTTTTTTGGATGTTATTGTGAAATATGTTATTTCCAATTTCTCTCTCATTGAGTATTTTATTCGTATTTATTTAAGGCTATTGATTTTTGAGTTTTGATTTTGTATCCAGCTACACTACTGAATTTGGTTATCTGCTGCCTTTCTAGAGGGCTTTTGGTGCAATTTTAGGGGTCTTCTTTTTAGAGTGTCATATCATTCACAAATAATGATAATTTAACTTCTTGCTTTCCTATCTTTATTCCTTGTATTTCTAATTGCTATAGCTAATGTTTCCAGAAATATATTGAATGACTATAGACAGTGAACATCCTTGTCTTGTTCCTGAGTTTGAAATGAAACTTTCAATTTTTTTCAACTTTGTACGATGTTTGCTGCTTTTTGTCATAGATGGATTTTATCAGAATGAGATGAAGACCATCTATTCCATTTTTCTTTAGGGTTTTAATCATGAGTGGGTGTTGGACTTTGTCAAGCTCTTTTTCTGCATGTATTGAGATGATCACACAGTTTTTGTCCTTGGCTCTATTTATAGGATGTATTACATTTATTGATTTGCCTATGCTGAATCATTCCTGCATCCCTAGGATGAGTCCTAATTGGTCACTTTGTATAATTTTCTAAATAATTTGTTGCATTCTCTTTGCCAGTATCTTATTGAAGATTTTAAAATGTATGTTCAGTAGAGAGTTTGGCCTGTTGTTCTGTTTCTTGGTTGGGTTATTTTCTGGCTTTTGTACCAGGGTAGTGCTTGCTTCCAGGAATGAATTCGGGAGTATTGTTTAACTTCCAATTTTATTTAAGTTTGAGAAGTAGAGATATGAATTCTTATCTAAATTTCTTGCAGAATTCAGCAGTGAATACATCAGGGCCTAGACTTTTCTTCATTAGTAGGTTTTTAATTATATCTTCAATTTCATTGACTGATATTGAATTTTTATAACTTATTGATTCAGCTTTGGTAATTCATATGTATGTAAGTATCTGTCTAATTCTTCTGCATTTTAAATCTTATTAGAATGCAAGTTTTCAATATAGGTATAGATGATCCTCTGGATTTCTGTAGGATCTGTTGTGATTTCAACTTTCTCATTCCTAATTACATGGCTTTTAATATTTTGTGTCCTTTTTGGGTAAGGTAGGCTAAGGGTTTGTTGATTTTATTTAATCTTACAAAGAACCAACTCTTCAATTCATTGATTCTTTGTATTGCTTTTCTGGTCTCCACAGCATTAATTTCTGCTCTGATCTTTATCATTTCCTCACTCACACAAGCTTTGAGCTTGACTTACTCTTGTTTTTCTAGAATTTTGAGGTTCATCATTGTTTATTTGAACTCATTCTGTTTTCATGATATGGGTATTTGCCTCTATAAATTTCCCTTATAGGACTGGTTTCATGTGTCCCAGAAGTTCTGGTATGTTGTACTGGCATTATTGTTCAATTTAACCTCCAATTGTTTATAAAGTTCTTATGGTTTCTTTTGTCATTGATTTCCAATTTCATAACACTATGGTCTGATAATATGCATGGTGTAATTTTATTTCCTTTGTATTTACTTAAGCATGTTGTATGAGCTAGCATGTGGTGATTTTTGGAGAATGTCCTTGTGCAGCAGAAAATAATTTGTATCCTGATGTTGTGGGTTGGAATGCTCTGTAGTAATCCACTGAGTCCATTTGTTCAAAAGTATGGTTTAGTTCCATTATTTTATTTTTGATTATTATTATTTTTTTTTTTTTTGCGGGTACCAGGGTCGACCTCAGGACCTTGTGCCCCACCAGGCACCCATGCCGCTGAGCAATATCACCAGCCCTTTTTTCATATGTGAGTCCCGGGAATTGAACTCAGGCCCTCGTGCTTGCCAGGCAGGCACTTACACTGCTGAACGAACTCACTGGCCCTATTTTTGATTATTTTATCTATTTGATCTGTCCTTTTTTTAACAGTGTGATATTGAAGTCCCTTATTAAAATGTTTTTAGTGTTTATCTGATTTTTTATATAAATTAATACTGCTTTTATATAGTTGGGTGCACTGGTATTTGAATGCATATATATTTATCATTGTTACCTCTTCATCTTGGATTGTCCCCTTTACAAGGATTTAGTCACCTTTTTCTCTCTTAATCAGTCTTGACTAGAAATTCACTTTGTCTGCATATAGAATGTTTATCCCTGTTTTTTTCCAGGTCCTTGCCACATGGAGTATTGTTTTGAATCCATCAACTTTCAGTCTATGAATTTTTTTTGACTTCAATGTGTTTATTGTATGAAGCATATTGTTTGATCTTGTTTCTTGATCCATTCTGTCAGTCTGTGTCTTTTGGTGGATGAATTGAGACCATTACCATTGATGATTATAACTGATATGTATGGATTTATTCTTTTTTTGTGGGTACCGGGGGTCGACCTCAGGACCTCACATGCCAGCAGGCGCCTGTGCCACTGAGCGATATGCCGGCCCCTTTTTTGTATGTGGGTTCCTGGAGTCGAACTCGGGCCCTCGTGCTTGCCAGGCAGGCGCTTGCACCACTGAGCCATCTCCCTGGCCCTTGAATTATTCTTGTAATGTTATTATCGTGTTGTTGACTCCATATTTCCCCTCTGTTTAATTGTTTGCCTTGACTGGTATCTTCATTTTGGAGGGGGTTCATAGAATTGTAATTGTTGTTATATCTTTCTAGAATGTCCTTCAGAACATTTTGGAGTGCTGGTTTCCTATTCATGAATTTCCTTAGGTGTTCTTTCTCATGGAAGTATCTTATTTTTTGATGAACTTTTAAATATAACTTTGCATGGTACATGAATATAGGCTGGAAATCATTGTCTTTTAGGGCTTAAAATACTTCACTCAAAGCTCTCCTTGACATGAGGGTTTGTGTTGAGAAGTGTGATGTGATTTTGTTGGGTTTTCCTTTATAGGTGATTTATTTCTTTTCTCTAACAGCTTTTAATATTCTGTTCTTGTGTTCACTTTCTGGAATCTTGAATATTATATGCCTTGCAGCAGATTTCTTCTTGATCTTGGCTCTTTGTATTTCTATATGCCTCATTTATCTGTACATCAAATTATTTTTCCCTGCCAAGGAAGTTTTCTGCCATGATGTCAGTGAATAGGATTTTTTACTTCATTTGAACTATCTCTTGCTTTTTCACTGACTCCAATCAATCTTATGGCATTCTTTGCACCATCTAGCAGCTCCTGCATTGATTTCTCATGGTTTCTTGCTATGCTTAAGAAATCTTTCTTTTTATGATCGCTAATTATAGCCCTGTCTTGTATATCTGAGTTTCTGTCCTCACATTGGCTCATTCTTTTGAGTATACATTCAATCAAACAGCTAATCTCTTCGATATCTGCTTGAATCTGTTTCATGGATTCCATTTCTTTCCTATGTTGGGCATTAATGGTTTCCATTTTTTCCTAAGATCCTCTTTTTTATCTCTATCTGCTCTAGAGTCACTAAACATTTCTTTCATTATGCTCAGTATATCTCTAGTTATCTGAGAAATTCTGATTTGATTTTTTTCTAGAGCATCATTCATTTGCCTTGTTCCATCTCATGTTACCACCACAGTGAATCCAAAACGGTGAGTTTCTAATAGTTTCACCTTATGACCTCCAGCCTTTGGTGAGCTGGATGTCTGAGGTTGCATTTGTTTAAAAGTTTTCTCATCTTTTTTTTTTTAAACTTTAGTTTCAGAGTTTGTGAGTGTAATTTGCCTATGGTGGGCAGATTTATTGCTAGTATTTAGAACCATTAGGAAATGACTAGTTCTCAGAGATGTCTTTTAGGTGTAGCTGTCTTCTGATTCCTAAGTCTGTTGCAAGATCCTTCCTCTTCAGTTTATTGGGGATGTGAAGTTGCTGCCACTTGGCCCATCCTCTGGTTCTTTTGCACTGGCCTACAGTACTTTTATTTTTTGCCCCTTAGATTATCTCAGTCTTGGTATACTAGGAAGAACCACTGGTTAGAACAATTATGTCACTTTGGCTAATGTGGTACAATAAGCAATAATAATAGCATCAAACACAGCCTAGAAAATTACAAACTGAGGTAACTATTAATTTGTGACTTTAACTGTATGAGCTACATTTGTAGTTACATAGCAAGGTCTAAAACAAACCAGAAAATGGTGTGCAGTATGTAAGCCCCTCGGTATGGCACTTTTACCCTGTGGGGAGAAAATTTTAAATGGGTTGGGAGGAGTAGATAAAATATAAGAAGAGGAAGAGATTAAATATAAGAGAAGATTTAAGGCTGGAGAACAAAGTAGGATCGTGCAAGCTTTGGGAAACTGGTGAAGAAGACAGGTGGGAAATAGAGAAGGAAAGAAAAACAAGAACAGAACAACAACAACAAAAAACTAAAAACCATGTTCACACTCACAAAAACAAGAACAAATGAAGAAATATAAAGAAAAGAGAGATAAAAAGAAAAAAATAAGAAAAAATAATTCCACTTCAGAGTGTGTCTCTGCTGTCACTGGTACACAACATGGGCAGACAGAGTCCAGATCCATGTTGATTAATGCCAGTAAGCCAGAAGTAGCTTTACAGCAGGGTAGTGGATAATTCTAACAAGCTTGCACCTTTATTTCCACTGATGTTCAGGCTGGTTTCTGGCTGTGATGCTGGAACCAGACCTGTGCAGCCTGCAGCAGGTGCATGTGCCTCCTGCCAGCTCAAACTCATCTGGGAGATACTAGGTAGAGCCAGCAGTTGCACTGAATTCTCAACTCCGTTGGCCCCTCTCCAAGATGGCTCCAGGCCAATTGTCCTCTCCTGTGGGACATCTGAACCCAAATAACTCAATAGCCACTGCAGTCTACATTGTTCACTTGATTTGTTCCACTGGTTCATTTCTGCATACAGGCCTCTGGGGTCACTGGTAATCATTGTGCATCTACATGTTCATGACAACCATCCCATGCAGTTAGTCTGAGCTCAGGGAGAAAGTGCCACCTGCTACCTCCTTCTTCATTGAAGTTTCTCTCCTTGTTCTCCCTGTGGGCTTCGGTTCTCACTTCAAATCCTTGCTGTGTGCTAGGGACCCACTTCCCTCATTCTTTTCTTTCTCACCATGCTATATTCCAGTGTCTGGACACCAAACCTCAGAGATGCTGTTTCTCTGCTGCTCACTACTCTGCCAACTTCCCAGAAGTCTTAACCCTAATTTTAAACTGAAACCCAAGCCTAACATTAACCCAAACTCTATAAAATTTTGTTGAACCTGAATCCTAACCCTCAACCTAACCCTAAACCTATCCCAAACACTAAACATAAACTGAAAGTGAAACCTAATCCTAAACCTATACCAAACACTAAAACTAAACTGAAAGTGAAACCTAACCCTAACATTTACACTAACACAAATCCAAAACTAGATGCTTAACCAAAAACTAATCCTAACCCTAAACAGAGCCTTAACCGCAAATCTAAATGTAAACCAGCAATAACAATAATGATGACTACACTTAACCCTAACTTCAACCATAACCTTAATCAAAAACCTAAAACTAATCCTAACCATAGCTCCAAACCAAACCCTAACCCTACCCTATTCTTAACATTAACCTTTTCACTGACACTAAACTGAAAACTCCCTTTTACCCTAATGCTAACTCTAGCTCAAACAATAACAAAAACCATAACCATAAACCAAACACTAATCATAACCCTATATCCAACCCCAATATAAAGTCAAAACCAAACCCTAAACCTAAAACTAACCCTAACACTAAAAAAAACCCTGAACCTAACTCCAACATGAACAGTAACCCTAAAACTAACCCTAACCCTGACCTGAATATTAAGCAAAACTCTAACTTGAAACTGGATCCTAAACCCAGTCCTAAACCTAACCATGAACCTAGCCCTAACCTTAAACCAAACTGAAATTTAACCCTAACACTAACCTGAACCTGAAGCACAAATTAACAAGTTACACAAATCTTAATCTTACCACAAACCTGAACCCAAACCCTATTATTAAATTGAACACTAAAGGTAAACCTAAACCTAACCCTCACTCTAAAACTGACACTTACACTTAACCAAAATACTAAACCTGAACCTTACCCTATCCCTGACATTAACACTAATCTTAATCTGAACCATACTTAAACCTAAACCTTACTTGAACCATAAACAACTTAAAACCTAGCCATAAACTTAAACCTAACATGAAACTGAAAATTAAATCTAACACTGAAACTAACTGTAACCATAAATATAACCATAAACTGAAACCCAATACAAACTGAAAATGCAGTACTAACCTAAAAGGAAACCAAACCATAAAATCAATCCAAACCCTAACATTAACCCTACCCTAATATGAACACCAAAATTAACACTAACACTAAATGTAACTCCAACATGAACAGTAAACTTAAACCTAACCATGACCTTAACCTCTATCCTTACCCTAACTCTAAAATAAACTCTAAACTCAACCCTATCTCTAAACCTAACTGTAAACCTAAACCCAACCCTAACATTAGAACTAAACAGAATTCAAATCTAAATTTTTACCCTAACCCTAAACTGAACCCAGACCTAAATCATAAATATAACCTTATCTGCAGCTTAACACAAAGTTTAACTTGAGATAGTGGAATGCAGTGACCCTACAGGGAAGAATCCAGGACCCAGCAACCGGCCGATGGAGAAATCCAGGTGACTGGCCCCTTCCCTTATACCAAGGAACCTGGCAACCAGCCCTGGAAGAATCTGGGACTCAGCAACCAGCCCTTTTGGAGGAATACAAGTGGCTGGCCCCTCCTCCTAGATCAGTGGGACCAGGCAAATGGGGGAAACACCAGCCACACAGTAGGAACCCAACTAGGGTGCACACATTGGACAGGTGAGACTAGCGAGATGGAAAAGTCTGAAATATGAGCCAACAGGTGTTATGTTAGGTGAACTAGCATTGTGCTGAGGGACAAAGACACATGGAGAGAAACAGGCAGGTGGGGCCAACCCCTTTATTAAAAATTTAATTTAATTTAATTTTATCTTGCTTTATTTTTGTCTTTATCCTTATTTTCCTTTACCTATTTCTTTTCTTTTTCCTTATTTTTTTCTTTTTTCTCTCTTTTCTAAGCTGCTGGGGAGAACTCCAAAAACAGAAAACTAATCCCATCCCACAAACCAAGATGCAAAATTCAGATAATCCCTTGATTACTCCTTCATTCTTTCTTTTCTATCCTTTTATCTAGTTTCCAAAAGCTTGTGAGATCATCCTTTGTCCCCCAGGCTTGCTTCTACTTTCTTTCCAGTTATCTCTGTTTTATATGCTATCCTTAAATTTCCCCACCACAGGGTAAATCAACTCTACCAAAAGGAAACACTTTGCATAGAAGTTCCTAATTTATGATCTGTTCAATTATATAATTACAGATTTTGATCCTATGATCTAAGTTACAAAATTAATACTTACCACAGTTTGTCAGTTTCTAAACTGTGCTTGAAGCTGTTGTTATTGATAATTTAACTACTTTAGCTAGGCTGTCATATCTGTTGTAATCAGTTATTCTCCCTTCTGCATCAATACAGGAAAATCTGGGGTAATAACCTCACCACAGCCCAACAAAAGACTGGGGACTGAGCCAAACAGATACCAACATCCCACTCTTAATTAATTGGGAAGAAAGGATCTTGTGACAAACACAAACCAATAATTTACTACACACATAAGACATCACTGAAGAACAGACTTTTCCTAGAGAGGCCTTGAAAGTAGTGATTTAGCTACCTATTACAAAAACTCACAAGCATCAACACAGAAAACAAAATAAAAATGTTTTGAAATAGAAAATGACAAGCCATAGAAGCAAAATGCAATCTCAGACCTCCAGCTCATCCACAAGTGCAGGAGACAACATACAGGAAAATGGAAGACACATACCTGAAATTTCTGAAATGATAGCAACCAAAGTAAAGAAATGAATCCCTGAGGCTATTCAGGAAATCAGATCAGAAATAATCTCTCAGGTAAAAAAAGAAATGGCAATCATAATGAAGGAATTGATAAGCATATCTAGAGTACAGAGATAAAAAATAGAGTAGCATAAGAAAATGTGGAAATCTATGAAAAGAAAGACCTCATAAAAATAAAAAGACACCAAGAAATAACAATTCAAGGGGGAAAAAGATGGCGGATGAGTAAGAAGCACGCAGCAAAACTCTCTAAAAGTTGCCATTGGACCACGGGAATATAGTGACCGGGAGAGTGCAGGAGTGGGGGGAGGTGCCTCGCCAGGACCCAGAAAAGTTCTGAAGCGCAGCTTGGGATCCCCGGCACCAGTGAAGGGTACTTTTCAACAAAGAAGGAGCAGACCCCATGCGCGCACCTTCTACCATCCCAGGAATCACCTCATATTGGAAGCTCAAAGCTGTGGACACACGGTGACAGCTAGCACCCAGGGAGCCCCCACGGAGGATCGCGAGGCAGCAGCAGGGCAGGGGAGCAGCAGAGAACTGCGCTGGCCAGCGGTGAGTGTCTCTCAGCCACAGCTGTCCCGTGCCAGAGAGCAACTGGCCGGGCACCATTGGGGGTGCGGTGAAAATCAGAGCGGCAAAACACAGTGCTGGGAACTCGCACTCCAGACAGGGTAGCACAGCGCCTCTCAGGCCCACGAAATTGCACTGAGGAGGGCAGGTGAATGAGACTGGTCTCTCAGCCACACCTGCCCAGCGCCATTGAGGGGGGCATGGTGAAAATCAGAGCGGCGTGAAAATAGACTGGGAACTCACACTCCGGGCAGGGTAGAGCAGTGCGCTGACAGTGGCAGGTGAAGGAGACTGGTCTCTGCCTGAAAGTTCATGCTTCTGCTCACCACCCCGTCAAAGGGCTGCTCTTGGCTTGCTGGGATGGACCTGCGTGGAACAGGACTTTGTCATCACACGGTGCCTGCCTACAGCAGAGTCAACACCTGGAACTGATTCTTTTTATTTTTATTTTTATTTTTATTTTATTTTATTTTATATTATTTTTTTTCTCTCTCATTAGTTTTTTGTTCTGGTGAAGGGTTTTTATTTTTATTTTTTTTTGTAGGGTTTTATTTTTGTTTTGTCTGTTTGCTTTGTTGTTTTTGTCTTCATTTTTGTTTCTGTTTGTCTATTTGCTCTTTCCTTCATTATTCTCTCTGGTTTTTATATGAGTGTAAACAGCGCCTCTAACCTCTTTGTGACTGTGGTTGTAATCTGTTCTTCCTTTTATCCCTTCCTTCTCTTTTTCCCACCAGTCCTCTGCACCAGTGTCCCAATGTTAGTAGGATCCCTCTTGGTCCTCTAACCTTACATCTAATTCCTTCCTCTTCTCCCAATACTCTATTTCCTCCTTAACTCATTTTAAATATAAACTCCTGAGGGAAAAAATTGACATACTAAGGACTTGTATACTGCATATAATTTTTCTGGTGTTTTAGATTTTGTTATATAACCACAACTCTACTTTGTACGGCTGAAGGTGGTAAATAACTGGTTAGCTCAGTCTGTCATTTTCTAGGCTGTGTTTGTTGCTTCAGTTACCATTATAGCCAAATGTGAAATAATTGTTCTAAACAGCTTTCCTTCCTGATATTTCATGATTGATATTGACTAAGGAACACAGAAACTACAGTGGCACAGTACCAAAGAATCAAGGACTGGGCCAAACAGGTAGCAACTTCTCACATCCAATAAATTGAAGAGGTAGGACCTGGCAGAAAGCTCAAAACCCAAAAGCAAGCTCCACTTGGAAGATACTGCAGAGAAGTAGTCATCTCCTAAGGATCTTGAACACTAGCAATAAAGTAACCTATCATAGGTAATTTACAAGCATCACCCCAGGAATTAAATTAAAGAAAGAAAAAATGAGATGACACTTAAACAAGATGCAACCCCGCACATCCAATTCACCAAAGGCAAACCTAGGAGGCAATGAGGTGGGACAATCCAAAAGCCACACACCTGGCATATCTGAAGGGGTAACAACCAAACAACTGAATGAGGCTCTGGAAAAAATTAAAACAGAAATAATTTCACAGATAACTGCAGAGATAATGTCCACAATGAAGGCCATGCTTAAGGACACTATAGCTGATACAGACAAAAAATAGATGAGCTTAAGAAAACTATAGAAACCATGAATGCTCAGCATAGGAAAGAAATGGAATCCATAAGGCACCTACAAGCAGATATCCAAGAGAACAAAAATTCCATTGAAAGTATTTGTAGCAGATTAAGCCAATGTGAGGACAGGATCTCAGATATAGAAGACAGGCTTGCAATTAGTGATCATGAAAAGAAAGAATTCTTAAAAACACCAAGGGACCATGAAAAATCAATTCAGCAGCTGCTAGATGACTCAAAGATAAACAACTTAAGAATAATTGGAATAAATGAAAAAGCAGGATATAGCATCAATGACATTAAAACCTTGTTCAAAGACATTATCACGGAGAACTTCCCTGGAAGAGAAAAAGAATTTGACCCCAATATAAAGGAAGCTTTTATAACACCAACTAGACATGACAAAATAAAACTTCAGCCAAACATATCATAGTCAAGATCCCAGAAATTCAACAGAAGGGCAGAATCTTAAAAGCTGTTAGGGAGAAGAGATAAATCACCTATAAAGGAAAACCCATCAGAATCACAGCTGACTTTTCAGCACAAACCCTCAAATCAAGAAGAGCTTGGAATGATGTATGTCAACCTCTAAAGGAAAATAATTTTCAACCCAGATTGATGTACCCCACAAAACTATCTTTCAAAATTGATGGAGAAATAAAATACTTCCACGACAAAGAACATCTGAGAAAATTTATGACCACCAAACCAGCACTCCAAAATGTTCTGAAGGACATTCTAGAAAGAGATAGGAACCCCAACAGAAGGGATCCACCAGGCAGGGCAGATTATTAAATAGCAGGAAAGGGGAAAAACAAACAAAGAGTGGGAACCAACAACAGGAAAATATGATGACAAGTATAAGTCAATACACTTCAGATTTAACCATCAATGTTAACGGTCTCAACTCACCAATCAAAAGGCACAGACTGGCAAAATGGATCAAGAAGCAAGATCCAACAATATGCTGCATACAAGAAAAACATTTAATTCAGAAAGAAATTCATAGAATGAAAGTCAAAGGATGGAAAACAATACTCCGTGCAACAGGAACCCAGAAAAAAGCAGGGGTAGCTATTCTTTTTGCAGACAAAGTGAATTTGAAGCCAAGAATGATTCAGAGAGATAAAGACTGTCATTACATCCTTGTAAAGGGAACAATCCAAGAGGAAGAGATAACGATCATAAATATATATGCGTCAAATAACAATGCACCCAGCTATAAAACACAAGTACTAAAGGACATGAAAAATCAAATAAGCACTAACACAATTATATTGGGAGATCTCAATACTCCACTGTCACAAAAAGACAGATCAACTAGACAGAAAATCAATAATGAAATAATAGAACTGAACCAAACTTTGGAACAAATGGACTTAGTGGATGTCTACAGAGTGTTCCACCCCACAACATCAGAATACACATTCTTCTCAGCTGCACATGGAACGTTCTCCAAAATAGACCACATACTAGCTCATAAAACCTGCTTAAGTAAATGCAAAGGAATTGAAATTATCCCATGCATATTAACAGACAATAGTGCAAAGAAATTGGAAATCAATGGCAAAAGAAATCACAAAAACTCCCTAAACACATGGAAATTAAACAGCACCCTGCTGAACAACAAATGGGTCACAGATGAAATTAAAGAAGAAATTAGACAATTTCTACAACTGAATGATAATGACAGTACAACATACCGGAACTTATGGGATACAATGAAAGCAGTCCTAAGAGGGAAATTTATAGCATTAATTACTTATATCAGGAAAATAGAGCAAGTGCAAATAAACAACTTAATTGCGAACCTCGAACTTCTAGAAAAAGAAGAGCAGCTTAAGCCAAAAGCCCATACAAGAGAGGAAATTATAAAGATCAGAGCAGAAATTAATGTATTGGAGACTAAAAAACAATACAAAGAATCAATGAAGCAAAAAGTTGGTTCCTTGACAGAATAAATAAGATGGACAAACCCTTATCCAACCTTATTAAAGAAAGAAAAGAAAAGACTCAAATCCATGCAATTGAAAATGAAAAGGGTGATATCACGACAGACCCTGCAGAAATCCAGAAGATCATCTATACCTATTTTAAAAATCTATATTCTACTAAGATGGAAAATGCAGAAGAAATGGACAGATTCTTAGATACGTATGAATTACAAAAGCTGAATCAAGATTTAAAAATCCTAAATAAACCAATATCAACCAATGAAATTGAAGATGTAATTAAAAACCTCCCAACAAAGAAAAGCCCAGGCCCTGATGGATTCACTGCCGAATTCTACAAGAAATTTAGAGAAGAACTAACACCACTGCTTCTCAAACTTTTTAATGAAATTGAAAGGGAAGCAATACTCCCAAATTCATTCCTGGAAGCAAGCATTACCCTGATACCAAAACCAGAGAAGGACCCAACTAAGAAAGAGAATTACAGGCCAATGTCCCTAATAAACACAGATGCACAAATCCTTAATAAGATATTGGCAAACAGAATGCAACAAATCATCAAGAAGATTATACACCATGACCAAGTTGGATTCATCCCTGGGATGCAGGGATGGTTCAACATACGTAAATCAATAAATGTAATACACCATATTAACAGAGCCAAAGACAAAAATAACATGACCATCTCAATAGATGCAGAAAAACCTTTAGACAAAGTCCAGCACCTTTTCATGATAAAAACCCTACAGAAAATTGGAATAGAGGGTCTTTATCTCAACCTGGTAAAAGCTATCTATGACAAACCAACAGCCAATATTATACTAAATGGCCAAAAACAGAAAGCCTTCCCTCTAAAATCAGGAACAAGACAAAGATGTCCACTGTCCCCACTCTTATTCAACCTAGTTCTGGAAACTTTAGCCAGAGCAATTAGACAAGGAAAAAATAAATGGAATAATGATTGGAAAGGAAGAAGTTAAATTATCATTATTTGAAGATGACATGATACTCTACACAGAAGACCCCAAAAACTCCACTAAAAAACTGCTAGATTTAATAAGCAAATTCAGTAGTGTAGCTGGATACAAAGTCAATACTCAAAAGTCAATAGCCTTCCTGTACACAAATAATAAACTTATTGAAAGAGAAATTAGGGAAACAATACCTTTCACAATAACATCCAAAGAAAATGAAATACCTAGGAATCAACCTCACAAAGGATGTAAAAGATCTATACACTGAAATCTACAGTACTCTGAAAAAGGAGATTGAAGAGGATATCAGAAAATGGAAAGATATCTCTTGCTCCTGGATAGGAAGAAGCAATATAGTTAAAATGGCTACACTTCCAATATTGTAATACAGATTTAATGCAATTCCAATCAAAATTCCAACAGCATAACTCACAGAATTAGAGAAAACAATCCTAAAATTCATTTGGAATCAGAAGAGACCTAGAATAGCAAAGGCAATTCTGGGAAACAAAGTCAAGGCAGGGGGCATCAAAATCCCCAACTTGAAATTATACTATAAAGCCACTGTGATAAAAACAGTATGGTACTGGCAAAAAAACAGACCTGAAGATCAATAGAACAGATTAGAAGATGCTGAAATAACCCCAGACATACTAAGCCACCTTATCTTTGACAAAGGTGCCAAAAACATTCGCTGGAAGAAAGATAGCCTCTTTAATAAATGGTGCTGGAAAAACTGGCTCTACACATGCTGAAGATTAAAAATAGACCCATATCTTTCACCATGCACTAAACTAAATTCAAAATGGATCAGAGATCTAAATGTTAAAACAGAAACATTAAATCTGATGGAAGGTAGGATAGGTAAAACCCTTGAAGACATTGGTGTAGGCGAAGACTTTATGAATAAAAACTCAACCGCATGGGAACTATCCCAAAGAATCAATAACTGGGATCTCATCTTATTAAAAAGCTTTTGCACAGCAAGAGAAACCACCAACAGAGTGAAAATTCAACCCACAACGTGGGAAAAAGTGTTTGCTAGCTGTTCCTCAGACAAAGGATTACTATCGCGAACATATAAAGACCTCAAAAAAATCAGACCTCCCAATTTTAAAGACCCACTCTAAAAATGGGCATCTGAGATGAATACACATTTCTCAGATGAAGAAATACAAATGGCAAATAAATATAGAAAAAAATGTGCAACATCACTAGTCATTCGAGAGATGCTAATTAAAACAACACTGAGATACCATCTCACTCCAGAAAGAATGGCTACTATAAAGAAATCAACTAATAAAAAATGCTGGAGGGGCTGTGGGGAAAAAGGAACATTTCTTCACTTTTGGTGGGAGTGTCGACTGGTACAGCCACTGTGGAAGTCAGTGTGGAGATTCCTCAAAAAGCTAGGGTTGGAGGTCCCATTTGACCCAGATTTTCCCCTTCTGGGCATCTTCCCAGAAGAATTAAAAACATCGTACCACAGTGATATATGTGCACCCATGTTTATAGCAGCACAATTTGTAATAGCCAGATCTTGGAAACAACCCAAATGCCCATCAACTGAGGAATGGATAAGAAAGATGTGGTATTTTTATACAATGGAGTACTATTCAGCCATAAAGAAGGATAAACTGGAGACTTTTATAGGTAAATGCATGCAACTCGAGAAAATACTCATAAGTAAAATAAACTGGATGCACATGTGTAAGCATCGTATTGTCTCTCTAGTATGAGAAACTGAAAGAGTAAATAAGATCCAAAATATACAATAGACACGGTGAATCAAAAAGAAACTGGTCAAAAGGAAAGAGAGACTGGAATAGGGAAAAGAGAGAAGGGAAAGGGAAAAAAATTTGTGTATGTATATAATATGGTTAAGATAGATACACTACCAATTTTACTTAGTTCATTGAAGAGTAAGGTTTGAGCCAATAATGTTTGGACAATTGAATGCTAATGTCGGGTATCCTGAATAACTAACTTAAAGATAATAATATGTAATGCATTAACCATTGTTACCCTCATATTATGTTGTTTTGAAAATTTGTTCTTTTTTTGATTTGTTTTGTTTTTTCTTCTCTTTAAAATAAAAAAAATGCAATTCAACAGTTGCAAGATGATGCAGAGTAAAACAATATAAGAATGATAGGTGTCGGGCCGGTGAGACGGCTCAGCGGCTTAAGCGCCTGCCTTGCAAGCGCGAAGGCCCGAGTTCGACTCCCAGAACCCACATACGAAAAAGGGGCCGGTGATATCGCTCAGCGGCACGGGTGCCTGTTGGTGCGTGAGGTCCTGAGGTCGTCCCCCCGGTACCCACAAAAAAAAAAAAAAAGAATGATAGGTGTCAATGAAAAAGCAGGGGTCAAAATAAATGACATAATAAGAGTATTTGCAGAAGAAATAGCAGAAAAATTCCCAAGCATGGGAACAGAATCTGACATACAGATAAGTGAAGAGTATAGAACTCCAAATAGTCTTGACGAAAATAAATCTACCCACAGATATAAAATAATCAAGGTCTCAGAAATTCAGCACAAAAACAGAACATAAAAACTGTTTGAGAAAAGAAACAGATCACCTATAAAGGAAAGCCTATTAGAATCACTGCTGATGGGGCCGGTGAGATGGCTCAGCAGCATAAGCGCCTGCCTGGTAAGCGCAAGGGCCTGAGTTCAACTCCCGGAACCCACATATGTAAAAAGGGCTGGTGATATCACTCAGTGGCATGGGCGCCTGCGGGTGCATGAGGTCCTGAGGTCGACCCCAGGTACCCACCAAAATAAAGAAACAACAACAAAAAAAAGAATCACCACTGACTTCACAACACAAACCCTCAAATCAAGAAGAACTTGGCATGAAGTATTTCATGTCCTGAAAAAAAAAAGCAACTTCCAACCCAGATTGATGTTTCCTGCAAAAATATTTTTCAAAAATAATGGAGAAATAAGATACTTCCGTGTCAAAGTACAACTGAAGAAATTCATGACCGCCAAGCCAACACTACAAAGAATAATGAAAGATATTGTAGATAGAGATAAAAATGACAGCAATTCCAAGAACAACATCAGAAATAAAACACCAGGCAGGACAAGCAGTTAAAGAGAGTGGAAAGGAAGGGAACTAACAGAAGGAAAATAACATGAAAAAGATAAGCCAATGCCTATTAGTTATAACCATCAATGTAAATTTCCTCAGTTCACCCATCAAATGATATAGATTTGCAGAATGGATCAAAAAAACAAGATCCAACAATATGTTGTATACAAGAAACACATTTAACTCAAAAACAAATTCTTAGACTGTAAGCCAAAGGATGGAAAACAATACTCCATACAACAGGAACCCACAAAAAATGTAAGAGTAGCTATTCTGTTTGTAGAAAATGTGAACTTCAAACCAAGAAAGGTCAGAAGAGATGAAAAGTAAATCACTATATCCTTGTTAGGGGAAAATTTCAAGAGGAAGATATAACAATCATAAATATGTATGCATCACATGTGGCAGTACACAACTATATAAGACACATATTAATAGACATGAAAAATCAAATAAGCAATAACACAATGATAATGGACAAACTTAATGCCTCATTGTCACAAAAAAGTAGAGCAACTAGACAAAATCAGCATAAAATAACAGACCTGGACCAAACATGTGAACAAATGGACTTAGTAGATGTTTACAGTGCTCCACCAAACAACATCAGAATACATTCTTCCAGCTGTACATGGGATGTTCTCTAAAATAATCCACAGAACATGCTTAAGTAAATGCAAAGGAACTGAAATTATCCCATGCATATTATCTGACCATAGTGCAATGAAATTGGAAATTAATGGCAAAAGAAACCAGAAAAACTCCATATACACATAACAATCAAATAACACACTCTTGAACAACCACTGGGTCACAGATGAAATTAAAGAAGAAATTTAACTATATCTAAGATCAAACAAAAATGCAGAAACAGCATACCAGAACATGTGGGACACAATGAAACAGTCTTAAGAGGGAAATTTATAGTGGTGAATTCTCACATTAGGAAAACAGAGCAAGCACACAAAAAGTTATGCTACACTTCAAGCTTCTACAAAAAGAACAGCAAGTCAAGCCCAAACACCATACAAGGGAGGAAATTATAAAATCATAGCAGAATTTATTAAATTGAGACTAAGAAAACTATGCAGAGAATTAATGAATCTAAGAGTTGGTTCTTTGAAAGAATAAATAAAATTGATAACCCCTAGACAACCTTATAAAACAGGAAGGGAAAAACTCAAATTAATGCAATAAGAAATGAAAAAGGTGAAATAAATACAGATTCTGTGGAAATTTGAAGATCTTCAAAATCTACTTTGAAAATATTTATTCACATAGGATGGAAAACAGAAGAAATGGATAGATTCTTAGAAACATATGAATTACCAAAACTGAATCAAGAATATATAAAAATTCTTAATAACCCAATATCAGTTAATGAAATTGAAAATGTAACTAAAATGTTACCAACAAGAAATCCCCAGGTCCTGACGAATTCACAGCTGAAATTTACGAGAAATTTAGAGATTTAATGCCAATGCTCCTGAAACTCTCTAAAGAAATACAAAGGGAAACAATTCTCCTTAACTCATTTCTGGGGGCAAGTATTGCCCTGACACCAAAAGCACAGAAGGACTGAACCAAAAAAGAGAACTTCAAGCCAAGCTCCCTAATGAATATAAATGAAAAAATCCTCAATAAAATACTAGCAAGCAGAATGCAGCAAATCATCAAGAAGATTATACACCATGACAAAGTGGGATCCAATCCCAGGAATGCAGGGATGGTTCAACATACACAAATCAATTAGTGTAATACACCATAGCAATGAAACCAAGACAAAAATCACATGATCATCTCAATAGATGCAGAAAAGTCTTTCGATAAAGTCCATCACTCATTTATGATAAAAACCCTACAAAGAATCAGAATAGGGGCCAGTGAGATGGCTCAGTGGTCGAAGCGCCTGCCTGGCCACAGTTCAACACCTGGTGCCCACATATGAAAAAAGGGCCAGTGATATCGCTCAGCAGTGCTGGCACGTGAGGTCCTGAGGTCGACCCCCAGTACCCACAAAAAAAATTCAGAATAGATGGTTTTTACCTCAATCTGATAAAAGCCATCTGCAACAAACCAACAACCATCATCATTCTAAATGGACAAAAACGGAAAGCTCTCACTCTAAGATCAGGAACAAAACAAGGATGTCCACTATCTCCACTCCTATTCACCATAGTTCTGGAAACATTAACCAGAGCAACTAGACAAGAGAGAAATAAAAGGAATAAGCATAGGAAAAGAAGTTTAATTGCCATTTTTTTCACAGATGACATGATACTCTACATAGAAGACCCCAAAAACTCCACCAAAAGACTTCTAGATGTAATGACCAAATGCAGTAGCGTAGCTGGATACAAAGTCAACGCTCAAAAATCAGTAGTATTCCTGTACACAAACAACCAACTCACTGACAGAAATTAGGGAAACAACATCCTTCAAAATATCATTTGAATACATGAAATACTTAGGAATCAATCTAAGAAAGGAAGTGAAAGATCTATATATTGAAAACTACAGTACTCTTAAAAAGGAGATAAAAAAGGATATCAGAAAATGAAAAGATAGCCCTTGCTCATGCATAGGAAGATCCAACATTGTAAAAATGGTCATACTCGCAAAACTGTTATACAGACTGAATGCAATCCTGATAAAATACCATTAGCATCCCTCACAGAACTAGAGAAAACATTCCTAAAATTCATTTGGAAACAGAAGAGACCTAGAACAGCAAAGGCAATCCTGGGCAACAAAGCAAGGCATCACAATCTCTGACTTGAAATTATACTACAAACCTACTGTGATAAAATAAGCATGTTATTGGCAAAAAAAAACAGACCTGAGGATAAGTAGATCTGATTATAAGATGTAGACACAACCTCAAACACACTCAGCCACCTTATTTTTGACAAAGATGCCAAACATATTCACTGGAAGAAAGAGAGCCTCTTTAATAAATGGTGCCAGGAAAACTAGGTTTCCACATTGGGAAGACTAAAATTAGACCCATGTCTATCACCATGCACTAAACTAAAGTCAAAATGAATCAATGATCTAAATATTAAAGCAGAAACACTAAATCTACTCTAAGAGAAAGTAGGTAGAATTCTTGAAGACATAGAGGTAGGCAGAGATTTCATGAACAAACCCAAACAGAAGGGGAAGTACTTGAAAGAATCAACAACTGAGATCTCGTCTTATTAAAAAGATTTTGCACATCAGAAGAAATCACCAACAGAGTGAAGACAACACACAGAATGGGATAAAATTCTAGCCAGCAGTCCCTCAGATGAAGGACATATCTAGATCATATACAGAACTGAAAAAAAAATCAGGCCCTCCAAATTCAACACCCAATCCAAAAATGGGCATCAGAGATGAATATGCACTTCTCAGATGAAGAAATTCAAATGGCAAATAAATATTATAAAATATTCAACATCATTGGTCATCCGATAAATGCTAATTAAAACAACAATGAGATTCCATCTCACCCAAGAAAGAATGGCTATCATCAAGAAATCAATGAATAGGGGATATAGCTGAAGTGGCATGGCACCTGCCTGGCAAGCGTGAGGTCCTGAGTTGGATCCTGGCCCCCATCCCCCACAAAAAGGGAAATCAACCAATAACAAATGCTGGCAGTGCGGAGGGGAAAAAGGACCCCTAGTCCACTGTTTTTGGGAGTGTAGACTGGTACAACCACTGTGGATATCAGTGTGGAGTTTCCTCAAAACCTAGGATTAGAGTCCCATTCAACAAAGGTATTCCCCTTCTAGGTATTTTCCCAGATGAATTAAAAACATTGTACCATGGTGACATATGTGCACCCCTGTTTATAGCAGAAAAATTTGTAGTAGCTAAATCTTTGAATCAACTGAAATGCCCATCAACCAAAGAATGATTAAAAATGATATGGAGTTTTTATACAATGGAGTACTACTCAGCCATAAAGAATGATAAACTGGAGACTTTTATATGTAAATGGATGCAACTCTTAACCATACTCATAAGTGAAATAAATCAGACTTGCATGTGTAAACATGATAGTGTCTCCCTAGTGTAAGAAACTCAAAGAGCAAATAAGATCCAGAATGTACAATATTGTGAAATGGGATGGAACCGCTCAAAAGAAAAGAACAAATGGGATGGGGGAAAGGAGAACAGAAGGAAGCAAAAGGATAAATAAATATGTACATATATATGTATACACACAAGATAGCTAAGATAATTATATTAATAATTCCTATCAGTTCATTGAAAAGAAAGATTTGTGCTTATATTGGTTGATCAAGTTTTCATGCCTTTATCTTGCAATCTGAACAACTACTTTGAAGATAACAATATGCATTGTATTAACCATTGCTAATCTGCTATTACTTGTTTTGAAATTTTGTATCATTCTTTTTAATATTGTTTCTCTTCTAAAAAGAGACTAACTTGAAACCTAATTCTAAAACAAATTCTAAACTTAAACAAAAAGCTAACACTAGCCCAAACCATAAACCTAACCCATACCCTAATGCTAAACCTAACTCTAATTCTAACAATAACCCTAACTGAAGCTGTACACCAAAAAAAACCCCTAACCCTAACCCTAACACTAAACCAAGCACTAACCCTATGCAGAATACTAATCCAAACTCTGAACTGAACCATAACCCTGTACCTAATCATGAACTTAACCCTAATTGTAATCTGAACACTAATATTATCCCTAACCCTAAACTGAAGATGAACACAAACCATAACCATAACACTAACCCTAACATAAACACAAACCTTAACCCTAACATTAACCAAAATCTAACCTAAAAACCTAATGCTAAAACTCACCTAACCGAATTCTGAAAACAAACCCTAAACCTAAACCTAGCACTAATCTGAAACCTAAGAGTAAAAGTAATGTAAACATAACCCTAAACCAACACCAACTTGAACATTCACTCTATACCTAATCCTAAAATTAAATGTAACAATAATCCAAAACCTATCCCTGACCCTAACATTAATCCACATTCTTACCCTAACTCTAACACCAATCTTAAACTGAACCAAAACCCCAAAACTATCCCTAACCCTAAATCTTACCCGAACCATAAACCTATCCAGAAGGTACAACCTAACCCTAAACCTAAGCCAAATACTTACCATAACATAAATCCTAACCCTACATCTAATCTGAACCCTAAATCTAACACTAAACATAGCCCTAATATGAAAACAAACACTACCCCTTACCCTTTCCCTATCACTAAACCTAAACTTAAACCTATCTGAAACCCTAAACCTAATCTAAATGAGATCATAAACCCTAACTCTAACCCTAACCAGAATAATAAACTTAAAACCAATCTGAAGAAAACCAAACCCTATCCCTAACATTAACCCTAACCCAAAATCTACCTAAACCTAAAACTAACCAAACCCTAATACTAGCCATAACCCTAACCTTTCCCATAAGCGTAGCCTAAACCCTAACCATTACACAAAGCCTAATATTTAATCAAACGCAAACATTAACCTTAACCCTAACACTAAGCTGAAAATTATTCCTAATCTAACCTGGAATCAAATCATAACCTTAACCTGAAACTTGAACCTAACCCTGATTCCTAAAAGTAAAACTAAACATAATGCTTACCCTAACTCTAAGCCTAACCAGAAACCTAACATTAAACTTAACTGTAATCCAAATTCAACTCTAATCCCTATACTAACCTGGCCCTAAACCCTAATATGAAACCAACACCAAAGCCGAACCCTAACTACAACCTGAAACCTAAACCTACCCTAACCTAACACGAACTAAAACTTGAAACTGAAGCCTAATACTAACCCTAAACAAAAATATAACCTGAAACCTAACCAAAATCTAAGCCTGACCATATCCCAAACTCTAAACTTAAGCTTAACGTTAACCCTAAACCTAAATCTATCCAGAACCCTAAACCAAACCAGAACATAACACCTATCCCAAACCCTAACCCTCACCCCAGTCTTCAAACTAATCCTAAACATAAATGGAAACCTAACCTAACCCAATCACTAACCCTAAAAAGATACCTAATCCTAAACAAAAGATGAAACTTAACATCAAACCTAACTCTAACCCTAATGGTAATGCTAAGCCTAACTCTGAACCAATCATAAGCCCAACCCTATTTGTAACCTGAAACACAACCTCAAAACTAAAGCTATCATTAGCCTAATACAAAAACAAATCCTAAAACTAAAATTAACCTAAACACTAACCTGAGCACTAGACCTATCCATAACACAAAACCCAACCATAACACTCATCCTAAACTATATACCTAAACAGTCTGAACCCAAACCAGAAACCTAGCTCTAATCCTAACCGTAACCCAAACACTAACCTAATCCTAACTACAACTAATCCTAGAACTAAACCTAACCCTAAACCTAACTCAAAACCTAATGCTAATCCTAACCCTAATCTGAATCAGAATCCTAAACATTAATCTCACTCTCACCTGAAGCCAAAACCTAACACTAACCATAATGTTAACCTGAAACCAAACCTTAACCCACTCCTGAACCCTAACACTAAATGAACTCAGAACTAAACTCCAAACTTAATATAAACCTATACTGAACACAAAAGCTAATCCTCAACCTAAGCCTGATGCAAACCCCAAACCTAACCCTAACCCTAAGACAAAATCTATCCCTAAACTTAAACCTAATCCTAAGCCCAGGCTGAAAACTAACACTACCCCAAACTCGAACCCTAACACTAAACCTAACTCCATACATTAACCCTAACTCCAACCCTAAACCTAAAACAAGCTCTAGACCAAACTTCAGCCAAACCTGAACCTGAATTCTAAACCTAATGCTAAGCCTAACTCTAACCCTAACCCTCAAACTAAACCTAACCCTAACATTAACACTAATTTGTACACAAAAACTAACCCTACTACCAACCCTATACCTAAACTGTACTCTAATGCTAATCCTAGTACTAAACCTATTTCAAAATCTAAAGCAAACCCCAAAATTAACCCTAAATCTAAATCTAACACAAACCTGATGCTCATTTTTGGATTGGGCCTTTAAATTTGGGGGGGTTGATTTTTTCAGTACTTTGTATGTTGTAGGTATTAGCCCTTTGTCTGAAAGATAAATGGCTAAAAGTTTTCCCAATCTGTGGGTTGTCTTTTCACTTCGTAGGTGGTTTCTTTTGCTGTGTAAAACTTTTTATAGGATGAAATCCAAGTTATTAATTCTTTGGATTATTTCCTGTGCAATTGGGGTTTTGTTCATGAAATCTTTGCCTACACCTATGTCTTCAAGGGTTCTAGCTATTCTATCTTACAGCAGATTTACTGTTTCTATTTTAATTTTCAGATCTTTCATCCATTTTGACTTTATTTTAGTGCATGGTGATAGCTAGTCTTCGGCAAGTGGAAAGCCAGTTTTTCCAGCACCATTTATTGAAGAGGATATCTTTCTTTCAGCTAACATGTTTGGCTCCTTTGTCAAAGATAACATGGCTGAGTGTTTTTGGAGTTGTTTCTGCATCTGCTAATCTGTTCCAAACCCAAACATCTAGAAAAATAACAAATCAAACTCAAAGCTCATATGTGAGGGGAAATTATATAGATAAGAGGAAAAATTAATGCAATTGAGACTAAGAAAACAATACAAAGAATCAATAAATTGAAGCATTGGTTCTTTGAAAGATTAAATAAAATTGATAAAGCATTAGCCAACCTTATCAAAAAGAGGAAACAAAAGACCCAAATTCAAGCATGTAGGAATGAGAAGGGTGAAATCACAATGGGTCCTGTGGAAAAACAGATCATCAATACCTACTTTGAGAACTTGTACTCTAATAATATGGAAAACATAAGAAATTGATGGATTCCTAGATACATATGAATTGCTAAAACTGAATCAAAAAGATGTAAAAATTCTAAATAACCCAATATCAGTCAATGAAATTGAAAATGTAATTAAAAATTTACCAACAAAGAAAAGCACAGGTCTCAATGGATTCACTGTTTAATTCTACAAGAAATTTAGATAAAATCTAATGCCACTAATGCTGAAACTGTTTAATGAGACTGAAAGGGAAACAGTACTTAGAAAATCATTCCTGGAAGCATGTATTACCCTGATACTAATATCAGAGAAGGACTCAACCAAAAAAGAAAACTACGGGCCAATCTCCCTAATGAATATAGATGTGGAAATCCTCAACACGATTCTGGCAAACAATGCAGCAAATCATCAAGAAGATTATACATCATGAACAAGTAGGATTCATCCCAAGGATGCAGGGATGGTCCAACATACACATATCAATGAACGTAATACCCCATAATAACAGAGCCAAAGACAAAAATCACATTATCATCTCAATAGATGCAGAAAATGAATTTCAAAAAGTCCGACCCATTCATGATAGAAATGATCTTACTAATCAAAATTGGCATGCACAACCAGATTTCTTATAAACTGATGCAACACACCCAAAAAAAACAGCACAGTTGTCTCCAGGGGTGGTGGTGACAGAAGTAGTGGTGTGAGACCTGTGCTGACAGGAATGCAGTGGCTGTGGTGGGACAGCACTGGTGTCATGAAACAGAGAAGTGGCTTCCAAAAGGCACATTTAGATCCCTCTTTCAAAGTACTAGAAAGCAATGGTTTAGTGCTAAGCAATGCCTCCTTCTTTAGATATGACTGTTAATGCAAAGGGAAATATTGATTAAGATGCTATTTCAAAACTATAATTTTTTCTGTAAGAAATAGGAAAAATGATTAAAATTGCCTTTTGTTCAGACACTTTTGCACTAAAAAATAATCCTTAATTGTGTTCAAATGTAAATGTAAGCCACAGGAAAACCAGATAGCTGTGGCCCTTAAGGCATCTACACTAACTGAACCTGAAGCTGCTCCTCCTCTACTTTTGGAGACTGAGGAAAGGGTTTCCAAGACAACCTTAATTAAAGTCTTGCCTGCTATTATTGAGTCTGAGGTTCCCCCTATTTGTTCTTCAGGTCTTGAGGGTGGAAACTCTTGGTCAGCCACGATAAAAGCATCCATGGGGTAATATACATCCTTAGCTGGTTTTATTCAAGTCCCTCAAGGACAATATCCCTTATAGGAAGTAAATGGGAAATTTAGAAACACCCACATTTACTTGTTTGTTTGTTTGTTTGTTTGTTTCCTCTGTGACCTAAAACAGATCAGGCAAGGTCTAGGAAAGTTTTCAGATGATCCTGATAAGTACATTGAAGCTTTTAGAGGACTTACACCTGTAAACTAGGTTAGAGAGATATAATATTATGCTTAAATGAAACATTGACATCTAATGATAGACAATGAGTACAGTCCTCAATCTGTGAGTTTCTTAAGTGTACGACAGATACCCAGGGATGCATATTTTCAGAGTGGGTTTTAATAAAGCCTAGCCAGCACTGCTGTAGAGGTGACTGGATATACAACTCATAATATCTTGAAAATCTCTTTGTCCTAGGACCGACATTACTTCTGGACTATTATCTGACTTTGTGTGCCCCTGGAGGCAATAGATCTCTTTTGCAGGCTTGCATCTCAGAACTTTTGATTCAGAGTTATCTATTAGAAAGTAAGACCTAATCAACATAATTGGAACACTTTCATTTTCTCTCTCACATTCAAAAGGATAAAAAGCAGCCATTAATGTCCTTTGATTATTGGTTTCATTTGGCAAAACAGTTGGAGTCAATCATAACTTTTGTCTCTAGAGGCATGTTCTGCTAAGGATTAGAGATCCACACTGGGAAAGCTCTTGGATTTTATTGTTTTTCTGCACCTGAGATGGTTAGGATTTAGTTCTTGTCTCATACTTGGAGTCACTCTTCTGTCCCTTCTGCACTCTCCTGCCTCTGAGAAATAACACAGTTTACAACAGTGTTTGGTTCAAGGCAATTCTCTCCTCTGAGGCTGCCGAATTTTAGGATCAAGCTTCCAGAATGGTGAATTCTTCACCCCTGGAAATAGTTCAAATTACCTTTAACAGTCTGTTCCTGTTGAGGGAACAGTTACATGTGGCTATCAAAACAGCAGTTTTGGCAATCAGATGTGACTATCCAACTTCTATGGCTATCAAGAAATAATGAGTAGCCTGTATAGCTGGACATTCCAATCAAATAAACCATCAGCTAAGGGCCCTTCTTTAAAACTGTCATTTCCTTCACAGGTGTAAAACGTTTTATTCCTTCTGATACTTATTACAAGTAATTTCTGTTAATTGACCTAAAAAAAGTTCTGACTGGTGTATTTATAGTTACAAACTTAAAAAGTATAAAACAGCTATCATAATTCAAATTGGCCAAATGTATTTGAGTGCACTGCGATTTTATAAACAAATGTTCTTATGTGTATTTGTATGTCTGTCCAAACTGTAAACAGCTGTTATATTTGAGCTCCAAATTTTTTCTTTTTCTTTTTCTTTTTTCATTATTGTATTTTTGAAACATTTGTCTGTAATTTAAGTTGGCTTATAGATAAATGCCATCAAAATTAAAGACAGGCTTCCCACCCAAGTTGCCAGCTGGTCAAAATGATGTCAAAATTGGTTTTCTCAATATAATGCATATTGTTATCTGTGTACAGTAACTCAAGAATCTTTCATTGGTCAAAATAATGTGTTAATTGTTATGACCTGATTCTCATAGGTCATCAATAAATTGTTAAGATGGTTAAATAGAGACCTTTGGTGGGAGGTTGTTGTACAGGACTCCCCCTGGTGAATAAAAGAGAAGCTGCCTGGAAAAATCTCATCATTCATTAAGGGGGCCCCAGTGGTTCCCAAAGCCTTATGGGAGATACCTCAATAAACTTTAAATATACTATTATGATATGTACATTGGTCATTGTCAAAAGGTTAAGTTTTCTATAAATAAAACAATAAAATTCTCATTAAAAGATGCTCTTGGTACAAAATGAAATTAAGAAATAAATTTTTCATATTGCTATGACAATTCATTATTGCTAATTTCAAGGTATATTCAATGCATTCATGCCTTCCAGATGTACAGCTCTTCTAAAATGTAAAACTGGGATTGTTTATAGTGATAAGCTTTTTCTTTTAGATTCTTGTATCTGCCTTTCTCTTGTACTCCAGCTACTTGTGATAAAAGGTAATGTTGAAGCAACATGAGATCACCTATCAAAAAATAACTTTCTTAAAATAAAGGCTGCTATAATGTCATTGTTATACATGTGTTGTTACACTTAGAGATGTTTAGGTATTAAACAGTCCAGACAATGTCACAAATATCTTCAATGACATTCCATTAAAGGACAACAAATAAGGTGAGTGCTTCTTATGTATTAGATAGATATGATTTACTAAAAAGGCTATTCTATACCAAAATGGAGAATTAAGATTGTTACAAAAATTGTGTCATCATGAGTGTCATGCTGAAATATTATGTATAACTTTTGAACTCAAGTTTTCTTTATAAATTATTACTGTTTTCTGTTAATCTACAGGGATTTAACTAGGACAACAATGGTTGGTAAGAATTAAGTCTTCTGACTATACTTCATATTTTAAAATAATTGATATCCAGATAAAATTATAATAATTAAGCTCACTGCTCTCACTACAATGCTTATGACACTTCTCTTCTGGTTGTTCAATAACTAAGTTTTGGAGACTAAAGCTAGAAAGGTAACTGGGCTAAGAGGACAGGCAATATTTTGGCCCCAGATCTCCAAGGTCAACAAGGACCCAGGACAAGAGGGAACATTTTCTGTGACATCCTACAACTCTGATGAGTCACACAACCTCTTGATCAAGGAGATTTCTAGGCCCCAGGGAATGAGAAGACATTGAACAATATGCCAAAGGAGGGCAATGGAGGAAAAATCTCCCATGCTTTCATAGAAAACAATTTTCAATCAAAGGCCATGACTCATCCTGATGGCTAATGCTGACAGAAGACTTGGTCTTGAACATCCAGCAGAAATGTATAACCAAAAGATATATAAAATGATATGATAATAATGAGCTAGATATAAGAAGGAGCTCCAATCACTGACCGCTTCTGGCAGTTTCCAGCTACACCAGCAATTGACCACTGTTAAGGGTTACTAAGAAAAAATTACAATGATATCTGTAAGAGTTCATAACTGCTAAACTACAACATGTCTTCTACCTGAGGCCCATTAGATTAGCTCTCTGGAGAAGGCTCCTGACTCTGTTCTCCCCTTATATTGACCCTTCTCAGCTCAAAGCAGTTAAGATGGAATCTATGCCTATTCTCCCCTAATCAGAGTTAGGGATCTTTTTCAGAGGGAGAGTATTATAGATAGCTAGTTATTTGGACCCACATACTCACCTTTCTTTAAAAATGCAATTGCAGTAACAAAAAGGGGAACACAGCTACCCAGAAAAAATTATACCATACCTACTTTCAAAGCATAAACATATTCTATCAAAACCTCATTGGCAAATGGACAAATCTGATGAGCATGCCTAGGACACAAGTCCAAAGAAGGGCATCCAAACAGGAAGATGGGATAGCCAGTGTAGTTAATATCATGGGGTTGAAAGTATGCTTGTGTGTTAACAGACAATGGAACACAATTATGGCTGCCCTCCTGCAATATAGAGAGAGGAACATCCCAGCCTTGTGGTGGAAACTATTCCCATCTGGCCCTCCAGTGTGAGCATTCTTGAAGATGACCCTGGAGGAAAGCCCAACACCACAAGTACTAAGATCCACACAGGCTACAAAACTCATGACGTGGGGACAACTGAAAGAGACAATGCAGGAGGCTTGCATGCTGGTGATGTAATAGGGCCTCCCATAAACATAGCCTGTACACCACAATTACAAAAACAAAAAGGGGTAAATATTGGAGACCACAAATTTTAAATTGACATAGTATCTGTCTGAGGCCCTCCTTGCCCTGACTTTTGGGCCAGTTTTGGAATGTGGAAATCCCACTTCCTCTTGGTCACAACTGAGATCTTGATAGTCAATGAGGCTGTGAATCTCACAGAGAAGTATAAGGTCTGCTAAGGACAATACAGGGAGAACTAGTACCCAGGTATGGGAATGAATCTTAACTTTTTCCTCTATGATGTTAAACTTGAACCTCCAACCATTACTTCTATCCTGTTCCAGGAAAAGCACCGTACCTCTCCCATTGCACTAGCTAATAAAATAGAGGCTAACTGGAGATTCTTGGTCTTTGTTCCCAGATAACATTGATTGTCCTAGAGCCCATATCCTGGCAATTCTTGTCTCTTGCTCTTTTTCTTTTTCACTGTGCACTGTAACTCCAAGCAGGAAACTGGGGACTCATTGAAGGGTTCCCTGATAACTGGCACTGTGGAAATGGTCCCCAATATATCTCACCCTTTAGGTCTATTAAAATTTGATTTTTGTATTTGTTTTTCTGATATATGATTATAATTGATATGTGTTTTTGCTGAATTCACCATTCACTCCTTTTTCATAATATAATGCCTTCACTTGTCCTTTGTTGCTGTTTCTGATCTAAAGCTTAAATTATCTAATAGTAATATAGCTAGTGTTGCTTTCTTTGGCTTTCATTCTGCACGGAGTATTTTATGCCATCCTTTTCCTTTCAGTCTACCTATGTTCTTAGAGACGAAGTGAAGTGGGTTTTTTTTTTTTTTTGTCAGAACACATAGTTCATTCTTGTATTTTTAACCATTCATTCACTCTCTGTTTTAGTTGGAGAAGAAAACATTGCCTTTCCTTCAATCTTTCTTCTTTCTTTCTTTCTTACATTGTTCATTGAGTCCATGAATTGTGGTACTAGCATGTTTTGATTCTTGCTTATTATTTTTGGTTTTTCTATTCTTTTTTTGTTTTGTTTTGCTTTGTGGTTGCCATTAGGCTTACAAATCACTATTTCAAAATGACATCTACTTAACATGACCATAAAAATAAGGACAGAAATAAAAAAAAAAAAGCACAAGAGGAAAACTACCATAAATCTCTAATTGTTTTTCATTCCTTCCCTAATTTTTAATTTTTGGTATCACACATCTTTCCATATTGCCTACCACTTAATATAGTATTGTAGTTTTTTTGTTGTTTTGTCTTCACAATAAACATATAAATGATTTAGGCACTTACTTATCACACTTACAATTTTATAATATTCAGAATTTATTTGTATAATTTTTCTTTTTCTTTTTGGTACCAGGAATAAAACCCATGACCTCACATTTGCCAGGCAGGCACTGTGCCACTGAGCTATGTACCCAGCCCTTGTATAATTATTCATACCAGAGGACTTTATACATTCTTGTATTTTCTTATCCATTAATGTATCTCTTTTTCTCAGTTTGAAGAAATTCTTTTAACGTGTCTTTTAACAGAGGTCTGGTAGAGATATATTCTTTGTTTTTTTTTTATTAGGAAAGTCTTTATCCCTCCATTTATAAAGGATAGTTTTGTGGGTACTGTATTCTCCTTTGACCGTTTTTTTTTTTTCTCCAATACTATAAAAACCTCCTGCCACTCTCTGCTGGCCTGTGAGGTTTCTGTTGAGAAGTTTGTGATCAGGTGAATTGTGGTACACTTATGTGTTCTTTCTTTCTTTTTTCTTACAGTACTGAGACTCTACCATTTATATTTCTCTTATGAGTGCTTGATTAAAAGGTGTCTCAGGGTAGGCTTGATTGAGTTATAATTGACTGGTGACTTCTGACCTTCTAATATCTGGACACATACATCCTTCTCTAGCTTTGTGGTGTTTTTGGTTATGATTTCTTTGAATAAGTTTTCAAAGCCTTTGATATTTTCAGTTCCTTCTTGAACCTCAAATAGCCCAGTTTTTGTCCTTTTAATATTGTCCCAAAGTTCTTATAATTTTTAAAAATTGCTCTTCAATGTACCTAGAGAGAATAATCTGTCCCTGCAAGCCCAAATTTCTGTTCCACAGTAACTATCCTGTGGCCACACAATCCAAGTTTCTGCTTGGTTCTGTGCAGTGCCACTACAGATGGAAATCCCAGGCTCTTTTGTCACATCTGTGGCAATTAAAGCCACAAAATTGAGTCACACCTTAATCCCAGAGTCCACCAATAGCACCATGACTCTTAGGACCAGGACCCATGCTTCTGTTGTGCTGCCTATGAATGAGTTGTACTCATGGCCAAAGAGCATTACAAAAAGGCACTGGTGATGCTATCCAGAATAGAAAGCTTGTAAATTGGGTCCATGTGTCTTCCTTCACACCTGGAAATGTTCCTAAGGCTCCATCCACATAAAGGTCTAAGGAAGTTATCCATTAGGATCTGCCTGGTTTCATGGAAATATACTCAACATGTTATTTTATTTTTAAAGAACATTTTATTAGTATATGTTTGTGATACAAAATAAATAAATTCATTGTATTGAATTCGTATGTGTATTGAATGCACATACCACAGGTTGATCTTTTTTACTAATCCTTCTCCTGCCCTCCCTATTATTTAACTGATTCCCAGATCCCCAGCTCATCTCCTGAAAGTCTATCCCCTGTTTCTTATCATCGGTCTTTTATTTTTCTCTTTACATTATTTGTACATTGGGTTCCTTATATAAGAGAAACTATGTGATATTTAACTTTTTCTGTCTGATTTATTTTATTTAGCATTATGGTCTTGATGTGCTTCCATTTTCCTACAAACAAGGGCAAATTTACCCTTCTATATGGCTGAGTAGTACTCCATATATATATATATTTTTTTTTTCCTATCCATTCATCTGTTGTAGAAGGCCATACAGGCTACTTCCAAGATTTAACTATTATGAGTTATGACTAGAAATACGTCTTTACATCTTTACATCTCTTTCATCTCTCAGATTTGTTTGGAAAGTTCTTGTTTCTCCTTGTTTCTAAATGCAAAGTTTTCTTGGTACAGTATTCTTGGCTGACACGTCTTTTTTTCCTATTCTATGAAAAATCTCATAACATTTTCCTGACCTGCAAATTTTCTGCTGAGAATTCTATTGTCCGGTGAATTGGGATGCCCTTACATTTGATTTCCTTGCTTTCTCCTGTAATCTGGACAATTTTCTCTTTCTCTTTCTCTTTAAGATTTGAGAGCTTCGGTATAAGTTATCTTGGTGTAAATTAGGTTGTGTTAAGCATGACTCCTGACCTTTGAACTTCCTATACCTGAATATTTCTATGCTACTCTACTTTTAAGATTTCAGTAGTTATTTTTGACTAAGCCTTTATTTGCAGTCTTGAATGCCTCTTGAAACTCAATTACCTGAGTGACTCTTCTTTTTAATTCTGTCCTACATTTCCAGTAAGTTTTCATTTATTTTTCTTTTTATGCTATTACTCTGCCAAAAAATATTTTCAAATATCTTCACTTTAAGGTCACTAATTCTTTCTTTTTTGTGTGTGCGTTCTGCCTTTGACACCTTTTATCATGTTTTTAATATCAGTGAGTACTTTTTCTGGTTCAACAGTTTCTATTTGATTGTTTCTAATTGCTTCCATCTCTTTTTAAATTTCTTTGTGGGACTTTGGAATATTTCTCCTTTATTTCCTCAAGCTCCCCAAGTTTTCCTACAGTAAGTGTTTTAAATTAATTACCTGAGAATTATCCCAAACTGACTACTGTCTGCTAAGTTTCTAGAGTTTTATTTTTATAATCAGGTGAGGCCATGTTTCCCTTGAGTGCTCTCAACACTTGTTGGCAATACAATATCACCTGGACATTGCAGGATAAAGTATTATTTCTGTGTTCTTATTCTGGACTTGTTTGTGTCTTCTTTCCTGGGAATTATAAGAATGTTACTTATTTTCTCTTACTTTGTAGATACTTATGCTATTTCAATACTGGATAGTGCTTAGGTTTTGGTTTGTTGTTGATAAGTTATGCCTTTTTCAGTACTCCAGGGCTGAAGTTTGTCTAAATATAATGTTGCTGTGTTTTTCAGAATCACCAAAGATAATACCTAAAAATGTAGTCTATCCCAATAGGCCAATTTCTGGACCTGGGTTTTGTCCAAATGTTTTCTCCAATTACAGTCCTTTGGCCAAGCACTGCAAGATTCTGTCCATATCTGGGGAGAGTCATCACAAATGCACAAGCCTCAGGTTCCTATGTCATGCTTGTGGCTACAAATGCCACTAAAGTATGTCACACTGCAATTCTCAGCACATCAGCACAAGCACAACAACTGGATAGGACCAAGGCCCACACTGCTATGGGGTGCATGTTTTTCAGTTGGACTTGTGATACAGTACCACAAAAACATGCCACAGGTCATACTTGTTGGATAGAAATCTGGTAGACTGGGACCATCATGTATTTCTATTTGTACCAGAGCTGTTCTAGAGGCCCAATCTATAGGCATATAGGATGTGGTCTGTTCTTCTCAATGTCAGTTTTTACCAGTCCTTCACTAAGTTTTAGGGCAAAGTCTCATGCTTACCACACTGTACAACCCCATAAAATCACCTACATGGGAATTCTCCCAATTTGACTACTGTTTGCTATCTCTCTACATGCTATGATGCCTGAAGTTGTGGTAGTGGTAGTGAAGGCAATCTCTTGGCCATCTGGGTAGATGCTAATCTGGGTCCACCCTGATTTTCAGTTACAAGAAACTGCACATTATTAAGTATTTACTGAGCCCTATCTCCTAGATGGTTATGATGCAGACAAAAACAACAATTTGTTTTCTTGGGATACTGGTCTCTGCCTGGTACTATGGTAATGCCAGAGCCCAATCTGGAAGCACTGATCTGATACTAGTTGTGTTGTTCAAGGTTAGAAAAGTGGTGTTTGAGATGGTTTTTTGGACACCAAGGCTAATACTAATCTAAGTCACACTAGAGTTTCACAGTTGGAAGGACCTATATAGCCTTGGAAGTAGGGTGGGTGTCCTCCAAGCCCACTGCAAAGTCTGAAATAATGCAGGCTGAACTATCCATTGGGTGGACAGGTTTCCTTTTGATGCTAACAACAGCTTCAAGGCTAGTTCTGTGAGCTCTGGCATGCATACAAAACTTCCACTTCAAAAGGGTGTTAATTTTCACAAGGGAAAATATCTTTTATCTCCAAGAACAAGACCTGAGCTATATAAGTGTGGTGTAGGCAATCAGTGTCTAGTCTAACAAAGTTTCAAAGGCTCCATCTGCAGATATTGGTCTGATATTAGTGGTCTTCAGGCATTTTCCAGCACTGGTTTTCACTGTGATGGACTTGATAATTGGTTTTAAGGCTAAAGCTTGGATTTAATTCTATCATCTCCAAGCAAGAAGTGTAAAGACACTTTACATGGTGGATTTCTTAGAATTGCGGAAGTTTTTACATAGACAAACTCATTCCTTCTTGCCTTCTCCAAATCATCTTTTCTTTTTCTATTTTTATATTAAAAGCAGGCACTGGGCCAGTGATATAGCTCAGCAGCATAAGCGCCTGCCTGGCAAGCACAAGGTCTTGAGTCCAACTCCCGGTACCCGCATTAAAAAAAAAAAAAGCAGGCACTGTGATCTCTCACTTGATTTTCTTAGCTCTTGTGAAGGTAATTTGGTGTGTCAAGTAGCTGTCTGAATAGGCAAGTCTGTGAGGAGATGATCTTTGGTGGATATACACTCTCCCATCCATTTGCCTCACTATTCACTTTAAATATAAATTGAATTAATTCTCCAAGCAAAAGACATGGATTAACAGAATGAACCAAAAAGCTATCCAACTATATGCAATCTATAAAATATTCAATTTAGATATAAAAAATAAAAATAGCTTGAAACTAACTGCAAAAATGATTCCTTAAAATTAATAAACAAAAGAAACCTGGAGTCAATAATACTAGCAAAAATTAAATACTAAATGAAAAAGTTTTACAAGAGAAAAAAGTAACGTAAAATATTAATAAAAAGTCAATTTATAAGTGAATCTGATGTCTTAAAAATAAATGTCAGTGGAGGGAAGGGGAAAAGAATTGAAATGTGTTATGTACATGTACCAATTCCCTACAGTGAATGTAATCATTTTGTACTGCAAACAAAGGCTAATAAAAGTTATAAAAAAGATTACAAAATTATAAACAAAAATGTTATGGTGCAAGTATAGATGATCTCCTGTCCGCAAAGTCTCATGAACTTATGTGTGGGTCTTTTGAAATGTGATTGGATCATGTAGGCACTACACTCATTAGTAGATTCATCCACTGATTAGTTTATAGCTAAATATGTTGTAGCAGCACACTTTATAATAGCTAAATCTTGGAAACAACCCAAATGCCCATCAACCGAGCAATGGATAAAAAAGATTTGGTCTTTTTATATGATGGAGTACTACCCAGGTATAAAGAAGGATAAACTCGAGGCTTTTATAGGTAAATGGATGCAACTTGAGAACATACTTACAAGTGAAATAAATCAGACTCGCATGTGTAAACATTGTATTGTCTCCCTAGTGTAAAAAACTGAAAGAGTAAATAAGACCCAATATGTACAATGGGTATTGTGAAATGGGAAGAAACTGCTCAAAAGGAAAGAACAACTGGGATTTGGGGAAAGGAGAAAAGGAAAGGAAAAGAAAATACACACACACACACAAGAGAGCTAAGATAATTATACTACTAATTTATATTAGTTCATTACAAAGAATGATTTGTGCTTATATTGTTTGATTAATTTTTCATGCTTACATCTTGAAATCTGAGCAACCACTATGAAGATAACTATATGCAATATTAACCATTGTTAATCTCTTATTACTTTGTTTTGAAATTCTGTATCATTATTTTTATTGTTTATTTTTTCTCTTTAAAAAACGAGGTGTGTCCTGGTCAGAATAGGTGGTTTATTGATGATGTGGCCTGGAAGGGTTTATATCCCTCCCTGGTTCCTCTCTTCACTCTACTTCCTGTCCATCATGCTGTAAGCAGCTCTCCTATGTTATTCCACTTTCCTATGCCATCCTGCTTTTGAGCCAGTCAACTATGGACTGAAACATGAGCCAAAAGTAAGCTCACCTCCCTTAAGTTGTAGATGTCAGTCACTTTGTCCCAGCAACAAGGGAAATACCTAAGACAGACTTTAGTACCAGAGAAATGGGGTCATTGCTGTGACACCACCTGACCATGTGTTCAAAAGCCTTTGGAAATAGTTCAAGGGAGGAATTTGGAAAGATTTAGAGATACCAACTAGAAAAGCAGATTTAGACTGCTATAAGCTGAGCTAAATAGAAGATTCTGGCCAGAGCTCAGAAGAGCAGAATGAGGATAGAATGCAGACAATAAAACCAGGCTCAGGAGGATTCAGATGTTTTAGTTAGGAGGAAGGACTTCATTGGTAGGTGGATTCCAAGCTGTACATGTTATGTTCTAGCAGAACATTTCTCTATAAATTTTGCTTATGCCATGAGAAATTTCAGGAGTCTTGAGATTAAGGATGGCAAGCTAATTAACCTGGCAAAGGAAATTTTAAGGCATCTCAACATTCAGGTTGTGGCATGGATACTGGTAGAGGCATTTAGCCTGCTCCACATTGAGAATGAAGAAAAAAGGCACAATTGAGTGATTTTAAAAGTTTTTAATTTCACCTAAAGGAAGCCTATGTAAAGTTGAGGCCAGAAAAGTTGGAGAAGCTTGGTTGTTGAAAAGATTAGTATTAAAAGGAAGCCAAGTACCTTACATGGGAACAATACAAATGATGCCTTAAGAGCATGGGAAGAACCCACCATTCACAGACTCAAGGGTGGAAAAGTGAACCACTTTTCTTTAAAAAGAGAGACCCAGGGAATGCTGATCAAGAAAGGCTGCTTAGAAAATTACCTTCCTGCTGTTGGTTCACAAAGTTTAGCCATCCAGGCTATCAGAGGCCTTAGCAGACATGACAAATAAGGACCTGTCCACTGCTGCACCTTGGACCTTAGCATCTCCCATGTGGTACTGGTTTTATGGGCATGCAGAATTCAGGAGTTGTGGAGTCAGGAAGGCTTGCACCCAGATTTTAGAAGAAGCCTTGGGAGATCAAGCAGCACACCCCCAAGAAGGTTGTGCATGAAGCTATGAGAGTAATGTTGTAAGTGCAGTAGAGACCCCAGGAAATGAGAAGAAAGGGGCATGGGATGTCTGAGGAACACCACAAGGAGTGAGCAAAGCTAGTCCAAGATAGAAGATGAGGTTTATAACCACTAACAATGCCATAGGAACAGGGTCACCCAAGCCCGCTGGAGTCACATCTCACCACATCTTGCCCTGGGTGCTAGATGTAATGTTTGACATGCTGAATTTTGGTTTTTCTTTGGTCCCACTTGTTTCTATTCCCTCCCTTTTGGAATGGGAATGTTAACCCTGTGCCATTATATGTTGGCAGTGTTTAACATTCTTTTTGATTTTTAAAAGGGTTCACAGAGGAGACTTTGGACTTAGACTTTTCAGCAATGCTGAAACTATTAGGATTTTGGCTACCCTTAGAGATGTGTTAAGTGCATTTTGCATAAAGAGACAAGCAAGAGTCTTTTGGGGGCCAGGGGCAGAATGTTATGATTTTTATTTAGATGTCTTCCAAGACCCTCATGTGCTCATAGGTAGGGCTTTTGGAAGGTAATTGGATTGTAAGGGTGAAATAGCTGGTTTTCTATTGGAAGGCAGTTCCTGGACAGAGGAGACAGGTTACTGATGGCATGGCCTGAAAGGGTTTATCTCCCTTCCTGCTTCCTCCCTTGTCTGTTTGCTTCTTATCTGCCATGAAGGGAATATGTTCTCCTCTATTACAGCCCTGGGTTGTGCCATCCTGCCTTGGAGTCAGTGAACTGTGGATGGAAACCTCTACAAATTGTGAGCCAAAATAAGCCTTTCTTCATTTAAGTTGTAGGTGTTGGGTATTGTGTCTCAGTGACGAGAAAGTACTTAAGATATGCCAACAACAGATTCCCAACATAGATGAAGCAAATTTTCATAGAATTGAAGGAGGCAATAGTTATACAATAATAATTGGAAACTTCAATACACTCTATTTAAAATGGATATAATATCTAGGAATAATGTCAATAGGAAATAGAGGATTTGCTTAAAACTACTAGGCGTGACAGATTTAGGACACTTCTCCCAACAAGAGCAGAAAATACATACTCTTCTCAAGTGCCCATGGGCTGTTATCCAGGATAAGCCATGTGTTAAGCATCGAAAACAGTTCTCCATATATTTTAAAAGACTGATATCATATAAAGTGTTTTTTTTTCTGATGACAACTGAATGAAACTACAAATCAATAATGGATTAAAATTGGAAAGTTTAGTGAGTCTATTATATAATTAAGACCTGTATATTTCACTATATCTAATTACACTTTAGTAAAATAATTATATATATATATAATTTTCCATGTCATGACTGTGAAATCAGTAACTTATAAGCCCCCATATAAACTTCTACATAATGATTTCTCTCTCTCTCTTCTTTTTCTTTCCTTTATCTGAATTCACATAGTATATATGTACCTGCATAAAATTTAATAATAGCTCCCTTTTCTTTTACCTTGCTTTGAAGCATTTTATATTCACTGTTTATCTTTGCTATTGGTTTGAATTCTACTTGGAGAAAGTCCATGTGATTTTTCTTTTCATGTGTTTTTTTTCAAAAAATGAATCTAAATTATTTACAGTCTGAATACTTAATGGGAATGAAAGACGCATGTGAAATTTGTAAAGGACAAGAAAAATGATTTTCTTCTGTTTTCAAATCCATGAATATAGTTCAGGCAGTCAAGAGTAAACCCAAAGCTATCAGAATAGTTCAGTAAAATAATCAACTAATTTAGAGGTAAACTTCTATTTTAAAGAGAAATATTTCTTCAAGTGAAAGATAATGTAGACATGTCTCATTCCATTCACTTGTTTGAGCTGTTGAGACACAGACTAAAGAAAGAGATGGACCATTTTATATTGATAAGGTATGATGAACAAATATAGTCACTGCTTAAATTTTAGCACATTTATCCCATCAGTCTTGCCACTTGCTGAAAGAGTTCTGGATGTTCCCTTTTGTGAGTGTCTAATTGCACTGTCATGGCTACCTCCATGTCCTTAATTGATTTAAAATACTTATATTTCATGCTCTTTTTTTTTCCTTGGGGAAGAGCCAGATTCAATAAATAAGGTAGATGAGGACACACCATAACATTTTTATGTGACTTCTTTTCCACAGGATGGCACTTGACAGCAGAATTCTTCATAACTGCTTCAGAAAGTGGCAAGAATAATAGGATACCTGTGTTTGAAGCAAGGGGCTGTATTATGAAGGGAATTAATGGCAATATGTCTTTTATTGTAATAATTTTTAACTTTAAACTTTCTTTATATTTGTCAATCACACCTTATATACTATTTCACTGTTATTCCTGTGTCTTTTTTAAACCCCATTCTCTCATAACCTTTACCAGTCTCAGACCTTAACTTTCTTTGTTTTTTCCTTATTTTATTTTAAATAGAACAAACAATAAAAACAATGATACAGAATTTCAAAACAAGGTAATAGGAGATTAACAATTTTTAATATATTGCACATTGTTATCTTCAGAGCAGTTGCTCAGATTATAGGATATAGGCATGAAAACTTGATCAAACAATATAAGCACAAATTGTTCTTTTCAATGAACTAATGTAAATTAGTAATTTAATTATCTTAGCTACCTTGTGTGTGTCTATGTATATATATATTTTTTTTTTCTTTTCCCTTCCTTCTTTTCTCCTTTCCCCCATCCCAGTTGTTCCTTCCCTTTGGGCAGTTGCTTTCTCTTTCCCAATATCTACTGCACATTTTGGATCTTATTTACTCTTTCAGCTTTTACACTAGGGAGACAATATGATGCTTACATATGTGAGTCTGATTTATTTCACTTATGAGTATGGTCTCAAGTTGCATCCATATACCTATGAAAGCCTTGAGTTTATCCTTCTTTATAGCTGAGTAGTACTCCATTGTATAAAAATACCACATCTTTTTTATCCATTCCTCGGTTGATGGGCATTTGGGTTTTTTCCAAGATTTAGTTATTACAAATTGTGCTGCTACAAATCCTGAAGGCCCCTTATTGCTATGTAAACACTTTCCTTACAAACTTAATCAGCAACAAAATTCCTCCTCACAATGTCCTTATTCACTTCTAAAATAATTAAATTACCCTTTCTCTCGAATTGCTTCTGTAATCTCCCAGCTAGGATTGTTTGTCTATTTCTGACATTCTTACCACATCATTCAAGAATACATAGTGAGGGCTGGGGGCATAGCTCAGTGATAGAGTAATTACCCAGCATGTGTGAGGCCCTCTTATCTGCTGTATCAGGAAAGAAAACAAAAACATTCAGTGGAGTTTTAGAATTAAGGAAGATGTAATGTTGATTTTTAATTTATCTCTCCAAGCTCCTTATCTGAAGAAAGCCAAAAGTTAGAGTCATCTACCTGGAAGATCCTGGGCATCAATGTGTCAGAGGTAATGGGACCTCAAGGGATCTCAAAGGGAAAAAGGACACATAGCCCAGTGGGACAAAGTTGATCAATCACAAATGTAATCTTATTACACGATTAAAGAGACATTTCAAATCAGGATTTTTCAATAAATGGTACAAGGATAATTGCCATATTTCTGCTCAACATTGGTGACTTCTCATCCCACTCCAATTAAAATCCAAATTCCTAACAGTAGCCCATAAGATGGCACAAAAATCTGGCTCCAAACTAAGTATCTGACCTCATTTCCTACTACTCTTCTCCTTCCTTACTTCCATTCTGGCCATACCTGGTTCTATCAAGAAATCTCTAGCTAGGCACATTTTGTCTTAAGGCATCAGCAACAGGATTTTTTCTCTCACTTTATTTTGGCATTCATTCAAATGAAATCAATTATGATGGCTTCTCTGTCTATTATGTAAAATAGTACCGCCAAGATTCAAATCTGCCTCTGTTTACTAACCATATTTTGCTGTTTTTCAAAGCAATCACCACAGTCTGATGTATACATATATATAATACTGGGTGGAGGGACATAGGAATCAATTTTCAGCCACTATGATGTAAGCTTTGATGTATGGGAGCAAGGTCTTTGTTTCTGGTCATTTTCTCCTTCTAAAGTAGTGTCTGAACCACTAGAAAGAATCTCTTTTAATGTCAGGATATGAGAGAACTACCACTTCATCATGTTAAAATTTAAGAACTGAATATAGGCTGAAGGGCCTGTGGAGTAGGGAATAATTGCCTCCTCCCATGGGATGCAAACTTCAAGACAATAGTGACTTTGACACCTTTATTCACTGCCCTCTGACTCAAAGCTAACTTGTGTGATATAAATAATGTTACCATGGACCAGTATAACTTGGTTCTTATACAGGATCTGAGAAAGGTAGGGAGTAAAAACGTTAGTGAACACAGTATTGTATATGCATTTTCTCTGTTTTCTTCCCATTAGCTCAATAATGTATAGTAAATTTCTAAAGTAAAGGTAAAACTAGAGTCAAACCCTAAAATAAACTATAGGTATTTATATACACCCAAATTGCTATGAGCCAACATAAGTCCTGAGGGCCAGTGGTCTAAGAGTTTTGAAAGCTGTCCCTATTCATCCATTACAATGTAGGCTCTAAGAGAAGAGGGTTTTTTTTAAATTTCAAACAAATTTTATTTTGGTTTTGGGCTTTTGAACTGAACATGTCCTCATTTGATACAAATTCAGAAGTCTTTTTAAAAACAAGTTACTTTTAGCCAACAATGTTGAGGCATATCTATATTACACTAGTCTTTTTTAAAAAAGAAAGTTCTTTAATGATATAGATTTGCAAGATAACAAGTAAAAAAGTTATTAGTAAGTACTTTTATTAATAAAAAATAACAATACGTAAAAAGTTAATGTACTATGATTTGTATATGGTGAAAAACAAATGAAATATCTTAGTAGTTCAATATTATATCATACTACCTAGGTCTTGGATGAGTTTTTCTTTTACTCTATGGCTCAGTATCCTCAAAGAAAAATGTAACACACAATTCATGACTTGAGGCCCAGTGGGAGAGCAGAAACTAGAAATTTCTAATTATTTATTATTTGTCTATAATACTACACACACTCACACATATGCATATATCTGTATCTATCTATATATCTGTATCAGAGAGAGAGAGAGAATTTGTAGTTGTCTAAGGTAGGAGGATTTTTGCTTTTTCCACTGCTATATCCCAAATATTTTAGAGGGCTAGGATTAGGATTAGCGCTAGCATCCTTCTGGGTGTCAGAATGTAGAATAACCCCAATATTATACTGAACAATATCATGTCTGAGTCTGGCCTAGAAATCAGGAACAAGTGGTGCATATATGCCTCCTCCTAGACAGTATGTGAAGTCTGTATGAATTGAGATTCTTCTCTTTTTAATTCAGTCCTCAAGGATGTGGCTAAGAGCAAGTCACCCTGGGTATCAGGCATACTAAAAGTGAACAGTAGTGAACATTTTAAGGTCTGTGCTATTGATTATTTTCTTGACATAATTTAATTGGAGAGAAAAAGACACCTACAATATAACCCAAAATAAATTCCACATGTTTTAAAGTTGATTATTCAGGTTGAGTTTTCTGAAAACAGAAAAATTGATACTATTATTGGTTATGGTTATATATTCAGTAAATACATAATTGCATGACTCACAACAAACACATGACATTGTCTGCCTCTGTAGAGGAAGAAGTATGATACTGGAAAACAGATTTATTATCTATAATTGGCTCATGTAAAAATATAAATCTATATCTAAAGCACACATGCCAAAATGTTGACATTTGTAAATTTGGGGTGTAGGTAAACAGATGTTTGTCTTATATTTTATACTTTTGTATATTTTGTTATAATTTTTAAATGAGTAACAGGATACCAAAAATTTAAAATATCATTGTAACTTGTGATTTTATTACATTTTCACAATTGGACAGATCTAATTAGCATAAAATACAAGAGGACTAAAAGCATCTGAATAGTACAATCAACAAGCTTGATAATAGAGACAACCTGGAACTCTCTATCTCACACGAAATACATATTCCTTTTTAACAAAACCTTGAATAAACTAATTGCCCCTGAAAAAATTAGACTACTGATTATATATCTATAATCAAAAGGGTCACCAGGATTAAATTGTTTTATAGCTTCTTACTAGGTAATTTTTAAAGACCAAAAATTCTAATGTTATTTAAAATATTTCAGTTCACAGGAGAAGACTGAAAACTCAAGTCATATTTTTAAAGCTAGCACAACTTTAATAACAAACCTTGATATACAGAGCATAACAAAAAATTAATTCCAATTTAAATGCAAATAAAATAATTCTAAATGAAATGTTGGTAAATAAAATCTAGCAATGTAAAAAAAATGATAATTTCACCATGGCCAAGTAGAATTTATTTCAGAAATACATGTTTGGTTCAAGATTAAATACCAACCACCCTAAATCATTACATCAACAAATTAAAGGAAAAGAAAAATGATATATTTTAACAATAGGTGTGAAAAGACATTTGATAAAATCCAGGAGCCACTTCTAGTAATAATACTATGTAAAACAGGAAGAGTAGAAACTTCTAAACATATTAATGACTATTTATCAATAACCAACAGCAAATATCATACCAGTATGAAATTCTAAAACATTTACATGAAAAATAAAAATAGGACACGTATGAGTGTCATTATTGTTATACAACACTCTTCTGGAAAAACCAACTAATGTAATAATAATCAGTATGAACATTAGAAGAAATAAAACAATCTCTAGTTACATGTGGAATGATTACATACCTAGAAAATCCAAAATATTCAATTTTAAAAGTCTACTATAATTTAGGATTAAAAAAATATATTGGACAAAAGATAAAAATATAAAATGCTGTAGGTTGCTTTTATTACCCAAAATAACAAGTTACAAATGAGGAAGAAAAAACTGTCCAATTCATAATGTTACAATTTCATATGTATAAAAAATACAAAATAAATTCATGTAAATTCAATATGAAGAATATTAAAACAAGAGTAAAATTTTCAATGATATACCAAAACTGTTGAGTGTTAAAGGTTAATATTATTAAATATTCCTTCAAAGGAGAATGCAGAAATGTACTGCAACTCTAATTAAGACATCAGAATCTTTTTAAATGTCAAAAATATTTTGAATTTTCATATGAAAGAATAAATGTTAAGGAAAATTATATGATTAAAAAATACTAATGAAAGACTTGCTTTACCAGATTCCAAAATCCATGGTCTGCCACTATAATTGCATCTATGTCATACTGGCTCAGATATTTGAAAATTGGTACAAATCATATAGCCTATGAATGTAAACAAACTGTGTAGTTGGATCTCTATTTTAAACCATGTAAAAATTAAATTTCAGATGGATGATACACTTAAACTTTAAAAACAATAAAATGATTAGAAAAATGTAGGCGAATATTTGTATGACAAGTTAGAGACATCCTTCTGAAAAAGACAAGAGAACAAAAAAAAATCTATAAAAGAAATAGCGGTCTACCTAAAAATTTTTAAAATTATAAAGCAAAACATGTCATCAATAAAGTCAAGATTAATGATATAATGAAAAAATCATGAGTTACAAATGATTAAGTGGACTTTATAATAGGAATTTCTACAAATTTAAAAGGAAAATCAACAATTCAATAAATCAATGAACAAAGGATAGTAACTGTCAAAGCACAAAAGAAAAATGTCCTGATAGAAAAAGAAATACTTACTGAAATCTGGTAAAAGCCAATTAAAGTGACAAGCAATGCAATGTAATTCTTCACCTTTCAGATTTTCAAGCATTAAAGACTGCTGTAGAAGATGCGGTGAATGGGGACTTGAATTAATTACAAGTACTCTCATAATATTTCTTAAAATTAAACATATTCCTATTTAGTATTTCTGAGAATCCAACCTCTAGAAATAAAAGGACCAGTATATTTTGACAGTGCTACAAGGAAAAAAAGAAAATAAATGACCATTAATAACAGAATGGTTGAATACTTTTTTGGCACCTCTACATATACTGTGTGTGAAACTGTAAGCAGGAGAGTAAGAGAGAAAGATAGTGGCAGAGACAGAAAGATGGACTGTATCTACCAATCTGGAGGGATGTCATCTATATGCAAAGTGGGAAAAGCAATTAGATAAATGCTCCCAACTTGTCATTTTTAGAGAAATTACTGTAACAAAACGGGGACAGAGAAAAGAAGGAATATATAGGTCATGTTTTCGACACTTGTCACCTGGGAAGAAAAAGGCAAGAGTGGGGAAGAAGGACATGGTGTGGGGTTGATTTGATTTGCATTGCTCCAGTGGTTGCACTTTATTTTTCTATTAGTGCCCAATTAAAAATTTCAATTACAGAATAAATATCAAAATTATCACAGTACATTGGGCCAAAACTGTGGAACTAGACAATGTAAGATTTAGAGGCACAATAACATTTACCCACTTTCCTGAACTTTTGAGTCAAAACTGTTCTCAAAGTTTAAAATTATGAGAACAAAATATTTCACATCTAATAACTCCACAACTTTTGTAAAGAGCACAATAAACTTACGGGGTTTTCACCAAACCATAGACATAAATGTGAATATCGTCATCAAACTTAATAAAGTAGACAGACGGTTTGGCCACCACTTGATGGATAAAAATGCCAGTTCTCTTGGACCCATCATCTTTGGCGTGCTCCACCTGCTTGCCCACGAGGCTGTCGACCACTTCTCCAGGCTCCCGTTCTGCTGTAGGAAAATAGTAGCTGGAATCTGGAATGATTCGAAGGTCACCTTCTTTGTAGTCATCCAGCAAGGTGTACATATAGAGGACCGGATCTTTCTCATAGGTGATATAAAACCAAGTATCCATCACGGGGGCTCGCGCCAGCACCATACCCTTCCATTCATCTTTTGTACCATGCTCGCCTTCAAACACATGCCCCACTGCCTTCCCAATCAAGGAATCTGCCAAGCGTGAATCAATACGAGGAGCTGGCACTCTCTCAGGAAGAATCTCTAGCGCTAAAACTCTCTTATCTCGGTGTAGTTCTAGTCCATAAACACTATCTTTGCCATCATATTTAATGATGTAGAGTGTGGGCTTCACAGAAACCTGCTCGAGCACTGTGCCCTTCCACTGCTCAACCGGCTCATTGCCTTCTTTCCAGCCGTGTTGAATGCGACAGCCCACTACGTTCCTACAAGTGAGGAAAGTGGGCTTGCGCCGCTGCTTCCTGTGGGTGTGCCTTTTCTTCATCAGGTATGCAGACACGCCATCTATTCCAGTCGGAGGCACTGTTGGAGGAGACATGCTGAGGGCTTAAGAAGGTTTTGGCAAAGTTGCCGCTTGCTTAAATAAGCTGACAAAAATATCAACACTATCCAAAATGAGATTATAATTTTTTTCACGATCTCAGAGACCAGATCTTTCTACAAGCGCTTGCACCAGGATTGACAGAAAAGCTCTAATTCTGATTGTGGGCACTGGGACACCGTGGGCCTCTCAACGGTGCTCCAGACCGGGAGAGAAACTGCAGCCGCGGTGGCTAGAGAGAGATGGCGGGCTTGTGTGTGCTGTCGGTTCCTGGCGCCTGCCCAGACTCCCAACCCCAAATTCCTCAATCTGCCACTTATCTGTTGTCGCTGCTGTGGTAGCGGCACGGTGACAAAGGAGACCACTGGGAAGGTAGGCAAACGAGCTGCAATGGCAAAGGTGCAGGCGGCGGCGGCAGGTCTCTGAGGAGTTAGCGCGGCCTGGCCTTTGCAGCCTTAGTCGGTTTGGGCCAGTTTGGAACCGCGTTTTTTGCGGATAAGGGAACCCGCCCCCTCAGAGCCCGCCTGCACCTCGGCCCCGCCCATGTCGTCTCGCCTTACTCCCCGCGGGCGTCCGTAGGGAGGGTCAGCGCGCGCGCTTGGGTTAGATCAGCACTGACACTGGCTCTCTCCTTTATTTTCTCTTTCGCCCCCCAACTGTTTCTCTCAAACCTGAGCCAAACATACCGGCTCCCCTCCTCCTCTTCTCTGGCTGCCAGCTGCCCAAACAGCCTCCTCGACAGAGGCTCCATCTGCTTTCTATCTTCCAGGAATTCATCACAATCCTGTTTAAAAAAAAAAAAAATTCAAAGCACACAATGAGAGAGAAAGAGAGAGAGACAAAGACAGAGACAGAGACAGGATTTTTACACAGAAATGTACGTAAAAATGATTTTCTTTCAGTTTAAGGGATTTGCTATAAGAGAAGAAAAAGGCCGTGCACAGTCCACCATCTTGATTCAGATTCTTTATATTTTCTCCCTAATCATTTTTGGAAATGATTTTTAATAATTATTTTGAACGTAAAAGAAATACATTGACACTGTAGAGATTTTCAAAAATTCACTGAACTAAATGATAAAACTAACCTTAATCTGAAATTATTTAGGCATACAGGAAAATATTAGTCCTGCTGATTTTTCACTTGTTAATAGATTTGTGTTACACCTTACATATTTGAGAATGCATTTCATACTTACACAGCTTGTTTTTTTTCATTATATCATTAGAACTTTTATGAATATTAAATACTCCAAAAACCAAGATTTCTAATGATTCCATACTATTTGTTTCTCTCATTCCCTTGATCTTTTATCTTAAACATTCTCTGAAAGAAGAATAAATAATGAAACTATTTTACCTTCATATATGGATTTATTGAGTTTGTTTAAACCACGTTTTAAAGGAATATTTAATGACATGGAGATCTGCGTATGAGATAAGAATGAAGTTTGGAAATTGAAATGTTGAAACAAAATGTGGCCACAATTTCGCAGAGAGAGACAAACAAAACAGTATGTGTGTGTATTTATTATTTTTCTGATTGTGAGAGTTCTGATTGCATATATAGCAGTCACAGGACTGCTATGTAGATTAAATAAGAATTTCCCAAAAACCCTTAACATTGTATCCTATTTATAAAGCAGCAATAAAAAACAAGAGGGTCTAGATCCTTACTCTCCTTCTTCTACCCTTAACTGTTGAGAAGACCTCATATCATCATGATTAAAAAAGGCAATTAATTCACCTGGAACTGAGGAAATCAGTGCTGCAAGGTAGCAGAACTGCCTGCCTCCACATTTTATTACCTTTTAAGTCAGTGACAGAATAGCTTAGTCCTCATACTCTTAAATTGCTGGTTTGGCAGAAAATGTGAGGATTCTCCAATTCTTCATTATTCCTAGGCCAAGGACTTTGGGGATGGGATAATTTTCCAATACTGAGTTTTTTAGAGCTACATAGTGATATATATGTGTGTGTGTATATGAACTCCATATGCACGTTCAGTCAGAAGACATGTGTAAATGTCAGGCCATTATGTTCCACAATTAATATCCCTCAAAATAATTCTGTAGAACAAGATGCACTAAGCTCTTTCAGTGTAGAAGGGCACTTGACAGGTGAAAGATGACTACCTCACATGACATAAAATTGCAGGGCCTTGATACATACTTTGAAGGAATTTTAGCTTCTAACTCCACAGACAGAGGAGGCACAGAATGTGTCATGCTTAGAAATAGGGAGCATGGTTTGTGGTGGGGAGTAAAGTTACTTAACATCCTCAAGTGATAGGGATTGATATACTATCTACTGCATTTAGAAGTAGATAACATTCCTATTCTGATAGTGCGGTGTTGGTAGGACTAAGCAGAGAACTGTCTTCCATGTCCCACCTGACAGAAGCAGGTACTGTTCTGATTATCCTGGCAGATTAATATTGGTGATGCTGAGCAAATAGGTGCTTTTCTGTTTCCCACCAGGCAGAAGCAAGTGGTGTCCTCGTGAGTTCAAATGATGAGCTGCTCATCCACATTCATCTGGTTGTATGAGGTATTACTACTGATCATTATATTAATGGTCTATCCACATATCAACCTGGTAACAATGAGACTGAACAAGGTAGGGGTGAAACAGGTCCATTTAACAGACACTCCAGTTCCCTATGGCCTTGGTGTTAGTGAAAACCATTGAGAAGGTGAATATCAGTCACTATCCTCCATAAATGAAATTGAAAGATGGGAAACACGATGAGACTAGATGGTACCCAACTTTCTCTGCATCTTTGGCATTAGTGTGGCCCAGTGGTTAGATGAGTCTCCATTATTACTTTAAGGAAATGATGGGGAGAGTCATTACTCCACTTTCACATGAAGGTGTCAGAAAACCTTAGAAGGAAGCTAGTAACATAAATTACCATTTGCAATAAGAAATCACAACATATAAAGAACATGAAAAATCACACCTTGAATGAGACTATACAGATAACTGATATCACAACTGAGATGAATCAGATGTTGGAATTATTTGAAATGGATTTTTAAGCAGCCATAATAAAATACTTTAATAAAATTTATGAATTACCTTGAAACAAATGGAAAAATAGTAGATCTCAATAAATAAATAAAAATATTTTTTTACAGAACTCAATGGAAACTTTTATAACTGAAAAATGTAATGACAAAAATAAAAATCTTCTGAGGTAAAGTCAATATAAAACTGGAGATAAAAGAAGACAGAATCAGTAAACTTGAGAGAAAATTGGAACTTATACTATGTGGATAATAGAGAAAATAGTCCGATAAAAAAGAGTCACAGGAATTCTGAGACAGTAAAAAAGTAAACATTTACAACTGCATCAAAGAAGTAAAACCTTAGGTAAATATATGTCAAAATACGCACACGATCTATATCCTAAAATTACAAATGTTAATGGAACAAACTAAAGAAGCCCAAAAGAGATGTTTAGACATACTCTCTTCATGGATTGGAAGATTCAACACAGTATAGATGTCAAGTCAGTTCTCTCTGAAATGATGTATAGGTTTAAAGGAACTTCTATGGAAATTAGAAAAAAAATGTTTTTCATAGGCATACACAAAGTTCTTAGATATATGTGCAAACACACAATAACTGGAATGGTTAAAATAATTTTGAAAGAATAGGTCCAACAACCAAGGAAGTGCAGTTTGCAGACCAATGGACAAACATAAGACAGATGACATAAATAGACTCATACAAATGTGTCCAACTAATTTTTGACAAAAGTGCAAAAGCAGTTTAATGGAGGAAGGCTAACTTTTTGAACAAATATCATTTAATTAACTGGACATCTATAGAGAAAGAAATCTTAGATGTAGGGCTCGTATATAAAAATAAACTCAAAATAGGAAATGGCTAAAATATAAAATGTAAAGCTATGAAACTTTTACAAAAATCATAGGGGAAAAAGTCTGTGGGGTCTATTGCTGCATGAATGAAGTGTTCTCATTCTTGACACTGACAGAAGGATGTTTAAAAGGAGCAATGGGTAAACTGCTCTGAAAAAACCCTTTTAAGAATATTAATACACAATGAGAGGAAATATTTGCAAATCATATATCCCCCCAAAAAATTGTATGTTGAAAATGTAAAAAATTCTGAAAGCTCAACAGTAAAATCACCAACAATGCAATCAGAAAATAACAAGTCTTCAACAAACTTTTAACCAAAACAGCTATAAATATAACATAAAAGCACACAAAGAGATCATGAGTCATTAAGGAAATGTAAATTATGACCATATTGATAGATATCACTATACACATCTTTGAATAACTAAAATAAAAATAGTGATATACCAACTTCTGTGAGGAATGGCTGAAGCTGGAAATTGATCACATGTGCGCTCCTGCTCCAACTCCCCCACCATGGGCCAGCCAGGCCAGCCAGAGAACAAAGAAGCAATGAAGAGCGCTGAGGTGAGCTACTAAAACAAGTTGTTCCAGCCCAGAGAACACCTAGCCCTAAGGCAATCCAAGCAATGGGTTGCTAGGAAAAGGGGTGTCATGTGACACCAACTTGCGAAATGTATAAGTAAATGCACTGCTTTGGTTGAGCAGTTCCTTTCCTCCCATCAGGAGAGAGGGCTCCACCTGACCTCAGCTTTTTGTCTCTTTTCTTCATTTCTCCATCATCTCACTGTCCGTCCACCCAGGAAATTTTAGAGCTGTGCAGGATGTGGCATATGGCACCTGAACACGGACTGGGGTAAGAAGAAATAGTGAGTCAGGGGACACTTCTCATTGTGCATGTAAAAGGGGGAGAAGTGCATTAATATCATCAGGTGTTAAACTTGGGGCAAGAGAAAAGTGGGCTCACTAGGGCCAGATAGAGAAAAATGGGCTCACTAGGGCCAGGTGATAAATAGCTCAGCAGCACAGAGACTTCCTGTCAAGTGCAAGGTCTTGAGTTCGATTCCCCATACCAAAAAAAAAATAAGTAAATAAATAAATAAATAAATAAATAAATAAATAAATAAAATAACAGGCTCATGGGAGGCAAAGAGGGAAGAGGTGTATTGATTTTTGTCGGTCATTGAACATGGGGCAGGCAAATTCTCAAGAGCCACAAATGTATATGGAATTGTTTGTTGTAATCTTGATTCCTGTATTTACTTTATTTTCATGGATTTTGATTAAAGAGGGTCTTAATGATTGTAAGTTTGTTGGGATGACCACAAAGGGTTTGCCTCAGGGCATTATTTTAAAATCAAGTCCTGAGTGGGAAAAGGATGGTGGAATAACAGCCAGCCCGATAAACTTAACTGAGCCACAAGTGGCAATTCCCACCTTTTCAGCTCAGAGAAATATTGCTGTGTCACAGGTTGGAACTTCTGCCTCTCAGGGAGCAGATCTGTGTTCTCTCGCTCCCTTGAAATTGGCACTAAAAGAAGCCAGACAAGTGGGGGAGTCCATGGAGGGTTTTCAACATACTTACACTTTACTGAAGTTCAATTTCCCAATAATCCGGGACAAGTTATATGCCTTCATGAAGCTGTACCCTTTAAGACCTTAAAATAATTAAAACAAGCTACTCCTACTTATGGCCCTACAGCCCATTTTACCTTAGGTTTAATAGAATTTATAGGACAACAGATTATGGCCCCCAAATGATTGGAAAGGAATAGCTAAAGCATGTTTAAGTCCAGGGGATTATTTGTTGTGGAAAGGAAATTTCTTTGAATTATGCTCAGATCAGGCCACTCGTAATGCCACTCTCAACATAGCCATTACGAAAGACATACATATATATTTTTTTGCGTGTATGTGTGGGTACAGGGGTCGACCTCAGGACCTCATGCGCCAGCAGGCGCCCTTGCCACTGAGCGATATCACCAGCCCTTTTTTTGTATGTGGGTTCTGGGAGTCGAACTTAGGCCCTTGCGCTTGCCAGGCAGGCACTTACACTACTGAGCCATCTCACAGGCCCTACAAAAGACATATTAACTGGAGAAGGTGCCTTTACTGCAACAAGCAATCAACTTACTTTTGAATTACATGTATATGAACAAATTAAAATAGCTGCCATAAGGGCTTGGAGGGAACTTCCTTCAAAGGGTGAGCCATCCCTTGATTTGACTTCCATTCATCAAGGTCCTGATGAGACTTTTCAAGATTTTGCAGCATGTTTATTGCACTAGTGGGAAGATTATAAGCGATACCGAGGCTAGCAAGTTAATAGTTCAACAGTTGGCCTTTGAAAATGCAAATAAATGGTGTAAAGAGGCTTTAAGAGCCCACAAAAAATGGGCTACACTGGCTGAGATGATTCGAATTTGTGCAAACATTGGCCTCTCATATGTGCAAGGGGCTGCCTTGGCAGCAACTATCACTCAGGTTATTTATCCACAGCCTAGAGGAAAGGGAAAAAACAGGGTTACTTGTTTCAGCTGTGGGGGTGGGTGGCATTTAGCTAAAAATTGCTCTGCTGCACCTGTAGGGCAGCACAGCTGCTATCTGTCCATCAACAAAACCTTCTATCTGTCCAAAATGTAGACAAGGGTATCATTGGGCAAATGTGTGTAGATACAAAATCAACATTGAACGCCGACCCATTTCGGGAAACTTCCAGTGGGGCCTGCCCCCGGCCTCACCAAACAGTGCGTGCATGTTCCCTAATTCCTCCCCAGCCCTACCCTCCACCACCAAGCATGTTTCTGACCTCTGGTGAGCGACAAAAGACAGCAGAGGCTTGGACCTCAGTCCCTCCTCCAGATTCATACTAACTCCTGAAATGGGATCCCAAGTTATTCCTACTGGAGTCTATGGATCTTTGACTCATGGAACAGTGAGTCTCCTGCTAGGCTGCAGCAGTCTCACTTTAAAAGGTCCCCATGTGTTGCCTGGTGTCATCGACGCTGACTACACAGGGGAAATCAAGGTTATGATTCAATCTGTTGAAAACATTGTTCGTGTCATGCCAGAGTCTCATATTGCTCAGTTGGTTATTCTTCCCTTGACAAAAACTGGAAAATCTATAAATAAGGAAAGGGGATCCAAGGGTTTTAGGTCCTCTGATATGTATTGGGTTCAACAGATTAAACAAGATCGTACAGAGATGGAATTGATTATTGAAGAAAAAACATTCAAAGGGATTTTAGACACAGGTAAGGATGTTTCAGTTATTGCCCAATGCCATTGGCCTATGGCATGGCCTCTGGATATGGCAACTACAGATCTACAGGGGGTGGGCAGTGTTTCTCACCCTAGTAGAAGTGTTAAATTGTTAACTTGGAGGGATTCAAAAGGTCATTCTGGACGTTTTTCACCTTATGTCCTCCCCCATATACCAGTCAATCTATAGGATCATGATATATTACAGGATATGGGGGCATTTTTGCTTAGTCCTAACTCTTTGGTGACTCATCAGATATTACAACAAGGTTTCCTTCCCACACAAGGGCTTGGTAAAAACAATCAAGGAAGGAAAGTACCTCTTCCACTTATTCCTAAAAAAAGACCATTTTGGTATAGGCTACTCACCTTCTCATTTTAAGGTGGTGCTTGATCTCTTCTCTTACCCCACAGACAGCGTCCAAGATAACTTGGATGTCTGATGACCCTGTTTGCATTGATCAATGGCTCCTCACGAAGGAGAAGTTTGCAGCAGCTCACACACTGGTTAATGAACAGATGATGGCAGGACACCTAGAACCCTCCAATAGCCCTTGGAATACCCCAATTTTTGTAATAAAAAAGAAGTCAAGAAGGTGGAGACTGGGCCGGTGAGATGGCTCAGCAGCGTAAGCGCCTGCCTTGCAAGCGCGAGGGCCCGAGTTCGACTCCCGGATCCCACATACAAAAAAGGGGCCAGTGATATCGCTCAGCGGCACGGGCGCCTGTTGGCGCGCGAGGTCCTGAGGTTGACCCCCCGGTACCCACAAAAAAAAAAAAAAGAAGGTGGAGATTGCTACAGGATTTGTGGGCTGTTAATTGTACCATGGAACCTATGGGAGCACTTCAACCAGGATTGCCCAGTCCCATAGCTATTCCTTTCCATTTTTCCCTCATGGTGATTGATTTAAAGGACTATTTTTTTTACTATCCCTCTCCATCCTCAAGATAAAAAACGTTTTGCCTTTAGTTTACACTCTATTAATCATCAGGCCCTTATGTGCCATTTCCAATGGTGCTGTCTGCCACAAGGAATGGCAAATAGTCCAACCCTATGTCAAGGGTTTGTGGCTGCAAACATTTGGTCAGTCGGCCAGGCTTATCCATCTCTTATCTTATTCATTACATGGATGATATTCTTCTAGCACATGAGTCCTCATCCACCTTGCACTAAGTATTTATTCAGTTAGATAAAGCCATTCGTAATGTAGGTCTAATGGTGGCCCCTGAATAAGTGCAAACTATGGCACCTTTTTCATATTTGGGTCACCTTATCCAACAAAGACATATTGTACCCCAAAATGTTCAGATCCAGCTTAACCATCTTGCAACTCTGATTTTCAGACTCTACTTGGTAATATTAATTGGCTCTGCCCAGCTCTTAAACTAACAACTTATGATTTAACTCCTCTCTTTGATATTCTCAAGGGGGACCCAGCCCCCACCTGTCTAAGAGTACTCACAACAGAGGCTAAAACTGCCTTGGATAAAGTTAATCTGGCTCAGTCTAATACTCAACTCTCTAGAGTTGACCCTCTTTGCCAATGTTTTTAATTATTTTCCCAACTCGACATATGCACACTGGGGTACTTTGGCAGTCTCAGGGCCCTCTACAGTGGCTACATATGCCACATACTCCACATAAAACCATTACACCCTTTTATGATGCTGTGGCAGGACTGATTGGATGTGGGCAGAAGTGTGTTATTCAGCTTTTTGGATGTGAGGTACAACATATTGTTGTTCCCTTTTCTTTGGTTCAACAACAGTTGTTATGGCAATTCTTGTCCTCTTGGCAAACCACATTACCTAACTTCCCTGGTGTTACTGATTGTCATTATCCTCCAGACAAATTAATCCAATTTGCTTCTCTCACACCCTTTGTCTTCCCTTAAAAAATAAGCCCTGTTCCCATAGCTGGAGGTGTCTCTGTTTCCACAGAAGGCTCCTCCTCAGGCAGGGGAGGTTATGTTATGGCCTCCTCTTCCCAAATACAGGATACAGGTTTTTCTTCTTTACAAAAGATGGAATTGCAAGCCATAATATGGGCCTTACAAAATCATTCAACCACTCCAATTAACCTTTTTTCAGACATCGCTTATGCTTGCGGTGTGGTGCACCGTATTGAAACTGCTACCATTCACACTAACCAGGAAGATCTTTTTCATTTGTTTCACACTCTCCAATTTGCTATTCAGTCACGTCATGTCCCCTGTTTTATTGGTCATTTATGTTCTCATTCCCAATTGCCAGGGCCTCTCACTGAGAGAAACACTGCAATAGACAGATTGCTAGCTACTGTCACTGTTACTCCCTCAGAAGCCATTCAACAGGCTTCTGCCTCCCATGCCACCTTTCATCAAAATGCTTCTGCCTTATGCAAACAGTTCAATTTAACCTGGAAACAGGCTCGACAAATTGTTAAACAGGGTTCTTCATGTGTAATACATTTTCCCTTACCCTCTATGGGGGTTAATCCCCGAGGATTACACCCCAACCATCTCTGGCAAACGGATGTCACTCACATTCCTGAGTTTGGCTCTTTATGCTGGGTCCACTTTTCAGTAGACACTTCCTCAGTATTTATTTTTGCTTCTGCCCACACTGGTGAAGTGGCTAAACATGTAATTGCTCATTGCTTGAATGCCTTTAGTACTCTTGGCTGCCCTCAGGCACTTAAGACTGACAAAGGCCCAGCCTATACAAGTGCTGCTTTCCAAATGTTTTGTAAAACTTTTCAGATTTCCCTTACCACAGGAATTCCTTATAACCCTCAAGGTCAAGGGATTCTTGAACGTGCTCACTGTACACTCAAAATTCAACTATAAAAACAAAAGGAGGAATCCTTCCCTACAAAATTTACACCTCATAATAGACTTCACTTGGCAACATATACTACTAACTTTTTAAATCCTACTAAGGATGAAACTACAGCAGAGGAAAGACAATTCAATCAGGTAAATGAAAAAAGCTAGGAAGGGTCCTTTGGAAAGATCTTCATACTAGACAATGGAAGGGACCCAGCCCAGTGCTCATTTGGGCTCAAGGGTATGCTTGTTTCTTTCCAGAGAACACTGAATGGCCTATCTGGGTACCAGACCATGCTGTCCAGCTGTATCATGGACCCAGGCCTTGGAGAAGGAGTTGATTCCACATTACAAGAAGCTGATGCTCAGTCCTAGGACAGTGATGCCTCAGAGATTGCTTTACAGCTGATAGACAAGGATGAGGTTAGACCTGACCTGGGGCCAATTGAAGGAATTGACCCAGAATGCCCAGGAGATGGCAACCAAAAATGGGAATCAGAGGTTTGAGTAGATGGTAGAGTGCTTAGAGATAACCAAGTCAAAAGTTACATGAAAGAAGGGGACACAAAAGTTACTAGTATTCTTGACAAAATAAAAATTATATATCAATTATAGATAAAAAATTTTATTCCTTCCAAATTCTTAAGAGATCTCTGCTATTGAACTACAAAAAATCTGACTCGTCTACTTATAAAATTCTAAAATTGTAAAAGAGTTATTATAATTCAATTTGGTCAAGAATATATTTGAGTGCACTCTGATTTTGTAGGTGGATTGTGTATGTCTGTTTTGTCCAATCTGTACAGATTGCCTCTGCATGTTTGTTTGTCCATTTGTCCAATCAGTTAACAGCTGTATTTTTTATTTTTTATTTTTGAGTGCAACACTTTTTCTCTTTTCCTGTTTTCTTTTGCATTTTTGGATCATTTGTTCAAAATTTAAATTGATTTACAGATTTAAAGGCATGCTTTTACCTGGGTTGCCCGCTGGTCACAATGACATCAAATTTGGTTTTCTCAGAGGTCATCAGAAATTTGCTAAGGTAATTAATGGGACCTTTTGGGCTTGGAGAATTATTGGTCAAGTTTCCCAGTGGCAAATAAAGGAGCAGCTGCCTGGGAAATTATCTCAGCCTTTTTTCATTAATGGGAATCCCCAGTGATCTTCACAGCCTTATTGGGAGACACCCCAATAAATATTATTAAAATATATTATTGTGATAAGATTATGTTGGTCATTGTCAAGAGATTGTTTTCTAGGTAATAAGATTTTGATTTAAAGAAGTTCTTTTTTTTTCTTTATTTGGGTACCAGGAACCGAACTCAGGACCTCACGCTTGCCAGGCAGGAGCTTATGCCACTGAGCTAAATCACCAGCCCTTAAAGATGTTCTTGTACAAATGTTTTCATATGGCTATGATGATTGTTATTGTTTGTAGTGTATTGAATGTATTCATGCCTGCAGATGTGCGGGTCTTCCAAAGTGTGGAATAAGGACTGTTTATGGTGATAGAATTTTCTTTCAGATTCAGACCTTTGCCTTTAACAAAAACGTATGTGATGTACCTCCCACTAAAGGTCAACAAGTTAGGTAAAAGCCTTTTATGTATTAGATAGGGATGACTGACTAAAAGAGGTATTTCATGTCAAAATGAAAATTCAGGTGTGCTGACAAAATGTCATCATGATTGTCACATTACAATATTATGTATAATTTTGATTTCTAATTTTCTGTGTAAAATATGTAACTGTTAAGATTCCATAGGGATTCAAATATTAGAATATCCATGGTTGTTAGGAAATAATGGTTTTATCTTATGTTCTAAGGTGCCTGATATTTAGATAAGAAAGTAATATTAAGCTCACTGCCTTCATTACAATGTAATGCCATTAATCTTCTCTTATGGATGTTCAACAACTGAGGTTTGGAGACCAAACAATTAGAAAGATGGGCTAAGAGGACAGCCAATATTTTGGCCCTTGCCCTTCAAGGTCAGTGAGGACCCAGGACATAGGAGAACTTCTGCTGTGATATCCTAGAACTCAGTGAGTCCCTGGTCTTCTGATCAAGGAGACTATGGGGCCACAGAGGAAAGTGATCTATGTATAGTGTGCCTAAGGAGAGTCACCAGGAGAGAAAAATCTCCCAAGCTTTTACAGAAAGCAACTTGGTCAAGCAATGGCTGTGACTCATCTAGATGTCTGACACTGACAGAGGTACAAAGAGGTGCTGTGCATGGTTCCAAGGTATTTTCTAAGGAGATTTAGCTGACCTTGATACCTAACAGAAATTATTTAATACAGGTATCACTTTAACTTGGTCTTGAACATCCGGCAGAAAAGTATAACCACAAGAAAACTGTCTGCAGATTCCAAATGTAGCTCCTCCAACTTCAACTGGCCACCCATTGCTTACAACTACAAAACAGAAAAGGGGGAGATGTGGGGAGTGGCTGAAGCTGGAAATTGATCACACATACACTCCTGCTCCAACTGCCTGCTGTGGGCCAGACAGGCCAGCCAGAGAACAAAGAAGCAATGAAGAGCACTGAGGTGAGCTACTAAAACAAGTTGTTCCAGCCCAGAAAACAACTAGCCCCAAGGCAATCCAAGCAATGGGTTGCTAGGAAAAGGGGTGTCATGTGACACCAACTTGCGAAATGTATAAATAAATGCACTGCTTTGGTTGAGCAGTTCCTTTCCTCCCATGAGGACAGAGGGCTCCACCTAACCTCAGCTTTTTGTCTCTTTATCTTTATCTCTCCATCCTCTCACCATCCTTCCCCTGGGAACTTTCATAGCTGCGCTGGATGTGGCAAGATTCTAATGAGAGGAAGAGAAACTAGTTTCTGTTATGTTGACGGTAAAATGTAAAGAGATGTATTTTTTCTGGTAAATATTTTGTAGTTTCTTATAAAATAAACATATGATACTATATACCCAAGCAATTATGTCCATGGGCATTTATCCTAGAGATACAAAAACCCTGAACATGGGGCCAGTGAGATGGCTCCTGCACCTGCCTGGCAAGCATGAGGGCCCGAGTTCAACTCCCAGAACCCACGTATGAAAAAAGGGCCAGTGATATCGCTCAGCAGCACGGGCGCCTGCTGGTGCACGAGGTCCTGAGGTTGACCCCCTGTACCCACAAAAAAAGACCCTGAACATTAATGATCATTAAAGATTTATTCACGGTAGATGAAATCCAGAAACAAATCATATGTTCCACTTTAGGTGAAAGATCAAATAGACCACACAACATGCATATCATGGAATATTAATCCTTAATTAAAATACAAGCCACAATTTGGTGGGATATGAAAGGAATTATACTGATTTTAAAGAAAGTGCTAATTTCTAAAGATGGCACAGTGTACTATTTACACAGCAATCTTGAAGTGGCAAAGTTACAGTTTATTTTGTAGAGATCAGGAGCTAAAATAGAAGTGGCTGTATCTATAGAGGGGCAGCACAAGGAATCCTGGCAGTGGAACTTTGTTAGTAGTTGTCATACTAACCTATGCAAATAATAAAAGACCAGGGTAAAAACTAAATACACAAATGAATGTGAGTATAACTGATGAAATGTGAATTAACTTAGTAGTTATTTAAATGTGAATTTCCTATTGTAACACTGTGGTACAGAAATGCCAGTAATCCCATTAGAAAAAATTGGGTTAAATGTATGCAAGATCTTACTGTATTACTCCTAAAATTATGTGCGAGTTGATAATTATCTAAAATATTTTTTTAAAAATAAAGATGGGCTGGGGGTTTATCTCAGTGGTTGAATATTTTCCTAGCATGTGTGAAGTCTTGAGTCCCTGAGTTCAATTTCCAGAACTGAAAAACAAACAAACAAAAAACAAAAAAAACAAGCAAGCAAGCAAGGAAGAAATATAAAGAACTGGAACTGTGGTAAGTAATAGACAAGGATATTTTCTATGCATATATAACTTCTAAATAATAAAACTAAGAAAATCATAGATGATCATATCTGTAAATTTCTTATTAAAGTAAATACAAATAAATGCACTACCTTTTATGTACAGGAAAAGCTAATTATGTGGCCTTGGGAAAGTAGTCAAATTTTTATGTTTCTATTTCATCAAAAATATGAAATTTAGAATAGCTAATTTTTAAAATCACTTCTTGATGAAATGAAAATAGACAACTAGGAAAGAGAGTTGGGATTAAAAATAGAATTGAGACATAGTCAGTTAAACTATCAGTCTATCAATGTAGTGTATAAAATCAGAGAACACAAGTAGGTAAAGTAAGTAAAAGTGACAGAACACTCAAAATGTAGAATAAGAGATTTTTCTTCTCTCTGCTAATTCAAAACTATACAGATTTGTGAAGTTGGTAATTGCTTGTAAAATTCTGTCCTCCTAGTATTTTGACAAGTTGGAATGTGGGGAGCTAATGAGAAGAGTAAATCTCTACAGTAGGTAAGTTAAATGTATCTTGAATAAAGACTTCATTCTTATGGGAGAGTTTGTTCAGGATTTGCCATATCTTGGAAGACACATTTATCTAGATATCAAAGATTTCTCCTATACATTGTTTTGAAAATAGAGATCAGTGATTTAAAATTAATATTTTATTTAGTTTCCAATGGATGGAAAATGATATATGTAGTTATCATTTTTCTTATTTGACAAAACAGTTGTTTTAAAAGTATAAAGGTGGGCTGGTGAGATGGCTCAGTGGCATAAGCGCCTGCCTGGCAAACACAAGGGCCCGAGTTTGACTCCCAGAACCCACATATGAAAAAAGATCCAGTGATGTCACTCAGCGGCACGGGTGCCTGCTGGTGCATGAGGTCCTGAGTTTGACCCCTGGTACCCACAGAAAAAAAAAGGGTATAAAGGAATGGCTTAAACCATTATCCAAAAAGAAAAATCCCATATATTATGGCAACTAATAAATTAGCAGAAATGGCAAGTTTAATTATTAAGCTTCGTCACTGAATTTGGAGTTTCTGTATCAAACAAGAAGTATCTTAGGGACTAGTCCTTGGATTCTTTTCTTTTCTTGATGCATCCATTTTCTTTCATATAAAAGAACAAAAATACAATGGAATCACACCATAATGCCTTCAGTGGGCAACATTAAATGGGCAGTGGGGGAATCTTTAAGTGAAGGCTTGTATTTCATGAAGTTAATAAAAATAATCTCTGTTAGTCTGCACTGAAACAATTCACAGATATAAAGTTAGTGAAACTTACTGTAGACAAAACTGAACTAAAAACTTCCAAAATGTACATTTGTTCCTACCCAGTCCCATAGGTTAGGTAAGTCTTCTTGACCATGTACTCTTCTGGATGTTAGGTGAAGAAAGGGATGAGCTCATTGTAAGAAACCCAAGGTATACAAAAAACTTGCAAAACTGAAAAAAGTAAACTATCACCCCAAAACTTATCATCTATCCATATGAATTCTAGGAAAGATTGAAATCTGTTTATATAACTATGATGTTTAAAACTCCATGTTAAATTATCTCTTATATAAGTAAAATTATAACAACTATATGCACTTGAATAAAGGATAGCCTTTTGTTAATGGCCACCATCAAGAAACCAAATAATAACAAATGCTGGCTAGGCTGCAGGGAAAAAGCAAAACTTCTACATTGTTGGTGGGAATGTAAACTAGTAAACCCACTAAGGACATTGGTATGGAGGATTCCTCATAAAACCAAATGTAGAAATTCAATTTGATCCAATTATTCCACTTCTAGGTGTTTTCCTGAGAGAGATAAAGATACCATATTACAGCGATATGTGCATATTCATGTTTATAGCAGCATTAATAGCTAAATCTTGGAAGTAGCCTATATGTCCATCAACAGATGGATAAAGAAAATGTGATGTTAGTATATTATAGAATAGTATCTGCAACAAAGAAGGATAAACGAGTTATTTGTAGGACAATGGATGCACCTTGAGATCATAATGTTAAGTGAAATCAATCGGGCACACAAGCTTAAATATTACAAGATTTATTTGAGAAATCCAAAATATATATAAAGAGCAAAACAAAAGGTAGAGAATAGGAAGCAAGGGGACTAGATCTTTCTTAAATGGGAAGGGGATCAAGAGATGGAGGGAGCAGAGAGTGGGGGGGAAGAAAGGAGATTAAAGAAGAAATAAAGATGTTTTAAATACATGTTTCAACTCCACACAAGTAATGTAAACAGTATGCAATGCAAACAGGTACCAAAATAAAACAGTTGAAACAAGTTTATATTTCTTCAGTGAAATGCCACCCACTTTTCTCTGAACAAAGAAATGACAAAGAAATGAAATAAATTGATATATGCACACAGTTAAAGAGATTCAGGGATTCAGATTACTACAATTCATAATTTTTCATAAAGATATTCTTCATTATCAAGGACTATTGCAAAGTCCTTGGGATAAATTTTGAAAAGATGCCTGCCTTAGGGTTAAACTGGGGTGGTACCAAAGATCACATTTAAAGGCACTGGATTTTGAACTCTTGGTACACATTAGAAATTTTTGGTCAGCTTGTAAAACACAATTTCCTGATGACATGCCTCCAGAGACTATGATTGAGAAGGTCTTTGGTGGACTCCATAAGCATGCTGTTTTGTAAACTTCCACAGGCCTCACTTTGAGAATTATTACTATAAAGCAGGCCACTTGAATCCATTTCACTATGCTTTTGATCTTAAGAAATTTGATGTATAAATATGATTTCCTTGAGCTAGAATATTCAGTACCCACATGTAAGTCATTTAATTTAATCATGTTTTATGTTTTTCATATATTTAGAGAGTTTTGTTTATTTCATAAGGAAAGTCATACATGTAGTAATGATGACAGGTAAAGAATACTACAAGTTGAATGTTATCCTTTCTATGGGAAAATAATGTTCTCATACTTCACGGATTTAAATAATTTTCCTTTTGACATGTATACATACTATGAAAATGTTAAAAATCACATTTTAGGCCAACAGAGCATATGCACATCAAAATGTGATCATCAATAACAGTGAATGCATTTTCTAATTCATCTTCTCTTACACTCACTTTTAGAGTTGCCAAACACATCATTATCACTTCATCTAGTCAACATTTTTTTAGGCAAACTTCACATCTGTTTGGTGAATTTAGACAACTAATAATCAAACTTATTTTCCATGTGTCTATACTAATGACAGCCATTGTTTATTTTAGGAAAATCTCCCAGTAATCTCTCTTCATACCTTGTCCTTATTCAAATAAGGAGTTAGCTGCATAAACTCTAAACCATGACCATATCAATCTTAGTCTTTTGTTCAACAATACCAAATATGGCAAAAAAGTCCAGACAATGATGGTAATATTGGATTTGGCTTTAAGAAGTCACTGGTGACATTTATGGGAGCAGAATATATATATATATATAAAATTTTAAATGGCTATGAATTAGAAAATATAAGCAAAATAATATATAAACATTCCAAAATATATATTTTTAATATATTGATGGGATCAACTAAAATGAAATCTTCCTTTGAGTAGATATGACAAAAACATAGGAGATTTTAAGAATGCTCTTAACAGTGTTTAATTTTACATACATGACCCAAAAAGAATTTTAGAGAAGAGTAGTGTTACAGTTTAAACATAAACTATCCTCTAAACATTTAATGTGTTCAGAGGTGGGTTTTTAGAAAGTAATTTGATTATGGTGGCAATCTACTCATCAGTTGAGTAATCCTTCCCGTTAGTTTATAGCTGAAAATTCTGTTAGGAGGTAGTACAGAGTTGGCGAAGGTGAACCATTATGGACATGCCCTTGGAGGATAATTTTCTTGCTCCTGTGCTTCCTTTGGTGCTTGCTACCTGGCTGCCATCTGTTGAGCAGCTTTCCTCTACCGGTTCTTCTGCCATGACATTTCTGCCTTTGAGCCAACTGAACATGGACTGCATGCTCTGAAACTGAGGGCAAAACATACACCTCTCAATTTTCTGTATTAGTCACTTTCCTTTGCTGTAACAAGATACCTAAAACTCACAAAGAATACAGCAATTTGATACCAGAGAAATTAGGTTGTTGCTGTAAGCATGTTGTTCAGAAACCTTCAGAACTGGTTTGTGGGAGGGAGCAGTTTCAAAAAGTTTGGAGACAACCTCGAAGGATGTAAGTAGAACCTAATGAGAAATTCTGGTCAAAGCTCAGAAAACCAGGATGTTGACAGCAATGGTGACAGTAAAGGTCAGGTTCATGAGGTTTCAACTGTATTCTTAGATGTGAACAAGGACCACACTGGAAATTGAACAAGTGGCCACTCCTGTTACATTTTGAAAGAGAATTTGTCTACATTTTGTCCATTCCCTAAATCTTTGTGTGAGGCTCAATTTAAATGTGGTGGACAAATTGACCTGGTAGAAAAAATTTCAAGGCATTCTAATTTCAGACTGGCATGGATAATGCTGGCTGCTTTTAGCAAGATTTACAAAGAAAATCAGGAACAAAAGCACAGCTGGACCATGTGAAAAATGTTCAGTGTGGCTATAAAGTAAGTGAGTGTAAACTTGCAGTGAGGAAGAGTGTGACTGTTGAAAAGATTAGTGTTAATTTTTAAAAATGCCAAATATTTTGCATCCGAACACTAGAAAAGATAGCTTGAGGACATCTCAGTAATTTGCTATATTGCACTCTTTGCAGGCTCAACTATGTAAAAGGGGAAATTCCTTTGAAAGTCTGCTTTGAGAAGAAACCCCAAGGGAAATCTGCACATACAAGACTACATATGGAAGTGTATTCTGGAGTTCAGCCATATGGGCACTCATAGGTTGTTGCTGTCATGGTCCAAAAGGGCCTGGCTACTGCTCAAGCTGGCAGTAGATTTTTATTTCATTTACATGGTGCTAGTTTAACAGATATGAAGAATGCAAGAATTATTTGATTGCAGAGGCATCTATCCAGATTTCAAAAGAAGGTCTGAGAGGCTAAACAATGTGCCCCTGTGACAGTGATGCTTGAAGCTGTGAGAGTGAAGTAAAAACTATAGTGGAGATCCCAGAATATGAAAGTGCCAGGAACATGGAACATCTGAGGAAAACCACAGGCTGTGATTAAGCTAGCCAAATAGTGTGGTCATGTGTGTTGCAATCAGTAAAGTTATAAGGATGGGACTGCCCAAGCTCTTTGGAACTCACATCTCACTACCACTTGCCCCAGATATTGGATATGGAGCTACAGGATTTAATGTTTTCCTGCCAGGTTTCAGCCTTGTTTTAGTCCCATTCCTTTCTATTTCCCTATTCCTCCCTTTTGTAACTGAAATGCTTACCTTGTGCCATTGTATGTTGGCTGTGTTTAAACTTTTGATTTTCTCAGGAGCTAACAGTTAAGAGTTTGCCTTAAGTATCAGAGGAGGCTTTACACTTGAACTTTTGGACAATGCTAGAACTGTTGAAATTCTGGCAACTCTTGGAAATGGAGTGAATGCATTTTGCATAATGAAATGGACTCACTATGTGGGAGTCGTGGCTCAAGCATGCAGATGCATGGTGACTACTTGTGACCTCAGAGGCCTCCAGAGAGAAAAGCACCAGTGTAATGGAGCAGTGGATGCAGTAGACTGTAGTGGTTGTGAGTAATTCAGATTCAAATGCCCCCAAGGCAAGTGCGGTTGTCCAGTAGCCATCTTGGAGAACAGACAACTCAACACAGAACTCAGACCAGATATGGTCTTTCTCCATCTAGTGGCTGAGGGCTAGAGTGAGGCAAAACAAATTTCAAGTTGGTAGGAGGTCAAGAAGCTGAGTTCAAATTGGCAGGGACCCATGTTCAAGCTGGCAGGAGGGATATGGAGTGTTGCAGACTGAACAAATTGGGTTCCAGCCTCACAGCTGAAAACCAGCCACAACTTCAAAGGAACTAAAGGTGCAGGCTTCTTGGGATTATCCACTACAACACCATAAATCTGGCTGGATTTCTGTGATTACTCAACATGGATCAGATCTCTGTCTGCCCACTCTGTCTACCAGTGAAAGGAGAGACATACCTTAAAAAGGACATTTTTTTTCTTGTTTGTTTTTCTTTTGATTTTCTTGATTGCTTGTTCTTTTTTTTATGTGTGAACATTGTTTGTAGTTTTCTTGTTGCTGTTACTCTGTTCTTGATTTTTCCTTTTCTTCTCACTTTCCCTCCTCTCTTCTTCACAGTTTGCAAAGTTCTTGTAATTTTCCTTTGTCTTTCAGCCTTGCTTCTAATCTCTTCCTCTTCTTTTATTTATCTATTTTTCCAAACCCTTTTACATTTTCTCTACTGAAGGTAAAATCACCATATGAAGGGCATGTTTAAAGTATACAATTTTATTATTTTAAATTTTGTTATAGCCTGTACTCTCTGGCAGAGACCAGTCTCATTCACCTGCCACCATCAACACACTTTCTGGGAGCATGAGAGCCTTGGATGGAATGGCGCCACCCTGAGTTCCAAGCACAGTTCCACTGCCCCCCCAATGGCACCCAGCCAATCCCTCTCTCACTCAGGATGGCTGAGCCTCAGAGGCACTCACCACCAGCCCATGCAGTCCTTCACTGCTCCCCTGCACCGCCACTGTCTCACATCCCTCTGTGAAGGCCCCCAGGGGAGCTGGCAGTCACAGTGTGTCCACAGATTTGAACTTCTGTTGCACCATGAATCCTGACACAGGGAGGAGGCACCCATGGTCACCTCCTTCTTCTTTGTTGAAATTTCTCTTCACTCTCTCCATGAGCCCCAAACTGCACTTCAGAACTTTCCTGGGTCCAGGGGAGTCACTTCCTTTTTTCTTGTCCTCCCCCAGCCACTATTTTCCAGTTTCAGAATGTCAACTTTTAGAGAAGTACACTGCCTGCTTCTTACAAATCTGCGATCTTCCCCCCTCCCCTTTTCTGTTCTTTTTACACAAGGCTGAGCATACAGTAAGTCATTAATTGATATTTGCTGACAGAGTTAATGAATATGTAAGACATGCATGAAGAGAAAGGTGGAAAGGATAGGTAAATTGAGAAGGTGGTGAATAGTTTGGTTTTGCTGCAAGTTGGCTCACTGCAGGTAGGGAGATAGGCTGCTATGTGCAATTTTCAGAATCAAAATTGTCAAAGACAAGAAGCCCAAGCCACTAAGGTATTCCTTGACTGAATGAGTTAGGTACATGTACCAACTTTCCATGATAAATATAATCATATTTTTCTTCTTTTAACTTTCAATTTTTTATTAGTACTTGTTTGCAGTGCACGTAGTTTGCAACCATCTTGGGGAGTGGGTACATGTACATAATATCACTTGTTTCTACTTTTTAATCCCCTTCCCCTTTGCTTTTCCCTCCCTCCCTCCTCCTCTAATTCTGCTTTCCCCATTTTTATTCTTGTTCATATTATTAATCTTGGCTCATGTATATGGCATATAGTGTTTACCTTAATTGAGGTTATTAGGTTCTGTAAATGGTATAGTTTTATTATACTTATTTCCATTTCTCTTTCCCCTCACCCTTCTGACTTTTACAGGTTATTAGTCTATGGTGTTAACTAACAGGAAAGGTATTCAAAGTAACTTACAAATAAAGGCCTTAAAATTTGATAGCATTAAGTTTATATACAATTGGGTTTCTCTATTATGTCTCTATGTGTCAATTTTGAGGTGTATGTTGTATTTTAGTCAGTATATAGATAAGTAGGTACTTATGATATAGCCCAAATACCTTTGTTCACACGGTTTAACAGTGCATTAACAACTTAAGAATAAAGATGTCAAGGATGAGCACTAAGATGGCAGAGCAGTAAGCAGCAGAGAAAGAGCCTCTCTGAAAGTTGCTGTCCAGACAATGGAATATAGAAGCATGAGGAAGACAAGAAGGACAGAAGTGGGTCCCCTGGACCCAGGAAGGATCTGGAGGGAGAATTGAAGCTCATGGAGAGAGTGAAGAGAGAAACTTCAGTGATGAAGAAGGAGGTAGCCAGTGGAGCCTTCTCCCTAACTCGGGACACACTTCGTGAAAGGAGCAGTTCAAACCTGCAGAAACACAGTCACTGCTGGTGACCTCAGAGGCATCGACAGAGAGACACAGCAGTGGAGGGGAGCAGTGGACATGAAGGACTGCATTAGCTGGGGATGACTGCTGAGGGCTCAGTCATCTGTGGGAGAGAGTGATTGGCTGGGAGCCATTTTGGAAAGGAGCCAGCTGAGCTCAGAACTCAGAGTGGCTTCTGGCTCCATCTAGTGGTCCCCAGCTGGGTTTAGGCCCACTACAGAAGGTATGCTGACTGCTGCAGGCTAACTGGATCTGGTTTCAGCCACCATGGCCAGAATACAGACTAAACTTCAGGGAAAATAAAAGTGCAGACTTGCTAAGATTATCCATTATCCCACCACAAAGCTACTGCTGCCTTACTGGGATAAGTCAACACAGATCTAGATTCTGTCTCCAAATGTTGTCTACCAGTAACAGCAGACAGAAACTTGAAAGTGGACTTCTCTATCTCTCTCTCTCAATCTATCTCTCTCTCATTTTTGTTGTTGTGGTTTTGTTTTTGTTTCTTTGTTTTTTCTTTCATTCTGTGATCTTGTTTTTATATGAGTGTGAATGTGGTTTCTAGCCTCTTTGAGGTTGTGGATCTGTTCTGTTCTTACTTTTATCTTTTCTTTCTGTCTTTCACTCCAGTCTTCTACACCAGTGTCCCAAAGTTAGCATGATCCCCCGTTGTCCTCCAGCCTTATTTCTAATCTCTTCCTCTTCTTCTACTTCTCTATTTTCCCCCTAAACCCTTTTAAATTTTAACCCCTGAGGGTAAAATTGACATATTAAGGACTTATATACTGCACATAATTTTCTGGTTTGTTTTAGATTTTGTTATATAACCACAAATCTTGTTCACATGATTAAAGGTGACAAATTAATGATTACATCAGTTTGTCATTTTCTAGGAGGTGTTTGATGCTATTGTTATTGCTAATGGTGCCTCTTTAGCCAAAAGTGATGTAATTGTTCTAACCAGATGTTCTTCCTGGTATTCCAAGACTGAGGTTGACTAAGGGTCATAGAAAATACTGTGACAAACTGCCAAAGAACCAGGGGCTGGACCAAAGAGGCAGCAACTTCTCATCCCCAACAAATTGAAGAGGTAGGATCTTGCAATAGACTCAAAATCCAAAAAAACAGCTAAACCTGGAAGATACCTTGGAGAAGTAGTCATTTCCTAAGGTCTCTAAATACTAGCAATAAAGCAATTCACTATAGGCAATTTAAAAGCACCAACCCAGGAATTAAACCAAAAAAAAGGAAAGAAAATGAGAAGACAGTTAAACAAGATGCAACCCCAGAATCCAGTTCAACAAAGGCAAACCCAGGGGGCACTGAGGTGGGACAATGTGAAAGCCATGCACCTGGCCTCTCTGAAGTGGTAACAACAAAGCAATGGAATGAGGCTCTAGAAAAAATCAAATCAGAAATAATTTCTCAGATAACTGCAGAGATGGTGTCCACAATAAAAAAACATGCTTAGTGACTCTAGAGCAGATACAGATAAAAAAATAGAGGAGCTTAAAAAAATGAAGGAAGCCATGAGTGCTCAGGATAGGAAAGAAATGGAATCCATAAGACAGATACAAGCAGATATCTAGGTGAATAAAAATTCCACTGAAAATATCTGCAGCAGAATCAGCCATTGTGAGGACAGACTCTCAGATACAGAAGAGAGGCTTGTGGTTAACGATCACAAAAAGAAAGATTTCTTAAAATAGCAAGGGGCCATCATAAATCAATCCAGCAGCTGCTAGATGAGGCAAAGAAGAATAACTTAAGATTAAATTCTATCAATGAAATAGCAGGAGACAGCACAAATGATATATCCTAAACACCTGGAAATTAAACAGCAACCTCCTAAACGACCAATGGGTCACAGATGAAATTAAAGAAGAAATTAGACACTTTCTACAACTGAATGATAATGACAGTACAACATACCGAACTTATGGGATGCAATGAAAGCAATACTAACAGGGAAATTTATAGCATTAAAATCCTATATCAAAAAAACAGAGCAAGCGCAAATGAATAACTTAATGGTGAACCTCAAACTTCTAGAAAAAGAAGAACAGCCTAAGCCTAAAGCTCATACAAGGGAGGAAATTATAAAGATCAGAGCAGAAATTAACATATTGGAGACTAAAAAATCAACACAAAGCATCAATGAATCAAAGAGTTGGCTCTTTGAAAGAATACATAAGATTGACAAACCCTTATCCAACCTTATTTAAAAAAAAAGAAAAGACTAAAATCCACGCAATTGAAAATGAAAAGGGCGATATCATGACAGATCCTGCAGAAATCCAGATCATCTATACCTATTTTGAAAATTTATATTCTAATAAGATGGAAAATGCAGAAGAAATGGACAGATTCCTAGATACGTATGAATTACCAAAACTGAATTAAGAAGATATAAAAATCCTAAATAAACCAATATTAACCAATGAAATCAAAGATGTAATTAAAAACACTCCAACAAAGAAAAGCCCAGACCCTGATGGATTCACTGCCAAATTCTACAAGAAATTTAGAGAAGACCTAATACCACTACTTCTCAAACTTTTTAATGAAATTGAAAGGGAAGCAATATTCCCAAATTCATTCCTGGAAGCAAGCATTACCCTGATACCAAAACCAGAGAAGGACCCAACTAAGAAAGAGAACTACAGGCCAATCTCCCTAATGAACATAGATGCAAAAATCCTCAATAAGATACTGCCAAACAGAATCCAGCAAATCATCAAGAAGATTATAAACCATGACCAAGTTGGATTTATCCCAGGGATGTAGGGATAGTTCAATATATGTAAATCAATAAATGTAATACACCATATCAACAGAACCAAAGACAATAATCATATGATCATCTCAATAGATGCAGAAAAAGCTTTTTACAAATCCAGCACCTCTACATGATAAAAACCCTACAGAAAATTGGAAGAGATGGTCTTTATCTCAAATCTGGTAAAACCTATCTATGACAAACCAACAGCCAATATCATACTAAATGGACAAAAACTGAAAGTTCTCTCTCTAAAATCAAGAACAAGACAAGGATGTCCACTGTACCCACTCTTATTCAACATAATCCTGGAAAATTTAGCCGGAGCAATTAGACAAGAGAAAGAAATAAAAGGAATAATGATTGGAAAGGAAGAAGTTAAATTATCATTATTTGCAGATGACACGATTCTCTACGTAGAAGACCCCAAAAACTCCACTAAAAATTGTTCAATTTAATAAGCAAATTCAGTAGTGTAGCTGGATACAAAGTCAATTCTCAAAAATCAATAGCCTTTCTGTACATGAATAACAAATTTACTGGAAGAGAAATTAGGGAAACAATACCTTTCACAATAACATCCAAAAAAACGAAATACCTAGGAATCAACCTCACAAAGGATGTAAAAGACTTCTACACTGAAAATTACAGTACTGTGAAAAAAGAGATTGAAAAAGATATCAGGAAATGGAAAGGTATCCGTTGCTCCTGGATAGGAAAACCCAGTATAGTGAAAATGGCCATACTTCCAAAATTGTTATACAGATTTAATGCAATTCCAACAGCATATCTCACAGAATTAGAGAAAACAATCCTAAAATTCATTTGGAATCAGAAGAGACCTACAATGGCAAAGGCAATTCTGGGTAACAAAGGCAAGGCACGGGGCACCACAATCCCTAACTTGAAATTATACTATAAAGCTACTGTGATAAAAACAGTGTGGTATTGGCAAAAAAAACAGACCCAAAGATCAATGGGACGCATTAGAAGATGCTGAAACAACTCCAGACATACTAAGCCACCTTATCTTTGACAAAGTTGCCAAACACATTCACTGGAAGAAAGATAGCCTCTTTAATAAATGGTGCTGGAAAAACTGGCTCTTCACATGCCAAAGATTAAAACTACACCTGTATCTTTCACCATGCACTAAACTAAATTCAAAATGGATCAGAGATCTAAATATTAAGACAGAAACATTAAATCTGCTGGAAGGTAGGATAGGTAAAACTCTTGAAGACATTGGTGTAGGCAAAGACTTTATGACTAAAACCTCAACCGCACAGGAACTATCACAAAGAATCAATGACTGGAATTTCATCTTATTAAAAAGTTTTTGCACAGCAAGAAAAACCACCAACAGAGTGAAGAGACAACCCACAACGTGGGAAAAAATGTTTTCCAGCTGTTCCTCAGACAAAGGATTACTATTGAGAACATACAAAGAACTCAAAAAAATCAGACCTCCCAAATTTAAAGACCCACTCCAAAAATGGGCATCTGAGATGAATACACATTTCTCAGATGAAGAAATACAAATGGCAAATAAATATACAAAAGAAATGTGCAACATCACTAGTCATGCAAGAGATGCAAATTAAAACAACACTGAGATACCATCTCACCCCAGAAAGAATGGCTATTTTCAAGAAATCAACTAATAGCAAATGCTGGAGAGGCTGTGGGGGAAAATGAACACTTCTCCACTGTTGGTGGGAGTGTCGACTGGTACAGCCACTGTGGAAATCAGTGTGGAGATTCCTCAAAAAAATAGGATTGGAGGTCCCATTTGACCCAGCTATTCCCTTATTGGTATCTTCCCAGAAGAGTTAAAAACATCGTACCACAGCGATATATGTGCACCCATGTTTATAGTAGCACAATTTGTAATAGCCACATCTTGGAAGCAACCCAAATGCCCATCAATCGAGGAATGGATTAAAAAGATGTGGTATTTTTATACAATGGAGTACTACTCAGGCATAAAGAAAGATAAACTGGAGACTTTTATAGGTAAATGGATGCAACTCGAGAAAATACTCATAAGTGAATTTAACTGGATGCACATGTGCAAACATCGTATTGTCTGTGTAGTTTGAGAAACTGAAACAGTAAATAAGATCCAAAATGTACAATAGATATGATGAATCAGAAAGAAACTGGTCAAAAGGAAAGAGAGTCTGGTGTGGGGGGATGGGGAAAAGAAAGAAGGGAAAAGAAAAGAATTTTATTTATATGTAAGATGGTTAAAGGAAGATACACTACTAATTTTGCTTAGTTCAGTGAAGAGAAAGGTTTATGCCAGTAATGTTTAGACAATTGAATGCTGCTATTTTGTACCCTGAATAACTAATTTAAAGATAACAATACATAATGTATTATCCATTGTTACCCTCCTATTATGTTGTTTTGAAATTTTGTTCTGTTTTGTTTTATTTTGTTTTTTTTCTCTCTTCTCTTTAAAATAAAAAAAAGACCAAAAAATTATTTACTTCAAAAAATAAATAAATAAATAAATAAAATAAAAGCTGGACCAAGACAAGTATGTCCACTGTCTCCACTGTTATACAACATAGTCCTGGAAACTGTTGCCAGAGCAATTAGACAAGAGAAAGAAATAAAAAGAATAATGATAGGAAAGGAAAAATTTATCGTTATTTGCGGATGACATGACACTCTACATAGAAGACCACAAAAACTCCACTGAAAAACTGCTAGATTTAATAAGCATATTCAGTAGTGTAGCTGGATACAAAGTCAACTCTCAAAAACCAATAGCCTTCCTGTGCACTGATAAAAAACTCACCGAGAGAGAAATTAAACATAAAACACCTTTCACAAGGGCATCCCAAGAAATGATATACCTAGGAATAAAACTAGTGAAGGACATAATAACCTTCTTCATTGAAAACTACAGTATTGTGAAAAAGGAGATCAAAGTAGATATCAAAAAATGGAAAAATATCACTTGCTCTTTGGTAGGAAGAACCAATATAATGAAAATGGGCATATATCCAAAATTGATACATACATTTAATGCAATTCCAATCGAAATTCCAACAGCATACCTCACAGAATTAGAGAAAAAAATCCTAAAATTTATTTGGAACCAGAAGAGACCTAGAATTGTAAAGGCAATTCCGGGCAACAAAGGCAAGGCAGGAGACATCAAAATCCCTAACTTGAAATTATACTATAAAGCTACTGTGATAAAAACAGCATGGTACTGGCCAAAAAAAAAAAAAACCCAAAAAACAAAACAAAAAAAAAAAACAAAACAAAAAAAAAAACCAAGAAAAGACCCAAAGATCAATGGAACAGATTAGAAGATGCACAAACAACTCCAGATATACTAAGCCACCTCATCTTTGACAAAGGTGCCAAACACATTCACTGGAAGAAAGATAGCTCTTTAATAAATGGTGCTGGAAAAACTGGCTCTGCCCATACCAAAGATTAAAATTGGACTCATATCTTTCACCATGCACTAAAGTAATGTCAAAATGGATCAAAGATGTAAATATTAAAATGGAAACATTAAATCTACTAGAAGGCAGAATGGGTAAATCTCTTAAAGACATTTGTGTAAGCAAAGATTTTATGAATAAAACCCTGTTCACACAGAAAGTATCACAAAGAATCAACAACTGGGATCTCATCTTATTAAAAATGTTTTGCATAGCAAGAGAAATCACCAACAGAGTGAAGAGACAACCAACAAGGTGGAAAAAGTGTTTGCCAGCTGTTCCTCAGACAAAGGATTACTATGGAGAACATACAATGAACTCTATAAAAGAAATCAGACCTCCCAAATTTAAAGACCCAATCAAAGAAGGAGCATCTGTGATGAATACCCACTTCTCGGGTGAAGAAATACTAACAGCAAATAAATATATGAAAACAGTGTTCAACATCCCTGGTTATTTGAGAGAGGCAAATTAAAACAACACTGAGATTCCATCTCACTCTAGAAAGAATGGTATTATAAAAAAAAAATCAACCAATAACAAATACTGGTGGGGCTGTGGGGAAAAAGGAACACTTCTCCACTGTTGGTGGGAGTGTAGACTGGTGTAACCACTGTGGAAATCCGTATGGAGATTCCTCAAAAAACTAGCATTAGAGATCCCATTTGACCCAGCTATTCCCCTGCTGAGTATCTTCCCAGAAGAATTAAAACCAACGTACCCCAGTGACATATGTGCAAAACAATTTGTAATAGTAGCACAATTTGTAATAGCTAGATCTTGGAAACAACCCAAATGCCCATCAACCAAGGAATAGATAAAAGGATATGGTCTTTTTATACAATAGAATACTACTCAGCCATAAAGAAGGATAAACTGAGGACTTTTATAGGTAAATGGATGCAACTCGAGACCATACTCGTAAGTGAAATAATTCAGACTCATGTAAACATCATATTGTCTCCCTATTGTGAGAAGCTGAAAGAGTAAATAAAGTTGAAAATGTAAAATCGATATTGTGAAATGGGAAAAAACTTTTCAAAAGGAAATAGAAACTGGGATGGGGAAAGGAGAAAAGAAGGAAGGAAAAAGCAAAAAAAAGTATATATATATATATGATAGTTAAGATAGTTATACTGCTAATTTCCCTTAAGTCCTTTAAAGATTTATGCTAATATTGCTTGGACAATTAAATGTCTATATATTGTACCCTGAATAACTAATTTAACAATAAAAATATGCCATGTATTAACCATTGTTACTCTCCTATTATCTTGTTTTGAAATTTTGTTTTATTTTTTCTTTTTAAAATAAAATTTTCAAAATGTATAAAGATGTCTTTAAAGTTGGTGACATTTCTGTCCATCTTGTTAGCTTATTAAAATAATATTTAAAAATAGTTTTTATAAGTTCAATGTCTTAAAAGGTTTTTCCTTAGTAAATAATTGTGTGTGTGTATATATATAAATTTAAAAATTGATAACCATGCCAAGATTTGGTTACTATGGTATTTTTTTGTGCTTTTATTGTTAGGCTTTTGATTACTGAAAATTATGAGTTTTAATAGCTAACATTTATTTGAGTATTGGCTTGTAAAATGTTTTCAATAATCAGTTTATAATTGATTAAAAAAGCAACTAGTATCATAGTTTATGATTCAACATATATATATCTGGGACTAGAGATTTAAAAAAAACAAGATATGATGTGAGTTTATGCTTTAAAGTTAAGTTTATATGGAGTTAAGAGTATATAAGTTTAATATATAGAAAGTAAGAAATAGGTGTTCTCTTTTATACACTATATATCTACAAATTAAACATAAAATGATCAAACATTTTGGCATCTCTTTAAATTTGATGATGCCATTTAAAACATGATCTACATCTATTGGCTTAAATTAAATAAGAATTTTGTTATTGTGTAAATCAGATACACTTTTTTATAGGTTAATAAGTTTTGCAGTGGTCATTAACACTGTTTCCTAAATTTATAAGAGCTCTAAATATGTCCTTTAATTCTTATCACTAGAGTTACACCCTGTGAACCCATTAAAAGAATCTAAATTGTGCCTTAGGATTAAAAGCAAAGTAAATATATGTAAAGATTTTTGTATAGCTGTGAAGCTAATTATTGCTAACCTCATGGTGTATTAAAGGAATTTGTATTTCCCAGGGATACAGGCCACCTAGGAAGTGAAAATCAGAAAACATCTCATCATATTGCTGACCCCCAAAATAAGTTGTCCATGATCATAGACTTTTTGAAGTTTAGGTTTATGTGAATTTTATATAACTGTGTTATTATAGTTAGAGGTACCCAAAAACTATGAGTCTAGACAGTGTCAATGATGATTAGAGATTAGGCATTAATATCCTATAAAGAGTATCTATATACTAGTACATTCTACTTACTTTGGAATCTATTAAAAGATAACAAACGTAAGTACGAGTTTCTTTATGTCATTTAATATTTTGTAATTGTATAAAAGTGACTGATTAGAGATTATTTTACACTATAATGTGAATTTAAATGTATTTTTAGAAATAAAAATACCTAATAATTCTAGTATAATGCCTGCATAATTATTATGCAAAGGTGTTGTGTTTGCTCTTGATTTCTTTAAATTTTCCTAGTAAAATTTATACCTTTTTTCTGTTAATATTCTACAGAAACTTGACTTCTGAGACAGCTATGATTAGAAAAATTAGCAGTTCTCTGGCTATCCTTTATATTTCAAAGTGCTTTATATCTAGATGAGATTATAATACAGTGGTATCTCACTTCAGAAATTTAATTTGTTTCATAATTCTGGAAAAGAGGCCACGTGTGTATTCATGTGGGAAAGATGGCTGTGCTCCTTAAAATTTTGCCAAATATTTCTTTTTGTTAACCAATTTGTTCACAAACAAAAGTGTCCATTATCCGAGGTACCACTATAGTTAAACTTAGTGCTCTAAATTCAATACTGCTGTAACTGACCTCCTGGGTGTTCAACAACTAAGGCTTAGAGACCAAAGCTAAAATGTTAACTGGGCTACGAAGATAGCCAATATTTTGGCTCTGGCCCTCCAAGGTGAAGAAGGACCTAGGACATAAGGGGACCGCTCTATAGAACCCTACAAATCTGGTGAGTCACCCAATCTTCTGAGCAGAGAGATTGATGGACCCTAGAAGACAGGATTCAACCATTGTGCATTGTACTAAAGGGAAGTCACTAAAGAAGGAAATATTCCCAGGCTTCTAAGACCCATAATAGCAGATGGCACAACTGGCAGAGGAAAAATTCAAAGGGCTGAGAGGCTGTTTCGATGGCCCCAAAAGTAATACCTTAGGAGCCTAAACTGATCTTGACATACATATAGAGAGGGGGATTAAATTTAACTTGGTCTTTAACAACCATAGGGTAAGTATAACAATAATTATAAAGAGGAATAGTAATATTAAATTAAACATTTGGCTAAATATACAAAGGGGACAACTCACCCAACTAGTACGCCTTTCTTGGGAACAAAAAAGCATACTTGTGATAAGTGGAACAATGCTACCGAATATGGGGTGGATTCCTACCCAAGGCTATAATCACACTATTGTGTTAAGAGAAACTGGCTTGTAGGCTATTGACTGGAGGGCAAGAGCTAGAATAAGATGGCCAGCACCCAACTGGACTAAATGGCTCTTTGGTAGAAACTGATGACCTTACTTGCCACCAGGGTAGATAGGAAGACATACATTAGTGTATCGGTGGATACAAGGGCACTGGGTTAAAATCACATATCAACCAGCTAACCTCCCAGTCTTGAGGCATTGATATACCAGATCAGTTTTCCAACTGGTATGATCATCTTGCTACTATGTTTATTCCCAAATAGGATTTGATGTAACATTGCACATTAAATCTCCTACTAACTATACACAAAGAATGTATTTCATTATTAAATTCAGAAGTAAAAGTGATAATAAAAGGTGTTCCACAAAACCGAATGGCCCTAGATCTTCTAACGGCAGCACAAAGTGTAACCTGTGCCATTATCAAAATGATACTGGGGTTTGGAGTGCTGGATTCTCTTTATGGAGGTGATTTGTAGGTTTTTGATCTCCTGAGTAAAGAATTGATCAAAATAAGCACAAATGGCAGCCAAGTTTTATTAATGGCAGGAAAAGAAACAGGCTCTGCAGAGCAAGTTTGGGCCAAGTAAAAGTAGGAAAAGAAGTACACCCTGCAACATAATGGCAGGCTATTGTGAAGAGGTACAATAGTGAGTGCTTAATACTGACTGTATTTTTGTATCATCCACTCCTCAGGTTGATGTCAGGTCAAGGCCATCTTTTGAAAACCTACTTGAGTCCTTGAGAGAAGTCCATGTGCACAGCTTTGGGAACTGTTCTACATATGTTTTCTGGGATTTTGCAATTCATGGTTCATACCTACTTCCCTAGCCAGTCTTGCCATGCCCTAATCTCCTGTCTCAAAAGAAGAATATTGTGTGTACATTCCTGATGTAGGTACAGGGTCCCTGTAGGTTGGGAAAACATAAGATGAAGGCCTTATTGAGCATTATTCAAAATTAATAGAGAATTCTTCTAAAGGCAGCTTCTGCCTCTACAGTTAGACTCAAGTAATTGGAAACTCAAAGGCAAAGAAAGAGAAAGTAATCATGCCAGGAAGGTCCCAGGTAGCATGATTAACATAAGAACCCCACACTTCCCCCTTAGTTAATCAAGAAGCCTAAGCTATCTTTCCATAGGCCCTATGCATACTCGAATCCACCACCACAGGACAGGGAAAAGTCATGGCCAGAAAAGAATCCAAGGTTAGGGTCAAAGACAGAGAGTGAGCCCATCAGATTCCAAGACCCTCCATGGAGAGAAGAATTTCAATAAAAGAAGCTGGAGACAAAAATCCATGAGTATTTCACTTTTAAATACTCTCTATTTTTCCTGAGTAGCTGCCTGTCATCTCTCTCTTCCTCCTTTCCCCATCTTCAAATAAATTGTATTTTTCATTTTAAACTGTTTCTTTAGTTCTTTACGGATGCTGGGGTTAGGATTGCCAGGAGCTGTGTGTTCCAGCATAGCAGTGGCATGGCATGATGTGGTGTAAACTCCTCCCCAGACATTACACTCCCCAGATATTACAACTCTGCAAATGTGTCCTCTGCGTTACAAGTTATACTATAGACAGCTAAGTTTGTTATAAATATTATAGGCAGTCAGATAAGGCTAGGCCCTCAATGGAGCCAGTGCAGAAGATGGGAATACATTGCAACTGTGGTTAGAGGCACATTTGTTGAATTCCATACCTTAAGACAAAAGATGGAATGACTACACCTACATAATTCCCCTAGGGATAAATAGTAACCATTGATATTCTGAATAGGCATCAGTCATCTGGGTGGAGGCCAGGAAGAGTCCCTGACCCACCCCTCCAAGAAAAGTCCTTGTTCTTTCCATACACACTTGCTATGTGACTTGGATCAATATTACCTAAGTGACTATACTTGTAATCTTATTGGTTTACTATAGTTTTGTCCCAACTTATACTCATCTCATGATTTTACTCAACAAAGCTTCCCCTGAGAAGTGAGCTCATGGCTAACCCACTTTCCAGGCCCTCTTTCTGTCTCTCTTAGAAGCTTTATTCCCCCAATAAATATTTCCTGCTCTTAACCTCCAATGATCCTTAGAATTCATTCTTCAATTTTGCGGAACATGAACTTGGTGTATCAGACATCTAGTAGGTTGGGAATTACAATATTTTCCTTATATGATTTGGATTATTAGGAGGTCCTATATCATTACTATATCAGTTCTACATTCACAAAATTGTGCAATGTCAGACTCTGCCACAAGCTTTAATGACTGGCTAATATCCTGGTTCCCTGGAACAACCTGATGGGAGAAATTTCTCATTTTTCTGGTTATGAGACTGTGCAATGCAATTCTATTCTGTTGCATGAATCATTTTTGTTGTGGGCTAATGTGTGATATGATATTGCCCTCTTTTTCAGATTATCAAAAGATAATGGTTCTTCAAAAGATGGAACCTAATATTCCTATGTTTCCTTTAGATCAGTCAGGCTAGGCAGAACCCCTGGCTAGGCAGTATAAATACTCCTCCTCAGCCTGAAGCAGTTACTGAAGACAAACCATTAACCTTCAGCACTCCCTTAAGAATAATGAAACGAAGTCTCAGAGGGGGGAAATGAAGTAGGATAGAAGAAATAAAAACTAGAAAGGAGAGAAGCAAATTGAGATTTTCAAAACTGTACTTTTGGGAAGAACTGCAGCTTCAGAAACAAGCCAATTTATTTATTTATTTTTTCTTTCTCACAAAACAGCAAACCTGGGCAACTACCTTTTAGCTACAAACAGGCATTCCCATTTTCTTTTTACTCACAAATGGTTCTCTTTCACCCATGAATGGACCACCTTTTGGGGATTTCCCATGTGAATAGACCATTATCTCATTAGTGTTGGACCATCTGTTCTACCCACTAGAAAAGACTAAGACTTTAGATTATTGAATTCCACAGACTACCATCACTTAAAACACAGAAATGGCCCCCAGTTCTCAACTGTACTGTACTTCATTTCTCTCAGCACCTGCACTCAGCCCTTGAGTACACCACATATCTACCTCAAATAAATTCTTCTCATGTCTCTAAAAAAATCTGTGGTATTTATTTTTAACGTTAAGGAATCTAAGCTTCTCTAATGTCAAAGATGTATATAAAACAGCCTCATAAGTTATAAGGCGGGAGCATCCTAAAGACTATTTCCTTACTATATCTGTACATTTATTCACAGTCTGGCTTGGCAATTACCTTGATTGTCTTTGTGTGTTTTGATCTGACTGTTGACATTTAGACTGAGAGGTAGTTCATTATCAATGCGCTGCTTTCCTGAAGAAATTCACAAACACTAGAAGAAGCCAGGTTTTCCAGAGATCTCAGGCCCACCTCTTGCCTCCAGGGAGGACTGTACTTAACAGCTAGAAAAGCTATCCATCATCAATTTCTTAATTATACTGAAAAAAATTTCTGCAGTATTGCTTTATCTCATTTCCTTGTATCTCAGGAAGTGTTTAGTGATGTTATTATAGACAGCTAAGTTAGATATAAATTAATATACAGTCAGAGAGTGATTGGGCCCTCAAGGAAGTCAGTAAAAATTAAAGACATCAGAATTTTGTCTGCAGATGCATCTGAAGAAGGCAAGGGCTCAAAATAAAGTCAAAATGGCCAACTTACATACTTACATAAGGGATAAGCAGAACTCTAATTAGTACCACCCAGTCCATTAAGTCCAGATGTGCCTGATACAGCTGGGTTGGTGACAAGAACACCTGGACCCATCCCTTCCCAAATTGTTCCTGTTTTAAAAGTTATAGATAAGTCAAGCGTAATGATGTCAGCCATATACCCTTGCTACATGCCCCACTTCAATATTGGATCAATATTAGCTAAGCAGCTATACTTGTAATCTTATTGGTTCATTATAATGTGAACCACATTGTAACCACATTGTAACATTGCTTTATAAAGTAACCCTGACAAAAAGCCTCAGTGGCAACCCACTCAGGACACCTCCTGTCCCTCAGGTGCTATTCCTATTCCCAATAAACCTTTCTTCCTCTTAACCTCCTTTGTCCTTTGGAATTTATCCTTTGATTCCAGGGGACATGAACTCAGCACATCTGATATCTATCAGGTTACAAGTTATATTCTGACCGTTGCTCTTGGAATAATTTCTATCTTACCTGGCGTTTAGGAAACTTGTAATCAGGGGCTCATGATCACTATTAAATAACCCCTAACCCTCAGTTGTCATCAAGTGACCCCTAACATACATTAGTCCATTGTAAAACTCCAGGGAGATGACAGTCCCTGGATTGCAATATGAATTGAGCACTTCTGGAGTTTTGGAACATATTGGCATTCTAAGAACACTCTGATTCAGAAAGGTCAAAAGGGAGCCCAGCTGGTTTGTATAGTAAATGAAACCTCTGCATTCTTTAAATGCACATCTACTACCCTGAGATCAGTTGGGGAGGAAGTGCGTCAACCCTTCCATTCAGGAGAAACAGTACTAATGGTTTACCCAAACTCCCATTTCCACTTTTTGCCTCAGCTTTCACTAGCAGTCTCCACACAAAACTAAGGATAACTCAATGTAAACAAATGATGCAAGGCAGAGACCACCAGAGACCAACAGGCTTGTGTGAAGGCAACATGGCATGAAATTTATTGTGCCTGGGTGCAGGCAGGTAGAGTGCAGAAAGGCTGTCTGTGTGGTACAGAGAAAAATTGAGCTTTTTTATAGGGCTTGGATAAAGGAGGTCAAGTGGTGAGATCAGGCAAGGTATCTGGTAAGGGGGTCAGGGAATTCAGGTGAGAAGTGAACAGGTTGAATAAATGGGGGTTTTAGATTGTCCAGTGATTAACATGACCAGTGGAGGCTGACAAGATTAAAGTGAAGTTACACTAGTGGGGAGAAAGGTGTCTGAGCAATAATCCAGAAGACATTGCACTGGATGCAAAGAGGGACTCAGAAAGTTAAATCAGTGTTAGTGTGTATTGGGCTGTCTATAGGCTTATTTGTTTCTTTATGAGGGATGAGACTTGTCAGGTAAATTTGTAAAAGCTGAGCCATTCAGGCTGGTGTGTTACCCCTTTGAATAGCACCAGAGAGAGGGAAACTCCAAGGAGAAAAAGAAGGCCAAGTCTTCTGGAGGCCAGTATATGCAAAAGGAGACCCCTCTTATATGTAGGGATGGTAAGTGAGATTTGTGTTAGCCCATATCCCTGGCGGAACAGTTGTGGCCTCATAAGTTGCAGCAGACACAAAGCCAACAGTCCTTAGCCAGAGGGAGGTTAGACCAGTTGAGTAAGGAGTGGTTCAGCTGTACTGTCCTGTACAGATAGTTGGGTTTTGGTGGGAAGACTGGTGGAAGAACATCTGTGGGAAATAGGAGGATTATATTGGCTAACAGGAATACGTGCATAGGAAGTGATTCCATCCTGGAGGCAAGAAACAACCAAATTGTATCACTAACAGAATGGAGAGTAGGACCTACATAAAGAGGACTAAGAGAAACAGGGAGTGTCTGAGGTCTGCCTTAACCATTATGGGCCTTTCTATCAACCACCAAACAGGAGGGGGGTGAGGAAAAAGGAAAACAATGTGACTTCCTTGGGCAAGAAATCACACAGATTGTCCCAGTAAAGGAGATCATTTATCCAGGCATAGAAAGACTGAAACCAGGTCAGATCAGCATAAACTCATTGAATAAAATAGGTGAAGTAACAGGATATACAATGGCAGGGCATTTAGATGTTTTCTGGGATCTGGTCAGCCTGAAGGATGTGGGGAGATTACTTGAGACTTCCATGAGGGGAAGAGGTCAGGCAAATTGTCAGCAGACACAGCTTCATTCTGAAGTGGTGAATCCACTGTGGGGGTTCTTGCAAAAGAACAGCTATTGGAGTGCTGTAGATGACTCTGAAAATTCCCTTTCAGTTCACCTGCAGGGATCGTGTGTGTAAATCTTTAATCAAAACCAATTTGTTAGCCAGGTTATCATCATAAAGGTGAGAGTCAGGATAAGGCAGGAGAAAGTTAGCAGCATGCTATATTTCTTTCCAGGCTTGTTATAGAAGTGGGAGATAGTCTCCAATGGGACTGGTCTCTGGGCTGAGTTATGGCCCAAGCAGAAAGTTGAGGTGGCATAAAAGCTCGTAAGGACTGTGTCTGGTAGGCTCTCTAGAGGCGGCATGGATTCTAAGCAGAGCAATTGGGGGGAGGGAAACCCAGTTTTTGTGAAGCTAAAGTGTTAGCTTAGTGAGATGAACCTTAAGGAGGCTGTTAGGCCATTCTACCTTATGGGATGACTGAGGCCTTACAGAATATGAAATTTCAATTGTATACCAAGTGACCTGGACAACTGCTGAGTAATCTGCCTAATAAAAGGGCCATTATCAGATTGAATGAAGGTTGGGAGGCCAATTGGGGGATTTTATTGGTTAGGAGAGAATTAATGACTGCTTTTTTCTGAACTCATAGGAAAAGCCTCTATGCACCCAGCAAAGGTGTCAACCCAGACCGAAGATATCTTAACTTTCACACCTGTGGAATGTGGGTGAAGTCAATCTGCCAGTCCTGGGTTGGGAATAAACCTTGTGTTTGGCGAGTGGAAAAAGGAGAGGGCCTCATGGAACCCTGCGGTGTAGTTACTTGGCAGATAGGGCATTGAGCAATAATAGTATTGAGGGTCTTCCATAAAGGAAAGCAAATAAGAGGCTCAAGTATGTGGGCTAGGGGTTTGTAACATACATGAAAATTATTATGAAGAGATGAAAGAATAGTGTGTGCTTGTGAGGCATGGAGGTGAAATCTTCCTTGATATAGGAACCACCCATAATTTGTGGGGTAGTTTTGGTATTGTTGATGCTCAGAGGAGGTGTAGGCAGGGGTGAAACAGGAAAGGGCAAAGCATTGGCCTTTTGTAGCATGGTGGGAGAGATTAGCTGCCTTCTTTGCAGTTTTATCTGCAAAGACACTTCTGATGGCTATGGGATCTGAGAGTCCTCAGTGTCCTCTACAATGAAGCACAGCTGCCCATGTTAGCAGAAGAACTGCCTGGAGAAGGGCCTTAATGTTTGGGGCTTTGATGATTCAAGATGCCCAAGAAGTGAGGAACACTCTCTCTGCCCATATGGCAGCATGGTTATGAAGTATGTCAAATGCATACTTTGAATCTGTGTAGATGTTCACCTATAAGCCTTTGGTCAGTGTAAAATCATGGATCAGAGCAGTCAGTTCAGCCTATTGAGAGATAGTGGATGAGAGAAGAGCTGCAGCTTCTATAACAGAGTCATGTGAGACAATTACACATCCTGCCTTAGCCAGGGATGTGTGGGAAACCTTACAGGAACTCCCACCAATAAACCAAGCATGATCAAGAATAGACAAGGGGAAAGCTGAGATATGAGGAAAAAATGAGGTTGTCAAGTGGATGAGAGAGAGACAGTTGTGTGCATCTGGCATCATAGAAGGAGACAGAACTGGTATGAGATGAGAGGCAGGATCAAAGTCAGGACTCATGGCAACAGTTACCAAGGGGGTTTCTGTAAAGAGTGCATATAACTGTAAGATATGAGGAACAGATAGAACATGAGAGAAATATGATGAGGATATGAGACCCTGCAGGTATTGGGAGGAGTATAGCATAAACAGTGCATGTCTAGTAATATTTAGAGTTTCTGTAAGTATTAAGATTGCAGTGACAGCCACGTGTAGGCAGGCCAACCAACCTAAAACAGTGGGATCAAGTTGTTTGGATAGGAAAGCAATTGGGTGTGGGCTTGGCCCCTGGTCCAGAATGGTGACCGTGCAACCACCATGTTCTATGTCATATAGACAGAAAGATTGAGTGCAGTCTGGTAAAGCCAGGGCTAGAGATGTTTTTAGAGCTTCTTTTAGGGTCTGGAAATAAGAGTGAGGGAAGTCTTTATGATCTAAAGGCTCAGTTTGGTCCCCTTTTGTAAGCTTGTATAAGGGTTTGGTAAGGAGGGCAAAGCCAGGAATCCAGAGGTGGAAGTACCTCACCATGCCAAGTTAGGAGAGTTGTCCCTTTGTGGTGGGGATTAGAATTTGAGAAATTAATCAGAAACAATCAGGAGGAAGGACTACAGTGTGTTTGTGCAGAATAATGCCCAGAGTAGTGACAAATGGAGAGGATATTTGAGACTTGGATGGAGACACACAGTAGCCCTTTGTGTCTAAGTGCTGTAAGAGTAGGGGAGTATCCTGTCTGGAGGATTCATAAGACTAATTGCAGAGAAGGAGATGATCTGCATATTGTATGAGATGGGAAACATGGGTGGAAGGAGAAAAAGTCATGGGTAAGAGCCTGGCTGAAATAGCAAGGGCTGTCTCTGAAGCCCTGTGGCAAGACAGTCTAGGTCAGCTGCTGGTACTGGTGAGTGTCTGATTCCATCCAGGTAAAGGCAAAGAGAGGATGTGAGGAGGGATGTAAAGGAATGGTGAAGATATCATCCTTCAAATCTAGAACTGAGTAATGGGTAGTAGACAGAGGGATAGAAGATAAAAGGGTATATGGGTTGGGTGCCACAGGACCGATAGGAAGGACTATCTCATTGATAGGACAGAGGTCCTGAGCCAATCTGTGTGTGCCATCTGTCTCCCAAACAGGGAGAGTAGAAGTGTTATATGGAGAGTTGATAGAGACCAGAAGACCATGCTGGAGCAGGTGAGAGATAATTGGTTTTAGTCTCCTCAGAGCCTGATTGGGGACAGTGTATTGGCACTGGGAGGGATAAGGGTGATCTGGTGTTAGTAGGATGGTGACAGGTGTTTGATTGAGAGCCAGGGAAGGGGAGGAGGTATCTCAGACCCTAGGGTTTAGATCTGGGGAGGCAATGGGGGCTTTTAGCAAGGCCAGAGATGGAGAGAACAGAAAAGTGAGAAAAGTGGGATGAATGCTGGGAATGATGAGAGTAGCAGACAACTTGGTTAGGATATCTTGTCTGAGGAGGGGAATGGGGCAGGTAGGAAAATTGTTGACCTAATTGACACCAAATTGGAGGAATTTTGAAACGCCTGGAGGCTTTGCCATCAATACCTACAATAGAAGTTGAGGTCAAAGAGACTCATCCTTGGAAAAAAGGCAAGGTGGAATGACTTACCCCAGTGTCAATCACTTACCCTGCACTGCAAGAGTTACCCATAGCTGGGCATGTGAGATGGTCCAGGGAGCCTCCAGAGCTTCTGGGCAGTGTCAGTCATCCATCACCAATCTGAGGAGATCTGCAAGAGAGCCAGCTGGGGATTCTGAAGCTGCCTCCAGGGGTGGATGGCAGCATGGGGCAGTCTGGCTTCTGGTGAGGGCCTCTGCAGGTGTGACATAGCTTTGAAGGAATCCTGGGCTGCAGGCATTACTTAGCCCAATGACCAGGCTGGCAGCATTTAAAGCATGGACCTAGAGGTATACCCCTGTTTTGGGGAGCCCTGGAGGCACACTTGGTGATTAGCTGGGACTTCAGTCCATCCTGCACCTTGGGTTTCTTACAATGGAAGCAAACATCTGGTATCACAGACTGATCAGGCCCACAACCTCCCAAATGTGTGGACAGTGAAGGCTTAAATAAGTGAGACAAGTTGGTATGATTTTAGGGTTCCAGGAGGATCAAAACCCTCTAGGAGAATTCAAGGTACTCTGGGAGCTGAGACAAGGAACTTCTCTGGGTGGCCTGTATTTATTTGGTTTACAAACAAAGGGAGGGGATACTGAGGAAAACGTGGGAACCTGAGCAGCACCTTGGGAGTTGGCTCAAGGACTTCTCCAAGTAATAATTATGTTAATTTAGGAGAACTACCTTATCTCTAGGTTGACTTTCACTGCAGGAGTGAGATGCCTGCAGCTACAATTTTTATCTAGCTAATTGGGGTTGGAGCCAGGCATCCTCAGCTGTAGTCTTGTCTTGTCCTTTGAGGCATCATGGCATCACAGGCCACTACAGACCTCAGCTGGGACCAGTGATTCATAGAGGTTCACTTACTATGAATCCACTGCCTATCTCCAGACAAGGAGCCTAGGCCTTTGACAGGCTCACAAGTAAATATAGAAAGCCAATTGGTTAATTTTAAATCCTGCTCATAGCCACTTAGTAGTGGTCTCCATCAGTGGAGGCAAACAGGTAGAACTTGAAAACACACTGTGGAAAACTTCATCCCTTTACTGAAAATGTTGAATGCCAAATTTACTAACTCCTGTTGTGAGGTTTGAGGGCCTGCCTCCAGTTTCTGCAACTTTTTCTAAATATCTGGAGCAGATTGGGTAATAAAATTCATCTTTAAAATCAGTTGACCATCTGGGCCTTCTTGGTCCAGGGCCATATAATGTCTAAGGATGGCAGTCAAATGGGACACAATGTGAGCTGGATTTTCATCTTTTGTCTGGGTGGTTTCCTTAAGCCTGTCATAATTGACTGCCCTGTGAGCCACCTTGCAGAGCCCTTCAGCCAAACAAGTGACTATATAGTTATAGCTCCTTCAAGCAGGGGATTATCCATGCTCATCTAACAGGTTAAAGTCCCAGTTTGGTGTGGCCCAGGGGATGGCCACAACCCTCTACTGAAGGTGAGATTCAAGGCACCTGCAGGTATCCTTTGTGGTCCGGGCCAGGGTCCAAACACGTTCCTGTTCCTCAGATGAGAGTGTTGAAGAAAGGATATTTAGGTCACTCCAGGTGAGAACATAAGACCACATAAGTATTGAAATTCCTGGATATATTTAGTAATGTTCTTAAGAAAGGAATGCAGACACTCACTAATCTGAGACAAATCAGACAGGGACAGGGAGAAATGGACCTGAACAAGTCCCTTGGCTCCCAGCACTTCCCAAAGTAGAAATTGAGGAGCAGGGTGTGAGGAAGGGGCACAAGACTACGGTCCAGATTGAGTATGGGATGGAGTCGGATGCAACTTAAAGAGGAGGTATTGATTCAGAGGGAAATGTGAGACAGATAGATGGGACAGGTTCCTGATTGACTAGAGGCTATTCCGGAGGAAGTGACTCAGCTGCAGCAGCTGTGGCTGGATGTTCCATTGGACGATCAGGGGGTGTGGGGAGTTGTTCAGCTCTGGGGGCAGGAAGACACCAGGGGAAAGCAAAGTCAGCAGGGTCCTTAGGGAGGAATCAGCATGGGAGGGAAGCAGAGGGAATGTGGATGAAAGGGAAAGGAGGAGAATTTAAGAGGGATCACCTAAAGAACACAGAGTAGGAAAACTGTGGAGTGTAAGGAAAGCCTGGACATAAACTATTTCAGAGCACTTCTTTAGCTTGTAGCAGTAACTATCCAGATCTCACAAAATGGAAACATCAAATATACTGTGGACAGGCCACCAAGATCTGTTATCCAGCTGGTACTGTGGCCATGCCATATCACAGAAAAATATCAGTCACTTGGGCTTCAGATCAGAAGAGAAGCAGGAGACAGACTAGGGGGAATGAGAGGGGATAGAAGATGGAAGGTTCCCCACTGGAGTACAGAGTGAGATGTGGGAGAGTGGTTGGGACTCTCAGCAGATGTCTCCAGATGGGACCCAAAGTTGTAAAATGTGAGTGAATGACCAAGGCAGACATCTCTGCAGCTGGTCAGAAGCCAAAGGGAAGCAGTCTTCCTGGAAGTGCTTTTTTGAGAACAGCACTGGAGTTTAAAAATCACAAAAAGCAGGGTGAGCCTCTCTCTGACTTTATGGGGGAAGATAAAATGTGGGCAAGGGGGAAGAAAGAGGAAGTAAGAGGTGGGGGGCTTACCCAATCTGAAATGCCTGGTGAGATCTGGCATGGCAGAAGTGGCAGGAGTTGTAGGAATCAAGGTCTGAGGATGTTGCCATGTGATCTCAGCTGAGAAGGAGGATTGGGAAAGAGCTTAAAGCCCTCTGGAAAGAGCTTCTCTCCCTCCCAGGTTTTGGCACCAGATGCAAGGAACAATGTGAGGCAGAGAGCACCAGGCTTGAGTGAAGGAAACATGGCATAAATTTTACTGTTCCTGGGTGCAGGCAGAAAGAGGGTGAAAAGGTGATCTGTGTGGTACAGATTAAAATTGAGCCTTTTTAATATGGCTTGGACAAAGGGGGTCTGGGGGAAATAGGCAAGGTATCTGGTAAGGGGTCAGGGACTTCAGGTGAGAAGATCTGAGCCAACATCCATGGTCAAAATTTTCTGAATGTCTGGTGCCTCAGTGGTCAAAGTCCGCAGGGTGTCCAGTGTAAATGTATGGATGTTTTCAGATGTCCTGGAGCTTGGAAGATTCCATACTCCACCTTATGTCTTTGTACAACAACCTGTGTTTGCTGAAGGCAACAGCACCAGTGCTGAGCTGGGTTTTCTCTGAGAACAATGCCGCTGCTGACAAACAGGTTGGGTGCTGGAAGGTCCTACCTGAGTCAAGCCTGATACTCAAGAGAGAAATGATTTATTCTTCAATTTTAACTCTTTTTAACCTACACTTTCACATTTCATGATCAAGGTAATGTTACTGCCAAACATCTCTAAAATTTCTCTACATAGGATATGGTTCTTTCTGAAGCAAGAAAGATAATGTTTCCCTGGCTCACTTTTGGTTGTGGATTAAAAAAAAGTGTTTAGCAATGCAGCATCCTAGCCCTACCAACTAATATTTTAATTACATCAATGTCTCCATTTTACTATTTAATTTTTAGTAGCAATATTTTCTTTGTCCACCTGTAATAAGCCTGTGCACTGTGATGGTCAGTTGTCCTACTGATTTGGCATTTGCTTCTTCTGTAATTGAGGAATGGGATGTGGAATGCAGCAAGGAACTTTAATGAAACAGAACAAACCATACTGGTAAAGGAAACTTTTGTGATTTTTTAACCAATCAGAATTCTGGAATGGAGAGGAGAGGGAAGTTATGGACAAATTCCCTATATGGGTAATCAAATGTCTAGTCACTGATTGGCTAATGTCACTTTTATTGAAACCAGCCTCTGCCTGCTTCTGAGGGGAGTTACCACCTTGCAGCAAATCCTACAAGTGATAACCTGCCAAACTGCAAGCTATTTATTGGACTAAAGGCTTACTTCATATGAGGAAATATTTGTTTTGGTGTGTGACTAACCCTCAGAGATGTGAGAAAAGGAGCTGCCTCAGCAACGGTGAACATACAAAAAAGAGTTATGCAGCCTGGGACTTATGCCAAGACTTGGTGTTCAGGTCCTGTTAGGGACATCAGAAGAATTCAAGACACGAAAGATATGTGAGGTCATTTTTCTCTGCTCAAGACCCAGCAGAAGGGCCTCTCTTACCTTTCTCTGTCTAATGAATGATTCAGAAAACAATATTTTATTTATCTTACCACCTATTTTAGATCTGGTGGTCCCCTTAACTGGGATATTTGGCAGGGCAGTCTGCCTCTTTTCAAGTGCTGGGATTCAGTGCAACAGATTAACTTATGAAGATGCTAATTATGAGCTCTGTAGGCAGTAAACCCATGAGGCAACAAAATATAGTTGCCTTTCCCTTTCCCTTCCCATAGACAAGGACCCATAGATATATACAACACATGATCAGCAAATAATGTTCACCATAGGGGTCTAGAGTTGGGGAACCTGGCATAACTAGGGCATGGCAAGAGGCCACATCAGTACCTTTCTGCCTTTACTGGGACCTTTTCTACAGATTAGCCTTGGGTTGATTCAAATTGGTTTTCTCCTAAGCACTCATGGAGGGTGTGGGTGGAGGTTGTGGCTCACAGGTCAAAAGATTCTTTTAAGGGGCAGTTAAACAGTGACCTAAGATCATCAGGATTGACTTGTTACCTTCTTTGTAATCATAAGAAGTTAAAAGCATGGCTTCGTATTAAAATAAAAAAGAGAATTGTCATTTTACTTACTTCTCTAAGATCGTGTACAAATCTCTATTTTGGTTGATGATAATTATCAAATTTATCTTCCCTTTTTAATTGGAGATATACTGATAATTGAGTTGATTTTAAAAATTATTCCGTGTATTTGTAATTCTTTTATAACTGACTTGATTCCCTCTAATCTCTTGACAGAGGATATGTTTTACACATGGCTGTGGCTTTTTTATTCCTCTTTCTTCATTTTCATTCTTGATGATATTAATCTCAGCTCATGTTTATGATATATAATGCTTACATTCATTGAAGTTATTAGGTTGGCTTATTTTAAAAATGAACCAGGCTGAATTTTGAAGTAGTTGGAGATATATATGTAGTTCTAAAAATAGTGCATAGGGATCAAATGTCTACTTTACTGGGTTTTCCCCAGTAATCAAATCTTCCTTAACAATTTACAATATCACAACCAGGATACTGATGTTGATATGTTTTATTGATCTTATTCAGAATTCACCAATTTTATATGCTCTGAACCACATGTACATGTATAGGGTAGTAAGTTCTCTTCAATTTTATAACATGTATAGATTTGTGTAATCAGCACAACAGGTAAGATACAGAACTGTTTCATAGAAACTATTTATCACATCAACCTTTTTATAGTCACAATCATCACCATTCCACCCACTTCCATGCCACTGGAAAACACTAAGCTCTATAATCTTGTCATTTCTTTTTTTTTTTTTTTTTTTGTGGGTACCGGGGGGTCGACCTCAGGACCTCGCGCGCCAGCAGGCGCCCGTGCCACTGAGCGATATCACCGGCCCCTTTTTCGTATGTGGGTTCTGGGAGTTGAACTCGGGCCCTCACGCTTGCCAGGCAGGTGCTTAAGCCGCTGAGCCATCTCACCGGCCCCCTATAATCTTGTCATTTCAAGAAAGTTAAAAAAATTGAAACAATGCTTCATGAACCTTTTGGATTTGGCTTGTTAAAATTCTGCCTAATTTCCTTGAGCTTCACTCACATTGTGCATTATATCAATAGATTTTTGCGGGGAGTGAGGTATTCAGTTGTATTCATTGATACATGTTATTGTTTAGATCTAAAATGCCCCCATCTTATTTGCACAGAGGTGAGGATTTTGGAAGGTGAGTGCATCATAGGAGTACTATACTTATCAGTGGATTAATCCATTGATGGGTTCATGGCTGAATGTGCATTTGGGAGACAGGGCCTTATTAGAGGAGGTGGGCACAGGAGCCATGGCCTAGAAGGTTGTTTTCTTGTCTCTGATTCCTCCTTTTCTCTCTGGCCCCAGGCTGCCATGGATTGGCTGCCATGTCCTTCCAACATTACATTTTTGACTTGGAGCCATCCAACTAAGGACAGAATCCTCTGAAACTTCTCCTCATTTATACTGTGGGTATTGCATATTGAGTCTCAGTGATGGGAAAACTAACTAATACAGAAAATTGGTACAAGGAAAGTGAAGTCACTGCTGTGACTATACTTGATTACATGGTTCAGAAGCACTGAGAATTGATTTACAGAAGTATCAGTATGAATCTGAGGATTCTGAAGAAATCTCATGAACAGTATTTGCGCAAAATATGATAGGGCAGAGACAGAGATAGAGTATCTACTAACTCTGCAAGTGCATATTTGCATATATCAATAAAGCTTCCACTTGTCAATAGAAATACCACTGTCCCCTCTCCTCCCTGAGAGTTTCCAAGAAACATAGAACTAGATATGCAAATAGGTAAACCCAGGTCTTACTTGCTTTGTTGATGTGGATGCAAATGCCTGCTATGAAATTTTTTTCTGGAAATATCCTCAAGCTGTTATCACAGTATCAGTGTTAAAATTGTTATACTTTCATTAAGCAATGACTGGATACTAAGCCTGGTACTGAAGCCTACTGAATTGAGAGATCAGCTTTTGTGTAGTTGACAATAAGAAAATGCAAAAGCTTGAGTGTTTCTACACTTGAGATCTAAAATGCAATTCTTTCTGTAAGTCTGAGGATATAGTTGGGCATGGGCTGTAGAGTGATAGTTAATAATCAGCCCCCAAACTGCCCCATTTACAGAAACATAGGTTTCCAGTGAATGTTCTTTTACTTCTTGAATATCTGTCTTTCTTGGAGAAGCTTGAAACACAAGAATAATCCTTATAATGAGGGACTGTTGAGAGATAAGCAGCTGGTTAAAATAACCTCTTTGATTAAGCTTTCAGGGATTATGTTTCCATGTGGGCAGAGCCTAGAAATCAGTCTCAAAAAGGTCTAATCTCCCTGCATCTGTCTTTGTTTCTCTCCTCACTATTACTCAGCATAAAAATTATTATTATTATTATTATTATTGTTATTATTGTTATTATTGTTATATTGATGACTATGATAAAAAGAAATAATTATAGCAATCAAACTGTGCATTTTTGTCCATAGTGTCAATATTGTCCCTACATATATTGTTCCTACATTACATATAATATGTAGGAAGAACTGGCCCTTGCTTTGAAATCCTTCAATCTGAGGTTACTAAGACATGTCCTGCAGAAAGAGTAAAGGCATACTTCTAAAGCAGGAAGCCAGGTACTTTCCCTCAGTGTCTGATTAACCATTGATTATCTGACTCTGTCTTCATGAAGGTAATGGGTCATGGATGAAAATAGAGCATCTGTGACTCATTATATCTCTTACATTTTAGAAAACAAAGGAAGGGCCAGTGAGATGGTTCAGCGGCTTAAGCGCCTGCCCGGCAACGCGAGGGCCTGAGTTTGACTCCTGGAACCCACATACGAAAAAGGGGCTGGTGATATTGCTCAGCGGCACGGCCACCTGCTGGTGCGCGAGGTCCTGAGGTCGACCCCTGGTACCCACACATGAAAACAAAGGAAAACAAACATTTACAGAATCCTAAATACAAGCCAATTCAACCCATTGACTTCTTTCTGAAATACTGTAAGAAAAGTCTTATTCTGATCATTTTACAGATGAGGAATACTGGGGCTCCAGGTGAAGTGACCTGCCCACGGTTTTCATCCCACTTTTCAGGTGGCTTTCTGTCTCCCATCAAAGATTACATATCCTGGCAGGAAGAATAGGAGCAGGAGGAGTCAATAAGGGGTGGAAAAGGAGAAAGCATAGTAAGACATGAGGGAAATCCCAGGCATGGCTTCTGATGAGGCTGACAAGCAATCCTGCAAGCTAGGACCAAGATCTCCCTGACAAATTTACAGGATGAACTTGTTCAGGTCCTTTTATTTGTCATGGATGGTTGTACATCTTTCTGCAGATAGGAATTCTAGGAAATCCTACCAGAGGAGTGTTGTCTCACACAACTACATCCATTGCAGACTGATATTTTTAAAGTGTTGAAGTGATTTATTTGTCCACCTCTGCAGCATATTATACAAATTTAGCACAATTGCCAAGTTGATTACACTTATATCTCTATTTAGAAACAAGAAGATGTCTATTAAGACTTCCTAGAAAATTCTAAAGTCAGTGCCTTCCACTTAGGATGCAGGTTTCAAATATGGGTTCCCCCAGACTGGAGGCATGATCTCCAGGAGGCAGACCTTCTTGTCTTAGTACACACCTGGCAAGTTGGAAGGGAAAGTACCAGTCAAGTTCCTATGCCCCTAAACCCCAGCTGGGCCTTTTCTCAACTGCCCCAGGCTTGAGCATTAGAAGTATATATTTACAGCACTAACCAAGGAAGTGAAGATCTGTGCAATGAAACCCACAGTACTCTGAAAAAAGTAATTAAAGAGGACATCAGAAAATGAAAAGAAATTGCCTGGATAGGCAGAACTAATATAGGCAAAAAGGCCACATTTCCCAAACTGACATACATATTTAATGGAGTCCAAATCAAAATACAAATAGCATTTCTCACAGAATGAGAGAAAGCAATCCTAAAATTCATATGGAACCAGAAGAGTCTCAGAATAGCAAAGTAAACCTGGGTAACAAGAGCAAATCATGAGGGATCACAAATCCAGGATTTCAAGTTATATTACAAAGATACAGTGATTAAAACAACATGGGTCAATGGCACACAATAGAGCATTCAGAAATATTCCAGGCATATTCAGCTACCTGATCTTTGACAAAGGGACCAAAAACACACACTGGAGGAAATATAACCTCTTTAATAAATGATGCTGGGGAAACTGGCTATCTGCATGTAGACCAAATCTATATCCAAATCTCTCATCATGTACAAGACTAAAATGAAAATGGAACAAAGATCTAAATCTTAAAACAGAAACACTGAATTTTCTGGGAGATAGCATAGGTAAAACTCTTGAAGACATATATGTAGGTGAAGACATTCTGAACAGACTCTCAGTTGCACAAGAAATAACATCAAGGATCAACAAATGGGATTATATTAAATTAAAAGGCTTCTGCACAGTAAAGGAAGCAACTAAGAGTGAAGAGCGAACCTACAGAATGGAAAAAAAATAGCCAGCTACTCCTAAAATGAGGACTAATATCTAGAATATATAAAGAACTAAAAAACATTAGAGCCCCCAAATGAAAAACCCAGTAAAAAATGGACAACTAAAATGCATACATACTTCTCATGAGAATAAATTCAAATAGTCAATAAATACGTCAAAAATTTTCAACATCACTGACCATTAGAGAAATGCAAATTGGAACAACACAAAGATTTCATCTTACTATGGAAAGAATGGCTATCATCAAGAAATCAAATAATAACCACTTCTGACAAGGCTGTGGGGAAAAAGAAACCTTTCTACATTGTTGGTGGGAATCTAAACAAGTACAACCACAAATCAGTATGGATATGCCTCAAAAAACTAAAACTACAAAGTCCATTTAACCCAGTCATTGCCCTTCTAGGTGTCTTCCCCAAAGAGTTAAATACATCATATTATGGTGATACAACCATACACATATTTATAGCAGTAGAACTCATAATAACTAAATCTTGGGAGCAGCTTATATATCCATCAACAATGAGAGGAATGGATAAAGAAAATGTGGCATTCATACACAATGAGGTACTACTCAGCTATAAAGGATACATTTGTGTCATTTGTAGGAAAACGAATGCACCTTAAGACCAGAATTCTAAGTGAAATAAATCAGCTACACAAACTTAAATATTACATGATTTCTCTTACAATGGAAACTCAAAATATAAATAGAGATCAAAATAAAAGATAGATAACAGGAAATAGGGAGATAGGTCTTTTGTCAATAGGAGGGGGACCAAGAGATGGAGGAAGCAGGAAGGAGGAAGGAGGGGAATGGAAGGGGATAAAAAAGAATTAGGACGTGTTATTTACATGTACCAACTCCCCATGAGGAATGTAATTATTGTACTGAAGACACGCATGAATAAAAAATCAAAATTGGAAAAAGGAAGGAAGAACACTATGATTAACATGTGTGGACTCTGTCCTCCCAGTGTGGTCATAATCACCTGGAAACTGAGAAGCAGATTGAATATATCCAGGAAAAAGATTGTCAATAGGTTGTGCCCACACCACCTTCTTCATCCTCCTGTTTGCCCCCATGCTCATGCAAGCTTGCCTGGGCTCCTAGGGGTATAAGGGGGGCCCAAAGGTGGGTATGGCACTCCACAGAGTCTCCAGTTTGGGGGTGCAGATGGCCTTTCAGCACAGCCTGCAAAATGATAGACCTCTTGCCCTAGCCATCCCAGCTTGTGGCCTTTTACTCCAAGGAGCTCAGCAATTAGACTGATGAAATGTTTGGGTTACAAGTTTTAGCTTGGCTGACCAACCAGGGATGCACTAGCTGTTACCACAGAGGGCTGGCTAGACTTCCTTGCTCCCATCTTCCAGGAGTAGCAAGGTTGCTGGAGTTCACCTCTGGAGAGGGCAGGAGGGAGCATGTTTGGCTTTTGGCCTGCCTTCTGGCCCACCTCAGAGCACAATTTAAGATTTACCCTACCCTCTTTCTTTGGTCTCAGGCTCTGTCTTCCACCAATTGTGACCAGAAGAACCCACTGCCCCAATGGCTAGTCGCTGGTGATAGACAGTTACCTGGTGTTGATAAGTCAAATGAAAGGTCTTTACCCCTAGTCAGTGCCCAGCGTATCTGCACAAACTCTGCCTATAAAGAGCTAAGGACAGTGAAGGAACAACCCCCACCACTACCACCACTACAAGCCTCAGCAGGGGGCCATGGATGACTGAAGTCACGTGGGGCTCTCTTACTTGGACTGCCTAAGTGCAGAACACAGATGCTTTTCAGAAGTGACATTCCCTTTGAAGCCTTTGCAGTTCCCACCATTGCCTACTAGCCAGTCTCCTGGTTTTGGGCTGCTCAGGGTACAGGACTACCAGTAGGTTTGCCACCTGGGACACTGCTGTGTGCTCTAGCCTGTCCCAGGGAGAGCAGCCAACGTCCTGACCCACCCACTTGGGGGTCCAGTCCTCCCACTGAGTGCAGCAGCTCATTCTTAGCTGTTAGCAAGGTAACTCCAGCTACTAGTTCACTGCTGAACCAGGGCCTGTGCCATCAAGGGAATGGCCCAATTTTGTCCCAAGCTCTTGGAAAATGGCAGATACTGGAGCTAATTGGAGAAGCTGACATGAATAGTTGGGGCACACGAAGGTGTGGTGGTGAGCTGGGATGTGGATCTGCCAGGATTGATGGCCCAAAAACCAATTTGCCTGAGTCAGCAAGCCAGTTCATGGATTTAGGAATTTGGTGGAAAACCTTTCCCATTTTGGAAGCATCTACCCTGGGGATGAGGAGGGGAAATGAGGAAGAAAGGAGGAAGACATTGAGGAGCTGAGGGCAAGGATAAGAAAGGTTCCAAGGTTGGTAGCATAAAGTTATTGGCTTCTCTGAGGGCTCAGACTCAGGCCACAAGACACTTCAACATCCTACTGATTTGTTGAGCTGGCTCCTTCCTCACTTGCAAGAGTATGCTGGGAGACATAGGGTAAATGTACTTCTGTTGTTGGCTCAACTCTCTGGGCAGAGATCAAGTGGAAGCCTCCAGTGATACGTATCAAGATTTTGTAGAAAACAAGACCAACTATAAGCTGCCTGTATGTAGGAAGATGAAATCTGGAAGAGCACCCATTCGGATTTCATTTTCCTACATGCAGACTTGGAGTGTATAAGGGTGAGAGAAGAAAGTGTGGTAGAGGAGTTCTCTTGAAATAACTACAAAGCTATCAAATGGAAAAGAATTAAGTTTCTTTCCTTGTGGTCCCAGAAAGGAGAATCTGAATGCGTCAGATGAATAGGATGGACATTAAAGGCAAGGTAGACTTAAGCTTACAATAAGAAAATATTTTCTAATAGGGAGGGAAGAGTGCTTTTCACAGTGTGTTAGGCACTTTAATGAATACTTTGTGTGTTAAGTAAGTAAATTAAATAATACTTTAATTACTCAATTTAACATTTTCTATGACTTCTATCTGTTCAGTGATAAAATGAAGTGGCAGGGAGGTAGTGGAAAGTGGATAACTAGTGGCCCATAAGCAGAAAAGAGGTTAAAAAAACAATTTGGCTGGTATACCATAGGAGGTATTGAGACCTCATGTGGGGATTTGTACTGTGACTAGTAGGCCTTATTAGACCCTGACCATTCAGAATCCCAAATTAAGGAATCAAGGATCCTAAAGAGCAGAAAGAACCTGAGATCTTGTCGGTCTCAGATCCAGTCTCCTCACCATATCCATTCTGTGATTTTCTGCTCCCTGTACTTAGAGCTCAGGCTTGACAAGAAATGATTACACTTAAGGAGCTTACAAAAGCAGCTTTTCTGGGTCACCATTAAGTTGTGAAAAAAAGTGTAGCTTTAACTCCAGGACAATTGTTCAGTCTGGTAACTAGAAGGATAGCTGAAGTTTGAAAGTTCAAGTTGGTTCACTGTGGGCAGCTGAAGGCACATTCTTTTGACATGAAAAGGATTCATGTATGTTGGAGGGGAGGAGGCAGGCTGGTAGTCAGGATAGGATGTTTGAAACAAAAATAAGCACTCTGTCTTATGAAAGGAGGTGCTGCTCATCTAGGTTATAGCTATTCCTCATCAAAAGTTAAAATGAGGTAAGTGACAACCAGTCATTGATTTGGTAGAGTTGAAAGAGGCTTGACCAGGTTTCATGGCACATGCCTGTAGCCCCAGCACTTGAGGAGGGTGAGGCAGGGGATCACCATGAGTTTGAGGTCAGCCTGGGCTACATAAGTGAGTTCAAGGCCAGCCTGCACTACATGGTGAGACCTTGTCTCAAAAATAAACAAACAAAAATGAAACAAAACAAAAACAAAATAGAGTTGAAAGAGGCTTTTGTAAAGGAATTGAGAGGTTCTGTTACTTACTAGTGTTGTAACCATGGGGACATCCCAGCACCCCTCTGGGCTTCAATTCCAACTTTTGCAAAGGCAGTGAGTTGGATTTTACTGCACTCTCAAAAAGATCTCTCCTGTTCAACAAAAATAAAAATTAAAGAAAATAAACTGAGTTTGGGTGTCTTGTACACTCTATTTGTGGGAGTTGTAGGATCAGAGCTCTGCTATGTTTTGAAGATGCATCACTGAAAAACTGAAATCTTTCCACTCCTTTCATTGGCTAAAATGTGACTCTAATGTTCATCCAATGAAGATTTCAAAGGCTTTCAGTGGCTACTGTGTTCCTCAACAACCAAGATCCTGAAGGGTAAAAACTAAGGGCTTCCTTTTGATGTTGCTTATATTTTCTTAAGGTAGCTGACTTGTGTTTTGGTCACTCCCAAGACAATTTGGCCTGTGACACAAAAATATGGACCATCTGCTGGTGTGGTGCATTGTACTGAGCCACTGGACAGGAGGACAGAGAGGACTTGATAAAACAGGTTTCTGCCTATAAAGCCTTCAAGTTTGTTGTGGGAAAAGTAGATTTAATGACCATATTACAAGGCAGGAGACAAAGTACCTTAGGGGTGCAGAAAAGACAAGAAGCCTGTGAAATAGTAAAAAAAAAATGTGCTAGAAGTTTGGGAACCATAGGTTCTAATATTGCATCTCCCCTCAGAGCAGCTCAGCCCATGTCCTGAGATCTGCAACTTTAAGGCCTCTTGATATTAAATGAGTATTTCTGGCTTGAGTGAAGCCTCAGTGTATTTGTGGTGGGCACTAATGTTCTAAGAGTATTGGGTAGCAAAGGTTGGGACAGAGTTTCCCTGAGCAGTTTAATAACATGTGTGTCTTCATGGAGGGAAAGAAATGCTGTATACATGAAACAGCTAATGGCTAGCGTGAAGGAAATATAGTTTGAAGTTGCAAAGAGGGTCCTTGAATACCAGATTCAGGTGTTCTGAACTTGCTCTTTGAAAAGCAATAGTAGTCATATCTGGTTTGCAGATATGAGCTGGGAAGTGCTGTTGAACAAATAGCCATGACACTGAACAGAGATTCCAGTAATGAAGTATGAGTTACCTAATTTCCATTCTGCTCAGGCATTCAAGGAATAGCAATCCCTCCCTCTTGGGAAACTTGAACAAATAGATCCCTGATGATAGTCATTTCCTACCAATGTCAGTGGAGAAAGAAATGTGATAGGTTGTAGTGGTACATCCTTGAGATAATTGCCAGGGTACCATGCATGGATCTAGCCCAGTTTTTAGGAACCAGGGTGGCTGGCTTTGTTTTCTGCTGATAGATGGTAGAGGAGATGGTCTGAATTGAGTTTCATCCTCATTGACTGACTGAAGCTGATGGACAGGGGGTATAGAGGAGGGTGGATAAAGGGAAATGGAAGGTAAAGCCTTATTTTGAATCATGTGTCTTGAATTAAGATCAACTCTGTTCAAAGAGTTTCAGGGTACCAGTGGGGTCAAGAGTGGATCTGAATTTGTAGGGTAGAAATGATGATGTTGGAGAAGTCCAGGCAATCCTACTTCAGAGATGGGAAGAATCTTGGCCTTGGGGTCAAGAGACTGGTTCATTCAAGGCCCTTTCCAGCTGTGAGCCCTGTTTGTCCACCTGTAATATGAGAATGGGGAAAGATGGTCTGAATAATTCCACAAGTTCTTTCCAGCTCTAAAAATCTATAAAACCATTATACAAGTTGGATCCATGACAGATAACTATATTTTAGACAGAGACTTTTTCAAGGTTTGAAGTAATAAGTAGGAACTATTTTGAAATGAGGATTAGGGCCGGTGAGATAGCTCAGTGGCATAAGCGCCTGCCTGGCAAGTGTGAGGTCCTGAGTTCGACTCCCAGTACCCACATAAAGGAAAAAAAGGGCCAGTGATATCACTGAGTGGCACAAGCGCTTGCTGGCAAGTGTGAGGTCCTGAGGTCAACTCCCGGTACACACATTAAAAAAAAAAAGAAATGAGGATTAAATAAACTTCACTGAGTAATGGATAAATGTAGAAGGGAGAAGAAACCAGATGTAGCATGCACACTTTTTGGCACTTTGTAGTTCCTGTATTTTCTGTAGTTTCAACACAACAGTAGTGTTGTGCTGCTAGATAATGTTGCCTTTGAGCAATGATTTTCCTCCATCCCAGGGCCCCTGTTCTTTGTAGAATAAGATTTATAGAAGTGTCAGTGTGGTGAATTGTTTAAATGTTTCCCTTTGCCAACAATTCTTTCCCTTTTCTCTTCCTTTCCTTCCTCAATCAAAAGTTCTCTCTTCAGATTTCCAGTGACCATTGCTCTCCCTGAAACATCTGACATATTGGGACATTTCTTTTCTTTCTACCTTCAGAGGTCAGTTTCCCTGTCCCTTTTTCTTGTGTTTGCCAAGCGAACCCAGAAGCCCTTTTCATTTTTCTTTTCTTGACATCCGAAGCATACCACTCCATCCCTAATTTATATAGCTCCTAAAACCTTATAATCAATTACCGATGATATCTTTCATTGTATTTTTAAAAATGAGAGGAATATTGTAACTCACTTTAAAGTGCATCAAAAAACAAGATGAATATATAGATGTATTGATAAAAAGAATGCGGAAAAAAGAGGAGATGAATGACAGATAGATATCAAGTATTGGGAAAATAAATAGTATACAATTACATAGCAAATAATCCAAAATATACAGAAGTACACAGAATAAAGAAGGAAAGTTCCTTTTAACCTTATCCCCATTTCAAATCCCCTTCTGAGACAACCATCCATGTCTGTAAAGTAAATTATTAGAAGTAGTACTTATGTGCCAAGAGGATTATGCTTTAAAATTTATTCCCACTTCCTACCTTCCATTTTTGTCATGGACATTTTCAAACATACGGAAAAGTTTCTCCTACCTAGACTCTATCAATATCATCTAACATTTTTTGCTTTATCACATATCTATATATTCATACCTTTATACATTCATCAAGGTATCTTAATTTGTGTATATTCTACTAAGAAAATTTAGCATTTTTAGACATATGTGTTTTCCTTACTACTACAGAGATTGAACGTATGAAAATGTGCTTATCGGCTATATTTCTTTCTCATATAAGTTGTCTCTGCATATTCTTTGCCTATTTGTCAATAGCTTGTTTGTATTTTGTGTTTAGATCTGTGAGTGGTCTTTATTTTATAATATATTTTTGCAGTGGTGATATTGCAAGGCTTAGGATTTTCTCCAAAATATTGTTATTGCTGATTGAAACTGAGATCACTTCTTTCCTACCCCCTTCTCTTCTCCTACCTTATATCATTTCTCACATGGACAATGACCAGAATGATCTTTTAAACATAAATCGAATGATGTTATATCCCTTTTCAAAGCCTTTCAAAAGGGTTCCACATTGATTACAGAATATATTCCAGACACACCAACCTTAAGTCTATCTCTATCTGACATCTCCTTCAACACTAGTTTAAAACTCTTGTGCACCATCCAAACTTAGTACCTTAATCTTCTTCATGTGCATACCACATTTCCCCTCTTTTCTGCTTTCTCTCAGATAATCTACCTAAAATACTCTTCCCTCTCTTCCTTATCACATAGTCAAATTTTGTTCACCTATTAAGGCTCAGATTAAATGCTACATTCTCCTCATGGCGTTCTCAGAGTCACCTTCATCAAAATGAGCATAGTACTTTAGAAGAAATATACATTCTTCTGAAACTTTTGTCTCTTCCCCCTCTCTTTCTTCCTCTTTCTTTTGTTCTCCCCTCTCTGTCACCCTCCTTCCTTTTCTTGTCTCTACTACTACTGCTACTACTACTATTCACAAACACACACACCAGTTATCACTGTCTACATAGTTAGGTACATATTTATCGTGTTTTTCTGCATTCTATACCTCCACAGACCTTAAGCATTGAGTGGAGCCTGCATAGTGGAGTGCTACAAAATTGGGGGAAGTGAAAGCAGGGTAGAGAAACTTGTGGTGTATTTGGTGTTGTCAGGCCTGTATTCTCTGTGACAGGTAATATGAAGGGCATAACTTAGTGAGAGTGGCAAGGAAGGGGCTATGGATGGGGTGCTGTTGAGTCATTCTATGTGTAAAGTGGGTGAAGCACTTATTTTGTCACCTTGGACAAGCTGCCTCCATACTCTGAGCTTAAGTTCTCTCGGCAAATAATGGGAAAATAATACAGATATTGCTACAGACAACAGCAAATTCAATGATCTTTGGGAACACACAGTTTAAAAAGAACAAATACACTATATAATCATGAAGTATTTCTGGTTATAATACTTTATTTCTGTGGTGAATAAGTCAGGAGCCATGCATTCTAGATTTAGCCTTGCTCCAGATTAATACTCATACATGACTTTAGACAAGTACTTTGCAATCTATGGATCTCAATTTTCCATCATAACACTAATTTGGACTAAATCTGTGATTTGCAACAAAGACAGCTTCCAGTTGTCCAGTATGATCCTGCTGGAACTTCTTGGATAATGGGATACTCTTCTGGTCTGGGGCCTAAGAGATGATCTAGACTAAGAGGTAGTATAGATTAGCAAAATAATCTCCAAGGATCTTTTTAATTCTCATATTCCTATGAGTCTAACCTCCCAAGTATCTCTGCACCACCACCATTTTCTAGGTGAAAGTCAGGAAAGAAGCACAAAACATGGCTTTTCTTTCTTTGATGATTTTTTGTCTAGCTGTTCTATCTCTTTGTGACAATGGGGTATTAAGATCCCCCATTACAATTGTTATTGCTTATTTGATTATTAATGTCTATTAATATTTGTCTTATATAGTTGGGTGTTCCCAAATTTGGTGCTTGTATATTTATGATTGTTATCTCTTCCTCTGAAGTTTTCCCCTAACAAGTATTTAGTGACCTTCTTTATTTCTTTTGATCATTCTTGGTTTGAAGTTCACATTGTCTGCAAACAGAATAGCTACCTCTGCTTTGTTCTGTGTTCCTGTTGCATGGAGTATTGTATTCCATCTTTTGAGATTCAGTCTATGAATTACTTTTTGAGTTAAATGTGTTTCTTGTATACAGCATATTGTTGGATTTTGTTTCAAGACCCACTCTGCCAGTCTGTTTCTTTTGATTGGTGAATTGAGGCCATTTTCATTGATGGTTATAACTTGGTATGGGATGGTTTAGCTTTGTCATGTTATTTTCTCGTTGTGGTTCCCCACTTTTCCCCTCTGTTTAATTGCTTGCCCTGCTTGGAGATTTCTTTTTGTTGTTGTTCTTGGAATTGTGGTCATTTTTATCTCTGCTTAGAATATCTTTCATTACCCTTTGTAGTGTTGGTTTGGTGGTTATGAATTTCTTCAGTTGTTTGTCATGGAAGTATCTTATTTCTCCATTATTTTTTTTTGTGGGCACCGGGGGTCGACCTCAGGACCTCACACACCAGCAGGTGCCCATGCTACTGAGCAATATCACCAGCCCTTTTTTCATATGTGGGTATTGGGAGTTGAACTCAGGACCTCGTGCTTGCCAGGCAGGCGCTTATGCTGTTGAGCTATGTCACCAGCCCCTCTCCATTAATTTTGAAAGAGAGTTTTGCAGGGTATATCAATCTGGGTTGGAAGTTGTTTTCTTTCAGTACTTGAAACACTTCACTCCAGGCTCTTCTTGACTTGAGGTTTTGTGTTGAGAAGTCTGCGATGATTTGGATGGGCTCTCCCTTATTGGTGATCTTTTTCTTTTTTCTAACAGCTTTTAATATTCTTTTTCTGTGCTGAATTTCTGGATCTTGATTATTATATGTCTGGGTGTAGATTTACTTTGTTTATGGCTGATTGGAGTTCTATATGCATGACTTATCTGTATGTCAGATTCTTTTCCCATGCTTGGGAAATTTTCTGCTATTAATTCTGCAAATAGATTATTTTTGTCATTTGTGTTGGCTCCTGCTTTTTCACTGACACCAGTCATTCTTATATTATTTTTCTTTGCATTGTCTTGCAGTTTTTTGAATTGTTATTTCCTGCTCTTTTGTTATTTTCAAACGATCCTTCCTTTCATGATCACTAGCTGAGATCTTGTCTTGAAGGTGTGAAAGTTGGTCTTCAATTTAATTCAAGCAGTTTTGCCAGCTTTCAATGGAATTTTTAATTTCCTGGATATCTGAATCCATTTTGTGCATTCTATTTCTTTCCTATGTTGATCATCCATGGTTTCTATCCTCTTGTTATCATTGTTTATTTTTTTATCTATCTCTACTGTGTATTTTCTGAGCAATTCCTTTTATAAATGTTGAATTTTTACCTCAGAGATTATTTCTGATCTGATTTCCTCTGTAGCTTCATACATGTGTTTCTTTACTTCAGTTGCTATCATTTCAGAAATGTTAGGTGTGCACCTTCCATTTTCCTATATTTTATTATCTCCTGGACTTATTCTGGGTGGGCTGGAGGTCTGAGGTTGCATTTTGCTTCTGCATCTTGTCATGTTCTATTTCAAAATACTTTATTTTATTTTATTTTTTTTTTATTTTTTTTTTTTGTGAGTACCGGGGGGACGACCTCAGGACCTCACGCGCCAACAGGCACCCGTGCCGCTGAGCGATATCACCGGCCCCTTTTTCGTATGTGGGATCCGGGAGTCGAACTCGGGCCTTCGCGCTTGCAAGGCAGGCACTTAAGCTGCTGAGCCGTCTCACCGACCCTTTTTTTTTTCATGTGGATCCTTTTAAGTTTTTGTAGCAGTTAGCATTATCACTAGTATCAAGTCCTCTCTGGGCAGGGTTTGTTTTTCAGGATGTCTTCTGTATGTAGGAGGTTCTTGGTTTGTGTGTGTCCTGAGATCCTACCTTTCCAGTTAATTAAAAGTGAGAATTTAGTATCTCTTTGGCTCAGTCCCCAGTCCTTTTTTGCTTTGCTGTGGTGAGATTTTTATCCCAGAACTTCACAGTATTGTCGCAGAAGTGAGAACAACTGATTAAAACAGATATGACATCCTAGCTAAAGTCATATAATTAGCACTGAGAATAGCAACAAGTACAAATTAGAAACACAAACTGTGGAAACTATTAACTTTGTACCTTTAACCATAAAAGCACAGTCTATAGTTTTTTTTTTTTTTTTTTTGTGGGTACCGGGGGTTGACCTCAGGACCTCACGTGCCAGCAGGTGCCCGTGCCGCTGAGTGATACCACCAGGCCTTTCTTCATATGTGGGTTCTGGGAGTCAAACTTGGGCCCTCGTGCTTGCCAGGCTGGCGCATATGCCGCTGAGCCATCTCACCGGCCCCCAGTCTACAGTTTTGTAACAGAACAGATCATAAATTGGGAGCTTGTAATGAAAGTGTTTCCCTTTGGTAGAGTGGTTTTTCCCTGTGGTGAGGAAATTTAAGAAAGATAGTAGGGGGGGGGAAGATGGCAGATGTGTAAGAAGCAGGCAGCGAAACTCTCCAAAAGTAGCCACTGGAACACAGAAATATAGTGACTGGGAGAGAGCAGGAGGGAGGGAGATGCCTCACTTGGAATCAAGAAAGTTCTGAAGCGCAGCTTGGCACGCCCAGCAACAGTGAAGGATACTTTGCAACAAAGAAGAAGGAGCAGACCGCACGCACCTTCACTCTGTCCCCGGAACTGCAGCGAGACAGAAGCTCAACTCTGCGGACACATGGGGACAGCCGGCGCCCCGGGAGCCCCCGTGGATGATCACAAGACAGCGGCGGGGCAGGGGAGCGGTGAAGCACTGCAATGGCTGGCGGTGAGTGTCTCTCAGCCACAGTTGTCCCATGCCAGAGAGTGACTGGCCAGGAGGCATTGTGGGGGGTGTGGCAAAAATCAGATCAGCACGAAAACACTGCGCTCGTGACTCGTGCTCAGGGCAGCACTGCGCCTGGCTCTCAGGCCCAGGGAAAGTGCACTGACTGCGGCAGGACAAGGAGATTGGTCTCCGCCTGAAAGTACGCGCTTCTGCGCACTACCCAGCCAAAGGGCCTCCTGGTTTACTGGGACCGACCTGCATGGAACAGGACTCTGTCATCACATGGTGCCGGCCTACAGCAGAGTCAACACCTGGAAGTGATTCTTTTTTTATTTATTTTTTAAATTTTTCAATTTTTTTTCTCTCTCTCATTTTTTTTGTTCTAGTGAAGTTTTTTTTCTTTTTTTTTGGTGGGGTTCTATTTTTATTTTTTCTGTTTGTTTTGTTGTTTTTGTGTTCATTTTCTTTTCTGTTTGTCTATTTGCTCTTCCCTTCATTATTCTCTCTGGTTTTTATATGAGTGTAAACAGCGCCTCTAACCTCTTTGTGATTGTGGTTGTGATCTGTTCTTCCTTTTATCCCTTCCTTCTCATTTTCCCGCCAGTCCTCTGCACCAGTTTCCCAATGTTAGTGGGACTCCTCTTGGTCTTCTAACCTTACATCTAATTCCTTCCTCTTCTCCCAATACTCTATTTCCTCCTTAACTAATTTTAAATTTAAACTCCTGAGGGGAAAATAGACATATTAAGGACTTGTATACTGCATATAATTTTTCTGGTGTGTTTTAGATTTTGTTATATAATCACAACTCTACTTTATACGGTTAAAAGTGGCAAATAACTGGTTAGCTCAGTGCGTCATTTTCTAGGCTGTGTTTGATGCTTTAGGTACCATTATAGCCAAATGTGAAATAATTATTCTAAACAGCTTTCCTTCCTGATATTTCATGATTGAAATTGACTAAGGGACACAGAAAATACAGTGGCACAGTACCAAAGTACCAAGGACTGGGCCAAACAGGTAGCAACTTCACATATCCAACAAATTGAAGAGGTAGGATCTGGCAGAAAGCTCAAAACCCTAAAACAAGCTCCACTAGGAAGATACTGCAGAGAAGTAGTCATCTCCTAAGGATCATGAACACTAGCAATAAAGTAACCTAACATAGATAATTTACAAACATCACCCCACCAATTAAGCTAAAGAAAGAAAAGAAAATGAGATGACACTTAAATAAGATGCAACCAATTCACCAAAGCCAATTCACCAAAGGCAAACCTAGGGGGCAATGCGGTGGGACAATCTGAAAGCCACCCACGTGGCCTATCTGAAGTAGTAACAACAAAACAACTGAATGAGGCTCTGGAAAAAATTAAAACAGAAATAATTTCACAGATAACTGCCGAGATAATGTCCACAATGAAGACCATGCTTAAGGACACTATAGTTGATACAGACAAAAAAATATATGAGCTTAAGAAAATTATAGAAACCATGAATGCTCAGCATAGGAAAGAAATGGGATCCATAAGGCAGATTCAAGCAGATATCCAGGAGAACAAAATTCCATTGAAAGTATTTGTAGCAGATTAAGCCAATGTGAGGACAAGATCTCAGATATAGAAGATAGGCTTGCAATTAGTGATCATGAAAAGGAAGAATTCTTAAAAACAGCAAGAGACCATGAAAAATCAATTCATCAGCTGCTAGATGACTCAAAGATAAACAACTTAAGAATAATTGGAATAAATGAAAAAGGAGGAGATAGCATCAATGACATTAAAACATTGTTCACAGACATAATCAGGGAGAACTTCCCTGGAAGAGAAAAAGAATTTGACCCCCATATAAAAGAGGCTTTTAGAACTCCAACTGAACATGACTAAAAAAAAAACTTGAGCCAGACATATCATAGTCAAGATCCCAGAAATTCAACAGAAGGGCAGAACCTTAAAAGCTGTTAGGGAGAAGAGACAAATCACCTATAAAGGAAAACCCATCAGAATCACAGCTGACTTTTCAGCACAAACCCTCAATTCAAGAAGAGCTTGGAATGATGCATTTCAAGCTCTAAAGGAAAATAATTTTCAACCCAGATTGATGTACCCCGCAAAACTATCTTTCAAAATTGATGGAGAAATAAAATACTTTCATGACAAAGAACATCTGAGAAAATTTATGACCACCAAACTAGCACTCCAGAATGTTCTGAAGAACATTCTAGAAAGAGATAACAAGGACTACAACTCCAGAAACCCCAACAGAAGGAATCCACCAGGCAGGGCAGATAATTAAATAGAGGGAGAGGGGAAAAACAAACAAAGAGTGGGAACCAACAACAGGAAAACGTCATGACAAGTATAAGTCAATACATATCAGTTTTAACCATCAATGTTAATGGTCTCAATTCACTAATCTAAAGGCACAGACTGGCAAAATGGATCACGAAGCAAGATCCAACAATATGCTGTATAGAAGAAAAACATTTAATTCAGAAAGAAATTCATAGACTGAAAGTCAAAGGATGGAAAACAATACTCCATGCAACAGGAACCCAGAAAAAAGCAGGGGTAGCTATTCTTTTTGCAGACAAAGTGAATTTGAAGCCAAGAATGATTCAGAGAGATAAAGACGGTCATTACATCCTTGTAAAGGGAACAATCCAAGAGGAAGAGATAACTATCATAAATACATATGCGTCAAATACCAGTGCACCCAGCTATATAAAACAAGTACTAAAGGACATGAAAAATCAAATAAGCACTAATACAATGATATTGGGAGATCTCAATACTCCACTGTCACAAAAAGACAGATCAACTAGACAAAAAATCAATAATGAAATAGTAGAACGGAACCAAACTTTGGAACAAATGGACTTAGTAGATGTCTACAGAGTGTTACACCCCACAACATCAGAATACACATTCTTCTCAGCTGCACATGGGACGTTCTTCCAAACAGACCACATACTAGCCCATAAAACCTGTTTCAGTAAATGCAAAGGAATTGAAATTATCCCATGCTTATTATCAGACCACAGTGCAATGAAATTGGAAATCAATGGCAAAAGAAATCATAAAAACTCCCTAAACACATAGAAATTAAACAGCACCCTCTTGAACAACCAATGGGTCACAGAAGAAATTAAAGAAGAAATTAGAAACTTTCTACAATTGAATGATAATGACCGTACAACATACTGGAACTTATGGGATACAATGAAAGCAGTCCTAAGAGGGAAATTTATAGCATTAAATACCTATATCAGAAAAATAGAGCAAGCGCAAATAAACAACTTAACGTTGAACCTCAAACTTCTAGAAAAAGTAGAGCAGGCTAAGCCAAAAGCCTGTACAAGGGAGGAAATAATAAAGATCAGAGCAGAAATTAATGTATTCGAGACTAAAAAAACAATACAAAGAATCAATGAAGCAAAGAGTTGGTTCTTTGAAAGAATAAATAAGATTGATAAACCCTTATCCAACCTTATTAAAAAAAGAAAAGAAAACATTCAAATCCATGCAATTGAAAATGAAAAGGGTGGTATCACGACGGACCCTGCAGAAATCCAGAAGATCATCTATACCTATTTTGAAAATTTATATTCTACTAAGATCGAAAATGCAGAAGAAATGGACAGATTCCTAGATATGTATGAATTACCAAAGCTGAATCAAGAAGATTTAAAAATCCTAAATAAACCAATATCAACCAATGAAATTGAAGATGTAATTAAAAACCTCCCCACAAAGTAGAGCCCAGGCCCTGATGGATTCACTGTCGAATTCTACAAGAAATTTAGAGAAGACCTAACACCACTACTTCTCAAACTTTTTAATGAAATTGAAAGGGAAGCAATACTCCCAAATTCATTCCTAGAAGCAAGCATTACCCTGATACCAAAACCAGAGAAGGACCCAACTAAGAAAGAGAACTACAGGCCAATCTCCCTAATGAACATGGATGCAAAAATCCTTAATAAGATACTGGCAAACATAATCCAACAAATAATCAAGAAGATTATACACCATGACCAAGTTGGATTCATCCCAGGGATGCAGGGATGGTTCAACATACGTAAATCAATAAATGTAATACACCATATTAACAGAACCAAAGACATGATCATCTCAATAGATGCAGAAAAAGCTTTTGACAAAGTCCAGCACATTTTCATGATAAAAACCCTACAGAAAATTGGAATAGATGGTCTTTATCTCAATCTGGTAAAAGGTATCTATGAAAAACCAACAGCCAATATTATACTAAATGGACAAAAACTGAAAGCCTTCCCTCTAAAATCAGGAACAAGACAAGGATGTCCACTGTCCCCACTCTTATTCAACATAGTTCTGGAAACTTTAGCCACAGCAATTAGACAAGAGAAAGAAATAAAAGGAACAATGATTGGAAAGGAAGAAGTTAAATTATCATTATTTGCAGATGACATGATACTCTACACAGAAGACCCCAAAAACTCCACTAAAAAACTGCTAGGTTTAATAAGCAAATTCAGTAGTGTAGCTCGATACAAAGTCAATACTCGAAAATCAATAGCCTTTCTGTACACAAATAACAAACTTACTGAAAGAGAAATTAGGGAAAAAGTACCTTTCACAATAACATCCAAAAAATGAAATACCTAGGAATCAACCTCACAAAGGATGTAAAATACCTCTACACTGAAATCCACAGTACTCTGAAAAAGGAGATTGAAGAGGATATCAGAAAATGGAAAGATATCCCTTGCTCCTGGATAGGAAGAACAAATATAGTGAAAATGGCCATACTTCCAAAATTGTTATACAGATTTAATGCAATTCCAATCAAAATTCCAACAGCATATCTCACAGAATTAGAGAAAACAATCCTAAAATTCATTTGGAATCAGAAGAGACCTAGAATAGCAAAGGCAATTCTGGGCAACGAAGGCAAGGCAGGAGGCATCACAATGCCCGACTTGAAATTATACTATAAAGCTACTGTGATAAAAACAGTGTGGTACTGGCAAAAAAACAGACCTGAACATCAATGGAACAGATTAGAAGATGCTGAAACCACCCCAGAGATACTAAGCCACCTTATCTTTGACAAAGGTGCCAAACACATTCGCTGGAAGAAAGATAGCCTCTTTAATAAATGGTGCTGGAAAAACTGGCTCTGCACATGCTGAAGATTAAAACTAGATCCATATCTTTCACCATGCACTAAACTAAATTCAAAATGGATCAGAGATCTAAATATTAAAACAGAAACATTAAATCTGCTGGAAGGTAGGATAGGTAAAACCTTTGAAGAAGCTGGTATAGGCAAAGACTTTATGAGTAAAACCTCAACCGCACGGGAACTATCACAAAGAATCAACAACTGGGTTCTCATCTTAATAAAAAGCTTTTGCACATCAAGAGAAACCACCAACAGAGTGAAGAGACAACCCACAACTTGGGAAAAAAATGTTTGCCAGCTGTTCCTCAAAGGATTACTATCGAGAATATAAAAAGAACTCAAAAAAATCAGACCTCCCAAATTTAAAGACCCACTCCAAAAATGGGCATCTGAGATGAATACATATTTCTCAGATGAAGAAATACAAATGGCAAATAAATATAAAAAAATGTTGAACATCACTAGTCATTCGAGAGATGCAAATTAAAACAACACTGAGATACTGTCTCACCCCAGAAAGAACGGCTATTATTAAGAAATCAACTAATAACAAATGCTGGAGGGGCTGTGGAAAAAAGGAACCCTTCTTCACTGTTGGTGGGAGTGTCGACTGGTACAGCCACTGTGGAACTCAGTGTGGAGATTCCTCAAAATCTAGGGTTGAGGTCCCATTTGACCCAGCTATTCCCCTTCTGGGTATCTTTCCAGAAGAATTAAAAACATCGTACCACAGCGATTTATATGCACCCATGTTTATAGCAGCACAATTTGTAATAGCCAGATCTTGGAAACAACCCAAATGCCCATCAACTGAGGAATGGATAAGAAAAATGTGGTATTTTTATACAATGGAGTACTATTCAGCCATAAAGAAAGATAAACTGGAGACTTTTATAGGTAAATGGATGCAACTCGAGAAAATACTCATAAGTGAAATAAACCAGACGCATATGTGTAAGCATCGTATTGTCTCTCTAGTATGACAAACTGAAAGAGTAAATAAGATCCAAAATGTACAATAGACATGGTGAATCAAAAAGAAACTGGTCAAAAGGAAAGAGAGACTGGAATAGGGGAATAGGGAAAAGAAAGAAGGGAAATGAAAAAAAATGTATATATATATATATATATATATATATATATATATGATGGTTAAGATAGATACACTACCAATTTTACTTAGTTAATTGAAGAGTAAGGTTTGTGCCAATAACGTTTGGACAATTGAATGCTAATATCTGGTATCCTGAATAACTAACTTAAAGATAATAATATGTAATGCATTAACCATTGTTACCCTCCTATTATGTTGTTTTGAAAATTTGTTCTTTTTTGATTTGTTTTGTTTTTTCTTCTCTTTTAAAAAAAAGATAGTAGGTAAAGCAAAGATAACTGAAAAGAAAGTAGAAGCCAGCCTGGAGGACAAAAGATGATCACACAGCTTTCAGAAACTAGAGAATAGTGTAGAAGAGAAAGAATCAAGGAGTAAGCAAGGGATTTTCTGAATTTTGTCTCTGGTTTGGGGGATGGGATTAGTTTTCTGTGGCTGGATTTCCCCCCAGCCATTTAGAAAAGAAAAAAAAAAAAATAAGAAAAAAAAGAAAAAGTGAAAAAGGGAAAAATTGAAAAGGGTAGCCCTACCTGTCTGCTTCTATTGTGTGTCTTTGTTTCCAAGCACAATGGTGGGTCACCCAGCTTAGCACCTGTTGGCTGGTATTATTACTGTTGCTTTTGAGAATTTCATGCCACTAGTCCTGCCTGTCCATCCTGTTCATCTTGGCTGGGGAACCTACTGTGTGGCTGACATTCCCGCCAGCCTCTGTGTTTTCCTGAACAATTCACCTGGGTCTCAGCAGTGGGGAAAGGAGGGGCTGTTCTCTGGGCCTTCCGGAGCTGTTCACCTGGATCCAGGCAGCCATGACGGGAGGGGCAGGTCTCTGTGTCTTCCCACAGTGCTGTTCACCTGGATCCCCCAGAATTTTAGAAATCAAAAACAGATTAATTTTTTCCAAGGGTTGGCAGGAATGGTTCACAAAATGCAAGAAAGATTAAAGGGTAACAGGAAGGAGTCTTTTGGTGATGAAGTTGATCAGTATCTTGATTGAGGGAGAGGACATATGAAACTACAATTAAACTGTACAAAACTACACACTCAAATGAGTGATAGTACAACTAGGAAAACAATGAGATAGGTGGATTTTATCATTAATATGATGGATTTTACATTGTACTATGTTTTAGGAGCCCTAGCTGACAATACTTATTCATAAATATTTAGTACAGTGTCAGAAATGGGCAAACTGCAAGTTGAATCTAGTCCATAGAACTAAATTTAAGTTTTTCATAGCCATTACAATATTTAGAAATCAAGATATTTCACATAAATATATATTTTCAGCTTCTTTTACCAGGGATGCTCCTACAAATGCAGATGTCTATCTGCTTTCCTCTTCCCACAGCCCTCACCATGCCTTGTCCCTTGGCTGCCTGTCTCTTGGAGTTGCTTGAGATTATGGGTCTCTGGAGTATAAGTTTCAGAGGACACTATATCTGCTTCCTCAACTAACATCTATTACCTTTTTTTCACATAAGACTGGTATTCCAGAGGTCAGTTTCCTCCTTAAAAAGGAAGGATTCCTTATAGAAAATGCAGAAGTTCTGCATTAACACAGATCTCTGAGGCTACCTCCCCTTAACCTTGCCATCTTTCTTTCTTGCTATTTTCATCAACGAATATTCTATTTTTTCCTTTCCTGTTCCCACCATTTAAAGCAATCTCATCACCATCATGGTCCTCTTATATTCATGTATTCCTACTCAAGCTGCTTCCTCTCTGCTTCCATTGCTTTGGTCGGTATATGCTCTGCTCTCTGCTCTTTGCCTGGACACCACCTGCAGTTTCCTTAACATTTCTTGTTTTACTCAAGACCTATCTCCTTTTCCTGTTCTTCTTTATGATGTTGCCTCTTCTTTACTCCCTCTTTTTGAGGAACTGATTCAGGTGTGCTCTGCACTTCAATTTCTCAAGCTCTGCAGTGTCTTCCTCCTCATTCTCTACAGTTGTTCCAGTTCCCTCATCTAAGAAATTTTCTTTTGACGTTAATTTGTATTCTTCTTGCTTTTTCCTGATTTTCTGGTTAGTGTGTTCTAGGTGCTTCCTATATGCATTCTTTTCAGTTGATCTAGCTTCTTCTTCCTCTTTCTGCTCCCTTTTCTTTCTTTTTTCTTGGGAGGGGGTCTTGCTCTCTGTCTTTGCCTGAGGCTCCAGGGTCTTGGCTTTTGAGATGAGTCAGTAAGGCCTGTTCCTGAGCCTCTAGTCAAGCAAGGTTGGCATTCATTATGATGCCAAATGGAGAGACTGTGTGCTCTTTGCCCCTCATAGGCTTCAAGCAGTATCTCATTGATCAGAATCATTGGAGGCATGGGCCCCTTGTTGTCACAATCACTGCAGCTCTCCAAGTCTTTAACTTATCTCCACCTGATGTCAATGTGGTCATCTTAACAAATTTATGACACAGCAAGTTGTTCTTAGAACAATTACAATGGGTGATTTCCTTACAAAGTCACCTTATTTGTACTCCATCCTTCCTGCTTTCCACTACCAAGTTGACCACAGTCTTGTGAAAGAGATCATTCCATTAGTGGTTTGTGAACTCTTTGGCAGGATCATATCCCACCTTATGAGTGTTTTGTTTTAATGTCATCTTGAAGGTCTGAATGATGCCATTGTACTTCTGGCCCAAGCCTTTGCCTCCAGTTCATTCATGCTTTAGCAGCTTCTCCTCATCAAACCTCATCCCATGACTCTTGACTTCTGGGGTGTCATTCACTGTACACAAAGAGATATTACCTCAGGTACTTACCAGAGAAAAAAATAGGTAACTTAAGAGCAAAGGAGAAAGTATCCAAAGTAGTCATGAGCCCCACCCTGGTTACTCTTGAATAATTTTATTTTCTGAGCTCATTATTGAGGAGTCCCCTCACAGAAGTATGTACCACACCTGATTTGTATATCATAATCTTCTATGGTTTTCAAAAGGTTACAATAGGGAAACCTTGGAAAAAGGCACAGGGCATTACTGTGCATTGCTTTTTACAAGTGTTTGTGAATCTATAATTATTTGAAACACAATTTTCTACTAAAAACATAAAAAAACATAAATGATATTGTGAGCCAAGTAGCAGTGCAACTCATACATGAAAATGTGTCTGAATAGCCATGAGTAGAACTTAGCTGGGAGTAGGGATTGGTAGAAGTTGATAAGAGGGCTAAAGGAATTCAATAACTAGAAATGAATCATTTCACAACAGAGCCAGGCCAAGGAATTTGCACAGCAAAACTTGTGGGATTATTTCTCTTGATCCTCAGTGCTCACAGTCCTCAGGCTTGCATTCAGGCCAAATCCAGAGGCTTTGACAATATTCCCATGATAAGAGTAACAGATGTGCCGCGCTGTGCACACAAGTCAGCAACAGTCACACATGAAAATTGAGATTTTCTACACATATATCATATTATACATCCTACACAAAAAGTATAATGGCTCATCTGCCCCAAGGTTCTCAAATACTTTTCTTCTTAGTTTTCAGTTTAATTGTAAAAGCCAAATCTCATGGCCTTGCAATATTCCTCACACTTTTAAGAAGATTTTATATCAGATAAGTGCTGGGATATGTATATTAATTTTCTGTTGCTACTGTAAGAAAGTACCAATTTAGTTGTTTTTAATAACACATTTATTTTCTAACACTTCTGGAGGACAGACTCTTAAATGTGTTTTAGTAGGCTAAAAGCAAATTGTGTTCCTTCTGGTAGCTTGAGGAACAAATCTGTTCCTTTGCTTCTTGCAGCTTCTAGAAATTGCCCGAATTTCTTTTCTTAAGGATATATCCTCCATCTTCAAATTAATTAGAGTAGCATCTTCCAGTATTTCTTTCTAACTCTGACCCTTTTGCCTCCATTTCTCACATCTTTCTTTCTCTAGCATTTTCCCTTCCCTTTCTATTACAAGGGCCACCTAGACAATCCAGGATAATGCCCCAATCTCAAGATCTTTAAATAGATCACACTTAAAAGGTTCCTTTTGCCATATAATGTAGCACATTCACATGTTCTAGAGATTAAGACAATGACTTCTTTGGATAGCCATTATTAGGTCAATAGCAGTAGGGAAAGGAGGATAAGTGCTGAGATTTTTCTTAAAGCATGTTGTGATAAATGGAGAGAAGATACAATACTATACACCAGGTCCTGGAATGAGTAAAGGAGAGGGAATTCCAAGAGAAAAAGGAGCAAGGCTGTTTAATTCATGGCAGCCAGGAAGGAGAGCAGAAAAACTGTGCCAGAGAGGAAGGGGTTGGGGACCAGATATAGGACACAAGGTCATGCTTCCAGGGCTCACCCAGACACAAAGCATAGGGTGCTTTACTGGTCACCAAAGTGGCTCTCAAGCTAATCATGATGACAACTCAGTTTAATTGTCCACATAATCTCTATTAAATTTCCCAATATTCTTCTCTCCTCCCTCCTTTACCAGTCAGATGGAACTTATCATCTGGGCTTTAATAGCACACACACAAGACCTCTATTTAGGTCCTAAAATTTGGACTCCGAATGGCAAGGGAGCCACTGTGCTGGTTAGAATTATTAATTCGGACTACCAAAATGAAACTGGACTACTACTCCACAATGGAGGTAAGGAAAAATATTTTCAGAAATATAGGAGATCCATTAAAGTTACCCTTAGTATTACCATATCCTGTAACTAAGGCCAATGAAAAAGTACAACAAACCAACCCAGGTAGGACTGCTAATGGATCAATTACTTCAGTAATGAATGTTTGAGTCACCCTACCAGTCAAGAAACATGACTGACTGAGGTGCTCGCTGAGAGTGAAGGGAAAGTGAATGGGTAGTAAATGATGGTAGTCACAAATACCATGTAAGAAAATAAAGATGACACAGTAGAAGAGTGCACGGCAGCTGAAACCTGCAGAGAAAATGCAGGTTGCTATTCCTTGTGTGTCGTACAAACAACAGCTGGCACACCCCAGACGTGGTGGACAGTTACAGTAAATCTGCTTGCCAAGTCCAACATCATACTCAGGAAGAGGGATGGCAAGAGTTCCTAACACAAAAGCATAGCCAGCATCAGATTCTGCCTTCATGCCAACAACTTGGTGGAATGAATTAATAAGACTTGGTAAACTTCAGTTTTGCAGAGGGATGTTAAGAGGTGATATTGGAATGTGAACACCCAGGTTCTCTGGCAGAGGTGACATGTGAATCTCATGTACTCTGTCTTATTGGAATATTTAAATTGAGTTCCCATTAGATATATTATAGGTCTTGGATATTTTTTCTTCTCGGTTTGTTTTGTAATGTGTGAATACATTTTGCTCTCTTATATCTGTTTGTGTTTACGAGGTTTTTGTTTTTGTGTATATTTTCTTCCAATTCTACTGACTTAGTTGGATATCTAAATTCTCTCCCTTTTCTCAACTCCCTAGCTAGTTTCTTCACCTTAATTACCTGAAGCAATACTACTACCTTATTTCTTAATACTTTTTCACAATTTTTAATTTTCCAAACTCTCCTCTTTCACAGTTACTCCTTTGAAAATACTTCATGAGGAGGCAGCATCTTACCAAAAATCTTCATATAAAATACAAGCTCTCCCCATTCAATTAAACTGCAACCCTCATTAACCAACAGGATCATGAAGAAGCAATGCAACAGAAGACCCTCAACTTTTTCCAACTCCCTTAAGGCAGAGAAAGGGTGAACAAACAGACAGGAAAGCAAATGCCAGGAAGCAGAACTCCATGAAAACTTTATATAAGGCATGAAGAAACTAGACAGATTAAAGAAGAACCAAAATTTCATGGAAAAATCACTCAATATGCCAAAGGTGAATTTGGGGAAAATAAATAAAAAATTAGATAACATAACCAAAAGAGTTCAAAACATGAATGAAAGATTCAAATGGATATAGAAATTTGTCTGCATTTTTCTCACATCCAGAAACTTTGAAAGAGCCTGAGATTAAGGGCAGAAGACAAATGATTCTTATGGAAGAAATTTCAAGGCTGCCTAATGAGGTGGTGGCATGGCTATTGTTGAGAGACTAACCAGATCTATGTTGAGAATCGAAATAAAAGGGCCCAGTAGAATGATTTAAAGTGTTTTCAGTTTGGACAGGAGGAAAGCTCCAGTAAAGTTGCAGTCTGTACAGATGGAGGAGAGGAAAGTTTCATTGCTGAAAAGAAAGATGACATCAGAAAAGATGGCCTGAGCATATCACAAGAATCAGCAGTGTGGCCAGGGATATAGCTCAGTGGCACAGTGGCTGCCTGGCCAGTGCAAGGTCCTGAGTTTCACTCCTGGTACCAAAAAAAAAAAAAAAAAAAAAAAAAAAAATAAAAAAAAGAAATAAAAAAAAAAAAAAAACAGCAGTACTTCACCCTTTGTGCCTCAAAATTGCAAAGGTGAAACACTGCTTTGACAAGATAGCCCCAGAGCAGTATATTTCAGAATGGCAGTGGCCTACAGAATTTATTCCTTGGGTTGAATTCACAGTGCTCAGCAACAGAGGAACTCAACCCCTACAGCCAACAGAGGAGAATGATATGCTACTGCTAAGACTTTGGCATCATCTACATGGTGCTGGTTTTAGGTGTATAAAGAACACAAGACTTGTAGAGTCAGGAAGGCTTCCTCCCAATTTCAGAAGGCCTAGGCGGCTTGCCCTTGAGAGCAGTGTGTGAAGCTGTGAGTTTGAATCTGAAGGTACAGTGGACTCCCCAGAATGTTGAAGAAGCCAGGATCATGAATCATCTGAGGAAAACTACAAGGAGGGAGCAAAGCCAGCCCAAGAGAGAAGCCACTCAAGCCCTTTGGAGTTCTTACCACAGATTGTACTGGATGTTGGACATGGAGATATGAGATTAATGTTCCCCTGCTAGATTTGGACTTGCTTTGGTCCCATTCCTTTCTATCCCCCTATTTGTACCTTTTGTAATGATAATGTTTATCTTGTGCCATTAAGCTAAGTGTTTTCCTTAAATCTCAGAGGGGAGTTTGGAGTTTGACTTTTTAGCATGGTGAAACTGTTAGGAGTCTGGCAACACCTAGAGATGGACTAAATGACTTTTTCATAAAAGGATGCATATTAGTCTGTTGGAAACCAGGGAAAATGTTATGGTTTATATCTAGATGTCCTCCCATAGACTCATGCACTCATAGTGGAGGTTTACAGATGTCACTGGATGTAGTAGGTGTTTGATAACTAAATGGATGTAGAATAATTCTAGATATGGATAATGGAAGCCCCACCCTGGGTGCGGTTGCCAGCAATCAATAGGTTTATAGCCTTGATTGAATGTACAGGAAGAGAGGGAAGGCAGGCTTGCTACTTGCTGCTGCTGCCTCCTAACTGTTCTTCCATGAACTATTTCTCCTCTGCAATGCCCCTCTGCAATGTCTCCCTGCCTTGAAGCCATGTGACTATGGGCTAAAACCTCTACACATTGTGAGCTGAAGTAAATCTTTCCCCCTTTTACTTGTGTGTGTTAGTGATTTTGTCTCAGCAATGAGTAAGATAACTAAGACATTAGAAAAAAACAGCAAGCTCAAATAAATAATCTTATGAAGAATCTCAACATATGTGAGAAACAAGAATACACTCCCAGACAGAAATCAGAAATTAAGGAGGGAAATTGTAAAAATTAAAGTGGAACTCAATTAAATTGAGACTACAAAAATCAAGAAATTAAAAAAGATATATATGTAGATAGATAGATAGATAGATAGATAGATATAGAAAAAGAAGAACTCAAATTAACATTATTTGCAGTAGCCATGATACCCTACACAGAAGACCCAAAAACCTCCACCAAAAACTCTTAGAATTAATAAGAAAACTCAGCAAAGTAGCAGGATAGAAAACCAGCACACAAAAATCATTACCATTTGTGTAAACCAATAATGAACTGAATAAGAAGGAAATTATGAAAACAGTACCATTCATGATAGCACCAAGAAAATTGAAATAGCTAGGAATTAAACTAATCATGGAAGAAAATAACCTCTACAAAGAAAACTAGTATTCTGGAAAAGGAGACTGAAGAGGACATGAGAAAATGGAAAGATGTCGTCCACTCCTGTTGTCAAAACAGCTGTACTTCCAAAATTGATATAAAGAATCAATGCAGTCCCAATCAAAATAGAAACATCATACTTTACAGATATAGAGAAAACAATTTTAAAATTCATATGGATCCAGAAGAGATCAAGAATAGCAAAAAAATCCTGGCTAACAAGAGCAAAGCAGAAGCCATCACAATACCTGGCTTCAAGCTTTCATACAAAGCAACAGTGATTAAAAATTGCATGGTACTGGAAATTAAATAGACACATGGTTGAATGGGAATGAAGAGAGGACACAGAAAGTTCTACAGACACATTCAGCTATGTGATCTTTGATAAAGGGGCCAAAATATACATAAATTGGATTACATAAAATTAAAACCTCGTGTACAACACAATGTACATCACAGGAACCAATTAATAGAGTGAAGACACAATGTACAGAATGGGAAAATTTTGCCAGCTATTCCTCAGAGGACTAATATATACACTATATAAAGAACTCAAAAAAATTAGAACATCTGAAATGAAATACCCAATCAAGAAATGGGGAAGTGAAATGAACAGAAACTTCACAGATGAAAAACTACAAATGGCCAACAAGTATATTTAAAAAATTAAACACGTCTGGCTATTAGGGAAATGCAAATTAAAACAATACTAAGATTCCAACTTACACCAGAAAGAATGACAGTCATCAAGAAATAAAAAAAAAATATCGAACACTCACGAGGTTGTGGCGAAAAAATGGAACCCTCCTAAATTGTTGGTGGGAATGTAAACTAGAACAATCTTTATGTAAATCAGTATGGAGAGTTCTCAAAGAACTAAAATTGAAAATTCTTTATGGGCCAGGTATCCCCCTTCTAGGTATCTTCCCCAAAGAGCTTAAAAGATCATACTATGACAATACATGCATACCAATATTTATAGCAGTATAATTTATAATATATAAATCCTGAAAGCAGCCTCTTAGCTATCAACTGACAATTGGAAAAGGAATATGTGGTATCTATATATAATATGATACTATGTGGCTATACAGAAAGACAAACTCCATATATTTGCAGGAAAATGGATACAACTAGAAAATATAATGTTGAGTGAAATTAATCAGACTCACAACCTTAAATACTGTATTGTGTCTCTCATTTGAGGAAGGCAAAGTACAAATAAAGTATATTATAAAGACTGGGTAGAAGGAGACAAGAGAATCAACCTCTCATGATTAAGAAGTGGTCTAGGAAAACAAGGGTGAGGGGACAAGGTAATAGGAAGGAGAAATAAGTAGAATGAAGATATTCAAAGTACCTAATATCCTTAATGAATGTAATCTTTATATTTCATAAACAAAAGATTAATAATATCAACAAGAATGAAAATGGGAAAAGGGGACTTAGAGGAGGAAGGAAGGAAATGAGAGGGAAGGACAAAGAGATTTTAAAATGATACATTGTATTATGTACATGTACCTACTCACCAAGATGATTGTAAGCTGCATGTACTGCAAACATGTAGTAATAAAACAACAACAATAAACAACAACAACAGCAACAATAAAAAAAATGGCAGAATAGAAGCCACTAGCAGATCATAGACTTTCAGGTTTTGGAATCAAGACACATGAAAAACAACTACTTTTAGCAAGGAGAAAAAGAAAAAGTGCTCCTAATAAAGTGCTTCTAATAAGTGCTTCTAATAAAAAAAGAGCTGACAGGACACTAAAAATCACAGAGAAATCAAAGACAACATTAAAGACAAGAGCAAAGTAGATTGGAATGCTAACTGACTCTCAGGTGAGTGGAATGGGGGAAACTGACTCAACAGCACAAAGGAACCCCAGAAAGAGACAACAGCCTCAGTAATAACAACAGACAAGAAGTATTATCCCCAAGACAAAAAACACAGTTTTTGTAAGCTGCTAATTTAGTGTGAGGTTTTACTCTGAAAGTGATTCTATCTACATTGTATGCTAGCTTTTGAGAAGAAATTCTATACAGCATCTGTGATATTTATGACAAGTATAACTAGAAGCTGTTTTAATTTTTTGTGTGTGTGGGTACCGGGGTGTCGACCTCAGGACCTCGTGTGCCAACAGGCACCCATGCTGCTGAGCGATATCACCGGCCCCTTTTTCGTATGTGGGATCCGGGAGTCGAACTCGGGCCCTCGCACTTGCAAGGCAGGCGCTTATGCTGCTGAGCCATCTCACCAGCCCTAGAAGCCATTTTGAGAGGGGATTTATTGGTGAAGATCAAGCAATCTGGGAATCATCAATCACAAAACAACCACACTTCATGGTCTCTAGGGTCACCCAACTGCAGTGACTATGTGTAAGATTGCCAAAAGAGAAAATAATGGAAAGAGAGAGTGATATTCTTCGACCCTCTGAGAAGCTTAAGCAGCTAGGAGCTCAAGCTGTGGAAGAAACAGTGGTCAGCAGTATTATGCTCTGTGTTTAGGAACCAGACTTATCACATGTGTTTTTCTGAGGAGGCTGTGTCTAAAAGTCTGGGAATAGGCCAAGTGAATTGATGGCTCCCTCTAATACATCTTTCCAGATCAGAGCTCAGTGTTCTGCTTGCTTTCTCCACTTGCCAATGTGATTTTGGATACTCCCCTGGTTCTATGTTTGACAGACTCCTGGGTGTAGGGACAGAGGGGCCTCTGGAGCAAGTGGGGAACCTCATGGTCCCACATAATGCAAAGTTATTTGGGAAGAGCACTGGTTCAAATTGCACAGAAAAATTAAAAAGAAACACTAAAAGCCTCTGAAGTAAAATCAGTCCTGAGGCAGATAACATTGCATTGAATGACCCTTCCCCATGGGAATGGCATAGTGGAACTCAGCATTTACAGAACAACAATTAGTTAAGTGGGTGTGGAAACACAACAGGCCTCAGTTGTGATTAAGTATGATACAGGTCCTTATACTACACTTTATTCTTAATTAGATTTTATATCACCTTTCCTTTCTACTTCTAAACTTACCTTCCTTTTCTACCATTATAAAATGTTACACCTTCTGCCATTTTCTACTTCTCCACACCTCCAAATTTTATTCTTATTACTTTGATACTTTGTTAAATTTAGCCTTTTAGTTTATATAATTATTGATGATTTCTTTCCTATTATTAATAGTGATTTATTTTGCTTTAATATTTTTTACTTCCAGGAAGATGGCATAACAGTAAACAGCAGCAAATCAGCCTCTCCAAGATTTGGAATCCAGACACTGAACAGTAACTACTTAGGGAAGAAAAGAAGGAGGGAGGTGGATTCCCAGGACCCAGGTGGGATATGAAGGGAAAGTTGAAGCCCACAGGGAAACTGAAGAGACAGACCCAATACAGAAAATGGGCATGGCAAATGGCACTTTCTCTCTGACTCCCAGCTTGTGGCATGAGAGAGGGGGCTCAAATTTACAAAGGCATAGTGAGGGTGGGACACTCCAGAGGCTTTCAGAGAGAAATGTACCAGTGGACGACAACAGTGGATGCTGTGAACTACAATATCTGGTGAATGACTCCAGCCCAAGCATCTGTTGGAGAGGCAGCTTGGCCATATGCCATTTTACAGAGGGGCCAACTGAACCTGGGACTCACAGCAGCTGTAGTTTGGTTTCATCTCAGGGCCCCAAGGGACTGGGTGAAAAAAAACCATGGGAGATATCCAGACTCAGGCAGCTCAGGTCAAGCAGTCAAAAGATACACAGATTGTTACAGGGTGAACAACTCAGATACCAAGTCTACCACCAGAGGCCAGGATCAGCATGAACTTCTGTGGAGTTGAAAGCACCAGAATTGGCACCCCACCCTATTCCTACCAAGCTTGCTGGGATCGTGCAGCATAGATCTGGGCTTTGTCTGCCTTATTTGTCTAACAGTGATAGCAGATACATGTCCTGAATTGGGCAGAAACACAAAACTGTAGACCACAGAAGATAATCACAGGTTTGAAATCATAGAGAAATACTTTTTCTTTTTTTCTTTGCTTTTGTTTTCTTGTTGATTGTTTTTGTTTTTTCATGAGCATGAACATAACTTAGTTTTTGTTTTGTTTTGTTTTGCTTAGTTCTTGTTTTAGTTTATTTCTTCTTTGTTTCCTTCCTGTCTTCTTCACAAGTTTCCCAAAACTTGGGTAATATTTCTTTGTCCTTCAGCCATGCTTCAAATCTCTTTCTCTTCTATTAATTCCCTATTTTTATCTTACCCATTTTAAATTTTCTTCCCTGAGGGTAAAATATCTCTATTGAGGGGACATTTCTGGTATATAAATTTCTGATTTGTTTTAGATTTTGTTATACAAGTATAAATCTTGTACCTATGCTTAAAGGTGGCAAATTAACTTACCATAGTTTGTCAAACATGTCTAGACTGTGTTTGATGCTACTGTTATTACTGATTCTACTACTTTAGCCAAGGTGACATAGTTTTGATGAGTTTTTCTTCCTTGTATGCCAATACTAGGATTGTCTAGGGGTCATAAACAATATCAGAGTCCAGTATCAAAGAACTGGGTTCTAGGTAAAATAGGTAACAACTTATCATCACTAATAAATTGAAGATTCAGGATCCTGGGACAGACTCAAAAAGCAAAAGCCAGCTACACATAGAAGGCATCTCCAAAAAGTAGCCATTTCCTAAGGAGGTTTTGATACTAGTAGTAAAGCTACCCTCCATAAGCAATTTACAAGCATCAACCCAGAAAACAAATTAAAAGTAATAGAAAGTGAGAAGACACAGAAGCAAGACGCAATCCCAGACTTCCAGCTTGCCCCAGGCAAATCTAGGGGGCATTGAGGTAGAAGAAATCAAAAGCCACACAGCTGAACTTTCTGAAATGGTAGCAGTGGAAGTAACCAAGCAGGTTACTTCCAGGAAAAAAAATCAGAAAGAATTTCACAGATAACTAAAGAAATGAAGACCATAATTAAAGACATGGTTAATGAATCTAGAGAAGATAGAGATAAAAAAAAAGAAGAGCTAAGGAAAGTGATGGAAACCATTAATTCCCAACATTGGAAAGAACTGGATTCAATGAAATAGATTCAAACAGATATCCAGGAGATTAAAAATGCTATTGAAACTACATGAAGCAGAATCAACCAATCTGAGGACAGAATATCAGATCTAGAAGACAATATTTTAGTGAAGGATCATCAAATGAAAGACTTCTTAAAAATAGCAAGGGATCATGAAAAATCAGTCCAACAGCAACTAGGCAATGCAGAGAAGAATAGCATAAGATTTATCAGAATTGATGAAAAGTCAAAATATAGTACAAAGGACATAAAAAAGTTTATAGAAGTAATGACAGAAAACATCCCAAGAATTGAAAAATAATTTAACATACAGAATATTAAATCATAGAGATTTCCTATTAGCCATGATCAGAAACAAATTACAAGATTTCAGAAATTCAACATAAGAACAGAATGCTAAATGCTGTTAGGGAAAAGAAAGAAACTACATATAAAGGCAAGCACACCAAAATCGCAGGAGACTTCTCAGGCACAAAATCTTAAGTCATTGAGAGCTTGGAGTGAAATATTTCAATCCCTGAAAGAAAACAACCTCCAATCCAGATTGATGTAACACACAAAACTATCTTTCACAATTGATGAAGAAATAAGATATGTCCATGATAAAAAAAAAAAACTGAAGAAATTCATGACCATGAAACCAGTGCTCCTAAAAGTTCTGAGGGATATTCGAGAAAAAGACAATGAAAACAACAACAAATGCAATATAATATATCCACCTGGCAAGCCAACCAATTACATGCAAGAGAAAGAAAACAAATCAAAACCAGTAAAATAATATAATGTCAGGGATAAGTCAATACATATAAGTTATAATCATCAATGAAAATGGTCTCACTGCAACAATCCAAAGAAACAGATTGGGACAATAGATCAAGATACAAGATCCAGGGCTGGTGAGATGGCTCAGCGGCATAAGTGCCTCCCTGGCAGGCACAAGGGCCTGAGTTTGACTCCCAGAACCCACATATGAAAAAGGGCTCGTGATATCACTCAGCAGCACGGGCGTCTACTGGCACATGAGGTCCTGAGGTCGACCCCCGGTACCCACAAAAAAAGGATACAAGATCCAACAATATGATGGATATAAGAAATACTTTTAACTCGAAAATAATTTTATAGACTGAACATCAAAGGAAATAAAACACTACCCCATGCAACAGAAACCTGGGGAAAAAAGCAAAGGTAGCTATTCTATTTGCAGACAAAGTAGATTTCAAGCCAAGAATGATCAGATGAGAAAAAGAAAGTCACCACATACTTGTAAAGGGAACAATCCAAGAGGAAGAGATAGCAATCGTAAATAATATGCACCAAATACAAGTGCACCCAATTATATAAAACAAACATTAATGGGCATGAAAAATCAGATAAGCACTAATACAATTGTAATGGGGGACCTCAATATGCCACTGTCACAAATAGACCAACTAGGCAAAAAATCAACAAAGAAATATGAGAGCTGAGCCAATATTTGAATGAATATAGATATCTACAGAGAGTTCCACTCAACAAGAACAGAATACATGTTCTCTCAGTTGCACATGGGACTTTCTCCAAAAATAGAACACATACTAGCTTATAGAACATGCTTAAGTAAATGCAAAGGAATTGAAGTTACCCCGTGCATATTATCAAATCATACTGTAATGAATTTGGAAATCAATGGCAAAAGAAACCACAAAAACTGCATGAACACATTGAAACTAAATAACATTCCCCTGAACAACCAATGAGTGACAGATGAGTTTAATGAAAATATTAGGTAGTTTCTACTATTTAATAATAATGCCAGTACAACACACTGGACCTTATGGGACACAATGAAAGCAGTCCAATGAAGGAAATTGATAGCAGTGATTCCCATATCAGAAAAACAGAGTGAACTCAAATAAATAACCTAATGGTAAACCTGAAGCTTCTAGAAAAATAAGAGCAAGTTAAACAGAAAGCATATACAAGTGAGGAAATTATAAAGATCAGAGCATATAGTAATGCAATTGAGACTAAGAAAACAATACAAAGAATCAATGAATCAAAGAGTTGTTCTTTGAAAGGTTAAAAAAAAGTTAAAAAAAAGGAAAGGAAAGGCTCATATCTATGGAATTAGGAATGAAAAGGGCAAAATCATCACAGATCCTGTAGACATCCAGAAGATTATCAATACCTACCTGGAGAGTCTGTACTCTATCTAATAAGATGGAAAATGAAGAAGAAATGGTGAGATGCATAGATTCATATTAATTACCAAATTTGTATCAAGAAGACATAAATACTATAAATAACCCAGTATCAGTCAATGAAATTAAAGAAGTCCTTAAAAAACTGCCAACAAAGAAAAGCCCAAGTCCTGATCGATCCAATGCTGAATTCTACAAGAACTTTAAAGAAGATCTAATGCCACTACTTCTCAAACGTTTTAATGAATTCAAAAGTGAAGCAACAGTCTCACACTCATTCCTGGAAGCAAACATTACTCTGATACCAAAACCAGAGAAGAGTCCAAACATGAGAAAGAACTACAGGCCAACACTTTAATGAACATAGATGCAAAACTCCTCAATAATATACTAGCAAACAGAATGTAGCAAATCATCAAGAAAATTATAGGCCATTACCAAGTAGATTTCATCCCAGGGATACAGGGATGTTTCAACATATGCAAATCAATAAGTGCAACACACCACATTAACAGAGCAAAGGACAAAACAAACTGTTCATCTCAATAGACACAGGAAAAGCACTTGACAAAAGCCATCACCCATTCATGCTAAAAAAACCTACTGAAAAGTGTAATAGATGATCTTATCTCAATCTGATAAAAACCATCTATGACAAACCAGATAAAGAAAAAATTTTATCAACTATTCCTCAAAGGATGAATATCAAAAATATATAAAGAAATCTGAACATGTGACCCTCCAAATTAAACACCCAATCCCCAAAATGGGCATCTGAAATGAATAGGCACTTCTCAGATGCAGAAGTGCAAATAGGACATAAATATATAAAACAATTGTTCAACATCACTGGTCATTCGAGAAATTCAAATTAAAACAGGACTTAGATTTCATCTCCAGAAAAATGGCTATCATCAAGAAATGAACAAATAACAAATTCTGCCAAGGCTGTAGAGAAAAAACCCTTTTCCCCTCTTGTTGGGAGTGGAAATTGGTGCAACCAATAAGGAAATCTGTATGGAGATTCCTCAAAACATTAAAACTGGAAGTTTAATTTGACCCAGGTATTACCCTACTTGACGTCTTCCCAAAAGAGTCAGAAGCATCATAGCACAGTGCTATATGTACAAACATGCTTATAGCAGCACAATTTGTAACAGCCAAATCTTGGACACAGCCTAGATGCCCATCAACAGATGAATGAGTAAAGAAAATGCTTTTATATACAATCTTGAACTACTCTGCAAAAAAGAGTACATTTTTAGGTAAATGTAATGCACTTGAGACCATATTTTAACTGAAATAAATCTAAACATTTGTGTTAGATTTATTTTATTAGATTTTATTTATTGTTATATTTTATTTTATTTATTGTTAGATTTTATTTTATTATAAATCAAACACACATGTTTAGATTTTGCATTTTTTTCTTGTGTGAGAAATCCAAAGGTTAAATAAGGACCAAAATGGATGATAGTTATTGGGAAGTAGGAAGAAAATGTTCAAATGAGAAGGGAAACAAGGGAGAGGGAGGGGGGAGGGAAGGAAGGGAAAAGAAAAAGGAAAATAGAAGAGGGAAAATGGAAACAAAAGATTTTGTAAATAAGGAGGGCATGAAAGTTTGAAAGAAGAGGAGTTGAATGGGGAAAAAGAAACAAGATATATTATGTACAAGTACAAATTCCCTATGATAAATATGATTATTATGTATATCAAAATTGTACCAATAAAATTAATTTTAAAAAGAGAACTAGAAAATAGGGCTGATATTGGTGATTAATTTCTCATGGATACCTTGAAAACCAAAAGAGAACATAAAAAATGTATCCAAAAGCTCCTAGATGATGCAAAGAACAGTAATATATGGTGAATTGGAATTAGCAAAAAATCGGAAGAGAGCAACATGGCATAAAATAGATGTTTACAATAATGGAACAAGAATTTCCCAATATGGAGGAAAAATTTAACATGTAAATAACTGAGGCAGATAAAATCCCAGATAGCCACCATCAGAAAAGAACTTCTTTGTGATACATCATAGTCAAAATCTCAGAAGCTCAACAGAAGAACAGTCTTAAAAGCTGTTGAAAAGCAATGAATCCCTTATAAATGTTAGAACCACTAGAAATTACAGACAGCAGACATACCAACACAAGCTTTAAATGTCAGGAGAACTTGAACTGAAGTTTCAAGGCCTAAGAGTAAACAATTTCCAACCTAGATTGATATATCCCACAAAACTACCTTTTAAAATTGATAGAAAAATAACATCGTTCCATGACAAAGAGTCTTAAGAAATTCATGAGCACCAAACCAGCAATCCAAGTAGTTCTCATGAGTAAGCTAGAAAGAGACAATGAAGTCAATGATGCAAAAATCTAGTGGAATTGTAGCTAGCCGTGCAAAATGGAACTTTAAAAGCTAGATTTTCACTTTTACAGACAAGGCTTCCTTCTGTTGAGCACATAACCAACAACCCCTCATCTCCTCAGCCCAGATGCAGTGATAGAGTACATTTTTATGCAGGCTCAGGAAGCTGGAGTTGTTTTCTTTCTACAAGAGAGGGTACTCTTTTGTCTATGTCTGAGTAAGTACTTTAAAGATAATGGTACACAGTGTATTCACCATTGTTATTCTCTTATAATTTTGTTATGAAATTTTGTTTAATTTTTTAAATTAAATAAAAATGAAAGAGTACAATGAACTGAAGATGGCTGGAAGTGGTAAATCAGGTGTGAATATCTGCATTATCTCTCTGTCCTTCCCCTCCACTCTGTTCCTTACTCACCTGTATATAGTGAGATGGTGATCTGAGAAAAATAGGCCCCTATGTTGGGGGAAAGGAGAAAGGAAGAAAGGGAAAAATAAAAATATATATTTATACACAAGATAGTTAAGATAGTTATACAGCTAGTTTCTCTTAGTTCATTAAAAAAAAGGTTTGTGCTCATATGGTTGGGACAAGATATTATGCCTATATCTTGTACTCTGAATAACTACTACAAAGATAACAATACACAATTATTGTAACTCTACTACTAACCTGTTTTGAAACTCTGTTTTATTGTTATTTTTATTTTTTCTCTTTAAAATAGAAAGCTAGATTTTAATAAATCAGTTTTCCTTTTTACTGAAGAAAGTAGCTTCCTTTGACTTAGCAAAAAGCAAATGATTTTGAGCATAGAAACTTAAGTGGCTGGTAACAGTTTTGATGTGGCCATCCAGGAGGTAAGTCTTGGCTCCTGAGAGACATGCATCCCAACAGGCACTTGGGGAAGGGGATTGACTGCTGGTGGCCAGCTGAGCCCATGGTAAGCACACTAGAGACATTCCAGTAGCTGCTAAAGACACTTTTGCATCCGGGAATCTTTCTCCTTTACTGTTCATGACATGGGCTCTGTATAAACACTTTAGTTGGTGAAAAAGGTTTTGGGAGCTAATAGGCTCTGCCCGGTTTCCCACTGGAAAATGTAATCTAGAGACCTACTGTCTTGAGCATTTGAACCTTCTCTTAGTTCATTCAGTAGTGTCATTTTGGGTGAGGCAAGTGCCTTTGACTTTTGTGGCTATTATTACTTTTTGAAGGTCACTTTGAGGCACTGATTTCTGTGAGAAAAGATTCAGATGTAGAAACAATTTCCAAAATTGAAAAAAGAAATTCCAGGCATTTGTTTTGTTGGCTTGAAGTACTCACTTTTTTAGTTTTTATTTGGCTCCTTTTTCCTATTTATTTTAATAAGCACCTCTATTCTGGGATGCAGACCAATGTTTCAGTACAATCTAGAAGCTGCATACTACCTGGACAGGTTGCACTTAAAATTCTATAATGAGGGGGTTGTCCAAACTTCAATCTCTATACCAAATGAATGGAAGGAATTGTCCTTTAAGAGCCAGTGGAGCACTCACTTTGGCCACGGAGCTTCTTGTTTTCTGACAGGACAATACTCTCTGAGGCAGTATGAAGTTAGAGGTTAAGTTGATCCTAGGGAAATGGTAGGCCTGGTAAATTACTTTTTTGTGTCTTTAGGTGTTCTTATGACCCCTTCCAAGGATATGTCAGTCACCTTGATCTTCAGCTGTCCTGAGGCTTCCTCATTAGCCAATATGGAGTTACAAGTTTCTTGAACTCTTTTTTCTGACAAAAAATGTTTGGATCAAGAGATTTAAGAGTATAGAGATGCTGGGGTGAAGGGAGGGAGCTCTGCTGTAATTTGCTTGAAAATGGACAGTGCTTGTGCTACCTTGTATTCCCTTAGAGAAGTTATAGTTACCTTTGACAAAGAAAAAGGTGATTTTACTGTGATACAACATGGCCTCTTTAACTGAATGTGCACATGGATTTCATGCAATTGTCCTTAAGGAAATTGTTTGAAGTTACTTCAGCCAGGATAATATCCATAGCTGTTTATCTTGACCTTGATTAATGGCAAGTATAAGAATGAGTTTTCTGTGCTACTGACCATGCAGCTATTTGACTACTGTTGGTAAAGGTTTCATTTATTTATTTTTTTGGTTTCAATTTTCCCTTCTTTTGGCTAACAATTTTTGGTTTATTCTAAGCCACATGTGTTTCAAAATATTCACCAAAACTTTTGTTTGCTGGAAATTGGCTTTTGTCTTTTGCCACCTCCATTTCTTAAGTAGTAAAATGGGTAAATCTGACTATATATGGCTTGCCTTTGTGTTTTTTTCAGAGGGGAGTATTGTTCTTAAACTGATTTCTTTTTTCCATACTAGAGGCCTTGAGCATAAGAAGCAGGATAAGATGTGTAAACTTCTGACCAGCTATATCAAAATTTTAGCACAAAGCTCTGGGGAAGAGCTTTTAACTGAGACCTGTGATAAGTTAAGGGAAAAAATACCTCAGGACATTTAAACTCAGATTAACTGGGCAAGCAATTTTCTTTGAAATGTATATTACTCACCTAGCTACAGCCAGGAATCTTACCTTCAGGTGTACAAATTTAAGTAGTGCTTAGGACTATAAAAAGAAATATAATGCCAAAAGTGAAACTTTTAAAAAATTGGTAAATAATAAATTTGTCTTTGTTTTATATTGAATACATGTGTATATCATATGTTATGTCTATGAATATACTTGTGTTTGTATATAATTTAGATGGTACCATATTAAACCAAAAGTGCTGAATAATTAAGAAAGCATAAATGCCTTTTTGTTTACATGTCTTAAGGAAATGTTTTAAAAGATGTAATAGAAATGTCCTCAAAACTGTTACTACTCATCTTGCATGCAGTAACCAATTAGAATTATATTTTAGTTGTTTGACTTTGGAAGAATATTTAGTCTCACAAAGGCTATGAGCAAGACTGAAGAGCATAAGGAAAATGTAATAAATATTTTTGAGTTTGATAAGACCTTAAAGATTTGGGAATATGTGTCCATTGCACATTGAAATGATGTGACACACATATTAATATAGCATTGACTGCATGTTATTTTATTTGAAAGTTTAAGTTGTTCGGCTTTTCAGAAATTTTTATGGACCAATAGTTAGAAGACTGCTTCGCATAAAAGTAGAAGGTGTTGCAGGAGGCAGTACTTTACTAGATATTGCTTAATACAATTGTGGCTTATAGCAAAAATGGCTTATAGCTCCCTGACCCTCTACCCTACAAAAAATCACGTTTTTGATGAATATCAGTTAAAGACCCAAGTCTTCTTGTTCCCCATTCCTATGGCAGTCTCTGACTACATCATGGTTGCATCAATTTCAGGATGTATTTTCTCCAGAATTCTCTCATGACTGCTTTCTTAAGAAAGAATGGTTTATGAAGAATGTCAACTGCCACTTGATAATACTACTTAGCATAAATTGAGTTGGATAACACCACATATGGGTTATTATAGTAAAAAAGTGGTAGCAAATGAAAAGTTTCTGTTTATTAGACATTATCTAATAAAAGTCTATTTTTTTTGTGTGGGTACCAGGGGGTCGACCTCAGGACCTCATGCGCCAGCAGGCGCCCGTGCCGCTGAGCGATATCACCGGCCCCTTTTTCGTATGTGGGTTCCGGGAGCCGAACTCAGGCCCTTGTGCTAGCCAGGCAGGCGCTTAAGCCGCTGAGCCATCTCACCGGCCCATAAAAGTCTATTTGAGAGCTTCCTTACTAAGTTTCCATGAGAAAGAATAAACAAGTTTTGTCTCATGCATTAACTTGTGTCTGTGTAAACACTGTCAAGCCTTGCTGCACTTCTTAATATTGTGAAAGAGCTAGGTGCATGTTTGCATGGGTAATAACTTCTACAACTCTGAAATGATAAAGTCAGGAGCTGCTGATGTCAGATGGGTATTTCTCCCTGCAGTTCTCAGAACATTTTAGGTCTTCTGAATTTTGCCATTTGTAATACCTATGACGAGCAAATTTCCTGATATTCTTTGAAGTAAATTCACTTATTATCCAGGACAATATGCTTTTGGTGATACGAGAATTTTTTAGAAAAGAAATCACTGTGGTCAGTGTAAATATTCAACTTCAAATGACCCAGAACAACCTTCAAGTGCTTTAAAATACTATTCTATTGCAGTAGTGTAGATGTAATTCAGATATTGACTTTTAATTTGATGATTTTTTGTTGATGTTGACTACAACTTATGAGAGTTTTTTGCATTTTTTAGGGTTTCTCTCAGCAAAATATTGTTTTGAGACATTAACTTGTGCCTTTGTGATTTTAATATTTTGTGAGCAATATGAAAGTAACTTAAAAATAGAATAACAGGAATTCAACATGGCTGAATAGAGGAGGAGCCTCATTCAGAGCTACTCAGAGACATTCAACTAAAACACAGGTAATTGGAAGAAAGTGCAGGGACATACAACCTGAAAGTAAAATCAATCTGACATAAGAGACTCATAGATCAAGCCAAACATGATAGAGGACTGAGTAAAATGGCCATCCTGCCCACTTGGGTGCCAGTGTGTTGCCAGATAGGGATGACTGCCTGCCATACTTAGAATCTTAAAGAAGGGAAAAAAAGGATATACTAAAATAGTGTGGCTAAATCAAGCCATAAAGGATAGACTTGGGATATAAGGCCCCCAGCCTATTCTGCCTTCCTCCAAACAGAAGGTGCTACAGTTCAGCAGTAAATTCTGCCAACATGAACTGCTTCCTCCTTAATGATTGGCCAGTTTTCCAAATTTTTTGTTTCTTTCTTTCCTTTTTCTTCTCTTTCTTTTTCCATTTCTTTTTTCTATTTTTCCATTCCTTTTGTGCACCAGAACGCTAACCAGAACTGCTACAAACAAGATTAAAGAACACACTGGTGCACAGTAAATGGAACAGCTACCCCCTCCCCTGTGACCTGTGGTTAGAGAGGCATGAGGAATTAAACAGCCGTGCACCTCAGGACTGTACAGCCCCAGGTTGTCCCCACACTGCCTAGGTGGGAGCAGAAAAGCACCCCAGAGCTCCACCATCTTGCCTGAGGAAGTTACAGACTACAGCAGAGGCAGGTGATGGTGGCAGCAGAACTTGTAAAGCAATGAATGGGAAGTTAGCACCCCACCTCAGGAAAGGAGTAAGGATTGGGAATGAGCAGCCTTGGATTGCAACATCAGGAGCAGAGGATCAGACCCTATCAAAGCACTTCACCCCACCCTGCAATAAATGACCTGAGAAGACAGACTCTTGTGAGTGGAAGAACACAGAAGGCTGAGCAAGGATGAGGAGGATCCAAACATGCATGGGACAGGGAACAGCAGCCTGTCTCTGTCTGAAAACAGCACAGCAAGTGGGAGATAGACTCTGCCGCAGTCCAGCTGCTGCAAGGTCGGGGAAGTCCCGAAGGTGGGCGGAAGCGTCAGCGCAGTAAGAAGGAGACACCACACTAGTTGTCCTCCTGTTATGCTATTTTTTTCTGCTCTTTCTACTTTATTTTTTAAGTTAAGCGTATATATATACTATTTTTATTGGCAAAGCATAAAAGCATGATTATGTGAACAGAAATCACAAGCATAAAAGCATGATTATGTGAACAGAAATCTTTGGCAGACAGTATGACGTTTGAAAGATGGTTACATTGTAACTGATATCAAGAAGGGACTGTACTTTTCTGTTGTTTCTATAACTACAGGCCCATTTCTAAGAATATGATGGATCAAGGTTAATGAGGCATCTCACACCTGTTTTTTCTCAATAATGTGGTTTGTTTAAAATCAGTGGGAAATGTTATAACCTGATAAGGTCATTGTAGTCATCAAAACAAACTAGCATTTTAACAATAGTTAAGTTTTTGTTTTTTATAATAGGTTTTTGTTTTTTACAATAAGTTTCAGTCTCCCCATCTCAAGGTAAACTCCTGTACATTATGTGATTTTTGGTTTTGTAGTGGGCATTATTGTTGTTCGTAAGAGTAACATCTGTTTTCTCCATCAGTCATCAGAAACTTCCAATCTTTGTAATTGTATTGTTTGAGAAATGATTTCATACAAAAGCACTCTTAGTAATATACTCAGGAAAAGAAGTCCCATGAGAAATTCTCCCACTACCCAAGCATAGAGGAATGTGCCACGTCGCCTCTGAGAAAGCAGTCTTCCTTGAAGCCATGCATTTCCCTCTTCCCTGACTGTGTCAAAGGGCCGAGGTGGCAGGGGACGTGGCAAGACTCCACCACCCAGAGAACTGGGATGAGGAGAGGGAGGCCACTAAGAGACATACAGAAAGTACTGGCTGAAGATTCTGGCCCCAGGCAACCACATCTGGAGGCCAAGATCAGCATCAAATCCAGCACAAACTCTACTACAGGCTTGGAAGTATTATCCATTAGTTTTGTACTCTCAGTGGACAGACACCAGAGGAATTTTGGTTTTTTATTTTATTTTATTTTACTTCTTTTTTTGCTTATTTGTGGTTCATTCCTTTTCCCTGTTTTGTCTTTTACCTACATCTTTGTTCTAATCTATTCATCTTCTTTTCCACTTTCCTCAATTTACCTCTCTAGACTTAATCATATTCTCATATGACTGCATACACCCTCTAATTTTTCAGGTCAACTTCAATAACCCCTTTCTTACTCCTGCATTCTTTCCCTTCTGCCCTCTTCTTTAGTTTCCCAAAGCTTGCAAGATCATCCTTCATCCTCCAGCCTGGCTTCTACTTTATTTCTTTTCAGTTATCTCTGTTCTATCCACTATCCTTCTTAAATTACCCCACCACAGGGTAAAACCACTCTACCAAGCAGAAACACTTTCCATACAAGCTCCCAATTTCTGACCAATTCTGTTGTATAACTATAAATTATGCTTCTATGGTTAAAGGTACAAAATTAATAATTACACACTATGTCAGTTTCTAAATTGTACTTGATGCTATTCTCAGTGCTAATTATACTACTTCAGCTAGGATGTCATATCTGTTTTAATCAGTTGTTCTCACCTCTGTAACAATACTGGGGAAATAACCTCACTACAGCATAGCACCAAAGGAGTGGGTACTGAGCCAAACAGATACCAAATTTTCATTCTTAATTAATTGGAAAGGTAGGATCTTGGGACACACACAAACCAAGAACCTCCTACATACAGAAGACATTCTGAAGAACAAACCTTGCCCAGAGAGGCCTTGATACTAGTGATAAAGCTACCTACTACAAAAACTTAAAATGATATATACTGAAAACAAAATAAAAACTTTTGAAATAGAACATGACAAGATGCAGAAGCAAAACGCAACCTCAGACCTCCAGCCCATCCAGAATAAGTCCAGGAGACAATGAGATAGAGCTAAATCTTGGAAAGAACCCAAATGCCCATCAACCAGGAATGGATAAAAAAATGTATTTTTGTACAATGGAGTACTACTCAGATATGAAGGATAAATAGGCTTTTATAGGTAAATGGATGCAACTTGAGGCCATTCTCATAAGTGAAATATATCAGACTTTCATGTGTAAAACATCCTATTGTCTCCATAGTCTGAGAAACTGAAAGAATAAATAAGATCCTAAATGTACAGTAGATATTTTAAAGGGGGAGAATCTGCTCAAAAGGAAAGAACAACTGGGATGGAGAAATGAGAAAAGAAGGAAGGAAAAAGAATATATATATATATATATATATATATATATATATATATATATACATTATATATATATGATAGGTAAGATAATTATACTAGTGATTTATATTAGTTTATTGGAAAGAACAGTTTGTGCTTATACTGTTTGATCAACTTTTCATGTCTATATCTTGTTATCTGAGCAACTATTTTGAAGATAAAAATATGCAATATATTAACCATTGTTCATCCCCTATTAGCTTGTTTTGAAACTCTTTATCATTGTTTTTATTTTTTCTCTTTAAAATAAAAAATTAAATTACGTAGGTATGTAAGCAAAACTACAGTTATTGATTGTTTTTTTTTGTGTGTGGGTACCGGGGGGCCGACCTCAGGACCTCACGCGCCAACAGGAACCTGTGCCACTGAGCGATATCACCGGCCCCTTTTTCCTATGTGGGATCCGGGAGTCAAACTCGGGCTCTTGCGCTTGCAAGGCAGGCGCTTACGCTGCTGAGCCATCTCACCAGCCCTATTAATTGTTATGTTAAAATACTGAAGACGTTTTCTAAGCATACATTTATGTAAAATTTTCCTCTTAAACCTTATAGATGATAACATATTTGTCTATGAAATGTATTTTAAAGATTGTTTTATGTATTTGTATGACACTGACATAAGTTCAAAGGATATCTGATCCTTTAATATGTCTCAGGGTATCTATTGTAAAGTGCCAATAAATATCTGAAAATAAATCTTCTCAAGCTATTGGTCGAGTTAAAAATGAGCTTTAAATAATGTCTCAAAGTGACTGAGGGTTATATTTGTCTACTTTTTAAGGTATCCTAACATTAATAATTTACATGAGCACATCTCAATTAATATTCTAGTAACAGTTGGTATTAAAGAAAATAATCTTTTGCTGTAGAGAGTTAATAACTGACTCACCTGGTCATTAATGGGTCTGTTTATTTGGCCTTATGCTACTAGTTATAAGAGATGTTTAAAAAATATTTGTTTGAATAAACTGTAACAGATACTCCATTATTATTTTATTGTCTAGTTGTTGGCTAAATTAGGCACTGTCTCAGTTACTTTCTTGTTATCAGGATAAAATACTCAACACCCACAAGTTAAAGCAGGAAAGGTTTATTTTGCTTCACAGTTTGTAGAAGTTTCAGTTCATTGTCAGCTGGCTCTAAGGTAGGGTGACATGGCAGAGGGGCTTCCCAGAGGAGAAAAAGTCTACCTCAAGAATGTTGTGTGTTCTTTTCTAAATTTATAGTGCTCATATTTATATATAGCACTGTTTGGGGCTCAAATATAAATAATAAAATGATTTTTTAACCTACTTGGAACAAATGTGTGGGAATGCATAACTTTATAATAATCTAAAGGTTATATTTTTGTTGTAAATTTGTCAAATATATTAAGAGTATAACTTTTGAATTAATTACTAGAAACCATTTGCTTGAAGAAAAATATTTAAGAAAAAACTGCAAATAGAAATAATGTCAGAATTTGTGTTTAAAACATAAGGCTTAGAATATTGAACTCTTTTTAGCAAAATTTACAACAGAACTTTAAAATGAAGTTTTACATTTGTGAAAATAATTTCTAGTGTGCTGTACTGCCTAGTTAGGGTTTAAGTTTTTATTTTTTTTAGAAAAATTAAGTATATATTAGGAAGTTCATATTTACTTAGATACCTGTTTAGGGTTTTGAATTATAATCCTCATTAGATAAACTACTATTATACATGATTTGACTTATTTTTAAAGATGTAATTTTCCCGGTATAACTCATTCAGTTGTGATTGTTGTCTTAATATGTTATAAAAGTAACTAAATTGTTTTGCTAAATTGTTAACCTTCTGTATTGCTTATTGTTGTTTACCTGGCAAAGTCATTTTCCTCTTGATTCATAAGAGACAAGCTTGATAAAAAGTACATGTCCTTAGTTGATAAATTACACATTAATTGTAGCACATTGTTATCAAAATTCTGGAGTTATATGTATCTAAGAAATCATAAATGTTTTACTAAACTGTAATGATCTTTGCATTAGTAAATTTTGTGCTTTCTCCCAGATGATAATTCATATTACTTTACAAAAAGAAGGGACTCTTAAGTATTAGCTTGACATACCTTTCTGGCAAAACTAAGCTTTCTTTACAAAAATATTGGCTTTCTTTAAATAAATTTGTCACTATATTTTTTAGTTCAAGTCAATTGTACAGAATGAATTTGCTTTGCTCTTACTGGCTTGCTTTGTATCTGCTTCTAAGCTTTACAACTATTGTGTGTCAAAGTTTTAATGTTTTAGGGTGCTAACTACAGAACAGACAGGATTAGACATGATCATGTGCTCTAGGTAAAATCAGTCTAAGAGCCACTCTTCCTAAATCTTTGTTACTGCTCAAATTTGGCAAGAATGGCTTGACTCCAATGTTTGCCACATCTCATCCAATGTGGGCCCTGTTCTTATTATAGACAGCAAAGTTATATAGAAAGTAGTATGTAGTCAGAGAGGGACTGGGCATTTGAGGAAGGCAGCACAGAAGATGAGGCACACAAAGATTGTGTCTGGAGGCAAACCTGAAGAGAGCCAGGCCACTACATGGAGAAACAGTACACAGACCTGCAAGCCTGCCTAGAAATAAACAGCAACATATACTGCAATTGCCCAAATAAGCCTGAAAACACATCAGATTAATAGGTGGGTGACCAAAACGTAGGGACCCATTCCTTTCCAAGAATGCTTATGTTCTTTCCATATACCCTTCTTATGTGACTCCTTTCCCTATTGGATCAATATTAGCTAAGTGAGTATATTTGTAATCTTATAGGTTGATTATAGTTTGACCCATGCTGTACCCACATTGTGATTTTGCTGTATCTATTACCCCTGACAAAGAGCCTCACTTGCCACACCCTTGGCATGACTCTTGGAAATCCAGGAGCTATTCATCTTCTCCTTATTTCCAATAAATCTTTCCTAACTTCCACCTTTGGTTTGTAAATTAATTCTTCAATGTTATGAGACCACAAACTTGGCACATCTGACATCTAACAGATTGGGAGTTATTTTATCCATAACATAATGGAGGTACCACTGAGATCATTAGCAGGAGGCAGTAAGAGTTTGCTTTTGTTTTATGACATCCCTAAAGTATTTTGATTGGGCTCTGGATTTTGACTCATTCAGGTAATTGACAAGTGTTATCTCTTGGTTGTTGGTTACCTCTGCATTGATTTTATTTTATTTTTTTTTTGTAAAATTGGTAATAGGTTTCAGTTGAGATCATAGAAAGATTGTGATGCCTTTTCTTTGAAGGGATATTTTTATTTTGCAAATAGGGCCTCCCATTCATTTCTTGACTTGTTTGGTAGGTATAAGATGTCTTGGTGTCATGACAGACAGTTCTTTGGAGAGCTGACAGATTGGCACTCTTGGGCTTGTCTGAGCATTCAGTTGGAGGCCATTGGACATGTTTGGGCAGTTCATGTTTTTGTAAAAGTATTTGCTACTATTATCATGAAATGGTAATGTGCTTCTCTTTGCAATTCTGAGAATCTTTTCCCTTTCCTACTGGAGGCCCCTGAACCCATAGAAAGTGAGCACTTAATTTCAAGGGCATCAAAGATAGTGGCCTTGCTAGGCATTCTTTTCACACCACATATTTTTGCCCTTGGATTACAAGGAACTCAGAAATCATACTTGTACAGGAAGACACTGTAGAAAGATGTGGCCTGTCCAGTGTCTTGAGAAAGATTCTCTCATGTGATTGGCATAAGAAATCCTCATCCTGAAACACCATAGGAGAGAAATGATCTCTGGGTGACACCAGGGAAAGCTATATTCTAAGCACTCTTATTTTATGAGCCATTAACACTATAACTTAAAGGACCACCTCCAATCTGCCATTTTATCATCTTTGTCTCTCTCACTCTCTCTTGAAAAGTTGGAAGAATTTTCAAGTTCCTTGATCATTAGTTTAATTTTCTGTTTGGCAACACTTCACTTCTTAAACAGGGATGTTATAGTGGCAATCAATTGCAACTTTTGTCTTTTGAGTCATGTTTTACTAAGGACCAGAAACCCACCCTAAGAAATCTTTTAATTTTTATTGTCCTTCTATCCTTGAAGTAATGAGGATTTGGGTAATAATGACAATCCATGTAGATAAAGTTCCTTTGTCTTGCATAGAGAGGTACTGTTGGGTCAGGCACTCTTCATCTCTTCTTCACTGCCCCTATCCTGAAAAATAATGTAGTTGACAGCAGAAGTTAGTCCAGAGTGAATCTCTTCCTTGTCATTGCTGGATTTTAGTATTCTCAAGTGACCAGGTTTTCCATCTGTCCAGGATGGTGAGTTTCCCTCTGGACTGCCCCCTAATAGTTGTTGCTTGACTCCAAAGTGAAACTGGCCTTCACTTTCATGGGTTGGAAAAGTCCTTTTTGAGGATGTTCCAAAGGAGGTGTGTATCTAGCATCATCCTAAATGACTCTTTGTGGGTGGAAGAAGAATCTCCATAAGACCCATGTTTTGTAGTTTTTATTCTCTCTGATTTACACCAGGGCTGCATTCTTTAAAAAGGGTCTAGATTTAATCTGCAAATTCTCAAAGAAAAAATGAAAAATTTTAGGCCCAATTTATCTGTTTTTCTGACTTAGTACAGGGTGGGGAGCTAAGGAAGGTCTCCACCCCCCAAAATGCTGCTCAGACAGGGTCGACTGACTGGTAGGGCCATCACAATACAGATATTACTGATAGAACAGAAAGCATTCATAAGGACTCTTATGAGTGTGATAACAGTTTTAAACAAAACAGGTATTAAGGGAGCTGACGGTCACACCCTCTATTTTCCAGAGGACCACCCCTCTTTTACCACAACTTCTCTTCAGAACATGTCACCAGGCTGGTAACCAAGTTCTAAACATGCTCTGAAAATCTACTCATTTCAGTTTCTCATTGCTTGATTGGGTTTTCTTTTTATTTTAGGGGGTTTAATTTTTGAGTTCTTTAGATAACCTAGATACTGGTTAGTCTGAGGTGTAGCTAGCAGTCATTTTTTTCCATTCTGTAGATTGTCACTTCATACATGTGTTTGTTTCTTTTGCTATGCACAAGTCTTTTAATTTGATATAATCCCACTTGTTGATACTGGATGTTGTCTTACAGAATTAGAGTACTTTTCAGGTAGTCCTTGCCAACAACTATGTCTTCAAGAGTTAACTATTTTATCTTCTAGGAGATTAAGTCTTCCTTTTTTAATATTCTTTTTTTATCATTTTCTTTTTAGTTTAGTAAGTGGTGTGAGATATGGGTCCAGATACAATCTTCTTATGCATATTGCCAGTTTTTTTGTGTGTGTGGGTACCGGGGGGTCGACCTCAGGACCTCGCATGCCAGCAGGCGCCCATGCCACTGAGCGATATCACCGGCCCCTTTTTTTTTTTTTTTTTTGTATGTGGGTTCCGGGAGTCGAACTCGGGCCCTTGCGCTTGCTGGGCAGGTGCTTAAGCCGCTGAGCCATCTCACCGGCCCTGCATATTGCCAGTTTTACCACACAATTTGTTAAAGAGGCTATTTCTCCTCCATAATTTTTTTCTTGCCTTTTTGTCTGGGATTATGTAATTGAATGTGCTTGGGTGGTTTCTGAATCCTCTATTCTATTCCATTAAGCCACACATCTGTTGGGTTTTTTTTTTTTTGCTGCTTTTAATCACTGTACTTTTATAATATAACTTCAAATCCAGAATTTTGATGCCTCTTGCTCTGCTTCTTGCCCAGATTTATTATAATTTTTGTTCTCCTGCATCTCTTCTGGTTCCATATGAATTTTAAGGTTGTTTCTCTAATTTTGGGAGGAATGCTGTTAATTTTTTGACTTATACATATAAATGAGAGAGAGAGAGAATCAGTTTCATTAGTATGGCCATTTAGACAATATTGAATTTGCTTTGCCACTAAAAGCAGACATCTTTCCATTTTTTAATGTCCTATTTAATCTTCTTTCACAGAGTACTACAATTTTCACTTTAAGGACTTTCACTTCCCTGGTTAGGTTAATTTTTATATATTTAATTTTTATTGATGTTATTGAAAATGGTATTTTTTCATAGTTTCTTTGTGAGTTGACTGTACACGTACATGAATGTTATTGATTTTTGTGTTGATTTAGTATCCTGATAAATTGCTGAATATGTTTATTAATTCTAGTAATATTTTAGTGGAGTTTTGGGGTTTTCTATGTATCAGATTGTGTCATTTGAGAAAGTGATGATTTGACATTTTTTTCCTACATCTATTTGTTTCATTTCTTTGGCTTGTCTGATTGTTCTGGATAATGTTTTGAGTACTGCATTCTACAGAAATGGTGATTGTGGTCATCCTTGTCTTGTTCCTTATTTTAGAGGGAAAGAATTCAGATTTTCATCATTTAATATGATGTTGGCAGTAGGTTTGTTATATGTGGTTTTTATCAGATTGAGATAAATTCCTTCTATACCCATTTTCTTCAGAAATTTTAACATGAATGGATCTTGGATTTTACCAAAGGCATTTTCTTCACCTATTCAGACGATAATATAATTGTTGTCCTTGTTTCTACTATGTAGTGTGTTACACTTACTGATTCACATATGTTTTAATATTTATTCTTTCATGTCTGAAATAAAGCCTCATTAGTCATGATGCATGATCTTTTTGACATTTTTTATATTTTGTTTGATAGTGTATTGTTGAGGATTTTTGCATCTTTATTAAAAGAGATTGGTCTTTTGTTTTCTTTTTTAGTTGGGTCCTTGTCTGGTTTTGGAATCAGGGAAATGCTAGCTTATAAGAATAACTTTGGGAGTAATCTGTACTTAGGAATTTGAGAAGCATTGGCATTAGATCTTCCCTGAAATTCTCATAGAATTCAGTGGTGAATCTATCATATCCTGGGCTTTACTTATTTGGTAGGTTTTCTATTACTGCTTCAATTTTGTTGCCTGTTACAGGATTATTCAGGATTTTATTTTTCCTCACTCAGTTTTGGTAATTCATGTGTACTTGAACAATTTATTCTCAATAATCCAAATTATTAGTGAACAAATGTACAAAGTAAATAAACTCCCAATTTTGCCTGTGTTCTTTATGATTTTTCCTTTTCCATTTTTAATTTTATTGATTTGGGTCTTTCCTTTACTTTCCATAGTAAAATTGGCTAGGGTTTTTTCTATTTTGTTAATGTTTTCAAATAACCAACTCTTCAATTCATTGATCTTATGTATTATTTCAGTCTCAATTTTATCAATTTCTGCTCTAATTTTTATAATTTCCTTCCTTGTACTAGCTGTGGATTTGGATTGTTTTTGTTTTTGTAGGACTTTAGCATGCATCATTAGGTTATTTATTTGGGTTTATTCTATTTTTCTGATGTGGTCATTCACAGCCATAAGCTTGACTCTTAAGATTGCATTCATTGGGGGCCGGTGAGATGGCTCAGCGGCTTAAGCGCCTGCCTGGCAAGCGCGAGGGCCCGAGTTCGACTCCCGGAACCCACATACGAAAAAAGGGGCCGGTGATATCGCTCAGTGGCACGGGCGCCTGCTGGCGCGCGAGGTCCTGAGGTCGACCCCCCGGTACCCACAAAAAAAAAAAAAAGAAAAAAAAAAAAAGATTGCATTCATTGTTTGTCATAAAGTCTCATATGTTATACTGCCATTATTATTTCATTCAAGGAAATGTCCAAATATTTTTCTTCTGTAAGTCATTGATTTTTCAAGAGTGTATTGCTTAATCTCAGTATTTTTGCCTGATTTCTGTAGTTTCTTTTGCTGTTGATTTCTAGTCTCATTACATTATGATAATATTTATGGGATAATTTCTGTCTTAGTTACTTTCTCATTGCTGGGACAAAATACCCAACACCAAAGAGTTAAAAGAGGAAAGCTTCATTTTAGCTTACAGTTTGTAGAGGAATCAGTGCATAGTCAGCTGGCTCTAAGGCAGTGTGACATGGTAGAGGGGCATCACAGAGGAGAGAAACATTTCATGATGTATCAGGCAGAAGGCAGCATTATTCCTTCTGCTTTCTCTTTTACCTAATCCAGGCTAAAAGCCTATGGGATGGTGCCACCCACAATAAGGGTGGGCCTTCCCAGTATCCACACCCAGAACTATGCTAAACCAATTAGGGGGCTAATTTCTTTATCACACACTCTTAATCCATATTCGTATACCCTAGATACAGCCAACTATGAAAAGCCCTACCTATGAACACATGGGTCTTTAGAAAGTCATCTACATACAAGCCATAACACTTCAGTGCTAGACCCCAAAGATTCATGTGTATGCCTATATGCAAAAGGCATTTATTCCACTTCAAGAGTTGCCAAAATCCTAACAGTTTTAGCATTGCTGAATGGTCTAAGTCCAAAATCTCCTCTAAGATTAAGGCAAACTCTTATCTGTGAGCTCTTGTACAAATCAAAAGAAAGTTAAACATTTCCAACATACAAAGGTAGAAGATAAATATTTCCATTCCAAAAACGTACAAATAGTGAGATAGAAAGAAATGGGGCCAAAATCTAGCCGGACAAACATTAAATCCTGTGATCCGATGTCCAGTATCTGATGCAATCTGCGTCAAGATGTGAACTCCAAAGTGATTGAGTGGCTCTGCCTCAGTAGCACTGATGGTGTTTTTAGCTCTCATGGTTTCTCTCTTGGCCTGGTTCTGCTTGCTCCTTGCAGTTCTTCACAGATGACACACATTCTTGACTTACCCAATCTCCTAGGTTCTCCACTGCACTTTCACCTTCACACTCACAGCTTCACACATTGCCCTCTCAGAATCATGCTGCCTGGGCTCCCAGGCCCTGTTCTGCAGTCTGGGTAGAAGTCTTCCTGTAGCACAACTCTTGCTTTCTGCATGCACCTAAACCAGCACCACCTGGATGATGCCATGGTCTGCTGCCACCTGAAGTATTAACCAGGCTTCCTTCTGTCTTGACTGTAGGGGGTTGAGTGCATGGATTTCTCAGCACTGACCTCAATCATGAGGAATAAATTCCCTAGGTTGTTGCCATTCTGGAACATGGTGCTCTGATGTTCTCTTCTCAATGGAAAATATTTCACCATTGCAATTTTGAGGATGAAAATGATGGAGTCCTGCAGGTGTTTGTGATGCCCTCAGACCATTTTTTCCTACTCTCATCTTCTGAAATACTTGGCTTATTATTTGTAATATTTTTAGTAACAAATTTCTCTCTTCCATCTTTCCAGATCACAACTTTACTTGAAGATTCTTTCTGGCCAAACTCAAGATTTTGAAAATCATTCTGCTGAGCCCTTTGTTCTTAATTCTCAACATAGATTAGGCTAGAAGGTCCCAACAACAGCCATGCTACCACCTTAATAGACTGCCTTGAAATTTCTTCTGCCAAATTAGTTAATTTGCCCCGCTTAATCTCAGTCTCCTGCAGTCTCAAAGCATGAGCTAAATGCAGACAAATTCTCTTCCAAAGCATAACACGCATGATCTGGAGTCCAACAGCTAATTCAGTGGTGTTCCTAAATGAAACCTAACTTGAGCTTGGTCTTTGAAGGATGTATTTCTATCAGGCTTTTCTTCTTTTAAGCTCTGAGCGGAATTTTCCATCAAGTTCAGCTTACAGGGCTGCTTCTTCAGCCAGCACCTTTAAACCTTTGTAAACTCTTCCCATAAGCCAGTTCCAAAGGCTTCTGAACCACATGGTGAGGAAAAGTCACAGCAATCTGGTATAAAAATCTATCTTTGTTAATTTCTCATTGCTGGGGCAAAATATCTGACACTCACATGTTAAAGGAGGAAATGTTTACTTTAGCTCATGATTTATAGAGCTTTCATTCCATAATCAACTGGCTGAAAGGTAGGGTGGAATGGCAGAGAGGCATCATAGAGGAGAGAAACAGTTCATGGCATGTCAGGCAGAAGGCAGTATCCTTCCTTCTGTTTTCCTTTTTATCCCATCCAAGCTAAAATCCTATTGGATGGTGCCACCCACAAAAGATGGGCCTTTCTATTATCCACACCCAGAACCATGGTAAACCAATCAGTGGTCTAATTTAGCTGTTACACACCCTTACTTCATATACATACACCCTAGATCCAGAGACCTCCACAAAGCCAAACTTATGAGTGCATGAGGCTTTGAGGGAACATCTAGATACAAGTCATAACAATTTCCATTATTTTGTATTAATTTTAAGCTTGCTAGTTTGGATTAGTATGTGGTCACTTTTGGAGAAAGTTCTGTGTGCTACTAGAAGAATGTGTATTTAGTTGTTTGGTGGAACATTTTGTAGATATCTATGAAACATATTTGTTTGAAGGTGTGGTTAACTGTGAAGTTTCTTTTTTCTCATTGATCTCTCTACTTTTGATGCTAGGGTATTAAGATACCCCATTATAATTATGTTGATGTTTATCTGATATTTTACATACAATATTGTTTGCTTTGTGAAGATGAATGCATCAGAGTTTGGTGCATATATACTCATAATTGTTATCACTTCCTGTTGAATTGTTCCTTTACCCTAAATGTATTGAGCTTTGCATCTTGTGATCAGGTTTGGCTTGAAATCCAGTTTGTCTCAAAATAGCATAGCTACTTCTTCTTGTTTTGGACCTGCTGTTGTCTTGAATATTATTTATCATCCTTTGATTTTTATTCTATGCATGCCTTTTTGATCACATGGGGTTTTCTTGTATGCAGCATAGCATCAGGTATTTTATGATCCACTTTGCTAATCTGTGTCTTTTGATTGTGGTGTTGAGACCAGTTCCATTTAGTTATTACTTAAAAGTACTGACTTACTTCTCTCATTGGATTATTTTCCTGTTATTAATTCTGTTTTTTTTCCTTCCTGCTAAACTGCTCATTCTACCTGGTGTATTCATTCCAGTAGTTTTTCTGTTTTCTGCTGTCTTCATTTTCTCTAGGAATTTCTCAAGAATTTTTTGGAGAGCTAGGTTGGTAGTCATAAATTTTTCAGGTGCCCTTGGTCATGCAGACTATTTCTCCTACAATTTTGAAAGATAGCTTTGCAAAGTATATCAATCTGTTTGGTTTGGAAGATGTTTTCTTTTAGGACTTGAAACACTTCAGTCCATGCTCTCCTCTTACAGATTCAATTGAGAATGTGTCCTAACTTACAGCATTCTGTGCCTAACTTTATGGCCTCTAGGTTGGTGAAGTCTTGTCCCCTGCTTTAAAGGCCCTTCTGTCATTATGCCCCAGGCTGTTACAACCACCCAACCCCAGCCATATCCCTGCTTGCTTTAGGACATGGGGAAAGCAACATACTGCTGAGTTCCGTGATTGATATAGGTAGTGGGCCTGGGATTCAAGAAAACCACTTGACTTAATATCAGTAATTTTAGACCCAGCTCCTTCTGAAATCCACACACACACACACCAGGCCTGGCTTATCACCACAGAGGGCAAAACCCCAGCATCCTTCCCTGCCTGTACTTACACTTCTCAGGGGGTCTACATCTAGCCCATTTCCTCTCCAAAACCATCTCCTGTTGCCATGTTCCACTCAGTCACTGTGGTAGGATGACACCAGGATCTCTGGGGTATAGATATTCTGTAGTTGTTCTTAGTTCCCAAAAACGCTACTGATTAAATTTTCTCAAATATGGTTGATGCTACACTGAATTTCTTCTCCAATTCTAGTGTGCCTTGCAAGCAGCCACTTTCGGAATAAAACTCCACCCTATTTTTGCAGTTCACAATATACATGGGCTCTTCTTGGGGCTAGTAGTGCTGGTACAGTTCACTGTTTCTCCATGGAGCTCCTGACCTTGTCTGGGCTTACCTTGTTTCAGCAGAAACAGACATCCTTTCCCAGGAGAGTCAACTTTTCAGACTGCTTCATTCATCTTCATTGTGCTCAGTTCCTGAAGCTTCTCTACAGTTTTCAGTTTTTTTTAATCAGCTCTCTTTTTTTTCTCTTCACCAAATTGTTATTTTCCTGGTGTTTCAATTCCAAGTCGTAGAGAGGCTGTATATAGTTACTGGTCTCTAGTCCACCATTTTTAATCTTCCCTAGGTGATTTCAATGTCCTCTGATCACCAGCTGATTGATCATCCAGTCAAAATATCAAAAAGGAAACATTAAATTGCACTGTAGATAAAATGAACGGAGCAAACATCTACAGATTATTTCACCCAACAGTTGTGAAATACACATTATTTACATCGGCATATGAAACTTTTCCAAGAATAAATAATGCATTAGCCCACAAAGAATAATGAAGGATATATGTGTCAAACACATAAACACATTAAAAATAATGGAAATAACGTTTAATCTTATAAGATCACAATGAAAAGAATGAAAGAAAACAGCAAGGGAAATTGTAAAAATTATACAAACATATGGAAATTGAACAGCATACTGTAGGTCATTGAAGAAATTGGGGTGATTAAAACTTCCTTGATCAAATGCAAATGGGAATATAACATACAAAAATCAAAGGGGTACAAAAAAAGTGGAACTAAAAGGAAAATTTATAGCAGTGAGTGCCTAAATAAAAATAAATCTAAGGGGGTAGGGTCAGTGAGAAGTGGCCCCAGCATGGGTTCACACATGGGTGTGCACAGGCTGGCCCAGAAGGGACCAGAAAGAGTGGGTTCCAGCATGGGGCATATGAAGGATCAGCATGACCAGTGGTGATGAAAGTCTGAAGCAGCAGTGGGGAGACAGCAGTTGGTAAGTTAAGTGAACTAGCATTGTGCTCTGGACAACAACATGCAGAATAGAAGCAAGTGGGGCCACAATTCTATATCAAAGGGCTCTGGGAGAATGCAAGCAATAACAGACCTGTCCAAGCCCACATCCAGAGGCCAAGATCAGCACCATACCAAGCACAAATTCCACAGCAAATATGGCTACAGTACACAGCATATTTCTGGGATCTGACTTGCACACTACCACATAACTATGAACACCAGAGGAATTTTACTCCTTTTGTTTTTCTTTTTTTTTTGTCTGATTGGTTGTCCTTTTTCTGTCTGATTGAGGTTTTATTGTTGTTGTTGTTTGTTGTTGTTGTTTTGGCAGTGGGAATCAAACTCATGACCTCATGCTTGCCAGGCAGGCTCTGTGCTGCTGAGCTATACCCCAGCCCTGTTGTTGTTTGATTTTGTATTGTTTTTTGAGGTTAATTTTGTTTTGTTTTTGTTTTTGTTTTCTTTTTTCCTTTCCTTCTTTCTTTTTCACTATTTAGGTTTCTTACCTTTCTTTATGCATTCTTATGCTCATCTTCATTCTCTCTTTCCTCAACTATCTCCTGATTTTATAATATTGTCATGTGAGTAAACATTGTCTCTTCTCTTTTTGGTTCATTTCAATACTTCTTCCCTTTCTCTTTGATTCACTCCTGTATCCTCCAGTTTCCCAAAATTTGGGTGATCACCCTTTGGCCTCAAGCTTTGCTTCTACTGTATTTGATGTCATTTATCTCTCTATCTAGTCCCCTCTTCTTACATCCCCCCAACAACTAGGTAAAATCACTCCACTGAAAGAAAATCATAGCATAGAAGTTCCTGGTATATATTGGATTTTGTTACATAACCATAGAATTTCCTCCTATGGTTAAAGGTATCAGATTAATAATTACCATAGTTTGTCAGTAACTAGGCTGTGCTTGATGTTGTTGCTATTACTAATTGTACTACTTTAGTAAGGATGTGATACATGTTACAATCAATTTTTCACCCTTATAACACTGTGATTGTATGGGGTCATAATAATTTGGGAATGTAGGTTCTTAGGATACACATAAAAAACCACCTACCTCTAGAAGATATCTCTGAGAACCACACACTTCCTAGGGAAGCCCTGATATTAGTGATAAAGCTACCTACCATAAGAAATTGGCAAGCATTAATCAACACTGAAAACAAAATTGAATATAAAATAGAAAATGACAAGATGCAGAAGCAAAATGCAAACCCAAACCCTAGCCCACAGAGGAAAAGCCCAGAGCACAGTGAGATACAGGAAATCTCTGAAGCCAAACACTGGAACATTCTAAAATGATAGCAACAGAAGTGAATAAATGAATGGAATAGGCTATAGAAAAAATAATCTCTCAGGTACAAAAAGAAATAAAAATAAAAATGAAAAACATTACAGCAGACATACATAAAATAGAGGAGTTTAGGAAGAGGATGAAAAACATAGATGCCTAACATAGGAAAGAAATGGAATCCATGAAACAGATCCAAACTCCAAGAGAACAAAATCTCCATTGAAAACATACCCAACAGATTGAATGAAGGCAAGGATAGAATAACACATCTAGAAAACAGGACTGAGACTAACGACCCTGAAAAGGAAGATATCTTAAAAATTGCAAGAGACCATGAAAAATCAATTCAACAGCTGCAAGATGAAACTAAGAAGAATAACATGAGATTGACTGGAGACAATGAGAAAGCTGGAGACAACGCAAATGCATAAAATATTTCACAAAAAATGGCAGAAAGCTTCACAAACATGGATAAAGAATTTGACATACAAATAAATGAAGCATATAGAACTCCCAATAGCCATGACCAAAATAAAACCAATGCATATAATAATCAAGAGTCCAGAAATTCAGAACCAAGCAGTATATTTAAAGCAGTTAGAGGACAGAAAAAAAATCACCATAAAGGGAAAGCCCATCAGAATCACAACAGACTTCTCAATATAAAACTTCAAATCAAGGGAAGCTTGGAGTGAAGTATTCAAGCCTTAAAAAAAAAACCTCCAACACACATTGATGTATCCTGCAAAACTATCTTTCAAAATTGATGGAGATATAAGATACTTCCAGCTCTTCAGAATGCACTTAAGAATATATTAGAAAGACAAAGACCACAATCACAAGAACACCAATAGAAAGAAGCCACCAGGCAGGGCAAACAATTAAACAGAGGGAAAAAACAGGGAAGCAACAACTGGAAAATAATATGACAAAGAAAAGCCAATACATATAACTTACTACCATCAATGTAAATGGTCTCAATTCAACAATCAAAAGATACATACTGGTAGAGTGGGTCAAGAAGATCCAATATTATGCTGCTCAAAAGAAACACATTTAACTCAGATAATCATAGACTGAAAGTGATATGGTAGAAAACAATACTCCATACCACAGAATCACAGAAAGAAGCTAAAACAAATATTAATAGACATGAAAATTCAAATAAAAACTAACACAATTGTAATGGTACACGTTAATACTCTCACAATTAGATAGATCAACTACACAAAAATTCAACAAAGAAATATCAGAATTAAAACCAACCTGTGAATAAATGGTTTTATTACATGTCTACAAGAATGTTCCATGACAAAAAATCAGAATACACATTATTCTCTGCTACACATGGGACATTCAACAAAATAGACCACATAATAGTCCATACAACATGATTAAGTAAATGCAGAGGAATTCAAATTATCCCATGAACATTACCTGACCATACTGCAATGAAATTGGAAATCAATTGCAAAAGAAACCAAAAATCTACTTAAACATATTGAAATTAAACAACACCCTCCTGAATAACAAATGGGTCACAGAGGAAATTAAAGAAGAATTTAAATATTATCTATAATTAAATCAAAAAATCAATAGAACATACCAGAACATATGATATGCAATGAAAGCAGCCCTAAGAAGGAAACATATAGTGGTGAATTCTCACATCAGGAAAACAGAACAAGCTCAAATAAACAACTTAATATTGAGCCTCAAACTCCTAGTAAAACAAGAACAAATCAAACCAAAACTTGTATTAGAGAGGAAATTATAAATTTCAGAGAAGAAATTAATGCAATTGAATCTAAGAAAAAACACAAAGAATCAATATATCAAAGAATTCTTTCTTTGAAAGATTAAATAAAATTGAAAAACAGCAAACCTTATCAAGAAAAGGAAAGACTCAAATTCATGCAATTAGTGATGAAAAGGGTGAAATTAAAACAGCTTCTGTGGAAATCCAAAAGATCATCAATATCTACTTAAAGAACATGTACTCTAATAAAATGGAAAACACAGGAGAAATGGACAGATTCCTAGACATATATGAATTTCCAAAAATAAATCCAGAAGATATAAATTTCAAAATAAACCAATATCGGTGAATGGAATTGAAGATGTAATTAAAAATCTACAAACAAAAAAAGCCAAGGCCCTGACTGATTCACTGTTGAATTCTACAAGAAATATAGAGAAGAATAAACACCACTAATGCTGACAACCTTTAAGGAAATTGATGGGGAAGCAATACATCCAAAGTCAACCCTACAAGCAAGTATGACCCCCGATACAAAAACCAGAGTAGGACCCAACCAAAAAAGAAAATTACAGGCCAATCTCCCTAATGAACAAAGATTCAAAAATCCTCAATAACATTCTACCAAACAGAATGCAGAAAATTATCAAGAAGAACATACACCACAGGTAACTAGGATTCATCTCAGAAATGCAGAGATATTTTGAAATATGAAAATCAATAAGTGTAATACATCATGTTAACAGAGCCAAAAACAAAAATCGTATTATCATCTCAATAGATGCAGAAAAATCATTTGACAAAGTCCAACACCTACTCATGATAAAAAACCCTACAGAAAATAAGAATGGATGGTCTTTATCTCAATCTGATAAAAGATATGTATGAAAAACAAACAGCCAACATCATACTAAATAGACAAAAACTGAAAGCTTTCATTCTAAAATTAGGAAAAAGACAAGGATGTCAACTATCATCATTCTTATTTAATATATTTCTGGAAAAATCAGCCAGAGCAATTAGAGAAGGGATAGAAATAAAAAGAATAAGGATAGGAAAGACAGAAGTTAAATTATCATTATTCGCAGATGACATGATACTCTACATAGAATACCCAAAAAATTCCACTAAAAGACTTCTAGATTTAACAACCTAATTCAGCAGTGTAGCTGTATACAACGTCAACACTCAAAAATGCATAGCATTCCTGTACACAAACAAGAAACTCACTGAAAGAGAAATTAGGGAAACAACATCCTTCATAATAGCAACCAAACAAAAATGAAGTACTTAAGAATCAAACAAAGGAAGTGAAAGATCAATACATTGAAAATTACAGGGCCAGTGAGATGGCTCAGCAGTGTAAGCACCTGCCTGGCAAGCGCAAGGGCCCGAGTTCAACTTCTCCAACCCACATATGAAAAAAGGGCCAGTGATATCGCTCAGCGGCATAGGCGCCTACTGGCATGCGAGTTCCTGAGATCGACCCCTGGTACACACACACACAAAAAAAAAAAAAAGAAAATTACAGTATTCTGAACAAGGAGATTGAAGAGGATCTCAGGAAATGGAAAGATCCCCTGCTCACGGATAGGAAGAACCAACATTGTGAAAATGGCCATGCTCCCATAATTGTTATATACATTTCATATAATCCTGATCAAAATACCATTAGCATACCTCACAGAACTAGGGGAAATGTTTCTAAAATTCATTTGAAAGCAGAAGAGACCTACAATAGCAAAAGTAATTCTGGGTAACAGATGGCAATGCAGGGGGCATCACAATCCCTGACTTAAAATTACACTACAAATCTACTGTGATAAAATCAGCATGGAACTGGAAAAAACAGACCTGAGGATCAATGGAACAGATTAGAAGATGTAGACACAACTCCAAACATGCTGAGCCACCTTACTTTTGAGAAAGGGTCCAAAAACCTTCCCTGGAAAAAGTTACCTCTTAAACAAATAGTGCTGGAAGAACTGGCTTTCCACATGTCAAAGACTAAAATTAGACCTGTTTCTATCACCATGCACTAAACTAAAATCAAAGTGGCTCAAAAATCTAAATATTAAAACAGAAAAACTAAATCTACTGGAAGAGAAAGTAGGTAGAAATCTTGAAGACAAGGAGTAGGCAGAGAGTTCATGAACAAAACACTGATCACACAGGAAATACTACAAATAATCAACAACTGGGATATTATCTTATTTAAAAGCTTTTGCACAACAAAAGAAATCACCAGCAGAGTAAAAACACAACCCACAGTGTGGGAAAAAGTATTTAGCTAGTTGTCCCTGAGACAAAGGATTTATATCGAGAACATATTAAGGGTTGAAAAAAATCAGGTCCCCATATTTAAAGACCCAATCCAAAAATGGGAATCTGAGATGAACACACATTTCTTGGATGAAGAAATATAAATGGCAAATAAATAAATGAAACAATGTTCAACATCTTTGGTAGTCCAATAGATGCAAATTAAAACAACACTGAGATTCCGTCTCACTCCAGAAATAATGGCTATCATTAAGAAATCAACAAATAACAAATGCTGGAAGGGCTGGGAGGGGAAAGGAACATTTCTCCACTGTTGGTGGGAGTGTAGACTGGTGCAACCCCTGTGGAAATCAGTATGGAGATTCCTCAAAAACTAGGATTAGAGGCCCCATTCGACCCAGCTATTCCCCTTCTGAGTATTTTTCCAGAAGAATTAAAAACATCACGCCACAGCGATATATGTGCAACTTTTTTTATAGCAGCACTGTTTGTTATAATTAAATCTTGGGGAAAAAAAAAACCCAAATTCCAATCATCTGAAGTATGGATAAAGAAGATATAGTTATTTTTAGATAATGGAGTACTGTCATAAAGAAGCATAAATTAGAGACATTTCTAGGTAGATGGATGCAACTTGAGACCATTCTCTTAAGTGAAATAAATTGGTCTCATATATGTAAACATTGAATTGTCTCCCTCATGTGAGAAACTGAAAAAAGCGATTAAGTACCACAATGTACAATAAGTGTTGTGAAATGGGAAGAAATATTTTCAAAAGGAAAGAAGTACTCTGCTGGGAAAGAGGGAAAGCAAGGAAAAAGGACAAAATGGAAACAAATCTTTGCAAATAGGGAGAAGAGGGGTGGAAGGGAGAAAAGAGGACTGGGAAACAAAAAAGGAATCAAAATACCTCATGTATGGGTACAAATTTCCTATGATGAATATAGTCATTATGTTTATCTAAAATATACCAATAAACTTAATATTAAAAAGGAGAATACTTAAGATCTGTTTTTGTTTGTAAACTTGGATTATTTTAGTGCATATTAGTAATGTACAGTAATTGACTTTGTTTTGGTATATTGGTACATGCATATAATAAACTTTGATTATTTAATAAAATAAATGTAAGTAAATATCCTAATCATTGATGTAAAGATATTAGAAAAAAAATAAAAGACTTAAATTCAGTAGAATGAAGGAAATAGTAAATAGAATCAGAGCAAAAATAAATCAAGTACAGATTAAAAGAACTATAGAAAGAGCTAAAGAAACTAAGGGTTGGTTATTTGAAAATGTAGGCAAAATTGACAAACTAGTTAAACTAATCAAAAAAAGAAGAGACAACTAAATAAAGTTAGAGGCAAAAGAAAAGTATTACTACAGATACCTATGAAATAAAAATGATCATTAGGGAATATTTTGGTAAAACTATACATAATAAATTGAAGAACTAAGGGTAGAAAAATTCTGAGTGAATATATTCTACCAAAATATAACCAAAAGTATACAAAAAGACTAAATAGATCAATACCAAATAATTAATTGAAACAGTATAAAAAGCCTTCCAGAAAAGGATCAAGTGGATTGACTTCTGAACTTTATCAGTCTTTTAAAGAAGAAATAATATCAATGCTCATCAAACTATTCCACAAAGTAGAAGGGAGTCTTCCACACTCATTTTACAAAGCCAGTATTACCCTGACACTAACACCTGACAAAGCACAACAGAAAAAGAAAACCATAGACCAATATTCCTAGTGAACATAGATGAAAATTTCTCAAACAAATACTTCCAAACCAAATTGAACAGCACATTAAATAGATCATACAGCATGATCAACTTGGTTTTTTGGGAGATGTACAGATAATTCAACATATGCAAAAGAACAAATGCAGTAGAGCACATAAACTCCATAAACGTTAAAAAACACATGATCATCTTAAATGCAGAAACAACTTTTGATAAATCTGAACATTCCTTCATAATGAAAGGCCTGAATAAATTAGGCATAAAATGAACATACCACAACATAATGAAGGCAAACACATAAACACCATCATACCGAAAGGGGGAAAAGTGAAGGCATTTCTTCCAATATTAGGAAAAAGACAAGGTATCCAATCTTAGCATTCATTGAAGATTGTACTGTAGTAGAAATTCTGGCCCAAGAAATCAAGCAAGAGAAATAAATAAAAGGCATACAGGTAGGAAAGGAAGACATGAAATTATCCCTGTTTAAAAATGATAAGACTCTCTGTATATATAAACACCTAAAAACTTCACCAACAGACTCAGTACTGAGAAACATTTATTCCACAACTTGCAGGATACAAAATCAGCATATAAATATCAATAGCTTTTATGTACACCAATAATGAATTTGTTGATAAAGAAACCAAGAAAAGAATCTGGTTCATGATATCAACACACAAAAATTAAGATATGTAGTAATAAATCTAACTAAAGATTTGAAAGATCACTGCAATGAAAATTACAAAATACCAAATATGTAACTAAAAAATGGTACTAGAAAGAGGAAACACTTTTCATGTCCACAGATTGAGAAAATTTATATCGCTATAATAACCATACAACCCAAAGTTATTTATATAGATTCAGTGAAATATCTCACCAAAATAACAATGGTATTTTTCACACAACCAAAAAAAAATAATCTCAAAATTTCTGTGGAAACAGAAGAGACCCTGAACAGCCAAATAAAAGCAATGCCTGAGACATCACTATACATGATTTCAGCACATATACAGAGCCATAGTAACAAACAAGCATGATATTGTCATTAAAGCATAACTACTGTCCAATAAAACAGATTAGAAGATCCACAAATAAGCCTGCATGTATTCAACCAGCTTATTCTTGACAATTTCTACACATTCTCTTTTCTGGGCTCTTTTAATACCATCAAAAATATTCTATCAAATAGGGCTGTTAGCTTTAAGGTCTATAATTGATAAATGTCCATGAAACCAATATGTTCTCTCAATGGCCAGTTTTATCTGACTTTCAACCTCCTTGTTGACACTTATGTAGGGGGGAAAAGAAAGTACTCATAGCCAGAGATGAAGTATTAATTCACTTCTTGTAGCATCTTTGGGGTATGGACCCTGATTTACACAGATTTTAATAACTGGGAAAAAATACCTGACATAGCCAACTTAAATTAAGAATGGATTTATTTTGGCTCACAACTTCAGAGATTGAAATCATGGTCTGTGCTCAGCTGGCTTGAAGGCAGAAACAGCATAACAGAAGGGCATGATAGAAAAAAGCTGTTAACCATATGATCATATATAGATCCCAAGTTCATGCCCTTTGAACCACCCAGACATGTGCAGAAGTATGTTTTAGAAATCTCTTAGGTGTGTCACATGTCGTCAAGGATAACTTTTTACAAGCCCACCTTTTGTCAATTTGACACTCAAACACATCTCCTTAAACCATATTTAATCTCAAAATAAAGAAAATAATGCCATAGTTCCACCTAACATGGAGTAGCTATCATGTGTGCAACCAAAAACACATCAACACCTTCTTACCCCAAAATCTCAAGAGTCCCAGCACTGCTCAAAAATTCAAGTGCAAAGTCTCCTCTGAGACTAAAAGCAAACTTGGCTCTCAACCCCCATTAAAAAAAAACAAGTTATATTCTCCCAAGATACAATGGCAAAGTGAAACATTCCCATTCCAAAAGGGAGGAAATGGGAAATAGGTATGAATTGGACTAAAGCAAGGCTGAAACTCAGTAGAGCAAATATTAAGTCCTATAGCTTCATGTGTGTATCCAGAGCACATGATGGTATGATGTGAGGTCCAAATGGTGTGACACCCCCACCCATATGGCCTTACCATTGCAGTCTACATAGACTGTCTCTTGGGCTAGATTCATTTATTACCTCTGGTTTTCCTTCACAAATAGTCCATACTCCTGACATCCCAAATATCCTGGGGTCTCCAATGCAGCTTCAGCTTAATTCTCAGTTTCATGATTGCCCTCTTAGGGTTTCCAGAAGTGGAATCTGATGCTGTGATACACTGTCTGGCATTCTAGGACTTCCTTTCAAATCTGGGTGGAAGTCTCTGTGACCCCAAACTCTTGCTTACCGCATATCTACAAAATCCATTATCAAGTCTACCATTTACATGAGTAGTATCCAGGCCTCCTTTGACCACATCTGCTGTGGTCTTTAAGAACCTGGATGAGAGAGCATGGTGAAATGAATCCTGAGCAAACAATTCCCTAAGTGATGCCTCTCAAGCTTTGAACTCGGGATTTCTCTTCTCAAGTGAAAGATTTACACTTTTGCACTCTTGAGCCTGTGGTGGGTAGCTCCTTGCCGATTTCTGAGCTGTCCTCAAGCAACTTTTTGTCTCAGTACAAAGTACTTGGCTTCTTTTAAACATTACTGATCTATTCAGCAACCACACCTTCCTTGGCCTATTTTTATAAACACTACACTTTTTCCATACTGTAAATTTTTCAAAACTTCCGCTTTGTTTTTGCTAGTGATTTTCACTATCAATCTAGCTAACGTAAGGCAGAAGTATGAATGCCATAGTTTGAACATACAGCAGCTTTGAAATTTTATCAGCCAGATCAGTTGGTCTGTCACATTTAAGCTCAGCCTCACACAAAGTTTTAGAACATGAGCAAATGTAAACATATATTTTCTAGAATATTACACATATCACCTCTTTTCCAATTGCCAGTACAGTCCTCATTTCCATCTGCAATCTCCAGCATATTCTTAACTCTCCTTCTGAGCTCCCACCAGAATTGCCTCTATTGTTCTGCTTACAGCATGCTAGGAATCTCTAGTCTGCATCTCCTCATCCTTTTCAAATCCTCTTGGAAAACAGTTCCACAGATTCGTGGACCATCATGGTCAGGTATAATTGAAGTAATGACCCCACTTCTCTGGTACCAATTTTCCTTACTGGTCAGCTTTTCAATTTATGTGACAAAATCCCTGACACACATAACTGAAATAAGGAAATATTTGTTTTGGCCCACAGTTTCAGAGATTTCAGTCCATGAATGGCTGGCCCAAGTGGGAGAGACATCATAGTAGAAGGGCATGGTGGAGGAAACTGGTAATCTCATGGCAGCTGGGAGATAGAGAGCAAGGAAGATCCAGTAAGAAAAAGACTAGGGGCCAGATATGGCTTCAAGATCATACCATCATGACATATTCAGACATACCTAGAAGTGTGTTTTACTAGTCTCTTAGGTGTCTGTCAAAAAATCAAGTTGACAATGAAAATTCACCACCACAGGGCCGGGAATATAGCTCAGTGGCACAGCACCTGCCTGTCAGGTCCTGATTTTGATTCCTGGTACCAAAAAAAGAAAAGAAAAGAAAATTAAGCACCACAGACCCATCCTTTAGAGCAATGACTTTCAACTATTTTACTACTAACTTAACCTTAATAAATCCACCATATACATTATGACCAAGAACACAGCATATACACTGGTCTCCACAATGTAAAACTCAGACAGATCAAAAGTGAAAATAATTAGAAAATAGGCAAAAAATTTAAAGATACATTTCTTTCATACAAGGATATACAAAAGCCAAATAAACCCAAGAAATGACGATGAACATCTTGGCTATCAGGGAAATGTAAATCAAACCCACAATTCACATTTCCAGTATTACTTCATACCCTCTAGAGAACTGGTGGTGAACCATGGCATGCATGCTGCAGGAGGCATGCAAAGCCCTCCCTGTTAGCACGTGAGCCAAGTCTGTGTTTATTTTTTTTCCTAAACTGAAACCTCAGTATTCAGGTTTAATTTCAGTGTCGGCACTTTTGTGATAAATAAGTGGGTTTTGGGTTGTAGTTTGGGCACTCATCTGTAAAAGTTTCACCATCACCACTCTATAATATCTATATCAAATAAAGTCAGAAAAGGACAAGTTTTGGTGAGTATTTGGAGAAATTGTAAATCTCTGACATTTCTGACATATGAAATTGTAAATCTTCGACATATGAAATGGTGAAGCCACTGTGGAAAATATTCTGTCAATTCTACAAAACTTTAAACACAGTTACAATATAACTCAACAATTTCACTACTAGGTATATCGACAAGAGCTATGAAAGTGTATGCCCACTCAAGAAATTTTACACTAAATTTGTAGTACCATTATGCCTGATAATATAAAAAAAAGGAAACAAAATCAGGTCCACTTAGGAATGCAGAAATAAATGTGGCATATCCGTTCAATAAAAATATTCAGTCATAAAATAAATGGAGTAGACATACATGCTACAATATGGATTAACTTTGAAATTATTCTACTAAGTGAAAGAAGTCAAACAGTTCACATATTTATGATCCCATTTATATGAAATTTCCAGAATAGACACATCCATAGAGAGGAAATAGAGTAGCTATTGACAGACACTTGGGAAAGAGAGGAATGGAAAATGAATAGTGGGGAATGAATATGAATTTTCCTTTTCAGGTCATGAAGAAGTCCAAGAATCAATTGAGGTGATGGTCGCAAAATTTTATGTATATATTATAACAACTAAACTTTACAGTTTCGAAGGATGAACTTTATGGCGTGTGAATTATATATAAGTAAAAATTATATAACTAAAAGAAAGTGTTCATTTGTATGGATAAGATAGTGTTAGTGTGGTTACAGAATAAATTTTTAAACTAGATACATAGTGAAGTATTTGGAATGAAATATTTTGTGTAATTTATTCTAAATGTGGTGGTAAAAATTTTGACAAAATAAGTATGACAAAATTGAGTACTTAACTCTAGATAGTACATGAGGATCTTCATAATATTCATTTCACCTTCTAGTGCTGAAATATTATTTGACAGATGAAAGAATGAATAAACAAACCAAAGGATTAACATCAACCTCTTAGGCTGTAAACTTCAAGTGTATTTTTAATTTTATTACTTTTTTATTTAAAAGAGAAAAAAACAATAAAAACAATGATACAAAATTTCTAAAGAAGATGTTTGGAAAGTAACAATGGTTAGTACATTGCTAATTGTTATATTCAACGCAGTTGCTCAGATTACAAGATATAGGCATGAAAATTTGATCAAACAACATCAGCACAAACTTGCTTTTCAATGGACTTATAGAAATTAGTAGTACAGCTTTCTTAACTATCTTGTGTGTGTGTGTATATATATATATATATATATATATATATATGGTGTGTGTGTGTATGTATGTATATTTAATATTCCTTCTCTTTTCTTTTCTCCTTTCCCCTAATCTAGGTTCTCTTTCCTTGTAAATATTTTCTTCCCATTTCCCAATATCTATTGTATATTTTGGATCTTATTTACTCTTTCAGCTTCTTACACCAGGGACACAATATGATGTTTACACATGTGCATCTGGTTTATTTCACTTATAAGTATGGTCTCGAATTGCAACCATTTACCTATAAAAATCTCCAGTTACCCTTATTTATGGCTGAGTACTCCATTGTATAAAAAGACCATAACTTTTTATCCAATCCTCAGTTGATGGGCATTTGGGTTGTTTTCAAGATTTAGCTATTATAAATTGTGCTGCTACAATCATGGGCACACATATATTGCTGTCATATGATGTTTTTAATTCTTCTGGGAAAATACCCACAAGAGAAATACGTGGCTCAACCACTAATCCTAGTTTTTTGAGGAATCTCCACACTGATTTCCACAGTGGTGGCATCATTCTACACTCCCACCAAAAGTGGAGAAGTTTTCCTTTTTCCCCACAGCCCCACCAGCATTTGTTATTGGTTGATTTCTTGATGATAGCCATTCTTTCTGAGTTAAGATTACTTCTTTGAAGTAATTCCCGTGCAGTTTGGATTTTGTTCATGAACTCTCTGCCTACTCCTATGTCTTTAAGATTTCTACCTACTTTCTCTTCCAGTAGACTTAGTGTTTCTGTTTAAATATTTATATCTTTGATCCATTTTGACTTGAGTTTAGTGCATGCTGATAGAGGAGGGTCTAGTTTTAGTCTTTGGCATTTAGAGAGCCAGTTTTTCCAGCATCATTTATTAAAGAGGCTATCTTTCTTACCGTGAACATTTTTGGCCCCTTTGTCAAAGATAAGGTGGCTGAGTGTGTTTGTAGTTTTGTCTATATCTTCTAATCTGTTCCAAAGATGCTCAGGTCTATTTTTTTGCCTGTACCATGCTGATTTTATCACAAGAGTTTTGTAGTATAATTTTAAGTCAGGCATTGGGATGCCTCCTGCCTTGCCTTTGTTGCCCAGCAATGCTTTTGCTATTTTAGGTCTCTTTTGATTCCAAATGAATTTTAGGAATGTTTTCTCTAGTTCTTTCAGTTATGCTAATAGTATTATGATCAGGGTTGCATTAAATCTATACAACAATTTTGGGAGTATGGCAATTTTCACAATGTTGGTTCTTCTTATCCATGAGCAAGGGATATCTTTCCATTTTCTGAGATCCTCTTCAATTTCCTTTTTCAGTGTACTATAATTTTCAATGTATAGATCTTTTACTTCCTTTGTTACATTGATTCCTAAGTACTTCATTGTAATTTGGATGCTATTGTGAATTGTGTGGTTTCCCTACTTTCTCTTTCAGTACATTTGTTGTTCATGTACAGGTATGCCGTTGAATTTTTAGTGTTGACATTGTATCCAGCTAACTACTGAAATTGCCTATCAAATCTACAAGTCTTTTTCAGAGTTTTGGGGGTCTTCTACTTAAAGAATCATGTCATCTTTGTATAATAATAATTTAAATTCTTCCTTTTCTATCCTTATTCCTTTTATTTCTCTCTCTTGTCTAATAGCTTGGGCTAAGTTTACCAGAATTGTATTGTATAGGATTGGTGAGAGTGGACATCCTTTACTTGTTCTTGTTTTTAGAGTGAAAGCTTTCAGTTTTTGTTCATTTAGTATGATGTTGGTTGTTCGTTTGTCATAGATGGCTTTCATCAGATTGAGGTATAGACCATCTATTCTAACTTTCTGTAGTGTTTTTATCAGGCATGAGTGTTAACCTTTGTAAAAAGTTTTTTCTACATCTATTGAGATGATCATGTGATTTTTGTCTTTGTTTCTGTTGATATGATGTATTACATTTACTGATTTGCATATGTTGAAACACCCATGCATTCCTGAGATGAATACCACTTGGTCATGGTGTATAATCTTTTTGATGATTTGCTGCATTCTGTTTGCTAGTATTTTATTGAGGATTTTTGCATCTATGTTTATTAGGGAGATTGGCCTGTAGTTTTCTTTTTTTGGTTGGGTCCTTCTCTGGTTTTGGTGTCAGGGCAATACTTGCCTCCAGGAATGAGTTAGGGAGAATTGTTTCCCTCTATATTTCATTAGAGACTTTGAGGAGTATTGGCAATAAATCTTCTCTAAATTTCTTTTAGAATTAAGCTGTGAATCCATCAGGACTTGGGCTCTTGTTTGTTGGTAATTTTTAAATTACATTTGCTAACACAGCTGATATTAGGTTATTCAGAATTTTTTATATCTTCTTGATTCAGCTTTGGTAGTTCATATGTATCAAGGAATCTGTCCATTTCTTCTGTGTTTTCCATCCTATGAGAGTAAAGATTTTGCAAGTAGGTACTGATAATCTGAATTTCCACAGAATCTGTAGTGATTTCACTCTTTTCATACCTAAATGCATGAATTTGACTCTTTTCTTTCCCTGTTTTGATAAGATTGGGTAAGGGTCTATCAGTTTTATTTATTCTTTCAACAAACCAACTCTTTGATTCATTAATACTTTGTATTGATTTCTTTGTCTCCATTATGTTAATTTCTGCTCTGATCTTTATAATACTTTGGGCTTGTCTTGCTCTTCTTTTTCTGGAAGCTTGAGGTGCAACTTGAGGTTATTTCTGCTCATTCAGTTTTCCTAATGTGAGAATTCAGTGCTATAAAGTTCCCTCTTAGGTCTGCTTTTATCGTGTCACATAAGTTCCAGTGTGCCATATCTGCTTCCTCGTTTAGTTGTAATAGTTTTTTAATTTCGTGTTTAATGTCATCTGTGACTCACAGGTTGTTTAGGAGGGTGTTATTTAATTTCCATGTGTTTATGGAGTTTTTGCTTTTTTTGCCATTAATTTCCAATGTCATTGCACTATGGTCACATAATATGCATGTGATAATTTTAATTCCTTTTCATTCACTGAAGCATAATCTGTGGGCTTGTATATGGTCTATTTTTGAGAATGTCCCATGTGCAGCTGAGAAGAAAGTGTATTATGGTGGTGTAGGGTGGAACACTCTGAAAACATCTCCTAAGTCCATTTGTTCACAGGTTTGGTTCAGTTTTTGGTATTTCTTTGCTGATTTTTTGTCTAGTTGATCTATCTCTTTGTGACAATGGGGTATTAAATATTCCCGTCAAAATTGCTTTATTGCTTATTTAATTTTTCATGTCGATTATTAATTGTCTGATATAGTTTGGTGCTCCCATATTTGGTGCATACATATTTATGATTGTTATCTCTTCCTCTTGAAGTTTTCCACTAACAAGTATGTAGTGAACTTCTCTATCTCTTTTGATCATTCTTAGTTTTATATTTACATTGTCTGCAAGCAGGATAGCTACCTCAGCTTTTTTCTGGGCTCCTGTTGAATGGAAGATGTTTTTCCATTCTTTAACTTTCAGCCTATGAATTTCTTTTTGAGTTAGATGTGTTTCTTGTATACAGCATATTGTTGTTCTTGTTTTCTTTTTTTGTGTGTGTGGGTACCAGGGATCGACCTCAGTACCTCATGCACCAGGAGGTGCCCGTGCCACTGAGCGATATCACTGGCCCTTTTTTCATATGTGGGTTCCAGGAGTCGAACTTAATTCACATTAATGCTTACAACTGATATGTGTTGGCTAATCTTTGATATGATATATTTTGCTGTTGGTTCCCAGCTTTTCCCCTGTGTTTAATTTCTTGCCCTCCCTGGTGGTTTCATTCTGTTGCTGTTCTTGGAATTGTGGTCATTTTTATCTTTGTCTAGAATATCTTTCTTTACTCTTTGTAGGGTTGGTTTGGTGGTCATGAATTTCTTCAGTTGTTCTTTGTCATGGAAGTATCTTACTTCTCCATTAATTTTAAAAGATAGTTTTGCAGGTTACATCAATCTGGGTTGGAGATTGTTTTCTTTCAGGACTTGAAATACTTCCCTCCAAGCTCTTTCTGACTTGAGGGTTTGTGTTGAGAAGCCTGCTGTGATTCTGATGGGTTTTCCTTTATAGGTGAACTGTTTCTTTCTCTAACAGTTTTAATATTCTGTTCTTGTGCTGAATTTCAGGAATCTTGATTATTACATACCTTGGTGCAGTTTTATTTTGGTCATAGCTGTTTGGAGTTCCATATGCTTTCTTTATTTGTATGTCAAATTCTTTATTCATGCTTGGGAAGTTTTCTGCCATTATTTCTGTGGTTTGTTTATGGCATCTGTGCTGTTGTCTTCTCCTTGACCCCAGTCATTCTTATGTTATTGTTCTTTGCATCGTCTTATAACTGTTGCATTGATTTTTCATTGCCTCTTGCTATTTTTTTTTTTTGTGTGTGGGTACCGGGGGTTGACCTCAGGACCTTGCACACCAGCAGGCACCCGTGCTGCTGAGGGATATCACCGGCCCCTTTTTTCGTATGTGGGTTCCAGGAGTCGAACTCAGGCCCTCGCATTTGCCAGGCAGGCGCTTATGCTGCTAAGCCATCTCACTGGCCCTCTTGCTATTTTTAAGATAGCTTTCTTTTCCTGATCACTTGCTGCAATTCTGTCTTGAATATATGTTATTCTCTTCTCTCCTTCATTCAGTCTGTTGCATATACTTTCAATGCAGGTTTTAATTTCTTGGATTTCTGTTTCAATCTGTTTCATGGATTTTATTTCTTTCCCATGTTGGGATTTTTTTTGTTTCCATCATTTTTCTAAGCTCATCTATTCTTTTATTCATGTCTTCTCTAATATCTTTGATTTTTAGCATCATATTTTTATACGTGAGAGATTATTTTCTCTATAGACTTTTCCACTTATTTTTTCACTTCTGTTACTCTCATTTCAGAAAGTTCCAGTGTTTGACTTCCAATTTCATCTATCACTGTGTTCTGGGCTTGTCTTAAGTGGGCTGGTGGGCTGGGATTGCATTTTGCTTCTGCATCTTGTCACATTCTATTTTCTTTTTTTTTTTACTTTATTTTGGTTTTTATATTGATGCTTGCCTATTTCTTATGATAGCTTTACCACTAGTATTGAGGCTTCCCTAGGAGATGTCTGTTCTTCAGGGATATCCTCCAGATGTAGGTTATTCTTTATATTTATCCCAAGATCCTACCTTCCCAAATTTTAAAGTATGCAAAGTTACTGTTTGTCTCAGCACCTAATCCTTTGGTACTGGTCTGTGGTGGTGCTTATGACCCCATACTATCACAGCATTAATATACAGGGGAGAAAAACTGATTATTTAACATGTATGACATCCTGACTAAAGTTGTACAGTTAGAAATAACAATAGTTTCAAGTATAGCTTAACGACTGAGAAATTTTTATAACTATTAACCTGCTACCTCCAAGTGCAGAAGCAAACTATAAAGTTATATAAAAAATCAAACATATGCCATGTAATTGTTTGCAGTGATTTTCCCCTTGGTGGAGTGTTTTTGCCCTTTTGTGGGTGTTGGTGGGCTTAAGATGTGTAGGTCATAGGATAAAGTGATGAATGAGGTCAAATATAATAGAGTCAAGGCTGGAAGTCAAAGGATGATGATGATTTTTTTGGGAAACTGGAAGATACAGGAGGGAAAGAATGAAATAGAATGTGAATGTGTAATCAGAAAGGGTAGAGATGATGTTTACTCACTTGAATGTTTAAATTCAAAAAGTAGTTAAGAAAGGAGAGAAAGAGGATCAATAGAAAAAAAAAGAAAAATAAAGGTAAAAACCTGAACATTGAAAAAAGAGGGAAGGAAGAGAAGTAGAATGGAGAAGAAAAAAAGAAAAAAAAAGGAGATCCGAGAAAAAAGAAAACAACGATAACAAAAAACAACCCCACAAAAACCAAAATAACCACAAAATACAAGCAAAACAAGACAAATTCCAACCAGACAGGAAAGGATTAGCCAATCAGAAAAACAAGGGAGAATAAAAGTAGTAAAATAACTCTGGCATTTATATTTCTGTGATAGTGTCCATATCAGATCCCAGAAATGTGCTGTGTACTCCATCAAAGTTTGCCATTGCAATTATGCTGGGTATGGAGCTGATCTTGGCCTCTGGATGTGGGGGCTGGGACTGGTCTTCTGTTGGTGGAGTTCTCCAGAGCACAGACGCTGGCTCATCACTTTTACTTCGGACAATTCCACATTGCTGGTCTTGATGATTACTCCACATGCCTGAGGCCGGCTCTCCTGGGTATCCATGTTCCTGGGGGGTCCACATGCCCAAGGCATGTGTGTGCTCATGTGCCCAGGGCCCAGCCTGTTCTGGGTGTCAGGGTTCTGGTGTCATTCCACCAACCAAAGGCATGTGTGCACCCACACACCCAGGGCCCATCCTGTCCTGTGTGTCAGCGTTCCAGTGTTGGTCTGGCCACCAAAGGCCTGTGTGTGCCCATGCACCCGGGGCTGGCCTGTTGTGTTTATTCCTTATTTTTACCTAGAAAATATAGTTGTATGAAAAAGAATTTCATGAATGTGTCTCAAAACTTTAAAACTCTACAAGGGTACAGTTAAGCCTATCTCCCACTCTTTTGCACTCTTAGATTTTTTAGTAACTTACCAGAGGGTTTTAAAAATATGAATATATATATTCCACTCTCTTTACAAATATACTAGAATATTATACATAATACTCTGCACTTTATCTTCCAAATTTAACTATTTATTTCCTTGTGTTTTTTAGTATTAAGAATGTTCCCTGTCTGGTAAACCTACCCAATTTAAGTTCTTGAATTTCAATTTTAATTTTGGTTAGGTGTTATGAAATTCCATAATTTTTTCAGTGACATCAGTGGATGATGTGATACCTAGAGGTCCCAAAAGATATTTAAATGAGTCAAATGACTAGAAATACTGCCTAAGGGAAGTGTACTGTGTAATTTGGCATTTTTTATCACTTGAAATCTAAACCATTTAAACATATGTCTATTAAAAACTTGATTAAAATCAGAAGGTAGGATATTCTATAGAACAACTTGTCTGGTATTTTTAACACTAACAAAAATGGCGTGTGCGTTTGGTTGAGGGGTGTTTGATCTAAATTCAAAGAGACTTAAGGGATCTAGCAAAACTAATGGCATTTCCATTTCAGCAGCAGTGTTGTTGGCAATTCTAAATAAGAACGAGTTTAGTCTCATTTGCTCCCCTCATTGTGCCATAGGGAAAATGAAACATACAGAAAATATTTGCTCAAAGGTACACAATGAATTAAGGGCTGAATTTGGCTTAAAACCAAGGTCTCATTCTTTCTCCTTGTCTGTACTCTTATTCCTTTTCTATATGAAAGCACTTGGTATGTTGGAAAATTATTGGTTGAACATGATGGTTCCTGGTGTTGGTTATATGGAGGTGGTTATGGCACTAAGTCAGCTCCCCTTTTTATGTTCCTCTGCTTACTTGGTGACCTATTTGTCTTTGCATACATTTCATTTAGTTCCTGGACCTTAATAAAAAAGTGTTGTTGTTCATTTATTGTGTCCTTGTGGAACAGGCAAAGATATTCTCATCCTGATACCACTTGACACACCTTCCCTTCCTCAAGGGAAGTTTTATCCATATGTTCTTTCATCTTTTCCACAGCCTATACCAAGGAAAAAACCAGAATTTACCATTTTCGGAGTGAAATACAAACAAGGAATCTCCACCTGAGTATTCTAAGATTGCTTTCCCATGGTTAAAGGAAAAGTTTAGTATGGAGGAACATAAAGCATTTCAAATCTCAGCAAATAAGTGAAGAAAGGATTTTGACTATGGAGGAGTTCGGAGGTTTATTCCTAGTCTCTGACATTCAAAAATCCTTATAATTAAAAAATAATTACATTGAAAATGTAACACAAGTGCTATGAATATCTGGTTGTGGGTCTACTAAATATATTTGTACTGTCATTCTTTTCTTTGGTTTTCATAAGAATTCCCATGTGGATGATGATTATGAATCCATTTCTTCAGATAAATCTGGGCTATGGTCAAAATATCTCAGCCTGAACCCATCAGGGCCCCAAAATCTGCCTCTCCACCTGCATCATTAATAGCTGGCCATTGCCTTTCTGAAAATAAGGTGTTTCCTTAACTTTCCATGAGATAAAATGTGACAAGTTAGCAGAGGTGGCAGAATTATGATGACAAAGGACCAGAGTTGTATATTCCTCAAAGACAAAATGGGAAGATTTCAAGGAAAGACCATGCAGGGGGAAAAACCTGAGGCAGATCAAAACAGGATTGGAGGAAAGGGTATCTCACAAGCTGGAACTTCTTGGAGGAGGGAAAAAGTGGAGTGACTGTTGAGTAGAACACTGTGGACATTTGGCACTTTGACAGCAAAATTAATAATATACTTAAAGTCCGAGACACCACTGGAGTGGCTTCACATCTCTTAGTCTCTTAAGTGTGAGTATTTCAAAATAGCACATCAATGCTATCCAATGGACATACCTGGGACCACAGGGTGATGGTCTAGTCATATAGGTCTGTGCAGACACCCTGGAAGCTAGAATGTCAGGGAATTGAATTTCTATGGCAGGCTGTACACTAACACTTGGAAAGTCAACTTACCATTCCTTCTTGATGAAGTATTTCTCAAACTTTGATTACAACCAGTCTCTCAGATATGTATTTTTGACATTCAGTCCTTTGGCTTTTGTTCAGATTATACAGGCACCTCAGTCCATCATACTGTACTTCTCCAATTACTGCTGTCCAAATTCTGCCTATACTGCTCTTGCCTGTCTCTTAATAGGATGCTGGCATGGAAGTGTTATGACTGGAGTTTATGTGTCCACCTGTCTTAGTCACTTTTCTCTCATGCTGAGACAAAATACCTGATGCCCTAAATTAAGGGAGGAAAGGTTTACTGAGCTCACATTTTGTGGAGGTTTCAGTCCATAATCAGCTGGGTCCAAGGCAGGGTGGCATGACAGAGGAGCAACTGTTCATGGTGGCAGAAGACAGCCACAGAGCACCATGTTCCAGAATGGAGGCAACATAAGAAATGTGTTCCTCAGAATTAGATTCAGAGTGCTCAGTGATCCAGCCACTCAAGCCCTACCACCAAGAGAGAAGAAAGCCAGGCTACTTCTTCAGCTGGCATCAGACTTTGGCAGCATCCACATGGCCCTGGTTTCAGGCACATGCAGAATGCTAGAGTTATGGGGTTAAGGTGGCTTCCACCCCAATTTCAGAAGGTCTGGGAGGCCAAGCAGTGCGCCCCTGGGAAGGCAGTGGGTGAAGCGGTGAGTGAGCTAAATGCGCAGTGGAAACCCCGGAAGTTTGGAAAAGCCAGGATTGTGGATCATCTGATGAAACCTGCAAGAGGGAGCAGAGTGAGTCTAAAAGAAAAGCCATGGGATCTACAACTACTGGAAGTGCCATAGAGGTGGAGTCAACCAAGCCCTTTAGAGCTCACAACTTGCCACAGGTTGCATCTCATGCTACATATGGAACTGCAGGATATAATATTTGCCTTAGTGTATTTTGGACTTGTTTTGGCCCTAATCTTTGTATTCCTCTGTTTGTAACCTTTGGAATGGAAATGTATATCTTGCGCCATTCAATGTTGGAAGAGTTCAACTTTCTTTTCATTTCTACAGAGGCTCACAGCTAAGAGTTTGCCTTACATCTCAGAGACTTGGGACTTGGACTTTTCAGCAATGCTGCAACTGCTAGGACTTTGGCAACTCCTAGAGATGGACTAAATTCTTTTTGTATAAAGGAAAGTGCATGAGTCTTTGGGGGAACCAGGGGTGGAATGTTTGTGTATTGATGTCCCCCCAAAGCCTCATGTAGTCATGGGGGATGGGATATTTGGAGGCAGCTCAATCTAGAGTTTGTGACTGGTTCATTATCTGGTGCTGGGATTGGGGGTATGAGTGTTACAGCCCCCCAGGACCGGTATCATGCATACAATGTAAGGGAAGGTAAAAGGCTTGCTCTCTCCCTTTTGCTCTTGCTGCTTTTGCTGTCTTCTGCTGCCATTACCTTTTGCCCTTCTGCCATGTCACCCTGACTAGGAGCCAGCTGATTATGGACTGAAACGTCTAAAAACTGTTAGCTAAATAAACCTTTCCTTCTTTAACATTGGGTGTTGGGTATTTTGTCTCAGCAATGAGAGAAAAGTAACTAAGACATGGATTAAGGGTGTGAGTGCTACCTGCCCTAAATTATCTGGATAAGATAAAAGGGGAAGAAAGGCACTTTTAAGGTTCCTTGTTGCTTTTGTTGCCTTTGCCTGCAATGAACTGTTTTTCTCCTGTGTGATGACCCTCCACCATATGCCACTCTGCCTTGAAGACAGCCAACTATGGACTGAAACCTCCATGAACCCTGAGCTAAATAAACATTTCCCCCTCTAACTTTGGGTGTAAGGTATATTGTCTCAACAATGAAACAACTAGAGAGAATTTGGTACCAGAGAAGTGGGGTGTTGCTGTCATTATACCTGAGCATGCGGTTCATACATCTTTGGGAATTGCTTATGTGAAGAGTCTGGAAAGGTTCAGAGATGCCAGCAGAAAAAGTAGAGCTGGAATGCCTGAGGCAGTACTTTGTAGGAGATTCTGGTAAGAGCTCAAAAGATGAGAATGCTAATAGAAATTCTGCCAGTAAAGATGAGGCTTAGGCGGTTTCTGTTGTGAAGAAGGCCTGCATTTGCTGTTGGAATCCAGACGATGTATGGTCTACCTTGGCAGAAAGTTTGCCTGCATTTTGCTCATGTCTGGAGGCTTTGGCTGAGAGTAACATTAGGGTGGCAGACTAATTAATCTGGCAGGAGAACTTTCTAAGCAGTCTAATGTTGAGGTGGTGGCATGGCTACTGTTGGAGGCTTTCAGCCAGATTTATGTTGAGAATTAGAAGCAAGGAGCCAAGCAGAATGATTGAAAGCATTGTGAGTTTGGCCAGAAAGGAAGCTCCAGTAAACCTGTGGACTACAAAGATAGAGCAGAGGAGGTCTTGATTGCTGAGAAGTAACAGGAGACTAGAAAAGATGATCTGAGGGCATCACAAGAAGTAAAAGGACTCTGCCCTTTCCAGCCTCAAAATTGGAAAAGTGAAAACCTTGCTCTGAGAAGAGAGCCCCAGAGCACCAAGTTCCCAAATGGCAGAACCCTGGGAAATTAGTTCCTGGAGATTCAGTTCATAGGCAATTGACATCTACATCCAAAAGAAATGGAAGCATGGTTACTGCTCCAGCTGGTGGCAGACCTTGGCATCTTGCAAGTGGCATTGGTTTTGGTGCATGCAAAATGTAAGAGTTGTGGGGTCAGGAAAGCTTCCACCCAGATTTCAGAAGATGGCCCGAGAGGCCAGGCAGTGTGCCCCTCAGAGGTCAGTGTGTGAAGCTGTGAGTGTGAAGCCAAAGGTGCAGTGCAGACCCCAGAAATTTGGAAAAAACTGGAATGTGGATTGTCCTAGGAAAACAGAGAGGGAGCAGAGCTCAACCCAGAGAGGAGCCATGGGAGCTACAACTACTGGCGGTGACATAGGGGTGGAGCACAGAAACCCTATGAAGAACAAAACTTGCCACAGATTGCCAAGGATGCTGGAATTGGAAATGTGGGGTTTAATGTTTGCCCTGTTGGATTTTGGACTTACTTTAGTCCCATGTCTTTGTATCCCTCTATTTGTAACTTTTGGAATGGAAATGTCTATCTTGTGCCATTGAATGTTTGAAGTTCTTAACTTTCTTTTCATTTGTACAAGGTCTTGCAGCTAGAAGTTTGCCTTCGATCTCAGAGGAGACTTGGTACTTGGACTTTTCAACAATGCTAATACTATTAGGACATTGGTAACTCTTGGAAATAAACTAAATGCTTTTTTGCAAAAAGGGATATGCATGAGTCTCTAGGGGGTGAGGGGTGGAATGTTATGGCTTGTGTTTAGATGCCCCCTAAAATCTAATGTGGTTATAGGTGGGGTTTTTTCAGACATGGCTGGATCTAGAGTGTGTGATCCTGGGATTAATTCATGATGCAATACTAGGCTCAAGGGCACTAGGATTAAGGGTGTGAGTGCTACCAAACCTAAATTGTCTGGATAAGATAAAAGGGGCAGAGAAACGCTGTTAAGGTCCCTTATTGTTTTCTCTGTCTTTGCCTGCAATGAACTGTTTTTTCCTGTGTGTTGCCCCTCTGCCATGTGCCACTGTGCCTTGGAACCAGCCAACTATGGACTGAAACCTCTACAAACTGTGAGCTAAATAAACCTTTTACCCTTTAACTTTGGGTGTTGGGTATTTTGTGCCAACAATGAAAATGTAACTTAAACAGGAAGACAGAATACCTAGATTCTACTATAGTCTTGGTGATTAATTAGCTGGGTGATATTGAGCTAATAATTTACCTTTTGGGAATGTGTTAATACTCCTGAGATAGAAATGAGGCAAAATCTTTCCATTTTCCCCAGACAACAATAAAGAGGGTGATCTGGCTAATAGATATCATGCCTCTTCCCCACTTTAGAAACTGCTGCTACCTATCTGAGAATCAGTCAGAAAACTGTGTCTAATGATTGAGATTTGTGTGGCACAAGAGTTCATTGCTGATACCACACAAAATCCTTTTATCCAACTGAACTGTGGTCAACACTGAATTCCTGCAATCACACAAAAGTCACAGCAGCCACAGCTTTAGTCCCATAACCTTTATTCAAGCATAGGCTGTCCTAGATGCCCTACAACTGCTCAAGAAGATATTCACCCTGGATGAAACAGGCTTGAAAATGATCTATCACAGATCCTTATAACCATTCTAGATGACTCTGCCCTATGAGATTCAGATGACCCTCACTTCTTGACACTATTCCAAAATTCCTCAAGTAGGTCTTTAAAATGCAGAAGACTCTACTTGCATAGCCCATTTGCTTCTCCTTGGGTTAACTAGAACTTCCTCCAGTACATTACACTCCTGTGCTGCAGCATAGGACCTAGTAAATAACTCACTTGAATCATTCTATTCCCAACTTCTGACTTTTATCTCACATATGGAGTGTTGAATGCTCTACTCTAAAAGGACTTGTCAATATTAGGGGTATTATCCCTGAAGATTTTCAGAGACTAGCAGAGACAGTGATAGCAGAGGTCTGAAGCCTAAAGTCAAGGTGGAGGCCAAGGTCTAGGTCTCCCAACAATGGCTGAATCCAAGGCAGACCTCAGGCCCAAAGTCAACAGTGGAAAAATGCCAAGGGTGAAGTGGAGGTGAAACCCAAGTCCCTAGGCCACGAGCAAAGGCTGAGGCTAAAGCCAAGGCAGAACTTGAGGCTGCTGGCCAAGAAAGCCAAAGCTGAAGCTGAAGCTTAAATACCCAGGACCAAGGACACAAGCAGAAGAGAAACCAGAAGCTGAGACCAAAAGACAATACCTAACAGTAGAGGAGATAGCTGCGGCCTGAACCCTGAGGCAGCTGGTAAAGCTGAAGGTAAAAGACTGAGTCCCAAGATCAGTGGCAGTAGTATGCCCCAGAGAGGTCAGCAGTGGATCACCCCATAGAGCACAAGTTGCTTGTAAGACTCCTACGTGTAATAAAGAGGCCTGCAAACCTAAACTGTGGTGGAGCTGAAAGGGATGACTAAAAAGCACCAGACACTCTGACATTGAGAGCTGTAATACCAAGATCTATAACTCTAAGGGCAAAGACATGCTGGAACTCAAGGCCCAATTCTGTGGCATTAAGAGCTGAGAGCCAGTAGCACTCAAAGCCCAAAGCCACTAAATTCAAGCTAGCAGTGTTTTGAGGCCCATGCTTACGAATTCAAGAGTTTTGTCTAGTTTATCTTCCAGTGGATTGTTTCTGTTTTAACATTTAAATCTTTGATCCATTTTTTATTTTAGTTTAATTCATGTGAGAGATATAGGTCTAACTTCAATTTCTGCATGTGGATAGCCAATTTTCCCTGCATAATTTCCTAAAGAGGCTGTCTTTCCTCCAGCTTGCTTTTGACCCCTTCGTTAAAAACCAGTTGGCTGAATGTGTCTGCAGTTGTTCTGCATCCTCTATGCTGTTCCATTGATCCATATATCTGCTTTTGTCCTAGTATCATACTATTTGTATCACGATGGTTTTGCAATATAACTTGAAAACTGGGATTGTAATGCCTCCTGCTTTGCACTTGTAATCCAGGATGGCTTTTTCTATTCTGAGTTTCTTCCAGTTCCATATTAATTTTAAGATTGTTTCTTCCAGTTCTGTGAGAAATACTACTGGTATTTTTATTTGGATTACATTAAATATGTACATCAGTTTTAGAAGTATTGACATTTTTAATATTGGTTCTGTCTATCCAGGAACAGGGGATTTCTTTCCATTTTCTGATGTCCTCTTCAAACTCCTTTCCAGAGCACTGTACTTTTCATCATAGAAGGCTTTCATTTCCTTGGTAAGGATTAACTCTAAGTATTTAATTTTTCTTGATACCATTAAGAAAAATAATGTCTTCATATTTTCTTTCTTAGTTAGTAAATTATTGGTGTACAGGAACACTATTAATTTTGTATGTTGATTTTGTATCTTACTATATAGCTGGATTTTGTTATGAATTCTATAAGCTTTTTGGTGGAGTTTTCTGGACCATCTATGTAAAGAACCACATCATCTTCAAATAATGATAATTTTAACTATTTCTTTCCTATACATATCCATTTTATTTATTTCACTTACCTGATAGCTCTGGCTAATATTTCAAGTACTGTATTAAAAGAGATCAATAGCGGACATATTCTTTTTGTATCTCTTTTTATAGGGAAATCTTTCCTTTTTTGCCTATGTAATATAATGTTGGCAGTAGATTTGTCATAATCTTTTATCGTGTTGAGGTAAGGTCTTTGTATGTCTATTTTCTTCAGGGGTTTTATCATGAATGTGTGTTGGATATTGTCAAGATCGTTTTCTGCACCTATTGATATGATCGTGTTATTTTTCCCTTGCTTCTGCTTATATAGTGTATTACATTTATTGATGTTTGTATATTGAACCATTCTTGAATCTCTAGGAAGAAACCTAGTTGCTCATGATGTGTGAAGTTTTTGAAGATTTGTTACATTATATTAGCAAATGTCTTACTGAAGATTTTTATTTCTATGTTAATAAAGGGATTGGCTTGTAATTGTGTGTGTGTGTGTGTGTGTGTGTGTGTGTGTGTGTGTGTGGGTACTGGGGGTCGAACTCAGGACCTCATGTGCCAGCAGGTGCCTGTGCCACTGAGCGATATCACTGGCCTTTTTTTGTATGTGGGTTCTGGGAGTCGAACTCAGGACCTCGCACTTGCCAGGCAGGTGCTTATGCCGCTGAGATATCACATCAGCCCAGGCTGCAATTTTTAGTTGGGTACTTTTCTGATTTTAAAATCAAAGTGCTGCCGGCTTCCAGGAATGTGCTTGGAAGTACTAATTCCTTTTCAATTTCATTAAAGAGTTTGAGTAGTATTGATGCTGCAACATCCCTGGGGTTCTTGAAAAATTCAGTGGGGACAGAGTGGGAAAAATTTTAGCCAATTATCCCTAAGACAAAGGACTTATATCTAGAACATGTAAAGAATTTTAAAAAAATCAGACCTCGCCAAATTCAAAGACCCAATCCAAAAATGGTCATCTGAGTTGAATATGCACATCTCAGAAGAAGAAATACAAATAGCAGACAAATCTATGAAAAAACACTGTAGGTCATTAGAGAGATGCAAATTAAAACAACACTGAGATTCCATCTCACCCCAGGAAGAATGGCTATTATCAAGAAATCAACCAATAACTAATGCTGGAGAGGCTGTGGGGAATAAAGAATGCTTCTCCACTCTTAGTGGGAGTGTAGACTGTTGCAAATACTATGAAAATCAGCATGGAGATTCCTCAGAAAGCTAGAATCAGAGGTCCCATTTGACCCAGCTATTCACCTTCTGGGTATCTTCCCAGAAGAATTAAAAACATCATACTACAGTGATATATGTTTACCTATGTTTATAGCCACACAATTTGTAATTGCTAAATCTTGGAAACAACACAAATGCTCACCAACTGAGGAATGAATAAAGAAGTTGTGGTCATTTTATACAATGGAGTACTACTAAGCCATGAAGAAGGATAAACTTGAGACTTTTATAGGAAAATGGATGCAATTTGAGACCATACTCATAATTGAAATAAATCAGACTCACATGTGTAAACATTGTATTGTCTCCCTATCTGAGAAACTGAAGGAGTAAGGTCTACAATGTACAATAGATATTGTGAAATGGTAAGAAATTGTTCACAAAGTTAAAGGAACTAGGATGGGGGAAACGGGAAAGGAAGGTAGGAAAAATGCAAATCAGTTATACTATTAGTGTCTCTTAGTTCATTGAAATGGAAGGGTTATGCTAATATCAGTTGGAGAATTTTTTATGACAATTGTCTTTTACTCTGAGTAACTATTTTAAAGATAACAACATATAATATATTAACTATATTGTTATGAAATTTCATTTTACCTTTTTCTGTAAAATAAAAAAAAATTTCAGTAGGGAATCCATCATGTATTGGGCTTTTCTTAGCTGGTAGTTCTTTTAAAATTACTCCACCCGTGTTATTGGATTGTTCAGAAATGTTGTCTTCTTGGTACAGTTTTCATACTTCATATCTGTTTAGAAATCTGTCCATTTCTTCCAGATTCTCCAATATGTTGGAAAACAATTTTTTGTAGTAGCTACTAGTGATCTTCTTGGTTTCAGCAGTGGCTGTTGTGATTTTGCCTTTTTCATTTCTAATTATAATGATGTCTTTTCTCTCCTTTTTTAAGTAAGTTTGGCTGTGGGTTTTTGCATTTTATTCTTTCAGAAAAACAGCTCATTGATTAATTTATTCTTTGTATTTTTATCTGAATTTTGTTCATTTCGGCTGATTTTTGTTATTTCCATTCCTCAACTAGTTTTGGGTTTGGACTATTCTTTATTGAATATCTTGTGCACCATTAAGTCACTTTTTTGAGCTTGCCCTGTTTTTCTACTCTGAGCATTGACTGCAATGAACATCCCTCTTAGAGCTGCTTTCATTGTGTCCTGTAAGTTGTTTTGGTTCTATCGTCATTATCATTTCATTCTAGGAATTGTTTAATTTACTCCTTGATTTCCTTGGTAACCCACTGAATGTTCAGGAGTGAGCTATTTAATATCCAGTTGTTAGTGAAATTTTTGTGTTTTCTTTTATAATTGAGTTTTAGGTGGGGTGAGTTTATATGGGTCAATTTTAATTCTTTAGAATTTATTTAAGAATGATTTAGGAACTAGTACGTGGTCTATTTTGGAAAAAGCTCCATGTGCTCCTGAGATGAATGTGTATTCTGTCGAAGTAGGGTAGAACACTCTGTGGATACCCATTAGGTCTATTTGTTTGAAGGTATGGTTTAGCTCTGGTATTCCTTTAATGATTTTTGTTCAGTTCATCTGTTTCATTGTGAAAGTGGGATATTAAGGTCACTCACTGTGAATGTTTTGGTGTTTATTTGACCTTATATACCTCGCATTGTTTGTTTAATGAAGTGCCCTGATATTTAGTGGATGTCTTAGTTACTTTTTCTCATTGATGAGAAAAAATACCTGATACCCAAAGTTAAAGGAGGAAAGGTTTATTTACCTCACAGTTTGTAAAGGTTTCAATTGATAGTCAGCTGGCTCCAAAGCAGTGACATGGCAGAGGGGAATCACAGAGGAGAAACTGTTTATGGTGTGGCAAGCAGAAGCCAGAAAGTTGTAAGCATCAAGCAGCAGTATCCCATTCCCTATTATCCTTTCCAGGTTACCTGCCTTTTGGGTGGTGCCACCCACAGCCACAGTGGGCCTTCCCATTATCCAAATTCAGTGCCATGCTAAACCAATCATTGGACTGATTTAGTAATCATTCACACTTAATCCCAGCATCACACACCCTAGATCTAGCCACCTCCAAAATGTCTCACCTATGACTGCATGAGGCTTTGTGGGGACATCTTTGATACAAGTCATAACAGTGGATATATATTTAAGACTGTTATCTCTTCCTGTTGAAATGTTCCCTTAACTAAAAGATAGTAACTATCTTTGCCTCTGTGTCATTTAACTGAGGAGGGTAAGACATTTACATTGGGCATTATGGAACACTATTGATTTATTTCTGTCATTGTGTTCTTTTCAGTTGTTAAGTACTTCATTTTTCCTGTTTTGTTTAACTAGTTACATTTCTTGATGTATTTCCTCTGATTTTTTGGCTGTGTTGGATTCATTGTTTCTTTTGGTTTTGGGTTTTTTTGGGTCGGAATCTCCCTATGTAATTCAGACTGGCCTTGAAAACATATGTAGCCTAGGCTGATCTTGAACTTACATTAATTCTTCTCTCTCAGGCTCCCAGTGGCTGGGATTATGGACATATGCCATCATATTCTCCTTGCCTTCATTATTTTTATGATGTTCTTTCATATTTTTTGGAATGCTGGTTTGGTGTTCATGTATCTCTTATGATGGTCTTTGTCATGGAATGTCCTTATTTACCAACCAATTTTGAAAGAGTTTTAAATGATATATTAGTCCAGGTTAGAAGTTGTTTACTTTTAAAGCACTACACTTGAAGCTCTCCTGCCCTTTAAAGTTTGTTTTTAGAAGTTTTATGTAATCCTAATGTGTTTACATTTTAGCAAGGTTTTTTGGTTTTATTCTGACAGCCTTTTAAGATTCTGACTTTTGTTATGCATGTGGAATTTTGACTATGATGTGTATGGGAAGCTTCTTTTTCTATCATAGTTAATTGGTGTCCTCTAAGCCTTGCTTACCTGTATGTTGATATCTTTCATCATAGTTTGAAAGATTTCTATTATTTCTGCAAATAGATTTTTATTCCATGTGTGTTGCCTTCTAATTTCTCTCCAAATCCTGTTAGCCTTATGTTATTCTTAGTGTCATCTAGCTGTTGGATGAATTTTTCTTCTCATAATTTTTAAGGCTTCTCAGAGTAATTAGCCATGAACTTCCTTTTTCTCCTCAACTTCTGGAACCCTGTCTTCCCATTGGTCATTTCTGTTGTTTATAAATTCTATAGAATATTTCATCTTTAGAATTTCTCCTTGGTGCTCTTTTTAAATTAAGTTTATTGGTACAATTTAGACATACATAATGATCATATTCATCATAGGGAATATGAACCTGTATATGATATATATTGATTCCTTTTTTCCCCAATCCCCTCCCCTCCCTTCAACCCTCTTCCCCTCCTTCTTTACAAAACTTTGTTTCCATTTTATCCTTCTTTTGTCTTTTATTCCCTTCCTTCCCCCCCCAGATCCCATTACTTTTGAACAATCTCTTCCTATTTCATAATACCTATTGTAAACTTTAGTCCTTATTTAGACTTTCAGTTTTTCACACTAGAGAAACATGTCATATTTACACATTTGTGTTCGATTTATCTCGCTTAAGAATATGGTCTCAAGATGCATCCATTTACTTAGAAATTTCTTAAGTTTATCCTTCTTTATGGCTGAGTACTACTCTATTGCATTAAAAAAATCACATCTTTTTATCCATTCCTCAGTTGATGGGCATTTGGGGTTTTTTCCCCAAATTTAGCTGTTACAAACTGCTCTACTATAAACATAGGTATGCGTATATCACTTTGGTATAATGTTTTTAATTCTTCTGGGAAGATAGTCAGAAGGTGTATAGCTGGGTCAAATGGGGCATCTAATTCTAGTTTTTGGAGGAATCTCCACACTGATTTCCACAGTGGTTGTATCTTTGGTGCTTTTTTGTGTACTCTATATCTTTGGTAAATTTTTTGTTCATATTTTGAACAATTTTAGTCAATTCTTCCATTTTTTGTATGTTTCTCCCCATTCCACATCAGTTTGTACATTAGTTTCACTATATTTTGGGTCATATCATTTTTGAACTCACTGAATTTCTTAAATTCCTCTTTAACTTTTTCATACAAATTAGCTATGTGTTGTTTGATTTCTTCCCCATCAATAATATTTGCATCTGCTTTGGGAGAGACATGAGACTTTCGGGGCATTTTTGTGCTGAGTTTTGAGGTCTAATTGACTAAGAAGAGTTTGTGTTGATATGAGGATCTCTTTAGTTAGATTCTGTCTCCCATGACATATTCATGACTTTATTTGTCTAGAAATATTTTTCACTCCTTCAAGCTATTCAATTTACAATGGTTTCTCAGTTAATAAACAATTCATTCCACAATACTGGAAAAGATGGCCACATTTCTGTTCATGTTGGGAAGATGGCCATGGTCTTGTTTGTTCACAAACAAAAACAAAACTTTGCTGAACACCTCTGCTTGTGAACAAAATTGTTTCAAAATAAAGTGTTTGTGAACAGTAGTACCACTGTAATTAGGATTGACCCTGTCACTGCACTGTAAGAAGAGCATTCCTACTGGTTGTAATAGCATCAACATATCCAACCGTACATCAATCTTACATATCAAACCTTGTTTTTACACTTTCACCATTTATCAGTGCTCTTTACAGTCTATTCTGTTCTATTATTGGCAGTTAGTCTGCAATGTGGAAAGAGAAGGGAAGAAAAGAGAAGGGGAAAGGGAGAAAGGTGACTAAGTCAATAGGAGGAGTGGTAGACAGAAAAAACATTAATATGTAAAAAAATAGGTATGAGAAGATTCTACATGGCTGAATAGAGGAGGAGCCACATTCAGAACTACTCAGAGACATTCAACTAAAACACGGGTAATTGGAAGTAAGTGCAGGGACATACACCCTGAAAGTAAAATCAATCTGACATGAGACTGATAGATAAAGCTAAACTTAGATAAAGGACCTAATAAAATGGCCAGCCAGCCCACCCAGCTGCCAGTAGGTCAACAGATTGGGATGACTGCCCGCCATACTTGGAATTGTAAAAGAAGAGAAAATAAAAGGATATACTAAAATAATGTGGCTGAATCTTCTGCCTTCCTCCAAACAGAAGACGCTACAGTCCAGCAATAAATTCTGTCTACATGAACTGCTCCCTCCCTGGTGATCAGCCAGCTTATTTTTTTTATTTCCTTTTCTTTTTCTCTTTTCTTTCCATTTCTTTTTTCTCTTTTTCCCATTCCTTTTGTGCACCAGAGCGCTAGCTGGAACCACTAGGAACAAGATTAATTACTACAGGGGTGCATGCTTAGTAAATGGAACAGCTAACCCCACCCCCATGACCTATGGTTAGAGAGGCATGGGGAAATCAAACAGTCTTGCACCTTGGGACTGTGCAGCCCTGGGCTGTCCCCATGCTACAGGAAGCAGGAGCAGAAAGTCACCCCACAGCATTCCCCCATCTTGCCCAAGGAAGTTATAGACTACAGCAGAGGCTGGTGATAGGTGATGGGGACAGCAGAAATTGTAAAGCAACGAGTGGGATGTTAGCACCCCACCTTGAGAAAGGAGTAACAATTGGGACTGAGCAGTCTTGGATTGCAACAGCAGGAGCAGAGGACCAGACCATATCACAGCATTTCACCCCACCCTGCAACAAATGACCTGAAAAGACACACACTTGCCTGTGGAAGAGGAACACAGAAGGCTGAACAAGGACCAGGCAGAGTCAAAGGTGCACTGGAGTGGGAACAGCCCCCTGTCTCTGTCTGAAAATAGCACAGCAACTGGGAGAGAGATGACTCCAAGAATAACAGGGTAAGGAGTGGGAGACTGCTAAGGAACATACAGAAAGTACTGGCTGAGGACTCTGAACCCAGGGCTACCACATTTGGAGGCTAAGATCAGTATAAATTACAGCACAAAGTCTACTGCAGGCGTGGGAGTGTTATTCAGTAGGTTTGGACTCTTGGTGGACACCAGAGGAATTTTGCTTTTTATTTTATTTTAGTTTACTTCTTTTTTCTTTTTTTATTGATTTGTGGTTTGTTTCCCCTTTCTTTTCCTTTCTTTTTTTGCAGTATATTTTTATTCTAATCTATTCACTTTCTTTCCCTTTTCTTCAATTTACCTCTCTAGACTTAATCATATTGTCATAACAGACAATAGACTCTAGTTTTTCTGGTAAACTTCAATAATCCCTTGCTTACATCTTCATTTTTCCCTTCTGCCCTCTTCTCTAGTTTCCCAAACCTTGCATAATCATCCTTTGTCCTTCAGCCTGGCTTTGACTTTATTTCTTTTTAGTTATCTCTGTTCTATACACTATCATTTCTATTTTTCCCTACCACAAGATAAAACCACTCTAGCAAGGGAAAACACTCTGCATACAAGCTCCCAATTTACCATCGGGACTGATATAACTATAGATTTTGCTTCTATAGTTAAAGGTACAAAATTAATAGTTACCTCAGTTTGTCTGTTTCTAAACTGGGCTTGGTGCTTTTGTCCATTCTAATTTTACTACTTCAGCTAGGATGTCATATCTGTTTTAATCAGTTCTCACTTCTGTAACAATACTGGGAGGTTCTGGAGTAATAACCTCAAAACAGCACAGCACCAAAGGACTGGGGACTGAGCCAAACAGATACCAAATTCTAACTCTTAATTAATTGGAAATGTAGAACATTGGGACAGACACAAACCAAGAACCTCCTATATACAGAAGACATCCTGAAGAAAAAACCCTGCCTAGAGAGGCCTTGGTACTAGTGATGAAGCTACCTACTAAAAAAACTTACAAGGATCCATGTGGAAAACAAAATAAAAAACATTTGGAATAGAAAATGACAAGACACAGAAGCAAAATATAACCTCAGACCTCCAGCCCATATAGAACAAGTCCAGAAGAAAATGAGATAGAGGAAAATGGAAGACACTAGACATTTCTAAAATGAGAGCAACCAAAGTAGAAAAAGAAATCCATGAGGTTATAGAGGAAATTAGATCAGAAATAATCTCTCAGATAAAACAAGAAGGGGGCCGGTGAGATGGCTCAGCGGCTTAAGCACCTGCCTTGCAAGCGCGAGGGCCCGAGTTCAACTCCCGGAACCCACATACAAAAAAGGGGCCGGTGATATCGCTCAGCGGCACGGGTGCCTGCTGGCACGTGAGGTCCTGAGGTCAACCCCCCGGTACCCACAAAAAAAAAGATAAAACAAGAAATGTCAATATTTAAAAAGGAATTGCTCAGCAAATATAGAGTAGAGATAGATTAAAAAATAGATGATGATAAGAACAGGATGAAAAATGTGAATGATCACTATAGGAAAGAAATAGAATGCAAGAAATGGATTCAAGTAGATATCCAATAAATCAAAAATTCCATTGAGAGTTGGAAAAACCACCTGAACTATATTGAAGACAGACATTCCAACCTTGAAGACAAGATCTCGGCTAGGGATCATGATAGGAAAGTTCACATGAAAATAACAAAATATCAGGAAATTACAATTCAACAGTTGCAAGAAGATGCAAAGAAAAATAATATAATAATAATTGGTATAAATGCAAAAGCAGGAGACAACATAAATGACATAAATAATCTCTTTGCATAAGTAATAGCAGAAAATTTCCCAAGCATGGGAAAAGAAACTGACATACAGATAAGTGGAGTATGTAGAACTCCAATTAGCCATAACCAAAATAAATCTACACACAGACATATAATAATCAAGATTCCTGAAATTCAGCACAAGAAAAGAATATTAAAAGCTGTTAAAGAAACAGATCACCTATAAAGGAAAGCCCATCAGAATCACCGCAGACTTCTCAACAAAAACCATCAAGTCTAGAAGAGCTTGGAGTGAAGTATTTTAAGTCCTGAAAGAAAACAACTTCCAAACCAGATTGATGAACCCTGCAAAACTATCTTTCAAAATTAATGGAGAAATGAGGTACTCCCACAACAAAGAACAACTGAAGAAATTCATGACCACCAAACCAACACTACACAGAATACTGAAAGATACTCTAGGGGGCTGGTGAGATGGCTCAGTGGCATAAGTGCCTGCCTGGCAAGCACAAGGGCCTAAGTTCGACTCCCGGAACCCACATATGAAAAAAGGGCCGGTGATATCGCTCAGTGGCACGGGTGCCTGCTGGCACGTGAGGTCCTGAGGTCGACCCCCGGTACCAACTAAAAAAAAAAAGAGAGAGACTCTCGACAGAAGTAAAAATGACCACAATTCCAAGAACAACAACAGAAAGAAACCAGCAGGCAGGGCAAGCAATTAAACAAAGAGAAATATCAGGGAACCAACAGTGGGAAAATAACATGACAAAGCTAATACAATACATATCATTTATAACCATAAATGTAAATGGCCTCAATTCACCAATCATAGAAACAGATCGCAGAATGGATCAAGAAACAAAATCCAACAATATGCTGTATACAAGAAACACATTTAACTCAAAAGAAATTCATAGACCAGAAGTCAAAGAATGGAAAACAATCTTCCATGCAATAAAACCAAGAAAAACACAGGGGTAGCTATTCTGTTTGCAGACAATGTAAACTTCAAACCAAGAATGACCAAAAGAGATAAAGAAGGTTACTATATACTTGTTAGGGGAAAAATTCAAGAGGAAGTGATAACAATCATAAATATGTATGCACCAAATATGGGATCACCAAACTATATAAGAAAATTATTAATAGATATGAAAAATTAATTAAGCAATAACACAATTGTAAAGGGAGACATTAATACCACATTGACACAAAGAGATAGATCAACTAGACAAAAAATCAGCAAAGAAATATCAGAAACTGAACCAAACCTGTGAACAAATGGACTTAGTAGATGTTTTCAAAGTGTTCCACCCAACAACATCAGAATATACATTCTTCTCAGCTGCACGTGGGACATTCTCTAAAGTAGACCAAATACTAGCCCACAGAACATGCTTCAGTAAGTGCAAGGGAATTGAAATTATCCCATGCATATTATCTGACCATAGTGCAATTACATCGGAAATTAACGGCAAAAGAAAATGCAAAACCTCCATATACACATGGAAATTAAATAACACCCTCCTGAAAAACCAATGGGTCACAGATGAAAATAAGCAAGAAATTAAACAAAATCTACAATTAAATGAGAATGGTACAACATACCAGAACTTATGAGACGCAATGAAATCAGTCCTAAGAGAGAAATTTATAGCATTGAATTCTCACATCAGGAAAACAGAATGAGCAGGAAAAAAAATAATGTTGTACCTCAAACTTCTAGAAAAACAAGAGCAAGACAAGCCCAAAGCCCATACAAGGGAGTAAATTATAAATATTGAAAGCAGAAAGCAACACAATGGAGACTAAGAAACTATACAAAGAAATTAATGCATCAAAGAGTTGCTTCTTTGAAAGAATAAGTAAAATTGATAAACCCTTAGCCCACCTTATCAAAAAAAGGAAAGAAAAGACTCAAATTCATGCTTTGAAGAATGAAAAGAGTGAAATCACTACAGATCCTGTGGAAATTCAGAAGATCATTAATACCAACTTCAAAAATGTTTACTTGCATAGGTTGGAAAACACAGAAGATATGGACAGATTCCTAGAAATGTATGAGTTACCAAAGCTGAATCAAAAAGATATAAAAAATCTGCATAACACAATATCAGTTAATGAGATTTAAAGCATAATTAAAAACTCACCAACAAATAAATGATTGATTCATGGCTGAATTCTACAAGAAATTTAGAGAAGATTTAATGCTAATACTCCTCAAACTCTTTAATGAAATTGAAAGTGAAGCAGTTCTACCTAACTCATCCCCGGAGGCAAGTATTACCCTGATACCAAAACCAGAGAAAATCACAACCATAAAAGAGAAGTACAGGGCTGGTGAGATAGCTCGTGCATAAGCACCTGCCTGGCTAGCGTGAGGTCCTGAGTTCGACTCCCAGTACCCACATGTGAAAAAAGAGCCAGTGATATTGCTCAGCGGCACGGGCACCTGCTGGCACGTGAGGTCCTGAGTTTGACCCCTGGTACCCACAAAAAAAAAAGAAAAGAAAAAGAGAAGTACAGGCCAATCTCCCTAATGAACATACATGCAAAAGCCCTCAATAAGATACTAGCAAACAGAATGCCTTAAATCAAGAAGAGTGTACACCATGACCAAATGGGATTTATCCCAGTAATGCAGGGATGGTTCAACATATGCAAATCAATGAACTTAATACACCATATCAACAGAGCCAAAGACAAAAATCGCATTATCATCTCAATAGATGCAGAAAAATCTTTTGATAAAGTCCAACACTCATTCTGGTAAAAACCCTACCGAAAATCGGAATGCATGGTCTGTACCTCAATCTGATAAAAGCCATCTATTACAAACCAACAGCTAGCATCTGGACAAAAACTGAAAGATTTCACTCTAAAATCATGAACAGGACAACGATGTCCACTGACACCATGTGTATTCAATATATTTCTGGAAACATTAGCTAGTGCAATTAGACAAATAATGCAATTAGACAAGTAATAAAAGGGATAAGGAAAGGAAAGGAAAAAGTGAAATTATCATTATTCATAGGTGACATGATACTCTACGTAGAAGACCCCAAAATTCCACCAAAAGACTTCTAGTTTTAATGACAAATTCAGTACTGTAGCTGGATACAAATTCAACACTCAAAAAAACAATAGCATTTCTGTATACAAACAAGAAACTCACTGAGAGAAAAATTAGGGAAAACACACCCTTCACAATAACATCCAAAAAAATGAAATATTTAACAATCAATCTAACAAAGGAAGTAAAGTATCTGTATATTGAAAATTATATTGTTCAGAAAAAGAATATCAAAGTGGATATCCCAAAATGGAGTGATATCCCATGCTCATGGATAGGAAGAACCAGCATTGTGAACATGGCCATACTCCCAAAACTGTTATACAGGTTTAAAGCAATCCAATCAAAATACCATCAGTATACCTCACAGATCTAGAGAAAATATTCCTAAAATTTATTTGGAAACAGAAGAGACCTAGAATAGCAAAAGCAATTCTGAACAACAAAGGAAAGGCAGAAGGCATCACAATTCCTGACTTCAAATTATATTACATAGCTACTGTGATAAAATCAGTATGGTACTAACAAAAACACAGACCTAAGCATCAGTGGAATTGATAAGAAGATGCAGACACAACTACAAACACACTCAGTGACCTTATATTCGACAAGGGGCCAAACATGTTCAGTGGAAGAAAGATAGCCTCTTTAACAAATGGTGCTGGGAAAATTGGCTTTCCACATGCTGAAGAGTAGAACTAGACCCATGTCTATCACCATGCATTGAACCCAAGTTAAAATGGATCAAAGATCTAAATATTAAAACAGAAACAGTAAATCTACTGGAAGAGAAAATAGGTAGAAATCTTGAAGACATATGTGTAGGTAGAGTGTTCATAAACAAAACCCAAACTATACAGGAAGTACTTCAAAGAATCAACAGCTGGGATCTCATCTTATTAAAAAGTTTTTGCACATCAATGAAATCAACAACAGAGTGAAAAGAAAGCCCACAGAGTGGGAAAAACTTTTAGCCAACTGTCCCTCAGACAAAGGACTTCAATCAAGAACATATAAAGAATTGAAAAAAATCAGGACCCCCAAATTCAAAGACACAATCCAAAAATGGGCATCTGAGATAAGTACACACTTTTCAGATGAAGAAATACAAATGGACAACATCAAAAAATGTTCAACATCATTGGTCATTCAAGAAATGCAATTGAAAACAACACTGAGATTCCATCTCACCCCTGAAAGAATGGCTATCCTCAAGAAATCAACCAGTAACAAATGCTGGTGGGGCTGTGGAGAAAATTGAATGCTTCTCCACTGTTGGTAGAAGTGTAGACTGGTACAACCACTGTGGAAATCAGTCTGGAGATTCCTCAAAACACTAGGATTAGAGGTCCCATTCGACCCAGCTATTCTCCTACTGGTTATTTTCCCAGAAGAATTAAAAACATACCACACTTGTGTAGGTGCACCTATGTGTATAGCAGCACAATTTATAATAACTATATCTTGGAAACAACCCAAATGCCCATCAACCGAGGAATGGTTTAAAAAGATATAGTATTTTATACAATGGAATACTACTCAGCTATAAAGAATGATATATTCGAGGCTTTTGTAGGCAAATGGATTGAACTTGTAACCATACTCATAAGTGAAATAAATCAGGCTCACCTGTGTAAACATCATGATGTCTCTCTAGGGTGAGAAACTGAAAAAGTAAATGAGATCCAAAATGTACAATAGATATTGTGAAATGGGAAGAAACTGCTCAAAATTAATGAACAACTTGGATGGGGAAAGGAGAAAAGGAGGAAGGGAAAAGAAAAAAATATATATATATGTATATATGATAGCTAAGATAATTACACTATTAATTTATATTAGATCATTGAAAAGAACAGTTTGTTCTTATATTATTTGATCAATTGTTCATGCCTATATCCTATAATGTGAGCAACTACTTTGAAGGTAACAATACACAATATATTAGCCATTGTTAATCCCCTTTTAGCTTGTTTTGAAATTCTGTACCATTGTTTTTTATTGTTTTTTCTCTTTAAAATAAAAAATATATAGGTATGTGGATCAGATGCTTTTGGAGGATTTTTTATAGTTGCAGTGATCGGTTGATGTTGAGGGGATTTAAGAGAATATTCATGGGGATAGTGGCAGGATTCAGAGGAAAGGAGGTATAATTAGGGATTGAAGAAAGCTGAGAAGTTGTTGAAACCTGTTGGTATTTATATGGTTAATTTTGTTTGAATCCTCTAAACACAACTCTGTCAGGGGTTACACCAACATGACCATGAATGACACTATCAATGTTAAAGCACTGGTCTGCTCTTATTTTCATTTTTATATATACAGGCACCAGATACATGAAACATGAAATGTGTTAGGGAAAATTGGGATAGGTAAAATAAGGAAGAATGAAATCACTAAAATGAAAAGATATAAAGGTTAAAAAGAGAAAAGAAAAGAAAGACCAAGAGAGCAGAATATAATAAAAGAAATCTTGAAAAATTAAGAAAGTGTATAACACGATTAAAAATATAGTATTGATAAAGAAGCAAGATTTGAAAAAGAGTGTGGAAAAGAAAGACAAAACAAAAATTAAAAAAAAAAACAAGCAAGAACCTGGAACATACACTCCAGCAAGATGTCTTCTTATTATGTCTAACAATAATCCCCATGTGGCTGCTATGCCATTTAGCCATTGCCTAGACAATTCCCTTCCTGTTTTAGTCATTGTCCACTTGCAGGCAGCCACACTATTTTCCCACCTACTCATAGGCTGTTTGCCACATTGTCTTGAAGTGGTGAGGTGTGTCAATTTATTTGAGCCTACCTCCTCTCTGCAAGCTGTGCTTGGGGTATTGTTAACTGCAGTCTTTTCTCTGTCCCAAGATCCAACCACCTCAATTGATTTGGGAAGCAGACAATATGAAGCAGTTTTCCTGACACCAAGCTCTCATGCATTTTCTGCCAAAGTCCTCTCACTGCTGCTTCCCTTGCTACTGAGCAAATCCCATGGTTGTCTCTGCATTTTCCTTCCTGAGGGTCTCCTCCTAGTATGTTACCAGGAGTTCACTTCCCCAGCCAACCCCCTCTTTTCCTTTGTGCTGTGATTCCAAACTGCCCCTGTCTCAAGAGCTCCCCCTTTCCAGCCTGCAGAACCTGGCACAGTCTCTAGACTTGGTTTATGGACTCTTTTCCTCTGAGTGTGACAGTGATCATTGTATAGGATTTCCTGCTAATTCAGAGCTTTCCAGTATTTGTGAAAATGACAGGGAGGTGCTCACCTTGGACCAACTATTCAGTCACACTCGCTCTCACACATCTCAGTGGATGTAACCCAACAGTCCCCATCGGCAGGCTCTGTGCTGTCCCATTGTTTGTGGTGTTTAACATCCTTCTGCCTAGAGGAGGGGCAGGGTGCTTCCCTTGACAGCAGTGAAAGGTGGATAGGAATTCACATGGATTCAGTATTCCTCAGTGCTTGGGATGATAATGGAAGGAAGGGATTGCCCATTTCCCCCCTTTTTCCTTCATTGCCATTTTCCTTCATTGCCAACAGCAATTTATTCTTTGGCTGTGTTTCATTTCCCAGACAGAGGAAGTGTATACAAAGAGCTGATCCCAAGAGTGTGGGCTTTGCTGCACTGGCTCCTTCCCTTGAGATGTTAGAACTGTTCCCAAAATGGCATTCTTCCTCTGTGGTGCAAGGGCTCATGTGGATCAGTAGTGGTACCACTTCCCCTTTTCAAAGCCCTGGATAACTGAATTGATGCAGATGAATCATTTTTAAGATTGATTTTCTGTTTCTGGGTGTGATTGCCTCTCCATTTCAGAGTACCTATATTTTTGGTGACTCTTCTATGAGTATCTCTAATGCGCCACATCTTTAATCAGCTATGTTGAATCAACAACTGATTTGGAGCTCAGGATCAGACTCCCAATAGAGAAAGTTGACACTTGGACTGAAGAGTTATGAGGATCCTTCAGTCCCCTCAGAAGACATCACAATTATATCAGTGGAGTGTCGATTAACCCTTGACATGGCATGTAGAAAAGCAGAATTCCTATTGGATATAGTAAAGCAGAAATCATGACATAACTGTAGACATTTCGTTCAATAATGCAGCCATTCTGTTCTCTGCCACTTAACTCAGCTAAATCATATGATTTGTTATCAAATTGAAACTTCTGTGAATTTGCTAAATACAACTGTGCTCACCACAATCTACCCACTGTACCATGGCCTTCAGTTCTGCTTATCTTAGTTTTTTTTGTAACTTTGGCTTGCCACTCTATTAAAAAAAGCTTCTCTGTAATCAGGGTCTCAGACTTTGGAGAATACTCCTCTGGGGACCACTGGTGTTAATAAAATTTCCTTTCTTCTCCTGAGGTTCTGGCTACTGTTGACTCAATTTTCCTGCAAAAATAGAAGCCTGCTACTCTGTCCTAATCTAACCTGTTGGCCCTCTCTCCAACACTGACTACATGGTAACTGATGTATATGGGCAGCCTAAAGTAAGTTTTACTTTCTCCTCTAGTTGAAACATTGGATCTACTACCATTATGCACTTCTTGTATGTCCCAGTATGCTTTGTACTTAAGTAGGAATTTTCTCCATAATTAGGTGCCTCTATCTGTTTAAAGGGAGATCAGATACAATTCTCTGTAGGGCCAGCACAGGGGATCCCATCTGTTAGCTCTGCTTAGCAATCCTGACACAAGACTTCAGAAGATCCCCAAGGAGATTAGGGCCCAAGCAAAGATCTCAGTATTGAACACTGACATTCCAGGCTGTGATGTAAATGCATTGCCCATTAAAATGAAACACAGTAATGGAATGAGCTGTCCTTAGAGAAAGCAGTACTCCCTTAAATATGACCTGAGAGGTATTCAACCTGTACTAAAAATGATCCTAAGGTATGAGCTCATTAGACCCTGTTAGTGCCCTTGCAACCTCTTATTCTGCTAATATAGAAACCCAATGGGGATTATAGAATTGTTCAGGACCTCTGTGCAGTGAATGAGTCAGTAATTCTTATAAACCCTAGAAATCTAAATTTTATTCTCTGTTTACTCAGGATGCCAAACCCTTTATTGTCCTGGACCTGATGGATGCTTTCTTCTGCATCCTCTTATACTCAAGTCACAATATCTATTCTTATATGAATGAAGGGACACTGCTTAACAGGATGCTACTCAGTATACCTGGATGGTGATTCCTCAAGGGTTTAGAGATAGTCCACACCTATTTGGAAATACATTAACCAAGGAATTGAGATTTGATGCCAAAAGATGAGACTTTTCTGCAGTATGTGGATAGTTTACTAATTGCCAGCAGCACCCATCAGTATTCAGACAACAACATTATCATTGTTCTCATATTTTGGTGGAACAAGTTTACAAATTTTCCACTACTAAAGCCCAGAATTTTACACAGAAGGTGCAATATTTATTTATATTCTGATATCAAGAGCCTGAGCATTAGCAATGTATTGGAAATAGGTTGTTATAGTTTAGATCAGTGATGGTGAGCCCATGGCATGGTGCTGCAGTTTTCACACAGTGCCCTCTCTGTCAGCACAGGAGCCAAGTCATCCTAGTAGCCAAATACTGGATATTCAGATTTAATCACAGTGTTGGGCTGGTGACATAGCTCAGCGGCATAAGCGCCTGCCTGGCAAGCACAAGGTCCTAAGTTAAACTCCCAGTACCCACATATGAAAAAAGGGCCAGTGATATCACTCAGCAGCATAGGCACCTGCTGGTGCACGAGGTCCTGAGTTTGATCCCGGTACTCACACACACACAAAACAACAACAACAACAACAAAAGTGTTGGCACTTTGTGATAAATAAGTGGGTTTTTGGTTGCAGTTTTGGCACTCAGTCTCTAAAATGTTCACCATCACTGGTTTAGATCTAGAATGTTTTCCATAAGTGTCATGTATTCAGAGGTGGGATTTTTGGAAGGTGATTAAATCATAGCAGTGCCAGAGCTGACTTGTTGTTAGGAAGTGGGACCTGGTTGGAGGTGAGTCACTGGGGATATGAACTGGAAGGGTATATCAGCCTCCCAGTTCCTCACTTCCCTTGCTGTGCTTTCTGACTGCTATGGTGTGAACAGCTTTTCCTCAGCTATGCTCTTCCACCATGTTGTTTCTGCCTTGGAGATAGCTAACCATGGACTGTAACTGCAAAGCCAAAAACAAAAACAGAAACAAAAACCTTCCTTTAAGATGTAGGTGTCAGGAGGAGGGAAAAAGATGGCAGATGTGTAAGAAGCAGGCAGCAAAACTCTCAAAAAGTTGCCATTGGACCACGGGAATATAGTTACTGGGAGAGTGCAGGAGGGAGGGAGATGCCTCTCCTGGACCCAGGAAAGTTCTAAAGCGCAGTTTGGGATGCCCAGAACCAGTGAAGGGTACTTTAAATGATGCAGAAGGAGACTGGGGCACCCTCTCCCTGTCCCAGGAACCACGGCATGACAGCTCAAATCTACAGACACACAGTAACAGCTGGAACCCCGGGAGCCCCTGCGGAGGATCATGAGACAGCAGCGGGGCAGGGGAGCAGTGGAGGGCTGCGCTGGCCAGAGGTGAGTGTCTCTCAGCCACAGCTGTCCTGCGCCACAGGGCAACTGGCAGGGCGCCATTGTGGGGGGTGCAGCAAAACTCAGCAAGGGGGGAAAACACAGCGCTGGGGACCCAGCACAGTGCCAAAACACAGCACTCGGGACTCAGTGTGGAGCCGCGCCTCTCAGTTCGAAAGTGTGTTGACAGCGGCAGGTGAAGGAGACAGGTCTCCACCTGAAAGTACAGGCTTCTGCTCACTGCCCCGCCAAAGGGCCTCCTGGCTCACTGGGACGGACCTGCACGGAACAGGACTCTGTCACTAAACGGTGCCTGCCTACAACAGAGTCAACACCTGGAACTGATTCTTTTTATTTTTTTTCTATCTCATTTGTTTTTTGTTCTGGTGAAGGGTTTTTTCTTTTTTTTTTGGTGGGGTTTTATTTTTGTTTTGTCTGTTTGTTTTGTTGTTTTTGTCTTCGTATTTGTTTCTGCTTGTCTATTTGCTCTTCCCTTCATTATTCTCTCTGGTTTTTATATGAGTGTAAACAGCGCCTCTAACCTCTTTGTGATTGTGGTTGTGATCTGTTCTTCCTTTTATCCCTTCCTTCTTTTTCCCACCAGTCCCCTGCACCACTTTCCCAATGTTGGTGGGATACTTCTTGGTCCTCTAACCTTACATCTAATTCCTTCCTCTTCTCACAATACTATATTTCCTCCTTAACTCATTTTAAATTTAAACTCCTGGGGGAAAAATTGACATATTAAGGATGTGTACACTGCATATAATTTTTCTGGTGTGTTTTAGATTTTGTTATATAATCACAACTCTACTTTATACGGTTAAAAGTGGCAAATAACTGGTTAGCTCAGTCCGTCATTTTCTAGGCTGTGTTTGATGCTTTAGGTACCATTATAGCCAAATGTGAAATAATTGTTCTAAACAGATTTCCTTCCGGATATTTCATGATTGAGATTGACTAAGGGACACAGAAAATACAGTGGCATAGTACCAAAGAACCAATGACTGGGCCAAACAGGTAGCAAATTCTCATATCCAACAAATTGAAGAAGTAGGATCTGGCAGCAAGCTCAAAACACAAAAACAAGCTTCACTTGGAAGATACTGCAGAGAAGTAGTCATCTCCTAAGGATCTTGAACACTAGCAATAAAGTAACCTACCATAGGTAATTTACAAACATCACCCCAGGAATTAAAATAAAGAAAGAAAAGAAAATGAAATGACACTTAAACAAGATGCAACCCCACACATCCAATTCACCAAAGGCAAACTTAGGGGACAATGAGGTGGGACAATCTGAAAGCCACCCACCTGGCCTATCTGAAGTAGTAACAACCAAACAACTGAATGAGACTCTGGAAAAAATTAAAACAGAAATAATTTCACAGATAACTGCAGAGATAATGTCCACAATGAAGACCATGCTTAAGGACACTAGCTGATACAGACAAAAAAATAGATGAGCTTAAGAAAATTATAGAAATCATGAATGCTCAGCATAGGAAAGAAATGGAATCCACAAGACAGATTCAAGCAGATATAGAGGAGCACAAAAATTCCATTGAAAGTATTTGTAGCAGATTAAGCAAATGTGAGGACAGGATCTCAGATATATAAGACAGGCTTCCAATTAGTGATCATGAAAAGAAAGAATTCTTAAAAACAGCAAGGGACCATGGAAAATCAATTCATCAGCTGCTAGATGACTCAAAGATAAACAACTTAAGAATAATTGGAATAAATGAAAAAGCAGGAGATAGCATCAATGACATTAGACATTATTCACAGACATTATCAGGGAGAACTTCCCTGGAAGAGAAAAAGAATTTGATTTCCATATAAATGAGGCTTTAAAACTCCAACAAGACATGATCAAAAAAAAAACTTCAGCCAGACATATCATAGTCAAGATCCCAGAAATTCAACAGAAGGGCAGAATCTTAAAAGCTCTTAGGGAGAAGAGACATATTACCTATAAAGGAAAACCCATCAGAATCACAGCTGACTTTTCAGCACAAACCCTCAAATCAAGAAGAGCTTGGAATGACATATTTCAAGCTCTAAAGGAAAATAACTTTCAACCCAGATTGATGTACACCGCAAAATTATCTTTCAATATTAATGGAGAGATAAAATACTTTCATGACAAAGAACATCTGAGAAAATTTATGACCACCAAACCAGCACTCCAAAATGTTCTGAAGGACATTCTAGAAAGAGATAACAAGGACTACAACTCCAGAAACCCCAACAGAAGGAATCCACCAGGCAGGGCAGATAATTAAATAGAGGGAAGGGGGAAAAACAAACAAAGAGTGTGAACCAACAACAGGAAAATAACATGACAAGTATAAGTCAATACATATCAGTTTTAACCATCAATGTTAACGGTCTCAATTCCCCAATCAAATGGCACAGACTGGCAAAATGAATCAAGAAGCAAGATCCAACAATATGCTGTACACAAGAAACACATTTAATTCAGAAAGAAATTCATAGACTGAAAGTCAAAGGATGGAAAACAATACTCCATGCCACAGGAACCCAGAAAAAAGCAGGGGTAGCTATTCTTTTTGCAGACAAAGTAAATTTCAAGCCAAGAATGATTCAGAGAGATAAAGACAGTCATTGCATCCTTGTAAAGGGAACAATCCAAGAGGAAGAGATAACTATCATAAATATATATGCGTCAAATACCAGTGCACCCAGCTATATAAAACAAGTACTAAAGGACATGAAAAATCAAATAAGCGCTAATACAATTATACTAGGGGATCTCAATATTCCACTGTCACAAAAAGACAGATCAACTAGACAAAAAAATCAATAATGAAATAGTAGAACTGAACCAAACTTTTAAACAAATGGAGTTAGTAGATGTCTACAGAGTGTTCCACCCCACAACATCAGAATACACATTCTTCTCAGCTGCACATGGGACTTTCTCCAAAATAGATGACATACTAGCTCATAAAACCTGCTTAATTAAATGCAAAGGAATTGAAATTATCCCATGCATATTATCAGACGATAGTGCAATGAAATTGGAAATCAATGGCAAAAGAAATGACAAAAACTCCCTAAACACATGGAAATTAAACAGCACCCTCCTGAACAACCAATGGGTCACAGAACAAATTAAAGAAGAAATTAGACACTTTCTACAACTGAATGATAAAGACAGTACAACATACCAGAACTTATGGGATACAATGAAAGCAGTCCTAAGAAGGAAATTTATAGCATTAAATACCTATATCAGAAAAATAGAGCAAGCACAAACAATCAACTTAATGGCAAACCTCAAACTTCTAGCAAAAGAAGAGCAGGCTAAGCCAAAAGCCCATACAAGGGAGGAAATTATAAAGATCAGAGCAGAAATTAATGTATTGGAGACTAAAAAGCAATACAAAGAATCAATGAAGCAAAGAGTTGTTTCTTTGAAAGAATAAATAAGATTGACAAACCCTTATCTAACCTGATTAAAAAAAGAAAAGAAAAGACTCAAATCCATGCAATTGAAAATGAAAAGGGTGATATCACGACAGAACCTGCAGAACTCCAGATAATCTATACCTATTTTGAAAACTTATATTCTGCTAAGATGGAAAATGCAGAAGAAATGGACAGATTCCTAGATACGTATGAATTACCAAAGCTGAATCAAGAAGATTTAAAAATCCTAAATCAACCAATATCAACCAATGAAATCGAAGATGTAATTAAAACCTCCCAACAAAGAAAAGCCCAGGCCCTGATGGATTCACTGCTGAATTCTACAAGAAATTTAGAAAAGACCTAACACCACTACTTCTCAAACTTTTTAATGAAATTGAAAGGGAAGCAATACTCCCAAATTCATTCCTGGAAGCAAGCATTACCCTGATACCAAAACCAGAGAAGGACCCAACTAAGAAAGAGAACTACAGGCCAATCTCCCTAATGAACATGGATGCAAATATCCTTAATAAGATACTGGCAAACAGAATCCAACAAATAATCAAGAAGATTATACACCATGACCAAGTTGGATTCATCCCAGGGATGCAGGGATGCTTCAACATACATAAATCAATAAATGTAATACACCATATTAACAGAACCTAAGACAAAAATCATATGATCATCTCAATAGATGCAGAAAAAGCTTTTTACAAAGTCCAGCACCTTTTCATGATAAAAATCCTACAGAAAATTGGAATATCTCAACCTGGTAAAAGCTATCTATGGCAAACCAACAGCCAATATTATACTAAATGGCTAAAAACTGAAAGCCTTCCCTCTAAAATCAGGAACAAGACAAGGATGTCCACTGTCCCTACTCTTATTCAACATAGTCCTAGAAACTTTAGCCACAGCAATTAGACAAGAGAAAGAAATAAAAGGAATAATGATTGGAAAGGAAGAAGTTAAATTATCATTATTTGCAGATGACATGATACTCTACACAGAAGACCCCAAAAACTCCACTAAAAAACTGCTAGATTTAATAAGCAAATTCAGTAGTGTAGCTGGATACAAAGTCAATACTCAAAAATCAATAGCCTTTCTGTACACAAATAACAAACCTACTGAAAGAGAAATTAGGGAAACAATACCTTTCACAATAACATCAAGAAAAATGAAATACCTAGGAATCAACCTCACAAAGGATGTAAAAGGCCTATACACTGAAATCTACAGTACTCTGAAAAAGGAGATTGAAGAGGATATCAGAAAATGGAAAGATATCCCTTGCTCCTGGATAGGAAGAACCAATATAGTGAAAATGGCCATACTTCCAAAATTGTTATACAGATTTAATGCAATTCCAATCAAAATTCCAACAGCATATCTCACAGAATTAGAGAAAACAATCCTAAAATTCATTTGGAATCAGAAGAGACCTAGAATATCAAAGGCAATTCTGGGCAACAAAGGCAAGGCAGGGGGCATCACAATCTCCGACTTGAAATTATACTATAAAGCTACTGTGATAAAAACAGTGTGGTACTGGCAAAAAAGCAGACCTGAAGATCAATGGAACAGATTAGAAGATGCTGAAACAACCCCAGACATACTAAGCCACGTTATCTTTGACAAAGGTGCCAAACACATTCACTGGAAGAAAGATAGCCTCTTTAATAAATTGTGCTGGAAAAACTGGCTCTACACATGCTGAAAATTAAAAATAGACCCATAGCTTTAACCATGAACTAAGCTAAATTCAAAATGGATCAGAGATCTAAATATTAAAACAGAAACATTAAATCTGCTGGAAGGTAGGACAGGTGAAACCCTTGAAAACATTGGTGTAGTCAAAGACCTTATGTATAAAACCTCAACTGCACAGGAACTATCACAAAGAATCAACAACTGGGATCTCATCTTATTAAAAAGCTTTTGCACAGCAAGAGAAACCACCAACAGAGTGAAGAGACAACCCAGAACGTGCGAAAAAATGTTTGCCTGCTGTTCCTCAGACAAAGGATTACTATCGAGAACATATAAAGAACTCAAAAAAATCAGACCTCCCAAATTTAAAGACCCACTCCAAAAGTGGGCATCTGAGATGAATACATATTTCTCAGATGAAGAAATACAAATGGCAAATAAATACACAAAAGAATGTGCAACATCACTAGTTATTCGAGAGATGCAAATTAAAACAACACTGAGATGCCATCTCACCCCAGAAAGAATGGCTATTATTAAGAAATCAACTAATAACAAATGCTGGAGGGGCTGTGTGGAAAAAGGAACACTTCTTCACTGTTGGTGGGAGTGTCGACTGGTACAGCCACTGTGGAAGTCAGGGTGGAGATTCCCAAAAAAATAGGGTTGGAGGTCCCTTTTGACCCAGCTATTCCCTTTCTGGGTATCTTCCCAGAAGAATTAAAAACATCATACCACAGTGATATATGTGCACCCATGTTTATAGCAGTGCAATTTGTAATAGCCAGATCTTGGAAACCACCCAAATGCCCATCAACTGAGGAATGGATAAGAAAGATGTGGTATTTTTATACAATGAAGTACTATTCAGCCATAAAGAAGGATAAACTGGAGACTTTTATAGGTAAATGGATGCAACTCGAGAAAATACTCATAAGTGAATTAAACCGGATGCACATGTGTAAGCATCGTATTGTCTTTCTAGTATGAGAAACTGAAAGAGTAAATAAGATCCAAAATGTACGATAGACATGGTGAATCAGAAAGAAACTGGGCAAAAGGAAAGAGAGACTGGAATAGGGGAATAGGGAAAAGAAAGAAGGGAAAGGGAAAAATTGTATATATATATATATATATATATATATATATATATATGATGGTTTAGATAGATACACTACCAATTTTACTTATTTCATTGTAGTGTAAAGTTTGTACCAATAATGTTCGGACAATTGAATGCCAATATCTGGTATCCTGAATAACTAACTTAAAGATAATAATACGTAATGCATTAACCACTGTTACCCTCCTATTATGTTGTTTTGAAAATTTGTTCTTTTTTGATTTGTTTTGTTTTTTCTTCTCTTTAAAAAAAGATGTAGGTGTCAGATATTTTGTTCCAGTAATGAAGAAAATGACTAAAATATTGGTAGTCACCTCTTTACCTCCTCTCAATACAAGAAACTGACTATATGACTTCAGTAATGGCAGGCTTTTGTTGAATTTGAATACCCAATTTTGGATTATTAGCCAAGCTATTCTATGAATCCCTAAAGAAAAGACATAGAGAGCTCCATTACTTGGGAAAAATACTCTCAAAACTCACTTCAGTCCCTAAAAACTAAGCTGGTTCATGTCCCTGCAATAGGACTCACCTATCTAGAGAAACTTTTCACCTCATATATACGTGAGACATTGTTTTGAAATTCTTGATCCAAAACCTTGGACCCATTCCCTAGTCAGTTGCTTATTTCTCTAAGTAGCTGGACATTGTTGTTCAGGGTTGGCCTACCTGTCTAAAAATAGTGACTGCAACAGCTAATTTAGTTAAGGATATCTCAAATCAAACTATAGAACATTGAAAGTACTATCCCTCCACCATGTGCAAGATGTCCTAGAGGTAAAAGTGTACCACTGGCTAACTCGTCAGTAATTAATACATTTTCAGGCTTATCAGATAATATTGACCTTACCCTGAAAACCTTTCAGGTCTTTAAATCCAGCCACTCTTCTCCCTGCAAAACAGGAGAGTGAATTACAGCATCATTGTGTAGAGGCAATTGAATAAGCATTTTCTAGTTGATATGACCTTCAGGACAGCCCCCTTCAGAATGCAGCTGTTGATTGATTTACATGTGGGAGCAGCTTTATGGAAGGGGACTCAAAAGGCATGTTATGCTATAGTAAGTGCAACAGACTCTAACAAGTCCAAAGCCCTTCCAACATAAACCTTACCCTAAAAAGCTGAACTTATTTCCCTAGTTAGCATCCCTGAGACTAACCAATTGAAAAATCATTAAGGGGTTGCACGCGGTAACTCACTGTGGACAAGACTGCCTGTGGTATCTGCTCCAAGATTCCTCTATCAGGAAGAGGCTTAGGAAAACAATTAATCAGGCAATGATAGGTTAAAAAATACACATTAAAAATAATCTCACTTTTTTCCATGTTGGCCGACTAGAGGCAACATAATGAGATAAGCTCAGAAGATATGTGCCTGGAAGAACAGGTACTCAGAAAAAAGCAAAGAAAACCACACAGTGGAAGGTAACATGAAGATGAGATCAAGATCAGTATAAAGGGGGCTTAGAAAGGGAAGCTGTAGCACTCCAGCACTACAGCACCCCTTACACTCTAGATTTTGTAAACATGCCATCTTAGGAAAAGGTCTAATGCACTAAGGTGAAAGAGCTAGCACCACAGTGGCAATCAGGCTGCTGAGATAGCCTCCTAGCCTTTCCACTCTCCACACTGGGAAATGAAACCTAACAAATGATATATTTGCAGATCAGGGCTCCAGAGAAACTGAAAGCCAGGAACAATGACAGAAGTAGCAATGTTGGCCCTTAGGAAAGTTGAAAACAAGGGCACGGTTCTGATTATGGACCTATAATTGAGGCACTAGCCCATTGTTCTCCCAAACACTGGGAGTGCTGTGCCCACAACATAATTTTCCACTGCCCACCACCCACTGATTGGTACCTACATTTGACCATTTCCCCCATCCCAAGCCAGGGCATGCTGAGATCTGTGAGCCCAAAGGTACCACCAAATTCATGGGATGGTTAGTGATGCTTGGTGGAGTGCAGAGGGGAAGACACTATAGATGAAGAGCCAGAGAACAAGGACTTAGCCACAAGATATGCTCCAGCATGCTTATCCAGAGCCATATAAAGAGAGAACAGAGATGTGGTTACAGTTGTTATCTTACAGGGAAGAGAGTAGAGAATAAGAATGTTCCTTTTGAAATCAGCAAAAGAATGGGTACTTGCCAACCCCAACATATGCCTGACTCATTTGAAGTGTCTAATCATAAGCCAAAGGCAAATAACTCTGTCCAGCATGCACAAAGGAAGACCAAAATTAAATATAATTTTGCCTATAGAAGGGAGACAAACTCTGAGGTTTGACTGGATCCCCAAGCCTCTTCACTCACTGGCAAATAATTGAGCATAGCATAGGAGAGAGCAAGCTCAGTGATGTGCAGGAGCAGGGTGTGAACTGAGAAGGGTGAACAAAAAAGTGCCTTGTAGTGTATGGAACTGCAAGAGAAGAGACAGATCCAGCAATTCATCCAGATTCCTCACACACAAATTTGTGAATTTGTGCATGTAAGGGGAAGAGCTCACTGGTTGAGTTCAGACTGCACTACAAATAAATGGAGAAGACGTTAATTTTGTGCTTCTGTAACCATGTGTACTCTTTTAGTTGTTTTCTTCTTTCTTTTTTATTCCTTTCTTTACCTTTCCTCCTTTCATCTAGTGTAAACATATATGAGAGGTATCTATATATGTGAAAAGGACAATAAAATTAATGAGTGCTTTAAATGTACATTCCATGGGCAAGTCAGGGAAATGGTCACCAAATATTGTGCAAAGAAGATTCAAACATAAGCTAACTATTAGCATATAAAGAGGCTCTGACCATATCACAGATTCCCTCAATCTCCATTTACTCTTTTCCCTTTATATCCCTTCTGCCTGTCCCACAAATATTATTTCAAATCTATTCACCAGTCCTCTACTCCAGTTATTAAAATAATATCAACAAGATTTAATCTCTTTTATTTCTTTTATTTGTTAATTCATTTTTATCTTTTTCTTTTCTTCTCATCTGCTCATTTCCCTTTCCTCATCCCTTTGCCTTCACTCATCCTCTACATTATAGTATATGTGTGAGTAGTAATATATCATAACACTTATGGGTCATTGACAAAAGGGACATTTTAAAAACAATTTTAATGTACAGATATAGTATTGGTCACATAGATACTGACATAACAATTAAGGATTCTCTCTGTGCAACACAATGAGTGGGTCTGACCCTATTTCACTGAGCTGATTGGAGAGGTATATAAATACAAAAACGACAAAGGCCAAGATCATATCACTGGAAAGAATTCGCTAACTAAAATATGTTCATACCAGGGCAGAGTATTTCCACTGTAATTTATCCTCAACCCTCAGCAATTGAAAAAATTGAGAAAATGAGAAAACAAGGCAAAAAGATACTCCAAAAGTACTTAACTATGGTTTCAAAAGCTGATTCCAAGGCACTGAGAGAAAACGTGAAAAATCAAATGTCTGAAATATATGAAGTGTTAAAAACAAAAAGAGGGCTAGTGATATAGCTCAAGTGGCATGGCACCTGCTTGGCAAGTGCAAGGTCCTGAGTTCAATTCCTGGTACACCACAAAAATATTTTAAAAAAGAAGAAGAAACAACGAGAAAAACCTAGTTCAATAAAATATTCAACAAACTCCAAGATGATGTAACTAAACAGATAAGAAACTTAATTGAGCCAGGGATAAAGTTCAGTGGTACAGTGCCTGCCTGGCAAATGCAAGGTCCTGAGTTCAATTTCTGGTGCCAAAAAAAAAAAAAGACATTTAACTGATAGAATGATCAGCAAGCTTAAAGAAGATGCAAATAAGAATTTGGGTAGCCTAACTTACGTGATGGAAGACATAAATGATTATTTTAGAAAATAAATCGATACCATGAAAGATATCAAACAGAAATTTAGAATATGAAAAATTCTACTGTGAGTATGGGCAGCAGAAATTACCAACGTGAAGATAAAGTGGCAGAACTAGAAGATAAGGTTGATGCAGGAAACCATATATTCAGAAATTCCTTTAAAAAAAACACAAGAAATCATGGAAACTGGATTCAACAGCTGATAGATGACTCAAATAATACTAATCTATTAATTGTAGGAGCTAAGGAAAATTAGAAGACAAAACAAAGGTATAAAAATTTATTAACTGAAAACATAGCAGAAAATTTTCAAGTTTAAGTAAAAATTTCAACTTCTGTGAGGCACAGAAATGAGGCAAATAAATCCACAAGCATATTGGAAAGTAACTTCTCCATGACACATCACAGTTACAATCCCAGAAGTCCAACATGAGGACAGAATTTTAAAATATATTAGAAAAAAGCAATAAATAACTTATAAAGGCAAATCCATCATTATTTTAGCAGATTTCTTAACACAAGCCAGAAGAACTAGGAGTGAAATTTCTCAACCCCTTAAAGAAAACAACATTAAACATAGGTTAATTTACCTTGCAAAAGTATTTTTCAAAACTGATGGAGAAATAAGGACTTTCCATGAAAAATAGTATCTTAAGAAATCTATGGCTACAAAACTAGCACTAGAAAAGGTACATAAAGAAATCCTAAACAGAGACAATGATGCCAACACCACCAAAGTGCCTAAAGCTCTGAATACAGAAAGCATGGTGAGCACTTAAGCAAATGGGAAAAAGAAAGAAATCAGCAACAGAAAAATAATGCAATGACCAGAACCAGTCATTACTTTCTTTCTTTTTTTTTTTTGTGGGTACTAGTGGTCGAACTCAGGACCTCACGCACCAGCAGGCGCCTGTGCTGCTGAGCGATATCACTGGCCCTTTTTTTGTATGTGGGTACCGGGAGTCAAACTTAGGACCTTGCGCTTACCAGGCAGGCACTTATGCCACTGAGCTATCTCACCAGCCCAGTAATTACCTTTTCTTACTAACTCTCAATGTAAGCAGTCTTAACTCTCCAACCAAAAGACATAGTTTGGCAAATTGGATAAATCCCAACTGTATGCTGCATAAAAGATACACACCTCATCCATACAGAAACATATAGACTAAAGATGAAAGAAGGGAAAAAATATTCCATGCAATAGGAGCCGGAAAGCAAGCAAGAGTATATAACATATTTCTAGACAAAATGGAATTCAAGGGAAAATGATAAGAAGAGACAAGTTCACCACATACTTGTAAAGGGAACAATCATACAGGAAGAGGTAACAATTATAAGTGTATATTCACCAAATGCCAGCACATCCAACTTCATGGAAAAATTTTCCTGGATATAACAAATTAGCTAAACATCCACACAATCACAGTGGGGGACTTCAATACCCTACCACAAATAAGTAAACTAGAGAAAATGTCAAAGAAATACCAGAGTTGAACCACACCTTCAAAGAAATTAACTTAATAGATATCTACAGAGCGTTCCACCCAATAACAACAGAATCACATTCTTTTCAGCAGCAATTGGAACTTTCTCCAAAATTGACTACATCTTAGACCATAAAGTATGCTTAAGTAAATACAAAAATAATCTCATAAATATAATCAGAACATAGTAGAATGAAACTATAAATCAATGGTAAAATAAACCACAAAAATGATACAAATATATGAAAATTAAATGATACTCTCTTGAATAATCAATGGTCAGAGATGAAATCAAGAAATAAATTAAAGGGGTCCTATAAAATCAAATGATAATACTAGTAAAACATACCAAACTCTATGAGACACAATGAAAGCAATCTTTACAAGCAAAGTTTATAACTGTGAATGCCCATATGAAAAAAGCAGAGCAACACCAAATAATTAATTTAATGATGACCACAGAACCTTAGAAAGCCAAGAGTAAACCAAATGTGAAATTGTTACTAGGTAGGACATTATAAAAATCAGAGTGGAAATTAATGAACTTGAGACAAAAAAATAATACAAAGAATCAATGAATCAAAGAATTAGTTCTTTAAAAGGACAAGTAAAATAGACAAAAACTTAGCCAAACTTAGCTAACAAAAGAAAGAAAAGACCCATATCAGTGCAGTTAGAAATGAAAGAGTTGAAGTCACAATGGATAGTACTGAAATCCTGAGGACTGTAAGTAACTACTTTGGAAACATATTCCAGTAAACTGGAGAATCTAGAAGAAATGAACAGATCCATAGACACACATGAATTACCAAAATTTAACCAAGAAGATATAAAAGCCCTGAAAGTCCAGTAACAGGCAATATAAATGAGGAAATTATAAAATCCCTAACAACTAAAGAAAGCCCAGGACCCAATAGATTCATTGCTGAATTTTACAAGTACTTCAGGAAAGAATTAATATCAATATTGCTCAAACTCATCTATGAAATTGAAAGGGAAGCAACACTCCTAAACTTGTTCCTTGAAGGTAACATTACTCTGATACTAAAACAGAACAGTGACTCAACTAAAAAAGAAAATTACAAGTCACTTCTTTAGTGAACATAGATGCAAAAATCTTCAAAAAGATACACATTTGCCAACATAATAAAACAACCCATTGAAAAGATAATACATCATGACCAAGTTGGTTTCATCCCAGGGATGCAAGGACAGTGCAACATATCTAAATCAATAAATGTAAAAATGTAATGATAAAATTCACAAGATCATTAAAATAGATGTAGAGGGCCGGTGAGATGGCTCAGCAGCATAAGCGCCTGTCTGGCAAGCACGAGGTCCTGAGTTTGTCTCCCAGTACCCACATACAAAGGAATAAAGGGCCAGTGATATCGCTCAGCAGCACAAGTGCCTGCTTGCAGGCGCGAGGTCCTGAGTTTGACCCCTGATACCTGCAAAAATAATAATAATAATAATAAATAAAATAAAATAAATGTAGAAAAAGCCTTTGACAAAACACAAAGTCCATTCATGATAAAAAAAAAAAACCTTGACAAAAATTGGTATAAAAGGACATTAACTCAGAATGGTAAAAGCCATTTATGGCAAACCCACAGACAGCATCATTCTAACAGGGAAAAAAAACTGAAAGCAATTCTTCTAAAAATCAAGAAAGGAACAATGGCACCCACTCTCACTACTGTTCAATATAGTACTCAAAACTTTAGCTAGAGCAATTAGATAATAGAAAGTAATAAAATAAATTCAAATAGGAAAGGAAAAAGTCAAAATTCTTCATATGCAGAGGACATGATACTTTACTTAGAGAATCAAAAAGAAAAAACCTCCACCACAAGACTCTTAGAGGTAATAAATTCAGCAATGTATCAGTATACAAAATTAACCCACAAAAATCAATAGTGTTCCTTTACAACAAAAGTGAACCCATGAAGAAAGATATTAGGAAAACAATCACATTCATAATAGCTTTAAAGAAATATTAAATACCTTGGAATTCACCTAACAAAGGAAATGACCTTTATAATGAAAACTACATTGGTATGAAAAAAAGAATGGAAGAGGGCATTAGAAAAGGAAAAACATTCCTTCTTCCTGGATAGGCAGAACCAATTTTGTCAAAATGGGCACATTACCAAAAATAACATGTGGATTTAGTGCAATTTCCATAAGAAAATTCTCCATCAGCTTTTATTCAAAGAAATAGAAAAAAAAATAAAATTTGTAAGGAACTAGACGAGAATCAGAATAGCCAACACAATCCTGGACAACAAGAACAAGACAAGAGGCATTACAATCTTAGACCCCCACATTACACTACAAAACAATGGTAGTACAAAAACAGACCTTCTCACCAATGGAACAAAACAGAGGATCCAGAAGCAGCCCGAAGCACATTCATCCATGATATTTGATGACAGTACCAGTAATATACCCTGGAGAAAATACAGCCTCTTTAACAATTAGTGCTGGAAAATCTGGTTGTTCACTTGCAAAGTAATGAATATTGATCCATATCTCTCACCCTGTATGAAAATCAAATATCAAAATGGATCAAATACCTATGTACTTAAATAAGAGATATGTAATCTACTAAAAAATAATTTGATAAAACTCTTGAAGACATGGACATGGGGAAAGTCTTCATGAAAAGAAATTCTATGGCACAAGAAATAATACCAAAAATGAACAGATAGGATTTTATCTAATAAAAAAGCTTCTGCATGGCAAAAGAAGTAACCGACAGAGTGAAGAGGTATCCTACACAATGGGAAAAAAAGATTACCACCTACTTCTCAGACAGAAGACTAATGTATAGAATATTTAAAAAAATAAAAAATAGACCATCAAAACTAAAAGACTCCATCAAAAAATAGGCAATTGAAAGAACAGACACTTCACAGAAGTACAAATTATATAAAGAATTATACGAATTATATAAAAATTATATAAAAACAATTATATATATAAAAGAATTATATAAAAATGTTCAGCATCATTTGCCATTAGATAAATACAAGTTAAGACAACACTGAGATTCCACCTTACACTAGGAAGAATGGCTATTATCAAGGACTCCAAAGACAAGTACTGGTGAGGTTTTTGGGAGAAAAGGAACACCCCTACGTTGTTGGTGAGAATGTAAACCACTTTGGAAATCAGTAAAGAGATTTCTCAAATAACTAAAAATACAAATTTCATTTGATCAAACTCTACCTCTCCTGGGTATCTTCCCATATTAGCTAAAGTCATCGCATCACAACAATACACATCCGTGTTTATAGCAGCACAACTCACAATAGCCAGATCATGAAAGTAGCCTATATGCCCATCAACAGATGATTGGATAAAGAAAAGGTGGTGTATATAAACAATGAAGTACTCCTGAACTATAAAGAAATATAAATTTAAGTCATTTAAAGGAAAATGGATGGATCTTGAGCCTATAATACTAAGTGAAATAAGTCAGCCACAAAAGGTTATATATCTTATGGTTTTTCTAATATGACAGACACAAAAACATAAATACTTTAAACAGCAAAATAATAGCCATTTTAAGAAGCAATGAGGTAGGCTCTGTAGAGATGGGAAGGGGGTCTGGAGAAGGAGGAAGAGAGAAGAATGTGGGAAGGGAACATTAACGTGTTTAAATTATAGTGTGTGCATGTATCAAACCCCCAAACTGAATGTAATCAGTGTCATAAATATGTACTAATAACAATATTTTTAAAAATTTCAATCATCAGTACTATACCATTCTTTTGCTCTAGTTCACCCTCTCCAATATTTGGTAATGTGGCCAGGAAAAGTGTTATGGCTTGCATCTAGATGTCCTCTCAAAGCCTCACGCAGTCAGAGGTGGGGCTTTTTCCAAGGTGGCTGGATCTAGAGTGTATGATGCCAGAATTAATTCAAGGTGCAGTGCTAGGCTGAAAGCCACTAGGATTAAGGATGTGAGTTCTACCTAACCTAAGACACTGTTAAGGTAGCTTTTTGCTTTTGCTTCCACCCATTATGAACTGTTGCCCATCTGCCATGTGCCACCCTGTCTTGCAGCCAACCAACTATGGACTGAAACCTCTACAAACTGTAAGCCAAATACACTTTTCCTCCTTTAACTTTGAGTATCAAGTATTTTGTCTCAGCAATGAAAAAAGTAACTAAGATAGAATTTGTCACCAGAGAAATGGGGTTGTTGATGTGATTACACCTGAGCATGTGGTTAAGCCTTTGAGAACAGCTTGTGGGAAGTATTTGGAAATATTAGGAGATGCTGGCTGAAAAAGTAGAGCTGGAGTGTCTGAGGTAGTACTTGATGGGATATTCTGGTCAGACCTCAGAAGACAAGAAGGCTGATAGAATTTCCGCCAGTAAAGATGAGGATTCTGCTGGGAAGAAGGACTGCATTGGCTGTTGGACTCCAGATAATTTGTGTCATAACTTGGCAGGAAATTTGTCTGCATTTTACTTACATTCATAAACTTTGCCTGAGACTGAGATTAAGGGTGGCAAACTAATTAATCTGGCAGAAGAAATTTCTGGCATTGGCTTTGGTACATGCAGTCTAATGTTGAGGAGGTGGCACGGCAACTGTTGGGGGCTTTTTGCCAGATTTATGTTGAGAATTAGAAGCAAAAAGCCCAGGAGAATTATCTAAAACATTGTGAGTTTGGCCAGAAAGGAACTCTAGTAAAGTTGTGACCAACAAAGATAGAGCAGAGAAAATCTTGCTTGCTGAGGAAGAACAGGGGAATAGAAAAGATGGCCTCAGGGCATCACAAGATATAGAAGGAGTCCACCATTTGCAGCTTCAAAATTGAAAAAGTGAAAGACTGCTTTGAGAAAAGAGCCCAAGAGCATCATGTTCCAGAATGGTGGCAGCCTACAGAATTTGTTCCTCAGGATTTGGTTCAGAGTAGTCAGTGATCCAGGCACTCAACATCTATAGCCAAAAGAGAAGGAAGCCTGGCTACTGCTGCAGCTGGCAGCTGACCTTGGCATCATCCACATGGCATTGGGTTTTGTGTATGCAGAATACAAGAGTTGTGGGATCAGAAAAGCTTCCACCAAGATTTCAGAAGATAGCCTTGGAGGCCATGCAGTGTGCTCCTAAGAGGGCAATGTGTGAAGCTGTGAATGTGAAGTTGAAGTTGTGGTGGAGACCCCAGAAGTATGGAGATGGCAGGAATAAGAATTGTCTGAGGAAAAGTGCAAGTAGGGATCAGCCCAAGAGAGAAGCCAAGGGAGCTACAACCACTGGAAATGCCATAGAGCAAGCCACCCAAGCCCTTTGGAGTTCATATTTGCCACAGATTACCATGGATATTGCATATGGAATTACAGGATTAAATATTTGCCCTGCTGGATTTTTGTCTTGCTTTTTTCCTGTTCCTTTTATCTCCCTGTTTGTAAATTTTGGAATGGAAATGAGAGAGGAAACCACCTCGTATGTTGAAACAGGACAACTATGGATTAACAATACAGCTAAGCTCCCTGAGAAAATTAATCATTATGATCCCAGCTATGTATGGGTACAGCTATAATATAATGTCAGCAGAGCATAACAGACTTAGAAATTTCTGCCAGAACTCCCCACTCTCCATTCACTACTGTTCAACCCCCAAACTGTTGCTTCTCTTCTGCTTCTGTAACCATGCCTGACAACAGCTTGTCAATGCAAGGTTGTCCCATAGAATATGAATGTTATAAAAGTAAAAACAAAACCATATTCAGGGCTCTCAGGAGACATGAGTCTCCTGTGTAGATGCTGGCAAATAAATTCACCCTTTCCTCCTACCTTGCCCAGGTGATTTGTTCTGTTGGGGATCCTGTTCATTTTCTAGCTTCAGAAATGTCTATCTTGTTCCATGGAATGGTGGAAGTTTTTAACTTTTCTTTTTTCATTTGCACAGTGCTTGCAGCTAAGAGTTTGCATTAAATCTTAGAGAACTACTGGGGACCTGGCCAAGATCCCCAGATGCCTGTATGAGGGGTATGGTGAAGGATAAAATAAGAGACAGAGATAAATTTAGTAATGTGTAGGAGGCTGGAAGGTCAATGACACAGGATAAGCAAAGACAAAGACTCCCCAGCTTGCCACTATTTTTACTAGCCAGTGCATGGGAGGGTTAGTGAGTGATTCCAGGAACAATAATATCAATTGCAATGGGCTAGTAAAAAAACAAAGGATTCTTGCAAGGATGAATGAAGGGCTAATAAGGAAACTGTAGTTTCCCCAGACAAAACTTTTACTACAGCTACTACATTGCTTTACAGGTATTATCACATTGCCCTGTGAGCACCACAGCATCATCAGCTGTAGGGCTTCAGCTGTAACCAAGAGAAAGTGGAGTTTCTGCATTCCAATTTGACTTACAAGACAGGACAAGGATGGCCTCGGACATCCTCTAGACTCAATTTATAATTTGTGGTCCACAACATTTTCCAGTTTCTGTTTATTTGATTGCAGAAGTTGAATTAGCATGAGCTGTGCCTGCAGAGCCTCTAGATGCTGGAGGGTTTAGTTCCTCTACAACAGACTAAGGATAAAACCGGAAGACATAAACAAATCACTATGAGTATAGCAACATAAAATCAGCAATGAACCTGGGATATTTAAAAGTATTCAGCTGGTTGAAAGCATTGGCAAATTTATCCCAATTCTGTATTTGTTCATTAAAATTTTGAGTTTGTTGAGACATTGATAATACTTCTTTGTGTGAAGCTTCTAGATCCAGAGTTATATTTTGATGCATAGCCCCCTGAATATATATTTTAATATGTTCCCAGGGGTGAGCAGACTGATTATAGGATACGGGGGTTATGCAAGATCGAGTGACATTATAGTGACACTCGAGGCTCACTGTATTTATAGGCTTTCAATTAGATCTCCCATTCAAAGAACCTCAGTCTCTAGCATGCTCATTTATGGCTGAAGTTTGGTGTCTATCTCGTGCTGGATCTTTGAAGCCTTGTCTGCTGTTTTTGTACAATTACCTACAAAGTGAGCTGTTTGGACAGAGTGAGCAAGAGCAACAGAAGAGACAGCCACCATAGAGATCAGCAATACTAAAAGGACTATTCCAGCAACAATCAGGCCAATCGTTCTTTTAGGTCTATGCACAAGATGATCAGCTAAGGACCGCAAAAGATGTATCATTGGAATGTGAAAACAAGGCTCAGTTAGATTAACTGGTATCCACACTCCTGGCATATATCTCAGGACCATTAAACTTTTATGAATAACTTCTCCTGGTTGAATGCAATGATTTAAGTTACGTTTGGTACATGTAAGGGAAGTTTTATTCCAGACTATAGATCCATGAAGAAAACATAAGGATTGTAAATACATGCTGGAGTTCTTTGGCTGCTACTTCATTTAGCCACCATAGATGATACAGTTTACTTAGTGGGGTCCATATTATGACCCATCTGTTTTCCCCCACAGTATAAGGCAGAACAAGTTTCCAAACAGCAGTTTGTCTAGGCCCAAACTTGCCATTAAACAAAGCCTGTGGTATTGTGTGCTAAATCCTGCACCCTCCCAGGCAAGTTCCCCTTCAGGGAGGTTCTGTACAGCTGACATGTTAATGTATTTCCAAAATGCCTCATGGCAATCAGAAACATTGTTAGCACTTCCTTATAGGCATTACTGGGGTCACCAATCAAAAAATTTTATTGACCTATAGATACTTCTGTCCCCTTTTTCCCTTGCAAATGCCCCAAGGATGAGGGGCATCTTTTGCATAATTATTCCAATAAGTGCAGTTTTCATAGATAGGGACATTAGGAGCAAAGAAATCAATCTTTTCACCTATTACATGAATTTTACTGAAGATCAAAAGGATTAATTGATCACAATTATGTATCAGCCAATTTTGGGCACCAACAGAAAGGCAATATTTGGATTGCATCTCTTATCTTGCATCCCTTATCTTATCACTTATCTTGCATCTCTAATAAGGATGAAGGACCATGTACCAAATCAACCTGACTATGATAAAATTTGATTTATGATAGATTTCAAGAGAAGCATCAGCGCAAGAAATGGATCTGAGTAGGGGCATATTAGGCACATATGCCCAATACTCTCATCCTGTCACAAGGTTTATACATATGGCACAGGCTATGATAGCCATCATAGCAATGAATATATTTTGGTACCAACATGGTCTCATTGTATTCCTCTCTCCATGGTCGCACATTGCTGGATCGCAGACACACTGGTGATCCATCACCTGTTAACACATAAGCATACCCTCATCTTCATGTTATTAGTGGTGAGGGGCCTTCCCAGGTACCTGTTTAATTGTTCTTCCATAACACTTGATTGCGAAGAGGGCTGGAAACAGAAGCTCGATGTCAATGAAGTTCAGCAGTTGTGCATTTACTTTCTGTGCACAGATTCAAAAAAATTAAAGTGAAAGTAGCAAGATATAATCATGCAATTGTACTCCCCCTTTCTGTTTATTTAATTGAATTTTAAGAGAATAGCAGCAAGGGCAGATAAACAATCCTGTTGAATATGTCTCACCTTTTTGCCCTTTGTAACCTGAGAAACAGTTAATATTGTGGCAGGAACAATGAGTTTAACTATTATAATTTTATCTGGCTATCAAGCACTTTGAAATATATAGTATAGCCAGAGGACTGTTATTTCGTATGGATTTTGGTTGTTTGGGTAGTTGAATCTCTGTAGAATGTTAACAGACAACAGTTATATAATTTTACAAAGAAAACTTGAGATCAAAAGCCACACATAATATTTTAGCATGATAATCATGATGATATTATTTTTGCAACACACTTAAATGCCCATCTTGGTATAGAACAGAGTGACACATGTAACATATATATCACATAAGTTTTATAAAGGCAATTATTTGACTGGTAATCTCATGTTGATTTGACATATTTCTTATCACAAGTAGCTGGAGCACAAGAGAAAGGCAGATACCTGAGTTTAAATGGTTATCACCACAATCTTAATTTTATATCTTAGAAAACCTGTACACCTGGAAGGCATGAATATATTTAGTATACCATGAAATTAGCAGTGATGAATATCATAACTATATGGAAGTTTTGTCTCTTAATTTAATTTTGTATAAAGAGCAATTTTAATGAAACCTTATTGTTTTACCCACAGAAAACAGCCTTTTGATGATGACAAATGTAAACATATCACAATAATATTTTTAACAACATTTACTCGGGTGTGTCTTTCATAAGGCTATGAAAACTACTGGGGTCTCGGTTTTTTAAACTAGTTTTCTAAAGACTGGAAAATATATTTCTAGGAAGCTGCTTTTGAATGAAGAATTTGTCTATGGATTGCCTCCTGCAATCGAGCAAGCAATAGAGCAGAAGGCTTTTTAGAGCCCTGTGTGAGATGTAAGAAGGACTGAACTGGAGTACCCTCCTTGGGAATTGTTGCCCTTGCCCATTTCATCATCAAATTTATCTGGTCATATATTTTATTAATATAAGTTAATTGTTGTGTGAGATGTGCATAAGGTCCTGTTCTGGCAGTATATCCTCCGTGATTTTTGTTCTTGACCTTGCCTTTTTTTTTTTTTTTTTTTGATTGTTGGTTTTATCACAAGCTCTTGTAGCTGCACATTGAAAGGAGGATATTGACCTGCCAATAGACTAGAATGGGCAGATGTTTAATATCTTGTGGGGCCATATGCAGGGCTCTCAAAACAGACTCCAGACGTCCCAGTCTAAAAGGTCCCTGTACTTAAGTGATTCTCCCACCTCAGTCACCCCTGTGGTGGGATTACAGGTTTGTGCCACCATGCCCATCCTGGTGAAGGAAAGCAGAGAGAGGGAAGCTCCCTCTCTGCTTCACACTCCACCAGTGTCCTGCTATGGCTGCCTCATTCCTCCCAGCACAGGTCCCATGCCCCTGCTGCTGCCACTGCTACCTCTCACCACCACCCCTGTGCTGTCATATTTGGTGTGCTGTGTTAGCCTCTAAAGATTCTGGAGGTGCAAGCCAAGGAGTTTTCTACAAGCCTCATCTGATTCTGGGTCTGTCCCAGGAGTCGGTGGTGTAGTGGGTGGCTTTTCTTTTTCTTTACATTGTTCTCCCTGGTCCTGTTCTGAAACAGGAACTTCAGGGGTACTAGTACTTAATGGACCTAAAACTGATTTTACCAAACCCCAAGCTGAAAAGGTCTTAGGAGAAACTTTCTCTTCTGCCTTGAGTGCTCTTTAAATTTTCTCCCACCTTGTCCCAATTTTCAATATCCAAGGTTCCCACCTGCAGAAAACATGCATTATATTTTACAATTTCTTGTAACAGTTTTGTCAACATGTGGGTGCTGGCTTCAGCTCCAACCTGCTTTAGCAATGTGTGTAATAACTGTACATATCTTTGTTTTTTAAAGACAAATTCTGCCCCATTATCCCAACTAACTGAATACTTTCCACAGCACTGAGCAATCTTTCACTTTTGCTCTTATCTCTCTGAATTTGTCCCTCAGAGTCCTTTCACCATCTTGCATCCTCTTCCCCATTCAGGTGGGGCTAATCAGGTCCAATCAGGATGTCCCTGTTCTGGGTGCCAATTATCAGGGACCTGGCCAAGATGCTCAACTGCCTGTATGAGGGGTACGGTGAAGGATAAAATAAGGGACAGAGATAAATTTAGTAATGTGTAGGGGGCTGGAAGGTCAATGCCACAGGATGAGCAAAGACAAAGACTCTCCAGCTTGCCACTATTTTTATTAGCCCATGTATGGGGAGAGGAAGTGAGTGATTCCAGGAACAGTAATGGCAATCAGAATGGGTTACTATAATAAAGCATTTTTGCAAGGATGAGATGAGGGCCAATAAGAAAACTATAGTTTCCCCAGGCAAAATTTTGCTACTGCTACTACATTGCTATAAGATCCTTGTCATCCTCAGCAGGTCTTACCTTGCCCTGTGAGCACCACAGCATCACTAGCTGTAGGTCTTCAGCTGTGACTGAGAAAAAGTGGAATGTCTACGTTCCAATTTGGCTTACAGGGCAGGACAAAGATGGCCTCAGATATCCTCTAGAATCAATTTATAATTTGTGGTCCCCAACAGAGGAGACTTTGGACTTTGAATTTTCAGCAAGGCTGAAACTGTTAGGACTTTAACAACACTTGGAAATGGACAAGTACTTTTTGCATAAGGGAATGTACATGAGCCTTTGGGGGGCCAGGGGTGGAATGTTGCTGCTTACATCTAGATGTCCTGCCAAGTCCTCATGCAGTCATAGGTGTGTTTTTTCAGAGGTGGCTGGATCTAGAGTGTTTGATGCTGGGATCAATTCATGGTGCAACGCTAGGCTCAAGGGCACTAGGATTAAGGGTGTGAGTATTACCCACCCTAAGTAGTCTGAATAAGACAAAAGTGGCAGAAAGATGTCAGTGAGGTCCCTTGCTGATTTTGCTACTTTTCACTTGTCATTAACTGTTACCCCTCTGCCTTGGAGCCAGCCAATTAGGACTTAAACTTCTATGACCTGTAAGCCAAATAAACTTTTCCTCCTTTAACTTTGGATGCCAGGTATTCTATTTGAGCAATGAGAATTGTAACTAAGAGAGGAAGATTGAGAGGTAGATGTCAGTCAGATATCTCTGAAAGCTGGGTTCAAGATATCTCTTGGTGTTTGCAGACACATTCACAGGATGGGTTGAATCTTTTCCATTCACATAGAATGGACAATTGAGGTTTGTATGTGACTACTAAAAGAAATAACCTTCATAACTGTACTACCTAGAGCTCTTCAGAGTGATAATGGGCAATGCTTTATAGCTGAACCCACCCATGGCTGGCTGTGAGCTTAAGTATTAAAAGGGCTCAATATATTCCACAAGGAATCCAATGTCTTCAGGAAAAAATTGAGAGAATAAACCAAAATATAAAATACCTCTAGCTAAACTCTGGCTAAACCTAAGAGTAGTGAATAAGATGCTTCCCACCTCTGTCTTCTAGATTAGGACAGCACCAAGAGCAGGATTAAATTTGATCCCTTTTGAAATGTTGCATGTCAGGCCATTCTGTGCCAGAATGGGCCCTACAAAGTACTTATGATTGCACCTACTGCTGCCAAATTTGAGGAAATGTCAAGTTGGATACATTTCTCATGACTTAAACCATTCTCTTTCTCAGATTTACAGGACTTGAGAGCATTCTTATATACCTATGAGCCACTAGGAGACCTCAAGTACTTGTTCAAGCAAAGAGACTCAGGAATAGAAAACAGTGATGTGGTGTTGGTATCTTGGCAGTAGTTTGTTCTTCATCATTGTACTTACTCTTCTTGTTATGAAAGGGAAGACTTTAACCAACTGCTGTATATGCCCGGAACATACCCAGTTGATTAAGGGCCCATGTTATGATTTGTATCTAGATGTCCCCACCAAAGCCTCATCTGGTCATAGGGCTTTTTTGGAGATGGATGAATCTAGAGTGTATGATGCTGGGATTAAGGGTGTGTGAGTAGTAAATCAGTTCACAGATGGGTTTGGCACAGTTTTGGGTAGGATTAAGGGTGTGAGTGCTACACCCAACCTAGGGCATGTAGCCTGCAGACAATATAAGGGACAGAGTCTTGTCTCACTTGCTTGTTGCTTTTGCTGTCTTCTGCAGCCATGAATGGTTGCCCCTCTGCCATGTACCACCGTGCCTTGATACCAGCTGGTTATGGTCTGAAACCTCTACAAACTGGGAGCTAAATAAACCTTTCCTCCTTTAACTTTGGGTGTTGGGTATTTTGTCTCAGCAATGAGAGAAAAGTAACTAAGACAGCCCACCTTTTGCATATCACTTAGGGCTAATCTCCCAAATACAAGTTCATAACTTAAACTGAGATCATCTAAAATCTCCTCAGCCTTTACTAATTACTTCTTACCACCAATAGGCTTATTCGATGCTTCAATCTAACTTTTTATAATCAGACTAAAATTGCAGGAATAGAAATTTTAATTTGCACACACAAAAAAATGGCTGGGCATGAAGAGCAGAAACCAAACATAATATGACTTTCACTAGATATCCTTCTTCCTATGTAATTGAAGAATGCATTTATAATCTCACTTGCTGGTGTCATATTAAGGGAAATGGTGGAGATTTAAATAATACAAGTGGTGACTGTAAATACTGTAAAGGAAACATACTGCCCATATTGTCACTGTATTTCAACTTTCCCATTGGGTATAGAGCCAAAAATATTCTATCCTATAGAGTAGACAGAACCTATACAACCATTGTAAAATAATGCATGACCACCTCATCTGAATAACTATAAAAACCTGTGATCAAAACCTTCAGAGGAATTATCTTTTATCCCTCAAATTTTCAGATATGACAAATATACATGTAAGCCCTATATAACAAGCATACACATAGAGTAATCTGTGCATCAGAATGATTTCTTTTCCTCCGTGGTCATTCTCAGTTCAAATTATTGCCAAAATCCCCCCTTCACCATTTACTGAGCCAGCCAATCCAGCCCTTGCATATAAATACATTGATGATATCACCTTTCCAAGACAATACACAATGAGGGTGCTAGGGATAAGAGAGAGCTATATAGTAAATGCACTTTAGGTCACCACCGTGTATACAGACCTTAAGAATGATTTTGGCAGTGTACTAACTGGATATAGGATTAGCATTTCCATGGACAAGTTTTACTGGCATGAAGCTACTCTTAGAAAGCTCACCAGTTTAACCACCTTTCATAAGCTTTCCTTTCAGCTTCCTGACCCATTACTCCACTACCAGTTAAAGCACAAATCTGCTTCTACATACCTAAAAGTCCTTACCTTTTGTGTAGTAATTATGCTATTTCCACATACTTAAAAGAAATAGCTTCCTCATAACATGCAACAGACATGCAAGACAAATAAGACAGTAGTACAAGATAAAGAAAAGGAAACAGAGGCCCAGAAATATAAAGCCATTTGCTAAAGAACACATACAGAGAAACTCACATAGCCAAAAATATTAATTAATAAAACCCAGTTTGGTGGTTTCTTTCCTTCTTTCTTTTTCCTTTTTCTTCCAGAAAAGCACATCACCTGCTTTTCTGGCAATCTTCAATGCTTATCTGTTGGAAGTATGCATGTGATGTCAAAAGAACATAGACTACCCCCGAAAGGGAAACAAAAGAACAGTTAAGTTGAGAAGGACAGTACAACCCAAGGAACTATGATTATTTGGCAATTACTCCCACATCTTCCCATAACTCTTCTATTTACTTTCTGGTTTCCTATATCCCTAAGTTTACAACAGAGTAAAAATAATCTTCAAATCCTGGAAACTCAAAGCTCAAAGGCCTTTGAAGGGTCCGTAGTCTATATCCCTCTTTTATAGGTGTGTAAACTGAGGATCCCCTCCAAAGCAAGACCCCCACAATGCCTTGCTTGACAACTTACAGAAAATCCAAGAGGAAAAGAGTTGTTTTTGACTAAGTTCTTTTAAATGAATACAAACACCACCATTACTAATAGGTTTATAGGTGTAGTGTACCCAAAGCTTAAATACAATGATTAATAAAATTTGAACAAAAAAGGCTTGGGTTTGTTCCTACAGAAAATATATCACCAAATCTTTTCAGAACAAAAGGTTCTATTGTTTCTACCTTTAGTCCCACATCTCCACTTGCTAATTGGAAAGTCAGGGAACTACCATTGTGTTGATCTTATGGCTGGAATCTTCCCAAACTAGACTGAGTTGAGATGAATTAGCAAAATTGATTAGTCACATTAGGTTATGGGACTGTGGAAACAGTTACAGATACAGATACCATGAAAACTGAAAATGGCCTTTAACACTACTTCATTAAACTTCTCTATTCTATGACTATTCATTTTTGCAGATGAAAAAGAATGAGACCTAAAGAATAGCACGATTGCCCAACCACAGAATTTCTTCAAACTATACCTGTCTTCTCAAGAGATCAACTGCATAGAAGGGTAGGGAGTGTTGTGAGGCAAGGTCACACTAGCAAATACATCTGCAATAAAAATATATTGACTGGGTGGATGATATCAACAAATTTGCAGACTAGGAATCTCCAAGCTCCCATTCACCCAAGGAAACATTGGAAAATAAAGAACCATCTTTTTAAAATATGGACTTTCCTTACATAGCCACAGTACTGTTATCACAATTAACAGATTTAACCACACCGGAATATCCAGACACACTGCTGAGAAATACTCTTTCTAGACTTTCTTTCTTGGCTTTGGAAATAATCTCTTTCCCTTGCTTTCACAAACAAGGACAGAAGAGGAAAGTGTGACACTACTTCTCAAATGGTTATGATATGTCATTCTTCCTAATTATCTTTCCCATGTCTTCTGTCTTCTGAAGCCTTTTTACACTTCCCTGACTCAGACCTAGGGCCTCATTTACCTGGATGTTTGCAGTAATTTCCTACTGATATGCCTGCTTTCTGATTTTTCCTTTTACAACTCAATCTCCACACAGCTGCCTTCCAAATCAAATCAAATTCCTTAAGTAGAATTTAAGGTGGTTTTCAGTCTTTTCCCAGCTTACTGATCTAACTTCATCTCTTCTACTCAGGCACAGTCTGCCCATTCTGGAGTGTCACCCTTCTCAGAAAACCTTCCTCTATTAAGTTCTCCCTCTTTTACCAGAGCACTGGATAAATAGCTTTTTCCTTCATAGATTTTTATTTTTTTTTTCTTTTGGTGCTGGGATTGAATTTATGGTGTTGAGCATGCACACTAGCACTGAGTTAAATGCCAGGTCTCTCCATAATGTTTAACATCAGGCCCCTCCATAGTGTTTTCCTTCATTCACCAGAATAGGATGGAAATTTTCTTCTTCACTCGGCATGCATTTCCCACTTTCAGGGGCCTACCCCAGCTTGGTTCTCCCAGCAGCCAACTCCAAAATTGTCCTAACTTGTGAGAAGAGGGATCTTCTACTTAATGGGCTAGAGCAGGGGAACACCTAGAGCAAGGAACAAATGGACTACTTCATACATGTACAGGGCTGTCTCAATCTCAGAGAAGTATTTTCAAGTTCTAATTGCATCTTTGTTCAGTTAAAGGACAGGAGAGGGTAAGGAAGGAAGAACTGAGTACAAAAAGGAAACAATGGCTCTAGGTGTGGTATAGTAAGGAGAGGATGATAATTTGTTCAGTTATAGTTATAATAAATGAATTCCTAATACTCAGTCTAGAATGTCACTCTCACTCCTCCTTACACACTTTTCAAAGGCCAACAGATGCCCTACAGCTTCCTTTCCCTCTGAGATTCATTCTATATTCTATATAGTCCTCAGTATTAGAAACACAGAAGTTAGAACTTAACTACCATTTTGTTTAAGAACTACAGACAGGAATCCTTGGATGTGAAGTCCTAAAAGCTGTACTGTTGCCCTTCTAACCTCCTTCACAACCTCTCCCCTCCTCTTCTTAGCCTCTCTTCCCCTTATAGCATGGGCTAGTATTAGGCTATACACACAAGTTAGCCCCTAATAAATGCTGACTGACTGAAAGTCACTCCTGCTGTTCCTTATTCTGGGCCACTTCTTACCTAACATCCTCCACCAAATCAAGCATAAATTCTTCCCTTCAGAATCTCATCTCTTGGTAACAGCTCATTCCTACTATTGTGGGTCATTTGGATTTATTAGCTTCTACCATGGGAGCGATGTGTGTTCAGGCTAAACAGCCTTTTCTCTAATACAGGGCCTTCAGATTAGCTAACTCCCTCATTAGGAGGCTGAACTAGGATGTTGTGAAATTTCTGTGTATGTATATATGGTCTGGCACAAATTATATGCTATATAAAAGTTACTGGTTTTCAATATACTACTTTGATTTATATAATTTTAGGGAAAGGTTTTTAATCTATATGAGAAAAAAGTTTGTCTATAATTCTAAAATAAGATATATCATAATCCCAGGCTATAAATATCTATCCAGCCACTGGCTCAGATAAGAAGCTGCAACCTCAATTTCTAGACACAGGCAAGGGAAGTTTAGTTCAGAAAATACCAATCCATTCACTCCCAAGAGTGAGACCAACATTCAGCTAAACTGTCCACTTCCTTTTTAGACTTATTAGGGATCTCGCTCACTTCCCAAACTCAGGGAGGCAAAAGGCCCCAGAGTTTTGAGGAGGCAAGTGTAATGAGAGATGGGGACGAAATCCAAACCTTGGGAAAAATCACTGTATTGCATACACATAAAAATGTATCTCTCTGGGGGTCAGTTTAGAGCCAGATAAAACTTATCTGGAACTAAGATCAGCAGCCTGAGGAGAAAATCAAGATAGAGGGAAGAGAGTAAGGTTATATTGTAGATGCTATCACTTTTACTCCTCCATTACAGGAGAAGGGGAATCATCTTGGGCATTCACTTATATATGAGGTTCTTTAAGCCTTGGTATAATTAGACATAGAAGCCTTCCAGAGATATTGCAGCCCTTGATCCTGTAGCCAGGGTTCTCTGGCTGATACCCCAACTTATAATAGTATAGAGCCAGTTCTAATGCCAGCACCAAACACCAAAACCAGGCAAAATGACAAATGGTCCAGAGCCTTGAGGAATGAAGTTATGGGTCACTCACCAGGGAAAGAACCAAGATCTGCTGAGACACTTGCTGAAGGCCAAGGAAATACAGAATGGGTAGTAGAAGAAAGTAGTTCTAAATACCAGCTATGAACCCATGATCAGCTATGGAAACAAGGATTGCAATTGTAATAGTTGCTCCTAATAAAATTCCAATGTAATATAATGTTGATAGACTTAATATTGATTTGTAAGTATTGTTAAACCTAGGTTATAATGTTCAAGTTATGAAATGTTAAGTGTAAGCATCACCAAAAGAAAACTTGCCTTCTATTGTGGAAAAGGATTGAGTGTTTCCGTTTGTTCACAAGGTAAAATAACATGTTAGGTGTAATTATGAACTTGTCTTTGTATCTGGAGGCTATGGTTTAAAGAAATGTGTCCAGTTGTCAAGTTGACAAGGGGTGGATTGTGATGATTGATTGTGTCAAGTTGAGTAAATAACACCCAACTAAATTGGCTTAGCATAGTTCTGGGTATGGAAGACCCAGTCGGGGGGGGGGGGTATTGCCAGAATGCTATAAAAGGGAAATGAAGAAGAAAGGATTGCTTCTGTCTTCTTCAGAGGAGCTCCAGCTTTGCTTTCACCTTGAACGTCATTTCCTGACTTTTAGCACTGACTAGCCAGTCTTCTGGCACAAACCTTTCAACCTTCCAATGCAGACTGTTTGACCTTCTGATACAAACTTACATGGGACACTACACAGAGCTCCATGCCTTTAACTGTATCCTTCAGATTCCCAGTGTTCAGATGGACTTTCTGCACTCTTCCACACTCAACTCTGTGGGTGCCCATCATAAGCAAATCTGTAAATCCTTATATATTTGAATATGTTGTATTATATCTGTTTTCCTAGTAAACACTGACTGATACCTGCCATAAAGAATGAAAGACTAACTGTACTGGCTTCTTCTCTACCTCAGGCTTCAAGGTTCTAAGTCTGATGGTAGAAGCTTCCATATACATTCTTCTTTTGACAGCCCAGTCCTTGAACCTTTGAACCCAGTCTAGCTTGCAGAGTGGTAGTTATAAAAGCATTAAGATAGCAAAAAGCAGGTTGAAGAAGGGAGGGAGAGGGAATAAATGGTTTGTTAGAGGGGGACAGAATAGTCTAGGGTAATGATGCTCTGATCACTGCCTCTGAGGAGATTTCATGAACAATTTCTCTCTCATTAAGAAAGAAATTCTGAAAGCTCAAGAATAAAGCATAATTTAAGAACTTCATAATCTTTTCCTTTTATGAATACCTGTACTACTCATTAATTTTAATCCACCCCTCATCACCCCATCTTTTTCCTTTTCCCTTTATTCCCATCTGTTTCTGTTATGGCTTTTGTGTGGATGTCCCCCCAAAGCCTCATTTGGTCACAACGGGCAGGCTTTTTAGAAGCAGCTGAATCTAGTGTTTGTGATTGGTTCATTGTCTAGTGCTGGGATTGGGGTCGTGAGTGTTACAACCACGCTAAGGTGGGTAGCCTGCATACAATATAAAGGAGGAAAAGAATTGCTACTTTTGCTCTTGTTGCTTTTGCTGTCTTCCACCACCATGACCAGTTGCCACTCTGCCATGCCACCTTGCCTTGGAACCAGCTGATTATGGACTGAAACCTCTACAAAATGTGAGCCAAATAAACTTTTCCTCCTTTAAATTTGGGTGTCAGGTATTTTGTCCCAGAAATGAACAAAAAGTAACTAAGACAGAATTTGGTACCCGAGAAGCTGGATCATTGCTGTGACATTACATGACCATGTGATTCAAGAGCCTTTGGGAATGGCTTATGGGAAGTGTTTAGAAATGTTCAGAGATGTCACCTGAAAGAGTAAAGTAGGAACGTCTTAGGCTGTTCTGTATGGGAGATTCTGTTCAGAGCTCAGAAAACCAGAAGGCTGATAGAAATCTGGCAGGTAAAGGCTAGGTTCATGAGGTTTCTACTGGGAAGGACTGAACTGGCTGTTGGACTCCAGATGATGTATGTTATTTGTTGGCAGAAAGTTTGTCTGCATTTTGCTCGTGTCCAGAAACTTTGCCTGAGCCTGAAATTAAGGGCAGTGGGTTAATTAACCTGGCAGAAGAAATTTCACAGCAGTCAAATGTTGAGGCAGTGGCATGGCTATTGTTGGGGGCTTTCAGCCAGATTTATGTTGAGAATTAAGAGCAAAGAGCCAGCAGAATGATTTCAAACATTGTGAGTTTGGCCAGAAAGGAAGCTCCAGTAAAGCTGTGGACTGCAAAGATAGAGCAGAGGAGGTCTTGATTGCTGAGAAGGAACAGGATAATAGAAAAGATGGCCTGATGGCATCATAAGAACCAACAGGACACCACTTTGCAGCCTCAAAATTGCAAAAGTGAGAGAAGAGAGCCCCCAAAGAACCATGTTCCAGAATGGTAGTAGCCTAGAGAACTTGTTCCTCAGAATTGGATTCAGAGTATTAAGGTATCCAGGTACTTGACCACTACAAACAGTAGAGGGAAGCTTGGCTACTGCTCCAGCTGGTAGCAGACCTTGGCATCATCCACATGGTGCTGGTTTTAGGCACATGCAGAATGCAAGAGTTGTGGGCTTAAGAAGGCTTCCTCCCAGATTTCAAAACACCTGGAAGGCCAAGCAGTGTGCCCCTGAAAGTGCAGTGTATCAAGCTGTAAATGCGAAACCAAAGATGCAGTGGAGACCCCAGAATTTTGGATAATCCAAGAACATGCATCATCTAAGGAAATCTGCAAGGATGGACCAAAGCAGGCCTAAGAGAGAAGCCATGGGAGCTACAATCACCAGAAGCACCATAGGGGTGGAGCCACACAAACCCTTTGGAGCTCACAACTTGCCACAGATTGCATTGGATGCTGCACATAGAACTACAGGGATTGTTTTCCCTGTTGGATTTTGGACTTGATTTGGTCCCAATCCTTTGTATCCCTCTGTTTGTAACTTTTGGAATAGAAATGTTTATCTTGTGCCATTCAATGTTGGAAGTTTTTAACTTTCTTTTCATTTGTATAGGGGATCACAGTTAAGAGTTTGCCTTACATCTTAGAGGAGACTTGGGGCTTGGACTTTTCAGCAATGCTGAGACAGTTAGGAGTTTGGCAACTCTTAGAGAGTTTTTTGCATGAAAGGATCATTTTGCATGAAAGGATGTGCATAAGTCTTTGGGGGATCAGGGGCAAAATGTTTTGGTTTGTGTCTGGATGTTCCCCCAAAGCCTCATGTGGTTCATGGGGGGCAGGCTTTTCAGAAGTAGCTGAATATGGAATTTGTGATTGGTTCATTTTCTAGTGCTGGGATTTGGGGTGTGAGTGTTACACCTGCCCTAGGGTGTATAGTCTGCATACAATATAAGGGAGAAAAAGAGGCTTGACCGCTTTGCTGTTGTTGCTTTTGCTGTATTCCTACCACCATGAACCATTGACTCTGCCATGCCACCTTGCCTTGGAGTGAGCTGATTATGGAATGAAACCTCTACAAAGTGTGAGCTAAATAAACATTTCCTCTTTTAACTTTGGGTGCCAGGTATTTTGTCCCAGCAAAAAGAGAAAACTAATTAAGATAGTTTCTCTCCTGTGCCCTTAACTTGCTATTATATGTACTTAAAAATAATAGGGGAGAACCCAGGCAACATGACTGAATAGAAAAGGAGTCATGTCAGGGAGATTCAGAGAAGAACAACTAAAAACACAGGCAACTGGAAGTAGGGGAGGGACATAAATCCTGATAGAAAAAGTCAACTTGAAATAAGATACTTGTAGGTCAAACAAAACATCCTTAGTCATTAAAAAGAGTAGAAGCAGTTTGCCAGGACCAGTTCACAGGGTCTCCAACCTCTCCCACTCCAGGAACAGCCATTTTGAGAACTTTCTGAATAGCCAGAGAGAACAAAGGAGTGCAGCAGAGTCTAGCCTCATGGGTAGACTCAGAGTATATGGACACCTTCATCCCGTCATCACCTCTCCAGTGAAGAGGATGCAGCACTGCCATATCCTCCCCAATGCACACCAGGGTCAAGGTAGTCTCCCTCTCTCTCTGCCTCACCTCAGCATTGAGAAGAAAAACACTTGAACAGGGGCCACAAAATCCACTCATGTGCTTGTGCCTGGAGTCATCAATATTGGGCCCTGGCCCTGCTCAAGTCACCACTGGGTGTCTCATTTGTCCCACAGCAACTTGGACCTCCATATGGCATACAGAGCTAACAACAGTTCCATTTCAATCTGAGCCTGACACCCTGAGATCACTTAAATCCCCACCAAGTTCTCATTGCACCACTGCCAACCCTAAACCTACTGGAGACTCTGTCAGACATCCAACAACATTCCTGGGTTGTCTGGGTCTCCATAGCAAGCTCCAGTCCCCAATGATTCTCCGACTGGTATATTGGGTCACCTGATGTCCCCACTAAGTGCCAGGTGCACCACACCCACTCAAGTCACTTTGGAGTCTCCATCTTGTGCCTTGTCATGCTTCCAGGCAGAGTTTCTTCCTGGCATATTAGGCCAGTCCTTATCTGGCTCATGGCAGAATTAAAGTTCCAACTGATTTGCTCAGTACTCTCCTTGGGCCTGCTGGAATCTCCCCAAGTCAGTCCCAGGCACACTTGTGTCTCCACTGGGTGCCCTGGGTTAGCAGAAGTCACTATCCGGTGTTTTGAGCTGGTTCCATGGCCACTGGAGTATACATCAGGTACCCATTGTTGGTCTCCAATCAGTCAGAATCCATGCCAGCCACTTCAAGCCTATTTGAGTATTCACACAGAATCCAATGCCTCACCCTGTGCTTGGGCCTTTGCCCCACTTGGGCCTTTGCCCCACCTTGGGCAGTAGCCACAAATAGATGTTTACAGATGGGAGACCCCTTGAACAGAAGTTATCACACAAACTCACAGGCTATGAAGAGAGGCAGAGAGGAATGTGACTGGTTGGATTATACACTGCAGGCTCTGGAAGAAAAACACTCTTCTGAAAATATGCAGAATTTTTTTCTCCCTTCTTTTGATCCAATTTTTCTCCTTTATTGGTATTTTTAAATTTGTATTATTCTTTATTTTACTGGTGTGGTTTATGGTTTTAGCATTCATTTTGTTGTTCTCCATTTTTAATATTACTTTATTGTATTTGTTTGAGTAAGTCCTTCTTTATATTCCCCCTCTCTTCTTATCTTGCTTTCCCTCTTTCAACTTGTTTCCTCAATATTTTCCTCTAGTTTAATCTCTATTCCTTATTTATCCTTCTCCTAGTAGTTCTTTTTTCTGTTACTGTTATCTAATGCTGATAATTTTCTTTTACACCTTAATAGAATCTTTTATTTCAATTTTACTGCATTCTGCCCATCTTCAATTGCTCAATTTTTCCAAATCTGTTTTCTTTTTTTCACACGCTCATGCCCATAATTTTTCCTTACCAGTATAATCATTACCCTTGTTAATATGTAGATAGTTAATTACATCTTACTATGGTTGAACACTGTTCTGTTGTGAGATAAAATTGCTCTACTGAGTAGATATTTACTGGATATTAATATCTGGTTTGTATTACAGTTTGTACTATAACTATAGATCTCACTTCTATGATTAAATTGGTACAGTATTAGTTCTTAAGATTTGTCATTATGTGGTTTGTATTTGATGTTATTAATGTTGCTAATTTTACTACTTAAGCCAAGGTGACATAGTTGTTTCTATCAATTGGTTTTCTCTATTTGTCAATATCTAGATTGCCTGGGGATCATAAACAATAATACAGCCCATTCCCAAAGAACTAAGTACTGGGCCAAATAGGCTGCAACCCTATCTTGTTAATAAATGAAAGTGATTGGATCCTGGAATAGACCAAAAGGCCCATAGCTAGCTATGCCAAGAGGACATCTTTGAAAAGTAGACATTATCTATAGATGCCTCTATACTACCAATAAAGCTACCCACCACTAGCAATTTGCAAGCCTCAGCACAGAAAAAGAAAGAAAGAAAGAAAGAAAGAAAGAAAGAAAAAGAAAAGTGAAAACATGGAAGCAAAATGCCCCCGAAAGCTCCCAACTTAGCCAAAGCAAATCCAAGGGACATTGAAGAGGAAGAAATTCAAAGCTACAAAAACAAAATATTTAAAACAGAAGCACTGGAGGTAATAAAACATATCAATAAGACATCAGGCAAATTAAAAGCAGAAATATAGCAGAGATAATTAAAGAGATAAGGATAATAATAGATAAAATATTAGGGAGTCTAAATAAGATACAGTGGTACCTTGGTTCACAAATTTAATTCATTTCTTGATCTTGGAAAAGATGAGCATGTTTATGTTCATTCAGGAAATATGGCCATCATCATGTTTGTCATCTGACACAGAGTTCACAAACAAAAACAAAATTTTGCCAAATACTTCTGATTATGAACAAAATTGTTTGAAACCAAAAACACTCATGAACAGAGGTACCATTGTACTAATTAAAAACTAGAGGAGTTAAAGAGAGAGATGCAAACCATGAATAGCTAGCATAGAAAATAACTCAACTTCATAAAACAAACACTAGTGGACATGAAAAACCAGATAAGCACCAAAACAATTGTAATGGGGGAACTCAATACCCCAGTGTCACAAATAGACAGATCAAGTAGACAAAAAATCAACAGGGACATATCAGAATTGAACAAAACCTTTGAAAAAATGGACTTAATAGACATCTATACAGTACTCCACAAAACAACAGAATACACGTTCTTGTCAGCAGTACATGGGACTTTCTCCAAAATACACCACGTACTGACTCATAGAGCCTGCTTGAATAAGTGCAAAGGGATGAAAATTATCCCATGCATATTATCAGATCATAGTGCAGTGAAAATAGATATCAAGAGCAAAAGACACCACAGAAGCCACACAAAACTTTTTTTTTTTAATTTTATTTTAAAGAGAAGAAAAAACAAAACAAATCAAAAGAAGAACAAATTTTCAAAACAACATAATAGGAGGGTACAAAACTTTGAAATTAAATAATACCCTCAAACAATAAATGGGTCAAAGATGAAATTAAAGAAGAAAATTCACAGTTCCTAAAATCAAATGATAATGCCACTACAACATTCCAGAACCTATGGGAAACAATGAAAGCAGTTCTAAGAGGGAAGTTTACAGCATCAAATTTTCATATAAGAAAAACAGAGTGATCTCAAATCAATAACCTAGTGATGTACCTCAAGATCCCAGAAAAACAAGAACAATCTGAACCCAAAGCTAGTATGAGGAAGGATACTAAAAACCAGAGCAGGAATCAATGTAATTAAGATAAAAACAAACAAAAACAAAATAAAACAATAAACAAAAAAGCACAAAATTGAGAATTAATGAATCAAAAAGTTGATTCTTTAAAAGATTTAAGAAAACGGACAGTTAGCCAACCTTATCAAAATAAAGACCTAAATCCATGCAGTCAGTAATGAAAAGGATAAAATCACAATGGATTCTGCAGAAATCCAGAAGATTATCAGTAACTATTTTCAGAAGAAAAGTATAGATTCCTAGATATATATGAAGTAACAATGCTGAATCAATAAGATATAAAAATACTGAGTAATCTAATATTAGTCAATGAAATTGAAAGAGTAATAAAAACAACTACAAACTAAGAAAAGCCAAAGTCACAATGGATTCACTGCCAAATTCTATAAAAACTTTATAGAAGATCTAATACCAATACTCCTCAAACTCTGTAATGAAATTAAAAGGAAAGTAGTACTCACAAAGTCATTCCTGGAAGCAAGCATTACTTTGATACCAAAAGCAGAAAAGGACCCAACCAAAAAAAGATGTACAGGCCAATCTCTTTAATAAACATAAATGCAAAAATCCTCAATAAGATACTGGCAAACAGAATGCAGCACATCATCAAAAAGATTATACACCATGACCAGGTAGGATTTATTCCAAAGTGATGCAGGGATGGTTCAACATAGGCCAATCAATTAATGCAGTACACCACATAAACAGAAGCAAGGACAAAAACCACATGATCATCTTGATAGATTCAGAAAAATGAAACAGCCATTCATGACAGAAATTCTGAAGAATATTGGAACAGAAGATCTTTATCTCAATCTGGTAAAAGCCATATATAACAAACTAATGACAAACATCATACTAACTGGAGAAAAGCTTAAATCTTTCACTCTAAAATCAGGGGAAAAAATCAAGGAAGCCCACTATCACCACTCTTGTTCAATATAGTTCTCAAAATATTAAGGTCTGCGGCATGAGTCCAGGGGCACCGGTGACCCACACGCTCAGGTCAGAAAGCTGGGGCCAAGCCAGAAAGGGGGAGAGACAGGGAGTTTATTCAGGAAGTCGTGTCTGTGACAAACAGGGCAGGATGGGGCTGTAGCGAGCCCTCCATAATTGCAGCACCCGCCTGCGGGAGGAGAAGGTACACCCGTGGTGTGGCGCGGAACCAGCTGACTTCCCCCAGCAGTGGCGCCCCCGCTGTGCCCTGGCTGTGGGGAGGAACGGAATGGCTGCAGCGAGGAGCACAGCCCACATTTTGAGTCATGGTCATGGTGACCAGAGCCAGCATCCGTGAATCCCCTGGCCACTGTGCAGGCAGGAACCCTTCCCAGGACCCAGAGGAACTGTGCAGAAAAGCAGTCTTGCATTTGGTAATCAGCTAAAACAGAGGAATCCAGGTATCTGGGCCCTCCAACTACACCATGAGACCAGCAACCAACATGGGGAAAAATCCAGGACTCAGTAACTGGCTCTTTTCTCTCAATTTTATTTTTATATTTTTTCTTTCTCTCTTCTTTTTCCTTTCTTTTTATTTTTTGGTTTTCCTTTTTTTCTTTCTTTTTTCTTTATTTCTCTCTTTTCTAAATGTCTGGGGAGAACTCCAGCCACAGAAAACTAATCCCATCCCCCAAACCCAGAGATCAAATTCAGATAATCCCTTGAGTACACCTTCATTCTTTCTTTCATAACACTTCTCTACTTTCCCAAACCTTGCATGGCCATCCTATGTCCTCCAGCCTTGCTTCTACTTTCTTCCCAGTTATCTTTCTTTTATACATTATCCTTAAATTTCCCCAGCACAGGGTAAAACCAGTCTACCAAGGGGAAACACTTTGCATACAAAATCCTAATTTACAATTGGTCCTGTTATATAACTATAGAATTTGCTCCTATGCTCTAAAGTACAAAATCAGTAGTTACCACAGTTTGTCAGTTTCTAAATAGTGCTTGATGCTATTGTTTCTGCCAATTTTTCTACTTTAGCTAGGATGTCATATCTGTTACAATCAGTTGTTCTCCCTTCTGTAACAATACTGGAAAGCTCTGAGGTAATAACCTCACCACATCCCTATGACATAGGACTGGGGACTGAGCCAAACGATACCAACATCCTACTCTTAATTAACTGGGAAGGTAGGATCTTGGGACAGACACAAGCCAAGAATCTCCTACACACAGAAGAACAGTCTTTTCATAGAGAGGTTTTGATATTAGTGATATAGCTACCTACACCAAAACTCACAAGGATCATCATAGAAAACAAAATAAAAACTTTTTGAAATAGAAAATGACAAGACCAAGAAGGAAAATGAAATCTCAGACCTCCAGCCCACCCAGAACGACTCCAGGAGACATCAACTTAGAAGAAATTGGAAGATAAGCACTTGAAATTTCTAAAATGATAGCAACCAAAGTATAGAAACAAATCCATGAGGCTATGGAGGAAATCAGTTCAGAAATAATCTCTCAGGTAAAAAGAGAAATGCCAAAATTTATAAGGAATTGCTCAACAAATCTATAGTAGAGATAGATGAAAAAATAGATGATGATAGGAAGTGGAATGAAACTGTGAATGTTCAGTATAGGAAAGAAATAGAAAGCATGAAGTGAATTCAAACAGATATCCAGGAAATTAAAAATTCCATTGAAAGGTGGCAAAACCACTTGAATGAAACTGAATACAGACTTTCAGACCCTAAAGACAGGATCACAGCTAGCAATCATGAAAGGAATGATATCATTTTTTTCTATATTTTAAAGAGAAATAAAACACAAAATTTAAAAACAAGATAAAAAGAAGGTAACTATTGTTAATACATTGTGTATTGTTATCTTTAAATTAGTTACTCAGAGTACTAGGAAATGGCTTTCATTCAATTCTCAAACAATATTACCACAAACATTTCTTTTTAATGAACTAAGAGAAATTAGTAGTAAAACTATCTTAACTTTGTTTTCCCTTCCTTCATTTCTCCAAGGGAAATATCTCATGAAAGTAACAGAAGATCAGGAAATAACAATAAAACAGTTCTAAGACAACCCAAAGAAAAATAATATAAGAAAAATTAGTGTCAATGAAAAAGCAGGAGTCCACACAAATGACATAAATAAAAACATGGGAAAAGAATCTAACACACAGATAACTGAGGCATATAGAACTCCAATTAGCCATAACCAAAATAAATCTACACCCAGACATACAATAATCAAAATAATCCAGAAATTCAGCACAAATACAGAATATTAAAAGCTGTTAGAGAAAGAAACAGCTCACCTATAAAGGAAAACCCATCAGGATACTGGCAGACTTCTCAACACAAAACCTTAAGTCAAGAAGAGTTCGGAGTGAAGTATTTCAAGTCTTGAAAGAAAACAACTTCCAACTCATATTGACGTACCCTGCAAAGTTTTCTTTCAAAACTAATGGAGAAATAAGATATTTCCATGACAAAGAAAAACTGAAGAAATTCATGACCACAAAACCAACACTACAAAATGTACTGAAAGATATTCTAGATAGAGATAAAAATGACCACAATTTCAAAAACAACAACAGAAAGGAATCACCAAGCAGGGCAAGCAATTAAACAGAGGAAAAGTAGGGAACCAACAGCATGAAAATATCATATCAAAGATAATCTAATACATGTCAGTTATAACCATCAATGTAAATGACCTCAATTCACCAATCAAAAGAAACAGACTCACAGAATAGGTCAATAAACAAGATCCAACTATATGCTGTATACAAGAAACACATTTAACTCAAAAAGAAATTCTAAGACTAAAAGTCAAAGGATGAAAATCAATACTCCATGCAACAGGAACCCAGAAAAAAGCAGGGGAAGCTATTCTGTTTGCAGACAACATGAACAAAAGAGATAAAGAAGGCCACTACATACTTGTTAGTGGGGAAATTCAAGAGGAAGAAAAACAATCATAAATATATATGCAACAAATACGGGAGCACCCAACTATATAAGACAAATATTAATAGACATGAAAAATCAAATAAGTAATAACACAATTGTGTTGGGGGTCTTTAATACCCCATTATCACAAACAGATAGATAAACTAGACAAAAAATCAGCAAAGAAGTAACAGAACTGAACAAAACCTGTGAACAAATGTTCTTAGTAGACATTTACAGAGTGTTCCACCGAACAATACCAGAATATACATTCTTCTCAGCTGCACAACTAATGTTCTCTAAATTAGAACATATACTAGCCCATAGAACATGCTTAAGTAAGTGCAAAGTATTTGAAATTATTCCATGTATATTATCTGACCATAGTGCAATGAAATTGGAAATTAATAACAAAAGAAACTGCAAAAACTCGATAAAGACATGGAAATTAAATAACATCCTCCTGAACAACCAATGGGTCACAGATGATATTTTTTTTTTTTTTTTTTTTGTGGGTACGGGGGGGACGACCTCAGGACCTCACGCGCCAGCAGGCGCCCGTGCCGCTGAGTGATATCACCGGCCCCTTTTTCGTATGTGGGTTCCGGGAGTCGAACTCGGGCCCTCGCGCTTGCCGGGCAAGCGCTTAAGCCCCTGAGCCATCTCACCGGCCCCCACAGATGATATTAAAGAAAAAATTACACAATATCTACAATCAAATGAAAATTCAAATACATCTTACCAGAAACTATGGGATGAAATGAAAGTGGTCTTAAGAGGGAAATTTATAGTGGTGAATTCTCACATCAGGAAAATTGAACAAGCACAATTAAACAACTTAATGCTGCACCTCAAGCTTCTATAAAATAAGAGCAAGTCAAACCCAAAGCCCATACAAGGGAGGAAATTATAAATATAAGAGCAGAAATTAATGCAATGGAGACTAAGAAAACAATACAAAGAATGAATTGAAGAGTTGGTTCTTTTTTTTTTTTTGTGGGTACCAGGGGGTCGACCTCAGGACCTCGCGCGCCAACAGGCACCCGTGCCGCTGAGCGATATCACCTGCCCCTTTTTCGTATGTGGGTTCCGGGAGTCGAACTCGGGACCTTGCGCCTGCCGGGCAGGCGCTTAAGCCGTTGAGCCATCTCACCGGCCCGAAGAGTTGGTTCTTTTAAACAAAAAATAACATTGAAAAACCCCTAGCCGACCTTATCAAAAAAAGGAAATAAAAAACTCAAATCCATGCAATAAGGAATGAAAAATGTGAAATCACTACAGATCCTGTGGAAATTCAGAAGATCATCAATACCTACTTCAAAAATCTTTACTTTCATAGGATGGAAAACACAGAATAAATTGACAGATTCCTAGATACATATGAATTACCAAAGCTGAATGAAGAAGATATAAAAATTCTGAGTAACCCAATATCAGTTAATGAAAGTAAAAAAAAAATTAAAAAGTTATCAACAAAGAAAAGACCAGGTCCTGATGGATTCATGGCTGAATTCTACTAGAAATTCAAAGAAGATTTAATGCCAATACTCCTCAAACTCTTTCATAAAATGAAAGGGAGGTAATTCACCCTAACTCATCCTTGGAGGTGAGTATTTCTCTGATACCAAAACTAGAGAAAGACTCAACCAAAAAAGAGAACTACAGGCCAATCTCCCTAATGAACACAGATGTAAAAAATCCTCAATAAGAGTCCAGCAAACAGAATGCAGTAAATCATCAAGAAGATTATACAACGTGACCAAGTGAGATTCATTCCATGAATGCACGGATGGTTTGATGTAAGCAAATCAAGAAACATAATATACCATATCAATAAAGCCAAAGACAAAAATCATATGATCATCTCAATAGATGCAGAAAAAGCTTTTGATAAAGTCCAACATTCGTTCATGATAAAAAAAACCTACAGAAAATCAGAATAGATGGTCTTTATCTCAATCTGATAAAAGCCATCTATGACAAACCTACAGACACATCATACTAAATGGACAAAAACAGAAAACTTTCACTCTAAAATCAGAACAAGACAAGGATGTCCACTATCACCACTCCTATTCAATATAGTTTTGGAAACATTAGCCAGAGCAATTAGAAGAGAGAGAGAAAAAAAGGAAAATGGATAGGAAAGAAAGAAGTTAAATTATCATTATTCACAGATGACATGATACTCCACATGAGAGAACCCAAAAACTCCACCAAATGACTTCTATAATTAATAAACAAATTAAGTGGCATAGCTGGATACAAAGTCAACACTCAAAAATCAATAGCATTCCTGTACACAAACAACAAATGCACTGATAGAAAATTAGGGAAACCAAACCCTTCACAATAGCGTCCAAAAAAATGAAATATTTAGAAATTAACCTAACAAAGGAAGCAAAAGATCTACACATTGAAATTTACAGTACTCTAAAAAAGTGATTGAAGAGGATATCAGAAAAGGGAAAGATGTTCCTTGGTCATGGATAGGAAAAACCAACATTGTGAAAATGGCCATACTCCCAAAACTCTTATACAGATTTAATGCAATTCCAATCAAAATACCATTAGCATACCTGACACATTCAGAAAAAAAAATTCCTAAAAGTCATTTGGAAATGGAAGAGATGTAGAATAGCAAAGACAGTCCTGGGCAACAAAGGCAAGGCAGGAGACATCACAATACCTGACTTGAAATTATACTACAAAGATACTGTGATAAAGTGAGCATGGCACTGGCCAAAAAACAGACCTGAAGATCAGTGTAACAGATTAGAAGATGTAGACACAACCACAAGCACAATCTGCCACCGTATCTTCAACAAAGGGGCCAAACATGTTCAGTGGAAGAAAGATAGCCTCTTTAATAAATGGTGCTGAGAAAACTGGCTTGCCACATGCCGAATACTAAAACTAGACCCATGTCTATCACTGTGCACTAAAATCAAAATGAATCAAATATCTATATATTAGAACAAAACATTAAATCTATTGGAAGAGAAAGCAGGTAGAAATCTTGAAGACATGGGGTAGGAAGAGTATTCATGAACAAAAACCAAACTGTATGGGAAGTACTTCAAAGAATCAACAGCTGGTATCACATCTTATTCAAAAGTTTTTGCACATCAAAAGAAATCAACAGTGAAAAGAAAACCCACAGAAAGGGAAAATTAGAACATATAAAGAATTGAAAAAATCAGGCCCCCCAAATTCAAAGACCCAATCAAAAAATTGACATCTGGGATGAATACATGATTCTCAGATGAAGAAATACAAATAGTAAATAAACATATGAAAAATGTTCAATATCATTTAAAATCCAAGAAATGCAAATTAAAATCAGACTGAGATTCACTCTCAGCCAAGAAAGAATGGCTATCATCAAGAAATCAACCAATAACAAATGCTGGCGGGCCTGTGGGGAAATAGGACCACTTATCCACTGTTGATGGGAGTGTAGACTGGTAAAACCACTGTGGAAATCAGTGTGGAGTTTCCTAAAATACTAGTATTGGAGGTCCCATGCGACCCAGCTATTCCCCTTCTGGATATTTTCCCAGAATTGAAAATATCGTACCACAGCAATATTTGTGCACCCATGTTTTTAGCAGTACAATTTGTAATAGCTAAATCTTCAAAACAACCCAAATGCCCATCAACTGAGGAATAGATAAAAAAGATGCAGTCTTTTTATACAATGAAGTAGTACTCAGCTATAAAGAAGGATAAACTCGAGGCTTTTATAGGTAAATGGATGCAAATTGAGACCATACTCATAAGTGAAATAAATCAGACTTGCATGTGTAAACATTGTATTGTCTCCCTAGTGTAAGAAACTGAAAGAGTAAATAAGATAAAAAATGTACAATAGATGTTGTGAAATTGAAAGGAGAAGAAAAGGAACCCTTCTCCAATTCTGGTGGGAGTGTAGACTGGTACAACCACTCAAAATCAGTGTGGAGATTCCTCAGCAGTAAAACTAGAATTAGAGGTCCCATTCCACCCAGCTGTTCCCCTTTTGGGTATTTTCCCAGAAGAATTGAAAACATCAAACCACAATGATATATGCACACCCATGTTTATAGCAGCACAATTTTAAATAGCTAAATCTTCAAAACAAGTCAAATGCCCATCAACTGAGGAATGGATAAAAAAGATGTGGTATTTTTATACAATGGTGTATTACTAAGCTATAAAGAAGGATAAACTCGAGGCTTTTACAGGTAAATGGATGCAACTTGAGACCATATTCATAAATGAAATAAATCAGACTCACATGTGTAAACATTGTATTGTCTCCCTAGTGTAAGAAACTGAAAGAGTAAATAAGATCCAAAATGTACAATAGATATTGTGAAAGGGAAAGAACCTGCTCAAAAGGAAAGAACTGGGAATTCAGGAAAGGAGAAAAGAAGCAAGGGGAAGGAAAAAAAAATATATATATATACACCAGATAGCTAAGATAATTACACTACTAATTTCTTTTAGTACATTGAAAATAACGATTTTTGCTTATATTGTTTAATCAATTTTGCATGCCTATGTCTTATAATCTGAGCAACTACTTTGAAGATAATAATACACAGTATATTAACCATTGTTACCTTCCTATCATCTTGTTTTGAAATTCCGTATCATTGTTTTTATTGTTTTTTTTCTTTAAAATAATAAAAAATAAAATAAATTCTGTTTTTTCAATAATGGCATATAAATGTGAATATATAATATGTGACATTTTGGGGTTGACTATTTTTTGACCTAGTGTAATTTCCTGAAGAATCACCTGAATTTTTTCATGTGTCTATTCCATTTTAGCACAGTTAACAATTTAATCAAAATATATCTATTTTGGGGCTATAACCAATATAGCTGTATTAAAAAGAAAGCTGAATTTGTGTGTAGGTTTTTGTGTGAACATATGTTTTGATTTTTCACTAATAAATATCCAAGAATGTAATCACTGTGTAGTATGATTGTTATTTTTAATTTTCTAAGAAACTGCCAAACAGCTTCCAGGTATGCTATTTCATTTCCTTTCCTAGCAGCAAGTTATAGATGTCAAGTTTCATGTTGTCATGTCTCTTCATATTAGCCCACCCTATCCTGTAGAGTGTATTTTTATTTTTATTTTCTTCCTACCTTTTTTCTTGGCCCAAGCTCACTCTTCATAGCCCACTTTTTCCCCTATGCTTGTTTTTTCCTTTAATAAATGTGAAACTTTTTTAACCATCATTAAAAAATGTCAAGTTTCCATGTATAAGTGTTTCAGTTTCTAAGTATCCCTTCCAATATTAGACATTGTCACTATTTTTAATTTTGGCCATTAAGATATGTATAAAGTGACATATTATCGTGGATTTACTATAAAGTTCCCTAATATGTGATGGTATTGAATATCTTTCTGTGTGTTTATTGGCTACATGTGTATCTACTTTGGTGAAATATCAGCTCATGTCCTTTGTCTCTTTCTTATTGGATATTTTCTTACTGTTAAGGGTTGAGCATTCTTTTGTCTTGCAGATAGTAGTCCTTTGTCAGACATGAGGTTTTTAAGTATTTTTTCCCAGAGTGGAACTTGTCTTTTCTTCAACTTTACATGGGTTTTCACGAATGAAAAGATCCATATTTCAGTAAGATCCAATTTGTTAATTTTTCCTTTTATGGATCATACTTTTTTGAGACATGGTCTCACAGTACCATTCGGGCTTGCCTTGAACTCACTATGTAGTCCAGGCTGACATCAAACTCAGGATGATCCTCCTGCCTCATCTCCTTAGTGCAAGTGCTGGGGTTACAGTCATGCACCACCATACCTGGCTAGATGTTATTTTTTATGTCAATGCTAAGAACTGTTTGCTACATCTACGTATTAATCAACTTTCCTGACTTAGGCAAAATACCCTACACTCACAACTTAGAGGAGGAAGGGTTTATTTTAGTTTTAGAGATTTAGAGCCTTCCATAGTTGGCAGGCTCCAAGGAAAAAACAACCCTGTGAAAAAGCATTTCTGAGGAATACTTCTTTAGGCAGCTAGCAAACAGAGAGAGAAGGGAGGAGCCAAGGATAAGAATACACACTTCCAGCACACAAATTCAGTTATCTGCCTATTCCAATGAAAGCCCAACTCTAAACAATATAGTCAGCAAAGAACTCAGCAATGGAGTAACTCAATGAAATTGAAATCCATGATCCATTTTGAGTTAATTTGTATATTATGTAAATTTAATATTTTTTCTCAGTAGTGAGGATTGCATTTTGAGCCTTAATACTGGGCTACATCTTCAGCACTCTTTAATTTTTATTTTGAGACAGGTTTCCCTAAGTCACAATGTTGCCCAGGGTGAGCTCAACCTTGCAATCTTCCTGCCTCAGCCTCCCATATTGCTAGGATTATAGTATGCACCACTACATCTGGGCTTTATTCTGTCTCTCTCCCTGTCTGTCTGTCTCTCTCTTTTCCTCTTGCCTATTGATATTCACTTACTCTAGCATGATTTGTTGAAAAGGTATTTTTTTCCTCTATTCAGTTTTTCTGTGATTTTGTCAAAAATCAAGTCAGCACATTTCTTTAGGTCTATTTCTGGATATTCTGGTCTGTTTAATTAATCTATTTGTCTATCACTTTACCATTGCCACACTACCTTGTTTGATGTAGCTATAAAAAGTAATTGAGTAGACAGATTTCTCCTTTTATTTTTAAGATAGTTTTAGCTATTCTAAAGCCTATATATTTCCATATACATTTTACAATGAACTTGTATATGTCTACAAAACTCTGACTTGGAATTGCATTAAAACTATACATCATTTTACTATGTTGAGTCTTTTAGTCCATAAATGTTGTTTGACTTTCTATTTATTTAGATTTTTGATTTTTTTCACCAAGAGTTTGTAATTATAGCATACAGATCCAGCATACCTTCAGTTTATCCATATCTGTACGTTTCATTTTCATTGGTGCCACTATAAATGCTACTGGTTTTTATTTTTGTCTTCCATTTGTTCATTGTTAGTATTTAGAAATGTGGTTGCTTTTGTGTTGATCTTATGTGACTTGGATAATATATGAGTTCTCAGTATTTTTATAGATTTCTTGATATTTTTATTTTTAAACTCTATTAATATGTGGTTTTATACATAATAATTTCATTTATTTGGGAGAATGGGTACATATACATTGTATTTTGATCATTTTTAATATAACCCCCGCTGAACCCTCTCCATTTCCCCGTTTCCATTCCACATCTCTAGAAACTTTGCCTCCCTTTTTGATACCATCTTTCCTTTACTTTGCTTCTTAGGTTATTTATACATTGGGCTTCTCACATATAAGAAACCAAGTGATATAAAAGTTCTGTGTTTGATTTAATTAGGCTTATCACTATAGATTCAATATCCATCCATTTTCCTGTAAATGACTCAAATTTATATATCTTCATGACTGAGTAATATTTCATTGTGTATATATACCAGATTTTCTTTTCTTTTTTGCTTTAAATTTTTATTTTTATTAGCATATGTTCACAAAACATAATCATTACATTCCTCATGGGAAAGTGGTACATGTACATAACACATCTTTACTCTTTTCAAGTTCCCTACCATCTTCTCCCTTTCATGTACCTCCATCTATTGATCCTTTTCCCATTTACCAATCAACTATCCCCCTGCCTCCTATCACCTATTTTGTATTTTAATCTTTAATTTTTTTGTAATTTGGGTTTCTCATATCAGAAAAGCAATGTGATATTTAACATTTTGTGTCTGCTTTTATTTCACTTAAAAGCATGTTCTCAAGGCACATCCATTATCCCACAAATGAATCAAATTTATCATTATTTATAGCAGGGTAGTACACCATTGTGGAAAAATACCAACTTTTATTTATTAATCTTTTGATGGACATATAGGCCACTTCCAAGAGTTAATTATTATGAGTTGTGCTGCTAACAACAGGAATGCATTTATCATTGTAATATGTCTTTAATTCTTTCTGTAAGATACCTAGAAGGGGAACAGCTGGGTCAAATGGAATTTCTTTAAGTTTTTGAGGAATCTCTATTGAGGCTGTGATTTTCATAGAGGCTATACTAGTTCACATTTCCATAAAAAATGTAGTGTTTTCCTTTTTCTCCACAGCCTCACCAGCATGTTATTATTTAATTTCTTTTTAGTAGCCACTTTTTCTTGAATAAGATGAAATCTCAGTGATATTTTGGTTTGTGTTTCTCTAGTGGCCACATATGGTGAACATTTTTTCATGTATTTATTGGCCATTTGTGCTTCCTCTTCTGCAAAGTGTCTATTCACTTCACTTCCCCAATTTTGATTAGATAGTTTACTTGGGGGAATCTAATTTTTCTGAGTTCTTTATATACTCTACATATTAGTCCCTATCTGAGGGGTAGCTGGCAAAATTTTTCCCATTCTACTTGTTGTCTCTTCACTTTCTTGGTTTTTTCCTGTGCTGTGAATAAGATTCTTATTTTTATATAATACCATTTGTTGATTCCTGATATTATTTCTTGTGCAATTGGGTCTCTGTTCAAAAAGTCCTTGCCTATGTCTTTGTTTTCAAGAGTTTTATCTACTTCTTCTTTTAGCAGATTGTTTCTGTTTTAATATTTAGATCATTGATTTTTGATGTTATTTTGGTTAATGATGATAGATTGTGTTCTAAATTCAACCTTCTGCATGTGAGTAACCAGTTTTCCTTGCACCATTTGTTAAACAGTCTATCTTTCATCCAGCATATGTTTCTGGTTCCTTTGTCAAAATTCAGATGGCTGAATGTTCCTGGGGTTATTTCTGCATCCTCTATTCTGTCCCATTGATCCACATGTTGGTTTTGTGACAGTGCCATGCCATTTATATCACTCTAGTTTTGTAATGTAATTTAAAATCCTGTATTGTGATGCCTCCTGATTTGCTATTCTTGCCCAAGTTTGCTTTTGCTTTTCTGGGTCTCCTCTGGTTCCATATGAATTTTAGGATGGTTTTCTCTAATTCTGTGAGGAATGTTATTGGTATTTTGATTGGGATTGTATTAAATCTATATATCAGTTAAAGAAGTATGGCTGTTTTGACAATATTTGTTCTGCATATCCTGGAAATGAAGCTATCTTTCCATTTTCTGATATCTTTCTTGATCTCCTTTTTCAAAGTACTATGGTTTTTGTTATAGAGGTCTGTCACTTGCTTTGTAGGTTATTTCCTAGTGTTTAATATTTCTTGAAGCTACTGTGAATGTCATGGTTTTCCTAATTTCTTTCTTAGTGGGTTCATTATTCATGTACATAAACACTATTGATTTTTTTATTGGTGCATGTTTGTGCTACAAAATGATTACAATTATCATAGGGAGAGGGTATATATATATATATATATATATATATATATACACATCTTAATTATTTTTTCTATTTTTTCCATCCCTTGCCCTTCTCCTCCATCCCTGCTCCTTCCAACTCTTGGTCACTTCCCATTTGGAAATGCTCTATTTTCATCATTTTCCCTCTTCAATTGTGTGTTGATTTTATATGCTCCTGCCTTGACGAATTTGTTTTTTTAGTTCTAGGAGTCTTTTGATGGAATTTGTTTTGGCTGCTATGTAAAGGGTCACGTTATCTGTGAATAAGGATAATTTCACTTCTTCCTTTACTATATGTATCCCTTTTATTTCTTTCTCTTGCCTGATTGCTTTAGCTAATGTTTTGAGTATATTGAAGAGGAGTTGTGATAGTGGATATACTTTTGTGTTGCTGAAATTATAGCGAAAGCTTTCCACTATTTCCCATTTACTGTGATGCTGGCAGCAGGTTTGTCATGGATGGCTTCAACCAGATAGAGATAAGGTCCTCCTATTCCTATTTTTTCAGGGTTTTTATTATGGATTCATGGATTTTGCAAATGCTCTTTCTGCATTTATTGAGATGACAATTTTACTTTTGCCCATGCTTCTATTTATGTGATTTTTCTTTTTCTGGTTTTGTAATCAAGACAATATTAAATTCCAGGAATAAGCTTCATAGTATTCCTTCCCTTTGAATTTCATTAAAGAATTTGAGAAGTATTGACCTGAGATCTTCCTTTAACTTCCTGTAGAATTCAATGGTGAATCAAATCTTGGTCTTTACTTGGTGGGATTTTTATTACTGTCTCAATTGCATTTACTTTTATTGGACTGGGGAGAATTTTTTATGTCTTTTTGTTTCAGTTTTGGTAATGCATATGTGTCTTGGGGTCTGTCCATTTTTTACAGATTCTCCAATTTTTTTTAATGTGGGTACCAGGAGTCAAATTCAGGACCTCGCACTTGCCAGCAGGCGCTTGTGCCGCTGAGCGATATCACTGGCCCTTTTTTTCCTTTATGTGGGTACCGGGAGTTGAACTCAGGACCTCGCATTTGCCAGTCAGGCGCTTATGCTGCTGAGCTATCTCACCGGCCCTTCTCTAATTTTTGAAGACCATAAGTCTTCAAGGTAGTTACTAATAATTCTGGATTTCAGTACTTTCCATTGCAATTTCACCTTTTTATTTCTAATTTTATTTCATGTGTATCTTTTCTGTCCTTCTTATGATATGTTTGGCTAAGTGTTTTTCTACTGGTTTATTCTTTTAGAGAACCAGCTCTTTGATTTATTGATTTTTCCTATTTTGTTTCATCTCAATTTCATTAATTTCTACTCTGATTTTTACAATCCCTTCCTTATACTAATTTTAGATTTGGATTGTTCTTGTTTCTCTAGAATTTCTGAGTCACATCATTAGGTTACTTATTTGGGATTGCTCTACTTTTTGATGTGGCTGTTCACAGATATAAACTTCCCTCCTACGACTGATTTTATGGTGTTGCATAGGTTCTGGTATGTTGTACTGGCATTATCATTTTATTTGAGGAAGTGTCTAATTTCTTCCTTGATTTCTTCTGATTGATTTTTTAAGGGGGTATTTGTTTAATCTCTACATACTTGAATAATTTCTGTGTTTCCTTTTGACATTGATATCTAGTTTTATTGCGCTATGATGTGATAATATTCTTGGCATTATCTGATTCATTTCTATTTATTTAAGCTTGCTTTATGGGTTAGTATGTTTTCCATTTTGGTGACAATTCCATGTGCTGTGGAGAAGAATGTGTATTCTGTTGTTGTTGGATTAAACATTTTTACATATCTATTAATTCCATTTGTTTGATGATATGGTTCGACTATAATTCTTTGTTCATTATTTTGTCTATTTGATCTATCTATTGTGACAGTGGGGTATTTAATTACCCCACCACAATTGTGTTCATGTTTACCTGATCTTTTATAACAAGTAGTACCTTGTTTTATAAAGTTGGGTGTGCCAGTGATTAGTGTGTATATATTTATAATTGTTTTCTCTTCCTGTTGAATTTTTCCCTTAACTAATATATAGTGACTTTTTTGCCTCTTCTCATCAGTTTTGGCTTCAAGTTCACTTTGTCTAAAATTAGAATACCTAGCCCTGCTTATTTGTTCATGTTGTATGGAATATTGTTTTCCATTGTTTGATTTTTAGTTTCTTCTTGGATTTAGTGTGTTTCTGTATATGGCATACCACAGTATTTTTATCCAATCTGCAAAATTGTGTCTTTTGATTGGGGTTCTGTGATCATTAACATTGAGAATCATTACAGCAAGTTACTGACTTATTCTTATCATTGCACTACTGTCATTGCTCAATTCTTTTTTCCCTTCTGCTTAACTGCTAACTCTCTGCTGTATTAATTCAGCACTGACTCTTTCTAGGATTTCTTTGAAAAGTTTTTGGAGTGTTGATTTTGAGGTCATGAATATTTTAAGATACTCTCTGTTGAACTACCTTATTTCTCCATTATTATTATTATTATTTTGTGGGTACCGGGAGTTGATCTCAAGACCTCATGCGCCAGCAGGCGCCCGCGCTGCTGAGCAATATCACCAGCCCTTATTATTTTCCCATATGTGGGTTCCGGGAGTCGAACTTGGGCCCTTGCACTTGCCAGGCAGGAGCTTACGCAGCTGAGCCATCTCACTGGTCCCCCCTCCATTATTTTTTAAAGATGGTTTTGTAGGTTATATCATTCTGGGTTGGAAGTTATTTTCTTTTAAGTCTTGAAAATCTTCACTCCAAATTCTCCTCACCTTTAATCTTTGTGTTTATAAGTCTGCTTTAATTATGATGAATTTACTTTTAGAAGTGGTTTGGGCTGGTGAGATGGCTCAGCAGCATAAGTGCCTGCCTGTCAAGCTTGAGGGCCCAAGTTCGACTCCAGAACCCACCTATGAATAAAAGGGATGGTGATATCGCTCAGGGGCATGGGTGCCTGCTGGCATGCGAGGTCCTGAGGTCGACCCCCAGTACACACACACACACACACACACACACAAGAAGTGGTTTATTGCTTTTTTTCTAACAGCTTTTAAGATACTATCCTTGTGTTGGACTTCTGAGATTTTGTCTATGTTGTATCATGGAGTTTTTTTCTGATTATGTGTTGTGGACCATAAATTACAAATTTAATCTAGGGGATGTCCAAGCTTGTCCTTGTCCTACACTTTGAGCCAGATTGGAATGGGGGAACTCCCTGCTTTTTTCTGGTCAGAGCTGGAAGCCCTAGGTCTAGTGGCTGCTGTGGCACTCACAGGGCAAGATAAGACCTGCTGAAAATGATAAGGCTCCTGGAGAGACTACAGTTTCTTTATTGCCCCATCTCATCCTTGTCCTTGCAAGAATGCTTTGTTCTTATTACTAGCCCACTGTAGTTGCCATTACTGTTCCCAGAAGCACCCACTGCCCTTCACCAATTGTCCTTGACTCAGATGTAATGAATAAATACCAAAGTTTTGAGCATCTCATGGCCTTTTGTTCCCAGAGGACAATTGGTCATCCCAGATCCCTGCTGTACCCTTATTTTTTCTCTTGCTCTTTCTTCCTGCTATGTGCCATAACTCCAGATGGGAGACCAGGGACTAACTGAAGGGGTCCCTGATACCATGGAAAGGGTCTCTGATAATTATGGCTATTTTAGATTCTATGTGTTTCACTTATCTATGTGTTAAATTCTTTCCCTGTGTTTGGAAAATTATTTTGCTATTATTTCTGTGAATAGATTTATTTTATGATATTCATGTTTTCTGAATATTCATTAATTCCAATTAATCTTAACTTAGCATTCTTTGTGTCACTGAGCAGTTGTTGGATCCATTTTTCATGATTTCTTGTTGTTTTTTTAAAGTATATATGAGTATTTGGTCACTTATATCAACTGTATCTTCTAGTTCTGACACAATCTCCTCACATTTGTCATTTCTGTTGTCCATACTTATAAGAATATTTCATCTCCTAGATGTCTGTTTGGCACATTTTCTTGGACTCTATTTTTTGCTAACCTGATCATTCATGCTTTATATTGCTTTTATATCAGCTAGATTTTCAATAGGGTCTTCTGTAAGCTCACTGATCATTTTGTTTATTATGTCCATCTGTTTAGTTATATCATATTTGAGCTTGCTAAGCATCTTAATCAATTTGTGTATTTCCTTTTTTATCATTTTTTTTTATAATTCAGCTCTTTGACACTTGATTTTCTCCACATTGGAGGTTCAGTTCTGGGAAGTTGACAGTTTGGGCAGGACTTTATCACCTTGTTTTCTCATGTTTTGTGTATGTGTGTGTGTGTGTGTGTGTGTGTATGTTGAAATCTGTAGGTCAACTATAGTAGAAAGGTTTTGTTGCTAGTATGGAGATCACTTAGTATCTGCTCTCCAGTGATATATTCTGGGCCTGGCTAAATATAGGCCTTTGCCTCTGTCCCAAGATCGTACCACCTTCATTAATTTGGGGATGGAAATGTGAAATGTAATTGGCCCAGCACAAAGTTCTCTGAAAATGAACCATAGTATTATTGATGACAGAAAAACAAACCAGATATTGACATAGTACAGTGGTGGTGAAATTTTTAGAGACTTAGTACCCAAACTGCAATCCAAAACCCACTTATTTATCAAAAAAGCACCAAGACTGCAATTAAAGCTGATTGCTTTGGTGCTGGGGTGATGCTGGGGTGACTTGTATCATGTGCCAAGAAAGAGTGAGCACTGTGTGCCTGCTGTGGCATGAATGCCTTAGGTTTGCCACAACAGCATAGAGTACAGATCAGTAGCAACAACTGTGCCATTATACTGGCAACAGCAACAAAATCAGCAAAAATAATAGATTCAAAGATAGTCTCGATATTGATACATCAAAAGAACCAATAGAAGCTACCACTGTGCCATGCTAAACCACTGAAAAGAAATCTATACTTATAATACAGACACAAAGACAAACGAAATATTGACATACACTATCTAATAAATACAACTATACTAATGACAAAAGTAGGAAAAATGCAACAATAAAATCATAGTCAACTAAATATCTAAATATTAATAGTACTTAATGCTAATAAAGAAGAATTTGATGGGGAAGGGGAAAATGAAAATCGTAAAACTTGAAAAATAAAGGAAGGTCAGGAGGAGAAAAAAGTAAGATAAAGGAGCCTATAATGGATTTTTTAAATTAATAGAATTAAATGAAAGTAACAGAAAAGACAAAAAAGAAAAAGAGATAAAAATAAATGAAAAAAGAATACAGAAGAAAAAGAAAACTTCCAAAGACCAATGAAGATGAAAAGAAATGATCCAAAAAAATTCCCCTGTGGTTTCTTCCAGGGTCTGCAGTATTAGAATACATCAGATATGAAGGAAGGATAGTAAGATACTGTTAAGACCTATTTTGATTTCACACTCAACATTTTGTTGTGAATGCTGACTCTTGCCTTTAGTGCTGTTCCAATATCCAACCACCTTCATTAATTTGGTGAGGGGAATGTACAGTGTAATTGACACTATACAAAGTTCTCCGAAAATGAACCACAATATTGTTGACATAAAGACAAACCAAATATTGACATAGAGAAGAGATGGTGAACTTTCTAGTGACCTTTTAGAGATGGAGTGCTCAAACTGCCTTAGGGCTATATTCATGCCAGCTGCTCCCAGTTTCTGTGTCTTTTGTTCCCCAAGTAACAGCTCTGTCTGTTTAGTTTTTGGTCCGTGGGTTTCTGAGTGCCCCTCCCCCTACTCCAGAGACCCCTCTGTCCATACACTTCAAGCTGCGGTATACCCTTGATCACATTAGTAGATAGGGAAAGCAAACCAACCACTGATTTCTGTGCTAGATATATGCAGCAGGACTGGGGGTGGGAGTTCAAGCAGTTTGCTGGAATTAATACCTGCACTTTCAGACCTACCTCCTTTAGAAAGCCAGTCATGACTAGCCTGGATTCTCAACTAAGAGGGTAGGACCCCCATTGCCCTCCAAGCAAGAGCTTAAATTTCTAAGGATGGCTATATCTCACTTGCACCCACTCCATGACTGTCTCTTTTGGGTCTCTCTCACCACTCACTGCAGCAAGGTGCCCCTAGAAACCATTAAGTTTAGTTGTTTTCTATTTGTTCTGTAGCTCAGTCTTAAACAACTCCTTTCCAAAATGAATCCTGTTTAAACATTCAAATATGGATGGGGTTGCAGCTGCACTGGATTTTTTTTTTCTCCAAGTCTAGCCCGTCATATAAAAGGAGTCACTTTCAGAGTAAAACCTCTGGTCTTTTTTGCAGTTTACAATAACCATTGGCTTTTCTTGGGTCTAGCACTGTAAGCCTGGTTTACTATTTCTTTCTGGAGCTGTCAAATTTCTCCAGGCTTACCTTGTATTAGTGGAGACAGGTACCCCTCCCCAGAAACGGGTGTTAGCTTTCCAAAGAGCTTCATTCTTTTCTCTATGTTGTGCTGCATATCTCCAGCTTCTCTATAATTTCTAGTTTTCCTGTCACCTCCCTCCCAATCACAGGATATCTACTTTTTTTTCTTCACCAAGTTGTTTTCCAGGTATCTCAATTCCAGATCCTGAAGGACTGTATTTTGATACCTGTCTTGTTCCCAATATAAAATAACCACAACAATTTCTTTATTCATACATCTATTAATGGGTATCTGTGCTATTTTTATAATTTAGCTACTGTGAGTTGCACTGCTATAAACATGGGTATCTATGTATCTTTGAATATGTAAACTTTAACTTTTTGGGGAAGACACCCAGGAGAGAAATATCTCAGCCAAATGGAATCTCTAGTTTTACCTTTTTGTGAAATCTCCATTCTAATTACGAGTGGTCATACTAGTTTACATTCCCACCAACAATGTAGACAGATTTCCTTTTTTTCCACATCCTTGCCATCATTGGTGGGAATTTGCATCTTTGATGACAGCCATTCTCTCTGGAGTAAGATGCAATTTCTGTATTCTCTTGGTTTTCCCTAATGACCAAACATGCTGATAATTTTTTTTCATAAACTTACTGGCCACTTGTATTCCTTTTTTGAGATGTGCCTATTCATTTGCCCATTATCTAATTAGGTGTTTTGTTTTGGAGGGGTTTTTTTTTTTTTTTTTTGCTAGAAAGGTTTTATGTTTATTTAAATGTAAAGGTAGGAAAAGAAACAGGCTCTGCAGAGCAAGTTTGGGCCAAGTAAAAGTAGTAAAGTGAGTATGTTCTACAGGATAAGTGCTGGCTGCTGTGGGAGAACCCACTAGCAAAGAGCTCAATGTTGACTATCCCTTTTGTATCACTTGTTTCTCAGTCTAACATCAGGTTTAGGTCGTCCCATGGAAAACCTTCTGAGTTCTCATAAGAAGTCCACATGCAGGCCTTTGGAAACTGTTCTGCTCTTGTGTCCTAGGATTTTGTAATTAACAGGTAATGCCTGCTTCCCCAGCCCACTTTGCCAAACCCAAATCTCCTACCTCATTCCCCCTGAGAGACACACATCCCCATAATTTTTTATAAGGTGCTGAGAGAGTGTAGGTCTTCATCTTCATATAGCTACTTCCTTCTGAATGGGGATGTAGGCCCTACCTATTGCTGGTGTTATGTCCTCTCCAAGTATCTTGGGATGTTATGGCTCATTGTCTTGATTGAAGAAAAAAGAACCTGTCAGGAAACAATGAGAAAAGAGTTAGTGACTGTTAAGCTGTCTGTTTGATGGGAGAAAGAAAGTAACTTTACTATTAAGATGGTGATGTAGAGTTCAAATATTAGAAGTAACAAGTCAGATTGTCATGCTTCCTGTAGAGGACAAAATATGGCAAAGAGGGATGTTAGATAAACTATCAAAAGCCTGAGTGCTGTAGCATTAGCAAAATTACACATATATATCAAATAATAACAGGAGTCTCAAAACAGGTGCCCATTTAAGATGTGGTGAATTAGAGTCATTAGTGATGCTAATAATCTGCACCCAGTGCAGCGGAGTCTTGCTTTCTGAAGAGGAACCTCAGTTCTTTATTTAGTACATATTTGCCATATGTAATGATACCGTGACCCTCACAGCTCTAAAAATTCCCAGGGGGAAGAACAGCAAGAGGATGGACAAAGAAAGAGACAAAATCTGAGGTCAGGTGGAGCCCTCTCTCCTGATGGGAGGAAAGGAACTGCTCAACCAATGCAGTGTATTTATACATTTAGCAAGTTGGTGTAATGTGACACCCCTTTGCCTAGCAACCCATTGCTTGGATTGCCTTGGGGCTAGGGGTTCTCTGGGCTGAAGCAGCTTGTTTACATAGCCCACCACAGCTACTCTTTTTTGCTCTTTGTTTTCTGGCTGGCCTTGCCTCAACTCCACATGTGTGATCAATTTCAAGCTTCAGCCACTCCCCACATAATGATCACATTCATTATAAGGAATTTTTAACTGTACAAAATTCATCTGTGCTAGTAACTTTTCTCTTGTTGTGGAGACAAAATACCTGACAACCAAAATTAAGGAAAGAAAGGTTTATTTAACTCACAGTTTGTGGAGGTTCAGTCTATACTGAGCTGGCTCCAAGGCAGAGTGGCACATGGCATAGGGCAACAGTTCATGGTGGTGGCAAACAGCAAAAGCAACAAGAGCAAAAAGGGAGGAGCAGAGAACAAGCCTCTTTACCTCCCTTATATTGCATGCAGGCTATCCAGCCCAGGCCAGGTGCAGCACTCACCCATAATCCCAGCACTGAACCACGAATCAATCACAGACTCTAGAAGCCCACCCCCATGACTGCATGAGGCTTTTGGGGAACATCCAGACACAAATGATAAGAACATCTTAATTCTTCTTTATTCTTATTCCCTTCCCCTCTCTTCAAACATTTTTCCTCCTCCCATTTGAAAATGCTTTTGCTTCCATTTTTCCTTCCATTCTCATTCTCTCCCTCTTCCCTTCCTTCCTTTCCCTGATCTGGTTCCCCTTCCAATTCAAACATATTCTTTATAATTCCCAATGTCTATCCTCCATTTTTCTCTTTATTTACCCTTTGAGTTTCTCACACAAGAGAAACAATGCAATATTAAACATGTGCATCACATTTATTTCCTTAAAATTATCATCTTGAGTTGCACCCATTTACCTAAAAATGACTCAAGAAGAGTAGTACTCCACTGTATATAAGTACCACAATTTCTGTAACCATTCATCTGTTAATGGGTATATAGGCTGTATCCAATATTTACCTAGTCTAGATTTTGCTACTGTAAATAAGAGTATACATATATCACTGTGGTATGATGCTTTTAATTCTTTCAGGATGATACCTAGGAGGGGAATTTGCTGGGTCAAATGGAACCTCTAGTTTTAGTTTTTTTATGTTGTTTACTTTTTTGGGGAGAACTTTACTGGGACATAATTGACATATGACACACTGCAATGTGACATATTTAAAGTATGTGTGTACACCAATAAAACCATCAGAACTCTCTAAACTGAGCACACTGATCACCCTAGAGATTTGCTTGTATCTCTGTAGTCCTTGCTGCTGCTGCCAGGCTCCCCCATCCTATCAACTACTAACATGCGTTCTGTAGCTATAAATTACAAGTTTGCACTTGCTAGAGATTCGTATACATGGGATACTATAATTGGTTCTTTTTTATTGTTTTGTTTTGGCCTAGCTTCTCCCACTAATAATATAACCATGCTATTCTGTTGATGTTCCTGTTTATAATTTTTTTTTACTGATCAGCATCATTCCATGGGAGGGTGGGCCCCAATTTGTTAACCATTCACCTACTGATGGACAGCTGGGCAATTTTGCTTAGGGAATATTACACACAAGGCTGCTGTGAATGTTCCTGTGCAAGTATTTGTGTGGACATACACTTCCATTTGTCATGAGTAAATAAGAGTGGAATGGGTAGATCATGTCATAGATGTATATTTGACTTTTTAAAAACCTGCTGAATTGTCTTTCAAGGTTGTGATGCTGTTTTATGTTCCCATCAGCCATGTATGAGAACCCACATGGCTCCACCTGCTCACCAGCACTCTGCAACATCTGGGAGTCATTCCAGTTCTTGGTCGACAGATCTCACTGTGGCTCCCATCTGTACTTTCTTAATGGCTGATGTGGAGCACTTTCTCAGGTATTTCTGTGCCATCCCTGTCTCTCATTTGATGAAGAATCTGCTCAGATATTTCCACTGTTTTGTATTCAATTGCTGGTTCTTAAAGTTTTGGTTCTGAGGTTTCTTGTATATTTTCTAGATACATGACTTCTTTCAGATAATGATAGACACTTTTTTTCATTTCCTTAACAGTGTGTTTTCTATTTTATGTAAAAAATAAAACAAAATTTCATAACAAAGTAATAGGAGAATAACAATAGATAATACATTGCATATTGTTATCTTCAAAGTAGTTACTCAGAGTAAAAGATATGGGCATTAAAAATTCTCCAAATGATATTAGCACAAACCTTTCTTTTCAATGAACTAAGAGAAACTAGTAGTATAACTATCTTTTTATTATTTTCCTTTTCCCTTCCTTCCATTCCCACTTCCCCAAACCTAGTTCCACTTTCCTTTGAACAATTTCTTCCCATTCACAATATCTATTGTCTATTTTGGTCTTTATGTACTCTTTCAGTTTCTTACACCAGGGAGACAATAAAATGTTTACACATTTGATTCTGATTTATTTCACTTAGGAGTATGGTCTCAAGTTGCCTCTATTTAACCTATAATGTCTCTTTTATCCTTCTTTGTAGCTGAGTACTCCATTGCATCAAAAGAACACAAATTTTGTTTTAAAAAGAAAAAACAATAAAAACAATAATACAGAATTTCAAAACAAGATAATGGGAGATTAACAATGGTTAATATAATGCACATTGTTATCTTCAAAGTAGTTGCTTAGATTACAAGTTATAGGAATGAAAAATTGATCAAACAATGTAAACAAAAACCATTCTTTTCGACGAACTAATAGAGAGTAGTAAAGTTATCTATCTTGTGTATATATATACGTGTGTGTGTGTATACATACACACACACACACACACATATATATATATATATATATATATATATATATATACTTTTCCCTTCTTTCTTTTCTCCATTCCCCCATACCAATTGTTCTTTCCTTTTGAGCAGTTTCTCCCCCTTTCAATTTCACAACATCTATTGTACATTTTTTTTGCGGGTACCGGGGGTCGACCTCAGTACCTCACGCGCTAGTAGGCGCCCATGCCGCTGAGCGATATCACCAGCAGCTTTTATTTTTTTTGTATGTGGGTTCCAGGAGTCGAACTCAGGAACTTGCGCTTGCCAGGCCGGTGCTTACGCTGCTGAGCCATCTCACCGGCCCTGTACATTTTCTTTTATAATATTTACTCTCAGTTTCTTACACTAGAGAGACAATACAATGTTTACACATGCAAGTCTGATTTATTTCACTTATGAGTATGGTCTCAATTTGCATCCATTTACCTATAAAACCCTCGAGTTTATGCTTCTTTATAGCTCTGTACTACTTCATTGTATGAAAAGACCGCATCTTTTTTTATCCATTCTTCAGTTGATGGGCATTTGGGTTGTTTTGAGGATTTAGCTATTACAAATTGTACTGCTAAAAATATGGGTTTACAAATATTGCTGTGGTATGTTTTCAATTCTTCTGGGAAAATACCCAGAAGGGGAATAGTTGGGTTGAATGGGACCTCCAATCCTAGTTTTTTTAGGAAACTCCACACTGATTTCCGCAGTGGTTGTACCAGTATACACTCCCATCAACAGTGGAGAAGTGGTCCTTTTCCCCCATATCCCCAACAGCATTTGTTATTCATTGATTTCTTGATGATAGCCATGCTTTCTGGAGTGACATGGAATCTCAGTGTTGTTTTAATTTGCATTTCTCAGAGGACCAATGATGTTGAACATTTTTTCACATATTTATTTGCAATTTGTATTTCTTCATCCATGAATTGTGTATTCATCTCAGATGCCCATTTTTGGATTGTGTCATAAAAAGACCACAATTTTTTATACATTCTGTGGTTGAGGGAGATTTAGGTTGTTTCCAAATTTAGCTATTACAAATTATGCTGCTATAAACATGGATGCAGATATATCGCTGTGGGATGATGTTTTTATTTCTTCTGGGAAGACACCCAGAATGGTAATATCTGGGTCAAATGGCACCTCTAATCCTACCTTATTAGGAAACTCCATACTGACTTCCACAATGGTTGCCCCAGTCCACACTGCCACCAACAGTGGAGAAGGGTTCCATTTTCCCCACAGCCCCTCCAGCATGTGTTATTGGCTAATTTCTTGATGATAGCCATTCTTTCTGGAGTGCTATGGAATCTCAGTGTTGTTTTAATTTGCATCTATTGGATAACCAAAGATGTTGAACATTTCTTCACATATTTATTTGCCATTTATATTTCTTCATCTGAGAAGTGTGTGTTCGTCTCAGATGCCCAGTTTTCAATTGGTTCTTTGAATTTGAGTGGTCTGATTTTATTCCATTCTTTGTATGTTCTACATAGAATTCCTTTTTCTAAGAGATAATTGGCTAAAATTTTTCCCATAATGTGGGTTGTCTTTTCACTCTGCTGGTGATTTCTTTTGATATGTCAATTTTTTTTGTGGGTACCGGGGGGTCGACCTCAGGACCTCGCACGCCAGCAGGCGCCCGTGCCACTGAGCGATATCACCAGCCCCTTTTTCGTATGTGGGTTCCGGGAGTCGAACTTGGGCCCTCACGCTTGCCGGGCAGGCGCTTAAGCCGCTGAGCCATCTCACCGGCCCTATGTCAATGTTTTTATAAGACGAGATCCCAGTTGTTGATTCTTTGAAGTTTTTCCTGTGCAGTCTGTTTTTTTTATGAACTCTCTGCCTAAATCTATGTCTTCAAGATTTCTACCTACTTCCTCTTCCAGTAAATTTACTATTTCTCTTTTAGTAATTTTATCTTAGTTCCATTTTTCAGTTTAGTTTAGTGCATGGTGATAGACATGGTTCTAGTTTTAGTCTTTGGCATGTGGAAAGCCAGTTCTTACATCAACATTTATTAAAGAGGTTATCTTTCTTCCAGTGAAAATGTTTGGCCCCTTTGTCAAAGATAAGGTGACTGAGTGTGTTTGAAATTGTGTCTGCATTTTTTCATCTGTTCCACTGATCCTCAGTTCTGTTTTTTACAGTGCCATGCTGATTTTATCACAGTAGCTTTGTAATATAGTTTCAACTCAGGGATTGTGATGCCTCCTGTCATGCCTCTGTTGCCCAGGATTGCCTTTGCTAGCCTTTGTCTCTACTTTAACCAGATAATTTTTAGGAAGGTTTCCTCTAGTTCCTTGAGGTATGCTAATGGTAGTTTGATCAGAATTGAACTACATCTGTGTAACAGTTTTGGGAGTATGGTCATTTTCACTGTTGTATGTTCCTATCCATGAGCAATGGTTATCTTTCAAATTTCTGATATCCTCTTCAATTTCATTTTTCAGAATACCATAATTTTCAATATATAGATTTTTTACTTCCTTTGTTAGGTCGATTACTAAGCATTTCATTTTTGGGGTGCTACTGTAATGGGTGTGTTTTCCCTAATTTCTCTCTCACTGAGTTTGTTGTTTGTGGACAGGAATGCTATTGATTTTTGAGTGTTGACAATTGTATCCAGCTATGTTACTGAATTTGGTTGTTAAATCCAGAACTGTTTTGTTGGAGTTTTGGGGGTCTTCTACGTAGAGCATCATTTCATCGGCGAATAATGACAATTTAACTTCTTCTTTCCTAGCCTTATTCAATTAGAGCTGTGGTAATTTTTCCAAAATTATATTTAATAGGAGTGATGATAATGGACATCCTTGTCTTGTTCCTGATTTTAGACTGAAAGCTTTCAGTTTTTGTCCATTTAGTATGATGTTGGCTGTTGGTTTATCATAGATGGCTTTTATCAGCTTGAGGTACAGACAATATATTCCGATTTTCTGTAGTTTTTTTTTTTTAATTTTATTTTAAAGAGAAGAAAAAACAAAACAAATCAAAAGAAGAACAAATTTTCAAAACAACATAATAGGAGGGTAACAATGGTTAATACATTGCGTATTACTATCTTTAAGTTAGTTATTCAGGACACCAGACATTAGCATTTAATTATCCAAACATTATTGGCACAAACCTTACTCTTCAATGAACTAAGTAAAAATCGTAGTGTATCTATCTTAACCATCTTATATATATATATATACAATTTTTTTCCCTTTCCCTTCTTTCTTTTCCCTATTCCAGTCTCTCTTTCCTTTTGACCAGTTTCTTTTTGATTCACCATGTCTATTGTACATTTTGGATCTTATTTACTCTTTCAGTTTCTCATACTAGAGAGACAATACGATGCTTACACATGTGCTTCTGGTTTATTTCACTAATGAGTATTTTCTCGAGTTGCATCCATTTACCTATAAAAGTCTCCAGTTTATCCTTCTTAATGGCTGAATAGTACTCCATTGTATAAAAATACCACATCTTTCTTATCCATTCCTCAGTTGATGGGCATTTGGGTTGTTTCCAAGATCTGGCTATTACAAATTGTGCTGCTATAAACATGGGTGCACATATATCGCTGTGGTATGATGTTTTTAATTCTTCTGGGAAGATGCCCAGAAGGGGAATAGCTGGGTCAAATGGGACCTCCAACCCTAGCTTTTTGAGGAATCTCCACACTGACTTCCACAGTGGCTGTACCAGTCGACACTCCCACCAACAGTGGAGAAGGGTTCCTTTTTCCCCACAGCCCCTCCAGCATTTGTTATTAGTTGATTTCTTTATAGTAGCCATTCTTTCTGGGGTGAGATGGTATCTCAGTGTTGTTTTAATTTGCATCTCTCGAATGACTAGTGATGTTGCACATTTTTTTGTATATTTATTTGCCATTAGTATTTCTTCATCTGAGAAATGTGTATTCATCTCAGATGCCCATTTTTGGAGTGGGTCTTTAAATTTGGGAGGTCTGATTTTTTTGAGTTCTTTATATGTTCTCGATAGTAATCCTTTGTCTGAGGAACAGCTGGCAAACATTTTTTCCCACATTGTGGGTTGTCTCTTCACTCTGTTGGTGGTTTCTCTTGCTGTGCAAAAGCTTTTTAATAAGATGAGATCCCAGTTATTGATTCTTTGGGATAGTTCCCGTGCGGTTGAGTTTTTATTCATAAAGTCTTTGCCTACACCAATGTCTCCAAGGGTTTTACCTATCCTACCTTCCAGCAGATTTAATGTTTCTGTTTTAATATTTAGATCTCTGATCCATTTTGAATTTAGTTTAGTGCATGGTGAAAGATATGGGTCTAGTTTTAATCTTCGGCATGTGTAGAGCAGTTTTTCCAGCACCATTTATTAAAGAGGCTATCTTTCTTCCAGTGAATGTGTTTGGCACCTTTGTCAAAGATAACGTGGCTTAGTATGTCTGGGGTTGTTTCAGCATCTTCTAATCTGTTCCATTGATCTTCAGGTCTGTTTTTTTGCCAGTACCACACTGTTTTTATCACAGTAGCTTTATAGTATAATTTCAAGTCGGGGATTGTGATGCCCCCTGCCTTGCCTTTGTTGCCCAGAATTGCCTTTGCTATTCTAGGTCTCTTCTGATTCCAAATGAATTTTAGGATTGTTTTCTCTAATTCTGTGAGATATGCTGTTGGAATTTTGATTGGAATTGCATTAAATCTGTATAACAATTTTGGAAGTATGGCCATTTTCACTATATTGGTTCTTCCTATCCAGGAGCAAGGGATATCTTTCCATTTTCTGATATCCTCTTCAATCTCCTTTTTCAGAGTACTGTAGTTTTCAGTATAGAGGTCTTTTACATCCTTCGTGAGGTTGATTCCTAGGTATTTCATTTTTTTGGATGTTATTGTGAAAGGTATTGTTTCCCTAATTTCTCTTTCAGTAAGTTTGTTATTTGTGTACAGGAAGGCTATTGACTTTTGAGTATTGACTTTGTATCCAGCTACACTACTGAATTTGCTTATCAAATCTAGCAGTTTTTTAGTGGAGTTTTTGGGGTCTTCTGTGTAGAGTATCATGTCATCTGCAAATAATGATAATTTAACTTCTTCCTTTCCAATCATTATTCCTTTTATTTCTTTCTCTTGTCTAATCGCTCTGGCTAAAGTTTCCAGAACTATGTTGAATAAGAGTGGGGACAGTGGACATCCTTGTCTTGTTCCTGATTTTAGAGGGAAGGCTTTCAGTTTTTGGCCATTTAGTATGATATTGGCTGTTGGTTTGTCATAGATAGCTTTTACCAGATTGAGATAAAGACCCTCTATTCCAATTTTCTGTAGGGTTTTTATCATGAAAAGGTGCTGGACTTTGTCAAAAGCTTTTTCTGCATCTATTGAGATGATCATGTGATTTTTGTCTTTGGTTCTGTTAATATGCTGTATTACATTTATTGATTTACGTATGTTGAACCATCCCTGCATCCCTGTAGTTTTTTTTTTTTTAAATCTTGAATGAGTGTTGGACTTTGTCAAAAGCTTTTTCTGCATCTATTGAGATGATCATGTGATTTTTGTCTTTGGCTCTGCTGATATGGTGTTTTACCTTTATTGATTTTTGTATGTTGAACCATCCCTGCATTCCTGGGATGAATCCACCTTGGTCATTTTATATAATCTCCTTGATGATTTGATGAATTCTGTTTGCTAGTATCTTATTGAGGTTTGTTACATCTATGTTCTTTAGGGATATTGTCCTGTGGTTTTCTTTTTCAGTTGTGTCTTTCTCTGATTTTTGTATCAGGGTAATACTTGCCCCCAGGAATGGTTTAGGGTATATTGCTTCCCTTTCAATTTCATTAAAGAGTTTGGGTAGTATTGTAATTAAATCTTTTCTAAATTTCTTATAGAATTCAACAGTGAATCCATCAGGACCTGGGCTTTTCTTAGTTGTAATTTTTTAATTGCATTTTCAATTTCATTGACTGATATAGGGTTATTCAGAATTCTTATATCTTTTTGATTCAGCTTTGGTAATTCATACATATCTAGAAATCTTTCCATTTCTTCTGTGTTTTCCATTCTATCAGAGTAACATTTTTCCAAATGGGTATTGATGATCTTCTGAATTTCCACAGTATCTGTAGTGATTTCACCCTTTTCATTCCTCAATGCATGAATTTGAGTCTTTTCTCTCCTTTTCATGATAAGGATGTCTAGGGGTTTATCAATTTTATTTATTCTTTCATAGAACCATCTCTGTAATTGATTAATTGTTTGTATTGTATTCTTAGTCTCAATCATGTTAATTATGCTCTGGTCTTCATAATTTCCTCCCTTGTATGGGCTTTATGATTGACTTCTCATTCTGTTTTCCTAATGTGAGAACTCCCCACCATAAAATTCCCACTTAGGACTGTTTACATTGTGTCCCACAGATTCTGGTAGGTTGCATCTGCATTTTACATTAATTGTAAATATTGTTTAATTTCTTCTTTAAATTCATCTCTGACCCATTGGTTGTTCATAAGGGTGTTTTTCTAATTTCCATATGTTTATGGAGTTTTTGTGGTTTCTTTTTCCATTAATTTCCAATTTTATTGCACTATGGTTAGATAATATTCATGGGATAATTTCAATTCTTTTACATTTACTTAACATGTTCCATGGGCTAGTATATGGTCTATTTTAGAGAATATCCTGTGTGCAGCTGAGAAGAATGTGTATTCTGATGTTCTTGGGTGGAGCATTTTGTAAACATCTACTAAGTTCATTTGTTCATGTGTTTCGTTCATTTGTGATGTTTCCTTGCTCATTGTTTGTCTTGTTGATCTATGTATTCGTGACATTGTGGTATTAAGTTCCCCAATACAGTTGTGTTTTTACTCATTTGATTTTTCATGTCTATTAATTTTTGTCTTATATAGTTGTGTGCTCCCATATTTGGTGCATGTATATTTATTATTGTTATCTCCTCCTCTTGAAGTTTTCCCCTAACAAGTACATAATGACCTTCTTCATCTCTTTTGATCATTTTTGATTTGAAGTTCACATTGTGTGCAAACACAATGGCTACCCCTGCTTTTTTCTGGGTTCCTGTTGCATGAGGCATTGTTTTCCATCCTTTGACTTTCAGTCTATGAATTCCTTTTTTAGTTAAATATGTTTCTTGTATACAGCATATTGTTGGATTTTGTTTCATGATCCACTCTGCCAGTGTGTTTCTTTTGATTGGTGATTTGGGGTCATTTACATTGGTGGTTATAACTGATATGTATTGGCTTATCTTTGTCATATTATTTTATTGCTGTTGGCTCCCCATTTATCCCTTCTGTTTATTTGCTTGCCTTGCTTGATGGTTTTTTCTGTTGTTGTTCTTGGAATTGTGATCATTTTTATCCCTGTTTAGAATATCTTTCATTACCCTTTGTAGTGTTGGTTTGGTGGTCAAGAATTTCTTCAGTTGTTGTTTGTCATGGAAGTATCTTATTTCTCCATTAATTTTGAAGATAGTTTTGCAGGGAACATCAATCTGGGTTGGAAGTTGTTTTCTTGCAGGATTTGAAATACCTCACTCCAAGCTCTTCTTGACTTGAGGGTTTGTGTTGAGAAGTCTGCCGTGATTCTGATGTGCTTTCCTTTATAGGTCATGTGTTTCTTTTCTCTAACAGATTTTAATATTCTGTTCTTGTGCTGAATTTCTGGGATCTTAATTATTCTATGTCTGCGTGAGAGTTATTCTGTTTATGGCTAATTGGTGTTCTATATGCCTCACTTATCTGTATGTCAGATTCTTTCCCGTATTTGGAAAATTTTCTGCTCTTTCTTTTGCATATATTTTTTATGTCATTTGTGTTGATTCCTGCTGTTTCAATGACACTATTTATTTTTACATTGTCTTTCTTTGCATCTTTTTGCAGCTTTTTAATTGTAATTTCCTGATATTTTGTTATTTTCTAGAGATCTTTCCTTTCGTGATCACTAGATGATCATCGTCTTCAAGGTCTGACAATCTCTCTTCTGTTTTGTTCAAGTAGTTTTGTCAGTTTTCAATGGAATATTTAATTTCCTGTATATCTCTTTGAATCCATTTCATGCGTTCTATTTCTTTCCTATATTGATCATTCACAGTCTCCATCCTCTTCCTTTCATCATCTTTTTTTTTAATCTATCTCTACTCTAGATTTGCTGAGCAATTCATTTATGAATGTTGACATTTCTTTTTGGACCTAAGGGATTTTTTCTGATCTGATTTCCTCCATAGCCTCATGGATTTGTTTCTTTACTTTGGTTGTTATCATTTCAGAAATGTCAGGTATGTGTCTTCCATTTTCTTCTATCTTATTTCCTCATGGACTTGTTCTGCTTGTGCTAGACATCTCAGGTTGCACTTTGTTTCTGCATCTTGTCATTTTCTATTCCTAAAGTTTTTATTTTGTTTTCTGTGTTGAGCTTTGTAATTTTTTTAGTAGGTAGCTTTATCACTAGTATCAAGGCCTCTCTAGGCAAGGTTTGTTCTTCGGGAATGTGTTCTGTTTGTAGGAGATTCTTGGTTTGTGTCTGTCCCAAGATCTTACCTTTCCAGTTAATGAAGAGTGAGATGTTGGTATCTTTTTGCCTCAGTCCCTAGTCTTTTGGTGCTGAGGTGTGGTGAGGTTATTACCCAAGAATTTCCCAGTGTTGTTACAGAAGTGTAAACAACTGATTAAGCCAGATATGACACCCTAGCTGAATTATTATTAGCACTGAGAATAGCGTCAAGCACAGTTTTGAACCTGACACACTGTGGTAACTACTAATTTTGTACCTTTAACCGTAGAAGCAAAATCTACAGTTATATAACAGAACCAGTCATAAATAGGGAGCTTGTATGCAAAGATTTTCCCCTTGGTAGAGTGGTTTTATTTTGTGGTGGGGAAATTTAAAATGGATAGTGGATAGTAAAGAGATAACTAAAAAGAAATAAAGTGGAAGCCAGGCTGGAGGAGGATGGATGATCGTGTAAGCTTTGGGAAACTTGAGAAGAGGGCAGAAAGAATGAAGGAGTAAGCAAGGGATTATTGAAGTTGACAAGAAAAATTAGAAAGACTATTCACTTGCATGAAAATATGATTAAGTCTTGAGAGGTAAGTTGAAGAAATGGGGAAAATAGGACAAATAAATTTGAACAAAAGTGTAGGTAAAAGGCAATATAAAACAAGGAGAAGGAATGGGAAGCAAACCACCAAAAAAGAACTAAAATAAAATAAAATAAAGTTTAAAAATTCCTCTGGTGTCCACCGAGTGTCCAAAACTACTGGATAACACTGCCAAGCCTGCGGTAGAGTTTGTGATGAATTTGAGTCTGATCTTGGCCTCCAGATGTGGGGGACTGGGATCAGATTCTTCAGCCAGTATTTTCTGTATGTCCCTTAGTGACCTTCCACTCCTTACCCTGTTTCTCTTGGCGGTGTTTCTCTCCAAGTTGTGTTGCTTTCAGACAGAGATAATGGTCTGTTCCCAGTCCAGTTCAACTTTGGATCCTCATGTTCCTTGCTCAGCCTTCTGTGTTCTTCCACTGGCAAGTCTCTTTCCTCTCAGTTCATTTGTTGCAGGGTGGGTGTGATGCTGTGATATGGTCTGGTCCTCTGCTCCTGATGTTAAAGTCCAAGACTGCTCAGTCCCGATTCTTACTCATCTCTTGAGTTGGGGTGCTAACTTCCTATTTGTTGCCTTTCAAGTTCCATTGCCATTGTCACCATCCTCTGCTGTAGCCTGTAAATTCCTCAGGTGAGATGGTGCTGTGAGGTGCTTTTCTGCTCCCGCCCCCTGCAGCGTAGGGATAGCCTGGGGCTCCACACTCTGGAGGTACAAGGCTGTTTAATTTCCCACACCTCTCTAACCACAGGTCATGGGGGAGGGGTTAGCTGTTCCATTTGCTACGCACCCCTGTAGTCTTTAATCTTATTCCTGGTGGTTCCAGTTAGCACTCTGGTGCACAGAAGGAATGGGAAGGATAGGAAAAAGAAAAGAAAAAAGGAAAGAAAGAAAGGAAAACTGGACGATCATCTAGGAGGGAGAAGTTCATGTCAGCAAAATTTACTACTGGACTGCGTTGTCTTCTGTTTGGATGAAGGCAGAAGAGGCAAGGGACCTCATATCCCAGGTGTATCCTGGATGGCTTGATTTAGCTACATTATCTCAATATATCCTTTTTTTCTTCTTTTAAGATTCTAAGTGTGGTTGGCAGTCATCCTGATCCGGCCACCCACCAGCAGCTGGCTGGTCTGGATGGCCATTTTATTAAATCCTTTATCTATATTTTGCTTGATCTATTAGTCTCTCATGTCAGATTGATTTTAGTTTCATGGTGTAGTTCCCTCTCCTTTCTTCCAATCACCTGTGTTTTATTTGAATTTCTCTGAGTAGCTCTGAACCAGATTCCTCCTCTATGTTGTCTCCTGTCTCTTCAGTTTTACACTCCACCATCTAACCAGAAGCCCAGAACCTCAGAACTTCCAGAGTTTCACAAGTATACTTTTCTTCCTAGTCCCATGAATACAGTCCAACCCAGGGTTTCTTGCATGAGGTGGAGATAAATCTGGATGGGTGTATTGCAAGTTTCCCTTCGCCTCTTCAATCTTCTTTTATTTATTTATTTTTTATATGCGGGTACCGGGAGTGGCATTCAATCTTCTTTATCAGAATGGGGGTTGAAGATTTTGGCTGGTCAAGCCCCTCTCTGGGAGCAGGGAGAGTCAGTCCTCCAGAGCCATGAGTCAGGTACATTGTCCTTGGGGAGGTATTTTTTAATTCCTTAAATACTCTGGATGTTAATCCTCCAACAGAAAGTACTTGGCAAAAATTTTTCATTCTGCAAGTTGTCTCTTCATGTGTTGAGTTTTTCTTTGCTGTTCAGAAGCTTTTAAATTTGATATAATATAATTTGTTTATAGTTGGTATTATTTTTTGTGCAATTCGAACTCTATTCAGAAAGCCTTTGCTTATGCCTATGTTTCCAAGTTCTTTGTCTATTTTTTCTTCCAGTAGGTTCACTGTTTCTCTTTTCACATCTAGGTATTTGATTACTTTTGATTTGATTTTAGTACAAGGAAAAAGATGAGTTTAGATTCACTCTTCTACACGTGAATAATCAGTTTTCCTGTGCTATTTGTTAAATTAGCTATCTTTTTCCAGCATATATTTTTATATCTTTGTCAAAGATCAGGTTATCTAAGGTGCACAGGGCTTTTTCTGCGTCTTCTATTCTATCCAAATGCTCCACATGTATATTTTTTGGTCATTACTATAATGTTTTCATTACTGTTCTTTTGTAGTATAACTTTAAATACAAGATTTGAATTTCCTCAGGAGTGCTTTATCTATTCTGGGTTTCTTCTTATGTAGTGTAAATTTTAGGATTATTTTTTCTAGTTCTGCAAAAAATGGTATTGGAATTTTTATTGGAATTACATGTATCTATGCATCATTTTGGTAATATGGCCATTTTGACAATATTGATTCTGCCTATTGAGGAACAGGGGTTGTCTTTCCATTTTTGAATTTCTTCTTCATCCCATTTCTCCACAATACTACATTTTTCATTGCAGAGATTTTTCATTTTTTCACTTAGGTCTATCCCTAGGTATTTAGTTTTGTTTTATTATTTTAAAGCTACCATGAATGGCATTGTTTTCCTAATTTCCTTATTATTTCTGTTCAGGAATACTATTAATTTTTTGTGTTAATTGTCTTGGCACTTTTTGCAGTTTGCTTAGTGAGTCTGAAACAGGCCTTTGCTTTTCTTTATCAAGATGCTCTACTTACCTTAGGGGCTAGACAGCATAAAAATATGAGCATGGGCTTTGCATTTGATTCAACATGCATTTTCCCCTTTATCCCTGCACCTTCAGCCTTCATTGAGACCTCCTAAATCATAATTAGGAAGATTGGAATCTTATCCTTCCTAAATTATTTGGCTCCAGCCCTGCCTGCTCATCAAAACTCTTACTCCTCATCATTTTCTGGGTCGCCACTGTCATTAAACTAAATAATCACAGTGTAGAGATGGAAAATTCCTTGTCATCCCTGACTATAAACTCACAGTGATTACTAGTTCAACATGCTCAATATCCTGTGAGCTCAGATTTTCCAATACATAATCTTGATTTCAGAGGTCCACTTAATTTGAAAGCTGAAATTTTTTGTCACTCAAAGTCCTTGTTAGAGCTTCACCGTATCAAAGCCAAGAATTTCCCCTTGCTTCCAACTCACACTCCAATCATCTTGTACAGATCATCTTCCAGACTTTTACATGGCTAGGAGATTTCAATACCTGCTTTACATTGATGTTATCCAATGTCTCCCACTGCCTTTGTTGAGAAGTTCTTAATAATTAAAAAAAGAAGTAAAAAACAGTTTCCTCTTTGTAGGAACCAATACAGGTCTTTTTCTACTTTCCCTTTCTTTGAGAGACAAAGAAACCTGCTTCTCATCCACAAATTCTGAAGGTGTAGCCAAAAACACTTTGGATTTGATGTCAAGATTTGAGCTTTGTTGTCATTTCACTTCCAGGTCTTTGTTTTCTTTGAAAGAATTTTGCCATCCTCTTCTCCTTGCTTCTACAGGATGGAGGGCTTAAAAACAAGTGACTAGAAATAAACTTTTTCTCCCTCCAACTTATTCCAACAGGCTACTTTTAGCTATCTAAGAAATTACTTACCACACTGTTGAGAATTTGTTTACTTGGGAGTTCATATCTCTTATAGGACTGAGTTTCTTTAAAGCAATGACTATAGGTTTATTTGTCTCTCTCCCCAGGGTCCAAGGGATACACTCTGTTTGTTTAGGTATTTCATTCATTCAGGAGATACATGCTGAGGACATGTTACCATCTATTTTCCCAAGTGATGAATTTCAAATGTCAAGTAGTGACCATGACAAACAAAATGAACATTCTGATCTGACACCACGCTGATCCTCAGAATTCCTGTAACAGTCGTCTGGCTTATCTGTCAATCCACAACATGACAACTTCAGGGTGAGGAGCCCTCAAATACTATATTGGGGAAAGAGGTCTGGAATCTAGGACTTGCTTGCCTCATGCCTCTCTGAGTGTTGTTTATGGGACCTCTCCTTCTCGGGTTCTTTATTTCTTCATCTAATAATAAACTAATATTTGTTGATGGATTCCTTTGGACTACAACTCTGTGAAACACTATACATACATTACTACACTAATTCCTCCCAATAACATTATGTTATCTCTATGTATGGGTAAATGATGTCCATAAAAGGAACACAACTAAGGAAGAACAGAACCAGGATTTGAACCCACCTCAAAACTGCAGAATTTGTGTATTTAACATCTGTTGTATACTGCCTCCTTGAAAACTGAGGCCAAAATCATTAAGCTGCCTTCCTCACATAGTTATGAGTATACAGAAGTAGCAAGTATTATGTAAATTGTAGAGCATTGTCTATATGGGAGCTAGACAAAAATCTTACCTATGCCACTCACTAGCTGTGTGACTTCAGACAGGTATTTAACTTTTATATATCTTAGCTTGTTCTTTAGTAAAACTAGTAATATAAGAGTATCTACCTAATAAGTCTGTTATAAGAGTTGAATGTTTTAGACACTTAGAACACGTTTGGCACAGAACATTTTGAGAATTAAATGGTTTATATTCTCTTCACTGTTTTATCCAGATTAACACAAGTTAGCAAAGAATATGGTGTTTGTGAAAGGGAAGATGTGATTTGATGTACAGTGAAGACTAAGATGGCATAGTTCTGGGAATAGAGACTAAAACCTTTTAGAGTGACTCCTGCAGGCTGGGGAACAACAGGTGGTTGACTTAGTCATTGTAACATAAAAGAAAATCAAGCAAAATCTGGCACAAGCTCACTTTGGTCTTCTCTTCTGAGCTGCCTGTCTCCTCCCTTCTAAAAGATATATTTAAGATTAATCTCCAGGAAAGAGCAGCTCAATGCTTAATATTAAAGCCTGGGATAGGTTATTAACTTGAAGAAAAGCTCCTATTTGTCTGATACAGTGCCAAAGGCCTGCGTTTGGGGGTGAGACATATTTAAATTTAATTATCATTTCTGCCATTTACCATCTGTGTGACCTTGAGAAATCACATTAACTCCTCTGATTCTTCTCTAAAAATCCTGGATAATACTAGCACTTGTTGTAGTTTAACTTGCACATAATGTGCATTCGGTAAATATTAACTTTTCATTTCTACCCCATCTTCCCTTTTTAATACAGAAAAACAAAATAGTAAAGTAAGGACAAGCCTGGGTACAGAGGTGATTTTTAAAAATTGTTTTATTAGTACATTTTTGTAGTATATAATGTTTGCATTCATTGTGGGAAAATGGTATATGTACATAATACATCTTAATTCTATTTTCTCATCCCCTTTCCCTTCCCTCCCTCTACATTCCATCCATCTCTTTATTCCCTTCTTTTTTGAACATGTTTGCAATGCATAATATTTACATTCCTTGTGTGGAATTGGCACATGTATGTAACACATATTAATTCCTTTTTTCATCCCTTTTCCTTCTCTTCCCTCCCCATCCCTCCATCTTTGGATCTATTTTCCACATGCTGAAAATTAAAACTAGATCCACGTCTATCACCACATACTAAACAAAAATCAAAATGGATCAAAGATCTATATATTAAAACAGAAACACTAAATCTACTGGAAGAGAGAATAGGCAGAACTCATGAAGACATGGGTGTAGGCAAAGACTTCATGAACAATACCCAGATCACACATGAAAAACAACAAAGAATCAACCACTGGGATCTCATCCTATTAGAAAGCTTCTGCACAGCAAAAGAAATCACCAACAGAATGAAAAACAACCCGCAAAGTAGGAAAACTTTTTAGTCAGTTGTCCCTCAAAAGATTTATATCTAGAACATATATCGAGAACATATAAAGAACTCAAAAAAATCAGACCTCCCAAATTTAAAGACCCACTCCAAAAATGGGCATCTGAGATGAATACACATTTCTCAGATGAAGAAATACTAATGGCAAATAAATATACAAAAAAATGTGCAACATCACTAGTCATTCGTGAGATGCAAATTAAAACAACACTGAGATACCATCTCACCCCAGAAAGAATGGCTACTATAAAGAAATCAACTAATAACAAATGCTGGAGGGGCTGTGGGGAAAAAGGAACTCTTCTTCACTGTTGGTGGGAGTGTCGACTGGTACAGCCACTGTGGAAGTCAGTGTGGAGATTCCTCAAAAAACTAGGGTTGGAGGTCCCATTTGACCCAGCTATTCCCCTTCTGGGCATCTTCCCAGAAGAATTAAAAACATCGTACCACAGCGATATATGTGCACCCATGTTTATAGCAGCACAATTTGTAATAGCCAGATCTTGGAAACAACCCAAATGCCCATCAACTGAGGAATGGATAAGAAAGATGTGGTATTTTTATACAATGGAGTACTATTCAGCCATAAAGAAGGATAAACTGGAGACTTTTATAGGTAAATGGATGCAACTCGAGAAAATACTCATAAATGAAATAAACCAGAAGCACATGTGTAAGCATCGTATTGTCTCTCTAGTATGAGAAACTGAAAGAGTAAATAAGATCCAAAATGTACAATAGACATGGTGAATCAAAAAGAAACTGGTCAAAAGGAAAGAGAGACTGGAATAGGGAAAAGAAAGAAGGGAAAGGGAAAAAAATTGTGTATATATATATATATATATATATATATATATATATATGATGGTTAAAATAGATACACTACCAATTTTACTTAGTTCATTGAAGAGTAAGGTTTGTGCCAATAATATTTGGACAATTGAATGCTAATATCTGGTATCCTGAATAACTAACTTAAAGATAGTAATACGTAATGTATTAACCATTGTTACCCTCCTATTATGTTGTTTTGAAAATTTGTTCTTCTTTTGATTTGTTTTGTTTTTTTCTTCTCTTTAAAATAAAAAAAAAAGAATTGAAAAATTTCAGACATCCTAAATTTAAAACTAACTCCAAAAATGGGCATCTGAGAAGAATACATGCTTCTCAGAGGAAGAAATAAATATGGCAAATAAATATACTAAAAAATGTTCAACATCACTGGCTATCCAAGAGATGCAAATTAAAACAATGCTGACATTTCATCTCAATCCTGAAAGAGTGGCTATCATCAAGAAATCAACCTATAACAAATGCTGGGGGGACTGTGGGGGAAAATAACCTTTCTTCACTTTTGTTGGGAGTGTAGAGTGTTGCAACCACTGTGGAATTCCATGTGGAGATTCCTCAAAAAACTAGGATGACAGGTGCCATTTTACCCAGCTATACCCCTTCTGGGTATCTTCCTGGAGGAATTAAAAATATACCACAGTGATATATGCACATCCATGTTTATAGCAGCACAGTTTGTAATAGCTAAACCTTGGGAAGAACCCAAATGTCCAACACCAGAGGAATGGATTGAAAAGATGTGATGTTTTTGTAAAATGGAGTACTACTCAGCCACAAAGAAGGATAAACTTAAGCCATTTCTAGGTAAATTGATGCAACTTGAGACAGTATTAAGTGAAATAAATTGGACTCACATGTGTACATACTGCATTGTCTCCGTGGTATGAGAAACTGAAAGAGTAAATGATGTCCAAAAAGTATAATAGATGTTGTGAAATGGGAAGAAATTTTCAAAAGGAAAGAGAAACTAGGGAAGGGCAAGGGGGAAAGGAAGGAAGGAAAAAAGAAAAAAATAGATTTAAAAAAGGATGAAATGGAAACAAAGCTTTCTAAGAAGGGAGGAGAGAGGATTAAAAATGAATCAAAATATATCATGTACAGGTTCAAATTCCCTATGATGTAGATGATCATTATGTATATCTAAAATATACCAATAAATTTAATTAAAAGAAAAAAGTTTAACTTCAAGAAATTACAAATGATGTAATTTCATAATCTATAGAGGGATCGAATGGAAATAGATAGACATGACCAGAGAACATTAGTTTGGAGCAATATTGGTAGGAAAATCATTTATGCAGCTTCAATTTTCACAAAATATCTTTCTGGTAAATTAAAAACATTGTTCTTTGTTCTCTTGTTTCCTGCTACCAGCTAATTTATCCATAGCAAAAAGACAGACTATCCATTGGAGAACATTGAAACGCTCATCTAATTTGAAAGTATTAAGGGGGCCACTCTGGTGGTTTCAGATTGGAATTTGCAACATGAAGGGACTTGTTGAGGTAGTGTGTAAGATAGTAGCCTCAAAACCAGCTAGCTTGGGGTGGGGGTGTTACTAGGACTCAAGACATTACCACAAGCTCTGGGTAACAAGAGTAACTGTTTCTTTCTTCCCCAAGAACATCAATAAGCCCTCATTTTCACACCACTTAAGATTTTCTTCTAATTTGTTCATTTTTCAAATTGTCAAATATAAATTGTATATATTTATTGTGTATGACATGAGGTTTTGAACACATGCACATTGTGAAATGGCTAAATTGATCTAATTAATATATACATCACCATACATGCTTATTCTTTGTAGGGAGAAGACTTAAGGTCTACTCTCAACAATTTTCAAGTGTATAATACATTGTTAACTGTAGTCACTGTGTTGTTTCAAAGAATTTTTGAACTTATTCCTACCTTCTAACTGAAATTTTTATCTTCTGAGCAATATCTACCTCCATCCTTTCCCCATCCCAGCTGCCAACCCTTAAGAACTACCATTCTACACTCTACTTATATGAGTTTGGCTTTTTTAGACTCCACATATAAGCAAGATCATGTGGAGTTTGTCTTTCTATGCCAGATTTATTTCTCTTGAGATAATGTCTTCCAGGTTCACTCATGTTGTTACCAATGACAGTATTTTATTCTTTTCAAGGCATTTTCATAGCATTCCACAGTGTATATATAGCACATTTTCTTTACCCTTGATGGACACTTACATTGCTTCTATATCATGGCTATTTTGAATATACTGTGATGAATATGGGAATGCAGGCATCTTTCCCACATATTGATTTCAGTTCTTTTAGATAGGTACCCAGAGGTGGGATTGCTGAATCCAGTTTACTAAGCACAATTTATGGAAAAGATCTTCCTTTCTTCATTGTGTGCTTTTGAAAACTTTGAACAAAATAATTTTTATTTTGCATGGATTTATTTCTCCATTGTCTGTTTTATTTTGTTGGTCTATGCACAACAATTAGGTTTATATGTACACATCTTCTAGTTCTTAAATCCCTTCACTATATGTTGTGTGGGAAGGAATAAGTTTTACTTATCTTTGGGACAGTAACCTAGGGTTATGACCACAAGTGGAATCAATGTTCTCTGACTATTTTTATTATTATTGGTAATCCTAGCATCCAAGTGAATTGAAAATTCTTAGGTTTACTCATACAGTAACATGTATTCTCCTTATCCCCAAATTATCTCTCCAACCACCAAAAAATTTAGCAGTAACTCAGTGCCAGCCAGGATCATCTCAGATCATTTGCAGCACTGTTATAGGAGGTGAGGCTTTGGTAATTTAGTAGATTTTAGTCTTCAAAGTCTCTTCTTTTTTTTTCTTTTTTTGTTTTTTTTTTGTGTTTTTTTTGTGGGTACCGGGGGGTCGACCTCAGGACGTCGCGCGCCAGGAGGCGCCCGTGCCGCTGAGCGATATCACCGGCCCCTTTTTCGTATGTGGGTTCCGGGAGTCGAACTCGGGCCCTCGCGCTTGCCGGGCAGGCGCTTAAGCCGCTGAGCCATCTCACCGGCCTCAAAGTCTCTTCTTGACCTGAGTGTGGTGACACATGCCAGCAGTCCCAACACTTGGGAGGCTGAGACTGGAGGATTGCAGTGAGTTCAAGGCCAGCCTGAACCACACAGCAAGACCCTGTCCCCCTTCCAAAATATAAAAAAGAGAAAGAAAATAAAATGAAAGATAAAACAAAATCTCCTCTTGATTTTTAAGATTAATGCTGTAAGTTATTAATAACTTCTGAACAGAGGCACCATTAGACAGTTGTAGGACAATTATTTATCAAGTGGGCTGTTTCTTTGCATCTCAGGATATTTTATATCCCCATTTTCCTCCCAATCTATTCTAGTAGTCACCTGTTATTGTGACAATGAAAAGTGCTCCCCCATTTCAAAAACTCCCCCTACACCCAACAGAGAAACATCAATTGACTCTGAACCATTGGCTTTCTTAGGTTAGAGGTAGGCAGGATCTTTCTAAGCTGTTGGATTGTGTTGTGCTTTGCTTGTACCTGACCTCCAAACAAAGAGAGGCTAATTAGAACATGCCACTCTACATTCTCTTCTTGGGTAGTAATTCCTAATTTGCTCTGATACTTAATGAAAACTGGAATTATCTTCCTTGGTGGCTTATCACTGAAAGCAGTCTGCAAGTAGTTCATGGAAAGCAGTGTAGTGTGGTCTGAAAAATGTATTTGGTGGTCAGATTTTTGTTCAACCTGTAACTCTATTACTTATGAGATATGCCACTTGGGTAAGTTATTTACCCACATGGAAACTCATTTTTTCAGTTATAAAAATGGGAGTAATGCCTTGTTTATTTGTTGTGAAGATTGAATTAATGAATGCGAAGGATGAAGCATATAGCACATCCTTGATAAGTGCAGTTTCCTTTGTATTCATTCTGAGTAGTGTGTTTGCATGGGCAAGTAGGAGAAGAAAGTAGTTCACAGATGCTAACGTCAAAATAATTAAGAATTGCTTCCAGTTGCAAAGAAAATCAAAGGTAACAAATTGTAAATCTAGCTTTCACGAAGTTGCCTTAGAGAAGATGGAGGCTCAAAGGACCCAAGACTGAATTTTACCCTGAAAAGTCATGTGTTAATTACCTAAATAAATTGGCATATTGTTGATATCCTTTAGGAAAGAGGGAGGGATCTCTTTGATATGGAAACATCATACATCTTCATAAGCAAGCAGCAATAGTAATTTGGAAATGTAAATTATATTAGGCTCTCTTTTGCATTTGCTAAGTCTCAGAGGTTTTAACCCAATTCTATATTAAGGGTTAGTGGTTCAGGCTCAGGTAGCCAAAGGTACTGTCAAGCTCTTAATAATAGCTAACAAAGAAAGATCATCATGGCTGACTCTGGGTGACAGCAAAGGAGAAACCCTCCAAACTGTGTACCAGAGAAAAGCAGATATCTTTAGTCAGGGGCTAAAGAAAAAGGCTAATACTGGAAGCTAAATAAAAAGAGAAACTCACTGGACCAAAATTCAGTGTCAGTGGTTTTTGTAAGAGGAAGCCAGACCACTCCTGAATGAAGGCACCCCGCTTGCTCCAGTTCCAACATACACACTTGGGGAGCATTGGGCTAACTGGGGGACCTGGCACCTCAGTAGTATGGAGTAGGCTCACAGTCATTCATACTTCCCCACTGAGAGGAGGATCACTATAAAGAAGCCAGTGCTTCAAAGAACCTGAAAGCTGGAGAACAGTGTGTAAGACAACACTGGCACACACTTGGGAACTTAGAAACAATAGCACTCCATGATCAAGCAGTTCCTGGGAACAGGAGGACTTTGGGCAGGGAAAAGGCTTGACATATCCAGAAATAGTCACTCAGTCCTCACACATACGATGGGAATGGTGAGTTAATGGGTTGTTTGGTGCACTGCCCATGCTTGCCAGCAGGTTCCCACAAGGGAATCTCCAGTAACTCACCCCCACAAGTCTGGGGACTGCAAAGAACAGGGAGCCCTGGCACTGCAAGTTCACAGGCTAGATAGTGAAACTCTTGGGACAGTGATAAAAAATGGACCATGAGTGGAGGGTCAGAGGGCAGAGCCTGGGTCAGAGGGTTTCTAACATTACAATAGGTACAAGACTGGTAGAGCGAAAACAGGGTCAACTGCAAGATTTATCCTGCAGTACAGGAAGCAAGAGTGAAAGGTCCCTGTCAACAATCAACGAAAAAACTGAGTCTGGGCAAACCACACTGCATCCTCCACTCCCCAAATTAACTGAGGTGGTGGGATCTTGGAACAGAGACAAAGGTCTACGGTTAGCCACACCCAGAATACTGCTTACAACCTGGATGCTAGCCCAAAGAAACAACAGCTTACAAGATGGTAATTAAATAAACAATAGGGCAGGGGATACCAGATTACACCTGAAACTGAATTCAGAGTATTGTGTAAAAGGGATTGTAAAGAAACATTGGTTTTGAGCTTTTGCAAAAGGGAGGTTTTTTCTCTTGATGCTTCTTTCTTATTATTCTTTTATTATATAGCGTTTTTTATTTTTCTCTTCTTCCTAGTCCCCTTTTCTTTTCCTCCATTTTCCCCTTTATTCGGCCTCATTAATATTTCCTTCTTTCTTCCTCTCTTTAGTATCCACTAACTTCTTACTTCCCTCTCCTCCTTTACAACTTCGTTCCAGCATTTCTAGCATATAAATATAAATAATATAAATATAAATATATATTTTTTTCTGACAATCTCATAGTTTCCCTCAATCTCTAATTACAACTTCCTCAATCTGCATTCCTCCTCTCACTAGCACAAGTCTCCCCTCATACACTCTCAACACTAGCATTTTCTCCAGCTATAAAAATTACATTGAGTCTGACCTCCTGTCTTTTTAACCTATTGATATTTCTCTTCTCTACTTCTCACTGATTTAAATCCTATCTTTTACTCTTCCTTTCCTCCTCATCCCTTCACATCTAAATATAATTGTTGATAGAAGTATAGTTCAGTCTATAAGGGATATTGATAAAATGGTGAATTGTTAAAACAAGTTTTATTTATTTATTTGTGTGTGTGTACCAAGGGTCTATCTCAGGACCTCACGCGCCAGCAGGTGCTTGTGCTGCTGAGGTATATCACCAGCCCTATTTCCTACGTGGGTACTGGGAGTCAAACTCAGGACCTTGTGCTTGCCAGGCAGGCGCTTATGCCACTGAGCTATCTCACCGGCCCTTAAAAAAAGTTTTAATGTACATGATTCATGTATGGTTGGATCTGTTGACATTGTTATAAATTTTCTGAATTCCACCTTACAACTACAGGGTATGGGTCCGATTGTATATTAAATTAAGTAGGTCTAAGAGGTAGAGAAAATCTAGAAACAAATCTAAGATAACATCATTGGAAAGCAGACACTACCTCAAGGGTACTCCACACTGGGCACAATTTCTTCCCCTTCTTGTTGATCCTCTACCCTCAGAACATGCATGTATCTATGCATGTGCACAAGCACGTATGTATGCAAATCCACACATCCACACACCTGCGCACACACACACACAAGAAAATGAGGCAACAAAATACCTCCCCAAACTGCCAACTCTTGCAAAGCAGATTCAAGGGGCATCAAATGGGAGGAAAATAGCCGCCAGTTGGTTGAATGATCAAAGAGGAAACAAAGAAACTTGGCAAGTTCAAAAATAATATAGCCAAACAAATAGTGGACTTAATAAACTAAACTGATTAATGAGCTTAAAGAAGATTCAAGTAAAAACTTAGTTTGCCAAAATGATTCAAAAAAGGGGCCAAACAGAAGACTGAAGATAAAGAATTCGATGAAATATAGAAACAGCAAAAGTGAATAATGTTAGGAGAAATTTTCAAATCTAGATTATAGGCCTGCAGAATAAGACTGTGCATATTCAGAGATAACTTAAAAGAAAAGGGAACAGGAAAAATTGATCAACAGCTTCTGGATGATGCAAGGATGACTAACCTAAGGCTACTTGAAGTTAGAAAAAATTTAGAGGACAGCATGCATGCAATAAAAAACTTGCTTTACAGACATAATAGCAGAAAACTTTTCAAGTGTGGAGAAAAATTTCAACATACAGGTAAGCAAGGAATATAAAACCCCAGATAGTCACTATATGAAAAGAACTCAAAGAAAACATCATAGTCAAAATTCCAGAAGTTCAACATGAAAAAGGAATCTTAGAAGCTGTCAGAGTAAACAACAAATCAATTATAAAGTTAAACCCATAAGGATTACAGAAGACTTCTAAATACATACTGTATAGACTAGGAGAGCAATTCATTATTCACAGATGAAATGATACTCTACATACAAGACCCCAAAAACTCCACCAAAAGACTTCTAGATTTAATAACCAAATTCAGTAGTGTAGCTGGATATAAGTCAACATTCAAAAATCAATAGCATTCCTGTACACAAACAGCAAACTCACTGAGAGAGAAACTAGAGAAAACACACCCTTCACAATAGCATCCCAAAAATGAAATGCTTAGCAATCAATCTAACAAAGGAAATAAAAAAATCTATCTACTGAAAATTCTAGTATTCTGAAAAATGAAATTGAAGTGGATATCATAAAATGGAAACATACCCCTTGCTTATGGATAGGAAGATACAACATTGTGAAAATGGCCATACTCCCAAAACTGTTGTACAGATTTAGTGCAATCCCAATCAAAATACCACTGGCATACCTTGCAGAACTAGAGAAAGCATTCCTAAAATTCATTTGGAAACAGAAGAGATGTAGAGTAGAAAAAGCAATTCTTGGCAACAAAGGCAAGGCAGGGTGCATCACAATTCCCAACTTGAAATTATACTATAAAGATACTGTGATAAAATCAGCATGGTACTGGCAAAAAAAACAGACCTGAGGATCAGTGGAACAGATTAGAAGATGCAGACACAACTACAAACACACTGAGGCAACTTATCTTTGACAAAGGGTTCAAACATGTTCCCTGGAAGAAAGATAGTCTCTTTAAAAATGGTGCTGGAAGAACTGGCTTTCCACATGCCAAAGACTAAAACTAGATCATGTCTATCACCACACACTAAACTTAAGTCAAAATGGATCAAAGATCTAAATGTTAAAAGAGAAACACTAAATCTACTGGAAGAGAAATTAGGTAGAAATTTGAACACATATGTGTAGGCAGAGAGTTCATCAACAAAACCCAGATCACACGGTAAATACTTCAAAGAATCAACAACTGGGATCTCATCATATTAAGAAACTTTTGTACATCAAAAGAAATCACCAACAGAGTGAAAAGACAACACACGGAGTGGGAAATATTTTAGCCAATTGTTCCTCAGACAAATGTCTTATATGTAGAACATACAAAGAATGGAAAAAAATCAAAACCCCCAAATTCAAAGACCCAATCCAAAAATGGACATCTGAGATAAACATGCACTTCTAGGATGAAGAAATACAAATGGCCGTTAGTATATGAAAAAATGTTCAACATCATTAGTCATTTGAGAGATGCAAATTAAAGCAACACTGAGATTCCATCTCACTCCAGAAAGAATGGTTATCATCAAGAAATCAAGCAATAACAAATGCTGGTGGGGCTGTGGGGAAAAAGGAACTCTTCTTCACTGTTGGTGAGAGCATAGACTGGTGCAACTACTGTATAAATCAGTGTGGAGATTCTTCAGAAAGCTAGGATTAGAGGTCTCATTGGACCCAGCTATTCCCTTTCTGCGTATCTTCCCAGAAAAATTAAAAAAATCATACCACAGTGATATATGTTCACCCATGTTTATTGCTGCACAATTTGTAATAGCTAGATCTTTGAAACAACCCAAATGCCCATCAACTGAGGGATGGATAAAAAAGGCCTGGTATTTTTATACAATGGAGTACTACTCAGCCACAAAGAAGGATAAACTTGATACTTTTATAGGTAAATGGATGCAACTTGAGACCATACTCTTAAGTGAAATAAATCAGACTCACATGTGTAAACATCATATTGTCTCCCTGGTGTGAGGAACTGAAAGAGTAAATAAGGTCTAAAATGTACAATAGATGTTGTGAAATGGAAAGAAATTTTTCAAAAGGAAAAAGGAACTAGAATGGGAGAAAGAAAGGAACAGAAAAGCAAAACAATGCAAGTTAGATATACTACTAGTGTCTCTTAGTTCAATAAGGAAATATCACATCTGAACTACACCCTTGAACATATGGACTTAATAGAAATTTACACAGCATTCTGGACCTGCAGAATAGAGTATACATTCTTTTCTACAGCACATGTTACTTTATCCAAAACACACCACATACTAATCCACAAAGCCTGCATCCTGTCATACTACTGTGCAATCAAAATAGAAGTCTATGACAGAAGAAATCACAGAAAATGTAGAAACCCCTGGAAAATTAACAACACACTCCTAAACAAACAATGGGTCACAGAAGAAATCAAAGAAGACATTCTAAAAATTCTGAAAGTTAATGAAAATGACTGTACAACTCACTGAAACCTCTGGGGTACTATGAAAGCTGTTCTAAGAAGAAAGTTCATCACAATGCTCACATTAAGAAAATACTGCAAGGCCATATAAATAACCTTATGAGAATTCTTAAGTTACTTGAGAAACAACAACAATCCATGCTCAAACCAAAATTAAGAAGGGAAATTATAAAGATGACAGGGGAAATCAATGAAATTGAGACTAAAAAACACAATGAAATGAAGAACTATTTTTTAAAGTATAAATAAAATAAATAGGCCCATACTCAGACTTACAAAAGAAAAAGACTCACATCAATGCAATTACAAATGAAAATGTAAAATCACAACAGATATTGTTGAAATCCAGAAGATAGTAACTACTTTGAAAATTGTGTTCCAACAAATTAGCCTATATTGAAGTGTTGAGGACTATTCTATATAATTGCTGGGGAGAAATCAATTCATAATTAAATTGTGAGTAGGGCTTGTCTGAGGCCTAGTGTCTTGCTATATAGGCTGCCTATGCAATGCGAGAACACAGTTGAGGCCTCAATTGTCCCATGATATTGTGATGCCCCAGGGCAAGATTACATCAGCCAAGAACATCCTGGTTCCTTGAGACCCTGGTAGTAATAATAATAGTTTCACCTTGGGGAAAGGACAAACTCCAAACCTGCCATCTTGCCCCACCTCCTCATCAACATAAATATCCTCATCACCATAAGTTCACCCCCACCTTCTGAGTCATCGACCTCTGAGTCATCTGCTGACCTCTGAGTTTTCCAATAATCCCTCTGATCATTGTATACACCCAATAAATATTGGCTTGCCTGGAGTGTCTTTGTCTTTGCCCATCCTGAGGCCTTGACCTCCCAGTACCGCTGTCATGCATTACTAAATTTGTCTCTCTTATTTCATCCTTCTGCTGTATCCCTCATGCAGGCATTTGGGGATCTGGCCAGGTCCCCAATATTGAAGAAATGGATAGATTCGTAGACTCACACAAATTACCAACCTAAGAAGACATAAATGTGCTAACAACTCAATGACAAGCAATGAAATTGACACAGTAATAATCTATTAAATTTAAAAAAAGCTCAGGACCTGATAGATTCACTGCTGAATTCTACAAAATGTTTAAGGTATTGTATCACCAATATTCCTCAAGCTCTCCAAAGAAATTGAAGGGGATGGAGTGCTCCCAAATTCATTTATGGAACACAGTATCATTCTGATTCCAAAAGTGGATAAATGTCCAACTAAAAAAGAAAACTATAGGCCAATCTCCTTGTGATAGTTAACTGATTGTGTCAAATTGAGTAAGAAATGCCCAACTAAATTGGATCAGCAGAGTTCTGAGTGTGGATGAGGAGATTTACTGAAGACAGAAGACCCACCCTAAGGCAGCTTGTTGCCTTAGTGGTATAAAGGGAAAATGAAAATAAAGTTCTGCTTCTGCTTCTTTGGAGGAGCTGCAGTTTTCACCTTCACCTTGGATGTCATCACCTGGCTTCCAGCACATACTCTTCAGCCTCTAGCACAGACTCTTCAGCTTCCTGATACAGATTCATGTGGGACGTGACACTGAGGTCCAGGCCTTTGACTGGATCATTCAGATCTCCACCATACACACTGACCTTTTGCATTCTCACCTACCTCTGTGTGCAGCCATTGTAAGCCAATCTTGTAAATTCTTAAATATTTGTATATCTTGGGTTAAATCTGTTTCTATAGTAAGCATTGAATGATACACTACTTAATGAACATAAATGCAAAAATCTTCAAAAAGATATTAGCAAATAGAATGCAGCACATGACCAACAAGATCATACATGATGCCAAAGTAGGTTTCATCCCAGAGATGCAAAACTCATTTAACATACTTAAGGCAATAAATGTAATACATGACATAAACAGAAGCAAGGGCAAAAACCACATGATCTTATCAAAAGAAGGAGAAAAGACTATCAACAAAATCTAACACCCTATCGTGATGAAAACACTGAAGAATACAGGTATAAAAGGACCATATTTGAACTTGATAAAAGCTATTTATGACAACCCAACAGCCAGTATCATGTTAAATGGGGAAAAACTAAAAGCATTCCTTCTAAAATCAGGAACAATACAAGGGTGCCCACTATTACCACTTCTATTCAACATAGTACTTGAATCATTAGCCAGAGCAATCAAGCAAGAGAAAGAAACAAAAGGGATACATATAGGAAAGAAAGAACTCAAATTATCATTATTTGAAGATGATATGAAATGCAACATAGAAGACGCAAGGAACTCCACCAAAAAACTCTTAGAATTAATAACCAAATTCAGTAACATAGCAGGATACAAGATCAACATAAAAATAATTAGCATTTGTGTGTACCAATAATGAACTTGATGAGAAGAAAATTATGAGGAAAATACCATGCAGGGTAGCTTCAAGAAAAATGAAATACCTAGGAAGTAACCTAACCAAGGAAGTGAAAGACCTCTACTAAGAAAACTACAGCACTCTGAAAGAAGAGATTCAAGAAAACTTCAGAAAATGGAGCTGGGCATGGTGGCTTATACCTGTAATCCCAGCTCTTGGGAGGCTGATGCAGGATTGCTGTGTGTTCAAGGCCAGCCTGGGCTACATAAATGAGAGCCCATCTCAAAATAAATAAATAAATAAATAAAATAAAATAAAATAAAAAAGAATGATGTCCCATGCTTCTGGACAGGCAGAACCAACATTGTCAAAATTGTCATACTCCCAAAACTTTTATACAGATTTAATATAGTACCAATCGAAATGCCATCAGCATACTCTACAGAACTAGAGAAAACATTCCTTAAATTCATATGGAACCAGAAAAGATTTAGAATGGCTAAAGCAATTTTGGGCAACAAGAGCAAAGCATGAGGACTTATAATACCAGACTTTAAGCTATACTACAAAGCAATGGTGATAAAAATGGCATGGTACTGGAACAAAAACAAATTCATGGATCAAATGAACAGAATAGAGGATACGGAAACATCATAAGACACATTCAACTATTTGATATTTGACGAACAGCCAAAAGCATACCTTGGAGAAAAGATATCCTATTCAACAAGTGGCGCTGGGAAAACTGGTTATCTGTGTGCAGAGGATTGCAAATGGGTTCATATCTCTCACCATTACTAAATTAAAATAAAAATGGATCAAAGATCTAAACATTAAAACAGAAACATTAAACCTTTTGGAAGATAAAATAGGTAACGCTTGAAGTCATAGGTGTGGGAAAGGATTTTCTAAACTGAACTGCAATTGCAGAAGAAATACAGCACAAATAAACATATAAGACTAAAAAGCTTCTGTACAGCAAAATAATCAGTTAGTAGAGTGAAATGATAACCTACAGAATGAGAAATAAATTGCCAGGTATTCTTTAGACACAGGACAAATATATAGAATATATAAAGAACTTTAAAAAAATTAGACAACCTAAAATTGAAGACCTAGTCAAGAAATGGGCAAGTGAAATGAATAGACACTTCACAGAGGGAGCAGTATAAATGGCCAATAAATACATGAAGAAATGTTCAACATGTCTAGGCATTACAGAGATGCAAATTAAAACAATACTAAGATTCCATCTTACTCCAGAAAGAATGTGAATCATAAAAAAATTTAAAAAAATTAACAAATGCTCACATGGCTATGCTGAAAAATGAATACTTCTACATTGTTGGTAGAAATGTAAATTGGTACAACCATTATAGAAATCAGTATGAAGATTTCTCAAAACACTAAAATTAAAATTTCCATATGACCTAGCTAGCCCCTTTTTACGTATCTTCCCCAAAGAGCTTAAGACATCATACTACAGCAGCAATACATGCATTCCAATGTTTATAGTATAATAACTAAATACTGGAAACAGCCTGTATACCCATTAACTGACAACTGGATGTAAGAATTTAGTATCTATATATAATGGAATACTACTTGGCTATAAGAAGGATGAATTTGAGACATTTGTAGGCAAATGGATGCACCTGGAAAATATAATGTTGAGTGTAATAAATCAGATATACAAATTTGAATACTGTGTGGTATCTCTCAACTCAATAAGGCAAAGTACAACCTAAAAGAAAAATAGAGGAAAGATAGATTGAAACAAGGGGATTGATCTCTTGCAGATGGGAAGGGGTCTTATGGACAAAAGTGTCAGGGGTGAGGGTGAGGGGATGAGGAAATAGGTAGAGTGAATATATGCCATATATAAAGTCCTAATAAGTTCATTAGTGTGGACATTACATGCCATAAACATGAACTAAGATTAATAATAACAGTGAGAAGGGGGAAAGGGGAACTAGAAGAAGAGAGAGTAAGGGTGAGGGAAGGGGATTAAAAAAATAAATAAGCTGCATTATGTACATGTACCAACTTCCCAAGAGGACTGAAAATTTCATGAACTGCAAACATGTACTAATATATTTATATATTTTTAAACGAAAAGGCTAGAGAATGGCTCCTGAGAGCCTTTGGCTAAATGATAGTCATTCCTGATACGCTTTTTGTAATAATTGTCCTTCAGAAAAAGAGTGAACCCACTGTAGATTTCACTTAGGCCCACCTATCACTTTATTCGCTGGGACCATCATTGGCCAAGAGAAATGTATATAAATAATTCAAACCAACAGAATAAATTAATTCCATCAAAAAATAATACAAAACCAATACCCCAAACCTGGTCAATTTCAAACATCAACATTAAGAACATCTCTCATAAAATGTTTATTGAGCCTTATTGAACCTGGATTTCCTATAAAAATGTGCTTGTCCCATTCTATTTTCAAGTTATAGAAAAGGACTTCCTTCTGACTGTTTTGCCCTCTGGATTTCCTACTCTGATTTAAACAATGAGGCTCTGGCTCCATTCCCAATTCCAGGGTATCCAGATCTACCTTCACTACTTGTCACATCTATGAACCCTTCCCCTGGACTCTGGTTTAATCACCACTGTGTAGCCTCCATCCTTAACCACGGCTCCCAGCTCCAACTTGGAAATGGTCTCCAAAAGAGAATTGAATCATTCTTTGATCTGGGAGGTCACCTAGTAACTCCTCTCCACTTACTAAATGTTGAAACCTTGTGCAAGACACTTCATCTGGCTGTGCTTCAGTTTCCTCATTGGTAAAATAATGATGAAACTAATAGTAGCTACTTCCTAAAATGATTGTGAGAATTAAATGAGTGGATTTATTTAAAATCTTTAAAATATTGTCTGGCACACAGTGAATATAAAAAAGCATTGGCTACCATAATGATTCTGACTGCCACCTTCATGTTACAGAAGAGAGAACTGAGGCATAGAGTGGTGAAGTCATTTTCCTGAAGTCTTATAGCTAGTGCTAAAACCAAGATTTCAGTCCATGTTGAGCACTGAATCAATGCTCTTTCTATGCTAAGATGAAATCATCCATCCATAAAATTGTTTCATGCAAATTTCAGAATAACTGTTGGCTAATTATAGATCATTCTTCAGAAATAAATTCTGTTATTTGTGGATTATCTAAATTTTTAGCAATTATCTTAGAGTCGGACACACAGAAGTGCTCAATATTCATTGGGTAATGACTTGTTCTAAGCTTCTTACCTACTTCCTTACTAAAATGACTGGAAGGTCAACTTAATGCCATGCTTTAACTAAAAACCAATTTCTGCCTCTATTCTGGAAAATGTATTTTAAAACATAAGCAAATGGGTTTGTGGTAACTCTAGAGGAAGCATTTATTGGCAGTGAAAGCTTTTAGGCCCTAGAACTAGTGCTGTTCTGGTACATGTTTAACTACCAAAGTTCCCCAGGGGATGCGGATGGGAGAGACTTAATTTTTAGCATTTGCTAATTTCAAACTACCAATTTAATGTTATTGAATGCAGAGTCTGGGAAAGATACACAGTAGCACAATCTTATATTTCTTGTTTCTACCACACAGATACAATACTACAGGTATTATTTATATATTGCATATACAAAATATATATGCATAATATAGTGATATTACTGATAATAGTAATGTAAAATAATTTGAAAGTGATGAGTTTTGAACATTTATTACCCTTATTTTAATATAATTTAATTTTTTTTTGTGGGTGCTGGGGGTCGACCTCAGGACCTCGCGCGCCAACAGGCACCCGTGCCGCTTAGCGATATCGCCGGCCCCTTTTTCGATGTGGGATCCGGGAGTCGAACTTGGGCCCTCGCGCTTGCAAGGCAGGCGCTTATGCCGCTGAGCCATCTCACCGGCCCCTATAATTTAATTTTTAACATAATTTAATTGTGGAAAAAACAGTAATGTTAAGTGTTTACATTGATATGAAACAGAAATTTAAAACATTTTCATCTTGTAAAACTGAAAGTCAGTACCCATTAGACAGATTTAACCATTTCTTCCTCCCATCAGCCCTTGATAACCCCCATTCTACTTTACATCTCATGACTTTTTCTACTTTAATTACTACATTTAAATGGAATTATATGGTATTTATCTTTTCATTGTCATTTTATTTTACTTAGCATAGTTTACTTAAGGTTTAAATTCATTGTGCCATGTGTTAAAATTTCCTTTCCTTTTAATGCTGCATAATATTCCATTGTACCTATATATCACATTTTTTATCTATTTATCTATCAGTTTATGTTGCGTTACTTCCACCTCTTGGCTTTTTTGAATAATGCCACTATGAATATGGATGTTAATTACATTTTGAATTGTAGCTCTGTTTTTAACAACTGTTTTCCTAAAAATTTGGCAGTCAGCTTATGAGAGATGGTACAAACTAACTTCAGCACATTACTGCCTAGAAACAATATTTGGGAAGCATAGAAACCTTCACTTCAAGATTTTTTAAATTGGGTTACTTTGAAAGGATGTAAAACATGCTTCCCACCCGGTGATAGAACGATGAACAAAATTATCAGGAATTTTGAACTTGTGGAATTGCAAAACTGGGAAGGCCTCTGATTTTGTGATAATTTAGCCTTATTACTGAAGGTTTAGTTCATGGATAAACAGCAGTTGTATTACCTGGGAACTTATTGAGAATAAAAATACTACACACACACACACATGGCCTTTGTAGCATTTGCACTTTGGTTTGAACAAACCTAGTGCTGCTTTGTTCAATGAAAAAGGATATGTAGAAACTGTATATAAAATCTGTACATTGAGGGTAGCTTATGATATGTGTCAAACATTCTCTGAATCTTTCAATAAATCAGAAAATACAACTGAAATTAAACAAAAAACAACACAGAAATAAAATAAATGTGGACTCCCAGATCCCAATTCAGACCTACTGAATTAGAGTCTCCATTTTAACAGGGAGCTCCTTTGCACCTTGAGACTTGAGAAGCACTCTTAGTGCACCACCTCCACAACACTTATGGAGACCTAGATCTAGATCTAGATCTAGAGCTAGAGCTACAGACAGAGATGGCTCTCACCTCTCCTACCCCATTATATAGATGAGAAAATTGGTATCTAAAAAGAGAATGGGACTTCCTCTAAATTAAAGGGTATGACTGAAAGAGTTTATATCAGAATTGTTTTGGCTTTAAAAGAGCCTTTTGTATCTTTTGTGCATCGCTGGTTACAAAAACAGTGTGTAAAAAGTATAGTCTGAGGGCTTAGAATATAACTCAGCAGTAGAGTGCTTGCCTAGCATACATGAGGTCTTGGGTTCAATCCCTAGTACTGTCAAAAAAGTATAGTCTGAAATATTTATGGAGCAAAAAGTTATGATGGTATATTTGGAATTTGTCTTACAATGTTCCAGAAGGAAAGTTTGAAACAAAGGTGGCCATGAGTTTCTAACTATTGAAAATGAATAGCTACAGGGGGATTCACTATATGATTTTTTTTGTGGTTATGTCTCAAAACTTTCATAATAAGTAATAAAAAAGAAGAAAAGCATAGTAGGAGAGGAAGTTCTGATGATATAGTAGGAAAAATGATGATTTGAGATAATTTGCCCATTTCAATTACTAGCGAGTTGAGTCCTGTGTGTAGAGATGCCCAGCAGCTATGTGAGACCGAGACAAGGATTGAGGACAGAGGAAGGATGAATTTTCCAGGTAAAAGTTGTGGTGTGCCCTGCTCAGAGAAGGAAGGAGACTAGGCCACATGGGAGGGCTTTCCAAGGAAGTTTCATTCCTCATACTCACTGCCTATGTCTACAAACAGGACAGAGGTCTTGGAGGCCAATGATTCAGGAGGCAGTAAATTTCAGAATCCCCCAAGCTTTGAAGCAGTCTGGCTGAAAATAATATCTTCGTAATATTTTATACACTTTGCTTATATTTGATTATGTGAAAGTGGATCTCTCCAAGGTTAAAATATAAATGGCTTGGCTAGTCCCAAACAAAGCACAAATAGGTCTGGGATGCCAATGATAGATGTTCAAGCTATCTAGAAAGCATACAAAAATAGCATTGCTGAGATTGAAGCTGGGATGAGCTTTAGTATAGTATAAAATTAACTCCTACATATCTATTTTAGGTTTCAACAGTTAGTAATTTTATGTATTCTTTCATTTACTTTCTCATCACATATGTTTAGATGATTATTATTATTATTATTATTGTGGTGCTGGGGATCAAACCCAAGACCTTATGAATGCTAGGCAAGTACTCTACCACTGAACTACACCCCTAGTCTACACTCTGGATTATTCTGAAGCAAGCCCTTCATGCCATTATGTTATTTTATCTGAAAATAGTATATATCTTTAAATTATAAGATTCTTAAAATTACAACTACAATGCTATCATCAAATTGAAAAATAAAATATACTAAGAATAATTCCTTAATATCATCCACTATTTGAATAGTATTCAGATTTCCCTTGGAATTTCACAAATGTAATTTTTAACACTGGTGTGCCCATAAGGACCCTTACTAATGTGCACAGTCCCTACATTACAAATGACTATGTCTTTTAAGTTTCTACCAAGCTTTATATTTAGGTTCTGGGTCTCTCTCTCTCTCTCTCTTCCTCCCTGCCTTTCCCCCTCCCTCTCCCTTTCTTCCCTTATACCCTTCTGCCCTTCTCTCCTTCTCTCCCTCCTACCTTATCTCCTTGTAATGTATTTATTGAGGAAACTAGAAGGCTTGTTCTTCAGCATTTCCCACATTCTGGGCTTCATTTTCCTGACTATGTCCCTGTTGGTGTATTTTAATGTTCTCCTTTGCTTTTCTATTCTACTTCTATAAATTAAGATATCTAGAGACTTAATGAGATTCAGATTGAATTTTTGTCAAGGCTGCTCACAGGCAGCGTTGTGTCACTCTATCCAGAAGAACATAATGAAGGTACAAAATCACCAATTTCTTTTTATGATGTTATCATCTCATTTCTTTAAAAATGAGGGGCAAAGATTAAGACCAGGGTGAAACTAACCAGAACTGGGATATCTGTCAATCCCAGGTCTTCTAACTCTCCATCCAGTATTTTTTACCCTATACTAAATCTCACCAGGCCCATGAAGGAGGCATTATGAGCAAGTCAAGAAGACCACATTAGGAGCCAATGAGATAGCTCAGAGGCATAAGTGCCTGCCTGGCAAGCGCAAGGTCCTGAGTTCGACTCCCGGTACCCACATACAAAAAAAGGGCTGGTGATATCGCTCAGCAGCACGGGCGCCTGCTAACGCGCGAGGTCCTGAGGTTGACCCCTAGTACCCACAAAAAAAAGACCACATTAAGAAGTGATACATACTTTTTCTGTTTCAAGCACAACTTCTGCTTGGTTTCCTGGAGCTGACTGACTCCGTATCAAGCTCAGTATTCCTACAACATAGTTTAGACAGTTTTTTTCCATTTATCTTGAAAAAAGGAAAGGAATGTGTTTTACCACTTGATTTGGAAAATTGTAAACACAATGAGGCAATGTGGCCACTTCAAGTTGAGGAGCAAGTGGTTTTTGACTCAGAACAGTAAAGTAAGATGTACTTACAAAGTGTTGAGACTGGAAGGAATGAGAAGCATATCCCATCTACCTGAAGGAATATACTGGGATCAAGGTGAGTGGAACTGCAGAGAATGAAGGGGAGGAGTGGAGAATGGGAGAGAGAAGGCAGGAAAATTTATGGAGCAGAGAATTCTGGGAAATCACCTTGAAAGAAAAGGTCAACCTTTGATATTGCTGGTCTTTGTGAAAGGAGGAGAGAGTTCTCAGCTTGTCTGTGAAAAATGGTTTCTGCCTAAAGATATACTCATTGGCAAGTCTTGGGTCTAAATGGAAAGATTGGCTTTTCTACTCATTTCTGTACATTTTAGATTCCAATTATGGTTCAAGGATCCAGGTGAGCTTTACTTGAAACTCCTAAATCCTGGACAGACTGGTGAAGGTATTTTTTCATCCCTTTGCCTTTTTAAGAGATCCCCCAATTTCCAGACCACTCTCAGGCCTGTGGAGAGGAGTCAGTTTCTCATCTGCACAATTAGCTGAACTGTCATTAGTGGCCCTGACATCCAGACTGCCCTCAGCAGGAAGCAGACCTTGAAAATCCCTGGCATCTAGCCCTTGACAACATGGCACTGGTTGGAAAGGCTCCAGGCTTTGGTTGTACCCCTCCACTGCTTCAGCATCTGGTGTCCCAGATTTCAAGCCCACCCAAGTGCTCAATCAGACCCAGCAACCCCAGCCTTCAGAATTATGCTAGACAGCCTGCCCATAATCTATAGATGGACTGGCTGTTGAACAGCTTCCCCAAACATAGCCAGTGTATAAACATTGGAATACCATCTTTTTAAAATGACACAGACAGGCAAAAAGATTAGAAACAAAAATCAATAAAATATAAAAGCATCAAAGACTAGTCTCAAAGAAATGGGGATTTATGAACTCCCTGACAATATCCATAAATAGATGAATAGATAAAGAAAATGTGGTATAGACAATGGAGTACTACTCTGCCATAATGAATAAACTTGAGTCATTTGTAGAAAAATGGATGCACCTTGAGATCACAATGTTAAGTGAAGTAAATCAGACACAAAAGCTTAAATATCCCATGGCTTCTCTTATATGAAAACCTCAATATGTAAATAAAGCGGGAAACAAAAGATAATAGGGAAAGAGAAAATACTTGTTGAATTAATAATAAAATAAGGGCCAATGAGATGGCTCAGTGGTGTAAGCACCTGCCTGGCAAGTGCGAGGTCCTGAGTTTGACTGCTGGTACCCACATAAAGGAGAAAAAGGGGCCAGTGATATCGCTCAGTGGCTCAAGCAACTGCTGGCAAGAGTGAGATCATGAGTTCAAATCCCAGTACCCACATAAAATAATAATAATAATAATAATAATAATAATAATAATAATAATAGTAAAACAAACCTAAAAACCAGAAATCCAGGACCTCAGAACTACCTTAAATAAAATGAAAAATGCAACAAACATCAACAACATCATTAATCAAACAGAACAGAGAAGCCATAACCTTGAAGACAGATCTTTGGAAATATACAGTCCAAGAAGAAAAAAATAAAGAAGAATGAAAGGGAACAAAGAGAGATTATAGTATTTATGGGATGGTACCAAAAAAGCAAGTTATTAAATTGGTAATTTGAGAAGGAAAAAAGAGAAATAAAGGGATAGATTACTTCAAGAAATTCTAGCAGAAAACTTTCCAAACCCAGAGAAAGATATAAATATTAAGGTTCAAGAAGACCAAAGGCATCAAAATCAGATTCAATCCAAAAAAACTATTCAACTACCAAGACATAATATAATTTGTCAAAAATCAAAGACACAAGTTGGTGAAAACAGCAAGAGAAAAATAACAAATAACATTTAAAGGAGTACTAATGTGGCTAGCAGCAGATTTCTCAGCAGAAATGTTAGTCTAGGAGACAGTGGGATGATACATTAAAAGTGCTTAAGGGAAAAAAAAACTACTAAGAATACTGCATTTAACAAAACTGTCTTTCATAACTGGAGGATTGATAGATAAAGAATTTCTCAGACAGATGAAACCTGAGGGAGTTCATCATCACCTACTTGTCTTGCAAGAAATGTCAAAGGGAGTTCTTCAAGCTAAAAGAAAAGGATGCTAATCAGTAACATGAAAATGTCTGAAGGGAGTTCATCATCACCTACCTGTCTTGCAAGAGATGTCAAAGGGAGTTCTTCAAGCTAAAAAAAAAGGTCGCTAATCAGTAACATGAAAATGTCTGAACTTCTTAGAGTCACTTACAAAACTAAGTACATAGTTGAATCCTAACACTGTAACAGAGGTGTGTAAATCATTTATATTTTTATTATGAAGGTAAAAAGACAAAACTATAAAATAGCAATAGTTACAATAATTTGTTAAGGAATGTTCAATATAAAAAGATGTAAACTGTGACATTAGAACTGTAGGAAGGTGTGAAATAAAGCTGTAGAGGATTTTTTATGTAAAAAAGTTAAAACAAAATTTCATAACAAAATAATAGGAGAATAACTATAGTTAATACATTACATGTTGCTATCTTTAAAATAGTTGCTCAAGGTACAACATATGGGCATAAAATTTCTCCAATTGATATTAGCACAAACTTTCCTTTTTAATGAACTAATAGAGACTAATAGAATAACTGACTTGCACTTTTTTCCTTTTCCTTCCTATCCTTTCCCCTTTTACCCATCCTAGTTTCTTTTTCTTTTTGAAAAATTTCTTCCCATTTCACAACATCTATTATTACATTTTAGACCATATTTACTCTTTCAGTTTCTCACACCAGGGCGACAATATGATGTTTACACATGTGAGTCTGATTTATTTCACTTACGAGTATGGTCTCAAGTTGCATCCATTTACCTATAAAAGTGTCAAGTTTATCCTTCTTTATAGCTGAGTAGTACTCCATTGTATAAAAATACCACGCCTTTTGTTATCCATTCTTTGGTTGATTGGCATTTGGGTTGTTTCCAAGATTTAGCTATTACAAATTGTGTTGCTATAAACATGGGTGCACATGTATCGCTGTGGGATGATGTTTTTAATTCTTCTGGGAAGATAACGAGAAATGGAATAGCTGGGTGGGATGGGACCTCTAATTGTAGTTTTTGAGGAATCTCCACACTGATTTACACAGTGGTTGTACCAGCCTACACTTCCACCAATAGTGGAGAAGGGTTCCTTTTATCCCACAGCCCCACCAGCATTTGTTATTGGTTGATTTCTTGATGATAGCCATTCTTTCTGGAGTGAGATATAATCTCAGTGTTGTTTTTATTTGCATTTCTCAAATGACCAATAATGTTGAACATTTTGTCATATACTTATTGGTCATTTGTATTTCTTTGTCTGAGAAATGCATGTTCATCTCAGATGCCTATTTTTGGATTGGGTCTTTGAATTTGGCAGTTCTGATTTTTCCCATTCTTTATATATTCTAGATATAAGTCCTTTGTTTGAGGGACAATTGACTAAATATTTTCCCACTCTGCAGGGTGTATTTTCACTGTGTCAGTGATTTCTTTTCATGTGCAGAAGGTTTTTAATAAGATGAGATTCCAATTGTTGATTCTTTGATATACTTCCTGTGCAGTCTGGGTTTTGTTCATGAACTCTCTGCCTACATCTATGGCTTCAAGATTTCTACCTACTTTCTCTTCCACTAGATTTAGTTTTACTATTTTAATATTTAGATCTTTGCTCTATTTTGACTTTAGTTTAGTGCATGGTGATAGACATGGGTCTAGTTTCAGTCTTTGGCATGGAGAGAGCCAGTTTTTCCAGCACCATTTATTAAAGAGGCTGTCTTTCTTCCAGTGAACATATCTGGCTGCTTTGTCAAAGATAAGGTGGCTTAGTGTGTTTATAATTGTGTCTGCATCTTGTAATCTGTTCCACTGATCCTCAGGTCTGTTTTTTGCCAGTACCATGCTGATTTTACCACAGTAGCTATGTAGTATAATTTCAAATCAGGAATTGTGATGTCCCCTGCCTTGCCTTTGTTGCCCAGGATTGCCTTTGCTATTCTAGGTATCTTGTGGCTCCAGATGAGTTTTATTGTTTTGTTTTTGTTTTTGTGGGTACCAGGGGTCAAGCTCAGGATGTCGTGCACCAGCAGGTGCCCATGCTGCTGAGCAATATCACCGGACCTTTTATCGTATGTGGGTGCCGGGAGTCGAACTCGGGATCTCGTGCTTGCAAGGCAGGCACTTATGCCACTGATCCATCTCACCAGCCCTCCAGATGAGTTTTAGAAAAGTTTTCTCTTGTTCTGTGGGGTATGCTAATCATATTTTTATTGGGATTGCATTAAATCTCTATAAAAATTTTGGGAGTATGGCCATTTTCACTGTGTTGTTTCTTCCTATCCATGAGCAAGGGATATCTTTCCATTTTCTGATACTCTTGTAGAGGATTTTTTGCAATCAAAGTTAAATTGTTATCAGCTTAAAATAACCCATCAAAATTATAATTTTTGGTGGGGCCCATGATATAGCTCAGTGGCATAAGCGCTTGCCTGGCAAGCATGACGTCCTGAGTTTGACTCCCGGTACCTGCATAAAAAATATATATATAACATTTTTGAACCTTATGATAACCATAAAGCAAAACAAAATCTACAGTAGATGCCCAAAAATAAAAAGTGAGGAATTAAAATATCCATTAGAAAAAAATAATTTAAGTAAAAATTAATACAAAAAGAGGATAAAAAGAACAAAGGATTTTAAAATTACTAAGAGAAATTAATGAAACATTTGTATTAGTATATTTTGTGTCACTGAAACAAAATACATGAGGCTGAGCACTTTATAAGAAAAGAAGTTTATCTGGCTCATGATCTTAGCAGCTGAAGGTTTAAACAACACGGTGTCAGCATCCTGGCAAGAAAATCTTTGAATGCACCACAGCATGATACAGAAGTGTAGAGGGAAATGACCAGAGGTGGAAGAGACAAAGTAGATGGAGTAAACTTCTCTTATAGCAACTCACTCTAATGACAGCTAATTTACTCCTATGACATTCTACCCCATCAATGAGAGCAGCACTAATCCATTCCGAGAGTGGAGGTCTATGACCTAATTTCCTTCCATTAGGCCTTATGTCTTAAAAGTTGCACCACCTTAACACCAATGCACTTGGAACCAAGCTTCTAGCACATCAAATTACACTCAAAGAACAGCAATAGCAAAACTAAGTCTCTGCTAATCAACAATTACCTTGAATATAAGTAGATTAAATTCTCCAGTAATTATATGGTTACTAAATAGATTGGCAACATAAAAGACCTAACTGTATGCTACCTACAGGTGACTTATTCTACCTGTGAGTACATACATAGACTGAAAATTAGTGGACAAAGATATATCATATAAATAGAAACCAAAAGAAAGTAAAAATAGCTGTATTTACATCTGTTAAAATAGAGGGATATATATAGCAATAAATATCTATACTGAAATACAAGAAAGAAATTTTAGTTAAGAAGAATGCATTCCAAAAGATCTATTGTACAACATAGTGACTATAGTTAATAATGAAGTATTGCATTTTTTTTGAGGTGCTGGATATGAAACCCAGGGCTTCATTTATGTTAGGCAAGCACTCTACCCCTGAACTAGTTGCCTGGAGCAATAATGGACTATATTGTTGAAAAATGCTAAGACAGTGGATGTAAAGTTATCTCATCACAGAAATGACAACTATGCTAGGTAAAATTATGTTTGTTAAACTTAGTCATTCCACAATGTATATGTATCTATACAAAACATGTATACAATAAGATCATGCAATTTTATCTGTCAGTTAAAATAAAAGAGAAAGGTTGAGCTAAATGGTTGAATGACAGCACTGTTGTAGATTGCTAAGAAAAACAAGGCTGTTTGGCAATGTACCTACCTTGGCTTGCTTTCAGCAGGCCAGTGGAAGTCCTGCTCCTATAGTGTCCCCAGTGAAGGATATCTGGACTGGAGGGGCTGTAGGTCAACCTGAGGTTACTGGAAAATATTGTGGGTAGTATCTAGAAACTAGGAAAATGTTCAGGGAAGGTTGGAAGTAGGGAGGATATAGAAGTCAGGGTATGGAAAGAGCATAGGATCTCAGTAAATACGTAGTTCCATCTCAGATTACCAGAGCAAGAACAGGAAAGAGAGAGAAAAAGAGGCAAAACAGCCTTGGGATGGGAGGTTGAGGTTAATTTTGGAATATTGACTCTCCTCACAGTGTGAATAGAAACTTACCAACTCTGCAAAAGCTTAATGAAGATAACCCTCATGATGTGCAATTCTTCTTTTCCTTCTTTTTCTTTTTTTTTTTTTTTTGTGGGTGCCGGGAGTCGACCTCAGGACCTCACACGCCAGACGATGCCCGTGCCGCTGAGTGATGTCACTGGCCCTTTTTTCGTATGTGGGTTCTGGGAGTCGAACTCAGGCCCTCGCGCTTGCTGGGCAGGCGCTTATGCCACCGAGTCATCTCACCGGCCCCCTTTTCCTTCTTTTTCAAGTCTTTGGGTGTTGTGGTATAAAATGACATCTCTGAATTTACAAGATGAGTTCCTTGTTTAGCTAGGACTATACCCTCCATTTGCTGCTGCCAATTTCCATTCCTCTTTTGTTAAGTTGCTGGCTTTAACAGCCTTCCAGCATTTCTCTGGGTCTTAGGAATTTTTCTTCATTTGGGGGATATCTGAAGGCATAATTTAGGTTTTTTCAATCCTAAGAAAATGTAAATATTCCCTTGGAGGAATTATCCCTTAAGTACATCAGCAAAATGAGGAGAGTACCAGAAACAATTTTTTTTTTTTTAGAAAACTTCTAAGGAATCATAATCTAGTCCTATGGCTCTTCCACGCCTAGGCATATAATTTTATTCTCCAGGGTCATTTACAGAAAGTAACTGTTCCTTGGAGAGATTCTGATGGAATTTCAGGCACCATAACAGGCTGCTGTGGTTGGGGAAATTTAGAGAAATTGGTCTTCTTAAAAAAGTATTATAGGAAGAACTCTGCTCCAGCCCTGCACAAGGTCAGCCCTTATCGAACACAACATGATTAGCAACTAGACTATTTTTTGTCATTGTCTAATTCCACTTGGTTCTTAAGCCTGGCTCATTTTGAACAGGTGACCTACACAGAGAGAGAGAGAGAGAGAAAGAGAGAGAGAGACAGAGACCGTGGAGAGGAGAAGGAGATCCTTTTATTTTTGTATATGAATGTCAACTATTGCTCTCTTTTCTCGATGATGATTCTAAGAGTCTGGTCCATCACACTCTATGTAGTGAAGAGAAGAGGAGGTGATAACTCTATAATTGAAAGGAAATTTCAGATTTTGTGCTTTGTGTGTGGCAAGTGTATCCAACCATGGGATGTTCTGAAAACATGGAATGCTATGCACTAATTTCCTACATCTAATTCTTCCACAAAGTGACTGTGCCAGAAATGACAAAGCCCATCCACACATAACACACTAGGAGTCCTTTTTCTCATTTCTCTTTAGCAAGGTTGATGATGATAACCTTTAGCATCATCCATGTTATTTTTTTCCAGATTTACAGGCACTGTGGAGTTAGTTGGCCTCTCTGAAGTCACAAGATAAATTTGTGGCTTGGCCAGGACTACAATTCTAATTTGCAGAGGGATGTAAGGGAGAATGTGTTCCATACCTTTCTCTTTACTGGTTTTGCTGGAAATCTTGGGCATTTCTTGGCTTCTACCACATCACTCTGATCTTTGCTTTCATCTTCACATGTTGTTCTCACAGTGAATGTGTCTGTGTTCAAATTTCATCTTTTTATAAGGACACCAGTTATAATGGATTATGGACCTATTATACTCTATGATGACCTCATCATCATTTAATTAATTAAATCTGCAATGAAGTTAGTACAAAAATTTAACAAGAGAAATTGTGTGTGTTGGTGGGTTAGTTCAACTCATAACACCCATCATTTGACTCCTCACAAATACTATCAATACCACTTTTTTCTATGTATAAGCTGTCTGCTGCATTAATCTACATTTTCCTCCATCAATATGCTTTCCCACTACCACTACTAAAAACTCACCTAAACATAGCATTCCTCCTGAGAGATGTTGGGTTACTAGTTTTAGCATTCTCCCAGTCATGTAGCTAGAACATCAGAGACTTCTGTGACTTCCTTTCCTTCCCCACACACCCTATAATCATTTTCCAAGTCTTGCAATCTAGTTTTATGATGTCTAATTTATACATCATTCTGATCTCTTCATTCATCTTCACATGGTGCTCTCCTTGTGTGTGTATCTGTGTTCAAAATTCCCCTGCTTCTCCTCTGCCACTGTCTTTCTTTTTTTGGGGGGGGGTACCAGGAATCAAACTCAGGACCTTGTGCTTGCCAGGCACTTTGCCACTGGGCTACATTCACAGCCCCTCCCTCTGTGCCACTGTCTTAATTGAAGACTTCCATTGTTTTCCACCTGGATGGGTGCAATAACATCCCAGTTGCTCTCCTTGCCTCTCACCTCATCCCTCCCTCTGGCCCATCCTCTGTGGCATAAAAAATTCACCATCTTCAAGCACAGCTCTTCCAGTGGCTTCCATCCTCAAAATCAGCTCTTTTCCCATCTCTGAGCCTTATCTTGTGTCAAAACTGTTCTCCATAATACCTTCCCCTTACATTCACCTATTTGGATTCTTACCTTAAAGGGTCTTCACAAAGATTCTTCATCATGACAGGTGATATTCTTCCCTTGGGCTATGTTTATAACTCTCCATTAACCCTTAACATATTCTACCATCAGAACTGTATAGTTATGCATTACCTCCTTTATCACCCTCTCACACAACTCTAACACAATGTGATTGTTTTAATACAAAGTCTAAATCTTTCTCATCATGATGTTCTACTTGATGTCTGGCTCACAACAGGTATTCAAGGAATACTGGTTGAGTGATTTGAAAAGCCTTAAAGCTTGCTGCTCTGGTCTTTCTGTGCACTGCTGTTTTGCAGGATAAAAAGCAGTCCTCTTGGGTTTGAAACAAAACCTTCTAAATTGGGTCAGCTTATAGACCAGGCATGTCAGCTGCTTAGCATTCATCACCCTAAGCAATCACTTCTCAGTGAGCTGATAGGGAGTTAGGGGAAATAAGCTCCCCCTATTTAACAGCAGCATCTTAGCAGTAGGATACAGGAGGCTCAGAGAGCAACAAGGCTAAATATGCAGGTCAAAACCTGATTTATATGAAAATTAAAATGTATGGTGACCTTTATGACAAGATGGCTTTTCATCTAAAACCTACATAGCAGGGCCGGTGAGATGGCTCAGCAGCATAAGCGCCTGCCCGGCAAGCGGGAGGTCCTGAGTTCGACTCCTGGAACCCACATAAAGGAAAAGAAGGGCCGGTGATATCACTCAGTGGCACAAGTGCTTGCTGGCAAGCACGAGGTCCTGAGGTCAACCCCTGGTACCCCGAAAAAAAGAAAAAAGAAAAAAGAAATAAAACCCTATATAGCAGAAGGTCCTTAGGTCTTTAGTGGGAGACACTTTCCAATTCTCAACAGACTCATTTGAATATTTCTTTTCGTTTACTTGAAGTGGATGGTACTTTTTCTCTCCTAAGCTGTTACTTAGTTTACAAAACTAATCATTTTTACATACTGTGTTACTAAATCTGGACACAAAGCCCTTTTTCCTGATTGCTTCCTAGCTATTTAGCTGGAGACATCAAAATGGAGAACTGACTTACCCAAGGTCACAAGACAAGAAGTGGTCCAGGGTAGAAATCAGAAGCTGCTCTTGCCATATTTTCTTTTCTCAGGAGTCCAAGCATGGGATGATACACCACTGGGAAGAGTTCCAAAAGGACTGGCAGGTAAAGATAGTGAGATGCCCCCAAGCAAAATCTGAGGCCTGAAAATACCAAGAGCATCACTGCAGCAAATGCCAAGGGAAAAGCATTACCTCCAACTTAAGACAATGGGCCCTGGCAGTAAACAAATGACCAAATGCATATTGCTAGGCCACATGCACAGTCTTAGGGCCACAGAAAAGGAAGCAATTTGTTACATGAATGAAGAATATGATTGTATTATCTGTAGAAGTTCCTCATTTCTCAGAGCATGTTCTCCAGACCAGGGTTCAAATCTTGATTCTAATACATATTAACCTGTGACCTTAAGCAAGCCACTTAAGTTCTGCAAGCCCTAGTTTGTCACCTAGGAAATGACACTCATTCACAAATGTTTATTGAACACACACTAATCTGGCACTGTTTAGATTTTTCTCTAGTCACAGTTCCTTTTAAAGGGCTTCTGTTTCCTTATCTGTGTAATACAGTAATGCTTACTCTGTATAGCTCCTGAGATGAGGGACTAAATGGATAAGAAAGAACATTATAAAGAGAAGTCATCTGCTCCTTATTAAGAGAAGATGCAGCACACTGAGAATGGGATGCAATAAACATGGGCAACTTCCATGGGAACATGTTGCAATGTGGTTTTGGCTGTATCTATAATGTACATTGAGGAAATTAAGGTGTGGATAAGATTGGTAGCCTTTATATAGTTGCTTAGATGTCTCACATTATCTGTGAAGGCTGACACCAAGCTGTACTCTGGTTGACATTTTGATGTCTCTTTCACACATTTAATGTCTCAGACAGTGGAATGTTTCACAGCTTCATGTTACTTTTGACTTTTACAACTTAACACTTCCATGTAGGTAGGATGCAGCTGATATTTAATAAGGTCAGGGCTGATTTTATTTAGCAAGACCCTTTACAGGAATCATTGATAATTTATTGATTTAAAATATTTAAAAATATAGCATTATGGTAAGTTACATCTAATATGTGTTGGAATTTTGGGATTTTTATACAAAATCAAGAAATGGCTATGCAAAGCATCAGAAATGTAAATAGGAGAATATTTTTAAAATCCCCATTTGTCAAAATGAAATAGAATGAGAAAGATTATATGAGTTGTTAATACAAGCAAAGCACCTAGGAGGTATTATCTTCCCTGTTTTACATATATATTCTTCTCCCATCTCAACTTCTCTATCATTAAATTGAAATTGATAGTCCCATCCCTGGTGTCCAAAAGGAATGTAGAATAACTCAAATGTGTCAATGAATATCAAAGTAAATAAAAAATTGTAAAGTGATGTATAAATATGAGTACATTGGTCTAGGTGATTTAATAAATGATTGCCAATCCTTATATAGCATTACTCCATGTCAAATGCTATTCTGCAAATTTTACATGAATAAATTCTCACCCCTGAGCGGTAAGTATCATCATCATCATAATTATCATAATTATCATCATTATCTCTGCTGTGGAGAGATGATACTGATGTATAAACAGGTGAAGTCACTTGCTGTAGGCCACATAGCCCATAAGTAATTAGCAGACCTAAAATTTTAGCCCAGGAAGTTAGATTGTGGAATGGATGATTGTAAACCAGATGTTTTCTGGAAGTCTTTACAGACTTGTATAAGGTAATGCTGCTGTTTAATGATATTTAAGCCAGGCTGAGAAACCCTCTTTCTGGTGGAGTAATGACTAGTGAAAACTTACACATGCCCCCCACATATGCAAAAAATTCCCAAAGGATAACAGCTAAATGACATGAGTTTCATGTATAAGAGTTCTGAATCTACGAGGATGCAAAAAAGGGCAAAGAAAATCACTGAGTCAGTAGGATTGGACAGACATGCCTCAGACAGCAACAATCATGATAATTGCTAATATTAATGGGGTGAAAATGATTATTGAATTTGTTGGCCCATTTATTATGGGCTAAACAGTTTTGGTGGGTTGTTTTTTGTTTCTGTAGTACTGGGTATTCATACTAGGGCCTCACACATGCTAAGCAAGCACTCTATCCCTGATCTAAAGCTTTAGCCTTTATTTATTTATTTATTTATTTATTTACTTATTTAATTTTGAGATAGGGTTTCACTAAATTCCCCAGGCTACCCTCAAAGTTGCAATCCTCCTGCCTCAGCTTCCAGAGTAACTGGGATTGCAGGCCTGCATCAGTAAGCCTAGCTCCAAACACTTTTTACAGCAATTTATAAACACTCATTTAATCCTCACAGCTAACCTATACAGGTGCATATGCTTGTTACTATCCCCATCTCATGAGATAAATGAAATATAGGAAGGTTATATAATATGCCCAAGGTCCTATGGGCTAATAAATACTAGGATAAGGATTTATAACCCACCTTATCTGGCTCCAGAGTACATTGTCCAGCATTGTGTGGCTCTCACCTCATATGATACTGGCTTACTATATTCACTAATATCCTTTTCTGAGGCTAAATAATAATTGAGTCCTGACAGTGTGCCAGGCATTGTGATAAGATGCATTACAAATAAATTGTGTATTTAACCTTCAAAATAACCATGGGAGTCAGGCAGGGAATATTTGGTTTTTGTTGTTGTTGTTGTTGTTTTGGTACCGGAATCGAACTCATGACCTCGTGCTTGTGAGGCAGGTGCTGTGCTGCTGAGCTATACTCCTAGCAGAATATTTGTTTTTAATCCCAAATTGTCAAAAAGAAACTGAGAATGAGAAAAGTTATATGAGTTATTACTATGAGCATAGCACCTAGCAGGTACTGTATTGTTTTCCCATTTTGTAGACAAGGAAGCTGTAGCCCAGAGGGGTTGAGCAACTTTACCAGAGTTATACAAACATTAAATAGCTCGACTTTGAGCTCTGGGTTCCTATGCTGACCTAATATCTTAGAGCTTCTCACTCTTGACTGCATGTGAGAATCACCTGGGAATTTTTCATCTCTAAGCCCTACCCAAACCAATTAAATCAGAATCTCCAGGATGGGTCTCTGGCAACTGTGTCTTGGCAGAGCTTCCTGAGTGATTCTCATGTACAGCAAGGAGTAAGAACATCTGCGCTATGCAATAAAGCCTCTACTACCTATAATCTTCTGGGAAACACGAGTTTAAGGCATTTGAGGCAGGGAGAAGTGCTCAAGCAAAGTCATGAAGATGTTCATTAGCAGTTCAAAAAATTTGTATATCTCCTTTTATATTCACAGAAGTCTAGGAGTTCATACATCTGGTGGAAAAGCAGCAGCCCACACAAGGGATGTACTTGGTAGAAGGTCAAGCAATCCTCTGAGATGAGCTAGATCACCTGGTTCCTGGTTAACATGTTGTTTGATCTTTTCACCAAATTTAATTTGCTGGCAGATTATTAACTTCCAGTTGCTGAAGTGTGTTAAGACCAAAAGGGGAAAGGGAGCCTAGCAACTGAATGCATAGCTTAGCAACTTATTACCACACCCTAGCTACAGCAAATGTGAAAATCTGTCTGTAGAACTGCCACTGGTGGAGCTGAGAAGACAAGAAACAGAGTAGTCAAGTGACTGTAGATAGCAAGGGAAAGACAACTAGGCACCATTTGAATTTAGGAAATTCACTTGTTTTTGAACCTCGGGTTCTCCAAATATAAAATGGAGCTAGTTTTCAAAATGAAATGAAATGACCAAATGAAAAATGGCTTCAGTTTTTTGGTAAGTACAAACTTGGATCAATAATTATTTAATATTATGTTTATCACCTATAGAATGCTTTATCATGTGTATTAATTTCTTACTACTGTCTTCAAACAACAAACATTTATTATATAGTTCTGAAAGTAAAAATCTGACATGGGCCTCACTGGCTAAAACTGGTGTCAGCAGGATGGCATTCCTTTCTAGAGGCCCTAGAGGAGAGTCAATTTCCTGGTTTTTTCCCCCACCTTCTAGAGGTATTCCTTGACCCATGAATCCCTTCCATCTTCATAGCCAGCAAAGACTTGTTGAATATCTCTCACATTTCATTACTCTGGCAATAACTCTGTTGCCTCTCTCTTCCACATGTAAGCACCTTTGTTGATTACACTGGGTCAACCTAGATAATCCAGAGTAATCTCCCTATTTTAAAGCCACTGACTGGCAGCCTTAATTCTATCCACTACCTTAGTTTCCCTTTGCTATGTAACCTAACATATTTGGAAGTTCCAGGGATTAAGACATAAACATGTTTGGGGAACCTTTATTTTGACTATCATGCATGCTATAGGCACTATTTTAAGTAATTTACATGTATCAAACTCATTTAATACTCTTCTGAGGTAGAGAACATATTACTATTTCCATTTTACAGACAAAGAGACATCTGACCCAGCTACAGTATATTTCTTCTGGGTATCTTCTAAAACAAATTAAAGACACCATGTTACCGTGATACAGGCATATCCATGTTTACATCAGCACAACTCATAATAGCTCAGTCTTGGAAGCAGCTTATATGGGTATCAACTGAGGAATGGATAAAGAAAATATGGAGTATATACACAATGGAGTACTACACAGCAGTAACGAAGGATAAATGGGAGTCATTTGTAGGAAAATGAATGCACTGTGAGTCCATAATGATAAGTGAAATAAATCAGACACAAAAGTTAAATATTTGGGCTGGTGATATAGCTCAGTGGCATAAGTGCTTGCTGGCAACCGCTAGATCCTGAGTTCAACTCCCAGTACCCACATTAAAAAAAAAGTTAAATATTTCATAGTATATCTTATATGAGAGACACAAAGTTTAAATAATTTAAAGAGAAAAATAAAAGATAAATGATAGGAAATAGGGAGATAAACTGTGGAAATGTGTAGGAGATCTGGGAATGGGGAATGGGAGGAAGGGGAGGGAAAGGTGAAGTAAAAAGGATCAAGTGGTGATATGCATATGTGCAAGTTCCCCACAACAAAGGTATTTTTTTATGTATCACAAACATATCATTATAAAAATAAACAAACAAATTGTTATATGGTCTCCTAGCATTTTTATTTACCCCCAAGAACTCTTATGCTTGCTTTATCTGCTAGGAATTATATTTGGCTAGTAGAAACAGAAATAGAACATAAAAGTGGCTTAAGTAAGGCAGACATTTCATTTTTATTATTTATAAAGTGTTTAGAGGTATGCTATTCAGGGCTAGTATAGACACTTTGTTATCCTTAGAACATGAGTTTCATCCATGTATTCATCCATTTTCTTTTGCTAATAATATTGCAGGCTGACCTATATCTCCAGAACTTTATAAATTTCTGTTTTATTTGAGATGGAGTGTCCCAAAATCTCTAAATTGCCCAGGTTGGACTCACACAATCCTCTTGCCTCAGCCCCCTAGAGGGCTGTGTTTACAAGTATGTGCCACCACACACATATGGGTACATTTTAATGAAAAGAAGCTTGTGGCTCTAAAGATTGTAAGGCAGAAGGGTCAAATCTAGCGATGGTCTTCTTGCTGGCAGTTCTGAGGCAGGACATCATATAGCAAGAGACAGAATGCACATGTGTTTGGTGTGTGTCTGGCCACTCTTCCTCTACTTGTAAAGCCACCAGTATTCAATCATGGGGGCTGTACCCTGCTGACATTACTAATTCTAATCAATTCCCAAAGACCTCAGCTTTGAATACCATAATCAAAATTTCTGTCCCACAAGTGGGGATCAAATTTCAACACATGGAGCCTCAAGAGACACTCAAACCATATTCAAACTGTAGCAATCCTTGAGGTCACAAGATGGTTGCTGGAGCTCCAGCTGCCATATCTCCATTGCAAACAGAGGCAAGGACAAAAATGTTACATGGCAGCTGCTATTGCCACTTTAAGTAGCTTTTGTGGAAGCCTCACCTAACAGCTTCTACTGATCTCTTATATAGTAGCAAAGGAGATTGGCATATTATTACTCAGGAAAGTGGATTTTTAATAAGTAACAAGTAGTCTCTCTGCCACAATTGTTAAGGATAAGCAATTTATAGAGAGTGGGATCTGGACCTTGTCACTGTCTGGAGGAGTTTATATTTGTAATCCCAAAGAAAAGTTATTGGAATTCTAATAAGTTAATTCCAGTCTACCACTTCCAGTGTAACCCATGGCAAGAATAGAGACAAAGACATATCTGTAGTTGTGGGGAGCCAAGGGTGTCTTAAGTCCAGTCAGAACAATGGCTAACTGGAACAAAGGCCACAACCCAGTGCCAAACCCGGGTTTTATTAATTTGTGAAAAAGGGAGTGCTTGGGGTTGAGTGACTGTGAGAATGGCAGAAAACACATGAGTACTGTGAGGTGGGCTAGGTAGATGGCACAATAGCACCTCTGCAATATGCAAAGGGAGTTATGCAGAAAGAGTACTGGATGCTGGTAACAGGTAGCTCTAAGTTTAGAGGAATCTGCATAACAGTTTGAGAAAGTATCTTCTGTCTTTGGTCAGTTGCCTCAGCTTTGATGTCTGGCCCTAATGCCCTGAGATGTCATGGCCTCTTTCTCAAAGCTCAGTCCCAGCTGACAGCACAGCATCTCTTGGCCTAGCTCATGCTTAGTAGTAAGGAGCTATAGGTTGGGCATCACTGACCTGTCACATGGCTTCAAAGGCTACACATCAGCACCTCAGCTGGACCCATTTGCATTGCTTAAAGCCAGATGAGGGGGTAGACTAATATCCTAGCCAGCTCTGTACATATCAATACACGGATGTAGAGCGAGGTTTAGCCAAAATGGAGACAAATGGTCTTCTTTAAAGGAGAGCCATCCTGGTGGTCCTCCACACAACTCACTTTTTAATATAGTCACATGGCTCTGCTTCCTCAGTCCATGGCCCTTCTGGGAACCCTGGGAAGGGAGGTTCTACCCATTTGAGAGAATGCAGCAAGGTGTAGGACAGGGGAGGTAAAACACAAATTTGTATGAGGGCTTTGTTGGTAAGTTACATGAAAGACATTGGAGGTTGGATATATTTGAGAGTTACATGGAGTATGACAAAATGGAGAGCACGTATCCTGTGTAAAGGAGGCGGCCACAGTCCAGCTCCAGCTCCAACTGTTGTCTGAATCTTCTGATTTTTTTTTTCCTATGGAATCTGGAAAATAAGATTTACTTGTGTAATATTACACTTCTTAAATGTTGAAACAAATTTCTTATTTTATTGTGTAGAAAAAAAACTAAACATAGCATCAAGGCCTAGGTCACTGGTTTCCAATCATTAGAGTAATAGAAAGGGAACTGCATTAAGAGGACAAGATTCTAGCTCCATATTTGCTAGATATGATCATACTCCATATGATCATGTGTATCTTCCTTCTTTTGTGCTTCAGATTTCTCATCTGAACATTAGAGTGCTTGACTAGAGAATTTATTTGGAGTCTTCAAGCTCTAATGTTCTATAATTTAAATTATTCTTTATATGTAATAACTAAATAAAAGATTACCTAAAACTTTCTAAATACTTATTTCATATTTTAGTTTTTAGGAAACATAGTATAGTATATATTTACTTGCTATCTTTAGAATTGCCATTTGGGAAAAATGTCTAGTCATTTATTTATCATCTATTGTCAAGATTTTCTTAGGTAGAACTTGCTCACTTTATTTGATTAGGAATTTTAAGTCTATTGAAAGTGCTACTAGCTTATTTTTAAAGTTCAGTCAATAATGCTGTCTAGCTCAATTTGTTCTGGGAACTTTTCAGCAATGTTTGAGGGAAAATGGGGGCTTGGAATGAGTGAAATCTAGGAAGGATTTTTCTGGAAGAGTGTGCAGGGAGCAGAGAGCTGATGGCAGAAAGAATATATATGCTGTGTGTTGAACCTAGGGCCTTGCACATGCTAGGCAAGCAATCTATCACTGAGGTACATTCCTAGCTCTGTAGTATAAAGTTAATCATAAAAACTACTATATATTGAACATCTACCAGGTGCTTTAGATAAATTATATCATTTCATCATTAGAGACATTATCTTTCCCAATTTATAGAGTTGAGTAGGGACTGGTAAACTTTTGCAGTGAAGGGTCAGACAGTAAATGTTTTAAGCTTTGCAAAACACAATAGGTTCATGTTGTATATTTTTATTTTTTTTGTAACATCTCTAGAAATGTATTAAAATGTACATAAGTAGACCCAGGCAGGATTTGACCCAAACCTTGAGTATAGAGGTTAAGAGCATGGAGATTGAAGATAGAAGGTTTAGAATCCTGGCTCCTCCTTTTAATAATTCTGTGCAATGAACAAGATACTTATCTTCTACTGCCTCTGTTTCTTCATGTCTAAAAGAGGATAGTTACAGAATTTACCTCATGGTATTGTGAGGATTCATTAAGTTAATATTTGTAAATGCTTAAGCCAATGGCTTACAAATAAGTGTTTACTGAAATAAGGACACCTAGAAGGAATGGGGGAGGTATGTTTGGGGAGGGAGAGCTGTCTATAGTGCTCCTGATAGCACCTTATGAGAGTAGGCAGTCCCTCTGCATCTGTGATCAATGGCAGGTCCTTGTTTCCCCTCAAGCTAGAACTTTGATGCCACACTGCCTCTGTATAGGCCATTCAAGGAGTTATAAATTAGGGAGCAAACCTTCCCTCTCTCTCTCTAAGAACACAAATTGCCATTACATCAGCTTGCCATGGAGCTGTTCTCAACTGTGGAAAAAAAATCTTCTGTAATGGTTGATACATTGAATCAACTTAAGAAGTTTAGAAGCTTAAGTAAGTAACTCAGCAGTTCTACATCCTAGGGTGTAGAGGATATGTCCTGGGGTGGCTGTTTGTTCTCCAGGATGTTGTAATTTTTGATTCATAGTGTCAACTTGAGAAGTTTAGAAGTTTAACTAAGTGACTCAGCAGGGGGCCAGGTTCCTCACTTTGTAAACTTTCTCAGCCTGTGCAAGAGGAGGGCACAGACATGGTGTGAGTGCTACACCCACTCTAGGGCAGATAGCCTGCTTACAATAAAAGGGAGGAAAAAGTCTTGCTACCCCCCTTTTGCTCTTGTTGCTTTTGCTGTCTTCCACCACCATGAATAGTTGCCCCTCAGCCATGCCACCCCACCTTGGAGTCAGCTGATTATGGACTGAAACCTCCACAGACTATGAGGCAAATAAACCTTTCATTCCTTAATTTTGGGCATTGGCCATTTTGTCTCAGCAATGAGAAAAAAGTAACTAACATGCCTTCTCAGTAGCACTTGACAAAATTGGCCACTTTTCCCTCTTTGAAATTCTTTTTTTCCTTGGCTTCCAGGACACCATACTCCAGTGGTTTTACTCATATCTTACCGAATCCTTCCAAACTTCTTTACTACTTTCTTCTTATCTCTTCAACCTCTAAATGTTGGGAGACCTCAGGGCTCAGTTACTGGCCCTCTTCTCCATTTGTGTTTCCTTCTTTGGTGAACACATCTAGCATAATGGCTTTAAACAACATTTACACATTAATGATTCTCAAATTCTTCAGCCTGGCCTTCTTTTTCAACACATATGTCTGACTGTCTATTTAACAAATCTTTTGTATAACTAATAGACATTTCAAATTTACTGTGGCCTAAACTGAACTTCTGAGGTAAAAACCCAGATCTGCTTGTCATTGATCCTTAACTCAGTTAAAAGCAACTTCCAGATGCCTCCTTCCAGATGCTCAGACCAAAATCCTTAATGACTCATTTTCTCTCACATCCCACATCCAGTTTTTCAGGAAATCCTATTGATTTCATCTTTGAAACACTTTTAGAATCAGTTGCTTCTCATCACCTCTCATGTTATCACACTTTTCTAAACCACCATGATCTTGCACTAAGAATAGTACATTATCCTGTGTCCGTCTTACTACTTTGTTTCCTCCTCCCTTAACTTCTTCCAGTTAATTCTCTATACAGTCACTAGAATGAGTGTATTAAAACTTAAGTCGGGTCATATCACATGCCACTCTTCAGCTCAATATGCTTTAGTTGAATCTCATCTCACTAAGAGCGAAAGCCTGATCCTCCCAATGCTAAGACCCTGCATGATTAAGTTTCCACTATCTCTGTGACCTTATCTCCTAGTCTCCTAGTCTCCATTGCTAAATCCACTCCAGCCACACTGGCCTCCCCAATCTCCTTTAGAGTCACTGAGCACACTCCAACCTCAAGGCCTTGCTGGATATTCTTTTCACCTAAAATATATGGTCTGCATCAATTTTGGCAAGACTCTTCACTATTATTAGGGGCCCTTGGTGTAATCTCTTCAACCCTACTCCTACATTTACCCCATAGTTAATCACTATCAGAGCTAATATTTGCCAGGTATTATGCAAACAATTTACATGTATTCACTTGCTTACTCTTCACAGCAAATTGTTTTATCTAGGTACTATTATTATTATTATTGTTGTTTTTATTTGTCAGATGAGGGAACTAAGATCCAAAGAAGTAAAATAACTAGTTCAAAATATAAATAAGATCAAAATAAGAGATAGATAATAGGAAGTAGGAAGATCTTTCTCAAATGAGATGGGGAACAAGAGATGTAGGGAGGAGGAAGGGAAAGCAGGGAAAAGATTTAAAAAGACAGAATTTAAGAAAAATAGAAATAGAGTGTTTGCAAATGGGGAGGGGAGCAAGAGTTGGAGGGATGAGGGAGGGATGGTAAGGGGAAAAAAAAATTAAGATGTGTTAAGTACATGTACAAACTCCCCCACAATAAATGTAAAAATTATGTACTGTAAATGTGCACTGATAAATTTTAAACCCAAATATCTATCTCGCTGTTAAAATAGCATATTTCAAACTGTTCTGACTGAGACTCATATTAAAATATATCACAACTAACATAAAATTAAAACGAAATTTTCATGAAATAATACCCTTACTACTTGCTTTGTAATTTGATATCTTCTTCTCTGTTAAAGAAAACAATGATGATCTGGACATACTTAATTGTATTTACCACTCAAAATCAGTACATTTCATCATGTGCTGCTCAGTAAAAGTTCAGGAACATCCTTTTGCTTTGGGGTATATGCCTGTGTTCAAAGCTATTTACATTTTTCAGAGACCTTCAAAATTTCTCTAGCCCCAAAGGATGGCACTTTAATTGTGGAATGTCAGATGTCAAAAGAGTCCTGGAAAGACATCGAGGCACTTTTAGCAAATCTCACAGTGGTGAAATTTAGACCCTAGTTGATTTGCTCTGCTTACCTCAGAATGTAGGCAACCAGAAATAAGGAAAAAGAAACTCTGAGAGGATATTTTTAAAGCATATGAGCTAGAAAATGTGGTTATGTGAAAAGGTAAAAGGATAGTTAGAAAAGGACTTAGGACTAGGTTGTAGATTCTTGTTAATATTTTTTATTTTATATTTTATTTTATTAGTACATGTTTGCAATTCATGCAGTTTGCAGTCATCTTGGGGAGTGGTTGCATGTACATATTACAGCTTTTTTTTCCTAATCCCTTTCCCCTTTCCTCCCTCTCCTTCTCTGGTTCCCTTATGACCTTTTTCATACTTGTTGATATTAACTGTCTTAGCTCATGTTATGGCATATAATGTTTACACTGATTGGAGTTATTAGGATCCTGAATATAAGGAATTGGTACTGCGATGGAGAATCACCAAAGTGTTTGATCAGGGGTGGATATGAATTAAACAGTGCTTTAAGAATATAAATCTGCTGGGGATATAACTCAGTGGCATAAGTGCCTGGTTGGAAAGAGCAAGGTCCTGAGTTCAACTGCTAGTACAAAAAAAAATAACTCTGATAGAAGTGATAGAATGGATTTTGGGGCCACAAAGATGAAGTCATGGAGTCATTCAGGAGGCTGTGTGATGGTCCAGGAGAGATATAAACAAGGGGTTGATCTAGGGTAGTGGTTGTGGGTATAGAGGAGATACACAGAAGTGTCATAGGAGTAGAAGCAACAGGAATTGGCAACTAATTATCTGTATTCTTTCCTCCTTCTCAATTTACCCTTCATCCCTGATGCCCTCTCTCCTCTTTCCCAATTTACTCCCCACTTCAGGGTTTCCACAACATACTAAGATAAGGGAGAATGCGTGTGGATGAGTGGCTTCTGCTCTGTGATGGGTGACAAGAGAAGGCAGTTAATCAAGGCAGGCCAGATGGAGCCAGTTTGTGCTATTGCCATAGCATGCAGAAGATCACAGATTTTTAGATCCAGAAAGGGACCTTAGAATCCCACTATGAGGATGTCTTACTGTGAAGAGGGGCCAGGTGAAAATGTTGGGAGCTAAGCAACAAGGGAATCTTTAGGAAAAGTCTCAGCCTTGATCTCTTGAGTTCACCTCTTCTTCATCTTTCTTCCTTTCCATTTCTTCCCTTCCTTTCTTTTTCTTTCCTTCATCTCCTTTCTCCTCAGCCATCACCATGTCCTCCTTCTTTCCTACCATTTTATCCCTAATTCTCTTTCTCCTCTATCTCCTCTTCCTTTATCCTCTTTTTCCACTTACTTCTTTCCCTCTGTCTCTTCCCTGTTCTCTCCCTTGACTCTCTCAGCTCTTAGCCAGCAAAACAAGCTCCATTTGAGATTGAGAATCAGCACATGAAAACAAAGAGGTGATCCAAGCCATCCCAAGTCAGAGAAGGTGGCTGATAGCCTGGAAAAATCTTCACCTCCTAATAAACAGATGCCATGCTGACTTTCTTTATAGTGTATTTTTTTTTCTGTTCAGGGCTATTCTGATCACAGGATTCTCTTCTTGTTTCCTCATTATCTCCCTGGAGAAGGACTTAGTATGTCACTGAACAGGAAGTTCAGCAATTTTCTCTGTGCAGTGAAGGTCAGGGAAAGCTGGAGCCAGAGGTCAGGGCTCTTGCTTCCTCACTTCTTTCCTCTTTCTACTGGCCCTTTATTTCTATAAGTGTGTCACATCAATCAGCAGCATCCACTGCACTTAGGCAACTATTGGAAATATGAAACCTCAAGCCTCATCCCAAGTCAGAATCTTCATTTTAACAAGAATATCCATGAACATTAAAGTTTAAGAAGTACTGCTCTGCAGAGACCACATTTCTCATGTATAGTCACAGTCATTCCTAGAGCAATCTATTTTCCTAAAAATGTGGAAGGATAAAGAAGCTGAAAGTCAAAGAGGCCTTGAGGGCAGAGATCACCATTCAGGAACCTTCAGAGATCAGTAGAAAGGGATTCTGGCTCTAAGGGGCCAGTGCCACTCAGCTTTGGCTGATTTTTGTAAGGTAGCTATATTAGACCAGCGCTGCCAGACCTTCCAATGTTTCAAGAGAAGCTGGGAGTGCAGATTTTTATATAAAATATCATAGTTTAACCTCCAAAAAATGTTTAAAACACTGTGATGGGCAAATAAGTCAGGTTTGTTGCCCAGACATTTCATTTTGTTTATAATTTCTGATATAGTCTGGGTGTTTTTTTCTTTTTATCAGCAGACACTATTTGTTCAATCACAATTTTACCTGGAAGCTTAATTATAAAACTGCTAAAGGAGAACTACTATGGTTAAAGTGGGCCCAGAGCTCCTCCTACTTACCCTCCCACATGTCCCCTAGGAAAAACATGGAAGATGTAGCCTCTGCAGGACATTCCCTACATTGTGCAAAAGTGCAGGTTAAAAAGCACTGAGAGACTATGTGCACACCATTTGACAGATGAAGTGACTGAGTAGATTATCCAAGGTTACACAGCAGTTTAAGTTACCTGACTTGTATTCCAAGGCTCTTCTCAAATTGGCTCACTGCCTTCTTTGTGTGGTTCGCTAGCACAGCTTTCTGTCAATGAAGGATTCATTCTACAGCATTTCTGGCAGGTACTTTTCCAGATTCTGTTTGGATGTTTTCAGTGATGGGACGTAAAAAGAATGGAAATTAACCTGTGAGCTTGACCTGCCAGGGTATCTTTGACCAGGTACATATTTGTAGGCTTTGCAAGTCCTGAATCCACCTAAGTTGATGGAGGTTAAATATGCTCACCTAATAGAAACTATTCATTGGTATTTCAGCTCCAGCCTTTTTCTGGAAAGTGGATAGTGAGCTGGAGAGCAAATTCCTTAGTGGACAGGAAACCAAGGGTGAGTATATGGTATGGAAGAAAGAGAATAAGAAAGGGGTGGGTGCTAAGAAGAGGTGAGGTTATTTCATTTATACAATAGAGTAGAAACCTCATGGTGATCTTAGAGAAGGAGGGTGACTAATGGGTTCATATCCATGGAAGGAGCAAGTATTTTATTTAGGCAATCCCTTGTGACAAAGCTGGAGAGGCCTAAGGGAGACTGTTGAGCTGAGATTCCCTACATTCCAAGATGGTTCTTTCTGCAGCAGCTTGATGAGCAGCATCTCACCTTGTCTTCAGGCTCTGCCTGCTGTGGCCTGAAGGGAAAACAAATGTGACTACTTCCTCCCTGCTCTTCCCCTGCTGCTTGATGCTGCTCCATGAGCTTGCTTCAAGTGCTTCTGGAGTTCTCTGGTTCTTTTCTCCTGCCTGAGCTGCTTGAGAAAGTTGGGGAGAGTAAGTTAGTCTTCAAGGTCAAATTGCTACTTGGGAAACTTGGGAAGGAGGAATTATGTTCTCAGGGGAATGCCTGACTAGTTGATGTTCCAACAGAGGAAATGAGAGCCCACATGCCCAATAAACCTTCTTAACCAAATCAAGAACCCTGGCTGTCCTCAGCCTCTCTGCCTGTTATACTTCCAAATATACATGAAGATATTTCCTATTTATTTTTGGACAAAGTTATCTTAATGGCTACAACACAGAGACACAACTTTTGTTTAGAGCTGGGCTTTTTACATTTTAACATGCATGTGAATCACTGGGGATCTTGTGAAAATGTTGATGGTGAGGCTATAATGGGTCTTGGTTCATCTGGGATCCAGCATTTCTAATAAGCTCCTGAATAATGGACAGTGCTGGTCTGAGGCTCACACTTTGACTAGTAGCAAGGGGCTAGATGACCTTGAGAATCCACTTAGTTTGATTTTTCTTCTCAAAGTCCAACATTAACTGTGTACCTTTACACACTTTTTTCATTGCACTAGAATCTTGCTTCATTTCCTTTTTTAGGTTCCTGGGGATAATATCTAATGTTTCTAATTTCTTCCCCTTCTACCTTCACCAGACTGACTCCTTGAAAGCACATGTCATTTGTCTCTGCCACTTATTATCCCTTCTTTTTTGCTTCACATTCTGACTTTCTGACTTTGCCTGATTCTCTGATATCATCTTTCACCACTAACTTATATTTCACTATACTCTGCCACATTGGCCTGTTCCTATCCCTCATACATGTCAGTATCATTTCCATTCCTGGGTCTTTGCCTTTGTTCCTTTTTGTTTGAAATGATCTTTCTATACATCTCAGCCTGACTGGTTTCTCACCATTCCAAGTGTCGTGTTAGATGTTACCTTTTCAAAGAGGACTTCCTTGGTTACCTAGGTAAAGCAATGTCTCTCTCTCCCATTTACTATCCATTATATTATGCTGTTTAGCATTTTCATAATAATTATTCAGTACCTAATATTAACTTATTTTTGGCCTTTGGGTTCAGTGTCTAAATTACTCCATTAGAATATAAGCACCTTTCTTGAGGATAGAGACAGTGTATCCTGTCTGCTGTTGTATCCCAGCATTTACGATGAAACTGGCACACAGTAGCCTTTTGATATATATAATTGTTCATTGACAGACTGTCCTTATAGACATTATTCTTCATTCACTGAAGACCCTAGCTCCTCATCTATCCTTTGTCTTCATCCTTTCTCCTGTTTGCTTGACCTCAATTTTCTTGTAGATGGCCTTTTCAACTCTAACCTCACCTTTGTAAACCTTTTTCTTCACTGCATGCAGCCTAAAAACTCCTGTGGTAACCTCCTATGTCTTGTCATAACTAGTAACTGACTGAATTTCTTCTGGTATTTCTAATTCAAATATTTCCTCTCTGATCACTGTATCTTGTTCTTCAAGTTCACTTTGGCACCCTCCAATAATTTTCCCATGTCATCAAGATCTCTAATCCATTGACCTTACCAGTCTATTGGCCCTACACCATTATTCAGCACCCCTCTTCTTGTCCTCATTTCCCTTTTGTCTTGCTTGAATTCCCTGGTCCACTATTATGGTCACCCCCCCCTTGCAAATGCTTGCAATTCCATTGTCCATTTCTTTTCCCATAGTATTTGCTTGGCAAATATCTCCAAGATTCCACTCAACCCCCATCTTCTCCATATCTGTGAGTGAACAGCAAAATGGACTGATAAGAAGTCCTACAGCTGGGCTGATTTATTCTGCTTTACCACAAGCCTCAAGTAGGCACTTCATACTTCTTGCAAACTCTACTACACATCCCTGTTGTACTTGCTTTTTTCAATTTCTCCAAGACAGTCACTCTCAACCTTAGTTACATATTAGAATCATCTGGGGAGTTTTAAAAAATCCTGATGCCAAAAAGTGGGGGTCATTTATAATTCTTTCCTTCATATTCTCACATTCCACATCCAATCCATCACTAAGTTCTGTTGTTTCTACCTCTAAAAGATACCTCAAATATTTTGAAACTTTGTCCATTATCTTCACTGTTCTCCCAGTCCAATTCACCATCATCTCCCCAGATCACTACAACAGCTTCTAGATCCTGTCCTCCTGTCAATCTATTTAATGCACAGCAGCTTAAAAGGTCTTTTAAAAATGTAAATCAAATAAACTAATTCTCCTGCTGAAAACCCCTCAACTCACTCTGCTCTCTTCTTGTTGTTCTTAGACTATATCTAAATTATTTTCCTATGTCCTCCAAGGTTTTATATGACTTACCTTCTGTCAATTTTATTTCCTACAACTTTTCATCTTTTCCCCTAGGTTTCAGCTTCATTGTGCTTCCACTTCACTTCTTATTACACTATAATCCTGTTTAATTCTTTCAACTTTTGTATTTTCTGTTTTCTATGCCTGAAATATATTCCCCTTACCTTTTTACGTGACTGACTCAATTTAAGGTTTTGGCCTCAACTTAAATGCCATCTTTTTGGAGAACCTTCCTTATCTATCCTCTCTTTTTCTCCCACAAAATTACTTTCTGTCCTTTCACTTTCTTTCATAGCACTTATCACATTATTTACTTGTGTGTTTAATACAAAAAAAGACATGAACTGTGTCCATCATATTTATGGCTAAAATATCAGGTCTTAACACACTGTGCTTGGCACATAGTAGGCACACATGTTTACTGAATTTATGAATAAGAACAGGTAATAATATATACATATGAAATATTGGTTTTTTGGCCAGGTGTGGTGGCACACATCTGTAATCCCAGCACTCAGGAGGCTAAGGCAGCAGGATCACCATGAGTAAGAGGCCAGCCTGGGCTACATAGTGAGTTCAAGGCCAGCATGAACTACATAGTGAGACCCTGTCTCAAAAAAAAATACATATATATATATATATATACAAAAACAAAAACAAAAACAAAAAATATTGGTTTGTTAGGACAACACAGATTATAATATAGATGTTAGCCCTAGGTTACTAGCATTAGAATTATAGTAGTTTGTACTTTTAATTTTACCCCCTTTCACTGCTATAGTCCATTCACTATCTAGAACCAAGGGTTTGAGTTTTTACTCATGCTCAACCACTATTACTTTGTGGTTTTGTTAATTCCTTCCATTTCATGCGACTATATTATCTCATCAGTAAAATGAGAATGATGAAGATAATCTTTAAGATCTTTGTCAACTCTTATATCTATTAAGTGATTGCTTAATACACTATGTACACAAGTGAAGAAACTGAGACATAGAAAAGATAGGTACTTGTCTCAGGCTACCCACCAATAGTGAATCTAGACCTTGAGTCAACTCAGGACAAAGGCACAGCCACAGAAGCTGAGGGTCAGCTTGGGCTGGTATCTCTGCCCTCACAGGTCCCTTTCTGGGATTTCTGAATCAATATGTACTAAAATAAAAAGGATGTGCCAGACTGGGACCATACCTAAGATTACCTCTCCCTGTGCTGCTCATGGCCAAAAAGAAGGCAATATTTGTCCTTTGCTCACTGAAAGCTGGAGCCAGGCTAGGTACCAAATAGGCTTCAAGAAGGATTACACAGCTTCAGTAAAATGGCCCAGTACCCAGAGATTGTGAAAACTCCAAATTTCTATTATTTTGTCCTTAGTGCTGACTATTGCCAGGTGCTAAGTTCTTTCCTTGGATAAATTCATCAAATCTTTATAACAACCTTGATAGGATAAAGAAAGTGTTCAGGCACAGAGCATTAAATCTAAGTGGCCATGCCAATAATTGAATACAAATACTTCTAGCTCCAGAATCTATAACTTTACTTACTACATTATATCACCTCTAACTGCTCACATGGCTCTAGGCAAATAGGTGCTCTAGACATATTGAAACTTTTTACTCTTTTTCATGTCATATCTTTTTCATTAGCATATATGGGTTATATACAGATTAATGGGATTAATTTTGGCAGATCTATACATGCACATAACATACTTTGGTTATTTTCATCCCCTATCACTCCCTTCCCCTCTTAATTTCTTTATGTTACACTTTTGTGGGGTTTCAAAGAGTATAATATATTGGTTTAATGGCATCTAATTAGGCCTCTGGAATCAACACCTATTATTCTGCAGGACTCTCTAGGTACATGTATGAGATGTAATAAAAAATACAGCTAATGTTTAAATTTAAAAATTTAATACAATAAAAGACATATTGTCCTTAATTACCTTAAAAATTCTCCCCCTTACTTCAAACACACTTATTCCATCATTCTTGCCACTTTCTGAAGCAGTTCTAGATAACTGTGCTCTCCCTGAATCTTTACCTGTGTCCAAATTTCCTCTTCTGAGAGGATCATTGTGTCTTTAGTTGCATTGTTCGTAGTTGCACTCTTTCGTGTTTTAGTTGCACTATCCTGGTGGTCTCAGTGTCCTGAGTTAATTCAAAATGTTTACTTTTTGTGTTCATTTTGACTTTGGGGAAGAATCAGAAGTCATAGTGCTAGATCAGGTGATTAAGATGAATGAGGACATACTATAACGTTTTTTTATGAGCCTGCCTTTCCTTTGGATGACACTTGGCAGCATCATTCACTGTATTTTTTTTAATCACACCTTGTAAAGATATTCACGAAAAAGAACTTCCAGACTTGCTTCAGAAAGTGGTAAGAATGATAGTATATGTGTGTTCAAAGCATAGAAAAGTACACAATTGCAATGTGTCTTTCACTATAATCACTTTTTAAAAATTTAAGCATTCCTGTATATTTTGATCACACCTTGTATTAACACTGGCCCATTTGCTTTCAGATCCATTCTCTAGTTTTCTTAAAGTACATTTTTTAGGATCTCTTGCTTTCTCACTTCTTTTCTCCAATGAGAGACACTTTCAAGAGATTAGCAGGCAGAATGAAAGGAGAAGCCAAGGTACTTTCTCCACCACCTGAGGTAGTTTTATTCCTCCATCGCTCCAGCTTTGGTTTAATAAGTCTTGCATTCATGGTGCCTGCTTCTAACAGGCTGCCTCACCATGGTTTTAGCATCTGCATGGCAGCACCTGTGTCTGGGTTCAGTAACATTACCTTCTCCCATTATCTATTCATCTCTAGGAATGGTAGCAGCTTTCTGTGACTGTCAAATACTGGGTTGCCTCACCTTCTGCTGTTTGGTTTCATTGTTATGCAAGTGTAATGTGCTCCCAGTACTAAATTATCTTGTTTTAAAATATCCAAGGGGAAAATATCTAGAGTAGTTTCTGTTTTCCTGATTGATACACTTTGTATAATCCCAGAGTACTCATGTCACATATTGGTTCATATCCTTCAGAGCATAATCTCTACCTTATTTGTTTATTTATCTATTCTCTTTATCTCTTTTACTTCTAGTAGATTGTAAAACTCCAGGAAGGACTTTGTCTTCTATCCTCTCTATCCCAATGCTTAGCAGATAAACACGCTATATATTATTGAATGAATGCATACATCAGAAAATCCAAGGTTTTATTGGTTATCTCTTATGTGTCAGTCACTGTTGTAGAAGACACCAAGGTGAGTAATTCATTGTTACTGCTTTCAAAATATAAAAAAAAATTTTAAAAAGTCTTGTAGTTCTATTTAAGTGACAGGAAATAGAAAGATATACATATGACCAGTGCTTTGATATTCTAGAGCTGTTATACCCAAGTGGCACAGATTGACTGGTTTAACAGAAATTTATTTTCTTATAGTCCTAGAGGCTATAAATCTGAGATCGTGGTTTCATCAGGGCCAGTTACTTCTGAGGCCTCTCTCCTGGGCTTATAGATAACTGTTCTCCCAGAGTCTTCACAAGGCCCTCACTTTACCTGTCTATCCAAATTTCCTCTTCATATACTGTCATTAGTCAAGGGCCCATGCTAACATTCTCATTTTAACCTAATTACTTCTTTAAAGAATCTATACTCAAATACATTCACATTCTAATGTACCAGGTTAGAAGTTCAATATATGAAGGGGAGGGTAGCAAAATTCAGCCTTTAATAACCAGGAAATAAAAAGAACCTTTTTAACTGAAGAAGTTAAATGGAAGTATACTAAAAGTTAGGTGAAAAATGATAAAAACAGTGCCTGAAGTCATTCCCAGAAAGCTTTCTAAAGGTGATTTCACCAGTGCCACCTCTTAAATAGTCATGACAGTTTGAATGGGCTGTTTGGCAGGAAAGGAACATCCAGGATGTTTACAGTGAATGAAGGCCCAGAGGTGGGAAAGTGAAGAGACATTGTAGAATTACTGATGCCTAGACTACCAGCCTTGAGAGGAAGTTGAAAGATCACACAGGCCAACTTCCCATTTGATTCAAGAATCCCTCACTAAATGGCCATTCACTTTCACCTCCCATGACTGGGAACTGAACAGGGCTTCAATGTTTGGCCAGCTCTGTCTGGCCAAAATAACAGCTTGTATGAAGTTGGCAGGGTTTGCTAAGAAGCAGAGGACAATAGGGCTGTGTATATACCATGCCAGTGACAGCTTCATGTCAATCATCTCCAGAAATTTATTTCTAATATCATATTTTAATTTTCTCTTGCTGCTGTTGTTTTGTTTCTGCAATTCCCTTCTTGACTAAGTCAGGAGATTTGGATTCTTGTCATGTTTTATTGTGCTACTTTGGATATCATGTTTTCAACCTCTTGGGATTCAGTGTTTGTGTCTTCAACAGGGGGTTCATTACTCTGCTGTGTCCACCTTACAGTACAATTAGCTATTGTTAGCATTATATGGAATAATGGTGTGAATGTGTCTGACAACATCAACTCTCAGCAGATGCAAATGGGCCAGCCTGGGTTGTGTTGCCCAGAGTTGAGGGCATCATGAACAGATGGGCTATTTCTCCCTTTTCCTGCTTTGCTGTATATTTGACTCATTGTCAGCTAAGTAAGCAAATAGAAAATTCACCGATCATCAAACCACCTTTCATGTTCCTGATGTATGACAGAGAAGCCTGGGTTGGAAAGAGGGAAAGAGAGACAGAGAGAAGAGGGGAAGGGGAAGAGGGAATTTGGAAAGCGGCAGAGGACAAAGGCAAAGCTTTATCTTTTCACTTGACCTTCCCTCTTTCAGATCTCCATTTATTTATCTGTGAAGTGGGGATATTAATGCCTGTCTCCACAGGATTGTTCTAAGTGAAAGTAATGTGGATTAAAAAAAAAGAAGAAGAAGAAAAGAAAACAGTGCACACTCTAGTAGGGAAGACCCCAGGGGAGTATGCAGAGGGAGAACTTGAGGGAAGAAAGCATTAGAGTACTGGCATGGTTTCACTGAGATTGGATCTTATTATTCAGAGATTGGCCCAACACCTTTTGTAACTTTGAAGAGGACTTTGCCCTGATTCAACACAAATGGGAAATCCCACAAATAAACAAGATCTAACACCAGCACAGAAGAGGACAGGCAGAGGTGGCTGCTGTCTTTTCCCTGGTGGAGAGCCTTCACTCCCATTCTTGGCCGCACCCTACCTCCAGTTCTCAAGTCTTGATAGGGGACAAAGGCAGTTCACTAGGATCCCCCTCCCCTACCCACGTGGTTCTCGCGGCCAAGCAGCCCCCCCACCCCCAACAGCAGGGCGGAGAGGCAGAGCCTGTCTGCGGACATGAAACAACCTGACTGAAGGCAAGGTCGGGGCGGAGGGGATTGGGCTGTAGGGCTGTGGAGGAAGGGAGGTGGAGGGGGCGCTGGGGCTCTCTTTCCCTCCAGCCCAGACTTCCTAGCCAGCCCGCAACAACCCGCGCCAAGAACCGGGCCTGAGAGAAGCCGGACTTCCCGGGCACCATGCAGTGGATTAGGGGCGGATCAGGAATGGTAAGTGCACTTAGCCCTGGCTTCCCCTGCTTGAGCCTTAGTCCCCGAGCCCCACCTCCAGTTCTTCCAACCAGCCTCCACGCAGCGACCCTCCTTACCTCTGCGCACCGCTCTTGCCCGCCATCCTTGAGACGCCAGTGAGCTTACTGTGGCCATTTTAAGAGCTGGCGCAGGCCCGCGGGCCTAGGATATCCCCCTCCCATCCCCCTCCGCTTTTCTGCTGTCCTCTGAGATTGGGGTGAAATGGGGATGGGAGCTAGAGGAGGCGTCCTGGAACAGCTCTTGGGTCACCTGAGAGGTCAGGGAGGCAAGGGGGCTGGCAGAAGGGCTCACTGAAAGCAGTGAATCTCAAGGGAGGCAGGCAAACTGGTAAGGGGTCGAAGGGGGCAGTCAGAAAACCTGGATTATGGAGAGGGCCTTTGGGGGAGCTGCACTTAATCCATCTCCGGAACTAGGCTCCTTGTACCCCTTGATGCTGGCCAGTCCCAGAGTATATGAACCAGAAAACCATTCTGGGGGAAGCTGCCTGGGAGAGACCCGCAACCCTTTCTTCCTAGGGCTGGGATCACTCTGTCCATATTTGGGGCTTTGTGACATCTGCAGAAACCCCCATTCTGGGCCACATCCAGCTAGCAGCAAAACCCCCCTGCCCCGTGTGTGCTTGTGTGTGTTTAGCATCATCCTCCTATTTTATGCCATGGTGCTCTCTTTTCTACCTGGAGACCTTGGAATGACTTCCCTTTGTAGAGAGGAAGTGGTGCCTGAATCTTGATTCTTTACTGACTGATACCTGATCAGGTCCTCTGGGGAGTGAGAGGCCACAATAGCTTTGTCCTCAGACAGCAGACATGAACAAGAAGGTCTCAGAGGGCAGTTGAGTTGGGTCTGTAGGTACTGATAGCAATGACAGCCCCCACTTCTGCATTGTCACCCATGACCTGTAGCTGACACAAAGTCGCCTGAAGTGATTGGGCAAAATTTGATATTTAACACCTTTTTACTCCTATTCTGGAAGGGAGGAGGAAATACGGTATGAGACTTTATTAAGAGAAACTGTCCTTTTCCCTTCCTCAAAGTTTGTTTCAGGGTCTCTGTTTCAGTGACTCTTAAAAGAATCAACTTTATGTGTCTAAATGCAAAGGCTTCAAGAGAACCTTCTTCCCAGACTTACTCTCCCGGGAGTGCCATTAAAGCCACATCAAATGTTTGTAGAATCAGAAAAGGTTAAAGCAGGTAAAAATATTAGAGTCTTTGTGGTTCAACCAGGAAAACTAACGCCCAGAGAGTGGGAAAGACTTGCTCAAGGCTATAAACACTTAGGGCCAAATTTGAATCTAGTACCTGTCTCTGGACTCTCCTACTGTCCTTCGCCACTGCTGTACAGAATCAACTGTTCAAATGTTTTTGAGAGAGGCAGAAGTGTACAAAGTAGACATGATCTTAGGAAAGGACTTTCTTCAAATATGAACAAATATAAAACTTGCCTGAAAACCCCATGCCAGTTTTGGCATTTCTGACAAATGAATCTGGGTGAGACTTTCCACCTCTTCCACATACACTGTAGTATATTAGGGCCCACGAACCACCCACTGACAACATATTAAATTAATGGAGAAATTTGAAGTTTTGCCAATTGTGTGTGTGAGAGAGAATAGAGTAGAGGACATCTTGTGAAGACTAAATAATTAAAGATTAATTGATGGGGAAAATCTCATTATAATTTTTTGTAGTACTAAGGATTGAATCCAGGATCTTCACACTGAGTTACATCCCTATCCCTTTTAATTATGTTTTTATTTTGATGCAGTGTCTCACGAAGTCACTAACTTACACAGGCTGGGGAGAATTTTCAGCTTCTCAGAGCACTATAGTTATAGGCATTTGCCTCTATGTCCAACTTTGTTATTATATTTTTTAAGAATTGAAGCAGTAAATATTATGTAATGAAAGCATTGGTTAGCATTTTCCAGAATTCGAAAGATAGAAGTAATAAACTGTTTTAGCTTGGGAGGCAGGAAACCTCTAATTTGGCTCAAATTTAAATGTTTGGTGAGAATGTTCTGGGCTTCAGATTTCTAAATACCTTTAAATGAGCTATTAATGATCACCAAAATTCCTTCCAGGCCTGAGTACTTAAGATTCCTAGGAGTAAGTGTTAGATAAAAGTTAACTAATGAATTATTAGGAAAAAATAAGGAATGTATATCTTGCCACCATTTTATAATGTGGCTAGTCAAGAGGTCTTCTTTGTTCTTTCATTTGCAAGGCACCTAAAGTACACACTGAGCTTTTTATTATAATAATGAGATTTCCTTTCACAACGTTTGACTATTGTAACTTATTTCAAGTGTAGCATGTAACTCATAGTCCTTGAACATAAAACATTGTTCAAAATTTCACAGAATAAAATCTCTCTTGATAGAGAGTGTTACACTATGAGTTGCTAGATAGAGGATGTTAAACTGAGTTCACATTGAATGATAAATTGTTCAGGATATTTATTCATAATGTTTGCCTGCAATGCTAGTTTGTAGTGGGCTAGGCACTGTGCATAGAGTGAAAAGAACACTCTTCCGAGATTCACAAATCTAAGGGTCAGGGCTGGCTTTTATACTTTTCACTTCTGCAACTTTTGTCAATTGTCAAAGCTCTTTCACCCTTGGTATTCTCATCCATAAAATGGGAATAAAGTATCTTATCGTTTAGGCACTTTGAGGTCATTAATTTATTTTAAAAATATAAGGTATCCAATATGAATTGGCAAGGATGTAGAAGGAAACAAGACAGCTGTGAGCAACACCAAAAAAATCCTTATTCTTGGGGAGCTTACATCCTAGGATATGGAGAAACACTAAACAATTGCACAAATGAGCATGCAATATGCCAAGATGTGCTAAGCACCGAGGGAAACATACTGATAAGACAACAAAAAGAAATAGGTGGGTTGATAGATAGACCAGCCAAAGTCTCAAAGGACATTTGTACAGAGGTGTGAAGAAAATGAATGGATAAGCTCCATGGGTATGTTCAGAATAAGAGGATTCTAGGCATAAGGATCATGCAGAAAGAACACAACTGGTTTAAGGAGCAATGTTGCCAAGGTGAAGAATTAGTGGAAGAATGGCAGTTAAAATCAGAGAGAAAATAGACCAATTTTATAGGGTAATTAATGTGACTGAGATGGGGAGCCATTGGAAGATATTGAATAGAAGAGGGCACATGATCTATTTGAAATTTTATCAGGGAAATAGATTGTATTGGGGCAAGAACAAGAGCTGTGAAAAGTCTCTTTAAATAGTCTAGGTTAGGTGTAATGGTGGTTTAGATATTGGTGATAATGTGGAGATGATCTATATGATGAAAGGGCTATACCTAGCATTGTTTGTAGGTGCTTTATGTCTTTTTCCTTTATGATTATCTGAGAGTTGAGCTAGAAAGAACAAATATTTTTTTTTTAATTTTTATTTTAAAGAGAAAAAAATAGGACAAAATTTCAAAACAACATAATAGGAGGGTAACGATGGTTAATACATTACATATTGTTATCTTTAAATTAGTTACTCAGGGTACAAGATAACAGCATTCAATTGTCCAAACAATATTAGCACAACCTTTCTTCTCAATAAACTAAGCAAAATTAGTAGTGTTTCTATCTTAACTATCATATATATATTTTTTTTTCTTTTCCCTTCTTTCTTTTCCCCCTTCCCCCATCCCAGTTTCTCTTTCCTTTTGACCAGTTTCTTCCTGTTTTATCATATCTATTGTACATTTTGGATCTTATTGACTCTTTCAGTTTATCACACTAGGGAGATGATACAATGTTTACACATGTGCATCCAGTTTACTTCACTTATGAGTATTTTCTCAAGTTGCATCCATTTACCTATGAAAGTCTCCAGTTTATCCTTCTTTATGGCTGAAGAGTACTCCATTGTATAAAAATACCACATCTTTTTTACCCATTCCTCAGTTGATGGGCATTTGGGTTGTTTCCAAGATCTGGCTATTACAAATTGTGCTGCTATAAACATGGGTGCACATATATCGCTGTGGTACGATGTTTTTAATTCTTCTGGGAAGATACCCAGAAGGGGAATAGCTGGGTCAAATGGGACCTCCAATCCTAGTTTTTTTAGGAATCTCCACACTAATTTCCTCAGTGGGTGTACCAGTCCACACTGCCACCAACACCTTTTTCCCCACAGCCCATCCAGTATTTCTTATTGGTTGATTTCTTGATAATAGCCATTCTTTCTGGAGTGAGGTGGAATCTCAGTGTTGTTTTAATTTGCATCTCTCGAATGACTAGTGATGTGCACATTTTTTTGTATATTTATTTGCCATTTGTATTTCTTCATCTGCGAAGTGTGTATTCATCTCAGAAGCCCATTTTTGGATTGGGTCTTTAAATTTGGGAGGTCTGATTTTTTGAGTTCTTTATATGTTCTCGATAGTAATCCTTTGTCTGAGGAACAGCAGGCAAACATTTTTTCCCACGTTGTGGGTTGTCCCTTCACTCTGTTGGTGGTTTCCCTTGCTGTGAAAAGCTTTTTAATAAGATGAGATCCCAGTTGTTGATTCTTTGTGATAGTTCCTGTGCAATTGGGGTTTTATTCACAAAGCCTTTACCTTCACCAATGTCTTCAAGGGTTTTACCTACCCTATCTTCTAGCAGATTTAATGTTTTGGTTTTAATATTTAGATCTTTGATCCATTTTGAATTTAATTTAGTGCATGGTGAAATATATGGGTCTAGTTTTAATCTTTGGCATGTGCAGAGCCAGTTTTTCCAGCACCATTTATTAAAGAGGCTATCTTTCTTCCAGTGAATGTGTTTGACACCTTTGTCAAAGATAAGATGGCTTAGTATGTCTGGAGTTGTTTCTGCATCTTCTAATCTGTTCCACTGATCTTCGGGTGTTTTTTTTTGCCAGTACCACACTGTTTTTACCACAGTAGCTTTATAGTATAATTTCAAACCTGGTGATGCGCCCTGCTTTGCTTTTGTTGCCCAGAATTGCCTTTGCTATTCTAGGTCTCTTCTGGTTCCAAATGCATTTTAGGATTATTTTCTCTAATTCTGTGAGATATGATGTTGGAATTTTGATCAGAATTGCATTAAATCTGTATAACAATTTTGGAAGTATGGCCATTTTCACTATATTGGTTCTTCCTATCCAGGAGCAAGGGATATCTTTCCATTTTCTGATATCCTCTTCAATCTCCTTTTTCAGAGTACTGTAGTTTTCAGTGTAGAGGTCTTTTACATCCTTTGTGAGATTGATTCCTAGGTATTTCATTTTTTGGATGTTATTGTGAAAGGTGTTGTTTCTCTAATTTCTCTTTCAGTAAGTTTGTTATTTGTGTACAGGAAGGCTATTGATTTTTGAGTGTTGACTTTGTATCCAGCTACACTACTGAATTTATTAAATCTAGCAATTTTTTAGTGGGGTTTTTGGGGTCTTCTATGTAAAATATGTCATCTATAAATAATGATAATTTAACTTCTTCCTTTCCAATCATTATTCCTTTTATTTCTTGCTCTTGTTTTATTGTTCTGCCTAAAGTTTTTAGAACTATGTTGAATAAAAGTGGGGACAGTGGACATCCTTGTCTTGTTCCTGATTTTAGAGAGAAAGTTTTCAGTTTTTGTCCATTTAGTATGATATTGGCTGTTGGTTTGTCATAGATAGCTTTTATCAGATTGAGATAAAGACTGTCTATTCCAATTTTCTGTAGGGTTTTTATCATGAATAGGTCCTGGGCTTTGTCAGAATCTTTTTCTGCATATACTGAGGTGATCATATGATTTTTGTCTTTGGTTCTGTTAATATGGTGTATTGCATTTACTGATTTATGTATATTGAACCATCCCTGCATCACTGAGATGAATCCAACCGGGTCATGGTGTATAATCTTCTTGATTATTTGCTGGATTCTATTTGCCAGTATCTTATTGAGGATTTTTGCATCAAATTTCATTAAGGAGATTGATGTGTAGTTCTCTTTCTTAGTTGGGTCCTTCTCTGGTTTGGGTATCAGGGTAATGCTTGCTTCCAGGAATGAATTTGGGAGTGTTGCTTCCCTTTCAATTTCATTAAAAAGTTTGAGAAGTAGTGGTGTTAGGTCTTCTCTAAATTTCTTGTAGAATTCAGCAGTGAATTCATCAGGGCCTGGGCTTTTCTTTGTTGGGAGGTTTTTAATTACATCTTCAATTTCATTGGTTGATATCAGTTTATTTAGGATTTTTATATCTTCTTGATTCAGCTTTAGTAATTTATATGTATGTAGGAATCTGTCCATTTCTTTTTCATTTTCCATCTTATTAGAATACAAATTTTCAAAATAGGTATAGATGGTCTTCTGGATTTCTGCAGGGTCTGTTGTGATATCACCCTTTTCATTCTTTTTTCTTTTTGTGGGTACCGGGGGGTCGACCTCAGGACCTTGCATGCCAGCAGGCGCCCATGCCGCTGAGCGATATCACCGGCCCCTTTTTCGTATGTGGGTTCCGGGAGTCGAACTCGGGCCCTCGCACTTGCTGGGCAGGCGCTTAAGCCCCTGAGCCATCTCACCAGCCCACCCTTTTCATTCTTAATTGCATGGATTTGAGTCTTTTCTTTTCTTTTTTTAATAAGGTTGGATAAGGGTTTGTCAATTTTATTTATTCTTTCAAAGAACCAACTCTTTGATTCATTGATTCTTTGTTTTTTTTTTTTTTTTTTTTTTTTTTTTGTGGGTACCGGGGGGACGACCTCAGGACCTCACGCGCCAACAGGCACCCGTGCCACTGAGCGATATCACCGGCCCCTTTTTCGTATGTGGGTTCCGGGAGTCGAACTCCGGCCTTCGCGCTTGCAAGGCAGGCGCTTACGCCACTGAGCCATCTCACCGGCCCCATTGATTCTTTGTATTGATATTTTAGTCTCCAATACATTAATTTCTGCTCTGATCTTTATAATTTCCTCCCTTGTAGGAGCTTTTGGCTTAGCCTGCTCTTCTTGTTCTAGAAGTTTGAGGTTCACCATTAAGTTGTTATTTTGTGCTTGCTCTGTTTTCCTGATATAGGTATTTAATGCTATAAATTTCCCTCTTAGGACTGCTTTCATTGTATCCCACAAGTTCTGGTATGTTGCACTGTTGTTATCATTCAGTTGTAGAAAGTGTCTAATTTCTTCTTTAATTTCATTTGTTACCCATTGGTTGTTCAGTAGGGTGCTATTGAATTTCCATGTGTTTAGGAAGTTCTTGTGGTTTCTTTTTCCATTGCTTTCCAATTTCATTGCAGTATGGTCTGATAATATATGTGGGATAATTTCAGTTCCTTTGCATTTACTTAAGCAGGTTTTATGAGCTAGTATGTGGTCTATTTTGGAGAACATCCCATGTGCAGCTGAGAAGAATGTACACATTCCTGATGTTGTAGGGTGGGACACTCTGTAGACATCTAGTAAGTCTATCTGTTCAAAAGTTTGGTTCAGTTCTAATATTTCATTGTTGATTTTTTTGTCTAATTGATCTGTCTTTTTGTGACAGTGGAGTATTGAGATCCCCCAATACAATTGTATTAGTGCTTATTTGATTTTTCATGTCCTTTAATATTTGTATTATATAGTTGGGTGCACTGATATTTGTTGCATATATATTTATGATCGTTATCTCTTCCTCTTGGATTGTTCCCTTTACAAAGATGTAGGGACCTTCTTTATCTCTCTGAATCATTCTTGGCTTGAAATTCACTTTGTCTGCAAAAAGAATAGCTACCCCTGCTTTTTCTGGGTTCCTTTCACATGGAGTATTTTATTCCATACTTTGACTTTCAGTCTATGAATTTCTTTCTGAATTAAATGTTTCTTGGGCCAGTGAGAGAGCTCAGTGGCATAAGTGCCTGCCTGGCAAGCGTGAGGTCCTGCGTTAGACCCCTGGAACCCACATACGAAAAAAGGGCCGGTGATATCGGTCAGTGGCATGGGCACCTGCTGGCGCATGTCATCCTGAGGTCAACCCCCGGTACCCCAAAATAAAATAAAATAAAATAAAATAAAATAAAATAAAATAAAATAAATGTGTTTCTTGTATGCAGCATATTGTTTCATCTTTCTTCTTGATCCATTTTGCCAGTCTGTGCCTTTTGATTGGTGAATTGAGACCATTACCGTTGATGGTTAAAACTGATATGTATTGACTTGTCATGTCATTTTTCTGTTGTTGGCTCCTCCTCTTTATTTGTTTTCCCCTCCCTCTATTTAATTGTTTGCCCTGCCTGGTGGATTCCTTCTGTTGGGGTTTCTGGAGTTATAGTCCTTCTTCTCTCTTTCTAGAATGTCCTTCAAAACATTTTGGAGTGCTGGTTTGATGGTTATAAATTTTCTCAGATGTTCTTTGTCATGGAAGTATTTTATTTCTCCATCAGTTTTGAAAGATAGTTTTGCAGGGTACATCAATCTGGGTTGAAAGTTATTTTCCTTTAGCACTTGAAATACATCATTCCAAGCTCTGCTTGACTTGAGAGCTTGTGCTGAAAAGTCAGCTGTGATTCTGCTGGGCTTTCTTTTATAGGTGATTTGTCTCTTTTCCATAACAGCTTTTTTTTTTGTGGGTACTGGGGGTCGACCTCGGGACCTCACACACCAGCAGGCGCCCGTGCCTCTGAAGGATATCACCAGCCCCTTTTTTCATATGTGGGATTTGGGTGTTGAACTCAGGCCCTCGTGCTTGCCAGGCAGGTGTGCACACTGCTGAGCCATCTCACCGGCCCTCCCTAACAGCTTTGAAGATTCTGCTCTTGTGTTGAATTTCTGGAATCTTGACTATGATATGTCTGGCTGAAGATTTTTTTTGATCATGGCTTGTTGGAGTTCTATGAACCTCATTTATCTGAACATCAAATTCTTTTTCTCTACCAGGGAAATTCTCTGTGATAATGTCTTTGAACAGTGTTCTGATGTCATTTATGCTATCTCCTGCTTTTTCATTGACTCCAATTAATTTTAAGTTATTCTTCTTTGCCTCATCCAGCAGCTGCTGGATTGATTTTTCATTGTTTCTTGCTATTTTTAAGAATTCTTTTTTTCATGATCACCAATCACAAGCCTGTCTTCTATATCTGAGATCCTGTCCTCACATTGGCTTAATCTGCTGCAAATACTTTCAATGGAATTTTTGTTCTCCTGGATATCTGCTTGAATCTGCCTTATGGATTCCATTTCTTTCCTATGCTGAGCGCTCATGGCTTCCATAATTTTCTTGAGCTCATCTATTTTTTTTGTCTGTATCTGCTCTAGCATCCTTAAGCATGGTCTTCATTGTGGACCTTATCTCTGCAGTTATCTGTGAAAATATTTCTGATAATTTTTTTTCAGAGCCTCATTTAGTTGCTTTGTTGTTACCACTTCAGAGATGCCAGGTGGGTGGCTTTCAGATTGTCCCACCTCATTGCCCCCTGTGTTTGCCTTTGTTGAATTGGATGAGTGGCATTGCATCTTGTTTAAGTGCCATCTCATTTTCTTTTCTTTCTTTAGTTTAATTCCTGGGGTGATGTTTGTAAATTGCCTATAGTAGGTTGCTTTATTGCTAGTATTTAAAATCCTTAGGAGATGACTACTTCTCTGTGGTATCTACCGGGTGTAGCTTATTTTTGGGTATTGAGCCTGCTGCAAGATCCTACCTCTTCAGTATGTTGGACATGAGAGTTTGCTGCCTGTTTGGCCCAGTCCTTGGTTCTTTGGTACTGTGCCACAGTGTTTTCTGTGATCCTTACTCAATCTCAGTCATAGAATACCAGGAAGAAAAGCTGTTTAGAACAATTATGTCACTTTTTGCTATAATGGTACCAAAAGCATCAAACACAGCCTAGAAAATGACAGACTGAGCTATCCAGTTATTTGCCACTTTTAACCATATAAAGTAGATTTGTGGTTATATAACAAAATCTTAAACAAACCAGAAAAATTATATGCAGTATACAAGTCCTTAACATGTCAATTTTGCCCTCAGGAGTTTAAATTTAAAATGGGTTAAGGAGGAAATAGAGAATTGGAAGAAGAGAAAGGAATTAGATGTAAGGCTGCAGGACAAAGAGGGAGTCTGCTAACATTAGGAAACTAGTGCAGACGACTGGTGGGAAAAAGAAAAGGAAGTGATAAAAGGAAAAACAGATCAGAACCACAATCACAAAGAGGTTAGAGGCTCTGTTTACACGCATATAAAAACCAGATAGAACAATGAAGGAAAGAGCAAACAGACAAACAAAAACAAAAGCCAAGACAAAAAAACCAAACCAAAACAAAAAAACACCTTCACCAGAACAAAAAACAAAAGAGAGAAAAGGAAAAAAAGAAAAATCATTTCCAGGTTTTGACCCTGCTGTAGGCAGGCACATTGTGCTGACAGAGTCCTGTTCTGTGCAGATCTGTCCCAGCGAGCCAGCAGCAGCCCTTTGGCAGGGCGGTGGGCAATAGCTTGTACTCTCTGGTGGAGACTGGTCTCATTTGCCTGCTGCCGTCAGTGCACTTTCCACAGGCCTGAGAGTTGGGGCACCGTGCTGAGTTCTGCTGGCCCCCCCCAATGGCGCCCAGCCAATCACTGTCTTGCACGGGATGGTTGAGCCTCAGAGGCACTCACCGCCGGCCAGCACACTCCTTCACTGCTCCCCTGTCTCGCTTTCCTCCGCAGAGGCCCCTGGGGGTGCCGGCAGTCACCATGTCCACAGATTTGAACTTCTGTCGTGCTGTGATTCCTGACATGCAGAAGGTGCCCATGGTCACCTCCTTCTTCTTTGTTGGAATTTCTCTTCATTCTCTCCGTGAGCCCTGAACTGCTTTTCAGAACTCTCCTGGGTCCAGGGGAGCCACTTCCCTCCTTCTTGTCCTCCCCCAGCCACTATATTCCATTGTCCGAACAGCAACTTTTAGAGAGGTTTGCTGCCTGCTTCTTACAAATCCACCATCTTCCTTCACTCAAGAACAAATGCTTGGAAGGGCATTTTAACTGAATGATTTAATGATCTGCTTTGGACTCTTAGGCACTATGAGGCTAATTGAGGGGTGGTTCCATGTAGATTACCAATGAATGAGTTTCCTACTTTCCTGATTCTTTTGTGTGTGTGTGTGTGTGTGTGTGTGTGTGTGTGGTGCTGGGAAATGAACCCAGGGTCTTGTGCATGCAAGGCAAGAACTCTACCACTGAACCACATCCCAGCTCCCCTACTTTCCTGGTTCTGAGAGGATTAAGTGTCTCATTAATACTTTGGAGATGTTGTATACCTAGGATTCATGATATCTGGAATTGATAACTTTTAACTCTGTCTTCTGTATGAGAGTTATTTTTAGTATTATTCATGAAGTGATTCTTAATTTTCTTAATTTGTTCTTTATTTTTTAAACAATGAAAAAGAATAATAAATTCGTATTTTAAAGGAATTTGAATTAAAATCTTACATGTGAATTAAGATGTGCACTCACTGAACAAAAATGTAATTTGCAGTTGGAATTGCCTTGCTCCTTATTTATTTTTTTTTGTGGGTACTGGGGGGTCGACCTCAGGACCTCGCATGCCAGCAGGTGCCCATGCCACTGAGCGATATCACCGGCCCCTTTTTCGTATGTGGGTTCCAGGAGTGGAACTCGGGCCCTCGCGCTTGCCGGGCAGGTGCTTAAGCCGCTGAGCCATCTCACCGGCCCCATCTTTATTTTAAGCATAAAAAAAAAAACCCTCCAGTGGTAACACAGAATGACGGAATTATCATTTTTGTCTTTACAAAAAACTGTACTAGCCTTGTTTACTTTAAACCCTCTATTTACATGCTAAAACATACTACCAAAGGGATTGTAGATACAAAATACTTAGAGCTAACTTGAATGACTCTGACCATTTTACAAAGTGAAATAACTCAATGAACATATGTAGTTATAGCTGTGTGTGCCAGGGCTAACTATGTAACTAGGAGTTCTCTGAGTCAACTTCCATGTATAATACAATGTTGATTAAAGTGCAAGTAATAAAAGGTACTAATTTAAAACTTCATATGTATATTAAAATTTGATAGTAACCACAGAAATTGTTCTGAACTTTGACACTTTTTTTTCTGCAGAGGGGTATTTTATCACTGAAATTGTTTACAATTGCTGGTATATAAAGATAATAAAAATCATTTTGACTTTTAGCCTTTTAAAAATTCTCTGTAGAATAGTGCATTCTTTTACTGCTTGCACTCAGGGTTCTCTGTTCTCATTGCCAGAGATGAATATAGAACTGTGGACTAATCCCATGTCAAATTCCATGTGATCTTTATAAGAAACACAACATATGAGGTGGTGATAGTCCCTGCACAGGCAAGATGAAATAACCAACTTGTAAGTTTAACAAACTCTGCTGTAACAGAAATCTGTATACACTGGTTTAATGGAATTTTTGTTCTCCTGGATATCTGCTTGAATCTGCTTTATGGAGTCCATTTCTTTCCTATGCTGAGCATTCATGGCTTCCATCATTTTCTTAAGCTCGTCTATTTTTTTGTCTGTGTCTGCTCTAGCGTCCTTAAGCATGGTCTTCATTGTGGACATTATCTCTGCAGTTATCTGAGAAATTATTTCTGATTTAAATTTTTCCAGAGCCTCATTCAACTGCTTTGTTGTTACCACTTCAGAGATGTCAGGTGGGTGGCTTTCGATTTGACCCACCTCACTGCCCCTTGGGTTTGCCTTTGGTGAACTGGATGTGTGGGGTTGCATCTTGTTTAAGTGTCATCTCATTTTCTTTTCTTTCTTTAGTTTAATTCCTGGGTTGCTGTTTGTAAATTGCCTATGATAGGTTGCTTTATTGCTAGTATTTCAAACTCTTAGGAGATTCTTGGAATATCAGGAAGAAATGCGCCAGTCAGTGTGTCCCTCTCGGCTGGTGCTTCTCTGTACCGCGGCGTCTCGCATTACTCCGCGGAGGTTCCCACTGGAGCCGTGGATGGAGTGGCATTGCCCTGAGTTCTGAGCTCAGCTATCGCCCCCCCCCAGTGGCGCCGGGCTAGTCACTCTCATGTGCCTGATGGTTGGGCGTCAGCACTCACCGCCAGTCACTGTGTCCTTCACAGCTGCTGCTTCTCTGCACCGCTGCTTCTCACGTTCCTCTGTGGAGGCCCCCGGGGGTGCCGGCAGTCACCGCGTGTCTGTAGATTTGAACCACTTCAGTCGCGTCAGGATTCCCCACACAGGGAAATGGCGCCAGAGGCCACCTCCTTCTTCTTTGTTGGAGTTTCTCTCTTCACTTTCTCTGTGGGCCCCAAACTGCGCTTCAGATCTTTCTTGGGTCCATGGGAGCCACTTCTCTCTTTCTTGTCTTCCTCCAGTCACTATATTTCAGTGTCCAGATGGTGACTTTTGGAGAGGTTCACTGCCTGCTTCTTACAGATCTGCAATCTTTTTTTTCCAGCCTCTACACTGGTTTAAAACACACAAGGTTTTATTATTTCACACACATCAGGAGATAAGCATACCTGGGCTAGTATGGCAGTTTTATAAATCTTTTTTTTTTTTTTTTGTGGGTACCAGAGGTTGAACTCAGGACCTCGCATGCCAGCAGACACCCAAGCCGCTAAGCGATATCACTGGCCCTTTCTTCGTATATGGGTACTGGGAGTCAAGCTCAGGGGCTCGTGTTTGCCAGGCAGGCACTTATGCTGCTGAGCTATCTCACCAACCCTCATAAATCTTTTTTTGAAGATAGAACAAAATTTCAAAACAAGATAATAGGAGGGTAAAAATGGTTAATACATTGCATATTGTTATCTTTAAATTAGTTATTGAAGAGTACAAGATATCGGCACTGAATTGTCCAAAAAAATTAGTACAAACCTTTCTTTTCAATTTACTGAGAGAAACTGGTAGTATAACTATCTTAGCTATATTATATATATATATATGCACACACATATATATATTTGCTATTCCCTTCCTTCTTTTCTCCATTCCCCCATCCCAGTTTCTCTTTCCTTTTGAACAGTTTCTTCCAATTTTACAATATCTATTGTATGTTTTGAATCTTATTAGCATCTCACACTAGGGAGACAATATGATGTTTACACATGTGCATCTGGTTTATTTCACTTATGAGTATGGACTTGAGTTGCATCCATTTACCTATAAAAGTCACAAGTTTATCATTCTTTATGCCTAAGTAGTACTCCATTGTATAAAAAGACTACATGATTTTTATCCATTCCTCGGTTGATGGGCATTTCGGTTGTTTCCAAGATCTAGCTATTACAAATTGTGCTCCTATAAATATGGATGCACATATATGACTGTGGTACGATGTTTTTAATTATAGGAAGATACCCAGAAGGGGAGTAGCTGGGTCAAATGGGACCTCCAATCCTAATATTTTGAGGAATCTCCATGCTGATTTACACAGTGGTTGCACCAGTCTACACTTCTACCAACAGTGGAGAAGGGTTCCTTTTTCCTCACAGCCCCTCCAGCATTTGTTGTTGGTTGATTTCTTGATAATAGCCATTCTTTCCGGAGTGAGGTGGAATCCCAGTGTTGTTTTAATTTGCATCTTTTGAATGACCAGTGATGCTGAACATTTTTTCATATATTTATTTGCCATTTATATTTCTTCATCTGAGAATTGTGTATTCATCTCAGATGCCCATTTTTGGATTGGGTCTTTAAATTTGGGAAGTCTGATTTTTTCTGAGTTCTATATATATGTTCTTGGTAGTAATTCTTTGTGGAAAAGCGGACAAACATTTTTTGCCATATTGTGGGTTGTCTTTTCACTCTGTTGATGGTTTCTCTTCCTGTGCAAAAGCTTTTTAATAAGATGAGATCCCAGTTGTTGATACTTAGTGATAGTTCTTGTGAGATTGGGGATTTATTCATAAAGTCTTTGCCTACACCAATGCCTTCAAGAGTTTTACCTATTCTACCTTCCAGCAGATTTAATGGTTCTGTTTTAATATTTAGAATATTAAATATTGAATTCAGTTTAGTGCAGGGTGAAAGATATGGGTACAATTTTAATCTTTGGCATGTGTAGAGCCAGTTTTTCCAGTACCATTTGTTAAAGAGGCTATCTTTCTTCCAGTGTATGTGTTTGGCACCTTTGTCAAAGATAAGGTGGCTTACTATGTCTGGAGTTGTTTCTGCATCTTGTAATCTGTTCCATTGATCTTTGGGTCTGTTTTCTTTGCCAGTACCATGCTGTTTTTATCACAGTAGTTTCATACTGTAATTTCAAGTCAGGGATTCTGATGCCCCCTGCCTTACCTTTGATGCCCAAAATTGTCTTTGCTATTCTAGGTCTCTTCTGGTTCCACATGCATTTTAGGATTGCTTTCTCTAATTCTGTGAGATATGCTGTTGTAATTTTGATCAAAATTGCATTAAATCTGTATAACAAATTTGGAAGTATGGCCATTTTCACTATATTGGTTCTTCCTACCCAAGAGCCAGGGATATCTTTCCATTTTCTGATATCTTCTTCAATCTCCTTTTTCAGAGTTCTGAAGTTTTCAATGTAGAGGTCTTTTAATTTCTTTGTTAAATTGATTCCTAAGTATTTCATTTTTTGGATGCTATTGTGAAAAGTGTTGTTTCCCTTATTTATCATCTCAGTCAGTTTGATATTCGGGTACAGGAAGGCTATTGATTTTTGAGTGTTGACTTTGTATTCAGCTACACTACTGAATTTGCTTATTAAATCTAACAGTTTTTAATGGAAATTTTGGGGTCTTCTATGTAGAGTATCATGTCATCTGCAAATAATGATAATTTAACTTCTTCTTTTCCTGTTGTTATTCCTTTTATTTCTTTCTCTTGTCTAATTGCTCTGGCTAAAGTTTCCAGGACTATGTTGAATAAGAATGGAGACAGTGGACATCATTGTCTTGTTGCTGATTTTAGAGTGAAAGCTTTCAGTTTTTGTCCATTTAGTATGATATTGGCTGTTGGTTTGTCATAGATGGCGTTTATCAGATTGAGATAAAGACCATCTATTCCATTTTTCTGTATTTTTTTTTAATCATGAATGGGTGTTGGACTTTGTCAAAGGCTTATTCTGTATCTATTGAGATGATAATGTATTTTGTCCTTGGCTCTGTTAATACGGTATATTACATTTATTGACTTACATATGTTGAACCATCCCTGCATTCCTGTGATGAATCCCAGTTGGTCATGGTGTATAATTTTTTTTTTTTTTTGTGGATACCGGGGTTCAACCTCAGGACCTTGTGCGCCAGCAGGCGCCCGTGCCGCTGAGTGATATCACCGGTCCTTTTTTCATATGTGGGTTCCGGGAGTCAAACTCAGGCCCTTGTGCTTGCCAGGCAGGTGCTTATGCCACTGAGCCATCTCACCAGCCCCCAGGGTGTATAATCTTGATGATTGGCTGCATTATGTTTGCCAGTATCCTATTGCAGATTTTTGCATCTATGTTCATTAGGAAGATTGGCCTGTAGTTCTCTTTCTCAGTTGGGTTCTTCTTCGGTTTTGGTATCAGGGTAATTCTTGCTTTCAGGAATGAATTTAGGAGTATTACTTCCCTTTCAAATTCATTAAAGAGTTTGAGAAGTAGTGGTGTAACTCTTCACTAAGTTTCATGTAGAATTCAGCAGCAAATCCGTCAGGGCCTTGGCTTTTCTTTGTTGGTAGGTTTTAATTACATCTTTGATTTCATTCATTGATATTAGTTTATTTAGGATTTTTATATTTTCTTGATTTATCTTTGATGATTCATATGTGTGTAGGAATCTGTCCATTTCCTTTGCTTCTCCATCTTATTAGAATACAATTTTTCAAAGTAGGTATAGATGATCTGGATTTCTGCAGGGTCCATTGTGATTTCACCCTTTTCATTCCTAATTACATGGATTTGAATCTTTCCATTTTTTAATATTGTTGGATAAGTGTTGATTTTATTTTATCTTCCAAATAACCAACTCTTTGATTCATTGATTCTTTGTATCATTTACTTAGTCTCCAATGCATTAATTTCTGCTCTGATATTTATAATTTCCTCCCTCATATGAACTTTTGGCTTAGCCTGCTCTTCTTTTTCTGGAAGTTTGAGGTTCATCATTAAATTGTTTATTTGTGCTTGATCTGTTTTCCTGATACGGGTATATACTGCTGTAAATTTCCCTCTTAGGACTGATTTCATTGTGTCCCATAAGTTCCAGTGTGTTGTATTGTTTTTATTCAATTGTAGAAACTATCTAATTTCTTCTTTAATTTCATCTGTCTGTGACCTATTGGTTGTTTAGGAGGGTGCTATTTAATTCCCCTGTGTTTAGGAAGTTCTTGTGGTTTCTTTTACTATTGATTTCCGAATTCATTACACTATGGTCTGATAATATGCATGGGATAATTTGAATTCCTTTGCATTTACTTAAGCATATTCTATGAGCTAGTATGTGGTGTATTTTGGAGAATGACCCATGTGCAGCTGATAAGAATGTGTATTCCAATGTTGTAGGGTGGAATACTCTATAGACATCTACTAAGTCCATTTGTTCAAAATTTTGGTTCAGTTCTAATATTTCATTGTTCATCTTTTGTCTAGTTGATCTGTTTTTTTGTGACAAAGGGGGTATTGAGATCCCCCAATACAACTGTACTTGTGCTTTTTTGATTTTTCATGTCCATTATTATTTGTTTTACAAAGACGGGTGTACTGGTATTTGTTGTATATATAATTTATGATTGTTGGCTCTTCCCCTTGAATTGTTCCCTTAATCAGTCATGGCTTGAAATTTACTTTGCAAATGGAATAGCTGCCCCTGCTTTTTCTGGGTTCCTGTTATATGGAGTATTGTTTTCCATCTTTGACTTTCATTCTATGAATTTCTTTTTCTTTCTTTTCATTCTATGAATTTCTTTCATTGTTTCTTTTTAAATGTGCTTCTTGTATGCAGCGTATTGTTGGATCTTGCTTCTTGATCCATTCTGCCAGTCTGTGTCTTTTGATTGTTGAATTTAGACCATTAACATTGATGATTATAACTAATATGTTTTGACTTATCCTCATCATGTTATTTTCCTATTGTTGGCTCCCCCTCTTTTTTCACTTCCCTCTCTTTAATTGTTTACCTTTCCTGTTGTATTCCTTCTACTAGTATTCATGGAGTTGTAGTCCTTGTTAACTCTGTCTAGAATGTCCTGCAAAACATTTTGGAGTGCTGGTTTGGTGGTCATAAATTTCCTCAGATGTTCTTTGTCAGGGAAGTATTTTATTTCTCCATCAGTTTTGAAAGATCATTTTGTGGTGTACATCAATCTGGGTTGAAGCTTCTTTTCTTTTAGAACTTGAAATACTTCAGGCTCTCCTTGACTTGATGGTTTGTGCTGAGAAGTCAGCTGTGATTCTGATGGCCTTTCCTTTATAGGTGATTTGTTTCTTTCCCTAAAATCTTTTAAGATTCTATTCTTGTGTTGAATTTTTGGAATCTTGACTATGATATGCCTGGCTGTAGGTTTTTTGTTTTTTTTTTTTTTTTTTTTTAATTTTGGCTACTCGGAGTTCTATAAGCCTCACTTATCTGCATGTCAAATCTTTTTCTCTACCAGGGAAGTTTTCTGCCATGTTGTGTGTGAAGTTTTTTTTTTTTTTTTTAGTATCATTTGTGCTATCTCCTGCTTTTTCATCGACTCCAATCAATCTTAAGTTATTCTTCTTTGCCTCACCCAGTAGCTGCTGGATTGATTTCTCATGGTCCCTTGCTAATTTTAAGAAATCTTTCTTTTCATGATTGCTAACCACAAGCCTGTCTTCTATATCTGAGATCTTGTCCTCACATTGGCTTAATCTGCTGCAAACACTTTCAATGGAATTTTTCTTCTCCTGGATATCTGCTTGAATCTGCCTTATGGATTCCATTTCTTTCCTATGCTGAGCACTCTTGGCTTCCATAATTTTCTTGAGCTCATCTATTTTTTGTCTGTATCTGCTCTAGCATCCTTAAGCATGGTCTTCCTTGTGGACATCATCTCTGCAGTTATCTGAGAAATTGTTTCTGATTTGATTTTTTCCAGAGCCTCATTCAATTGATTTGTTGTTAGCACTTCAGAGATGCCAGGTGGGTGGCTTTCAGATTGTCCCACTTCATTGGCCTCTGGGTTTGCCTTTGGTGAACTGGATGTCTGGTGTTGTATCTTGTTTAAGTGTCTTCTGATTTATTTTTGTTTCTTTAGTTTAAATCCTGGTGTTGATACTTGTAAATTGCCTATGGTGGGTTGCTTTATTGCTAGTATTTAGTTCCCTTAGGAGATGACTACTTTTCCAAGGTATCTTCTAGGTTTAGCTTGTTTTGAGTTTTGAGCCTGTTGCAAGATCCTACCTCTTCTATTTGTTGGAGATGAAAAGTTGCTGCTTGTTTGGTCCAGTCCTTGGTTCTTAGGCACTGTGCCCCAGTATTTTCTGTGACCTTTATTCAATGTCAGTTATGGAATACCAGGAAGAACAGCTGTTTAGAGCAGTTATGTCATTTTTGGCTATAGTGGTACAAATATCCTCAAACACCGCCTAGAAAATGACAGACTGAGCTAACCAGTAATTTGCCACTTTCAACTGTATAAACCAGATCTGTGGTTATATAACAAAATCTAAAACAAACCAGAAAATTATACACAGTATAAAAGTCCTTAATATGTCAATTTAGCCCTCAGGGGTTAAAATTTAAAATGGACTAAGGAGAAAATAGAGAAGTGGAAGAAGAGATAGAGATTAGAAATAAGGCTGGAGGACAAAGAATGATCACGCTAACGTTGGGAATCTGGTGCAGAATACTGGTGGGAAAGAGAGAAGAAAGGGATAAAAGGAAGAACAGAAGAGAACCACAACCACAAAAAGGCTAGAAACTACGTTCACTCTCATATAAAAACAAAACAAGATCAAACAATGAAGGCGAAAAAACAACAACCAAAAAAAGAGAGAGAAAAAAAGAAAAGAAAAAAGTCCACTTCCAGTCTTGTCTCTGCTGTCACTGGTAGACAACATGTGGAGATAGAGTCCCGATCTGTGCTGATCTATCCCAGCAAGCCAGCAGTAGCTTTTTGGCAGGGTAGTGGATAATCTCAGCAAGCCTGCACCTTCTGGCCAAGACCAGACTCATTTGGCCTGCAACTGTCAGCACACCTTCCGCTGGCCTGAGCCTAGCTGGGAGCTGCTAGATGGAGCCGGCAGCTGCTCTGAGTTCTGAGCTCAGTCAGCCTTTCTCCTAGATGGCTCCTGGCCAATCACTATCTCCCATGGGGTGACTGAGCCCTCTGCACCCACCCCCAGCCAGAGCAGTCCTTCACATCTCCTGTTCTCCTCCACTGTGCGTCTCTCCGTGGAGGCCTCTGGAGTCACCAGCAGTCACTGTGTGTCTGCAGGTTTGAACAGCTCCTCTCACACAGTGAGTCCCATCTCAGGGAGAAGGCGCCGCTGGGTATCTCCTTATTCTTCATTGAAGTTTCTCTCCACTCTCTTTGTGGGCTTCAGTTCATGCTTCAGGTCCTTCCTGGGTCCAGGGGACCCGCTTCCCTCCTTCTTGTTTTCCTCGATTTGCTATATTCCAGCGTCTGGATGGTGACTCTCAGAGAGGTTCTATCCCACTCTGCTCATCACTCCGCCATCTTGGTAAACCCCCCAGAAAAATTTTAAGGGATTTTTCTGCTCCATCATTCCTGGCATTTGGCTTCCAATTGAACCCCCCAGAAAACTTACTAGCATCCACATTTTGGAAGGTAAAAAGAAGAGGGAAAGTACCCCTCCTTTTAAAGAAGTCTTCCCAGATGTCTTATTTAATACTTCCACTTACATCTCATTGAAGGCCTGAGTCATGGCTGGTCCCATCTGCAAGGGAAGATTGGCAGTGCTGTAATTTATACTAGGTGGCATTATATATACCAAAAATAGTGGGTGGAGGTTTCTGATACAAAAAAGGAAGGGAAGAATGGGCTATTGGGAGACAACTTGCAGTCATTTTCACACTTAGTTTACCTATATGTCTACCAGTATAGAAACACAGAATCAAAGATTTAAACTCAGCCTTAGATTGTGAGCCATCACCTGATAGATGTTACTAATATTAAAGATGCTGCCATAAATCAGGGGAAGGATCAACGAAGACTTGACACACTCTAGTCCTCCTATGCTTCTAGTGACAGAATCTTCTTGTGAAAAAAAGTGGACAGCAATATGCTTCACTGAGGTAAGGAATGTAAAATGGAGCAGTGAACAATGTTTGGGGAGGGACTGGAAGAGGGAGATGACCAGTACAGTTTGAGCCTGGTGAGTCTGAAATGCTTCAGACTGACTTGCACTGTACATATCCAACAGGGAGTTATTTTGGGAGGCATTGTGATAGTTGAAGTTCTGAGAGTAGATGATGAACTACCAAGCATTTAAAATGCTGTTCAGCCTGGGGAAGGTGGGAATAGAATTTGAGTCTTCTCCTTTTTCAGGTCTCTTAATCTAGAGCATACCATTTTGTTATCTATATTCCACAACTTCTAGGGTAACACTATTATTTCAGACTTTACTGTGTGCAGTGCTCATGTTGTTTTTGAGCTGCCTCAGCTCTAATGACTGAGTTAGATGACCTTGAGGATAATCTTGCCCAACTCTGTAAATGAGATGTCAGCAAAATATAGCCTGCTGACCAAATCTAGTCCAGAAGCTAAGAATGAATTTTATATTTTTATTTTTATTTATTTATTTTTTTTGTGGGTACCGGGGGGTCGACCTCAGGACCTCACGCGCCAGCAGGCGCCCGTGTCACTGAGTGATATCACTGGTCCCTTTTTTCGTATGTGGGATCCGGGAGTCGAACTCGGGCCCTCGCGCTTGCCAGGCAGGCTCTTACGCCGCTGAGCCATCTCACCGGCCCGATTTTTATATTTTTAAGTGGTAAGAAGAAACTAAAAAATATTTTGTGATATAAGCATATAAAATTATGAAACTCAAATTTTGGGATCTGTAAGTTTTATTGGAATGTAGCTATGTCCATTCATTCACTTATTATATATGGTTACTTAGGGAGAAATTGAGTAGGTATGACAGAGACTGTATGGTTCACATTGCCTAAAATATTTACTAGTTGGCCCTATATATAGAAAATGTTTGCAGAATGCTGCCATAGAGCCATAGGATTACCATGACAGTGCCTTACAATGTGGGTGAAGTAGCAGACAGGAGTCTGGATCTCTCACCTCTGACTCATTCAGAGCTCCTGGACATTTGCTTTATTTGTCGAGTTGGTGCTTAAGATTTTGGAAAAGGAGGGCCGGTGAGATGGCTCAGTGGTGTACGCACCTGCCTGGCAAGCACGAGGGCCCGAGTTTGATTCCTGGATCCCACATACGAAAAAAGGGCCGGTGATATCACTCAGCGGCACAGGCACCTGCTGGCGCACGAGGTCCTGAGGTCGACCCCCGGTACCCACAAAAAAAAAAAAAAAGATTTTGGAAAAGGAGTTTTCCCACCTTTCGTTCTCCCTACCTCCCATGAAAAATGTTCAAATATTACTCATTTTATAAATTTTGAATACTGAGGCTCAGAAAGGGAAGGTACTTGATCCAAGACTACATAGCCACTTAGTAACTGGAAAACACATCAACAGTTTGGATTCCCAGTTGAGTGTGGCTTCTCTGAAGTAAATTTAGTAGGGCCAAGGGAAGGGAAGCTTAGCAGTTATGTATCAGCTATACTAAATGTTAATTAATACTCATATTAGCCCCTTACAAATGAGTCTTAATGTCTACATTTGCCCATTTGGTAGTTAGTAAGTTTATGCAACAAATATTCATGAGCACTTATTACGTGTCAGGTGTTTCTGCAGTCTTTAGAGTCACAGTGGGTAAACTAACTGCAAAATGTTCCTGATTTCCCAGAATTCTAGACCAGCTTGGAAATGGATAGTTAGCTTAAGCATCTTCTTTGGTGTAGGAGAAAAGGCAGCATTCATTTCAAGTCTAGATCTCTCTAATTGCAAAAGTCGTACTTTTCCTGCAGCCTACTGTCCTACCCATGCCCCATTCTATTATCCATAGCCTCATCACCCAGTGCATCCACTCACCAATATAAACATCTGCCTATTTGTCCATGTTTATTCATCTATCTGTCCAATGTATTTATTGGTCATTTATCAAATGTTGGGTTCTGGTGTTACAGCAGTCATAGTCTACTAGTTTTTCTCCCTCTGCTTTACTGTCAGTAACATAGTGTAATGGTTAAGTGCACAGACCCCAGACCTAGGTTCCCTGCAATCATATACACTCTCTAGCCACTCTGTGTAGTCTTGGGCATTCCAATTCACTCCTTATTGTCCTTATCTTTACAAGTGGGATAACAGTAGTGCATATCTATTTCACAGTGTAGTTGTAAAAATTAAATGAGTGAATACATGTAAAGAACCTTGAACAGTGCCTGCAACAGATTAAAGCCTATATAAATATTTGTTTTTGTTACTTTTACATTTCCTTGAGAATCAGAGCTTATCCCATTTAGCTCATACATACAGCTTCATCTGTGTAGGATTACTAGATAATCATGACACATTTTTCAGTGTCCTTTCAAGCTAATGTGAGAAATAAATATATGTCAATACCTAATAACAACTTAATATTTTCCCTTTCTCATGTAATAGATGCATGGCTAAATTATGTTTATCCTAAATAGGTTAATATGTTCACAATGTAAAAATTTCAGAGTAGGGAAGGTGATGTGACAAACAGTATGTCTCCCTCTTTCCCCTGGTCCTGTCATCCAGTTCTTTTCTCCAGAGTCAGCCACTGTCATCAGTCCCTTAGTTGTTCATGAAGATATATTGTTTGCTTTTACAGGAATTTAACTATGTACACACATTTTTTAAACTTCATATTTGGCAGCATATTCTAATAGCTCTGGACTTTACCTCTTTTTCAAGTAACAATATGTCTTGGAGGTTATTTTATATTAGTACATGCAGAGATTCCTCTTTTGTTTAGCTACATAAGATTCTGTTGTGCCTCCTACTTATAGATAATTTGGTTGTCTCCAGTCATAAGCCATGATAAACAACATTGTAGATTTTAAACAGGTCATTTAAAGAAAATGAGTATTAAGCAGCTATGATTTCCAAGGCACTGCACTAGATTGAGGAGTGGGAAGTCAAACCAAGATGTGGTTTGTGCTTTCAAGGATCTTTTGATTGAGTAGGGAAGAAATAAAGCCAATCTGGGCTAAATGTTACAGGAGGTCCCAAGAAGACGGTATGGGACAACAGGGGAACAAAAGCACAAGGAGGTAAGGTTTCAGAGGATTGGTCAGGACTTCTAAGAGGAAATGGTATTTAAGCTATATTTTAAACGATTCAGGTAACAGAGGTGGTGTGGTGTGGAGATTAGGCAGTTTGGATGCTCCAAGCAGAGAATAATACATAAAGAACAGAGGCATGAAAAAAATAATATGTCCTAGAAAAATTTTGTGAGTTTTCTAGTGTAGCTGGAGCCAGTAATTCTGGGAAGATGCACTGAGGCCAGATCAACAAGACCTTTGAATGTCAAGCTCAGAAGTTTTAACTGGTAGGAAGGGCAGTGAAATGAGGAAATTGAGTGGCAGTGGATTCCCTTGGTGACAGGTGGAGAGGTGGGAGAAGGGGAAAGATTTCATGTGACAGCTGGAGGCAAATCACACAGATATTGCAATAGGGGATCTTAGATGCTCTGCTTCAAACCAATGTCTATTGTGGAAATTTCACAGAAAAAAGCAGTTACAACAGATATTGGCCTGGGTTTGTGTCCCTCCCTACCACCAGATGTAGATGTTTTCTTGGCTAAGTCACTGAACATCTCTGAAATTCAACATCTTTATCTATAGAATGAGGGTGAGGGCCTATATTAATAAGGGTTTCTCAGAGAAATGACAAATATGAATGGATGGATGGGTGGATGAATGGACAGGTAACAAATTGATATGTGTTGTAAGAGATGGGTTCATATGATTATGGAGGCTGAAAAATCTTAAAAATATGCTGTCTGCAAAGTATATACCCCAAAGAACCAATGTTTAGGTCCAGCCCAATTCTGAAGGCCTGAGAACCAAGAAATCCTGTGATATTAATTCCAGTTTGAAAGCCAGCAGGCTTGAGACCCAGGAAAAATTGATGTTTTAGTCAATTCTGAAGGCCATTTGAAAAAGATATTCCTACTTCCTATTATCTATCTCTTATTTTGCTCCTTACATGTATTTTGGGATTCTCATATAAGAAAAATTATGAGATTTTTCACACTTGCATGGTGTCTGATTTATTTCACAACATTATGGTCTTTTTTTTTGTGGGTACCGGGGTTTGAACTCAGGACCTCACACGCCAGCAGGCGCCCGTGCCGCTGAGCGATATCACCGGCCCTTTTTTCGTATGTGGGTTCTGGGAGTCAAACTCAGGCCCTCGCACTTGCCAGGCAGGCGCTTATGCCACTGAGCCATCTCACTGGCCCAACATTATGGTCTTTGAACCCATTTACCTACAAATGCTAAAGTTTATCCTCCTTTATGGCACAATAGTACTCCATTGGGTATAAATACATTTTCTTTATCCATTCATCTGTTGATGGACATATAGGCTGTTTGCAAGATATAGCTATTGTAAGTTGTGCTGTCATAAACATGGTATGCGTGTATCACTGTAATATGTTCAATTTAACTCTTTCAGGAAGATACCTAGAAGGGGAATAGCTAGGTAAAATGAAATTTCTATTTTTAGTTTTTGAGGAATAAAAAGGGGAACAAGAGGTAGAGGGAGGGAGAAAAAGGGAAGGGAAAGGGGTGAAAAAAGAATTGAAGAAAAAATGGAAATAGAGCTTTTGCAAATAGGAAGGGGAACAAGAGTTGGAGGGAACAGGGAAGGATGGGAGAGAAGGAGATGAAAAAAGAATTGAGATGTATCGTGTACAAACTCCGCCATGATAAATGTAATCATTGTGTACTGCAAACATGTACTAACAAAAAAAGGGAAAAAAATTCTGAGGGCCATAAAAGACCAGTGTACTAATTCAAACAGTCAAGTAGGCAGGAGGAGTTTTCTTTTACTGTCTTTTTGTTGGATTCAGGTCTAAATGATTGAATGAGGCCCACCCACATTGTGAAGGGAAATCTATTGTACACAGTTTATAGATTCAAATATTAATCACAGCCACACAGACAAGCCCAGAATGTTTTACCAAATATTTAAGCACCCAGTGACCCAGTCACCTTGATATATTAAACCTATCACATAGCCCCACTTATTTTCCAAGTCTACTGTGAGAATTACATGAACAGACATAGACAAGAAAGGGCTGTGTAATCCATGCTGGTCTACACCTACATGGGGAGCAGTTATTCTTTTCTGACAGGCCAAAGGGGATATACACCTGGGTGGATGGGGTAAGACCTTTCCCACTCTCCTAAATTCAGACCTCAGAAGACCAGACCTAATACTCATTTACTTTGAGTATTAAGAGATCCAACAGGAAATTCATTCACAAGAAACAATCTTTCCTGACTCAGCCCAAGGTTTTCTGGATTTTCTGCTCAAGGAGATCCTAGGAAAGGTCCCCAAACAGCCCCATGTGATGATGAGAGGAATTTCTTAGATTCTCATTGCTTTGAATGTTTTTCATATCATGGCATTTTTGTTTTGTGCATATCTGTGTGTGTGTGTGTGTTTCATGACTAGTTGGTGGTTAAACTGCTATTTTTGGAAATCAGACAATGGGGAAGAAAAATGCACCTAGCCATCTCTAAGAGCATCCAACATCATAAGGAAATATCCTGTCAAAGGGCCTGCCTGGCATACTAGGGAAGTGACATTTAAGCTGAGTCAGCTGTGAAGGGATTTGAGTAAAGATCTTGACACATTTGGATTACAGAAAAAAAAAAATAAAGGAAGAGACAATAAGGTTGCTGAGTAGAAAGGAAAACGCTGGAATAGCACATGCAAAAGTCATCATATAGAAGCAACTTGACATTCTTAAGGGATAGAAAGAAGGCTGGCATGACTGGAACACAGGGAGAAAGGGAGGTGAGTTACATGACAAGAGAGCTAAGAGTTAAGCAAGAACCATCTCATACAGAACCTTGTAATCCCAGAAAATGTGTCCATTGGCTGTACTAAAAGGAAATGCTGTTAAGAGTCTACTAGCATGGGCTCTAGAACCAGACTGTCTTGGTTCAAATACTAACTTCCATCACTTCTTAGGTATGTAACCTTAAACACATTACCTAATCTTTCCGTGCTTCAGTTATGCCCTCTATAAAGTGGGGACAGTAATGGTACTGTCCATGGTGTTATTGTGTGTATTACATGAACTAACCTGTTCACAGTGTTCATTATAGTACTTGGTACATGGTAAGTGCTATTTATTCTAAATACAATAGAAAATGTTTGAAGCAGTAGAATGAAGGGACCTTCCTTGTTATCTGAGAAGATGACTTTTGCAAGCTTTATGGAGAATGGATTGAAGAGAATGAAAGTGGACATGGGGAGCTCAGTTGAGGGGCTGCTGCAGAAATATAGTCAGTGGAGTTGGGTAGAGGAGGATAGATATAGATTGAAGATTCAATTAGTGGGACTGCTGCTGGACTGATGGAGAGAGGTGAAGGACAGGGAGAAGAAAATATTGGAGTGAGAGTTTCTGGTTTTGCCACTGACCAGCTGTGTAACTTCATGCAAGCGATTTAACCACTTAAGTTTCAATTTTCCTATTTATTAGTCATGATTCTCCAGAGAAACAAGCAACAGGCTATTTACATATATACAGAGAAAGATTAATTTTAAGGAATAGGCTCATGTAATTGTGATGGTACAAGTCCAATATATGCAGGATATGTTGGCAAGCTAGAGTGCCAGGAAAAAATTGCAGTCTGAGTCCTAAGGCAGTCTACTGGCAGAATCCCTGCTTTCTCAGGAGAGGTCAGTCTTTGATCTACTAGTATTATCAACTAATTGGGAGTAATGTGGGGAATAGTTCGCTTTACTCAAAGTTTCTTCATTTATATGTAAATCTCTGGCTAGGGGTGTAGCAGGCCCTGGGTTAGATTTCCAGCATGGCAAAAAAACATTTTTTTAAAAATTTACTTACACATAAATATCATCCAGAAAGCCACCTTCATTTAAACAATCAGAATACTATTTCATCAAATATCTGAGCACCAAGTTGACACATAAAATCAACCATCACATTTACCTATGAGACTAGAAAAATCTCAATACCTGATCATTGGTTTTGTTATGAAAATGAAATAATATAATTTATATAAAGCACTTGGTACAGTGTTCTTCACATTGGAAGGGCTCAATTAGTGATAGCCTTTACTACTTCGATATATTGTAATCCTCAGACATTCCCACTCAGGAAGTCATATATTCCTCACAACAACACTCTTTGTACTTTAAAGTTGGGTAAAGTAAGGCTGGAGGAGGTGAAGTATCTTTTCCACACAGCTACCGACAAACAGAGCCAGAATAAAAAAAGGTGTACAACTCCCTAATAGCTCCTTGGGCATTACCATCCTCACTTGCCAGGAGTGGATATTTGCTCAGCCTCCATTCCAGAGGTGCTGTGCACCAACAGTATGATTATGAATGTACTAAGTCTTGGGAATAATAGCTTACATTTACCAAGCCAGTATTTATTCTGGGCCAGATACTGTCCTAAGTATTTTACATGTGTATTTAATTTAATCTTTTCAGCAATCCTATCAAGTAAGCACGATTCTCCAGTCCAGGAAATTTCCATGTAGGATGTGGAAGAGAGAGAGACCATCCAGCTATCTGCTGAGAAGATGCAAATTTAACTTTCTGTCCCCTTTCCCCTCACCACCAGTCTGCATTCTAGAAAGGATGAAAACTCAAGAAAGCCCTTTGGGGGTTTGTGATACACATGTGCTTGAGTATGTAAAGGCAGTGAGGCCTGGCAGAATCCTTTTTGAATACATAGCAGGTATTCTGTAACTGTGGAATGGATGGATGAGCTGATCAAGGGGTGAATGCTAGATTACCTGTAGCCACCAAGCTTGAAGCTGGCCTCAGACAGGCCAGAGGTATTTATAGTAAATATTTCCTTTGGATCAGGTGAGATGCAACTGAAGCAGGCAGGCAGTGAGTTGAAGAACGTAGTTGGAACAAGAAACTTCCAAGTTCTTCCTGAGAAAGTTACTTAAATCCTCTGGATACCAGCTTATTCATACACAAAATTGGGCCTTTCTCTCTCCCTCCATCCCCACTCTTGCAAACATAGGCTTATTCACTTTTTTAGTAATATTTATTGAGCACCTGCTATGTAGCAGATACCATTCTAGGCACTGAATGGAGAGCAAAACAGACAAAAATCTTATCCTTGTGGAATAGATATTCTAACAGTGAAGAGATATATTAAGGCAATGATTACATAAAATATGCAGTGAGCATGTTAGCTGTAAGAGCTAAGTAGAAAAAATATGGCAGGGAAGAGGAATAATGAGTGTGGGTAGTTAATATTTTAGATTCCTATTTCCTGCTGCATTTCTTTCACAAGGTTGCCATGAGATTGATATGCAATAAAAGGCCACAGTATTTGGGAAGCTGTGAATTTCTACTTAAATATGAGGTACAGTTTATTATTCTTGGAGTATAATTTTCTTTAGATTCTTATTTGCTGTTCCCTTCTCCATCATCAGTGTGGTTCAGCATCAAGAGCTCTGGTTTGGAGTATGGGAAAGGCACATTCCAGACTGGTATGACAGTCTGTTAAAATTCCAAATGTGTAAAGCTGTACAGATTCTAAATTATTTTTCCCAGAACTGGGCCTTCTGGTTTTTAATCCATTGTTTCCATTCCCATGAAGCAGTGAAAGCTGCAATTAGTCATTTTCCTCCCCTTCTGTAAATTGAAAATGATGAGCCTCCCCCTACACTTCCCCTTTCTAAACCCCTTGACCTATTGTATGATGAAAACCAGAAATGGGTTGGTAAGAAGAGAAGAGAAAGAAAGGGAAAGAGACAGGAGAGCAGGGGAGGCTGGGGGAGGGAGCAGAGGGGAGGAGAGGGAAGGGAAGGCAAAAGAAGAGCTTGACTTATGAAGACCACACAGCAAATTTAACACTTTTAAATTTAATTTTGATTATATAATATATTCACATGATAAACTATAAAAATGTTCATAATGTATTTTCTCTATTCACCCATCGGAGCTCACCAGCTTCATAGCTTTCTGTGTATTTTTCTATTTTTAAGTACAGATATAAGCAGATTCAAATATATTTTCTCATTTCTGCTCTTTTTTATCCCAAAGATCATATATCATACATACTGTTCTTCATTTTGCTGTTTTAACATAGTGTATCTTTGAGATCTCGTTGAGCCCTCATGAATTTCTGTAAGCCTCCATCCACTTGTCCAACACATTTCTCTTTACCAAGCTTTGGTATTGTCCAGGCCTCTCTTAACATTTTTACTCGGAATATCATTGGTGTACTATCTTGGACTTCTACAGAAAATATAATCTCTGACAGTCAATTCCTTAGTCTCCCTCTGACACGTAATCTAATTTCTTATAAACTCATCAGCTGAACTAACCTTTTTCCTGTTATTACAATCTCAACTTATTTCTATCATAATCTACCTACCAACTTACCTGTTTATGTAATTCTTGATAAGCATCTCTTATAAGCAAAACCCCATGCTTAATTTGATGATGAGTGCTTAGTGTCCTTAATTTCCAGCAATTTACAGTTGAAATAAAGCCTGTAGATAAGTAAAACCTGGGGATGGAAGTCAAAGGAGATAGCTAACTAATGAAGCCCAAGAATGAAACTATACAGGTAATCAGGTTGCAAAACTAAATTCTTAGCCCTAAGAGAGAAGCATTCACTGCCCATCCCAGTCGTGAATTGATGCATGATTGGGTTTGCATGCTCCAGAAAGAGCCTAAGCTTCACAGGAAACCATTGTACTTTCTCTGAAGGGGCTTTTGTACCCTTGCTGTCTTCTCTCTACCCTGAGTACGGACAGATGGTTTGGCCCACTAGCTTGTTTGAAATAGAACTGAAACAGGATCAAAATAAATGTGAAATCAGCCTGAAATAGACCTATGCAAAGAAACAAGAGGAAACTGCTGTTCCTGACTATTTATTTAGATATTTATTGAGTCATTGGTCATGGGAAGGCGGTATAGGCAGTGTTTCCTGAGGGAAGGCCTCTGGGTGGTATTTTATAGAGTGATGTCTATGCCAACAGGAAACAGAAAACTGAAGAGGCCCTACAATTGTTAGCCTGCAATTGGACATTTTAATCTCTTTCGGAGGAGTTCTTAACAAACTAAGGCCTTTGGAGAATGGAGTAGGGCAAAGGTTGATATTCATAGACTATAGCAGAGAATACTTTCCATGATAGACTTTCTCTACATCCTGCATTGAGTTGGCATAGTTATGCCTTTGGTTTCATTCATTCATTCATTCACTCATTTAGTTAATTATTAAACATATGTTTACTGAGTGCTAAGCACTATTTAGGTGCTGGTGATAGAGCAATGAACAAAGCCTTTGCCTTCATGGAGCTCACTTTTACAATGGGGGATAATAAGGCAATAAACAAAGAATGATATAATATTTCAGGCAGCAATAAGGGCTATGTGAGAAAAGCAGAATAAGAGGGTAGAGAGTAGTATAGTGGTAGTGTTGGAGGCAGTAGTCAGGAAAAGACTCTCTGAGGAAAGAGCTAAATTTATGGGCAGCAGAAGTCTTCAGGTGGAGTGAAGTTCATTTGTCCGAGTTTCCCCTAAAAACTCTGCACCACCACCATCTAATTCTTTCATTTAAGCTAATAACTCATAATCTTTTGTTTAGGGCACTGCCTGGGTCCAACTCCATGCCTATCATACCTTCAGCAGGGCTGTTAAAGATGAAAACAATTAATGCTTTATTTAAAGCTGAAACTGAAGACAATGTGTAGCTTTTTGAGCTTTAGGAAAGTTAAGAAACTTCTTGAAAATCAAAGTCACACAGCAAGAAACGGGTTGCACTTACAAATGAAAGTTTTAACTTCTTATCCAGTGCTATTTCCATTTTGCCATCAGCTTCTTAAAGCATTGTGGGGACACAGCAACACCTTCAGACATCACCCATTTTCTATGAATATTAGCTCACAGATAACTCTTCCTAAAGTGCATGAACAGGAAGACCAGTGTTCAGAATAAAGGAGGTGACAGTCCCACTCTACTTCCCACTGTTAGATGTGTCCTGAGGGTTGTAAGCAACTAGCCTGGGGAAGGGACTGACTGAAAAAGTGCCAAAGTTTAAAAAAAGGTCATGTTTATCTTTACAGAAAACAAGTATGTGTGTGTCTCTGCATGTGTTTGTGTGTGTGTGCATGTGTGCATACACAGTGTTTAGTATAAATTTGGGTTTGAACCTGGGGATACTTCAGATGGATCATGCCAGTTATCCCTCTCTAGATCAAAAAGTGTGCCATGAGAGAGAGCAACTGACAGGGATTGGCAAAGGAGGTGTAGAAACAAAGGAGTAATTTTCAGGAATTGGAGCCAATATCTGAATCAAGAACTATGACTGAGGGTCCAATATGCATCAGAAAAAGGTCCCCAAAAAGGGTGGGCCATAGGGTCCATGGACAAAGGAGATAAATTCGGGGACAGTGTCTCCTTTTATTCATTCCCTCCTCTCCACAGGATGGAATCTACCAAGACCAGTGGTGGTGAACCTATGGCACATGTGCATGTGTATGCAGAGCCCTCTCTGTCAGCATGCAAGCCAAGTCACCCCAGCATCACCCCAGCAGCTGAGCATTCAGGTTTACTTGCAGTGTTGGCACTTTGTGATAAATATGTGGGTTTTGGGTTGCAGTTTGGGCACGTGATCTCTAAAAGTTTCATCATCATGACCTGCACTGAGAGAAGGGGCTCTCTTGGCATAGGCAGGTCTATATAAACCCTCAACGAGGTTGCCAGGAATAGTAGCAAGTAAGTTCCAAGACTGACAGAATTCCCATGGACCAACACTAAGCCATATGAGATTGCACTCTCCCACCAAGGATAGGGTCCCTTGACACCCAGAGAGAAGATAGAAGATTGCCCTGAGGATTTGGCCATGCTAATCATGGCTGGGTGACCTCCCAAGAACCAAAGCTAAAGGAGGGTGCTGGACATTCACTGTCATTCCTCTCCAGCTTGGGCCATTGGGCTGAGGTGTACTGACCTTCTTGGTGGTCTTCCCCCAATCCTGAGTGAGCCCCCAAATGTTGTGCCTGGGATGCGACCACCAACCTTATGATGTTCCTGGGTGCAGACTCTCAGTCCAGTACAGCATAGAAAAAAAGGAAAGGAGTCCAAGAAAGTTGTCAAGCGAAAGTGAGTTTTCATTCTAAAGCAAACAATACAGACTTCTCCAAAGAGAAGGGGGTTCCAGAGCTGGAAGGCCCCCAACATGGGCCTATGGGTTGCTTTTATTGTGGTTTGTGTGTTCCCCTTTGAGCCCTCCCTCAGTCTGGGGGGCAACGGCTTGCTGTTGGTCTTTAGGTTGTTGGTAGGGGTAGGATCTGTGTCATTCAACTGATGCAGTCTGCCTGGTTGCTGCAGTAGCCACCTGTCCTCTGAACATTTAATATTTTGTTTTTTTCAAGCAACCACAACCACTTTCCTCCTTTCTACTTCCTCTTTCTTCTCAGGCCTAGTTTCTGTGCTGTCCCTGCCTACTAGAGGCCCCCTTTCCCCTACAATACCACAATAGATATCTTCAAGCACCTAAGAGGACTATTTCTTATAAGGTGTTGGGTTTTGTTTTTGTTTTTGCATGGTACAGAGTGTAGCACTCTAATAAATGGGCAGAAATCATAGGATAGTAAACTTAAGCTCAAAATAAATAATGGTTTTGGAGGCTTCAGAGTTAGTTTCCTGTTGATGAAAATATTGCAGCAGCTGCTGGACTAAACTTATCAGACTTAGTGGAGGAAAGGGGTGGGGTTTGAAAATAGCTCTCAGTTCAAATCCTGTGACCATTACATCCTACCTGCATGGCTAGGGCAAATGATGTAAATACTCTGATCTGTAGTTTCTTACTCTTTAAAATAGCAATAACAATTCTTCTTGGACTTCTAGAAATAATTAAATAAAATAGTATGTTTAAAGGCCAAGCATCATATGTAGCCAAAGTATTTCTGCTTCTATCTGCTTCTCCCTCATCATATATATTGTAGAGAGGAATCCTATGTGTGATAGTTCACTGATTGTGTCAGTTTGGAAAGAAATGCCCAACTGAATTGGATCAGCATAGTTCTGGGTGTGGATAAAGGGATTTACTGAAGACAGAAGACCCACCCTTGGTGTGAGTGGCACCAATCAAGACTTGTTGCTTGAATGGAATAAAAAGGAAATGAAAGGGGCCGGTGAGATGGCTCAGTGGTGTAAGCGCCTGCTTTGCAAGCGTGAGGGCCCGAGTTCGACTCCCGGATCCCATGTACAAAAAAGGGGCTGGTGATATCGCTCAGCAGCACGGGTGCCTGTTGGCGCATGAGGTCCTGAGGTCGACCCCCCGGTACCCACAAAAAAAAAAAAGGAAATGAAGGAAAGTTCACTTCTCTTACTGAAGAGGAGCTCTGGTCTTCACCTTCACCTTGGACGTCATCTCCTGGCTTCCAGTGCAGACTCTTCAGCCTTCCATCATAGACCCTTTGGCCTCCTAATATGGACTTGCACAAGACACTAATGTGATCTCCAAGACTTTGATTGGATCCTTTGGATTTCCAATATGTAAACAGTCCTTTTGCACTCTTCCACACCCAGAACTATGCTAAACCAATATGTGGACTAATATAGTACCACACACCCTAATCTCAATATCACATACCCTAGATCAGGCCAGCTCAGAAAAGCCCCATCTATGAGCACATGAGTCTTTGGGGGGATATCTAGATACAAGCCATAACACTCCACCCCTGGCCCCCAAAAGAATTATGCACATCGCTTTATGCAGAAGACATTTAGTCCATCTCCAAGAGTTGCCAAATCCTAATAGTTTCAGCATTGCTGAAAAGTACAAGTCCAAATACTCCTCTGACATTTACAGCAAACTCTTAGTTGTGAGCACTTGTACAAATGAAAAGAAAGTTAAATGCATTTAACATACAATGGAACAAAATAAATAGCCCCATTACAAAAGGTACAAATAGGGGGATAGAAAGGAATGGGGCTGTCTTGGTTACTTTTCTCATTGCTGAGCCAAAATACCTGACACCCAAAGTTAAAAGAGGAAAGTATATTTTGGCTTACAGTTTGTAGAAGTTCCAGTCTACAATCAGTGGGCTCCATGGCAGGGTGGCATGACAGAGGGGCATCACAGAGGAGAAATAGTTCATGGCAGGCAGAAGGACATAGAAGCAGCAAGCAGCAACTAATGCAGCAAATGAAGCAACAAGCAATGACCACAGCCTTATGTTTTATCCAGGACACACACCCTTATGGTGGGTAGCACTCACACCCAGGGTGGGCCTTTCCATTATTTACATCAAGAATTATGCTAAAGCATTCAGTGGACTAATTTAATAATCACACACCCTTGATCCCAGCATCACACACTTAATCCTAGAATCACACACTAGATCCAGCCACTTCTGATAAGCCACACCTAAGACCACATGAGGTTTTGCAGGGACATCTGGACACTGGCTGTAACAGGGAGCAAAGCAAGTCCAAAATCCAGCAGGGCAAATATTAAATCTCATAGTTCCATATCCAGCATCCAGTGCAATCTGTGGAAAGATTTTAACTCCAATGGCCTTCGTGGCTCCACTCCTATGGCACCTTTGGTGGTTGTAGCACGGCTTCTCTCTTGGGCTAACTTTGCTCACTCCTTGCAACTTTGCTCAGATGATCCATGTTCCTGACTTCCCCAACTTCCTGGGGTCTCCACTGTACCTTCAGATTCACACTTACAGCTTCACACATGCCCTCTCAGGAGCACACTGGCATCCCAGGCCTTCTGAAATCTGGGTGGAAGCCTTCCTGATACCACAACTCTTGCATTTTGCACACACCTAAAACCAGCATGATGTGGATGTCACCAAAATCTGCCACCACATGGAGTAGTCCTCAGGCTTCCTTCACTCTTGGTTGTAGGAGTTGAGTTCCTAGATTGCTAGGCACTGTGAACACAATCCAGAGGAACAGATTCCCAAGGGTGTAGCCATTTTCTGGAACCTGGTGCTCTGGGGCTCTTTCAAAGAAGGCTTTCAACTTTGCAATTTTGAGGCTGCAAAGGGTGGAGTCCTGCTGGTTATTGTGATGTCCTCAGGTCATTTTTCTATTGTCTTCTGCCTTTTCAGCAACCAAATTCTCCTCCATTCCATCTTTGTAGTCTGCAACTTTACTGGAATTTCCTTTCTGGCCAAATTTATAACTTTTCAAATCATTCTGCTGGGCCCTTTGCTCTTGATCCTGAAGTTACGGCTGGCTAAAAGCCCTCAATAGCAGCCATGCCACTGCCTCAACATTAGACTGCCTTGAAATTTGTTCCACACGATTAATTATTTGCTGCCTTTAATCTCAGTCTCAGGCAAAGTCTCTGGACATGAGCAAAATGCAGACATACTTTCTGCCAGAGCATAACATATATGGTCTGGAGTCAAACTGTAGATGGGATCCTTCTTCCCAATTGAAATTTCTTGAGCCTGGTCTTTTCCAGCTGCACTGAAGTCAACATTATGGTCTTCTGAGGTCTGAACAGAATCTCCCATCAAGTTCAACTTACAGCATTCCAGGGCTGCTTCTTCAACCAGCATCTCCCAACCTTTCCAAACTCTTCCCACAACTGAGTCCCAAAGGCTTCTGAACTACATGGCCAGGTAACATCACAGCAATAACCCCACTCTCTGGTACCACAATCTGTTTTATTTACTTGTTGGTGGGACAAAATAGCTGAAACCTCTACAAACTGTGAGCTGAAATAAACCTTTCCTCCATTAACTTTTGGGAGTCAGATATTTTGTCCCAGCCATGAGAAAAGTAACTAAGACACTATGTATGGAGATTGGGAGAAGGTGATCTCTTTTTTCCTTTTGAATATAAAATTCTGTTATTTATTCTGTAATCATTAACAGTTTTATTATCTGATTATTCTTGGGACACTTACTGTATGACTTTATGTGCATCATTTATTGTTTCCTTCATTAGACTGTAAGCTCCCCAAGAGTCTCTCTGTACCCTTTAGCTGTCCAAATAAATGCTTTTTGAATTGACCTGATTTTGGAAGAGTAGATCTCTGTGTTGAATAATCACACAAAACAGTAGTTATTGTCCTCGGGGATCTAATTATCTTAAATAGAGCTGACATGCATGAACATGCAAGAGCATCTAGTCACATAATTAGACAAAACAATGAACAGATTGGATTCAGTATCTGCAGCCTGCCTGTGACAAGCATTGGGGACTAATGGGGTGGCTGAGGTTGAGGGTTGCATTGTAAAGAAGTGAGTAGCTATCTGGGAGGTATTAGGACACAAAGTGGAATTCTATGGTAGTGTTTCTGGACAAAAGTGGGAGATTCTGGGAATTGTTTGAAACATGAGCAGTAAAGGAAAGTTAGAAGTTGTCTTTTCTCTGACAGAAACCAAATGTTTCAGACCTAGAGATCTTAGATATGGGAGTTTGGACACCACAGCCCAGGTCAGGACACGAAAGCAGTTTATTCCTATAACTCAGGACATATCTTATCAAACACTATTGAAAAAGGAGATATGTGTCATGTACTGCCATTTATATAACATAGTGTTTAGGGACATAAGAGCATAGGCTCTAGAGCCAAACTGTTTGGGCTCACATCTAGATTCCAGTACTTTTAGCTATGTGATCTTGGGCAAGTTACTTAACTTTACTCTGCCTCAGATTTCTCAGATGTAAAATAAAGATAATAATAGTATCTACTCAATAGGATTATCGTTGAGATTAACAGAGTTAATATTATTAAAGGGCCTAGAACAGTGCCTAGCATTGAGTAACCACTTTATAAGTGTTTGCCATTATTATCATTATCTATTGGACTGCCTTTAGGTCTTGAGAAATGTGAGAATTTGGGAATATTTATCTTCCAGACCCTCTCATGGAGTGATTAGCTTCACATTTGCAGCTGTGGCAGAAGTAGTAATAACATCTGGCTTAAAGAGATAGAATACTTTTTGGCCAATGAGATTGTTTTAAAGATTAAGGGGCTCTCTTGGGAGGAAAAAACTCCCCATTATTGTGGGTGTTGGCGTTGAGATTAGATAATCAAGAGTTTGCAGAAGGAATTGAAGAATGGAATTGGGATTGTGCTAGACCAAGAGATCCTCTTATTCTTTGATACTTGTAGCAGAAGAGCTGGATCTGGGGTGGGGGTATTGCTGTTCAAAATGTGCAAGATTGCTAATTTTTTTTTGAAATTGTGAGCATAATTGAGTGGTCACTCAATTCAGAAAGCTAACTACACACAGGGCATCAAATGCCGTGTTCATATACAAAGGCCTTACTAACATTCAGCTCTGTAAACTTGGACAGACTGCTTACTTTCCCTGAGAAACTGGTACATGAGGGTTTAGATTTTCTTTGTGGTCCTGTAGGTATTGCCTTCTCTAGTTAGAAGATATGGTTCTTTGAGTGAAGGCAAGTGGGTGAAAGAAATATTCATGTATTCAACAGCTGTTTGTGAACCTCCTGTTAAATGTGCCGGGTAAGGGGGAGAAGGCAGTCAGCAAGAAAGGCATGATCTCTGTCTTCCTAGCTCCACAGTCTAGTAAAAGATACAATCAAGAAAGAATTACAATAGAGTCAAATAATTGTTCCATGGGAGTAAAACACAGCAGAGCAGCCTATGTGAGAGGATTATAGTCCAGAATATTTTTGAGGGTGGAACATCAGAGATAGCCTTCTGGGGGAGGTGGCACCTGAGCTGAGCTTTGAAGAAAGGGGCTGGAGAGTGAGAGCAGAAGTTTACCAAGGCTCTGTAGGTTCTGGACAGCAAAAAAAATAGAGGAGAGAGCAGTGGTAACACCTGAGGTTAGAGAGGCCAAAGGACACCATTGGAGCAGGACATGGTATGTCATACTACAGAATTAGCCTTAAGGGTAGTGAGGAATCACTGAAGGCTGTTACGGCTTGTGTATGGATATTCCCCCAAAGCCTCATGCAGGCATAGATGGGGAGTTTTGAAGGTGGCCGGATTAGGGTGTGTGAATGTGGATTAAAAAGTGTGATACTGGGATTAAAGGTGTGATACTGGAAATAAGGTTATGGGTAATGGAAGCCCCACCCCAGGTGTGGATAGCATCAATCAATGGCTTATAGACTGGATGGAATATAAATAGAGAGAGGTAAGGCAGGTTCACTGCTGCTGCTGCTTGCTTCCTTCTACCTACCTTGCTATGAACTGTTTCTCCTCTGTGATGTCCCTCTACTATGCCATCCTGCCTCGGAGCCAGATGACTATAAACTAAAACCTATATAAACTGTGAGCCAAAATAAACCTTTCCTCCATGTGGGTGTTGGGTATATTGTCTCAGCAATGAGAAAAGTAACCAAGACAGATTTTAGTACCAGAGGAGGCGGGTAGTTGTTGTGACCATACCTGACCATGTGGTTCAAGAGCCTTTGGAACTGGCTTGCAGGAAGAATTTGGAACAGTTTGAAGATATTGGTTGAAGAAGCAGCTCAGGGATGCTGTATACTGAACTTGATGGGAGAATCTGGTCAGAGCTCAGAAGACCAGAATGCTGAAAAAAATGCAGGCAGTGGGGACCAGACTCAGGAGGTATCAGTTAAGAACAATGACTGCATTGGCTGTTGGACTCCAGACCACATGTGTTATGATTTGGCAGAAAATATGCTGCATTTTTCTCTGGTCCAAAGAATTTTCCTGAGATTAAAGGCAGTAGACTAATTAATCTGATGGAAGAAATTGCAAAGCAGCCTGATGTTGTGGTGGTGGCATGGTTACTGTTGTGGGCTTTTAGCCAGACCTATGTTGAGATTTGAGAACAAAGAGCCCAGCAGAAAAATTTAAAACATTGTGAGTTTGGCTGGAAAGGAATCTCCAGTAAAGCTGTGGACTGCAGAGATAGAGCAGAGGGAAACTTGGTTGCTCAGAAGGAACAGGACAATGGAAAAGATGACCTGAGGACATCACAAGAACCAGCAGGACTCCAGCCTCTGCAGCCTTAAAGTTGAAAAGGTGAAAGACTTTGCTTTGAGAAGAGAGCTCCAGAATGGCAACAGCCTAGAAAATTTGTTCCTCAGGAGTGGGTGAAGCATCATGGATTCTGGGATCACTCTACCTTATTTGTGATCTAAGAATCAAGAAGCTGCCTCTACCCTAAGTGTTGGCTGGAGTATCATCATATCTGCCAAAATTTCAGGGCAAAAAAAAAAGAAATCCATTCTCTGACTCTCAAATTACTCAGAGCTAGTGATCAGGCACTAGGATTTATGGTAGTACAACCAACAACCATTGAAAACCCTAGTGCCTCCACCATTATGCTGCCTAAGAGAAGCAGCAGAGATGTGGTTTTTGCCTGACCACCTTTTCCAAATATTGGGTGTGTGCAGGTGGTTGCAGAATTTAATTGCATGTAGAACACTGTCTTCTAAGGAGTCTAGGAGATATGAAATTGTAGGTTTGTTTTGTTTTGTTTTAGATTTAAGGAATATAGGAAGGCAGAGTAGAAAATGAGTGGCACAGATCTTTAACTAGCAATCCATAGTATCCACCACATGATTGTTAAGAGCAGAACTGACTTTGAAAGAGATAATTTGGACAGGAGAATAGGGGTTGAATTGGGAGTGGGGAGCAGCACAAAAAAATCCAAGTAACAAATGTTAATAGATCAGAGAAGATAAGGAACTGGTTAAAGGTACTGGCAACAGAGAGAGAAAAGAATAAATGAGAAAGAGATTAAGGAAGAAGAGAGTCAATAGCACTGGTTGGCTTTTGCTGAGGTGAAAAAGAGGCAGGGCTTATGGATATCTTCTGGGTAGTTCAGTGTGTGAGTGGTATTCCCGGGAAAGAAAGACCTCAAGGGAAGAAGAGAACTGTTAGGGGTGTGAGAGGGAAGATGACTTCAACTTTGGATTTATTTGGTTTGAGATGTTTGTGAGATTTTTCAGGAGGAGATATCCAGAAAGCAGTTCGAGATTCATCTCCACAGTCCAAGAGAGGAGTCATTAGCAGAGACATAAGCTCTCTGCACACCTTTAAGCAAGAGTTTATGTTTGTTTTCTTCTTCACTAGTGTCCAGTAACTTTGTTGAAGGGAGGTGCATCAGTGCATAATGTAGATGGTAGTTCAAAGCTTTGTGTAGATGACTCCATTCAGGAAAGTATAGAATAAAAGGAAAAGAGGTGGAAGGGGCCTGAAAGTAGAAGAATCTTGAGAAATTATGATATTAACAACAAGGTGAAGAACCCAGGCAAGAAGTGCAAACAGGTCATGTGATGGTATCCCCGACATTTCAGGAAAGAACAAAGGCATCAATGGAGTCAGATGGCAGAGAAGTCAGGAAAGATAAAGATTGAAACTTGGCCATAAGATTTAGCAATAAGTAGGTCATTTGTTTATATTTATTAGAGGCTCCTGGTTTCTATGGATGATGGGAATAAAGCCAGGTTGTAGTAGGTTGGGGTCAAAAGATAGGAAGTAGCAACAGGATAAGACTGAACTTTCAAAGGCAAGGAGAAAGATTCTAGTTGCTTACATTATGGTACTATCATGATAGCTATTATCTTTAAAATAACCTAGAAGAGTGGCCTTCAAACTGCTTTACCTGCTATAAGTAGTACATTTTATATCACAATCTAATAACTAAAATAAATGCTTCATGGAAGAGTATTTATCCTACTATATGGACATTTCATATAAGTGGAAATTGTACAAAAGCTTTATCTACCTTCCTTTTTCACTTAGCATATTTTTTAAAGTTCTATGTTGTAGTACTTCATTCTTTTTTGTGGCTCAAAAATATTCCACTATATGGATATACCACATTTTTTCCCATTCATCAGTTGATGAACATTTATTTCCATATTTTCCCTACTATGAATAATAATGATATGTATATACAATTGTTGGGTCAAACAGGAACTATGCTTAACCTTTTAAGGAATTGCCACACTGTTTTCCAAAGTGGCTCCACCATTTTACATTCTCACCAGCTGTACTTTGAGGATTTTAATGTCTCCATAGCCTCCATGACTCTTGTTATTACCTGGTTTTCTGATTGTAGTCATTCTGGTGGGTGTAAAGTGGTATCTTATTACAAACAGTTCTGTAGTGAATATCCTATATTTCCATTTTCAGTGTTTGATTCAAATTTTTTTGATGGTTAGTCATGTTGAATATCTTATCATGTGCTTTATTGAACATTTCTTTGGATAAATGTCTGGTCAGAGACTTTGATGATTTTTTAGTTGGATTATACTTTTTTATGAGCTTTAAAAACTCCTTATATATTTAAATACAAGTCTATCATATACATTATTTATAAATATTTTCTTCCATTATTTGTGTTTACTTTTCACATTCATGATGGTGTCCTTTAAAGCATAAAAATTTTTAATTTTGATGAAGTGAGATTTATTTTTTCCTTTGGTTGTTGGTATTTTCATGTCATATTTAAGAAACCAAATTCATTCCTCCCTGTTGTTAAACTTAGCCACAACATTATTATCACATCAAAACAATAGTAATTCCTTAATATCACCAAATATCTGGTTTGTGTTCAAATTTCCAGTGGTTTCATAAATGCTACAAATGTGTATCTGTGTATGTTCAAATTCCACTCCAGTCAATTAATCTTTGTCTTCTTCCTATGTTTTGTAAAGGATTAAATTATTGGTTTTGTGGCATTTATAGTGTGGATTTTTATAACATGAATCCCTGCACTACAGTTTAACTTTTTTTTTTCCTCTGTGCATTCTGTAAATTTATAGTTGGATGTAGAAGCTTGACCTGGTTCAAAGTTTTCTGTTGTTTTGGCAAGAATGATTCAAAAGTGATGCCATTGTTAATAGCCACTCTGGTCTATCTGCTCATATCTATTCACACTGACTAAATCAAAAGAGACCATTTATTTTAGTAAAAATGAAAAAGCATTTATTTAAAGCTAGCTCCAATGAGACAGAGGGGCCTGTTTGCCTCAGTTTACCACCTCACCAGGTACAGGTGTATAAGGATCTTTTATAATAAAGAACAGAGGAAAGGGGTAGCAAAGGGAGATAATGTAGATCTCCACACTTGCTTTATAGCTTCCAGCCATTTTCAGCTTATTCCCCTCTTTTTTGTGGAAAGGAAACTGGGCCCTGGCCTCCTGGTGCAAGAATCTGAATATTCGTGCCCTTTTGGGCTGAGGAATGGAGGAGTGTTGGTTAAAGGTGCAGCTGGAGGAGTTTTGGAAAAGTTGCTTATCTCTAAAGGGTATAAAAATCTGTTTTAAAGTTACTTATTGTAGTACTGGTTACATTATGAGCCAAAATTTGTAAAGTGGGGACTTAGTTGGAATTTATTACATTTTGTAGGGCCAGAGGTCATTTTGTTCACATTTTCCAATAATCTATTTAAGATGGAGAGTGTTCTATCTGACCCTCGAGGATTTCTAGACAATAGAAAGCCAATCTCATTCTTCTTAGAGTCCATAGTATCCTAGCAGTTCCAGAAATTAATTTGTTTTATGCCCCACTTATCCAGTTTCTTGCCTCTTTCCACCATTATTTATCTGTTCACTCATATGGTCAGAGAATGGTAAGAGGAAGAAAGGCTCTGAGAGCGCTTCTGTATAGGGCCTAAGAAGCTGCAGAAATTGTATGTATTTTTTTGAGGTGAGGATTTTGAAATTTCACTGAATTTTCATGTTAATTCTAAGTCTTCATGTGACTGCAGGGAGATGGAGGGCCAGACAGGGGGAAAGAGTTGCCCCAAAATTCAACAGTAAGCTTGATGTAAGGATGAAAGTAAATCTGAAATCTTCTGGTTTCTAGTTCAGCTTCCCCACCAACCCTGGAAGTTCTAGACACTAGATCACAAACATTAAGTTGGACAAAGATTACAATTTGTTTAGAAGTTTATCCATGCCAAACCTAACACCCCTTCATGATGAAAACTCTGAAGAAAACAGGTATACAAGGACCATACCTGAATTTGATATATGACAAACCAATAGCCAGCATCATACTAAATGGGGAAAAACTAAAAGCATTCCCCCTAAAATCAGGAAAAAGATAAAAATGTCCACCATTACCTCTTCTATTCAACATAGTACTTCAAACATTAGCCAGAGCAGTTAGGCAAGAGAAAGAAATAAAAGAGATACATAAAGGAAAAGAAGAACTCAAATTATCATGATTTGCAGATGACATGGTACTCTGAGGAGAAGACCCAAACAACTCCACCAAACAACTCTTAGAATTAATAACCAACTTTAGCAATGTAGCAGGATACAAGATCAACAAACAAAAATAATTAGCATTTGTATACACCAACAATAGATGGGATGAGAAGGAAATTATGAAAATTATACCATTCACAGTAGCTTTAAGAAAAATGAAATACATAAGAATGAACCTAACAAAGGAAGTGAAAGACCTCTACAAAGGAAACTACAGTACTCTGAAAAAGGAGAAGAGGACATCAAAAAATGGAATGATGCCCCCTCCTCCTGGATAGACAGAATTAATATTGTCAAAATGGCCATACTCCCAAAACTTTTATACAGATTCAATGCAGTCCCAATCAAAATATCAATAGCATACTTTACATATCTTGAAAAATTAATCCTAAAATTCATTTGGAGCCAGAAGAGACCCAGAATTACAAAACCAATTTTGGGCAACAAGAGCAAAGCAGGAGGCATAGCAATACTTGCCTTCAAGCTATAGCGATATCATAAAGCAATAGTGATAAAAAAAATGGCATGGTACTGGAACAAAAACAAATACAATGGAGAAAAACTGAGGATACAGAAACTTCCCCTGACATATTCAGCTATTTGGTCTTTGACAAAGTGGCCAAAAGCATATGTTGGAGGAAAGACATTCAACAAGTGGTACTGGGAAAACTAGTTATCTGTGTATGGAAGATTGAAACTGGACCCTTATCTCTCATCATATACTAAATTAAAATCAGAATGGAGCAAAGATCTAAACATTAAAATAAACATTAAAACTACTGGTAGATAAAATAGGTAAAACAGTTGAAGACATAGGTGTAGGAAAGTATTTTCTAAACAACCTCAACTGCACAGGAAATAAGAGCAAAAATGAACAAATGGAATTATATCAGACTAAAAATCTTCTATTCAGCAAAAGAATCAATTAGTAGAGTGAAGAGACAACCTACAGAATGGGAAAAGATTTTTGTCAGCTACTCCTCAGAGAGACTAATATCTAGAATATATAAAGAACAGCAACAAAAACAAAACAAAACAAAACAAAACAAAAAAACCTAAACCACCTGAAATTAAAGACCAGTCAAGAAATGGGCAAGAGAAATGAACAGACACTTCACAGAGGAAGAAATATAAATGGTCCACAAATATATGAAAAAATGCTCAACATCTCTGGTCATCAGAGAAACACAAACTAAAACAACACTAAAATTCCATATTACTCCAGAAAGTATGGCAATCATTAAGAAATCAAACAATAACAAATGCTTCTGTGGCTGTGGCCTTTACTGTTGGTGGGAATGCAAACTAGTTCAATCATGGAAATCAGTATGGAGATTTCTCAAAGAACCGAAATTAGAAATTCCATACAACCCAGCAATCCCCCCACTAGGTATCTTCCACAAAGACTTTTAAGACATCATACTATGGTGATACATGTGTACTAATGTTCATAGCAGCACAACTCATAATAGCTAAATCCTTAAAACAGCCTATATTCCCATCAACAGATGATTGGATAAAGAAAATGTGGTATTTATATATAATGGAATACTACTCTGCTATTAAGAATGACAGATTTGAGACATTTGTAGGAAAATGGATACACCTGGAAAATATAATGTTGAGTGAAATAAACCAGACACACAAACTTAAATACTGTTTGGTATCTCTCATTTGAGTGAGGCAAAGTACAAACGAAGAGAGTAATGAAGGATGGACAGAAAGGGACTAAGAGATGGATCTCTTGCAATAGGAAGTGGTCCAAGGGAAAAAGTATGAGGGGTAAGGAGGAGGGGAAGGGGAGGTAAGTAGAATAAAGATACGCCATGTACAGGAACCTAATAACCTCAATTAATGTACATATTATATGCCATAACAAGAGCTAAGATCAATAATATCGAAAAGAATGAAAAATGGCATGGGGAATTGGAAGAGGGGGGATTAAAGGGGAGGAAAGAGGAAGGGGATTTAAAAAAAAAGCTGTTGTATGTACATGTAACCTCTCCCCAAGATGATTAGAAACTGCATGAATTGCAAACATGTACCAATAAAATAAACAATTTAAAAAATTAAAAAAAAAAGATGGGGCTGGTGATATAGCTCAGCGGCATACGCGCCTGCCCGGCAAGTGTGAGGTCCTGAGTTTGACTGCCAGCACCCGCATTTAAAAAAAAAAAAAAAAAAAAGATGTTTACCTATGCTGAATACTTAACTGTGGCTGGCTTCTCTTCTCAGTACCTACCATGCTGAAAGAGTGCAAGTTAACTGTCACAGTGTGAAGAAGCTAATTAGAAATGGACCTAGGAGTAGGCTGGGGCAGCCATATCAGAGAAAGCCAAATAGAATTGAACTTTTCAAAAAAATTGAATTTCAGATATTTTGTAGTGTGTACCTGTGGTTCTGTCCACAGCACCAGTGTGTAAATTTTTTTACAGCTAACTGTGAATTGCGTGTACATATTATGGGCAGTGGCCAAAGGCACCTTTGTTTCCTCCTTGGCCCAGGCTCCAAAGTGGTTACCAAGGTACATGCCTTTGCTCTACCTACCTATTCTGTTTTCCCATCCCTCCCCTTTCTTCATCATATCCCCTAGTTTTCCTTCTTCCCATCGTTTTTTATTTTTCCCATGGTCTCCTCGGACCCTCCTTCATCTCTTCTGCTAGGCCAGCTTCTTTCTATCCCCTTTGGTCGGCTCCCTCCCTTTCTCAAATTCTTCCTTCTCCCTGAAATCAGCTTACATCCTCTTCAACCCACCCCCACAAAGCTCCCCTCCTCCACACCAAAACCTAGCTACTGGCGGCTCCCACTGTTTAGGTCGGAATGGAGCAAGCCAGCTCCTGAAGCATTGGGCCCTCGGATTGGCTGCCACGGCTAGCACGCCAGCTCAAGTCCCACCCCCAGCAGTGAATGCGCCCTTGCTGCAGCTGCTATTGGCCAGTGGGTCTGTCAGTGGCTCTGGCTGCGCTTCACGCAGGCGCCCACAGTCTCTTTCAGAATAAAAAGACAGCCTCCGAGTTGAGGTGGGGGTGGGGAGAGGAGCGGGAGAAGACCTCCGAGCAAGGGCTGGAAAGCGTGGCTGGCAGCCTGGAATCCAGCGAAGAGAGCAGCGTAGGAAAGCGAGGGAACTAGAGAGAATAGAGGAGACTGAGACTGACCGGTAGCCAGACAGGTGGACGTACGCCCGGACCGAGAGACTCAGCTGGCGCCGGAGAACCTCTGATAGGTTCCTCCCGCCTTACCCTTTGAAAACCAGGATTTTGCTTTTTCCGTGGCGCCCGAGAGAGAATGCTGGACTGCCGTCTTCAGCACAAGCTAAGATTTCACAGCTAGGCAAGAAAAGATCAGCCCAATCCTGAGGGAGGGTGGAAGCAAGTGCCCCTGTCCCCATCCCCCTTCCCTCCCCTCCCCGACGTACTCGGGCGCCAAACCCAGCCCTTCCCTAACCAGCCGACTTCCTCTTCTCCTTTTTAGCATGGTGGCTGTATGGACAGTCTGACAGAACAGAGACTGACATCTCCCAATCTTCCGGCCCCCCACTTGGAACACTACAGTGTTCTGCATTGCACTATGACCCTGGATGTGCAAACTGTAGTCGTTTTTGCCGTGATTGTAGTCCTCCTGCTTGTCAATGTCATACTCATGTTTTTCCTGGGAACGCGCTGAATGGAGTACAGCCACCTGAGCTGTCGGGAACTCTCGCTTTGATTTCATCCCGAGAGCCATCGCGGGGCGGGAGGGGGGGATCAAGAGAGAGAGAGAGACAGAGACCAGAAAAGAGAGGGAGAGAAAGAACCAGCTTTACTCAGGGGGGAAACGTATTGAGCTTCAACATGGCCTCGCTGTGATATGTATGACGTTGGTATATTATTTCTCCCTAAATCTTTTGTCATGTCTTGTCTTTTGAGTATGCCTTGTGAATAATTGCTTGAGTGAAACTGTTGATGAAGAAATGTCCATTTAAGTGTGCATGCCCGTGTGCATTCTCCATCTATGTGACGTTCGTAGAGAAAGCTCTGCGGTCCCTAACGGTGACTTCTCTTTGGTGTCTTGTCAATACATTTTCTCGAAAACTACCTTTAAATTCCATTAGTGAATTTTAGTCAAAATTTCTCTCTAGCCAGCAAGAGCGCATTTGGGTTTGTTTGGGGCGGGGGTGAAAGAAGGAGTTTGTGGAAGAGCATGATGAAATTTTGGTGTCTAAGAAAGGCAGTCATGTACTAGATGTTTAGAGGGGATATAACGATGTAGTAAATGGATTTAGGAGAAATGATTTTTTTATTCTGTGATGAGAGGCAAGAAGTTGGGAAGTGATGTGGTGGGGTGCCTTGAGGTGGCAATTGGTGACTGTGTCCTTAGAATCTCAATTTGCCGTCCAGGGTTTGCAGTTTCCAATTTGGAAAGAAGCCACCTTTAAAACATTTTTTGCAGCATTAAATGTCAATTTCTTTGGAATCATGGAATAGGACATAAAAGTATTCTCTGATCTTTTGAATTGGCAAGAGAGGACTTTGACAAGAGACCTTGAACTCTTTCCCAGAGATTGTACCCTTGGATTTGAGTTTGAGGATTTTTCTGTGTCTCATCTAAAAAAAAAAAAAAAAGCCAGTTTTTTACTTACCTTGCGAATAATTGCATTGGATATGGTTCCTTTGGCGGTAATCTCATTTGTAATGTTGTTCTTGAACTACATTTTTAAAGAACTTGATAGTGCTGTGAGAAATTGGTGGTGTTATTGTTTGCATCTTTTTGTTGCTTTAAGAACAGAGGTCTCTCTAATTGAAACATCCCCGTAACTGGAAGTATGTAATGTGTTAAGAGTTTTGAGTACCAAAAAAAAAAAAAAAAAGTCTAGATGGAATGGGATGAGATCTTAGGAAACATTTGAGCTGGAAGCAGCATTCCAATTTGAGATATGTCTGCTTGTCTATCATATGGTAGTGGTGATGATTGCTGTTATTATTGTTATTGTTATTATTTTTATATTTGTTTCTGTTGAGAAAACTCTTGGCAAAGGTAGGAAATTAACTATGATTCCAGGGTGCATAATACTTTTTTTCTCTCTTGCTGATGTAGGCAAATCTTCCTCATTCTGTTGCTTACCTGTCTTGAAATAGTGCCATATTTGGTTCACGTAGCAATGAATCAGGGCACATACGCATACACACACATGCTCCTCCTGCACTCATGTGGGCGGCTGCTCATGTGTGATGTACAGATCTGTTGGCATTATGCTGTCAAGTTCTATGTCCCGATGTTTAATCTCTTTGGAAATGATTATGAAGAGAGAGGGGCTGTGAAGGGTGGGGAGGGGGGTGTTTGAAATTGTCCTGACCACAGGATTCAGAGTATTACTTAATGGTATCAGTACAGGTTTTGAGTCTCAAAACTGGCTTTCTGACTGTGTGGGTGAGAAGCTGAGGTGTTTTTGTTTTTCTTGCTTGGTACCATGGTATATACATGATCTGGGAAGTTTTCTGGCATTGATTCTTCATAATTAGTCTTTAGTCCTGTGTGAGGCTCCTTTGGGTGGAACCAAGAACTTGTTTCTTCTCAAGGAGACTCTAACCATCTGCAGTAGCACATACCTGTAATCTCAGCACTTGGGAGGCTGAGGCTGTACAATTTAGCAAGACCCTGTCCAAAATACAAAATAAAAAAGGACTGGATTCAGTGTGAAGGCCCTGGATTCAATCCCCAGTACCTCACCAGAGATGTTATTTAAATTAAGCATTATATCGTGTATCTTGCCTTGGTACTTTCTTTTGAGACAGTGTTGGTGAATAGGGAAAGGCTCAGTGCCAGGCAGCTGCAGATCTGATTTTTCTCCACACAGTGGCTGTTTGACTTTGTGCATTTTTTTCCTCCTCAGTGGGTTTGAGTTCCCTGTAAACACTGGCATTTTGAAATGGTTGGATTAGGTAACTCCAAGTTCTTGCATTCTGGGACTTGGAACACCCATTAGAATTGACGTTTGAAGGGGATAAATTGAAAACAAGTGAAAAGGAAAATAAAATGATAACCAAGGGATGATGGGAGAAGCAAGTGGATATCTGGTTGCTGGTATTAAGAGAAGTTTTACCTAAGGAATTTTCGGCCTAGCTGTGTGGTAAAGGAAATGGGGACAGCACCACTGGAATGCTTTTTGACTTTTTTTTTTTTTTTTGCTAAAGGCAGGAGGAACCTATAAGGCTAGTCTTTGACTTAGGTTTATGACTAAGTTGTGTCACGAAATCTGTTCCCGTCTGGGTGCCTGGCAAACCCTTGGCAGAAAGCTTTTGGAAATGTTTGTATGCAGGATGGTGGCAATATGTTTGTGGGTGTGTGTGCTCACTCCAGAGGGTGATGGTGATAGGAATGAGGAAAGACAGCATTGATTTCCACAGTTCTGAAAGGCCTCTTGTGCTAGCGTTTGAGGATTTAAATGGTGCTTGGATGGATGGGTGCTACCCATGACAGTCCTCCTCCCACCATCCAATGCCCCTCAGCCTAAAGGAGTAGTTTCAATGAGCCATCTCATCAGTAATTTAGCTGTGGTAGTTCACACCTTCCACATTCACTTACCTAGGCAAGTAAGAGGTAGGCATAGCCAGATGGCAGGTTGCTTTAGAGCAGCCAGAAGAGAGTTTGAGGAGTAGAGAACAAAAGATGAAAATGTGGCTTTTTAGTTGTGTGAATCCTAAAGGTTTGGCATTTCTCCTTCAGATATGTGAGGGCATGTAAAAAGAGAAAGCGGGAGAAAATGAGAAATGCAGTTCAGAGGAGTGGAACTCTATGCATTTGATGTGTTTTCTCTTTTCTTCCTCTCCTGCCTTCTCTCTTAATCTTTCCCATTCTCCCTTTCCTCCCTCCTCTGCTACAACCTTTTCCTCCACACTCTAAGTGGATGAAAAGTAAGGAAGAAAAGAGGGCTTTTTCTCCCTGATTTGTCCCAACTGTTCCTAGTAAAGCTCATTATTCCCTTTTCTTTTCTCATTCCTTTAAGTAGAGAATAAGCTTTTGCTACTAGGCGGGGCAAAATCCCAGCTCAGGGATTTTGGCTTCTAGCTTTCCACCAAGGAATTAACGAAAATGCCCTCTACTAGTACCCTAGCAACTCCTTCATCACTCAGTGCCCACTGAGCTCCAGAACCAACACTTTAAAAACCCAGGCAGCACTGTGACTGGACAACAAGGGCTGGAGCCCAGCAGGGGTTGGGGAGATGATTTTGGGGAGGAGATAAATAAGAGTCTTCCTTTCCTGCAAATACTAGAAAATATGTCCACAGCAGACACACAGAGCCTAGCTTTATTTATTGAAAGACTCGCAGGTCAGATCCGTCTCCTTAGGATTAACTGAGCTACTTCAACTGCCTAGCTTTAGTGCAGGAAGCCTGCAGGTCTTGAAAAATACAGTTTTTCACTCAAACTATTGGCTTTGGTAGGAAGAGAGTAAAGTGATAGCTTGTTGGGAATAAACTGCACAGCATTTTTTCATGAAGGTAGCCTCCATCTATCAGAACCTGCAATATTTACTTATGCAGTTAACCCCAATTTTGGGGAGTGCTTGGGGATCCTTGCCTGGCCCAGCTGCAGTGTGGAATTCAGGACAGTTTTCTTTGATTCAGTAGCTTCTGACTGGGAAGGCTGGGCAAATTGGAAGAGTCATTTTGTTGCAGAGCTGGTGAACAAGGCTGATTCAAATTCTCTCGCCCACCTATGTGTTTAAGCTTCTAGGGAGCTGATGGATGCCAGAAAGCTTATGAGTGAGGTGTTTTAGTGCCCTGTGGGGAGGCCTACATTAAGAGTGCTGGGCTGTGACCAGAGGACACACCAATAGTTACAAGATGCTGCCACAGTATGTCATCTTTAGCTTTTCTGCCATCTCAGCCTGTGATCTCTTTCTGGCTTGCAGATTATTTGCTCTGGGCAGGGGCATGAGAATTGAGCCTTTTTTCTCAAATATAACTGCCTCAACAAAGGCCTCATACTAGACATCAGGACCCAGCTCCAGTGGCTTTTCCTCCAAGAAATGAATGGAGGTGAATCTTAGACTTTCTAGTCTGTGTTTCCAGCTCTGCTCCAACTGAATATCTAGCTTTCCAAGAATCCTTAATTAAAGCTTAGGTCTTCCAATATGTGCCCAGATTGTTTCCTTTCCATAGGTGGCTCTAGCTTCTAGAGTATTTAATTCATTGTGCTTTTGACCTGGCGTCGAAGTACAAAATGGAAAAAAAGCTAGAGGGGGAAGAGACTCAAGGAGAGAGAAAGCTTTGGAAACAGTCCAGTAATGGCTATATAATAACTTTTTCTCAGTGCATGGGCCTATAAAGTTTACAAAGTGTTTTTACATCTTTTCCAATTTGAACATCACATCAGCTTTATGAAGTGGGCAGTGATGATTGCTATTTCAGCTTTACAGATGAGGAGAATAAAGGTCAGAGAGATTGGTAGGATGAGAGTGGGTCTGACTTTCCAATAGAGATGTGGGAGACTCAAGAGTTGATCATTCTCAGCTAGTGTGAAACTGAAAAGGGTCAGGTGGGGAAGGAGGTGTGTGTGAGTCATACCTGAAGTCATACTTGCTTCTTTATCTTTACTTGCTTACATTTTTAGTGCTTTTTAATACATTTCCTTTGTATAGCATTTTTGCACAAAATTCTTCGCTCTATAAAATGCTACATTTTGTCTTGAATATCCATCAGAGTTCCTTTTAGTCAGTCTTATGAAAAATCACTATTTGGGACTTTATTTTCTTTTTTTGTTGTTGTTTTTTTTGGGAGGGGTGTTACCGGGAATCAAATTCAGGACCTCATGCTCGCCAGGCAGGCACGGTGGGACTTTAAGGTGAAAGGCAATATGACTGTCTGAAGCCTAAAATACAGAATGTTTTTCAAGGCTTTGCAGTTTTCATGCAATGGTCCTTCATTTTTGAAGCATACAGTGGTACCTTGGTTCATGTACTTACTTCTTTCCACGATTATGGCCACAAACCGAATTGGAAATTTAATGGTTAGGTTCAGTGTTGACCTTATGGGGAAATTTGATTTGGTTTGTGACCAGAATCATGGAAAGAATTAAATTTTGTGAACCAAACCGAGGTACCATTGTATATATTTTCCTATATTTCTTTAAAAATGTGCCATCCAGGACTGGTCATACTACTGCAGGTGCTACCTGCCCAGGATCAAGTAAAAAAGGGACTTTAATCTATCTGTGAAATGTGTAATAATATAGCCTTCTACTGATTCTCAGCCCTCACTAAATATTCAGATCACTTGGGGAGTTTTTTAAATACTCATGCCATGTCCCTGCTCTGAGAGATTCTGATTTAATTGATGTGGGATAGGTCTGAGGCAATATATTTTCTTTTTAATTAAAAGCTCCCCAAAGTGATTAAAATGTTCAGTCAGGGTTAAGAGCCACTGTATTAGCCTTTTGAGTTTGTGGATTGAAATTCTTTCCTGTCTGGTCCAGTGTTCTCTTGTGAAATTAGCATTTTGAACCAGCTTAGGTTTTTTTGAACCAAACTTGTTAATTTTTTTAATTTATTTATTTTTTACTTTTTTTTTTGAGACAGGGTTTTGCTATGTAGTTCTGGCTAGCTTTGTACTCACTATGTAGCCCAGGCTGGCCTCGAACTTGTGATCCTCCTGCCTCAGCCTCCTGAGTGCTGGGGTTACAGGTGTGTGCCACCACACCTGACAAATTTTATTTTTTGTTTGGTCCATTATTCTAGCTTTTTATGGTTTTAATTTTTTTATTCATACTGTGTGAGAAATTAACAGTTTCTTCTACGTTGTATCAGTTAAACTCTATTTTGATTCATCTTTTGTTTTAGCCTTTCTTGAGTTTTAACTTTTTTCATGTCTCACAACAGATTAGCAATCTTTTCTAGCATTATACCAGTTCAAAACTGAATATCAGGTTGTTCATTCAAAGAAATGTTTAATATGATAAGGTTAATCTGGCTCCTCTGGCATCTCACCAGAACTTCTTGGAGACAGAGCTATTAATTTTTGTATGTATCTAGTCAACCAGTGCAGACTCCATGGGGTTGTGCTGTGATCTGTCCTACCAATGTGTTAGTAAGTATACAGGAGTAGAGCTGTTACCTAGCATATGCAGGGCACTGGGTCCAATCTCTTGAACAGAAATAAAAAGGAAAATAAAAAATAAAAATGTATACAGAAGGATGTGCATAGATTATATGTGAATAGTACACCATTTTATATAAGGGGCTTAAGCATCTTCAGATTTTGGTATCCAAAAGGAGTCCTGGAACTAATCTCCCACAGATACCAAGGGACAGCTAATCAACTGTGAGATGGCTTGAACCCTTTAGAAAAAAAGAAACCCTTCAAATTTATGTGAAGATTCTTCTCATTGCTGAGTAATTTCAGATAAATTATTTTTTCCTTCTGAAATATACTTTCCTCATCTGCAAAATAAGGATAGGTGGATTAGATGGTTTCACTAATTTCTTCTAGCTCTAATAATTTGTGCTTGGTTTGCGATTGACACTAATGATCAAAATGATTATATATATCTATATATATATATCTCTCTATATATATATTATTCAAAATTAGCAGGTAATCTGAAGAGTTCTGTTAGATTTAGAATCAGGGCGTTTCTGGGGTAATAGATTTGCCTTCTTAAATATATTTGGCTTAGGTTTCTTCTGTAACAGGTGAACTATAGCTACCAACCAAGGAAGGGAGCCCTATAGTGCGTTAAGTAGCGGCAGTATACCAGTTTGGGATTCAACTTGTTAAAGGAACATGTCTTTGAATAATTGAGAATTGCCTCGTATTAATACAGAACCAGTATCCTCTATCTGGGGAAGCCTAGCAGGTAAGGGATTAGCTGCTTTGACAGCCCTGAGTCCCTTCCTGTGGTGTTTAGAAGTCATTCACTTAGTTAATATTACTACTATTAATAGTAATAAGAATTTCAACAAACTTCCCTAGTTATTTCTTTGCCTCCTTTCCCAAACCTAAAAGTAGATTTGGAAAATGAGGCTCAGAGAGATTAAGGGACATTTTCAAGATTATACAGTAGGAAGTGGTAGTGACTGACCTAGAACTCAGGACTCTTGTCACCACATACTGTAATGTAGCCTGCATTGTGAATTTGTGTTCAGGATGTGATCATGACTCCTTGAGAATTGAAGAGGTCCACTGACATACAGCAAAACCCAGGAGGAAGCTTTGAAGACAGGATAATGGCAAACTGGAGGAAAGAAGAGTAGGACATATCTGAGTTTAAATCTTTCTTGTTCTTAGCACTCTTCTGTACTAGTTGCAGGCCCTTAACAGGTATTGATCATTTGAACTTTGAACACCAAAGTAAAGAGTTGGTAATAGGGTGGTAGAAGGACAGCATATAGAAGGTAGACTTACAGTAGGAGGAAAAAAAACACCCCCCCCCGAAAAAAAAAACACTGGAAAAGGCCTCAAGACCCTTAGGATTAAGCCCTGATTCTTTTCCTTCCAGATCTTGATCAAGGCCTTTTCTACCTGGATCTCAGTTTCTATGTGACTAAAGTTAGAAGTGGTTTCTGTGTAAGAATCATGCTCTCAGATGAACTCTCAGATGAAATTTCTGTATGATACAGGAAAAAAATGAAGTGAGTCTGGTTGAAAAGGGCCTGGAGGACAGAATCTAAAGTTTCGGGCAACCATCTTGTCAATGCAGACTTTAGTCACTAGGGGAATTGGAATTAGGAGAGTGGGGATGGCTCTGCCCAGATCAACCAAACTACTTGAGAGATAGGACATCCGAGGATGGACTGGAGGTGAGTCTTTTATTTAAGTGGCCAGGCTTCCCCAAGAATCACTTAAGGGCAGAGATTAAAACACCTGTCATATCTGCAGCGCACTGCCCTCATCTCTCTCTCTCTCTCTCTCTCTTTCTCTCTCTCTCTCTTTTTCCTACAAGCAAAGAAACTAAGGGAAAATAGGGTCCAAGATTACAGTGATAGGCCTATGATTTTGAGTCTTAAAGCCCTTGCTCACTGTCAGTTGCTACCTTTCTTATAGGGTTCTGGTTTTGTACTCTCTTGGATGGATACTTGAATACTTTTTCAGGTTTAGTTGGAGCAAGTGAACTGAGAAGAGTGTAAGAATTAAAAGTGGAGAATAAGAGTATTATGTAAGCACCCCTTGGGGTGGAAGGCAGTGAGATGAGAGTGAAGAGAACACAGAGTCACCTTTAGTCCACATTAACTTTCCTGAGGAAGGAAGCTATGGATGCAGCCTTTTGCTGTGTAGCCATCTTCTCTCAGGGCCCAAAAGAGGCCAGCATTGTACATCCATGGGCAGCTCTGGGAATGGTTCTGGCAGCTGACTTCTCTGCCTGCCTGCCTTCATTAGAGGAGGGGAAGCTGCACACCTCCATGCCCAGCTGGCTGCAGGAAGGATGTGCTAAGAACCCACCCCCACCCCCTCAGTGTGGTGCCTAAAGGCAGCATCTACTTTTAGCTGAACCTCCCACAGCCTTTCCTCCACCTACTCTCTTCTGCCCCCCTGTGTGAACTGTGCTGGCTAACGAGGGCTGGGCAATGGGTGCCTTGGCATTGGGATAGGGGCCTAGGAGCAGCTAGGGTGCCTTTAATATAGGAAGGGGCTCTGATAATTCTCTGGCATGGTGACAAGGCTCAGAACAAAGGCAAAATGGTAAGACAACTTTGTATTTAGGACCCAGAGAGTGAGGGGATTTATTAATTTCCTTTGGACTTGAAACAAACTAAGATGTTTGTATTGCAAATCCACATTGAACTGCACAAGAGGACTCAAGATTTATTGGACAGAACACATGTACAACCTACTTGAATTTAGAAAAAAGCATTCGGGACTAGTAGATACTTGATTCTTGACTCTCCCTCTTAAACACTGCATACACTTTTTAGTGGTTTTATACATTGTCTTTCTGTGTCTTTCTTGTGGTCCAGTTGAAGTGGGTAGGGCACAGATTATCTCCATTTTACAGATGAGAAAAATTCAGCCCACAGATTCATTATCTTATAGCTGCTCCCAGCCTGTTTTGGGCTGAAGCTCTAGACGTTACACTGCCATTTAAATCATTCCAAACAGCTTTGTCTTCTACGGAAAGATGCTAAACCCCTGGATCTGATCCTCATTGTAGAAGCTGGGTAACAAAACCTAGAGAGGAAAAGGACTTGTCCAAGGGAACACAGTGCATTGGTAGTAGTGTTGGAACTAGAACATTGCCTGATAGGAATGAGTCCTTGAACCCATGAGATGTGAAAGCCACTCTGGCTTTCAAGAGTGATTTAGGAAATCAATATGGTATGATGGAAAGCAGATGGCCATTGAACTACTAGTTTCTATCATTTTTAGTTCTGTGGCATTGGGCAAATCAGTCTCTTTGACTTGGTTTTCTATAAATTGGGGTTCACAATCTCTCAGAATTCTTTGAGACAAAAATCTTCTATGGGTAACTGCTACAGCGTAGGGCTCTGGTCTGACATTCAGTAGACCTTCCATAAAAATAAAAGGGCTGCAAATATGAAGTGAGTGACCTTGAAAGAATCTCATTGCTTTTATGACTCATTCTCCATTGTAGCACAGAGGACTCTTCTCTCCCTAAGAAGGAGAAAAACACTGTGACTGCCCCATGCTTTGGGTACTTGGTGGAAAGCTGGGATTTTTTTTTTAAACAAGCTTTTATTTACCCCTAGCTCCATTCCCCATGGAGTCACACACATGTTGCTATGAATAGCAAGCTAGCTTTCTCTCTACCTCTTACAAAACTAAAAGAAGAGCTTGGAAGGAAGCCAACATTAATTGTGTTTTTATTTAGCACCTTTTCAAGTCCATCAAGCCAGAACCACCTAGATAGTTAGGAATTAAAAGCTAGTTTTGGTCCCCAAGTCCTTGGTTAGGATTTGTGATGAACATTACTGGATTTTCATGGTATGATTAAGAGTAGTTTTAGAAATGAAAGGTTTTTGACCACTAACCTACATGGAACAAGTTGACCATCTTCACCTTTATCTGCATCATTTTGTTTGGAAACTCTCAATGCACTGGGCACAGGACAAGAATATAAAAATTATTGTATAGTTTTATGTTACTAACACATTGGCCTATTCTCCATGACCCTGTGAGCTGGACAATGCTAAGATTATTCTCGAGAATTGCTTTCATTGGGTCAGATTAGTGTTCCTTCTTAATAGACAGAGGCATGCTTAATAGACAGTGGAAGATCCCAGCATATGGAGTTTGGTGCTACCAATCTATCAGTATTGACTGACTTTGAGCAAAGAATTCATTTTGAATGTGACTTCCGTAACTTGGTCTTTTTTTTGAGATAGGGTCTCACTATGTAGTCCAGACTGGCCTTGAACTCACTTGTGTAGCCCAGGCTGGCCTCGAACTCATGGTGATCCTCCTGCCTCAGCCTCCCAAGTACTGGGATTACAGGTGTGTGCCACACCCGTGGCTTTTTTTTTTTTTTTTTTTTTTTTTGAGACAGGGTCTTGCTATGTAGTCCAGGCTGGCCTTGAGCTCACAGCAATCCTCTTGCTTCAGCCTTCCAAGTGCTAGGAGGCTACACCACCACATCCTACCAATTTTTTAAAAAATAAAAGTTAGTTAACGTGGCAGAGGGATCTAGGCAGATGCCACTAGATAACTCCAGCCTGGTTAGCACTGAACCATTAATGGGTACTTCAGATACATCTTTTAGATCTATAATAAGTCTATCTGGATATCATATTGTTTAGGAACACATGAGAGGTCTTGCCAGTGCTGGAAAGTGACCCTTAATTCTGCAGCCCTTTGTCCCATGCTTAGTTTGGATGTTTTCTCTTTGTAGATTTGTCTGTTCTGGTTCTTAAAGAGTAGACTTTGCGTTTACCCTAACCAGTTTTCACAGTCTTTTCAAACAATGAGGAAGAGTGATTGGATAAACCACATGTTGTTTTGCCTGGGCTTTGGTGAGGATCTTTGAGGCTGTATGTTTATCAGTTTTATTCTAGTTGGCTCAGGCCACTGAGAAAAGGAGTGTGGAATGACCAAGTATAGGGAGGCAACCAGTAGCTTGCCATTGTTTGGAGAGGGCCTAGCTAGGATGAAACATCTTCAGGTGCTAATCCACATGTACACATCAGTGCAATGACACTTTGTGGTGTGAGGGGGAACCACAATTAATTCATGGTGCTTAAGTTGAGAAGTCACTGGATGAGATTAAAAAAGATCTCATACATTGAATTCACTCCCTTACAGTATTGCTGGGAAAATTGTGGCATAAAGAGAGGCAGGGATTCACCCAAAGTCTCAGAGTTAATTGATTTTTGATCCTTGTCCTCTCTGTTTAGCTCTTGGAAAAAGCACAATTTGAACTGAGGTTCTTTGTCCTGCTTATGTGCAGACTGACCCACATGACTTTGAGGAATGCTAGCTGGTAGAAACAAGTTGTTGAAGAGAAAAACTCGTTTAGCCTTGTTGCCTGTCTATGCCTTTCACCCATACCCACACATACATATATATATGCCATAGTCACATGTGATATACAACACATTCAGACGCATGGGGCATGTTTGTGACATACACTGGGGATACACAGGTGAGGCATGCTTTCACACTGACACACTCGAAGCACATACATTCAGTTAGACATGAGGTACACTTGATATTCATAGCACAAGCAGGACACATACACAGTGACACACATGAGGCATGCTTGCACACATTTGCATTGCATGTGTGAACACACCTGGATGCATATAAGGCACAACAGTATACTCATATATACATGGGATGCAGTGAGATACACATTCAGATATGTTCTCAACCCCAAGGTGCACAATCCTATTCCTGAGAAACTCTTAAGAACAAACTTAAGAAGGAATGACAATCTCCCCATGAAACACACTTTAACGCATCTATGTGACACACTCACAGGCTCCAGACAGCCCTATGAAGAAAATATCCTACCTATAAGGTCAGCCATCTATACCTTTCTTGTAAGTAGATATGATAGGGAACTGGCCACAGCTGGTGGGCTTCCATCAGTTTTCTCTGGCCTGTTTAATCCTGAAATCAGGTTTGAGAGGTCTGTGAACTCAGTAATAAAATGGATGCTAAAATGGATGTTGTAGCAGACTCACAAGACAAACAGGGCTCAGATCTGAGCCCTGAGATGTGAGTTTTCAGGCAGATGTAGAAGAGTGGAGAAAGCAAATTGGTATTGATCAATGCAGAAAGTTTGAGCCTACTCTTTCATTCTTTAGTTCACTTACAAACCATTATGGAGTGATATGATTATGAAGCAGTACCCTAGAAAATCTGAAATCATTGAATATTACATTTTGTTTTTCTTGGGAATGAAATAACAGAGCAAGTATATCTAAATTATAGGTTGGAGGGGAAGTGGTAGGATGCCTAAAGGGATACCCCATTTGGCAATGGCCCAGCCTCTCCTGTGTTAGTAGTGAACTGAGAGACCAGACACGTCCTTAATGACCACAACCCAGCCCCTAAGCACAGCAGCTTAAGCCATCTGGCCCCACTAATGAGTGGCTGCTATATTTAGAGTTCCTCAAGCTAGAAACCAGGTCATGGTGTCCTGAGGAAACCTTTCTGTCCCTTGGTACCAAAGGCTGGAGCTGTAAGGAAGGTACCATATACTGTTTCTCAGTGAAGCCTGGGAAGCACTGAGAAAAGAAGCCAGAATGTGCCAGGCCTACTATAGATCAGCAGACCTAGACTTTCCTCTGAGTTGACTGTAGAAGCCTCATGACCACATCTCAGCTTTGGAACTGAAGTCAAGATACATGAGTTGCACTTGCTACTTTGCTTCTTAGGCTATGCCTCAGTCAGGTTCCACTTTCCTGAGTCTTATTAGTCTACTGGTAAAGCCACCATTTTTAACCTTAGATAATGTCAAGGCTCAGATATGGTAAGAGTTAAGAAAATGCTTTGAAGATGAACATTTTCTCCATTCACAAAGCTGTTTTTTATGACAGTCACTAATTGGACCTGACTAATGTTAAAGTAGCCAGAGAAATGCCAACAGGGGGACCAAGGGAAGAGATCCAGATGGTTACAATTATATTGGGTTCATCCCCACCTATACAAATGGTTTTCAATGCTGGGTCAGACCTTCTGGCAAAGAAAACAAGTCTGCAGCATTTACATGATTAGATAGTTTGGGGTGCTCAGGGACCCTAAATAGTGAGGTAGAGGGAAGCATCATGGGCAGGGACTGTTCTTCCTAAACTGGGAAGAGTAAGGTCAGGCTGCTTATATCTGCCATAGGAAGCAGCCTAAGGTGCCAGCTCTGGCCCTGGGAGAGTAATTTATTTCTAAGTGTTTGTGCTCATGGTGATTTCATCTGTTTTGTTGACGGGGTGGGGATCAGGAACAAGATTATGTAGCTCACCCCCACTACCTCCCCATGGACATTGTAGGCAAAATATTCCTGAGCCTCAGTTTTCTGGTCTTATAAAATAGGCTAAATTGTTATGTCATATGGGATTTGAGTGATACAGGAATACATTGTGACAAAGAATAGAAAAATTGTCTTGTAAAAGTTGACAATAAATCTGGGTGTGGTGGTGCATGCCTGTAATCCCAGCACTGTGGAATGCTGAGGCAGGAGTATTGAAAGTTTGAGCCCTGCCTGGGCAATTTAGCAAGACCTTGTCTCAAGATAAAAAGTAAAAGGGGCTAAACATGTACTTCAGTGAAATAGATTTGGGTTTAATCTCCAGTACTGCATAAAAAAATATAGTTGAGCATGTGTTGCTATTTATGCTAAGATTTCATTTCATCCAGGTTTTAATTAAAGGTAATTTGGAGGTAATTGAGGAGCTTACCGCTTGTCTTCACTTAAGTTCTCTACCTATTCCACACACCATTTGGTTAAACATTGTTGCATCCATTTTACAGATGAGGGTACTGAGGCTCAGAAAAGGGGGCATTGAGACTGGCAACATGGGATTAGGTAACAATGGATTTAGTATTAGAAGCTATGCCTTTGACTCCCAACCCATTGTACTCTCATCGCCCCAAGCTGCCACTCAGTGATTCCTAGTGCTAAAGGAAGAAGCAGTTTAAGTAAATATATGTAAAAGCATAGAGCTTTCTCTTACATATAGTAAGAGCAAGGAGGGAGGGGGCTGCCTGGGGTCCAGCCTTCCCTAGCATTTTTCCTGCTTGCCCAAAAGAGGCACACTGATTAACCCTTTCTTCCTGCCACAGAAGCTCATGTCTCACTCGTCCCACTCATCTCGTACATGTTGCAAGCAGTAAAGCATTAGAAAAGACGTTCAGCTATTGTGAGAGGAAATTGTGTTGCCTATTTAAGCCTCTTCTGGAGGAGGATCCCATGAGGCACTTGATCCACCTTGTCCACCCACGTCTTCACAGCTTCCTGGGTATAGAAGCCATTTGGGGCTGACCTGCCTAAGGGTAGGCCAGAAGACAATATGTTTGAGAGTTGATCTTTGGAAGATTTTTGCCTACTCTTAAGGGATAAGATTGTGGAAATCCAAGAACCAAAGTTAAGAGGCCTCAGAGACCATATGAGCTGACTCTTCTGGCTTTAATGTGAGATTAAAATCCAGCTGGGCTTACTTTTTCTCTCTTAGTGTATTCTTCCTTTGTACACCCAAAGACTCTTGAGCTGGGCCAGATTTCATAGAGCCTTTATTGCTTGTTTATTTCTGCCTTTCTGAACTCAGGAGACGGGAAGCTAGGCACATTGAGTCAGAGTGGTGAAAAGGCAGTGGAAGGAATCTGGAGGTCAGGCTTTGGGTACTAACCATTGGGGTTAAAGGCCTTTTGTGTCATCTGTCTTGCTGCCAATGCACTATTTTTCGATTTCCACTGATTTACTAGTGAGGCCTAGCTCATTCTGTTGCTATTTTCATTTATGTTGTTAAAAACTGCAGAATAACTGCAGTACTGACCCTTCTAGAGGGTTAGATAAGCAAGACAGGGGACTGGAGGATTACAGGGGACAGGTACCTTTTTTTTTTCTTCAAGTTTGAGAAGACAGAGAGGTACATAGGGAAGGGTTAGCTGCCACAGCCCTACCAAGAAACAGTCATACAATTTTCTCAACTCACTTGACCTTAGACACCTCATTTTAAAATTTTAGTTTTGAATAGGGAATACGTGGTTCAAAATTTAAAAGGTACAATAGAGTACACAGTAAAAAGCCTTCTTCCCCACCCCTGCCCTCTAGCTACCCAGCTTTTCTCTGAAGAGGTCACCAATGATACTTCCAGAAAATATTTTATGGATATATAAGCAAATATAATGTATTACTCTGTACCTTTTATGGTGATATACTATATACATTGTTCTCTACCTTGCTATACATTGGAGATTCTTTGACTGAACTTCATTGAGTCATACCTGATTCAATGAAGTGTGAGGGTGTGTTGTGGAGAGCAGCATTTAAGAGCAAGGGTTTAGGAGTGAAACTTCTTGGGTTCTGATTCTGGCCCTGTGTGACCTTCATTGATCAGTTCATCTTTCTGAATGTTAGTTTCTTCATCTTTAAACTGGGATGAAATGTTTGTATATGTGAAACCTTAGATTTACCCCATATATCTTAAGCATTCAATAAATGTTAACCATTTTTTTTTCTTATTGAGAAAAAATATTAGACCATGAGACAAAACATCTGGCTTTTTTTCTGACCTCTGTTTCTGGGGTAGCTAAGTGATTTCCTTTGTCTAGGCCTGTTTCTTCATGTTTATAATGGAAGAGCTAGCTGCCTTATTCTTTCTCTGCTTATCTCAGAATTGCTGAGAGGATCTAATGAGCTCCTAAATGTGAAGACAATTTAGAAACTATTATATGCTGAACAGATAGAAGAGGTCCTGCTTAAACTTTTGGGAGAAGATACTTGGGGTCATTGGAACCCAATGGCCTAAATTGGCAGGAGGAGGTATTGTTCTTGCTTCTGCTAGTGGAACCCAAAGCCATCCCTGTACTGGACACCACCCCTCCTCAGCTCAAAATCTACCTACTTTCAGAGCTGAGCACAGTAGCAAAGACTTATAATCACAGCTTCTAGAAAGGCAGAGACAGAGGTGTGGAGTATGGGGAGTGTCACAAGTTTGAGGCCAGCCTGGGCAAACTTAGTGAGACCCTATCTCAAAATAAAATGGGCAAGGGATGTAGATCAGTGGTGGAGTTCTTGCCTAGCATGTGTGAGGGCCTGGGTTCAATCCTCAGTACAAGAAAAATAAAAATAATAACTTTTGATGAGCAAGGCAGCAGCATAGCTCAAAAATAATCTCAACTTTATTTCTTTCATTTCTTTTCTTTTATTAGGACATGTTTGCAGTACATAAAGTTTATGTTCATTTTAGGGAGTAGATACATGTACTTAACATATCTTGTTTCTTTTTATTTCCCTTCCCTTTCTCATGTTCCTCCCACCCCTCTGTCTCTAGATCCCCTTTCCCCATTTTCATTATTATATTGTCATTTTTTGTTCATGTTTGTGACAAATAATATTTACATTCATTGTGGATATTTGGTATATGTACATGACACATCTTAAATCTTTTTATGTCTCCTTTCCATCCCCCTCCAATGCTTGGTCTCTTAGACCCCTTACCAGTAGCAAAAGATTTATCTTCCTAATTCCTTTTATCGATCTTTTATTTTGCATTATTCAAAAGAGAGAATACTTAAGCATATATGTCTGATTTATTTTACTTAGCTTTCTATTTAAAATGACCTAATTCAGCTAGCTCAGAAAGGAGCTAGATCTGTCCAAGTACACAGCAAGAAATGACTAATGAAGCCAATCTTGGAGCCCATTGTTCTTATGTCATTGTGTTTTCTACTAGCATTTACATTTTAGTTTGAATTTGAATTTGATATTCCCAAGCAAAGATATCTAGTGATGAGAGTGATTCTGAAAGTTACTCAGCCATCATTCTGAGTTGTTCTTATCTTTTAATTCCCCAGACAGGTCAGACCTCTTTGGGACCCTTGCAGTAGCAAGCTCTGGTTTTAGTACTGAAGGAATAATGTCTGTAGAGCTGTGGGAGCAAAGAACACCAGACATATCTAAAACAGTGATCTCTATAGTAAAGCTCAGGGGGAAATTTGCAGAAATTCTTCATGCATTAAATTATTAATAATACTGGTTTTAAATTTCTATTTGTGTGGCAATTTGTATAAAGCACATACTACATTAGTATTTAGATACTGGGATGTGTTTTCTTGTTTGTATATTAAAATTTTTGTTATTTATATTTGAGGTTTACAAGATGATGTGGTAATAGAAATATAACTCCCAACTTGCTAGATGTCAGATGTGCCAAGTTTGTGTCCCTCAAAATTGAAGAATGAATTCCAAGGAACAATGGAGGTTAAGAGTAGGAAAAGTTTATATGGAGAGATAGCTCTTGAGAGACAGGAGGGGCCCCAAGTGTGTTGCCAACAAGCCCCTTTGTCAGGGGTAATTTATACAGCAAAGTCACAATGTGGGTGCAACGTGGGTCAATCTGCCATCAACCTACAGTATTACAAGTATAGCCGCTTAGCTAATATTGATCCAATAGGGAAATGAGTTACATAGCAAGGGTACATGTAAAGAACAAAGGCATTTTTGGGAAGGGATGGGTCCAGATGCTCTGGTCACCCACCTGGGCGACTGATGCCTAGCTGTACGTACTGGGGCAGGTGGTGTTAATTATGGAATCATTCCAAGTTACTATTTATTCCTTAAGTAGGCATGTAGGCCTGGCTATTGCATGTTTGTCTTGAGACCTGGCCTTCTTCAGATGTGCCTCCAGCTACAATTCTGATGTCTTTATTTTTCACTGGCTTCCTTGAAAGCCCAGTCCCACTCTGACTGTATATTAATTTCTGTCTAACTTAGCTGCCTAAAATAGTGGGATACATATAGATATTAAAATGATACAAAGCAAATTGACATCTATCATTGCATAGTTACTTTTTTTAAATGAAAGGAGCAGCTTAGTGTTTTTGTTTTTAAAAATTGGAGGGCCGGTGAGATAGCTTAGCGGCATAAGTGCCTGCCTGGCAAGTGTGAGGTCCTGAGTTTGACTCCCGGTACCCGCATACAAAAAATGGGCCGGTGATATCACTCAGCGGTACAGGTGCCTGCTGGTGCATGAGGTCCTGAGTTTAAACCCCGGTACCCACAAAAAAAAAAAAATTGGAGTGTAGGGTCCAAAGGCAATTGACATACATCCTTCTAAAAGACTATAGACTCGGTTTCTAATATTAGCTCTGGTACTGTCTATATTAATACTTTAAGCAACTTAATTTTTGAATCCTCAGTTTTCTTTTTTTTTTTTTTTGTGGGTACCGGGGGGACGACCTCAGGACCTCGCGCACCAACAGGCACCCGTGCCGCTGAGCGATATCACCGGCCCCTTTTTCGTATGTGGGTTCCGGGAGTCGAACTCGGGCCTTCGCGCTTGCAAGGCAGGCGCTTAAGCCACTGAGCCGTCTCACCGGCCCGAATCCTCAGTTTTCTTACCTGTAAAATTGAGGACCGAACTCATTGTGATAGCTCTTTTGAGTCTCTAATCTTGATCACCTCTGAGTAAAAGAATCAATTATCTTTCAGGCTCTTGAGCCCTGGACAGACTCAAGAAGAGTAGCTTCAAACCCTGGCACTTACTGGATGGTTTTTTCCCAATCAGCTACTTTGGGTCCTCTCCCTTCTCTACCCCCACGTCCTCTACCTAGCCCATACAAGAAGACTCTTCCTTTACATAAGCTTTAGTAACCTGCTTAAAGTTCTTTTGTTATAAGCACAAGCACTTTTCCTGCAGACACAGACCTGGTACCATCCCTCCAGTGTCCTGAGGGTAGATCTGATTTGGCTTCTCTTGTGTCCTGTCTAAATCCTGAGTTTAGATGTTGTATCACTTGAACTCTTTAAAACAATGTCTGATAGAAAGCCAGATCATCCAGTTTGAGTCACTGGCTCTGAGAGCCAGTTGTTGCTCACTGAATGCCCCTGCCCTCCATTCATCTACCATTTAATGAATGTCTGCTGGGAACCCAGGAGTGTGGTGAATTTTGTCAGGAGAAACATGGTCCACTCCTGAGCACAAAAGGCTTCTGACATGGACTAGAAACACTGTTAGGTGTCTTGGCCTTGGCTGGATGTCTTTTCTTTTACTGTGAGCCAACAGGCAGAGGGAAGTCAATGAACCGCTGGAAACTATCTTCTACTTTTTGATGGGCTGTTTAGATGCAGATTTCCTCTCTGGGTTGTAATGACTGTCCTGGAGACACTTACATTCTTTTTGGAAATGCATGCCAAGGCCCAGAGCTTAGCAAGCCTGTATCCTGGGTGGCCATACTGAGACTTCAGGGTGGTATAAGTTGATTAAAATATACTTTTCCTTCCTATTCTCCAGACAGGATAGGTCACAGTGCTCCTGATTAAATACTGTTTTTGTTCTCATCACCTTAGACCAGATGGCCACATTTAGATATTAGAACCCTTAGTTCCAACCTGTCTCATCCCCTGCTCCTCCCCCAACCTACAGCCCTCCTAACATGGCATCTGTCAAATGGATAAAAAATGACTTTCCTTCTCTTTGCCTTGCCCACCCACCCTCTGGTGTTGATGAGTATAGAACTATGCATGTGGGAGGCACAGAGGACAGATTCTTCATGTAGTTTTAGCCCCCTCCTTCTACCATTCTGGAAACCTAGAGGAACCCTACCCCCACCCTGCCTAGGAAACTTCAAGGCTGGGCTTCAAGTCATAGTCCAGGAAAAATGAAGGCTTTCAGGATTGGACATAGTGGAATCACAGAAAAAAAAAATCAAGAACTCAAGCAGAGATGCCAAGGTAGGTCTAGATTAACTCAGGGACTTGAGGCTTTTGAACTCCCCTGCTTTTCCTCTAGGTTTGTCCTGGTCTGCTCTTATCTCAAGAAATGAAGGCAGCAAGAGACCCCAGTTGGTGACTGGAGCTTTAGTACCCAGCCCAAGGGCATGATGGCCTGGGCAGGAACATTTTGGGTATAGGGCTCCAGCTTGCTCAACAGACAGGAAAGGGTTTGAGATAACCTTCAGTTTGTTATGGCATACTTTTGACTCAGCAACTCATGGAGAGGTCATTGCTGAGTCTGTTGTTATTGTTGTTGTTGTTATACTAATAATTTGTCTCTTAGACTATTGCTGCCTTAGGAAGATTACATACAGCTCTAGGGAATAGAGTATAGATTATACATGATGGTAGGCCATTGCATTAGGGGTAGTGGTGACATCAATGCTGAAGGGCAGGGATGAAGGAGGGGCAGGGATGAAGGAGGAGCAGAGCAAATATAGATAGCTTCTTTAGGCTGACTGGGAAAATTCTCTTTCATTGCTCCTTCTTCCTGGAACCTTATGAGAAGGAGAAACATGGAGGTGGTGCTTCAGAGATTCTAGTTTCTTGTGACTGGTCCAGTTCAGTAAGAGGAAATTATTGCTATACACTCTTAGCCCCAGAAAGTTTAAGACAATTGGTTTTAATATAAGTTATTAAAATCCCTGAGGCTGCTTGTTAAAACTCTTGGGGGTAATTCTGAGCAGAATTCGAATGGGGGCCTCACATTAAGGATCTCTGTTATATTTGTCTTTTAGTGCCTGACTTAGAGGTTAGAGGTGCTTGAGAGATGTCAGACAGTCCCAGAACAACTTGACAGTAACTCCTATCCAAGATGTTTTGAAGACATAAGCTAATATTTATCAGTTGGGAGCTGCTGTGCTGTGGGAGACTTCTCCAGTCAAAAGGCTAATGACTTAGTCCATAAACTTACCTTTCTCTCTCATATGTGTAATCCTTGGCCCATTTGGCTACATTTTTTAAATTTTATTTTATTAGTACATATTTGCAATACATGAAGTTTACATTCATTTTAGGGAATATATATATATATATATATATATATATATATATCACATCTTGATTCTTTTTTATTCCCCTTTACCTCCCTACTCACTGCCTCCCTCTATTCCTAGATCCCCTTTCCCCATTTTCATTGTTGCTCTTATTATTTTTAGTTAATGTTTATGACATATAATGCTTATATTCATTGTGTATATGTATATAGATACTGGGATGTAGATACTGTATATCTTGGTCCCATATTTAATTTTATTTACTTGTCCTCTACCCCTCCTCTCACCCTCAGTCTTTTTGACTCTTTCCCATTTGCAAAAGATCTATCTCCCTGTTTTCTTCTATCGGTCTTTTATTTTGCTCTTTATTTGCACTTTGCCTTACTCAAATAAGAGATATCGTACAGTATTTAAGCTTGTGTATTTATTTCACTTAACATTTTATTTTCCAGATGTATCCATTTTCCTACAAATGTCTTGAATTTATCCTTTATAGGCATGTAGTGTTCCATTATGTATAGATAGCACATTTTCTTTATCCATTCATCTGTTGATGGATATATAGGCTGCTTCCCAGTATGAATGTATTACTGTAAATAGATGTCTTTAGCTCTTTTGGGAGGATAGTATTCTCTCCTTTGACAAGACAAGGCTCTTAACATTGTGAACTCTGAGACAGCAACTGAATCTTATCTCAAAATTTTCTGGATCCATTTGATTGAGCTAGTGCAGTGGTAGCAAATCTATGGCATGCACGTTATTTGTTTTTAAGACAAAAGATGTAAATGTATGAGGGTTTTTTTTTCCCTAAGCTAAAACCTCAGTATTCAGGTTTAATTGCAGTGTTGGTACTTTGCAATAAGTTAAGTGTTTTTTTTTTTTTTTTGTGTGTGTGTGTGGGTACCGGGGGTCGACCTCAGGACCTCACGTGCCAGCAGGCACCCGTGCCACTGAGCGATATCACCGGCCCCTTTTTTGTATGTGGGTTCCGGGAGTCGAACTCAGGACCTCATGCTTGCCACGCAGGCGCTTACGCTGCTGAGCCATCTCACCAGCCCAATAAATGTGTTTTGAGTTGCAATTTGGGCACTTATCTCTAAAAGGTTCCCCATCACTGAGCTAGTGGCTGAGTTTTCATACCAGAAGCTATTGTTAATATCCAGACCAATCAAAGAACTCTCTTTCCCTCATCAGTTTGATCACAATTATAGCTAAGGTAACCGTTCCCCTTTTGAAAGAGGTACAGGAAGATATCCTTTACTATAAGCCTAGAATGAATGAGAAAATGTCCTAGGAGGCATCATGCCCTACAGGATTTAGTTTTTCAAGCCTATAGGTTCTGGAAGGTACAAGTTGGTTTGTGACCAGTTTACATATTGGTCTCTACCTCAAGTGATTTTTCTTTCTCTTGTTGAACCTGAGTCCCATCTAGGCTTACCTTTTCAAATCAAGCCAGTCTGGCTGAGTATTGCTTCTGCTATGTGTAGCCAAAGCCACCAGTAGATCTTTCATTTTATTAAAGTAAAAAATAGATGGTATGATTAGACATTGAGCAAACTGATGCCTAATGACTCTAATACCCAAACTAGAAAAAAAAAACACTGATTGTGTCATGAAAAGAGATATTTGAATACTTCCTTTCAACACACCCAGGGCTATCAATTGAGTGCATTAATTATTCTGATCAAAAATAAAATTATTTAGTTATGAGAAACAGCAACACTCAGATTGAGCTGGAGCCAAACAGATATCAACTGTTAAGTCCCAGGGAAAATAGATAGCAACCCTTGTAATTATTTTCATATTTATAGTGGAGTTTTTCATACTTGACATCTCTGCTCCTTTCTCTGGTGACCATATTACATAAACAGTTGCTTTGGCCATAAAGAATGTTCTGCAACCTGACAGAGATGGTAACTCTATTGTTCTAATCTTCCTTAGAGCTTTCCTGTTTTTAGAGCTCATGCGACAGAACTTAATAAAAGTTAAAAATGTGCTGTTCATTATGGGTTAAGAATATGTTTTATGTCTATCATTCGCAAGTATACACTCTGGCTATTTGGAGAATAGCACTTTTGTTTTTAACTTTAACATCTCCAAGTTGTTATTTTCTTCTTACTCTAAGTAAAAATTACTGAAAGAGGTCCAGGGAGAAAGGATACAAGTTGGATTCATAAGGAAAGGGATTAAGGACTAGATGGGCTAAGATCACATAGGTAGGAAGAAACAACCTGACTCTAGTGTTTCTACACTTAACCCTTGGCTAAGGGTATGACTGAATCAGAGACGCAGTGATGGGATTACATGTGCCTATTTTGGTTTGACCAAAATGGAAGATCTAGGCTGGAGATTTAGCTCAGTGGTAGAGAGCTTGTCTAGAATGTGTGAGGCTCTGTTTTTTTCTTTCCAGCACCAAACACACACATACACATACAAAAAAAGAGGAGGAGGAGGAGGAGGATGTCTTTGCTTATTTAGAGGTGGCATGGATTATATTTAGAGATGGGACTAGATTAAGAAGAGCTTTGGGATGGTGGGGAGTTATTGAAGTATCTTAAGCACAGAGTGACACCAGCAAAATTTTTTTTTGAGAAATACATCATTGAGAAGCATCTTAAAGAAGAGAAAGACACGTAGAAGGCAGGAAGGCCATTTGGGAGACAACTTGAGGTGATGAGGATCAATGAAAGGAAAGAGAAAGGGTTATATCTGAGAGAGAAACATAGGAAGAAATACTTTCAGTAAAGTCTTCCAAAATGGGAAAAATTAAGAAGGGGCGTGTGATGGAATCATATGACTAATTTTATATATGTTTTATTGGAAATAGCAGGTAGTTGGAAGTGTGGGGCTGGAGGCAACTGAGGGCTAATGTCATAGGAAAGATGATTTCTCTTTAGAACTAAGTGTAGAGAACAAAGAGCAAAGGTCCCTATTCAGTTTTGATGGGGCAGTTAAGGGCTAAAATGGAAAACCCATTCCTCAGTCAATATGTTACCAGCAGTGCCAGGGTTAACTTTATGAGGGGACTAGCCAGCCCCAATTTCTCATTTCCTCAGCAGAGAATAAAAACATCCTATCAAGCACAAAAGAAGTTGAAAAGAAATAAGCTGCATTAATATATTCTCTGTCCTTTATAGGGCTGAAATATTAGCCTCAATAGAATTACACAGGTAGTGACTGCTTGGTAGGTCATATATGTGGTTTTAATATGTCACTTGACTCATAAAGAAATAGGCTGAGGCAGGGAAAGGGACTTGTCCAAGGTCATTCAGTGAGTTACTGCCAGAACTTCTTCCAGTAGTCAATATGAGCCTTTGCTATATACCATGGTGCCTCCTCACTGTTGTTCAAACAGCCTGGGTCACACTTTTCCAGAAGTGGAGGATGGTTATGCATCAACACTTTTGATGAGATAGCCAGAGTCTATTTACAAGGCTGTATTAAAAGGATATATAGCTACTTTGGAAGAAAATATAAAATTCCAGCTTGTTTTAGATCTATTTAAAGGGAACAAGGAAGAGGAATTTTGCTTTTGTCCATGCTAGCTGTTGAGAAAGAGATCATTCCATAAAGAAAGGGGCAGATGTCAAACTCAGAAAACCTCATAGAGAAGTAGACTAGGTTCATATTCCTCCCTTTCCTTCTGTGATTCTTCTCAGAAGGCAAGCCCAGCTCAGCTACCTTTATGGCAATTGGCACATTTGCTACTCTGCACAATACATAGTGGTTCAGTTTTTGAAAAAATATCCCCCTTCTGTTTCTTGATAAACAAATAAATCTATCTAGCAACCATGCAGGCTAATTAAGTGTCTGTTTGGGGGTTGATACTTTTCAGATAGTGGGCAAGAGCAAGAAGAGCAAGACAAGTGATATAGTTCCAGAAAACCAGTTGAGGGTTTTAATCCTAGTTATTTTTTCTTGTGTTGGCACAGTCTGCTATTGAGTGTGCTTATTACATAACCCCAAATATTCTTTCTAAGACATACACCAACAGCTGCAGAGGGCCTTGAAAATAGTTTGAGAGTACTAGAAGCCAAAATCCCAATGTACATGATGCATGGGAATCCCTGGGGAGAATGAAGTATCAGGAGATGAAAGGGTAGAGCCTAGACTAGGAAAATTACGTAGGGTAGTATTGGCAAACCTATAGCACACATGCCACAGCAGGCTGTATGATTGAAAGCTCTAAAAGGCTTGCCATCACTGATCTAGGGCAATTGATTCTCCCTAATATGTTCTCTGAACCATCACCATTAGTTGGGACCTGTTAAGATCTCGATCCCTAGTTCAGAGCTACGAAATCAAAACCCTAGGACTCAGAAATGTCTTTTAATAAGCTCTCTAGGGCAGTGATGGCAAACATTTTAGAGACCAAGTGCCCAAACTGCAACCAAAACCCACTTATTTTTCACAAAGTGCCAGCACTGCAATTAAACCTGAACATGTGATGTTCAGCTGCTGAAGTGACTTGGCTTGCATGCTGACAGAGAGGGCTCTCTGTGCCTGCTGCAGCATGCATAAGATAGGTTCAGCACCACTGCTCTAAGTCATTACAGGGTAGGCTCATCCAACTCTGCCTTCTTAAGAGGCACTGTGCATGATTGGCAGAAGGAAAGCTATAGAGTAAGGCTGACTTGAGATTGAAATCTGCTCAAGTACCCACTAACTCGATGACTATGGGGTGCTTGTTTAACTTCAGAGGTTATCTTCAGAAGAAATGGGACTGTTAATGTTTACTTTGGAGAATTGTAGAGCTTTAGATCATAAAAGGAAGCCCCTAACTCAATGCTTAGCATGTGTTTTTAATAAATTTATCTTCCTCCTTCCTCTTCTTCCTTATTTTCCTTCTCTTCTTCCTTTTCTTTTGTTTGCTCCCTCAAAGAACCCATTGCCCATTCATTTCAGGTTATCTGTAGACATTCCTTGTTGTTTTCAGAGAGCAGTCTTAGATTTTTAAATTCCCAATGCCCCCAGGTTATTGTGATTATATTGTCGTGTTAAAAATTAGGGTACATGGCTATGATAACAAATGTATCTATTTGTGGAATAAAATATTTGAAATTAGGAGTATTTTGGGAAATCTGGATAAAAAGGAATATGATCCTATTCTGTTTTAAGTATAATATAACCCTTTCTTCTTATTCATACCCAGAAGTATCTTTCATGTGGGAGTGAGAAACACTACATACCCCACTCATTGGTAAGTCTGAGTGAGAGCCGACATATATTGGTCCCTCATCCCAACTGCCCTGGTGGTTGGAAGTTATCATGTTAGAAGTCACAATAGTGTTGTCCCATGGCGCAGAGCTATTTGTGTAACTTGCTAGAGTAACCAAGCACCAACTCTTGGCTTTATGTTGGGCCTATACGATGAAGAGTACTGGGAAATAGGGCTTTTGGTAGTAAGAGGGACATAAATCAGATTGGGAATAGAAAATTTAACCCTTGGTATAGCCACTCTCCAAAGACCTTTTCTTGGCTTTCTTTATGCAGCTCTGTACCATTTGATAATGTTGATCAGCCCCTACTGCTTGAGACTCTCATCCTTGGCTTTTGTGCGATTGTAGTCCTTGATATGCTGATGATGTGCTGACAACTCCATTTAGGTTTGGGTCTCTCTCTTCTGTGCCTCACCTATTATCACAATTTCTCAAGATGGGTGACCTTTTCTCTTAGCTATTTCTTATAGGAAAATCCTTATAATTTTTCCTGAACCACTGACTCACAAACCTATTTATATCTGTCCTCCTTTACTTCACTTGAGTTTTAAACTTACTTGTATGTCCTCTTGGTTCCCCACATTTAATACTTTCAAGAGCAAAAATTTATAATCTCTTCTTCAAAGTCACATTTTCTCATAATATGCCCTTACACTTTAATGAGCACACATAAGACTGACTCTTCCTCTTCAAAATCAAATTTGACCACCTCCTGATCTTCAAACCAGATTCAAGACTGTTTATACATGACTCCAGTCCATATTTGCAGCTGTTCCTCCATTTTCCTTTCTCAACCTTAACCTCTTCGAACTTCAGTAGTTTACCACCATCAAATCCCTATTGTGTTCACCTTTCAAATTTTGTTTAATCTCGTTTGTCTCAACTACCCTTCCATTCCCTTCTGTATCTACTATAATCCTATTATTTTTAAATCCTATCTCTAGTGCCCTACAAAACCTTTCCTAGAACCCAATAGCCATTTATAATCCTTTCTTTCCTTGATGTCTTATAGTAGTAGACCAGTATATGTCAAACACTACTAAGAACAGTACATCTAATATCTCATCTTACTCTATCTACAATTCTGCCTATGAGGCAAACATTATCCATTTTGCAGAAGAAGAGACTGAGGCCTAAGGTTATGCAGTTTGAAACTCTTGTCTTTGGCTTTTGTAAAATTGTACTCTTCAGTGTCCTCATTGCATACTAACAGTTCCATTTTGGTTTGTCTCTTTGACTCTTCTAGTACTCACCTCCTTTTGTCACTGCTACTCTTTAAAGTAACTAAGCCCAGAATTGAAGGTAGGGTTGCCTGCTCTTAACTTGCTTTGCATATTGCTTGAACCATATTTGTTATTGGTTGGTGCCTGGAGGCCCTGTAATCTTCAGATAAGGATCATAGTTCAAGCACAGTGAGCAGATCCTTCCACACATGAATGTTGGATGCAAGTGAATGAGCAAAGTACCCATGTATGAAAATCTTATAGTAAGTTAAATTTTGATTCTGTACACAAAAGAAAGACCTAGAATCCGTGTTCAGCCCAAATTTACTTAATAATAAAAAAAAAACTCAGAGGATTAGAGGGAAACATCTTTTTCCTCCTTCTAGTATTTTTTATTTATTTATTTTTTTTTTTTTTGGTGGGTACCGGGGGGTCGACCTCAGGACCTCGCGCGCCAACAGGCACCCGTGCCGCTGAGCGATATCACCGGCCCCTTTTTTGTATGTGGGATCCGGGAGTCGAACTCGGGCCCTCGCGCTTGCAAGGCAGGCGCTTATGCCTCTGAGCCATCTCACCGGCCCCTCCTCCTTCTAGTATTAGTGATAGAAAAGCACAGCAGGCTTATACAACTGCCAATGTCTCCTGGATTAGTCCTCACACATTTTCACACACACACACACACCTGCCAGCTCTTGGTTCTATGTTTTACAGTTCATAAGACAAGTGAGAGTATAGAGTTATCTTCATTTTATGTGTGAAGAAACTTAGACCCAGAGACAGGATATGTAAATGCAGAATCTCGAGAGCCAGATTATGCCTACATTTTTATTATGGCTTCAATAGTTAGGTACTATGTGAACTTGAGGAAATTATTCAACCTCTTTGGTATTCAGTTTCCTCATTTTTAAAAAATAGGAGTAGTACAGCTTGGGTATCCCTGTCCAAAATGCTTGAGACTGGAAGTATTTTAGATTTCAGATTTTTAGATTTTGAAATGTGTCTTAGTTAAATTTCTCTTCGGTGAGATAAAACACCAGATACCACAAGTTAAAGGAGGAAGGTTTATTTTGGCTCACAGTTTGTAGACATTTCAGTCCATAGTTGGCTAGCTCCAAGGCAGGGTGGTGTGGCAGAGAGGCATCATGGAAGAGAAAGTGTTCATGGTGTGGCAGGCAGAAAGCAACAAAGAAGTAAGTAGCATCCTACCCTCCTTCTGTCCCTTTTATCCTAATGGGGCTACAAGCCCACTCCAGGTTGGCACTTCTTACCATCTACACCCAGACCCATACTAAACCAATCAGTGGATTAATCCAAGTGTCACATCATTAATCCACATTCATATGTCCTAGATCTACCCACCTCCTAAAAACTTCACCTATGAGTGCATGAGGATTTGGGGAAATAACAAGATACAAACCATAACATTCCAACCCAGGACACCCAAAGACTCATGCACATCCCTTTATGCAAAATGCATCTAGTCCATCTCTAAGTGTTTCCAAAGTCCTAACAATTTCAGCATTGCTGAATAGTCCAAGTCCAAAGTCTCCTCTGTGATTTATGACAAGCTCTTAGCTGCAAACCCACTGTATATATATTGTAAAGAAAGTTAAACTTTTCCAAAATACATATTGTACATATTGTACATGTTGTAAAGAAAGTTACATAAAGTTACATAAAGTTACACAAAGAAAGTTACACTGTACATATTGTAAAGAAAGTTAAACTCTTCCAAAACACAATGATAAATATTCCTATTCCAGAAGATAAAAATAGGGGATAGAAAAGAATGGGACCAAAGCAAATTCAAAATCCAGTAGGGCAAACATTAAATCCTGTAATTCCATATGCAGTATCTGGTGTGATCTGTAGCAACAGTTGAACTCCAAAGGGCTTGGGTGGCTGTGCCTGTATCATATTGCCAGTGTTTATAGCACCCATGGCTTTTCTCTTATGCTAACTTTGCTCATTCCTTGGGATTTTGCTCAGATGATCCATGTTTCTGGCTTCTCCAACCTTCTGGGGTCTCTTTAGCACCTTTGGCTTCACACTCACAACTGCACACTGCCCCCTCAGGAGCACAATGCCTGGCCTCCCAGATATTCTTCTGAAATCAGGGAGGAAGCCTTCCTGACCCCAGAACTCTTGTATTCTGCATACACCTAAAACCACTACCATGTGGATAATGCCAAGGTCTGTTGCCTGCTTGAGCAGTCATCAGGCTTCCTTCTCTCTTTGCTGTAGTGGTTGAGTGCCTAGATTGCTGAGCACTATGAACCAAATCCTGAGGAACAACTTCCCTAGGCTGCCACCAGTCTGGAGCATTGTATTCTGGAGCTCTCTTCTCAAAACAAAATCTTTCACCTTTGCAATTTTTAGGCTACATAGGGTGGAGTCCTGCTGGTTCTTGTGATACCTCAGGGCATCTTTTATATTGTCCTGTTCCTTTTCAGCAATCAAGTTCTCTGCTCCATCTTTGCAGGCCATAACTTTACTGGCCAAACTCAAAACTTTCAAAATTATTTTGCTGGGCTCTTTGCTCTTGATTCTCAACACAGATCTGGCTGAAAGCCCCCAATAGTAGCCATGCCACCATGTCAACATTATACTGCCTTGAAATTTCTTCTACTAGGATAATTAGTCCACTGCACTTAGTCTCCTTCAAAGTGTCTGGACACGAACAAAATGCAGACATATTTTCTTCCAAAGCATAGCATGCATTGTCTGGAGTCCAGTAGCCAGTGCAGTCCTTGTTCCTAACTGAATCCTTCTGAGCCTGGTGTTTATGGGATGCATTTCTATCAGCATTTGGTCTTCTGAGCTCTGTCCAGAATCTCCCATCAAGTTCAGCTTACAACATTCCAGGGCTGCTTCTTCAGCTGCTATCTCCAAAGTTTTTGAAACTCCTCACAAGCCAGTTCCAAAGGCTCTTGAACCACATGGCCTGGTAATGTCACAGTAGTGATCCCACTCTTGGTATCAAAATTTGACTTAGTTACTTTTCTTGTTGCTGAGACAAAATACCCAACACACACAAATAAAAGGAGTAAAAGTTTATTTTAGCTCAAAGCTTATAGAGGCTTCAATCCATAGTTTGCTGGCTCCAAGGCAAGGTGCCATGGCAGAGGGGCATCACAGATGTGAAGCAGTTCATGGTGTGGCAGGCAGAAGGCAACAAAGCAGCAAGCAGCAGCCTAACCTCCTGTGTCTTTTATCTATCCAGACTGAAAGCCTTTTAGGTGATGCCACCCATACCCAGAGTGGGGCTTCCCATTCCCCATGCCCAAAACAACACTAAACCAATCAGTGAACCAATCCAGGTATCCCACTCTTAATCCACATTCCCACACCCTAGATCCAGTCATCTCTGAAAGGCCCTATCTATGAGTGCACGAGACTTTGGGGGGGGTCTAGATACACACCACAGCAAAATATTTGTGTATGTTACATGGTCTATCCAAAATATGAAAATCCAGAATATGAAATTTCAGTTTTGGATTTTAGAGTATTTCAGATTTCAGATTTTTGGATTAGGGATATTCAACTTTTAACTATTTCCTTAAAGGGCTTTTATAGACATAAATGAATAAATGTGTATCAAGTGTTTAGAAGAGTGTCTGACACATAGCAAATGCTCTATATTAGCTAAAATCATCTTTACTGTTACACCACTAGTAAATAGTAGAGCAAGGTCTTAAATCCAGGTTTTCTTTATTTTTAATTTCCCTCTCTATGATTTTTTGTTGGGAAAAAAATAACAAAATGATGGTCCAGGAGACTGGCCATCTGGTAACTGTAGGCAATTCACTTTTGTTATGTTATACCTGATCTCTAAGTACTTGACAGTGACAATCTTTAAAGTGCTATCCAATTCTGAAATTCATGCATTCTAAATAGACCCTGACAACAGGCCACCAGTTGATTAGTTGGTTTATGAGCACTAGGTTCTGGATAAGCCTTATCCAGGGTATACCTGGTCCTTGTGACCTGGGGGCCCAGGCTAGATTAAGTGGGAAAAATGTTGAGCTATCTTCTATAAGCCAACCATGGAATTTGTAAAAAGAATACCACAGAGTACAGAGTAGAGAAAATAGAATCAGCCAGATGTGGGCCTGGGCATACTAAAATAGCATCACAGGTAGTTCCTGAACAAAATCTGGTCAGTATTCTCTTGACCCTCAATCAAAAGTCATAAATACAACTTTAAACCATGAGCCCTCATGGTCCTCTAGATTGGGGCTGTATGTGCTTATTTAGCTCCAGCAACACCCAGTTGGGATACATTTTTGGCATGAGAGGAGGAAATTCTCTATAAAAATTTATTTTATTGAGGCTAATGACCAGTAATTGTCTTTCCACACTGAGGACAGAGCAAGAATTTGACTTGTTTGAAAAAAAGGAAGTTGAACATAAAAATGACTCTGCTCAGAGGCAGTGACCAATGGCTTTCTAAATCTTGTTCAGGATTCCTTAAGACTAGAAGACATCTTTTTCTGGGTGGAGATATATAAGTCTACTATAACTAATGAGTAAACAGTACATTTTGTTTTTGTTTTCTTAGAGATTTTTATTAGTACAAATTTGCCATATATAATAATCACATTCATCATATGAAATTTATATCTGTACTAATATTCTTAATTCTTTTTCCCCATTTCTCTCCTCTCCTTTCATCATTTCCCCCTCCCCATTTACAAAAGCTTTGTTTCCAGCTTTTCCCTTCCATTTTCTTTTTAAATCCTTTTTCCCTTCCTTCCATTCCACCTTCACCCTCCCTTGTTCTCCATATAGTTTGAAAATGTTGTTCCTATTTCCCAATATCTATCCTCCATTTTGCTCCTTATATACCCTTTGGGTTTTTCAGAGAAGAGAAACAATGCAATATTAAAACTTGCATGTCTGATTTGTTTCACTTAACATTATGGTCTTAAGGTGCATCCATTTACCTAAAAAATGACTCAAATTTGTCCTTCTTTATGGCAGAGTAGTACTGCATTGTATACAAAAACTATATTTTCTTTGTCCATTTATCTGGTGATAGGCATATGGGCTGTTTCCAAGATTTAACTATTATAAACTGTGCTGCTATACACATGGATATGCATATATCACTGAGGTATGAAGCTTTTAATTCTTTTGGGAAGATACCTAGAAAGAGCACACCTGGCTCAAATGGAACCTCTCTATATATAGTTTCTTTGAGGAATCTTCATACTGATTTCCATAGTGGCTTTATCAATTTACACTCGCAACAAGAATGGAGTAGGGTTCCTTTTCCCCACAGCCTTGCCAGCATTTGTTATTGGTTGTTTTCTTGATGATAGCCATTCTTTCTGGAGTGAGATGGACTCTGTGTTGTTTTGATTTGCATTTCCTGAATGACCAGTGATGTGCAACCTTTTCTCATATATTTGTTTGCTGTTTGTACTTGTTCATCTGAGAAGTGTCTATGCATTTCAGATGTTCATTTTTGGATTGGGTGTTTAAATTTGGTGGTCTGATTTTTTTTTAGTCCTTTATATATTCTAGATATTAGTCTTTTGTTTGAAGAATAGTTGGTAAAATTATTTTTTTTCCATTCTGTGGGTTGTCTCTTCACTCTGTCGGTGGTTTCTTTTCCTATGCAAAAATTTTTAATATGATGTGATACCAGTTGTTGATTTGTTGTAGTATCTCCTGTGCATTTGGGGTTTTGTTCATAAAGTCTTTGCCTACACCTATGTCTTCAAGAGTTTTACCTATTCTATCTCCCAAAAGATTAAGTGTTTCTATTTTTATATTTAGATCTTTGATCCATTTTGATTTTAGTTTAGTGCATGGTAAAAAATATGGATCTAAGTTCAGTCTTCAGCATGTGGAAAGCCAGTTTTCCCAGTACCATTTATTAAAGGGGCTATTTTTCTTGCAGTGAAGGTGTTTGGCTCCTTTCTCAAAGGCAAGGCAGCTGACTGTCTTAGGAGTTATTTCTGTGTCTTCTGATCTGTTTCATTGATTCTCAGGTCAGTTACTTTTGCCAGTACTATGCTGTTTTTATAATGGTAGCTTTGTAGTATAATTTCTAGTTGGGCATCGTGATGCCCCCTTTCTTTCCTTTGCTGCCCAGAATTTGTTTTGTTATTGTCTCTTTTGGCTCCATATAAATATTAAGATTGTTTTTTCTTGTTCTGTGGGATATGCTGTTGGTATTTTGATTGGGATTGATTGAAATCTTTAACAGTTTTGGAGGTAGGGCCATTTGCACCATACTGGTTCTGCCCATCCAAGAACAGGAGATATCTTTCCATTTTCTGGTATCCTCCTCAATCTCCTTTTACACTGTACTGTAGTTTTCAGTGTATAGGTCTTTTACTTCTTTTGTTAGATTGAGTCCTAAGTATTTCATTTTTCTTGGTGCCATTTTGAAAGGTATTGTTTTCCCATTTTTTTTCTAAGTTTGTTATTTGTGTACAGGAATGCTATTGATTTGTGAGTATTGAATTTGTATCCTGCTATGCTACTAAATTTGGTAATTAATTCTAGGAGGATTTTGGTGGAGTTTTGGGGGTCTTCTATATAGAGTATCATGTCATCTGCAAATAATGATAATTTAACTTCTTCCTTGCCTATCCATATTACTTAAATTTCTTTCTTTTGTCTAATTGCTCTGGCTAATATTTTCAGAACTGTTGAAAAGGAGTGGTGATAGTGGGCATCTATTTGTGTTCCTAATTTTAGAGTGAAAGCTTTCGGTTTTGACCATTTAGTATGATTTTGATTATTGCTGTGGCTATTGTCATACATGGCTTTTCTCAGATTGAGCTAAAGACCTTCTATTCCAATTTTCTGTAGGGTTTTTATCATTAATGGGTGTTGGATTTTGCCAAATTCTTTTTCTGTATGTATTTAGATGATCATGAGTTTGTTGTTGTTGTTGTTGTTGTTTTTGTTTTGTACTTGGAATCGAAATCACCACCTCACGCTTGCCAGGCAGGCGCTGTTTCTCTGAGCTATATGCTCAGCCCCCGATCATGTGTTTTTGTCCTTGTTTCTGTTAATGTGTTGTATTACCTTTATTGATTTTCATACGTATTACCATTCCTGCATCCTTGGGATGAATTCTACATAGTTTTGGTGTGTTATCTTTTCGATGACTTGCTACATTCTGTTTGCCAGTATCTTCTTGAGAATTTTTGTATCTATGTTCATTAAGCAGATTGGACTATACATCTCTTTTTTGGTTGGATTCTTCTCCAGTTATGATATCAGGGTAATACTTGCTTCTGGCAATGACTTTGAGAGTTTTGCTTCCCTTTCAGTTTCTTTGAAGAGTTTGAGGAGTAGTGGCATTAGATCTTCCTAAAATTCTTATAGGATTCAGCAGTTAATCCATCAGTATCTGGATTTTTCTTTGCTGGAAGTTGTTTTTATTACATCTTTAACTTCCTTGACGGTTGGGTTATTTATAATTTTATATGTTCTTGATTCAGGTTAGTAATTCATATGTATCTAGGAATCTGTCCATTTCTTCTGTGTTTTCCATCTTATTAAAGTACAGCTTCTCAAAGTAGGTACTGATGACCTTCTAGAATTCTGCAGGATCCATTGTGATTGCTCCCTTTTCATTACTTATTGTGTGGATTTCTGTCTCTTTTTTGATACTTTTGGCTAAGGATTTTTCTATTGTACTTAATATTTCAAAAAACCAACTCTTCAGTTCCTTGATTTTTGTATTTTCTAAGTCTCAATTGCATTAATTTCTGCTCTGACATTAATAATTTTCTTCCTCATACATGCTTTGGCTTTAACTTAGACTTTCACTAGAACCTTGAGTTTCAACCTTATACTATTGATTTGCACTCACTCTGTTTTTCTGATTTGGGAGTTTACGACTATAATTTTTTCTCATAGGATTGCTTTCATTTCATCCCGTAAGTTCTCATATTTTTATATGGGCATTATTGTGTTGCAGAACCTGTCTAGTTTATCCTTTAATTTCATCTGTGACCCATTGGTTGTTCAGGCGGGTATTATTTAGCTTTCATGTTTTTATGTAGTTTTTGTGGATTCTTTTTGCCATTTTTTCCCATTTCATTGCACTATGATCTGATAATATGCACAGAAAATTTCAATTTCTTTGCATTTATTTAAGCATATTTTATGAGCTAGTATGTGATCTTTTTTGGAGAGTGTCCTGTATGCTCCTCAGAAGGATGCATATTCTGTTGTGGGGTGGAACACTCTGTAGATATCTACTAAGTCCATTTGTTCAAAGGTTTAGTTCAGCTCTGATAGTTCTTTGTTGATATTTTGTGTAGTTGATCTATTTGTGACAGTGGGTTATTGAGGTTCCCCATTACAATTCTATTAATGCTTACATTATTTTTCATATCTGATAATTTTTATGTACATTGTTGAACCAATATTTGGTGCATATATATTTATGATTGATATCTCTTCCTTTTATATTGTTCCTTTAACAAGTAAGTAGTGACCTTCTTTGTCTCTTCTGATCAGTCTTGGCTTGAAATTCACTTTGTCTGCAAATAGAATAGCTATCCCTTTTTTTTCTGTTGCATGAAGTATTGTTTTCCATCCTTTGACTTTCAGTTTATGAATTTATTTTTGAGTTAAATCTGCTTCTTTCATGCCTCATATTGTTAGGTTTTGTTTCTTGATCCATTCTGCCAATCTGTTTCTTTTGATTGGTGAATTGAGACCATTAATGTTGATGGTTATAACTGACATGTATTGGGTTATCCTTGTCATTACATTTTCCTGTCATTACTTCCTTTCTTTGCTTTCTATTTAATTGCTTGCCTTGCCATTCTATTGAGATTCTTGGAATTATTGTCTTCATTGTCTTTTTCTAGAATATCTTACAGAACTTTTAGGAGTGCTGGTTTGTTGTTCACGTATTTCTTCTGGTGTTCTTTATCATGGAAGTACCTTATTTCTCCATCAATTTTGAAAGATATCTTTGTGGGGTACATCAATCTGGGTTGGAGGTTGTTTTCTTTTAGGGCTTCCAATATTTTGCTCCAAACTCTCCTTCACTTGAGGGTTTGTGTTGAGAATTCTGCTGTGTTTCTGTTGGATTTTCCTTTATAGATGATTTGTTTCTTTTCTCTAATTGCTTTTAACATTCTGGTCTTGTATTGAATTTCTAGAATCTTGACTATTATATGTCTTGGTGTATTTTTTTTTTTCCTTATCATGACTATTTGGGGTTCTGTATTCCTTGCTTTATTCAAATTCTTTTTCTATCCTGGAAAAATTTCTGAAATTACTTCTGTAAACAAGTTTTTATGTCTTTTGTTCTATCTTCTGATTTTTCACTGATTTCAATTAATCTTATTCTTTGCATCATCTAGCAGGTATTGGATTGGCTTATCATGGTCTTTTGCTATTTTTAAGAAGTCTTTCATTTGATGATCACCAACCATAAATTTGCTTTCTAGGACTGGTATTGTATCTTCACATTGGTTGATTCTGCATGTAAACTTTCAATAGAATTTTGAATCTCCTGTATATCGATTTGAATCTGTTTCATAGCATCCATTTCTTCCCTTTGTTCGGCATTCATGGTTTTCCTGTCTTTCATAAGCTCTATATTTTTTGCCTGCATCTACTCTAGTTTCTTTACCATTTCTTTCATTATGTTCATCATCACTTTAATTATCCCTGTAATTATTTCTGTTTTGGTTTTGTCAAGAGAGTTATTCATGTATTTTGTTACTTTTGCTATTACCATTTCAGAAAGGTTAGCTTGGGGGCTTTTGGTTTCTTTCACCTCATTGCCCCTTGGATTTTCCTTAGGCAAGTTGTGGGTGTTGGATTCCACCTTGCTTCCATTTTAACTCATTTACAATTTTTTGTTCATTTTTTTCTGCATTGAGGCTTGTAAATTGCTTATGATAGGTTCTTTTTACTAAGGAAATGACTGCTTTTCAGAGATGTCTTCTAGGTTTAGCTGACTTTTGGCCTTTGATTCTGTCCCAGGATCCTGCCTCTTCTGTTTATTAGGGATGAAAGGTTGCAGCCTGTTTGGCCTAGAACACAGTTCTTTGGTACTGGGCTGTAATATTTTTTATGACCCCCCTAGACAATCTACAAATTAGCGTACAATTAAGACCAATTGATCATAACTATGTCATGTTAGCTAAAGTATTACAATCAGTGATAACAGTAGCATCAAACAGACTGAAAAATGACAAACTGTGCTGACTAACAATTTCCTATCTTAGGTACAATATTTATAGTTATATAACAAAATATAAGACCAATGAGAAAATTATATACAGTAAATATTCACTCAATAAAGCAATTTTACCTTAAGGGGAGAAAATTTAAAAGGGAGAAGAGAAAAAAGTAGAGAAATGAAAGAAGAAAATGAGATGAAAAGTAAGGCTGAAGGACAAAGAAATATTACTTGAGCCTCTGGAAACTACTGAGGAAGACAGGAGGGAAGGAAAGAAGGAGAAAATCAAAGCAAGAATAAAACAAAATAATAAACTCCCTGAAAGCAATAGTCACACTCACACACACACACAAATAAAAAAATAAATAATGAACAACAAAAAGACCAATAGCAAAGAAAGTAAAAAAAAGAGAGAAATTTATCTATGATTTCAATCCTGTAGTTATCTTCTGATGTATATAGTTTTCTGGTAGTGTCCAATTCAAGGCATGATTCTGCTCTTGCTGGTAAATAAAGGAGCCAGTCAGAGTCTAGATTCTTGCTGAATAATGCTGCAAGCTGACAGTTGGAATAGGGCAGTGTGCTGGCTTGGAACTTTCAACTCCACAGACATTCAGGCTGAACCTGGCCTCTGGTTGTGGGTATAGGGCCTGAGTTCTTTAGCTTATAACATTTTTGGTGTCTCTTGCTGGCCTTACCATGCCTCCTTTGCTATGGATATCTCCGTGGATCTCCTTCACTCAGTCACTGTGGGAGTTCAACACTGAGGGTCCTGAGATGAAGCCAACCTGTGACTGCTCTGAGTCTTAGGTTCAGTTGGCCCTGACCTAACATGGCATCTAACCAGGCACCTTCTCCAGGGGCTATCACAAAAGCTTGGGCTAGAGTCACTCACCAGCTGTTGTAATGCATGGCATCCACTGCTCCATTCCACTGGAGCATTTCTCTCTGACGGCTTCTGTAGTTACCCGCTTTCACTGTGTCTCTGTAGATTCTATCTTCCTTTCTCTCACCACAAGACAGGAGCTGGGGAGAAAGTGCAGATTATTGCCCCTTCCTTTTTCTGCACTGTAGTCTAACTCTTCAATTTCTTTGCAGGCTCCAATTTTCCCTTCAGTGTCCTTCCTGTGTCCCAGGGTTCTACTTCCCTCCTTTTCTTCCCCATGTTATTTTCCAGTGTCAATATTCCAAATCTTGGAGAGGCTGATTTATTGCTACTTACCACTCTGCCATCTTCCCAGAATTTCATTGGTAGTACATTTTGATAGATGTAAGAGTATATGAGCAAAAAAAAGAGAAAGAAAATAGGATATAGGGAGATAGATCTTTCTCAATGGGGATCTCAAAGGGGAAGGGGATCAAGAGTTGGAGGGGGGTAATAGAGGGGGTAGGAAATGTGATGAAAAAAAGAATCAAGATGTGTTATATACATGTACCAACTCAACACAAGAAATATGTACATTATGTGTTTTTCACATTTCCCCCAAAAAGAAAGTGGATGGAGAGGGGAAGGAGAGAAAGGAAAGGGGATAAAAAAGGAATTAAGATGTATTTTTCCATGTATCAATTTTCTACAAGGAATGTAAACATTATATACTATAAACAAATACTGATGAAAAATAAAAATACTTTTAAAAGTACATGAATTCAAAAGACTTGGCACAGTTTATTCCTTATGTTATTGGCTGAAGTACCAGATCACTTCTCTGAACATATTTTCTCATCTTTAAAACAGTGAGTAAGTGATAGTGAGACTCAAATCATTCAGTACAGATCAAGTGATGTACTAGATGTGAAAACACTTTTCAAACAGTAAACACACAGTAAAGCACAAAGTACTTGAAATGTGGTATTATAAAAGATCTTGCTGGAAATTTTGTATCCATATTGAGGAGATTAATTCACACCTTATTTTCTGTAAGAGGCACCAAGGCTGGAATCCTGAACAATGAATTGTATTTTAGTTAAGACCTGAAAAGCATACTTTAAGTAAAAATGTTATGATTATATATGTGTTCATATGTGTGTGATGTGTTGTGCGTTCATCCCATGACCATAAGCCAAGTATGGTCTAGGGAAGACCCATGGGAGGGGGTACATATTCCTACATAATGTCTGTTGTCTTTAAACTGTTTTGCCTTCAATCTTAGGGTTCCGTGATTGCTTTGTGGAGTCAGTCCTTCCTCAAAGCAGACTGACGGTAAAGCTTAAATTTAGTTTAAAACTTAAAGTTAAAGGACATATTCAGGAATTTAGGGCTAGGGAGAAAGTGCTTAAGTCTCTATGCCTGACCAGCTGTATATTCTCTATTCTATAATGTGTATCCCCAGATGCTGGGAAGGCTAGTGATCCCAGGCTGGAAAAGTTGAGTAGAAATTGTGAATGAAGAATAGTGGTCAGGATGATAGCCAGAGAGAACCAGACTACCCCTAACCCCCATCCTTATCACTGTGCTTAGATGAGTATCATGAATATGTGTGTTTGTTTATGTGGTGGGAGAATAGATGTTTCCTGCTGTTTGCAGAATGATTTTGCTCTCCATGAAGTCTAATTATCTGGGTTAGGGTGCGTACACAGCCCTTGCCTTGCTGGATGATCCTTAGCTAATCTCTCAACTTCTTTGGTGCCCACTTTTGATATCTATCAAATGCAAAATTCAGTACAAACCCCCTTTGTATCTCACAGGGTGGTTGTACAGAGCACCAAATTAATCTGTGCCAAGGTTGAGTTTCTTGGGCAAAGAATGTCACAAAAAATCATATTTTTTCATACCCATGACCTTTCTGGGTGGTATCATGTGTGAGTGAGGGCAGGAGGCTGTAGCACTGGGACCTATTGTGTGTCAGGAGTGTCATGGTCTGTTATTCCAGGGAGAGGGGTGCAGTGGGGTACCATCAACTCTCTATTGGTCAGTTACAAGAAGATGGAAAGGGTAAAGAGCACAGACAATTGAAAGCTAATACGTGTGAACCTCATTTTAGATATTGATTTCATACTGGGAAGATTCCAGACTCAGAGCTGCCTTGAAACACCAAAGAGAGATGAACTAGAGCTTTCTTCTCTGGGGGAGATCATAACACATGTATAGTCTATATCCATGCATTGGATCATTCTACGCATTGGCTAATGGAGAGTTGACAGGAACATGTGGCCCGACAGAGCTTGTACTCTAGTGCCACTCCCCTTACCCCCACCCCTACCACTAGAATGTATAAGATTTTCCCTAAGTAGTAGAGCTCTGTGGGTGGGGGAAGGAACAAGAAAGGTAGCCAGCTGTGTGGACTGAACACGTTCTTATTTTGTCTCCTAAGCTGATCACTGGAGATTCCATCGTTAGTGCTGAGGCAGTATGGGATCACGTCACCATGGCCAACCGGGAGTTGGCATTTAAGGCTGGCGACGTCATCAAAGTCTTGGATGCTTCCAACAAGGATTGGTGGTGGGGCCAGATCGACGATGAGGAGGGATGGTTTCCTGCCAGCTTTGTGAGGGTGAGTGTCAGTCTTCACTCTCCTCTCCTCTCTCCTTGGCTTCGTACTCCTGGCTTCCCCTTCACTAGCCCCTATTATCCTGCTCAGTCCTCTCATGGTGGCTTTTCTCTTATTTTTTATTTTATTTTTTGTCTCCTACCTAGGACCTGGACTTCATCTTCACCTTTCCAATTTTTAGATGTTTCCTTTGTCTCTTGTGTCTGTTTGTTTTAATAACCCTCCTCACTTCCTACCTTTGTTCAAATCACTTCCTACCTTTTTTCAAATCACTTCCATCATCAGGCCTTGGTTTTCCTTTCTGAGGTTGGCCTGGATGGTTTTGAAGACCCATTTAACTGTATATTATATAAACTTTTTGCCTTTCTGATATTTATTTTCAATGTTTTCTCTCTTTTGTCTTTTATTCTTATAGATTCTTCCCATCTTCTTTACTCTCTTCTCATCGCTGCTCTGTCATCCTATATATTCCCCTTCTCTCCTTTTTCTCTGCTTCATTTACCTTGTTTCATTCAGGGAAGTGTGAATACCCTGTGTATTATCACAGGGCTTTTAATGTAAGAGTATCTATGCCCTGCCCCACCCCCTTGAGCTTGACTTACTGATTGCACCCATTACTTTTTGGAAGTCAAATGGTTGGGATCTAAAATGTGCTGGCTGTGGTAAGCAGGTAGCCTACAGGGGCATACAAGACCGTGGCATTTGTACCATGAAGAACCAGGACATTAACAGAGGTACTCTTAGGATGGGATTTCCAACAGTTTCTTCTTCCTCTGAGTCACCAATTAATAGGGTGCTGTTGGGGAAGAACACTGTATAGTTATCCCAGCTCTTGGCCTTCCTTGAGATTGTGAGATGAAATTTGTTCTTTGTTGTAAGCTTAGATTTTTCCATCTGCAAAATGGTACTGGCAATTCTTTAGTGCCATGGGATATCACAGTGAATGAGAAAAAAATGTGAAAATTGCTTCATGGCAAGACAAATAGCAAAGGCACATGAGGGTGTGTTATGACCATAAAACCTATTACTTTTTGTTAATTTCCCTTGTAGAATATGGCCTGAGTGTTCTAGGCCACAAACAGACTCTTGGAGATTGAAGGGCCTCAAGGATTACATTATGGCAGAGTGATATGAAGGAAGAAGCAGGGTGTTTGGAATTAGATAACCTGAGATGTAGCTTTACTACCTCCTGCCTCTATGGATTTTGACAAAAATTTTAATCTCCCTGATCTTTGGTTTCCTTATCTGAAAAATAGGGCTAGTGCACTTTTATACAGATTTAATGAGATCACATCTAGAAGTAAAATATCTGTCATAGTGCTTGATATTTAACAGTTACATGGCAGATGGTAACTTGTTTCATCAGTGTCATCATCATCATCATCATTATCATCATTGTCATCATCACTACCACCTTATTAACTCCAAGAAATTGGCTCCCAGGTTGGTCCTAGGGGTTGAAAGAGGCATCCTTTCATGGAGGGCTACAAAACCAGAAATAACTATTATCTGATTGGGATGATCTAGGTGAGGGCACTGACCAAAAGGGAGAAGTAAACAAAGTGAACACTCATTTCTTTCTATCCTCAAAGAAATATCCAATTCTTTCTTCCCTGCATATCTACCATCTTTCATCAACATCTCGAAATGCCATGTGTATCAAAGATCAGCTTCACCAGTTGATGAATCAGACCTCAGGGTAGTCAGAAAGAGCACATCAATAACTATGAGCCTTCAGGACTAGTGTAAGGTTTTGTACACATACAGCTTATGACTCTTGTGTTGATAGGCTCCTGTCTCATTAAAGGAAGATTAAATCACACCTAAATCCAAATGCATTTTACTTCCAGGAAAATGTCACTTTTATAATATACAGTAAATCAAGAGATGAGGGAGGGTGACTGAGTAAGCCAGGATGGTTTGGGGAGGCAAAGGACAGAATCAGGCTTCAAAATATCTATGAATGAACATTTATGGATGTTCCTAAGTCCAAAGCCAAGAGGAGTGCTCCTCCAGGCATACAACCCCAGCAGACACTTGGTATAGCATCTTGACCAGTGTTTCTCACCTCTGGCTGTATAACAAAGTAAATTGGTTGGGTAGCAGTTAAAAAAAATTCTAAACAAGCAAAGAAAAAAATGGCTAAAACCTAGAATCCAGGCTAATTCAGTAAGAATATTCAAAGACAGGACCCATAAATTAGATATTTTTAACCTAGTTCCCAGAAGATTTTACTCTACAGCTAGGATTCAGAGGCACTGATTTTTCTGTCAAACAATGGAATATATAGTGAGAGTCACAAATGCAATTTAAAGTTTTCTAGTAATCACATTTAAAAAGTAAAAGTTACAAGTAAAATTAATTTTCACATATATTAGCCCAGTATATCCAAAATATTTTATAACACCATAAAATGATATTATAAAACATAGAATTTTTAATATTGATTGAATATTTGAAATTTGGTGTGTAGTATCTCAATTCACACTAGCAACATTTCAGGTGCTCAGGAGCCTCCTGTAGCTAGTTGCTACTGTATCAGCAGCACAAATCTAAGTTTATAGTAAATACTGTGATCATAAACCTGGGGCAGTAATAATAATACCTAAATCATAACTCAGAGTTTCCATATTCTTTCTACTATAGCAGTGTTTATCACTTGAAAAACTCAGATAATGTTCCGTGTTGCCTTATACTATATTTAGAGTATTTATTTGATCATTGTGAACCTTTTTGTATGCCTTAAATGATCTTTAGATCACTAAAGGAGAGTACCAAGGAAACTTAGGGGCCAGTTTTTTTGGTTTCACCAGTAGAAAAAATGATATTGAGCTGTTGAATGAATGATATGAATATTAGTTTCAAGGCAGATCTTTCAATTTTCATGAATGAGTATTATGTTTACATTTATAATGACTCTGTAGTAGCCAAGGGATTGCATGATAGAAGTTATGGAAGCTCTTTTTTAGTAGATTTTAAAAATGGAAATATTATCTCTGTTCTTCTACATTGTCTTTGGTTGGAGAAAAGAATAATATTATGAAAACAGCGCTACCTAGATTAAAAAATGGCAAACCTGATTTTTAATTATGATTCTAACACTCATTTGACATATGATCATGGGGTTTTATTTTCTCCTTCATCTGTGAAGCACTCTAGAAGGTGTTCAAGCTCTAACGTGTCTAGGTAGGACATAGAAATGGATCTCGCTAAATTAGTGCTTATAAAGTTGGTAGGTGAATAGGTGTTTTCCTGGAATTTTGTATCTTTACATTGTAAAATAGTTGCTTTATTTATCCAGACTCACCCTGAGATGAGATTTAGTAGCATCTTGGGAACATCATCCCTAGGTTATTTGGCAAAGAGCAGGCAAGTATAATAACAAGGAAAAGACTTAGCACTGACTCCATACCAACTGCATACCATTAAAGAATGTTGGGTCAGGTTGGTGACTGACTCTACTTCCTGTCTGAAAGCTTTTTTTTTTTTTTTTTGGTGGTGGTGGGGATCAAACCCAGGGCCTTGTGTATGCAAGGCAAGAGCTCTACCACTGAGCCACATTGCCAGCCCTGAAAGCTTCTTTTCTGTGTGAACATTCAAGCCCTGGGATGGATGATCAAGACTTGTTAGTGTGGTTCCGTCTACATTAGCCCTACCTGTTAGTCTTGTTAAAGCCAAATGTAAAATCTGAGTAACTCAGATTTTTGGCTCAGTTTTGTCATTGGATACATACCTGAGTAGTATCTTATGTACCTTCAAAACTTAGTTTTCTTCCTTGTAAAATGGGGATAATGGGGTCTTCTGTAAATGCTTTGTAATCTATGATATGTCGAATATACATAAATGGGAATTACGATACTATTTTGTTTTCCACCCAAGAAAGTGCCAGGTTGGGCCGGTGAGATGGCTCAGCAGTGTAAGCGCCTGCCTGGCAAGTGCGAGGGCCGGTGATATCACTCAGCAGCACGGGTGCCTGCTGGCACGCGAGGTCCTGAGGTCGACCCCTGGTACCCACAAAAAAAAAAAAGAAAGAAATTGCCAGGTATATTGTTTTCTACACAGTCAAATCTGCCTCCCTCATTGTTTAGAATTTCATGTTTTCATTTGTGTGTTTGCGTATGTGTTCTCACCTTCTTTTTCTTATGTACTGGGGATGAAACTTCACAACAGCAGGAGTTGATGTACCATCCCAGTAGTTGATCAGGTTTAATGAATTAGAGCTTGCTGAATATTAGTCTTTACATCTAATCTGTTAACATCTTTATCTGGTTTCCTGAGCTGGTTCCCCACTAAGAGCTGAGAACAGTCTGCTGGGATATGAGTCTATCTCTAAGTAGCAAGTCCCATCCCTGTCATAGGCTTCCTTTTCCCTGCTGGGCCTCAACTTCAAGTCATTCAGACTCCTTTCTTTTGTCACGGTGCACAAAAGGAACCTTTATTCTTATTTTGGGCCATGGACTGGGGAGAGTTTGCAGCGTACTTGAAGGTAAGTTGTATATGGGATAATAACAATAACATGACAGTTATTGATGGGAGGTGAGGCATGTGTGAAAAACCTTGAGTTTGGTCAAAACATAAGGAGCCTGCTCAGATGCCATCAGGAGCTAGATACATATTTTTTCTTGATTTTTTTTAGAAAAAATTCTACATTTCTTTGGTTCTGCTTTGCTTGGAGGTATGGAGATGAAACCATACAAGGTTATTTGTTTCATTCCTTGCCTTTGTACAGCCAAGATCTCACAGAAACTCTTCTGTTTGTGGGGACGACCACTGTTAAAATGTTCCTTGGCTTTTATTTATATAATGTCTCTTTTTTGCAGCCAAAAAGGACCTTGAGAAAAGCTTTCCATCTGTATGAAACCCTAGACTCACTGTGGACTTAGAACTAGAAAGACCTACCTTCGCCAGGGGTGGCCAACTTGGGTATTTAGAGCAGCCAGGCAGGTAATTTTCCTGAGTGAAGCAGTCTGATTCAAGGAATAAGTGGGAGCCTATGTCCAACTGGAAATGTGCATTGTCAAACTGGAGATGAGTTTAGATATGCCAGCCCTTGTTTATCCATTCAAACTTCAAGTGACCATAAGCCTCTAGCCTTAACTATCTGTGCAGAAGGGCCTGCTATAAAACCTTAGAGGTGACATATTATAGGCTCTGTGACTTAAGGCTGATATTAGTGGGAGGCCCTTTCTCCCTGCATTGTGGAGGGTTTTTGCCATACATTAGAATTTGAAATGGCATTATTATTATTTTTTTTGTGTGTGTGGGTACGGGGGTTGAGCTCAGGACCTTGTGCGCCAGCAGGCACCCGTGCCGCTGAGCGATATCACCAGCCCTTTTATCATGTTTTATCATATGTGGGTACCAGGAGTCGAACTCAGGACCTCGCACTTGCCAGGCAGGCGCTTATGCCGCTGAACTATCTCACCGGCCCCTGAAATGGCATTATTAAAACTTACTTTCATTCACAAGATTCATCTTAGTGGCTTCTCACTGTGCGTATGCTATGGATTACAATATCTAGTATAGTATTTGGTTAACTGGAGGTGATTTTTAAAAATATAGAGCCCTCTCCAGCTCAGAGAATCATACACTGGGCCAATCTGGCAAATAGTGGAGCTTTCTTTCCAAGATTGGCCCACTGTATGATTCTTTTGTGTGTGTAAGTGTGTGCTGTGTGTGTATGTGTATGTGCATTTGTGTTAATGAGGGTTGAACCCAGGTCTTCACAGATCCCCAGCCCATTCAGTATGAGTGATCCTCTTGCCTCAGCCTCCCAGAGTCCTGGGACTACAGGTATGTGCCTCTATGCCTAACTCCTATAGCATGACTTTGTGACCTGGGTTGGTTGCCTGAGTTTAAAGCTATTACCAGAGGTTTTGGTCTTCTTTTCTTGGTTTAGCCAACCCCTGGTTTAATTAGGGGATTAACTTAGTCCTCCCTAGTATCATGTGTACATTGCCTTGGTGATGACTTGAAGAGAGGAGCACCATGATTACATGCCTCAAGATAAGGTCTATTTCTGTGGCACCTTGGATAGTAAAGAAGTTTGTAAAATCAACATAATTGGATATATTTTTTTTCTGTCAATATAGTTATCATTACAAGTAAGCAAAAAAATCTCCTTTCCTCATGGCTTCTTAATATTAAATGCTCTATTATCTTACCAACATCATTTACTAAGCCCTGAATGACAGTGACTGTCTAGCACCTGAAAGCAGTCACCTCCCTGAACAGAATAGACAAGTGCTAAGAGTATCTGGTATCATGAGAAGCTTCCTCTCAGGCCTCCTGTCCTACTCATTGGAGGGTTGCTAGAACAATAATACTCAGAAGCAGCTGAGTATTTTATGGTTTTCAGAAGTGAGTCTATTTTGAAGAGCCTTCATTTGGGATGCCTTCACACTGAATAAGAGAATTGACAATTTTTGCTTTAGTTCTGTTAGAATGGAACCCATTGTAAGTAAAGGAATATCTGTGTTAGCTTTAGCCTATTTATACTGAAGTGTAAATGACTGATGTCAAATCCTTGTCTGAGAGTGATTTGAAGGTGAAAAGGGACCTTGAGGGTAGCAAGGAAACAAAGTAAGTGGAGAAAAAAAATGGATAAAAACACTGTGGGAAGGAGGACTGGAAAGCACATTTTTCTAGCACCACCATTTGCTTGGGGATAGCTAGCCCTCAACAGGGACCATCTCCTAAGGGTCTATATCCCATAGAACATACCAAGAATTTTAGAATACTGGCCTGACAGTCAGATGAAATTGACTTTACATCTTTTATCTAATGCTTGTGAACGGCATGATCTTTGGCATATTTCTTTACACCTTTGAAGCTTTTATTTTTCTTCCCTGTAAAATGGGACAATGTGTCCTGCCTTTTCTCAAATATTATATCCTGACATTCTGAATAGCATGCTACAATTTGATAGGGCTTTTGCAAGCATGTTATAATTTGCCCTCACTAATATATAGGGTTAGAAGGCTAGCAGAGCAGGACAGAGAAGTTTAATTACTGTTTACAGATGAAAAACAAAGGATAGAGAGACTATTTTCTCTAGGGACCAGGTAATTTAGAAAGAGTAATACCTGAACTTCTTAGGGCTCACAATTCAGTGTCTTTCTTATTCCCTTGGACCATTGTAGGACTCCAAAGGGCTAGTGAGTGTGAAAGGAAAATAGTAATTCTGAAGACTATGCCTTCATGAGAAATTATGCTTGTTCTTCCTCTGAGAGGGAATCTGGAGGATTACTTTGCCTTCAGATGGGGCAGATGGTCAGTTCAATGCAGAGGGCTGCTACTCAGCAAAGGAGTACATTTCTACTGTAAGGACCAGATAATGGTAACCTAGCCCTGGCAGCTCTCTTAGGTTCCTCCTTGTCCTTAAGTTCCAGTTCTATAATGGGTAGGCTTCATAGTTACCATTTACTTATGGCATGCTTCTGTGCTGGCCTTGGAACAAAGTTACAGTATCTCTGGTCAGTGTGGTCACACTGGTTAGGCTTCTAGTCCTCATTATGTGCAGGCCTCTTCATGGCTCCTCTAAGGTCAGATTCTTCCTTTTTTGACCCCCTTAGGCTAGCTTCAGGCTATGGAATTTCTGGGTCTACCAAGTATGGCTTTCAAGCATACCTCTCTTTACATTCCCTTCCCATCTTTTGTCTTACTACTTCTCAATTATTGGACCAAACTGGGTACTAAACTCAGGCATGGGGTAAGTTGGGGCCACTGTAGGCCAGAGCTAAGGGTGTGTATTGAGTCTTTGCCAATCTCAAAGAACTATGACTGATCTTTGGGAAGCACTTACTGGCTCCAGGTACAATGCTTCCCTGAAGTCCTTGCATAATCTGGTTGATCCTAGAAGACTAGTTAGTCGTGTCATCCAATGGAGTTATAATACAGAGACACCTGGGAAAACCATCCTTTTCCCTCTTGCCATTTTCCCTTTTCTAAGAAATTTACTTCTAGCCTATATTTACTCCATTTCTCTTTATTGATTGGAGTAGGCAGAGGCCATTCCCTACTTGCCCTACTCTCTCTCCTGAAACATGGCCTTCAGCTCTGAACAGAAACAACAAAAGCTGCTAGACTGATTCAGTCAGTTTTATTTGTTTTCTCATATAATACCCAACTGTCATGGGTGTCTGTGGAGAGATAAGAAGATGTTATGCTTTGAATAAAAAAAAAAAGTCCCCCAAAGGCTCATGTATTCAGAGTTGTGGTTTCTGGAAAGTGATTAGATCATGAGGGCATTGCTATCATCAATGGATTAATCCTTTGTTGAGTTCCCAGTTCAGTGTACTGTTTGAAAGTGGGACCTTGTTGGAAGAAGTAGGTCACCTAGGACATGCCTTTGAAGGGTTAACTCTTCTTGGGCCCTTCTTCTGTTCTCTGTTTCCTGGATAACATGAGTTCAACAGTTTTCCTGCATGGACTTCCACAGTGATGTTTCTGCCTTGGAGCCAGCTAACCATGAACTGAAACCTCTGAAACTGTAAACCAAAATAAACTGTTTCTCCTGTAAGTTGACTTTCCAAGATATTTGGACACAGCAATGAAAGTCTGACTAATACACAGGTGTTCAGAAGGAGGCAGGGGATGGGTTTTATATAACAGAACATCAAAGATGGCACTAGTCCCAGGCCCCACCCTCTTGATCCTTCTATAGGGATAGTGGTGGTGAAGCCAAAACAAAAGCCTGCCATAGTGATTTTCTTAAAAGTGAAAGTAAGGCCTTTCTAAACTCATGAATAGCTAGTTCTGTTTAACTTTGCTTTTTCCCATCTCTGCTGGCAGAGATGCAGTTTATATGAGGAGAAATCCATTTGAGGTAGTTGAAACCTGGATTTTTTTGTTACAATGTCATTTAAGACATTTAGGGGATCTAGGTTTCCTGTCTTCATGCCCCTCTTTCCCTTCTACCACCTCATCATTCCTTCTCTTTTGCCTTTATATATTAGTTAACATATCCTACCTCATGAAACCCTTCATGGTGGCCTTTTCCATCCCCATCACAGATATAAGATGAAGGAATTTAGTGTACAAAATTGGATATGACCTGTTTAGGCCCTGTAAGTATTTAGAATTGCAGAACAGAGCTAATCTCCATTTCTGTATTTCTGTTTGATGGCTCAGACTTTCCGTTTGAAAGTCCTTAGAAACCCATTTTTCTTTTAAGTAGCATAAATATTCTATCTGTAGTCTCCCTTGTGCAAATGATACCTTGTGAACCTGTTATTTTTGCCCCTTTTGATGATTTGTGGATCATCAAAGATAAACATCAGCAGTGATGTGTTACCATATGTTGTTACTTTTAATGCTCCAAAATGTAATTTTGGGTGATTGCTCATACACTCTTCATGGAATGAGGTTCTGGTCTAAGTTGGCATTTGATTGAAGTGGATCTAACTAAAAGGCTTTAATTTGTTCATCCTTCTTAAGATGGTCTGTGGGCAATGGTTGTTGACTCATAGAGGTAGAGAACTTCAGGGCTCAGGGAATGTCTTAAGTCAGCTAATGTAGTTGTCTTGCTGATATTTGAGCACCTCTAAAATTTTCTTGCCTCCCAAGTGGTCATGACGTACAGAAAATGGTCAAGTGCTGTACAGAAAGCATTCAATAATAATATTGATGATATTCATAGCAATCTTTTTTTTTTAATGTGGGTACCAGGAGTCGACCTCAGGACCTCGCACTTGCCAGGCAAGCGCTTATGTACATGTACTGACTCCCCACTATGAATGTAATCATTATGTACAGCAAACATGTAATAATTCTGAGCCACTGAGCGATATCACCGGCCCTTTTTTTCCTTTATGTGGGTTCCGGGAGTCAAAGTCAGGACCTTGCGCTTGCTAGGCAGACGCTTATGCTGCTGAGCCATCTCACCAGCCCTGATAGCCAACTTTTAATGGCAGAAGAATTATCATTTTTCCTCTTGCTCACCTCTTATAGCCCCTTGAGAATACGTGGATTCCACTATTTCTGCGTCCCTTCAGAGTCAGAAGTGTGAGACCAGGGATCTGAAGTGTGAGACCAGGTGTACCAGTCTTCTGTTCTCTAGGCTTCTGGACTTTTATCTTTTACTCATTTAGATGAATCATTTTGTCTGCATCAGCCTCTTACTGCTATTACATATATGTGACTAGATTTAGGCCATCTGGGCACACAAGTCTTCTGTTTCATCCCATTCATGCATTTGTGTGAGGACATGGGCCACACAGAAGCCCCCACATGCTGATACTGCCACGCTTCCAAGATTAATAGGAATGATGTTGTAACTAATGAGCCTACTGAACATATCATTGGACAATGTGTTTTCTGGACTGCTTTAGCCTCTATCAAGAGACAAAATGTTACTGCGATGGTAGCTCAGCAGTTACTTTTCAATTAAGAGCAAATAAATTGTGGCATGCTGTGTTATACACAGGAGGCCAAGAATGGATTAGAAAACAACTTTTGTATGATATATTTGGGGAATAGACCATAATAATAGACCTATACATTCTGCCCATTGGTCCAGATCTTTAATTGTTTTAATAGGCTTATTAAGGTAGTGAATTTATTGACATTGCTGCTCAGTTGGACTCAGGCCTGGGGGACACAGGTGGGGCAGACTTGCCTCCATATTCAGTTTTACAGTAAGCATAGGTTATTGTTCTTGTACAATTAAAAAAAAGAATTATTACATGTTTGCTGTACATAATGATTACATTCATAGTGGGGAGTCAGTACATGTACATAACATATCTTAATTCTTTTTTCATGCCCTTCTTCTACCTTCCCTTCCTCCTCCCTCCATATCTTAGTCCCTTTCCCTTTGGCAAAAGATCCATCTCACTGTATCCTATTATCTATCTTTTATTTTGCTCTTTAAATTTCTTATACTTCGGGTTTATCACATAAGAGAAAACATGTGATATAAACATTTGGGTCAGATTTATTTCACTTAACATTATGATCTCAAGGTGCATCTATTTTCCTAAAAATGTTTCAAATTTATCGTTCTTTATGGCAGAGTAGTACTCTGTTGTATATAAATGCCATGTTTTCTTTATCTATTCATCTGTTGATGAACATACAGACCATTTCCAAGATTTAGCTATGATGAGTGCCACTATAAACATATTCATGTGTCACTGTAATATGGTGTCTTTAACATTTTCAAAGATACCTAGAAAAAGAATTGCTGGGTTGAATGGAATTTCTGTTGTTTTTTGAGGAATCTCCATACTGATTTCCATAGTGATTGTACTAGTTTGCATTCCCACTAAAATGTAGAAGTGATCCTTTTGCCTTTCAGCCTCACCATCATTTGTTATTTGATTTCTTGATCACAGCCATGAGTTCTGGAGTATGAGGGAATCTAAGTGTTGTTTTAATTTGCATTTCTCTTATGGCCTGATATATAGAACATGTTTTCATGTATTAATGGGTTTTTTCCCTCTTCTAAGAAGTGTCTGTTCATTTTACCTGCCCATTTTATGATTGGGTCTTTTATTTTGGGGGATCTAATTTTCTGAGTTCCTTATATGTTCAAGATATTATTCTCTGTCCAAGGCATAGCTGGCAAAATATTTTTCCTATGTTGTAGGTTGTCTCTTCACTCTGTTGGTTGTTTCCTTTGCTCTGCAAAGGGTTTTTAATTTTATATAATCCCATTTGTTGATTCTTGATGTTATTTCTTGTGTACTTGTGGTTCTCTTCAGAAAGCCCTTGGCTATCCCTATGTCTTTAAGAGTTTTACCTATTTTATCTTCCAGCCGATTAAGTGTTCCTATTCTAATATTTAGATCTTCAGTCTATTTTGATTTTAGTTTGGTACATGGTGAGAAATATTGGTCTAGAGTCAATCTTCTGCATGTGTACAGTCAGTTTTCCTACCAACATTTGCTAAAGGGCCTATATTTACTCTAGTGTATTTTTATTGGCCCCTTTGTCAAAAATCAGATATCTGAATGTGACCAGAGTTATTTCTGCATCCTCTGCTCTGTTTCATTGATCTATATGTAAGTTTTGTGCCAGTACCATGCTGTTTTTGTCACTGTGGGTTTGTAGTATAACTTGAAATCCAGAATAGTGCTACCTCTTGCTCTGCTCTTGTTGGTTCCATATGAATTGTATAATTTTTTTCTGTAGTGCTTTCAGGAATACTTTTGACATTTTGATTGGGGTTGCATTAAATATATATATGTTTTGGAAATATGGCCTTTTTGACAGTACTGCTTATGCTTATCCAGGAACAGAAGATATCTTTCCATTTTCTGATGTCCTTTTCAATCTCCTTTTCCTATATACTGTAGTTTTCTTATAGAGGTGGTTCACTTCCTTCTTTAGGTGAATTCCTAAGAATTTAATATTTCTTGATTAATACCATTTAATATTCTAAATAATATTATTTTCCTAATTTATTTCTCAGTGAGTTTATTACTGGTGTATAAGAATGTTATGGGTTTTTGTGTGTTGATTTTGTATCCTGTTGCCTTGCTGAATTTGTTTCTTAGGTTTAGGAGTCTTTTGGTAGAATTTTTTGGGTCTTCTATTTAAAGGATCAAAACATTTGCAAATAATGATGTTTTGACTTCTTCCTTTCCTATACCTATGCCTTTATTTCTTTCTCTTATCTAACTGCTCTAGCTAATATTTCAAGTCCTCTACTGAACAATGGAGATAGTGAACATCCTTGACTTTTTCCTGATTTTAGAGCAAAAGCTTTCATTTTTTCCTCATTTAATATGATGTTAAACTGAGTGTGGTGATGCATGCCTGTAATCCCAGCACTCAAGGCTGAGGCAAGAAGATTTCTGCAAGTTCAAGGCCAGCCTGAACTACACAGTGAAACCCTGCCTCAAAAAAACAAATGATGTTGGCTCTAGTTTTGTCATGAATGTCTTCTAGCAGATTGAGATTTGGTCTGTCTATCCCTATTTTCTCAAGGTTTTTATTATGAATGGATGTTGGATTTTGTCAAATCTATTGACATGATGAAATGATTTTTCTGTTTGCTTCTCCTCATGTCAAGTATTACATCTATTGATTTGCATATGTTGAACCATCCTTGTATAATTGGGATGAAGCCTACTTGGTCATGATATATGATCTTTTTGATGATTTGCTGCATTCTATTTGCCAGTATCTTGTTGAGGATTTTTGCAACTATGTTCATTGAAATAAATGGACTGTAGCTTTCTTTTTCAGTTGGGTCCTTGTCTGTTTTTAGAATCTGGTTAATGCTAGCTTCCAGGAATGATTTTGGGAATATTCCTTCCCTTTCAGTTTCATTAACAAGTTTATGGAATATTTGCATTACATCTTCCCTGAAGCTTTTGTAGCATTCATTGGTGAATTAATTGGGTCCTGGGATTTTCTTAGTTGGTAGGTTTTTAATTAGTACTTCAACTTCATTGCCTGTTATTGGATTGTTATATCTTCTTGGTTCAGTTTTAGTAATTCATATTTAGCTAGGAATCTAACCATTTCTTCTGTATTATCCAGTTTATTGGAATACAGGTTCTTGAAGTATTTACTAATAATCTTCTGGATTTTGGCAGTGTCCATGATGATTTCAACATTTTGATTTCTAGTTGCATTGACTTTGGTCTCTTTCCTTTTCTTGGTAAGACTGGCTAAGAGTTTGTCTATTTTTTATTCTTTCAAAGAACCACCTCTTTGAGTCATCAATTCTTTGTATTATTTTAGTCTCAATTTCATTACTTTCTATCCTGATCTTTATATCTATTAGATCCATTTGTCCAAAGGTATGCTTTAATACTGCTTTGTTGATATTTTGGCTACTTGATCTGTATATTAGTGATAGTTGTGTACTAAGGTCCCCCACTATAATTGTCTTGATATTTATCTGATTTATTAGTGTTTGTTTTATGAAGTTGGGTATACTGGTATTTGGTACATATATATTTGATTGTTATCTCTTTCTGTTGAATTATTCCCTTAACCCATCCATAGGGACCTTCCTTGCCTCTTCTGATATATTTTGGCTTGAAGTTCACTTTGGCTAAAAATCAGATAGCTACTCCTGCTTGTTTTTGGAGTCCTATTGCATAGAATATTGTTTTCCAACCTTTTACTTTTAGTTTATGAATTTCATTTTGGATTAAATGTGTCTCATGTGCAGTGTGCTGTAGGGTTTTGTATTTTGATTCAATCTACCAATCTATGTCTTTTGTTTGGGGAATTGAGAGTTATTAATGAAAGATATTAACTTATCCCTGTCATTGTATTATTTTACTGTTGCTGATCCTTTTTTTTTTTTTCCTCTTCTGTTCAACTGCTTACCTTACCTGGTGTATTGATTCCATTAGACTTTTTGATATTGTTGCCTTTATTGTCTCTTTCTGGGACATACTTGAGAAGTTTTTTGGAGTGCTGGTTTAGTAGTCATTAATTTCTTAAAGTGCTCTTTATCATGGAAACACCTTACTTCTCCATAAATTTCAGAAGATAGCTGTGTAGGATATATCAGTCTGTATTGGAGTTGTTTTATTTTAGGTCTCTCCTGGCCTTTAAGGTTTGTGTTGAAAAGTCTGATTGAATTCTTTAAAAGTGATTCATTGCTTTTCTCTAACAGCTTTTAAGATTTTGCCTTTCTGTTGGACTTCTGGGATTTTGTCTATGATGTGTCATAGAGTTCTTTTCTGATCATGGCTATTAGGGATTCTACATGCCTCACTTATCTGTATGTTAAATTCTTTCCCCATGTTTGGAAAGTTTTCTGCTATTATTCCTGTAAATAGTATTTTTTATGCCATTCATACTGTCTTCTGATTTTTTCATTGATTCCATTTAATCTTAGATTAATCTCTTTTCCATCATCTAGCAGCTGTTATATCCATTTTCCATGTTCTCTTGTTGCTTCTAAGGTATCTCTGAGTATATGTTCACCTGTATCAGCCCCATCTTCTATTGGTGACATTCTGTCCTCACATCAGTCCATTCCGCTGCTCATACACTCAATAGAATTTTAATCTTCTGAGTTTCTGTTTAGTACCTTTTCATGGGCTCTTGTTGTTTCCTAAACTGGTCATTCATGTTTTATATCATTTTGTTTAGCTCAGATAGCTTTTTATTGGTGTCTGCTGTAAGGTTACTGATCATTTTGTTTATTAAGTGTATTATATCATCTTTAACTTCACTGAGAATCTATGTATCTAATTTTTTATCTCTTCTGTTATCATTTCATTTAATTCCTCTGTTTGGCTTTTTATTTCCTTCCCATTGATGCTCTAAGAATCAGCTTTGGGGAATTTAGAGTTTTTGGAAGAATTTTGTTGCCTTGTCTTTTTATGTTTGTAGGGGGGCACACATGTGCTGAGATTTTTTGTTTGAGTATAGGGGAAAGTATTTGTTACTAGAATGGAGACTCCATAATTCATTTCTGTTTTCAGTACTTACCATAGGCTCACCATAGGCCTTAGCCTCTGTTTGAAGATCCAACCACCTTCATTAATTTGGGGAGGGGAAAGTACAGTGTAATTGGCCTAGCACACAATTCTCTGGAAATGAACTTCAGTATGGTTAATAACACAAAGACAAACCAGATATTCACATATAGTAAAAACTAAATAATAGCAACAACTATGCTACTTTGGCAGTAGCAACAAAAGCAGCAACAACAGACTGGATATTGACACATAATTAGAACCAATAGAAGCTACCACTGTACCATCATTAACCATAGAAAAGAGACCTATACTAATGCTTAATAGTAATACTAGTAAATATGCAAGAATTTGGAAAGGAAAATCAAAGTAGTAAAATTTGAAAAATAGAAGAAAGATGAGAAGGATAAGAGAAAATTGAGATAAAGAATCCTATTAAGGATTATAAGTAAATTAATAGAATTAGATAAAAGTAACAGAAAAGAACAAACAAGAAAAATAAAAGAAAACACAGAGCAAAATAAAGTGGAAAAAGATAATCAGAAAAAAATAAAGAAGAAAAAGAAAATCTCCAAAAGTCAATGAAGAAAAAGATAAATGATTGAAAAATTATTTTCTGTTTTTGAATGAGTGGTTTACTTCCAGGGACTGCAGTATGGAAATCCACCATATCTGGGGGAGGGATAGTGTGTCACTGCTAAAATGTATTTTGTTTCCATACTTAGGGTTTTGTGTGAATGCTGAATCTTGTCCCACCTTTCCTTCTGAGTTTGATTGGTCAGTGGTTTCTGCAAGAGGGCTGTACTCACTCCAGCAGCATCTAGTGCCCATGTTGATCTGTGCACCCAAGTCATGGCTACTTTTACAGTGTATAGGTTTGTGAGGTGCCGCCCCAACCCAGGTCCAGAGGCCCCTCTGTCTTTACATTCCAGGCTGTGGCATCCGTCTAAGGCAAGGCATATCCCTGCTCATGTTGGCAGATGGGAAAGTAAACAGACCACTGAGTTGTGTGCTGGATGTAGCCAGCCAAGTGGTAGTGATGGGGAGTGGGTCAAGCAGACTGCTGAACTTAATACCAGCACTTTAAGACCCAGCCCCCTCTGAAAGGCTCACAAAAACAGCCTGGTTCTCACCACAGAGAGTGGGGCCCCAGTATCCTTCCTTACCTGAGCCTAAACTTCTCAGAGATGTCTACATCTAGCTCATACCTTCTCCATGACTATCTCTTGTCACTGTCTCCCACCTAGTCACCATGGTAGGGTGACACAAGAAACCCTAAAGTATAGTTTCTCAATAGTTGTCCTGTGGCTCAGTCTTTAATAATTAATCCTTCCCAAAAATGACTCCTGATTAAACCCTGTTAAATGTGGTGGGTCCTGTACTGTATTTCTTCTCCAACTCTAGCCTGCCATGTGGAATAAGTCACTTTTAGAGTAAAAGCCCACACTATTTTTTTCAGTTAACAATATCTGTGTGCTCTTCTTGGGGCCGGTGCTGCTGGCCTGGTCTGTTGTTTCTTCTAGGAAGTGCTGATCCTCTCCCAGCTTACCTTGTAAGCAGAAAGAGGCCCCCTCCCTGGGAGCCTGGGTCACTTTTCAGACTGCTTCATTCTTTTCTCTGAATTGTACTCCATTTATCCAGCTTTTCTGTAGTTTCTAGTTTTCTTGTCAGCTCCCTCCTGGTTCCCAGAGATGTGCATCTTTTTTTTTTTTTCTCTTCACCAAGTTGTTGTTTTTCAGGTATCATGATTCCAGGTCCTGTGGAGGCTATATTTTAGCATAGATTATTCTGTTTTTCGTTTTTCTTTTTTTCTGTTTTTTTGGTACTGGGAATTGAACTCAGGACCTTGCTCTTGCTAGGCAGGTGCTTGTGCCACTGAGTTATATCCCCAGCCCTCATAGATTATTCTTAAGGGCATACTTAGTAATGATTTTATTTGTGGGACAAGACCAACAGTAGCTCTGAAATTATAGTGCAGTCAGATAAAATTTTGTTTCGGACAAATCCTTAGAAGTTCATTTTCCCATATAGATTTAGATAGGCTAAAGGTATGGATTGGGTTAAGACCTTCCCAAATGCAAATGTTGTGAGACATTTCACACCAATAAGAGTGTGGTATCAGTGGGTAGTAGACAAAGTGTGGTTTGGTTGTCCTGGCAAATTGTTATTATTAGTGGGTCCAACATCAGTTTATTGAGGGTGCATTGATAAGCAGGTAGAGTATGGTGACTAGGAATCCAGAGGCAAGCAGTGTGCAGTGAAGATGGTTTTCATATCTATAGAATAAAGGACTTTGTTGTAAATTCATTCATTGAAAAAATTATCTTCAAATGGTCACAAAAATGAAAACTTAATACTGGAGTTGACTTGTCTAAGCTCTGTAACTTTAGTGAAATTCTTTCCTTTTGTTAGGTTTCAGGTTTCTTTCCTGAAGATAGAAAGGTTAGGCCAGATAAATTGCATGAATCTTTTTAGCCTATATATCTTTATTTTTTTATTGAGGTAAAATAAACATAAGTTTTACCTTTCAAATTATTTGAGATATAAAGTTCAGTACATTTGAAATGCCCTGCAGCTCTCACCATTTATCTAGCTGCATAACTTTTTATCAACCCCAAATAAATTCCATACCCATTATCATTCTCTCTCCATTACCACTTCTTTCCAGCCCCTGGACTCTAATGTTTTACACACAAGTTGATGAGTGGAAGATGGTAGATAATTAGGGAAGAGATGTGATTCAGTAAGAGCTATGGTCAGGAAGAAACACATACCTAAGTAGCCATGAATACCTCAGCCTCAATAGGGAATAAAAAGTGTTAAAAATATTAAGCAGATGTTGCAGGAGAACTTTCAGTATGGAACAAACTAGATTTGGGACACTTGCAGAGCTCAGTAGGATCAGATAATGAAGGAAACCTTGTCAGACTAAGCTAGATGGCATAACCTAAATGAGGTCCCCTACATTGTTATTATTCCCTGGCTTGGCATATTTTGTCTGTAGAACCATAAGGCAATATCTGTAAAAAAAACTTCCCTCTCAAGTCAGAGAAGAGTTTTAGAAAGTATTTTATATTCATTCTTATAATGTTCCCAAATCTCTCATACTCTGAATGTTACTTCCTTCACAGCCAAGCTCCAAAGGCCCCTAACCCCAACCCGAAGAGAAAATTACACACCCTGGATTGGAAATGTAGATGTCCTTTGCCATGACAAGTTTTTCTATGGTGAGACCTCAAGGTCTGACTCCAAAGCCAGTGCTTTTCTACACTACCACCCCATAGGATTTTTAGTTTAGTTTAATTTAGTTTAGTTTTCCCTTTCTGAATATCTTTCAAATAATTGCAAGCTTTCTGGGAGATGAGTAATTCAAATCATCTTGATTTTCAGCTTCCTTATTGTGGCTTTCATCATGAAATTAGATAGGGCAAGGCTTTGTATTTCCCTATCTAGGTGGCTTAAATGGAAACATTCTCTTTCTTTTAGCTCAAACCAAACAAATCAAAGGAAATGTAGAAGTGAACTTTAAGGTCCTGTCACAGCACTCCTTTTTTTGTGGATATTTTACTAATAAAGCTAATTATATCAAAGTCTAAGCAAAGTAAGAACATGGAAAGCAATAAAAGGGAAAACTTAAGGGTAGAGTAAAATATAATTCACCTTAGAGGCAAACTAGCCCACCTAGTATTCTTGCCTGGTAAGGAAACTGTGTTTTTTGTGAAGGGTTTTTCTACACCCCAACCCTCCCCCATTTGATTTGACCTCTTACATTAGGAAGCCTTTTCATGAGCAAAGGATGTCACCCATAGCCCCATCTACTTTGGTGGTGGTAAGAGAGGCTTCTATAACTGCTGTAAAGGAGATTACAGTTGGAGTATGAGAGATTTGAGGAAATTATAAGAATATTATGCAACTAATTTCTAAAACCCTTTCTTTACTAGAGAAGACAGTTCATCTCAGATGTTTCATCATTCTGGGGGCAGGTAGTGTCAACCTAGGGGATGATAACAAGAGAAGCTAATACTGTGCAAGGAACTGTATTATAGGCATTACCTATGTGTTTGACATGTATTACCTTATTTAATTCTTACAACACATGAAGTATATTCATAGTTTTCTCTGTTTCACAGATGAGGAAGGAGGAAACTGAGCATCAGAGAAGTAATATCTTATGTGTTACATGGCAAGGCAATTATAGAGTCAATTTTTTTTATGTAGACTCTAAAATATCCACCATTTACCTCTGTCATAGACTCTCTCTCCTAATTTTGGCCTAAGAGTCGGGAGAACTGGCTTCAGTCCTGACTGAAATCTGTTTACTATGAAGCACCCCCTTCTATGAGCTTGACTTCATCTGGGAAGTGGGAATAATAAGCCTTGCTTTGCCTGCCTCACAGAACTCTTTCAAAGCCTAAGAGAGTTTGCGGAAAAGTACTAGGTTTTCAAGGAAGCCAGGAACAAAAGAATAATAGCACAGAGTAGGGAAAGCCTTCTTGGAGAGGGGGTAAGTTTGCAAATTAGAAGGATATAAAGATGTAGAAGTAGAATAAACAAGGTATGTTACAATGAATTGAGAGTGTGGCCAGGCTGAGGTCATAGGCATATGTTGAGGTACAATGGAACTTAATGGGCCAGGTCTGTTCTAAAATGTTGATGGAAAGCCATGAATACAAAGACTAAGTATTCCTATGGGATTTTCTAATCTCTTCTTCACTTCTCTTCTCCTTTCCTCCCCTCTTTTTTTGTCTGTTATATAACCAAAATCTTCATTGTTCTGGTAAAAACTCATTACTTCTCATTATATGCTAGAAATGGAGAACAATGTGTTATCTGCCTTCTTATGATAATCTTTCATGTAATTAGTGACAGTTATTAAACTCTTTCTCTTGAGGGGCCAAGGAATGGTTTCTATGCCTGACTATACAAATTATACTGATTGTCTTTGTGCTAAGTGTTTCCTAGCATGCAGGCTCAAGAATCTCTAGGCATGATCAATACTCACGGAAACTGGAATTAAGGCCCCAAAACATGTTGTATGTGTGTGTATCTTAATGAGAGCTGTGCCCTCAGTCAACCAGGTTCCTTTCAGTCTATTACACACACTCTGCCATTTCTTCACTGTGGTGACAGAAAGGTATTTGGTGACTTTTGTTATAGGATAGTTTGTGTTCTGTCTAATCCCATTCTTTTGTTTGTATTTTGTCCTTTTGCAGTGTTTGCTGAGATTTATGGCCTGTACCTTCATTCAAACAGAAGCAGAACAGAGGATTCTGCTTGTGACTAGAATTATCTGAAAAAGGGAAGTGTTACATTGGGAAACAGTGACTTCCTTTCTCATCACTGGTTGTGTTCAAAGAGCTGAGCTGGGCAATTGCTGGCAGGAGATGTTCTCAAGGGAGTTCATGTATTGATCAGGGGACAGAGATTTGTTTGAGCTAGCTGACCTTGCATCTCCTTTATAATTCTTTTTCTCTGACCCTGAGATTCTATTATTTAATATGACTGGCAGTAAACCCTCACTTTCTCAGAGGATGACTCACTTTTCACTCCTCTTGATGGCTAGATCTGGTCTCTGAAAATATTGAAGTGAGATTTAGATAATAGTCCTTTCTCTATTCACTTCTCAGAAACATCACATTGCTGGAGCCAGGAATAGAATATTTTCTAAGACATTCCTAAAGCCTTTATTGAATTCATGAGAGAGCTACTGAATGAATGTTAGGATACCCCTCTTTTTAGAAGTACCAGTTCATTTGGAGGGAGGGGCTACTAAACATGTGGACAAAAGTGTACCAAGGGCTATGTGAACATCAATTAATTTTTAAATTAATTTTATTGGTACACTTCTGATATACATAATGATCACATTTATCATAAGGAATTTGTACCTATAGATAATATACCTTGATTATTTTTCCCCATTCCCCTCCCCTCCCTTCAACCCTTATTCTCCAAATTTATAAAAGCTTTGTTTCCATTTTTTCCTTTTCCCTTCCTTCCTTTCCTCTTACCCCTCTCTTCTTCCCCTTCCCATTTGAACATTTTCTTCCTACTTTCCAATATCTATCATCCATTTTAATCTTTATTTAAGTGTCTTAGTTACTTTTCTCTTGTTGCTGAGACAAAATACCTGACACCCAAAATTAAGGAAAGTGAGGTTTATTTAGCTCACAGTTTGTGGAGGTTTCAGTCCATAATCAGCTCACTCCAAGGCAGGGTGGCATGGTGAGGGGCAACAGTTCAAGGTGGCAGAAGATGGCAGAAGCAGCAAGAGCAAAAGGGGGGAGAACAAGTCTCTCTTCCTCCCTTATATTGTAAGCAGGCTACCCCCCTTGGGTGGGTGTAGTACTCACACAATCTTCATGCCTTCCTCTTGCACAGGATGAGGATGTTTACAAAGTGAGGACCCTGGCCCACTGCTGAGTTGCTTAGTTAAACTACTAAACTTTTCAAGTTGACACAGTGTATCAACAGTTACAGTCCACCCCTTGTCAACTTGGCAACCAGACACATTTGTTTAAACTGGTTTCGAGATACAAAGACATGCTTATACTTATCATTTCACAACTTGAGCATTATAACACAGGTTTAACAATCCTTAAGAACCAGTATTAATTCTATCAACATTATATTACATTTGAGCCATAACATTTCACTCCTGGCCCCCCAAAGACTCATGCACATCCCTTTATGCAAAAGGCATTTTAGTCCATCTGTAAGAGTTGCCAAAATCCTAACAGTTTCAGTATTGCTGAAAAGTCCAAGTCCCAAGTCTCCTCCAAGATGTAAGGCAAACTGTTAGCTGCAAGCCCCTGTACAAATGAAAGTTAAACACTTCCAACATTCAGTGGCACAAGATAAACATTTTCATTCCAAATGTTACAAATTGGAATACAAAGGATTGGGACCAAATCAAGTCCAAAATCCAGCAGGGCAAACATTAATTCCCGTAGTTCCACGTGCAACATCCCAGGCAATTGGTGGCACATTCTGAGCTCCCAAGGGCTTGGATGGCTCCACCACATGGCACTTCTGGTGGTTTTTTCTCCCATGGATTCTCTCTTGGGCCTGCTCTGCTCCCTCCTTGCAGGTTTCCTCAGACAATCCATGTACCTGGCTTTTCTAAACTTCTGGGGTCTCCACTGCAACTTTAGCTTCACCCTCACAGCTTCACACACTGCCCTCTCAGGGGCACACTGTCTGGCCTCCCAGGCCTTCTGAAATCATGGTGGAAGCCTTCTTAACCCCGCAACTCTCTTGTATTCTGCATGTGCCTAAAACCAGGGACACATGGATGCTTCCAAGGTCTGCTGCCACCTGGAGCAGTAGCCAGGCTTCCCTGTCTCTTGGCTTTAGGGGTCAAGTGCCTGGATTGCTTGGCACTCTGAATCCAATTCTGAGGAACAAATTTTCTATGCCACTGCCATTCTGAAACATGGTACACCCATAGCCATTCTGGAACATGGTGCTCTGTGGCTTTCTCCTCAAAGCAAAGTCTTTCACTTTTGCACTTTTGAGGCTGAGAAGGGTGGAGACTTGCTGCTTCTTATGATGCTGTCAGGCCATCTTTTATATCCTCCTGTTCCTTCTCTGCAATCAAGATCTCCTCTGCTTTTTTTCCCCCACTACTCTATTTATTTAAAATAAACTGACAGGTTCAAATACATGTCTTCAGAAAAGCCAGCTCTATATTTGTAGTCCACAGCTTTACTGGAGCTTCCTTTCTGGCCAAACTCACATTTTAAATCATCCTGCTGGGCTCTTTGCTCTTGATTCTCAACATAAATCTAGCTAAAAGCCACCAGCAGCAGCCATGCCACAGCCTCAACATTAGACTGCCTTGAAATTTCTTCTGCCAGATTAATTAGTCCACTATCCTTAATCTCAGTCTCAGGCAAAATCTCTGGGCATGAGCAAAATGCAGACAAACTTTCTGCCAAGCCATAACACACATCATCTGGAGTCCAATAGCCAATGCAGTCCTTCTTCCCAGCAGAAACCTCCTGAGCCTCATCTTTACTGGTAGGACTTCCATCAGCCTTCTGGTCTTCTGAGCTCTGACCAGAATCTCCCATACAGAACAGCCTAAGGCATTCCAGCTCTACTCTTTCAGGTGACATCTCCAAACCTTTCCAAACTCTTCCCACAAGCCATTTCCAAGGGCTCTTGAACCACATGATCAGGTATAGTCACAGCAATGACCCCATTTCCCTGGTACCAAATTCTGTATTAGTTACTTTTCTCTTGTTGCTGAGACAAAATGCCCGACACCCAAAATTAAGGAAGGAAAGGTTTATTTAGCTCACAGCTTGTGGAGGATTCAGTCCAAGATAGGGTAGCATGATGAGGGGCAGCAGTTCAAGGTGGCAGAAGACAGCAGAAGCAGCAATACCAAAAGGAGGGAGAGCAAGCCTCTTTTCCTCCCTTACATTGTAAACAGGCTACCACCCCCTAGGGCAGGTGTAGCATTCACACCATCTCCCTGCCCTCTTGCACAGGGTGAGGATGTTTACAAAGTGAGGACCTTGGCCCCCTGCTGAGTCACTTAGTTAAACTTCTAAACTTATCAAGTTGACCCAATGTATCAACCATTACCTTACCCTTTTTAGTTTCTCACACAAGAGAAACAATATTATATTTAAACATGTGTGTCTGATTTATTTCACTTAAACGTATGGTCTCAAGGTACATCCATTACCTAAAAATGCCTCAAGTTTATCTTTCTTTATGGCAGTGTAGTACACTATTGTATATAAAAACCATATTTTCTTTATCCATTCATCCATTGATGGGCATCTGGGCTGTTTCCAAAATTTAGCTATTAAAATTGTGCTGCTATAAACATGAGTGTGTATATATTGGTGTGGTATGATGCTTTTAACTCTTTGGGGAGGATACCTAGGAGGATCACACCTAGATCAAGTGGAACCTCTAGTCTTAGTTTTTTGAGGAATCTACATATTGATTTCTATTTTGGTTGTACCAATTTACATTCTCACCAACAGTGGAGAAGGGTTCCTTTTTCCCCACATCGTTGCCAGCATTTGTTACTGGTTGATTTTTTTTTTTTTATGATAACCATTCTTTCTGAAGTGAGATGTTGTTTTAATTTGCATTTCTCAAATGACCAGTGATGTTGAACATTTTTTCATATATTTATTTGCTGTCTATATTTCTTCATCTGATACATGTCTACACATTTCACATGTCCATTTTTGTATTGGATCTATAAATTTAGGGTGTCTGATTTTTCTGAGTTCTTTATTCTAGATATGATACCTTTGAGGAATAACTGGTAATATTTTTTTCCCATTCTGTGGGTTATCTCTTTATTCTGCTGGTGGTTTCTTTTCCTGTGCAGAAATTCTTGATATGATGTGATCCCACTTGTTGATTTGTTGTAATATTTCCTGTGCAATTGGAATTTTATTCATAAAGTCTTTGCCTACACCTACGTCTTCAAGAGTTTTACCTATTTTAGCTTCCAGCAAATTGAATGATTTTGTTTTATATTTAGATTTTTGATCCATTTTTATTTTAGTTTAGTTTGTAGTAAGATACATATGTCTAGGTTAAATCTTCAGCATGTGGAAAGCCAGTTTCTCCAGCACCATTGATTAAAGAGGCTATCTTTATCTGAAGGTGTTTGGTCCCTTTGTCAAAGATAAGGTAGCTGAGTGTATTTGGAGTTATTTCTGCATCTTCCATTGTGCTCCATTGATTCTCAGATTGTTTTGTTTTGTTTTGTTGTTGTTTTACCATTACCATACTGTTCTTATCATGGTAACTTTGTAGTATAATTTAAAGTCAGGCATTTTGATGGCCCCTGCTTTGCCTTCATTGCCCAAAGTTGCTTTTGCTATTCTATGTCTCTTCTGGTTCTATATGAATTTTAGGATTGTTTTCTCTAGTTCCTGTGAGGTATGCTACTGGTGTTTTGATCAGAGTTGCATTAAATCTGTATAATCATTTTGGAAGTATGACCATTTGCACTGTATTGGTTCTGCCCATCCAAGAACAAAGATTATCTTTCCAATTTGTGATATCTTCTTCTATGTCCTTTTTAAGAGTACTGTTGTTTTCACTGTAAAGATCGTTTACTTCCTTCATTAGATGATTCCTAACTATTTAGTTTTTCCTGATGCTACTCTGAAATGTGTTGTTTCCCTAATTTCTCTCTCAGTGAGTTTGTTATTTGTGTATAGGAATGCTATTAATTTTTAAGTGTTGATTTTATATCCTGCTATGCTACTAAATTTAGTTATTAAATCTAGGAGTCTTTTGGTGGAGTTTTGAGCATTGTCTATGTAACATATCATGTTATCTGCAAATAATGAAAATTTAACTTCTTCCTTTCCTATCCTTATTTTTTTTCCTTCTCTTATCTAATTTCTCTGGATAATGTTTCCAGATATATATTGAATAGGCATGGTGATAGTGGACATCATTGTCTTATTCCTGATTTTATTGTGAAAGCTTTCAGTTTTTGACCATTTAGTATGATGTTAGCTGTTGGCTTGTCATAGATGGCTTTTATCAGATTGAGGTAAAGACCTTCTAATTTTCTTAAGGGTTTGTGGAGTGGTGCCATTAGATCTTCTTTAAAGTTCTTATAGAATTCAGTGGTGAATCTCAGGACCTGGGCTTTTCTTTGTTTGTAGTTCTTTTTATTTACTTCTTCAATTTCATTGACTAATATTGGACTATTTAGAATTTTTATATGTTACTGATTCAGCTATGGTAATTCATACGTATCTAGGAGTCTGTCCACTTCTTCTGCATACAGGTTCCTGAAGTACATATTAGTGATCTACTGGATTTCTCCAGGATTCATTGTAATTTCACCCTTTCCATTCTTAATTGCATGGATTTGATTCTTTGCTTTCCTATTTTTTGAGGCTAAGGGTATTTTTGAGGCTATTTTTTTGCTTTCCTATTTTTTGTTGGCTAGGGGTCTGTGACTTTTATTTAATCTTTCAAAGAAGAAACCCTTTGATTGATTCATTCTTTCTATTGTGTTCTTAGTCTCAATTGCTCTGATCTTTATAATTTCCTCCCTTATATGTGATTTGGGTTTAACTTGCTCTTCTTTTTCTAGAAGATTGAGTTTCAACATTAGGTTATTTATTCAAGTATGCTCTGTTTTGAGCGTCAATTTAATATATAGAACTATAGCTAGTCTACTGGGATAGGCATATAGGTATGTAAATGCAAGATTTTTTTTGCACACAAAATCTATAACCCTATTTTCCTCAGGAGAGAAGGAATATGTGATGGATAGGGAGGACTCAAAGTGGAAATGTCACTTAATCTAGACTAATTTCACTTTGTATGTATATTTTTCATAGAGATATCATATACCATAAAATTAATCATTTTCTGTGAAGAGTTTTTGGGTTTTAGTGTATTTTTAAGATTGTGCAATTATCACTACTGTGTATTTCCACAGCATTTTATTTTTATTCCTGTTTTGAAATATAAACATTTTGTGTTAAATCTTTAGTGAATCTTCCCACATAGTAGAACCACATTTTGCTCATATAAACTGTTTGTTTTATTTATTTATTGTATATGAGCTATGATCCAAATGTATGATGAATGTTTATATTTTAAAAATGTATTAGGGCTGGTGAGATGGCTCAGTGGCGTAAGTGCCTGCCTGGCAAGCGCGAGGGCTTGAGTTCAACTCCCGGAAACCACATACAAAAAAAGGGCTGGTGATATCACTCAGCGACACGGGCGCCTGCTGGCACGCGAGGTCCTGAGTTCGACCCCCAGTACCCACACACACAAAAAACATATTAGAGTTAAGGACACATTGCCAATAATCCCCCTAAAAATACCCCTCTGTGTTCAAACACACTTTTCCTATTACTCTTACCACTTTCTGAAAGACCTCTTTCTTTATGAGGCATGATCAAAAGTATGATGGATGCTCCTGTCAACTGCCATCCAGTAGAAAAGCAGGCATGTGAAAACATTAAGATGTGTTCTTATCCATCTGACTAGATCTGAAACTGTGTGTTTTCTGGTTCTTCCCTCAAAATCAAAATGATCATGAAAGGTAAACTTTTTTAATATATCCAAAATATCAATGTAGCTACAATAGCACAACTAAAGACACTCATGAAAAAAAGACATCCAGAATTGCTTCAGAAGATTGCGAGAATGGTATGAATAGTGAGTTCAGAGTATAGGGGAGTATTCTGGGAAAATTAATGGCCACGTAGTTTTTTTTTTCCTTTACGTGGGTACTGGGAACTGAACTCAGGACCTTGTGCTTGCCAGGCAGGCACTTATGCCACTGAGCTATATCACCAGCCTTGTATTTTTTACTGTAATAATTTTTTAAGAAAAATTTAAACAGTCACTGTAGTTTTATCATACTTCATATTGCACATCTTTAATGGGGTACATTAATGGGTAGTTCAGTCCATGTATACAGTGTGTAATAATCAAATCAGCATAATAAGAATTTCCATTTTTATTTCCATAATTATTTTTATATCTTTAGCATTTTATACCCTTCTAGTGATTTTGAAATGTATCATAGATTGTTCAACCTGTAGCTACCCTAATGTACTATACTAAAGAACCAGAAGTAATTCTTCCACTTTAACTGTATTTTTATGTCCCCTTCTTGAACTCCTTTCCATCTCCTCCTTTTTAATGCCTTTCCCAGTCTCTATACCATTCCATCCTTCTGTAAGATTGGTTGGTTTCTACAAATGAGTGATAACATGTGATATTTGCCTGTATCTGACTTATTTTACTTAACATTATGACTTCCAGTTTCATCCACGTTACTACAAATGACAAGGTTTTAATTCTCTTTTGTCCCCAAATAACATTCCATTGTGTACATATACAATATTTTCTTTATCCATTCATCCACTGAATGGCACCTGGGATTTAGTTATTGTGAATAATGCCGCAATAAACGTGGGAGTGCAATATCCTTTTAGTATAATGATTTATATCCTTTGGATATGTACTCAGAGAATATGTTTTAAAATATTTTTTAAATTAAGAGATAGAATATATCAATAAATATCAATATATATGAGTATTAATATATGCATATATGTATGGATATCTATATATAAATATATATATATTAATATCTATATAAAATAATTAAATTAATACATGCAGTACCTCATAGATTTTCTTATCATTTTTTATGGTAAGAACCTTTCAAATCTACTTTCTTAGCAAGTTTCCATTATATAATACATTATTACTGGCTATATTTACTATACAGTACATTAGGTCACTGGGATATATTCTTCTTGGATTCTTTCACCAAAATGTTCACATTTCTCCCAAACCCAGCCCCTGGAAACCATTAGTCTGCCTTTTTTTTATTATTATTATTACTTTTTTATTTGTCTATGCTGGACATTTCCTATTAGTTGGTTTTTGTATGTGAGGACTTTTGTGTCTGGCTTCTTTTACTTAGCATAGTATTTTTTAAGGTTCATTTATGTTATAATGTATTTTATTACTTTATACTGCTGTATTCTGTTGAATAGATAAACCACATTTTGGTTTATCCATTCATCATTTGGTGAGCATTTGATTTATTTCTAGTGTTTGGATGTTATGAATAATAGTTTTTGTGTGACATAGGTTTTCAGTTCTCCTGAGTATATACCTAAGAGTGAAATTGCTGGGTCATATGGTAACTATATGTTTAACTTATTGAGGAACTGCCAAAATGATTTCACTGTAGCTGCACCATTTTACATTCCTACCAACAGTGTATGAAGTGAGGATTCACGTTTTCCCACATCTTCCTCAACGCTTGTTATTGACCTTTTTATTAATCATCCATATAGCCCTCCTATTCAGTATGCAGTAGTTTGGGTTTGCATTTCCCTGATGGCAAATGATAGTGAGTATCTTTTCATGTATTTATTGGCCATTTATATTTCTTCCTTGGAGAAATGAATATTGAAGAGCTTTGCCCTTTTTTAAGCATTACTTTTCTTTTTTATTGTTGAGTTACAATCTTCTGGATACTAGATCCTTAGGAGGTATATGATAGGCAAGTATTTTATCACATTATCTCTTCACTTTCTTCTTTGAGGATTTGAGTGCTGGGGTTTGAATCAAGGGCCTTCACACTCCAGCTACATTCCTAGCCTTTTTTTTTTTTTTTTGAAACAGGGTCTCTCCAAGTTCCTCAGGTTAGGCTCAAACTTGTGATCCTCCTGCCTCAGCCTCTTGAGTAGCTGAGACTGCAGGCATGCACCACTGTACCTGGCTTCCTGATAGTATAATTTGAAGCACAAATAGTTTTTTTTTTTTTTTTTTTTGAGTACCGGGGGTCGACCTCAGGACCTTGTGCGCCAGCAGGTGCCCCTGTCGCTGAGCGATATCACTGGCCCTTTTTTTGTATGTGGGTTCCGGGAGTCGAACTCAGGCCCTCGCACTTGCCAGGCAGGCGCTTACACCGCTGAGCCATCTCACCGGCCCAGAAGCACAAATACTTTTAATTTTGATGAAGCCAAATTTATTTTCTCCTGTTACTTATGTTTTAGTTGTCATATTTAAGCAACTATTAGCTAACCTAAAGTCACAAAGTTTTTTCTCTGTATTTTCTTTAGAAAATTTTATTACTTTTAGCTCTTGTATTCAGGCTTTTCATCCATTTTGAGTTAATTTTTGCATATAGTATGAGGGAGGGTCCAAGTTTATTCTTTTGCATGTGGGATACCCAGTTTTTCCTAGCACCATTTATTGAAGTCTGTACTTTCCCTCTTGAATCATATGAATACTTTGGCAAAGATCAATTCATCATATATGTGGGGTCTATTTCTGAAATCTGAACTCTGTTGTATAAATCTTTATGTATATTCTCATGTCTGTGCCAAACTTTTAGTTGCTGTAAGTATGTAGTAAGTTTTGAAGACTGGAAACTTGTGTCCTCATAATTCATTCTTTTTCAAAAATGTTTTGGTTATTCTGGGTCTCTTCAATTTCCATATGAATTTTAAAATAGGTTTGTCAATTTGAGCAGTTTGCTAAGATTTTGGTAGAAATTTTCTTTTTTCTTTTTTTTTTTATATGGGTACTGGGAGTCAAACTCAGGACCTTATGCTTGCAAGCAGGCACTTGTGCCGCTGAGCAATATCACCAGCCCTTTTTTCCTTTATGTGGGTAGTGGGAGTCGAACTCAGGACCTCACGCTTGCCAGGCAGGTGCTTATGCCACTGAGCTATCTTACTGGCCCAGTAGAGATTTTCTTGAATTGGAATTAATTTGGGGAATATTGCCATCTTAGCAATATTAGGTCTTCTAGTCAATGAACATGAGAGGTTTTTTCATTTAGTTAGATCATCTTTACTTTCAGCATTATTTTAGTTTTCAATGTACAAGTCTTGCACTATTTTTATTAAATTTATTCCTAAGTATTTTGTTTTTCCTAATACTATTTTAATTAAATTATTATCTTAGTTTCACTCTCCGATTGTTCATTGAGAGTGTATGGAAATACAACTGACATTTGTATATTGATTGACCTTACCATTGCTAAACTTGTTTATTATTTATAACAGCTTTTTCTTTCAGTGGATTCCTTAGAACTGTCTACAAGATCATAAGTTCTATAACTAAAGATAGTTTTACTTCTTTCTAATTTAAATGCCTTTTACTTCTTTTTCCTGTCCAGTTGCTCTGACTAAAACTCCCAGTACAATTTGGAATAGAAGTGATGAGATCAGGTATCCTTTTTTTGTTCTTGACTGTACAATGAAACCATTCAGTCTTTCACTATTAATTTGTGATATTTTCTATGTTTTTTTGTAAGTATCTATTATTATTTTTAGGAAGTCTGCTTGTATTTCTAGCTTCTTTGGTTTTTTTAATCATAGAGGGTCGGGTTTTTTCAAATGCTTTTCCTGTGCCTGTTGAGGTGAACATCTGAGGTTTTATAATTTTTATTTCATTATTAGGATGTATTACATTGATTTTTATAATTAAACCAACCTTGCATTTCTGGGATCAATCCCTTTTGGTAAGGTGGATAATTTTTATATATTGCTGGGTGGAGTTGCTAGTGTTTTGAATGAGGAATTCTGTGTTTCTGTTTTCTTGGGGGAGGTTGCGAAAGGTTATGTTAATTCTTCCTTAAATGTTTGGTAAATTCACCAGTGAAGCCATCTGACCCTGTTTTTTTTTTTTTCCCCTTTGTGTGGGAAGTTTTTGATTATTCATTTAATGTTTGACTTGTTATTGCCCTGCTTATTAGATTTTCTGTTTCTTCTGGAATTGATTTCTGTAGTTTTCATCTTTCTAAGAATTTGTTCATTTTCGTCATTTTGTCTTAATTTCTTAGCATACAATTGTTTATGGTATTCCCTTTTAATCCTTATTTCTGTAATATTAGTAGTGATATTTCCTCTCTCATCTTTGATTTTAATAATTTGAGTCTTCTTTTTTTCTATTTTAACTTTTTACAAGGCAAATGTGTCTCTGTAACAACTATATAATTTTAAAAACAGTAAAGAAAGTAGATGACACAAATAGACACATCAAAGATATGGGCATGTTACTGACTCCTTTCAGTCTCTGTGAGCATCAGTTTCTTAATCAGGAAGTTGAGAAATTGCTTCATTATTGTTGAAGTAGTTGAAAACTCTGGACTATATAATTTCTATGTCCCAGCATAGGATTAAATGATATAAATGGGGATTTTTTTTGGACAGAAAGACTAATCTTTGAAGAGCCCAGTATTCCTAAATGGAGTAATAGGAGGTAAAGGTGGAAACTTGGACTTGCTTTATAATCAGCGGGAAGTTATTGAGGATTCTGGGGGTATGAGAGTAGTCAATCAAATTGACAGTCAAGGAAATTAGTTTGCTGGTGGCATGTGGGAGAGACTGAAACTGGGAGGTTACCCAGGAATTTGTCTGGATATAAAGAGATGAGGGAAGTGGCAAAGGAATGTAAAAAGGAGGGATAAGGACCAGGGATTATCTCTCATTTAGAAAGGATTCCTTGGTTTTGAAGGAAGGGGAAGGAGTGAACTCTCTTGCTCACCCATGTCTCTGTCACAGTAAGTAGTTAGCAGTTAGGCCCAGAATAGGTCCAATGTAGATATTTGTTAAATTGATCCCATTAAACCACCTTTCTTCTGAGTTCAATAAAGGCTGGTTAAATCAGCCTTTAAGTACCATGAGAGGGCTTCTAGGAAAGCCTTTCAACCTGGCAGGTTCTGGGCATTGTTTTCCTCACTTGTCACTAGGAAACTGTGTGCTAATTGCAATATCAGTCAACAACACTGGTTAAAAGGTACACCTTAGCTTGTACATGTTGTTGGGCAGGGTTGATATGCCATTATAGGATGCCACCGAGTGAGGATAAGCTCCTAGGCTGACCTGTGTCATTGTACTCTGACATGCAAGCAGACTAGGAGCTTCATCTTCACAGAACAGGAAGCTTTTAAGAGCAGGGAGTTTAGGGATTGGATGAGTTTAGGAGTCAGTAACATGCCCATATCTTTGATGTGTCTATTTGTGTCATCTACTATCTTTACTTTTTTTTTTTGTGGGTACCGGGGGGTCGACCTCAGGACCTCGCGTGCCAACAGGCACCCGTGCCACTGAGCGATATCACCGGCCCCTTTTTTGTATGTGGGATCCGGGAGTCGAACTCGGGCCCTCGCACTTGCAAGGCAGGCGCTTATGCCACTGAGCCATCTCACCGGCCCCTATCTTTACTGTTTTTAAAATTATCTTCAGGCCCAGGGGATCTTTCCTATAACCTTGAGATCAGGAGCACAATAATTTGGGCCTTGCATGGCACCTTTTCCTAAGCTATGAAACATTGCCTCTGCAATACCAGATCCATGAAGATCAGTAATTTCTATTTTCTTTGCTGCTGTATCCCCAGTATCCAACATATGGTAGGCACTTGATATAGATTTAATGAATGAATGATCTTGACAGCAGTTCTTTTGTATGAAAGTGGCATCTTAGCCTAAGGAATGGGCATCTGGAGTTGTTGCAGTGGAGTAAAGATATCTTTTCAGAAGCCCCTGATGGAGGGCCTACCACTTAGACCTTTAGTTCTAGCTAGAAGGGACTTCCACCACCAAATTTTGTGTATGGGAATTGCTTCTTCTTGGAATACAATTGCCTTTGTCCTCCTCACTCTTATTTGTAACTACAATCCCATGGAGTATGGTGTGAATCTAAATCTCATTCTACTCCTGCCCTCATATCCTGTACTCCTTCCCACTGGAAGTGTTCCAAATATTCATCTTATTCTAACCACCTAAAAACCAACATTTTGACTTGACTTGTCCTGAGAATTAAAGAAAAGGTTCTTATCTCTTAAAAGGCTGCCTGTGTTCCCTTTCCCTATCAGGGCTTAGCTTGCTTTGTGAGAAGCAGGACAAAGCTAATAGATTACTAGAAGGTGAGGTTTCCATTATTACAAATAGCAGCACCATGTATATGAGATATTCGCTTCAATGCCTTAGAACCACTTTTTTTTTTTGTGGGTACCAGGGGGTTGACCTCAGGACCTCGCGTGCCAATAGGCACCCGTGCCACTGAGCTATATCACCGGCCCCCATTTTTTTTTTGTATGTGGGATCCGGGAGTCGAACTCGGGCCCTCGCGCTTGCAAGGCAGGCGCTTACGCCACTGAGCCATCTCACTGGCCCCTAGAATCACTTTTTAAACAGGTCCATTCCTTTGAATAATCATCTCTCACATTGGCTCTCAGTTGTATTAAAAGGCAGCGATTACCATATCGAAGACACAAAGCTGACCTTTTGGAAGAGATTCTAATAGAGAATTTGTAAAGGATGATAGGTTCTGGGTGGAGATAAATTTTGCACATTTCGCTGTGTATACAAAATGTGGGGCCAGTGAGATAGCTTAGCGGCATAAGCACCTGCCTGGCAAGCACGAGGTCCTGAGTTTGACTCCCGCTACCCACATATGAAAAAAGGGCCGGTGATATCGCTCAGTGGCACGGGCGCCTGCTGGCACGCGAGGTCCTGAGTTCGCCAGTACCCACAAAAAAAAAAAAAAGTGTTAAAGCCAAGTGATCCCTTCTTGCTGTGGCCTGTAGCAAATAAATATGTAGGTAACATTTCTAGGCATACTGGGTGATAACCACACTTCCCATCCCTTAGGAAGGAATGTGAAAAGAAGAATATACAGAGTTGGGAAGCAATGACTCTTTTTTTTTTTTCTTTACCATTTTAACTATTTTTTGTAACTGCTGTTTTTTAGCTTCATCTGAAAGCCTCTGAAATCATGTACTAATAGGCTTTTCTACTGGCAGAAATGGGGATGCATCTAAGTTGCTTGACCTCAGCTTCTTAAGTCAGGGATGTGGAAAACAAGTAGAAAGTGAGGACAGGAAATATGGAGAGTTGATTAAACCTGTTGAGACAACTGGAAAGGTCCTTGGCAAATTACCTCTTACAGATTTTGTCACTGTGGTGGGGCACCTGTCTTTTTCTTCCTGTGCCCATATTTTTCTCTGTTGTAGGACTAGGGCTAAATGGACTATCTTGCAAGCTAAGTCATCCAAGATCCAAAGACATCTCACCCAAAAGAGGGTTTTTTGTTTGTTTGTTTGTTTTGCTTCCCTTCAATTTCATGATTTGGAATGGACAGTCTCAGTCTTTACCAACCGTATACATTTTTTTTATGATTCTAATAATTGTCAGCCCATTTGACCCAAAGTTTTTCCTTTTCTCTTCTTGTCTCCCTTAGAGCCAGAGGCACACATGTGATGGCATAGTGTTTAAGAGTATAGGCTGTACAGTTAAGACTGTCTGGGTCCTATCCCAAGTTTCTCTGCTTCCTACGACTTGGGACATATTTCTTGACTTCTTTTAGCCCTAGTTTCCCCTTCTGTGAAATGGTGTTAAAAATGGCACTTACCTAGCAGGACTGAATAAAGTTTCTTGAAAGCTCTTAGCACAATGGCTGGTATATAGTAAATGCTTAATCAATAGCAATTATTATGTGGTGGGGAAATATTCTGATATCCCCATCCAAACTTTGAGGAGGTAGAAATATTTCCATGTCCAAGTAATTTTACAGTCAAATTTTGATTATTTTTTATATATCCTATGGTGGAAATCAATACTAAAGGCCTTTCTATTGAGACACCCATTCTGGCATTCGACTTTGGTATTAAAATTGTAGGTACTTAAATGTGGTGTTTTGACAATAATGTAGCTGTCATACTTAGATATTTAGTTTAAGTTTTTTTTTTCTTGATCCAACTGTGCTTCCTAGATATGCTTCACTATGAACATGTTTTGCTTGTAATCACTTTTCTCTCTTTGGAGATGTTCTTAGCCAAGAAGACTCTCAGAAATGAATTAGTCACACCTCACATCTTCCATTTCACAGATAGGTTGCCAGAGACCTAAAGAGGATTAGACCCATACTTAGGGCCAGCAAGCCACAATAGAGCAAGGTCTGGCATTTTGTTTGCAAGGGCTTCTGATTGAAGACTCTTTGGGTACCCAAATGTTATAATTTATTCCTTTATTATTTGACTGTAAACTCCTCAAGAAGGAAGTTAACCCATTACTCTTTTTTCTGCCTATTTCCACAGCTCTGGGTGAACCAGGAGGATGGGGTGGAGGAAGGGACCAGTGATGTGCAGAACGGGCATCTGGACCCCAACTCAGACTGCCTGTGCCTGGGCCGACCACTCCAGAACCGGGACCAGATGCGGGCCAATGTCATCAATGAGATCATGAGCACTGAGCGTCACTACATCAAGCACCTCAAGGACATTTGTGAGGTAGACATCATGGTGCATGTGGAGGCATACAGGGTGGGATAGAGGGCACTTTTATGAAAAACCAATGGCTGTGATGGGCCTGCCTTTGAGAGTCCCAAGATGTTGAAAAGGACAGCTGGACTACCTCCTAGATTCTATTCAGTGGAGTGAAACCATTCTCTTGGGGCTCTCAATTCTCCATTTCTCTCCTTTTCTCTAACTTTCTTATTCATTAATATTCATTTACTATCCTCTTCCTTTCCTTCCCCCTTCTTGCCTCTCTCTTTTCTTCTTGTCCCTTTTCTTGTCCCCATTCTCTCTCCCTGAATCTTTCCTCTTTCTCTCCCCTAAATCTCTAACCTTTTCCTCTTAGTCAAGAAGACTCTCAGAAATTAATTATTCACAACTCACATCTTCCATTTCGCAGATAGGTCACCAGAGACCTAGGGAGAATTAGACCCATGCTCAGGGCCAGCAAGCCACATTAGAGCAAGGTCTGGCATTCTGTTTGCAAGGGCTTCTGATTGAAGTCTTCTCATTTCTGATCTAGTTTCTCATGTCAGTGTCTAATTTCATTCATTAAAGCAAAGCACAGATTCTTCCAAGCCAGTAATTCACGGGCTTGAATGTGTACCAGAGTCCCTTGGGGAGCTTGTTAAGCATATAGATCCCAGAACCCTCATCATTACCACACAAGTTGTAAATTATCAGGTTTGGGGTAAGGCATAAGCATCTATCAGTTTAAAGAGCATCCTTGATGATGTTGATGCTTCTGGTCCTTTTCCCTCACTTGGAAAACACTTGCTGGTTTCAGCAAAGAAATTCTTAGGGAATGGAATCTACAGAATAAGACTAGATGAAAAAGCCTCAGGTCTTTCAATATATCACTTTGCTCCCCAGGAACTGTTTCTCTACATTTCCTAACCGCATCTAGAGAAGAGGAGAGCCTTTTTCCTCACATTCTATTGAGCACAGTGGACTTAAATTGGCATTTTTAAAGGGCATTTTACTAAATAGAGGAAAACAATGGAAAATGGAATAAAGGATTAGACACAGACAGACAGACACAAACAGATAGATCCACACACAATGATGGCCTTCCACTCCACCCACAGAAATCTCTTCTTTGAATCTTTTCATCTCCTTCATTTCATACAATAGGTCATGTCATAGTTTCTGTCTCCTACCCTGGGGCCCACTTTGATATCAATAGTAAGGTCTAATATTTTTCAAAGTTCTTATTTCTCTAGAGCAGTGCTGCTCATTAGAACTTTATGCAGTGATGAAAGTGCTCTGTTTTCCCTCTCCCTTAAGTCAGATCATTTTACTACTTTGCAAAAAACCTTCCAGTGCTTCACCATTTCTCCTCCAATTAAAAGCTAAAATTCTCATTACTTACAAAGTGCTGTATAGTGAAGCTCTTCATACATCTTTGACTTAATCTCCTGCTCCTTTTCCCCATGCCCACTGTCCCAATACACCAGCCTCCTTGGTCTTCCTTCAACATGCCTGACATGCTTACCTTAAGATCTTTCACAATATTTTTTTCTGTGCCTAGAGCACTCCTCCTGATATCTACATAGCTCCTTTACTCACATCCTTCAAGTCTGGTGCTCAAATACTACCTCTTCCTTGAGACTTTCTTAAACATTATATTTCAGAGTGCAATCTTGCATTGCCTCTCCCCCTTTCTTCCTTTACACTTAAGACAATGTAATTATTGCCCATTACACTTATGAGTATCTGACATATTTTACTTATATATTTTGTTGGTTAGACAATCTCCCCTACTAGAATATAAACTCTATGAGAGGCAGGAGTTTTCATCTTGTGATTTACTGATGTATCACTCCTAGCACAGGACCTGACACATAGTAGATGCTCAGTAAGTACTGCTTAAAATCAGAATTAAATATAATTGCTGACGTGTGTACCACTTTGATTGACAAAGTACATTCATATTATATGCCATTTGCTCTTCAAAGAGGGCAACAGTTGTCATTGTTATTTCTATTTTCTAGGAAGTTAATTTATTTTCCTACAGTTCCCAGACACTAGCCTAGTGGGAGTCCTTTAGTCCTCTTAGGATCATCTGTACCCAACACCCAAACCTCTTGATTTCTTCCTACAGGGACATCACAATGGAAATATCCATCTTTCCAGAAGGAGTAGAGCTATGACCTATATCATAGTCACTTTCATTGTCATTGAGACACAATACTGGACAACCACAAGTTAAAGGAGGAAAGGTATATTTTGGCTCACAGTTTAGAGAGGTTTTAGTCCATAGGTGGTTTTCCAAGGAAGGACAGTGTGGCAGAGGGGCATAACAGAGGAATAGCTGCTTACATCATGGCCTTCAGAAAGCAGAGAGAGTCAAGGGAAGAGCCAGGAAGGGAGATATAACCTTCTGGATCATACCTACAGTGACCCTCCTCTTCCACCCAGGCCCTATCTCCTAACAGCAATTCAAGTGTAAAGTCCCTCTAAGCCAATCACCTTCCAATGGTCCTGCCTATTATTGCATGAAACTTTAGGGGGACATCTAGAAATAAACCATGAAATTCCGCTCTGGCCCCCAAAAGACTCATATGCATGTCCTTATGCAAAATGCATTTAGTCCATCTCTAAGAGTTGCCAAATTCTCAACAGTTCCAGCATTGCTGAAAAGTCCAAGACCAAAGTCTCCTCTGAGACTAAAGAAAGAACTTAGCTGTGAGGCTCTGTAAAAATGAAACAAAAGTTAAACATTGCCAACATACAATGGTACCAGGTAAACATTCCCATTTCAAAAGGGAAAAATAGGAGGATAGAAAGAAATCAGACCAAAGACCAAAAACCAGCAGGGCAAACATTAAATTCTATAGTTTCATATACAGCACCCAGGGCAAGCTGTAGCAAGATATACACTCCAAAGGGCTTAGGCAGCCCTACCCAGAAGATATTTCCAGTGGTTGTAACCTTCATGGCTTCTCTCTTGGGCTAGGTTTGCTTACTCCTTATGGCTTTCCACAGACATTCTACATTTCTGGTTTCTCCAACTTCTTGGGGTCTCTATTGCAATTTCTTCTTCACTTTAACAGCATCATCCAGTATCCCTTCAGGGGCACACTGCCTGGCCTCTCAGGCCTTCTTCTGAAATCTGGGTGGAAGCTTCCATAACCCCATAACTCTTGCATTCTGCATGTGTGTAAAACCAGTATTACATGGATGATGCTGAGGTCTGCTGCCAGCAGGAGTAGTAGCAAGGGCCCTTTACATCTTGCTGACGTTTGCAAAGGTGTCCAATTGCCTGAATGCCTGAGCATGGTGAACTGAATTCTGGGGAATCAATTCCCCAGGCACTGGTTCTCCAATAGAATGCTCTGGGGCTCTCTTCTCTAAGCAAAGTATTTCATTTTTGAAGGCCAGAGGGCAGGGTCTTCTTCTTTCCTGACATGCCCTGAAGCTATTTTTCCTATTGACCTGATGCAAAACACTAGGCATTTTTTTAATGCTAATCTTCTCAGCAACTCTGTTCTTCTCTGTTCCAACTTTACAGGCCCTTCATTTCTGGTAAAACTCAAAACTTTTAAAATCACTCAGCTGTGCTGTTTGCTCTTGATTTTCATTATAGCATTGGCTTAATGCATCCAACAGTACCCATGCCACAGCAACACATGAATGCTAGGCTGCCTTGATATTTCCTCTACCAGATTAATTAGTCTACCATCTATAATCTCAGTTTCCTGCAAAGTCTCAAGAAATGAGCAACAGGTAGACAAATTTTCTGCCAGAGCATAACATACATGTTCTCAAGTACAATTGTCATGGGATTCCTTGTTTCCAACAGAAACCACAGGAACCTGGCATTTACTGACTGTGTTTTTGTATAGTAAGGATAACTATAGGATCCCTGTCATTTTGTCTGTAAGAGTTTGGAGTTGGGGGTTTTGAGGTAGACCCAAACTCTTGGCAGGATTGATAAGGGAGTGGGGTTGTCGCCAGGTTTTGGGGGTGAAGTTTTCACAAAGTTTTGCAGAATTTGGTGAATTAGGAAGAGCAGTGGGAGGTAATCTCTGAAAGTTGATGTATTGGGGGGAGTGTTGCCAAGAACAAAGGGATGCCCATACATCAGTTTGAATGGGCTTGAGGAGATGGGGTTTGAGGGGGGTGGCACACATGTCTTTTGGGTTTGTAGCATGAGTTTGGTGAATTAGTATAGGAAAGAGAGGTACGGACTGTAAGATGTTGGAATAAAATGAGCCTGGAGCTTTTTACAATTAGGAGAGCCACTGCCACTAATGTTTGGAGACAGCTCGGCCACCCCAGGACCATCTTGTTTAACTGTTTTGAGAAGTAGTTTATAGGCTGTATTTTGTGTTATGAAGTTGAACTAGGAGCCCAAAAGCAAATCCCATTTTTGGTATTTACATATAGGCGGAAAGGTTTATTGGGGCTGGAGAGATTGAGTACTGACACTGAAGTGAGGGCTGATTTGAGTTAGTTGAAAGCAGAAGACAGAGAAGAGGGGAGAATAAGTGGTGACTAAAGTTTCTTGAGACAGCCTCATATAGGGGTTAAGCTATGAAACCAAAGTTTGAGATCTGTAACCAAAAGTAATTAATGAGCTCTGAAAGGCAAAGGAGATCAGATTTTGACTGGGATAAGGGAATGAGGGTTTTGTGGTCCTGTGTGATTCCCTTATGACTAGGGGTAATGTGAGTTCAGTATGAAAGAACTAGATGTTGTCTGGAGATACCCAGTATCCCTTTGCTTTTAGGAAATTAAATAATTAAATAGTGTCTGTTATGCACAGATTGAGAAAAGAGCTGTACAATAAAAGTTAATGTATTAGATAAAGCAGCTAGGGTTTTAGGGGCCATTTTTGAGTTTGTTGATCATCAGAGATAGGGTGACTTTGAGCTTAGACTTCAGACCTAAACTGGGTGATAAAATCTAAATAGGTTTTTGTAGTGAGCTTAAGTGTTGGTCTGAGGCCCATTATTGAGAACTGTAAGATTCTGGAAGAAATAATCTGGAAAAGATAGTATACAGACATGAACAGAAGAAAATTAAGAATAATTAGTAGCCATTTTTACCAAAAAGTTTGCAAACCAGAGCCAAATAATATCTTTTGTGATATAGTTACAATCAGGCACTTATGCATAAGAACCCTTCCTTCTAACCTCTCAGCTCCACTTATCTTTTGGTAAGGTTGACACAAATCACTCCATTTTGATTTTGACAGTTTTCATTGTTTGTTTGTTTGTTTGTTTTTTTGTTTGTTTTTGTTTTTGTTTTTTTTTAATATCTCCTCTGGTCCTGAAGGCAGTGTTGATTAATCATTGTTTATTATTATGTCCCTCATTGCTGAGATGCTGTTCCAGTTGTTGGTCTTATTCTGGTCCCATGTCAGAAGGGGAGTAATTGATGACTTGGAGTTAGTGTCATAGGCCCTTTCAGCCACGTTTTATCAACAAAGAGGTTTAAAAGGAACAGATCTTAGGCCTAACCAAACCAACAAGAGTAAAAGCAGAATAATCAAACATATTTCCTTTTAAATGCCTCATCCTCCCTAGACTTTTTGACATATTGGACCTCTGAGTTTTGTCACTACCTTTCCTTTTTCCATCTTGGTAGGATAAAACCTTACTGCATAAAATCTTCTCATTCCAAGACATAGCTTTATATTTATAATGTTTTTTTTTTATTTCCTTCTCTATCTGTAATAAGCCTAGTAGCCGCTTGTACTTTAAAATATTTTGGTACATTTTAATCTCAGAGTTAACTTACAGATGTTATATTTTTATTAGAGCTAGCTGACTAACAGATTTTAAGCAGCTTTGAACAGTAAATGTTTAAAGTATCAGAGAAAGTATAAAGAAGAGCAAAGATGTTATCTTTTAGCAAGGACTGATAACCTTTTAAGACTTCATATGACTTTGAATGACAGATTATCTTATTACATGTAGAAACTAACAAAAAAGTAAGTTAACCCTATAATTGTAGTTTAAGAATCATCCCAAAGCTGTTCATAAGTAACGTTTTAGGCACATTGATTAGATGAATATATTAACTTAACCCACTGAATTTAAAGTAAATTTACTAATCAGTTAAGATGTTACCAATCATTTAAGATTTTTTTTTAGTGTGCCCTCATTACCTTTTTATGGGTGGTCAGGAAGCTTATCTGTCTTTTGGCATGCTGAGACAGTAGTCAATCTTAGCTTGTTATTTGCTAGGACCCATTGTAGGCTGTGTGTAACCCAAAAGCCACTTTTTCCCTGATACTTGACCTTGTAGTTTGACTTATTTACTATTATACCAACTTGGGTTTAGACTCTAGCATGAACTCAGTTTGGTGATTTAGACCACCCTATTAAAAAAAAAACTAACTTTGTGGCAGTGTTTTCCCTTGGCCTTGGTATTTCATTTTATTTCAGCTTTTTCCTGTATTTACTTGGTATGGGCTTGGAGTTTAGTCTCTGTTGTTGCTGCCATGGGTGGGGGGGTCACCCCATGTCCACTCAGATTTTATACAGATCTCTTTAAGTTGTTTGCCAACAAACAATATTTTCCCCTAATCTTGGGGATTGGGGATCCTGGGAATAACCAGAGAAGATACCCATCTTGGATAAAACTGAAGAAAACTGGTTAAGACAGCTGCTTTTACAACCACAGAAGGAATCTTATCCAGTATTTCCCCATGTCCAAGGTTGATTATTATAAACACAGATTAACAGGCAGACAAAGAGATGAAATGCATAACACAATTATCTCCCTAGGGGTTATCATAGTATTTTTTAGATGAATCATAATAGAGATCTCTTGTAATATTTTTGTTATTTTAACAATATAGAGTTACACCAATTAAAGTTAGAAGATAGGGCATTTGTGTATGAAGGAGGAGAGAAACTGAAACAGAGTTATCTGGTTGGGGAGAGACTGGAGGCTGAACTGGGGCCTGAGGGTGACCAAAACCCAGGCATTTTTTTAACTTGGGAAAAGTCAAAAAGGGAGAAGGAAAATGAATGTGTGGATAATGCCCTCTGCCCCTGCTACCTCCTGGAGGAGGAGGTCAGCTGAGGTTCCAGTTTAGGAGGGAGTTGATGAGCATAAGAGCTGATAGTGGGCTAAGAAAAAGAGGATAGAGAGGGGATAGTTAATGGCAGGAGTTCTCTGATGTTGGAGGTGAAGAAGTTTTGAGGGGCATATGGGAATAGCAGTGCAAGGTCAGCAGGACTGAATTCAGGTTCAAGGACAGAACTAGAGTCAAGTCTAGGTTGATAATGAATAAGGAGAATTTGGAAAGTAGTACAGGATTGACAGAAAGTTGACTGAGAAAGTAAAAGAAACCCTGCACATAAGGAACTTTGGACAACTTGACATTGCAGTGGGTATATCTGCTTAAGTGTTGAAGAATTTGGAAGTTGAAGGTACTGTGTTTAGGTTACTGATTATCTATTAAGCTGTGTTATAGAAGAAAAAAATTTTTTTTGGTTTGATGTCTCCCCCTCCCAGATAGAGGGTTTTCAGGTTTTTAAGCAGACAGAACAAAGGCAAGTCTTTGGGTGGCTAGAAGGCCAAATTGAAATTGTCCATAGTGGAGTGAGTGGGGTCTCTAGGTAAATGGAAGAGAAAACAACAGAGAGACAGGCATCACCTATCTCCGAGTATGTTCGTGATAAAAGTCACCACCAGCAGAAGACCAGCATCCCATGCCTCATGAGGGTCCAGACCAAGAGGACAGTTCCACAGGCCAGAAAGGACTAAGACCTAGTGCTGGGATTTTTGGACAGACAAAAGAAAATGGCAAGTTTCTCTGGAGGACACCTAGAAATTCACCCAACTTCTAGGAAATGACTTCCTGGATCAGAGAGGATGGTTGGTGCTGTGTGGAAGGTCAGCAACAGTAAAGGCAACCTTATGAATTGGTCCCTTCACAAAGGCCTCCTGGGTTTCAGCCCCAAATGTTAGGTTTATTAAATCCTGGAGACGACAGATGGAGGCAGAAAGATATATTAGCACAACATGTACACCAGCATATTGGGGATCTAGAGACTTCAGCTTACCCCTGAGGAGCAAGGCAGCAGCTTTTAAGCCTGGGGTAGGGAGCAGAGCTTGGGCTGGGGAATGGAATGAGGGATGGAATGAAGAAGTTAGCTGGCTTAAAACCTAGAAGTTAAGCTGCTGGTGGGGAGTGGTTTAAGCTAACAGGGACATCTGGGTATAAATAACAACCTTGCTTTGAAGGTTGCTCAATCCAACTAACATAAACAGTGCTTTTACTGAAGATTGTTAGAAACTATTTCTTTGTCCTATTTTGCAATCACAGATGCCAAAGGTGGTTAAAAAAAGCTGTATCTAGTTGGGCCAGGGACAATTTTCAGCCCTGGGTTGTATCACCTTTAACATGTTCATGACGGGGCTATACTTAGTACGTCACACTGCCAGGCAGCTCTGATTCGAATTTGATTATTCCCACCGGCTTAAACCACTGGTGGTACATGCATGACTGCCCATAGGGCAGCTTGTACCAGTTCTCAGCGGGACTTAGCTTACAATAATGCAAAGAAAGCCATTGATTTAGCAAGCCAGATGTCATCATATTACAGTTCCTTAAAGAAAACATTCAAATGTATAAAAATTGTAATACAGCTAATTTGTGGTACAGCAATTGTAAATGCATATTATATATACCCACAATGGGAAACTTGTAAGATTTCCATGTTAAAGTTTAAAGAATTAATTATTGATAAACTATTCATGAATATAAATAAATTTATTTTAATTTAATGAAAATTTAGTTGATTATTGTAATAATTTTAATTGGTATGAATAGTATTAATATTTATCTTTGGGCAATAATTAGTCAAATTCAACCAACTAACTAGATTCAGTCCATTTATAGACTTTTAAAATTAATTTTATTATTAAAAAGACCAGTAAAAGTGGTTAGATTCATTTGTACCACCAGTGGTTGAGGCCAGCAGGAATGTGTTAAGCCAAAACCTGTGGAGAAAAAAAAAATGATTTACTAGAAGGAATACCAAATTTAGAATTGGAAATCCAGGGTTTGAGTTCCTTTTTGGTCATTCACTGGCCAGGAAACCTTAGCAAAATCTCTTCTACCTTGACCTTCTACCCAGCTCAAAAATGGGTGGATTAGAGTTCTTTAAGTGATTTCTGGATCCTACTTTCTCTGGTTCTGTAAAATGTAAATATGCTGAACTAGAGAGCTGTGGAAGTAACACAGGTTTCTTCCGCATTTTTTCCTCTTTTTCCTTGGTACCCTTGGAGGCATGTGCTACTCAAGTGTTAATATGCCAACCCATGCAATATATTCTTCCTGTAAGTTAAGTGACACTTCTAAATATGTGTCACTTTTATATTTATCAAGGGGAAAATGGGAGACACTATATTCAATATAAAAAAAAAGTCGCACTATCTATTAGAAAATATTTCTTTTTACTCCTAGGAGTAGAAGTGCTTTACAAATGTTTAAACAATAACATTCTCATTTTACAAATGAGGAAGTGGGAAATCAACTGACTTTTAACCGAAGTCTATCGCTGAGGTCAATAAGAAATATCTTTTTAAATGAATTATCTGCAGAAGACCATATTCTTTCTAAATCTGGATGGTAATATAAAGTACTACTCAGTTTAACTCAGTATAAACTAAACTCAGTTTAGTTCCAGATCACTGTGACCAATGATTGGTGATATTGCCTCTTGTAACCTTGGAACTCATTTTACAACCAGGGAAACTGAGGCATGGGGCAAGCAGAACTAAGTATATCTTGTAAAGCTGACTTTCTCATCTCTTTTAGGGAAGATAAGCTCAGTTACCCCACAGCTATGGAATAAATACTGTCCTAAAATGCCTCCAGAGAAAATGACCTACCTTTTCTCAGTCATTTGTATTAGTGTCTCATATTATTATTAATTATTATTATTATTATTATTATTATTATTTGTACCAGGAATCAAACTCAGGACCTTGTGCTTGCCAGGCAGGCGCTTGTGCTGCTGAGCTATATCCGCAGCCCGTGTCTCATATTCTTAACCATAAAGAAATTCTTACTCAAGTTTAAATAAGTTTTTCATAAATTCTTCAAGTCATGCTGTAATGTCATCATTCTGTAGCTTCAAGTCATTTTTATTTGGTATGTTTAAACCTGCGGTTTCAAACTTACTAGCCATTTAGATTTTCTTCTATACCTTACCTATCCCAGTATTTTCCAATTATCTTTACATCTTAATATGCATAAAAATGATAATACATTGCATAAAATGGCAATATTTATATAGCATGAGGATAGATGAGGTAGCTAATCAACCTAAAGTGCCCAACCCAGATGGTTCTACCTGCCTAGACCTTACCCTGTCCACCAGACTAGCTAGACAATCCAGGCCTCTCTCTCTCTCTCTCTCTTCTTCTCCCTCACCCTCTTTATTGGTGCTCCTTGTATAGTCCACATATTACTGTATTTATTACTCACTCATCAGTTTTCCATGTGGCAAATATCTTCTTCCTATCCTCTGGGTTTTAAAATTATTTTATTTTATTTGAAGAAGAGTTTTCCTGTCCCAAAAGGGGTAAGAAGAAAAGAAAACCAACAATTTTAATATGCTGCTTCTAAGTTACTTTTTGCCACCACTAACATGGGGAGAGCTAGTCATTTCTCATTTATTCAACAAGTATATACCAAGCAGCAACTATATACGAGGTACATACAGCTGCGAATATGACAGTTATGGTCATTATACCCTCATTTAAAAAAAATCCTCAACATATTTACGAGATCTCCTACTAGACTTTAAGCTTCTAGGCAAAAAATACGTGAAAGCCCTAGAAACTCAGACCTAAAAGGGGCCACAGAAATCTTTTCTGATGTTTCCATTTTAGAGATGGAGACACTGAGGTGTAGACTTGTGGGTGCCCTTCTTTAAAGAACGCCCAAACTCCATATGTTTCAGAGGCTCTTTGATCTATTCTATTTCCCAGTGGTTTGGAGGATCTCCCCTGCTAATCCTGTCTATAGTTTATAGCGCATAATCAAGGCACTACTTCTAGATACGTACACTAGATCTAGACTTCTAGATCAACCCTTATGAATTTAAGAACAAAGCGAAATGGATGAGCAACCTTCCTTGACTGCTACCATAGCAATACCAGGGATGATTCATGCCAATTGTGACTGATTTGGTAACATCCACAAATTCCTAACTACTCTGTGGCCTGCCTTCTCTCCCGTGCCCACTGGGAGGCAGTGGCGAGGCGCTGGGAAACTTGCCCTCTTGAATCAACACACAGTACCCTACTCTGTCTTACTAATTCAGACTAGGATCTGAGGGTTTTTGAAGCATGTCTGACAGTAAGATCCATAGATTGCTTCTGTTCCCTCTCTGCTCTCTAACAGGTCTTCAAAAGGCCTTCTGAGTCTTTTACAAGATAAACATACCTGACTCCATCATCCTTCATGGCATTGTTTTTCAGGCCCCTCTATACTCTACTTACCTGCTTAGCTCCCTCTGGTGGTGCGGTGTTTTTTTGATCTTTGTGCTACTTTCCTGAATAGTGTTACTACCTTCTAATTACCTCTCGTTTTTGCTTTTTAATCTACTTTTTTTTCCCTAATTTAAAATGACATTAGGTTTTTTGGTAGTCACATTTTATGGCTAGCTCATCTTAAACTTATATACCTTCAAAAGTAAGTGAATAAGAAGATATAATTGGCTCCTACGCCAAACATGTGTTGATCTCTGCTATGGGAAATTAGATAATCGTCAGTTCAGACACAAAATCGGAGGGGAGGGGATAAAAAATAAAAGCAGGACTCCAGTAAACTATTCATCCTTCTTTGTCTTTCTTCTCCCAGACGCTTAGACATTTGTATGGTATAGGGGTTGAGGCTGAAATTTTGAGGTTCTCTGACTTTGATATTGTTTCTTATGTACCATGTCTTATTTTCTTGATAAAGCTAGTTGCTAAAACTTATTTGTAATGCTTTCGTCAAGTTATATGTCCTAAACTGTAGGACTGGATATTTTGAGAAGAGATTGGATTCTTCCTCTTTACTGATAATATTGTACTCAAGGAAGCCTTTTTTTTTTTTTTGTGGGTACCGGGGGGTCGACCTCAGGACCTCGCGCGCCAGCAGGCGCCCGTGCCACTGAGCGATATCACCGGCCCCTTTTTCATATGTGGGTTCCGGGAGTCGAACTCAGGCCCTCGAGCTTGCCGGGCAGGCGCTTAAGCCGCTGAGCCATCTCACCGGCCCTCAAGGAAGCCTTTTTGTAGCTATATTTTATTTTCTTTATACTCTCAGACAAAGAGTTTTTCTCACTTTTACCCATGAAGACAACTAAAAACAGGATTAGAGGAAGTTTAAAAACAGGAACAAAATCAACCAGAATCCATCAAATATAACAGAATTGTTTGTGCTTTTCCATTATTATAATTCCTTCAAATATGGTCATAAGTATGTATGTGTGTGTATTTAAAGATTTATAATCATAGTAATATATCATTTATCTTCCAATTTTTAATAGTCTATCATAAACACCCTTCCATGTTTCTATGTGTGTGTCCTAACCATTTTAATAACAATGTAATATTCCCTCAAGCTAAATGTACCAGAATATATTTATAATCTAATATTAGCTTTAAAGAACAATTTTTTTTTTTTTTTTTTTTGTGTGGGTACCGGGGGGTCGACCTCAGGACCTCGCGCGCCAACAGGCGCCCGTGCCGCTGAGCGATATCACCGGCCCCTTTTCCGTATGTGGGATCCGGGAGTCGAACTCGGGCCCTCGCGCTTGCAAGGCAGGCGCTTATGCCACTGAGCCATCTCACCGGCCCTAAAGAACAATTATTGATAAAATATTCTAGGGCAGTGGTGGTGAATCTATGACTAACATACTGCAGTGGACATGCAGAGCCCTCTCTGTCTGCACATGAGCCAAGTAGCCCCAGCAGCCAAACATCTGATATTCAGGTTTAATTGCAGTTTTGTCACTTTGTGATAAATAAGTGGGTTTTGTATTGCAATTTGGGCACTCAGTCTCTAAAATGTTCACCATCACTTCTCTACAGTCTCACCATCCTGTGGGCAGTCAGTCTTCCTAATATGTAGCTTAAATACAACATGTATAATTTAATAGAAAGAAAATAATGTTCTTGATAATGGAATGAATGGTTTACTTAGGAAATTAGGACCTGTACTGACTTCTCACTTTATTCTTTTTCCCAGAGACCATTTTCTTCTTTAAATTTTTGTTACATTCCATACCGATGTTGAACTGTGGTATCCTTGCTGCTTTTGGGGGATTTATGATATTTGGTTTCTTCCCAAAATCTTTCAAATGGATGAAGTGACAAAACTATTAAGTATTTCCTGAACTGATTTATCAGGGGATGAATGAGCTCTCCAGGCTGGACTTTTCTCAGTGTGATCACTCACTAGTAACTACTGCTTTCCCAGTAGTAACATGCTAAGTGTAACATTATTTCTATTTTTTCCTCCCAGCTGTACTCCTGGGCCTATCTTATGGAGAAAAAGTAAGAGCAGGGGGGAGGAAGCCTCTGTTTCCCTTCTTAATGTTGTGATGATATGCTCACTGCTTTCCTTGCTAGATTGTAGTTAAGGTACTTTCAAAGGGAGAAGGGGAGAAAGAAACACAGACAGACACAGGCAGACACACAGGAACACACCAACTAAGACATTAAACTGTGGCATTTACATGTTAGATAAGGAGGAAGCCAACAGGAGTTTATTACCTCTCTCTTTATTCATGAAGAAAGGCTTTCTAGGGAAACAGAATTTTGGGAGATACTTCAGTAAAGGGAGGAAAGCCAAAAGTTTATTATGAGAATTGGAGGACATCATCTTTCTAGTCAAGAATTGGATATGAAGAAAATGCAAGAATCCTTGAACATGTCAGTCACTGAGGGCAGTATAGCCATTACTTAAATAGTTGTCAAAACAGACATAGACTATTAATTTGCAAACTGTTGAAAGTCACCTACTTATTAATGGCTGAATTGAGAAGTGAGAAGAGTTAGGGAACTGAGATTTTGGTCAAGGTTGATAAAGATAATTAAAGCCAGGGATGACAATATTTCTGGTGTATGCCTCAACAGCCTCATTGACCACTATGTTAGGGGAGAAAAAGTGAGGTTATGGACAGGGCCCAATGTGGTAAACCAGCTACTAAAGGATTCTTGAACACTTAAGAAGCATATTAAGAAGCTTGCACCTAACTTTTAAATGAAAAGAAGTGAGCATAATTTGTTCTAAGAAAATTTTATGTATTAATGATTTCTAATGAGGACAGTAATTGCCAGTTTAAAAAGTCCACACCAATAGGTTCAAAATGAAAGACCCAGTTTTAGTTATGGAATATATTTTTTTACTTAGACTTACAATGTTCCCTGAGTCTGTTTACATTACCTCAGTGCTATCTTATCAGACCAAGAATTTCTTTGATTCCCTTTTCTCTTGTTATCTGTGACTAGCTGTATTAATTTATCATTCATTTATTCACAAATGTGTCCTAAACACTTTTAGAAAAATGAGCTCATCCAAATGATCTCTTCTGGCCAGCTACTTTAGATAACTGAGATATTAACTTTAAGAAATGGATGTCAATTCATGTTTCCTTATTGGAAGTTTTTCTGTCCTGACTGCTGTTGCCAGATTATTGTCAATATTATTAAGACTTTGGGACTTATTTTATAAGGTTAGAACTTCCAAGATGTGAATACATGCAGCCAACTAAACTGGTATATATTGTAATGAAAATGTTTGTGCCCAAGCTACTTCTGTGAACGATTCCTTCGATTTTGGGGGTCCTGGTTATAAGCATAAGGAATAGTGGGAAAAGGCCTACACTGGAATTGTGAGAGTGTGTGTGTGTGTGTGTGTGTGTGTGTGCGTGTGTGTTACTAAGGATTGAACCCAGGGCTTTTTCACTGAGCTACACCCCCAGCCATTTTTTATTTTGAGACAGGGTCTTGTTAAGTTGCCCATGCTGGGCTTCAACTTGTGATCCTCATGTCTCAGCCTTCCAGAGTGCTGGGAATACCAATATGTGCCACTATGTCTGTGGAATCTTTATACTCTGAAGAGCTCTGCTGGAGATCCAGCCTTCCTAAACATTTACTAGTGCAGTGACTTTCTTCTCTAAACCTGTTTCCTCACATGACAAGTGAAAATGATTATTTCCTGCCTACTTCATGGAATTGAAATGAGCCTCCCAAATGGTTAGGTAGCAGTAAAGCCCCTTGGGAGTGGGAGTCATCTTCATCCTAGATTTTTCCTTTGTCTGCAGGGGTACCTGAAGCAGTGCCGGAAGAGAAGGGACATGTTCAGTGATGAGCAACTGAAGGTAATCTTTGGGAACATTGAAGACATCTACAGGTTTCAGATGGGCTTCGTGAGAGACCTGGAGAAACAGTACAACAATGATGATCCCCACCTCAGCGAGATAGGACCCTGCTTCCTAGAACATGTAAGCATCTTACCTCTTTGGGGAGGTTTTTGAGAGATATTAGGAAGAAACAGAAGGAACATGTGACATGTCTGGTTATATTAAGATGCTTTGTCTTGCAGTGGGTAATGAGTTCCTCTCTGGCCCTGATTTTGACACTTAGTCTTTAATAAGTTATGAGGACTTAGGAAGGTGCTATGGTTAGGCTTAGGATTTTCTCTCTCTGTACCATTTCACTCCCCTTTCCCTATTCTTCTAGGTAGTTACCAGTAGGATTTTTCTTTAGCTTCTCTTTTCTTTTTCTGTTGGGTTCCATTTTCATGAGACCTAGTGTTTTGGGAGGAACGCAACATACACACTCCATAGGGAAATTTGAGAAATAAGGGGAACCATAGTTAACAAGAAAGTAGGCTCCTGAAAGGCATTGAGAGAACAGCCCTAGGGTAAGTGAAGTGACTAATATAAGAAAAGGGGCTGGGGACTTAGAGGAAAGAACACTAGGAAACAGAAGAGTGGGGATTTGAGACCTGTGTCTGTGGTGACTGTCTGGGTATCTTTGAAAAAGTCTGTTACCTTCTTTGGCTTTAATTTTCTCATGTAGAATATGAAGAAGTTTCAATGAATGACCTCTGTGGTTCTGTAACATATTTTGTGTCTCATTCATAGGCCACCTAGGTTTTTTTTTTTTGACAACCCTCCTCCCCATTTTTATAAAATATTTTCAAAGATGTAATATAAGTACATGATAAATATTGAAGTGATACTCAAAGTATATAGTTACAAATCAGTCTTTGGAAATTTTCTTGCTTTGCTTATGAAAATGTGTGTCAAAGGAGTCCTTGAGATCACTTTTATGCTCAGAAAGCTGCTAGGACTTTCAGTTTACTCATGGCTATGATGTTATAGTGAAAAGACTTATTATGGCTTCTATCTAGGTGTCCACCCAAAACTTCAGGTGGTCATAGGTGGGGAGTTTTGAAGCTAGCTGCATTAAGGGTGTGTGAATGTGGATTAAGGATGTATTACAGGGATTAAAAGTGTGGATAATAGAAGCCCCACCCTGGGTATGGGTGGTACCAATCAATAGGCTTATAGCCGGAATGGAATATAAAGAGAAAAATAGAAAGCAGGCTGCTGCTGCTGCTGCTTCTGCTGCTTCTGCTGCTGCAGCTGCTTCATTGCTTGCTGCTTCCTGCCTGCCCTGCTCTGAACTATTTCTCCTCTGTGATGCCCCTCTGCCATGCCATCTTGCCTTGGAGCCAGCAGATTATGGGCTGAAACTTCTACACTGCGAAGTGAAATAAACCTTTCCTCCTTTAACCTGTGAGTGTTGAGTATTTTGTCTCAGCAACAAGAAAAGTAACTAGGACAGGACTCAAAGAAAAATTAACAAAAGGAATAGATACATGTGGCAAAGTCCAGAGGAAACCAGGCATAAGGTTCCAAGAGTCCTCCAGTAGAGTCATACAAAATGTCCTTAATTTCCATAATAATGAGTTGTGACAATGTGTAAAATGTTTTCTGCCAGGGAAACTCATTGGAGGTTCTGTGTTCAAGGTGTTTAGGGGGGGTGACGGTCTCATACGCATTTTCTGTCTAGCATATACCAAAATTCCAGACTCTCAGAAGAAAAGAAGGTGTTCAACATAAACCACATTGTACAGATGAACTAGGCAGAGCAAACTAGTCTTATCAGGGAATGGGGAACCCTCTTGAGATCCAGGTTCCAAGATATCAATCAAGGGCAAATCCTTCAAGCAGACCTTTCTAAGGCTAGCATTCTCAGGTCTGATATAACTCTTTTAAGCATCGTACTATATGTTAACAGATTTAGCCACTCTAGAAACTACCTGAGCATTGTTTATAAAAATTAAGCATGTGTATGACCAGGTGGTTCCATTCCTAAAATTATATCCCACAAAAATTTTCACCGAAGTCCAGAGTAAGTATGTACAAGGCTGTTGAGTGCATGATAGTCTTATGTGTAGTAGAGTACAGTTAGAAGCAACTTAGGAATTTATCACCAGGGAGATAGATAAGAACCACATGGGAGTATTTGTTGTGTGGTATTATATAGCAAGAAAGAGCAGACTAGACGTATGTACCTTATAGCAACATGCAAATATCATATACTGTTGGTTGGGAAAAGTAGAATATAGAACATGGCTCTCAATGGAGGGCTGTCCTATGCATTGTAAGGTGTTTAACAATGTTTCTGATCTCTGCCCCCTAGATGCTAGTAGCACCACCTCCTGATTGTGACAACCAAATGTGTCTCCAGCGATGGTCAAATGTTCCCTGGAGGACAAAACAAACTTCTGATCTATTGAAATGATCATATGAATTTAGTTTTAATCTGTTAATATGATAATGAAAGACTGTTAACCAAAGTTGATATAACTTCTAGTCTCAAGAACACTGGGTGCCCTAGGCAAACCATGTGGATAAACTATTAGGCAGAGGGGTTTCACATGATATTCAACCTCCTAAGTATATAATTAAATGTGTTGCAGCCATTGGAGCCCTTCCTCCTTCTCCTCCTCCTCTTTCTTCTTCCTTCCTTACTTTCCACCAGGACAGAGGGCTCCATTCGGCCTCAGTTTTCTGTAAAAAAGTAAAAATAAGCCAAAAGTTGATATAACATTTTGCATTCTTACTACTAATATATTATGGGTTTAACTTGCTCCATATAGTTATAAACACTCAATATCAGTATTTTTATTTTAGTTTTTCTTGCCAGTATTTTTTTTAATTTGCATTCCCTAATAAGTAACGATGTTGAACAATTTTGCATGTATTTATTTACTATCAGTATAAAATCTTCAGTGAAATGTCTGTTAATGTATTTTGCCATTTTTTAAATGAATTGCTTGTTGTCTTATTGGTTAGTTTTAAAGAGTTCTTTTTACAAGTCTTTTGTCAGACATGTTATTTGTAAAGATTGTATACCAATCTACAGATGAGTGTTGCATTTTCTTAACGTTGTCATGGAAAAGCATAAGCTTTTAATTTTGTTGAAATTCAATTTAGTCACTTTTTAACGGTTCATGATTTTGAATTATTTAGAAATCTTTAGCTAACTCAAGATCACAGTGATATCTTCCTGTGTTTTCTTATATAAGTTGTATAATTTTATTTTATGCATTTAGGCCTTTGATCCCTTTTGTGTTAATTTTTTATATGGGTCAAAACTGATTTGTTTCCACATGGATATCCAGTTTTCCAGCATTATTTTTTGAAAAAAGGCTGCCACCCCCTCTACATTGAATTACCTGAATTCCTTTGCCAACAATCAATTGACACGTATGGACCTATTTTTACAGACACTATTCTTCTAGTGATCTATATAACTATTCTTATACTAACACCACACTATCTTGATTAATGTAGTTCCATAGCAAGTCTTGAAATCAGATAGTCCAGTCTTCCAATATTATTCTTTTTGAAAACAGTCATGACTATTTTAGGTGATTTATATTTCTATATAAATTTAAAAATCAGCTTGCCAAGTTCTACCAAAAAACAAGCAAGAGCTCTGCTAGTGCTTTGACTGAGATTGCATTAAATCTGTAGATGAACATCTACCTCTTTATATACATTGTCTGTAATTTCTCCCAGGATTGTTTTCTTGTGTTTTTTGTGTATTTATCACTTGATTTTTAAAAATGTATTTTAAAAAGTATTTTACAGCATAACTTACAACACCATGGTTTGATATATGAATGCTTATGATTATTACAGTCAAGTAAACTAACATATCCATCATGTCACATATTTAGCTTTTTGTGTGGTGAGATTATCTAAAATGTATTGTAGCATACAATACAATATTACAATACAAATATTAACTGTACAATGTTACAATACAATATTATTAACTGTAGTTCCTATGATATACATTATATCTCTATTCATCCTACATAGCTACTTTTTGATCTACATTTTCTCCTTTCCCTCCACCCTCTCACCCCTGGTAATCATCATTCTATTCTGTCTCTATGTTTACATTTTTTTTCTTTAAATTCCATATTTAAATGAGATCATGAAACATTTTCTTTCTGTGCCTGGATTATTTAATTTAGTTTAATATTCTCTAAGTTCATTCATATTATTGCCATATTCCACTGTGTGTGTATTGATATACGTTTGCATATATATATGTGTGTGTGTGTGTTTGTGTGTATGGGTATGTGCTGATCATGATGTATATACGTACATATACATCTATCAGTTTTTTTATCCATTCATCTATTGACAGACACTTCAAACTTTTCCATACCTTGGCTACTGTGAATAATGGTACACTGAACATGGGAGTACAGATAACTTTGTTATATAGTGAAGTGATTCCATTTAATTTGGGAATATACCAAAAAGAGAGATTGCTGTGTCATTTGGCAGTTCTATTTTTAATTTTCCTAGGAACCTCCTAAAGGTACTGTTTTCCACAGTGGCTGCTGTACAGATCTATATTCCTACTAATAGCATACAGGAGTCCTTTGTTCTCTACACCCTTGATAACACATGTTATCTCTTCTCTTTTTTAACAGTAGCCATTCTACCAGTTATGACATGATATTTCATTGTGGTTTTGATTAGCATTTTCCCGATGATTAGTGATATTGAGCACCTGTTAATATACCCTCTCATCATTTTTATACCTCCTTCTCAGAAATATTTATTCAGATATTTGTATGATGGTTAATGCGCATGATCAACTTGATTGTCTTGGGAGCTGCCCAGGGGATTAGTAAAGCATACTTCTGCATGTGTTTGAGTAGGTTATAGAGACATAACCCTGAGGTCTATATCTGGCCGCTTGCCTCTTCCTTTCTGGCACTGCTCTCCTGCTCTGCTTTCTAACCACCATGAACTGAGCAGTGTTCCTACACCAAGCCTTTCTGCCATGATGTTTCTGCTTTGGAGACAGCTGTGGGCTGAAATCTCTGAAAGCATGAGCCAAATAAACCCCTCATGCTTCAAGTTTTTTGTGTTGAGTATTTTGTCCCAGCAGTGGGAAAGTGGACAAATACATGTTACCAATTTTGAGTCAGGTTCTTTTCTTTTCTTTTCTTTTCTTTTATTCCTTTTTTTTTTTTTTTGCTATTGAATGATGTGAGTTCCTTGTATATTTTGGATATTAACCCCTCATCTGATATATTGTTTAAAAATATTTTTCTCCAATCCATAGGCTGCCTTTTCATTTTGTTCAATATTATATTGCTTTTGTTTCTTGTATTTTTGATGTCATATCAAAAAGTTAAATTAACAGTGTTAAGGAGCTTTTATCCTATATTTCCTCCAAGAGTTTTATGGTTTCTGACCTTACATTTAGTTCTCTTATCCATTCTGAATTGAGTTTTATGTTTGGTATAAAAGTCTAATTTCAGGCTGGTGAGATGGCTCAGCGGCGTAAGCGCCTGCCTGGCAAGCGCGAGGGCCCGAGTTCGACTCCCGGATCCCACATACGAAAAAGGGGCCGGTGATATTGCTCAGCAGCACGGGTGCCTATTGGCACACGAGGTCCTGAGGTCGACCCCCCGGTACCCACAAAAAAAAAAAAAAAAGTCTAATTTCATTCTTTTGCATGTGGTTATCCAGTTTTTCCAGCATTTATTGAAGAGACTATATTTTCCATACTATGTCTTGGCTCTTTTATCAAAAGTTAATAAACTGTTTCCTAAGGTTTATTTCTGTTCTCTCTGTTCTGTTCCATTGGTCTACATGACTGTTTTTATACCAGTATCTTTCTGTTTTGATTTGTATAGCTTTATAATATACTTTGAATTCAGAGAATAGGATTTCTCCAAGTTAGTTCTTCCTTCTACAGATTGCTTTTGCCATTTGGGGTATTGTGATTCCATCAAAATTTTATAAATTTTGTGTTTATTTCCATGAAAAATGAGGTTGGAATTTTGGAATGGACTTTAGACTTTTAATTGATGCTTCAAAATATTTTTCATAATTCATCTATTCAGAGCTTCTGTTTCTTCTTGATTCAATCTTTGCAAGTTCTATATTACTAGAAATTGATCCATTTTCTCAAGAATAGCCTATTTGTTGGCATATTCTTGTTCATAGTAATTCTTTCAGATCTTATTTGTTTCTGAAGAAACTGCTATAATGCCTCCAAGTTTATTTCAAACTTTACTTATTTGTATCAACTGTCTTTGTTCATAGTTTAGCTAAAGGCTTCTGAATTTTTTTCAAAAAAGCAAGTCATAGTTTTGTTGACTTTTCTAGAGATTTTTTTTTCTATTCTCTGGTTTATCTCTGCTGTAATCTATTATTTCCTTTTTAAAATAGTTTTTATTTTTGTATTAGTAAATGTTTGTAATATATAATAATTGCATTCATTTAGGGAAATTGGGACACGTACAAATCACATCTTGATCATTTTTAATCCCCTTTCCTCTCCTAACCTCACCTCTCTCTGCTTCCTGATATCATCTTTCCAATCTTCGAAATGTCTGCCTCCCCATTGCCTACAATTTCTCCTTTATTTTGATCTGATTTTAGGCTTATCATTTAAAAGAAACCATGTAATATATAATTTTCTGTGTTTGATTCATTTTACTTAGTATTATGGTATCCAGATCAATCCAATTTTTTGCATGATTAACTCAAATTTATCCTTTATGTCTTAGTAATATTGTACCCCACATTTTCTTTATCCATTTATCTATTGATGGGCATATAAGCTATTTCCATAATTTAGCTATTATAAATTGAGCTACTATAGATATGTGTTATGCATGTATCACTGTAATAAGATGGCTTTAACTCTTTCAGGAGGTTACTCAAAAAAGATATATAGCTAGGTCAATTTGAATTTCGGTTTTTAATTTTTGAGGAATCTTCACACTGATTTCCATCGTGGTTGTACTAGTTTACTTTCCCATCAATAATATAGAAGTGTTTCTTTTTCCCCATATCCTCCAGCATTTGTTGTTTATTAAATCCTTGATGATACTCATGCTTACTGGAAGAAAATGGAATCTTGGTATTGTTTTGATTTTCATTTCTCTAATGGCAAAGATGATAAACATTTTTCAATGCACTTATTGGCCATTTGTATTTCTTCTGAGAATTGTCTTCATTTTAAGTGACCTTTTTTGGTTGTTTTTTTTTTTATTTGGGGAGATGAAATTTTTTGTCTTCTTTATATATTCTAGATATTAGTTCTCTGATGATTAGCTGGCAAGAATTTTTCCCATTCTGTAGGTTGACTCTTAAACCTTTTAGTTGTTTCTTTTGCTGGGTAAATTTTTTTTTTTTGGTAATTTGATATAATTCCAATCATCAATTCTTGCTATTTTATCTAGTGCAATTGGATTTCTCCTCAGTAAATCTTTACCTATGCCTATGTCTTTAGAGTTTTACCAAGTATTTCTTCCCATAGATTGTTTCTATTTTAATATTTAGGTCTTTGATCCCTTTTGGTTTGATTTTAGTACAGGGTGAGAGATATGGGTCTAGATTCATTCTTTTTTCTTTTTTTTTCTATGTGGGTACCGGGAGTCGAACTCAGGACCTTGCACTTGCCAGCAGGCGCTTGTGCCAATGAATGATATCACCGGCCCTTTTTTTGTATGTGGGTACCAGGAGTCGAACTCAGGACCTTGCACTTGCCAGGCAGGCACATGTACCGCTGAGCCATCTCACCAGCCCTAGATTCATTCTTTTGCACATAGATAATCAGTTTTCCCAACACCATTTGTTAAAGAGGATACCTTTTCTCTACCATTTATTTTTATTCCTTTGTCAAAGATCAGATGCTAAAGGAGTATGGGGGTTGTTTCTGTGTCTTTTATTCTGTTATATTTGTCTACATGTCAGTACCATGCATTTTTGTGTTTCAGTACTATACTGTTTTAATTATGGTAACTTTTAGTATACTTGAAATCTGGGATTGTAATGCTTCCTGCTTTGCTCTTTTTTTTAAGATAACTTTGGCTTTTCTGGGTCACTCCTGGTGACATAAATTTTAAGATTTTTTTGTAGTTCTGTGAAGTGTTGTGGGTATTTTGATTGGAATTGCCAATATTGATTCTACCTACTGAGGAACGGTGGATGTCTTTCCATTATCTAATATCTTCTTTAATCTCTTCGGAGTACTACGGCTTTTGATATAAAGTCTTTTACTTCCTTGCTAAGGTTAGTTCCTCTGTATTTAATTTTTTAAGGTATGCTGAATGATATAATGATATATTTTTCCTGAATTCTTTTTCATTAGGTTCATTATTGCCGTGCATTGATTTTGTATCCTGCACCTTTCTGAAATTATTTATTAGTTTTAAGAATCTTTTCCTGGAGTTATGTTTTTGTAGCTTCTATGTAAGTGATGATATCATTTGTAAATGAGGGTAGTTTGACTTCTTTGTATTATATTCATATTTCTTTTATTTCTTTCTATTTCCTGATTGATCTTGGTAAAATTGAATGAGAGTGGTGAGAGTGGAACCCTTCTCTTGTTCCTGATTTTTGAGAGAACTCTTTTTGTTTTCCCACAGTTAGTATAGTGTTGGCAGTGGGTTTGTCATAAATGGCTTTTATCAGTTTGAGGTAAGGTCCTTCTATACCTATTTTCTTAAGGGTTTGTTTTCATTTTTTGTTTTATTTTATTTATTTATTTTTTGTGGGTACCGGGGCTCGACCTCAGGACCTCACGTGCCAGCAGGCGCCCGTGCCACTGAGTGATATCACCGGCCCTTTTTTCATATGTGGGTTCCGGGAATCGAACTCAGGCCGGCCCTCGCACTTGCCAGGCAGGCTCTTATGCCGCTGAGCCATCTCACCGGCCCAAGGGTTTGTTTTTAAACATGAATAGATTTTGGATTTTTGTCAAGAGCTTTGTCTGCATCTATAGAAATGATCTTGTGATTTTTTATCCTTTTTATGTGGTGTATGACATTTATTGATTTACATATGTTGTAGCATTCTTGCATCTGGGATGAAACCACCTTGGTGATGATGTATGATCTTTTCATCGATTTGTTGAATTCTGTTTGCAAGTATCTTTTTGAGGATTCTTACATCTATTTTCACTAAAGATATTGGCCTGTAGTCTTCTTTTTTTCTTGCATCTTTGTCCAGTTTTGATATCATGGAATGCTGGCTTCAAGGAATGAGTTTGGCATTATCCTTCATTTCAGTGTCCTGGAAGTTTGAGGAGTACTGACATTAGTTCTTCTCTGAAATTCTTATAAAATGCAGCAGTGAATCCATCAGATCCTGTACGATTCTTAGTTCAAAGAGTTTTTATTATTGCCTCAATTTTATTGCTTGTCATTAGTCAGGATTTTTGTATCCTTGTGGTTCCATTTTGGTAATTCCATGTGTGTCTACATATATATCCATTTCTTTTATATTATTTCATTTATTAGAATGTAAGTTTTTTGAAATATTTTCTTATAATCCTCTGGATTTTAGCAATGTCCATTGTACCCTTTTTTCATAGTGGCGTTATATGGGCCTTTTCTTTCCTTTTTTGTTATGTTTGACTAAGAATTTATCAATCTTATTTGTCCTTTCAAAGAACAAACTCTGATTCATTGCTAATTATTTTTTATTTATTGCTACTGATTTATGCTGTGATATTTACAAACTTTTTCCTTCTAAAATTTTGGATTTACTCTTGATTTTCTCAGACTTCGAGATGCATCATTATTTTATTTTTGGAATCACTCTATTTTTCTAATGTAGGCATTCATAGCTATAAGCTTCCCTCTTACAATTGCTTTTATTGTTTCATATAGATGTTGGTATGTTTCATTGCCATTGTCATTTGATTCCAGGAACTTGTTAATTTCTTCCCTAATTTCTAATGTAACCAAATGATTATTCAAGGACGTAGTTATTTTATCTCCATGTTTGTATAATTTCTGTGGTTTTTTTTTTCCTGTTGATTTCTACTTTCATTCTGTTATGATCTGATAGGATGCAAGAGATTCCTTTGATTCTTTTGTATTTGTTTAAGCATGCCTTATAGCCTAAGATATGGATGATTTTGAAGAAAGTTCTGTGTACTATTTAGCAGAATGTGTATTCTGCTATTGTTGGATGAAACACTCTACAGGTATCTGTTAATTTCATTTGATCAATGATGTTCAAATCTGATATTTCTTTGTTAGTTATTTTGTCTGAATGACCTGCTTCTGAGATTTGGTACTGAAGTCCCCCGTTGTGATTGTATTGATGTCTGTCTATCCTTTTATGTAAAGCAGTGTTTGTTTTATGAAATTAACTATGTCAACTTTCAGTGCCTTTGTATTTACAATTGTAATCTTTTCCAGTTGAGTTGTTCCCTTGACCAGTATACAGTGACCTTTGTTGTCTCCTTTGATCAGCTTTAGCTTAAAGTGTACTTCGTCTGAAATTAGAATTGGTGGCTTTTGGGCTCTGGTTGCATTGAGTAATGTTTTTCATCCTTTTTTTTTTTTTTTTTTTTTTTTCAGTATGTGTGTTTCCTTATGGATGAAGTGTATGTCTTGCAGGCAACATAATTGGGTTTGGTTTTTTGATCCAGCCCTCCAGTCTGTTCACTGGGGAGTTAAGTCTATTTTACATTGAGAGTTATTATCAAAATGTAGCTAGTGCCGGGCATGGTGGCACATGCCTGTAATCCCAGCACTTGGGAGACTGAGGCAGGAGGATTGCAATGAGTTTGAGGCCAGCTTGGGTTACATGGTGAGTTCAAGGCCAGTCAGAACTACATACCAAGACCCTGTCTCAAAAAACAAAAACAAACAAACAAACAAAAACAAAATGTATCTAGTGATTCCCAATATTATAATATTTTTTTCAGTGCTGATTTCTTTGTATTTTCATTTTGTTTATCTACTGTCCCAGGTAGATGTATTCTTTCTTTTGGGGTCTTTAGTAATGTTAGCTTCACTGACTCTGTTTAGAATTCACTTGAGTATTTTCTGCAATGTTGGTTTAGTGGTACTGGATTTCTTTAGATTCTTTTGTCATGGAAGGTTTTTATTTATCTGTCAATTTTGAAAGATAATGTTGCAGGATATAGTTATCTGGGTTGGTAATTGTTTTCTTAATGGGCTTGAAAATTTCACAAAGTTCTTCTGCCCTTTAAGGTTTGTGTTGAGAAACATGCTGTTATTCTGACCCACTTGCTTTTATAAGTTACTTGATCTTGTTCACTAATTTCTCTTAGTATTCTTTTTCCTGGATTTCTGGGATTTTAATTATAGTATGTCATGGAGAGATTCTTCTCTGTTTATATGTATTTGGGATTCTAAATGCTTCATATATCTGGGTATTCATTTTAATATGAATTTAGATTTGGAAAGTTTTGTGCAATGATTTCAGTGAATAAATTTTCCTATCTTTTAATTTCCTTCTCCAGCTCTTTCTTAAAGTTTTGTGCAATGATTTCAGTGAATAAATTTTTCCATCTTTTAATTTGCTCCTCCAGCTCTTTCTTAATTCCTATAATTCTTATTTATTTCTTTTAAAGTCATTGAATCAGCTTCTCTTGATTTTCTGTTGTTTTCAGAGTATCATTGAGTAAGTATACTACATAAACCTTACCTCAAGTCTTGATATTCTCTCTTTTGATTGGTTATGTGTACTGGTATGGCTTTCAAGTCTGTTTTTCATTAGCAGGATCTTACTTGATTTTTTTTCATAAACTCATTTTTTATTAAATTGGTCATGTATATTCTGCAGTCTTGATTCAGTCTTCTGTTTGTGTCTTCTTTAAGCTCATAAGCATCTTTTTAAGTCCTTTTTCTGCTTATTTAAATCCTCTTTGAGCTCATTGAATTTCTTGTGCATTTGCTTATTTATTTCTTGTTTGACCTCTTCACACATTTTAACCATTTAGTGTTTAGTTCTTTGTCTGAAACTACCTCCAATTCAGTGGTCACAAGATCAGATTTTGGGGAGATATAACTTTTTGGAGGCATTTTATTTCTCTGTTCTTTTTTTTAAATATAGTTTTAGTATTTTTGTGTTGAAGGCTGAAAATCAGTTAGGGTGGAAAATTCTGTTGCTAGTATGATGATCTCTGTAGTTATTGTACATTTCCTTGTGATTTCACCTTGGCTTTGGTTATGTTTTGCTGTTCAAGCACCCAATTCACTCTACTCTGTATATTAGGATCAATTCTGATCATTATTTTGTAAGGACAGAAGAACCAGCATTTATATCAGCATATACAGAACCAACTATATATCAACATATAATTTAAAACTTGTTTTAAATATTTCACAATTTTTTCAGTAATGTAGGAGCACAATTAAATAGTACTGATGCCAATGGAATAGGATATAACAGAATAGGGAAGAAAAAAGGAAGAAGAAAAGTCAGAAAGTAGTTCAGAAAGAAGGAATGAAATAAAAGACAACAGCAAATGAAAGAGAAGTGGACTTTGGTGATATTATTTTTATATCTGAAATGGAGGGAGGGGAAGAGGATGTTTGAGAAGTTATTAGGATGAACAGGAAAAAGGAAGATGAGGGGGAGAAGTATAGTGGGAGATTGTGAGAAGCTGTAAGAAGGTTTAACTGATTGAAACCAGTTAATATGTTAGTAGAAAGTTTGTGTTTGAATCCACATACATAATCTTTGGTGTGGGTTGACCTGATGTGTCAATGAAAGATACTTTATAAACTATAGCAGTAATTAATTGCTGGTGAGCCATTTCACACACACAAACACCACATATAAATATTCTGAGAGGAAGTAAAAGAAAAGAAAATTAAAAACAAAAACATTGTGCTGATAGTATTTCTGTTATGTAAAAGCAGGAGGGAGTTGGGAAATTTGAGAGGGTGGGGGAAGGAGTAAGTGGAGAACGATGGAGGGCACAAAGATATTGTGTCTGATTTATGACCAAACAAGAAAACTATTTTAGCTGACACTGTGAAACACTCCTTGGTGTGGAAGAACCTAATGTGATTAGGTACAGAATTACATACAGAAATACAAGCATTAACTTTTGGTCCTACACTTTTACTAGCATACTGCCAACCCTGTAGCACATACTAGCAGCAATACCAATGAAAGAAAGAAAAGACAGAGTAAAAATATGTTGTTAGTTGAGCATGGTGGCACACACCTGTAGTCCCAGCACTTGGGTTGTTGAGGCAGGAGGATCACCATAAGTTCAAGGCCAGCCTAGACTACATAGTGAGTCAAAGCCAGCCTGAGCTACGTAGTGAGACCTCCATCTCAAAAAAAATAAAAAAAAAACAAAATTCTGTGTGTGTGTGTGTGTGTGTGTTGACAGTATTTGTGTAACACCAAAGAAATGGGGGAGGAAGGGGGAATTTGAGGGGGTGAAAATGTGAGAGAGGAAATAAATTGAGGACCAATTTATGACTAAATCAAATAGCTAATGTAGCTTGGTAAGAGCATTAATTCAGATTCCTATGGTCTTACTAGCACACAACCACCCTCCTCCCTCCAGCTCTTTCAAAAAGCAGTGGCAGATAAAAGGGGAAAAACAACTAAAGGAAAGAAACCTCTTATGTTATTTATACTTCAGTAAAAATTTGATCAGTATGCTCTTACCCCTTTGTTCACAAATGGAGAGACCTTGTCTTGTAGCATTTGCAGGGAGCTAAGCTCTAGTTCTCCATGGTGTGACTGGTTTGATATGTCAACTGGTTTGAGATGGTTCTTCACAAGTGACTTGTTTTCTTCCCTGCCAGGGACAGGTGATCCAGACAGACCACTGAACTGATTCTCTTTCTCTCTATAGGCAGAACTCTGCTAGGTTTCAACTGTGCTTCTGTGGGCATGATTTAGCCAGAGGTTTTTGCCTCTGTCTTATTACCAGGCACTGTCAATTTTATTAGTCTGGAGGAGAGCACTGTGGGACTGGTCTAGAGCCTAGCGTGCCACTGTTCTGTGGAAAGGCTTCTCTGATCTCTATCCTCTTGGTCCACAATAACCCCTGTGGCTGCTTATATCTCCTTCTGTGCTGTGTCAATCTTTATAACTGTGCCACTCCACTTTAGCTTTCTGCACCATGCCTATTATCATTTCTTTGTTTCTGCTAGTTTTGGGTTTAATTTGTTCTTCTTTTTCTAGTTCCTTGAGATATAATGTTAGGTTATTTAGTTCAGATGTAATATAGAAATATATTTCTATAAACTTCCCTTTTAGAACTGCTTTTGCTGCATATTATGCTTCAATTTTCATTTTTTTAAGATACTCTTTTAAATTTCCCTTTTTTCTTCTTTGACCCACTGTTTTTTCAAGAGCATGCTGTTTAATTTTCATATTTTGTAGTCCATTTTATGTTGTTACAACAGAATACCATAGGCTGAATAACTTATAAAAAAGGAAATTTATCCTTTATTGCTGTGGAGACCAAGAAGTCCAAAAGCATGGTTCTGGCATCTGGTGAGGGCCTTCCTATACCGTCCACTGTGATAACAGAGTAGAAGGACAAGTGAGCACATGTGCTTCTGTGAGAAAAATTAAGTCATGCTCACAGTTTATTAGGATCCCATCCCACAATAACAATCAGCACATGCTCCACTGGGGAGGCTAGCTATAGGTACATTCATCATAGAAGAGGCCAGCTGTAGACTTTTGCAGTGGCAAGGCCTCAGGTCACTGACAGTGGGTTGAACCAACTTTGGGCACAGATAATGGAGGCTTGAGTTTGCTGAGTTGCAAAGCCAGCTTCAAGGTAGTGGCAGGATTCACCTGACTATCTTTTATGTGGATAGCTCTTTGTCTGAGCTGAAAGTGTCCACGTATACATCTCCTGAGGCCAGCTATGTGTACAAGTGTGGTAGTCAGGGAATTCATTGAACTTATATATGCAAAGCTGTGGGAGCCAGATCTGTCAGTGTGCTGTAAACTGGCTGCATGAGTCAGCCTTGGTTGCTTGTGGCAGTGAGGTTGGACTCTGCGATGGGGAGCTCTGGGGCTGCTGTGGACACATACATGGTAATTGTCTTGAGTCACTAGGCCATAGTATCCAAGGAGGCAGTAGCTAGGATAGCTACAGGAAGAAGGAATGGTGACTTAGACATCTAGAAAATGAGAAAGCTGAATCTCTAATCCATACTTGCTATGGTAGGGGCAGCTCAGGCAGTTCCACGAACAAGGGAGGGTGAGAACTTATAAGTTAGAAACCTGGGGACTACAAAGACTGCAGGGTTACATCCTTGGGCTGAGGCAACTGCAAACTGCAGCAGCAGCAATTAGGCAGCTCCAGGTGGCTTCAGGGAACATGGAGGGAGAGGTGGAAGCATGGTTCATTTACCTAGAGACTGTGAAGGCAAAAACAAACAAGTGTCAAAGGTTATAGAGGGACTGCTGCTGCAGCTTCTGCTGCTGCTGCTGTTGTACTAAATTTACTCAACATTGAAAGCTACTGGGGTTATATGCAGAACAAGCCGCTGTGCTCTGTGACCTTGAATACGAAGAGGTCCTCTCTGGTGAAAGCTGTGAGTGACACCCAGTGGCCATAAGTGCTGTTAAGGCCCTCAGCAGAGACATTTGTTGGATTCTTATGACAAATAAGTGTCTGTGAGACAAATGACTCTCACTGTCTTGCTTTTTATGGTTTAGACTGAGAATGTCCCCCCAAAGGCCTTTTGTACTTATAGACAAGGCTTTTTGAAGGTGTTTTAATCCTAGAGGAGATATAGCTGCCTTGTTGGGAAGTGTGGTCTGGTTAGAAGAAGCTACTTACTGGAGGTGTGATCTGGAAGGGTATATCTCCATGCTTGGCTCTTCCTTTCTCTCTCTGCTTCCTGGCTGCCATGATGTGAGCAGCTTCCCTCTTCAGCAGCCCCATCTACCATGCCATTTTCTCTGTTTGACTATACCACCCATAAACTGAAACCTCTAAAGAACATGAGCCAAAACAAACCTCTCCTCCTTTAAGTTATGGGTGTTGGATATTGTAGCCTAGCATTGAGAAAGTGACCAAAAAAGAGCCCATCTCTCTTCTTTATTCCCTAATATCGCTGGTTGTTTACTCTGTTCTTTTACCCACAAGTGTATTTGTGAGCCAGAGAGTTTCTTTATGCTGGGAGACCTGCCAGATGGAATGATGCAAGAAAACTTTTCTTCTTATCCCTTTTTTATGTGGTTGTTCTCATTTTTTTTCTTCCATTATATTGTTATGTATTCTTAGGTGAACTCCTAAATACTTCCAGGTTATTTTTGTTCATGGATAATTACCAAATTCTTGCTTTTTGTGAGCAAAAGGAAGGCTAGAATCTCCTACTGTGCCATCTTGTTGATGTCTTCTGCCCAAAAATCGATTTCTAATTATTTGATGCTTTTTGCTACTATTATGAATAGTATTTTTAAAAATTTTAACTTCCTATAATTCAGTATTTGTAAAGAAATACAGTTGCCTTTTGTACACTGACTTTTGTACTTTAACCTTGTATTCTGACACATTACTGAATTCACTAATTTTTATAGATTTCTTATGATTTATACATATACAGTCATATAATCTCTGAATAATGACAATTTTATTCTTTTCAATCTATATGTGGTCTGTTTTCATTTCCTTTCTTAAGTGGCTGTGACATTCAGTACAGTGTTAACCAGAAATGAAGACATCTTTGTCTTCTTCCTGATCTTATGAGCAAGCATTCATTATTTCTCTATTAAAATTAATTAGCTTTATATTTTCATGGATTCCCTTTGTTACATGGGGTAGCTATTTCTTCTATCCCTAGTTTGCCCACAGATTTTATCATAAATGTGTTTTTTCAAATCCTTATTCTGTATTTATTGAAGTAATCATATGATTTTTCTCTTTCAATCAATTAATGTGGTGAATTGGATGGGATAAATCCCTCATACTTATGGTGTATTATTCTTTTTAGGCATTATTTTTCTTGTTTTCTAAAGTCTATGAGTAACAACTCATCTTAGTATTTTTGTCTATCCATTTTTATTGTCTTTTTTCTCTTCTGTTTTGTTCATGCTTTATGCTCTCATGCATTCAGTTATTTTGGTTGAATACTAAACAATATATAAGAAAAAATTTTAAGATCTTTTAGAAAACATTACTTTGAAATAGTTTGAAATTAACAGAAAAGTTAAAAAAATAAGAACAATAAAAACAATATTCATATAGCATTTACCCAGATTCACCTGTTAACATTTCATCATTTTTGTTTTGTCGTGTCAGTGTACTCTCCCTCCCTCAACTCTATTCTCTTCCTCTTTCTCGATACACATGTATACTCACATACATACGTACATACACACACACACATATATTTTGTTCCCTCAGTATATATCTGTTGCACACATGTAGGCTTCCTTATCTCTAAATACCTCTAATTTAAAGCTCTGAATGATGATTTCTTCAGAAATATATATGTATATATATTTTTAGTTTTTCTAGCTGTTGTCAGTTGCAGGGTAATATGAAACAATCTAATCTGTTATTGCCAGAAGTAAAATCTCTGATTTATTTCTTTATGTACCACTACCAGTGTTATATTTGTGATGCTCTGCTTTACTATTGTTACAGTCACTATTGCCTCATTACCCTTCTATTTCAGAATTTCCTTACTGTTCCTACTTATTCATTTTTTTCTAAATGAACTTTACAATTAGTTTGTCCACTTGCCAAATAATTTCTTTGGAAATCTTTATTATTAAATGAATCAATTTAAGAATAATTGGCATTATTTTAGTATTACTGCCCAAGAATAGGTTCCGTCTTTCTATTATTCAATACTTCTTTGGGGGCCTTTAGTAGCCTTTCTCTTTTATTTTATTTTTTCTCTTTCCACAGCAAGATGGATTCTGGATATACTCTGAATATTGTAATAACCACCTGGACGCCTGCATGGAGCTTTCCAAGCTGATGAAGGACAGCCGCTACCAGCACTTCTTTGAGGCCTGTCGCCTCTTGCAGCAGATGATTGACATTGCCATTGATGGCTTCCTTCTGACTCCAGTGCAGAAGATCTGCAAATATCCCTTACAGTTGGCTGAGCTCCTCAAGTATACAGCCCAAGAACACAGGTAAGGGATTAAGGGAGGCAAAAGTAAGTTTCTTTTACTTGTTGGTCCTTATTGAAAATGTATTTCTTTTTGCCATTTCTGATTTTCTATTAGCTTATCTGCAAAATAAAATGATATATTATTGTTTATTTCACAAGAATGCCATGTATAAAGTGAGGGAATGCTTTTAAGAGTTGCTTTCAATGTTATAAATCAATATATACACAAAATCTCTATGCATCATCATTATTGTATAACTTACTCCCTACCTTCAAAGAATGGAGCTTATATACAGAGTCTGCCAAAAAATTTATACATCAGGAAAAGAAAACCTCACATAAATATTTTAATACTAAATTTATTGAGACATCATGAGATTAATACAAGTTACCTTAGGCCTCTAAAATTGCAGAAGGTGCTCAAAGTGGTGTCCATTAGCTTCCAGACATTTATTAGTCTGGCAAACTGCTGAGGTATATATACATTTTTTGGTAGACCTTATATATATCGTGTTCCATAGTCCTGAACTTAGCCTCATAGATCAATCCTGATACAAAAAGTGTTTAACTGTATATTCCACTCTACTTGTAAGATGCAAATATTTTGGTAACAGCCTGCCCAACTTATACTGAACCTAGACTCCTTCTGTAAGGCTACCTCCCTGGTCTCCTTTAACCTTTCCACTCTCTCTGCCCTATCCCAATTGTACATTTTCCGTAGATCCAGAGTATGCCTGGGGAAAAATATACTTGAGTTTTTAAGTAGTTTCAAGAAACTCAATCCAACAAGGACCAAGGAGGTTATTTCTTGCTGAATGGAAAAATACCCCTCACCTCCTACCAGTAAGGTATATGCTGAGAGTAATCCTGAATAACGGGGATGGCTGACAGCAAACCACCTCCACTCTTTCACATATTGACTTAGAGCCTTAGCCTGTGTCTAGGCTTCTTTTAACTGATGTTAAATCCCTGACCTTAGATTTGTTGGCTCAGCTTTTAGCATGCTTCCACAGATTAAGCACTCAAGAAGAAAGGAAGCCTTTGCTCAATTTCTTTCAGCTTTCTTCACTCTTCTTAAGCCTGCTTCCGGGTTTAATTTGGCTCTATTGCCAAGTTTGCTTGGAGTTGATTTCTAAATCTAGATGCGTAGGGTTATGGTTATAGGCCCGATGGTTTGGTGTATGTCAAGCTTCTAGGCCAATCCCTTGATTCATTTTGGAGTTGATGTTGCTTCTTTCATAAAAGAAAAGAGACAGAGAGTAAATCTATGTTGAAGCAGGGTCATAAAACATAAGGAATAATCTAAGAATCTAGCTTTTAAAATAATTTTCTAAGTAATTTTTGTGCTCAGGGAGTTTGTGAGTGATTATACTAGCCATTCTTTGAGTTCTGGAACATTATTGTGTCATGAGTCTAAATGACCTCCATAATTGTACTGAGTGGTGCTTAATGACTACAAATAGTGACTTTCATAATGGAATCTCAGTGTAACTGTCTTTAGGCCAGTAGTTTTTAAAACCTAGATAGAGTGGTTCTCAAATATTTTTTATATCACAGCTTCTCAATGTCCTACTTCCTTGATATCTGTTCCATGGAAACCAGCAAGAGGCTCTAACAGTCATACTTGACTGATAATATTCACTAAGTAAATTATGTATTGCATAATTGATATTAAAAGTCCCATAAAGACCATTTTTAAACATGTTTTTACATCAAAACAACCCCAAGGCTTTGTTGGGTTTCGTAGAAGCAGGCAAGTTAGCTGCCTAGGCTTTGCCATTTCTGTGCTCTTTTAATTTGTGACTGGAACTCCTGCCTCAAAGACCTCTTGAATCCTTGATTTTCTCTCCTCTCATCCTCTGGGCTACAGAGTACTGAGAAACATAATTAAGGCAGTGGCAGGCTGTATCTATCTCTGTCCTCCTTTGTGGTGACCTGCTGGGCCCCGTACTACCCCCAGGACATGGCCAAATCATTTTTGCAGGTCACAGGAAGCTATGTTACGATGACAGCTCCTGCCATGCATGTTAATAGTTTCTTGGATTTAACAGCAAATGGAGGCTACTGCCAGCTTGGAGTCTTAGTCAGATACCTGTTCAGATAGATAGGTCTGAAATGAAGGGAGTCAGAATGACCTCTGAGGAAGAGGATTAGATATAATGCGATCAATGGAAAATAATATTCCTTTTGCTTATAGAACGGTAACAAATTCCTCTATACCACCTTCCTTAAACTCATAAGAAGACTATATACAAATGGTGGTTAGCTGACATATCTGAAGCCTGAAAATCTAGGTTCTAATACTCTCCTCAATCAGAGGTGGGGTCCACGACCCAAAGGCTCTGACCAGGGTTCAAACTGCACAATAGCTATTCTCTTCTTTTTATATCCACTAGCTTTAAAGCTAGTAGGACAAACTGGAATCAGGAACATTCCTCCACTAACCATTGTAGGGAAGGCAGCCAGATAAAAATACAAATATAGACAGTACAGGACAGTGGCAGTGTGGCTGGCTAGTAATTGTGGCCAGGCAGAGCACTGACTTGGAGTCAGCTGGTACTTGGCATCAGTAATGAGCATTCTCATGCGAATACTGTCCAACAGAACTTTCTGCAGTGATATAAATATTGTGCTGTCCAATATAGTAGTCATTGGCCACATGTGGCTATTGAGTACTGAGAAATGTGCAACTGAAGGACTAAATTTTTAACCCTATTTAATTTCAATTAAATATGACTACTGGTTACTATATTGAACAGTGTGTCTCTATGCTTTACTTCAGAAAGTGGCTTAAAGCACTGATTTCTTCAAATCAGATAAAGAAAAGGCACAGGGAATAGCAAACTTGCCCCAAAGAGCAGGAGTACTTATTTATATTAGCAGCTTCTTCACAGCAACTACCCCTGCTTTCATTACCCTGCCCTGTGTATAAATGGCAGGCTCATAAAACCTTGCCAGGGAGAAACTTTGGTAATGTTATAGAGCCTAAAAGATCACACACAGAATAGAGCATATAACTGTAAAAGGATGAAATGTTATAGGAACAAATGTAAAATTTTGTAGCTAGGCTAAAAATCCACACCTCAGAGATAGACCAAGAGAGATACAGCTTCTAGACAGCATGCTTTCAAAAGACTTAGGAAATATTACCAGCACTTGGAAGGCTGAGCCAGGAGGATAGCTGCAAGTTCAAGGCCAGCCCAGTCTACACAGTGAGTTTGAGGCCAGCCTGAACTATGTGCTGAGACCCTGTCTCAAAAAAGCCAAAAATAAATAAATAAAATAGATGAAAAATTAAAAAAAAAGGACTTAGGAAATGTTAGCTAGTCATAAGCTCAGTATAACCTAGTAAGATCCAGAAGAAAAACTGATAATAGCTAACATTTATTAAGCTTCAATAAAGAGCCTTTATAAAGACTTTTCTGTCAGGCATGGTGGTGCATGCCTATAATTCCAGCACTCAGGAAGCTGAGGCAGGAGGATCACCATGAGTTTGAGGCCAGCCCAGGATACATAGACAGACTTCGTCTCAAAAAAAAGAAAAGACTTTTCTAATAGTAAACTGGTTAGAAAGTGTGTCCTGACACTGGAGATGATAAAATTCATGGTACTGGCAGGTATGCAGGGCACAGACTGGAATCATGGAAGCCAAATGAGAAAAGATGCTATATAACATCTGTTGTGACAGGTAGACCTCCCTTCCTTGTGCCCATGTTTGGCCCACCACCCCAATGTCCAATATATTCAGAAAGAAAAAGGCAGTAGTTGTACATCTTCTTTTCCTTCCTTCATTGTTCTAATTGCTGCTGGGAGAGTGAACAGGTTAATGATCTCAAGGCATTTTCAGCTTCTCTAAGGAAAGATATCAGTACTTAACTATACCACATCCTCTTGCCTTATCAGTTTATTGTAGCTCCATTGAATGACAGAGATATTACTCTCAATCTGCCTTTCACTACAAGCATTTGGATGGAAATAAGATCAGACAAGCAGACAAAACTGGACAGGATGTAACCCTCAGCACATGGGTTATGCAGTGTCCCAAGAAGCTGGGTGGAAGTTGTACTTCTGAGGTTAGGTGTGGGAAGGCATGCCATGTGATGTCTCTACTACAGAGATGTTTGGTTTGTAATAATAATACTTATAACACTTGTGAGCAGCCAAGAGCAAAACAGTTTACATACATGATTATATTCAACTTATTAAACTCCCATAAGACTACCATAATTCTCCCCACTTTACAAATGAGAAAAAATTTTAAAGTGATATTTTTATTTTTTATTTTTGTAATACATAATGATTAAGTTCATCGAGGGAGTTGGTACATGTACATAACACATCATAAAATTCTTTTTCCATCTCCTTCCTCTCCCCTTCAACCCCTCTCCCTCCATTTCTTGGTCCCCTTCCATTTTGGAAAAAAAAATCAATCTGCCTGTTTCCAATTATCTATCTTTTATTTTGCTCTTTAATTTATTTGTGTTTTGGGCTTCTCATATAAGAGAAACCATGTAATAATTAAGCTTTACATGTCTTATTTCACTTAACATTATGGTCTTAAAGTGCATCCTTTTTCCTAAAAATGGCTCAAATTTACCCTTCTTTATGGCAGATTAGTATTTCATTGTGTATAAAGAAAATTGAATCAAGGAGGGGGATGAGTAAAACTTGCAAAAGTTCATACCACACTAATCAGTGACAAAACTGGGTTTGAACTCACGGATTCTGGCTTCAGATTCTGTGTTCATAACCACTATGCTGTATCCCATGTCGATATTGTTCAGGAGCAAAAGTGGTGTTCTTTTCCCACAATGTCTTTGAGAAAGCTCTCCCTAGAAATAGATGGGAGAAAAGATGGTCAAATTGTCTAGGCTACTTCATTTGTGACATTCCCTTCTTGGTCTTTGGTCAGTTTTATCAGATAGGTCACAAAAAATAGTGGTGTATAAAAGAAAGGCATGTATTTCTCATGGGAAAGTCTGCACATAGAAGGTCTATGGTTGGTATGGTGGTTCCAGGACAGGATTTAGTTACATACTCATCCCTGCTGAAATAAAAGACAGAAAATGTAGTCTTCTACTCTAGGTGGTTTGGGTTCCCATCTGAAATAAGGAGGAGGAGGAGAGTGGATGTTAGGATTAGAACCTAGCACAGTAGTTCCTTGGCACATTGGTTCATCCACTTTCCACTCTTATATGTTCACAGTGACTACAGATATGTGGCTGCTGCTTTGGCTGTCATGAGAAATGTGACTCAACAGATCAACGAACGCAAGCGACGTTTGGAGAACATTGACAAGATTGCCCAGTGGCAGGCCTCTGTGCTAGACTGGGAGGTAGGACACCTATGAACAAGGGTGTTGGGAAGTCCAAGTGTCTTGGTGAAAGTTTTTATGTTAGCCAAGTATAGTCAAAGAGGAATTAGATTTGAAGAATTTAGATTAGACTCAAGGCAAAGCTTCCTGATAATGATAGATGTTGGGTACTTAATAGCTTATAAGGAATATCAGAGAAATCTTTGTGGTAATAACTCATTTAGAAAGGAAAGATTCATCTCTTTTGGTGTTGTTAGCAAACAATTTGGTTGATTAGGTGACCTTTCAAAGCTCTTGGAAGTACTGAAGTAGTATGTGTTAATATACTTCAAAACATGCTCTGGGGTTGGTTCTCTTTTATTTAACTGTGCAGGCTAGCCAATATCCTTTTCCCATTGGTGAAATCACCTCATTCTGACACATCTATTAGATCCATCCAGGACTGAACACTATAGGTCATTACCATCATCCCAGCCAAATCCATAGACCACGTTCTGTTTTTAGTATAATCTTCTAAAAATACAGTGGTACCTGGGTTCACGAACTTAATTTTTTCCATGATTCTGTTCACAAACTGGACTGGATGAGAACCGAAGCAAATTCAATGGTCAGGTTCAATGTTGACCTTATGGGGAAATTTGATTTGGTTCTCGTCCAGTTCAATTTGTGACCAGAATTGTGGAAATAATTAAATTCGTGAACCAAGGTACCACTGTAATCCCTGACAACCTTCTGTTCCATTGCAGGCAGTCATAACTTCTCTAAACTTAGAAAGCATGTGGCTGAAGTCACTCAAACCTTTCTTACATGCCCATCAAGTGAACCTGGAGTAACAGCATTTCATATTTATCTCACAGGCCCAATTTAGGTAAATCTGATAGACCACAGGCTAATATAACCAAAATGGAAGAAGCTGGACATGCTGCTAGGAAGCAGTCAGCAATCTTAAGCTTTGTGATCACAATATAGAGTCAACTCACTGCACTGGCCTCAACTAAAGTGAACTTTATGTGATTAAGACATAGTAGGAGGACTGCAAGTTTGAGCCTGGCTTGGACAAGTTAGCAAGTTAGTGTGACCTTGTCTCAAAATAAAAAAAAAAAAAAAAGACTGGGGATGCAGATCAGTGTGAAGGCCCTAAGTTCAAACCCTGGGGGTTGGGGGGAGAAGAAGGAGGAGGAGGATGAGGAGGTGGATGAAGAAGAAGAATGAGGAGGAGGAGGAAGAGGAGGAGGAAAAGGAAGAGGAAGAGGAGGAGGAAGAGGGGAAGAAGAAGCAGGAGGAGGAGGCGGCGGCTGAAAAAGACCACAGTTCTGATAAGATGCTACATTTTGGGGTCCTATTTGAAGGATAGTATCCTCATAAAAGTGTGGAACAACAGTGATTCTCTGAGATGCAGAAAAATGAATGAATCTATATTAGCCGATCAGCTGGCTCATGAGAGAAAGTTGTCACCAGAACAAACTTACTAGAAAATCATGGATTCTCCCCACTTTATGTCTTCTTTGCTTTGTCTTCTTGCCTGATCAGGGTCAGAAGGCTGGACTACATGACTTTTAGCGAGCCCATCGGCTCTGGTTCTCCTTGCTGAGCTTCAGTTACCCTCCCTGCCTCCTGCCATCCTATGGGAACTAGAATTCTTGAAATAGCCTTCCCTTTGCCCCACACCCCAGGACTCCTGAAAAAATGAACAGGTAAATTAGAGCATCACCCATCCCACTAATAAAACATTACAGGAGACTAGGGAAAGACCAGGGAGAAGAACCTATTCCCAGAGACTACAGGTTGTGAAAATTTTCCATTTCTAATTTCTGTCATGCTGAGATTTGTTGAGCTGTCACCTTGCCTCCTTTCACACTCATCAAATCAACTGGAAAGGAAAGGAAAGGAAAGGAAAGGAAAGGAAAGGAAAGGAAAGGAAAGGAAAGGAAAGGAAAGGAAAGGAAAAGGAAAAGGAAAGGAAACTTATCACTGACAGCCTCTTTTAAACCTTTTTCCCTGGAGACTGTTAGCAGGAGCCCAAGTTTATAGCTCATGTTGAGGATCTTCACTGTGTGTGGTTATAATTTCCTCCTTCCTAGTCTGGTTATGTAATACCCAAGGGCCTTTTCCAGTTTTCCATTGGATAATTGAGTCAAAAGAACTTGGAGGAAACACAAAAATCCCACATGATAAAGCCAGCAAAACATCTATTTTAAAGCTAAAGTGACTTAATAAAGCATACTACTGAGACCAGGAGATCAAATGTGAGGCTGGATGGATTTGTTATTTCTCTACAACATGGGAGGTAAACTGGATGTAAAAGATGACATTTCACTTTCCTTCTTTCTCTGGATCTGCTCAAGCCACAGCTGCACATCAATCAGCCTGTAATTAGAATGAAGCAAAGTAAAGTAGGACAGAATGTAGTGAATTAGAATTAATCAGAATGGGGTAAAGCCTCTTTTCTGAGACTATGGCCTCAGAGAAAGAAGATGATTGAGTTGGTAAGAAAGTGCTGGGCAGTGGTTTCAAAATAAAAATTAAAGCTCTATGTAGTTTTTGGTGACCACTATTCATTCAATATCCATTGATTCATGTATTAGACATTTGTTGAGCATCATCTTAGTCACTTTTTCATCTTTGGGACAAAATACTCGACACTCACAATTTAAAACACGAGATATTTATTTTGGCTCACTGTTTCAGTCTATGCTTGGCTGGCTCCAAGGCAGGAACAGGATAGCAGATGGGTATGGCACAGGAAAAGGGACTCAACCCATGACAGCCAGGAAGCAGAGAGAGAAGGGAGAATCTGGGAACAAGAATGCTATACACCCTTCCAGGTCATAGCCTCATTGACACACCTCCAACCAAGCCCCACCTCCCAACAACACATTTAGGTAATGTACTCATCAATGGATAAATCTACTGATAACTATAGCAGCCCCATGATCCAATCACTTTCCACACACATGGAAGTTTTATAGGACATTTAAGATCTAAACCATTACAAGCACCTACTATGTTGGACTTCATTGTGGATTCTGGAAGTATGTCAGTGAACATGAAAAAGTTCCTACCATTATTGAATTTACATTCCAGTAAGGAACAGAGATAAGAAATGACTATATATGTTCTGGTAGTGAAAGGGGCTATGAAGAAAAGTAGAGTAATAGACTATACTGATGTACTTCCTGAGGAGGTGAATTTTGAGAAAAGATCTGGCAGAAAGGAAGGAGCAAATTATATGACCCTAGTGAGGCAGAGCATTTCAGCCAGCCAGAAGAAAAAACACAAAAGCCCTGAAGTATGAGAGTGTGTGCTCAAGGAGACCAGTGTGGCCAGATTTGCATAAAAGAGTTGTATAGAGTCAGGGAAGATGAGGGTTAGGGAAGCTCAAATTATGTCCATATTTCTTTAGCTTTCAGTGTGGATGAGGGCAAATATGTGTAGTTTTGAGCAAATATGTGACATCAGGAGACTTATGTTTTAAATCTCTCCTTTTGGCCAGGCCCTATGCTAGACAATGTGGATATGAGATTGAGATATTGTCTTTGTCATCTAGTGGGGACAGAGACATTCTTAGCAAAGGGAACAATGTGAACAAAATCCTAGAGGAATGGAAAAGAAGGCCCATGAGGGATAGTAGAAAGGGATTTCACTTTGTGGCAAGAGAAACAGATGTTTAGTACAAGTAAGCCAGAGCAGGCAAGAGTGAGAGCTCTGAAAAATGTGTCCTTTCCCATGCACGAACTGCTTTGGTGCTCTCTAGTGGCCACAGATACAAACAAGAGCCCTATTCTAAATAAGGAAACAGGTTCAGAAAGTTTTAGCTACTTTCTAGGGGCAAAAAGTGAGTTGGTAGCAGCACTGAATCTAGAACCCAGCTTAGATTCTCACCTCAGAAACCTTTCATCACAGCTGGTTATTCTGCTGGGGGCAGGTGCCATCATTCTAATGGAGTTTGGTGATTAAGAGCATGGACTTCAGAGGGAGTTTGACTTGGGTTCTGCACCTTTGGGGAAATTACTTCCAATTTCTCTGATCTATATTTTGAGGGTAATAATTGTGTGTCTCTTATTAGTTTGTTGTTTTAGTAGGAAACAGGATATATATAGTACCTGGGGCACATAGTAATAGTCAAGATAATAAATATCAGTTATATAGAGCTTACAGTGTGATATGTACTTTTCTAAGCACTTTATATATGCTAATTTAAATAATTTTCATGACACCCAAATAAGATTAGTAATGTTTTTATCATTACTAAGGAGAAGGAAACTGAGACACAATGAGGATAATTAAGTTGTTCAAAGTCAGTCAGCTTTGTGACCATAGTGCTGTATTTTTTTCAAGACATTTTTGCTTGGAGTTACATATGGTAATTACTTACGTGTGTGGTACAGTGGGGCCAGATAATACTCGGTAATCCTCCTGGTTTGATCATCCTCAGTTTAGCAAGTGGTACCTTTAAAAGTCATCCTTGCCATCTTTTTATAGCATTGGCCTCCTTTTATCACTTTCTTTTAATTCATACATATTCAAAGTGGTACATCTTCCTCGCCTGCATCAAGGTGCAGTGTGGTGGACTGGTACCACTCTTAGTTTTCCGTCCCTCCAGTAGTAAAGCCCTGCACAACTCCCTCAACCTAAGGGCAGTTGTGTCCCATCCTCAGACCTCTAGGGGTTCCGTGCTAGTTTGTCAGCCCCTCTAGGAGAGTTATTTACCTAGATTTTGTATAATCTTGAGATTAAACCTGGAGCCTGGAATTCAAACATTATTCCTGAGCTTCTTTCAAGTTCTGTTATTGGAATACAATTCTACTGAGCTCCCCCTTTCCTTCCCAACCCTTAGACTAGAAAAATGGTATACTCAAGAACACTATTTCCAGATTCTCTTTTATTTGGCATTCTACCCTACCTGGGCTGTTTTCCTCTGATTATTTCTGGGGAGATGCAGGGCCCTCTATTTCTAACTTTGCATTGAATCTTTTGTCTGTAAGGCTGACATATTAGTGTCAGAATATCAGAGCTGAAACTTGAAAAGATCATTTTCATATGCCTCATTTAAAAACAGGGAAAACTGAGACCCAGAAAAAAGAAGTGACTAGCCTTACAGTGACTTTTTGAACTAGAGATGACATAATGCAAGATAAGGAGTTGAGTGCACACTTTGGAGCTGCAGAGACTAGAGTTGGGTTGTGGATCTGTAGCTAACTGGGTGGGTGATCCTGGCTTATCACTTGTGCTTGGAACTATAAAATGGGAGCAAGAATATCTACCTCCCAAGGCTATTGTGAAGACCAGATGAGGTAGAGTGAAAGTACCCAACACAATGTCTGACCTATATAGGTGCTAAAGTAAGATTAATTCAGCATGCTGGGCCACTGTCCTTTTCCCTCTTCACATAGGCCCTAGGACACTCACTCCTGTGTCCTTGGCTCTAGAGTACTTTGCCTTGTATCCTATGATTTCCGAGCACATCTGTGTTCATCTCTTCCACTTAGATGTACTCTCCTTTAAGACAAGGATGAAGGCTGAATTGGCATCTGATACTCCCAGCATATCTGTGACCTCATAGAGTTTACATAAACAAGGAGGGAGGGCTTGGAAACAATATAGAATTTAATTACTTGAGAGTCAAGTGCCTTGATGGTTTATTTTTTAAATCTGACCCTATGTAGCAAAGAAGAGAAGTGGTTAAAGGCTCTCTGAATAAAACACCAAAGAAGGATGTGGTAGGGAAGTGTCATATTTAGTCAATAAATTTTAATGAACTATGGGGAGAAAGAAAAAAATTACAAGAAGATGCCTGGATCTTCTTTTGCTCTTCAGCATCTGTTTTCCCTCCCTCCCCTGTTCCCTTCTACTCAACTGGGAAGCAAAGAGACTTTTACTACCTTAGGCTATGACAGTCCAGAGTCTTGGACAGCCCCGAGCAGTGGGCTTATTTGGCCACCAAATGAATAGATCTTCCCAATTTCTGGAGTTGAAAAGCCTTTTAAGGATTCCTGGGAGTTACTGCCTCCCTCTTTCTCTACTAGGCCTTTTCTGGCCTCCTCCCACCCTTGTGTATGCTCCGCCTTAGACCTTGCCTGGCTGCCTCTCACCATCATGTGTCCTTTGCAGGGTGAGGATATCCTAGACAGGAGCTCAGAGCTGATCTACACTGGGGAGATGGCCTGGATCTACCAGCCCTACGGCCGCAACCAGCAACGGGTCTTCTTCCTGTTTGACCACCAGATGGTTCTCTGCAAGAAGGTAATCCTGCCCTCTTCTTCCCTGAAGGAGATGGGCACCTCCTGGGGCACCAGTCTCATCATTCCTAGGCTCTCAATGAAGTAGATAAAACTTCTGGGGATAAAATAGGCAGAAGATCGCCAGCAATTCCACATCAGGAGCACTAATGTGGCATGAATATTACAGGCAATGAACAATGAAACTGAAGTTGGCACATGTTCTCTTGGTATCTTGTTTTACCTTTGCTCTCATGATTCTCATGCTACTCCTTCCCACTCCCTTCACCCAGAACTGAGAGCCAGCTTTTTTTCACCAGTTGTTAAAAATACTGTAATATGTCTATACCATTTGGTAAACAGTAGCTTCCCATATGTCTTTTCTTATTTCCATTCTAATATCTCTGGTTACATGGCTTCTCTCTGGCCTAGGAACTGACTAAGGCCTATGGGACAGGTGGGTATCTTTGTGACACAGGATTTTCTCCATCCCTCTACCTATTTCCTACACAAGGTACACCAGTTCCCTGCAACTCCCAACTGTGTTCTTCCCCATTCTCCCTTCCCTATAATGCATTTGAAGAGAGATCTTGTACTTGTCATTGACCCCTGGATTGTCTGTGAATGTTGGCTTCTTAGATTTTTCTCCTTGGTGAGGAGTAGCATATATACTTAGCGTGATCACCCTTGAGGAATCCCGATGGGATACTGTTTCCCCCATCCCTTTCTCAGGAGAGGAAGTTTAGACCAGTTTTGTCTCTAGGAACTGTCTGTGAGGAATTTGGAACCAGGGAAAGTAAAAGATGAGGGAGAAACCAAAGAATACTTAGAGTAACTTTCTAAATTTGCTATCATACCCTTATCCTGCCTCCATAGCTCAGTCCCTTTGTCCTTTCCCTCATCCATTAGTGAATCCATCTGAAGAGGAATGCTAAGTCATGATACACCATGTTAAACCGTTATTTTTTTCTGGATTGGAACATGGATCACACATTTGCTCTGAATCCCCTGTTGTGTGTGTGTGTGTGTGTGTGTGTGTGTGTGTGTGTATGTTGTGTGTATTGTGCAAAAATGATTATCCATTTGCCTTTGACAGTGGGTTGTGGGAACAAATTGAGCTTAGATTCAGACTGCCCCAGTGTTTGGCAGTAAGCTCTGAGTGCCATCTCTGGAACCAATACCTAGCTGATTGATGAAGATAATAACTACCTCAGTCTGTAGCTGACTCTGGAAGAAAAAAAAAAAAACTTTTATAAATCTCAGCAAAACAGCAATATACCTTTTCAACTCCTCCAGTTCTTCCCAGATCTTCCATACAATCAGAAGATAGAATCTTTGAGAGTTAATTTAGGAAATTCTCAGCATATCAGCCATGTCACCAATAGGCATGTACCTATCTTTCCCATTAAATTATGTTCATACAGTAATTAGTCACAGAGATAGTAAAGAATTAACACCTTAAATTTTTAAAGCCCGTGTTAATCTGGGCATCAGCAAAGGCTGTAGTTATTCTAAGTAAAATGTAAAACTGAGTTCTGTAAAGCAGTGGCTATAAGATATAGGGTCAGGACCTAGATGCAAAACAGTGAGGTGGTGGCTAGGATTAAAAGGACTGAAACAAAATGAATGATAGGTTCAGTTTGGGAGCCAAGGGACAACCAAGATAGAATGACAAATCAACTCTAAACTAGCTAGTAGGAATCAGTGATTAGGAAGAAACCAGAAGTCAAGGGAAAGCTAGTAGGGTCTGACCAGCTAAACCGTTGGCATGGGATAAATAGGCAACAGGAATGACAAAAACAAGAGAAACATTATGACAGTCATAGCTTCATTCACATGTGAGCTTTCTTCTAGTGAGAACTGTATGTTTTATCCCCAGAGCAAAGCCTGGCTAGAATCTATGGTATAAAGGCTACTAACTCCACCTACCTAGGTCTTCATTAACTGGCTTCCCAGAGCATGAGCAGCTACAGTTTATTTTTACAAAGGCCATGAAAACTGCTGATGTTTGTGTTGAGTCCACAGTTGAGGATTTTCAATTGATATCTATAAGAGGCCTTTCTAGTTATCAAATCGGGGTAAATTTGAAAAGTGATCATAGAGTGAAAAAAAGGTATGCAAAGAGACAAAGAATTTTGTTTGTCAAGTTATTTAGGGACCTCTTGCCATTACTATAAATAAACTGTCTTCTTAAAATAGAGCTGAGAGAAATGGACAAGGGTTCCTGGAGATAAATGCTGCTTTGACAAAGGAAATGAAGGGCCATTACTACAGTGAGGTGAGTCCTTAAGGATTCACTTCATTTCACTCACATCAGGAACACAATTTAGATAGACTCCCCAACACTCAGTAATTTTTTTTACAAGGAAGAAAGGGGGTAAAAAAAGGTAAACAATTGAATGTGACTACTTTAAGCTTTCTGAATGAGCTTATGTTTCAAAAAGAGAAAATAAAGGCTCCTAGCAAGTGGCTACATAAATAATATTTTACATATATTTAGCAAGACTGACAAAAATAGCTTCATGAATCTTAGAATGAATCAAAATTAGTTTTCAAAATGTTCAAGACAATTTCAAAGATCTATTCCAATAAAGAAAAATAATAAGTAATAGTCTGACAGTCCCCTGACTGAGCAGATGGGTTAGTGTTAGAAGAGGAGCACAAATTCCTTAGCTGTCAAGGCAAAGAGAGGATAAATCTGACTAAAAGAGAACTGAAGCACAAAGGATCTGAGGTTATAATTAAGCACATCACTACTCTGAATTACTTTTTGAGTTCCTACTCTGTACCAGCCAGATCTGCCTTTATGAGGCTTGACATCTTATAAAATTTAAGTATGGTGTAATTTTAAAATAAGCGTGTCTTGGCATTTAACTCTCACATGTCCTCAGTGGAATTGTTGTAGGTAAACTTGGCAGAATTAGGAGTCCTCTGAGATCTAGGAGAACACTATAGATAGGAAAATGTACCAGTTTTCAAAACATAAAATAACATATTTCTGGAAAATATAGATTGACAATAAAATAATAAACCAGCATTTATTGTTTCTATGAATCTATTCTAAGAACTTTACATTCTTTAACTTTATTTAATCCTCACAACACATCTATGAGGGAGGAACTATGGTTTTGCCCATTTTAAAGATATGTAAAGTGAAATACAAAGGAGTAATTTACTTTTCCCAAGAAATGACTGATAAGTGATCGAGCCAGGAAATGAATCCAGTCAAACTGACTCTCTAGATTTAACACTGGAAACTTCTATATTATTACTACCATTGAGCTTATGAGAATTCTGTAATCAATTATTAAACAGTTTGTGAACATTTATAAAGGGATGTAGTGACCATGATGGGTGAGCATTGATTTCCTAAAACCAAGTTATGTCCCACAAAGCATCATTTCTTGTTTTTGCTAGTAATTAGATTAGTTGATGGAAAGATTGAAGTGGACAGAGATTATGTGGATTTCATTCTGGCATTTCAGATTCTCCCATGATTTCATTGCAGAGAGAAGAAATGTGAAGTAATAGATGCAGCATTAACTTTGCAGTTAGACAATTCTGAGTGCAGATCCTGATTCCAGTACCCACTGTGTTATTTCAAGCAAGTGACATTTAATTTCCTATGCTTTCATTATATCATTCATAAAGTGGAGAGGATACCCTACAGGTGGGTTACAAAACATAAATAAAATCTGTTGCAGTTTGTGACCATGGTATGGCACAAAGGATGAGAGGTTACTCGGAGTCCATGTCCAATTCAAACTCCAAGAAGGCCCAGATGGACTGCCCTTACCTGAGACCCTTCAGTATGAGAGTCTCATAAAGACAGCCCCAAACTGAAGCTTCAGTGGCTTTTTATTGAAAGAACCAGGAAGTAAGGATAAAGGAAAAAAAGAAGGCTCTCTGCACAGGAATTCATGTAGGGGACAGGGGAAGGACAGGGTAAGCTCAGAGTAGTCTGTTACATGACTGATGTAAGGGCCAATCTAAGTAATAAATCACAGTATGGGGAGGACGAGGGCCAGAGCATTCATTCCTTAAGGCAGTGTGTTTGGATCCTACTTGGACTTGAGGTCCTGTAGGCTATCTTTTAATCTCTAACCATGAATTCTTTGAGGTTTGCGGTTTGGGGCTTGTGGCCCCAAAAGTCCCTTATCTCTGCACATCCATCTTATACATACTTCTGGCCAATATCCCCACAGAAATCAATGAACGTAGAATGCCTGTTAGAGTGCCTGGCATTTAGTAGTTGTCCATTAGTCTTAATCTTCCCCTGCCTCCCACAAAAAAAAATTGTCTTATAAGCTACTGAAGTTCCCATCACTAGTTATACCCATATATGGACTAGAAGATTACCTGCCAGAGACATTTATAGGACACACTGAAACACTCTAGCCGATCTCTGTTCAAAATCATGTGGTCCAAACCTAAGTTCTCATCCAACTGTTAAGATTCTCTCACTTCCCAGTCAGGTATGCAAAAACTTACCTATTTTGTATATTGGGAGTTGAAACTGAATAAGCCTGTCACAACAGTTTGAACAGCTTGTAAAGTTTTTAGCTTGTTTTTGTGTGAGTGTGTGTGGGGGGGTGTTTGTGTGTGAAGGTGCTTTTATTTTTATGTGGGTACCAGGAGTCGAACTCAGGACCTTGCACTTGCCAGCAGGCACTTTTGCCACTGAGCAATATCACCGGCCCCTTTTTTCCTCTTTGTGGGTACCAGGAGTCGAACTCAGTAACTCGTGCTTGCCAGGCAGGCACTTGCGCTGCTGAGCCATCTCACCGCCCCTGAAGGTGCTTTTAAAATGGAAATTCTACTATATGGGAAAACATCAGTGGTGTATAATTGTGTGAGCCCCTTTAATTTCTGCTGTGCATTCTCTTGTTACTTTTCTTTTGAAAAATCAAGACAACCTTTTTGTTCTCCTTATCCTCTGTGCTGGCTGTCTCATTGCCTTGTTATTTTGTGTTGCACATTTTACTATTTTCTTCCTGATATGAATATTTTGAAATTGTTTTGATGGTTTGGGAGGACTTCCCCCCCCTTTTCTTTTTTTTTTCCCTTACACAATTTACTGTGAATGGGAGTATATCCCCTTTTCCCTACCACCCATTATGTACCTACAGCACTGTATTTGCCCCAAAGAGATATTTTTCTGCCTCTTCTGCACTCAGTTGTACAGTCTGGACATGCTCCCTTCTCCCTGTGTCACAACTGCCCTACATTTCTGTTGCTTTCACCATATTCTGAGGAATCATAACTAAATAGCATGTAATGATGTTGCACAGAGCATGTTCAGGGAAATTTTTGCATTTATACCATTTATTGCACCAAAGGGTCAGAGTTGGAGGGTAAACCATTTGGAGCAACTCCCAAATACAACAGTAGCAATAAGAAATGGGAATAGCACAGAAAGAAGATAGAAATTTAAAATCAGAATACATAGGTACTAGACTCTATGTCTTACTAATTTATCTAAACTTAGGCCAGTTCCTTAATTTTGTTTTTCTTAGTGTCAAATCTAGCTGATAGTATAACTGATCTCAGAAAGCTCTGAAAAAGAACCACCTGAGATAGAACAGAGTAATGGAGTATAACGTTAAGAGCATGGGTAAATGGGGTCAGACTAGAGAGCTTCATCCCTGCTTCTTCCATGGGCTATCTAACACTGGGCAAACTCTCTGTGACTATAATTATCCCCTCATTTGCAAAACAGGCATCATAATAGTATCTACAAGGAAGGAAGATTCTGAGCATTAAGTGAGACAGTGCAGGTGTAATGTTTGGCAAATAGTAAGTATTTTAAAAGTGTAAGCTATTTATACTGTTACAGTATACACAATGATACTAATCATTATTTCAGCAAATTTGTATTGGTGGAATAGTGCATTGATTAAACAAAAGCACAGATTTTGGAGTCATATACCACAGACTCAAAGTCCAACTCTCCTGCTTAGTATCTTTTATTCCTGGGTAAGTTTCTTAATTGCTTATGTCTGTAGTTCTTCATTAAATGGAATTATAACAGTACCAATTTTGTAGGATTGTTGTGAGCATTATTTAAATTAATAAATGCAAAGCATTTAGGGTAGGACCTGGCTAATACATGCCATTTAAGTGTTCGCTGTTGTTCTTATTGTTCTTATTGTTTTAAGTATTAAGCATGTATTGTAAATGCTGTGATATAGTAGTGAACAAGATAAATACAGCCCTGGCCCTATGTGCCTTCCCCTATAGGAAAGGTTGGAGTGTTCCAAAGCTCCCTCTAAAGTGACAAAGAAGACAAAAAAGAAAAGCAGGCTGCAATCTTGAACAGTTGTATTCTCCAGATTGTAGCATCCATCATTTCTACAAAATGTCCTATGATGTCATACTAGGCCCTAGGAATACCTTGTAAAGCCAAATTGAAATAGCTTAAAGCTTTTTAATTTATGTATTGTCAGGGCTGAGGGCCCAATCCTTGCTGGAGACACAGGCTAGAACTAGGGCCTAGGTGTGTATCTACAGACTGCCAAGACCCTCCTGGTGAAGCATTACCTCCCCCTTAATATTCTCCAACTTGCATAAGTGGAAAGGATAAATGAGGAAAGCTGGAATCTTATTAGAAATAATAACCTCATTAGGCAGGGAAGCTGTGATGATCCAAATACATTCACTTAGGGTACATACTCACCATGCCCCTATGAAGGCACTAAGAACAACATTAATAAGTAGCGTGTGGCCACCCCAGTCCCAATAGGACCACAAGCAACCAGGTCCTAGGAGGGCTTTGTTCCTTTGCCATACGGAAGACCAGAGCAACCTCTGTGACAATCTCTGACTGAGGCAAGACCAAAGAAGTCTAAATGGGTGGACAAAAGAAAAAGAGTAGGACAGCATGGTGATTTTAGTGTCAAATGTATAATGTATAAGGGTCTTCTTTGGAGAAGGGTAGCCATATCAGCTTGAGCTGGAAAGTTCAGTCAGAGGAGGCTTCTTTGGGGCAGAAGAAAATGTGAATTTGATTTTGGAGGCTAGAAGGACTGAAATAGGAGATATGGTTGGGGCAGGGAGGGCACATTATAAAGCAAAGTAGATCTGTGATTTAGGTGAGTGGCAAAAATCACTTGCCAAACACCCTCATCCTAAAGGAGTATACAAAGTTTCCAGAGTAGGGTAGTATGTAAATTGAAAAATATTCAGAGTTACTTTTTTTGCCTTGACTTACTTTTACTTACAATATTTGAAAATGGTAAAGGAAGCTTGATGCTGGGGGTACCCAAGGATCAGAACTCATCTATAGTCCCTCTTTATATACACAATAATTTTGGCAGGAAAAAACAGCATGATGATTATTTTTTGTATAGCAATTTGATAGTGCCTGTATTTCCCAGTCTGGGGCTTTGAGATCAGAAGGGCTATGTTGAGAATCCTTCAAGACAGCATTCTTCAGCCCTACTGAAAAGCCCAGTGTCTTCCACAGAGAAAAGAGTTAGGATTGGGAATGTGAGTGGCCAAAGGCAGATCCTTCACCAGTTTCCAAAGGCTGAAAAGTAAGGCCTGTCAGGCAATTCAAAAGAATGGGAATAGTTTAATCAAAATGTATTATGGGAGCAATGAGACCAGGCCAGGCGGCCCAGGCATGGGTGCACAATCCCATGGCCCCAGGTGCAGGTGCACACAGGCCCATGGTGGGTGGAGCAGCCAGCAAGACTAGGCCAGGCCAGGCCCTGGCAGGGATGCACAAGTGTGACCAGCAAGACCAGGCCCTGGCATGGGTACACATGAAGGTCGAGGCTAGACCAGCAGAGTGTAAAAGTCTGAAGCAGCAATGAGGAGCCAGCAGTTGGTAAGTTAGGTGAATGTGCATTGAGGCTTGGCACAGACACACAGAATAGAAGTGGGTGGGTCCACCATTCTATATCAAAAGGCCCTGGAGAACTCCACCAACAGAAGACCAGCCCTAGCCCCCACATCCAGAGGCAAGATCAGCTCCATACCCAAGACAAATCCCATTGCAAGCTTGGCTGGAATACACAGCACACTTCTGGGATCTATCTTGGACACTACCACAAAACTGTGTACACCCGAGTAATTTTACTACTTTTATTCTTCCTTCTTTATCTGATTGGCTATCCTGTTCTTGTCTGGTTGGGTTTCGTCTCATTTTGTATTTTATGGTTATTTCTGTTTTTTGGTTCTTTTTTATTGTTTTTTTTTTTCTTTTATTCTTGTCTTTTTTATCCTTTCTTCTCTCTCTTCTTTTTTTCACTGTTTAGATTTCCTATGTTTCTTTGTTGTTTTCTTCTACTGAGCCTCTTTCCTAAACTATCTCATGAATTTATCATACTTTAATGTGAGTAAATATTGTCTCTTCCCTTTCTGATCCACTTCAATACCCATTTGCTTTCTCTTTCATTATTTCCCTCCTGTGTCCTCAAGTTTCCCAAAACCCAAATGGCCACCCTTTGACTTCCAGCTTGATTCTACTATATTTGACCTCATTCATCCCTTTTTTTTGTCCCCTACCCATCTTAAGCCCCCCTACAACAGGGTAAAAATCACTCCACTAAGGGTAAAATCACTCCATATAAGTACATGGTGTATGTTGGTGTTTGTTATATAACTTTAGAATTTGCTCCTTTTTAAAGGTAACAGGGTAATAGTTTCTACAGTTTGTCAGTAGTTAAGATGTACTTGAAACTATTGTTATTGCTGACTATACTACTTTAGCCAGGATGCCATACATGTTATATTCCATTTTTCTCCCTTGTATGATAACACTGTGTTTGTATAGAGTCATAAACATCACCATAATCCAGCAGCAAAGAACTAAGAGCTGACCAAAACAGTAAGTTTTCATCCGTAACAAATTGGGATAGACACAAAAAACCATCTATATCTAAAAGACATCCCTGAAGAACAGACATCTCCTAGGGAAGCCTTGATACTTGTGATAAAGCTATATACCATAAGAAATCTGCAAGCATCAACATAGAAAACAAAATAAAATAAAAAAGAGAAAATAGAAAATGACAAGATACAGAAGGAAAATACAACCCTGGACCCCCAGCCCACCCAGGACAAGCATGAAGCACAATGAGATAGACAAAATTGGAAGTCAAAAACTGGAACTTTCTGAAATGATAGCAACAGAAGTGAAAAAACAAGTGGAAAAGATTATAGAAAAAAAAATCTCTCAGGTACAAAAAAAAATGATGCTCAAAATGAAAGATATTAGACACACATAAAAGAATAGAAGAGCTTAGGAAAATGATTGGAACCACAAATGCCCAACATAGGAAAGAAATGGAATCCATGAAACAGATCCAAACAGAAATCCAAGAGATTAAAACATCCATTGAAAGCATACAGAAGAGATTAAATGAAGATGAGGATAGACTATCAGATTTTAAAGACAGAATTGTGGCGAGTGATCATGAAAAGAAAGAAATCTTAAAAATAGCAAAAGAACATGAAAAATCAATCCAACAGTTACAAGATGAAGAAAAGAAAAACAAAATAAGATTGATTGGGGTCACAAGTGCCATTAAAAAAAAAACTCTTCACAGATATAATGGCAGAAAACTTACCAAGCATGGATAAAAATTTGACATATAAATAAATGAAGCATATAGAACTCCAGACAGCTGTGACCAAAATAAATCTACACCAGGGTATATAATAATAAAGATTCTAAAAATTCAGCACAAGAACAGAATACTAGGGCCGGTGAGATGGCTCAGCGGCTTAAGCGCCTGCCTGGCAAGCGCGAGGGCCTGAGTTCGACTCCCGGAACCCACATACGAAAAAAGGGCCGGTGATATCGCTCAGCAGCACGGGCGCCTGCTGGCGCGCGAGGTCCTGAGGTCGACCCCCCGGTACCCACAAAAAAAAAAAAAAGAACAGAATACTAAAAGTGGCTAGAGAAAGGAAACAAATCACCTGTGAAGGAAAGCCATCAGAATCACAGCAGATGTCTCAACATAAACCCTCAAATCAAGGAGAGCTTGAAGTGAGGTATTTGAAGCCCTAAAAGAAAATGAATTCCAACCCAGATTTGTGTACCCCACAAAATTATCTTTCAAAATTGACAGAGAAATAAGACACTTCCACAACAAAGAACACCTGAGGAAATTCATGACCACCAAACCAGGTCTTCAGAATGCTATGAAGCATATACTAGAAAGGGAAAATGAAGAGCACAAGCACAAGAACACCACTAGAAAGAATCCACCAGGAAAGGCAAACAAAGGGGAAAGACAGGGAACCGGAAACAGGAAAACAACATGAAAAAAATAAGCCAATACATATCAGTTGTAACCATCAACATAAATGGACTCAACTCACCAATCAAAAGAAACAGACAGGCAGAATGGATCAAGAAGCAAGACCAAACAATATGCTGCATTCAAGTAATACATTTAACTCAAAAAGAAATTTATAGACTGAAAGTCAAAGGATGGAAAACTATATTCCATGTGACAGGATTCCCAGAAAAAAAGCAGGGGTAGCTATTCTATTCAAAGACAATCTGAACTTCAAACCAATGCTGATCAAAAGAGACAAAGAGGGTCACTACATACTTAAGGGAAGACTCAAAGAAGAAGAGATAACAATCATAAGTATATACACCCCAAACACTGGTGCACCCAAATACATAAAACAATATTAATGGACATGAAAAGTCCAATAAGGACTAACACAGTTGTAGTGGTGGACCTTAATACCCCATTCTCACAATTCGATAGTTCAACCAAGCAAAAGATCAACAAAGAAATGTCAGAATTAAAATGAACCTGTGAACAAATGGACTTAGTAGATGTCTACATGGTGTTCCACCCCACAGTATCAGAATACACATTCTCCTCAGCTGCACATGGGATGTTCTCCAAAATAGACCATATACTAGCCCATAGAACATGCTTAAGTAAATGCAAAGGAATTGAAATTATCCCATGCATATTTTCAGACCATAGTGCAATGAAGCTGGAAATCAACAGGAAAAAAAAAAAACTACATAAACACATGGAAATTAAATAGCACCCTCTTAAACAACCAATGGGTCACAGAGAAAATTAAAGAAGAAATTATTTAAACAGTATCTACAATTAAATGAAAATGCCGATACAACACACCGGAACTTATGGGATACCATGAAAGCAGTCATATGAGAGAAATTTATAGCTCTCACATAAGGAATAAAGAATGAGCTCAAACAACTTCATGTTGAACCTCAAACACCTAGAAAAACAAGAACAAATCAAACCTAAAGCTCATGCAAGAGAGGAAATTATAAAGATAAGAGCAGAAATTAATGCAGTTGAGACTAAGAAAACAATACAAAGAATCAATGAGTCAAAGAGTTCATGCTTTGAAAGATTAAATAAAATTGATAAACCTCTAGCCAACGTTATCGAAAAGAGGAAAGAAAAAACTTCAATCAATTAGGAATGAAAAATGTGAAATCACAAGGGGTCCCATAGAAATTCAGAAGATTATCAATACCTACTTCCAGAATCTGCATTCTAATAAAATGGAAAACACAGAAATGGACAGATTCCTAAACATATACAGATTACCAAAACTGAATCAAGAAGATATAAGTATTTTAATAACCTGATATCAGCCAATGAAATTGAAAATGTAATTAAAAACCTACCAACAAAGTAAAGCCCAGACCCTGATGGATTCACAAGTGAATTCTACAAGAAATTTAAAGAAGATCTAATTCTATTAATGCTGAAACTCTTTAATGAAATTGAAGGGGAAGCAATACTTCCAAAATCATTCCTGGAAGCATTACTCTGATACCTAAACCAGAGAAGGACCCAACCAGAAAAGAAAACTACAGACCAATCTCCCTAATGAACATAGATATATAAATCCTTAACAACATACTGGCAAACAATACATCAAATCGTCAAAAGGATAATACACCATAACCAAGTAGAATTCATCCAAAAGATGCAGGGATGGTTCAACATATGCAAATCAATAAATGTAATACACCATATTAACAGAGACAAAGGCAAAAATCACATGATCATCTCAATAGATGCAGAAAAAGCTTATGACAATATCCAACACCCATTCACGATAAAAACCCTACAGAAAACTGTAGTAGATGGTCTTTACCTCTATCTGACAAAAACCATCTATGACAAACCAACAGACAACATCATACTAAATGGTCAAAAACTGAAAGCTTTCACTCTAAAATCAGGAACAAGACAAGGATGTCCACTATCACCATTCCTATTCAATATAGTTCTGGAAACATTAGCAAGAGCAATTAGACAAGAGAAAGAAAAGAAAAGAATAAGTATAGAAAAGGAAGAAGTTAAATTATCATTATTTGCAGATGGCATTATACTTTACATAGAAGACCTCAAAAATGCCAATAAAAGACTTCAAGATTCAATAAGCAAATTCAGTAGCATAGCTGGATACAAAGTCAACAATGAAAAATCAATATTCCTGTACACAGGCAACAAACTCAGAGAGAGAGAAATTAGGGAAACTACTCCCTTCACAATAGCATCCAAAAAAAAAAATATATATATATATACTTAGGAATCATTCTAACAAAGGAAGTGGAAGATATCTACATTGAAAAGTACAGTACCCTGAAAACAGAGATTGAAGAGGATATAAGGAAATGGAAAGATATCGCTTGCTCATGGATAGGAAGACCCAACAGCAAAAATGGCCATACTCCCAAAATTGGTATACAGATTTAATGCAATCCCAATTAAAATACCATTAGAATACCTCACAGAATTAGAGAAAACAATCCTAAAATTCATTTAGAACCAGAAGAGACCTAGAATAGCAAAAGCAATTTTGGGCAACTAGGGAAAGTCAGGGGACATCATAATCCCTGACTTGAAATTATGCTACAAAGTTACTGTCATAAAATTAACATGGTACTGGCAACAAAACAGACCTGAGGATCACTGGAATAGATTAGGAGATTCAGACTCAAATGCAAACACACTCAGCCACATTATCTTTGATGAAGTGTCCAAACATGTTCACTGGAAGAAAGCCCCTTTAATAAATGGTGCTGGAAAAACTGACTTTCCATATGCCAAAGACTAAAACTAGACACATGTCTATCACCATGTACTAAACTAAAGTCAAAATGGATCAAAGATCTAAATATTAAAACAAAAACAGAAAATCTACTGGAAGGGAAAATAGGTAGAAATCTTGAAGACATATGTGTAGGCAGAGACTTCATGAACAAAACCCAGACTGCATGGGAATTACTACAAAGAATCAACAAATGGGATATCACTGTATTAGAAAGCATTTGCACAGCAAAAGATATCACTGTCAGAATAAAGACAACCCACAGAGTGGGCAAACATTATAGCCAGTTGTCTTGCAGACAAAGGACTTATATCTAAAACATAAAGAATTGAAAAATTTCAGACTACCCAAATTCAAAAACCCAATCCAAAAATGGGCAACTGAGGGAGTTACCAGGATTGTGGAGTGATAAGCAGAAAGAGAAAGAACCTCTCTGAGAGTTACTGTCCAGACACTGGAATATTGCAATTCGAAGACAAGAAGGGGGAAAGTGGGCCCCTGGAATTGAAGCCCATGGATATAGTGAAGAGATAAATTTCATTGAAGAAGGAGGTACCCAGCAGCACCTTCTCCCTGAGTCTGGACTCACTGCAAAAGGAGCAGTTCAAACCTGCAGACACACAGTAATTGCCAGCGACCCCTGAGGAGTCCATGGAGAGATGCACAGTGGAGGGGAGCAGGAGATGTGAAGGACTGCTCTGGCTGGGGGTGAGTGCAGAGGGCTCAGTCACCCCATGGGAGAGTGTGATTGGCCAGGAGCCATCTAGGAGAAAGGGTGACTGAGCTCAGAACTCAGAGCAGCTGCTGGCTCCATCTAGCAGCTCCCTGCTGGGCTCAGGCCCACGGAAGTTGCACTGACAGCTGCAGGCCAAATGAGTGTGATCTGGGCCAGCAGGTGCAGGCTCAGAGACTATCCACTACCCTGCCAAAAAGCAGATTGCTGGAATAGATCAGCCTGCATCAGGACTCTGTCTGCACATGTTGTCTACCAGTGACAGCAGAGACAAGACTAGAAGTGCACTTTTTCTTTTTTTTTTTTCTCTCTCTTTTTTTGTTACTGTTTTTGTTTTTTTCTACTTCATTGTTTGATCTTGTTTTTATATGAGTGCAAACGTGGTTTCTGGTCTCTTTGTGGTTTTGGTTCTGTTCTCTTCTGTTCTTTTTATACCTTCCTTCTCTTTTTCCCTCCAGTCCTCTGCACCCATTTCCCAAAGTTAGTGTGATCCCCCTTTTTCCTCAAGCCTTCTAATCTCTTCCTTTTCTTCCACTTCTCTATTTTCTCCTTAATCCATCTTAAATTTTAACCCCTGAGGGCAAAATTGACATATTAAGGATTTGTATATTGCATATAATTTTCTGGTTTGTTTTAGATTTTATTATATAACCACAAATCTAGTTTATATGGTTAAAAGTGGCAAATTACTGGTTAACTCAGTCTGTCATTTTCTTTTCTTTTTTTTGTGGGTACCGGAGGTCGACCTCAGAACCTCACGCATGAGGAGGTGCCCGTGCCGCTGAGTGATATCACTGGCTCTTTATCATATGTGGGATCCAGGAGTCGAACTCAGGCCCTCGCACTTGCCAGGCAGGCGTGTATGCCGCTGAGCCATCTCACCAGCCCAGTCTGTCATTTTTGAGGCTGTATTTTAAGGATATTGGTACTATAGCCAAAAGTGACATAATTGTCCTAAACAGCTGTTCTTCCTGGTATTCCATGACTAAAATTGACTAAAGGTCACAGAAAATACTATGGCACAGTGCTAAAGAACCAGGGACTGGACCAAACAGGCAGCAACTTCTCATCTCCAAAGAATCGAAGAGGTAGGATCTTGCAACAGACTCAAAACCCAAAACAAGCTACACCTGGAATATCCCTTGGAGAAGTAGTCATCTTCTAATGGTTTCTAAATGCTAGCAATAAAACAACCCACCATAGGCAATATGCAAGCATCACCCCAGGAGGTAAACTAAAGAAACAAAAGAAAATGAGAAGACACTTGAACAAGATGCAACCCCAGACATCCAGTTCACTGAAGGCAAACACATGGGGCAATGTGGGACAATCTGAAAGCCACCCACCTGGCCTCTCTGAAGTGGTAACAACAAAGCAATTGAATGAGGCTCTGGAAAAAATCAAATCAGAAATAATTTCTCAGATAACTGCAGAGATGATGTACACAATGAGGACCATGCTTAGGGACTCTAGAACAGATACAGACACAAAAATAGATGAGCTTAATAAAGTTATGAAAGCCATGAATGTTCATCATAGGAAAGAAATGGAATCCATAAGGCAGATTCAAGCAGATATCCAGGAGAATAAAAATTCCATTGAAAGTATTCACAGCAGATTAAGCCAATGTGAGGACAGGATCTCAGATATAGAAGAAAGGCTTGTGGTTAGCAATCATGAAAAGAAAGATTTCTTAAAAACAGCAAGGGACCATGAAAAATCAATCCAGCAGCTGCTAGATGAGGCAAAGAAGAATAACTAAAGACTGATTGGAGTCAATTTAAAAGCAGGAGATAGCACAAATATAAAAAAAGAAGACAGCTAAATGAGGCATATAGATCTCCAAGTAGCCACGATAAAAATAATAATAATAATAATCTACCACCAGGCATATCATAGTCAAGATTCCAGAAATTCAACATAAGAATAGAATCTTACAAGCTGTTAGGGAAAAGAAACAAATCACCTATAAAGGAAAGCCCATCAGAATCACATCTGACTTCTCAGCACAAACCCTCAAGTTAAGGAAAGATTGGATGAAATATTTCAAGTTCTAAAGGAAAACAACATCCAACCCAGATTGATGTACCCTGAAAAACTATCTTTCAAAACTGATGGAGAAATAAAATACTTCCATGACAAAAAACATCTGAGGAAATTTATGACTACCAAACCAGCGCTCCAAAATATTTTGAAGGACATTCTAGAAAGAGATAACAAAGACTACAACTCCATGGACCCTGATAGAAGGAATCCACCAGGAAAAGCAAACAATTAGGGATAAAAATTAGGGATAAAAAGAGGGGGAGCCAACAACAGGAAAATAACATGAGTAGGATAAGTCAAAACACATCAGTTATAATCATCAATGTTAATGGTCTCAATTCACCAATCAAAAGACACAGACTGGCAGAATGGATCAAGAAGCAAGATCCAGCATTATGCTGCATACAAGAAACACATTAAATTCAAAAACAAATTGACAGACTGAAAGTCAAAGAGTGGAAAACAATACTCCTTATGATAGGAACCCAGAAAAAAGCAGGGGTAGCTAATCTATTTGCAAAGTGAATTTCAAGTCAACACTGATTAAGAGAGATAAACAAGGTCACTACACCCTTGTAAATGGAACAATTCAAGAGGAAGAGATAACAATCCTAAATATATATGCAACAAATACCAGTGCACCCAACTATATGAAACAAATATTAACAGGCATGAAAAATCAAATAAGCACTAATACAATAGTATTGGGGGATCTCTACCCCACTGTCACAAAAAGATCAACTAGACAAAAAATCAACAATGAAATACTGGAACTGAACCAAACTTTTAAACAAATGGACTTAGTAGATGTCTACAGGGTGTTCCACCCACAACATCAGAATACACATTCTTTTCAGCTGCACATGGAATGTTCTCCAAAATAGACCACATACTAACTCATAGAGCCTGCTTAAGTAAATGCAAAGGAATTGAAATTTTCCCATGCATATTATCAGGCCACAGTGCAATGAAATTGGAAATCAATAGCAAAAGAAACCACAAAAACTACCTAAACACATGAAAATTAAATAGCACCCTCCTTAACAAGCAATGGGTCACAGACAGATGAAATTAAAGTAGAAATTAGACAGTTTCTACAATTGAAAGATAATGACAATACAACATACTGGAACTTATGGAACACAATGAAAACAGCCCTGAGAGGGAAATTTATAGCAGTAAACACCCATATCAGGAAAACAGAGCAAGCACAAATAAACAACTTAATGGTGAACCTCAAATTTCTAGAAAAAGAAGAGCAAGCTAAGCCAAAAGCTCATATGAGGAAGGAAATTATAAAGATCAGAGAAGACATTTACACATTAGAGACTAAAAACACAATACAAGGAATCAAGGAATCAATGAATCAAAGAGTTGGTTCTTTGAAAGATTAAATAAAATGGAAAAACCCTTATCAAACCTTATCAAAAAAAGGAAAGAAAAGACTGAAGTCCATGCAATTAGGAGTGAAAAAGGTGAAATCACAATGGACTCTGCAGAAGTCCAGAAGATAATCTATACCTACTTTGAAAACTTGTATTCTAATAAGATGGAAAATGCAGAAGAAATGGACAGATTCCTAGATACAAATGAATTACCCAATATGAATGAAGAAGATATAAAAATCCTAAATAAACCAATATCCATCAATGAAATCAAAAATTTAATTAAAAACCTACCAACAAAGAAAGGCCCAGACCCTGATGGCTTCACTGCTAAATTCTACAAGAAATTTAGAGAAGACCTAACACCAGCAGTACCCAAACTCTTCAACGAAATTGAAAGGGAAGCAATACTCCCAAATTCATTCCTGGAAACAAGCATTACCATGATACCAAAACCGGAGAAGGACCCAACTAAGAAAGAAAATTACAGGCCAATCTCTATAATGAACATAGATGCAAAAATCCTCAATAAGATACTGGCAAACAGAATGCAGCCAATCATCAAGAAGATTATACACCATGACCAAATGGGATTTATCCCACAGATGTAGGGATGGTTCAATGTACGTAAATCAATAAATGTAATATACCATATTAACAGAGCCAAGTACAAAAATCACATGATCATCTCAATAGATGCAGAAAAATCTTTTGACAAAGTCCAACATCCATTCATGATAAATTCCCTACAGAAAAATGGAGTAGATGGTCTTTATCTCAATCTGATAAAAGCCATCTATGACAAACCAACAGCCAACATCATACTAAATGGACAAAAACTGAAAGCTTTCTCTCTAAAATCAGGAACAAGACAAGGATGTCCACTGTCTCCACTCTTATTCAAAACAGTTCTGGAAACTTTAGCCAGAGCAGTTAGACAAGACAAAGAAATAAAAGGAATAACAATGGGAAAGGAAGAAGTTAAATCATCATTATTTGCAGATGACATGATACTCTACGTAGAAGACCCCAGAAACTCCACCAGAAGACTCCTAGATTTAATAACTGGATTCAGTAGAGTAGCTATGTACAAAGTCAGCAATCAAAAATCAATGGCCTTCCTGTACACAAGTAACAAACTCACCGAGAGAGAAATTAGGGAAACAATATTGTTCACAGTAGCATCCACAAAAATGAAATACCTAGGAATCAATCTAACAAAGGATGTAAAAGACCTCTACATTGAAAATGACTGAACTTTGAAAAAGGAGATTGAAGAGGATATAAGAAAATGGAAAGATATCCCTTGCTCTTGGGTAGGAAGAACCAATATAGTGAAAATAGTTATACTTCCAAAATTGCTATACATATTTAATGCAGTTCCAATCAAAATTCCTACAGCATATCTCACAGAATTAGAGAAAATAATCCTAAAATTCATTTGGAACCAGAAGAGACCTAGAATAGCAAAGGCAATTCTGGATAATGAAGGCAAGGCAGGGGGCATCACAATCCCTGACTTAAAATTATACTATAAAGGTACTGTGATAAAAACAGTGTAGTACTGGCAAGAAAGCAGACCCAAAGATCAAAGAATCAAATTAGAAGATGCAGAAACAAATCCAGACATACTAAGCCACCTTATCTTTGTCAGAGATGCCATACACAGTCACTGGAAGAAAGATAGCCTCTTTAATAAATGGTGCTGAACAAGTGCCTGCTAACAAGCACAAGGTCCTGAATTCGACCCCCGGTACCCAAAAAAAAAAAAAAATGGTGCTGGAGAAACACTGCCTGTGCACATGCCAAAGATTAAAATTGGACCCATATCTTTCACCATGCACTAAACTAAATTCAAAATGTATCAAAGATATAAATATTAAAACAAAATCATTAAATCTGCTGGAAGATAGGATAGGTAAAACTCTTAAAGATATTGGTGTAGGCAAAGACTTTATGAATAAAACCTTGTCTATCCTTTTTAATAGCACCTGGCAACAGCATTCAAGACATTCCCAAAGCAGACTTTCACAATTGCTTCAGGAAGTAGCAAGGATGATGGTTTGGGCTGGTGAGACGGCTCAGCGGCGTAAGCGCCTGCCTGGCAAGCGTGAGGGCCCGAGTTCGACTCCCGCAACCCACATACAAAAAAAGGGCTGGTGATATCGCTCAGCAGCACGGGCACCTGCTGGCACATGAGGTCCTGAGGTCAACCCCCGGTACCCACCAAAAAAAAAAAAAAAGAATGATGGTTTAAATGTGTTCAGATATAGTAGTATTTTGAGAGGGTAATATTTTTTGAGGGATATATGTTTTACTGTAATAATTTTTAAAAATTTAAATATTCACCATATATTTTGATCACCACTTCTATATTTAACATCAATATTTGTGGTAGCTCCTTGTGAGGGATTAGGAAATAACTAATACAAAACTGAAGAAAATCTGCCGCCTCTTTACTAGAACAAGTATGCATGTACACACATATGTACATTGTAACATATAAGATATGATCAAATGTTTAAATTTAGAAAGAAAATTATTATAGTAAAAGACACATTGCCAGGCCGGTGAGATAGCTCAGTGGCATAAGCGCCTGCCTGGCAAGTACGAGGTCCTGAGTTTGACTCCCGGTACCCACATATGAAAAAAAGGCCGGTGATGTCGCTCAGCAGCATGGGCGCCTGCTGGCACGTGAGGTCCTGAGTTCGACCCCCAGTACCCACAAAAAAAAAAAGACACATTGCCATTAATCCCCCTCAACAAACTCCACATAGCTTTGAATATACTTACTCCACAATTCTTGCCACTTTCTGAGGCAGCACTGGATTTCCTTTTTCATGAGTGTCTAGCTGCACTGTCATGTCTTCCTTGATGTCCTGAATCAATTCATACCTTTATCTTTCCTGGTCATTTTGACTTAGGGGAAAAGCCAGAAATCATATGATACCAGATCCAGTGAATGAAGACGTTGTAATGTTTTTACAAGCCTGTGTTCCCACCGGATGCACTCAGCAGCAGCATTCACCACATTTTTGCTCACACCTTGTAAAACTCACAAAAGAGCACTTCCAGAAATGTTTAAGAAAGTGGCAAGAACAATGGGATAAGTGTGGTCAAAATGAAAGTGAATATTTTGAGGGGGAAATTAATGGCAATTATTCTATTACTGTAATAAGTTTTTAAAATTTCAATATTTGCCATATATTTTGATCATGACTTGTATGTTAATAAAAATCAGTAAGTGTTTCTGACTCTGTCAGGCTGACTGAAAGCCAGATACAAGCAAGAAGGGAGAGCTGGCCAGAAAGTAACAGCTACTAAGATAGTATCTGTCAGGACAGAGCTCCCAGGGACCACCCTCAACCATATCACATTTCCTAGCAGTAGATAGGCTCTCAGAGGAGGATGGGGGCAAGTACTGAGAGAAGGAGGGCCTAAAAAGGCCACACTGGGTGACTTATTAAAGCTCACATCCCATAGGCCTCTATGTCATTCTATCTACACCTTTGTTTTCTTTTTTTATCTTATGAAATATGAAAAACTCTATTTGACATTCATGAAAATCTAAAAATAATATAATGTACACTCATGTACTTACTGTGCAATTTAAGAATTAATGCATTACAAATGCATTTTTCTCCTTTCTTTTTCCTTCTCTTCCTTCCCTTCCTCACTCACCACTTCCCATTTTCTGTATGGTATTCTCTTGAATATAGCACACATCATTGTCAAACAATCCTTTATAATTTCTGTGCATTATATGCATCTTTAAACATCATGTCCCATTGTTTTATGTTTTTAAGTAAAATAGATATAAATGAGATAAAACTATACAAAAAGGAAACCAGGAGAATGATAAACATGAGATTTAGGATGGAGGAAGCTTTGGCGTCTTAATATTTGTATTGAATAGTGGGTTTACAAGTTTTCTTACATTATTAAAAATGCAATAATGAGATAGCTCAGTGGCATAAGCACCTGCCTGGCAAGCGCGAGGTCCTGAGTTCGACCCCTGGTACCCACAAAAAAAAAAAAAACACAAATTGTTATATTGTCATTTCTTCAGGCCGGTGAGATAGCTCAGTGGCCTAAGCACCTGCCTGGCAGGCGCAAGGTCCTGAGTTCGACTCTCGGTACCCACATACAAAAAAAGGGCCAGTGATATTTCTCAGCGGCATGGGCATCTGCTGGCGCATGAGGTCCTGAGTTCGACCCCCGGTACCCACGAAAAAAAAGTGCAAATAAGTAAATAAACGGAAAAATAAGTGCACTATACATGGACTAATGATGATTGTTTCCTTGACTGGAGTTTGGACTGATCCATTTCTGTGTCCATGAGAGCAAAACAACAATAACAAAAAATCAATATACTGTTTGTATCCATCTACAATTTTGCTTTTCTTACATATTATTTGTGAGATTCATCTATGCTGATATGTGAACATCTTGTTTATTCACTACAGTATTAACCCATTTTTTTCTTGCCACAGTAGGCCTATTCTAAAAGTCCCAAGTGCTAAGTGTTAGAACTACCCCCAGTAATCTTCCCTGGCTAGTAGTCTGTGGCCTCCCAGCTACTCTTACACTCAATCCCTCCTCTGATATTGTGGTATCACTGGCTTGCTTGGGTTTCTCAACACATTCCAAACTACGAGTCAGCTCCTTTCTTGCTTTTGGTAGTTTTGCCAGTGTTATAAAAGAGTAAAAACCTATGCTACCAGTATTTTTGTGGCATACTGTTTCCTGTTTCCCATCAGAAGTCTAATAAGCACACCCAAGAATTGATGCTGGGGTTTGAGACAGTCTTTAGGTGTGGTACATCTCTTAGGGCACCTAATCTAATTTGCCTTAATTTAGAACTTAACAAGCCCCATGGGTACTCTGAAACAATGACAGTGTTCATGTCCTGCTTCACCGTGTCAGATCTTCTGGTACCCACTTTGCATATACCTCCAACTAAGCCTTCTCTTCCTTCTCACCTAGGACCTAATCCGGAGAGACATCCTGTACTACAAAGGCCGCATTGACATGGATAAATATGAGGTAATTGATATTGAAGATGGCAGAGATGATGACTTTAATGTAAGCATGAAGAATGCTTTCAAGCTTCACAACAAAGAGACAGAAGAAGTACATCTGTTCTTTGCCAAAAAGCTGGAGGAGAAAATACGTTGGCTCAGGGCTTTTAGAGAAGAGAGGAAAATGGTACAGGAAGATGAAAAAATTGGTAAGTGACCTGAGAGGAAAAAGAAGAATATGACTATGAAAAATATAGAGTGGTTTGAATTAGTTTTTATTTTTCTAAAGTCAGGTGGGAAGATATCTGTTGGAAACTGACTTGAGCCACTTTGGTGATTCCTTTATTATTAGGTTATTTTTCATAAATACCAGTCGCTTCCATTAATCAGGGGTAGGTGGGAGTTATAGTTTGGACTCCCATAAAATTTCATTATCATGAAAGAGTTTTGCACTTAAAGCCCACATTAGATTTGATTCTCACAAATATTTATTAGCCAACAAACAAAAAAGCAGTTATATATCCTGTTGTGTAGTCTCTATGATGCCCCAGCTTTCTATCTTTAGGTATATGACAGTATCTTCTGTGTAAGGGTTAGTCAGGCTGATTTGGTAGAATTATACTGGTAAGATTCAATTAACTTTCTGTATTTCCTCACTTTTTTCATTTTGTTTAATAGTACTGGTGTTATTAAATCAAGTGTCTTGTGAATGCTAGCAAGTGCTCTACCACTATGCTACATCCTTGGGCCTTAGCCAACTTTCTAGTCAGAGTCTGGCATCACAATCTTGATGAGTACCAAGACAAAGGATCTGTTTTTAATCTCAAGCTTCAGACTACCCTCTGAACGGGATAGGCTATGAGGCTCACTAGATTCTTATACCAAGTTCTTGTAATGGTTAATGTGCCTATGAAACATTATTGGCTAATACACATATTTAATAACATTCATTTTAACAAGATAAATTCATGCCTAACATATGGTAGGCTAATGGTTCAACTTCTGGTAGTATTGCCTCTGGAGCAAAGGCTTTTGAGTATTGAATATATTAACAAATCATCTTTGGAGTATATATACCCAATTAGCATACTCTTGATACTATCTTAATATCCCTAGACTACAGATTAAAATTATATGCATATATTGTGTGGAACTATTTTAAAGTAAATTAAAGAAACACAGCGATGTATAAAACCATGACCATGTGTATGATTTACATTCACAGTAAAACATACATTTTGTCTTGGAACAGAATATTTACCTTTTACTGGAAATGTAGCTAGTAGGATTATTTTTCATGATGCTTCTAAACTGTGAGATTTAGATGCCATCGCCTGTAGCTTTGTCATTTATAAAGTACTATCACCTCTCTTGTTCATGGTCCTGTTTTTGTCATTAAAAAAATACCAATCAACCTTTGTGATTCCCTGAGGAGATATGCAGTTTCTGTCTTTGTCTTAACCTGCCAAGAATGGAATTATACCTTAAGATGCTTGTATACACAAGTTGGTACAAACTGCCTGTACAAAAATAGGCCTGCCCACTGATTCCTAGTGCAAAAGTATTCTTCTATATATACATGTTGGGGATTGAAATAGTCCACAAAGAGTTGCAGAAAGACACATTGATCCTAGTCTTCTCTTCCAAAGTGCACATTGACAACTCCCTTTGAGTCTCATAGTCAAAATGCTTTTAGCATATGGGCACTGCATTAAGACATGGTGTGGAATGGTATAGAAATGTTGCTAGCTATTTCTCCCAATGATAGATATCAGCAGCAACCAACCCAGTCTTGGATGTTATATTAAAGGAATAATATTTGGGTGCAGACATAGAATCAATTAGAAGTCCCTTGCCATTCTCTCTGGCTCCAACACCATGTCTCCCAACCCAGTGTCCTAATAAATTGTAACAAAAAATCTGCTCCTTATAGAAAAACTTCCAGAAATTATCTCCTGACTGGCCTATGATCATCTTTTTTAAAAATGAAGGTTTTGTGGGTTTTTTACAATCTGACTATATGATAGTAAATCAGTTTCTTTGTAGGATTCTTGACAAAATGAAAAACAGAAAAATACAAGAAAAAAAGTAAAAGTTGGGCTGGTGAGTTGGCTCAGCGGCATAAGCACCTGCCTGGCAAGTGTGAGGTCCTGAGTTTGACTCCCGGTACCCACATACAAAGGAAAAGAGGACCAGTGATATTGCTCAGCAGCACAAGCACTTGCTGGCAAGCGTGAGGTCCTGAGTTCAACTCCTGGTACCCACATAAAGGAAAAAAAGGGCCAGTGATATCGCTCAGCGGCACAAGCGCTTGCTGGCAAGCATGAGGTCCTGAGGTCAACTCCCAGTACCCACAAAAAAAAATGTAAAAGTCAAACAACATAGTAAACTTTTGTAAACATTTTGATATTCTTTCTAATCTTTGTTTTCTGTATTTAATTAAAAAAAAACTAAATCTGTTTCTCTACTCACTGTTTCTCTGTGGTACATAGATATAATTCCGTATTCTCATTTTTTACTACATATTATATCAGTATCATTTTCACCAATTTAATGTCTAATCATTATTTTTATGACCATTACTGATTTACCATAATTTTATTATTTAATTTTTACTTTTTTAATTGTCAAGTTAGTACATGACCATCATGACCATTTAAACCCATGTAGAAATGTATAAAGAATATTTAGCATTGTTTCCCTTCTCTGTCTCTCCTTCTCTCTGTGAGATAATGGGTATTAACAGTTTGGGGTAACTCTTTCCATACTTATCCCATATTCATACAAACATATATACACATTTATTTACAAAATTCTACATGCTGATCTGCAACTTTCTTTTTTATAAACCTATCTTAAGTAAGTCTTCTGGTAAAAATTATAGGATCTAACTGTAACTCTTTGTATTAGTCAGGGTTCTGCCAAGAAGCATAACCAGTAGGAAATGTTTAACTACTAAGAGACTTTTTTAAAATATAAGAAATTGGCCTATGTGATTTTAGAGGCTGGCTAAGTCATTCTGAAGTCTGTAGGTCCAGCAGTCAAAAATGGAAGTTTATGAGCAGGCTCAAACTCAAGGGCATGGGACAAATTTCTAAATCTTAACTGTATTTTATAAAGTATCTTTTTAAGTTCATTTTTACATAATTTGTTATTTCACCTCTTGATTCAGGGATTATTAAAAAATCTTATTTCAAGTGTTTGATCTGAGAATTATGATACTTTAAACATTCTCTATTTAACCTATGTTCTCTCTTAACCTATATTCTCAACTTTTTCCTTCTATATTCTGTGATCTGCATCTTAGTGGCCAGGTTTTGGTTTTAGTTTTATTTTCATTGACATAATATTTGTATATATTTATGAAGTATGATGTGATATTTGATTCATGTATATTTGGATAATGATCAACTATTGGTAACTATTATATTCATCACTTTAATATTTTCTTATTTATGGTGACTACATTCAAAATCCTCTCTTCTATTTTGATACATATATTGCATTATCATTAACACTATTCACCCTACTATGCCATAGAACATGAAGACTTATTCTTCCTATCTAATTGTAACATTGTACTCAATGAACAATCTCTCCACATCCTCCTTCCTCTCTACTCTGCCCAGTCTCTGGTAACCATTTTTCTACTGTCAGCTTCTATGAGGTCAACTTTTTAGATATAAGTGAAATCATACAATGTTTGTCTTTCTGTGCCTGGATTATTTTATTTAACATAAGGTCCTCCAGGTTTAGGTATTTTGTCAAAATAACAGGATTTTATGCTTTCTTAAATAGCTGAGTAGTATTCCATTATATATAGATCAAATTTTCTTTATCCATTCATTCATTGGTAGACATTTAGATTGATTCCATATGCTGGCTATTGTGAATAATGTTGCAATAAACAGAGTACTGGTGTCTCTTTGACATGTAAACCAAAAAACTTCTGCATTTCAAGAGAAGCAATCAACAGCCAAAAGACAACCTACAAAACAGGAGAAAATATTTGCCAAATCTACATCTGACAAGGCATTTATATCCAGAATATATAAGTTCAATTCAAATGCATTAAAAATCCAATAATTGACTAAACATCCAAATAGATGTTTCTCAAAAAGAGACCTTGAAATGAGCTGTAAATATATGAAAAATGTTCTGCATCACCGATAATCAGGGAAATGCAAACCAGAATGACAATGAAATATCACCTCAACCCAGTTTGGATGGTTGTTATCTAAAGAAAAATAACAAATACTGTCAGGATTGCAGAGAAAGGAATTCTTTTTTAAAATTAATTTTATTGCTACACTTTTGACATACATTGTGATCACATTCATCATAGGGCAATAGTGCCTGTACATAATATATCTTAATTCTTGTTTTCTTCTCATTCCCCTTTCTTCCCTTCAGTCCTTCCTCCTCTTTCCCTTTACAAAACTTTGTTTCTATTGTTTTACTTCCATTCTTTTTTATCTCTCTTCCCTCCCTTCTCTTCCCCCTCCCCCTCCCTCATTCACCTTCCCATTTGAACATTTTCTTCCTACTTCCCAATATTGATCATCCATTTTGGTGCTTATTTACCCTTTGGGTTTCTCACACAAGAGAAACAATGCAATATTTAACCATGTGTGTCTGATTTATTTCACTTAAAATTATGTTCTCAAGGTGCATCCATTTACCTTAAAATGTCTCAAGTTTATCCTTCTTTATGGCAGTGTAGTAGTCCATTGTATATAAAAAACCACATGAGAAAGGGAATTCTTATACAGTATTTGTAGGAATGTAAATTAGTATTGCCATTATGGAAAACATGGAAGTTCCTCAAAAAAGTAAAACTAGAGACGCCTTATGGTCCAGCAATCCCACTAGTGGGCATATACCCAAAGGAAATGTGGCTAAGACTTTATCCAAGTTTCCAATAAATTTCTTTAGTGAAATTCCTAGAAAGGAATTACTGGCTCAAAAACAATGACTTTCTTGTATTTCAAAACTTTTACTATTTTACCAAGTCCTTCTTCCAGAAAAACTCTACTAATGTATGCATTAAGGAAGAGTATATGTTTATCCTAACAAAGTCCTGTATTTTTATTTTCTTAGGCTTTGAAATTTCTGAAAACCAGAAGAGGCAGGCTGCAATGACTGTGAGAAAAGTCCCTAAACAAAAAGGTAAATCTTGCTTTTACCCCTTCAACCCCACTTGCTTTCTGTGTGAGACTAGGAAGGCATAAACTATGTACTTTTATATTTCTTGGCTCCTTCCCATGCTAGTGTTCACTTGGAGTGCAGGAATAGTTCCCAACTCCCCAGGTGTCCCTGAAAACAGGAAGCAAATGGTCATAAAGGCTTAGTGCTCAGGAATGAATGGTATTGAGTAGCTATGTCCAGAGATAGTTTGTTGTGTAGAAGAAAAAAACCAAACCTCTTTTTCTCTTTATGTTTATTTCAAATTAGGGAAATGTTACTAATAATTTAGAGATAGAAAACAGTAAATGTATATAATTTATTCAGTAAGTATAAATATATAGTTATATGTGTTCAGCTGCCTTTCACTCTTCTGGGGCCACTTGCCAAATCAGAAGACCCCAGTCAGAATGGAGAACCTCAAACTGAACCAAAACAGAAGATTCAGACTGTCTTTATATTTCTTCAAACCATAAACCAAAGTACTTAAAATACATAATGAATCAATTTAATATAAAATAAAGCACTATTTTCTCTTTTTCATGAACCAGAACGAAACTAAAATACTCAGCTAAGCAAAAAGCAAGTGTTACCTTGTGCTCACTACAACATCTATCTATTATTGGTCTCCTTTTATATAAGTTCTTTCATTTCATCTTTATGATAATCATAAGAAGGTGGGCAATATTAGCCCCACTTTTCAGATAAAGAAACTGAGACTGGGTCCAGGGATATATCTCAGCAGCACAAGCACCTACCTGGCAAGCACAAGGTCCTGGGTTTGATTCCCAGTACCAAAAAAAAAAAAAAAGAAATTGAGACTATTCATAGTGAAGTGACTCTGAAACAAAATCAGTTTGACTCTAGTCCCACTACTACTTTCTCCTCTCCAGCTCATGGTCCTGCTGAAGCCTCCTATAGGGAATAAAGAGCTCACTTTACTATCTCATGTCAATTACTGATAGCTATTTCTATTACTGACAGTTGTTTTCACTGTTGCCAGAGGTGTGAGCTCTTAATGATACCTCACTTTCCCTAGGTCCTTCCCTCTGCATTCTCACTGAGCTCTTTGGTTCTGAATGAGTCATTATACAAAATAATCAGATTCAAGTTTCTTGAAATTCCAACAGTCACATAACACCCCCTTAATTATTTCCAGTGAAGCTCTCTTTGTTTAAGGAGACTGAGTGCCTGTGAATATCTGATTTCCAATTAAACAGTACTCTTAGCTGGGACATTCTGACTAGATGTACCGTTCTTTTAACTAGTTATTATTTTTACTCTTCTTGGGCCCTCACTGGATCTTCCCTCATCATGGTAATATAATTTCCCTTAGACAGGGAATAAAGCCAGCCACCCCTAACCTTTTGATTATGTGAGAAACAGCATTACAAAGCAATGTGGAGTTAACCTGTGGTGGTCTAGGGTCATGAGTTACCACCTAACAATATAGAAGTTGGTATCTTTCAGATCAGCTGTAACCTCTAAAGGGTCAATATCAGTAGGGATCTGATTTGTATTAACAGAACTCTATGAGCAAATGCCCCTCTCCCCAGATGGAGATGTGAGTAGACATGAGCCCTAGTCAGCTAGTGAGTCCTCATACTGCACGAATGATACTGCCCTAGCAGCCTGCCTCTATCTCCTGGAGGCTCTCGTCTCCTGAGCTTCTCTCACCTTGTTTCCCTTTACTGTCCCTAATACACTGACTCCCATGATGGAATGATGTTCATTTATCCCAGCCCAGGTTCCTTCAAGAGTATCTTCTACTGAGTGATCTTTTCACTGAGTATACTTCAAGCATAGGAACATCCACAAAGCAATCAATCAGAAGATAGTCCTGATAGCTCATACCAAGCCTTTGAGTTAACTCCTTGTGTCACTCTGTCTAGTCTCTAGGCTGTCCCTTTTAAGTCCTCTATTGTCTGCTAGTGTCTGAACAGCTTTCTTATCTTAAAACCAATTCTAAAATCTTTAAAGAAACTCATCTAGTTTTAAATTGCCCAGAAATCCTATGAATCTCCCCTCACATTTCTGTTTCTGATCTTAAAGTACATCCTAGTCCAGGGATGTAGTGATTTATATATTTGTGAGACTCAAGAAGGTCATATATGGAAGCAGTTGTCAAACAGTAATTCAGTAGTTATAGCATGTACATGGGGAGAGCATGAAGAGGTTCTTTCAGACATCCATGGAAGCTTAATCCTTCCAACCACCCATCCCTAGAAATAATGGGAGAGGTTTTGTTAAAATTTCTCCAATTCAGATGTTGTGTGTTGGGTAGTTACTTGGGTGTCCCCTTCCAACCCTATCTAAAACACCATGTGACATTATCAACTCAGGCTACTGCCCTGGGGGAAAGGATGCCTGGCTCAAAAATAGCAGAGAAGAACCAGTCTAGCTTTAAGAAAGGCCTTTTCACTTTATCTTTGCCTTTCACACTGCTTTGCTTTTAAGAATTATGTACGAATTATCTTGGAACTAAGATGCTAGTTCCTGGTCCACCAACCCAATTGAATTTGTCAACACAGAGCTCCCCAGTGACATGAGCGCAAGCTCTACCTCTAGAGGCTTTAGGGCCATCTCAAAATTAAATGAATCTCCCATAATTATTAAAATAGTTTTGAAAAAGAAAAAGAAAATGGTATCAATCTGTTTAATTTCAATATTTATTATGTAGCTATCATAATCAAGGCAATGTTATTTTAGTAGAAGGAAACACGTATTGGATAATGGAACAGAACTCAGAAATAGACCTACACAAATATGTCTAATTTCTGACAAAGACATGAACACAATTTGATAGAAAAAGAGGCCTTTTCAACAAATGGTGCTGAAGCAGTTGGGCTTTCATGGGGAAAAAAATCCTCAGCCTAAACCCACACTCTGTACAAAAGCTAAATAAAAATTAACCATGGTATTGAATGTACAACTACAGAATGCTTAGAAAAAAATGTCTTCAGGATCTAGGGCTAGGTAGAGTGTTCTTAAAGAATAAAATAAAATATTGATAACATGGACTCCCTCCATAATATCTCCATATTGTCAGTTGGCATACCCTCATATTTTTGATACTTGTTCTTTCAAAACTGGCTCTTAGAAGAGAATCTGATCTTTCCTACTGAGGTGCCAATGGTTGATAATGGCTTCATATGATACTGCCTCCAGAGTAATGGGATCAAGTCATCAAAAGCAAAGAAGCTCTAATGTTGGAATTTCAGACACTGGCTGGCAGATGAGGAAAGTATTTGGAAGCATCAGAGAGGCCTTTTTTTCATGGCTGAATCATATGTTTTATGTCACATCCTAATCTGCTTTGAATGTAGATCAAAACTGAACTTTGACTTTAGCCCTCACCCCTATCCTGGTTCCTGGAATCCTCTCTTAATTTGGTCTTTGGTTTGATGGCTTCAAACCCAGCCACAAAAGTTAAGAAGTTTTTTTAATCTTAATGTCATTGAAGCTGTTCCCTTTGAAAGGTCCCAAATTTCATGAATTGTATATTCTGGTGATGTGTTTGCTTTCTTACTCAACTACCAATGTCAATTCCCTATTAATTGCAGATTTATCACTCTCAACCCAGGGCAGAACATTAAATCATTTGTGCCTTATGTGTTTTAAAAAAACATTTCCACCTAAAGACTTACCCTGAAGTCAATAGTTCCTCACCAGACTCTTGACACTTCCAGGGATAGGTGGAGAAATTCAAAGTCTTTTGGAGTTAAATGGAGCTTGTTGAGTTCTTTGCAGAACCAAAATCAGCTTAAAGAATTATGCTTTCTTTGAAAGAGCTCTGAACTGAGAAGTCAAAGAATGTGGGTTCTAGTTCTTGCTTTGTCACTAACTTACCATCGAACCTGAGGTATGACTGTTATCTCTATGTCTTAGTATCCTCATCTGTAAAACAGCTGATAGTAGCATCCTAAATTTCTAAGTGATAATGATTAGATGGAGAAAAGTGTGATATTTCAGTAAGAGCCATACCACTTCAAAATCTGTTAGAGAAATGATTTGCAATACAGGTTTGAATACCCCTTATCCAAATTGCTTGGAATTTCAAATTTCAGAGTTTCTTAGATTTGGGAATGTTTGCATAGACTTTCCTGATTGAACATCCCTAATCAGAAATGCTGAATTCTGAAATGTTTGGAAATATGAAACTTTTTTAATCTGAAAAAGTTTTTATTTCAGGGCCTTTCAGATATCCATATTGGGAATGTTCAGTCTATACTAGCTCAAACTCTAAACTAGTCTACCTTGAATTTTCTACCCAGAGGATGACTGGATGATTTGAGAACCCTCTTGGTACTTAACTTATGCCCTTTCCCTTTGTTCTCCTTTCTATAGGTGTCAACTCTGCCCGCTCAGTTCCTCCTTCCTACCCACCACCACAGGACCCGTTAAACCAGGGTCAGTACCTGGTCCCCGATGGCATCACTCAGTCGCAAGTCTTTGAGTTCACCGAACCCAAGCGCAGCCAGTCACCATTCTGGCAAAACTTCAGCAGGTTAACCCCGTTCAAAAAATAATACCTACAGGGAGGCAGATAATTTTAAAATAAACTAAATAAAATTATATTTATAGATGGACTTTTTTCGGAGAAACACTGTTGAAAATATATATGTGTGTGTGTGTGTATATACGTATATACATATATAGAGACATATGTAGACATATGTATACACACAGACCCTTGAGTATACACACACACACATGCTTGTGTGGGCATGCGTGTACATGTGTGCACATACCACACACAAAAACATACACACACATACACACACACACACACACACACACACACACACACACACACAGAAGGACCAAAAACGTTTTCTGTTGTTTTGGGGTTTCAAAATCTATAGGTGGTAGGAAGAGGTACCAATGACTTCCAAACATGTAACCCCTTAAAACTTTTCAGTTCCTGCCCTGTTCCCTTCCCCTTTTCTTTCAGAAGTTGACATTTCTATTTGTTTCTTTTCTTCTTAAAATGCTCTCTTTACTTCTCTGTGAGTGATTCATTGACTTTTCATTATTACCATAGATACATTTGTATGGGTTTTCTTCCTTCATGATAATAGAGATGCAGATGACTTTTGATTTTAATTTGATGTGGTAGGTTTGGGATTTCTTTCTTTCACTTTTCACTGAGGAAAGGGAGGACCCCCATTTCCTCTCCTTCAGCCAATCATGTGTGAATGTTCCTGTGGCCCTGCAGTTTCCCCAAAATAGCCTTTACCCAGCATCCTCTGTCTACAGTCCTGCTAGTCAGGACATGCCCCTTAATGCCATGTGACATACTGCTTAGTATTTCTATTGCTTTCGCTGTATTTTAGGTGTTGAGGAAGGATATCAAACCAAACAGAAACAAGGGAGTGTCAGAGTATTATGATGCTAAAGAAGAATTTTGTTCAGGAAATTTTTTTCGTTTGGACTATTTCTTCTAACTCTTGGGAGTCCCATGTTGCAACATTTCTGGGTCATTGCAGTTTTGCATCTGGGTGTTAGTTTGGGCCAATTATTCTCTTCATACCCCCTTTTTTATGAATCTCCTCTTAGGCCTGCCCTCCCTAGCCCAACAGAAGATCTGAACTGGAAGCAGAGGCTGAGACTGCCTCCTAAGGAAGGGATTTATCTCTGGCTCTTCTCCAAGTACCTAGTAGATATAAGGCAGGGCTCCCTACAGCAAGCAGTTCAGTGTTCTGGTCATCTCTGCTCCCATTTGCAGATTTTTAAGGCAGCATTGATAGGAGTCTATGGGGAGGTTCAAGACAGAGCCCACCTGACCAAGATCATCAGCTGCCTTGAAATTATTGACCGGACAGAGTCCAAGGCTGACAGTAAAATAGGTGTGGAAAAAGGCAGCCTTGATCCAAGGTACTGTACCTGCAATTCCTACCACCCCAATTCTGTGAATCATCCTCTGTTGTTAGCAGATTGCATGGACAATCTTCCCTGGCTCCTTCATTTCTTTTTCTCTGTCTTCCTTCTTTCTCCTGCCCTCCAGGCACAGGAGAAATGCTGATATAGTCAAAGCAGTTCTGGCACTGGAAGATGGCCTTGTTTCTCACATCCTCCTATCCCAAGACATTTGTGACCAATGAGTGTTGGGCCCAGGGGCACATTTCCCTCTGGACGAAGGACCTGAGGCAGAGATACTACCCTCAGGATTATTTTTGGCAGGCTTTCTGCTAATTTCTCCCACAAAGAATCAGGATCCCAATGGGTATAAGAATACCTGTTTATCCTCCCTACATGGCCCTTTCTTTGGTTAGACCTTGAATAGCAAGGAATAGGATATAAAGGAGTGAGGGTAGGCCCTGCTATGGAAAGCCACTCTAGCCAGGAATCAAGATTTTGACTCTGTCCTGGATCCCATGGAAGAAGACTTCAGTATGAAAGGACCCAAGTTTACCAAGCAGCAGCCATAGTCGTATAAAGGCTTCAGCATATCTGGTTTGGTTACTGCTTTGTTCTTCCTGGCCCAGACCAGGCCTTGCCTACCCTGGTAAGCTTTCCCCTGTGGGAATCAAATTACAAGCTTTTGAAGCTTCCTTTCTACCACAACAATTCAGAATTATAGAGTTAAGGCAAGGACAAGCCTGATCTGAGCAAAGAACTAGGGCTCAGATCTGACTACCACTGTTTAGCACGTGATCTAGCTACTTAAGCCTAGCTACTTAAGCCTCCTTGGCAAGGAACCTTGTACCCAGTACCCAGGCTATGATGTACCCCCTTGGCAAACAGAGTGTGTTTCAGTTTCTATGCAGGCCTCTCTTTATTATATTCTTTTTCCTACTTTCCACTACTCATCAGGTTTGGCTTTGTCATGTTTCCCTAGGGGTTGGAGGCACACCAGGAGGGGACACTTGGACAAGTCCTTGGGCTTAAAGCATCTCTTAGCCAGGCCTTCTCATCTATTTCCCCTTCCTAGGTCCTTTATCCCTCAGGCTCCAGGTTCAGGGATATCACTCCCCCCTTCTCCTTTACATAACCCAATGGCCTTATGAGATGCCAGTAATTTGTGAAAACAAGAAATTAGCTCTCCATTGATTGGAATGCCCCCACATAGCAGAAAAGCAGACCAGTAGCCAGTAGCTCAAATGGGAGCCAGGGAGCCTATTAATTGTCTGGACTCAGTATCTGAACATGTTCTCTCCCCACAGCAATGCTGTCTTCAAGAACTGTATAATTCTCTGTTTCTACATGGCCCTGAGCTCCCCTTTCCTCAATTCATTGAGGCCTGGATTTGCTCTTCAAATTGCTAGTATGTTCTATGGGGCCCACTATGGGGAAGTCCTAACACAGAAATAAAACTTCCTTCTCTCTCTCCTTCTCTCTGTATGTCTATATCTTTAATGGATCTATTAAGGATACCAACAAGAGAGTTCTGACAATTCTACTGTGAAGCCAGATAGTGATTTTTTTAGTGCTTTGGGGTAGGGTGGGCTGGGATTGATAGATGGGCAACAGTGATTTGATTATCCCTACTGCTCTGCATTTGGCAATTTATTCTTTTGTTTCTACTGTTTGACTGTTTGACCCTCTTAAACAAGTGTAAGAGTCGTCTGTTAAAAAAAAAACTGTTTAACGACAACAACAAAAAAAAGATGTTGTAATGACACAAAGCCTTATGAAGATACTTATGGAGTTCAATAAAAAGTAAAAAAGACACCTTTAGGCACAGATCTCATGCCATTTATATGTGTGTGTGTGTGTGTGTGTGTGTGTACATTTTATCAATTGCAAATAAAATATTTGCCTGTGTGGGGCAGCTTACCCCAACCATGTCTTGCTTATCCATTCTCAGGTATCCCACAGGCTTTCTCTGACCTTACCTATCCTTTCTGGAAGAGAAACCACAAGAACTGAATTTTCACCTGTAGCCAGGGGCACTATGTAGCCAGGAATGCCTTTATGAATGAGACTGTCTTTGATTTCACCAGGTACTTTAACAAAATTTAAAGGTCCATTCCTGAGCTTGCTTCTTTTTATTGCAGCTGCAAGTCCAATACTTAACCTGGGCATTCATGAGAACTTAAAAGCTCCCTTTTGAACCCATCTAAAAGCCAAACCACTTAGGAATCTTTCTCTCCAGTTTCCTTCCTAAAGTCGTTGGTCCTGCTTCCTGAGAGGTAGATATTTTATCTCTTCCTCATAAGGGATGGAGTGACCTTTACTGTTTCTTGCATCACAGTATTGCCTGATGCACATAGTCCTTGATTCCACTAGGCCTTTATGTGGTATCTTTATGCTGCCTCTCAGGGACCCACTAGTGGATCTGTTCTGGCACTGCCTCACTTGCCTTTCAACAGAGCAACTGAACACTAACCCAATAAAGTACTTATTTATTAAAAGGATCCAGGTAATTGTTCCAAGGTGCAGAGCAGGGAGGGGACAGATACTGTGCTTCTGGGTTAGAGTGTGAGCTCTACCTGTCTAGGCCTTGGAGCTCACACACACACACACACAGAGACACTGTTTGGGGAATATGATATTAAACTTTCTTCACTAACCTTTTATTTCTCCATTTTTTGGCTCTCATTTAACCCCTTCCTCTCTGTTACCATCCTTTCCCTTTTCCCTGGGGTCTGCCATCTCTCCCCATGAAAATCAGCAGCGTTAAACTGTCAGCAGACTTTTCTGCTTATCAATTTCCAGGTTCCCCAGATTCTAGGAGCAAATATCAGTTACCTCCTGCAGAGCACAAGAACAGTATCTGGTCTGAGTCTTCCCTGACTACATTCCAGAGGCATTAAAAGTGGGAAGACTTGGGCCGGTGAGATGGCTCAGCAGCATAAGCGCCTGCCTTGCAAGCGCGAGGGCCCGAGTTCAACTCCCAGATCCCACATACGAAAAAGGGGCCGGTGATATCGCTCAGTGGCACGGGTGCCTGTTGGCGCGCGAGGTCCTGAGGTCGACCCCCCGGTACCCACAAAAAAAAAAAAGTGGGAAGACCAATGTTAGGGATCTTACACTCTGGGATATGACCATTTATCTCCTAAGGTACCTTAAAATCAAACATCACCAAAATAATTATTTCTCCAAGTCCCAATATGGTCTACATAATAAATCCATATTTCTTATTATAAGAAAGGATGACTCTACTACTTACAATGTTATCTGCTAAACACATGTACCTCCTTGCTGCCCTTGCTTTTATTACAAAGCACCATATATTCCCTGATGAGAGTGCCACTTGCCTCTAAGTTTCTAATTTGCTTTCATTAATTACAGTTTCTCCCCCCAACTGAGGATAGTATGTAAGTGAGTTTAAAGCATAATTATTAAGAGTCCCAGAATGGTGATGCCAGTCAGGGGAGGGTCACAGAGCCTTAGGCCATAGCAAGGTCATTGTGTTGTAGTTGGGGTCTTCTCAATCTGCTTTCCTCAGAGTCTTCTGGGACTTAGTGCTGGAAAGAGGTGTCCTTGTTGTGTATCCAGTTTGTCATATCTAGAATGGAGAAAGGAGATTTTTTGCAGCTTACAGAGTTGGCTTCCACCTAGAACAAATCAACCTTGGCCTTTCCCTATACTAGCAAGTCTCCTGATGGTGTGTTGGAGGAGACTTATGGCTTACCTAAACTGATTCATCATATTTGAAATGACCTTACCATATAGGGCCCTGTTTAGTCCTTATGACAACTATTTGCCAATGAGTTTATTAATTACATTGTTAGAAGAATAGTGGCTAAAACAGGTTAGCCAGGGTTACCAACTTCTGAGTGATCTTCACCTATCCTCCGCTCCTACTGAAACTTACTTTAGAGCTGCTTCTCTGAGTGTTGTGGGGGTAAGGAAGGCAAAACATAAAATAAGGTGAATGTATGTCATTCCCTGTGTACTTCTTGGTAGTCATATTTCTTAGGTTATCTAAACTAGACTTCTAACAGGAAACTGCAGCCATGGATCCTTTTGTCTCTCTGGTACAGAGAATAAATGGAAGAAAGGCAGAAGTCTTTGGTGTGAACTTTGGCTTACTTCAGTGTTTTACTCACTGAAGCCACCACTGTGCTGCATAGTACATTTGGTGTTTGGACTGTTAGGGGTTTCTTTATTCCTATTGACCTGCTCACCCCTGGCTCCCAGAAGCTTCTGTCCTGACTAGAATATAGGGCTGATGATGTAGATCTTTCTTGTCCAAGACTTTACCTGCAAACCCCAAGATTACAAAATAAGACTTCCCAGTATCCTCCCAAGTCCTGCCACCTTCAGGACAGTAGTTACGCCTGCCCATAAGTATATTAGACCAGTTGTGTTTGCAACACAGTTCGAGAAGTATGGAGGACCACCGGTAGGGCTCTCCCTGAAAGAAGACCATTTGTCTCCATTTTGGCTAACCCTTACCCTACTTCCATGTATTGATATGTACAGAGCTGGCTAAGAAAATCCTCTACCCCCTCAATTGGCTTTAAGCAATGCAAATGAGTCCAGCTGAGGTGCTGATGTGTAGCCTTTGAAGCAATGCAGCAGGTCAGTGATGCCCCACATATAACTCCCTACTACTAAGCATGAGCTAGGCTGAGAGATGCCAGGCTGTCTTGAGAAAGAGGCCTTGATGTCCCAGGGCAGGAAGGCCAGACATCAAAGCTGAGGCAACCAACCAAAAACACAAGACACTTCCTTAAACTCTGTTATGCAGATTCCTCCAAACTTAGTGGCTACCTGATACTGGAACCTGGTACTCTTTCTGCATACTTCTCTCTGCATATTGCAGAGGTACTTTTGTGCCTCCTACCTAGCCCAGCTCACACTAGTCACATACTTCCTGCCATTCTCAAAGTCACTCAACCCTGAGCTGCTCCCCTCTTCATGAATTAATAAAACCTAGGTTCGGTCCTGGGTCCTGGCCTTTTGTTCCAGTTAGCCATTTTTCTGACTGGACTTAGGACCCCCTTGGCTTCCCACAACTGCATATATGTGTTTGTCTCTTTATTTTCACCATGGGTTGCACTTGACTTGGTAGATTGGAATTTACTCACTAGATTTCCAATAACTTTTCCCTGGGATTACAAATATAAACTCCTTCAGACTGCAATGAGTTCAGAGCAGGATCTCCTTAGAGAAGGATGTTTGGAGATAAGATTTATGTCCTTAGAAGCACACTGTCCCACTTCTATTTTCCATTTCTGTCATGACTATGTCTGCCTTCTCCAGTGGGCTATGAGCATCATGTAGACAATTTTTTCATTTAGTTGGGAAAGAAGGAATAGAGATGGCACATGGGCATAGAATTGTTTTGCAGTCTTCAGAAGCCTCTATCACTTCTACTCAGCTCCACCAATTGGAAACCTCCACCAATGTGTCATTTAAGGTAGGTTCCTAGGCCAAGCAAAATTAATTTCGAACAATGGCTGTGCCTCCCCACAGTCCTACTGTCAGGTGAATTAGATGCAAGCTACATATCCTTCGTACCCATTCTGGGACAGGCTTTGTAGTAGACTGCATTAAGAATACTAAGATGACTAAAATACTCTCTCAGTCTCACAAATCACTCAGAGAGTAGTGAGGACATATAAACATGGGCTCTAACAGTGATGAATGAGAACCTGAAGGTACTCAGAGAGTGGAGAGATTGAGGAAAATCTCTTTATCAGATAGTAATGATATTCCCCAAATTTCAGGGGCTTAACACACAAAAGTTTATTTATTGTTCATGCAGATCCCTGCTGTGAGTCCAGATGGCAGTTGTGAGTGACTTCCACCTCATTGAACCTCCATTTGAACACCTATTTTCATAATCACCACAGCAGGAGAAAGAACACTAGAATGTTTATCATCTCATTAATAAATTCTCTGGCCTTACTTTTAGTCACAGCCTAAAAGGGCCAGAAATAGTCATACATAGTCTTACTTTCCTTATTGCTGGGACTCAGTATCTTCCACCAACAAATTAAAGAAAGAGAAGTTTATTTTGGCTCATGTTTAAGAAGTTTCATCCATGTTCAGCAGGCTCAGAGAAAGTGTGTGGTGGAAGGGCTTAGGCAGAGGAAAGCTGGTCAAAGAGAGCAAAGGGAGGAACTAGAGAGGGACATACACTCTTCCAGGTCATGCCTCCAGTGACCTGCTCACCTGACCAGGCCCCACCTCCTACCAGCAATCAGCTATAATGCCCTATAATTCAGTCACCTTCCAAAAGCTCCTCCTCTGCACACATGAGGCTACTGGGGGACATCTAGATCAAAACCATAATGCATGCCTTATGCAACTTCAAGGCAGTAGAAAATTTTAAGTACCCTAAAAACCCAGAAGTACAGCAAGACTAGATATGGATTCACATTAGAAACCACAGGTTAAAGTTTACACTTCAGCAGATACGGAAAATTCTATCATGTTGTGATGATTAAAACAATTAAGAAATTATGAGGAATCATCCACAAATGGCCACCTTTCTTCTTAACAATATTTTTTTAATTTAGTAGAACACTCATGAGGTGTTTGGCACACAAATTCATCTTAAATTTGAGGAATTTTCATTCTGTGAGTCTTGGAAAAAGACAGGCACCAACCTTTTTCCACAAATCTCAAAGTAAGTTGGTCATGGTGGTGCACACCTGTAATCACAGCACTGGTAAATCTGAAGCAGAAGGATTGCCATGAGTTCAAGGCCAGCCTAGGCTATGTAATGAGTTCAATGTCAGCATGAACTACATAGTGATACCCTGCCTCAAAAAAAAAATTATCAAAAAAAGTCAAAGCACTTGTTAAGGCTTTTTCCACAAATCTACAATCAAAAGATGTTTACACCTAGAATTTTAAATATTGAACAAAGTCTCAATGACAGGGCCAAGGAAGATACTATCTCACAGTAGCAAGGAAAGTGACAAATATCCAAGAGGAGGAATAAAGGAATGACCTTGATAGTGCACCTATGGCAGTTCTATAAGTGGCATTCAAGTCTGGATTTCTTGAGCCACTCTCTCTTTAATGCTAATGTCAACTTCAGAAGTCCACAAGACTTCATTTATTTCTGAGACCAATTGCAAATCCAGAGATCCCCCAAGATCACTCAGGTCCAATACTTTGCTAGAAATACAGAACATAATTTTAGGCTTACAGTTACCATCTATTGCAGCTAAAAAAATACAGATTAAAATTAGAAAACAGAAAAAGTACATAGGGTAGAGTCCAAGAAGTTACCAAATACAGAGCTTCCACTGTCCTTTCTTGGTGGAATCAGGATAGTTTTATTTCCCCAGCATCACTATGTGGCAATATTCATGGGTTATTACCAAACAGGGACATTCAAGCTTCTAGAGATTTTGGTGGAGCTCCAGCACTGAATTTCCAGTGTCTTCAGGAGGTGAGCTGATGACAGGTAACCCAAAGCATCCACCCTGAATCACATCGTGAGTATGGCAAAAAAAAAAAAAAAAAAGAAAACAAAAAACTAAATCAAATTGTTAGGCTATCAAGTGATCCAAGAACCAACAGAAAACAAAAACATTCTTATTGAGAAGAATCCCCTTTAAAATAAAGACTTTGGGCCGGTGAGATGGCTCAGTGGCATAAGCGCTTGCCTGGCAAGTGTGAGGTCCTGAGTTTGACTCCCAGAACCCACATACAAAAAAAGGGACGGTGATATTGCTCAGCGGCACAGGCACCTGCTGGCACGTGAGGTCCTGAGGTCGACACCCAGTACCCACAAAAATAAAATATAAAATAAAATAAAATAAAGACTTTAAGAGTTCTGGGTAAGATGGTGGACTAGAAGTATCCTTCACATGAATCTCCTAGTGATAAGAGTTAAGAGTTAAGATTTAGAAAGGAGAAACTATATTCCAAGGATGGAAAAAGAGAAAGAAGTCCACTAATCAGTAAAGAGGGGACAGGAAAGCTAAAAGGCACAAAGAAAGAAAAATAAAACAGAGAGGCAAATATGAAACAGTCTGCAAAGCCAACCTTGGCTCCTCAGTGGAGAGCAGCCTAACTCTGCAAGCACAAGGTAACCCCAGAGAGAGCAAGATGCCCTAGTTGCAAGAGAAACCCATGGTTATTGCAAACTGTAAATCCAATTGTGGGGATTTAACCTAAAAGTCATCCCTACTTCATGGCTTTGAAGAAGAAATCCACTGCAGCACCTGCCAAATCATGGAATGGTATAACTAGGAATCATCTTGAGAGAAGGTGTGTTGTTTGAGACAAAGCTATTTCAGGGATTAGAAATCAGAGAACAGCCACACTGCAAGATCCCTAGGGACACCCTGATACAATAACTTGGTGAGAGTCAGCCAACAAGAGATAGTCATAGAGATGGGGAGGGTTAGTCACAGACCATCAGAGAAGTTTAAGCAGCAGGGAGCTTGGTCTGTGGAGATGTTACCATAATTTCTGTACAAACCAAATTTGCAGTCCCACAAATTATGAAGGATGAAGTCACAAACCAAAGGGGAACTTATGAGAGTTTTTCTGGAAATAATAAGAGAAAGTTTGTGATAGATATGTATCATGGAGTATTCCAAGTGGGAATTCAAATGGGGGCCCCTGTCCTGATCTTATATGCATAAGCAGAGCACAGGAAGGAGCTTGAATTCAAAGAAGTTCAAAAGAAAACTGGTTATCTTGCATTCATTTCTCAAGGTCGAGTTTGAAATCCAGGGTCTGGAGACGGAGAAGAGCTTCTAAAGCTGTTAGCTACCTTAGCACTCCCTGTATAAGAGTATTCTTCCAGGAGAGAAGAGTCCTTATGGCTCTACTCATCCCCAACAATTTATCCTTGTTCATATGTTTTCTTTTACATTTCTAAGTGTAGCCATCTGCTTGCTTAACCTGCTGCTTGATTAACCTGCTTGAATTAGCTCTTTTATTATGCTGGCCCTGTTACACTTCTCTGTCTACTGATAATAACTAAACTAAACTACTACATTTACACCTCTGAAGAAATGTCCCTAACTGCCATTAGGAGAGAAGGGGAAAAGACCAAATCTGACTACTCAAAGCTGAGAAAGGTCAATGTAGGGAAGATGACAGTCAGGGACTTTCTCCAGAGAAATAATCTAAGAAGCCCTCAATAGAGGTCAGTTTGGAGTTCAGCAGCTATGCACTCTCTTCAAAAGGTCTATTTCGTGGTCCTCAGTAAAAGGAGTCCAGCAAAATCATTGTTGGCTTCAGATGATCATGACCATGACCATTTGGGGTTTGATAGGTTCTAGTTGAGAAGTTTTTACTAAGATATTAAGAATGCATAGCCCAAACATAAGGACCAGAATGCAAAGACAAAGAGGTGCAAGTAGAGAAGGAGCCAGGTGCTATACTTAAAGGATTGAAATAGGGATTGTTACTAACTGGGTCCTAGCCGTGCCTGCTCACAGAGGTCATCTATAAGTCTGATATTTCCTTTTATGTTTTGAAGGTCTTCTTCCACCTGATGTGAATTATTTATCCAAAGACAAGTTTCATTTGTTAGTGTACAAGTCCCTACAGTTTGGGCCATAAAAAGATCAAGAGCCCTGGTTTTGAAGGACTATTTCACCTCAGGAATTTAAAGACTTTTCCTGAGATTCAGCTAAGGAATTTAAAGACTCTTCCTGAGATTCTTCCTGAGCCACCGAGGCTCTCCAACCTTGTTGAAGCATAGTAATAAGGTTTAGGACTGATCTTTCTGATAGGGCTGCAAACCAAATGAATCCCCTAGCAATTGTATGTCTTATATCTGGTCTCTCTAATATAGGGTTATTATGCGCACGTCTGTCCCATTTCCATTTCTCCAGTCCTTCATAAGAGGACATATTAGATGTGTTCTTTAATGCTGTGCTGTAGAGACTGCTCTAAGAAGGATCCTAAATTGAAGATCTGACCCGAAGAGGCCATTTCCTCTGGATTTAGTACCTTAATCTTCCAAATAGCTACTACCACAATACAGGCTCCTTTCCACTTATAGGGAGCAATACATATAAGTCTCTCCTACATAAGATATGTAAACCCATTTGCTCAAGGGAAGAAGCCCTGAGGGTTCCCAGGGGATAGAATGTTTCATTTGCTGTCAATTCCCCAGGATCACCTATATTGGAACAATATTGGGTAAATAACTCTTTGATAACCCCAATTGATCTCTATGTAAATATTTATATGGGAAAGATCCATTAAAAGAAAAGTGTTGGCAAGCAAAGTTGTTAGGGTTATAAGAGCAAGCCAAGATTCAGAAGAACTTTGAAAGAATGTTTCCTGGGTGAGAGGCATAGGGAGACTGGTTGCAAATACCCTGAATAATGACAATGTTGGTATATCGACATATAAGGAGGAAAAAATTAAAAGATCTCTTAAGTGCATGGCAGGTATCCACGTAATTAGTTAATCACTGGCAATAGGGGTGAAAGAGTTAAGTCCCTGAACTCCTTCCAGTAGAGTTTTAAGTACCAGGGTTTTGATACATCAGGGGCAAGTGCCCAACCCCCCTCCCCAGGCAGCTTTTCCATAAAAGGTTCTATTTTCTTTCTAGTACAGTCAAGTGCTGTCTTGATTACATAAGGTAGTGTTACAGAATTTAGGTCATAACCATCCTACCCAAGAGACTGTTTTATGTGATTGAATGCAAAGGGAAGCATTTCTGCATAACCCAACTGTGTTTCACCCTAATTTTTCTTTAACTCCTCAGAGTCTGCTATTGTACTGATTATGGATAAACACTAATGTCAGGACATATTGACAGTAGTGATCTGTTCAAGGGACAAAGGCAAAGCTACTAACAGGACTGTGAGGTCAGCTCTCCCTTGTGGGCATATCTAGCAATTATGATTGTAATTTCCTTGCTGTTTGATGAAAGAAATGGCTGGCACTAGGGGATGCTGAAAGGCACCAGATTGTGTGGAGTGGGTGAGAAGGAGAAGGGATGGGAATGCAAGACAGAAGGTAATATTTCACATAATTGAGAAATCTTTAGCAATTCTTTTTGGGAACAAGCATGCTGAATTACATAAAAGGGAATAAAATGAAAATTCACAAAAGTAGGACTAGGTAGAACAGGGAGAGTTAAAACACTTTATCTATCATCACTTATCTCCTGAGGACCTGACAATGTTTTCTTGAAGAGAAGTTTTAAACCCTCCAATGTTCACAGGAGTATTGATTTGTTACCTCAGTTCCCAGTGGTGCATCTGAATTCCATGGCTTAAATTGGGAGTGATGTATCCAGGACTCAATCCTGGCTACCTTGGGGGCCATGGAGTAGACAGAATAACTTGGTGTGGTCCTTCCCATGTAGGCTCTAGGGAAGGAGAAATAGAGGAGAATAACTTTATCAGCACCAGGTGCCCTGGCTGGAACAGAGGAGGTTTGGTCTATCTAAGATGCCCCTCAGATAACTGTTGGAGAGGCTGTTGAATCTTGGCTAGAGCTGTAATATCCCTAATTTGGAAGGTAGTTTCCAAATCAACCAGGAAATCATTGGTTAGAAACACTTGCCCATATAGCATTTCAAAAGGACTTAGTCCTAGTGTCTAGGGTGAGTTCCTTATTTGTATCAGGGCTAAGGGAAGCAAAGTGGGCCAGGGGAGATGAGTTTCCTGGGTGAGCTTTCTGAGATGTCTCTTGAAGGTTTCATTTCTCTTTTCAACTTTACCTGATGATTGGGGCTTCCAGGCACTGTGGAAGTGGTATTGAATTCCTAGAGCCTGGAAGTGTGGCAGTGGCCTTAAAGGGGCCATTATAGTTCTAGAGGCTCCTAGGGAGTCCAAATGCAGGAATAATCTCTGAGGTAAAGGTCCTTATTACCTGAAACATTTCCCATCCTACAAGAAAAAGCTTCCACCTGATTAAAGTGTCTACCCAAACTAAGAGATACTGCGTTCCATTGCATTGGGCATGTGGGTAAAATTCATTTGCTAGTCCTCCCCTGGATATCCTCCACTTCCATGCATACTGGGGGTGCAATTCTTCTATTAGGAAGGTTGTTTTCCTGACATATTTCACAGGCTTACACAACTTGTTGAACCATGTGAAGGTGTCTTTACCCATAAATAACCTCTGATCCATTTGGTAAATTTTTTCCTTTCGTAAGTGAAAAACCTGGTGAAGAGATTTTAAACAATTTTCCACTGGTAGGCTGCAGGAATGAGTAGCTTTTCACTCTCCATTTGGAATAACTTGGAAGCAAGGAGCTGATATCTCTGCAATAGGGCCCATTCTGACTCAGCCTTGCTATAATTAGACTTGACAACACCCAGGGGATTTTCCCAAAATAAGAGTGCCTGGTGAGCTCTTGATGAAATGGTTCTTGAGCTGTTGCCTTGGACACTAGGTCAGCCTGTTTCTTTGTGTGACCACATTTGTTCCCTTTTCATACACTCAGCTGTGTATTACTGCCACCTCAGATAGTAGACAAGCAGAGGACAGGAGATGATCCACTTCCTTGTGGTATTTAACAGGGGGTCCATTTGCTGACAGGAATTCTCCTTTTTTCCAGAGAGCAGCATGATCATATAGCACCAAGAAAGCATATTTTGAGTCAGCATAAATACTACTCTTTTGTCTTTACTGAACTCTAGTACTCTGGTAAGGGCTATGAGCTCTGCTAGCTGGGCACTAGTTCCAGGAGTCAGATAGGAACTTTTAAGAGTGGCCTATACAGTTACCACAGAATATCCTGTCTTCCACACCCCATTTTCTACATATGAGCTTCCATCACAAAAAACAATCATGTCATGTTTATTTATGGAATTATCTTGATGTTCTTCTCTAGCTGTACAGTTATGCAGGATAACCTGTTTACACTCATGGTCTGAAGTTTTGTTTCCTTCTTGAAGAAAACTAGCATGGTTTAAAGAAAAACAGGACATTAGTTGGACAGCTGGTACCCCTGAAAAGAGTGCCTGATACTTAAGAAGGCGGGTATCAGAAAGCCATAAGATCCCTTTGGAAGGCAGAAGTCTGGCCACATTATAAGGAGTAAAAACAAAGATCCTTCTCTAATGTTTTCTTAATGTCTTCAAGAACCAGAGGGCTATTGCTGACACTGCTTGAAGGCAGGCTGGCCAACTGTTGGCTACTATGTCTAGTTCTCAGCTCAAATATCCTACATGTTGTGCAGGCACTTAGTCCTGCGTTAAGACTCCCAGGGCCATTCCATTCCTTTCTGAGATATATAAGTTGAAGAACTGTCCTAGGAGGAGACTTAATGTAGGAATTTGTACAACTGCTTGTTTGAATTTTTGAAAATCTTACTGAGAGCTTGGTTCCCAAATGAAAATAAAGGTATTATAATCTGGGTTTCTCTGATTAACTGATAAAGGGGTCTTGCTATCTCACCATAACAAAGAATCCAGAGCTGATGAAACTGTTGATGCAAAAAATCCCCTAAGTTGTTTTAAGGTCCTCAGGAGGAGATAGGAAGCAATTTGTTTAATATGCTCTTCCTTTAACCATCAAGCTCCTGTGAAGAGGATTAGACAAGTATTTTCCAGAGGAACTACAGAGTCGGGTCTTAGATCGAAAAACTTTGTATCCTTTCTTGGCTAAAAAGTTCAATAGCACTTGCAAGCCTTGGCTTAAGAAGGGGCACACAAGACGATACCATACACATATTGTAGGACTCTAGTCTGGGGTAATTACAATGGGGCAAGTCTCCAGAGAGTGTCATATCTGGGGAGGGGTGTACACCATGCCATGCCATGCCACCACATGCCACAGCTCTGCTGGAACATGAAGTTACTGGGATCCTGCTGGGATTGTAAACTCTCACCTTCAGTAATGAATTACAGAGGCAGAGTTTAAAAGAAGATGGTTTATTTGGAAAAGAAAGAAGATAGACCATTTCGCTGGGAGAATAGAGTAGTGGGCATCAGAAGTGAAATACCTGTGGATTTTTGTTCTCAGCTTCCTTTTATTTAGAACTAGTGATTTCTCCCATCCCTCATGTGGGCACCTAGCAGTTATCATCTGATTGGCTCACTGGCTATCTTTGATCCTAACCTGGGCATTTCTATCTACATTCTATTTGGCTGTTTGACATCTTCCTGTCCCTTTGTGATGGATAAGTGTATGTGGGGGGCTCATAGAAAGGTAAATTAGAATTAATGATTAAGTAAATGGGACATGTGTGTTTTATATATTAAATAAGTCATTATGTTATGGCAGAATAGTGAGAAACATGGGGGTCGAGAACAGATACAAGCAAGCTTTATCAGCTGGTGGATGGTAGTCAGCAAACAGCCAAGACACTGACCCCAGGGCTTTGTTCTCAGAGTTTTTTTATACATTAACAAGTTTTTAGTAACCATAATAACCACATTACTTCACATGCTTTGGAATGTCACAAGGTTCACATAGGGTTCACTGTTCTGTTAATCTTAGAATGTGGCTAGGTTTGACAAACATTCTATCCTGTTTATTCCCCCAGCTGTTAGTTCCCTAACTGCTTGTTCCCTAACTGCTTATGGGTTTTATGAGTAACTAAAGGGAGGAGGTGAGGAGTAAGTTCATCTGGAGGTTAGGAGGCCCTTAAGATGGGGTATATGGCACAAAATGGAGTCTTTCTTGCCATGTCAATTAGGTAGCTGTTTCTTATTTTCTTTGTATTTTTTAAGAGATGGGTAAGGGAGGCTGGTTACCCTGGCTTTTCATGCTTTCATGTCCCTGGCTACAACCCTGTGTTGCTTGTCAACTCTTCCTGCTAAATTCTCAGGTTAATTGTGTTACCTGGTGCCTTCTAGGATCTGGTCTCTCTCTCTCTCTCTGTCTCTCTGTCTCTCTGTCTCTCTGTCTCTCTGTCTCTTTACCTTTGTCTTTCTAATTGTTGGAGTCTAACTGCAGAGGCAAAACATTGCCTTTAGTAAGGCTTCCTACTAATTTCTTTAATAAAGCTTAATGAGATCCTATTTTATCCTTTTTACTGCCTATGACTGCCCCATCCCTACAAGAGGGCCTGTCAAATGTGAGGACTGTCTTTAAACTCTTAGGGAAATACAGTCCATATTAACTGGATAGCTTGATCAGAGGGGTCTTCAAATGTAAAATGAAATTTTCAATCAGGGTGGAAGGGGATACAGAAAATAAGCATCTTTCAAATCTAAAATTGCCACATCTTTAAGAATCTGGACTAATGCCAGGCACGGTGAAGCATGCCTATAATCCCAGCACTCAGGAGGCTGAGGCAGGAGGATTGCTGAAAGTTCAAGGCCAGCCTGGGCTACATAGTAAGTTCAAGGCCAGCCTGAACTACAGAGTGAGACTCTGTCTCAAAAAAGTACCAGAAGAATCTGGAATAAAAGAGAGCATGGGTTAGGCACTACAGTATGTAAAGGCACTATCACCTCATTTATTACTCAGAGATCTTGAACTTGTCTCCAGTCTCCATTGGTGTTTTGAAAATACAAAATAGGAGTGTTGCATGGGCTATTACAACATTTGAGGAGGTCCTGGGCCTTTAAATTGTCAATTATAGGCAGAAATCCCTTTTTAGCTTCCAGCAACAATGAATATTGCTTTTTGTGAGGGAAAGAAGTAAGCCCTTTAAATGAATGAATACAGACATTGGCTCTACTGCCCATGCTATTCTTCCCTGAACAACCCAGACTTCTGGATTAACCTCTATCTCCATTAGAGGAAGGCAGGGCACTAATTCTGGATATATATAAATGATGGTGTTTAGGCAGGATAAGATATCTCATCCTAGCAGGAGGTTTGGCTTCCTGGCATAATTAGAAAGGCAAAAAAGGAATTAAAAAACACCCCAAATACAGCTAAGGGGATGTGGGAGAAATATCTAATTACAGGTTTTCTAATTATGCCTCTTATGGTCATATTGAATAAGGAGGTCTGGCCATGATTGGCGAGAAATACCTACTCCCAAATCAAGGAGAAAATTAATTTCTCTCCCCTCAGGAGCTAGTCACCAGGGCTCCTGAGTAGCGATGGCAGTCTGAGTTATAGGAGCTTATAAAGGGTGCCCAGACCCCTCAGTTTACTTGTTGGATCAACTGAAAGACTGGGTTTGACTCCAAAGACCTTTACCTCTGGGGGAAATCCTACTTCCTGTGTTTCCCTTTATAGAATGGGCAGGAGGCAGGTGGCTCCTTGTGTAGGGACAGGGGGTCATAGTCAGAAAAAAGGATAAAATAGGATCTTATTAAGCTTTATTAAAAAATTAATAGGAAGTCTTACTAAAGACAGATTTTTGCCTCTGCAGGTAGACTCCAACAATTAGAAAGACAAAGAGAGAGGGAGAAAGAGAGAGAGAGAAACTAGACCCTAGAAGGCACCAGGCAACACAATTAACATAAGAATTTAGCAGAAAGAGTTGACACGCAGCATAGGGATATAGCCAGGAACATGAAAGGCAAGGGTAACAAGCCTCCCTCACCCGCCTCTGATAAAATGCAAAGGAGACAAGAAACAGTCACCTAACAACTCTTATTTAATATATAAAACACACATGTCCCCTTTACTTAATCATTACCTCTAAGTTACCTTTCTATCAGGCCCCCCCACACTTATCCATTACAAAGGGACAGGAAGAAATCAAAAGGCCAGATTTAGTGTAGATGGAGGTGCCCAGGTTAGGATCAAAGACAGCCAGAGAGCCAATCAGATGGCAACAACTTCTAGGTGTCCATATGGGGGATGGGAGAAATCACTAGTCCTAAATAAATAGGTGAGGGCAAAAATCCATTGGCATTCCTTTCTAATGCATCCTACCCTCCCAAGATAACTGTTTATCTCCCTTTTTCAATCTTTTCCAAATAAACCATCTTCTTTTATTTTAAACTCTGCCTCTGTAATTCATTACTGAAGGTGAGAGTTTATGATCCCAGCAGTATCCCAGTAACTGCATGTTCCAGCAGAGCAGTGGCATGACATGGTGTGGTACATCATGGTGTACATCCCTCCCCAGACTTGACATTTTGGTGCATGGGCTGGGAAGAGATAAAAGAAGATGGATGAAATGGTCAGTGTCCAGTCCCTGAGGCTCTGGCCACAGATTACCTGGGACCAACCTCTAGGCTGTCCCCTTATGAAATGGGATATAGGAAATATAGCTTTCAAAAAGTACATATTTCAGCTTCCACTGAGCTCATGTTGGCAGCTGTGCTTGTTTGGGACTAAGGCAAAAAGTAATGATAGGTCACCTTATTGTGGACTTTGGCTAATAAACTCAGGATTACTTCAGCCAAATTAAATATGGTTAGCACCAGCTGCTTAATACTTGGAAGACAGTTTTCACTGGGATGGTCTGGCCTGATCCCCTCTCCACAATCATAAAGGGGATTGTTGAGCTTGTGTTACCTCAGTTTCCTTTCCAGATTGATCCTCCACAGGTAGGTTGACAGACTTAGCTCTTGAGATTCCCCACTCTCACCTTTCTAGGTTGTGAGGACTCATGAGCAGACCATCTCATTAACTCACTGCAAGCATGTGAGAAGACAAACTCTTTTTGCTGATCTTTATTCCAATTTGCCTGTCACTTTATACTTTCCTTTTATATTTTATCTTTTGGCATGTTTCTGCTAAAGATCCACAGAGACCCAAAAAATGTTTTAGTCAGCCTTTCTCTTCTTCCATGTACATGTGAGGAAGGGAACTGACAAATGTGGTTTTGCTAATGTGGAAACTAGTGCTTATTAGACAGTGGTACAGGCTTCAATCTGTCAGTTTGGCTTTAATCTGTGAGTTTCTTAGACATATTACAGAGACTGGGACATAAAGGTTTTTAGAATGGGTTTCAAATAAAACCTAGCCTATCCTGCTATTCAGAGAAATTACATGGGTGGTTAGATAGATATCACAAAATGTCTCTTAAATCCCTTTTTCCTGAGGCCATGGGTGGGATTTCTTCTGGGACATTACCTGCCTCTTATGGGAGGTGATAGATCTCCTCAGGCTGTGATTTTTCCATTAAAACATGGCCCTGGCCATACCCCCCACCCGCCCTTCACCTCCACCAGAGTGGCTACACTGTGATAACCACACACACTCACATACAACCTCTCACTGTCACTCCCCAGAGGCAGAGGTGGCCATGGAGCTCCTGCTGCAGGGGTGTGCATCAGGGTGGAGCTGCAGGAACCACCACAGGGGCCACAGCCAAAGCCAGGACCTCCAAATGGTCTGGGGTCATGGTGAAGCAGAGACAGCTCCTATGGGTGCTGGCTCTGCCCATCAGTCTCCCTCCCCGCAGGCCCCAGCCTGCAGGAGAAGATCTCCCTCCTGGTTGCATAGAGTTGCACAGCTTACCAGCCCCACAACAACCCACCTGACACCTGGGCCATCCTGCCACCCCCTAGCCAGAAAACAAACAGTCACCATTAAAATCTGGCTTTCAAAGACTAGCCCCTTTACAAAAGGAGGGACCTTCTAGGAAGCTCTCTATATTTGAGGTATAGAACAAATATTATTACCAGGGACATAGGGTCATAAGGGCCTTGATCTAATTCCAAGAGAGAGGGAGGAGAAAGAGAGAGTGGGAGGAGAGAGAGAGAGAGAGAGGGAAACGAGTTGGGAGAGCTGGTTTCAAATTCACAAGCAGGTAAGGGAGAGAGTCCTAAAGCTGCGTAGGAAGACAGGTAGGAAGGTCGAGGTGGCACTTGAACTTCCTGATGAGATAGGAGGCATCATATCTCTGCTTTACAAGGCAGAAGAGGGATATCTAGGCAAGGCAAGCTGGGGCTTAGGCAGGCTTTCTTTTAGCCTTAAAACCAAGGGAGACTATGGCTAGGGGATGTTCAACTTGTAGAGAACCTTACACTCAGTTTGTCTTTGTCTCTTTATAGATGGGGACTGGGCCATCAGCAATTTCACCACCACATTCACCTCTAGAATGTCCTCTTAAGCACTGGAGAGACATCCCAAAAGCTTAGAAAATGAAGGCCCTTATATTTTGCTATACTAGAATCTGGCCAGATACCTCCTAGAAAACCAAGAGAGGTAGGTAAGTGAAGGGAGTATAAATTACAATATCATCCACCAATTAGACCTATTTAGCAGAAACAAAGGAAAATGGAGTGAAGTGGATTATGTCCAACTATTCTTTATTCCTAAAAGGCATCCTGAGTGTACGGCTCAATGTCTCACTGAGCTCCCTCAATTAGCTGCTTGGGGACAAAGCAACTTTCTTTGTTCCAGTGAGGAAAGTTCAGACCTTGAGGCTCCAATAGAGAAAAAGCACAACTCAGAGACCAAAACATCCCAAGTGGATGTCTCAGTGTACCGTTGACCCTCCTGAGTTAGCCTCTTTGAGACCAATTCCCCTCTTCTTGTACCAGTGGGGAGGGACCCAACCTTAGGGCCTCAACAGGGAGAAAACACACCTCAGGCTTCCTTTCAATGTTCCTTCTACTTTAAAAGAACACAGACACAGGGAAGGAAAGAAAACAAGAATGACAACAGCTCCAGATATGAGTTATGTCATAAACTAAAATACTAGTTGTGCCTGATTCATAAAAAGCCAAGTCCAAACATATCTGATTGCACTCTGGTTTATAAACAGTTGTCTTATGTATGCTTGTCCATCTGCCTGTTGAATATCTACAGCTGTTTTGTTTGAGTTCAACAATTTATTTTTCCTCTTTTTGCCTTTTGTGGGGGGATTTCCATGGAAAACAGTTTATGTAAGCTAAAATATTTATGTCTACAATTTAAATTGCCTTATAGTTAAAATAAGTGTCATTAAAGTTAAGGACATGCTTCCACCCAGGTTGCCAGCAATCAAAATGATGTCAAGACTGGTTTTGCAAATGCAATGCCTATTGTTGTCTGTGTACAGTAACTTAGGAGTCTTTCATTGGACAAAAATAATGTATTAATTGGTATGATCTCATAGGTCATCTGAAAAATTTGTTAAGCTAACTAAATGGGGACTCTTGGGTTTAGAAAAAAGTACTGGACAAGACTCCCCTTGGTGAATAAAGGAGCAGCTGCCTGGAAACATTTATTATAGTCTTTATTCACTAGTGGGATCCCCAATAATTTTCAGAGCCTTATGGGAGACACACTTCAGAGAACACTGCTACATATGTTATTGTAATATGTTTACATTGGTTATCATCAAAAAACTAAGTTGTCTGTGGGTAAAACAATAAGAATTTCCTATTAAAAGGTGCTCTTGGTACAAAACTAAATTAAGAAACAGAGGTTTCCATATACTGTGACACTCATTATTGTTCATTTCATGGTGTACTAAATGTATTCATGCCTTCCATGTGTACAGATCTTCAAAAATGCAAACCTAGGGTTGTTTATAGTGATAAAGTTTTCTTTCAAACTCAGATACCTGCCTTTCTTTTACTTATGTCCCAGGTACTTGTGATAAAAGGTACATGACAAGCCAGCATGAGACCACCAACCAAATGATAATTTTTAAGGCTTATGTGATGTGTATGTTATGTATATGTCACTATACTTGGAGATGCACTGAGAAGTCCAGATAGTGTCACGTACTAAAAATTAAAGGCTAGACATTAAAAACATAAAAGATACATCCATAGACAGGTGCATTCTTCTTTGATGGCACTCTAGTAATGAACAACAAATTATGTAAAAGTTTCTTTATGTCATTTAATGTCCTGTAGTTAGACAAAGAAAAGTGACTAGAGATCTATTCTATACTAAGATGAACATTTAAATGTGTTTCAAAGATAATGTTATCATGATTGGCATGCTAAATTGTGATGTGGTCATTGATTTCAAGTTTTCTGTGTAAAACTTTATAATTGTTGTCTGTTAACATTATGCGGGATTCAACTTCTACGACAGCCATGATTGATAAGAAAATAATAGTCCTCTGGCTATACTTTATATTTCAAACTGCTTGATATCCAGATGAGATTATAATAGTTAAACTCACTGCTTACACTTCAGTACTGGTGCAACTGACCTCAGCGTTCAACAATTAAGGCTTAGAGACTAAAGTTAAAAACATAACTGGGCTTAAAGGATAGCCAATATTTTGGCCCTGGCCCTATAAGGTCAACAAGGACTGAGGACATGAAGGAACCTCTCTACAGGATCCTACAACTTTGTGCAAATAGACTTTTGGACCCCAGAGGACAGTAGTCAACCAATACAGAGTGTGCCAAAAAGGAGAGTCATCGAAGGAAAAAGTCTTCCATGCATTCACAGGAAGCTACATGGTCAAGCAAAATGATTACCCATCCTGATGGCTGACACTGACAGAAGAGCTGAGAGGCTTTGTACATGGTTCCAAAAGTAAAACCTAAAGAGCCTTAACTGACCTTGATAGATAGTAAGAGATTGATTTTGATTGACACAGGTTTCACTTTAACCTGGTCTTGAATGCCCAGCAGAGGAGTATAACCAAAGACATATAAAAGTAATAACAATGTAGGCTACACATCAAAAGGGACTCCAGTCACTACCCCCTGCTGAGAGTTTCTAGCTACACTTGTAGACAGGTATGAGAGGCAGTTGGTTACAATTGTTGTTCCAATCCCTTAAGAACAATGTCTGACATGGCTCCTTCCCCAATCCACCTTTCCATTCTGGTGCTCATGCTTTGGTCATACATGCGTTAATCTCTTGGTAAAGTTTATTCTCTCCTAGAGGCTTCCAAACCCCAAGTGATCATACAGGTGAAATCCACAAGAGATGTGCCAGACTCCTTCTTCTGAGACCCATCAGATAAACTTCCCTGCTAAAACTTCCATCTGCTGACCCCTAACAACAACCTCATTCAGCTTAAAGAAGCCAGATCTGTTGTCGCTCATTTACCCAACAACAGTTGGATGGACATCTCAGAGGGGCAAATGTAAGGACAGGGGTTCATAGGCAAGAAAAAGGATAAAATAGGATCTCATTAAACTTTATTAAATAAATTAATGGGAAGCCTTACTAAAGGAAGATTTTGCCTCTGCAGTTAGACTTCAGCAATTAGAAAGATAAAGGTAAAGAAAGAGAAACAAGACCCAAGAATGTACCAAGTAACGCAACATAAGAATTTAACAGGAAGAGTCATTTGGCAAAACAGGGGTGTATCCAAGGACAATAAGGGCCAGGATAACCAGCCCCCCTCACCTGATAAAATACAAAAGAGAAAAAGGGAAGCCACTTAAGGACTCTTATTTAATATATAAAAGACACACATATACATATATACTTATGTGTATATTCTCACTTTAGCATCACTCTATCATTGCACCAGATGCACACATGTCCCCTTTAATTAATATTTAACTCTAAAGCTGCCCTTCTATGAGACTCTCCCTCTCCACAATTATCCATCACAAAAGGGGCAGGAAGGAATCACACAGCCAGAAGGAATGTAGACAGAGGTGCACATGTTAGGATTAAAGATAGCTAGAGAGCCAATCAGATGGCGGCAACTTCCAGGTAAACACAAGGGTGATTCTAGAAATCACTAGTCTGAAATAAAAAACAGCTGAGGACAAAAACCCACAGGTATTCACTTTCTGAAGCCTCCTACTCTCCCAGAGTAGCTGTCTATCATCTCTTTTTTCCACCCTTTTCCAAATAAACAATCTTCATTTATTTTAATAAACTGCCTCTTTAATTCATTACTGGAGCTGAGAGTTTATGATCCTGGTAGTTGTGTGGTCCAGCAGAGCAGTGGCATCGCATGGTGTACATCTCCAGATGTGACACAATGGTGCAGAGTAAACATTCTTATTACCAAATGGAGGGGTAGGAAATGTCTTAGTAATTTTCTCCTCATTAAGAAACAATACCTGACACCCACATGTTAAGAGAGGAAGATTTCATTTTGACTCACAGTATCAGAATTTCCTGTCCATGGTCAACAGTCTCCAGTGCAGAAACAGCATGGTTGTATGGCCTGGGTGGAAAACAGCTGCTAATTCCATGGCAGCCAAGAAGCAGAGAGAAAGGTGAAGAGTCAGGGAGGAAAATATACGCTTCCAGGTCACAACTTCAATGAGTTGCTTTTTCTGACTAGTTCTCCATCACATTTCACCCCTGGCCCTCAAAAGACACATGGGCATGTCTTTATAAAAAATCATTTAATCCATCCCTAAAAGTCACCAAAGTTTTAATTGTTCCAGCATTGCTGAAAAATCCAAGTCCAAAGTCTCCTCCAAGATGAAAGGCACACTCTCAGCTGTGAGTCCCTGTAAAGATCAAAGATAAAGTTAAACATACATACAATGGCACGGAGTGAACACTCCCCCATTACAAAAGGGATAAATAGAAATAAAAACAAAGCAACATGGAAACCCAGCAGGGTAAACATTAAATCCTGTATTTCCTTTTCCAAGGCCCAGGGCAAATTGGGACAAGATATGAGCTCCAAAGGGCTTTGCTGGCACTACCCCTATAATATTGCTGGTGCAAGCCTGATGGGTCTTTTTCCTCTGTGGTCCCACTCACTGCCTGTGGCTTTCCTTAGTACATTGCTGCCATCTCTGACTTCCTGGGGTTGCCACTAAATTTTGGCTTAACTCAAAAAGTTTCATCCATTCCCATCCTAGGAACATACAGTCTGATATCACTGGCCTCCTTATGAAATCTGTATGGAAGTCTTCCTGACCCCACAACTCTTGCATTCTGCATGCCTGAAAAACCAGCACCACATTCAGGATCGAAGGTCTGCCACCAGCTGGATTTCAGATATGGCTACAGTGGCATCTGAGTGCCTGGATGGCTGAACTTGAGAAAACATTTCCCTCTTTGGCCCTAGCAGTGCAGGATGCTTAGAGGCTGTCTTTTCAAATGAAAGCACTAAAGTTTGTTTTTCACCCTTCAGCCTGCAATTTATGGTGTATTGCTAATTCTTGAGATACCCTCAAGCCATCTTTGCTACTGTCCTGGTACAAAGTACCTGGCTTTTTAAAATGCTAATCTTTTCAGCCCCCATGCTTTTCATGGCTCTAACTTTTCAGGTATGTTGTTTCTGAGCAAATTACAAATTTTTCACGTGGGTTTTTACTCTATTTGCTCATGATTCTCATTGTAGATATGGTTAACATCAACTAACAACACTCGCACCACAGCCTAAATACTGGGATGCTTTGAAGTTTCTCCCACCAGATTGACCATACTTAACCACACCACACTTAATCTCAGTTTCCCACAAGTCTCAGGACATAAACAAAATGTAGACAAATTTTCATTCAGAGCATAACAACACAGATGGCCTCTAGCCCAATTGCCAATGGAGTCCTTGTCTCCTACAGGAATTTCCTGAACATGGCCTTTACCATCCACATTACTATCAGCATCATGGCCTTCTGAAATACGATCAGAATCTCTCATCAAGTTCACTTTACAGCATTTTAGGGCTTCTTTAGCTGACATCCCAAAACCTTTCCAAACCCCTCCCTCAACCAGTTCTAATTTTTTTTTGAGACAGAGTTTTACACTACAGTTCAGGCTGGCCTTGAACTCAGTTTGTAGTCCAGGCTCGCCTTGAACTTGCGGTGATCCTCCTGCCTCAGCCTCATGTGTACTGGGATTACAGGCATGTGCCACGATGCCTGGCTGTTCTAAACTTTTCTGAACAACATGATCAGGTATAGTAATAACAATGACCTTACCCTCAGTACCAATATCTGCCTTAGTCACTTTTTTGTCTCTGAGGGACAATACCTGATGTCCACAAAATAACACATTCCTGCTGACTTGAATTATCAGTGGTACTGTCCCATCTGGCAGCTTGAGCCACCAGTGGTTATCTATTCAGCATTAGATATTGGAATTCAGATCAGAGATGCCCAGTAGCAGGACATATAAATTATGGCCCCATCATGAAAGTGTTAAAAAAGGAGAGGTTTATTTTGGCTCACAGCTTCAGAAATTTCAGTCCACCATTGAGGTTCATTTTTCACATTTTTCGTCCATATTCAGCTGGCTCCAAGGTAGTAAGTGCCTGTCAGAAAGGCCTGGGCAGAGGACAGCTGCTAATCCCATGAAAGCCAGGAAGCAGAAATAAGGGAAAAGACAGGAAGAGAGATGTACCCTTTTTAGGTCACTCCCCACTGAACTGCCTTTTCTGACTAGGCCCTGCCTCCTAACATCAAGTCAGCTATCACATCTCCATGATCCAATCACCTTCCAAATATCCCACATCTGAACACATGAAGCTTTGGAGGGACTTTCTAGATCAAACCATAACAGGGGGATAGAAAAGAATCACACCAAAGCAAGACTGCAACCCAAAAGTTTAAACATTAATTCTTGTAGCTGCATATATACCCTCAGGAAACATGGTGGCAATATGTTAGTTATACAGGCCTTGGGCAGCCCCACTCCATGATCTTACTGGTTGAAGCCCATATGGCCGTTCTCTGGGGCAGCAGCTTTTCCTGGCAGATGTTACATGTTCCTGGAATCTCTGACTTACTGGAGTCTTAATTGCACCTTTGGATTCATTCCTACAGCATCTCAAAATGTCCTCTCTAGGGCTCCTTGACTCTGGCCTGTCAGATCTTACTTTGATATGTGGTTGAAAGCTTCCCCAACACAACTCTTGCATTCTGCATGCCAATAAAACCAGCATCACATGGATGATGCCAGGTTTGGCTACCAGCTTTTACAGTAGCCAGGCCTTCTTGCACAATGTCTTCAGCAGTTTTTGAGTGCTGGGATGGCTCAGCACAGTGAAATAAATCCTGGTGAATGAATTACAAATGGGGCCAATCTCAAGCAGGAATCTCAGGAACTCTCTTAAGTGCATGATTTGTGCATGTGTGCACTAAAGCATGACATGGGAAAGATCTTGTTGATTCCTCAGATGTCCTCAACTCATCTTTAATTTTTTCCCTATACAAAATACTTGATTTTTTAAATAGTGCTAATCCCTCAACAGTCATATTTTCTTTGGCCCCAAATTTATACATTGTTCCTTCTTGGCCAAATTCTTTTTTCAATTTTTTTTCTGCTCAGCCTTTTCCCATTGATTCTTACTACAAATCTAGGTAAAAGTAGTCAACAGTTAGCATCCCACAGCCTGAAAGTGAATCTGTATTGAAATTTTCTTTGCATGATTAATACACCACCCTTAATCTTAGTCTCCTTTTGTGTGCAAATTAAATCCAACCACACATTGGAAAGATGATGCACTACGAACAGGTTGGTTTTATCTCAGGGATGTAAGGTAGTTTAAAATATGCAAGTCTACAAATGTAATACATGACATAAATACAATCAAGGATAAAATTGATATGGTCATTTAAATTGAAGTAGAATTCTTTGACAAAATTTTACATTCCTTCATCATAAAAACCATGAGGAAACTAGGTATAAAATGATCAAACTCAACATAAAATGATTATATATGACAAAATATATAACAAATATCTAGCCGATATCATACTAAATGGGCAAATACTGAAAGCATTTACTTTAAATCAGGAAGAGGAGACAACATGGCTGAATAGAGGAGCCTTGTGCAGAGCTATTAAACTAAAAACACAGAGAAATTAAACTCAGAGAAATTAAACTAAAAACACAGGTAATTGGAAGAAAGTGGAGGACATACACCCTGAAACTGAAATCAATCTGAAATAAGTGACTCATAGATCAAGCAAAACATAGATAAGGACTTAATAAAATGACCAGCCAGCCAACCCAGCTGCATGTGGGTTGCCAAATCAGAACGACTGCCCATCATTCTTGGAATCATAAAAGGAGAAAAAAATGGATATACTAAAATAGTGGGGTTAAATTAAGCCATACAGGATAGACTTGAGATATAAGGTGTCATGCTTCTACCTTCCCCCAAACAGATGACACTACAGACAAGCAGTAAATTCCATTGACACACAGGAGTGAGTGAACTGCTCCCTCCCTGAAGATGGACCAGTTTTCCTTTAATTTTCTTTTTTTTTCCTTTTCTTTTCTTTCTTCCCTTTCCTTTTGTGTGCCAGAGAGCTACCTGCAACCTCTAGGAACAAGATTAAAGACTACAGGGGTGAGAAGTAAATGGAACACCTAACACATCCCCTGTGACCTGTGGTTAGAGAGGCACGGGGAATTAAACAGCCTTGCACCAGAGGACTGTGAAGCATGGCGTCATCCCCACCCTGGGGGCAGGAGTAGAAAGGCACCCCAGAGCACCTCCCACCTCGCCAAAGTTACAGATTTAAGGGGAGGTGGGTGGTGGTGGCCACGGACCTTGTAAAGGAAGGAGTGAGAAAATAGCATATTCTATGGGCTGGTATATGGTCTATTTTAGAGAATGTCCCATGTGGAACTGAGAAGAATGTGTATTCTGATATAGGGTGGAACACTCTGCAGCCATCTACTAAGTCCATTTGTTCACAGGTTTCATTCAGTTCTGATGTATCTTTGCTCATGTTTTGTCTGGTTGATCTATGTATTTGTGACAGTGGGATATTAAGGTCCTTCACTACAATTGTCATTGCCTATTTGATTTTTCATGTCTATTAATATTTGTCTTACATAGTTGGGTGCTCCTATATTTAGCGCATGTATATTTATGATTGTTATCACTTTCTCTTGAAGTTTTCCCATAACACACATGTAGTGACCTTTATCTCTTTTGATCATTCTTGGTTTGAAGTTCACATTGTATGCAAACAGAATAGCTACCTCTGCTTTTTTCTGGGTTCCTGTTGCATGGAGAATTGTTTTCCATTCTTTGACTTTCAGTCTATGAATTTCTTTTTGAGTTAAATGTGTTTCTTGCATACAGCATATTGTTGGATCTTGTTTCTTTTTTTTTTTTTTTTTTTTGTAGGTACCGGGGGGTCAACCTCAGAACCTCACGTGCCAGCAGGCGCCCGTGCCGCTGAGCGATATCACTGGCCCCTTTTTCGTATGTGGGTTCCGGGAGTTGAACTCCGGCCCTCGCGCTTGCCGGGCAGGCGCTTAAGCCGCTGAGCCATCTCACCGGCCCTGGATCTTGTTTCTTGATCCATTCTGCCAGTCTGTTTCTTTTGATTGGTGAATTGAAGCCATTTACATTGATGGGTATAACTCACATGTAGTGGCTTATCATTTTCTTTGCAGGATTGGCCGTGCAGTCTGGGTTTTGTTCATGAACTCTCTGCCTACACCTACGTCTTGAAGATTTCTACCTACTTTCTCTTTCAGTAGATTTAGTGTTTCTGTTTTAATATTTAAATCTTTGATTCATTTTGACTTTAGTTTAGTACATTGTGATAGACAGGGTCTAGTTTTAGTCTTTGGCATGTGGAAAGCCAGTTTTTCCAGCACCATTTATTAAAGAGATTATCTTTCTTGTAGAGAACACAATTGACCCTTTTGTCAAAGACAAGGTGGCTGAGTGTGTTTGGAGTATGTCTGCATCTCTATTCCATTCCACAGATCCTCAGGTCTGTTTTGTTGCCATTACAATGCTTTTTTTTTTTTTTAATCACAGTAGCTTTGTACTACAATTTCAGGTCAGGGATTGTGATGCCCTCTGCCTTGCCTTTGTTGCCCAGAATTGCTTTTGCTATTCTAGGTCTCTTCTGGTTCCAAATGAATTTTAGGTATATTTCCTCTAGTTCTGTGAGGTACACTAATGATATTTTAATATGGATTGCATTAAATCTGTATAACAACTTTGGGAATAGGGCCATTTTCACTATGTTGGTTCTTCCTATCCATGAGCAATGGATATCTTTCCAATTTCTGATATCCTCTTCAATCTCCTTTTTCAGAGTACTGTAATTTTTAATATGTAGATATTCTCTTTCCTTTATTAGATTGATTCCTAAGTATTTCATTTTTTTTATTTGTTCTTTTTCTACAAGTTTAAGGTGCAACATTAGGCTCTTTACTTGAGCTTGTTCTGTTTCCCTGATGTGAGAGTTCTTTGTTATAAATTTCCCTCTTAGGGCTACTTTATTTGCTTCCCTAATATTAGTTCTGTTATGTTGTATCAGCATTATGGTTTAATTTTTGTAGATACTGTTGAATTTTGTCATTAATTTCCTGTGTACCCTTTGGTTGTCCAGAAGGGTATTGTTTAATTTCTATGTATTTATGTAGTTTTTGTGATTTCTTTTGTTGTTGACTTCCAGTTTCATTGTGCTATGTTCAGATATTATGCATGGGATGATTTCAATTCCTCTATATTTACTTACACATATTTTGTGGGTTAATATGTGGTCTGTTTTGGAGACCATCCCATGTGCAGATGAGAAGAATCTGTATTCTGATGTGTTGGGGTAGAACACTCTGTAGATATCTACCAAGTCCGTTTCATCACAGGCTTAGTTTAATTCTGATATTTCTTTGTTGATTTTTGTCTATTTTATCTATTTGTGTGAGTGGATTATTAAGGTCCCCCACTATATTTGTGATAGTGCTTATGTGGTTTTTCATGTCTGTTAACATTTGTTTTATGTAGTTTGGTGTACTGGTGTTTGGTATATATATATATTTCTTATCTCTTCTTCTTGGAGTTTTCCCTTAACAAGTATGTGGTAACCTTCTTTGTCTCTTTTGATCAGTTTTGGCTAAAAGTTTACATTATCTGCAAATAGAATAGCTACCCTTGCTTTTGTCTGGGTTTCTGCGGCATTGAGTATTGTTTTCCATCTTTGACTTTTAGTCTATGTATTTATTATTGGGTTACATGTGTTTCTTACATACAGCATATTTTTGGATCTTGTTTCTTGATCCATTCTGCCAGTCTGTTTCTTTTGATTGGTGAATTGAGACCATTTACATGGATGGTTATAACTGATATATATTGGCTTTTCTTTTTCCTGTTATTTTCCTGTTATTTGTTCCCTATGTTTCTCCTCTATTTACCTGCTTGCCCTTACTGGTGTTCTTGTGTTTTCAGTCTATTGGTGTTCTTGTGTTTTCAGTCTTCATTACCTTTTTCTAATATATCCTTCAGTGCATTCTGTAGAGCTGGTTTGGTGGTCATGAATTTCTTCAGTTATTCTTTGTCATGGAAATATCTTATTTATCCATTTATTTTGAAAGATAGTTTTGTGCAGTACATCAACCTGGGTTGAAGGTTATTTTCATTTAGGCCTTGAAATAACTCACTCTAAGTTCTCCTTGATTTGTGGGTTTGTGTTGAGAAGTCTGCTTTGATTCTGAAGAGCTATTCTTTATAGATATTTTGTTTCCTTTCTCTAGATGTTTTTAATATTTTGTTCTTGTGCTGAATTTCTGGAATCCTGCTTATTATATACTTTGGTGTAGATTTATTTTGGTCATGGCTATTTGGAGCACTATATGCTTTATTTATTTGTATGGCAAATTCTTTATACATATTTGCAAATCTTGCTGCCATTATTTTTGTAAAGAGGTTTTTAATGGCTTTTGTGCTGTCTCCAGCTTTCTTACTGACTAATCAATTTTATATTTTTCTTCTTTGCTTCATCTTGTAGCTGTTCAGTTGATTTTTCATGGTCTCTTGCTATTTTTAAGGTATTTTCTTTTCCTGGTAGCTGGTCACAATCCTATCTTCTAGGTCTGATAGTCTTCATTCATTCTGTAGTGTATACTTTCAATGGAGTTTTTAATCTCCTGGATTTCTATTTGGAACTGTTTAATTGATTTGATTTATTTTCCATGTTGGGTATTCATGGTTTCCATCATTTTCCTGAGTTCCTCTATTTTTCTTTATCTGTGTCTCTTTTAAAGTCTTTCATTTTGATCATTTATTTGTTTTTGCACCTTAGAGATTATTTTCTCTTCCATTTGTTTTTTCACTTCTGCTGGTATCATTTCAGAAATTTCCAGTGGTTGGCTTTTGATTTCCTCTATCTGTGCTCTGGTGCTGCCCTCTGTGGGCTTGGTATTTGGGGTTGCATTTTGTTTCTTGGCCTTGTCATTTTCTATTTTGTATTTTTTATTTTATTTTGTTTTCTGTGTTGAGGCTTATAGATTTCTTACATTAGATAGCTTTATCCATGGTATCAAGGCTTCCCTAGGAAATGTCTGTTCCTCAGGATGTCTTCTAGATGTAGGTGATTCTTGGTCTCTATGTCTATCCCAAGAACCTACCTTCCCAATATATTAAGAATGGGAAGTTGCTACCTATTTGACTCAGGTCCCATTCCTTTGGTACTTGTCTATGGTGATGTTTATGAACCCTTACAATAGTGGTTTTGTCATACAGGGGAAAAAAGCTGTTTATAACAGGTTTGATATCTTGGTTAAAGTAGTACAGTTAGCAATAACAATAGACTCAAGTGTAGCCTGACTGCTGACAAACTGTGGTAACTATTAACCTGATACTTTTAACCATAGGAGCAAGTGCTACAGTTATATAGTATAACCCAACTTATACCAGGAACTTGTATGCAATGATTTTCACTTAGTAGAGTGATTTTACCCTGTTGTGTGGGGGGGTTTAAGAGGAATGGGGTTAGGGTGGAGAGATCAATGAGGTTAAATATAGTAGGAGCAAGGTCAGAAGGCAAAGGCTGATCATCTATGTTTTGAGTAATAGTAGTACACAAGAAGGAAGGATTTGAAGAGAAAGCCTAGGAGTATTGAAGTAAACCACAAAGAGAAGAGACAACAATTACTCACATGAAAGTATCATAAAATCAAGTGAGATAGTTGACAAAAGAGAGGAAGAGGATGAGTAGAATAAAACAAAAAGAAAGGTTAGAGATCTAAATCATGAAAGAGAAAAGAAAAAAAGGAAAAAAACAGAAAATGTATACAATCACACAGACAGAACAAACATACAAAAAGAAAAACAAAACAGGACAAAACAGAACACAGGAAAAATAAAACACCAACCTAGCTGAATACAAACAGAAAAACCAACAAGACAGAGAAAAATAGAAGTAGTGAAATTCCTCTAGTGTCTATAGTTCTGTGGCAGATCCAGTTTGGATGCTAGAAATGTGTACCTTAGCCATGTGTGGGAGGTGGATTTGTCCTTGGTATGGGTCTGATCTTGGTCTCTGGATTTGGGAGATGGTATTAGTTTTCCTTGGCTGGAGCTCCCCTAGCCCTTTAGAAAAGAAAAAAAAAAAAAAGGCAGCTCTACTCGCCTGCTTCCATTCTGCGTGTCTTCTCCCCCAGCACAACGCTGGTTCACCTAACTTACACCTGCTGGCTCATATTGTTACTGCTGCTTAGGACTTTTCTATGCTGCTAGTCCTTCCTGTTCATTGTGTGTGCCCTAGCCTGAGACCTACTATGTCGCTGGCCTTCCCATCAGTTGCTGGTGACCTGCTGATGGAGGGAGGGAGGAGTTCCTGGCCTTCTCCAGTAATTCAACACTAGAAACAAAACTGCTACCCACATTCCCTGACACCAAGAGAGTTTCTACAAAATAAGACTTTCAACTTATCTCTGGGCTTGTTGCTGAATTCTCATCCTGACTAAATCTACATATGCATATTTTCTGGCTTTTGATTTCTCCTTCTATTAGTTGAAGCACTTCTATGTTTAAGGAGAGGGGTGTTTTAGCTGCACTCTTAATTTGTCTAAATTGCACATAAACTTATTTTTCCTTCATACCATTTTTTGTTTCCCTTGCTATTAAGAGTCAAAAGAACCCAGTCTTTTGGTATTCATGTTCAGATTTTGAACAGGGGTCCTGATAACACTATCAGACAGAACATCTGAAAGATTTAGAGATTACCTCCTAGAACCTGAGGGAAATAGTCAGATTTCACTTTGACCGAGGCTCAGTTCTTTACTGTATATTTGGAAAACAGTCCTGACAGATTAGATCAGATTAAGTTAAAGAGTCTGAATTTCACCTTGTATTCCTTTATTTATTAATGAAAAATGTTTACTTGTAAACTTCTATGGCTTGGATATGGTTTCAGTGTCTTTCTAAAGTTCTTCTGTTAGAGGCATGGTCATCAGGGTGGTGGTATTCAGAGATGATAGAACTTTTAAGAGGTAGAGTCTGGGCCGGTGAGATGGCTCAGCGGCATAAGCGCCTGCCTGGCAAGCGCGAGGGCCCAAGTTTGACTCCCGGAACCCACATACAAGAAAAGGGCCGGTGATATCGCTCAGCAGCACAGGCGCCTGCTGGCGCATGAGGTCCTGAGGTTGACCGCCGGTACCCACAAAAAAAAAAAAAAAAAAGAGGTAGGGTCTATAGAGAGTTTGGTACATTTTGCTTCAAGTGTACTGTTGAAAGGAATTAATCTAATTCACTAAGCAACCATCATAATTCTCACACAAAGTTTACTATAAAAGGAGTAAACTTAAGTTCTCCTTCGTACTCTGGCTTCTTGCATCCACATATAATCACTTGCTCCTGCACACATGTCTAACACTGCTATCTGCCATATGATGATGTGCCCAAAGGGAGGCCTTAATGAGCCTGCACCCGTTGATGAGACTTTAGCCTCTGTGACTATTAACCATGATATATAAACTTGAATGGATTTAAAAGTATCTTGCATATTAGTAAAGCACACTTCTTAGTGTGTCTTTGGATGATTTACATGAATTCAGGAAACTGAGAGGGGATGGTCTACACAGGTTGTGGTGGCACCAACCAATTGGCCTGGATATAATAAAAGGGAAAAAAAAAAGGATGAAAGTGTGCACATTTTGAAAAGTTTCAGTCTTTCTGAGAGGTTTTGTCCTTTACTTTCGTTACCTTTGGACATTGGTCAAAAGGTTTCCAGTTTCTTCATGCTTCCAATGCAAACACCCACTGGTGACACTTCAGTGAACTTCCAGGCCTTTGACCTTGTATAGGTGCTGCATCATTTTAAAAAATATTTTTATTTTATTATGTTTACAATATATCATAATTACATATATATATATATATATATGGCTTATCATTTTTACTCCACCTACTCCCACCCTCCAATTTCCTTGACACAGAACCCCTTCCCATCTTTACAGTTTCTGCCTCCTAGTTTCTTAACATGTCTCTTACATTTTACTCTTAAGATTTCCTTTACTTTGGGTCTCTCATACTGGAGAAACTATGCAATATTTAGTCTTCTATGTCTAACTTCTGTCATTTAGTACATGACCACACTTTCCTACAGATAAGTATAATTTACCCTTCTTTATAACTAAGTAATGTTCAATTGAATACTACATTTTCTTGATTCATTTATTTGTTGAAGGCTGCTTCCATAATTTATTTATTGTGAGTTGTGCTGCTGTGAACATGGCTATATATGTACCACTATATGATGATTTTAACTCTTTTGGGAAGATATCCATAAAAATATAGCTCGATTAAATAGAATTTCTGTATTTAATTTTTTTGAAAATTTTCTGTACTGATTTCTATAGTGATTGTACTATATTACATTCCCACTAAAAATGTATAACTATTAAATTTCCCCCACAACATTGCTAGCATTTGTTGGTTTTATTTTCTGAATCCTTGATAATAGCCATTCTTCCTGGAGTATGATGGTATCTCAATGTTGTTTTGATTTGCATCTTTAGTGGCCTAAGATGCCAAATATTTTTCCATGTACTTATTGGCCATTTGCACTTCCTTTCCTAAGAAATATCTACTCATTCCAATTTCTTGATTTTTTACTAGGAGTTTTGCTTTTGGGGTTCTAATGATTTTAATTTTTTTATATATTGTAGATGTTAGTTCTATGGAGTTGCTGGAAAATATTTCCTATCCTATAATTTTTCTCTTCACTCTTGGTTATTTCTTTTGCTGTGCAGAAGCTTTTAAATTTGATATATAATTCTATTTGTTGATTATTGGCATTGTTACTTGTTCAAATGGGGTTCTGTTCAGAAAGTCTTTGCCTATGTCTATGTCTTTAGGAACACTACCATTGTTTTCCAGCAGACACAGTGTTTCTATTTTTATTTGATCCCTTTGATTCAATTTTAGAACATAGTGAGAGACATGGATCATGATTCATTCTTCTGTATGTAAATAACCAGTTTTTCCATCACTATTTATTAAAAGGCTCTTTTGTCCTGTATAAATTACAGGCAAATTTGTTGAAAATGAGATAGTTGAAGGTACTTAGGGTTATTTCTGCATACTGTATTATATTTCATTCATAAACATGTTTGTTTTTCTGCCGGTACAATGCCATTCATACTACAGTAGCTTTGTACTATAACTTGAAGTCTGGGATTATAGTGCCTCCTGCCTTGCTCTTGTTGCTCAGGATTGCTTTAAGTATTTTCATTCTCTTCTCTATTTAATTTTAAAATTGTTTTATGCTTCTGTGAAAATGTTGATGGCATTTCAAGTGAAGTTGCAATAACTGTATACATCATTTTAGGTAATACAGCCATTTGGCCACTATTATGTCTATCCATGAACAGCAGACGTCTATTTTCTAATGTCCATTTTTGTCCTCTTTTTTCAGTCCAATATAGTTTTCATTATTAAGATATTTCACTTCCTTGGTTAGATTAATTTCTAGGTATTTAATTTTATTGAAACTGTTGTGAGTGTGATTGTTTTTCTGATGATTTTATCTGTAGGAACACCATGGATTTTTGTGTGTTAATTTTGTATCCTGCTACATTACTGACATACTTTATGAGTTTTAAGAGTCTGCTGGTGAAGTTTTTTGTATCTTCTATTAAAAGACCATGTTATCTACAAACAAGGATATTCTGACTTCTCCTAATTGAACCCCTTATTATTTCTTTCTCTTACTTGATTGTACTGGCTAAAGTACTGACTACTATATTGAAGCAGAATAGCAAGTGTGGGCACCCTTGTCTTGTTCTTGGTTTAACAGGGGATGTTTTAATTTAGTATGATGTTGAGAGTGGGTTTGTTATAAACAGCTTTTATCTGTTTTTGATATGGTCTTTCTGTATCACTTTTCCTCAAGGTCTTTATCACGAATGGATGTTGGATTTTTCTCAAGGGCTTTTTATGAATCTACTGAGATAAACATGCAATTTTTATCATTACTTCTGCTTATGTAATGAATTACATTTATTGGTTTTGTATGTTGTACTATCCTCATATCTCTTTGATAAAGTCAAGTTGGTTATGATGTATAATCTTCTTAATGATTTCTTATTTTCTACTTGTAAGTATCTTACTGAAGAGTTTTGCATCTACATTTATTAAAGAAAATGAACTCTATTCTCTTTTTGTTCAGTCTTTGTATAGTTTTGGTTTAGGGTCAATGCTAACTACAAGGAATGTGTTTGGTCATGTTTCTTCCCTTTGATTTTATAAAAGACTGAGGATTATTGGCATTAATTCTTCCACAAAGTTCTGATAGAATTTGGGGGTAAATCCAGCAGGTCAGGGACTTTTCTTGGTAGAGATTTTATTATGGCCTCAATTTCATTGTCTGTTATAGGACTGTTGAGAGTTTTTGTATCTTCCTGGCTAAATATTTGTAATTCATATTTACCTAATAATTTACCTAATTCTTCTAAATTCTTCAATTGATTGAAATTTAGATTTTCAAAGTAGCTTCCTGTAATCTAGATTTTCTTAATCTCTATTTTGATTTTGACTTTTTCCTTTCTTGTTGTATTAACATAGGTCATGCCTTCTTTTGTTAGGTTTAGCTAAATATTTATCTACTTTGTTTATCACTTCTAAGAACAAATTTCTTGATTTATTGACCTTTCTTTGTTTTATTTAAATCTCAATTTCATTAATTTTTACTCCAATCTTTATAATTTCCTTCATTGTAGAGATTTTGGATTTGTATTGCTCATATGTGTCTACGAACTTGAGACACATTATAATTTTATTTATTTGGTGTTGCTCTGCTTTTCTAATGTGGGTATTCTCAGCATTAAACTTCTCTCATAGAATTACTCTAATTGTTTTTCAAAAGTTGTGGTATGTTCTCTAACCATTGTTATTTGATTCTAGAAATTCTTAATTTCATCCAGGAATTCTTCTGTGACATTTGATTCTTCAAGAATGTATTAGTACTTACCCATATCTTTGCAAAATCTATGTGATTTCCTTTCTGTTGATTCCTAGTTTTAATTCACTATAAACTGACAATATACATGAGAATATTTCAATATTTTTGTATTTATTTGAGCCTAAGATATATATTTTGTAGAGAGTTCCATGTGCTGCTAAGAAAAATGTGTATTATATTGTTGTTGGATTAAACATGCTATAGATAGCTGTTAAATCCATTGACTCAAAGATGTGGTAGAACTCTGATATATCTTTGTTTATTTTTTTGTCCAGTAGACTCGTCTGTTTGTTATAGTGGGGTATTGAAGATCCCCACTATTATTATATTGATACTTATCTGAACTTTTTTATTAGTACATGTTTTAGTACATAATGATCACATTCATCACGCTGGATTTTTATATCTACATAACTCATGTTAATTTTTATTTTGCGTATTTCCTCTTCCTTCCTTCCAACCCTCTTTTCCCTCCCCATTTATACAAGCCCTATTTCCATTTATCCTTCTTTTTCCCTTCATATACCTTTTCCCTTCTTTCCCTTGCTGCTCCCCATCTCTTATTTCCCTGCCAATTTGAACGTTATTCCTACCTCCTAATATCTATCCTCAATTTTGTTTCTTATTTATACTTTGTATTACTTACACAAGAGAAACAATGCGATATCTAAACTTGTGTGTCTAATTTATTTTACTTAAGGTTCTGGTTTCAAGGTGCATCCATTTACCTAAAAGTGTCTCAAGTTTGCTATTCTTTATGGCAGAGTATTAGACCATTATATATAAGTACTATGTCTTTATTTATTTATCTGCAGTGAGCATAAGGCCTGTTTCCAAGATTTAGCTATTATAAGTTATGCTTATATAAACATGAGCATGCATGTATCACAATGCTATGATGACTTAAACTTTTGGGGGAAAATTCCTAGGAAGGGGAATCAGGGTCAAATAGAGCCCCTAGTTTCAGTTTTTCTAGGTATCTCCATAATGTTTTCTATAGTGGTTGTACCAATTTAAACTCCCACCAACAGTGGAGCAGGGTTCCTTTTTCCCTGTAGCCTCAACAGCATTTGTTATTGGTTGATTTCTTGACTACGATCATTGTTTCTGGACTGAGATGGAATCTCAATTTTGTTTTAATTTCGATTTCTCAAATGGCCAATAATATTGAACATCTTTTCATGTACTTATAGGCCACTTGTACTTCTTCATCTGAGAAATGTCTATTCATTCCAGATGCCCATTTTTGGATTGGGTATTTGTATTAGCCAGTACTCATTAGAGAAACATTTAAAGCAAGATATATAAGCATATAAGGATTTATAAGATTGGCTTATAATGTCTGCCCACTAAGTCAGGTATGGAAGAATGCAAAAGGGCTGTCTGTGGGCTGGAGACCCAAAAGATTCAATTGAAGGTCTGGTACTCACTTCAGCACATCATGAAAGTCTGTATCAGGGACTGAATGGTCTGCAATGGAAGCATGAAGGGTCTGTGCTGGAGGCTGAAGGGTCTGTGACGGAAGGCTGAAGAGTCTGCTCTGGAAGGCAGGAGACAATGTTCAAGGTGAAAGTTAAGACTGGAGCACCTCCAAAGAAACAGAAGTGAACCTTCCTTCTTTGTTTCCCATTTATACCATTCAGGCGACAAGCCTACTTAAAATTGGTCTTCTGTGTTCAGTAAATTCCCTCAGCCACACTCAGAATTATACTGAACCAATTTAGTTAGACATTTCTTACTCAAATTGACACAATCAGTTAACTATCACACACTTTAAACTCGGGGGTCTAATTTTATTGACTTCTTTATATATTCTAGAGTCTGGATAATAGTCTTCTGTCTGAAGGTTAGCTGGAAAAATATTTTCCCATTCTTGAGATTGTCTCTTCACTCTGTTGGTGATTTCTTTGCTGTGCAGAAGCATTTTAATTTGATGCAATCTCATTTGTTAATTCTTTGTAATATTTCATTTTACAACAGGGGTTTTGCTCATACTCTTTGTTTATACCTATGTCTTCAAGTGTTTTACTTATTTCATCTTCCAACAGACTAAGTTTTTCTGTTTTAATATTTAGATCTTTGATCCGTTTTAATTTTAGTTTTGTGCATGATGATAGAAAATGGTCTAGTTTTAGTTTTTGACACGGTGAAATGTTTGAATTTAGGATCAATCTTCAGCATCTAGAAAGCCAGTTTTCCCAGCACAATTTGGTAAAGAGGCTACATTTCCTTTAGTAAATATGTTTAGCCCCTTTCTCAAAGACAAGGTAGCTGTGTGTGCCTGGAGTTGTTTCTTTGTCTTCTGTTCCATTCATCCAAAAGTGTTTTTTTTTTCTTCTTTTTTTTCCCTGTCACTGTAGCTTTATAGTATAATTTGAAATCTGGGATTGTGATGTCCATTGCCTTGCCCTTGTTTCACAAACTCACTTTTGCTCTTTTAGGTCTCATGATACCGTCTGAATCTTAAGGTTATTTTCTGTAGGTCTGTGGTGAATGATAGTGGTATTTTATTGGGATTGCATTAAATCTGTATAGCAGTTTTTGAAGAGTGGCCATTTTCACTATATTGGTTCTGCTTGTCCAAGAACAGTGGATATCTTTCCTTTTTCTGATACCATCTTTGATTCCCTTTTTCAGAGTGCTGTAGTCTTCAATTTAGAGGTCTTCCCTTCCTTGGCTAGATTGATTCCTAAGTATTTGATTTTTCTTTATGCTATTATGAAAGAAGTTGTTTCCTTAATATCTCTCTTGGTGAATTAGTTTTTCTATTATAATTAAGTTTATTGGTACAATTTTGATATGCATAATTATCACATTCATTATAGGGAATTTGTACATGTACATGATATATTGTAGTTCCTCTTTTTCCCATTCCCCTCCCCTCTCTTCAACCCCACTTCCCTTCCTTCTTCACAAAGCTTTGTTTCCATTTTATCCTTTTTTTCTCATTTTTATCCTTCTATTCCAATCATTCCCTTTTCCTTTTGAACAATTACTTCCTATTTCAAAATATCTATTATATATTTTGTTTCTTATTTGTATTTTCAGTTTCTCACACCAGAGAGACAATGAGATATTTACACATATGTGTCCAATTTATTTCACTTAAGAGTATGGACTCAAAGATCCATTCATTTAGCTGCAAATGTCTCAAATTTATCCTTCTTTATGGGTGAGGAGTACTGCATTGTGTTAAAAAAAAACACATCTTTTTATTCATCAGTTGATGTTCATTTAGGTTGTTTACAAGATTTAGCTATTACAAATTGTGCTGCAATAAACATAGGTGCACATATATCACTGTGATATGATGTTTTAATTCTTATAGGAAGATACCAAGAAGGGGAATAGCTGAGTCAAAAGGGACATCTAGTTCTAGTTTTCTGAGGAATCTCCTCACTAATTTCCACAGTGGTTGCAACAGTCTACACTCCCACAATCAGTGGAGAAATGTTCCTTTTTCTCCACAGACCTGTCAACATTTGTTTCAACCCAGTGTTGCAGGGATTTTTCAACATATGCAAATCAACAAATGTAATTCACCATATTAACAGGACCAAGGACAAAACAACATGATCATCTGAATAGATGCTGAAAAAGCATTTGAAAAATTCCAACACCCATTCACGACAAAAACCTTACAGAAAATTGGAATAGATGGTCTTTACCTCAATCGGATAAAAGCCGTCTATGACAAACCAACAGCAAACATCATATTAAATTGTCAAAAACTGAAAGCTTTCACTTTAAAATCAGGAACAAGACAAGGATGTCCACTGTCATCACTCCTATTCAGTATAGTTCTGGAAACACTAGCCACAGCAATTATACAGGAGAAATAAATAAAATGAATAAGGATAGAAAATAAGTTAAATTATCAGTATTTGCAGATGACATGATACTCTACATAGAAGACCTCAAAAACTCCACCAAAAGACTTCTAGATTTAATAACCAAATTCAGCAGTGTAATTGGATACAAAGTCAACGTTCAAAAATCAATAGCAATCCTGCACACAAGCAACAAACTCACAGAGAAAAAAATTAGGGAAATAATACCCTTCACAATAGCATCCAGAAAAACGAAATACTTAGGAATCAATCTAATGAAGGAAGTAAAAGATTTATACATTGAAAATTATACGGGCCGGTGAGATGGCTCAGTGGCTTAAGCGCCTGCCCAGCAAGCGTGAGGGCCCGAGTTCGACTCCCAGAACCCACATACAAAAAGAGGGTTGGTGATATCGCTCAGCGGCACGGGCACCTCCTGGCGCGCGAGGTCCTGAGGTCGACCCCCCAGTACCCACACACAAAAAAGAATATTATAGTACTCTAAAAAAGGATATCAAAGAGGATATCAGAAAATGGAAAGATATTCCTTGCTTTTGGGTAGGAAGAACCATCATGGTGAAACTGGCCATACTCCCAAAATTGGTATATAGATTTAATGGAATCCTAATCAAAATATCATTAACATACCTCACAGAACTAGAGAAAACCTTCTTAAAATTCATTTGGGGGCCAGTGAGATGGCTCAGCGGCATAAGTGCCTGACTGGCAAGTGCAAGGGCCCAAGTTTGACTCCCGGACCCCCATACGAAAAAAGGGCCAGTGATATCGCTCTGCAGCATGGGTGCCTGCTGGCGCACGAGGTCCTGAGGTTGACCCCTGGTACCCCCCAAAAAAAATTCATTTGGCAACAGAGGAGACCTAGAATAGCAAAAGCATCTCTGGGCAACAGAGGCAAGGCAATGGGTGTCACAATCCCTGACTTGAAAATATACTACAGAGCCACTGCGATAAAAAAAACATATATATATATACATATATAATATAATATAATATATAATTAATATATTATAATATATGTATAATATAATATAATATATACACATATATATCAGCATGGTACTGGCTAAAAAAAGACCTGAGTATCAGTGGAACAAATTAGAAGTGTCAGAAACAACTATAAACACACTCAGACATCTTAAATTTGCCAATGGCCAGATACTTTCAATGGAAAAAGGATAGCCTCTTTAATAAATGGTTCTAGAGAAACTGGATTTCCACATGCCAAAAACAAAAACTAGACCCATGTCTATCATCATGCACAAAACTAAAATCAAAATGGATCAAAAATCTAAATATTAAAACAGAGACACTATATCTGCTGGAAAAGAGAATAGGTAGAACTCTTGAAGACATAGGTATAGGGAAAAACTTCATGAACAAAACTCTGACTGCATGGGAAATACTACAAAGAATCAACAACTGGGATCCCATTTTGTTAAAAAGCCTTTGCACAGCAAAAGAAGTCACCAACAGAGTGAAAAGACAACCCACAGAGTGGGACAAAATCTTAGCCAGTGTTCTTCAAAGGACTAATACTGAAAACATATAAAGAATTGAAAAAACTCAGACCTCTCAAATATAAAGACCAAATCCAAAAATGGGCATCAGAAATGAATAGACACTCCTCAGAAGAAGAAGTAGAAACAGCAAATAAATACATGAAAAATGTTCAACATAACTGATCATCTGAGAGTTGTAAATTAAAACAATGCTGAGGGCCCCAAATGTTACAGAAAAATTGCAAGAATCACTCACAGAGAATGAGTGCAGACACAAGGAGATTTCTTTTATTGCCCAGCAGATGATGTCTCAGCTTTAGCTAAGGCATCAATAGCCCAGTATTTCTTTTTAGGGGTTTTTATATAAGTTTCCCACAAGTTCCCCCCCCCATAACCTTAGCAACCACATTATGCCACATCGTCTTTTTGGAATTTTATAGGAATATCACTAGGTTTATCACAGACCCTTTCAAAACATCTGGTCTGTTTGCTGTAACTTTTTTTTTTTCCCATGGGTTTTGTGGTTAACTTGGAAGGGGTCTGAGGAGTAAGTTTATGTACAGGTTAGTATCTTAATATCTAACAGGGTTGGGGAATGAGTGCATCTAGGGGCTAAGTGAAGACAAAATAGAGTCTAAAAAAGAAAATGGAGTCACTTTAGCCGTATTATTTACCCCTCAAGGACATTTTATTTTAGGATGTGCATAGTCCTTTATAATCTGGAAGTGGCTTATATTCAGTGGTTTTAGTTAGTATCATTATGTGTACTTGGCTTATAGTACTTTGAATTTTATCTTTTATCCAATTAATCAGGCAGGCTCAAAAGTAAAGGCTAAAAAAAAAATTATTAGCCCTGTGAGTCTAGTGCCAAGGAAAGCCAGCCAAGGATTTTAATTGAATAATAATTTATATCAGCCTTGGCTATCTTGGTAGGCCTTAGCCCCATTTTTTGACCTTTGGTCTAGTTTACCTAAAGTTTTATTATGACCCCAGAGTTGTTTGCATAAAAACAACATTCTTCTCCCAAGGCTGCACATAGTCCTCCCTGTTCCTTGAACAATAGATTGAGGCCTCTCCTATTTTGTAAGATTACCTCGGCCGGGGAGTTGACCTGGTTATGTAGCTTACAGATTGTATATCCCACTCCACCTAAATCTTGTCTTATAGCCTGTGTCAGGCTAGTGAGTCCTTGGAGGCCTATCTTGGTGTGAACTGATGCTCCTGTTTCCAGGGCAGTGGATCTAGCTATGCTTGCCCCTACCAACACGGGGACAAATTCTGCAGCCCTTTGTGTGGCCCTTTGTGCTCATAAGTATTGTTTTCAGGACAGTAACTGAAATCCTTTATCTCCCTGTAGAGTCGCCACTCAGGGGATCAACATCACTAGGAGGCATGGACCCATGCCTGACATTTTAAATTTGGGATCTACACATTTAAACAATCCATGTATACAGAAAAACCAAAATCCAATCGTGGCCCAGTAGGTCTGATTTTGGGGTACAGTCAGATTGGATGTAACTTTGTTGCTCCCTTTACCCACACAAAACCTTTGTCCATAAACTGCTTCTATCATAACTAGGGGTAGGGATGCTTTTTTTCCTGGCGTGCAGTCTATCTGACTGGGAGCAATTTTATTAGGAGAGGCAACATCCTCATACAGTGGTGGGCTGGGCTTTATGCATAGCTATCAACTCTTAGCAACTCAGGATTAGAGAGATTGAGAAGGTGGTGTGTCTCATTTAGCATTTTATAGATATCTTTCCGTGCACCCAGCTATGACAGGTCATGTCTTGTGTTTCTCTGTATTGACACATTTTTTTCTGGGGTGACAGTGGGTTTTATCTTTGGCTCTGGTTCTTTTTGTGGAGGTAATTCACACAAAATTGCAGGAAATGGATCGACTTTTTTTTGGTGTGATAACAGTTCCGCTAATGTGTATAAGAAAACCAGGATCACCACCTCTGTGTCTCTGTCTGTACATTTGGATTTTCCATGTTAGTCTAGTTACCCAGGCTGGGTTATTTACATCTTTGAGGATGACCTTAGCTGGCATACAGAAAGGGAACAAGTACCCGGTTTTGCAATCTGACTGTTTTTTTATTTCTATACACCAAGATGAATCTATCATTTTGAGCCCACCAATTGTGTTTGGGTACTAGGTTTTATTTATTTTTTATCATATCAGTGTCCCCAGATTTCTATAGTTTTACATCTCCAGTGTGGACAATATACTTCTCATGGATTATCACAATATTTCCCCTTAACTTTTGGACACAAAACACAAATAGAACCCAAAATCCATTATCTCTATGTTGTTATCATTTATGTCAATCTAAATCTTTTGATCTCACAAATAGGAAAGGGGCCTGGGGCTTTGTCATGCCACCAGTTATGGCTCCACAATCAGCACCGAGGAAAGACTAGTTGTACATCTTGATGATCACAAGAAATTATTATTTTTTTTACCAGGGTAGCCTCTCTGATCTTAAGGGGGTCTTGCCATAGGTGCTTTATGACATAGTGGCATACATATTTTTTAGTGGGGACCAGCCAGTGTCCCCTCACTGACAGCATGCTGTATGTATATAATGAAGACTGGAACCAGGATCATGTCATTGATGTTTTGTTGTAGCTTTATGTCCCAATTTTTTGGCGTGCCAGGGCAGTTTAGGAGCCTCAGATGGAGTAGATGATTCCATTGATGTGTCTACTTCTTAACACGGGAGTGATGAATCCACGGGGCACAACCTGCAAGTTTAAGAGCAGTGGGTGTAGTTATGATTACCTCATGGGGCTCCTCACACCTTGGTTGGAGGGGCTCCTCTTTTCAAGCCTTAATCAGGACTTGGTCTCCTGATTTGAAGGAGTGGGCTGGTGTGGGTACAGAGCTTGGATATCTCTGCAACACAGTCTGCTGAAATTCCTGAGGCTTCTGTTGCAACACCTTCATCTCTCAGCACAAGTCTAAAGTTTTATCTTCTGTAATCTTTCCAAAATAGGTATCAGTGAGGGGGGCCACCCAAACATTATCTCAAATAGAGTTAGTCCATCTCAGTAGAGTATGCACTGTGACTGCAAGAGGGCCACTGGGAGCATAGTAACCAAGCTAGTCCAAGTCTCTTGGCATAACTTTGCCAGGGTGGTTTTTAAAGAATGGTTATGTCTTTTTACTTGACCTGAGCTTTGTGGCCGACATGCAGTATGGAGTTTTTGTTTTAGCCTCAGTGCTGCTGTAAGGCTTATGACCACTCTACCCACAAAAGCGGGTTCATTATCTGAACCTACCACTATGGGGAGCCCATACCATGGAATAATCAGCTCTATCAAAGCTTTTTTCACCTCTCTGGATATTTTAGTCTTAGTGGGGAGGGCCTCTGCCCATCATGAATAGGCATAAATCAAGACTAAGTATCTATTATTTCTGCTGGAGTGTTTAATTTTAGTAAAGTCCACTTTAACATCTTTAAATGGCACAATTCCTTGTCTCCAGACACCCGGTTGTTGTTGTGGCCAGGAGACAGGGTTGTTGTGGACACAGGTAGTGCACCTCTCAGTCACTGAAGCACATAAAGTCCATAGTCTGGAAATAAAGAAATAATGCCCAAGCAATGTTGCCATAGCAGTCTTTTCCAAATGGGTGTGGCAATGTAAGTCTTGTATTACAAAATGTCCCAGGGCCTCAGGAAGGAATATCTTTCCTTTTTGAAACACCTGCCAGCCATCTTTTTTGGTGGTCCCTTCCACTTTTGCTCATTTTAATTCTGCCTCTGAATATTTGGGTGGCTTAAGTGGGGCCACTAGGACATGGGCTGTAGGACGCAGTTTTCCAATGGCAGCCTGTTGAGCTGGTAGGTTGGCTGCTCAGTTTTCCTGGGCTTTTAAAGAGCTGTCTTTTTGCTGTCCAGAACAATGGAGCACAGCCACCTTTGCAGGCAGCAAAACAGCCTTCAGCAGCTTAAATATTTCTTGGGAATTTTTGATGTCCTTTCTCCCAGTGGTGAGGAGGCCTCTTTTCTTATAAATGGCACTGTGCACATGCAGAGTAGCAAAAGCATAATGGGAATCAGTGTAAATGTTTACCAGTTTGTGTTTTTCTGCCTCCAAGGCCCAAGTGAGGACTATCAATTTGGCTTTTTTTTTTTTTTTTTTGGGTACCGGGGGGTCGACCTCGGGACCTCGCACGCCAACAGGCACCCATGCCGCTCAGCGATATCACTGGCCCCTTTTTCATATGTAGGATCCGGGAGTCAAACTCGGGCCCTCGTGCTTGCAAGGCAGGCACTTACACCACTGAGCCATCTCACCGGCCCTAATTTGGCTTTTTGAGCAGATGTCTCAGGAGGCAGAGCCTGACTAGATGGTTTGTTTTAAGGTGACAACTGCTGCTCCCACCCTCTGGACCCCATCAATTACCATGCTGCTGCCATCCAAAAACAGGGTCAAGTCAGAGTTCTGGAGAGGTGTGTCCTGTAGATCTGGTCAGGCTGAGTAGACTACTTTGATCATCTATGTGCAGTCATGTTAGGTGGTTCCAAGGATGTGGGCAAAAGGGAGGCTGTGTTGAGAGCCTGAATGGTTTTAACAGTTAGTCTGGGATCTTTTAAAAGAGTACCTTGATATTGAGCCAGTCTAGTTTCCAACAGCCATTTATCACTGGGTCCTCTCAGCAAGGTCTCTACAGCATGAGGAACAAACACATTTAATGATGGTCCCAGAGTCAATTTATCAACTTTTTTTTTACCAGAATGGTAGTAGCTGCCATAGCCCACAGGCAGGAAGGCCACCCAGCCACCACCGAATCTAACCTCTTTGACGGATATGCCATGGAGCATCTTAGGGTCCCAAAGTCTGAGTCGAGACACCCTGAGCTATGCCCTCTTTTTCATAAACAAACAGCTGGAAGGGCTTAGTAACATTAGGTGGCGCCAGGGTGTGTGCATTCACCAATCTTTTTTTAGGGATCTGAAGGCTGTCTGCTGCTCAGGACTCCATTCAAGTGAAAGGTTTTTTTTCCCTTTAAAGCCTCATATAGAGGTTTGTAATGGCTGGAAAGTTAGGAACCCAGAGACAGCAGCATCCAGGTGTGCCCAGGGAATCCCTTAGGTCTTTCCTAGTTGTGGTATTTTTAAAATCTCAGACAGCCTGTATACATGAAGTTGACAATAAACACATCCCATGCCTTGACACAAAACCTAGGAATTTTACAGTTTGCGTGCAACTTTGAGCCTTTTGTTTTTGACACTCTGCATTCCTTGTCTTGAAGTAGACCTAGTAGGTTTATGTCCATTTCTGGCATAATTTTTGTGTTTCAGCAGCCAGAAGCAAATCATCTGCATATTCCAATAAAGAAATATCTGGGGTTTTTTTGGCTAAAAGGCACCAGGTCTTTGGACAAGGCCTCCCCAAATATTTTAGGAGAGTTTTTAAATCCTTGGGGGAGCCTTGTACAAGTAAGTTTGCATTTGTGTTCCCCCTCAGGTTCCTCTCATTCAAACACAAACAGTTCTTGTGACCCCCAAAGACAGCAGAATACAAAAGAAAGCATCTTTTAAGTCTAACACAGTATACCAAGTCTGGGTAGGGTGCAGGAGGCTAAGCAAAGTATAAGGGTTGGAAACAGTGGGGTGAAATGTAACAACCAAAGCACTGATGGTTCACAAGTACTGGACCAGGTGGTATTTATTCATCCCAGGCTTGTGGACCAGCAAGAAGGGAGTACTTCACAGGGACTGACATTTTCTTAATATTTTTGCATACAGCAGCCTCTGTATATGGGGCCTAATTTCCTTGCAGGCCTCCATAGTCACTGGATATTGCCTCAGGTGAACTGACTTTGCATGTCCCACCAACTCTCATCACTGGGGAAACATGAGCTGCCAGACCTGGGGGGTTATCTTCAGCACAGACCCTGGGGAAATGTTGGGTCCCAGAAGGGAAAGCAGGGCAGTTTGAGGTCTGCTCTCCTGCGTCTAGAAGGCAATATTCTTCTTGCACAGGAAAGGTAAGTGTTAAAACATGAGATTCTTGTGGGGACACTTTTCCTGTAGTCAAAATAATTTTCCCTGAGGATAAGGGAAATTTGGGCTCTCAGCTTGTGAAGGAGATCTTGGCCCAGAAGGGGGAAAGGTCAGTCAGGCATAAGCACAAAGGAATGACTTACTACTTGCTGTCCAAGCTGAACCTCATGTGGTTCACAGAAGGAATAAGCTGAAAACTGTCCAGTTGCTCCTTGAACCTGATTATTTTTTAATCTATGAGTGGGGCCACTGGCTGAGTAACTACAAACACATCTGCAACAGTGTCTACTAAAAATCTAACAAGTTTTCCTCCAACATTTGCAGTTAGCATGTGTTCCCTGGGGCCGAGGGACAAGGACTCATGACACCATCATTCTGAAACTTCCCCTGACTCCACCACAAACACTTCTTTTTAACTTTGGACATTTTTGCTTGAAATGCCCATGTTTCTTACAATAAACACACTGATCTGGATCTAAAGGAGGATTGCATTTTTCTGATGGAGGGTGATTATCTTTTACCTTTTTTTTCTATCTCTTGACTGTGCTGCCTCCTTAAAAGCCACCACGAACAACTTTGTCTGTTTTTTTGAAGCTTTTACTCCTTTTCCTCCCTATTATGACATACCTTTTGAGCCACTTCAATTAGCTGAGACATGTTCATTCCTGCAAACCCTTCTAATTTCTGTAACTTACAATGTATGTCAGGAACTGACTGGGTAACACAAGCCGTATTGATGATACGAGCATTCTCAGGCTCTTGTGGATTGAATGGGGTGTAAGTCCAATAGGCCTCCAGAAGGCACTCATGATAAGCAGTAGGGCTCTCAGTTGGTCCCTGAAACACCTCAGCCACTTTGTTTAAATTCATGGGATGACAGACAGCTACAAGGAGATCCATTCTCAGGGCCTGGTGATGGGCCTCTAGTCATCACATCCCTTCCCACTGGTTATGATCCCAGTCGATGGACATCCTAGGCATAATTCTCTGCTCTGCAGCTGTTTTATCCTGTTGAGTACACACAGTTTCTTGTCTCACTTGATCTTCAGCTGTCTTTCAAATTCTGTCTCGTTCCTCCGAGTAAAACAAAGTTAATAGCTGTTGGCAATCATCCTAGATAGGATAATGGGTCCTAAACACAGAATCTAGCAGTGTGATTAGAGCTGGTGGCTGCTTGGAAAAAGAGGGGTTTGGGGCCTTCCAATTACATAGGTCACTAGTACTAAAAGGGGCATATACCATAACAGATCTGACTTGCCCACCCTGCCTGGACATGGCCATCTGCTGAAGAGGCAGAAGAGGAACTGGGTCCTGGGAAAACAGTTCCTCTTCTTGCACAGTGGAATCTATTTTAGGCTCAGGGAAAGGTTGCCAAAGAGGGCGGTGAGGAGGGCATGAAGCAGGATTAAGGGAGTGGTGCTGTGGAAAAGGCTAAAGGTACAGATTTATCCTCTTCAGGGGTGGAGAGCAACACAGGGATTTTCTTTTTTATGAATGTCTCCTTTACTATTAGGACCCAGTCGGGGAACCCACAGGCATACATTCTAAGCCACTGGGGCAAAGCTTGAACCACACACAACCAAGAATCTAAGTAGGGAAACTGATCCAGATGTCCGGGCTTTCGTGTGACAATATTCCATACCTCACTGGTTATCATAGGACTCAGTATTTCCCCTGATGGCCATCCCATTTCAAAAGATGGCCATTCAAGTTCATATAGATTGTCGAGTCACATTGGTTTCATTTTTACCCCATAATGAGCCTTAAACTTATCAAAATTTTAATCATGCATTCCAAAACAGTTGGTTTGTAGCTGGTCAAGCCCATTCTAGCCTGATTTGAAACACGAAAACAGCCTACCTTTGCAAATTGTCCCTCCCCCACTCTCTCAGCAGTCCAAACAAAAGTCTGAGGCTGATGAAATTTGAGAATGTGGCCATTACCGCAACGGTATAGGGTAGACGGCCTGGGACCCCTGGAATTTCCAGGTAGAGGAGTGCGAGGGGCAGAAAAGGCAGAAGCAGGATGGCCAGTGATTCTCCAAACCAAGTGACAGATTCAACTGTGACCTGAAATCACAGGCGCATTTGGGGCACCACAAACATAAAAGGACAAGCGAAACATGAAAAATATTTACTGCTCCTGACCTGACAATTTCAAACAAATTCAGAGACAAGCTCTGACTAAATTCTCAGGTACACTAGGAAAACAAATTTAGAAGGGACAAAATTTAGAATCTGACCAAATTTAGGGACAAGCCCTGACCAAATATAGAGACCGCAAGGTCTGACCAAACTCCCAGCTTACACTGAGACCAAATGACCACTGCATCTGGGGTCTGGGTCCTTTACAAGTGTTTCACAAGTTTAACCAAATGCCAGCCCAAAGAAAACAAGTCCCTGGATGAGCACAAAAGTGAAACTAAAAACTAAATCCGAATTCTTACCTTGGTTGGGAGGTGGGGCTTGTTCCACTTCGTAGCCATGGAATTCCTCCTTACAGTTGCCCCATGTGGCCAGATGAATTTAGCCGGGCACCCTACCACTGGAGGATCAACCACCAGGAGAGGAGACATGGAGCCCCCTCAAATAAGGACCTTCATGTGTGGAATCTCGCTGGGGCCTCCAAAATGTTATGGCAAAATCACAAGAATCACTCACAGAGGCTGAGTGTGAACACAAGGAGCTTTCTTTTATTGGCCAGTGGATGATGTCCCAGGTTCAGCTAAGGCATCAATCACCCAGTCTTTGTTCTCAGGGGTTTTTATTCATTACAAGTTCCCCTCAAGCCCCCCCACATAACCTTAGCTACCACATTACACCATATCATCTTTCTGGAATTTTACAGGGACATCACTAAGTTTATCACAGACCCTCTCCAAAATTCTGGTCTGTTTGCTGTAACTGTTCCTCCTTATATGGGTTTTATGGTTAACTGGGAAGGGGTCTGAGGATTGAGTTTATCTACAGGTTAGTGCCTTAATATCTAAAATGGTTGGGGAATAAGTGCATCTAGGGGTTAACTGAAGACAAAATAGAGTCTAAAAAAGAAAATGGAGTCATTTTAGCCATATCACACTAAGGCATCCACAGTGGTGGCAGTGATGGCGGGATGCACACAGTGAGACCACCCCAGCCAGTGGACCACCAGCTACCCACCAAAGCACTAGTAGTGCTGGCAGCATCAGTGGCACCAGGGCACACATATGTGTCTGGATCTCTCCAGGCAGGGACCCAAGGCAACCCACCAAGGCACAGGTGTGGCCACACACACCAGAAGTTGGTAAGTCACATGAACCAGCATTGTGCTTTGTCATACAAACAGGCAGAATATAAGGAGGAATTTGGGGCTGCCATTCATATATATATATATATATATATATATATATATATATATATACCAAAGGGCTGGGGAGAACTCCAGCAACAGAACACCAAACACAGCCCCCACACACTGAGGCCAAGATCAGCCCTATATCCAGCACAAAGCCCACCACAAAATTGGCTGGAATACACAACACATTTCTGAGATCAGACTTGGACCAACCACAGAACAGCAAACACCAGAGGAATTTTATTTTGTTTATATTTCTATGTTTGTTTGATTGATTTTCCTTTATCTGTCCAGTTGAGGTCATTTTTTTATTTAGTTTAATTTGGTCTTGTTTTATTTTTAGGGTTATTTTTTCCATTTTTAGTCTCTTTTTCTTTCTTTTTCTTTAATTATTTAGGTTTATTACCTTCCTTTTTGTTTTCATGTACTTGCCTTCTAACTCTCTTCTAGCAACTATCTTGCTTGATTTTATACTTTCATGTGAATAAACATTGTCTTTTCTCTGCCTGGTTCACTTCAACAATCCTCTGCTTTCTTTTCCCTTCTTTCCCTCCTCTGTCTTCCAGTTTCCCAAAACTTGGATGATTCTCCTATGCTCTCCAGCCGTGCTCCTACTACATTGAACCTCATTCATCTCTGTATCTTGCCCACTATCCTCCTTAATCCCCCCTCACAACAGGGTAAAATCACTCCACTTAAAGGAAAATCATTTCATATAACTTGCTGGTATACACTGGATTCTGTTATACAGCTGAAGAAATTGCTCCTATGGTTGAAAGTATCAGGCTAACCACCGCAGTTTCTCAGTAGCCAGGTTGCACTCAAGACTGTTGTTATTGTTAACTGTACTACTTTAGCCAGGATACCATACCTGCTTTAATCAGTATTTCTGTCTGGTATGATAACAGTGTGATTGTATGGGATCACTACCATCACCATAATCCAGTACCAAATGACTGGATGCAGAGCCAAATAAGTAACAACTTCTCATCCTGAACATATTGGGAAGGTAGTTTCTTCTGATAAACACAAAAGCCTGGAAACCACCTACATCTAGAAGATATCCCTGTGGAACAGTCATTTTCTAGGGAAGCCTCAATACTGGGGATAAAGCTATCTACCATAAGAAATCAGCAAGCATCAACAGAGAAAACAAAATAAAATAAAAAAGAGAAAATAGAAAATGACAAGATGCAGAAGCAAAATGCAATCCCAGACCCCCAGCCCACCCAGGACAAGCCTGAAGCACAATGAGATAGATGAAATTGGAAGGCAAACACTTTAACTTTTTTAAATGATAGCAAGTGAAAAAACAAGTGGAAAAGGTATAATAAAATAATTCTCTCTCTCTCTCTCTCTCCATATATATATATATATATATATATATATATATATATATATATCAAAATATATATATATATAATACAAAAAGTAGAAAACAGAAAATGACAAAAATCACAAGCAAAATGAAACCCTACACCCTCAACCTACCCAGCCTACCCAGAACAAGTCCAGATCACAGTAAGATAGAGGAAATCAGAAGACAGCCATTGGAAATTTCTGAAATGATAGCAACAGAAGTGAACAAACAAATGAAAGAGGCTACAGAAAAGATAATCTCTAAGGTGCAAAAAGAAATGATGATCAAAATGAATGACATTAAACCAGACGCAGATTAAAAAAAAAAAAAAAAACAGAGGAGCTCAGGAAAGCAATGGGAAACCATGAATGCCCAACATAGGAAAGAAATAGAATCCATGAAATAGATGCAAACAGAAGTCCATTGGATTAAAAACTCCATTGAAAGTATACACAACAGATTGAATGAAGGGAAGCGTAGAATATGAGATCTAGAAGACAAAATTGCAGCTAGCAAACACAAAAAGAAAGATGTCTTAACAATAGCAAGATACCACGAAAAATCGATCCAACAACAAAAAGATGAAGCAAAGAAGAATAACATAAGATTGATTAGAGTCAGTGAGAAAGCCAGACACAGTGCAGAACCATAAAATACTCTTCACAGAAATAATGCCAAAAAACTTCCCAATTATGGAGAAAGAATTTGAAATGCAAATTTATGAAGCATTTGGTCCAAATAGCCATGACCAAAATAAACCTACACCAAGGCATGTAATAATCAAGATCCCAGAATTTCAGCAAAAGAACAGAATACTAAAAGTGGCTAGAGAAAGGAAACAAATTACCTGTAAAGGAAAGCCCATCACAATCACAGGAGACTTCTCGACACAAACCTTCAAATAAAGGAGAGCTTGGAGTGAGGTATTTCAATCCCAAAAAGAAAACAACCTTCAACCCAGATTTATATACCATGCAAAACTCTCTTTCAAAATCAACAGGGAAATAAGATACTTCCATGACAAAGAACAACTGAAGAAATTCATGACCACCAAACCAGCTCTACATAATGCTCTGAAGGATATATTAGGAAGAGATAATGAAGACTGCAAAAAAATGAACACCAATAGAAAGAAGCCAAGAATCAGGGCAAGCAATTAAACAGAGGAGAAAGACAGGGAATCAACAACAGGAAAATAACATGAAAAAGATAAGCCAAAACATATCAGTTATAACCACCAATGTAAATGGTCTCAACTCACCAATCAAAAAAACAGACTGCAAGAATGGACCAAGAAACAAAATCCATGGGCCGGTGAGATGGCTCAGCGGCTTAAGTGCCTGCCCAGCAAGCGCGAGGGCCTGAGTTCAACTCCCGGAACCCACATACAAAAAAGGGGCCGGTGATATAGCTCAGCGGCATGGGCGCCTGCTGGTGCGCGAGGTCCTGAGGTCGACCCCCCGGTACCCACAAAAAAAAAAAAAAAGAAACAAAATCCAACAATATGCTGCATTCAAGAAACACATTTAGTTATAAAGAAATTCATAGGCTGAAACTCAAAAGATGGAAAACAATGCTCCATACCAAAGGAACACAGAAAAAAGCAGGGGTAGCTATTATATTTGCAGGCAATATAAACATTATGCCATAAACTGACCAAAAGAGACAAAGAATGTCACTACATACTTCTTAAGGAAAAACTCCAAGAAGTGATAACAATCATAAATATACACCAAACACCAGTGCACCAAACTACATAAAACAATTAACAGACATGAAAAACCAAATATGCACTAACACAAATATTGTGGGGGACCTTAATAACCCACTCTCACAAATAGATAAAATAGACAAAAATCAACAAAGAATTATCAGAATTAAGCCAAGCCTGTGATCAAATGGACTTGGTAGATGTCTACAGAGTGTTCCACCCCAAAACATCAGAAACAGATTCTTCTCATCTGCACATGGGACATTCTCCAAAATAGACCACATATTAGCCCAGAAAACATGAGTAAGAAAATGTAGAGGAATTGAAATCTTCCCATTCATACTGTGTGACCATAGCACAATGAAACTGGAAGTCAAAAACAAAAGAAATCACATAAACTATACAAACACATGGAAATTAAACAATACCTTCTGAACAAACACTGAGTCACAGAGGAGATTAAAGACTAAATTAAACAGTATATACAATAAAATTATAATGCATATACAACATACTGAAACTTATGGGATGCAATGAAAGCAGTCCTACAAGGGAAGTTTGTAGCAATGAACTCTCACGTCAGGAAAACAGAACTAACTCAAATAAAGAACTTAGTGTTGAACCTAAAACTACTAGAAAAAAGAAGAACAAATCAAACTGCAATTGAGACTAAGAAAACAATACAAAGAATCAATGAATCAAATAGTTTGTTCTTTGAAAGATTAAATAAAATTGATAAACAATAAGCTAACCTGATCAAGAAGAGGAAAGAAAAAACAAAAATCAAGCAATTAGGAATGAAGAATGGGAAATCACAATGAATCATACAGAAATCCAGAGGATCATCAATAACTACTATGAGAATCTATATTCTAATAAGATGGAGAACACAGAAGAAATTGACAGATTCCTAGACACAATTGAATAGTCAAAACTAAATCAAGAGGATATAAAAATTCTAAGAAACCTGGTGTTAGCCAATGACATTGAAAACATAATTAAAAATTTACCAACAAAGAAAAGCCCAGACTCTGATGGATTCACTGTTGAAATCTACAAGAAATTCAGAAAAGAACTAATGCTGAAATTCTTTAAGGAAACGGAAACGGAAGCAATACTTACAAAATCATTCCTGGAAGCAAGTATTACTCTGATTCATAAACCAGAGAAGAACCCAACTAAAAAAGAAAATTACAGGCCAGTCTACCTAATGAACATAGATGCAAAGTTTCTCAATAAGATATTGGCAAACAGAATGTAGCAAATTATCAAGAAGATTATACAACATGAACAAGTAGGATTCATCCCAGGGATACAAGGATAGTTCAGTATACACAAATCAATAAACATAATACACCATATCAACAGAGCCAAAGACAAAAATCATATCATCTCACTAGATGCAGAAAAAGCATTTGACAAAGTCCAACACCCATTCATGATAAAAATCCTACAGAAAATTAGAATAAATGATATTCACCTCAATCGGATAAAAGCCCTCTATGACAAATCAACAACCAACATAATACTAAATGGACAAAACTGGAAAGCTTTCACTCTAAAATCAGGAACAAGACAAGGGTGTCCACTATCTCCACTCCTATTCAATATAGTTCTGGAAATATTAGCCAGATCTATTAGAAAAGAGAAAGAAATAAAAGAATAAGGATAGGAAAGGAAGAAGGTAAATTATCATTATTTTCAGATGACATGATACTCTACATAGAAGAACCCAAAAACTCCACTAAAAGACTTCTAGATTTGATAATCAAATTCAGCAGTGTAGCTGGATACAAAGTCATCACTCAAAAATCAATAGCATTCCTGTACACAAGCAACAAACTCATAGAGAAATTAGGGAAACCACACCCTTCAATATAGCATACAAAAAAAAAAGTACTTAGGAATCAATCTAACAAAGGAAGTAAAATGTCTATACATTGAAAATTATAGTTATCTAAAAAAGGAGACTTAAGAGGATATCAGAAAATGGAAAGAAATCCCTTGCTTATAAATAGGAAGAACCGACATAGTGAAAATGGCCATACTCCCAAAATTGGTATACAGTTTTAATGCAATCCCAATGAAAACACCATTAGCATATCTCACAGAATTAGAGATTCATTTGGAACCAGAAGAGACCTAGAATAGCAAAAGTAATTCTGGGCAACAAAGGCAAAGCAGGGAGTATCACAACCAGTATCTTTGAACTTATACTACAAAGATACTGCGATAAAATCAGCATGGCATTGGCAAAAATACAGACCTGAGGATCCACGGAATGGAATAGAAGATGCAGACACAACTCCAAACACAATCACCACCTTATCTTTGACAAAGGAGCCAAACATGTTCCCTGCAAGAAAGATAGTATCTTTAATAAATGGTGCTGGAGAAACTGGCTTTCCACATGCTGAAGACTAAAACTAGATCCATGTCTATCTCCATGCACTAAACTAAAGTCAAAATGGACCAAATATCTAAATATTAAAAGGAAAACACTAAATTTACTGAAAGAGAAAATAGGCAGAAATCTTGAAGACATAGATGTAGGCAGAGACTTCATGAACAAAACCCAGACTGCACAGCAAATACTACAAAGAATCAACAACTGGGATCTCATTAGAAAGCTTTTGCCCATCTAAAGAAATTACCAACAGAGTGAAAAGAAAACCCACATAGTGGGAAAATATTTTAATCAACTGTCCATCAGAAAAAAGGAGTTATATCTAGAACACATAAAGAATAGTAAAAAATCAGACCCGCAAATTCAAAGACCCAATCCAAAAATGGGCATCTGAGTTGAACAGACACTTCTCAGATGAAGATAAACAAATGGCAAATAAATACATGAAAAAATGTTCAACATCATTGGTCATTTGAGAGATGCAAATTAAAACAACACTGAGATTCCATGTCACTCCAGAAAGAATGGCTATCATCAAGAAATCAACTAATAATAAATGTTGGAGGGACTGTGGGGAAAAAAGAACCTTTCTCCATTGTTGCAGGGAGGGCAGCATGGTGCAACTACTGTGGAAATAAGTGTGGAGATTCCTTAAAAACCTTGGATTAGAGGTCCCATTTGACCCTGCTATTCCTCTTCTGTGTATCTTTGCAGAAGAATTAAAAACATCATACCACAGCGATATATTTGCACTCATGTTTATAGCAGCATAATTTGTAGTAATTAAATCTTGAAAGCAACCCAAATGCCCATCAGTGAATGAATGGATAAAATGATGTGGTATATATATATATACAATGGAGTACTACTCAGTCATAAAGAAGGATAAACTTGAGACTTTTATACGTAAATGGATGCAACTCAAGAGCATACTCATAAGTGAAATAAATCAGACCCACAAGTGTAAATACTGCATTGTCTCACTCCGAGGAGATAAGATCCAAAATATACAACAGATATTGTGAATTGGGAAGAAACTGTTCAAAAAAAAGGGAAACTTTCATAGGGAAAGGAGAAAGGAAAGAAGGGAAAAATGAAAAAAACAATCTATATACACAAGATAGTTAAGATAGTTTTGTAGCTAGTGTCTCTTGGTTCATTGAATAGAAATGTTTGAACTAATATTGTTTGGACAATATTTCATGACTAAATCTTGTACTCTGAGTAACAATTATGATGATAACTATATACAATGTATTAAGTATTGTAACTCTACTATTAGACTGTTTTTAAACTCATTTTTGTTGTTTATATTTTTTCTCTTTAAAATAAATAAATAAAATAAAACAATGCTTAGATTCCATCTCCAGAAAAAATGACTATCATCAACAAATCAACTAATAACAAATACTGGAGATGTTTTGGGGAAAAAGAAACACTTCTCCACTTTTGGTGGGAGTATGAACTGGTGCAACCACTGTGGAAATGAGTGTGGAGATCCCTCAATATCTGGGACTACAGGTTCCATTTTAGTCAGCTATTCCCCTTTTAGTATTTTCTCATAAAAATTGAAAGCATCATACCACAGTGATATATGTGCACCCATATTTATAACAGCACAGTTTACAATAGCTAAATCTTGGTAAAAAAGCAAATGCCCATCAACCAATGAATGGATAATAAAGATGTAGTTTTTTGATACAATGCAGTACAACTCAGCCTTAAAAAAAGGACAAACTTGAGACATTTATTGCTAAATGAATGGATTTTGAGACCATACTCTTAAGTGAAATAAATTTGTCACACATATGTAAACATTGCTTTTTTCTATCTGGTTGGAGAAGATAAGGTTGAAATAAAAACCAAAATGTGTAATAGTTATTGTGAAATAGGAAGTAATTTTTCAAAAGGATAGAGGAATTGGGGAGGATGAAAGGAAAAAGAAAAAAGGATAAAATAGAAACAAAGCTTTGTAAATAAGGGGAAGAGGGATTGAAGAGAGGGAAGGGGGATGGGGAAAAAGAGGAACTAAGATGTATCATGTACAGCTACAAATTCCCTATGATGAATGTGATCATGATGTATATCTAAATTGTACCAAAAAACTTAATTTAGAAAAGGAAGATAAGAGAACTAGAGGAACCTATGCAGCAGCTACTAGATGACAACAATAAAACTAATCTAAAGCTAATCACAGTTGGCAAAAATCTAGATGACTGCACAGATGGATTCAATAACATGCTTACAGAAATTATCAAAGAAAAATTCCCAAATATAAGAAAAGATTTCAAATTACAAATAAGTGATGCTTATACAACACCAAACAATTACGATGAAACGAGAAGTTCACCAAGGCACATCTTCATTAAATTTGCAGATATATAGCAAGAAAACAGAATTTTAAATGCAGCCAGAGGAAAACAAAATCACATATAAAGGTAAACCAATTGGAATCACAGCAGACTTCTCAGCACAAAACCTCAAGTCTAGAAGAGCTGTAGTGAAGTATTTTAAACCCTGAAAACAAATAACTTTCAATCCAGGTTAACCTACCCGGCAAAGCCATCCTTCAAAATAGATGGAGAAATAAGGTATTTAAATGAAAAAGTTCAGCTCAGATTTATGAGTGCTAAACCAGCTCTAGGGAAAATACACAAGAATATACTCAACAGAATAATAGGTTTTAATGGAAATATTTGTGTACCAAGGAAGAAAGAATGAGGAAGAGATAATTTTGGTGATTATTTGAGAGGAAGCAATGAAAGATTAGGGAAAGGAATATAAATGGACTCTGAGTGAAAATATAGGAAGATTAATAAACTAGCAGAAACACAATGTAGAAGACCAAAGAAAAGCCCCTAGAGAGGGAGAAAAAGATAAAACACTATAAAAGTAAAAGTAATAATTAGCACTCATACACAGTGCATACAAACATTCATCTTCTAAGTCACACACAAATAGAAAGAATAAAAATCAGGATTTTATTGTAGATAGTATTTACATACAAGGATTGATATGGACAAATGTGGAGATTTGAGAGAACAGAGAGATGGAAGAAAGAAGTGGCAGGGAGAGAATATGAATGATAAATGAGAGAAAATATGGGGACATTGAAAACAGTAAACTAACAGAAATATGAATTTAGCAAATCCCGTGAAGTAACCTTTTGTGTGGAGGAACATTATGAAACATGGTAAGATACATGGAACCAAAAGCAGTAACTAGAACTCATAAACAAATAGACATGCATATCTCCCAGGCAGATGCAAAAAGAAACACCTAATAATTAGTATTAAATATTAGATACTAATTAAATATTAATTAATTAATATTTATTAAATATTAAAAAACAAACAAACAAAAATGTCCAATATTCCTCCCTTTAGTAGTACTAGTACTTATACAGGAGACATTTATTAGATGCTGCCTTGTAAGGGAGTGGATGTAAAAATCTTTAGTTTTTAGTCCAGAGTTCTCCACAGTACCTGTCTAAATAGAAGATATTTAGATTAGGAAGCAGGTTCTTCTCTGCCCTTCTGTATTTGTTGATCAGTCCTCAGGTAGGTTCACCAGTGCTAGCACTAGTTCATACCTACTGACAATCTATTCTGTACTTGGGAATGAGTACACATGAAAATCCGAGCTATATGCTGAACTTATCACTCACATAGTCTTTGGGCTGGTGCAGAAAATGTGCAAGAGTTCAGTAAATTACTAGACCTTGCTTTTGGAGACAGTGTTGGAGACAGTGTCCATGCCCTGCTATATTTACTCTGATGTTTTTAGCAGATTAAAGGGGGATGGGCACATAATGTCTGTATTTGATTTAGGGGTGCTCAGAATTCCCCTAGTCTTTGTGAGGGAATCTCCAGACTCAGACACTGTCCCACTGTAAAAACCCCCACTGTATGAAAAGGTTGACTTCCATTGTATTCAAACTTCTGCTGTTTTTGTACTTTACATCCACTCCTCTGAAATCGCCCCAGCCCAGATATTTTTGCAAGCCAGTGGCTGTGGTCTTTCCCCTGATCTCCTGGGTTTAGGTTCACTGTGTCACAGTGACCATTTTCTCTGGTCAAATCTAACTATTAAAGCAAATGTCCACTTCCTCTCTGTACTGTGGTGGCTGATACATTGTTGAGTAATAGAAAATGTGGGTATTTTCTAAGTGTGGAAAGATGGAGTTTCTCAAGATGGATTCTCAATCTTATTCTGCCAAAGTTTATCTCCTCCTTTTTCTACTGAGGTGGGGTGGTGGCTTCTAATATGGCTCCCTAATCTGGTGCTTTCTAAATTTATAGAAAAGACAAGAAAATTACCATTCCTCTCTCTGTTGACGTGTCTGTACTCAGATCACATATCTGGGCAGGCTGCATTTCTGTCCAGTAGCAGTCTCAGTGCTCACCAGAATATGCTAAGTTTACCCATTCACGGTTTGCATGCGACTAGAAATTTTCCTTCACCCAGTGAACTCCAGTTCATTCAGTGATGGAGGGCATTGCTTCAGTTAATTAATTTATTTTTCTGAATACCAGTATTTCAGCATTTCACCTCGTGGCTAGATTTCTCCATTTGCACTCCTTCATTTCTTTATGGTTCCCCTGTCTTTCCACAGAGCCACATACTTCTTTTAGATGAATATCATGGAGTGACTTCTGAGTGCAGGCTGCCTCCAGCATGCCATGTTCCAATACCAATAAAAGCAGTTCTAAGTGAGAAATTACGAAAGGTAAGTTCCTATATCAAGAGACAAACTGGCAAACAATCTTTTCATGAAAGATTCTGTTGAGCAAAAGTTATCCAAATCACAGCAAAATCTCAACACACCAAAAATGAGTAAGGAGTTGGAATCAATAATGAAAAATCACCTATCAAAGGAATTCCCAGAACATATGGTTTTACAGGAGAATTCTGTCAAGTATTTTAAAAAGAACTAATAACATTCTTTCCAAAACTCCTCCAAAAATCAAAGAGTCCCAATACTTCTAAAATCTTTATATGAGGCCAGTATAACCCAGATACCATACAAAGACATTACAGGAAAATGAAATTACAGTCCAGTATCCCTGATGAATATAGGTGCACAAACATCAAAAAATACTAAGAATGTAAATTCTGTACATTAAAATTTTTGTCTTCATAATTACATGGGATACATCCTAGAAATGTGAATATCTGAAAGTAAATAAATGAACTAGATCTTATTAGCAGAATGAAAGATAAAATCAATGTAAACATCTTATTAGATGTTGAAAAAGTATATGACAAAATTCAATATTCTTTCATGATAAATATTCTCCTTGTCTGTTCTCCTCCTGTACTTGAATTCTCAGTAGTAAAATTGCACAGATCATGTAGAAATTCTGTGAATAATTTTATAAGGACATCCTGTACTAATTTTTTATTGGCCCTACTAATTTACATTCCCTCCAACACAATATGAGTGCTTTTTTGCATTCTTGACATTTGCTATCTTTTCATTTTAATTATAGCCATTATAACCAGGATGAGATAGTATCTCTATGTGATTTTGATTTACCTCCCCTGATTATTAGTAATGTGGAGCATATTTTCATATCCTTATGGACAGTGTCTGTATCTTCTTTTGAAGACTATTTATTAAGATCCATTTCCTATTTCACATTTAACTGCACATTTTTTCTTATTGAGCTGAATTAATTTTATATTTTTAATATTAATCTTTGATGGATAGTTTAAAAAGTTTTCTTCCATTATGCAAGATGCCTTTTCACCCTATTGATCATCTCCTTTGTTGAACAGAAGTTTCTTAATTTGTAAAATCTCAGTTGTCTATTTTTGTTTTATTGCTTTTGCTATTGAGGAACTATCTCAATAATCATCGTCTATACCTATGCCTTGAAATGTTTCTCCATGTTTCCTTCTAGTAGTTTCATACTATAAAGTCTTGCGCTTAGGTCTTTTTGTAGTAATAGGAATCAAACCAAGAGCCTCACACATCCTAGGTTGGGCACAATTATTGGACTGTGTATCAAACCTATATTTACATATTTGTTCCATTTTGACTTAAGTATTGCACATGGTAAGAGATAGCCAAAATGTGGAATCAACAAAGGAGTTTATTAACAAATGAGTAGAATAAAATGTAGTAAATATACAAAATAGAATATAATTCAGCCAAAAAATGAATTTCTGTTATTTGTGCAACCCTAGATGGAAATAAAGGGCATTATGTTAAGTGATATATGTTAGACACAATGAGAAATACTGCACATTCTTATTTACCTATGTATGCTTGAAAGTCAATCTCATAGAAATAGAGAAGAACATAATGCTTACAGATGTACAGCTGGACGGGAGGAATAAGATACAATTTCTGTAGTAAAATGTGTAATTATGGCTCACAGCAATTATTTACACAATTCATAATAGGTAAAAGAGGATTTTGAATATTCTCAACACAAAGAAATGATAAATGCTTGAGGAGATGCTTACACCAATTAGCCTGATTTGAACATTGCGCATTGTACACATGAATGGGATTATGACACTGTGCACGGTAAATATATCAAATTATGTGTCAATTCAAAAATAGAAAAAAAATCAAGAAAATCAGTTTGGAAGAATTTTATTTCAGAAAATAAAAGTATTACAAGCCCATATTCAACATTGTGTTGTGTCATGAAATACTGAAAAGTTTTTCATCTAAGTACATGAACAAGAACCCATGCAAGGTGTCATATGCCTGTAATCCCAGCACTTGGGAGGTTGAAACAGGAGGATTGCCACAAACTCAAAACCAGCTTGGGCTACATAGTGAGTTCAAGGCCAACCGGAACTGCATAGCAAGACCCTTTCTCAAGCAAAAAAAAAAAGTCAAGAAAATGATCCCCACTCTAGCCTCTTCTATTCAACATAGTACTGTTTATCCTTCTTTGGGGAAGTGGGAAGTAGGTAAGGGAAGTAAAAGACATCCAAATAGGAAAGGAAGTAGTAACATTATCACTGAATTCTGATGGCATTATCTTATATATGGAAAGTCTTAAATATTATAATCGCAATTTCAAGAATTAATATATAAATTCAGTAAGTTGCAGGATAAAAAATGAACTTATAAAAGTTAGTAGAGTTTCTATGCACTAAAAAGGAAATCGAAAAATATAAACAAGAATATAATCTCCTTTATGGTAACTACAAACAAAATAATACACTGGAGTAAATTTAATACAGCAGGTGAAATGCCTATACAATGAAAACTAAACTTTTTGTGAGAAAAATTTTAATAGACAAATAAATCAAAAGATTTCTCAATGCTTATTTGTTGGAAAATTAACATTGATAAATTGTCCATGCTATTTCTGTTTTATGGCTTGCAAATATTTTCTTCCATTCCTAGGTTCACTCTTTATGCAACTGATTTTTTTTCTTGACTGGGGAGAAACATCTCAGATTAATGCAATCCCATATGTCTGATAAAATAGCATTTTATCAAAAGTAGTCTATAAACTCAGTGCAATTCCTAGCAAAATTCCAATGAGTATTTTCACAGCAATATAAGAAAATCCTAAAATTCATAGAGAATAATGATATTTTCCAAAAAGCCAAATAATATTGAGTGAAAAGGGTAAGAATAGCAACAGGACACTTTCTGGTATCAAGCTACATTATGAAGCTATAGGAATACAAACAGCAAAGCACTGCCATAAATATAGACACATAAACCAGTGGATCAGAATCAAGTTCCTGGAAATGCATTTGTGGTGAACTGATCTTCAACAAGAGTTCCAAAAATATACAATGTGAAAAGGATAGTCTTTTCAATTAAGGATATTGGAAAAAAGATCTTCACATTCAAAGAATGAAATTGGACCATTTTTCATAACAAATTTAAAAAGATATTCAAAGTGGATTAAAGATTTAAGTGTAATCCTTGAAACCATCACAAAACTAGAAGACAAATAGGAAGAAAGCTGTATGACATTTGTCTGGGGCATTGATTCTTTTTGTATATGAACTAAAAAGCACAGGCAAGAAAAGCAAAAAATAGACAAGTGGGATTGCATCAATCTCAGATGCTTCTGCCCAGTGAAGAAAACAATCAGTAGAATGAAGAGCCAACCTAGGAATGGGAGAAAATATTTGTAAGCCATGTAACTAAAATAACATTAATATACAAAATCCATAAGGACACAAAAAACTCAATAGCATGAAAACAACTCATTTTACAATGGACCAAAATATTGAGGAGATAGTTATCAAACGAAGTGTAAAAAGTGTAACAAATATGTGTAAAATACTCAACATCACTAATCATTATGTAAATGCAAATTTTAAAAAATGGAACCTCATAAGTGTCAAAATGGCTGTTTATGAAAAAATGTAGAAAATGCTGATGAGGATATTGGAAAAGGGAAACTATGACACTGTTGAGGAAATGTTAAATTTAAGTTTTATCTAGGGAAAACCAGTGTTTCTTCTAAAATCTAAAAATAAACCTACCATATCATTCAACATTTACACCTTTAGGTATTGTTATGGTTTGAGTCCAGATGCCTCCCCCAAACCTCATGCGTATATAGGGCTTTTTCAGAGGTGGCTGCATCTAGAGTGTGTGATGCTGGAATTAAGGGCTTGTAGTAAAATCAGTCCACTGATTGGTTTGTCATAATTCTGGCTAGGATTAAGGGTGTGAGTGCTACTCCTGCCCTAGGGCAGGTAGCCTGCATAAAATATAAGAGTCTTGTCCTCTCACCTTGTTGCTTTTGCTATATTTTTGGTGCCATGAACTGTTCTCCTCTGTGTTGCCCTTCTACCAAGCCATCCTGCCTTGGAACCAGCTGATTATGGACTGAAACCTCTACAAACTGTGAGCTAAAAAAATATTCCCCCTTTAACTTTGGCTGCCAGGTATTTTGTCTCAGCAACTAGAGCAAAGTAAATAAGACAGAAATTTGCTACCAAGAGTGAGGTCATTGCTGTGACATTACCTAGCCATGTGGCTCAAGAGCTTTGGAACTGGCTTGTGTGAAGGGGAAGAATTAGGAAAGGTTCAGAGAGGCCAGCTAAAAACTTAGTTTTGGAATACTTTAGGCTGTATTTGATAGTATATTCTGGTCAAAGCTTGGAAGGTCAGAAGACTGATAGAAATCCTGCCAGTAAAGACCAGGCTTGGAGTGTTTCTGGTGGGAAGGAGGACTATACTGGCTGCTGGACTCAAGATGATGTGTGTTATGGCTTGGCAGAGTTTGTTTGCATTATGCTTATGTGAAAAGACTTTGCCTGAGACTGAGATTAAGGGCAGTGGGCCAATTAATATTGCACAAGAAATTTCAAGGCAGTTAAGTGTTGAGGCATTGGCATGGCTACAGTTGGGGGCCATTAGCTAGATCTATGTTGAGAATCAAGAGAAAAAAGCCCAGTAGAATGATTTAAACATTGTGAGCTTTGCCAGAAAGAAAGTTTCAGTAAAGCTGTAGGCTGCAAAGACAGAGCAGAGGAGATCTTGGTTGGTGAGAAGGAACAGGAGAATGGAAAAGATGGCCTGAGGGCATCACAATAAATATCAGGACTCCAGTCTTTGCAGTCACAGAATTTCAAATGCCAAAGATTTTCTTTTGAGAAGGAAGTCCCAGATCACCATGTTCCAGAGCGGTGGTGGAATACAGAATATGTTCCTCAGAACTTGATTCAGAGTGCTTAATGATCCAAGCACTCAACCCCTACAACCAAGAAAAAGGGAAGCCTGGCTACTCCTCCAGCTGGCAGCAGACCTTGGCATCATCCAAATGGTGCTGGTTTTAGGTGAATGTAGAATGGGAGAGTTGTGGGGTCAGGAAGTCTTCCACCCAGATTTCAGAAGACTTGGGAGGCCAGGCAGTGTACCCCTGACAGGTGAGTGTGTGAAGCTGTGAGTGTAATGCCAAAGGTGTGGTGGAGTCCCCAGAAGTTTGGAGAAGGCAGGAACATGGATTGTCTGGGGAAACTTGAAGTGAAGAAGCATAGTGGGCCCAGAGAGAAGCCATGGCAGCTACAACTGCTGGAAGTACTGTAGCAGCAGAGCCTCCCAAGTCGTTTGAAGCTCATATCTTGCCACAGAGTGTCTGGGATGCTTCACTTGGAAGTACAGGACCTAATATTTGCCCTGCTGGATTTTGTACTCCCATTCCTTTGTATCCCTCTGTTTGTAACTTTTGGAATGGAAATGTCTATCTTATGCCTTGTTTATCTTATGATTTTATTCTCAGCAATGAGAATAAAAGTAACTAAGACAGGCAAATGAATGCAAACTAATATGATAAAAAGTTATTTGTGCTCTGTGTTTATTGCAGCATTGTTCATAATACTGCTGAGACAAAATATCCAACATCCAAAGTTAAAGGAAGAAAGGTTTATTTAGCTCAGAGTTTGTACAGGTTTCAATCCATAATCAGCTGGCTTCAAGTCAGGGTGGGATGGCAGACAGGCATCAGAGAGAGGAAACAGTTCATAGGCAAAAGATAGCAAAGCAAGTGACAATAGAAGCTTCTTACTATCCCTTTTATATTCTATCTAGGCTACCCACCTTCTGCCATTAGGACAGGTAGCACACGAACCCAGAACTATGCCAATACCATCCACGGACTGATTTATTATTCACACACATTTAATCCTAGCATCACACATTCTAGATCCACCCACCTCTGAAAAAGCCCCACCTATGACAGCATGAGGCTTTGGAGGGACATCTAGACACAAGCCATAACACCAATTTATGAGATTAATCCATGTTCATCAATGGATGACTGGTTAAAGAAAATGTACACAAGCACACACACACACACACACAGAGGAATATTATTCTCTTTTGAAAAAGAAAGAAATCTTGTCATTTTTATAATGTTGATAAGCTTAGAAGACATTATACTAAACAAAAAAGAGCCAGTTATAGGGACACATGCTGCTTAGGAAGGCATGTGTACCTAGTGGAATTTTTTGAGGTTTTGCTACTAGCAACATAAGTATCCAAGGAATAGAGAATTACTCCAACTTTTCCTTTCATGACTGTCTCAGATCAGCAGCACTAATGAGCTGCTTGCAAGATGCTCATCAGTATCCACAAGTTTTTTGAAATTGAATGTTAACAAAAAGCCTAAACATAGGAAGAAAACTTGAGGGGGAGGATCACCAGATAAATTCCAGTATCAAGGGTATTTTTTACTCAGAAGCAGGGCTGCCACCTCTTCCTGGCACTATTTGCAACTCAGACACAACAAACACCCCAACTTGGGAGGATATCTAACCCTCTGAGGAAAAAGCTGGGTACAGAAGAAGCAGCCAGGCTGTTATATTCAACACCCAGCCTGGAGCCCTTGCTCAGTACCCAACTTTCCTAACTCTCTTCCCTTGGGAAGATGAAGCCCAGCAAGCAAGATATTTGTAAAAATATTCCTCTTCATGGCATAAGGAATGCATGGGCCAGTGAACCACTCCTAGAGTGATGACTAAGACAAGATCTGTGAGTCTTAGAGACAAAAAGAAACAAGGGCATGATCATGGATAAGGACACAGAAATAGACATTGAGCAATCAAAGGCACTGTTAAGAACAAGTATGCAGTGGCTGTGACTGATGTGATCTGGGGAATGAGAAAAGACACTGGAGCAGTGCCAGAATGGGTATTGCCCTACCTCACCCCTTAACACTGCCACACACTGTGCTGATGAGCCATGCTGCTTACTGCCTGCATTCCAAATGGCACAGAGAGCTCAGCACCTATGTGAGCTCCATCCTACAGCCAACCAAAAGTGGCTCAGCTTCATGCCCATATATGTTCTTGCCATTGGCTCCCAAAACATACTGAATTCCAAATAGATGTGCTCTCATCTGCAAAGCAGGAAACAACACTGAATCTAAAGATGGGATGGAGATTATTTGACAGGAGTTTGGTGTGGGTAGAAAGCCAAAAAGCAGCAGTGGGATGAATAGATATTGCATAGTGCACTCACCTGTAAAAACAAAGAAATAGAAGATGAAAGTAGCTCCAGGAAATACCGTGCAGGAAAGGACATCGTGATAGAGGAAGCCCCTCAAGAGATCAAAGACTGGATGCTTGACCAGCCCTGTTGTATCCTATCACTTTTGATACAGTTAAAGTCTGATCATAGGACATATACAAAAAATTTTGCCTGGTGACACCAAAGGGAGCACACCTGATACCTAACAGAGTTCTACCTGCAGAGGTAATGAGAAGTAAACTCAGCAATCTGCCAAGAACCCCAATCCCCCTCACACATTGGTAGGCAAGTGAAAAACCTTTGGGGGGAAAATAGCTAATCACAGAGAAATGTAGTCCAGTCCCCCAAAACTCCTACAAGACAAATTGTCTCCATCTTTGCAGGGGGAAGACTAAGCCAGTTAAATTGAGACTGAAGTAAAAATAGGACTGAATGGATTATTGACTTTGTATCTTTGTATGTGCATGGGATTTTTCCTGATTTACTTTTTTCCTCTCACCATATATATGTGTTTGTATATGTGAAGCGATAAAAATTAATTAGTAGATTAATTTGAATAGTATCTTTCAAAATCATGTTAGGCTAGCCCTCACTAGAAATTGAGTCTGGAGGATTTACACACAAGCATTCTATCAGGTATTAATTGGTTCTGATCTTCTTACTATTTCCCCTATCCCCAATTATACTTCCCTTCTTTCTTTTCTCCTGCCCTTTCTAATAATCCCTAAAACCCACTCTCAACCCTCCTTCCACTCCAGACATAGGAATAATATCCCTAAAATCTTATCTCTTTTTCGTTCATTCGCTGTTATCTCCTTTTTCTTATTCCCCTCTTTCCCAAATATTTTCTTCCTTTTCTTCTTCCTTTCTGTTTTCCCCGTCCTCTATATGCCAGCCTAATTGTCAGTCCTACTTCACTGTGTTCTTGTGCTATTGAAAAAAGTGTGAACTCATTATAGATGCTAATATACTTGATAGTTATTCTCTTCTTGCACCCCAGACACCAGGACTGATATTATATTGAGTGTGTTAATTAGTTGCTTGATAATAAAGGTATAACAAAAGTCAAGGTCACATCACAGGTATAAATACACTAACTAATGAGATTTTTACAGTAGCAACAGATCTTGTATACCCTAACTGATATTCAACCCTTGGCTCAAAAAGAATAGAAACATAAGAAAAGGCAAAAAAGATGCCACCAAAAACTTTTAAATTCCATTTGGGAAGTTGGTAAATGTGCATGACACATGTTAATTCCTTGTTTCATCCCCTTTCCCTTCCCTCCTTCTCACTTCAATCCACCCCATGATCCTTTCCCTTATTTTTGTAATAATAAACTCAAATTAAAAAAGAAGAAATAACAAATAAAAAAGTTTCTAAATTGCCAAAAACTAATCTTATTGGCACTGAAGTTGAGGGAGTTTTAGACAGAGAACTCAAAAACCAATTGTGGAAAATATTTGCAAAAAAATAAAATAATAAAAAAATAAGCAAATTCATAAGACACTCAGTGAGGTTCAAGAGGATGTAATTAACAAACAGGGAATCTAAATAACAAAAATTTTAATTAATTTAAGAAAGACATCAGAATGGAGATTCTCAGAAAAGTACAACCAGAAATTCCATTTGACCCAGCTCTTCCCATTGTGCAATCTTTTCAGAGTTAAAGACATTATATTAAAGTAATACATGCATAGCCATGTATATACCACTACAATATGTAATAGCTAAATCTTGTAAGTAGCCTATATGTCCATCAACAGATAAATGAATAAAATATTATATTTATACACAATGGAGTATGCTGTAAAGAAGAATAAAATTAAGTCATTTCCATGAAAATGGATGCACCCAGACACCAATAATGTTAAGTGAAATAAATGAGACACACAAGTTTAAATATCACATGGTCTCTCTCATGAGAAACATAAAACTTAAATAAAGAGCAAAATAAAAGATAGACAATAGGAAATTGAGGTCGATCCTTTATAAATAAGAAGGAGAGCAAGAGTGGAGAGAGAAGGGAGGGAGGAAAGGGGAAGGAGATGAAATAATTGAGATGTATTATGTAAATATACCAACAGGATTACTATCATTGTGTACTTTAAACATGTACTAATAAAAATATTTTAAATTAAAGACATGAACTAAAGTTGAATTAAAAAGAAAGCAAAATATGAATGAGAAGTTTTGTAAAGAATTGGAAAATATGGGAGAATTCAACATGGCTGAATAAAGGAGGACACACATTGGAATTTCTAAGAGGAAATCAAATCAAAACACAGGTAACTGGAAGAAAGGGAGGGACATACATCCTGATACCAAAATTAATCTGAAATAAGAGGTTGTAAATCAAATAAAACATTGGCAGAGGACTTTATATAAAGATAAATCAGCCCACAGGGCTGTTCCTCGGTTTCCCATTGGCAGGATGGGGATCCAGATCAGAGCAGGAACAGCCATTCACAGGAAGTCCAACAACCCCAAAAAGAAGAGAGATGGCAAAAGTGTGGCAAACTCAATATAAACAGGATAGACCTTTACACTTTTTTCTTTTCCCTTTCTTCCTTTCCCCCTCTCCATCTGTAGTTCCCCTTAAGTTTTGAACAATTTCTTCCCATTTCACAGTATGTCTTGTACAATTTGGTACTTGTTTACACTTTTGGTTTTTCACACCAATGAGACAATGTGATATTTACATGTGCGTGTCCAATTTATTTCACTTAAGAGTATGGTCTCAAGGTCCATTCATTTAGCAATAAATGTCCAAAGTGTATCCTTCCATATGACAGAGTAATACTTTGTTATACAAAAAAAATCATTTTTATCCATTTGTTGGTTGATGATCATTTAGGTTCTTTCCAAGATTTAGCTATTACAAACTGTTGCTATAAACATGGATATGCATATATCACTGTGGTGTGATGATTTTAATTATTTTGGGAAAATGCCAAGGATGGGAAGAGCTAGGTTAAATGAGACACTTACTCTTAGTTTGTTGAGGAATCTCCACACTGATTTCCACAGTGGTTACACCAGTCTACACTCCCAGCAACAGTGGAGAAGTGTTCCCTTTTCCCCAAAGCCCCACAAATATGTTTTATTGATTGATGTTTTGAAAATAGCCATTCTTTCTGGAGTGAGATGGAATCTCACTGTTGTTTTAATTTGCTTCTCTGAAATGGTCAGTGATGTTGAAATACATATTCATGTATTTATTTGCTATTTGTAATTCTTCATGAGAAATATGTATTCATCTCAGATGCCCATTTTTGGACTGGGACTTCAAATTTAGGGGATCTGATTTTTTTCAGTTCTTTACACTAGATATTAGTCATTTGATGAACAACTGGCTAAAGTTTTTTTTTTCCGCTCTGTGGATTATCATTTCACTTTGTTGGTGATTTCATATTCTGTGCAAAAGCTTTTTAAGAAGATGTGATCCCAGTTGTTGATTCTTTGTAGTATTTCCCGTGTGATCTGGGTTTTGTTCATGAAGTCTCTTCCTACATATATGTCTTCAAGTGTTCTACCAAACTTCTCTTCCATCAGATTTAGTGTTTCTGCTTTAATATTTAGATCTGTGATTCATTATGAATGTAGTTTAGTGCATGGTGACAATCACTGGTCTAGTTTTAGTCTTTGGAATGTAGAAAGCCAGTTTTCCCAGAACCATTTATTAAAGAGGCTATCTTTCTTCCAGTGAACATGTTTGGGTCCCTTCCCAAAGATAAGGTGGCTTAGTGTGTTTCCATTTGATTCTTGATTTCTAATCTGTTCCACGGATCCTCTACTCTGTTTTTTGCCAGTACCATGCTGTTTTTATCACAGTAACTCTGTAGTATAACTTTAAGTTGGGGACTTTCATGCCATCTGCCTTGCATTTGTTGCCCAGAACTTTTTGCTATTCTAGGTTTTTAATATTCTAGGTCTTTTCTGGTTCAAAATGAATTTTAAGATTGTTTTCTCTAATTCTGTGAGTTATGGTAATGGTGTTTTGATTGGGATTGCATTAAATCTGTATACCATTTTTGGGAGTATGGCCATTTTCATTACGTTCGTTCTTCCTACACAAGAGCAAGGAATATCTTTCCATTTCCTGATATCCTCTTCTAAATCCTTTTTCAAAGTACTACAATTTTCAATGAAGAGATCTTTTACTTCCATCATTAGATTGATTCCTAAGTATTTCATTAATTTTGATACTATTTTTTTTATGTGGGTACCGGCAGTCAACCTCAGGATCTCGCACTTGCCAGCAAGGGCTTGTGCCACTGAGCAATATCACTGGCCCATTTTTCCTTTTATGTGGGTTCCGGGAGTCAAACTCAGGACCTCACGCTTGCCAGGCAGGTGCTTATGCTGCTGAGCTATCTCACCGGCCCTTGATACTATTTTGACAGGTGTTTTTTCCCTAATGTCAACCTCAGTGAGTTTCTTATTTGTGTACAAGAATGCTCTGGATTTTTGAGTGTTAGCTTTGTATCTAGCTACTCTACTGAATACAGTTATTAAATCTAGGAATTTTTTCGTGGAGTTTTTAGGGTCTTCTATCTAGGGGTCATGTCATTTGCAAATAATGATATTTTTAGTTCTTCCTTTTTCTGTCATTATTCCTTTTATTTCTTTCTCTTGTTGAATTGCTCTGGCTAATGTTTCTAGAACTATATTGAACAGGAATGATTATAGTGGACATCCTTCCCTTGCTTCTTATTTTAGAGTGAAAGCATTCATTTTTTCTCCATTTAGTAGGATGTTGGCTATCGGTTTGTCATAGATGGCTTTTATCAGATTGAAATAAAGACAATCTATTCCAATTTTCTGTAGGGTTTTTATGATCAATAGGTGTAGGAATTTGTCAGAAGACTTTTTTGCATCTATTGAGATGAGCATGTGATTTTTCTCTTTGGCGCTGTTGACACAGTGATACATTTATGGATTTACATATGTTGAAACATCCCTGCATCCCTGCAATGAATCTTACTTGGTCATGGTGTATAATCTTCTTGATGATCTGCTGCAATGTGTTTGCAGTAGCTTATTGAGAATTTTTGCATGTACATTCATTAAAGATTGGCCTGGAGTTTCCTTTTTGTTGGGTCTTTGTCTGGTTTTGGTATCAGGGTAACACTTGCTTCCAGGAATGAATTTGGGACTAGTGCTTCCCTTTCAATTTCATTAAAGAGTTTGAGAAGTAGTGGTGTTAGGTTTTCCCTAAATTTCTTATAGAATTTCACAGTAAATTCATTAGGACCTGGACTATACTTTGTTGGTAAATTTTAAATTGCATTTTCTATTTCATTAATGGATATTGGGTTATATAGAATTTTATATATTCTTGATTCAACTTTGGTAATTCATATGTATCTAGGAATCTGTCAATTTCTTCTGTGTTTCCATTCTATTACACCAAAGTTTCTAGAATTACATATTGATCATTTCTGAGTTACCACAGAATCCATAACGATTTTACCCATTTCACTCTGAATTGCATGAATTTGAATATTTTCTTTCCTTTTTTTTGATGTTTGGCTAGGGGCTTATCAATTTTATTTAATATTTAAAAAAAACAACTCTTTGATTCATTGATTCTTGTATTGGTTTCTTACTCTCAATTGTGTTAATTTTTGCTCTGATACATAATTTCCTTTCTTGTATGGGCTTTGGGCTTGACTTGCTCTTCTTTTTCTAGACGTTTGAGGTGGAACATTAGGTTGTTTATTTGTGCTCATTCTGCTTCCCTGATGTGAGAATTTAGTGCTATAAATTGCCTCATAGGACTGTTTTTATTGCATCACACATTCCGGTATGTTGTATCTGCATTTTAGTGTAAATGTAGATATTGTTTCATTTCTTCTTTAGTTTCACCTGTAACACATTGTTTGTTCAAGCGGATGTTATTTAATTTCCATGTGTTTATGAAATTTTTGCAGTTTTTTGCCATTACTTTCCAATTTCATTGCACTATGGTCAGATAGTATGCAAGCGATAATTTTTATCCTTTGCATTTACTTCAGCATGTTCTGTGGGTTAGTGTATGGCCTATTTTAGAGAAGGTCCCATATGCAGCTGAAAAGAATGTGTACTCTGATGTGGGTGGAACACACTGTAGACATCTTTTTATTTTTGTGGGTACCGAGAGTTGACCTCAGGACCTCGCCAGCCAGCCTGTGCCGCTGAGTGATATCACTGGCCCTTTTTTTGTATGTGGGTTCCAGGAGTTGAACTCAGGCCCTCGCGCTTGCCAAGCAGGTGCTTATGGCACTGAGCCATCTCACCAGCCCCATGTAGACACCTATTGAGTCCATTTGTTCTCAGTTTTGGTTCAGTTCTGCTATTTCATTGTTTATTTTTTGTGTATTTATTTTTTTGTGAGAGTGGGATATTAACATCCCCTATTTCAATTGTGTTAGTGCATATTTGATTTTTCATGTCCTTTTACATTTGTTTTATATAGTTTGGTGCTCCTGTATTTGGTGCATATATATTTATGATCGTTATCTCTTATTCATGGAGTTTTCCCTTAACAAGTATGTAGTGACATTCCTTATCTCTTTTGTCTTGGGTTGAAGTTCACATTGTCTGCCAATAGTACAGCTATCCCTACTTTTTTCTGGATTCCTGTCACATGGAATATTGTTTTCCATCCTTTGACTATCAGTCTATGAATTTATTTTTCAGTTAAATGTGTGTTTCTTCTTTGCAGCATATTGTTGTATCTTGTTTCTTGATCCATTCTGCCAGCATCTTTCTTTTGAAAGGTGAATTGAGTCCATTAACATTGATGGTTATAACTGACATGTATTGATTTATCCTTGTCATATTTATATCTGCTGTTGGTTCCTTGTCTTTCCCTCTATTTAATTGTTTGCCCTGCTTTTTGGTTTTCTTTCTATTGGTGTTCTTGTAATTGTGGTCATTTTTATCTCTCTCTAGATATACATGAACTACCAGAGCTGAATCAAAGATATAAATATTATAAGTAACACAATGTAAGTCAATGAAATTCAAAATACAATTAAAAACCTACCAAAAAAGAAATACCCAGGTCCTGATGGATACACAGCTGAGTTCTATAAGATATTTAGAGAGGATAAATGTCATTATTCCTCAAATTCTTCAATGTAATTGAGAAGAACAATATTCCCAAACTCATTCCTGGAAGCAAATATTACCTTAATATCATAAACAGAGAAGGATCCAAACAAAAAGAGTACTACAGGCCAATTTCTCTAATGAATATAGATGCAAAAATTCTCAACAAAATACTGCAAAAACAATGCAACAAATCATCAAGAAGATTATGCACCATGACCAAGTAGGATTCATTCCAATAATGTGGGGATGGTTCAACTACACAAATAAATAAATGTAACACACTGCTTCACCAGAACAAAGGACAAAATATTGAGGATCAACTCAATAGATGCAGAAAAAGCATTTGAAGAAGTGCAACACGCATTTATCATAAAAACCCTAAAGAAAATTGGAATAGATTGTCTTTATATTAATCTGATAAAAACCATCTATGACAACCAATGGCCAACATCCTACTAAATGGTCAAAAACTGAATGCTTTCATTATAAAATCAGGAACAAGACAAGGATGTCCACTATAGCCTCTCCTACACAATATAGTTCTGGAAACATTGGCAGAGCAATTAGACATGAGAAAGTAATTTTAAAAAGGTAGAAAAGGAAGAACTTTAGTTATCATTATTTGCAGATGACATGATATTCTACATAGAAGATCTGAAAAACATCAAAAGACTCCTAGATTTAATAACTGGATTTAGTAGAGTAGCTGGATACAAAGTCAACTCTCAAAAATCCATAGCATTCTTGTGCACAAATAACACACTCTTTGAGAGAGAAATTAGAGAAAAAACACCCTTCACAATAGCATCAAAAAAATGAAATACTTAGAAATCAATCCAGCAAAGAAGTGAAAGATCTTTACATTGAAAACTATAGTACTCTGAGAAGGGGATTGAAAAAGATATCAGAAAATGAAGTGATATTCCTTGCTCTTGGGTAGGAAGAACCAACATAGTAAAAATGGTTATACCCCAAAATTTTTATACTGATTTAATGCAATCCCAATATAAATGCCATTAGCATACCTCACAGAATTAGACAAAACAATCCTAAAAATCATTTGAAACCAAATGAGACCTAGAAAAGCAAAAGCATTTCTGGGCAACAAAGTCAAGGCAAGGCGTGTCACAATCTCTGACTTAATTACACTACTGAGCTACTGTGATAAAAACAGCATAGTAGTAATGAAAAAACAGACCTTAGATTTAATGAACTGACTAGATGATACAGAAACAACTCCAAATGCCCTCACCCACCTGATATTTGATAAAAGGACCAAACAGATTCACTGGAAGAAGGATAGCCTCTTTAAAAACAAAATGGTTTTTGCAAAACTGTCTTTCTACACGTGGAAGACTAAAATGAGACCAATGTTTATCACCATGCACTAAACTAAAATCAACATGGATTAAAGATCTATATATTAAAACAGAAAAACTAAATCTGGTGGAAGAGAAATTAGGTAGAACTCTTGAAGACATAGGTGTAGGCAGAGTTTTTATAAACACAACTACATTCACACAGAAACTATCACCAAAAAATCAACAACTGGGATCTTATCTTATCTAAAAGGTTTTACACATCAAACAAATCACCAACAGAGTGAAAAGACAATCCAGAGAGTGGAAAAAAATTGTGCTACCTTTTCTTCAGAACAAAGACAAATATGTAGAACATATAAAGAACTGAAAAAATATGATACCATCAAAATTCAAAGACCCAATACAAAAATGGTCATCTGAGATGAATAGACATTTCTCAGAAGTACAAATGGCAAATAAATATATGAAAAAAAGTTCAGCCTCACTGATCATGTTAGAAATGCAACTTAAAACAGTGTTGAGATTCCATCTCACTCCAGAAAGAATGGTTATTATCTAGAAAACAACTTATAACAAATACTGGGAAGGCTGTGGGAAACATGAACACTTCACCTGTTGGTGAGAGTGTAGGCTGGGAAACCATTGTGGAAACCAGCGTGGAGATTTCTCAAAAAATATGATTAGTGGTCCCATTTGATCCAGGTATTCCCCTTCTGGATATCTTCTGAGAATAATTGAAAGCATCAAACCACAGTGATATATGCACACCCATGTTTATAGCAGCACAGATTGTAATAGCTAAATCTTGGAAGCAGCCCAAATGCCTATGAACCAATGAATGACTTTTTTTTCATAATGTGATGCGTTTTTTATATAATGGACTATTACTCAGCCATAAAGAAAGACAAATTTGAGACATTTATAGCTAAATGGATGGGCATTTAGACCATAATCATAAGGGAAATAAATGGGACTCACATGTGTAAACATTGTATTCTCTGTCTGGTGTGAGAAACTGAAAATGTAAAGAACAACATAAATGGACAGTAGATACTGTGAAATAGGAATAAACTCTTTAAAAGGGAAAGGGAAATAGGGAAAGGGGTGGCAAGGAAGAGAAGTATAAATGAGAAAAGAAAGATAAAATGAAAACCGAGCTTTGTGAACAGGGAGGAGATGGGTTTTGGAAAGAGGGGATGGGAATGGGGGAAAAAAAAAAGAGGAGTCAAGATATATTATGTATAGATACAAATTCCCTCTACTGAATGTGTTCCTTATATATACCTAAATTGTACCAATAAACTTCAATAAAAAAGAATTGGAAAATATTAAAAGGAATAAAGTAGCAACTTGCACATGAAAAATTCAATTGAAAGTGAGAGCAATAATATTGACTGATCTGTGGGAAATCTCTCATATCTCGAAGCTCAAATTCATGTATTAGATCATATATTGAGCAATACCACCCAAAAAGAAGACACCATGAATGCTGGCTCCAACATCTGTTAAGTAATTGAAAAATAAAAAGATATAAAATTATACATGTTAGGAAAATATCCAAAGATGACACAAAGTATATTAATTTATGCACAAAAAATCACAGCTAAAATTTTTCCAAATCTATGAAAAAATAACATTCAGACAAATGAGGCATATGGAATTCTGAATGGCCATAACCAGAAAAGGACCTCTCCTCCTCCTATCATAGACAAAATCACAGAAATTCAGCACAATGAGGGCATACTAAAAGTCTTTATGGGAAAATATGAAATGATTTATAAAAGCAGATCTGTGAGAAAAACAGCAGCTTTCAGCAACACAGATATTAAAGGCTAGAAAACCATGGAGTAAATTTTTCCTGGTCCTAGGAAAAAAAATTGCCAAAGTCATAACATGGCTGAATAGTGTAGATAAGAAGATCTGAGAGACTCAGAGAATATCAACTAAAAACACAGGTAAATGGAAGAAGGGAAGGGACATACATGCTGATGCAAAAATATTTCAAAGAGAATTATAGATTAAACAAAGTATAGGAGTTTAAAAGAGTGCAAGTAGGCCCACAAGGCTGGCCTTCAGGGCCTCTGCCCTCACCTGTTATGGGAACAGCCATTTTGAGATGTTCCCAAATAGCTGAAGGATCCCAAGCAGCATGACAGAGTCTAGTCTTGGGGTATATGGGCCCTATGTCTCATCATGTTGTCTCCAAACACAGAGGAAGCTGTAACCTGGCAGCATTTTCACCAGCACATATCAGGTGCGAGTGATAAGTGATGGTATGGCTCCCTACCACCCTGCCTAATATCAAGCTCTGAGAGAATAAACAAACAATCACTACTTGTGTTGATAGTCTTCAATATTGGACCCCAGACACACCCAAGTCACTGACAGGAGCTTGCAGTTTTTCCCACATGAACTGGTATATTCATCCAGCACACAGAAGTAGCAGTGATTTTGTTTGTGTTCATACTCGGCACCCTGGGCTTGTTTGAGCCTACACCCAGCTCTCACTGCCTTGCTCCAATCCTAGACCTGCCAGATATGCTGTCTGACATCTAACACCAGTCCCTGGGCAACCTGGCTTTACATAAAGTGTGTCAAGCCCATGCGAATCTCTGCCTGGTTCACCTGGACTGTGGGAGAGTCTATTCAACACCAGGTGCACTGCCTCCACACTTGGCATATGAAAATCTCCTCTCTGCATTCTGCCAGGCTCACAGGCACAGTCCCTGCCTAACAAAATAGGCCATTCTGCCTGCTTAAGCAGCAAGGATTAAAGTTCTGACTGTTTTGCCATTTACTTTAGATGCCTGTGAGAAACCCAGACAGAACCCTGTCACCTGATTGGGCCTGCAGAAATCGCCCCACATTATTCTTGGGTAGATTTGTGTCTCCTCTGGGTGTCCTGAGTTGACAGGAGCCTCAGCCTGGTGTCTGGAGCTGCTCTCTTGGACATGAGAATATACATATGGTAACCAGCATTGGTCTTTAACCAGCAGGAATCCATGACAGGAGCCTCAATACCAAGGTGCTACACCTTCCCTGGTCCAATTCTACAGGATAAACTGCTGCTACAAATGAGGCACTATGTAGCAAGGTCTCCTTGAACTAAATAACCTCCATACAAACTAGCAGACTATAAAGAGAGGCAAAGAGGAATGTGACTTGTAAGATTAAAGAATACTTACCTAGAAATGCCTCAAATTTATCATTCTTTATGCCAGAATAGTACTCCATTATACAAAAAACCACATCTTCTTCATCCATTCCTTCGTTGATGGGCATTTGAATAGTTTCCAAGATTTAGCTATTACAAACTGTGCTGCTATAAATATGGGAGTGCATATATCAATGTGGTGTGATGTTTTAAATTCTTCTGGGAAGACAGCAAGAAGGGGAATAACTGAGTCAAAAGGGACATCTAATCCTAGATTTTGGAAGAATCTCCATACTGATTTCCACAGTGGCTGCACTAGTCTACACTCCCACCAACAGTGGAGAAAGGACCCTTTTTCCCCACAGCCATTCCAGCGCTTGTTATTGGTTGATTTCTGATGATAACCATTCTTTATGGAGTGAGATGGAACCACAACATTGTTTTAATTTGCATCTCTCTAATAATGAGGGGTATTGAACATTTTTTCATATATTTATTCTCCACTTGTATTTCATCTGAGAAGTGTGTATTCATCTCAGATGCCTATTTTTGGATTGGGCCTTTAAAGTTGGGTGTCTAATATTTTTCAGTTTTTATATGTTCTAGAGATAAGTCCTTCGAAGGACAACTGGCTAAAATTTTTTTCCCACTCTGTGGATTGTCTTTTCACTCTGTCGGTGATTTCTTTTGTCACCCAAAACTTTTTAATAGATGAGATCCCAGTTATAGAGTTTTTGTATTATTTCTTGTGTGATAAGTGTTTTGTTCATGAAACATTTGCCTACACCTATGTCTTCAAGAGTTCTGCCTATTCTATCTTCCAGCAGATTTAGTGTTTCTGTTTTAATATTTAGGAATGTGATCCTTTTTTTTTTTTTTTTTTTTGTGGGTACCGGGGTGTCGACCTCAGGACCTCGCACGCCAGCAGGCGCCCGTGCCACTGAGCGATATCAGGAATGTGATCCATTTTGACTTTAGTTTAGTGCATGGTGGTAGACATGGATCTAGTTTTAATCTTTGTCAAGTGGAATTCCAGTTGAGACCATACTCTTAAGTGAAATAAATTTGACTTACATGTGTAAATTTCACATTGTCTAAATGGTGTGAGAAACTGAAAGAGTAAATACGGACTAAAATAGATATTGTGAAAGGGGAGAAATTGTTCAAGGAAAGAGGAACTGAGAGGAGTGGAAAGGATACAAGGGGAAAGGAAAAAAACATCAATAAAGGATAAGATGGGAACAAAACTTTGTAAATAGGGAGGGGAAGATGGGTTGAAGGGAGGGAAGGTGATTGGGACAAAAAAGAGGAATCAAAAGATATCGTGCATGGGTACAAATTCCCTATGATGAATATGATCATTTTCTGTATCTAAAATGTACCAATAAACATAATAAAAAAAGATTAAACACTACTAGCCCTGGAAGAAAACACTCTTCTGGAAACACACGGGAACATTTCTCTCTCTCTCTCTCTCCCTCTCTTGCTCTCTCTCTCTTCTCCTGTATCAGTTCATTTTTTATTTTTCACTAATTTTTGCTTTTGGTGGAGGTTGGGGTCTAACATTCATTTTCTTGTCCCTCCCATTTTTAATATTACCATTTTTGTTGTTTGAATGGTATCTCCTTTTATTCTTTCTCCTCTCCATTTTTTTCTCACTTTCTGTTATTCAAATTGATCCCTGAGTATATTTTCCTATGTTCTTTTCCTCTAGTTTAATCTCCACTCCCTATTAATTATCATTTTCCTAACTGGTCATCCCTGTTATTTTTATCTAATATGACTAAATTCCCTTTACTTCTTTTTTTTTTTTTTTGTGGGTACCGGGGGGTCGACCTCAGGACCTTGCGCACCAGCAGGCGCCCGTGCCGCTGAGCAATATCACTGGCCCCTTTTTCGTATGTGGGTTCCGGGAGTCGAACTCGGGCCCTCATGCTTGCCGGGCAGGCGCTTAAGCCGCTGAGCCATCTCACCGGCCCCCCTTTACTTCTTAACAGGAACTTCTACATCAATCTTACATTCTTCACAACTTCCATTGCTTTATTTTTCACAAAGCTATTTCTTTTATTTTTTTATGCTAACAGAGCTATACCCTTTACTCTTATGAATCTGTAGATAGTTAACTACATCTTACTATGGTTAAATGCTGCTTTATGGTGAAAGGGGGAAAATTAATCTATTGAGCAGATATTTACTGTACATAATTTTCTGATTTGTTTTAGATTTTGATATATAACTATAAATTTTGTACTGATGGTTAAATTTGACAAAGTATTGGAGGAGGAAAAAAGATGGCGGATGAGTAAGAAGCACGCAGAGAAACTCTCTAAAAGTTGCCATTGGACTATGGGAATATAGTGACCGGGAGAGTGCAGGAGGGGGGCAGATGCCCCCCCAGGACCCACAAAAGTTCTGAAGCACAGCTTGGGACCCCCAGCACCAGTGAAGGGTACTTTTCAACAAAGAAGGAGCAGACCCTGCGTGCACCTTCTACCATCCCAGGAATCACGGCGCAACAGAAGCTCAAAGCTGCGGACACACGGTGACAGCTGGCACCCAGGGAGCCCACACGGAGGATCGCGAGACAGCAGTGGGGCAGGGGAGTGGCAGAGAACGGCGCTGGCAGGTGGTGAGTGTCTCTCAGCCACAGCTGTCCCATGCCAGAGAGCGACTGGCCAGGCGCCATTGTGGGGGGTGCGGCAAAAATCAGAGCGGCTCGAAAACAGCTCTGGGAACTTGTGCTCCGGACAGGGCAGCGCGGTGCCTCTCAGCCCCACGAAAGTGCGCTGAGGGCGGCGGGTGAACGAGACTGGTCTCTCAGCCACACCTGTCCCACGCCAGAGAGCGACTGGCCCGGCGCCATTCTGGGGGGCGTGGCAAAAAAATCAGAGCGGCGCAAAAGCAGTGCGCTGACAGCGGCAGGCGGAGGAGACCGGTCTCCACCTGAAAGACCACACTCTGCTCAAAAGCCGCCAAAGGGCCGCTATTGGCTCGCTGGGATGGACCTGCATGGAACAAGACTCTGTCATCACACAGTGCCTACCTACAGCAGAGTCAAAAACTGGAACTGATTCTCTTTATTTTATTTTTTATTATTTTTTTTTCTCTCTCATTAGTTTTTTGTTCTGGTGAAGGGGTTTTTATTTTTGTTTTTATTTTTTTAATTTTTTAATTTTTATTTTATTTTATTTTTTTATTTTATTTTTTTCTTTTGTGGGGTTTTATTTCTGTTTTATCTGTTTGCTTTGTTGTTTTTGTCTTCATTTTTGTTTCTGTTTGTCTATTTGCTCTTTCCTTCATTATTCTCTCTGGCTTTTAAATGAGTGCAAACAGCACCTCTAACCTCTTTGTGATTGTGGTTGTGATCTGTTCTTCCTTTTATCCTTTCCCTCTCTTTTTCCCACCAATCCTCTGCACCAGTGTCCCAATGTTAGTGGGATCCCTCTTGGTCCTCTAACCTTACATCTAATTCCTTCCTCTTCTCACAATACTCTATTTCATTTTAAATTTTAACTCCTGAGGGGAAAAATTGACATACTAAGCACTGGTATACTGCATATAATTTTTCTGGTGTGTTTTAGATTTTGTTATATAACCGCAACTCTACTTTATACAGCTAAAAGTGGTAAATAACTGGTTAGCTCAGTCTGTCATTTTCTAGGCTGTGTTTGATGCTTCAGTTACCATTATAGCCAAATGTAAAATAATTGTTCTAAACAGCTTTCCTTCCTGATATTTCATGATTGATATTGACTAAGGGACACAGAAAATACAGTGGCACAGTACCAAAGAATCAAGGACTGGGCCAAACAGGTAGCAACTTCTCACATCCAACGAATTGAAGAGGTAGGATCTGGCAGAAAGCTCAAAACCCAAAAGCAAGCTCCACTTGGAAGATACTGCAGAGAAGTAGTCATCTTCTAAGGATCTTGAACACTAGCAATAAAGTAACCTATCATATGTAATTTACAAACATCACCCCAGGAATTAAAGAAAGAAAAAATGAGATGACACTTAAACAAGATGCAACCCCACACATCCAATTAACCAAAGGCAAACCTAGGGGGCAACGAGGTGGGACAATCTGAAAGCCACCCACCTGGCATATCTAAAGGGGTAACAACAAAACAATTGAATGAGGCTCTGGAAAAAATTAAAACAGAAATAATTTCACAGATAACTGCAGAGATAATGTCCACAATGAAGACTATGCTTAAGGACACTATAGCTGATACAGACAAAAAAATAGATGAGCTTAAGAAAACCATAGAAACCATGAATGCTCAGCATAGGAAAGAAATGGAATCCATAAAGCAGATTCAAGCAGATATCCAAGAGAACAAAAATTCCATTGAAAGTATTTGTAGCAGATTAAGCCAATGTGAGGACAGGATATCAGATATAGAAGACAGGCTTGCAATTCGTGATCATGAAAAGAAAGAATTCTTAAAAACAGCAAGGGACCATGAAAAATCAATTCAGCACCTGCTAGATGACTCAAAGATAAACAACTTAAGAATAACCGGAATAAATGAAAAAGCAGGAGATAGCATAAATGACATTAAAACCTTGTTCAAAGAAATTATCAGGGAGAACTTTCCTGGAAGAGAAAAATAATTTGACCACCCAATAAGTGAAGCTTTTAGAACACCAACTAGATACGATCAAAAAAAAACTTCAGCCAGACATATCATAGTGAAGATCCCAGAAATTCAACAGAAGGGCAGAATCTTAAAAGCTGTTAGGGAGAAGAGACAAATCACCTATGAAGGAAAACCCATCAGAATCACAGCTGACTTCAGCACAAACCCTCAATTCAAGAAGAGCTTGGAATGACATATTTCAAGCTCTAAAGAAAAATAAATTTCAACCCAGATTGATGTACCCCACAAAACGATCTTTCAAAATTGATGGAGAAATAAAATACTTTCATGACAAAGAACATCTAAGAAAATTTATGACCACCAAACCAGCACTCCAAAATGTTCTGAAAGACATTTGAGAAAGAGATAGGAACCCCAACAGAAGGAATCCACCAGGCAGGGCAGATAAATAAATAGCAGGAAAGGGGAAAAACAAAGAGTGGGAACCAACAACAGGAAAATATCATGACAAGTATAAGTCAATACATATCAGTTTTAACCATCAATGTTAATGGTCTCAATTCGCCAATCAAAAGGCACAGACTGGCAAAATGGATCAAGAAGCAAGATCCAACAATATGCTGTATACAAGAAACACATTTAATTCAGAAATAAATTGATAGACTGAAAGTCAAAGGATGGAAAAAAAATACTCCATGCAACAGGAACCCAGAAAAAAGCAGGGGTAGCTATTCTTTTTGCAGACAAAGTGAATTTCAAGCCAAGAATGATTCAGAGATAAAGACGGTCATTATATCCTTGTAAAGGGAACAATCCAAGAGGAAGAGATAAGGATCATAAATATATATGCGTCAAATACCAATGCACCCAACTATATAAAACAAGTACTAAAGGACAAGAAAAATCAAATAAACACTAATACAATTATATTGGGAGATCTCAATACTCCACTGTCACAAAAAGACAGATCAACTAGACAGAAAATCAATAACGAAATAATAGAACTGAACCAAACTTTGGAACAAATGGACTTAGTAGATGTCTACAGAGTGTTCCACCCCACATCAGAATACACATTCTTCTCAGCTACACATGGGATGTTCTCCAAAATAGACCACATACTAGCTCCTAAAACCTGCTTAAGTAAATGCAAAGGAATTGAAATTATCCCATGCATATTTTCAGACCATAGTGCAATGAAATTGGAAATCAATGGCAAAAGAAATCACAAAAAATCCCTAAACACATGGAAATTAAACAGCACCCTCCTGAACAACCAATGGGTCACAGATGAAATTAAAGAAGAAATTAGACAATTTCTACAACTGAATGATAATGACAGTACAACATACCGGAACTTATGGGATACAATGAAAGCAGTCCTAAGAGGGAAATTTATAGCATTAAATACTTATATTAGGAAAACAGAGCAAGCGCAAAGAAAGAACTTAATGGCGAACCTCGAACTTCTAGAAAAAGAAGAGCAGGTTAAGCCAAAAGCCCGTACAAGGGAGGAAATTACAAAGATCAGAGCAGAAATTAATATATTGGAGACTAAAAAAACAATACAAAGAATCAATGAAGCAAAAAGTTGGTTCTTTGAAAGAATAAATAAGATTGACAAACCCTTATCCAACCTTATTAAAAAAAGAAAAGAAAAGACTCAAATCCATGCAATTGAAAATGAAAAGGGTGATATCACGACGGACCCTGCAGAAATCCAGAAGATCATCTGTACCTATTTTAAAAATCTATATTCTACTAAGATGGAAAATGCAGAAGAAATGGACAGATTCCTAGATTCATATGAATTACCAAAGCTGAATCAAGAAGATTTAAAAATCCTAAATAAACCAATATCAACCAATGAAATTGAAGATGTAATTAAAAACCTCCCAACAAAGAAAAGCCCAGGCCCTGATGGATTCACTGCCGAATTCTACAAGAAATTTAGAGAAGACCTAATGCCACTACTTCTCAAACTTTTTAATGAAATTGAAAGGGAAGCAATACTCCCAAATTCATTCCTGGAAGCAAGCTTTACCCTGATACCAAAACCAGAGAAGGACCCAACTAAGAAAGAGAACTACAGGCCAATCTCCCTAATGAACATAGATGCAAAAATCCTTAATAAGATACTGGCAAACAGAATCCAACAAATCATCAAGAAGATTATACACCATGACCACGTTGGATTCATCCCTGGGATGCAGGGATGGTTCAACATACGTAAACCAATAAATGAAATACACCATATTAACAGAACCAAAGACAAAAATCACATGATCATCTCAATAGATGCAGAAAAAGCTTTTGACAAAGTCCAGCACCTTTTCATGATAAAAACCCTACAGAAAATTGGAATAGAGGGTCTTTATCTCAACCTGGTAAAAGCTATCTATGACAAACCAACAGCCAATATTATACTAAATGGCCAAAAACTGAAAGCCTTCCCTCTAAAATCAGGAACAAGACAAGGATGTCCACTGTCCCCACTCTTATTCAACATAGTTCTGGAAACTTTAGCCAGAGCAATTAGACAAGAGAAAGAAATAAAGGGAATAATGATTGGAAAGGAAGAAGTTAAATTATCATTATTTGCAGATGACATGATACTCTACACAGAAGACCCCAAAAACTCCACTAAAAAACTGCTAGATTTAATAAGCAAATTCAGTAGTGTAGCTGGATACAAAGTCAATACTCAAAAGTCAATAGCCTTCCTGTACACAAATAACAAACTTACTGAAAGAGAAATTAGGGATACAATACCTTTCACAATAACATCCAAAAAAATGAAATACTTAGGAATCAATCTCACAAAGGATGTAAAAGACCTATACACTGAAAACTACAGTACTCTGAAAAAGGAGATTGAAGAGGATATCAGAAAATTGAAAGATATCCCTTGCTCCTGGATAGGAAGAACCAATATAGTGAAAATGGCCATACTTCCAAAAGTGTTATACAGATTTAGTGCAATTCCAATAAAAATTCCAACAGCATATCTCACAGAATTAGAGAAAACAATTCTAAAATTCATTTGGAATCAGAAGAGACCTAGAATAGCAAAGGCAATTCTGGGCAAAAAAGGCAAGGCAGGGGACATCACAATCCCCGACTTGAAATAAGACTATAAAGTTACTGTGATAAAAACAGTGTGGTACTGGCAAAAAAACAGACCTGAAGATCAATGGAACAGATTAGAATATGCAGAAACAACGCGAGACATACTAAGCCACCTTATCTTTGACAAAGGTGCCAAACACATTCAGTGGAAGAAAGAAAGCCTCTTTAATAAATGGTGCTGGAAAAACTGGCTCTACACATGCCGAAGATTAAAACTAGACCCATATCTTTCACCATGCACTAAACTAAATTCAAAATGGATCAGAGATCTAAATATTAAAACAGAAACATTAAATCTGCTAGAACGTAGGATAGGTAAATCCCTTGAAGACATTGGTGTAGGCAAAGACTTTATGAATAAAAACTCAACCACACGGGAAGTATCCCAAAGAATCAATAACTGGGATCTCATCTTATTAAAAAGCTTTTGCACAGCAAGAGAAACCACCAGCAGAGTGAAAAGACAACCCACAACATGGGAAAAAATGTTTGCCAGTTGTTCCTCAGACAAAGGATTACTATCGAGAACATATAATGAACTCAAAAAATTCAGACCTCCCAAATTTAAAGACCCACTCCAAAAATGGGCATCTGAGATGAATACACATTTCTCAGATGAAGAAATACTAATGGCAAATAAATATACAAAAAAATGTGCAACATCACTAGTCATTCGAGAGATGCAAATTAAAACAACACTGAGATGCCATCTCACTCCAGAAAGAATGGCTACTATAAAGAAATCAACTAATAACAAATGCTGGAGGGGCTGTGGGGAAAAAGGAACCCTTCTTCACTGTTGGTGGGAGTGTCGACTGGTACAGCCACTGTGGAAGTCGGTGTGGAGATTCCTCAAAAAACTAGGGTTGGAGGTCCCATTTGACCCAGCTGTTCCCCTTCTGGGCATCTTCCCAGAGGAATTAAAATCATCATACCACAGTGATATATGTGCACCCATGTTTATAGCAGCACAATTTGTAATAGCCAGATCTTGGAAATAACCCAAATGCCCATCAACTGAGGAATGGATAAGAAAGATGTGGTATTTTTATACAATGGAGTACTATTCAGCCATAAAGAAGGATAGACTGGAGACTTTTATAGGTAAATGGATGCAACTCGAGAAAATACTCATAAGTGAAATAAACCAGACGCACATGTATAAGCATCGTATTGTCTCTCTAGTATGAGAAACTGAAAGAGTAAATAAGATCCAAAATGTACAATAGACACGGTGAATCAAAAAGAAACTGGTCAATAAGAAAGAGAGACTGGAATGGGGAAAAGAAAGAAGGGAAAGTGAAAAAATTGTATATGTATATAAGATGGTTAAGATAGATACACTGCCAGTTTTACTTAGTTCATTGAAGAGTAAGGTTTGAGCCAATAATGTTTGGACAATTGAATGCTAATGTCTGGTATCCTGAATAACTAACTTAAAGATAATAATACGTAATGCATTAACCATTGTTACTCTCATACTATGTTGTTTTGAAAATTTGTTCTTTTTTTTTGATTTGTTTTGTTTTTTCTTCTCTTTAAAATAAAAAAAATAAAAAAGTATTAGTTATTACAATTTGTCATTTCACAGTTTGTGTTTGGTGCTACTGTTATTAATGTTTGTATTACTTTAGCCAAGGTGACAAAGTTCTTGTGATCAGTTGATCTTCCTTGCATGCCAATACCTAGATTGTAGTATGGTCATAAACAATACTATAGTACAGTACCGAATAACTGGGTGCTCAGCCAATAGGATGCAAAATTTCATTGCTAATAAATAGAAGATGTAGTCTCCTTGGACAGACTTAAAAGCCAAAAGATAGCTATGCTTGGAAGATATTTCTGGAAAATAGTACCAAAAGAGCTTTCAATACTTGTAATAAAACTACATAGCATAAGCAAATTACAAGCCACAATGCAAAAATGAAAATACCTTCATACATAAACAAAATAAAGAGAAAATGAGGAAACATGGAAACATGATACACCAGAAAATCTCATACACTCCAACACATAAAGCCTTAGGGGCCTTGAGGTGGAAGAAATCAAAAGCCACAGAGCACAACTTTCTAGAATTATAGCAGTGGAAGTAACAAAGCAGATGAATAAGTCTCTAGAAAAAGCTAAAACATAAATAATTACACGGACAATTAAAGAGATGATAACAATAAAGAAGGAATTGGTTAGTGAATCTAGAGTAGATACAGATTAAAAATGATGTGCTTAGGAAAGACATGGAAACTATAAATGCCCAATTTAGAAAAGAGCTGAATTCCATAAAACAGAATCAAACAGAAATCCAGGACACTAAAAATTGTTTTGAAAATATATGCAGCAGAGTCAACCAATGTGAAGATAAAATATCATATCTAGAAGACAGCATTGTGGTTGGCAATCAACAAAGGGAAGACTCTTTAAAAAACAAGGAGTTATAAAAATCAACTAAACAGCTGCTAGATGATGCAAAGAATAATAATATAAGATTAATTGGAATCAAAATAAAGTTAGAAAATAGCACAAAGGGCACAAATATCCTGCTCATAGAATTAATAGTAGAAACCTTTCCAAGCTTGGAGGAAGATTTTACCATACAAATAAGTAACGCATATAGGACTCCAAATAGCCACGATCAGAAAAAAATCTACACTAAGGCACATATATTTCAGAAATTAAACACAAGAACAAAATATTAAAAGCTGTTAAAGAAAAGAAACAAATCAACTATAAAGGAAAACCCATCAAAATCACAGCAGAGCCAGGGATATAGCTCAGTGGCACAAGCACCTGCCTGGCAAATGCAAGATCCTGAGTTTGATTCCTGGTACCAAAAAAAAAAAATAAATAAATAAATCACAGCAGACTTCTCAACTCTAACATTTAAGTCAAGGAGAGATTGGCATTACTTCAAGCCTTAAAAGAAAACAACCTCCAACACAGATTCTTGACCACCACAAATCTATCTTTCAAAATTGATGAAGAAATAAGATACTTTCATCTGAAGAAGTTCATGACCACCAAATAAGCATGTCAAAATGTTCTGAATGATATTCTACAATAAGATAATAAAGCCAAAAATTCCAAGAATTCCAGTATAAAGAATCCACCAGACAAGACAAGCAATTAAATAAATGTGAAAGAAAAAAAACCAACAATAGGAAAATAATATAATGACAAGGATAAGTCAGTACTTATCAGTTATAATCATCAATTTGAATGATCTCAACTCACCAATCAAAAGAAACAAATTGTCAGAATCAGTCAAGAAACTAGATTCAACAATATTCTGCAGAAAAGAGACACATTTAACTCAAAAATAAATTTATAGACTTAAAGTCAAAGGATAGAAAACAATACTCCATGGAACAGGAAGTTGGAGAAAAGCAGGTGTAGTTATTCTACTTGCAGACATATTGAATTTCAAGCCAAGACTGATCAGAAGATCAAATGAAGGTCACTACATATGTTCTAAAGGAATAATCCAAGAGGAAGGGATAACAATCAAAAATATTTATGAACCAAATACAGGTGAACACAACTGTATAAAATAAACACTAATAGATACAAAAATCAGATAAGCACTAATACAATTGTATTTGGGAACATCAGAACCCCAACACAACAATTAGACAGAAGAACTAGAAAAAAATCAACAAATATTAGGGTTGAACCAAACCTTTTAACAAATGGACTAACTTGATATCTATAGAGTGCTCCAATTAACAACAGAAGAATTCATATTCTTTTTACCGGCACACATGAATTTCTCCAAAATAGACCACATACTAGATTGTAGAACATACTTAAGTAAACGCAAAGTAATTAAAATTATCCCATACACATTATCATACAATTGTGCAAGGAAAGTAGGTATTTCTAATTGGCAAAAGAAACCACAAAAAACTACACAAACACATGGAAATTAAATAATACCCTCTTGAAAACAAATGAGTCACAGATAAAATTTAAAAAATTAAGCAATTTATACAATTGAACAAAAATGCCAATATGACATGTTGGAACTTACGTGATGCAATGAAAGCAGTCCTGCAATGGACATTTATAGTGGTGAATTCCCACATCAGAAAAGATGAGCAACTTAAATAGCCTAATGTTAAACCTCAAAGTTCTAGGAAAAGAAGAAAAAATAAAGCTCAAATCTCATAAGAGGAAAAAATTTCTAAAGATCAAAGAGAAATGAATACAATTGAGAATAAGTAAGCAATACAAAGAATCAATGTATCAAAGAGTCGATTCTTTGAAATATTAAATAAAGTAGACAAATACTTAGCCAACTTTATCAAAACAAGGAAATAAATTGACCAACTCCATGCAATTAGGAATAAAAATGTGAAATCACAACAGATTCTGCAGAAATCCAGAAAATTATCAGTACATACTTCGTGAACCTATGCTCTAAGTTGGAAAATTCAGAAGATGTGGATAGATTGCCAGATACATATGAATTACCAAAGTTGAATGAAGAATATATAAAAATTCTAAACAATCTAATATCATTCAATGATATTGAAGAATTGTAAAGAAAACTACCAAGAAAGAAAGGCCCAAATCCTGATGGATTCATTGCTGAATTCTACAAGAACTTTAGAAAATATCTAATGCCACTACACCAAAACTCTTTAATGAAATTAGAAGGAAAGCAATACTCTTAAAGTCATTTGCGGAATCAAACATTACTCTTACACCAAAACTGGAGGAGGACCCAACCCAAAAATGAGAACCACAGGCGGATCTTTTTAATGTACATAGATGTTAAACCCTCAATAAGATACAGGCAAACAGAAAGCAGCAAATCATCAAAAGATTATATGACATGACCAAGTAGGATTCATCCCAGGGTTACAAGGATAGATCAACATCCACAAATCAGTAATTGTAACACATGACATTAACAGAATCAAGGACAAAACCACATTATCATCTTAATAAATGCAGAAGAAGCATTTGTCAAAGTACATCACCCATTCATGATAAAAGCTCTAAAGAAACTGAAATAGAAAGTCTTCATCTAAATCTGGTGTACCCCATCTATGACAAGCCAAAAGCCAACATCATACTAAATTTTTTAAAAGGAAAGTTTCATTCTAAATTCAGGTACATGAGAAGGATGCTCACTATCACCACTCCAGTATAGTTCTGGAAACTTTATTCAGAGCAACTAGATAGGAGAAGGAAATAAAAGGAATATGGATAAGAAAGGAAGAAGCTAAATTATCATTATTAGCTGGTGACATGATACTCTATGTAGAAAACCCCAAAATATCCACCAAATGACTCATAGTATTAAAAACCAAGTTTGGTAGCATAGCAGAATACAAAGTCCACACTCAAAAATCAATAACATTCTTGCACACAAAATAACAAAACTCACAGAGAGAGAAATTAGGGAAGCAACACCTTTCACAATAGCATCAAGAAAAATGAAATACTTAACCTAATGAAGAATGTAAAAGATTTGCACATTAAAAACTACAGTACTCTGATAAAGGAGATCAAAGAGGATATCAGAAAATGGAAAGATATCCCCTTTTCTTGGATAGGCAGAAAAAATATAGTAAAAATGGCCATACTTCCAAAGCTGTTATACAGATTTAATGCAATCCCAATCAAAATACCAATAGCATACCTAACTGAACAAAATCTTACACTCCATTTGGAACCACAAGAGACCTAGAATAACAAAAGAACTTTTGGGCAACAAGTGAAAGACGGGGATAATGACATTCCCAGATTTGAAATTATATTATAAAGCTACCATGTAAAACTGTATGGTACTCACCAAAAAAAGATCCAAGGATCAGTGGAACAGAAGGGAAGATACAGAAACAACTCCAGACATACTTAGCCACCTTATCTTTGACAAAGGTGACAAATACTTTTCACTAGAAAAACAATAGTTTCTTTGATAAATGGTGATGGGAAAACCGGATTTCCACATGCTGAAGATTAAACATAGACCCGTATATCTCACCATGCATTAAACTAAAATAAAAATGGGTCAAAGATCTAAATATTAAAACAGAAGTACTTAATCTGCTCAAAGAAAGAATAGGTAGAACTCTTGAAGACATAGTTTAGGCAAAGACTTCAGGAAGAAAACTTTGATCACATAGGAAATAATTACAAAGAAACAACAACTGGGATCATATCCAATTAAAAATCTCTTCCACAGCAAAGGAAACCAACAATACAGTGAAGAGACAACCCACAGAATGGGAAAAATATTTTGCCAGCTACTACTCAAAGGACTAATATCTAAACTATACAAAGTGCTAAAAAAATTCAGACCCATCCAAATTGAAAAGCCCAATCCAAAATTGTTTATCCAAAATGAATAGACACTTCTCAAATGAAGTACAAACAGCAAATAAATATATGAAAAATGTTCTACATCACTCTTCATTTGAGAAATGAAAATTAACACTGAGATTCCATCTCACTGCAGAAGAATGGGTATCATCAAGAAATCAACCAATAACAAATTGAAGGGTTGTGGGGAAATAGGAACACTTTTCTGCTGTTGGTGGGAAGTAAATTGGTACAACCACTAAGGAAAACAGGATCGAAATTCCTGAAAAACTAAGACAAGAGATTTCATTTGACCCAGCTATTCCCCTTTTAGGTATCTTCCAGAAAGAGTTAAAAGTATCTCACCACAGCAATACACGCAAACAATATTTATAGCAACACAACTTATATCTTAGATATATCTTAGAAACAGCCCATTATGTCCATCAACAGAGGAATGGATAAAGAAAATGTGGTTTTTATATAGAATGGAGTACTACTCTGCCATAAGGAAAGAAAAAGTTGATACTTTAAGGTAAAAGGATGCATCTTGAGACCATAATTATAAGTGAAATAAATCAGGCACACAAATTTAAATATCACATTTTTTTTTTTTTTGTTTCTTGTTTTTTTTTTTTGTGGGTACTGGGGGTCGACCTCAGGACCTCGCGCACCAACAGGCACCTGTGCCACTGAGCGATATCACCGGGCCCTTTTTCGTATGTGGGTTCTGGGAGTCAAACTCAGGCCCTTGCACTTGCAAGGCAGGCGCTTATGCTGCTGAGCCATCTCACCGGCCCAATATCACATTTTTTGTCTTGGATATTACCCCAAAGGATAAATAAGGACCAAATAGAGGATAGATATTGGGAAGTAGAAGAAACATGTTCAAATGGAAAGGGGAACAAGGGAAGGGGAAAGAAGTCATGTAAAAGGGATTAAAATATATAGAATGTAAGAAAAAATGGAAACAAATTTTTTTAATAGGGAGAGGAAGAAGGGTTGAAGTGAGGGGTGGTGACTGGGAATAAAGAAGTATTAAGATATATTAAGTACAGGTACAAATTCTCTATGATAAATGTGATCATTATGTATGACAAACATGTACTAATAAAAAATGAAAAAGAAGAAAGAAAGAAGTGCCATTGAGGTTTTGGAGAAAAAGTAACCCTTCTACATTTTTGCTGGGAATATAATGTAGTACAACCGTTAGGGATATTAGTATGGAGATTCCTCAAAAATCTAAAACTAGAAATTACATTTGACTCAGCTGTACCTTTAGGTATATTCCCAAAAGAGTTAAAGTCATCAAATTGCAGTAATACCCATGTAACCATGTTTCTGTCAGCACAAGTCACTGGAGCTTAATCATGGAAGCAGGTAATATGCATCTCAGTGGATAAAATAATATATATATATATATATATATATATATATATATATATATATATATAATCTTACTCAAACTTAAAGAAGAATAAATTTGAGCCATTGTAGCAAAATGGATGGATCTTGGGACCATAATTCTATATGAAATAAATCAGACACATAAGATTAAATATTACAATGTTTCTCATATATTAGAGACTCAAAATATAAATAATTTAAAAGCAAAATAAAAAGACAAATGATTGGAAAGAATGAGTTAGCCTCATTGCTGGTGGGAAGGGAATTGGTGAAGAAGGGTGAGGGAAGGTCAGGGGGAAAGTCAAAGTTAAAGTGTTTGAGATGTATTATGAATATGCACCAGTTCCCCAAAGTAAAAGTAATTATACAGTCATATAATAATGAAAATATTACTTATCATAAATTTTAAAAAATGATAGTAGTAAAAAGTTTGGTGGTCTCACTTGTACAGTGTTTATCTAAAATACTGAAGCCTCTGGTTTGATCCTCAGTGTTATAAAAATTTTAATTTAAAATGGAATGAATAAAGTACTATTTAGAACTATCAAGTGTGCTAAATGGCATCCTCATAAGTAACTAGAAAGGTATCTAGCAGATAAATTATTTTAACTATCTGCATTTTATTAGCTTCCCTTATCTTATAATGTACGCTCTTTGGAAAATTGATCACTTGCAAGAAAAATTATTAAATTAAGTTTTGTTGTTTGTCTACTATGCCCAGGAAGAGCATGACTAGATGTAAAAGGGGCTCTAGGAATTCCAAGATGTTTACTCTAACCTGTTACATTTCCTTGAGCACATGCAGTTTTGCTCTTAACGGATAAATAATCATCATGTTAGCATAGGGGATTGGAGTAAAAAGAACTATGGGCTTGTTGTAGTTGATCACACTTTTAATCTCAGCAATCAGGAGTCTTAGACAGCAGGAGTGCCAAGAGTTCAAGGCCCTCTTGGCCTAAATAGTGAGTTCAAGGCCAGCCTGGACTACATATAGCAAGACTCTGCCTCAAAACAAAAAATAATAAATAAAAAGAAAGAAAGAAAGGAAGCAACTTACAGAACTGACCATAACTTTATATGTATATAATTTTTGAGCTTCACATTTATGATGCATTGCACTCCTTTACATTACAAATATGATTCATATTTTCAACCATTCTATGGTTTAAGTATGATCCACTATTTCCAATCAAACAAAATGACATTCTCATTTGATAATTGATGCTTTTTAAACATTCCCACTTAGCCTTCTTTTTTGTTATTTTTAAGAGATGAGCAAGCTATCTGGTAATATTCTAATTCCATAAATAAGAAAGCTAAGAGTCAGAAAACCTAGATGACTTGTCCAAAATGATATCAAGTTCACAACAAATATGGAGTCGTCAACTTGGGTTTTCCAAACCATATTATCCCGCATACCCACCTGTTAAAAGTGGGTAAATTAGGGAGAGTAATTTTGTTTACATCCATATTCACTGACTTCCCACACTGTACATCTATTGTCAAATATTTTCTATTACAACCCAAATACATTACTGATTATCACTAATTTCAGAAATTTCCAATTTACCATCCACAATGATAAAAACTTCTGTTATGATTTCTCCCAGCTCATTGAACACTTTGTACAGGCAGATGCTCCCATTATTTATTATTGTTTCTTTTTGCTCCCTAAAAATAAGGATATACTTCTCAAAAATATTCCTGCACTGTCAATTCCCCTTTATTATTTTAGCTAATTTTGTGGAAGCTCTGCCTCAGAATATGTGAAGGACCCATCTCATTGTGTCAGCCCTGGGATCTTCTCTTTGTCACGTCAACCCAAAAGAGCTGCATGAACTAAGGCCATTTTGAGGGGCCTTCAAACTTGGAAGAAACCACACAAGTGTTCAGAATCACTTGTAGCAGGGAGAACAATAAGTCTGTTTTCAACAAGTGTATCTAGGGGCTTTGTATTCCAGCCATCATTTAATCCAGCAAAATCTTGCCATGGCTGTTGACCACAGTATTAGTGAAATACTAAATAATAACAATTTCTGTATAAACCAGTGTAAAGAAAGCTAAGATTATGAGGCACAGTGCCACAAATGAGGCATTTTATGCCTATCCTTCTGCACATATTTAACTAGACATTTGGATGATGAGGCATTACCATACTCTGGAGAAAGGATAATGAATGGGAGAAAAATTTATTATATGGATAAAATGTACAGTAATTTCATTTGTGTCACTTTCAAGTTGTTCTTTCTGCTTCACACATAAGAATGAAATCTTGAGTCATCTCAGTCAGTAAATTGGTATTTTTAAGAATTTTGATATCAAGAACAAAAAGTTCTATCACCAAGTTTTTCAATAACTTGTTTACAAAAGAGTCTAAATTTCAGTAGAACAATTTATTTGGACTGCCACCAAAAGCTTCAGGAGAGCAAAGTAATGACTGACTCTGGCAGTAAAATACACACACACACACACAAAAAGCCTTATCATGGTACTGTGGTTCCTGTTGGTGAAAAGGCAGGGCGGGAAAAGTGCAGGGCTTGCTCCTCTTCTAGCCACGAAGGCATGTTCAATGAATTTTGAGTACTTCTTGAATCTAGTCACTATCCAACCTCCACACTATATCTGACTATGTATGATTGTCAGGGATGCCTGTGACCAAAACAGGGATTTGATACCATTCCTACCACTGACTCTTTCTGGGTAACATTTAGGCTTACACCACTAAACACTTAGAGAAAAAGTGGTACATGCCCTTCATGTTGCTGGGATGGTTAGTGCTGCAAGACCTTGCTAATATCATAGATATCATACAATCTTTATTACATAGCTAAGGCTATCCCTCTGACTGCAGGAATAACTACACAGTGTGAACCCAAATTCACTGTTCTTTACACCACTACTGTTTCTGCCATGACAGTGTCCCTATGCTTGGATTGGCTGAAAATACAGTATATTTCTCTGACTCTGCTGCAGTGTACACTGAGCACAAAGTCACTAATGATAGACAAAGAAATTACAGGGAGACTACAGTAATCAGCTTGATGCAAAAAAAATGTTGCATTATAAACTGCCATGGCAAGATATATTGTTAAGAGAAAGCCACCTATTAAACAGGCAAGATTTCAAACCAAAGATGGTGGAGTGTTGAGAAACAGACAGTGAGCCTCTCTGACTGTCGCCATCCAGATACTGGGATATAGTGGCTCAGGGAGGAGAAGAAAGAGGGAAGTGGCTCCTCTGGACCCAGGAAGGATCTGAAGGGCAGTTTGGGGCACATGGAGAAAGTGAAGAGAGAAACTTCAACAAAGAAGAAGGAGGTGGCCACTGGCACCTTCTCCCTGGGTCAGGACTCGGGCGCTACAGAAAAGGCTCAAATCTGTGGACACAGTGACTGCTGGCACCCATGGAGGCCTCTGCAGAGGGACACAAGACAGGGCAGTGCAGGGGAGCACTGAATGTGAAGGACTGCACAGGCTGGCAGTGAGTGCTGAGGCTCAGCCATCCCGTGTGAGACAGCAATTGGCCAAGTGCCATTGTGGGGGGGCAGCTGAACTCTGAACTCAGGGCAGCCACCACTCCATCCACAGATCCCAGCTGGGCTCGGGCTGCGGAAAGTGCGCTGACGGGAGCAGGGAAAATGACTCTGGTCTCTGCCAGAAAGTGCTGAAATTATTCATTAACCTGCTGAAAAGCTGCCACTGGCATGTTGGGACAGATCCACACTGAATGGGACTCTGTCTCCACACAGTGTCTACAGCAACAGACAACCCTGGAAGTGAACTTTTTTTCTCATTTGTTTTTTGTTCTGGTGGTGGTGGGTTTTTTGTTTGTTTTTGTTTTTTATTGTTTTCTTTTGTCTTTGTTTTGTTTTTTTGGTTAATGTTTGTCTGTTTTTTCTTTCCTTCATTGTTTGATCTTGTTTTTGTGTGAGTGTAAACAGAGCTTCTAAACTCTTTGTGATTGTGGTCCTGATCTGTTCTTCCTTTTATCCCTTCCTTCTCTTTTTCCCACCAGTCTTCTGCACCAGTTTTCCAATGTCAGTGGGATCCCTCTTTGTCCTCCAGCCTTATATCTAATTCCTTCCTCTTCTTCCAATTCTCTATTTCCTCCTTAACTCATTTTAAATTTAAACTGAGGGGAAAATATTAAGGACTTGTGTACTGCATATAATTTTCTGATTTGTTTTAGATTTTGTTATGTAACCACAACTTTAGTTTATAAGGTAAAAAGTGGAAAATTACTGGTTAGTTCAGTCTGTCACTTTCTAGGCTGTGTTTGATGCTTTAGGTACCACTATAGACAAAAGTAAAGTAACTGTTCTAAACAGCTTTTCTTCCTGGTATTCCATGACTGAAATTGACTAAGGGTCACAGAAAATACTGTGGCACAGTACCAAAGAACCAAGCACTGGGTCAGACAGCAAATTCTCATGGCTGAAAAATTGAAGAGGTAGGATCTTGCAGCAGGCTCAAAACCAAAAATAAGCTAAACCTGGAAAATACCTCAGAGAAGTAGTCCTCTCCTAAGGGTTTTAAATACTAGCAATAAAGCAACCTACCATAGGCAATTTACAAACATCACCCCAGGAATTAAACTAAAGAAAGAAAATTAGAAGACACTTAAACAAGATGCAAAAGCACATATCCAGCTCACCAAAGGCAAACCCAGGGGGCAATGAGGCGGGACAATCTGAAAGCCACCCACCTGGCATCTCTGAAGTGGTAACAACAAAACAACTGAATGAGGCTCTGGAAAAAATCAAATCAGAAATAATTTTACAAATAACTGCAGAGATAATGTCCACAATGTAGACCATGCTTAAGGATGCTAGAGCAGATACAGACAAAAAATTAGATGGCCTTAAGAAAATTATGGAAGACATGAATGTGCAGCATAGGAAAGAAATGGAATCCATAAGGCAGACTCAAGCAGATACCCAGGAGAACAAAAATTCCATTGAAAGTATTCATGGCAGATTAAGCCAATGTGAGGACAGGATCTCAGATCTAGAAGACAGGCTTGTGATTAGTAATCATGAAAAGAAAGAATTCTTTAAAATAGCAATGGACAATGAAAAACCAATCCAGCAGCTGCTAGATGAGGCAAAGAAGAATAACTTAAGATTAATTAGAGTCAATGAAAAAGCAAGAGATAGCATAAATGACATCAGAACACTGTTCACAGACATTATCACAGAGAATTTCCCTGGTAGAGAAGAAGAACTTGATGTACAGATAAGTGAGACTTATAGAACTCCAATTAGCAATGATAAAAAAAATCTTCTGACAGGCATATCATAGTCAAGATTTCAGAAATTCATCACAAGAGTAGAATTTTAAAAGCTGTTAGAGAAAAGAAACAAATCACCTATAAAGGATAGCCCATCAGAATCACAGCTGACTTTTCAGCACAAACCCTCAAGTCAAGAAGAGCTTGGAATGACATATTTCAAGTTCTAAAGGAAAATAACTTTCAACCCAGATTGATATACCCCACAAAACTATCTTTCAAAACTGATGGAGAAATAAAATACTTCCATGACAAAGAATATTTGAGAAAAATTATGAACACAAAAACAGCACTACAAAATGTTTTGAAGGACATTCTAGAAAGAGACAACAAGGACTACAACTACATAGGCACTGATAGAAGGAATCCACCAGGCAGGGCAAACAATTAGACAGAGGGACAAAAAAAAAAAAAAGAGGGGAAGCAAACAACAGGAAAATAACATGACAAGGATAAGTCAATACATATCAGTTCTAACCATCAATGTTAATGGTCTTAATTCACCAATCAAAAGGCACAGAATGGCAAAATGGATCAAGAAGAAAGATCCAACAATAGGCTGCATACAAGAAACACATTTAATTCAGAAAGAAACTCATAGCCTGAAAGGAAAAGGAAGGAAAACAATATTCCATGTGACTAGAACCCAGAAAAAAGGAGGGGTAGCTATTCTTTTTGCAGACAAAGTGAATTTCAAGTCAAGAATAATTTAGACATGTTAAGAAGGTCACTACATCCTTATAAAGGGAACAATCCAAGAAGAAGTGATAATGATCATAAATATATATGCAACAAATACCAGTGCACATAACTATATAAAACAAATATTAATGGACACGAAAAATCAAATAAGCACTAATACCATTGTATTGGGGGATCTCAATACTCCACTGTCACAAAAAGACAGAAAAACTAGACAAAAAATCAACAATGAAATATTAGAGCTGAACCAAACTTTTGAACAAATGGACTTAGTAGATGTCTACAAAATGTTCCACCCCACAACGTAAGATTACACATTCTTCTCAGCTGCACACAGGATGTTCTCCAAAATAGACCACATACTAGATCACAGACCCTGCCTAAGTAAATGCAAAGGGAACTGAAATAATCCCATTCATATTATCAGAGCATAGTGCAATGAAATTGGAAATCAATGGCAAAAGAAACCACAATAACTTCCTAAACACATGGAAATTAAATAGCATCCTCCTGAACAACCAATGGGTGACAGATGAAATTAAAGAAGAAATTAGACAGTTTCTACAACTGAATGATAACAACAGTACAACATACCGGAACTTGTGAGATACAATGAAAGCTGTCCTAAGAGGGAAATTTACAGCATGAAATACCTGTATCAGGAAAACAGAGTGAGTACAAATAAACAACTTAATGATGAACCTCAAAGCATTACCCTGATACCAAAACCGAAGAAGGACCTAACCAAGATAGAGAACTACAGGCCAATCTTCCTAATGAGCATAGATACAAAAATCTTCAATAAGATACTGGCAAACAGAATCCAGCAAATCATCAAGAATATTATACACCATGACCAAGTTGGATTCATCCCAGGGAGGCAGGGATCGTTCAACATACGTAAATCAATAAATGCAATACACCATATTAACAGAACCAAAGAAAAAATCATATGATCATCTCAGTAGATGCAGAAAAAGCTTTTGACAAAGTCCAACACCCACTCATGATAAAAGCCCTACAGAAAATTGGAATAGATGGTCTTTATCTCAATCTGATAAAAGCTATCTATGACAAAACAATAGCAAATATCACACTAAATGGATAAAAACTGAAAGCTTTCTCCATAAAATCAGGAACAAGACAAGGATGTCCACTGTCTCCACTCTTATTCAACATAGTCCTGGAAACTTTAACCAGAGCAATTAGACAAGAGAAAGAAATAAAAGGAATAATGATTGGAAAAGAAGAAGTTAAATTATCATTATTTGTAGATGACATGATACTCTAGGGAGAAGACACCAATACTCCACTAAAAATTACTAGATTAATAATTAAATTCAGTAGTGTAGCTGGATACAAAGTCAACACTCAAAAATCAATAGCTTTCCTGTACACAAATAACGAACTCACTGAAAAAGAAATTAGGGAAACAACACCTTTCACAATAACATCCAAAAAAATGAAATGCCTAGGAATCAATCTCACAAAGGATCTAAAAGACCTCCACACTGAAAACTGCACTATTCTGAAAAAGGAGATTGAAGAGGATATCAGAAAATGGAAAGATATCCCTTGCTTTTGGGTAGGAAGAACCAATAGAGTGAAAATGGTCATACTTTCAAAATTGTTATACAGATTTAATGCAATTCTGATCAAAATTCCAACAGTATATCTCACAGAATTAGAGAAAACAATAAAAAAATTCGTTTGGAACCAGAAGAGACCTAGAATAGCAAAGGCAATTCTGGGCAACAAAGGCAAGGCTGGGGGCATCACAATCCCTGATTTGAAATTATACTATAAAGCTACTGTGATAAAACAGCGTGGTATTGGCAAAAAAAGCAGACCCAAAGATCAGTGGAATAGATTAGAACATACAGAAACAACTCCAGACATACTAAGCCACATTATCTTTGACAAAGGTGCCAAACACATTCACTGGAAGGAAAATAGCCTCTTTAACAAATGGTGCTGGAATAACTGGCTCTGCAAATGCCAAAGATTTTAAGTAGACACATATCTTTCACCATACACTAAAGTAAATTCAAAATGGAGCAGAGATCTAAATATTAAAACAGAAACATTAAATCTGCTGGAAGATAGAATAGGTAAAACTTTTGAAGACATTGGTGTAGGCAAAGGCTTTATGAATAAAACCCCAATGGCAAAGTTATCACAAAGAATCAACAACCGGGATCTCACCTTATTAAATAGCTTTTGCACAGCAAGAGAAACCATCAATAGAGTGAAGAGACAACCCACAACGTTGGAAAAAATTGTTTGCCAGCTCTTCCTCAGACAACGGATTACTATCAAGAACATACAAAGAACTCAAAAAAATCTGACCTCCCAAATTTAAAGACCTAATCCAAAAATGGGCATCTGAGATGAATACACGTTTCTCAGATGAAGAAATACAAATGCCAACTAACTTTACCAAAAAATGTGCAACATCACTAGTCATTCGAGAGATGCAAATTTAAACAACACTGAGATTCCATCTCACCCCAGAAAGAATGACTATTATCAAGAAATCAAGTAATAACAAATGCTGGAGGGGCTGTGGGGAAAAAGGAACATTTCTCCACTATTGGTGGGAGTGTCAACTGGTGCAGCCAATGTGGAAATCAGTGTGTATATTCCTCACAAAACTAGGATTTGAGGTCCGATTTGACCCTGCTATTCCCCTTCTGGGTATCATCCCAGAAGAATTAAAAACATTGTACCACAGTGATATATGTGCACCCATGTTTATAGCAGCACAATTTGTAATAGCCAGATCTTGGAAACAACCCAAATGCCCATCAACCAAGGAATGGATAAAAAAGATGTGGTGCTTTTATACAATGGAAAACCACTGAGCCATAAAGAAAGATAAACTGGATATTTTTATAGGTAAATGGATGCAACTCAAGAAAATACTCATAAGTGAAATAAACCGGATGCACATGAGTAAACATCTTATTGTCTCCCCAGTGTGAGAAAATGAAAGAATAAATATGATCCAAAATGTACAATAGATATGGTAAAACTGGAAGAAACTTTTCAAAAGGAAAGTGAAACTGGGATGGGGGAATGGAGAAAAGAAAGAAGGTGAAAATAAATATATATATAAGATAGTTAAGATAGATACGCTACTAATTTCTGGGAAGTTCCCAAAAAGCTGATGGACTGCAAAATTGTGGCAAACACAAGCCACACAGTATAGATGTGGGGTATATGGCCACTTGTCTGTTTTGCTTTCCTCCACACAGAGCCCATTGCAGCCTGGAAGCAAATTTCTCTGGAACACACAGGGGCAAGTGACCCAGAAGCTGCTCTCTCCCTGAAGGACCACCAGTTCTTTTATCTAATGCACCATAGCAGCTAACTGGAATCTCTAGCAACAGCAAGGTAATGAACTGCAGCTGCAGAGGTGAAGGTAGTGAGTCTTAAGACACCACTCACGCTGTCCCACTTCCAGCAATATGAGAGAGGAGAGTGACATGAGACTTAAGAAGCCCTGCAGTCTCCATGGCAGTGGCAGACACAGGGAGTCAGCTGGCAGCACTTTCCATGCCCTATTCCAAGCAGCATGAGAGAGGGGGGACATGTGCCAGTTGAGTGGAACAGAGGAGGCTGTACAAGGGCTGGCAGGGGCCAGCTGAATGTGAGACTCAGTGCAGCCATTGGCTGTCTTTGTCTCAGGGCTCCCAGTGTAGAAATCCCACAACTGGGTCAGTGAAGCCACATATAGGATAAGGAGGCATTGGAAGGCTCCTGAGGGACATTCAGAGTGGTGCTGGCTGAAGACCCAGGGCTGAGACTTCACAACTGAAAGCCAAAATCAGGCTGCAATCCACAAGAGCAGAGTTAATGCCCTACCTGAATGCTACTGCAGGCTTGCTGGGATCACCATGAACACAGCCATAATCTTATGGCTGACTTGTTCGGTTTACCCAGCAGAGACTTGCACTCTGACATAAACACTACCACAGAATTGTGGACACCCAAAAATAGCCACAGATTTGTGTTCAGAGAAATTTACTTTATACTTTTTTTGTTGTTGTGCAGATTTTTATTTGTGTTGTTTCCTTTCTTTTGTTGATTCTTTTCTCTCTTGATTGTCTTTTCCGATTTTTTTTCATGAGAGTGAACATTGTTTTTACACTTTCTGGTTCACTTTGATGTTCTTCTTTTGCTCCTGTCTCCTTCTTCAGTTTCCCAAAGCTTGGGTGATCTTCCTCTCTCTGTAAGCCTTGATTCTAATCTCTTTCTCATTTAATTCTATAAGTTTTATAATTCTATATAATTCTATTCTACATAATTCTATATAATATTTTATATAATATTAATTATTAGATACTATATAATATTGATTATATAATATTAATTATATAGAATATAATATTCTATATAATATTCTGTATAATTCTATATAATTATATTCTATAATTTTTCCTTTTAAATTTTTTTCACAGAAGCTAAAATTGCTGTACTGAAGGGAAATTAATTGTACACAAGTTCCTGGTTTTGTTTTGGATTTTGTTATATAATTATAGCTCTTCTTCCTATGCTTAAAGATATCAAATTAATAGATACTACAGTTTGTCAGTTTTTAGGCTGGCTTGATGCTATTGTTATTCCTGATTGTGCTACTTTAGCCAGGATTTTATACTTGTTGTGATCAACTTTATACAAACAGAGAGATGGTTTGGGGTCATAATCTTTATATTTCAGTACCAAATAACTGAATGCTGGGGCAAATAGACAGCAAATTCTCATCCCTAAAAAATTGGGGATGTAGGATCTTGGCATTGACTGAAAGGCCAAGAGCCAACTACACCTAGAAGACATCTCTGAGGAATAGATTTATCCCAGGGAAGCCTCAATACTAGTGATAAAGTATGTACCATAAGAAATTTGCAAGCAGCAACACAGAAAATAAATTAAATTAAAAAAAAGAAAATGACAAGATGCAGAAGCAAAATGCAACAAAAACCGCCAACCCACCCAGGTCAAGTCCAAGGGAGAGTGAGATAGAAAAAATCAGAAGCCACCCAGCTGAATTTTCTGAAATAGTAGGAGCTGAAGTAACAAAACAGATGAATGAAGCAATAGAAAAAATTCAGAAAAGAAATATTTCTCAGATAACTAAACAAATGATAATGAAAATGAAGGGCATAGTTCATGAATCTAGACTAGATATAGATTAAAAGATAAAGGAGCTTAGAAAAATGATGGAAACCATGAATGCCCAACATAGGAAAGAAATACAATACATGAAACAGTTTCAAACAGATATCCAGGAGATTAAAAATTATACTGAATGTATACAAAGCAGAATGGACCAATATGACAACAGAGTATCAGATCTAGAAAAAATAATTAATGATCATGAAAACAAATATTTCTTAAAAATAGCAAGGACCATGAAAATTCAATACAACTGGTGCTAGATGATGCAAAGAACAAAAACATAAGACGGATCAGAGTGAATGAAAATGCAGGAGACAGAATAAACCATATTAAAAAAAAACTGTTCACAGAAGTAATGGCAGAAAACTTCCCAAACATGGAAAAAGAATTTGACATATAAATAAGTGAGGCATATGGAACTTCAATTAGCTATGAACAAAATAAATCTACAACAAGGCATATAATAGTCAATATTCTGGAAGCTCAACACAAGAACAGAATATTAAAGGTCATTAGAAAAAAAGAAACAAACTATAAGGGAAAGCACTTCAGAATTACAGCGGACTTCTCAACAAAATCCCTCCTGTCAAGGAGAGCTTGAAGTGTTTTGAGTCCTAAAATAAAAGAACCTCCAACCAAGAGTGATGTACACTGAAAATGTATCTTTCAAAATTGATGGAGAAATAAAATACTTCCATGACAAAGAAAACATAAAGAAATTTATAACAACCAAACCAGCACTCCAAAATATTCTAAAGGATATTCTAGAAAGAGATAACAAAGACTACAATTACATGAACACCAACAGAAAGAATCCACCAGGCAAGGCAATTAAACTAACAAAGGAGAAAGAAAGGGAATCAACAACAGGAAAGCTATGTGACTAAGACAAGTCAATACTGTCAGCCCTGACCTGAGAGTGACCTGGGAGAGACCTACTGACAATAGGCTGCCATAAGCAAACAAGAATTAAAGGCCATAAAGGAATTTAGGATGGGATCTGCAGTCTTCCTGATGTGAGCTCTCTCTACACACCTGTGCTGATTGTCCTTACAGCTTTAACTTCAAACATTTCATCTGTATTCTTTGAAACTGTGACCCTCAACCATAAACCATATATATCCTCCCCTCCAGATAGCTGCTGGTATTGCTCTGATGTCAGCCTGCCTGTATGTAGGTGGAATAAATTACTATGCTTTCCAAAGCCTCGGTCTCCAGGATTTTCCTCACTGCCATTATCTAACAAATACATATCTGTTATAACTATCAAAGTAAATGGTCTCAGATCGGCAATCAAAAGGAACAGATTGTCAGAGTGGATCAAGAAACAAGATCCAACAATATGCTGCATACAAGAAACACATTTAACTCAAAAAGAAATTCATAGGTTAAATTCAGAAGATGGAAAACAATACTCTATGTGACGGGAACCTGGTAAAAAGAAAGAGTAACTATTCTATTTGCAGACAAATTGAATTATAAACCAAGACTGAGGAAGAGAGACAAAGAAAGTCACCGCATACTTGTCAAGGGAACTCTCCAAGAGGAAGTGATAACAATCATATGTGCATGCACCAAATACCAGTGCACCCAACTATAAAATCAAGTAGTAGTGGACATGAAAAATCAAATAATCACTAACACCTTTGTAATGGGAAAATACAATAACCCACTGTCACAGTTAGATCAACTATACAAAACTCAACAAAGAAATATCAGAACTGAACCAAACCTGTCAACAAATGGACTTAGTAGATGTCTATAAAGTTTTCCACCCCACAACATCAGAATACACATTTTTTTCTGGTGTGCATAGGACGTTCTCCTAAACATGCCACATACTGTCTTGTAGAACATGCTTAAGTAAATGCAAAGTAATTGAAATGATCCAATGCATATTATCAGACCATAGTGAAATGAAATTGGAAATCAATGGCAAAAGAAATCACAAAAATTCCACATACACATGGAAATTGAACAATACACTCCTGAAAAACCAATGGTTCACAGATGAAATTAAAGAAGCAATTAGATAATTTCTACAATTAAATTATAATGCTGTGCCGGTTCTATAGCTCAGCGGCATAAGCACCTGCCTGGCAAACGTGAGGTCCTGAGTTCGACTCCTAGTACCCACACATATAAAAAAAGTGATAATGCGAATACAACATGCCAAAAACTTGGCAATGAAAGCAGTCTTATCAGGGAAATTAGCAGCAGTGAATGCTCACATAAGAAAAAGAGTGAGCTAAAATTAAAACCTAATGTTGAACCTCAAGCTTCTCAAAAATTAAAAATAAAAAAAGAACAACTCGAGCCCAAAGCTTGTAAAAGGGACAAAATTATAAAAATCACAGCCAAAATTAGTGCATTTGAAAGTAAGAAAATAATAAAAAGAATCAATGAAATGGTTCCTTGAAAAATTAAAATTGATAAAACCTTAGCCAACCTTATCAAAAACATAAAGAAAAAAACTCAAGTTCATGGAATTAGGAATGAAAAGTGTGAAAGCACAAATCTTGCCACAGAAATCCAGAACATCAATACCTACATCTACAACTCTTCATTCAATAAAATGAAAAATGAATGGTCAGATTCTGAGATACATATGAATTACAAAAACTGAATCAATAAGATAAAAAATTCTAAATAAAGCAATATAAAAATTATAAATAAACCAAATTAGTCAATGAAATTGAAGATGTAATTAAAAACGCACCAACAAAGGAAAGCCCATATCCTGATGGATTCACTGCTTATTTCTACAAAATATTTAGAGAAGATATAATGCTATTACTCTTCAAAATCTTTAATGAAATTGAAAGGGCAGCAATTCTCCCAAAGCCATTCCTGGAAGCAAGTGTTACCCTGATACCAAAACCAGAGAAGGATCCAACCAAAAAAGAGAACCACAAGCCAATGTCCCTAATGGACATAGACACAAAAATTCTCAATAAGATATTGGCAGACAATGCTGCAAATCATCAAGTAGATTATACACCCTGACCAAGTAAGATTCATCTCAGCAATACAGGGTTGGTACAACATATGCAAATCAATAAATGTAATACACCATATTAAGAGAGCCAAAGACAAAAATTGCATGATCATCTCAATAGATGCAGAAAAAGCATTTCACAAAGTCCAACACCCATTTCTAAGACAGAAGCAAGATAGTAGATTAGTAAGATAGAAGTTATCTTACTAATCAAAATTGACTCACACCTCCAGACTTTTTATAGACTGATGCAATACACCCAAGAATGTGGCACATTCATCTTATTTTTTTACTTCTGCTGCTATCTTCAGAAAATTCTGGTGTGTGGCTTCTGCTTTCCTATATCTCATCCCCTGGACTTGCCCTGGGTGGCCTGGAGGTCTGTTGTTGCATTTCGATTCTGCATATTGTCATTTTCTATTTTTTAATTTAATTTGTTTGCTGTGTTGATGCTTGCAAATTTCTTATGGTATATACTTTATGACTAGTATTGAGGCTTCCCTAGGATAAGTCCATTCCTCAGAGATCTTTTTTGGTGTAGCTAGCTCTTGGTCTTTGTGTCTGTCCCAAGATCCTACCTTCCCAGTTTATTAGGGATGAAAAGTTGCTATCTCTTTGGGTCAGAACCCAGTCCTTTAGCTCTGGACGATGGGGATGTTTATGGCCCCAGACAACCACAGTGTTGTCATATAAGGGAGATCAACTGATTACAACAGGTATGGTGTCCTGGCTAAGTAGTATAATTAACAATAACAGTAGCATCAAGCACAGCCTAAAAACTGACAAACTGTGATAACTATTAACTTGGTACCTTTAACCATAAGATCAAGATCAACAGTTGTACAACAGAATCCAACATAAACCAGGAATTTGTATGCAATGAGTTTCCCCTTAGCTGAGTGATTTTACCTGGTGTGTGTGGGACATTTAAGAGTGATATGGGACAAAACAGAGAGATCAATGAACAGATACATATTAGAAGCATAAAGGATGATCACCCAAGCTTTGTGAAGCTGGAGAAGAAGACAGGAGAGAAAGAATGAAGGAGAAAGTAGGAGAATATCAAAGTCAATCAGAAAGAATAGAGACAATGTTCACTTACTGAAAATATCAAACAATGAAGAAAGATAGTTCAGGAAAGAGAGAAAAAAGACAAACAATCAATAAATATAAAAACCTAGACAGGCAAATGAAAACAAACACAGAAAAATGAAAATAAAATAAACAAAAAATAAATATAAACAAAAATTAAGATAAAATTCCTCTGGTGTCCATTTTTCTCTGGTAGCACCAAGATCAGAGACAGGTAACCTTGCCAAATCTGCAGTAGGATTAGTGCTGAGAGTGTGGCTCATCTTGGCTTCAAGTTGTGGAGTGTGAGTGTAGTCTCCAGCCAGGAAATTTCTGTATTTCATTCAGTGTCCTGTCCGTGTCTCCTTAACCTTTGCATCTTCATCACTCTCCTACTTCATGTGGCACCCTCAGACAGAGACAACCGGTGGGTGCTCCCAGTCCTGTGTACAGTTGGCTCCTCCTGGTCCTTGCAAGCCTCCTCTCTTCCACTTCCATTGGCATGTCTCTATCCTACCATGCCACTTGTTGCAATGCAGAGGGGGATGCTTTTGGCTGACTTTCAATCTCTTCTCCTGCTGGGGGAGTGCTGACCTCCCATTCAATGATCCAATGTGGACAAAGGCTGCTGAGATAACATGCATCTGCATCTCTCTCAAGCCCCTATTCACAGGGCAGCAGTGGTAATGCTGTTCCACTCACTACTTTCACCACTGGCACTGCAGTCCTTAAACTTGTCACTAGAGGTTCCAGAAGAATTTCATCTTTATTTTTATTTTTATTTTTTCTCCATTTTGTTTTCTTTTTTCTGTCTTTTGTTTTGTTTTGTTTTAGGATTTTTTACTTTTATTGTTTGGTTTGTTTGTCTTTTTTCTCTCTTTGCTCAACTGTCTTTGTAGCCATTATGACACACCACAAAAAAATTGTCTTCCATCGGGGAGGGAGCAGTTTTATGGTCACTTGCCCATATGTTCCAGGAAAATTTGCTTCCAGGCTGCAGCGTCCTCTGTGTGGAGGAAGTTAAAATAGGCAAATCACCTTATATCTTAAATCTATACTGTGTGCCTTGAGTTAGCCACAGTTTTGCAGTCCACATGCCTAAACATGTGGCTTGGCATGATTCTTTTGTCATAATAATTCTTTTTAAAATTTATAAATTTAATATGTTTGAATCACACTTTGTACATTAAAATCCAAGAGTAGAAAGAGATATACTAAGCAAATAGTAAAATGGAATGTGATATCTGTATTAATAATACATAAATAAATTTCTATTTTCAAGGTGTTATGAGAAATAAATAAGGACATTTCATATGATAAAATAGCCAGTTCACTAAGAAGATAAAATAGTTATAAACATATGTATACCACACATGAGATATATAAAACTATGTGAAATAGTGGTTAAATTGATGGGTAAAATAGACAGATATATAGCACTGATATCTCCTTTCAAAAATAGGAGAATAACTTGACAGAAAAACTAAGAAAATGCAGAACTTAATCAACATTATAACTCTCCTTGATGTAAATGTCACACACTGGTGCTTTCATTTTCTTCTCTTTGATCTAATAGCTAATACACGTTTATGTTTCAATTGTAACTGGCTAATATAACAGACTTCTGTATAACACACACGAAATAAATGTGTTTGGGGCCTGGGAGAAAAAAAACACAAAAAAACAACATATGTTGTAAAAAGAAGCCTAGAAAATACAAGCTAAAAGTAATGTTAGGAAGAGATAAGGAAGTAGTCTCAGTTTGTACTTCCTAGGTTTCTTCATGGAATAAAGATATTACTAACTTTGGGTAACTTTGACCATGCCTTAGAAGGATAGTTTCCTTATCTCATTTCTACCTATCTTTGTTTCTTGTATCCTACCTCAGTCCCCAGGAAGTAATCCTCTTCTAGTAGGCCCAGAAGTGTTTTTGGCTTGGCTTGTGGATCTGTTACCCTGTGCTCATATAATCAGGGAATTTCTATTGATGATGATGCTTCTTACAATGGAGAACACACTGCTTGGGCCACAAGGGGTGTCTTTAGTGGCTCCTAAATTTCTGAGAGTGTTTTTCCATAGGATCCTCTCAAGGTGTCTGAAATAAGTCAGTCAAAATTTGAGACATTGTTTTTGCTTTTCCATATCTAAGATATTTATAAATGTGGTGTCAAATAGGGAATTCAAACCTCTGCTGCACAGGGAAATATCCAGTCAGAAATACTGAGCCCTCCACCTTAGGCCAATGTGTGGTACAGTCCACCACCTGCCAGGCTGGCTGGACCTGGTAGAGTTTAATTTTGTACTCTCACTTACATTTTATATCTATTGTGATTATTTAGATTACAGAGGAGCTCAAATCCCCTGAGTGGTCTCAAATTTCCTTTTGTTAGCACTGTCACCCAAAGCAAAGGGAAAAGGAAGAAAGATCTTAGACAGGATGGAGGAAATATATAGCATTATTACTGTGGGATTACAGCACAGCAGAGACAGAGTTGGCTCTGAACTTACCTAGGTAGGGATTTTGAAATAATTTTTCATGTGGTGGCTCAATCAAGACGCAGGTCAAAGTTGCCTATATTCATCACCATTGTTTATCTATGGAAGCCTCTCAAAGTGGGATACTTTCTGCATCATCAGAAATGTTACCAACCCCAGGAGTTCTTGTGTTTTCTATGAGAAGAATCATACAGAAACACACTGGCACAGGAACAAGGCTTTTAATCTTATGGTCTAGCCACAAGGTTAGAAAGCTGTGTAGGTGAGAACAATCCCAGACTTACCCAAACAAAAGGAAAGGAAAGGATAGTTTTGTAGCATGCATGGAGTAGAAAGAAACCTGGTGTTTTGATATAGTTGCATGTAAAGGTAGAGTTCTGGTTGCACCTGTGTCTTGGTTATTTTCTCATTGCTTGAACAAAACACCCAACACCCAAAGTTAGAAAAGGAAAAGTTTATTTAAGCTCAGAGTTTATAGAAGTTTCAGTCCTTGAGCAGCTGGCTCCAAGGGAAGGTGGTATGGCAAGAGGGTATTGCAAAGCAGAAACAGTCCATGAAAAATCATGCAGGAGTCAGTGAGCAGCAAGGAGCAAGCCTGCCTTTCTCTTTTATTCCATCCAGGCTACAAGCCTTTTGGGTAGTGCTATCCACACTCATGGTGGGTCTTCTGTCTTCAGTAAATACATTCAGCCACACAGAGAAATACGCTAATTACAATCAATGTACTAGTTTACTACCACACAAACTTAATCTTAGTATCACAACCCCTAGATCAAGCCATCTATGAAAATCCCCAACTATTAGCATGTGCGGCTTTGGGAGGACATCTAGACACAAGCTATAACATTCTGCCCCTGGCCCTCCCAAAGTCCAGCAGGGCAATTATTAAGTCCCATATTTCTATGTCTAACATCTGGGGGGCAGTCAGTAGAAAGATGTGAACACCAAAGTGTGTGTGGATCCACCCGCATAGCATAGCTAGTGATTGCACATCTCATGGCTTCTCTTGAGCCAGCTTTGCTCAAACCTTGCAGCTTCCCTCAGGCAATCCACATTACTGTTCTGGGGGCTCTGCACTTTCATCTTCACACACTGCCCTCTTCAGGGCACACTCCCTGGTCTCTCAGGCCTTATTCTGAAACCTGAGTGGAAGGTTTCCTAACCCCACAACTCTTGCATTCTTCATGTGACTTAAACCAGCACCCCATGGATGATGCCAAAATATGAGGCCAGCTGGAGCCAGCTGAAGCAGTAGCAAGGATTCCTTCTCTCTTGGCTGTAGCAGTCATGGGCCTGTATTGCTGAGTGCTGTGAACACAATCCTGAGGAACAAATTTTCTAGGCTGCTGCCATTCTGGAACACGGGCCTCTGTGCTTCACTTCTCAAAGAAGTCTTTCACCTTTGCAATTCTTAGGCAGCAAAAGTTGGAGCCCTCCTGGTTCTTATGATGTCCTCAGACCATGTTTTCTTTTATATCCTCTTACTTCTCAGCAACTAAGTTCTTCTCTGCTTCAGTTTGCATGCTGCAACTTTACTGAAGATTTTTTTCTGGCCAAACTCAAATCATTTTAAGTCATTCTGCTGGGCTCTTTGCTCTTATTTTCAAGGTACACCTGGCTAAAAGGACTTAACAGTTCTCATGCCACTGCCTCTATAGTAGACAGCCTTAAAATTTCTTCCATTGGATAAATTAGTACACTGCCCTTAATCTCAGTCTCGGGCAAAATACCTGCACATGAGCAAAATGCAGACAAATTTTCTGCCAAAGCATAACAAACATGGTCTGGAGTTCAACTGCCAATGCAATCCTTTTTCCTATCTGAAAACCCCTGATCCTGGTTTTTACTGCATGCATTTATATCAGAATAGCAGTTTTCTGAGCTCTGACCAGAATCTTCCATCAAGTTCAGTTCACAGAAATCTGGGGCTGCTTCTTCTGCCAGCATCTCAAAACATTAGCAAGCTCTTCCAGCAAGAAAGTTTCAAAGACCCCTTAACCACATGCTCAGGTAGAGTCACAGCGATGACTCCTCTTCTCTGCTACCAAAATCTGTGTTGATAACTTTCTTCATGCTGAGACAAAGCACTCGACATCCAAAGTTAAATGAAGAAAGGTTGATTTCAGCTCAGAGCTTGTAGAGGTTTCAATCCATAGTAAGCTGGTTGCAAGGCAGGGTGGCAGGACAGAAGGCCATCACAGAGAAGAAACAGTCCATTGCAGATCAGGCAGGAGACAGTGATCAGCAAGGAGCAAGCCCACCTTTCCCTTTTATTCCATCCTGGTTAACAGTCTCTTGGGTGGTACCACCCACACCACCGGTGGGACTACTGTCTTCATAAATCCATTCAGCCACATCCAGAATTATGCTAATTCCAATCAGTGGACTTGTTTACTACTATGCATCCTTAATCCCAGTATCATATGCTCCAGATCAAGCCAGTTTGGAAGCCCCACCTATGAACACATGAGGCTTTGGGGGAATATTAATATAGATACAATAACAACCTATGTTCTTCATCATGCCTTCTCATGAGATGCATGTCTCATTATTACATTTAGTCACCACTGAGGGATGTGCGTTTTACGATATAATGAAACAAAAGTAATTACAGGTTTCTTTTTTTTTTAACGTGGGTACTGGGAGTTGACCTCAGGGCCTCACGCTTGCCAGCAAGGGCTTGTGCCCATGAGCAATATCACTGCACTTTTATTTTCCTTTATGTGGGTTCTGGGAGTCAAACTCAGGACCTCGTGCTTGCCAGGCAAGCGCTTATGCCACTGAGCTATCTCACTGGCCCAGGTTTCTTTAGTGACTAAACTACACATGTGTTTTCTGTACACCATCAGAGAGAATACCCTTTCCATTTTTCTGAAGTAAAGTAGGTCTTAATAGGCCTGATCTAGGGCTAGGTTCTAACATTTCAGTATTCTTGGTGACCACAATGACATTAAACATTAACGTGATTCCTCAGTCTCCCTTTCCAGGTGATTTTAACTAGCCACAATCCCTACAGTTTTTAGAACCTCCCTTCTTTATAGTTGTGCTCATGCGAAATTTTGACAGGCAATAGTTACAAAGTTTTCAAGGAAAATACAATATATATCATTAAGAGCAAAATGAATATAGTTTGTACAGTAGCTTTGACACAGAAAATGTCCCTTTTGTTCCATTAATTTTACTTAGTAAAAGCAAACTAATTTTTTGTGTAAATCAAGCTTGTTCTGTAATAAAGTTGCATTTAAGATGAATTGTAAGAGTCTTGCAAATTAAGTGAATTGTCATTTGGGCAGAAACCTCATTGTGTTATACTTAAAATGAATTAGCTTTTTTGTTAAATTGTAAAAACAAGGAGAATAGTATATTAGGGCTCATCTTAAAAGCATTAATTTAATTTTTTCTTTTAAGAGAATTTAAACCAAAGTGATTCTAATTATGCAGAATATCAATTTGTTGTAGTATATATTATTAAATTATAAGTTTTAGTTGATACTATGTTCAACAGTAATTAAAAGTCTATAGGGTAAATTTTGGGAGCAGAAAATAGGTGGTAATAATATTATAAATGTACCATACAATGAATATATACAGTGGGCTTTGCAACAAAGGGGGGAAAAAAAAACAGACTCAATGAATTTGGCCATGTGGTTCAGATATGGATGCTTTTTCTTTTCTTGCTTCGAGTAGAGGCAAGGAATGGTCAGGAGGAAATATTAAGTTTCTTCCTGACACAAAACAGAAAGAATTGAAATATGAAAGGACATGTGAAAATAAATGTTCCTAAGTTAGATGGATCTGCTATTGAATACATGCATTTGCTTTCATTTTAGAATTTATAGGGTTTATAATATCACTCAACAGAAAGCAAATTCTACAAACTTATGTGGATGATACGTGTGTATTGCTAAGATCTATACAAGGAAATGGAATATTGAATTTGAGTGCATATACATCAAAAGGTATCAGGCCATTGGAACAATAATTTCTTTTATTCAGAATGAATTCAGAAGGTTTGAAGTATTTATCAATCAATGCTCACTAGAGAAAGAGATTTAATATAAAATATGGATTTACAAGGTAGGCTTACAATGGCTGCCTGCAGAGCTGGGTGTAAAGGAGTGCAAAAGAGCTGTCTATGCTCTGGAGATCTGAGGGATCCAGTCAGAAGTTAAATGCCTATGGGCCGGTGAGATGGCTCAGTGGCATAAGCACCTGCCTGGCAAGCACAAGGGCCCAAGTTCGACTCCCAGAACCCACATACAAAAAAGGGCGTGGTGATATCGCTCAGCAGCACAGGCACCTGCTGGCACACGAGGTCCTGAGGTCGACCCCCAGTACCCACAAAAAAAAGAAGTCAAATGTGTGGAGCTCACTATAGAGTCCCAAGCATGACTGTATTAGGAAGCTGAAGGGTCTGCAGTGGAAGGCTGAAAGATATGTGCTGGAAGCAAGGAAATGTGTGTCCATGCAGAAGTTGAAGACTGGAGCTCATCTGAAGACACAGAAGCATGCCTCCTATGATAGTTAACTGATTGAGTCAACTCAAATAAGAAATACTCAACTAAATTGGAGCAGCATAATTCTGGGTGTGAAAGGTCCATCCTAGAGAAGATTGCCTCCAGAATGATGTAAAAGGGGAATATGAGGGAAGGCTTGCTTCTATTTCTTCAGAGAAACTCCAGTCACTTTCACCTTGGACATCATCTCTTGGCTTTTAGCACAGACCCTTCACCTTCCAGTGCAGCCCCTTCAGCTTCCTGATTCAGATTCACATGGAGCTCTACACTGAGCTCCAAGGCTTTGACTTGATCCTTTCGCTCTCCAGTGCACAGACATACCTTTTGCACTCAGACACCTGGCTCTGTGGAAGGCCATAGTAAGCCAGTCTTTTAAATTCTTATAGATTTGTATATTTTGCATTAAATGTTTCCCTAGTAAGCACTGACTGACAGATTTTTCTGACAGATAATTGTGGTCATTGCTGTGATTGTACCTGAATGTGTGGTTAAGGAGCCTTGGGAAATGGATTGTGGAGTTTGGAAAGGTTTGGAGATGCTAGCTAAAGAAGCAGCCCTGGAAATCTGTAAGCTGTACTTGATGGGATATTCTAGGCAGGCCTCAGAAGATGAAAATGCTGATAGAAATGATGCCAGTGAAGAACAGGCTTTGGGTAATTCTGTTGTGAAGATGCACTCCACTGGCTGTTTGACTCCAGATCATGTGTGTTATGCTCTGACAGAAAATTTGTCTGAATTTTGCTGATGTCTAGAGACTTTGCCTGACACTGAGATTAAAGGCAGTAGACTAATCTTAAAGAAGAAATTTCAAGGCAGTCTAATTTTGAGTCAGTGGAATGATTATCATTTTTATGCTTTTAGACATATCTATGTTGAGAATCAAGAGCAAAGCATGAGAATGATTTAAAACATTTTGGGTTTGCCCAGACATGAACCTCCAGTAAAGTTGGAGACTGCAAAGATGGAGCAGAGGAGAACTTGGTTGCTGAGGAGGAAAAGGACAATAAGAAAAATGGCCTGAGGACATCAGAAGAACCAGCAGGACTCTAACCTTTGCAACCTCAGTACTGCAATGTGAAAGACTATGTTCTGAGAAGAGAGCTCTAAAGCACCATGTGCCAGAATGTCAATGGCCTAGAGAATATGTTCTTTGGGATTGGTTTTATAGTGCTTAGCCATCCAGGCACTTGACCACTACAGCCAAGAGAGAAGGAATCCTGGCTTCTGCTTCAGCTGGTGGCAATCTTTGGCATCATCCACGTGGTGCTGGTTTTAGGCATGTGCAGAATGCAAGAGCTGTGGGGTCAGGAAACCTCCCACCGAGATTTCAGAACAAGGCCTGGGAGGCCAGTCAATATGTTCCTGAGAGGGCAGTATGTGAAGCTCAGAGTGTGAAGACAAAGGTTCATTAGAGATCCCAGAAAGTTTGAAAATGCAGAAACATAGATATCTGAGGAAAGCTGCAAGGCATGAGCAAAGCTATCCAAAGAGAGAAGCCATGAGAGCTACAACTACACACAGTGCCATACACGTGGAGAGATCCAAGGCCTCTGGAGTTCACATCTAGCCACAGACTGATTCACATGCTGGACAAGAAGCTACAGAACTTAGTATTTGCCCTGGTGGATTTTGGGCTTGCTTTGATCCCATTTCTTTCTATCTCCCTCTTTACTTATATTTTTGCTGCCTTGCTGCTTCCTAACTTCTGCCTTCCATGAACTGTTTCTGTTCTGCAATGCCCCTATCCCATGCCACACTGCCTTGGAGCCAGCCAACTATAAACTGAAACCTATACAAACTTTGAGCTACAATAAACTTTTCTTCCTTTAACATTGGGCATCAGGTATTCCGTCTCAGCAATGAGAAAATAAGTAGCACATATTTTGGTACCAAGAGTTCAGTGGCTCTAGAGAAACAATTTTATAGAAGAAATTCTTCAATGGCTTTAGGGGTTCATGAAGGTAGCTCTCTAATTTGATGAGAAATAAAGATGCCATAGTCTTCCCTTCTAATACTGTGGGGAATACTGATAGTCCTTGGTATGAACTGTTTAAAATAAAACACAATGTGGGCCCATTTGATTATCCTAATTCACCCACTTGTTAGATGTAAGACATTTAGTGACTCCATATATGAAACTTTTTAATATTTTTGGCAGAGTGGGACTTATAATGATGCTAGCTGGTTGTTCTTAGCATTTCTGTTCAAACTAGTGAAGGAAACAATGAACTCAAAACATCCACAGAAACCTAGTCTTCTAAATTTGAGGAAAAATTAATGAAGGAAAATAAGGAGCCCAAAGATTCAAATTCCCATTTCCAGAGACACATAATAAAGGTTTCTAAGTATGTCCTGAAAAACAGTCTCCTCTCCTTTAGCTGCAGAGCTGAGATTACAGAAACTCAAACACAGGCCCTCATAATTTGATTGGCTGAAATATAGCATGTTTAATTCTCAGCCTCAAAAGGTATCTGAACTAAAAGTGAGAAAATTGATCAGAAAAGAATGAGATCCCATAAACTCTAATGGAGATGTTTGGGAGGATCCTGATGAGGCTGAGGATGTTGAGCTCCTAGGATCTAATGTGATTATTTTGCCAGAGGAAGACATTTCTCCACCCAAATTGGTGGAAGAATCCACACACTCAACCCCCTGTCGGGGTGGCCTCTCCTAGTATACCTGGGGAAATTAATCTTGTGTTGACCAAATGAGATAATATTGACACTCCTCAGGACCCATCCTCACCAGCTACTTTTACCTTTAGGCCTATAACCAGGCTCAAATCACAGAAGACTCCTAAAGGTGAGGTACATAGTATGATTCATGAAGAGATTCGCTCTTCTTTCAAAGGACTTCTTCAGTTTTGTGTATCTTATAAGCAGATTCCTGATGAGTAAATGTGGAAATGTATTTTACCTGTATGGGATAACAGCAGCAAATTTATATACCTGCATCAGGCTGAATATGTTGACATGGACCTGTTAAGCAGGGATTCTGAATTTAGTGTTACAGCTCAAGTAGTAAAGAAAGGTGTTAACAGTTTATTTGGCTGGTTGGTAGAATTATGGATCAAAAGTTGCCCACTGTGAATGAGTTAGAGATGCCTGATATTCCATGGTTTACTGTTGATGAAGGGATGCAGAGCCTTAGGGAAATGAGAATGCTGGAATAGATTTGTCATGTTAAACTTGGATGATCCAGAAAATGTACACTTCACTAACACCTTGAGAAACAGATTCATGAGGGGAGAACCAGTATCCCTGAAGAGTCCTGTAATTAGTCTTCACTGTATGCCAGACCTTACAGTGGGGACTGCACTTACTGAACGGGGAAATCTAAGGGCCATGGGTTGGTTTGATAGGATCTGGAGTGCCAGGGGTCAAGTGGCAGCACCTAAGCCCAAAAGGCAAGTTGCAAATACTTACCATAATGAACAACAGAAGCAGAACAATTAGAATGATCTGACACATGTAGACCTATGGCACTGGCTAATTACCATGGTGTTTCCAAAAGTCAATTAGATAGGAAGCCTACAAAATTTTTACTAGATTTATATAATTGAAAAAATTTAAGGGCAATAAACACAAATCTACTTCAAAATGTAGTAACAAGGAATCACAGCCCCTCAACAAGTTCCTCGATTTGATCCAGTTTACAGAACCAGAACCCCTTGAATGAAGGAGAGGCCAGGTCCCCTTTGGGCAGGACCCTAGTGCAACAAAAATTTATATGGTCAATATTTCTCCCATCCTTCCCCAAAGGGACCTAATTCCTTTTGCCCAAGTGACTATACAGTGGGAGATGGGAAACAATCAGACATTTCAGGGACTACTGGACACTGGTTCTGAACTAACGCTGATTCTGGGGAATCAAAAACATTATTGTAGCCCTCCAGGAAGAGTATGGGTCTATGGAAGTCAGGGGGTCAATGAGGTTTTACCAAAGGTCCATTCTGTAGTCATTTTCCCTGTTCCAGAATGTGCAGTTAGATTAGATATAATTAGTACTTGGCAGAATCCTCACATTGGTTCCTTAACCTATAGTGTGAGGGCTATTATGGTTGGACACATCGAATAGAAGCCATCAGAGTTGCTTTGCCTGGTAAAATAGTAAAACAAAACAAGTATTGAATACCTGAGGAGATTGCAGAGATTAGTGCCACTATCAAGGACTTGAAGGAAGCTGGGGTGGTGGTTCCCCACCACATCTCCATTTAATTCTTCCATTTGTGCTATTCAGAAGACAGTTGGGTCTAGGAGAAAGATGATAGATTAGCATAAACTGAATCAAGTGGTGACTCCAATTGGAGCTGCTATATGAGATGTGGTTTCCTTACTTGCACAGATTTACACATATCCTGGTACTTGGTGTGCAGCTATTGATTTGGAAAATGCCTTCTTCTCTATACCTATCCATAAGGCTCAGTAGAAACTATTTGTTTTCAGCTGGCAAGGCCAGCAATACATTTTCACAGTCCTACCTCAGCGTTCTAGTAACTTTCAAGCCCTCCATCACAAGTTAGTTCACAAAGATCTTGATTGCCTTTCTCTCCCAGAAGTATCACACTGGTTCATTATATTGTTGATATTATTCTGATTGGATCAAGTGCACAGGAGGTAGCAATCACTCTGGATTTGTTAGTAAACCATTGGAGAGCCAGAGGATGGGAAAAAATCCAAATAAATTCAAGGTCCTTCTACTTCAGTAAAATTTCTAGGAGTCCAGTGGTGTAGGCAACACATTATTCACTTAGGTGTTTTACTTCAGCCTATTTACCAAGTAATTCAGAAAGCTGCTAGTTTTGAGTGGGGCCTAGAAAAAGAAAAGGCTTTGCAACAGGTCCAGGATGCTGTGCAGTCTACTCTGCAACTGGGATCATATGATCCAGCAGATCTAATGGTACGTGAAGTGTCAGTGGCAGGTAGAGATGCTGTTTGGTGTCTCTGGCAGGCCCATATTTGCATTTCAGCAAAGACCTTTAGGATTTTGGAGCAAGTCTCTGCCAGCATCTGCAGATAAATATTCTCTCTTTGTAACATGGCTCTTAGCTGGCTAGTGGGCCTTAGTGGAAACTGAACACTTGACCATGGGACACCATGCTGCCATGATCTGAATTGCCTATCATGAACTGCAAATTATATGATCCACTGATTCATAAGGTTGGACGTGTACAGCAACAGTCTACCATTCAATGGAAATAGTATATACATGATCCAGCCAGACCAGGTCCAAAGGGTAGAAGTAAGTTACATAAATTTGCCCATGGCTCCTACTCCTGCTATATTGGCTTCTCTTTCCCAACATCCTTCTATGGCATCATTGGATATACCACATAATCAGCTATCAGATGAAGCTAGGGAACTATTTACAAGTGGGTCTGCACTTCACACAGGCACCACCCACAAGTAGACAGCACAACATTACAGCCTCTTTCCAGGACATCGCTGAAGGACATCAGTGAAGGAAAGTCTTCACAGTGGGCAGAACTTCAGGCAGTGCACATGGTAGTACATTTTGACTAGATGGATAAATGGCCAGATGTATGACTTTATACAGATGGTCTGGCCAGATGGTCAGGAGTTTGGAAGGAACATGACTGGAAAATACTTCACAAAGACATTTGGGGAGAGGTATATGAATAGACTTTTCCATATGGACAATGAATGTAAAAATATTAGTATCCCATGTAAATGCTCACCAAAAAGTGACCTCAGCAGAAGAGGTCTTTATCAAGTGGATAAGATGGCCCATTCTGTAGATAGTGGTCAGCCTCTTCCTTCAGGCACCCGTGTCATTGGCCAATTGGTTCATGAACAGAATGACCATGGTGGCAGGGATGGGGTTTCTGCATGGACTCAGCAACATGGATTCCCACTAACCAAGACTGATCTGGCTACAACCACTGCTGAAAGCCCAATATGCCAGCAGCAGAGATCACCCCTGGCTCCCTGATATGGTACCATTCCCAAGGGCAATTAGCCTGCGACTTGGTGGCAGGTTGATCATTTTGGACAGCTTCTATAATGGAGAGGACTGCTATTTGTCCTTACTAGCATCAACCCCTATTCTGGATATGGATTTTCCTTCCCTGCATGTAATGCTTTTGCCAAAACTACTATCCATGTTCTCACAGAATGCCTTATCTACTGTAATGGAATTCCATAAAGCATTGCCTCTGACCAAAGTACACATTTAATGGCCAAATAAATGAGGCATTCCACTCATGCTCATGGAATTCACTGCTCTTACCCTTTGCACCATCCAGAAAGGGCTGGATATATATGGAAAGTTGGAATGGTCTTTTAAAGCCAAAGTTACAGTACCAGCTACATGGCAATAGCTTGCAGGGCTGTGGCAATGTTTTTAAAAAAGCTTTGAATCAGTGTCCACTATATGGTACTGTGTCACCCATAGCTGGGATACACAGGTCTAGGAATCAAGGGCTTGAGGTAGGAAGAGTGCCACTGACGATTATCCCTAGTGATCCACTAGCAAAAACTTTGCTTCATGTCCCTGCAACCTTATGCTGTGTTGGCCTAGAAGTCTTAATTCTTTTTTTTTTTTTTTTTTGGTGGGTACTGGACCTCGTGCACCAGGGGGCACCCATGCCGCTAAGCGATATCACCCGCCATTTTTTCGTACGTGGGTACCAGCAGTCAAACTCAGGACCTTGCGCTTGCCAGGCAGGCACTTATGCTGTTGAGCTATCTTACTGGCCCAGAAGTCTTAATTCTAATGGGAGGAGGGCTTCCAAGAAGCACAATGATTCCATTGAAGTGGGAACTAAGACTACCCCTGGGTCATTTTGGTCTCCTCATGCCTCTGAGTAAGCAAGCTAAAAAGGGAGTTATGGTGTTGGGAGTGGTGACTGACTGAGGCTATCAAGGGGAAATTGGACAATTACTCCACAAGGGAGGAAATGAATAATATATTTGGAGTGCAGGAGATCCATTAGAATGCCTCCTAGTATTATCATGCTTTGTTATTCAGATCAATGGGAAACTACAAAAACCCTATCCAGGCAAGATGACAAATGGCCCAGAACCTTCAGGAATGAAGGTATGGGTCACCTTATGGGGGAAAGAATAAAGAACTGCTGAGGTGTTTGAGGAAGGCTAAGAGAATACTGAATGGGAGGTAGAAGAAGGTAATACTGAATACCAGCTACATCATAATCACCAATGAAATGAGGATTGTAATTGTAATTGTTCTCTCCTAATATGCTTTCAATATAATATAATGTTGAAAGACTTAATATTGGTTCTTAAGTATTGTTAAACCTATGTTATGATGTTCAAGTTACAAAACATTAGGAGCAAGCATCACCCAAAGAAAACTTGCCTTCTATTCTGGGGAAGGAATTAGTGTGTTTCCCTTTGTATGGAGGACAGTTACACATAATTATGAGCTTGTCTTTCTATCTGGAGACTATGGTTTAAAGAAATGTGATAGTTGACTGATTATGTCAACTTGAGTAGCAAATGCCCAACAAAATTGGATCAGCATACTTCTGAGTGTGGAAGACCCACTCTAGGGAGAATTGTCCCGTGTTTTATAAAAGGGAAAGGAAGAAGGAAGGCTTGTTTTTGTTTCTTTGGAGGAGCTTCAGTCTTCAATTTCACCTTGGACATTGTCTCCTGGCTTCCAAAGCAGACTCTTCAACCTTCCAGGACAAACGGTTCAGCCCTCTATCTCAGACCATTCAACAGCCTAATATGGACTTTCACTGGACGCTACACTGAGCTTCAGACCTTGACTTGAGCCTTCGTATCTCCAGTGTGCAGACAGACCTTTTGTACTCTTCCACACCTGACATCTGTGGGTGGCCATTGTAAGCTAATCTTATAAATTATTACATATTTGTATATTTGCATTAAATGTGTTCCTCTAGTAAGCACTGACTGATACACCTTCCTTCTTTTTCCCCTTTTTTATTCCATTCAGGCTATAAGCCTAACGATTTTCACCAATCACATCCAGGGTGGGCCTTTCATCTTCAGTAAATTCATTCAGTCATACCCAGAATTATGTCAAGCTAATCAGTTGGATATTCCTTTAAAAAGTTGACACAATAGTTAACTATTGCAAAGTAGTCAATTTCAATTTTCATATATGCCCTATCATTAAATTAAGATTATAAAAATAGAACTAAGGGAATATTATGCTGTTTTACAAATCAAGTCATATTATCATAGGATTACTGTGGAATTTTACTCTCCCACTTTTCTCTCTCCCTATCATTTCTCTTAGTATTTACCTCAACATTTGGCTTCTGTATTATATAGTTTTAGGGAAATTCTATTTAATTTAAGAATTTCTTGCCATACAACAGTCACTGATCTTGAGATCAAATGTGTTTTTCTCTCCTTTTCTAACACAAAAGACTTCTTTCTCTCTGTTTCTTTCTTTTTCTCTTTTCTTCATTCATTTTTTTTCTGTCTGTCTGTTTTAAAACTAGCAGCTTGAATTATTTTTTCAAGGGAAGGATTACATGAGAAGAATTTAATTAAACAAGAAAAATATAACACATACAAGAGGCAAAGCCAATGGCAGTGGCAAGTACCTATTTGAGATATATAGAGTACTTTACTGATATAGGTATAGATTTCCAAAAATATTCCCTCTAAAGGAAAACCACTAACACATACATCACAGTTTTTATCCATTAGAATTTAAAGATTTTTGAAAAAGTATACAATACATTGAACAACAATATTCAATACAGTATTGATGACATTTGTAGTTTGTATAATTTTTTGGAATAAAATGTTGGAAGTACATATGTATCAGATATAAAATATGCAAAGACCTTAATCCACTGCTTGAAATTAGTTTTTTTTTATTTTAAAGAGAAGAAAAAACAAAACAAAACAAATCAAAAAAGAACAAAATTTCAAAACAACATAATAGGAGGGTAACAATAGTTAATACATTATGTATTGTTATCCTTCAGTTAGTTATTCAGGGTACCAGATATCAGCATTTAATTGTCTAAATATTACTGGCAAAAACCTTACTCTTCAATGAACTAAGTAAAATTAGTAGTGTATCTATGTTAACCATTTTATACATAAATACAATTTTTTTCTTTTCCCTTCTTTCTTTTCCCCATTCCCCCATCCCAGTCTCTCTTTCCTTTTGACCAGTTTCTTTTTGGTTCACTGTATCTATTGTACATTTTGCATCTTATTTACTCTTTCAGTTTCTCACACTAGGGAGACAATACTATGCTTACACATGTGCGTCCAGTTTATTTCACTTATGTGTATTTTCTTGAGTTGCATCCATTTGCCTATAAAAGTCTCCAGTTTATCCTTCTTTATGGCTGAAGAGTACTCCATTGTATAAAAATACCACATCTTTTTTTATCCATTCCTCAGTTGATGGGCATTTGGGTTGTTTCCAAGGTTTGGCTATTACAAATTGTGCTGCTATAAACATGGGTGTACATATATCTCTGTGGTACGATGTTTTTAATTGTTCTGGGAAGATACCCAGAAGAGGAATAGCTGGGTCAAATGGGACCATCAACCCTAGTTTTTTGAGGAATCTCCACACTGATTTCCACAGTGGCTGTACCAGTCGACACTCCCACCAACAGTGGAGAAGGGTTCCTTTTTCCCCGCAGCCCCTCCAGCATTTGTTATTAGTTGATTTCTTGATAATAGCCATTCTTTCTGGGGTGAGATGGTATCTCAGTGTTGTTTTAATTTGCTTCTCTTAAATGACTAGTGATGTTGCACATTTTTTTGTATATCTATTTGCCATTTGTATTTCTTCATCTGAGTAATGTGTATTCATCTCAGATGCTCATTTTTGGAGTGGGTTTTTAAATTTGGGAGGTCTGATTTTTTTGAGTTCTTTGTATGTTCTCAATAGTAATCCTTTGTCTGAGGAATGGCTGGCAAACATTTTTCCCATGATGTGGGTTGTCTCTTCACTCTGTTGGTGGTTTCTCTTGCTGTCCAAAAGCTTTTTAATAAGATGAGATCCCAGTTGTTGATTCTTTGGGATAGTTTCTGTGCGGTTGAGGTTTTATTCATAAAGTCTTTGCCTACACCAATGTCTTCAAGAGTTTTACCTATCCTACCTTGCAGCAGATTTAATGTTTCTGTTTTAATATTTAGATCTCTGCTCCATTTTGAATTTAGTTTAGTGTATGGTGAAAGATATGGGTCTAGTTTTAATCTTTGGCATGTGTAGAGCCATTTTTTCCAGCACCATTTATTAAAGAGGCTATCTTTCTTCCAGTGAATGTGTTTGGCACCTTTGTCAAAGATAAGGTGGCTTAGTATGTCTCGCGTTGTTTCAGCATCTTCTAATCTGTTCCATTGATCTTCAGGTCTGTTTTTTTGCCAGTACCACACTGTTTTTATCACAGTAGCTTTATAGTATAATTTCAAGTCGGGGATTGTGATGACCCCTGCCTTGCCTTTGTTGCCCAGAATTGCCTATGCTATTCTAGGTCTCCTCTGATTCAAAATAAAAGTTTTCACATATTATATAAAAAAGTTCTTTCTGAGCACTAACCCTCTATTTCATTCTTTCCTCTTTCCCTTTGTACATAACTGGCTGTTCCAATTTGATCTCTTTTCTCTTTTCTTCTCCCTGGACCAAAATTTAATGTATGTTGCCTCATCAGATTTAAATAACATTTTCTCATGAAACAAAAAATACAGTTTGGGTATATATTTAAATCATTTTATGCCATCTTTCTTGTATGATTTCATAGTTGAGAACCAAGAGGAATTTCAGCTGATCATGAGAATGGCATTTTCCTGTTTTGAATGAAAACACATGAAAAACTTACATTAAAATGTGCGGTATGATTTAGCAATTTAAATAAAAGATTCTATGGGAACCAAAGTTCCATGAGGTATCAATAATTTCAAATACTATGTATGAAAAGTACCTGAGTTAGTTCTTGCTGAAGGCAGGTTAAATTGGCCGTGTATCAATTCTGAAAGATTTCTTTTTCTAAAGTAACTTAGAAAATTATTTTTACAATTGGTATAAGCAGGCAAAAATCAGAGCCGAGGGGCCGGTGAGATGGCTCAGTGGCGTAAGCGCGAGGGCCCGAGTTTGACTCCCGGATCCCACATACGGAAAAGGGACTGGTGATATCGCTCAGTGGCATGGGTGCCTGTTGGCGCGCGAGGTCCTGAGGTCGACCCCCCGGTACCTACAAAAAAAAAATCAGAGCCGAAGGCTAAATCTGCATTTTAAAAATCACTCAGAGAAACCTGTTTAAAATTTGGTAAGAGAGTGAAAGTCTGTCAATCTTTTGTTAAAGAAATAAAGTACAAAAAAAGAAATAAAGTAAATTCTGTTTTTCTTTGAAGTATATAAGTTTCTTCCTTGGTCACCATTTGCTAATTAAATACTAGAAAAACCATCTGTTAAAACAACTGTATAGAACAGTTGCTGAATGGTAAAACCATTAGACATTCAAATGAGTGATTTTTCTATGAAAATTAAATGAAAAACTAGTATAGTTGTGGTTGGAGCACACCAAACCTATTTTCTGAGTCTACAGGGCAGCCAGTAAAGATTCCTCCGTGTTTGAAGATGTTGAGGTAGAAGAAATTTTAGATCCTTGATCATAGCATGAAAACAAATGCAGCCATCTGATGGACTTCCTATTTTCAAATTGAGTGCCTTGTTGCCATAGATGTTAATGACATTGTCCTGGTTATTTCCCTAAAGCAGAGCATAAAGACATTGTTTGAGTTTGCATGAATTTTTCATATAGTCCCAGTAAGAATGTGGGCAGTGAGGTTTTAATTCTTAGTGTTCCCAGGGAGAAGAATAGTAGGGAAATTGGAAACACCAGCTTGGAGAAATGCAGCTAGGTATTAGGCAAAAATAGATTTGAGAATTATGTCAGAGTTGATAAAATGTGTAAGTTGTCTGTATTCATTACAGTTTATGTGTTGGTAGTAAAACCTCAAAAAATAGACATCAGTGCAATAATGTCACCAGGTAATCTGTATTTTTCAGTGATAATGGGAATTAAAAATAAAATTACAGTGTGAATTTATAATCAAAGACTTTCATTAAAAAGTAATACAGTATAAAAGGTAGCACATTTTTGACAAATGTCAATCCAGCCCCCTGAATATGGAAAATGTGATAAGAGAAAAAAGACTTAAGTTTGAGAAACTGAAATGGGTACAGATCTGAAGAGAAAAGTCATCCTGGCCAATTCACAAAAGAACAGAGACCAGTTCTGTAGGGTGTTGTGTTAGGCTGCGATCCAGTTAATTATTTTCTCAGTCCTGGTTTTCTAGGTCCAGAATATTCCTTATAACTTGAGGGGCAATTTGGTTTCCATGAGGAAATTCTCGCTATCATGGGCAATTCAGTATCCCTGACTCTCGACATGAAGAATGATTTGATTCCCATAAGATGAATCCTTATGACTTGAAAGGTATTGTCCAAAACATGAAGTTCTACTGGAAACCAAAGTGACCATGGGTTTAGAGTAATAGAAATTTCTGCATGTAGCTAGATATCAATATTAAACTCTAATCCTTGTATACTCAATCTTGAAGTTTAATGAGGCAGACTAAGTGAATTTAGAGCTAATAAAGCTTCATCTATCTACCTTTAGATAGACACTTTCTGAATGGTTAACATGCCTATATGAAAAGCTAAGAAGAATTTGACAAAGAGTTTTACAAAATGAAGGTCAAGCTTTGTTTCACTTTTAGTCACCTATTGGTCATCTGTAGGCTCAAGTAAAGAATCACAGCTTTCAACAAAAACCACTTTTACGGGACTTCCACGAAGATGGTAAAATGGTGAGCAGCAAAGAAACAGCCTCTCCAATATTTGAAATACAGATTCAGTAATATAGCAATGTAAGGAAGAGAAGGAGTAGGGAAGTGTGTCCCTGGGACCCAGCAAGGATCTGAAGGGAGAATTAGAGCCCATGTAGAGGGCAATGAAGAGGAAAGTGGCAAGCAGCACTTTTTCCCTCAGCTCTGGCTTGTGATGTGGGAGGGGCACCATGAAACTGTAGAGGCACGGTGACTACTGGCACCTCCAGAGGCCTCCATGGAGAAGCACACTAGTGGAATAGATCAGAAGATGCTGCATATTGCAGTGGCTGGTGAGTTTTTTGTGGTCCAATGTCCCTTAAAAGAGGGCGATTTGTCAGTAGCCATTTTAGAAAGGGGCTAACTGAAGTCAGAACTCAGAGTACTTGCAGGCTGGACTCATCTAGTGACTCCATCTAGTGGTTCAAAGTGTCAGGACAAGGCTCAAACAGCTGAGCTCTAGCCAGCTGGAGGTGAGGGAGCCAAGTTCAAGCCAGCAGGAATCTGACTTCTGTGGGGAGCCATAAATGACCCAGCTTCACATCTGAGCATGCACCCCCCTGCCCATCCTGATCCTACGTCACCCATTAGACCCTCCCACCATTTCCCTCAAAGAGATATAAGCCCTGGCACTTCCGCAATAAACTCTCTCGCTCGACTTCCCTGATCTGTGTGTGTGTGTGTGTGTGTCTTCTTTCTCATCCCCATACCGTCGCCCGGGTTCACGTTCCTGCCCCTGGGAGGCCCCGCTGGTCGGAGTCTTCTTGGGCCACAACACAACATTGACTTCAAAAGGCAGGAGGTACTCAGAGTGCTGCAGACTGAAAAACTTGGGCCCTAGCCTTACAGCCAGAACCAGAAGCAGGCTGAACTTCGGTGGAACTAAAGGGCTAGGTTTGCTGGGATTACACAACACCTACAGCATAACCATAATTACAGTTCTGGCATACTGGAATCAATCAACACAGATCTGGGCTTAGTCCACAACCTTTGTCAACCAGTGACAGCAGAGACATGCCCTGAAGTGGATATTTTTTCTGCTTTTCCTTTCTTTGCTTTTATTTTTCAATTTTTAATTTTTTTTTTGTGGGTACCGGGGGGTCGACCTCAGGACCTCGCGTGCCAGCAGGCGCCCGTGCCGCTGAGCGATATCACCGGCCCCTTTTTTGTATGTGGGTTCTGGAAGTCGAACTCAGGCCCTCGCGCTTGCCGGGCAGGCGCTTAAGCCGCTGAGCCATCTCACCGGCCCTCAATTTTTAATTTTTAAAACTTTTCAGAGTTTTAAAATTATTTTTGTTTTTTCTTAATTATTTATTATTTTTATGTGAATGATAACACCGTAGTTTTTTGTTGTTGTTTTATGGTGTTCTTGCTTTTGTTTCCTTCTACTTTCTCTCACTCGTGTCTTCATCAGTTCACAAAGCTTGCATAATCTTCCTTTGTCTAGATTGCCTTCTAATCCCTTTCTATTCTTTTATTTTTCTATACTTTACCCTAATCACTTTTAAATTTTCTACCTTGAGGGTAAAATCACCACATTGAGGGGATATTTACTGCCCACAATTCCCTGATTTGTTTTAGATTTTGTTATGTAATTACAAATGTTCATGTGGTTAAAAGTGGCAAATTGATAGTTACCACATTTTGTCATTTTATAGGGTGTGTTTGATGCTATTGTTCTTACTGATTGTATTACTTTAGCCAGGGTGACATAATTGATCTAATCAGTCTTTCTTCCAAGACTGAGATTGCTTGATGGTCATAAACAATATTATAGGCTGTTGAAATAATACAGAGGCTAGGCCAAATAGGCAGCAATTTCTCATGGCCAATAAAATGATGAGGTAGAATCCTGCAACAAATTCAAAACCCAAATGCCAGCTACACCTGGAAGATAATTCTGAGAGTAGGTCATTTTCTAAGATTTCTCAATAGTGGCAATGAAGATAAGTACCATAAACAATTTATAGGTATCAATGCAGGAATTAAACAAAAAATAAATAGAAAATGAGAAGACACAGTAGCAAGATGCAACACAAAACTTGCAGCTAGCCAAAGGCAAACCACAGGGGCAATGAGGTGAAATAATTCAAATGCTACCCACCTAGACTCTTTGAAGTGGTATGATGGAAGTAACAAATCAAATGAATAAGGCTCTAGAAAATATCAAATATGAAATAATTTATTTCAAAGCATCAGAGATGACCACAATGAAGGCCATGATTAATGGATGAAGAAAAGATGCAGATGAAAAAATAGAGGAGCATAGGATAATGATGAAAGCTATGGACACCCAATGTAGGAAAGTAATGAAATCCGTGAAACAAATTCAATCAGATAACCAGGAGATTAAAAATTATATTGAATGTATACACAGCAGAATGAACAAATATGAAGACAGAATATCCAATTGAGAAGACAGGACTGCAGTTAGAGAACACGAAAAAAAAATTTCTTAAAATAGCAAGGGAGAGTCCCATCAAAGATAGTCCTTATGCTGCACCTACTGGGAAGGTGTACTTGAGGATCTTAAACTACTGGATGCCACCTTGCCATCCAGCATCTATATATTTGGGGTTCATAGTACCTGAGAGCCTCTGCAGTGGAAAGCCAGCAGAAGAGTGGGACTTTACTGGCACCACTTGGAGTCATGGATGCATCATGCCTAAGAAAATTCTTGAAGAATCATTGGAGGGGAGGACCAAGATGGTAGAGTGGTGAGCACTAAAGAAAGTGCCTTTCTGAGAGTCACCATGCAGATGCTGGAATACAGCAACTCAAGGAAGACAAGAAGGAGGGAAATGGGTCCCCTGGACCCAGGAAGGCTCTGAAGCAGAATTTGAAGCCCACGGAGAGAGTGAAGAAACTTCAACAAAGAAGAAAGAGGTAGCCACCACTGCTTTCTCCCTGAGTCAGGACATGCCACATGACAGGAGTGGTTCAAACCTATGGACACATCTTGACTACCAGCGACCCCAGGGGCCTCCATGGGGAGGCATGGCAGTGCAGCAGAGCAGCGGACATGAAGGATGGTACTTACTGGCAGTATGTGCTGAGAGATCAGTCGTCGCACATGAGAGAGCAATAGGCCGAGAGCTATCTTGGTAGGGCGGCTGGGTTGGGAACTCAGGGCAGCTGCCAGCTCAATCTACAGCTCATAGCAGGGCTCAGGGCCGTGGAACCTGTGCTGATGGCTGCAGGCCAAATGCCTTTGGTCATGGCCAGAAAGTGCAGGTTCACTGAGATTATATACTACCATGCCAAAAAGCTACTGCTGGCTTGCCGGGATGTTTAGCATGGAATGGGACTCTGTGTCTACACGATGTCTACCAGCGACAGCAGAGACAAATCTAAAAGTGAACATTTTTTTCCCTCTCTCATTTGATTTTGTTGTTCTGGTGGTGTTTTCTTTTTGTTTTGTTTTCTTTTATTTTGCTTTATTTTCTTTCATTGTTTGATCTCATTTTTATATGCGTATAAATGGAAGCTTCTACCCTCTTTGTGTCTGTGGTTCTGTTCTGTTCTTCCTTTTATCCATTCCTTCTCTCTTTCCCTCCAGGCTTCTGCACCAGTTTCCCAAAGTTAGCATGATCCATCTTTGTCTTCCAGCCTTACATTTAATTCCTTCCTCTTCTTCCACTTGTCTATTTTCTTCTTAACTCATTTAAAATTTTAAAACCTGAGGGCAAAACTGACATATTAAGGAATTGTAAACTGCATATAATTTTCTGGTTTCTTTTAGATTTTGTTATATAACCACAAATCTAGTTTATATGGTTAAAAGTGGCAAATAACTGGTGAGCTCAGTCTCTCATTTCCTAGGCTGTGTTTGATGCTTTTGGTACCAGCCAACATCATACTAAATCAACAAAAACTGAAAACTTTCTCTCCACAATCAGGAACAAGACAAGGATTCCACTGTCCCCACTCTTATTCAACATTGTCCTGGAAACTTTAGCCAGAAAAATTAGACAAGAAAAAGCAATAAATGAAATAACAATAGGAAGAAGTTAAATTATCATTATTCACAGATGACATAATACTCCACATGGATGACCCGAAAACTCCACTAAAAAGCTGTTGATTTAATAAGCAAATTCAGTAGCATAGCTGGATACGAAGTCAATACTCGAAAATCAATAGCCTTCCTGTACACAAATAACAAACTTACTGAAAGAGAAAACAGTGTAACAACGCCTTTCATAATAGCATGAAAAAATGAAATACCTAAGAATCAATCTAAAAAAGGATGTAAAACACCTCTACATTAAAAACTACAGTACTCTGAAATAGGTGATTTAAGAGGATATCAGAAAATGGAAAGATACCCATTTATCTTGGGTAGGAAGAGCTAATATAGTGAAAATGGCCATCCTTCCAAAATTGCTATACAGATTTAATGAAATTCTGATCAAAATTCCAAAAACATATCACAAGGAATTAGAGAAAACCATCATAAAATTCATTTGGAACCAGAAGAGACCTAGAATAGCAAAGGCAATTCTGGGCAACAAAGGCAGGCCAAGGGGCATCACCATCCTTGACCTGAAATTATACTATAAAGCTACTGTGGTAAAAACAGCATGGTACAGGCAAAAAGCAGATCCAAAGTTCAGTGGAACAGATTAGAAGATGCAGAAACAACTCCAAATATACTAAGACACCTTATCTTTGTCAAAGGTGCTAAACACATTCACTGGAAGAAAGACAGCCTCTTTGATAAATGGTACTGGAAATACTGTGTGTGCATGTGACAAAGATTAATATTAGACCCATATCTTTCACCATGCACTGAACTAAATTTGAAGTGCTTCAAAGATCTATATATTAAAACAGAAACATTAGACCTGCTCGAAGACAGAATAGGTAAAACTCTTGAAAACATTAGTGTTGGCATAGACTTTATGAATTAAACCACGATCTCACAAGAAGTATCACAATTTATCAACTATGATCTCATCTTATTAAAAATCTTTTTCACAGCAAGAAAAACCATCAACAGAGTAAAGAGTAAACCCATGATATGGGAAAAAATGTTTGCCAGTTGTTCCTCAGACAAAGGATTACTATCGAGAACGTACAAATATCTCAAAAAATTAGTCTTCTCAAATTTAAAGACCCAATCCAAAAATGGGCATCTGAGATGAATACACGCTTCTCAGTTGAATTGAAAACAGCAAATACATATATGAAAAAATGTTCAACATCACTGGTCATTCGAGTGAAGCAAATTAAAACAACACTGAGATTCCATCTCACTCAAGATAGAATGGCTATTATGAAGAATTCAACCAATAACAAATGTCGGATGCACTGTGGTGATAAAGGAACCCTTCTGCACTGTTGGTGGGAGTGTTGAATGGTGTACTGTGGAAATCAGTGTCAGATTCCTCAAAAAACTAGGATTGGAGGTCCCATTTGACCCAGCTATTACCCTTCTGGGTATCTTCCCAGAATTAAAAACATAATACCACAGCAATATATGTGCATCCATATTTATAGCAGCACAATTTGTAATAGCTAGATCTTGAAAGCAAACCAAATGTCCATCAATGGAGGAATGAATAAAAAATGTGATTTTTATTCAATGGAGTACTATTCAGCCATAAAGAAGGATAAACTGGTGAATTTTATAGGTAAGTGGATGCAACTTGAGAAAATACTCATAAGTAAAATAAATCAGATGTACATGTGTAAACATTGTATTGTCTCCCTGGTGTGAGAAGATGAAAGAGTAAATAAGATCCAAAATGTACAATAGATATTGTAAAACAGGAAGAAACTGTTCAAAAGAATAAAGTGGGATGGGGAATGGAGAAATAAATGAAGAGAAAAAGCATTTTATATATATATATATGATAGTTAAGATAGATATACTACTAATTTCCCTAGTTCATTGAAAAGAAAGGTTTGTGCTAATATTGTTTGGACAATGGAATGCCAATATCTTGTACTCTGAGTAACTAATTTAAAGATAACAATATGCAATGTATTAACCATTGTTACCCTTTTATTACTTGGTTTTGAAATTTTGTTCTAAAAAAAAAGAACAAGAAAGGGCTGTTGATATAGCTCAGTGGCATAAGCGCTTGCCTGGGAAGCACAAGGTCATGAGTTCGACTCCCAGTACCTGCATATAAAAAACAAGAAATTTTGTCATATATTTTTGCTCTTTTGTTTGTGGGCACCAGGGGTTGAACTCAAGACCTCACACGCAAGCAGGCGCCCGTGCTTCTGAGCGATATCACCAGCCCTTTTTTTTTTTCTATGTGTGTACTGGGAGTTGAACTCAGGACCTCGCACTTGTCAGGCAGGCACTTATGCCGCTGAGCTATCTCACCAGCCCTATATTTTTGCTCTTTAAAATAAAAATTGAAAAATTTAACAATGGACCATGAAAAATCAATCTAACAGCACATAGCTGATGCAAAGGTCAATAAGATAAGTTTGATCAGATTCAGTGTAAAAGCAGGAGAGAGTGCAAATGACATTACACAACCTGTTCACAGAAGTAATGGCAGAAAATTTCCCAAACATGGAAAGAGAATTTGACATACAGATAAATCAGGCATATAGAAATCCAATTAGCCATGAAGAGAAGATCTACACCAAGGCTTATAGTAGTCAAAATTCCAGAAATTCAGTGCAAAAACAGAATATTAAAATCTCTTAGAGAAAAGAAACAAATCACCTATAAAAGAAATATATATTGAGAATTAGTGCAGAGTTCTCAACACAAACCCATAAGTCAAGGATAGCTTACAGTTAAGTATTTTACATCCTAAAAGAAAACAGTCTCCAATCCAGATTGATGTACCTTGCTAATCTATCAAAATTGATGAATGACATACATCTTTGGCAAAGTAAACCTGAAGAAATTCATGACCACAAAAGCAGCACTTCAAAATATTCTGAAGGAAATTCTAGAAAGAGATAAAGAGGACTACAACTCCATGAACCCCAATAGGATGAATCCCACCAGGTAAGACAAAAAATCAAATAGAAGAGAAAAGAAATCAACAATAGGAAAATTTTATAACTAGGATAAGTCAATACGTATCACTTGTAACTATCAATGTATATTGTCTGAATTCACCAATCATAAGAAACAGATTTTGCAGAATAGATCATGAAAGAAATGCATAGAAAAACACATTTAACACAAAAAGAAATTTATAAACTGAAAGTGAAAATATAAAAAAGCATTGCTCAATGTGACAGAAGACTGGATAAAAGCATAGATAGATATTCTATTTGCAAACAAAGTGGATTTCAAGCCAAGACTAATCAAGAGAGACAAAGAAGGTCACTACATACTTGGTAAGGGAACAATCCAAGAGGAAGTGATAACAAGCATAAATATATATGCACCAAACACCAGCTCACCCAACTATATATATAAAAGAAATATTAAAAAGCATGAAAAATCATATATAATATGATTCTAATGGGTAACCTAATTACCCCACTGTCTCAAATAGATCTACTAGACAAAAATATCAATAAAGAAATATCAGAACTGAACCAAAATTTGAACAAATGAACTTAGCAGATGTCTACAGAGTGTTCCACCCCAATACTTCAGAATAAACATTCTTCTCAACTGCACACAAGGCATTCTCCAAAATAGACCACTTGTTAGCTCATAAAACATGCTTAAGTAAATGGAAGGGAATTTAAATTACTTCATGAATATTACAAGACCATGGTGTGATGAAATTGGAAATAAATGACAGATGAAACTACAAAACATTCATAAACACATAGAAAATAAATAATAATATCCTGAACAACTAATGGGTCACAGGTGAAATTAAAGAAGAAATTAGACAGGCTCTACAATTAAATGATAAAGACCATTCAACATACCAGAAAATATATGATGCAATGAAAGAAGTCCTATGTGGGTAATACATAGCAGTAAACTCTCACAAGAGAAAAGCAGAACAAACTCAAATTAACAACATAATGTTGAAATTCATGCTTCTAGAAGAAAGAAGAGCAAGTCAATCCTGAAGCTTGTACAAGGGAAAAATTAAAAAGATAGGGCAGGGCCGGTGAGATGGCTCAGCGGCATAAGCGCCTGCCTTGCAAGCGCAATGGCCCGAGTTCGACTCCCGGATCCCACATACGAAAATGGGGCCGGTGATATCGCTCAGTGGCACGGGTGTCTGCTGGCGTGCGAGGTCCTGAGGTCGACCCCCCGGTACCCACAAAAAAAAAAAGATAGGGCAGAAAATAATACAGTGAAGACTAAGTAAACAATACAAAGAAATCAATGAATGGAAGAAGTGTATATTGGAAATATTAAATAAAATTGACAAACCATTACCTAACTTTATTAAAAAGGGAAAGAAAATACTAAAATCTATGGAATTAGGAATGAAAAGGGTGAAATCACAAAGGATCCTGCAAAAATCCATGGGATCATTAATACCTACTTTGAGAACTTTTATTCAAATAACATAGAAAACAGAAGAAATGGACAGTTTCCTAGATACTTATGAATTATCATAGCTGAATTAAGAAGATGTAAAAATTCTAAATAATCTAATTTCAGTCAATGAAACTGAAGATGTAATTAAAAACCCACCAACAAAGAAAAGCCCAGGTCCTGACATGCACTGCTGAACTCTACAAGAAATTTAGAAATCTAATGCCACCACTCCTTAAACTCTAATGAAATTGAAAGGGCAACAACACTCCCAAACTCATTCTTGGAAGCTTTGGTACCAAAGCCAGAGAAGGATACAACCAAAAAAGTGAGCTACAGGCCAATCTCCTTCATAAAAATAGATGCAAAATTGCTCAGTAAGATACAGGTGAAAGGAATGCAACATATCAGCAAGAAGATTATGTACCAAGACCAAGTAGGATTCATCCCAAGAATGCAAGGATGGTTCAACATATGCGAATCAATTAATGTAACACATCATATTAACAGCCAAAGACAAAAATCATATGATCATCTCACTAGGTGCAGAAGAAGCATTTGAAAAATTTCAACACCAATCTTGATAAATACCCTTTGGAAAATTGGAATAGATAGTCTTTCTCTCAATCTGATAAAAGCCACCTATCACAAAACAGCAGCCAATATCATACTAAATGGAGAAAAACTGAATGCTTTTGCTCTAAAATCAGGAACAAGACAAGGAGGTCCACTGTCACCACTCCTATTCAATATAGTTCTGGAATTTTAGCCAAAGCAATTACAAAAGAAAGTGAAATAAAAGGAATAATGATAGGAAAGGAAGAAGGTAAATTATCATTATTTGCAGATGACATGCTACTCTACACAGAAGACCCCAAAAACTCCATCAATGACTTCTATATTTAATAACCAAATTCAGTAGCATAGCTGGATACAAAGTAAATACTCAAACATCAGTAGCATTCCTATACACATACAAAAACCTGAGAGAGAAATTAATCAACCAAGACCCTTCACTGTAGCATCCAAAATATGAAACACTTAAGAATCATTCTAGTGAGGGAAGTAAATGAAAGTACATTGAAAACTATAGTACTCAGAAAAAGATTGAAGGGCCGGTGAGATTGCTCAGCAGCTTAAGCACCTGCCTGGCAAGCGCGAGGGCCTGAGTTGGACTCCCAGAACCCACATATGAAAAAGGGGCCAGTGATATCGCTCAGCGGCACGGGCGCCTCCTGGCGCGTGAGATCCTGAGGTCGACCCCCCGGTACCCACAAAAAAAAAAAAAAAAAGATTGAAGAGGATACCTGAAAATGGAAATGTATCCTTTGTTCTTGGGTAGGAAGAAGCAATATAGTGAAAATGGCCATATTCCCAAAATTGATGTATAAATTTAATGCAATCATGATAAAAATATCAATAATATATATTACAGAATTAGTTAAAACAACCCTAAAATTAATATGGAACCAGAGGAGACCTAGAATAGCAAAATAAATTCTGGGCCATAGAGGCAAGGCAGAGGTAATCTAAATCCCTGACTTGAAGTTATACTGCAAAGCTACAGTGATAAAAACAGCATGGTACTGACCAAAAAACCCATACCTGAGGATTAATGAAGCATAGTAGAAGAAACAGACACCACTCCATACACACTCAGCCACCTTATCTTTGACAAATGAGCCAAAAATCTTCACTGGAATAAAGATAGCCTCTTTAATTAATGCTGCTGGAAAATCTGCCTTTCCACATGCCAAAGACTAATTTCTCTCACCATCCACAAAACTAAAATCTAAGTGGGTCAAAGATCTAAATATTGAAACAAAAACACTTACTCTGCTGGAAGATAGAATAGGTAGAACTCTTGAATACCTAATTGTAGGCAAAGACTTTATGAACAAAATCCTGATCACATGGAAAATATACAGAATCAACAATTGGGATCTCATCTGATTCAAAATCTTTTGTATAGTAAAATAAACCACCAACAGTGAGAAGGGACAACCCACAGAGTGGAAATTTTTTTGCCAAAGGACTAATATCTAGAATATAGAAAGTACTCAAAAAAATCAGAGCCCCCAAATTTAAAAACCAATCCAAATATGAGAATCTGATGTGAATTTCTCAGATGAAGTACAAATGGCAACTATATACATGAACATCACTGGTCATTGAAGAGATGCAAATTAAAACAACACTGAGAATCCATCTCACGGTAGAAAAAATGGTTATTATCAAGAAATCAACAAATAACAAATCCTGGTGGGGCTGTGGGAAAAGAGGAACACTGTTCCATTTTTGTGGGAGTGTAGACTGTTGCAATCATAGTGGAAATCAGTGTGGAGAATCCTCAAAAACCTAACCCTAGAAATTCCATTTGATCCAGTGTTGGGCAGTCTTAGTCTTAGCATTAGACCATGAATCAACTGAAGCATCAGATCCTTCATCCCATCATCACACAGCATAGATTTAGCCAGCTCTGAAATGCCCCACCTATGACCACATGAGGCTTTGGGGGGGCATCGATATACTAGTCATATCATTGTACCCCTGACCCCCCAAAGACTCATTTACATCCCTTTATGCAAAAGGCATGTAGTCCATCTCTAATAGTTAACAAAGTCCTAATAGCTTCAGAATTGCTGAAAAGTGCATGTCGAAAGACACCTCTGAGATTTAAGTCAAACTCTTAGCTGCAAGCCTCTGTACAAAAGAAAAGAATGTTAAAATATTTCAACATACCATGACACAGAATAAGCATTACCATTCCAAAAGGTACAAATAAGGGGATACAAAGAAATGGGACTAAATCAAGGCCAAAATCCAGCAGGGTAAATATTAAGTCCTGTAGTTCCACATCCAGAATCCGAGGAAGTGTGTAGCAAGATGTGAACTGAAAAGGGTTTGGATGGCTCCACTTTAGATGGCACTTCCGGTGTTTGTAGCTCCTGTGGCTTCTCTCTTGGGCAGACTCTGTTCTCCTTGCAATTTTCCTCAGATATTCTACATTCCTGGCTTCTCCAAAATTCTGGAGTCTCCAGTGCACCTTGAGCTTCACACACAGCTTCACACACTGCCCTCTCTGGGGCACACTGCCTGGCCTCACAGGCCTTTTTCTGAAATCTGGGTGGAAGACTTTCTGACCCCACAGCTCTTGCATTCTACATGTGGATGACACCAGGGCTTCCACCATCTGAAGCAGGAGCCAACCATCCTTCTCTCTTGGCTGTAGGGGTTGAGTGCCTATGAACCAAATCCCAAGGAACAAATTCCCTAGGCCACCACATTCTGGAACATGGTGCTCTGGGTCTCTCTTCTTAAAGCAGTCTTTCACTTTTGCAACCTTGAGGTTGCAAAGGCTAGAGTTGTGCTATTTCTTGTGATGTCCTCAGGCCATTTCTTCCATTTCCCTGGTCCATCTCAGCAACCAAGTTCTCCTTTGCTCTACCTTTCCAGTCCACAGCTTTTCTGGAGCTTCCCTCTAGCCAAACTCATAATGTTTTATACAGTTCTGTTGGGCTCTTTTTACTTCTTTCTCAACATATTTCTGGCTAAAAGACACCAACTGTACCCATGCCACAGCCTCAACTTTAAATGGCCTTGAAATTTCTTCTTCAAGATTAGTCCACCACTCATAGTCTCAGACAAAGTCTCTGGAAATGATCAAAATGCATACAAACTTTCTGCCAAGCCATAACACACATGATCTGGAGTCCAACAACCAGTGATCTGATTCTTCCCAGCAGAAACCTCCTGAACCTGGTCTTTACCAACTGCATTTCTATTAGCATTCTGGTCTTCTGATTTCTGACCAGAATCTTCCATCAAGTATATCATTTTTTTTGGGGGGGGGTACCAGGGGGTCGACCTCAGGACCTCACACACCAACAGGCGCCCGTGCCGCTGAGCAATATCACCGGCCCCTTTTTCATATGTGGGATCCGGGAGTTGAACTCGGGCCCTCACGCTTGCAAGGCAGGTGCTTACGCCGCTGAGCCATCTCACCGGCCCCATCAAGTATATCTTAAGGCTTTCCAGGGCTGCTTCTTCATTTAACATCTCAAAGTCCAAACTTTTCCCACAAACCAGTTCACAAGGCTCATGAACCACATGGTCAGGTATAGTCAAAGCAATGACACCACTCCTCTAGCACCAAATTTTGTCCTGGTTACTTTTCTCATTGGTGAGACAAAATACCTGACACCCAAAGTTAAAGGAGGAAAGGTTTATTTTAGCTCACATTTTGCAGAGATTTCAGTCCAGAATTGGCTGGCTCCAAGGTAGGGTGGCATGGCAGAACTGCATCACAATGGAGAAATAGTTCATGACAGGCAGAATGCAACAAAAGCAACAAGCTGTAAGTGATAGGCAGTGACTCTTTTTCTGTCCATTATATCCTATATAGCCTATGCACCCTTAGGGCGGGTAGCACTCACATGCAGAGAGGAGCTGACTTAATCCTAGCTTCACACCATGAATCAATTCCAGCATTACATCTTTGATCCCAGCACCACACACCCCAGATCCAGCCACCTCTGAAAAGCCCCACCTATTACTACATGAGTCTCTGGGGGGAATCCATATACAAACCACAATAGCAGGATACAAATCATGTTTTTCATAAGGAAAATTTTAAGGGACCAGAAGATTGTCCTCTATCCTTTTGGTGGTTTCCGTGTCAGGAATTTAAAGATCATGCTATAGCTTTCCATTAAATTTTACATTTTCTCTCTAAGGTACCCTACCATTTAATTTTGTTTACTAAATAATGTGTTGAAATTAGATTTGGTTTGATTATTTACATAATGATGTCAAGAATGGTAGTTGATCACAGTAATTGATGGTAATTCATTTAAAACATTGATGTTTTAATATTTGTTCTGCTGGAACTCTTTTAAAAATAATGAATGTTAAATCATACTTTTAAATGCCTCATTTAAAAGTAGCCAAGACAGGAACTCAACAACGAAATTTACCTACAAAATTTTAACTATGGATGTAGTGAATTCCTGTCTTTATAGTTCTCCAAAATAGCCTGGGGTTATTGGGCATGCCAAGAACTTACTTTTTTACTCACTGTAAGGCTAGGAAGCTTATACACCAGGTACCAGACTGGTTTCCCCAAAAGAGTTTCACAAGTAATGGCTGAATAAAACCAACCTCACTTTATGAAAACTGTTCATATCTATTGCTATGTACATCATTCTCAAATATGGTATTCCAGTTAAAGGGTTGGCCAATTATGTCTACTTACAAGGAGGACATATTCTTACTGAACTTGTGTAAATAATTATAGTGTGATGAAGATGAGATCACTCAACAAATGTTTCCAAATTCTGAAGACATCAAGCTAGGAGAAAAGGTAAATGTCGCATTTATATATACAAGTATATAATCAACCAATAGTTTTGTAGTATTAATAAATTGAGAGAAAAGAGAAATGAGTTATTTATATCCAGAAAATGAAACTTTAAGAAGCCTACAAGATTCCAAGCCAAAAAAAAAAAAAAAAACAGAAAATTATAATCTTTTGTACTAAATTCATTCAATCTCATGTAATTATTTTGTTGGTGATGGGAATCAAAATCAAGTCCCTGCTCACATTAGGCAAGATGTCTACAAATAAGCTAATCCCAGTCCCTATCTAATTAAATTTGATTTTGCTTGATATTTGGATAGCAGATTTATGAACCCATCAGATTCTCTACTAGAATTCTGGAAACCTTTACTCAGACCAGTGGTATACTTTCAAAGTTATTTAAACAGAACCATTAGAAGCCTGTACAGCACAGTACCTCTTACTCCAAGGGTACAAAGTTTCAGTTAGATTGGAAGAATGGTTTTCTATTGCACTGTAATCGACTACAATTAATAGTAATGTAATGTATGATTCAAAATTGATGAGAATGGATTTTTAAAATTCTCATCACAAAAATAAAATGTGGAGGTGATGGATATATTATGTAATTAGCTTGATCAAATCTTTCCATAATATGTATACATAAATCAAAATCACATTATATTCCAAAATATGTACAATTGTCTTTTTTTGTGGGTACCGGGGGTCTACCTCAGGACCTCGTGCGCTAGCAGGCACCAATGCCACTGAGCGATATCACCAGCCCTTTTTTTGTATGTGGGTTCCAGGAGTCGAACTCAGGCCCTCGTGCTTGCCAGGCAGGCGTGTACACCACTGAGCCATCTCACCGGCCCCAATTATCATTTGTTAATTAAAATAAAAACAAATGTTCAAAAAGATTTGGTTTACGATTTGATTTGGGGAATGCAAAATAGTAGTAGTTATCAAAAATACCAAAAGGTCCGAAATTTGGGGGCTAAGTTACATCCTAGCTTACTAGGAAACAAAGAAACAATAAAAGAGTTCAAGGGAATGGGAACACAGCTCAATGTTAGAGCATTTGTCTTATCATGCTGGAGGCCCTGGATTTGATCCCCAACAATGCAAAAACAAGCAAACCAAAAATATTGTAAAGTAACATAGATGACACAGTTATAAGAAAAATAAAAATGTTTTCAAAATGTGAAAACTATTTGTTCTTTGTAATAATCAATGACATATATATGTAAACATAAAGCACAGGAAATTTTTCTGATAAATTGTAAATCTTGGTTTCCTAGGCAAACTACTTAAAATGTAAAGAAAATAAAATTTGGAATCTTTTTTAAGAGGTCAATAATAATCAAAGAAAACTTTGTAATATTCAAGAGATAAAGCCAAACTCTGGTTTTGCATCAGAGTAAATTTGTTATTAAAGATTTTTAAATATTACAACTAAATTTGTCTTTCCATAGCCAATTTTGAGCAAGCGATTTAACATAGCCTCTCTGCAAATATTCTTTCACTTTTTATAGCCATTTTATCATATATTTTTCTCTTCATTTTTAAGCAATGAGATATTTTATTTAATACAGTTATTATTTTTTCCTTAAAATAAACAGATTCTTCATACCTTGCTTTCTTTTCCTTTTCAAAAATACATTTTACATTCTGTACATACTTTACATATATATTTGTTTACATTCAATCTCATTGTTTCTAGTAGGTTTATTTCCATCAATGGATTGTATTTCATAATTTTTTCTTGTTTACAAAAAAACTAAATTAGACAATTGTAAATTATCTGTCATGTACTATAATTCTGTAGCAGACCAGCAAATTTCATAAATAATCTCATAATTGTATAGATCTTAGTAAATTATTAATTTAATAAATATCTATAGGTTGGCATAACTTTAACGTTTCAAGGTAACAAAAATATTTTGGGAATTACTTTTAAATTATCTATTATAAAATTTAAATAATCCATTCACCATCACAAATTGTATCCCTGTTAACTTCTTTTTCAGTATAAGGATGATATGCAAATATCATAAAGTAAAAAGCAAATAAATAATCAAAATAGTCTCAATTTTATTTTATTTTTCTTCCAATCAGAATTTATTGGTACATTTTAGATATACATACTGACCACATTCATCGTAGAGAATTTGTACCTGTACATGATATAACTTGTTTCTTTTTCTTATGAAGTTTAAATGCCTTCTGGTTTTTGATGCTCTTATTTTTAACTCCGCACTTGATAGTAATAACTCAACTTGTGCATTTGTTCTTAGGTTGAATCTATAGTTTTATACTAAACCTCTCATAGGTGAAAATATTACTTTATTTCAATAATATACCTAAGTAGAGTTAAAGCGTATGCTATAATTATAATTGATAGACTTTGAAGTCTGATACCCTAAAATATAGCACCTTGCATATTAAAATATTAATTTTAATATTAAAATTTGCATATAAATACTTTTAATGTAACTTTCAAACATAAAATATATACATATTAATGGAGTACTATGTAATATTGATACATGTATATATTTTGATATTATAAAATCAAAAAAATTTATTTCTTTAAACATTTATTATCTCTTTGCGTTGAAATCTTTCAAAATCTCTTCTCTAGCTTTCTGAAATGCACAATGCAGAACTGTTGTCTGCATTCACCACACTATGCAATTTTACCGGACAGCTTCTTTCTCCTAACAGTACTCATTGATCAAAGTTTCCCGATCTCTCTAATCCCCACCCCACAAACCTCAGCTTCTGAAAATCACCATTATACTCTCAACTTCTATGAGATATTTTTTTTAGATTGTACATATAAATGGAATCATGTGGTATGTGTCTTTCTGTGTCTGCCTTGTTTCACTTAATATAATGATCACCAAATCCATGCACACTGTAGTGAATAACAGAGTGCCATTCTTTCTGTGCCTGAGCTATGTATGTGTACCACATTATCTTTAAGCACTCATCAGTTGATGGATACTTGTTTTCATTTCTCAGTTACTGTGAATAGTACGCCAATGAACAATACAATGTATAAGTCTGAGTTCACGCTCTTCCCTTCCTCCATTGTCCTGGGATGGCGCAGCTGGCGAGAGGAGTCTGAGTTCAGCTTCTCCCTTCCTCCATTGACCCGGGATGGCAGCGGCTGGTGAGAGGAGTGTGAGTTCGCGTTTTCTCTTCCTCCATTGAACCAAGACGGTGCGGCAGGCGAGAGTGGAGTTGTGCTCCTCCCTTTTTCCATAGACCCGGGACAGCGCAGCTGGCAAGAGGAGTCCGAGATCGGCTCCTACCTTTTTCCATCGACAAGGAACGGTGGTGGCTGGCAGTAAGAGTCTGAGATCAGCTCCTCCCTCCCTCCATTGAGTGAGGATAGCACAGCTGGCAAGAGAAGTCTGAGATCCGCCCATGCCTCCCTCCACTGGCGGGAATCAGGGCCCGGTTACCTGCAGGAACGCCAGCAACACATTGTGGCCAAGGCGCACACGAAGGATGGGTGGAACTAGAGGTGTGGAAATGTCTCATGCAACAATAACAATAGGAGCCAACAGGTGGTAAGTTAGGAGAACCAGTGTTTTACTTGGGGACAAAGATATGAGGAATAGAAGCAGGTGTGTAGGGCCACCTCTCTTCCCTTTTTTTGTATTTTCTCTCTCTCTCTCTTTTTCTTTTTCTTTTCTAAATGACTGGGGAGAACTCCAGCCACAGAAAACGAATCCCATCCCCCAAATTTAGACACAAAGATCAGACCCAAACCCAGCAAAAATCCACCTGCAATCTTGGCCAGAGTACATATTTCTGGGATCCAACCCAGACCTACCACAGAACTGTAGACACTAGAGGAATTTCAATATTTTCATTTTTTTTCTGTCTGGTTTCCCTCTTGGTGTTTGGGTGGATTAGTGTTTTGTTTTGTTTGTTTTTTGTTGGTTTTGATTGTTTCGTTTTTGTTTGTTTGTTTTCTCTTTCTTTTCTCATTTTCTCTCTGTTCTGTTCTGTCCTGTTTTGTTTTTCTTTCTGTATGTTGCTTTTTTGGTATGTGAGTATATTTTTGTTTACTGTTTTTTTTTCCATTTTTCTCTTTTTACTTTCTTTTATTTTCCTTTTTCTTCCTTCTTTTCTCCTTCATGATTTAGATCTCTAACCTTTCTTTTTGTTTTATTCTACTTGTCCTCTTCCTCCTTTTAGTCAACTGTCTCACTTGAATTTATGATAATTTCATATGACTAAACATTGTCTCTTCTTTTTCTGGTTCACTTCAAATCTCCTAGGCCCTGTCCTCCAATCCTCCCCTCCTGTGTCCTACAATTACCTAAAACCTGGATGATCATCCTGTGCCCTCCAACCTTGCTCCTACTATATTTAACCTCATTCATCTCTCCATCCTACCCTCTATCCTCTTGAAACCCCCCAGAACAGGGTAAAATCATTCTACTAAGTGGAAAATCATTGCATACAAGTTCCTGGTATAAGTTGGATTATATTATATTTCTGTAAACCTTCCTCCTATGGTTATAGACATCAGGCTAATAGTTACCACAGTTTGACAGTAGCCAGACTGTACTTGAGTCTATTGTTATTGCCAGTTGAATTTCTTTATCCAGGATGCCATACATGCTATAACCAGTTTTTCTTCCCTGTATGACAACACTGGTATTGTAAGGGGTCATAACCATCATCATAGTCCAGAACCAAAGAAATGGGCACTAAGTCAGATAGATATCAACTCCTGAGTCTTAATATATTGGTACAGTAGGTTTTTGGGATAGACATAAAAGACCAAGAGCCACCTACATCTAGAAGACATCCAGAGGAACAGACACCTAGGAAAGCCTTGACACCAGTGATAAGGCTATCTAACATAAGAAATATACAAGCATCAACATAAAAAAAAAACAAAATAAAATAGAAAATAAAAAAAATCACAAGACAAAGAAACAAAATGCAATCCCAAATGTCCAGCCCACCCAGGACAACTCCAGAGCACAAAGAGATAGAGGAAATGGGAAGCCAAAAAATTGAATGCTCTGAAATGATAGCAGCAGAAGTGCAAAAACAAATGGAAGAGGCCATAGAAAAAAATACAATGTATACAATGTATACAATGTCTTGGACACTGATTTCAGTCACATTAGGTGTATATGTACTAGTAGGATTGCTGCATAATATGGTAGCACTGTTTTAAATTGAGGAATGTCCATATCGTTTTCCATAGTGGTTATAGATATACATTCCATCAACAGTCTGCAAGTGTTTCCTGTCTTTCACGTGCTCTACAGCACTTTTATCAATCTATCATTTATCTATATCTCTAGACTTAGTCACTTTCTCATCACTGAGACACAATAACTAACACCCATAAATTAAAGGAGAATTTTAATTTGGCTTAGTTGCAGTCCATGTTTGCAAGCTGCAGACCAAGATGGAATGGGGGAAGAATCTGGTAAAGGAAAGTTATGGTCAGGAAGTAGAGAGCAATGGGAGGTGTCTAGTGTGGAGATAGATCCTTCTATGTCACATCTTCAGTGATCCATCTCTTCTGCTTCTTCTGACAAGGCCCCAGATCCTAACATCAAGTCAGTTATATCACCCACATGATTGGATCACCTTCAAAAACTGCACCAATGAGAGCATGAGGAGCTCAGGGACCATTCTTGAACAAAACAGTAGCATTCTGCCCAGGGACCCCAAAAGATTGCTGCATAACTCTTTGTGCAAAATGCAATAATCCATCTCTAAGAGTTGCCAGTCTTAAAATTTCTAGCACTACTAAAAAGTCCAAGTATAAAAATTCTTCTGAGGCACCAACAGTCAGCACATCAGGAGGGTCAGTTCTGCCTGCAGCCACTCCCAGGCAAGTTTTTGTTATGGATTCCATGCCCTCCATGTGTCAAACTGCAAACTCCTGGCTGGCTGTGCATTTTTATTCCCCTCAGCACAGGGCTGGAGAGGTGATGAGCAAAGGACTGACCTGATTGTGGATGAGGCCAACACCTGGGAAAGAAGATAAGCCCCAAAATGTTAGGAGATTCAGGGAGAATCAAGGAATAACCAAGGGTCCAGAAGCTCTAGCCACAAGCAAAAGCCCATTGCAGTTGTAAATTAGAAAAATAGCACGGAATTTTACCCCCAAGAGTGATTGCTTCACAATAAAGGTAGAATTAGAGGAGAAATCCAACGCAGCACCCACCACATTGCCAGAGAGAGAGAGTTTAATTAGGCATCGTATTGGGAACAGGTTGACTGGGTAGGACTGAGCTACAGACCAACTGCATTACAGCTTCACTCAGTGTAGCTATATTAAAACATTTTCAGTGTTACCCTATCACAGTGATTGGATGAGAGACAGTTATGGGACACAGACTCAGAAAGGTGAAGGCTGTGTATAGATCTCTGAGAAGCTCAAGGTCAGGTCAGGAAGGACACTGGGCCTGCACTCTGTAGGGTGAGGCCAGGCCCAGTGGGTGTGGCTTTTAGAAGTGGCTGGATGTGAAGGTTATGGCATTGAGGCAGTTGTCTGCTTGAGCCACCAACCAACTGCCTAAATCCAGTGGAGACCAGTGGTCTGATTGCTGCCCAATTTACTATTGTTAGCAGGGAAGTGCCTTGGCTTGGACAGTTGCCATAGTCTGGGTTTACAAATTGAAGTGACTGCTGAGCGTGGAGGGAATATCACAAATCCACAGGCTATAAAGCTGGAGAGAACTGTGACTTGCTGAATTCCAAAATCTTAGTGCTACAAAGAAGCCATTCATTGGGGAATAGGAATATTTTGACTGATTTTTTCCTCATCTGTTTTGAGTTTTTCTCATGTTTAGGATTTTTTCCTATTTACTTTTTCCTTTTTTTTTGGTTTTGATCTTTTTTTTGTTGTTTTATCTTGTTTATATGCTCTCAAACTTTTAAAATTTCCCTTATTATATTTTCTTGTTATTCTTTAACTTATTCTTTCTTTCTTTTTCTCCCTTTTCTTCTTTGCTTTTTTCTGTAACTTTTATATAACACTATTACTTTCCCATTACTCCTTAATAGGATCCTTTATTTTACATTTATAACATCCTTCTCATCACCCATATCTTTGTTTTTCAAATTTCACTTTTTTATGCTCCCTTTCCACATATCCTTTGTCCTTACTAGTGTACAGTTAAGCTTTACAACTCTATAGATAGTTAACTATATGCTATTACTATTGAACACTGTTTTACTGTTAAAGTGGGTAAAGTCATCGCATTTTTCAGATGTTTACTGTAGATCAGTATTTAGTTTGTCTTAGTGTTTTTAATATAATCATAGAACTTTATTCTATTGTGAAATGTGGTACATTACTGGTTCTTAGGATTCTTGCATTTGCACTGTTGTTGTTACTGATATTATTACTCTAGCCACAGTGACATAGCTGTTAATATAAATTGATTTTGTCTGAGAGTATATGGATTGCCATGGTGTCATTAACAATATTGTGACCCATTCCCAGAGAACTGGATACTGAGAAAAATATGCTGCAGCTTCCCATCCCAAACAAGCAGAGGTGTGAGTATCCTGGGACAGAGGGAAAGGCCTATAGTTGGCAAATCCCAGAGTACACCACTGATTATCAGAAACTAAAGACAAATCCATACTAGCAGCAAAGATTTCCACTAGAATCAATTGACAAGACTCAGCACAAAAAGAAAAATAGAAACATGAGAGGACAAGGAAACAAAATGCCTCCAAAAAGTCCCAACTCTCTCCAAAGACAATCCAAAGGGCATTAATGGGTAGAAAATTAAAAGACACACAGCCAAGTTATTTGGAAGGATAACAAAGGAGATTTTAAAGAACAGACCAATAAGGTACTTGTAAAATTCAAAGGAGATATAAACAGATAATGAAACTAACAAATGATCAGGAGTCTACAGAAGACATTAATAAATATGTAGCTGAGTTACATAAAACAATGCAAAGCATGAAAATTTAGCATAAAAAAGAATTAGAATCCATGAAAACTAACAAACAGAAATAGAGGAGATTAAAAATTTTATTAAAAATATGGACAGAATAAGCTACCAATGTGAGGACAGAGTGTCAGATCCAGATGACAGGTTATAGTTTGCAATCAGTTATTAAGAGATAACTCAAAAACAACAAGAAAATATAAAAATGGATCCAAAAGCTGCTAGATGATGCAAAGATTAACCACAAATCAGCTGGAATTAGTGGAAAATCACAAGACATCACAAATGGAAAAAAACTGTACATATACAGAAGTAAAAGCTGAAAACTTCCCAACTATGAGAAAAAAATTAGCATATAGAGACCCAAATAGCAATGATCAGAAAAGACCCAAGCCACAATATACCGTAGTCAAAATCTGAGAAGTCCAACATGAAAACAGAATCTTAAAGGCTGTTAGAATAAACCAAAGTATCACTTACAATGTAAAGGCATTAGAATTACAGCAGACATCTCAAAACAAACCTTAAAAGACAGAAGTGCCTGGAGTGAAGTATTTCAATTCCTAAAAGAAAATACTTCTAACCCAGACTGATAAATACTATAAAACTATCTTTGAAAATTGATGGAAAAATAAAATATTTCCATCATAAAGAAATTCATGGCCAACAAAGCAGCACTACAAAAAATTCACAAGATAGCCTAGAAAGATACACTGAAATTAATGATGCCATAATTCTTAATAGAATTAATGCATTAGGTAGGATGAGCAGTTAAGTAGAAGGAAAGAAATTATCAAAAGGAAAATAATAAAATGACAGTAATAAATCAATAATTATAAGTAATAATTATAAGCAATAACTCTCAATGTGAATGTTCTCAACTCACCAAGAGAAAAACAGATTGGCAGAGTTAATTAAGAAATAAAATCTGAATGTTTGCTGTATACAAGAAAACCATTTAACCAAAAAAAGAAATGTATAGACTAAAAAACAAAGGATGGGAAACATTATCCCATCCAATGGGAACATGAAACAAACAGGAGTAGCTATCCTATTTCAAGGCAAAGAGGACTTTAAGACAAAATTGATGAGAAGATCACTACATATCGGTCACGATAACAATTCAACAAGAAGTGATAATTAAAAACAGATTCAAAAAACAGTGATGCACACAACCTCATAAAACAGACAATACTGGACATAAAAGATCAGAAAAACATCATTACAAGTATAGTGGAGGACCTGAATGTACCACTATCACAAATTGATCAACAAGACAAAACTCAGAGAAATATCTGATTTGAACTAAACCTTTCAAGAAATAGACATAATACCATATATATCTACAGAGTGCTCCACCTAACAATATTAGAATACAAATTCATCACAGAAGGATATGGAATTTTCTCTGGAATAGTCTACAAACTAGCCAATAAAGCACGCATAAATAAATGCAAAATAATCAAAATTATACCCTGTGTATTATCAGATTATAGTGCAAAGAAACTAAAATTTAATGGCAAAAGGGACCACAGAAATTATGAAAATTCATGGAAATTAAACAATACATTCTTGAATAATCAATGGGTCACAGAAGAAATCAAGGCAGAAATAAGTCAGAACTAAACAAGAAGACCAGTACAACCTATCAGAACTCATGGGACAAATGAAACAACTGCTAAGAGGGAAGCTTAAAACTGAATGTCCATAATAGAAAAAAACAGAGCTAGCCCAATTTATAACCTAATGGTGCACCTCAAGGTCTTAGGAAATGAAGAGCAATCTAAGTCCAAATCTGCTATAAGGAAGAAAATTTTAAATTCAGAGAATAAATCAATGAAATGAAAACTAAAATGAAAAAAATAAATACAAAGAATCAGTGAATAGTTGATATTTGAAAAATAATACACAAAATAGACAAACCCTTAGTCAATCATACCAAAAAAAAAAAAAGAAAGAAAAGACACAAATCAACATAACTAGAAATGAAAAAGATGGGCTGGTGAGATGGCTCAGCGGCGTAAGTGCCTGCCTGGCAAGTGCGAGGGCGTGAGTTTGACTCCTGGAACCCACATATGAAAAATGGGCTGGTGATATTGCTCAGCAGCACAGGTGCCTGCTGGCACGTGAGGTCCTGAGGTCGACCCCTGGTACCCACAAAAAAAAAGAAATGAAAAAGGTGAAAGCACAATGGAAAGCATGGAAATTCAGAAGCAACTACTTCACAAAACTGTGTAGTAATAAATCAGAGAACTCAAAAGAAAAGTATATATTCCTAGATACACAGGAATCACCAAAACTGAACAAAGAAGATGTAATAACACTGAATACTCCAATAACAGGCACGGAAATTGAAGGAGTAGTAAAACATAAAGCCCTACCAACTAAGAAAAGTCAGTTCAATTTACTGCTAAATTCTAAAAGAACTTAAGCAAAGATCTAATGACAATATTCTCTACTCTTTAATGAAATAAAAAAGAAGGCATACCCTAAAAGCTAGAGTTACCATGATTCCAAAACTCCACAAAGATTCAACAAGAAAGAAAACTACAGTCCAGCCTCTTTGACAAACATAAATGCCAATACCCTCAGCAAGAGACTGACAAACAGAATGCCACAAATCAACAAAAAAAATCACACACCATAACCAAGTATTCTTCATCCCAGGAATGAAAGAATGGTTCAAAATATGAAAACCAATAAAAGACATCTATCATATAAAGAGAAGCAAGGAAAAAAAAACACATAATCTTAATAGCTTCAGAAAAGGCTTTTGACAAAACCCAGCATCCATTAATGATGAAAAACATGACAGAAATAGGTATAGAAAAACTTATTGCAATTTGATCATCATTTATGACAAAGTTATTGCCAACATCGTATCAAATGGGGGAAAATAAAAGCTTTTCCTCTAAAATGAGGAATAATACAGTGACGTCCATTATCACTGCTACTGTGCAAAATAGTCCTTGAAATATTAGCCAGAGCAATCAGGTAAGAGAAAGAAATAAATGGATATGTATAGGAAAGGAATAAGTCAAATTATCACTATATACAAATGACATGATCCTTTACATACAAGATCCAAAAATTCCACTAAAAGTCTACAAGAATTAAGAAACAAATTGAATAATGTAGACATTATTTGTAGACAAATAAATATGAATCTTATAAATTAATAATAAATTCCCAAGGAAGAAATTGAGAAAACAATACCACTCTCAATAGCATCAAGAAAAATTACATACAAGTAATATGAATTAACATAACACAGGGATTGAAAGACATGTACAATGAGAACTACATTAATCTGAAAAAGGAGATTGAAAAGAACCAAATAATATAAATTTATACTTGGTTTCTTGGATGGGAAGAAGAAATATAGTCAAAATGCCCATACTTCCAAAACTGAGATGCAGACTCAATGCAATCCCACTCAAAATGACAACTGCATTCCTCACAGAGCAAGAGAAAGCTATACTAAATTTTATAGCAAGTGAGAAGAGACCTGGATTAGCAAAAGAAATCCTAGGTAGTAAAAGCAAAGCAGGAGGCATTACAAACTAGATTATAAGGGATATTACAAAGCTTCAGTGATTAAAACAGCATGGTACTGGGAAAAATATTGAGGTACTTGATCTTTGACAAATGTGCCAAAAACATACACCGAAGTAAAGATAGCTTCCACTATAAATGTTACTGGGAAAATTGGATATTTAAATGCAGCATTTTGTGTTCAGTTACATATATCTCTTCATGTACTAAAATAAAATAAAAATGGCTAAAGATATAAATGTTAAAACAGAAACATTTTATTTGGGTGAAGATAAAATAGGTAAAACATTTGAAGACATAGGTGTGGGCAAGGACTTTCTCAATAGAAACCTAATGGCATAAGAAAGAGCACCAAGAATGAATAAATGGGATCATGTCAAATTTCAGAGTCTGCACAGCAAATGAAACAATCATCAGAGTGATCAATCTACAGAATGAGAAAAAATTATGCCAGCTATTCCTTTAACAGACTACCATCTAGAATATATGGAGAACTCCAACTGACACTCATCAAAATAAAAGTCCAAATCAAAACCTGTCAAGTGAAATGAATTGACAGCTCTCAGGAAGAGAAGTACAAATGGGCAACAAAAACATAAAAAAAAAAAAATCCACATGACTGGCCATTATAGAAATACAAATTAAAACAATGCTGAGATTCCATCTCCAGAAAGAATAGCAATCATCAAGAAATCAAATTACAAATGCTGAAGATGATGAGAGCAAAAAGGAACACTTCTAACTTGTTAATGAGAATGTAAAATAGTATAACGACTATGGAAATCAGTATAATGTTTACTGAAAAACTAAACTAGAAATTCCATTTGATCCAACAATTCCCCATCTAGGTATATTCCTAAAAGTGTTAAAGACATTATATTATGGTGATATATGCATACATATTATTATAGTAGCATACTTCAACATAGTGGAATCTTGGAAATGGCCTATATACCCATCAGCAGAGGAATGGATAAAGAAAATATGGCATTTTTACATAATTGGGTACTACTCTACCATATAGATGTATAAACTTGATTCACTCATAAGTAAATGGGTGTACCTTGAGACCCCAATATAAATTTAAATAAATAAGACACAGAAGCTTAACTACAATATCATTTCTCTTATATTAGAAACCCAAAACATAAAAAAGAGCAAAATAAATGGTAGATAATAGGAAGTAGGGAGATCTTTTTCAAATGAGAAGTGGAACAAAAGATGGAGCGTACAAGAAAGAAAAGGTGATAAAAATAATAATTGGAAAAAATGCAGATAGAGCCTTTGCAAATGGGAGGGCTTCCAAGAGTTGGGATGAATAAGGATGGAGGGACAAGGTAAGGGACAAATAGAATTAAGACGTGTTGTTCCCATAGAGATCTCTTCAGTTGCTTTTCAGTGTTGTACTTTGGTCACTGGTAACTCTAATCCTCTGCTACAACTCCAATATTCTGCCACCTTGGTTATTTTGGAAAAGGAAGATGCAGTGTAGTTAGTCCAGCAAGCAAGTATTCTGTGAATGTATTCTAATATTGTTAATGTCACAAAGGCAATCTGAGTGTTGGCTTACAGAGAAACAGAAACAATTAGGTGACCCTGTTAATATCAAGTGAAACAGCTGTGTTATTATTGTCCAAGACAAATTAGATATTAACATAGTATAAGAACCAGTTATATACTACCCGTATTCCTAGAGAAGAAACTGTTAATTTTATTTTATTTATTTTTTTTTGTGGGTACCGGGGGTCGAACTCAGGACCTCGTGCACCAGCAGGTACCCATGCTGCTGAGCGATATCACTGGCACTTTTTTCGTATGTGGGTACCGGGAGTCGAACTCAAAGACCTTGCGCTTGCCAGGCAGGTGCTTATGCCGCTGAGCTATCTCACCAGCCCAAAACTGTTAATATTAATATGAACATTAAGGCAACTCAGCTATTGGCTTACAGCTAGTATGTACTAAATGTAACAGTTATATCTCTGTTAATGGTAGAAAATAATGCAACAGTAATTTTACAGAGTTAACTATTAGAAGATTAACAAAGCATTATGATTATACCATTAAAGACTTAGGGTTTGGGAATGGGGAAAGCAAAAGGAAAACTTTGAAACCTTAAACTCTATGATACAAGTAGGAGGAGTATCTTATTGGGGAGTAGAAGGATGTCTACAGAATTGGGTAAAGGTAGGAAAAAACAGGCAAGAAATAGAAGATAAATGAAAAAAAGGGAGAAAAATGAACAAAATTATACAGAGAATAAAAAAGGAGAGAAGTAATGAAAAGGAGAATATTTAAAGGGGAACAAAGAAAAAATAGATGAATAAAAGAAGACAAAGAGATTATAAGCAAGGATAAAGGAAAAAGGAAGATTACCCAAGCCTCAGGAAGCTGGTGAAGATGGGAGGAGGAGGAGGAGAAGAAAATAAAACCCAAGAACAAAACATAACAAAAAAGACCCAATGTTCATACTCACAATAAAAAACAGTTAAAGAAAAGCCAAGTGAACAAAAATAAAAGAAAAACAAAAACAAAAACAACAACAAAAAAGAGAAATTTCTCTGTGAATTCAAGTTTGTAGTTATCTTCTCTTGTCCAAAGTTTTCTGCCAGTGTCCAATTCAAAGTGTGACTGTGCTCTCACTGGTAGATAAAAGAGATAGTCAGTGCCCAGATCTGGGCTGGTTAACTATCAGTAAGCCAGCAATAGGACTAGGGTGGGTGCCAATTCTGGATTTTTCAAATCTATGGAAATTCAGGCAGAATCTGGCCTGTGGTCATGGGGGTGGGGCCCAAGTCATTTAGCTTTATAACACTATGGGTGTTTCTTGCTAGCCTAACCACAACTCCTTGACCATGGATGTCTCCTATGGTTGTCCCTTGCCCAGTCACTGTTGGTGTTTAACACTGGGAGTCTTGAGATGAAGCCAATCTGTGGCTGCTCTGAGTCCCAACTTCACTTAGGCCTTTCCTAGAATGGTGTCTGACTAAGCACCCTCTCCTGAGAATATGGCAGACTGGAGTCACTCACTAGCTATTGTAGCACACAGCATCTACTGCTCCATTCCAAATGCACATTTCCCCTTGAAGGACTCTGGACTCTTCTGCTTTCACTGTGTCTCTGTAGATTTGATTTTTCCTGCTCACAAGCCATGAGCCAGGACCTGTGGAGAAAGTGCTCATTGCATATCCTTTTTCTGCATTGTGGTGTGTCCATTCAATTTCTCTGCAGGCTCCAATATTCCAGTTGGACATTTTCTGGGTCCCAGGAATACACTTCTCACCTTCTTTGCTTCTGCGGGTTGTTAATTTCCAGTGTCTGGATTCTGGACCTTGGAGAAGTTGATTTGTTTCTGTTACTGCTCTGCCATCTTCCCAGAAGGCCCCTTTAGACTATAAGAATCCAGAAACCTCAGCCCAAATCAAGCAAACAAATAAACAAATGCAATAGAAACATGGAAAGAAAAAGCAACAAAATGAATCCACAACCTCCAACTCCCATGAAGCCAATCCAGGGGGCAAAAAGTGGCAGAATAGTATGAGCCACGTACCTGATTTACTCTAAAACATATCACAGAAGGTTAGAAAGCAGCTGAAAGTGATACTCAACAGGATTAGAGAAGCTATAACTAAACATATAATGGAAGTAATAACCAAAAAGTTGAAGGTGCTCTCTAAAGACAGTAATAGAAAGCTATATGAGCTAAACAAAACAACAGAAAGCATGAATGGCTAGTTCACCAAAGAATTAGAGTGTATGAAAATGTTTAAATCAATAATCCAGGAGATTAAAATTTATATTGAAAGTATGGCAACACAACAGCCAAATGTGAGGACAGAATTTCAGAACTAGAAGACAGTGATGCCTTCAAAGTCCAACAATTAAAAGACACTTTAAAAACAGTAAGAGAAAATGAAAAATTGATCCAACAACTGCTAAAGGATACAAAGAAATCTAATCTAAGAATAATTGGAATAAGTGAAAAATCAGAAGACAACACAAGTAGCATAAAAAGCCTGTTCACAGAAATAAAGGCAGAAAATCTTCCAAATATATGGAAAGAAATAAATATACAGATAAGTGAGGTGTATATAACACCAAATAGTCATGACAAAAATAGAAACTCTCCATACTACATTATACTCAAAATTCCAGTATTTCATCACAGGGGCAAAGTCTTAAAAGCTATTAGAGAAAGGCAACATATCACATACAAAATTAAACCCATGAGAATCACAGCAGACTTCGCTACACAAAACTTAAAGGCCAGGAAGGCTTGTATTGAAATGTTTCAAGAACTATATGGTAACAACTTCCAACCCTGAGATATGTATCTTGCAAAAATGTCCTTTAAACTTGATAGAGAAATAAGTTTTTTTCATGACAAGGAACACCTCAAAAAATTCATGGTCACGAAACTAGCATTACAAAAAATTCTCAAAAATATCCTAGAAAGAGACAATGAAGAAAATGATATCAATATGTCAGAAAGAATGAATACAGCTGGCATGATGAGCAGCAAAGCATAAAGGGGAAAAAAGAGAAAATCAGAAAAAGGAAAACAATGCAATAATGGGAATAACATATCAGTAATAACTCTATATGTGAATGGCCTCACTTTCCCAATCAAAAGATACACATTGGTAGAATCAATCAAGAAAGAAATTGTCCCACACATAGTATCATAACATAGCACAATGAAACTAGAAATCAATGGCAAAAGAAACCACATAAACTAGCAAACATGGAAATTGAACAATCCTCTCTTCAATAATCAATGGGTCACAAATGAAATCAAAGGAGTTTAGACAATTTCTATAATCAAATGATAATGCCAGTATGACATACTAGAACCTATAGGAATCAATGAAAGTAGCAGTGAATTCCCACATCAGATAAACAGAACGAGCTTAAATGAATAACCTAATTATGCACCTCAAGTCCTAGATAAACAAGAAGAATCCAAACCCAAAGCTAATATGAGAAAAGAAATTATAAAAATCAAGGTAAAATTTAATAAAATTGAGACTGAAAAATACAAAGAATCAATGAATCAAACAGTTGGTTCTTTGAAAGACTAAATAAAATAGACAAATCTTTAGCTAATCTTATCAAAATAAATAAAGCAAAAAGACCTAAACCCATGCAATTAAAAATTAAAAAGGTGAAGTCACAATTGGTTGAGTTAAAATAAAAAAGATTATTGGTAACTACTTTGAGAACCAGTTTTTTTTTTTTTTTTTTTTTGGTGTGTGTGTGGGTACCAGGGGGTCGACCTCAGGACCTCACGTGCCAGCAGGCGCCTGTGCCGCTGAGCGATATCACTGGCCCCTTTTTCGTATGTGGGATCCGGGAGTCGAACTCGGGCCCTCGCGCTTGCAAGTCAGGCGCTTATGCCGCTGAGCCATCTCACCAGCCCGAGAACCAGTTTTTTAATAAAATGGAAGATTCAGAGGAAATGGATATATTTCTAGCTATATATAAAGTAACAAATTTGAACCAAGAAGACATAAAAATCAGCCAATATCAGTCAGTGAAATTGAAGAAATAATAAATAAAACTACCAACCAAAAGAAGCCCTGGTCCTGATGCATTCATTGCTCAGTTCTACAAGAATGTTAAATAAAACCTAATGCTAGTTCTTCTCAAACTATTAAATAAAATTGAAAGAGAAGCAGTACACCCAAAGTCATCCTGGAAGCGAACATTACCCTGATGCCACAACCAGAAAAGGACCCAACTGAAAAAAGAGAATTACAGGGAAATCTTTATAATGACAACAGATGCAAAGATCCTCGTTAAGATACTGGCAAACAGAATGCAGAAAATCATCAAAATATGTCATACATCATGAACAAGTAGGACTCATTCCCAGAATGCAGGGTTGGTTTGACATACACAAATCAATAAGTGTAATACATCACATACAACAGAATCAAGGACAAAATGAACTGATCATCCAATAGAAGGAGAAAAAGCATTTGACAATATCTGACATGCATTCACTATAAAAACACTGAAGAAAATAGGAATAGATAAAAGCCATTAATGACAAATGAACTGCCAACATCATAGTGAACAGAGAGAAGCTAAACATTTCCCTCCAAAATTAGGAAGCATATCCCCACTTCCTTTTAATATAGTTCTCAAAACATTAGCTAGAGCAATAAGAGAAGAAAAAGAAACTAAAGAGATACAGATAGGGAAAGAAAGAAGTTAAATTAATATTTGCTGATGACATGATCCTCTCCATAGAAGACCCCAGAAAACTATACCAAAAGACTCCTAGAACTAATATTCAAAGTCAGCATTCAGCAAGATACAAAATCAGGTCTCAAAAATCAATAGCATTTCTGTACACCAACAAACTTACTGAGATGGAAATTAGGGTAACAGTACCCTTTGCAATACCACCAAGAAAAAAAAATATTTAGGAATTAACCCAACCAAAGAAGTTAAAGACTCCTACAATGAAAACTACAGTACTCTGGAAAAGGAGATTAAAGAGGATATCAATAAAGGGAAGGATATCCCCTGTTCTTGTATAGGTAGTGCCAATATAGTCAAAAGGCCATACTTCCAAGACTCATATAGATTTAATACAATCCCAGCCAAAATATTAATGGCATTCCATACAGAACCGGAGAAAGTAATCCTAAAACTTATATGGAACCATAAAAGACCTAGAAAAGCAAAAGTAATTCTGGACATAAAGGGCAAGACAGGAGGCTTCGCAATCTTGGACTTCAAGTTATACTACAAAGCCATGGTGATAAAAACAGCATGGTATTGTTAAAAAATATACACACTCATCAATCAGTGGAACAAAGTAGAAGATACAGAAACAACTCCAGGCACACTCAGCTAAGTTATCTTTGGCAAAGTGGTCAAAATAGCCTCTTTACAAATCGTGCTGGGAAATCTAGCTTTCCACATGCCAAAGGTTGATCCTAGACCCAAATCTCTCACCATGCACTAATGGAAAATCAAAATGGATCAAAGATCTAAACATTATAACAGAAATATATAATTTGCCCAAAAGACAAAATAGGTTAGACTCTTGAAGACATGTGTGTAGACATAGTTTCTGAAAAAAAAAATAAACTCAGTTGCTCAAGAAATAATACCAAGAATGAACATCTGGTATCATATCACATTAAAAACTTCTGCACAGCAAATAAACCACTAACAGAATGAAGAGACAACCTACAGAATAGAAAAAAATTTGCAAGGATTACTCAAATAACTAATATCTAGAATATATGAAGATCTTAAAAATCAGACCCCTCAAATTAAAAGACCCACTTAATAAGTGGGCATCTGAAATGAATAGACACTTCTCAATAAATAAATAGAAATGGCCCTTAGATATAAAAAAAAGTTTGAGATTGTTTATCATTGGAGAAATGGAAATTCCTGGATGCAACCATTATACTGATTCCAAAACCATAAAGGAGATTCCATCTCACTCCAGAAAGAACGACTATCATCAAGAAGTCAACCAATAAAAAATGTTGGCAAGGCTGTGGAGAGAAAGGAACACTTCTCAGTTTTTGGTGAGACTATAAACTCATACATCCACTATGGAAGTCGCTATGGAGATTTCTCAGAAAACTAAAAGTGAAAATCCCATTTGACCCAGCTTAAAAGTTACTCCTTTTAGGTATCTTCCCAAAAGATTTAAAGACATCATACCACAATGATGTATGCATACCCATTTGTAGCTGTGAAATTCATAATAGCTAAATCTTGGAAACAGCCTATATGCCCATCAACAGGTGAATGGACTAAGTGGTATTTATACACAATGGAGTACTACTCTGCCATCAAAAGGATAACCTTGTGTCATTTGTAAGAAAATGGGTGCACCTTGAGACCATAATGTTAAGTGAAGTAACCCAGACACACAAGCTTAAGCATTGCATGATTTCTCTTATATAAATGTCTATGTATATAAAAAACAGATAAGAGGGGAATAAAAGAAAAACAGGTATTGTAATCCAGTGAAGCCAATGTGTCTAAAAGTGTACCTTGACTTAGTACAATTGTCTTACATGTTTTAAATGTTCTTTGACATATTAGTGTGGTTTTCAATTTGTGTATATGATACTTAACTTTATAAAGTTTTATAATATAAATAAATTAATCTAATGATGGAGGAAATAAAAGGGGTGGAGTGAGGGGGAAAAGAATAAATTGAAATATGCTATCTACATGTGCCAATTCCCTATAGTGAGTGGAATCATGTACTGCAAACATTTACTAATAAAAGTAAAATAATAAAAATAAAAAGGTGTATTAATATACACATATGAACTCCCCACAATAAATGCTATCATTATGTAATGCATGAAGTACATATAAGAATAAAACATTTTTTTTTGTGGGTACCAGGGGGACGACCTCAGGACCTCACGTGCCAACAGGCACCCGTGCCACTGAGCGATATCACTGGCCCCTTTTTCGTATGTGGGTTCCAGGAGTCGAACTCGGGCCCTCGCGCTTGCAAGGCAGGCACTTACGCCGCTGAGCCATCTCACCGGCCCAAGAATAACACATTTTAAAATGAAATAAGTAAACAAAATCTCCTTTGAGACTGAGGCAAATTCTTAGCTGCAAGTCCCTGAAAAAAAACACAAAAAGGGAAATTTTAAACCTTGCTGATATACAATAGCACATAATAAACATTCCCATTTCAAAACACAGGAATGGGAGGGTATCAAATGGAATGAGACCAAAGCAACATCAACACCTAGCAGGGCAAAATTAAATCCCGTAGTTCACTCTCCAGCACCTGGGGCAAAGATATGAACTTCAAAGTGTGTGGGCTTCAGTGCACTTATGGCACTGCAGACTATAGATCTCCTGCATTTTTATTTGGGCTGATGTTGTTCACTTCTTGTGCTGTTTCTCAGATATTCTGTATTATTGAATTCTCCATCTTCCTGGAATATTTACTTCATAGATTCTTTCACTCACAGAGGTTCATGCACTGCCCTTCCAGGGTCACCATCCTTGGTTTCCCAAGCCTTCTTATAAAATCTGGATAGAAGTCTCCTTGACTCCACAACTGTAATAGTATGCATGCCCCTAAAACCAGGATCATTTAGACAATGCCATAGTCTGCTGCTACCTCAAGCAGTAGCCAGCCCCACTTGGATCATTGCTGTAGGGGACTCTGACTGCCTGTATAACTTAGTGCTTGGAAACTTTTTCCTAGCTGGACCTGAATGAGATAGGTTGTCTGAGGTTTTCTTCTAAAATTTTTCACATTTAGAGTTTAAGCTGACAAATGATGGGGTGTTTTTGATCCTAGAAAGCTTCAAGGCATCTTTACTGTTGTCATGATACAAAGTATTTATCTTCTTTATAATGCTAATTTTTAGCAACCAAGCTCTGTGCTTCAAATTTATTGGCCTAAACTTTAGCTTCCTTCTTGATGAAACTCAAAACTTATAAAATGGCTTAGTGTGCCTTTTGCTTTTGATTCTCTATTTAGAGCTGGCTAAAAGCATTGAACTGTATCCATGACACAGTCTGAACATTGGGCTGTCTTGAAATTTCCTCTGCCAGTTTAGTCTGCCATTCTTAATTTGTTTCCTTCAGTCTTGAGATAAGAGCAAATTATAGAAAAATTTTCTTCCAGAGCATAACACAGATGGTATTGAGTCTAAGTGCTCATGGATTCTTTGTTCCCTACTGAATACTCCTGAGCCTGGTCTTTACCATCTACATTTTTATCAGAATTTTGATCTTCTTCACTGTAAACAGAGTGTTCCATCAAGCTCAGCTTATAGCTATCAACAGTTTCTCTAGAGAGCACCTCCCAAACTTTCTCAAATCCAAAAAATAAATTCCAAAGTCTTCAAACAACATAGTCAGGCACAGTCACAGCAAAAAACCCAGTTTTGGTAACAAAATCTGTGTTAGTTACTTTCTTTTCACTAAGACAAAATATCCACTACTTTCAACTTAAAAGAGTAGAGACTTATTTTGGCTCACACTTACAGTACATGTCCTGCAGAGTCCAGGCAGAAAAGACATGGTGGCAGGGTCTGGTGGAGAAAGCTTCTCACACCATGGAAATCTGGAAGCAGAGAGAGAAGGGAAGAGCCAGGGAGGTATAAATACCATACCAGGGCCCATCCCCAGTGACTCATCTCTTAGTCTAATTCAAGTAAGGCCCCACCTCCTAACAGCAAGTCAGCTATGTTGCCCACATGATTCAATCACCTTGTAAAAGCACTGCCTATAAGGGCAAGCGGCCTATGGGGAACACTCATGATCTAGAAAATTATATATATATATATTTTTTATTAAAACTTTGATTAACACATGACTTTGGTACATAATAATTATTTCTTGGGTAAATTTGATACAAGTACATAACACATAATAATAACTTTTTAATTCCCTTTCACATCCCTCCCCTATCCACTTCCTATTTTCTATCTTTTATTTTGCCCTGTATGCATAATCCGGTTTTCTTAATTAAGAGAAACCATGGCTATTTAACATTGTGTGTCTGATTGATTTCACTTAATATTATCATCTCAAGATGCATCTGTTTTCTTACAAATGACTCAAGTTTATCTTTGTGGCAAAATAGTTCTCCATTGTGTATAAATACCACATTTTCTTTATCAGTTCATATAGTCTGCATCCAACATTTAGGTATTAGGAACTGTGCTGCTATAAACATGAGTATTCATGTATCACTGTATTATGATGTCTTTAACTCTTTGGGGAAGATACCTAGAAGGGGAATATGTAGTTCAAATGGAACTTCTAGTTTCAAATTTTTGAAGAATCTCCACAATGATTTTCATAGTGGTTGTACTAATTTATATTCTCCCCACTGAAAAATGTAGAAACCTTCAATTTTCCCCAAAGCCTTACCATCACTTGTTATTTGATTTCTTAATGATGGGTATTCTTTCTGAAGTGAGATGGAATCTCAGTTTTGTTTTAATTAGCATTTGTCTAATGGCCAGCAATGTTGAACATTTGTTCATGTATTTATTGGCTATTTGTAATTCTTATTCTGTGCAGTTTAAATTCATTGACTTGCCAACTTTTCTGATTGGGTCTTTCATCTTTTAGGAGTCTAATATTTTGAGTTTTTCCTATATTGTAGATATCACTCCCTTCAGGCATAGCTGGCAAAAATATTTTCCCATTCTATAGCTTATCTTTTCACTCTGTTCATTGTTTCTTTGGTGTGCTGAAACTTTTCAATTTGATATAATGCCATTTGCTGATTCTAAGTATTATTTCCTATGCAACTGCTGTTCTATTCATAAAATCTTTGTTTATCCCTATGACTTCAGAAATTTACTTATTTTATTTTCCAGCCATAAAGTGTTTCTAGGCCAGTGAGATGGCTCAGCGGCATAAGTGCCTGCCTGGCAAGCACGAGGGCTTGAGTTTGACTCCCGGATCCCACATACAAAAAAAGGGCCAGTGATACTGCTCAGCGGCACGGGCGCCTGTTGGTGCACGAGGTCCTGATGTCGACCCCCGGTACCCACAAAAAATAAATAAATAAATAATAAAAAATAAAGTGTTTCTGTTTTAACTTTGAGTTATTTCATTTATTTTGAGTCTAGACAGTATATTGTGAGATTTATGGATCTAGATTCATTCTTTTGCATGTGTATAGCCAGTTTTCCCAGCACAATATATTAAAGAGACTGTATTTCCTCCAGTGTATGTTTATAACCACTTTGATAGTGATCAAACAATTGAGTGTACTTGGGGATATTTCTCCAGTCTGAACTTTGTTGCTGTGCCAACACCATGCTGCTTTTATCACTGTAGAATTGTTACATGACTTCAATTCTGAGAATGTGATATCTCTGCTTTTGCTCTTATTATCCGGGATTGTTTACTCAAGTTCTCTGAAGAATACTGTTGGTATTTTCATTAGGATTATTTTAAATTTGTATATCAATTTTTTAAGTACAGCCACTTTGACTATATTGATTCTGCCTACCCAGGGAGAGGGGATAGCTTTCCGTTTTCTGATGTCCTCTTTGATTTTCTTATTCTGAGTATTGTCATTTTTGTTGTAGAGTTCTTTCACTATCTTAGATTAATTCCTAAGTATTAAATTTTCTTGGTTATACTGTGAATTGTATACTTTCCTAAAATCTTTTTAGTAGATTCATTATTGGTGTAAGTAATTCTATCGATTTTGTGTGCTGATATTGTATCCGGCTACACTGCTGAATATGGTTATTAATTCTTGAAGACTTTGAGTCTTTTTGGGGTGTTCTATGTAGAGTATCATGTCTTCTGCCAATCATGACTGTTTCATTTCTTCCTTTCCTATACATACCCTTTTAATTTTCCCTAATTCCTCTAGCTAATGTTTCAAGAACTCATTTATTTATTTATTTATTTATTTATTTATTTATTTATTTATTTATTTATTTTTGTGGGTATCGGGGGTCGAACTCAGGACTTCCCATGCCAGCAGGCACCCGTGTCACTGAGCGATATCACCGGCCCTTTTTTTGTATGTAGGTACCGGGAGTCAAACTCAGGACCTCGCGCTTGCCAGGCAGGCGCTTATGCTGCTGAGCTATCTCACCGGCCCTCAAGCACTCTTTTAAACCAGAGTGGTGGTAGTGGATATCTTTTTCCTGATTTTAGAGGGAAAGATTTCAGGTTTTCCCCATTTAATATTATGTTGGCTATACATTTGTGATAAATGGCTTTTACCAAATTGAGATAAGTTCCTTTTATTCCTATTTGTTCACTGTTTTTATTGTGAAAAGATTTTCAATTTCCTTAAAGTTTAAAAAAATCTGAAAAATTATGCCTATTAAGATGACCATGGGATTCTTATATTTGCTTCTGTTTGATGGATTCCATTTGTAGATTTGCATATGTTGAATCATGCTTACAACCCTAGGATGATGTTTAATTCTTCATGATGCATGATCTTTTTGATAATTTATTGTATTCTGTTTATTTGTATCCTGATTAGGATTTTTTACATTTATATTCATTAAATATATTCTTCTATAGTTCTCCTTTTTGGTTGGACTTTTGTCTGATTTTGGAAGCAGAGTAATGGTAGCTTCCATGAATGACTTCAAGAGTACTCCTTTCCTCTCAATTTCATTAAAGAGCTTGGGTAATGTTGGTGTTAATTCTTGAATTTTTGTAGAATTCAGCATTGACTCCATCTAGAGTCACATGCTTTCCTTAGTTGGAGGGACTTTATTACTGCTTCAATTTCATTGTCTGTAGTTGAATTATTCATAGTTTTAAAATATTTTTAGTTCAATTTTGGTAATTAACATATATCTAAGAATCTACCCATTTCTTTAGACTTCTATTTATTTGAGTACAGATTTGAGAAATAGTACTTTATATTCATTTCATTTTGAAAATGTCCATTGTGATTTCACATATTTCATTAATAATTGCATTTATTTGGATCTTTTATCTCTTTTTTCATTAGATTGGCTAACAATTTATCTATTGTGTTTATTCTTTGGGAAAACCACCTCTTCATTGATTCTTTTTATCTTTTGGTAGCCTCAACTTCATTCATTTCTACTCTGACATTTATAATTTCCTTCTTTGTCCTAGTTTTGGGTTTGGATTGTTCTTGTTTTTCTAGGTGCATTGTTAGCTTATTTATTTGTGCTAGTTCTATTATTGTAGTTTGGGCATTCACAGTTAAACACTTCCATCATATATTGGCACAAGATAAACATTTTCATCTTTCTATCCAAAAGATAGAAATAGATGGATTCAAGGTATAGGACCACAGCAAAACCCAAATCCTGTGGAGCAAACAGTAAATCTCCTCATTCCATGTGTAGCACTTGAGGCAATGTGTGATGAGATGTGAACTCCAAAAGGGTTGTGTGGTCACAGCCCTTCCCCTTTATCGCTGATTGTGTTTACAGCCTTCATGGACTCTCCCAGTGGCTTTCCTCAGATGATCTATTTTTCTTGCTTCTCCAATATTCTGGGGTCACTACTGCATCTTTGGCTTCATCCTCACATCTTCACACTCTGCGTTCTCAGGAGCACACTGACTGTGTTCATAGGCATTCTTCTGAAATGTGTGTGAAATCCTTTATCCCACCACTCTTGTATTCTGCATGTGCCTAAAACCAGCAACATATGGATGTATGTCAAGGTCTGCCACCAGCTGGAGCAGTTGACAGGCTTCCTTTACTTTTAGTTGTAGGAGATTTGTGTCTATATTGCTGACTACTGTGAAGCCAACTTTGAAGAAAAATTTACCTAGGCCAACACCATTCTGGATGTGATGTTCTGGGGCTTTCTTCTTCAAAAAGTTTTTCACATTTGCAGTTTTGAGGCTACAAAAGGTGGAGTCCTGCTGATTCTTATGATACCCTAAGGCCATCATTTATATTGTCATATTCAGAAGTAATTGACTTTTTAATGTGAATCTGTTCAGCAACCAAGTTCACCTCTGTTCCATCTTTGTAGGACTCAATATTACAAAAGCTTCCTTTCTGATCAAACTCAATTTTTTTTCAATCATTCTGCTGGGCTGTTTGCTCATTATTCTCAAGGTACAGCTACCTAAAAGCCTCCAACAGTAGCTATGCCACTGTTTCAACTTTAGTTCACTGTCCTTAATCTCAGCCTCCTGCAATGTCCTTGGACATGAGCAAAATGCAGACATGTTTTCTACCAAATCATAACACATGTTGCCTGGAATCCAAATGTAAACACAATTCTTGTTCCCAGCTGAAATCTCTTGAGTCTGGTCTTTATTGGCTGCATTTCTGTCAGCATTTATTCTTCTGAGCTCTGACCAGAATCACCCAGCAAGCTTGGCTTACAGTACTTTAGAGCTGATTCCTCAGCCAGCATCTCCAAACATTTCCAAACACTTCATGCAAGCCAGTTCCAAAGGCTTATGAACCACATGACCAGGTAGTATAACAACAATGATCCCATTTTCCCAGACCAAAATATGTCTTACATTTTTATTGCTGGGACAAAATACCTGACACCCACAAGTTAAAGTAGGAAAAGTTTATTTTAGCCCACAGTTTGTAGAGGTTTCAGTCCATTGTTAGTGGGATCCAAGGCAGGGTTGCATGTCAGAGGAGAATGAGTTCATGGCCTCATAGGCAGGAAGCATTGAGTATTCAAAAGAGGTGGGATATATATATATATACATTTATAGCTGGGAATAGCTGGGTTAAATGATATGTATATATATATATATATATATATATATATATATATATAGACAGATAATATGATGTTTACACATGTGCATCTGGTTTATTTCACATATGAGTATGGTCTGAAGTTGCATTGCATATAGTATCTTGTATATATATATATATATATGTATATATATATATATATATATATATATATCTCCATCCAGTGAGCTAATCCAGTATCACACACTCATGATCCAGTCATCTCCCAAAAAAGCCCACCTATGAGGAGCACATGAGGATTTGAAGGGACATCTAGATATAACCCATAAAAATTGTGTTTATTTTATATGCTCTTTTATGTCCAGTAGTACTTGTTTAATGAAGTTGGGTGGAGTGTTGTTTGGTTCATGTATGTTAATAATTGTTAACTCTTCCTGTTGGATTGTTCCCTTAACCTACATGTAGTAAACTTCATTGCCTCTTTTGATCACTTTTGGCTTGAAGTCCACTTTGTGTGAATGTAGAATTGATACATCTGCTTTTTTTCAGTTTCTTATTGCAGGGCATATTATTATTCATCCTTTGATTTTCAGTTTATGAGTTTCCTTGTGACTAAATGTGCTACAAAATGGGATAAAAAATGCTGTTTTTATACATCATGCTGTTGGATTTTGTTTCTTGATTCATTCAGCCAACATGTGTCTTTTGATTGGGAAATTGAGAACATACACTTTGAGATTTATTACTGATTGGTATTGACTTGTTCCTGTCATTGCCTTATTTTACTATTACTGATTACAAAACTTTTTCTTTTACTTTTTTGTTTTAAAGAAAAAAGAGGACAAAATTTCAAAACAACATAATTGGAGGGTAACAATTGTTAATACCTTGCATATTGTTATCTTTAAATAGTTACTCGGGGTAAAAGATATCAGCATTCAATTGTCCAATCAATATTAGCACAAACCTTTCTTTTCAATGAAGTAAGAGAAATTAGTAGTATGTCTACCTTTACTATCTTGTATAGGTATATATATATATATTTTCCTTTTATCTTCCTTCCTTTCTCCACTCCCCCATTGGAGTTTCTCTTTCCTTTTGAACAATTTCTTCCTGTTTTACCATATCTATTGTACATTTTGGATCTTATTTACTCTTTCAGCTTCTCACACTAGACAGATAATATGATGTTTACACATGTGCATCTGGTTTATTTCACATATGAGTATGGTCTCAAGTTGCATCCATTTACCTATAAAAAAATTTCAGTTTATCCTTCTTTATGGCTGTGTAGTACTCCATTGCATAAAAATACCACATCTTTTTTATCCATTCCTCTGTTGATAGGCATTGGGTTGTTTCCAAGATCTGGCTATTACAAATTGTGCTACTATAAACGTGGGTGAACATATATCATTGTGGTACGATGTTGTTAATTCTTCTAGGAAGATACACAGAAAGGGAATAGCTGGGTTAAATGATACATCTAATCTTAGTTTTTTGAGGAATCTCCACACTGATTTCCACAGTGGTTTCACCAATGTATACTCCCACCAAGAGTGGAGAAGGGTTCCTTTATGTCCACAGCCCCTCCAGGATTTGTGATTGGTTGATTTCTTGATAATAGCCATTCTTTCTGGGGTAAGATGGAATCTTAGTGTTGTTTAAATTTGCATCTCTTGAATGACCAGTGATGTTAACATTTTTTCTTATATTTATTGCTGTTTGTATTTCTTCATCTGAGAAGTGTGTATTCATCTCAGATGCCCATTTTTGGATTGGGTCTTTAAATTTGGAAGGTCTGATTTTTTTGAATTCTTTGTATGTTCTCGATAGTAATCCTTTGTCTGAGGAACAGCTGGCAAACATTTTTTCCCACTTTGTGGGTTGTCTCTTCACTCTGTTGGTGATTTCTCTAGCTTTGCAAAAGCTATTCAATCAGGTCATACCCCAGCTATTGATTCTCTGTGATAGTTCCTGTGTGACTGGGGTTTTATTCATAAAATCTTTGCCTACCCCAATGTCTTCAACAGTTTTACCTGTTCTATATTCCAGTAGATTTAAAGTTTCTGTTTTAATATATACACCTTCGATCCATTTTGAATTAAGTTTACTGCACTGTGAAAGATGTGGGTCGTATTTTAATCTTTGGCATGCACAAAGCCAATTTTTCCAGCACCGTTTATTAAAGAGGCTATCTTTCTTCCAGTAAATGTGTTTGGCACTTTTGTGAAGATAAGGAGGCTTAGTATGTCTGGAGCTGTTTCTGCATCTTCTAATCTGTTCCATGGATCTTTAGGTCTGTTTTTTAGCCAGTACCATTCTGTTTTTATCACAGTAGCTTTATACTATAATTTGAAGTCAGGGATCGTGATGCCCTCTGTCTTGCCTTTGTTGCCCAAATTGCCTTTGCTATTCTAGGTCTCTTCTGGTTCCAAATGAATTTTAGGATTATATTCTCTAATTCTGTGAGATATGCTGTTGGGAATTATTTTTTTTAATGTGGGTACTGGGAGTTGACCTCAGGACCTCGTGCTTGCCAGCAAGCTCTTGTGATGCTGAACAATATCACCGGCCCTTTTTTTCCTTTATGTGTGTACTGGGAGTCAAACTCAGGACCTTGCACTTGCCAGCCAGGCGCTTATGCCACTGAGCTATCTCACTGGTCCTGCTGTTGGAATTTTGATCACAATTGCATTAATTCTGTATAATAATTTTGGAATTTTGGCCATTTTCACTATATAAGTTCTTCCTACCCAAGAGCAAGGGGTATCTTTCCATTTTCTAACAACCTCTTCAATCTCATTTTTCAGAGTACTATAGATATCAATGTAGAGTTATTTCACATCCGTTGTTTGATTGATTACTAGGTATTTCATTTTTTTGGATGTTATTCTGAAAGGTGTTTTTCCCCTAAATTCTCTTTCAGTGAGTTTGTTATTTGTTTACAGGAAGGCTATTGATTTTTGAGTATTGACTTTGTATCCAGCTATGCTACTGAATATGCTTATTAAATCTAGCACTTTTTCAGTGGGGTTTTTGGGGTCTTCTCTGTGGAGTATCCTGTCATCTGCAAATAATGATAATTTAACTCCCTCCTTTCTATCATTATATATTTTATTTCTTTCTCTTGCCTAATTGCTCTGGATAATGTTGCCAGGAGTATGTTGAATAAGAGTAGAGACAGCGGACATCCTTGTTTTTTTCCTGATGTTGGAGACAAAGCTTTCAGTTTTCATCCATTGAGTATGATATTGTCTGTTGGTTTGTCATAGATGGCTTATATCAGATTGAGATAAAGACCATCTACTCCAAATTTCTGTAAGGTTTTTACCATGAATGGGTGCTGGATTTTGTCAAAAGATTTTTCTGCATCTATTGAGATGATCATATGATTTTTGTCCTTGGTTCTGTTAATATGGTGTATTACATTTATTGATTTACATATGTTGAAACATCCCCACATCCCTGGGATGAATTCAACTTGGTCATGGTGTATAATCTTCTTGATGATATGCTGCATTCTGTTTGCCAGTATCTTACTGAGGATTTTTGCATCTATGTTCATTAGGGTGTTTGGCCTGTAGTTCTCTTTCTTAGTTGGGTCCTTCTCCGGTTTTAGTATGAGGGTAATGCTTGCTTCCAGGAATGAATTTGGGAGTACTGCTTCCCTTTCAATTTCATTAAAAAAATTGAGAAGTAGTGGTGTTAAGTCTTCTCTAAATTTCTTGTAGAATTCAGCAGAGAAACCATCAGGGCCTGGGCATTTCTTTGTTGGGAAGTTTTTAATTACACCTTCAATTTCATTGATATTTGTTTATTTAGGATATTTGTATCTTCTTGATTGAACTTTGGTAATTCATATGTATCTAGCAATCTGTCCATTTTTTCTGCATTTGCAATCTTATTAGAATATAATTTTTCAAAGTAGGTATACATGATCCTATGGATTTCTGCAGGGTCTGTTGTGATATCACCCTTTTCATTCTTAATTTCCTTTTGTTAAGGTTGGATAAGGGTTTGTTGATTTTATTTAATCTTTCAAATAAACAACTCTTTGATTCATTGATTGTTTGTATTGTTTTTTAGTCTCCAATACGTTAATTACTGCTCTGATCTTTATAATTTCCTCCCTTGTATGAGGTTTTGGCTTAACCTGCTCTTCTTTTTCTGGAAGTTTGAGGTTCACCATTAAGTTGTTTATTTGTGCTTGCTCTGTTTTCCTGATATGGGTATTTACTGCTATAAATTTCCCTGTTAGGACTGCTTTCATTGTGTCCCATCAGTTCTGGTATGTTTTACTGTTGTAGAAACTGTCTAATTTCTCATTAAATTTCATCTGTGATCCATTGGTTGTTCAGGAAGGTGCTATTTAATTTCCACGTGTTAAGGAAGTTCTTATGGTTTTTTTGCCATTGATTTCCAATTTCATTGTGCTATGGTCTGATAATATGCATGGGAGAAGTTCAATTCTTTTGCATCTACTTAAGCAGGTTCTATGAGTTAGTATGTGGTCTATTTTGTAGAACTTCCCGTGTGCAGCTGATAAGAATGTGTATTCTGAGGCCATGGGGTGGAACACTCTGTAGTCATGTACTAAGTCTTTTTGATCAAAAGTTTGATTCCGTTCTCTAATATTTCATTGTTGATTTTTTGTCTAGTTTATCTGTCTTTTTCTGACAGTAGGGTATTGAGGTCCCCCAATAGAACTGTAATATTGCTTATTTGATTTTTCATGCCTGTTAATATTTGTTTGATAGTGTTGGGTGCACTGGTATTTGTTGCATGTATATTTATGATCATTATCTCTTCCTCTTGGATTGTTACCTTTAAAAGTATGTAGTGAGCTTCTTTATCTCTCTGAATCAGTCTTGGCTTGCAATTCACTTTGTCTACAAAAAGAATAGCTACCCCTGTTTTTTTCTGGGTTCCAGTCACATGTAATATTGTTTTCCATCCTTTGACTTTCAGTCTATGAAGTTCTTTTTGAATTAAATGTGATTCTTGTATACAGCCTATTGTTGGATCTTGCTTCTTGATCCATTGTGCCAGTCTGTGCCTTTCAGTTGGTGAATTCAGACCATTAACATTGATGGTTAAAACCGGTGTGTATTGACTTATCCTTGTCATGTTATTTTCATGTTGTTGGCTCCCCTTCTTTTTTTTTTCTCCTTCTGTTTAATTGTTTGCCTTGCATGGTAGATTCCTCCCGTTGGGATTCCTGGAGTTGTAGTCCTTGTTATCTCTTTCTAAAATGTCCATCAAAACCTTTCAGAGTGCTGGTTTTGTGGTCATACATTTTCTCAGATGTTCTTTGACAGGGAAATATTTTATTTCTCCAGTAGTTTTGAAAGAGAGTTTTTTGGGGTACATCAATCTGAGTTGAAAGTTATTTTCCTTTAGAACTTGAAATATGTCACTCCAAGCTCTTCTTTGCTTAAAGATTTGTGCTTAAAAGTCAGCTGTTATTCTGATGAGCTTTCCTTTTAGGTGATGTGTTTCTTTTCTCTAACAGCTTTTAAGATTCTACTCTTGGAGTGTGTGGAATATGGCAGAGTGGTGAGAAACAGACAGTGAGCCTCTCTGAAATTTGACATCCATATGCTGGAATATAGCGGTTCGGGGAGGACAAGAAAGAGGGAAGTGGCTCCCCTGGACCAAGGAATTATCTGAAGCACAGTTCAGGGCACACGGAGAGAGTGAAGAGAGAAACTTCAACAAAGAAGAAGGAGGTAACTGCCACCACCTTCTCCCTGCATCAGGACTCATGGCGTGACAGAAGAGATTCAAACCTGTGGACACACTTTGACTGCTGGAGCTGCTGGGGGCCTCTGCAGAGGGATGTGAGATGCAGCGGTGCAGCAGAGCAGCAGACATGAAGGACTGCACTGGCTGGCTGTGGGTGCTGAGCCTCAGCCATCCCATGTGAGAGGATGATTGGCCAGGCACCACTGTGGGGGGGGGTAGTTTCTGAGCTCAGAACTCAGGAAGGCTGCAGACTCCATTTACAGCTCCCAGCTGGGCTCAGGCCCACAGAAGATGCACTGATGACTGCAGGCCGAATGGGTCTGCTCTTGGCCAGAAAGTGCTGAGATTATTCACTAACCCGCCAAAAAGCTCCTGCTGGCTTGCTGGGACAGATCCACAGGAAATGGGACTCTGTCTCCACACATATACAGCAGAGACAAACCTGGAAGTGAACTTTTTTTCTCTCATTTGTTTTTGTCTTGGTGGTGGGATTTTCTGGTTCTGTTTTGTTTTGTTTTTGTTTTCTTGTTTTTTCCTTCATTGTTTGATTTTTTTTATATGAGTGTAAACAGAGTTTCTAACCTCTTTGTGGTTGTGGTTCTGTTCTGTTCTTCTGTTTATCCCTTCCTTGTCTTTTTTCCACTGGTCTTCTGCACCAGCTTCCCAATGATAGTGGGATCACTCTTTGTCCTCCAGCCTCACTTCCAATTCCTTCCTCTTCTCCCAATTCTCTATTTTCTCCTTAACTCATTTTCAATTTAACTCCTGAGGGCAAAATTGACATATTAAGGACTTGTATACTGCATATAATCTTCTGGTTTGTTTTAGATTTTGTTATATAACCACATATGCAGTTTATACTGTTAAAAGTGGCAAATAACTGGTTAGCTCAGTCTGTCATTTTCTAGGCTGTGTTTGATGCTTTTGGTACCACTACAGGCAAAAGTGACATAATTGTTCTAAACAGCTGTTCTTCCTGGTATTCCATGACCAAGATTTACTAAGTTTCACAGAAAATGCTGTGGCACAGTGCCAAAAACCAAGGACTGGTCCAAATGGGCAGCAACTTCTCATGTCCAACAAATTGAAGAGGTAGGATCTTGCATCAGACTCAAAACCCAAAAATAAGCTACACCAGGAAAATACTTCAGAGAAGTAGTCATCTCTTAAGTGTTTTAAATACTAGCAATAAAGCAACCTACCATAGGCAATTTACAAACATAACACCAGGAATTAAATTAAAGAAAAAAAAAGAAAGTAAATGAGATGACACTTAAACAGGATGCAACACCAGACATCCAGTTCACCAAAGGCAAATTCAGGGCGCAATGAAGTGGAACAATCCAAAAGCCACCCACCTGGCATTTCTGAATGCTCCACATGGAAAAGAAATGGAATCCATAAGGCAGATTCAAGCAGATATCCAGGAGAACAAAAATTCAATGGAAAGTATTTGTAGGAGATTAAGCCAACGTGGGGACAGGATCTCAGATATAGAAGACAAGCTTGCAATTAGTGATCATGAAAAGAAAGAATTCTTTAAAAATAGCAAAGGACAATGAAAAATCAATCCAGCAGCTGCTAGATGAGGCAAAGAAGAATAACTTAAGATTGGTTAGAGTCAATGAAAAAGCAGGAGATAACATAAATGACATCATCACACTGTTCGCAGACATTATGGCAGAAAATTTCTGTGGTAGAGAAAAAGAATTTGATATACAGATAAGAGAGGCATATAGAACTCCAACTAGCCATGATCAACATAAATCTTTGCCAGGCATATCACAGTCAAGATTCCAGAAATTCAACTCAAGAATAGAATCTTAAAAGCCGTTAGGGAAAAGAAACATATCACCTATAAAGGCAAACCCATCACAATCACAGCTGACTTTTCAGCATAAACCTTTAAGCAAAGAAGAGCTTGGAGTGACATATCTCAAGTTCTAAAGGAAAACAATCCTCAACCCAGACTGATGTAACCCACAAAACTATCTTTCAAAACTGGTGGAGAAATAAAATACTTCCCTGTCAATGAACATCTGAGAAAATTTATGACCACCAAACCAGCACTCCAAAATGTTTTGAAGGACATTCTAGCAAGAGATAACAAGGACTACAACTCCAGGAATCCCAACAGGAGGAATTTACCATGCAAGGCAAACAATTAAACAGAGGGAGAAAAAAACAAGGGGAGCCAACAACATGAAAATAACACGACAAGGATAAGTCAATACACATCGGTTTTAACCATCAATGTTAATGGTCTGAATTCACCAATTAAAAGTCACAGACTGGCAGAATAGATCAAGAAACAAGATCCAACAATAGGCTGCAAACAAGAAACACATTTAATTCAGAAAGGAATTCATAGACTGAAGGTCAAAGGATACAAAAGAATCTTCCATGGGACTGGAACCCAGAAAAAAGCAGGGGTAGCTATTCTTTTTTGCAGAGAAAGTGAATTTCAAGCCAAGACTGATTCAGAAAGATAAAGAAGGTCACTACATCCTTATAAAGGTAACAATCCAAGAGGAAGAGATAATGATCATAAATATACATGCAACAAATACCAGTGCAATCAACTATATAAAACAAATATTAATGGCCATGATAAATCAAATACACACTAATACAATTGTATTGGAGGACCTCAATACTCCACTGTCACAAAAACACAAATCAACTAGACAAAAAATCAACAATGAAATATTAGAACTGAACCAAACTTTTGAACAAATGGATTTAGTAGATGTCTACAGAATGTTACACCTCACATCAGAATACACATTCTTCTCAGCTGCACACGGGACGTTCTACAAAATAGACAACATACTAGCTCATAGAACCTGCTTAAGTAAATGCAAAGGAACTGAAATTATCCCATTCATATTATCAGAGCATAGTGCATTGAAATTGGAAATGTATGGCAAAAGAAAACATAAGAACTTCCTAAGCACTTGGAAACTAAATAATACCCTCCTGAACAATCAGTGGGTCACAGATGAAATTAAAAAAGAATTAGACAGTTTCTACAACTGATTGATAATGACAGTACAACATACCGGAACTTATGGGATACAATGAAATCAGTCCTAAGAGGGAAATTTACAGCAGTAAATACCCATATCAGGAAAACAGAGCAAGCACAAATAAACAACTTAATGGTGAACCTCAAACTTCCAGAAAAAGAAGAGCAGGTTAAGCCAAAACCTCGTACTAGGGAGGAAATTATAAAGATCAGAGCAGAAATTAACATATTGGAGACTAAAAAATCAATACAAACAATCAATGAATCAGAGTTTTTTCTTTGAAACATTAAATAAAATTGACAAAGCCTTACCCAACCTTAATAAAAAAAGGAAAGAAAAGACTCAAATCCATGCAATTAAGAATGAAAAGGGTGACATCACAACAGACCCTGCAGAAATCCAGAAGATAATCTATACGTACTTTGAAAATGTGTATTCTAATAAGATGGAAAATGAAGAAGAAATGAACATATTTTTAGACACATATAAATTACCAAAGCTGAATCAAGAAAATATAAAAATCCTAAATAAATCAATATCTATTAATGAAATTGAAGATATAATTAAAAAGCTCCCATCAAAGAAAGCCCAGGTCCTTATGGATTCACTGCTGAGTTCTACAAGAAATTTAGAGAAGACCTAAGATTACTACTTCTCAAACTTTTTAATGAAATTGAAAGGGAAGCAATACTCCCAAATTCATTCCTGGAAGTAAGCATTATCTTCATACCAAAACCGGAGAAGGACCCAACCAAGAAGGAGAACTACAGGCCAATCTCCCTAATGAACATAGATGCAAAAATCCTCAATAACATACTGGCAAACAGAATTCAGCAAATCATCAAGAAGATTATAGAGCATAACCATGTTGGATTCATCTCAGGGATGCAGGGATGGTTCAACATATGTAAATCAATAAATGTAATACACCTTATTAACAGAACCAAGGACAAAAATCATACGATCATCCCAATAAATGCAGAAAAAGCTTTTGACAAAGTCCAGCTCCCATTCATTATAAAAATTCTACAGAAAATTGGAATAGATGGTCTTTATTTCAATCTGATAAAAGCCATCTACTTTTTAGAGGTGTCCTCTGAGCATGGCTGACTGTTGGCCTTTTCCTTTGTCCCTGGATGCAAACACTTACATTTACTTGGCATGAGAAATTGCAGTGTATTTGGCCCAGGACTCAGTTTTCCAGTGAAAAGGTGCCTTATTTTTAAGGACTCCAATCCAGATTTTGACATCCAACTAAAGACAATTAATAGCAAGAACTAGGTCACCTTGGGTATAGTAATAAAATCAGCATCAATTAGAGGATCAAAGACAACTGATATTGACAAACCTGAAAGACCAGTTACATACCACTCTTAAACATAAAAAAGAGATCTAGAATTATAGTATGAACACTAAGACAAACCAATATTGACCTACATTAAAAAGTAGATGTTAACTAAATAGTTCTACATACTAGCAAAAAAGCTTTCCACTATAATCAAACTGCAAGCTCCAACACACACACACACACACACACACACACACAGAGAGAGAGAGAGAGAGAGAGAGAGAGAGAGAGAGAGAGAGAGAGACTGATGTCCATTCCTTCAAAAAAAGGCATTTATTCTATCTGTAATAGTTGCTAAAGTCCTGAAAATTTCAGCATTGATGAAAAGTCGGAGTTCCATGTCTCTTCTGAGATTCAAGGCGAACTCTTAGCTGCAAGCCCATTAAAAAATGAAAAGAAAATTAAACACTTCTAACATGCAATGTCACAAGATAGACATTTCCATTCCAAAAGTTACAAACGGGAATAGCAAGGAATGGGAACAAAGCAAATCCAAAATCCAGCAGGGAAACATAAAGTCCTATGGTTCCACTTCCAGTATCCCTGGCAACATGTGGCAAGTTATGAACTCCAAAGGGCTTGGGTGGCCCCACCCCTACAGCATTGCTGGTTGTAGCTCCCATGGGTTCTCTCTTGAGCTGGCTTTGTTCCCTCCTTGCAGTTTTCCTCAGATGATCCATGTTCCTGGCTTCTCCAACTTTCTGTGGTCTTCACTGCTCCTTTGGCTTCACACTCACAGCTTCACACACTGCCCTCACAGGGGCACACTGCCTGGACTCCCAGGCCTTCTTCTGAACTCTGGGTGGAAACCTTCCTGACCCCAAAACTCTTGCAATCTGCATGCACCTAAAACCAGTACCATGTGGATGATGCCAAGATCTGCTGCCACATGAAGCAGTAGCCAGGCTTCTTTCTCTCTTGGCTGTAGGGGTTGAGTGCTTATGAATCAAATTCTGAGGAACAATTTCCCTAGGCCACCACCTTTCTGGAACATCATGCTCTGGGGTCCTCTTCTCAAAATAAAGTCTTTCACTTTGGCAATTTTGAAGCTGCAGAGGTAGAAGTCCAGCTGTTTGCGATGTCCTCATGCTATATTTTCTATTCTTTTCCTTCTCAGCAATCAAGATCTCCTCTGCTCTATCTTTGCAGTCCATAGCTTTACTGGAGTTTTATTTCTGGCCAAACTCACAATATTTTAAATTCTTCTTCTGGCCTCTTTGCTCTTGATTCTCAACATAGATCTGGCTAAAAGCCCCAAACAGCCACCTTACCACAGCATCAACATTGGGCTGCTTTGAAATCTTAGTCCATTGTCTTCAATCTTAGTCTCAGGTAATGTCTCTGGACATAAGCAAAATGTAGATAAAGATTCTGCCATGGCATAACACACATTGTCTTGAGTCTAACAGCCAATGCAGCCCTTCTTCCCAGCAGAAACCTCCTGAGCCTGATCTTTACTGGCAGAATTTCTATCAGACTTCTGGTCTTCTGAGCTCTGACCAGAATATTCTATCAAGTACATCCTAAGGCATTCCAGTTCTACTTTTTTAGCCAGCATCTCTGAAACTTTCCTAACACTTCCCACATCCCCATACCCAAGTCTCCTGATCAGCATGGTCAAGTACAGATACAGCAATGACACCACTCCTTTAGTATCAAATTCGGTCTTAGTTACTTTTCTCTCATTGCTGAGACAAAATAAAGAACACCCAAAGTTGAAGGGAGAAAGGTTTATTTAGCTCACAGTTTGTAGAAATTTCAGTCCATAATCAGCTGGTTCCAAGGCAGGTTGGATGGCAAACAGGTATCCCAGTAGAGAAACCCTTCATGGCAGGAAGAATATAGTAAAGAAACAAGGGATAACCACAGTTCTTTCTATCTTTTATATCTTATCCAGTCTACTTAGAGTGGGTAGCACTCACATCCTTAATCCTAGTGCCCTAGATCCTAGCATTGCACTATGAATCAATTCTAGTGTCACACACTCTAGATCCAGTCACTTCTGAAAAAGCTCACACATGACTATATGAGGCTTTAGAGGGACAAATTAGACACAAACCCATAATATCAATACTGTTATAAAATAGTCACAAGAAAGGAAAAACCAAGTAAAAGGAAAAAAAGAGTGTAAAATGCAGGCCATAAAGATTCCAAAGACATGAAAATAAGTTTAAAATGGAAATGAGAAAAGAATGAAAAATGCTCAAAGAGAAAAAATGGGGGACACCAAATCACTGAAAAGCTGATGAACAAAAGAAAAGATAGTAAAAAGGAGAAAAAATCATGAAAAGACTGAGTGAAAGGAAAATTTCTCTGTTTCTGAATGAATTATTTGCTCCAGGACCTGCAGTCCTGAAATCTAGACAGTCATGATTCTTTCTGCCCAGCTTTAGGGCCTATGGATTTTTGAGATGCCATTCCTGCACCATAGACCCCTCTTTCCATTCACCCCAGACTGTGATTACTGTCTGAGCCAAGGCATGTCTTTGCTCATGTTGGTAGATGAGGAATGCAATCAGCCCTGTGGATTCTGCTGAATGTAGGATATCGTGTGGTGTTTCAAGTGGACTGTTAATCTTAATATTGACAGTCACAAGATTTGTTGACCCCTACAGAGGGCAATATCCTTCCCAGCCTGAGCTTACACTTCTTGGGGGTTCTAAATCTGGCTCACTCTCTCTGTGCTGGTCTCCTGTAGTTGTCTCTCAGAACTTTGGGAGGGTACCACTGGAGTCCCTGAAGTTGCAGGACAACTTTGTACTTCCTTACCTTGTCTGCTGATATTCCAGATATACATTTTCAACCCAGACATTATCAGCATCCAGGATCAGGTTATTCGGTTAGTCTATTGCTGTGCTGCACCATAACAAGGGAAAGCAAAGTATAGAGCCCACTTGGAATTGTTGGATAGTCACACTGTACAGCTGGTGCAGGCCTGCTTACTTTCTTGAGGAGGGTGCCACATGGCTGGCACTTGCCTGTCTACTTGGATGGGTGGGCAGGCACCTGTTCAGTGTGGACCTGCTTGCTTGTGTTGGGAGAAGTGAAATATCTTTGTGATTTTTATTAGCATTTCCCTCATGATTAGGTGATGTGTAGCACTTTTAAATGTGTACCTCTCGGTCATTAGAGAAATGTGAATTAAAGTATTTTGCTCATTTTAAGATGGGTCATTTGTTCTTTAGATAATGAGTTTCTCAGTTTCATATGTATTGTGAATATCAACACATGGTTGAATGTGCAGTTGGCCAATATTTCCTCCCATATTGATTGTTTGTGTCTTCACTCTGTTTTGTGTTTACTTTGCTGTGGAAAAGTAATTAGTTTAATATAATCCCATCTGTGTACTTTTGATTTTGTTTCTGGTTTTTTAAGGGTCCTTTAAAAAATGCCCATTTAATTGCTAAAACTTTCCTTTATGTTTTATTCTAATATTTTCAGTGATCCAGGCCTTACATTTTAGGCTTTATTCCGCTGTGAGTTGATTTTTGTAACTGATGAGAGCTAGGGCTATAAATTCATTCTTCTGCATGTGTACATCCAATTTTCTCATTTATTGAAAAGACTGTACTTTCTTTGGTACCTATTAGTACTTTTATTGAAAATCAACTAAGGATTTGTGGATATTATTTTAGGATCTCTTTTCTATTCCACATGCTTATGTGTCTGTTTCTATGCCAATATCATAATTTTATTACTTTTACTTCTAGTGATTGATTGATTGATTTGTTGGTTGAAACTAGAGATGCATCCCAAGGCCTTTGCACTGAGCTGCATATCTAACTCTTATTTTACTTTGTTTTATTTCAATTTATTTCATTTTGAGACAAGACTTCTTTATGTTTTCTGGGTGAGACACAAACTCACTATTTTCTTGCCTCAGCCTACCAAAATGGTGGGAATACAGGCCTCCAGTCCCATACCACAATCCTTTATTGTGTATTTTGAAGTCAGATAAGATAATGCTTCCTTCTTTATATTATATTATTTTATTTACTGCTCAAAATGTCTTTGGCTATTTGTCTTCTTGTGTGTGTGGTCCCATGTAAAATTTAGAATCATTATTCTAGTTTTGTGAAGAATGCCACTGGCAGTTTAATAGAGATTGTGTTCAACCTGCAAACACTTTGGATAATATGGACATTTTAACAATATTGATTCTTCTAATTCATTATTAGCATATAGCAATGCTACTAAATGCTCTTAATTTGTGTGTTTTAAGAAATTTGCAGAATTTCTTAATTTTAATATTTTCCAGAAGTTTTTGTTTTTTGAGAACAATTTTTATTTTTTAATAAGTTCATGGAATCTACAAACAGTTACAATATCAGATATTTCTTTCATTCCCTTCATCTATTTTTTTACCTTCCTGGAGACCCAGATCTTTGTTTAATTGATCTCTTGAATTGTTTTCTCATCCTCATTTCTTATTTGTGTTTTACTCTTCATTATTTATTTCCTTCCTCTAATTTTGTGTTTAGTTTGTTGTTGTTTTTCTAGTTCCTTTAGATGCAGTAATAAAATTTCCTCTTAGTATTCATTTTGCTCTATTCCAGAATTATGTCTTTTTCTCTATTTTTACTTGTTTCAAATTTTTTAAAAAAATTTCCTTCTCGACTTCTTACTTAATTTGTTGGCTGTCCAAAAGGAATTTAATTTGCATGTCTTTGCATGCTTTCCAAATATGTCTATGTTATTGATCTTCAGCTTTATTTCACAGTGGTTCCAAAAGATACTTGATACTGTAACAGCAAATACATGATCAAGAACTGAGTGGCAATGAGTTTTGGAGGCAAGTATCAGCTTTATTTATGCTAGTGGTCCTGACGGGGGTCATTCCCAAAGAAGTTGGGTGCCAAAGGCTCAGGGAGGAAGATTTTTATGGGATAGCAAAGTGGAAGTGCAGAGGCAGAGTGCTTGTCAATTGGGGATTGGATCTTACAGTGTGCATCATAGTGACCAGCCATGCATTATAGTAACCAGCTATTTCTGAGAAACAGAAATAACACGAACTGTAACAGGAAATAAAGTAAACTGGAGGCTCCATGAGCAACAGTAGCTACAAGAAAATGAAGTATACTGTCAGGGGGGCATTTTTGCTATATTCCCCCCCCCTTTTTGTTTCCCAGTGAATCATTGCAGGGTGCATTACATGTGATCTTCTGAGATGAACTGGGTAAGCCAATTAATTATACAAGGCCCAACTGGAAGCAGTAACATTGGGGCTGTCAGTGGTCCTAGGATGGGCCCTAGCTAAGGTCCCCAAGATTGGAAATTTCCCAACCAGGTGTTTGTGGTCTTCCTTGTGCCCTTTTATATTGTTTTCCCCTAAGTTCTTTCTAGGAAGAGACATGTTCCCCCTTAGTGGCCATGAGTAAATCAAGGGCCTATCTGATCTGTAACATTATTCTGTAATATTATTCTGGCAAGGCAGTCAATTTGACCCTGGAGTTTGTCCAATGTGCCTTGGGTGCTCATCAAAATGGTCAATTATTTGGCTAATTATAGAATAAGGGGAAGGGCCTTATTGGTTGTTTTCTATTCTCTTGGGGCAACCGTCCATGGGGCTGAGGCAAAAAAGCCACAGCTAGCAGGAGAATGGGGAGCAAAAACTAAGACACCACAATATCAAGTAAATACATAAGCTGAAGTGGAAGCAAGGACTGGGGTAAGCAGCCTGAAAAGGCACAAAAATCAAGGGGAGTAATGCATTTAGATATGGAGCAATCCTGTGAATGGTGTCTTCAAGGTTCAGCTGTGTGTATACTGTTCAGCATCCAAAGTGAGCAGAGCAGGGTTTTGGGTGTGTTGTCTCTTCAGAGTGAGCTTCAGAGGAGCTGTCTGATCCAGGAAAACTCTCCAGCAACCATCTGGATGGGCCCTTTTAACTCTGCAGTGGTGGACCTAAGGCTTGACTTCTGAAACTTTAAGGGCTGTATGAGTAGTTAGTATGACTAACTATGGTCCCTTCCAGCTAAGCTGTAGGTGTTTAGTTCTCCAAACTCTGACATATGTCATGTCATGCAGGTTACATATGTGTGCAGAGGTATCTACAAGTATAACTGGTCTTTCAGCTAAATTTTTATAAAGCTGGTTATGAGCTGTTCCTGTACGGTTATGTTCTTATTCCCTTAACTTTTCCAGAACTTTGTGGGCTGTATTCTGTATATAGTTTCTATTTAATTTTTAATAATTTTGCCAGTTTTTGTTACTGCTACTACAAATGCAAGCCCGTTGACATTACCAATGATAAATGAAGGGTAGGCCATATCTAGGGGTGATTTCTCACAGCGGGACACTATAAACTTTTTCTGTCCATGGAAGGCAGTCCATCCCATCACTGCCACCAGTGTGACCAGGTAAACAATGTGGAGGCCAGCCCCTCCCATCATCACTGCTGTGACCCAGGTGAAGCACAGGAGGGCAGCCCCTCCAATTGCTTCCCTCACAACCTAGGTGAACCACAAGGGAAAGCCCAGAGAGTAACCCCTCCCCTCGCTGCTGCCATGACTGAGGTGAACCATGTGGGAAGTCTCAGAGACCAGAAGAAATGCCAGCGACACAGTAAGGTCCCAACTTGGGTACACAGGATTGACAGGTGGGACTGGTGGAGTGGAAAAGTCCTAAGCAGCAGTAACAATATGAGCCAGCAGGTGGTAAGTTAGGTGAACCAGTGTTTGGCTTTGGGGCAAAGACACACAGAATAGAAGCAGATGGGTAGGGCTGACCCTGCTCTTTTTGTGTGTGTGTATACCGGGGGTCAACCTCAGGACCTCGCGTGCCAGCAGGCACCCGTGCCGCTGAGCGATATCACCGGCCCTTTTTTCATATGTGGGTTCCGGGAGTTGAACTCAGGCCCTCGCACTTGCAAGGCAGGCTCTTATGCCACTGAGCCATCTCATCAGCCCTGACCCTGCTCTCTCTCTCCCTCTCTTTCTTCTATTTCTTTTTTCTTTCCTTTTTCTTTTTTTGTATCTATTTTTCTTTTCTAAATGGCTGGGGAGAATTCTAGCCATAGAAATCTAATCCTATCCCCCAAAAACAGACCAAGTACAGATAATCCCTTGCTTACTCCTTTATTCTTTCTCTTCTGCTCTTTTCTCTAGTTTCCCAAAACTTCTGTGATCATCCTTTGTCCTCCAGACTTGGTCCTGCTTTCTTTTCAGTTGTCTTTGTTTTATCCACTATCCTTCTTAAATCTCCCCACCAGAGGGTGAAACCACTCTACCAAGGGGAAACACTTTGAACACAAGCTCTCAATTATGATTGGTTTTGTCATATAATTGTAGATTTTGCTCCCATGGTTTAAGGTACAAAATTAATAGCTAACACAGTTTGGGAGCTTCTAAACTGTGCTTGATGCTATTGTTATTTCCAAGTATACTACTTTAGCTAGGATGTCATATCAGTTTTAATCAGTTCTCCCTTCTGCAACAATACCAGGAAGCTCTGGGGTAATAATCTCACAACAGCCCAGAACCAAAGAACTGGGGACTGAGCCAAACAGATACCAATATCTCACACTTAATTAACTGTGAAGCTAGGATCTTGGTACAGAAACAAGCCAAGAACCACCTACACACAGAAGACACCCTTGAGGAACAGACTTTTCCTACAGAGGACTTGATACTAGTGATACAGCTACCTACTACAAAAACTTACAATGATCAACACAAAAAAAAACAATTTTTTTAAATAGAAAGTGACAAGATGCAGAAGCAAGATGCAATCTCAGTCCTCCAGCCCACCCAGAACAAGTCCAGGAGACCACAAGATAGAGGAAAATGGAAGACACACACCTGAAAATTCAGAAATGATAGCAACTGAAGTAAAGAAACAAATCCATGAAGCTATAGGAAAATCAGAGAAGAAATAATCTCTCAGGTAAAAAAAGAAATGACAGCAATCATAAAGGAATTGCTCAGCAAATCTAGAGTACAGATAGATAAAAAAGAGGACAATGGGAAAATGAGGTAAACCATGAAAGATCAATATAGAAAAGAAACAGAATACATTAAATGGATTCAAGCAGGTATCCAGAAAATGAAAACTTCCATTGAAAGCTGGCAAAACTTCTTGAATGAAACTGAAGATAGACTTTGAGTCCTTGTAGACAGGATCATGGCTAGCAATCTCAAAAGCAAAGATCTCTTAAAAATAACAAGAGATCAAGAAATAACAATACAACAACTGCAAGATGATGCAATGAAAAAAAATAAGACACAAACACGTCAATGAAAAAGCAAGAGTCAACACAAATGACATAAAAAGGCTATTTGCAGAAGTAATAGCAGAATATTTCCCAAACATGGGAACAGAATCCAACTTACAAATAAATGAGGCGTATGGAATTAGCCATGACCAAAATAAATTTGCACACAGACATACAATAATTAAGATCCCAGAAATTCAGCACAAGAACAGAATCTTAAAAGCTGTTAGAGAAAAGAAACAGATCACCTATAAAGGAAAGACCATCAGAATCATAGCAGATTTCTAAACACAAACCCTCAAGTAAAGAAGAGCTCGGAGTGAAGTATTTCAAGTCCTGAAAGAAAACAACTTCCAACCCAGATTGATGTACCTTGCAAAACTGTCTTTCAAAATAAATGGAGAAAGAAGATACTTCCATGACAAAGAACAATTAAAGCAATTCAGGACCACCAAACCAACACTACAAAGAGTACTGAAAGATATTCTAGATAGAGATAAAAATGACCACAATTCCAAGAAAAGACCAGAAAGAAACCACCAGGCTAGGTAAGTAATTACACAGGAAAAAGCAGGGAGCCAACAGCGGGAATGTAACATGACAAAGATAAGCCCATACATATCAGTTATACCCATCAATGTAAATGGCCTCAATTCTCCAATCAAAAGAAACAGACTGGCAGAATAGATCAAGAAATAAAATCCAACAATATGCTGTATACAAGAATCATATTTCAAAAAGGAATTCTTAGACTGAAAGGCAAAGGATGGAAAACAATCTTCCATGCAACAGGAACCCAGAAGAAAAGCAGGGGTAGGTATTCTGTTCACAGACAATGTGAACTTCAAACCTACAATGATCAAAAGAGATAAAGAAGGTCACTACACACTTGATAGGGGAAAAGTTCAAGAGGAAGATATAACAATCATAAACATGTATGCACCAAATATGGGAGCATCCAACTATATAAGACAGTTATTAAGAGACATGAAAAATCAAATAAGCAATAACACAGTTGTAATGGGGGAATGTAATATCCCATTGTCACAAAGAGATAGATCAACTAGACAAAAAATCAGCAAAGAAATATCAGAACTCAGCCAAACCTGTGAGTGAATGCAATTAGTAGATGTTTACAGGGTGTTCCACCAAATGTCATTAGGATACACATTCTTTTCAGCTGCACATGGGACATTCTGTAAAATAGACCACATACTAGCCCACAGAACATGCTTAAGTAAATACAAAGGAGTTGAAATTATCCTATGCATATTATCCAACCATAGTGCAATGAAATTGGAAATTAATGACAAAAGGAACCGCAAAAACTCCATAAACATATGGAAATTAAACAGCACCCTCCTAAATGACAAATGGGTCACAGATGAAATTAAAGAAGAAATTAAGCAATATCTACAATTAAACGAAAATGCAGATAAAGCATACCGGAACTTACGGGACACAATTATAGCAGTCCTAAGAGGGAAATTTATAGCAGTGAATTCTCACATCAGGAAAACAGCATGAGCACAAAAACAACCTAATGTTACACCTCAAGCATCTAGAAAAAGAAGAGCAAGTCAAGCCCAAAGTCCATACAAGGGAAGAAATTATAAAGATCAGAGCAGAAATTAATGCAATTGAGACTAAGTAAACAATACAGAGAATGAATCAAAGAGTTGGTTCTTTGAAAGAATAAATAAAATTGATATACCCTTAGCCAAACTTATCATAAAAAGGAAAGACTCAAATTCATGCATTGAGGAATGAAAAGGGTGAATGCCAACATATCCTGTGGAAATTCAGAATAAAATTAATACCTACTTTGAAAATTTTTACTCTCATGTGATGGAAAAAACAAAAGAAATGGAGGTTCCTAGATAGGTATGAATTACCAAAGCTGAATGAAGAAGATATAAAAATTCTGTAACTAACTTAAAGATAATAATACGTAATGCATTAACCATTGTTACCCCCATATTATGGTGTTTTGAAATTTTGTTCTTTTTTTGATTTGTTTTGTTTTTTTTCTCTTTAAAATAAAATAAAAATAAGAAGATATAAAAATTCTGAATAACCCAATATCAATTAATGAAATTGAAAATATAATTAAAAACTTACCAACAAACAAAAACCCAGGTCCTGATGGATTCACTGCTGAATTCTACAAGAAATTTAGAGAAGAATTAATGCCAATACTTCTCAAATTCTTTAATGAAATATAAGAGGAAGCAACACTCCCTAACTCATTCCTTGAGGCAACTATTACCTTGATGGCAAAACCAGAAAATACCCAACCAAAAAAGATCTACAAGCCAATCTCACTAATGAATATAGATGCAAAAATCATCAAGAAGATACTAGCAAACAGATTGTAGCAAATCATTAATAATATTATACACCATGACCAAGTGGGATTCATCCCAGGAATAGAGGGATGCTTCAACATATGTAAATCAATAAATGTAATATACCATATCAACAGAGCCAAAGACAAAAATCACATGATCATCTCAATAGATGCAGAAAACTTTTTTGATAAAGCCCAACACTCATTCGTGATAAAAAAAAAAAATCCCTACAGAAAATCAGAATAGATGGTCTTTATCTCAATCTGATAAAAGCTATCAATGAAATACCAGCCGCCAACATTCTACAAAGTGGAGAAAAAAGAAAGCTTTCACTCTAAAATCAGATACAAGTCAAGGATGTCCTCTATTGCTACTCTTATTAAATATAGTTCTGGAAACATAAGCCAGAGCAATTAGGCAAGAGAGAGAAATAAAATAAGGATAGGAAAGGAAAAAGATAAATTATCATTATTTGCCAATGATATGATACTCTACATTGAAGAACCAAAAACTCAACCAAAACATTTCTAAAATTAATAATCTAATTCAGTAATGCAGCTAGAAAAAAAGTCAACACTCAAAAATCATTAGCATTCCTGTACAAAATCAAAAACTCACTGAGAGAGACATTAAGGGAAAAATTACCCTTCAGAATAGCATCCAAAAAAAATGAAATACTTAGGAATCAATCTAACAAAAGAAGTAAAAGATATATACATTGAAATTTACAATACTCTGTAAAAGGAGATCAAAGAAAATATCAGAAAATTGAAAGATATCACTTGCTCATGAATAGGAAGACCCAACATAGTGAAAATGGCCATACTCCCAAAATTGTTATACAGATTTAATGCAATCCCAATAAAAATACCATTAACATACCTCGCAGATCTAGAGAAAACATTCCTAAAATTCATTTGGAAAAAGAAGAGACCTAGAATAGCAAAAGCAATTCTTAGCAACAAAGGCAAGGCAGGAGGCATCACAATCCCTGACTTGGAATTATACTACAAAGCTTCTGTGATAAAATCAGCATGGTTCTGGCAGAAAACATCAGACCTGAGGATCAATGGAACAGATTGGAAGATGCAGACACTACTCAAAACACACCCGGTCACATTATCTTCGACAAAGGGGCCAAACATGTTCAATGGAAGAAAGATAGCCTCTTTAATGTGGTTCTGGAAAAACTGGCTCTCTTCATGCTGAAGAATAAATCAGACCTGTGTCTATCCCCATGTACTAAACTAAAGTCAAAATGGATCAAAGGTCTAAACATTAAAACAGAAACACTAAATCTACTGGAAGGGAAAATAGGTAGAAATCTTGAAGACATAGGAGTAGGCAGAAAGTTCATGAACAAAACACAAACTTCATGGGAAATACTTCAAAGAATCAACAACTGGGACTTCATCTTATTAAAAAGCTTTTGCACCTCAAAAGAAATCACCAACAGAGTGAAAAGACAATCTACATATTGGCAAAAAATTGTAGCCAATATTCCCCGAGACAAAGCACTTCTATCTAGAATATACAAAGAATTGAAAAAAATCAGGCCTCCCAAATTCAAAGACCCTATCCAAAAATGGTTATTTGAAATGCATACGCACTTCTCAGATGAAGAAATGCAAGTGGCCAGTAAATATATCAAAAAATGTTCAACACCATTGGTCATTTGAGAGATTCAAATTAAAACAACACTGAGATTCCATATCACTCCAGAAAGAACTGCTATCATCAAGAAATTAACCTATAACAAATGCTGGTGGGGCTTTGGGGAAAAAAAGAATGCTTCTCCAGTGTTTGTAGGAGTTCAGGCTGGTGAAACCACTATGGAAATCAGTATGGAGACTCCTCAAAATCTAGGACTAGAGGTCCCATTTGACCCAGTTATTCCCCTTCTGGGTATGTTTCCAGAAGCATGAAAACATCATACCACTGTGATATATGTGCTCCTACATTTATTGCAGCACAATTTGTAACATCTAAATCTTGGAAACAAACAAAATGCCCATCAACCAAGGAATGGATATAAAAGATGTAGTCTTTTTACACAATGGGATACTAATCAACCATAAAGAGGGATAAATTTGCAACATTTATAGGTAGATGGATGCAACCTGAGACCATACTCATGAGTGAAATAAATCAGATTCACATGTGTAAACATTGTATTGTGTCCCTGGTATGAGAAACCGAAAGAGTAAATGTGGTCTAAAATGTACAATAGATATTGTGAAATGGGAAGAAATTGTTCAAAAGAAAAAAGGAACTAATGGAGGAAAGGGGAAGGGAAGGAAGGGAAAAGGAAAAATGCAAGTTAATTATACTACTAGTGCCTCTTAGTTCATTGAAAAGGAAGGTCTGTGCTCATATCAATTGGAGATTTTTCATGTCCTTATTTTGTACTCTGATTAACTATTTTAAAGATAACAAAATATATTAACTATTGTTATTCTCCTATTATTTTGTTATGAAATATTTTCATCTTTTCCATAAAAAATAAAATAAAATAATTAACAATAAAAAGCCAAGTATTTCAGAAGAGGACAATAGAAAATATGGTCTGTGTGTATCACAAGAACCAGCATGACTCCACGAATTGCAGTCTCAAAATTGCAAACATAAATGTCTTTGCTGTGAGAAGAGACACCCAGAGCACCATGCTTCAAAATGGTGACAGCTGAGAACACTGATGCTAAAACTTTTAGAGACCGAGTGCCCAAACTGCAACCCAAAACTCACTGATTTAGCAGTGGTAATGCTGGGGTGATTTGTCTTCCATGCCAACAGAGAGAGCTCTGTGTGGTATCTGCAGCACATGGGCCTAAAGAATTTATTCTTCAGGACTGGGTTCATGGTGCTCAGCAATCCAGGCACTCAACCCCTACAGCCAACTGAGGAGAAAGACAGTCTACTGTTCCAGCTAGCAGAAAACCTTGGTATCATCTACATGGGGCTAGTTTTTGGTGCATGCAGAATACATAAGTTGTGGATCCAGGAAGGCTTCCACCCAGATTTCAGTAGAAGGCCTGGGAAGCCAGGCAGTGTGCTCCTGAGAGGCCAGTCTGTGAGGATGTGAGTGTGAAGCTGACCCTTCTGCAGCAGAGACCTCAGAAGGTTGGGGAAGCCAGGAATGTGGATCATCTGAGGTAAACTGCAAGGAGGGAGTAGAGTGCTCCCAAGAGAGAATCCATGTGAGCTACAACCATGGGCAGTGTTGTAGAGGCAGAGCGAAACAAGCCCTTTGAAGGTCACACCTTCGCACAGATTAACCCAGATGCTGGATATAGAACTACATGATTTAGTGTTTGCCCTGCTGGATTTTGGTCTTCTTTGGGTCCCATTCCTTTCTGTGCCCCACTTGTACCTTTTTGAATAGAAATGTTTATCTTGTGCCACTGCATGTTGGTAGTGTTTAACTTTCTTTACATTTGTACAGGGGCTCACAGCTAAAAGCATGCCTTAAATCTCAGAGGAGACTTTGGACATGAAATTTTCAGTAATACTGAAACTGTTAGAACTTTGGCAGCTCTTAGAGAAGAACAAAATGTCTTTTGCATAAAGGGATGCACATTAGCCTTTTGGGGTTATGAGTGGATTGTTATGGCTTATATCTAAATGTATCCCGAAGCTTCATGTGCTCATAGGTGGGGCTTTTCAGGTGTGGCTCTATCTAGAGTCTGTGATGCTGGGATTAGGCATGTGTGATAAATAAATTGGCTTAGCATAGTTCTGAGCATGTATAAAGGAACACTTAACCAGGAGTTGGGGGCAACAGTGGGCTTATGTCCTGGATGGAATATAAAGGGACAGAAAAAGGGCAGGCTTGTTATAATGGTGATTTAATTTAATTGAATTTCCTTTTAAATAAGTGAAGGGAAGAAAGAAGGACACAAATATATTTATATGCCCTTTTTTTTAAAGTTATAGGCTCCAGGGCCTATAGAGGGCCTAGGTGCCATAGCAGTGGTTGTGTTCCAAACTTGGTGGAAGGCATCATGTAGGGACTTAATGATTTTCCCCTGTAGATGTGGGAGGAACAGCCTAAGCTCCCCATACCACAATTGGCCCTATTGGACTCCTCTCTCACCACAAATCATTTAAAGCTGGGCCGGTGAGATGGCTCAGTGGCATAAGCACCTGCCTGGCAAGCACGAGGTCCTGAGTTTGACTCCTGGAACCCGCATACAAAAAAAGGGCCGGTGATATTGCTCAGCGGCACCGGTGCCTGCTGGCACATGAGATCCTGAGGTCGAACCCTGGTACCCACAAAAAAAATCATTTAAAGCTCCTCCACAGAGTATCCTGGCTCTAAGTCAAGATCTTGTAGTGGGACCATGATTAGAGCCATTGATGGGCTGGGATTATTTTGGAAATCAGCCTGTTTGGCAGCTGAATCTTCCTTAGAGTTACCTTCAGAGACAGGGTCCAAGGAGGCTCAATGTCCCTGGCAATTGACAACTGCTACTTTATTTGGAAAAGAAGGCATCTTTGAGATCAAGGGTAGAGAATTTATTAGTGTTTCCTGAAATCTGGTCTGGAAGTGTGCATGGATCTGCCTCTAATGGGTGAATAAGTACCACTGCCTTACTGGTGGCTCTGAGATCTTATACTAGGTGACATTCTCCTGATGCCTTGACTATCATTAAAATGAGTATATTGTATGGGGCCTGGCACAACACCAGCAACCCAGTAGCCAAAAATCGAACAATAATTTGGATTTTACCCCTGTCTAGCTTCCCTCTTAAGTTATTACTGCCTTTTTTGAGGGCATAGGAAGGGACCTTCAGCCAAATGATTACTAGAGAGTGGCCTTGGCAGCCCTCCCTGGGTTGCCATCATATCATGCTTGGTGATTAACTTTCTGCAGAGAAATCATGCCCAATGGGGTCAAAATGGCTGGGTCCTTAGCAACTAATACATAAGCTGTCAGAAGTTTGAATGACAAAGTGGCCCTGAACAGGAAGAGTATATCTCTTCCAATTACTGGTAATCACTCTAGTATCACCATAAAGGCACTTGAAAAAGGAAATCTTTCAAATGGCAGTGTAGCGTGAGTGTTGAAAATTGTTTGGCTGATACATCCAGAGTCAACCAAGGCTTCTGCAAGGTAATGGAAATATCCTTGTGTGGGAGTTATGCACACTGCCTTGGGCACCATTATTCACTCTCTGGTTCTTCTTCCCTTGCCACCATTGTAGTGAGTGACCTCAATTGTGTCTGGGAATGAAATCAGTCTCTCCTCTACTGCCATGGGTCCTTACCCATGTTATGACAGGTCCAACAAAGATTTGGCAGTTTAGAAGTCACTCCTTTGCCCAGTGCCCTGGTCTCTTGCATTTGAAGCACTCTAACTTGTTTCCATCACTTTTTGGATCACCTCAGTCCCTCTTTGTGTTTTGGGTTTTATTGTGAGCCTTATCCATTTCAGCTAGCATGGCTTTAGACTGCTTTTTCTCTGACTCAACTCCTGTTTGTTCTCTACCTTATCAAATTTATTAATATCCAAGCAAGCCACATTGACCAATTGAATTATCTCAGCTTGTGAGCCCAATTGGAATTTCTGGAGCTTTCTCCTTATATCTGAACCTGACCAGTTAATAAAATACTGCCCCCAGATAATTTGGCCTTTCCTTGATTCTCAGTTTAAATTAGTATATTTATGGACTGCCTCTTCAAGCCAGTGTTGGAAAGCAGCTGGATTTTCTTCAGAGTCCTGACTGATAATCCTGAGCTTATAATTTACAGGCTTGGGCATACCCTGGTATGTACCCACTAAGATGGCACAGCGGTATTGATAGACCCTGGACAGGGACACCACCAGTTTGAATTAGCCCATCCACCATCTTAGAGAAACATAGGTTTCATTTTACTTAGGTCATAGAGGACATGTCAGTAGATTACACAGGACACATCAGCAAGACACAGCCTGGCGTTTCTCTGACCCACCCCCTCAAAAGCCTGCCAAAAACACTATTAAAAAGCCTCTTAATCTGTAAGAGACACCTCTGTTCTGCTCTCAAACAGAGGTCCCTGACAGGTTTAGCAATAAACTATCTTGGACTATTGAGTTCATGTTCCTCTTTCCCACTCAGGTATAACCTCCATTTAGCTTCTCCATCCCCTGGGTTATAATTCCACCTAGGCCTTCTTGTTGCAATCCAAACAATGTATCAGTTGTCTGATTATCAGTGGGTGCAGTAATGAAAGCTGTAGCATTAGCCTGTCTTGGAGCTTTTACAATCCATCCCCTTTCTACTGTTCTGAATCAAGAATTCAAGGTGAACTGGACATCTCACCAGGTCAAAAGCCATTGTTAGTATGTGGAATCGATCAGCAAACTTATCAAAGTTCTTGGAAAATTTATCCAGTTTCTCTTTGCATTGTTGAATATCCATAATTGAAAACAGGACTTGAACTTGGACAGTACCATCGGTGCCTGCCACTTCTCAAAGGGGTAGAACAGTGGAAGGCTTAGATATTCAGTTCCCTGAATCTGGGGCTTTATGATAGCAGACCCAGATCTGGTATTGGAGGGTTCAGTGGGTGGTCTTTATTTCCTGGGGATGCTGAATGTGCTGATTGATAAGTAGGTAGCCCATGGGAATGAGGGGCTGACAAGAGGGAGTCTTTAGCAGCATCAGCTTATGAGGGAGGATTAGTTCCAAGGCAAAGATCAGATCTTTGTTAGAGGGTCATGAAGGCTTGAGCATAAGACACCTCTGACTATTTTCCTTGTTTCTACCAAAAAAGTTCTAGTTGAAGTATGCCGTAATATTTTAGACAGCCAAAGGGTGGCCACTCTTCTTTTTCCCCAAGTGGGTACATAGGCCATGCCTTATTACACAGGAATATAAAACGTTATTTCACAAGAGTCTAAGGTCAAATCTTTCAGTGTCTGAGGAGGCATCCAAGTGGGGAATCATATGGAATAAATGAGGTGTTTTCCATGTTGGGCCTGCAGACAGGAGGAATAAAAATTAGGTCCTGGGAACCTTAAGGGCCTTTCCGCGGGTCAGTCCCTAACCTATTCATGGGGACCTTACAGGGAAACTTCTGGTTGGTTCCCAAACTGATCAGCCCCCAGGACATCCTGGTAAAGCCAAACTCCTTGGGATTAGAAGTTCTTGTGATTAGGAACAGTATAGAGCTTTCCCTGAGTCAATTCCCAAAGGGGAAACTTACGTAGCATCCTCTAGGTCAGTCTATTTTGGGGGACCAGGCTATGTGATAGATCATGAGGGACCCACCTACATGATTTAAGCCCCCCCAGTCCTGAGGTCAGTGTGATCTTGCTTCAGGAACAGGGAGGAAGTACAGGGAAGGACACATGGTCCCTGGCTATGGGTTAAATGCCAATAACCCAGAAATCCTGAGGCAAGATAGCATCTGCTGAGGACAGTTGTCAAAATACAGGCATTTGAGTTTAGAGAAAATCTGGTTTCTCATTAATTTAACCCTTATCCACCCATTTTCTATGGTTACTATCCCATGAAACATATGGTAACCCTCCCCCGTGCTTCTTGCTAGCCAATAAAATAGACCCACCTGCAGAGGTAGCCAAGCCAGTCCACTAGAGGCAAACTCCTGCTGGTTCCCCTTGTACCCTGGAATTTGTCTCTTTGTCTTTCTTTATTCCTCATGGCCCTCCCTACAGGTATCTGAGGGTCTGATCAGCCCTCGGTATTCTATGATCTGTTCAGCTCTTACTAAGGTGTCCCTTAGTAGACCTGAAGTCCTTGGGTGCCACATGTCTCTGGCTTTGCATGGGCATTAGCACCACTTCCTTTGGACCTTTGTATCTCCCCCTATGGCTACAAAAGATCTTCTGGACAGGGAGCCCAGAACTGGGATGCTCTGACATCTCTAGCTGATTTCAAAACCACCTAATGTCAAAGTATACCCAAGGAGGGGTAGTAAGCACTTCCCTCAATAAAACCCTGATAAGTTTTCTGCATAATTTTCCTTCACAGGTTTCCTGACAGAGGTTAACAATTTGACAAATGGTCTTCAGTCACGTCCCATTTCTGCCCCTAGGTGGCAGTCTAAGGACAGCGGACAGGACATGTCTCTAGAGAAAAAATACCCAAAAGCCCAATAAAGGTACAATCTGGGACCCAACTGTGGCCAACAGTCTAAGAAGAACCTAGCTTCTAAAACTTGAGCCCCTGTATAGTAACCTTATCCTCCCTAGCCCCTTCCTCTGTCACCAATTCCTCTGCAATTTTGCTAGTTTGTGCCACAAAAGGATACAAGTTTTCTGGCAAATGAAAACTTCACAATGAAAAGTAACACAAATAAATGCTTCACAATGAAAATTCAGTTAACAACCACATGTTCAACATCCTTTTAAATAGGGACATAAACTTGAGGCCAAAATTGTCATAATAATACTGTACCAGAACCAAGTAGGATGGAGAAAGGAAGAGAGCTGGTATTAAAGAAGTAACTCCAGGAAGAAATATCCATAAACTGGATTGACAACCAGCACTAGGACCCAGGAGAATTACATCTGATAGCCAAGAGGGGCTGAAGCCGCCCTCTCACTTGGAATCTGTACCTTTAAAACACAAAAGACCACAAGCTTCCCTCCCCCATGTGGGAAGGAGCACTAGACTAGTCTCCTATCCTCCAAATCTCTGCCTCACCAAGTTAACCAGCACCAGAAAAAAAAAAAAAAAGCCAAGGGATTTGCACTTTCTAACAGGTGAAAACCTGAGGGGCCCTAGGGCTACCTTAGGGGAGATAGGGTAACAGAAAACACACCTCAGAAGGGTACCTCCTCAGCATGAGTCCACAGATTCCACCAGGTCCTATGAACAATTTTAAACATTACCCAAGTGGCCACCCAAATCATTATGGTCCAGGGCATGCTCCCAGCCACCCCCAACAAAGGGAGCCATGGCATCAGGTAGACTAAGTCCATACCCAAGAGAAAGCTCAAGGATGCAGCCTCCCAGTGCTGGTGGGTGGTGGCCTGGGGTGAATTTGGTTCCCCAGCAAGTGGCCCTAGGGGCCTAGGGTGTGCAGACTGCCTCACCTCACCTCAGCTCCATTCCACCAGAGACATAGGAAACCCCAGAGCTGCAGAGGCCAACAGCAAAATGGGGGTCATGAAAACACAACCCTGACTGATGCAATAGAGCCGTCCCTACCCTGGCAAAGGCCAAAACTCTTCAATCCATGACCAAGACATCCCCTTCCCTGGGAGACTTCACTGCAGTGAAAACCCCAAACAGCAATCGGCCATCTATCCCATGCCCAAAACAAGTGTTCTTGGTTGCTTATAAAAGGGGGAATAGAGAGATTTTATCTTTCTTCTTGGCTGGGCTATTGATTCTAGTTGCTAGCTCCCTGGCTACCTACTTTTGTCTAGTCTCACCAGCAATGATACAGTGAGTGATAAGATTCCAGATTCTTGTGTACATCAAGCAAAGAATTGCAAGTATACACCCAATGGTAAAAGAAAAAGTAGCTACATTTATTGAAGTTTATGAGAAAGGTGTGCTCAGGGCATGTGAGTTTTGTACCAGCAGAAACAAAAAGGGTGCCAAGAACTTGGAAAGAAGTGCTACCAGGATGGCAGGGGAATACAAAGAGAGGGATAAGTCAGGTTTTGGATTTAAAAGATGTGCACCCCACCTAGGGGGTTTCTCATTGAATCTCTGTGGATATGATTGAGAGAAATGATTGGCAGGGTGTTGAGTCATCTTAAGGGCATCCAGTGCACACGACTCTCTCACAATTCACACTGCTGTAATCACATGCATAATATGCAGTCCCTATGCATGACCCTTTAATAAAGTTTGAATGGGAAAAATGTTACTGTAGTTCATGGCACAGGATCTAGGATGTATGTGACCTGGCCTGGAGCTTTAGCAATTCCCTGGATCTTTGTTATTCTTACTTCTGCTTCTCTTAGGACAATGGATGGAGAACTGACCCTACTGTATTTCCCAAGGTGGATGGAGGAGAAGTGATCCATCAGCCCCAATTGTGTTACCTGCACTAATTTGACAAGGAATCAGAAGACCAATAAAAGGGTAGTGGAGACTTCAGGGTTAAAGTACCCTAGTTGCAGCCTAGCCTCAGATCATGTGAGGGGCTTTGGAAAATATATTTTTACCTTTCCAGGCACTCTGGGTTCTGTCACAAACAACATTCTATTAGCTTAAGATATGTGAAATTGGCAATGCTAGGCTGGCTTTGACTGACACAAGAAAAACAAGTATCACATAGTTAATGTAATATATTTAACTATTATAGTCATAGGCCTGCTTATGTTACTACCATCATGTATGCATACACATTCCCAAACACATACACACACACACACACACACACACACACACACACTGCTAGATTGGCAGTTCCCTTTTAACTCATAGAGGTATGAATCTCTGAAAAAACTGTAAAACACACTGATCTGTAGTGTTTGATGATTTTTGTTGCATTAATTAGTCCCACCATAGACTATTTCAATCTATCAATGAGATGCTACTGAATATGGTAATTGGGAAGAGGTGCACACAATTCTTTCTTAAGAATTGATACAAGCTGGCTCTGGCATACTACTGCATATCCGTACGTCTACAGCACAGGATCTCACACAGCATAAGAGCAATAAAATTTTGTCATTGTGAAGATGCAGTCTCCTCTTTAAGAATCTAGGCCGCTCAGATAATGCTAGCAATAATTACAACCATTCTGACAACTTCTCTTCCTTCAGAATTTTCATTTTCTTTCTTTCTTTCTTTCTTTCTTTCTTTCTTTCTTTTTTTCTTTCTTTCTTGTCTAAGACAAGGTCTAGGTATGTAATTCAGGCTGGTCTCAACCTCAGTATGTAGCCCAAGCTGGTTTCAAACTCATGGCAATTCTTCTGCTTCAGACTTCCAAGTGCTGGGACTATAGGCATGTGCCACCATGTCTGGCTGACAGTTTTCAAAATCATCTTTTATATCTATTTAACAGGAAGGAGACAGGAACAGGAAATCATATTGTTACCTACTGGATAATTTAACTGAGGCCCTGAAAAGTGAGGACACTGACAAAAGTAACACAGATTGACATGTCTGTCAATGATCAGAAGTCCAATTATGATCCAATTCTGAGAAGAGTGGGTAGCTAGCACTACTGTGATTGAAATCTACTTACTAGAAGTCAGATCCATCTCAGGCTGTAGAGAAGACAGTTGCTGATTCATGATTTAGGCACTGGAAGGCTACAAACCATTTCTACTATTTTCCCACAATTAGCCTAAATAATACAGTCAGCCAAGGAAGAACCTACATAAACCATCTATTCTCTTTATGGCCTTTTAACCAAGCCAAAAATGTCCTAATACTCGGTTCTGAAAATAAAAGAAACAAAAAACAGAGGAGGAAGGGAGAAGAGAAAGAGACAGAAAGAGAGACAGAGAGAGAGAAAGAGAGAGAGATTGAAGAGGTTTGGAGAATCAAGAGAATGAACTCCACTAATTATGGAAATTTTTCAAAATCTTAAGAAAAAATTAAAACCCACAAGTCAAAAATAAAATTCTAAACTTACCATGTCAAATGACTGAGCCATGACAATGTCAAGTATAATACCTGGTGGATTCAAAGGACATGTCATACACCTAGCCTTTTGTGAGAGAGCTGAGTTCACAGAGAGCAGGCAACCAGTACCAAAGCATTTGGGTCATACTGTTATAGGCAGCTAAGTTATATAGAAATTAGTATATAGAGAAGGATTGGGCTCTCAAGGAAGCTAGCACAAAAATAAAGAAATCAGAATAGTGGATGAAGGAGCATCTGAAGATGGCCAGGCCTCAAGATAAAGATGCAATGGCCAGGCCTACATGCTTCCCTAAGATATAATCAGTAACTTGAGATAATATTGTGATTACCACCACCTGGTCCAATAAACCCAGATATGAATCAATCACCCATGTGGGTGACCAGAGCACCTGGACCCATTTCTTCCCATAAATGTCCTTGCTCTTTACATGTACCCTTGCTATGTGACTCATTTCCCTACTGGATCGATACTAGCTAAGCGGCTATACTTGTAATCCCATAGATTGATTACAGTTTGTCCCACATTGTACCCACATTATGACTGCTGTAAAAAGGACCTGACAAAGGGCCTCAGTAGCTAACCCATTCTGGACCCCTCCTGGAAATCCAGGAGATATTCTTTTCTCCTTGTTTCAAAAAACAAACAAAGAAACAAAACTAAACAAACAAACAAACAAACAAACAAAAACCTCTCCTAACTTCTTCCTTTGGTTCATGACTTTATTCCTCCATATTATGGAACTATGAATTTGGCACATTTGACATCAAACAGGTTGAGAGTTATATTTCTCCTATAACAATACTACCAACTTGCATTTCTATAACCTGTTGCAGTTTTTAAAATATACTTTTGTATCCAATGTCTGCTGTACTTAATAGTGCAGGAAATAAGTATTGGCCTCCACTATAGCACAGGATTGGAGAGAAAGAGGCTGAGTAGGTACTACCAGCTCCATTTAACAGGAGAGAAAATCTGCTCAGGCTAGGGACAGATCTATGTGTATTTTCAAGGACTTATTTATTATTCTAGCTGTGCATTGCACAGTGTTACACCAAGCCATTTTTTTAACTTCCTGGTAAGATTTTATTCCCTCAGAAAATCCTATGAGGAATCTCAGTCCCAGAATTAAAGCTAGAGATGTCCTAGAAATACTGTAGTTTATGTTAGTGCTGAGCTACCCCAAAAATATATTTCAATATTGGGATGCTGAGGAATTCATCTTGGTGAGTCCTCTGTTTCCATAATGTATACAAATAAAATTTACCCCTACCACAAAGGCTGTCAAGGACACATAAATCTTAACATTGGCATGGAACACCAGCTACTACCATCTCCTTCCCACTTACCTATTTGGGTCCCCTGTTCCAAATTTTTCTTTTTTCTTTGGCACTGTGGTTCTGTTTTCCACCTTAGGCACCTTTATCTACCTAAAGATTCATAAGGCTAAATTATATGGGTATGAAAGTATGAAGAAAAATTAGATTATGAAAAATTAAGCAATGAAAGATGTGAAGAAGGTGGTAAGATTGATGTAAAAGTACCTATGAAGGTCTAAAAGGAAATTAGTAGTGCAGAGAAACCCAACTAAGGAAAGGATAAATAATAGGGAGTAGAGATTAAACTATAGGAAAAGAAAATAAGAAAAAAATACTAAGGGAACAAGTTGAAAGAGAGAAACTAAGCAAAGAAAGGAGAGGGAAAGAAGAAAAGTAAGACCTGTTTAAACAAACAAAACAGAAAGGGAAAAGGTACAAAAAATGGGTGGTAGAACTCCAGCCTCCACCAAAAGAAAAAAAAAGATAATAAAAAATAAAAATAAACCATACCAATAGGGGAGCAAAGCAACCAAAAGACCAACAAAAACAAAAACAAAAAAAATAGAGTTAAATAAATGGAGAAAAAGAATAGGGAGGAGGAGAGACAGAGAGAGAGATAGATAGAGAGAGAGAGAGAGAGAGAGAGAGAGAGAGAGAGAGAGAGAGAGAGAGAGAGAGAGAGAGATGTTCCTATGTATTTCGGAAGAGTGTTTTCTTCCAGGGCCAGTAGTCTTTAATCTTACAAGTCACATTTCTTTTAGCCTATACTTTTATATTCTTAGTTTTTAAAGAGAAAAAAATAGAACAAACTTTTAAAACAACATAATAGGAGGGTGACAATGGTTAAAACATTGCATATTGTTATCTTTAAATTAGTTACTCAGAGTAGAAGACAGCAGCATTCAATTGTTCAAACAGTAGTGGTATAAACCTTTCTTTTCAATGAACTAAGAGAAATTAGTACAGTATCTATCTTAACTATCTTTCATATATATATCTATAGCTACATCTATATCTATAGATAGATAGATAGATAGATAGATAGATAGATAGATAGATAGATATAACTTTATTTTACTTTTCCCTTCCTTCTTTTCTCCATTACCCCATGCCAGCTTCTGTTTCCTTTGGAACAGTTTCTTCTCATTTTACAATATCTATTGTACATTTTGGATCTTATTTACTCTTTCAGCTTCTCACACTAGGGAGACAATATGGTGTTTACACATGTGCATCTGGTCTATTTCACTTATAAGTATAGTCTCGAGTTGCATCTGTTTACCTATAAAAGTCTCCAGTCTATCCTCCTTTATGGCTGAGTAGTACTCCATTGTATAAAAATACCACGTCTTTTTTATCCATTCCTCGGTTGATGGGCATTTGGGTTGTTTCCAAAATCTAGCTATTACAAATTGTGCTGCTATAAACATGGGTGCACATATATCAGTGTTGTATGATGTTTTGAATTCTCCTGGGAAGATACCCAGAAGGGAAATAGCTGGGTCAAATGGGACCTCCAATCCTAGTTTTTTGAAGATCTCCACGCTGATTTTCACAGTGGTTGCACCAGTCTACACTCACACCAACAGTGGAGAAGGATTCCTTTCTCCCCACAGCCCTTCCAGCATTTGTTGTTGGTTGATTTCTTGATAATAGTGATTCTTTCTGGGGTGAGATGGAAGCTCAGTATTGTTTAAATTTGCATCTCTCAAATGACCAGTGATGTTGAATATTTTTATCATATAATTATTTGCTGGCTGTATTTCTTCCTCTGAGAAGTGTGTATTCATCTTACATGCCCAGTTTTGGAATAGGTCTTTACATTTTGTGGGGGTAAGTTTTTTTTTTTAGTTCTTTATATGTTCTTGATAGTAATGCTTAGCCTGAGGAACAGCTGGCAAACACTTTTTCCCACATGGTGGGTTGTCTTTTCACTCTGTTGTTGGTTTCTCTTGCTATGCAAAGTATTTTTAATAAGATGAGATCCCAGTTGTTGATTCTTTGTGATAGTTCCTGTGTGACTGGGGTTTTATTCATAAAATCTTTGCCCTCACCAATGTCTTCAAGAGTTTTACCTATTCTATCTCCAGCAGATTGAATGTTTCTGTTTTAGTATTTAGATCTTTGATCCATTTTGAGTTTAGTTTAGTGCATGGTGAAAGATATAGGTCTAATTTTAATCTTTGGCATGTGAAGAGCCAGTTTTTCCAGCCCCATTTAATAAAGAGGCTATCTTTCTTCTAGTGAATGTGTTTGGCACCTTTGTCAAAGATAAGGTGGCTTAGTATGTCTGAAGTTGTTTCCGCATCTTTTAATCTGTTCCATTGATCTTTGTGTCTGTTTTTTGCCAGTACCATGCTGTTTTTATCACAATAGATTTATAGTGTAATTTCAAGTCAGAGAATGTGATGTCCCCTGCCTTGCCTTTGTTGCACAGCATTGCCTTTGCTATTCTAGGTCTCTTCGGGTTCCAAATGAATTTTAGGATTGTTTTCTCTAATTCTGTGAGATATGTTGTTGGAATTTTGATGGAAATTGCATTAATTCTGTATAACAATTTTGGAATTATGGCCATTTTTACTATATAAGTTCTTCCTAACCAAGAGCAAGGGATATCTTTCCACTTTCTCATATCTTTTTCAATCTCCTTTTTCAGAGTATTGTAGATTTAAATGTACAGGTCTTTTACATCCTTTGTTAGATTGATTCCTATATACATCATTTTTTGGGTGCTATTGTGAAAGTTGTTGTTACCCTAATTTCTCTTTAAGTGGGTTTGTTATTCGTGTACAAGAATGCTATTGATTTTTGAATGTTGACTTTGTATCCAGCTACGCTACTGAATATGCTTATTAAGTCTAGGAGCTTCTTAGTGGGGTTTTTGGGGTCTTCTATATAGACTATCATGTCATCTGCAGATAATGATAATTTAACTTCATCCTTTCCTACTGTTATTCTTTTATTACTTTATCTTTTCTAATTGCTCTGTCTAAAGTTTCCAGGACTATGTTGAATAAGAGTGGAGTCAGTGGACATCCTTGTCTTGTTCCTGATTTTAGACAGAAAGATTTCAGTTTTTGTCCATTTTGTATAATACTGGCTGTTGCTTTGTCATATGTGGCTCTCATAAGATTGAGCTAAAGACCATTTATTCCAATTTTCTGTAGAGTTTTTATCATGAATTGGTGCTGGACTTTGTCCAAAGCTTTTTCTGTATCTATTGAAATGATCATATGATTTTTGTCTTGACTCTGTTAATATGGTGTATTACATTTATTTATTTACATATACTGAATGATCCCTGCATCCCTGTGATAAATCCCACTTGGTCATGGTGTATAATCTTCTTGATGATTTGCTGCATTCTGTTTGTCAGTATCTTATTGAGGATTTTTGAATCTATTTTCTCTAGGGATATTTGGCTGTAGCTCTTTTTGTTGGGTCCTTCTCCAGTTTTGGTATCAGGGTAATGCTTGCTTCCAGGAAAGAATATGGGAGTATTGCTTCCCCTTCAATGTCATTAAAGAGTTTGAGAAGTAGTGATTATTAGGTCTTCTCTAAATTTCTTGAAGAATTTGGCAGTGAATCCATCAGGGCCTGGGCTTTTCTTTGTTGGGTGGTTTTTAGTTACATCTTTGATTTCATTGATTGATATTGGTTTATTTAGGAATTTTATATCTTCTTGATTCAGCTTTAGTAATTCATATGTACCTAGGAATCTGTCCATTTCTTCTGCATTTTCCATCTTATTAGAGTACACATTTTCAAAGTGGGTGTACATGATCTGGATTTCTGCAGGGTCCATTGTGATTTCACCTTTTTCATTCCTAATTGTATGGATTTGAGACTTTTGTTTCCTTTTTAAAATAAGGTTGGATAAGTGTTTCTTGATTTCATTTAACATTTCAAAGAACCAATTCTTTGATTCATTTATTGTTTGTAGTTATTTAGTCTCCAAAGAGTTAATTTCTGCTCTGATCTTTATAAATTCCTCCCTTGTATTAGCTTTTGGATTAGCCTGCTCTTCTTTCTCTAGAAGTTTGAGGTTCACCATTAAGTTGTTTATTTGTGCTTGCTCTGTTTCCCTGATATGTGTGTTCACTGCTATAAATTTCCCTCTTAGACTCCTTTCATTGTGTCCCAAAATTTCCAGTATGTTGTATTGTTATTATCATTCAATTGTAGAAACTCTCTAATTTCTTATTTAATTTAATCTGTGATGCATTTGTTGTTCAGGAGGGTGCTATTTAATTTCCATGTGTTTAGGAAGCTCTTGTGGTTTCTTTTGCTATTGATTTCCAATTTCATTGCAGTATGGTCTGATAATATGCATGGGATAATTTCAATTTCTTTGCATTTACTTAAGATGAGTCTATGAGCTATTATGGGGTCTAATTTGGAGAACACCCCATGTGCAGCTGAGAAGAATGTATATTCTGATGTTGTTGGGTGGAACACTGTAGACATCTACTGAGTCCATTTGTTCAACAGTTCAGTTCAGTTCTAATATTTCACTGTTGATCTTTTGTCTAGTTGATCCGTCTTTTTGTGGCAGTGGGGTATTGAGATCCCCCAATACAACTGTATTAGTGCTTATTTGATTTATCATGTCCATTAGTATTTGTCTTATATAGTTTTGTGCCCTGGTATTTGTTGCATATATATTTATCATTGTTATCTCTTCCTCTTGGTTTGTTCCTTTTACAAGGATGTAGTGACCTTCTTTATCTGTTTGAATCTGTCTTGGCTTGAAATTCACTTTGTCAGCAAAAAGAATAGCCACCCCTGCTTTTTTCTGGGTTCCTGTCATGTGGAGTATTGTTTTCCATCCTTTGACTTTCAGTCTATGAATCTGTTTTTGAATTAAATGTGTTTCTTTTATGGAGCACATCGTTGGATCTTACTTCTTGATCCACTGTGCCAGTCTGTGTCTTTTGATTGGTGAATTGAGACCATTAACATTGATTTTTAAAACAGATAGGCATTGACTTATTCTTGTCATGTTATTTCCTTGTTATTGGCTCCCCTCTTTTTTTCCCTCCCTCTGTTTAATTGTTTGCCTTGCCTTGTGGATTCCTTCTGTTGAAGTTCATGGAGTTGTAGTCCCTGTTATCTCTTTCTAGGATGTCCTTGCAAACATTTTGGAGTGCTGGTTTGGTGGTCATAAATTTCCTCAGATGTTCTTTGTCATGGAAGTATTTTATGTCTCCATCAGTTTTTTTTTTTTTTTTTTTTGTGGGTACCGGGGGGTCGACCTCAGGACCTCGCACGCCAACAGGCACCCGTGCCTCTGAGCGATATCACCGGCCCCTTTTTCGTATGTGGGTTCCGGGAGTCGAACTCGGGCCCTCGCGCTTGCAAGGCAGGCGCTTACGCCGCTGAGCCATCTCACTGGCCCATGTCTCCATCAGTTTTGAAAGATAGTTTTGTGGAGTACATCAATTTGGGTTGAAGATTATTTTCCTTTTGAAGTTAAAATACTTCATTCCAAGATCTTCTTGACTTCAGGGCTTGTTCTGAGAAGTCAGCTGTGATTCTGATGGGCTTTCCTTTATAGGTAATTTGTTTCATTTCACTAACAGCTTTTAAGCTTCTGCTCTTGTATTGAATTTCGGGAATCTTGACTATGATGTGCCTGGCTGAAGATTTTTTTTTATTGTGGCTAATTGGAGTTCTATATGCCACAATTTTCTGTACATCAAATTCTTTTTCTCTACCAGGGAAGTTTTCTGCCATGACATCTGTGAACAGTTTTTAATATCATTTATGCTATCTCCTGCTTTTTCATTAACTCCTATCAATATTAAGTAATTCTTCTTTGCCCCATCTACCAGCTGCTGGATTGATTTCTCATGGTTCCTTGCTATTTTTAAGAATTCTTTCTTTTCATGATCACTAACCACAAGCCTGTCTTCTATATCTGAGATCCTGTCCTCACATTTGCTTAATCTGCTGTGAATACTTTCAGTGGAATTTTTGTTCTCCTGGATGTCTGCTTGAATCTACCTTATGAATTCCATTTCTTTCCTATGCTGAGCATTCATGGTTTCCATAATTTTCTTAAGCTCATCTATTTTTTTGTCTGTATCTGTTCTAGTGTCCCTAAGCATGACCTTCATTGTGGAGATCACCTCTGCAGTTATCTGAGAAATTATTTCTGATTTGATTTTTTCCAGAGCCTTATTTAATTTCTTTGTTTGTTACCACTTTAGTGATGCCAGGTGGGTGTCTTTCAGATTGTCCCACCTCATTGCCCCCTTGGTTTGCCTTTGGTGAACTGGGATTTCTGGTGTTGCATCTTGTTTAAGTGTCTTCTCATTTTATTTTCTTTCTTTAGTTTATTTCCTAGGGTGATGCTTGCAAATTGCCTATGGCAGGTTGCTTTATTGCTGGTATTTAAAACACTTAGGACATGACTACTTCTTTGAGGTATCTTCCAGATGTAGCTTGTTTGTGGGTTTTGAGTCTGTTGAAAGATCCTACACCTTCAATTTGATGGAAATGAGAAGTTGCTGCCCATTTGGCCCAGTCCTTGGTTCTTTGGCACTGTGCCTCAGTATTTTCTGTGACCCTTAGGCAATTCCAGTCATGGAATACCAGGAAGAACAGCTGTCTAGAACAATGATGTCACTTTTGCCTATAGTGGTACCAAAAGTATCAAACACAGCCTAGAAAATGACAGACTGAGCTACTCAGTTATTTGCCACTTTTAACCATAGAAACTAGATTTGTGATTATATAACAAAATCTAAAACCAGAAAATTATATGCAGTGTACAAGTCCTTAATATGTCAATTTTGCCCTCAGGGTCTAAAATTTAAAATGAGTTAAGGAAAAAATAGACAAGTGGAAGGAGAGGAAGGAATTAGATGTAAAAGGACAAAGAGGGATCACGCTAACTTTGGGAAAGTGGTGCAGAAGGCTGGAGGGAAAGAGAGAAAGAAGGGATAAAAGGAAGAACAGAACAGAATAGAACCACAACCAAAGAGGGCAGAAACTCCTTTTACACTCATATAAAAACAAGATTGATCAATGAAGAAAAAACACCAAAACAATAACATAAAACAAACAAGACAGAGGAAAAACAGTTCACTTCCAGGTTTGTCTCTGCTGGTAGACAACGTGTGGAGACAGAGTCCCATTCTGTGCTTATCCATCCCAGCTAGCCAGCAGTATCTTCTTGGTGGGGTAGTGGATAATCCCAGCAAGCCTGCACTTTCTGGGTGAGAACAGACTCATTTGGCCTGTAGCTGTCAGCTCATCTTCATGGCCCTGAGCCTGGCTTGGAGTTGTAGATGGAGCTGACAGCTGCCCTGGGTTCTAAGTTCAGCCATCCCCCAAGATGGCTCCTGGCCAGTTCCTCACTCACGTGGGATGGCTGAGCCCTCTGCACTCACTGCCAGGCATTGCAGTCCTTAACGTCTTCTGCTCCCCTGCACTGCTGTGTCTCTTCACGGAGGCCCCTGGGTCCAAGGGCAGCCACTGTGTGTCCCCAGGTTTGAACTGCTTGTGTCGCACAGTGAGTCCTGGCCCGCTGGCTCTGGTTGCTACCTCCTTCTTCTTTTTGAAGTTTCTCTCTTCACTCTCTCTGTGGGCCCCAAACTGTTCTTCAGATCCTTTCTGAGTCCACGGATCCCACTTTCCTCCTTCTTTTCCTCCCCAGGCTGCTATATTCCAGTGTCTGGATGGTGACTCTCAGAAAGGCTCTTTCTCTGCTGCTCACTACTCCCCCATCTTCAAACGTCTCTTTGCCCATCATTACAGTTTGTGAGTTTGTATGGAGATTACTCAGTTCAAGGGCATCCCTCTCTGTAATTCCATTTGTGACAGCTGTTCAAGCTGGGGCATCGGACCAGGGAAAGTGTGGGGCATTGGGTTCTGAGGCTCCTGTCATTGATTTCTGCAGTTTGGGGACCAACACTTGGAACACAGTATATATTCTTGGGACCATGGGACCAGCTCCAGATACCAGGCAGAGACCTGTGTCACCTCAGAATGCTCAGAGAAGATCCACGTACACTGTAGATTAATGTGGTAAGATTTTCACAGGCCCAGTAAGGGCACAGGGTGCTAGGTGGTGGGTCACAGGCATCCAAAGCACAGGGAAAGTCAGGACACCTTTAGTGCTTGCTCCCAACCATGCAGAAGAATGGTCTAATATGCTAGGTAGTGATTGTCCCATCTCTGGTGATGTGCAGGGAGGAGAATCTACTGTGCCCAGTGTACCTGGTGCTGAATGGGTGCCCATGGTGGTCAGGCACATCAGGCAGAGACTCTTGTGAGAGTGAACCACCCCAGGGAATCACAGACTGCCTGGGACAGCTGATAGGCATCGACAGAGTCTCTGGTTGGTCTGTAAGTGGTGTGGGACCATGGGAGCTGTGTGTGCAGTCCAGCAAGCCCAGGGTGCTGGAATAGCCTCAAACCACACCAGTGTTAGCACTATATGCTGGTTGAATATCCTAGTTAGCATGGGACAAAATTGAAGCACTTGGAGATGACTTAGGCAGGCCCACAGTCCTATAATGTTGACCCCAGCAACAGGCAGTGATGATTTATCTATCCTCTCAGAGTCTGAGTTCAGGTGGGTGAGGAAGGAGCCTCTTCTACCCATGATCTCTCTTTCTCCTGGTGTATGCCAGTTATAATGCTGCTGGGCTGCTGCCTGCTCAGTGTTTGGAGAGAAAGCAATGGGACAAAGGGGCTTATATACCCCCAGTCTATCCTGTGAGGCTAGACTCCTGGGCTGCTTGGATTCCTCCAGCTATGTGGGAAGTTCTCAAAATGGCTATTCCCAGGGTATTCGACAGCAGAGGTGCAGCAGACCAGCCTGCATGGGCCACTTCCCCTCTTTTTTAACTTGTATGCATATGTTTTGTTTGATCTTCAAGCATCTTCTTTCAAATTGATTTTTGTATGAGGGTGTAAGTCATTCCCCTGCTTAAGTTACCTGTATTTCTGGTTGACATTCTCTGACTCTCTGATGTGGCTACTCTACTCAGCCATGTTGGACCCCTATTCTCAATAGAATTTTTAATCTCCTGGATTTCTGGAACTTTTAATGGACTGCCGTTCTTTTCTATGTTGGGCATTCATGGTTTGCATCTCTTTAGCTCCTCTAGATTTTTATTGGTGTCTTCTCTAGACTGGCTGATCATTTACTTCATTAGTCTCTTTAGTTATATCTTCTTTGAATTCACCAATCACCCCATTGATCTGTTTTGTTACCTCTATTGTTTCCTTTCAGATATTTTGGCTGTGTGGCTTTTGATTTATTCCACCTTGCTGTCCCTTTGATTGGCTTTGGGGGAGTTGGGAGATTTTGGATGCATTTTGTTGCCTTGTTTTCTCATGTTTCTATTTTGCATTTGCTTGCTTTCTTTGATAAGGCTTGAAGGCTATTGCTAGTATGTAGACCTCTTTACTTAATGTCTGGACTTGTCCTCTGGGCAGAGTTAACTATTAGCATTTGCCTCTGTCCCAGGATCCAACCATCTCTGTTTATTTGGGATGTGATGTTGTGGCTTACTTTGCCTAGTACTCAGTTTCTTGGGACTGAGCTACAGAATTGTTTATGACTTCCAGGAAGCCCAGATATTGCCATACAGAGAAAACCAATTAATAGCAACAACTATATCATCTTGGCTAAAGTAGTAAAATCAGCAAAAATGGTAGTGTCACATACAATCTGGATATTGAAAAACCCTAAGAACAAATAATGTACTACCCTTAACCATAAAAAATGATCTATAGTTATAGTATAAACACTAAGACAAACTGGATATTGATCTACAGTAAACATTGACTCAATAGAGTCAGCTTTACCTCCATTAATAATAGAACAGTATTCAAACATAGTAAGATATAGTTAACTCCTTATAGATTCACAAACTGTAATGATTATACTAGTAAGGGTAGAGGCTGAGAGGAATGGAAGCATAAGAAAAGTAGAACTTGAAAAATTAATCAATGGAAGATGGAAAGAAGGTGATAAAAGTGAAAATAAAGGATCCATTAAAGGAGCAAAAGGTAATTAGTGCATTAGATAAAAGTAACAGAAAAAAACCTAACAATGAAAGGGACAAGTAATTTAAAAAAAGTTTAAAGTAGAAGAAAAATAGAAAAAAATAAGAGAAAAAATTAGAAGAAAAATATGATCTAATCAAACAAATAAACAGATAATAGTGATGATGATGATGAGATATGAGAAAAGAGAGATAAATCAAACACTACCACAAAAAAATAGATGAGAAAAAATTGGGTCAAAAGAAGAAAAGGAAGTTCCTATATATTTCCAAATAACCAGTTTTCTTCCAGGACCTCCAGTATTTGAAATCCAGCAATTCACAGTGCTTTCTGCCCTTCTTTAGAGCCTATGGCTTTTTGTGGTGACATCTCTGCTCAAGAGGTCCTCCGATCTATAAAGCCCCATCCTTGGCAACTGTCCAAGCTGTGACACATCCCCACTTGTGTTGGTACACAGAAGCAATCAGGCCTCTGGTCTCCTCTTGATATAGGTATCATATGGGGGCTCAAGCACCCCACTGTACTCGGTCCCATCATGTTCAGATCCAGCCACCTCAAAGCCAGACCCACTAAACCTGACCTCCCACCACAGAATGCAGGCCCTATGTCCTTCCTGGCCTGACCTTAAACTCTCCAGGGGATCTTGGGGCATCTATGTCTAGCTCTTCCCCTCTCCCAGTCTGTCTTTTGTGGTTTATCTGACCCAGTCACTGTGGCAGGGTAATGCTTCAGTCCTGGAGTAAAGCTATAATAAACATCTTCTGTGGCTCAATCCCATATGATTGATCCCTTCACCAAATAGCACCTGATTAAAATCTCTCTGGCAATATGGTGGTCACTCCACTGCATTTTTTTTTCTTCAACTGTATCCAATGTGAAGAAGTCACTCAATGTAAAACCCCATGTTGCTTTTTTAGTTTATACCAGCTGTGGCCTTTCTTGTGGCTACTGCAGTGCACCTGTCATTTCTTTCTGAAATAGCTGAATCTTCTGAGTTTATCTCTTTTCTACAGCATTGGCCTCTTCCTTGATCAAGTCAGTTGTTTGGTAGTCACCTGTGTGATTGTGTGCTTTTTAAGAATATTTGCAGCAATGAAGTATCTCTGATATTCCCAGAGAAATTAAGTGGAATCCAACCAGGTTCTTCTGTCCTGGGCTTTGGCCTTCTCCAAGATCAGGTTGGTTGGTTTGTTGCTACATCTATGGCCCCATGCACAGGGAAAACAAAACTCAGAGTGGGTTCAAAGTTGGCAATGGCCATGGTGAGGGCACAGAATCTGTGGGTGTGGAGTTGGTCAGGGGCCAGTGTGTGGGGCCATCCATTCCACCATTCCATAGGGCTGCAGGTCCACTCAAATAGTTTCTTATCTGTAAAGAAAAGGAAACTTTCAGCCTTGTAAGGTAGTAAGCCCAGGTGTTCCAAAAGTAAGATCACGAGTTCAAGCCCAGCCTGGGCAAATTAGTGAGAACCTGTCTCAAAAAAAATTAAAAGGGCTACAGGTATAACTCAGTGGTAGAGAAGCATGTGGCCCTGAGCTCAGTCATCTGCATCACAAAGAAAAAAAAAAAGAAAAACAACCTTTCTTATGTCTTCTAGCTATTGTCCTCTGTGTGACAAAATGCATGATATAATCAAGTTTCAAGGAGGAAAGCATTATTTTACTCATGGTTTCAGAGGTTTCAGTCGATGGTCATTTGGTTCTGTTGCTTTGGGCCTGTGGTGAAATAGTATATCATGGTGGGAGTGTGTGGCAGAACAAGATGCTTACTTCATAGCAGCTGGAAAGCAGTGACAGAAAGGGATCTGGGACCCAATATTCCCTTCAAAGGCACACCTCCAGTGACATAGTAAATTGCTTTCAGTAGACTCTACCTCCCAGTAGCACTGCGGCATATTTGGGGAATACTTCCAACTATAGCACCCTATTTCCTTAGAGCCTGTTTGAAACAAGTTAGCCTCCCCTATTAGCACTTCCTCACTTCCTTTCACCTTTTAGCTCACTGTGATTCCGTTTCTGCCATTACCATTACTCTTGCTGGGGTCACTAATGACCTCTGACCTGTCAATCAAAGGGTCACTTTTTTGGTAGTACTAGGGATTGAACCCAGGGCCTTCACACTGAACTAAATTCCCAGATTTTTAATTTATTTTTTCAAATTTTGAGACATAGTTTCTTTATGTCACTAAGCTGTCCTGGGTGGACTTGAATTTGAAATCCTCTTGTCTCAGCTTCCCAGAGTGCTGGGATTGTAGGCATGCACCACTGCCTCCAGCTTATAGGTCATTTTTTAATACTTCCTTTTTTTTTACCTTTTTGCTGCATTTGGTACTGTTGACTCCTTCCTCTTTAAACATTTCTGTAATCCACAGTTAAATCCAACCTTCTCCTCCTGCTTCTCTTCATACCTTTTGGGCTGCTTCTGCACAGGCTGACTACTGTAGTAGCCACTCTTCTACTTGCCCGTTAAAGGTCTCTGCTTGTCAAAGTCTTTTCTTTTCTCACTTTTAGTCTATACCCATCAGTAGTAGTTATACACAAAGTTTCTACTAACATCTGCATTGGGATAATAGCCATATTTATACTCTAGCTCAGATATTTCCTTCTCTTTTACTACAAACTCACAGATCTCATTGTTCTTTAGATTTTTCCTTTGGCTGTCTCTCAACTATCTCATACTCACCAAGGCTAAAATTAAAATCTTACTACCTTCCTCCATTACTATATAAAACTTACTGCTTCATCGGTGTTTGTTCTTCAGAACAATGGTACTGTCATCCACCAAGTTATTAAGTTACACATTTCAGAGTTGTCACTGACTCTTTGTCCTTCACCTCATATCCATTTTCTCATGATGTCCTGTTAACATTTTACTATCCCTTTTTCCCTTTTCAGCCCCACTGCTACTTCCTTACTTCTGGTACTCTTGGCCTTTCCTGAATTTAGTACTTCCTTAATTGATCTTCCTATATCCAAACTAATACTGTCACAATCTATTCTCCTTACTGCCACCATAATGATTTTTCAAAAATGCATTTCCAATCATGTCATTCATCTGCTTTTATCACCTTACTGGCTCCTTATTACTTCAAGATAAAAATGTACACTTGTTCATCTGACTCTTGACCTTCTGGTCAGCTCTTTCTTTCCAAACTTCCTCCCTCCTAGCCCTGGCTCAACCATTACCAAGCTACTTAAATGTTGCTCATTTATGCCATGCTCCTTTGCTTGTGTTCATGCTACCACATATAGCCATTGACAGAATGAATGTCCTTTCTTTCTGGTCCATCTGGCAAATGCCTCTTTATCTGACAAGATCCACTTTAGTTGTCTCCTCTTCTTTAGTTATCTTTTGTACCTGGCAGCTGATGTTATTGCATTTATCATTGATTTTCAGTCATTCATTTAAGTGTTCATCTCATTTGCATTCCTAGTTCACACCATAATTTTCCAGAAACTACTCAGTAGTTTCCGGGTAGGTGTGCAAAATAAATGGATGAATGAATTAATTTACATCATCCTTCCTTACCTGAGAAAGTCTTAGCCTTTTGTCAAGGCTCAAGTTTCCCTGGCTCCTGCAAAAAGACTTGATTACTACACATTACTCTATTGCAGCAGTTTCCTACTATATTGTAATTATTTATTTACCTTTGGCCACTCTGACTAGTTTGTAGACTCCTCAAAGGTAGAAAATGATTCCCATCTTTCTATTTCTAATACCTAGCACAAAACTGGGGCATAGGGATACACAGTTAAGTGTTAGAATGAATGAGTAAATGATTATTATCTACCATTACCAAAATTTCCCAGTTTGAATAACTGCCCAGATCTTTACATATTCTGATTAATGCAAAAACTGATCTAAGACTTTTTTTCCATTCTAGACAGATTCACCCACTCCATTGTTTTTTTTTTTTTTTTTTTTTGTGGGTACCGGGGGGTCGACCTCAGGACCTCGCGCGCCAACAGGCACCCGTGCCACTGAGCGATATCACCGGCCCCTTTTTCGTATGTGGGATCCGGGAGTCGAACTCGGGCCCTCGCGCTTGCAAGGCAGGCGCTTACGCCGCTGAGCCATCTCACCGGCCCACCATTACCAAAATTTCCCAGTTTGAATAACTGCCCAGATCTTTACATATTCTGATTAATGCAAAAACTGATCTAAGACTTTTTTTTCCATTCTAGACAGATTCACCCACTCCATTGTTTTTTGTTTGTTTGTTTTATATTTCTTAAATTGAAAGGATTTATGTAAATAAGACTAAATGACTAGAGGAAATCATTTTCAAGCTGGTTGTGGAGGTGCCTACCTGTAATCCCAGCACTCTGGGGGCTGAGGCAGGAGGATTGCCATGAGGATTGATGCCAGCCTGGGCTATGTAGTGAATTCAAGGCTGGCCTGAACTACATAGTGAGACCCTATCTCAAGAACTGAGAAAAATAATCATTTTTAGATCTTGGACTGAAATGAAGAACTCTTCTGTGTTTTTGAGCATGAGTTTTTTTTATCCTATCCACTCCTTCCTCTGAGAATTGATGCTTGCATTCTTCAGAAATTTTGTGAATTTAGAAATTCCCTTTATTTTTCTTTTTATCTCACATTATGGGTTGGTTTTGATTTTCTTTCCCTATTAGATAAGGTCTCCTTTTGTACTCTCTTTATTCCTTATAGTAGATTCCAATTTATGAGAAGAAATTCATGTAGCCCAGTCAGACCAGGTTCTCTGTACTGTAGTGATAGTGTTTGGTAACCTTATTTATTAACCCAGTGTCCTCTTGATTATGGTTCATTTTTTGCTTCTTGTCTTCACAGGAAGTGAAGGTAGAAAAGGCCAATGTTTTGCCTCATGGTTCTGATGGGAGGGGCCACACAGCACAAGTCTGCTCAGTGGCCAGCATCCTCCTAGATCCATTTAATAGAACATTCAAAAGACTCATGGTAAGAGACTGGGTGATTGTGTTTTACTTTGTGTGAGTGTCATATTATGAATAAATAACAAAGAACCCTTAATCAACTTGTTTTTTTTTGTGTGTGTGGGTACCAGGAGTTGACCTCAGGACCTCACGTGCCAGCAGGCACCCGTGTCGCTGAGCGATATCACTGGCCCTTTTTTCATATGTGGGTACAGGGAGTCAAACTCAGGACCTCACGCTTGCCAGGCAGGCGCTTATGCCGCTGACCCATCTCACCAGCCCATCCAACTTGTTTTTGTGATAAGAATGAGCTCTAAACCTACAAAAACAGCTATTCTTTAATTTAGCTATTTTCCATTGAACAAGGCATATACAAACTATATACTTCTTGTTGTACATTTAACACACTTTATTAGCTATCAGAACATAAGTTGTACATAATAGGACACTGTAAGGGGTAGAAAAGCTCAAAACTTTTACTAAGCTGGATCGGTGATAGCTAAATAGGCTGCCTGAATGTTCATCATCTTTAACATGTCCTCTGTGTGAATGTCAGATTGTGCCTGTTTTCTGGTGCCAAATCCAAGGCTTCTTCGTTCATCTTTCCAAGAAATAGAACTCAAAATAGTGGCATAGCCTCATTTCTTTGGAATTTTCTTTTAATGGTTGTAAATTGTTTTGTTTCTGGTATGAATTCAAGTGCTGACTTTGGTTCCTGATATTTAGAGATAGAATTTAATATCATACTTTTTTTTTAATGTGGGTACTGGGGGTCAACTTCAGGACCTTGCGCTTGCCAGCAAGTGCTTGTGCCGCTGAGCGATATCACCGGCACCTTTTTCCTTTATATGGGTTCCAGGAGTCAAATTCAGGACCTTGCACTTGTCAGGTAGGCGCTTATGCCGCTGAGCCATCACCAGCCCCTATCATACTTTTCTTGATTACATTTAGTTAAGGATCCATGGCTTGTCATACATCATGTAAAAGCCAAAAAATGTGACACTGTATACAAATCCAGACCAATTTCTCCTGAGAGTATATAAAGTTTGAAGGCATCCCATTGAGGTCTATAATTGTAACCCATGTCATTTACTTTTCATCTGATAAATTAACTTTATTCAACAATTTCAGAAAACTTTTTTATTGTGTATGATTACTTTATGATTTTCCTATTGTAAACTCTTCTTTTTGTATAAAATTGAAGATCCTAATAGGGAAGGAATGGATATCTGTGGGCCACAAGTTCTCCCAAAGGTAAAAATATCTTCATTTTGAAGGAGAGGGCTGAGGAGAGTTCACTTGGGTAGGAAGGTGAACATGGCTCTAAATCATTTTGCATCCAGAAACAAGTATTCTAGGGCAGTAAGCCTACAAAGGTGATCAGAACATCATCTCTGCTTTGAAGAAGTACTAGTAATTATATTGACTTTTATACATTTCAGGAAAGAATAAGGTGACTTGAGCACAAAGGGAAAAGTGCTAAATTTTGTATGAAGAGGTCAAGAAATCCTTCAATAATATAGGCATTTAAGGGTGAATTTTTAGAGATGAACATGAGTTTAATAGGAAAAACACGTGTAAGGAGAGCATTCAGGCAAAGGAAGTAGTTAATGTATATCTAACTATTTTAAAGAAAATAACAGGTATAAATTTCTGCTCTTTAGTAAGTATAAGCACAAAAGCTTACATTATCTATTGTATGGCATAAACCAAACAACCTCACTAAGTCTTTACCTATGGTATCACAGCAATAAATATTTACCAAGCTCTAGATTTCACATTAAGCTATTCCACAAAACAAATAAAACATGAGCTTTAGTCTCAAGAAATTTAAAATTTAGGACATATTTTCACCCATTGATGTGCATCTGTTTAATTTTACTTGATTGCCACTCACTAGCCATTTGGGTCCATATTGCTTCATCACAAAACACAGCCAGTCAAGATGGCAGGTATGGAAACTGTCTGAATCGGATAATGTTTCTTTCTCCCCTCTTTTATAGTAAGGAAAATTGATGCTGATAGCATACAATGATAAGTTAAGCAGCCATTAGTTTAGCCAGTGTAGATCATCTGCATCAGTACCAAACAGAAACACTTAGGAGTCAAAAATCTTTAGGTAATGTGGGGAAATGACTCAGAGATTGGTAGAAGACAGCATAGAAGAAGGGGAAGGTAAATGAGCTGATCAGTATGACCCATAATAGAAGTGCTTTTAAGTATGTGAATAGAACAGAAGTTTGGAAACTATAGAAGCAGAAGTATGAGCAAGAAGAAAGCCAATCGCACCTCTGCCCTGTTTTTGGATTATAATATGCAGAAAGCAGAATGATGAGCTTTATCCATTTAATTTGGGCCCCAAGGAGAGGTGGTGTCCTTCTTGAGCCAGGTTACAGTTATATCAGAATGTAGAGAACATTCAGCATGGAAGCTAAGGATGCCATGTAGGTTTCCAGTGGAACAGGATTTCCTGAGGCTGGTAGGATTGATAAAAAGGGCTATAGGGGAGGAAACAATTAGTTCTGGGATGAAGTTTCTGTTCATGCATTTAATAAATGTTTATTTAATACCTATTTTGTGACAAGCAGTGTGAAGTAAAAAAAATAGATGTGGTTCTTTCTCACATTGAATGAAATATGGCTAAATTAATAAAAATGAAATACTATTAACATTTCAGTTCCTCAGACACAGTATTCACATTTCAAGTGCTTAACTATTAGTGACTGCCATACTGATAGTACAACTATAGAATATTTCCATCATTGTAGAAAGTTCTGTTGGAAAGAGGGTATGAGAAAATAAACTAGATGACCAAAGGGCTTACAGTCTAGATGACAGTGAAGGATATCAGGCCTTCTGGGAATAACTAGCTCTGAGATTCTGGCTGGCATTTTGGCATGAGGTATTTCTTTCCCAATGCCAACAAGACAAAGGGTCTTTATAGCCTATTCAAAACAATGTAAATCCTTATGCTCTGCTAAACAATATCTTTCTTTATGATTATTTTCATCTGTCAGGTGTGGCCATCTGGATGGGGACTCTAAAAAATTGTCCCCTATCTTCACCCTGTTCCTAGATTGTATTTGGCAATTAATGGAACAGTTTCCCTGGTCCTTTGAGTTTACCAAAGTCTTCCTGCTGTAGATCCATGGCCATGTTTTTTCTTGCCAGTTTGGAAATTTTCCTGGAAACTGCCAGAAGGATTGGGAAGACCTAAGGTAAAGTCAGTTTGAGAACTTGCCAAATAGGGAGAAGGGAGTTAGTACAAAAGAAGGCACTCACCACCTTGAATTTAGGGCAGCAGTCAAGAAAGAGGAGGAACTAGCAGTAATGAACATTTTAAACATAAAGCACAGTGTTTGCAAAGTGATATCTTGGAACTTCAGATTCCTCTTCTAAAAATTGAAGATAATAATGCTTACTTTCCAGAGCAATCACTGGGAGCTTAAAAAAAATGTGCAAGGGCTTTGTAAAGAACAAATTGCTGTCAATAAGTAGTCATTATAGTCCTTTTCACTTGTATTAAATATCATAAACTAGCATTTTATAGACAGACCTTGGCCCAACAAGTATAGTTTGATTAGATTTTTAAACTGTGAATTTAGTTACCAACATTTAAAGGAGGAATTCACATAAAAATTCAGTTAATTTAAGATTTTATTTCTCTAAGTAGAATAGCCACTGTACAAAAGTATTCTGAAACATCAGAAACTCTGGCAATACTAGACCTGCATTTTCTCCTGGCAGTACAGTAATCAGCTTGAGTTAACTATATAATTTTTGCTCCATTTTGATGAGGGAAACTTACCCTTATTGGCCACAGTTCTATTTTCAGCCCACTTCTAATGTTACCTGTCTAGTTCCTGTAGGCCATTGAATTTGCACCCCTGAATTAAACTAACATCCCTATAATGTATAAAACAAATATTTTTGCGATTGATGATAGAATACCCATGAATGGTATTCTTTTTAATTTAGAGACCTAGAGAAAGAAATAAAAAAGTAACCTTTTTTATAACCAAATTCTGTGTCACAGCTATTAGCTGTGTTAGCAACTAGCTCAAGTTCTCAGGCCATTTTATAATGTAGACTAGGTGACATCACCTCTCTGGTATTCTATTTTCCTATCAACACAGAGAACAGTGATAAGTGCTTCTTTTTTCACATTTGTAATTACTTCCATGGATATTTCTTTCTTTTGCGACTAGACATTTGTTACTCTTTCCCCAACTGCTTTTAGACACATTAATCTTTGTCTAGGCATTAAAATTCAAGATCATTTCATAATATATTTAAAATGAGATTGATGTGTCTGAACTCATGTTACACAGAAATCTTAATCTCCATTGTTAAAGCACAATAGTTATTAATGTATTAAAGCACTGATAACTTAAAATAAGCAGAAATATCATTAATCAATAAAGAAAAATGCGGGCCAGTGAGATAGCTCAGCAGGCATAAGTGCCTGCCTGGCAAGCGCGAGGCCTGGGTTTGACTCCCGGTACCCACATACGAAAAAAGGGCGGGGATATCGCTCAGCAGCACGGGCGCCTACTGGGGCATGAGGTCCTGAGTTAGACGCCCAGTATCCACAAAAAATAAAAAATAAAGAAAAAAGCATGAGCCTTAGATTCAGATAGACCTAGATTTAAACTTTGTGTCACCCACTATGTGACCTTTTTTTTTTTTTTTTGGTGGTACCGGGGGTTGACCTCAAGACTTCGCATGCCAGCAGGCACCCATGCTGCTGAGCAATATCACCGGCCCTTTTTTCATATGTGGGTTCTGGGAGTCGAACTCGGGCCCTCACACTTGCCAGGCAGGCGTTTACGCCACTGAGCCATCTCACCAGTGCTAGCTATGTGACCTTTAACGAATGATTTTTGTTTCATTTTCTTATTAATAATTAGGGTTTTATCATGAAAATTTAAAGAGACATTTTGGGTGAAGAATCAAAAAGTGTTTGACACAGAATTAGTACTCAACAAATAGTTGTAGTACCTGTGAAAGGTTTTTTTTTCAGTTTTTGGCCAACAAAAAATTATAAAGATGGATATATAGAGCTTTGGCCTCTCTGAAATGGTCTAAGGATTCTAAGTAACAAGACCACATTTTTGGGTCTTGCCACTCCTACCACTCCTCTTCATTCTCCTCCTTCAGCTTGATTTGACATGGTGTGTACCAATGACCTTCCATGTGTGGTTACACAGCTCTCATTTGCCTTATCAAAATGGAACAGCTACTATTTTCTTTTTTTTGTGGGTACCGGGGGTCAACATCAGGACCTTGCACGCCAGGAGGCGCCCGTGCCGCTGAGTGATATCACCGGCCCTTTTTTCATTATGGGGGTTTTGCGAGTTGAACTCGGGCCGTTGTGCTTGCCAGGCAGGCGCTTACACCGCTGAGCCATGTCACCGGCCCCAACAGCTACTATTTTATTCTAGCTGATTATTGCCATGAGAAAATGCAGGTCCAGTACTGCCAGAACACCTTCCATGTATGGTTACACAGTGGATACCATACATTTTGAGGTTTTTATCTAAGGTGCCTTCTTGATAGTTGAGCATGCACCTCATGCTCTCAACTGAAGTGTCAGAATTGGTCTTATAATATAAACACCATAAACTTGGTTTCCCACCTGAGAGAAATGATGAATATCTGTTAGTATAAATTGTCAGTTGTCTTTCATTGTCTTAAACCTTCTGCAAGAAGATGGTTATAATTAAAAACAAATATAGAAGAGCCAGAAATATACCCTTGGGGATTTCCATCACTTAACATGCATTTTAAAACAATTCCAGAATTTTTTAAACTGAAAGTGTCATCAGTTCATAGACTCCTTAATTTGGAAAAGACCTTAGAGTTCATATTGGACAGATGAAGGAAAAGGCTCAGAAAGGGCTAGGAACTTTTCTAAGATCACGCAGACACTCCACAGCAGAGACTGGACTTAGAATCTCTTGCTAATATGAAACTGTTTTGAATCTGTTCTTCATTTTAAGGATGGATAAACTGAAGCCCTTATAATTTATTCCTATACCAACACTCGTTAGCCAATTATTTTGATTTTCCTTCTATCAAATTCTGTCAGTCTCTCTTAAGTTATGTTACTTAGTAAAACTTGACTCATTATCAACTTCAACAGTACTATTGAGATTATTGGCTTGCTGTATTTAATGTTTTTTTTTTTCTTTTCTAACAAAGTCTATGAGAAACCACATTCAATGTGGCTTTTCTTGTTTCACAGAAAACCAGACGTCAGGAACTCTCTATAAAGTCTTCACTATGTATGGAGTGCTCAATCCTCATACTGTGCCCTAAAATATTTGGTAAGTTTCTATGCCCCCCATTTCCTTTAGCAAGTTCCAGAAGACTCAGCTGTTTTGCCTGTCCTTGAATGTCTGGCACATTCTGCACAAGCCTGGCTACAGACTAGGACATTCCACCTCAACATCATCCATTCCTTGGTGCCTCAGAAAATAAGAGCTCAACTATCCGTGGTTTTCAAATCTTTGCTATTATTTAGTGTGTTAACTTTCTGCTTCTATAATGACTTATAAAGAGAAAAGGTTTATATTGGCTATGGTTCTGGAGGTTGCAGTCTAAAAGCAAATGGACCCATTGCTTTGAGCCTCTGGAGAAGGCAGTACCTCACAACAAGAATACAAGAAGATCAAACTGCTCATCTCATTACCCAGAAAGCAGAGTAAAGAGGAAGAAGAGACCAAAGTCCAATAATCACCATTTGAGGGCATAGTTCCAGTGACATACCATTAAGTTCTACTCCTAGATGTTCCACTACCTCCAAGTAATATCACTCCAGCAACTAAGGCTTCAAACACATGGACCCTTTGCAGGACCTTTAACCACAGCATTTGCTTAGGGAAATGAACAAATAATAGTTAATTTGTAGGAATACAACCAGCCAGGGATGTAGGTCATTTCATTTTCTTTTTTTTTTAATTAAATGTATTGGTATGATTCAGATATACATAAGGATCACATTCATCATAGGGAATTTGTACCTGTACATGATATATCTTAGTTCCTCTTTTCTTGCACTCCTCTCCCCCTCTCCAAAGCCACTTCCCCTCCTTATTTACAAAGCTTTGTTTCCATTTTATCCTTTTTTCATTTTTTCTTTTCTCTTACTTCCCCCACCAATTCCCCTTCCATTTTGAACAATTACTTCCTATTTAACAAGATCAATTGTACATTTTTGTTCTTATTTACACTTTCATTTTCTTACACCAGAGAGACAATGTGATATTTAGACATGTGTGTCTGATTTATTTCACTTAAGAATATGGTTTCAAAATCCTCCATTTAGCTATAAATTTCTCAATTTTTTCCTTCTTTAGTACTTCATTGCATATAAAGAAACCACATTTTTTAGTCCATTTGTCAGTTGATGGGATTTTAGGTTATTTCCAAGATTTACCTATTACAAACTGTGCTGCTATAAACATGAATGTGCATGTATTGCTGTGGTATGTTTTTAATTCTTCTGGGAAAATACCCAGAAGGGGAATAGCTGGGTCAAGTGGAACCTCTAGTCCTGGTTTTGCGGAATCCTCACACTGATTTCCACAGTGGCTACACCAGTCTACACTCCCACCAACAGTGGACAGGGGTTCCTTTTTCCTCAAAGCCCCGCAAGCATTTGTTATTGGTTGATTTCTTGATAAAGGTCATTCTTTCTGGAGATGGAATTTCAGCATTGCTTTAATTTGTATCTTTTGAATGATCAGTGATGTTGATATTTTTTCATGTATTTATTTGCCATTTGTACTTCTTTTGAGAAGTATCTATTCATTTCAGATGACCATTTTTGGATTGGGACTTTAAATTTGGGGGATCTGGGCTGGTGAGATGGCTCAGTGGCATATGCACCTACTGGCACATGAGGTCCTGAGGTCGACCCCTGGTACCCACAAAAAAAAATGGGGGATCTGTTTTATTCAATTCTTTATATGTTCTACATATTAGTTCTTTAAGAAAAACTGGCTAAGAATTTTCCCACTCTGTGAGTTGTCTTTTCACTCTGTTGGTGATTTCTTTTGCTGTGCAAAAGCTTTTTTATAAGATGAGAACCCAGTTGTTGATTCTTTGTATTATTTCCCATTCAGTCGAGGTTTTGTTGATGAAGTCTTTACCTACACCTATGTCTTCAAAAGATATACCTATTCACTCTTCCAACAGATTTCCTATTTCTCTTTTAATATTTAGATCTTTTTCATTTTATTTTATTTTATATGGTATCAGGAATTGAACCCAGTGCCTTGTGCTTGCCAGGCAGGTGCTGTGTCACTGAGTTACATCCCTGGCCCAATATTTAGATCTTTGATCCATTTTGATTTTAGTTTAGTGTATAATGATAGACATGGGTCTAGTTTTAGTTTTTGGCATGTGGAAAGCCAGTTTTTCAAGCATCATTTATTAAAGGGTCTTTCTTTCTTCCAGTAAATGTGTCTGGCCACTTTGTCAAAGATAAGATGGTTGAGTGTGGTTGAAGTTGTTTCTGTCTCTTGTAAGCTGTTCCATTGATCATCAGGTCTATTTTATTGCCAGTACCATGCTGCTTTTATCACAGTAGCTCTGTAATGTAATTTCAAGTCAGGGATTGTGATGTCCCCTGCTTCACCTTTGTTGCCCAGAACTGCTTTTGCTATTCTAGGTCTCCTCCAATCCAAATGAATTTTGGGAATGTTTTCTTTAGTTCTATGAGTTATGCTAATGATATTTTGATTTGGATTGCATTAAATGTGTATAACAATTTTGAGAGTATGGCCATTTTTACTATGTTGTTACTTCCTACCCAAGAGCAAGGGATATCTTTCATTTTTTTATAACCTCTTTGGTCTTCTTTTTCAGAGTACTATAATTTTCAATGTAGATATACTTTACTTCTTTTGTTGGATTGATTCCTAAATATTTCATTTTTTTGATACTATTGTGAAAGTTGTTGTTTCCCTGATTCTCTCTCAATGAGTTTATTGTGTACAGGAATGCTATTGATTTTGTTGGGTGTTGACATTGTATCCAGCTATGCAACTGGATCTGGTTATTAAATCTAGAAATCTTTTGATGGAGTTTTTGGGTTCTATGTAGAGTATGATATTATTGGTAAATAATGATAATTTAACTTCTTCCTTTCCTAATCTTATTCCTTTTATTTCTCTCTTGTCTAATTGCTCTGGCTAATGTTTCCAGAACTATAGTGAATAGGAGTGGTGATAGTGCACATCCTTGCCTTGTTCCTGATTTTAGAATAAAAACTTTCAGTTTTTGACCATTTAGTATGATGTTGGCTGTTGGTTTGTCATCCATGGCTTTTATCAGATTGAGATAAAGAGCATCTATTCTGATTTTCTGTAGTGTTTTCATCATGAATTGGTGTTTGACTTTGTCAAATACTTTTTCTGCATCTATTGAGATGATATTATTTTTGTCCTTGGTTCTGTTAATATGGTGTATTACATTTATTGATCTGCATATGTTGAACTATCTCTGAATCCCTGGGATGAATCTTCCTTCATCATGGTTTATAATCTTCTTGAGGATTTGCTGCATTCTGTTTGCCAGTATCTTTTTTTTTTTTTTTTTTTGCATCTATGTTCATTAGGGAGATTGACCTGTAGTGTTTCATTCTTTAGTCTTCCCCTGTATTTTCTTCCTTTTTTTTGTGTGGGTACCAGGGGTCGACCTCAGGACCTCACGTGCCAGCAGGCGCCCATGCCACTGAGCAATATCACTGGCCCTTTTTTTGTATGTGGGTTCTGGGAGTTGAACTCAGGCCCTCGTGCTTGCCAGGCAGGCGCTTATGCCGCTGAGCCATCTCACCGCCCTTCCCCTGTATTTTCCACTTCACCTTTGCCATCCATTTCCCCAAGAAAGAAATGAAAAATAAGAGAAGCAGAATTGTGATATTGTTTGCTCCATTTTTTCAAAGCCTCTTCAGGTGAAGTGTTCATTGACAAAGTTGAATGAGTGTAAAACAGAGCTGAATACATTTATTAGTTTTAATAGATTACTTTGGGGATTTTTTGAGTATTTTATATGCAAAATATTTTGTCATTTCTGAATAGAGACACTTTTACTTTTTTTTGCAATTTTGATGCTTTTCATTTTCTGCTTAAATGTTTTGGCTAGAGTCAAGTGTTGCATAAAAGCAGTATCCTGTTCCTGATCTTAGAAGGGGAAACTTTCAGTCTTTCTGTATTGACTATGATATTCTCTGTAAGCTTTTTCATAATTTTTTTTCCATGTTTAGGGTACTGCCCTTTATTCCAAGGTTGTTGAGTACTTTTATGAGGAAGAGGTGTTAGATTTTTGTAAAATACTTTTTCTTCGTCGTGATGATTATGAGCTTTTCCTCTTAATTCTATTAATATGGTATGTTACATTATTTGATTTTCATATGCTGAACTGTCCTTGCTTTGCTGGAGTAAATTCTACTTGGTCATGGTGTATAATCCTTATAATGTTCTGCAAATATTGTTGGCTATATATTGTTGAGCATTTTTGCATCAGTAAGGGACATTGGTCTGTAGATTTATCTTCTTTTGATGACTTTGGCTTGAGTGTCAGGGTAATACTTGCCTCAGCTTGACTCAAGATGTCTTCCCACCTCCGAAATTTTATGGAAGAATTTGAGAAATATTCATGTTTACTCTTTAAATGTTTGATACAATTTTCATCAGTCAATTTATTTTTTGGGAAGTTTTCAATTAATTTCTTTAATTCTGGGTCTGTTCAGGTTTTCTATTTCTTCTTGAGTCACCTTTGGGTAGTATATATATTTCTTTTTTTATTTTGTTTCAAAGAGAAAAAACAATAAAAATGATACAGAATTTCAAAATAAGCTAATAGGGGATTAACAATAGTCAATATAGTGTATATTGTTATCTTCAAAGTAGTTGCTCAGATTACAAGATATAGGCATGAAAAATTGATCAAACTATATAAGCACAAACCATGCTTTTCAATGAACTAATAGAAATCAGTAGTGTAATTATTTTAGCAATTCTGTGTGTGTGTGTGTGTGTGTATAATCTTTTCCCTTCTGTCTTTTCTCTTTTCCCTATCCCAGTTGTTCTTTACTTTTGAGTAGTTTCTTCCCCTGTCACATTATCTATTGTACATATTTTATCTTATTTACTTTTTCAGTTTCTTACACTAGGAGACAACAGGATATTTACACATGTGAATCTGATTTATTTCACTTGTAAGTATGGTCTCAAGTTGCATCTATTTACCTATAAAAGCCTCAACTTTGTCCTTCTTTATAGCTCAGTAGTACTCCATTGTATAAAATACCACATCTCTTTTATCCATTCCTCGGTTGATGGGCATTTGGGTTGTTTTGAAGGTTTAGCTATAACAAAATGTGCTGTTATAAACATGGGTGCTGTGGTATGATGTTTTTAATTTTTCTGGGAAAATACCCAGAAGGGGAATAGCTGGGTCGAATGGGACCTTTAATCCTAGTTTTTTGATGAATCTCTAGACTGATTTCCACCATGGTTGTACCAGTCTATACTTCCACAAACAGTGGAGAAGGATTCCATTTTCTTGACACAGTCAGGGTTAGTTACTGATTGATTTCTTGATGATAGGCATTCTTTGTGGGGTGAGATGGAATCTCAGTGTTGTTTTAATTTGCATTTCTTGAATGACCAATGATGTTGAACATTTTTTCATGAGTTTATTGGCAATTTGTATTTCTTCATCTGAGAAGTGCATATTAATCTCAGATGCCCATTTTTTGATTGGGTATTAGAATTTGTGGTGCCTCAATTTTTTTCAATTCTTTATATGTTCTAGATTGAAATCCTTTGTATGAGTGACAATTGGCTAAAATTTTTTCCCACTTTGTGGATTTTTTTTCACTCTGTTGGTGACTTTTTTGATGGGCAAAAGCTTCTTAATAAGATGATATCCAAGCTGTTAATTCTTTGAAGTACTTCCTGTGCAGTTTGGGTTTTGTTCATGAACTCTCTGCCTACGCATATGTCTTCAAGATTTCTACCTACTTTCTCTTCCAGAAGATTCAGTGTTTCAGTTTTAATATTTAGATTTTTGATGCATTTTGACTTTAGTTTAGTACTTAGTGATAAACATGGGTCTAGTTTTAGTCTTTGGCATGTGGAAAGCCAGTTTTTCCAGCACCATTTATTAAAGAGGTTATCTTTCTTCCAGTGAACATGTTTGGCCCCTTTGCCGAAGATAAGGTGGCTGAGTGTGTTTGGAGTTGTGTCTGCATCTTGTAATCTGTTCTACTGATCCTCCAGTCTTTTTTTTTTTTTGCCAGTACCATGCTGATTTTATCACAGTAGCTTTGTAGTATAATTTCAAGTCAGGGATTGTGCTGCCTCCTGACTTGCCTTTGTTGCCCAGGAATGTCTTTGCTATTCTAGGTCTCTTCTGTTTCCAAATGGATTTTAGGAAAGTTTTTTTATAAATCTGTGAGGTATGCTAATGGTATTTTGATCAGGATTACATTAAATCTGTATAACAGTTTTGGGAGTATGCCATTTTCACAATGTTGGTTCTTCCTATCCATGAGTAAGGGATATCTTTCCATTTTCTGATATCCTCTTCGATCTCATTTTTCAGAGTGCTGTAATTTTCAATGTATAAATCTCTTATTTCCCTTGTTAGATTGATTCCTAAGTATTTCATTTTTTTGGGTGCTATTGTGAAGGGTGTGGTTTCCCTAATTTCTATCTCAGTGAGTTTGTTGTGTACAGGAATGCTATTGATTTTTCACTGTTGACTTTGTATCCAGCTATGCTACTGAATTTGGTTATTAATTCTAGAAGTCTTTTGTTGGAGTTTTTGGGGTCTTCTATGTAGAGTATCATGTCATCTGTGAATAATTTAACTTCTTTCTTTCCTATCCTTATTCCTTTTATTTCTGTCTCTTGTCTAATTGCTCTGGCTAATGTTTCCAGAAATATATTGAATAGGAGTGGTGATAGTGGACAACCTCATCATGTTCCTGATTTTAGAGTGAAAGCTTTCAGTTTTTATCCATTTAGTATGATGTTGGCTGTTGGTCTGTCATAGATGGCTTTTATCAGATTGAGGTTAAGTCCATCTATTCTAATTTTCCATAGGGTTTTTATCATGAATGAGTGTTGGACTTTATCAAAAGCTTTTTCTGCATCTATTGAGATGATCATATGATTTTGCCTTTGTTTCTGTTGATAATGGTGTATTACATTTATTGATTTGCATATGTTGTACCATCCCTGCATCCCTGGGATAAATCCCACTTTGTCACGAAGTACAAACTTCTTGATGATTTGCTGCATTCTGTTTGCTAGTATCTTATTGAGGATTTTTGCATCTAGATTCTTTAGGGAGATTGTCCTGTAGTTCTTTTTAGTTGGGTCTTTCTCTGATTTTTGTATCAGAGTAATACTTGCCTACTAGAATGAGGGAGTATTGCTTCCCTTTCAATTTTGTTAAAGATTTTGAGGAGTATTGCCATTAAATCTTCCCTGAATTTCTTGTAGAATTCAGCAGTGAATCCATCAGGATCTGGGATTTTCTTTGTTGGTAAGTTTTTAATTACATTTTCAATCTCATTAACTGATATTGGGCTATTCGGAATTTTTATCTTCTTGATTCAGTTTTGGTAATTCATACATATCTAGGAATCTTTCCATTTCTTCTGTTTTCCATCATATGAGAGTAAAGATTTTCAAAGTAGGTATTGATGATCTTCTGAATTTCCACAGGATCTGTCATGATTTTACCCTTTTCATTCCTCAGTGCATGAATTTGATTCTTTTTGCCCCTTTTTTGATGATTGGCTCAGGATTTATCAATTTTATTTATTCTTTCAAAGACCAACTCTTTGATTTGTTAATGCTTTGTACTGTTTTATTAGTCTCTGTTGCATTAATTTCTGCCCTAGTCTTTATAATTTCCTCCCTTGTATGGGCTTTGGGCTTGTTTTGCTCATTTTCTAGAAGCTTAAGGTGCAATATTATGTTCTTTGGGCTTGTTCTGTTTTCCTCATGTGAGAATTCACCACTATAATCTTCCCTCTTAGGACTGCTTTCATTGTATCCCATAAGTTGTGGTATGCTGTATCTGCATTCTCTTTTAGTTGTAGATATTGTTTAATTTCTTCCTTAATTTCATCTGTGACCCATTGGTTGTCTAGGAGGGTGTTAATTTCCATGTGTTTAAGACTCCAGGTATTGCAGGCAGTCATCCCAAACTGGCGACCCCCTGGTAGCTGGGTGGGCTGGCTGGCTGTTTTATTAAGTCCTTTATCTATGTTTGGCTTTTCTATTAGTCTCTTATGTCAGACTGATTTTAGTTTCAGGGTGTATGTCTCTCCCCTTTCTTCCAATTACCTGTGTTTTATTTGAATTTCTCTGAGTAGCTCTGAACGAGGTTCCTCCTCTATTCAGCCATGTTGAATCTTTTCTAGGATCTCAAAATCTACAATTGTGTTACAGAACCGATCATAAATTGGGAGCTTGTACGCAAAGTGTTTCCCCTTGGTAGAGTGGTTTTACCCTGTGGAGGGGTGAAGTTTCAGAAAGGTAGTGGATAAAATGAAGGGAACTGAAAAGAAAGTAGAAGCCAGGCTGGAGGACAAAAGATAATCATGCAAGCTTTGGGAAACTAGGAAGAGAGTAGAAGGGAAAGAATGAAGGTGTAAGCAAGGGATTGTCTGAAATTGGTCTCTTGGTTTGGGGGGATGGGATTAGTTTTCTGTGGCTGGTTTTCTCTCCAGCAGTTTAGAAAAGAGAAAAAAAAAAAAGATAAAGAAAAAAAGAAAAAAGAAATAAAGGGAAGCCCCACACACCTGCTTCTATTCTGTGTGTCTTTGTTCCCAAGCACAATGCTGGTTCACCTAACTTTCCACCTGTTGGCTGGTATTGTTACTGTTGCTTCTGACAGTTTCACACCTGTCCATCCTGTGTGCCCTGGCTGGGGGCTGTACTGTGTGGTTGACATTCCAACCCATTTCTGTGTCTTCCAATGGTGTTTTTCAACTGGATCCCAGCAGTGAAGGGAGGGGTTGGTCTCTAGGTCTTCCCGTGCTGTTCACCTGGATCCCAGGAGCCACAATGGGGCAGCCTGGTCTCCGTGTCTTCCCACGGTGCTTTTCACCTGGATTCTGGCAGCCATGTTGGGAGGGGCCCACCTTTGGCAATTTGGATCATGCTCTGTGTCTGTGATGGTGAAAATTTTAGAGACCAAGAGACCAAACTGCAACTCAAAACACACTATTTATCACAAAGTGGCAACACTGCAATTAAGCCTAAATATCCCATGCTTGGCTGCTAGGCAACTTGGCTCACATGCTGATAGAGAGGGCTCTGTGTGCCAGCTATGGCACTCATGCCATAGGTTCACAATCACTGCTCTATTATCAGCATTTCCAGAACTATTAATGCCAACAGAATCCAGGTCCTCACCCACAATGTGTATTCTAAATGCTCTTTGTCTGGTTTAAGCTTAAAAAAGATAGATGACTTAAAGGGCCATCTATGTTGACTGCAATATCCAGTTGGGAATGATCTAAAGAATCACCCTATTAGGTGCTTTTCTCTGAAAGAGGTATCTTTTAATTTAGATGTATAATTTTTTTTTTCTTTGGTGGTACTGGGAATTGAACCCAGGTCCTCTGCACTGAGCTATATCTCCAGCCCTTTATTTTGAAAGTCTCACTCAGTTGCCTCAGCCTCCAAGAGAGCTAACTTCCTCAGCCTAGCTTCCTCATGCCTAGCTCCCCCAGCCTCTTTTATGTTTTGAGACAAGGTCTCACTAAGTTTCACAGACTAGCTTCAAACTTGTGATACTCTTGCCCCAGCCTCCCTAGTAGATGGGATTACAGACATGCACCAATAAGCCCAGTTTAGGTGTGTAATTTATGTTCAGGATAGGAAGGCCAAAATTGGCAATTCTTCTTCTTTATTCAGGATAGCTTCTTTTTCGTGTGTGTGTGTGTGTACCAGGGGTCGACCTCAGGACCTCGCGGGCCAGCAGGTGCCCATGCTGCTGAGCGATATCACCGGCCATTTTTCGTATGTGGGTACCAGGAGTCGAACTCAGGACCTAGTGCTTGCCAGCCAGGCACTTATGCTGCTGAGCTATCTCACCGGCCCTCGGGATAGCTTCTTGATTTTTTTTTTTTTTGGAGACAGGGTCTTGCTATGTAGTTCAGGCTGGCCTGGGCTCACTATGTAGCCCAGGCTGGCCTCAAACTCAGGGTGATCCTCTGCCTCAGCCTCCCGAGTGCTCAGATTATAGGAGTGTGCCACCACACCTGGCCAGCTTCTTGATTTCTTAACCATAGCAAAATCTGGATCCAAAACAACGTTCTTCTTTAGAGGAAGAACTCATTTAGGTTGTCTTTTACATATGTAAATAGAAGTAATTTTTCTATTTACCTCCTTTTGGTAGCTGTATTAATTCTGCATTTTCAAAGAACTGTAATCTATTTGGGTCTTTGACACTCATAGGGGCCATTTTTCTATTTTTCTTGATAGTTGCAATTACAGATTTTAAAGTATCAAAATGATCTCGTATCCTCTATTTTCACAATTTGGTGTTGTTTATATAACCTAAATTATCAGAAGTTGCCAGTTGTAGTTGTAATTTGACTTCTTACTGTTTGAAAAAAATGATATTTATATACATCATTTTGATCTGGAGGGCATATCTAACCCTGGCTTAGTGAAAGAAGTTGTCAGATAGGATGACAGTACCAGTCTGCCACAAGTGAACCTGTTCCAGGTCTTGTTTTATACCAAGGCTTTCTCCCATATCACAGCCTGTATTTTGCATGCATTAACAAACATAATACTTCAGATACAGAATGTTCATTTCTTTTTATGGGGGAGCAGTTATGGGGAAGACAAAAGGAAAATGGCAAGCTACAGTTTTTGTAAATGTTATAAAAAGCTAATTCCTTATCTCAGATTTATTTCCAAAGATTTTTTAAGAACAGTACATAGTACCCAACTTTATTTCTTAGATATGAAACAAAATTAATCATTAACGAAATGCTTTTCAATACAACTCTAAAATCAGAAGTGATAAATAGCAACTCTGGTATTTTCAAAAGCAAAAATAAAAATTTAAAGAGTCTTATTTTGATGAGTATCTAAGGCCATGGAATCATTTTCAGCCTCAACATCTATGTGGTCAGTATTTCTGGTCATATATCTCCTATATTTAGTCTCATGACCAAACACCTTCCTTACTTTAAAGTTGGATTTAAAAATCAGAAAAAAGGGTTCAGTGGAATCCAAGTATTTGTGCACTGATAAAAACTATCTGTAGTCAGGAACCCACAATAGAGAGGGAATTTCCAAAGGAAAGTTTCCAGGGGTACTAGAAAATATAATCTATTCATGAATTTCATTTCACACTGTCATATAGCACCTATAATATAAAAGAAATGTTAACCCTTCCCCCATTGTCCTACCCTTCCGGTTCCTAAGAAATTCTGTTCTCTTATGACTGCCCTACTCAAATAGGGAGGCATTTAACCTCCTGTCACTGTCTCATCCACTAACCTGACCTCTGCTTCTTGGGTCCTGCTTATCTTCTATGTTTGAGTCAAGATCTATTCCTGGGCTAGTGGCCATCCTCAGGTTCTGCATGAGCTCCTTTCTTAAAAAACTTATTATTTACTTAGTTGATGGAATGACAGATTTATCACAACAATAAACTTAAAATTCCTAAATAACAAACTTCAGTTACAGCTAATAGTCTGACTTTCTAAAGGAGAAATTCAGGGACAGGGTTTGATGTACAAAAGAAAACCTGAAGCTCTATCTAGAACTAACAAAGCAGTAATGTACTTTGGGTGCATATATGTAGCACACATGCCATTGGAAAGTCACCTTAGAAATTTTGTTCACTTACCAAGTCAGTTGTCATTGCCTGTCAACATGAATGGAACACCTTCTGTCTGAGACACACTTCATACTTCATAGGAAATGAGCTCCTTTCAGCCAAAAGAAATCCAAGCCTCTTTAAAAGGTGCTTTTGAAATCAAGTTACTAAGTATTTAAGCTTGGCCTGAATTTAGTAGAAATGACTAACAACTAATTAATAACTTGTCAGTTGTTATGTACTAGCTTTTGTTAAACACAAAACATCTTGTCTTGCTGTTAGGCTTTGCTAAACAATTTGGAAATCTTTCTGTGAGAGTATTTGATTAAGTGGCCTTTTGTTTTGAACAATTGTATAGGAATATGTAAATTACCTTTAAGAAAAGTACTTCCCTCAAAAAATGTTTTACAATGCTCTGCATTGGTTTATACCTAGGATTGTTGTCATTTTCTTGGTTTCCAATGATTTAATAATATCTATACCAAAACTTTTCCCCACCCTCAGGCCTCTCCCTCCAAAATTCTATGGAAATATGATTCCAACCAACTTACATGCTTTCTTCTAAATACCAATCTAGAACTGAATTTTTTTTTTTGTGGGTACCAGGGGTCGAACTCAGGACCTCACGCGCCAGCAGGCGCCCATGCTGCTGAGCGATATCACCGGCCCTTTTCTCATATGTGGGTACTGGGAGTCGAACTCAGGACCTCACGCTTGCCAGGCAGGTGCTTATGCTGCTGAGCTATCTCACCAGCCCTAGAACTGACTTTTTATATAAGCATTTAAAAACAAAAAGTAGGCATGATTAAGCCTTGATTTATTTCCTATCAGGTATTTTTTATATAATGCAATGAAATAGCTGGCCTATCAGGTGACACCAAACAGAGAGCAAGAGGAAATATTTGGGATCATAAATATTGTTTTATTATTCTTTTAAAGGCAATACTGTTTTCAAAGTATTTATGACAGAAAGATTTTCCAAGGCAAAAATATATTTTTTAAGCCCTGCAGAACATGTCTTCTCTGGTTCTCTAGATGTGGGACTGACAGTCTGCGCCTTTCCCTTAAAAAGGAAGTACTGGCATTGTAACTAACCATGGCAGCAGACATCTCCTTTAGGTGTAAATGTGTGTTTCATGCTCTGTGACTTGTGAATTGACTTCACAAAAAACAAGTGTGCTTTGAAAGCAGCTTTCTAATTTAAGCCTCTGTGTCTCATAGGGGCTGAACAAAAACATGTTCAGAAATTGGCATTCATGAAACCAAAGCTTCCATGTTAATTCTGGTTCTATATCCCCTGGTGTTTTGGAAATTAAATAAAAGCTTCTGTCTCTTCCAAAGCATTGTTGCCTTTCGGCCATTTCCATGGTTTTGTACTCTGACTCTTTAGAAGGCCCTACACCAACCCTCACAGAATCCCAGTTGTGGAGGTCACAGGAGGCAAGAGAGGCTAATAGAGAAATATATCTTCCCAGCTTTTAGTTGCTCCATGAAATTAAATTGTTCACAGTAGGGTCCACAATGTATTTTCCAGGAAGTACTGTGACTGACATATTTTCTTTTCAGGATATCTTTTACGCTGATAGGACTTACGAGTTGTATACTTTCTTTGTCAATAATTTTCTCTGTTGGGGTACATGGTCCTAGATTTTCTTTTCTTTTAGAGATTCAAAGATGGTGGGTAATATTCTATCCCCTTAGTGTGTCCCCAAGGCAGATGAGTCTTGAGCCCCTTCTTTGCTCCTGTATATGAAATCAAAGTCATTAGGTGATCACTGTTCAAATACATACATCTCTGCTCTCACCTTACATGTAATGGGACACACCAATTCACATACAATGCCGTCAAGTCTTCACCTCACTCATATTTCCAGACAGTGCAGTTTCTGTATTTTGTGAATGCAAATGGGAATGCAAAACAAATATCCTAGTTCTGAAATAGAGCATGTTCTGTATTCTAGTAGAGCGGCGTCTCAGGCTTAAGAGCAGCTAGCAAGTTCAGTTCTTTTGGAATATATTTCTCAGTAAGAATATCTACATATGTATATGTTTACTGTACATTTAGTAGCATCCATTTTCATTGGTCATTTGGTCATTCAGAGGAACAGAACTTGTTCAAGAATAAAAAAAAATCTCTTAGTGCTAAACCTCTAACTTTGATATTATCAAGCAAAGTGTCATGAGGCCTTTGCGATATGAAAACTAAAGTGAAACAATTGGCCTTTTTTTCTAGGATATATAGAACAGGCAGGTTTAGAAGTAGGATTCAAATATATGACTAGTGTTATCTGTAATTTTTAAGTCAGCCACATACACGCATTTGACAACATGCAACTAAGAATCCTAACTCTGTGGGTTCTAAGAACTTTATTTTTCATTGGATCCAGGTTTACAGAATGACATTGTCACAGGAGCTCAAATTTGAATTGCCAAGATATAACAGTATGAATAATTGACCTGAACTTCCTGTTGTGAGTTATCTTCAGCCAGTTACCAGTCAGCATGTTAACTGCCAGTTGTTTTGTCCGGTGCCACAAAGCTCATTGGCCTCCTTCTGCAGTTATGTTCCAGTTTGAAAATGTTTGGTTGTTGATATTTTTTTTTTGTTTAAAATTAAAAATCTTCAATCTTTCATGTTTGTGAGGTTGCTGTGTATTAGCTACAAATAAAAGGAAAGGTGGCACACCTCCCTAGCCTCAACAGATGAACCATCTTTCAAAGACAGAGAACTACAAATTAAAATATTTTCTATTGATGTTAAAAAAGTCAAATATATCAGTTTTTTACATTCACATTAAAGACAGACCTGTTTAGGGACTAGGCTCTTCATTCCTCTCCACACCCCCCCAGCAAGAATTCTCACACATAGAGCCTTATGGATTCAGGGATTATTTACTCCAGTCTTCAAAAGGGGACCACAGTAGAGCTTCCCTCTCTGGGATCAACATGCCCAAGGCCTCTAATGTATGGAACACAGAGGGACTTGGGCTCTAGTCCTGGCTTAGCCATTTACTAACTGTATGAACTTGTGTAATCACTTCCTCTCTATAATCCTCAGAGGGCTTGTCTAAAATGGGAGTAATAATGGCATCTACTGCACAGGTCAGTTGTGCAGATTAACTGAGCTAAAATGTAAAACTACTTAGTAAAGTTCCTGGCATATAAAACAGTCAAAAAAGCATTGATCAGCCCCTCTCTAATTTTCAGCCCTGATGCTATTGATTAAACCGACAGTTCTTAATCTTCAACCTCATTCTTCCTCAGCTCCATTTAATTTCCTTTCTACTCTTAACATATCTTTAAATAATCAGGTTGCAATACAATATACTAGATTAGGCTATGATGTTTTCATAATTAACCAAGAAATCTATTCCCTGTAGAATGTTTTTTAAATGTAGTGAATACAAAAGAGGTATAATAATTCCTCTATGTAGAGATAAATCTACATGAACACATAGAGAATAAAAATAAGCCAGGCATGGTGGTGCACACCTATAATCCCAGCACTTGGGAGGCTGAGGCAGGAGGATTATCATGAGTTTGAGGCCAGCCTAGACTTTATAGTCAGATCTTGTCTCAAAAAAAGAAAAAAAAAGAGAACAAAAATAAGATCATACTATACACTCATAATAGTCTGACTTAATTTTGAACATCTATTTCAATAAATATACATCTCTTTTTAATGGCCACATAGTATTTCACCACCTGAGGTGAGGTATAGTTTATTCGACTACCTATTGTTGACCAGGCTATAGCTGTATTTGTGTGTGTGTTTTCTTTCACCTTGTTTTTGCATTTTTTTGCTGTTTTTTGTTTTGTTTTGTTTGGGAGAGGTTGGAGGTCTTTCTGTTTGTTTCACTGTTTCTTTGAGATAGGGTCTAACTATATAGCTCAGGCCAGCCTTGAACTCACTATGTAGCTTCAGTGTGCCTGGAACTTGGGCCAATTCTCCTGCCTCAGCCCCCACCCCCGAGTGTTGGGATTACAGGTGTGCACCGCCACACTTTGGCTTATAGCTGTATTCTATACCAAATTTCCATCTTTCTTTTCTGAATTATACCCTATTTCCTTGATGGGAATTGAACAAACTCCTTTCTGATTTGGGATATCCTCTTGCTTGAGGTGACTTATAGAGATAGATAATTTTACCCATTCTGGTAGTATGCTTTTATAAAAAAAATAAACAAATAAAAAAACTCTAAGGGTAAATTGACATCTAACTTTTCATGGTACTTTATACAAGAGTATAAATCTTAACTTGGAATCTATTCACTCTACAGTATCAAAATAACACATTTTAATTGTGGTTAAGGGCATGGCAAGCTGGGTACTCTAAAATAAACTATGTCTACAATCTCTAGGAAAGGCATAGTTCAACAAGGGGAAAGGTCTTAAGAAAATGGCCTGAATAAGGAGTCACTTTTAGATGTGTCTCAGAATCCCAACTAAAGGAATAATCTCTAACCTGCTAGTCAAATGCTATGAATGTGCCAACCAAAGGATTGAAAAAGCACTTTGTAAACTTCAAGGTACTTTTCCAACACAAATTGGTGTTACTAGTTTTAATCTTCAAATTCTGCCCAGTAGAACCAGAACTACCATACAGAATCAAGAAATCAAATAATCAAGAATTGGGAGTGTGTTTAGGACTTAAGAAAAAAATGTCACTTGAGTATTGTGAGTTAGCACATTTAATAGGCTCCCTCATTTCTCCAGGCCTCTGTTACCTCATATTCTAAACAGGTAGTTTGAACTAGATGATTTCTAGGAAAACATATTTACATATACAGTGACTCATGTAAAGATATTTATAAATAGAGTGACTCATTTACATATAGAGTTACATATAGGAAAATATATTTACATATAGAGGCTTTGAGCTAGAAGTTAAAACTGCAATAAATGAAGACCTTTGTCAAAGTCACCAAGTTAGTATATAGGGTACTGTGACCCAGAACTGACTAAATATTTTCTCTTCAGATATTCATACTATAAAATCCTATTGATTGGACTTCCAGTACAGACAAGTTTGATTTCTCACTACTCTTTTCCACTAATTACAATGATAAACTCTGGAAATAATTCAAGAGACAACTAAAGAAGAACTCTGAAAAATAGTAAGAACTGGTTTGGATTCCAAAGACTGGAGTAACAACACCATAGCAGAGTATCTAATGGGCCTTTGCACAACAAAAGGTGGCAATCTAGGCTGGGTATTTCCAGACCTCAAACTAATAACAGAAGACAGCCCTCCCCAGACCAAACAAGAATCAACAAGAGATGATCCCAGCACATCAGTAAAGGGGGGTTGATCAAGACCTTCCCTAATTCCTACTAACAAAAGCGATTTCCATTTCTACTTTTCCCCAGCTGGAGACATGAGGTGGCCAGGAGACATTGGCAAGTGAGGTTTTGCCACAATAAGCACTTGTCCAGGGAATGCTTTCCACCTCCGCAGGCTGTTAAAACAAGGAACCAGCATGGAGCCTCTGTCTCCCTGCAGTACTGAGAATTCCATCCTCTCAGGCTGTACACGCAGAAAAGAGGAAGAGCCCCAGTAGTCCCACCAGATAAATAAGACCAAAATAGCACCAAAAAGTCTCTAAAATCTAAATTCCAGCAGAATCACAGCTAACAAGAAGTTTTATAAATCACACTTGATCACTGAAACAAAAATTGTAACACTATCTGATGTCCAAGTCAATGGTATTTAAAAAGTGAGGAATATAAAGGAACATAAATGGATGTAAGGTTTCTACACTTCAAAGAGTATTAATATATTAATTCTCAAAGGCTGTGATAAATCACATAGGTATTTTATTTTTTAAGTTTATTAGTACAATTTAGATATACATAATGATCACATTCATCACAGGAAATTTGTACCTATGCATGATATATCTTGATTCCTCTTTTTTTCATTCCTCTCCCCTCCTTTCAATACCTCTTCTCTTCATTTACAAAGCTTTGTTTCCATTTTATCCTTTTCTCATTTTTTTCTTTTCACTACCCCCCCCCGAGTTCCCCTTCCCTTTTGAACAATTTCTTCCTATCTCACAATACCTATTATACATTTTGGCCCTTATTTACACTTTCAGTTTATCACTCCAGAGAGACAGTATGATATTTACACATGTGTCCAATTTATTTCATTTAAAAATGTGGTCTCATAGTGCATCCAACTACCTAGAAATGTGTCAAGTTTATCATTCTTTTGGCTGAGTAGTACTCCATTGTACATAAAAAAATACATTTCTTTATCCATTCATTGGTTGGTGGACATTTGGGCTGTTTCCAATATTTAGCTATCACAGACTGTGCTACTATAAACATGGGTGTGTTATGATGCTTTTAATTCATTCTAGAAGATACAAAGAAGGGGAATAGCTGGGTCAAATGTGACTTCTAGTCCTCGTTTTTTAAGGAATCTCCACACTGATTTCCACAGTGGTTGCACCAGTCTACAAGGGCTCCTTTTTCCCCACAGCACTGCAAGCATTTGTTACTGGTTGATTTCCTAATAATAGCCATTCTTTCTAGAGTGAGACATAACCTCAGCATTGTTTTAATTTACATCTCTCAAATGACCAGTGATGTTGAACATTTTTTCACATATTTATTTGCTGTTTGTACTTATTGGTCTGAGAAGTGTGTATTCATCTCAGATGTCCATTTTTGAATTGGATCTTTAAATTTGGCAGGGTCTTATTTTTTTTAGTTCTTTATATGTCCTAGATATTAGTCCTTTGCCTGAGGAACAACTGATTAAAATTTTTTCCCAGTCAGTGCATTGTATTTTCACTCTGTTGGTGATTTCTTTTGCTTTGCAAAAGCTTTTTTAATAAGATGGGATATAGTTGTTGATTCTTATAATGTTTCTGGTTGGCCAGGTTGTTTTGTTCATGAAGTCTTTGCCTACACCTATGTCTTCAAGAATTCTATCTATTCTCTATTCCAGCAGAGTTAGTGTTTCTGTTTTAATACTTAGATCTTTGATCAATTTTGATTTTAGTTTAGTGCCTGATGAGAGACATGGATCTAGTCTTAGTCTTTAGAATGTGGAAAACCAATTTTTCCAGTACCACATGTTAAAGAGGCTATCATTCTTCCAGTGAGAATGTTTGGCCCCTTCATCAAAGATAAGGTAGCTTTACTGTCCACATTCCTCTCAGCATTCTAGTGTTCTGAACTCTGACAAGTATATGAGCTATGACCAGTATTGTACATCAAGCACTGTTCACAGTATTCTAGGGCTTCCCTAGCCTGCATCTCCAAGCCTTTCCAAACTCCCACTTCAAATCATTTCAAAAGGCTTTTGAAACATATGATCAGGTAGAGTCATAGCAACAGTCCCACTCCCAGTACCAATTACAGCTTAAAGGAGGAGTTTATTTTGACTCAATTTCAATGGTTTCAGTCTATGATCAGCCAGCTTCAAGGCAGAAATAACATGGCGGAGGAAAGCTGTTAACCACATGGCATCCAGGAAGCAAAAAAAAAAAAAAAAAACAAGGGAAGAGCAAGGGACAAGAATAAAGCCTTCCGGGCCGGTGAGATGGCTCAGCGGCATAAGCGCCTGCCTGGCAAGCACGAGGGCCCAAGTTTGACTCCCGGAACCCACATACAAAAAAAAGGGCCGGTGATATCGCTCAGCGGCACGGGTGCCTGCTGGCGCGTGAGGTCCTGAGGTCGACCCCCGGTACCCACAAAAAAAAAAAAAAAAGGAAAAAAAAAAAAAAAGAATAAAGCCTTCCAAGTCATGCCTCTATTTTCCCATTCCTTCCAACTAGGCCCCAACTCCAAATGTGACTTTTGGGTGATGTTTTAGATCTGAACCATAACACAAACCAACGGGACAGACATCTCAGAAGTAAACATTTGCATATATTGTCCAATGAGTCTCAGTAAGGGTGCCAAGATTATTCACTATGAAAAGGACAATCTTTTCAACAAATGGGGCTCAGAAAACTGGATATTCACATACAAAAATGGGCATAGACCTTACCCTTCCTATATATAAAAATTATCTCAAAGTGTAACAAAGACCTACACATAGAGCTAAAATTATAACATTTTAGAGGAAAATACAGGAGAGATTTTAACGACATTTGATTTTGCAATGATTTCTTAGATATCAAACCAAAAATACATGCAACAAAAGAAAATATAGATAAATTAGACTTTATTGAATTAAAAAATTTTGTGCATCAAAAATCCCTATCAATTGTGCAAAAAAGGCCACTCATAGAATGATAAAATATATTTGCAAATTATACATCTGAAAAAGGATTAATATTCAGAATATATAAAGAATTTCACCTGGGTGTGATGACAAGTACCTGTAGTCCTACCAATTTGAGAAGATAAAGCAGGAGGATCACTTTAGTCAAAGAGTTCAAGACAGCCTGGGCAACATAGTGAGAATCTGTCTGAAAAAATAAACAAACAATAGCATTCTTAGAACACAATAACAAAAGTCTCTTTAAAAATTGGTCAGTGACTTGAATAGATACTTTTCTAAGGAAACTATACGAATGTGCAATAATCACAAGAAAATAAAAATCATGCAGAAAATAAAAATCAAAACTACAATGAAATAATGTCTCAGATCTATTAGTATATCCATTTTGAAAAATCAAACCTAATAACAAATGTCAGTGAAGACTGGGAAAAAATTCCACTTCTAGGTATATACCCAAAAGAATTAAAAGCAGGAACTCAGAAAGATAATTTTATAGTTATGTTCATAACAACAATATTCACACAAGTTGGAAAGTTGAATGTACACATCCAGAGGTGAATGGATAAACAAAACTTCTTATATACATAAAAAGAAATATTATTCAGATTTAAAAAGTACATTTTTATTTTCATCTCCCTAAATGTATGATTAAAAATGTTGAATATTTTTTTTCATATACTTATTCAACAATTGCATTTCATTTGAGTAGTGTCTGTTCAATTCATTTGCCCATTAATTGATTAGGGTGCTTTTTGGTGTTAAGTTTTTGAATTCTTCATACATCCTACTTATTAATCCTCTGTCAGAAGAGTAGCTGGCAAAGATTTTCTCTCGTTCTGTAGTCTGTCTGTTGAGAATCAATTTCTCCCTGATCAGTATGGCTGTCATCAAGAAACAAACTAGAAAGTAGACTATAAAAAAAAAAAAAGTAGAAGTTAGATAAGCAAGGGTAAGGGAGGAAGTAGAGAGGGACAAGGAATGAAAACAATCAAAATATGTTATATGTGTGCATCAATATACCGAAATGAATCTCATTATCCTCTACTCCTAGTATGCACTAATAAAAATAATAGTAAAAATGAATAAAAACTTGAGAGTTCTCAAAAACAGAAAGAATAAATGCTGTGGAGGACAGAGGAAAAGGAACACTTCTACACTGTTGCTGGCAATATAAATTAGTACAACTACAATGCAAATCAACATAGAGGTTTCTCAAAATACAAAAAACGCAACTACCATTTGATCTAGCTATTGCACTACTTGGTATATTCCCAAAAGAAAGTCAATATAGTATATAGGTAACTGCATAACCATATATATTGTGGTACAATTCACAATAGCTAAGCTGTGAAGGCATCCTAGATGCCCATCAATACATGAATAAGGAAAAGGTGGTATATATACATATACATATATTAACATCATTTGGCCATAAAGAATGAAACTGTGGCAATTGTAGGAAAATGGATAGAACTAAAAATCATGTTAAGTGAAATATGTCATATTCAGAAAACCAAGGATCACATTTTTTCCTATCATATATAAAATCTAAAATTCTTTTTAAAAAAGAGATGACAGAAAGAAGGGAGATGATCAGAGAAAAGGAAAGTGACTGAGGGTGAAGGGAAGAAAAGGAAAGGGGGCAACAAGGGGGGGAACATGATCAAAGTATGCTACATTCATGCCAAAATTAAACGCACTGTTCTGTATAACTGATGTTTTAAAATAAAATTTTAAAAATTCTATTTGCTAGAATTAGAATCTAAATGAAAGGGCCGGTGAGATGGCTCAGTGGCGTAAGCGCCTGCCTTGCAAGCACGAGGGCCCGAGTTCGACTCCCGGATCCCACATACGGAAAAGGGGCCGGTGATATAGCTCAGCAGCATGGGCGCCTGTTGGCGCGCGAGGTCCTGAGGTCGACCCCCCGGTACCCACAAAAAAAAAAAAAAAAGAATCTAAATGAAAGAAGGAAATTTTGATAGAACCCACAACTTTATTCTAAGTGAAGTAAATCATTCACAAAGGGACAAATACTGTATGATTCTAGTTATCTGAAGTAAACACAGCTGTCAAAATCATCGATACAAAATCAAGGCTGCAGCAAAAGAAAATGGGAAATTACAATGAGCCCAGAATCTCCCTTTCGGAAGGTGAAAAATGTTCTTGATGGATGTTGATATCTGCACACCAATGGAAATATACTTAATTCCACTGAACAGTACATTTAAAGTTGTATATTTTATGCTATGTATATTTTATCACAATAAAGAAGTAAAGGAAGAATAAAGAACTCAAACTAACAAAAACTGAAGAAATGTATCACCAGTATATATACTTTGCAAATATTAAAAGAAATTCTTCAGAAACTGATATAGATCAGAAACTTGGATCTACATAAAAAAGGAACAGCATTAGACAAGGAATAAATCTTTTGAAAGCAAAATAAAATCTTTTTTGTAACAGAAAATACCTTGTTCAAAATAATGATAAAAATATTATGAAAGAAAAGCTTTTCATGTAAGGACAGGAACAAGACAAGAATGCTAGCTCTTATCACTTCTATTCAAAATAGTGAGGAGGTCCTAGCAAGAGCTACAGTAATTAAAGAAGTGTGGTGCTTGCATAACGATAGACAGATCAGTAGAATAGAATATACAGCCCAGAAATAAACCCTTTCATATATGATTAAATGACATTTAATTAGGGTCCCAAGGCCAACTAAGGGGTGGGTAGAACAGTCTTTTCAATAAATGGTGCTGGGAAAACTGGATATCCAGAAGCAAAAGAACCCTTCTTTTAACCCATGCAAAAATCAACTCAAAGTGGATTAAAAAAAAAATGGAAGACCCAAGACTATTAAACGCCTAGATAAAACACATGAAGAAAACTTCATGACATAGAATTTGGCCATAATTTCTTGGATATAGCACAAAATGCACAAGCAATAGAAGCCAAAGTAGAAACAGGACTACATCAAACTTTTAAATGTTTGTGAGTCAAAGAAACACTACCAAGAGAGTAAAAGGCAGCCTATGGAATGGGAGAAAATATTTATGTCATGTAACTGATAATTGGCTAATATACATAGTGTATAAAGAAATCTTACACCACATGTGGTGGATTAACTAATGGCCAACTTGTAACACCAAGCTGAACTGAATCAGCGTGGTGCTGGGTATGGATGGCCCACCTGAGGATTATTGCCAACAGCATAAAAAGAGAACTAGAGAGGAGGTCGGTGTGCTGTTGACTCTCCTGGAGAAGCTTATCACGCTGGTTTTCCTGATATGAACTCAGCTGTTATCATCAGAGGGGCTTGGGTCCTCCACATCGCTGAGGATGGCTGTGGTTCTTTTCATGGGAGCTCTGGTCCTTACCTTGAGTGTCACTTCCTGGCTCCAGTGCAGATCCCTCAGCCTGCTGGCACAGATCCTTCATCCCGCTGGCACAGACTTTCTAGTTTCTGCCACTGACCTTCAGGCCTTCCTAGTGCAGATCCTTGATACAGACTTGCATAAGACATTGTCGTGGTGTCTAGGCCTGCAGTTGGACTCATGGAAGACACTGCCATGAGCTCCAGGTCTTCAGCTGGACTCGTGTAGGACATTGCTGCGGGATCCAGGCCCTTGGCTAGATTCTTTGGGTCTCTAGTGTGGACAGATCTCCTGCACTCTTCTGCATTTGACTCTTTGGGTGAATCTTATAAAATAATCCTATAAATTATGTGTCCTGTATTAAATCTTTTCCCTTGTAGGCCCTGACTACAACATGTCAATAACAGAAAATACAAATAAACTAAAAATGTGCAAATAATTTGAACAGACATTTCTCCAAGGATGATATACAAATGGTCAGGAAGCATATGTGCAGATGCTCAACATCATTAATCATTAGGGAAATACAAATTACAACCACAATGAAATAGCACCTCTGTATTGGTCAGCTTTCTTGGGACAACATACCTGATACCTACAACTTAAAGGAGGAGAGGTTATTTTGGGTCGTGGTTTTAGAGGTTTCGGTCCATGGTCAGCTGGCTCTGAAGTAGAAACATCATGGAAGAAGGGTGTGTTGGAGGAAAGCTGCTCAATTCATGTCATCTAGGAAGTGGGCAGGTGAGGAAGACAGCCAGAAAGGAAGGGGCCAAGGATCAGATCAGTCCCAAAGGTCACATCTCCAGTCAGACATACCCAGAAGTATGCTCTACTAATCTAGGCATCTCTCAAGCCAATCAAGTTGACAAGATTAACCATCATGTCACATTCCACCCCTTGTCAACCTGACATCCTAACACATCTCCTTAAACCATACTTAATCTCTCGTTATGGCTTATATCTAAATGTCCTCCAAAAGCCTCATGTACTTATCAAGTGGGACTTGTCAGAGGTGGCTTGATCTAGGGTGCATGACACTGGAATGAAGTGTGAGTGATAACTATAAATGGGTTTAGCACAGTTCTGGTTGTGAATAATGGAAGCCCCACCCTGGGTATGGGTGGCACCAACCAATAGGCTTATAGTCTAGATGTAATACAAAGGAAGAGGAAAGGCAGGCTTGCTGCTGTTGCTGCTTCTGCTAATTGCTGCTTCTTGCCTGCCTTGCCATGGACTGTTTCTCCTCTGCCGTGCCCCTCTGCCATGCTGCCCTGCCTTGGAGTCAGATGACTAGGGACTGAAACCACTACGAACTGTGACCCAAAATAAACCTTATCTCCTTTAACTTGTGAGTGTTGGGTATTTTGTCTCAGCGAGAAGAGAAGTGACTAAGGCAATCTCCAGATAAAGACAACAACAAGGTCATAATTCCACCTAACATGATAAAACTATCCTGTGTACAATCAAAGTGCATTAATTCCTTTCTCCAAAACCTCAACAGTTCCAGTGGTTCCAGCCCAAACTCTCCTCTGAAACTCAAGGCAAACTCCTAGCTATGAACAACTGTAAAATTCAAAAAGGAAGTTACATATTTCCAAGATACAATGGCACAGGGTAAACAATCCCATTCCAAAAAGGAGGAAAAGAGGAATAGAAAGGAATCAAACTAAAGCAAGATTCAATTCCAGCAAGGCAATCATTGAGTCTTATAGGTCCATGTCCAGCATCTGGGCTACCTGGTGGTAAGATGTGAGTTCTAGAGAGCTTGGCCAGCTTCACCTATATAGCTTTGCTGCTTGCAGTCCACATGAGCTTTCTCTTGGGCTTACTTTATGCAGTCTGCAGCATTCCTTGGTGGATATTCCATGTTCCTAGCATCTCCACCCTCCTGGGGTCTCCACTACACCTATGGCTTCACACTCATAGCTTCATGCATCAGCCTCTCAGGAGGTCCTGGCAAGGATTCTGACCCTGTCACACATTTTTTGCCTGGCCTTCCTTTGAAATCTGTGTAGAAGCCTCCATGACCCCATAACTCTTGGACTCTGGATGCTTGTAAAGTAGTATCATGTGGTTTACTCCAAGGTCTACTGCCAGTGTGAGCAGGAGCTGGGCCCTCATGGACTATGGTTGTAGTACCTTCTGAGTGCCCGGATGGCTGAATATAGGTAAACACTTCCTTTAAGTGGCCATGAGTGAGCAGGGAACCCTAGGGCTCTTTTCTCAAAGAAAAGTCTTTCAAAATACTTATACTCTTATACCTTTGTTTGGTCTTTGTGTGTTTGGTCTTTATGTATGTGTGTGTATGTGGTTTTTTTGAGACAGTGTCTTGGTATATGGTTAAGGCTGGCCTTGCTATTTAGCCCAGTCTGACCTCAAACTCACATTCTTCTTGCCTCAGTTTTCCAAGAGCTTGCAAACTTTTACACCCCTGAGTATGATAGCTGTGATTCTGCTGATTCCTGAGATGCCTTCAAGAGATCTTTCTTCTTATCCCTGGAGCTGGAGCAAAGTACTTTTTTAATGGATTCACTCTCTTCAGAAATCACACCTCTGGCCAAACTGAAAGTTTTTCAAATCTTTCTAACTGTTTTCTACTTCTGATTAACTATAAATCTATCTAAAAGCAGCCAGTGGTACCATGCCACAAACCAGATCCATTGCCTGTAAACTCAGTCTTCTGCAAAGTTTTAGGGTATGAACAAAATATAGACAAATTCTTTTCAAGAATGTAATATGTTTCATATCTGAGACATTTTCAAATAGTTCTCTGTGCACCTACCTTTACTTGTGCTTTTTGAAATATAAACCAGCTAATAAACATGAGTATCTTCTTAAATATAAAAAGATGGTACTTGAATAGATATATCTCAAAAGTAGATATATAAATGAACAACAAACACAAGAAAAGATGTTCAACTTCATTAGTAATTATAGAAGTGAAAATAAAAACTACAATGAAATACTATTCATACTTATTAAGATGGCTATAACAAAAAACAAGGAATATAAGTATAGGCTAAAATGTGGTGAGATTGGAACTTTCATATATCATTGATGGGAGAGTAAAATGATGCACCTGTTATGAAAAAAAACATCGTGTCAGTTCCTCAAAAATTTGAAGGCATAGACTATCTTATTCTAAAAATCATATTAAAATATACAAATCCTATAAAGCTGAAATGATCTTGAAATGGGACAGTAAAGTGGGAGGAATCATTCTACCTGACAGTAAGGCCTACTATAAAAGTACAACGCTAACAACATATACAAACATGTTCATAGCAGCTTTATTCCTGTCAGCCAAATACTAGATACAGCCCAGATGTTCTTCAATGGGTCAACAAATAAATTGTGCTACATACATCCCATGAATTCCACTCGACAATGAAAAGAAACAAATGATATACACAACAATTTGGATGAATCTCAAGAGTGTGCTGAGTGAAAAAGCTAATCCAAAAGACTAAAAATTAATTTACAATGGTTTCATTTATATAATTTGAAATAACAGAATTGAAGAACAGATTAGAGGTTTCCAGGGGGTTAGGGACCAAAGAGAGAGGAGTGGGAAGAAATGAATGTGGTTATAAAAGGGCAACATAAGGTATCCTTACTGGGACAGGACCATTCTCTGTATTACCTGAAGTGGTATACATAAGAAACAATATGTAACAAAAATTGTATAAAAATACACACATGCACACACATGCATACACATGCACAAATGAGTACAAGTAAACATAGGGAAATCTGAATTAAATGGTTTTTTTCAATGCCAATATCAGACTTGTTATATTGTACTACAGCTTGCAATAGGGGTAAAGTGTGCATGGAATCTCTATATTAGTGTTACAATTGTATGCGAAAACTATAATTATGTCAATAAAATGTACATTAAAAGTTCTTCAAATACTTTTTCTCAAGAAATACTTTTCCTATTCTGTGGCTTTTACCATCATAATAGCTTATTTATTGACTACTAATCAGCCTCCCATAAGGCTTCTGACAATGAACAGCTATAAGCCATTGGCTCAACCCAAACTGAAGCTAATAAGCTTTCTTTTCTTTTTTTTTTTTTTTTTTTTTTTTTTTTTTTGGCAGTGCTGGGGATTGAAGCCAGAACCTTCTGTTAGGTCTGGCGCGAGTAAAGACAAAGAAAAGGTTGAGAGACACCTTTAATGCGGGGCGCAGGAAGGCAGCAGTAGAGTACATAGGACTCTCAGAGGAGCTGGCTGTGAAACAAAGTTTTTATGGGATTTGTTTAAAGGCGGAGCATAGAGGGGCGGGCAAAGTGACGTTACAAAGAGGGATTGGTGGATGTTCCGTGCGAGGTGAGGGGAGGTACTTCCTGCTGGAGCAAGAAGAGAGTGCATGATAAGCTCTCCTCCATGTTGGACCATCACCATGAGGACTAAGCAGCCTCAATATGAGCTAGAACCCAACATCTTCATGCTGAGCTACATCCCCAGCTTTTTTATTTTTTATTTTGAGACAGGGTCTCACTAAGTCACTAAGGTGCCCAGGCACAAGATCCTACTGCTTCGCCTTCCCAGAAAGCTGGGTTTAGAGGCCTGCACTACCATTCCTAGCTTGATAAGCTTTTTATGTTCCTGATCATCAGAGTCACTGATTACTGAGACACTGACAGTTTTGAAAGGAGTCATCTGTCCTCCTGTGAACTCCCAGGCAACATCAGTGTGCAAGCAGGCTTCATGACTACTCACTTTATGGTAGACTGAATAGATACTAGCTTGAAATAAATAGTTGAAATAGTTGTTTTCCCTGAGATAAGGGTACATGGAGGATAAAATATCTTGGTTCAGATCCCTAACAGGCTGTTTTGAGGTAGTGTAGTGAAAGTGACTGAGTGATCTGGGGTCCTAAGGGTAAAGCAGAGAATAGAATCAACTCAGGGGTACTTTGTAGATGAAGATATGAGCTTAGCAGAAAGAAGGACTGAGCTGCCCAATAATAATATATACCATCACAAATCTCATTATTCTGTACTACTAATATGTACCAATTAACAAACTTTCGGAAAAAAGATGTGCTACCTCTGGTTGGAGCAAGTGCCCTATTATTGGAAGCATTTAAGTCAAAGGCATTGAATATGTCTAAGAAATACGGACATTCCTTTTTAATGTGCAAATTCTAACACTAAACTAATCAGGTGAAACAGAAATGCTAGTACTTTATCCCACTACATCTCTGGTCCCCTAACTAGATTTTTTTTCTGACTGAAATATTCTCTTTCTTGGTGATTGGAAGGAGAAAAAGAAGTGCTCTAAGGTCACAGAATTAGTGGTCTGTATAGACTGAAGTGTACTAAAGGAAAACTTGTTATAATTAGTTTTCATAGGGGTACAGAGAAACAGAACCATGAAATAGCACCCTGTGGTGGATATAGAATAACCACGGGCATCTGGGGCAGCTTTTAGTTCTGGCATTTTTTCATTATGTGAAATACAATTGTTTCCATGTATATTTTTCCTAATAAAATGAGCTTTTTAAAGGACACTATGTCTTCCTTTTTTTCTGTGTTCTACCTGCATCTAGACTTTGCACACAGTGGCTGCTTTGTAGTTTCACAGACATCATCAGATTGTGGTATGGTTTCTATACCTAAAGCTGGGCTGGCTTTTCATCGCAGAGTGAGGCAGGATGCTAGTTCCCAGTTTCATTTTGTGTATCATCTAAAATACATAATGTAACTATTTCTAAAGGTATTTTCCTACCACTTCCCTGACTTGACAGAAACCAGAGATATAAAATAATACTCTTAAGAACTGAGCTTTTGACAAACTTTCTAGTGCTGATATTAATCTAATAGTGATACTTGAGGGGTAAGAAGAGTGGGAGGCTGTGGGCATTTTCTTCAGGCTGAGCTTGGTGGGTGAGTTGACTAGGGAGGTCTTTATAAAAGTTCAGGACCTTCTTAAACTTTAGAAAAGCTGACTGATAGTACATTCCAGTATGGAGGCTTCTTCCCATCCTCCTCCTCCTCACTCTAGAGAGTTAGCAGAGGGGAAACCAGCATGTTTCTGGGCCCTAAAGAAGCCAAAAAGGAAATCCAGAAAAGTTAAATTCAGAGGACAAATTAAAGCGTTTCCAGCTCAGAAGAAAGTGTGCTAACAGAAGCTGGGCCTTCTCAGGCCCATTGGTGGCAGAGGTGAGGCTGGAATAAGCTCAGCTCAGGGGCCTTGCCTTGGTGCCCATTTGAGAGGTAGAACAGGATATGCAAGGACAAATGGGGAGCAGTAGCCCTAGTCTTACTACCTGACTAGGCACCTGTTTATTTTTCAGTCCTTCCAGGACTTCCCTGGGGGCAGCCCCCCCTCCCTGGGACAGCTCCCAGAATGACACTGGTAAGACAACACGGGCTGAGAGAAGGAGGGGTGGAGGGTAGCCTAAAATTAGCCCCCTGGAACAAGTCAGCCTAGGGGCTGAAGCCTAGCCTTTCTGCTGGGTTGTTAACAGTGGGAAAGTAGGGCCCCACCTGCTCCAGCCTAGAGCAGTAGGGGCTCCCTGGAGAGGGGCTACCTGCAGAGGGGCCACCAGGCCCTGAATGCTTCACAGAGGGGCAGTGACAGTGACTGCAGCTCAGAGCAGCCTCAACCTGAAGTCCTGTAAGTATGTGCACATAAGACACAAGTCTGTCAGGGAAAAGTGAGCCTCGCTGTTACTATTGCGTCTGGGACGTGGGAGTACTTAGGAGGAGGTATATTATATGAGCTTCCTGTCTTGTCTGTCCCCAGAAAGTGTGTCCACCTAGGCCCTCTGAACTATAGAGCTCCACTTCTTAAGGGCATCTGTAGTTATACAATACATAGACGGTAAAGGTTTGTTTTTGTGTCCTTATATTGTGTTGCAAGTCTGTGGGGGGGGTGCAGCAGAGTGGGCTTAAAACCATAAATTCAGAACTCCTCAGGGAGGGAGGAGAAAGGTAAGGCTGAAAAATAGTTTACTAATGCCTGAAGGAATGTTCTGGGTCCCACGGAAACCAGCCACTTTCCTATAAGAGTTCTTAACCTAGATTCACAGATGCCAAGAAGGCCTTAGATAAAATATGAAAGATCCAGAAACAGAAGAGCAAACAGTTTTTTCCCTTCTAACCCCTAAACTGTAATTGAAATTTACTATTTCTTTCAAGGATTAAGGCAGTAAATGGAAGTACTATTACCAGTTCCTGTATCTTGGTAACAAGAAGAAATCAAAGACATTTCATATCATATTACAGTGTGACAGAGATATTTAAATGCCATTTACACTCACTGCAACTTATAAATCATTAGATCTTGTTTTTTAATGAGTTAATAAAGTATGTTTATTACTATATCATATGGTTCTAAAATATTTTGATAGCAGTATTTTAATAAAATCAGTTTCCTTTAATTCTATGTACTTTTTATCTACTAAAATGTAATGACAGGTATCCACAGACTTCACCAGGGCCAAAATTACCAAAAAAATTTTTAAAACTCCTGAACTTTTAGGAATCAGGAAGTAGCTTTTGGTAAACAGCAGCCACACAATAACTCTTTGGTTAATAAATTATAACAAGGTGAAGACAGACAATGGACTAGCTGGATTTTTCTGTCCACATCTAATGGAGGCAGCATTCACTCAAGTTCCAAAGCCTCAGGAAGGCCTGGCTTGATGTCCTTTTGGGGGCTTATTATATGAGTTTTGCTGTGGTCTGATGAATAACCTAGGTGAAAGCTTCAGCATTCCCCTCCACTGCTCCCTGCTTTCTTCATCTATCTAGATCTGAGTCACCAAAATAAAATAGGAAGAGAACCAGTGTGGTGGTACATGCCTGTAATCCCAGCACTTGGGAAGCTGAGGCAGGAGGACTGACATGAGTTCGAGGCCAATCTGGGCTACATAGTGAGTTCAAGGCCAGCCTGAACTACTTAGCGAGACCCTGTCTCAAAAAACAAACAAGCAAACAAATGAACAAACAAACAAACAAAATAGGAAGAAAAGAATTCCTACTGACTGTAAGAGAAATGATTTGTATGGGAATTTTCCATTACCAAATTCCATAACATTCAGTATGACACTCAAAATCTGAGCATCCTGGGAGCTGCAGTGTAACTCTGCTTGTTGTTTTGGTTTGTTTTATTTTTATAATACAGCAGAAAGAGCAGGATAGGGAGTAGGGAAATCTGTATTCTATGTCTAGCTCTGGTACTGCCTTGATGTATGGCACCTGGAAAATCCCTCACTTTCCCTGGCCTTAGTTTCCACCACACAAAAAATGAGGATATCATTATGTACATACTACATTAAATAGCTTTGAAATGCACAAGATTATAAATGTGTTCTGGGTTCTTGAAAATGAGACAAATGACAGTTACAGCCACGTGACCGTTAACAAAGTAGCTGCTACCCCTCTGAACCTTGGTTTCCCCATTTCTAAATTGAAGACATTACATTAAATTACCTACAAGTTCTATTCTAGCTGAGGTTATAAGACATTAAGTAAGGAGCAATAGTCAGGGAAATTGAAGGCCTAAGTGTCGATCATCATAGTAAAAATAGTTATTGAGAAATATGTTCAGGCACTACTCTAAGCAATTGCTATGTATTAATGTATCCAATCCTAACAACACTCTAAGATAGGTACTATTATCCTCTCTTTAAAGATGAAGAAATAGGCACAGAGAGATTAAGTAGTCTGCCCTAGGTCACACAGTTACTAAATGGTAGAGCTGCAATTGAAGTAGGCAGGCAATGGTTTAATACTATACCGTATGGCATCTCCATCTGCAGTGGGGGCAAAACAGACCAATAGAGGACTTATAATATAGTATGATGACTTCTACAGTACAATAAAAGTACAGACTCTGTAGGAACTAACTCACCAGAGGGAAATATATTTGGCAAAAGGAAGCACAAGGTACACAGAAAACCACCATTTTCTTATCACTGGATTTCAGAATATAAATAGAAAATTAATAGTAAGTGAGAATGGAGTGACTGGCTAGATCTGTGAGCTTACCTAAATCATCTGGGCTGTACCCTGAAGGAGGGGAACTACTAAGGGATTTTAAATAGTAGAATGGTGCAGACCAGATTTGTCTTTTTAAATTATCACTTTAGCCACAATACGGAGACGATATTGAGAAGGGAAACTACCTAGAAAATTATTATAACTGTTGAGGCAAAAAAAATGGTGAAAGTCTAGATAAAGTACTGACAATATATATGGGATTGAGGAGGATGGATGATTTTTCTAGGAAGGAAAATCCACAAGAATTAACAAGTGAGACAAGAGGTAAGGGGACTGAAATGGGTCTTAGTGTTTTAATTTGGCTGACCCTTGTAGATGATGAGAAACTCACATATGGATTAAGTTTGCTGCTACTGCTGCTCTTAATGGTTTGATATTTCTGACCTTGAAGTACCTGCTGAAGCTCAGAAGAGAGCTGGGGGGCTCAACATATCAGAATAAAGTTGAGAGCTAAAGTTCTGGGACTGGAGCAAAGAAGATGGAGATGAGAACAAGGCAAACATATATATTCCAGGGAAGAATGGGTGGGGAGAAAAATCAGGTCAGAATGCTGGGCAGGAAGATTAAGAAGGAGTTTGTAGGAAGGAGCAGACAACAGGGACAGATGTCCCAGAAAAGTCAGCAAAGGAAAGATCAGATCAAGAAACATTCACTGGATTTAGCCACATAGATGACCTTTCTAAGAGCTTTCTTGGCATGACTGAAGGTGGGCAGAGGCAGACTGCAGAGACTGAAGTAAACGGAAAGTGAGAAAGTAGATAGTAGATAATTTGATACATTTGGTAAAGAATGGAAAGATGGCCTGTTGTGCAAACCTGGGAGGCTGAGGCAGGAGGATCACAAGTTTGAGCCCAGGCTGGGCAATTTAGTGACTTAGTGAGACCCTATTTCAGAATAGAAAATATAAAAGGGGCTGGGAATTTAGCTCATTGTGAAAGCTCTTGGTTCATTGCCCAGTGCCACAAAAAAGGGGGGAAAAATGGAGAGAAAGGTAGCTATAGAAGTGAAACAAATGACTATAGAAATTTTGTCTTGGTTTCTAAAATAATTGAGGAGGATAAGCCAGAGTGAGGATGTTGAAGGTCCACACAAAAGAAGTTTACCTCTGAAGATCTTATGTATAGATAGTTTTCTTTCTCCTACCAACCCTATGAAACATGGACTATCATTTCTGTCTGGTAGATGAGAAAAGTGAGTCAAGAAAAAGGGAAGTGACTTGCTCAAGCTTACTCATTAGGAACTGAGGGGTGAAGAGCAGCAACCCTGAGTCTGGCTGATTTCACAAATCCTACTCCCATTGTACCCCAAGAATGAATAAATAGTAGGACCACATATGGAGCTCTTGCTGGCTGTCTGAGAGGGGCCTAAAGTTGAGGGTGACCCCACCCACCTCAAAAATTTCTTTCTATGAGGTGATTACCTGAGGTCCCTGGCTAACAAAGAGGGGTGGGGGTAGACAGTGAATAAAAGGAGGTATGTGGCTCTGAGATCTTGGCTGCAGGATATGGGAGAGTAGGGAGATCTGAGCTCTAAAAAACCTACCAGCTCACCCTGATGACATTGCAAACTGAGGTGGGTGAACCTCACTTTGGAGAACTAAGAAGAGGATTAGTAAAGTCAGTGGATAAATCGAGTCAGTTATTGAGTCATGAGTGATTCTGTGGGGCCTGAGGATTACAAGGAGAGAAGAGTTGAGGTTGGAGTCAAGGTTTCAGGCTGGATTTTGCAGACAATGGGGAAAAGCTTGAAACAGAAGAATGCGGGAGCAGTAGGTTATGAGGAGATACTGGCAATTTGGGGGACTCCTGGCTCAGAGTGGTTCTGAGGGGCAAACCAGTTACACCAGAGAGGACAACTTGCTTTGGAAACGCTAATTGTGTCCTGCCATCTGTTTGCCTTCATTTTACTTGAAGTATGCTCTTTGTAATGCACTTTCTCATTTAATCAGTAAATGTCATTCAACACCCATTTTCTGATTACCTCTATTCCTAAAGCATGGGGTCTGGTCTGAGACTGAGAAAAGGCTATAGAAAACTCAGGAGAAGGAGATTTCATCAGACCTGAAGGTCTGTGGAGAAGGTGAACTTCACCTAAAAGGGAGAGACGTGGAGATGAGGGTGTGCCCCATGAGAAAGATGTTGGAATGCTCAGGGATACAAGCTTGACACTACAAACCACCATTTTATTGGCCTAGCAACTGCCAAACTCAAGCCATCTCATTAATCCACATATACTAACCCGAGTAAAATGGATCTACCAAATCCTCAGCCATGATGTAGGCTCTATTGGAGGTAAAGGAATGCAAGATGAATAGAGTCCTCACCCTGGAGTTTATATTCTAATGGAGCACAGATACATGAAAATGCACTGAAAGCTCACATCTGAAATCTAGTTGTGATTTTTTTAGAATCCCCAGGCAGGATGAAACCAGGAAAGGCATCCCAGAAGTAAGAGTTTGAGGGGCAGGACCAGTATATGCAAAAGCATCAAGGTGTGAAATGGCCTCACCTGTTTTGACAGTTGTCCTGGGACCTGAAATAGGATAGTTAGGAGAGTGAGAAATAGGAGACCCATGAATGAGTGGCCTGATGGTGATGGACGGGGGACAAAAGGTTCAAGAAGAAGATAGCATTCCAGACCTTTCAAAAGGACCTTCAGCATCTCTCCCTTCTTTTGTCACCCACAGATCTGATATGTATCCTCCTCCTCATAATGAGAATAGTCCTGTTCCAGTCAGCCAAGATGAACCTCATGGACATCACCAAGATCCTTTCCCTCCTGCAGCCCAAAGAGGAGGAGGACACTGACACAGGGGAGAAGCAGGCTCTCAATCAAGCAGTATATGACAATGACTCCTATACCTTGGATCAGCTTCTATGCCAGGAGCGTTACAAACGTTTCATTAACAGCAGGAGTGGCTGGGGTGTTCCTGGGACACCCTTGCGCTTGGCTGCTTCTTATGGCCACTTGAGCTGTTTGCAGGTCCTGCTAGCACATGGTGCTGATGTTGACAGCTTGGATGTCAAAGCACAGACACCACTTTTCACTGCCGTCAGTCACGGCCATCTGGACTGTGTGCGGGTGCTTTTGGAAGCTGGTGCCTGTCCTGGTGGCAGCATCTACAACAACTGTTCTCCTGTGCTCACAGCTGCCCGTGATGGTTCTGTTGCCATCTTGCAGGAGCTCCTAGGTCATGGAGCAGAGGCCAACATCAAGGCTAAACTACCAGTGTGGGCATCGAACATAGCTTTATGTTCTGGCCCCCTCTATTTGGCTGCAGTCTATGGGCACCTCGACTGTTTTCGCCTGCTTTTGCTCCATGGGGCAGATCCTGATTACAACTGCACCGATAAGGACCTATTGGCTCGTGTTCCCCAGCCCCGCACCCTCCTTGAAATCTGCCTCCACCATAATTGTGAGCCAGAGTATATCCAGTTGTTAATTGATTTTGGTGCTAACATCTACCTTCCATCTCTCCCTCTGGACATGACCTCAAAAGATGATAAAGGTGTTGCATTGCTGCTACAGGCCAGAGGTGAGTGGTAAGCAAGCAAACACCCTAGGATCCTCAGCTTATAGGTCCAAACATCCCAAATCACTGTTCAAGCCATTTCTATGGGATGAACTGGAGAAAACTTCAGCTTCCCCTCTCTCCTTGGGCCCCATTGGAGAAAATGTTACAGACTCCATGTTAGAGAAAGGGTCATTAAGATGAAGTGGGTGGGGAGAAGCACTTGCTCAATTTCTGGTCCTGGCTGTTTTTGTGGTCTTGAACATTTCCACACTAGGTCTCAGTGCAGCTCCATTGGTACCATACAGTAGGGGACATTTTTCATAAGGAAGAGGACATTAGAGCTGTAGTAGCCAGGGTAGGGTGAATGTAGGCTTTGGTAGAACTATATTAAGAAATGCTCCTGATGACCTATTTCTCCTTGCTGTAGCCACTCCACCGTCGCTCCTATCCCAGGCCCGTTTGGTTATTCGCAGAACCCTGAGCCAGGCCAGCCAGCCACAAGCAATCGACCAGCTGGATATTCCCTCCATGTTGATTAGCTACCTCAAACATCAACTGTAATCTTGCAGTATTACTAGGAGCCCAGGATGCCTCCAAGAACCACTTGAAGACCTAGGTCGCTGAAGAACACTACAGCTCTACCTACTCTGGAGCTGCTCTCCCATATTATCCTCCATAATAAAATCCTCAACAAAATAAGTCTACTGTGTCTGGGGTGGAGGTGGAGGTTCACTGGAGGTAAGCTGTCTGCTTGTCCATGAAAGGATGGTACTTGTCTAGCATCTGACAGGTACAGGAGTCCTGGCCACTGAAAAATCAAGAGAAAACCAACCCAATGGCTATACCTCCCCCATCAAGGTCCCCTACAGAGTTTGAAGTCATGTTGCCCTGGAAGCAAGGTCATGAAGAATACAAGTAGGTGTCCAGCCCTGTGCTTCTTTACTTCTCTGGCTGCTAGAAGACACCATTTCCGGGGCTGTCCCTTATCTCTTATTACTTTGAGTCAAATGACCAAGGAGTTTCTCATGTATTCACACGTTAAAATGTAGGCTGCATTTCCACCAGTCCAGTTTACAGTCAAGATCAACTGGGAAAACAATCAACCAGATATTTATAACAGGGAGTTTAATACAAACAATAAATTGGTTACATAGGTGATAGGCTGAGAATCCAACCAGGACAAAGAGGTAACTCAAAGATTAATGACATCAAGAAGCCAATATTGCCCCTAGGCTAGAGGAGGAAATAGGGAGGCATTTCTAGAGTTCAGGGTCAAGAATCACCTTATGAGAAGCAGAATCCATGATAGCTAGACTCATAGACAAGACATATTGTCCAAAGCAGAGGAAAGGAATAAATACCTTCTCCTTTCCCTTATTTTTGCCTTCTAGTCTGCCTTTGATCTCTCTCTCTCTCTCTTTTTGGGAAAACTTGAAGTCAACTTATTTTATTTATTTATTTATTTATTTTTGTGTGTGTGGGTACCAGGGGTTGAACTCAGGACCTCACACGCCAGCAGGCACCCATGCTGCTGAGCGATATCACTGGCCCTTTTTGCGTATGTGGGTACTGGGAGTCGAACTCAGGACCTCGTGCTTGCCAGGCAGGTGCTTATGCCGTTGAGCTATCTCACCGGCCCCAACTTATTTTAGAGCCTAGAAAACAGCCTATAGAGGTCAGACTCTTTGTCATATATGGCAAAGCAGGGGAAAGATAAAGAATGGAGGGATAGTGGGAAGAAGTAATATGACCTGAGCCATGAGCTGGAATCACACAGCAATATTGAAAGTATGCCGACAGGAGAAACCATAGAAGAGATACAGCATAGTCATTAACTGAGGCAAAGAAGGCAGAGGACAAGAATCCCAGATTCTCCATTTATCCTCCCTTTCCATCCATGCTTTCCATTGCTTGAACCAAGCCAGAAGGTAATTGAAATGGGAGACTAGAAAATGCAGCCTACAGGGTGAGACACCCTACGATACAGAGAAGAGCAATGAATGGAGACAAACAGAATATGGACCCATATCTATGCACCTTTTATTAAAAAATGCTAAATCTTTATCCTTGCACAAGAGCTTCTTGTATTTCCTTTGTGCATCTGTAAGTGAGGATATGGATGAGTAGTGAGAGAGATGACACGAAAAGGCGGAGGAGGACAGTGCCATATAATCTGTTCCCAGGAAGCACTTTAGATGTTTAGAGCTCTTCCTGGATGCTGCCTTGATAGCCCCTTAAATCATGCTCTCCTGTCATGACAAAAGGGAGGCAGGGTATGGAGTCTTAACTGATTTGTCTCTCTCTCTCTGCCATCCTCCTATTCTCCCTACCCACTAGTCCCTAAAATACTTTAGAAGAGAAGGCAAAAATACTAGACATTTGCACGATCCTGCCCAATCAGCTTCCATATTTTCACTCTTAGATGGTTCGGAGAGCAGTGAAACTGTTTATCTCCAGCAATCATGAGAGCTGAATAATTGTAAACACAGACAAAGGCTTCATATTAGGCATGCCAAGCTCTCTTCTGATTTTCTGTCAGTCTGGGCTCCTGAGGGGTGATTTGTCCAGGATCAAAGCCCTGACCTTGCCCACTATCCCCATAGAAAAGGCCTTTGGGGATTAGGAGTCAACCTCAACCGCCCCATCTGCTATAGGCTCTTGGCAAAGTATACCCTTCAATAGGGTCCAGTCAAGGTGGCCTCCCCTATAGCATTTGGGACACAGATTCTTTGGTTGACCCATAAAAGTACGTGGATATTTCAAATGACTGTATTTGAAGATATTATAGGAGTGTACCAAATACTGAGCAAAAAGGAAAGACTGAAACAACCCCATTTTCTACATGAGGGAAATGAAAACCTGACAAACTTCAGTGGCCATTTTATTGGTGGCCCAGCTGTCCAGACTACTCCAAATTGTTCTTTTTCCAGGTGCCTGTGTTGCTAGTGGGCAAAGATGACCTCAAGGTCTAGTACCTTAGCCCTTTACCATCTCCAGCCTCACCATTTTCATCTAGACATTGGGCTCTGAGTGAAAATGCATCTGAAATTCTGATGATGAATATTCCAAGGTGATTTTTCCTAGGAGGTATGAAGAGGAAGTAAAGGTGATATTACTGTTTCTGGAGTGAAATCTTTCCCTGAGCCTTTTTGCCTTTGTTGATGTTGACCCCAATTGAGAGACTAGTATCCCCATTCCTGTTCTCTCCCACCCTGTCCCTAGCCATAGCCACCAGCATTCAGGAAGGCTCTTAACCACTGCAAGTGAGTGCTAGGCCCCTTCTTTTCCTCTCTTTTTGTTCCCTCCTGACCTTCCTTTTCCTTCTTCCTTCTCATCCTCTCTTTCCTCTGTCCTTTCTGCTAGGGCAGTGGTGGTGAACCTATGGCACATGTGCCGCAGCGAGCATGCAGAGCCCTCTCTGTTGGCACACAAGCCAAGTCAACCCAGAGGCTGAGCATCGGATATTCAGGTTTAATTGCAGTGTTGGCACTTTGCGATAAAAAAGTGGGCTTTGGGTTGCAGTTTGGGCACTAGGTCTCTAAAAAGTTAGCCATCACTGTGCTAGAGTCCGAACATGGTATCCTCCAAAATTCGTATGTTGGAATCTATTCTCAATGTGATAGTATTAGGAGGTGGAGACTGTGAGAAGTGATTAAGTTATAAGGGCTTCATCTTTATCAACAGGATCAGTGCCCTTATAAAAGAATTTCTAGAGAGCTCCCTTTTCCTCCTTTTGCCATGTGTGGACATACAGCAGACACCATCTATGAGGAATGGGCTTTCACCAGACACAAAATCTTGATCTTGAACTTTCCAGCCTCCTAAACAATAAAGCAATAAATTTCTGTTGTTTATAAATTACCTAGTCTAAGGCATTATAGCAGTGCAAGTGGACTAACATAACACCCTTTCTTCCTCCCTAACAGTGCCATGAGCTTGAGTCTTGGTTCTACTTTGCAGATGCTACTGATCAGTCTATACTCTCTCTTGTAATGGGAAATTTGCTTTGTTTTAGTCAGAAATATGGCCCCCAAACACTAGATCCGAAATGAAAAATAGTCCATGAAATTCCAAAACCCAAAGATATCCCCTTTACCTGCTAAAATGATTGAAAATCTGATGGAAAATGTGGTATGAGGGACAGGCATTGAGTAAAACATAGAATTGGGAAAACACAGGGTATTTTGAGTAACAATTTAGTTTGGCTCAAGTTTGGTGTATTTTAATGGGAACTAGGCTAGCTACTAGACTGAAGAGAATGGCAAATATCCTAGTCCTTTAGAAATGAAGATTTTAGCTCTTAGATGGGACACACTCAGTCATAGGAATGACTTACTGAAGCATATGGAGAATGTGTTCCCTGATTCCCATGGCAAATCTCATAGTATTAACCATTCTCTTGCAGGCACAGAGCAATATACTTAAAATTATTTGCACACTCATCATTTCATTTGCTTCATAGAATAACCCAGTTCAGTAGGTAGAAGTTTCTGTACAGATGCATGGAATAGCCCCAGGCACTGGGAATAGGAAAAGGGGACTGTGATAAGGATGGCCCTATGGGAGCATCAGAGCTTTCCCTTTTCCTATCAGGTGGCCTGACTCTACTATATGCAAACTATAATGGGGCTTCATTTTTTCTCCTTCCCCTGACAAAACCCTACATCTATACAGTTAGGTATACAACCATCTGCTTCATTCTGTGTTACAGCTTGTGTCTAGATGTCCTCCCAAAGCCTCATGCAGTCATAGGTGGGGCTTTTTCAGAGGTGGCTGGATCTAGAGTGTGTGATGCTGGAATTGATTCATTGTGTAATGCTAGTATCAAGGGCACTAGGATTAAGGGTGTGAGTGCTACCTGCCCTAAGTAGCCTGGATAAGACATAAAAGAAAGAGCTGTGGTCAACCCTTGTTGCTTTTGCTACCTTCTGCCCACCATGGACTGTTTCTCCTCTGTGATGCCTATCTGCCACACTACCCTGCCTTGAAGCCAGCTGATTATGGCTTGAAACCTCTATAAACTGTGAGCTAAATAAACCTTTCCTCCTTCAACTTTGGGTGTCAGGTATTTTGTCTCAGCAATGAGAAAAGTAACCAAGACATTCTGGTCTCCTCTAATTTCTGTTTACCTGCAAGTACAGAGGACATTAGCTTCCAGCCACTAGCCTGCTTGCAAGCTTCTACTCTGCCAGATTCTATACAGGTTTTTCTTCCTAGTAGAAAAGCAGCAACTGGACTAACAGCAGTATCTGGTCCAGTGATCCCTTCAATGTCCTTCCCTGTAGTTCCTTCATCTCCTTGATTCCTACACACTCTCTATTTTAGTACTCCTAATCTCACCTGAAAACGCAGAACCTCTATATAGTCAGAATTGCCTGCTTTTCTAGAATTTACACTCCTGGTACCCTAGGGCTTGATCCCACAGAATCTCCCACTCTGTCACTCAAAAAGTATTTATTGAGTACTAACTTCTGTGCTAGGCACTGAATTTCAGGCAACATATGACTCCTAGTCTCTATTCTCCCTCTCCTTTTTCTTCTTTCCTGTCTATCTTTTCTTTTTAAATATACTTTTTAAAAAAAATTTAACTGATATATAATATACATACTGTGGTTTCAATTTAATGTTTCAATATATGTATACATTCTGCAATGTTTAAATCAGGTTAAACAAATCTAGCTCCTCAAAGATTTCTCATTTATTTATGGTGAAAATATTCAAAATCAGTTTTTCTAGATTTTTCAAAATACCTAGTATATTATCATTCTGTATAGTCACCCTACTGTGCAATAAAACATCAGAACTTATTTTTCTTATCTAACCATAACTTAGTACCCATTGATTAACCTCTCCCTCTTCCTTCTCTCCTTTACTTTCCCCAGCCTATTGTAACCAACATTCTTTTTTTTTTTTTTTTTTTTTTTTGTGGGTACCGGGTGTTGACCTCAGGACCACACGCGCCAGCAGGTGCCCATGCCGCTGAGTGATATCACCGGCCCTTTTTTCGTATGTGGGTACTGGGAGTCGAACTCAGGACCTCGCGCTTGCTAGGCAGGCGCTTATGCCGCTGAGCCATCTCACCAGCCCTGTAATCAACATTCTAATCTCAACTTGTATGAGATAAACTTTTTTGGATTCCACATATGAATGATATTATCTAGTACTTGTCTTTCTGTACCCAGGTTATTCTACTTAGCATAATGATCTCCAGGTCCATCCATGTGATCAGAGATGACAGGATTTCATTTTTTGTGTCTGAATAGCATTGTGTTGTACATATGTACCACATTTTTCTTATCCATTCATCAGTTGACTCTGTGTTCAATTATTTCAATCTCTTAAATAGTAGCATGCTAACTTGTATCAAGCCGATGTCCCCTCCTGAGCCTGGGTTGATGAATACCATAAAATAACTAGTCACTATAGAAATATAGAGTGGAGAGTAGAACGATGGTAACAGAGGCAAACTGGGAGTTGTAACTAAGAAACTAAATTTCAAACATCTCACCATAAAAAAAATGAAAGATAAGTGAGATGAATATATTAATTAGTTTGGCTTAACATTGCCACGTTGTATACATGTATCAAAATATTACAAGGTAACTCATAAATATATACTATTATGATTTTTCAATGAAAATAATACTAATAATACTGTTTTAAAAAGAAATCTGAAGAATTACTTACTGTTGAGGCAATGTGCTCAGTAATTTCTTTATATGAAATAACTCATTTAATTCAACAGCTTTGTCTCTTATTCATGCCCATTGTATAGATGAGGAAACAGTTACACTGAGGTAAGTTACTTGTTCAAGGTCACATAGCTAAGAAGCAGGATCTCAGGAAACTACAAAATGAGGTGGCTGTACATTCCTAGGTCCACTGGGGCTCTATCAACTATCTACACTCCTCAGTAGCTATTTCAAATGTTGCCCAAAATTAACAAGCTTCCTTGAAACTTTTTCTCTATCAACTAAGGATTTTGCCTTCTACCTCCCAGAGCAGGTAGAGATCATTAGGAATAACATTTAAAATCTCCTGTAACAGGGCCGGTGAGATGGCTCAGCGGCGTAAGCGCCTGCCTTGCAAGCGCAAGGGCCCGAGTTCGACTCCCGGATCCCACATACGAAAAAGGGGCCGGTGATATCGCTCAGTGGCACGGGTGCCTGTTGGCGCACGAGGTCCTGAGGTCGACCCCCCGGTACCCACAAAAAAAAAAAAAAAAAAAAAAAAAAAAAAAAAAAAAAATCTCCTGTAACAAAAAACCCTCCTGAATCCATCTATCCCTCCCTCTTATCTTGTCCCCTCTTCTTAGCTAAGACTAACTATCTGCAGCCACTCTGGATTCCATCCCCTAACTTCATCCATGGCCACCCACCATCATTTATCCTGTCTCCCATATCTTATACTTGATTATTTTCCTCTCAAAATATAAACAAACTCACATCCTACTGTCTTGTAAAAATAAAAATGAAACGCAGGGTCCCTGCTAGCCACTACTTTCTTTTTTTGTGTGGGTACCGGGGGGTCGACCTCAGGATCTCGTGCAGCAGCAGGCGCCCGTGCCGCTGAGCGATATCACCGGCCCCTTTTTCGTATGTGGGTTCCGGGAGTCGAACTTGGGCCCTCGCGCTTGCTGGGCAGGCGCTTAAGCCGCTGAGCCATCTCACTGGCCCTAGCCACTACTTTTTGCAGTCAAACTGCTTGTACAAGGAAACTGCCTACATCCTCTCATTCCTCACTGTACTAGTCACTTTCTCCTCACTAGGAAAAAATACCCAAAACTCACAATTTAAGAGAAGAGAGGTTTATTCTGGCTCATGGCTTCAGTTGATTCAGTCTATGATCAGCTGCCTCCAAAGAAGAAACAGCATGGCAGATGGCATGGTGAAGAAAAGATGTTCACTACATGCCAACCAGGTAGCAGAGAGAGAAGGGAGGAACTAACTCTTCCATGTCATGCTCACAGTGACAAGCCATTTCTGTTCAGCCCAACTGCTGAACGTGAGACTATTGGAGGACATTTTAGATGTGAACTATAACATTTTTCCCCTGGCCCCATAAAGGCTCGTATTCCTCTCATTATGCAAAATGCATTTAGTTCATCACTAATAGTCGCCAAAGTCTTAGTTCCAGCATTGCTGAAAAGTCCACATCCAAAGTCTCTGAAACTCAAGGAAAATTATTAGCTTTGTGTCTCTTTAAAAATGAAAAAGAATGTCAAATACTTCCAACATACAATGGCACAGGGTAAACATTGCCATTACAAAAGAGAAGAATAGGGGAATTTGCAGAAATTGGATGAAAGCAAAACCAAAACCCAGCAGGGCAAACATTAAATTCTAAGCATCCAGGGCAGGTTGGGGTGAGATGTAGGCTCCAAAGAGCTTGGAAAGCCCTGTTTCTATCATCTTGCTGGTTTAAACCCATATTATCTCTCTCTGGGCTGGCTCTGTTCTCTGCCAACAGCTTTCCTCAGAAAATATTCCACATTCCTGGCATCTCCAAATTCCTAGGGTCTCCACTGTACTTCTGGCTTCACTCTCACAGCTTCACACACTGTTCTCTCATAGGAACTGTAACCCTATAACTCATTTTTCATGGTCTTCTTCTCCTATTAGGTCTTCTTCTGAAATTTAGGTGGAAGCCTCCATGATCCCAAAACTTTTGCAGTCTGCATGCCTGAAAAACCAGCACCATATAGATGACCCCAAAGTCAGCTGCCAGCTTAAGAAGTAGCTGGGTCCCCATAGACAATGGACTCATTGGACCTTTGATTGTCTGGATGACTGAACTCAGGGAAATACTTCTCTAGGCACCCCTGAACGAGCAGATGTCCCAAGGACTCTCTTCTCAAGATTTACAGTTTTGTAGCCTTGAGCCTGTGATGGCTGAGGTCTTGATGATTTCTGAGTTGCCCTCAAGGCATCTTTCTTCTAGTCCTCATACAAAGTACTTGCATTCCTTATAATGCTAATCTTTTCATCAACTATGCTCTCCTTTGCTCCAGCCTTGCAGGCACTTCCTTTCTGGTGAAACTGCAAACTTTTCAAATCACTGAGCTCTGCTGTTTGTTCCTGATTCTCACTATAGTTCTGGCTGAAAGCAGCCAGCAGTACCCATGCCACAGCCTGACCATTGAGCTGCCTCTAAATTTCCTCTACCAGATTAATTAGTCTGCCACCCTCAATCTCAGTCTCCTGGAAAGTCTCAGGACATGGGCAAAATGGAGACAAATTTTCTGCCATAGCATAATACACATGGTATCTTATCCAACTGCCAATGGAGTCCTTGTTCTTAACTGAAACTTGCTGACGCTGACCTTTACCGTCCACATTCCTCTCAGCATTCTAGTGTTCTGAGCTCTGACTAGTATCACACATAAAGCACTGCTCACAATATTCTAGGGATTCTCTACCCTGCATCTCCAAACATTTCCAAACTCCTGCAAAGCAGTTCAAAAGCTTCTGAACCACATGGTCAGGTACACTCACAGCAACAACTCCACTCTCAGTACCAATTTCTGTATCAATTACATTCCTGTTGCTGGGACAAAATAATAAACAGCCACAACTTAAAGGAGGAGAGGTTTATTTTGGCCCACAAGTTTCAGTATATTCAGCCCACGAGCCAGTGGTTCCAAGACAGAAAGAGCATGGCAGATGGCATCGTGGAGGGAAGCTGTTCACTGAAAAGTGTGACGAGGAAGCAGAGAGATGGGATGATGTGGAATACACCTTTCCAGCTCACAATCCACAGGGACCTGCCCCTTTCAACCAGGCCCCACCTTTGAAAGTGACTTTTGGGGGACATTTTAGATCAAAGCATAACATTCACAGATCATTCTCTTGATATCCCACTGCAATCTGGTGTATACCCTCATATATGCTCCAAACTGGCCTTACCTACATTACTAGTGAATTGCTAGATCCATATCCAATGGTATATTTTTTTACCTTTACCTTGATGGACCTCTAGGAAGCACCCGACACATACATGTTTGACAACACCGTTTTTTATAACCTCAGTACCTTCTTTGGCTTCTGGAAGAACTGGATCTCCTGACTCTGATCTTATCTTGCCAATCCTTCCCTCTGAGGGCTTTGTGGGCTTCCATTTTTTTCAGTGTCCATTTCCTTCATGATAATGCAAGCTCCCTAGGGGTTAAGAGACAGTGAACAAAATATATAGGTAAATATATACACTATGGTAGATAGTGATAAATATCATGAAGAAAAACAGAGCATTCCAGGCAAAAAGAACAGAAAGTGGAAAGGCCCTCAGCTGGTAATATGCTGGGATGTTAGAGAAACAATATGACAGCCAAAGCAGCTGGAACAAAGTACATAGTGTGTATATTTACCTATATGTTTTGTTCTCTATCTCTTAGTCCACAGGGAGCTTCCATTATCATGATGAAAACAGACAATGAAAAAAAATGACAATATAAATAGATAAATAACAATAAGAAATAATATCAAAGGAGGTGATAAATGCAAGGAAGGGATAGGGAAAAAAGGGCCAATTAAAGGATTAGAAAGTGAAGGGGATGGAAACGGTGATTGCTATTTTACGTATGGAGTGTCCAGGGAAGGTCACACTAAACATGACTTTTCAGCAGACACCTAAAGGAAGTGAAGTTCAAACCATGCCTATATATGAGGACAAACATCACAGACAGAGGAAACAGCAAATGCAAAGGTTCTAAGGTCAGGTTTCTGACATACAAAACACTCAGAATGTCCTAAATAGAATATGTTTTCCAAATCCTGTTTGTATGTTCCTCAGTCCTATGGATGGGAACACCATCCAGTGGTCCCTTGCCTAGCAGGACACTGTCTGATGAGCTGTATTACTCCTATACTAGACTAGCTGCCCTTGAGGACAAAAGCTGTGTCTAGGGCCGGTGAGATGGCTCAGTGGCGTAAGCGCCTGCCTGGCAAGCACGAGGTCCTGAGTTCAACTCCCAGAACCCACATACGAAAAAAGGGCCAGTGATATCGCTCAGCGGCATGGGCACCTGCTGGAGCGCGAGGACCTGAGGTCAACCCCAGGTACCCACAAAAAAAAAAAAAAAAAAAAAAAAACTTTGTTTAGTTCACCATTCTGGGTAATGAATGCAGTACTCAAAACCTGGCACAGCAGAAGTGTTCAGTGAGTGGCAACATCACACTTCACTGATGGATGTTGGCACTTAAGTTTGATATTAGACCTGAAAATGTCTCACTTGACTGTGATCAGCAAACATATGCTCAGAACTACATTTGTGCCAAGCCCTCTGCTGGGTGCTGAGGCTATAAAGATGAACTAAAAACTCTTCCCTGGGAAACTCAGTCTAGACCTGCACCATCAAAAGGAATCTCGTATAAGGAATCACAGGCTCAAGTGTGTTTATGCTAAAAATGATTTCAAAGTCATATTATGAGTTCCATAAGTTTGAAGATCTGTACATTGGCTCAGAAGGAGACTAATAATAAAATAATGATAATGATAGCTAATATTTATTGAGAGCCTTGTATGCACTAGCCTTTGTGCTACTTCACAAATACTCACTTACTGTTATCATAACACTGTGACATGTGACATGGTAGTATTACTATCTTCATTTTGTAGAAGAAAAAAACCGAGACTAGGAGTGGTGAATTAAACTGCCCACACCACATTGCTCCTAAGGGAGTGGGTTAGCATCCCAGCCCAGGCAGTCTGATACAGAGCCACTACACTGCACTACTTCCATAGGAAGGATGAACTTACTTACTTGACCCTCAACTTACCCAGGAAGTCATGCTCTTCCTTTCCCCATTACACAAATAACCACAGCCAACCAGAATCCTAGCATTTACCCGAACTATCCTATCCTCTCACATTGATGGGTTTTGGCTTGGGAAGGAATCCTTCCCATTTCTGACTTGATTCAATCATCAAGGCCATTCCCTACAGAACTTTTCTTTGACGCCCCTTCCCACCTGTGAAGAAGAACTCTCTTTATCTGCAGTGTTATAGCACACCTTTGCCAGGCCTCTGGTTTAGCTTTCAGCTTTTGTCAGAACTCTCTCTAGGTCCCCCAAGAAGGTTACCACTGTACCTAATACCTGTCATCAGGCCTGGCATAGAGAAGGTGCCCATGGAACATCAGGTGAAAAAAGAATCAAGCATTATAATCATGTGCCCCCATCTGTATAACTGAGTTTATGGAGTTCCCTTCATGCAACTTGCACTTTCAGCTTTTCACTGCAGCTATAGATACTGGGTAGCAAGGGGTTTATCTCTATTTTTCAGGTAAAAAAAATCTAAGAAAGAATTCCTGCTCCCAACCTGATCAACCCCTGTCCTGGCCAAGTAACTCAATCAAGTGTCAGTCAGCATATGGGATGGGGGCCTTGGTGGACCCTCTGAGAGAAGGTATTTTAAGATACAAGTTACCTACATGAATTAAGGACCTGTACCTCTCCCTCTCATGTGCCCTACCCCTTAGTGTGTAAACATGTGCATGCATGAGCACACACATGTGCATATACTTTACACAACTTCTCTCTCCACATTTTCACATCTGAGACTGCCCTGGCCCTTTGTTTCCCTGGACTGTAGATTTGGAAATGGGGGTTCTCTAAATTATAATCTTGGCCTAATTCAGAGAATCAATGTTCTGAGTGAAATGTGAGCAACTAGCTAGTGACCAGAGGCACAAGGCAGCAGGAAAGCCTATGATAAAGATGCTGGAAAGAAAAAAATACTTCCAGATTAGGCCCAATGAATGAGAATCAGGACTTTGTAGAGCAGAAAAACAGAGTCCACCAATCCAGATGGGGATACTAAAGATAAGGAGAAAGAAGTTACCCAAAAATGCTGCACAACAAACTCTTCATTCCCAGACATTTATTTAAACCTAGGAGTAGGATGAGGGTGTAACATTCAATGATAATTTTTATGGATGTGCATAATATCAGAAAAGGTCATGGAACATAGTAGAATATTACAAGAAGAACTGAGTTGAATTGATAGCATTTACCTCCTTTTAGAGATGGGATGATAGACTAGCCCAAGACTCATAGCAATTCCAAGGTAGAGCAAATCCAGCCCTTGCAGCCACGTCAGTTCCTGTGTTCCACGCATGCAGAGGCAGCAGTCAACCTCATACCAGTTCAGCAGCAGACAGGACCCAGTAGAGCAGTAGATAATAATCCTACAATGAAAAAATGGCTCGCATTGTTTTCTAATTCTTCCCTCTCTTCTCAAGCTTAATCCACTCCCCTTCCCCTTTTAAAACATTCACAGAATTTTAATGCTGGGCCTTCTGGATATTCTTGAGCTTGTGGTACAACTGGATTCTTTGTTGCCTCAGCTCACCTGGCCCTGGCAGCCACTAATGCCACTTAATTTCTTTAAGCTAGAAACCCAAACGCAGCTGGCCCCCTGCCATATCCAGACACAGTAGAGGGCAAGGTTAGTACAGGCCTCATCATTGTCCTCAGCCTGACCTCTAATTAGGGCCCAAATATGACTCTCAGTATCTAGACTTTTCAGGGAAAGGGATCTGCCCAAAGCCACGCTCACACAAGTCAAGGTGGGGTGTGCTCCAGAGACCTTAGGAATCCCCTCCATGTTTCCTTGAAAGTAGGAAACTTGGGTGAGGATCAAACTATGAAAATAGTTATCTCCCCATAGAAGAAAAGCAGCCCTGGAGGATAATCCTAGGGCTCTGGATTCCAAAACTGCTCCTGTCGCTGGTGGGCTGGCTATCTTAGTTACTTTTCTGGTTGCTGAGACAAACTACCCAACACCCAAGCTAAAGGAGGAAAGTTTTATTGTAGCTCACAGTTTGTAGAGGCTTCAGTCCATAGTTGGCTGGACCCAAGGCAGGGTGGCATGGCAGAGGGGCATCACAAAGGAGAAACAGTTCATAATGTGGCAGGCAGAAGGCAGCAAAGCAGCAAAGCAGCAGCAGCAGGAAACAAGCCAGACTTTATATTTTATCCAGGTTACCCATCCATTGATTGGTGCTACACAAACCCAGGGTGGGGCACCCTTAATGCCAGCATCACGCCCTTAATCCCAGGATCCCATCCTTAATCCCACTATCAGGCAGCCTCCATCCAGCCACCTCCGAAAAGCTCCATCAATGACCACGGGAGGCTTTGGGGGGACATCTAGATACAAGTCATAACAGTACCCTTGTTAAAACACCTTCCCTTCTCTGGGCAGCAGTGGGCCCATCAGTAACAGGTGCAAATTGACCTCTGTGGTGCCCTGGTGTGTCGGAGGTGGTCAAAGGTAGGGCCCAGGCACCACAGCTGGCTTTCCCAGCAGTTGAGCACCTCCTCGGTGTGGCCTGGAGCGCTAGCCACGTGGCCCTGCCTCTACACCTAAGGACCGGCCAGCCAGGGTGCCAAGGGGCTCTGCTGTCCCTCCAGCCTCCTCAACCTCTCTGCCCCACTTCTCTCCTTCTATCTCTGGGGATAAACTTCTAGAGGGCGGCGGCCAGGGAGCAATACCGAAAACGCACGGTTGTCTGGGAAATAGGAGTGCCCGCAAAATCGAAACCGAGCTCCGGGTTGAAGCGAGTCCCAACCGGGCTGAACCTGCCCCTTGAGCTGGCAACTTAGCCACGCCGCTACCCGCCCAGCGTAAGGGCAGGAGGGTAGAGACCCAGCAAGAGGTTCCGCGCCCTCTCCGCCCCCTGCCAATATGACGCCAGCACTTATTTGCATTTAAAGAGAAATGCACCGAGGAAAACAGTGGGCGGACCAGAGCCTGTCTATCCATAGTAGCGATTGGGCCACACGCCCGCCAATCAGGGCACGGACGCCCCACCCTGTGTCCTAGGAGTCCTAGGGAGGAGGGTATGGGGGAGCTGCCCAGAACCTGGGGAAGGGGAATCTGTGCAGGAGATGACTGTGGAGCTCTGGCGGCGGCGGTGGCGGCGGTGGTGGCAGGGGCGGCAGCAGCAGGAAGAGCAGCGGTTTCGGCGCTCTCAGCCGCGGCAGCCCCGGCTCTACCTGGGGCTAGAGCAGCACAGCAAACAATAAATAATCCCGTAGGGAGCCGGACTGGGCCGGGTAAGCCTAACAGGCAGCCAGGAGCCTCCGCCTGCTGGCTGTCTCCCGCGTGCTTCGCTTAGCTCGCCTGGTGGACGGCACTGAGGGCTGGGCCGGTCGGAGTCTGGGTCTCTCGCTTCTCACCATTGGAACCCGCTTTACAGACCGTCCAGTGGAGGGCTGAGCGGCCGTGAGTCCCCTTGGGGCGGGCGACTATGGCTGGGGCTGGGGTAGGGAGAGAGAACAGGCCGGCAGGCTAACCTGGGCCTTACCTCGGGCACTTGGCGGAGGAGGTGGGCCCTTATGTGCTGCTGCGCCGTCCCGGAGGGGCCCCGCCAACCAGCACCCCAAGCAGTGCATTTGTAGGCCTGGAGCGCCGAAGCTTTGTTGTAGCACATTTGCTGGAACAGCTGTGTTATGCGGGTACTGCTCACCCCCGCGGCCTTGCTGCGGCCCCTCCCTCTTCCCTCTCTGCTGTGCCTCTCCCGTCTCTCCTCTTTGCAAATGAAGCCAGGGAGCTAGCTTGGGCCGGATGACGCCTGGTTTAGGCATCGATTAGAATATCCACACTGTCTCCTCCCCAGTTGACCTCAGTTGGGCCCGTGGGCCGCCGGCTTCCCTTTGGAACCTTGGCCCTGTGGCCCCAAGTCTCATCTTCTCCTGGGCCTCTAAGGCGCATCTGGCGCTAGCTCTGGCTGGCAGGCGGGCCCGTAACAGGGTTCTTGCTGTTCCTGGGGTTAGAGCTTCAGGGCCGCTTTGTCTTCCCCCTCGTCTTGCCTCTTTTCCCCTTGGAGGGCATTGGCCGAGTTTTTTCTCAGCAGGCTTTTGTTTAAAAATAGCTATAGGCAAGATGTTTGGGGGGTGGATTTCCACGCCAGAGGCGGAGAGAGGCAGTCATTGTAGTAAGGAAGTCACTGTGTGTTTGTGATAGAGCTAGCGAAGGAGCCAAACTCTATAACTTCGCAGTTTCTTAAAAATCTCCACCCTGCTGGGACGCTGTCATTGCCTGCTGCAGACACCTCTGACAGTGGTGACCACCCGAACGGTGTACTTCACTTGGTCTTCCCAGTAGCAAGGGGCTAAGCCTGCCAGATGCAGCACAGCCGGGACTCCCAGGCAGCAGCAGGATTACTACCATAGAGCTGTCCTCCATCTGGCCAAGTTTGCCTTGGCATGGACTGCTTCTTAAGGCAAGCCTTCTCCTGCATACAAACACCTCCCTCTTCAGCTCTGCTCCCTGCAGCAGGGGCATGAGCAGGGCAGAGGGCACTGCGCTGCTGTTGGATTCTCTGCCCACCCCTGAGAATTCCAACAGAGCCCCCTCCCCCAGTGCAGCTCCCCTCATTGGACCCCACCCACTGCACCTCACCTTGTAGCACCTCTAGCAATGGGCTCTAGGTCTTCCAGAGAAACAGGAGAGAGGACATGACCATGACCAAGGGGCTTTGCAGGCTGTTCCCAGACATTTGATGAACCTATGAGAACAGACAGCCCAGTGAGCGGCAAGGCCCAGCAAAACCTGGAAACCTCTGAGGTGAGGTAATGAGAGACAGTAAATCTCTTACTTGGGAAAGACTGGCTTGTGACTTTTTTTGACATCATCCAGGACTGTAGATACCACAGTGTATACAGTCACTTCCTACATCCATCAGGCCCCAACATAAACCTCTACTTGCAGCTCGGCATTTCCAGCTGAGGACTAGAACTGCCTGTCCCTTGCTTTTGCCCCAGTCCAACAGCCACCTACTGTATCTGTTTTGTAGAGCTACTTTCCCCATACCCACACTGACTCATCCTATACTTCTTCCCTCTCAGGCCTCAGTTCTCACCTTACATTTCCCCTGGTCCCTTTCCTGCCCTCCTCTTGCTACCCATGATGACTTCTTTTGCAAGGTTGCCTGGGGCTCCTGTGCCTTTTCAGCTTAGGTTATAACAGGAGACAGACCATAAGTAAATTTCTATCAGAACCCCTTAGAGGAGTAAACTAAACCTGGACCTCAACCTCAACCCTCTCAAAGTCTAGTAGTACAGAGTAGTTAATGAATACTCTGGAAGTACTTAATGTCTTTACATAACTTTCAAGACCTTCACCTTTCCTGCATTTGCTTATCCTGATCCATATGAGTGATTAGACAGATGGTATTCAAGGCTCAAATATGTATTTACTGAGTTGCTTAATGAAAATGGAGAACAGTGATGGGTTGCAAACATTAGAAAAAATATAAGTCATGATATATCTCCTCAATAACAATCTTACGGTTGTGACTGCTCAGATCCCAGACATCACATACCTTTGGTTGCTGATTGATGAGCCTAGGGGCAAACTGCCATGGAGAGAAATGAAAGATCTGTATATACTAGCAGAATCATCCTTGGAAGCTGCCAGAAATTAGAGGGATTTAGTAGACAAAGTATAAGCAAAATTAAGAATGGGAGGGGGTGGCTGGCAGGGAGGGTGAATGAGGTTATTGAGTCCCCTCTGGTTGAGATGGTATGGCTCAGAGGTAGAGAAGAGGTTGGCCCTCAATGGTGGGGGTTCCTAAACCTGAACACCAGGCTGTGGAATGGCAATGTAATCCTCCTGGGGGAAAGAATATTGAAGAGTAGAGAACTAGGGGATTTTTTGTGTATATATGTGCCATGATAAAAATTAAGTTTTTCAAAGGGTTTTAGAATGGGGTCTTAGAAAGTTGCTGAAAACATGCTGCAAGTCAGGTAGTTAAGAGGCCATCTGTAGATTTGGAAATAGACCTGAGGGCAGGCTATCTCCGGAGAGAAATTTCACAATTCAGCCTCTCTTTTGGCCTTGTGGAGGCAAAGGAGGGGGGAGCTAGAGCCTAAATACCCATGTGGTAGGGGTTGAGAAGTGTCCTCTAGGCCTTTGCTGAACCCCTTCCTCTCAGCTAGACAGGCTTTTGGGGAGCACCAGTTCAGACCACTGTGTTTACCGATGGGAATCCTGAGCCCTGGAAAGCAACAGGGGCTTGCTTAAGGTTCCGAAACTATTTAGGGAGAGGTTACTGCCTCCTGTGTAATGGCTCTTTAACTGTTTCACTGTCTCCAGCTGCCTTCACCCAATATAGATTTCAGTACCTCCCTCCTTCCTCTTACTTCCTCCATTCTGTAAGCATGAAGGCAGGCTGAATTAATTTGGGGGCTGCCTCTGAGAATCCTGTCACCTCTTTTGTATCTTCTTTTGTCTCTTGCTCTTAGTCTGCAGCCTGTTGGAGCTGAAAATTTCAGGAGGGAATATAGTTGGAAGAAGTTAGCAGTCCAATGATTCTTTCCTAGTATAGTAGAGGTGTTAAAATTCCTCAAGAACTGTTATATTTATACTCTTGTAATATGTGTAGGGTGGGAATAGCCCTGCTCCACTTTGGTAGAGAAAAAAGGGAATGAGAGAAATAGCGGCAAGTGTGGCAGATCACAGGCTTGCTTGTAGAACTGAAAAGAAAAGGTTCTAGCTTCCTTACTTAACAGATAGGCTCCTGAAGCTGGGGGGGTGTAATGTATTATATCAATTTCCCTGCCTCCAAAGTATAAAGAAAATAATAAAGGATGGATAGAAGGGGACAAGGAGGTGGATCTCTTGCAATAGGAAAGTGGTCCAAGGGAGAAAATGCAAGGGGTGAGGAGGAAGGGAAGGGGAAATAAGTAGAATATGCCATGTGTAGGAAACTAATAACTTCAATTAATGTAGACATGAATTATATGCCATAAAATGAGCTAAGATTAATAATATCAACAAGAATGAAAAATGGGATAGGGGAATTGGAAGAGGGAGGAGGAGGAAAGGGGAAGGGAATTAAAAATAAAAAAAGAAACAAGTTGTGGTATGTACATGTAACCATTCTCCAAGATGATTGATTGTAAAGTGCATGAACTGCAAACATGTACTATTAAAATAAAAAATTTAAATTAAAAAAAATTTCCCTGCCTCCAGTCCTGTCTAGGCAGATAAACTAGATGACAAATGCTAAGCCCCCAGAGGAGGTATTTCATATCCTTCCTTTGTCACTTATTCGTAGGTCCCACATATCACTGCCAGGAAATTCTTCCGCAGAGCTAATCTGAGCCTCTCATGCTACCGTTAATCTGTGTGTGCGTGTGCATGCATGTACGCATATGTGTGTGTGTGTTGAGGGGGTGGAGTTAAGAACAGCTGGCTACCAGTACTCTTCTGTTTAACAATTCATTGGCGATTTCCCGGGCATTAAACCTAAACTCTATCCACCAACTTCTCTTTTTTTTAATTAAATAATCATATAGTCTTTTATTTCCTTACTTGGTCTTATTTTTCAAACCTGTGCATGTGTAAGTGCCAGGCAGACAGGGAAGCCAGAACCACTGCAAGGCGCAGATGTCAACTGAATGAGGGTACATTGCATCTCCAGCTCCCCTTTTGGGATGAAGAGAAAATATGGACAATAGAGAAATTAGCCTGAGGGGGATTGGTGGGCTCAGGGGCAGGCATATTGGTAGTATAGGGACCTTTTCAACCCTTTGATCTGCATGTCTTGTCACAGAGCCTTCATTGCTTTTATCTCCTACAGATTTTTTAACCCCTTTGGGCTTTCAAGCAGATACTAACCCTTCTTCCCCAGCCAGCACTCCTTAGTCCTCCCATCCAACCTGCTCAGCCATCCCTGCTGGGGGCTGCAGCTCTTTTAAATAAACAGGCAAGAGCTAGGCCAGGCAAGTTCTAGGCCTCTGTCTCTCTGGATATTTGGAAATACTTACAGGCCAGGCATAGTACATTTTGAAAGGGTAAAATGTTGGAGCTAGTGTTAGTAGTGCACTTCTATTTTGCAGGGGTGGACTGAGCCCAACCGACTAGATATCCAGGCCTAGCAAGGCCTAGGACCCCCAAAGTCAGCCCATTGGCCCCTGTCATGCCTCCTGACTCAGCAGTAAAATTGGGCACAGTACCATCCTCCCCCAAGCCTCTCAGGGCAATGTGGGCCAAGTGGATCTTCTGGTACCTGGTCCCCAGTTTGAAGATCTCTTCTTCAAAGCACACTCTCTATATACCCCACCCAAGCCTATTTCCTCCCTTGTCCTCCCACACCGAGTATGGTGAGGAGAAGGTCGTGGCTACATAGAAAAGTCAGGGGTCTGCATTGTTCACGTGGCCCAACTGCTCCTCTACAGATTTTCTGTGGATACTCTGTCACTTCTCATTCCCTGAGGTTAGCTCCTCTTCTTCATCTAAGGGAGGAGCTGCGGAGGGAGTGGAGCCTGTTTCTGATTTCACCTTTGCTGGGCTAGTACCGACATACTGGAAGCCTATGTAGGTATGGTACCTATCTCAAACATACTCCTCTCTAAGGTGACTTGGGAGATTGAGAGGGGAGTAGCAAGTGGGTGGCTCCCAAAGGACCTGTTATTTAGGTAAGAAGAGGACCTTAGCAACCTGAGGAGAAAGCTGGCATATCAAGAACACTTACCAGGGCTAAGGTTATAGTTCACTGGTAGAATGCTTTCCTATCACATGCAAGGCCCTGTGTTCCATCCCTAGTGCCACAAGGAAAAAAAAAAAAAGAAGAAAGAGAAGGAAAAGAATCAGGTAAGCTCATTTCTAGGGAGAGGCTGTGTCTAGATAACACATCTCCTAGACTGAAGAGAACCCTCTGTGAATTTGTGACTGAAGCCCAGGGTCAGGAAAGTGAGGCTGAAAAACCTATAAGAAGCATGTAGGAGTGAGCCCTGAAGGTCAGGCAAAGGGATTTGACCCTGTGTTGGGGACCAGGCTATGTGATAGACTATGGGGGGCCCGACTATGTGACTTAAGCTCCCCCCCAGTCCTGAGGTTAGTGTGACCTTGCTTCAGGAACAGGGAGCAGGTACATGGAAGGACACGTGCCCCCTGGCTATGACCAGAATGCTAATAATCCAGCACTCCTGAGGCAAGATAGCATCTGCTGAGGACAGTTGTCAAAATACAGGCATTTGGGTTTTAGAGAAAATCTGGGTCCTCATTAATTTAATCCTTGTCCTCCCATTTTGTATAGTTGCTGTTTCATGAAATTCATGCTACCCCTCCCCTTGCATTTCTTGCTAGCCAATAAAAGCACCCCAACCTTGGAGGTAGCTGAGCCAGTCCACTAGAGGCGAACTTCTCCCAGTCCACCTTGTATCCTGAAATTTGTCTCTTTGTTTTTTTATTCCGTGTTGTCCCCTCTGATCCAAGGGTCTGATCAGCCCTCGGTTACCCTGATCCTGTAAGCAGCGTGGAATAATTTGGTAAGTAGAGGACTGACGCACTGAAATCAGGGTTGTAGGAAAAATGAGTGGCAATGGTGTGCAAGACGGATGACATCGGAGCAGGGAGGCAGAGGGCAGGATTTCAGCATTAAGGCAAAGAGGGACTATGAAGCTTGTGTCTTCTTCAGAGGACCTATGGTAGCAGCTAAGAAATTGGAGATCACTGCAAGCAGCTGCATCATAGGGGCTCTTTCCTGAATATCTACTCTGTGCCTATCAGTTTGCCTTTACATTGATCATATTTAATCCTTATCATGACCCTGGATGGTAGGTAGCATTTTCTTTATTTTACAAATGAGGCATTTAAGTCTCAGAAAGGTTAGGCCACTTTCTCAAACCAAACACCTTGTAAGGATTTAGTCTACAAACTCTAGCTGAATTAGAATACAGTTAAATCAACACTCATTTGAGCTCCTGCTATGTAGTAGTGCTGCCAGTAGGTGTAGTGACTATAAGATGGAAGGTCCATTTGAGAAAGATAAAGGGACAGATTGAGGTCTGTCACAATGAATTTAGCAAGGCTGAATATGTAAACAAATTGAGGGAGCAGGGGAGAGAAAACTCAGTTTGAGTTTGTTCTACATCTGGAGTTAGTGAAAAGCCTCCTGGAGAAGAGGTGCCCCTCAGCAGGAAGATTACAAATTAGGGGAGTGGTCATTGCAAGGGCAGATAAGAGGGGTTCTGTAAGCAGCCTCCACAGCTTTACCAAAGTGTACCAAGCCAGGTGGCCCTTCTCTGAGCCCATAAACAGTTTTTAAAGTAGGCTTCTGCTATGGGATTTAGAAATGTTCCATATCATCTCAGAGATCATTCTCTTTAACTCAAATTCTGCATCTTTTGTCCACAATGGTAGGTTTTTATTTGAACCTGTTTTTGGGCCCCTCAAATTTACCTCCCAAGAAAATGGAGAGCAGAGGGACATGTTCCACAGTTTACAGGTAGTAGTGATGGTGTTTCTGATGAGGAGAGCAGTCACAGGCTAGGTTGGAAGGTCCCCTAGATTATAAGTCAGTAGGCTTTCTGAAATGTGCTGGCTGGGACCAAAACGGTAGCAGCTGGTGATGACTGGAAATGCTGCAGAGAAGGCTAGGAAGGATAGGATAAGAAGGGAAGATGATGGCTCTTGTATCTGTGAGGGGAACTTTCCCAGTCCTTGTGGCTCAACCTTCCTCCTTTGAGACCCACACAGTACAATAGAGTGGAACAAAATTGGAACTCTAGAGGCCTGGGAGCTAGTGTGTTTCTGTCACCATCCCACTGTGTGATCTTTTCCAAGCCTAGGCACATTTTCCTTCTGGGTGACAATGAGTAACCATCCCCCACCAGGCTTGATTAATAGGTTGCTGGGAAATGTAGATAGTGGGTGGGGATTTGTAAACTGGTAGATACCCTAAAGGGGGCAGTGTATCTGTCAATTTGCATTTCCTTTGCTGTTGATACTTTTAGCCAGGTTTGAGGTTTTATCCTTTCTGTCCTAGGAAAGAGAGCCTGACTGATAAAAATTCCCAGATGATCCAGAGTTGTTAGTCAATAGCCGACTCTTAGGGGTCTCTGAACATTAAAATTTGGCTAAAAAAACAGACGAAGCCTCCTGTAGGATGACTACACAGTCGCCCTCATTTACCTCATTTAGAAACTGAGAACCAAATATTAATAAAAGTTGTTATAATGTTTGAGCTTCTACTATGTTATGCATTTTATTTGATACTTTATATATACTGGTTCTGATGCTTACAATAACTTTAAGAAGTAGGCACTCTCAATAGCCTAATTTTACAGTTGAGGAAACTTAAGTGTAAACATGTGAAATAACATTCTGACTGGCCCCCTGGTGGACAGAGCTGATTCTAGTACAGGACCGGCTAGCTCTCTGGGGGTAGTAGACTTCCCATTCTCACCATTCCTTCCTTACCCTCACTCTGTTAATATGCAGAAGGGAAGGATGGAACCAGAGTGAGCTTATCTCCAGGGAGAATGCTTAGAACAGTCCTGGAAAACTGCAACTGATCAAGACCATGCCTCTGGAGCTACTGCATAAATCCACACTCTTCTCTTTCTTCCCTTAACTCAGTCTTCCCTAAATTGGCTAAGCTGACCACAGGAAGCTGGGCTGGGAGTAGTATGTGCAAAACTCGGGCTGCAGCTGTTTCCTCTTCCCCAAGAAGGGTCTCTGGCTCAGATCTGTGATTTGATTGGATAGGAGAAGGAAGCTCTGCCCTTGTACCCTTTCACTGGTCTCAGAATGGCCTGAGACTAGCCCTGGGAGCTGGTATGGCCTTAGCATTCTCTACTACAACCTTCTTCCTTCCTATGATAGTAACAGCTGGACCAGACTAGTTTGGAAAAACTACCTTACCCACCAGCCTACCTGAAACTTAGTCACACCGGTTAAAGAACCCGAGGGTCGAGGGGCCCTGCACTTGGTAGTATACTTCTTGGCAGAAACCCTGCAGGAAGCTAGCTTCATCCCAAGGAAGCTGCAGAGTCTGTCCCTTGTTGTTCCTTTTGCTTCCTGCCTGAGTTGTCTCTCTTGGTGAACTCTTACGGTCCTAAGTGAAGGCAGCATAACCTATTGAGGAAGGACAGCTTTGGGACCTGGTGTATTAGCAAGGAGTACAAAGAGGCCTGGAGTGGGCATAGTTAGATGGGAGACTGGCAGTTATGGCAGGCTCTTGTTACCCTCCTTTCCAGTGTCCTGGGGCACATAGGCAGAGACATTGTGAGTGGCTGGAAGAGGAGCATGCCTTTGGGAGGACAGGGAAAGAGAGAGATGATAAGAGATGACATGGTTTCAAGGCTGTTTTTTATCAGCAAAGATGACACTGGGCCTGGTCAGGAGAAGGGTCTGAAGTAGGGGAAGAGAATCTCCATTCCAGGAACACAACTTGCCTGGTTTATCTGCTCTTACCACACACAGAGGGCTTTTAAAACTGCTCATAGCAGATGATTTTCTGTAGATCCGCACTTAAAAAAAAAGTCCTTTTACATCTGGCTCTCCCTCACTATTGGCCAAGGCAACCACCCTGTCCTTCAATTCCACACAGCAAATGGATATGCTGCATGAAAAGCCTTTTATATATGGTCTCCTGCTTTCTATGACACTGGGTTCTAACTTAGAAGGGGATAATAGTAACAGTAATGCTAATCTTTCTTATTTGCACTATACTTTACAAAGTGTTTTTGATGCCACTTATGTCTTCTAATCCTCACTCATCTAATGACCACTGCAATTGGACTGGGGAGGTAGAGAGATAAGTATGGGAACTTTTGTGATCTCAGAATAGCTTACAATCTCAGTGAACTACCTTGACCTCTTTGGAGTCCCCTGGCAGACAGGTAGCTGTCATGACTTGGACTCCCTGTGGACCATGGCTCCTTTTGCAACACTGCAGCTGCCTGTGGTAGGAAAAAGGACAACGTAGAGAGTAGTGGTAGCTTTGCTTCTACCCTTACAGAGCACAAGAACAAGGACAAGAGAAGGCCCAAAGGGATTGCCCTCTAGCTACAGTATCAAGGTTCTGGAAATCAGCCCTGTTTTACTTGAAGTTATGCTAACAAGGTACTGTATAATGAATTATGCCCCAGTACTCAACTTCAGAAATAGCAGGGGCTATTTTTTAAGGCCTACATGTTCTGGCTTTAGACTGTTATACATAGGACTCTCTCCCTATTAAAATAGGAGCTCCCTAAAAGGAAGGGATGGGTCTCCCTTCTTTGTCTACTCTGTAGCATGGAGCACAGTGCATAAAACTTATTACACATGTTTTTACCTCATCCCTGAAATTACTGACAAGATTGTTATTATGGTGTTGGAGATAGAGTGGCAATAATGGAGTTGTTCTGTGAAGTTTCATTCTCCTCTGTGGAATTCATGAAACAAACTTCTCCTGAACATTTAGTAAGTTACAGGCATTGAGCTAAGTGCTGCAGAGCAGATCAAGCAGGGAGATCTCCAGCCCTTGCTTTTATTTTTCATTTTTATTTTTTATTTTTTTGTGGGTACCAGGGGTCGAACTCAGGACCTCGTGCGCCAGGAGGTGCCCATGCCGCTGAGCGATATCACCGGCCCTTTTTTCGTATGTGAGTACCAGGAGTCAAACTCAGGACCTCGCGCTTGCCAGGCAGGCGCTTACGCCGCTGAGCCATCTCACCGGCCCCAGCCCTTGCTTTTAAAGGGAGTTCCTAGTCTAATAAGAAGAGTCTTATATGTAATAGTCTAAAGGTCACTGGGTTTTTGCAAGATGATGGCTACAGTCACTGTAAGACACCAGGCCTGGTGGGGGTAGGGAGACCGTGATGGAGGTATGGAAGGACAGGGAGGTATTTTGGGATGGATGGTTGTTAGCTCTTTTTGTTTCATTTCTGTTGGCACTTGGGTTTTTGGAGAATTGGGAACCTAGACCAAAATGGTGTGGCATACTTCTGGTTTATTTGTTTAAATAGCTATGAAGAGCCTGTCTCCCAGACCAGAATCATGAATCATATAGAGTTGGGCCTTCAAGGAGTTCCCTTCCTAGAAAAGGAGCTAGATGGGGGCCAAAATAATGAGAGGAAGAGAGAAAATCTGCCTCTTGGTTCTAAAGTGGAGTGCAGAGTGGTTCCACTTGCCAAAGGCAACATTAAAATCTCTTCTCAGGAGAATAGTCAGTAGAGTCTCACCTAGTCCAACCCCTCAAATAACCCCTATGAAAGGGTGGTGTTGATAAGCCTCCTGGATGCAGGATACTGAAGCCCAGAGAATGTTTTTCCTGAGGCAATTACATTGTCAGAGCAAGTTCTGCATTGCAGCCCTGGTCTGCAAATTTGCGAGACTCCTCTGGAGTTCTGTAATCCCTCTTGGCAACCAGTAGCAACACTGGGCCTTTTGTACATTTGCAGTTGCCTCTGCCCTGTGCTCCCCTGAGCTTAGGGTGGCCTGAAGGAAGTAGACTGGTAAGGAAGCAGCTAGTGACAACTGTCCATTGCTCAGTGTAGGGTTTCACTGACTTGGGGCCCAGAAGGGGCTGGCTCAGGGAGCCAAGCACATAGAGTGGATTAAGTTTTTCTCCACATTTTCTTACTTTCTCTATGGTTGCACTTAAGCTCGAGACCACAGATATTTGTGAAAACAAACCCAACCTGAATGCTTGCTCACCAGTATCTATCCCTTTGTCTCTCTCATCTCCTCCAGACTGCACTGTGATGCTTCCTGACTGATGACATTATAACACCACCTGGAAGCCTGAGGCTGCATTACCACCTGAACATACCTGAGTTTTCCCCATCACCATGGAGATTCAAAAGAATGAAGCTTCTCAGACCAAGGGAGTGCCAACTTCTGGGGATAACCAGGACCAGGAGGCAGAGAAAGAAGCCAAGAACAAGACAGATGAGGTAACAGAAGGACCAGTGTCAGAGCGACGCTCATCTGGCCCAGGTAGACTGAAGAAAACTGCCATGAAACTCTTTGGTGGCAAGAAGGGAATCTGTACTCTGCCTAGTTTCTTTGGAGGAGGACGAAGTAAAGGTTCTGGAAAAAACATCTCCAAGAAGGGTCTAAGAAAAAGCAAAACACATGATGGTCTGAGTGAAGTAGCCTGTGGCCCTAAAGATGTTGTCAGTGAAGAAACTGGCTTCTCCCTACCTTTTCCTGAATCACCTTGCCGATTTTCCAGCTCTCAGAGTACCCATGGGGCTTTGGAGATAGGCTATAGGCATAAAACATCTGTGGCTGGAGCCACCAAAAAAGCCGGAGCTGACAAGGTACCCCCTGTACCAAAGCCAAAGAAAGGCCTAAAAGATTTTTTTAACAGTATCCGCCGTCACCGGAAGAGCAGGGTTGCTAGAGCTGAGCAAGGTGAGCCACAGGCCAACATACCTGAGGGGGCCAAAGCTAGATCTCATGAGCATGTGAGATCAGTTCCTCTGCCCTGCTCTGAGGAGACCTTCCAAGCCCCTACAAAGGAAAATGCCAAACCCCAAGATGCTGTGGGGCCAAAAATTTCTCCAGCACCAGAGCTTTCTCCACCAGCTACTGAGAAGATAGCCTGTAAAAATGTAGAAAAATCCATAGGAATCTCTGCCTCATCACTTGTACAGCCCAAGCTTGCCCCCGAAGCCAGTATCCTAGAGGAGTCCCACAGGCAAACGGCGGAAAAGGTAGTGTCAGGAGAGCTAAATCCACCCAATGGCCCTGTGGGGGATCAGCTGAGCCTCCTGTTTGGGGATGTCACATCCCTGAAAAGCTTTGACTCATTGACAGGTTGTGGTGATATTATAGCAGAACAGGACATGGACAGTATGACAGACAGCATGGCTTCTGGGGGTCAGAGGGCCAACAGAGATGGAACCAAGCGAAGTTCTTGCCTGGTGACCTACCAAGGAGGTGGGGAAGAAATGGCCTTGCCAGATGATGAGGAGGAAGAGCAAGAAGAGGAGGATGAAGAGGTAGAATTAGAGGAGGAAGAAGAGGAAGTCAAAGAAGAAGATGATGATGACTTAGAATATCTGTGGGCAAGTGCCCAGATGTATCCAAGGCCCAATCTTAACCTGGACTACCATTCCACCACATCCCCAGGCCACCATGGCTACATCCTCCTTGACTCAGTTCAGCCCTATCCTGGTCTGGCCCCTGGGGAACTTTTGACTCCTCAGAGTGACCAGCAAGAGTCTGCCCCAAATAGTGATGAAGGTTACTATGACTCCACCACACCTGGATTTGAGGATGATTCAGGTGAGGCCCTGGGGCTTGTCCAAGGGGATTGTTTACCCAGAGACAGCTATAGTGGAGATGCCCTATATGAGTTTTATGAGCCAGATGACAGTCTCGAGAACTCTCCACCTGAGGATGACTGCCTTTATGACCTTCATGGTCATAGCTCTGAGATATTTGACCCCTTCTTGAACTTTGAGCCCTTTTCTTCTTCTCGGCCACCTGGGGCAATGGAGACAGAGGAAGAACGGCTAGTGACTATCCAGAAACAGTTGTTGTATTGGGAACTTCGTCGGGAACAGCTTGAGGCCTGGGAGACATATGCTCGAGAGGCTCATGCCAGGGAGCCCCACAGCAGAAAGCCCTATACCCAAGAGGCTCATGCCATAGAGGCATGTGCCCGAGAGGCTCAGACTTGGGAAGCACATGCCAGGGAGGCCCGAACCCAAGAAGCCCAGGCCCCAGAGGGTGGTGCTGTAGAGGTTAAAGTCCAGGAAGCCCAGGCCCGGCAGGAGAAGCCTATTTTGGAGTATCAGATGAGGCCCTTAGGCCCATCAGTGATGGGCCTGTTGGCAGGGGCATCAGAAGCCTCTCAGACTTCCCACCAAGGAACCACCTCAGTTTTCCCTGCCACTGCGAGCAGTGAACCAGACTGGAGGGACTTCCGTCCTCTGGAGAAACGTTTTGAGGGCACCTGCTCCAAGAAAGATCAAAGTACCTGTCTGATGCAGCTTTTCCAGAGTAGTGCCATGTTTGAGCCAGACATGCAAGAAGCCAATTTTGGAGGCTCTCCCAGGAGGGCCTACCCTACTTATTCACCCCCTGAGGAACCAGAAGAGGAGGTTGAGAAGGAAGGGAATGTCACTGTGAGTTTCTCACAGGCCCTAGTGGAGTTTACTAGCAATGGAAACCTTTTTTCTAGCATGTCTTGTAGCTCTGACTCTGACTCCTCCTTTACTCAAAACCTCCCTGAGCTGCCTCCCATGGTGACTTTTGACATAGCTGATGTGGAGCGGGATGGGGAAGGGAAGTGTGAAGAGAATCCTGAGTTTCACAATAATGAAGACCTTGCAGCCTCCTTGGAAGCTTTTGAGCTGGGCTATTACCACAAACATGCCTTCAACAGCTACCACAGCCGATTCTACCAAGGTCTATCCTGGGGTGTAAGCAGCCTCCCCCGATATTTGGGGCTACCTGGCATGCACCATCGACCTCCACCTGCTGCCATAGCTCTCAACAGGAGAAGCCGCTCTCTTGACACTGCAGAGACCCTGGAGCTGGAACTCTCCAATTCTCACCTGGCCCAGGGCTATCTGGACTCTGATGAGCTTCAGGCCCAGCAGGAAGATTCAGATGAAGAAGATGAAGGGGAAGGAGAATGGGGCCGAGTCAGTCCCCTGTCCCTCTATACTGAACCCCCAGGGGCTTACAACTGGTCTACCTGGGCTCCCTGTCCTCTTGCAGTGCGGCCGTGCCCTGCCTGGATAAACCCCAGCCAGTTGGACGGGCCTTCCAGCCAGTCTCCGTATGGGCAGGGGACCTGTTGTGTACCTCCTGTGGCCATGTCAGTGTCAGTGCCAGAGCCAATAGTACCTGGCGAATCTAGGCCTCAGTTAGCCCGGCCTTCACACCTACCCCTGCCCATGGGCCCTTGCTATAATCTCCAGCCACAGGCCTCTCAGAATGTGAGAACCAGGCCTCAAGATGTGTTAGTGCCTGCTGATGAGCCCAGTCATTCCTCCAGTACTGGGGGATTCAGCCCCAGCCCTTTGCACCAGGCTAAACCTGTGGGCATCACTCATGGTATCCCTCAGCTGCCTAGGGTCTTGTCTGAGTCCTCCCAGCCTCAGCCCAGTCACTACAGGGCTTCCAGCCTTGACCTATCTAAGGAGAAGACTGAGCAAGCTGCCCCTCTTCCCACAAGCTGCTACTCCACTTCTATGAATGGAAACTTAGCCAAGTAGTCATCAGTTCTGGAGTAGGGGCATGAGGCCTGAGCATGTGAATGGGGATCAGGGGTTAGGCAGAGGGGTGGGGGTGGGGATTGTTGTTTAACTTGAAAATCCTTTGGTCAAGGAAAACTCTGGGTTTTCACATTTGTTTTCCCTTTTCCCACTTCTGCCATCTATGGCCAAGTTCAGCTCAAGTACATCTGCCCAGAAAGCCTAATGCTGCTGTGCTCCAGTTTTTGTTTTCAGGGTTTATTCTTGTGACCAATGCAGGGTTTGGGATGCTATAATTTTGTGCCTATTCAAGTTGCCAAGTTAGTGATTATATATATCATGCATCCTAGACAAAGGCTGAACTCTTACCACCTTCTGTTCCCTCCCCCTAGTGAATGATGAACCACTGATGAACAGCCAAGTCTGTATGTACTGCTTTTCACTTGGAGATGGGGGTGCATTTGCTATTAGCAATGTGAAGTTATGGTACACATCCTCCCCCTCCCATTCAGCCTTGGCATAGCGGTCACCATTACATCAATGACTATAAGCTATTCATCCCAGCTAGCTGTACTTAAGATCAAGTAGCATGTTGTCTAACTCCCTGCAGACTTTGGCATCATCACCAGATGGGGCCTTTTAACTTGGTCTGCCATAGTTTGGGTTGAAGACAAAAACACTAATCCTCTTAACAGAGTGATTAATTTTGTCCAGTGGTAAACAAAGAATTAAAAAAGGTTCTTTTGTGGACACTGCCACAGTCATGAGCTCTGGAATGATAGCTTTTCCTTTCTTCTCTTAACCCTGACTTCTTGAATTGAAGACACTTTTGAATTTTCACTTTGTCCTGTAAAAGAAGTTTTCATAATCTCATCATAGTCTTTTAAATGAGATAAGGGAAGAAACACAACATATATTAGTCTTGGCTATAGGGATTGGGGTTTTTGTGGGATGCAGGGGAAGGGAAAAAGGAGGTCTATTTGTCCCAGCTAGCAAGAGAGGAGATTTCATACTGTGGAGCTTGAGGCAGTCCAGCTTCTCATAAGGGAAAATTGCTTTTCACACTTCTCCCCAAAACCAAAAAGTTCCTTAAGCCTTGCCCACTTCTTATTTTGGAGGTTGTAAAGAGGATCTAGGCTTGCACTCCTACCACAAGATACCAGGGCATCTCAGCCACTGTTCCCAGCGCTCTAAAGAACTTTTATCTTTCAATTAGTCAAGTCCTTAGCATCACCAAAGGACCAGCCTTCTTGAGAGGAAAGACTGTGGTGTGCTCTCACTCTACCAAGCTACAAGATTCTGATTTTTGTGGCAGTTTCAGTCCTTAATGAAATGAATGGCACCCTCTCTTCTGCATCCATGAATTTTCACGTTGAACTAGGTTAGAAATACTGGTGATGAAGAATTTGCTGTCAGGAAGACATTGCAACAGTCTAATCTTGTCAGGCCCAATCTCTCATTAATCCCCTTAAGGGAAGGTTACTTTTAAATGTCTTTATTGAAAATGGCATAGACATTTTGTGTTACCTGGATGTGTTGACCTAAATTATGATTCTTGCCTCTTCTGCCCCTCCCTCCCTCCAGCCATCTTTATGTCTGTTAAAAGAAGTCAACAGAGCTCTTGCCATTCCTGAAATATGGCAATTTAACCTTGGAACAAATGCTGATGGCCTGCTGAATCAAGTGATTTTGTGGGCTAATTGCTCCTTGGCAAGGTGATGTATTCACCCAGGGTCTTTGTCATGATTCTCAGATTAGGGCTGGTCCCATAACCTTCCCTGAAGAAAGAAGACCTGCCTGGAGGTGTTATGGCCCTGGAAGTACCACATGAGTTTCCATGACACCAATACCACACCTCAAGGAACCCAGACCAGCTCTCCAGGCTGACATTGGCTATATCATGAAGAAATGCATCTGCCATGGAGCAGGAGAATGGAAAGAAGGTCCTCCTCACCCCAGCACAGCATTCCAAGGGAGAAGTTCCCAGATTCTAACCATTTGGCCTCTTACCAAAGCTGCTGTGGAAGGGTGAGGCTGAAATTGGCCTGGCTGTTTGGCAGGAAGGAAACACCAAATGCCTTTACAACCTGAGAAAACCCACCTCTTGACTCTTCATTCAGGGCAGCTTGAGCTCCTATCTGAATGTGGACTGTGCCAGCCACACAGACAGTAGCTATCACCAGCCTCTATATCCTGCTGGAGAAGGCCCATCGGCCAATCTAGGGAGAAGAAAAGGAAGTTTTCAGCCTTTTGCCAAGGGCTGAGAGCTACCGTCAGGATCAAGAGGGCAGCCAGATGCACTGCCTCAGTGGAGAGCTGTCATAACCTTAATATATTTTGTTGGACTTTGGAAGGTTACACACCAGAGTAGGACCTGGGGCTGAGTAGCAATTCATGGTTTGGACATCATCACTGCCTCCAAGTTCCTTCACTGCCCTTGCTAGCCCAGGAATAGGATCCTTATCACCAAAAGTGAGGCAGTTAGGATTCATGGCTACAGAAGTATGCCCTTTTGAGTCTCTAGAGCTTAGACGTTCATGACCAAATGCCAGCTGCATCTTTGAGGGGGAATACCTGGCTGGGAACATATGGTGATGGTAGCACAGAGCAGCAGTGGGAGAATCAAGCTCTAGACCTGTGTTAGTGTTTGATAGCTCTGATCCAGAGAATTCCCACGTAAGACCAGTCCTTGAGGGACCAGTGAATGTTGATACAGAAGTCCACCTAGCAGTCCTCTCCCAGGGCCAGGATAACAGCTTCTTGGTGCTTTAGAGTCTCTAAGGAAGCCCTTCCTGCTCAACTGGCTTTAGCTTGGGTACCAGGCCACAAGTTTCCCAGGATAAAGTCTTCAGTAAACAGTCTCTCCCTCAAGGAGGAAAGTAGCTTTCTACACTCAGAAGGTTGGGTGTGTGCCCTCATCCTACTGCCAGTGGCTTTGCCATCTGTGCTACCATCCCACCTGACCTTGGCCCCCAGGCCCAGTTGCTAGAGGGAGGCATGAGGGATTTAGGGGATTTAGCAGGGAGACTTCCAGTTTATCCATGTGTATGTTGCATCCAAGTTGATATATATATATATATATATATATATATATATATATATATATATATATCTCAAAACTCAATTATCTATTTTTGTATTGTTTGCATTTTATATTCATAGAAAACAATGTTTACCAATTGTTCTTTTCTGATATATTTTATTTTTAAGCGGTGCTGTTTATAGTTTTAAACAAAACAAAAGATGACTACAAAAATCACTGCTGCTTGTGCAAAGGGCTGGCATCTCAACTGCCTGGGGCCCACCTCCTCATTCCCCTATCCCTACTCCTGCTGTAATGCACTGTTTGTTCCCTCCCCACCATGATAGGAACAGCAGATGTCAAAATACTGAAGACAAATGCTAGGTACCTAAGGTATGTGGAATCAGATAGTGTGTTGTTTTATGGCTTTATGTTTTTCCTTTGTACCCTTCCTTCATCTTGTGTACACCTTCTGAGAGTACTCATCTGTCTTTTCTTTATATTTCATGCTTCCATTTTGAAACCAGTGTTTCCTTGTTGTACTATTTGTCATACTGAGCTTTTCCAAAGGAGTATTTTGGATACATTCTCCACCCAGGAAGGAGGACACAGGTTTTAAGCCACACCCCTTTCCTCAAGATGCTGGGAGAGACAGATGGCAATGATGCTCCAACCATCAGGAATTAATTATCTCATTAAGGAAATCCTTGGATGAGACTTTCCTGGAACTCAGATAGTAGATTGTGACACTTACCCAGAAGAGACTTTGAGGAACTCCTTGATTCCTCTTGCTGCTGCTTTAGGGGACTCTCTTCCTACCACTGTTCCACCTTCCCCACCCTGCTCCAGCTCATATGTGGATGGTACTTTGGGAAACAGTGACTTTCAAGGTAATGGCTTATTGGCCTGATCCTCTATTTTTTCATCCTATAGTCACTCGAAAGAAGAAAGTCCATGTTGATGTATATGTGTGAATGTTGAAACTATTAAGATATGGGGCTTTGATGATTATTCTTGTTGCTATTGGTGCTTATTTCCACTGCTGGTATATAGGGGTAGTGTGGGAGAAGAAAACAGGAGTGTATATTTAGGTCATGTTAAATAAAATGTCTTGGGGAACAAGGGAGGAAATTAGGAACTACAATACATCCTCACCCTAGATGTAAGAGTTCTCTCCCTGTGTAGAAAGGGGAGCATGGTCCCTTGCTGTGCCTGACCTTTCCTCTTATCCCTGAGGCAGCACAGAATAACCTGGGTTTTCACCTCTCTACTCCTAGCTCTCACTGACATCTGGATATCTTGATGCACTGCCTGTATGTTACAACATATATTTCTTTTGCTGAATACTAATAAATTTGGGTTCAGGAGGGACCCCCCCACACACATCACTAAAGTGCATTCTTATCACTTATTCCACAGCAACATGGCTGGGATCTGTGGTTGGTAGCTTTGCTTGAAGGAAAATGGAGAAACCAAGAAGGTGGGGCGAGGGGCACCCAGCAGGGGAAACAAGCCAGAGCTGAAAAGAAGCAAAGAAAACTTCAGTTCTTCCTTCAGACCAGGCCCTGTATCCCAGTCAGATTATATGCCAGTAAACACTACCACACCATCTACATGTTGAGACCTGCCTCTTAAGTTCCTGTTGCACTGCCAGGGGCTAGCTCACACTTCTGAAGTTAATCTGTGCTGCCTCTCCACCATGCCAAAGATAGCCACCCCATGTTGGTGGCTCACTGAAAAGGATGTGTCTAGTAGGACAATCAGTCCAAGCTGCAGGAATGGTATCCTTCACCTGGGTCTATGGTCCAGGTGGCTGCCAGAGTTGCTGGCCAGGTAGATGCCCACTCCACTTGTTTGGCTGTTGGTTGGGGGGGTGGAATATACTGCTTCTGTTCCTTATTGTAGGGTGTTTTTTCCAGTGGGCCCCACAAGTATAGCACAGTGCCAGCTGTCACCTTAGGGTCATGTGTTGATTTTCAAGCCTATCCTAGCTTATGTAGGTGTCTTACTTTTTCTCATTGCTGAGACAAAATATCCAACACCCAAATTTAAAAGAGAAAGGGTTTATTTTGGCTAACAGTTTGTAGAGGTTTCAGTCTATAATTGGCTGGGTCCAAGGCAGGGCATGGCAGAGGGACATCACAGAGGAGAAATAGTTTGTGTCAGGCAGAAGGAAGCAAAAGTATCCAAGTAGCAAGTAACAAGCAACAACCCTCTTTCTGTCCCTTATATCTTATCTAGGATACCCACCCTTAGAGTAGGTAGCACTCACACCCTTAATCCTAGCATCACATCCTTGATCCCCACATCACATACCCTGGATCCAGCCACCTCCTAAAAGTCTCACCCATGGCCATATGAGGCTTTGGGGGTACATCTAGATACAAGCCATAACATTCTGCTCCTGGCACACCCAAAGACTCATACACATTTTTTTATGCAAAATGCATTTAGTCCATCTCTAGGAGTTGCCAAAGTCCTAAGAGTTTCAGCATTGCTGAAAAGTCCAAGTCCAAAGTCTCCTCTGAGATTTAAAGCAAACTTATCCTTGAGCCCCTGTACAAATGAATGTTAAACACTTCCAACATACAATGGCACAAGATAAACATTTCCATTCCAAAAGGAACAAAGAGAGGGATAGAAAGGAATGGGAACAAAGCAACTCCAAAATCCAGCAGAGCAAACAGTCCTATAGTTCCATGTCCAGCATCCCAGGCATTCTGTGGCACATTGTGAAATCCAGAGGGCTTGAGTGGCCCTGCCCCTATGGCACCACTGGTGGTTGTATCTCCCATGGCTTCTCTCTTGGGCCAGTTCTGTTCCCACCTGCAGTTTCCTCAGATGATCCAGGTTCCTGGGTTCTCCAAACCTCTAGAGTCTCCACTGCACCTTCAGCTTCACACACTGCCTTCTCAGGGGCATACTGCCTGGCCTCCCAGGCCTTGTGAAATCTGGGTAGAAACCTTCACAACTCTTACATTCTGCATGCACCTAAAATCTGCACCACATGGATAATGCCAAGGTCTGCTGCCAGCTGGATCAGTAGCCAGACTTCTTTAAGCTGTAGAGGTCAACTGCCTGTGAAGGAAATCCTAAAACACAACTTCCCTAGGCTGCCACCATTCTGGAACATGATGCTCTGGGGCTCTCTTCTCAAAGCAAAGTCTTTCATTTTTGCAATTTTGAGGCTGCAAAGGGAGGGGAGTCATCCTGCTTGTGATGTCCTCAGGCCATCGTTACTATTCTCTTCTGAAATATGTGGCTTCTTGCTAATCTTTTCAGCAACCAATTTCTCCTCTGCTCACTCTTTGCAAACCACAACATTACTACAGCTTCCTTGCCAGCCAAACACAAAATATTTTAAATCATCCTGCTGGGCACATTGCTCTTTATTCTCAACATAAATCTGGCTAAAAGCCCTGAAGGGTAGCCATGCCACCACCTCAATATTAGACTGCCTTGAAATTTCTTCTGCTAGATTAGTCTGCTGTCCTTGATCTCAGTCTCAGGCAAAGTCTCTGGACATGAGCAAAATATAAACCTTCTGCCAAGGCATAATATACATTGTTGGGAGTCTAATAGCCAGTGAAGTTCTACCCAGCAGAAACCTCCTGAACCTGGTCTTTACTGGTAGGATTTCTGTCAGCATTCTGGTCTTCTGCGCTCTGAACAGAATCTCCCATTAAATACAGCTTAAGGCATTCCAGGGCTGCTTCTTCAGCCAGCATCTCCAAACCTTTCTGAACTTCTCACAAGCCAGTTCCAAAGGCTCCTGAACCACATGGTCAGGCACAGTCAGCAAAGACCCCATTTCTCTGGTACCAAATTCTTAGTTACTTTTTCTCATTGCTGAGACAAAATACCTGACACCCAAAGTTAAAGGAGGAAAGGTTTACTTCAGCTCACAGTTTGAAGAAGTTTCAGTCCATAATTGGCTGGCTCCAAGGCAGAGTGGCTTGGCAGAGGTGCACCACAGAGGAGAAACAGTTTGTGGCAGGCAGAAAGCAGCAAGAGCATCTAAGCAGCAAGTGACAAGCAACAACCCTCTTTCTGCCCCTTATATATTATCCAGGCTACCCACCCTTAGGGTGGGTAGCACTCACACTCTTAATCTTAGCATCACATCCTTGACCCCCACATCATACACCCTAATTCCAGCCGCCTTCTAAAAGGTCCACCTATGACTGATGAAGTTTTGGGGGGACATCTAGATACAAGTCATGACACCAAAAGTCACCACTTCCCATTTTGCACACACAAACATCTACCTTTGCCACCAACAAGGAGAAGGTGATTGTGCTCATAGTTTTTGTTTCTTTAATCCAGACTCTTACCCTTGGCCCCTGGAAAGTAACTTGGATCTACTGACACTTGTTGTGGGGGCTTCCCCAAGATCTCCCTCCTGAAATCTCCAAGCTAACCAGAGGACTTGAAATAGCATCTGCTTGAAAGCCCTGGGGGTAGTGCTGCCATGGACAGAATGGGAGGGGTCTTTGGGCTCCCTTCACAAAATAGCCAAGAAGTTTGGTGGCCCCCAGGACCTCATGAATTAAGCAAGGCCAATTAAAGCAAAATTAGCAAAAAAAAAGAAAAAATAAAGGAAAAAGAAAAAACAAAAGAAAGAAAAACGAAAATTAGCAAGAGAGAATGTCATGGGAGGGGAGTTGATATTTAACAAAAAATTGAATTGTCTGACCTGAGATGCTGGGGGTGGGGCAGGGTGGGGCAGGTGTGGTTGCTAAAGAACCTTTTGAGAAAGATGCTCTTGGATGATTCATCAACTCATTACATCCAGTGGAAATTAACGAGAATGTTGGAGTCACACAGGACTGGGTTTCTGCCCTTACTTTTGCCTGTCATTAATCAGTTAAGCCTTGGACAATTCCCTTCCTGTGTGTAAGTCAGAATATTATACTACCTCAGAGTGACACATAGAACTTTTTCAACTACGTAAATCCAGTACTTCTTACCCTGATTCTGACTCAATTAGCCTGGGATGGAATTCTATTAGTTTTTGTGGTGCCCACATGACTCTAGTGCGTTGGACCTGCTGGACAAGATGGGAGGTAGGAACTCTGGGTTTTGCACTGACAAAGGGCTGCCTTTGTTGTGGCTACCTAGCAAGTCCTTTGCAGTACTGGAGGGGAGTGATTGTGGTGGTCTTACCATGGAATACCAGATATAGTCCAGGCTCTTGTGTAAGACAATGAATTGTAAGCATACACGGTAGCAAGTGGCAAGCAGCTACATTTATTGAAGATTATGGGAAGTTTGTGCTCAGGGCATGTTGACACCAACAAAAGATATGGCACAAAGAGAAAAAAGTAAAAGTGCTGCACACAGATCACAGCACGCTGTAGTGGCAGCAGCCCATGATGAACCAGACTTTTGGAATTTAAAGGATATGCATCTCAGCCCAGGTGCTTCCCCGTGAATCTCTAGATATGATTGACAGGATGCTGTGTTATTTCAGGAGCTCTCAACATGGACATTTGTCTCAGCATTCACTCTGATCTTAATGACATATAGGACATATTCATGAACCCGTAATGAGGTTTGATCAGGGCGAGGGTGAATGAAGGTCCACGTAGGAGATCCAACATGCATATGTTCTTCCCTAGAGCATAAGAGATCTTCTGGGTTTTCGTTATTTTATTTTCTACTTCTCTTAGGATAATGGAAAGAGGAATGTCCATAGCCATAGGGAGCTGTTTAAAATTAAATGGACAGAAGGTAGTAACTCCCTCAGCGCCATTGTTTCTAACTGTACCTTCTAAGATCTTCCTTTTATTGCTGGATATCTTGATGGACTGCAGGATACCACTCAGTCAGCTCCATGCTGTCCTGTTTCCTTTAAGAGCCAAGGTTGTTCCTGGGGAGAGTTTTTGTTTACAGCAGATGCACACCCAACAGATAAGGGAGCTATGTGCAACCCCTTAGGGGACTGCTGTAGGAAAGCTGCTAACTCTGTCCTATCCCACTCACAAGGAGGGTTCAGAACCCTTCTGAGTATGCCCATCCCTTTCTGCATAATTCCTAGGATTTAGTTCACTTGCATAGCTTCTAAGAACCTGACCTAGCCATAAAAGGGACATGAAGGCAGCAATTTCTAGTTTACCAATTTCTTTCATCTCCATTGTCTTTTAGAAGGCCTTAAGGTAGACAGAGGGTTGTGATGGGGTGGGTTGTACACACCTCTCCTCATCTGCAACATGGAACTATGGGTATCATAACTCTCAGCTTCAGTAATGAATTAAAGAGGCAGAGTTTAAAATAAAGAAAGAAGATTCAGCATTGCTGCACAGAGGAGGAGTCACATTGGAAATAATCAGAGAAAATCAACTAAAAACACAGGTAATTCAAATAAGGGGAGGAACATACATCCTGCTGCCAAAATCAATCTGAAATAGGAGACTTGTACATCAAAAAACATAGGCTTAGGCATTTATAAAAAGGCAAAGCTGTGTCATGGGGTTGCGAGCATGACCACCACCTGCATGCAATGAAGGAACTACCATTCCTGGAAGTTCACAGAAAGGTGATAGAACCCTAGTGTGGGATAGTGTGGCAGTGTCAACCTGCACAGGATAGACTTGGGTTATATGGCCCCCTCAACTCTTTGCCATCCTCCAAACAGAGAACATTGCAGAGTGGTAGCATATTTCACTGGCACACATCAGGGGTGAGTGACCAGGAAGTGACTGCCCTGAAAGTCACCAGTTTGTTATAAGACTATGACATGATAACTAAACTCTGACTGAGTTGAGAGTCATCAATATTGGACTCCCGCACCCAGCTCATGGAGAGAGGAGCAATGAACCTACAGGGACACGCTGAAAGTGAACAAGTTCAGAGTCCTTCAGGGAGAAACACAGCAGTGGAGCACAGCAAAAAAATGCTGTGTACTGCAGCAGCTAATTGGAACCTGCAGAGACAGCAAGCAGAGTGACCACAGCAAACCACAGTGGAAAAGGAAGAAGCGCACTCCTGGTACAACCAGCAGCATGAAAGAGGAGAGAAACCTGCCAGTGGAGTGGAGTGGAACACAGGAGGCTGTGCAAGGGCCAGGAGGAGCAACTGACATCAGGACTCAGAGCAGCTGTGGGCTGTCTCTGTCTCAGGGCTTCTAGTGTTGAAATCCCACAGCAACTGGGTGAGCAACTGCATCAAATCATCAAGAAGATTATACGCCATGACCAAGCAGTATTCATCTCAGGAATGCAGAGATGGTTCAACATGTGCAAATCAATAAATGTAATACACCATATCAACAGAGCCAAAGACAAAAATCACATGATCATCTCTATAGATGCAGAAAAAGCTTTTGACAAATCCAACACTCATTCATGATAAAAACCCTACAGAAAATCGGAGTAGATGGTCTTTACCACAATCTGATAAAAGCCATCTAGGACAAATCAACAGCCAACATCATACTAAATAGATAAAAAACAGAAAGCTTTCACTCTAAAATCAGAAACAAGGCAAGGATGTCCACTATCATCACTCCTATTCAATATAGTTCTGGAAACATTAGCGAGAACAATTACAAAAGAGACAGAAATAAAAGGAATAAGGATAGGAGAAGAAGAAGTTAAATTATCATTATTTGCAGATGACATGATACCCCATACTACATGATACCCCATACTAATGATACTACATAGAAGACCCCAAAAAGTCCACTAAAAAACTGCTAGATTTAATAAGCAAATTCAGTAGCATAGCTGAATAAAAAGTCAACAGTCAAAAATTAATAGCCTTCCTATACATGAATAACAAACTCACTTAAAGAGAAATTAGGGTAACAACACCTTTCACAATAGCATCCAAAAAATGAAATACCTAGGAATCAATATAACAAAGGATGTAAAAGACCTCTACATTGAAAACTACAGTACTCTGAAAAAGGAGATTGAAGAGGATATCAGAAAATGGAAAGATATCCTTCGCTCTTTGGTAGGAAGAACTGATATAGTGAAAATGGTCATACTTCCAAAATTGTCATACAGATTTAATGCAATTTTGATCAAAATTCCAACAACATATGTCACAGAATTAGAGAAAACAATCCTAAAATTCATTTGGAACCAGAAGAGACCTGAAATAGCAAAAGCAATTCTGGGCAACAAAGGTAAGGCAGGGAATATCACAACCCCCAATTTGAAGTTATACTAAAGCTACTGTGATATAAAACAGCATGGTACTGACAAAAAAAAATATACTTGAGGATCAATAGAACAGACTAAATAAAGAAATAACTCCGAACACACTCAACCACCTTGTCTTTGACAAAGGGGCCAAACACCTTCACTAAAAGAAAGATAGCCTCTTTAATGAATGGCACTGGAAAAATTGGCTTTCCACATGCCAAAGATTAAACTGAGACCCATATTTCTCACCATGTAATAAATTAAAATCAAAATGTATCAAATATCTAAATATTAAAACAGAAATACTAAATCTATTGGAAGATAAAACAGTAGAACTCTTGAAGACATAGGTGTAGGCAAAGACTTTATGAACAAAGCCCCAGTCACACAGGAAATAATACAATTGTGATCTCATCTTATTAGTGAGACTTTGCAGAGTGAAAAATCCACCCACAAAGTGAAGACACATCTCACATTGTGGAAAAATATTTTACCAGTTGTTCCTCAAAAACAAAGGATTAATAACTAGAAAATATAAAGAACTCAAAAAAACAGATTCCCCCCAAAATTTAAAGACCCACTCTAAAAAGGAGTATCTGAAATGAATAGACACTTCTCAGAAGTACAAATGGCAAATAAATACATGAAGAAATGTTCAAGATCACTGGTTATTCAAAAGCTGCAAATTAAAACAACGAGATTTCATCTTACTCGAAAAAAATGGTTATTATCAAGGAATCAGCCAATAACAAATACTGGCAAGGATATGAGGAAAAAGGAACACTTCTCCACTGTTGGTAGGAGTGTAGACTGGTGCAATCAGTGTGGAGATTCCTAAAAACACTAGGATTAGATGTTCCATTTGACTCAGCTATTCCCCTTCTTGGTATCTTCCTGAAAGAATTAAAAGCATCATACCACAATGAAATATTCACAGCCATGTTTATAGTAACACAATGTGTAGTATCTCGATCTTGGAAACAGCGCAGTGCCCATTAATTGATGAATGGATAAAGAACATATGGTCCTTTTTATGCAATGGAGTACTACTCTGCCATAAATAAGAATAAACCTGATTGTCCCCTGGATAGAGATGCCTGCAAGAAAAGTATGGGTCTCCATTTTGCTTGTGCCTCCTCCATTGTCCCTGGGACAGTGGGGCCTTTGTGAAGAGTGTAAGTCTGCACTCTGTACGCACTTCTTCCATTCTCCCAGAACAGTGGGACCTGCAAGAAGATTGTAAATCCATGCTCTGCACTTCCTCCATTGCCCCAGAAAGGTGGTGTCTGCAAGAGGAGTGTAAGGACACAAACCTTTGATGAGTGGACTGACCAGAACCCAGAGACCTACGACAACAGCCAGCCCTGGGCACACAGGAGTATACATGCCTTTGCAGGGCAGAGTAATCAGTGAGACCAGCAATATGGAAGCATCTGAAGCAGAAGTAAGGAGCCATAAGTTGGATTCTGGAGAACTCCACCAACAGAAGACCAGCCCCAGCCCTCACACCCAGAGGCCAAGATCAGCTCCATACCTAGCACATTTCTGGAATTAATCATGGACACTATCACAGAACTGTAAACATCAGAGGTATTTTACTACTTTTATTCTCTCTTGTTTGTCTGAATGGCAATCCCTTTCCTATCTGGTTGGATGTCATCTTGTTTTGTTTTGTATTCTGTGGTTAGTTTTATATCTGTTTTTTTTTTCTCTTTCTCTCCTATCTCTTGTCTCCATTTTCTTTCTCTTCTCTTTTGTTCTCTTTCTTCTTTTTTTCTCTCACTGTTTTGGTTTCTTAACTTTCCTTTTTATTTTCTTCTATTGATCCTCTTTCTCTCTTTCTTCAACTACTTCTTGAGTTTAAACTTTCAATGAGTAAACATTGTATCTGCCCTTTCTGATATACGCCATTTCTGTATATATATATATTCTGTATATATATATTCTGTATATATATATATATATATATATATATATATATATACATTTCCTTTCTATTCTCATTGAAAAGAATGTTTTGTGCTTATACTGTTTGATCAATTTTGCATGCCTATATATTGTAATATGAACAACTACTTTGAAGATAATATGCAATATATTAACCATTGTTAATTTCCTACTATCTTGTTTTGAAATTCTGCATCATTATTTTTATTGTTTTTTTCTCTCTAAAATAAAAAAATTAAAAAATTAAAAAATAACAAGAAAGAAAAATCTTAAAATAGAAAGAGACCATGAAAAATCAATCCAATAGCTACAAGATGAAGCAAAGAAGAATAACATAAGATTGATTGGGGTCAATCAGAAAGTTGGAGACAGAAAAATGCATAAAAAAATCTCTTCACAGAAATAATGGCAGAAAACTACCCAAGCATGAATAAAGAATTTGACATAAAAAATAAATGAAGCATATAGAACTCCAAACAGCCATGACCAAAAGAAAACTACACCACGACATATAATTATCAAGATTCCAGAAATTCAGCACAAGAACATAATAGTAAAAGCTGTTAGAGAAAAGAAACAGAGCAACTACAAAGGAAAGCCCATCAGAATCATGGCAGACTTCTCAACACAAACCCTCAAGTCAAGAAGACCTTGTAGGGAAGTAGTTCAAGTCCTGAAAGAAAACAACTTCCAACCCACATGGATGTACCCTGCAAAACTATCTTTCAAAATGTGGAAATAAGATGCTTCCATGACAAAGAAAACTGAAGAAATTTATGACCACCAAACGAACCATGCAAAGAATACTGAAAGATATACTAGACAGAGATAAAAATGACCACAATTCCAAGCAAAACAACAGAAAGAACCAACAGGCAGGCAAGCAATTAAAAGAGGGGTAAAGCAGAGAACTAACAGCAGGAAAATACCAAGACAAAGTTAAGCCAATACATATCAGTTCTAGCCATCAATACAAATGGCCCCAATTCACCAATCAAAAGAAGCATGTTGGCAGAATGGATCAAGAAACAAGATCCAACAATATGCTGTATTCAAGAAACACATTTTACTCAAAAGGAAATTCATAGACTGAAACTCAAAGGATAGAAAGCAATCTTCCATGCAACAGGAACCCAGAAAAAAGCAGGGGTAGGTATTCTGTTTGCAGACAATGTGAACTTCAAACCAAGAATGATCAAAAGAGATAAAAAAAGTCAATTCATACTTGTTAGGGGAAAAATTCAAGAGGAAGAGGTAACAATCATAAATATATATACACCAAATATGGGAGTACCCAACTACATAAGGCAATTAGTAATAGACATGAAAAATCAAATAAGGAATAAAACAATTGTAACAGGAGAACTTTATACCCCATTACAACAAAGAGATAGATCAACTAGACAAAAAAATCAGCAAAGAAATATCAGAACTGAACCAAAACTGTGAGCAAATAGACTTAGTAGATGTTTTCAGAGTGTTCAACCCAACATCAGGATACACATTCTTCTCAGCTGCACATGGGATGTTCTCCAAATTAGACCATATACTAGCTCACAGAACATGCTTAAGTAAATGCAAAGGAATTGAAATTATTCCATGAATATTATCTGACCATAGTGCAATAAAATTGGAAATCAATGGCAAAAGAAACTGTAAAATATCCATAAACACATGGAAATAAAATAACACCCTACTAACCAAACAATTCAAAGATGAATTTAAGAAAGAAATCTAACAATATATACAACTAAACAACAATGCAGATACAACATACTGGAACTTATGTGACCCAATGAAAGCAGTCCTCAGAGGGAAAATTATAGCAGTGAATTCTCACATCAGGAAAGCACAATGAGCACAAATAAACAACCTAATATTATACCTCAAGCTTCTAGAAAAAGAAGAGCAAGGCAAGGCCAAACACATACAAGGGAGGAAATTATAAAGATCAGAGCAGAAATTAACACGATGGAGACCAAGAAAACAATAGAAAGAATTAATGAATCAAAGAATTGGTTCTTTGAAAGGACAAATGAAACTGATAAAACCTTAACCAATGTCATCAAAAAGGAAAAGAAAAGACTCAAATTCATTCACTGAGGAATAAAAAGGGTAAAATCACTACATATCCTGTGGAAATTCAGATCATCAATACCTACTTCTAAAATCTTTACTCTCATAGGATGGAAAACGCAGAAGAAATGGACAGATTCCTAGATACATATGAATTACCAAAACTGAATCAAGAAGATATAAAAATTGTGAATAACCCAATATTGATGAGGTTGAACATGTAATTAAAAACTTACCAACAAAGAAAATACCAGGTCCTGATGGATTCACTGCTGAATTATACAAGAAATTTAGAGAAGATTTAATACCAATAATCCTCAAACTCTTTAATGAAATTGAAAGGGAAGCAATACTCCCTAACTCATTCCAGAAGGCAAGTGTTACCCTGATACCAAAACCAGAGAAAGACCCAGCCAAAAAAAGAACTAAAGGCCAATTTCCTTAATGAACATAGACACAAAAATCCTCAATAAGATACTAACAAACAGAATGCAGCAAATCATCAAGAAGATTGTACAACATGAACAAGTGGGATTCATCCCAAGGATGCAGGGTTGGTACAAAATATGTAAATCAATAAATGTAATACACCATGTCAACAAAGCCAAAGACAAAAATTACATGATCATTTCAATAGATGCAGAAAAAGCTTTTGATAAAGTCCAACACTCATTCATGATAAATACCCTACAGAAAATCAGAATAGATGGATGTTACCTCAATCTCATAAAAGCCATCTAGGACAAAACAACAGCCAACATCATACTAAATGGACAAAACATGAAATCTTTCACTCGAAAATCAGGAACAAGACAAGGATGTCCACTATCATCAATTCTACTCAATATAGTTCTGCAAATATTAGCCAGAGCAATTAGACAAGAGAGAAAAATAAAAGAAATAAAGATAGGAAAAGAAGAAGTTAAACTATCATTATTTGCAGGTGAGATGATAATCTATATAGAAGACCCAAAAGCTCCACCAAAAGACTCTGAGAGTTAATAACGAAATTCAGTAGCATAGCTGGATACAAAATCAACAGTGAAAAACCAATAGTGTTCCTGTACACAAACAAAAAACTCAGAAATTAGGGAAACCACACACTTCACAATAGCATTCCAAAAAATGAAATACTTAGGAATCAATCTAACAAAGCAAGTAAAGGATCTATATATTGAAAATTACAGTACTGGCATAAAGGAGATCAAAGAGGATATCACAAAATGGAAAGATATCCCTTGCTCATAAATAGGAAGACACAACATAGTGAAAATGGCCATACTCCCAAAATTGTTATACAGATCTAATGCAATTCCAATCAAAATTCCAACAACATGCTGTACAGAATTAGAGAAAACAATCCTAAAATTCATATGGAACCAGAAGAGACCTAGAATAGCAAAGGCAATTCTGGGCAACAAAGGCAAGGCACGATCCCTGACTTGAAATTATACTACAAAGGTACTGTGATAAAAACAGTGTGGTACTGGCAAAAAAACAGACCCAAAGATCAATAGATCAGATTAGAAGGTTCAGAAACAACTCCAGACATACTAATCCACCTTATCTTTGTTGAAGATGCCAAACACATTCAGTAGAAGAAAGATAGCCTCTTTAATAAATGGTGCTGGAAAAACTGGATCTCTCCGTGCTGAAGACTAAAACTTTACCATGTCTATCACCATGCACTAAACTAAATTCAAAATAGATCAAAGATCTAAATATTAAAACTGAAAAGCTAAATCTACTTGAAGACAGAGTAGGTAGAAAACTTGAAGACATAGGGGTAGGCAGAGAGTTCATGAATAAAACCCAAACTGTAGAGGAAGTACTTCAAAGGATCAAGAACTGGGATCTCTTCTTATTAAGAAGCTTTCACACATCAAAAGAAATCACCAACAGTGTGAAAAGACTACCCACAGAGTGGGAAAAAATTTTATTCAACTGTGCCTCAGACAAGGGACTTCTATCTACAACTATAAAGTTTTGAAAATAATCAGACCCCCAAACTCAAAGACCCAATCCAAAAATGGACATCTGATATGAACACACACTTCTAAGATGAAGAAATACAAACAGCAAATAAATAAATGAGAAAAATGGTCATCATTGGTCATTTGAGAGATGCAAATTAAAACAACACTGAGATTCCATCTCACCCCAGTAAGAATGGCTATCATCAAGAAATCAACCAATAACAAATGCTGAAAGGGCTGTGGGCAAAAAGGAACACTTCTGCACTATTGATGGGAATGTAGACTGGTGCAACAACTGTGGAAATCAGTGTGGAGATTCCTCAAAAAACTTGGATTTGAGATCCCATTCAACCCAGCTATTGCCCTTCTGGGTATTTTCCCAGAAGTATTAAAACACCATACCACAGTGTCATATGTGCACCCATACTTATAGCAGCACAATTTATAATAGCTAAATCTTGGAAATAACCCAGATGCCCATCAACTGAGGAATGGATAAAAAAGATGTGGTATTTTTATACAATGGAGTACTACTCAGCTATAAAGAAGGATAAACCTGAGGCTTTTATAGGCACATGGATGCAACTAGAGACCATACCCATAAGTGAAATAAATCAGACTTGCATTTGTAAACACCATATTGTCTTTCTTGTGTAAGAAGCTGAAAGAGTAAGCAAGATCCGAAATGTACAATAGATATTGTGAAATGGGAAGAAACTGTTCAAAAGGAAAGAGAAACTGGGACGGGGAAAGGAGAAAAGAATGAAGGGAAAATGAAAAATAAATATACATATATACAAGATAGTTAAGATAGTTATACTACTAATTGCTATTAGTTCATTGAAAACAAAGTTTTGTGTCTGTATTATTTGATTAATTTTTCTTGTGTATATCTTGTAACATGAGCAAGTACTTAGAAGATAACAATATGCAATGTACTAACCGTTGGTACTCTTCTACATTCTTGCTTTGAAATTTTGTACCATTTTTATTGTATTTTTTTCTCTTTAAAATAAAAAAAAGAAAAAAACTTCGGGCATTCCTAGGTAAATGTATACACTTTGAGATCATACTATTAAGTGAAATAATTTGGACACTCATTGTTTCTCTGATGTGAGAAACCAAAAGTGTAAATAAGGACCAAAATATATAATAGATATTGGGAAATGGGAAAGAAATGTTCAAATGAGACAGGGAAATAGGAAGTGGTGTGGGAGAAAAGAAGGAAGGAAAAAGAAAAAAAGATAATATAAGGAAAAAATGGATACAAAGCTTTTGTAAATAAGGAGGGAAAGAGATGTTGAAGGAAGTCAAGAGGGTTGGGGAAAAAAAGAATTAAGATGTATTATGCATAAGTATAAATTCCCTATGATGAATGTTATCATTACATATACCTAAAATGTACCAATAAGATTATCAAAAAAATCCAATTTCACAAATTTTAACTTATGTGACCATTTATTATGATATGTTAACTTGAATAAATTAAGAACCACCTAGAAGATTCTAATTTTGTTTGTGGTGATTGACATGTAACCAAGCAAACCAAGGTGAGAATCCCTACCCTGAATGTGGGTTAGAAAATCCAATAGGTGTGTAGTCTGGATGGAATAAAAAAGGGAAAGAACAAGGAAGTGTGACAATTTCTGAAGAGCTCTTCTTCGCCATCATCTCTGTACATTGGTCTCCAGTTTCTTAAGGATTCTAATGTAGACTCATACTAATGACTGTGCATTGAGCTTCCAATCCTTTGACTTGGATATGCAGCTACTGTGGACTCTTCTGCCTCTTATCCTTCATATGGCCACTATGGAATATCTTGCTTATGTTTCTGTAAACCTATCCCATATCACCTTGCATTATATATTTTCTTAATTCTGCTCCTCTTTAGAGTCCTAATAAAGATTTTGGTACCAACGGTGGTGCCACAGAAACAGAATTTTTAGCATAAATTTCTCTTAGTTAACTAGCTGCTGGCATTGACTCTCTGATTTGATGGGATGTAAATTTGCCATGGTCTCTTTCTCATAATATAAACAGCATAGTTCCTAGTGTGAACTGTTTAAAGTAATAGACAATATAGATCTATTTGATTATATTCATTTACCACTTGTGAGGTGGCAGAAACTTATTGACGCTATATGAAGTGTTTTTGACTATTTTTGGAATAGTGCAAAACATAATGATGGGTGCAAGGTAACATGAGTGAGAAGTGATGGGGAGGGAAAAGTCAAATAAGTAGAATAAGGATATACCACGTACAGGAATCTAATAACCTCAATGAATATAAACATTATACATTATAAGCATGAGATAAAATTAATGATATAAACCAGAATGAAAGCACATGCTGGAATATAGCAGATGCTGGAATATAGCAGATCAGGGAGGATAAGAAGGAGGGAAGTGGGTCCCTGGACCCAAGAAGGATCTGAAGCACAGTTTGGGGCCCATGGAAAGAGTGAAGAGAGAAACTTCAACAAAGAAGATAGAGGTGTCCGCCTGTGCCTTCTCCCTGGGTCAGGACTCACTGTGCATGACAGGAGAGGTTCAAACTTGCAGACACACGGTGACTGCTGGTGGCCCCGGGGCCTCCACAGAAAGACGCAGCAGTGCAGGGAAGCAGCTGACGTGAAGGACTGTTCTGGCTGACGATGAGTGCTAAGGTCTCAGTCGTCCCATGGGAGAAAGCAATTGGCCAACAGCCATTCTGGGGGGGGTGGCTGAGCTTGGAACTCAGGGCAGCTGCAGCTCCACCTGTAGCTCCCAGCTGGGCTCAGGTCTGTGGAAGATGTGCTGACACCTGCAGGCCAAACGAGTCTGGTCTCGGCCAGAAAGTGCAGGCTCGCTGAAATGGGCTACTAACCCATTGAAAAGCTACTGCTGGCTTGCTGGGACAGATAGCATGGAACTGGACTCTGTCTCCACACGGTGTCTACCAGCAACAGCAGAGACAAACGTGAAAGTGAACTTTATTTTTCCTCTCTATTTTATTTTTTGTTGTTGTGGTTTTTTTCCTCCTTCATTGTTTGATCTTGTTTTTATATGAGTGTAAATGGAATTCCTAGCCTCTTTGTGGTTGTGGTTCTGTTCTGTTCTTCCTTTTATCCTTTCTTTCTCTCTTTCCCTCCAGTCTTCTGCAACAGTTTCCCAAAGTTAGTGTGATACATCTTTGTCTTCCAGCCTTACATTTGATTCCTTCCTCTTCTTCCAGTTCTCTATTTTCTCCTTAACTCATTTAAAATTTTAAACCCTGAAGGCAAAATTGACATATTAAGGATTGTATACTGCATATAATTTTCTAGTTTGTTTTAGATTTTGTTATACAACCACAAATCTAGTTTGAACGGTTAAGAGTGATAAATAACTGGTTAGCTCAGTCTGTCATTTTCTAGGCTGTGTTTGATGCTTTTGGTACCACTATAGCCAAAAGTGACATAATTGTTCTAAACAGCTGTTCTTCCTGGTGTTCCATGACTGAGATTGCCTAAGGGTCACAGAAAATACTGAGGCACAGTGCAAAAGAACCAAGGACTGGGCCAAACAGGCAGCAACATCTGATTTCCAACAAATTTAAGAGGTAGGATCTTGTAACAGACTCAAAACCCAAAAACAAGCTACACCTGGAAGATACCTTGGAGAAATCATCATCTCCTAATGGTTTCAAATACTAGCAATAAAGCAACCTACAATAGGCAATTTACAAGCATCACCCCAGGAATTAAACTAAAGAAAGAAAAGAAAATGAGAAGACACTAAAATGAGATGCAAACCCAGACATCAACTTCACCAAAGGCAAACCAAGGGGGCAATGAGGTGGGGCAATCTGAAAGCCACCCCCCTGGCATCTCTGAAGTGGTAACAACAAAGCAATTGAATGAGGTTCTGGAAATAATCAAAGTAGAAATGATTTCTCAGATAACTGCAGAGATTATGGACCATGCTTAGGGACTCTGGAGATGATACAGACAAAAAAAAAAAAAAGAGAGCTTAAGAAAATTATGGAAGCCATGAATTTTCATCATGGGAAAGAAATGGAATACACAAGGCAGATTCAGCAGATATCCAGGAGAACAAAAATTCCATTTAAAGTATTCACAGCAGATAAATCAACGTGAGGACAGGATCTCAGATATGGAAACAGGCTGGCAGTTAGTGATCATGAAAAGAAAGATTTCTTAAAAATAGCATGGGAAAATGAGAAATCAATCCAGCAGCTGGTAGATGAGGTAAAGAAGAATAACTTAAGAGTGATTGGAGTCAATGAAAAAGCAAGAGATAGCATAAATGATATTTTAAAAATGTTCATAGACGTCATGGCAGAAAACTTTCCTGGTACAGAAAAAGAATTTGACATACAGATAAGTGAGGCATGTATTTTTTTTTTCTGGGTACCGGAGGTTGACCTCAGGACCTCGCGTGCCAGCAGGCGCCTGTGCCACTGAGTGATATCACCGACCCTTTTTTCATATGTGGGTACCAGGAGTCGAACTCAGGCCCTCATGCTTGCCAGGCAGGTGTGTACACCACTGAGCCATCTCACCAGCCTCAGTGAGGCATGTAGAACTCCAATTAGCTATGATCAGAAAAAATATTCAGCCAGACATATCATAGTCAAGATTCCAGAAATTCAACAAAAGTATAGAATCTTAAAAGCTATTAGGGAAAATAAACAAATCACCTATAAAATAAAGCCCATCAGAATTACAGCTGACTTTTCAGCACAAACCCTCAAGTCAAGAAGAGCTTGGAGTGAAGTATTTCAAGTTCTAAAGGAAAATAACCTTCAACCCAGATTGATGTATCCCACAAAACTATGTTTCAAAACTGATGGAGAGGACCAGTGATATAGCTCAGTGGCATAAGTGCCTGCCTGGCAAGCTCAAGGTCCTGAGTTTGACTCCCGGTACCCACATAAAAAAAAAACTGATGGAGAAATAAAATACTTCCGTGACAAAGAACATCTGAGGAAATTTATGACCACCAAACCAGCACTCCAAAATGCTTTGAAGGACATTCTAGAAAGAGATAAAAAGGGCTACAACTCCATGAACCCCAACAGAAGGAATCCACCAGGCAACGCAAACAATTAAAAAGAGAGGAAAAAAGAGGGGGATCTAACAACAGGAAAATGAAATGACAAAGATAAGTCAGTACATATCAGTTTTAACCATCAATGTTAATGGTCTCAATTCACCAATCAAAAGACACAGAGAGGCAGAATTGATCAAGAAGCAAGATCCTACAATATGCTGCATACAAGGAACACATTTAATTCAAAAAGAAATTCATACACTGGAAGTAAAAGGATGGAAAACAGTACTCCATGTCACAGGAACCCAGAAAAAAAGCAGGATTTCTTTTGCAGACAAAGTAAATTTCAAGCCAAGACTGATTCAGAGAGATAAAGAAGGTCACTACATCCTTGTAAAGGTAACAATCCAAGAGGAAGAGATAACAATCATAAATGTATATGCAACAAATGCCAGTGCACACAACTATATAAAACAAATATTAATGGGCATGAAAAATCAAATAAGCACTAATACAGTTGTATTGGGGGATCTCAATAACCCACTGTAATGAAAAGGCAGATTAACTAGACAAAATATCAACTATGAAATATTAGAACTGAACCAAACTTTTGAACAAATGGACTTAGTAGATGTCTACAGAGTGTTCCACCCCACAACATCAGAATACACATTCTTCTCAGCTGCACATGGGATGTGCTCCAAAATAGACCATATACTATCTCATAGAACATGCTTAAGTAAATGCAAAGGAATTGACATTATCCCATGCATATTTTCAGACCATACAGCAATGAAATTGGAAATCAATAGCAAAAGAAACCACAAGGATTTACTAAACACACAGAAATTAAATAGCACCCTCCTGAACAACCAATGGGTCACAGGTGAAATTAAAGAAGAAATTAGACAGTTTCTACAATTGAATGATAATGAAAGTACAACATACTGGAACTTATGGCACACAGTGAAAGCAGTCCTAAGAGGGAAATTTATAGCAGTAAATACCCATATCAGGAAAACAGAGCAAGTACAAATAAACAGCTTAATGGTGAACCTCAAACTTCTAGAAAAAGAAGAGCAGGCTAAGCCAAAATCTTGTACAAGGGAGGAAATTATAAAGATCAAAGCAGAAATTAATGCATTGGTACTAAAAAACAGTAAAAAGAATCAATGAATCAAAGAGTTGGTTCTCTGAAAGATTAAATAAAATCAACAAACCCTTATCCAACCTTTAAAAAAAAAAAGGAAAGAAAAGACTCAATTCCTGCAATTAAGAAGGAAAAGTGTGAAATCACAAAGGACCCTACAGAAATCCATCTATACCTACTTTGAAAACTTGTATTCTAATAAGATGGAAAATACAGAAGTAATGGACACATTCCTAGATAAACATGAATGACCAACACTGAATCAAGAAGATATAAAAATCCTAAATAAACCAATATCAATCAATGAAATTGAAGATGTAATTGAAAACCTCCCAACAAAGAGAAGCCCAGGCCCTGATGGATTCACTGCTGAACTCTACAAGAAATTTAGAGAAGATTTCTAACACCACTACTTCTCAAAATCTTTAATGCAATTGAAAGGGAAGCAATACTGCCACATTCATTCCTGGAAACAAGAATTACCCTCATACCAAAACTGCAGAAGGACCCAACCAAGAAAGAGAACTACAGGCCAATCTCCCTACTGAACATAGATGCAAAAATCCTCAATAAGATACTAGCAAACAAAATGCAGCAAATCAACAAGAAGATTATACACAAAGACCAACTGGGATTCATCCCAGGGATGCAGGGATGGTTCGATATACATAAATCAATAAATGTGATATACCATATTAACAGAGCCAAGGACAAAAATCATATTATCATCTCAATAGATGCAGAAGAAGCTTTTAACAAAGTCAAGCACCCATTCATGGTAAAAACCCTACAGAAAATTGGAATAGATAGCTTTGTCTCAATCTGATAAAAGCCATCTATGACAGACCAACAACCAATATCATACTGAATGGAAAAGAAATGAAAGCTTTTTCTCTAAAATAAGGAAAAAGACAAGGATTTCTACTGTCTCCACTCTTATTCAACATAGATCTGGAAACTTTAGCCAGAGCAATTAGATAAGAGAAAGAAATAGAAGGAATAATGATAGGAAAGGAAGAAGTTAAATTATCATTATTTGCAGATGACATGATACTCTACATAGAGGACCCCAAAAAGTCCACTAAAAAACTGCTAGATTTAATAAGCAAATTCAGTAGCATAGCTTAATACAAAGCCAAAACTCAAAATTTAATAGCCTTTCCTGTACATGAATAACAAACTCACTTAAAGAGAAATTAGGGTAACAACACCTTTCACAATAGCATCCAAAAATGAAATACCTAGGAATCAATCTAACAAAGGATGTAAAAAACCTCTACACTGAAAACTACAGTACTCTGAAAAAGGAGATTGAAGAGGATATCAGAAAATGGAAAGATATCCTTTGCTCTTTGGTAGGAAGAACTAACATAGTGAAAATGGTCATACTTCCAAAATTGTCATACAGATTTAATGCAATTTTGATCAAAATTCCAACAACATATCTCACAGAATTAGAGAAAACAATCCTAAAATTCATTTGGAACCAGAAGAGACCTGAAATAGCAAAAGCAATTCTGGGCAACAAAGGCAAGGCAGGGGCAACACCATCCCTGACTTGAAAATATACTATAAAGGTACTGTGATAAAAACAGTGTGGTACTGGCAAGAAAGCAGACCTGAAGATCAAAGAATCAGATTAGAAGATGCAGAAACAAATCCAGACATACTAAGCCACCTTATCTTTGTCAGAGATGCCATACACATTCACTGGAAGAAAGATAGCCTCTTTAATAAATGGTGCTGGAGAAACACTGGCTCTGCACATGCTGAAAATTAAAGTTGAACCCATATTTTTCACCATGCACTAAATGAAATTCAAAATGGATCAAAGTTCTTAATATTAGAACAGAAACATTAAATCTGCTGGAAAATAGAATAAGTAAAACTCCTGAAGATACTGGTGTAGGCCAAGTCTTTATGAATAAAACCTCAATCGTATAGGATCTATTACAAAGAATCAACAACTTTGATCTCATTTTATTAAAAAGCTTTTGCACAGCAAGAGAAACCACCAACAGAGTGAAGAGACAACCCACAATGTGGGAAAAAATGTTTGCCAGCTCTTCCTCAGACAAAGAATTGCTGTCAAGTACATATAAAGAACTCAAAAAAAATCAGATTTCCCAAATTTAAAGGCCCAATCCAAAAATGGGCATCTGGGGCCAGTGAGATAGCTCAGAGGGCTGGTGAGATGGCTCAACAGCATAAGTGCCTGCCTGGCAAGCACAAGGTCCTGAGTTTGACTCCTGGAACCCACATACGTAAAAAGGGCCGGTGATATCGCTCAGTGGCATGGGCGCCTGCTGGCACACGAGGTCCTGAGGTCGACGCCTGGCACCCACAAAAAAAATGGGCATCTGAGATTAATACACACTTCTCAGATAAAAAAATACAAATGGCAATTAAATATATGAAAAAATGTTCAACATCACTGATCATTTGAGAGATGCAAATTAAAACAATACTGAGATTCCGTCTCACCATAGAAAGAATGGCTATTATCAAGAAATCAACTAATAACAAATGCTGGAGGGGCTGTGAGGAAAAAGGAATCCTTCTTCACTGTTGGTGGGAGTGTAGACTGGTGAAACCACTGCAGAAATCAGTGTGATATTCCTCAAAAAACTATGATTGGAGGTCCCATTTGACCCAGCTATTCCCCTTCTGGGTATCTTCCCAGAAGAATAAAAAACATCATACCACAGTGATATATGTGCTCCCATGTTTATAGCAGCATAACTTGTAATAGATTGATCTTGGAGGCAACCCAGATGCCCATCAACAAAGGAATGGATAAAAAAGATGTGGCATTTTTATATAATGGAGTACTACTCGGCCATAAGGAATGATAAACTGCAGACTTTTATAGGTAAATGGATGCAATTTGAGAGCATACTCATAAGTGAAATAAACCAGATGCACATGTGTAAACATCATATTTTCTCCCTAGTGTGAGAAGCTGAAAGAGTAAGATCCAAAATATACAATAGATATTGTAAAACAGGAGGAAATTGTTCAACAGGAATGAAAAACTTGGATGGGGGAATGGGGAAAAGGAAGGGAAAAGCAAAAATTATGTGTGTATATATATATATATATATATATATATATATATATATATATATATATTTATGGTAGTTAAGATAGATAAACTACTCATTTCTCTTAGTCCATTGAAAAGAAAAAGTTGTGCTAATATTGTTTGGACAATTGAATGCTGATATCTTGTACCCTGAGTAACTGATTTAAAGATAACAATAAGCAATGTATTAACCACTGTTACCCTCCTATTATGTTGTTTTAAAATTTTATTCTAATTTTTCTCTTTAAAATAAAAATTAAAATAAAATAAACCAGAATGAACATGAGGAAAGGGGATTTAGAGGAGAAGAAAGGAAGTTGAGACAGAAGGGGAAGGAGAATTAAAAAAGAACCAAGCCATATTATGTACATGTACCAACTTGCCAAGATTATTGAACACTGCATGTAGTACAAACATGTGCTAATAAAAATATATACAATGATAAAAAATAAAAGGTACTCCAATCACTACACTGACCCCTCCTGTAGTCTCCAACTACACCTGTAGCTAACAACTGTTATGGATCAATAAGGCTACGTGGAACCTATAATAGTTCCACAAGCATCTTTAACTTCCTTAGCTAAAATTGCGATTCAAAATCACAGTGTTCTTAATCTTCCTGCAGCTTAAACTGGAGGAATTTGTGCACTACCAAAAGAAGCTTGTAGTCTATAGATAAGTAGTTCACATAGAGTGGGAAAAGGATCTTAAAACAATAAAATAAATATCAGATTTATAGATAACCTCCATGAGTAGACAGTTCTAGGACCCAGATGGTTACAATCCATATTCCAAACACTTAAGAACACTGTCTGGACTTGGCTCCTTTCCCCAATTTGTTTTACCATTCTGGTGCTTATGCCTTGGCCAGTTTGTTTTTTCTTGTATAGAGGCTGTCAAACTCCAATAAATAAATAAATAAATAAATAAAGTCGATTTGGAAAAAGGATTAAAAAAGAGGATATAGACAGCTATTCTGGAAGAGTAGGGGACATCAGAAGTGACTATCCTTGGGTTTTTGTCTTCTGCTCCTTTTAATGTAGAACTAGTGAATTTTCCCATCCCCCATATGAGCACCTAGAAGTTGTCCTCATCTGATTAGCTCTCTGGCTATCTTTGATCCTAACTTTGGGCAACTTTGTCTACATTCTTTCTGGCCATTTGATTCCCTCCTGCACTTTTGTGATGGATAAGTGTAGGAGGACCCTCATAGTGGGGTAGCTTAGAGTTACAAATTAAGTAAAGGAGACATGTGTGTGTCTGGTACAGGTATAGTAATGCTAAAGTGAGAATATACTTACGTATAATATATATATATACATATGCATATATATATACATATATATATGCATGTGTCTTTTATATCCTAAATTAGAGTCCTTAAGTGTCTGCATGTTATCTCCTTTGCATTTTATCAGAGATGGGTGAGGGGGGTTGGTTTCCCTGGTCTTTTATGTTTCTGGTTCCCATCTTTCTTTGTTAACTCTTTCTGATAAATTCCTATGGTAATTGTGTTACCTGGCACCTCTCTGGGTATAGTTTCTCTTTCTTTAGTTTTGTTTTGTTTTGTTATGTTTTTGGTTGTCTGCTCTTTAAATTTATTTTATTAGTACATATTGCAATTCATGAAGTTTAAAGTCTCTTTGGGAGTGGTTACATGCACGTATTACAGCTTGTTTTTTGTTTTGCCCCCTTACCCTTTCCTGCTCCTTCACCCACCAGTTCCCCTACCCCCATTTTCATACTTGTTGATATTATTTGTTTTAGCTCATATTATGACATATATTCATTATATTAATTGGGGTTATTAGGTTCCTGTACATGGCATATCTTTAGTCTTCTTATTTCCCATTCCCCTCCTCCTCACCCCTTGTTCTAGTTTCATTGGACCACTTCCCTATTGCAAGAGATCCATCCCCTTGTCCCTTTCTATCCATCCTGTATCATTTTCTTTGTACTATACTTCCCTCATTTATCTCCTCCCTCTTTTTGGGGATGGCTTACTGTGGAGGATTGCCATATTGCCCTCCCCCAGGCGCAAGTGTGATTGTGCTTACTTGCAAGCAGTGCAGGCTATATGGAGGTGATATCCGTAAATTGGCTTTCAGTTTAATTAGTGAGTTTGGCCAAGGCTGTGTGCATGTCTTCATGACAGAAAATATGAGATAATGTTCCCGCTGAGGCCTGCATGACTCCCAAGGAAAATTCCTTCCCAAAATTGGCTACAAAGCAGGTTACTCATTAACCATAGCCTAAATCTGGCTGTTCCTGTCCCTTTCACAAGAATGCCTTATTCCCTCTGTTACAAGCCTTGCCTTCCTAGCCACTTGTCTAGTGCATTCAGCTGCCATTTTCCCTAATGTGAGTGTAATCTATAAATATCAAGGTTCTGGCTGCCTCATGGCCTTTTGTTCTCCATGAACGACTGGTTGTCCCAAATCCCCATTGTACTGCTCTTTTGTCCCTTGTTCTTTCTTCTTGCCATGCACCATAACACCTGACAGGAGATTGGAGCCCATTTCAGGGGTCTCCTGTAACTGTTGTCCAATGAGGCATGAACCCATAGCATTCTCACCTGACTGGTGGATTTACCAGGAATGTTTCAATGGTGTTTGGATCTCAAATGACAATTCCAGAGATGTCTGGTAAGGAGCTAAGATAAGTGCTTTCAACATGCGTAATAATTTTACTGAGCAAGGGTAATCTCTTTCTTTAAAAAGAAATCTCTTTCTTTGAAATCACTTTATTTGAAATCTATTTTGAAATAATTAAGTACAATCCTTGGTTCCCACAGGCAGGAACTTTGGATATTGAAAATTGGGACAAGGTGAAGAAAAAGAGAGCCCATGGCAGAGGAGAAAATGTTTCTCCTGAGACCTTCTCAGCTTGGGGCTTGGTAAAATCTGCTTTAGAGCCATTAAATATTAGCACCCCAAAAGTTTCTGTTTTAGAACAGACAGAACAAGTGAGAAAAATATAAAGAAAAAGAAACGCTGCCCACTGTGCCATTGGCTCCTGGGAAAGACCCAGAGCTGAATGAGTCTTTTAAAGTAACTCCTCAGCCTGCATGTCCAGAAACATTCTGAACCTTGTATGTCTAAATACCAACAGGCTATTAAGAAGGCGACTATGCAAGGAGATGTTCTTGGAACTTGTTGTTTTCTGATGGTGGTTAGAAACTATCTTAATAATCAAAATCATCTCATCCCTGAACATCAGGTGTTTTACTTTAAACTGCTTAAATAATTAAAACAGAGTGTCATAAATGATGGAGCTCAGGGACAACTCATCATAGATTCAATTGTGGAAAAATATCATCTAATCCCACATGATGTTAAACACCTTATTTGTGCTTTCTTATCCCCTAGTCCATATCTTCATTTCAATATGCAGCTACAGGCATTGGCAACAGATCAGGCTGATAGAAATAGATGGAAATAGAGCCAACATAACAGTGGAGGTCCTTTTGAGTACTGGGGCCTTTGCAGATATAGCACAAAAAATACAGTATACTAATGAGACTTGTGGAGAGACTCTCTTGGCTCAAACCTGCAAAATTTTTAGAAGCTGACACAATGTGCACAAGATGATGGTGCAGTCATCTATGGGGGTGGAAGTGACAAATGCGGCAGTGGCATGAGACCTGTCACTGCAGGAATGAGTTGGTCACACTGGGACAGTGCCAAAGCCATGCAGCAAAAAAGCAGCTTCTCCCTCTCTGCTTTCCTTGGATGATCCAGGCATGGTGGATCACACCAGTAGTCCTAGCTATGGGAGAGGCTGAGATGAGAGAAATGCTCAAGTATAGGGACTGGTCAACATTAACTCAAACTATGTTAAACCCAATGGAAAGTTTCTGAGACAGTATGGGATAATCTATGGTCCCTAAATAAGAAAAAAAATTACAAATATTGTAATCATTGGTGTCAAAACAAATTTAAAAAGGACAATTAGAGCCCTCTTTCAAATAACTAGAAAGCAATGGTTTAGTGCTAAGCAATGCTTCTTTCTTTAAGCATGCCTGTTAATGCAAGGGGAAATATTGATTATGGTGCTATTTCACAACTACAATTGTACTGTAAGAAAGAGGAAAAATGGTCAAAATTGTGTTATGTTCAGACTTTTTTTGTACTAATGAAAAATTCCTTACCTGTATTCAAAGGTAAATGTGAGCCACAGGAAAACCAGACATCTCTGGCCCTTAAGGGCCAAGATTTCTTCTGTACTATGACCTGCCTCTGTCTGTCCCTGGAGGTGCTAGATCTCTTTTGCAAGCTGGGATTTTAGAACATTTAATTCAAAGTTATGTATTAGAAAGTAAGACCTAAACGAAATAATTGGGCCACTTCCTTTTTCTCTCTCACTTTCTTTCAAAAGGTTAAAAAGCAGCAATTCAGGTCCATTCAGGTTTCATTTTCTGTTTGGCAATACAGTTAGAGTCAATCATAACTTTTGTCTCAAGAGGCATGTTTTGCTAAGGATTAGAGATCCACCCTGGGAAAGCTCTTGATCTTAATTGTCTATCTGCACCTGAGATGGTTATGAGCTTGTTTTTGTGTCATACTTGGAGTCACTCTTCTGTCCCTTCTCCACTGCCCTTCCTTGAGAAATAACAGTTCACAGTGGTGTTTGGTTCAAGGCAATTCTCTCCTCCATGGCTGCTGAATTTCAGAACCAAGTAAGTGGAATGGTAAGTTTCCCCTCCCTAGAACCCTTCCAGAGTGAAACTGATCTTCACTTATCTCTGGGTCATATTAAAATCCTGGTCAAAATTTAATCCTGAAGCTCTCAAAAAATAGACATACAAGTTTTAATCCAAGTTTATCTGCCTTTTAGTCCTTAGGCAGAACTGGAGATTAACTACTCTCTCCTTTCAAGAATCATGCTGACTTGTTTTTTAAATTTGATTTTATTGGTACATTTTAGATACACATAGTCATCATGGAGGTTGAAAGGAGGGTAGGGGAATAGGGAAATGCTGAAGGGATTTTATAGCACAGGACAGACTGACTGATTTTTACAACACTGGTAACTTCATTGATAAAACAGAACATTCCTAGGGAACCTTGAGTCTAATAACACTTTTAAATGAGAACAATAATTTAAAAAATAGATACAGCCCCATTCCCAAGGGGACTGCCTCTCGTCATGATTTCTCTCCAGAACATCTTGCAGGCCAGTCACTATTCTGAGAGATAAACTCTTTCCACACCCAAACCTGGCCTGCTCACCCCCCTGGAAATAATTAAAATTACCTTTTACAGTCTGTCCCATTAGGGGCAACAGTTATATATGGCTATCAAAACAGCAGTTTTTGTCATCAGCTGTGAATATCCAACAACTCTTGCTATCAAAGCAACAATGAGTAGCCTGTATAGTTGGATATTGCAATGAGATAAACCATCAGCCTACGGCCCATCTTAAAAACTATCTTTGCTTTCACAGGCATAAAATGTTTTTTTTCCTTCTGATTCTTATTATAAGAGATCTCTGTTACTTAACATACAAAAAGTTCTCAGTACTCTACAGTTACACAGTTAAAAATATAAAAAAGATATTATAAATCAAATCAATGTAGATAATATATATTAGAGTGTACTCTTATTTTATAAACAAATTGTATTATGTGTATTTGTTTGTCTGTATGTCCACTCTGTAAACAGATGTTTTATTTGAGCTCAAAAATTTTTTTTCTTCTTTTCACATTTTTGGACTTTTGAAACATTTGTCTGTAGTTTAAATCAGCTTATAGATAAATGTCATCAAAATTAAAGACATGCTTCCACCCATGTTGCCAGCTGGTCAAAATGATGTTAAAATTGTTTTTATGAATGTAATGCCTATCATTGACTCAAAAATCTTTCATTGATCAAAATAATGTGTTAATTGTTATGATCTGGTTCTCATAGGTCATCAAAAAATTGTTAAGATTGTTAAAAGGAGATCCCTGGGTGGGGGGAGCTGTGGGACAGTACTCCCCTTGGTGAATAAAGAAGCAGCTGCCTGGAAAAATCTTATTCCACCTTTGTTCATTAACAGGCCCCAGTGGTTTCCATAGCCTTATGGGAGACACTACAGTAAATGTTGTTAAATATATTATTGTGATATGTTTACATTGGTTATCATCAAAAGGTTAAGTTTCTTTTATATATAAAACAATAAGGTTTTCTCATTAAAAGATGCTCTTGGTACAAAACTAAATTAAGAATCAAAAGTTTTCATATGGCTATGACACTTTATTATTGCTTATGTCATGGTGTATTAAATGTATTCATGCCTTCCAGATGCACAGGTCTTCTAAAATGTAAAACTGGGTTTGTTTATAGTGATAAGCTTTTTCTTTTAGATTCAGATATCTGCCTTTCTCTTGTGCTCCAGCTACTTGTATTGAGAGGTATATGTCAAACCAACATGAGACCACTTGTCCAAAAATAATTTTAAAAAAGGTGTCTGTGATACTTTTGTTATACATATGTTATTTCACTTACAGATGCTTAGGCAATTAACAGTGCAGACAATGTCACAAATTTCTTCAATTAAATCCCATTAAAGGACAAAATAGGTGAGAGCTTCTTATATACTAGATGTAGATGTTTGACTAAAAAGGCTATTATTCTATACCCAAAAGGAGATTTAAGTTTGTTACAAAACAGTCATGATGATTTTCATGCTAAAATGTCACAATAATATATGATTTTCATGGTAAAATATTATGTATGCTTTTTTATCTCAACTTTTCTTTCTAAATTATAACTCTTGCCTCTTAACATTCTACAGGGATTCAACTAGGACAACAATATTTGTTAAGGCATAACAGCTTTCTGTCTATACTTTATATTTCAAAATGCAGTCTGTACCATTAGAGGGACACTAGTCTTTTCTTCTGAGTGTTCAACTGAGGATTAGAGACCAAAGCTAGAAAAGTAACTGGGCTAAGAGAACAGCCAATATTTTTGCCCCAGCCTTGCAAGGTCAATGAGGGCCCGTGATGTGAGTGAACCTTTTCTGCTTTTCTGTGACATCCTAGAACTTTGGTGAGTCACACAATCTCCTGACCAAGATGATTGCTGGGCCCCAGGGGATGAGAATACAGTGAACAATGTGCCAATGGAGGGTCACTAGAGGGAAAAGTTTCCAGTGGTTTCATACAAAGTAATTAGTCAAGTAAAGGCCATGACTCATCCTGATGGCTGATGATTACAAAAGAACTGAAAGGCTGTATATATGAGGGGTAAATCCTGAGGAGACCTAACTGAACTTGATAAATAGCAAGAGGTTAATTTTAATTAATACAGGTCTCATTTTAACTTAGTCTTAATAATCCAGCAGAAAATTATAACCAAATGATATGTAAAATAATGTCATTATAGTGCTAGATATAGGAAGGGGTTCCAATCACTAACTCCTTCTGACAGTTTCTAGTTATGCCAATAATTGACCACTGTTTTGGGTTATTAAGAATAACTTACAATAAAATCTGTAAGATTTTATAACTGCTAAATTGCGACATGACTTCTATCTGAGACCCATTAGATTAATTCTCTGGAGAAGGCTCCTGACTGCCATCTCCCCTTGCATCAACCCTTCTCAGCTCAAATCAGTTAAGATGTAATCTACATCCATTCTCCCCTAACCACAGTTAGAGATAGATATTCAAAAAATAATAAAAATAATAATAGTAGTAGTAATAGACACATGATTGACCAGCCCAGGCAGAAGAGCCTAGAGACCCACCAAGGCCCCAGTGGTGGAGGCCCACACATGCCAGACCAACCAATACAGGAGCCCCCAGTAACCCACCAAGGCCCCAGTGGGGGCATGCACAACAGTAATTGGTAAGTTAGGTAAACCAGCTTTGTACTTTGGCACACAGACACGTGGAATAGAAGGCAGGTGAGGCCACCATGTTTTTTGTAAGTCAAAGGGCTAGGGGAGAACTCCAGCAAGAGAACACAAGTCCCAAGCCCCACATCCAGAGGCCAAGATTAGTGCTACACCCAGCACAAATCCCATTGCAAACTTGGCTTGAGTATGCAGCACATTTCTGGGATCCAACTTGGACCTACCACAGAACTGTGGATACAGAGAAATTTCACTGTTTATTTGTTTGATTGGTTTTCCTTTTTCTGCCCAGTTAGGGTATTTTTTGTTTAGTTTTGTTTTGTCTTGTTTTGTTTTTATGGTTATTTTTGTTTTCTGTTTTTTCTCTGTTTTTGTCTCTTTTCTTTTTTTCACAACTTAGATTTATCACCTTCATTTTTGCTTTCTTCTACTCATCTTACTGTCTTTAGTTCACTATCTTGCTTAATTTTATACATTCATGTGAGTAAACATTGTCTCTTCTCTTTCTGGTGCACTTCAGTACTGCTTTACTTTCTCTTCCATTGTTTCCTTCCCGTGTCCTCCAGTTTCCCAAAATTTGGGTGATTATCCTTTGCCTTCTAGCCTTGTTCCTACTATATTGGACATCATCCATCTCTCTATCTTGCCCCCTATCCCTCTTAATCTCCCCACAACAGAGTAGAATCACTTGAATAAGGGGAAAATCATTGCATACAAGTTCCTGATTTATGATGGTTTCTGTTATATAACTGTAGAATTGGTTCCTATGATTAAAGGTATCAGGTTAATAGTTAACACAGTTTTTCAGTAGCCAGGCTGTGCTCAAGGCTATTGTTATTGCTAACTGTACTACTTTAGCCAGGATGTCATAGCTGTTACAATCAGTTTTTCTAACTGTGTAGAAACACTATGATTGTGTGGGATCATTACCATCACCTCAGTCCAGTACCAAAGGACTGGGTGCTGAGCCAAAAACTTGTCATCCTTAATACATTGGGAAGGTAGGTTCTTGGGATAGACACAAAGAATAAGAACTACCTACATCTAGAAGACATGCCTGAGGAACAGACATTCCTAGGGAAGCCTTAATACTATGGATAAAGCTACCTACCATAAGAAATTTAAAAGCATCAGTACAGAAAAGAAAAGAAAAAATAGAAAACAGAAAATGACAATACACAGAAGCAAAATGCAACCCCAGACCTCCAGCCCACAGAGGACATGTCCAGAGCATAATGAGATAGAGAAAATCAGAAGCCAACCCCTGGAACTTTCTGAAATGATACAAATAGATGTGAAAAAAATGGAAGAGGCTATAGAAAAAATAATCTCTCAGGTAAAAAAAAAAAGAAATGATGATCAAAATTAAAGACATTAAACCAGACACAGATAAAAAAAGGAGGAGCCCAGGAAAACAATGGAAACTATGAATGCCCAAAATAGGAAACAAATGGAATCCATGAAACAGATCCAAACAGAAATCCAGGAGACTAAAAATTCCACTGAAAGAATACACAACAGATCAAATGAAGGCAAGCATAGAATATCAGATCTAGAAGATAAGATTTCAGCTAGGGACCATGAAAAGAAAGATATCCTAAATATAGCAAGAGAACATGAAAAAACAATCCAATAGCTACAAGATGAAGCAAAGAAGAACAACATAAGATTGACTGGAATCAGTGAGAAAGCTGGAAACAGTGCAAAAGACATAAAAACACTCTTCACAGAAATAATGGCAGAAAACTTCCCCAAAATGGATAAAGGATTTGATATACAAATAAATGAAGCATATGGAACTCCAAATAGCTATGACCAAAATAAATCTACACAAAGGCATAGAGTAATCAAGATTCCAGAAATTCAGCACAAGAACAGAATGTTAAAAATGGCTGGAGAAAAGAAATAAATCACCTATAAAGGAAAGCCCATCAGAATCACAGCAGACTTCTCAACACAAACCCTCAAATTAAACAGAGCTTGGAGTGAGTTATTTCTAGCCCTAAAAGAAAGCAATGTTCAACCCACATTGATGTACCCCACAAAGTAATCTTTCAAAATAAAAGGAGAAATAAGATACTTCCATAACAAAGAAAAAATGAACAAATTCATGTCCACCAAACCAGCTCTTCAGAATGCTCTGAATCATATATTAGAAAGAGAAAATGGAGACCACAAGCACAAGAACACCAATAGAAAGAAGCCACCAGGCAAAGCATGTAACTAAACGGAGGAATGACAAGGAACCAACAACAGAAAGTAACATGAAAAAGATAAGCCAATATATATCAATTGTAGCCATCGATGTAAAAGGTCTCAACTCACCAATCAAAAGAAACAGACTGGCAGAATGGATCAAGAGGCGAGATTCAACAATATGATGCATTCAAGAAGCACATTCAGGGCCAGTGAGATAGCTCAGTGGCATAAGTGCCTGCCTGGTAAGCGTGAGGTCCTGAGTTTGACTTCCAGTACCCACATAAAGGAAAATAAGGGCCAGTGATATCACTCAGTGAAACAAGCGCCTGCTGGCAAGTGAGGTCCTGAGGTCGACTCCCAGTACCCACATAAAAAAAGAAGCACATTTAGCTCAAAAATATTAATAGACTGAAAGTAAAATGATGGAAAACAATACTCTATGCCACAGGAGCCTGGAAAAAAGAAGGGATAGCCATTCTATTTGTAGACAATGTGAACGTCAAGCCAAGACTGATCAGAAGGACAAAGAAGGTCACTGCATACTTGTTAAGGGAAAACTACAAGAAGAAATGATAACAATCATAAATATACATGCACCAAATACCCATGCACTCAACTACATAAAACAAATAATAATGGATGTGAAAAATGAAATAAGCAATAACACAATTTTAATGGGGGCCCTTAATACCCCACTCTTACAAATAGATAGATCAACTAGACAAAAAATCAGCAAGGAAATATCAGAATTAAACCAAGCCTGTGAACAAATGGACTTCGTAGATGTCTACAGAGTGTTCCAACACACAACATCAGAATGTACATTCTTCTCAGCTACACATGGGAAGTTCTCCAAAATATACCACATATTGGTCCATAAAACATGCTTAAGTAAATGCAGAGGGATTGAAATCATCCCATGCATATTATCTGACTATAGTGCAATGAAATTGGAAATCAACAGCAAAAGAAACCCCAAAAACTATATAAACACACGGAAATTAAACAACACCCTCCTTAACAAGCAGTGCATCACAGTGGAAATCAAAGAAGAAATTAAACAATATCTACAATTAAATGATAAGGCTGATATAACATATCAGAACTTATGGGACACAATGAAAGCAGTGCTATGAGGGAAATTTATAGTGATGAATTCTCACATCAGGAAAACAGAACGAGCTCAAATAAACAACCTAATTTTGAACCTAAAACTTATGGGAAAAAAAGAATAAATCAAGCTAAAATCTAATATGAGGAAAGAAAGTACAAAGGTCAGAGCAGAAATTAATGCAATTGAGACTAAGACAACAATACAAAGAATCAATGAATTGAAGACTTGGTTCTTTGAATGATTAAATAAAATTGATAAACCCTTACCCAACTTCATCAAAAAGAGGAAAGAAAAGGCTCAAATTTATGGAATTAGGAATAAAAAGGGGGAAATAACAATGGATCCTGTGGAAATCCATAAGATTATGAATACCTACTTTGAAAACCTGTACTCTATTAAGATGAAAAACACAGAAGAAATGAACAGATTCCTAGACACATATGAACTGCCAAAACTGAATCAAGCAGATATAAAAATTCTAAATAATCCAAAATAATTCAATGAAATTGAAAATGTAATTTAAAATATATGAACAAAGAAAAGCCCAGGTTCTAATGGATTACCTGTTGAATTCTACAAAACATTTAGAGAAGAACTAATGCCACTAAGAAGGATGGGAACACAAATTAGATATTCCAATGAGGCATTGCATATGAGATTCCCAAGTAGATTCTTTGCAATAGAGTCTGAGTACTCACACTTCAATATTACCTCTGATCCTTCTGCAGCATTATTGAAGTTAACTCAAACTCAGGACCTCTTTCTGCCAGGTTGAAAGCATTCTTGCAGAGTCTTATCAAGTCCGAGTTCTTGGGTTATGAATTCTTACTGTCCCTCTGCCTGGATGTGAATAGTGGGTTCAGCAGACAAGTTTACTGGCTGGCACTCAATTGTCCACTGAATCAGGATTATTCCTGTGTAATAAATTCAACTACAACAGTAACAGGCTAACCCATTGCAGTAGAAGCTATCAGGGCCAGTTGAAAAATAATATACTATAAGCCTCTGTTTTTAGTCTCCCTTTAACCTAGAGAAGAAATGCACCACTTTAGTGTGAGCATTGTAACAACCCAAGCCATGACCCACTGTTAATGTGCACTAAATGTGATGGCTGTGTCTTCCCCACTGGTGAAAAACATCATTCAACATGATTTTATAGAATCAGTTATCTAACATGGTCTAAGATGGTGGGCTATCTGGCTATGTGCTCAGGATCTGGACTTTGGCACCAGGAAGCAGAGGCTTCTTAGTTTCTCTCCCTTTTGTCTTTCTAATTGCTCTAACTGTAGAGTGTACCTGTAGTGGCAGAAGCTGCTTTTAGTAATATTCCCCATTAATTTTTAATAAATTCTATCTTTTCCCTGCCTAGAAGCCACCTTCCCCTACAACAGCAGGTGATTTATCCCTACTTTATACCTGAGGAAACAGATGCTTTACACTTTCTTCTGTAACTCTTACCTTAAACCTATGAAGTCAGTATTGTTACTATCCCTATTTTGAGAGAAGTAAACTGAGTCTCAGAGAGGTTAAAACTTAAGCCAAAACTCACACTAGATCAGTAGACTCTAATTCTTGTGTTTTTTTCCCATTCTACTTTAGTGAAAGTACTGTCAGCTGAAAAGACTTAGTCTCAGCAATGCCTCCAGCAGTCAATCCCCTGTCAGAGCATCCTAAAGTAAATAGAGCCCACTGGCTTATCCCATCTATCCCACCGGGGCCCAGCTTAGCCCCTCAATTCCAAGTCTGGGTCAGCATAACAAGGATTGAAGCTCTCTGTGAGTCCAGAGTGGGACTCTCTTCCCCACCCCTGCTCCAAGCTTGGATTTCTGGGAATGGTATCCAGCCAGGTGGGACCAATCCTTCTCCCATTTAAACATGTTATTAATAGCCTGGGAAAGATGATGAAAAACAGAATATGTCAATAGGCATGAGCACTTAGGTGCCTGAAGAAGGAGCCTCCTGCCACTCAAACCTTCACCATCAATTTAAGCACTACCTCATGAACACTTATTAACTGTAAATCACTTAATGGCCATAGTGGGAAGCATTGTCTCTCTGGAAGATTGCTGTCTGATGGGCTCCTGAAGGCTGCTCTCCTCTGGTCTGTTGTGGTCTTGCTTTTCCCCTTCTTCCAGATGCTGCAGCACATTTTGTTTGTGATCCTCCCAGCCCATGGGGTACTTCATATGTTTTTTCAAGGGCTCCTGTGTAGTATCCATTATCAACAAGAAGTGGGTGACGTGCTATGAAACCAGCTCCCACTAGCTCTTGGGTTCTTGTCTGGGGCAAAAAAGATTGAAGCCTGTAACATACAGGGAAAGTGGGGGGAACCAGCAGAGACTACCAGGTTTGTGTGAAGGCAACATGGCCTGTAATTTATTGTGCCTGGGTTCAGGCAGAGAGATTGATAAGACCATCTGCCCCACACAAAGGGAAGTGTGTCCCTTTTATAGGGATGAAATGAAGGCAGAGGACATTAGGTGGGAAGATCCCAGTGAACATCTGTGGTCAAAGTTTTCTGGCAGTCTTGAATCTCAGTGGGCAGAGTCCTTGATGTGTCCAGTGTAAATCCTCAGGTGTCTCCAGGACCTGCAAAATTCCTTGTCCTATCTTATCTCCTTTCCTGTGCTTGTCCATTACAACTTCAGTACTGAGCCGAGTTCCCTGCTGAGAGCTGAGTTCCCTGCAGATAGTAGTGCTTCTGCAGGCAAGCAGATTGGGGTCTGGGAGAGTCAGGCCTGATTAAAACCTTACAAAGCCAACAAAACAGAAAGAAGTAATCAGTGGGGAATGGCCAAATGCATGTGTATTAGAAAGAATAAAAGAAAAGAGGTCCCTGCTTGTTGGGGATGGGTCAGAAACCATAGATGTTGAAGCCCATTGGCCTTTTATATAGTTTTTTGGACTGATGTAGGTGACATAAGGCAGGGATATCCCTGTTGCAGGTAGGCCTTTGATGTCCAGAAAGCAAGATGTTTCCTTTGCATTTCATTTCCTCCAAGGTCTCTCCCATTTGGTTAAGGACCTGTTTTTTTGTCTCGTGCACTCCATTAGTCCCCGAGGGTCTGTTTGGGCCCTCTGGTAGGTTAACTCATTTAGGTCCCAACTTTTAGTTTATTTTAAGTCAACTATTCAGGACCTGTGCCTTATTTGCCTAACTTCTCCTATCTTCTGGCTTCAGTTAAAAGTAATGTTACCTCCTTTAAGGAGCTGAAAATGCAATGGGCATCCATCAGTGTCCACAAATTCAGATGTTGATGGGCAAAAAATAGTCCTTGTGTGTGTTCCTTAAAGTAAGTGAATTCTGCTGGGTGCAGTAGCACATGCTTATAATACCCACTACTCCAGAGTCTGAGGCAGGAAGATTGCAAATTCAAGACCTGCCAGGGCAATTTAATTAAAACCTATCTTAAAACAAACTAACAAACAAACAAACAAACAAACAAAAGTTTGGGATGTAACTCAATGGTGGAGGGCAGACCCAGCATGTGTGAGGCTGTGGGAGCTTGAGTTCAGTCCACAGTACTATTTTAAAAAGTAACTGATTCTGACTTCAGACTACCATCCTAAGAGGAAAGTGGGAAATTCCATGTCAGTCATAACTAGGGGATTCTGCCCATTCAAATGTGGCACTGGAATCTAAGAGGAGTTTGTGTGCCCAGAAATTAGGGCAAAGACAATTAATTTCCAGTCTATTCTAGTCACCTCTGACACCCTCACTTTTCAACACAGCTGTGGAGGAGTGGGACCTAAGAGCCCACCAGGCTTAGGTTCTGCCTCCCATTTTGAACCTCATGGCCATCTTCTCTCCTGGCTTAAGGCACTGCTAAGAATTCCTACAGCCCCAGACTCAGGACCTATCCCTTCCAAGTGGGACTGAGACGGGTAGAAGTCATTCTTTTTTCTCTGGGCTCTCCAAAATCTCTTCCTTCTTCCCTTTGCCTTCAGGATAATATGTCCTTGGTGGGCATTTTAGCCTTTTACAAAAGATGGATTTAGGAGTTTCTGCCTGGTTCTGCATTTGTTTCTGCATTTCTATTGTATTTCTGTTTGTTGAGGTCTGATTGACATCCAGGGTCTGGAGGAAGGGAGGAGCTGTTACAGCTGTTAAATAGCAGTGTACCCTAGATATGAGTATTCTTCTTGGAGAGAAGAGTCTTTATCTCTCTGTTTTAATCCCAACCTTTTTATCTTTTGATTTTCTGTTTTCTTTTACATTTCTAGGTGTACCCAGATGCTTGATTAATCAGCTGCTTGAATTTGCTCTTTTACCTGACTCTATCATTAGGCTGCTCTAACTGCCTACTCATAATACTGTATCTAAACTAAGCTTGTGGCCTCATTCAAGTTTAAGCCCCAGAACAGAATACAATCTCTCAGGGACTCCCTTACATAAGCAGAGGTACATGGAGTTATTACTTTCTTTGATGCTCTCCAACATTTTTTAAACATCAATGTTCTTTTAGGGAAAATAAGAAGTTAAATATTTATCACCACGGAGCAGACAATTCTGTTCATTTTATTATACTAAGTGTGAATACTTCGGACACATTCACTGAGGTCCTTTGTCATTATTCCTTTAAGAATACTTGATACTTAAGTGATACTATGGATTTTAGAGTCAGACAGACCTGAATCCTACTCCAGACTCTACAACCTACTCACTGTATTTGAACTTAGATAATTGAGACCTCCTAGCATAGGGGATCATAGGCAGGGAAAAGGATAAAACAGCATCTCATTAAGCTTTATTAAAGAAATTAATAGGACCTCTTATTAAAGGCAGTTTTTGCATCTGCAGTGAGAATCTAGCAATTAAGGAGACAAAGGTAAGGAGAGAGAGAGAGAGAAACCAGACCCAGGAAGGTGCCAGATAACACAATTAACATAAGAATTCAGCAAGAAGAGTCAACAGGCAAAACAGAAATGTAGACAGAAACATGAAAGGCCAGGATAACCAGCCCCCACCTCACCCAATAAAATGCAAAGGAGATAAGAAGCAGCCACCTAAGGACTCTTATGTAATATATAAAACACACATATCTCCCTTATTTAATAATTATCTCTAAATTATATTTTTATAAGTCTTCTCCCACACACAGACTTATCAATCACAAAGGGGCAGGAAGAAATCAAACAGCTAGAAAGAATGTAGATAGACATGCTTAGGTTAGGATAAAAACAGCCAGAGAATGTATATCTAAAATGTACCAATAAAATCTGATTGGAGAAAAAAAGCATCAAGAGAGCCAATCAGGTGGTGACAACATCCAGGTGCCCACATGAGGGTGGGGGAAATCACTAGTCCTAAATAAAAAAGAGCCGAGGACAAAAATCCATGTGTATTCACCTCTGATGCCCCTACCCTCCCAAGGTGGCTATCATCTTTCTTTTCCATCTTTTTTTCAAATAAACCATCTTCTTTTATTTTAAATTCTGCCTCTTTAATTCATTACTGATGCTGAGAGTTTACAATCCCAGTGTTATGGGTTCCAGACTGTTACATGTTCCAGACAAGGGAAGAGTGGTACATATATCCCACCCTGCCAAAACACCTATAAGTTTCAGCATCCTCACTTGAAAAATAGAAGAAATAATCTGCATTTTCTTGTGTGGGTTAACAGTGATGTGTAAAAAGCTTCTCTGTCTAGTGCCTGTCTCATGCAGGCTCTTCTCAGATGGTGGCTAATTTTAGCTACTGTTGTATTTTCTGTTTTTGGCACCTAGACAGCTTCATTCTGGATCTTTGGTAAGTGTGGATTTTGTAGCAAGAGAGAATCTGGTTATCATGGTCACTTCTGTGCAGCCCTCAGCATATAAGAAGTAAGACTATGGGCCCCTGATGCTTTTTCTATTGAGCTCTGTGGGTGTCTGTTAGTTCTGGACATCAAGGTCCCAGTGTTACCTGCCACTTAGGCTTATATGCTTAGGTTTGTTTTCTCACCACTGACCAAATCAAAGAAGGCCATTTATTTTGGTAAAAGGAAAAGGAATAACTAGCTCTAAGCAGGTTTTTTTCCTCAAATTACCATCTGATCATGTACAAGTTTGATGGGGCCTTTTATACTAGGGAACAGTGGGGCAGGGAATGCAATGAGACAGTGGACACATTCAGGCTTGTTTCATACCTTTCTGGACCCAGACTCTCACTACCTTGCCTAAGGGAATGAAACTGGATTTGATTTCCTGGTACCAATATCCATGCATTCTGTCAGTTCATCTGGACTCTGAAGAGGTAGGATGGCTGTTTATGTCCTAGTCCTGAGGAAGTTTGAGTGCTCTCTAAAAAATCTAACTCTTAAAATTTCATTTTGTGATGCCAGTTACAACTTCCTCTGGCTTTAGTCCAGCCCTCAATCTTGAGGGTTGTGAGGTGCCACATCATCTGATGTCTGATGGTGGACTAGATTATAGACTCCAACAAAGATGTCTGGAATATAAGCAGGGGGAAGTCATCTCCCTGAGCCTGAAAAAATATCAATAAATATTGTGAGTCAAATACAAAGGAAAACCAAATTCAGGAGATATCTAACAGCTACACCTTCTAAAGGGGCTTTTTGCTTTTAGGCAATCATACATAAGAATCCTCTTCGGAACCTCTGCAGCTCTACTTATTTTGTAGTGTTGGCACCCAGGTGACACTTTGAAGCTCACAATTTTTCTCCCTTGTCTGAATGTATTTTCTTCTCTTCTAAAGACTGAAAATTAAATATTTGTGCCTTGCCCCTTGATGTCAAGGTAGATTTCCTTGATGATGGTCAGAACATGTCACATGTTGGAGAAGATTTGACAGATGATTGGAGTTAGTGTCAAAAAACTCTTGCCAAATTTGAGCAATATCAGAGGTTTAGAAAGTTTGGCACTTAGGGTAAGTTTATCTAGAGTCCACTGTCAAGTCTAATCCTTTCTATTTTGTAGTCAACACCCTAAAACATTAGAACATTTTTTTTGTGGGTACCAGGGGTCCGGCTCAGGACCTTGTGTGCCAGCAGGCACCCATGCCACTGAGTGATATCAGTGGCCCTTTTTTTGTATGTGGGTACTGGGAGTCGAACTCAGGACCTCGTGCTTGCCAGGCAGGCACTTATGACGCTGAGGCATCTCAGCAGCCCATGTTTTGGTTTTTTGAGACAGCCTCACTATGTAATTCAGGCTGGCCTTGAATTCACAATGTAGTCTAGGCTGGCCTTGAACTTGTGACAATCCTCCTGCCTCAGCCTCCTGAGTGTTGGGATTACAGGCATGTGCCACTATGCCTGACCAAACATTAGAATATTGACAAATAATGGTTGCAAAACTTACAAGTAAACATAAAACAAGCCAGTAAGAGCAAAGCAAATCCATTCTGTACAGTAGACTAGAACTAAAGAATGTAGTGACTAAGTTAATTAAAGAAAGCCAATATTTCTGTGAACCAAGCTTAGTTCTGCCAGGAAAGTATATCAGCCAAATACTTAGAGTTCCCTGTTTTTGTGAACTGACATGTGAGGAAAAGCACACAATTTACTAATTCTAAGACCAAGAATTATACTTTAGTAACATCTTTAGGATTTCTTAGGTACACATAGAACAGTTGAAAACAATGGAACTGAGGGAGTCAAGCCCCTCCACCTATTTAATTTTAAACAGCACCTTGTGGCCATTCATTCTTCCATTGTCATAAGAGAGTTAGAAAATCACATAACAATAACTCAAGAAATCTCTGATGCACTAGGTGAAAGCACATGCATGTTGGATTGCCTGGACCTTCATTCACCTTCAACCTATTTATCTTAGTTACTTTTCTCCTTGTTAAAGTGAAATATCTGACACCCAAAATTAAAGGAGAAAAGGTTTATTTTAGTTCACAGTTTGTAGAGGTTTCAGTCCATAGTTGGCTGGCTCCAAGGCAGGAGGCATGGCAGAGGAGAAACAGTCTATGCAGGAAGCAGGAAGCAGCAGGTAGCAAGAAGCAGGCAGCCAGGCTTCTTTTCCCTCTTTCCCTTTACATTCTACCCAGGCTACAAGCCTATTGGTTGGTGCCACCCACACCCAGGGTGTGCCTTCCCATTATACACATCAAGAATTATGCTAAACCAATCAACAGACTAATTTACTTATCACATTTCCTTAATCTATATTCATACACCTTACATGCAGCTGCCTCCAAAAAGCCCCACCTATGAGCACCTGAGGCTTTGGAGTGACATCTAAATACAAGCCATAACACTACTCAAGCCTCATTAATGGTTCATAAATATATATTACCAGTTATGCATGTAAGTAAGATCAGAGTGAATTCTGGAACAAGCGTGCGTGTTGTGAGCTCTTGAAGTATTTGTAGCACCCTATTATTCATGTCAGTCATGTCTAGAGACTCACAGTGGGAGGCACCTGGACTAAGGTGCATATCCTTTAATTTCCAAAAGCCTGATTTATTGGAGGCTGTTACTGCTGCTGTGTGACCTGTGTGCAGTAGTTTTGCTTTTCTGTCACTTTGGCATCACTTTTCTGTCTGTGCCATATCTTTTGTTGGCACAGACTTGTCCTAGGCACACATTCCTGTGATCCTCAATAAAGGTAGCTGCTTTCCATTTGCTGTCTGGTTTACACTTAAATTCATTGCTTGTACACAAAAGCCTGGATTATACCTGCCCATCACACAGCAATATTTTTGGCAATTTCCAGCCAGCAGATACTAATAGACACCAGGAGATATTAACTGGGAAATATTGACAGACATTGGCAGCTAAGGAGCCAGCAGCCAAAAGCAGCCAGTCAGGAAAGGAAGGTAAATCCCTTTTGAGGAAAAAAAAACTTCTTTCTCTTGGCTTCTTTTTACAAGTGTCCTTGGTGCATGCTTGTTGGGCATATGGGACTGATACCAGTGATGAATGGCTGCTCTCATCACCATTTGGAGATGACTAGAATTTGGGGTAAAAGGCAAAAAGCAAGAAATCTGCTGATTGGTTGGAGTTGTATTTTCTTGTTGATCCTCACAACGTGCAGATCTGATCTCAGTGGCTACGACTCCACATACCTTTGAGGGGATGAACCTGAGCTGTGCCAAACAGGCAGCCAGTGGGTGAATGTCAATGATTTGGCATAGCCACCCAAAACAGGGAACCAGGGGAACCAGAAAACATTGACCCAGTCCACCTGAAATTATTGCTTTTCTTTGTGGAGTCCAGTTGACAGCATGCCCTGCATGACATATACCTGGGCAGCCACTTGCGTAGCCCCAGTGATGTTTATGGGGCCCTGTGAGTCATAGGCTCACATTTGGTGACTGACCTGTATGGGTTACCTTTGGATTATTCTTGTTCTCTATCTCTCAGAGGAATTATGGATCCCTCTTTGTGCCTGCCCAGCCTTTCCTCTATTGGAGTATTCAAATTAATTAATATATATGTATATGTATGTGTGTATATATATATATATATATATATATATATATATTTTTTTTTTTTTTTTTTTTGGTGCTGCACAACTCAGGGAAACACAGTTGGGAAGTATAATGCTTTCCCATGTGTGAGAAAAAGGATAGCAAAATGTATCCATTTTAAAGTTCATGCCTGCTGCTTCCTGTTTCTATCATGCCACTATTGCCAGTGGCTACAGCAGCTGACAGAGCCAGCTCTGGAAACCTTTCTGGGTCTTAAAGCCCATCTCTAGCTGTCTCCTCATGGGTACTCTAATGGTAGTTCTTTCCCTTTTACTTAATTTTGCTTTCATTGTGATAACTGTGGCCCCAAGTTTATGCTCCTATCTAAAAGAGTGTGTAACCTGCATTTTCTGACTGAATTTTCATGGTGTCTGACTTTTATTTTGAGGTTCATCACCAGACATTTATGCTTTGTGGCTTGATCTAGTAAAATGAGTTTTTTTTTTCCTGGAGTGATGTTTCATTACCTGTTCTTGGACTGCCAGATAGTGGGATATAATCTGTGGAAGTGTCCATTTCATGGCCACAGGGATTGACAGCCACATCTGTGGGGAATTGTTAGGGTTTTGGTGCTCTGTTGAGTGATGCAATTACTGCCCTACCCTAGAATGGATATCAGGTGGTTTAGAATTGGCTAAGAGGCATCCAGCCAGTATGGAATTCAGTTCTGGATTTTTTGTCTGGATCTTTGTGGACATAGTGGAAATTCTAAGGCTCAATAGGGAAAGTGGTGCATGCCTACAAAGAGCTGGAGATGTCCAGCAGCCAGGTAGTTCAGCTTTATTGGGGGACACTTTGATGAAAGATAAAATTGGTTATGAATAATTTAGAGAATGCCCTGTCAGGTTCACATAGGGGAACTAACACAGGAAAGGTTCTATAAGGCTTCAGTGACCTAATGCCAAGCAATTCAGCTTTACCAAGTCACAAACTTTGGGCTGAAAAGCTCAGGAACTATCAGTAGATGCCATGCCAGGTCCCGATTAGTGGGGTAGGGGCTTACCCAATGACAGGCCTGTTAAGATCTCTCAACCTAATTTTTACTTCTATCTAAAGAGGGAAACAATCTGATCTATTCCCTCTTTTATGTCTTGTGTTTAGATGTCCCCACAGAGACGCATGCAGTCATAAGTGGGGCTTTTTGGAGGTGGCTTGGATCTAGAATATGTGATGCTGGAATTGATTCATGGTTCAACACTAGAATTAAGGGCACTAGGATTAAGGGTGTGAGTGCTACTCACCTTAAGTAGCCTGGATAAGATATAAGGGATAGAAAGAGCTATGGTTGACCCTTGTTGCTTTTGCTACCTTCTGCCCACCATGAACTGTTTCTCCTCTGCAATATCTGTCTGCTGTGCCATCCTGTCTTGGAGCCAGCTGTTTATGGACTGAAACTTCTACAAACTGACCTAAATAAGCCTTTCCTCCCTTAACTTGTGGGTGTTGGATATTTTGTCTCAACAACAAGAAAAATAACTAAGACACCTTCTGATCTGATTTATTCTTTCTGGTGTCTTCTCACTCACTAGGTAGTGTGCCATCCCAAGGTCCTCTAGAAAGATCATCTTATATTCTTGTGTAATAAAAAAATGGCCTATGTATCTGCTTGGAGAAAATGAGATGTGGTCACCCACCAGAAGCCTGAAATATAATGCCGTATTTTGATTATAACTTTATTGTAAGAAAAAAAAAATGGTCAGAAGTGTCTTACATTCAAGCCTTTATGATGCTCTACCAGAGGCCTGATCTGCACCCTACAAGTAATCCTCCCTCAGGAGGTGATGTTGCTGAGGACTCCCTCTTGTCAACCCCTCCTCCCCATAGACTGCCTCCTTGTCAACTTGCTCAGTAAGTAAGCTCAGAAGATAAAGGCCATCTCCTGAGTTCACCACATACCATGTCTGTGTCTGCCTGAATTCAGGAACTCAACATCTAAGCCAGTCACTGCTGTACCCCTTTGAGAAGTGGCAGGCACCATTGGTACTATTTGGATGCTAGTCCTTTTTTCAGTTATGGTTAGTCAGCAAAAATACAAGGAAAAATTGGGTAGATTCCCTGAGGATCCTGAAAAGTTTGTTGATGGTTTCCAAACTCTAACAATGGTGTTTGATCGCACCTGCCAAGATGTCCAGTTCATCCTAGTTTCTTGCTACACAGCAGTAGAAAGGAAAATGATTATAAGGGCTGCAAAACAGGCTAATGATGAAACCTTCACAGCTTCACCCTCTGATAATCAGCCAACTTCTGTGTTATTTGAAGCCCAAGAAAGGCCTTGGCGGGATCATAACACAGGGGGTGGAAAGCCAAATGAAAGTTATACATCAAGGCCATTTTAACAGGTATACAAAAAGGGATGCCCAAACCTGTGAACTATGATGAACTCAGGTCTTTTAGTCAAGGCTTTGACGAGAATCCAATTGCTTTTCAGATCCTGTTTGAAGAGTTACTCTGTAAATATGCTGATTTAGTCTTTGAGTCTAGAGAAGGTCAGATTATCCTAAATCAGTATTTCATTAGTCAGTCAGTTCCAGATATTAGGAAAAAGCTCCAGAAGCTCTAACTGGGCCCACAAACAAAAATAACTCAATTGTTCAGTGTGTTCATTCAGTCTTTAATAACTGTGATGTAGTAGAAGACAAATGAGAGTTGAATAAGGAAAAGAGCCAGGCTAAAGCCATGCTCCCCTATTTGATGAGGCTCAGGGAAATGATTGCAGACTAAGGGAAACTTATACAAAACTCCTCTAAAACTCATCAAGGTCCAGAAAAATCCACATTTGTAATCCCATGGAAAAGTTATTGGAATTCTAATAAGTAAAATCCAATCTACCACTTCCAGTGCAATGCATGGTGACAATAAAGACACTAAGGCATATTTGTAGTTGTGGGGAGCCAAGGGGGTCCTAAGTCCAGCTAGTACAATGGCTAACCAGAACAGAGGCCTGGACCCAGGGCAAAACCAAGGTTTTATTAATTCAGGAAGAGGGGAATGGCTTGAGGATGAGCAACCATGAGAGTAGTGTGAAATATGTGAGTGATGTGAGCTGGGCTAAGCTGGAAGCCTGAAATCACCTCTGCAATATGCAGAAATAGAGAGAGAGATTCAGAGAGAGTAATCTGCATAACACAATTCAGGGCAGTATCTAATGTTTTGGGGTCCGTGCTTCCACTTTGATGTGTGATTTTGCTTGGCTGTCTCAGCCCGGCTCACACACACTTCTTGGGAGCTACGGGTGGGGCAACACTGACCTGTTGCCTTGCTTTAAACACTACACATCAGCACCTCAGCTAGACCCATTTGCATTGCTTAAAGCCAAATGAGGGGATAAAGACAAAACTTAGATCTGCACATGTCAATACATGGAAATATGGCCAGGTTTAGCCAAAATAAAGACAGTTGTTCTTCTTTCAAGGAGAGTTATCCATGTGGTCCCCCACAGAAACTGAGGTAATCCGAATAGTGATGGAAGCAAGTCAGTGTGCTTTGTACCCAAGCAATCAGGGCACTGGCTGAAGGAATGCCTTCAAAAACTGCCTAACCCTTGTTGGGCCTGTTAAAACATGGAAGAAGACTACTGCCATTGAATAAGGGGCTGTGTCATTGCCAGAAAGGAATGCAGTCATCTATCACCATGGTCATCAGGGAGGAAGGTCTGGACAACAAATGATAATGTCTGAAGCAGCCTGCAAGGCTCCAACACGAGAGTATTTATATCAACTTACAGGAGACTCGGGTTACTAGAAGTAGTGGACAAACAAATTATATTTGTCTGTGATACTGGAGTGATTTATTCAATTCTAGTTTCATATTGGGGTGATCTTTCATCAATTTCTAAAGTTGTTTTGGGGCTTGAAGATGTTAACTGGACAGCTTTCTGACTCCCACTCTGAACTGCTGTTTGGAAGATTTCCTTTTCAATCAATCTCTATGGTGATAGCAGAGTGCCCCCATACCAATAATTGGAAGAAATATACTCTTCCTTCTCAGGGCCACTTTGAAATCCAAATTTCTGGTAAGCCAGGTCATAGTTGCTGGGACTCAGACAGCCTGACCCCATGGCACCTGATGTCTCTGCCAGGAGTTGATCCCAAGCATGTTATGATGGCACCACAGGGAAACTTGTCAAGGCCACTCCAGTAATCATTCAGCTAAAGAACCCTAATCTAATCTATATATCTATATATCTATAGAAAACAGTTTTACATTAAGAAGCTAGACAAGGGTTAAATCTCATTATTGACAAGTTATTGGCTATAGGGTTACTGATGCCATGCCAGTCCCCATGCAATACAACCATTTTTACCAGTAGTCAAGCCATCAAGAGAATATCACCTAGTGCAAGATCTCAGAGCCATCAATGAGTCAGTGGTGCCTATTCACCCAATAGTATGTGACCCATATACTCTTTTAGCATAGATCCAGTATACATTAAATGGTTCTCTATCCTTGATACCAAATATGTCTTCTTTACTACCACTGTGGATTCTAATTAAATATTTGTTTGTCTTTGAGTGGAAAGATCCCCAAACAGGACTTCACCAGCAGTATAATTGGACTGTCTTGGGGGTTTTTAGAGATAGTCCCTATTTGTTTGCACAGACTTTACTTCAGACTAATGAGATTTAAAGTTCAAAATGCACCTCCTTATTTATATCACCACTAAAGAGTCATCTGATAAAAAATCACCATTAAGACTCAATTTTCGGGCCGGTGAGATGGCTCAGCAGCTTAAGCGCCTGCCCGGCAAGCGCGAGGGCCCAAGTTCGACTCCCGGAACCCACATACGAAAAAGGGGCCGGTGATATCGCTCAGCGGCACGGGCGCCTGCTGGCGCACGAGGTCCTGAGGTTGACCCCCCGGTACCCACAAAAAAAAAAAAAGACTCAATTTTCTAGTGAAAAGTGGTTATAAGGTGTCCAAAATAAAGGTCAAGATTTCTCAAAAAATGGTGACATATCTGGGATATATTTTAACTCCAGGACAAGGACACTTTTCCCAAAAACAGACATAGTTTGAGACTTGGGTCCACCCAAGTCTAAATAACACCTTAGGAAAGGCAGGATTCTGATGCATACAGATGCCACATTTTGGAGTAATAGCCAAACCCCCTATATAAGGCAACTCAAGGACCAAAAACTGATCCCTTAAAATGGACAGTGGTTATTCAAGAAGATTTTAAACCTTAAAACAGGCCCCTGATGCAGACCCCAGCATTAGGAATCCTAGACCCAACTAACCCTTTTTTCTCTTCATGTCAGAGAAACAGGAAATAGCTATGTGAATGCTAACTTAGTATTTGGGCCAGGAAAACTGACCAGTTCTCTACTTTTCAAAGTGACTTGATAGATGCAGGGCTGGCCTAGCTACCACTGAGCAAAAAACCACTATGGCATTCCTAGTCCAGGAAGCTTCTAAGATAAACTTGGGAGCAAAGCTCTTAGTTCTAACCCCACCCCAGGTTAAGGCTCTGTTACAACTCAAGGGACATTTGTGGATGTGTGGGAAAAGGTTCACTAAATATAAGGTCATTCTTATTGAAAACCCAGGTATTTCTCTTCATTCTTGTACCATTTTATATGAAACCACCTTCATAAAAACTAACCAACAGGTAGAATATTAGTGTGAAAAAACCATTCCCCAGAATTATGCCAGCCACCCTGACTTGAGGGACCAGTTGTTGACAGAGATGGCTGGCACATGGTTCATTGATGGCAGTGGCCTCATAAAGGATGGTGTTAGGAGTTCAGGATATGACATAGCCTAACCCAGGTAATTAAAGCCAGAGGACTTCCTCCTGGGACATTGGCTCAAATGGTAGAACTTGTTGCCCTCACATGGGCTCTGCACCTTGTCCAGGGCAAGAGGGTCATTATATTTACTGACTCTAAATATGCCTTTCTGGTTCTTAATGCACATGCAGCCATCTGGAAAGAAAGAGGACTTTTGACTAGTCACCAATCTCTAATAAATCATGAACCAGAGGTCCTAAACCCCCTCAAGAAAGTAAAGCTCCCAAATGAGGTAACAGTTTTCCATCGCTGGAGATATGAAGTTTCCTTTAACCTTGTCTCCCAGGGTAATTTTAAAGCAGATTTCACTGACAAACTGGTTGGTTTCCAATATAATTTTGGCCCATCAATACCTCTGACCATAGTCCCATTACAAGATATTGACTCAGAACTAGGATTTTCCACAGAAGAGCTTCAAATGATTGATAATGAGGGAAGAATTCTACAGGGCCAATGGTGGTATGCAGGCACCCAGCTGTTCTTGCCACAATGAGTACAGTGGAAATTCATAACACTTTCCACTGAGGGTGAGAAGCCACCACCACTATGGCATGTAGGTACTTTGTAGGGCTTGGAGGCCATAAAATTGTAACCCAAGTCTGTAAGACATATCCTGTCTGTGCCCACCATAATTCACAGACTCATCCACCTCTGTTGCATAAACTGGTACAAAGTTGTGTGTACTCTCCTGGAAATGATTGGCCAACAAACTTCACTCATGTGTTGAGGTGTAAGGGGTACACATACCCCTTGTTGTGCATTAATGCCTTTACAGGGTGGGATAGAGGTCTTCCCTATGAGGTTGGACTGGGCCCTGAAGGCGGTAAAAGTCCATCTTAAAGAAGTAATCCCGAGATTTGAACTGCCTGGGTTTATCCAGAGCAATATTGGGCTCTATTTCACATCCCAAATCACCCAGGTGTTGCTAAAGCACTGGGAATCATGTAGCATCTCCACACTGCATGGAGACGACAGCCATCAGGAAAAGTTGAAAGAACCAGTTAAATTCTTAAGCAAACCTTAGCCAAGCTGTTTCAAAAAACCCACCATGAGTATCTAGATCTCCTCCCAATGGCCTCAATGAAGTTTTTGGTGACACCCCAAATTCAAACAGTCTCAGCACATTTGAGATGCCTTGTGGAGACCCTTTTAGGCATCTGACTTACTACCTGACACTGAAACTTCCCAGCTCTTTCAACATGTGACCCACTAGGAACTTTCCAACAGGCCTTCCAGGAAAATGGAAGTAAGATTCTTCCATTCCCAGGGACTAACAATAATTGTCCACCCCACATCTGCCCTGCTGACCAGGCTCTAGTCAAGACCTGTAAAGAAGATGGACTCCAGGACCAACTCACAGCCAAATGAAATGGCCCTTATACAACTCTTCTATCTACTCCTTTTCCCATTAAGGTACAGGGAATGGACAGTTGAATTCACCTCTCCAGGGCAAAAGCCAAGCCAAGTGAAACATCAGAAAATGAAGAAACGAGACTACAAACCCCATACTGTGAACCAGTGGATGACCTCAATTTTCTTTTTAGAAAAGAAAATACCAACCACCCTGTTGAACCAGATAAACGAAACATTTTGTTACCTCTAACTGCATGGCTAGTCTTGCTACTCTCTTGTTTACTACGCTTGAGGTCGCTGTTCCAAGTTATAGCATGATTTATTTTGTTTTTTTGTGTTTCTTTTGGGATCCTCCCGGATGATTCAAAAACTGCCTCTAATAGAGATAAGTAGTGATTACTTACATAAAACCTTAAAGCTAATTACTTCTTTTTCCTATCATCAACAGGTATCTAAGAACTTGACTGACTGCCTAGATGTACTTGCCCATTACATTGCCATCCTTTAAGATAAAACAGACTCACTAGTAGTGTTGGCCATACAACACCCTAGGGGACTAGATCTGCTAACCACTGAAGCAGAAGGGTTATATTTGTCTCTAAAGAAGAATGTAGTTTTATGTCAATCAGTCTTTGAGCATCGCTTCCTGGCTCCAGTGCAGATCACTCAGCCTGCTGGCACAGATCCTTCATCCTGCTGGCACAGACTTTCTAGCTTCCACCACTGATGTTTGGGCCTTCCCAGTGCAGATCCATGAAATAGACTTGCATGAGACATTGTCGTGGTGTCTAGGCCTGCAGTTGGAACCAGGGAGGACATTGCCATGAGCTCTAGGTCTTCAGCTGGACTCATGTAGGACATTGCCGTGGGATCCAGGCCCTTGGCTAGATTATTTGGGTGTCTAGTGTGGACAGATCTCCTGCACTCTTCTGCATTTGACTCTTTGGATGAATTTTATAAAATAATCCTATAAATTATGCATCCTGTATTAAATCTTTTCCCTTGTAAACCCTGACTACAACATGTCAACAACAGAAAATCCAAATAATCTAAAAATGTGCAAATAATTTGAACAGACATTTCTCCAAGGATGATATACAAATGGTCAGGAAGCACATGCACAGATACTCAACATCTGAACTCTTCTGAATTTGACTCTTTGAGCCAATATTATAAAAATAATCCTATATATTATGTGTCCTGTATTAAATTGTTTCCCTTGCAAACCCTGACTACAACAACACCCCTTAAAGATTTTTGAGCACCTGTGCTCTTGAGGAAGGAATAGTACCACTAGAAACAATGGAGATGAGAAAGTCACTCCCTTCCTTCAACTTGATATTAAACAGCACCCTTGGGCCATTCCATTTTTCATGGTCCTAAGAGAGATACAAAATCACATAACAGTAACTCATATCTCTGATGCCATAGGTGAGAGCACATGTTCATTGGATCTCCTGGCCTGACCTTCAATCACCTTCACCCTACTCAAACCTCATTAATGGTTCATAAATATGTACTACATGTCAAGAATATAATTAAGATCATAGTGAATTCTGGGACAAACATGTATGTGGAGAACCCCTGAGATGACACAGCACCCTGTCAATCACTCCTATCAATCAGTCAGTGGGAAACACCTGGGCTTGAGGCAGGAGATTAGTGCATGGCAGGATTTCTGGGGAAATAAGTGTGACTTATTAATTGCAAAGTTCCAGGACACATCTGCAGAAAAGTTCCAAAAGCATTGCATGTGGACTTTATGAGAACTTGAACAGTTTTGGATAGGACAACCTAGACCTGATATCAGCCTGAGGAGTGGGTGATACAAAAAGGACAGCCACCATTAAGTTCTCCATATTGTAGTCCATTCTCATGCTGTAGAATGTACTTCTTTTCTTACTTTTTCTTAGTTCAAATTCACTCCACAGAACTTGGTTTTCCCCTATCTTTAATAAATGTAAAATTTTGCTACCATTTGCCCTTCCCTTGACAATTCTTGGTTCAGGACACAAAGAATCTGGAAACTGCCTCTATAAGAAGACTTCAGCACCTGAAAGCCAGTAACATATTTGACAGAGCCAGCCAGCAGGTAAGCCCCTTTTGGGCACTTTTTTGTTTCACTCTCTAAAATCTACAGCTGACTAGCCCCCTGAGGCTGGGGAATTCAGGAAGCATTCACAGCACCAGGAACAGTTTCTAGTGTGTCTCACCATTTGGAAGGGGGAAAAGGTAAGCACATGGCCTCTGTTTTTTCCAACTGCTATGAGACCCGTAGGCCCACCTCAAATTTATCTACCACTTTTTCTTTATTTTTCCTGTTTTCAGTCACTCATTGTGGGTATGAGTCAGTGAAGAGCAGTCACAGATGCTGTTATCTCAGTCACAGAACAGATACTTCAGGTTCCATGTGTGTGACTTAGAGTATCATATGCCTTTTTGTCTTTATGTTTCTGTTCTCCATGATACTTTTGCTCAGCTTTCTCACCATTTTGGGGGAAAAATAGCTATCGGTAACTTGTTCTTCTGCTTGAATAGCTGCCTACCTGAGTTTACCCCCTTTTTGTGCTCCAAGTCTCATATGCACTTTTCTCCTAGATAGACTTTTATCTCTGGGTAAAATTAGTGAGTTTCTTTCTCAGGGCTTTGTTTCATCCAAGTCCACCTTTCCACCATGATTAGCAGCCATTTTGGTTCATCATGTGAGTTAGATACATGAGTCAGCCATTTGGATTCAACACATGGGTTGGGCATTTTGATTCATCCTGTGAATTGGCCACATGGATTCAGCCATATTTGTTGGCCATTTTATTTGGTCCTCATATGAGCTTTGGGTTTAACTTGCTCTTCTTTTATTAGAATCTGGAGGTTTAAAATTAGGTTATTTACTTGAGCTCACTCTGTTTTTCTGATGTGGGAATTCACTGGTATAAATTTCCCTCATTGGACTGCTTTCATTGCTTCTTGTACGGTTCAGTGTGTTGTACCAACATTACTGATTAATTGTAGACACTAGTTTATTTTTTTAATTTCATCAGTGACCCACTGGTTGTTCAGGAGGGTATTATTTAATTTCCATGTGTTTATATAGATTTGTGGTTTCTTTTGCCATTTATTTTCAATTTCATTGCATTATAATCTGTTAATATTCATGCAGTAATACTGATTCCTCCACATTTATGTAAGCATGTTCTATGAATAAATATGTAGTCTATTTTTGGGAACATCCCATGTGCTGCTGAGAATTAGTATTCTCTTGTTGGGTGGAACATTCTTAAAATATCTACTAAATACATTTGTTCAAAGGTTTGGGTCAGCTCTGATAGTTCTTCGTTGAATTTTTGTATAGTCGATTTGTCTATTTGTGACAGTGGTGTATTGAGGCCCCCCATTATAAATATATTAGTACTTCTCTGATTTTTCATATCCATTAGTGTTTGTTTTATATAGTTTGGTGTGCCAGTATTTAGTGTATATATATTTATGATTGTTAGCTCTTCCTCTTGGATTGTTCCCCCAACAAGTATGTAGTGACCTTCTTTGTGTCTTCTGATCAGTCTTGGCTTAAAATGCACTTTGTCTGCATATAGAATAGCTACCCCTGCTTTTTTCTGGGTTCCAGTTGCATGGAATATTATTTTCCATCCTTTGACTTTCAGTCTATGAGTTTATTTTCAGGCTGCGTTTCTTGTGTGCAGTATGTTGTTGCATCTTATTTCTTGATGCATTCTGACAATCCCTTTCTTTTGATTGGTGAATGGAGATCATTCATATTGATGGTTACATCTAATAGGTATTGACTTATCTTTTCATTATATTATTTTCCTTTTGTAGGTTCCCTTTTCTAACCTTTCATTTAATTGCTTGCCTTGCCTGGTAGATTCACTCTATTGGGGTTCTTGGAAATGTTGTCTTAATTGTCTTTTTCTAGAATATCCTTTAGAAGTCTTTGGAATGCTGGTTTAGTGGGCATAAATTTTTTCAGGTTCTTTATCAAGGAATTATCTTATTTCTGAATCAATTTTGAAAGAATACTTTGCAGAGTACATCAATTTGGGTTTGAGGTTGTTTTCTTTTAGGGTTTGTAATATTTCGTTCCAAGCTCTCCTTCATTTAAGTGTTTGTGTTGAGAAGTCTGCTGTGATTCTGATGGATTTTCCTTTATAGGTGATTCATTTCTTTTGTCTAACAGCTTTAAATATACTGGTCTTGTTTTTAATTTCTGGAATTTTGGCTATTATATGCCTTAGTGTAATATTTTTTTCTGATCATGACTAATTGGAATTCTGTACACCCTACTTATTTGTAAGTCAATTTTTCTTTATGTATTCTTGGAATTTTTTTTGCTATTACTTCTGTGAACAGGCAATTTGTGCCCTTTGTGCTATCTTCTAATTTTTCATTGATTCTAATTAATGTTTTTAAAGTACATATTAGTCTTCTTTGCATTGTCTAGCAGTTTTTGGATTGACTTTTTATGGTCCTTTGCTATTTCTAAGAAGTCTTTCATTTTGCGCTTTTTAACCAAACTTCTGTCTTCGAGATCTGATATTATATCTTCACATTGGTGGATTCTGCTACATTTACTTTCAATACAACTTTTAATCTCCTATATTTCTATATGAGTATTTTATGGAATCCATTTCTTTTCTATGTTGGGCATTCATAGTTTCTATGTCTTTCCTAAGTTTATCTCTCTCTCTCTCTTTTATCTGTATCTACTCTAGATTCACTAATCATTTCCTTCATTATGCTCATCATTTCTTTAGTTATCTGTGTAGTTATTTCTTTTTTGGTCTTTTCATGAGACTTATTCATCTGTTTTGTTACTTCTGCTTCTCCTATTTCAGAAAGTTCAGCTGGGTGGCTTTTGATTTCTTCACTTTACTATCCCCTGGATTTCTCTTGGTTGAGTTGGGGGAATTAGGTTGCATCTTGCTTTCATGTTTTCTAATTTTCTACTTTTCTTTTGTTTATTTGTCTTTTTCAATGATGCTTGTAAATTTCTTATGGTAGGTTGGTTCTTTGCTAGTATCAAGAACTCTTAAGGAAATGACTACTTTTCAGAGATGTCTTTTAGGTGTAGCTGGCTTTTGGCCTCTAAAACAACCCCAGGATCCTATCTCTTCTGTTTATTAGGGAAGAAAAGTTGCAGCCTCTTTGGTCTAACACCCAGTTCTTTGCTACTGGGCTGTAGTGTTGTTCGTGTCCCCCAGACAAGCTGGGTATTGACATATAAGCAAGATCAATTTATCACAACTATGTCACTTTGGCCTAGTGGTACAAACATTAATAACAATAGCATAAAGCACAGACTGGAAAATGACAAGTTGTAATAACTAATAATTGCCACCTTTTATGCTAAGTACAAGATTTATAGTTATATAACAAAATCTAAGGCAAATAAGAGAATTTTATATAGTAAATATCCACTCAATTGAATAATTTTAACATAAAGGGAGAAATTTTCAAAGGGAATAGAGGAAAAAATATAAAGATGAGAGGAGAAAAAGATTTTAGAGGCAAAGCTTAGAGACAAATAAAGATTACCCAAAACTCAGGAAATGGGTGAAGAAAACAATAGGTAAGAAAAGAAGGAGAAAACAAAAAACAAGAACAAGAACAATACAAAACAACAAAAATACTAAAAACAATGTTTCCACTTACAAATAAACAAGCAATTAAAAAAGCCCAAAAGCATAGAATACAGAGAAAAGAAATTTTTATGTGATTTCAATGCTGTAGTGATTTTCTGTGGTCAAGAGTTTTGTGGCAGTGTCCAATTTAAGGAATGACTCTGCTCTCACTGGTAGATAAGGGAAGTAGTGATAGCCCAGATCCATCCTGGATAATCCCAGCAGGCTGGAAGTAGGATTTTGACAGGTTGCCAGTTCTGGGACATTGAAATCTACTGAAATTCATGTTGAACCTGGCCTCTGGTCATGGACATGGGACATGAGTCACTTAGCTCATAACACTTTGCCTGTCTCTTGCCAGCCTGACCACAGCTCCTTGACCATGGACATTTTTTGTGGTTGTCCCTAATCCAGCCACTGTGGGAGTTGAACACTGGGTACCTTAAGATGAAGATTACCTTATTCCTCAAAAAACTAAGATTAGAGGTCCCATTCAACCCAGCTATTTCTCTTATGGTTATCTTCCCAGAAGAATTAAAAACATACCACAGTGATATATGTGCACCCATGTTTATAGCAGCACAATTTGTAATAGCTTGATATTGGAAACAACCCAGATGCCCATCAACCAAGGAATGGATAAAAAAGATGTGGTCTTTTTATACAATGGAGTACTATTCAGCCATAAAGAAGGATAAACTTGAGACTTTTATAGGTAAATGGATGCAACTTGAGACCATACTCATAAGTGAAATAAATCAGACTCATATGTGTAAACATCATATTGTCTCCCTGGTGTGAGAAATTGAAAGAGTAAGTAAGGTCTAAAATGTACAATAGATACTGTGAAATAGGAAGAAGTTGTTCAAAAGGAAAAAGAAAATAGGATGGGTAAAAGGGGAAAAGACAGTAGGGAAAAGAGGAAAAATTCAAGTTAGTTATACCATTAGAGACTCTTAGTTCATTAGAGAGGAATGCTTGTGCTAATATTGATTTGAGAAATTTTTATGCCCATATCTTATACCCTGAGCAGCTACTTTAAAGATAATAACATGTAATGTATTAACTATTCTTATTCTTCTATTTTTATGAAATTCTGTTTTATCTTTTTTCCATTAAAAGAAAAGAAATACTTGAGACAGCCATAAGTTAAGTAAGACCTGGGGAAATGGTCAGGCATATCTAGGTGAGACATCCAACAAAGAAACTGGCCTTGTTTATTTGGTAAGTCAATGTCATTTCCGGGGAGGTGATGGTTGTACTCTGAGATTAAAACTTCAAAAAATACAACCAAATGGAAAGATATGCAATGTTTGGCCCTTAAACAAATCCTGCTTTAAATGAGCCAGTTGAAAAACACATGTTTGCATAAGTAAAATAAACCTAAGAATATATTATGTATGCTGGGTGTGGTGGTACATGCCTATAATTGCAGCACTCAGGAGGTTTAGGTAGGGGGATCACTGTGTGTTCACAGCCAGTCTGAGCTATGTAGTGAGTTCAAATCCAGCCTAAACTACATAGTGAGGTCCTGTTTCAAATAATCAAAAAAAGTATATATGTGCTTGTGTGTGTGTACATATATATAGATATCTATCTATCTATCTATCTATATAGATAGATAGATAGATAGATATACCACAGATATAAGATAATTATTTTTAGATGTCTTAATAGTATTGTGGTTCCATAGGAAAATAGACTTACTGTCTTAGAAACATATACCAAAATATTTAGTTTTTGAAGTCTTGATATCTGTAACATACTTTAATACTTCATAAAAAGTGTTTAAGCATTATGGGAAAATTTTAGCCATTATTAAATGTAGGCATTATTTTCTATTTTTTATGTGTATAAACATTTTGATAATAAAAATTTAAGAATTAAAAAAGCGATGAAGACTCTCTGTGGCTTCCCTGAGTCCCAGGTTCTGTTGGCCTGTCCCATTTTAAGAGGCATTCTCTCCAGGGGATATGGCAATCACTTGGACTCATCACTTGATGAATGGCAATCACTCATTAGCTGTTGTAGGGCACAGCATCTACTGCTCTGTTCCACTGCTGCATTTCTCCCTCTGGAATTGCCCAGTTTCACTGTGTCACTGTAGATTTAATCTTCCTTTCTCCCACCATGAACCAAGACCTAGGGAGTAAGTGCAGATTGCCCCTTCCTTTTTCTCCCTCGTGCTCTGTCTCTCCAATTTCTCTGAATACTCCAGTTTTCCCTTCAGATCTTTCCTGGTTTCCAGGGATCAACCTCCTTCCTTCTTTTCTTCCCCAAGTTGTTATTTACCAGTGTCTGGAACCTGCATCTTTAACAGGCTGGTTGCTACTACACACTGCCCTGCCATCTTCCTGGAAGTTCTCTCTCTTTAATCTTTTATAAGCTTTGCAAAAATTATAATTTTTCGGGCCGGTGAGATGGCTCAGTGGCGTACGCGCCTGCCTGGCAAGCGCAAGGGCCCGAGTTTGACTCCCAGAACCCACATACGTAAAAAGGGCCAGTGATATCGCTCAGCAGCATGGGCGCCTGGTGGCACACGAGGTCCTGAGGTCAACCCCAGGTACCCACAAAAAAAAATTATAATTTTTCTAAAGATAAACACCTGAACATTCTGATTGGCTAACACAGGGAATGCATGTAAATGGTTGAGGACACTTTTGTCACACTTTTCAAATCATTTTCTTAAGTCAGGTGAACAAAAAGGCATTTGGGATTATACTTTATTAGTTACCAAGTGTTCTTATTTTTAAATAATATGGTCCCATCTAAACAATATATAAACAAAAGTACACAATTATGGCATATAATATACACATTCATGCCAACACATATAAAACAAGAAATAAATTATCATTTGCCAGCTTTTACAAAGTTATACTATTGGCACTATTTGTCTCCTAAGCAATACTTGAACTTAAATTTGCATATCTGAAGGTAGCATTTCAGGTTGTAGCAAGATGAGAAATATACATCTCAAAGGAGATTGCTTTCTGAGTTAATCAGAGTTTGAATTTTCTGAAGCATTTTTCTGCCTTAACTTATAAACCTTAGTCAATGTAAAAGCTTTTGTCCCAGGATTTGAGACATTTTCTATTGTGCTAAACTTTTGATATAGCTGGTCAGAAGTTTATACAATGTATGCTGCTTCATTATTCAAAGACTCTACTATGACAAAAGAAACCAAGAAAGCACAAAGGCAAGCCATCTGTAGTCAAATATCTATTTTTCTAGTTAAGGAGTGGAGATGGTTGGTGACAAAAATCAATTTTCAGTGAACAAGTTTTGACAAATATTTTGAAACACAACTTGTTTAGAATGAATCAAGGACTCTTGGAGAAAATAAGGAGAAATTTAAGCACAATAAATACCTATGTTAACCAAGTAGCTCCATGGTCTGTGGGTACAGAAGGATCTTGCTTGTTCTTCTTACTAGTCCAAAAAATTGCAAGAAAAGCAGTAATGGCTTTTATCTTGGCCAAATTTATTTCAAAGAATCTTCTTAATGACAGTTCCATGATGTCACAGTGTGCTTTCAGTTATACAGGCTATGTTGTCATAACATTGTATTTTTCTAGGTCACAGGTAACTAAAACATTTTTAGGGAGATACAGTGTACCACAAGCACTTTTATTACTGAGCAATTTAAAACAGAGCTCCTCAAACACATCACCAGTATCTGTATCCTCTTAAAAATCTCTTAATCTAAACTTTTTTGTTGACAAATGGTTCAACAACCTTGAACTCTATGTTGGCTCACAAAGAAGCCTCAGAATGGCATGAAGTCCCAAATGGCTTACATAATTCTTGATGGTACTGAAATCTGCTGCCCATCCTAGCATAAAGGTGGTTATAAGAAGAGAAATATAAAAACAAAACAAAACAAAAACAAAAGAAACTTAAGAGAATGATAAATGATTTAAGAGAAGTTCCAAATCATGGAAATAGTAGGTACCTGGAGTCCACATTCTAGAGGGAAACTATGCAGAGGTTGTCAGCTCCCCAAACCAGCCAAAACTCATCAGCTCCATAAATCTTTTTTTCTTTCACCACAAATGCATTCATTAGCAGCTAATGGCATGAACAGAAGAGCACAATTCCTGGGTGGAAGAGTGTTCCTGACAGCAGCTGGAATGTTCCTGGAGTCCTCACCATGGGTTCAGCTAATGATGAGTAGTCAGTCTCTTTCCCAAGTGACTGTCAGGATGCAGAGCTCTCAGGAGCAGGGACTTATGAACCTTTATGTTCTCCAAAACTGTTACTGGCCACTTAGTCTCCTGCACTCAAGTTTGTCTGCTCACCACTGATGAAATCAAAGGAGGTCATATATTTGGGTAAAAAGGAAAAAGGATTTATTCAAATCTAGTTCCTGGAAAATGGAGTGGCCTATTTGCCTTTTGTCATCATTTCACCATTTGCAGGTGAGCAGGGGTCTTTTATAATAAGGAACAGATGGGAGGAGGAGCACAGAGAGATAATTCAGATCTTCACACTTGCTTTATCAGTTCCAGCCATCTTCAACTCATCTTCCTCTTTCCTATGGAAATGAAACCAGATGCCTATCCTCCTAGGGGTGGTATCTGTATATTCTATCACTTCTGTCATAGGAGATGAGGTGGTGTTGGCTATGTGCTCAGCAGAAGGAAGTTTGAAGCAGTTACTAATCTCCAAAAGAAGAATAAAGCCCTACCATTTAAACTTCCATTTTTCAGTGCTGGTTACAATCCCAGAGCTCAGTCTGTTTCTGTCATCCTGTGGGGATATCCTCAGATGGACTCAGGGCCTACCCTTCTCTCTCTGCTCACCATAGGCTCCATGAACACCATGGAAGAGACCCTGCTGATTCCACTGACCTCATCATTAGTCTATATCCTGAAGGATTGGAAACAATTTGACCTGGACAATCAGGAAAAAAACAAAAAACTACTCATCTTCTACTGCAGTGCACTGGGTACCACTATGAATTGGCAGAAAATGGGTACAGGATGGCAGTCTAAATTACAATACAGTTCTATTCTTCAGTTAGATCTTTCTGAAAAAAGGAAAGTAAAATAGTCTAAAATCATGTATGTTCAGGTTTTTATAGCTTTTTATCAAAAACTATCCCTCTGAAAACACCCAAGAGAAATAGTTCTTCAAGAGGCTCCCAAACAGGAGATGTTATCATTGATCATCCCCTCTTCATGCCACCACCTGTCTCTCAGGGAGACATGAGTCTCTCTGACATGTTCAGTGAAAAAAAACACACTGGGAGATATCAATCTCCTCCTTATAATTCTCAGGTCAGTCAGTCCCACCTTTTCTAAGTGACCAAGAAACTCCATCAGTGGCTAGCTCCCCCAGAGAAATGTGATACTCCTCACCCCTTTCTTCATGCTCCTCAGAGAGCTTTAAGTCCTGCAGAACATACTTGGAGCAGAATTTTCTATTCTTCACACTAACAACTCATCCTGTGCCTGTGAGAGGTCCCAGAAGTAGAGGAGACTACTCTAGTCCTGTTCCTTTTTCAGTGGCAGATAGCCAAAGTTGCAAAGAAAGTTTTCGTTGACATTCAGATCCTAATAGATTTGCAGATGGGTGTCAAACACTTTTCCCTTGTTTTTGACCTCACATGACAACATGTTCAATTTGTCTTGGCAAATTGTGGTACCCCAGATGAAGAACAAAGAATTCTAGAAAGTGTTAGGATATATGCAGATGAGCAGTATGCTACAGAAAGAGAAGGGAATCATCCTAGAAAAGTTACTGTCCCTCTGACAAATTGAAACTGGGAATATAATACTATCGATGGACTAGACATGAGATTTAAAATGATAACCATTCTTATCATGGGAATAAAAAGATGCCTTAGGAAAACTATTAATTATGAAAATGTGAGAGAGATTACATAGGGCCATAAGGAAAATCTAGCTATCTTTCATAGCTGATTAGAAAAAGCTCTCAGTAAATAAACTTAGGTCCATCTTCCAAAGAGAGACAGGCACGATTGGGACAACACTTCATTAGTCAATGATCTCCAGATGTTATGGTTTGTGTCAATATGTCTCCCCAAAGCCTCATGCACTTTTAAATGGAGTTTTTTTGGAGGCAGCTGAATCTAGGTTTTGAGACTGATTTGTAGTGCAATGCTGGGATTAAGGGTGCTGGAATCAAGGGTGAATGATTGCTAGATCAGTCCATTGATTGGATTGGCACCACCCTAATCCCAGCAGTCTGGATAAGATAAAAGGGGCAGAAAGAGGCTTGTTTCTCTCCTCCACTCTTGTTGTTTTTGCAATTTTCTGCTGCCATGAATGGTTGCCTCTATGCCATGCCACCCTGCTTGGAGCCACCTGACTATGTACTGAAACCTCTATAAACTGTGAGCTAAATAAACCTTTACTCCCTTAACTTGTGGGTGTTGGGTATTTTGTCTCAGCAATGGGAGAAAAGTGACTAAGACACCAGATATTTGGTGCAAATCACAAAGAAAAAAAAAAACCCTTCAGATGGGTCCTCAGAACACTTTGATGCTATTGATCCACAAACTCTTCTGTGTTTAGCAATTGAGATCTGCAACAGAGTAAAAAGAGAGTACCTGAGAACAAAGGGAGGCCAAAATTATGGCTGTGGCAATTGACAGTGCTTTAAGCACACCCAAGCCACACAAAAGAACAACCAGGAGCAGCCAAGGAAAGAGTTTCTGTTTTATTATTATTATTATTATTATTATTATTATTATTATTTATCTTTTCTTTTTGAGACAGAGGCACACTATGCAGTTCAGGCTGGCCTTGAACTCACTTTGTAGCCCAGGCTAGCCTTGAACTTGTGGTGATCCTCCTGCCTCAGCCTTCCAAGTACTGGGATTACAAGCATGCACCACCAATACACGGATTGAGTTTCTATTTTAAATGCAAGGAAATCAGACACTGAGTATGTAACTACACTGTGCCACTGCCCAGACCCTGCTTTTTGTGTCAAGTGGCTGATGTGACTGATCCATGACACTGGAGGACTGATTATCCCTGCTCCCAGAGCAGGGCTGAACTGGCCAAATCCTCACCTCCCAGTCTAATAAAAATTTCAGGGGCCAAGAGCAAGGTGCAATGATCTGTTCACAGTTACCTTCATCTTCTGTGCTGCCTGTAATTCCAACACTCAGGAGGATCAGGCAGGAGAATCATCATTCATCCAAGACCAGTATAGGCTATATAGTGAGTTCAGGGCCAGTCTGAACTACATGGTGAGACACAATCTCAAGTGAAAAAAAGTAGACTCCAGTACTGCTCTGGGTATAGATAAGTAGTCATTAATGACCTTTGACCCACTTTAGAGGTGTGAGCAAAGTCTAATTGCCACTCCCCTCCAGGGTATGCACCACTCTTCAGAATGGGTTCCAACAAAAAGTGGTCTGGTGGTTCTAACATAGGAGGTGGCTTGTCAAGGTTATTGTAGATAGAGAGTGGGCGAGGTTGGCAGACCTGTTGGATAGTTGCCACTAGCCTTGTTCCTGTGAAAATTCAAAGGATCATATCTCATGTAGCATCTCTTCCCATATGCAAAGAATCGTGAAGGGTTTTGATAGACTTTCATTGTGTCCCTTGATGAAAGACTAGTTGGTTTTCCAAAATAGGCATTTATCTTGGGACTTCTGTTTCAGTAAGATCCACAATGTGGGTAATTCTCTTAGGGCTATGGGTCTCAGGATTTCAGTAGTTTACCTAATATCCCTCTTCACCATGTGTCAGCTCCAAAGGAAACATGGAAACTAAGCTTACTGGTAAACTTGTGCAAGTAATCACATGAAAAAATAATCTCTCCAAATGCTGGGTCTGTCATAGTCCACCTTTTAAGACAGACCAGGAAATATATTGATCTGTATTGCATTTTTTCTCCAGTGTGAGAAACCAAAGGTGTAAAAAAAAGGACCAAAATGTATAATCAATATTGGGAAATGGGAAGAAAATGTTCAAATGGGAAGGGGAAAAAAGGAGGGAATGGGGAAAAGAAAAAAGGGATAAGAATAAAAGAGAATAGAAGAAAAAATGGAAAAAAAGCTTTTGTAAATAAGGAGAAGAGGTGTTGAAGGGAGGGGAGGGGATTAGGGAAAAAGAAGAATAAATATATATTATGTACAGGTACAAATTCCCTTTGATGAATGTGATCATTATGTTTATCTAAAATACACCAATAAAATTAACAAACAATAAAAGATTCCTCAATTTTCTTTAACCTTACCCTTCAAAAATCAATGTATTCCTTCCTTTCTTGGAATATGATTTGTGGTCATATTACTCCTTCTCATTTTTGGCTCCTGCCTCCTCAACTTAATAGTAAAGTTTGTCCATTCAAGTCTTCAAAAGATCCACCGTCAGACAACAGCCCACGACTCACCTGATAAATTACCAAGCTTTTGCCCATTGAACAGGTGACTCAACAATTCTTGGCCTATAAGAACTAACTCTTTCGAGAGATTATTAGCACCCTAGCAAGTAAGCTCCAATACCTCAATGTCATCAGAGAGAACATAATTCCTAGTAGGTAAGGTCTATAGTCCCTTTCATCAGGAAACAGCTGTAAGAAGAAAGAGACCTCTACTCACTCAGCATACCATAAAGACTTGTGAGGATTATGTATCTCAGGGAAAAAATAAGGTAGAGATTAGGGTTGGGGCAAAATGGAGAAACAACTGGGAAGGATGTTTCAAAGGCTAAAAAATAGCAGAAGTCATTCACAGAAGACAGTACCCAAAATGACTCCATGGCTCCTGAGCACTATAGAATGGAGCCAATTGGAAAGCAGTATCTTCAATTCCTCATTTGAATCTGACACTATTCACAAGACCAATCAGAAGATATTCTTTTTAATCCTTCATTTACATCTGGTAGGAAGCCAAATAAGTCTTTCAATACAACAGTTTAAGTCTGGCATGACAGCAAGTAAGTCTTTGAGAAGGCAACTGCCCCAAAGACCCATTTGTATGAAGGGAAAGTCAATCCAGGAATTTTGTACACAAAAGACACATTTCCCTTATTCTTTGAGCCTCTGCAAACATTTTCACCTACCCACTCCCACTCTGTACAGTATACTTCTTTTCCTCTTCATTAAATGCACACCTTCATTGCCTTTTTTGTGTGTCTTGTCCAGTTATTTATTTTTTTCTTTTTTTGCAGTCACCAACAACCTGATAAGAAGTTCCATTGGACCCTCCACCCAGTAACATGTACAGGCCAACTCACAGAAAGCAAAGACTTAGATTTATCATTTAACAACTTATAAAAGGTTACACTATTGACATAATTTTCCTTTCTGCAGTCCTAAGCAATAGTTAATCCTAAATTTGCATATCTAAAGATACTGTTCCTAGTGGTAGCAAGGTGGAAAATATATGCATTTGAAAAGAAATGGCAGAGCACCTGCTTCACAAGCATGAGGTCATGAGTTCCATTCCCAGTACCAAAAAAATAAAGAAAGAAAGAAAGAAAAGAAAGGAGATGGCTTGCCCAAATTCATCAGAGTTTGATTTTACTGAAGATATATATATATTTTTTTGCCCTAGGTGTTAGCAATTTAAAAACTCTTGCCCCAGGTTTTAAGACATTTTCAATTGTGCTAAAATTCAGGCATACCTGGTCAGAAATTTATACATCTTATCCTGGTTCTATTACTCAAGTCCTCTAGAATGAAAAAAGTAAACCAGTTTAGGAACAATACTCCTTACCAAGAAAAACACAAAAGAAAGCCACCTGTAGGTAATGTTTTCAATTTTTCTAGTTAATTGGAGGTGGCAGGAGGCACAAATCAATTTCCAGAGAACAAAAATTTTGACAAGTATTTTCAAACACAGTCAAATTTAGAATGAACCAAGAATTGTTAGCCAAAATGAAGGGAAATTAAAACCCCAATTAGAAACTCATGAATATTTTCCTTGTAGCTGTAGCTTTAAGACAGGCCAACAGGATTAAGCAACTCCATGGGGGAAAAATACTCCCAATACAGTGATGCCATACTCACTGTACACAGACCCAATCAAAAAAGTGCTATTTGGAACAAATCAGATACTTTCTATTTTCAGTCCTTTGTTGGAATCTGGTGCCATTCACACAAACAATCAGAAGATGATCTTTTCTGCTGGGGGTGGTGGCCCATGTCTATAATCCCAGCACTCAGGAGGCTGAGGCAGGATGATCACCACAAGTTCCAGGCTAGCCTGGGCTACATAGTGAGCTCAAGGCCAGACTGAACTACAAAATGAGACACTGTCTGAAAAACAAATAAAAAAAGATGCTCTTTTCCATACTGCATTTGCATATGGGCACAACCAAACAAAAGACACTGTTTCTGATTCTTCATTTACATGTAACAGGAAGCCCAAATGGGTTTTTTTGCCAGGACAATTTATATACTACACGGTGTGAGACCAAATAAGTGTTTAATAGTGTGACTTTCCTAGTGCCTTATTTGCATGAAAGAGAGATAACCCAATAATGTTGAACAAAAAATACCCCTTTCCCTTATCCTCCGGGCTGCTGTGAGTCTTTTCCCTGGTGTACCCTCACTCTGCAGACCAAACTTCTGCCTTCCATAAGTCACACAGCCCTTTCTGTGTGTCTTGTCCTTTTTTTTTTTTTTTTTTTTTTTTTTTGCTTAGGGCATCAAGAACCTGGAAAGTAGCCCCATGGGACTCTCCACCTGGCAATATATTTTGGTGACTCCAGCCAGGAGGTAAGAAGAAGCTAAAGTGACTCCATTTTCTTTCTTTCTTTTTTTAGGCTCCATTTTGAATTCACTTAACCCCTAAATGAACTCATTCCCCAACCCTGTTAGATACTAAGGCACTAACCTGTAGATGAACTCACTCCTCAGATCCCTTCACATTTAGCCATAAAACCCATAAAAGGAGGAACAGTTACAGCAAACAATGGTCAGGCTGACTGTTTACCACATCCTGGGTGACAAGCAGACCAGGTGTTTGGAGACAGTCTTGTGATAAATCTAGTGATGTTCCTGTGAAATTCCAGAAAAATGATATGGTGTAATGTGGTTGATATGGTTATGGGGGAACTTGTGGGGAACTTGTAACATATAAAAACACCTGAGAACAAAGGCTTGTGGTCAGTACATCAGTTGCTTACTGGCCACTTGCCACCAGCAGAATAAAGCTAGCTTGCTTGTACCTGTACTCAGCCTCTGTGAGAGACTCTCGTGATTTTGCCATAACAGAAGAACCCATCTCTTGGTGTCTCATTTTAATTGGTTTCCCTCTTGTGGGCATGAGTCAGTTATGTATCAGTAGTGCATCTGCACTTAGAGACTCCCATGACAGTGTAGCTCAGTCATGGGATAGAGCAAGGTAGGCTCCTCTGAGCTTAAGCCAACTACTACACATCTGCTAGTTTTAGGTTTTATGTTTATATAAGGAAAGGATAAAATCTGTCACATAATATTTTCCTACACCCTGAATGTTTTTCCCTGGTTGCCTCTGTGCTATGGGGGTCTCACCTATAGTCCACTGTCTCCCCTATGAGTCACATTCTTTCTGTCACCCAAACTCTTTCTTCCACTACACCACCTGCCAAATTACTACCTTATCATCCTGGATGTCAGATAAACTTGTGCTTTTATATAAAAGCAATGTCTTTCATTTCTGTGGTCTCATAAGACCAATTTACAAAACTGGACTTGGACAACAAAATTGGGATGATCTCTTCTCAAGGGATACCAGGGGAAGGAACATGTCTTCCTGGCTACCTTCAAAGTGTTAACACAAGTCCATTGGGGCATATCTTTGGTTGATAAATTTACTTTTGTATTTCAATTTGAATTGGTAATTTTGTCTGATTGGCATGCTTAAAATATTTCTTATACATTGAGACACTTCTTAGACTGCAGTTACAGGGTTAACTTGCTGTCCTGCTTTCTGCTCATCCAAAGATAAGGATGCTACTCAAGGTCATTTGGAAATCTGTTGTTCAGCCAGTTCTGATTGGAATGTAAACATCTGTAAAGTAACACAGAGACCAAAGGAAAAAAAGTGTACTAGGGGCATTTTAAAATCCAAGCAGCCATTAGACTTGTTACAAAAGGAGGTCAATGAGTAAGAAAAAGAAATATGTGTTCTAAGTTTTTGCTATTGTTGGCTTGTTCAGACCTAAGACCTGTTCCCTCTAAACCTCCTTGTTTGTCAAATGTGGCTATCAGGGCTGTAACACTGTCAAATCACCGATCTCTCCTTCCCAGGCCCCCTAGCCCCACTCTAGTCTGGCTGTCAGCAATGGTTCTTCTTTATCATCTGCTATTCAGGAGATGCAAGAATAAGGAAGACCATGGTGCTATCCACCATCATGTGGGGTTGCCATCTGCCACAACCAGTGGCCCAGCACCTGGCTACCCACTTAAACTCCCCCCCCCTCTTTTTTGCCTGGCAAGTGTGGTTGTCCCAGAAAATTTTACCAATTTCTTTAAAATAGAGATTGTCAATATCGAAACTGGCCACCATCCTCACCCTCCCGGAGGTGGCAGAACCAGAGAGTGTGGTACAAATACAGATTTCATTTTCAGTTGTAGACATCCAACAGTGCAAAGAAAAATTGGGCAAAATCTCTGAAGATTCCTAGGATTGCAGAAGCATTCCACTCTAATGATGGCCTTTCATCTGACCTGGCAAGATGTCTAGTTTATTCTGTCCTTTTGTTGTCATTGTTCAGCTATAGAGAAAAAATCCTTATGGCTGCCTGAGAGGCAAACAATGGAGCTTTTAGGGGTACATCTGAAGAGAATATGTCCACTGCCAAGCTGTTTATCCCCAGGTTGGGCCCAATTGAAACTATAATACTGCTAAAGGAAAGTCTAGTCAGAAATTATATGTCCAAGCCATCTTGGCAGACATGTGTTGAGAGGATGCCAAAACCTGTTAAATATGATAGGCTCAGAACTATCAATCAGGGTCTTGATGAAAAATCAGTGGCATTCCAACAGTGGCTTGAGGAGAACTTCCACAACTTTGTTAACATAGACCCTGAGTCCAGGCAAGGTCAACTAATCCTGGGCCAATACTTCATCAGTGAATTGGCTACAGATACCAGGAGAAAGCTCCAAAAACTGCAACATATCCCACAAATGTGGGTGAGTCATTTGTCAATTCGGCTTTCATGGTCTTTAACAATCATGAGTGAGAAGAGGAAAAATAGGAATTCAGTAAGGTAAAAAAGCAGGCTAAAGTCATGTTGGCCCTCATGGATCAGGTCCATAACAAAGCCCATGGTAACAAGGTGAAAGGAGTAGCCCAAAAGGTAATAGAGGTAACTCCGGGTGCTTTAGGTGCACACAATTGGAACACTGGGAAAAGGAGTGCACAAAAAACCCTGAAGGCCTTGCCAAGCCTGTTAGAATATAGGCAAAAATCTTTGACACTGCAGGAGGGACTGCCTGTGTTCTCAGAAAGAGATAAGGACATCTACCACCATGGTGGCCATGGAGGAATGCCTCATGCGATACAAGGCAGCCCATGTAGGTTCCCAACACAAGTACATTCCTATCACCTTGGAGGAGCCTCAGGTAGCTCTGAATGTTGTGAATAAATTACAGTACTTTTCTTTTAGATACAGGGGTCTCTTAATCTTAACTTTGTATCAGGGCAATTTAATATCTTGTTTCTCCATGGCTATGGGCCTTGAAGGAGTTAACAAGTCAGTTTTCCTCACCTACAATCTGAACTGTCAATTGGAAGACTTCTTTTTCCAGGGTGCCTTTATGTTGATATCAAAATATTCTACAATAGTAGTTGGGAGAGATATACTTCTCCTGCTCTGTGCCATTTTCTCACTTAAACTCCTGGAAACTCACATTCTGGTCACCAGGGGCCCAGGTATACCATCCCAATCAGCCCCAACCCCTCTGCCAAGAGTATATCCCTGAGTGTTGTACAATGGCACCCCAGGGTGGGTCCTAGCATATTGCCATCTCATATGGAACTGCCATCCTCCTGAAAATTCACCAGGTTACAAAGAAAATCTATCACCATTTCTCTTCTAAACACTGGTTTCCACTTCCTCTGTGGAAAATCCCTATATCATATTTTATCTTTTACTTGAAAGGAGAAATGTACAGGGGTTAGCATCTTCCCTGATGTCCAGTTGGAAAGTTCTAACTTTCCAACTTCTGAGTTTATCTCCAATCTGTTCTTCCTAGAACAATTCCTCACTTAGGACCAGACTTGAGAAATCACACAAATGATGCTATCTGAACCTCCCCAAAACATTTGGAGTTGTTTGGGTCCTATTGTCCATCCTCAAACTTGTAGCGCATGGTTGGGAAATTCTCCAAAGCCTCTTCTAGCCAATGAGCATTCAGGCAGCCCATGCCTCCATTTGGAATTTTCTCTGGTGCTCCAACAGTAATGAGAGGAAATGGTCAAAGCTTTATAGCCTCAATAAAAAATTTTAAATTTCATGGTTGAGGTAGATTTACAAAATAAGTGAGCATTCTATGCCCTTTCAGCCAAAATAGGAAGAACTTGCATCATGATCAATGAAACCTGTTGTTTTTGGATAAATAATTCCTAAGAGGTAGAAATCAGTCTCACCAAATTAAAATATCAAATTAAAGTCTCCAAAAATCTCAATAATAAATTCAGGATACCTGGCTAGATTCTTTTCTTAGATCCCTCAGGGACAAAGTCTGGAGAATTTTAGGACCTTCTGTAACTCCGTTTGGCCCTCCAATTCCTTCTTTGTATTTTTGGCCTATGAATACTTAATAAACTAATCCAGATTCTCTCCTTCTAGCTTCAAGTTATACTCCCTGAATGCATGCTTGTCCTCCAATAATACCAGTGACTCCCTTCTCATGAAGATTTCTCAACTACCTTAGATGCAGCTGGACAATAATTCTCTGAAGAAGGGAAGAAGTCCTTCGAATGCAATATGAGAGACCTTGCCCCTACAGGAAGGAACTCTACCCTGGTCAGCAAGAACTAGCTATTGAAGATCCTCATGCCTCAACTTCCCTAAAATATTTTGAGGACCATATCTCTAAGTGTGGAATAAGACAGAGTAATAGGGTTAGGGACATTCCCAATGGGAAGAACACTCCTTATATAGTGATGCCATCCTCACTGCAAGTAGAATCAATCAGAAAATTGCTATTTTGGACCAATCTGACACTTGCCATTTTCAGCCCCTTATTTGAATCTGGTGCCATTCACATAACCAATCAGAAAATGCTCTTTATAGTCCTTCATTTGTTGCACATGGAATCAAAAGGCACTATTTTTTATCCTTCATTTACATCTAATGAAGCCAAGTGAGTTTTTTTTTTTTTTTGTGGGTACCGGGGGTCGACCTCAGGACCTCGCGCGCCAACAGGCACCCGTGCCGCTGAGCGATATCACCGGCCCCTTTTCCGTATGTGGGATCCAGGAGTCGAACTCGGGCCCTCGTGCTTGCAAGGCAGGCGCTTATGCCACTGAGCCATCTCACCGGCCCCCAAGTGAGTTTTTTGATGGGACAATTTCTACATTGTATGACACCAAGTGAATGTTTAATAAAATGACATTATCAGTGCCTTGTTTGTATGAAAGAGAGATAATGTAGGAATGTTGGATACAAAAGACCCATTTCCCTTATCTATCCTCAGGGCTACTGTGAGCCATTTTTACTAGTGTGCCCTCAGTCTGTGGAGCCTACTTCTTTTCTGACTTCAATAAATGTGCACTTTGACTGCCCTTTCTCTGTGTCTTGTCTAATTATTCATTTGGCACACAACCTAGAATAAAGACCCATAGAACTCTCCATCTAGGAACAACTGCATGATCAATGAATACAGAAGACTCTTGCTTGTACTTGTCACTAACCTAGAAAAGGGCAAGAAAAGCAGCTATGGATATTATCTTGGGCAAAATTTCTCCAGAGAATTTCATAAGGAGAGTAGCATAACATCAGAGTGCACTTTCAGCTATACGGGCCCTGTTATATCACAATAAAATTAACTTTTTCTAAGTCACAGGTAACTAAAACTTTTCTAGGAAGCTGTGATGTACCACAAGCACACTCCATTTTTGAGCAAATCATAACAGAGCTCTTCAAACACAGTCAATTGACTCTAGCCTCTTTAAGTCTCTTAATCCAAACTTTCCTGTCTGTCAAACAGTTCAAAAACCTTGAATTCCAGATTGGCTCACAAAGAAGCCTCAGAATTACTTAAAACATAAAATGGCTCACATAAAGCCCCAAATACAAGGAAAGGCTTACTATCTTTGTAGGATAAATTTAAACCCCTAACTGAATACTGTTTTAACTGGTACTGTCCTAACCCAAAAAGGGATGCTCCCTGACCAAACAGTATTGCACTGGGTCTTTAAAGGAGGATGACCTTTCCTGCTTTACATTCCATATGGTGGAGAAAACATGTCTTGGGTTTGTTCCCTCATCATAGAATCCTGGCTGAAACCTGACCAGTTAGTATGCAACTTCTAAATGGTACTGAAACATTGCTACCCATTCTAGAATGAAGGTGATTATAAGTGTAAGAGCAAAGTTACAAAGTAGCAAACTTATAGAAGATTCATAGCAGAAATTAGAAATCAATTAGTAGCCTCTGACTAAGCTTCTGGTGCCTGTCGCATATTTAGATTGCTACAGCTCAGGCAGCCTTGAGTGTCTGAGTGCAGCTGCAGTTTCTAGATAACATGCTAGGTCAACCTGACTGAGTCCAGTTTTAGTGTCTGTGTTTTCCTACCCAAAAGGATATGTTTGTAGTTATTCCAGCTTGCTTCAAAGACTTTGGGCCTGGAGCAGACTAGCCCACTCAAAGACACATTTAACTTTACCTGCTCAGCTCAAAACCCCTCCTTTCCTTCCCATAATGTTATAGATAATTGCTTATAAGTGAGATTACTTAGAATAAGTCTACCTGGCAACCTATGATTTAATTCGTGTAACCAATCATGCAATAACCTGCAATCAGCTTGTACTTCCTGTTTGCTAAAATGTATTTAAACTGAACTCTAAACTGACTCAGAGCTAGTGATTTAGACTTGGTTCCCACTAACCTGCTAGTATCAAAATAAAGTAGCCTTCCAGCCTCTTCGGTGTGGAGTGTTTTCATTTTGGTCCTGGTTTGTTTTCCTTCCACAACTTTCTTGGTGCAATTGGCTGAGAAACACTGTGCTGACCCCTTTTTGGGTCGTCAGTGGAGGCTTGCTGGGTGCAACAGGACTCACCCTCTAACGTGCAGACAGAATGGCATGCCCTCTGACACTTTTCAGAGTCTCCTCAGCAGTCTAGGAGCAGGAGCCCCTGTGCAGCAGCAAAGACCTCAATGGACCAACAGGAGGAAACAGAATGTGACAGGTTTAGGCCCTCGGACAAGGTAGGATCCCTGGGATATCCCTCAGTCAGTTTGTCAGTCTGTCAGTTTTCCAGCCTCCTTTGTGGGACAAGGGAGACCCTGTTCATGCCTCACCTGACTTAGGTCAGTCAAGTTCAGTTTCAGTTTCAGTTAGATTTTGTCCTCAGGATTGGGGGTTAAAATGTATTACCCTCTGTGTTCTTGTGCATGAATGTGAGGACTGAATGCGAATGGACAATGTAAACAATAGGCCATTCCTTCTGTGCTCCCACGGGGTCTCAGAGTTACAAACTTGAGTGGGTCAGATCTCTGAAGTCCTGTAGTCATGTCTAATGGGCTCAATGGTGACTCAGCCTCTGTAATGGGGGTCTGACCTGGCATGGGGTTTATACATACATGTCTATAGCCACTGATGGACCTAGTCCCTGAGAGGGGAGCAGCCAGAACTGATCAGCGAGTGGTCTCTCCTTTGGGAGGGGCACCCACCTTTTGTCACAACTCCATTCAAGGGCACCACAACCACCATAGGCAGTCAGTATGGGTGCAAGCCAGAGTAAGCCCACTGTTTTAGACTGCATGGTAGAGAACTTCAAGAAAGGCTTCTCAGAAGACTACAGAGGAATAATGAAACCATAGTGGCTCCACACTTTCTGTGAGACTGACTGGCCATACGTATGCCCTTCTTGGCCACCAAAAGGAACCCTGAATGTGGAAATTGTCCACCAAGTCTGGGACAAAGTGACCAATCCTTGACCAAAAGACCACCCTGATCAGGTCCCTTATATTGATTCATGGCTAAAACTGTGTCAAAATCCCCCACCATGGCTCCATGCTTGTGCTTGTCAAGTAAAAGGAACTCTCCTGGTGATAAAAGCCAATTAGCCAGACTGGAGACCCCTTATAAAGAAAGTCCCAAAGACTAAAACCAAAAAGATTTATCCCTTTCTGCCTCATGATCACAAAGATGATTTTCCTTCTTCATGCATGGGCAACCATCCTGACCTGCCAGACCCTCCACTGCTGCCACAGAAGCAGCTGCAACTCCTCACCAGCCGCTAGCCACACTGCCAGATTCTACTGCTCCATTCCTACAGACTATGCCACCACCGCCCAGCCACCAGGAGCCACCCCCACCAAGTCCCATTGGTCACCGAATCTGCTCATCACATCTCTAGATGCCTCTTTGAGGATATCCTGGTATTAGGGGACCAAATCAACTGGCTGTTCTATACTATCAGCCTTTCAGCTCCACTGACCTTCTCAACTGGAAACATCATATGCTGTAATACTTTGTAAAGCCCCAAGCCATGATCGATCTCCTGATCTTGATCTTCCAGACACATCAGCAGACTTGGGATGGCTGCTGACACATTTTTCTGACCCTCTTCAACACTGAGGAGCATGCCCACATTTTAGAGGGAGGATGAGCCTGGCTAAAGACTACAGTTCCAGATGATGATGCTGATCTTGACGCCTGGGTAAAAACTGCCTTTCTCACTACCCAGTCAGATTGGGACTTTAACACTGAAGCAGGCCATAATGCTTTAACAGAGTATTGAAAAGCCTTCCTGGTAGGAATAAGAGCAGTGGGGAAAAGCCCATCAATATGTCCAAAATTGCAGAAATTACTCAAGAATCCAATGAAAGTCCTATGAAATTTTATGAGACTGTGTGAAGCTTACTGAATGTACTGCCCATTTGACCCTGAAGCTCCTAAAAATCAATGGATGAATTCAGTTTTTGTGTCACAGTGCACCTCTGACATTTGGAGGAAAATTCAAAAGATTGATGGGTTTCCTGGCATGAATGCCTCTCAGCTGCTCGATATAGATCGAAAGGTTTTTACAACCAGGAAAGAGAGGAAAAGAAGGAACATAAACGTAATCAGACTGCCCTCTTGGCTGCAATCTTCAGAAAACTGCTTCCCGATGGGTTCCAAACAAGTCAGCAATGTAACCGGGGCCAAGGCAACAAAGTCTCACAGGGCCCTCAATCCCAAAAGGGTGGTCATCACTATGCTTTAGACCCAAACTAATGCACTTGATTCAAATAATTTGGACACTGGAAAGATAAATGCCCCCTCTGCCTAAAGAACCAGCAGATTTCTGAGGTATTGAACCTGCCTCCACCTGATCCCCTGCTCTTGCTTTTTGACAGCACCAAATAGGCCAGACTGGACTCTATTAGATTGGGCCCCTGGGAGCCCATGGTCACAGTGAAAATCAGGGGAAAACCAATGACTTTTATGGTAGGCATTGGGGCCAAATACTCTGTTGTCACCCAACCTGTTGCCCCATTGACTTTTCAACAAATTCAAGTAATGGTGGCTATTGGCATTCCCACTGGAAAGAGGTTTTGCCAAAGCAGATCTTGTGAGCTTGGAAGACATTTCATCAAACATGAATTTTTATATATGCCTGAATGCCCCATTCCCTTGCTGTACCAAGACCTCCTGTCAAAGTTAGGAGTGACTATTTCTTTTGCCCCTCATCAGCCTGCCACACTCATCCTTGGGTCTCTGACTCCAGACCTGATATTGACACTAGCCATGCCCTGAGAAGAAGAATGGCACCTCTATCAAACAGAAATGCCCAAAGACTATAACCCTGAGGTTCTAAAAAACATGTTTCTAGATGTCTGGGTGGAAAACTCCCTCTGGGGCTAGCCATTAATCATGCCCCCTTGATAATTGGAGTTAATCTGGGAGCCATTCCCATTGCCATCAAGCAGTATCCCATGTCTCATGAAGCTTACCTCAGGATCCAACCCCACATGTCCAGACTGAAACAAGCCAGAATTCTAGTAGACTGCCAGTCACCTTGGAACACTCCATTGCTGCCAGTTAAAAAGCCTAATGTGGACTATTGGCTGGTACAAGATCTCTGTGCCATTAATGCAGCCACTATAACTTTACATCCAACAGTCCCAAACCCATACACCCTCCTTGGCCTGCTCCCTCCCAATGTTGCCTGATTCATCTGCCTAGATTTAAAGGATGCACTCTTCTGCCTATGAATAGCACCTGCCAACCAGCTTCTTTTCATTTTTGAATGGGAGGACCCTGACACAGGATGAAAGGGGTAACTCATATGGACCTGCCTACCTCACAATTTCAAGAATTCTTCCATGATGTTTGGGGAAGCCTTGGTGACTGATCTAGCCAAGTTCCCCCAGGCAGATTTCACTGCACACTTTTGCATTATATGGATGATATCCTAACTGGATGTCCCACAAAAGAGGACTATTAAAGCAGAAATCAGGCCCTCCTCCACCATTTGTGTGACACTGGGTATAAAGTCTCCTGGAGAAAGGCTCAAATCTGTAAGCATAAAGTCAGATATACAGGGTTTGACTTAGAAAAAAGGCTCCAACACCTAGGCCTAGAAAGAAAGGAAGTCATTTGCTCCATGTCATGCCCTGACTGTAGAAGGAAACTCAGAGTGTTTTTAGGGGCAGCTGGTTTCTGCCTGATTTGGATACCTGGGTATGCTGAAAAAGCCAGGCCACTTCATGACATGTCAAAAAAGCCCTCAACTGAAAGAGATATAACAAATTGGACTTTGGAAGAAACTGAGGCATTCAAACAAATCAAAAGGGCTTTGGCCTCAGTGCCAGCTTTAGGAATTCCAGACGTGACTTGCCTCTTCAACCTGTTTGTGGATGGGAGACACCACGTTGCCTCAGGTGTCCTAACTCAAACAGTGGGACCCTGGGAAAGGCCAGCTGCCTACCTGTCTAAGACTATAGACTCAGTATCTAAAGGATGGCATTCCTGTTTGTACACACTTACAGCAACTGCCCTCCTGATTAAGGAGGCAAACAAATTGACTTTGGGACAAAACCTGACTGTCCAGGTGCTGCACACTCTTCTTCAGCTCCTCAACTGTCAGGGACATCATTGGCTCTCAAACAGCCAGATCATTCAGTATCAAAGACTGCTTGTTGGAAATCCCTGACTCACTTTCCAGCCAGTCGAAGCTCTGAACCCAACCACTTATTTGCATGCAGAGCTCAGACAGCCCAACCACAATTGCCTTGCATTAACTGATGAGCTCTTTGCTAGTCAGGCTGACATTCAAATGGAGCCTTTAACAGATGCTGAGTACATCCTGTTCACAAATCGAAGTAGCTCTGTTAAAGATGGACAGTGTAGGACTGGCTATGCTGTTGTAACCACTGAAGAGGTGCTCATAGCTAGACCTCTTCTTCAAAATTGGTCAGCTCGGGCCGGTGAGATGGCTCAGCGGCTTAAGCGCCTGCCTGGCAAGCACGAGGGCACGAGTTCAACTTCCGGAACCCACATACGAAAAAGGGGCCGGTGATATCACTCAGCAGCACGGGCGCCTGCTGGCGCGTGAGGTCCTGAGGTTGACCCCCCCGGTACACACACACAAAAAAAATTGGTCAGCTCAATGATCTGAGCTCTGGGCACTCATACAGGTCCTCAATTGGGTAAAGGACAAAAAGGTCAATATTTACACAGATGCCTGGTATGCCTTCAATACAGTCCATATCCATGGAATGTTATAAAAAGAGTATGGACTCCTGACAGCTGAGGGAAAACAAATCAAAAACAGGGATGAAAGCTCTCAACTCTTGCCTGCAATTTGGAAACCTAAAAATGTTGCCATTATTCATTGCAAATGACATCAAAAAGTAAAGGTCACTGTTACTCTTGGCAATCATAAAGCAGATGACACCAAGCTGGTAGCTGAAGCCTCGGCTTGGAAAGACAAGGATTTGATCCAAAACTTAGAAGCTCTGTATGAGACCCCAGCAAAAACTGTTCTTGGCTTGCACCGAGATCTCTTCCATTGTACTGAAGAAGAAATAAAATTGGCAAAACAGAAAGGGGCTAATGTGGTTCCAAATGGCGTCTGGGCTCCACAGATGATTGAATGATCATTCCAAAGGAACTAGCCTACACCTGGGTTAAACATCACCATGACATCACCCACAGGGGAAAGACAGCTATGGCTCAGCTTCTGGGTCGCTATTATTATATTCCAAAATTGACATCAATCTGTGCAGCCATCAGAAAGATGCCAAATCTGTGCAAGGACTAAGGCCTAAACAGGCCCCTGACCACCACCCAGGATCCAACACATGGGACTCTCTCCTTTTGAAGATCTTCAAATAGACTTTACTGAAATTAAGCTGTGCTGGGGCTACAAGTATTTGTTGGTCCTTGTTTGCACTTATTCTGGCTGCCCAGAGGCATTCCCTACAGACTGAAAAGGCTTCTGAAGTATGCAGAGTTTATTAAGAGAAATTATTCCCAGATATGGACTAACCCTGACTATAGGCAGTGACAATGGACCATCATTTATAGCAGAAGTGACTCAAAATTAGCCAAGGAACTAAAAATTAAATGGAATCTCCACACTGCCTATAGGCCCCAGAGCTCTGGTAAAGTAGAGTGAATGAACAGAACCCTAAAGTCAATACTGACAAAGTATTACCAAGAAACTCAGATACCATGGGTGGACTTGTTACCTATGGCCCTCCTGAAAGTTAGGACTTCACCTGGACACACTGGAGGCCCCCATAAGTAATTAAAGACCTCCAAGGGGACCTACACAAGTTGGGAAATATCACCTTGCAAGAACAACTTATTCAGTTGGGGAAAACTTTCTCTCAGATACATAAAAATATAGCAGAGAGAGCACCCATACTGACTGATATACCTGCACACACACATATTCCAGGTGATATGGCTTGGGTTAAAAATTGGAAAAAGAATCCTCTGTCCCCAATTTGGAAAGGCCCTTATTTAATTATTTTGACCACTCCCACTGCAATAAAAGTAGCAGAGATCCAGCACTGGATTTATCACTCCAGGATCAAATGGGCTCATCCTGATGATTTTGGAAAGCCTGTCCTGATGAAACAAACCTTTTGAAGACCACCATGAAGAGACAACACACTCAAAGCCCTGCCCTCACCACTCCAGAAGCTGGCAGGTCTACACGTGGCTGAAGATTGAATGGACACCATACACTGGAGTACCTGTCCTAATTGACTCATGTTTTCTTACCCAGTCCGGATATTAGTTCCCCTTCTCTAATTTATCTCAGTGTTAGCCACAGGACTCTGAGCTGCATCTCCAGAGGACTATAAAGTCCCTCACAAAATCACCTTACTCTCTTTTATATTAGTGTAACTGTTCTACTAGTTACCTTGCTTTGTTTTTCTAAGATTTAGTTTCAATATACTGTTACCCTACTGGTGTTTTGGTTTCATATCTCCTATTAGTTGCAGTGCTCACTTTCACTCTCTAGATTGTAATTCCGACAAGTTGGGAGTCTCATTGGAAATCTGCTTTTGTTCTTGCTTATATAATCCTTGGGTTACTTACTTTTAATTGCCTAAACCAACATGAAAATGAATTTCCTTTGTATAATGTATATTAACATCCTAGGAATATATGGAAATTCCATTGGGAATTCCAAATTCAGGTTTATGGCATGAACCCTGTCACAGTTCTTTATCAGACTAAATGGGATCCCTCTCAGCCTAAAGTAAACCTTTATTTTGATGCATGCCCAGTTCAGGCTGAGACCCCCAAATTGGGAAAATCATCACTATTCTTCAGAATGTGGAGAATTAAATTGGGATTGAGAATATCGTGCTAATAAAAATATATTTGACCAGAATGGAGACCAAACAAAAAATTGTAAACCCACTTTCTCATCTACAGTCTGCCCTAGATGGGACTGTGTCATAGACGGGGTGGATCCAAAGACAGCCTTTTGACTCAGCTTCCCTCCAGGCCAACCTGCTTGTAGGAAACTTGCAACATCTTATAGTATGCTATTCCAGATCCTTCCCATTGAGGCTGGTTATCAGGTCACCAGATAAATGTCCAGGAATATGGAAGAGGACAAGACCCATGGTTTGTTTTAGAAATCATAAAGGTCTGGTCACCTTTGGCACCACTGTCTCACATTAAGATTCCTTCCCCCAAACCTCCAGTATTCCCTTTGACCAATGCACCTGTTACAAATCACACAGGACCTCTGACACTTGATCTCCTGTGTCTAGTCAATGACACCCATTAAGTCCTCAAAGCTGTAAACCCAGAGTTGGGCAAGGACTTTTTGCTCTGTGTTCCTCTTTCCATTATTTTCTATCGAACTCTAGGCCTAACTTGGAAAAATTCTAAACTTAATTCTACTAATACTCCTGACCATTTACTTCAGCCCTGTCCCACAACAGTATGGGGAAACACTTCCTGATTCCTGGGTTCCACCATGGGCCAAAATATCTCTGCTGATTGCATAGATATGTTAACTGTCACTACAGGTTCTCTGGAAGCCCCACTTGGAACTTTCTGTTTGTTCTGATAGGAAACACCAAGTGTTTGACAGTACTAAGATGAGTCTTTGTGCACTTGCTTTTCTGGTAACCAACCTCTCTGTCTATCCTGATCACCAAGGTCCTGCTCATGCCCATTAATCATGTCAAAAATGTGATCCCATGATACTGCCTATACTAGTGGGAACAGCAATAACAGGGAGTCTGACACTCAGTGCTACAGCCATGTGTATAAGCCAACAACAGTACAAACAGTTAAGTGCTCAGATATCTGGAGATTTTGCCAACATACAAACCTCAATAGACACATTGCAAGATCAAATAGATTCTCTAGCTGCAGTTGTCCTCCAGAATCAAAGAGCCTTATATCTCCTGACAGACCAACATGGAGGCACTTGCCTTTTCCTAGAAGACTGCTGCTACTATGCCAAAAAGTCAGGGATAGTAAGAGAAAACTCCCAACAGCTGTGGGAATACCTTAAACATAGGATTCAAAATATGATGGGAGGTTCTTCCTGGTGAAGATCTCTAGACTTTCTCCCCTAGTGGACAGGAGCTCTGCTCAGACCTTTGATGGCACTACTGAGTGTCCTTCCTTTATGCTCTTGTGTGATCCACATTCTGACATACTTTCTGAATGAGTGCTTTGAAGGTATACACCACCAATGCCTTTTAAAGGTTACTTCCCCTTACCAGCTCCTTAGTACTGAGGAAATGGAGGAAAATGAGGAAACTGAGGAAGAAGAATCTTCTCCATAATAAAACAGAGGGGAATGTGAGAGCAAAGTTACAAAGTAACAAACTCATAGAAATTTCATAGCAGAAATTAGAAATCAGTTAGTAGCCTCTGACTAAGCTCTTGCTGCCTGTCTCATGTTTAAACTGCTACAGCTCAAGCAGCCTTGAGTGTCTGAGTGCAGCTGCAGTTTCTAGATAACATGCTAGGTCAACCTGACTGAGTCCAGTTGTAATGACTGTGTTTTCCTACCCAAAAGGATATGTTGTAGTTATTCCAGCTTGCTTCAAAGACTTTGGGCCTGGAGCAGACTAGCCCACTCAAAGACACATTTAACTTTACCTGCTCAGCTCAGAACACTCCTTTCCTTCCCAGAATGTTATAGACAATTGCTTATAAGTGAGATTACTTAGAATAAGCCTACCTGGTAACCTATGATTTAATTCGTGTAACCAATCATGTAATAACCTGCAATCAGCTTGTACTTCCTGCTTGCTGAAATGTATTTAAACCGAACCCTAAACTGACTCAGAGCTAGTGATTTAGACTTGGTTCCCACTAGCCTGCTAGCATCAAAATAAAGTTGTTTTTCAGCCTCCTTGGTGTGGATCATCTTCTTTTTGGTCCTGGCTTCTTTATCTTCTGCAACTTAAGAACAGAAAGATAAAAGGAAGCAAAGCAAACCAGAACAAATTTATAGTCCAAACTAACAAAGCAAATGCCTGGAAAAATTATACAATTCTGAATCTCTTGCTCCAGGCAGTGGTACCAAATCACCTGCAGTAAGTCTAAATGGCCAGAAGCAGTTAAGTTGCGTACCTCACCCAAATTTCACTGACAAGTGACATAATAGAAGGTCCAAATTGTGGGGACAATAGGTCTCTGTGAGACAGGATGTTAAGGGGTGGCTAAAACCTCCTGGGAAAAGAGGCATGATGAGATTCTTGAACACATCACATTTATTATGACTTTTTGTCCTCCATTTATATTCTCCATGATTCTTTGCAACCTTTTGGGAAATTAGCCTTGTCTCTATTTAACCCAGTTTACTTCTTTTGAACTCAAAGTCCCATCCACTCTAGATGGCCTTTTCTTTCTCAGGGTACAATCTTAGTCACAGTTGCCATTTAGTATTGTCACGTGAATGGCAGTCACCTTGTATTGTCAAATGACTGGCTGCCATCTTGTCTTGTGTCAGGACTGGGTCCTATTTTGGGTCAGTCACCATCATGTTTATTTATCTTTTTTTTTTCTTTTTTCTTCTTTTTTTTCTTTTTGACAATTTGCCTTATGAACCCAGATTATCTCACTCTTGTAGATAGGAGATAAGCTTTTGATTTTAGAAAACATATGGGCTTTCTCCCTCTTCTTTTTTAAAATTCTGCTAGCTCCCTTCATGTTTCTTACAAAATTCAAACAGATGCCTGAGCAGAACAAATGAACAGCCAGGAAAGCTTAACTCAAGTGACTGTGAGTATACAAAAGTAGAGCCATCCTTGTTCTTAAAACTTAAGTTTTTTTAGAAAAGGGTTCCTGGCTCTATTGCATTAAACAAAGCACCAGGAGGAGTACTTTCAACAAAGAAGAAGGAGGAGACCACAGCACCTTCTCCCTGTCCCAGGAACCACGGCGTGACAGAAGCTCAAATCTGCAGACACACAGTGAGAGCCAGCACACCCGGGGGTCCCCTGTGGAGGATCATGAGACAGCAGCAGTACAGGGGAACAGCAAAAGACCATGCTGGCCAGTGGTGAGTTCCTCTGAGGTGCAGCTGTCCCATGCTAGAGAGGGATTGGCTGAGCGCTATTGTGGGGGGTGTGGCAAAACAGCGTGGCACAAAAACACAGCGCTTGGGACTCAGCACGGCTTGATGGCTCTCAGGCCTGCGGAAAGTGCACTGATTGTGGCAGGCAAATCACACTGGTCTCTGCCTGAGAGGACAGGCCACTGTCCACCACCCTGCCAAAAGGCTGCTCCTGGCTAGCTGGGACAGACCTGCATGGAACAGGACTCTGTCATCACATGGTGCCTGCCTACAGCAGAGTCAACACCTAGAACTGACTCTTTTCTTTTTCTCTCATTTGTTTTTTGTTCTGGTGAAGGGTTTTTTCTTGTTTTTTTGTGGGGTTTTATTTTTGTTTTCTTTGTTTTGGTGTTTTTGTCTTCATTTTTGTTTCTGTTTGTCTGTTTGCTCTTTCCTTCATTATTCTATCTGGTTTTTATATGAGTGTAAAAAGAGCCTCTAACCTCTATGTGGTTGTGGTTCTGATCTGTTCTTCCTTTTATCCCTTCCTTCTCTTTTTCCCACTAGTCCTCTGCACCAGTTTCCCAATGTTAGCGGGATCCCTCTTGGTCCTCCAACCTTACATCTAATTCCTCCCTCTTCTGCCAATACTCTATTTCCTCCTTAACTCATTTTAAATTTAAACTCCTGAGGGCAAAATTGACATATTAAGGACTTGTATACTGCATATAATTTTTCTGGTGTGTTTTAGATTTTGTTATATAACTGCAACTCTACTTATGGTTAAAAGTGGCAAATAACTGGTTAGCTCAGTCTGTCATTTTCTAGGCTGTGTTTGATGCTTTAGGTACCATTATAGTCAAAAGTGAAATAATTGTTCTAAACAGCTTTCCTTCCTGATATTCCATGACTGAGATTGACTAAGGGTCACAGAAAATACAGTGGCACAGTAGCAAAATATAAGCACTGGGCCAAACAGGTAGCAACTTCTCATACCCAAAAAATTGAAGAGGTAGGATCTGGCAGCAAGCTCAAAACCCAAAAATAAGCTACACTTGGAAGATACTGCAGAGTAGTCATCTCCTAAGGATTTTAAACACTAGCAATAAAGTAACCTACCATAGGTAATTTACAAACATCCCCCCTGGAATTAAACTAAAGAAAGAAAAGAAAATTAGATGACACTTAAACAAGATGCAACCCCACACATCCAATTCACCAAAGGCAAACCTAGGGGGCAATGAGGTGCGACAAACTGAAAGCCACCCACCTGGCCTGTCTGAAGTGGTAACAGCAAAGCAACTGAATGAGGTTCTGGAAAAAATTACATCAGAAATAATTTCACAGATAACTGCAGAGATAATGTCCACAATGAAGGCCATGCTTAAGGACAATGTAGCTGATACAGACAAAAAAATAGATGAGCTTAAGAAAATTATAGAAACCATGAATGCACAGCATAGGAAAGAAATGGACTCCATAAGGCAGATGCAAGCAGATATCCAGGAGCACAAAAATTCCATTGAAAGTATTTGTAGCAGATTAAGCCAATGTGAGGACAGGATATCAGATATAGAAGACAGGCTTAAAGTTAGTGATCATGAAAAGAAAGAATACTTAAAAATAGCAAGGGACCATGAAAAATCAATCCAGCAGCTGCTAGATGACTCAAAGAAAAATAACTTAAGACTAATTGGAATAAATGAAAAAGCAGAAGATAGCATAAATGACAACAGGACCCTGTTCACAGACATTATCACTGAGAGTTCACCTGGTAGAGAAAAAGAATTTAATCCTCATATAAATGAGGCTTATAGAACTCAGACTAGCCACGATCAAAAAATAATCTTCAACCAAATATCATAGTCAAGATCCCAGAAATTCAACAGAAGACCAGAATCTTAAAAGATATTAGGAAAAGAGACAAATCACCTACAAAGGAAAGCCCATCAGAATCACAGCTGACTTTTCAGCACAAACATTCAAGTCAAGAATAGCTTGGAATGATGTATTTCAAGCTCTAAAGGAAAATAACTTTCAACCCAGATTGAGGTACCCTGCAAAACTATCTTTCAAAATTGATGGAAAAATAAAATACTTCCATGACAAAGAACATCTGAGAAAATTTATGACCACCAAGCCAGCACTCCAAAATGTTCTGAAGGACATTCTAGAAAGAGATAACAAGGACTACAACTCCAGGAACCCCAACAGAAGGAATACACCAGGCAGGGCAGATAATTAAATAGAGGGAAGGGGGAAAAACAAACAAAGAGTGGAAACCACCAACAGGAAAATATCATGACAAGTATAAGTCAATACATATCAGTTTTAACCATCAATGTTAATTGTCTCAATTCACCAATCAAAAGGCACAGACTGGCAAAATGGATCAAGAAGCAAGATCCAACGATATGCTATATACAAGAAATACATTTAATTCAGAAAGAAAATCATAGACTGAAAGCCAAATGATGGAAAACAATATTCCATGCCACAGGAACACAGAAAAAAGCAGGGGTAGCTATTCTTTTTGTGGAGAAAGTCAATTTCAAGCCAAGAATGATTCAAAGAGATAAAGATGGTCATTACATCCTTGTAAAGGGAACAATCCAAGAGGAAGAAATAATGATCATAAATATATATGCATCAAATACCAGTGCACACAACTATATAAAACAAGTACTAAAGCACATGAGAAATCAAATAAGCACCAATACAATTATATTGGGGGATCTCAATACTCCACTGTCACAAAAAGACAGATGAACTAGACAAAAAATCAATAAAATATTAGAACTGAAATAAACTTTTGAACAAATGGACTTAGTGGATATCTACAGAGTATTCCACCCCACAACATCAGAATACACATTCTTCTCAGCTGCACATGGGGCTCTCTCCAAAATAGACCACATGCTAGCTCATAAAACCTGCTTAAGTAAATGCAAAGGAATTGAAAGTATCCCATGGATATTATCAGATCCTAGTGCAATGACATTGGAAATCAATGGCAAAACAAATCACAAAAACTCCCTAAATACATGGAAATTAAACAGCACCCTCCTGAATAACCAATGGGTCACAGATGAAATTAAAGAAGAAATTAGACACTTTCTACAACTGAATGATAATCACAGTACAACATACCTGAACTTATGGGATACAATGAAAGCAGTCCTAAGAGGGAAATTTATAGCATTAAATACCTAGATAAGGAAAATAGAGCAAGTGCAAATAAACAACTTAATGGCAAACCTCGAACTTCTAGAAAAAGAAGAACAGGCTAAGCCAAAAGTTCATACAAGGGAGGAAATTATAAAGATCAGAGCAGAAATTAACGTATTGGAGACCAAAAAAGCAATACAAAGAATCAGTGAACAAAGAGTTGGTTCATTGAAAGAATAAATATAATTGACACACCCTTATCCAACCTTATTAAAAAAAGAAAAGAAAAGACTCAAATCCATGCAATTGAAAATGAAAAGGGTGATATCACGACGGACCCTGCAGAAATCCAGAAGATCATCTATACCTATTTTGAAAATTTATATTCTACTAAGATGGAAAATGCAGAAGAAATGGACAGATTCCTAGAACCGTATGAATTACGAAAGCTGAATCAAGAAGATATAAAAATCTTAAACCAATATCAACCAGTGAAATCAAAGATGTAATTAAAAACCTCCCAACAAAGAAAAGCCCAGGCCCTGATGGATTCACTGGTGAATTCTACAAGAAATTTTGAAAAGAAATTTCTACTTCTCAAACTTTTTAATGAAATTGAGAGTGAAGCAATACTCACAAATTCATTTCTGGAAACCAGCATTATCCTGATACCAAAACCAGAGAAGGACCCAACTAAGAAAGAGAACTGCAGGCCAATCTCCCTAATGAACATCGTAGCCAAAATCCTCAATAAGATATTGACAAACAGAATCTAGCAAATCATCAAGAAGATTATACACCATGACCAAGTTGGATTCATCCCAGGGATGCAGACATGGTTCAACATATGTAAATCAATAAATGTAATACACCATATTAACAGAACCAGACAAAAATCATATGATCATCTCAATAGATGCACAAAAAGCTTTTGACAAAGTTCAGCACCTATTCATGATAAAAATCCTATAGAAAATTTGAATAGATGGTCTTTATCTCAATCTGATAAAAGCTATGACAAACCAACAGCCAATATCATACTAAATGGACAAAAACTGAAAGCCTTCTCTCTAAAATGAGGAACAAGACAAGGATGTCCACTTTCCCCACTCTTGTTCAACATAGTCCTGGAAACTTTAGCCAGAGCAATTAGACATGAGAAAGAAATAAAAGGAATAATGATTGGAAAGGAAGAAGTTAAATTATCATTATTTGCGGATGACAAGATACTCTACACAGAAGACCCCAAAAACTCCACTAAAAAATTACTAGATTTAATAAGCACATTCAGTAGTGTAGCTGGATACAAAGTCAATACTCAAAAATCAATAGCCTTTCTGTACACAAATAACAAACTTACTGAAAGAGAAATTAGGGAAACAATGCCTTTCACAATAACATCCCAAAAAATGAAATACCTAGGAATCAAACTCACAAAGGATGTAAAAGACCTATACACTGAAAACTACAGTTCTCTGAAAAAGGAGATTGAAGAGGATATCAGAAAATGGAAAGATATCCCTTGCTCCTGGATAGGAAGAACCAATATAGTGAAAATGGCCATACTTCCAAAATTGTTATACAGATTTAATGCATTTCCAATCAAAATTCCAACAGCATATCTCACAGAATTAGAGAAAACTCCTAAAATTCATTTGGAATCAGAAGAGACCTAGAATAGCAAAGGCAATTCTGGGCAATAAAGGCAAGGCAGGGGGCATCACGATCCCTGACTTGAAATTATACTATAAAGCTACTGTGATAAAAACAGTGTGGTACTGGCAAAAAAACAGACCTGAAGATCAATGGAACAGATTAGAAGATGCTGAAACAACCCCAGACATACTAAGCCACCTTATCTTTGACAAAGGTGCCAGACACATGCACTGGAAGAAAGATAGCCTCTTTAATAAATGGTGCTGGAAAAACTGGCTCTGCACATGCCAAAGATTAAAACTAGAACCACATCTTTCACCATCCACTAAACTAAATTCAAAATGGATCAGAGATCTAAATATTAAAACAGAAACATTAAATCTGTTGGAAGGTAGGATAGGTAAAACCCTTGAAGAAGTTGGTGTAGTCAAAGACTTTATCAATAAAACCTCAACCGCACAGGAACTATCACAAAAAAGCAACAACTGGGATCTCATCTTATTAAAAAGCTTTTGCACAGCAAGAGAAATAAACCAACAGAGTGAAGAGACAACCCACAACGTGGGAAAAATGTTTGCCAGCTGTTCCTCAGACAAAGGATTACTATCGAGAGCATACAAAGAACTCAAATAAATCAGACCTCCCAAATTTAAAGACCCATTCCAAAAACGGGCATCTGAGATGAATACACATTTCTCAGATGAAGAAATACAAATGGCAAATAAATACACAAAAAAATGTGCAACTTCACTAGTCATTCGAGAGATGCAAATTAAAACAACACTGAGGTACCATCTCACCCCAGAAAGAATGGCTGTTATCAAGAAATCAACTAATAACAAATGCTGGAGGGGCTGTAGGGAAAAAGAAACACTTCTCCACTGTTGGTGGGAGTGTCGACTGGTGCAGCCACTGTGGAAGTCAGTGTGGAGATTCCTCGAAAAACTAGGATTGGAGGTCCCATTTGATCCAGCTATTCCCCTTCTGGGTATCTTCCCAGAAGAGTTTAAAACATCGTACCACAGCAATGTATGTGCACCCATGTTTATAGCAGCACAATTTGTAATAGCCAGATCTTGGAAACAACCCAAATGCCTGTCAACCGGGGAATGGATAAAAAAGATGTGGTATTTTTATACAATGGAGTATTATTCAGCCATAAAGAAGGATAAACTGGAGACTTTTATAGGTAAATGGATGCAACTCGAGAAAATACTCATAAGTGAATAAACCGGACGCACATGTGTAAGCATCGTATTGTCTCCCTAGTATGAGAAACTGAAAGAGTAAATAAGATCCAAAATGTACAATAGGTACGGTGAATCAAAAAGAAACTTGCCAAAAGGAAAGAGAGACTGGGATGGGGGAATAGGGAAAAGAAAGAAGGGAAAAGAAAAAAAAATTGTATTTATATATAAGATAGTTAAGATAGATACACTACTAATTTTACTTAGTTCATTGAAGAGTAAGGTTTGTGCCAGTAATGTTTGGATCATTGAATGCTGATATCTTTTACCCTGAATACTTAACTTAAAGACAACAATTTGTAATGTATTAACCATTGTTACCCTCCTATTATGTTGTTTTGAAATTTTGTTCTTTTTTGATTTGTTTTGTTTTGTTTTTTCTTTTTAAAATTAAAAAAAGCATCAAAGTTTTTACTATCAGGGTAAATGTGATGGGTATTGTTTCAGGAGTGACTCCACCATACTTAAACAAACCATCAAGTGGTTCAGTGGGGCTGAGTCCCAGTCAGGAGGGACTCACCCTGATCATGAATACTTTGAAGGGCTAGGTAGAGTCATCAAGTGGCTCAACACCCTTCTCACTAAGTCGTTAGTGGCTCCTACTATGGAGACAAAAATGCCCTCAGTATGTCTTTCTCTTATGCTTTTATGAAAGACACTGGTGTCATCATAGCTTTGGACAGAGACATCTGTCTAGTAAATGCTTGAGCCTCACAAGGGACAATTTGTGGGGCTTAAATTGGATCTCCTCCTTCTCCTTGGGATACCATCTTAAGGAGCCAGGATCTAGTCATCCCTTTCTTTCTCTTTAGGCCTGAAGACAAGCCATGGGAACATTCTTGAAGTGCACCCTACAGATTCCATTCACTTTTCCACTGGGCCATATCCTTGGTAGTTGGGAAAGGTTGGATCCTGCCAATTTTAAAAAAGAGCAGCTTATCCACGATTGCAATACAGTTTGGGTTCAATATGAATTAGGAAATTGTGAGAGATGAGTATGGGATGGCAGTTTAAATTATGAGACTAATTTTCAGTTAAATTTTTCTGCTTAAAACATGTAAGGTGGAATAAAATCCCTTATGTTCAGGCTTTTTTTTTTTCTTTCAGGAAAATTCCAGAATCTATTATATTTAGAGTGTCCTTGAGAAAAAAGATATTTTTTATGATCCTGCTTTAAGACCCCTACAAGTCTGTCATGTGAATATGGGTCTCTCCAATCTGTTTAATGAAGCTAATCACACCAATGGTCTCCTCAACATGTTTCTTATAGTCCTCAGGTGAATAAATCTGGCCCATCCCCTACAAGTGACTCAGGAGCTGCACTAGAGCTTCATGCCACAGAAGAATCCTGTGTTCCTCGGCCTTCTCATCATGTTCCTCAGACACCCTCAAGTTCCACTGTGTACACACAGAGAGCTTTAAGCCCAGAAGAACAAACCTGGAGTGGTGCTTCTTACTCCTCTAATTCTCAACTTGTCCTTCCTCTAACAGAGGTTCCAAGATTGGAAAGGACTGTTCAAGTTTAGATCTATTTTTCAGTTGAAAATATCCAGCAATACAAAGAATGGCTATGTTGACTAGGCAGATGGGTTTCAAACTTTAATCCTTGCTTTTGACATCATGGCGAGATGGTGAATTCATTTTGGCCACTTGCTGTACCACAGATGAAAGACAAAAAATCCTATAAGAGGATAAGAACTATCCTCTTGAAGGGAAGAAAACCACCATGGAGAAGCTATTTTTCCTTCAACAGAGCCAAACTGGGACTATAATACTAGTGAGGGACTAAAAATGGAATCTGATATTATAGCTGCTCTTATCATGGGGATGAAAAGGAGTATTAAGTAATCTGTTAACTAAGGTGAATGGAGTCATGCAGAAAAAAGAAGAAAATACATCTCTCTTCCATAGCCAATTAGTAGAAGTCTTTAGCAAATATACTAACACAGATCCATCTCCTAGGAAGGGAAAGGCACTGGTGGACATGATTTCATTTGTCAATCATCCCAAGATATTCAGCGTAAATTACAAAATCTTCAGATGAGCTCAGAGACACCTATGACTCAATTGCTAAACATGGCCCTCTCTATGTTCACCAATCGAGATCCAGCTAGAATTATAGCTTTTGCAATTGGCAATGCTTTAAACTCACCCAAATTGTCTAAGAAAAACCCAAGGACAATTGAGATTCCTGTTTTAAGTGCAATAAAACTGGCACTGTACTCATGACTGCACGAAGCCACTACCTGGGCCCTGCTCCAAGTGTGAGACAGCCAATGTACCTGACCCATGGCACTGGAAGGGTCACTGTCAATGCTTCCAGAGAGGGGCTAAGCTAGCCAAAACCCTCATTTCCTGCCCTGAAGAAGCCCACAGGAACCTATAATGTCCCTGTATATGGACATTACAATTTCCTGAGGAATTCTAGATGACCTTGGATGTCAGGTGTGAGTCAATTCAATTACTTCATTCTGTTTTGACTTACTTCTCTGGAAAACCCTCTTCTTGAGTGATAGCCATAGTTTGGGTTGAGGGGATCCCTAGCTAGAGATTCTTTACTACTGCTCTGACATGTCACTTTGAAGGCCAAATATTTAACCATGAGTTTCTAATTGTCCCATAGTGTCCTACTCTCTTGTTAGGAAGAAATATACCTGCAAAATTTGGGGCAATTCTCAAAGTCTGACAAAATCAAAACAGATTTTACCTGTTGGGACTATGCCAGGTCTCTCTGACCTAATTTCTCAACAGGTGGATTCTGCTGCATGGTATAATAAAATACCTGACTTAAGAAATTCTTTCTTCCTGTACCTATAAGAAAAGAGAGAAATTGCTTTGTGTGTCATGAACCAAAGGCTAAGACATTCACTAGAACTTCTGACTACCCATCAGATCAGAGCTGTTCTGGAGAAAAAAGGTTACTTGTTAACAGGAGAATGGCTTATTAAGTATCAGGCTATGATCTTAGACATCCCTGAGGCTATTATAAAAAACTTGTACTACTCTTAATACTGCCTCTCTGATCCCAACAGGACCAGAAGTTAGGTATTTCATCAAAAAGTGATCTCCTAGACCTATACAAGAAAGTAAGACATCAGTGACCTGCCCCTTCAAAAGCTTGAAGGATGTGGTTCACTGATAAAAGTAGCTTTCTCCAATAAGGACATTAAAGGCATGTTATGCAGTTTTCAGTTCACAACAGGTCATTTTGGTCAACCTCCCTTAGGAACCTCTTCTCAGAGCAGAGTTCATAGCTCTTACTCAGGCACTGATATTAGCAAAAGGCACGAAGATATATATCTATACAGACTCCAAATATGCTTTTCTGGTGCTGCATGCCCATGCAGCAATCTGGAAAGAAGGATACTGCTGACTAGCAAACAATCATCTATAAAACATGAGCAAGAAATTCTACAACTAGAGGCAATCCATTTCCCAAGAAGTTGTAGTCATGCATTATAAGGGATTCCAAACAGACATGTCTAAAGTCTCCTTGGGAAATCAAAAGGCTGATAATGAGGCAAGAATGGCAGCCTTATAGCCCCTCAACACCCTCATTTTATTCCCAGGTTCTGAGGAATCATTCTGGTCTTCCTCAAATAATGCAGTGACAAGGTATAAAATCCTACATGGGAAATGGTCAGGAGAATATTCACAGGACTAAGAAGAAAGCTATTTCTGAGAACTTTTGTAAGATTTGAGGTGTCTCTTCAGAAATCACTGTTCCAGGAGAAGACAAGCAGAGTCATTAATGACCCTAATTCACCACAGCTTAAAGGGGCACCTGTATTGAGACTCCCATTTTCAATTAAATCCATTACATGAGTAATTTTGCTAAGGTCATGTCTCTCAGCCTTTCAATAACTTATCTAACCTCCCTCATTGTCATGGTTTGTCCTCTGCAGGACGTGTAGAACTCTGACCTGCTTCTCATATTTGGGTTCTACATCCCCAACACATTAGTACAATTATGTCCTCCACAAGAAGTGTAGAAGTCTGATCTGCTCCTCATATTTGGGTTCTACATCCCCAACATATTTGTACATTTATTTTCTTTCTCCCATTGAAAACACAGCTCAACAATCACTAATTCTTTTCTCATTGTCTTCTAACAGTTTTTTTTTCCTTCAAAAGAGCTAGTGAGCCACAGCACTACAAGGTAGTTGGAGAGCACATAATCCCCAGTAGGTAGGGCCTATGATGTCTTCCAACTAGAATAAGCTGTAGGAGACAGAGACCTCCCTTCGCTCAGCACCACATAAAGAATTATGGGGATTTGTGTCTCTCGGGGAGAAATGAGAAAGGAAGTTATGATGTTGCTAAAACTGGCTGGGAAAGGAGGTGTGAAAGGTCTTGGAACACATGCACGAAACAGTTGTCAGAGCCCTGCATGTGGATTTCTCATGAGAACTTGAGCAGGTTTTTCATAGGATGACCTGAATATGATTCTAGCATGGGAAATATGTAAAAGAGACATTTGCCATTAAGAGCTAACTATCATGCCTCCTCATGATAATGCACCCTGCATGTTACGATGTATTTTTATTTATTTTTATATTCTCTCCCTTTTTACTTTGTACAAACTCACATTGCAGAGCCCATTTCCCCCCACTCTTCTGCTTTTCCCCCTACCATTAATAAATGTGAAACTTTGTCACAGTTTATGCTTGTTTTGTTCAATTCTTTGTTGCAGACAGAAAGGACATAAAAATCACATCTGAAAGGAGACTCCAGAGCCCCAGAATGTGGTAACACCTGGAGTACATGGTCCAGTGGGAAACAAGGCGGAGCCCTTTAACTCCTCACACAACATTGTTCATTTTATCAACTAAAGGATTTATAGGCACCTGATGCCATGAACAGTAAAGAAGTGAGAATTCCCAGGTGCAAAAGTATTCTTGGCAATGACTGGTATATCACTGGAGTCCCAAACATGAGTTCAGTTCACCACACATAGTCAATTCCTTTTGCCAAGTTCCTGCCACCTCACCAATAGGAAATTGGGAGACCCTTGGTCCTCAGGAACTGAGACTTACCTCTTGTCTGGCTATGCCAAAACAATTACTGCCCACATAGGTATATGCACTCAGGTTCATTTGCTGGATAAATCAAAGGAGGCCATTGATTTTCGTGAAAAGGAAAAAAGATTTATTCAAAGCTAGATCTGAGGAGGTGGAGGGTCTCATTTGCTTCAAATCACCATTTCATGATGTATAGGTGTGTTGAGGGTCTTTTATAGCAAGGAACAGTGGAGGAAGTACTACAGTGAAATAGTAGACATGTTTGGGTTTGTTTCATCCTTCTTAGGCCCAGATTCGCACTACCTTGCCTAAGGGAATGAAATTGGACTCGACCTCAAATGCCAGCATCTGCATATTCTGTCCATTCAGGTGGGCTGAGGGGACCAGGTGTGGCTGACTATCCCTTAGTTTTGAGAAAGCTTAGACCAGCCACATCTTTAAAGGAAAAAATCTAAATTTTAAAGTTCCATTTTGTAATGCCAGTTGCACCAGGAAATCTAGGGCCATCAGCATTCAGACTCAAGTTTCAATGCCTTTGCCACGAGGGAAGGTAGGAAAAGAGACTTCAAGGGGAGTAAGTTGCAAGCTTTTCTCTTACCAGCAATTGGAATTGACCGGATCCTGCAGCAGGCTCTACTTGGAAAAGCAGGCTAAGGTCTGAGATGCATAATCAGGAGTAGCATGGGGAATCATGCCAATTTCATCAGAAAGTTGAGTCACTGTGGGTGTATAATACCCATGTTTATTCTTTAGATTATTTCTTTTGATGAAATATAAATTTTAATTTTACGAGTTTTATTATATTAAACAATGCGTACTTAACAGGAAAAAATAACAAAAAATAAAATATTGAATCTTTAATATTTATTGACTGTTTAAAGAAAAACATCAAAATTTTCAATATTGACAGTTCTTATGGTGTAAAGTCTAAAAAAGAACACAAATAAACTATATTAACAACAATTAAAATACCAATAGAACTCTACAACAAAAATAATTTTAACTTCAATTATCACATTTAGGGCAGTCTGCACACATGACAGCAGCATGTTTCATACACACATACTGCTTACACTGACAGCCCGTGTGTTTTGCTTTCCTGACATTTTTGGAGGGCATACTTGACATCTTACTAGTCTTGCTGTTTTGTCAGTAGTTTCTTATTATATTATACAATGTGTAGTTAACAGGAACGTAAAATATTGACAAAATAAAATATTAAATTCATGATATGTATTGCACATTTAGAATAAACATTTTTACATTTGCTGTATACTTGCTTACAAAACCTGAAAGATAACATGAGAAATAAATTCCTATATGAACTATAATGAAAATACCAATAGAACTCTACCACAAAAATAAGCTTTGCTTCAATTGCCACACCCAAGGCAGTCTTCATACATGACAGTTACATGTTCTATGCACACATCTCACTTACACTGATGGCACATGTGCTTAGCTTTCCTTTCCTGTGTGGCAGGCTATTCTTGTCACCTCTTGTCTTCCTGTTTTGTCGGGGACTTCCTACTGTATTATACAACATGCACTTAGCAGGGAAATAAGATAGCAATAAAATAAAATAGAATATCTAATATGTAATAAGTGTTTAGAGTAGACATCAACATGTATACATCAGCAGTTTATTTCTTTAGAAAACCTAACGATAACATCAAAAATAAAAAGCTATGTGAACTACAATGTAAACACAAACAAAATCTACCACAGAAATAATCTTTGCTTCAACTATGACACCCAAGGCAGTCTTCACACATGAAAAATGCATATTGCACACACAAGTATCCCTTGCACTAACACATATGTTTTGTTTTTGTGTCCTTTCTTGTAGGTTGCAGTTGACATCTTTTTTGTTTTCTGTTGTAGGTCTTTCTGATGCTGCACCTTCTTGTTCACCTGTCAGCTCACCAGCATGCTCCACAATTTTTTTTGTGTAGTTCCCTGGGCAAAAATATTTTGCTTTTCCTCTGCTGTAAATGATCTCTTAGGAGCTCCAATCCCAGTCCTCTAAGAAAATTTCTCTGTGATATTTTGCACTTCTCATTTTCTTTGCAAACTATTTATGCCACATATTTGGGATCCAATAAAACACAATTGAGCAGTGCTTTGTGTTTCAAGTGACATCATAGTTGCTGCATAACTCATCAACAACACCTATTCCACCTTTCATTTTGTTGTAGAAAGGTTCCATCTCAGGTTTCCATTTTGTTGAGTTTTCCCTATCAATATTCCCATCATGGTGAAATGCTGACATCAGCAGTACAAGTTCATTTTTTTTTTACCATATATGAAGTCAATGTTATAACTTTCTGAAATCCAAAGATTATACTATACAATTCTCTGTTTTGAAATTGCAACTTTTAATTTGGAATTTCTACTTTGTTCCTGCATATGATTCCTACATGGTCAACTTGTGCTCTCTTAGCAAATGTAACATCAATTGGAAACTGGTAAAACAATTGTCAAATATCATATTCTGATTAGTTTGGGAGATAGGAACAACAAGTCTTTTGACAACAATATTTGTTTTATTATTACATGAATAAGGACCTGATGGCTGAGTTCTGGGATAAATTTGTAAGTTGAAAGCATAATAAGTCTTTAAATCTAGAAAGACGTATATTTTCCTGCCATATTTTGAAAGTTTTTGGGATTATATTGCTTGAAGCTACAGCAACTATGAAATGGTGCAAGATGTTCATCAATATTCATGTACTCAGATGGTGTGTAAATTGCTTGGCAATTGCCTACAAATCTCTCCAACAATGAGTGGATAGCAGCCAGATATCACTTCTTTTTCTTTCTTGGTGGGTGGTTTTGTCATTAAACATAGGGCAATTTTGAAGGAAAACAAATGCCCTCCTCAGTGTCATTATTAATTTATAAACCTCAAGCCCACAACTATCACTTTTCCAGTTTTTACATTCCTGTGATGACCATGAGAAAGCCCTGCTAGTTATAGCAGACTATGAATGCTTTCAATTCAGCTAGTGAGGTGATAAAAGTGCTATAAATACATTTTTGAGTATGGCTATTGGTGCATATGGAACCTTTTAGTTGTATTTCAGCATTTGTGTATTACACAACATCTTGTACCATTTTGTCTCCTATAATTTCCAACATTGAATGGCAGTGCTGGCATCCCAAATAATAGATTTCACCCCTGCCAAAATCATCACTATATTTTTGGAGCTAATTCTAACATTGGACATTCCATTTGGTCGCTTGACCATTTTGTAACATTTCAACCAGTCAAATATGTACTCACATTGCTGTTTGCTTCATCATTTAAATCAAGGAGGTCTGAATTCCCCATGTATGTATTAGTTGATTCTTTCTCCCTTTCACTGTCACAGGAAATTTGGCTCACATGGCCAACATCAAAGTCATTGTCATCCTCATCTCCTATGCATGATTGATATCGTGATTCACTTTTGACTTCCAAAACTTGGAAATCTGGTTTTTCATTTGTCACTGTGCTGAATTGTGCTACTTCTACCACAAAAATCAAAATAAACCTACATTCCATTATGCTAAGGTACATGTTTACAAAGCAGAAGAATGGTGTGGTTGTATTTCTATTTTTTTTTTTGTGGGTACTGGGAGTTGACCTCAGGACCTCGTGTGTCAGCAGGCGCCTGTGCCACTGAGCAATATCACCGGCCCTTTTTTCATATGTGAGCTCCAGGAATTGAACTCAGTACCTCATGCTTGCCAGGCAGGCGCTTATGCTGCTGAGCTATCTCATGTGCGGTTGTATTTTACTCCCATGATGGTCAGGTAAACATATGCAAAACTTATTAGATGGAGCATAAATGTGGGTAAAAATCCCAGTTTGACACTTTTGCACATGTGTGCACATTTTGTTGTTTGTCATACCATGTGGGTAATCACTGATTGCTTCTTGTATCCCTCAGGTGCAGCTACTGAGACACACAGCCAGGTACTATTATGCTAAAGTACAAATTTACAGTAGAAAAATATGGGACAGGATTTTTTAAACACAATGTTATATACCATGGGTTTATATATTACTACAGTTTAATATTGCTATGGTGAAAGGAGATAGATTTCCTCTATTGAGTGGACATTTACTGTATACAGTTATCTGATTTGTCTTAGATTTTGTTCTATAACTTGTCAAGAGCAGCCAAGCTAATGATGGCTCACACATGCAGAGCTGAGAGCACGAAGTACCCAAGGAATGCCCTGAGGGCACAGTGCATCCCAGGTGAACAGGTGTTTCAGCTCCAAGAACACAGGCTGTAAGAGGCGAGCTAGTTAGGCAAAGGAGTGGCACATGACAAATGTCACACTGCAGTGGTTGAGCAGTTCCTTTCCTCCCATCTGGAGAGAGGGCTCCACCTGACCTCAGCTTTCTTTACATTGCCTCTTATCTTTATTTTTCCATCCTCTGATCATCCTTCTACCTGAGAACTTTGAGAGCTGTGCTGGACATAGCATAATGGCACCTGAACACAGGACTGAGGTATGAAGAAATAGCACATGAAGGGACAATTCTCATTGTGTACACAAAAGGGGGAGAAGTGCACTGATAGTATCAGTATTGATCAGAGAAGTGCATTGATATCATTAGGCATAAAACATGTGTCAAACAGATTCTCAAGAATCACAGATGTCTATGGAAATGTTTGTCGTATTCTTGATTCCTGTATTTACTTTCTTTTTGTGGATTTGCATTATGCGGTGTTTTAATGGCCATCAGCTTGTTGAGATGACCTCAAAGGATTTGGTTCAGAGCACTACTTTAAAACCAATTCCTGGGGCCGGTGAGATGGCTCAGTGGCATAAGCGCCTGCCTTGCAAGCGCGAGGGCCCGAGTTCGACTCCCGGATCCCACATACGGAAAAGGGGCCGGTGATATCGCTCAGCGGCACGGGCGCCTGTTGGCGCGCGAGGTCCTGAGGTCGACCCCCCGGTACCCACAAAAAAAAAAAAAAACAATTCCTAAGCAGAAAAATGATAGCAGAACAGTAGCCCCCCAATAGAGCTTAAACACTCTGACTTTGTTTAATTACATAGGGAAGGAACAGTGGGGGGGACAAAAAAGACCCTTCCTGACTGGAGGAGTGTTTTATTGCAAAGTCTATTTTACAATGCCTAATGAATTTAGCTGAGCCACAAATGGAGATTTCCACCTTTTCAGCTCAGAGAAGCTTTGCTGTACCACAGTTTGAAACTTCCTCCTCTCAGGGAAAGGAGCTCTTTTCTCTCTCTATCTCTTGAAATTGGTGCTAAAGGAAGCCAGACGGGCAGGGGAGTCCATGGAGGGTTTTCACATGTCTACCCTGTAACAGAACTTCAAATCCCCAATAACCCAGAACAAGTTGTGCATCATCATGAGTCCGTACCCTTTAAGATCCTAAAGGAATTAAAGCAAGCTGCCACTACTTATGGTCCCACAGCCCCTTTACCACTAGGTTTAATAGAGCTCCTAGAGCAACAGATAATGGCCTCAAATGATTGGAAAGGAATAGCTAAAGCATGTTTAAATCCAGGCATTTATTTTTTTTTTTGGAAAGGAAATTTTTTTGAATTGTGCATGGATCGGGCCATACACAATGCTGCTCACAGCATAGCCATTATAAAAGACATGTTAATCGGAGAGGGTGTCTTTGCTACCACAAATAGTCAACTTACTTTTAAATTGCAAGTATATGAATAGATTAGAATAGCTGCCACAAAAGCTTGGAGGAAGCTTCCTTTAAAGTGTGAGACATCCCTTCATTTGACTTTCACTCTTCAGGGTCCTGATGAACCTTTTCAGGATTTTGTGGCACACTTGTTGCAAGCTAATGGGAGATTTATAAGTGACACAGAGGATAGCAAATTAATCTTTCAACAGTTGGCCTTTGAAAATGGAAATAAATGGTATAAAGAAGCTTTAGGAACCCACAAAATGGGCTAAACTGGCTGAGATGATTCAGATCTGTGCAGACATTGGCCTCTCATATGTGCAGAAGGCAGCCTTGGCAGCAGCTATTACTCGGGTTGTTCATCCATAATCTAGAGAAGGCAGGGTTACTTGTTTCAGCTGTGGAGGCAGAGGACATTTTGCCCATAATTTCTCTGCTGCACCTGTGAGGGTAGCACAGACATTATCTGTTCCTCTAATAAAACATGCTAGTGTCTGTACAAGGTGTAGACGAGGGTATCATTGGGCAAATGAGTGTAGATCCAAAACTGATGTGGAAGGCCGACCCATCCTGGGAAACTTCCAACAGGGCCTGCCCCAGCCCCACCGAACAGTGGGGGTGCCCTACCCTCCAGCGCCAAGCACATTTCTGACCTCTGGCAAGCAACAAAACACAGCTGAGGCTTGGGCCTCAGTCCCTCCTCCAGATTTGTATTAACTACTGAAATGGGACCCCAAGTTATTCCTACTGGAGTCTATGGAACTTCGACTCATGGAACAGTATGTCTCCTGTTAGGCCACGGTAGTCTCACTTTAAAAGGTCTCCAGGTGTTGCCAGGTGTCATCAATGTTGATTATACAGGTTATGTTCAATCTATTTGAAACACTGTTCAAGTCACGCTAGTCTCTCATATCAGTCAATTGGTCATTCTTCCTTTGACAAAAATTGGAAAATCTATAAATAAGGAAAGGGTTTTTGGTTCTCTGATATGTATTGGGTTCAATAGATTACACAAGGTCATCCCAATATGGAATTGATTATAGAAGGAAAAACATTTAAAGGGCTTTTAGACACAGTTGCAGATGTTTCAGTTATTTCTCAACACCATTTGCCTATGGCATGGCCTCTGGATGTAGCAACTACAGATCTACAGGGTGTGGGCAGTGTTTCTCATCCTAGTAGAAGTGCTAAGTTTCTAAACTGGAGGGATGCAGAATGCTATTCTGGATATTTCTCATCTTATGTCCTCCCGCATATACCAGTCATATCTATGGGGTCATGATATCTTACAGGATATGGGGGTATTTTTGGTTAGTCCAAACTCCTTAATGACTCATCACATGTTACAAGGCCTCTCCACTCAAGGGTTTGGTAAATATAATCAGGGAAGGAGAAAACCCCTTCCAATAGACTCAAAAAAGGACCATTTTAACATAGAATACTCTTCCTCACATTTTTAGGAGGGGCCTTGATCTCTTCTCCAACCCCACGGATGGCATCCAAGATAACTTGGATGTCCAATGATCCTTTTTGGGTTGATCCATGGCCCCTTACTCAAGAGAAGCTTGCAGCAGCTTATACACTGGTTAATGAACAGATGATGGCAGGGCACCTAGAATACTCTAATAGCCCTTGGAATACCCCAATTTTTGTAATAAAAAAGAAGTCATAAAAGTGGAGATTGCTACAGGATTTGCAGGCAGTTAATCATACCATAGAACTTATGAGAGCACTTCAACCCAGATTGCCTAGTCCTGTAGCTATCCCTTTATATTTTTCCCTCATGGTAATTGATTTAAAAGACTGCTTTTATACTATCCCTCTCCATCCTCAAGATAAAAAATGTTTTGTCTTTAGTTTACTTTCTATTAATAATCAAGCCCCTATGCACCACTTTCAATGGTGTTGTCTGCCACAAGGAATGGCAGATAGTCCAACCCTATGCCAAGAGCTTGTGGCTGCGGTCATTTTGTCAGTCCATCAGGCTGATCTACCTGCTTATCTTACTCATGACTTGGATAATATTCTGCTAGCACATAAATCCTCATCCACATTGTACCAAGTATTTATTCAATTAGATAATGCCCTTCATAATGCAGGTCGAGTGGTGCCCCTGAAAAGGTGCAATGTATAGCACTTTTTCATATTTGGGTCACCTTATCCAATAGAGACACATTGTGCCCCAAAATGTTCAGATCCAGTTTAATCGTCTTGCAATGTTAACAGATTTTCAGACTCTACTTGGTAATATTAATTGGCTCCATCCAGCTCTTAAACTAACAACTCACAATTTAGCCCCTGTCTTTGACATTCTCAAGGGGGACCTGGCCCCCACCTCTCCAAGAGCACTTATATAAGAGGCTAAAACTGCCTTGGACAAAGTTAATCTGACTCTCTCTAATGCTCAACTCTCTAGAGTTGACCCTTCTTCACCAATGTTTTTAATTATTTTCCCAACTCAACATATGCCCACTGGGGTCTTTGGCAGTCTCAGGGCCCTCTACAATGTCTACATATGCTACATATTCCACATAAAACCATTATATCCTTTTATGGTGCTGTGGCAGGACTGATCGCACATGAGTGGCCATGTGCTATTCAGCTTTTTGGTCATGAGTTGCAAAATACTGTTCCCTTTTCTTTGGTTCAACAACAGTGGTTATGGCAATTCTCATCCTCTTGGCAAACTGCACTAGCTAACTTCCCTGGTGTTATTGATTGCCATTATCCTCCAGAGAAATTAATTCAATTTTCTTCCCTCACACCCCTTGTCTTCCCTTCAAAAATAAGTTAGGTTCCTGCAGCCCGAGGTGTCTCTTTTTTCACAGATGGCTCCTCTTTGGACAGGGGAGGTTATATTACAGCCTCCCTTTCCTGACTACAGGATATCATTTTTCTTCTGCACAAAAGATGGAATTTCAGGGTGTTATATGGGCTTTACAATATCATTCATCCATTCCAATTAACCTTTTTTTTCAGACAGCACTTATGTTTGTGGTGTGATGTGCCACATTGAAACTGCCACAATTCACACTAACCAGGAAGATCTTTTTCATTTGTTTCACACTCTCTAATTTGAAATTCAGTCACATCATGTCCCCTGTTTTTTTTTTTTTTTTTTTTTTTTGTGGGTACCGGGGGGACGACCTCAGGACCTCACGTGCCAACAGGCACCCGTGCCGCTGAGCGATATCACCGGCCCCTTTTTCGTATGTGGGTTCCGGGAGTCGAACTCGGGCCTTCACGCTTGCAAGGCAGGCGCTTAAGCCGCTGAGCCATCTCACCGGCCCATGTCCCCTGTTTTATTGGTCATTTATGTTTTCATTCCCAACTGCCAGGGCCTTTCTCTGAGAGAAACACTGCAATAGACAGATTGCTACTTACTGTAACTGTTACTCCCTCAGATGCCATTCAACAGGATTCTGTCTCCTATGCCACCTTTCATCAAAATGCTTCTGCCTTAAGCAAACACTTGCATTTAACCCAGGAACAGGCTCAACAAATTGTTAAACAATGTTCCTCATGCATAATACATTTTCCCTCACTCCCTATGGGGGTTAATCCCCGAGGATTATACCCCAATCATCTCTGGCAAATGGATGTCACTCACATTCCTGAGTCTGGCTCTCTACTCTGGGTCCACTTTTCAGTGCATGCTTACTCAGGATTTAATATTACTTCTGCCTGCACTGGAGAAATGGCTAAACATGTCACTGCTTATTGCTTGGATGCCTTTAGTACCCTTGGCTGCCCGAGGGCATTTAAGACAGACAATGGCCCAGCCTATACAAATGCTGCTTTCCAAATATTTGTAAAACTTTTCATATTTCCCTTACCAAGGGAATTCCTTAGAACCCTCAATGTCAAGGAATTGTTGAATGTGCTCACTTTACACTAAAAATTCAATTACAAAAACAAAAAGGGGGAATCCTTCCCTACAAAATTTACACCTCGGGACCTCAAGATGGCGGATGAGTAAGAAGCAGGCAGCAAAACTCTCTCTAAAAGTTACCATTGGAACACGGGAATATAGCGACCCGGAAAGCGCAGGAGGGGGGGAGATGCCTCCCTGAAACCCAGAAAAGTTCTGAAGCGCAATCTGGGACCCCCGGCACCAGTGACGGGTGACTTCCAACAAAGAAGAAGGAAAGAAGGAGCAGACCGCACGCGCGCACCTTCTAATATCCCGGGAGTTGCAGCGCCGTGGAGGCTCAATTCTACGGACACACGGTGGCAGCTGGCGCCCAGGGAGCCCCCACGGAGGATCCTGAGACAGCGGCGGGGCAGGGGAGTGGCGGAGAACGGCGCTGACCGGCGGTGAGTGTCTCTCAGCCACAGCTGCCCCGCGCCAGAGAGCGACCAGCCGGGCGCCATTGTGTGGGGTGTGGCAAAACTCAGAGCGGCTCGGAAACTGCTCTGGGAACTTGTGCTCCGGACAGGGCAGCACGGGGCCTCTCAAGCCCACGAAAGTGTGCTGAGGTCAGCAGGCGAACGAGACTGGACTCTCAGCCACACCTGTCCCGCGCCAGAGAGCGACTGGCCCGGCGCCATTGTGGGGGGCGTGGCGAAAAACCAGAGCGGCGGGAACCAGTGCAGGGAACCCGCGCTCCGGACAGCACGCTGACCCTCTCAGGCCCAGGGATCGTGAAAGGGCGCCGAGAGCGGAGGCGAGCTAGACTGGTCTCTGCCTGAAAGTACGCGCCTCTGCTCACCGCCCGCCAGAGGGCGCTCCTGGCTTACTGGGACGGACCTGCACAGAACAGGACTCTGTCACAAGGTACCTGCCTACAACAGAGTCAACACCTGGAACTGATTCTTTTTATTTTTTTTATTTTTATTTTCATTTTTATTTTTATTTTTTTTCTCACTGATTTGTTTTTTGTTCTGGCGAAGGGTTTTTTTTTTTCTTTTTGTTTTGTTTTGTTTTGTTTTTTGGTGGGGTTATATTTTTGATCTGTCTGTTTTATTGTTTTTATCTTCGTTTTTGTTTCTGTATGTGTATTTGCTCTTTCCTTCATTATTCTCTCTGGTTTTTTATATGAGTGTAAATAGTGCCTCTAACTTCTTTGTGATTGTGGTTGTGATCTGTTCTTCCTTTTATCCCTTCCTTCTCTTTTTACCACCTGTCCTCTGCACTAGTGTCCCAATTTTAGTGGGATCCCTCTTGGTCCTCTAACCTTACATCTAATTCCTTCCTCTTCTCCCAATACTCTATTTCCTCCTTAAGTCATCTTAAATTTAAACTCCTCAAGGAAAAATTGACATACATAGGACTTGTATACTGCATAGAATTTTTCTGGTGTGTTTTAGATTTTGTTATATAACCGCAACTCTATACAGCTAAAAGTGGTAAATAACTGGTTAGCTCAGTCTGTCATTTTTTAGGCTGTGTTTGATGCTTTAGTTAACATTATAGCCAAATGTGAAATAATTGTTCTAAACATCTTTCCTTCCTGATATTTCATGATTGAGATTGACTAAGGGACACAGAAAATACAGTGGCACAGTACCAAAGAATAAAGGACTGGGCCAAACAGGTAGCAACTTCACAAACCCAATGAATTGAAGAGGTAGGATCTGGCAGAAAGCTTAAAACCTAAAAGCAAGCTCCACTTGGAAGATACTGCAGAGAAGTAGTCATCTTCTAAAGATCTTAAACACTAGCAATCAAGTACCCTACTATAGGTAATTTGCAAACATCACCCCAGGAATTAAAGAAAGAAAAAATGAGACGACACTTAAACAAGATGCAACCACACACATCCAATTCACCAAAGGCAAACCTAGGGAGCAACGAGGTGGGACAATCCGAAAGCCACCCACCTGGCCTATCTGAAGTGGTAACAACAAAGCAACTGAATGAGGTTCTGGAAAAAATTAAAACAGAAATAATCTCACAGATAACTGCAGAGATAATGTCTACAATGAAGACCATGCTTAAGGACACTATAGCTGATACAGACAAAAAAATAGATGAACTTAAGAAAACTATAGAAACCATGAATGCTCAGCATAGGAAAGAAATGGAATCCATAAGGCAGATTCAAGCAGATATCCAAGAGATAAAAAATTCCATTGAAAGTATTTGTAGCAGAATAAGCCAATGCGAGGACAGGATCTCAGATATAGAAGACAGGCTTGCAATTAGTGATCATGAAATGGAAAAATTCTTAAAAATAGCAAGGGACCATGAAAAATCAATTCAACAGCTGCTAGATGACTCAAACATAAACAACTTAAGAATAATTGGAATAAATGAAAAAGCAGGAGATAGCATCAACGACATTAAAACCTTGTTCAAAGACATAATCAGGGAGAACATTCCTGGAAGAGAAAAGGAATATGACACCCCTATAAGTGAAGCTTTTAGAACACCAACTAGACATGATCAAAAAAAAACTTCAGCCAGACATATCATAGTCAAGATCCCAGAAATTCAACAGAAGGGCAGAATCTTAAAAGCTGTTAGGGAGAAGAGACAAATCACCTATGAAGGAAAACCCATCAGAATCACAGCTGACTTTTCAGCACAAACCCTCAATTCAAGAAGAGCTTGGAATGATGTATTGCAAGTTCTAAAGGAAAATAATTTTCAGCCCAGATTGATGTACCCTGCAAAACTATCTTTCAAAATTGATGGAGAAATAAAATACTTTCATGACAAAGAACATCTGAGAAAATTTATGACCACGAAACCAGCACTCCAAAACGTTCTGAAGGACATTCTAGAAAGAGATAGGAACCCCAACAGAAGGAATCCACCAGGCAGGGCAAATACTTAAATAGCCGGAAAGCGGAAAAACAAAGAGTGGGAACCAACAACAGGAAAATATCATGACAAGTCAATACATATCAGTTTTAACCATCAATGTTAACGATCTCAATTCACCAATCAAAAGGCACAGACTGGCGAAATGGATCAAGAAGCAAGATCCAACAATATGCTGTATACAAGAAACACATTTAATTCAGAAAGAAATTCATAGACTGAAAGTCAAAGGATGGAAAACAATACTCCATGCCACAGGAACCCAGAAAAAAGCAGGGGTAGCTATTCTTTTTGCAGACAAAGTGAACTTCAAGCCAAGAAGGATTCAGAGAGATAAAGACGGTCATTACATCCTTGTAAAGGGAACAATCCAAGAGGAAGAGATAACAATCATAAATATATATGCGTCAAATACCAATGCACCCAGCTATATAAAACAAGTACTAAAGGACATGAAAAATCAAATAAGCACTAATACAATTATATTGGGAGATCTCAATACTCCACTGTCACAAAAAGATAGATCAACTGGACAGAAAATCAATAATGAAATAGTAGAACTGAACCAAACTTTTGAACAAATGGACTTAGTAGATGTCTACAGAGTGTTCCATCCCACAACATCAGAATACACATTTTTCTCAGCTGCACATGGGACGTTCTCCAAAATAGACCACATACTAGCTCATAAAACCTGCTTAAGTAAATGCAAAGGAATTGAAATTATCCCATGCATATTATCAGACCATAGTGCAATGAAATTGGAAATCAATGGCAAAAGATCCCACAAAAACTCCCTAAACACATGGAAATTAAACAGCATCCTCCTGAACAACCAATGGGTCACAGATGAAATTAAAGAAGAAATTAGTCACTTTCTACAACTGAATGATAATGACAGTACAACATACCGGAACTTATGGGATACAATGAAAGCAGTCCTAAGAGGGAAATTTATAGCATTAAACACTTATATCAGGAAAATAGAGCAAGTGCAAATAAACAACTTAAGGGTGAACCTCGAGCTTCTAGAAAAAGAAGAGCAGGTTAAGCCAAAAGCCCGTACAAGGGAGGAAATTATAAAGATCAGAGCAGAAATTAACGTATTGGAGAATAAAAAAACAATACAAAGAATCAATGAAGCAAAAAGTTGGTTCTTTGAAAGAATAAATAAGATTGACAAACCCTTATCCAACCTTATTAAAAAAAGAAAAGAAAAGACTCAAATCCATGCAATTGAAAATGAAAAGGGTGATATCACGACGGACCCTGCAGAAATCCAGAAGATCATCTATACCTATTTTGAAAATTTATATTCTACTAAGATGGAAAATGCAGAAGAAATGGACAGATTCCTAGATTCGTATGAATTACCAAAGCTGAATCAAGAAGATTTAAAAATCCTAAATAAACCAATATCAACCAATGAAATTGAAGATGTAATTAAAAACCTCCCAACAAAGAAAAGCCCAGGCCCTGATGGATTCACTGCCGAATTCTACAAGAAATTTAGAGAAGACCTAACGCCCCTACTTCTCAAACTTTTTAATGAAATTGAAAGGGAAGCAATACTCCCAAATTCATTCCTGGAAGCAAGCATTACCCTGATACCAAAACCAGAGAAGGACCCAACTAAGAAAGAGAACTACAGGCCAATCTCCCTAATGAACATAGATGCAAAAATCCTTAATAAGATACTGGCAAACAGAATCCAACAAATCATCAAGAAGATTATACACCATGACCAAGTTGGATTCATCCCAGGGATGCAGGGATGGTTCAACATACGTAAATCAATAAATGTAATACAGCATATTAACACAACCAAAGACAAAAATCACATGATCATCTCAATAGATGCAGAAAAAGCTTTTGACAAAGTCCAGCACCTTTTCATGATAAAAACCCTACAGAAAATTGGAATAGAGGGTCTTTATCTCAATCTGGTAAAAGCTATCTATGACAAACCAACAGCCAATATTATACTAAATGGCCAAAAACTGAAAGCCTTCCCTCTAAAATCAGGAACAAGACAAGGATGTCCACTGTCCCCACTCTTATTCAACATAGTTCTGGAAACTTTAGCCAGAGCGATTAGACAAGAGAAAGAAATAAAAGGAATAATGATTGGAAAGGAAGAAGTTAAATTATCATTATTTGCAGATGACATGATACTCTACACAGAAGACCCCAAAAACTCCACTAAAAAACTGCTAGATTTAATAACCAAATTCAGTAGTGTAGCTGGATACAAAGTCAATACTCAAAAGTCAATAGCCTTCCTGTACACAAATAACAAACTTACTGAAAGAGAAATTAGGGAAACAATACCTTTCACAATAACATCCAAAAAAATGAAATACCTAGGAATCAACCTCACGAAGGATGTAAAAGACCTCTATACTGAAAACTACAGTACTCTGAAAAAGGAGATTGAAGAGGATATCAGAAAATGGAAAGATATCCCTTGCTCCTGGATAGGAAGAACCAATATAGTGAAAATGGCCATACTTCCAAAATTGTTATACAGATTTAATGCAATTCCAATCAAAATTCCAACAGCATATCTCACAGAATTAGAGAAAAGAATCCTAAAATTCATTTGGAATCAGAAGAGACCTAGAATAGCAAAGGCAATTCTGGGCAACAAAGGCAAGGCAGGGGGCATCACAATCCCCGACTTGAAATTATACTATAAAGCTACTGTGATAAAAACAGTGTGGTACTGGCAAAAAAACAGACCTGAAGATCAATGGAACAGATTAGAAGATGCTGAAACAACCCCAGACATACTAAGCCACCTTATCTTTGACAAAGGTGCCAAACACATTCGCTGGAAGAAAGATAGCCTCTTTAATAAATGGTGCTGGAAAAACTGGCTCTACACATGCCGAAGATTAAAACTAGATCCATATCTTTCACCATGCACTAAACTAAATTCAAAATGGATCAGAGATCTAAATATTAAAACAGAAACATTAAATCTGCTGGAAGGTAGGATAGGTAAAACCCTTGGAGACATTGGTGTAGGCAAAGACTTTATGAATAAAAACTCAACCGCACGGGAACTATCCCAAAGAATCAATAACTGGGATCTCATCTTATTAAAAAGCTTTTGCACAGCAAGAGAAACCACCAACAGAGTGAAGAGACAACCCACAATGTGGGAAAAAATGTTTGCCAGCTGTTCCTCAGACAAAGGATTACTATCGAGAACATATAAAGAACTCAAAAAAATCAGACCTCCCAAATTTAAAGACCCACTCCAAAAATGGGCATCTGAGATGAATACACATTTCTCAGATGAAGAAATACTAATGGCAAATAAATATACAAAAAAATGTGCAACATCACTAGTCATTCGAGAGATGCAAATTAAAACAACACTGAGATACCATCTCACCCCAGAAAGAATGGCTACTATTAAGAAATCAACTAATAACAAATGCTGGAGGGGCTGTGGGGAAAAAGGAACCCTTCTCCACTGTTGGTGGGAGTGTCGACTGGTACAGCCACTGTGGAAGTCAGTGTGGAGATTCCTCAGAAAACTAGGGTTGGAGGTCCCATTTGACCCAGCTACTCCCCTTCTGGGCATCTTCCCGGAAGAATTAAAAACATCGTACCACAGCGACATATGTGCACCCATGTTTATAGCAGCACAATTTGTAATAGCCAGATCTTGGAAACAACCCAAATGCCCATCAACTGAGGAATGGATAAGAAAGATGTGGTATTTTTATACAATGGAGTACTATTCAGCCATAAAGAAGGATAAACTGGAGACTTTTATAGGTAAATGGATGCAACTCGAGAAAATACTCATAAGTGAAATAAACCAGAAGCACATGTGTAAGCATCGTATTATCTCTCTAGTATGAGAAACTGAAACAGTAAATAAGATCCAAAATGTACAATAGACATGGTGAATCAAAAAGAAACTGGTCAAAAGGAAAGAGAGACTGGAATAGGGAAAAGAAAGAAGGGAAAGGGAAAAAAAATTGTATATATATATATAAGATGGTTAAGATAGATACACTACGATTTTCACTTAGTTCATTGAAGAGTAAGGTTTGTGCCAATAATGTTTGCATAATTGAATGCTAATGTCTGGTGTCCTGAATAACTAACTTAAAGATAGTAATACGCAATGTATTAACCATTGTTACCCTCCTATTATGTTGTTTTGAAAATTTGTTCTTCTTTTGATTTGTTTTGTTTTTTCTTCTCTTTAAAATAAAATTAAAAAAAAAAAAAAAAGAAAAAGAAACTGGTCAAAAGGAAAGAGAGACTGGAATAGGGAAAAGAAAGAAGGGAAAGGGAAAAAAATTGTATATATATATATATATAAGATGGTTAAGAGAGATACACTACCATTTTTACTTAGTTCATTGAAGAGTAAGTTTTGTGCCAATAATGTTTGGACAATTGAATGCTAATGTCTGGTGTCCTGAATAACTAACTTAAAGATAGTAATACGTAATGTATTAACCATTGTTACCCTCCTATTATGTTGGTTTGAAAATTTGTTCTTCTTTTGATTTGTTTTGTTTTTTCTTCTCTTTAAAATAAAAAAAATAATTTACACCTCATGATAGACTTCACTCAGCAGTATATGCTATTAACTTTTTAAATCCTACTAAAGAGGTAACTACAGCAGCAGAAACAATTCAATCAGGTAAAGGAACAATTTTAGGAGGGGTCCTTTGGAAAGATCTTCATACTGGACAATGGAAGGGACCTAGCTACTCTCTTGGGGTAGAGGATATGCTTGTGTCTTTCCAGAGAATGCTGAATAGCGTATCTGGGTGCCAGAGCATGCTGTCTGGCTGTATCATAGGCTCAGATCTGTAGAAGGGCTTGAATTCACCTTTCAAGAAGATGATGCTTAGTCCTATGACAGTGATAACTCAGAGACCATGCCACAGCTGACACAAACATGGCCTAAACCTGACCTGGGGCCAATTAAAGGAGTTCACTCAGGGTGCCCAGGAGATGTTAACCAAAAATAGGAATGAAAGATCTGAGTAGGTGACAGAGTATATAGAGATATTGAGCTGAAAGCTACGTGAAAGAAAGGGACATGAAAGTTACCACTATTCTTAAGATAAAATAAAATATAAAATATATATGTATCAATTATAGAGAAAAGATATTTTTCTTCCTAATTCTTCTTGTGAGATATGTCTGCTAATTTACCTACGACAAAACCTGACTAGTCCATTTATAGTTATAAATTCCTAAAAATGTAAAAGAGTTACTATAATTCAATTTGATCAAAAATATATTTGAGTGGACTCTGATTTTGTAAGTTTTTTTCTGTTTATCTAATCTGTTAAGCAGTATGCTTCTTTGTCTGCTTGTCCTATCTATGAACAGCTGTTTTTGTTTCACCTCAAGAACTTTTTCTCTCTTCTTTTTCTTTTGCATTTTTGTATCATTTGTTCAAAATTTATTTTGGGTTGTAGATTTAAAAGCATGCTCCCACCTGATTGGCCAGCTCAACTTTATATCAAGATGGGTTTCTTCGGATGTCATCAGAAATTTGTTAAAGAAACTAAAAGGGGACCTTTCGGGCTTGAAGAATTATTGGTTAAGGCTCCCTTTGATGAATAAAGGAGCAGCTGCCTGGGAAAAATTATCCCAGCCTTTGTTCATTAATAGGAAGCCCTGGTGTTCTTCATAGCCTTATGGGAGACACCCCAAAAAAGATATTAAAATATATTATTGTAATATGTTTATATTATTCATTCATCAAAGGACTAAGTTTTCTGAATAAAAGGTTTTTGATTTAAAGATATTTTAGTACAAAAGTTTTCATATAGCTAGGACAATTGATTGTTATTGTTTTTGTAGTATATTGAATGTATTCATACCTGCAGATGTGCGGGTCTTCTGAAGTGTGGAATAAGGACTGTTTATAGTGAAAGACTTTTCTTTCAGATTCAGACATCTGCCTTTATGTTAAACTTATGTGATGTACATCCAATTAAAGGACAGCAAGTTAGGTAAAACTTATGTGTTAGATAGAGATGATTGATTAAAAAGGTTATACTATGTCTAAATGAATATTTAAATGTATTCCAAAATGTCATTATGATTGTCATGCTACAATATTATGTATGGCTTTTGATTTCTAAATTTCTGTGTAAAATATGTAATTGTTATCTGTTAATATTCTGTAGGGGTTTAAATACTAGAACATCCATGGTTAGTAGAAAATAATGGCTTGATGTTGCGTAAGATTAAGCTCACTGCTCCCATTACAATGTAATGTCATTAACTTTCTCTTCTAGATGTTCAACAACTGAGGGTTGAGGACCAAAAAGCTATAAAATTAGACAGGCTAAGAGGATAGCCAATATTTTGGCCCCAGCCTTTCGAGGTCAATGAGGACCCAGGATATAAGAGAACCTCTGCTACAACATCCTATAAATTGGTGAGTCCCTGGTCTTCTGACCAAGGAGGTTGTGGGACCACAGAGGAAAGTGATCAATGGTGTATTGTGTGCCTATGGAGAATCGCCAGAAAAATCTCCCAAGCTTACACAGAAAGCAACATGGTCAAGCAATGGCCATGACTCATTCAGATGGCTGACACTGACAGAAGTACTAAGACGTCTGTGCATGTTTCCAAGGTAATTCCTAAGGAGACCTAGTTGACTTGGCTGGTAGAAAGAAATTAATTTTAATTAATACAGGACTCACTTTAACTTGGTCTTAAACATCCAGCAGAAAAGTATAATCATAAGAAAGTTGTCTTCAGAGTCCTACAAACACAGCTCCTCCAATTTCAAATAAACACCCATTGACTGCAATTATGAAAGCTGAAAAGAGGGAGATGTCAGGAGTAGCTGAGTTAATGATCATTCACATGTGAGAAGTTGAGAGCACGATTTGCCCGAGGGATACCCTGAGGACACAGAGCACCCCAGGGGAACAGGTGTTCCAGCCCCAAGAACATGGGGTGTAAGAGGTGAGCTAGTAAAGGAAAGGGATGTCACATGACAAATGTATAAATAAAAGCATTTCACTTCTTGAGCAGTTCCTTTGCTCCCATTGGGAAAGAGGGCTCCAGTTGACCTCAGCTTTTGGTACATTGTATCTTATCTTTATTTTTCCATCCTCTCACCATCCTTTCCCCTGGGAGCTTTGAGAGCTGTACTGGATGCAGCAATAACTGTAGATCATGTACCTATGGTTAAAAGTGGCAAAGAGTTATTATAGTTTGTAATTGTTCAGTTTGTGCTTAGTGCTATTGTTATTGCTGATTATACTGCTTTAGCCAAGGTGACGTAGCTGTTGTGATCAATTGGTCTTCCTTATATGCTAATACCTAGATTGTCTGGTGGGATCTTAAATAACACTGTAGTCTATATCAAAGAACTGGTACTAGGCCAAACAAAATGCAACATTTTATTCCTAATAAAAAGAGCTGGTAGGATCCTGGGACAGAATCAAAAACCAAAACCTAGCTACACCAAGAAGACATATCAGAAAAGTACTCATTATCTAAAGAGGTTTTGGTACTAGTTATAAAGCTGCAAATCATATGCAAACTGGAAGCCTCGACACAGAAAACAGAGTTTTACCTCAGTTCATGAACTTAATTTTTTCCCATGATTCTGGTCACAAATCACATTGGATGAAAACCGAATCAAATTTCCCCATAAAGTCAACATTGAACCTAAACGTTGAATTTGATTCAGTTTTTATCCAAACTCAGTTTGTGACCACAATTGCGGAAAGAACTGAGTTCGTGATCTAAGACACAACTGTAAACAAATGTAGAAATTGAGAAAACGTGGAAGCAAAATGCACCACAAAACTTACTTGCAACTCCCCCAAAGCAAATATAAGGGGCATTAAGGGGTAAGAAATCAAAAGCTACATAGTTGAAATTTCTAAAATGGTAGCAGAGAGTAACAAAACAAATGAATTAGACTCTTCATGAATCTAAAGCAGATATAATTGCATAGATAATAAAAGAGATGATGACCATAATGAAGGAAATGATTAGTGACTCTACAGTAGAAACAGATAAAAATAGAAGAGCTCAGGAAAAACATGGAAACCATAAATGCCTAACAGAAAATAACTGTATTCTATAAAACAGTTCCAAGTAGAAATCCAGGAGGTCATACATTCCATAGAAAGTACATGCAGCAGAGTCAATCAACGTGAACATAGAATATCAGACCTAGAAGGCAGTGTTGTGGTTAGTGATCACTGAATTAGAGATTTCTTAAAAATAGACACAGACCACTTAAAATGAATCCAACAGCTGCTAGAATATGCGAAGAAGACTAATCTAAGTCTAATTGGAATCAATGAAAAATTAGAAGATAGCACAAAAACCTGTTCACAGAAGCAATAGCAGAAAACTTTCCAAGTGTGAAAAAGGAATTTGAGGGCTGGTGAGATGGCTCAGTGGTGTAAGCGCCTGCCTGGCAAGTGTGAGGGCCCGAGTTCAACTCCTGGAACCCACATTTGAATAAAGGGCTGGTGATATCGCTCAGCAGCATGGGCGCCTGCTGGTGCGCGAGGTCCTGAGGTCGACCCCCGGTACTCACAAAAAAAAATTGATATACAGATTATTAAGGCATATAGAACTCTAAATAGCCAAGATCAGAAAAAACTACAACAAGGCATATGATAATCAAGATTTCAGAAACTCAACCCAAGAAGAGAATCTTAAGAGCTGTTAGAGAACAGAAACAAATCAATATTTTGGTAGGAAAGCCCACCAAAATTACAGGAGGCTTCTCAGTGCAAACCTTAAAATCAATCAGAGCATGGAGAGATGTACAGTATTTCAAGCTCTAAAAGAAAACAACCTCCAACCCAGATTGATGCAACATGATTTATCTTTCAAAACTGATGGATAAATAAGATATTTCCATGATAAAAAACACCTGAAGAAATTCATGACCACCAAATGAACATTCTAGACAATTCTCAAGGGTAGCCTAGACAAAGATAATGAAAATTGCAATTTCAAAAATACCAAAAGAAAAATTCAGCAGGCAAGGGAAGCAATTAAAAAGAAGAGAAAGAAGGGCAACTAACAACAGGAAAATAATATGACAAGGATCAGTCAATAGCTATCAGTTATAACCATCAATGTGAATGTTCTCAACTCATCAATCAAAAAAAAAGCAATTGGAAGAATGGATCAAAAAGCAAGACTCAATAATATGCCACAGAAATGAAATATATTTAACTCATAGATTGAGTGTCAAAAGATAGAAAAAATACTGCATGCAACAGGAACCAGGTAAAAAGGAGGAGTAGCTATTTTAATTGCAAACAAAATTATTTCAACCTCAGACTGATCAGAGGAGACAAAGAATGTTACTACCCACTTCGAAGGGAACAACCCAACGAGAAAAGAAAACAATTATCTATCTATCTATATATCTATATCTATATCATCTATATCTATATCTATCCATATCATATCACAAAATGACACAAAACAAATTTTAATAGGTATGAAAAGCCAGAGAAGCACTAATACAATTATAATGGGGGACTTCAAATTCCCACTCTAACAAATAGACAGATCAACTAAACAAAAATTCAACAAAGAACTATCAGGGTTGAACCAAACCATTGAACTAATAGACTTAATAGTTATCTACAGAGTCTTCTACCAAAAACTAGAATGCACATTCTACTCAGCAGCACATAGGCCTTTCTCCAAAATAGATCATATACTAGCTCATAGAACATTCTTTTTTTTTTTTTAAATTTTATTTTAAAGAGAAGAAAAAACAAAACAAATCAAAAGAAGAACAAATTTTCAAAACAACATAATAGGAGGGTAAGAATGGTTAATACATTGCGTATTACTATCTTTAAGTTAGTTATTCAGGACACCAGACATTAGCATTTAATTATCCAAACATTATTGGCACAAACCTTACTCTTCAATGAACTAAGTAAAAATCGTAGTGTATCTATCTTAACCATCTTATATATATATATACAATTTTTTTCCCTTTCCCTTCTTTCTTTTCCCTATTCCAGTCTCTCTTTCCTTTTGACCAGTTTCTTTTTGATTCACCATGTCTATTGTACATTTTGGATCTTATTTACTCTTTCAGTTTCTCATACTAGAGAGACAATACGATGCTTACACATGTGCTTCTGGTTTATTTCACTTATGAGTATTTTCTCGAGTTGCATCCATTTACCTATAAAAGTCTCCAGTTTATCCTTCTTAATGGCTGAATAGTACTCCATTGTATAAAAATACCACATCTTTCTTATCCATTCCTCAGTTGATGGGCATTTGGGTTGTTTCCAAGATCTGGCTATTACAAATTGTGCTGCTATAAACATGGGTGCACATATATCGCTGTGGTATGATGTTTTTAATTCTTCTGGGAAGATGCCCAGAAGGGGAATAGCTGAGTCAAATGGGACCTCCAACCCTAGCTTTTTGAGGAATCTCCACACTGACTTCCACAGTGGCTGTACCAGTCGACACTCCCACCAACAGTGGAGAAGGGTTCCTTTTTCCCCACAGCCCCTCCAGCATTTGTTATTAGTTGATTTCTTTATAGTAGCCATTCTTTCTGGGGTGAGATGGTATCTCAGTGTTGTTTTAATTTGCATCTCTCGAATGACTAGTGAAGTTGCACATTTTTTGTATATTTATTTGCCATTAGTATTTCTTCATCTGAGAAATGTGTATTCATCTCAGATGCCCATTTTTGGAGTGGGTCTTTAAATTTGGGAGGTCTGATTTTTTTGAGTTCTTTATATGTTCTCGATAGTAATCCTTTGTCTGAGGAACAGCTGGCAAACATTTTTTCCCACATTGTGGGTTGTCTCTTCACTCTGTTGGTGGTTTCTCTTGCTGTGCAAAAGCTTTTTAATAAGATGAGATCCCAGTTATTGATTCTTTGGGATAGTTCCCATGCGGTTGAGTTTTTATTCATAAAGTCTTTGCCTACACCAATGTCTCCAAGGGTTTTACCTATCCTACCTTCCAGCAGATTTAATGTTTCTGTTTTAATATTTAGATCTCTGATCCATTTTGAATTTAGTTTAGTGCATGGTGAAAGATATGGGTCTAGTTTTAATCTTCGACATGTGTAGAGCCAGTTTTTCCAGCAACATTTATTAAAGAGGCTATCTTTCTTCCAGCGAATGTGTTTGGCACCTTTGTCAAAGATAAGGTGACTTAGTATGTCTGGGGTTGTTTCAGCATCTTCTAATCTGTTCCATTGATCTTCAGGTCTGTTTTTTTGCCAGTACCACACTGTTTTTATCACAGTAGCTTTATAGTATAATTTCAAGTCGGGGATTGTGATGCCCCCTGCCTTGCCTTTGTTGCCCAGAATTGCCTTTGCTATTCTAGGTCTCTTCTGATTCCAAATGAATTTTAGGATTCTTTTCTCTAATTCTGTGAGATATGCTGTTGGAATTTTGATTGGAATTGCATTAAATCTGTATAACAATTTTGGAAGTATGGCCATTTTCACTATATTGGTTCTTCCTATCCAGGAGCAAGGGATATCTTTCCATTTTCTGATATCCTCTTCAATCTCCTTTTTCAGAGTACTGTAGTTTTCAGTATAGAGGTCTTTTACATCCTTCGTGAGGTTGATTCCTAGGTATTTCATTTTTTTGGATGTTATTGTGAAAGGTATTGTTTCCCTAATTTCTCTTTCAGTAAGTTTGTTATTTGTGTACAGGAAGGCTATTGACTTTTGAGTATTGACTTTGTATCCAGCTACACTACTGAATTTGCTTATCAAATCTAGCAGTTTTTTAGTGGAGTTTTTGGGGTCTTCTGTGTAGAGTATCATGTCATCTGCAAATAATGATAATTTAACTTCTTCCTTTCTGATCATTATTCCTTTTATTTCTTTCTCTTGTCTAATCGCTCTGGCTAAAGTTTCCAGAACTATGTTGAATAAGAGTGGGGACAGTGGACATCCTTGTCTTGTTCCTGATTTTAGAGGGAAGGCTTTCAGTTTTTGGCCATTTAGTATGATATTGGCTGTTGGTTTGTCATAGATAGCTTTTACCAGATTGAGATAAAGACCCTCTATTCCAATTTTCTGTAGGGTTTTTATCATGAAAAGGTGCTGGACTTTGTCAAAAGCTTTTTCTGCATCTATTGAGATGATCATGTGATTTTTGTCTTTGGTTCTGTTAATATGCTGTATTACATTTATTGATTTATGTATGTTGAACCATCCCTGCATCCCTGGGATGAATCCAACTTGGTCATGGTGTATAATCTTCTTGATGATTTGTTGGATTCTGTTTGCCAGTATCTTATTAAGGATTTTTGCATCTATGTTCATTAGGGAGATTGGCCTGTAGTTCTCTTTCTTAGTTGGGTCCTTCTCTGGTTTTGGTATCAGGGTAATGCTTGCTTCCAGGAATGAATTTGGGAGTATTGCTTCCCTTTCAATTTCATTAAAAAGTTTGAGAAGTAGGGGCATTAGGTCTTCTCTAAATTTCTTGTAGAATTTGGCAGTGAATCCATCAGGGCCTGGACTTTTCTTTGTTGGGAGGTTTTTAATTACATCTTCAATTTCATTGGTTGATATTGGTTTATTTAGGATTTTTAAATCTTCTTGATTTAGTTTTGGTAATTCATACGAATCTAGGAATCTGTCCATTTCTTCTGCATTTTCCATCTTAGTAGAATATAAATTTTCAAAATAGGTATAGATGATCTTCTGGATTTCTGCAGGGTCCGTCGTGATATCACCCTTTTCATTTTCAATTGCATGGATTTGAGTCTTTTCTTTTCTTTTTTTAATAAGGTTGGATAAGGGTTTGTCAATCTTATTTATTCTTTCAAAGAACCAACTTTTTGCTTCATTGATTCTTTGTATTGTTTTTTTATTCTCCAATACGTTAATTTCTGCTCTGATCTTTATAATTTCCTCCCTTGTACGGGCTTTTGGCTTAACCTGCTCTTCTTTTTCTAGAAGCTCGAGGTTCACCCTTAAGTTGTTTATTTGTGCTTGCTCTATTTTCCTGATATAAGTATTTAATGCTATAAATTTCCCTCTTAGGACTGCTTTCATTGTATCCCATAAGTTCCGGTATGTTGTACTGTCATTATCATTCAGTTGTAGAAAGTGACTAATTTCTTCTTTAATTTCATCTGTGACCCATTGGTTGTTCAGGAGGATGCTGTTTAATTTCCATGTGTTTAGGGAGTTTTTGTGGGATCTTTTGCCATTGATTTCCAATTTCATTGCACTATGGTCTGATAATATGCATGGGATAATTTCAATTCCTTTGCATTTACTTAAGCAGGTTTTATGAGCTAGTATGTGGTCTATTTTGGAGAACGTCCCATGTGCAGCTGAGAAGAATGTGTATTCTGATGTTGTGGGGTGGAACACTCTGTAGACATCTACTAAGTCCATTTGTTCAAAAGTTTGGTTCAGTTCTACTATTTCATTATTGATTTTCTGTCCAGTTGATCTATCTTTTTGTGACAGTGGAGTATTGAGATCTCCCAATATAATTGTATTAGTGCTTATTTGATTTTTCATGTCCTTTAGTACTTGTTTTATATAGCTGGGTGCATTGGTATTTGACGCATATATATTTATGATCGTTATCTCTTCCTCTTGGATTGTTCCCTTTACAAGGATGTAATGACCGTCTTTATCTCTCTGAATCCTTCTTGGCTTGAAGTTCACTTTGTCTGCAAAAAGAATAGCTACCCCTGCTTTTTTCTGGGTTCCTCTGGCATGGAGTATTGTTTTCCATCCTTTGACTTTCAGTCTATGAATTTCTTTCTGAATTAAATGTGTTTCTTGTATACAGCATATTGTTGGATCTTGCTTCTTGATCCATTTCGCCAGTCTGTGCCTTTTGATTGGTGAATTGAGACCGTTAACATTGATGGTTAAAACTGATATGTATTGACTTGTCATGATATTTTCCTGTTGTTGGTTCCCACTCTTTGTTTTTCCGCTTTCCGGCTATTTAATTATTTGCCCTGCCTGGTGGATTCCTTCTGTTGGGGTTCCTATCTCTTTCTAGAATGTCCTTCAGAACGTTTTGGAGTGCTGGTTTGGTGGTCATAAATTTTCTCAGATTTTCTTTGTCATGAAAGTATTTTATTTCTCCATCAATTTTGAAAGATAGTTTTGCAGGGTACATCAATCTGGGCTGAAAATTATTTTCCTTTAGAGCTTGCAATACATCATTCCAAGCTCTTCTTGAATTGAGGGTTTGTGCTGAAAAGTCAGCTGTGATTCTGATGGGTTTTCCTTCATAGGTGATTTGTCTCTTCTCCCTAACAGCTTTTAAGATTCTGCCCTTCTGTTGAATTTCTGGGATCTTGACTATAATATGTCTGGCTGAAGTTTTTTTTTGATCATGTCTAGTTGGTGTTCTGAAAGCTTCACTTATAGAGGTGTCTAATTCCTTTTCTCTTCCAGGAAAGTTCTCCCTGATTATGTCTTTGAACAAGGTTTTAATGTCGTTGATGTTATCTCCTGCTTTTTCATTTATTCCAATTATTCTTAAGTTGTTTATCTTTGAGTCATCTAGCAGCTGTTGAATTGATTTTTCATGGTCCCTTGCTATTTTTAAGAATTTTTCCATTTCATGATCACTAATTGCAAGCCTATCTTCTATATCTGAGATCCTGTCCTCGCATTGGCTTATTCTGCTACAAATACTTTCAATGGAATTTTTTATCTCTTGGATATCTGCTTGAATCTGCCTTATGGATTCCATTTCTTTCCTATGCTGAGCATTCATGGTTTCTATAGTTTTCTTAAGTTCATCTATTTTTTTGTCTGTATCAGCTATAGTGTCCTTAAGCATGGTCTTCGTTGTAGACATTATCTCTGCAGTTATCTGTGAGATTATTTCTGTTTTAATTTTTTCCAGAACCTCATTCAGTTGCTTTGTTGTTACCACTTCAGATAGGCCAGGTGGGTGGCTTTCGGATTGTCCCACCTCGTTGCTCCCTAGGTTTGCCTTTGGTGAATTGGATGTGTGGGGTTGCATCTTGTTTAAGTGTCGTCTCATTTTTTCTTTCTTTAATTCCTGGGGTGATGTTTGCAAATTACCTATAGTAGGTTACTTGATTGCTAGTGTTTAAGATCTTTAGAAGATGACTACTTCTCTGCAGTATCTTCCAAGTGGAGCTTGCTTTTGTGTTTTGAGCTTTCTGCCAGATCCTACCTCTTCAATTCGTTGGGTATGCGAAGTTGCTACCTGTTTGGCCCAGTCCTTTATTCTTTGGTACTGTGCCACTGTATTTTCTGTGTCCCTTAGTCAATCTCAATCATGAAATATCAGGAAGGAAAGATGTTTAGAACAATTATTTCACATTTGGCTATAATGTTAACTAAAGCATCAAACACAGCCTAGAAAATGACAGACTGAGCTCACCAGTTATTTACCACTTTTAGCTGTATAGAGTTGCGGTTATATAACAATCTAAAACACACCAGAAAAATTATATGCAGTATACAAGTCCTATGTATGTCAATTTTTCCCTGAGGAGTTTAAATTTAAAATGAGTTAAGGAGGAAATAGAGTATTGGGAGAAGAGGAAGGAATTAGATGTAAGGTTAGAGGACCAAGAGGGATCCCACTAAAATTGGGACACTAGTGCAGAGAAGAGGTGGTAAAAAGAGAAGGAAGGGATAAAAGGAAGAACAGATCACGACCACAATCACAAAGAAGTTAGAGGCGCTGTTTACACTCATATAAAAAACCAGAGAGAATAATGAAGGAAAGAGCAAATACACATACAGAAACAATAACGAAGATAAAAGCAATAAAACAGACAGATCAAAAATAAAACCCCACCAAAAAACAAAACTAAACAAAACAAAAACAAAAAAAAACCCTTCGCCAGAACAAAAAACAAATCAGTGAGAAGAAAAAAAATAATAATAATAATAAAAAATAAAAATAAGAAAAAAAAAATTAAAAAGAATCAGTTCCAGGTGTTGACTTTGTTGTAGGCAGGTACCTGTTCTGTGCAGGTCCGTCCCAGTAAGCCAGGAGCGCCCTCTGGCGGGCGGTGAGCAGAGGCGCGTACTTTCAGGTAGAGACCAGTCTAGCTCGCCTCCGCTCTCAGCGCCCTTTCACGATCCCTGGGCCTGAGTGGCTCAGCGCGCTGTCCGAGCGCGGATTCCCTGCACTGGTTCCCGCTGCTCTGGTTTTTCGCCACGCCCCCCACAATGGCGCCGGGCCAGTCGCTCTCTGGCGCGGGACAGGTGTGGCTGTGAGTCCAGTCTCGTTTGCCTTCTGACCTCAGCACACTTTTGTGGGCTCAATTGAGAGGCCCTGTGCTGCCCTGTCCGGAGCACAACTTCCCAGAGCAGTTTCCGAGCCGCTCTGAGTTTCGCCACACCCCCCACAATGGCGCCCGGCCGGTCGCTCTCTGGCGCGGGACAGGTGTGGCTGAGAGTCCAGTCTCGTTCACCTGCTGACCTCAGCACACTTTCGTGGGCTCAATTGAGAGGCCCTGTGCTGCCCTGTCCGGAGCACAAGTTCCCAGAGCAGTTTCCGAGCCGCTCTGAGTTTCGCCACACCCCCCACAATGGCGCCCGGCCGGTCGCTCTCTGGCGCGGGGCAGCTGTGGCTGAGAGACACTCACCGCCGGTCAGCGCCGTTCTCCGCCGCTCCCCTGCCCCGCCGCTGTCTCAGGATCCTCCGTGGGGGCTCCCTGGGCGCCAGCTGCCACCGTGGGTCCGTAGAATTGAGCCTCCGCCGGCGCTCCAACTCCCGGGATATTAGAAGGTGCACGCGCGTGGTCTCAGAACATTCTTAAGTAAATGCAAATAAATAGAAATTATCCCATGCATATTATCAAATCATAGTGCAATGAAATTGGAAATCAAGGGCAAAAGAAACTACAGAAACTACAGAAATATATGGAAATTAAATACACCCTCTTGAATAACCAGTGGGTCACAGATGACATTAAAGAAGGAATTAGACAGTTTCTACAATTAAACAATAATGCCAACATGACATACTGGTACCTAGGGGATGCAATGAAAGCAATCTTAGGAAGAAAGTACATAGTGGTAAATTCCCAAATCAGAAAAGCAGAGTAAGTGGAAATAAACAACCTAATGTTGAACCACAAGTTTCTAGAAAAAAAATCAAGTTAAACTCAAAGCTATTAAGAGGAAGGAAGTTACAAAAATCAGAGGAGAAATTAATCCAATTGAGACTAAAGAACAATACAAAGAGTTAGTTCTTTGAAAGATTAAATAAAATGGAGAAACTCTGGGACACCCTTATCAAAATAAGGAAAGAAAAGATGCAAATCCATGCAACTAAGAATGAAAGGGTAAAATCACAAGGAATCCAGCAGAACTCTAAAAAAGCATCATTACCTAGAATGAAAACCTGTAGTCTAATAAAATGAAAATCCAGATTAAATGGATAGATTCCCACATACATATGATTTTCTGAAGCTGAATAAAGAAGATACAAAAATTCTAAATAATCTAAAATCAGTCAATGAATTTGAAGAATAAAAAAACCAACAAAGAAAATCCCAGGTTGTGATGGATTCACTGCTGAAGTCTACAAGAACTTTAGAGAAGATCTAATCCCATTACTCCTTAAATTCTTTAATGAATGCAAAAGGAAGCAATACTCCCAAAGTAATTCCTGAAAGCAAGCATTATCCTAATACCAAAACCAAGAAAGGACCCAGCCATGAAAAGAACAACAAGCCAATCTCCTAATGAACATGAATGCAAAAGTCCTCAATAAGATACTGGCAAACAGAATGCAGCAAGTCATCAAAAAGTTTATAAACAATGACCAAGTAGGATTCAGCTCAGGATTCATGGATGGTTCAAAATGTGCAAATCAATAAATATAATACACCACATTAACTGAACCAAGGACAAATACCACATGATTATCTCAATAGACCAGAAAAGCATTTCACAAGGTCCAAAACCCATTCGTGATAAAACCCTAAAGAAAATTGGAGTAGAAGATCTTTATCTAAATCTGATAAAAGTCATCTATGACAAACAGCCAACATTGTACTAAATGGACAAAAACTGAAAGCTTTTACTCTAAAATCAGGAGTAAAACAAGGATGCCCATTATCACCACTCTTATGCAATATACTTTTGGAAGCAGCAGTCAGAGAAATTAGACAACAGAAAGAAATAATGGAACCAGAAGAGACCTAGAGTAGCAAAGCAATTCTGGGCAACAAAGATAAGGCTGTGTCCATGATAATCTCTTAAGTTACACTACAAAGCTAAAGTGATAAAAACAACATGGTATTGGCAAAACACAGATATAAGGTTCAATGGAAGAGAATAGAAGATGCAGAAGTATCTCCAAACACGCTCAGAAGCCTAATCTTTTACAAAGAGGCCAGATGTCTTCACTGGAAGTGATAGTCTCTTTAACAAATGGTGGGCCGGTGAGATGGCTCAGTGGCATAAGTGCCTGCCTGGCAAGCGTGAGATCCTGAGTTTGACTGACAGAACTCACATAAAGGAAAAAAAGGGCCGGTGAAATCGCTCAGTGGCACAAGCGCTTGCTGGCAAGTGAGGCGTCCTGAGGTAGACTCCCAGTATCCAAAATAAATAAATAAATAAAAACAAATGGTGCTGGGCAAACTGGCTTTCCATATGCTGATGGTTGAGACTAGACCCATAGGTCTCAATATGCACTAAACTAAACTAAAAATGGAGCAAAGATCTAAATATGAAATTAGAAAATTTTAATCTACTGAAAGATAAAATAGGTAAACTCTTGAAGACATAGGTGTAGACAAAGTCTTTTTGCCAAATCCTGATTGTACAGGAAATATTACAAAGTATCAACAAATGGGATCACATCAAACTAAAAAGCTTTCATCTAGCAAAAGAAAGCACCAACAAAGTGAAGAGACAAAACATAGAATGGGAAAAATATTTGCCAGCTACTCCTTAGAAGACTAATATCTAGAATATGCAAATAACTCAAAATAATTAGACCTCCTCCGAGTTTAAATACCCAATCCAAAAATGGGCATTTGAAATGAATAGACACTTCTCAGATGAAATATAGACAGCAAATAAATATATGAAAAAGTGTCCAACATAACTGATCATTTGAGAAATGCAAATTAAAACAATGCTGAGATTACATCTCACTCCAGAAAGAATGGTTATCATTAAGAAATCAAAGCAATAAGGAATCCTGGCAAGGATGTGTGGTAAAAGGAACCCTTCTCCATTGTTGTTGGGAGTGTAAACTGGTAAAACCTCTATAGAACTCAGTATAGAGATGGCTTAAAAATCTTAAACTAGAGCTTCCATTTGACCCAGGTCTTCCCTTTCTAAGTGTCTTTCTCAAAGATCTAAAAACATCACACCACAGTAACATATGCATAGTTATGATCATAGGAGCACCATTTATAATAGCTAAATCTTGGAAACAACCCATATGCCCATCAACAGATGAATAGATAAAGAAAATATGATATTTATATATAATGGAGTACTACTCTCTCATTAAGAATAAACCTCAGAATATTTTAGGGTAAATGGATGGATCTCGAGACAATAATAATAAGTGAAATAAATCAAACACACTACTTTAAATATTGTGTCATTTTAGAAATATTGTATTGTATTGTGTTAGAAACCTAAAGTGTAAATAAGGAGCAAAATGGAGGATAGATACAGGGAAGTAGGGAAAGGGAAGGAAGGGAAAAGGGATTGATGAAAGAGAGAGTGAGAGAGAGAAAGGGAGGGAAAAATGGAAATAGCTTTTGTAAATGGGGAGGGGAAAGAATGGTTGATGGGAGGGTAGGGTAATGGGAAAAGAGAATTAAGCTATGTTTTGTGCATAGACAGATTCCCCCTGGTGAATGTGATCATTATGTATGGTTAAAATATAACAATAAAAATTAAAATTAAAAAAAATTTTCTATTGAAAATATGGATAGAGAAGTGACACAGTGTCATATATAGAAAACAAGACTGTGGTTCCTGGTCATTTAATGATCACTTAACAATTGCTAAATGATACAAAGGAGACTAATCTAAAATCCTTAGGATCAATGAATATCAGGACAATGCAAAGGCCATAAAAGAATATTTGCAGAAGTAATACCAGAAACCTTTCCAAAATGGAAAAAGAATTTAACATTACAGATAAGTAAGACAGCAGAACCCAAAACAGCCATGTTCAGGAAAGAACCTCCCTATGTAACATCAAGGTGGGGGTCTGGAATGGTAGGTGGTCTCCTAAGAAAACCCTTCACTTATCTGGGTTCATGCCTTCACTGTAGCGAAGAATGCAAGAATGCAGAAATGAGGAAAGGCTGGCTCAAAGCCTAAGATCCCCCAAGCAGAGAATGAGGAAGTCAGAAATGAAAGAAGTGTGAAGCAGAGGCTTATTTATGTTATGTGAAGACAGTGGCAAAGCTACAAGGTGACATGCAGCATGACAGGGAGAGCACAAAATGAGCATATCAATGTGGTGACTTTGCTCTGCTCATACTTATGGGGGTAAGCTGGTCTGAGGTGACTTAAAAGTTATGGGGTCTTCACTGATTAGTGTACACTAGGTCAATCAGGGTCCTAGCCCTTGTTGCTGGCGTGAGCTGTTGCCAAGTTGAGGCACTTCTAGGGTGAACTAAGGGTCATATGATGTAGGAGGATATAGTAAATGCATGCAAGCTGATCCCTAAAAATAAACTCTTTAATGAAACTGAAAGGTAACAATACTCCCAAATTCATTCCTGGAAGTAAGCACTACCCTGATACCAAAACCAGAGAAGAAACCAACTAAGAGAGAAAACTACAAGCCAATCTCCCTAATGAACATAGACACAAAAATCTGAAATAAGATACTGGCAAAGAGAATGAAGCAAATCATCAAGAAGGTCATACAAAATGAACAAGTAGGAGTCATCCCAGGGATGCACAGATGGTTCAACATATGCAAATCAATAAATGTAACAGACTGTATTCAGAGAAAAAGGGCAAAAACCATATGATCATCTCAATAGATGTAGAAGAAGTGTTTGATAAAGTCCAACACCCATTCATGATAAAAACCACAGAAAATTAGAATAGATGGTCTTTATCTCAATCTGATAAAAGCCATCTATGATAAAACAACAGCCAACCATTATACTAAATGCACAAAAACTGAAAGGTTTCACTCTAAAATCAGGAATAAGAAGGATGTCCACTATCACCACTCTTATTCAATGTAGTTCTGGAAACAACCAGAACAAGTAGACAGGAGAAAGAAAGAAAAGAAATAAAGATAGGAAAGTAAGAAGTTAAATTATCATTATTTATGGATGACATGATACTCTACATAGAAGACCCCAAAAACTCCATGAAGAAACTTCAAGATTTAATAATCAAATTCAGTAGCATAGCCAGATAGAAAGTCAACACTCAAAAATCAATAGCATTCCTGTACACGAATAACAAACTTACTGACAAAAAAATAGAAAACCAACACCTTGTACAATAGCACCCAATAAAGGGAAATAGCTAGGAACCAATCTAATGAAAGAAGTAAAAGAACTTTACATTGAAAACTACAGCACTCTGAAAAAGGAGATCGAAAAGGATATCACAAAATGGAAATATATCCCGTGTTCTTATGTAGGAAGAACAAATACAGTGAAAATGGCCATACTTCCAAAAATGGTAAACAGATGTAATGCAATCTCTATCAAAATACCAATAACATATCTCCCAGAATTAGAGAAAACAATTCTAAAATTCATTTGGAGCCATAAGAGACCTAGAATAGCAAAAGCAATTCTGGGCAACAAAGTCAGGGCAGGGGGCACCACAATCCCTGACATGAAATTATACTACAAAGCTTCAGAAGCACTGGCAAAAAAAATAGACCTAAGGATCAATGGGACAGAAAAGAAGATGCAGAAATATCTCCAAACAAACTCAAACACCTTATCTTTGAAAAGGAGGAAAACATGTTCAATGGAAGGAAGATAGCCTCTTTAATAAATAGTGCTGGAAAAACTGGCTTTCCACATGCCGAAGACTAAAACTAGACCCAAATCTTTCACCATGCATTAAACTAAAATCAAAATGGAACAAAGATCTAAGTATTAAAACAGAAACACTACATCTATTGGAAGACAAAACAGTAGATCTCCTGAAGTTATAGGTGTAGGCAAAGACCTTAGGAACAAAATCCTAATCACACAGGAAATATCACAATGAATCAAAAACTAGTATCTCATTTTATTAGAAAGATTTTGCACAGCAAAATAAACCACCATCAGAGTGAAGACACAACACACAGAGTATGTAAAAATTTTAGGCAACTCTTCCTAAGACAAAGGACTAATATCCAGAACATATGAAGAACTAAAAAAAATCAGGCCCCCCCCAATTTAAAGACCCAATCCCAAAATGGGCATCTGAAATGAACACACACTTCTCAGATGAAGAATTTGCAAACAAATACATTTTTAAAATGTTCAACATGACTCGTCTTTTGAGAGATGCAAATTAAAACAATGCTGAGATTCCATCTGACTCCAGAAAGAATGTGTATTATCAAGAAATCAAGCAATAACACATGCTGGCCAGGCTGTGGGGTAAAGGAACACTTCTCCACTGTTGGTGAATGTGTAGACTGGTGCAACCACTGTGAAAATCAGTGTGGAGATTTCTCAAAAAACTAGAACTAGAGGTTCCATTCGATCCAGCTATTCCCCTTCTTGGTATCTTCCCACAAAAACTGAAAGCATCATACCACAGCAATATATGCACACCCATGTTTATAGTGGCAAAGTTTGTAATAGCTAAATCTTGGAAACAACCCAATCAATCGAGGAATGGATAAAATGATGCGGATTTTTTTTACAATGGAGTACTATTCAGCCACAAAGAAGGATAAACTTGAGATATTTACAGCTAAATGGATGGAACTTGAGACCATAATCTTAAGTGGAATAATTTGGACACATGTGTGTAAATCACATTATCTCTCTGATGTGAGAAACTGGAAATGTAAATAAGAACCAAAATGTATAATAGATATTGTGAAATAGAAAGAAATTGTTCAAAAGAAAAAGGGAACTAGGTTGTGGGAAGGCTGAAAGGAGGGGAAAAGAAAAAAAATGTGAAAAGAAGAATAACAAAGAAACAAAGCTTTATAAATAAGGAGAGGAAGATAGGTTGAAGGGAGGGGATGACAATGAAAAAAGAATCAAGATATACCATGTACAGGTATAAATTCCTTATGATGAATGTGATCATTATGTATATCTAAATTGTACCAATACACTTAATTTTTAAAAATGCTGCTGGGGCTGGGGGAGTAAAGGAGCACTTCTCCACTGTGGGTGAGAGTGTAAATTGGTCCAACCACTATGAAAATCAATGTGGATATTCCTCAAAAAACTAAAACTAGAGGTTCCATTCAACCCAGCTATTCCTCTTATTGGTATCTTCCTGAAAGAATTAAAAGCATCATATCACATCGATATATGCATACCCATGTTCATAGCAACAGCATAATAGTTAAATCTTGGAAACAGCCCAAATGACCATCAACTGATGAATGGATAAAGATGTGGTTTATACTAAAATGAAATACTACTCTACCATAAAGAAATATAAGCTTTAGGGAAAAGAAAGAAGGGAAAGGGAAAAAAAATTGTATATATATATATATATATATATATATATATATATATATATATATATATATAAGATGGTTAAGATAGATACACTACCATTTTTACTTAGTTCATTGAAGAGTAAGGTTTGTGCCAATAATGTTTGGACAATTGAATGCTAATGTCTGGTGTCCTGAACAACTAACTTAAAGATAGTAATACGTAATGTATTAACCATTGTTACCCTCCTATTATGTTGGTTTGAAAATTTGTTCTTCTTTTGATTTGTTTTGCTTTTTCTTCTCTTTAAAATAAAAAAAAAAGAAATATAAGCTTGAAACATTTCTAGCTAAACATATGCAGCTTGAGACCATACTTTTATGTAAAATAATTTTGGCACACAGATGGTTAAGTACTGCATTGTTACTCTAGTGTGAGAAACCAAAAGTATAAGTAAAGAACAAACTATTTAATAGTTATTGTGTAATGAGAAGAAAATATTCAAATTAGAGGGGGGACAATGCGGGGGAGGAGAAGGGAGCTGGATAAAAACAGAATGGAAGAAAAAAAACAGCAACAAAGTTTTTGAAATAAGGAAAGGAAGAGGGCTTGAAGGGAGGGGAGTGGAGTGAGAAAAAAGAAGAAGAAAATACTAATTGTTCCATACCTGCAAATATTTCAAAAATGACAATTGCCAGTAACCAGGTGATCATTTTTATAACCATCTGCCATGATGGCAATGTCACATTAGCCACTTTTTTTTATTTTAAAGAGAAGAAAAACAAAACAAAACAAATCAAAAAAGAAAAAATTTTCAAAATAACATAATAGGAGGGTAACAATGGTTAATGCATTATGCACTGTTATCTTTAAGTTAGTTATTCAGGATATCAGATATTAGCATTCAACTGTCCAAACATTGTTGGCACAAACCTTACTCTTCAATGAACTAAGTAAAATTAGTAGTGTATCTATCTTAACCATCTTATATATATATATACAATTTTTTTCTTTTCCCTTCTTTCTCTTCCCTATTCCCCCATCCCAGTCTCTCTTTCCTTTTGACCAGTTTCTTTCCGATTCACCATGTCTATTGTACATTTTGGATCTTATTTACTCTTTCAGTTTCTCATACTAGAGAGAAAATACGATGCTTACACATGTGCGTCCAGTTTATTTCACTTATAAGTATTTTCTCGAGTTGCATTCATTTACCTATAAAAGTCTCCAGTTTATCCTTCTTTATGGCTGAATAGTACTCCATTGTATAAAAATACCACATCTTTTTTATCCATTCCTCAGTGGATGGGCATTTGGGTTGTTTCCAAGATCTGGTTATTACAAATTGTGCTGCTATAAACATGAGTGCACATATATCGCTGTGGTACAATGTTTTAAACTCTTCTGGGAAGATACCTAGAAGGGGAATAGCTGGGTCAAATGGGACCTCCAATCCTAGTTTTTTGCGGAATCTCCACACTGATTTCTACAGTGGCTGCACCAGTTGACACGCCCACCAACAGTGGAGAAGGGTTCCTTTTTCCCCACAGCCCCTCCAGCATTTGTTATTAGTTGATTTTTTGATAATAGCCATTCTTTCTGGGGTGAGATGGTATCTCAGTGTTGTTTTAATTTGCATCTCTTGAATGACTTGTGATGTTGCACATTTTTTTGTGTATTTATTTGCCATTTGTATTTCTTCATCTGAGAAATGTGTATTCATCTCAGATGCCCATTTTTGGAATGGGTCTTTAAATTTGGGAAGTCTGATTTTTTTGAGTTCTTTATATGTTCTCGATAGTAATCCTTTGTCTGAGGAACAGCTGACAAACACTTTTTCCCACGTTGTGGGTTGTCTCTTCACTCTGTTGGTGGTTTCTCTTGACATCAGCCATTCTCTGCCTTACATCCTGCCTGTCTTCCCCACTAACTGTGCCTACATTCCCCCCTCTGTCTTGATCATTCTAGTGCCATAGCATGGGGAACAGGGTGGTGATGAGTTCTCTGGCTGCGTCCCACTTGTTAGGGGTAATATCGGGTTTTTAGTCAGGTGATATAATTTGACGGGGAAAGATCTATGTGGCTGTGGTGGAAGGAGGCTGGTAGCTTGATGGCGGGCTTTATATGTGGGACCATCTATATTTTGATAGTGTCAATGCATTCTTAAATGAGGTGAGTAAGATAATTAAGTATATAGGGCCCAAGCAAGCACAATAAGAATAAAAGTATTAGTTGCCCCTGGAAAGGAAGGAGCCAGACTATTATTAGAAAAGGGCATTGATATATTATGTGCTTGCAATGGGAAACCACTGATCACAAGCCTGTAAGAGGAAATCTCTGACAGTAGGCTATTAGCTCTTTTGCTTTCTGAGATGCAGAAGCCATTCTCTGTGATCACCTGGAGTTTGGCGGCCTCTAGGTGAAAACAGACAAATCCTACTAAGAGATTAATGCATGTATAACCAAAGCATAAGCACTAAAATGGAGGGGACTGTTGTAAACATCTGGCTATTAGATCTGTCTTTAGGTGTGTTCATGAAACTGCCAGCATGGGTGGGTAATTAGAGCCTCCTTTTTATCTTTAGTCTATATTATTATTATTTTATAATTTTGGTTATACTTCTCTGCTGGATATTTAAGAACAAGTTAAAGTGAGAAAAATATTAATCAAAATTAACCATTTGCCAAATATCAAAGTCAATTAAAGCTCTCTAGAGGCCATGTGTAGAGCCTCTCAGTTCTCTCAGTGTCAGCCACCAGGATAGGTCATGGTTTTCCTTGACATGTAGCTTATGTAGAAGCAGGGGGATGTGCTTTTCTGGTGACCCTCATATTTAGCACACTGTACAGGGGTTTATTTTTGTCTTTTTGGGTCAGCCAAACTCCTTGCTTGGGAGGTTGAGTGACTAACCAAAGTTGTGGGATCTTGTAGGGAAGGTCCCCTCCTGTCCTGTGTCATTGTTGGACTTGGAGGGCTGTTGTCTATGTATTGGCTGTCCTCTTAGCCCTGTTCTTTTTTTTTTTTTTCTTTTTTGGTCTTTAAAATTGGTTGTTGAACACCCAGAAAGATTAGTTACACCAGCATTGTAATACCAGTAGATTTAATCTTATGATCTTATCTAGATATTAAAAACTTTGAAACAGATGACATAACTAGAGAACTGTTATGTTTTACCAATCACAGTGGTTTCAGAAGCTGAACCTTTGCAGAATATCAACAGATAACAATTATGAAGTTTTATAGGTAAAACTTGAGACTGAGGGTGGTATACATTTTAGCATAACAATTATGATGATATCATTATATTAGAAACACGTTTAAATATTTAACAATACAGAACAACCTTCTTGTCAGTTATAGTCCTTTTTATCTAATTATGATATTAAATGACAAAAAAGTTTTACCCAATTTTATTACCTTTTAATAGACTGTTATTCAAGAAGAATGTACCTGTACATAGATGTACTTCATAGGTCACTGATGTCCACCCTCTAATTTTAAGAGTGACTCTGTGTGGACCATATATTGTTTGACATATTTTAACAAGAAAGCCTCATTGTTTTACCCACAGAGAACTTAAACTTTTAATGATAGCTAATGCAAATGTATCACAATATTTCCTCAGATGATTTTAGATCACAACAGACAACACACTATTCCCAACAGACAAAAACTCACAAGTTATTACATAAGAGCTCTTTACTGATCAGAAATGGAACATGAACACATATGTAGAAAAAATAGGCATTGCATTTATAAAACCCAGTTTTACATCATTTAGTTTTCTGGGAGGCATTTCATAGACCCATTGAGGTTTTGATGAGGGGCAAGCATCATCCCCTAAAGGGACATATACTTTCTTACCTCTGTTGCCCATAAGTTGCTTTTCTCTAATTAAGAGTTTCACAAAAGAGAAATAAGCTAACCTCAGTAGAGAAGTCACATATTTCAAAGATCATGTATTTATCTGAGTCATCTGTGGAACTTTCTCAATCTCATTTGATTTTTCCATATTTTGAGCAAGGAAATGGGGCTTGTCTTGGTTTTTCTCCCTCAAATTTGTACCAAGGAGCAGTGATCAAGCAGAAGGAGCTGTGGGCCTTTTCCCAGAGTAAGGAGCCAGGCCCCATCCCTCCCTTTGGGTTCCTCTCTTGGCTCCCTTACCCTTAGACCTTGTATGAATCGTGGTTTCTTAGTAGTTAAGAGAGGAGGTCTAGGGAACATTTAGAAACCTACTTAGTATGTCCCCAAAGTTTAAAGAAAAGTTGTACACCAGGCACCTTACTTCATTCCTCCTCTCCTTTTTGTAAAAGAGATCTAGTTGGTGGATAGTATTATAACTCAGAGATTCTCTCAGAGATCCCTGTATTTGTTCCTCAAAAGGCAATGCACCCAAGCCTCAGTGTAATAAAAAATAAGAGCCTTTGCCTTAAGGGACTGGGGATCTAATTTTCCCAATGTTTGAGGAGACCTTCCTGAAGATAGCTGCATTGTGGTGGCCTCTGATGCCTGGGCATTAAGGTTCCCATCTTCCTTAGAGAGTGGCCTCTGATACCAGGTGGACAGTCTAATTTAGAAATTATCTGGTTCTTCATTTGTAAGATACAAAGCAACAGTAGCCAGAAATGAAAGTCATAGCCTGAGGTTTCTAAACAAAGAGAACATCTGGAGATGTTTCAAGACTCCTGATTCCCTCTCCCCATATCCATGGCCCTAATGGTGGGTCTAACCCTTACTTGTGATCAAGGCAATACCTCTGGGTAATGTGTCTCAGCAGATAAGTGAGCATGCCACCATTTAGCACAATGAGATGAAAGTCTACAATGTCTCCATTATAGTCATCACTGGCAGTCATCGCCCTGGACCCACGTGTCCCCTATCACCTGCTGAGGGGCACAGGAGGGAAATTCCACCATGCTAAACCATGGTTAGGGGGTTTTCCCAGTAAGTGAACTGATAAGAGGATAGAGTGTCCTCCCATGTTCACACCAATTTAGGCTGGGTATATTGACTGTGTCCAGGGGTTTTCAGTGGTCTTTCCTACCATCCTGGATGAGCCCCCAAGTGTAGCAACAGGTGGGGGTCTGGGGACTTAGGGGTCTCCTGTGGCATGATCCCTGTTCTTCAGGTCTGTGCCCTCACTATAGTGAGGAATGTAGTACTAGGGCAAGGCTGGCTCAAAGCCAAAGATCCTCCAAGAGGAGAATGAGGAAGTCAGAAACAAAAGTAGTGCAAATTAGAGGTTTATTTACAATATTGTGAAGGGAGGGACAAAGCTGCCATGCAGCAAGTGGCATGACAAGGAGAGCTCAAAATGAGTTTCTCTACGTGTTGTCTGTGCTCGGCCCATACTTACAGGTGTAAGCCGGTCTGGAGTGAGTTAAGGGTTATAGGTGTACTGATTGGTGTATTCTAGGCCAAACAGGATCTTAACCTTTGTTGCTGGGTTGAGCTGTTTCTAAGGTGAGCTGTTACTAGTGTGAGCTAAGGGTCATGGGTTCCAAGGGTATGCAGTAAATACATGCAAGTTGGTCCCTAAAAATAATGGTTCTACACCCGCAAAAATTTCACAAAGGGCAATTTCCAGAAAGAAGGTGGTCATTTCTATTACCATCTGCCATGTCAGACACTTCATGCCCTACATCCCTGCCTATCTCCCCCTCTAACTTTCCCTACACTAAGACACTGATGTCAAAATACCAGATATTCAACAGAAGAACAAAATCTTAAATGCTGGCAGAGGAAAACATGAAATCACTTACAAAGCAAAACCAATCAGAATTACAGCACACTCCTCTCAACATAAAATTTAAAGGGAAGGGGAGCTTGTAATGAAATGTTTCAAGCCCTAAAAGAAAATCTCTTTCAAGCTAGGAAGATGGCTGAGTGGTGAGCAGCAGATAGAGAGCCTTTCTGAGAGTCACCATCCAGATGCTGGAATATAGCAGCCCAGGGAGGACAAGAAGGAGGGAAGCGGTTCCCCTGGACCCAAGAAGGATCCAAAACACAGTTTGGGGCCCACGGAGAGAGTGAAGAGAGAAACTTCAACAAAGAAGAAGGAGGTGGCTGCTGGCGCCTCCTCCCTGGGTTGGGACTCACACAACAGAAGCAGTTCAAACCTGTGGACATGAGGACTGCTGGCAGATCCCAGGGCCTCTCAGGAGAGACTCAGCAGTGGCACAGTGGAGCAGCAGACATGAAGGACCGCAGTGGCTGGCAGTGAGTGCTGAGGCTCAGCTGTCATGTGCAAGACAGTGATTGGCCAGGTGCCATCGTGGAGGGAGGCAGGGGAACTCAGAACTCAGAGAAGCTGTGTGGCTCTATCTATGGCTCCCACCCAGGCCCAGACCCATGGAAGGTGTGCTAATTCCTGCAGTCCAATGAGTCTGGTCTTGGCAAGAAAGTGCAGGCTCACTGAGATTATCCACTACCCCGCCAAAAAGATGCTGCTTGCTTGCTGGGACAGATCTGCACAAAATGGGACTCTGTCTCCACATGATGTCTACAGCACAAACAAACTTGCAAGTGAACTTTTATTTTTCCTCTAGTTTATTTTCTGTTTTGGTGGTGGTGTTTGTTTGTTTGTTTGTTTTGTTTTCTTCTGTTTTTTCCATCACTGTTTGATCTTGTTTTTATATGAGTGTAAAAAGAGTTTCTAAACTCTTCATGGCTGTGAGTCCGTTCTGTTCTTCCTTTTATCCCTTTCTTCTCTATTTCCTACAAGTTTTCTGCACCAGTTTCCCAATGTTGGGGGATCCCTCTTTGTCCTCCAGCCTTACATCTAATTCCTTCCTCTTCTTCCACTTCTCTACTTTCTCCTTAATTCATTTTAAACATAAAATCCTGAGGACAAAATTGACATATTAAGGACTTGTACACTGCATATAATTTTCTGGTTTGTTTTAGTTTTGTTATATAAACACAAATCTAGTTTATATGGTTAATAGTGGCAAATAACTGGTTAACTCAGTCTGACAATTTCTAGGCTGTGTTTCATGCTTTTGGTACCACTATAGTCAAAAGTGACATAATTATTCTAAACAGCGGTTCTTCCTGGTATTCCATGACTGAGATTGAGTAAGGGTCACAGAAAATACTGTGGCAAAGTGTCAAAGAACCAAAGACTGGGCCAAACCAGCAGCAACTTCTCATCTCCAACAAATTGAAGAGGTAGGATGTTTCAACAGACTCAAAACCCAAAAATAAGTTACACCTGGAAGATACTTCAGAGAAGTAGTTATCTCCTAAGGGTTTTAAATACTGGCAATGAAGCAACCTACCATAGGCAATTTACAAACATCACCCCAGGAATTAAATTAAAGAAAGAAAAGAAAATGAGAACATACTTAAACAAGATGCAATCCCACACATCCTGTTCACCAAAGGCAAACCCAGGGGCAATGAGGCAGGATAATCTGAAAGCCACCCACCTGGCTTCTCTGAAGTGGTAACAATAAAGTAATTGAATGAGGCTCTGGGAAAAAATCAAATCAGAAATAATTTCTCAGATAACTGCAGAGGTGATATCCACAATGAAGACCATGCTTAGGGACTCTAGAGCAGATACAGACAAAACAATAGACAAGCTAAAAAAATTATGGAAGCCATGAATGCTCAGCATAGGAAAGAAATGGAATCCATAAGGCAGATTCAAGCAGATATCCAGGAGAACAAAAATTCCATTGAAACTATTTGTAGCAGATTAAGCCAATGTGAGGACAGGATATCAGATATAGAAGACAGGCTTGTGATTAGGGATCATGAAAAGAAGGAAGTCTTAAAAATAGCAAGGGACAATGAAAAATCAATGCATCAGCTGCTAGATGACACAAAGAAGAATAACTTAAGATTGACTTGAGTCAATGAAAAAGCAGGAGATAACATAAATGACACTAGAAAACTATTCACAGATGTCATGGAAGAACATTTCCCTGGTAGAGAAAAAGAATTTGATGTGCAGATAAGTGAGGCATGTAGAAATCTAGCCACGATCAAAAAAATAAAAAAACCTTCAGTCAAGCATATACATAGTTAAGATTCCAGAAATTCAACACAAGAGTAGAATCTTAAAAGCTGTTAGGGGAAAAAACAAATCACTTATAAAGGAAAGCCCATCAGAATCACAGCTGATTTTTCAGAACAAACCCACGAGTCAAGAAGCACTTGGAGTGACATATTTCAAGTTGTAAAAGAAAGTAACCTTCACCCCAGATTGATACACCCCATAAAACTCTCTTCAAAACTGATGGAGGAATAAAATACTTCCATGACAAAGAACATATGAGAAAATTTATGACCACCAAACCAGCACTCCAAAATGTTTTGAAGGACATTCCAGAAAGAGATAAAAAGGACTACAACTCTGGGAACCCCAAAAGAAGGAATCCACCTGGCAAGGCAAACAATTAGAAAGATGGGGGAAAAATAAAAGAGGGGAAGCCAACAACAGGAAAATAACATGACAAGGATAAGTCAATACACATCAGTTTTAACCATCAATGTTAATGGTCTGAATTCGCCAAACAAAATGCACAAACTGGGGGAATGGATCAAGAAGCAAGATCCAACAACATGCTGCATACAAGAAACACATTTAATTCACAAACAGATTCATAGACTGAAAGTCAAAGGAGGGAAAACAATACTCCATGCAACAAGAAACCAGAAAAAAGGAGGCATAGCTATTCTTTTTGCAGACAAAGTGAATTTCAAGCCAAGACTGATCCAGAGACATAAAGAATGTTACTACATACTGTAAAAGGAATAATCCAAGAGGAAGACATAACAATCATAAATTTATATGAAACAAATACCAGTGCACCCAACTATATAAAACAAATATTGCTGGGCATAAAAAATCAAATAAACACTAATACAATTGTATTGGGGGATTTCAATATCCCATTGTCACAAAAAGACAGACCAACTAGACAAAAAATCAACAATGAAATATTAGAACTGAACCAAAGTTTTGAACAATTGGACTTAGTAGATGTCTACACAGTGTTCCATCCCACAACATCAGAATGCACATTCTTCTCAGCTGCAAACAGGATGTTCTCCAGAATAGACCACATACTAGTTCATAAAACATGCTTAAGTAAATGCAAATGAATTGAAATTATCCCATGCATATTATCAGAACATAGTGCAATGAAATTAAAAATCAGTGGCAAAAGAAATCACAAGAACTTCCTAAACACATGGAAATGAAACAGCACCCTCCTGAAAAACCAATGGGTCAAAAATAAAGTTAAAGAAGAAACTACACAGTTTCTAGAACTGAATGATAATGAAAGCACAACATATCAGAACTTATGGGACACAATGAAAGCAGTCCTAAGAGGGAAATTCATAGCAGTAATACCCATATCAGGAAAACAGAGCAAGCAAAAATAAACAACTTAACAGTGAAGCTCAAACTTCTAGAAAAAGAAGAGCAGGCTAAGCCAAAAGCTCGTGCAAGGAAATTAAAAAGATTGGAGCAGAAATTAATGTATTGGAGACTGAAAAAACAATACAAAGAATCAGCGAATCAAAGAGTTGGTTCTCTCAAAGATTAAACAAAATCGACAAACCCTCATCCAACCTTATTTAAAAAAGGAAAGAAAATACTCAAATCCACACAATTAAGAATGAAAAGAGTGATATCACAATGGACCCAGCAGAAATCCAGAAGGTCACCTATACCTACTTTGAAAACTTGTATTCTTATAAGATGGAAAATGCAGAAGAAATGGTGATTCCTAGATACATATGAATTACCAAAGCTGAATCAAGAAGATATAAAAATCCTAAATAAACCAATATCAACCAATAAAATTGAAGATGTAATTAAAAACCTCACAACAAAGAAAACCCAGGCCCTGATGGATTTACTGCTGAATACTACAAGAAATTTAAAGACCTAACACCACTACTTCTCATATTTTTAATGAAATTGAAAGGGAAGCAATACTCCCAAATTCATTCCTGGAACCAAGCATTACCCTGATACCAAAACCAGAGAAGGACCTAACCAGGAAAGAGAACTACAGGCCAATCTCCCTACTGAACATACATGCAAAAATCCTCAATAAGATACTGGCAAACAGAATGCAGCAAATCATCGAGAAGATTATGCACCATGATCAAGTTGGATTCATCCCAGGGATGCAGGGATGGTTCAATATATGTAAATCAATAAATGTAATACACCATATTAACAGAACCAAACACAAAAATCATATGATCATCTCAATAGATGCAGAAAAAGCTTTTGACAAAGTCCAGCACTCCTTCATGATAAAAACCCTACAGAAAATCGTAATAGATGGTTTTATCTCAATCTGAAAAAAGCCATCTATGACAAACCAACAGACAATATCATATTAAGTGGACAAAAACTGAAAGCTTTTTCTCTAAAATCAGAAACAAGACGAGGATGTCCACTGTCTCCACTCTTATTCAACATAGTCCTAGAAACTTTAGCCAGATCAATTAAACAAGAGAAAGAAATAAAAGGAACAGTGGCAGGAAAGGAAGACGTGAAATTATCATTATTTGCAGATGACATGACATTCTAAATAGAAAACCCAAAAAAGTGCAATTATAAACTGCTAGATTTAATGAGCAAATTCAGTAGCATAGCTGGATACAAGGTCAACACTAAAAAATCAATAGCCTCCCTGTACACAAATAACAAAATCACTTAAAAAGAAATTAGGGTAACAACACCTTTCACAAGAGCATACAAAAAATGAAATACCTAGGAATCAATCTAACAAAGGATGTAAAAGACCTCTACATTGGAAACTACAGTGCTCTGAAAAAGAAGATTGAAGAGGAAATCAGAAAATGGCAAGATATCATTTGCCCATGTGTAGGAAGAACCAGTATACTGAAAATGTCCATACATCTAAAATTGTTATAAACATTTCATGCAATTTCGATCAAAATTCCAACAATCTAGCTCACAGAATTAGAGAAAACAATCCTAAAATTCATCTGGAACTAGAAGAGACCTAGAACAACAAAGGTAATTCTGGGCAACAAAATCAAGGCAGGAGGCATCACAATCCCTAATTTGAAATTATGCTATAAGGCTAATGTGATAAAAACAGCATGGCACTGGCAAAAAATAGACCAGAAGTTCAATGAAACAGATTAGAAGATGCAGAAACAACTCCAGATATACTAAGTCACCTTATCTTTGACAAAGGTGCCAAACACATTCCTGGAAGAAAGATAGACTCTTTAATAAATGGTGCTGGGAAAAAATGTCTCTGCACATGCCAAAGATTGTAATTAGACACACATCTTTCACAATGAACTAGATTAGTTCAAAATGGATCAAAGATCTAAATATTAAAACAGAAACATTAAATCTGCTGGAAGATAGAATAGGTAAAATGCTTGAAGACATTGGGGTAGCAAAGACTTAATGAATAAAACCCCAATCATACAGGAACTATCACAAAGAATCAATAACTGGGATCTCATCTTATTAAAAAGCTTTTGCACAGCAAGGGAAACCACCAACAGAGTGAAGAGACAATCCATGACATGGAGGAAAATATTTGCCAGCTGTTCCTCAGACAAAAGATTATGATAAAGAATGTACAAAGAACTCAAAAATATCAGACCTCCCAAATTCAAAAACCCAATCCAAAAAAGGGCATCAGAGATGAATACACACTCCTCAGATGAAGAAAAACAAACAGCAAATAAATATATGAAAAAATGTTGAACATCACTGGTCATTTGAGAGATGCAAATTAAAACAACACTGAGATTCCATCTCTCCCCAGAAAGAATGGCTATTATCAAGAAATCCACCAGTAAAAAATGCTGGAGGGGCTCCAGGGAAAAAGGTACCCTTCTCCACTGTTGCAGGGAGTGTAGACTGGTGCAACCACTGTGGAAATCAGCGTGGAGATTCCTCAAAAAACTAGGATTGGAGGTCCCATTTGACCCAGGTGTTCCCCTTCTGGGTATCTTCCCAGAAGAGTTAAAAACATCATACCACAGAGATATATGTGCACCCATGTTTATAGCAGCACAATTTGTAATAGCCAAATCTTGGAAACAACCTAGATGCCCATCAACTGAGGAATGGATAAAAAATATTTGGTATTTTTATATAATGGAGTACTACTCAGCCATAAAGAAAGATAAACTGGAGGCTTTTATAGGTAAATGGATGAAACTTTGGACCATACTCCTAAGTGAAATAAAATGGATGCACATGTGTAATCTTCATATTTTTCTCCCTAGTGTGAGAAACTGAAAGAGTAAATAAGATCCAAAATGTACAATAGATATTGTAAAATGGGAAGAAACTGTTCAAAAGGAAAGAGAAACTGGGATGGGGAAATGGAGAAAAGAAGGAAGGGAAAAAATATATAGAAGATAGTTAAGATAGATACACTACTAATTTTGCTTATTTCATTGAAAAGAGTGTTTGTGCTAATATTGTCTGGACAATGGAATGCCGGTATCTTGTACCCTGAGTAACTAATTTAAAGATAACAATACACAGTGTATTAACCATGTTTACCCTCTTATTATGTTGTTTTGAAATTTTGTTCTATCTTTTTCTTCTCTTTAAAAAAAAAAAAGAAATCACTTTCAACCAGACTGATATTTTCTGCAAAATTGACATCAAAATTGATGGAAAAATAATATATTTCCATGATAAAGAGTACCTAAAGGAATTCATGACAACCAAACCACCAGTCTAAAAAATTCTCAAGAACATCCAAGAATGAAAGAAAGAAGCTAAAAATGCCAAAATGTCCAATAGAATGAATGCACTAGGCAGGTTGAACAATTAAGTAGAAAGGAAAGAAAATGAATCAGCAGCAAGTAAATATTATAATGACAAATATAATTCAATTCATATCAGTTACAGTCATCAATGTGAATGGTCTTAATTTGCCAGTCAAGTGACACATTAGCAGAAGGGATGAAGAAACAAGTTCAAAATATACTGTATAGAAGAAATACATTTAACCCAAAAAGAAATTCATAGACTAAAAATCAAAGGAAGGAAAACATGCAACAGGAAACCCTAAACAAGCAGGAGTAGCTAACCTATTTTCAGAAAAACTAGAATTTAATCCAAAACTGACCAGAAGAGCAGAGAAGGCCACTATATTTGGTTATGGAAAACATTCAACAGGAAGAGATAACCATTTTAAGCATATTTGCACCAAACAATGGTGTACCTAGCTCAAGAAATCACTACTGGATATAAAAGATCAGGTAAATATCAATATAATCTTAGGGGCCTCAATACCCCACTATCAGAAATACATTGATCAACAAAGAAAAATAAATCCACAAATATCACATTGAACCAGGGTTTCAAACAAATGACTTAATAGTTATATACAGACTGCTCCACCTAAAAACAACAGAATGCACATATTTCTCAGATGCTCTTGGAAATTTTTCCAAAATAGACCACATGGTAGCCAATAATGCAAGCTTATGTAAATGCAAAACAATCAAAATTTTACCATGGATATTATGAGATTGTAGTGCAGTGAGACTTGAAATCAATGGAAAAGAAACCACAGAAATTATGCAAATGCATGGAAATTAGAGAGCATACTCTTGAATAATCAATAGGTTAAAGAAAACATATGGAAGAAATAAGACATTTTCTACAATTGGGTGAGTATTCCAGTACAACATACCAGAACTTGGCCGGGTGTGGTGGCACATATCTGTAATCCCAGCATTCTCAGTGGTGACACAGGAGGATCACTGAGAGTTTGAAGCCAGCCTGGCCTACAAAGTGAGTTCAAGGCCAGCCGGGAATGTATAGTTAAAATCTGTCTCAAGAAGACAAAAGTAAAGAAAAGAAAGAAAAGAAAAAAAGTAAAGAAAAGAAACATACCAATACTTTAGTCGCACAATGAAAGCAATCATCAGATGAAAGTTTATAGCTGTCAATGCCCACATCAGAAAAACAAAGGGGGCCAAATAAAGAACTTAAAATTGTACTTCAATGTCCTAGATAAACAAAAACATTTCAAATCCAGGTCTAGTACATGGATGGAAGTTATAAAGATCAGAAAAGAAGTCAATGAAATGTAGACTGAAGAAACTGTACAAAGAATCAATGTATCAAATTGCTTAATGTTTATAGGAATAAAAAACAAAATAGACAAACCATTAGCCAGTCTTTCCAAAATAGGAAAGAAAATATACAAATCTGTCACAGTGTGTGACCATGGTAGCATAGAGTATGAATGATTAGTCAGAGACAATACATAGTAAAATCACCAAGAGGCCCATAGGGGCTATTTCAACTGAGAGCACCCAGCATTAAGGAGACTACCATGAAAGCTCCAAGGCTGAGAACTGTCCAGTTTTATTTAGGATATCAGTGTAAGTGGAAAAAGCAGAGGGAAAACAGTTTGGCAAAGTAGCTGTCTCAAGGCTAGGAAGGTTTCCTTGGGAAAAGGGAAGGACAACAGCCAGACACAACATGTTTCATTAATCTGATATTCTTATTGTTTAACCATTCATTTCTCATAGAACCTGTGTGCTTTTACACTGCAGTTTAACCCTTCACTCCTCATACAGCCTTGTGCTTTTGCCCTGCATTTTAACCATTTACCCTTTGGCCAAATCCCCTACATAAATCAATGCAATTAAAATTGTAAAAAGTAAAATCACAACAGACATCACTTAAATCTGACAGATTATTTGCAACTACTACAGAAAACTTTATGCCAATAATTCAGATAACTAAGAAGAAATGAAGAGATTTCCAGATATATATGAATTACCAAAGCTGAATCAAAAAGATTTATAAATTTTATATAATCCAATAACAGCCAATAAAATTGGATTTACTGTCATATTCTACAAAAACTTCAGGGAAGATCTAATGTTATGACTCTTGAAACTAATACAATCTAAAGGGAAGGAGTACTCACAAAGTTATTTCTGGAAGGTAGCATTACCCTGATTCCAAAATAACACAAGGAGCCTACCAAAAAAGAGAATTACAGGACAATCCTTCTAATGAACATAGATGCAAAAATCTTCAAAAAAAGTTCTGGTAAACACAATGCAACAAATCATCAAAAAATCACACAGCATGACCAGGTAGGCTTCATCTCAGGGATGCAAAGATGGTTCAACATATGCAAGTCAAAAAATGTATAAATAACATAAGCAGAAAGAGAAAACAACACATGATCATGTCAATAGACACAGAAAAAGCCTCTGACAAAATCCAACATCCGTTTATCAGAAAATACCTGAAGAAATTAGGAACAGAAGGACCTTATCTCAATATAATAAAAGTCATTTACAACAAACCTACTGCTGATGTAATATTATATGAGGAAATAGTGAAAGTTTTTCCTCTAAAATAAGAAAAAAGACAATAATATTCACTAACACCACTCCTTTTTAACAGCCTTCAAAGCATTAGCCAGAGCAATCAGGCAAGAAAAAGAAAGAAAATGGATATGTATAGGAAAGAAAGAAGACAGTCTACCATTATTCGCAGTTGACATGATCCTCTACTTACAAGAGACAAAAAATTCTACTAAGACTCCTAGAATTAATAAACAAATTCAGCATTGAAGCAAGATACAAAATCAATGCACAAAAATCAATGACATCCCTATACATTAATAATTAACCCAATGAGAAAAACAATACCATTAACAATAGGATAAGGAAAAATTAAAATTAAAAATTAAATATGTAGGAATTAATCAAGCCAAGGAATTAAAAGACCTCCACAAGGCCTATCACTCTGAAAAGGAAGATTGAACAGGACATTAGAAAATGGAAAGATACCCCATGTTCCTGGATAGGCAGAAATATTACAGTCAAAAATGGCTAGGGCCGGTGAGATGGCTCCGCGGCTTAAGCGCCTGCCCAGCAAGCGTGAGGGCCCGAGCTAATCTCCCGGAACCCACATATGAGAAAGGGGCCGGTGATATCGCTCAGTGGCACGGCGCCTGCTGGCACGCGAGGTCCTGAGGTCGACCCCCCGGTACCCACAAAAGAAAAATGGCTATACTCCCAAAACTGATATATAGATTTAATACAATTCCAGTCAAAAAGCAAAAATCATTGCTCACACATCTAGGAAAACAATCTAAAAATTCATATGGAACCAGAAGAAACCCAGAATAGCAGAAGCAATTCTGGACAATAGCTAAGCAGGAGGAATCACAATCCCAGATTTGAAGTTATAGTACAATGCTACAATAATAAAAAACTGAGGCTGGGACCTGGGCATGTGGGGGCACTCACACCTTTGGTGGGTATACTGACTGGAATATAGAGACCCAGGACAGCCAGCCCCAGACATGTGGAGTAATCAGCGAGGACAGCAACATGGAAGCGTCTGAAGCAGCAGTGAGCAGCCATCAGCTGGGATCTGGAGAACTCCACCAACAGAAGACCAGTCCCAGCCCCCATATCCGGAGGCAAAGATCAGCTCTATAACCAGCAAAATCCCATGGCAAACTTCGCTGGAGTACACAGCACATTTCTGGGATCTGACATGGACACTATAACAAAACTGTAAATGCCAGATGTATTTTACTACTTTTATTCTCCCTAGTTTGTCTGATTGGCTACCCCTTCCCTGTCTGGATGGAATTCATCTTGTTTTGTCATGTATTTTGTGGTCATTTTTGTTTTTGTGATATTTTTGGTTCTTTTTTCCTATTTTTTTCCCTCTCCTCTCTTTCTCAGGTCTACTTTTTACTTTCTTTTCTTTTCCATTCTTCTTCTCTTTCTTCCTTAGTTTTTTCACTGTTTATGTTTCTTAACTTTCTTCTTCATTTTCTTCTTTGATCCTCCTTCCCTCCTTCCTAAACTACATTTTGAATTTAAACTTTTAAGTGAGTAAACACTGTCTCTTCCTTCTGATTACTCCTTTGCATCTTATTTCATTCTTACCTTCCTGTGTCTTCCAGTTTCCCAAATCTCGGGTCATCATCCTTTAAATTCTAGTCTTGACTCTACTATATTTAAACACATCACCCCAGACTCTCTTTTACCCATCTTAACACCTCGCAAAAGGGTAAAAACACTCCACTATGGGGAAAAATCACTGCAGAGAAGTACATGGTATATGTTTGATTTATGTTATATAACTTTAGAGTTTGATCCTGTGGCTGGAAGTAGCAGGTTAATGGTTAACATATTTTGTCACTAGTTAAGCTGTACTTCAAACTGTTGTTATTACTAACTGTACTACTTTAGCCAGGATGTGATACATGTTATAATCAGTTTTTCTCCTGTATATGATAGCAATGTTATTCTATAGGGTCATAATTACAACCAGAGCCCAGTAATAAATTATTGGGTGCTGAGCTAAATAGTAACTTTGCATCCTTTACAAACTGGGAAGGTAGGATCTTGGGAGAGCCATAAAGAACCACCTACATCTAGAGGACATCCCTGAAGAACAGACATCTCCTAGGGAAGCCTAAATACTAGTGATAAAGCTATCTATCATAAGAAATTGGCAAGAATCAACATAGAAAACAAAATAAAATAAAAAAGAGAACATAGAAAATGACAAGACCCAGAAGCAAAATGCAACCTCAGACCACAGCCCACCCAGGACAAGCCTGGAACACAATGAGATAGATAAAATTGGAAGTCAAACACTGAAAATTTCTGAAGTGATAGCAATAGAAGTAAAAAAAAAAAAAGCGGAAAAGGTTACAGAGAAAATAATCTCAGTTACAGAAGGAAACGATGTTTAAAATCAAAGATATTAGAGAAGACACAGAAAACAGAATAGATGAACTTAGAAAAATGATGGAAACAAAAAATACCCAACATAGGAAAGAAATAGTATCCACGAAACATATCCAAATAGAAATCAAAGAGATTAAAATCTCCACTAAAATTATACGCAATAGATTGAATGAAGGAGGATAGAATATCAGATCTTGAAGACAAAATTGCAGCAAGTGATCATGAAAAGAAAGATATCTTAAAAACAGGAGGAGACCATGAAAAATCAATCCAACAGCTATAAGATGATGCAAAGAAGAATAACATAAGATTGATTGGGGTCAGTGAGAAGGCTGGAAACAGCACAAATGCCATTAAAAACTCACAGAAATAATATCAGAAAATTTCCCAAGCATGGATAAAGTATTTCACATACAAATAAATGATGCATATAGAACTCCAAATAGCCGTGACCAAATAAAAGTACAGCAAAACATATAATAATCAAGATTCCAGAAATTCAGCACAAGAACAAAATATAAAACAGGTGCTAGACGCCGGCGGAGGCTCAATTCTACGGACCCACGGTGGCAGCTGGCGCCCAGGGAGCCCCCACGGAGGATCCTGAGACAGCGGCGGGGCAGGGGAGCGGCGGAGAACGGCGCTGACCGGCGGTGAGTGTCTCTCAGCCACAGCTGCCCCGCGCCAGAGAGCGACCGGCCGGGCGCCATTGTGGGGAGTGTGGCGAAACTCAGAGCGGCTCGGAAACTGCTCTGGGAACTTGTGCTCCGGACAGGGCAGCACGGGGCCTCTCAATTGAGCCCACGAAAGTGTGCTGAGGTCAGCAGGCGAACGAGACTGGACTCTCAGCCACACCTGTCCCGCGCCAGAGAGCGACTGGCCCGGCGCCATTGTGGGGGGCGTGGCGAAAAACCAGAGCGGCGGGAACCAGTGCAGGGAACCCGCGCTCCGGACAGCACGCTGAGCCTCTCAGGCCCAGGGATCGTGAAAGGGCGGCGAGAGCGGAGGCGAGCTAGACTGGTCTCTGCCTGAAAGTACGCGCCTCTGCTCACCACCCGCCAGAGGGCGCTCCTGGCTTACTGGGACGGACCTGCACAGAACAGGACTTTGTCACAAGGTACCTGCCTACAACAGAGTCAACACCTGGAACTGATTCTTTTTATATTTTTTATTTTTATTTATATTTTTTATTTTTATTTTTATTTTTATTTTTTTTCTCACTGATTTGTTTTTTTGTTCTGGCGAAGGGTTTTTTTGTTTTTGTTTTGTTTTGTTTTGTTTTTTGGTGGGGTTTTATTTTTGATCTGTCTGTTTTATTGTTTTTATCTTTGTTTTTGTTTCTGTATGTGTATTTGCTCTTTCCTTCATTATTCTCTCTGGTTTTTTATATGAGTGTAAAGAGCGCCTCTAACTTCTTTGTGATTGTGGTTGTGATCTGTTCTTCCTTTTATCCCTTCCTTCTCTTTTTACCACCTGTCCTCTGCACTAGTGTCCCAATTTTAGTGGGATCCCTCTTGGTCCTCTAACCTTACATCTAATTCCTTCCTCTTCTCCCAATACTCTATTTCCTCCTTAACTCATCTTAAATTTAAACTCCTCAAGGAAAAATTGACATACATAGGACTTGTATACTGCATATAACTTTTCTGGTGTGTTTTAGATTTTGTTATATAACCGCAACTCTATACAGCTAAAAGTGGTAAATAACTGGTTAGCTCAGTCTGTCATTTTTTAGGCTGTGTTTGATGCTTTAGTTAACATTATAGCCAAATGTGAAATAATTGTTCTAAACATCTTTCCTTCCTGATATTTCATGATTGAGATTGACTAAGGGACACAGAAAATACAGTGGCACAGTACCAAAGAATCAAGGACTGGGCCAAACAGGTAGCAACTTCGCATACCCAACGAATTGAAGAGGTAGGATCTGGCAGAAAGCTCAAAACCTAAAAGCAAGCTCCACTTGGAAGATACTGCAGAGAAGTAGTCATCTTCTAAAGATCTTAAACACTAGCAATCAAGTAACCTACTATAGGTAATTTGCAAACATCACCCCAGGAATTAAAGAAAGAAAAAATGAGACGACACTTAAACAAGATGCAACCACACACATCCAATTCACCAAAGGCAAACCTAGGGAGCAACGAGGTGGGACAATCCGAAAGCCACCCACCTGGCCTATCTGAAGTGGTAACAACAAAGCAACTGAATGAGGTTCTGGAAAAAATTAAAACAGAAATAATCTCACAGATAACTGCAGAGATAATGTCTACAATGAAGACCATGCTTAAGGACACTATAGCTGATACAGACAAAAAAATAGATGAACTTAAGAAAACTATAGAAACCATGAATGCTCAGCATAGGAAAGAAATGGAATCTATAAGGCAGATTCAAGCAGATATCCAAGAGATAAAAAATTCCATTGAAAGTATTTGTAGCAGAATAAGCCAATGCGAGGACAGGATCTCAGATATAGAAGACAGGCTTGCAATTAGTGATCATGAAATGGAAAAATTCTTAAAAATAGCAAGGGACCATGAAAAATCAATTCAACAGCTGCTAGATGACTCAAAGATAAACAACTTAAGAATAATTGGAATAAATGAAAAAGCAGGAGATAGCATCAACGACATTAAAACCTTGTTCAAAGACATAATCAGGGAGAACTTTCCTGGAAGAGAAAAGGAATTTGACACCCCTATAAGTGAAGCTTTTAGAACACCAACTAGACATGATCAAAAAAAAACTTCAGCCAGACATATTATAGTCAAGATCCCAGAAATTCAACAGAAGGGCAGAATCTTAAAAGCTGTTAGGGAGAAGAGACAAATCACCTATGAAGGAAAACCCATCAGAATCACAGCTGACTTTTCAGCACAAACCCTCAATTCAAGAAGAGCTTGGAATGATGTATTGCAAGCTCTAAAGGAAAATAATTTTCAGCCCAGATTGATGTACCCTGCAAAACTATCTTTCAAAATTGATGGAGAAATAAAATACTTTCATGACAAAGAACATCTGAGAAAATTTATGACCACCAAACCAGCACTCCAAAACGTTCTGAAGGACATTCTAGAAAGAGATAGGAACCCCAACAGAAGGAATCCACCAGGCAGGGCAAATAATTAAATAGCCGGAAAGCGGAAAAACAAAGAGTGGGAACCAACAACAGGAAAATATCATGACAAGTCAATACATATCAGTTTTAACCATCAATGTTAACGGTCTCAATTCACCAATCAAAAAGCACAGACTGGCGCAATGGATCAAGAAGCAAGATCCAACAATATGCTGTATACAAGAAACACATTTAATTCAGAAAGAAATTCATAGACTGAAAGTCAAAGGATGGAAAACAATACTCCATGCCACAGGAACCCAGAAAAAAGCAGGGGTAGCTATTCTTTTTGCAGACAAAGTGAACTTCAAGCCAAGAAGGATTCAGAGAGATAAAGACGGTCATTACATCCTTGTAAAGGGAACAATCCAAGAGGAAGAGATAACGATCATAAATATATATGCATCAAATACCAATGCACCCAGCTATATAAAACAAGTACTAAAGGACATGAAAAATCAAATAAGCACTAATACAATTATATTGGGAGATCTCAATACTCCACTGTCACAAAAAGATAGATCAACTGGACAGAAAATCAATAATGAAATAGTAGAACTGAACCAAACTTTTGAACAAATGGACTTAGTAGATGTCTACAGAGTGTTCCATCCCACAACATCAGAATACACATTTTTCTCAGCTGCACATGGGACGTTCTCCAAAATAGACCACATACTAGCTCATAAAACCTGCTTAAGTAAATGCAAAGGAATTGAAATTATCCCATGCATATTATCAGACCATAGTGCAATGAAATTGGAAATCAATGGCAAAAGATCCCACAAAAACTCCCTAAACACATGGAAATTAAACAGCATCCTCCTGAACAACCAATGGGTCACAGATGAAATTAAAGAAGAAATTAGTCACTTTCTACAACTGAATGATAATGACAGTACAACATACCGGAACTTATGGGATACAATGAAAGCAGTCCTAAGAGGGAAATTTATAGCATTAAACACTTATATCAGGAAAATAGAGCAAGCGCAAATAAACAACTTAAGGGTGAACCTCGAGCTTCTAGAAAAAGAAGAGCAGGTTAAGCCAAAAGCCCGTACAAGGGAGGAAATTATAAAGATCAGAGCAGAAATTAACGTATTGGAGAATAAAAAAACAATACAAAGAATCAATGAAGCAAAAAGTTGGTTCTTTGAAAGAATAAATAAGATTGACAAACCCTTATCCAACCTTATTAAAAAAAGAAAAGAAAAGACTCAAATCCATGCAATTGAAAATGAAAAGGTTGATATCACGACAGACCCTGCAGAAATCCAGAAGATCATCTATACCTATTTTGAAAATTTATATTCTACTAAGATGGAAAATGCAGAAGAAATGGACAGATTCCTAGATTCGTATGAATTACCAAAGCTGAATCAAGAAGATTTAAAAATCCTAAATAAACCAATATCAGCCAATGAAATTGAAGATGTAATTAAAAACCTCCCAACAAAGAAAAGCCCAGGCCCTGATGGATTCACTGCCGAATTCTACAAGAAATTTAGAGAAGACCTAATGCCCCTACTTCTCAAACTTTTTAATGAAATTGAAAGGGAAGCAATACTCCCAAATTCATTCCTGGAAGCAAGCATTACCCTGATACCAAAACCAGAGAAGGACCCAACTAAGAAAGAGAACTACAGGCCAATCTCCCTAATGAACATAGATGCAAAAATCCTTAATAAGATACTGGCAAACAGAATCCAACAAATCATCAAGAAGATTATACACCATGACCAAGTTGGATTCATCCCAGGGATGCAGGGATGGTTCAACATACGTAAATCAATAAATGTAATACAGCATATTAACAGAACCAAAGACAAAAATCACATGATCATCTCAATAGATGCAGAAAAAGCTTTTGACAAAGTCCAGCACCTTTTCATGATAAAAACCCTACAGAAAATTGGAATAGAGGGTCTTTATCTCAATCTGGTAAAAGCTATCTATGACAAACCAACAGCCAATATTATACTAAATGGCCAAAAACTGAAAGCCTTCCCTCTAAAATCAGGAACAAGACAAGGATGTCCACTGTCCCCACTCTTATTCAACATAGTTCTGGAAACTTTAGCCAGAGCGATTAGACAAGAGAAAGAAATAAAAGGAATAATGATTGGAAAGGAAGAAGTTAAATTATCATTATTTGCAGATGACATGATACTCTACACAGAAGATCCCCAAAACTCCACTAAAAAACTGCTAGATTTAATAAGCAAATTCAGTCGTGTAGCTGGATACAAAGTCAATACTCAAAAGTCAATAGCCTTCCTGTACACAAATAACAAACTTACTGAAAGAGAAATTAGGGAAACAATACCTTTCACAATAACATCCAAAAAAATGAAATACCTAGGAATCAACCTCACGAAGGATGTAAAAGACCTCTATACTGAAAACTACAGTACTCTGAAAAAGGAGATTGAAGAGGATATCAGAAAATGGAAAGATACCCCTTGCTCCTGGATAGGAAGAACCAATATAGTGAAAATGGCCATACTTCCAAAATTGTTATACAGATTTAATGCAATTCCAATCAAAATTCCAACAGCATATCTCACAGAATTAGAGAAAACAATCCTAAAATTCATTTGGAATCAGAAGAGACCTAGAATAGCAAAGGCAATTCTGGGCAACAAAGGCAAGGCAGGGGGCATCACTATCCCCGACTTGAAATTATACTATAAAGCTACTGTGATAAAAACAGTGTGGTACTGGCAAAAAAACAGACCTGAAGATCAATGGAACAGATTAGAAGGTGCTGAAACAACCCCAGACATACTAAGCCACCTTATCTTTGACAAAGGTGCCAAACACATTCGCTGGAAGAAAGATAGCCTCTTTAATAAATGGTGCTGGAAAAACTGGCTCTACACATGCCGAAGATTAAAACTAGATCCATATCTTTCACCATGCACTAAACTAAATTCAAAATGGATCAGAGATCTAAATATTAAAACAGAAACATTAAATCTGCTGGAAGGTAGGATAGGTAAAACCCTTGGAGACATTGGTGTAGGCAAAGACTTTATGAATAAAAACTCAACCGCACGGGAACTATCCCAAAGAATCAATAACTGGGATCTCATCTTATTAAAAAGCTTTTGCACAGCAAGAGAAACCACCAACAGAGTGAAGAGACAACCCACAATGTGGGAAAAAATGTTTGCCAGCTGTTCCTCAGACAAAGGATTACTATCGAGAACATATAAAGAACTCAAAAAAATCAGACCTCCCAAATTTAAAGACCCACTCCAAAAATGGGCATCTGAGATGAATACACATTTCTCAGATGAAGAAATACTAATGGCAAATAAATATACAAAAAAATGTGCAACATCACTAGTCATTCGAGAGATGCAAATTAAAACAACACTGAGATACCATCTCACCCCAGAAAGAATGGCTACTATTAAGAAATCAACTAATAACAAATGCTGGAGGGGCTGTGGGGAAAAAGGAACCCTTCTTCACTGTTGGTGGGAGTGTCGACTGGTACAGCCACTGTGGAAGTCAGTGTGGAGATTCCTCAGAAAACTAGGGTTGGAGGTCCCATTTGACCCAGCTATTCCCCTTCTGGGCATCTTCCCAGAAGAATTAAAAACATCGTACCACAGCGATATATGTGCACCCATGTTTATAGCAGCACAATTTGTAATAGCCAGATCTTGGAAACAACCCAAATGCCCATCAACTGAGGAATGGATAAGAAAGATGTGGTATTTTTATACAATGGAGTACTATTCAGCCATAAAGAAGGATAAACTGGAGACTTTTATAGGTAAATGGATGCAACTCGAGAAAATACTCATAAGTGAAATAAACCAGAAGCACATGTGTAAGCATCGTATTATCTCTCTGGTATGAGAAACTGAAAGAGTAAATAAGATCCAAAATGTACAATAGACATGGTGAATCAAAAAGAAACTGGTCAAAAGGAAAGAGAGACTGGAATAGGGAAAAGAAAGAAGGGAAAGGGAAAAAATTGTATATATATATATATAAGATGGTTAAGATAGATACACTACCATTTTTACTTAGTTCATTGAAGAGTAAGGTTTGTGCCAATAATGTTTGGACAATTGAATGCTAATGTCTGGTGTCCTGAATAACTAACTTAAAGATAGTAATACGTAATGTATTAACCATTGTTACCCTCCTATTATGTTTGTTTGAAAATTTGTTCTTCTTTTGATTTGTTTTGTTTTTTCTTCTCTTTAAAATAAAAAAAAAAACAGGTGCTAGAGAAAAAAACAGAGCACTATAAAGGAAATCTCATTACAATCATGGCAGACTTCTCAACACAAATGCTGAATTCAAGAAGAACTTGGAGTGAAGTGTTTCAAGTCCTGAAAGAAAACAACTTCCAACCCAGATTGATGTACCCTCTAAAATTATCTTTCAAAATTAATAGAGAAATAAGACACTTCCATGACAAAGAACAACTGAAGAAGTTCATGACCACAAAATCAACACTGCAAAGAGTACTGAAAGATATTCTAGACAGAATTAAAAATGACCAGAAGTCCAAGAACAACAGAAAGAAACCACCAGACAGGGCATGCAGTTAAACAGAGAGAAAAAGCAGGAAACCAACAACAGGAAAATATCATGACAAAGATAAGCCAATACATATCAGTTATTACCATCAATGAAAATGGCCTTAATACACCAATAAAAAGAAACAGACTGGCAGAATGGATCAAGAAACAAGATCAAACAATATGCTGTATACAAGAAACACATTTAAGTAAAAATATTCATTGACTAAACCTCAAAGGATGCAAAACAATTTTTCATGCATGGGAACCCAGAAAAAAAGCAGGGCTAGCTATTCTGTTTCCAGGCAATATGAGCATCAAACCAAGAATGATCTAAAGAGATAAATAAAGTCACTACTTATTTGTTAAGGGAAAACTTCAGGAGGAAGAGATTACAATCATAAATTTGTATGCACCAAATATGGGAGCCCCCAACTATATGACACAATTATTAATAGATATGAAAAATCAAACCAGCAATAATGCAATTATAACAGGAGAACTTAATACACCATTGTCACAAAGAGATTAACTAGACAAAAAATCAGCAAAGAAATACCAGAACAGAACCAAACCTGTGAACAAATGGACATAGTAGATATTTTCACATTATTCCACCTAACAGCATCAGAATACATACTCTTCTTCACTACACATGGGACGTTCTCCAAAATAGACCATATATTAGCACACGGAACATGCTTAAGTAAATGCAAAGGAACTGAAATTATCCCATGCATATTATCTGACTATAGTACAATGAAATTGGAAATTAATTGCAAAAGAATCCATAAAAACTCCATAAGCACATGAAAATTAAATAACACCCTTTTAAACAACAAATGGGATGCTGATGAAATTAAAGAAGAAATAAAACAATACCTACAATTAAAAGAGAAAGCAGATACAACATACCAGAACTTATGGGACACAATGAAAGCAGTCCTAAGAGGGAAATTTATAACATTGAATTCTCATATCAGGAAAAGAGATTGAGCACAAATAAACAACCTAATGTTTCACCTCAAGCTTCTAGAAAAAGAAGAGCAAGACAAGCCCAAAGCCCATACAAGAGAGGAAATTATAAACACCAGAGCAGAAATTAATGCAGTGGAGACTAAGAAAACAATGAAAAGAATTAATGAATCCAAGAGTTAGTTATTTGAAATAATAAATAAAATTGATGAACCTCTAGCCAACCTTATCAAAACATGGAAAGAAAAGACTCAAATTGATGCATTGAGGAATGAAATGGTTGAAATCACGAAAGATCCTGTGGAAATTCAGAAGATCATGAATACCTACTTCAAAAATTATTATGCTCATAGGATGGAAAACACAGAATAAATGGACAGATTCCTAGATATGTATGAATTACCAAAGCTGAATCAACAAGATATTAAAATTCTGAATAAACCAATATCAGCTAATGAAATTGAAAATGAAATTAAAAACTTATCAACAAAGAAAAGCCAGGTCCTGATGGATTCACTGCTGAATTCTACAAGAAATTTAGAGAAGATTTAATGCCAATATTCTTCAAACTCTAATGAAATTGAAAGTGAAGCGATACTCCCTAACTCATTCCTGGAGGTAAGTATTACCCTGATACCAAGACCCAACTAAAAAAGAGAACTACAGGCCAATCTCCCTAATGAATATATATGTGAAAATCCTCACTAAGATAATAGTAAATAGAATGCAATGAATGATCAAGTAAATTATACACTAAGATCAATTGGGATTCATCCAAGGAATGTAGGGATGGTTCAACATATGCAAATGAATAATGTAATACACCGTATCAACAGAGCATGAGACAAAATTCACATGATCATCTCAATATATTCAGAAAAAGTGTATGATGAAGTCCAACACTTATTCATGATAAAAACCTTACAGAAAATCAGAATAGATTATCTTTATCTCAAAATGATAAGAGCCATCTATGACAAACTAACAGCCAACATCACACTAAATGGAGAAAAACTGAAAGCTTTTACTCTCAAATCAGGAATAAGACAAGGATATCCACTATCACCACTCCTATTCAATATTGTTCTGGATACATTAGCCAGAGCAATTAGACAAGAGGGAGAAATGAAAGGAATAAGAGTAGAAAAGGAAGAAGTTAAATTATCATTATTTGCAGATGACATGATGCTCTGCATAGAAGACCCCAAAAACTCCACCAAAAGACTTCTAGATTTAATAACCAAATTCAGTAGGATACCTGGATGCAAAGTCAACATTCAAAAATCCATAGCATTCCTGTATGCAAACAACAAACTCACTGAGAGAGGATTAAGGGAAACCACACCTTTCACAATAGCATCCAAAAAAACCAAAATATTTAGGAATCAATCTAACAAATGAAGTGAAAGATCTATACATGGAAAATTACATAACTCTGGAAAAGAATATTGAAGAGGATATCAGAAAATGGAAAGATCCCTTGCTCATGGATAGGAAGCAAAAACATTGTGAAAATATCCATACTCCAAAAATTGTTGTACAGATGTAATGCAATCTCAATCAAAATATAATTAGCATACCTCATAGAACTAGAGAAAACTTTTCTGGAATTCATTTGGAAACAGAAGAGACCTACAATAGCAAAAGCAATTCTGGGCAACAAAGGCAACAAAGGAGCCATCACAATACCTGACCTGAAATTAAACTTCAAAGCTATGGTGATAAAATCAGCATGGTACTGGCAAAAAAAAAAAAAAAAAAAAAACGCTGAGGATCAGTGGAACAGATTAGAAGATGCAGACACAACTGCAAACACACTCAGCCATCTTATCTTTGGCAAAGTGAACAAACATGTCCACTGGAAAAAAGATAGCCTCTTTAATAAATGGTGCTGAAAAACTGGTTCTCTCCATGCGAATGACTAAAACTAGAACCATGTCTATTACAATGTAATAAACTAAAGTCAAAATGGATCAAAGATCTAAATATAAAAAAACTGAATCTACTGGAAGAGAAAGTAGTTAGAAATCTTGAAAACATAGCTGGAAGACTTGATGAACAAAACACAAACTGCACCAGAAATACTCCAAAGAATCAACAACTGTTATCTTATTAAGAAGCTTTCACACATCAAAAGTAATCACCAACAGAGTGAAAAGACAACCCACAGACTGGGAAAATTTTTAGCCAACAGACCCTCAGGAAAAGGACTTTTACATAGAACATATAAAATTTTGAAAAAAATCAGACACCCCAAATTCAAAGAACCAATCCAAAAATGGGCATCTGAGATGAATGCACACTTCTCAGATAAAGAAATACAAATAGCAAATAAATAAATGAAAAAGTGTTAAACATCATTGGTCATTCAAGAGATGCAAATTAAAACAACACTGAGATTTCATCTCACCCCAGAAAGAATGGTTGTCATCAAGTAATCAACCAAGAACAAATGCTGAATGGGCTGTGGTTTAAAAGGTACCCTTCTCCACTGTTGCTGGGAGTGTAGACTGGTACAACCACTGTGGAAATCAGTGTGGAGAATCCTCAAAAATCTAGGATTAAAGGTCACATTCGACTCACCTATTCCCCTCCAGGGTATTTTCCCAGAAGAGTTAAAAACATCATACCACAGAAATATATGTGCACCCATGATTATAGCAGCACAATTTGCACTAGCTAAATCTTGGAAACAACCCAAACGTCCATCAACTGAAGAATGGATAAAAAAGATGTGGTATTTTTATACAATGGGATACTACTAAGCTATAAAGAAAGGTAAACTGGAGCCTTTTATAGGTAAATGGATGCAATTTGAGACTATACTAGTAAGTGAAATAATTCAGTTTCATATGTGTAAAAATCATATTGTCTCCCTAGTTTTAGAACCTGAAAGGGTAAATAAGATCCAAAATGTACAACAAATATTGGGAAATGGGAAGAAACTGTTCCAAAGGAAAGAGAAACTTGGATGGGGAAAGGAAAAAAGAAGGGAGGGAAGAGGAAAAGTTAAAACAATGTTATATATATATATATATATATACACACACACACACAAGATATTTAAGATAGCTATACTACTAATTTTTATGCTTCCCTAGAAAAGAAAGTTTTGTGTTTGTATCTTTTGATAAACTTTTCATGCCTGTATCTTTTAATCTGAGGAACTACTTTGAAGATAACAAAAAACAATGTACTAAGCATCGTTACTTTTCTACTATCTTGTTTGGAAATTTTATATCATTTTTTTTATTGTTTATTCTCTTTAAAATAAAAAAAAAATATAATAAATACAGCACAGTAGTGGCACAAAAACAGACATTTTGATTAGTGGAACTGATCAGAGGTAGCAAAAACAACCCCATACACATTTGATCTTTGACAAAGGGACCAAAAACATACACTGGAGGAAAGATATGCTCTTTAATAAATGGTGCTAAGAAAATTGGATACTCACATGCACAAGATTGAGTTGGAACCATATCTCTCACCATATATTAATCTAAAACCAAAATAGATTAAAGATCTAAGTATTAATACAGAAGCACTTCATATGCTGGAAGATAAGATAGTTAAAACTCTTGAAGACACAGCCAAAGGCAAAAACTTTCTGAGTGGAAATCCAGTGGCACAAGAAATAATATCAAGAAGCAAATGGGATCATATAAAGTTTAGAAGATTTTGCACAGCAAAGGAAACAACCAATAAAGTGAAAAGACAACCTACAGGATGGGAAAATAATTTTGCCATCTAATCTTTGTCCAGAGGACTAACATCTAAAACAGTGGTGGCAAACCTATGGCACACATACAGCAGCAGGCATGCAGAGCTCTCTCTATCAGCACATGTGCCAAGTGGCCCCAGCAATGCCCCAGCAACCAAGCATTCAGGTTTACTTGCAGTGTTGATACTTTGCAATAAATCAGTGGGTTTTTTGGGTTGCAGTTTGGACACTTGTTCTGTAAAATTCTCACCATCACTGACATAGACTATATAAAGGAGCAAAAAAAAAATTATACCCCCCAAATCCAATCAAAAAATGAGCAACCAAAATGAATAGATACTTCTCAGAAGAAGAAGTTCAGATGGTCAATAAATACATGAAAAACTGTTTGGCATGTCTGGCCAACAGAAAAATGCAAATGAAAACAAGACTGAGATAACATCTTACTCCAGAATGTATGGCTATCATCAAGAAACCAAATAATAACAAATGCTAGCAATGGTGTGGAGAAAATGGAACCCTTCTATATTATTGATGGAAATGCAAATTAGTACAACCACTATGGAACTCACTTTGGAGATTACTCTAAAAACTATAAATAAAATTTCATTTAACCCATCTGTTCCTCCTTTTAGGTATCTTCCTGAGTTAGTCATCATATTACAATGATACATGCATATTCATATTTCTAGCAGCATAATTTATCATAGAAATATCTTGGGAACACCCTATATGCCCATCAACAGATGAATGGATTAAGAAAATGTGGTATTTATATATGATAGAGTACTATTCTGCCATAGAAGGATAAATCTGAAGCATTCATAGGTAAATTATGCAACTCAAGATGATAATATTAAGTGAAATGAATCAGACACACAAGTTTAATTAACATATATTTTCTATTAAATTAGAAACCTAAAATATAAATAAAGATCAAAATAAAAGATAATGGGAAGTAGTGAGATCTTTTTCAAATTGGAAAGGGGAGCAAGAAATGGAGGGGAGAGGAAGAGAAGGGAAAAAGGATGAAAAGACAGAGAACTGAAGAAAAAATAGAAGTAGAGTTTTTGCAAATGACAGGAGGAACAAGAATTAGAGGGAAAAGAGAAGGATGGGAGGGAAAAGTGTCAAAAAAGAATTTAGATATCTACATTTACAAACTCCTTCATGATAAGTGTAATCATTATGTACTAAACACATGTACTATTAAGAAAAAGATTTTAAGGTATCCTTTCCCAAAAAGAAAAAACAAACCATTTGAGTGTACTAATTAAGGAAGAACTAGTAAAAAAATAGGTTTAAAATGTAGGAAAATGGGGCTGGTGAGATGGCTCAGTGGCATAAGCGCCTGCCTGGCAAGCGTGGGGGCCCAAGTTCGACTCCCGGATCCCACATATGAAAAAAGGGGCCAGTGATATCGCTCAGCGGCATGGGCACCTGCTGGCATGTGAGGTCCTGATGTCGACCCCCCGGTACCCCTCCAAAAAATGCAGGAAAATTATTAACTGATAGAGTTGGTTCCTTGGTGAAGTAGGAGAAGATGGAATTTAGATTTTAGGTAGAGGCATATCCTTACCCAGAGGAAGGAACAACCATTCCTCTGTGATAGCAAGGATGGAGACAGAAATAAATGTTGATAAGGATAACAGTGAGAAAATGAGGTATCACCTTGAGTTTTCAATGAAGCAGGAGATGTGTTTGAATATGTGCATGTAGAAAAGGTATTAAGAGTGTTATAACCAGCTTGAAACCCACATAAGGATTAGGGATACCTGCTTGGTGCAACAGGACTGGGACTCAACCAGGGACACATGAAATAACTGCTAGTGACACTAAGACTTCAGGACTTCAGCTAAGATTATAGATCATAAACCTGTGATAGTACCAAATAATGTGTGCATGGGATTATTTTTTCCAGCAATGCTCAATATTCAAAATGCAGCAGCAGAAAATAACTATAGTTAGCAGAGAAGTTAGAGTGGAAAGATAAGGGGTGAGGTGGAATGGATGAGCTACTATACTACCAGGTCTTGGTAAATATGAAGGAATGTAGAAAAACAGAAATTAAGAACATAGAGGTGTGCATGACACTGAAGAACCATGCTAGTTGGAATAAGGGTGTGATAGCTGAAGTATAAAACTCAAAGAACTATAAGGGCAGAGAGTTCAAAAGGTTGTACATGAACCTTCAAATCTTTAGGAAGGAGAGGAAGAATATGGATGGAGAGGAAGGTATTAAGTCCATTCCCATAGTTCTTAAAGGAGCATAACACTAATTTTGTCATAAAGGTGCAGAAACATGGGTCTATCAGACCCAGGTTTATTCTTTAGAATATTTCTATTAATGAATTTTTAATTTTATGAGTTTTATTATATTAAACAATGAGTATTTAACAGGAAAAATATCAAAAACTAAAGTATTGCATTTTTATTTATTAAGTGTTTATAAAGTATCATCAAAATTTTCAACATCAACTAATTTTGATGTACAAAATTTAAAAAAAGAACAATACGAATAAACTCCTATATGAACTACAATGAAAATAACAGTAACACTTTAGAAAAAACTAATCTTTACTTCAATTATCACACCTAAGGCAGTCTGCACACACGGCATCAACACATTCCGTACACACACATTACACTGACAGCACATGTGTTTTACTTAATTGGTCATATTTTAGGACATACATGACATCGTGCTGGTCTCTGTTTTGTCAGGAGGTTCTTATGTAGTAGCTAACAGCAATATAAAATATAAATAAAATAAAGTATTAAATTCTTAATACGTGTTGTGCATTTGGAATAGACATCTATATTTTCACATCAGCTGTGTACTTGTTTACAAAATGTAAAAGATAATATCAGAAATACATTCTTATATGAACCACAATGAAAATATCAATAGCATGCTACCACAAAAATAAGCTTTACTTCAACTGTCACACCCAAGGTAGTCTTCACACATGAAAACTGAATGTTCCATGCACATGTCTTGCTTACACTGACAGCACATGTGTTTAGCTTTCCTTTCCTATGTGGGAGCCTTGTCACTTCTCTTCCTGTTTTGTCAGGAGTTTCCTAATATATTGTACAACATGAACCTAGCAGGGAAATAAGAAATCAATAAAATATCAAATATGTAGTGAGTGCTTAAAATAGACATCCTAAGATCAGCCTGAGATTATATACCATGACCAACCAGGACTCATCCTAGGGATGCAAGGATGGTTCAACATATGCAAATCAAAAATGTAATACACCATATCAACAGAACATGAGACAAAATTCACATGACCATCTTAATAGATTCAGAAAAAAAAATGTGTGATTAAGTCCAACACCATTCATAAAAAAACCTTCCAGATAATTGGAATACATAGTCTTTATCTCAATCTGATAAAAGCCATCTATGACAAACCAACAGCCAACATCATAATTTTTGGGGTCCACGCAGTCCAAGTTAGTTCTGGAAAACAGCCCATGAGAGGTTACAAAACTGGGGTAGACAGTTGTCTAAGGCCACTAGATTGTTTCATGCATATGAAATTGTATAACTACTTAGCTTATGGTTAGTTCTGAATCTTCAATTTAGTGATCACTAGTCAGTAATGGACTCCACACAAAACCAGAAGTGAAATTATTTCTATATGGATCTTTTTTATAGAGAACAACAATTAAAAATGTAGGTCTGTACTTTACTTGTTTTATGGTGTGCAATGTATTATTTTACAATCTTTTATAGAACTAGACAAAATGTTAAGTGGCCAAGGAATTAACGCAGAGAGAAGCTTTGGCTGATTCTCAGGCTGATCTTAGGATTCCCTCTTCAGTGACATTCACATTTTGAAGGGGCACAGACAGAGAAATACACTGCAACAAATTACACAATAACAGTTTCCTTGGAAGATCAAAGGATTTTGATAAGTCCATGTCCACTCCCACAATCCTTAGCAAATTTATGTCCCTGATATTTCTTATTATCTGTGAATAAGTTTTAAATTGTACTTTAAAGACTGATAATAATTTACTCAGCTAAAAGTGCTGGAGACAAAAAAATTACTATCACAAAATGTACAGATACTTTTTGCTAATAATAGAGTAGTCTGATTTCTGAAGCCTGCTTCTCTAAGAGACATCAAAATATTATTAGTCAACTGTGTTGTAATACATTTTTTAAAGAAAGAGATGTTGGTAATACTGTTTCTAGTGTCTAAGTTTCTGCTCTTTCTCTGATAGTACATTTAGAATACAGCAGGTGATTATTGAAATTTCTTGTTAAGGAATTGATTTCATGAAAAAGATCATATGTCGATTCTTTAAACAGGGCTCTGTTTAAAGTACCTTTGCACAACCTCATTCAACAATGACAGGCTAACAAAAGGAGCACAAATGTATTACACACATGATTTTACATAGTGTCAGACATGGTAAACCCACACACACAAACTTAGTTTTTCTAATAACACTTCAAGCCTCAACATGTTAGAGGTAGGGTTACAACAGGTAGGAATATCAGAGAAGTCATTGACAGACACATATCTTTGATCTTGATTCTACAACATACATAAACTGGCTCCCAGGGTTTGTTTGACTTATGAGCTCTAGCAATAGCTCATCATCCATGCAGCAAATATAAAATCCAAACAGTGACTGGCAACAGCAATAAATGGTGGCCTACAAGGGAAAAGTCAGTTGAGTCATCATATCCACAGGTGGTCAAATATATTCCTTGTCTTTAGGTTTGGTGAGTTGAAGAACAGGATGCATAGACCCAGGAGAGTGTCCAAATCAAAGAGAGATGTAGTTGTGAAGCCCAATCATTCTATCAACATTGGCCTCATCCTCTTACCTTCTCTAGGAATTTGGCTGATTCTCAAGCCAGTCCTGACAAACCAGACCACAGAAAACTCACATCTCGAGCATTTTCTTAATAAATTCAATCCTTGATACATAATGGGTTGGTTATCTTTCTGAAATTGCCCCATTTTTATAGTCCCAGTAAGAGCATCCATGAAACTAAAGGCTTGCAGTAGTTACAGAATTCAAGATGCAACAAAGATCTAGAGATCTACAGAAGAAGGTTTGCTAGTTTCAGCGTTGATATGTTTCAAGCCATTTCAACATTACAATGACAGCAATTTAACAGGCATGTCTGGTAATGATCAATTAATGGACTTCACTACACTTTGCCATGGTTTGTAAGGAATCTGTTCACTTTGATAGTTCAACACAAAGACACCCAATTCCATTAATATACCATTTAGCACTTAAATACTTGCCCATTTGAGGACTTTACCATGAGTCTAGCCCCTGCTCACAAAACAATCATAAGTAATAAGAACTATTACTACTTCCTACTTTAGGGTGTTCTAACACAGAGTTGAGTGCTTTCACCTACTATCTTAAATTATATAAAAAGCAGTAAGAATGAATAAAGGATATTTATATTCCAGTGGGAAGCCTCAGTCCTCAAATATACTCTCATAAAACTGAATCCCTGTCATTTTGCAACTTCCCACCAAGCTGGAAATCCACAGAAAAGAAACAAATGAACACACTGAAATGCCACTTAACATATGCTGGACATTTTACAATTTACAAAATACATGTATGATTTTATCTCATGTGTCCAACTAACACTCAATAGTACTGAAGATCATAGAAGTTAAACTTGCTTGAGGTCTCATAGATTCTAAGTGGCAGGGTAAGATCCAAACCCAGGTTTTCCAGTGCCAAATTTAGAGAAGTTTCTTAGCTCACATCGTTCTCTTTGTAGAGATAAGAGAACACAGGGATATGTTCTTTACTTCTGATATTTGAACTTCTGATCACAGTTTTCAAGGTAACAGATTTAAGAATCACTATTTCAGGATGGTAGGTACTGCATATCTAAAAGAAAAATTATATATATATATATATATATATGCACATATATTATATATATATATATACATACATATACTACATATTCACTTGCTAGCAGGACTAGAATAAGTAATCACTCGAACATAAGCTGACTTGTATTTATCACTCAGAATCATCAATTCTTTAGAAATAAGGACAAAAATATACTTGTTATAAAAGATTTTTCCAGTATGTTGTTATTTTCCAGAAAGGAAGCTATTGAAACATAGAAGTACAAAATGTACCTTTAGAATGACTGAAATTATGGGCAGAAACATACATACAAACTTACCCTGAAATTCCTACATTTGCCTATAAGAGAAAATATTATAAATAGTAAAAATGTAAATTAAAATGAATAAGCTATTCTCTCACTTATCTCTATATTATCAGACTGGACTATACTATTAGCTCCTTCTCACGCTGCTGTCCTACAATGGCAAAGGACTTACTCCCCATCATAGTTCCATGATGTGTATGTGCACACACACACACACACACGATTTTGATTCAGATGCTGGTAAAAAACCAAAGAACATAATCAAAGTTATAGTTTTTATTCTTTTGTTTTTGTTTCATCTCTGACCTTTATTGAATTTGGGCATTATTATTTTATTATCTGGAATATTCATAAATTCTTGCTGATTGAAAAATGAAATGAATATACTAAAACATAAAGCAGATAAGTGGAGGAGGAAATATAATTTACTTTTTCATAAACTGCATATGGGGTTCCTACTATGTACTTTCTGAAGAGCCTTTAAAACACTATTGTGGAAGTGTTGACATTTTAAGTGTGACTTACTCTATAAAAAGGCTGACATTTTCTCAAGTTTATCAGACTTTAGTGGTTAACAAAATATATCTTTCCAAATAGTGTCAAAATTTGTAACCATCCTGACTTGAACTGCAAAATTAACTCTAATCATTCACTTAAGAAGTTCCCTGAATATTTGACAATGGGTTAAAAAAACACTAAATATGCAAAAAAGAATTTCAATATAGATCAGATCAAGAAGTCTATGCATAACTCATTGCTGTATTAATGTCAATGTATCAGAATAGAGATAATTTGAAACAGAAGTTCTCTACTCATCCCTTTACCCTGGACTTAAACTTCAGAAAAGCTGGTAATAGAAAGAATAAGTGGAGCTATTCTTTCGGCTCAGAAGGTCACATGAATACTTCAAATTCCAAATATCCAAGAAGCCAAGAATACTTCAAACTCACTCGGAAGATTTAAACACATTGTTTGAAATCCAGAGTCACCTCACCTCTCACATTCCCATCAAACATCTAACAAGCCACTTGACAGATAGGTCCTATTAACTGGCAGTTCATCAATCCTCATACTTAGTGAATACTCAAAACTGTGTTACCAGAAAACCATTGCAATTAACAGCTTATTATGATAATAAAAAGCTGGAAATAATTTTAAAATCCAACAGTTCAGGGACATCACTTAAATACAAATGAATGAGAAGTTTTCAGAGGATGCCTGACTGCTATCTTTAGAAAGAGCTACTTGCAAAGTTGGCACTTGGCTGGTGTCTATTATCCTGGATTTCAGAAGGGTGTTCTATCATTCCCTAACTGGTGAGATTGGATCATTGTGACTAAACTGTAGAAACAATGTGATTTATGCTAAATACCTGATTTACTTCTGAGCACCTGGAATTTTGGTATAGGTTAGGCAGAGGCTGCTTTCACAAGCAGCCCCCAATAAAAACACCTGGACAATTAAGTCTCTAATGAAATTCCCTGGTAGACAACAATCTACACGTGTTATCTTAATTTGTTGCTGAAGGAATTAAGGTTATTCTATGTGACTCCCCTGGGAGAGAACTGTAGAAATCTGAAGTACCTGAAGTTTTCCAGATTTCATTTAATGTTTTTTTCCCTTTGTTGATTTTGCTTTGTTTCCTTTCACTGTAATGAATTATCATAAATTCAAGTATATGCCCAGGCCTATGAGTGTTAATGGAATAAAGAACTAGAAAGATGGTCTTGGAGATCCTCAACATAATACCAGACATCTATATTTAGCCACAGCCTTCTGGAGATCCAAACACAAATGCTTGACACCAAATTCTTCATAATGTTAGAATCACCTTGAACTCAAGTCTAAAACTGTAATCATTACCTGTCCTTTTTCTTGTGGTCCTCATCTTGGTTAACATAAATACGGCCCGCTTGGTTACTGGATCCAGAAATCAGGAAACTGGGATGCATATTATAATTCGTTTCCCAACAACATTTATTCTGTCACCAGATTCTTTCAACTCTTCAACTAAATATCTTCAAAATTAGTCTCTTCCTCTCAATCTGTACTCATTGCCTCATATCAAGTTCTCATCATGTTACATATCACTCTCCTGCATTCTTAGCTCTGGCAAACTAATTCTCTACACTAACAACAAAGTTATCTTTCTAAAATACAAATATACTTATGGTCCTTTGCAGCTTAAAATATTTTCATGGCTCCAACTATCTTCAGGATAATGATCACATTTCTTAAGTAGGCCATGAAGCCCTTAATGAACTGGCTTTATTTTTGACCACCTTCATTCTCCTCCTGCATAAGTTAAAATAAAGCCCCTTCACAAGGCAACACCACACAACCATCAGGCTATTTCTGGCTTTCCAGGCTGATTTTCATTTCATTTGTCTTTTCTTCCATAGCACCCTATGCTTTAGACCATGAGATCTCTGAATCAGTTCCTTGAGCATAGTAGATACCCAATAAATTCTTGCTGAATGGCTAAATGTTAAATGAAAAGGGGAGATTATAAGGAATTTCCTCTTTATTCAAAACCTTGTTTTCTGATACTCTACCATTTTAACTAAATATAACCAAAAGTTAACAACAATCACAAAAGTACCTCATAGTTTCTGTTGGCAACCATTGTAGTCCAGTACTGGTTGGATATTCCCACTTGCTCAAAATCTGATATTGGATCAATAATTTTCCATCCATTTTCCCTTGTCTCTTTTGAGGATCTGAAATTATAAGAAAAATAAAGATCTTCAGGTAATGCTAGAGAGCAGAGGTATGGAAATAAAGTAACAATAAGTAAAATTTAAAGATCACCAAACAATGTAAACAAAAATTTCCTTTTCCCAGAAGTAATGTCTGTCTAACTGCTCCAGAAAAGGACAGTGTTTTGCATACATGTTTGCTTTTATGTAAGGAGTAAGAACTGGAATATTGCTTTAGGATCTTCTTTTAAAAATGTTCTAATTTTTACATATAAAGAACTCAAAAAAATCAGACCTCCCAAATTTAAAGACCCACTCCAAAAATGGGCATCTGAGATGAATACACATTTCTCAGATGAAGAAATACTAATGGCAAACAAATATACAAAAAAATGTGCAACATCACTAGTCATTCGAGAGATGCAAATTAAAACAACACTGAGATACCATCTCACCCCAGAAAGAATGGCTACTATTAAGAAATCAACTAATAACAAATGCTGGAGGGGCTGTGGGGAAAAAGGAACCCTTCTTCACTGTTGGTTGGAGTGTCGACTGGTACAGCCACTGTGGAAGTCAGTGTGGAGATTCCTCAGAAATCTAGGGTTGGAGGTCCCATTTGACCCAGCTATTCCCCTTCTGGGCATCTTCCCAGAAGAATTAAAAACATCGTACCACAGCGATATATGTGCACCCATGTTTATAGCAGCACAATTTGTAATAGCCAGATCTTGGAAACAACCCAAATGCCCATCAACTGAGGAATGGATAAGAAAGATGTGGTATTTTTATACAATGGAGTACTATTCAGCCATAAAGAAGGATAAACTGGAGACTTTTATAGGTAAATGGATGCAACTCGAGAAAATACTCATAAGTGAAATAAACCAGAAGCACATGTGTAAGCATCGTATTATCTCTCTAGTATGAGAAACTGAAAGAGTAAATAAGATCCAAAATGTACAATAGATATGGTGAATCAAAAAGAAACTGGTCAAAAGGAAAGAGAGACTGGAATAGGGAAAAGAAAGAAGGGAAAGGGAAAAAAATTGTATATATATATATATATAAGATGGTTAAGATAGATACACTACCATTTTTACTTAGTTCATTGAAGAGTACGGTTTGTGCCAATAATGTTTGGACAATTGAGTGCTAATGTCTGGTGTCCTGAATAACTAACTTAAAGATAGTAATACGTAATGTATTAACCATTGTTACCCTCCTATTATGTTGTTTTGAAAATTTGTTCTTCTTTTGATTTGTTTTGTTTTTTTCTTCTCTTTAAAATAAAAAAAAAAAACATGAAAAAAAAAAAGTTCTAATTTTTGTGACACCAAAGGAAAGTGAGAACTTTCTGCCTGACATGCTATAAGAAAGAATGTTGGATAATTGACTGAACTAACACTAGATTTTTTTAGGAAAGCACTTTTTACTAAAAATTTTTAACTGTGCTTCCATGTCCTAATTGCACTGCTTGTTATAACATGTTACACAATAATAATAACGTTTTTACATTCTACTTGTCAGGCCAACTCCAGCTTCTGTCTGATAAATGGCCATTTCTTTTCTTTTCAGTGCCAGTTCTGCTTTCTCCTTTCACAAGATGCAATATGAATCCAATACTCACTTGACCAATTTATGTGGCAACAACTATTCTAGAAGTGAAAGGAAACTTTCAGGGATTTATAGAGTGCTGGGTTGGCTCTCAGGTTACTCTGTCAATAAAATACTGGCATACACTGAGGGATTATTCTGGGGGAAGAGGAGAAATTGGGAGGGAAAACTTTAAGTGCATGGATACCCCAAAGACTAAAAGTCAAAGAAAGCTGACAGTTTAGCTGCCTATGAGTGAGGACTGGGGAATGAGTGCAGGTGGAAGGATTATGGATAACTGCATCATTAAGGACTCTGATAAATATTCTTAGTCCTAGAAGTCCTAGTCTTTTATTTGGAACTAAAATTAGTAGTAGGAATAGTGGGCCAAGCATATAAGACAATGGGAAACAAGGTAATATGTACTGTGCATAAATGTACCTAATTCTCAAAACAACAACTTTGGTGAGCTTTTACTTTCCCTGCTTTTAAATGTGAGTTAGCTGAGTAAAGAGGTTGTATAAATTTGCTCAAATACCAAAGATGTGGTAAGTGGCAGAGCCTGGATCCAAACTCTAAATCATTATCTTTCCATTATTATCATTGTGGAAAATATTTAAATAGTTCTAAGCAAAAAAGCTAGCATAACTACCTGGCTGAGAAAGCTTGAGAAGTGAAATATAAACCTCATGGCATACAAGATTCGAGTCTAAAACAAAGTGGGCTATTTGGGACCTCTGTAGTGAGTCTCTAATGTCCTGCAAGGTGTTACAGCATAGGGTTAGAAGAAATAGCAAGAGACAAAATGGTGATTCAACTGGGAACTGGGATGACCAGTTGTTCACAGGGAACAAAAGGCCACAAGGCAGCCAGAACCATAGTATTTATTGATTACATCTGTTTCAAGGACAATGGGTGAAGGGTAGTGTTTCTGGGAACAGCAAAGATGATTATGGTGGGCTAGTAAGAACAAAGCATTCCTGCAAGGATGAGACAAGGGGCATTAAGGAGACTGTAGTTTCCTCAGAGGAAGCTATTTACTATTGCTACTACATTGCTTTAAAGATCCTTATCATCCTCAGTAGGTCTTATCTTGCCCTGTGAATGCCACAACATCACTAGCCATAAGGCTTCATCTGTGACCAGAAGAAAGCAAGGAGTTTCCACATTCCAATCTGGTTCAAAGGGCAGGACAAGGACAGCCTAGGACATCTCCTAGACTCAATTTATAATCTGTGGTCCCCAACAGTGGGCCACCTCAAAATTCTTACAGCAGAGAATCAGGGGACAGCCCATGCTAGTAACAGCCAACTGCCACACAGTGGCAATGTGATGGAGTGCAATCTGTAAAACAGAAAAGAAGCAGAATAAACATACAGAAGTGCACTAGCTCTATCATTATCAATATATCTGACTTTCAGTAATGGTAACAATAGGACCACAGATGTAATTACATCTACAGCCTCCAATGAATGGCCCTTTGTAAGACACAACTGTGGCTTCTCTAAAAGAGAAGTAAAGCATACTAATGGTAAAACAATGAGAAGCAAATTGCAGTGTTAAAAACCTTATTTCTCTTTAAAGGTACAAGACTGACAAGCTATGGATCACCTGAGAAGAGATAACTTCTAGCATACTATGATGGAATTTAAAATCCACAGAAAAATTGTAAAGAGGAAAACAGAACTTTCTTTTCTTAAACAAAATTACTGGTTAAAATGATGATTCATAATTGGTATTTTGCTGTAATACTCATAAGGTAACTGTGACTATTAGCAATATAATACCTATAAGATCTTTAGGAGTACAGTCACTCTATTTCAGGAAGAAATAAAATCTCTGAGAAGTGAATTCCTCATCAGACAGCACACTGCCAAGAAGTAGCACAAATAGGATGTGTACTATGGCAGTCTTAACTCCAGGTTCAGGGTTCTTTCTCTAGGACTTTTAAAAACTCTAGATCTGAGGAGTGGGACCTCAAGATGGCGGATGAGTAAGAAGCAGGCAGCGAAACTCTCTCTAAAAGTTACCATTGGAACACGGGAATATAGCGACCCGGAAAGCGCAGGAGGGGGGGAGATGCCTCCCCGAAACCCAGAGAAGTTCTGAAGCGCAATCTGGGACCCCCAGCACGAGTGACGGGTGACTTCCAACAAAGAAGAAGGAAAGAAGGAGCAGACCGCACGCGCGCACCTTCCACTATCCCGGGAGTTGCAGCACCACGGAAGCTCAATTCTACGGACACACGGTGGCAGCTGGCACCCAGGGAGCCCCCACGGAGGATCCTGAGACAGCGGCGGGGCAGGGGAGCGGCGGAGAACGGCGCTGACTGGCGGTGAGTGTCTCTCAGCCACAGCTGCCCCGCGCCAGAGAGCGACCGGCCGGGCGCCATTGTGGGGGGTGCGGCGAAACTCAGAGCGGCTCGGAAACTGCTCTGGGAACTTGTGCTCCGGACAGGGCAGCACGGGGCCTCTCAGGCCCACGAAAGTGTGCTGAGGTCAGCAGGCGAACGAGACTGGACTCTCAGCCACACCTGTCCCACGCCAGAGAGCGACTGGCCTGGCGCCATTGTGGGGGGCGTGGCGAAAAACCAGAGCGGCGGGAACCAGTGCAGGGAACCCGCGCTCCGGACAGCGCGCTGAGCCTCTCAGGCCCAGGGATCGTGAAAGGGCGCTGAGAGCGGAGGCGAGCTAGATTGGTCTCTGCCTGAAAGTACGCGCATCTGCTCACCGCCCGCCAGAGGGCGCTCCTGGCTTACTGGAACAGACCTGCACAGAACAGGACTCTGTCACCACAGGGTAACTGCCTACAGCAGAGTCAACACCTGGAACTGATTCTTTTTATTTTTTTTTATTTTTATTTTTACTTTTATTTTTTATTTTTTTTTTTCTCACTGATTTGTTTTTTGTTCTGGCGAAGGGTTTTTTTTTTCTTTTTGTTTTGTTTTGTTTTGTTTTTTGGTGGGGTTATATTTTTGATCTGTCTGTTTTATTGTTTTTATCTTCGTTTTTGTTTCTGTATGTGTATTTGCTCTTTCCTTCATTATTCTCTCTGGTTTTTTATATGAGTGTAAATAGTGCCTCTAACTTCTTTGTGATTGTGGTTGTGATCTGTTCTTCCTTTTATCCCTTCCTTCTCTTTCTACCACCTGTCCTCTGCACTAGTGTCCCAATTTTAGTGGGATCCCTCTTGGTCCTCTAACCTTACATCTAATTCCTTCCTCTTCTCCCAATACTCTGTTTCCTCCTTAACTCATTTTAAATTTAAACTCCTCAGGGGAAAAATTGCCATACACAGGACTTGTATACTGCATATAATTTTTCTGGTGTGTTTTAGATTTTGTTATATAACCGCAACTCTATACAGCTAAAAGTGGTAAATAACTGGTTAGCTCAGTCTGTCATTTTCTAGGCTGTGTTTGATGCTTTAGTTAACATTATAGCCAAATGTGAAATAATTGTTCTAAACATCTTTCCTTCCTGATATTTCATGATTGAGATTGACTAAGGGACACAGAAAATACAGTGGCACAGTACCAAAGAATCAAGGACTGGGCCAAACAGGTAGCAACTTCGCATACCCAATGAATTGAAGAGGTAGGATCTGGCAGAAAGCTCAAAACCTAAAAGCAAGCTCCACTTGGAAGATACTGCAGAGAAGTAGTCATCTTCTAAAGATCTTAAACACTAGCAATAAAGTAACCTACTATAGGTAATTTGCAAACATCACCCCAGGAATTAAAGAAAGAAAAAATGAGACGACACTTATACAAGATGCAACCCCACACATCCAATTCACCAAAGGCAAACCTAGGGAGCAACGAGGTGGGACAATCCGAAAGCCACCCACCTGGCCTATCTGAAGTGGTAACAACAAAGCAACTGAATGAGGTTCTGGAAAAAATTAAAACAGAAATAATCTCACAGATAACTGCAGAGATAATGTCTACAATGAAGACCATGCTTAAGGACACTATAGCTGATACAGACAAAAAAATAGATGAACTTAAGAAAACTATAGAAACCATGAATGCTCAGCATAGGAAAGAAATGGAATCCATAAGGCAGATTCAAGCGGATACCCAAGAGATAAAAAATTCCATTGAAAGTATTTGTAGCAGAATAAGCCAATGCGAGGACAGGATCTCAGATATAGAAGACAGGCTTGTAATTAGTGATCATGAAATGGAAAAATTCTTAAAAATAGCAAGGGACCATGAAAAATCAATTCAGCAGCTGCTAGATGACTCAAAGATAAACAACTTAAGAATAATTGGAATAAATGAAAAAGCAGGAGATAGCATCAACGACATTAAAACCTTGTTCAAAGACATAATCAGGGAGAACTTTCCTGGAAGAGAAAAGGAATTTGACACCCCTATAAGTGAAGCTTTTAGAACACCAACTAGACATGATCAAAAAAAAACTTCAGCCAGACATATTATAGTCAAGATCCCAGAAATTCAACAGAAGGGCAGAATCTTAAAAGCTGTTAGGGAGAAGAGACAAATCACCTATGAAGGAAAACCCATCAGAATCACAGCTGACTTTTCAGCACAAACCCTCAATTCAAGAAGAGCTTGGAATGATGTATTGCAAGCTCTAAAGGAAAATAATTTTCAGCCCAGATTGATGTACCCTGCAAAACTATCTTTCAAAATTGATGGAGAAATAAAATACTTTCATGACAAAGAACATCTGAGAAAATTTATGACCACCAAACCAGCACTCCAAAACGTTCTGAAGGACATTCTAGAAAGAGATAGGAACCCCAACAGAAGGAATCCACCAGGCAGGGTAAATAATTAAATAGCCGGAAAGCAGAAAAACAAAGAGTGGGAACCAACAACAGGAAAATATCATGACAAGTCAATACATATCAGTTTTAACCATCAATGTTAACGGTCTCAATTCACCAATCAAAAGGCACAGACTGGCGAAATGGATCAAGAAGCAAGATCCAACAATATGCTGTATACAAGAAACACATTTAATTCAGAAAGAAATTCATAGACTGAAAGTCAAAGGATGGAAAACAATACTCCATGCCACAGGAACCCAGAAAAAAGCAGGGGTAGCTATTCTTTTTGCAGACAAAGTGAACTTCAAGCCAAGAAGGATTCAGAGAGATAAAGACGGTCATTACATCCTTGTAAAGGGAACAATCCAAGAGGAAGAGATAACAATCATAAATATATATGCGTCAAATACTAATGCACCCAGCTATATAAAACAAGTACTAAAGGACATGAAAAATCAAATAAGCACTAATACAATTATATTGGGAGATCTCAATACTCCACTGTCACAAAAAGATAGATCAACTGGACAGAAAATCAATAATGAAATAGTAGAACTGTACCAAACTTTTGAACAAATGGTCTTAGTAGATGTCTACAGAGTGTTCCATCCCACAACATCAGAATACACATTTTTCTCAGCTGCACATGGGACGTTCTCCAAAATAGACCACATACTAGCTCATAAAACCTGCTTAAGTAAATGCAAAGGAATTGAAATTATCCCATGCATATTATCAGACCATAGTGCAATGAAATTGGAAATCAATGGCAAAAGATCCCACAAAAACTCCCTAAACACATGGAAATTAAACAGCATCCTCCTGAACAACCAATGGGTCACAGATGAAATTAAAGAAGAAATTAGTCACTTTCTACAACTGAATGATAATGACAGTACAAAATACCGGAACTTATGGGATACAATGAAAGCAGTCCTAAGAGGGAAATTTATAGCATTAAATACTTATATCAGGAAAATAGAGCAAGCGCAAATAAACAACTTAAAATAAAAAATAAAAAATAAAATAAAATAAAATAAAATAAAAACTCTAGATCTGGAACTAGGATTTAACGAGACATTTGGAGAGAAAATGCTTTTCCCACATTTTAGACTCTAGTGATAGAAAAGGAAAAATGTAAAATGATACCACCAAAGAAGAATTATGTAGAAAGGGAACTGGCAAATGAAAATGTATCTAAATCATACAATTTTTTCTTTATAGATTTAAAAACCATATAATCATAGTTTTGCATTTAAGCATTTGTTATTCTCTTATCCATTTCTCTGATATTTCATGCAACTACAGATCCTGAATATACTACTTCCATTCTCTGGGACTCCTTGTCCTATACCTCAAATGGACTTCCAATCAACACTACCTTTCCTTCTTCTCATCCTGTGTCATGTCCCAATCCAAATTTATTTGGAAAAGTCATCTCTTTCATGAAATCTTTCAATCATAAACTTAATAAATAACAAAATTTATGGGGCAAGTGTGGAAGTCAAGCACATATTCCTAAGAGGAATTTTCCATCTTAATTTTTCTGTCAAATCAATTCCTGCTGTGGCAGTTGGGGGGGCAAAACACTTTTGATAAAGCATTAGGAATTAATATATCAAATATCAAGAAATCAAACTCATACCAGATGACATTTGAGATGTGTGTTTGGGTAATAAAACACTGATCAAGATCAAGGGTCAGGAAAACAACTGTGGTAAACTGATAAGGGGAAAAAGGTGAAGCAGAAGGAATGACTAGGTAGAACTAATTAATACTATTTGAGCACATAAGCCTCTTAAGATATTCAGAAATAAGGAATTTAATTTCTGTCTTCTAGACCTAGTATATGGACTTTGAAATAATGCCCAGCAGGAATAAATGTGGGGAGACAAACTGTCTAGAAATGTATATACACAAAAGATAGACTCTTGGCACAGTACTAAAGAACTAGGTCCTAAACTGGTGGAACTGGAAGAGTACTGACTAACTATATAATCTAACCACCTCATTTTAAAGATGAGGAAAGAAGCTCAGAGATGGAGAATCACTTGTGTAGGTCAAATAGCTGCTTAATATCAGATCCAGCTATAATCATCTCTCCATATATTTTTGGCACTTCACAGCAAAGTGATCAAGACACAATCTCATTCAGGAAAAGCTCATGAGATTTTTTAAGATTAAGGTATTTGTTTCATATGTATTTTTAATTTATTTCATACTTATATAATAGTATTTACTATACCCAGGCACTGTTTTAAGCACTTACAAATACTAACTTTTTAATTCTTTTTTTTTGTGGGTACTGGGGGTCGACCTCAGGACCTCACATGCCAGCAGGAGCCCGTGCCGCTGAGCTATATCACTGGCCCTTTTAATTCTTATACATTGAATTTTTAAATAATTCTAGATAATGTTATTATCCCTACTTTTCAGATGAAATTAGACACACAGAAGCTAAATAACTTCCTAAAGATTACAAAGGTATAAATATTGAAGCTGGGATTTCAGCCAGAACAGACTGGCCTTGGTGCAGAAAATTCCCATATTTTCTATAGCTCCAAAATGAAAGTATCACAACACTATAAGGAAAACATAGATACTGACTCTAATAATTACAGTAGGTTCAGGAAAATGTTGACAGACATGGTAAAACAAAAATTATGATATCAGGCAAGACACTTCAACCCCCATCTCACAGAAAACTAAAATCTGAGATGAGAGTATTCCAGCAGGGTGAACACAGTACAAAATATAAATGTTTGAATACAGCGTCAGGCAACAAGTTCAGACATGTGGGATTTTGTCATAGGAGTGAGACTGAGACTGGGTATTATAGGCAGCTAAATTAGATAAAAATTTATATATAGTCAGAGAAAAATAGACTCTCAAGAAAGTCGGTAGAAAAATAAAGACATCAAAATTGTGATTGGAGGTGCATCTGAAGAAGGCCAGGCCTGAAGATAAAGAAACAATGGGGCCGGAGATATAGCTCAGTGGCACAGCACCTGCCTGGCAAGCGTGAGGTCCTGAGTACGATTCCTGGTACAAAAAAAAAGGCCAGCAATGTAGTTCAGTTGCACAGCTCCTGCCTTGCAAGCACGAGGTCGTGAGTTTGATAAAAAAAAAAAAGAAACAATGGCCAGTCCTACATGCCTCCCTATGGGATAAGCAATATCTTAGAATTATACTATAATTATCACCACCTGGCCCAAAATGTACAGATAAACCTCACTCACCTATGTCAGTTATCAGGACATCTAGAACCATCCCTTCCCCAAAATACCTTTGTTCTTTCTATAACCCTTGCTACCTGACTAATTTCCCTATTGGATCAATATTAGCTAAGCAGCTATACTTATACTAGTTTGTTTATAGTTTGACTCATGCTATACCCATATTGTGAATTTGCTGTGTAAATTATCCCTGACAAATGACTTTTGTGGAAACCCACTCAGAACCCCTCCTGTGTCTCAGTAACTATATCTCAATAAACCTTTCCTACCATTAACCTCCTTTTAAATTCATTCTTTGATTTCAAGAGACACTAATTCAACATATCTGACATTTTGTAGGTTGGGAGTTATATTTCTCCCATATCAATTTGTAGGTCCCATTGAGATAAATAGAAAGAGGTAAGAGTTTGTTTTTGTTTCACGGCACCTCTAAATATTTTGACTGAATTCTAGATTGTGACTTCTTTAAGCAATCAAAAATTGTCATCTATTCTTTGTTGGTTGCTTATGCCTTTTGTTGGTTGCTTGAATTCTTTTAAAAGTTGAAATTATGAAAGATTGTGATGTGGCTTTCTATGATGAAACATTTTTATTTTTGCAAACAGGGCTTTATGTTCTTTTCTTGACATATTTGGTTGTTACAAGATGGGTCTATTCCAGACAGCTTTTAGAATGGTTTATGGCTGACAGCTTGCATGGGTATGTCTGAAGTTTCAACCAGAGGCTATGAGACAAATTTTAAAAGTTCACTTATGTCAGAAATGATTTTTCTTAGTCTGTCAGGAAATGGAAATATGCTTTTCATCTCTTTATAGACCACATAAGCCCCATTCCAGAGTTATAAGAAAATCAGAATTCATGCTTATCCAAAAAGGCACACATGAGTGCTTTGGCCAACCTAGTCATTGGGTGGGAGTTTTCTCCTGTTACCAGCAGGACTAAAAGGAGAAAATACCCATCCTGATACACAGTGAAAAAATTGACACCTGCATGTGAGCAAGGTTATCTACCTCAAAAATCATGCATATTTACAAACCTACACAATAGAGATGGAGCACTTCCAATCTGCCTTTTGAGTTTCTCTTGCTCTCTCTTTTTCAAAAAGTTAAAAAGTAGTCATTCAGGTTCTTTGATTATTGGTTTAATTTCCTGCTTGCCAATGTAGTTAGAATCAATCATAGCTTTTGTCTTTAGGCATGTTTTGCTAAAGACCCACTCAGGAAATGTTTTTAGTTTTGATTATTTTTCTGCCTTTGAGATGGTTAAAATTTAGTCCTTGCACCACACATAAAGTTACTCTTCTGTCCCTTATCCACTACCTTGCCCCTGAGAAATAATACAACTTACCACAACAATGTTTTGTCCAAGGCAATTCTCTTTGTGGCTGCTAGATTTCAGAACCAAGTTTCCAAAATGGCAAGTTTCATCCTCCTTGTGACCCAGAGTAAAGCTGATCTTCACATATCTCTGGGCCATATTATTAAAATCTGGTCTATGTTTAATCCTCAAACTCTTAAAAAGTAAATACAAAAGTTTTAGTCCAAATTTATGAGCCTTTCTGCCTTTAGCCAAAAGCTCAATTTATAATTTGTGGTCCCCAACCATTCCCCCTTTCTATTTATTTGATCACAGAAGTTGAATCAGAGTGAGCTGGGGCTGCAGAGCCTCTAGACACCAATGGGTCTGAGTTCCTCTGTAGCAGACTAAAAATAAATCCAGAAGACATAAACAAACCACTATGAGTATAGCAACATAAAACCAGAAGTAAGCCTTGAGATATTTAAAAGGATTCCATTGGTCAAGGGCATCAGAAAATTTATCCCAATCCTGTATTTATTTATCAAAACTTTTAGTTTGTTGAGACATAGACAGTAATTTTTGTAAAGCATCTAGTTCCAGAGTTATATTTTGATGCATAGGCCCCTGAATATGTTTTTTTAATATGTTCCTAGTAATGATCAGACTGATTATAGTGTAGGGGAGTTATATAAAATTGGGTAACATTGTAGTGACACTTAAGGCCTTATTGTAACTATAGACTTTCAATTTGATCTCCTATCCAAAGAACCACGGTCTTTAGCATGATTATTTGTGATTGAACTTTGGTGTTTATTGTGTCTTGGTAGCTCATCTGCTGTTTTTGTCCAATTATCTACAAAGCAAGCTGTCTGGATGGGTGAGCAAGATCAACAGAGGAGACAGCCACCCTGGAGATAAGCAGTACTAAAGAAATTATTCCAGCAGTAATCAGGACAATCATTGTTTTAGTTGTCTGTGCAAGATGGTGAACTATGGACTACATCTTTTGTAAAATATGCAGCATCAGAGTGTAAGACCAAGGCTCACTTAGATTAACCAGTATCCACACTCCTGACATACATCTCAGAACCATTAAACATTTATCAATAACCTCTTCTGCTTGAATATAATGACTTAAGGTACATTTTGTGTATGTAAGGAAAGTCTCATTCTAGACTATAGTTCTGTAAAGGAAAACAAGGATTGTAAATACATATTGAAGTTTTTCAGCAGTCACCCCATTTAGCCACCATAGTAACAGTGTCCTTCATGGGCAGCATATTATGACCCATCCATTTACCCCCACAATATAGGGTAAGACAATTTCCAAACAGTGGTATGTATAGGACCAGGCTTGCCATTAATCAAGGACTGTGGAATTGATGTGCTAAATCCTGCACACTCCCAGGTAAGTTTCCCTTCAGGGAGTGTCTGTATGGCTGCCATGTTAATCCATTTTCATAATGCCTTATGCCAATCAGAAACATTGTTAGCTCTTCCTTATAGGGATCTCCCAGGTTCCCAGTCAGTGAAATTATATTAACACATAGACATTTTTCATCCATTTTTCCCTTGTAAAGGTCCCAAGGGGGAGGGGCACCATCTGCATAGTTATTCCAATAAGTGCAGACTTCACAGAAAGGGACATTAGGGGCAAAGGAATCCATTTATTTACCCATTACATGGATTGAACTGAGGCTCAAGATGATTAACTGATCATGATTATGTATCAGCCAACTTTAGGCACCAACAGGAAGGCAATAATTGGACAATATTGTCCTATATTCAACACACAATGGAGGGTAAATGAAATGAGAGGCATAATTTATGACAGCTTTATCCTATATCTCTAATAAGGATGAAGGGTCAGGTACCCAATGAAACTGACTAAGATGAACTCTTGATTTATCATAGATTTCAGGAGGAGAATTGGCTCAAGTGATGGGTCTGAGCAGGGGTACATTTGGCACATGTGCCCAAACTCTTGTCCTGTCACAGGGATTATACATAGAGTGCAGGCCATGATAGCCATCATAGTAATGAGCAAATTTTCAGGAGTTTGTTGGAGGCCCTGTCATGTTACCAGTGTGCAAGCCTCCTGTATTTTCTTCAAATTTCCCCATGTCATGGGTTTTGCAGCCTGTGTGGATCTCAGTATTTGTGGTGTCGGGCTCTCCTCCAAGGTTAACCTTGATAATGCTTGTACTGCAGGGCTGGACAGGAACAGTCTCTACAACAGGGCTGGGATGTTCCTCTCTCCATGGTCATACATTCCAGGAGGGCAGCCACAATGGCATTCTATTGTCTGTTAACACACAAGCATATAATCATTCCCAGCTTATTAGTGGCAAGGGGCCTTTCTAGGTACCTGTCTAGTTATTCTTCCTTAACAATTGCGCATGAGGAGAGATGGAAGCAGAAGCTGGCTGCCAATGAAGTTCAGCAGGAGTATATTTACTGTCTGTGTGTGGAGTCAAAATTTTTAAAGTGAAAGTAGCAAGATCCAATTCTGCTTGTAGGGGCACTGTACTCCCTCTTTCTGTTTATTTAGATGAGTTTTAAGAGATAGATATGCTCTCTCACAATTGCCTGTCCTTGAGGATGGTAAGGATTTCTTGTGATGTGCTTAATATGCCAGAGCCAAGAAAAGGAAGATAAGGCTCTACTTACATATGAAGGGCCATTATCAGTTTTTATGGGATGGGGGACTCCCATATCTGTAAAGGCAGATGAACAATGTTGGACATGTGCTATCTTTTTGCTGTTTGTAACCCGAGAAACAGTATTTTAATGGGAGCAATGTGTTTAAATATTATAATTTTATCTGGATGTCAAGCAGTTTGAAATATAAAGTTCAGCCAGAGGACAGTTATTTCTTACTGATTGTGGTTGTTTTGATAGTTGAATCTCTGCAGAGTATTAAGAGATAACAGTTATATAGTTTATAGAGAAAACTTGAGATCAAGAGACACAAAAATTATTTTAGTATGACAATCATGATGACATTATTTTCATAACACACTTAAATGTCTACCTTGGCATACAATAGGATTTTTAGTTAATTATATCTAGTACATAACAAAGGTTTTACCTAAATTTTTGTCTTTTAGTAAGATGTCATCAAATAAATTTGTGACCTTGTCTGGACTGCTCAGTGCCTGAGGATCTTTATATGTAGTGACTCATATATAACATCATATAAGGCCCTTTTTTGTCTTCTCTGAGCAATTAGACAAGAAAAAGAAATAAAAGGAATAAGGATAGGAAAAGAAGTTAAATTGTCCTTATTTGCAGTGACATGATACTCTACATAGGAGACCCCAAAAATTCCAAGACTTCAAGATTTAACAACCAAATTCAGTAGTATAGATGGATACAAAGTCAACATTCAAAAATAAATTGCATTCCTGTATGCAGGTACAAACCCACTGACAGAGAAATTAGGGAAACCACATCCTTCACAATAGCATCAAGAAAATGAAATAATTAGGAATCAATCTAACAAAAGAAGTAAAACATCTATGCATCAAAAATTACAGTACTCTGAAAAATAAAATCAGATGATATCAGAAAACGGAAAGATATCCCTTGCTCATGAGTAGAAATAACCAATGTAGTAAAAACAGTTGTACTCCCAAAATTGTTATATATATTTAATGCAATCCCAATCTAAATACCATCAGCATACCTCACAGAACTAGAGAAAACAATACTAAAATTAATTTGGACAAGAAAAGACATAGAGAATAGCCAAAACAATTCTCAGCAATAAGGGCAAGGCAGGAGGCATCACAATCACTGACTTGAATCTATACTACAAACCTACTGTAATGAAAATATCATGGTACTGGCAAAAAAAATAAAAAATAAAAATAAGATGTGAGGATCAATGGAGCAGTTTAGAAGATGCAGCAACAACTCCAAAAACACTCAGCTACATTATGTTTGAAAAAGGGGCCAAACATATTTACTGGAAGAAAGATAGTCTCCTTAATAAATGGTGCTGGAAAACATGGCTTTCCACATGCTGAAGACTAAAAATAGAGCCATGTCTATCACCATGCACTAAAATAAAATCAAAATGGATCACAGATCTAAATATTAAAACAGAAACACTAAATCTGCTGGAAAAGAGAATAGGAAGAACTACTGAAGATGTAAGTGTAGGCAAAGATTTTGTGAACAAAACCCTGATTGCACAGGAAATACCTCAAAGAATCAGCAACCGGGATCTCACCTTATTAAAAAGTGTTTGCACAACAAAAGAAATCACCAACAGAGTAAAAAGACAACCCACAAGATGGGAAAAATTTAGGCAGTTTTTCCTCAGAGAAAGGACTAATATTAGAACATGTAAAGAATTGAAAAAAAATCAACCACCCCAAATTTAAAGACCCAAACCAAAAATGAGCATCAGAAATTAATAGATAATTCCCACATGAAAAAGTACAAATGGCAGATAAGTATATGAAAAATGTTCAATATCACTGGTAATTTGAGAGATGCAAATTAAAGCAACACTAAGATTCCATTTCAATCCAGAAAGAATGGCTATTACCAAAAAATAAACAAATAACAAAAGCTGTTGGGGCTGTGGGGAAAAAGGAAGACCTGGGTCACTCACTACTACATCTTCTGTCACCTACTCAGAAGTTATTTTTTTAACTGCATTTGTGGGAATTTGGCAACACTGCCCTCTTCCTTCATTTATCCTCAGGCTCAGTTACCGCTATACCTTCTATTACCTCCTCAGGCCGCCTTCTTTTAACACTATTTGTGGGATTCCCCTCTGTTAGACTTAACATAGTTTGGGCTAACATTGACTCCCAGAGTCCCAGTGTAAAGTGTCCCTGTACTTAAGTGATCCTCCTATCTCAGCCTCTTGTGTAGCTGGGACTACAGATGTGTGCCACCAAGCCTGGCTTATCCAAGGGAAGTAGAGTGGGTGAAGCCACCTCTCTGCTACATGCCTCTGCTGCTGGCCTGCTGCAGCTACCTCATTCCATGGGACAAACTGTCCATTGATATCTTTTCATAGGTTCCCTAAAGTTTATAGTAGGTATAGAGAAAGCAAACTTCTGATGATCAGAAGTATGTAAGGGAATTTTAAAGGAGCAATTTTTGAGATCTATGACAATCAGGGGCCACTCCTTAGGCACAGCAGTTGGGGATGGAAGCCCTGGCTGCAAAGTCCCCATGGTCTGTAAACAAGAATTAACTGTTCTCAAACCAGTAACAATCTCTATTTACCAGATTTTTTGGAAATAACAAACACAGGGGTATTCCAAGTGACCCAATTGAATCTCACCTTGTCCGAATGTTCAATATCCAAGGTTCTCACCTATGGAAAAATTTAACAATATTTTGTAAAATTTTTGTCAACATGTGGTTTCTGAGTTGAGCCTGATTTAGCAGAATGTATAATTACTGTACATAATTTTGTTCCTATATGGATTGATCCTTCTCCATTCTTTCCCAGCTAATTGAAAATATATTTTGCTTATGTTTCACTTTCTCTTGGACATCTCTGAATATGTCCCACATTGCTCTCTTGCCATCTTGGGTCCTTTTCCTTTCCACTCCATTGGGGTCTTCCCTGGAAGGCCTAATCAGGTGATCCCTATTAGGGTGCCAGATGCCAGGGACCTGGCCAAGATCCCCAACTGCCTGTATGAAGAGTATGGCAAAGGATGAAATAAAAGACAGAGAGAATATTAGGAACACATAAAGTTGGGGCTGGGAGGTCAGTGCCTCAAGATTGGCAAAGAGAAAGATTACTTGAGCTAGCCCACTTTTATTTTGCCAGTGAGAAGGGCAGGAACAAAGGTAATGCACATTTTCTGGAACAGTGGTGATGATTGTTTTAGGCAATTAAGAAGAACAAAGGATTTTTGCAAAGAGAAGGCAAGGGTTAACAGAGAACCTGTTTTTCATCCAAGTGAAATTTTACTATTGCTACTGCATTCTTCTAGAGATCCTCATGGTCCTCAGCAGGTTGTATCTTGCCCTGTGAGCGTCACAGACCATTGAGGGTTCAGGCATGGCCTGGAGAAAGTGAGAGTTTCTGCATTTCTGTCTGGCCCACAAGACAAGACAACGATGGCATTGGAGAGACCCTAGCCTTAATTTATAATTTATGGTCCCCAACAGCCAAAATTATAAATTAATCCATTTCACTTCCCTCTCCCCTCAAAAATGCTGCTTTGTGGGGCAGACTGGTTTTTATAACACAGATAAGTTTGTTGATTAAGAAAATTCTGTAAACATCCTTTGCACTTAATAACAGTTTTAAACAAAAGCAGGTATTAAAAGGATAGCCAAAAAATTAGTATCACACTGGTAACTTCCAGCTAAAGTTGTTTATGGTAATAAACTTTATCAAGCTCAAGTATCTGGCTATCCCTTACATGTTATACAGCTACTTATGATAAAAGTGTTATGCAATGTATGACAGCCAGACAGATGATGCAGATAAATTTTCAGGAATGTGATTGTGTGATTGTTATGTAATTGTGTTATAACAGTTAGAGATACATAAACACTATGGATTCCAGACAATGTTTCTCTAATTATTAGAGATTAGGCATTAGTAATATATCAAATACATCTATAGACAAATACATTCGACTTCAATGTCACTCTGATAACAAAAATTGTTAAAAGATAACAAATTAGGTAAAAATTTTTCTATCATTTGATATTTTATAATTAAAGATAACTCACTAAAATGTTATTCTGTACTGACAAAAATTTAAATGTGAGTCAGAGATAATAATGAATACTAATAGTTTTAATATAATAATACCATCATGATTTTTATGCTAAAATAAAATGCCCTAAAACCAAAAAAGGGATAGAACACTTTAAAATTCAACCAGCCACTGACCAGATTTGTTAAACAAGGTTATAATAAATAAGATAAAAAACCCTCTAAGCATAAAGATATATTTTTGATATGAAAATATTTGCATGATAAGATTTTTGCCTTGCCCCCCAAAAAAGAGTGAGAGAGAAGGAGAAAACTAAAAGGCTCAAATATGTAAAAAATGATTGCAGAAGATACAGTTTATGACTTTATTTATTTATTTATTTTTAGCTTTTACTCTTGTTGGTTTGTTTGAGCCCACCCTCTTCCTTTGAAATCTCATTGCTCAAAAGTCATGAGGGGGCCATGGCCCTAACTCTCAGATCATTACTCACCCCTGCCTAGGTCCAAACTCTCCTCTTTGGTCTAATTGGTAATTTTATTTTTTTTTATTTTAAAGAGAAAAAACAATAAAAACAATGATGCAAAATTCAAAAGAAGATAATAAGAGATTAACAATAGTTAATACATTGTGTGTTGTTATCTTCAAAATAGTTGCTCAGATTACAATATATAGGCATGAAAAATTGATCAAACAATATAAGCACAAACCTTTCTTTTCAATGGATGCATAGAAATTAGTAGTTTAACTATCTTAACTATCTTGTTTATATATATATATTTTTTTTATTTATATATTTTTTTCTTTTCCCTTCTTTCTTTTCTCCTTTCCCCATCCCAGTTTCTCTTTCCTTTTGAACAGTTTCTTCCCATTTCCCAATATCTTTTGTACATTTTGGATCTTATTTACTCTTTCAGCTTCTTACACTAGAGAGACAATGCAATGTTTACACATGCAAGTCTGATTTATTTCACTTATGAGTATGGCCACAAGTTGCACCCATTTACCTATAAGTCTCAAGTTTCTCCTTCTTTATGGCTGAGTAGCACTCCATTGTATAAAAATACCACATCTTTTTTTATCCATTCATTGGTTGATAGACCTTTGGGTTGTTTCCAAGATTTAGCTATTACAGATTGTAATGTTATAAACATGGGTGCACATATATTGCTGTGGTATGATGTTTATAATTCTGTGAAAATATCCTAAAGGGGAATAGCTGGGACAAACAGGACCTCTAATCCTAGATTTCTGAGGAATCTCCACACTGATTTCCACAGTAGTTGCATAACTGGTGCTTTAAGCAAAAACTATAACTTTAATTTCTGAGTTTCATACTAGACATAAGTCATTCTACATCATTAACAGAGATGCCTAAACTAATAACAGAAGATGGCAAAACTGTCTCTTTAGACAGTTCCAACTTGGTTTGAAAAGGCTATACATGTGGCCTAAAATGAGTTTCTTTTCCTTATCTCTCTCCAAAAATATAACTATGAGTAACTCAATGTCTCTTCTACTCCAGCTACAATACTGATACAATTGGCATTCTCTTTTAGGTGTTCAACAACTAAAGTTTAGAGACCAGAGCTAAAAAAAAAAAGTCTCATCTAAAAAGATAGCCAATATTTTGGCCCTGGCCTGCCCCAGTCAAGAAAGACCCAAGATGGGATGGGACCTTTAATACAAGACCCTACAACTTTAGTGAGTCAGACATCCTCCTAAATATAATGATTTTTAGACCCCAAGAGAAAAAATTCAACTAACATGCAGTGTGCCAAAAATTAGGGTCACCAAAATGTGTCTTTCATGATTCCACAAAATGCCACATTGTCAAGGAAGACTGTGACCTATCCTGGTGTCTGACCCTAACAAAAGAGCTAAGAGGCTCTGTACATGGTTCCAAACATAGCCCCTAAAGAACTTTAACTGACCTTGATAAATAACAAGAGGTTACTTTAATTTAATATAGGTCTCACTTTAACATAAACAACCAACAAAGTAAAATAACAAAAAGATATATAAAATAATACTGTACTAAAATGGCTAGATATAAAAGGGGGGCTCCAATCACTGACCTCTGCTGACAGTTTCCAGCTACAGCCTATAATGAGACTGAAAAGCTGCAATAACAGCTAAAAAAAGTGCAACAAAAGTATTTAAATTCCTTAGCTAAAATTGTCCTTCAAATCCACAAAACTCTCCATCTCCATATAACTGAACAGTTATATGCTAATAAGTAAAATATATTGTCTTTAAATAAATATTTTAAATCTGGTAAAAAATCAGACTTACCAGAAATTTGGCAGATTTGTAAGAAGCAGGCAGCAAAACTCTCTAAAAGTTGCCATTCAGAAACTGGAACATAGTGGCTGGGGGAGCACAAGAAAGAAGGAAGTGGCTCCGCTGGACCCAGGAAAGTTCTGAAGCACAGTTTGGGACTCACAGAGAGAGTGAGGAGTAATTTCAACAAAGAAGGAGACCGCGGGCACCTTCTCCCAGTGCCAGGAATCGCAACATGACAGAAGTTCAAATCTGTGGACACGGTGACTGCCGGAGCCCCTGGGGGCTTCCGTGGAGGAACGTGAGACAGCTGCAGTGAAGGGGAGCAGTGAAAGACTGTGCTAGCCGGCGGTGAGTGCCTCTGAGGCTCAGCCATCCCGTGTGAGAGAATGATTGGCCAGGTGCCATTGTAGAGGGGGCAGCAGAACTCAGTGTGGCACGAGAACACAGAGCTCAGAACTCAGCGCACTACCATGGCTCTCAGGCCTGCAGAAAGTGCGCTGATGGCAGGAGGTGAATGAGACTGGTCCCTGCCAGAGACTGTGGGCAATTGCCCACTGCACTGCCAAAAGCCTGCTGCTGGCTTGCAGGGACAGATCTGCATGGAACAGGACTCTGTCATCACATGGTGCCTGCCCACAGCAGAGTGAATTTTTTTCCTCTAATTTGTTTTTTGTTCTGGTGAAGGTGATTTTTGTGGGGATTTTTGGTTTGTTTGTTTGCTTGTTTTGTTTTATTTGTCTTTGTTTTTGTTTTTCTTTGTCTGTTCTTTCCTTCATTATTCTTTTTTTTTTGTGGGCACCAGGGGTTGAACTCAGGATCTCACACACCAGCAGGTGCCTGTGCCACGGAGTGATATCACTGGCCCTTTATTTCATATGTGGGTACTGGGAGTTGAACTCAGGATGTCACGCTTGCCAGGTGGGCAATTATGCCACTGAGCCATCTCACCGGCCCTCCTTCATTATTCTATCTGGTCTTTATATAAGTGTAAACAGAGCCTCTAACCTCTTTGTGAATGTGGTTCTGATCTGTTCTTCTTTTTATCCCTTCCTTCTCTTTTTCCCACCAGTCTTCTGCACCAGTTCCCCAGTGTTAGCGGGATCCCTCTTGGTCCTCAAGCCTTACATCTAATTCCTTCCTCTTCTCCCAATTCTCTATTTCCTCCTTAACTCATTATAAATTAAACTCCTGAGGGCAAAACTGACATATTAAGGACTTCTATACTGCATATAATTTTTTCTGATGTGTTTTAGATTTTGTTATATAACTACAACTCTACTTTAAATGCTTAAAAGTGGCAAATAACTGATTAGCTCAGTCTGTCATTTTCTAGGCTGTGTTTGATGCTTTTTGGTACCATTATAGCAAAACGTGACATAATTATTCTAAAGAGCTTTTCTTCCTGGTATTCCATGACTGAGATTGACTAAGGGTCACAGAAAATACAGTGGCACGGTACCAAAAAACCAAGGACTGGGACAAACAGGCAACAACTTCTCATGCCCAACAAATTGAAGAGGTAGGATTTTGCAGCAGGCTCAAAACCAAAAAAATAAACTACTCCTGGAAGATACCACAGAGAAGTAGACATCCCCCAAGGATTTTAAACACTAGCAATAAAGCAACCTACCATGGGTAATTTACAAACATCACCCCAGGAATTAAACTAAAGAAAGAATAGAAAATGAGATGACACTTAAACAAGATGCAACCCCACACATCCAGTTCACCAAAGGCAAACCTAGGGGGCAATAAGGCAGGACAATCTGAAAGCCACACGCCTGGCATCTCTGAAGTGGTAACAATAAAGCAACTGAATGAGGCTCTAGAAAAAATTAAATCAGAAATAATTACACAGATAACTGAAGAGATAATGTCCACAATGATGACCATGCTTAAGGACACTATAGCTGATACAGACAAAAAAAAAATAGATGAGCTTAAGAAAATTATGGAAGCCATGAATGCTCAGCATAGGAAAGAAATGGAATCCATAAGGCGGATTCAAGCAGATATGCAGGAGAACAAAAATTGCATTGAAAGTATTTGTAGCAGATTAAGCCAATGCAAGGACAGGATCTCAGATATAGAAGACAGGCTTGCAATTAGTGATCATCAAAAGAAAGAATACTTAAAAACAGCAAGGGATGATGAAAAATCAATCCAGCAGCTGCTAGATGATGCAAAGAAGAATAAATTAAGATTAATTGGAATCAATGAAAAAGCAGGAGATAGCATAAATGACATCAGAACCCTGTTCACAGACATTATCACACAGAATTTCCCTGATAGAGAAAAAGAATTTGATGTTCAGATAAATGATGCTTATAGAACTCCAACCAGCCATGATAAAAAAAATCTTCAGCCAGATATATCATAGTCAAAATCCCAGAAATTCAACAGAAAGCAGAATCTTAAAAGCTGTTAGGGAAAAGAGACAAATCAACTATAAAGGAAAGCCCATCAGAATCACAGCTGACTTTTCAGCACAAACCCTCAAGTCAAGAAGAGCTTGGAATGATGTATTTCAAGCTCTAAAGGAAAATAACTTTCAACCCAAATTGATTTACTTTGCAAAACTATCTTTCAAAATTGATGGAGAAATAAAATACTTCCAGGACAAAGAACATCTGAGAAAATTTATGACCACCAAACCAGCACTCCAAAATGTTTTGAAGGACATTCTAGAAAGAGATAACAAGGACAACATCTCCAGGAACCACAACAGAAAGAGTCCACCAGGCAGGGCAAATAATTAAATTGAGTGAGGGGGGGAAAGAGGGGGAACCAACAACAGGAAAATAACATGACAAGTGTAAATCTATACATATCAGTTTTAACTATCAATGTTAAGGGTCTCAATTCACCAATAAAAAGACGCAGACTGGCAAAATGGATCAAGAAGCAAGATCCAACAATATGCTGTATACAACAAACACATTTAATTCAAAAAGAAATTCATAGACTGAAAGTCAAAGGATGGAAAATGATACTCTATGCAACAGAAACCCAGAAAAAAGCAGGAGTAGCTATTCTTTTTGCAGACAAAGTGAATTTCAAGCCAAGAATGATTCAGAGAGATAAACATGGTCAATACATCCTTGTAAAGGGAACAATCCAAGAGGAAGAGATAACAATCATAAATATAAATGCAACAAATACCAGTGCACACAACTATATAAAACAAATATTAAAGGACATGAAAAGTCAAATAAGCACGAATACAATTATATTGGGGGATCAGAATACTCCACTGCCACAAAAAGACAGATCAACTAAACAAAAAATCAACAATGAAATATTAGAACTGAACCAAACTTTTGAACAAATGGACTTAGTAGATGTCTACAGAGTGTTCCACCCCACAACAACAGAATACACATTCTTCTCAGCTGCACACAGGATATTCTCCAAAATAGACCACATACTAGCTCATAAAACCTGCTTAAATAAATACAAAGGAATTGAAATCATCCCAAGCATGTTATCAGACCATAGTGCAATGAAACTGGAAATCAATGGCAAAAGAAATCACAAGAACTTCCTAAACACATGGAAATGAAACAGCACCGTCCTGAACAACCAATGGGTCACAGATGAAATTAAAGAAGAAATTAGACCACTTTCTACAACTGAATGATAATGACAGTTCAACATACCAGAACTAATGGGATACAATGAAAGCTGTCCTAAAAGGGAAATTTATAGCATTAAATACCTATATCAGGAAAATAGAGCAAGTGCAAATAAACAACTTAATGGTGAACCTCAAAGTTCTAGAAACAAAAGAGCAGGCTAAGCCAAAAGCTCGTACAAGGGAGGAAATTACAAAGATCCAAGCAGAAATTAATGGATTGGAGACTGAAAAAACAATACAAAGAATCAGCGAATCAAAGAGTTGGTTCTTTGAAAGAATAAATAAGATTGGCAAACCCTTATAAAACCGTATTAAAAAAAGAAAAGACTCAAATTGATGCAATTAAGAATGAAAAGCGTGATATCATGACAGACCTTGCAGAAATCCAGAAGATTATCTATACCTATTTTGAAAATTTATATTCTACTAAGATGGAAAATGCAGAAGACATGGACAGATTCCTAAATCCGTATGAATTACCAAAGCTGAATCAAGAAGATATAAAAATCTTAAATAAACCAATATCAACCAATGAAATCAAAGATGTACTTAAAAACATGCCAACAAAGAAAAGTCCAGGCCCTCATGGATTCATTGCTGAATTCTACAACAGATTTAGAGAAGACTTAACACCACTACTTCTCAAACTTTTTAATGAAATCAAAAGGGAAGCAATACTCCCAAATTCATTCCTGGAACCAAGAATGACCCTGATACCAAAACCAGAGAAGGAAAGAACTAAGAAAGAGAACTACAGGCCAATCTCCCTAATGAACATAGATGCAAAAATCTTCAAAAAGATACTGGCAAACAGAATTCAGCAAATCATCAAGAAGATTATACACCATGACCAAGTTGGATTCATCCCAGCGATGTAGGGATGGTTCAACATACGTAAATCAATCAATGTAATACACCATATTAACAGAACCAAACACAAAAATCATATGAACATCTCAATAGATGCAGAAAAAGTTTTTGACAATATCCAGTGCCTATTCATGATAAAAACCCTACAGAAAATTGGAATAGATGGTCTTTATCTCAATCTGATAAAAGCTATGTATGACAAACTAACATCCAATGTACTAAATTGACGAAAACTGAAAGCTTTCTCTCTAAAATCAGGAATAAGACAAGGATGTCCACTGTTCCCATTCTTATTCAACATAGTTCTGGAAACTTTAGTGAGAGCAATTAGACAACAGCAAGGAATAAAAGGAATAATGATTGAAAAGGAAGAAGTTAAATTATCATTATTTGCAGATGACATGATACTCTACATAGAAGACCACAAAAACTCCACTAAAAATTTGCTCAATTTAATAAGCAGATTCAGTAGTGTAGCTGGAAACAAAGTCAATACTCAAAAATCAATAGCCTTTCTGTACACAAATAACAAACTTACTGAAGGACAAATTAGGGAAACAATACCTTTCACAATAACATACAAAAAAATGAAGTACCTGGGAATCAACCTCACAAAGGATGTAAAAGACCTCTACACTGAAAAGTACAGTACTCTGAAAAAGGACATTGAAGAGGATATCAGAAAATGGAAAGATATCCCTTGCTCCTGGATAGGAAGAACCAATATAGTGAAAATGGCCATACTTCCAAAATTGTTATACTGATTTAATGCAATTCCAATCAAAATCCCAACAGCATATCTCACAGAATTAGAGAAAACCATCCTAAAATTCATTTGGCTCAGAAGAGACCTAGAATAGCAAAGGCAATTCTGAGCAACAAAGGCAAGGCAGGGCCATCACAATCCCTGACTTGAAATTATACTACAAAGCTACTGTGATAAAAACAGTGTGGTATTGGCAAAAAAAAAACAGACCCGAAGATCAATGGAACAGATTAGAAGATGCTGAAACAACCCCAGACATACTAAGCCACCTTATGTTTGATAAAGTTGCCAAACACATTCACTGCAAGAAAGATAGTCTCTTTAATAAATGGTGCTGGAAAAACTGGCTCTTTACATGCCGAAGATTAAAACTAGACCCATATCTTTCACCATGCACTAAACTAAATTCAAAATGGATCAGAGATCTAAATATTAAAACAGAAACATTAAATCTGCTGGAAGGTAGGATAGGTAAAACCCTTGAAGACATTGGTGTAGGCAAAGACTTTATGAATGAAACCTCAACCACACAGGAACTATTACAAAGAATCAACAAATGGGATCTCATCATATTAAAAATCTTTTTCACAGCAAGAGATACCACCAACAGAGAGAAGGGACAACCCACAACGTGGGAAAAAATGTTTGCCAGCTGTTCCTCAGACAAAGGATTACTATTGAGAACATACAAAGAACTCAAAAAAATCAGACCTCCCAAATTTAAAGACTCAATCCAAAAGTGGGCATCTGAGATGAATACTCACTCCTCAGATGAAGAAATACAAATGGCAAATAAATATACAAAAAAGTGTGTAACATCACTAGTCATTTGAGAGATGCAAATTCAAACAACACTGAGATACCATCTCACCCCATAAAGAATGGCTATTATTAAGAAATCAACTAATAACAAATGCTGGAGGGGCTGTGGGGAAAAAGGAACACTTCTCCAGTGTTGGTGGGAGTGCAGACTGGTGCAACCACTGTGGAAATCAGTGTGGAGATTCCTCAAAAAACTAGGATTGGAGGTCCCATTTGACCCACCTGTTCCCCTTCTGGGTATCTTCCCAGAAGAATTAAAAACATCGTACCACAGCGATATATGTGCACCTATGTTTATAGCAGCACAATTTGTAATAGCCAGATCTTGGAAACAACTCAAATACCCATCAACCGAGAAATGGATAAAAAAGATGTGGTATTTTTATACAATGGAGTACTATTCGGCCATAAAGAAGGATAAACTGGAGACTTTTATAGGTAAATGGATGCAACTCGAGAAAATACTCATAAGTGAAATAAACCCGATGCACATGTGTAAACATCGTATTGTCTCCCTAGTGTGAGAAACTGAAAGAGTAAATAAGATCCAAAATGTACAATAGACATGGTGAATCAGAAAGAAACTGGTCAAAAGGAAAGAGAGACTGGGATGGGGAATGGGGAAAAGAAAGAAGGGAAAAGAAAAAATTTTATATATATATAGGATGGTTAAGATAAATACACTACTAATTTTGCTTAGTTCATTGAAGAGAAAGTCTTGTGCCAGTTGAATGCTGATATCTTGTACCCTGAGTAACTAATTTAAAGATAACAATACGTAATGAATTAACCATTGTTACCCTCCTATTATGTTGTTTTGAAATTTTGTTCTTTTTTTCTTCTCTTTAAAATAAAAAAAGTCAGACTTGTAGGTAACCTCAATCAATAGACAGGCGTAAGAGCCAGCTGGTTAGAATTGCTATTCCAGTCCTTTTAAAACGTTGTCTAAGTGTACCTCTATTCTACAATAGGCCTTTTCATTCTAGTGGTTACGCTTTAGTTGTAAATGCTTTATTCTCTTTTAAAATGTGTTTCTCTCACCTAGAGGCTGCCAAACTCCAAGTAATCATACAAATAAAACCAACAACAAATGTGCCAGACTCTTTTTACAAGATCCACTGAATCAACCTTATAAAGGTATTTGTAATTGCTAAACTACAACATGCCTCTTGCTAAGGCCTCTTAGATTAGCCCCCTGTAAAAAGGCACTAACTGCATTCTCCTCTATACTGACACTTCTCAGATCAAAGCAGCTAGATTAAACTTTCATCTGTTCTCCACTAATCACAGTCAAGGGTAGCTCTTCAAAGGGAAAAATATTATAAATAGCAAATTTATATAAAAAATTAATATACAGTCAAAGAGAAACTGGGCTAACAAAAAAGTCAGCAAAATAATAAAGACATCAAAATTGTGGTTGGAGGTGCATTTGATGAAGGCCAGGCCTACATGCCTCCTGAAGGGGTAAATAATAACTTAGAATGTACTATAATTAGCACAACCTGTTCCAAAAATCTAGATAGGCATCAGTCACCCACGTGGGTGACCACAACATCCAAACCCATCTCTTCCCCAAAATGCCTTTATTCTGTCCACATACCCTTGCTATTCAACCCATTTCCCTATAGAATCAATAATAGTTGAGCAGATGTACTTATAATACTAAAGGTTCATTGTAGTTTGACCAATATTATACCAACATTTTGAATTTGCTATATAAATTACCCCTAAAATTGGATTCAGTGACAACTCACTTGGGACTCTGTTTTTCTCTCAAATGCTGTCTCTCAATAAATCTTTCCTACTCTTAACCTCTGTTGTCCTTTATAATTTATTCTTTTATTTCAAGAGAAACAAATTAACACATCTGATATCTAAAGTTATATTGAGTTATATTTCCGCTATATCATACAGGCATGTCTACAGGGACAAACAGAAAGCTGGACACAAGCAACATCAATACAAACACAGACCCTGCACACTCATCCATGCTCCGATCTGCACAGAGGAACTCAGAGTAGAGATAGCAGCATGCAGAGATCCTCCAGCTCCACCTCCAAAATCAAGGTCTGGAAATTTATGGAGCTTTAGCTCATGTTCCAGACTTGCCAATGGGCTACACAATTAACAATTTCAGTAGACAATCAAGATTCTCACCCTGCATTCCCAGGTATAGAAGAATTTAAGTCAGTAAGTAGGAGACAGTTCAGCCACTTGTTGACATACACACATTGCCATCGAAAACCACAGAGGGAAGGAGCTCCACACCCTTCATGCTCTCTGCAGCCTCTTCTATTTAAAGAGAGCTGATGTAGAACTCTGGACTAATTAGAGCCCAGTATGAATGCCACCAAAAGTAGAAATACCAAACCTTTATATTTTTTAATAAGTGGAGTTTATTTTAGTAATTGCCAGAGAGAGTATGGGTGCTTGTAAGTGCTTATAAAGGCCAGTTATCATTTTTACTTCTATAGTGTCTTATTGTTTCAGCCAGTGCTTACTTGAGGAATAGATTTAATGCAAGTTATAAAAATATACAAAAATTTTCAAGATTAGCTTACAATAGCTGCCTGCAGAACCATACATGGAAGAGCACTAAAGGTTTGTCTACATGCTGCAGATCCAAAGGATCCAATCATAGGCCTGGAGCTCACTATGATGTCCCATCAGAGTCCATATGAGTAGGCCAAATGGTCTGCAATGAAAGGTTGCAGCATCTGTGCCAGAAGGCTGAAGGGTCTGTGATGGGGGCTGAAGACTCTGCACTGGAAGTATGAAGAGTGTGCACAGGAATCCAGGACCTGACAACCAAGATGAAGGTGAAGACTGGAGCTCCTCCAGAGAAACAAGCAAACCTTCCTTCTTTGTTTCCCTTTTATACAATTCAGGCAGGAAACCCATGGGTTGTTGTCACTCACACCCAATAAATCCCAGCAAATCTTCAGCAAATACCCTCAGCAACAACCAGAACTATGTTGATCCAATTTAGTTGGGTGTGTCTTCCTCAAGTCGACACAATCAGTAAAGTATCACACTTACTATATCATATTATGGTCTCCAACACCAAGTATTGCTTCATAGAGTTTGCTAAATTTGTGCTCCTGTTAGTTCATTAAGTGAATTCAATCTTTCTTTATCTTCTCTCACTTTCCATTCATATTCCCTCCTCATATCTTCATATATATATATATATATAATATATATATATATGATTATATATGTAATCATTAAAATTGTTCTTTTGCTTTCTTTCTTTTAGATGTACATAGAAAAGTATGTGTGTATACAAGATTATATGGGTATTAATTACTATGTTTACTTCTAAAGTGTATCACAAAGCGCTGTTCTTGAGTCTCCCAACTATGTGTTTTTGCTTTATTAAACAAATCCAACCTCCCTATAACTTCTCCCACTTTCCAGTTACATTTCTTTCCCTTTGTTTCTTCCTCTATTTCCACTCACATAACCTCTCAAGCCTCACCTACTATCTCCCTCATTTCTTGGTATAAATATATTACAGCAAAACCATTTTTCCTCTGTTTCTCTTTTCTTTTTTCTTACTATTTTCATTTTTTCTTCTCTGGTCTCCTAGCTCATCCTACATCATTAAGATTCTTTTGTTATCCTGAGTTAGTGAAATAGTACAGAACTTTTTTTTCTTTACTGTCTCACCTACAGCCATTCCTTTTATTCTGACAATTAAGCCAGCTATAAAATTCAAGACTAGAGTTTTTTCCCACTCTGTGGGTTGTCTTATCACTCTGTTGGTGATTTCTTTTGATGTGCAAAACCTTTTTAATAAGATGAGATCCCAGTTGTTGATTCTTTGAACTATTTCCCAGTCTGGGTTTTGTTCATGAAGTCTCTGCCTACATCTAAGTCTTCAAGATTTCTACCTCTTTTCTCTTCCAGTAGATTCAATGTTTCAGCTTTAATATTTACATCTTTGATTCATTTTGAGTTTAGTTTAGTACATGTTGATAGACATGGGTCTAGTTTTAGTCTTTGGCATGTGGAAGGCCAGTACCTCTAACACCATTTATTAAAAAGGCTATCTTTCTTCCAGTAAACATGTTTGAAACCTTGTTTGGAATTGTGTCTGCATCTTCTAATCTGTTCCACTGGTCTTCAGGTCTGTTTTTTGCAAATTCCATACTGATTTTATCACAGTAGTTTTGTAGTATAATTTCAAGTCAGGGATTGTAATGCCTCCTGCCTTGCCTTTGTTGCCCAGAATTGCTTTTGCTATTCTAGGTCTCTTCTGTTTCCAAATGAATTTTAAGAATGTTTTGTCTAGCTCTGTGAGGTATGCTTATGGTATTTTGATCATGATTGGATTAAGTCCATATAAGAATTTTGGAATTATGGCCATTTGCACTACGTTGGTTCTTCCTAAAAATAGGCCAATGATATCTTTCCATTTTGTGATATCCTCTTTGATCTCCTTTTCCAGAACACTGTAATTTTCAATATATAAATCTTTTACTTCCTTTATTAGATTGATTCATAAGTATTTCATTTTTTTATGCTATTGTGAAGGATGTGGTTTCCCTGATTTCTCTCTGTGAGTTTGTTCTTTGTGTACAGGAAAGCTAGAGATTTTTGAGTGCTGACTTTGTGGGGTGAAGTTTTTGTGGTCTTCTATGTAGATTATCATGTCATTTGCAAATAATTATAATTTAACTTCTTCCTTTTCTATCCTTATTCTTTTTATTTCTCTCTCATGTAATTGCTCTGGCTGTATTTCCAGACCTATATTGAATAGGAGTTATGATAATGGAAATCTTCACCTTGTTCCTGATTTTAGAGCGAAACCTTTCAGTTTTTGTCCATTTAGTATGATGATGGCTGTTGGTTTGTCATAGATGGCTTTTATCAGATTGAAGTAAAGACCATCTATTCTTATTATCTGTAGGGTTTTTTCATGAATTGGTGTTGGACATTGTCAAAAGCATTTTCTGCAACTATTGAGATGATCATGTGATTTTTGTCTTTGGCTCTGTTGATACAGTGTATTACATTTATTGATTTGCATATGTAGTACCACCCTGCATCCCTGGGATGACTCATATTTGGTCATGGTGTAGAATCTTCTTGATGATTGTCTTCATTCTGTTTACTAGCATTTTATTGATTTTTTTTAATCTATGTTCATTAGGGAGATTGGCCTGCCGTTCTCTTTTTTGGTTGGGTCTTTCTCTCATTTTGGTATCAAGGTAATACTTGCCTCCAGGAATGAGTTAAGGAGGATTGCTTTCTGTTCAATTGCATGAAAGAGGTTGAGGACTATAGGTGTTAAATCTTCTCTAAATTTCTATAGAATTCAGCAGTAAATACATTGGGACCTGGGCTTTTCTTTGTTGATAAGTTTTTAATTACATTTCAATTTCATTAAATGATATTGGGTTGTTCTGAATATTTATAACTTCTTGATTCAACTTTGGTAAGTCATTTGTATGTAGGAATCAGTCCATTTCTTCTGGGTTTTCCATCCTATTAAAGATTTTTGAAGTAGGTATTGATGATATTCTAAATTTCTACAGAATCTGTAGTGATTTCACCCTTTTCATTCCTCTTTGCATGAATTTGAGTCTTTTGCTTTTTTTGATAAGGATGTCTAAGGTTTTATCATTTTTATTTAATCTTTCAAAACATCAAGTCTTCAGTTCATTGATTCTTTGTATTGCTTTCTTTCTCTCAATTGCATTTATTTCTGCTCCAATGTTTATAATTTCCTTCCTTATATGGACTTTGGTCTTGACTTGCTCTTCCTTTTCTTGTAGTTTCAGGTGCAACATTAGGTTGTTTATTTGTACTCATTCTGTTTTCATGATGCGAGAATTCACCGGTATAATTTTCCCTCTTAAGACCACTTTCATTGCACCCCACAGATTTTGGTATGTTGTATTTGCATTTTTGTTTAATTATAGATGTTGTTAAAGTTCTTTTATTTCACCTATGACTGATTGGATGTTCAGGAGGGTTTTATTTAATTTTCATGTGTTTGTGGATTTTTTGCAATTTCTTTTGACAGTGATTTCAATTTTATTTCACTGTCCCTCAGGCAAAGGATTTGTATCTAGAACATATACAGAACTGAAAAAGATCAGGTCCCCCAAATTCAAAGACCCAATCCAAAAATGGACATCTAAGATGAATATGAACTTCTCAGATGATGAAACAAAAATGTCAAATAAATATATGAAAAAATGCTCAGTGTCTTTGGTCATTAGAGAGATGCAAATTTAAAAAACAATGAGATTCCATCTCACTCCAAAAAGAATGGCTAGCATCAAGAAATCAACCAATAATAAATGCTGGAGGGGTTGTGTGGTAAAATAAACACTTTTCCATTGGTGGTGGGAATGTAGACTGGTGCAACCACTGTGGAAATAGGTATGGGGATTCCTCAAAAACCTAGGATTAGAGGTCATATTTGACCCAGCTATCCCCATTCTGGTTATCTTCCTGGAAGAGCTGAAATCATACCACAGCAGTATATGGCACTCATGTTTATAGCTGTACAACTTGTAATAGCTAAATCTTGGAAACAACACAAATGTCCATCAACCAGGGAATGGATGTGGTCTTTTTATACATGGTGTACTACTCAGCCATAAAGAAGGATAAACTTGAGACTTTTATAGTTAAATTGATGCACCTTGAGACCATACTCATAAGTGAAATAAATCAGACTCACATGTGTAAACATCATATTGTCTCCCTCGTGTGAGACATTGAAAGAGTTAAATAAGGTCTAAAATGTACAATAGATATTGTGAAATGGGCAGAAATTGTTCAAAAGTAAAAAGGAACTATAATGGAGAAAGGGGAAAGGAAAGAAGGGGTAAGGAGAAAAGTGCAAGTTGGTTATACTACTAGTGTCTCTTAGTTCATTTAAAAAAAAAGATCTGTGCTAATACTGATGGGATAATTTTTATGCCCATATCTTGTACTCTGAGTAACTATTTTAATGATAACAATATGCAATGTATTAACTATTCTCATTCTCCTATAATTTTGTTATGAAATTTTGTTTTACTTTTTTCCATAAAACAAAAAAAGAGTAGAGAACTTTTAAAACAAGTTTAAATTCTACATTCCTGGGATGTTGTTTTTTTCCGGTATGTTCTCTCCTTTGCAATGCAGTGTTAGAGATAAAACCTAGTATTTTTTTTTTTTGTGGGTACCATGTGTCGACCTCAGGACCTCACGTGCCAGCAGGCGCCCATGCCACTGAGCAATATCACCAGCCCTTTTCTTCATATGTGGGATCCAGGAGTAGAACTTGGGCCCTCGCGCTTGCCAGGTAGGCATGTAGGCCGCTGAGCCATCTCACTGGCCCCAAAAAACCTAGTATTTTAAATAATTTTAGTATATGCTTTCATGCTGTATCACACTTAAAGCCGAAAGTACATCATGTGGAGAAAGCTCGTTACTAAGGAGAACTGTGAAAATGAAATCTTCAGTAAGAAATAAAAATTCAATTGAAAGTCTTGACAATAGGAAAGATCTGTCAGATATCACAATATCAGGACTTGAAGACAGGTGGATATACTAAAATATTCAGCAAAAAGGAAGAAAAAATACAGGAAATAATGAAAAGATTATCCGAAATCTCCTTGACAACTCCAAAAAAAGAAAAGTAAGCATCATCACACTTGACAAGATCATTGGATATAGGCTAATAGCATAACGATTTATTCAATGAAAATTTTCAAAAATTTTCCTGAATCTGGGGAATGTGATGGATACTTAGAAGAAGGAGGCAATTACAAGATCAAATAAACATGACCCAAAAAATAACCTCTCTACCACACATCATAGTCAAAATGCCAAAAATTTAGAAGAAAGAAAAAATATTAAAATCTGTTAGAGATTACTGCCAAATTACTTATAAGAGCAAACCCATATGATAAACACCAGATTTCTCAACAGAAACCTTAAATTCCAGGAGGGATTGGAGTAAACCTTATCAAGATCTGAAAATAAATAAATCTCAATGACTATTACTATATCATCCAAAACTATCTTTCAAAATCAAAGTCTAAATAAATATTGTCCATGATAATAATAATCTAAAGAAATACACGATTACCACACCAACATTGCAGAAAATAACTAAAGGGAATTCTAAACAGAGATGAGGAGAACTACAACATCCACAATGCCGGAAGAAAGAGTAAATTTCACTGGGAGATTATGTAAATGAATCAGAAACAGGAATAAATCAAGCACTGGAAAACATAATGACAAAATTACATACTTTTAATAATAACACTAAATGTAACTGGTCTTAACTCTCCAATTAAAAAATGTAGACTAGCAGACTGGATCAAAAAACAAGAAGTATCTATACATTCCCTGTAAAGAACACACCTCTTCAGCAGAAAAACAGACTGAAAGTGAAATGATGGAAAATGTTATTCAAAGCAGCTGGAGCCCAAAAGCAAGCAGGAGTTCTTACACTTTTATCTGACAAATTTGACTTTCAACCAAAACTGGTCAGAAGAGACAAAAATTAACTGTATATCGGTAAAGGAAAAAATTTAACACAAGGTGATACTTGTACATATATATGTGGGATATGTCAGTGTACTAAATTTCATTAAAATGCTATAAATTGATATGAAAGGACAGACACTAATACAATTATAATGGGTGACTTGTATTTCCTACACTTGCATATAGACAAGTCAACCAGACCAAAATAAACAATCAGGGTTAAATTATACCATAGAACAGATGAATTCAACAGACACCTACAGAATATTTCATTGAATGAAAGAACATAAGTTTTATTCAGAATGTTCCTCAAAATAGATTAAACTGTAGGCCATAAAGCAAGTCTCAATAAATCCAAAAGACTTGAAATAATCTCATGCACGCTACTGGATCACAATATAATGAAACTAAAATCCAATAGTAAAAGAAATCACAAGCATTTGGTTACTGAAAAATATACTCTGGAATAATTGGACAATGTAGAAATCAGGGAAGACATTAAAAACTTCCTAAGATCAAGTGATAATGGAAACACTACATATCAGAACCTGTGTTACACAATGAAAACAGTTCTAAGAGGAAAGTTTATAGCTATGAGTGTCTATATTAGAAAAACAGAGGAGCCACAAAGAAATAACCTAATGATGGATCTCAGGGTCCTAGAAAATGTATAAATAAAACCCCAAGCCAGAAGAAAGAAAGAAATAATAAATATCAAAGCAGAAATTAATGAAATTGGGACTAAAAATACAAAGGACTGTTGATAAACTGTTGATTCTTTGGAAAGATGAACAAGATTGACAAAAGTTTACTCCAATTTTCTAAAAGAAAGAGAAGACCCACATCAATAAAAATAGACACTAAGTAGGAAAAATTACAACAGACAGCACTGAGATCCAGATTATGAAAAATCATCTTAAAAACTTATATTTCTGTAAATTGGAGAATCTAAAAGGGATAAATTCCTAGACACATATGAATTAACCTAATTGCCTAAGAAGATATAGAAACCCTGAACAGATTAATAAGAATTTTTTCTACTCTAACTGATCTTCAAAATTCAATGCAATTGCACTGGAACCACAAGAAAGCAAGGCAACAAAATACCTCCAAAAACACTTATCACCCTAAAATATGATCTCTTTGATACTGAAGTAGAGGAAGTTACAGGCAGAGAATTTAAAGTACCAAATAGTCAAAATATTTATAGATCAAAAAAACATATAAACAAATTCATCACACATTTAGTTAGTTTAAAAAGGATTGAATAAAAAGATAAAGAATTTAATTAAATGTTCAGTGGGCTTAAAGATGACACAAACAATATGCTAATTGAGCTAAACAAGAAAACACAAGATATGATTGACTACTTTAGTAAAGAATTAGAAATTATTAAAGAAATCAAGCAGAAATTCAGGGTATGAAAACTTTAATTGAATGTATGGGTAGTAGTTTGACCAATGTAAGAACAGCATTTGGGAACTTGAAAAGAAGGTTGATGTAGTATATCATATACTCAATGATACCCTAAAAATAAGAGTTCTGGAACCAACAGCTGCAGGATGATTTTAAAACAAAAACCAACATCAAAAATTATAGGAAAAAAGGAAAAATTAGATGGCAAGACAAAAGGTATAAAATGTTTACTCGCTGAAATCTTTGCAGACAAATCTCCAAAATTAGGGAAATAATTCAACGTACAATTTATAAGACCCCAAAGATCCAGGAAAACAACCTCTCCATGACACATTATAGTCAACATTCCAAAAATTCAGTGCAAAGAGAAAACACTAAAACTTTGAAGAGAAAAACAGAAAGTAACCTTTGAAGAGTAGCCTGTCAAAGTAATGGCAGATTTCTCAATATGAACCCTAAAGGTAAGGAGAACTCAGTGCAATGTTATTAAGGCTTAAAAGAAACCTACTGTCCAGCCAGACATCTATATCATGAAAAATTATCTTTTAAATTGACAGAATTAAAGACTATCCATGACCAAGATATTCTAAAGAAATTCATGACCACTAAACCAGAATTGCAGAAAATACTTAAGGAAATCCCACACAGAGACAGGGAGGCCACCAGCACCACAGATCCCAATTTAAAAGATAAAACTAATGAGAAAAAAGAATGCAATGTCAAGATTCAGTGAATTCTGTGCAGTAATAATTCTAAATCTTAGTAGTTTTAACTCCTCTAACCATATGTTTCCTGCGGGTGATACACCACCCCCCCCCCAAAAAAAAAACAGACTGAAAATGAAATCATGAAAAACAATACTCCATGAAGCCAGAGCCTGAAATTAAGCACGAGTAGCTATTTTATTTTCAGACACAAGAGACTTCAAATAAAAACTGATAAAAGTGAAAAAATTGACACTACCTACTGCTAAAGGGAACATTCAATAGAAATAGATAAAAATTATAAGTATATATGCACCAAATGTTCACACACCAAATTACATAAAACAAAAATTATTAGATAAGACACCAATAGCATAATAGTGGGGGTTTTCAATGTATGTCCCTTACAACTATACAAAATAATCTGAATAAAAAACACACCAGAATTAAACCATACTATCACATCAATGAACTTAATGGATATTACAGTGTTTCACCCAACAGAATACATATTTTTCTCAGAATCATATGGAACTTTTCCAAAATAGAACATATATTATGCCATACAGCATGCTTAAATAAATACAAGAGAAATAAAATAATCCCCTCCATACAATCAGATCGTAATGGAATGTAACTAGAAATCAACAACGAAAAAATCCCACAGAAAATAAAAAACATGGAAATTAAATGTATCATTGAATAATAAATGGATCACAGATAGACTCAAGGAGGAAGTAAAAATTTTTGTACAATCAAATGTCAATGGAAGTACAACATATAAAATCCTTTAGGATATACTGAAAGAAGTTCTGTGAGGGATGTTTATATATATGAATGCGTATGTTGTACTCAGGGTTTACAGAGGAATAAATTTGATACAGGAAACTATTTATAGGATTTTTTTATAATATTCACACAAAGAGTCAATTGCAGAAGAGTACAGGAGATCTGTCCACACACTAGAAATCCAACGAATCCAGCTGAGGGGCTAGATCCCCATAGCAATGTCCTGCATGAGTGCAGCTGAAGGCCTATACCCCATGGAGATGTCCTCCACTAGTCCAACTGGAGGCTTAGACACCACGACAATGTCTCATTCAAGTCCGTATCAATGATCTGCACTGTGAATGCCCAAAGGTCGGTGGTGGAAACTAGAAAGTCTGAGCCAATTGGATGAAGGATCTGTGCCAGCAGGCTGAGGGATCTACACTGGAACCAGGAAGCAATGCTCAAGGTAAGGACCAGAGCACTCCTGAAAAATCCACAGCCATCCTCAGCAACAACAAATACCCAAGTTCCTCTGATTATGAGAAAAACTGATTTCATATCAGGAAAACCAGTGTGATAAACTTCTCCAGGAGAATCAACAGCACCCCATCTTCCCCTCCAGTTCTCTTTTTATGCTGTTGGCAACAATTCTCAGGAGGGCCTTCCACACCCAGCACCATGCTGATTCAGTTCAGCTTGGTGTTATAAGTTGACCATTAATTGTTAATCCACCACAGCACATATTAAAAGAATAAAGAAATCCCAAATAAATAACCAAATATTGCATCAAAATGTCTTGGAAAATCAAGAGCAAAACAAGTCCAAAAGCAGTTGAAGGAAAGAAACTATAAAGATTTTAGTGGAAATTGATGAAAATGAGACTATAAAAAATGGATCAATAGTCAAATATTTGGCTGTTCAAAAGTATAAATGAGATTGATAAACCCCTAGCCAAACCTACCAAAAGAAAGAAAACAAACCTTTATTAATGCAATCAGGAATTAAAAATCATGAAATCTCAACAGACACCACCAAAATCTAGAGGATTATAAGTAACTATTTTGAAAACTTATATTCCAATGAATTGAAGAAATGCATAAATTCCTAAACACTTATGGATTAATGAAATGGAACAAAAAATGATATACGAACCATGAATAGGCCAATAACAGGCAATTAAAAAGAGACATTAATAAAAACCCTACCAACTAAGGGAAGCCCAGGAGCTAATAGATCCATCACAGAAGTTCATAATGATAGAGCCCAGACAGTGACACCACCAGTTTGAATGAGCTCACACACCACCTTAATGAAACATATGTTCTATTTTACTTGGGTCACAGAGGACACCTGTAGATCACAGAGGACATGTCAAGTAACAAGCAGTCCCCTGAGGATATGTCAGCAGGTTACAGAGGACACAGAGGACACATCAGCAAGCCAAAAGCCTGTGGTTTCTCCAGCCCATTCCCTCAAAAGCCTAGCAAAATTGCTATTAAAAAAGCCTCTTAGACTGTAAGAAATACCTTCTTTGTTCCACGTGCACAGAGAGGTACCTCTCAGGTTTGGGAATAAACCTGCTTGGACTGTTGAGTTCCTGTCTCTCTGTCCCATTCGTCTGGCACTGAAACCGAGAGTAGGAGCAAAGATCAGGGGCTCTTTTGCCACCTAGAAAGCAATTGGCAGTGACAGCTCATCCTAGGCTCACTCTCAGATCCTGAGAGCCTCCTGTTTCTCACTCTGTTTCCAATTTTTCCCAAATTGTTGGTCCTTTGGGCTCAACTGCCCTGTGCAGCAGGACTGAAACACTAAGTAAGCCAAGGCTACACTTAAGTAACATATCAAAACACCCAGAGGCATCTTTTGAGCCCCAACTACTCAACTGGATAAGCAACTCTCCCTTCCCTTCCCCTAAACCCTCCCTTTTTGTGAACTCCAGTCCTGGAGCTGTCCTATCAGACCTCAAATCAGACATCTACTTCTGGCTATTAATTCAACACTACTCCTGGGAGGGTAAGATTCTGGCTCAACCAGCTTTCTCTTGGTGCCCAGAGAAAGACAAACTGCCATTCCTTTATCCTTCCTAATGCTTTTTCCTGGAATCCAGGAGGATATGTTTTTCAGCATTCAGGACCATCTAGTCTGCCTCTGGGAGCCTACAGACACAGTCAGGAGGTTGATTGCAAGAAGGCATCCCAGAGACCTGTTTTCTGACCTTGGGCACCTTTCTTACTTCCCCACACTGTGAGCAATTCTCTCTCAAAAATATTGGAGAGACACCCTCCCAGCTGTGTCCTGCATAATCTTTCCAGATTGGGACTGAAAGGAGATATTAAACCAAAACAAAAATATTTTACTCCACTTCTGTGTGGCCCCAGTACAGATGGGGCCCATAATTGGTCATGCAGCCAGGTAAGGATAATTTTCATATCCAAATTATGTGAGACCTTGATAACTTATACCAGAAAAATGACAAATGGCCAGAGGTTACCTATATCCAAGCTTATATTTTTACCTTCCACAAGCAACCTTTCTTCTATCCTACTCTCCTCTCTCCCAGTTCTTTTCATCAAACAAAAACTTCCCACCCCCACAAAAACCCTTATTCCCATTCCTGATGCACCATCATGCATTTATCCTCTTCTACCCTCCTCTATTGATTAATTTGATCCTGCTGACAATTTCCTGCCCTGTTATTGCCTCAATCCTCAACAACCCAATCCCCAACAACCTCAACCTAGGCCACAACTCTTCTAACTGGCAGCCCCTCCCTCCTCCAAGTGCTCCTCCTTTTCTCCAAATTACAGCAGCCCACTAAACCCTGCCAGCCAAGCCCCATCCTCAAACTCACCTTTTTCTCCACCACAGACATGCTCTTGAATTCTTTCTTCTAACCTGATACCTTCCCAGACCACTTCTCATCCCATCCTACCCTTTTGTGAGGTAGCAGGCTTTGAGGGGCCAATTTGAAGTCATGTTTCTTTCTCAATTACTGATCTAGAATGTTTCCAACAAAAAATGGAGTTCTTCTCAGAAAATCCCTATAAATTTAGAAATGAATTCCTCCTACTTACTCAAAAGTATGACCTCACTTAGGGAAATATTTACCTTATCCTCTTGGAATGGGGGCATATTTGGCAGGTGTCTGAAAACTACACTGATGAGCTCCACCACCAACACCCTGAGGGAGCTCAAGTGGTCTGAAAGGCTAAGCCCAAGACCCTGAGTGGACACATCAGCTTGGCAACTCTGGTAGGACAGATCACAATCATATGGAAGAATGGAGAAAAACAAAAATGAACAGGTCAACTATGAGTGCCTCAGAGAAATCACCTAGAGGCAGGCAAATCCCAGCCCTTTTTATGAACCACTTGTTAGAGCCATGATTAAATACAAAGGAGGCACAAATTCAAGCCAGTTCAGCATTTCCTTCATAAACCACTCCTAGACCTCCTCCTCCTGTCTTGATTTAATCTCATGGGATGCCTTTCCCTAGAGACAGGAAATTCTGGGTGTGCAGAGACAAGGCATACATTTCCTTACCTACAAATTGGACCAGAACCTGTACATTAGGCCTCTTCATTCCTACACTTTCCTTAGCAACATTCAATCTACCCATCCCTATCTCCCTCATAACCCATGTCAGGGCACAATGCACTAAACAGCTGGTCCCCTAATGACCTCCTTGGGAATAATTACAAGATCTTGGACAGAGATTGGGGCCCTAGAAGTCTCTCTTTCAGAGTTCACCAGGCTGTTAAAAGGACTCACTGAGGAACTCAAATAAGTCTCCAAACAACTGGGATGCTTGAAAAATCAAGTAGACTCCCTAGCTTTAGTTGTCCTCCAAAATTGCAGAGACCTTAATCTCCTGACAGCTTCACAGTGTGACATATGTGCTCTACTCCAAGAAAAATGCTGCTTTTATACCAACAAATCTAGTTTCATCCGAGGTGGAGTAAAATGCCTTCATTAATGGGATTCCAAACTCCTTGAAGGCTCTCTCAATGATCTGTTCCCCTTCCTGTTCATTGGCTCCTACCCTCTCTGACCCCTTAATGCTTATTACTCTATTCCTTCTTTTTCTTCCTGGTATAATTAATCTATTCCAAGTATTTTTTCAGGAATGAATAGTGGCCATCTCCCAGGCAACTACTCGAGAACACCTCCATAGGGCCTTCCTTCTCCAAGACAATAAAAAAAGACAAAAAATCCTTCATTGCCCCCTCTTAGGAGAAAATAGCCAAGAAAAGAACAACAACCCATTTTCCTCTACACTTTTAAAAGCAGGAATGATAGAGTGATAGATCCCGGGGAGACACTGCCAGTTCAAATGAGCCCCCATCCATCTTAGAGAAACAGGTTTCCTTTTACTTAGTCACAGAAGACAAAGCAGTAGGTCACAGAAGACAAGTCAGCAGGCCATGAGCAGTTCTCCGAGGATATGTCAGCATATTATAGAGTACACAGGGGACAAGCAATGAGCCTGCCATTTCTCTGACCCACCCCCTCTAAAGCCCACCAACTAACATGATTTAAAAAATCCTCTTAATCTGTAAGAGACATCTTCTTTGTTCTGCTCACACAGACAAGACCTTCTCAAGTTTGCAAATAAAACTTCGACTGTTGAGTTCATGTCCCTTTCCCACTCAACTGGACATTCAGAGCAGATCCATGGCCAATATTCCAAACACAAATCAAAACAATACTGAGATTCCGTCTTAATCCAGAAAGAATGACTATCATGAAGAATTCTAAAAACAAATGCTAGCAATGTTGTGGGGATAAAAGAATTTCTTCTACATGGTTGGAGGAAGTGTAAACTACAGCCATTATATTTACATCTGAATCTGGCATCACCTGATTCTTTTAAACTGTGATGAAAGCATGGGTTCTTTTAGTTCTTCCAATATGCATTAAATTTCCAGCTCCATGACATGCCTGCTCCGTGACTGCTGGCAAAATAAACCTCTGTAATATTTGACATTGTTTCCACAGATTGAAAATGAATAAAAGAAAACTGTTTTGGAGTGTTGTTTAGATGAGGGAAGGTATAATCCAACTAGGACATGATAGACAGTAACCAGTAGATATCATCTTCTGATTATTGTAATTTATTGCCACATTATAATTTATTGCCTGCTGCGATCACTTCGAGGATAAGAAAATGAAACATGCACACCTAAGCACATACAAATAATATGGCATTTCATACAATGGAAATTGCAAAACAAACAAACAAAAGTTGGCAAACTAAAGTAACCTGATGTTAACCATTTGTATCTTTTGTTTTATTTCCTTGTTCCCACTATTATAGACAGCTATGTTAGATAGAACTTAATAGGCAGTCAGAGAGGAACCTGCCCTTGAAGGAATCAGTGCAGAAAATGAGACATACCAAGATTGTGCCTAGAGGCAAATCTGATGAGAGCCAAGCCTCAAGATGGAGATGAAATAGCCAGGCCTGCAACACTCCCTACACATAAACAGCAGCTTGAGATTATACTGTAATTAGTCCAGTGAGCCCAGACAGGTCCAGTGATCTCAGACAAGCACCAGATGCATAGGTGGGTGACCAGAATATCTAGACCCATATTCCCATTTCTTTCCAAGAATGCCTTTGTTCTTTCTATGATTTGAGCTTACAGATAAGCTAAAGTTAATGATGATCATCATATACCCTTGGTACATATCTCACTTCCCTAGTGGATCATTAGCTAAGCAGCTGTACTTGTATTTCTATAGATTTATTGTAGTTTGACTTCTACCTACACACACTGTAATTTTGCTTATTAAAATGCCCTTGAGAAAGAGCCCAGACAGCTACCCACTCAGGATCCCTCCTGAAAATCAAAGAGCTATTGTTTTTTTCAATAAAACTCTCCTAACCTCAGCCTTTGGTTCATGACTTCATTCCTCAATGTTGAGAGACTATGAGCTTGGTACATATGGAATACCACCATACAAACCCATTGTTCCACTGTTGCCCACTGGGAGTTCTCATTTTGTTTTATAGAATGGCAGCTACCCCATTCAGGAATTGCAAATAGAAGCCGATAAGACCTGAAACTAACTTTGTTGTAATTTTGGCTTTTGACATTATGGAAGGTGACTAAAGGGTGACTAAAGTAAAAAGAAGTAGGGGAAATCAACAATAAGCAGTCAATTACAAAGCAAGGAAAGACGGATTAACCAGACCACAAAAGGAGTGAAGAGTTAAGAAAACTCGAAAGACTCCCAGAACCCAGGAGGCACTTTAAGGGTAGAAACTCATGTGAGGAAGAAAGGGGGCAAATAGCAAACTACACTAACCTTCATATAAAAAGTGGAGATGGGGCAGAAAATACCTATGAGGAAATTCCAAGTATTTCTGCAAGAAAACCATGGATATGGGTGTACAGGGCATTTCCTTTCCTGATGGGGAAACTGCAAGGGCACATTGTGCTTATGTGAATGAAAAAGGATATATAAACTTGATGGGAGTAGTTTGGTGAAAGCATGTTATAATTTTAATCAATTTAAAGTTAGAAAAGTGGGGTCCTACTTGACACAGGAACTATACTTTGATTAACTTAATAGAAGAAATCAGTGTCAACAGGACAGGGGCTCACTCACACTCAGGAAAAGAAATCACACTTTGGGGGGATGGGCAAGGTACAAAGAATAGGAATTGAAATAGTAAAACAACTTTAACTCTCTGCCTGTCCCAGAGGTCCCTGTGTGGTCCTGAATGGCAGGAGATACTCAACAAGGGGAAAAGCAGGGCACCGAACAGTTCCTGCTAAGGCTTGGGGAACTATTTATCAAAAGGCTATAAAAAGGACTTAGAGACTGAGCCTGTCATATGCGGACACTTGAAAATACAGTTTCCTTTTTAATAAAACTCTATATATGACTGGGTATTTTGGAAAATCAAGACTCAGCCTGTCCCCTTCTCATGTACTAGCTTACCACCCAAACAGAAAACATGCAAAAGAATCCAGATTGATCATCATCTTCATTTTCAAAAGACTGAGGAATGGACTAAGAAAACGGGGGAATTTATAACTGGAATTTGAAGCCTGGAACTTCAGATGCCCAATGGATAACTAAAGACAAATTAAGCTTGATATATCTGCCTTCATCTTATATGTCTCCTTTATTACCTTAAAACTTTGGGTCAAATCCACGCTCAGCTATGCACATAGATATGTTAATCACTTAACGAATGCTTGCATAAGAACTTGTTTTGCAGCCTCAAATTTACACAAAGATAAGAGTACTAAGGTCCTTTCAAGATCTGCAGAGTCATTTTGAGGTAGGATAAAAGAAATAAATGGAGGGGAAGAACCAAGATGGTGGAGTGGTGAGCATCAGAGAAAGAGCCTCTCTGAGAGTCGCCATACAGACACTGGAATATAGCAACTCCAGGAAGACAATGAGGAGGGAAGTGAGTCCCCTAGACCCAGGAAGGATCTAAAGAACAGTTTAAAGCCCATGGAGAGAGTGAAGAGAGAAACTTCAACCAAGAAGAAGGAGGTAGCTACAGGGACCTTCTCCCTGAGTCAGGACTCTCTGCACGACAGGAGCGGTTCAAACCTGTGGACACACAGCGACTACTGGTGACCCCAGGGGCCTCCAGTAGAGACACAGCAGTGCAGGTGAGGAGCGGGTGTTAAGGACTGCACTGGCTGGTGCTGAGGGCTCAGTTATCACGTGTGAGAGAGCAATTGTCTGGGAGCCATCTGGGGGTCAGCTGAGATTGGAACTCAGGGCAGCTGTGAGCTTCATCTATGGTGTGCTGATGGGTGCAGGCCAAATGAGTCTGGTCTTGGCCAGAAAGTGCAGGCACACTGAGATTATCCACTACCATGCCAAAAAGCTACTGCTGGCTTGCTGGGACAGATCAGCATGGAATGGGACTCTGTCTCCACATGTTTTCTACCAGAGACAGCAGAGATAAACCTGGAAGTGAAATTTTTATTTTTTCTACTTTTGTTTGATTTTTATTGTGGTGGCGGTTTTTCTTTCTTTCATTGTTTGATCTTCTTTCTACATGAGTGCAAATGCAGTTTCTAGATTCTTTGTGGTTGTGGTTCTGTTCCATTCTTAATTGTATCCCTTCTTTCTCTATTTTCATCCAGTCTTCTGCACCAGTTTCCCAAAGTTAGTGTGATCCCTCTTTGTCCTCCAGCCTTACATCTAATTCCTTCCTCTTTTTCTGCTTCTTTATTTTATCCTTAACTCATTTTAAATGTTAACTTCTAAGGGCAAAGTTGACATATTAATTACTGCATATAATTTTCTGGTTTGTTTTAGACTTTGCTATATAACCACAAATCTAGTTTATATGTTTAAAAGTGGCAAATAACTGGTTAGCTCAGTCTGTCATTTTCTAGGCTGTGTTTGATGCTTTTGGCAGCACTATAGCCAAAAGTGACAAAATTATTCTAAACAATGTTTCTTCCTGGTATTCCATGTCTGAGATTGACTAAGGGTCATAGAAAATATTCTGGCACAGTGCCAAAGGATCAAGGACTGGGCCAAACAGACAGCAACTTTGCATTTCCATAAAATTGAAGCAGTAGGATCTTTCAACAGACTCAAAGTGCAAAAGCAGGCTAAACCTGGAAGATACCTTGGAGAAGTAGCCATTTTGTAAGGGTTTTAAATACTAGCTATAAAGTAACTTACCACAGGCAATTTACAAGCATCACCCCAGGAAATAAACTAAAGAAAGAAAAGAAAGTGAGAAGACACTAAAACAAGATGCAAACCCAGACATCCAGTTCACCAAAGGCAAACCCAGGGGAAAATGACATGGGACAATCTGAAAGCCACCCACCGGGCCTCTCTGAAGTGGTAACAACAAAGCAATTGAATGAGGCTCTGGAAAAATTCAAATCAGAAATAATTTCACAGATAACTGCAGAGATGATCTCCATAATGAAGACCATGCTTAGGGACTCTAGAGCAGACACAGACAAAAAACAGAGAAGCTTAAGAAAATTATGGAATCCATGAATGCTCAGTATAGGGAAAAAATGAAATCCATAAGGCAGATTCAAACAGATATGCAGGAGAATAAAATTTCCACTGAAAGTATTTGCAGCAGATTAAGCCAATGTGAGGACAGGATCCCAGATATAGAAGACAGACTTAAAGTTAGTGATCATGAAAAGAAAGAATTCTTAAAAATAGCAAGGGACCATGGGAAATCAAATCAGCAGCTGCTAGATGAAGCAAGGAAGAATAACTTAACATTGATAGGAGTCAATGAAAAGACAAGAGGTGGCATAAATGACATAAAAATGTTCACAGACATCATATCAGAAAAGTTCCCTGGTAGAGACAAAGAATTTGATGTACTGATAAGTGAGGCATATAGAACTCAAATCAGCCATGATCAAAAAGAAACCTTCAGCCAGGCATATCATAGTCAAGATTCCAGAAATTCAACACAAGAGTAGAATCTTAAAAGCTGTCAGGAAATAGAAACAAATCACCTCTCAGAATAACTGCTGACTTTTCAGAACAAAATCTCAAATCAAGAAGAGCTTGGAGTGAAGTATTTTAAGTTCTACAGGAAAACAAACTTCAACCCAGATTGATGTACCCCACAAAATTATCTTTCAAAACTTATGGAGAAATAAATTACTTCCATATCAAAGAATATCTGAAGAAATTTATGACCACCAAACCAGCACTCCAATATGTAATAAAGGATATTCTAGAAAGAGATAATGAGGACTACAACTCCATGAACCCCAACAGAAAGAATCCACCAGGCAAGGCAAACAAACAGAGGGAAGGAAAAAAAGGGAGGGGGAGCCAACAATAGGAAAATAACATGACAAGAATAAGTCAATACATATCAGTTTTAAATGTCAATGTTAATGATCTCATTTCACCAATCAGTATAAACAGACTGGCAGAATGAACAAGAAACAAGATTCAACCATATGCTGCATAGAAAAAACACATTTAATTAAAAAAATTAAAGTCTGAAAGTCAAAGGATGGAAAACTATACTCCATGTGACAGGAACCCAGAAAAAAGCAAGTGTAGCTATTGTTTTTGCAGATAAAGTGAATTTCAAGCCAAGACAGATTAAGACAGATAAAGAAAGTCACTACATACATGTAAAGGGAACAATCAGAGAGGAGGACATAATGATTATAAATATATATGCAACAAATACCAATGCACCCAACTATATAAAACAAATATTAATGGGCATGAAAAATGAAATAAGCACTAATACAATACCCCACTGCCACAATAAGGCAGATCAACTACACAAAATATCAACAATGAAATATTAGAACTGAACCAAACTTTTGAACAAATGGACTTAGTAGTTGTCTGCAAGTGTTCCACCCCACAACATCAGAATGCACATTCTTCTCAGCTGCACACAAGATGTTCTCCAAAATAGATCACATATTACCTTATAGAACATGCTTAAATAAATGCAAAGGAATTGAAATTATCCCATGCATATTATCAGACCATAGTGCAGTGAAATTGGAAATCAATAGCAAAAGAAACCACAAGAACTTCCTAAACATATGGAAATTAAATAGCACCCTCCTGAACAACCAGTGGGTCACAGATGATATTAAAGAAGAAATTAGACAGTTTCTACAATAGAATGGTAACAACAGTACAACATACCGGAACTTGTGGGACACAATGGAAACAGTCCTAAGAGGGAAATTTATAACAGTAAATACCCATGTCAGGAAACAGATCAAGCACAAATAAACAACTTAATGGTGAACCTCAAACTTCTAGGAAAAGAAGAGCAGGCAAAGCCAAGATCTTGTACAAGGAAGGAAATTATAATGATCAGAGCAGAAATTAACACATTGGAGGCTAAAAATTACAAAAAATCAATGAATCAAAGAGTTGCTTCTGTAAAAGATTAAATAAAATCAACAAATACTTATCCACCCTTATTTTAAAAAAATGAAAGTAAAGACTCAAATACACACAATTAGGAATGAAAAGGGTGAAATCAAAAGGTATGCTGCAGAAATCCAGAAAATCATCTACACCTACTTTGAAAACATTTATTCTAGTAAGATAGAAAATGCAGAAGAAATGGACAGATTCCTAGATACATATGAATTACCAAAGCTCAATCAAGAAGATATAAAAATCCTAAATAAACCAATATCATTCAATAAAATAAAAATTGCAATTAAAAACCTCCCAATAAAGAAAAGCCCAGGCCCTGATGTATTCATTGCTGAATTCTACAACAAATTTAGAGAAGACCTAGCACCACTACTTCTCAAACTCTTTAATGAATTTGAAAGGGAAACAATACTCCCAAATTCATTCCTGGAAGCAAGAATTACCATGATACCAAAATGGGAGAAGGAGCCAACCAAGAAAGAGAACTACAGGCCAATCTCCCTACTGAACATAGATGCAAAAATCCTCAATAAGATACTGGCAAATAGAATGCAGCAAATCATCAAGAAGATTATACACCATGACCAAGTTGGATTCATCCCAGGGATGCAGTGATGGTTCAACATACATAAATCAATGTAATACACTATAGTAACAGAGCCAAGGACAAAAATCATATGATCATCTCAATAGATGCAGAAAATGCTTTTGACAAAGTCCAGCACCATTCATGGTAAAATCTCTACTGAAAAATGGAATAGATGGTCTTTATCTCAATCTGATAAACGCTTCTATGACAAAGCAACAGCAAATATCATACTAAATGGACAAAAACTGAAAGTTTTCTCTCTAAAATCAGGAACAAGATAAGTATTCCACTATCTCCACCCTTATTCAACATAGTCCTGGAAACTTTAGCTGGAGCAATTAGACAAGAGAAAGAAATAAAAGGAATAACAATAGGAAAGGAAGAAGTGAAATCATCATTATTTGCAGATGAAATGATACTCTGCATAGAAGACCACAAACACTCCACTCAAAAACTGCCAGATTTAATAAGTAAATTCCGTAGCATAGCTGGTTACACAATCAACACTCAAAAATCAATAGCTTCCCTGTATACGAATAACAAACTCATTGAAAAAGAAATTAGGGTAACCAAAACTTCCACAATAGCATCCAAAAAAAGAAATACCTAGAAATCAATCTAACAAAGGATGTAGAAACCTCTACTTTGAAAACTACAGTACTCCAGAAAAGGAATTTGAAGAAGATATCAGAAAATGGAAAGATATCCTTTGCCCATGGGTAGGAAGAACTAATATAGTGAAAATAGCCATACTTCCAAAATTGGTATGTGGATTCAATGCAATTCCAATCAAAATTCCAATAACATATCTCACAGTATTAGAGAAAACAACCCTAAAATTCATTTAGAACCAGAAGAGACCTAGAATAGCAAAGGCAATTCTGGGCAACAAAGACAAGGCAGGGGGAATCACAATCCCTGACTTGAAATTATACTCTAAAGCTACTCTGATAAAAACAGTGTGGTACTGGTAAAAAAAACAGACCTGAAGATCAATGGAGCATATTAAAAGATGCAGAAACAATTTCAGACATACTAAGTCACCTTATCTTTGACAAAGGTGCCAAGCACATTCACTGGAAGAAAGATACCTTCTTTAATACATGGTGCTGGATAAAATGGCTCTGCACATGCTGAAGACTAAAATTAGACCCATATCTTTCACCATGCATTAAACTAAATTCAAAATGGATCAAAGATCTAAATATTAAAACAGAAACATTCAATCTGCTGGAAGATTGAATAGGTAAAACTCTTGAAAACATTGGTGTAGGCAAAGACTTTATGCATAAAACCCCAATCACATAGGAACTTACACCAAGAATCAAAACAGGGATATGATCTTATTAAATAGCTTTTACACAGCAAGGAAAAACACCAACAGAGTGAAGAGAGAGCCCACAATGTGGGAAAAAATATTTTCCATGTGTTCCTCCGACAAAGGATTACTATCGAGAACATATAAAGAACTCAAAATAAAAAAAAATAAAATCAGACTTTGCAAATTTAAAGACCCAATCCAAAAATGGGCAACTGAGATAAATAAACACTTCTCAGATGAAGAAATACAAATGGCAAATAAATATATCAAAAAATGTTCAACCTCTCTGGTCATTCGATAGATGCAAATTAAAACAACACTGAGATTCCATCTCACCCCAGAAAGAATGACTTTTTTCAAGAAATCCACCAATAACTAATGCTGGAGGGGCTGTGGGAAAAAAGGAACACTTGTCCTCTGTTGGTGGGAGGGTAGACTGGTGCACCTACTGTGAGAATCAGTGTGGAGATTCCTCAAAAACCTAGGATTGGAGGTCCCCTTGACCCAGCTATTTCCCTTCTGGGTACCTTCCCAGAAGAATTAAAAACATTGTACCACAGCGATATATGTCCTCCCATGTTTATAGCAGCACAATTTATAATAGCTAAATCTTAGGAACAACATAAATGCCCATCAACCGAGGAATGGATAAAAATGATGTGGTATTTTTATACATTGTAGTACAACTCAGCCATTAAAAAAGATAAACTGGAGACTTTTATAGGTAAATGGATGCAACTCAAGACCATACTCATAAATGAAATAAACCAGAAGCATATGTGTAAACACCATATTGTCTCTCTAGTGTGAGAAGCTGAAAGAGTATATAAGATCCAAAATGTACAATAGATATTGTACAATGGGAAGAAATTTCTCAAAAGGAAAGAGAAACTGGGATGGGGGAATGTAGAAAAGAAAGAAGGGAAAAGCTATATATATATATATATATATATATATATATATAGTATTTAATATAGATATAGTACTAATTTTTCTTAGTTCATTGAAAAGAAAGGTGTGTGCTAATATTGTTTGGACAATTGAATACTGATATCTTGTACTCTGAGTAACTATTTTAAAGATAGCAATACCCAATGTATTGTTACCCTCCTATTATGTTGTTTGGAAATTTTGTTCTATTTTTTCTCTTTTAAATAAAATTTTTAAAAAAAGAAATAAATTGAGTTATAAAGGAGATGAGGAAAATTATACTTATAAGTAAAACAGTTTCAGTACACATAGTTACCCAAGGTTAACAATTCTTTTTTCCCTTCCAGGAAATTCATCCCCCTAAAAGAAAAAAACGTTGAGATTCTTAAAGATATAATAAGCCTGCAAATTGGTCCCTTGCTTTTCCCCTGCAAATTAAATCTATATTTTTCCTCCCAGACCTCCATCCTCAAGGAAGCTATACTATTGAGTAATATATGTATAAGCTTCAAACACATGCAAATAATTTCCATTCTAACTATAGGGCCCCAAATTGGCAGCCTGATAGACAGTAAGAAAACACTTCCTAGATCACCCATTTTGAGGACAACCCCACATAAAAACTCTTAATGCTAGACCATAGTGAACCTCTCTCTTAAAGGGCTGCACTCTATTTTCTCTCAGTATGTACTGCTTTAACTCTACCTAGTAATATCTGTCTATGCCTCTCACTGATGAGTCCTGCAAGTTTTTCCTGTGATGTAAGTTAACAAACCTACAACCTAACCAGTGGGACAGGTGACTTGAAGTTCCCAGCTCCTCTTTGGGGGACCTCCTCTGACACTGTCCAGTGACAATTAAATTGGCAGCTTTTACAATGTCCTCTTGTAGACCTACTAGAGCAGGGTTTAGAAGTCTCCAGTTATTGCCCCAAACCTGAAGCCACCTCAGGTTACAGGAAAAGTGCTGCCTCACAGACCTATCACCCCATGAAAGAATAGATGCTGTTCCCCAATCAGCAGCAATCATTTCATGGGAACTAGATAGCTCCTTCAAGCCCTAAGCACTTTTCCTTGGTGACTTAGTTACTTTATTATTGCTGGAACAAAATACCCACCACCCACAAGTTAAAGGAGGAAAAGTTCATTTTATTTTTAGCTCACAGTTTTTAGTGGTCTTTGTCCATAGTTGGCTGGTGGGGCAGCATGGCAGAGGTGCATGGCCAAAGAGAAACAGTTCATTGCATGGCAGGCAGGAGGCAGGGAGCAGCAGCAACATTCCTTCTTCTTTCCCTTTTATTTCATCTAGGCTATAAGCCTATTGGTTGGTGCCACCCACACCCAGGGTGGTCCTTCTCATTATCCACATCCAGAACTACACAAAACAATGAATGGATTAATCCAGCTATCACACATACATAATCTAATATCACACACTCACTATCCAGACCCCTTCCCAAAGACACACCTATGGAGCTTGTGAGGCTCTGGGGGTTGCATCTAGATAGAGGCCATAACACTAAGCCATCTCCATAACTGGTCCTAAGATAACATTCAACCAGACCACAGCTTGAACAAGATTACCTTCCCTGCTAGCAGTACAATCCCCTCAGCTATATAAATCTCCAATACTTGTCTTTGTTCTCCTTTTCTATACAATCTCAAAGTCTGAACCATCCTCCTGAAAATAGATATTGAATCTCTTTATTTATCTTTCCCAGTATGGCCATGCTGATTAAAGGGTTTTTTCTTACCCTTCACCACTGCTCTTTTCCTTGATTAGTATTTTTAGACTTGTGGCTGATCTTCATCCATAGGGAACCCTGGAGCCAGATCTTTGGCCCTAAAGTCCTGGAAATAAGGTTACACTAAGTACCAAGTGTGCCATGTGCCACTAGGAAGTGGTTGTAGAGGAATCTTCAAAGGAGGAAGAAACGGGATATCCAGGCTGGAAAACTTATAGGGCTCCACCAGTGTGGAGGAACCTGTATCTATTAGCAGGAAGGACTTTCTGTAAAACCTGTAATTACTCAGAACTTTCCCTTTTCCTATTTATGGATACCAGAGGAGCCTCTGGTTCTGAGACATTGTGACAAGAGCTTTCCTCTACCTGGTGTGCTTTAAGTCAGTAGAAACCTCATCACATTAAGGTAGAATAGAAGAAATTTTTTTTAAAAACAGGCAGAAAAGAGACAAAGAAATTAGAATTTTAAAATTGTACTTTAAAAAATATACAGCTTCTGGACACAAAAGTTACTCAAGCATTTTTCCCCTCCAACAAACTAAAAAAAAAAATTCCTAAAGGTTCTAAAGATATAATAAGACTGTAAATTGAGCTCCGAAGCTGTCCTTTTCACCTGTAAATTGTGTTTCCCCCATTCTCAAGGAGGCAGCAATATTAGTGCGCAGGAAATCTCAACTTGAAATACATAAATGGCTTGCATTCCAACATAGCCTACCAGATGGGTAACCTGACAGACAGTACAAATATACACCCTTGATCTCCCACCTTCAAGACAGCCCCAATATCCCATAAATATACCCAGCTTTGGCTCATAATGAGCCTTTCCCTCTTAAGAGCCTGGGCACTATTTACTTTCAGCACATACGTTTGAATTTCTGCCTAATAAAACCTTCCTGTGACTCTTACTGACTAGTCCTAAAAATTCTTTTTTCTACTGTAGGAGTCAGCGAATCTCCAAATATAAAATGTTTATTTGTGGATTGGGTTTCTTATCTCTGCTGTTGGAACCTCCCCAGACCCAGTCTGGTGACACTATCATATATATTATCTATCTATCTATCTATCTATCTATCTATCTATCTATCTATCTATGCATGTGTGTGTGTGTGTGTAGAGAAAAAAAAAGAAGACAGAGATTGTAGGAGTAAGAGAAGGAAGAGACAAGAGTGGAAGGGAGGAAATGAGTAGGGAAGACAGAGAAGGGAGAAGTGGTAGAGAGGAAGTAGGAATAAGAAGGAAGGGAGGAGAAAAAGGAGAAGAGTATACAGATGTAGAGATGAAGTAGAAAGAAGAAAAAGGAAAAAAAGAAGTTGACCACTTCTAGATACTGTACAGACTTTAATTCCCAGGCAGGCCACTCAATTAATTTGTTAATTTTTATATTCCTAAGCTAGATAAAGCAGTCTGACATTTAGATATTTGCTCGAGGCAGAACTATGGAACATAAGCCACATTTTTCCATTTCCTTTCCAGGAAGGGAGGAAGAGAGGAAATGAGGTGCACTTCAGAGGTTTCTGAATCCATTTGCTTGCCTAATTTGCCACAATTATTAGTAATAATTTGGATATACTGCAAAAAATAAAGGATTAGGCATCTGTCTTCTGAACATCAACAGCGCAGATATACATCAGCTATTTATATCTCCAAAACAAGCCCTGTCCTGAATGGCATGGCCTCCAACAGCAGAGAGCATTTCTCATGAAAACAACCCCCATATAATATATATATTTTAAAAGGCTTTCTCTTGCTTTCATGGCCAGGATCTCTAATTTAAATCTCTTCTTTAAATTAGTAAGTGAGAAGATGTGCAGCAGGAGAGAGAAAGGAGAAATAGAAAGGTGGAAGACAAATGAAGTCTTTTGTGTCATTCGAAACAAATGTTAAAAATGCACCCAAATGTTAAGTGAAATTAATCAGATGCACAAGCTTCAATATCACATTGTTTTTCTTATATGAGAAACCCAGAATATACGTAAAGAGCAAAATAAAAAAATAGATAATAGGAAACATGGAGATAGCTATTTTGCAAATGGGAAGTGGACCAGGAGATGGAGGGAGGGAGAGGAAGGTGAGGGGAAAAGGAAGAAAAAAAGAATTGTGATGTTATGTATGTATACTACCGACTCCTCATGAGGAATGTAATCATGTACTGCAAATGTGTACTAATCAAAGATGAAAATCGAAAAACGATATACCCAGACTAGCCAAAAATTTGTATCTTCCCATACTTTACATTTCAGGCCCAGTGAAGTAAAGCAAATTTGAGATTTAGAAGAAATTCTGCATCTCAGTCTCCCTACATATCGTTAAATGCTAAGAATTATAATAACCTTCCAGATTGATTACAGCATTTCTCAAAGCATGTTCTATTAACCCTGGTTCCACAAGATGTAAATAGATGTACAGGAAAACATGCATACATATAATACAAAGGATTTGTACTCAGGATAGAAAAATGCTGTATTAAATATATATAGGCAGGGCTGGTGAGATAGCTCAGTGGCATAAGCGCCTGCCTGGCAAGCGCAAGGTCCTGAGTTTGATGCCTGGTACCCACATATGAATAAAGGGCCAGTGATATTGCTCAGTGTCACGGGCACCTACTGGTGCACGAGGTCCTGAGTTTGACCGCCAGTACCCACAAAAAAAATAAATAAAATAAAAAATAAAAATAAATATAGGCAGGTTTATTGCAGGGTTTCTCAGATCCTTCAATGGGTGGACATTCATTATATATTTCCACAGTGTTTGCTGTGTCAACATATTTTGCCTTACAACCCTTTTTATTTTTTAAACAAATCAAGTTGTGGGACTAGTGTTCCTCAATAACATAGTTTAGAAAATGCCTGTATAATCCAATATGCTCATTTTGTTGAAACAGTATGGTACATAAGTAAGAGATCATACTTTTAAGCCACGGATTGTCTGGTTTCATATTCCAGTTCTTGACAAGTTGCTTAAGATGTCTGGATAATTTTTTAATATTTAAAATGAAGGTAATAATGGTAGTATTGTAAGGATTAAGGGAGTATATAAATACATAATTAACATTCACACAAAGAACTTAGAATAGTATCTGGCATATTGTACCTCTGTAAAAATTGGATATTATTATTTTATGCACAAGGAAAGGAAGCCTGGAATGTTTTTTATTTGTGGGTACCAGGGGTCGACCTCAGGACCTTGTGTGCCAGCAGGCACCCATGCCACTGAGCGATATCACCGGCCCTTTTTTCTTATGTGGGTTCCTGGAGTCAAACTCGGGCCCTCACGCTTGCGAGGCAGGCACTTATGCCACTGAGCCATCTCAGCAGCCCTGGAATGGCATATTTTTTAAAAGGCCAAAGTCAAACAGCATGTCAGTATCAAACCTGGGATGAGAACTCATGTCTCCTGACTCCCTAACCAGAAATTGGTTTCATAAATAATGAAAATATCTTTAGAATTTATCAAAAATATTTCTGAAGAACATAAATATTATACCACAAAATCACAAATAGTATCTAAAAAGATATAACCCTAGATCTATCTAGTTCTTAGGAATAATTGCTTAGTTGTAGCTTCCCAAGTATAAAGTGAGGTCAAAGGAGGTTTTGATGGTGAAGAAAACTATTCCAGTACAAAAGAAATAGTGGTCAAAATGCTAGACAGCTGCCACAAAGCTTTCCTTTTGGTAGGTACCTTCCCTTCTCCCAGTGAACTACCAGGAGTCTTTATGGATGTGAAAACAAATCTCCTTAAGACAAGTTGAATTTTGAGACCTCCTAGGATTATTGTATACTAAAGCCTCTATCACTGTTTGGCTCTGGTTGACAAAGAAACAATACAAAGTTTTTGAGCCCTTAATATCTACCAGGCCCTCAATATATCTTACTTTAATCTTCCTGGTAGACCCACAATGTAGATATCATTGTATTTATAAATGAGAAAACTGATACTCAAGAGTAGTTAAGTGATTTGTCCAGAGCTCAAAACTAATAAATGATATATCTTGAATTCAAATCCAGCTGTCTGCTCATTTTTTTCACTACATAACATTATTTCCTAGACTGAAAGAATAAAAGTGGAGCCAAATGGATTTGGTGTTTCAAGTATTGGAAGAGGGGTACAATTCTCAGCTCTAGAAATCCCATTTCCTTGATAATGAAAAATACTTCTTTACCCAGCTTTATCTTCATTCGGGCCCTGTCTCTTTTCTAAATGAATTTGAGGGGTTTATAATACAAGACATATCAGGTGCCTTCATCAGATGTTTGATCTACCAACACTTGTATCTTGGTCTTCCCTGGCTGTAGAATTGTAAAAAATGAAAATCTGTTCTGAAAGCCACTCAAAGACAAAAGATGAAAAATCAAGAAAGAGAAACAGAAGCAAAAAACAAGGAAAACATTAAATATGTCATCTTTTCAAGAGTGGTTGAAACCAGGTGGAAATTTTTGATTCCCAAAATTCATCCTTTTTGTGTAAGATACTAAAAAAAGGATTCAGATCCCTTTGCTGTGAAACCAACAAAAACATTGATGAGCTCAGTGAATGGACAACATATCTTTCATGCCAAGTTTAGATTCACAGAATTAATTTTAATTTTCTGTAATCACCCAGTAGAGTTTGGAATTTATGTTTTGTTTTTGAAGGCCCATGTCCAACACTTGGGAGCCTGAAGTTCAAGTTGTGGTATTCATAGAGTGCTTATTTCATATTCATTTTATAAGAATGGATATGCTCTCTGGAATATTCTTCTTATAATTATATAGAATATACTGTTACATATCCCAGGTGTTTTGTTTCCATTTTTCAGTAATGTTTCTTCTTTCAACAAGTATTACAGATTTTTATAATCTCAAATATTTTTAATTTATGAACATGATATACTCTTTTTATCCTTACTTTAGTACATTGGATAGTAGTTTCCAAACAATTTTTTAGCTCTGAAAATGATCACAGTTTTTTTTAATAAAATAAGAAAGAAAGAGCAGTACTATAAGTCAGCCTTTTTTATCATCTCTGATGGTTTCATAGATGATTGTACATTTTGCTTAGTTAGGTGTGTGGGTGAATGTAACCAGTCTAACCACATTCTTGAAAGTTGCCTTTAAGACAAGATTCAGTGTGAAGTAAAGGATAGAAGAGAACAGGTTGATTTATTTTAAGTTGAAAATTGAGGTACTATTGTTTTGTTATTGAGGCAAACATCTTAAAAACAATCTTTAGTACCATCTTTTGCTAACATTAAAGTTTAATATGTTATTCATATTAACATTATGTAGTGTAGTTACTGAATAGAATTCTTTAAAGAAATCTTTCCTCAGTGACTCTAAGAAAATACTGAAAGATGATAAAATAAACAGTTTTATTTTTATATTTAACACCTTCTCCTCCCCTGTAATATTTGTCTTAGGTATCTTCCATTATGTATCAAGAAAGTTATTTCCTTATGTTTGAAATGATGATATATCAGAAATGTACCAACAGAAGACACAGGTTTGTTTTACATTGTTTTATTTACTGTAGAAATAAAGGCATCTTAGTTTACAAATTAACAATTTTCATTTTCCTAAGAAAACTAATTTTCATAATTATAGGATAAATCATGGTCACTTCAAAAGGGCACAATAAAATGTAGGTATTAGTCATTACTTATTTTGAAACTCTTTTTTGTCATTTGTATATTAATTGAAAAATAACACTGTCTTGTGGAGGAGACAACAACAGAAGCACTATGAAGATGGAGGTCTGAAGCAAAATATTGCTTTCTAGATTCTTCTCTGAATTCAAGTTTTTATTTACTCAAATAACTTGTGCTGATGATGCATCAAATTATGATCATGTTTTCCAGGATAAATTTAAATTTACAAAAGAATCATGTAGGAAAATAACAACAAGAAGGTATCTTTGTAATGGAGAAGATTTTTAAGAAGTATTTTAAAAATACGTTCAGTAAGGAAAAATTGGACTGCAATCAAGAGACCTGAACTTTCACGTGGTTTTCTTCAGACCAAGCAGTTTTCCTGTCCATTTTCTTCTTCAGCACGGGCTGAAGATTAAACATCAAGACTTTGCCAAGACCCTGCACTATTCTTACCTGATTATATCGTTTGTGACATGAAAGGTGCAGGTCCAGAGATCTTAGCCTAAGATGAATGTGTCCTCAGGTATGGCACTGAGTGTTAAGTGAGTGTTAGAGGAGGAACAAAGTTTGAAATGTATAGAAGCAGAAATTAGCCTGTGGAAAATGTCAGATAATCAGACAGGAAAATCTGTGAGCAGGGAATTCATCAATACCTAGCACCAACCTATAGCAGAAATATCTGGTGTATCTGTGTATGAAGACACATTTATTTTCCATCTATCATTTAAGAAAACAAATTTTAATCAACCATGCCACAGGAAAGACTAAATTATCTCTCTATTCTCTATGTAGAAAAAAGGCCTTACAAAAATTTTATGTTATGAAGTCACAATCAAAGAATATACAGCCAAAAATGTAAAGAAAGTATAGGTAGACATTTGATAAAAATGAAATAGTACTTTTGGGGATTTTGTGATATTTGTGCTCTTTATCAAATTGTAAAACATGTAACTTGTGATTTCTGTTATCTTTACAGAAATTCACAAAAAATAATATAAGACAAGTAAAAACCATGAAAAGGTGGAGGAAGCAATTATGCTATATACAAGGGTAAATGTACTTTATGTCATGCTATAGTAAATCTTGGCTTAATTTCCCAGCAGTCAAGCCAAAAATTATCTGTTATGTTAGGAAAACATCAAATAAGTTGTAATTTTCTTGAGAGCAGGTAGGGTGGATTGAAAAGCACTTTGTAAAGCATAGAAAGTGTTATTGCTCTTTAAATTGTTATCTAGTATATGATTCTGTACCCATACAGCTCTCAAAAGTATTTTGATTGTTGTTTCTATGATAACTCCACATAGCTTATCATAGTCTGAACCAGCCCCTGTGCTACTTGCTTAAATGTTTGACCTTGGACAACAAACTTCATCTCTCCTGACTTTGCCCTTCATACTGTGAATTGAGAGGCTTAGACTATAAAACTTTACATATTTATTTGTAGCTCTATTGAAGTGTAATTTACATACCATAAAATTCACCATTTTATGTGTAAATTCAATGATTTTTTAGTAAAGTTACCATTGTATAAGCACCACAATGTAATTTTAGAACAATTTCATCACACCCAAAACAAACTCAATTCCCATTGTTCATTTAGGTATTTTTTAAATTTATATTCTTATTAGCATATATTTGCAATACAAAATGATTACATTTATGAGGGTGAGCTGGTGCATGTATATAACAGATCTTTATACTTTTTTCATCGCCGAATCCTTCCCATCCCACTTTCTCTCTTTTGATACAGATCCTTTCCAACGTTTACATTTCTAGACTTATAAACCTTTAGCAGCTCTTTGATACTTACAGAACCATGTTCACATTCTTCAATGTAATATTCAAGGTCTTTTACAACATATAATGTCTATCCCACCAACTCAATTCCTTCTTAAGTACCTCTCACTCCCTTGCCTTAATGAGTTGCCTGCCTCTGAGTTTATTTGGCAGGCAGTCCCTCTCACCACCCTCATCTCTTTTTTTTTTTTTTGACTGTAAAAAGTAAAATTTATGCTTGAGAAAACACCTACATTTCAATGAATATTATCAAAATAACCTTCAGTAAAAAGGAAGAACATGGAAGTTTATAAATTGACCTAATCTACAATTATGATGGGAAATATGCATATATCTTCTTAGTACATGAAAAGGTAACATTTGTTAATAAGTCATTTGAAAGCATGTGTACAAAAATTTTCTTTAAAAATATACATAATAATTAAAAAATATAAAATCCAGTTTTAAAATGTCCTATGTTCCATTGAAAGAAAGATGGATTATACACACACACACACAAAATGCACCAGGAAGGTGGGAAAATTCCCAAAATTAACAAAATTCTTTTAGTAGCCCATTCACCCTGATAATAAAAACTTACATAAATACTAATACTAATGTATTAGAAATACATTTCAATTGACCTATGCATCTAATATGGCACAAAATTTAAAAAATCTTATTGCTAATTTGATTTAAAAGACTGTAAAATAGACACACTATTACACAAAAATACAGAATTATGTCAACATAAATTTTCAAAAGTGAACATTAGAAATACATTATCCAGGGATGTACTTATTTAAGAATGCACTACTAATAAACACTATGTTTATACATTAGGACACGTTATTCAGATAGTGTACTTTCTGAATCATTCTACAAAGAATTAATTTGCACCAAGCTCTTCATATTACTTCTATGGCTTTATACTAGAGAATTTTCACAGAATTTTGAAAATTACAACTGGGAACTTTCTTGTATTGTTCATATTCATAAAGGTTTGATCCCATATGCACTGTTACCTATAGGCCAACTTAAGTCTTTGTACACCTATTCTACTGAAGATTTCTAACTACATTCTTTTGCAAGTATGAATGAAACAAAAATGATTAGAGACATTCCCATAAAATGTACATTGTCTCCACTATGCAAATTGCCAGTGGAGAAATGTCCTGTGATAAAGAACATATCCCACATTTTATATTTATACTTTCCAGTTTCATGTCTCTGAAAGATACTGAACTGGCCAAAAACTTTCCCACAGTGCTTACATATATAGGGTTCCTCTCCAAAGTGAACATTTTCATGTATTTGAAGGCAACTGAAGAATTGAAAACTATCACACTGCTTGCAGAGTTTCTCCCCACTACGACTTCTTTCACATTTATGAAAGGAATTGAGTAAAGGCTTTCCCACATAGCTTACACATGTAGGGTTTTCCCCATGTCAATTCTTTCAGGCCTATGAAGTGAACTGTTATTAGAGAAGCCTTTTCCACATTGCTGATATAGTGTTTCTCCACAGTGTGACTTCTTTCATGTCTTTGGAAACAAGCATGATGAGCATAGGCTTTCCCACATTGCTTATACATGTAAGGTATCTCTCCAGTGTGAGTTCATGTATTTTAAGGCGACAGGGAAGTGAAGGCTTTCCCACATTGCTTGCATATGTAGGGTTTCTCTCCAGTGTGAGTTCATGTATCTGAAGGTAGTGAGAAGAACTAAGGCCTTTTCCACAATGGTCACAGTTTCACCTCACCGTGAATTCTTTGTGTTTATGATGTGAACCTCTATCTGTGAAGGCTTTTCCACACTGCTGACACACATAGGGTCTCTTCCCATTGTGAATTTTGTAATAATGGCTTTACTGCTTTCCCACATTGCTCACATACATAGTCTCTCCCGACCGTAACTTCATGTTTATGAAACCATCTTTTTTTAGCAAAAGGATTCCCATATTTCTTACATATCAGTTTCTCTCCAGTGTGAGTTTTTATGTATGATTACAATTTGAAAAAATAAAGGATTTCTCACATTGCTTATATTCATAGGGTTTTGCTGCTATGTTTGTCCCTGTATGCTTCACAAGGCATTGGAAATAATTACAGATTTCCCCATGTTCCTCACATTTATACGTCTTCTCTTTAAACTGCTGATACTCATGTGGTTTGAGTTGATTGTGAGCTGTGATGGGCACATTTAGAGATAAAGACCAATCAGGATTTCTCTACACGTAAGGCTTTCACCTAGTTTTAAGCCAGGTTTCATATTCAGTTTAGGACCTGGAGTTGAGCTGAAGCTTTCTGCACATTAGTTCCATATTTTATATTGACAGTGTCTTTCTACCTCCTGAGTTCTTAGATTTCTCCTAGAACTTCTGCATTCATCTTCAACTTGCAGTCCTACCATTTTCTTCCCACAGCAGCCAGATTCCTAAAGGTATCCTGTGTCACATCCATGTGGAGCTTCTTTAGGGAAGGATCCAGCAAAGCCCACTTCTCCACTGCGATGTTCACAGTCACATCCTCAAAGGTCACTGCTACCATTTCCTGGCTTGAGGATCTCCTAAGATCTTTCCAACAGTGGTCAGCAGAAGTCACAAAGCTACTCGGCTTAACCAGTGGAGACATCTCTAAGCAACACAGAAAGGTTCCTGACTTCGGTGCCATGACAGAGGAATAGCATTCCTTCCTGTGGAAAGTGATATAAAATCTCTGAGCTTACCTTTCTACATCTATAAAACAAGGATAATGATTCTCATGTGGAGGAAAGTACCTAATATATAATATATTCTTCATAAATGTTTGCATATGTATGCTTGAATTCTTCAACATAGACAGTATGATATTATGAATGTATTAACATTCAAGGTGCAGTTGCCCTAATAAGAAACTCACATTCCAGGATGGCAACTAGTGGTTGCATCAGGCAATCTTATCTTAATGCCAATGATCACTCTGTTTTATATACAAGATGTCAAAAATGAATTTTTAGGGCCGGTGAGATGGCTCAGCGGCGTAAGCGCCTGCCTTGCAAGCGCGAGGGCCCGAGTTCGACTCCCGGAACCCACATACGAAAAAGGGGCCGGTGATATCGCTCAGTGGCACGGGTGCCTGTTGGCGCGCGAGGTCCTGAGGTCGACCCCCGGTACCCACCAAAAAAAAAATAAATAAAAAAAATAAAAAAAAAATAATAATAAAATGAATTTTTATTGTTGAAATTGATGGTTAGTCTCCATAATGGCTATCAGAAACAGGTACTCATATTTTCCCTCTCAAATGTATGAGTTTTATAAAAAGGGGGAGAGTTATTCAGTAAGCAAAATTTTACAAATTTTAAGCAATACATTCTAGCTACTATTAAATTTTTCAAAAGCTTCAGAACTACTTCTGCAAGATATAAAGTGTATAGACTTGAATGTTTAAAAACTATATACACACACACACACACACAAATATGCAGTCCCATGAAATCAAACCACCATTAAGAGAAATATCTTGATTATCCCCATAATTCTCTCTCCTTCCTTCCCCCATTAAACTGCTACCAGCTAAAGGCCTAAGAAGCCATCAGCTACTTCAGGCTCTTAGGAGTCATAAACATTGTATACTATTAATTGGTGCTGGCACTGTTTATGTAAGAAAAATGGCAATATCCATAGAGTTTTCACTGAGGAAGCAGAATATTTTGCATCAGTATGTCTATGAATTAACTACCGCTGTGTATTATTTGCGGTCTCCCATCAATGCAGCTTATAGTACATAAAAATATAAGAAAATCCCACCACAAAACATATGTGTCTCTTCATGTATAATTTGGTGAAAGGCAAAGCCTGATGATGAAAAGGCGATTTTTCACAAGTAGGCTAAAACTCTAACTCCTGAAAAATAAAAGTAGCCACACTAGGGTTCGCCTGAGCCATGGTCAGAGGCCAGTCTGAGTACTTCTTGAAGACAGTAGTCTGCTAGTGAGTCAGATATGGAAACTCAAGTTGAGCTAGTTGGCCTTTCCAGCAACAAGGAAGGATTTAGTCCAGCATGCTGTTTATGTCAACTGTCACTATTTAACATTATTGTTGTGGTTCTGTGTTCTGATCAAGAGACAGAATGATGAATACTACTTCTTATGAAAAATTTCAAGCCTTGGAATCCCTCTGAAAATAAATAGTCCAAATACCAGTGCCACTTCTTCTCCCGAATAGAGCTTATGTTTATTGTCCTTTCTTCTGGGCTTTCCTGTAGCAAAAAGGAAGCAGCATAGCTCAATAGAGAAGGGTGATGGACTAAATTTAAGCTGTTTTTATACTTTGCTACTCCAGTTTTTTCTAGGATTTCGGGGTCAATATACATTCCTTTCTCGAAGGGTTTTGATGTCCACAGGCAACCAATCATGGTTGTCAAATAATGATTAAACTGTTGACAAGTCTTGGTGCTGAAACTGAACTCTGAGTTTGCCTTTTGTACCAACTCATTCTTCTTTGCAGCAATCAAATTTTTATGATATCTGTGCATAATATAAGAAAGCTGGTTCAAGATACTGGTATCCAGGCTAAGAAGTGAAGAATAGAAGATCCCAGGAGGAAACAACACCACTAATGGAAGGTTATGGTTTACATATATATCACACACCTTCTCATAGAAATCCAAAATAAAGTGTAGCAAGAAAGTACGGTTGCTCTCCAAGCGCATTGCAGTGGTGGACAGCCATCCCACATAGTGAATCAGTTTAGACACAGAGTTCATGGAGGCACCCAAAGTTGTCTCTAGAGGACTGCTCATCATAGGCTTCATGTGGATGTCCATAGAAAGCCACAACAACCAATTCTGTAGTAGCTCTTTCAGACTCTGAAGAACACTACACTTGAAATAAATGGTTGACGTAAAGAAAAGCTGTGCTAGATGGTCAAAAAGTAGTGGCTTTATCTCAGAGAAGCTACTAAAAGGAATCCAGCTCACAAGCTGAAGGAACTGTGACCGACAACAGAGCCCATCCCAGAGAGAAATGCTCTTATACAGGAAAACTTCACAGGAATAAAACCCCTCTTGTAAGAAGCACTCTGCCCTGATGATGGTGTCCAGCAAGTTGGTAAACTCTTCTCTCTGTTCATAACTATTCACTTTAAACCAAATACATTCTTCTTGTAATGTCTGACTCAACCAGTGGTACAGCCTCAGTAAGAGTGATTCATCTCTGACACAGTTAATATAGTGAAGTAGCAGAGAGCTGCTTAGCACTGAGCCCATCTGAGAGGGCAGCTCTAAGCAATGAATGTTTTGTAAGAGTAGAGTGAAGCTCTGAAGCCTTTCTAGGGGAAGTGATCTATCACAACTGAGACAATCAGAAAGACTCATCTCCTTTGTTCCACATTTTTTAGTGCAGCTACCAGAATTCAGCACTGGTATAACTGAATGAGAATTCCATTTTCTCTTCAAAGGATTGAAATTGGCTGGACCTAATGTCAGTTTTAGAGGTTCTGAAAAAGGGCCCTGGTTTCTAAGTCTCACAGCAAGCACAGCTGAATCCCACAGATCCTTTGAATTCTTAAAGTAGATCTTCTTCCTCATAGGCAAAGATACAGAAATCAAAGTAGGAGCAAAGAACTTATACAGTGACAACAAAGCCTGGAGATGTGGTTGCATTCCCATTTTGGCCTGAAGATCAAGCAGTTTTCTCACGCGAAATGGTTTGACATTTTCTTTTTTGGTGAGTAAATATAATAAGTGGCAGACATAAGGACACAGTGCATCATCTTGCAATGAAGCAAAAAAGAAGCCATAAAGCAAATTAATTTGTTCCTTATGATCAATGAAGTCATACATTGCAACCAACCAATGATAAAAAAGTACCTTGGTGCTACCAGAACACTTGCCAACACAGAGCCAGGAGACTGCCTTAACCACAGAATCTTCTGATATTAAAGTTGTTGGAATCATACACTTCAAAATCCGTGTGTTTACAGCATTTCTAAATTTGCCACTGAGTGCCGCATTCAATAAAATGTCTATTGCTTCTGGAGCTAACCCATTTTTCCAAGCCACATTTTCTACCGTTTTCAAGTGTTTTTCCAAAATTTTATCTTTACTGGATGAAGTTTTAATGGGACCTTTCTCAAAGTATTCCAGTGCTATTTGCAGAGTGTCTTCAACTTGATCATCCATAAATTCATGAGCTTCCACTGGATTTTGTTTCAAGATGGTCTGAGTCACTTGGTTTCTGCTTTACTTTCCAGGCTGAGAGACTGGTTTGAAAAGTATTCTTAACTTGTGAAGTTCTACTTTGTGCCTGAGGATTCGCAACCCTCTTTTGAGGCAACATTACTGTATATGTTCTTACACCCTCTTAGGCCCTGCAACTTGCAGAGTCTAAAAGCCGCCTTCAGGATTCAAACGCTGGGTTCTCACTGACAGTATTACTGATTTCCAAGTTATGTGGACAAGCTAAAATATTTTAGAGACTCTCCCACCCTTGCATGAACAAGTAGCAAAGAGTTGGACTATTAGGAATGGTATATGGCTGGAGGACTTCCAGTTGGCTGATGCCTACTATAAGGATGACAGAATCCTGGCTCTGAAATATTGTTCTATCTGCTCCAGCAAATCTTTCACGCAAGGTCATGGTTGCAGAATCTCACTGGCTGATCCCAAGAAAAATGTGAACTTTAAGAAGGCAGTGGTATTCAAAACCACATCTCTCAAAAGTTTTAAGTATAATCTTGTAATTGGAGGTTATTCCTTAATTTTAAAACATCACAAGGAGATTAATCTGTTAGAGACGCCCAGCTTGCAAATAAAACTCCCTTGGGTTTTCGCGTTTCCTAACTTCCCTGAGGGCAGAGGACTACTCAACGCCGCTGCCTAAGGCATTCGGCACCGACCGGAGACAATGCTCTCATCCCCCGCAGGGAAACACCATCCGCAGGAAGAGAGATAAGCAGCCGACCGGGCAGCTGGGGGACGGCGGAGAGCCGCAGGGCGCCGGAGAAAGGGCAGCGCCCGGAAGCGCCCGCGGTCCTCAGGCCACCGAACGCGCCAGGATGCCGCGCGCCACCCAGGGCGGAACTCCCGCGCGGAGGCTGCGAGCGCTGGCGGGGACGCCGCGAGCCAGCAGGGTACGCTGGGACTGGTAGTCCCCGGGCGGCATCTCCGCGCGCCCGAGCAGAGTGGAAACCACCGGCCCTCCCCCCCTCACCACCCTCATCTCTTAAGAGTCAAATCCTATCTATTATTCAGATTCAATTTGAATGCCATCACCTCCATAAAGCTTCCTAATTTCATAGGTCTTATTCACTTGTAACTGGACCTTATTTTACTTTAATTCTCATAGTATTTCATTTTCCCCTTTCAGAAGTTTCTTACTTTCATTTTTGGATCTTATGGTTAGCATCTCATCACCTCACTTGATTAAGAGATAAGATGCTATCTATATCTAAGCCAGCTATGTAAACTTAATAACTCCCAATGTGGGTTCTGTTAACAATAACAACTAATAATGATAATGATAATAAATGGTCACTAAATTAAGCATCTGTCCCGTGCCAGGCACCGTTCAAAGCACTTTTACAAATATTAACTCATTTAATCCTTATAACCACCCCGTAAGAGAGGTACAAGTATCACCACCAATTTACAGAGGAAGAAACTGGGACACAGAGAAGTTACATATTTGTCAAGACCTCAAAGATAGTTAAATTGCAGAGTTAAGATCTAAATTTAGAAAGTCTAGTGCCAAAGCATGCACAGTAAGCCACACCAAATTTGTTGTGAAGCTCAAAAAATGTTTTTAAAAAATCATATTTAATAAGGTTCCATTCCAGAAAGGAAAACTAATTAAGAATTCTAAGTGCTAAATGACACAAAAGTAATGAAGGTAGGGAAAATATAAAGAACAAACTCTGATTTAGACAGGAAAGACACTGAACTTTAGGGTAGGCCTGAGGTGCTTGAATAATGGTCACTGAACCCTAAACTATAACTTAAAAAGACAGATCCTTTCTCATACATAAGTGGTAGGAGTGTAAATTGGTACTATCTAGTTTAACATATGCATATTCTATGACCCTCAAATTCTATCTGTATGCATATTCCAACATAGATACATATTTGTATCCATTAAAAGAATGTTCTATTGGTAATAGCAAGATTTGAAAATTTCCCATCAGTAGACAAATAGATAAATCATATGAGGCATGCTAAAAAAACAGAATACTATAAACATGGGAATGATACATATTCAAACAGTGTCGGACAAAAGATACAAACAAATACATACAGTATTATTCAATTTAAATTAAGTATAAAAATGGCAGAATACTAATGTATTTGGTCAGAAGTCAAAATACTAGTTTATCCTTGGGTATTGACTATGAGAAGGCATGTGTTTCTTGACCTCAATGCTAGTTACCTGGGTGTGTCCATTTTTTAAACATTCATTGAACTATAAATTTATAGTACATGAACTTTCATCTATATCTATTGCATTTCAATACATTTTTTAAAAGTCTGCCTGAGAAAAATCCTCAAGCAAGAGTCAAAATCTTTTCTGCACTTGACTTGCAGAAATGTCTGACAAACTCAATTATCTCTTCATCTTGAGATAAACAAGACAGATGATTTTCCCCTTTGTGGAAACAATGAGTTAAAAAGGAGGCCATGTTAATCACTAGCCATTACTGCAAAGCTAAGCATTCACAGAAACTCAGGGGAAAAAAAGACAGGTGACAGCATAGCACCTTTGGGTATTCATACTCCTGCTAGGCACCAAAAGAAATTTTGTTTACAGGCCTAAGTCTTCATTTAGAGTTTATTCATATTTCAAGACTCAAGCATCATGCATGCAGTACAAAAATAGTCTAGCCATAATGCCAGTTAAAGTTTTCTTGAACCACAACCCCATCCTCACTCCAGTCTGAAAGTGAGCAGTCCTATCTTTATTACCCAAGTAAGTTTAGCTTAATGAATCTCACTTTCCTCATTTGTAATATGGGAATAATAAAAATATCTCCTTCATAGGTTCTTTGCAAGTAAAGATTTATTTCATGGAAAACATCTAGCACTCTGCCTGCCACATAACTACTCAACATGTGTCACCTGCTATTATTATTTTTCTGTACACCAGTTAATGTTTTTCTTCTTCTTTTCAATTACCGCACAGCTGATAGCTTTAAACCCCAATAGACAGATTTTATTATTTTCATATTTTTACTCTAAACAACAGGGCAATTCTGCCTTGTCCTCTCAGCTTGGTCCAAAAAAAGAGGATTCAGGTGAACCAATTTTGAGCTGGGCAAATAGAGTGTGGTCCAGTCTTAGGTGGGCTAGGAGAAGAGGGAGTTGAGATAGCAGAAAGCCATTTTCTTTAATAGTGCCAGCATTCCAGAACATGCCAGGGAACCTAGTGCAAATGATAGGAACCTGGAGAGGAGGGGATTCAGAAAAAGACTGGCTGCTACAAAGAATGTGATTATCTTCCACAGAGAAGGATCCAAAATAGGGGAAAGTCAGGATGTAAAGGAGATTGTAAATGTAAATGGAATTTGAAAACTTTTAAATCTATAAGTCTGCCACTATATTCAAAGATGAGAAAAGGGTGGAGCAGCCCATTTCCATAATCGGAGAGAATGGCAAAACTCAGTTAGCCTAGGCATTCCAACACAAGCTGCAGCATATAATTGTAGCTCAGACAAAGTGCACCTTGTTGTGTTAGCCCATTCCAAGGTTTCAAGGTGTCATCACTCTGAGACAGCTTAGTTCAGTCTAAGACAGTGATTGATTCTTCCTACTCACCCTAGCTTTGACTTCCCTGTTAATAGGACAGAAAGCCCCCAATTAACTTGCCTGAACCAAATGTGCCTAGTGGAGTATGACAAAAGAAATAGGTAGCAAACTATAGAATACCCTGTTTTCAGCCTTTTGTATTTACTGTTAACAACCTATATAAGTGACTGTTTAATCCCAAGATGAGGCTGGTGATTTGGACCTCAGTGTCCCCCAGCCTGCCAGCATAAATAAAGCTGTTTACCTTCCAAGTTCCCTGGAGCAATGTGTCTTCCCTCTGGCTTGGTATCACTTTTCCACATTTCTTGGGGGCTCACCTGGAAGACACTGTGCTAACCATTTAGGTCCTGATGGAGTCCTGATGGATGTGGCAGGGGCTTGCTCTCCAACTTGCAGATGAGAAGGCATACGCTCCAGTCTTTTTCTCAGAGTCTCCTCAGTGTTCCAAGTGTAGGAGCCCCTGTATGATAGTAGTGACCTCATCGGACATGGAATGGACATGAAGAGGACATGGAATGCAACAAGGTCAGGCCCACAGATAAGGTAGACTGCCCCAGGGGGTGTCCATCAGTTAGCCTGTCAGTTTCAACTTGAGAGTTCCATCCCCTTTGTGAACAAAGTGAGAACTTAATCAACACTTGAAGCCTGTGCTAGCCTGTGTTAGTCAGAACAGTCAGCTTTGTTTTGCATTTAGTTAAATTTCACCCCAGGGTTTGGGGTCAAAAATGTATTAACCTCTGAATGCCTGCTGAATTATTGAGTGAGTGTCTGTAATGGATGACATAAGAAAGGTCGTTCCATCTGTGCTCCATGGAGAAGGCCCCCTGCAGGGTCCCAGATCTATGGAGCCTGATTGGGTCAGTTTTCTGCAGTTCTGTATGTCATGTCTAATTGGGTTAAGTGGTGGCTGAACCTCTCCAATGGGGGTCTGACTCGGTACCACTGTATACTGGGAACAGACCTGGCACAGGGAGATATGTTCACACTTACTGCCTGGACAGGCTTGTGTCCCTGTGAGGGGAGCAGCCAGAGCTGATGAGCATGCGGTCTTTCTCTCTGAGAAAGGCACCCACACTTTGTCTATTGTTACAATGTTCAAGGGCTCACAACACACACTATAGGGAGCCAGTCAGTATGGCTGCAAGCCATAGTAAAATGACCCCCTTAAGTGCATGATGAAAAACTTCAAGAAAGGCTTTAAGGAAGACTACAGAGTGAATATGAAATCTCAATGTCTCTGCAACTTTTGTGAAAGTGAATGGCTGTGCCTGTGTCCTGCTTAGCCGCTAGAGGGCACTCTGAATGTAGAAATTATTCACCAGGCTTGGGACCAACTCACTGAGAGCCACCTGACCAGTTCCCTTAAATCGATGCCTGGCTAAATCTATGCCAAAATCTACCACCTTGGCTATGGACCTATGCCTGCCAGGGAAAAGGTACCCTCTTGGTAGTGAAAACAAACGATCCAGCTTCCAAATCCCCTAGACAGATGACAACCCAAAAGGCTAAAAGGATTTATCACCTCCTGCCTGATAATTCTGAAGAGGACTTTCCTTCATCATATATGGGCAACAACCTGGATCTGCTGGGGCCACCGTCACCCCCAGTAGCAGCTCCCAGTCATTCACCAGTGATACACCCAGATACCACTGCCACAGCACTGCTGACAACTGTGCCACCCCTGATACCACCTAGTCTACCACCAGCCATTCTCCTAGAATTGACTGTTCTGTCCCTGCCTGCTGTGCTGCTCCTGACACAGACTGTTTCATCCCTGCTGCCTGCACTAGCCCCCTGAGTTGAGCCCTGTCTGCTGCCAGCTCCATGCAGAACATCTCCAGATGCCTTTCTGGGGATATCCTAATGGTCACAGGGGACCAAATAATCAACTTACTTTATGCTACAAACCTTTCAGCTCCACTGATCTCCTCAACTGGAAGCATCACAGTCCCTCCTACTCAGAAAGGCCCCAAGCCATGATTGATCCCCTGACTTTGATCTTTCAGACACATCAGCCCACCTGGGAAGATTGCCAACAAATTTTCCTGACCCTCTTCATTACTGAAAAGCATACTTGTATTTTTGAAGGGAGACAAACCTCGCTAAGGTCTAGAATTCCAGACTCTACTACTGACCCTGAGTCTTGGGTAAATACTGCCTTCCCTCCCACTTGTCCAGACTGGGACTTCGGTACTGCACAGGGCCTCATTGCTTTGAAACTGTATCATGAGCCTCTTCTGGCAGGGATAAAGGAGGGAGGAAAAAAGCCTTTCTGCACATTTAAGACTGTTGAAATTACCCAAGAACCTAATGAAAGCCCTGTTCAATTTTTTGAGAGACTATGTGAAGCATACCAAACCTATTCCCCATTTGATACTCAGGCCCCAGAAAATGAGCAGCTGATAAATTTAGTCTTTGTGACAAAATGTGCTCCTGACATCTACAGGAAAAGTCAGAGAATTGATGGGTTTTCCCACACAAATGCCTCCCAGCTGATTTAGATTGCCAAGAAAGTTTCTGTAAACTGGGAAAGGGAAGAAAAAAAGGAATGTAAATATCACCAGACTGCTCTTTTGGCAGCAATTGCAGAAAAGCCACTCTCTGAGATATCCCAAGTGAGTCAGCCTCATTAACAGAACAAAGACAATGACAAAGTCCCACAGGGTGTCCAATTCAAAACAGGTGGCCATCCCTACACTCTGGCTCCAAACCAGTGTGCCAGGATGTAAACAACTGGGACATTGGAAAGACAATATGCCCTCCACCTGAAAGACCAACAAGTTCCTAAAGAACCAAGCCTGCCACAGCCAGACCCCCTTCTCTCACTTTTCAACTATGAGAAATAGGCCAGACCAGGCTCTATAAGACTAGGCCCATGGGTACCCTCAGTCACTGCTACAAGTGGGGAAAACCCAATGTTTTTCATGGTGGACAGTGGGGCAGCACATTCTGTTGTAACTTTGCCCATTGCTCCTTTAACCTCCCAGAAGATCCAAGTGGTTGGTGCCATGGGGACCCACACTGAGACAAAGTTCTGCCAGAGAAGAACCTGTGAGACTGAAGGACATTCTGACAAACATGAATTCCTGTACATGCCTGAATACCCTATTCCTCACTTGGGATGGGACCTCCTCTCAAAACTGGAGGCAACTTTTTCCTTTGCCCTGAACCAACCAGCAATCCTCATGCTTAAACCTGTGGCTTTAGACTTGATACTGGCTTTGACTGTGCCCCAGGAAGAAGGATGACAAATATAACAAACAGAAACACTGAGAGACTATAATCCTGAGATTTTAAAAGCCATATTTCCAGATGTATTGGCAGAAGACTCTCCCCCACTACTAGCCATTAACCATGTCCTTCTGATAATTGAACTCAAACCTAGTGACACTCCTGTTGCTGTCAGACAATACCCGACGTCACGAGAAGCTCACCTTGGGATTCCACCACACATCTCCAGATTAAAGCAGGCAGGGATTCTAATAGACTGTCAGTCACCATGGAACACTCCCCTGCTCCCAGTAAAGAAACCAAATGGGGACTTCTGCCTAGTGCAGGATCTCTGTGTCATCAATGCAGCCACCGTGACCTTACATCCAACAGTCCAAAACCTGTACACTCTCCTGAGCCTGCTCCTTCCTGATGCTGCCTGGTTCAACCTGCATGGACTTAAAGGATTCTTTCTTCTGCTTACAAGTAGCCCTGGCCAGCCAGCCTTTGTTTGGATTTGAGTGGGAAGACCCTAACACAGGGAGAAAGAGACAACTTACACAGACCCCCTTCCACAAAGTTTTAAGAATTCTCCTACACTGCTTGGGGAGGCTCTAGCAGCAGACCTGGCCAAGTTCACTCATGAAAGACATAACTGTATGGTTCTACAATATGTCAATGATACTCTAATAGGGAGCCAGAAAGAAAGATTGCTGGGAAGAAACTAAAGTCCTCCTCCACCACCTGCTGGCCACTGGCTATAAGGTCTCTTGGCATAAGTCTCAAATTTGTAAACAGAAAGTCAGGAATTTAGGATTTTACTTAAAACAGGGGCTCCAGAGCTTAGGCCCAGAGAGAAAAAGGTCATCTGCTCCATTCCATGGCCTGATTGCAAAAGGGAATTTAGAGAATTCCTGGGAGCAGCCAGATTTTGTAGGATATGGATACTTGGGTTTGCTGAAAAGGCAAGGCCACTCTATGATATGCTGAAGAAACCCACAACAGAAAGAGAGGTAATTAATTGGACTTTAGAAGAAACTGAAGCCTTCAAACAGATCAAGAGAGATTTAACCTCAGCTCTGGCCTTAGGAATCCTAGATGTGACCCACCCATTCAACCTGTTCATTGATGAAAGACAGCATGTTGCTTCAGGAGTCCTAACTCAAACAGTGAGACCCTGGGAAAGGCCAGTTGCTTACCTGTCTAAGACTCTGGACTCAGTATCAAATGGGTGGCCTCCCTGTTTGTGTGCACTTGCTGCTACCACCCGTTTGGTTAAGGAGGCATACAGATTGACCTTGGGACAGAACTTGACTGTTTAGGTGCCACATGCTATTCTTGAGCTCATGGACAGTTGGGGACATCATTGTCTCTCAAACAGCTGCATCACCCAGTACCAGGGACCACTTGTTGGAAATCCCCAATCCTCATTTTCCAGCCAGTTAAAGCTCTGAACCCAGCCACCTATTTGCCCACAGAGCTCAGAGAGCCAGACCATGACATCATACACTGGAATATCTGTAGCCTCGATGTACTGCTATTGTGTTGAATTCTTAGTCTTTTTCCTCTTGTTAGTCTTGATATTTGCTGTTGTATTTTGGACCGTGTCTCCAGAGGATTAGGGAATTCCACAAAAGGTTACCTTTGTTCATTTCTATCTTGTTGTAGTTATTGGACTGATTACCCTTAACTGTTTAAAATGATTCTCCTATGGATAATATGCCTAAACATCCTAGGAAGATATGGCAATTCAGGACAATGGGAATTCCAAATTCAAATTTATGATTTAAGTCATGTCATAACTCTTAATCAGCCAAAATGGAACTCCTCTCAGCCTAAAGTATACCTTTATTTTGATGCATGCCCAGTTCAGGCTGACACTCCAGATTGGGAAAACTGTCTCTACTCCTCAGGATGTGGAGGATTAAATTGGGAATGAGAGTATCACTCTAATAATAAGTATGTCTGTCCAAAATGGCAACAAAACCAGAAGTTCTGTAAACCTCCTTTTCTGTCTATGTTCTGTCTGAGATGGGACTATATCATAGACTGGGGAGGATCTAAAAACAGCCTTCTAACTCAGTTCCCTTTAATACAATCTGTCTATAGGGAACTTGTAACCCCTTACAGTACACTATTCCAGATCCTTCCCATTGAGACTGATCATCAGGTCACTGAATAAGAGTCCAGGTGGATGGGTGGGGACAAAATCCATGCTTAGTTTTAAAGATAGTAAAAGTCTGAGTGCCGCCATTGCCTCCATCTGGCATTAAGATTCCTTCCCCAAAACCACCACTGTTCCCATTTGCCTCTGCACTCATTACAAATCACACGGGACCTCTGATTCCTGACCTCCTGCACCTAGTCAATGGCACCCATCATGTCCTCCAAGCTGTAAACCCAGAGCTGGGTAATGACTGTTGGCTCTTTGTTTCCCTTTCAGTTCTTTCCTATTGAGCTATATGACTAACTGAAATGACTCTAAACACAATTCTACTAATGCCCTTGGTCGCTTACTCCAGTCTCATCCCATGATAGTGTGGGATAACACTTCTTGCTTCCTGGGTATCTCTAAGGGTCAAAACGTCTCTACTGACTGGATAGATGTTTTAACTGTAACTTTAGGGTCCTGGTGGCTCCCCATGGAACTTTGTTTCAATGGATTTCACCAAGTGTTTAGTAGTGCTACAATGAAACTTTGTGCACTTGCTTTTCTGGTACCTGATCTCTCATTTACCCAGGCCAGTGAGGTCCTGCACATGTCCATCAGTCACATCAAAAGTGTGACACCATAGTTTTGTCTCTTCTAGCTGGGATAGCAATAGCAGGAGGCTTTAACCTCAGTGCCACTGCTATGAGTATAAGCCAACAGCAATACTCACAGTTAAGCGCCCAGATAGCAGGAGATTTTGCCAACATACAAACCTCTATAGACACACTGCAAGACTAGATAGATGCTTTGGCTGCTGTTGTTCTCCAAAATCACAGAGCTTTAGATTTCATGGCAGCCCAGTATGGGGGCACTTGCCTTTTCCTGGAAGAAGAATGCTATTACTATGCCAACAGGTCAAGGATAGTAAGGGAAAACTCCTGCCAGCTATGGGAGCACCTCAAACACAGGACTCAACATACTGTGGGAGGCTCCTCCTGGTGGGGATCCATGGATTTTCTCCCCTCATGGGCAAGAGCCTTGCTCAGGCCAATATTAGCCCTCCTGTCAGTTCTTCTTTTAGGCCCATGTGTGATTCAATTTCTGACATGCTTTCTGTCTAAAAAATTTGTGGCCATACATCTATGGCTTCTTTTAAAGACCACTTCTTCCTAACAGCTTCTTAAAACTGGGGAAGAGTAGTCTTCCCTATAATAAGGGGGGAATGTAAAGGAGATTGTAAATGTAAAGGGAATATCAAAACTTTTAACTTATAAGTCTGCCACTATATTCAAAGATGAGAAAAAGCTGGAGCAGCCCATTTCCATAATTAGAGAGAGTGGCAAACCTCAGCTAACCTTGGCATTCCAACACAAGCTGCAGCATATAAGATAATTGTAGCTCAGACAATGCGCACATTGTTGTGTTAACCCACTCCAAGGTTTAAAGGAGTTATTACTCTGAGACAGCTTGGTTCAGTCTAAGACAGTGATTGATTCTTCCTGCTTACCCTAGCCTTGATCTCCATGTTAATAGAATAGAAAGCCCCCAATTAACTTGCCCAAATCAAACCTGCTTAGCTGCATATGACAAAACAATATGTAGCCAACTATAGAATACCTTGTTTTCAGCCTTTTGTATTTACTGCTAACAACCTATATAAGTGACTGTTTAATCCCAAGATGAGGCTGATGATTTGGACTTTAGTGTCCCCCAGTCTGTCAACATAAATGAAGCTGCTTGCCTTCCACATTCCTTGGTGCAAAGTGTCTTCCTTCTGGCTTGGTCCTGCTTTTCTGCAACAAGGAAAAGAGAGGTATGAAGGCTGGAGTTCTTGCTATGCCCAATAGGCAACATCAGTGTCTGAAACCAAGTGGGTAGAACATTGTTAGTTACAAAAATATCTTTCACACACATCTCTTATTTAATTCTCACAACTATCCTATGAAGTGAGCAGGGTAAATTTCATTATCCCCAGTACACGTGAAAAGTTAAGGCTCAGAGAGGTTAAATAATTTGGCCAAAGTCATCAGCTTATAATTGAGTGGACAAAAATTCTAATGCAAATCATTTGGCTTAATTTTCATGCTGTTTCTTTTAAAACATGGTGAAATTTTATGTGCTCTTCAATTAACCTGAGCTACATCTGTTATAATCAGTAGAAATAAAAATTAACAGTAGGCTGGCTGTGAAATCTTCACTTGTCTCCAGCCCCAAAATCTGTCAGATGGGAAGTGATCTTGAATCCTAAAAGGGTTGGTTTTGAGAAGGGACATATTAGGGTCTGAAAACATGACAGAAAAAGCAGCAGATAAACTGAAGGTAGGTAATAAACAGGAGCCAACTGGTCTTATTGCAGACAGCTAAATTAGGTAAAAATATTATAGACAGTCAGACAGGGTTGGGCCCTCAAAGGAGTCAGTACAGATACATTACAACTGTGGGTGGATGCACATTCTTTAAAGGCCAGACCTCAAGACAAAAGATAAAAAGACTACACCTACATACTTTCCCTAGGGAGTAATAGCAGTGATTGATATTCTAAATAGGTATCAATCACCTTGGGTGGAGGACCAAAACCTCCCTTTCAGGTATTCCCTGTTAGATCTGTGTACACTTGCTACATGACTTGCTTCCCCAATTGACCCCCCTTTAATCAGTATTTCTTAAGGTATTATACTCAGAATCTTCTTGGTTCACTATAGTTTTATCCCACCTCACACCCATCTTGTTATTTCCTACTGGACCAATGTTACCTAAAGTGAATATACTTGTAATCTTATTAGTTGATTATAGTTTTTCCCACCTTAGGCCAGTCTCACCTAGTGGTTTTGCTCTATAAAACTCCCTTGAGAAGCAGTGTTCTGGAAACCCACTCAGGACCCCTTCTGTCTTAGACAGAAGTTTTCTTTCCACAATAAATATATTCTGCTCTTAACCTCCATTGTACTTAGAATTAATTTTTTTTTAATTTTAGAGAACATGAACTTGGTGTGTATTTCCCTTATATTATTTGGGTTATTTGGTGGCCAAATATCATCTCTGTATCAGTCTGGTACTGACACCTTGGGTTTCTCTCCCCAAATGAACAGGGTCAAGCCCACTTTGCTCCACCATTCTTGCTTTCTCATTGCACAGTTGGGTCTGGAGAAATAGTGTCATCCCCCCAAACCTAGACATACATGATGGGAGGTGGGATGAAGGTGGGGGTCTGGGTTGCCAGGGAGATCAGTCAGTTGGAAGCATTGAAAGCCAAATAGAGGGTAGGGAAACAGTTGAAAAAAAGAAGTCCAGGAGGCACTGCCAAGTGGGGCTGCAGAAAGACCTTTACAAGTGCGAAGAGTGTGGGACAGAAACAAGCAAAAATGGGTGAGAGATACCTGTCGCAGGTCAGGGAGAGGCTGGGGTATTATGGAGGTAGGATATAAGAAGTAAAACTAGGTAAAAAGGTGACCAGTAAATAAAAGTTTTTAAATTTTACTTTTAGGAAAAATTGCAGCTTTAAGACAAGGTCTATTCTTGTTTCCCAGGCCACACTAGCATGTGACCCCCTCTCTCTGTTCTTACAGAGAATAGTGGTACATTCCTAAACACCCATAACAATAACTCATGAATTCCTCGGCAGTAGATTCTTTTCTCCTGCAAATTGGCTTTTACACTAGCCCTGAGAACACTTGTATTGAAGACAGCATGTCTTAAGGCATATTTCCACTCCAAACCCATGTGGATGGCTTACACTGTAACCTGGCAGACAGTGAAAATATACATCCAAGAAAAAACAGCCTTTAATTGTGTGCCCTACCCCAACTGTACAGTGCTACAATTCTTTGAGCACCCAAACTTTGCTCTTTAGTGCATCTTATATCTAATTCTAATAAATCTTTCTTATGCTTCTTTTTAACTGATGCATCCTGAAAATTTATTTTTTGTGACAGAAGTCAGTGAACCTGCATACTGATTTTAAAAGAGTGGGCTAATCTCCTTGTTTTAGCCTCAGAGACCCTCAGAGGCAGCCCATGACAACTTTCTTGGCGACCATGAAGGCACCTAAAAAAGCGGCATCCATTGGTAAATCCAGCCAAATGATATATTTATTTTCTTTCTTTTTCTTTCTTTCTTTCATTCTTTCTTTCCACTTTGCCCCAATCCCCTGTGCCTCTGAAGCAGTTCAGATAGTGAGCTGTCATGATAAATATATTTTGGATATTACTATTGATGCATATAAAATGTTTAACTTGTATTTCATTTTTAGTGTTATTTCAAAACATCTTGTAGCATATCATCCATCACAAACAATTTTCAACACTGAACAACAGTGTTGCCATTTCATCCTGTAAGAGAAATTTTCCCTTCTGGGAATGCACAATCCATGCTGTCCTCCTCCTCCCAATGTTAGGGGAATTAAGCTGTTACAATCTAAAGTTGCTAAGTTAGATAAACCCAGGAACAGAGCTGACCACCGACCCGGGGACTAGATTACAAGATAATGGCTATCCCATGGCTAAGGAATTTGCAGAATGTGCTGTTCCGGACCAGCTGCTGTCCAAATTAGGAAACATCCTCCCCCTCTCCGTCGGCCAGCCTAAAAACTCCCGTATGAGTGTCTTCTCCCAATGAATGTAAAAAACTGTTTAAACTAACCAATGCCATCTGCTTCTGTAACCGCGCTTGCAAACACCCCTCCTCCCTTTGTTCTATAGACATATAAGCCCTACACAGACAAACCTCTTGGCCCACTGTTCCTGCGTGTTCAGAGAGCCCCAGGCATGCTTGGATAATAAAACCCCTTGCCCTTTGCATGAGAGAATGCTTCTTGGAGTCTTCCTTCACGCAGCGGGCGTCCCTACCCTAACATTTTGGAGGCCCCAGCGAGATCGGGGATTGCCCCCTGCATCGGAAGACCTCAACAGCTGCCTCTCGGGGTAAGTACGGCCGTTCCTATCTCTCGTTCTTTGTTTTACTTGGATCCAGATCTCTTGTGTCTTAGCGTGGTCGGTTTCGGGGAGCGTGAGCTTCTTGATCCACGTGGCTTGCACCTAAGGATGTGAGTCCTTAGGTGAATGCCATAGGCATCCTTTTTGAGCCACAGGCCGCTTTCCTTGGGGGACGCCCCAGGGCACTCTCAGTCTAGCAGACCAGTTAGCGGTGGGGTCACTGATTTCGATTCTGTCTCAGAATTTTTGTTTTTGGTGCGGCCACCATTTGTCGCCTGTCAGATTCAGTTTACTTCCTCTTCTGGGGAAGTTGTGTACCCCAGCATTTGTCTATTGTCTTGGTCTTAGTGTTTGTTTGGCGCCACTAACCTCTTTTGTTCCACAGCACCCACCATGGACAATAAGAAGGGGGCCTCGGTGCCTCCTTGCCTGGCAGCTAATAACTCTTGGGGGGCCAAGGCGCCAAAAAGCTGATCTTCAGCTGGCCCCCCCCCAGATCAGCTGCAAGGCAGGACGCAAGGCTCTAAATTTAAGATTGGGAGTGGTGTGGCTATTATTCCTGGGATTGTCTGTTTTTGCCTGTGTGTGCGTGTTCCTCCCCTGTGTTGCATCTATGTTATCCCCCCTGCACCTGCCTTCCAAGTCACTGTTACCAAAGGAATTCAACCTGCCAGCAGGAGACCATTTGTTAGTCTCAAATTTCATTTACATTTCAAATTGAGTGGGGGAGACAGAACTTGATTAGATAAATTGTAATTGTGGGTTACTGTGTTGTCCAAGTCATTGACATAATGGGTTCTGCTGGTAGTAAGTCAACTGTTTTAAAATATATGCTTAACAATTTTGATGAATTCAATGTGGGATGATTAGCTAAAGGGTCGCTCCACCCCCAGGTAATCAATGGAGTATGAAATATTGTCACCAGAAAGCCTGAGCACCCAAATTAGTTTCCATATATAAACTCCTGGTTGTATGTGGTGCGAATGCTGCCCCAATGGCCAGCCTGGCGCTGCCTGCAAGCATCTAGGAAAGTTTTACAGGAGAAATCTAATTACAAATTTTGACTAATTGGCACTTATACTTTTGGTTTTCAGTTTAAACTGATGTGCATAAAACTTTTCTTGTGCACTACAAACTCCTGAGTGATGATTAATCAAAATTACTGTCTAAAAGGAGAAATGTAAATGCCTGCTTTGTCAAAACATCGAGTAAGCTGAGTAAGCCACAGTGTGAAGCACAAGCTGGGTGCCCTGGCTCAAAACACCTGGGACAAAAACCTTATCCTGAAGCGTGCTTTTCTCTTTCTCTGCACACAAAGAGGGTCTCTGCTCTTAGATCACAAATGGCTGCAGCATTTGCAGCTAGCGGGAAACTGGGCGTAATTGTAACAATCCAGGAACAAGGGGTCAAAATAAGTTTTGACAAAGATATATCAAAGGAAATTTATATAAATGATATTCTTCCAGAGAGAATGCTAAGAGAGTAAAAAAAGGTTTGAGTATGTGACAGAGGGTATGGAGATGACTGAGCTGGAAGCTACATAGAAGGAAAACATGAAAGTTGTCAGTATTTTTATAAAGGAATTTATTTTTTGTTTCTTTCAAATTCTTATAAGAGATCTCTGCTATTGACCTACAAATAACTCTGACTAGTCTATTTGTAATTTCAAACTTCTAAAATTATAAGAGTTACTATAATTTAATTTGGCCAATATATATGAGTGCACTCTGATTTTTTAAATTTGTCTGTATGTTTTGTTTTTCTGTGTGCCCAACCTGTAAACAGCTGTTTTATTCGAGCTCAACGAATTTTCTTTTTGCATTTTTGGATTTTTGAAATGTTTGTCTGGTATGCTTCCACTAAAAGTTGCCAGCTGGCCAAAATGATGTTAAAATTGGTTTTATAAATGTAATACATGTTTTGTTTATTGTTTATTGTTTATTGTTATATTATGATTTGAGAGTTTCTTATTTGTTCAAAATAATGTGTTGAGTGATCTGGTTTTCATAAGTCATCAAAAATTGTTAGACAAAATATATTATTGTGATATGTTTACATTGGTTATCATCAACAGGTTAAATCTTCTAAAACAAGACAATGAGGTTTTCTGATTTAAAGATGCTCTGGTACAAAACTAAATTAAGAAACAAAAGTTTTCATATGGCTATGACAATTCAGTGTTGCTAATCTCATAGTATATTAAGTATATTCCTACCTTCCAGATGTACAGGTCTTCTAAAATGTAAAACTGGGATTGTTTATAGAGATAAACATTTTCTTTCTTTCAGATTCAGACACCTGCCTTTGCTTGTGCTCCAGATATTTATGATAAGAGGTTTATACTGATATAAGGTCACCGATCAAATGATAATTTTTAACAAAAACCTATGTGATGTATATGCTATATACGTGCCACAGTACTTAGAGATGCCCAGATATGTCATAAAATATCTTCAGTGATGTCTTATTGAAAGACAAGTTAGGTAAAAACATCTTATGTACTAGATAGAAATAATTGACTAAAAGGCTCAAATCTGTATGCTGACTGTATAGTTTTTAGGGTTTGTGTTACAAGATGGGACACACGTGCTGTCAGTCTCACATATCCAGGCCCTTTGGGGCCTAAAAGGAGGCTGCAACTAGAAAGAACTTAAGGAAATTCCTGGGAAATGGTTGGATACTACTGTCTTTGGGTTCCAAGTTTTGCAGCCATTGCAAAACCCCTATATGAGGCCGTAAAGGGAGGAAACAACCCCTTCGCTCAAATGGAGCCCTGAGTACCAGACAGCCTTCGGAGTCCTAAAAGAAAGATTGGTGACAGCCCAACTGGATTTACAGGACACTCCCCTCCAAAACCCTGGCCTGACCCTGTTTTCGGATGACAACAGCATGGTAATCGATGGGGTTTGGAGGGTGGGAGCAACGGTTATCACCTCAGAGCCAACCATCCAGTCAGAGGCTCTGCCTCCTGGGACATTTTGTAATACAAGACTCGCATAGCCACAGCAGCTTGAGAAAGACTCTATGGCAACATCACTTGGCTATTAATTCTTTATTTCCAGACTATGGACCTTATGTGCTTCAGTGACTAAGAGGGGCACTAACTGAGCCCACGACAACCCTGTCTCCTGGCCACACAACGACTAGGTGTCTGGAGACAAGGAACTGTGCCATTTAAAGATGTTAAAGTGGATTTTACTAAAATTAAACCCACCAGCGGAAATGAGAGATACTTAGTAGTTTTGATTTGTACCTATTCAGGATGGGTGGAGGCCTTCCCACTAAGACTAAAACATTGAGAAAGATGATAAAAGCTTTGATGGAGCTGATCATTCTATGGTATGGGCTCCCCATAATGGTAGGTTCAGATAATGGACCTGCTTTTGTGGGTAAAATGGTCAAAGGCCTTACAGCAGTGCTGGGGCTAAAATAAAAACTCCATACTATATATTGGCCACAAAGCTCAAGCCAACTAAAAAGACAAAACTGTACTTTAAAAACCACCCTGACAAAGTTATGCCAAGAGACTGGGGCTAACTGGGTTACTGTGCTCCCAGCGGCCCTCTTGCAGTTGCGGTGCACACTGTACCGAGGTGGACTAACTCCATTCGAGACAATGTTTGGGAGCCTCCCCCACTGATACCTGTTTTGAATAGATTACAGGAGATGGGAACTTTGAACTTACACCAACAGATAAAGGCGCTGCACCAGATGCTTCAGAAACTTCAGCAGACTGTTATGGAGACATCTGATCCCCATGCCCATGCCAGTCCACTCCTTCAAATCCGGGAGACCAAGTCCTGATTACAGCCTAAAAGAGGAGCCTCTCCAACCAAAGTGGGAGGGACCCCACGAGGTAACCCTAACCATGCCCACTGCTCTTAAACTTTCAGGTTGTGCTCTGTGGATTCATCACTCGAGAGTCAAAAAGTGGGCCCCTGAGGAGTCAGTGCCACCACCTGTGCCAGGGACCTCCTCACTGCGTCGCTCTCAAAGACTCCAGCAGAGGCCAACTGCGACTGGGCCCATGTCATGACTCCTGTTACTGTCCTGTTTCCAGCTCTGCTGCTATTTCTTCTGCTACCCCTGGGGAAAGCCAGTTTGCAGATAAGAACAATTGGCCCCGACAGATTTGGGGAACATCTCTGCAATTATACAGTTAAATGCCTGCAGGTTGACTCTATTAGACTTAAGCAGGCTGTGATGACATCACAACGTATCCCCTGTGACCAGCAGACTGTTGTCTTTGTAATCCCCATGTGCTACTTTTGGAACCCCCACTGGTGACGGGACAAAGGGCCCACAGACTTCTTCCCTGCGTTTGAAGTCCAGAAAAAGGCAATTAGCAAAGAAAGTTCAGACATAGACCTGGTAACTTTTGGGCTATATATGTGCCCAAAAGTAAAAGGAGAAAGCTGTGACAATGAAAGGGCAGCATACTGCCCACACTGGGGTTATGAAACCATAGGGCTCTGGGGGAGCTGATTTAGCGGGGCCCCAGTGTCACGAGACCCAGATCCTCTGACCCATTGGTGGGCCCAAAATGATAAATACATCCAAGTGTATAGAAAAAAGTGAAAAGGCTGCAAAACTGGGTACTCGGGTGGGTTTTGTTTACAGGTCAGGATTATCCTCAAGGATGTCTATGATTCAATCTGGGCAACAGGGCTTAATTGGGGAGTCCATATGAGGTTACAAAAGATAGGGGCGTGGACAGATCCAGGGATCTTTATCTGCATATCAAGGGTAAAGATGATGCCCCAAAAACCTGCTGCCCCTTTCCCTGCTCTTTTTGGTGAGTTACATTGCCCTGAGAGTTCCAAGCCAAAGGTGCTACCCAAGACCCTTTCAAAAGGTAATGTCTCAAACCTGGAAATTGTTCGAGCCAACACAGACAAGGTAAACATACAATCTGAGATTCAGTGAGACTCTACCTACTGGGCACCACCAGGATCCTGGTTTTTCTGTCCAAATGGACTGTTAAGTGTCTAGATCATAGGCAAAAGTTTACACAGACAGGCCCCTGCCTTTTAACAATGCTTGTCCCCCCGAGTAACAGCTCTCCAAGGAGATCTTGGGCTCCGAAGTCTGCCTGCCAACCGTCAGGCACAATATAAACGAGAGGCAATTGTGTCGGTGCTAGTCGGGGCGAGCATAGCTGGAGCTCTTGGAATGGATGCAAGAGCAATAGCCCATTCAGAAATGGGCCTCCAGAGGCTCGACAGAATAACTCACAGCATAAAATAAAGTGTGGCAGGGGTATGAAATGTGGTTAAACAATTACATGACCAGCTAAACTCCCTGGCAGAAGTGGTCCTGCAAAACAAGAGAGGTCTTAACCTGCTCTTTATAAAACAAGGGGGACTCTGCACCGCTATGGGAGAGGAATATTGCTTCTATACAAATAATCCAGGGGTCATCATAAAAACCTTAGACAAGTTAGAACGGGAGGCCAAAGAATGAAAAAGAACATATTACAATAATCAAGGGTGGTATGAGACACTGCTTAATTAGAACCCTGGACTGGCCTCCATTATTGTCGGGATCACAGGGCACTCCGATCTCTAAGATTAGAGATTTACAAAACAAAAAGGGGGGAATGTAAGAGGAATTTTCCCTTCTGGGAATGCACAATCCATGCTGTCCTCCTCCTCCCAATGTTAGGGGAATTAAGCTGTTACAATCTAAAGTTGCTAAGTTAGATAAACCCAGGAACAGAGCTGACCACTGACCCGGGGACTAGATTACAAGATAATGGCTATCCCATGGCTAAGGAATTTGCAGAATGTGCTGTTCTGGACCAGCTGCTGTCCAAATTAGGAAACATCCTCCCCCGCTCCGTCGGCCAGCCTAAAAACTCCCGTATGAGTGTCTTCTCCCAATGAATGTAAAAAACTGTTTAAACTAACCAATGCCATCTGCTTCTGTAACCGCGCTTGCAAACACCCCTCCTCCCTTTGTTCTATAGACATATAAGCCCTACACAGACAAACCTCGTGGCCCACTGTTCCTGCGTGTTCAGGGAGCCCCAGGCATGCTTGGATAATAAAACCCCTTGCCCTTTGCATGAGAGAATGCTTCTTGGAGTCTTCCTTCACGCGGCGGGCGTCCCTACCCTAACAATCCAATAGGTTTCACCCCTGGCAAGAACATAATAGCAGTTTCTGATCTAGTAATAATATTGGATCATTCAGGTATACATGACCATTTTGGAGCATTTTAACTAGTCAAATATTTATTTACATCTTCAGGCGATTCAGCTACTGATGATGACTTGTATCATGTAAGCCAAAGAAGTTAGCAGGATATGACAGATAGAGAAGTACAGAATGATGACCTTGATACAGATGAGGAAGAAAACAGTACTGTAAACAAATATTTGACTAGTCAAAATGCTCCAAAATGGTCATGTATACCTGAACAATCCAGCGTCATTACCAGATTAGAAAATGCTATTAGGTTCTTGCCAGGGTGAAACCTATTGGATAGAGTGGCAACACTGTGATTCAGTGTTGGAAATTGTAATGCACAATATGCTGCAAGATGTTTTTTAAATTTATTTATTTTATTTTTTATTTTTTTGTGGGTACCAGGGGTTGAACTCAGGACCTCATGTGCCAACAGGTGCCCATGCTGCTGAGTGACATCACCGGCCCTTTATTCGTATGTGGGTACCGGGAGTTGAACTCAGGACCTTGCACTTGCCAGGCAGGCACTTATACCGCTGAGCTATCTCACTGGCCCAAGATGTTTTAAAATATACTAATAATGGGGCCAGTGAGATGGCTCAGCAGCGTAAGCGCCTGCCGGTGAAGCGCGAGGGCCCGAGTTCGACTCCCGGAACCCACATACGAAAAAGGGGCCGGTGATATCGCTCAGCGGCACGGGCGCCTGCTGGCGTGTGAGGTCCTGAGGTCGATCCCCTGGTACCCCCCCAAAAAAATACTAATAATGAATACAAGTAAAACATTCTGTATAGATCAATAGTAATACTCAAAAATACACTTATCATAACATCTCATTATCTGAACTAAAAGCCTTCATACCAGGACTTTATCATTCTGTCAGAATTTAGAGGATTTATAGACAAATAACAGACATGGCATTGACATTTTTTTTTTTTTTGTGGGTACCAGGGGGTCGACCTCAGGACCTCGCGTGCCAACAGGCACCCGTGCCACTGAGTGATATCACCGGCCCCTTTTTCGTATGTGGGATCCGGGAGTCGAACTCGGGCCCTCGCGCTTGCAAGGCAGGCACTTATGCCGCTGAGCCATCTCACCGGCCCAGCATTGACATTTTTAGAACCATAGTGATGCTCAAGAGATTTGGATCTTTTAAAATTGCCGTGTTTTTTTTTTACAAAAAAACCCTCCAAGAGAGAAAAAAGAAAACATATCTGACAACTTTTTGAAAGCTTTGTTTTGAACTGTCAGGTAATTTATATACCATCTGAATTCATGACAATTGGGAAACAATTTGCATTATTTAAATCAGCACGGAGATTCCATCTCACTCCAGAAAGAATGACTATCATCAAATAATCAACCAATAACAGATGCTGGAGGGGCTGTGGGGAAAAAGGAACCCTTCTCCACTTTTGTTGGGAGTGCTGACTGGTGCAACCATTATGGAAATCAGTATGGAGATTCCTCAAAAACCTAGGATTAAGAGGCCCCATTCAACCCAGCTATTCTCCTTCTGGGTATCTTCCTGGAAGAATTAAAAACATCATACCTCAGTGATATATGTTCTCCCTTGTTTATAGCAGCACAATTTGTAATAGCTAAATCTTGGAAACAACCCAAATGCCCATCAAATGAGGAATGGATAAAAAAGATGTAGTATTTTTATACAATGGAGTACTACTTAGCCGTAAAGAAGGATAAAATTGAGACTTTTATAGGTAAATTGATGCAACTTGAGACCATGCTCATAAGTTAATAAATGAGACTCACATGTGTAAATATCATATTGTCTCCCTGGTGCAAGAAACTGAAAGAATATGATCTATAATGTACAATAGACATTGTGCAATGAAAGATAATTTTTCAAAAGGAAAGAGGAGTTAGGATGGGGAAAAGGGGAAAGGAAGCAAGGGAAAAGGAAAAAAATGCAAGTTAGTTATATTACTAGTGTCTCTTAGTTCATTGAAAAGGAAAGTTTGTGCTAGTGTCGATTGCAGAATTTTTATACCTGTATCTTATACTCTGAGTACTTTGAAGTTAACAATATGCAATGCATTAACTATTGTTATTCTCCTATTATTTTTTATGAAATTTTGCTTTAATTTTTCCCATAAAATAAAAAGAAATAAATAAAAAATGGGGTGGGCCATTCTCAAGACAGACTCCAGTAGAGGCAGATTGTTCTGTGGCCTGACACTGGTAGGGACAAGGGCTCCTTTGGTCTGATCCCAGTTTTGAGACACACTAATTGTTTGACTCACAGCTCTTTCTTTTCTGTTTCTTGTCCTTATCTCTTTCCAGATGTACACAAGGGAGATCATAAAGGCATATAACAAACCTTTTGTAATTAAACCAAACTCAATGTGTACTCCCCAAAATGTATATTTTATGAATTGGGGACTAATTTAAGATGAAGAATTTTTTTAAAAGTAGATTATTGTCCAAAGGTAAATTAGAGAGTAAAAAGACAAAACTTCAAAGCTCTTCTCTCACCCCCCTGACTCTAGTTTTAAGTCTATAGTGTTAACTACAGGAAAGGTATTCAGAGTAGCTTACAGATAAAGAGACATTAGCTAAGTATGAGCCAAAGGGGTCACAAGATCAAGAAAAGGGAAGCACTTCCTAGAGTGCCCCTCATCTGCAGTCACTGGCCTCAGGCACGTTCAAATGTAAGTTATGCCTTAGGGGACAAAATGAGAAAATACTGTCATGGATAGACATTTGCACCTGGGCAGAATGAAGCCTTGACAGACCTTTGACTCCCCCATTTTTAAAATACATACATAGCTCCAAAAATTGTCATTTAATCTGTTTCCACACCTAAACCGGACCTGAACAGTTCTTGCTATCAAATGTGGCTATCAAAACTGCAGATCGCTCTGAGAAGCCTGCAAAGAAATTTTAAGATTAAGACAAACATTCTTTAAACATTCTTTGAATTCACAATGTGATGAGGTTTTTCTCTCTCACCTTACTGGTGTTAGTTTATTGCAAGAAATGTCTATACTAATTGGTCACCCCCAAAAGTTCTTATTAGCCAATTTATATAATAAAACTACGACAGAGTTTTATACCTACAGCTCAACTTGGCCAATATTTCTTAGTGCACTCTGACCTGAAAGTAACTGTGTGTCCTTGTTTTATTGTCCATTTCAAAGTGCTTGATATCCAGGTTAGATTATAATAGTTAAACTTAATGTTGACACTTCAATACTGGTGTAACTAACCTTCTGGGTGTTCAACAACTAAGGCTTAAAGACCAGAGTTAAAAGGTAAGTAGGCCTAGAGGATAGCCAACATTTTGGCCCTGGCCCTCCAAGGTCAAAAAGGTCCCAGAACAAGAATGGATCTGTCTATAAGATCCTATAACTCTGGTGAGTCACCAATCTCATGAGCAAAGAGATTGTTAGATCCCAGAGGACAGGAGTTGATCAGCACGCATTGCACTTAAAAGAGGGTTATTGAAGAGAGAAAAATGTTCCCATGCTTCCAAGGACAGCCATATAATCTAGCAAAGACTGTGACCCATCCTAGATAACACACCTGACAGAAGAAAAACTAAAAGAGCTAAAAGGCTGTGGCCATGGCCCCAAAAATAATGCCTGATGAACCTGAATTAACCTCAGTATATATACACACAGAGCAAGATTAATTTTGATTAACACAGGTCTCCATTTGACTTGGTCTTTAACACCCAAAAAGTATATATAACAAAAATTATACAGAGTAATATTAAATCAAAAGCTTGGCTAAATATAAAAAGGAGACAACTGAGCCAATTAGCATCCCTTTGTTGGGAACAACAACAAAAAAACATACTTATGATAACTAGTGCAATGCAACCTGAAATATGGGGTAAAGTCCTACTCAGGGCAGTAATCACACTATTATGTTAAGTGATTCTGACTTCTTTGCTTCTGACTAGAAGACAAGAGATGGAATAAGTTGCCCAGCCTCAGATGGTACCCAAGGCTCCTATTGACTTGGTTGTCTCCAGGGTGGATAGGCAGATGTACATTCAGGTATCCATAGGTCCAAGGGTGCTAGGTTAAAACCACAGATCAACCAGCTAACCTCCCAGTCTTGAGGCATCAAAGGACCAGATCAGTTTTCACAGGTATGATAACCTGGCTGTTATCTCTATTACCCAATTAGGACTTCAAAATGTAATTGGGCACATTGAATCTCTTACTGAACTATACAAAAAGAGCTCTAAATGACACTGAAGAGGGTAGTTTGTTATTAAATTCAAAAGTAAAAATGATGAGAAAAGCCAATCTACAAAAACAAATGGCCCCTGTATTCTAACAACAACACAAGGTGGAATATGTGCCATTATTGAAACAGAATGTTGTGTGTAAATTCCTGACAACTCTACAAATGTGTCCTTTGCATTACATGATCTACACTCACAAATCAATACAATGTCAGACTCTTCCATAAACTTCAATGACTGGCTGACATCCTGGTTCCTCATAACAACCTGATGGGAAAAGTCCTAATTTTTCTGGCTACAATACTGGGTATTGAAATTCTTGTCTGATTCATTGTTGTTTGGTGGTAATATATTTTCCCACTTTTTCAGACTATCAAAGGATGATGCTTTCTCAAAAGATAGGACCCAATACTCCTATATCTCCTTTAGATCAGTCAGGACAAGGTTTTTCGTACCTGACTAGGCAGTATCAATACCACTCTTCAGCCTGAAGTAGTTACTAAAGATTGTTGGGTACCAGAAGTTCACAATGTCTAATTTTGTATACTTCCCTAAGGGATAAAAGGAAGCTTCAGATTATCAGTACCACCATTTTGAGATTTGAACTCCAGGGCCATATCCTTCTTAGCATAAGACTGCCTCTACCCTCTTGAGTCATCTAATAATTCCCTCCTCAAATCCCCTTCACAATCAATAAATACCACTGTTCTGGCTGCCAAATGGCCTTTTGTTCCTCATGAACAACTGGTCATCCTGGATCCCTGCTGCACTGCCATTTTGTCTTTTGCTCTTTCTTTGTCTCTGCCATGCACCATAACACCTGGCAGGAGATCAAAGACTCACTGCAGGGGTCCCTGATTAAAAAAAAAATCAGCATTCCACAACCTCTTAAGAATAAGGGAACAAATGATAGAAGAAACAAAACTAGGTAAAAAGGAGATGAAGAAATAAAAAATCTATAATTGTACTTTTAAGAAAAACTGCAGCTTTGAATACTTCTGGAGGTCACCCTGGCATGTGATCTCTCCCTCTGTCCTTATAGAGAACCGTGTTACATTCTTAAAGATCCATTACAATAACTTGTAAATTCCTGTGCACTAGCTTCTTTTTACCCTGCAAATTGCCTTTTCCTCTACCCCAGAAAACAGCTGCATTGGAGACAACATGTCTTAAGGCATATCTCCTCTTCAAACACATGTGGATGTCTTAAACTGTAACCTGGCAGACAGTGAAAATACACATCCAAGATGAAACAACCTTTATATGTGTGCCCTACTATTGGGGACCCCCGGTTACTGTAGGCCCTCATGAAAGGTTCAGTCTCCTACTCAGTGATTTGGCACACAGCTGAAAATGAAACCAAGAGAAAACTGCAGTTGTAATGGACTCTTGGATGACCAATTGCTCCAAGGAACAAAGGACATTTATCCACAGCAGTTCTCAGCTTTTACTGAATGTACAAGGAACAGAGGCATGAGTGTAATATGGGCAGAGGGTCATGGTTGGATGTATGGGAACAGCCACTTCTGCAGACTACCTAGCAAGAGAGGAACAAGGCATGGGTGTATCAGGCACAAAACTATCAATTTTCCACATCAGCTTAATGGGTAACTTAGTATGTTTCTATAAGCAACGTTTTACTGTTGAGAAGAAGACTTTGTTCTTAATGCTTCAGTGGTGTCATGGTCCCATACCTCAGCCCATCCCCTCATCAGCTGCTTATCTGACCTCAGGGGTGGTAGTTAATGAGGGGGGTGATGCTGGCCCACTCATTAACCACTTTGCCTCCATGGGAAAAGTAAATACCTCAGCTGAACTCCAGTTGCATTCTCTAGGCCAATTAAAAAGAAATTTATCTCTTACAGGTAGCACTGCCTGTACTTCCATAATTATTATACCAAGGTTTAGTAAGAAAAAGAAAAACTGACCATCAAGTTATGACCAGCCTCACATATGAACAACTTGGGTTATGACTGGAATGTTAGTTTAACTTACAACCAAAGTCTTGAGTTATAACCCAAATGCCAGCTGCTTATGCTATTTTAAATAAAGACTCACAATGCCAGAAAAGTGTATGTAAGCATATGTAAGTATGTGTCAGTCTGAGCCAAGATGCATGTTTTTGTGTATATGATTTCCATCAGTGCTTTATATAATTGCTATGATAACTGCTATCAAAATGGTCACAAAAAAGCTAGAAAACAGGCTAAGGAATGAAGGGAAGATAAAGGAAGCAATCACAATAAAAAAGAACAGTGTTAAAGAAAAGGCAGAAACAGACAACCTTACATCAGTTTTTAGTTCTGAAAAGGTTGCAACCTAGTGAGCCAGAAGCAAGTCCTACTGGGCTTCAGACTCTCTCAAGGAGAGAAAGGAGCCAGATTCCTGATATTCTTATGGGGGGGGACTCCCAACAATAACCACCTTCAATTTCATCCTCCCTGCAAGCCAAAGATGTCAACTTGAATGGTGAGTACAGTATGCAATTGTTGTTTCTGGCAAACTAGGCACATTTTATAATTCTTTTGTGAATACACTAGGAAAATTATTGGTATTTCTGGTAAATTATGCACATTATAATGTGCATCCTTTGATATAATTTGATAGTCTGAAAAAGAGGGAAAATATATTAGCACCTAACAACAATGAATCACGTGAAAGACAATTTCAATACCCAGTATTGTAGCCAGAAAAATTAGGACTTTTCCCATCAGGTTATTATGAGGAACCAGGATGTCAGCCAGTCATTGAAGTTTATGGAAGAGTCTGACATTGTATTGATTTGTGAATGTAGATCATGTAATGCAAAGGACAAATTTATAGAGTTGTCAAGAATTTACACACATTCTGTTTCAATAATGGCACATATTCCACCTTGTGTTGTTGTTAGAATACAGGGGCCATTTGTTTTTGTAGATTGGCTTTTCTCATCATTTTTACTTTTGAATTTAATAACAAACTACCCTCTTCAGTGTCATTTAGAGCTCTTTTTGTATAGTTCAGTAAGAGATTCAATGTGCCCAATTACATTCTGAAGTCCTAATTGGGTAATAAAGATAACAGCCAGGTTATCATACCTGTGAAAACTGATCTGGTCCTTTGATGCCTCAAGACTGGGAGGTTAGCTGGTTGGTCTGTGGTTTTAACCTAGCACCCTTGGACCTATGGATACCTGAATGTACATCTTCCTATCCACCCTGGAGACAACCAAGTCAATAGGAGCCTTCTCCTATTGCACATTATAAAAGGAGCCTTCTTTTATTATGAAAATGTTAGCTAAGGGGTGCTTTGGGAAGTTCAAAATGCATTATAGGTATTTCCATTATTTAGTACGGGAAAAATAGTCTTGACTTACAACCAACTTGAATTACAACCAGCCCTCATGAACAAACTGAGTTTGTAAGTCAACAGTCCACTGTACTTATTTTAAAGGGGTGGCTTAAGTTCCTTATTTCAGACTTGGAGACCTTCAGACCCAGCCCATAACACTACAGACAGGAAGAAAGCATTTACAAGTGCCAGTGGCTGTGCAGGGGGTCCGTGGGGTTTGTGGTGTGTGTGAGGGTGGGTGTTCATTGCACTGTACCATGGTCTCCAGGTTGGTCCTGAGAAGAGCTCAGTCTGGTTGAGAGGGGTGTGGGATGAGAAAAATAACACAGGTCCCTGCACAAGAGGGGAGCATCATAGACAAACCTTAGAAAGTGAGAGTATGTGCATGATCTCCCCGCTGAACACAGAGACAGACCACAGTTACTAGCCTCTTACCCTTACCTTGGACACAATGATATGGTCCATAGCTACAGTTCCCATCAACTGAATCCCTCAGTTCTCTGGCCGAGTTGTTGTTGTTACTGCCTTTGCCACCACCTGCTACCCCAAAGGCTCCTTCCTCCACCTTTCTGGTCTTTGTTTTGTGATAAATGGTGCATGATAGACCATCAAATAGGCTTTTGTAGAAAGTAATGGGGCTAGATTTATTTTGTCCCTGTGGGGATGGGCTGAGATCCTAAAAAGATGTAAGGCCCCAGCCAGAGGAGAGACAGAGTTATATAGGGATTAGAGAGGGAGCTGTTCACCAAAGGAATATGGGGAGTGGGATGCCAGTGGTTGAGGTTAACAGAATGGTCAGAACAGTTGGGCGGTTATGTAGATAACACTAAACACTTCAGCACTTGTAAGATTGTCCTGTCCTGGTCTCATCTTTATGGCCTCCTGCTCTGTGTGTGGAGGATAGCATGACCCATCAGTGGATTCCTGCTGTTTGCTGAGAATGGCATGTTTACTGACAGGGTCTTACCTGGGTCAGGCATGATGGGTTCAAACTCTCCTCATATGATCCTTATGGAAGCTTCCAATGCAACACTTTGTCCATAGACTCTACCACCATCTTTCTTTCAGAAAAAATGCCCTTTCATCTGAGAATTGATTTTCCTAGTTCAGGCTTGAGGTTTGGCCCAGTTTTTAAGACCCAGACTCCTCAAGTATTGCCAACTTCCTCACAATCCTTGATGTTACAAGAGCTCTGAGCACCCATGTCATTCCAGTACTCTAATGTTACAGTGATGGCACCCTATAGAGAGAACATATGCTGGCAATTGAGTTTCTAAAGAGCTTCCTATTTATGATATCTTGGGCAAGTCACTGTAGTTTTTTTTTTTTCAGTTTTTATTTCTATTACTACGTTTGTAGTACATAGTGATTACACTCCTTGTGGAGAGTTGGTACACGTACATAATGTGTAAAGAATTGAGATGCATTTTTTTAATACACAAAGATGGCATAGTTTTCTCTCCATCCCTTCTTCCTATGTCTGCTGCCATCAACCTAGTTAAAACATGTACTATTGTGGTATCTCATAACATTTTCTATCACAGACGTGGGAAGAGGACAAATGGCCTACTGGACCAGATCTCAGATGAGTTGTATGTGGCATGTAGGCCCTCAGTGGTATCACCTGAATCAGATTTGTGATGAAATAAAAGAACAGTATGGAATTTGAAAAACCTCGGTTCTATTCCTGTCAGGAATGCCACAAACTTGCTGTGTGACTTTAGGCAGATGATATTACCTCACTGGGACTAAGTTTTATTATAGGCAACCAAATTAGATAAAAATTGATATACAGTCCAAGAAGGTCAGGGTTCTCAAGGAAGTCAATAAAAAAAATAAAGACAGAATTGTAGCTAGAAGCACATCTTAAAACAACCAGGCTTCATATAAAGATGCAATAGCCAGGCCTACATGCCTCCCTAAGCAATTAATAATAACTTAAAATTATACTGCAATTAGCACCCCATGGCCCAAAAAGTCCAGATAGCCATGAGTCACCCAGGTGGGTGACCAGAACATGCAGAACCATCCCTTCCCAAAAATGCCTTTATTCTTTTCATGTACGCTTGCTATGTGACCCATTTCCCTATTGAGTCAATATTAGCTAAGCAGCTATACTTGTAATCCTATAGATAGATTATAGTTTGACCCATGTTGTGACATTGCTGTATAAAAAGCCTAACAAAAAGCCTCAGTGGCAACCCATTTAGAACCCCTCCTGTCTCTCAGGAGCTATGTCTCAATAAAACTTTCATACTCTTAATCTTTATTGTCCTTTAGAATTCATTTTCCAAGTTCAAGAGACCCGAACTCAACATATCTAACAGGTTGAATGTTATATTTCTCCCATATCAGTTTGACCAAGGTTGCAATGAGGAAATTGGCCACTAGCTGGAGGGTCATTACTAGCTCTACTATTGAAGTGTTGTGGTTTGCAATCTTTCTTCTTTGAATGTTCATAACTTTTGATTTCTTTATTCTTTGAGTGCCCATAACTCTTGCTGGGTAAAGTACTCATTCACCATATTCTGCCTTCTTCTGTACACTACAAGCCTTTCCCTGGTTTCTATGTTTATTCTTCTTCTCTCTATTTTCTTTCCTTTGGTAATATCAATCTCTTTCCCAAGTTTAACTGTAACCTCTTTTACGGAACTCACAACTGTACATCTCAGTCTTTTAACTTACCACCTGGGTTCAAATTTAGAACTTCCACCTGCTCCCTGAGAATTTTATATGCTTATTCCTGCTGGCACATTAAAGACATCATAACCCAAAGTGATCTCCTTGCCTTTCACATCCTCCCCCTGTCCCTTACATTCCCTGACTTCTGCCACCTGCTCTTTCTCAAGTTTTCCTTAAACCAACCACCATATACTCAGTTGTTCAGACTCAAAACCTCATTGTCATGCTGTTTGTAATAGTGAAAAGTGTATGTGGACTCTGTAGTCATACCAGGGTCAAATATTGGTTCTGTGATTTCCTAATGATATATGACCTTAGAAATATTACCTAATATCTCTCAGCCTTATTTTTCTTATCTGTAAGCTCATTCTCATAAAATTCTGGTGAGGATTCAAACAAGTGATGTGCCAGTAACATGACAAAATGCACAATGTATTGGTGCTTACTGTGCCTTCCTCAGCTTGGTCATTGAATATTACTGTTCTCATCTCTTCCAAATGATTATCCTGTATCCTAGTTCAATAATAAAACAGAGAGGACTTTCCACATCCTCCCACAATCAAATCTGTTTGCTGCCCTGCATAAGAACTCATATAATCTTTCTTCAATGAAAGAACTGATCCTGAGCCTTCCTAAGGAAATCCTTGCACTTGTTGACTCAGTTTCACTCTTCCTCATTTGCTTAGCTGTCCTCCTTCTTTTCTGATGAAGTTTCCAATTTACCAGATCATTTCATTAGCACAAAAACCATACTATAATATTGCCAATCTTGATAAAGCTCTTTCTTGAGTCATATTACTGTTACACATCCTCTATCTTCCAATTCTCTGTTGTGCTTTATAGCAAAATTCTCAAAATACTTATCTAAATTTACCCTCTGTCACTTGTATTCCTTTTCCCCAATGCTCTTCTTATTTAATTTCTTTTTCTCCTTCTCCTTCTCCTTCTCCTTCTCCTCCTCCTCCTCCTCCTCCTCCTCCTTCTTCTTCTTCTTCTTCTTCTTCTTCTTCTTCTTCTTCTTCTTCTTCTTCTTCTTCTTCTTCTTCTTCTTCTTCTTCTTCTTCTTCTGCACTGGGAATCCAACTCATGACCTCATGTTTGCCAGGCAGGTGCTGTGCTGCTGAGCTATATCCCCGGCCCTTCTTTTTTAATTTCTGAAGTCCTTTTTTATTTTTTTTAAATTTTTACTTTTTTATTAGTACATGCTTGCAGCACGTAATGATTACATTCCCCATGGGGAGTCAGTACATGTACAAAACACATCTTAATTCTTTTTTTATCCCCCTCATTTTGTTCCTCTTGCTTTTTACAAAAGATCTAGTACTCTATTTCCTGTTATTTATCTTCAATTTTGCTCTTTATTTACATTTTGGATTTCTCATGTAAAAGAAACCATGAGGATTTATCTTTACCATTCCACTACTGAATCACCCTTGTCAAAGTTGACAATAAATTCATTGAAAAATCCATTGGTCAACCATCAGGCATCTTGTCCTCAAAGAAGTATTTGATAACTCTGCTCCCTTTGATATATTTTCTTCACTTGGTTTCAAGGACACAAGCATGTCTTTCTCTGACTCTTACAATATCCCTTACTCTTTGCCCTCATCTTGCATAACTCTACATGTTGGAATAAGGCCAGAGTTCAAATCTTAGTTCTCTTCTTTGTATATATTTATTCCCTACGTACTGTCATCAAGTTCTATGGCTTTAAATGGCATCTATTGATGGAAAATTCCCCAAATTTTATCTCTAATTCTAATTTGTGCTCTGAAGTCTAAATTTACATAATATGCAATAATAGCCTATGAAATGTCTGCTTAGATGTCATAGAAGTATCTCATATTTACCATGTTTAAAAAAGAATTTTTGATTTATATCTGGATCCTTAAATCTGCTATTTCCACAGGATTTCTCATCTCAGGAAATAGAAACTCTACCATTCCATTTTGTCTTTATTTGTACCACTAGAACAAAATACTGAACATCAGGAATTTATAAAGAACAGAAATATATTTGTCATAATCCTGGAGGCTGGAAGCCCAAAATCAAGGTTCTAGAAGATTCCATGTCCACTGAGGGCTGTTCTATTTCCAAAATGGCATATTAAATGTTACAGCTTATGTAGTAGAAGAGATTAAAGTACAAAAATAGCATACCTAATTTCCTTCAGCCCTTTCACCATGCACTAATAAAGCACAATGTAGTAATCACATCCATGGCCTAGTAACCTAAGAGCACTACCCTTTAATATTGTTGAATAGTGGATTAAGATTCAGCATGAATTGGAGAAAACACAAATATTCAAACTGTAGCACAGTTGTTTAGGCCAAAAACCTTGGAGACATTCTCTTTCTCTCGTATCTCACACCTGACTCATTATATCATATCCCTCTTTCTTTGTAATATTCTCCAAATCCAACCACTTCTCACTTATATATCCTGTCCCAAGCTTCTGATATATTTTGCTTGGATTACTGCCACTATCTCCTAACTGGTGTCCATGTTTTGGTCCTGGTCCCCCTAGAATCTATGGTTTAGGTACCATCTTCCATATTTCAAAATCTAAAATGATGTTAATCCTCTGTTTAAAACCCTGTAATGTTTTCCAATCTCAAAGTAAAAGCCAAAATCTTAATCATAACATACAAAGCCATGCATATGATCTAAGACCTTTACCTCACTATTTGTCATCCATTCTCTCTCTGCTCAAGTCATATTGACCTCTTCACTGTTCTTCAAAAATACCACATATTTTGTTGCCCCAGAGCCTTTATGCTGGCTATTATATCTGCCTAGAATGTTCTTTCCCCATATTCAACTCTGTGTCTCTGTCAGAACTCTGATCAAATGTCACCATAGCAAAGCAGACCATCCTTACCTGAGTACCTTGAATAAGATAAAACCAACACTACTTCTCTAATATTGTCTACTCTGCTAAGCTTTTTCCTTCATAGTTATCAATACCATCTTATGTGTTATAAATGTATTTTTTGCCTGTAATTTATTTTCCCCTCTAGTATTATGGGGAAATTGAGTCAACAGTAGCCAGGAGCTCAGGTGAAGAAAGGAAATTTTATTAAACCCAGTGGACCCCAAAGGAATAATCTCCAAAGTCTGAGGTACTGATTAGAGAGAGTTTGTCTTTTTTATAGAGTGGTAAACAGAAGTTATAAAAACTAGATAAGCTTTAGCTGAAGGCCATGTTACAATATGTATCTTGTGGTGAGTATAGCTGTATGTAGCAAAGATGTTTTTAGCACATTTATGAAGTTTCAATCTGATGATGAATCATGATTTAGCTGAGATCAGTGGCAGAGAAGAGACTGGCTGTATCTTTATTGAAAAAAATGGCTGCTATTAGGTCAGGATTTCTGCTTTATTCCCCCTCTCGATGCTCCTCAGGGACTCCAAGGGGGATCATCATTTGAGTCTATTGCAGACTATTGAGTGTAAGCAGGGCTTAAGCACATCAAAATCCAATAACCTAGGTGTCTCTCCTTCTGGAGAGCTGTCTCAATTAACCTCTGAGTTAAATACACAGGGGATTATAGAGCAAGCCATAAAAAATGAGAATTCCAATAACAATGATCAAGAAAGTAAGTATGGAGGCCATTAAGCCCTTTTATTTGTCAAACCATTGTTTTAGTAAACTTGTAAAGGGGTCATTAACTCCAGCATTTCTGGCTAGTTTTTTCTGACAGAGTTGTTAAGCCTTGGAGGGCCTTGGCAATTGTGCCATCAGGGGCAGGGTTGTTTGCAATAAAAATACAGCATTAGATTTTTATCATAACACAGACACCACTTTTTCTGCTAGAATCATATCCAGAGCAAGTCTGTTTTGCTAGGCCTTCTGGCTGGTGTGACTGAATTGTTCAGCTATATCCTTAATAGCATCCCAGTTGTAATTTACAAACCTTTGTTGATTATAATAAATATACTTTATCCAATCTACATTTTTGTTGATAGTGACTGACCAGAACAGTGAACTTTCAAATCCTGCAGCTTCTTGGTTTCAAGCTTGAAAGTTACTGGGGACCCATTCTGGGACCCCAACTGCATCCATGTAGATACTAAGATAAAAGGAACCTGGGGGCTGATTTATTGAGCGGCATTTCCTGGATGCATGGGAAGTATCAGGAGGAGAGAATGACCTTTGAGCAGCGGTAAAGGGAATAACTAATTACACTAGGGTACAGGTTCTAATCCAGACATTGGGAAGGGTCTGGTACAGAGATTTGTTACATAACCACCAGATATCTCCACGTGAAGTGGTGAGATCCACTGGTTGAATTAGGGCTAAGTCAGGGAAGTTTCTAGGGGATGTACATCCGGGAGTGTCACCTACACTAAGGCCAGTGTTTCCAGTTCCTCTGATGTGTGTGTTGAACTGCTGGTCTGTGTTGGGTGGCCAGACTGTGTGAGGAGGCTGACAATGGTAGGGGGATCCCAGAAAGAGTAGGGCTAGAGTCTGACAAGCCTAGTTTAGGCTCTCAGGTTTACAACTGGAAAACAAGGTAATAAATAAGGCAAGTGTCAAATTTAAGAGCTATAGGCTTGTCGGTGGCAGTAACATTTAGGGTTAGGTGTTTCCCTATTGCCCCTGGAAACAGCTGAGGGTAACCAATCCCAAGATCGACAATAAGTACAGAAGTAAAAACATGTATTTTTCTAGTTTTTCTCAGTTGATGGGTATGACAGTCTAGAGTCCTATAGCAAAAAGCAAGGTTAGAGTTTTAAGGAGTCCTAGAAAAAAGGGAGAGGCAACCAATAAAACACTCCAAGGTCAGCATCCTCAGGCTTTGGCCATAGACAGTCCCGTCAGCTTCCAGGTGTGACAGGAGCAGGGCTTGGGGTTCTCTGGTGACGGAGGGTGGTCCTTAAGAGGTTGTCTGCATCAGGTGACACCTTCCAATCCTCAGTGATGATGGGGTGGGCTCTCTTTATGTGCATGTGATGCATCCAAGGCTGGATCTCTGCAACTGAAACAGCTGTAAGTGTGGTCAGGATTATCATATATGGTCTCCTCCATGTGGTCTGGAAAGATTCTTGTTTTTAGCCCTTAATCCTAATTGTGTCTCCAGGTGAGAATGAGTGTGCAGGGGAGTCAGTGGGGAAGGGGACCCTTTCTAAGGCTGTTTTATGTGTGTAGGAGTACACTTTTATAGTTGCTGGAGCTGGCAAATTATACTTGAATCACCTAGCTGTTTTAAAACTCCCTTAAAGTTTTTAATTATAAGAGGTGGTCTCCCACAAAGTACTTCATAGTGGGTAAATCCTGTCAGCCCAAGTGAGCATCAAACATGAAGGCCATGGGAAAAAAGTCAATACATGGGGCTTTGGTTTCATGGCAGAGCTTGGCTAGGGTTGTCTTTAAGGTCTGGTTCATCTGTTCCAACTTTCCAGAGCTCTGAGGCCAATATGCAACATGCAGGTTTTATTCCATTGGGAGCAGTTTAATGAGGGTTTGAATTATTTCTGTTACAAAGGCATTTTTGTTACCAAGTCATTGTGATTTACTATGGACAGAGGGAGTCCATATCTGGGAATAATTTTTCAGAGTAATGCTTAACTAACCTTGGAGGAATTTTCTGTTCATGTGGGGAAAGCTTTTAATTAACTAGAAAAAGTACAGACTAGGACCAGAAGATATGTGTATCCTTTGTTGGGTTTGACTTCTGTGAAGTCTATTTATGTACATTTAAAAGGTGATGTTCCAGTCATTTGGATCCCAGGAAGGAACTTAGGCCTCTGAATTGGATTATTTTGAGCACAGGTTTGGCATAGTTGGTAGACAGTGGAGCAGATGCTGGGAAGGTGTGTGATGTAATAGTAGCAGCCTAGGAGTTCTTGCATGGCTGTTTTTCCTCTATGGGTTAGACCATGGTGTTTTTGAACCCAGGCATAGGCCATTTTTTGTGGGGTAACAGTTTGTCCATCTGGGGGTGTCCACCAGGTGCTTGGTCACTTAGTGGCTTGGTCTTGTTTTGCCCAGTTATATATATATATATATATGTATATATATATATATATATATATATATATATATATATATATATATATTATATCCAGGGAGTTGATTTTTGATTACTATCATTGTCAGGAGGAATTTCCATTAAGTATTCTAGGTTTGCTTGCAATTTTTTTTGGTCCTAAGATACTCCTTCAGCAGCTGCTTTTTCACCTTTATCTGCTTCATTGTTTTTTAAGAAGATGAGATTTTTGACTTTTTGATGTCCCTGGCAATGAATGATTGCCACTTTGGCAGGCCTCCAGACAGCAGCAAGGAGCAGTAGAATTTTTTTGTTGTTTTTAATGATTTTTCCTTCTGCCGTGAGTAATCCTCTCTCTATATATAACATTCTGTGAACATGATTTGTTGCAAAGGCATATCTAGAGTCTATGTAGATGTTGACCTTTTTGTTTTTAGAACAATTGAGGGCCTGTATGAGATCCCATAGTTTAGTTCATTGTGCAGAACGTCCATGTGGGAGAGTTTCAGCCAAAATAATTTCAGCCAAGGTGACTACAGCATGTCTGGCCCATCAGACTCCATTTCTAACAGAGCTACTTCCATCTGTAAACAGGGTGACTCAGCATCTGTCAGGAGGTCCATCTTTAAGTCTGGTCAGCTTGAGACTAGCTCATTGATTAGTGCCAGTCAGTCATGGCCTGGAGGGCCCAGCTCAGTGGGCAGGTACATGGCAGGATTTAATGGTTTTATTGTCATGGAGTCAGGCAAGGATTTTCACATAAGAGTCTGGTACTGAGTGATCTGGTTGTTGGAGAGCCTGCCATATCCATGGTTATTCAGGAGATGCAGTGCAGCGTGTGGCACCTGGATGGACAGGTCTTGGCCTAAGGTGAGCTTCTCAGCTTCCTTGATCAGAAGGACAGTGGCTGCCAGAGTGCAGAGGCAAGGGGGACAGCCCTTAGCAATGGGATTGAAGTGTTTTGACTGGAAGGCCACTGGGCACTCCCAGGGGTCAAAAGTTTGAGTAAGCACCCCTGAAGCCTCATGTCATTGATCATCAACAAACAAGTTGAATGGATGAGTTACATCTGGAATTCTCAAGGCTGGGGATGTAGAGAGGGCCTGCCTTTTTAATGTCACTGGTCTTTTTCTTGTTCTGGGTTCCAGTCAAAGGTGTCAGACTGTTTTTTCAATAAGGCATCATATAGGGGCCTTGTTTTTTCTGTTTATCCAGAAATCCAGATTATACAGAAACCAGTAGATCCAAGGAATTAATGGAGTTTCTGGTACATTGGGCTGGGAAATGAGAGAAGAAAGCCCTTGCTGTGGGTCATTGAGGTGGGTCTCCCCCAAGCCACATCCTGGCAGCACTTGCATGGGAGGTGCACCACTCAGACTTAATTTTGAAGTCCCCTCCACAGTCTCTGGGACACACACTGGGACAAACACCCCCATTGCCAGCTGTAAAGGAGAATGAAATGAAGCCATCTGGACTTATTCATTGTAAAACAGTTCTGGGTTTTCCTGGTAGCCGGCCCAAGGTTGGAAGAGTAGCCTGATCACCTCCTTGGTAGTTTCTGTTTTCTGGGTGGGGGATGGACTGTTTTAACCTCTGAATGAATGTGTGAGTGAATGTATGACATCCCTTTTGAATCCAGCTGCTTCAGATGTTCATTCGTATAGCTCAATGGCTTCAGCTATGGAGTTCAAGTGGGCTTGTCCTTCATGTCTGTGGCCTGTCATATGGCTTGAAGGTGACTCACATCTCTGTAACTGGGGTTACTGACCTGGCCTGAGATTACAGGTCTACCTATTGCTAAGACAGACCTTGTCTTTGAGAGGGGTGTGGCCAGGCAAGCATCTCACTGGTTCTCCATCAAAGAGGGCACCTCAACTTTTACTGTTGTCTCTGATCAAGGGAACACACCACATACATGCAGAGAGTCAAAATGGTATCTAATTAGTCAAAGCTTACAGTTCTGGAATGTATCCTAAAGAATTTTTAGAAAGGGCTTTTCTGGTGATTATGGAGTCAAAATGAAATAAAACCGGCTCTGTACCTAACAGACTCCCTCACAAAAACCCATCCTTTTTGAGGATTCCTCCATGGCAGATTTATCACCCCTTATGTGCCATCCTTACCTGAGTACCTTGTATAAGATAAAACCAACACTACTTGTCGCATATTTTCTATTCTCTTAAGCTTTTTCCATCATTGTTTTCAATACCTTCTTGTGTGCTATAAATGTGTTTATTGTCTGTGATTTATTTTCCCCGATGGAGGCAGGGACTTTTGTTCACTGCTAGATCTCCAAAGTCTAGAAAAGTCTCAGCACACATTTGGTACTCAATAAATATATCAAGAATAAGTGAATTTTCAGAGCTGTCCTAGATTTTCCTCTCCACTATCATTAGTCAATTCTCAGAGGATTCCCTCTTTTAAGGCAGGCAAGTCAATATCACTTCAAAGGAAACTGAGGCACAGATAGTGAGTTACAAAAGATTTCAGAAGAGCCATTAGTAAGAATGAATCTTTCTATGATTAAGAAAGCCTGGGATTAAGTGAGGAAATACTGAGCTCATAAAACATTTTCATTTTTTATCTGTTTTGTTTACTGTTGTATCCCAGTGGACAGGAAAGCACTTGGCACAAGGTGAGTGCTTGATACTTGCTGAATAACTAATGAGAATGAGTGATTCTAATTTAACAATTAGTGTGGTACAGAGGATAAACTAGAAAGAAAGAGTGTGAAGGCAAGGAGACCAGTTCAGAGGTTGTTGTGGTGGTCCCAATAGAAACTATAAAGTGGTGAACCTGTGGGCTTTTTGACTGTCTACCAAGGGCTGAAACCTAAGGAACAGTAGCCAACATATGATCCTACTTGTTGAAATAAATGTCCACCTGTCCCATTTTCACATCTAAGCTTCCAACACAATTACAGATATTGCCTTCTTATATTCTACTTCTAGGTCTTTCCTATTAGGTGGTGGTTCTCTTCCCATGGTATCCAGAGAAGCAAGTAGGTATACTTTGCAACATTATATTGCTAGCTATAGAGACCTAGAAATCTACTGTCAGATGTCACTAGTGATGTAGGTGATGATGACTTTTAAAAGTCATAGAGCCATTGTGACCTCACTCCTGCTTCAGAAGTAGTTTGGTAAACCACAACAGAGGGGAGCTGAGATATAAGTTTGTACAGGTCACCAAAACCTCCTCCACCTTGCTACCATAGAAAAACAGACTGAATTTTTAGCTTATTACAGTATCAGCTTATTGGATTTCCTGAGCCAACTGCCAGAAAACTCTCTTTGAAGACCAACTTGATAGAAAGCACTTCATTCATCTTATAGAGAAAGCTTATGTGAATCATGCAGTGCATAGGTGATATCGGCAAAGAGGTCTGGCAGGACTGTATCAACCTCTTTCTACCCACTGAGATGTGTTGTGATGCAGCAATTATCACCAATTCCCCACCCTGGTTATTAGCTTCTTATCCTGATGGTAACTTGTTCCAGTTGACCCAGGAAGAAGTTCAGATCTTGCTGGGAAGAGAGGAGAGAGAGAAGTTATTTCTTCAGGGAGTCACCCTTGCGGGAACCAAATGCTTGTTGATCCGGGACAACCTGTACACTGAAGGCAACAACACCATGGACCTGCGCACCAAAGGCCAGAGTCGAGGCAGCCAGGCAGTGACCGTGGTTCAGATTGAGTCTGTATATCTTGTGGTTATGGGAATAAAAGGAACAGAAGGAGGGCCTCTCAATCTCAAATCTTTTGAGATGGCAAGTTACATCAGAGAAGCCATTCTTCAACACATGACCCATTTCTAACTAAATAAAAATGAGTTGCTCTTTAACTTGTAATTTGAATTCAGTGTTATGTATTTCGCCTGCTTAATTAACATGTCCTTAAGGAAAAAGGGAGCTATCATATAAGGTTTGAAGGTGTGTAAGTATTGGGAAGGGGTGTGGCTTGGAGTATGAATAGTCCTTTTAGGTATTTGGACATTTAGGTTTTTTTTTTTTTTTTTTGACATTTTTTGCACCTGGGATTCTATTGTGGAAAACAATAAGCTCTGTCTTTTCTATCAAATATAATTGCCTCTATCTCAGGCCCTGGCTCACCCTGAACATCCCTTCTGGGCACACCAGTGACAAACTTGCCTGCTCACATGAAACCTTGGGAACACAGCTATAAACAAAGGATAGCTTATCAGGAGCCAAGGACTTTCTGTTCCCCCATTCCCCCTTCGCTCCACATCCCTTTCTCCTCAATAACTTTTCTGATTCCTCCCATACCACCTGAGTTAGCCAATCAGGACAGATTGTGAATCTTTTACCCAGCCAAGAGGAAAGAGGTCATCTGTCCCCTCCTGTGTTAGGATAAAATTGTTGACCCTCCTTTGTTACACATGTGTGCCTGTGCCTGCTACCTCATGCTGGTTTTCTCCAGAAGAAAAACTAAAACTGCCTTGTCAAGATTTCTTGTTCTGTGTCTGAGTGAATTCTTTTTGGCACCCACAAATTGATTCTGGGTTCTTATTCCTAAAACTATCTTTCCCTTCTCCCTTACTTGGTAGAGTATTGGACTGGGAACCAGAAAATCTTGTTCTCAACTTTTTTTCATGGTCTTTCTCTCTTTGAACCTGTTTCCTTATATGTGCAGTGAGGAATGTGCTCTTTCTCTCAGACTCTTTTAAGCTTTGGAATTTTAAGAGTTTGTAAGATTACAAACATCCTTTAAGGACCAGCTCAAATACTACCTCCTCCAAGAAACTTTTTCTCACTTTCTCTGCCCTTGGAACTAACCCTGATTTGAACTTTTAGAGCACCAACAGTCTAGGCCATTTCTTTGTTCCATAATCATATTCTGTCCAATATTCTTTGTATAAGTGTTTTGTGTTCACTTCTAACTTTTCACATATGCGTTAGTTTTATTTTCAACTTGGTTATAATCTCCTGGATAACAATTACTTTTCTATTGCCTTCCTCAGATCCCAGAATGGAGCTCTGCCACAGGAGTTAGTTATAGGCATAAACTCACTTAGCAGAAATAGAACTTCCAAAGAGTGGATTCTCCACAGTGTGGATGACCTGAGGTGATTCTGACTAGATTTTTCTCTTTCAACTTGTAGCTCATTTTTCTACCAGGGGAAGCATGCATGAGCAGGAACTGAGAGGTGAAAAAATAATCTAACAATTTAATCTGGTTTACAACTAGCAGCTCTGGGGCTAGCTGCAGTAAGGAAAGGCAGACTTGAGAAAAGGAGTGCTCCTTTGATCTTGCAGGAGTGGTGATTGTAGGGAACTTTCTGTATGTGAATTATAAGCAACCACCTGTAACATACACATGCATTCTCTCTCTCCCTCTCTTCTCTCTCCCTCTCTACCTCTCTCTCTCTCTCTCTCTCACACACACACACACACACACTTCATAAGTTTCTAAATATTAGGGTTTAAGTGTAGAAATATTAAAAATCTCCACAGTAATGCTATTCAGTATATTGCTACTGACATAGGTAATTTAAACTTTTGTAGTATACACATTCAAAAAGGAAAAAAATGAAATGAACTTAATTTTAGAATTTTATTTAATCCAACACATCCAAAATACTATTATATTAACATGGAATAAAACATCATTAATAGAATATTTTACATGTTTTATGCCAAGTCTTCAAAATCTGCCTTGTATTTCACATTTGCAACACATCTTGACTCAGACAAGCCTTGTTTCCATTTTTCAATAGTCACATGAATATGATAACTACCATACTATGCAGCGTATAACTTGGTCAACCCTCATCCAGTATTTAAAACCACTCTGCAACATCTCTGTCAGTAAATAAATCCGTTCAATATATACCATGGTAGGCCTTAGGTAATAAATGAAAATGTTGAAAGAGAGGAAAAACAGTCTTTCTAAAATAGTTATAGTGGGGATGTCTTAGTTACTTTTCTTGTTGCTGGGACAAAATACCCAACACACACAAGTTAAAGGCAGAAATGTTTATTTTGGATCACAGTTTATAGAGGTTTCAGTCCATAGTCAGCTGGCTCCAAGGCAGGGCAGCACAGCAGAGGCATGGCAGAAAAGCAACAATCCATGATAGGGCAGGCAGGAATCAGCAAGCAGTGGCAGCAAAACCTGTCTTCCATCTTTCTTTCTATAGTCTCTCCAGGATATAAGCCTATTGATTGGTGCTACCCACACCTAGGATGGGGATTCCATTATCCACACTGAGAACTATGCTAATCCAATTTAATTATCACTCACCCTTCATCCATATTCACACATCCTAGATCAGTGCTGGTGAACCCATGGCACACTTGCTGCAATGAGCATAGAGAGCCCTCTCTGTCAGCTCTGTCAGTCTGTGAGCTGAGTAGCTCCAGCATCACCTCAGCAGCCAAGCATTCAGGTTTAATTGCAGTATTGGCACTTTGCCATAAATTAGTGGTGTCTAGCTTGCAGTTTGGGCACTCAGTCTTTAAAAGTTTCATCATCACTTCCCTAGATCCAGCCACTTCCAAACAGCCCCATTCTAAAAGCACATGAGGCTTTGGGGGAATATCTCAATACAAGTTATAAAAGGGATAAAAGAATGGAAAAATAAATTCTAGTATAATGAACTAAATACCATGGAAGAGTCTATTTGATCATTCAAATATGTATTGAACTCTCATCATGTACCAGGTACTGTTCTAGACACAACCATAGATAAGGTAGGAAAAACCCTATGAAGACCTTACATTCTAAGAAGAAACATAATTCATGTCAAGAGATGATAAGTGCTATGAAGGAGAACAAAGCAGTATGAAAAGAGATAGAGAGTGATGGGAGGGAGTATTTTAAACAATTAGATTAGGAGCAGCCTTTCTAGAGAGAGGATATTTGTGTAAGGAAGAGAGGGAGTGAGTCATATCAAAAACTGAATAAATTATTTCAAGTAAAAAGAATAGTCTATTTAAAGGCCTTGAGGCTGGAGTGTGACAGGTCTGGTGAGGAAGTGCTAGGATGACAGTGTAATTCCAGCCTAACAAGAAAGTACCCCTTTCCCTTTCTATCTGCAGTATCCTCAAGCATGGTGGTGAAGTAGCAGATGATCCTTTCCAGGGTGGAGCAGCAAAGCAAAGATAAACCTCTTGCCAACCTCCTCCTCATCCTTTATTTGTGATTAAATCACATTAATTTATTTTGTTTGTTGTTTTTTTCAACCACAGCACACTGCTGACTTACATTGAACTTGTAAGGATTTTTCACACTGTGGTTGTTAAAAAAAGAGCTCAAAATAGTGATTAGGGCAAAAGGGCCAAAACAAATGTGGAAGAGGCTTCAATAGAGATTTCATCTTGGACAGGGCCTCAAAATGGCATGATACACAAAACTGAACAGAGAGAGAGAGAGAGAGAGAGATGAGATGGAAGGCGAGGAAAATGAATCATTAAGATAATTATCCTAGACTACTTTTTGCAGCCTGGACCTCCCAAATAAGTAGAAGAAAATAGAACCGTTGAGGATGAATGTCTTGCCAGTTAATTAAAGGAAGCTAGAAAATCATTAGAGGATAAGCTGAAGCACCAAGATGCCCATTTGAACAAAAAAAATTATTTGGGCATTTGGCTGACTGGGGCCCACAGTTAGTAGCCTGAGAAGAGATATCAGCCTAGATGGATCTTGCTTACTAGAAATCCTGCCCTTTCCTGCCAGAAAGAATCACTTCAGTGCTAGACCAAGCTATGGCCCTGGCCTGTTACAATGGTCTTTCCTTGGAGACTGAATGTTCTTGATCTTGAATGTTCTTGAAGCTTGAACTGAATGTGCAGAGAAACCCATGGGGCTGTCCTAAGGCTTTTATAGGCAGGCTTAGGCCAAGAACAGGAAGTTTGAGTCTTGTTGTAAGGATTCATCTCTCTCTATTCACTCTGTGTGCCCATGGTGTTTTAGGTGCTTAGAGAAGCATTCAGTTATCTTCAGAAGCTATTCTTAATCTTCTCCTGATGCAGTGCCACCACCTTTTCTTCTCTTGCATTCTACATTACAGCCACATTGAATTCTTTACTATTTTCATGATACATCTCACAATTTCCTCCATGGAATTCTCAGAAATCATGCCCCTTCCACTTCCTAACAATCTCAAGCCCATATCCTACCTGTTTTTAGGCCAGTTATCAAACCTCATTCCTCCAAGGATGTTCTCTATTCCCTAAGTTTGAAGACATTTCCTAATGCCTTAGAATTCCGTATCTCATTCTTTCAACCTCTCCCATAACACTTAATACTTTCAAATTTTATTTCTTATAGTGCATGTACATGTCTTCTCTGTTATTAGACTTAAAGTTTCCTGAGAGATTATTATTTTACTGTGACAGACATAAAAAATGATGGATGAAGAAATATTTCCAGTTGATCTTCTGTCTTTGTTTTCCCACATTTTAGATGAGAATAAAGAGAAGTTGTTCACAATTTTTCTTCAACCCTCTCCTTCCCAACTTCCCAGTACCAGTTAGTAATTCTCTTATCTAGGTAGAAGGAGATATGGGTGACTCACTCTGGAAAATCATTGGATCTGGTTTTGAGGCCTTATGTAATTAAATATCATGTTCACTGTATAGGTTGAGTTCTATGCCAAGTAAATTTTATATACAATCAACAGCATAGGAGTTGAATAGAAAAACTGCATTTGGGCTCTGTTCCAAGGTGCATACTCAGCTAAGAATTCTACAAACTGCATATTCTTTTACTCATATTTGTATTTTCTTGTAGGATTGTATTGAAAGACATTTATAGCAGATTTAAAAGGCTTGAAATCTGAATCTGAGGCCTGCACTATCACTAACTAACCCTGGATTAGGCACTCATATCAATGGGTTCCTGTTTTTACATCTAGAAAAGGGATATATTTGTACCCATAAGACTGGTATGGATATCAAGTTAAAGAATGGACACAAAGTGATTTGGAACATGTTAAGTGTTATAGATATCAAGTCAGCTATGGAGTAGAGATTATGTTAAAGTATCTGTGTTCAAAATGCTACTTGGAAGAAGGAGGTGGCAGGCTGAACTTCTGTGTGGTTGACAAGAGAATCTGGAAATCTTGGTTTTAATATACCACTTGCAGCAAAGGCTTTAACTTATTTTGAAGTGGAAGGAGAAGAGGGAAATATTAAGTGCTGTCTCTTGTGAAAAGGGTGGGGCCAGCTCTTAGTACTTGTAAGCAACCTCATCCTTTTGGCCTGGAAGGAAATAAGGTGATCATTTTCTAGGGCTAAAGCTCTGTTTGGGTGCTTTACAGTTTATAAAATGCTTTTGTTCTCATTCATTCATTCACTCAGGAATTCATTCATTCATTCATTTAAGGAACATATATTTATTCAATGACTACTATGTACTTATGAAAATATAAAATACAATGCAGTAATATCAGAGAGTGCATTCATTCATTCATTCATTCATTTATTCAAATATTCACTGAATGTCTATTATGTTTCAAGAACTATTCTAGACACTGACAACAGCAGTGAAAATAGTGTTGACACCAAAAAGAAAAACCTGCTGCTTTCATGAAACTTACATTCTGTCTGGGAAGCAGATAATACACAAAATAAATAAAAATCCATCATTTGTCAGATGATGACATGTGCCAATAAAAAAGAAACAAGAAAGAAAGCACAAGTGCTGCTGGAACAGAATGGGAGATATAGAATAGCCCTTCCCAGATCTCATTGCAGTCTGGTGGAGTTTTATTTGTAATCCTATGGAAAATTTATTGGAATTCCAATTAGTAATTTCAACTACAACTTCCAGTGCAATCCATGGCAAGAATAAAGACATTAAGGCATATTTGTAGTTGTGGGGAGCCAAAGGGGTCCTAAGTCCAGTTAGAACAATGGTTAACCAGAACAAAGGCCTTGATCCAGGGCCAAACCAAGGTTTTATTAATTCATGAAGAGGGGAGTGGCTCAGGGATGAGTGACCAAGAGAAAGTTAGGAAGTACATGAGTGCTGTGAGCTGGGCTAGGTAGGAGGCCTGATAGCACCTCTGCAGTATGCAGAGAAAGAGAGAGATATGCAGAAAGAGTAATCTACATATCACAGATTGAGTAAGTATCTCATGATTAGGAGCTGGTGCTTCGGCTTTGATGTCTAGTCTTCATGCCCTGAGATGTCATAGATTTTTTTTCTTAAGCCTCAGTCTCAGCCAACAAAACAGCATCACTTGGCCTAGCTCACACATACTAATTGGGAGCTATAAGTGTGGCCTCACTGACCTGTCACATTGCTTTAAAGACTACACATCAGTACCTCAGCTAGACCCATTTACATTGCTTAAAGCCAATTGAGGGGATAAAGAAATATCCTAGCCAGCTCTGGATATACCAATACATATAAATAAGCCCAGGTTTAGCCAAAATGGAGAATAATGCTCTTCTTTCAAAAAGAGCCATCCTGGTGTTCCTCAACAGGGAGAAAGTTATAATATTAAATAAGGGAGTTAAGGAGTGCCTTACCTACAGGCAAATTAAAGAAAAGACTTGAAGTATGTAAGGCAGCAAACTATGTGTACATCTAGGGGAAGAGAATTATAGGCAAGGACAAAACCTATGTGGTAAAAGCAGAATTGGTATGTTTGAAGCCAGAGTGGCATAAATAAAAAGAGGAATGGAGTAGAAGTGAGATGAGCTCAGAAAAGTTATGTGGGCTAGCTTTTATATAGTCATATAAGATTTTAACTTTTATTCTAAATTAATTAAGAATTCTTTGGAGAATTTTTGGAAGAGGGGTGACATTACCTGACTTGTTTTAATGAAATCACGATGTTGTGAATAGATTGTGGGAGGGCGAGGGTAGAAGCAGAGCTACCAATTAACGTGCTAGTACAAATGATTCAAGTGAGAGATGGTGGCATAGTCCAGGTTGATTGCATGGGACATAGTAATAAGCAGCCAGATTTTGGATATATTTTGAAAAAAGAAAACAAACAGGACATACTGACGACTGGACTTGGAATACAAGAGAAATAGATTATTCAAGGATACCAACAATGTGTTTTGAAAGAGTTGCCATTTGCTTAAACAGATGAGGCAGTGGAAAGAAATTTGGTAGTAAGGAGAGTAAGGGGGTTGATCATAAGAAGCTCAGCTTTGGTTATGTTGTTTGAGATGTCTATTGAACATCTGTGTAAAAATGTTAAATGTTAAATAGACAGTTATTTATATGAGTCTGATATTTGACTCTAGCATCTAGAAGAGGGTCTGAATTGGAGATACCAGTTTGAGAATTTTTAGAATACACAGTACCTGCTATTTAAAACCATAAGAATGGAAATACCAAAGGTCTGTGTGCAGATAAAGAAGCTATATGGTTAGTTTGTGTCAGAACTTGGATCAGTGGTGTGCTGATAAATGTCTAAAAACCAATTCTCTGAAGAAAAGAGGGCCTGATTTATAGTATTTGCCAACTTATATTGTGTACATTTTCCTACCACAGCCAATTTCAGGCTACCAACATGATATCAGTGAATTGAGAATTTTCTTAAAATTTAACAATTAGCCCTCACTAGTTAATTCTAAGATACCATTGGCTGGGATAAAATCTGGATCATAAACATGGATTTCTTCCTCTGAGCTACAGACTTCTTGACATTTGGACAAAATTAAATTTACGCTGAAGAAAATGTTAGGGGAAATTTCTGAGTCTTTGAATCTTTTGTGGGGGTTGCCCCACTCCTACTTAGCAGACAGATATGGAGTGTACCACCCTCCACCTGAAAAAACAAAAACCTACTTCCACCACTAACAAAAAGAAAACCTTTCTACAAATTTCTAAAGTGTCTTTGACTTTCCACAGTGCCTCTTTTAATAAAAGCACCCTCTTTCAAAGATCCTTGGTAAAGTGCTAACCTAAGTCTTATAAGGGATAGCATATTAACTCATTAGCACTAATTAATGTTACCTAGCTTATCACATTAGTTTTAGTCAGATACTCTGCTAAGCCCAGAGTACTGAGGGAATTAGATCCAGAAACAGCAATTTTTTTTGGAGGAAGGAAGATGATAACTGGAAAAGAGTGGGAGACAGAAGTGATTACATCCACATCTATATGATTTTACTATTACTTCTGTCCAGAAAGGGCAAAACCATCTCTCCAGATAATTAAGGCAGATATTTGGCAGACATCATTAATATTTTCTTATGCATAATCAATCACCATGTCCTGTTCCTCATATGTCTACTTTCTTTCCACTAACACTAACAACTCACTAATACATGCCACCCTCATCTCTTATAATTTAGCCTTCTCGCTAGTGTCCATCTCTTCAGACTACCTAACCTACCCCAATCCATTCTCCACAAAGTAGCTAGGATGATGTGTTTAAAATGCAAATATGATGGGACTTTTTTTTTTTTTTGTGGGTACCGGGGGGACGACCTCAGGACCTCACGCGCCAACAGGCACCTGTGCCGCTGAGCGATATCACCGGCCCCTTTTTCGTATGTGGGTTCCGGGAGTCGAACTCGGGCCTTCGCGCTTGCAAGGCAGGCGCTTAAGCCGCTGAGCCGTCTCACCGGCCCAATGATGGGACTTTTTTACTTAAAACATTTCAGCAATTCTAGTTGCCCTTAGGATAAAAATAGGAAACTCCCCTACAGCCTACGGAACCTCTCATAGTCAGGTCCTAGCTACCTCTTCAACTTTGGATTGTATTCCTTCCTTCTACATTCCAGTCATACCCAAATGTATCAAGTTCTTTCTCACTTTACAGACCTTTGAGTGTATGTTTTGCTCTGCCTGGACCCCTCCTCTGCCTCTTTAAGTTCTTCCCTCTAGAATCTCTTGTTAATACCTTTATATCCTTCAGATCACATCTAAAAAGTTGCTTTCTCTATGAAGCCTTTAAAGAACATTCATATTAAGTTAGGTCCATCTAGTATATATATTTTAAGTACCCCTATAGAGTACTTTTCTTTCAGATATTTAGAGAACTGGTTCATTATCTGCCTTCCGTATCAGGCTGTTAACATTAGAAGAGTTGAGATTAGTTGGTCTTGTTCACTGCTTCTCCCTTCCTGTATCACATATCAGATCATCAATAAATATTTACTCAGCTAGTGAATTAATATTTTACAAAATGTTTAAATTAAATGTATCTAAAACTGAAATTATCATCTTTATTTTCACCATCTTATCTGCTTTCCTTTATAAGATTCCATACATTAATTTATAGCACCATTGGCTTATTTTGCTTCTCTTGAAAGAAAAGCCTGTGATAAGTATTTAGGAGCAGATGATTTATTTAGGAAGTAATTCAAGGAAGCACAAGTGGTGGAACAGTGAGGGAGAGATACTGAAGGAACAAAACTAATAAAAATGCATTTTTAAGATCACTACTATAGGCAACACAGGCTCGTTTTCACCAAGATATCTGAAAAGCGTATACAGTGTCTCCCACAATTGTCCACCTGAACATTTTCACAGGCTAAAAGATGTACCTAATCCTATTGATTCCCTCTCTGCACTGATTAAGGGTGGTCCCTAGGATCATTTACTTACCTTGCACTTCTGGTCTACTTTTCAGCAAGCCCCATAGTATCAGAAAAGGCACTGGCATGGAATGCAGGAAGATATTTATTGTGTTCTTGAGACAGGACACTAACAGCTAGAAGTGAGTCAAAACTTTCCACTACAGCTGCATTTAAAATAAGGGGTGGTCTCAGAATGTGATATGGGTACCAAAATTTCTGCTCAATCATGGTATTAGTTTGTATTTCTCTGTAACAAATTACCCAAAAGTTAATAGTTCAAAACAAAACTCATTTATTAGCTCACAGTTCTACATGTCAAAAGACTGCTTAGGTTTAGCTGGACTCTCTGCTTAGAGTTTCATAAGGCTAGAATCTGTATATCAGTCAGATTGGACTCTTATCCAGAGGCACTCTTACCCAGATGAAGAATCCACCTCCAAGTTCATTCAGATTTTTGGCAGAATTTAATTCCTTATGGTTTAAGACCAAAATTCCTGTTTCATTGTTAGTATCAGCCACCAGTTAGTCTTAGCTCTTAGAGGTTGCTCTCAGGTATTTCTACATGTCCTCCCCATCCCAGAAATGGAGAACCTCACTATTTTCAATTCTACCCACTTGGATGTGACTTTTTGTTTCCTGACAGGGATAACTCTGTGCTTTTAAAGGGCTTGAGTGATTAAGTTAGCCCCTCCATAATCTTATCTTAAGGTCAACTGATCAGTAACTTTACTCACATCTGAACAATCCCCTTAACCATGTAATGTAACATAATCAAGGGAGTAATCTAAGGGGCAAATGTCCCAAGGACTGTTTAGAATTCTGCCTACTTTAATTACTTATTTACTTCCTTCTCCCTCTCTTTTCATATCCAGTCACAACATTATAAAAATTGTATCTGTCTCTAATTTCCCTAATCTCTAAACTCTCCTTTCCATTTCACCATCTGGAGTCAGGCCCTCATCTTCTCACTTGCACAATTGAAGCAATTTCCTGACTAGTCTTTCCTCTTTCATTATCACCTCTTCTCTAATTCATCATCCACAATACAGTCAGAATTTTCTTTCTAAAATGTAGGCCAAATCATATCACTCTGCTTTAAGACCTTCTGTAGTTCTCCAATGTTTGAAAGATAAAGTCTAAATTTTTTAAATTAATTAATTTATTGGTACATTTTAGGTTTATATAATGATCACATTCATCATAGGGAATTTGGGCCTGTACATGATATATCTTACTTCTTCACGTTTTCTCACTCCTTTCCCCTCCCTTCAACCACAAAAGTGTTGTTTCTATTTTTTTCCTTCTTTTCTTTCCCCTTCTTTCCTTTCCCCTGCCCCCCTCCCTAGTTCCCCTTCTCATTTGAATATTTTCTTCCTATTTCACAATATGTATTACACATTTTTCCTTATTTACACATTTCATTTCTCACACCAGAAAAACAATGCAATATTTACACATATGTGTCTGAATTTATTTCACATGAGAGTATGTTCTCAAGGTACATCCATTTACCTAGAAATGTCTTAAGTTTATCTGTCTTTGTAGCTAAGTAGTATTACATTGTATAAAAACAAACTATATCTTCTTTATTTATTCATCTGTTGATAGACATTTGAGCTGTTTCCAAGACTTAGCTATTACAAATTGTGCCTCTATAAACATGGGTGTGCATATATTGTTTTGCTATGATGCTTTTAATTCTTTTGGGAAAATACCAACCTGGATTCAATGGGACCTCTAGCCCTAGATTTTGAGGAATCTTCACACTGATTTACACATTGGTTGCACAAGTCTACACACCCACCAACAATAAAGAAGAGTACCTTTTCCCCCACAGCCCCACCAGCATTTGTTATTGGTTGATAACATGATAATACCCATTCCTTCTGGAGTAAGATGGAATCTCACATTGTTTTAATTTGCATTTTTCTTTTTTTTTTTTTTGTGGGTACCGGGGGGTCGACCTCAGGACCTCGTGCGCCAACAGGCACCCGTGCCGCTGAGCGATATCACCGGCCCCTTTTTCGTATGTGGGATCCAGGAGTCAAACTCGAGCCCTCGCGCTTGCAAGGCAGGCGCTTATGCCGCTGAGCCATCTCACCGGCCCTGCATTTTTCAAATGACCTGTGATGCTGAACTTTTTTTTTTGTGGGTACCGGGGGGTCGACCTCAGGACCTCACGCACCAGGAGGCGCCCGTGCCGCTGAGCAATATCACTGGCCCCTTTTTCGTATGTGGGTTCCGGGAGTCGAACTCGGGCCCTCGCACTTGCCGGGCAGGTGCTTAAGCCGCTGAGCCATCCACCGGCCCTGAACTTTTTTTATATATTTATTTACTGTTTATATTTCTTCATCTGAGAAGATTCTATTCATTTCAGATGCCCATTTTTGGATTGGGTCTTTAAATTTGAGCATTCTGTTTTTTGTGTTCTTTATATATTCCAGGTAGTAGTCCTTTGTCTGAGGAACAGATGACAATATTTTCTCCCACACTGGGCTTTCTCTTCACTCTGCTGGTGGTTTCTTTTGATGTGCAGAAGTTTTTATTTTTTTATTTTTTTGTGGGTACCGGGGGTCAAACTCAGGACCTCACACGCCAGCAGGTGCCTGTGCCACTGAGTGATATCACTGGCCCTTTTTTCTTATGTGGGTACCAGGAGTCAAACTCAGGACCTTGCACTTCCCAGGCAGGTGTTTATGCTGCTGAGCTATCTCACCGGCCCCAGAAGTTTTTTAATAAGATGAGATCCCAGGTGTTGATTCATTTTCATAGTCCCTGGGTGATTGTGGTTTTGTACATAAAATCTTTGCCTAAACCTAGGTCTTCAAAAGTTCTATCTCTCCTATCTTCCAGTATATTTAGTTTTTATGTTTTTATATTTAGATCTTTGATCCATTTCAATTTTAATTTAGTGCATCATGAAAGATATGTGTCTAGTTTTAATCTTTATTGTGTGGAAAGCCAGGTTTTCTGGCACCGTTTACTAAAGAGGCTGTATTTCTTCCATTGAAGGTGTTTCACTCCTTTGTAAAAGATAAGATGACTGAATATATCTGCAGCTTTTTCTGCATCTTCTAATCTGTTCCATTGATCCTCAGGTCTGTTTTTCTCATTTGTTCATTTGTTTTTGTTTTTTGTTTTTATTTTGTTTTGTTTTGTTTGTTTTTTTGCCAGTACAATGCTGTCTTTATCACAGTAGCTTTGAAGTACAGTTTCAAGTCAGGGATTGTGATGACCCCTGCTTTGCTTTGTTGCCCAGAATTGCCTTGGCTATTCTGGATGTCTTCTGGTTCCAAATGAATTTTAGGATTGCTTTCTCTAACTCTGTGAGATATGCTGCTGGAATTTTGATAAGGACAAATCTGTATAACAATTTTGGGAGTATGCCTATTTTTACTATATTGGTTCCTCCAACACAAGAACAAGGGACATCTTTCCATTTTCTGATATCCTCTTCAATCTCTTTTTTCAGATTACTATAGTACTTCCTGCTTTACATTGATTCCTAAGTATTGCAGTTTTATGGATGTTATTGTGAAAGGTGTTGTTTCCCTAATTTCTCTCTCAGTGAGTTTGTTATTCATGTACGGAAAGGCTCTTTATTTTTGAGTGTTGAATTTGTATCCAGTCACATGACTGAATTAGGTTTTTGAATCTAGAAGTCTTTTGGTGGAGTTTTTGGGGTCTTCTATGTGAAGTACCATGTCATCTATAAATAATGATAATTTAACTTCTTACTTTCCTATCCTTAATTGTTTCTTTACTCTAATTGCTCTGGATAATGTTTCCCAAATTATATTAAATATGAGTAGTGATAGTGGTCATCCTTGTCTTGTTCCTTATTTTAGAGTGAAAGCTTTCAGTTTTTGTCCATTTAGTCTGATGTATGGCTATTGCTTTGTAATAGATGGCTTTTATCATTTTGAGATAAAGACCATCTTTTCTAATTTTCTCTGGGGTTTTTATCATGAATGGGTGTTAGACTTTGTCAAACATTTTTTCTGCATCTTTTGAGATGATCATATGTGTTTTTCCTTGGCTCTGTTAATATGCTGCTTTATATTTGTTGATTTGTGTATGTTGAATCATCCCTGCATCCCTATGATGAATCCTACTTGATCATGCTGAATAATCTTCTTAATGAATTGCTGCATTCTATTTGCCAGAATATTAAGGATTTTTGCTTCTATGTTGCTTGGGGGGATTGGCCTGGAGTTGACATTTTTGGTAGGATCCTTTTCTGGTTTTGGTATCAGGGTAATGCTTGCTTCTAGGTATGACATTGGGAGTATTGCTTCCCTTTCAGTTTCATTAAAGATTTTGAAAAAAAGATTTTGAGAAGTAGCAGCACCAATTTTTTCCTAAGTTTCTTGATGAATTTAGCAGTGAATCCCTCAGGGCCTGGGCTTTACTTTGTTCATAGTTTTTTATTTGCATTTTCAATTTCATTGACTTATATTGGGTTACTTAAAATCTTGATATCTTCTTGATTCAGTTTTGGTAATTCATTTGTATGTAGAAATGTGTCCAATTCTTCTGCATTTTCCATCTTATTAGAATGCAGGTACTCAAAGTAGGTATTGATGATTTCTGGATTTCTTTTTTTTTTTTTTTGTGGATACCGGGGGGTCGACCTCAGGACCTCATGCACCAGCAGGCACCCATGCTGCTGAGCGATATCACCAGCCCCTTTTTCGTATGTGGGTTCTGGGAGTCGAACTCAGGCCCTCGCACTTGCCGGGCACGCGCTTAAGCCGCTGAGCCATCTCACCGGCCCTGGTTTCTGGATTTCTGCAAGATTTGTTGTGATTTCACCTTGTTATTCCTAATTGCATGGATTTGAGTATTTGCTTTCCTTTTTTTTTATAAGTTTGGCTAAAAGTTTGACAATATTATTTAATGTTGCAAAGAACAAGCTCTTTGATCTATTGATTCATTAATTTTTTTTGTACCAGGATTCAAACTCAAGGCCTTGTGCTTGCCAAGCAGGTGCTGTCATCCATTGCTTCTTTGTACTGTTTTCTTAGTGTTCATTGCATTGATTTTACCTCTGATCTTTGTAATTTCCTCCCTTTTATGAGCTTTGGGCATGATTAGATCTTCTTTTGTCTAGAAAGTTGAGGTTCACCATTATGTTATTTATTTGAGTTTGCTCTGTTTTACTAAAATTTGAATTCACTGCTGTAAATTTCCCTCATAGGACTGCCTTCATGTTGTATCAGTGTTATCATTTATTTCTAGAAATTATCTAATTTCTTCTTTCATTTCATTGTTTGTTCAGGAGGGTATTATTTGATTTCTATGTGTTTATGAAGTTTTTGTGCTATCTTTTGCCATTCATTTCCATTTACATTGCACTATGGTCTAATAATATGCATGGGATAACTTCAATTTCTTCATATTTACTTAGGCATGCTCTATGTGCTAGTAAGTGTTCTCTTTTGTTGCAAAACATATGTGCAGCTGAGAATACGCATTTTGTTGTTTTTTGGTGGATATCTATCAAGCCTAATAGCTCAAAGATTTGGTTCAACCCTGATATTTCTTTGCTGAATTTTTGTTAAGTTGATCTGTGTATTTGTTGCAGGGGAATTTGAAGTCCTCTGTTACAATTGTATTAGTGCTTATTTGATTTCTCATGTCTGTTAATATTTGTTTTATATAGCTGGGTGCACCTGTATTTTGTGCATACATATTTATGATTGCTATGACTTCCTCTGGGATTATTCCCTTTACAAGGATGTAGTGACCTTCTTCATCTCTCTTAATCAGCCTTGGCTTGAAATCCACTTTGTCTGCAAATAGTATAGCTACCCCTGATTTTTTCTGGGTTTCTGTAGCATGGTTTCTTGTTTTCCATCCTTTGACTTTCACTCTATGAATTTCTTTTGGAATTAAATGTGTGTATTTTATGCAGCATATTTTTGGATCTTGCTTCCTTATCCATTCTGCCAGTCTGTTTCTTTTGATTGGTAAATTGAGACTATTAATATTGATGGTTATAACTGATATGTATTGACTTATCTTTGTCATGATATCTTACTATTAGCTCCTATTTTTTCTTCCATGTTCAACTGCTTACCTTGCCTGATGGATTCATTCTTTGGGGTTCATGGAGATGTAATACTTGTTATCTCTTTCTAGACTGTCCTTTAGAAAAGTATTGCAGTGCTGGTTTGGTGTTCATGAATTTCTTCAGGTATTCTTTGTCATGTAAGTATCTTATTTCTCCATCAGTTTTGAAAGATATTTTTGTGGGGTATATCAATGTAGGTTGGTGGTTGTTTTCTTTTAGGGCTTGAAATATTTCCCTGCATGGGAAGTTTTCTGCCATGACATCCTAGAACAAGTTTTTAAATATCATTTGTGCTATCTTCTGCAGTGGCTGGATTGGTTTCTCCTGGCCCCTTGCTATTTTTAAGAAATCTTTCTTTTCATCATCACTAACCACAATTCTATCTTCTATATCTGAGATTCTGTCCTCACATTGGTTCATTCTGCTGCATATACTTTCAATGGAATTTTTAATCTCCTGGATATCTGTTTGAATCTATTTCATGGATTCCATTTCTTCCCTATGTTGGACATTCATCGATTCCATCATTTTCCAACACTCCTCTATTTTTTTTTCCTCTGTATCTGCTGTAGCAACGCTAACATAATTTTCATTTTGGTTACAATCTCTGTGGTTATCTGAGAAGTTACTTCTGACTTGATTTTTTCTAAATCCTCTTTCATCTGCTTAGTTACTTCTACTGTTATCACTTTGGAGAGTCCAGGTGGGTGACTTTCAGATTGTTCCACTTCACTATCCCCTGTGTTTGCCTTTGGTGAGCTGTAATTATGGGTTTGCATGTTGTTTAAGTGTCTTTTTATTTTCTATTTTTTTTTCTTAGTTTAATTCTTCATTTGATGCTTGTAAATTGCCTATGGTGAATAGCTTTACTGCTAGTATTTAGAAAACTTAGGAAATAACTATGTCTCAGAGGTGTCATCCAGGTGTAGGTGGCTTTTGTGTTTTGAGTTTGTTGCAAGATCCTATCTCTTCACTTTATTGGGGATGAGAAGTTGTTGCTTACTTGGCCCAGACCCTGATTCTAGGCACTGGCATATTGTACTTTTTATGACCCTTAGGAAATCTCAGGCTTGGTATACCAGGAAGGACAACCAGCTAGAACAATTATTTCACGTTGGCTAAAGCATTACAACCAGCAAAAATGATCTCATCAAACACAGCCTAGAAAATGACACACTCAGATAACTATTAATTTGTCATCTTAAACTGTATGAACTAGATTTATTGTTATATAAAAAAACTAACAAACCAGATAATTGTATGCAGTAAATAAGCCCTCAATATAGCAATTTTACTCTCAGGGTAGAAAATGTAAAAGGGGTTAGGGGAAAAATATAGAGAAATAGAAGTAGAGGAAGAAGTGAGAAGCAAGGCTTGAGCACAAAGGAGGATCATGCAAACTTTGGGAAACTGGTGCAGAAGACAGGAGGGAAAGTGATAAGGAAGAAATAAGAACAAGAACATAACAGAACAACAACAGCATCAACAAAACTAGAAACCATGTTCACATCCATAGAAAAACAAAAGCAAACAATCAAGAAAAAATCAAAAGAAAACAAACAGAAACAAGAAAAGAGAGAAAGAAAAGGAAAAGAAAAGAAAAAAAAGAAAAAAAAATGTCCACTTCAGGGAGTGTCTCTGCTGTCAGTGGTATATATCTTGGGCAGACATAGTCCATATCTGAGTTGATTAATCCCAGCAAGACAGCTGTAGCTTTACAGTGGAGTATTGGATAATCCCAGTGAACCTGCACCTTTAGTTCCACTGAAGTTCAGGCTGGTTTCTGGTCATGAGGCTGGAGTCACACTTGTTCATCCTTAAGCAGTCTGTACATGTCCTGCTGCCTTGAACTTGGCTCCCTGATCTTCTGCAACTTGAACTCATCTCCCTGAACCTAACACTGGGAGCTGCTAGATGCAGCCAGCAATTGCTCTGAGTTCCAATCTCAGTTGGCCCCTCTCCAAAATGGCCCCCAGCCAATCACCCTCTCCTGGGGGATGTCTGAACTCAAATAACTCACCAGCCATTGCATTCCACTGTGGCCACTTCTGCATTTCTCTGTGGAGGCATTGGGGATTGCCTGTAGTCACCATGAATTGGTAGGTTTAGGTGCCCTTCCCACTCAGTGAGTATAGGCTCAGAGAGAAAGTGCCACCTGCCATCTCCCTATTCATTGAAGTATTTTTCTTCACTCTCCCTGTGCCTTTAATTCTTGCTTCAGATCCTTCCTGGTTCCTGGGGGCCCAACCTGCTCCTTCTTCTCTTCCTCATATTGCTCTATACCAGTATCTGGACACCAGATCTCAGAGAGGCTCTTTCTCTGCTGCTCACCACTCATCTGTCTTCCTGGAAGTCCCTAAAACTTTTATATTTTATTTATATACACCTTTGCCCACAAATGAATGGCAGTAACTTATAATAGCATTCCATACATTAAAGATTATAAGTTCGTTGAGCTGTCCATCTGGCCCTGAATTCCCAGATAGCTGAGGCAAAAATCAAGATATGACCAAGTACATTAATCTCATTGTTAGAAAAGGGGAAGTAAACATATACACATAGTTATCACTGGGGAAAGAAATGACAGTTGTTTGGTCCTAAATTTTTATAGTAAAAGTGGAAATGTATTTCAAATAACCACATGAAATTGCTTCATAGAAAACAGCAGATTCTTCACAATACATCTTTAGCCTGTTTTTGAGGTCCACATCTGCCATTTCTCCAAAAGCACTTCTGTCTTGATCCTTGGAATTACTTTCTGCCTGCAAACAGCCTGTTGGTTTGTATATCTGTGACTTTTCTTGGTTCAGTCCCTTTGCTCTTTCATAAGGGCCAAGGTCAAGTGATATTTTCTATGTGAACTATTTTTGTCACTTATTTCATAGTTCTTTCCTCTACACCAGAATTTCAAAGCAAATGTTTTCCTGACTCAGACAAATATGAAAGCAGGCATCGAGAGTCCATTATATTAATTCTTTAACTCCTCAATCTCCCCAGTTGACACTATCACCTTCCTCATATACAGATGAAGGAAGTGATGAACAGTTAGTAAGTGGCATATCCAGACAGTACAAGCAGGCTATATCGAGTCCTGGTATTTTTTAACCATTTCACATAGTACTTTTTGGGCAACAGTATAAGATAACAGGAAATGTTCTGCACTCAAGAGTTTATACCCTATGTGAAAGTGAGCATGTTAATTTTTTATAAAAGACTATGTTGGCTAAGCAGTACATTCCTTCAGACCTTAAGGATAGTTATCATCATTGTGCAATTTTGCTTCATAAATATCATCGTAAGATGTCTGAAATTTCTCACTATGAATTATGTCCAACACTAGTGTAAATCCTAAGTCCAGGGGTATCTTTCATTATTTTCTCTACTTAAGTGCCCATCTTCCATCTAGGTTTTAGCCATCCAGAGGGCCAAGCAGCCATAATTTTATCCCAGGCTTTTGAACAATTTCTTCCAATTTTACAATGTCTATTGTACATTTCAGTCCTTATTTACACTTTCATTTCTCACACCAGGGAGACAATATAATGTTTACACATGTAAGTCTGATTTATTTCACTTATGACTATGGTCTCGAGTTGCACCAATTTATCTATAAAAGTAAAGAAATAGAATGCATAAAACAGATTCAAACAGACATCCAGGAAATCAAAAATTCCATTGAAAGCTGGCAAAAACACTTGAACAAAACTGAAGACAGACTTTCAGACCTTGAAGACAGGATCTTGGCTAGTGATCATGAAAGAAAAGATCCAAAAGTAACAAAAGATGAGGTAATAATAATTCAACTCAAAGTTTTCACTCTAAAATCAGGAACAAGACAAGGATGTCCGCTCTCACCACTCCTGTTCAATATTGTTCTGGAAATATTAGCCAGAGCAATTAGATGAGAGAAATAAAGGAATAAGGAAAGGAAAAGAAAAAGTTAAATTATCATTATTGGCAGATGACATGATGCTCTACAAAGAAGACCCCAAAAACTCCACCAAAAGACTTCTAGATTTAATAAGCAAATTTAGTAATGTAGTTGGATACAAAGGTAACACTCAAAAATCTATAGCATTCTTGTTCACAAATATCCTCACTGTGATAGAAATTAGGGAAACAACACCCTTCACAATAGCATACAGAATAATTAAATACTTAGGAATCAATCTAACAAAGGAAGTAAAAGATCTATACATTGAAAATTACAGTACTCTGAAAAAGGTGATTGAAGTAGGTATCAGAAAATGGAAAGATTTTGCTCCTGGATAGGAAGAACCAACAGTGTGAAAATGGCCACATTCCCAAAACTTTTATATAGATTTAATGCCATTAGAACAAAATAAAATTAGAATACCTCACAGATCTAGAGAAAACATTCCTAAAATTCATTTGGAACCAAAAGAGACCTAGAATAGCAAATGCAATCCTGAGCAACAAAGGCAAGGCAGGAGGCATCACAATCGCTGAAATGAAATTATAGTACAAAGCTACTGTGACAAAATCAGCATGGTACTGGCAATTAGGAATGAAAAGGGTGAAATTACTATGTATCCTGCACAAATCTAGAATATCTTCTATACCTACTTCATGAACCTGTATTGTAATAAGATGAAAAATGCAGAAGAAAGGGACAGATTCCTAAATACATATGAATTAACAAAGCTGAATAAAGAAGATATAAAAATTCTAAATAAAGCAATATCAATCAATGAAATTGAAGATGTAATTAAAAACCTCCCAAGAAAGAAAAGCTCAGGCCCTGATGGTTTCACTGCTGAATCCTAAAACCTAAAACCTACAAGAAATTTAGAGAAGAACTAATAACACTACTTTTCAAACTCTTTAATTAATTTGAAAGGGAAGAAACTCATTACTGGAAGCAAATTGAATGCAGCAAATCATCAAGAGATTGTTCACTGTGACCAATTAGAATTCATTCCAGGGGTGCAGGGATGGCTCACCATATACAAATCAATAAATGTAATGTACCATATTAAGAAGCAAAGGAACAAGACAAGTATGTCAACTGTCACCACTCTTATTTAATATAGTTCTGGAAACATTTGGCATTTCAATTAGACAAGATAAAGAAATAAAAGACATAAGAATAGAAAATGAAAAAGTTAAATTATCATTATTTGCAGATGATAAGATATATGTAGAAAACTCCAAAAATTCCATCAAAAGACTCCTGGATTTAATAACCAAATTCAGTAGCATAGCTGGAGACAAATTCAGCACTCAAAAATTAATCACCTTCCTGTACACAAATTGTGCCATACTTCCACAATTGTGATACAGTTTTAATGCAATTCCGGTCAAAATTCCAACAGCATATCTCACAGGGTTAGATAGAACAATCTTAAAATTCATTTGGAACTAAAACAGACCTAGAATAGCAAAGGCAACACTGGACAACAAAGGCAAGGCAGGTGGCATCACAATCCCTGACTTGAAATTATACTACAAAGCTACTGAGATAAAAACAGCTTGGTACTGACAAAAAAAAAAGCAGACATGAAGACCAATGGAATAGACTGGAAGATGCAGAAACCACTCCAGACATACTTAGCCACCTTATCTTTGACAAAGATGCCAAGCATATTCACTGGTAGAAAGATAGCCTCTTTAATATATAGTGCCAGAAAAACTGGCTTTCCACACGCCAAAGATTAAAACTAGATCCATATCATTCACCAGGCACTAAATTAAAATCAAGTTGGATCAAAGATGTAAATATTAAAATAGAAACACTAAATTTGCTGTGGGATAGAATAGGTGAAACTGTTGAAACTTAGGGGTAGGCAAAGACTTTATGACCAAAACCCATACTGCAAGAGAAATATTACACAGAATCAGCAACTGGGATCTCATTAAAAATCTTTTACACTGCAAAAGAAAACACTAGCAGAGTGAAAACACAACACACATTGTAGGAAATAAGTTTTCCTAGCTGCTCCTTAGAGGACTACTGTCTAGAATATATAAAGAACTAAAAAATATAAGAACCCTCAAATATAAAGACCCAATCCAAAAATGGGCATCTTAACTGAATAGCTACTTAGATGGAGAAGTAGATATGCCAAAAAATATTTTAAAAAATATTGGACCACATTGATCATTCAAGCAATGCAAATTAACACACCACTGATATTCCACCTCACCCCTGAAAGAATAGCTATTATCAAGAAATCAACTAACAACAAATGCTGGTGGGGCTGTTGGTATAAAGGAACATTTATCCACTGTTGGTGGCAGTTTCAACTGGTACAACCACCGTGGAAATCAGTATGAAGCTTCCGAAAAAAACCAAAATAGAACCAGAGGTTCCATTTGACCCAGCTATTCCTCTTCTTGGTATCATCCCTAAACAATTAAAAGCATCACACTGCAGTGATATTTGCACACCCATGTTTATAGTGGCACAGTTTGTAATACCTAAATCTTGGAAACAGCCATAATGCCCATCAACTGATGATTGGATAATGAAAATGTTTTTTTTTTATAGAATGGAGTACTACTCAGTCATAAAGAAGGATAAGCTGGAGACATTTCTAGATAAAGGGATGCATCTTGAGGCCATATTCTTAAGTGAAATAAATCAGACATACACGTGTAAATACTGCATTTTTTCTCTGGTGTGAAAAACTGAAAGTGTAAAGAGGGACCAAAATGTATAATAGATACTGGGAAATAGGAAGAAAATGTTCAAATTGGATGGGAAACTAGGGGGAGAGGTGGGGGAACAGAAGTAAGGGAAAAGAAAAAAAGATGAGATAAGAGGAAAAATTGGAAACCATGCTTTTTAAATAGGGAGTGGAAGAAGGTTTGAAGGGAGAGTAGGTGAATGGGAGAAAAAAATAATCAAGTTATATCATATACAGGTACAAATTCCCTATAATGAATGCAATTATTATGTATACCTAAAATGTACCAATAAACTTAATAAAAAAAATCAAATACTGTTTCACTGTCCAAAAAATAGTTACTTGCTACATATGGTATTTGAAATGTAAATTAATTAAAATTAAAAATTTATTTCCTTAGTCATACTAATCACATTGCAAATTCTCTAGTTCTCATGAGTGGCTACTACGACGAAAAATGCAAATTAAAATTTAAAAAATTTTCATCATCCTAGAAAGATCAATTGGACCATGCTACTCTAGAGTGAGGAGCAAGAGCAATGACTCACAATCATGGCTGCACACTGGAAATCCTTGGGGAGATTTTAAAAATTCTGATTCTCATGTTGTAAAGCATATAAAGTCTATGTGTTCTTTAGAGAATGGGGCTCAGATACAAGTTTTCTAAAAGCTTTCCCAGCTATGTAATGTACATCCAGGGCTGTAAAACATTGCTGCATTAAGCTATATTGTTTAAAATATGGTAGAGAAAATCACCCACATTTGTATTACACATGAGATGATTAAACTGCAGATTCTTTTTGTTTTGTTTTGTTTTTTACTGGGAATTGAATTCAGGACCTTTTGCTTTCCATGTAGGCTAACCTTCAGATTCTTATATGTCATTTCAGACCTACTGAAATAGAAACTGTATTTTAACAAGTTTTCTAGAAGATTTATATCCACATTAAAGTTTGAGAAATGTTAGTCTAAGGAAATCAGGAAGGGTCAATAAAGGAATAATATTAAAAGGCATGAAACTTAGGGGATACCCAAGCTTTTCTCTGTTTTCATTTTATCTGATATATAAAATGAAATTGTCAATGTTATAGCTACAGTCCTCTAACTTGTTTGACTTTGTGTTTTGAGGGACTGTGTGGCCTAATTGTTCTCAATCCAAACTAGACTTCAGACTAGTAAATTCTACCATGAATATCAGGAATGTGGAACAGGAATTGAAGGACAAAAGATTTGAGATGTAACTTTTATCACCTGTAAAGGAATGAGCAAAGGAGCAAACCTGAAGAGATAAAAATCTGCCTTAGTGGACCAAGGGCCAGTGGTTGGGAAAAAGTGCTTTTGGCTAAGCCTTCTACATCTGAACCTTGACTTTATTTTTGATATCTTATCACACTGACTTTTTAGATCCTGCTTGCACAACTTCAGTGATCAGGTTACCCCTCACTTACTAAACAGATTGCTCATTTTATCCATGGCAAATTGTGCAGATAGGATGGAGGAAGGAAAGAAGCAGTTGATGCAGGGGGTGGTAATCAGGCTTTTCACTTTATTCTTTTTTATATTGCTTTAACATTTAAATATCTGAGGAATTTTTATGTTTTTTTTTTATTTCTAGAAAGTACAAAGGGTGAAGGTAGGGAGTGAGAGAGAGAAAGACAAAGGGAAGAGAGGGAAAGAGACAGAAAGAGAACATATGTCACATATGTCACATATATATGTCTGGACTCCAGTACCAACTGGAAGTCAGGTCTACACAGTTTTTAATACAGGGCTCATTAAAATGAGATCAACTCTTTTTGTTCTTTTTTATTAGAACATATTTGCAATACATAATAGATACATTTATCATGGAAAATTGGTGATACACATATCACATCTTGATACATTTTATTTCTATTTCCCCTCCCCCTCCTCTATGTCTCCCCATCCTCATATTCCCTTCCCATCTCCACGAACTCTACCTCCCTGATTCCTATTATCTATCCTTTTTTATTCTTTAAATTTTTCATAGTTTGAGTTTCTCAATTTATACCTAAAATGGCCCCCAAAGCCTCCTGTGTTTGGAAGGTGATTGATTTATGGGGGTTTATATCTTACTTGCTGCTAGGAGGTGGGGTTTAGTCAGAAGAGGAATGTCAGCATGAGTGTGACATGGAAATGCATACCTCCTTTTCTTGCTCCTCCCCTGATTCTCTCTACTTACTGGTCACTGTGAAGTGAACAGCATTTTGTCTACCATGCTCCTCTGTGATGCTGAACTGTCTTGGAGCCAGATGACTATGGACTGAAACCAATACAAACTGTGAGACAAAATAAACCTCTCTTAGTTATAGGCGTTGGATATTATGTTCCAGCCATGAGAAAGTGGCAAAGGTATACTCCATTGTGTATATATACCACATTTTAAAAATCCATTTAGCTTTGATGAGCATAAAGACCACTTCCAAGATTTAGCATGAACATGGCATGAATGTTTCACTGTAATATAGTGTCTTTAACTCTTTCAGGAAGGTACCCAAAAGAGGTACATCCGGGTCAAATAGAATTGTTATTATCAGTGTTTTGAGGAATCACTATGTTGACTTCCATAGTGGATGTACTAGTTTACATTAAGAGTGGGATAAACTCTTAGCAAAGTTGCATACTTCATCTTTATATTTTCAAGGCCTTCAGCATCCCTGTGGGTATACAATGCTCTGGGGAGATTTAGGTCATCCTGAATGTAAAATCTTATAGTTCCATTGGGGTACTCAGGTATTTTTCTTCTGAGTCTTCTCTTGGGATTATCTGTCACTGAGGGTGACATGCATGTCCTGTCACGAAGCCTGTGACTCAACACTAATGGAGTTCACAAATCAGAAGACACTCTATTTAGCAATTGTGTATCTATTTGGGTAGAAAATATGATGGAAATTATGGGGAATGTTTCAATTTTTAAAATTATTATAGTAAGACATTTTGTCATTGCTTGTACTCAAAAAACCCCTTGCTTCAAACACATTTATCTCATTATTCTTGCCACTTTCTGAAGCATTTCTGGACATCCTCTTTGGTGAGTGTCTTACATTGTATAGTCATGGCTGCCTCTATGACCTGAATTGCTTCAAAGTACTTACATTTCATCATCATTTTGAGTTCAGGTGAGACAGATGTGACAAAGTGCCAGCTCTGGTAATAATGATGACACAAAAATGTTTTTTCAATGAGCCTGCCTTTCCATTGTATGGCATTTAGCAGAAGCATTCACATTTTAAATCACAAATTGTAAAGATGCTCATGAAAGAGTACTTTTAGAACTTTTTGAGAAAGTGGTAAAAATCATGGGATATGTGTGTTTGAAACAAATGAGAATATTGTAAGGTTGTTTAATAACAATGTGCCTTTTACTGTAATTTTTTTTAAATTTGGCACATTTGTGATCATTCTTTGTATGACTTCATTTTATTTTTATCACCTTTCATTTTTTTACTTTATTTAAGTTTATTGGTACAATTTAGGTATATATAATGATCACATTCATTATAGGGAATTTGTATCTGTACATGATATATCCTGATTCCTCTTTTTTCCCATTCCCATCTCCTCCTTTCAAACCCCCTTCCCCTCCCTGTTGACAAAGCTCTGTTTTCGTTTGATTCATCTTTTCTTATTCTTTTCTTTTTCTTACTTCCTTTTGCCCTCCCCCCTACCTGGTTCTCTTTTTCTTTGGAACAGTTTGTTCCTATTTCACAATATCTATTGTACAATTTGGTTCTTATTTACACCTTTAGTTTCCTACACCAGCAAGACAATGATACATTTACACATGTGTTTGATGTATTACACTTAAGAATATGCTCTCAATGTCCATCCATTTATCTATAAATATCTCAAATTTATCTTTCTTTATGGCTGAGTAATACTCAATTATATAAAAAAACACATCTTTTTTATCTATTCATCAGTTGATGGGCATTTGGGTTGCTTCCAATATTTAGCTATTACAAACTGTGCTGCTATAAATATGGGTGCACATATATCACTGTGGTATGATGCTTTTAATTCTCCTGGGAAGATTCCCAGAAGGGGAATTGCTTGGTCAAATGGTACATCTAACCTGAGAAATTCTGGGCAACAAAGTCAAGTCAGGGGGCCTTAGAATCCCTGACATGAAATTATATTACAGAGCTACTGTGATAAAAAAAAAAGCATGGTACTGGCAAAACAAAACAAAACAATAAAACAGACCTGAGGATCAATGGAACATATTAGAAGAGGAAGAAAAATCCCCAAATGCACTCAGACACCTGATCTTTGACAAAGGGTCCAAATGCATTCACTGGAAGAAAAATAGCCTCTTTAATAAGTGGTGCTGGGAATCCTGGCTTTCCACATGCTGAAGACTAAAACTAGACCCATGGCTATCACTATGCATTAACTAAAATAAAAATGAAACAAAGATCTAAATATTAAAACAGAAACACTAAATCTGCTGGAAGATAATTTCCAGAATTATAGGTGTAGGCAAAGACTTTATGAACAAAACCCCAATCACACAGGAATTATCACAAATAATAAATGACTGGGATCTCATTTTATTAAAAAGCTTTTGCCCAGCAAAACAAACCACCAACAAAGTGAAAAGGAAACCCACAGAGTTGGAAAAAAATTATGCCAGCTGTTCTTCAGACAAAGGACTATTATGTAGAATATATAAAGAAATGAAAAAAGTCAGACCCTCCAAATTCAAAAACCGAATCCACAAATGGGCATCTGAGATGAATAGACACTTCTCAGAAGAAGTGCAAATGGCAAATAAATATATGAAAAAAATGTTCATCACTGAAATGCAAATTAAAACAATGCTGAGATTCCATCTCACTCTAGAAAGAATGACTATTTTCAAGAAAACAAACAATAACAAATGCTGGTGGGGCTGTGGTGAGAAAGGAACACTTCTCCACTGTTGGTGGGAGTGTAGGCTGGTGCAACCACTGTGAAAATAAATGTGGAGATTCCTCATCCCCTTTCTTAAAGCATACTTGACAATAAGAGTTGTATGTAGTTAGAGTGTACTATGTGATGTTTGTGATATATATATATATATATATATATATATGTATATATGTAGTGAAATGATTAAATCAAACAAATTAAGATAATTAATTCACTTCACATATTTTTCTGATGAGAACTTTAAAGATCCACTCTCAGCAATTTTCAAGTATGTTATGTGTTACTAACTATAATCAACATGCTGTACAATAGATCTCCAGAAATTATTCTACCTCTCTGAGACCTTGAACACTTTGCCTAACATATTCCCATGCCACTCCTCCACCCCCAGCTCCTGGCAATCACCATTCTGTACTTTGCTTCTATGAGTACGAGGTTTTTAGATTCAACATAGGAGTTAAATCATGTCATATTTTCTTTCCTAAGTTAGTCTTATTTCCTTAACATAGTGTCATCCAGATCTATCCATGTTGTAGTAAATTACAAGATTCCCTCCTTTTCAAAGGCTGAGTAGTGATCCATTGGGCGTATATATCATATTTTCTTTATCCATTCATCCATTGATGGACATATGTTGATTCCATGTTTGGGCAGTTGTTAATAATACTTCAATAAATATGGGAGTGCAAATATTTCTTTGACAAACTGATTTCATTTTTCGGTGATATATACCCAGAAGTGAAATTACTAGATTACATGATAGCTCCACTTTTAATTTTTTAGTAATTTTCATACTATATTCTAGGATAGCTGTACCAATTTATATTTGCATTAGCAATGTAAAAGGGATAACTTTCTCCACAAAATTTTTAAATTATCTTTGGTCTTTTGTTAATACCCATTCTAACAAGTAGGAGAAGATATCTTATTGTGGTTTGTTTGCATTTTTCAGATGTTAGTAATATTAACCAACTTTTCATTTGTTTTCTTTTTTCAGAATGTCTATTCAGATCGTTAACCCATTTTTAATTGGCTTGTTTTCTTACTATTTTGTTAACCACATTTCTTATATTTAGGATATTAAGTCCTTACCATATGTATGGCTTTGAAATACTTTCTTCCATTCCATAGGTTATCGCTTTACACTTGATTGTTTCCTTGGCTACTGCAGAAGCTTGTTAGCATGATACAGTCCTATTCTTCCACTTTTGTTTTCATCATTTGTGTTTTTGGAGTTATATTTAAAAAGTCATTGCCCTGAACAATGTGATAAAAATTTCTCCTAATAATTTTTGGTTTTATTTCTTACATGTATGTCTTTAATCCACTTTAAGTTTATTTTGCACATGTTGTGAGATAAGAATCCAATTTCATTTTCCTGTATGTTGTCATCCAGTTTGTCTAACCCATTTATTTAAAAAAGTCGGGCCGGTGAGATGGCTCAGTGGCTTAAGCGCCTGCCCGGCAAGTGCGAGGGCCCGAGTTCGACTCCCGGATCCCACATACGAAAAAGGGGCCGGTGATATCGCTCAGCGGCACGGGCGCCTGTTGGCGTGCGAGGTCCTGAGGTCGACCCCCCGGTACCCACAAAAAAAAAAAATAAATAAATAAAAAAGTCTTTCCCCATTATATATTTTTAGAAAATTTGTTAATAGTCAGTTGACCCTAAATGTGTGAAATTAGTTTTGGAATCTCTGTTCTGTTTTAATTTAAATCAAGTTTACCTTAATGAATGCATAAAAGCATAAATGCTATACACACTAGTGGAAGTACCATGTGGTGCTTTAATACATATATATGTATATATAATACATATATATGTATACATATATATAGTGTAATGTTTAAATCAAGTTAAACATATCTATCTTGCAATATTTATTTCTTTATGGTGAAAACATTGAAAATCCTTTCAACATGCTTTTTAGACATAGATTACATATTTATAGTCACTGTACTGTGCAATAACAGATCAGGGCTTCTTACTCCTATTTAACTATAACCCAGTATCCATTGATCAACATTCACCCCCCATGCTCTGCATCTTCTAATAACCAACATTTTACTCTCAAATTCTATAAAAATCAATATTTTTAGATTTCACACATGGGTGAGACCACATGTACCTCTTTTTTTCTGTGCCTGCCTAATTTAACTTAACATAATGATCCCCACTTTCATTCATGCTCTTGCAAATGAAAGGATTTAATTTTTAGGGGCAAATAGTATTCCATTCTGTATATGTACCTCATTTTCTTTATTTTTGTATCTGTTGATGTACTCTTAGATTGCTTCGATTTCTTGGATATTGTGAATAGTGCTGCAACAAACATGGGAAGGCAGATGTCTCTTCCAAAATGATTTTATTTTATTTTGGATATATAGCCAGTAGTAGGATTGCTAAATCATATAGTAGTTCTATATTTAAATTCTTGAGGAAAAATTGTTTTTAAAAATGACTACAATTATACATTCTTACCAACAGTGTGAAAGGGTTCCCTTTTCTAGATATCATTACCAAAATGTGTTTTCTTTCTTTATATTAGTCATTCTTAATGGAATGAGATTTTTGCTTTTGTTTTCTGTGCTTTTGGGGTCTTGTCCAAAAATTCCTTGGCCACTCCACTCTTGTGAAATATTTTCCCTATATTTTCTTCCAGTAGTTTCATAATTTTGGATCTTACATTTAAGTCTTTAAAGTATTTTGAGTTGAGTTTTTAACTGATGACTCATAGGGGTTTAATTTCATTCTTGTGCATGTGAATATACAATTTTCCAAGCACCATGTATTAATAACTTTCTCCTTTGTCCACCACATATTCTTAACATTTGCTGTAAAATCAGTTGGCTGTAGATGTGTGAGTTTATAACTTGGCTGTGTATTCTCTTCTCTTGGTTTATGTGTCTGTTTTTACACCAACACCATACTGTTTTGATTTTTACAGCTTTGTAGTATATTTTGAATTCAGGTCGTGTGATGCCTCCAGCTTTGTTTTATCTCTAGATTGCTTTGGTTATTTGGGGTCTTTTGTGACTCATGTGAATTCATAAATATATCATTGCAATTTTGACAGGCTACATAAAATCTGTGTTTCACTTTGGGTAGTATGTGTGTTTTCAATGAAAGATGTGACATTATAATTGATACCACAGAAATATGATGGATCACAAGACAATACTGTGAATAATTATAAAAATTAGATAAACCAGAGGTTTAAATTTTTACTTATATAATTGACATTATATTATATATAATATAAGTCTTTTAAAAGTTACCATTCAATGATTTTTAAGATATTTGGAGTTGTGGAAAAATCACCATAATTAATTAAAGAACATTTTCATCATTCCAAAAAAGAAATGCTGAAAGCCTCTCCCAACCACAGCTTCTGGCAAACACTAATTGACCATCTTCACAGATTCATCTATTCTGGATATTTCATGTAAACAGAATTAAACAGTATGTAACATTTTATGAATGTTTTGAACTCTTATAGAGTATTTCTATTGAAACACGATTCACATATCATAAATTTTCCCTCTTAAAGTGTAAGATTAAGTGGTTTTTAGTACATTCTCAGAATTATACAGCCATTACAACATTCTAATTTCAGAACCTTTTTATCATTCCACAAAGAAACCTTATTAACAGTCATTGCCAAGCTGCTCATGACCCTTCCTAACCCTAGGTGTTATTTTATATCTAGATGTCCCCCAAGTACTTTTGGAATATGATTGTACTATGGAGGCTAATAGCTTACATGCCATTAGGAGGTGGGGCCTCACTGGAAGTGGTAAGCCACTGTGGGTGTTGCCTGGGAGGGTTTATCTCCCTCCCAGCTCCTTTATTCACTCTGCTTCCTATGTACCATGTCTTGAGCAGCTATCCTCTGCCATGCCCTTCTGCCATGCTATCCTGCCTTCAGACCAGATCATTATGGAATGAAACCTCTAAAAATTGTGAGCCAAAACAAGACTTTCCTCTTTAAGTTGCAGTGCCAGATATTGTGTCTAAGCAATGAGGAAAGTAACTAAAACACTGAGTGGCCACTAATATAATTTCTTGATTTAGTGGTTCTAGGCATTTCATATAAACAGAAACACAGTACGTGGTATTGTGTGACTGGTTTCTTCCATATAACATAATGTTCTCAAAGTTCCTGTGTTGCAACGTTTATTTATATTTATTTATTTGTTTTTGTGGTGTTGAGGTTGAAACCCATGGCCTTGCATATCCTAGGAAGTGCTCAATCTCTGAGTTACATCACCAGTCCTACTTCTTTCTTTTTTATAGATTGATATTATTTCAGTGTATGGATGTACTATATTTGGCTTACCCATTCACCCACTGATGGACATTTCAGTTGCTTCTACATTTTGGCTATTATAAGAATACTGGGGCCGGTGAGATGCCTGCCTGGCAAGCGTGAGGTCCTGAGTTCAACTCCCAGAACCCACATATGAAAAAGGGGCCAGTGATATCACTCAGCAGCATGGGTGCCTGCTGGTGCATGAGGTCCTGAGGTCGACCCCTGGTACCCACAAAAAAAATACTGCTATGAACATTCCTCTGTTAGCTTTTGTGTGTGTACATGCTTTCATTTCTCTTGGGTTTATGCCTAAAGTGGAATTGCTATGTGGTGGGTTAATTCTTTAAGTGTCTGAGATACTGCCAGATTGTTTTCCAAAATGGTTGTACCATTTTACATTCCCAGTAGCAGTTCAGTAAGGCTCTAATCACATCCTATCCAAAAACATTTAATACTATCTGATATTTTTATTCTGGCCACTCAAGTGAGTATGAAGTGGTGCTTCATTCTGGTTGGGATTTATGTTTCTCTGATGATGACTAATCAAGGCAAGATTTCAAATACCTTTTCATGTTCTTTTGCCTTTTGTACATTTTCTTTGGAAAAAGAAAATTGAGATGCTTTGCCCATTTTAAAATAAAGTTTTATTGTATTTTTATTTTTGAGTTGTAAGGGATCTTTATACATTCTTCATACAAACTCTGTGATATATGATCCACAAATATTTTCTCCCTGTTAAATTTCAGTTTTTTTAATTCAGTCTCTCAGAGAACAAAAGTTCATAATTTCAAAGTATTTCCATTTTTCTATTTTTTCTCTTGTGGATTATATTCAACTGCATGCTGAGCAAGAAGAGGAAAAACTATAAAAAGACAATATTGGGTCAGTTGGCAAAATGAAATGTAAATGGTAGGTTAAATAAAATATTGTATCAAATTTAAATTAATTGAATTCATAATTCTATAATGGTTAAATAACAGTCCCATCCTTAAGAAACATATATATTAAGTTCCAGAAATTGGCAGACTAGAGGCAGCCAACTTTCAAAATTTGCTCTGGGATATTTTTCCAAACCAACAGGTATGTGTGGCTCTCTGAGGAAATAAGGAAACCATAGGAAACCTCTGTATTAAAACTTGGATGAGCTACCAACAAGGTGAAACCCAGAAATATTAGCCTTTAGAAAGAGAATAAAGAGAAGTAGCACACTCCAGTACTGAACAAACAGTGGGGGCCAGTGAGATGGCTCAGTGGTGTAAGCGCCTGCCTGGCAAGCATGATGGCCCGAGTTCGACTCCCGGAACCCACATATGAGAAAAGGGCTGGTGATATCGCTCAGTGGCACGGGTGCCTGCTGGCGCATGAGGTCCTGAGGTTGACCCCCGGTACCCACAAAAAAAACAAACAGTGGATCAGTGGGGGAGTGGAACTTCTTCTCCAATGCAGCAGTAAAAGAGAATGCTCAGCATGCTCCATTGAATGCTGACTTTGCTACCAGACAGAGATATGGCCTGCACAGAATGGAGATCTGAGTTCAACCAAGTGGACAGGGATAAAAGTGATAATACCCAGAATTTTTCATGGGATTTAGACAGGGATGGGTTTGGGAGCCCTATTTGTATCATTAGGGTTCACTAGAGGAGTATATCAATGGCTACTTGCACAGTGAAATGTGGAAAAATGCAAAAAGATCATCTGCACACTGGAGAGCCAGATAATCCAGTCAGAACTTGAAGACCTGGAGCTCACTGCAGAGTCCTGCAAAGAGCTGTATTGGGAGGCTAAAGGGTCTATGTTGGAAGACTGAAAGTCTCAAATGGATGGTTGAATAATCTGTGCTGGAAACATAGAGATGGAAATCCAAGGGCAATGGTGAAGACTGGCACACCTTTAAAAAAACAGAACAAAAACTTCCTCATTCTTTCCTTCTTATTCAGTCTAGGCTACAATCGTTTTGGTTGGTGAGATTCAGACCCAGGGTGGGTCTTCCATTTTCAGTAAGTCCATCATCCAGTCACACCAACTAGTGATAGGGAACATTTTAGAGTCTGAGTGTCCAAACTGCAACCCCAAACCCACTTATTTATTGTGAAATGCCAACACTGCAATTAAAACTGAATAGCCTATACTCAGCTTCCAGGGCAACTAAGTTCATGGGCCAACTGTGTGCCCTCTGCAGTAGGCATGCCATAAGTGTACCACTCCTAGGCAATTTTTATTCAAATTGATATCATATCTAACTTTCACAATCTACCCATTGTCAGCTTGAAAACCAGACTCATTTCCTTAAACCATACTTAGTCTCCAGATGCAAGTGCAAGTTCAAATTTTTTCAGCTTAATTTTTAATTAATTTTATCAGTACACTTTTGACATATAATGATCCCATTCATTATAGGGAATTTGTACCTGTACATAACATATCTTGATTCTTTTTTTTCCTTTCCCCTCCCTTCCCTTCAATGCTTCTTTCCCTCTCATTTTACAAAACTTTGTATTGGTTTCCTTCCATTCCTTTTTATTTTTTATCCCTATTTCCTGCTTTTCCTCCCCCTCCCTTGTTCCCCCTTATCATTGAACACTTTCTTCCTAATTCCCAATATCTATCATCAATTTGGTCTTATTTACCCCTTGGGTTTCTCATACAAGAGAAACAATGTGATATTTAAAAATATGTGCCTGATTTGTTTCACTTAAAAGTATGGTCTCAAGGCATGTCCATTTATATAAAAATGTCTCAAGATTATCCTTCTGTACGGTGCAGTAGTACTCCATTGTGTATAAAAACCACATTTTCTATATTCATTCATCTGTTGATGGGCTGTTTCCAAGACTTAGCTATTACAAATTTTACTGCTATAAACATGGATGTGCATATATCACTGTGGTATGATGGTTTTAATTCTTTCGGGAAGATAAAAAATGAGGGGAACACCTGGGTCAAATGGAACCTCTAGTTTTACTGTTTTAGGAATCTCCATATTGACTTCCATATTCATTGTACTAATTTACACTCTTACCAACAGTGGAAAAGGATTCCTTTTTTCTACAGCCTTGCCATTATTGGTCGATTTCTTGATGATTGATGTTCTTTCTGGAGTGAGATGGAATCTGTTTTGTTTTAATTTGCATTTTCAAGTGACCAGTAATGTTGAATATTTTCTCATACATTTATTTGCTGTTTATACTTCTTCATTGGAGAAGTGTCTATTCATTTCAGATGCTCATGTTTGGTTTGGGTCTTTAAATTTGTGGGGTCTGATTTTTTGAGATCTTTATATATTCTAGATAATAGCACTTTTTCTGAGGAATAGATGGTAAAATTTCTTTTCCATTTTGTAGGTTTCCTCTTCACCCTGTTGGTGGTTTCTTTTGCTACGGAAAAGCATTTTAGTTTGATGTGGTTTCATTGGTTTATTTTTTTGCAATATTGCCTGTGTGATCAGGGTCTTGTTCATAAAGTCTTTGCCTACACCTATATCTTGAAAACTTTTACCTATTCCATATTCCAGCAGAATAAATGATTCTGTTTTAATATCTAGATCTGTGATACATTTTGATTTTAGTTTAATGCATGGTGAGAGATATGGACCTAGTTGTAAATTTTGTCATATGGAAAGCCAATTTCCCCAGCATTATTTATTTAAGAGGCTTTCTTCTAGTGAAGTTGTTTGACCCATTTGACAAAAATTCGGCAGCTGAATTGTTTCTGCATCTTTTCTTCTGTCTATTGATCCTCAGGTCTGTTCTTTTTTTAAATTTTTTGCCAGTATTATGCTGTTTTTAGTATGGAAGCTTGGTAGTACACTTTCAAGTCAGGGATTGTTATGCCCCCTGTCTTGCCTTTGTTGCCCAAAATTGCTTTTGCTATTTTAGGTCTCTTCTGGTTCCCAATGAATTTTCTCTTGTTCTTGAGATATGCTATTGGTATTTTGATTTGGGTTGCATTAAATTTGTGTAAGAGTTTTGGAAGTATGGCCACTTTCATTATATTGATTCTTCTACCCAAGAAAAAGGGATATCTTCTCATGTTCTAATATCCTCCTTGCAATCCTTCTTCAGAGTACTGTAGTTTTCAGCATAATATACTTTTACTTCCTTTGTTAGATTAATTCCTAAATATTTCATTTCTCATGATGCTAGTGTGAAAGTTGTTGTTTGAATAAGTTCTCTCTCAGTAAGATGCTGTTTGTGTACAGGAATGCTCTTGATTTTTGAGTGTTGACTATGTATCCTACTTAATTGGGTTATTAATTCTTGGGGTCTTGTGGTGGAGTTTTTGGAGTCTTCTATGTAGAATGTCATGTCATCCACAAATAATGATAATTGAATTTGTTACTTTACTATCATTATTACTTTTATTTCTTTCTCTTGTCTAATGTTCTGGCTAATGTTTCCAGAACTATACTGAATAGGAATGATAATAGTGGAAATCTTTGTCTTGTTCCTGACTTTAGAGTTAATGCTTTCCATTTTTGACTATTTAGTATGATGTCGGCTGTTGGTTTTTCACAGATGTCTTTTATCAGATTGATTCAATTTCTTTCCTATGTTGCACATTCATGATTTATATCATTTTCTTAAACTCCTCTTTTTTTATCTGTATCTGCTCTAGAGTCACTAAGCATGGTTTTCATTGAGGTCACCATCTATAGTTGTCTAAGAAATTATTTGTGATTTGTCTTTTTCTAGAGCCTCATTTGATTTGTTGTTACCACTTCAAAGAGACCAGGCAGGTGGTTTTTGAATTGTCCTACCTCATTGCCCCCTGGTTTTGCCTTTAGTGAACTGTATGTCTGGTATTGCATCTTGTTTAAGTGCCTTCTTATTTTCTATCCTTTTTTTAAGTTCAATTCTTGAGTTAGTGCTTGTAAATTGCCTATGTTGAATAGCTTTATTGCTAGTATATAGAACACTTAGGAAATGAGTACTTCTCAGAGGTGTCTTCCAAGCATAGCTGGTTTTTGGGTTTTGAGTATGTTGCAAGATCTTGCCTCTTCAATTTGTTGGGGATGAGAAGTTGCTGCCTACTTGGCCCAGCCCCTGGTTCTTTGGCACTGGCCCACAATATTTTCCATAACACTTAGTCTATCTCAGTCTTGGTATACCAGAAAGAACACCTGGTTAGAGCAATTATGTGACTTTGGCTAAAGTGGTACAATCAGCATTAACAATAGCATCAAACACAGCCTAGAAAATAACAAATGGAGCTAACCGTAGATTTGCCATCTTTAAACTTATGAACTAGATTTGTAGTTATATAACAAAATCTAAAAGAAACTAGGAATTTATATAAAGTTAATTAGTCCTCAATATGCCAATTTTACCCTCAGGGGAGAAAATTTAAAAGGATTTAGAGAAAAATAGAGAAATAGAAGAGGTAGAGATTAGAAGCAAGGCTGGAGGAAAAGGGGGAGCATGCAAACTTTGGAAAACTGGTGCAGAAGACAGGAGGGAAACACAGAAGGAAGAAATAAAGGCAAGAGCCAGACAGAACAACAAACAGAAAGAAGCTAGAAACCACATTCACACTCATATAAAAACAAGATCAAACACTGAAGGAGAAAAAAAAAAAAGAAAAGAAAATTCCACTTCCAGATTTGCCTCTGCTGTCACTGTTAGACAACATGTGGAGGCAGAGTCCAGATCTGTGATTTATCCCAGCAAGCAAGCAGTATCTTTATGGCAGCGTAGTGGTTAATCTTAGCATGTCTACATCTTTATTTCCCCTTAAGTTCAGGCTGGTTTATGGCCGTGAGCCTGGGAACAGACCCATTTGTTCTGCAGCCATCAGCACACCTTCTGTGGGCTTGAAATCAGCTGGTAGCCACTAGATGGACCCAGCAGTTGTTCTCAGTTCTGAGCTTTTGGCCCTTCTCCAAGATGGCTCCTGGCCAATTGCCTTCTCCCACAAGACATCTGACTTTCCAGCACTCACCCCAAGCTAGTGCAGTCCTTCCTGTCCACTGTTCCCTTCCACTGCTGTGTCTCTCTGTGGAGGACTCTAGGGTTGCCAGCAGTCACCATGTGTCCCAAGGTTGGAACCACTCCTCCCATGCAATGGGTCCTGACTCAGGGAGAGGGCTCCACCAGCTACCTCCTTTTTCATTGAAGTATCTCTCTTTGCTCTCTCTTTGGGCTTCAATTCTCATTTCAGATCCTTCCTGGGTCCAGGGGACACACTTCCCTCCTTCTTGTCTTCCTCACATTTCTATATTCATGTCCGGATGGCAACTCTCAGAGAGGGTCTTCCTCTGGTGCTTACCACTCTGTCATCTTCCCAGAAGTCTCTTTCATCAGATTGAGATGAAGGCTTTCTATTGCAATTTTCATTAGAGTTTTTATCATAAATGGGTGTTGGGATTTTTCAAATGATTTTCTGCATCTATTGATATGTTCATGCGTCTTTTGTCCTTGATTCTGATATTGTGGTATATTACATTTCCTGATTTACATATATTGAAGCATCCCTGCATTCCTGGGATGAATTCTACTTGGTCATGGTTTTATAATTTCTTGATGATTTGTTGCATTCAGTATGGCAGAATCTTATTGATTTTGCACCTATGTTCCTTAAGGAGATTGGCTTGTTATTCTCTTTTTTGGTTGGATCATTCTCTGTTTTTGTTATCAGGGTTATGCTTACTTCCAGGATTGAGTTTCAGAGTATTGCTTCCTTTTCCATTTCATTAAAGAATTTGAAGAGTAGAGGCATTAGATTTTCTCAAAACTTCTGTAGAATTCAGCAGTGAATCCATCAGGACCTGGTTTTTCTGTGTTGGTAATTTTTAAATTACTTCATCAATTCCATTGACTGATATTGGGTTATTTAGAACTTTTATATTTTCTTTATTCAGTTTTGGTAATTCTTATGTATCTATGAATCTGTCCATTTTTTTTCTGCATTTTCCATCTTATTGGAGTACAAATTCTCGAAGTGGTATTGATAATCTTCTGGATTTGTGCAGGATCCATTGTAATTTTACCCATTACATTCCTAACTGCATGGATTTGAATCTTTCCTTACCTTTTCTTGATAAGGATGTCCTAGGTTTTGTCCATTTTATTTAATTGTTCAAAGAATTAACTTTTCAATTCACTGATTTTCTTTTTAGTCCCAATTGCATTAATTTCTGGTCTGATCTTCCCAATTTCTTTCCTCATGTATGCTTTTGGTTTGACTTGCTCTTCTTTTTCTAAAAGCATGAGGTTTAAAATTAAGTTACTTATTTGATCTCATTCTGCTTTACTGACGTGGGAATTCATTGAAATAAATTTTCCTCATGGGACTGCTTTCTTTGTATCTCATAAGTTCTCATATGTTGTATTGGCATTATCATTTATTTGGAAATAATATCTAATTTCTTCTTTAATTTCATCTGTGACCCACTATTTGTTCAGGAGGGTGTCATTTAATTTCTATGTATTTATATAGTTTTTCTGGTGCCTTTGGCCATTGATTTCCAATTTCATTGCACTATGACCAGATAATAAGCATGGGGTAATTTGAATTCCTTTGCATATACTTAAGCACATTCTATGAGCTAGTAGGTGATCTCTTTTATAGAAAGTCCCACGTGCACCTGAAAAGAATGTGTATTCTGCTGTTGTAGAACAACAGAATGTTGTCTGTGTTGGGGTAGAACATTGTATAGATATCTACTAAGTCTATTCATTCAAAGGTTTGTTTCAGTACTTATACTTCTTTGTTAATTTTTTTGTCTAGTTGATCTCTCTATTTATGACAGAATGGGATTGAGGTCTCCCATTACTAGTGTATTAGTGTTATATCTGATATTTCATATCCATTAATGTTTCTTTTATATTGTTGGGTGCACTGGTATATGGTACACATTTAATTATGACTGTTACCTCTTAGTCTTGGGTTGTTCCTTCAAGAAAGATGTAGTGACCTTCTTTGTCTCTTCTGATCAGTCTTGGGTTGAAATCCATTTTGTAAACAAATAGAATATCTATCCCTGTTTTTTCTTCTGCTTTCTGTCACATGCAGTATTGTTTTCTATCCTTTAACTTTCAGACTATGAATTTCCTTTTGGGTTAAATGTGTTTCTTGTATGCAGAATAGTGTTGGATCTTGTTTCTAGATCCATTCTTCTGATCCATTTCTTTTTGTTGGTGAATTGAGACCATTTTCATTGATAGTTATAACTGATATGTACTAATTTATCCTTGCCATATTATTTTCCTGTTGTTGGTTCCCTTTTTTTCCACTCTGTTTAATTGCTTTCCTTGCTTGGTGGATTCATTCTATTAGGACTCATGGAATTGTTGTCTTCATTGTCTTTATCTAGTATATCCTTCAAAAATTTTTAAAGTGCTGGTTTGATTGTCCTGAATTTCTCAGATGTTCTTTATCATGGAAGTATCTTATTTTTCCATGGAATTTGAAAGATAATTTTGTGAGGTAAATCAAACTTGGTTGGAGGTTGTTTTCTTTTAGTGCTTGACATACTTTACTAGAAGCTCTCCTCCACATAAGTGTTTGTGTGGAGAAGTCTGCTGTTATTCACATGGGTTTTCCTTTATAGCATTTGTTTCTTTTCTTTAAAAGATTTTAATATTATGTTCTTGTGTTGAATTTTTGGAATCTTGTGTATTATATTGTCGGGAGTGGCTGAGCTGGAGATCATTCACATGTGCGGAGCCAAAATCATGGAGCACCTAAGGAATGTCCCAAGGGCATGGAGCACATAAGGAATTCCCTGAGGGCACAGAGCATCCCAGGGGAACAGGTGTTCCAGCCCCGGGAAGAGAGGGTGTAAGAGTCAAACTAGATAAGCAAAGAGGAGTCACATGACAAATGTATAAATAAACACATTGCAGTGGTTGAGCAGTTCCTTTCCTCCTGTCATGAAAAAGGGGTCAACCTCACCTCAGCTTTCTGTCTCTTATCTTTTTTTCTCTAACCTCTCACCATCCATCTCCCCTGGAAATTTGAGAGCTTCACTGGATGAGGCACATTGCCACCTGAACATGGGACCGGGGTAAGAAGAAATTGTAGGTGAGGGGATACTTCTCATTGTGTACACAAAACAGGGGAGAAGTGCATTGATAGCATCAATATTAATCACAGAGTTGTATTGATATTGATATCATCAGGTGTAAAATTTGGGGCAAGAGAAGCCAGAGAGAAATAGTCTCAAGAGAAGCCAAAGAGAAAAACGAGTACAATAGGTCCAAAGAGATAAATGGGCTCACTAGAGCCAAAGAGAAAAATGGGCTCACGAAAAAAAAAAAAAAAAAAAAAAAAACAGAAAGAGGTGTATTGGTTTTGTCAGGTATGAAAAAATTACAGCAGATTCTCAAGGACCACAAATGGATATGGAACTGTTTGTTTTATTCTTGACTCCTGTATTTACTTTGATTTTGTGGATTTGCATTAGGGAATGTTTTATTGGTTGTACACTTGTTGAGATGACCACAAAGGATTTGGCTGGAAGCACTATATTATAAAATGAAATCCTAAGCAGAAAAAGATGGCAGAACAGTAGCCTCCCAATACAGCTTGAACCATCTTACTTCATTAAAGTAAATAGGGATGGAGTGGTGGGGGGCAAAAGAGATCCTTCCTCACTGGAGGAGTGTTTCATGGTAAATTCTAGTTTACATCACCTGATGAATTTAGCAGAGGCACAAGTGGAGATTTCTGCCTTTTTAGCTCCAAGAAGTTAAGCTGCAACTCAGGGTGAAATTTCCCCTTCTCAGCGAGTGGATCCGTTTTCTCTCTCTCCCTTGCAATTGGTGTTAAAGGAGGCCAGATGGGTGGGGGAGTCCATGGAGGGTTTTCAACATATCTACCCTGTTACTGAACTTTGAGCCATCAATAACCCACAATAAATTATGCATCTTCATGAAGCTGTATGTTTTAAGACCCTAAAGGAATTAAAACAAGTTGCTACTACCTGTGGTCCCATGGCCCCTTTTACTCTAGGTTTAATAGAGCTCCTAGGGCAAGAGGTCATGGCCCCAAATGATTGGAAAGGGATAGCTAAAGTGTGTTAAAGTCCGGGGGATTATTTGTTGTGGAAAAGAATTTTTTTTGAATTGTGCACGGATCAGGCCACTCACAATACTGCTCACAACATAGCCATTACAAAACACATGTTAATCAGAGAGGGTGCCTTTGCTGCCACAAATAGTCAACTTACTTTTGAATTGCAAGTATATGAACAGATTAAAATAGCTGCCACAAGGGCTTGGAGGGAGCTTCTTTCAAGGGGTGAGACATCCCTTTATTTGAGTTTCATTCATCAGATTCCTGATGATTCTTTTCCAGATTTTGTGGCATGCTTGTTGCAGGCTAGTTGGAGAATTATAACTGACCCAGAGGTAGCAAGTTGATCGTTCAACAACAGTTGGCTTTTGAAAATGCAAATAAATGGTGTAAAGAGGCTTTAAGGGCCCACAAGAAATGGGCTACATTGGCTGAGATGATTCAAATTTGTGCAGATATTGGCCCCTCATATGTGCTGGGGGCTGCCTTGGCAGCAGCTATTACTCAGGTTGTTCATCCACAGCCTAGAGAAGGGGGCGGGAACAGGGTTACTTCTTTCAGCTGTGGAGGCAGGGGACATTTTGCCCAAAATTGCTCTGCTGCACCTGTGAGAGCAGAACAGCTATTATCTGTTCCTCTAACAAAACCTGGTGCCTGTACAAGGTGTAAGTGATGATATCATTGGGCAAATGAGTGTAGATCAAAATCTAATGTGGAAGGCCAACCCATTTAGGGAAACTTCCAGTGGAGCCTGCCCCAGCCCTGCCAAATAGTGGGGGCATTTTCCCTAATTCCTCCCCAACCTTACCCTCCAATGCCAAGTATGTTTCTGACCTCTGGCCAGTGAGAAAAGACTGCAGAGTCTTAGCCCTCAGTCCTTCCTCCACATTCGTACTAACACCTGAAATGGGACCCCAAATTATTCCTACTGGAGTCTATGGCTCTTCACCACATGGGACAATGTGTCTTTTGCTTGGCCACAGCAGTCTCACTTTAAAAGGTCTCCAATTGTTGCCTGGTGTCATCAATGCTGATTATACAGGGGAAACCAAGGTTACGGATTAGTCTATTTGAAGCATGTTCAAGTCACACCAGACTCTCATATCGTTTAGTTGGTTATTTTTCCTTTGACAAAAATTGGAATATCTATAAGTATAGGGGATTTAAGGGTTTTGAGTTCTCTGATATGTATTGGGTTCAACAGATTAAACAATATCGTCCCAAGATGGAATTGATTATTGAAGGAAAAACATTTAAAGGGCTTTTAGACACAGGTGCAGATGTTTCAGTAATTGCCCAATATCATTGGCCTATGGCATGGCCTCTGGATGTGGCAACTACAGATATACTGGGGGTGGGCAGTTTCTCACCCTAGTAGAAGTGCTAAGTTGCTAATCTGGAGGGATGCAGAAGGCCATTCTGGATATTTCTCACCTTATGTCCTCCCCCATATACCAGTCAATCTATGGGCTCATGAATATTACAGGATATGGGGGCATTTTTGGTTAGTTCAAACTCCTTGATGACTCATCAAATGTAACAACAAACATTCTCCCTACTCAAAGACTTGATAAATATAATTGGGGAAGGAGAAAACCCACTCCAATAGATCCTAGAATGGGCCATTTTAGTATAGAATACTAGTCCTTACATTTTTAGAAGGGGCCTTGATCTCTTCTCTGACCTCGGGAATGGCATCCAAGATAACTTGGATGTCTGATGATCCTGTTTGGGTTGATCAATGGCCCCTCACTTAGGAGAAGCTTGCAGCAGCTCATACACCGGTTAATGAACAGATGATGGCAGGGCACTTAGAACCCTCCAGTAGCCCTTGGAATACCCCAATTTTTGTAATAAAAAAGAAACGAGGAATGTGGAGATTGCTACAGGATTTCCGCAGTTAATCATACCATGGAACATATGGGAGCACTTCAACACAGATTGCCTTGTCCTGTACCTATCCCTTTACATTTTTCCATCATGGTGATTGATTTAAAAGACTTTTTTGGGGTTTGTTTGTTTGTTTGTTTGTTTTTTTACTATCCCTCTCCATCCTCAAGTTAAAAAAGGTTTTGCCTTTTGTTTACCCTCTATTAATCATCAGGCCCCTATGTGCCACTTCCAGTGGTGTTGTCTGCCACAAGGAATGGCATAGTCTGACTCTACGTGAAGAGTTTGTGGCTGCAGCAATTTTGTCAGTCCAACAGGCTCATCTATCTGCTTGTCTTATCCATTACATGGATGATATTCTTCTAGCTCATGAATCATCATCCACATTGCATCAAGTATTTATTCAATTAGATAATGCCCTTCATAATGCAGGTCTAATGGTGACCCCTGAAAAGGTACAAACCATGCACCTTTGTAATATTTAGGTCACCTTATCCAACAAAGACATATTGTGCCTCAAACTGTTCAGATCCAGGTTAATCATCTTGCAACCCCAGCTGATATTCAAACTGTACTTAGTAATATTAATTGGCTCCACCCAGCTCTTAAGCTAACAACTCATGATTTAGCTCCTCTCTTTGACATTCTCAAAGGGGACCCAGGCCCCACCTCTCCAAGAGCACTTACATAAGAGGCTAAAAGTGCCTTGGATAAAGTTAATTTAGCTCTCTCTAATATTCAACTCTCTAGAGTTGACCTGTTTTGCCAAATTTTTAATTATTTTCCAAACTGAACATATGCCCACTGGGGTTCTTTGTCAGTCTCAGGGCTCTTTACAATGGCTACATATGCTACATATTCCACATAGAACCATTACACACTTTTAAAATGCTGTGGCAGGACTGATAGCATGTGGGTGAAAACGTGCTATTCATCATTTTGGATGTGAGTTGCAAAATATTACTGTTCCCTTTTCTTTGGTTCAACAACAGTGTTTATGGCAATTCTCATCCTCCTGGCAAACTGTATTAGCTAAATTCCCTGGTGTTATTGATTGTCATTATCCTCCAGTCAAATTAATTTAATTTGCTTCCTTCCCACCCTTTGTTTTTCCTTCCAAATTAAGCTCACCTTTCATAGCCAGAGGTATCCCTGTTTCCACAGATGGCTCCTCTTCGGGCAGAGTAGGTTATATTACAGCCTCCTTTTCCTGAATACAGGATACAGGTTTTTCTTCTGCACAAAAGAAGAAATTGCAGTCTGTTATATGGGTCTTAAAAGATCATTCATCCACTCCAATTAATCTTTTTAAAGATGGTGCTTGTTTGCAGGGTGATGTGGGACATTGAAACTGCCAAAATTCACACTATCTAGGAAGATCTTTTATATTTGTTTCACACTCTCCAATTTGCCATTGGGTCACATCATGTCCCTTGTTTTCTCTGTAATTTGCATTCTCATTCCCAACTTCAAGGGCCTTTCACAAATGGAAACAGCCATAGGCAGATATCTAGTTACTGTCACAGTTACTCCCTCAGATGCCATTCAACACGCTTCTGTCTCCCATGCCACCTTTCATCAAAATGATTCTGACTTATGCAAACAGTTCCACTTAACCAAAGAAAAGGCTCAACAAATTGTTAAACAGTGTTCCTCATGTGGATTACATTTTCCCTCACTCTCTGTGGGGGCTAATCAACGAGGATCATACCCCAATCATCTCTGGCAAATGGATGTCACTCACACACCTGAGTTTGGCTCTCTATGCTGGGTCCATGTATCAATGGACAGCTCTTCAGGATTTATTTTTGCTCCTGAAGCAGCTAAACATGCCATTGCTCATTGCTTGGAGGTCTTTAGTACCCTTGGCTGCCTGCGAGCACTTAAGTCTGACAATGGACCAGCCTATACAAGTGGTGCTTTCCAAACGCTTTGTAAAACTTTTCATATTTCCCTTACTATGGGAATTCCTTATAACCCTCAAGGTGAAGGAATTGTTGAATGTGCTCACTTTATGCTGAAAATTCAATTACAAAAATAAAAAGGGGAATCTTTCCCTACAAAATTTACACCTCACAATAGACTTCACTTGGCAGTATGTACTATTAACTTTTTAAATTCTACTAAGGATGGAACTACAGCAGCAGAAAGACAATTCAATCAGGTAAAGGAAAAATGTTAGGAAGGGTCCTTTGGAAAGACCTTCATACTGGACAATGGAAGGGAGCCAGCCTGCTACTCACTTGGGGTAGAGGGTATGCTTGTGTTTTACCAGAGAATGCCGAACAGCCTATCTGGGTGCCAGAGCATGCTGTTCGGCTGTATCATGCACTCAGACCCAGAGGAGTTGATTCTGCCTCTCAAGAAGTTGATGCTCAGTCCTATGACAGTGACCTTCAGAGACCGTGCCACAACCGATAGACAAGGATGGGGCTAGACCTGACCTAGGGCTAATTAAATGAATTGACCCAGGATGCCAAGGAGATGTTAACCAAAAACAGGAATCAAAGGTCTGAGTAGGTGACAGAGTACGTGGAGGTAACTGACCTTGAATCTACGTGAAAGAAAGGGACATGAAAGTTATTAGTATTCTTAAGACAAAATAAAATATAAAAATAAATATTTTGTCCCTTCCAAATTCTTGATGTAAGAGATCTCTGCTAATTGACCTACAGCAAAGTCTGACTAGTCTATTTATAGTTATAAATTCCTAAAATTGTAAAGGAGTTACTATAATTCAATTTGCTCAGAAATATTTGAGTGTACCCTGTTTCTTATGTATGTTTGTCTGTGTGTCCAAGCTGTAAAGAGCTGTTTTATTTGAGCTCAACAAATTTTTCTTCCTTTTGCATTTTTGAATTTTGGAAGCATTTGTCTGATATGATTCCACCCGGGTTGCCAGCTGGTTAAAATGATGCTAAAATTAGTTGTGTAAATATAATATCTATTGTTCTTTATGCATTATGACTTGAGAGTCATTGTTCAAAATATTCTGTTAAATGTTGTGATTGGGTTTTCATAAGTCATCAAAAATATGAAGAAAATTAAACAAAATCCCTTGAGGTATGGAGAGATTATTGGATAGGACATGAATTGTTAAATACGGAAGCAGCTGCCTGGATAATTTCCCAGTCCTTCTTCATTAATAGGGAGCCCCAATGATCTCCATAGCCTTATGGGAAGCACCCCAATAAATGCTATTAAAATATATTATTGTGATAGGTTTGCATTGCTCATTCGTCAAAAGATTCAGTTTTCTAGAGAATAAGGTTTCTGATTTAAAGATGCTCTGATACAAAGGTTTTCATATGGCTATGACAATTGATTGTTATTGTTTTTGTAGTATATTGAATATATTCATGCCTGCAAATGTGCAGATCTTCCAAAGTGTGGAATAAGGACTGTTTATAGTGATAGAGTTTTCTTTCAGATTCAGACTTCTGCCTTTAGCAAAACTTATGTGATGTACATACAATTAAAGGACAGAAAGGCAAAAAGCCTCTTATGTATTAGATAGAGATGATTGAGTAAAAAAGTTATACTATGTCAAAATGAAAATTTAAGTGTGTTACAAAATGTCATTATGATTGTCATGCTACAATATTATGTATGGCTTTTGATTTCTAATTTTCTATGTAAAATATGTAACTGTTATCTGTTAATATTCTGTAGGGATTTAAATACTAGGACATCCATAGTTGGTAGAAAATAAAGGTTCTATGTTGTATAATATTGAGCTCACTGCTCCCATTACAAAGTAATGTCATTAACCTTCTCTTCTGAATGTTCAACAACTGAGGGTTGGAGACCAAGAAATCTAGAAAGCTGGATGGGCTAAGAGGATAGCCAGTATTTTGGCCCCAGCTCTTCGAGGTCAATGAGGATCCAGGATATAAGAGAAATTCTGCTGCAACATTCTATAATTCATTGGTCCCTGGTCTTCTGACCAAGGAGATTGTGGGACCACAGAGGAAAGTGATCAACAGTGTATAGTGTGCCTAAGGAGAGTCACCAGGTGAGAAAAATCTTCCAAGCTTTCACAGAAAGCAACTTGGTCAAGCAACAGCCATGACTCATCCAGACAGCTGACACTGACAGAAGTACTAAGAGGTGCTGTGCATGGTTCCAAGGTAATTCCTGAGGAGACCTAACTGACCTTGATAGATAGCAACAAATTAATTTTAATTAATACAGATCTCACTTTAACTTGGTCTTAAATATCCAGCAGAAAACTATAATCATAAGGAAGAAAGTTGTCTGCAGAATCCTCCAAACACGGCTCCTCCAACTTCAACTAAACACCCATTGATTGCAACTACAAAAAGAAAAAAAAAAGGGGGGGGAGATGTTGGGAGTGGCTGAGCTGGAGATTGTTCACATGTGTGGAGCCAAAAGCACAGAGTGCCTAAGGAATGCCCTGAGGGCATGGATCATCTCAGGTGAACAGGTGTTCTGGCCCTGAGAACACAAGGTGTAAGAGGCGAGCTAGTTAAGCAAAGGGGTGTCACATGACAAATGTATAAATAAACCCATTGAGGTGCTTTAGCAGTTCCTTTCCTCCCATCAGGAGAGAGGGCTCCACCTGACCTCAGCTTTCTGTTTCTTATCTTTTTTCCTCTATCCTCTCGCCATCCTTCTCCCTGGGAACTTTGAGATCAGCACTGGATGTGGCATTATATCTTCGTGTATTTTTTCTGATCATAGTTAAATGGAGTTCTATATGCTTCACTTACCTATATATAAAATTCTTTTCAATCTTGGGAAGTTTTCTGCCATTACTTCCTTGAATAGGTTTTTTATGTACTTTTTGGTATCTTCTGATTTTTCATTGATCTCAATTAATCTTATCTTATTCTTTACATCATCTAGGATCTGTTGGACTGATTTTTTAATGGTCTCTTGCTATTTTAAAGAAGTCTTTCATTTGATGGCCACTAACTGCAAACTTGTCTTCTAGATCTGAAATTTTATCTTCATATTAGTTGATTCTTCTCCATTGACTTTCAGTACCATTTTTAATTTCATGGATATCTGTTTGAATCTGTTTTATGGAATTCAGTTCTTTTCTGTATTGGGCATTCATGGTTTCTATCACTTTCCTAAGCTCCTCTATTTTTTTTATCTGTATCAACTCTAGATTCACTAACCATGTCCTTCATTATGATCATCATCTCTTTAGTTATGCGTGTGATTATTTCTGATTTCTTTTTGTCTCGGGACACATTCAGCCATTTCATATTTCTCCTGGTACTAGTTCAGAAAGTGGATGGCTTTTGCTTTCCTTCACCTCAGTGTTCCTTGGATTTGCCTCATGTGAGCTGGAGGTCTTGGGTTACATCTTGCTTCTGTGGTTTCTCATTTTAATGTTTTTTTTGTTTATTTGTTTTCCATATTGAGGCTGGTAATTTCCTTATGACAGGTAGCTTTATTACTAGTATCAAGACCTCTTTAATAAGTGACTACTTTTCACTGACGTCTTGTAGGAATTTCAGTCTTTTGGGTTTTGAGCCTGTCCAAACATCCCACCTCTTCAATTTATTAGGGATGAGAAGTTGCTGCCTGTTCAGCCTAGCACCCAGTTCTTTGATACTGGATTATGCTATTATTTTTGAACCCCTGAATATCTCAGTATTGGCATACAAAGAGGAAGAACTGATTGCAACAACTATGTCACTTTGACTAAAGGAGTACAGTCAGTGATAACAATAGCATCAAGCACAGTTTAGAAAACAACAAACTGTGATAACTGTTAATTTGCCACCTTAACCATAGGTGCAAGATCTTTAGTTATATAACTAAATCTAAAACAAATCAGAAAATTATGTACACCAAATCTACTCAATAGAGTGATTTTACTCAAAGGGGAGAAAATTTAAAAGGTGTAAGAGGGAAAAGTAAAGAAATACAAGAAGAGAAAGAGAGTACAAGCAAAGCTGAAGGAGAAAGGAAGATTACCCAAGCTTTGGGAAACTGGTGAAGAAGACAGGAGGGAAAGAAAGAAGGAAAAACCAAAGACAAGAACTAAAAAAAGAAAACTAAAAACAATGTTCACATTTCTGAAAAAACAAAAACAATCAATCAAGAAAAAAAAAAGAAAGGAAAAAAGTGAATTCTCCATGATTTCAAGCCTGTGCTTATCTTCTGGGGTCTGCGGTTTTGTGGTAGTGTCCAATTCGGGGCGTGTCTTTGCTGTCACAGGTAGATAAAGGAGGTAGGCATAGCTTAGATCTATGTTGGATGATCCCAACAAGCATGTAGTAGGATAAGATGGGGTAATGATCTGCTGATTTCAACTCCACAGAAGTTCAGGCTAATCCTGGCCTCTGCTTGTGGTGTTGGGGCCTGAGTTTTTCAGCCTACAACACTCTGGGATTCTCTTGCCAGCTTGACGTTAGCTCCTTGATGCTGGACATCTCCCATTACCCAGTGACTGTGGGATTTCACCACTGGAAGCTGGCAGATGAAGCCAACCCATGGCTGTTCTGAGTTCCAGGTTCAGTTAGCCCCTCCCTAAAATGGCATCTGGCCCAGCACCCTCTCCATGGGACACTGCAGACACTTGGACTAGAGTCACTCACCAGCTGTTGTAGTGCATAGCATACACTGCTCCTTGCCAGAGTTGCATTTCTCTCTGGAGGCCTTTGGAGTCACCTGCTCACACTCTGCCTGTAGATTTGATCCTCCTGTCTCACTGTGAGATGGGAGCTGAGGCAAAAATGTAATTTGCCACCTCCTTTTTCTAAATTGTGATCTGTCTCTTCACTTTCTCTGTGGGCTCCAATTTTCCCCTCAGATCTTTTCTAATTTTGGGGGACCTCTCCCTCCTTCTTTTCTTCCCCAAGTTGTTATTTTCCAGTATCTGGATTCTAAATCTTGGAGAGGTTGATTTGTTGCTGTTTTCCATTCTGCCATCTTCCTAGATTTCCTATCAAGTTCATAAATATGCCTAACATGATACAACTCTCCTCCAAACAAAGGGAAACATACTAATTGCCTCCCCAGAATAGAAAGCACTGTTTTTTTTTTTCTTTCAGTGATGTCTAACATTATATAACTTAAACATGGTAATATAGGTTTAACAATACTTAAGAATCTATATTTTGTTGCAAGGGAGAAAATAAAGACACCTGCTTAATATATGTGTGTGTGTATGCAGAAACATATTAACAAAATAGGAGAGGATGATTAAAATTACAATCCTCATTCCTGTTCCTAGTCATGGAATTTTAGCTGGTATTTGTAGATACCTTCTACACACCACCCTCTTGGATCTCTTGGCCCTCAGCAAGCACTTCAGCAAGTTTTGGTTCTTTTCTTGGTGGGGTGACTGATAGCTTCATTTCTGAAGTCTCTGGGAAATTTGTCACCCTGCCTGGATTGGGTTGTTTTACTTTCTCACTGACCTTAATAACAGGGTATATTAATACTAACATGTGCCCTAAGGGATCTCTGGCACTCCAAGCATATTCTTTCTTTCCTCCATTATCAAATAATCCAATTTCCCCTTAATGGTCTGGACCAATCACCCCTACAAACACAGTAATTCCCTTTTTAGCTTGTTTACTCAGACTCATGAGGAGACCAAAATGACCAGAGGCAAGTCTCTGTCTCTAGTTAAGTGGAATCATTGTTGTGCTTCCTGGTACAACCTCTCCCCCAGAACCAAGACTTCTAGGCTAGCAGAGCATTAAATCATGGGAACAGGAAGCAAAAGTTTTGCTAGTGGATCACTAGGAGTGATGGTGAGTGTTACCATTTCCACTTCCACCCATCGATTCCTGGACCTGTGAATCCTGGCTATGGGAGACATAGTAACATATAGTGGATGTTGATTCAAAGTATATACAGCCTTTGGAAGAACCTTGCCCCAGCCCTGCAAGGTACAGCCACCTAGAGCTGGCACTGTAACTGCATCTTCAAAAGGTCTTTTCATGTTTTGATCAATCCAGCTGGTTTCAGACGGTGAGGAACATGGTAATACCAGTGAATTCCATGACCCATGAGCCCATTACCTCACTTCTTCAGCCATGGGATGTGTTCCTTCATTAGAAGCAATGCTGTGTGGAACACCATGATGGTGGATAAGGCATTCTGTAAGTTCACAGATGGTAGTTTTGATGAAACATTACATTCAGGGAAGGCAAATTCATACCCAGAATAAATGTCTATGTCACTAAGAACAAAGTGCTGGCCTTTCCATGATGGAAGTGGGACAATATGATTAACCTGCCTCTAGCTCACAGGCTGATCATCCATGGGAATAGTGCCATAACAGAGAACCACTGTTGGTCTCTGCTGCTGGCATATTGGGCATTCAGCAGTGGCTGTAGCCCGATCAACCTTGGTGAGTGGGAGCCCATGCATTAACTTCATCCCTGCTGCCATGGCCACTTTGTTCATGAACCACTGGGCAATGACAGGGATGGCTAAATTAAATGTCAACTGCTACCCGCAGAACAGGTCATCCTATCCACATGATTATTAAAGTCCTCTGCTCAAGTCATCTCTCAGTGAATATTTACATGGGATACAAACATCATTATAGTCTTTGCCCATGTGGAGAAGTCTATCTACACACATCTTTCCCAAACACCTTTGCTACCGATTTTCCAGTCATGTCCCTTCTAAGTCCCTGACCATTCAGCCAGACCACTGGCTGAAGCCTATGAATCAGTGCATAATCACACATCTGGCCATTTTTTCTTCCAGGCAAAATGTACAACCATATGCACTGCCTGAAGTTCTGACCACTGTGAAGAATTCCCTTTACCACTGTCCTTTGGAGATATCCTGGAAAGAGAATTTAGTGAAATAGCTGTCCAGTTTTGGGTAGTGACTGCATAATGTGAATAACCATCTGTAAACTAGGTCCTAGTCTACTATCCTTCTGTCAGATGATCATATGTTACACCCCATGAAGCCATAGGCACATACTGGGAGACAAACTTTGGTATAGTAGGAGTAGGAACCATGGGAACTTGGGCAACTGTTCAGGTAACTTGTTTGTGTTCTCTGGACCTGCTTGGGTTCAATCACATATATACTGCTTCCATTTAACGATGGAATGTTGCCGTGTACATCCAACTTTATGACTTGGTGGATCAGATAATACTCAGCTCATGAAGGGCAACTCAAGTAGCATGGCCACATGATGCACCACAATCAAGCATTCAATTTCCACTAAGGCCCAGTTGCAGGCCAGGAGCTGATTTTCAAAGGGAAAGTAGTTGGCTGAAGATGGTGTCAGATCTTTGCTCCAAAATCCTAAAGGGCCTCTGCTGTGACTCACCTAAGGGGAACTGCCAGAGACTCCAAACAACATCCCTATCTGCCACTGACACTTTGCGTACCACTGGATCTTTTGGATCATGTGCTCCCAGTGGCAGAGCAGCCTGCCTGGACATGTTGTACAGCCTCCTCTTTTTCTGGGCCCTAGTCAAAACTAGCAGCTTTATGAGTCACTTGGTAGATGGGCTAGAGTAACAGACCCAAGTGAGGATTGTGTTATATTCAAAATCCAAATAAAACCACTTGGTTGTAGGGGGAGCCAGATGCAACAACTTATCCTTAACCTTAGAAGGGATATCTCCACATGCCCCACACCACTTGATTCTTAGAAATTTCAATGAGGTAGAGGAACCTTGAATTTTAGTTGAATTTATTTCCTCTCCTCTGGCACACAAGTACTTTACTAACAAGTCCAGAGTGGTTGCTACATGCTGCTTACTTGTTCCAATCAACATAACATCATCAATGTAATGGACCAGTGTGATACCTTGCAAAAGAGAAAGATGATCAAGATCTTTGTGAACCAAGGTGTGACAAGGGACTGGAGAGTTAATGTAACCCAGAAGTAGGTCGGTAAATGTGTATTATTGGCCCCAACAGCTGAAAGTGAATTGTTTCTGTTGGGCCTTATAGATAGGTATGGAGATGAAGGAATTCGCCTAATCAGTAGCTGCATCGCAGGTACCAGGAAATGTGTTAATCTTCTCAAGCGAGGAAACCACATGTGGTACAGCAGCTGCAATTAGATCTGCCACTTGATTGAATTTATGGTAATCTACCATCATTCTCCAAGACACATGTATCTTCTGCACAGGCTAAATTGAATTGAGGGTGCGGTGGGAACGGCCACCTCTACATCTTTCGAGTCCTTGATAGTGGCACTAATCCCTGCAATCCCTCCAGGGATGTGATATTGTTTTTGGTTTACTATTTTCCCAGGTAAAGCCAACTCTAATGGCTTACATTTGTTCTTTCCAAAGATAATAGCCCTCACACTGCAGGCTAGGGAACCTGTGTCAGGATTCTGCCAAGCACTAAGTATATCTATCCCAATTATGTGTTCTGGAACTTGGTAAATAACTGCAGGATGGATTTAGGGATATACTGGATGCACTCTGAGTCAAACCTTTGCTAAAAATCCATTGATCACCTCACCTACATATGCCCCTACTCTTACTGGAGGGCCACAAGGATGTTTTGAAACCCTTGGAATAAGCATTAGTTCAGAACCAGTACTCTAAAATGTCTGTTCATTTTTCTTTCCCCAATGTACTTTTCTTGGACCTTGAGATATATCATAAGATTATTTATTTGGAATCCCTCCTTTCTCTTACTTTATGCATCCATATATATATATATATATATATATATATATATATATATATATATTTCCCTGTAGAATTGCTTTCATTGTGTCCCATAGATTTTGCTGTGCTGTGCTTCCATTGTTATTTAATTCTAGGTATGTTTTTGTTTTTCCCCTGATTTATTCTGTGATCTATTAATCATTCAATAGTGTATTAATTAATTTTCCTTAGTTTGTACAGTTTCTGTGGTTTCCTTTGCTGTTGATTCCTAGCCTCATTCCACTGTGATCTGATAGCATGCAATAGATTATTTCAATTCTTTTGTATTTCTTTAAGCATTTTTAATGACCCAAGATAGGATTTATTTTGGAAAAAAGTTCTGTGTATACCTGAGAAAAATGTGTATTTTCTTTTGGAGTAGAGACACATTTGAGCTTGGAGCCATTTGAAATCTGAGGTATCACTGTTTCTATTCGCTGAATTTTGGCTCACATAACCTCATAAAACAAATACTACTGGACATAAAAAAAAACAGATAGACACAAATACTATCAGAATGGGAAATTTCAACACTCCAATCTAAAAATCGAACAGGATGGACCTCCAGTTATGCAATCAGTTAGCTCGTGGTACTTATAAAAATCAAACAGGTCAGCCTGACAAAAAATTAGCCAGTAGAAATAAAAATTAACCAAAATGCTTAGAACAAATGAACTTAGCAGATATCTACGAAGTGTGTCACACTTTTAAACATTTCATTCAACAGACTACACATCAGATCAGACTAATGTTGATTAATTCTTAGCCAAATTCACCAAAAAAGGAAAAAAATGATATCCATGCAATTAGAAATAAAAAAGAAACTTCCATGAAAATAGTGGAATAGTAAACTACAGCAAATCAGCCTCTCTGAGATTTTGAATTCAGACACTGAAATATAACAACTTGGGAAAGAAAAGGAAAAGGGAAGTGGATCTTCCTTTCCAGGAACCAGGAAGGATATCAAGGGAGAATTGGAGCCCACAGTGAAAGTGAAGAGATAGACCTCAGCGGAGAAAAAAGCGGTGTCAAACTGTACTTTCTCCTGATGTCTGGCTCATGACGTGGGAGAGAAGGCTCGAATGAACAGAGATACAGTGAGGGTGGGTGATACCAGAGTCCTACAGAGATAAATACACCAGTGGAACTGAACAGTGGATGCTGTGAGCTACAACAGCTGCTAAGTGCCTCTAGTCCACCCATCCCCTTTAGAGAGTGCATCACCAGATGCCAGTGTAGGGAGGGGCCAACTGAACCTGGGATTCAGAGCAGCCCTCTGTTGTATCCATCTCAGGGCTCCTAGTGACTGGTGGAGTTACAACCAATGGAGAAATCCAGTGTCAGGGACACAGTGTCAGCCTGGTAATAGACACCCCTGGTACTGTAGGTTGAAAAAATCAGTCCTCAACTCCACAACCAGAAGTCAGGATCAGCCTGAACTTCCATGAAGGTAGTTGAAAACACCAGAATCACCACCCTACCCTATTCCTGCTCCAAGTCTGCTGGGATTATTCAGCACTCTGCCCTAAATCTACTGAAGGCTTGCTGGGATCATGCAGCATGAATCTGAGCTCTGACTGCTTCTTTTGTCTTTCAGTGATAGTGGATCATGCCCTAAATTGGACTCTACCACAAAACTCTAGACCCCAGAGATACTCATACGCTTGAAATCACAGAATCTATTTCTTTTTTCTTTTTTGTGGCTTTTGTTATTTTTTCCTTGAATTTTACTTTTGTCATGACTGTGAACATGTTTTTAGATTTTTGGTTTTCTTTAGCTCTTGTTTTTTTTTTTTTTTCTTGTTTCTTTCCTTCCTGTCTTCTTCACCAGTTTCCCAAAGCTTGTGTAACCTTCCTTTGTTCTTTAGCCTTGCTTCTAATTTATTTCTCCACTAGTATTTCTTTATTTTTTTCCTCTTACTCTTTTTACAAACCATTTTTTACAAACCATTTACATTTCTCCCCAAGGGGAAAATTGCTTTATTGAGGGTGAATTTAATGTATTCAATTCCGTGGTTTGTTTTAGATTTTGTTATATAACTAAAAATCTTGTACCTATTGTTAAAGGTGGCAAATTAATAGTTATCAGTTTGTCATTGTCTACACTGTGCTTGATGCTATTATTATTACTGATTGTACTACTTTAGTCAAGGTGACAGAATTGTTGGGATCAGCTGTTCTTCCTTGTAGGCTAATACCTAGATGATCTGGGGGTTATAAACACAGTCCAGTACCAAAGAACTGGGAGCTAGGCCAAATAGGCAGCAACTTCTCACCGTAAAAAATCAAAGAGTTAGGATGTTGGAACAAACTCAAAAGCCAAAACCCAACTATGTCTAGAAGACTCTGAGAAGTAGTCATTTCTTAATGAGGGTTCAATGCTTGTAATAAAACTACCTACCATAAGCAAATTACAACCCACAACCCAGAAAACAAATTTTAAAGAAATAGAAAATGAGAAGACACGGATGCAACCCCAGATACAACCCCAAACCTGCAGCTCAATTAAGGCAAATCCCGGGGGTATTGAGGTGCAAGAAATCAAAAGCCATCCAGCTGAACTTTCTGAAATGGTAGCAACTGAAGTGACAAAGCAGATGGATGAGTCTGTAGAAAAAAAAATCAGACATAATTTTACAGATAACTAAAGAAATGATGACCATAATGAACAGCATGGGAAGATACAGAGACTGGTAGGAACATCAGCCACAGAGTAGGGCCCCCAGCCAAAGACAACAGGATGGACAGGTGAGACTAGAAGCATGAAATTGTCAGAAATAACAGTAACAATATGATCCAACAGGTGGTAACATAGGTGAACCAGTGCTGTGCTTGGGAACAAAGACACACAGAATGGAAGCAGGTGTGTGGGGCTTCTGCTTTTTGCTTTTTTTCTCTTTTTTCTTTTTTTTCTTTTTTTTTTTTTTTCTAAATGGCTGGGGAGAAATCCAGCCACAGAAAACTAATCTCATCCCCCAAATCCAGAGACCAATTTCAGAAAATTCCTTGCTTACTCCTTCATTCTTTCTCTTCTATACTCTTCTCCAGTTTCACAAAGCTAGCGTGATCATCTTTTGTCTTCCAGCCTGGCTTCTAATTTCTTTTTGGTTATCTTTGTTTTATCCACTGTCTTTCTTAAATTTTCCCACCTCAGGTTAAAACCACTCTACCAAGGGGAAACACTTTGTATACAAGCTGCCAATTTATGTTCAGTTCTGTAATATAATTGTAGACTTCACTCCTATGTTTAAAGGTACAAAATTAATAATTACCACAGGTTGTAAGTGTCTAAACTGTGCTAGATGCTATTCTTTTTGCTAATTATACTACTTTAACTAGGATGTCACATCTGTTTGAATCAGTTGTTCTCACTTCTGTAACAAAATTGGGAAGTCCTAGGGTAATAACCTCATCACAACCCACCACTGAAGGACTGGGGATGGAGCCAAACAGATACCAACATCTCACTCTTAACTAATAGGAAATGTAGAATCTTGAGACAGACATAAACCAAGAACCTCCAATACAAAGAAGATATCCCCGAAGGAAAAACCTTACCTATAGAGGCCTTGATACTAGTGATATAGCTACTACTGCAAAAGCTAGAAGGATCAACACAGAAAACAAAATAAAAATTTTCAAAATAGAAAATGACAAGACACAGAATCAAAATGCATCCTCAGACTTCCAGCCCACACAGAAAAAGTCCAGGAGACAAGATAGAGGTAAATGGAAGACACACACTTGATATTTCTGAAATGATAGCAAACAAAGTAAAGAAATGAATCCATGAGGCTCTAGAGGAAATCAGATAAAAATTAATCTCTAAAAAAAACTGTCAGCATTTATAAAGGAATTGCTCAGCAAATCTGGAGTAGAGATAGATAAAAAAATACATGATGATGGGAAGATGATGGAATACATGAATGATCAATATAGGAAAGAGATAGAATGCATGAAACAGATTCAAACAGATATCCAGGAAATTAAAAATTCCATTGAAAGGTGACAAAACTGCTTGAACAAAACTGAAGACAGACTTTCAAACCTTAAAAACAGGATCTTGGCTAGTCATCATGAAAGGAAATATCTCTTGAAAATAACAAATGATAAAGAAATAAAAAATCAACATCTGCAAGATGATGCAAATAAAAATAATACAAGAATAATTGGTGTCAATGAAAAAGCAGGAGTCAACACAAATGACATAAAAAATCTATTTACAGACATAATAGAGAAAATTTCCCAAGCATGGGAACAGAATCTGACATACAGATAGGTGAGGCATATGGAACTCCCAATTAGCCATAATTGAAATAAATCTACACACAGACATATAATAATCAATATCCCAGAAATTCAGCACAAGAACAGAATATTAAAAGCTATTAGAGAAAAGAAACTGATCACCTATAAAAGAAAGCCCATCAGAATCATGGCAGATCATTGGGGCTCCCTATTGATGAAGAAGGACTGGGAAATTATCCAGGCAGCTGCTTCCATATTCAACAATTCATGTCCTATCCAATAATCTCTCCATACCTCAAGGGATTTTGTTTAATTTTCGTCATATTTTTGATGACTTATGAAAACCCGATCACAACATTTAACAGAATATTTTGAACAATGACTCTCAAGTCATAATACATAAAGAACAATAGACATTACATTTACACAACTAATTTTAGCATCATTTTAACCAGCTGGCAACCCGGGTGGAATCATATCAGACAAATGCTTCCAAAATCCAAAAATGCAAAAGGAAGAAAAATTTGTTGAGCTCAAATAAAACAGCTCTTTACAGCTTGGACACACAGACAAACATACATAAGAAACAGGGTACACTCAAATATTTCTGAGCAAATTGAATTATAGTAACTCCTTTACAATTTTAGGAATTTATAACTATAAATAGACTAGTCAGACTTTGCTGTAGGTCAATTAGCAGAGATCTCTTACATCAAGAATTTGGAAGGGACAAAATATTTATTTTTATATTTTATTTTGTCTTAAGAATACTAATAACTTTCATGTCCCTTTCTTTCACGTAGATTCAAGGTCAGTTACCTCCACGTACTCTGTCACCTACTCAGACCTTTGATTCCTGTTTTTGGTTAACATCTCCTTGGCATCCTGGGTCAATTCATTTAATTAGCCCTAGGTCAGGTCTAGCCCCATCCTTGTCTATCGGTTGTGGCACGGTCTCTGAAGGTCACTGTCATAGGACTGAGCATCAACTTCTTGAGAGGCAGAATCAACTCCTCTGGGTCTGAGTGCATGATACAGCCGAACAGCATGCTCTGGCACCCAGATAGGCTGTTCGGCATTCTCTGGTAAAACACAAGCATACCCTCTACCCCAAGTGAGTAGCAGGCTGGCTCCCTTCCATTGTCCAGTATGAAGGTCTTTCCAAAGGACCCTTCCTAACATTTTTCCTTTACCTGATTGAATTGTCTTTCTGCTGCTGTAGTTCCATCCTTAGTAGAATTTAAAAAGTTAATAGTACATACTGCCAAGTGAAGTCTATTGTGAGGTGTAAATTTTGTAGGGAAAGATTCCCCTTTTTATTTTTGTAATTGAATTTTCAGCATAAAGTGAGCACATTCAACAATTCCTTCACCTTGAGGGTTATAAGGAATTCCCATAGTAAGGGAAATACGAAAAGTTTTACAAAGCGTTTGGAAAGCACCACTTGTATAGGCTGGTCCATTGTCAGACTTAAGTGCTCGCAGGCAGCCAAGGGTACTAAAGACCTCCAAGCAATGAGCAATGGCATGTTTAGCTGCTTCAGGAGCAAAAATAAATCCTGAAGAGCTGTCCATTGATACATGGACCCAGCATAGAGAGCCAAACTCAGGTGTGTGAGTGACATCCATTTGCCAGAGATGATTGGGGTATGATCCTCATTGATTAGCCCCCACAGAGAGTGAGGGAAAATGTAATCCACATGAGGAACACTGTTTAACAATTTGTTGAGCCTTTTCTTTGGTTAAGTGGAACTGTTTGCATAAGTCAGAATCATTTTGATGAAAGGTGGCATGGGAGACAGAAGCGTGTTGAATGGCATCTGAGGGTGTAACCGTGCCAGTAAGTAGCAATCTGTCTATTGCAGTGTTCCCTTGGGACATCTCTTAGGGGTTCCTTGCATTCAGCTTCACACGTGTGAATGATCTCCAGCTCAGCCACTCCTGACAATACAGTATTCAAAATTCAAGAAATTCAACACAAGAACAGAATATTAAAAGCTTTTAAAGAAAAGAAAGGGCCGGTGAGATGGCTCAGTGGCTTAAGCGCCTGCCCGGCAAGCGCAAGGGCCCGAGTTCGACTCCCAGAACCCACATATGAAAAAGGGGCCAGTGATATCGCTCAGCGGCACGGGCGCCTGCTGGCGTGCAAGGTCCTGAGGTCGACCCCCGGTACCCACAAAAAAAAAAAGAAAAGAAACAAATGCAAAAAAGGAAAACCCGTGAGAATCACAGCAGACTTTTCCACACAATCCTTTAAGTCAAGGAGAACTTCTAGTGAAGTATATCAAGCACTAAAGAAAACAACCTCCAATCAAGATTGATTTACCTCACAAAATTGTCTTTCATATTGTTTGGAAAAGTAATATACTTCCATGTATAAAAAACATCTGAAGAAATTGAGGACCATCAAACTAGCACTCTTAAAAGTTCTAAATGATATACTAGACAAAGACAATGAAGACAACAATTCCATGAGTCCTAATAGAATGAATCACAGTGAATGAGTTAGAGATGCCTGATAATACCTGATAAGAGGATTTAAGGGATCAGGGAATTGGGAGTGCTGTAGTGGATTTATCGTGTTATCTTAAGCCCAGGCCCTCATGGATTCACTGCTGTATTCTACAAGAAAATTAGAGAAGATTAAACAGCAAGACTCCTCAAAATATTTAATGAAATTCAAAGGGAAGCAATTCTCCTTAACTCATTCCTGGAGGGAAGTATTGCCCTGATACTAAAACCAGAGAAATACCCAACCAATAAAGAAAACTACAGGCCAATCTCCCTAATGAACATAGATGAAAAAATCCTCAAAAAAATACTAGCAAACAGAATGGAGTGAATCATCAAGAAGTTTATACACCATGACTAAGTGGGATTAATCCCAGGAAAGCAGAGATACTTCAACATACACAAATCAACAAATATAGTACACCATAGCAACAAAGTCAAAGACAAAAATCACTTGATCATCTCAATAGATGCAGAGAAAGCTTTTGCTAAAGTCCAACACTCATTCAGATAAAAATCCTACAGAAAATCCTAATAGATGGTCTTTACCTCAATCTGATAAATGCCATCTATGAGAAACCAACAGCCAACATCATACTAAATGGACAAGAACTGAAAACTTTCTATCTAAAGTCAGGAACAATACAAGGATGTACACTATCAACACTCCCATTCAATACAGTTCTGGAAACACCAGCCAGAACAATTAGACAAGAAAGAGAGAAATAAAAGGAATAAGGATAGAAAAGGAAGAAGTTAAATTATCAGTATTCACACATGACATGCTCTTCTACATAAAAGACCCCAAAAACTCCTCCAAAAGACTTCTAGATTTAATAACCAAATTCAGTAGCATAGCTGGATACAAAATCAACAGGGAAAAATCAATAGCATTCCTGTACACAAACAAAAAACTCACTGACATAGAAATTAGGGAAAACACACCCTTCAAAATAGCATCCAAAAAAATGAAATACTTAGGAATCAATCTAACAAGTGAAGTAAAAGATCTATACATTGAAAATTTAAGTACTGTGAAAAAAGTGTTCTAAAAGGATATCAGAAAATGGAAAGCTATCCCTTGCTCATGGATAGGAAGAACCAACATTGTGAAAATGGCCATACTCCCCAAACTGTTATATAAACTTAATGCAATCTCAATGAAATTGCCATTAGCATACCTCACAGATCTAAAATAAACATTTCTAAAATTCATTTGGAATGAGAAAATTCCTAGAAAACAAAGGCAATCCTGGGCAACAGAGGCAATGCAGGGGTCATCACAATCCCTGACTTAAAATTATAGTGCAAAGCTACTGTGATAAAATCAGCAAGATACTGGCAAAAAAAACAGACCTGAGGGTCAGTGGAACAGATTAGAAGATGCAGACACAACTACAAACACACTCAGCCACCTTATTATTGACAAAGGTGCCAAACATGTTCACTGGAAGAAGGAGAGCCTGTTTAATTAATGTTGCTGGAAAAACTGGCTTTTCCACCTGCCAAAGACTAAAACTAGACCCATTTCTATCACAATGCACTAAACTAAAGTCAAAATGGATCAAAGATCAAAATATTAAAACAGAAACACTAAATCTACTCAAGGAAAAAGTAGGTGGAAATCTTGAAGACATAGGGATAGGCAGAGAGTTCATAAACAAAAACAAACTGAACAGGAAGTACTTGAAAGAATCACCAACTGGGATCTCATCTTATTCAAGTTTTTGCACATCAAAATAATTCCCCAACAGAGTGAAAAGAAAACCCACAGACTGGGAAAAAATTTTATCCAACTGTCCCTCAGACAAAGGAGTTCTGTCTAGAATATATAAAGAATTGAAAAAATCAGGTCCCCCAAATTTGAAGACACAATCCATAAATGGGCATCTGAGATGAATAAACACTTCTCAGATGAAGAAATACAAATGGCAAATAAATATATGAAAAAATGTTCAACATCATTGGTCATTCAAGAAATGCAAATTAAAACAACCTTGAGATTCCATCTCACCCCAGAAATAATGGACATTATCAAGAAATCAACCAATAACATATGCTGTAGGGGCTGTGGGGAAAAAAGGAAACCTTCTCCACTGTTGGTGGGAGTGTAGACTGGTACAACCACTGTGGAAATCAGTGTGGATATTCCTCAAAAAACTAGGATTAGAGGTCACATTCAACCCAGCTATTCCCATTCTGTGTATTTTCCCAGAAGAATTAAAATCATACCTCAGTGATATATGTTCTCCCATGTTTATAGCAGCACAATTTATAATAGCTAGATCTTGGAAACAACCCAAATGCCCATCAACTGAGGAATGGATAAAAAAGATGTGGCATTTCTTTGTAATGGAGTACTACTCAGCTATAAACAAGGATAAACTTGAGGCTTTTATATGTTAATGGATGCAACTAGAGACCATAATCATAAGTGAAATAAATCAGACCTGCATGTATAAATATCGTATTGTCTCCATAGTGTAAGAAACTGAAATAGTGGGCCGGTGAGATGGCTCAGCGGCGTGAGCGCCCACCTGGCAAGCGCAAGGGCCCAAGTTCGACTCCTGGAACCCACATATGAAAAAAGGGCCGGTGATATCGCTTAGTGGCACGGGCGCCTGCTGGCACGTGAGGTCCTCAGGTTGACCTCCGGTACCCACAAAAAGAAAAAAAAAGAAAAAAAGAAACTGAAATAGTAAATAAGATCCTAAATTTACAATAGATATTGTGAAATCGAAAGAAACTGCTCAAAATGAAAGAACAAGTGGGATATGGGAAAGGAGAAAAGAAAGAAGGGGAAAAAATTATATATATACAGACATACACACAATATAGCTAAGATAATTATACTACTACTTTATTTTAGTTCATTGAAAAGAATGGTTTGTGCTTATATTATTTGATCAGTTCTGCATGGCTATATCTTGTAAACTTAGCAACTACTTTGAAGATAACAATATGCAATATATTAAGCATTAATTTCCTATTGTATTTTTTGAAATTCTGTATCATTGTTTTATTGTTTTTTCTCTTTAAAATAATAACAAAATGAATATCAGATCTGAACAAAAATTTAGAATAAATGGACTTAGTAGATATCTACAGAGTGTTCCACCACACAACAGCAGAATACACATTCTTAGAGATGTACAACAGAATGTACACATTCTTACAAGATGTACAAAACAAATCATGTATTAGGACATAGACCATGCTTAAGTAAATGCAAAGAAATTGAAATTATCCCATGTATATTACCAGAGCATACTGTGAAAAAATTGGAAATCAATGGCAAAAGGAACCAAAAAGCTTCATAAACACATGTAAATAAAATAACACTCTTCTGAGCAACCAATGGGTCACAAATGAAATTAAAGAAGAAATTAAACAGTTTCTACAATTAAATGATAATGCCAGTACAGCATACTGGAACTTATGGGACACAATGAAAGTGGTCCTATGGGGGTAATACACAGCAGTAAATACTCACATCATAAAAACAGAGCCAGCTCAAAAAAATAATGTAATGTTGAACCTCAAGTTTCTAGGAAAAGAATACTAAGTTAAAAGCAAAGCACATATGAAAGAGAAAATTATAAAGACCAGAGCAGAAATCAATGCAATGGAGACTAAGAAAACAATACAAAGAATAAATGAATCAAAGTGTTAGTTCATTGATAGAATAAGTATAATAGACAAATCCTTAGCCTATATTATCAAAAAAGAAAAAAAAATAGACTCAAATTCATAAAATTAGGAATAAAAAGTATGAAATCACAAGGTACCATGCACTACTCCAGAAGATCAACAATACATACCTGGAGGTCCTGTACTCTAATAAGATGGAAAATGCAGAAGAAATGGACAAATAACTGGTTACATATGAATTATCATAGATTAATCAACATGAGATAAAGTTTCTAAATAACCCAATATCAGCCAATGACACTGAAGAGGTAAATAAAAAACTATCAAGAAAGAAAAGCCTAGGTCCTGACAGACTCACTGCTGAATTTTACAAGAAATTTAGAGAAGATCTCATGCCACTACTCCTCAAATTCTTTAATAAAATTGAAAAGGAAGTAATATGTCCAAAGTCATTCCTAGAAGTAAGCATTACTCAGATACCAAAACTAGAAGTAGACTCAACCAATAAAAAGAAATACAGACCAATCTCTTTAATGAATGTAGATGAAAAATCCTCAATAATATACCAGAAAAGAGAATACAGCAAATCATCAAGAAGATTATACACCATGACCAATTAGGATTCATCCAGGGGATGAAAAGGATGGTTCAACATACACAAATCAATAAATGTAATTCAACACATTAACAGAACCAAGGAAAAAATACCTGATCATCTCAACAGATCCAGAAAAAGCATTTGACAAAATCTAACACCCATTTATGATGAACACCCTACAAAATTTGGAATAGTTGGTCTTTATCTCAATCTGATAAAAGCCATCTATGACAAACTGACAGCCTAAATGTTCAAAAATGAAAATGTTCACTCTAAGTCAAAGATGAAACAAGGATGCCCACTATCACTACTCCTGTTGAACATAGTTCTGGAAACATTAGGCAGAGCAATTAGACAAGAAAAAGAAACAAAATGAATAAAGATGGGAAAGGAATAAGCTAAATTATCATTATTTGCAGATGGCATAATCTGCTTCACAGAACAACCCAAAAACTCCACTAAAAGACTGTGAGATTTAGTAACCAAATTCAGTATCATAGCAGGATACAAAGTCAACTCAAAAATGAATAGCATACCTGTTCACAAACAAGATACTCACTGAGATGGAAATTAGGAAAATAACACCTTTTACAATAGTATCAAGAAAAACAAAATACTTAGGAATCAATTCTATAAAGGAAGTAAAGTATATTTACACTGAAACCTGCAGTAGTCTAAAAAAGAAAATCAAAGAGGATATCAGAAAATGGAAAGATATGCCTTGTTGTTAGATAAACTGAACAAACATAGTGAAAATGGCTATACTTCCAAAACTATTATACAGATTTGATGCAATCTTGATCAAAATACCAATAGCATACCTCACAAAACTACAGAAAACAATCCTAAAATTTATCTAGCACCAGAATAGACCTAGAGTAGCTAAAGCAATTCTGTGCAAGAAAGGCAAGGCGTGGGGCATCACAATACCCAACTTGAAATTATACAATGCTACCCTGATAAAAATAGCATGGTACTGGCAAAAAATACAAACCCACACCTCAGTAAAACAGAATAGAATATGCAGAAACAACTCCAAACACACTCAGTTACCTTATCTTTGACAAAGGGGCCAAACACCTTCACTGGAAGGGTAATAGTCTCTTTAATAAATGGTGTGAGAAAACTGGCTATCCACATGCTGAAGATTAAACCTAGACCCATATCTCTCATCATGCTCTAAACTAAAATCATAGTGGATCAAAGATCTAAATATTAATATAAGGACACTTAATTTGATGGGAGATACAATAGGTAAAACACTTGAAGATATAGGTGTAGGTGAAGACTTTACTATAATCAACAATTGGTAACTCATCGTATTAAAAAACTTTTGCACAGCAAATGAAACCACCAACAGAGTGAAGAGACAACCTGCAGAACAGTAAAACTTTTTACCAGGTGTTTGTCAGACAAATTATGAATATCTAGGTTATATAAAGAACTCAGAAAAAGTCAGATTCCCCAAGTTTAAAGACCCAATCCAAAAATGGGCATCTGAAATTAATAGACACTTCTCAGATGAAGAAGTACGAACAACAACTAAATATATAAAAAACATTCATTATCACTGGTCACTCAACTTATCATTATTAGCAGATGACATGATCCTACACATAGAAGATTCAAAAAATTTTACATAAAGACTCCTATAATTAATTCAACAACATAGCAGAATACAAAATCAACATACAAAAATCAATGGAGTTCCTGTATACCAATAACTGACTCACCAAGAAAGAAATTAGGAGAGTAACACCATTCACAATATCATCAAGAAAAATTAAATGCTTAGGAATTAACCTAACCAAGTAAGTGAAAGACCTTTAATACAAAACCTAGGGTAGAGTAGCAAAGATTAAAGAGGACATCAGAAAATGGAAAGATATTCCCCATTCCTGGATAGACAACACTGATATTGTCAAATTGCTATACTTTCAAAATTGTATGCAGTATAAATTTAATGCAATTCCAATCAAAATACCAATAGCAATCCTCACAGAACTGGATAAAACCTCCCAAAAGTCATAAGGAACCAGAAAAACAAAACAACACTGAATTACCAGAATAGAATCAGAAAGCAATCATGGGCAAACAAAACAAAGCAGGTAAAATCACAAGCACAAACTATGGGTTTTATTATAAAACAAGAGTGATAAGCACAGCATTTTGTTGGCACAGAAACAGACATGTTGGTCAATGAAACTCCAGAATAGATGATTCAGAAGCAACTCCAGGCACACTCAGCTGATCTTTGAGAAAAGGGCCAAAACTTATCCTGAAGAAACAATCTAAGAAATGGTACTGGAAAAACTGGTTATTTACATGCAGAAGATTGAATCTAGACCCCCTATCACTCACCATGCACTAAGCTAAAATCAAAATGGATCAAAGATCTAAATTTTAAAACAGAAACATTGAATCTTCTAGAAGATGAAATAGGTAAAACTCTTGAAGACATAGGCATAGGAAGAGACTTTCTGAATAGAAAGCCAATTACACAAGAAATAACAAGGATCAACAAATAGGATTATATCAAATTAAAAAGTTTCTGCAAAGTAAACAACTAACAGAGTGAAGAGACAGTCTACAGAATGAAGAAATAATTGCCAGCTAATCCTCAGACAAATAATATCTAGAATATATAAGAACATTAAAAAAATAGACCTTCTAAAATAACAGTCCCAATAATAAATGGGGAACTGAGACTTCTGGGAAGACGATGGAGCAGTAAGCAGCATATGGATAAGACTCTCTAGAATTCAGAAATCGGACACTGAAAAATAATAACTTGGGGAAGAAAAGAATGATGGAGGTGGAGTCCTCAGACCTCGGAAAGATCTGATGGGAAAGTTACAGCCTACAGTGAAATTGAAGAGACAAAACATACATGGAAAAATGAAGGAGCAATTTATACTTTCTCCCTGGCTCTTGAGTTATGGCTGGAGAAAAGGGTGGGCTGAATCTACAAGAGGTGCAGTGAAAATGGGGGTCTCAAAAAGCCCTCAGGTACAAATGCAGTGGTGCAATGGACCAGCAGATGCTGTGAGGTCCAGCTCTTGGTGAGTGACTCCAGCCCAGGCACCTGCAGTTTCCCCTGAAGTGAGTATGTGGATATCATACCAGGGGTGGGGGACCTAGGCTCACAACTTGTAGCAGCTTGGGTTGGCTTTATTTGAGGACTCCCAGCTTTATTGTCCCACAGTGACTGAGTCAGGGTCTGCAGTAAGAGACATATGTGGTGAAAGAGCTATGTCTGGATAAGATGGAGGAAATTCATGTTAATAGTTTTGGAAACACTTTTATCTTTTAAACATTTTCTTAAGTCCTCTGGGCTAAAAGGCATTTGGGTTTCTGTTTTCTTAATTGCTGAGCACTATTATTTTGAAATCAATCTGGTACCATCTAAATGATTTACAAACACAAGTGCACACATAGACATAACACAATACATACATAAAACAAAGACTTAGATTTGTCACTTATCAGCATTTAAAAAGTTACACTATTGGCATGATTTTTCTTTTTACAGTCCTAAGCAATAACTAAACTTAAATTTTTGTGTCTGAAGGTAGGATTCCTGCTTTATGTAGCAAGGTGATAAACACATCTCAAGGAGATTGCTTGTCCAATTAATCTGAATTTGAATTTCCTGAAGCTTGAACTCCTGCCTTAACTTATGACAGATCTTAGTCAATTGAAAAAGCTCTTCTCCCATGCTTTAAGACATTTCTCATTGTGCTAAAATTTAGACATAACTGGTTAGAAGTTTACACATTATTCTGGCTCTAATGCTCAAGGCTTTGAGTGGAAAAAAGAAATAAGTTTAAAATTCTCCTCACTGAGAACACAAATGCCAACCATCTAATCATCTGTAATCAATTTTCTTCAGTTTTCCTATTTAAGAAATGGAGGTTGCAGGAGAAAGAAATAACAATTTCCAGCAAATATAAATTTTAACAAATATTTTGAAAAAAATAGTTTTTCATGAACCAAGGACTGTTAACCAAAATGAGGGGAAATTTAAACCCCAATAAGAAGTTCACCAACATTATACAAGTAGCTATATGGTCAGAGGGCACAGAAAGCTCTTGTTCGTACTTGTCACTAATCCAAAAAAGGGCAAGGAAAGTAGCTATAGATATTATCCTGACCAAAATTACTCCACAGAATCTAAAAGACACTTGCATGAAATTAGACTTCCATTTTCATTTATACAGACCATGTTATATCACAATAAAATTGCCTTTTTGTAAGTCACAGGTACTGTAACTAAAACATTTTAGGGAGCCACAGAGTAGCACAAGCACTTTCTCTTCCTGAGCAAATCACAACAGAGCTCTTCAAACACATCCCAATATCTCCAGTGCCTTAAAAGTGTCTTAATCCAAACATTTCTGTTAGACAAACAGTTTAAGTACCTTGACCTGAATATTGGCTCATGGAGAAGCCTCATAATGATTGAAAGTCCAAAATGACTGCCATAAATTCCCAAATGTGTTCATACGAACCCCCAATAACAAAGGAAAGAAAGGAAGAGTCCTAGTGTCCCTGTAGGTTATATTTAAACCTCTAACTAAAAAATGTCTTAGAGGACATTCTTCTGCCCCCAAATGAGAGGCTCCCTGGGCAAATTGAGTGTACTGTCAGGTCTTAAATTGGGAGCCCTTACCTGCCTTACACTCATGGTGGATAAGACACAGCTCCAGCAGCCCATTGATGCTAGAGTCCTGGCTGCAAACTATCCAGTTAGAATGCAGCTTCTACATGGTGCTAAAACCCTGGTACTCATCATAGAATAAAGGTGGTTATAAGAAGAAAAAGTTAAACCAAAGAAAACCAAAACAAATAAGTACTCCAAACTGACAAAACAAATGCCTGGAAATTTGTATGCCTCTGAAACTCTTCTCACATCTGACAGTGTCCCAAAATGACTTGCAGTAGGTCCAAATAGCCACAAACAGTGAAGGCACTTACTTCACTCCAAAAGACACTTCTAAGCCTGAGTGACCATTAAGCGCCCTCATAATGACCTATAATAGGTCAAAATGGCCCCAAGCACTGAAGGTGCTTCCCTCAACTAAATGGTACCATGGAGCAACCTAAGAGAAAGTCAGAACTGTGGAGACAGTAGATGCTTGGAGTGCACATTCCATCTGAAAACTACGTGGAGCACATCAGCTCCCCAAATTACCTTGTTCTTTTTACCAACAAAAGCAGTTAAAGGCATCTGATACCATAAACAGATGAGGAGGGAGAATTGCTGGGTGCAAATGTGTCTCTGGTAGTGACTAGTTTATATTTTGAGTCCTGATCATGGGTTCAGCCAGCCACAAGCAGTCAGTCCCTTTTCCCAAGTGCCTGCCACCTTGTCAGTAGGGAATATGGCAATGCATGCATCTCAGGAACTGAGACATGTCTCCTAGCTGTCTATGCCAAAACTGTTACCTGCAATTTAGGTCCAAATGTTCCTGCTGACCAAATTAAAGGACAGCATTTGTTTTGGAAAAAGGATTTAGTCAAAGCAAGCTCTAAGAAGATCCTCAACCAAATGTTCTTTTACTTTTTTTTTTTTTTTTTGAAATGGAGGGTCACTCTGTCATGAAATTGTCCAGGCTGGGCTCAAATTTGCAACCCTCCTGCCTCAAACTTCCTGAGTGCTGGGATTATAGGTGTGCACCACCATGCCTGGCTCATCATGGTTTTAACAACCTGTTCTGAGAACAGGTTGTTTATGCCATTTGTTTTGTCTTCTGATTTTTCACTTATTTCACTTATTCTTAGATTGGTCTTCTTTCCATCATATAGCAGTTGTTGGATCAATTTTGCTTTTATGCTTGTTTTTAAGGTGTATTTGAGTAGTTGGACTTTGAAGGCATCACTGTCTTCTAGTCCTGAAATTATGTCCTCATATTGGTCTGTCCTGCTGCCCATACTTTCAGCATGATTTTAATTTCCTGGATTTCTGATTGAAATCAGAAGTCTGCATTTCACACACTCATTCTCTGGTGAAAAGGTCATTCAACTTTTGCTTTAGAAAGCTCATATAGCTTTCTGTTAGTGTCTTCTGAGTGCTCCTGCATCTTTTTGGTTATTATTTCCATTTTCTGATTAGTTATATCTTCTCTAATCCCACTGAGTATCACTTTCAGCTGCTTCATAACCTCCTCCACAATGTTTTTGAGTAATTCAGGTGTGTGGCTCACAATATTCAGCCTTTGGTGCCCCCCGTTATTGGCTTCGGGGGATTTGGAGGTTTTGGAAGGTGTTTGTTGCCTTTTTCCCATGTTTCTGTTGGTTGGTTGGTTGGCGGGGTTTTTGCTGAGCTTGGTGGATACTTATACTCTAAAGACTTTGTTGCTAGTATAGAGACTTCTTTAGTTGCTTTTCAGTATTGTACTGGGGGCATGGTTAACTATTAGCCCCAATATTTGACTACCTTGGTTATTTGGGGAAAGGAGGACGAAACCAAGTTTTCTGGCAATGTGCTCTAGAATTGTTAATGTTACAAAGGCAATCTGAGTGTTCACTTGCAGAAAAATAATGACAATTATGTGACCCTGTTAATATAAGTGAAACAGCTACAATAGTATTGCCTGAGTCAAATTAGATATTAACACATTATAAGAACCAGTTATGTACCACCCTTATTCCTAGCAAATAAACCATCAGTTATAATGTAAATATTAAGGCAATCCAGATATTGATTTACAGCTAATATGTAGTAAATGTAATAGCTAGATCTCTAATGGTACAGAAAATTCAATGGCAATTTTACAGCGTTAACTGTCAAAAGGTTAACAAAGTTATACTGTTAAAGATTTAAGGTTTCAGAATGGGGGAACGCAAAAGGGAAACTTTGAAACCTTAAACTCTATGATATAAGAAGGAGGAGAGAAAAGTGACACAAAGAATCTTATTGGGGATTAGAAGGATAGCTATAAAAATGTAAATGTAGGGTAAAAGGGTAAAAACTGGCAGGAAATAGGAGATAAAAGACAATGGGGAGAAAAAAGAAATTATACAGAGAGTAAAAGTGAGAAAGAAGTAATTAAGGGAAGAAAATTTAAAAGAGAAAAGGGGTGTTCCGTGCCACCCGCGGGAGGAGCTGTCAGCGCGCGAGGCGACGGCGGGCGGCCCAGTGCGAGCACAGCGGCGGCGGCCGGGCGCGGCGCAGAGGAGCAGAGCGGCGCCCTCGTCCCCCGGCCCCGTCCACCCGCGACGGCCCAGTAGCCTCGCCCGCCCCCGCCTGCGTGCTGAGCCCTGGCCCCGAGCGCCGGCGGCAGCGTCACGGCCCCGACCCTGCTGCAGAAGCTCTTCAACAAAAGGGGCGGTGGCGCGACGGCGTCCGTCCCAGGCAGGGCGGCCAAGGAAGGCTCGGCCTTCAGTTGATTGTGTTCGGAGTTTGACCTGAGTGAAATTCGCCTGACAGTTTACCAGGACTGCGAGAGGAGGGGCAGACAAGTCTTGTTTGATTGTAAAGCTGTTCAGAAGATTGAAGAGGTGACCGCTCAGAAAGCAGAGGATGTGCCCGGCAGAGCATCAGCCAGGAGCTGTCAAGGAAGCAGCAGCAGCGGGGGCGGCAGCATCTCCTCCAGTCGTTCTGGGGGATCTTCACACCACGCGAATGAGCAGCTTCCAAAGTACCAGGACACAAGACCGGCTTCCGATGTCAACATGTTCAGGGAAATGATATTTGGCTCAGTTGCCATGAGTTACAAAGGCTCCACCTTAAAGATACACTATATATGCGCTCCTCCGCAGCTGATAGTAAAGTCTTCTCTCCTGGAATGGGCAGCTTCTGTGACAAAGGACAAATAACTTGCAAGACAGCTTTGAGTAAATCAACCAAGATCTTCATGTGGGAAAACCAAACACAAACTGGAATAGTTTGGGCGCTTGTCGTCCTGGAAGTGACCTAGATCTGCTGCAGGCCTGCAGCAACAAATTGCTGCGGGGGGTGGCTGAAGGAGGACCTCTCAGGCTCACCCGAGTGCTTCTTTCTTCGCAGCACACAGCACCCTAGTTGACTTGCCAAGCCAAGGACAGAATGAAGACAGGGACAGTGGCACTGCTCGATCAGCCTCACTCAGCAGCCTTTTGATCACGCCCTTCCCATCTCCAAGCACCTCCACGTCCTCCTCCAGCAGCTACCAGTGCCGCTGGCTCCGGAGCCAGACAGCGAGCTTCAAAAACGGTCTCATTCCAAGGAGGTCAATGGCTGACACATTTAGCTTGGCTGAAGAGGCCTGCAGTTCTAATCCAGCCATAGTTAGAAGGAAGAAAATTGCCATAAACATCATCTTTTCCTTCTGTGAGAAAGAAGAAGCATAACGGAATTTCGAGGACTTCTTTTTTTCCCATTTTCTCCTGTTCCAATCTCACATGAACAGGCTGAAGAGTGCAATTGAGAAGGCCATGATCTCCTGTAGGAAGATAGCAGAATCAAGTCTCCTTGTCCAGTTCTATGTCAACCGCTTGATGGAAACCCTGGTAGAATTCAGAGGGACTATCTGGAATTTATATTCTGTCCCAAGGATAGTTGAACCAGTGTGGCTCACCATGATGTCAAGCACTTTGGAAAAAACCCAGCTCTGCCAGCGCTTCCTTAAGAATTTTACACTTCTAATAGAACACATCAACAAAAACCAGTTTTTTGTTGCCTTACTGACAGCACTGTTGAGCTACCACATGGCCTGGGTACTGACTGTCATGTCTGTCGATCACCCACCAGTTAGAGCCTTCTCCGAGAAACACGCTTCCCAGTCAGTGAGCATGCTGGCCAAGACACATCCGTATAACCCTCTCTGGGCACAGCTGGGTGACCTCTATGGAGCTACTGGCTCTCCAGTGAGACTGACTCGCACCGTGGTGGTGGGGAAGCAGAAGGATTTGGTCCAGCACATACTTTATGTCCTGAACTACTTTCTACGTTGCTCTGAGCTACAAGAGAACCAGCTGACCTGGACTGGCAAGCACAGTGAAGGTGACCAGGTTATCAACGGCAACAAGATTGTTACAGCTTTGGAGAAAGGAGAGGTGGAGGAGTCCGAGTATGTGGTAGTTACAGTGAGAAACGAGCCTGCTCTTGTGCCCCCTATCCTACCACTGATGATGGCAGAGAGAAGAGGTCCTGGTTCCCCAGGGTTAGCTGGGACCTCAGATGGCACTGACATGAGAGACCTGGGTCCCAGACCTGACCAAGAAGGGAACAGGAAGTCACAGCAGAGTGCTGAGGCTTGCAGCATGGGGTTGGCTAGCACTAGACAGTCACGGGGCTAGCACTAGATAGTGCCTGGACCTCACAGGGTGCATTTTGTGGGGGTAAAGACAGCAGGAAAGCAGCATCTCCAGCTGGCTCCTCAGGACCACCCTGCTGTGAGGTTCCAGGGGCAATAAGGAAAATTGACCCCCAAACTGTGCAAGAGGAGATGCCTAAGAAACTACCAGAGCAGTCTGCAGCCTGGCTGTGTCCTGACAGACATTCCTTGGAGGAGCCTCCTGTAGAAAAAGTCACTTTCCAGATTGGAAGCTCTGTCTCTCCAGACTCTGACTTTGAAAGCCACACCAAAAGCATGGACAAGAGGCTGAAGGGCTGCACACAGCACTCAGAGGCAGCAGGCACCTCAGAGGCCAGCACAGCTGCCAGCGTGGCCTTGGACCAGTGGGCCTCAGGATGCTCCTCCAGAGCTGCCTTTCAGAAGGGTGTTGGCTGTCCTCTGGCCCGGCACGCTGATGGGGAGGAAGGCGAGTCCAGCAGGGGCTTCGTTGAGGACAGAGGTGCTGCTGGGCGCCTCCGCCAAGCTGCTAGCCTGTGGGCACCTCCCAGCCTTGCCACGGGAGCGGGAAGGAAAATGCTGGAGAAAACTAGGGATTTGCACTTGAAAGACATAGAAGGACCTGTGCTGGTGCCTGCTCTGGACAGGTGTGTTCCACAGGACTCGGGCCTCCTGGTGGCTGCTGATGTCCCCCATGGGGATACTGATGGGAAGACTGGCTTCAGGGTTGAAGGAGACCTTCCCAGAAATGACAACTCCTACAGTGCTCTTGGAAACAGTGATGACGAAGCGTGCGCTTCAGCTGCGCTGGACCTGGGCTGCAGCAGCGACAGTACAGAAGGGTCCTTGGAAATGGAGCTACCTCTGCCACAGTCTCAGAGCATCAGCAACCCAAACGTAAGAGACTCTGGCCGCTCATGTCTGGCGGGTTACTGCCCTGCATACATGCCTGATCTGGTGCTTCACGGGACCAGCAGCGATGAGAAGCTGAAGCAGTGCCTGCTGACTGATCTGGTCCACACAGTGCATCATCCAGTGCTTGATGAGCCGAGAGCTGAAGCTGTCTGTATTATCGCAGACACGGACAAGTGGAGCGTTCAGGTGGCCAAGTCAGAGGAAAGTGACAGACAGTATGAAGCTGGGTCAGGACATCCTGGTCTCCAGTCTGCTTCAGTCCATTTTACAGCTTTACAAGCTTCACCTCCCTGCTGATTTTTTCATCATGCATCTAGAGGACAGACTGCAGGAGCTGTACCTTAAGAGTAGGATGCTGTCCAAGTATCTCTGGGGACACGCACACATCCACGTGAAGGAGCTGGGTGTTGTGCTGGGAATTGAATCTTTTGACCTGCCTCTGTTGACTGCTATTGCCAGCATGCACTCTCCTTATGTGTCTCAAATACTCTTATAAGCTAAAGCTCAGGACAGTTCTTCCTTGGAAGAAGAAAAACAATTTCTCAGCTTAAAGAGAAAGGAATAAGCTCTTTGGGATGTCAAAAGCATGAAAAAAGCAAGCAGAAACAGTCATTCCACTGTTTGTCTTGCACTGTTGCTTTTGAGTGGATGCTTATTGGAAGACTTATGTTTACTCAACACAGTGGCATTTGTGACTTTCGGTAATCCTTTCTGCCTTTTGTAAATCAGCGGAGTGGACCTGCTGGCCTCCGGAGGGAACACAGCGCCACACTACACGCAAAGCCATGGGCACTGGCTGCCACGCTGCACAGGCAGGAGAATAAGGGTCATGGGTCGGGGGTGGACACTGTGACATTCCAGCAGCAGGTGTCTCTGAACCCAAGCATGAGCGCTGCAGACTGGAGCGAGCAGTGTGCTGTTCTAAGGGGACAGCCAGACAGGACTTGGGTTCCAGGTCCACAGGGGTGGGGTGAAGAATGCCACGGCAGCTGTCATAGACAGCAGCTACAGCAGCTGCTGCTGGACAAGACAGGAAAGGGAATTTCCTGTTGGAATGAGAGGGCTCTTGGGGACCCTCGGAGTTTACCTTGATTCAGATGCAGCCCTAGGGAGGTCAGAGATGGACTGCTGGTGCAACAGACCCAAGAACTCATGGAGCAGCCCACGCCTGGCAGGTATAGATTGTAATAGCAGCGGAGTGCAGGTAGACGCTGCATCTGTGTGCATGTGTTAGGACATGCAGCCTTTTCAGGAGAGGCCGTTTACCAAAGGTGTATCTGTATGCTCCAGTGTCTCTGGTGAATTCCTCCCACACAGCCCTTCCTCCTGTAATGGTGCAAATGACTTCTTCTACTTAAAAGGCAGAGCTGTCTGCAGCAGTTTGGGTGAATAATAAATGCAGTTAGCTTAAATATTTCAGAACAATCCATATCCGATCTGAATTTTTACATTATCGCCTCTGCACCTTTTAATTCCTATGTCCTTTGCAAAACATCTTTCCAGAAATTCACTTGGCCATCATAGAAAGCTTACCAAAGTGAAGAATTATTACTTCGATTCACTTAAAAAAAAAACCCTCACTTTTCTGTTACTATAAAAGAAACTTAGTTTGCTGACCATGAAACAGACCATGTCCTTATATCTAGAGTAAAAGACTTTAAACATTGATCTGAAAAGGCAGCAGCTGATCTGGTAAAGCTGGCACTGCTCAGACCTCAGTCCTCTCCCCATGTCATTCGTCCTAGGGACAGGAGGGAGCCTCTTCCAGGGAGTAGAGAAGACTTTAGACCTGATATTTGATCAAACTGATCCTAACCATCAGGTGACATAAGTTTGTCTCTGCTCTTTTACAAATACAAGCTAATTGTTTATTCGCGAGTCTACGGCCACACCAGCGGACAGGTGCAACCCTTCCTAGGACTGGGTCAGAACTGTGACCTGCTCCTCCCACGCTGTGAGAAAGGCAGTGGGCACTTCAAGGTTGTAAGATTTTTAACTTATTTGATGTCTTTAACAAAATCGAAGTTTTCCCTTCTTTTTCATACTTGCTGTTACGCTTCAAGAAGAGAACACACCCTCCCTGGGCTCTGCTTACCCAGCATTTGCTTTTCTTTATGTGTGAACAAACTGTCAAGCCGATGTCCCAGACCTTCCTTCCGTACCAGCTTAAAGCATTCCCTCCATTGCCACTCCCTTCCCCTTGTTTACACCTGTGGGCACTTTGCCTCACTCACCCCCGTCCAGAGCTCAGAGAAAACAACACGATGCAGCATCAATTCTGCTCTGCTGTGCAGCCAGGAGCGTGTTGGAAATGAGCCTCGCCCCACCCTGAGGAAGTTTGCCTCCTAATCCTGTAACGTCCAGACTCCCTCCGGGAAGAGACCTGCTGGGAACTGCACGGGTCACAGGCGGGGGTTGTGGGTCACACATGGGGGTTGGCCTTGGTGACAGGATTCCAGTCAGAGCCCGATCCTCACATCTGTTGCTTCCGAAAACAGACCAAGAATGTTGCTGCCCCGTGACCCGCCTCTGAACACCTACCATTCATGTTTTCTTTGTTTTAAATTCAACCTCTTCCCCAAAGTGAGAGAGAAAACCCCTCATGGACTTGTGTCGATACGCATCTTCGCACACTCCACGCCTCCATCTGCCCTGGCTGCCAAGGCCAGAAAGGGACCCTGCCCTCTCCTGTGCCCATTGCAAGAAAAAATAAAAATCAAAAAAATTAAAGAAATATACTTCAGGTGACCAGATTTGACCTTTAGGGTTTCTTCAACTTTTGAGTCTTACCTGTTGAGTGTAACTTTTGTAGCATCTTGCTTTTTTAAGCAAGCAAGTGAGGCATGACAGAGAAGTATGTCAGTGTTACTGTGATGGAACTCTTTCTAGCATGTTGCAATTTTAACAAATTGATACGTGATATGAATGTAAAGGTAATTGTGTGCTTTTTAAATGCGACAATGAAAATTTTAAATGTGGCTTTCATACTTATGCACAATTCCAGAGTATTTTATTCTTATCAGTGTTAAATAGCTTTTCGTACAGGCTTTGATCCCAGTTTTCTGAAAAACTGTTTTTAAGGAAAGTAACTATAATCTTTTCACATCTCATGGAACTGCTGTGTATACATTGCAATTTTTTAAACTTGACCATATTTTTCAGAATTAACATTTGGGAGGGAGGAAATTCCCCACTTGCTAAATGATACTAAAATGTTGTTTGGACTCTTACAATTAGATCCTCAGATTTTATAAAAATATAGTCTGTAGCTTTCTAAGTTCTTCACTAAAGTTGGTTGTACATAAAGAATATAAAGTGACACCCGAATTCTTTTAAATGTCTGGGTTTTTCCACTAGTAATGTAGTGTGGGGAGCATTTTGTTCAAGCATACTTTAGCCATTAAATTGGACAAGTCTTGAGCTTCTCTTAGTTAATGCAAACCATTTTTTTTTACTGTGCTTTGGGAGAGGATATTTTAATATAATTTTGCCTAAATCAAACAGCCCACTCTAAATGTTAATTTTTTTTTTTTTTTTTGTGGGTACCGGGGGGTCGACCTCAGGACCTCACGCGCCAGCAGGCACCCGTGCCGCTGAGCGATAGCACCGGCCCCTTTTTCGTATGTGGGTTCCGGGAGTCGAACTAGGGCCCTCGCGCTTGCCGGGCAGGCGCTTAAGCCGCTGAGCCATCTCACCGGCCCTAAATGTTAATTTTTAAATGTCAAACTTTGGTGAACCATCTATTTGGGAAGTGAGATTACAATATGCTTAAATTTAAGTGGTGGGTAAAAACAGAAAATTCTGGGATATTTTACTTTAAAGCTTCATTAAGAGAAATTGATAGGGACTCTATTTTTGATCAGTTGAATAGATACCAATGTCAATGTGTGGGAAATTTTTCTTAAAACTTGTTCATATATTATTTTGATCCATTTTCTGTGGCATTTGGTGCAATAAAGCTTTGGAATTTATCTTGAAAAAAAAAAGAGAAAAGGAAAAAATAGAGGAAAGAAAAAAAACAGAGATTAGAAGCAAGGCTGAAAAACAAAGGAAGATTACCCAAGCCTCAGAAAACTGTTGAAGAAGACAGGAGGGAAGAAAAGAAGAAAAAAAAAAACAAAAATAAGAACAAAAGAAAATGAAAAAAAAATAAAAACAAAGTTCACAGTCACAAAAAACAAAAACAATAAAAAAAATCCCAAACCAACACAATTTTTAAGACCCAAAAGCAAAGAAAAAAAAGGAAATTTCTCTATAATTTCATGTGTGTGGTTTTCTTCCGGGGTCTACAGTTTTGTGGCATTGTCCAGTTCAAGGAATGACTTGCTCCTGCTGGTAAACAAAGGAGGCAGTCAGAGTCCAAGTCTGTGCTGGGTAATTACCAGGGATCCAACAGTAGGATTAGGGCAGAGTAATGGTTCTGGGATGTTCAAATCCTTGGACATTCAGGCTGAACCTGGCCTCTGGTCACGGGTCTGGGGCCTGAATAATTTAGCTTATAACACTCTGGATGTCTGTTGCTGGCCTGACCACAGCTCCCTGACCATGGACATCTCCTATGGTTGTCCTTAACCCAGTCACTGTGGGAGTTGAAAAGCCCTGAGATGAAGCCAACCCATCACTTCTCTGAGTCCCAGACTCAGTTGGCCCCTCCATAGAATGATTTGTGATGAAGCACTCTCTGTAGGGAATATGGCAGACACTTGGACTGGAGTCACTCACCAGCTGTTGTAGTGAACAGCATCCACTGTTCCATTACAAGGGACTATTTCTCCCTGAAGCCCTCTGAATTTGCCTAATTTCACTGTCTTTGTAGGTTTGATCTTCCTTTCCCATGAGCCACAAGAAGATATAAAAATTATAAGTAATCCAATATCAGTCAATGAAAATGGAAAGGTAATAAAAAAACTACCAACAAAGAAAAGCCCAGGTCCTGATGGATTCACTGCTGAACTATATGACAACTTTAAAGAAGATCTAATGCCACTACTCTGAAACTCTTCAAGCACACTGAAAGAAAAAAATGGAAAGCAAAGTCATTCCTGGAAGCAAGCATTACTCTGTTACCCAAACCAGAAAAGGACCCAACCAAAAAAAAAGAGAACAACAAGCCAATCTCTTCAATAAACACATATGCAAGAATCCTCAATATGGTACTGGCAAACAGAATGTAGCAAATGATAAAAAAGATCATACATCATGACCAAGTAGGAGTTATTCCATGGATGTAGTGAGGGCTTAACATACACAAATCAATAAATGTAATACACCACATAAACAGAAGCAAAGACAAAAATCACATGATCATCAATAGATATAGAAAAAGCATTTAAAAATGAAATACATACAAAGGTAAACCCATTAGAATCATAGCAGACTTTTCTACACAAACCTTAAAGACGAGGAGGGCTTGAAGTGAGGTATTTCTAGCCTGAAATGATAACAACTTCTAACCCCAATTTATGTATCTTGCAAATTTTTCCTTTAAAATTGATGGAGAAATAAGGCATTTCCATGACAAGGAGCACCTGAAGAAATTCATGACCACCAAACCAGCATTACAAAAAATTCTCCAGGATATTTCAGAAAGAGACAATGAAGCCAGCAATGTCAGTAAGTAAAAAAGAATGAATACACCTGATGGGATGACCAGCTAAACAAAAGCGGAAAATATGAGGAAATCATGAACAGGAAATAAGGCAATGACAAGAATAAGTAAAAATGTCTCAGTAACATCTTTCATTGTGAATGGTCTCAATTCCACAATCAAAAGATACAGATTGGCACAATGGATCAATAAAAAAACCCAACAATATGAAACATACAAGAAACACATTTTTTTTATATATATGTGGGTACCGGGAGTTGAACTCAGGACCTCACGCTTGCCAGGCAGGTGCTTATGCCGCTGAGCTATATCACCAGCCTGAGAAACACATTTAATTAAAAAAGATACTCACAGTTTAAAAAATCAAAAGATGGGTAAGAATATTCCATAAAATGGGAACACAGAAAAAGGCAGGCATTGCTATCCTAATTTCAGACAAAGTGAATTTCAAGCTAAGACAGATGACAAGAGACAAAGAAGGTCACTACATATTATTTAAGGGGACAAGTCAATGGGAAAAGTTAACAGTTACAAACAACTGCTAACCAAATACCGGCACACCAAACTTAATAAAACAAACACTAATGGACATAAAAAATTAGATAAACACCAATACAAGAGTCATGGGGGTCCTCAGTGCCCCACTGTCATAAATGGACAGATCAACTAGAAAAAAATTAAAGAAATATCAGAGTTGAATGAAAACTTCAAACAAGTGGACTTAATAGATATCTACAAAGTGGTCAATCCAACAACAGAATACACATTTTTCTCAGCAGCGCATGAGACTTTCTCAAACATAAACCACATACTAGCCAATAAAGCATGCTTAATTAAAAGCAATGAATCAAAATTATCCCATGCATACTATCAGATCATAGTGCAATGAAACTAGAAATTAATGGGAAAAGAAACCACATAAGCTATTCACATGGAAATTAAACAATGCTCTTTTGAATAATCAATGGGTCACAGGTGAAATTAAAGAAATTAGAGTTTCTACCATCAAATGATAATGCTACTACAACATACCAGAGTCTATGGGATGCAGTGAAAGCAGTCCTAAGAGGGAAGTTCAATGCAGTGAATTCCCACATCAGAAAAACAGAATGAGCTCAAATAACTAACCCAATTATGCACCTCAAGGTACTAGCAAAACAAGAACACTTCAAACCAAAGCTAATATGAGGAAGGAAATTATAAACACCAGGAAAGAAATTAATGAAATTGAGACTAGTAAAATAGAATCAATTAATCAAAGAGTTGGTTCTTTAAAAGATTAAAGAAAATAGACAAATCCTATCTAATCTAACCAAAATAAGAAAATAAAAAACTGAAATCCATGCAATTAGAGATGAAAAAAGTGAAATCACAATGGATTTTGCTGAAATTCAGAAGATTGTTGGTAACTACTTTGTGAGCTTGTATTGTAATAAAATGGAAAATTCAGAGGAATTGGATACATTCCTAGATACGTATGAACTATCAATGCTGAACAAAGACTATATAAAAATCCTTAATAAGCCAATATCACTCAGTGAAATTGAAGAAGTAATTTTTAAAACTACCAACAAAGAAAACCCTAGGTCCTGATGGACTCACTGTCAAATTCTGCAAGAATAGAGAAGATCTAATGCCACTACTCCTTAAAATCATTAATGAAATGGAAAGGGAAGCAGTATTCACAAAGTCTTTCCTGGAAGCAAGCATTATCCTAATTCCAAAACCAGAAAAGTTCCCCAAAAAAAGACAACTACAGGAGAATTTAGATTGAGAGTTATTTCAACTACTTCCTCCATCAAGCCATTCCCAAGGGGAGAAATGTTTAAAGAGAAAAATATGTTGGAAAAGTAGAAATAAATGGGCTCTGGAATCAGAAAAATCTGGCTTCAACTCTGTAACCTTCCTTTTCCTATTTAATTCTGGATAAATTATTTAACTTCTCAGTTTGCTTTTTTTGAAAATTACAATAAGAACACTTAGCTTTTAAGATTGTTTTAAGAATCAAATACAATCATTTGTATAAAGCATCTTGTGTACAGACCTGGCACAGAGTAGGTACTGAATAAATGAAAGTTGTTATGATATTTTGATAAACTATTGCAGCATGATGATTGGCTTTCTCATTTCTAAGTTGGAATTAATAAAAGCAAAAAGCTATTCAAAATGGTATATGGTATTACATCTTTTACATTATCCAGTACATGGTAGCACTCTGTCAGCATTACTCCAATGAACAAATGTTTATTTAAAAAGATTTGTACAGACATAACACTCTTAATTTCAAAGAGCAGAGGAACCTTTTATATTATGAACACATATACTGTGGCAACATAAAACTGCAATTAAGGAAAGAAGGAAAAACATCTCTCTGCCCAAGCCATGGGCTGAGACTTGGGTCTAAAGTTTTTCAGTCAGTGTATTCCCATTCTCATCCTTTAAGTCCAACAATGACTTGACTTGGAGACCCAGCTTTGACGGAGAGGAGACCTGTGAAGCTAGCGGAGCTTGAGGTCTTTTAAACTGTTTATTTTTAAACCGTTGAGCACACCAATATCAGCCTGGGATCCCTCTTAATGTAAGGAAGCCCCTATAAGAGAGCCCTCAACCCCAGTGTCTTAGGCAGGACTTGTAGAGTGAGTGAAGCTCCTTAATTTCCCTGTGGGAAACTTCTACAGATTAGTAAAGATTAGAAGTATGGGGAAAAGGTCTACAGATATCAGGATCCCCAGACACACAGCCTACTACATAAGAACTTTAGTATAACTGGGAGACTTGAATGGGGTAGGGGATCTATTAAAAAGGTGTGTCTAAGCTAACTCTGGGCCTTAAGGATCAAGGTAGGGATGAGGGAGATATATACACTGAGCCTGTTGGAAAGTCTGGCAAGATTGTTCTCCTTTTAGAGCCTAAGGCAAAGATATAGGGAAGGAAAACACTGAAGCTTTTTCCGGAAACAATATATGAGCTGCCCCCAGTCCTCAGACCCCACATCTCTTAAGCTTCAGGTCTCAAACACATGTGACAGATATTTACATGTGGATCTTTTGTTCTTCCTTTAGCTCCAAACAAGGGGAGAGGCTGAAATGGTGGTGGTAAAGAAGGGATCATTAGACATAGTTATTAGCACCTGAACCCTCTTCCTAAACTAGAAATGCCAAATGCAGCAATAAAGTAGAGCAAAGTGAAAGAGGTGTTGTGCTTTTATCACATTAAATATGAGACTTGGTAGGGGTTGGGAAAGGTTTTCTCATATCAGGACATCAATCATTCTGGCCAAGGGGCAGAACAGAAGAGTTCCGTGTGTTCGCCCTTTCTTCATTCATCCTGCTTCCGTTTGGGCTTCTTGGGATTCCGGGACCGACTTTTGGCTTTGCACAGAGGGCATATGGGCGCATTCCGGTGAATTTGCTGGTGGCATGACAAACAGGCCTGGTGAAAGCATGGGAAAAGAAAGTTAGTGATCAGATTTTTCTAGGTCATGGCTCAGACTTCTAATTCTCAGGGGCCCTAAAAGCTATTGTCATATCCTATAAAGAGGGACTGGTAATCAGTAAGAGACTTAAGTAGAAATCAGTGCTTTTAGAGGCCACAGAAGATGAATGAAGTATATAACCAAGGTCATAGAGGGATGCAGAGAAAATGTATGCAAAACTGAGAAATAAGGCAAAATTAGGACTACATGTCAATTCAGCATTATACTGGACCATTGTCTAACAGTACCACCCAGCATCAAATTTTCTTGGACAGAAATCAGCAAAATTTTCTGTAAAGGCCAAAGTAGTAAATATTTTAGATATTTCACATTACACAGTCTTTGGTGGAGTTAATTTATTTCAGCATTTTTTTTTCTCGAATTCATCTGTCCCTTAGGTGTTTTTAGAAGCTGCTTTTTAATCCTGCTTGCTCCCTCATTAATTACACATGCTCACTATATATTTGTATAAAAGTTATGTTTCTAATTTTTAGAATTATACTTCAGGAAAGCCTGCCAAACTTCTTGTATTCTATCTACTCTGGGAATGTGGGATAACAAAAATGGAAGACCCAACATCGCACCTCTTTCTCTGTGCCCCAATCAAAGGCTGTTTAAGGAAGACCCCCAAGGGCCAGACCCCAGGGACCTTCCATGGGAGGATACGTTGCTTCTTACACAACCCCTACCTAGCTCACATACCTTCATAGGTGGAGGCTGCTGCCTGAAGGTGGCTGTCTGCCGAGTGTCCTGCTTTCTAGCCACTTGGAGTTGTTGGGCGGCAGCGGCTGCAGCGGCCAGGGACTCAGGGATAGGGGGCTCCTGAGGCTCCGTCTGCCATTCTGCTTTCTGTTTCTCAAAGTAACTTTGGAGATGAGAGACACTGGCTGGATCATTCTGAAAGCAAGGAGAACTTTGCCCCTCTTTAAAGATTCTATGCTAAGAACCAAGAGTTAGACTATAGTTCACTTTAGAAAGTTCCTAAACACTGCTCTCTACAAGGTTCTTTTCCCTGGGTTCCAGGTCCATTATCTGCTAGGATTATTAACCCTCCTTTTCCAGGACTCTGACCTAAATTGATCAAGAAATCTCAGGACTAGCAAGGTTGTCAAGAGCCCTTTTGTCTTATCTTTCATCCCATGCTCATTTATAGTATGTCTGTTAAAGCATACCCAGGCCAATGTCTTTACATATTTCCAGGGCTAAGAAACTGAACACTTCCACAGGCAATCTGGTCTACATTGAGGAAATGCTTCCTTCTATTGGGCTGAAATCTGTCTGCTTTTATTGTGAGTATAGTTCTTAACTCTAGGTCACAAGATGAATTCCCAGCTAGCTCACAGAGACTATAAAAGCTGAACATATTGTGTTTTTAAAGTTTTCTGGACACCCTTTTGAGACCAGGCCTTTAGAAGTGACCTCTAAGAGTCATAGTCTGCCTTGTCAAAATCACAAAGAATTACAAAAGACATTCAGTAATTCTAGTTTAATCATCCTCCTTCTGGTGTAAAAGCCCAGGACAGAAAGTTGCCCAATGTCATGCAATGATCCAGTTATTGACAGAACTAAGAGTAAGACTAGGTATGCTGACTTGCAGACCAGCATATATACATGCCTCTGTGTGTATGGGAGGGGGCAGACAGAAGTCAGGCAGCTTACTCCAAAGAGAGCTTCTCCTCTTCTTCACACAAGTCGGGAAGCCTCTGCAAGCCCAGAGTCATACGCAGAGCATCCACATGTTCCTTTAGGGGCTTATATTCATCGTGCAGCCGCCTTGTAGACTCTAGCAGCTTGTTTAGGTCATTCTCAGACTGTTTGATGGTGTTTTCCATCTGGAAAATAAAGTGGGGTAAGTACACAAACAAGATCCCAAAGTTCTTGAAGAGGTTTCATAACTGAGTGCATAATAACACAGACTCCACATCCAGGCCAATCTAGGTTTAAGTCTTCAACCTGCCATATACTCTGGTCAATCATGTTTCTTCATCTCTATAATGGTGACAGTTTAATAGTGCATACCTCATGCAATCTTAGTGAAGATTCATTGGTCAGATTTATACAAAGCATTCAATATAGTTGCTAACAGACTAAAGGCTCAGTAAATGGTATAGTTCAAATGTAACATCTCAGAGTTGGAATGACCTTTAGAATTCATTTAGTTCACCCTACCACCATTTTACTGGTAAAAAAATGAAGCTCAGAGATGAGGGGACTTCTCCAGGAAAAATTTTCTTAGGAACAAAGACCCAGGGCTTCTGTCTCCTACACCAGTGACCTTTCTCCTAGATCAGTAGTTCTCAAAATGTAGTTGCTACATCATCAGCATCAGCAGCATTTGGGAACTTAGAAATACAAATTCTCAGGCTCCAAACCAGATATATAAAACTAGAAACTCTGCTTCCCAATATCTATCTTTCCATTATCTAATATCCTCTTTGATCTCCTTTTTCAGGGTACTGTAGTTTTCAATGTAAAGGTCTTTTACTTCCTTCATTAGATTGATTCCTATGTATTTCATTTTTCTTGATGCTATTATGAAATGTGTTGTTTCTCTAATTTCTCTCTCAGTCAGTTTGTTGTTTGTGTACAGAAATGCTATTTATTTTTGAGTGCTGACTTTGTATCCTGCCATGCTACTGAATTTGGTTATTAACTCTAGGAGTCTTTTGGTAGAGTTTTGGTAGAGTATCATCTCATCTGCAATAATAATTTAGCTTCTTCCTTTCCTATCCTTATTCCTTTTATTTCTCTCTCTTGTCTAATTGCTCTGCCTAATGTTTCCAGAACCATATTGAATAGGGGTGGTGACAGTGGGCATCCTTTTCTTACTCCTGATTTTAGAGTGAAGGCTTTCAGTTTTTGACCATTTAGTATGATGTTGGCTTTTGGTTTATCATAGAGTGGAATCTGACAATTTGTGTTTTAACATACCTTCCAGGTAACTCTGATTTTCAAATCTGAGATTGATTGGCTTAGACTTTCAGCCCCTTTGTGGCAAATATCTTCATTACATTGACTCTGTAACCTTGGTTACCTGGCAGCAAAACTGCCAGTTTCTCATGAGACCCAGAAATCTGTGATCTCTAACACAGAAAATCGTTAAGTGCCTACTGTCCAAGTCTTTATATTTCTTTCTTTCTTTCTTTCTTTCTTTCTTTCTTTCTTTCTTTCTTTCTTTCTTTCTTTCTTTCTTTCTTTTTTTTTAAAGTGGGTACCGGGAGTCAACCTCAGCACCTTGCACTTGCCAGCAAGCGCTTGTGTCATTGAGCGATATCGCCGGCCCTCTTTTCCTTTATGTGGATACCGGGAGTCAAACTCAGGACCTCCTGCATGCCAGGCTGGTGCTTATGCCGCTGAGCTATCTCACTGGCCCTCTTTATATTTCTTTAACAGCTTAGGCCTGATAATGTCAGGAAATGAGTATTGCCACAGAAATGAGTTACCCAAGTATAGAAACTTAGCTCCTTTAAAAGTGATTTTAAAAAATTACTTATATTTATAGGCTCTAAGGATTGGAAATTACTTTATAGGTCAGTACCTCTAACCTCCTTCCTTGTGAAGGAATCATCAGCATAGCCCTCTGCTTTAGTAGATCCAAAAGAAGGAAGCTTATCAACTGAGCAATCAAATAATTTCCCATGTTCCAAAAGTTTCCAAAAGAGTGACTCTAATGAAGGAGTTCTACTTTGATAATCAGGCACAGGTGATTTGTTCAGTCTGGTTGGAAGCTCTAGAGCAGCACCTTTAACTGTGCCCCACAGGCAGGTTCCTTGGTCTACTTTTCCCCAAGGCTATTATCTCTTACCTCACAGACTCTCAGAATGAGAGCACATCATAGCTGTGTCCTTGGAGGTTACTGCATCCCTTTCATAGTGCTGAGAAAAAAAAATGAGGCCCAGAGAGTAGGGACTTGGCCAAGGATGATCTTAAAACAAGATTCCTTCACTCTGCTATAGCCTGATGCCTGCTCCCCAAGGATACCCACAGGCACATCTCAAGGAAAGGCCACAGCATTCACTACAGCCTTTTTCTTAAGGGGCCTACCAGTTCCAGGCAGGCAGCCACATACCACATTGATGTCAGCATGGATCAATCGGAGTTCCTCCACATGGGCCATCTTCTCCTGTAACAGGAGGTCCATCTCCTGCTTGTATTCCTTCAGGTGCCGTTCCTCTGACTCAAGTGCCTCAAACTCTGCCTTCAGCCGGGCCTTGATCTTCTCCATCTGCAGGGTTTTGTTTCTGCAATTCCCCAAAAGCAGTAAACAGACCAGCAGAAGAGGGAAGGAAAATGGAAATGGGGAACAGAATTAGGCCCTGATTGAGGGCTTCCTTTCTAACTTATCTTTCTAACATTGCTCCCTCCAGACAAAGCCAACCAGAAGCTATCCCATAGAAATGTTAGGAGATGCTTTCTTTTAATAAAAAACTTCGGTGGATATCAAATGGGATTGATTTTGTTCCCTTGGTTCATTTGCAAATATGAGACGAGTTTTAGGTATGAGATTGATCCAAGGAAGCACACACAGTGGACATGGGCCAGAGATGCTAATAGCCTCTCAATGAACAGAAAAATCCCAATCAACACAGAACTCCCATCTAAGATGTGAACAGTGACCTCTTCAGAAAGTCTAGAGAAACACTGTCCATTTCTGCAGTGATAGAAATGTTTTGTATCTGTGCTTTCTAATACAGTAGCCCTAGAATATAGAGCACTTAAAACATAGTTCATGTAGTGTAGGAACTGAATTTTGGATTTAATCTTAATAAGCCAAATTATACATTTAAACACCAAACATGACTAATTGCTCTCATACTATACAGCACAACTATAGAGTCTCCATTCATCAGTTCCAGAAGAATAGTGGGAAAGGAATTATTGGGGGTCATTCCTTTATTTAAATAATATTTATAGTGATAAAATTTCAATTATAGACCCTCTGGTTTAGGAATCTCACACCCAAAGTTTATTCTAAGGAAGTAATTCAAATAAACACAAAGTTAATACACAGAGATGTGTTTTCTGGGCTATGGGCAAAACTAGAATATTTGGCAGTCATTAAAGAGTTCCAACATGAAAAATGTTGAAAACTGTTAATCAATGAAATATATATGTATTAAGATTGCAAGCACCTGCACTAAGATTGAAATTTCAAAATATATATGCATGTGACTAAACAAGAAAAGGAACTGGAAAGATGTAGTTTCAAGGCCATCTAACACCATTTGAAATCTACCTACAGAAGAGGGCTATAAAGTTTTGGAAGAAGGCCCCCCTGAGGCATAGTGTTGTCTTTCCACTGGGCCTCTTACTCTCTCATTCTTACGACTTGCCTGGCCATTTTCACCTTACTCATATTTGGAATCTCCCTTTTTTCTGCTTGGTGGTTAACCTCCTCTGCCCCAGCCTATCCAATGGATGCTTCAGCCCCACACCCTGGTCTTTGACCTCTAAATCAGCCAGCTTTTGTCTTTTGTCTCTTTCTCACAGCGCTTCCTGAGGCTCCTACTTCAAAAGGTGTCTATCAATGGCACAGAACTGGAGAAAGAATTCTTTTAGGTGGGCAGAATTATGGGCCTTCTCTCTCTGTACTCAGGAAACTCTTGATGTTATTTTATCGTCTTTGCTTTAGAAAGGAGTAAAAAGATGGGTGATATTCCATTTGTAGAGAAGGAAATTGAGGTTCAGAATAGTAACTTTCCCAGGACCACAGAGCTAATAAATTGATTGTTGAGATTTGAACCTAGAAACCACTCACTTCTACATACTGCCTTTAACTGATTTCACCAGGCTGAAGTGCATAAACACATCAAGTGTTCACAGTATAGCTGCACAACTGTCTTGCAGAGGAATGATACTGGTTTATGTTGGTCAAGTATTCATTTAGTTCCTTTCATATGCAGTCTTCTGTTCTCCTCGTCTAGGTCACATGTAGAACAATCTGAAATTTGCCTTCCCCTCCCTTAATTTTACAGTGGGGAAAACTGAGATTCTGATTGGTACAGTGCCTCACTCTAATTCATATAACCAGATAAGGGAGTTTTGGGCCCAGAACCAATTTCTGCAGGCAGAGTCATATCATGAAAGGAACACACACTTTAGATCATACATGGGTATAAATCTTGGTTTTACCCTTGACTACTTATTTGCCTTTGAACAATAATAGCAACTCCAATTATATTTTAACTCTAATTATTGAGCACTTACTATGTACCAAATACAGAAGGATAATGTATAAATTCATTCAACAGATATTTATGGAACACCTATCATATGCCAGGCACTGTACTACATGTTAGGAATAGGGCAGGGAACAGGACAGTATATGGACAAGAAGCTTCATCTAGTGTGAAAAATAGACCCTGAATGCATGATTATATACAAAAATATATGAAGAAAGTAGGGAGGAGATGCAGAGTACAATGAAAGGATCCAACAAAGTGCCCTAACAGTCTGAACAATACTATAGAGTCACTGGGGTTGTCCAGAGAATGTTTCCTCTGAATCTGAGGATGAGACATCTAAGCTGAAATCTGAAGAACAAGTATAAGGAAGCTGGTGAGTGCAAATGGACACAGAAGAATGCAGTCTAGGTAGAGAGAATAGCATGAACAATGGCCCCAGAGCAGAAAAACATGGCAAATAAAATGAATTAAACAAATATCAGTATGGCTAGAAAATGTACTGCAAGGGGGAAAAGGGCCTAAGTAAAACCCCCTGGTTTTACTAATTTGGCAAAAGTCAGAACACAGCATGGCAACTGGGATGAGTTGGGATGAGTTAGGAAATTCACCCTCAGTAGAAGGGAAAAATCTTAGAAGTATAACAAGCAGGAAAGTGACATTGTCTAATCATTTCATCTTACTTCATTCAGCCTTGGCATTTTTATCAACACAGGCATAATCACAACTAATTTACATATTATGTGGTCAGGATTAAATAAGTTAACACATGTAAAGCTCCCAAGCAGACTATGTGGCACCTAGGAAGCAGGTAAAAATAATAGTGCTTTTCCCTTCCAACTGTGCCCAACTGCTCTGTCATGTTTACCTTCTTTACCACAGTGGTTTGGACATTACACTAAGCTTATAACAAGTTAGGTATGTGTATGTATGTGTGCACATATGAGCACATATCAATGAATGTATGTACATGTACCAAAGTGAGTAGACAGACATATTACTGGTTATTAAGACTAAAATAATAGGGCCGGTGAGATGGCTCAGCGGCTTAAGCGCCTGCCCGGCAAGCACGAGGGCCCAAGTTCGACTCCCAGAACCCACATACGAAAAAAGGGCCGGTGATATCGCTCAGCGGCATGGGTGCCTGCTGGCGCACGAGGTCCTGAGGTTGACCCTCCGGTACCCACACACACACAAAAAAAGACTAAAATAATAATCATTAGCATAAGCCACCCTATAATGTCAATATTAAGAATGGCATTTTATGGGACCAAACCAAAACTTCCTAATTTATAACCAGTTCAGTTAAGGTGGCAATAACTATCACTAGATGAAATCAGGTATAAGAGGTCTCTCCCACTGTCACTTAACAGAAATCAGCAGAGCACAGCTATCCCTAAAAGGATAAGTGTCTTTATTCCTCCCCTCTGTCTACTTCTGTTTACAGAATGCATGTTGCCAGGCAGGTGACACTGCAGCCCCAGATTAATTGTAAATAAAACAAAGGATTTTTTGCCTAGTAGTATGACAGTTAAGTGCTACCTGGAAATGTAAAATCAAAGACATGAAACCTTCCTCAAAGCCTCAGTGGAATTTCCTCTCCCTAGGGAGGACATCTGTTGCCAGTGAGACAATAGTCTCATCTTCTGTGAGTACAGGGTAGCTGAAATATCAGCCTCCATCTGAGATGCTTTGGAGCCTTTGTCAATTGCCCACTATCTTAGTTACTTTTCTCATTGCTGAGACAAAATACCCAACACCCAAAAGTTAAAGAAGGAAAGGTTTATTTTGGCTCATAGTTTGCAGAGGTTTCAGTACATAGTTTGCTGGCTCCAAAGCAGGGTGGCATGGCAGAGGAGAAACAGTTCAAGGCAGGACAGGCAGGACAGGCAGGTGGCAGCAGCAGCAGCAGCAGTAAGCAGCCAGACTGCCTTTCCCTTTTATTCCATCCAGGCTACCAGCCTTTTGGGTGATGCCACCCAGAACTATGCTAATTCCAATCAGTGGGCTAATTTAGTACCACACAGCTTTAATCCCAGTATCACATGCCCTAGATCCAGCCAGCTCTGAAAACCCCATCTATGAGCACATGAGGCTTTGGGGTGACACCTAGATACAAGCCAAACAGCCACTATGACAAGAAATAACAAGGATCAAATATTTCACATTTTTGAATGATTATAACCTGTTGTTTTTTTAATTATGGTTTTGTATTTTAATTATAGTTTCCACATGTATTTGCTAATATATAAAATTAAAATTGATTTTTAAGAAAAATTCCTTTAGCTATTATTTTAGGGTAGATCTGCTGATGACAAGTTCTTTTAGTTTTACTTCATCTTAGACCATCTTCCTTTCATCCTGATTCTTCATAGGTATTTCTGCTACACAGAAAACTCTAAATTGACAGTTTTTCTCTTTCAGCACTTAGAAGTGTGCCACTTCCTTCTAGTTTCTATAATTTCTAATGAGAAATGTAGTCATTAAAATTGCTTTTCACTTATAGGTAAAATGTCATTTCTCTTTGGCAACTTTAAGGATGTTTTTCACTAGTTTCAAAAATTAGGATGTAATCTTCATGCAGATTTCTATGGGAATCTATATTCTATGTTCTTTTGTGTTTACAAAATGACTTGAATCTTTGGGTAGATCTCTCCTGACAAATTTATGGTGTTTTCAGACATTACTTCAAGTGATTTTTTGGTTCTGTCCTCTTTCTACACTGAAAAAATAGGTCTCTCTGATAAATTAATTACTTCATTCCTTTTTATCCTCATTGTCTATACTATTTTCCTCCTCTCCCCAAATATACAACCTTTTAGGAATGAACAGTCATAATTGCAGGGTTCTACTCTGATAGAATAGGTGACACTATTAATAAAATACAAGAGTGCACTGATATTATATATCTATATCTCCATGCACACAGAGGCAAGGCCAGTAGAACTACAGCAAGAACACAATGAGAAGGTGGCCATCCACAAACCAGAAAGAGAGCTCTCAGGAAAATAAAATATCCAGTAACTTGATCATGGACTTCTAGCCTCCAGAACTATAAGAAAATAAATGTGTGTTAAGCTGCCTAGTCTGTAGTATTTTGTTATGACATACCAAATAGATGTATATATTGCAGATTCCTAAGGAAAACAGGGATAAATCTTCATAATTTTGGTCTTAGCAATGATTTAATGGATATAATTCCAACATGAAACAAAAACAAGAATGGATATGTGGGATTGCATCAAACTAAAATGCTTCTACATAGCAAAGAAAATAAGAGAGTAAAAAGGCAACCTGCAGACATGCAGAAAGGGTAAAATATTTGCAGACAGATTCCTACAACTCAATATAAAAAGTCTAATAATCTAATCAAAAATGGGCAAAGGAATTGAAGAAAAATTTCTTGAAAAACACAGAAATGGCCAACAAGTATTAAAAAAAATCCTCAATATTGAGGTTCATTTGGGAAACACAAATCAAAACTACAGTGAAATATCACCTCACACTGGACAAGATATCTATTATCAAAAGGGAGGCTGAGGATGTAGGTCAGAGATTATGCTTAGCCCTAGATTCAGTACTCAGCAACACACACACACATTTGCAAGGATGAGGAGAAATTAAAACCCTTGAATACTGTTGGAAGGGATGCAAAATGATACACTAGCTACAGATATTCCCCACAAAATTGAAATATTCCATATTTGTGACATCACACAGTATTACATTCTCTGGCTTATTTCACATACTTACTGTCCTCTGGGTTCATCTAATTTGCCAAAAATGACAGAAATTCACCCATTTTTTATGGCTGATTATTATCCCATTTTGCATATACACCATATTGTTTTAATCCATTCCTTCATTGACGGGCAATTAGTAGATAGTAAACAGCAGTTACCAGAAGCCATGGTAGGGGAAAGTTGGTCAACAAGGACAAAGTTACACTTAGATAAGAGTAAGTTCTAGTGTTCTGTTGTACAGTAGGGTGACTATAATTAACAATAATTAATTATATATTTTGAAATAAGTAGAAGAGAAGAGTTTAAATGTCTTCACCATTAACAAATGATATTGCCAAAGACCAGGGGAAAGGGAAAATGTGGAGTTGCTAGTCAATGTATACAAAGTATATACAAAGTTTCAGTTATTGTAAGAAAAATTTCAAGAGATCTATACAACATTCTGTCTCTAGTTTTTAACAATATCATAAATATCAAAACTTGTTAAAGGGTTATGTGCCAGTTAATCTTGCCAATTTGATTGGAATAAGAGACTGCTGGAAGGTAATTGGATCATGGGAGTGCTATATTAATTAACAGATTAACCCACTGGTATTCACAGTTATGTTAGGAGGTAACTGCGCTGTTAGGAGGTAAGGTCCAGTTGGAGAAAGGGAATCACTGGAGACATGCCTTTGCAGTGCGTTTGTCTTGCTGACACTCTTTCCTCTGTGCTCTGCTTCCCAGAAGCAATGAAGTGATCAGCTTTGCTCCACCACACCCTTCTACCATGATGCTTCTGCACTAAAACCTTTAAAGCTGTGAGCCCAAATAAGCCTCCTTAATTTGCAGGTGTCAGGTATTATGTCCTAGGAACAAGAAAGCTGATAAATACCAAATAGAACTCATATTCAGGTCTCTTAGCACAGTAAAATAAAAGAAAACAAAGGTAACTGAAGAACAAGGAGGGAAAAATAAATATTTGAAGAATTAATGGAAAAATGCTCCAAATTTGACAAAAACTACACATCCACTAATCCAATAAATTAAACCTAAACACAAGAAGCATGGGGAAAAACTACACAAAGTTAAATCATAATTAAACTGCTTAAAACCAGAGATGATGAGAAAATCTTAAAAACAGTCAAAGATGGGCCAGGCATGGTAGAACATGCCTATAATCTCAGCATTTGGAAGGCTGAGGCAGGAGAATCACTGCAAGTTTGAAGCCAGGCTAGGATGCATAGTGAGTTCAAGGCCAGTTTGAACTACATAGGAAGATGCTGTCTCAAAAAAAAAAAAAAAAAAAAAGAGAGAGAGAGAGAGAAAGACAGGTTACAGAGGAGCAAAGAATGGTAGAAACAAGAAAACAGTGGTGTGTCCTTTTAAAAGTACTGACAAGATTCCTGACAATATAGAATTATTTTTCTAGTGAAAATAAATTTGAAAACAAAGGGAAAATTAGAACCTTTCAGACATAGAAAAGCTGAAACACTATATCACCAGCAAATGTGCAGTACAAGAAATGTTAACCAAAGTCATTCAAACAGAAGGAAAGCAATTGCAGAGAGAAACATGCAACTAGACAAAGGAATAAACAGCACAGAAACTGGTAGCTAAATGGAAAAATATGACTTTATATTGATTAAAATGTTCCAAAATATAACAACAGTTTAAAGCAAAAAGCACATAATAAAAGCATGAGACCAGAAAGGGAGAAATGAAAGGATACTATTGTTTTTTACAGTATATCTACAGAAATTCAGAGGGCCTAAAATAGCAAAATTAACTCTGAAGAATTATAACAAAGTTGGAGACCTTATACTACTTGATTCCAAGAATTATTATAAAGGTGCAGGAAATAAAACAGCAAGATATTGGATTAAAGATAGACAAATAGACCAATGGGGCAAAAAGAGCATTCACAAACCCACAAACATATGGAAAACTGAGTTTGGACAAGGGTGCAAAGACAATAGTGTGAAGGAAAGATAATCTTTTAAACAGTTATTCCTGAAAAGCTGAACATCCATATGCTAAAAAAATTTCAACCTATACAATGCACACTATGCAAAAATTAAATATAAATGGATTATAGACATAAGCATGAAAGGTAAAGAGAAAATTCCAAGAAATCATAGCATAAGATCATTGTGACTATAATTTAGGCAAGGAATTCTTGGATACAGCAAAAACTTCTACAATTCAAAAGATACTTTTAAGAGAATCAGGGGGCCAGTGAGATGGCTCAGTGGCATAAGCACCTGCCCAGCAAGCGCAAGGTCCTAAGTTCGACTCCCGGAACCCACATAAAGGAAAAAAGCGCCGGTGGTATCGCTCAGTGCCACAAGCATTTCTGGCAAGCATGAGGTCCTGAGGTCAACTCCCGGTACCCACAAAAAAAAAAAAAAAAAAAAGAGAGAATCAGAAGACAAATCACAGACTGTGGGAATATCTTTGAAAACCAAAGGTCTGATAAAGGACCTGTTCAGAAAATATAAAAACACTCAAAATTTACAATCAGTAAACAATACGATTGAAAAATATGCAAAATCTTTTAATGTAGACACTTCACCAAAGAGGACATGTGGATGGTAAAGAAGCCTATAAAGGGAGACTGAGCAAAATAAGTCAGGAAAATGCAAGTTAGAACTACAATGAGATACTATTTCACACCACTAGCATGGTCATAATATCATTTCAAACAGACAATATCAAGTATTTTTGAAGATGTACAGAAAATGGAACCCTCATACATTTCTGGGAATAAAAATTGGGACAATCACTTTGGAAAATATTTTTAAAGTATCTTAAAAAGTTATACATGTAATTATACAAGACAGACATTTCGCTCCTTAGAATCTAAGCAAAAGAAATGAAAACATATTTCCACATAAAGGCTTGTAGGCAAATGTTTATAGCAACATTTTTCATAAGGGCAAAAGGCCAAAAAGAACCAAAATGTTCATCAGCTGTTAGTGAACAAACAAAATGTAGTATGTACACACAATGAGAAATTTTTGTCAACAAAAGGGAATGAAACACATATGCTCCAATGTGAATGAATCTCAAAAAACAGAATGCTATACGAGTGAATGCAGACTTAAAAGACACATTTGTATAACCCCATTTATTTGCAATGTCCAGGTAAGGCAAACCTATAGAGACAGAGGGAATATGACTGATTGCTTGCATCTGTGGATTGGAACAGATATTTACTGAAATTGGGCCTGAGGGATCATTGGATGCAATGGAAATATTCTAAAATAGCATTGTTATGATAGATTCACAACTACATAAATACATTAAAATTACTAAATTATATTTTTAACTGGCTGCTTTCTATAGTACATAAACTTTGACTCAATAAATACCTTGCAATGGTTGCTTACCACAGTCAGAATTAAATCTAAACCCATAGTTCCTTCTGAACCCAAATTCTACATTTTTTCTAGTTCTCTTCTCATATCTTCCCAACAAAATAAATGACTTACCAAAAGGCTTGGGTAGAAGGAATGGATTTTTAAAGAGTTGGCTGATTGATATACCCAGGAGGATTGGAAAAGAGATTAACAATGAACAAAAAGAAATATGGACTTCTAACACTCAAGGTTGATTCCCTTTACTAAGCTCTTCAGAATTTGTATCTACTATCCATACTCTGATAAGTAACTAGCTCATCTTAGTCTGGGCTAAGATTAAATCTAAGCAAAAGGCATGAATTTCTGAACTCTACAGAGAGGGCATCATTCCAGCAATCTGGATAGATGCACTTACACAGTAGCTTCCTTCACTTTACAAATTCCATCAATTAAGAGGATAACAAAATTACTGAACAAGTTCCATTAACCCTGCAGTGTTGCTGATCCCTGTACTGCATAAGACCTCTTCCTTCAAATAAAATAACTTATTGTGATCCAATATAAAAAAATAGAACACATCATAACTATGTTTGCAGTGGCAGTGGGGTGCCCAGAACCTTTATACTCTTCAAGTCCAACCACTACCTGAGTCACCAGAGTGACCCACGATAAATTTATCTGGAGCCCACAGGGCTGCTCAAAACATTACTTCAACAAAGGCATGAATAAAATCCATCCTCTTTGTTTCAGAGAAAACAAGTGAAAATCTACAACAGGAAAGGAACTAGAACAAGGCATACAACCACTGCTCTCCAGGTCCTCTAAATGTACATACTTAATTACAAAGCAATTTCAAATCGATATAATTATACATGCAAAAGCCTTGTAGAGACTGGCAATTTACCATCTCTCTTTTGGCTATAAGTGGTCCTGAACAATTGCATTTGGAATGATAAAATATTGAGTGCAAATGAATCATAAATCCAGGGAATTGATAATAACATCAGTAGTTTCAGAGAAAGTGATATTGGTACAAAAGATAAAAGTTTGTTTTGGGGAGCATTTCATTCATTCAGTTAGCATTTATTAAGAGTCTATATATAAGTGCCAGGAACTAGGAAGGAATTGGGTGTTAAGAAAGGTGTCACTTGATAACATCTTTATTTAATAATAACAGCTATTATATTTGTGGAAACTGTGCTGGGCACCTTATATGCTATGAAACTTAGTCCTCATTATAACCATACCAGGAAGTATGTTCAGCTTTATTTTCACAAATGAAGAATTTGAGGTTGAGATAAGTAAAGTGACTTCCCGAAGATCACAAATTCAGGAAGTGAAAAATCTGGCACTGTGAACCTTTCTATCTCACAAAGGAACTTTCATCATATGATAAATTTAAAGCCATGGAAAACAAGCCAATAGGGTGAGTTTCTGTCCTGTTTAGTCATCAATTTTCAGGGTGAAATAGGGAATATCATGGAATCTCTTAAATATTGGAAATTCTACCTGGATAGTAAGACACAATGTAGACTTGCAAAAAGTTGTTGGATGACTTCATGAGATGAAGTCTTTGGAATGTTTGTCTTTAGAAGTGAGGAAAGCATCCAAGCCATGAAAAGTTTGATTTTTTGTATAGGATTTCATAGTGAAATCATCTCAAAAGATCAAAGGACAGATGGTGTGGCCACTGAATCTCAGGAAAACCATAAGATATTTCCTAATGGCTTCCAAAAATCACTGGGGTCTGTCTTCCTTAAAACTTTTGAAACAGGATTCCTGATCTTCCTATGCCACAAATTGTTTGGACAAAGTCATTATCTAAGGCAGTCATCTGACTACTTTCCATTGTCTCCTTGGTGGCTAACATCAAAGAAAAAATGAGGGGTGCTAGGGGTATGGGTCATCCATTTCTGGAACAAACTTGGCAGGCTCATCAGTCACCCAGCTTCAGAGATGACTCAGCCACAATGATTACTCAAAAGGCAGGGTAGAGCAGGGGGTTATGGTGCACACCTGTATTCCAGAGCTGAAATAGGAAGCCTGTAAATTAAAGTCCAGCCCTGGCTGCATATTGAGATATTCACTCAAAAGAAAGGAAAATAAAGGACTGGGGATGTAGCTTGGTGGTCCCTGGGTTCAATTCTGCATTACATAAAAAGAGAAAAGAAAAAAATAAGAGACCTGAAAGCCTTGAGGATGGATAAACACATGAAAAGACACTGGCTAGTGGAAATGGATGAACCTGAATTTTGGAGAGGTATAATTTTTCAGGCCTTAGGAATGCAGTGATTCTGCAAGGGTGGTCCCTGGAACATCAGCAACAGCATTGCGTAGGAACATGTTAGAAATGTAAATTTTCAGGCTGCATCCCAGATCTACTGAATCAGAGACTCTGGGGGATGGGACTCAACAATCTATAATTCAGTGGCCCTCCAAGTGCAACCTGATGCATAGTCAAGTTTAGTCACACTGTACTATTGACTTGGATGGAGTGGGTCACAGAAAGAGAAGAATAAAAAATGAATTCCAGGTTTTAGGATGGTGTAACATTTACTGAGATAGGGAAAACAGAGAAAGGAGGTGGTTTGTAAGTGGGCCTGGAGTTGAGGATTCTGTTTAAGGCATGTTTGAAATGCCATTGGTGCACACAGTGAGGTTGGTCTAGTGGATAGTAGGATATATGAGTCTGGAACTCAGGAAGAGATCAGATTTACTGAATTTGTTGGATGACCCTTCAAGTCAGGTCCAGTTTATCCTAAGTAGAAGGCCTCCACAGGATAGCCCAGCCCTGTGTATGGCCCAAAACAGGTGCTCTATAAATGTCACTGAACGAATAAAAAGGAGCCAGCTTTTCCTACTTCCTCCAGTCTGGTAAGAACACTAAGCATGAAGTGTTCTTCTGTATTTGTTCATCTGGAAAAACAGATACTTTCAGAAAAGCAGACTTCATAGAACAGTTCACTTTGAATACTTTCTTATAGCTCAATACCAAATGCCAAGTCATTTCCATTCTTTCTCCTGTGGTCAGCACTGTTTGACTTAACTTGCCCATCTCTAAGTCCCAGAGGTCCCAGCTATCCTGTGACTTCCTCTTGAATGAGTACTAAGAATGAGTCCGTTCTCAAGCCCAGTGACACAGAAGCCTGCTGAGAGTGCCAGAGTACTAGCTGAAGGAATAAAGGAGAAAGGGAAGGAAGAAAATGAGGGAGAAAGCAAAGTGGGAGAAGAAAGGAAGGGAACATATGTCAATTCAAAACTGCATCATAAGGCAGGTTAACTTGAGTGCTATAATAAATATCCCTATAGAGCCCAGAGAGTACTGATTTATTTGGAATGAGAAATTTGATAAAGTTTGAACAAGAGGTGGCATTTCATCTTGGTATTCCTTGAAAATGAGTAGGATTTACAGGCTCAGAATGAGGAAGGGCAAGGGCCGGTGAGATGGCTCAGCGGCTTAAGCGCCTGCCCGGCAAGCGCAAGGGCCCGAGTTCGACTCCCGGATCCCACATACGAAAAAGGGGCCGGTGATATCGCTCAGCGGCACGGGTGCCTGCTGGCGCACGAGGTCCTGAGGTCGACCCCCCGGTACCCACAAAAAAAAAAAAAAAAAAAAAAAAGAATGAGGAAGGGCAATCCAAATAACAGATCTAGGCCTGGAGGAATGGAAATACATTAAATAGTGAAGAATTTCTATATGGCTGAAGTATAGGGTGAAGGAAAGGAGTAGTAGTAGTTAGAAATGATGAATCTAGATATGATTTGTGGGGTAGAGTCAAGAATACCATGGTAATAATGACAGGCAAACAAGTGTCCAATTGATACATAGTAACAAATGACCTAAGTTTTATGAATTTCACATCAAGAACCCATATACAGGAGATCAAAAAAAATGGCAGAGCAGTGAGTGCCAGCCACTCAGCTTCCCCAGGAAAAAGTGTCTAGAGTCTGGAAAATAGTAGCTTGGAGAGGAATCAAAGTAAGAGGAACCAGGAAGGAACTGACAAATGAGAATAAAAAAGTATTAAGTGATACAGAAGCAATAGATCACATCACGGAGGAGAGATTCCTCTGCAGACTGTGGTGCTGCCAACAGTGGCTGGCCAGCTGTCAGCCAGGAGACAAAGTGAAATAAAGCTTTTGGCTCATGGAGAACCAGGGAACTGCATTGGGGCCAAGAGAATCAGTGGCAGTTGTAACCAGCAAGGAAAATATGAGACACTAGCTCCAGAGTGGCCTTCCACAGTCAATAGTTGGTGAATGATCTTGGTATAGTGTCTGCCACCACAACTGCAGAACAAGAGCTGGCAGGGCCACCACTGGAGCAAAGGGCTGAATATTTGAACCTGGGTCCCAGAGCAGCCACTTGCCTCCAAAATATGCTCTATACTGTCAAGCTCCCAGAATGGATGAGGGAAGGAGAGCCATCGGAGATATTGGACAGCAGGCTAAAGGGAGTCCCACTAAGGGTCTGGACCTGGTGAACATAGACCCAGCTCCTGTAGTCAGAGGCCAGGTTTAGCCTGAGTTAGACAGGATTGGAAGCTCATACTGGTGCTCTCTTCTCACTGTAAGCTGAAGTCTGCACACCTTATTGTTCTGGGGTGGACTGCTACCTTAGACTTACAGCAAAAACAGAGATACATCCTGGCTTGAGCTCTACTCCTTAATCTTAGCCTGAGGAAAATAGCTATGCATGAAAAGTTTTTTTTCTTTTATTATTTTTTATTTATTGTATTACTTTCTACTTTTTAATTTTTTTGCTGTTTTTCTCCTCCTGTTCATCCCATTTTACTTCCATTATTTCCTTTTTCTTTTCTTTTCTGAGCATGTCTGTGTGTATTTGCGTGCTTCTCTTCCTCTTGCCTTTCTCTTCCAATATAGTTTATAGAGGGTAAGGGAATTCTCCCTTTGTCCCTTTATATCCATTCTACTTTGATTCATATCTTTTCACCTGACTACTTTTTTCTGTTTCTTATTCTTCCTCAACATTTCTTTCTTCTCTCCCTTTTCATTTTTCTCCTTTTAACTTTTTCTCTTAATATTTATTTCAGTCATAGAATATTTTCCCATCCCCTTTTCTCACTACCAATTTTGTAGCTAGTTTTCCCCATCTAAATATACATCGTACCATTACCACCATTAGGATCTTTTGGCCCCTCCTATTCACAACTCCCCATACCACATAGCAGAAGACTTTAATTTTTTTTTTTCTTTTCTTCTTTCCTCCCTCTGGTATTACCCAGTCCCCAACCTCCTGGGCTTTAGATAACTGATTCTATAAAATTACTCTTGAATGCTGTTTTTCACCATTAGAGGAGACATAGCCATTGCATTTTGTGCATATTAACTGTGGGTCAATACTTGAGCCATTATGATGCTTATACTATAAACATGAATTTCTCCTCTAGGCTAGATGGAGACCCAAAATATGGTCTCATGTTATTTCACCGCTAACCCTGATAGATACCACTCTAATACATTAGCCTGTTACTACTGATTTGATTGCATAGGAATAATCCTGAATGAGTGGAAAATTTCATGCCAGTGAATCTGTTTGCCCATTCCACCATCACTCAGGGATATAGACAGCAACAGTTCCCAACCCAAGAACTCAGACTGGATCAGAATTTGAAACAATTTCTGAAACCTGGAGGAAAGTTCTCAGTCTGAGTCAGCTTCAACATTGCAGTGGAAGAATCAGAGGAGTTACTGGGGTGTGAGCACTCAGACTTTCTCACAAAGAAGCTTGTGAATCACATTCCCAAGTAGCTTCTTTGTGAGAGAGTCTGAATCACATTCCCAAGTAGTGTCTCATTGGAATATTTCATCTGTGTTCCTATCAGACATCTTACAGGTTTAAGTTTTTATATGTGTCTTGATTTGTTTAGTGATGTGGGGTTATGTTCTTTTATGATTTCATGTGTTTATTAGGTTGTTACTCTTGTATTGTTTTGCCCATTGGCTCTGATTCAATAGGTGTCGAGGTTCTCCTCTTCGCCTCAACTCTATATCTAGTTTCTTCTCCTCAAACCCCCAAGACAATCCTATTAACATATCTCTTTATTATTTTTCCAAACGCACAAACTGCTCCTCCCAAGTTTTTAAATTTCCCATACTTAGCTCCCTCATAGTCACACCGATCTTCTCTAGTATTAAACCTAAGCCCTCCCCACCCTAAGCCTTTGGCCGTTCCATATTGTCCTTACCTACTTACCTACCTTACTGTCCTCCCTATTAGTAGGTTCTGGAAAGTATGCAGCTTTGCTCTATCACAAAATTATATCTTGCCCTTGCCCTACAAATATCCTCTGGAAACTCTCAACATTAACCCTTCAACTCAACTAAAAGTACTTCATTAGAATCAGATCACACATCAACCTTATCTTCTCATGTACCACTATTCCTCCCCTCAAACTTCCCCCTTAGTGTCTAACACTCCTCATCTAACCACCTCCCATTCTCCTCACCCAACCACCTCCCATTCTCCTCACCCCATGTCACCTACTTCACTGCAGAACAATGACAAATAATAAACTATCATAGTGTGCAGAGAGGATAGACAAAAGGGGAAAGAGTAACTGCAAGGACTATCATATAGAAGTGTTGTAAGAGTAAATCTGAGGAGGCTGTTATGAGAAGTAATTCTTTTGGGAAAACATAGGCACAGAGTCCAAATCAATTAAAGTAAGTAACAAAAGGAGTAAATACTAGCACTGGATTTACAAAGCTAAAAATTATTCACAGGGAGGAAACAACCTACTAAAGTTTTCCATATAAGGACAAATTCTCCTCACTTCTCTAGTCCTAGGTCTCAACCTGCAGTACCCCCCGAAAAAGAAGGGGAAAAGGAGGAATACATACATGAATATATACATGAATATATATATGAATATATACATGAATATATATATATATATATATATATATATATATATATATATATTCCATGGGAAAGCAAGGAAACAGAATATCCCCAAATTCACCCAACCCTCCCAAGACAGAACAGAACAGGGGGTCACAAAGTGAGAAGAAAACAAATGCCAGGTAGCAAATATCCATGAAAAATTCATAGAAGGGATGAAGAAAATGGATGAGTTCATAGAAAAAATGAATAAAATGTTCACAGCAATCTCACTCAATGTGCCAAAGAATTTGACAATCCTAATAGACAATAGAATTGTGCCTGAATTTCAGGAAGATAGATTAAAAAAAAAAAGCAAACAAACTGGAAGAGCTAATGTAAACAATTCAAAATTTGAATGACAGATTCGACAAGGATATGGAATCCTTAAAAAGATGTCATACAGAAATACATGAAATTTAAAAAAATGTATAAAATTCATTCATTGCAGAAATGACCAATATGAAGACAGAATGTCTGATACTGAAGACAAAACAGTGAATTAAAATGAAAATCTCAAAAAAGCCAAAAAAAAAAAAAAAAAAAGAAAACAAGAGAAGATTATCCAGCAGCTTCCAGATGAAAATGAGACTAACCTAAGGCTAGCTGGAGTTAGAGAGAAATTAGAAGACAGTACAGATGGATTTACTAACATGTTTACAGAAAGTATAGATGAAAATTTCCCAAATATAAGAAGAGTATGTAAGTCAGCTGTGCTTATAGAACACCAAAAAATATGATGAAAAGAGAAGCTCACCAAGGCATATCTTTATTAAATTACCAGACATCCAGCAAAAATACAGATTTTTGAAAGCAGCCAGAGAAAAACAAACAAACAAAAAAATCACATATAAAGGTAAACCAATTAGAATTACAGCAGACTTCTCAACATAAACCCTAAAGGCCAGAAGAGCTTTGAGTGAAGTATTCCAATCCCCTAAGAGGAAATAACTTCCAACCTAGATTAATTTATCCAGCAAACTACCCTTCAAAATACATGGAGAAATAAAGTATTTCCATGAAAAAGACCAGCTCAAAAGATAAATGCATACAAATGGTCAATGAATATATGAAAAAGTGTTCAACATCTTTGGCCATTAGAAAAATTCAAATTAAAATAATGTTAAGATTTCATCTTACTCCAGAAAGAAAGGCAATCATTAAGAAATCAATCAATAACAAATGCTAGTGTGGCTGTTGTGAAAAAGGAGCACTCCATCATTGTTGGTGGAAATGCAAAACATTCAATAGTACAACCATTATGGAAATCAGTATGGAGATTTCTCAAAAAACTGAAATTAGAAATTCCATATGACCTAGATGTTTCCCTGTTAGGTATCTTCCCCAAAGAGCTTAAGTCATCATACTACAGTGATACATGCATACCAGTGTTAATAGCAGCACACATTTGTAATTGCTAAATCCTGGAAGCAGCCTGTATGCATATCAACAGACACTGGGATAAAGAAAATGTGTTATCTATATATAATGGAATACTACTCAGCTATACAGAATGACAAGTTTGGCACATTTGTAGGAAAATGGATGCACCTGGAAAATATAACTGTCTTGGTTATTTTTCTCTCATTGCTGAGACAAAATACCTGATGCCAGGAATTAAGGAAGGAAAGGTTCATTTAGCTCACAGTTTGTGGAGGCTTCAGTCTGTAATCCGCTGGCTCCAAGGCAGGGTGGCACATGGCAGAGGGCAACAGCTCATGGCAGCAGAAGACAGCAAAAGTGGCAAGAGCAAAAGGGGCAAAAAGGTGCAAAAGGGGGAAACAAGCCTCTTTCCCTCCCTTATAATGTATGGAGGCTACCCATCCCAGGGTGGGTGTAGCACTCACACCCAGAATCCCAGCATTGGATCATGAATCAATCACAAACTTTAGAAGCCTGCCCCCATGATTGAATGAGGCTTTGGGGGGGACATCTACACACAAACCGTAACATTCTGCCCTTGGCCCCCAAAGACTCATGTACATTCCTTCATGCAAAAAGCATTTAGTCCATCTCTAAGAGTTGCCAAAGTCCCAACATTTTTAGCATTGCTGAAAAGTCCAAGTCCCAAGCCTCCTCCAAGATGTAAGGCAAACTTTTAGCTGCAAGCCCCTGTACAAATGAAAAGTTAAATGCTTCCAACATTCAACGGCACAAGATAAACATTTTCATTCCAAAAGTTACAAACAGAGCAATACAAAGGAATGGGACAAAAGCAAGTCCACAATCCAGCAGGGCAAACATCTGCGGCGATCTGTGGTAAGTTATGAGCCCCAAAAGGCTTGGGTGGCTCCAACCCTACAGTACTTCCAGTGGTTGTGTCTCCCATGGCTTCTCTTTTAGGCCTGCGTTGCTCCCTTCTTGCAGCTTTCCTTAGAAAATCCACATTCCTGGCTTCTCCAAATTTCTGGGGTCTCCACTGTACCTTTGGCTCCACCTTCATGGTTTCACATACTGCCCTCTCAGGGGCACACTACCTGGCCTCTCAGACCTTCTGAAATTTGGGTGAAACATTCTTAACCCCACAACTCTTGCATTCTGCATGTACCTTAAAGCAGTACCACATGGATGATGCCAAGGTCTGCTGACAGCTGGAGCAGTAGCTAGGCTTCCCTCTCTCTTGGCTGTAGGGGTCAAGTGTCTGGATTGCTGGGAACAATCTAAGGAACAAATTTTTTATGCTGCTGCCATTCTGGAACATGGTGTAGCCACTGCCATTCTGGAACATGATGCTCTGTAGCCTTCTCCTCAAAGCAAAGTCTTTCACTTTTGCAATTTTGAGGCTACAAAGGGTGGAGACTTGCTGCTTCTTGTGATGTCCTCAGACCATCTTTTATATTCTCCAGTTCATTCTCAGCAATCGAGATCTCCTCTGCTCTATCTTTGCAGTGCACAGCCTTACTAGAGCTTCCATTCTAGCCAAACTCACAATATTTTAAATCATCCTGCTGGGCTCTTTGCTCTTGATTCTCAACATAAATCTGGCTCAAAGCCTCCAACAATAGCCATGCCACCACCTCAACATTTGACTGCTTTGAAATTTCTTCTGCCAGTTTAATTAGTCTGCTGCCCTTAATCTTAGTCTCAGGCAAAGTCTCTGGACATGAGTAAAATGCAGACCAACTTTCTGCCAAGCCATAGCACACATGTTCTGGAGTCCGACAACCAATGCAGTCCTTCCCAGCAGAAACCTCCTGAGCCTGGACTTTACGGGCAGGATTTCTGTCAGCCTTCTGTTCTTCTGAGCTCTGACCAGAATTTCCCATACAGAACAGCCTAAGGCATTCCAGCGCTACTCTTTCAGCCAACATCTCCAAACCTTTCCAATCTCTTCCCATGGGCCATTCCCAAAGGCTCTTGAACCACATAGTCAGGTATAGTCACAGCAACAACCGCACTTCTCTGGTATCAAATTCTGTCTTGGTTACTTATGACATCTAGACATAAACCATAATGATAATGTTGAATGAAGTACAGATATTCAAGCTTAAATACCATATGGTATCTCTCATTTTAGTGAGGCAAAGTACAAAGAGAATGACAATGGATGGATAGAAGGGGACAAAGGGTGGATCTCTTGCAATAGGGAAGTTGTTCAAGGGAACAAGGGCAAGGAGTAGGGGGAGGGGGAGGCAAAATAAGTAGAATAAGGATATGCCATGTCCAAGAACTTAATAACCTCCATTAATGTAAACATTATATGCCATAACATGAGCTAAGATTAATAATATCAACAAGAATGGAAAATGGAATAGGGGAACTTCAGGAACATGGAGGAAGGGGGAGAAAAGGAGATTTCTAAAAAGGAAACAAGCTGTAGTATGTACATGTGACCACTCCCCAAGACTCTTGTAAACTGCATGAGCTGCAAACATATACTAATTTTAAAAAGACCCCATAGACAAACTGAAACCAAACCTTCCCCAAGGTATAACAACTTCTTATATTTGTTAGTAGTTTGTTTTTTTTTAATAAAATGTATTAATGTTATTAACAACAGACTAAATTCACTTCACATGCTAATAATAGGCAAGGGTCTGTATTTTCAGAAAAAAAACTACTGTGCACAAAGTCAGTGGGGTGGTTGTGGAAAAACAGCACTCATGCTTTAGGAAGTTAGTTCTTACAAAATTGTGGTTGGCTTTAAAGGTACAGGAGTGACTAGAAATGGGGAAGTAATTCTATAGGTAGAAATGGATATGAAAATACAAATATCGACTTGTCATAATGCAGGACTGAAATGGGGCAGTGGCAGTAGAGGTGGTGAGTGTTGCAGGAATTTCAGGAAAATGTTGGAGGCAGCAATAGTAGGATTTGCTATGTGATTGGAGGTGGTCCAGAAAACAGAAAGGGGAGCCAATTTTTGACTTTCACATTTGAATCTTAGGTAAACGTGCAAAGAATTATGACATAAACCAGAATTTTGGGGGGAGGGGCTCGATCGCAGTGGGGAGACATTAAGACATGTCTTGGCCAGTCTAAGCTGTATCTGTGAAACACTCAGGTTGACAAGCCCAGTCGGCTGTAAGATGCAGGAAATGGGATGAAGCTTGGAAAAGGATGGTACAGAGAAAAGGGATTTTGGAAGATAATATTTGAAGTCATGGGAGTATGGGGTTTTCTCCAGAAAAATATGTTCAGCAAGAATAGAAGACGGAAGTCCCAGGGCTAAACCTTACATTTAGGATGATATTCTTAACAGTACATGTACTTCTAAAATGAGTTTTTCTTTTTCAAATGAGAAAGGCTTGTACTGTATGGAAACATGTTTATCTGTGCATGGATGTCTGCAATATGCACATATGGATGGTACAAGCATGTTAAAGAAATATTGGCATACACATTGGGAACTTGTGAAAGACTCTAGTTTGTGTCACAGTGGCTATATTCACTTTCTGGGTTTCATTATTGCTCTTCCCTTTTCCTTCTTTTCTAACTCCCCTCTTTTTTTCATTATTTTCTTTCTTCTTCCACATACTGACATGCTCTTTCACCACCACTTTAAAGCCCACAGAATAAGTACATTGAGAAAACAGAGTGGGATTTGGAGGCTGAGGTTTGAGGCACAATGCCAAAGTGTGGTTGGTGTTGGGCTGGACACATGTACAAAGACAGGAGAAGGAAATGGGCTATGATGAGAGAATCCAATCCTGGGCTTTTTCCACTGTAAATTCTGCCAGTGATGTTTATGAATGCTAGGTATGAATGTGTATGTCTCTGGACCTTGCTCCAGGTGTGTGTAGGCTTTTAGCTTGGTTTTATGAGGTGATAATGCCATCATCATTGCTACTTCAGCCCCAAAAACATTAAATTTGTAACAGAAATAGGCTTCTCTGCTTATAATTTTAAGATCTTTATAATGACAATTACAATTTAGAGTAGTTGAAGAACTGTGAATAATGGTCAATCAGACTATCAGCGTTTAGCTGGGCATGGTGGCATAGGTCTGGAATCCCAGCACTCAGGAGGCTGAGGCAGGAGTGTCACTGTGAGTTCAAGGCCAGCCTGGGCTACATAAGTGAGTTTAAGGCCAGCCTGCACTACCCAGTGAGACTGTCTCAAAACAAACAAACAAAACAACAACAGCAACAAAAATACTATCAGCATTTATAAGGGCATTTAGTGATACTGAAATTCATGTGCCACATGAACAGGATGACATATTCTTTTTTTCCTACATTTGTCATCATGGATAAGTTGCCTAACCTCTCTGAATCTGTGTCCTTATCTGAAAAATGTCTACAGTAATTCCAACTACTGATTACCATTGGGAAGAGTAAAGCTTGAGAAAGCCAAGAAGTTATAAATTAGTAGGTGCTCAACAAATATTAATTTATTTCTCCAGTTACTTTTAACCCCTTCCTTTTCTTCTATTTCTGCTATGTCTTTACCTGTCCTTATGTAAATATCAATGTAATACTTTCTCCACGTTACATTCTTATACCAGGTGATTTAACTTTTGTACATTACAGTTCAATTGTCAAAAAAGCAGCTTAAGTCACTTCTTGAACACATTCATTTAGAATTGTTATGTCTTCTTGGTTGACTCTTTTTCATTGTGTAATGTCTCTCTCTGTCCCTGGGGACTGTTTTAATCCTGAAGCTCGATTCATAACAGGATAGCCACTCCTGCTTTCTTTTGATTAACACTGCATAACACCTTTCCCCATCTTTTTATTCTCAATGTACATTATCATTATTTTTGATGTGAGTTTGTTATAGAAGCATATAATTGGATTGTTTTTTAATCCACTCTGCCAATTTCTCTTTTAACTGGTGCATTCACATTGCTTATACTTTACCTAATTATTGATATGTTAAAACTAAATCTGCCTTTTTATTTTTTGTACTCTATTCATTTTATCTTTTCTCAGTTTCTCTGTTTTCCATGCACTACCTTCCTTGTGTGAACTGAATTTGTTTTTTTAGAATTCCATTTTGGCATATATTTAATGTTTTTGAGTTCACCTCTGCATAGTTTTTAGCATTTGCTTTCAGTACTACATTATACATGCAAAATGTATCACTATCTTCTGACATCATCATTTTATCAGGCTTAATGAAATATAGAAACCTTCCCTCCCTCTTATATGCCTTTACACGCCACTGTTTGAAAAATGTCATAAATATTTCCTCTATATAAATCGAGATTACATTAGATGTTATAAAATTTTCTTCACTCATCCAACATAATAAGCCTCTAAAGGGAAAAGAAAATCTACCATATTTACCAATGTTTGTGCTTATTGGGATCATTCTTCTTTCCTGATGTTCCAAGGTTCCTTCTTTTTTCTTTTCTATTTTAAGAACTTATTTCATCATTCTTTCATAGTGGATTCACTATAAATTCTCTTAGTTTCCCTCCATCTGAGAATATCTTGATTATCCCTTCAGTCTTAAAGGATATTATTACTGAACATGGAATTCGGGATTGATAATTGTTTTCCTTTAGCACTTGAAAAATGTACCACTTCCTGTTAGGGTATTGTCATTTTCTGATGAGAAATCTGTCATTCTAATTTTTCTCTTTTGTAGGTATCAGTTAGTTCTTATTTCTATTTGGTTGCCTTCCCTTCAAGATTCTTTTCCATTCTTTTCAGAATGTTGACTTCTTTTTGTTGACTCTGTTGGTGTTTTCTCAGCTTCATGAATCAGTCATTCACTGAATTGGGGGGGGTTTAGTCATTATTTCTTCAAGTTCTTTTGTATTCCTGTCCTTTTTATCCTGGGAATCTGTTGGCATGAATGTTAAAGGTTTTGTAATAGTCTCAAAGTGATTGTTCTATATTTAAGTGTCTGATTGTGATTCCTATATTCATTACCTTGCTATTGAGCCTATCTGTTGAGTTTTTAGGGAGGAAGTGTTGTGCTTTTCAGTTATAAAATTTCCACTGGCTTTTTTATTTTGTTGTTGTTGTTGAGACTTTCTATCTACTTGCTGTGACTTTCTCTCTTATCATTTGTTTCAAATGTGTTTTAATTGCTCATTAAAGCATTTTTATTATGAGTATTTTAAAGCCCTTGTCAGATAATTCTAATGTCTGTGCCATCTCAGTATTAGCATCTGCATATTTTTTCTTTTAATTCAAGTTGATATCTTGGCTTTTTTTTTAATTAAAAGTTGAAGACTGGATCTTACTTAAGTTTTAGCAGGCTTCCACTGACACTCTCCTAGATGGAAGTGGGGCAGAAGTTCAGTTTCTCTACTGGGTCTCTCTTGATATTCAGGTTGGAATGTCTTTATTATTGCCTAGCTAGTTGGGGTAGAAACTCCAGGTTACCACTGGTGAGAGCAGAAGTTTGGCTCCCCAGGTGTTTTCCACTGGGAGGGGTATATTTTTATTGGGTTTGAAATTCCTTGCTCCCACATGGTTCTTTTCTGGGAATAAGAGAGGCTTCCTTTAAAGCCCTAGAGGAGTAAAAGACTTATAGGCCTAAACTTCATATTAGCTGCATTTTTATGACATTTTCCTACAGCAAGATGTCTCACTTCCTATCTGTTAATGTTTTCGTAAGGAAAAAACTGCATCGTGATTTACACCCCCCCCCATACAAACATACACACATACCTTCCCAGATCTTCTATGGGAGGCAGTGAGAAGGACAGGGCCTCTATAACCAGATTGACTAGGTTCCTGGCAAAATGTGGCATTTTCAAATTGTGTGGCTCTGGGAAACTTATTCAAATACTCTGAGTCTTCATTTTCCCAGCTGCAAAAGAGGAATAGGAAAGTCACAGGACTCTTGCAGAAACAAGTAAAAGTAGATCACCAGAGGCTCAACAAATGACAATTCTCTTCCTTTTCCTCTTCTGCAGAAAGTAAAACAACCCCTTCAGAGGAAAAAATGTAGGTGCTTCCCCACCACACCATGTGTACTCAGGCACTCCAGGAGTTAAATCTCCTGTCAAATGTGTCATGGTTAAGTCTTATGGCCTTATTTACTAAACAGACACACTTGATATCCTCTACCTCTTTCGCCCAGGTTTCTGAAGAACACTCCACAGAAACAAGGAGACAGCCTGACTCAGGCCATCCTCAGAAAGAGAGTGGAAGCAAGGACTCAGGCGGAGTAGAAGAGGTAAAGGAAGGCCTACCTACCCACCTAATCAGCTCCGTCAGGCGCCACTGTACTCTGAGCAAAGACAACATCAATGCCTTGCCAAACCTGCTCTGAGGGTAGTGTGGCAGACTGGCAACTCCCACTATGCCAGCCCGTCATTCATCTTCAGCTCTTCAGAGCTGCTGTCGCGAATCCACCGTCAACGCAGCTACTACAGTGTTCTCAATCTCCGTAGCTCCCATCCTCCGACGCCCACCCCCAGCGCGACCGAAAGAAAATGGCAAGTGGGTAAAAAGAAAATGAGCGCGCGACATCCTTCTAGCCCATGTTTCCTGTGATTCCTCTGCAGACCCCGCCCCGCAGCCACTGGCAGCCGCTACCAGCCCGCACACACTAGACTTGGTTCTTAAAAGGCTTTCCTGAGCTTCAGATCCTGAGGTTGAACCGGAGACCGTGGCGCGGCGCGGCGCGGGGCGGGGGGGGTGCTCCTTCGACTCCTAAAGAGCAAGATGCCAGGACACCTTGGAATTAACAAGTGCTTTTTAAAAATGCATCTGTGAATCCCGACCCTGACCCCCGTTTATTGGGACCAGTCCCTGTGTCCGCTCTTTCTCAAATCTAGCAAAACACTTCTCACGGTCGCTAATGCTGTCGCTCTCTTTCTTTTTCCCTCTTCTCCTCCCTCCTCTCAGTTTTGACTCTCCCCAGCTTTCCCCATTCCTAACCTAATCTAAGAGTCTGTGGTGAGGCAGCCCCCTTTCTACTCCCCTGGGCAAGTTGCCCAACAATAGATAGGTAACAGCCTTCTCCCTCAGCGAGGGATTTTGGGAGACTCAAAGGGGGCTGGGGTGTGCTATAACATGCTACATACCTGATCTCTTTAATGCTTTCCAATTTGCACATGATTTCTTGCTCATCTGCCATGCTTTTCACCCTCTATTTTTCGTCTGGAGCAAAGCACAAAAATACACCGGCCGAGCTATACAATAGATACAATGTAGCCACCTCCCAGCTTGGGGCTGAGTCTGTGCAGTAGGGACTTAGAGAAGGCCTGGGAGATGTAGTCCACAGCTCCAGAGCTAGCCGAGCAGCCTGGGGTCCTACGGGACTACAACTCCCAGAAGGCCAAGCGAGACATGCTTGTTTCTCTTCCTGCGGCATACTTTAAATCAATTTATCAAACGTTGTGGGGAATGCAAGAGAATGTGGATATCGTTGGACTTATTTGCGTAAAAATGGGGGAATTTTTTTTCCCCGAAGGCAACTAGATAGATGAGAGATATACACATTCACTCCACTCTGCGGGGCCCTCATGCCTAACTACCCCCAAAAGGTTACCAGGAATAGCTGGCTACTCACAGCCTTGCGTCTGAAGAGAGATGATGCTGGAGCATTAACTTCTGAGCTGTGTAACTGCTGCCTGAGGACTACTAGTTTTTTTAGAACAGAAGTGGGAAAGAAGAGGAAGGAGGAGACTGCTACAAAAACTGGGAAATTAGAGTTGAAGTAGAGGGGACTGCTTCCTCCCAGCTACCCATCCATTCACTAGTTACTGATATGCACTACTAAAATAAAATATTTTTTAAAAGTTACTGAGCTTAGATTTTTCCAGTCAATGAAAGAACTACTCAGGGAGACACTGGGAAAGATAAACAAAATAAAAGCAAGTCCTTGCCTGTGAGAAGCAGAGGCAGAAAAGTAACCCTTTAATTACAGTGCAGTGAGGTATCATAGGAATAAATAAGTTATAACTTGGGCTGAGAATATGTAAATAGGCCTCAAAAAGTAGCTAAGAATTTGCCAGACCATAGAGGAGTATGGGTTTTCCAGGAGAGGATACAACACATAGGGAAAGGAAAAGACAAGTGGTTCAGGGCATCTGGAGTATATGCTCTTACATAGTATGTGGAGGTGAGAAAAGGAAGTGTGAGATGCATTTAAAAAAGATAATTTGGTGATATACTGTGAAGTACTTCAATATCAGACTAAAGAATTTGGACTTAATCCTACGTTCACACACATCCAATACACATTTACTAAGTGGTTATGGCATGTCTGGAGCGAGGCTAGATTTTATCTGGGGTTTGTAAACTTTATATGAATAAAAAAATGGAGATATAAATTTAGAAAGAGAAACAGAAAAACTTTATTGGAAAGAGGAGAGAAATGAGGAGATAGACAGCTACATTGTTGGAGTAAAGTAGGGACCCCAAAACAGGTGCGGGAGGGTCTTTGTTCTTAGCTCTTTTTATTACATGGCAAGAAAGGGACTTTCCCCTTTGGGAGTTTTTATAAATTGATTGACTATTTTAGGCTCTCAGATCACTGAATCGGCCACTGACTCTCTCTATTGCCTATGTGCAAATTCTTGGGTAAGTTCCTTTTGTTTTGTCAGGTGATATCTCTGAGATTTATAGCAGAGCCTTGTATTCAAGGCTGAGTTAGCAATTAGTAAAGGTATACATGTACATTTTAGTGCAGTGACATGGTGAGAGTATAATAGAATATATATGGAAGTGTCCAGCTATGAGTACATATTTTATGTACTAGATGAGTTTCCTATAATATAGCCCCCTCCCCACTTTGTCTCCTTTCTACTTAACTAGGGGTGGAGAGGAGCAAATTGGGGCCCTGGCACCAAAGCGAGGCAGGCTGCTTGTCAGGTCTCCATGCTTCTCTTCATTGCTCTCTCTAGCAGGGGTTTAACTCCTTCCTAAGGATTTGCCAGAAACCTCACCAAGGCCCTTACTTTTCCATGCCTGTTCACTAAATTTCCCTACATTTTTCTATGTTCTAAGTAATGTAGAATTATATTAAAATAATTTGGAGGTGTTGAGGATTGAACCAAGGCCTCATGTATGCTAAATATGCATGTTGCCACCAAGCTACACCTCCAACCCCTAAAATAAAATAATTTTCAAAGCACAGGAGTGATAAAGATACAGAATATCTTAGGGAGGTGATGCTGAAAGCAAAGTGGAGAATGACTACAGGAGATGAGAGGAGGTTAGTTACTCCAAAAGCATGGACAGGCCCAGAGAGCTAAGCTTTGGACAAAAGTGAGTCAGAATTCTATCTGATGACACTTCAATTTATGTGAAACTCAGTTTCCTCATCTGAAAAAAATGGAACTAGTATGCTCCACTCCAAAGGTTTGTTGTGAAGGATTAATGTGTGGTGGATTAACTAATGGTCAACTTGTAACACCCAGCTGAACTGAATCAGCGTGGTGCCTGTTGTGGATGGCCCACCTGAGGATTGTCACCAACAGCATAAAAAGAGAAACGGAGGGGAAGAGGGGTGCTGTTGATTCTCCTGGAGAAGCTTGTTGCGCTGGTTTTTCTGATATGAACTCAGCTGTTCTCATCATCTGACGAGCTTGGGTCCTTACTGTCACTGAGGATGGCTGCAGTTCTTTTGGAGGGAGCTCTGTTCCTTACCTTAAGCATCACTTCCTGACTGCAATGCAGGTCCCACAGCCTGCTGGCACAGATCTTTCATCCCACTGGTGCAGACTTTCTAGCTTCCACCACTGACCTATGGGCCTTCCCAGTGCTGATCCTTGATACAGACTTGCATGAGACATTATCATGGGTTGTAGTCCTTCAGTTGGACTCGTGGAGGACATTGCCATGTGCTCTAGGTCTTCAGCTGGACTCATGCACGATATTGTTATGGGATTCAGGCCCTCAGCTGGATTATTTGGGTCTCTAGTGTGTGGACAGTTCCCTGTGGGGAGCCATAAATGACCCAGCTTCACGTCTGAGCATGCGCCCCCCCTCCCACCGTTTCCCTCAAAGAGATATAAGCCCTGGCACTTCCGCAATAAACTCTCTCTCGCTCGACTTCCCTGATCTGTGTGTGTGTGTGTGTGTCTTCTTTCTCATCTCCATACCGTCGCCCGGGTTCGCGTTCCTGCCCCTGGGAGGCCCCGCTGGTCGGAGTCTTCTTGGGCCACAACACAACATTTGGCGCCCAACGTGGGGCCCGGGAAAGATGGATCCTATGAGGGATCACCCTGTAGGGCAATAAATGCCAACGATTGACCGGTCTTTAGTTTCATTTTCATGAGATTCCTTTCTCAGTGATCCGTACGCCAACTCCTTTCTTCGCGTCTGAATCACGGTAAGCATACAGGGTGCAAAATGGGACAAAACCTCTCCGAGCACGAACTTTTTACTAAAGGGGTCTCTGAAGCGCTCAGAGTGAGGGGAATAAAAGTCACCCCGCGGCAATTGACTGATTACTTTTCCTTTATAAATAAGGTTTGTCCATGGTTCCCCTTGGAGGGCACCATTAACATCAGGGTCTGGGACCGCGTGGGTGACGCACTCCAAGATTATTATCGGGTTTTCGGGCCAGAAAAGGTTCCCGTCACAGCCTTCGCTTATTGGACCCTAGTTTCAGAACTATTACGGACACAGCCCAATAACCTTCAACCATCACAGGCTCCGGCTCAGCCATTGGGTCAACCGGTTGCCCCCCCAATTACTGATACCCCTATCCCTAGCCCTCCACCCTCTGTAGTTCTCCAGATGCCAGAAGAAAAAGATGGCCGTTGCTCTCCTACTTCCCCCGTACCCACTTCCGCCTTCTTTAATGATAGTCACCCGCCATCTTATGAAACAGACCTCCGCCCACCATCTTGTCCTGGGTCTCCACCGTTCGATGGCCTGTCATCATGTCCTAAGCCCACGCAGCCTCCTGCACTTTACCCCCCTCTTCCTGACCCCCCGCCTTTCTCCTTACCTCCACAAATACCACTGCCCTCTGCCCCCCCACCTCCCATTGTTACGCCCGCCTTTTCAGTTAACTTCCCCTCCCTTCACCCTGCACCTACTGCCACACCCATGCAAGATCAATTTCTCAGTTCGCTTCTGGAGCGCATCTCCCTACTTGAACGTAAGGCTCAACAGGATCATCTTAATTATAAGTTATCTCTTTCTCAGCCCTCTCCCAAGTTACATGCATACCCCATCACAGAGGTACAACAGGCCCCCACAGCGGAGGGACAACCGGCCCCTCCGCCCCAGCACGCCAGGGTTCCCTTCCCTTTAAATTCCCTCAAAGAACTCAAAATGGCAGTCACCCAATATGGCCCCACCACTACCTTCACCCTTGCGGTCCACGACAGCCTTTCCCAGGGATGGGTCACCCCAAATGAACATAAGGAGTTGGCAAGGGCCGCTCTCTCTGGGGGTGATTTTCTACTCTGGAAGTCTAATTTTCTAGATCAATGTGAAATAATCTCCAAACAAAACCAAGAGAGACAGCCCCCCAACCCAGTTACCTTTGCCATGTTATCCGGAACGGGTGATTTTTGCACTGATGAACAACAAATGGGCCTTAACCCTCAGGCGTTTGCCCAAATCTCCCTGGCCGCAAGTAGAGCCTGGCGCAAGCTTCCATCAAAGGGAGAGGGTCCTACCTCTCTTACCAAAATTCGGCAGGGTCCTACTGAACCCTTCTCCGACTTTATTGGCAGGCTCACCGAGGCTGCAGATCACATTTTCAGAGAACATGAAAATAACAATTCTCTCATAAGACATCTCGCCTTTGAAAATGCTAATCCCACTTGTCAAGGCATTATCAGACCCCATCGACATACGGGCTCTATTGAACAGCTTATCCGTCTGTGTGCAGACTTTGGCCCCTCATATCAACAAGGAGTAATGTTTGCCTCTGCGCTCGAAAACACCCTACAAAAGGTCTTATCTTTACAGATAGCTGGCCCATATGATAATAAAAAACCCCCTGCCCACCTTCGTTGCTTCAAATGCCACCAACCAGGACATTTCTCAAAGAGCTGACCTCTTCGCACAGCCACCCCGCTCCCATCTCTCCCTCAACCTTCAGGCCTCCCACAATCATCTCTACCCCCATCTCGGCCCCCACCTCAAACCATTTGCCCTAAATGCCGAAAGGGATTCCACTGGGCAAATGAGTGCAAGTCCCGATATACTGTTGATGGACACCCCATTCCAAAAAACTTCTCGGGGGGCCCTCCCCAGGCCCCGAGATCAAACCCTCTTCTGACTCAGGGGACTACGGAGTCAACACACAATCCCTCCACATTACCGACCTCTTCAAGGCAACACCTTCCAGCCCGGGACTTGACCTCTGTGCCTCCACCCCCATGGTATTAGAGCCCACCTCCCCGGTACATATAGTTCCCACCAATGTTAAGGGTCCACTACCAAAGGGCTTTTGGGGCCTTATACTAGGTCGATTCTCCACAGCCACTCAAGGGATACTCATACATCCAGGAGTTATTGATCCAACCTTTCAAGGACATATCCACCTCCTTGTCTCTGTCTCAACTGGCCCCACTCTAATCCCCACCTTCCCTCCCCTTGCCCAATTGGTCCTTGTTCCCCAAGTCCCCACTCCATCCAACCCTCCTCTTTCCACACATCGTCGGCCCGTTCCCCCTGGTCTCTCCCAGGCTTATTGGTCTCAAACCATATCTCAAGATAAGCCCATGCTTAAACTCTTTATCCATAACAAACCCTTTCATGGGCTCATCGATACGGGAGCCAACGTATCCATCATCTCCCATAAACATTGGCCCTCACATTGGCCCCTGAGTCCCTCGGCCACCCACCTACAAGGCTTGGGATACCTCCAACAACCTTATCAAAGCTCTACCCCCCTTACATGGCGTGACTCAGAAAATAATACAGGAACTTTCCAACACTTCGTTGTTCGGGACCTCCCCCTCAATTTATGGGGCAGGGACCTTCTCTCACAGATGCAACTCATTATGCATAGCCCCAATGCTATAGTCACTAAACATATGCTTGCTCAAGGCTACCTCCCCGGACAAGGTCTCGGAAAATACTCTTCGGGCATCACTTCCCCCGTTCATCCTAAACCTTTAGCTCCCCGCCATGGCCTTGGCTACGATGATAGTCCTCCTAATGAGGATCCTCCCTCTGAGCCCCCTCTCCATCCTCAAAATTTTTAATTGGGACCGCTGATCCTCCTGTAACTCATGCACAAAAGATCACCTGGCTCTCAGATGATCCTGTCTGGGTTGACCAGTGGCCCATCATAGGCCCCAAATATTCCGCCCTTCTGCAGTTGGTACAGGAACAACTCACAAAGGGCCATATTGTTCCCAGCTCCTCCCCATGGAATACGCCCATTTTTGTAATACACAAAAAACATAATAATAGCTTTAGACTACTCCAAGACCTTAGGGCTGTCAACAAGACCATGGTTGTCATGGGCTCCCTCCAGGCGGGTATACCCACCCCCTCCGTCATCCCCCTTAATTCTCATAAGATCATCATCGATCTCAAGGACTGTTTCTTCTCCATCCCTTTACATCCTCAAGATCAACATAGGTTTGCATTTACCGTTCCCGCCCCCCGTCTTCAGGGACCCTCCTCCCGTTATCAGTGGACTGTCCTCCCTCAAGGCATGGCTAATTCACCAACTCTCTGTCAACAATTCGTAGGCCAAGCCATTCAAACCCTTCGCCAAACCTGGCCTTCTGTGCATGTGTTCCATTACATGGATGATATTCTTCTCACGTGCATTGATGAAAATACACTTTATCGATGTTATGCTCACCTACAAACCCTCCTTAGAGATTCTGGCCTTCACCTCGCCCCCAATAAAATCCAGCTCACAGATCCTTACACCTACCTTGGCTTTCAGCTGACACACTCTACCATTCATGGACCAAAACCTCAACTTAGACTTGACACCCTTCACTCCCTCCATGACTTCCAAAAACTTCTAGGTGATATCAACTGGCTTCTCCTGTCCTTGGCAATCCCCAAATCCACGCTTAGACCCTTATACAACATCCTTCGTGGAGACCCAAGTCCTACTTCTCCTCGATCCCTAACACCGCTGGCCCATACGGCCCTCCAACATGTCCAAGAGGCAATCAATACCCAGAGCCTTACCTACATTGACTATACGCAACCCCTTACTCTGATTGTCCTCCCCTCCCCTATACAGCCCACCACCCTCTTCTGGCAAAATGCGCCCCTCCTCTGGATTCATCTGTCTGTCTCCCCCAAAAAGGTCCTTAATCCATATTATGATCTCATCGCCCAGATAATTATGACGGGCCACAAACAAGCTAAAATCTATTATCATAAGGAGCCAGATGTCATCATCCTCCCATACTCTGAACACCAACTCACCTGGCTCCTACAGACCTCTGATACATGGGCCATTGCACTTGCTGCCTTTCCTGGCCAAACACAACATCATTACCCCCCCAATAAGCTCCTGGCTTTTTTTTCCCGCCACCCACATATCTTTCCAAAGATCACCTCTTATACCCCCATCGCTAACGCAACCACAATTTTCACAGATGGTTCTTCCTCTGGCCATGCCGCTTATACATGCCTAGATCATAACCCCATCATCATTCCAACACCTGGTCTCTCAGCTCAACACTCTGAACTCCAGGCCATCATTCAGGTTTTCCAAGATTTCCCTAACACTCCCATAAATATCTACACCGATAGTCGCTACCTGGCCACCTCCGTCCCCCTTTTGGAGACCCTCTCCAACTTCTTTCACTATACTTCCATCGTCCCCCTTTTTGCCACCCTCCAGACACTCATCCATGCTTGCACACACTCATTTTTCATTGGCCATATTCGCGCACACTCTGGTCTTCCTGGGCCTCTGGCCTCAGGCAACGCACTCGCAGATCAAGCTGCTCGATCCACATCTGCCTTCCCCATGCTCCTCCCCACTCCCCGTACTCGACCTTCCTTATCCAATGTCTCTCAAGCACAGGCTGCGCATGACCTACACCACCTTAACGCCCAGTCGCTGCGCACTCTCTTCAAAATAACTAGGGAACAAGCCCGCGCAATTGTTAAACAATGCCCCAAATGCATCACTCACCTGCCCTCTCCAAATTTGGGGGTCAATCCCAAAGGTCTCATCCCTAACGCCCTCTGGCAAATGGATATTACTCATATTCTTTCCTTTAGACAACTCAGGTTTGTCCACGTGTCTGTTGACACCTTTAGTGGCTACATCTTCACCTCCCTGCAGTCGGGGGAAACAACTAAACATGTCATCACCCACATGCTCGCAGCTATGGCCCATATGGGCTGTCCTACAAGGCTCAAGACAGACAATGGCCCTGGTTATACCAGCAAATCCTTTGCTGAGTTCTGTCAACACCTTAACATTATTCACAGTACAGGGATCCCATATAATCCACAGGGCCAAGGTATCGTCGAAAGGGCAAATCAAAAACTCAAAATAACCATTTCCAAGCTCTCGACGGTCACATGGTATCCCACCAAAGGATCCCCCCACAATATCCTCAACCATGCCCTCCTTATCATCAATTTTCTTTCCCTAGACCAAAACAATCGCTCCGCTGCCAATCGCTTCTGGCACCCCTCTACAGCCTCCTCCTTTGCCACAGCCCTCTGGAAAGATCCCCTCACTAATCAATGGCATGGCCCTGACCCCGTCCTCATATGGGGAAGGGGCTCAACCTGTATCTATTCTCAGGCTGACCACAATGCACGCTGGGTACCCGAGCGCCTTGTAAAACAACTTAATAAACCTGCCCAGGGAGGCGCCCCTGAGGGTTAATATTTTTCCTTTATAGATGTTCCCGTCAAGCTTCCTGTATGTTCTTGTGATGCTCCCGGCGACCATCACTAATCACCAACATGCTTCATTCAGGTGAACACTCAGGTGCTGGGGGGACCAAAAATACTAGGCGTGGCTTGGATCTACTATTCCTCAAGGAGGGGGGCCTCTGTGCGGCCCTCAAAGAAGAATGTTGCTTCTACATTGACTCCTCTGGTGTTGTCCTACGCGCTATGGACAAATTAAACGATGCCCTAAAAAGAGAGAAATAGCCAGAACGCAAGCCTTATTCCCCAGCGCCAGGTTCTCCACTGTGCTCCCCTACTTTGCCCCCCTTTTTGGCCCCCTTATAGTTGTGGTCCTCGCCTTGACCTTTGGTCCCTGCCTATTCAAGAGACTCATTGCCGCCGTAAAAACAGATGCTGATGAGTACAAACAAGCCGAACCATATGATGATATTCAGGCCCCAGCATATAAGAATGTCGGCCAATGACGGGTAAGATGGAGTCACAAGTCACTAACACTCTCAGGACCACCTAAGACAGAGCGCCACTCTTCGCTGGGACACTGGCGATGCTAGTGGTTAGCTCAATGACGGGTAAGGCCTGAAAAATCAAATGCGTAAAAACAAAAAGACTTGCAATAACCTCCACAACCTAAGACAGGCCACATTCAGGGTCATACAAACATTCATGGTCGGCAATATTCTCATTTGGAGAAAAAGGAGCATATGTGGGGAGCCATAAATGACCCAGCTTCACGTCTGAGCATGCGCCCCCCCCGCCCATCCTGATCCTACGTCACCCATTAGACCCTCCCACCATTTCCCTCAAAGAGATATAAGCCCTGGCACTTCTGCAATAAACTCTCTCTCGCTTGACTTCCCTGATCTGTGTGTGTGTGTGTGTGTCTTCTTTCTCATCCCCATACCGTCGCCCGGGTTCGTGTTCCTGCCCCTGGGAGGCCCCACTGGTCGGATTCTTCTTGGGCCACAACACAACAGTTCCCCCCACTCTTTTGCATTTGATCCTTTGGGTGAATATTATAAAATAATCCTATAAATTATGTGTCATGTATTAAATCCTTTCCCTTGTAAACCCTGACTACAACATAATGGGATCATCCCCATGATGGTGCAAATGCAAGACTTGGCATTTTATAGCAGGAGCACAAGAAAAGTGTGTGGAGTATGAATCACAGGTCATTCTGGATGTTCAGAAAATTTAAATGTCCTTCAAGGAAGGAATTGAAGCCTTTCTCTTCTTTGGATCCAAGACATAATAACTTTCAGGCCCAGGAAATTATCTAGCCTAACATTTTTTTTTTCTGGTAATATTGAAGTTCCCAATCTTACAATAACACTAGGTGGCATTTAAACACCACTGTGTTTTTGGTCACCATAGCTATGGGCCCACAGCCAAGAACTGGCCCCCACCATGTCCTGTAAGAGATGAGTGAAAGGAAGAAAACCAGGTAAGTGTCTGACATGTACATCTACTATGCTGAGAGTTACATGTATAGTCCATTCTTTCATTCTCATGACTGTCATGTAGGGGAGGAAGGAGGTTCATCCTTTTTTACAAGGAAGAACATCAACCCAGATAGAAAAAATGGCTTTGTCAAGGCTACACAGTAAGTTACAAAGCAAAAGCCTGAGCTGAGTTTGGGCTAAGTTACCTGCAGACTAATGAATGGAATGGGTATGAAGAAAATATGGAGACCAAAAGTAAAATGGAATCCTGGGTGGAAATAAAGTGTTTCACAAGGTGTGTTAATATTGCTGTGGGGGGAAGTGGAAAGTGTGTATGGGAATGTGTAAGAAACAGTTTAAGAATGGCCTTTAGAGTTTTATAACTAATGTTTCTCTCTTTTTCCACCATCAACTTTCTCTAAGAATCCTTATCTCACACTATATCAGCATGCTTTTAAAGGTCTAGGCATGGTTAGGTATCTGTTTAATTTAAATGTGTTATGACTTACAACAATCTGATTTTAAAAGTAATTTGGCAAACACTTTATCTTTCAAGCCTCACCAAAATCCCATTTCACGTATGAGGAAATTAAGACAAAGAGAAGAGAAAGATTTGTCCAAGGTCACCAGCTTGGCTGATGCAGAACAGGACTCCTGACTCAGGGGCCTGTACTCTTCCTATAGTTGCACATGGCTTGTATCAAACCATTGCCATTACCTATAGATTATGAATGCCTCTACTACTTTGGCAAGGCAATATATTCCAATATTCCCAATCCATGGACATTAAATGTAGATGGGAGTTAATCTAGGAGAAGGGACCTTGGGAACACCTGGAGCATAGATAAAGTTTTGTGCTACTGTAAAAATTAAGATGTCCAATTAGAGAAAGGGTAATAAAGCTTAGCTTCCATGAGTTTGTCTTGGTTTCTCAACCTCTTTAGTAACAAATGACTTGCCTGTTCCTTGCTGAGTTGTAAGAAACTAGGCTAACATTGAGAGGGGAGAAATTGTTACTGGGAAAAAGAAGGAAACCATAGCTTTTTGCCCCTTATGAAGCAGCACTTGAAACTGTCTCTGGCTTTTTCATAGTTAGTGTTTGTTTTCAACTGATCAGAAGTCTATAATGGATGGGACAATATTTAGGAGCTAGCAGTGAGTTCTAATTTATGATTTTATTAGAATAACTGATTGATGTGTAAGAAATAAAAAAAAATCTTTAATGGGGGCCAATCAGAGTCTTACTGAGTGGCTAACTTGCCCACACTAGGCTTGAATTTACAATCCTTCTGCCTCAGCCACTCGGAGTGCTGGAATTACAGGCGTGTCCAACCTTACCCTGCTCTTGTTAAGTTTATTAATTAGCATTTAAAAGGGGAAAATAAACCAAAAAGATTTTAGTTTACTCAACCAAAAATATTTATTGTGTACCTATTATATGTCAGGCCTCATATTTGGCAGTGGGGATCCCATAGAAGTTATGACAGACATAAAGCCCTGCCCTCAGTGGACTTGCTATTTAGTGGTAGAGAACAACTACCACAAAGATCATACATTGTATAGTGTTATAACAGTCAGGGCTTATAAGTCTAGGTTCCTTCGAGCATGCATTAAAGGGGAACTAATTTCCTTTTCTGTGCAGTAAGGTAGGGTTCAGCAAGGGAAAATTTTCTTTAAGGAAGAGTCCAGTAGGAAACTAGACAGGAAAGAATGTTGTGATAGTTAACTGCTCTGTCAACTTGAGTAAGAAATGCCCAACTAAATTGGATGCACACAGTTCTGGGTGTGGCTAAAGGGATTTACTGAAGACAGAAGACCTACCCTGGGTGTGAGTGGCACCAACCAATAGGCTTGTAGCCTGAATGCAATAAAAGAGAAATGAAGAAAAAGTCTTGTCTCTGTTTCTTAGAAGGAGCTTCAGTCTTCACCTTCACCTTGGAAATCATATCTGGCTTCTAGCTCAAACTCTTCAGCCTTTCATCACAGACCATCAGCCTCCTGATCCTGATTCACGTGGGAACCTACAGTGAGCTCCAGGCCTTTGATCTTTGACTGGATCCTTCCAATCTCCAGCACTCAGATATCCCTTTTGCACTCTTCCACACCTGACTCTGCAGGTGGCCATTGTTAATCTATCTTGTAAATCCTTATATATTTAAATATCTTCGAGTAAATCTGTTCCTCTGGTAAGCACTGACTGATATAGATTTTGGTACTGAGAATGGCTCTGAGAAACAGAATTGTATGAATGAAATATTTTAATGATGTTAGTGGTTCCTGGAGTTGGTTCTGTAATTTGATGAGACCTGAAGATGCCATAGCCTTTCCTGATAATGTAGGGAATGCTGATAGTCCTTGGTGTGAACTGTTTAAAATAATATGCAGTATAGATCCATTTGATTATCCTAATTCACCACTTGTGAGATGTAAGGAATTTAGCAACTCCATATATGATACCTTTGAATATTTTTGCAGAGTTGGAAATATAATGATGCTGGCTGGTTTCTCTTAGCATCTATCGACAATCTATGAAGGAAAATGATGAGCTCAAAACATGCATAGAAAATCTAAAATTTTCTATGTGAGGATTGTCTAGTGAGGACAAATTAATAAAGGAAAATAAGAATGTCAAAGATTAAAATTCCCAGCTCCAGACGCACATAAATAATCATGTGTATATCATTTTCATTTAGTGATGGACTGTTGTTGTGCAGGTCTACATTTATGACTTGGTGGATCAGATAATACTCATCGCATGATGGGCAACTCAGGTTGAAAGGTAACCTTTTGTCCAATGGTCATTCAGTGTCCACTAAGGCCCAGTAGCAGGCCAAGACCTGCAGATGATGGCAGAGCCTTGCTTCAAAGTCCTAAAGGCCTCCACTGTGATTCACATATGGGTGCTTGCCAGAGACTCCAAACAGCATCCCTACCTGCCACTGACACTTGAAGTACCATTGGATCTGCTGGATCATATGGCCCCAGTGGCAGAGCAGCCTGCACAGCAGCCTAGACTTGTTGCAGAGCCTTTTCCTGTTCTGGGACACACTCAAAACTAGCCGCTTTCTGAGTCATTCAGTGAATGGGCTTGAGTAAAACACCTAAGTGTGGAATGTGTTGCCTTCAAAATCCAAATAGACCCACTAGGCATTGTGCTTTTTTGTTGTTGTTGTTTATATGGGAAGCCAGAAGCAACAATTTATCTTTTACCTTAGAAGGGATATCTCTACATGCCCCACAAAACTGGACTGTTAGAAATTTCAGTGAGGTAGAAGGACCTTGAATTTTAGTTGGGTTCATTTCCCATTCTCTGGCTCACAAATGCTTTACTAACAAGTTCAGAGTGGTTGCTAACCCTTGCTGACTTGGAACAATCAGCATAATACCATCAATGTAATGGACCAGGGTGATAACCTGTGGGAGAGAAAGATGATCAAGATCCCTGTGAACTAAGTTGTGACAGGGATGGAGAGTTAATATTACAGTGAAGGTGTTTTGCTGATCTTGCCAGCTGAAAACAAGTTGTTTCTAATGGTCCTTATGGATAGGTATGGAGAAGAAGGAATTTGCCAAATCATATCAAGTATCAGGTGCTATATTAATCTGTTCAAGCAAGGGAATCACTTCTTATACAGCAGATGCAATCAGTGTCACCATTTGATTCAGTTTATGGTAATCCAGCATCACTCTCCAAGACCTACCCATCTTCTGCACAGGCCAAATGGGAGAATTAAATGTAGATGTGGTGAGAACCACCACCCCTGCATCCTTCAAGTCTTTGATAGTGGTACTACTCTCTGCAATCCCTCCATGGATATATATATTTTTTTACCAGGTAAAGGCAACTGTAATAGCTTCCATTTGGCTTTTCCAACCATAATAGTCCTCACACTACAGGTTAAGAAACAAGTGTGAAGATTCTTCCAAGTACTAAGTATATCTATCTCAATTATGCATTCTGGAACAGGGGAAATGACTAAGGGATGGATTCAAGGACCTACTGGACACTGTGAGTCAGACCTTTGTTAAAACTCCATTGATCACCTGACCTCCATAGGCCCCTCCTCTTATTAAAGAGCCTCAAGGAGATTTTGGATTCCCTGGAATCATAGTTCAGAACCAGTGTTCAGCAGTCCCTGAAATGTCTAGTCATTTCCCTTTCCTCGACGTACAGTTACCCTGGTGAAAGGCCTTAGGACTTTTTGGGGAAGGATAGGAGAAAGATTAATTATATAGAATTTTGATGGTACACCAAAGTCCTTCCTCAAGGGGACCTGGCTTACCCTTCATTCAAGGGGTTCTGAGTCTATAAACTGCCTCCAATCTGGGAACTGACTGAGGGGTCGAGATTCTCTGTTACTATGATTTAAAGAAGATTTATGTTCATTTGCCCTTAAATATATTTGATTATACAAATCTAGTAAAAATTTAGTCGGCTCCCTATCTATTTCACTTTTGAACACATCATAACCAATCAACCATAGGTCTACACATGTCAGATTATTCTGATCATTGTTCTGGTTCTTCTGTCTATTATGGTAAGTGCATATACCTTGCCTTTCACAACTATGTGCTGGCATTTGAACCCTGCCACTCTGGGATCTAATTAAACCCTCTGCCCTTAAGTTTCCCAATTGAGTAAGTGTAGTCCCCACTGTAAGGTCTGGTGTACAGAGAAGAACAATGACAGGCTGTTCAAGGATGCCAGTGCTCCACTCACAAAATCTGATTTTCAAGGTGTTAGTGAAGGATACATTTTCTGGATCATCCCACTGTTTAACATGACAAATCCACTCCAGCATTCCAATTTCCCTGAGACTTTCAATCCCCTCATCAACAGTAAACCATGGATAATCATCTATCTCTTTTTTTTTTTTTTTTTTTTGAGTCAGGGTCTCACTATGTAGCTCAGGCTAGCTTTGAACTCACTATGTAGGCTAAGCTGGCCTCAAACTCATGGTAATCCTCCTGCCTCAGCCTCCCAAGTGCTCAAATTACAGGTGTGCACCACACCTGGTGAATATCAGCTATCTCTTAACTCATTTACAGTGGACCATCTTTTGATACATACTTCTGCCAGCAAGCCAAATAAACTATTAACACTTTTTTTTACTCCACAAGCTGCAACACTGAACTCACACCTACGAAATCCATTCCTACACTTGCTCATCAGACCTCTGCTTATAAGAGAAAACTCAAGAAGTTAATTGGGAGAATAGCAGACCTCCTCATGGGTCACACTGTGTACCTCTACTTTAGGAGTCTTTTGTTATTTGAGCCTGGTTATAGGCCTAGAGGCAAAAGTGGGTGGTGAGGGTGGGTCCTGTGTAATATTAGTATTATTATGACTGATCAACACTGGGTGAATTTCCTGAGGCATACCAGGAGAGGCAAACAACACCACTGGGGGTGACGGTGGGAATCCCTCCACTATTGTGGGTGGAGAAATTTCTTCCTGTGGCAAAATAATCTCATTAAAGTCTAGGAGCTCAACACCCACAGCTTCATCAGGATCCTCCCAAACATCTCCATCCCAATTTAAGGGTTCTCATTCTTTCCAGATCAGTGCCCTCATCTTTACTTCAGATGCCCATTGAGGCTGAGCATTAAATTTATGCTGCATTTCAGCCAATTGAATTAAAAGGGCCTGTGTTTAGATTTCTGTAAATCTCAAACCTGCAGCTAAAGGAGAAGAGATTCTTTTTCAGAATATACTTAGAAAATTTTAGATTTTTTATACGTGTTTTTAGCTGAGAATCTGAATAGATGAGCTCCTTAGTTTCCTTTATTAATTTATCCTCACAGTTAGAAGACTTTAGATTTCCTATGCATATTTTGAGCTCATTATTTTTCTTCATAGTTTGTCACTGATGCTAAGAGTAACCAGCCAGCATTATTTTACCCATTCTACAAAAATATTCAAAAATATATATGGAGTAGCTAAATTCCTTACATCACACAAGTAGTGAACTAGGAAAATCAAATGAATCTATATTGCATATTACTCAGAAAATTCATATCAAAAACTATCTGTATTCCCCACACACATCATCAGGAAAGACCATGACATCTTTAGATATTGTCAAATGAGAAAGCTATCTTCAGGAACCCCTAAAGCCATTAAAGAATCTCTTCTTTAAAATTCTGTTTCTCTAGAGCCACTCCTGGTACCAAAATCTACATCAGTCAGAGCTTATGAGAGAAACAGATTTGATGCAAGATATATAAATATGTGAGGATTACAATGACTGCCTGTGGCTGCCTGCAGAGTCAGGTGTGGAAGAGTGCAAAAGGGATATCTGTGCTAGAGATTGGAAGGATCCAGTCAAAGATCAAAGACCTGGAGCTCATTGTAGTGTCCCATATGAATCAGTGTCAGAAGACCAGTGGTCTATGATGGAAGGCTGAAGAGTTTGTGCAACAAGCTTGGACACAACATCAAAGTCGAAAGTGAAGACTGGAGATCCTCCAAAGAAACAGAAGTGAGCCCTCCTTCTTTGTTTCCTTTTTATTGAATTCAGGGTGCAAGCCTATTGGTTGGTGCTACTCAAACCCAGGGTAGATTTTCTGCCGTCAGTAATTCCCTTCAGCCATGCCCAAAACTATGCAGATCCAAGTTAGTTGGCTGTTTCTTACTCAAGTTGGCACAATCAGTTAACTATCACAATAAGCAAGTTACATGAAGAAGTTGTCCAGATGCCCATGGTTCTTATTTCTGGTATCTTTTCTTTTGTCTCCCAGCATATACCTATGGCCTCGTGGGGGTGTACCATAGGATTAGATCTCAGAGGAAGAGAAGCCTAAAGCCTTGGTTACAGATGGTTCTGCATGTTATGCAAACACTGCCCACAAGTGAACGGCTGCAGCATTACATCCCCTTTCCAAGACATCTCTGAAGGACCGTGGTGAAGGAAAAGCTTCAAAGTCAGCCGAACTTTGGGCACTAAACCTGGTAGTATATTTTGCCTGGATGGAGAAGTGGCCAGATGTGTGACTGTATATTGATTCATGTGCTGTAGCCAATGGTCTGGCAGGATGGTCAGGAACTTGGAAAGAACATGACTGGAAAATTGGTGACAAATGCATTTTAGGAAGAGGTAGGTGGATAGACCACTCTATATGGGTAAGTGATGTAAATATATTTGTATCCCATAGAAACACTCACCAAAAAGTGACCTCAGCAAAAGAGGACTTTAATAATCAAGTGGATAGGATGACCTTCCTGTAGAAAGTGGTCAACCTCTTTCTTCAGCCACCCCTGCCATTGTCCAATGGGCTCATGAAAAAAAGTGACCATGGTGGCAAGGATGGAAGTTATGCATAGGCTCAACAACATGGACTCCCACTCACCAAGGCTGGTCTGGCTACAGTCACTGCTGAATGCTCAATGTGCTAGCACCAGAGACCAAAGCTTAGTCACCAGTATGGCACTGTTCCCTGCTGTGATCATCCTGAAACTTGGTGGCAGGTTTATTATATTGGACTGCTTCTCCTATAGAAAGGACAGTACTTTGTCTTTACTGGCATAGACACTTATTCTGGATATGGATTTGCCTTCCCTGCATCTGATGCTTCTGAAAAATCCACCATCCATGGACTTACAGAATGCCTTATCCACCATAATGGACACATGGACACAGCACTTCCTCTGACCAAGGAACACATTTTACAGCCAAAGAAGTGGGACAATGGGCTCATGCTAATGGAATTCACTGGTCTTACCAAGTTCCTCACCATCCAGAAGCAGCTGGATTGATAGAAAGATGGAATGATCTGTTGAAGATGCAGTTACAGTGCCATCTAGGTGGCAATGGCTTGTAGGACTGGGGCAAGGTTCTTCAAAAGGCTGTATATGCTTTGATTCAGAATCCACTATATGGTACAATATCTCCAATAGCCCTGATTCATTGGTCCAGGAATCAAGGGGTAGAACTGGGAATGTTACCTGTCACTATTACCCTAGTGATCCACTAGTAAAAATTTTGCTTCCTGTCCCAATGACCTTATGCTCTGCTGGCCTAGAAGTCTTAGTTCCAGAGGGGTGAAGTCTTGTACCAGGAAGCACAACAATGATTCCACTAAACTGGAAACTAAGACTTCCTCCTGGTCATTTTGGTATGCTCAGGCCTCTGAGTAAACAAGATAAAAATGAAGTTATGGTGTTGGCAGAGGTGACTGACCCAGACTTCAAGGGGAAATTGTGCTATTACTACACAATGGAGGAAAGGAAGAATATACTTGAAGTGCAGTAGATCCCTTAGGGCACCTCCTACTGTTACCATTCCTTGTTATTAAGGTCAGTGGGAAACTGCAACAACCCAATAAGTCAGGACGACAAATGGCCCAGAACCTTCAAGAATGAAGGTGTGTGGGGGGGCCGGTGAGATGGCTCAGCGGCTTAAGCGCCTGCCCGGCAAGCGCGAGGGCCCGAGTTCGACTCCCGGAACCCACATACGAAAAAGGGGACGGTGATATTGCTCAGTGGCATGGGCGCCTGCTGGCGCATGAGGTCCTGAGGTCAACCCCCTGGTACCCACAAAAAAAAAAAAGAATGAAGGTGTGGGTTACCCCACTATGGAAAGAATCAAAATCTTCTGAGGTGCTTGCTGAAGGCCAAGGGAATACAAAATGTGTAGTAGAAGAAGGTAGTTCTAAATACCAGCTATGACCCCATGGTCAGTTTTAGAAATAAGGATTGTAATTGTAATAGTTGTCTCTTAACATGCTTCCTGTGTGATATAATGTTGATAGACTTAATATGGGTTCTTAAGCATTGTTACACCTATGTTATAATGTTCAAGTTATAAAATGCTAGGAGTAAGCATCACCCAAAGAAAACTTGCTGTCTATTCTGGGGAGAGAATTAGTGTGTTTCTGTCTATATGTAGGATAGTTGTAACATGTTAGGCATAATTATGAACTTGTCTTTGTATCTGGAGACTAATTATGACTTTAGGAAATGTGTCTGGTTCTCAAGTTGACAAGGGGTGAATTGTGATAGTTAATTGTTGTGTCAACTTGAGTAGGAAACACTCAACTAATTGGATCAGCATAGTTTTGGGTGTGACTGAAGGGATTTACTGAAGACAGAAGACCCAAGCTGGGTGTGAGTGACAGCAACAAACAGGCTTGTAACCTGAATGGAATAAAAGGGAAACTAGGAAGGAGAGCTCATCTGTTTCTTTGGAGGAGCTCCAGTCTCCACCTTCACCTTGGATGTCATCTCCTGGCTTCTGGCACAGACTCTTCAGCCTTCCAGCACAGAACATTCAGTCTTCCATTTCAGACCCTCAGCCTCCTGAAACAGACTTGCATAGGACACTGCAGTGAGCTCTAGGCTTCTGACCTTTGACTGCATTGTTAAGGTCTCTAGCACACAGAGAGCCCTCTTGCACTCATCCACACTTGACTGCAAATGGCCATTTTAAGACTACCTTGTAAATCCTTATGTAATTACATATCTTGCAACAAATTTGTTTCTCTAGTAAGAACTGACTGATATAGAGGCAAAGATTAGGGAATTAGTGCATGACAGGCACTCTCCTAGGTTCCAGACATATAGCACTTTGCATGCATTGTGAGTTAGATCCTTGCACTAACCCTATGACATATATGCAGTACTGTAATTTTCCTCATTTTACAGAAGAGGAAGCTAAGCCACAGAGAAGTTGAGAAACTTGCCCAGAGTCACACATCTAGTAAATGGAAGAATAGGATTTGAATTTATAACCTTGCTCCAGCATCCATAATGCTTTTAGCCATTATGTTCTATTGCATCCCTAAAATCCATACCCTCATAAAATTTATATTCTAGGGGGAGGTGTCAGTAATTACAAAAAGAAAAAATAACTAAAAATATTGTCATACTAGGTGGAGCTAAGGCTACAAAGTGTCTAAACAAGGGTAACACAATAATATGGTTACAAAAGGGAGGTGTTTTACACAGTATGATCAGAAAAGACCTCTCTTCAGAGATAGCATTGTAGCAGAGGGGAATCACCTATATAATGATACAGAGAAAGAGCACTTAAGATAGTGCAATAGCCAAAGTAGTGTTCTTGAGACAACAACATGTTTGTCCCATGAAAAAAACAGGCAGGGCTCTGGTGGAATGAGATGAGCAGTAATAGATTGCAGACATAAGCTGAAAAATAAATAGGATCTTGCAAACTCTGCTGATGAGTTGAGATTTATTTTAAGCAGGGGAACAACATGATCTGGAAATCAGTATGGAGAGCCCTCAAAAAACTAAAAATCGAAATCCCATTCCACCCAGCTATTCCACTTCTAGTTTTCTTCCTGTAAGAGATAAAGATAACTATTTATGTACATATCATATTACAGTGATACATATATACCCATGATTATAGCAGCACAATTTGTAATAGCTAAATCTTGGAAGTGGGTTATATGTCCATAAACAGATGACTAGATAAAGAAAATGTGGTATTTATGCAAAATGGCATTTATATACTCTGCCATAAAAAGGATAAACTTGAGTCATTTGTGGGAAAATGAATGCACCTTGAAACCATAATGTTAAGTGAAATAAATCAGACACACAAGCTTAAATGTTGCATGATTTCTGTTATATGAGAAACCCAAAATATAAAGAGAAAAATAAAAATAGATAGTGAGAAATAGGGAGAGAGTTCTTTTACAAAAATGAAGAGGACCATGAGCTAGTGGGAGAGGAGAGGGAGGGGATGAGAGAGAGAGGGGAGAGGAGAGGGGGGAGAGGGGAATGAAAACACAGGGGAGGAGAGAAGGAGAGAGGATGAGAGGGAGGAAAGGGGTAGGTAAGGAAATGAAAAAAGAATTAAGATGTGTTATGTAATCATTTTGTCCTGCAAACATGTAGTAATTAAAAAATAAAAATTGAAAAAAGTAACAATCACTCTGAGTGCTGTGAAGAGAATAGATTGTACTGGGCAAGAGTGGAAGCAGAAAAACCATGAAGAAAGCTACTAAATTTGTGTAGAAAGAGATGACGGTAGCTTGAATTTCAGTAGTAATAGTAGATATCAAAAAATAGACTTACTATAAACATTACTAGATAAAAAACTGATATGACTAGTTCATGCATAATATATGGATGTACTGAGGGAAAGACAGAGTATATAAAGTGAATCCTGTAAGGGGTACAATGATAGAAATAATGTGTTCATGCTCTATTGAATACTAGGGTGGCTATAATTAATAATAATGTAGTGTATATTCCAAAATAGGTAGATGAGAGAATTTCACCAAAAAGAAATTATATTTAAGGTGATATATATGCTAATTATTTTGATTTGATCATTACACAGTTAATATATGTATCAAAATATCACATTTTACCTATAAATATGTGCCACTATTTTATGCCAATCAAAAATAAAATAAAACAAACAATAATAATTTAAAAATAATAAAATATCCCCTGTAGTTGAGGCCTAAGAAAAGAAAGACAGTACCAATGTATGAGACAGGAAGACAGAAGAGGAAACAAAATGTTAGAGCTGATGGGGCTTCCACATGTGACATATGGAAAAACTGAAGATCAGAAATGGTAATTGGCCTGCCTGGGTTAGAGAATTAAGGGCTGAAACAGGTAATTGTATTCTTCATGCTATATCTGGAAACTTTCATGTTCTCCATCTCTTCAACAGGATTGAGAGGTGCTAATTCCAACCTTAACTAAGATTCCTCCAGTCGAAGGGAGTTGTATGTGATTAACATAATTTGCATCTTCCTACAAAGATTTTGTTAGGTATTGTCCAGCAGTGTTTCAGGTGTGATTCTTACTATTTTTGATGGTGTAATTCCAGTGAACTTTCCTTTATTCTTTTACACCCAGTATCACTGACCTAGATTTCCCAGGTGCAAAGTGCAGGGAACAAAGAAGACTCAGCAATAAGAGTAGGGGAGCCCCACTTTTCCATTCTCCAAGTCTATAAAACCCTAGTGTGAAAACTCCTATTATAAAAATAGCATAGTGTATATCTGCTGAATTTTCTTAGTAACTTTTACCATCTTCCTCAGAAACACAAGGGAGAAGATCCATTGATTTCTATGTCCAGGAACATGGATGCAAATTCCAGCTCTGATACTGCCACCCTGTGTCTTCTTAGACAAGTACCTTCTTCTACTAGAAATCAATTTTCCCACCTATAAAATGGTAGGTTGGAACTCTCTGAAGTCCCTTGAAATATTATACAATGGATAACACATGTTTAAAAGCTCCATTTTGCAAGCCCCAAAACATATGAATCTAATGCCCTCCCTGTATTATTTCCCATGTTATCCTTCTACCCCACTAAGTGTGAATTATTTGCTCTTGTCCTTTTTCATTTAACCTATTCTAAAAGATGCAGTGATTTCATTTCCTTGAAGTTTTTCTTTATGTGATTTTTCTCACAGCATTTGTATTCTGATCAGAAAAGGGAAGAAATTATGTGAACAGCATCATTTATTGTATTTATTTCTTTTTTTTTGTGGGTACCGGGGGGTCGACCTCAGGACCTTGCATGCCAGCAGGCACCCGTGCCACTGAGCGATATCACCAGCTCCTTTTTCATATGTGGGTTCTGGGAGTCGAACTCGGGACCTCACGCTTGCCAGGCAGGTGCTTACGCCGCTGAGCCATCTCACCGGCCACTATTTCTTAAATAGATACAAATATGCAGGTTTTCTAAATCTGAAATTGTTTGGTTTCCAAGAAGAAATAGGCTCAGGAATTAGGATACCTTTGTTCAGGAACTGGCTGTACCCACTAACCAGGCAAACTTCTCTGGGCCTCTTTTCCCTCATGTACAGAGAAACATCACACTGAGTAATAGTTATCATTTTAGTTATCATTCATCATTTTAACTCTATGGCCTGCTGTAGTGCTCACATACTGTGGTACTATTTTTACCAGAAATATTTTTCAAAATTTATCAACTTACTGGAGATATTGACCACCAATCCTTTCCTCATTCTTTCCTCATTCTCATTAACTCAAAATTATTCTCATTAATTCTCATTAACAAAATAATTCTCATTAACTCAAAATTATTTAACTAGGAAGTGGATGCAGAAAACATCAGTTGTCTGAACAGAATTGCCATTGACTCAGTTTGAACTACCTTATTTGATACTTTAGCTCTGTCATTTTGGAATTCTGTGATGATTTGATTGGGTATCTTTCAGGATTGCTGGGCAGCTAAAAGAGATAGCTACATTTCATTTCTGCTGAAGTTTGTTCTAATCATCATTGTCATTTATCATAGCAGAGCAGCAGGTGGCTGCTGGGCTCAGGGTCTCTGCCACTACCCAAGCAGATGGTCAAAGCCATATTCTCAGGGTGATGTTGCACAGAGATGGAGTTCCTTCTTTTAGCTTTTAAAACATAGCACTGCCTTCTCTGAGTGCATTACTTTCTTTAGCAGCTTTTCCTTTTCTTCCTTTCTCCTAACTTTAAAGTACAATCCCCAAGGTAGTGACATGAAGCAATCCCCAAAGTAGTAACATGAAATATCTTGTTTTCTTCTACTTTCCCCTTCAAGGAACTGAAAACTCCCCTCTCACCTCTTTCAATTCTCACCTCTTTGAGAGGGACTAAAACCAATTGCATACTTCTAATTACTTTCATATCATCATTTTAACAGCCTGTTTTTTATCATCAGGATCAAGTATGGGACTGGGCTTCCAAAACAGCTGTCTTGCCAGGCTCCCTTCATATCAATGGCTGGGATATTTTGGACCTACCCAGAGCTCCCTTCTACCACACAGAGAGGTGTTTAAGGATTAAATGAAAAGAGATAATGTATGAAGAAGCACCTAGTACAATAGATGAAATATAATAGTTATTCAGTACATATTAATACTCTTCACCCTCCTCTCCACTTTCCATAATTATCAAAATCATATTAAGCACACAGATTTGGAAATAATTCAGTGAACAGAAACAGAAGCGGAATACAAAAAGCAATAAATAAATTGTCTTGATTTATGCTTCAGAAGATAATAATGGAGGTTTAATTTTATGATCTCAAAATAAGGCATCATTTTATGTGAAGTTTGAAGCCATTGCATTTTCTGAGTTAAGGCAAAAATGGCTTTAATTATAGTAGAAGTTTTAGAGAATGATAATGCATAAAGTCAGACTTATTTCCATTTTTGAAGGCTGCTAGCATATTAAAAATTGGAAACATTAGCAGTTCTTCAAAAAGTTTAATATAGAATTTCCATATGACTCCGTTATAGGTATACACCCAAGAGAAATGAAAATGTATGTTCACACAAAATTCTTGCACATGAATTTTTATAGCAGCAGTATTCTCAAGGGCTCTAAAGGTGGAAACACACTCAGTGTCCATCAATTGATGAATGGATAAATAAAATGTGGTCTACCCTTATAATGAAATTGTTCTCATCCATAAAAGTGAATAAAGAACTGATTTTATTCTAAAGCATAGACGAACCTTGAAAACATGTGAAGTGAAAGAAGCCTGACACAAAAGACCACATATTATGTGATTCAATTGTATAAAATACAAAATATAGGCAAATATATATAGACAGAAAGTAGATTAGTGGTTGCCAGGGGTTGGGAATATGGAATAAAGAATGACTTCTTAATGCATGTGGGGTTTATTTTAGTGATTATAAAAGTATTTTAGCATTAGATAGTGATGAGGTTTCCATAACATTCCAAATGTACTGAATTATACACTTATATATAAGTGTAAATTTTGAAGTTACTTAAGTCCATTATCTATTCAGTTACTTCATCTTTGAGTTTAGCAAACACTTTGTTGATTCTTTTGTTCTTTTTTTTTTATCTTGTACAATTCCTCCCCATTGGTGCCCTTTGGATAAGTTTTGAGGGAGTTATGAGTTTTGGGGTGCATTTTATTGCTTGTTTTTCTTGTTTCTCTCCCTCTTTCTCTCTGTGTGTGTGTGTGTGTGATGTGTGCAGTGCAGGTGTACAACTGATTAGAAAGATGCTATTTCTTTTATGGAGATGTCTTTAGTTAGTGTCTGCTTCTCAGTGATGTGATCTTGGCTTTGGTTACATTTTGGTATTTATCTACCTCTTAACCTAGTAAGTTTAATTAGATTAGACACTATTGCTGTGTTACATGAAGAGAATCCCTAGTGGTTGTATTAATGTCAACAGGTCCATCCATTTAAACATATGCATTAAAACTTGTTTCATTGATTTTATTTTTTGTCAGTTCCCCATAGAGGTTGTAATATCCTGCTACTAACAAATAGACTGGGATGTGCTGGGATGAGGGGAAGAAAATTAAGAGAAAAGGGAAGGATGTAAATCTGTAAGAATAGGAGAGGCAAGAAATAGCCACAAATGAAAAACAGGGGATCAAATTTTGTTGGAATTATTTTTATTGCTGGAGTTAAGAAGGAGTGTTGATGAGGCTTGAGAGAATATTTATGTGAGAAGGAATGCAGATGGAGGGAAATGCAATTGGTGATTGAGGGAAGTTATGGGAATGTCAAAAGATGTTAATATGTGGATAGCTTATTTTTAGTTCCTATATACACAATTTTAATGAAGTAAACTTGACATGCCTATGAAAGGTACTATTTAATTAAAGCACTCATTAATTCTTATCTCCCTTTGCACATATACAGACACCTCATATATATATGATATATATATGTGTATATATATGATATATATATGTATATATATAATATATATATAATATATAAAGCATGCTAGATGAAAGGAGATTTTTCACAAATGGGAAGTGGACCAAGAGATGGGGGAAGGAGTTGAAAAAATAATTAAGATGTGTTATGTACATATACCAACTCCTCATGAGGAATGTAATCATTATGTACTGCAAATATATACTAATAAAAAATAAAAATCAGGGGAAAAAGAAAGGAAGAGAGAAAAAAATAGAGAAAAAATTAAAAAGATACACCAAAAAATTCCCATGTGTTTGCAAAAAACACAGAATCAAAGTGTCCTCATACTCCTATACATAGTGCTGTCTGAATTCAACTAGTGAGCTCTTCTTCCCATGTTCACATGTGGGAAAGTTTTGAACTATAGGGAGGGTCTAGATGGCTGTGGGAGACCCAGAGCTGGGTGAGACTTTTAAAGAAACTCCTCAGCCTGTGACTCCAGACTATGTAAAGATGAAACATTCTGATTTCTAGTCTATGAATTTCTTTTTGTGTTAAATGTTTCTTATATTTTATTGATCCATTCTGCTAACCTGTGTCTTTTGATTTGAAAACTGAGTCCATTTACATTAATGGTCATAATTCATAGGTATTGACTTATTCCTGTTATTGTATTAGTTCCCTTTTGCTGTTTTCTTTATTTTGCTTCTACTTAATTGTTATCCCTACCTTATGTATTCATTTTGTTGAAGTTTTTGTCATTGTTACCTCCGTTGTCTTCCTCTAGGATATCTGTGATACTTTTTTTGCAGTTTTAGACTTGTGATCATGAATTTCTTTAAGTTTTCTTTATTGTGGAAGTATTTTATTTCTCCATCAATTTGAAAAGATTATTTTGCATGATATAACAGCCTGGGTTGAAACTTGTTCTCTTTAGGAACTTGAAACCCTTCATCCATGCTCTCTTTGCCTTTAAGATTGAGAAATCTGTTGTAATATGATTTCCTATTCTAATAGGTTTCTAATAGGTTGTAATAGGTTTTCCTTCATAAGTGATTCATTGTTTTCTTTAGCAGCCTTTAAGATTCTGTTCTTTTTATTTTATTTATTTTTTTTGTTGGTACCGGGGGTAAACCTCAGGACCTCATGCACCAGCAGGCACCCGTGCCGCTGAGCGATATCACTGGCCCTTTTTTCATATGTGGGTTCCGGGAATCGAACTCAGGCCCTCGTGCTTGCCAGGCAGGTGCGTATGCCACTGAGCCATCTCACCGGCCCTAAGATTCTATTCTTGTGTTGCATTTCTGTTTTTTTTTTTTAATTATTATGTGTTGTGCAGTTTTTTTTTTTTTTTCTGATCATGGCTATTTGGAATTCCATGTGATTCACTTATCTGTATGTTAAATTCTTTTTCTATGTCTGGAAAGTTTTCTGCTATTACTTGTGTTTTATGACCTTTGTTCTGCCTTATGATATTTTGGTAATTCCAATTACTCTTATATTAGTTCTTTTTGAGTCATCTAGGAGCAGTTGGAACCATTTTTCATATTCCTATGTTATGTTCAATATATCTCTCATTAATTGATCGATGACCACACCCTTATCCTATAGATCTTACACTCTTTCTTCACACTGATCACTTCTTCTACCCATAAATTCAATCGTGTCTTTAATGTCCTGGATTTCTGTTTGAAACTTTCTTATGGACTCCATTTGTTTTCTGTCTTAGGCATTCATGATTTGCATCTTTTTCTCTAGCTCTGCTGGCTGTTTACTAATGTATTTCCTAGACTCACTGATGTTTTGTTTAATTATGGTCATTGTGCAATTAATTATATCTTCTTTAATTTCTATAAACAACTTATAGAACTGTTTTACCTCCACTAGTACCCTGTCAGGCCTATCTGTTGTATAGCTTATGATATCCTCCCCCTCAATGCCCCATGTACCGATTTTGAGGAATTGCAAGGTTTTGGAGGCATTTTGTTGCCATCTGTTTCCACATTTCTGGTTGTTTGATTGTGCTTGGTTTTGCAAATTCTTTGGTCGAATGCCCTGTTCTTCAGAAGTAAGCCACAGTATTTTTTAAAATTTTATTTTAAAGAGAAGAAAAAACAAAACAAAACAAAAAACAACAAAATTTCAAAATAACATAATAGGAAGGTAACAGTGATTAATACATTATGTATTGTTATCTTTAAATTAGTTACTCAGGGTACAAGATATCAGCATTCAATTTTCCAAACATTACTGGCATAAACCTTTCTCTTCAATGAACTAAGCAAAATTAGTAGTATATCTATCTTAACCGTCTTATATATAAATACAATATTTTTCTTTTAACTTCTTTCTTTCCATCATTCCCCCATCCCAGACTCTCTTTCCTTTTGACCAATTTCTTTCTGATTCATCATATCTATTGTATATTTTGGAAATTATTTACTCTTTCAGTTTCTCACACTAGGGAGACAATACGATGTTTACACATGTGCATCAGCTTCATTTCACTTATGAGTATTTTCTCGAGTTGCATCCATTTACCTATAAAAGTCTCCAGTTTATCCTTCTTTATGGTTGAATAGTACTCCATTGTATAAAAATACCACATCTTTTTTATCATTCCTCGGTTGATGGGCATTTGGGTTGTTTCCAAGATCTGGCTATTACAAACTGTGTTGCTATAAACATGGGTGCACATATATCACTGTGGTACAATGTTTTTAATTCTTCTGGGAAGATACCCAGAAGGGGAATAGCTGGGTCAAATGGGACCTCCAATCCTAGTTTTTTGAGGAATCTCCACACTGATTTCCACAGTGGCTGTGCCAATCGACAATCCCACTAAAAGTGGAAGTGTTCCTTTTTCCCCACAGCCCCTCCAGCATTTGTTATTGGTTCATTTCTTGATAATAGCCATTCTTTCTGGGGTGACAGGGTATCTCAGTGTTGTTTTAATTTGCATCTCTCGAATGACTAGTGATGTTGCACATTTTTTCATATACTTATTCGCCATTTGTATTTCTTCATCTGAGAAATATGTATTCACCTCAGATGCCCATTTTTGGAGTGGTTCTTTAAATTTTGGAGGTCTTTTTTTTTTTTTCAGTTCTTTGTATGTTCTCGATAGTAATCCTTTGTCTGAGGAACAGCTGGCAAACATTTTTCCCCACGTTGTGGGTTGTCTCTTCACTCTGTTGGTGGTTTCTCTTGCTGTGCAAATCATTTTTAATAAGATGAGATCCCAGTTGTTGATTCTTTGTGATAGTCCCTGTGCGATTGATGTTTTAGTCATGAAGTCTTAGCCTACACCAATGTCTTCAAGGGTTTTACCTATCCTACCTTCCAGCAGATTTAATGTTTCTGTTTTAATATTTAGATCTCTGATCCATTTTGAATTTAGTTTAGTGCAAGGCAAAAGATATGGGTCTAGTTTTAATCTTTGGCATGTGTAGAGCCAGTTTTTCCAGCACCATTTATTGAAGAGGCTATCTTTCTTCTAGTGAATGTGTTTTGCACCTTTGTCAAAGATAAGGTGGATTAGTATGTCTGGAGTTGTTTCTGCATCTTCTAATCTGTTCCATTGATCTTCACGTCTTTTTTTTTGCCAATACCACGCTGTTTTTATCACAGTAGCTTTATAGTATAATTTCAAGTCAGGGATTATGATGCCCCCTGCCTTGCCTTTGTTGCTCAGAATTGCCTTTGCTAGTCTAGGTCTCTTCTGATTCCAAATGAATTTTAGGATTGTTTTCTCTAATTCTGTGAGATATGCTGTTGGAATTTTGACTGGAATTGCATTAAATCTGTATAACAATTTTGGAAGTATGGCCATTTTCATTATATTGGTTCTTCCTATCCAGGAGCAAGGGATATCTTTCCATTTTCTGATATCCTCTTCAATCTCCTTTTTCAGAGTACTGTAGTTTTCAGTGTATAGGTCTTTTACATCCTTTGTGAAGTTGATTCCTAGGTATTTCATTTTTTTGGATGTTATTGTGAAAGGTATTGTTTCCCTAATTTCTCTTTCAGTAAGTTTGTTATTTGTGTACAGAAAGGCTATTGATTTTTGAGTGTTGACTTTGTATCCATCTACACTACTGAATTTGCTCATTAAATCTAGCAATTTTTTAGTGGAGTTTTTGGGGTCTTCTATGTAGAGTATCATGTCATCTGCAAATAATGATAATTTAACTTCCTTTCCAAACATTATTCCTTTTATTTCTTTTTCTTGACTAATTGCTCTGGCTAAAGTTTCTAGGACTATGTTGAATGAGAGTGGGGACAGTGGCCACCCTTGTCTTGTTCCTGATTTTAGAGAGAAAACTTTCAGTTTTTGTCCATTTAGTATGATATTGGCTGTTGGTTTGTCATACATAGCTTTTATCAAATTGAGATAAAGACCACCCATTCCAATTTTCTGTAGAGTTTTTATTATAAATAGGTGCTGAACTTTGTCAAAAGCTTTTTCTGCATCTATTGAGGTGATCATATGTTTTTTTGTGTTTGGTTCTGTTAATATGGTGTATTACATTTATTGATTTACGTATATTGAACCATCCCTGCATCCATGGGATGAATCCAACTTGGTCATGGTGTATAATCTTGATGATTTGCTGGATTCTGTTTGCCAGTACCTTATTGAGGATTTTTGCATTTATGTTCATTAGGGAGATTGGCCTGTAGTTCTCTTTCTTAGTTGGGTCCTTCTCTGGTTTTGGTATCAGGGTAATGCTTGCTTCCAGGAATGAATTTGGGAGTATTGCTTCCCTTTCAATTTCACTAAAAAGTTTGACAAGTAGTGGTGTTAGGTCTTCTCTAAATTTCTTGTAGAATTCGGCAGTGAATCCATCAGGGCCTGGGCTTTTCTTTGTTGGGAGGTTTTTAATTACATCTTCAATTTCATAGGTTGATATTGCTTTATTTAGGATTTCTACATCTTCTTGATTCAGTTTTGGTAATTCATATGTATCTAGGAATCTGTCCATTTCATTTGCATTTTCCATCTTATTAGAATATAAATTTTCAAAATAGGTATAGATGATCTTCTGGATTTCTGCAGGGTGCGTTGTGATATCACCCTTTTCATTTTCAATTGCATGGATTTGAGTCTTTTCTTTTCTTTTTTTAATAAGGTCGTATAAGGATTTGTCGATCTTATTTATTCTTTCAAAGAACCAACTTTTTGCTTCATTGATTCTTTGTATTGTTTTTTTAGTCTCCAATACGTTAATTTCTTCTCTGATCTTTATAATTTCCTCCCTTGTATGAGCTTTTGGCTTAGCCTGCTCTTCTTTTTCTAGAAGTTTGAGGTTCCGGTTAAGTTATTTATTTGCACTTGCTCTATTTTTTTAGGTATTTAGTGCTATAAATTTCCCTTATTACTGCATTCATTGTATCCCATAAGTTCCGGTATTTTGTACTGTCATTATCATTCAGTTGTAGAAAGTGTCTAATTTCTTCTTTGATTTCATCTGTGACCATTTTGATGTTCAGGAGGGTGCTGTTTAATTTCCATATATTTAGGGAGTTTTTGTGATTTCTTTTGCCATTGATTTCCAATTTCATTGCACTATGGTCTGATAATATGCATGGGATAATTTCAATTCCTTTGCATTTACTTAAGCAGGTTTTATGAGCTAGTATGTGGTGTATTTTGAAGAACGTCCTGTGTGCAGGTGAGAAGAATGTGTATTCTGATGTTGTGGGGCGGAACACTCTGTAGACATCTACTAAGTCCATTTGTTCAAAAGTTTGGTTCAGTTCTAATATTTCATTATTGATTTTTTGTCTAGTTGATCTGTCTTTTTGTGGCAGTGGAGTATTGAGATCCCCCAATATAATTGTATTAGTGCTTATTTGATTGTGCATGTCCTTTAATACTTGTTTTATATAGTTGGGTGCACTGGTATTTGTTGCATATATATTTATGATCATTATCTCTTCCTCCTGGATGGTTCCCTTTACAAGGATGTAATGACTCTCTTTATCTCTGTGAATCATTCTTGGCTTGAAATTCACTTTGTCTGCATAAGATTAGCTACCCCTGCTTTTTTCTGGGTTCCTGTTGCATGGAGTATTGTTTTCCATTCTTTGACTTTCAGTCTATGAATTTCTTTCTGAATTTAAATGTGTTTCTTGTATACAGCATATTGTTGGATCTTGCTTCTTGATCTATTTTGCCAGTCTGCACCTTTTGATTGGTGAATTGTGACCATTAACATTGATGGTTAAAACTGATATGTATTGACTTATACTTGTCATGTTATTTTCCTGTTGTTGGTTCCCACTCTTTTTCCCCCCTCCCTATGTTTAATTATCTGCCCTGCCTGGTGGATTCCTTCTGTTGGGGTTCCTGGAGTTGTAGTCCTTCTTATCTCCTTCTAGAATGTCCTTCAGAACATTTTGGAGTGCTGGTTTGGTTGTCATAAATTTTCTCAGATGTTCTTTGCTCTGGAAGTATTTTATTTTTCCATCAATTTTGAAAGATAGTTTTGTGGGGTACATCAATCTGGGTTGAAAGTTATTTTCCTTTAGAGCTTGAAATACGTCATTCCAAGCTCTTCTTGACTTGAGGGTTTGTGCTGAAAAGTCAGCTGTGATTCTGATGGGCTTTCCTGTATAGGTGATTTGTCTCTTTTCCCTAACAGCTTTTAAGATTCTGCTCTTCTGTTGAATTTCTGGGATCTTGACTATGATATGTGTGGCTGAAGTTTTTTTTTTTTTTTTTTTTTTTAATCATGGCTAGTTGGAGTTTTATAAGCCTCATTTATATGAAGATCAAATTATTTTTTTCTACCAGGGAAATTCTGCGTGATAATGTCTGTGAACAGGGTTCTGAGGTCAATTATGCTTTCTCCTGCTTTTTCATTGATTCCAATTAATCTTAAGTTATTTTTCTTTGTGTCATCTAGCAGCTGCTGGATTGATTTTTCATAGTCACTTGCTATTTTTAAGAATTCTTCTTTTCATTATCACTAATTGAAAGGCTGTCTTCTATATCTGAGATCCTGTCCTCACATTGGCTTAATCTGCTACAAATACTTTCAATGGAGTTTTTGTTGCCCTGGATATCTGCTTGACTCTGCCTTATGGATTCCATTTCTTTCCTATGCTGAGCATTCATGGTTTCCATAACTTTCTTAAGCTCATCCATTTTTTTTGTCTGTATCTGCTCTAGTGTCCTTAAGCATGGTCTTCATTGTGGACATTATCTCTGCAGTTATCTTTGAAATTATTTCTGATTTAATATTTTCCAGAGCCTTATTCAGTTGCTTTGTTGTTGCCACTTCAAAGATGCCAGGTGGGTGGCTTTTGGATTGTCCCACCTCATTGCCCCCTAGGTTTGCCTTTGGTGAATTGGATGTGTGGGGTTGCATATTGTTTAAGTGTCATCTCATTTTCTTTTCTTTCTTTAGTTTAATTCCTGGGGTGATGTTTGTAAATTACCTATGGTAGGTTGCTTTATTGCTAGTGTTTAAAATCCTTAGGAGATGACTACTTCTCTGTGGTATCTTCCAGGTGTAGCTTATTTTTGGGTTTTGAGCCTGCTACAAGATCCTTCTTCCTCAATTTGTTGGGTATGAGAAGTTGCTGCCTGTTTGGCCCAGTCCTTTGTTCTTTGGTACTGTGCCACTCTATTTTCTGTGACCCTTAGTCAATCTCAGTCATGGAATACAAGGAAGAAAAACTGTTTAGAACGATTATGTCACTTTTGGCTATAATGGTACCTAAAGCATCAAACACAGCCTAGAAAATGACAGCCTGAGCTAACCAGTTATTTGCCACTTTTAACCATATAAGGTAGGGTTGTGGTTATATAACAAAATCTGAAACACACCAGAAAAAATATATGCAGTATACAAGTCCTTAATATGTCAATTTTGCCCTCAGGAGTTTAAATTTAAAATGAGTTAAGGAGGAAATAGAGAATTGGGAGAAGAGGAAGGAATTAGACGTAAGGCTGGAGGACCAAGAGGGATCCCACTAACATTGGGAAACTGATGTAGAGGACTGGTGGGAAAAAAAGAGAAGGAAGGGATAAAAGGAAGAACAGATCAGCACCACAATCACAAGGAGGTTAGAGGCTCTGTTTACACTCATATCAAAACCAGATAGAATAATGAAGGAAAGAGCAAACAGAAAAACAAAAACAAAAATGAAGACAAAAGCAACAAACAAGCAAACAAACAAACAAACAAAAAAAAACCCCACAAAAAACACCTTCACCTGGGGCCGGTGAGATGGCTCAGCGGTTTAAGCGCCTGCCTTGCAAGCGCGAGGGCCCGAGTTCGACTCCCGGAACCCACATACAAAAAAGGGGCCGGTGATATCGCTCAGTGGCACGGGCGCCTGCTGGCGCGCGAGGTCCTGAGGTCGACCCCCCGGTACCCACAAAAAAAAAAAAAAAAAAAAAAAAAAAACACCTACACCAGAACTAAAAACATGAGAGAAAAAAAATCAGTTCCAGGTTTTGACTCTGCTGTAGGCAGGCACCGTATGGTGACAGAGTCCTGTTCCATACAGTTCTATCCCTGCAAGCCAGCAGCAGCCCTTTGGTGGGACAGTGAGCAGTAGCCTGTACTCTCTGGCGGAGACCAGTCTTGTTTACCTGCCGCCCTCAGCGCACTTTCCATGGGCCTGAGAGCCATGCAGCCATGGTGAGTTCTTAGTGCTGTGTTCTGGTGTCACGCTGAGTTTCACTGCCCCCCCACAATGGTGCCTGGCCAATCGCTCTCTCATACAGGATGGCTGCACCTCTGAGGCACTCACCACCAGCCAGTGCAGTCCTTTGCTGCTCCCCTGCACCACAGCTGTCTTGCGTTCCTCCGCAGAGGTCCCCAGGGCTGCCGGCTGTCATCATGTGTCCACAGATTTGAACTTCTGTCATGCCACAGTTCCTGGCACAGGGAGAAGTCACCCATGGTCTCCTCCTTCCTCTTCATTGAAATCACTCTTCACTCATTCCGTGAGTCCTGAACTGTGCCTCAGAACTTTCCTGTGCTCCTCCCTCCCTCCTGTGCTCCCCCAGCCACTATATTCTAGTGGCTGAATGGCAACTTTTAGAGAGTTTCACTGTCTGCTTCTTACAAATCCGCCATCTTTTCTGTCTCTCAAGCCACAGTATTGATTATTACCAGCCCCCTAGCAATCCAGGTATTTCAGAAATATAAAACCAATTTTTGGCCACTACTATTTTACCTCATCTATGGTAGTAAAGTCAACAGCAACAGTGGAATCAAATGTCAACTGGGTATTGACAAATCCTAGGAGCCACTCATAAACAGCCTTTCACCAAAATAAAGACTGTGATTTTAGTGAAATCAATTATCCCTCCCCCCTTATATTGACCTATGGAAATTCAGGACATTGATTTCTAGTGGATGTTGGCAGCAGTGCCAGAGCTCAAATGTATTAGGTTATACGCCTCCTTCTTCAGGACTGTCCCCTCTGACAATTCCTGCCAGCAAACCTGGCCTTCCACAACAGAACACAGGCCCTGGGATCTTTCCTATTTACCTCCACCCTATCCAAGCCTCTCTTTCTAGGCTATCACCCAGTGTCTGTGGAAGTGTTACTTTAGTCCTGAGGCAAAACTCTCCTCCTGGGCATTTGTTTCTTCTTAGATCACATCAGTCTGTTGGTTGTCAACTATGTTGCCCAGTGCTGCAGAGAACCGAGGGACTGGAGGCAGGGTGTCCATTTCCCCAGTCCTTCTGTGTCTGGTGTGAGGCCTGGCAAGTGGCAGCATCAGCTTGGGGTATGGTGCTTCTTTCCCTGGGCCTCCTGGCACCAGTGCATAGCCAGGCATATGGTAGCATCTGCTAGAGGTGGGACATGTTCTTCCTGGGTACTCTATTGGAGACACCCCCTGCAGTGTGCCCCAATCTTTTGCCAGGTGTTATGACACATGGCAGAAAGAAAGAAACAAAGAGAGAAAGAAAGAAAGGAAGGAAGAGAGACCAATTGTTGGTACGGTGGTGATCCAGGATGACCAGTTGTGCACAAGGAACAAAAAGCCATGAAGCAGCCAGAACCTTGGTATTTATTGATCCAGAAGAGGATTATCAGATGACTCAGAGAGTAGAAGTGGCCTTATAATGAGAAGGATCTTGCCTTGGAGAGTCTTTAGTGTTAGAAACTTAGTCTTAGTCTTAGTAGATGGGAGAGAATGGCCCACCCCAATGAGATATAAACATATCACAATAATATATTTAACAAAGTTTATTGGGGTCTCTCCCATAAGGCTATAGAACCACTGGGGCCCCCTTAATGAACAAAGGATGGAGTAAGAGTTTTCCAGGAAGCTGATCCTTTATTCACCAAGGGGAGTCCTGTCCCACAGCTCCTCCATCTTAAGTGATCTCTATTTAACTATCTTAACAATTTTTTGATGACCTATGAGAACATGATCATTAAAATTACCACATTATTTTCACAAATGAAAGATTCTTGAGTCATTGTACACAGACAACTATATATATTACATTCATAAAACAAATTTTGACATCATTTTGACCAGCTGGCAACTTGGATGGAAGCATGTCTTTAATTCTATAAACCAACTTAAATTACAAACAAATGTTTCAAAAATCCAAAAAGACAAAAAGAAAAAATTTTTGAGCTCAAATAAAACAGCTGTTTATAGAGTGGACAGATGGGACAACAAACAAATGTACGTAAGGCAATATTTTTATGAAATCAGAGTCCACTCAAATATATTTGGCCAAAGTGAATTATAATAACATTTTTATAGTTTTTAATTTTGTAACTATAAATAACTAGTCAGAACTTTTTGTAGGTCAATTAACAGAGATCTCTTGTAATAATCAGAAGAAATAAAACCTTTTACAGTTGTGAAAGCAAAAGTGGTTTTTAAGATGAGTCTTTGCTGATAGTTTATCTGATTGGAATATCCAGCTATATAGGCTACTCATTGTTGCTTTGGTAGCCATAGTTGTTGGATAGTCACAGCTGATGGCCAAAACTGCTGTTTTGATTGCCTCATGTAACTGTTTCCTCTAATGGGACAGACTGTTAAGAGTAATTGGGGAGGGGTGAGCAGGCTATGTTTGAGTGTAGAAAGAGATTATCTCTGAGAATACTGGTTGGCCTGTAAGATTTCCTGGAGAGAAATTATGATGAGAGCCAGTCCTCTACATACTGGGGCTGTGCCTATTTTTAAATATTTGTTCTCCTATAAAACTGTTATTAAACTCATAAGGTTCCCTAGGAATGCTTAGTTTTATCAATGAACTTATCTGTGTTATAAAAATCATTCAGTCTGCCCTGTGTTACAAAGATCAGTCAGCACCATTTTCGAGGGGAAAGAGGAATTAATCTTCAGATCTGCTTAGGGACTAAAAGGCAGATAAACTTGGACTAAAACTTGTACATCTATTTTTTGAGAGCTTCAGGATTAAATCTAGACCAGTTTTTTAGAATATGGCCTAGAGATAAGTGAAGATCAGTTTCCCTCTGGAAGGGTCCCAGGAAGGTGAAACTCAGCATTTTGGAAACTTTGTCCTGAAATTCAGCAGCAGTGGAGGAGAGAATTGCCTTGGACCAAAGAGTATTGTAAACTGCTTTATTTGTCAGGAGCAGGGCAGTGGAGAAGAGACAGAAGAGTGACTCCATGTAAGAACTAAATCCTAACCATCTCAGGTGCAGAAAGACAAGATCAAGAGCTTCCCCAGGGTGGATCTCTAATCCTTAGCAAAACACACCTCGAGAGACAAAAGTTATGATTGACTCCAACTGTATTGCCAAAAAGAAAATGAAACCAATAATCAAATGACATGAATGGCTGCCTTTTAACCTTTTGAAAGAGAGTTAGAAAGAAAGTAAAAGTGTTCCAATTATATTGTTTAGGGCTTATTTTCTAATAAATGAATCAAAGTTTGAAAATCCCAGCCTGCAAAATAGATCTATCACCTCTGGAGACAGACAGAGACAAGTAATAGTCCAAAAGAAATCTCAGCACTGGGGCAAAGAAGTCTTCAAAACATTTTGCTTTCTTTATGCATTCACCTCTACAGCAGTGCTGGGTAGGCTCTATTTAAACTCACTCTGAAAATAAGTAAGCCGAGGTACCTGTAATAAACTTAGGAAACTCACAGATTAAAGTCTGTACTCATTGTATCTCATTAGAAGTTAATGTTTGATTTAAGAGTAATATAGCATCTGTGGGGCTCTCTGGCCCTGAACTGCATGTGTGTGGTGCAGGGCTGGGCCTGCTTCTGTCCAGATCCAACTGCCATCACCACAGTGGCCCTCCTACTTGTTGTGGAGTTACATTTCTCTAATCTAGTTCATAGGTCTGAATAAGTCTTCTAAAGACCTCAGTGTATTTATCAAGATCATCTGAAAACTCTCCTAGATCTTATCTGATTTGTTTTAGGTCAATGAAAGAAAGGGGGCACACGAATGTGGGTAGTTCTAAATTTCCCATTTACTTTGTATATGAGATATTGTCCTTGAGGAGCTTGAACAAAATTAGCTAAGGATGTAAACAGCCTCATGCAGGCTTTAATTATGGCTGGCCTAGAATCTCCATCCTCAGGACCTGAAGGATAAGTAGGGGAAGCCTCAGATTCAGTAATAATGGATGCCTTAAGGGCCAGAGTTGTCTGGTTTTCCTGTGGCTCACATTTACATTTGAACACAAGTAAGGATTATTTCTTTAGTGCAAAGAAAATCTGAACATAAAACAATTTTGATGATTTTTCCTCTTTCTTACAGTACAATTCTAGTTGTGAGATAGCATTATAATCAATATTTCCCTTTGCATTAAGTCATGTTTAAAGAAGGAAGCATTGCTTATCACTAAACCATTGCTTTCTAGTTCTTTGAAAAAGGGCTTTAAATGTCCTCTTTTTAGTTTTGACAGCAATGATTTTAATAATTGCAACTTTTCCTTATTTAGGGAGCATAGATTAACCTAAATCAGCTCAGTAATTTGCCATTGGGTTTAATACAGTTTGAGTTAACATTGACTCCAGGAGTCCCAGTGTAAAGGGTCCCTGTACTTAAGCATTCCCCCCACCTCAGCCTTTCCCATAGCAGGAACTACAGGCATGTACCACCACGCCCACCCTGACCAAGGGAAGCAGGGAATGGGAAGCCACTTTTCTGTTACATGGCTCTGTTGCTGGTCCACCATGGCTATTATTCCCTCCGGCACAGGCCTTGCACCACCATCACTGCCTCTGTCGCGCCCACCCCTGAAGATGACCACACCACCATCTTGGGCACATTGCATCAGTCTCTAAAACATCTGGAGATGCAAGCAAAGAAAGAGCCTCTTTGCAAGTCTCATTAGTATACTGTGTTTGATGAACCATCATCAGAAAAAACAAGGTTCAAGAACATCTCCTTGCATAGCTGCCTTCTTAACAGCCTGTTGGTATTTAGAGATACAAGGTTCAGAATATTTTATCTTTAAATAGTCTGGAGTTGCAAGCTGAGGTATTTCTTTAAAATTCTCACCTGGCTCTGGGTCTCCCCCTGGAGCCAACAGCACAGTGGGTGGTTTTTCCTTTTCTTTATTTTTTTCTCTTGTCCTAGTCTCAAACAGAAACTTGGGTGTACTAGTACTTAACAGATATAAAACAGATTTTATTGAGCTTCAGGCTGAGAAGGTATCAGGAGAAATAGTTTCTACTCTGCTGTGAGGCCTCTTTAAGAAAATTTTTTTCACTTTGTCCCAATTTTGAATATCCAAAGTTCCCACCTGCAGGAACCAAGGATTGTATTTACATATTTCCTGGAATATTTTGGTGATACTGCTAGGTGGCACCGTGTGCTTTGCCTTCTTTAAAAATTATTTTAAATAGAGAGATTTTAAAGAAAGAGACATTAAAGGAAGAGATTATCCCTTGTTTTAATCTGACTGAAATTCTTACATTAAAAGCACTTACCTTTACTCTGCACCGGCTGTCTTTGGAATCTATATCTATATTTATATCTATATCTGTATCTGTATCTGTATCTGCATCTGTATCTATCTATCTATATATATAGAGAGAGGGGGGGTTTCATATATGTGAGACAATGGGATTTTTAAACTTATGTGTCTGAGTTACATCACTTAACATTATTCATTTATTTATAAGACTTTATAAAGTTCATTATTATATATACAGATTGAAAAACAGACTAATGTGCCAAAGAATATTAAAATATATAAGAAAATTGTGACACATCAAGGCACACTTTTAGAAACATTGTCTGCACTGGATTACAGTACCTTTATTTTCTTTCTCTTTTTCCTATTTGTGTCTTTTTATTGAGTTTTTCATGTAAGTGAAACCATGTGATACTTAAGCTTGTGTGTCTGAGTGACATCATATAATTTTACTCATTTATTTATAAGACCTTATAGATTGAAAACCACACTAATAGGCCAAAAAACATATAACATATGTAAGACAGTTGTACTGTCAAGGTACACTTTTAGATACACTGCCCACACTGGAATGTAATACCTATTATTCTTTCTACTTTTTCCTATTACCTGACTTCTTTTTCATACTTTATATATATTGAGTTTTTCATATAAAAAAAACCATCCAATATTTAAGTTTGTGTGTCTGAGTTAATTCACCTAATATTCAAGGTGCATCCATTTTCCTACAAATGACTCTAGTGTATCCTTCTTTATGGTAGAGTAGTACTCCATTGAGTATAAATACATTTTCTTTATTCATTCATCTGTTGATGAAAATATAGGTCATTTCTAAGATATATGTATTATAAATTGTGCTTCTATAAACATGGATATGCATACAACAATGTGATATGACATCTTTAAATTTTAGGGGAAGATACTTACAAGGGGAATATCTGGGTCAAATGAAATTTCTACTTATAGTTTTTAAGGAATCTCTATACAGATTTCCATAGTGGTTGTATCAGTTTACAGTAATACCAACAATATAGAAATGTTCCTTTCTCCCCACAGCCTGACCAGCATTGGTTATTGGTTGATTTATTGATGGTAGCCATTCTTTTCAGAGTGAGATAAAATCTCAGTGATATTTTCATTTGCATTTCTGGAATAGCCAGTAAAGCTGTACATTTTTGGCTACTTGTATTTCTTTATCAGAGAAATGTCTATCCATTTCAGATGCCCATTTTTAATGGGGTCTTTAAATTTTGGGGGGTTAATTTTCTTCAGTTCTTTCAATGTTCTAGATATTAGTCCTTTTTCTGAGGTGTAGCTGGCAAAATTTTTTCCCATTCTGTAGATTGTCTCTTCATTCTATTTGTGATTTTCTTTGTTGTACAGAAGCTTTTTAATTTGATGTGATCCCATTTGTTGATTCTTGGTATTATTTCTTTAGCAACTGGGGTTTTATTCAGAAAGTCTTTGCCTCCACCTATGTCTTGAATAGTTTTACCTATTTTGTCTTCCAGCAGATTAAGTGTTTCAATTCTAATGTTTAAATCTTTGATCCATTTTGATTTTAGTTTAGTGCGTGTTTAGAGATACAGGTCTAGGTCCAACTTTCAGCATGTGGATAGCCAGTTTTCCCAGCACCATTTGTTAAAGAGGTCATCTTTCCTCCAGAGAAAGGAATTGGCTGCTTTGTCAAAGATAACATAGCTTAGTGTGCCTCCAGCTGTTCCTGTAGCATCTATTCTGTTCCATCGATCCTCAAATCTGTTTGTTTTGCCAATACCATGCAGTTTATATCACTGTAGCTTTATGGTATAATTTGAAGTCCAGGACTGTGATGCCCCATGCCTTGCTTTTGTTGCCCAGAATTACTTTTGCTATTCTAGGTCACTTCTGGCTCCATACGAATTTTAGAATTTCTTTCTCCAGATCTGTAAGGAATGTCTCTTGTGTTTTGATTGAGATTGCATTAAATCTTTATAAACGTTTTGGAAGTATGATCATTTTGACTATATTCATTCTGCCTTTCCAGGAATGGGGGATATCTTTCCATTTTCTGATAGCCTCTTCAATCTCATTTTTCAGAATACTATAGTTTTCATTGCAAAGATCTTTCACTTTTTTGGTTAGGTTAATTCCCAATTATTTCATTTTTCTTAATGTTATTAAGAAGGATATTTTTCCCCAAATTCCCTTCTTGTTGAAATTGTTATTGTACAAGAATGCTATTGATTTTGAGTGTTGACTTTGTATCCTGCTATGCTGCCAAATTTGGATATTAGTTCTAGAAGTCTCGGTTGAATTTTTCTGTTCTTCTATGTAGAGGATCATCTCATCAGCAAATAATATTTTAACATTTTTCTCCCTATCCAGATTATTTTATATCTTTTTCTTGTTGTATTACTCTAGCTAATATTTTGAGAACTATATTAAACAGAAGTTGGGATAGTAGACATCCTTGTCTTTTCCTAATTTTAGATGGAAAAGTTTCAGCTTCTCTCCACTTAGTATGATGTTGGCCTTTGGGTGTTACATTGGCTTTTATCACGTTGAGATGAAGATCTCTTATTCCTATATTCTTCAAGTTTTCATTATGAGTGGATGCTGAATTGTGTCAAATGCTTTTTCTAAATTTATTGTGATCATACTGTGATTTTTTAATGCTTCTACTTATTTCATATATTACATCTATTGATTTGTATATGTTGAACCATTCCTACATTCCTGGAGTGAATCCTGCTTGGTTACATTGTATGATCTTTTTTGATAATATGCTGCATTCTGTTTGCCATTATCATATGGAAGATTTTTGCATCTGTGTTCATTTGTAGTTCTCTTTATTGGTTGGGTCCTTTTCTGGTTCTGGAACAAGGGTAATGTTTGGTTTCATGAATGACTTTGGGAGTACTGCATACCTTTCAATTTCATTAGAGACTTTGAGGAGTACTGGTCTTAGGCCATGCCTAAACTTGTAGAATTCAGCAGTGAAGCTATCAGGACCTGGGCATTTCTTAGTTGGTAGTTTATTTTTTATTACTTCTTCAATCTCACTGACTGATATTGTCTTATTCAAGATGTTTATATCTCCTCATTTAAGCTTTGATAGTTCATATGTATGTAAGAACTTATCAATTTCTTCTGAATGTTCTATTTTATTAGAGTACATGTTCTCAACTTAGTTACTATGGTGATTTAACTAATGGTCAACTTGTAACATTCAGTTGAACTGAATCAGTGTGGTGCCTGTTGTGGAAGGCCCACCTGAGGATTGTTGCCAACAGCATAAAAAGAGAAATGGAGGGGAAGATGGTGTGCTGTTGATTCTCCTGCAGAAGCTTGTTGCACTGCTTTTCCTGGTATGAATTCAGGTGTTTTCATCATTGGAGGAGCTTGGGTCCTCGCTGTTACTGAGGATGGCTACAGTTCATTTGGAGGGAGCTCTGGTCCTTACATTAAGTGTCACTTCCTGGCTCCAGTGCAGGTCCCACAGCCTGCTGGTACAGATCCTTCATCCCACTGGTGCAGACTTTCTAGCTTCCACCACTGAACTTTGGGCCTTCCCGGTGCAGATCCTTGATACAGACTTGCATGAGACATTGTGGGCTCTAGTCCTCCAGTTGGGCTCATGGAGGACATTGCCATGGGCTCTAGGTCTTCTGCTAGACTCATGCAGGACATTGGTGTGGCATCCAGGTCTTCGACTAGATTCTTTGGGTCTCTAGTATGTGAACAGATCTCCCCCACTCTTTTGCATTAGACTTTTTGGGTGAATATTATAAAATAATCCTATAAATTATGTGTCCTCTATTAAGTCTATTAGTTTGTATGCCCTAACTACAACAATTAATAATCTTCTGAATTTCAGCAGAATCTGTAGTGATTTCACCTTTTTCATTTCTAATGGCACAATTTGGTTTTTTTCTGTCCTTGTTTTGATAAGATTGTCTAAAAGTTTGTCTATTTAGTTTAGTGTTTCAAAGAACCAACTCTTTGAGTCATTGATTCTTTGTATTGTTATTAGTCTCAATTTTATTAATTCCTGTTGTGATCTTTGTAATTTCCTTCCTCATATTAGCCTTGGGCTTGAATTTTTCTTGTTTTATTTTCCTAGGATTTTGGATCCAGTTATTTATTTGAGCTTAATCCGTTTTTCTGATGAGGTAATTCACTGATATTAACTTCCCTTTCATTACTGTTTTACTGTGTTTCATAAGTTCTGGTATGGCACACTGGCATTATCGTTTCATTGTAGAAACTGTATAGTTTCTTCACTAATTTCATTTGTGACCCACTGATTACTTAAGTAGACATCATTTAATTTTCATGTGTTTTCATAGTTTCTGTGGTGTATTTTGCCATTGATTTCTAGTTTCCCCTTGATGGTGGAAATTAAGCCCAACTGCCAACTCATGTTCCCACCTCATGACCTGCACACAGCAGAGACAAGAGAGCTGACTGCATTCCCTAACTACCAATGGAAGCAAGAACACACCTTGGCTTGGACAATAATCACGGCCTGGGGGTAACAGACAGAGGGGTCTCTGGTGCAGGGAGGGCACCTCAAAAAAAATGGGCCCTAAAGCTAGGCATTGAAAATCATTACTGGCTGGAATCCAAGACAGAAGATCTCAGAAAGAAACCACTTATTCAAAAACAGAGATTTTTATTTGACTCTATCTTTTTTTTCCTTTTTCTATTTTGTATTTTTATTTTTCCTTATGAGATTTTGGGGGGTTTGGCAATTTCTCTACCTTTTATTCTTTTTTTTTTAGTTTCTTTTCTCTCTTTTTTTCTTTTTCTATTTCAACTTTTTTTCTTTCTTCTCATTTTCTTTTATTTCCTGTTTTGCCCTCTGTTTACTTTCATTCTCTGACACTATTAGTTTCCTTTTACTTGTCAATGCGACAACTTATTGCACTTTTCTCTTCTCATATCCCATTGATTAAATTTTCAAAATTTGCTTTCTTCATTCTTTGGCTCCCCAACACCTCTATCCTCACTAATATTAATGCTAAGCCTTGCAAATCTCTAAATAACTAGCTAATATTTTGCTATTGCTGTTGAATACTGCTCTATTGTTAGCCGAGATAAAGTTGTTCTATTTAATAAATATTTATTATAGGTCAATAGTAGGTCAATATGTGGTTTGACTTAGGATTCAAACTACAAATCTAGATCTCTTTTCTATGATAAAGGGTGGTAGATTATTGATCCTTAGTGTTTGTAAATATTTAGTTTGTACTTGATGGTATAATTGATTCTGATCATATTACTATAGACAACATGACATATTTGTTGCTATTATTTGGTTTTCTTGGGTTGAGAATATCTGACTTGTCTTGGGGTAATTAAAAATACTGAGGTTCTTTCCTGGAATACTTGGTACTGAGACAAATATGCTACAACATCCTATCCCAAGTAAATGGAGGTGGTTGGATCTTGGGACAAAAGCAAAGGCCAATAGTTATTTGCACCCAGAGGGCACCACTATAAAGTAGACACTAACTGAAGAGGACATCATACTAGAAACAAAGCATTTCACTATGACTTGGTTACTTTCCTCATCACTGAGAACAATAACCACCACCCACAATTTAAAGAAGGAAAGGCTTATTTTGTCTCAGGTTGTAGAAGTTTCAGGCCACAAATGGTGGCTCCAAGTTAGGGAGGCATGGTAGATGGGCATAGAAGAGGAAGCTTGCATATGGTATGGCATTCAGAAAGCATATAGTGAAAAACCAAGGGAAAAAAGAGGGAGATAGACCCTTTCAGGCTACAAAAACCTAATTGCAACCAGCCTTTACCTATCAAATAACATTTATCTATAAATTTATCAGTAGACTAATCCATTGAGCATAACTCCCCCATGACCCAATCATCTCTTGAAAGCCCTACAAATAAGAGTATGAAGTTTTGCATGAACTAGCTATAAACCACAATACACTACATCAACCTGCCAACTTCAACACAATAAAACAAGAAAAAAAAATAGAAACATAAGAAGACAAGGCTACAAAATGACTCCAGAAACTCCCAACTCCCTCAAAGGTGATATATGAGGCACTGAAGGGGAGGCAACCAAAAGGTACAAAACCAAGTTATTCAAAATAATATCAGGGAAGATAACAAAACAAATCAATACAGCCTTTTGCAAGCTCACAGAAGATGTTAGTAATAAGATTGGGCCAAGTAAAACAATCAGGGAGTCTACACAAGACACTAATTAAAAGTTAGCTGAGCTAAAAAAAGATACAAAACATGAAAGACTAGCATACAAAAGAATTATAAGCTGAGCATGATGGCACATGCCTGCAGTCCCAGCACTCACAAGGCTGAGGCAGGAGGATCACAATGAGTTCAAGGCCACCCTGGGTACATAGTGAGTTCAAGCCCAGCCTGAACTACATAGTGAGACCCTTCTCAAAAAACAAAACAAAACAGAAAAAGAATTAGAGTCCACAAGATAGCTCCAAATACAAATTTAGAAATTCTATCAGAAGTATGGGCAGGAGATGTGATCAGTGTGAGAACAGAGTGACAGAACTAGATAGAAGACAGGATTCTTGTGGTGACCAGTTAATGAGATATGTCTTAAAAACAACAAGGGGACATGAAAAAATGGATCTATAAGCTCTTAGATGATGGAAAGAAGGTTAATCTAAGATTAATTGGAAGTACAGTAAGACCATGACTTACAAACAAGTTCTGTCCCAGGAGATCATTTATAAATCAGATTCATTTGTAAGTCTGACGAAGTGAGTCTTATACACCTGTGACACAAATATACAATGTAAATCATAGAAAACCAAACCTCCACATCATAAGTGGTTTTCCTCTTGCTTCTGGAAATCCTGGGCTCTAATTGAGCACTGTAATAATGTACATTATAGCACTGTACAGTAAGCACACAGCAGCAGCACTGTGGCAATATCCAACAGACACATGAACTACTACTTTCACAATTTGTGCACATCTAAGTAATGGGAGGTTTGTTTGTATCTGTGAAAGTTCACAACTTGAATGTTTGTAATTTGGCGACTTTCTGCAGTGAAAAATCAGAAGACCACAAAATGGATTTAGAACCAGTTTACTGAAATAATAGCACAAAACATTCCAAATAAGTGAGACTTCAACACACAGATAAGTGAGGCATATGGAACCCCAAACCAACACTATCATGAAAGAATTTCTCCATGACACATAATAGTCAAAATCCCAGAAGTTCAACACAAAAACTGAATCATTAAAATGGTTAGAAAAAAACAACAAATCACTTATTTAAAAAATTAGAATTAACTGCAGACTCATCAATACAAACCTAAATTGCCAGAAGAGCATGGAATGAAGTTTTCAAGCCCTAAAAGGAAATAATTTCCAACCCAGGTTGATACAGCCTGCAAAACTATCATTCGAAATTGATGAAGAAATAAGATATTTTCATGATAAAGAGCACCTAAAAATTCATAATCAACAAACCCAAACTCCAAAAATTCTCAGGGGTACCCCACAAAGAGACAATGAAGCTAAAAATGACAAAAGATCTAAAAGAATGAATACACCAGGTAGGATGAGCAGTTAAGAAAAAGGGAAAGATAGAGAATCACCAACAAGAAAATAAGGCAATTACAAGAATACATCAATACCTATCAACAATAACTCTCATTATGAAATGTTTCAATTACACAATCAAGAGAAACAATCTGTCACAATACATTAAGAAAAAAAATAGTGGTATGCTGTATACAAGAAGCATATTTAATCTAAAATAAACTCATAGACTAAAAACAAAAGGAAGGAAAACAATAATCTATGCAAAGGGAACAACCCCAAAAGTATGTGTAGCTATCCTATACACAAAGTGGACTTCAACCAAAAACTGATCAAAAGTGTCAAAAAAGTCAATGCATATTAATTAAGGAAAAAATTTAAAAGGAAGACATAAAAATATTAACATATACACACTGAAAAATGGTGCACCCAATTTTATAAAACAAATACAACTTTATGTAAAAGACCAGATAAACATGAATACAATTATAGTGGGGACCTCAATTCCCTACTATAACAAATAGAATAACTAGACAAAAAATCAACTAAGAAATATCAGAATTGAACCAAACCTTCAAACAAATGGACTTAATAGGTATCTACAGAGTGTTCCACTCAAGAGCAGAATTCACATTTTTTCTCCAAAATAGACCACATACTAGCCAATAAAGCAAGCTTAAGCAAATGTAAAAGAATTAATTAATTATAGCATGCATATTATCAGATCTTAGCACAATGAAATTAGAAAACAATGACAAAAGAAATAACAGAAATTATTCAAATGCTTAGAAACTAAACAATACAATCTTTTTTCTTTTTGTGGGTACCGGGGGGTCGACCTCAGGACCTCGCGCGCCAGGAGGCGCCCTTGCCGCTGAGCGATATCACCAGCCCCTTTTTTGTATGTGGGTTCCGGGAGTCAAACTCGGGCCCTCTCGCTTGCTGGGCAGGCGCTTATGCTGCTGAGCCATCTCACCAGCCCAACAATACACTCTTAAAGAAAAAATCAGTTACTGTAGAAACCAAGGAAAATATAAGACAGTTTTTAGAACTAAATGATAATATCAGTACTACATACTAGGACTTATGGAACAAAATAAAAACAGCCCTAAGGGGAAAATTTATATCTGTGAATGCCCACATCGTAAAAACAGAGTGAGCCCAAATAAATATCCAAACAATGCACCTCAAGGTCCTAGGAAAAAAAAGAACAATCCAAACCCAAAGCTAGTACAGGGAAGAAAATGATAAACTCAGAGCAGAAATCAGTGACATAAAGACAAGAAACCTAATACAATAAGTGAATGAATTAAAGAATGTGTTACTTCAAAGAAAAAACAAAACAAACCTTTAGCCAATCAAACAAAAAGACAAATGACCCTAATCAATGCAACTGGAAATGAAAAAGTTGAAATTACAGCCTACATTGCTGAAATCAAAAAGGTTATTAGCAATTACTTTGCAAACCTATATGCCAATAAATTGGAGAATTCAGAATAATAGTTTCCTTGATATATGCAAATGACCAAAACTGAACTAAGAAGATTTAAATGTCCTGAACAATCCAATAACAAACCATGAAATTGAAGCAGTAATATAATAAGCTACCAACTAAGAAATTCACAGGTTTGGATAGATTCACTGCTGAATTCTACAAAAACTTCAAAGAAGTTTTAGCACCAATACTTCTCAAGCTTTTTATGAAACTAAAAAAGAACGAGTTCTCCCAAAGTCATTCCTGGAAGCTACCATTTCTCTGATTAAAAACCCCACAAAATCCACCCCCAAAAAAGAACTGTAGATTAATCCATTTAATGAACATAGATGCAAAAATCCTCAAGAAGTTACTGGCAAACATAATGCAACAAATCATCAAAAAGATCATGTATCATGACCAAATAGGCTTCACCCCAGGGATGCAAGGATAGTTCAACATATATAAGTCAATACATGTAGTGCATCACTTAAACACAAACAAGGACAGAAACCACGTGATCATCTCAACAGATACAGAAAAAGGCTTTGAAAAAATCCAACATCCTTGCATGTTAAAAACATTGAAGAAAATAAAGTGATAACTCAGTTGTCAAGTGGCTCTAAACTGGAACTTTCTAATTACCTGAAGAGTAAAGTTAAAAAAAAATCTGCTCAGTGTTTGTAACATTGCTCAACAATTAAAATGTAAATCTGACTTGAAAACATCCATATGGGCCCAGAGTGAGTCACATGCTGCATCTCACTATGGACACAAAGGCGTGAAACTTCAGTCTAAATGACACTCTTGCCCAGACAATATATAGTGCTTGTGTTAGTACATTAAAACATTTGTCACTGTGTTTTTTCTGCACTTTATTTGCATAAAATATTGTAAGCATGGAACTTTTTCTTAAAATCTTGAAAAATGAATTTTTTTTGTGTGGGTACCAGAAGTCGATCTCAGGACCTCATGCTTGCCAGCAAGCACTTGTGCCAATGAGCGATATCACCGGCCATTTTTTTCCTTTATGTGGGTTCTGGGAGTCAAACTCAGGACCTCACGCTTGCCAGGCAGCCACTTATGCCACTGAGCTATCTCACCGGCCAGGAAAAATGAATTTATAATTGTAATTTTTGGGTCTCAGAAGCAATTATTTAGTTTCACTATGTCTTATGGGAAATATACGTTCATTTCTCAAAATTTTCAGTGTTTTAATGCAAATTGGGTATAAATTGAGTTTGGCAACTGAGTTATCACTGTAGGTGTAGAAGGACATAATCTTATAAAAGCCATTTTTTACAAACTTACTGCCAATATTATATCAAATGGGGGAAAAGTGAAAGTTTTCCCTCAAAAATCAGGAACAATACAAGGATGTCCAATATCACTACTCCTATTCAATGCAGTACTCAAAATATTAGCAAATGCAGTTAGTTAAGTAAAAGAAGAAAAAGGATACATGCAGAAACAGATGAAGTAAAATTAATATTTGCAGATGACATGATCTATTACATAGAAGACCCAAAAAATCCAACATAAAACTTAGAATAATCAAATTCTGTAATGTAGAGGGACACAAAATCAATAACATTCCTGTACACTAATAATGAATCCATTCAGAAAAAATATATGAAAAAATAATTTCACTATAGTACCAAGAAAAATTAAGTACTTTGTAGTTAACCTAATTAAGGAAGTGAAAGATTTCTACCATGAAAAATACAGCACTCTCAAAAAGGAAATTGAAGACAAAATAAGAAAAATGAAAAGATACCCTCTGTTCCTAGATAAGCAGAACCAATATATCCAAATGGCCACATTTCCAATATTGATATAGAGATTTAATATAATACCAAAAAAATTCCAATAGGAATTTTGATAGATCTGGAGAAAACAGTTCCAAAATTCATATGGAAGTAGAAGAGACAAAGAAATAACAAACACTATCCTGGGTCCACAAATCAGAAGGCATCACAATCCTTGAATTTAGATTACAAAGCTACTGTGATTAAAAAAAAAGGATGATACTGGCAAAAAAAACATCATGGGGATCAGTGGAACAAAGTAGAGGATGCAGAGACAACACCAAACACATTTGACTATTTGATACTTGACAAACACCCCAAAAGCATTCACTGGAGGAAAATAGCCTCTATAATAATTTGATATTGGGAAAACTCACTATCCACATACAGAAGATTAAATCTAGACCCATATCTCCCACCATGTACTAAAGTAAAATCAAAATGGATCAAGGAACTAAATGTTAAAACAGAAACACTTAACCTGCTGCAAGACAAAGTGGATAAAACTCTTGCTGCTGTAGGCAAGGAGTTTCTGAACAGAAACATGGTTGTGCAGGAAATAGTATTGAGAATCAGCAAGTGGGATCATTTCAAATTAAAAAGCTTCTGCACAGCAAAGGAAACATCCAAAAGAGTGAAAAGAAAACCTACAGAAAGGGAAGAAAATGTTTCCAGGTGCTCCTCAAACAGAAGTCTCTTATCTATAATATATAAAGTATTAAAAAAAAGAATTCCCTCAAATGATCCAATTTTTAATTGGGCAAGTAAAATAAATACATGAAGAAATGCTCAATATCACTGGTTATAAGAGAAATGCGAATTAAAACAGCACTTAGATTCCATCTTACCCCACAAAGAGTGACCATCATCAAGAAATCAAATAATAACAAATGCCAGTGAGGCTAGAGGGAAAAAGGAACATTTTACATAGTTGGTGGGAATGTAAACTAGTACAACCACTATAGAAATCTGTTTGGAGATTCCTCAAACAATTAAAACTATCAATTCCATTTGACCTAGCATTTTTCCTTCTAGGTGTCTTCCCCCAAAATTAACAATATCATATTATGGTGATACATGTTTACTCATGTTTATATTAACACAGTCCTTGAGAGCTACATCTTGGAAGCAACCTATAGGTTATCCATCACCATATGAATGGATAAAGAAAATGTATTCACACACAATGGAGTACTACTCTGCCATAAAGAAAGATAAACTTGAGTCATTTGTGGGAAAATGGATGCACCTTCTGACCATAATATTAATGGAAATAAATCAGATACACAAGCTTAAATATTGCATGATTTCTCTTGTATGAGAAACACAAATTTTAAATGAGGAGCAAAATAAAAGAGAGATTGTTGGAACTAGGTAGATAGATCTTTCTCAAATGGAAAAGGTATCAAGTTCTGGAGGGACTGGATAGAAAGTGTATAAAAAAGGTATTAAGATGTGTTACGTACATGTACTGAAAAGATGTACTAACAAAAAGTTACATGGTTTGTTTTACATGAGAAATCCAAAAGTACAACTAAATTAGAGAGCAAAAGACAGACATTAAGAAACAGAGAGATCTTTTGCAAATGAGAATAGGAACACGATGTGGAGGGAGCAAGGGATGTAAAAAGAACTAAGATATTTATGGTGAATGTAATCATTATGTACTGCAAACTTGTTCTAATAAAAAACAAACATTCTAACTAAGTTGCACAGGCTGGACTTGAACTTGACATCCTTCTGCTTCAGTCACCTGAGTAGCTGGGTGTATTACTCAGTGGGACAAAATACCCTACACTAGCAAAGTAAAGTAGGACAGGTTTATATTGGTTTACAGTTCAGTGCTTTGTTAACAGCCTCAAAGGCAGTAACAATATGGTGAAAAGGGATGGCAGATGAAAGCTGTTCACATCATGGCAGCCAGAAAGCAGTGAGAGAAGGTAGAAGTGGGAACATGAACACATTATTTCAGGTCACTCTCCCAGTGACCCACCTACAACTAGGCCTCACCTCCTAACAGCACATTTATCTACTGAACTCATAAAATGAATGACTCCACTGATGAGTATAGCTCTCCCATTATCCAATTCCTTCCAAATACGTGAGCTTTTTGGAGGACATTTTAAATCTAATCAATAATATTCTGCCCCTGTCCCCCCAAAAGACTCATGTCCATCTCATTATGTAAAATACATTTACTCTATCTCTAAGAACTACTAAAATTTAACAGTACCAGCATTGCTGAAAAGTCCAATTCCAAAGTCTCCTTTGAGACTCATAATAAAATCCTAGCTCTGAGCTCCTGTAAAAACAAAAAAAAGAAAGTTAAACATTTCCAATATACAATGGCACACGTAAATATTCTCACTCTACAAGGGAGGAATATGTGGATATTAAGGAATTGTACCAAATCTAGACAAAAACTACCAGGGCAAACATTAAATCTTATATCTTCATGCCCAGCACCAGGACCAAGTTGTGGTGAGATGTGCACTCCAAAGAGGTTAAGCTCTGAACTCATAAATGAGTTTCCTGGTTGCAGCTGACACCACATGGCCTCTCTCTTGGATTAGCTCTGCTCATTGTCTGTGGCTTTCCTCAACAGATATTCCATGCTTCTGGCCTGTTCAACCTTGTTGGGTCACCACTGCAATTTTAGCTTCTCTTTCTATTTCATGCACTGCTGTCTCAGGGGCACACTAGTTGCCCTACCAGACCTTCTTGAAATCTGGGTGGAAGCAACTCCTGTATTCTGCATGCCTGGAAAGACAGCACCATATCAATGACACCAAGGTCTACCATAAGTGGGAGCACTAGCTGGGCCCTCTTGGGTTAAGTATGCAGAGGTCACTGAGGTCCTTGGTGGTTGCACATGGTGAAATGAATCCTGAGAAACCAATTCCCTAGGCAGCCCTTCTCCAGCAAGAGCTCAAGGGCTCTCTTCTCCAACGAAAGTTTACAATTTTGCACCTTTAAACCTGTTATGGATGAGGTCTTGCTGATTGTTGAGATGCCTTCTAATCATGTTATCTACTATCATGATGCAAAATACTTGTCTTCTTTTCAATGCTAATCTTTTGGTAACCACACTCTCCATGGTCTTAACTTTGTAGACAATTCCATTCTGGCCAACTTACAAGGATTTTTAATCATTCATTTTCCATATTTTTCTCCTGTTTTTATTGTAGATGTGGCTAAAAACAGGACACAGTACCTATGCCACAGCCTGAACATTGGCCTGTTTTGAAATTTCCTATGCCATGGGCCAGTGAGATGGCTCAGTGGCTTAAGCACCTGCCCGGCAAGTGCGAGAGCCTGAGTTCGACTCCTGGAACCCACATACAAAAAAGGGGCCAGTGATATCACTCAGCAGCACGGGCGCCTGATGGCGTGAGAGGTCCTGAGGTTGACCCCCTGGTACCCACACACAAAAAAAGAAATTTCCTATGCCAGATTAATTATTCCACCGTCTTTAAATCCAGCTTCACACAAAGTCTTAGGACATAGACAAAATGTAGACAAGTTTTTTTTTTTTTTTTTTTTTTTTGCCAGAATATAACATGCATGGCCTCTAGTCCAGTTGCCAATAGAGTCCTCAGTCAATATTGAAACCTCATCAGTCTGGATTTTACCCTTCACATTCCTATGAGTACTTTGGCCTTCTGAGCACCAAGTAGAATCTCTCATAAATCTCTGCTCCTGGAATATAAGCCTTCTTTACCTGACATCTCCAAAACTTTCCATACTCTCCCCAACAAGTTCCAAAGGATTCTGACCCACATGGTCAATCATAGTCACAACAGTGACCCTATTTCTTTGGTATAAAATTTATATTAGCTTTCCCATTACTGAGACAAAATACTGAACACCAAAGTTAAAGGGGGAGAGGCTTATTTTGACTCATAGTTCAGTACATGATTAATAGCCTCCAAGGCAGAAACAGAATGGTGAAAGAGCATGGTAGAGGAAAGCTGTTCACATCAGGCAGCCAGGAAGCGGAAAATGATGATAGTAGTGGGGACAAGAACACACCCTTCCAGGTCACTCTACCAATGACCTACATCCAAGTAAGTTCCATCACCATATATCACACTCAGCTATTGAACTCATCAATCATTCACTCTGCTGATGAGTATAGTGCCCCTGTGACCCAATCAACTTCTAAACTCATGTGCTTTTGGGGATAAATTATTAGATCTAAGCCATAACACTGAAATTACAGACATGCATCACAGACCCAGACTGATGCCTGTATTCTTAATAGAGAGCAAAGAACTTAGCTAGAACTGCCACAAGGTAGGCCCTGGTCTTCTTTCAGCATCTACACAGGAACTGAGAAGGAACAAGAAAGGAATTACTATGTATCATCATGAGATCTATTTGTGAACATTGACCTCATCTGTTATTAAATGTGACCCAATCAGGATAATTCCATCTAACCTATAAGTCTTCCCTTTTTTTAGTAATGAAATAAGCGTAGGGTAGGAAGATAGGTATGTTCCTGATACAGGTAAAAGGCCTGAATAGTACTCTCTCCGTTACAAACACGAATTATTCAGGCAAAATGGTTGTGGAAGTAACAATTTTCCAGTCAAAGGGAAAATAATATGCAATGATATAGGCGTGTGAAATGCTATGATATGTGATAACAATATGTGTATTTGCAAGGAGCAGCAATTCATCTTCAGTAAGCTTGAGCAACTGAAAGAATTTATCAAGAGACTAGAAAAGTGTATCATGAAATTCAAGAACAAGAAGGCAGGTAAGCTTCAAGTAATACACTGGGGCTAGTAACTCAAATGCTATTTGGGGTCTCCTTCTCTCACTGCTGCATCTCTCTGAATATCTGCTTCTTCTTTCTTAGTAGACCAGGTTTTTTCTTTCCCAGACCATATGGCAGAAAAATTGCTGCTGCCAACAGCTTTAAAGTTTATAATACTTGGCATAAGAAAGCAACCAGATTGTGCCTTAATCTCTTAGTCTGGATTATAGATACCAGAAGAAGAACTGTGATAAATTTAGATTGATCAACTATGGCCAAAGGGTCATATAGAAGAAGTATGCTCATTAAAGGAAAATTGCAATTAATATATTTCTGAGCATGAAATGAAATATTGAGAATTTTAGGAAAGAAGGCTGGAGAGTAGACAGTTGTTTAGGGTAATAGTTTAAAGTGCCTACTCAAGTCACTGGAGAATAGGATTGAAATGTTTTTAAGATGATGGGGATGTAGTATGGTTGTATTTTAAGTAAGTTTGTGAAGAGACAATGTGGAAGATAGTTTGGAGGAGAGATAAAAACAGAGCATAATTCATAATTTTTTGTTATGGTTTGGATCTAAAATGTCTCCCAAAATTCTCGAGTGTTTGGAGGTAGAAGTGGGTCTTTTTGGGAGGTGATTTAATCATGGGGATGGTATAATCATCAGTGGAGTAACCCACTGATGTTTATATCTCAATGTGCTGTTCAGATGTGGGGCCTTCTTGGAAGAGGTGGGTCACTGGGAATGTAATCTGGCAGAGTGTATTCTTGTCCCAAGCTCCTTTCTCTGTCTCTGTCTGTCTGTCCATCCCTCTGTCTCTCTTTGTCTCTGTCTGTATCTCTGTCTATCTGTGTTTCTACCTCTATTTCTCTCTCTCTTTCAGTCTCCATCTCTCTCTCTCTCTCTCTCTCCTTCCTGGCTGCCATGATTTCAGCAAATTTCCTTTGTGTTTTAGTGACAGTCCTGTCACTGAGACATGATACCCAACACCTGCAGTTTGAAGGATGAAAGCTTTATTTTGGCTCACAGTTTGTAGAGGTTTCAGTCCATAGTTGGGTGGCTCCAAGGCAGAGCAGCATGGCAGAGGGCCATGCTGAAGGCAAAGCTGCTCACTTCATAGCAGCAGGGAAGCAGAGAGAGAAGGGAGGAGCCAAAGAGAGAGATATATGCCTCCAGGCCATGCCTTAAGTGACATATGTCTGCTCACCAGACACTTGTCCCAATAGTAAGTCAGCTATACTGCCCACATAATAAAATTACCTTCCAAACACTTGCAGCGTTTTTAGTGTTAAAGAGAAAAAAAGGAACAAAATTTCAAAACAAGTTAATAGGAGGGTAACAATGGATAATACATTGTGTATGGGTTATCTTTAAATTAGTTACACAGGGTAAAAGATATCAGCATTCAATTGTCCAAAAATGTTAGCAAAAACCTTTCTTTTTAATGAACTAAGAGAAATTAGTAGTATATCTATCTTAAGTTATATATATATATTTGCTTTTCCCTTCCTTCTTTCTTCCATTCCCCAAACCCTGTTTCTCTTTCCTTTTGAACAGTTTCTTCCCATTTTACAATATCTATTGTACATTTTGGATCTTACTCTTTCAGCTTCTCACACTAGGGAGACAATCTGATGTTTATACATGTGCAACTGGTTTATTCCACTTTTGAGTATGGTATCGAGTTGCAAACATTTACCTATAAAAGTCTCCAGTTTATCCTTCTTTATTGGCTGAGTAGTACTCCATTGTATAAAAATAGCACACCTTTTTTTATTCATTCCTCTGTTGATGAGCATTTGGGTTGTTTCCAAGATCTATTACAAATTGTGCTGCTATAAACATGGTGCACATATATCACTGTTATGATGTTTTTAATTCTTCTGGGAAGGTATCCAGAAGGGGAATAGCTGGGTCAAATGGGACCTCCAACCCTAGATTTTGAGGAACCTCCAAACTGACTTCCACAGTGGTTGCACCAGTCTACATGCCCACCAACAGAGGAGAAGTGTTCCTTTTTCCCCACAGCCTCTCCAGCATTTGTTATTGGTTGATTTCTTGATAATAGCCATTTTTTTATGGGGTGAGATGGAATCTCAGTGTTGTTTTAATTTGCATCTCACAAATGACCAGTGATATTGAACATTTTTTCCATATTTATTTGCCATTTGTATTTCTTCATCTGAGAAGTGTGTATTCATCTCAGATGCCCATTTTTGGATTGGGTCTTTAAATTTGGGAGGTCTGATATTTTTGAGTTCTTTATATGTTCTCGATAGTAATGCTTTGTCTGAGGAACAGCTGGCAAACATTTTTTCCCACGTTGTGGGTTGTCTCTTCACTCTGTTGGTGGTTTCGCTTGCTGCACAAAAGCTTTGAAATAAGATGAGATCCAAGTTGTTGATTCTTTCTGATAGTTCCTGTGTGATTGTGGTTTTATTCATAAAGTCTTTGCCTACACCAATGTCTTCAAAGGCTTTACCTATCCTACCTTCCAGCAGATTTAATGTTTCTGTTTTAATATTGAAATATTTGATCCATTTCAAATTTAGTTTAGTGCATGGTGAAAGATATGGGTCCAATTATAATCTTCAGCATATGCAGAGCCAGTTTTTCCAGCACCATTTATTAAAGAGGCTATCTTTCTTCCAGTGAATGTGTTTGGCACCTTTGTTGAGGATAAGGTGGCTTATTACATCTGGAGTTGTCTCTGCATCATCTAATCTGTTCCACTGATCTTCAGGTCTTTATTTTTTATTTTTTGCCAGTACCATGTTGTTTTTAACACAGTGGCTTTATACTATAATTTCAGGTTAGGGATTGTGATGCTCCCTGCCTTCACTTTGTTGCCCAGAACTGCCTTTGCTATTGTAGGTCTATTCTGGTTCCAAATGAATTTTAGGATTGTTTTCCCTAATTCTGTGAGATATGGTATTGGAATTTTGATCAAAAATGGATTAAATCTGTATAACGATTTTTGAAGTATGGCCGTTTTCACTATACTGGTTCTTCCTACTCAAGAGCAAGGGATATCTTTCCATTTTCTGATATCGTCTTGCATCTCTTTTTTTCAGAGTACTGTAGTTTTCAATGTAGAGTTCTTTTACATCCTTTGTTAGATTGATTCTTAGGTATTTCATTTTTTGGATGCCATTGTGAAAGGTGTAGTTACACTAATTTCTCTCTCAGTGAGTTTTTTATTCGTGTACAGGAAGGTTATTGATTTTTGAGTGTTGACTTTGCATCCAGCTACACTACTGAATTTGCTTATTAAATCTAGCAGTTTTTTAGTGGAGTTTTTGGGGTCTTTTATGTAGAGTATCATGTTATCTGCAAGTAATAATAATTTCACTTCTTCCTTTCCTATCATTATTCCTTTCATTTCTATCTCTTGTCTAATTGTTCTGGCTAAAGTTTCCAGAACTATGTCAAATAAGAGTGGAGACACTGGACATCCTTGTCTTGTTCCTGATTTGAGGGAGAAAGCTCTCAGTTTTTGTCCATTTAGTATGATATTGATTGTTGGTTTGTCATGGATAGCTTTTATCAGATTGAGATAAATACCATCTATTCCAATATTCTGTAGGGTTTTTTTTTCTTTTTTTTTGTGGGTACTGGGGGGTCGACCTCAGGACCTCATGCGCCAGCAGGTGCCCATGCTGCTGAGCGATATCACCAGCCCCTTTTTCATATGTGGGTTCTGGGAGTCGAACTCGGGTCCTCGCGCTTGCCGGGCAGGCGCTTAAGCCGCTGAGCCATCTCACCAGCCCTTCTGTAGGGTTTTTATCATGAATGGGTGCTGGAATTTGTCAAAAGCTTTTTCTGCATCTATTGAGATCATCATATGATTTTTTTCCTTGGCTCTGTTAATATGGTGTATTACACTTATTGATTTACATACGCTGAAACATCCCTGCATACTTGGGATGAATCCAAATTCATCATGGTATATTATCTTCTTGATGATTTGCTGCATTCTGTTTACCAGTATCTTATTGAGGATTTTTTGCATCTATGTTCATTAGGGAGATTGGCCTGTAAATCTCTTTCTTAGTTGGGTCCTTCTCCAGTTTTGATATCGGGATAATGCATGCTTCCAGGAATGAATTTGGAAGTATTACTTCCCTTTTAATTTCATTAAAATTTTTGATAAGTAGTGGTGTTAAGTTTTCTCTAAATTTCTTGTAGAATTTAGCAGTGAATCCATCAGGGCCTGGGCTTTTCTTTGTTGGTAGGATTTAAATTACATCTTCAATTTCATTGATTGATTTTGGTTTATTTAGCATTTCTATATCATCTTGATTCAGCTTTGGTAATTCATATGTATCTAGGAATCTGTCCATTTCTTCTTCATTTTCCATCATGTTAGAATACAAGTTTTCAGGGCTGGTGAGATGGCTCAGCGGCTTAAGCGCCTGCCCGGCAAGCGCGAGGGCCCGAGTTCGACTCCCAGAACCCACATACGAAAAAGGGGCCGGTGATATCGCTCAGCGGCACGGGCGCCTGCTGGCACGCAAGGTCCTGAGGTCGACCCCCCGGTACCCACAAAAAAAAAAAAGAATACAAGTTTTCAAAGTAGCTATAGATGATCTTCTGGATTTCCTCAGGGTCTGTTGTGATTTCACCCTTTTCATTCCTAATTGTGTGGATTTGAGTCTTTTTTTTTTCCTTTTTTAAATAAGGTTGGATAAGGGTTTGTCAATTTTATTTAATCTTTCAAAGAACCAACTCTTTGATTCATTGATTCTTTATATATTTTTTTAGTCTTCAATGTGTAAATTTCTGCTCTGATCTTTGTAAGTTTCTTCTTTGTATGAGGTTTTCGCTTAGCCTGCTCTTCTTTTTCTAGAAGTTTGAGGTTCACCATTAAGTTGTTTATTTGCATTTGCTCTGTTTTCCTGATATGGGTATTTACTGCTATAAATTTCCCTCTTACGACTGTTTTCATTGTGTCCCATAAGTTCTGGTATGTTGTATTGTCCTTATCATTCAATTGTAGAGACTAATTTCTTCTTTAATTTCATGTGTGACCCATTGGTTGTTCAGGAGGGTGCTATTTAATTTCCATGTGTTAGGAAGTTCTTGTGGTTTCTTTTGCTATTGGTTTCTAATTTCATTGCACTATGGTGTGATAATATGCATGGGATAATTTCAATTCCTTTGCATTTAGTTAAGTAGGTTCTATGAGCTAATATTTGGTCTATTTTGTAGAACATCCTGTGTGCAGCTGAGAAGAATGTGTATTCTGATGTTGTGGGGTGGAACACTCCGTAGACATCTACTAAGTCTGTTTGTTCAAAAGTTTGGTTCAGTTCTAATATTTCATTGTTGATTTTTTATCTAGTTGATCTGTCTTTTTGTGACAGTGGGGTATTGAGATCAATCTGGGTTGAAGGTTATTTTCCTTTAGACCTTGAAATACTTCACTGATAGCTTTTCTTGACTGGAGGGTTTCTGCTGAGAAGTCAGCTGTGATTCTGATGGGCTTTCCTTTACAGGTGATTTGTTTCTTTTCCCTAACAGCTTTTAAGATCATGTTCTTGTTTTGCATATCTAGAATCTTGACTATGATATGCCTGGATGTAGATTTTTTTTTGAACATGTCTAATTGGAGTTCTAGTTGCCTCACTTATTTGTATGTGAAATTCTTTTTCTCTACCAGGGAAGTTTTCTGCCATGATGTCTGTGAAAGTTTTTTTTTTTTTTAATCATTTGTGCTATCTTCTGCTTTTTCATTTATTCCAATCAATCTTATGTTATTCTTCTTTGCCTCGTGTAGCACCTGTTGGATTGATTTCTCATGGTCCCTTGCTATTTTTAAGAAATATTTCTTTTCATGATCACTAACTGCAAGCCTGTCTTCTATATCTGAGATCCTGTCCTCACATTGGCTTAATCTCCTGTGAATACTTTCCAAGGAATTTTTATTCTATTGGATATCTGTTTGAATCTGCCTTATGGATTCCATTTCTTTCCTATGCTGAGCATTCATGGCTTCCATAATTTTCTTATGCTCATCTATTTTTTGTTTGTAACTGCTCTAGAGTACCTAAGCATGTTCTTCATTGTGCACATCATCTCTGCAGTTATCAGAGAAATTATTTCTGATTTGAGTTTTTCCAGAGTCTCATTCAATTGCTTTGTTGTTACCACTTCAGAGATGCCAGGTGGGTGGCTTTCAGATTGCCCCACCTCATTACCCACCGGTTTTGCCTTTGGTGAACTGGATGTGTGGGGTTGCATCTCATTTAAGTGTCTTTCAATTTTCTTTTCTTCCTTTAGTTTAATTCCTGGGTTGATGCTTGTAAATTCTCTATGGTAGGTTGCTTTATTGCTAGTATTTCAAACCCTTAGGAGATGACTACTTCTCCATGGTATCTTGCAGGTGTAGCTTGTTTTTGGGTTTTGAATATGTTGCAAGACCCTGCTTCTTCAATTTGTTGAAGATGAGAAGTTGCTGCCTGGTTGACCCAGTCCTTGGTTCTTTGGCACTGTGACCCAGTACTTTCTGTGACCCTTAGTCAATCTCAGTCATGGAATATCCGGAAGAACAGCTGTTTAGAACAATTATGTCACTTTTGTCTATAGTGGTACCAAAAGCATCAAGCACAGCCTAGAAAATGACAGAAAGAGCTAACTAGTTATTTGCCACTTTTTACTGTACACACTTGATTTGTGCTTATATAACAAAGTCTAAAACCAACCAGAAAATTATATGCAGTATACAAGTCCTTAATATGTCAATTTTGCTCTCAGGGTTTAAAATTTAAAATGGTGTTAAGGAGAAAATAGAGAAGTGGAAGAAGAGGAAAAAATTAGAAGTAAGGCTGGAGGACAAAAAGGAATCATGCTATCTTTGGTAATTTAGCGCAGAAGACAAGGGAAAGAGAGAAGGAAGGGATAAAAGAAAAACAGAACAGAACAAGAACCACAAAGAGGCTAGAAACTCCATTTACACTCAAATAAAAACAAGATCAAAAATGAAGGAGAGGGCCGGTGAGATGGCTCAGCAGCTTAAGCGCCTGCCTGGCAAGCGCAAGGGCCCGAGTTCGACTCCTGGAACCCACATACGAAAAAGGGGCCGGTGATATCGCTCAGCGGCACGGGCGCCTGCTGGCGCGCGAGGTCCTGAGGTCGACCCCCCGGTACCCACAAAAAAAAAAAATGAAGGAGGAAAACAAATAAACCAAAAGAAAAACAACAACAACAACACGTATAGACAGAGTCCCAATCTGTGCCAATCTACCCCAGCAAGCCAGCAGTAGCTTTTTGGTGGGGTAGTGGATAGTCTCAACAAGCCTGCACTTTCTGGCTGAGACCAGACTCATTCAGCCTGCAGACATCAGCGCACCTTCTGCAGGCCTGAGCCCAGCTGGGAGCCATAGATGAAGCTCACAGCTGCTCTGAGTAAGGGTAGTAAGGTCCAATAAGGAAGGAGGTGAAAAGTGCCCATGACATAGAGAAATTTGCCAGTAATTGGTGTTCTTAGTGAAAGAATTTTTAAGGTAAAAGTTAATCCTTATTACTATATTTTTTTTTTTTGTGGGTACTGGGGGGTCGACCTCAGGACCTTGCACGCCAGCAGGTGCCCGTGCCGCTGAGCGATATCACCGGCCCCTTTTTCGTATGTGGGATCCGGGAGTCGAACTTGGGCCCTTGTGCTTGCCGGGCAGGCGCTTAAGCCGCTGAGCCATCTCACCGGCCCCTTATTACTATATTTTAAAGGTAAATAGGAAGTGAAACAATAGAAGCAGTGAATATATATAACCACTTTTGAGACCTTTGGGTGAGAAGGAAATGTGATAGGGTAACAAAAGACACTTCTAGGAAGCTAGGAACCTCTAGTAATAAAGGAGAGAATATATTTTAAGAATGGAAGAACAGGGCCGGTGAGATGGCTCAGCGGCTTAAGCACCTGCCCGGCAAGCGGGAGGGCCCGAGTTGGACTCCCGGAACCCACATACGAAAAAGGGGCCAGTGATATCGCTCAGCGGCACGGGCGCCTGCTGGCGCGCGAGGTCCTGAGGTCGACCCTGGTACCCACAAAAAAAAAAAAAAGAATGGAAGAACATTGGCTATGGTTATACACTGAGGAGAATGATTCAGTAGAGCAGGAGAGGTAGAAGGTATTGGAGACAGAAAAGTAATAAGGCAAAATCTCCTAGGAACTGGATGAAATGAGGATCAAGAGCACAGATGAAATGCTTAGTTTTACAGTCTACATGAAACAGGAGGATAAAGGTGTAATGGGAGCAGATGTAGAATGTAGGTGAGAGAAATTCCAGATAGCCTCAATTATTTTAAGGAAGATAGGCAATGAAGTCACCAGTTGAGTAGTTCATGTGGGAAGAAGATGATTAAGTCATCAAGCAAAATGGAGAACTGGAGAGTGACTGCCTAAGAAAAAGTAAAAAGATTTGCCAGGCGGCGCTGAGATGAAAAGCTAAATATATGATGACATAAATTTGCATTAAAATGTCAGAGTGATTTTTTCCAGAAGAGTTGGAATGAAAACAATGAAAAGAGAACAATGAAAATCTGTGGCATACAGACACACATTTCAAGTGTTTGGAATTCTAGGAATTATTCCAATTATGGAAAGCCTTTACATTATAGGTCAAGATGAAATCATCCAAGGATCTTTCTCAGAAATTTTATCTAACATCTATTCCTACTCATATACCATTCCCCTCAAATTATCTGCCAATTTAAGACATTTATTTATGCTTATTATTTGTTATATTACCTTCTTGTATCCATTACAGAGTAAGCTCTTTGGAGCTGGGACACTGCAAAATACTTGTTTCAACCCCCCAAACAAGAATTAGTACCTAGTCTTTGGCAAAAACTCTCTTCTTAACCAAACTTGAGCCAGGCTTCTCTTATCCTTCTCAATTAGACCTTGAGTTTGGTCTTAATCCTTGGCCCAGTTCATTAAGTTTTAGTGAGAATCATGCTGAGACAGCTTAGTGAAAATTCTGATCAGATTCCTACCTTCTACCCTCAATATCTTACCTCCTGGTTACCCCTTGGCAAAAATCCTATTCAGTAAGTCCAGCAAGAATCCCCCTACCCTTTTTATTTTCTTTTAATAATTTTTTATCCACTAACCCCCAACCTGCACCTTGGTTATAAATCCTTACTTTTTCTTATTGGAGACAGAGTTGAGCCCAATCTCCTTCCCCTACTACAAAATTCTAGCACAGTAGCCCCTCTCGTATAAAGTCTTCCTTATCATCTTTAACAAGTGCTGTGAAATTTTTTTCTTTAACACTGTAATGTAGCATCAGATGCATTACAAGTTTCCCAAACACTTTGCAATGAAATACAAGACATTGCACAATCTATCTCTAATCTACTTGTGTATAGTTGACTCTATTACACCATCATGTTACCCAGACCCTAATACATATTTAAGTCAATCTTTTTTATTTTCATTCATCACACCATGTACTTTCACATTTCCTGGGCTTTTGAACATATTTTTTCCTTTACATGGAATACCCTAACCCCCTTCTGGCAATCACCTATGCATCTTGAAATACGCAAGAGGAATTCTATTTCTTTTATGACTTTTTTTATTTATTTAAGAAAGATTTAGGGCTGGTGAGATGGCTCAGCAGCGTAAGCGCCTGCCTTGCAAGCGCGAGGGTCCGAGTTCGACTCCCGGATCCCACATACGAAAAAGGGGCCGGTGATATCGCTCAGTGGCTCTAGTGCCTGTTGGCGTGCGAGGTCCTGAGGTCGACCCCCCGGTACCCACAAAAAAAAAGAAAGATTTATTCTTGTTTTACTAGGGGAATATACTGTACCAGTGCAGGATTCTGTCTTAGAAAAACTCACTAATTTGTAACTGTAAAGGTAAATTAAGGCAAATGGAACAGAAAGAGACCTACCACTTAGCTTCTTAGAGTTTCATTTTGTGGTTCATAGTGGATGTTTATTCTTTCTCTAGTTTATGGGACATAAACAAATCTCTACAGAGTCCAGAAAGTCTCATTCTTCAGTTTTATAATGTACATGTTTCCAAGGTCATAAGTTATATTTCTCTTTGGAATGTAAACATCTACTTTTAAAGTTAATGTAGGAGCCCATCTCAAGGTGTAACCATTTATCTTCCAGGAAGACTGGATGTGTGTTTCTGCAGGTAAAAACTTTATTATTCTGATAGAATTCAATTACCTAGACAAATAGCTACCTCTATTCCCAGGTGAACTTTGTAATTGCTTTACTGTATAGGTTATATAGATTCTTATTCTCAATTTTCAGTCTCTTGAGGACAACCTATATGTCTGTACTATTTTGTGCTTGTTCAAGAAAAAAATTCACCCTTTTTTCATATTCATATGGGTAAGTCTATTTATTGGTAGGAGTGTTTACTTTGCTATCATAATAGAGGTGTAACCAGCACTGCAAAATGGAACTTCAAGAGATATTTTTTCCTTTAGACACAGTAGCTTTTCCAAACTTCCTCAGATCTAGGGCATTAAAAACTATCTCCACCTATTAGTCCAGATAAATGGACATAATATACAGTTACTGGCCCCAGTAGGCAGGAGTCCAGTTTTCTTTCCATAAGAAAAGGAACAGTGAGCTAAAGATGGCTGGAAGTGAAAAAGCAAGTGTGGAGATCTGCGTTGTCTGTATTCCCTCTCTCCTCTGTTCCTTACTATAAAAGACCTTTAGTCACCTGCACATGATGAGATGGTGATTTGAGGCAAATGGGCCCCTCCATCTCCTCAGAGCTAGGTTTGAATAAATCTTTTCTCCTTTATACTAAAATAAATCACCTCCTTTGATTTGATCAGCAATGAGGAAAAGAACATGTGCATATGAGCCTAAGTGGCCAGTAACAGTCTTGGGACATAAGACTGATTTTGTCATCAAGATGCATATACATGGGTCTGTCAGACCCTTGTTTATTCTTTAGAATATTTCTATTGATGAATTATTAATTTTAATTTTATGAGTTTTACTACATTGAACAATGAGTGCTTAACAGGAAAAAAATCACAAAAATAAAGTATTGCATTTTTAATATTCATTGAGTGTTTATAAAAAAAGCATCAAAATTTTCAACATTGACTGGTTTTTGGTGTACTAAGTCTAAAAAAGAGCACAAATAAGTTCATATATGAACTACAATGAAAATACCAATAGCACTTTTCAAAAAAAAAGTTGTTAGTTCAATTATCACACCTAAGGCAGTCTTCACACATGACAACAGAACATTCCATACACACCTATCACTTACATTGACAGCACATGTGTTTTGCTTCCCTGGCCTTTTTGTAGGACATATTTGACATTTCAGTGGTCTTACTGTTTTGTCATGAGGTTCTTATTATATTGCACAATGTGTAGTTAACAGGAACATAAAATATCAATAAAATAAAGTATGAAATACTATGTATTGTGTGTTTAGAATAAACATCAACATTTTCACATCAGGTGTGTACTTGTTTACAAAACCTAAAAGATAATATCAGAAATAAATTCCTATATGAACTATAATGAAAATACCAGTAGAACTCTACAACAAAAATAAGCTTTGCTTCAACTGTCACACCCAAGGCATTCTTCACACATGACAACTGTATGTTCCATGCACACTTCTTGCTTCCACTGACAGCACATGTGCTTAGCTTTCCTTTTTCTATGTGGCAGTTTTGTCATCTCTCTTTTCTTCCTGTTTTGTCAGGAGCTTCCTACTATATTGTACAACATGCACTTAGCAGGGAAATAAGATATAAATAAAATAAAATATCAAATGTATAATGAGTGCTTAGAATAGACATCAACATTTTCACATCATCTGTTTACTTGCTTACAAAATCTAAGGAATATCATCAGAAATAAAAACCTATGGGAACTACAATGTAAAAACAAACAAAAGTCTACCACAGAAATAAGTTTTCCTTCAACTGTCACACCCAAAGCAGTCTTCACACATGAAAACTGCACGTTCCATACACAAGTATTGCTTACACTGATAGTATGTACATTTTATTTTCCTGTCCTTTCTTGTAGGACACAGCTGACATCTTTTTATGTTTTCCTATTGTCATAGTAGGTCTTTGTGATGCTGTGCCTGCCTGTTCACCTGCCAGCTCACCAGTGTGCTCCACGATTTTTTGCTTAGTTCCCTGGGTGGAAAGGTTTTATTTTTCTTCTGCTGTAAATGATCTCTTATGAGCTCCATTCTCAATCCTCTAAGAAAATTTATCCATGGTATTTTTCACTTCTCATATTCTTTGCAAACTATCAAAGTATTTATGACACACATGTTTAGGATTGACTAAAACACAACCTTTGGCCAATGCTTTGTGTTTCAAGTGACATCACAGTTACTGCATAACTTATCAACAATGTATACTCTGCCTTTGGTTTTGTTGTAAAAAGTTTCCATCTCAGGCTTCCATTTTGTCGAGGTTTCCCTAGCAATATTAACATATTGGTGCAATTTTGACATCAGCAGTACCAGTTTGTTTTTCTTTGCTATATACAAGGCCAATGTATACCTTTCTGAAATCCAAAGATTGTACTACACAATTCTTTGTTTTGAAACTGCAACATTTCACTTGGAATTTCTGCTTTGTTCCTGTGTACAGTTCCTGCACTGGTCAACTTGTGCTCTATTAGCAAATGTAACATCAATTGGAAACTGGTAAACCTATTGTCGAATGTGACATTCTGATTAGTTTGGGAGGTAGGAGCAACAAGTCTGTTCACAACATCGTTTGGTTTATTACTATATGAATAAGGACCCGATGGCTGAGTTTCAGAATAAGTGTCTAAATTGAAAGCATAATGTCTTCACACCTACCAGGGCATGAATTTTTATGTCATATTTTGACCCATTGCTTTTCCATAAGTCTTTTTCATTCTTGCAGTAACCATGAGAAATCTCTGCTAAGTACAGCAGACCTACAAATACTTTCAGTTCAGCTAGTGAGGTGTCATATTAAATACATTTTTAATATGGCTATTGGTACACACAGAACATTTTACTTGTATTTCAGCCTTCATGTACTTCACAGTATCTTTTAGAATTTGTGTGTTACAATTTCCAACATTGCATGGTAGTGCCGGCATTCTGTCCAATAGGTTTCACCCCTGGAAAGACTCTCAGTATATTTTTGGACCTAGTTCTAACACTGGATCATTCCATTTGGTTGTGGGCCACTTCCCAACATTCCAACTAGTCATATATGTACTTACATTGCTGTTTTCTTTGTCATCTGAATCAAGGAGTTCTGCATTCCCTGTGTCTGTATCAGTTGATTCTTTCTCCATTTCACTGTCACAGGAAATTTGGCTCACATGGCCAATGTCAAAGTCATCATCATCATCATCATCATCATCGTCGTCCACCCACACCAGTCTTCTGTTATGAAAGCATGTATTTTACCATAATGGATCATCTTCATCATCCATATATGAGCAATCCAATGATTCACTTTTGATCTCCAAAACTTATAAATCTGATTTTTCATGTGACATTGTATTGAATTGGGCTACTTCTCCCAGAAAAATCAAAAGGAAACTTTGTTTTAAACAAATCCTGGAGTGGTGTGGGTCTACTGGACTCTCTGTGATGCTCAGGGAAACATATGCAAAAGAAAGTTACATGGAGTATAAGATGGGGAAAAATCCCATTTTGCCATTTTTGCACATGTGCACATACCTTACCATTTATCATACCAAGTGGGTAAACACATAGCTTGCTTCCTGTATCCCTCAGGGAGAGGTACAGAGATACACAGCCAGCTACTCTTACGCTAAACTACAAATTTACAGTAGAAAAGTAAGGGATGAGCCTGCTTGACTCAGTCTTAACAGAGGAAGACACATTTACATGGGCAAAGAAACTCAGATTGTACCTTGAAACCCCAGGAAAAATACTGAATGAGGTTAAATATAACAGTTATGTAGTTCTGTATCTAAAAAGCAACAAAGAAGAGTTAAAGTAGACATTAGAATTAAAGCATCAATTTATATATTTAGTCCTGTATTTCACTATAAAGATAATAAGTATGTAAAACAACTGAGCAGAGAATACATATTTTCATGACTAAATATAAGTTTTAGAAGATATGAGTAAATTATATTAAATATCTGTTCCTGTAAATTGATGGTCATTGGAAAAGACTGAAGACTAGGGAAGTGTCTTCTTTTGAACCTGAAAGGTATGTCTCTGCTATATGGAAAGAAAGGCATGAGCTGTATGAGAAGTCTATCGAACCCCATTGTCAGTTTCACACTTTCAATAGTTTCAGTACACATTCCTTATGTATACGGCTTTCCAGCTGATTACAGTTTCTCATTTATTTCCATCTGATATTTCTATTTAATTAGTCCTAGAGTGACTCACTCTTTTTTACCTTTCCAATTGCTCCTCTCTTTCTTTATTATTTTCTGGCTGTCTGGTCATGAAAAATTTTCATTTAGTGTTTTTTTTTGGTACTGGGAATCTAACTCACAACCTCGTGCTTGCCAGGCAGGTGCTGTGCTGCTGAGCTATATGCAAGGCCATTCATTTAGTCTTATAATCCCTTTGTGCTCTCTACTAATGGTTCATTAAAACTTTTTTCTAAGTTTTTACATGTCATACAGGTATTTTTATACTTCCTAAGATGTTTAAATCTTTTATTAAGTAAACATCTAGTAGGACACATTTTGTAAATATGTTTTTGTACTATGTTCAAAATTAGTGACTTTTATCATTGCACATTACAGAAGTTCGACGCTGATTTCAAAATGATCAAACAAATAAGCCCTCAGAAAGTCACACAACTTTTGTATATAGTCACTGCCTACATGCCAATTCTCAGCATCAATATTTTAAAATTGATGTGTAGTTTTGGAAGGATCACTGGATATTTACATGTTTATTAACTGCAGTATTCATATAGATTTCTTTCTTGTATAAATTTCTTATCCAGGTGAAACGTGGGGAAATATATCTAAGCATTTTGTGGTGTTAGTATCTCAAAAATTGCAAGGACTGGTATGTAGGTGAATGACCAAAGGGGAGTATAAGGAGTTAGTACTACAAAAATAGATGTAAAATTGCTAGAGAGTTTGTAATTTCTCCTGTATTACAGGCAGTGATAAATTCTTGAAAAATACCTAATTTTTTTTACTGAGTACTTAGTCTGCCAGGGTAAGTTACGTATGTTAAGTACTTAACATTCACTTTCTCATATACTCCTCATAAATACTCTGTAAGTACTATAATTATCCTCGCTTTGGAGATGAGGAAGCAGATTTTTGGAGGTTAAGCATCCTAGCTCAAGGGAAACAGTTACTCGGTGATGGAGCAGAAATTCACTTTGGCTCTAACTTAAAAAGCCCATTCTCTAAGCCAGAGGACAGTGGGAGTCCATGTGCCTTTTCCAAAGATCACTCTGGTAGAAGTATGAGAACAGACTGCAGGGAGAAAAGTCTAAAGTTTAAAGGCAGTGAGACCAGAAAGGGATGCTGTTGCAGTAGTCAAGACCTGTTAGGCCCTGTTAAGGGGGCTGTCCGTTAATCATCGGAATTTTGCAGAGGAATGACATGGTCAGACAGGTTATTTAGGACACCTCTCTGGCAGCCCTTGTGAAAGATGGATTGGAGGAGCAAGACTAAAGGCAGAAAGATAAATAGGTACCTATCCTTTCTCCATCCCACACTTACCTTGACGTCACTCCATCTATGCTCTAAGAAGTTGGGTTTTGCCCACTTTTCTACGTAGTGGACTTCCTGGTCAGAGCTCCTACAGAGCGCCAGTGGTGGCATCCGTCGCCGGCGGGGGTGGGGCGCATGCGCGCGGTTGCTAGGCAAACAGCGGTTGGGCTCAGCAGAGATAAAGGCGCCAGGGTTGTGTGTGTAGGCAGCGGCTCCAGAGGAGGAGGTGCACGAGGATGCAGCTGCGACCGCGGCCCCAAGAGGGAGCCGCGGCTGTCTGTGGCCGCGGGGACTGAGGGACGGGAATCAGGCCTGAGGGTCACTTCACTGAAGAGACTGGGGGCGGCGGTCCCGCCAGAGGCTCAGGCCTGCTAGGAGGGGAAGGTCCGGGCTGCTGGGTGAGGGCCTCTCCTCTCCCCATTCCTTCCCCTCATCCTTCTACGTCGATGGTGGTGAAGTTGGAGACGCCAGGGAGCCAAGGCACCAGGTTTCTCCCTTACATCCAGCTCCTCTCTGGCCCCATCTCTTGGACACCTGCGCAGCCACCTCCCTTGCCCGCCAAACCCATCCGCGGTGGCGGGCGGGCGGGGGAGGGGCTCCTTCCCCAGCTTCCTCGCTGGGGCTGCCTGGAACCGAGCTGGGCGACGACGGTGACCATAGGAGAGTAGGGGGTGAGTAGCGGCACCGCACTCCTCCAGTGCTGGAGCGCCTTTCCGGCCTCTGGGGCCCCGGGAGGAGAGTGAAATACTGCTTTTTCCTCCTGAAGCTACCTTTGCTTGCGGCTAATTCGAGGTAGTTTTGTTTCTCAAAGCCATCACTTTCTGGCCTCAGCTCCTACGTCCAGGAATGTAGGGTCGGTGCTTAAGGCCTGGTTTTGCTTCTTTGGTGCCACAGTTATTGACAGCTGTATGTACAGTCTCGCCGCTGGGTCCCTGATTCCAAGACAGTCTCTCCCAGTGCCATGGTCGCTCCTTTCTCCTCTCAGTGGTTCTGTTTCTGCCTCTGACTATTGCTCTCAGGAGGCTCAGCCTGAACTCATGCTTCTGAAGAGCCTATTCTCTACGCTGCTGTTGCTTCTTGCTAAAGCCTTGAACAGCTAGCTAGCTACAGTGACCCCTTACTTTACAGTTTTCTTTTTACTCGTGTGCCAAAAGCTTCTGAAAGCCTTGTGGCTGGCTTCTGACCTTTAGAATGTAATAGTAGGAAGATAGTAATTACATCAAGTAATGATGATGATTGATAATAATCATAATACTAGTAATAATAATAAGCCAATCGAGCAGCACACACTCTACTTGACTTTTCAAAGTGCTGTCAAACTTGAGAAATAGGCAGAGTGGATCATTGGTAACAGATTTTATGAACTAACTATTCTTCATTCAAAATGACATACTTATTTTTCATCCAGAATGATGACATACTACTTCGTTTTCTTTGCAAAACGTGTTGATAAAACCTAAAACGTTTCCAATGAAAATAAGGCTGGATTGTGATCTATTTATTTATTGAGGTAACCTGCACTTGGAAATAGTCACTTTCCAAAAACATTGGCATGAGGCACCAGATATTTTGGACAAGGTAAAGTTTAAATTAGGATCTAAAGTTGTGAGCTACACATTTTGAAAATTTAAAATATTATCTTTGAGGAGTGAGATTCTTTCTTTAAAAGCAGATGATTGAACAAAACTACAGTTCACTTTGACCCCTTTCGAAGTGGACTGAATTTCAATTAACTAGTAATTTTGATTGTAAGGTACTTCTGTGAGCAGACAATGGAAGATGGGTTCCTTCTTATATTTGGATCACTTCCATTCCTAGTGTTTTTTAAGCCATTTCAGGTTTCTTTTGTCCAAAAAGAAGTGATGAAAAAGAAGTACAATAACAGAGGACCTAAATTTAGTTTTTGTAAATCCTTTTAAACTAAAGATTTTTGAAAAGGAGATGGATGCCATTTGTGATTAACTTTAGTGAATCTACTAGAACTGCCAGTTCCCTAATAGTTTTGAATAAAATGCTTTACCTTAACAGATTTCTTGTTTGAGGGTCTTTTTGGTATGGTTTAAAGTGCAGTATAACTCTGTTGCCACTGGAAAATAATCTTAGATTTCAGTGTGTATTGTTTGTTTGATGCACTAGCAAGCTGACATGCTTCTAGTTGCTAGATTCTAAAGTTAGAGGTGTTTTTGTTTTGAAAAAGCTCTTGAATTAAAGTCTGAATTATTTGAAATAATAATTACCACATGAACCCCTGCTGTGTGCTGTCACATATTTCGGAACCTGGAAGTGATTTGGATACAATAGAATTCTATTGTAATGACTATGGCTAGGTAAGCATCTCATACAAAAGAGCATTTACCAAGGTGTCATAAAAATAATATTGATAGATCATTTTGCAGGTACTGTGAAGACATTGTCCAGTGAACTGTGGAATGAAGATTTTTGTTTCTTTTATTTTTACAGTGACTTTCAACCAGCTTTTATTTTCTAGCTTGTACTGTGTGCCCATTACTATACTGGGTGTTGTGGAAATAGAACAAAAACAGGTCCCAAGAATTAAATTGCTTAAACTTGTATGGACAAAATACATATATAAGATATCATGTTGAACAATTGAAACTTAGAATAAAGATTAAGAGAATTAATAGTAAAGGAGATTACAGAGGCTGAGGTACGTCTGAGAAGGTTTTATAGAAAAAGTCTGACTTGACTTTGGATGTATAGGCATTGTTGAAAGGAGAGGAAGTTCAGTGTAGCATGAGCTATGCCACTTGATTTTCCAATTTTTGTACATATTATTCTCTTGGCTAAACTCAAAGGAGGAGGGGGACTGTCAGTAGCAATTTATTTCATTTTAGTGAGCATAGTTTTCTATATTACGTACTAGATTAATAAATTAACTATAAATAAATTATAAATGCACATGCTGTAGAAGTCAGACTTAAAATAATCATGCGTTCTCCTGGGAGAATGTTTTCTAAGCAGACATAGATAATTAAGTTCATATATTGTTATATACTGTATGTTTTTACTTCCCACTAAGGAACTGTTTTAATCTATGTGTTTCATATAAAACTGGCCTGATAAGTATAATCTTAGATGATTAATATGCTCCAAACCCTATTTCCTGATAAATTGTATAAGCAACATGAATTTTGGTTTATTAAATATATGATAACTTTGTTTTTACACTACCTTAATACTACTATTTCTACCATTTTCTGAAAATAAACAGAAGAGATATTTCAGTCTTGCAAATGGATCCTGTTAAAGCTCTAAAAATGTTATTAATAATGCAATTAACATTCATATTCAAACTACAAATATGAACCTGTGCAAAACTCATTTTAGCTCATTTCTTACAACTTTTTGCTGTGTTGAATTGATTACATGACTAATGGTTTGTTGTTTTGTATTTTTTTAATTGTTTTATTTTTTTTTAGACAAGGGCTTGCTATGTAGTTCAGGCTGGCCTTGAAGTCCAGGCTGGCCTCAAACTCACAGCAATCTTCCTGCTTCAGCCTCTGGAGTGTTGAGAGTACAGGCATGCACCACCACACCTGGCTCTGCTGGGTTTTAATCAACCATTATGAGTTGATGTTTGCATATAGAAAATCATACTGCAATTACAGATGGTCTCTGACTTACCATGGTTTCCCTTGTGATTTTGCAACTTAAAATGGTGCAAAAGCAATATGCATTTGGTGGAAACTGTACATTTAATTTTGATATTTTCCCAAGCTAGTAATATGTTCAATATTTTCTATCAATACTGTGCAGCAGCCAGTGAACCATGGCTCCGTCAGCCATGTGACCATAAGGGAAAACAACCAATAGTTTACAATGAACTGTGCTGTTAAACTATGATTTTCAGTAGGTTAGGTGCATTAAATGCATTTTTGAATTATAATATTTTCAATTTTGGATGAGTTTTTTGGAATACAACCCCATCATAATTCAAGGAGCACCTCTATTACATCAAAAAAGAGGCTCAAATACTTCTCCAAATTGCCAATTGCATTGTTTCAAAAATATTTTAATATGTATGCTAATTTGTTAAATTTATACTATTTATCTAGTTCATCAAAAAGAAAGTTTGTGTTATCTGTTTGTTTTTCTTTGTAAGAATCTTTTTGGTCTATGTCTTATACTCTGAGTAATTACTTTGAAGATAATGATATACAGTGTATTAGCTGTTGTTATTCTCAATATTTTGTTAGGAAACTTTGTTTTATTTTTTCATAAAATAAAAATATATAAAGTACTTAAAAGTGCTTTTAAGTAATTTTAACATTTTCTCTACTGTTTTGTTTACTAATTTGTTTAGCAAACTCTTAATGCAAAAATATTATTGAAGTTAATCTCAGTCCCTTTCTGAATTATAACAAATTCTGAAACAGTGGGGCCCAAGTTACAACACAGCAAAATTTCATTCATGCATGCTCCACTAATCAAGAATTTTTTTAGCCTACGTATATATAGCAATCATGCTAAAAATATTTTCTGCAGAGTGTCAACTCCACGCTGGTAATGGATTCTACTCTATAGGAAAAGCAACTAGAGTCCTACCAGAGGTTAGGAAGTATTGGAGTTTCTTTACTGGATGTCAGAGTATTGATACCGAATTTCAGTAAGTGTTAAGAGAGATGAAGATAGGGAGATCTAGGTTTTATGTATTTAAAAACATCTTCTAAGTACTCAATTAGGATATTAGATGTATTGGTCTGTGAAAGGGATTATAAATTAATACAAATTGAATATGCTTATCTGAATCCTTGGAAGCAGAAATGTTTCAGATTTTGGAGTTTTTCGGGTTTTAGAATATTTGCATAGCTCTACCAGTTGATTATCCCTAATCCCAAAACCCAAAATTCAAAATGCTCAGATAGCTGAAACTATTTGAGCACTGACATATTGCTCAAAAAGTTTTGGATTTTGGATTTTGGATTATCAGATAAGGGATGATCGATCTGTAACATAAGCAAAATTGAGGCAATAGTTATGGTAAACTGCTTTCAGATGTTTTAAAAACTACAGTGGCAGTGTTATTTGGATGCAAATTCAATGAACTTACAAATTTTTCTTACTGTTTCATCAGAGTTAGAGGGTAAAATGTTCATTACAATTTACACCTAGTAGTCTTAATAAGTTGATGTCATAACTTTCAAAGTAATAAAATTTCAGGATCTTTCCTAGTTCTGAATGAGTAAACATGTAATATATGCATACATGTTGATGCTAATTTGTTCTATTTGTGCTTTGATGCACTAAGCTCTAACACCCTGCATTTCAGAAGTTCTGAGATGAAATTCTGACAAGACACTGGAATTTCCACTCTGATTAACTTTAGACTATACCTAATAATAGGGTTGTTAGAGGCTTGTTACTTACTACTGATGTTCTCCCCAGAGGAGAAAAACTGGTTCTTTGTTTCATGCCTTCTACAGTAATGAGAAACTTTTCTCTACTATGTAACTCACTGCTCTGTACTTACAGATCTTGTATCTTAGGTGTAACAGCAAAGGAAGCAGTAGCACAGTTTATTGTATTAGTTAGAATAAAAATTTAGCTCTTTGAAATTTTTAACTAATTAAAATTCCTCAAACTCCCATCTTTGCCATTCCAGTGATGTCTGTGATAAAGTTTTGCTGTGTATATACTTATAGAGTCATATAGCTAAACATTGAATCCAAAGTAGGAATTAGTGAAATCTGTTTAATTCTTTTTTTTTTTTTTTTTTTTTGTGGGTACCGGGGGGTCGACCTCAGGACCTCGCGTGCCAACAGGCACCCGTGCCGCTGAGCGATATCACCGGCCCCTTTTTCGTATGTGGGATCTGGGAGTCGAACTCGGGCCGTCGCGCTTGCAAGGCAGGCGCTTACGCCGCTGAGCCATCTCACCGGCCCGAAATCTGTTTAATTCTTAATAGTCTGTATTAATAGAGAGAAGTAAAAACTCAGAAAATATTTCAAATCATTAGAATTTAGGAGATGATTTGGATTTATATTTGGATATGAATATTTCTAACCTAGGTAATTCCAGAAATATGGCTAACTAAAGGCTATGGGATATAAAATCTTGCTAATAAATTAAGGATTAGTACAAGTACATAATGAAGGTATAGCAGGGATACTTTGAAAAAGAGGTCCAGATCTTTAAATTGTGAATATTTGCTGATTACTGACCCGATTGTATGTGTCTTGATTAAAGATTTTTGGTAAATTGGGTGTGGTGGCACATACCTGTGGTCCCAGCTACTCCAGAGAGACCAGCCTGGGAAAAACCTTGTCTTAAAAAAAAGATTTTGGGGCCGGTGAGATAGCTCAGCTGCATAAGCACCTGCCTGGCAAGCGTGAGGTCCTGAGTTTGACTCCCGGTACCCACATACGAAAAAAGGGCCGGTGATATTGCTCAGCAGCACAGGCGCCTGTTGGTGTGCGAGGTCCTGAGGTCAACCCCCGGTACCCACAAAAAAAAGAAAAAAAAGATTTTGGTAGCAAATAATAAGTACTTCAAATTAGATTAAAATAACAATTGTAATTTTTGTATTTATGTTAAGGCTCCAAGAGGTGCTCATGGAAGCCAAGGGGAAAAAATACACCTTAGGCACATGAGGGACCCAAAATAGGGTGAAAAAAAAGTCAATAATTAAGGAGACTTTATTCCCTTTTTCTCTTATCTATTCCCATCCCTGGATCCACGTAGGGTGTCTCATTTATCTTTATTTCTTTCAGCATGTCTACTTCATTTTTCTCACTCCCTCAGTAAGCATGGCTTACCCAAGAGTTCCCAAGTTTATATATTCTAAATGTAGGCAATCAGAAGATACTCATTAGCATTTCTGAATCTCAACTCCCAATTCTTAATGACCCAGTTTCTACCATATCGCCAGCCAGGATCTGATTATTTATAACTGGAGGGGCAAGATCGTATTGTATATATATGACTATTAGCCCTCAAACCTAAGTGAAGATACGTAAAGTTTCCAAAGTACGGTGTGGGCTGAACAGCATCTCAAATAGTGTCTAATATGGAGTATCATTTATGGTGCATAAAATACATTATTTAAAGATACATATATAACATATCTAAAAGAGAAGAAATAGATTACCTTTGTCATATGCTTATTTTCATTAAGAGACAATGAAAATTGGAGATGATGCCATCTAGCCTCCTCATTTCAAGGAGAAGGAAATTGAGGAATAAAGAACAATTAAACAAAAAGACGTTCAAAATCACACAACAGCTGGGAGTGGTGGTGCATGCCTGTAATCCCAGCACTTGGGAGGCTGAGGCAGGAGGATCACCATGAATTCGAGGCCAGCCTGGGCTACCAAGTGAGTTCAAGGCCAGCCTGAACTGCATAGTGAAACCCTGTCTCAGAAAGACAAAATAAATAAATAAATAAATAAATAAATAAGATCACACAACAAATAACACAAAAGCTATGATTAGAATTTGATTCTTGGGTTTTGAGTTTTTTCTTAGATTATCATCAGGGTTACAGTGCTGAACAAAACCAGCTTCCTGTAACTGGAGTTTGCATTCTGGAAGAAGATACAGGCCATAAATAAATAATATATAATGTCAGTGATAAGGGTTGTTAGGGTAGTAAATGAAGAAAAAGGGATAAAGAGCAATATGTGATGCAGTTTTAGCTACTATGGTCAGGAAAGGTATCTCTAATGAGGTGAGATTGGGCAGATATCTGAATAAACTAAGGGAGCAGGACACATAACTATACAGTGGAAGAAAACTACTGGCACAGAATGGAATGTGCAAAGGCTCTGAGGCAGGAACCTGATTGGCACGTTCAAGGAACAGCAAGAATGTATCTAGAATGTAGCATGAAATACAGTGGTAAAAAATAAGATAAAAGGTATATTTGGAGGCCAAATCACATAGTCCTTCATATTACAAAATGGAAGTTTTAGGTTTTATTCTGTGTGATAAGGAAGTTCTGGGAGGTTGAGAGAAATGATTTAATTTGATTTAAATTTAAAAGGAATATTCTGGTTGCTCTGTGAAGAGGGCAAGAGAAGAAGAGAAATAAATTAGGAGGATGTTACGATAATCTGGGTGAGAGAAAATGGTTGGACTAGGGTGATACTAGTGAAGAAAGTGAAAAGTAATCAAATTCTGAATAAACACACACACATACATCGATGCAAAAACTGTGCTGTTTTTGAAATAAAAAATTGTAGGAAGTTTTAATAAATATGTAGAGAAACCCTCTTCACACTTCATCTAGCCTCTTGCAAATGTTATGTTGCATGAAAACAGTATAGCATGGTATAAAAAACCAGAATGCTGACATTGATCTTATTCACATTTCCCATTTTATAAGCACTCATGCATGTAGCTCTATGCATTTTTCACATGTGTAGCTTCATCCAAACAACACCACATCAAGATATTTTATTGTGCCATCACCACAAGGCTGTCTTAGTCTCACTCTTCACAAAGCCACACCCACCTCCTTTACACTTCTGAAACCTCTGACTTCTAGTCTGTTCTCTATTTCTGTAATTTTGTTATTTTGTGAATATTTTGTAATGTTCCTCTTTCTCTCTAGTAGTTTTCTTTGCTGTAAAGTCTACTTTACATGGTGTTATTATATTCTCCTGATGCTTTTTAAAAATCCATGTCTCAATGGCATCACTTTTTCAATCCCTTTATTTTCATTGTACCTATGTAGATATATCTGAAGTAAATTTCTTGTAGACAGAATATAACCATATTTCTTTTTTAAAAACACCTACTTTGCTAGTCTCTGTCTTTTAATTAGTGCATTTATATTACTTGTATATGAATATAAATAAAATAATTACTGATACATCAGGGTTATTTCCACTTTTTGTTGTGGTAAAAATCACGTGAGTTCTAGCCTCCTAACAAATTTTTAAGTGTACATACAATCCAGTATTGTTTATATATCTGTACATTGTTTTATAGAAGATTTATAGGACTTTTTCATTTTGTATTATTAGAACTTTATACAGCAGTTCCTCCATGTTTCCCCTTCTCTCCAGTCTGTGGCTGTCACCATACTCCTTTCTATCTCAATGAATTTGAATGCTTCCTATAAGTGCACTCACAGAGTGTTTGTCCTCCTATGATCAACTTACTTCACTTATCATGAAGTCAAATTCTCAGAGTTCATCCATGCTATAGCACATGATAGGAATTTCTTCTTTATTAAAGCTGAATAGTATTCTATTATATGCACAGGCCACATTTTGTATATCTATCCATCTATTGATGGACATCTACATTGTTTCTACCTCTTATCAATTGTAAAACATACTACAAAGAATATGGGCATGCAAATATATCTTCTAGATACTACTTTTAGTCCTTTTGGGTAATTACCCAGAAGTGGGCTTGCTGGATTACATGGTAGTTCTGTTTTTAATTTCATGAGGAAATCTGTACTGTTTTCCATAATGGCTGCACCATTTTACAGCCCCAGCAACAGTGCAGAAGGGTTCTAATTTTCATTAACACTTGTTTTCTTTATAAAATAGATGTCATTATGTACGTTTAGATAATATGGTGTCATGAGATATATGTATATATTTATAAATGTATACATAGTTACTATAGTGAAACAAATTGATATATTCATCTTCTCAAATAGTTACCCATGTTCCCCCTGTGGTAAGTGCAAGTATAACCTACATATTTAGCAAAAATCTTGACTACAATACACTGTTATTAATTATAATACACTGTAAAATTTAATGTACAACACTTATTTTCTGTTTTGTTTTTTGAAATAATGTTCATCTTAAAAGGTGAATTGACAACTATTGTAAATTTCTCTGATGATTAGTAATGTTGAGATATTTTCATATACAATACCTGTTAGACACTTGTAAGTATTATTTGGAGAACTATTTGAGTCCTTTGCTTATATCAAAATGGAGTTAGTTTTTCTATTGAGTTATATAAATTCCTTATATATTTTGGATTTTAATTACTTATCAAATAGTTTTAAATATTTACTCACATCTGTTTGTTAACTTTTAACTTTATTGATGAGTTTCTTTGTTGTGCAGATGATTTATAGGTTATTTAGTTTCAGTTGTTTAACTTTGCTTTTGTTGTCTGTACTTTTGTCATATATAAAGAAAAATCATTGACGAGACCAGTGTCATAAAGCTTTCCCTTTATATTTTGTTTCTAGGAGTTTTACAGGTTCAGATCTTAGGTTTAAGTCCTTAATCTATTTGGAGTTAATTTTTGTATTCAGTGTAGGATAAGACCCAATTTCATTCTTTTGCATGGATATATGCCATCAGCATTATCTCTTGAAGAGACTATCCTTTAGTATGTAGTCTTGCAGCACTTATCAAAGATTATTTGATATTTGATCGAATTTGTATGTGTTTAATTCTGAGCTCATTGCTTATTTTTCCAAATTGGTATATAGCTATATCTATATCCATATCAATATCCACATCCATATCCATATCTCTTTACCCTACTTCCATGCTGTTTTGATTACCATGGCTTGTAGTATGTTTTGAAATCTGGGTATGTGAGGTCTCCAGGTTTGATGTTCTTTCTTGATATTGTTTTGGATATTGAGTGTTCATTGTGGATCCATGTGAATTTTAGGATTTTTATTTTTATTTTTGTAAAAAATGATATTGGAATTTTTTGGAAGATTGCATTGTATCTGCAGATTGCTTTGATTATTATGGATATTTAAACATGATTATATCTTACTGTTCATTAATACAGTGTCTTTCAATTTATTTGTCCTTTGATTTCTTTCATCAGTGTTTTTCAGTTTTCAGTGTCTTTTCCCAGTTTGATTAAGTTCATTAAGTATTTTATTTTTTTGATGCTGTTGAAAATGCAATGATAGTCATAGTTTTCCTTTCAAATTGTTCATTGTTAGTGTATGGAAACATGACTTTTGTGTATGTTGATTTTGTATTCTGAAACTTTACTGAATTTGTTTATTAGTTCAAACAAGATTTTTTGTAGTCTTTTTTTGTATATGAAATCTCTTTGTCTGTGAACAGGAATAATTTTATTATTCCCTTTCATGATTTACATGACCTTTATTTGTACTTCTTTTTCTTACTTAATTGCTCTAGATAGAATTTATAATACTGTCAGTGGACATCTTTGTTTTTTCCCTGATTTTAAATGAAAAGATTTCAGTTTTTCATCATGGAGTATGATTTTAGCTGTGGACTTTTCACATATGACCTTCATTTCATTAAGGAAATTTCCTTCTACTTCTAGTTTGTTCAGCTATTTTGTCATGAAAGGGTGTTGAATTTTGTCAAATGATTTTTCTTTATGTATTAAGAAGATCATGTGATTTTTATTCTTAATTTTCATAATACGTTTAATCATATTTACTGATTTTCATATGTTTAAATGTCCCAGGTATAAATCCCATTTGGTCATGGTGTGTAATCCTTTTAATGTGCTGATGAATTTTGTTTGCTAGTATTTTGTTGAGGATTTTTACATCTGTGTTCATTAGGGATATTTTCCTGGTTTTTTTTTTTTTTCCTTGTGATGTATTTGACTGATACTAGAGTAATGCTCACCTCATGAAGTGAGTTTGGAAATGTTCCCTTCCCTTCTGAAAGAGCTTCAGAAGGGTTTGCACTAATTCTTTAAATTTTTGTATGATTCATCAGTGAAGTCATCTGGTCATTCCTTGTTGGGAGGCTTTTAACTGCTAATTCAATCTCCTTATTAATCATAAATATGTCCAGACTTTCTATTTTTTCATTATTCAGTCTTGGTGCATCCAAGATTTCTAGGAATTTATCCATTTCTTCTAGGTTATCCAATTTGTTGGTATATAATTATTCATATTAGTTTCTTATAATTTTATCATTTCTGTAGCATTCGTTATAATGTCTCTTTGTTTTCTGATGTTTTCAGTTCTCTTATTCTTAGTCTAGCTAAAGATTTTGTCAATTTTATTTTTTAGAAAACTAACTCAATTATTTTGATCTTTCCTACTATTTTTCTAGTCTCTTTCATTTATTTCTGCTTGGATCTTTATTTCCTTCTTTCTACTAACTTTGGTCTTAGATATTTTTTAGAGTTTCTCAAGGTGTAAATTTAGGTTGTTAATTGAAATCTTTCTGTTTAAAAATACATGGTTATGTCTATAAACTATCCTCTTAGTAGTGTACTGCTTTTGCTGAATACCGTAAGTTTTTATTTGTTTGGTTTGGTTTGGGTTTTTGAGATAGGGTCTTGCTATGTAGTGCAGGCTAGCTTTGAACTCTATGTAGCCCAAGCTGGCCTCAAACTCATAGCAATCCTCCTACCTTAGCTGCCTGAGTGCTGGGAATACAGGTGTGTGCCACCACACCTAGCTTGGTTTTGGTATGGTAGCCTAAGTTTTGGTATGCTGTATTTTGTTTTTGTTTTTCTCAAGATATTTTAAATTTCCTCTTTGATTTCTTCTTTTGCCTACTGATTCTTCAAAAAGTGTTATATAATTCACATATTTTGAACTTTTCAATTTTTATTCAGCTATTATTTTTTATTAATACATGTTCTCAGTACCTCCAATTATATTTATTATGGGGAGTTGGTACATATGCACAATATATCTTCTTTCCTTTTTTTTTTTTTTCATTCTCTCCCTCCCTTCCCTGTTTCCTTTGACTCTTGGTCCCCTTCCAATTTTCAAAAGTTCTGTTTTCATTATCATTGTTCCCTTCAATTCTTTTATTCCATCCCATTTCCCTTCCCTCACTCCTCCCTCCCTCCAGGTATTGATTTCTAATTTCATTCCACTGTGGTTGGAACAGTTACTTGGTAGGTTTCAATCTTCTTGTTTTCTCTTCTAACGTTTGTTAAGACTTATTATATGACTCAATGTAGTTAATCCTAGATACACTGTTCTATGTATATTTGAGAAGAGTGTGTATGCTGCTGTTGGGTGGAGGGTTTTGCACATACATTTAAGGTCCAATTCACCTATGATATTTTTCCATCGCTCTGTTTCTATGTGTATTTGAGGAGAATGTGTATTCTGCTGCTGAGTAGAGTGTTCTATATATACCTTTTAGGTCCAGTTAGTCTATAGTATTGTCCTCTGTTTGCATTTTTTATCTTCTATCTGTTTGATTTATCCCTTCTTGAAGAGGTGTTTTGAAATTATCTATGGTTATTATGTTACTGTGGTTTCTCTCTTCAAGTCTGTACATTGTTGTTTCCTATATTTGTTCTCAGAACTTTACTATTAGGTGCATATATATATTTATAATTCTTATTTCTTCCTTTTGAACTGACCCTTTTATCCTTACATATACTATTTTTCTCTTACAACAATTTTTGACTTAAAATCTATTTTATCTGATATAAGTATGAGCACTGCCCACTTTTGGTCACCATTTGGTGAATCTTTTATAGACAGCATATTGTTAGATTTTTTTTTGTTTATCCATTCAATCAAGCTATGTCTTTTGACTGCAGAATTTAATCCATCTATGTTCAAATAATTATTGATAGAAGAAGACTTACTATTGCTCTTTTACTGTTTTCTGTTTTGTAGCCTTACTGCCTATTTTCTTCTCTTGCTGTCTTTCTTTGTAGTTTATTCACTTCTTTCTGTAGAGACATGTTTTGATTCCTTTCTCACTTTTGTGTATCTTCTTTAGATTATTTTGTGGTTACCATAAGACTTACACAAAGTATCCTGTAATTACAACAGTCTATTTGAGATCACATCAACTTATTTTTAGATGCACACAAAAACTCACCACGTATAATTCGGCTTCCACTTTGTTATTGACATTGCAAATTACATATTTTATATTTCCAATAATACACGTTACAGTTATCATTCTTTATTTATACTTTTACCTATTACTTTCTATACCAGAATAAAATGATATGTGTACACCTGTTCACTATTCCAGCATTCTCTTTTGTCTACATGTTTACTTCACTGCTGAGCTCTATATTTTCATATGCTATCAGATTGCTTTAAGTTGTCCCATTTTTCAACTTGAAGACTATCTTAACATTTTTTGTAAGGCAGGTCTAGTAGTGATGAACTCCCTCTGCTTATATTTATATGAGAAAGTCTTTATTTCTTCTCTAAAGACAACTTTTTCTAAATATAGTATTCTTTATTGACAATGTTTTTTTTTTTTTTCAGCATTTTGAGTTAAGCATTTCATTTCCTTCTGGCCTGAAAGGTTTATGATGACAGTCTTATGGGGCTCTCTTGTATGTGACGAGGCACTTTTCTGTCCCTCCTTTTGAAAGTCTTTGTATTTGACATTAGACAGTTTGGTTATAATGTATGTCAATTTTATGTTCTGTGAATTCATCCTAGTTAGGTTCTGTTGGGCTTCATAGATCTGAAGGTCCATTTCCTTCCCTATATTTGGGATGTTTGGTCCATTGTTTCTTTAAATAATCTTTCTTCTTTCTTTTTTCTCTTCTTTTACTGCCATAATGTATATATTGGTCCACTTGATGGCTTCCCATAAGTTTCTTAGATTTTCTTCATTCTTTTTATACCTTTTTTTCTCTGACCTATAATTTCAAGTGACATATCTGCAAGTTCTCTAGTGCCTCTTTCTCTTTCATCAAGTCAGCTGTTGAATCCTTCTAGAGATTTCTTTTCAGTTTAATGTATTCTTTTGTGTCAGTTTTTGGAAATTTATTCTATTTCTTTGTTTTGGCCATGATTCCTTATTCCTTCCTCTCTTTTGTACCTTTGTGTTTAACAAAATGGCCACTTCTCCAGATCTTCTGACTGGCTTCATCAGGGAAAGGCTTTCATCAGTTGACCCGATTAGAGATTCTGGGAGCCTTTCAGACCTTTCCTGTGGATGCTTCTCCAGACTTGCATATGTAAATTCCATATTAGAAGGATTTGCTAGTTCCTTTTTTTTCCCAGTTCATAGTATCTTGTCCCCTGGTGTCTATTTGTGGTACTCTATGCTCTTGAACTTCTCCCCTCAAGCTTCTGAAGTGTCCTGGGTTTCATCAGTGCTTTGAATCTGTTGAAACAAAATCAATTTTGTGGGGAACTCCCTTAAAGTAGGAATATTGGACAGTCAGTGCACACTTTCTCCACTTACCCCAAGGAGAAGCCACTGAGCTGTATTAAAATCTCTACAACATTTCCTGAAGAGCAGCAGCACATCACCTGGACCTTTAATTCTCAGAGGCCCCCAGGCACTCAGAGTATTTTGGATCTTGTCACCCTTCTGGAGCAAGTGAGACATAAACCAATCTCTTCAGAAGCTCCTGGAAAAGATAGCATTTTGAGCTCATGCTTCAATTCTTTCCTTCTCCAAGGAGAATCTAAGGATTGAGAGTTTTCACTTTCCTTTTCCATTCCATGCTGGAAGGATGTGCTACATGAGTGAGTGCATTCTAGTCCAAACTTTTGCCTTTATTTTTAGTAGTCCCCAACCTGGCATCCCTTTCCACTAGTACTCAGATTCAAGCAAGACACATCTCAGTTTCTCAACTCTTTCCCTCCCCAAAAAGTCTGCATGTGAGACATATATTTCAGTCTTCTTTTTTCTTCCCCAGGGAGAAGCCAAGAATTGGGAATTTTCTCCTGATTGCATTGTGCTGAGATTGGCAGAGACCATGACAAGTAAGTAACACAAATTTCCTCCTGGCTTCAATGTGGCTGGTTTCATGCTTACCTGTGATGCAGGAACCTGTTAATTTGTTTTCAGATTTCTTTTGAAGGGAATTAATCTATGTATTCATTGTTGAATTTATGTCTCCATTTGGAGAAAGGAAGATATCAGGCTTTTAATTCTGACATCAACAGTTTCCATTTTATTATTTGTTTTCTGTTTGCTTCCTGTTTCTTTTTGCTCTTTGAACACATTTTTCTTATCTCCCAGAATTCCAATGATACATACAAATGCTAGGTGTTTTGTTACAGCTCCATGGATTTCTTAGGGTCTTTTTTTTTTTTTTTTTAATTTTTATGTTTTCTTTACTCTTTGTTAAGATTGAGTAAATTTTACTGATCTGTCTTCAACTTCACTGACTGTATTCTTTCTCATATCTACTCTAGTACTGAATCCATCTAGTAATTTAACAAAATAGCTATATTTTAGTTTTATAGTTTGCCTTTGATTCTTTTTAAAAGCTTAACACATTTATTTGCTGATATTTTCTATTTTTGTCCATTTGTCTCAATGAAATTTTAGTTACTTGTTGAAGCATTTTTATGACAGTGATTTTAAAGCTCTTGACGCATGTTATCTTGATATTGCTGTTTAGTTAATTGTCTTCTATTATTCAATTTGTAATTTTCCTAGTTCTTGGTATGAGGAATGAGTTTTCCATTGCATCTTGGACATTTTGTTACTATTTTATAAATCTCTTGATCCTATTTAAATCAGGCAGTCATCTGTTTCAGGTTTAGAATACAGGTCCTGGCCTACTTTTTGGGTTTCAGGTTCAGTGATAAAACTCATTGAACCATTTTCAGAGCCATTTGTATATTAGTCTGATCTGTTTTGTTCTTCTGACACTGCTGCAGATCTTACTCATTTCCTATTGGTGTCAACTGCTGGGGCATACAGCACTTTCTTGGGCTATCTGGTGTCATTAAGCTACCTTTTCTTATAGGAGTTGGAGCAGAAGACAGTGGGACTGAGTCTTCTTATGCCACTAGATTTAGTACCAGGAGATGGTAGTGTCGTAAGTACAGGATGGGGAGTGGATGGATCCAGCACTTTGATATTGCCACTGCAGTTTGGCTAGCCAGCCTATAAACACCACACCAGGGTTGGGTTGGTCTACTGCAGATTTATTGCTGCCCCTGTGGTCTGCCAAAGTAATGGTTGTGGATCAGGAGTTAGGATAATGCAGCACAACTTTGAAATTCCTTCTGTGAGCAGATCAGTACACCTGCTTTGTGCCTGAAGTCTGCCTCTGTGCAAGGCAGATTGTTTTCAAGTGTTTCCATTCTAAAGCGAGGACTAAAGCTTCCCAGTAAGTCTGTTAGGCTTCTCTTTTCCAAGTATTTAGAACATAGAAAAGAGGTTTTATTTTGTGGTTTTCTTGTTCTTAATTACAGTGGACCCCTGGAATTCTCAGGGGTTACGTTCCTAGAGCACCCATGAATTGCGTAAAACCACAAATTTCAGATATGGTCAGAAAAATGCCTATAAAAGCCTATCTTTAGAGTTTAAACCCTAAATATGCTATGTCACCTGTAGTTATGTAATTTAATTTAATGAAATACTGTATTAATAAAGACTTAGAAGGTGCAGGGTGTTTTGGCAGCCTGTTAGGGATCTTAAGGCTTTAAGAAAAAAAACAAAAAACAAGAACACTTGAGACAGCTACAACGGTACAGCAATCTTTTTTGATGCGGGAATGCTTGTGCATCTGCAGGAGATGGTTACAGGGCAGCAGCCAATCAACAGCAAGGACAACTGAATAACACTCTTGGATTGACTACTTGCAAACCTAAACAAACAAACAAACAAACAAACCAGTTGCAGAGGATATTTGCGGTGTCCGAGAAATTGTGAGTTTTCGCGAACAATTACTAGATAGGTTCTAAGGAAAATTCCTTGAACAACTGAAGATGCAAACTTGTGACTTCGTTATGGATTGCAGGCCTCCCCAGTGCCCATTCTGGGATATTTATAGATACAAAGAAAACTCTGGGTTGTCATATAATTGTTATCCCTCAAAGCATTATGTCCCTAACGTTCTTTTCATATTTCTGACTCTTTTTCTTTGTTCAATTATTTTCAGAGTATTTAGAGGGGAGAAACAGGGAAGTGGGTTATGGCATCTTCTTCCAGAGATATGGGATATATTTTAAAGGTCAAACTAACAATACTTGCTGCTGGTGAATTGCATTTGGGATATGAGAGGAGGGTAATCAACGGTAGTTCTAAAGGTTTTAGACTGAGCAACAAAGTAAGTGTTGGCACCATCAACAGAGAAGGAAGGTCCTAGAAGATGACCAGATTTGGTGGGGCTGGGGCTTACAATTAAGCATTATGTTGTAGGTATGTTAAATTTGAGGGAATTTAAGTGATTATGCCTAGCACATAATTAGACTTGCAAATTTACATTTCAGAGGTGGTGTTAAAATTTGGGAGTCATTAGATTATGAATGTATTTAAAACCATGAGACTTAATAAAATTTCACAGGAAATGAGGATATCCAAAAAAGAAGAATTCCAAGGACTATTCTTGGCACATTATAATATTTAGAATTAGGAAAGTAAAGAATCTAGTAAAGGAAAACAAAACAAAAAAAATGGTGCCCTTGTTGTGGAGAGGAAGTTGGGTTTGCCAAGGCTTTGTACCAGAGGTCTGTCTTGCTATACAAAGCAAGTTATTTTCAGTTGTTTCCATCCTGAAGTAAGGAATGAGGCTAGTAATACAGGAGGAAAATAACTGTCATGAAACCCAAGTGAGGCAGTTGTTTCCAGAAGAAAAGAATGATCAATTGCACATATGCTGCTGAGACATCAAGTAAAATGAAGAATTAACTGTAAGATTTGTTAATATGGAGATTATTGGTGACCTTAGTGAGAGAGATTTCTATGGAGATCTTAAATCAAAAGACTAATTTGAGTAGGTTCAAGAGCATGAAAAGCAAGGTAATGGAATACGGGAGAATAGATAATTCTTTGGAGGAATTTTCTGTGAAGTGAAGCAAAGAAATGGGTGGAAGCAGAAGTGTTTCCTTTTCGAATTGAAATTATCCCATGCATATTATCAGACCATAGTGCAATGAAATTGGAAATCAATGGCAAAAGAAATCACAAAAACTCCCTAAACACATGGAAATTAAACAGCACCCTCCTGAACAACCAATGGGTCACAGATGAAATTAAAGAAGAAATTAGTCACTTTCTACAACTGAATGATAATGACAGTACAACATACTGGAACTTATGGGATACAATGAAAGCAGTCCTAAGAGGGAAATTTATAGCATTAAACACTTATATCAGGAAAATAGAGCAAGCGCAAATAAACAACTTAAGGGTGAACCTCGAGCTTCTAGAAAAAGAAGAGCAGGTTAAGCCAAAAGCCCGTACAAGGGAGGAAATTATAAAGATCAGAGCAGAAATTAACGTATTGGAGAATAAAAAAACAATACAAAGAATCAATGAAGCAAAAAGTTGGTTCTTTGAAAGAATAAATAAGATTGACAAACCCTTATCCAACCTTATTAAAAAAAGAAAAGAAAAGACTCAAATCCATGCAATTGAAAATGAAAAGGGTGATATCACGACGGACCCTGCAGAAATCCAGAAGATCATCTATACCTATTTTGAAAATTTATATTCTACTAAGATGGAAAATGCAGAAGAAATGGACAGATTCCTAGATTCGTATGAATTACCAAAGCTGAATCAAGAAGATTTAAAAATCCTAAATAAACCAATATCAGCCAATGAAATTGAAGATGTAATTAAAAACCTCCCAACAAAGAAAAGCCCAGGCCCTGATGGATTCACTGCTGAATTCTACAAGAAATTTAGAGAAGACCTAACGCCCCTACTTCTCAAACTTTTCAATGAAATTGAAAGGGAAGCAATACTCCCAAATTCATTCCTGGAAGCAAGCATTACCCTGATACCAAAACCAGAGAAGGACCCAACTAAGAAAGAGAACTACAGGCCAATCTCCCTAATGAACATAGATGCAAAAATCCTTAATAAGATACTGGCAAACAGAATCCAACAAATCATCGAGAAGATTATACACCATGACCAAGTTGGATTCATCCCAGGGATGCAGGGATGGTTCAACATACGTAAATCAATAAATGTAATACAGCATATTAACAGAACCAAAGACAAAAATCACATGATCATCTCAATACATGCAGAAAAAGCTTTTGACAAAGTCCAGCACCTTTTCGTGATAAAAACCCTACAGAAAATTGGAATAGAGGGTCTTTATCTCAATCTGGTAAAAGCTATCTATGACAAACCAACAGCCAATATTATACTAAATGGCCCAAAACTGAAAGCCTTCCCTCTAAAATCAGGAACAAGACAAGGATGTCCACTGTCCCCACTCTTATTCAACATCGTTCTGGAAACTTTAGCCAGAGCGATTAGACAAGCGAAAGAAATAAAAGGAATAATGATTGGAAAGGAAGAAGTTAAATTATCATTATTTGCAGATGACATGATACTCTACACAGAAGACCCCAAAAACTCCACTAAAAAACTGCTAGATTTAATAAGCAAATTCAGTAGTGTAGCTGGATACAAAGTCAATACTCAAAAGTCAATAGCCTTCCTGTACACAAATAACAAACTTACTGAAAGAGAAATTAGGGAAACAATACCTTTCACAATAACATCCAAAAAAATGAAATACCTAGGAATCAACCTCACGAAGGATGTAAAAGACCTCTATACTGAAAACTACAGTACTCTGAAAAAGGAGATTGAAGAGGATATCAGAAAATGGAAAGATATCCCTTGCTCCTGGATAGGAAGAACCAATATACTGAAAATGGCCATACTTCCAAAATTGTTATACAGATTTAATGCAATTCCAATCAAAATTCCAACAGCATATCTCACAGAATTAGAGAAAACAATCCTAAAATTCATTTGGAATCAGAAGAGACCTAGAATAGCAAAGGCAATTCTGGGCAACAAAGGCAAGGCAGGGGGCATCACAATCCCCGACTTGAAATTATACTATAAAGCTACTGTGATAAAAACAGTGTGGTACTGGCAAAAAAACAGACCTGAAGATCAATGGAACAGATTAGAAGATGCTGAAACAACCCCAGACATACTAAGCCACCTTATCTTTGACAAAGGTGCCAAACACATTCGCTGGAAGAAAGATAGCCTCTTTAATAAATGGTGCTGGAAAAACTGGCTCTACACATGCCGAAGATTAAAACTAGATCCATATCTTTCACCATGCACTAAACTAAATTCAAAATGGATCAGAGATCTAAATATTAAAACAGAAACATTAAATCTGCTGGAAGGTAGGATAGGTAAAACCCTTGGAGACATTGGTGTAGGCAAAGACTTTATGAATAAAAACTCAACCGCACGGGAACTATCCCAAAGAATCAATAACTGGGATCTCATCTTATTAAAAAGCTTTTGCACAGCAAGAGAAACCACCAACAGAGTGAAGAGACAACCCACAATGTGGGAAAAAATGTTTGCCAGCTGTTCCTCAGACAAAGGATTACTATCGAGAGCATATAAAGAACTCAAAAAAATCAGACCTCCCAAATTTAAAGACCCACTCCAAAAATGGGCATCTGAGATGAATACACATTTCTCAGATGAAGAAATACTAATGGCAAACAAATATACAAAAAAATGTGTAACATCACTAGTCATTCGAGAGATGCAAATTAAAACAACACTGAGATACCATCTCACCCCAGAAAGAATGGCTACTATTAAGAAATCAACTAATAACAAATGCTGGAGGGGCTGTGGGGAAAAAGGAACCCTTCTTCACTGTTGGTGGGAGTGTCGACTGGTACAGCCACTGTGGAAGTCAGTGTGGAGATTCCTCAGAAAACTAGGGTTGGAGGTCCCATTTGACCCAGCTATTCCCCTTCTGGGCATCTTCCCAGAAGAATTAAAAACATCGTACCACAGCGATATATGTGCACCCATGTTTATAGCAGCACAATTTGTAATAGCCAGATCTTGGAAACAACCCAAATGCCCATCAACTGAGGAATGGATAAGAAAGATGTGGTATTTTTATACAATGGAGTACTATTCAGCCATAAAGAAGGATAAACTGGAGACTTTTATAGGTAAATGGATGCAACTCGAGAAAATACTCATAAGTGAAATAAACCAGAAGCACATGTGTAAGCATCGTATTATCTCTCTAGTATGAGAAACTGAAAGAGTAAATAAGATCCAAAATGTTCAATAGACATGGTGAATCAAAAAGAAACTGGTCAAAAGGAAAGAGAGACTGGAATAGGGAAAAGAAAGAAGGGAAAGGGAAAAAAAATTGTATATATATATATATATATATATATATATAAGATGGTTAAGATAGATACACTACCATTTTTACTTAGTTCATTGAAGAGTAAGGTTTGTGCCAATAATGTTTGGACAATTGAATGCTAATGTCTGGTGTCCTGAATAACTAACTTAAAGATTGTAATACGTAATGTATTAACCATTGTTACCCTCCTATTATGTTGGTTTGAAAATTTGTTCTTCTTTTGATTTGTTTTGTTTTTTCTTCTCTTTAAAAAAAAAAAAAAAGAAGTGTTTCCTTTTCAAAAAAAAAATGAAAGAGAGCAGGGAATGCTTATATGCTGGAAGGAATTATCTAGTAGAGAGGAAAAATATTCATGATACAAGAACAAGAAAAATGAGATTCAGTGTGCAAATGAAGGAGTTGATCTTGGGAACAAAAGCAAGTATCAATTATAGCAGGGGAGGAGACATAATGTATCAGTATAGGTAGGATGAGGAACTTTGTTCAGAAAAGATGACAAAGTTCTCTTTTGATAGCTTTTACTTTGATACTAGTATCAAGGCTATCAGCTTAGAATAAGAAAGGGCAGAAAGTTTTAAAGAATTGAAGATTTGAGGAGAGAGGAAATGTGAAATATTAATCTCAAGAAGTGAGATAATGAATCAACTAGGGAAATTGAATACTGTTGGACAGTACTGATTGCACACTTCAAGTAGGCTTGTTATTATAATTTTAAAGTGAAAACAAATTGTACTTTTAAGGGTTTTTGTTTTCATTCATAAATTTTTGAAGCCATCACAAATTTAGGGAAAGTTGTATGTACACTTCAAATAACTATTTTTTCTTTTCTTTTCTTTTTTTTTTTTTTTTTTTTTTTTTTTTTTTTAGGCAGGGTCTCACTATGTAGTTCAGGCTGGCCTTGAACTTCCTTATGTAGCCCAGGCTGGCCTCGAACTCAGGACAATCCTCCTGCCTCAGCCTCCTGAGTGCTGGGATTATAGGCGTGCACCACCATGCCTGGCCTCAAATAAAATTTTAAACAATAAATTTTATGTGTAAGTTGCTGGCCTGATGTCCTATCATCCCTGAATGTGAATATTCTACAAAGGCATTGTCTTAAAGGACCACAAAACATTCAGAAAAATACAAAAATTAATAGTGATATAATACTGCAATATAATGCTTACATCCCATTGACATTCCACCAATTGTCTCAGTAGTGTTCTTTATGGAAAAAATAAATGTTCAGAATCATGTGTTGTATTTAGCTATTATATCTCTTTAGTCTCTTTCTGACTGGAACAGTTTCCTACTACCTCCATGACTTTTATTAACTTTGTATTTTTGAAGATTGTACACATAGTTATTTACATCCATATTTATTCTATATCCGTGTATATTACAAGCCATTAATTAAATCTAAATCCCATCTACTATCACAGAATTAATACAGATTTATCTGTCACAATAAGGAACCTGACTTCCATTATACTTAATATATTTGCTTATTGGAAAAATTCTCCTTATAACCAATCTCCCATTTCCACCCACATCTTCCTCCAACCTTGTCTTAGATTGGCTGCTTATTCTAAGGACCTTTCCCACACAGATACCATCCTCACTGCTATAGTTTGAAAGTCTGTGGCCCTTCCAAATTTATTTGTCAAAGCCTAATCATTAATGTGAAGGTGTTAGGAGGTGAGGATTCTGAGAGGTGACCATGTTATGAGAGCAGAGCCCTCATGAATGGTGTAACTACTCTTATAAAAGAGACCCAGAAGAGTTTCTTTGCTCCTTCTATCATAAAAGTTCACAGAGATAAAATGGCCTATGAATCAGGAGGTGGCACTCACCAGACATTGAATCTGTTGGCTCCCTTATCTTGGACATCTCAACCTTCAGAAGTATGAGAAATGAATTTCTGTTGCTTGTAAGATACTCACCTTATGGCATTTTGTTATAGTAGCTTGAATGGACTACTCACTTGACACTCCATTCTAGGCTGCTCCCTCTACAGAGATACTGTCTAAACTTTTCATGGGCTATGGTATCCAATTCTGGGCTTTCTGCCAGTATGGACAGGCACTTCTCTCTTCTTGGGCTTTAACATTCCATGCTCGACCAGCCCACAGCATGGATACTTCCCTTATTGTCATAGTCACCTTATTAGTCACTGTGACACAATACCTGACAACCAAAACTTAAAGAGGAGGGGCTTATTTTGGCTCACAGTTTCAGAAGTTGCAGTCCATGGTTGGCAGGCTCAAACACAGAAACAACATGTTGTAAGGACCTGGCATGGAGGAAGCCAGGTCCATGGAAGAAGCCAGGTCAATGGATACATGACCATGACATGGTTCAAGTCATATAGGCTAGGCCAGGAGAAAGAGAGAGAGAAAGAGAGAGAGAGAGAGAGAGAGAGAGAGAACAAATTATACCCCTGGTGACCTGGCGACCTGCCTTTTTTGACCAGGTCCCACCTTGGTCTTAGCACTATAGCTAAGAGCAAGTCAGCTATAGTGCCCCCATGATCCAATCACCTTTTAAAAGCTATGCCTCTGAGTGTGTAAGAGTTTTGGGGATTATTCTTGATCTAAACCATAGTACTTATTCTGCGTGAACTCTGATACCATTTGTCCCTCCATGTCAACACCTCTAACATACTCAGGCTATGGGTCATGTCTAAGGAGACCTCTCTGAGTGTGATTATTATATTTGATCTCTAATACTCCACAACGAGTGCCTTTACTCCATCATGAATGCCCTCCTCACCTCCTTGGACTCTAACAGACAAGATAATGTCCTCTGGGTGGATGCTTTGTTCATCCTGTTGAGGCACTCCATACCATATGCTCCTTTGCTACCCCTTCTACTATGGACACCTTCCTTGCTTGTGCTTTAATGCACCTAATGGTTTTAATACTGAATTTCTTTGAGAAGGGAAATGAGTTAATTGGATTTAACTAGGATTCAGTTTGCAAAGGAAGTATGCCAAAGGGGGAGAATGGCAAGACAAGGAATGATTATGGGATGGATTATGGAATCTAAGCTGCATAACGACATGAAAGGCAAAAGAAGACGATAGAGTCAAAGCTAGTGAAGTGAATAGATTGCCTACACAATAAAAGAATTTTAGGAGTGATCATAATTTAGAGAGCCAGTCAAGATAAGGGTGAAAATAAAAGGCATGAAAAGGAGACTTTTGGAAGTGATATTATTATAGATAAAGGCCTAGGGTCTGGCCATGCATTTGGGGCAGCTAAGGTAAGATGGATGAAAAGATAGATGGAAGGAAAGAAAACACTGTAAGTCAAGAAGTCTGTCAGGGAACTGAGAATACAGAAAACCAGTGTTTATGTCAGTAAAACTTTAACAGTACTTGGGAAACAATAGGCAAATATTAAGCACAGCAAAAGCATTTTGTAGTATGAATTGAAACCCACTGATATAGTCATGAAATCAGTTTTGTGAGTTATGAGCAGCAATTTTATAAAAGATGAAAGAGACAAGAATAGAAAATAGAGTGCATTGGGTGTAGTAAGGATAACTATTGTTTATGAACCATTTTTGCACTTTGTATTGTAAAATTCATTAGATATTGTGAGTCATGGTCAAAAATATCTAGAGATCACTATCTTAATATAATCTATGGTCTCCAGATATATCGTTGGGATAGGGATGGTGAGAATATTTGGATTAGCCTGTAGAAATTTCACAGGCTGCAGAATGAAATCAACATTCATAAAGTCATTCAAAGTTACTACTGTAGAAATTTCACAGGCTGCAGAATGAAATCAACATTCATAAAGTCATTCAAAGTTACTACTGAGTTTTATGACCTCTCTTCAAAAATCATGTATTATAGTGATTCTCAGAAAGGGGAAAAGAAGACTGATCATGGATGTGGTGATAGAAAAGTTCCGCTGGATAGTTTTTGCAAACTACGTAAGTCTCCTTCTACCATGATATAGTAGTGAACCTTGTTTAGTTCTCAGATTTGTAGTCTTCAAGTACTTCATCTAGATTCTGGAACATTTTCAAGAGCTATTTCTTCAACTTCTGCTTAATCATATCTATTGAGAAGAAATTTTCAATCTCACAAATCAGATTCAGAATGACTGTCTTAGTTACTTTTCTTGTAACTAAGACCCAGCACCCATAGTTAAATGAGGAAAGATATATTTTGGCTCAGAGTTTGTAGAGATTTCAATTCATAGTCAGCTGTCTCCAAGGCAGGGTGCCATGGCACAGGGACTTGGCAGAGGAGAAACAGTCCATAGTATGGCAAACAGTATCACACCCTTAATCCACTTTCATATACCCTAATCCAGCAACCTTAGAAACTCTCCAACTATTACTCAGAAGGCTTTGTAGGGACATCTAGATATAAGCCATAACATTCTGCCTCTTACTCCCAAAAAGTTCATGTGCATCCATTTATGCAAAAGGCATTTAGTCCATCTCTAAGAGTTGCTAAAGTCCTAACACTTTCAGAATTGCTGAAGTATAAAGTCTTCTCTGAGATTTAAGGCAAACTCCTACCTGGGAGCACCCTTACAAATAAAAAGAAAGTTAAACACGTCAAACATACAAGGCACAAGATAAACATTTCCATTCTAAAAAGATACAAATAGGGAGATAGAAAGGAATGGGAACAAAGCAAGACTAAAATCCAGCAGGACAAACATTAAATACCATAGTTCTATGTCCAGGATCCAGTGCAATCTGTGGTAACATGTGATTTCCAAAAGCTTGGGTGGCTCTGTCCCTATGGCATTTCTTGTGGTTGTAGCTCCCATGGATTCTCTACTGGGCTAGTCTGCCCACTCTTTCTGAGTTTCCTCAGATGATCCACGGTCCTGGCTTCAACAACCTTCTAGAATCTCCACTGCATCTTTAGCTGCACACTCACACCTTCACATAGTGCCCTCTTGGGCACATTGCCTAGCCTCCAAGGCCTTCCTCTGAAGTCTGGATGGAAGCATTTCTAACCCCACAACTCATGCGTCCTGCATGTGCCTAAAACTAGCTCCATGTGGATGGCCTCAAGTTCTGCCACCAGCTGGAGCAGTAGCCAGGCTCCCTCCTCTTTTGGTTGCAGGGGTTAAGTGACTGGATTGTTGAGGACTGTGAACCCAGTCACGAGTAACAAATCTTCTAGGTGATTGCCATTCTGGAACATGTTGCTCTGGGGCTATCTTCTCAAAGTGAAGTCTTTCACCTTTGCAGTTTTGAGGCTGCAAAGTGTAAGGTTCTGTTGGTTTTTGTGATGCTCTCAGGCCATCTTTTCTATTGTCCTCACATTTAGAAGACTTTAGATTTCCTATGTATATTTTTAGCTCATTATTTTCCTTCACTAGTATGTACAGAGCTGTTAAGAGCAACCAGCCAACATCATTATGTATCCCACCCTGCCAAAAATATTCACAAGCATCATATATGAAGTTCCTAAATTCCTTACATCTCACAAATGGTGAATTATGATAATCAGGTAGATGTACATTGTGTATTACTTTAAGCAGTTCACACCAAAGACCGTCAGTATGCCCCACATTATCAGGAGAAACTATGGCATCTTTAGTTCTCATCAAATTAGAGAGAAAACTCCAGGAAGCACTAAAACCATTAAAGAATTTCACCTTTACAATTCTGTTTCTCTAGAGCCACTCCTGGTACCAAAATCTATATCAGTCAGCGCTTACTAATGAAACAGGCTTAATGCAAAAAATAGATAGATGATAGATAGATAGATAGATAGATAGATAGACAGATAGATAGATAGATTGCTTGATTTACAAGACAAGCTTACAGTGGTTGCCCACAAACTCAGATGTGGGAGAGTGCAAAAGGTCTGTCTTTGTGCTGGAGATCTAAAGGATTCAGTTAAAGGCCTGGAGCTCACTGTAGTGTTCCATACAAGTCCATATCAGGAGGCTGAAGGGTCTGTGATGGAAGGGTGAACAGTCCTCACTGGAAGGCTGAAGAATCTGTAGTGGAAGCCAGGAGATGACATCCAAGGTGAAGATGAAGACCTCCTCCAAAAAAGCAAAAGGAGCCTTCCTTCTCTGGTTCCCTTTTATTCCATTCAAGTGACAAGCCTATTGGTTGGTGCCACTCACACCAAGGGTGGGTTTTCTGTGTTCAGTAAACCCCTTCAGCCACACTGAGAACTATGCTGATCCAACTTATATGGGTGTTTTTTACTCAAGTTGACACAGTCAGTTAACTATCACCATGACCTGTTAACTACTTCAAATGGTGTAATTCATAGTTCTTGGTTTTGGTCTTTATATAGTGATACAGACTATTCTAAATCCTCTTCTATCTGATAATCCTTGAGTAATGTAAGAACAGTTTTTCTCACCTCCTGAAATAGCTGCAACATTCCTTGGTGCCTTAGAAAGATAATATACTGCAGTTACCAAGCTGTGGACACCAGAGCCAAATTGTCTGGGTTTAAATATGGCCTGTTGTTCAGTGGTATAGGTGATTCTGAGCAAGTTATTTAATTTAACTTGTGCCTTAGTTCTTCTCCCAGAAAACAGTAAAAGTTAATACATAATATCTGCCACAGAGTTGTTGAAAGAATTAAATGAGCCAATGAACATGATGTATTTAGAACAGTGCTTTGCATATTACTATAGATATTGGTTATTTACTATGGAACAAAATATATACTTCATTCATTATCCTGTTTTCCTCTGTGTAAACATCAGTTTTTTTGTTGTGTCTGTTTAATTGTGGAAATAGATATAATATTCCAATGGTGATCTGAGTAGGCCTATTCTTATTCTCATTCTGTACCCTCTACTTCTTTTGATAACACAGTAACTTTTTAATAAATAAGTCACACTGGTAAACATGTTGATTATATCAGCTCTTCTTGTTTTCAAATAAACTAATATGGATCCATGTTTCTTCCTACTTTAAATTAGAAATGGTTTGGTTTTTTGAACCTTTATGCAGACTTACATTTGTTCCTTGTGGTAGACTGAATAATGGCTCCTAAATTTATGTAGTATTAATCCTTGGAACTTGTGAATATTGTCTTATGTGTTAGAAGGAACTTTACAGATGTTATTGAAATAAGGACATTGAGATGGGCTGATTATTCTGGATTATCTATGGGTGCCTTATTGGCATCATGTGTGTCATTGTAGGAGGGAGGCACAAAGAGATGGGACCAGAGAAAAGGCAATGTGATGAATTAAAGAAGATATTACAGTGATGAATTTGAAGATGGAGGAGGGGCCACAAGCCAAGCAATGCAGCTCTAAAAAGTGAAAAAGGCAAGTCTCTGTCAAGACTATGGCCACGATGACCTGTTGTTGTTTTTAAAAATTAATTTTATTGATACATTATATATATGATAGCATTCATCATAGGGAATTTGTACCCACATATGGTATAACTTAATTCTTTTTTCCTCAATCCTCTCCCCTCCCTTCAACCCCTCTTCCCACTCCTTATTTACAAATGATTTGTTTCCATTTTAGCTTCTATTCTTTTACCTTTTCCCTTCCTGCGTTTCCCCTTTGCCCTCCCTTGTTCCCCTTCCCCATTCAACATTTTCTACCTATTTCAAAATATCTAATATACATTTTAGTCCTCATTTACCATGTCGGTTTCTCATACCAGAGAAACAATGTGATATTTAAACATGTATGTCCAATGTATTTCACTTAAGAGTGTGCTCTCAAGGTGCATCCACTTACCTAGAAATGTCTTAAGTTTATCCTTCTTTATGGCAGAGTAGTGCTCCATTGTATAACAAAAAACACATCTTCTTTATCCGTTCATCTGTTGATGAGCATTTGGGATGTTTCCAAGATTTAGCTATTAAAAACTGTGCTGCTATAAATATTGGTGTTCATATATTGTTGTGGTATAATGCATTTAATTCTTTCAGATACCAAGATACTAAGAAGATGAATAGTTGGGTTAAATGGAACCTGTAGTCTTTGTTTTTTGTGGAATCTCCACACTGATTTCCACAGTGGTTGCACCATTCTAAACTCTCACCAAGAGTGGAGAGGGGTTCCTTTTACCCCACAGCCCTGCCAGCATTTGTTATTGGTTGATTTCTTTTTTTTTTTTTTGTGGGTACCGGAGGTCGACCTCAGGACCTCACGCGCCAGCAGGCACCCGTGCCGCTGAGTGATATCACCGGCCCTTTTTTCGTATGTGGGTTCCGGGAGTCGAACTTGGGCCCTCGCGCTTGCCAGGCAGACGCTTACGCCACTGAGCCATCTCACCTGCCCTTGATTTCTTGATAATAGCCATTCTTTCTGGAGTGAGATGGCATCTCAGTGTTTTTTAATTTTGCATCTCTCGAATGACCAGTGATGTCGAACTTTTTTTTATGTATTTCATTGCTGCTTGTACTTCATACCCAAGAAGTGTCTATTCATTTCAGATGCTCATATTGGATTGGGTCCTTAAATTTAGGAGGTCTGATTTTTTTGAGTTCTTTACATATTTTAGATATTAGTACTTTGTCTGAGGAACAGCTGGCAAAAAATTTCTCCCATTCTGTGAGTTGTCTCTTCACTCTGTTGGTAGTTTCTTTTCGTGTGCAAAAGCTTTTTAATAAGATGAAATCCAAGTTGTTGGTTCTTTGTAATATTTCCTGTATGGTCAGTGTTTTTTCATAAAATCTTTGCTTACATCTATGTATTCAAGAGTTCTACCTAGTCTATCTTCCAGAAGATTTAGTGTTTCTGTTTTAATATTTAGATCTTTGATTCATTTCAATTTTAATTTAGTGAATGGTGAGAGATACGGGTCTAGATTTAATCTCTGGCATGTGGAAAGACTGTTTTTTCCAGTACCATTTATTAAAGAGGCCATCTTTCTTCTAGTGAAGGTGTTTGACCACTTCTTCGAAGATAAGGTAGCTGAGTGTTTTAGGAGTTGTTTCTGCATTTTATTTTCTATTCCATTGATACTTGGGTCTGTTGTTTTATTTTTATTTTTATTTTTATTTTTATTTTTTGCCAGTACCGTGCTGTTTTTATCAGAGTAGCTTTGTAGAATAATTTCATGTCAAGGACTGTGAATCCCCCTGCCTTGCTTTTGTTGCCCAGAATTGCTTTTGCTATTCTAGGTCTCTTGGTTCCAAATGAAATTTAGAATTATTTTCTCTATCTGTATGAGGTATGCTATTGGTATTTTGATTGGAATTGCATTAAATCTGCATAACAAATTTGGAAGGGCCATTTTGACTATATTGGCCATTTATATTAACTATATTACTATAGACTATATTAGCTATTACAAACTGTGCCGCTATAAATATTGGTGTGCATATATCTCTGTGGTATAATGCATTTAATTCTTTCAGGCAAATACCAAGAAGGGGAATAGCTGGGTCAAATGGAACCGGTAGTTTTATTTTTTTGAGGAATCTCCACACTGATTTCCACAGTGGTTGCCCCATTCTACACTCCCACCAACAGTGGAAAAGGGTTCCTTTTTTCCCACAGCCCCATGAACATTTGATATTGCTTGATTTCTTGATAATAGTCATTCTTTCTGGAGCGAGACAGCATCTCAGTGTTGTTTTAATTTGTATCACTTGAATGACCAGTGATGTTGAACATTTTTTATCTATTTGTTTGCCATTTCTAGTTATTCATTTGAGATGTGCCTATTAATTTTAAATGCCAGTATTGGACTGGGTCTGTAAATTTGGGGGGGGTCTGATTTTTCTGAGTTCTTTATGTATTCTAGATATAGTCCTTTGAGGAGCAGCTGGCAAAATTTTTCCCACTCTGTGAATTGTCTCTTCACTCTCTTCATGACTTCTTTTGCTGTGCAAAAGCTTTTTCATGAGATCCCAGTTGTTGATTCTTCGTAGTATTTCACATGTGATTGGGGTTTTGTTCATAAAGTCTTTGCCTACAATTATGTCTTCAAGAGTTCTACCTGTTCTCATTTCCAGAAGATTTAGTGTTTCTGTTTCAATATTTAGATCTTTGATCCATTTTGATTTTAGTTTGTTGCATGGCGATAGACATGGGACTAGTTTTAGTCTTTGGCATGTGGAAAGTCAATTCTCACAGCACCATTTATTACAGAAGCTATCTTTCTTCTAGTGAATGTGTTTGGCCCATTTGTCAAAGATAAGGTCGCTGAATGTGTTTGGAGTTGTTTCTCTGTCTTCTAATCTGTTCCATTGATCCTCGGGTCTGTTTATTTGCCTGTACCATGTTATTTTTATCACAGTAGCTTTGTAGTATAATTTCAAGTCCAGGATTGTGATGCTCCCTGCCTTGACTTTTTGCCCAGAATTGTTTTTGCTATTATAGGTCTCTTCTGGTTCTAAATGAATTTTACAAATGTTTTCTGTAGTTCTGTGGTGCATGCTAATGGTATTTTGATTGGGATTTCATTAAATCTGTATAACAATTTGGGGAGTATGGCCATTTTCTGTATGTTGCTACTTCCTACTGAAGAACAAATGATATCTTTCCAATTTTTTATATCACCTTTGATCTCCTTTTTTAGAGTACTGTAGTTTTCAGTGTAAATATCTTTTACTCCTTTGTGTCTTAGTTACTTTTTTCTGTTGCTAAGACAAAATACCTGACAACCAAAGTTAAAGGAGGAAAGGTTTATTTAGCTCACAGTTTGTAGAGGTTTCTGTCCATAATTTGCTGGCTCCAAGGCAGGGTGGCCACCATAAAGGAGAACAGTTCATGTTGCCCACAGTATAGCAAAAGCAACAAAGGAACCTTAACTGTGTCTTCCTACCCCTTTATCTTATCTACACTGCATAGGGTGGGTAACACTCACACCCTTAGTCCTAGTGACCTTGAGTCTAGCATCACACACTTGAGATCAATCCACCTCTAAAAAAGCCCCACTTATGACTGCATGAGGCTTTGGGGGGACATATAAATATAATTCATAACCCTTTGTTAGATTGATTCCTAAGTATTTCATTTATTTGATGCTATTGTGAAATATGTGGTTTCCCTAATTTCTCTCTCAGTGAGTTTGTTTTTTGTGTACATGAATGGTATTGATTTTTCAGTGTTGACTTTGTATTCAGCTACATGACTGAATTTGGTTATTAAATCTTTTGGTGGAATTTTTGGGGCCTTCTATGTAGAGTATCATGTCATATACAAATAATGATAATTTAACTTCTTTCTTTCCTATCATTACTCATTTTATTTCTTTCTCTTGTCTAATTGCTCTGCCTAATGTTTCCAGAACTATATTAATAGGAGTGGTGATAGTGGACATCCTTATTGTGTTCCTGAGTTTAGAGTGAAAACTTCCAGTTTTTGACCATTTAGTATGATGTTAGCTGATGGTTTGTCATAAATGGCTTTTATCAGATTGAGATAAAGACCGCCTATTACAATTATCTGTAGGGTTTATATCATGAATGGGTGTTGGACTTTGTCAGATGCTTTTCTGTGACTACTGAGATGATCATGTAATTTTTCTCTTTGGTTTTGTTGCTATGGTGTATGACATTTATTGATTTGCTTATGTTGAACCATCCCTGCAATCCTGGGATGAATCCTAGTTGGATATTGTGTATAATATTCTTGGTGATTTGCTGCACTGTTTGTCAGTATTTTATTGAGGATTTTTGTATCTATGTTCATTAGGGAGATTAGTCTGTAGTTCTCTTTTGGCTAGATCCTTCTCAGGTTTTGGTGTCAGCTTAATACTTGCTTCCAGGAATTGCTTCTCTTTCAATTTTTTTTTTTTTTTTTGGGTACTGGGGGGTCGACCTCAGGACCTCGTGCACCAGCAGGCGCCCGTGCCACTGAGCGATATCACCGGCCCCTTTTTTCGTATGTGGGATCCGGGAGTCGAACTCGGGCCCTCGCGCTTGCCAGGCAGGCGCTCACGCCGCTGAGCCATCTCACCGGCCCTCTCTTTCAATTTTATTAAAGAGTTTGAGGAATAGTGACATTAGATCTTCTCTAAATATCTTGTAGAATTCAGCAGTGAATCCAGAGCCTTGAGGTTTTTCTTTGTTGGTAGGTTTTTAATTACATCTTCAGCTTCACTGACTGATATTTTGTTATTTAGAATTTTTATGTCTTCTCGATTCAAATTCGGTAATTCGTGTGTATTTAGGAATCTGTCCATTTCTTGTGAATTTTCCCTCTTAGTAGAATACAGGTTCTCAATGTAGGTATTGATCATCTGCTGGATTTCTGCAGGATCTGTTGTGATTTCACCCTTTTCACTCCTAATTGTGTGGATATGAGTCTTTTTCTTTCTTTCTTTTTTTTTTTTTTTTGATAAGATTGGATAAGGGTTTGTCAATTTTATTTAATTTTTCAAAGAACCAACTGTTTGATATATTGTTTTTTAGTGTTGTCTTCTTAGCCTCAATTATGTTAATTTTTGCTCTGATGTTTGTACTTCCCTCCCTCTATTGAGATTTGGGCTTCGTTTGCTATTCATTTTCCAGAAGCATAAGGTTCAACATTAGGTTGCTTATTTGAGCTTGCTCTGTTTTTCTGATGTGGGAATTAACTGCTGTCAGTTTTCATTGTAGGACTGCTTTCCTTGCATTCCACAAATTCTGATACATTGTATTGGCATTAATGTTTATTTTTAGAAACTGTGTAATTCCTTTAATTTCATCTGTGACACACTGGTTGTTCAGGAGGGTGTTATTACATTTTCTTACTTTTTTTTTGTACTGGGAATCAAACACAGAACTTTGTGCTTGCCATGGAGGCACTTGTGCCACTGAGCTATATCCCCACCCCTCAATTTTCTTGTGTTTATGCAGTTTTTGTGGTTTCTTTTGCCATTGATTTCCAAGTCCATTTCTCTATGTTCTGATAATATGCATGGGTGAATTTCAATTACTTTGCATTTACTTAAGCATGTTCTATGAGCTAGTATGTGGGGTATTTTGGAGAATGTCCCACATGCAGCTCAGAAGAATGTGCATTATGGTGTTGTGGATTGGAATACTCTGTAGACATCTCTTAAGTTCATTTATTCACAGGTTTGGTTCACTTATCTATTTTGTTGATTTTTTGTCTAGTTGGTCTATTTGTGACAGTGGGGGTATTGAGGTATTACTATTGTGCCAGTGCTTATATGATTTTTCATGCCCTTTACTATTTTTTTTGTAAAGTCGAGTGCACATGACAGTTGTTGCCTTCACAAGTATGTAGTGACCTTCTTTGTTTCTCTTGATCAGTCTTGTCTTGAGCACTACTTTGTCCACAAATATAGCAGCTCCCTCTATTTTTTCCCCCTGGGTTCCTGTTCACATGGAGTATTGTTTTCCATTCTTTGACCAGCAGTATATGAATTTCTTTTTGAGTTAAATGTGATTCTTGTATGCAACATATTGTTGGGTCTTGTTTCTTGATCCATTCTGTCAGTCTGTTTCTTTTGATTGGTTAATGGAGACCATTTACATTGATGGTTATGACTGATGTATACTGATTTATCCTTCTCATGCTATTTTCCTGTTATTGGTTTTCTTCCTTGCTCCTCTGTTTAATTGCTAGCTTTGAATGTGTGATTCATTCTTTTGGGGACTTTGTGATGTAGACTGTGTTATCTCTTTCTATAATGTCCTTCAGAAAGTTTTGGAGTACTGTCTTGGTAGTCATGAATTTCTACACGTGTTGTTTGTCACAGAAGTATCTTATTTCTCCACCAATTTTGAAAGATATTTTTGTGGAGTACATCGATCTTGGTTGGAACTCTTCTTTCAGGATGTGAAATCCGTCGGTCTCAGCTTTCCTTGCCTTGTGCATTTGTGTTGAGAAGTCTGCTGTGACTCCAATGGATTTTCCTTCATAGTTGATTTGTTTCTTTTCTCTAAAAGCTTTTCATATTCTGTTCTTGTGTTGAATTTCTTTCTTTTTTAATTTTTATTTTGAAGAGAATAAAAGTAGAACAAAATTTCAAAACAACATAATAGGAGGGTAACAGTGGTTAATACATTGCATATTGCTATCATTAAATTACTCAGAGCAAAAGATATCAGCATTCAATTGTCCAAAAAATATTAGCATAGACTTTTCTTTTGAATGAACTAAGAGAAATTAGTAGTATCTTAACTATCTCATATATATTGTGTGTATATATATTATATATATATATATATATATATATATATATATATAATATATATATGTGTGTGTGTTTATGCTTTTCCCTTCCTTCTTTTCTCCATTCACCCATCCCAGTTTCTCTTTCCTTTTGAAAAGTTTCTTCCCATTTTACAGTATCTATTGTACATTTTGGATCTTATTTACCCTTTCATGTTCTCACACTAGGGAGACAATACCAAGTTTACACATGTGCATCTGAGTTTTTTCACTAATAAGTATGGTCTCGAGTTGCAAACATTTACCTATAAAAGTCTCCATTTATCCTTCTTTATGGCTGAGTAGTACTCCATTGTATAAAAATACCACATCCTTTTTATGCATTCCTCGGTTGATGGCATTTGGGTTGTTTCCAAGATCTAGCTATTACAAATTGTGCTACTATAAACATATATCGCTGTGGTAGTATGATGTTTTTCATTCTTCTAGGAAGATACCCAGAAGGGGAATAGCTTGGTCAAATGGGACCTCCAATCCTAGTTTTTTGAGGAATCCCCAAACTGATTTCCGCAGTGGTCGCACCAGTCTACACTCCCATCAATAGTGGAGAAGGGTTCCTTTTTCCCCACAGCATGTTCAGCATTTGTTATTGGTTGATGTCTTGATAATAGCCATTATTTCTGGGGTAAGATGGAATCTCAGTGTTGTTCTAATTTGCATCTCTCATATGACCAGTGATGTTGAACATTTTTTTGTATATTTATTTGTCATTTTTATTTCTTTTTTTTTTTTTTTGTGGGTACCGGGGGGTCGACCTCAGGACCTCGTGCGCCAACAGGCACCCGTGCCGCTGAGCGATATCACCGGCCCCTTTTTCGTATGTGGGATCCGGGAGTCGAACTCGGGCCCTCGCACTTGCAAGGCAGGCGCTTACGCCGCTGAGCCATCTCACCGGCTGTCATTTTTATTTCTTCATCTGAGAAGTCTGTATTCATCTCAGATGTCCATTTTTGGATTGGGTCTTTAAATTTGGGAGATCTGATTTTTTTGGTTCTTTATATGTTCTTGATAGTAATCCTTTGTCTAAGGAACAGCTGGCAAACATTTTTTCCCACGTTGTGGGTTGTCTCTTCACTCTGTTGGTGGATTCTCTTGCTGCACAAAAGCTTTGAAATAAGGTGAGATACCAGTTGTTCATTGTGATAGTTCCTGTGTGATTGGCATTTTATTCATAAAGTTTTTGCCTACACCAATATCTTCAAGAGTTGTACCTATTCTAACTTCCAGCAGATTTAATATTTTTGTTTTAATATTTAGATATTTGATCCATTTCAAATTTAGTTTAGTGCATGATGAAAGATATGGGTCCAATTATAATCTTCAGCATATGCAGAGCCAGTTTTTCCAGCACCATTTATTAAAGAGGCTACCTTTCTTCCAGTGAATGTGCTTGGCACCTTTGTGAAAGATAAGGTGGCTTAGTATGTCTGGAGTAGTTTCTGCATCATCTAATCTGTTCCATTGATCTTTGGGTCTGTTTTTTTGTCAGTACCATGCTGTTTTTATCACAGTAGCTTTATAGTATAATTTCAAATCAGTGATTGTGATGCCCCCTGCCTTGCCTTTGTTGCTCAGAATTGCCTTTGCTATTCTGGTTTTCTTCTGGTTCCAAATGAATTTTAGGATTGTTTTCCCTAATTTTGTGAGATATGTTGTTGGAATTTTGATCAAAATTGCATTAAATCAGTATAACAATTTTAAAAGTATGGCCATATTCACTATATTAGTTCTTCCTACCCCAAAGCAAATCATATATTTCCATTTTCTCATATCCTTTTCAATGTCCTTTTTCAGAGTACTGTAGTTTTCAACATAGAGGTCTTTTACATCCTTTGTTAGATTGATTTGAAGGTATTTCTTTTTTTTTTTTTTGGATGCTACTGTGAAAAGTATTTTTACCCTAATTTTTCTTTCAGTGAATTTGTTATTTGTGTACAGGAAGGCTATTGACTTTTGAATGTTGACTTTTTATCTAGCTGTGCTACTGAATTTGCTTATTAAATCTAGCAGTTTTTAGTGGAGTTTTTGGGGTCTTCTCTGTAGAGTATCATGTCATCTGCAAATAATGATAATTTAACTTATTCCTTTCCTATCATTATCCCTTTTATTTCTTGCTCTTGTTTAAGTGCTCTGGCTAAAGTTTCCAGGACTATGTTGAATAAGAGTGGAGACAGTGGACATCCTTGTCTTGTTCCTGATTTTAGAGAGAAAGCTTTCAGTTTTTCTCCATTTAGTATGATATTGGCTGTTGGTTTGTCATAGATGGCTTTTATCAGATTGAGATAAAGACCATCTATTCCAATTTTCTGTAGGGTTTTTATTATGAATGGGTGCTGGACTTTGTCAAAAGCTTTTTCTGCATCTATTGAGATGATCATGTGATTTTTGTCCTTGGCTCTGTTAATATGGTATATTACATTTTTTGATTTCCATATGTTGAACCATCCCTGAATCCCTGGAATGAATCCCACTTGTTTATGTTGTAAAATCTTCTTGATGATTTGCCACATTCCGTTTGAGGATTTTTGCATCTATGTTCATTAGGGAGATTGGTCTGTAGTTCTCTTTCTTGGTTGGGTCCTTCTTTGGTTTTGGTATCTGGGTAATGCCTGCTTCCAGGAATGAATTTGGGAATATTGCTTCCCTTTCAATTTCATTAAAGATTTTGAGATGTAGTGGTGTTAGGTTTTCTCTAAATTTCTTATAGAATTCAGCAGTGAACCCATCAGGGCCTGGGCTTTTTTTGTTGGGAGGTTTTAGTTACATCTTCAATTTCTTTGATTGATATTCATTTATTTAGGATTTCTGTATTTTCTTGATTCATATTTGGTAATTCATATGTATCTAGGAATCTGTCCATTTCTTCTGCATTTTCCATCTTATTAGAATAGAAGTTTTCAAAGTAGGTGTAGATGATCTTCTGGATTTCTGCAAGGTCTATTGTAACTTTACTCTTTTCATCCCTAATTGCATGAATTTGAGTTTTTCCTTTCCTTTTTTAATAAGGTTGGATAAGGGTTTGTTGGTTTTATTCTGTCTAAAAAACAACTCTTCGATTGATTTTTTTGTATTTTTTTTTAGTCTTCAATGTGCTACTTTCTGCTCCGATCTGTATAATTTTCTACCTTGTATGAGGTTTTGGCTTAGCCTGGTCTTCTTTTCCTAGATGTTTGAGGTTCACCATTAATTTTTTTAATTTGCACTTGCTCTGTTTTCCTGATATAGGTAATTAATGCTATAAATTTCCCTCTTAGGACTGCTTTCCTTGTGTCCCATAAGTTCCAGTATATTTTATTGTGATAATCATTCAATTGTAGAAACCCTCTATTTTTTTCTTTAATTTCATCTGTGACCCATTGGTTGTTCAGGAGGGTGCCATTTAATTTCCATGTTTTAGGAAGTTCTTGTGGTTTCTTTTGCTATTGATTTCCAAATTGATTACACTATGGTCTGATAATACGCATGGGGTAATTTTAATTCCTTTGCATTTACTTAAGTAGGTTCTATGAGCTAATATTTGGTCTATTTTGGAGAACATCCCATGTGCAGCTGAGAAGAATGCGTATTCTGATGTTGTGGGGTGGAACACTCTGTAGACATTTACTAAGTCCATTTGTTCAAAAGTTTGGTTCACTTCCTATAATTCATTGTTGATTTTTTAAGTAGTTGATCTGTCTTTTTGTGACAGTGGGGCATTGACATCCCCCAATATAATTGTATTAGTGCTTACTTGATTTTTCACACCCATTAATATTTGTTTTATATAGTTTGGTGCACTGGTATTTGTTGCATGTATATTTATGATTGTTATCATTTCCTCTTGGATTGTTCCCTTTGCAAGCATGTAGTGACCTTCTTTATCTCTTTGAATCAGTCTTGGCTTGAAATTCACTTTTTCTGCAGAAACAATAGCTACCTCTGCTTTTCTCTGGGTTCCTGTCACATGGAGTATTGTTTTCCGTCTTTGACTTTCAGTCTATGAATTTCTTTTTGAATTAAATACGTTTCTAGTATGTAACATATTGCAGGATCTTGCTTCTTGACCCATTCTGGCAGTCTGTGTCTTTTGATTGGTGAATTGAGACCATTAGCATTGATGATTAAAACTGATACATATTCACTTATCTTTGTCATGTTACTTTGCTGTTATTGGCTCTCCTTTTTTTTCCCTTCCTCTGTTTGCCTTGCCTGGTCGATTCCTTTCATTGTTGTTCATGGAGTAGTAGTCCTTGTTATCTCTTTCTAGAATGTCCTTCAAAACATTTTGGAGTTCTGTTTTGGTGGTCATAAATTTCCTCAGATGTTCTTTGTCATGGAAGGATTTTATTTCTCCATCAGTTTTGAAAGAGTGTTGTGGGGTACATTAATCTGGGTTGGAGGTTATTTTCCTTTAGAACTTGAAATACTTCACTCATAGCTTTTCTTGACTTGAGGGTTTCCGCTGAGAAGTCAGCTGTGATTCTGATGGGCTTTCCTTTATAGGTGATTTGTTTCTGTTCCCTATCAGCCTTTAAGATTGTACTTTTGTGTTGAATTTCTGGAATCTTGACTATGATATGCCTGGCTGAAGTTTTTTTGATCATGGCTAATTGGAGTTCCATATGCCTCACTTATCTGTACATCAAATTCTTTTTCTCTACCAGCGAAGTTTTTTGCCATGACATTTGTAAACAGTTTTTTTTTAATAATTCATGCTATCTATTTCTTTTTGATTGACTCCAATCAATCTTAAGTTATTCTTTTTTGCCTCATCTAGCAGCTGCTGGAATGATTTGTCATGGTCCCTTGCTATTTTTAAGAATTTTTTCATTTCATGATCACTAACTACAAGCCTGTCTTCTATATCTGAAATCCTGTCCTCACATTGGCTTAATCTGTTAATACTTTCAATGGAATTTTTATTCTCCTGGGTATCTGCTTGACTCTGCCTTATGGATTCCAGTACTTTCCTAAGCTGAGCATTCATGACTTCCATAATTTTCTTAAGCTCATCTATTTTTTTGTTTTAACTGCTCTAGAGTACCTAAGCATGGTGTTCATTGTGCACATCATCTCTGCAGGTATCTGAGAAATTATTTGTGATTTGATTTTTTTCCAGAGCCTCATTCAATTGCTTTGTTGTTACCACTTCAGAGATGCCAGGTGGGTGGCTTTCAGATTGCCCCACCTCATTGCCCCCTGGGTTTGCCTTTGCTGAACTGGATGTGTGGGGTTGCATCTTGTTTAAGTCTTTTCTCATTTTCTTTTCTTTCTTTAGTTCAATTCCTGGGTTGATGCTTGTAAATTGCTGTGGTAGGTTGCTTTATTGCTTGTATTTGAAACACTTAGGAGATGACTACTTCTCAGTGGTGTGTTCCAGGTATAGCTTGTTTTTTGGGGTTTTAGTCTTTGCAAGATCCTACCTCTTCAATTTGTTGGAGATGAGAAGTTGCTGCCTGGTTGGCCCAGTCCTTAGTTTTTTGGCACTGTGCACAGTACTTTCTGTGACCCTTAGTCAATCTCAGTCATGGAATACCAGGAAGAACAGCTGTTTAGAACAATTATGTCACTTTTGGCTATAGTGGTACCAAAAGCATCAAACACAGCCTAGAAAATGACAGAGAGAGCTCACCAGTTATTTGCCACTTTTACCCGTATAAACTAGATTTGTGGTTATATAACAAAGTCTAAAACAAACCAGAAAATTGTATGCAGTGTATAAGTCTTTAATATGTCAATTTTGCCCTCTGGGGTTAAAATTTAAAATGAGTTAATGAGAAAAATAGAGAAGTAGAAGAAGGGGAGGAATTAGAAGTAAGTTTGGATGACAAAGAGGTATCACACTAACTTTGGGAAACTGGTGCAGAAGCCTGGAGGGAAAGAGAGAGGGAAGGGATAAAAGGAAGAACGGAGCACAACCACAACTTCAAAGAGGATAGAAACTCCATTTACACTCATATAAAAACAATATCAAACAATGAAGGAAAAACAACCAACCAAACAAACAAACGCAAAAAAACACTACCACAACAAAAAAACAAGAGTGAGAAGAAAAAAGGAAAATGTTCCCCTCCAGGTTTGTCTCTGCTGTTGCTGGTAGACAACATGCGGAGACAGAGTCCCGTTCCATGCTGTTCTGTGCCAGCAATCCAGCAGTAGCTTTTTGGTCAGGTAGTGGATAATCTCAGTGAGCCTACACTTTCTTACTGAGATGAGACTCATTAGGCCTGCAGCCAGCAGCACACTTCCCATGGGCCTTACTCCAGCTGGGAGCCATATATGGAGCTGCCAGCTGCCCTGAGTTCCAAGCTCAGCTTCCCTCTAGATGGCTCACAGCCAATCGCTGTCTTGCATGGGATGACTGAATCCTCAGCACTCATCACCAGCCAGTTCAGTCTTTCACATCTGCTGCTCCCCTGCACTGCCACATCTCTCCGTGGAGGCCCCTGGGTTTGCTAGTAGTCACCTGTGTCCTCAGGTTTGAACCAGTTCCTGTCATGAAGTTAGTCCCTACTCAGGGAGAGGGCACTTGTGGCTACCTCCTTCTTCTTTGTTGAAGTTTCTCTCTTCACTCTCTCCATGGGCTTCAAATTGCACTTCATTTCCTTCCTGGGTCCAGGGGACCCACTTTCCTTCTTGTCTTCCTCGAGTTGCAATATTCCAGTGTCTGGATGGTGACTCTCAGAGAAGCTCTTTCTCAGCTGCTCACCACTTGATCTTGGTCCTCTCCTTGTGTTGAATTTCTGGACTGTTGGCTATTATATATCTTGGTGTCAATTTTTTTTTTGGTCATGTCTAATTCGTGTTCTATGTGCTTTAGTTATCTGTATGTCAAATCACTTTTCTGTGGTTTCAGAAATTTTCTGTCACTTCTGTGAACACATTTTGTTTTGTGTTATTTGAAGTATCTCCTGCTTTTTCATTGACTCCTGTCAATACTTTGTTAGTTTTCTTTGCAGCATGTAGAGCTGTTGGATTTTTTTGTGATCCCTTGCTTTTTTAAAAGAAAATTTATTTTCGTCATCACTAACTGCAAACTTGTCTTCTTGATCTTCTACTCTGTTCTCACATTGGTTCATTCCGCTGTGTATGCTTTCAATAGATTTTTTTTAATCTCCTAGATATGTGTTGGAATTTGTTTTATGGATTCCATTTCTTTCCTATGTTGGGCATTCATGCTTTCCATAATTTTCCTATATATATATATATTTCATTTGTTTGTTTGTTTTTAATCTGTATCTACTCTACATTCACTAATCATTTCTTTCATTATGGTCACCATGTCTGAAGTTACCAGGGAAATTATATTTGATTTGACTTTTTCTAGAGCCTCATTCATCTGCTTTGTTATTTCTGCTGTTATCACTTTGAATAGTCCAGAAGGGTGGTGTTACTTCTGGCATTATCAATTTGGATAGTCCAGATGGGTGGATTTCAAATTGTTCCACCCCATTGCCCACTGGTTTTGCCTTTGGTGAGCTCACAGTCAGGGGTTCAATCTTGCTTCCATTTCTTCTCATTTTCTACATAGTTTCTAGTTCAATTTCTGCATTGATCCTTATAAAATGGTTATGGTAGGTAGCTTCATTGCTAGTGTGGAGAACTCTGAGGAAATGACTACTACTCAGATGTTTTCCATGTGTAGCTAGCTTTTGTGTTTTGCGAATGATGCAAGATCCTACCACTTCAATTTATTAGGGATGAAAAGTTGCTGCTTATTTGGCCTAGCCCTTGGATCTTTGATATTGCCATATAATATTGTTTATGACCTTTAGTCAATCTCGGTCTTGGTATACAAGGGAGAATAAGTAACTAGAACAACTCTGTCATTTTGGAGAAAGTAGTACAATTAGCAATAACAACAGCATCAAGCACAGCCAAGAAAATGATAAACTGTTGTAACTATTAATTTGCCACCTTTATCCGTAAGAACAAGATTTGTAGTTATATAACAAAACGTAAAATAGACCAAAAACTTATATACAGTAAGTATCCCCCCAATATGGTGATTTCTATCCTTGGGAGAATATTTAAAATAGTTTAGGGGACCAAATAGAGAAATACAAGAAGAGAAAGAGATTAGAAGCAAGGCTGGCGAACAAAGAAAGATTACATAGTCTTTGGGAAACTGGTGAAGGTGCAGGACAGATTAAAAAAAGGAAGAAACTTAAACAGGAACAGAACTAAACAGCAACAACAAAAAAGTAGTAATTGTTAAATGCACAGAGGAGATAAACTACCCGAGAAAGCTCTGCATAAGCAACCATGGCTGTTTAGTCATTCCCATGGTAGTGGGCTGAGTTTGGAGATAGGAAATAGCAGGAAGCAAGGGTAGAACAAAGGATTTAAAGGGGAAGGGACAGGTTTGCTACCTTGAGGAATGTGGAGATGGCAATAGCGTGGTTGTGCATCTATGAATGGGTGTGGTAGATGTGAGTGTGGTCACATTTCTCAGGATGGGAGGTGCAGATGGACATGGCTTTGTTCCTCTGTGATTTTCCACCATGCCTGCTGGCAATGGCCTCACTCATCAGATGTGATATTCCTGTCTATTTTTCTTGATATAAAGCAAAAAAGGGGAGGGGAGGTGGGCACTGTCTCTCATGGCTTCTTTGTGCAGGACACATGGGTAGCATGGACACCTTAATTGGGAGAGAGTTCTTGGGGGACAGGATGGTGGGGTGATATATGAGATTAATAAGGACCTAGATCTGGGGAGGGACTGAAGTGCCCATAAAGGTGGCTGAAGATATAGAGATATAAAAACAGTAATCTTGGCTAAAGAAGGATTGGACTGGTTTAGCAGGTAGTGAGTTAACTGCAGGGTCCTGTAGAGATAATCAGGAACCATCAGGAGGATCAGTGTTGGTGTAACCATGGGGTGTAGCAAAAGGAAAAAGAGGGCTAGCCTGAGAACAGAGCACAGAGAAGAACAGGATAATTTGACCCTGTCTGGAGGGAAGTCACACAGAGTGTCCTGAAAAAGGAGATCTTTTATCCATGTAAGGAGTGACTCAAAGGTAGGAGCCAGAGGGTGGAATCAAGAAATATCAAGGCAGACCAAATGAAGGAAGTTGGTGAAGTGGCAGGATAAGCAGGGTCAGGGCATTTAGGTGTCTTCTAGAATTTGGGTCAGCCTGAGGAAAGTAAGAGAAATTACTTGTGATTTTTATGAGGAGGGGTTAGTTGAGAAACCAACAGGACACAGTTTTATTCAGAAGGGATGAACCCACTGGGGAGTGTCTCATAGGCAAATAGCCATTGGGGTGCTCTAGATAATCAGGTAAGTTCCTGTCTACTTAAGCTGTAGGATCTGGGTCCTTAAACATTTATTTATGACAAATTTATTAGGCTATCTTCATAATGCTGGGTGTCTGGAGAAGGCAGAAGAAGGTGGGCAGCATGTCATATCTCTTTTAAGGCCTGTTGAAGAACTGGGAGATAATCTCTGATCAGGCTGGGATCTAGGCTGAGGTTTGGCCAGAGTAGAAATATAAGGCTATATACAACTTCGAATGGATGGTATTTCATAGGTTCCCCAGGTGGGGGGGTCGGATGTGAGGGAAGCAATCAGAAACAGCGAGATTCAGTTTTTATAGAGCTGGAGCATGAGTTCAGTGATTTGGGCCTTGAGGAGGCTGTTATCTCTCTCTCTACCTTTTTGGATGCTTGAGGCTGTTAGGGGGTGTGGAGGTTTTAGGTTTTTTAGAAGATAGTCTAGAGGAGAAGAAGGGGGAGTCAAAGAAGGAAGGGTTCCCATAAGAGCAGAGAAAGGTAATTGTCATGCCCAGCATATGAAAGTGAGAGCAGCAAGAAGGTCCACAATAGAAGTCTCCAGATGGGACTCAGGGCCATAACAAAGCATGAGTGAGTGGTCAGGTAGGCATCCCCACAGTTAGCCAAACACCAAGGGAAGACAGTTTTTCAAGGAGGATGTTTCTGTGACCAGCACTGGGTTTAAACAGCATGGAAAGTAGGGCGAGCCTCTCTTTGTCCCAGTGGGCAGAAGGGTGGAAATGCAGGAGAGGAGCAGGGACAAAATGTGAGACATGGGAGGAAGATGTGAGTCACTGAAGGTTATGGAGTGAATAGAAGGTGAATTGGGCATGTCTAGTGATTTCAAGCATTTCTTGGAGTAACAGGGCCTTTTTTAAGGTCTGAAATAATGAGTGAGGAAAGGACTTGTGATCTAAGGCCATGGTGTCTCCATTTGTGACTTTGTAGAGGGGTTTAGTGAGGAGAGCAAAGCCGGGAACCCAGAGGCAGAAGTATCCTATTACACGGAGAAAGGAGAGGAATTGTTTAGTGATGGGTTTTGTTATCTGGGAGATCAAGTGGATATGGTCTGGAATTAGGGCTCAAAGATATTTGCAGAAAATGATGCCCAGATAGGTGATGGATGGGGAAGAGATTTGAGCCTTAGAGAGAGATACACTGCATCTGTTTTAGTCTAAATGTTGTAATAATAAGAGGGTGTCTCTATGGGATGATTTGTATGAGGGGCTGCAGAGGAGGAGGTTATCTATATACTATATGAGAGGCAGAGGGGTGAAAGGAAAGCAAGTCATGGACAAGGGCCTGACTGAAGTAGTGTTGGCTGTCCCCAAAACCCTGTGGCAAAACAGTCCAGATCAGTTGTTGGGATTGATGAATGTCAGGATCTGTCCAGGTAAAGGCAAAGAGCAGCTGTGAGGACAGGTGCAGGGGAATAGTGAAAATGGAATCTTTTAAATCTAAGGTAGAATAATGAGTGGCAGACAGGGATGGAAGACAAAAATGTGTAGGGGTTAGGCACTATGGGGTTTATGGGAAGGACAATTTGATTGATAACATGGAGATCTTGTACCAGACTGTAAGAGAAATCTGCCTTTTATACCAGGAGAATGGGAGTGCTGTAAGGGGTGTCAATGGGGATTCAGAGAACATGTTGTAATAGGCAATAAATAATAGATTGTAGTCACCATAAATCCAGGTCACGGATGCGATATTGTTGGTCAGAGTAGGAGTGGTTAGGCTTGAGAAGGATGGTAAGCAGTTTTTGGAATGAAGCCAGGGAGGGGTGGTAGTGTCCCAGACTCTGAGATGAGAGGAAATGATGGGAGCTGGGGGTGCAGGGAAGGAGTCATTAGGGTGGGTAAATGTGTTGGTTATATCTCAGGGATGATCAGAGTAGCTGACAACTTGGTTAAGATGTCTTGCCCTGAAAGGAGAACAGAAAAGGGAGGGATGACTAAAAATAAGTGTGGGAAAAGGTGTTGACTCAATTTGCACCAGATTGGGGGACTTTTTAAGGTTCTGGAGACTCTATCATCAATGCCCATAACATTAACTTGGGCCAAGGAGGTTGGTCCTTGGAAGGAAGACAAAGTGAAGTGGCAGGCACCTGCATCAATTAAAAATGGGATGGATTTACCCTCCATTGTAAGAGTTACTCTGAGTTCAGCATCTGAGATGATCCAGGGGGCCTCTGAAGCCTTTGGGCAGCTTCATTCTTCAGTGGCCAAGCCAAGAATGTCTGGGATGGAGTCAGTTGGGGGTCACTAGGGACTTCCAGCATAAGTTATAATTGATTTGAGCTGCAACAGTCATGTTTAAAGGAAGCATTTGTAGCAAGACTAATAATCAAGAGATCTAAACCACTGTTTTTTTCCACTGATTTTCAATTTTTTTGAGAGAGTATGAGAAAATATAAAAAAGCAAGTTGGAAATAATTGGAGCACTTTTTACCCTGTAAAAGAGATCACCTTTAGAGATAGAAGCAAACAAATGGCTTAGAGTAATTCTGCCTTGGGTACTAGGGCAAAGAACTCTCCAACACATCTGTATTATCTATGTAATCATCTAGGCAACCCCTTTAGCAGCAAGACAAGGCTACATTTTGTTTAAAGTCCAATCTAAAATTTCTGTGTCTCTGAATCTCACAAGTTTAACTTATACTTGTCGCATAGCTACCATGATTTAGTAGTCAGTAAAGGCATACCCATCCATTTTTACATGCACATGAAAGAAGAGAAAGGGTGAACTGATGGAAGAGGTCCCATGATTCATTAGTAGGCAAGTATATTTTCTAAATATAAACTAGATTTAATAAAAAGACTCATTTTACTAAATGTATCATTTTTCTAAATGTATCCTATAGTTAGTATTAAAGTCCACCAGAAGGCATTTTTAAAGTGAGTCTATATGCAGCACATATAAAGCAAGAATATAAGACCTTGCCTGCAAAAGTAAAATATTGAGGTCATCCCTTGGGGAGTATGTAGGCCTGATCCTTTTGTTGTTAACTTGTGGCACGGCCTCTAACTGATGCACCTCTGGCCACAGTTGTGGTGTGTTTTTACATTTTGTCTTGACTTTCTGGAGGGTCCAGTCCTATCTGACTGTCTGTAATATTTTTACCTAACTTAGCTGTGTATAATATTCCCCCTTTTGAAGAGTATCTCTAAATGTTGTGAGGGGAGAGGGGGTGATGACCATTCTGGCTGCTTCAGGCTGAAAGGGGTGGTAGTTGTGATTGGTAGTTACAGACACTCTCCAGAGGGTCTATCTAAAGGCCCTCAATAGATGTCAGGTGCTCTCATCTTCGGTAGGAGTATAGCTTTAAGTCTGGAGGAGGCAAGGCCAAAGGAACAGTTAAGTAAGCATTGGCCAAACAATAAAATATAGTAGGCTATTATGAATATAACCAAAAATATTTTTACAGGAAGAGACAGTAATATCATCTCACAAAGAAGGCAAGAACGTCCAAGCAGTTTTAGAATCCAACATGGCATTAACCTGTTAATATCTTGAATTGTCGTCAAGATATTAGCTAAAGTATCAGGAATGTATACACAACATTTAACCTTTATAATTGTAGAAGTATCCCCTTGTGCTGCTGTCAGGATATGTGAGGCCATCTGATTTTGGGGGATAGCTTGTCTCATTAATTTTATTTAATTGTTTTTATTTAGTAGAGAGACAGACCAGGTGAGGTCTTGTTTAAGGCCCACTGAGTACTTCACAAGGGGAGCGGGCCACATATCTAGCAAGATGTTTGTGTAATGATTCTGTATATTTCACACTCAGTGTCAGTCTCTGGTTTCCAGGGCTTGAGTCAGGTGTGATGCATCCAAGAGTCCAGGCCTGCTACCTTAACAGCTGATGGAGTTGACAGGATCGTGGTGTATGAGCCTTTTTAAGTTGGTCTTTGAGATACTTTGTCAGCTCCTTTTTGGTGTTTTCTACAGTGGATGACTGCTACTTTGAAGGGTACATAGACAGATTACAAAAGTTTATTTATCTCTTTTGATTATAGGTTTCTGCTGGGTTTTTTTTTTGTGGGTACCGGGGGGTCGACCTCAGGACCTTGCGCGCCAGCAGGCACCCGTGCCGCTGAGCGATATCACCGGCCCCTTTTTCGTATGTGGGATCCGGGAGTCGAACTCGGGCCCTCGCGCTTGCAAGGCAGGCGCTTAAGCCGCTGAGCCATCTCACCGGCCCTTTTTTTTTGTCTGCTGGGTTTTTGAGTGTAAGTTAAAATGAGGGCTGGGGATGTAGCTCATTGGCACAGTGCCTGCCTGGCAAGCACGAGGCTCTGAGTTTGATTCCTGGTATCAAAAAAGAATAAAGAAAAAAAAAAGACCAAGAGTAAGTTAAAATGAGACCTGTGTTAATCAAAATTGACCTCTTGCTGTCTATCAAAGTCAGGTAAGCCTCTTCAGGCATTACTCTTAGAACCATACACCGAGCCTCTCAGCTCCTCTGTCAGTGTCAGCTTCCAGGACGTCGTAGTCTTACTTGATCATGGTACTTTCTGTGAAAGCATGGGAAGTTTTTCTCTTGGTGACCCTCCTTTGGCACACTACATTTGTTGATCTCTGTCCTCTGGGCTCCAGCAATATCCCTACTCAGGAGATTGACTCACCAAAGTTGTAGGATCCTACAGAAAATGTTCCCTGATGTCCTGGGTCTCTGCTGACCTTGAAGTTCCAGTGCCAAAATATTGGCTGTTTTTAACCCAGTTATCTCTGTAGTTCTGGTCACTAAACTTTAATTGTTGAGCATCCAGAAGAGAAGATCAGTTATATCAGTCTTAGTTAGCATACATAAAACACAAGTGTAAATTGCTTTTTGGTAGCTTTTGTCCCTTTATAAGGCAAACAGTTGTTGTAAACTGAGCCAATTTAATCTCCTAGAGGGAAGGATGATTTCTAATCAAGGTGTTTAAAGTTAACTTTTGGCAAGTTGGAGAAAAACTGGGGTTTTTAAGTATCTGAACATAGAGCTCAGACACTGGAGAGAACTACATCTTTTGTTGTTGCCACTTTCTTGAGTGAGTATAAAGGGGGGAGGGTAAGGGAGTAAGTAGTCCAGACTGGGTGTGTGGCAGAGTGGCAGAGTGGGGGTTGGGAGAGCATATAGTGGAGGGTAGAAGAGCAGCATGCAGCGCAGGCAGCTGAGCTCAGCCTGGGCTTGTGGCACTATGAGTGGCAGCAGGCCTTCAAAAGGCAGCCCTGGGTGGGCACAGAACAGTTGGCTCATGGAGCCAGGTAGCCACAGTATGGGGAAAGCAGGGAGGGCAGGGTGGTGTGGCACGGGCCAGCTGGGGGGCACCATGGCGGGGGGCAGGGTGGCAGCTTGGCCAGGTGCACGGTCCACTGTATGTGGGGGTCTGACAGCTCGGGAGGGTGAGGAGGGCATGGGCCTATGTTTTCCTTACCTGGGCTGGGCATGTTCATCCTTGTGCAGATGGAGGGCTGTGTGCACAGGCACTGTGGGTGGCTTCCAGGCACCAGATGGTGATCTGTGCACATAAGTGCTGTGGTCCTGCTATGTACATGAGCACTGCTGGATGGACCTTGCTCTCTATGGCTGTGCCATGTGCCTGCTATGCTGAGCAGCCAGGGCTATGAGTGCCACAAGTGGGCTCAGGGCAGGTGTGCCGGGCATGCTGGGTGCAGGCACTTGGTGCTGGGGGTGTGCAGCGTGGGACCCTCAATCCCAGGACTGGCACACAGGTTGGGCAGCTGGGGCTTGGCAGCCCATGGCTGGGCCCCGGGGCATGCCTCAAAGTGAATGGTGGTGGTGGGAAGGAGTGAGTTGGGTGAGGGAAAAATCACGAGGCAGTGGCATGTGACCTGGGCTTGTGCTGGGCCCTGTGCACTCCCCACCTCTATGAGGCAGAGTCTGTGGTGGGTGGGGAGGAGGGAGCCAGGGACAGAGGGAAAAGTCTTACAGGCATGGAGAGTGGAGAGCTAGCTTACCCAATCTGAAGCTGGAGGACAGTGACTGGGTTGTGGTTTGAGAAATCAAAGTCAAGTTGTGGCCTCTTTAAGACACCAAGGGCTCGAGATAGGGCTTGAAGTCCCTCTAAAGAGCAGTACTCTAACCCAGGTTTTTGGCACCATGTGTGTTAACAGCATGGAGGGGAGAGAGGTCACCTGAGAAAGCTCTGTATAAGCAACCATGGCTGTTTAGTCACTTCCATGGAAGTGGGCTGAGTTCAGAGAGTGGAATCAGCAGGAAGCAAGGGTAGAACGAAGGATTTAAAGGGGAGGAGGAGTTTGATACCTTGGGGATTTTGGGAGTGGCAATAGTGTGGTTGTACTTCTCCAAATGGGTGGGGCAGATGCAAGTGTGGTCCTGTTTCTCAGGATGGGTGGTGGAGATGGACATGCCTTTGTTCTTCTTCTGTGGTTTCCTTGAATGGCCTCACTGATCCGGCATGACAGAAACAATGCTCACACTAATATAAAAGGAAGAATAAAGAAGAAAAAGAGAAGAAAAAGAAAGAAAGAAAAAGCAAAGGAAAGAGGAAACATGTCCACTTCAGGGTATGTCTCTGCTGTCACTGGTAGACAAAGGGGGCAGAGAACCCAGATCTGTGTTGATTGATCCCAACAAGCCAGCAGTAGAATTACAGCAGGTGGTTGATAATTCCAGCAACCTTGGGCCTTCAGCACTGAAGTTCAGGCTGATTCTGGCTTCTGGCTATGAGGCTGGGACCTGAGTTTTTCAGCCTGTGACACTCCATGTGCCTCCTGCCAGCCTGAACTTGGCTCCCTGCACTCATGTGTTTCTCACAGCTATGCCTCTCCATGACACTGGAGGCTGCTAGATTAAGCCAACCTGCAGCTGCTCTGAGTTATGAGTTAAGTTGGCCTCTTTGCAAAATGGCAATCAGCCAATCACCCACTCCTGAGGAAACCTGAACCAGACTAGAGTGGGATCACTCACCAGCCCGTGCAGTCTGTACATCTGCTCCATTCCACTGGTGCATTTCTCAGTGGAGGCCTCCGAGGTCACCTCCAGACATTGTCTCAGCAAGTTCAAACTGCCCCTCCTGCACTCAGGGAGAAAGCATTGTTTACCACCTCCATCTTCTGCATTGAGATCTCTCTCTGCACTCTCCTCATGGGCTCAGATTCTCACTTCCCATCCTTGTTGGGTCCTAGGGACCCACTTTCCTCCATCTTCTCTTTCTCATGTTGCTATATTCCAGCATCTGGACTCCAAATCTCAGAGGCTGTTTCTCTGCTGCTCATCACTCTGCCATCTTCCTGGAAGTTGGCACATTGATTTTGACTAAGTGAAAAAAAAAATTTAACTTATGACTTCCAAAGCAGTAAGAGTATGAAGTTTCTTGTTTTAGACCACTAACTTTGTGTGATAACATATTTCAGCAGCCACAGGAAATTATTACAGTCCTACTATGCTCTTTCTCGTTAAATTTAGCTCATTATTCTAGTGTGTCAAATTTGTCAAGGAAAAATATCAAAATAGAATAACACTGATTTGAGGTACTTAAAATGGAGTTTGAATGCCATTGCATATCAGATTTAAGACACATGCAAAGCAGAATTTTTGAGCTGGGCTGCAAAAGCACCCATCCTGGAGACAAGTTAATATTTGAAGCATTGCTAATCTCTACTGAACTTCTGTATAACAGACTCCTCTCAAACTGTTCTGAGAGTGAGCCTGTATCCAATCTCTATCTTACAAGGGAATTTAAATTCTCCCTGCCCTTCCTGTCTAGTAAATGATACAATTACTGTCACCATTCATTTTGAAAAAGCTCACAGCACATTTTCAGTCTTGCTTGAATCTATTTTCCCAGGTTAAAATGCTAATTGTCCCTGCACAAATATCATTTTCTTTGGTCTTGACTAGGTTGAGATTTTTCTAGGTCAATAAAATCATTTTGTTGTTTAGATGAAGTTTTTTTTTTTTTTGTGGGTACCGGGGGGTCGACCTCAGGACCTCACGCGCCAACAGGCACCCGTGCCGCTGAGCGATATCACTGGCCCCTTTTTCGTATGTGGGATCCGGGAGTCGAACTCGGGCCCTCGCACTTGCAAGGCAGGCGCTTAAGCCGCTGAGCCATCTCACCGGCCCTAGATGAAGTTTTTGCAGTTTTAGATGTTGATTACAAACCTAAAAATTCACCAGGTGTAATACAAGGTAATGTTAGAGTATCTCTTCTTTTGATACTACTTTACATAAATATTAATCCCATCTTAAAGGTGAGAAAACTGAGGTTCAGAGTGAGTAAATTCTCCAAGACAATACAATGAATGCCTGAGTATTCTCTAAATGTAGATGTACATTGCTTAATAGGGATACAGTCTGAGACATGTCATTAGGTGATTTCATCATTGTCTGAAAATAATAGAGTATACTTATCCAAGCCTAGATGGTATAGATCAATGATTTCATGTTTCTCTTGGTGCAATGAAGAGACACATAAATACTAAATGTGTAAGGCTGCTGTTGACCTAGCATGACATAGTGTTATATAATTTAAAAAAATGTAAGTAGCAGGTAAATCTAAAATAACAAGTAATGTCATAAATACATAAAACAGTAACATACTCATTTATTATAATTTATCAAGTATTAGATAATATACATAATTGTATGTACTATAGTTTTATATAATTGGCAGCCTAGTAGGATTGTTTATACCAGCATAACTGTTACAGAAATGTCAGGCTAGAGATCCACCTCTGGGTGGGGGTTTCTAAAATATCAGCTCCAGCCATATAACCCAAAAGACCAAATAAATGAGTATGTTGAAGTAGAAACATAGTATGATATGGCCATACTTGGAAGGAACAATGGGACAAGCATCCTTATCCCTGTCTTCTGCATTTTGGTAGTAGCTCTAGGCTTATGTAGTAGAAGAGTAAAAGTGGAGGAGAGGTTGTCAAGAAATATGTATAGTCAAGAATTCTTGGTCAATTTGATCATGTGGTCTGATTGATCATTATCTCATTTTCTTCTTGGCAACAAGAAAATTGTTCCTTGTGGGGTAGCTTTGGCTCTTTTCACATGCTGTTTATTGGTTGCACCTGTTGTTTCTAGAATCCAAGTTGACTCCAGAAAAGAAAAACTAAAAGAACAAGTCCAAAAAGCAAGATGGAATTAATTTGGACAGTGACAGCATCCTCCAGGTTCAGGGCAAGGAATGGAGATTTCTAGGCACCATTCTAATAATCTGGAACAGGATGTTGTAAAAGCTAGCAGTTGACAATCTGTTGATTATGATCTCACCCATTAAGGAGGAGGATTACCAATTTTAGATGAACAGCCTTTAAAAGATTAACATGTCTACATGCATAGTAGAGCAGGAGCCAGACTGTTATAGTTTATATCTAGATGTCTCATCAAGAGCTTTGAGTGCTCAAAGTGGGGCTTTGGAAAGTGGTTGGATTATGGGGAGATTATAGTTGACTTGCTCTTAGGAGGTGGAATCTGGTCAGAAGAGTCAGGTCACTGGGGGCATGGCCTGGAAAGTTTATCTCCTTCCTCTGCTTCTCACTTGACTCCCTCTGCTTCCTGTACACTGCAGTCCTGAGCAGCTTTCCACTGTCATGCTTCTCTGCCATACTGTCCTACTTTGGAGTCTCCCAGCTGTGTACTGAAACATGAGCCAAAATAAGCCTCTTCTCATTTTGTTGTGGATGTTCAGTATTGTGTCACAGTGACAAGGAAAGTGACTAAGATACTGACCCCAATTTGAAGGTATCAGAAGGAGACAGATGTAATATGAGAACAGAAGTAGCAAGCTTTTATCCTGCTTTTAGTTACCTATAAGACATCTGCAAACCCACATGAAGAGTCAGTGTCTTTAGCAAAAGCAGCCTCTAAGTCCTTGTTACATTACCATGTGTGTAATGCGTTGTGTATCCTACAACTGTTATGACACCTATGACATCATTAGATGATAGGAATTTCTCAACTTCATTGTCATCTAATGGGACCACGATCACCAGAATTAAAGGTCCAGTCTGCCTGCTGTTTGAAGGCCAACATTTCTGAGATGAGAAATGGTTAGGAAGAAGAAAGCAAACTTTGGAGATAGAGAAGGAGATTGGGAGGATGGATGAGGTTAGGGAGAGGGGAGTAAAGGGACCAAAGATGATTAAGATATGTCATTTTGTTATTTGCATATTCATTTCTCCAAAACAAATACCAGTATTCTGTATTATGCATGAACCAAGAAAAAAAAAGAAGTTTTAAGAATTGGGTTTATGCAAGAGTTGGGTTTATGCAAGCATTGGCAATCTTGAGAAAATAGAATGGGTACCACCTCAATACTCCATGTTGTAGAATTTAGGGATGCAAAGGCTTTTATGAGTAAGGAATGAAGATACAGCAAGACAATGAGCAGGAATATTACATGTTGAATGGAAGTCTTCATCATCGAGGGCATGACAATAGTATGGCCTGGACTATAGCAATAGGCCTTCTGTTCCTGGGGATAGCTCCTGTAGTTCTTTTTGGGAAGACATTTGTAGTTCTAAGACTGAGGGGAACCACAAATACCATCAGGTATTCTGGATTCTGTAAATCTAAACAAAAATTTAGCAGTTAAAATTTTAACCATCTAGGTAGGCCTTCTCTTCAGCAAAATGATTAGGGAGGTATAACAACCTTGCAGAACTTTTCCAAGGACAACTCCCGAAAACAGCTGCCCTGTTACACCAACATTGTATGTGTGGCCTGTCATTGACTGAAACATCATTAGGTGGCACATGACTGTATAGTTTTTTTTTTTTTATAGTGAGGAGCGTTTACATGGGAGCATATGGCAACTTTGTGTATTTTCTCAGTTTTACTGTGAACTTAAAACTGCTCTAATATAAAGTTCATTATTAAAAAGTAAAGATGTGGAAGGAAAAAAATAATAACAGGGTTATCTAACTGCAAAACCTATGTAGGGGTTGTTTAACAGCAAATCTATAATTAATTAACCTGTTATTTTTTCCACTATACTAGTGATTCTCACATTATGGTCCAAGGAGATACTTTAAGGGTGTCCACAAGGTCAAAACTATGTTTTATCTGGTGCCTTCTAGGATATTATTTGGCTTTTTTTCTGTGTCGATATTTCCACTAGTGGCATAAAAACAACTTTATCTTCACACCACTGAAGGCAATGGCACAAAACTATACTAGCAGTTATACTCTTTACTATCATAACACTCATAGCCAGTTTCACTTAAAATATCCTTGATAAAATAAAATAATAATTGTATTAAAAATTGAAGTTGAGTACATGCCATTTAAATATTCTTTGTGAAAAAATGGGAAGTACACATAAAGCACATCTGCTACAGGAAAGAAGTATGATATTTGTCTTATATATATATTTGTGTTGTGAGCCAAACTAGTCACTTTTCTCATGAACTATTACTGTTACCAAAAGAACAACTAAGAGAAAAATTTTGATCCTTCCCCCCTGGCGCTTTTCCAGATTTTTTTCTAAGAGATTAGCGAAATGAAACTGCTACTTGAAGGCAAACAACTGAGAATGTTTTTTAGGAATGGTTGAACTTTCAAAGTAAAATTTTGGAAAACTTGTACCAATTGCCATGAGACTGACAGCTTTCCAATACTTAAAATTATTGTCTTTTTTTTTTTTTTTTTTTTTTTTTTTTGTGGGTACTGGGAGTCGACCTCAGGACCTCGCAAGCCAGCAGGCGCCCGTGCCGCTGAGCGATATCACCGGCCCCTTTTTTGTATGTGGGATCTGGGAGTCGAACTCAGGCCCTCGCGCTTGCCAGGCAGGCACGTAAGCGGCTGAGCCATCTCACCAGCCCTAAAATTATTTTCTTATAAGATCATTGGTAATATTAAATTAAAATTTTTATGCCATAAAATGTAGTGGGTTAACAATAGGAAGATCTGCATAATGCGTTGAATCAGTGCAAATGACTAAATCATGATGCTACAGAATCATGCATGGATAAAAAAGATGCATTCAAAGTATAAGGCAGGGACTTCTGATTTCTGGCTTGAAACAAGGAACTTAGAATTTTTAACCCCATCTTAACCATAGGTAAAAAGTTAGACAAAATGAAAATGAACCACCTTTCTTACATCTGTTAGAGAGTTGAGATCATGGGAAACACTGCTGGACGCTAAGCTGGAGAGACAAAGAGGCAAATACAGGTAATCATATCTTTCTGGAGCAGATATTTAGAAGTAAAAATCTCTGTAGTAAACAGTTCTGGTGAGGAAAATCTGAACCGGGAATGCTACCAAGTTTTTATAATGAAGATCAGAGAAAAGTCCCCTTATAATTCTGGTAGTGGGTAGGGGAAATTTAGCCTTTTAAAAAATATATCAGAGGAGTCTTTTGGTTTTAGTAACAGCTGTCCTCAGAACAACTGTTTTAACATAACCTAACTGGATAGGGTTTTATCAGACTAACTGATCCAAGAAAAGGGAAATACCCCAATCTAGCAACTTCTACTCATCTTGTCTTACCTAAAGGGAGGATAAAACTGAGCAAATCTCATGAAGTTCATATTACAGAACAGACTCATTAAAAGGGTGAGATCTAATCATAGGACAAAAGGACACTTCCCTTCCACATACCTATCCACCATATTACTGAAGGCCTATTTCCTGGCATTTCTTTCATCCAATACATCATGTTCATCTTTCACCAAAAAGTTGTATGCCATGTTAAAGACAGAAATTACACTTTAAAAGGACAGAGCAAGTATCATAACCATAGTCTGATATGTAATGAATGCTGAAATTATCACACCAACAATTGAAAATATGATTAATATGTGAAAATGCCCAATGAAGAATGGTTAACATTCAAGAAAGGATGGATATTGTGAGCAGAGCGGAAAATTCTAAGGGTCAAAAGTAAAATGCTGGAGGTAAAACAAACAAACAAACAAAAAAAAAAACAACAAAACAGTGGTAGAAAAGAAGTATGTCTTTGATTAATAAACTGGATGAGGCTGAGAAAAGCATCTGAGTTTGAGAATATTGCATTAGAAACTTCCAAAATCAAAGAGAAAAAAAGTCTGGGCAAAACCCAGAAGAAAGTATCCAGGAAATGTGGGGCAACTACAAAACATGTAGACATTTCACTGTCTGTAGGAAGGCTACTTTAAATATGAAGACACACATAGATTAAAGGGATAGAAAAAAACACATCACGGTATGAGTCTTTAAATTTGGGGGTAGGAGGTTTTTGAGTTCTTTATACATTCTAGGTATTAGTCCTTTTCCTGAGAAACAGCTCGCAACATTTTTTCCCACTCTTTCAGTTGCCTCTTCACTCTGCTGATGATTTCTTTTGCTGAGCAAAAGCTTTTTCATAAGATGAGATCCCAGTTGTTGATTCTTTATATTTCCCATATGATCAGTGTTTTGTTCATGAAACCTTTGCCTACATCTATGTCTTCAAGAGTTCTACCTATTCTCACTTCCAGTAGATTTAGTGTTTCTGTTTTAATATTTAGATCTTTGATTTATTTTGATTTTAGTTTAGTGCATGGTGATAGACAAAGTCAAGTTTTAGTCTTTGGTATGTGGAAAGCCACTTCTCTCAGAACCATTTATTTATTTATTTATTTATTTATTTTTTATTTTTTATTTTTTGTGGGTACCGGGGGGTTGACCTCAGGACCTCGCGCGACAACAGGCACCCGTGCTGCTGAGCGATATCACCGGCCCCTTTTTCATATGTGGGTTCTGGGAGTCGAACTCGGGCCCTTGCGCTTGCCAGGCAGGTGCGTACGCCGCTGAGCCATCTCACCGGCCCGTCAGAACCATTTATTAAAGAGACTATCTTTCTTCCAGTGAATGTGTTTGGCCCCTTTGTCAAAGATAAGTGGGCTGAGTGTGTTTGTAGTTGTGTCTGCATCTTCTAATCTGTTCCATTGATCTGCAGGTCTATTTTTTTTTTTTTTGCTTTGTTTTCTTTTTAGGTTTTGTTTTTGTTTTTGCCAGTACCATGCTGTTTTTATCACAGTAGCTTTGTAGTATAATTTCAAGTCAGGGATTGTGATGCCCCCTGCTTTGCCTTTGTAGCCCAGAATTGTTTTTGCTATTGCAGGTCTCTTCTGGTTCCAAATGAATTTTAGGGATGATTTCTCTAGTTCTGTGAGGTATGCTAATGTGTTTTTTTTTAAATAATGGAGTACTACCCAGCCATAAAGAAGGGTAAACTTGAGACTTTTATAGCTAAATGGATACATCTTGAGACCATACTCTGAAGTGAAATAAGTTGAACACACATGTGTAAATATCATATTGTCTCTCTGATGTAAGAAACTGAAAGTGTAAATAAGAATGAAAATGTATAATAGATATTGTAAAACAGGAAGAAATTATTCAATAGGAAAGGGAACTAGGGAGAGAGAAGAGGGAAAGGAAGGAATGAAAAAAAAAGATAAAATGGAAATAAAGCTTTGTAAATAAGGAGGGGAAGAGTGGTTGAAGGGAGGGTAGGGGAATAGGGAAAAAAGAGGAATCAAGATATATTATGTACAGGTGCAAATTCCCTATGAGGAATGTGATCACTGTGTACATCTAAATTGTACCAATAAACTTAATTTTAAAAAATTCAAACAGAGCAAATATAAAAGCCAGGCATTGATCATGAATAAAAAGATGCATTGCATAATGATAAATGGGTGAGTTTTTCAAGAATCTATGATAGTCCTAATGTGTATGAACATAAAAACAGTGTCAGATTATACTGCACTTAGGGGCTTCTAGTGTTATGCTTCCACAGTGACTGGGTGAGGGATAACCATGGGAGGCATCCATTGTCAGTGGGCCTGATCAGGGCAATAAGAGATGCTCCCCTACCTAGCTGAACTTTTAAGCTAAATGGCCCAGGTCCCATCCCCACAGCCAGAGTCGAAGCTCAGCCTGAATCTCAGTGGATTTGAAAGTCCCAGAATGGCACCACTATCCTTATCCTACTGTAGGCCTGGATGGAAACCACACGTACAAAATCACACAGAAATTTATTTTATTTTTTATTTTGATTTTTTGTTGTTGTTGTTTTATTTGTTTGTGTGTTTTTTTTTTGTTGTTGTTGTTGGTGGTGTTTGGTTTTTTGTGAGTGTGAGTGTGTTTAGTGTTTTTTTGTTTTGTTTGTTTTTTTCTTCATCTCTTCTTTGCTTCCTTCCTTTCTTCTTTGTGAGTCTCCTAGTACTGGGAAATCTTTTTATTTCTGCCTTGCTTCTTACCTCTTTTTCTTATTCTTTTCTCTATTTTTTCCTCTTTTAAATTTTTCCCCTCATTTTTTTCTCTCTTATTTTACTATGTAATTTGTATTTTCTCCCTTTTTTCTTTTCTTTTTAATTTCTTGCTAGTCTTTTCTCTTACATTTGTGTAATTCTATAAATATCCTTATACTCCCCCAAAAGATCATTTGTACCATTTCTCTCTACTTCTCATATCATAGTGTTTCAGCTTTCAAAGTTTTCCCTTGAAATCACTCACTCCAATATCCTATATCTTTAATAGCACAATCATAAATTTTTGTTAATCTTTGGATAATTAACACTGTAAAATTACTGCTGAATTCTTTTCTACCATTAACAGAGATACAGCTGTTGCATTTAGTACGTGTTAGTTGTAAATCAATACCTGAGTTGCCTTAACATTTATATCACAATTGCTAATTTCTTCTCTAGGATTAAAGGTGGTACATAATTGGTTCTCATGGTGTGTTAATATTTAATTTGTCTTGGAAGATACTACTGGAGCTGATTCATTTTATATTAACTGGATTGCATAATTGTTGCTATTTCTCTGTAAGACAGCACTCAGATTGCCATTGTGCCATTAAATATACTAGAGTACATTTCCAGGGAAATTGGTTGCTGGGATAACTGCACTGCATCCTTTCCTCCCAAAATAACCAAGGTTGTTAAATCTTATCACTGTGGTAAAGGATTATAGTTAGCTACACCAAAATTACATCACTGTAAAGCAACTAAAGAGATCACTACACTAGCAACAAAATCTTTAGACTATAAGCATCCACAAACCTCAGTATGAAACAAAACAAATAAATAAAAACAATAGTAACTTGAGAAGAAAAGGTAACAAAATGCCTCTCCAAATTCCCAACTCCCTTGAAGCCAATCCAGGGGGCACTGAGGGGCAGAATAGCATAAGTCATACACCTGAATTACATGAAAGTATAGCAGAGCAAGTTAGAAAAGAGCTCAAAGAAGTACTCAGTGGGATTAGAGAAGATATAACTGAACAGGTAATGGAAGTGATAACCAAAAAGATGCAGGAGTTTTCAGAAGACACTAATAAAAGTTAGATAAGCTAAAAAAAAAACCCCACAAAACATTAATATTATCTAAAGCATACTAATATATATATTAAAATTTTACCAGCTCCCATATAGTTAATATTAACAAAATCTATATGAATAAAATTGCTTAGGGGGATCCTAAATTTTTCTAGAGTGTAAAGTAATTTTCAAACAAAAAAATGGAGAATAATTTTGCCTTATACACTTGGCTATGAATCCACCTGATTTGCTAAGCATACCTTCTTTGTTCATGAATTTTTATTAAAACTAATGAAGAGAAAAGGCCATGAATGGAGCCTCTAATAACGTGTTCCTAGATTCTTTACATGAAATTCACATCAGTTTATTAATCCTATCACTTTTTTATACTCTATGAGTCACAAATACACTGCAGGACTATGAGAAACATGTCAAATATTTCAGTGAACAAGGTATATACTTATCTCTGGAATGCCTATGCTCTTTCAATGTAACAACCCAACCAAACAATTTAAATTGGCATTATTAGTTGTATTGGATTCACACTGGCTACTGTTAAACACCAGTTTCCTTTCTAAGTTGTTCATGTACTATTGATTGATTTGGTAATTCATTCTAGAATTTCGCTGGACTTTTATATTACTTTCATCATTCCATAGATTGTACAGTTTTTGATATTTCTTTCCTATCTTTTAGAAAACACAACTTTGTATCCAGTATCCAGCCATATCTCCTGTTTTCAAATTTGTAGAATATTCTTTCAGTGTCTCACTTCATAATATGTCTGGCCATGGATATTTATAATATTTTAGGAAAAGCTAGATGTTCTCATATTTTCTCCTCACCCATAATAGTGTGCCTTATTTTTTTTTCATAACTATGTTCTACTCTTTCTAGTTTGATAATCATTCTTAGAGAAATTAAAACAAAATATAAGTTCAGTAGTTCTTTCTCATCTGAGAATATTCTGAGTGCTTAAAAAATGAGTCCATTACTTATGTCTTTTTTGTGCTACCTGTAAAAAGCAATGTTGTATTACTGATAGTTTTCATGACTCTTCCTAAGTCTTAGAGATATTGTGTTGTGACTTTTGTGTTCTCATGCTCTGTCAAACTCCCTTTCTTCCATCTTTTATATAGCATCTTTAAAAGTATAACCATTAAAGAGCAACTTAAGCGCTGTTCAGTCATGTGATGTTAGCTAATTTTAATGCCCTTTCATTTCTTATCAATATCATTTTAATTTGTGCTGTCATAATTTTCCTTTGAAGAAATGCTTATCTTTCTTAGACCAACTTTTGGAACTTCTGTCCATTTATTCAATGTGAAGTGGAAGATTCAAACTTTCTGTAACCCTTGGAAAGAAATGCAATTTGCAATCGTGCCCTAGTACACATATACATACAACTGAAACAGTTTCACCAAATAATACTGTGTCAAAGTCCAATCGAGTGACAACAATCACAGTGAAATTTGAACAGGCAGATGAGTGTCAAGAATTACCAACTATAGCAAAAGATTAAGGTACTGGATAAATGCCTAGTAAGGAATATAGAGAACCCTCAAGAATATAGCAGTACAGACAGACAAGCTACTATGTTGAGATCTGAGATAGAACACTGAAGTAGAAAGACATTCAGAAGACCTTGTTTTCCTCCTGCTCCAAGACTGAGATCCAGATCTTGTTGGGAAGGACATAGTTGTAGCTCATTGGATGGTGAAGAAGTTAGCTGAGTTGCTACATTGGAGTGACTTAGTGAACATGGGGCAGTTGTTCTCTGGAGTGCTCACAGAAGTCATACAGGAGGAGGTGCTATACTGTGGGACTCACTGCAAAGCTGCCTGAGGGAAAGTCATTCATGGGGAGGGGATAGTTCAGTAACTCTTGGGGAAATGTTACGGGGAGTTGTAGGGAAGTTTTTTATATGAAGAAGCTAACTTGTGGCACTTTATACTTGAAGGGATGTTAGGAAGAATTTTGTATGAGGAGATGCTGTGTATTGCTAGTCACTATGTAGTGGAGGGGCAGCTGAAAAGATGCCTGGTGGTGAAGCCAATATATTGATGACTAGCATGGTGACTGGCACTTTTATCCCTACTATGTGCAATATCTCTGATATTTCCTATTTCAGTTTTTAAAAATATTCCAATTATGACCCACTAAATTGATTTCATTGTAATTTATAGTTCAGAAGATAATGAGATGAAAGAAGTAGAGATATAATCTATGATTCTTGACTTTGTGGACCATAAAACTCAATTCAGCCCAGTTGATATTTTGAAATTAAGTACAATGTATTATAGACTGAGGGCTGCACAAATGCTATGGTAGATCTCATGAACATTCACTAATCATTAATAGTTTTGAAATGTGTGAGATAAGTAGGTAATATAGTTGATACATTAATAAACTAGATAAGTAGAGAGTGTGGCAGGCCTTAACATAAGGGTCTATATTCAGTGGATCACAGTAGCAGAATTGTAAATATGGACAGGACTCACTCATATTTTCACTTCTTTTATTTGTCTTAATTTACCTTTTATATGTATTACTGTAGTGATAGTTTAAAACATAAACTTGAACAGAACAAGATCGGAGAAAGGAGAAGTTCTGTAGGAGGCTCTCATAGTTCTTATGATAATAAACTTAAGAACTTAATATAAGGCCTGAAATAGAGTTTAGGTAATAGGGATGGAGAGGAAAAAATAGAACTAAGCATAATCAGAAAAAAACCATTAGGTCATGGTTCTTGATTTAATACATATTAAGGGGGAAGGAATGAGGCCGTTAGAAATCCTAAGTTATAGGTTAGAGAGACTGGTTGGATGATAAGTAAGGAACATGGAGAAGGACCAAGTCACATAAAAAGATGATACATTATAATAAATTATAATAATGAACAATAGAGTAATTAATGAATATTCCTGAGTTTTACTGTAGCATTTGCACAGCCCACTGGTGAATAATAATTGTAATTTGAGATATTTATTAAGCACTTATCACAAAACAGGCAGTGTTTCAAGCAATTTACATGTATTCTTGCAAGATCCCTGTGAGGTAAGTATCATTTTATTCCCATTTTCATGTAAGATCATGTAATTTTTCCGGCTGTATTCAGATAGCAAGGGTTTGAAGCTAACAGTCTGGTTGCAGAGGCTGTGAAATGCTTATGGGCAACATTCAAGTATTGATGAATAATCATACTTAAAATGTAGGTTGAGACTAGAAGTCCAGACATGGATGCCATTAGTAATTTAATAGCTTAAAAAATAAAAATGAATAAGACCACCTGAGGATTAGATTGATGTGTGGAGAAAGTTAGGTGTGCAGATTAGGAAAGACTGTGAGTATCATCTTGAAATTAGCTCTTGTGAGTTGGAGTGCTCCTAGAACATTTTAATTTATTATGAAATGAGGCAAGGATGTGTAAACATGGCTATACATGTCTCTTAAATCACTGCTGTGTGCAGAATAAAAGGGAAAATACCAATTATTAGATTTTAATAGTCTATTATGAAATGATAAAGATGCAGAGGGGTAGTAACACAGAGGCCAGAAAAGTCAGGGTCTACAGTCTTCAGATGGGAAGATTTTGAATATATACTTAGGTTTTCTGAGGTTTCCCCAGCTTTCACCTGTAACGTCTAGTTTCACAATGGGGCTAGTACTTCAGGGTTAATAAAGGTGCTAGTTTAAGTCAGACTAAATGACCACCTTCAATTTATTCATAGGGAACCCACAGATTGAAATACTCTCATTAGTCACTATGTTGTGGCTTGTATTTTTGGAGCAGCTTTACTGAACTATACTTCACACACCATACAATTCACAGATTAAAAGTGTATAGTTCAGTGGCTTTTAGTATATGCAGAGTTGTTATATCACCATGATCCATTTCAGAACATTTTCATTACCACAAAAAGAAATTCTGTACCCCTTACCATCATCTCATAATCACCAATTACGCCCAGTCCTAGGCAACCACTAATCTACTTCTTGTTTTAACAGACTTGCCTCTAATCTACTTCCTGTTTTTTTAAGATTTGCCTTTTCTGTACATTTCACATAAATAGAACCATAATATTTGTGATTCTTTATGAGTAACTTCTCTCACTTATCATGTTTCCAAGGTTCAGTCATGTTGTAGCATACCTCAGTACCTAAATCTTTTAATGGCCAAGTGATATTGCATTTATAGATATTGTTCATCCATTAGTGAACATTTGGACTGTTACTGCTTATTTTTTAGCACTGGAGACTGAACCAAGAGGCCTTCCACTGGACTACATCCCCATCCCTTTTTAAACTTTGAAACAGTGTCTCACTAAGTTCCTATGTTGCCAAGGCTGGGCTTGAAATTGTGATCCTTTTTCCTTATCCTCCTAGAGTGCTGGGTTTACCAATGTAGGCCACCATGCCTGGCTTTTACTGCCTTTTGATTATTATGAATAATACAACTATGAACATTCATATACATTTTTCATGTTGACCTGTAATAGCAATTCTTGTGAATATACACCAGGAATAAAATTACTATCTCATATGCTGACAAATATTTAACTTAGGGCCGGTGAGATGGCTCAGCGGCGTAAGCGCCTGCCTTGCAAGTGCGAGGGCCCGAGTTCGACTCCCGGATCCCACATATGAAAAAGGGGCCGGTGATATCTCTCACCAGCGATATCAGCGGCACGGGTGCCTGTTGGCGCGCAAGGTCCTGAGGTCGACCCCCCGGTACCCACAAAAAAAAAAAAATTTTAACTTAGTGGGAAACTGTTTGAATGTTTTCCAAAGCAGATGCTCTATTTCACATTTTCTCCAGCAGTATATGAGTATTCAAGTTTCTCTACATCTTTATCAACATTTAATTATTATTATTATTATTATTATTAGTTTAAGGAAAATAAAAACAATGGTACAAAATTTCAAAACAAGATTGTAGGAGAGTAACAATGGTTAGTACATTGTGTATTATCTTCAATGTAGTTGCTCATATTACAAGATATAGGCATGAAAAATTAAACAATATAGGCACAGACTTTTCTTTTCAATGAACTAGTAGCAATTAGTATAACTATCTTAACTATCATGTGCATATATATATTTTTTTTCCTTTTCCCTTCCCTTTTTCTCCTTTCCCCATCCAAGTTTCTCTTTCCTTTTGAACAGTTTCTTACCATTTCTTAATATCTATGGTATATTTTGGATCTTGCTTACTCTTTCAGCTTCTTACACTAGGGAGACAAAATGATGTTTACACATGCGAGTTGGATTTATTTCACTTATGAGTATGGTCTCAAGTTGCATGCATTTACCTATAAAAGTCTAAAGTTTATCCCTCTTTATAGCTCAGTAGTACACCATTGTATAAAAATGCCACATTTTATCCATTCCTCAGTTGATAGGCATTTGGGTTGTTTCCAAGATTTAGCTATTACACATTGTGCTGCTGTAAACATGAGTACACATATATCCCTGTGGTATGATATTTTTAATTCTGGGAAAATACCCACAAGGAGAATAGATGGGTCAAATGGGACCTCCAATCCTAGTTTTTTGAGGAATCCACATTGATTTCCATAGTGGTTACATCAGTCTACATTCCCACCACCAGTGGAGAAGGGGTCCTTTTTCCTCACAGTCCCTTCAGCATTTGTTATTGGTTGATTTCTTGACGATAGCCATTCTTTCTGGGGTGAGATGGAATCTCAGTGTTGTTTCAATTTGCATCTTTCGAATGACCAATGATGTTGAACATTTTTTCATATATTTATTTGTGATTTGTATTTCTTCATATGAGAAGTGTGTGTTCATCTCAGATGCCCATTTTTGGGTTGGATTTTGAATATGGGGGGGGTCTTATTTTTTTTAATTCTTTATATATTCTAGATAGAAGTCCTTTGCCTGAGGACAATTGGCTAAAATTTTATCCTACTCTGTGAGTTGTCTTTTCAATCTGTCGGTGATTTCTTTTGATGGGCAAAGCTTTTTAATAAGATGAGATCCCAGTTATTGATTCTTTGAAGGGTTTCCCATGAAATTTGGGAATGTCTTCAAGATTTCTACCTACTTTCCCTTCCAGTAGATTGTTTCAGTTTTAATATTTAGATATTTGATCCATTTTGACTTTAGTTTAATGCATGGTGATGGACATGGGTCTAGATTTAGTCTTCAGCATATGGAGACTAAGTTTCCCAGTTTTCCCAGCACCATTTATCAAAGAGGCTTTCTTCCAGTGAACATCTTTGGCCCCTTTTTCAAAGATAAGATGGCTGAGTGTGTTTGTAGTTGTGTCTGCATTTTCTAATCTGTTCCACTGGTCCTCAGGTCTGTTTTTTTGCCAGTACCATGCTGATTTTTATCACAGTAGCTTTGTAGTGTAATTTCGAGTTAGGGATTGTGATGCCTCCTGTCTTGCCTTTGTTGCACAGGATTTCCTTTGCTATTCTAGGTCTCTTCTGCTTCCAGATGAATTTTAAGAATGTTTTGTCTAGTTCTGTGAGGAATGTTAATGGTATTTTCATCAGAATTGCATTAAATCTGTATAACAATTTTGGGAGTATGGCCATTTTCACTATGTTGTTTCTTCCTATCCAAGAGTAACAGATATCTTTCCATTTTCTGAAATCCTCTTCAATCACCTTTTTCAGAGTACTGTAATTTTCAAGGTATAGATCCTTTACTTCCTTTGTTAGATTGATTCCTAAGTATTTCATTTTTTGGATGCTATTGTGAAGGGTGTTGTTTCCCTAATTTCTCTCTCAGTGAATTTGTTTGTGTACAGGAATGCTATTGATTTTTGAGTGTTGACTTTGCATCCACCTATGCTACTGAATTTATTAACTCTAGGTGTCTTTTGGTGGAGTTTTTAGGGTCTTCTATGTAGAGTACCATGTCATCTGTGAATAATAAAAATTTAACTTTTTCCTTTCCTATCCTTATTCTTTTTATTTAGCTCTCTTGTCTAATTGCTCTGGCTAATGTTTCCCGAACCATGTTGAATAGGAGTGGTGATAGTGGACATTCTTGTCTTGTTCTTGGTTTTAGTGTGAAAGCTTTCTGTTTTTGTCCATTTAGTATGATATTGGCTGTTGGTTTGTCATAGATGGCTTTTATCAGATTGAGGTAAAGGCCATCTATTCCAATTTTCTGTAGAGTTTTTATCATGAATGAGTGCTGGACTTTATCAAAAGCTTTTTTTTTTGTATCTATTGAGATGATCATGTGATTTTTGTCTTTGGCTCTGTTGATAATCATATCAACATATTGCATTTATTGATTTGCATATGTTGAAACATCCGTGCATTCCTGGGGTGAATTCCACTTGGTCATGGTGTATGATCTTCTTGATGATTTGCTGCATTCTGTTTGCTAGTATCTTATTCAGGATTTTTGCATCTATGTTCATTAGGCTGATTGGCCTGTAGTTCTCTTTTTTGGTTGGGTCTTTCTCTGTTTTTGGTATCAGGGTAATACTTGCCTCCAGGAATGAGTTAAGGAGTCTTGCTTCCCTTCCAATTTCATTAAAGAGTTTGAGGATTTTTGGCATTAAGTCTTCTCTACATTTCTTTTGAATTCAGCAGTGAATCCATCAGGACCTGGGCTTTTATTTGTTGGTAAGTTTTTAATAACATTTTCAATCTCATAAACTGATATAGGATTATTCAGAATTTGTATATCTTCTTGATTCAGCTTTGGTAATTCATATTTATCTAGGAATCTGTCCATTTCTTCTATGTTTTCCATCCTAGGAGAGTAAAGATTTTCAAAGTAGGTATTGATGATCTTCTGAATTTTCACTAGATCTGTAGTGATTTCACCATTTTCACTCCTCATTAAATGAATTTGAGTCTTTTCTTTCCTTTTTTTATAAGGTTGGCTAAGGGTTTATCAATTTTATTTATTCTTTCAAAGAACCAACTCTTCAATTCATTAATTCATTGTATTGTTTTCTTCATCTGCATTACATTAATTTCTACTCTGATCTTTATAATTTCCTCCCTTGTATGGGCTTTGGATTTGTCTTGCTCTTCTTTTCTAGAAGCTTGAGGTGTAACATTAGGTTGTTTATTTGTGATTTTCTGTTTTCCTGATGTAAGAATTCACCACTATAAATTTCTCTCTTAGGACTGCTTTCATTACATCCCATAAGTTCTGGTATGTTTTTTCTGCATTCTTGTTTAGTTGTAGATATTGTTTAATTTCTTCCTTTATTTCATCTGTGACCCACTGGTTGTTTAGGAGGGTGTTATTTAATTTCCATGTGTTTGTGGAGTTTTTGTGGATTCTTTTGTTATTAAAGTCCAATTTCATTGCACCGTGGTCAGATAATATGCATGGGATAATTTCAATTCCTTTGCATTTACTTAAGCATGTTCTGTAGTTTAGTATATGGTCTATTTTAGAGAATATGCCATGTGAGGCTGAGAAGAATGTGTATTCTGATGATGTTGGGTGGAACACTCTGAAAACATCTACTAAGTCCATTTGTTAACAGGTTTGGTTTAGTTCTGATGTTTCTTTGCTTTTTTTCTAGTTGATCTATCTCTTTGTGACAATGGGTTATTTTGTTCTTGCTTTACAATTGTGTTATTGTTTATTTGATTTTTCATGTCTAGTAATAATTGTCTTATATAGTTGGGTGCTCTCATATTTGGTGCATACATTTTTATGATTGTTATCTCTTCCTCTTAAAGTTTTCCCCTAACAAGTATGTAGTGACCTTCTTTATCTCTTTTGATTATTCTTCGTTTGAAGTTCACATTGTCTGCAAACAGAATAGCTAGTCCTGTTTTTTCTAGGTTCCTGTTGCATGGAAGGTTGTTTCCTATCCTTTGACTTTCAGTCTATGAATTTCTTTTGGAGCTAAATGTGTTACTTGTATACAGCATATTGTTGGATCATGTTCCTTGATTCATTCTGCCTGTCTGTTTCTTTTGATTGGTGAATTGAGGCCATTTCAATTGATGGTTACAACTGATATGTATTGGCTTATCTTTGTCATAGTATTTTCTGGCTGTTGGTTCCCTACTTTTCCCCTCTGTTTAATTGCTTCTCTTGCCTGGCGGTTTCTTTCTGTTGCTGTTCTTGAAACTTTGGTCATTTTAATCTCTGTCTAGAATATATTTTAGTACTCTTTGTAGGGTTGGTTTGGTGGTCATATAATTCTTCAGTTCTTTGTCATGGAAGTATCTTATTTCTCCATTAATTTTGAAAGATAGATTTGCAGGGTACATCAGTTTGGGTCAGAAGTTGTTTTCTTTCAGTATTTGACATACTTCACTCCAAGCTGTTTTTGACTTGAGAGTTTGTGTTAAGAAGTCTGCTGTGACTCTGATGGGCTTTCCTTTATAGTGATCTGTTTCTAACAGCTTTTAATATTCTTTCTTGTGCTGAATTTATGGAATCTTGACTATTATATGTCTTTATGTAGTTTTATTTTGGTCATGGATGTTTGGAGTTCTATATGTTTCATTTATTTGTATGTCAAATTCCTTATCCATGCTTGGGAAGTTTTCTGCCATTATTTCTATGAAAAGTTTTTTTATGGCATTTGCACTGTCTCCAGCTTTCTCGTTGACCCCAATCAATCTTATGTAATTCTTTGCTTCATCTTGTACCTGTTGAATTGATTTTTCATGCTTTCTTGCTATTTTTAAGATATCTTTCTTTTCAGGATGACTAGCTGCAATTCTGTCTTCAAAATCTGAAATTCTATCCTGTCTTTCATTTAGTCTGTTGCACATACTTTCAGTGGAGGTTTTAATGTCTTGGATTTCTGTTTGGATCTGTTTCATGGATTCCATTTCTTTCCTATGTTTGGCATTTATTGTTTCCATTATTTTTCTAAGCACATCTATTCTTTTATCTGAGTCTTCTCCAATATCTTTGATTGTAAGCATCATTTCATTTTGTACCTGAGAGATTATTTTCTCTATAGCTTTTTCCACTTGTTTTTTCACTTCTGTTGGTATCATTTCAGAAAGTTCCAATGTTTGACTTCCAATTTCATCTATCTCATTGAGTTCTGGGCTTGTCCTGGGTAGACTGGGGCTCTGGAGTTGCCTTTTGCTTCTGGATCTTGTCTTTTTGTATTTTCTCCTTTTTGTGTTTTTGTTTTTTGTTTTTTTTTTAGTTGCTATGTTGATGCTTGCCAATTTCTTATGATATATAGCTTTATCACCAGTATTGCAGCTTCCCTAGGAGATGTCTGTTCTTCAAGGATGTCCTCTAGATGTAGGTGGCTCTTTATAGCTACCCCAAGAACCTACCTTCCCAATTTGTAAAGGTTGCGAAATTACTATTTGGCTCAGCTCCCAATCCTTTGGCACTGGGCTGTGGTGATGATTTGACCCCAGTGTTATCATACAGGGGAGAAAAACTGTTTATAACATGTATAACATCCTGGCTAAAGTAGTACAGTTAGTAATAACAAAAGTTTCAAGTACAGCTTAACTACTGACAAACTATGGAAACCATTAACCTGCTACATCTGACCACAGGAGCAAACTTTAAAGTTATATAACAAAATCAAACTTATACTGTGCAATTGTATGCAGTGATTTGCCCCTTAGTGGACTGATATTACTCTTTTGTGGGTGGCAGAGGGGTTAAAATGGGCGGGGTAGAGGCTTAAATGATGAATGAAGTCAAACATTTTAGAGTCAAGGTTGGAAGTCAAAGGATGATTGCCCAAGTTTTGGGAAACTGGAGGACACAGTAGGGAAAGAATGAAATAGAATGCAAAGGAGTAATCAGAAAGGGCAGAGGCAATGTTTACTCACTTTAAAGTTTAAATTCAAGAAGTAGTTGAATAAAGAGAGAAAGAGGATCAATAGAAGAAAATTGAAAAGAAAGGTAAGAAACCCAAAAAGTGAAAGAAATAAAGAAGAAAGAGAATGAAAGAGAAAAGAAGAAAAGAAAGAAAAAGGAGATCAGAGATAGTAAAGAAGAGAAAAGAAAAATACCCAAATATAAAACAAACCACAGAATACAAAACAAAACAAGACAGCATCCAACCAGACAGGAAAGGGATTGCCAATTAGTCAAGCAAGGGAGAATAAAAGTATTAAAATACCTCTGGTGTTTACATTTCTGTGATAGTATCCATGTTTGATCCCAGAAATGTGCATGGTATGGAGCTGATCTTGGCCTCTGGATGTGGGGTTGGGACTGGTCTTCTGTTGGTGGAGTTCTCCGGAGTCCAACTGCTGGCTCCTCATTGCTGCTTCAGAGGCTTCAACATTGCTGGTCTTGCTGATTTCTTGGCCCTCCCAAGGTGTGTGTGTGTGTGCCCCCACACCCAGGGCTGGCTGTTGTCCTGGTCTCAGTTTTCCAGTTGGTCCACCCACCAAAGGCGTGTGTCCTTACACCCCTCTTGCAGACACTGCCTTTCCAGGGCAATGGAGGAAGTGCAGAGCACGGACTTATACTCTTCTTGTAGGCACCTCTATCCGGGGGACAATGGAAGAACCACAGAGTGCAGACTTACACTCTTCTTGTTGGCTCCGCTGTCGCAGGGGCAATGTAGGAATTGTGCCTGTCCCATGGGTAATGGAGGAGATGCGCTCAAGTTGTGGGCTTGCATTCATCTCATGAGCCCAGCCGTACTGGGGGCAATGGAGGAAGTATGTGCAGGGTGTGGACTTACCCCATTCTCGCTGGCCCAGACATCTCAGGGGCAATGGATGAGGCACGTGCAGGTCTAAGGCTTACACTGTTCTCATGGGCACATCTGTCCCTCAACATTTAATTATTAGCTGCCTATTTCTTTTTTTTTTTATTTTAAAGAGAAGAAAAAACAAAACAAATCAAAAGAAGAACAAATTTTCAAACAAACATAATAAGAGGGTAACAATGGTTAATACATTACGTATTACTATCTTTAAGTTAGTTATTCAGGACACCAGACATTAGCATTCAATTGTCCAAACATTATTGGCACAAACCTTACTCTTCAATGAACTAAGTAAAAATGGTAGTGTATCTATCTTAACCATCTTATATATATATATATACAATTTTTTTTCCCTTTCCCTTCTTTCTTTTCCCTATTCCAGTCTCTCTTTCCTTTTGACCAGTTTCTTTTTGATTCACCATGTCTATTGTACATTTTGGATCTTATTTACTCTTTCAGTTTCTCATACTAGAGAGATAATACGATGCTTACACATGTGCTTCTGGTTTATTTCACTTATGAGTATTTTCTCGAGTTGCATCCATTTACCTATAAAAGTCTCCAGTTTATCCTTCTTTATGGCTGAATAGTACTCCATTGTATAAAAATACCACATCTTTCTTATCCATTCCTCAGTTGATGGGCATTTGGGTTGTTTCCAAGATCTGGCTATTACAAATTGTGCTGCTATAAACATGGGTGCACATATGTCGCTGTGGTAAGATGTTTTTAATTCTTCTGGGAAGATGCCCAGAAGGGGAGTATTAGCTGCCTATTTCTTAATAACTATTGTATTGGATGTGAAGTTATATCCTTTGGCATCAATTTATTTTTCCCTGATGACTAATATGTTCAGCATTTTTTCATGTGCTTATTGGAATATTTTTTATTTTAGCCCATCTGATAAGTGTGACATATCTCACTATATTTTTAAATTTGCATTTGAATAGTGGCTTATGGTTTTTTAATATCTTATTATGTGCTTATTTGATATTTGTATACTCTGTTTGCTAAGGTGTCTGTTTTGCATAATCTTAACTGGACGTTTTTAATTCCTGAGTTTTGACATTACTTTCTATATCTAATACTAATCTTTCATGAAAGTGCATGTTACAAATATTTTCTCTCAGTCTGTTGCTTGTCTTTTCATTCTCTTCACATAGTATTCTGCAAAGCAAAATTTTAACTTTTGATGAAATTCAATTTATTTTTTTACTTTATATATTATACTTTTGATGTCACATCTATGAACTTTACCTAAGCCTTCATTTTATTTTATTTATTTATTTTTTGTGGGTACCGGGGGTCAAACTCAGGACCTCGTGCAACAGTAGGTGCCCATGCCGCTGAGTGATATCACTGGCCCTTTTTTCGTATGTGGGTACTGGGAGTCGAACTCAGGACCTCACGCTTGCCAGGCAGGCACTTATGCCACTGAGCTATTTCACCGGCCCTAGGCCTTCATTTTAAATATTTCTTTTTTTCCTAAAATGTTTACAGTTTTATATTTTACATTTAAGTCTATGATCCATTTTGAGTAACTTTGGTATGTATATGAAATTCAGTTGAAGGTTCATTAAATTAACTATGGATATCCATTTACTCTAGCATCATTTGTTGAAAAGGCTATTTGATTTTTGTATCTCTGCCAAGAATTAGTAAGACATGCACGTGTGGATTTATTTTTGTTTCATTGATCTAGCCCTACACCAATTCCACACAGTCTTAATTATTGTGGCTATATAATTACTGTTTTAATCAGATGGACTATTTCTGCCATATTCTTTTTAAAGCTCTTTTAGATATTTTAGTTCATTTATCTTTACATATAAATTTTACAATAGGGCCGGTGAGATGACTCAGCGGCATAAGCGCCTGCTCGGCAAGCACGAGGGCCCGAGTTTGACTCCCGGTACCCACATACGTAAAAAGGGCTGGTGATAACGCTCAGCGGCACAGGCACCTGCTGGTGCGCGAGGTCCTGAGTTCGACCCCCGGTACCCACAAAAAATAAATTAATAAAAATAAATAAATAAATAAATAAATTTTACAATAATCTTGTCTATACATGCCAAAAGTCATGCTAGGACTGTCATAGAAATTGTGTTAAAAGTATATATTAACTTGAGAAGAATTGACATATTTAGTATTTTAAGAATTCCAACACATGAACTTATGTCTCTTCATTTACAAAAATCTACAATATTTTTAATCAGGATTGTGTAGTTTATAAGCACATTTTTTATATTTTGTTGGATTTATACCTAAACATTTCATTCATTTGATCAACTTTAAAGGATATTGTTTTTTGAGTATTTCTGCTTGAGTTCATTGGTATATGGAAGTACATTTTATTTTATGTTCATCTTGTATCCTGAGACCTTTCTGAACTCATTTATTAATTATCTGCTTTTTCTAGATTACTTGGGATTTTGTACCTACACAATCATATCTGCTAAAAGACATAGCATTGTTGCTTTTTTCCAATTTATATACTATATATCTGTTTTTGACTTACTGTACTGTCTGGAACTACATACTAGTTCTGTGCTGAGTAACAGTGGTGAGAGAACTCCTTGCTTTTTTTTTTTTTAATTGTAGGGAGAAAGAAAGCATTCAGTATTTCACCATCAAGTATAATGCTAGTTGTATGCATTTTGTAGATGTTCTTTATCAAGTTCAGGAAGTTCCCCTGCATTTCCATTTTTCTGAGAGTTTTTTACCATGCATACATGTACATAAAATGAATTGGAAAGAGTTCTTTATTTTCTGGAAGCGACTAAAGAATTGGAGTAAATTCTTTAAATACTTGGAGAAATCCTCCAATGAAGCCATCTTGGATAGGAGATTTTTGGGGCATTTTAAAATTACAAATTCAATTTTCTTATAGTTCTATGGCTGGGCCGGTGAGATGGCTCAGCGGCGTAAGCGCCTGCCTGGCAAGCGCAAGGTCCTGAGTTTGACTCCCGGTACCCACATACAAAAAAAGGGCCGGTGATATCGCTCAGCGGCACGGGCGCCTGCTGGCGTGCGAGGTCCTGAGGTCGACCCCTGGTACCCACACAAAAAAAAGTTCTATGACTATTCTCATCATTTTATATTTGATGAATTGTGGTAGTTTTCCTTTTTTTTTTTTTTTTAATAGGCTCGTTTTGTCTCTGGTCTTGGTCTAAGAGGATAAAAAGCTGAAATAAAGAACTTAACTCATCCTTCTGTAGCAGGGTCACTGAATCCCTTTGCAGAAAGGAATTTTCAGAATGCATCAGTAAAAGGCCTGAGAAGTGTTTATTAGCAACTTAGTACACACTCAAGAGCAAAGTGTGTGCACTCAGGAAGTGAGATGCATTACAGTTTGGAACTGGGAACATTTATACTGTATTTCTCTGGAAGGGGAGGAAAGCCTTGGAATCCTTCCCTGAGTACTTGCTCATTCTATAGATATGGGCTTTTTTAAAGTAGGTAATTTAAATATTCTTTGCGTTCACTCAACCTGTTCATTTATTCTAGGATCAGGCTCTTCCTGCTCCTTAATTTTCAACTAAACCAGCTAATGGACTTTTAGTATTTCTGAGGAATTTTGAGTGTGTTGGGTCTAGTAGGGAAAGAGCCTAAATTTAAACAAAGGAATGCTGATATAGATCACCTTGTGTAAGTTTGGCTGGGTTCTGGAAGTTGAAGTCTTAAAAGTACAATTTTCCATTATGATTTCCTTGTCTCTTTTTAAATCTATTTTTTTAATTTCTTCTAGCTCAATTTCATCTAAGTTGTGAAACTTATTTGTGAATATATTATTCTTTTAATGTCTGCAGCATCTGTAGTGACATCCTGTTTCATTGTTGATATTAGTAATATGTGGTTTCTCTCTCCTTTGATTTGCTTGAGTTTTACCACTATTATTGATACAGAGAATCAGATGTTTGTTTCATTTATCTCCGCTATTTCTTATCTTTTCAAGTTCATTAACTTCCATGCTTATCATTTACTCTTTCCTTCCTTTTGCTTGTTTTGGTTTTATTCCTTTCTTTTTCTAGGTTCTTGAGATGAGAGCTTATATTAGTGAATTGAGATTCATTTTCTAAATGAATTTAATTAAGCACTGCATTGATGTGTGTCTGAAATTTTGATATGTATGTTGTATTTTCATTTTCATTCAGTTCTATATATATGTCTATGTATATATGTATACGCATGATTATATCTATACACATTTCAGACACACTACGTATATACATACGAACTCATATATTCATATATACATACATACACATACATATATACATGGTAGTACTGAGGATTGAACACAGGGCATTACACATGCTAGATAAGCACTCTACAACTGAGGTACATATCTAACCCTTTTTTAGTTTTTATTTTGAGCCAGGGTCTTTCCCATCCTCTCACCTCTGCCCCCAAAATAGCTCTGATTACAGATATGTGCTACCACATCCAGCTTTCAGTATACTTTTTGGGGTTTTTGTTTGACCTGGAATTATGAGGAACATTGATTATTTTTTAAATATTTGTAGATTTCACTATTATTATTTGTGTTGGTTTGTAGATATATTATATTATGGTTGGAAAACATCCTTAGTATGATTTCCATCCTTTTAACTATTTTTGAAGTTTGTTTACAGCCTAGGAAATGGTCTATCTTGGCACATATTTTGTTGGCATATCAAAATAATATATATTCTTCTGTTTGGGGATTCAGTATTCTAAATATTTGTAGTTATATTCCTGTTGGTTGAGAGTGTTTTTGCATTTTCCTATATCTTTATTTTTAGTTTTGTCATGTTATGACTTGTATCTAGATGTCCCTCCCGAAGCCTTGTTTGGTCATAGGTGGGGCTTTTTGGAGGTGACTGGAACCAGGGTGTGTGCTGCTGGGACCCAGGATGTGATGTGCTTGATTCATGATGTGATGCTAGGATTAAGGCTGCCCTACCCTGGGTGTGGGTGCTATCTGCCCTAAGAGTGGGTAGTCTGGATGAAATATAAGGGACTGAAAAAGGGCCACTGTTTGATGTTTGCTGCTGTTTGCTGCTTCTGCTACCTTCTGCTTGACATAAACTGTTTCTCCTCCCTGATGCCCCTCTGCCATGCTACCATGCCTTGGAGCCAGCTGACTATGAACTGAAATCTCTACAAACTGTGAGCCAAATAAACCTTTCCTGCTTTAACTTTGGATGTTGGGTATTTTGTCTCAGCAACAAGAAAAATAACTAAGATGACTCACTTGTTGAGAGGTGTGGAAGTTTCTAATAATAATAACAGGTTTGTGTATTTATCCTTTAGGCTCTATCATTTCTTGCTTTACATATTTTTAATCTCTAGGTTTTTGGTGCATTCACATTTAGGGTTGTTGTTTCTTGCTCAATTGTCCCTTCTATAATTATGTAATCCCCCCTTTGTTTCTGGTATTTCTTTACTTTGATATTTACTTGATCTAATATCAATGCAGATACTCTTGTTTTCCTGTGACTAATGTTTTCATATTATATCTATTTCTTTATTTATTTTCAAGTTGTTTGTTATATTTCAAGTGATAATCTCTTAAACAGCATATGGGGGGATGATTTCTTAAGTCCACTGTACAAATCTCTGCCTTTTAGTTGCTGTGTTCATGCTATTTACATTTAATGTAGTTACTGATAGCTAGGGCTTTTAAATTTTTCATTTTGCTGCTTTTGTGTGTGTGTGTGTGTGTTCTCTGTTTCTTTTTCTCGTTGTACCCTTTCTTGCCTTCCTGGGAGTACTTGAACATTTTGGGGGTTTCTACTTTGAGGTATTTCTAGTTCTTTTTTTTTTTTTTTTGAGTGTATCTCTTTACCAGTTTTGTGGTTGGACTGGTCTATAGTGCATGTATAAATATGTAAAATGCAACTCTACATCTTTCATCATTTTATTAATTCTAGTTAAGTACTGTATATAAACCTTACCAAATTTTATATTATATAACCATCTTATTTATAATTTTCTTACATATTTACATGCATTTAGAAGACATCAGTGTTATATGTTTTGCTTAAATTGTCAGAAATAATTTTAGAATAACCAAGAGGAGAAGAGCAACCTACTTACCCATATTTTTGCTGTTTAATTTTTTACTTTCTTAAAGTCCAAATTCCCTTCTTTCATTATTTCATTTCTGTTTAGAAAACATTCTTTTAGGCTTAACTATAGATTGGTGAAGTGTCCTGTTGTTTTTGTTGCTTTCAGGACTTCTTTTTTTCTTAATTTTCACAAGCTTAATTATGATGTCTCTTATGATGGGTTTATTTGGGTTTATCTAATTTGAATTTCCTTGACTTGTGAATTTCTAAGTTTATACTACTAGGCAAATTTGGAATATTTATTTTTCTAATACTTTTTCAACCTCAACAACTTTTCTCCTTTCTTTTGGAACTACAGTGTCATACATGGTAGGCATTTTGTTATAGTTTCATCTCTCTGTCTCTGTCTGTCTGTCTCTCTGGCTCTGGCTCTGGCTCTGTCTCTCCTCTCTCTCTTTCTCTCTCACAAACACACACACATTTATTTTCTTGGTGTTGCTTAGAGTAATTTTAGTTTTTCTTTATTCTCATAACTGATTTTCCCTCTGTCTTCCACATTTTGTTTCTGAACCCATTCATTGATCTTTTTTTTTTTGTGTGGGTACCGGGGGGGTTGACCTCAGGACCTCGTGCGCCAACAGGCACCCGTGCCGCTGAGCGATATCACCGGCCCCTTTTTCGTATGTGGGATCCGGGAGTTGAACTCGGGCCCTCACGCTTGCAAGGCAGGCGCTTACGCCACTGAGCCATCTCACCAGCCCCCCATCCATTGATCTTATTTGAGGTATTTTACATTTATAAAATTTAAATTTGGTTCTTCTTTACATTTTATTTCTTTGATAAGACTTTCTATATATTTGCTGAAGCTTTCTACTTTCATTTTTAGTAACTATGAAGTGTCTTCACAGTTATTCGATGAAGTATTTCTAAATCTGGTTTAGAATTTTGTCCAGTTATTCTAATTTATTTCTCCTCTGAGGTTTGATATTTATTCTTAAATTTCTTACTGGTTGAGACATTCCTGGCCTTATTATAATAAGTGATTTTCAATTGAAACCTCAAATTTTCACATTATGTTATGAAACTTTGGTTCTCAGTTAAACCTTTTGTTTTTACTGGTTGTCTCTGATATTCCTTCAGCAGCTAGGAGGGAAACTCCCTCATTATTTCTGGGTAGAGGCAGAGGTCAGGTTTCTCACTTAGCCCATGTTGACAACCAATGGATGAGTGCTGCTCAGAGGTGCAATCCTAGCTCCCCACATGATCTCTGCTTCTGAGAGGTGGGAGCCTAGATTCCCACATGGTCTCTACTGACACTGCATACATGAAGGTTTGTTATTGAATGACCAGATGAAAATCATGTCTCCCTACTTGACTTTCCTTGATACCACCTAGGTGGGGTTATTGGTGCCCCTTGTTACTGCCCTGCAAGAATGAAAGTTTAGGCTCCTCACTTGGCATTTTTTACATGGGTTGCAGTAGTCCCACTGTTTTCTTCAATGATGTTTTGCCAAATTAAAGCTATTATGATTTAAAATTTGTGGATTTATTGTCTTTCTAATCTGGTCCTTTTCTGGTCCTTAGGCTAGTCACAGTAGGCTTTTGTTGGGGCTTCTCTGTGCCTCTGGAATTTCTGAAATGCTGCATTCTTCAGCTTCAAGTCTGAGACACATGATGCAAAATCAAAACACAGAGGAACTCTTGAATTCCCTTGCTGCTACTCCTTTTTGTCATCTTTCATAGTGTTTTTGTGTTTGTTTATATACAATGTTCAGGGTTTTTAGTATTATTTAGCAGGATAAATAAGAAAAAACATGTCTACTTCCTGTTCATGGAAGCAAAATTGGACCACGTGTTTTGAAAATTCATTATATGTTTTATGTTTTGTATTACAAAATCTAAAGTGCATTGGATTCATGTCCTCAGACATGGTATTTTTCCAATTCATCAGGAACATATTACTTAGAAAACTAATTTTAAGGCAATAGAATAAAACCGTGATGGGGAAAAATAACTCCCAGCCTGTTAGATCTCAGATGTACTGTTTGTGGTCACAAAACATCAAGGAATAAAGTCACAAACCAAAAGAAGACGTTAGGAGAGTTTTATTGGAAATAACAATAGTTCCTTCATTTCCCCTCCCTCCTGAATTTCCAGGAGCATTCCCTAGTGGATGGCTGGTAAGTTCTTTATATATTTTTGCAGTACAGTAGAATAATTTGAAATATGTGTACAGAGTGGAGTTGCTCAATTGATCTAATTATTCCATATATTGCCTCACAAATCCATATCATTTTAAAAATATTTCATTTATTACTAAATGTTTGCAATACATATTGATTACAATCATGGTATATGATACATGTACATAGCAAATCTTACTTATTTTTACTGCCCCTTACTCTCCTCCTTCCTCTTTCCTCCATCTCTAGACACTTTATCGTATTCCAAAAGCTCTAACTCCCTGATTCCTTTTATTTTTTTATCTCTTATCTTTTATTTTTTTAAATCATTTATACTTTGTGTTTCTCATATCACAGAAACCATTTAAGCTTGTGTGTTTGATTTATTTTGCTTAACATCGTGGTCTCAAGATGCATCCATTTTCCTACAAATGACTCAAATGTATCCGGCTTTATGGTAGGATAGTACTCCATTGTGTAAATATACCACATTTTCTTTGTCTGTTTATCCTTTGATGGACAAATAGGCCTTTTCCAAGATTTAGCTATTATAAGTTTTGCTTATAAACATAGGCATGCTTATAAACATAGGCATGTTTGCTTATAAACATAGGCATGTGTGTATCAATGTGATAAGATGTCTTTCACTCTTTTGGGAAGATACCTAGAAGGGAAATATCTGGCTTGAATGGAAATTCATTTTGTTTTGTTTGTTTGTTTGTTTGTTTGTTTGGGTTTTTTTTTTTTTTTTTGAGGAATTTCCATACTGATTTTCACAGTAGTTGTACATTCCCACCAACAGTGTAGAGGAGCTCCTTTTTCCGCAAGGGCTCACCAGCATTTATTATTTTTTGATATATTGAAAGCCATTCTTTGTGGAGTAAGATTAAATCTCAGTATTATTTTAATTTGGATTTGTCTATGGCCAGAGATGTTGAACATTTTCATTTTTTTCTTGGTCATATGTACTTCTTTTGAGAAGTGTCTGCTCATTTCAGTTGCTCATTTTTTGATTGGGTGTTTTATTTTTTGGGGGGGTCTAACATTTGGTGTTCTTTCTGTATTCTAGATATTAGTCCTCTGTCTGAGGAGAAGCTGGCAACATTTTTTCCCATTCTGTAGTTTGTCTTTACTCTGTTGGTTGTTTCCTTTGCTGTGCAGAAGCTTTTAAATTTGATGCCATTCCCTTTTTTGATTCTTGTTATATTTTCTGCAATTGTGGTTCTGTTAAAAAAAAAAAAAAACTTTACCTATGCCTGTGTCTTCAAAAGTTTTACCTATTTAATCTTCTAGGTTTTTGTTTTTTAATAACCAGGTCTTTGATCCATTATAATTTTATTTTTGTACATAGTGATAAATATTGTTCTAGAGTCAATCTTCGTGTGTGTAGCCACTTGTGCCAGCATAATTTGTTCAAAAGGCTATCCTTCTTCCTGTGTATTTTTTTGGTTCCTTTGTTGAACACGACTATATGTGCCTGCAATTATTTTTGCATTCTTTCCTTATTTCACTTTTCTACGTGTCTGCTGTTATGCCATTAATCTATGCCATGTAGCTTGGTAATATAAACTATCTGGGATTGTGGTGCCTTCTGCTTTTCTCGTTGTGCAGTATTGCTTTTGCTCTTCTGGGTCTCTTCTGGTTGTGCATACATTTTTGGATTTTTTTCTATTTTTGTGAGATATACTGTTGCTATTTTGATTTGGGTTGCATTAAATCTATATAGCAGTTTTTGTACTATGGCTATTGTGAAAATATTTGTTCTGTCCATGTAGGAAAACAGGATATCTTTCCATTTTTGATGCCCTCCCTGATCTCCTTTTTCAGAATACTATAGTTTTGATTATAGAGTTCTTTCATTTTCTTGGTTAGGTTAATTCTTATGTATTTAATTTTTCTTGATTCTCCTTTTTTTTTTTTTTATGGGTACCAGGGGTCGACTTCAGGGCCTCACTCACCAGCAGGCGCCCTTGCAGCTGAGCTATATCACCGGCCCTTTTTTTGTATGTGGGTTCCGGGAGTCAAACTCAGGACCTCACGTTTTGCCAGGCAGGCGCGTATGCTGCTGAGCTATCTCACCGGCCCTTGATTCTCTTGTGAGTGGCACTGTTTTCCTAATTTCTTTCTTGGTGTATTCATCATTGGTACAAAGGAATGTTGTTGATTTTTATGAGTAGATTTTGTATATGCTACACTGCTGATTTGATTATTAGTTCCAGGAGTCTTTTGCTGGAACATTTCTTGGGTCTTCTGTTGTAACGGATCAGGTCATCTTGTGAAAAAGGAATAAACTGTTCAAAAGGGAATGGGAACTAGGGTGGGGGAGGGGAAATGAAGGAAGGGGAAATAAAAAAATAAGAAAAGAAGGATAAAATGGAAACAAAGCTCTGTAAATAAGGAAGGGAAGATGGGATGAAGTGAGGGGAAGGGAATGAGAAAAAAGAGAAATCAAGATATATCATGCTAAGGTACAAATTCCCAATGATGTATGTGATCATTATGAGTATCTAACTTGTACCAATAAACTTAATTTAAAAAAAAGGATTGTGTGATCTACGAATAGCAGCAGTTTGATTTCTACCTTTCCTTTCTATATTCCTTTTTATTTCTTTGTTTTGCCTGATTTCTCTGGCCAGTATTTTGAGTACTGTGTTAAACAAGAATGGTGATAGTGGACATCCTTATCTTGTTTCTTATTTTATTTTATTTTATTTTATTTTATTTATTTATTTTATTGTGGGTACTGGGGGGTCGACCTCAGGACCTCGCGCGCCAGCAGGCGCCCGTGCCGCTGAGCGATATCACCGGCCCCTTTTCGTATGTGGGTTCCAGGAGTCGAACTCGGGCCCTCGCGCTTGCCAGGCAGGCGCTTAAGCCACTGAGCCATCTCACCTGCCCTTGTTTCTTATTTTAGAAGGAAAGCTTTTAGTTTTTCTCCATTTACTATCTGTATGATGTTGGCAGTATGTTTGTCATAAATAGCTTTTATCAGACGGAAATATGTTTCTTCTCTTCTTGTTTTCATTTGGGGTTTTTATAATGAATGGATGTTGGATTTTTCAGTGTCTTCTTCTGCATCTGTTGACATACATTTGCAATTTTTGTTCTTGTATTATTTACGTGATGTATCACATTTTTTCATTGGCATATGTTGAACAATCTTTGCATTCCTAGGATAAAGCCTACCTTGTCATGATATGTGATATTTTTTTTAACTCTTTTTTTTATTTTAAAGAGAAGAAAAAACAAAACAAATCAAAAAAAGAACAAATTTTCAAAACAACATAATATGAGGGTAACAATGGTCAATGCATTACGTATTATTATCTTTAAGTTAGTTATTCAGGATACCAGACATTAGCATTCAATTGTCCAAACATTATTGGCTCAAACCTTACTCTTCAATGAACTAAGTAAAACTGGTAGTGTATCTATCTTAACCATCTTATATACATATACAATTATTTTTCCCTTTCCCTTCTTTCTTTTCCCCATTCCAGTCTCTCTTTCTTATTGACAAGTTTCTTTTTGATTCACCGTGTCTATTGTACATTTTGGGTATTATTTACTCTTTCAATTTCTCATACCAGAGAGACAATATGATGCTTACACATGTGCGTCTGGTTTATTTCACTTATGAGTATTTTCTCGAGTTGCATCCATTTACCTATAAAAGTTTATCCTTCTTTATGGCTGAATAGTACTCCATTGTATAAAAATACCACATCTTTCTTATCCATTCCTCAGTTGATGGGCATTTGGGTTGTTTCCAAGATCTGGCTATTACAAATTGTGCTGCTATAAACATGGGTGCACATATATCACTGTGGTACGATGTTTTTAATTCTTCTGGGAAGATGCCCAGAAGGGGAATAGCTGGGTCAAATGGGACCTCCAACCCTAGTTTTTTGAGGAATCTCCACACTGACTTCCACAGTAGCTGTACAGGTCGACACTCCCACCAACAGTGAAGAAGGGTTCCTTTTTCCCCACAGCCCCTCCAGCATTTGTAATTAGTTGATTTCTTTATAGTAGCCATTCTTTCTGGGGTGAGATGGTATCTCAGTGTTGTTTTAATTTGCATCTCTCGAATGACTAGTGATGTTGCACATTTTTTTGTATATTTATTTGCCATTAGTATTTCTTCATCTGAGAAATGTGTATTCATCTCAGATGCCCATTTTTGGAGTGGGTCTTTAAATTTGGGAGGTCTGATTTTTTTGAGTTCTTTATATGCTCTCGATAGTAATCCTTTGTCTGAGGAACAGCTGGCAAGCATTTTTTCCCACGTTGTGGGCTGTCTTTTCACTCTGTTGGTGGTTTCTCTCGCTGTGCAAAAGCTTTTTAATAAGATGAGATCCCAGTTATTGATTCTTTGGGATAGTTCCCGTGCGGTTGAATTTTTATTCATAAAGTCTTTGCCTACACCAATGTCTTCAAGGGATTTACCTATCCTACCTTCCAGCAGATTTAATGTTTCTGTTTTAATATTTAGATCTCTGATCCATTTTGAATTTAGTTTAGTGCATGGTGAAAGATATGGGTCTAGTTTTAATCTTCGGCATGTGTAGAGCCAGTTTTTCCAGCACCATTTATTAAAGAGGCTATCTTTCTTCCAGCGAATGTGTTTGGCACCTTTGTCAAAGATAAGGTGGCTTAGTATGTCTGGGGTTGTTTCAGCATCTTCTAATCTGTTCCATTGATCTTCAGGTCTGTTTTTTTGCCAGTACCACACTGTTTTTATCACAGTAGCTTTATAGTATAATTTCAAGTCGGGGTTTGTGATGACCCCTGCCTTGCCTTTGTTGCCCAGAATTGCCTTTGCTATTCTAGGTCTCTTCTGATTCCAAATGAATTTTAGGATTGGTTTCTCTAATTCTGTGAGATATGCTGTTGGAATTTTGATTGGAATTGCATTAAATCTGTATAACAATTTTGGAAGTATGGCCATTTTCATTATATTGGTCTTCCTATCCAGGAGCAAGGGATATCTTTCCATTTTCTGATATCCTCTTCAATCTCCTTTTTCAGAGTACTGTAGTTTTCAGTGTATAGGTCTTTTATATCCTTTGTGAGGTTGATTCCTAGGTATTTCATTTTTTTGGATGTTATTGTGAAAGGTATTGTTTCCCTAATTTCTCTTTCAGTAAGTTTGTTATTTGTGTACAGGAAGGCTATTGACTTTTGAGTATTGACTTTGTATCCAGCTACACTACTGAATTTGCTTATTAAATCTAGCAGGTTTTTAGTGGAGTTTTTGGGGTCTTCTGTGTAGAGTATCATGTCATCTGCAAATAATGATAATTTAACTTCTTCCTTTCCAATCATTATTCCCTTTATTTCTTTCTCTTGTCTAATTGCTCTGGCTAAAGTTTCCAGAACTATGTTGAATAAGAGTGGGGACAGTGGACATCCTTGTCTTGTTCCTGATTTTAGAGGGAAGGCTTTCAGTTTTGGGCCATTTAGTATAATATTGGCTGTTGGTTTGTCATAGATAGCTTTTACCAGGTTGAGATAAAGACCCTCTATTCCAATTTTCTGTAGGGTTTTTATCATGAAAAGGTGCTGGACTTTGTCAAAAACTTTTTCTGCATGTATTGAGATGATCATGTGATTTTTGTCTTTGGTTCTGTTAATATAATGTATTACATTTATTGATTTACATATGTTGAACCATCCCTGCATCCCAGGGATGAATCCAACTTGGTCATGGTGTATAATCTTCTTGATGATTTGTTGGATTCTGTTTGCCAGTATCTTATTAAGGATTTTTGCATCTATGTTCATTAGGGAGATTGGCCTGTAGTTCTCTTTCTTAGTTGGGTCCTTCTCTGGTTTTGGTATCAGGGTAATGCTTGCTTCCAGGAAGATATGTGATATTTTAATAACTTGTTGCACTCTGTTTGCCAGTATTTTGTTGAATATTTTTGTACTTATTTTCATTAAAGAGATAAGCCTGTAATTTTGCTTTTTAGTTGAGTTATTCTCTGGTTTTGGAATCAAGGTAATGCTAGGAATGCATTTATAAGTACTCATTCCCTTACAATTGCATTACAGAATTTGAGGAGTATTGATGTTACATCTTCCCTGACGTGCTTGTAAAATTCAGCAGTGAATTCAGCAGAACCTGGGGTTTTCTCAGTTGTTAGGGTTTTTTTGAAATTACTGCCTCAATTTCATTGCCTTCTATTGGACTGTTGAAGGTTTTTACATCTTCTTGGTTCAGTTTTGTTAATTCACATGCTGTATGTCTAAAAATTTGTCCATTTATTGCAGTCTCCAATATATTGGAAAACGGGCTTTCAAAGTAGTTACTAATAATTGTCTAGATTTCAGCAGTGTCTGGTGTAATTCCAATCTTTCATTTTTAATTTCTTTGAAATGGGCCTTTTCTTTCCTTCTTTTGGTTAGTTTGGTTAAGTGTTTATCTAATTTCTTTATTATTTTGAAGAGTTAGTTTTTCAAATCATTGATCCTTTATATTGTTTTTCAATCTCAATTTCATTGATTTCTACTCTGATTTTTATAATTTTCCTTTTTGTAATAGTTTTAGATTTGGACTGTTCTTGTTTGTATGGGGCTCTGAGGTGCATCAATATGTTATTTATTTGAGGTCCCATTGTTTGTCTAATATGAGCATTCACAGCAATAAACTTTCACTCTTACTACTACTTTCTTTGTGTTACATAGATTCTGGTATATTGTACTAGCATTATCATTTGATTCTAGGAATTGTTTAATTTATTCCCCGATTTCTTTTGTGATTCATCGATTAGTCAAGTGTGTATTGTTATCTCCAAGTGTTTGGAAAATTTCTGTGTTTCTTTTGCCATTTCCATTTTCAGTGCACTATGGTCTAATAATATACATGAGATACTTTCAATTAGTTTTTATTGATTCAAGCAAACTTTATGGGATAGTATATGATCTGTTTTGGAGAAAGTTCCATGTACTGCTGAGAAGAATGTGTATTCTGTTGTAGGGTGGAACAATCTGTAGATATCTATTAAGTCCATTTGCTGTAAGGTGTGTTTCAACTTGATATTTCTTTGTTGATTTTTGTTTAGTTGATGTATTTGTGAAAGGGAGGTTTTATGGTTTGTATGTAGATGTCCTCCCAAAGCCTCATGTGCCTGCTTTGCCAGGGGCTGTTTTTTCTCTGCAGTGCCCCTCTGACATGTGACCCTACCTTAGAGTCAGCTGACCATGGAGTGAAACTTCTACAAACTGTGAGCCAAAATAAAAATAAACCTTTCCTCTTTCAATTGTGGATGTAGGGTATGTTGTCTCAGTAATGAGAAAAGTAAATAAGACAGGTTTGGAGGTCTCTCATTATGATTGCTGTGCTCTTCATCTCTTATTTTATTTCCAGTTGTATTTGTTTTATGATGGTGTGTATGCCAGTACTTGGTGTATATATTTATGTTATTTACAACTGTTATCTCTTCTCATTGAATTGTTTACTAAATTAATATGTAGTGATTTCTTTTACCCTTTCTGGTCAGTTTTGGCTTTAAGTCTGTTTCATCAGAAAAGAGAATAGCTACTCTTGCTTGTTTCAGATTCCCATTGCATGGAGCATTGTTTTCCATCATTTGATTTTTAATCTATGGATTTCCTTTTGGATTAGATGTTGCTTTTTTCTAACAGCTTTTAGGATTCTGTCTTTGTTTAGTATTTTTGGGATTTTGAGGATGATTTGTCATGGATAAGTTCTCTGGTCAGAAATTTTTAGGGTTCTATATGTCTTGCTTACCTGTATGTTGAATTCTGCTCTCATACTTGGGAAATTTTCTGGTATGATTTCTATAAAGTGATCTTTTAAATTTCATTTTTGCAGTCTTCTCACATTTTTCTGACTCCATTTACTCCCAGGTTAGTATTCTTTGCATCATTTGGCAGTTGTTGGATTAGTTTTCCTGCTCTCTTGTCTTTGTGGTATCTCTGAGTACACAGTCACATACATCAAACCGGTCTTCTGGTTTTGATATTCTCTCCTCACACATTTGTCACTTCTGATGCCCATACTTTCCATAGATTTCTTTATGTTTTGGATTTCTGTTTGGTACCTTGGACTCTAATCCTTTGCTAAATTTGTCATTCATGTTTTGAATTGTTTGATTAGGTTTTTTTTTTTCAATTTTTCATTTGAATCTTCTTTAAGCTCACCTAAGTTCTTTGTTCAACTATCTGTTTAGTTACATTATCTTTTAACTCCCCAAATTTCTTCGTTTCTTCTTTGATCATTTTATATAATTCAGGAGTTTGAAGTTTGATTATCCTTCCATCAATTCCCCTTAGGTCTGTTCTGTGGTAGTTGGGAGTTTTGAGAAACTTTTTCTTGCCATTTTTTCATGCTGTGATCTTGGCTTTCTTTACTTTGTACTATTATCTACCTCCTCAACCTATTCAAATTAGTAGAATTGGACCCAGTCACTCTGTTGTAAGGAAAGAATTTCTACAGGTTGTAATACTGTCAACACACACAACCATACATTAATCCTGTACATTAAAACTTGTTTTAACAATTTCACACTTTTATCAATGTTCCTTACAGACTGAACTATGCTGCTATCAACAGAGTTGGATGTGAAGAGAGGAGGGAAGGAGAAAGAAAAAGAAGAATGGGAGTAAGTCAGTAAGAAGACAGGGAACAAAGATAAATATCAATAGGTGAAAACAAATGAGGTCAGACACTATTGGAATTATTTTTATAGCTGGAGTAAAGGGCTAGTGTTGTGATTTGAGAAGAGACTTGTGAGAGGGAGAGTAGGGATGCAGAGGGAGGGAAGTTAATTAGAGATTGGAGTAAACTGAGATTTTAGAACCTGTTAATATGTTGATAAGTAGTTTATGTTTGGATACTGTATACACTATTTTTGTAAGAGTTACCATGATATGTACTTGAAGTGCTATTTAAATGAAGACATTAGTTAACCCCATTTTTTGCACATAAAAAGGATATATATATATATTTCCTTACACCAGATAAAAGGTGTAAAGGAGAGGGAAGATAAGGGGTAAGAAAGAGAAGAAGACAAGAAATGAGAAGCAAGGAGGAATAAAAGGAAAAAGAAAAAAAAACAGAAAAGAAAGAAAAACTTGATAATAAAAAGTAAAAAGAACCAACAACCAAAACCAGTAAGGAAACCCTCTTGTAGTTGCAAGACCACAAAACTGAAATTTTCTCATTGTCTTGAGTTCAAATTGGAGTCTAAGTTCAATTGCAGGTCTCTAAACTGATGTTCTCTCCCCCCAGTTGTTTGCTTAATCGCCTGCCTGTGAGCATGGTATGCCTGCCAAATCCAGCTGTTTCTCTGGGCTAGCCTCTAGCTGCAAGAAGTGCTCTGAGCATAGCTAACTGCAGGCCTTTGAGTCTGTTGAGAGTGGGGAGGATGCAGTGTAATGGGCTTAGCACCAGCTTCTCCTTTGACTTCCACCAGGGACCTCTCACTCCAGCTTTTTTCACTACAGTGCAAATCCCAAGGTCATCTTTGTATTTTCCATCAACAAGACTTTTGCTTAGTGCATTGCTGGATGCCCTCTCACCTGGGACTCTCTGCCCCTTCATCCATAGTTTTTTCTTTTTTACCCTGAGAGCTCATTCTCTAACTTGTAAATTTGGTTCCCTCTCAGTGTTGCCATGGAAGAAGCCAATAATATTTCAGGCTCTCGTGCATGATGAAGAAGGAATTGCCAAGTGTACACCTGGTAGTAACTAGCAAGCAGCTGCATTCATTGAAGACCATGGGAAGCTGTGCTCAAGGCAAGTCTGTGCCAACAAAAGATATAAGGCACAGACAAAAAAGATGCCAGGGTGACAGAAAAGTGCTGCACTCAGGTTAAAGCACAGAAAAATAGCAACAACTGTAACAGAGCAACAACAGCATGGTAAATCAGGCTTTCAGAATTTAAAGGCCAGGCACCTCTACTTAGCTGCCTACTGAATCTCTAGGTGTGATTGACAGTAATGACTGACAGGGTACTGAGTGTTCTTAGGGGCTTTCAACACACATGCTTATCCCAGAATTTATTCTGATCTTATTTATATTTATGACATGTAGTTCATACTTATGCACCTGTAATGAGGTGATGCCATGCCTAGAGGTGGATGGCAAGCCACTGCTCTGTTGGAAGGCACAGCTCCTGGTGATCCTAAACCCTACATCTGTAGAAAACTAAAGAAGCAGAGTTTAAAATAAAACAAGACAACTTATTTGAAGGTGGGGAAATGGAGAAGTGTGAGAGATGACAGACAACTACTATGGAGAAGTGGAGAGTTTTTGAAAGTGACTTCAGCTCTCTTTTATTTAGAACTAGTGTCTCTCCATCCCCCATGTGGGTACCTGAAAGTTGTCATTATCTGATTTGCTCTCTTGGATGTCTTTGATCTTAACCTAGACATGTCTGCCTAGATTCCTTTTGGCTGTTTGATTTCTTGTCTTTTTGTTATAGATAAGTGTATGTGTGTGGAGGGCTCATAGAAAAGTAACTTAATAGTTCATGATTAAGTAAAGGGGACATGTCAAAAATAGAGTGATGTAAAAGTGGGAACATAAATGAGTATATTTGTGAGTGTGCATCTTTTATATATTATGTAAGAGTCCTTAGGTGGTTGTCCCTTATCTCCTTTGCATTTTATCAGGTGGGTAAGGGGGGCTGGTTTCCCTGGTCTTTTAAGTTTATGGCTTCCTTTTTTGCTTTGTTAGCTCTTTCTGATAAATTTCCATGGTAACTGTGTTACCCGGCATCTCAATGAATCTAGGTTCTCTCTCCTTTGTCTTTCTAATTGCTCTAATTGCAGTCTACCTGTAGAAGCAAAAAGCTCCCTTTAGTAAGTTTTTTTATTAATTTCTTTAATAAAGCTTAATGCGATCCTATTTTATCCTTTTTCCTGCCTATGATTCCATGTCCCTATATTGGCAGTAGTGTAAAAGTGACCAGAAAGTCAGGCTACAAGTATCAACACAAATGTGCTCTTACCTGGAATATCAGAGATCTGAGTTTTTGTTATTTTATTTTCTACCCATTTTAGAACAATGGAAGCAGGAATAACTGTAGAGTTCTGTTTAGAATTAAGTGGATGAAAGGGAGAGGCTCCCTCAGCTCCATTGTTTCTAACTGTACTTCTCAGGACTCCCTGCCTTCAGCCATCTGAAGCTGGGAAGTTGGGGGTCACTTCTGTGGGCACCTGCTTGTGTGTGTTGAAAACTTGCAATATGTCCCATAGACATAGATTCTTGGTATATGAGAAGGAATTGGTGACTAATTATATCTGGGTTGGTCTAGCCCCTCATTTTCCCCAGGGTTCTGCCACTTCCAATTTACAGTTTGCTTACTCTTGCATATCCCCAATGCGTCTGAATCTGGCACTGACGGGAACGCAGTCATTCCTATCAGTGCCAGATTCAGGTCCTTAATTGAAGTGGCACATTAGTTCCTGAGTGTCCACCATTGTTGTGTCATATAGCATTTTCTGGGATTTAGTTTCTCCAAAGTCCTAGCTTTTATCTCACTTACAGTGATCCTCTTCCCAGTGGGAAAATCAAAGTTATTGTGAGCTTATTCCATCAATCATGTCACTGTGGAAGTACAGCTCTCTCCCTAAAGTAGCTTAATATTCTCCCAAGGTGGTGTGTACACCAACACTGGGTTGTAAGAGGTGTTGCAATCCAGAAACAGTTCTACTTCCCCTTCCAAACTCCTCTGACACTGGATTTTGGTCCATTTAGTTTCTAGGCAGCTCTTTTGTAAATTTCTTATCTCCTGAGTCTTATGGGATGCAGTTCTGTGCTCCCCACCTGTAAGTTCTGTGGTGCCTAAGGCTCCAGGCATTCAGCATCCCTCCACTAGGGGCTGGGTGGTTCTCTTCCCAGTGCCAGTCAGTGGACAGTGGGCAGGATTTCATGCTGTCACTCATCTCCCCAGTGTGTGGGAAAACAATTGGAGAGCACCTACTCAGTGTTGGATACAGCACGTGTCTCCCCATCTGTGAGTTATATGTGGTCTATGGCTCACAATGTTGAGCCACTCTGCTGGAGCAGAGGACTTTGTTTGTCAATATAGAACAGTGGGCAGTTGACAAGATGCCACAGGGATACAGAGCTCCCTGGTGTTTGGGAGGATGATGGGGCATAGGGATTGCTGGTTTTGGTACTGCTGGCATTCCTTTTCTTCCACATGTTTTAACCATTCCATTGTGTGGCTCCCTGAGGCCTATCTGCAGTTATCTCTGTGTTTCCTCTTCCACATGGAGAAAGAGAATATGTATGGAGCTTATCCCAGGAGTCTAGTATGCAGCACTGTTTCCTCCCCTTAGAATGTTAGAACCACTCCCAAGATAGTGTGTTTGCAGGGTAAAGAATGTAAAGGTACTGTGGAGCAGTGGCAGCCCTGCTTCTCTTTCTCAATAACCTGGGTGCTGGATTTTATCTAGTGGATTTCCCTTTCAGGCTGATTCTCTTTATATGGGCATGTTTGCCTCTCCTGTTTGTTTCATTATGTTATGGAAAACAGGATACCAGACTTTTTCAGATGTTGTAAGGAACCAAGCATGCTCTTCCAGAGAGATGGAAAAAGCCTTTATTTGGCTAGCCTGGCTCAGAGAAGCTCATGCTTTGTAACTTCTGAGCCCCCAAGACAGTATTACAAAGTTTCTTATAGAGTTTGTGGCAGGAAAAAAAATGAGCTCAAGCAAAGACATTTACTTAAAAATTATAGGTTTATAACTTTGGCCATCTGGTCAGTCTCAGTCAGGTAGGGAGTCTAATCAAGGACAAGGGAGGTGAGTATGGGTGCCACAAATTAGGGAACGAAGTCCTGCATGGGAGGGGAAGGATGAGGAGAAGGGAGGCTCTGGGCATTCACAAGTTAGAGAGCTGTGAAACCATTCTATTATCACATCAAAGTTAAGCCTGTGTGGGAGGAGGGAGCAGAGAATGTGCTTGGCTGAGGGCAAAAACTGCTGTGATCTGACAAGGCAGAGGATCACCCTTTAAAATGAACCTTTTTTTCTTTACTTCAATCATACCTGCATTATCTGGTGGCTGTCATCTGAGCTTCCCTCATGCACTTCTGTCCCTGGTAAGCCATGATCAATTCTTTCTTTATCATTCTATGGTGAGAACAAAATATCTATTCTTAGTCAATTTCAATAATACAAACAATTGTTATTAACTGTAATCATTTTGTACGCAATAGATCTCTTCAAATTGTGTTATCTAAGTGAAATTTTGTATCACTTGAGGACAACTCTCTAATCCTCACTTTTCTACCCACCAGATCCTAGAAACCACCATTGTATCCTCTGTTTCTGAGTTAATTATTTTTAGATCCCACCTATTAAGTTAGATCATAAGGTATATGTCTTGTATGCCTGTCATATTTCAGGTAGCATAATGTCCTTCAGATTATCTATGTCGTTGCAAATGATAGTACTGCCTACTTCTTAAAAGTTGAATGGTCTTACATTGTGTATATATATTGTAACATAGGTAAGGAGCAGAGGCCACCAGGCTTGTGTAAAGGCAACATGGCATGGAATTTATTGTGCCTGGTTTCAGGCAGAGAGCTTGATAAGACCATCTGCCCCAAAGAGAAGTGTATCCCTTTTATAGGGATGTAGAGAAAGCAGGGGACATTAGGTGGGATGATCCCAATGAACATCTGTGGTTAAAGTTTTCTGGTAATCTTACGTCTCAGTGGGCTGAGTCCTTTGAAGCGTCCATTGTAAAATTTTGGGTGTCTTCAGATGTCTCCAGAACCTGCAAAATTTCTTGTCCTATCTTATCTCCTTTCCTGTATTTGCCCAGTGCTGAGCTGAATTCTTTGCAGAGAGCAGTGCTTCTGCTGGCAAGCAGGCTGGGGGCTGGGAGAGTCAGGCTAGGTTGGAGACTTACATATATCACATTTTCTTTATCCACTCATCCATTAATGGACACAGGATGATTCCATATATTGTCTATTATGAATAATATTGCAATGAATACAGAAGTGTAGCTATTCCTTTGACATACCAATTTCATTTCTTTTGACTCCGTACCCCATAGTAGTATTGCTGGATTGTATGATAGTTCTAGTTTTAAGTTTTTGAGGAATCTGCTTATTATTTTTCATAACGGCTTTAGTAATTTACATTCCCATCGACAACATATAGGGTTCGCTTTTGTTCACATCCTCAACAACACTTGTTCTCTCTCATTCTTTTGATAATGGTAATAATAAAAAATTGTGAAACTATATTATGGCTTTAATTTGTAGTTCCCTGATAATTAGTGATGTTGAACAACTTTTCATATACAATTTCTCTGTCTTCTTTTGAGAAATGACTGTTGAGATTTTTTGCTCTTTTTAATTAAGTTTCTTTCTTACTATTGAGTTGAGTTCCTTATATATTTTGCATACTAACTCTTCATCAAACATATGATTTTCAACTATTTCTCACCCATTCTATAGACTGTCTCTTCACTCTGCTGTTAAATGTTTCCTTGGCTGTGCAGAAGATTCTTAGTTCAGTAAATCTCAGTATTCTAGTTTTGCTTTTTTCTCTGTACCTTGGTATCCTTTCCAAGAAACCATTGTCCAGACTGTTATGGATCACCCCCCGCCTTATTTTCTAGTATTTTTACTTTCCATTCTTACATTTGTCTTTAATCCACTTGAGTACATTTTTGTATTTGTTGTATGATAAGGGTGTGATTTTACATGTGGAATCCATTGCCTTTTCTTTATTGTATGTTCTTTGTACTTCTGTTGAAAATCAATTGATTGCACATGTGCATATTTACTTCTGGTCCCACAATTCTGTTTCATTGTTCTGTGTGTCTGTTTTTTGTGTGTACCATGCTTGTTTTGGTTACTATTCTTTTTAGTATATTTTGAAGTTAGGAAATGTGACATCTCCAGTTTTGTTATCTTTGTTCAAGTTTGTTTTGGATATTTGAGGCCTTTTGTGTTTCCATATGAATTTTAAGATTGCTTTTTTATTTCTATGAAAAATATCCATGGAATTTTCTTTGAATCAACTATACTGAACTGGGTAGTATGGACATTTTAACAATAATAATTGTTCACATCCATACACAATGTATCATTCCATTTACTTGTTACATCTTCACATACTTTCATCAATGCTTTATAGTTTTGAATAAATTTCCTTACCCCCTTGATTAAATTGTAAATGGGATTGTTTTCTAGATTTCTTTTTCACATGTTCATTGATATATATAGAAAGACTACTGTTTCTGTATGTTGCTATGGTATGCTGTAAATTGACTGAATTTGTTTATTAGTTCTAATAGTTTTTTGGTGGGGTTTTTAGTTTTTTAAATATATTTAAGACTGTATTCTGTAAACAGGGACAATTTAAATTCTTCCTTTCTAATTTGGATTCTTTTTATTTCATGCTTTTGCCTAATTACCTAGATAGGGACTTCAATTCTCTGTTAAGTACAAGTAGAGAGAATACATGTGTTGTTTTTGATATTAAAAGATGAGCTTTAGACTTCTCACTGTTGTGTATAGTGTAGCTATGGAATTGTCATATGTGTCCTTTATTGTGTTGAGGTGCCCTTCAGTACCTAATTTGTTGAGAGTTTTTTTTATCATAAGAAGATATTGAGTTATGTCAAATGCTTTTTTTTGCATCTAATAAAATATTCCTTTATTCTGCTTATATGGTGTATCACTTTCATAGATTTGCATATGGTAAAGTAACCTTATTCAGTCAATCTCACTTGAATATTTTGAATGACCCTTTTAATGTCTTGTCTGTTTGTTGCTATTTTGTTGAAGATTTTTGTATCTATGTACATAAGGAATAGTGGGGTGTAATTTTCTCTTGATGTGGTCAGTGTCTTTGAAGTCTGGCTTTGATTTTAGAGTAATGTTGGCCTTTTAAAGTGAATCAGGAAGTAATATTTTTCAATTTTTAGAAGATTTTGAGGATTGGTACTGTGTGCAAGTATTTGGTAGAATTCAGCAGTGAAGCAACCAGTTCAGATTTCCTAATTCTTGATCTTTTAGTCTTGTTAGGTTTTATGTGGCTGGAAATTTATTTGATTCTGTTAGGGTTTTCAGTTTGTTCACATTTAATTGTCCTTGCAAATCTCTTATGGTCTGTTTTTGTTTTTGTACAGGTTGAGCATCCTTAATCTGAAATTCTGGAACTCTGAAATGCCCCCAAATCTGAAACAGCTTGATGCCACAAGTGGAAAATTCCACACCTGACTTCCCACAATGGGTTGCAGTCAAAATTCAGGTGCACTAAAAATAGTGTATACAATTATCTTCAAATTATATGCATGAGGTATATATGAAACATGCATGAATTTCACATTTAGACTTGGGTCCTACGCCTAAGTTATCTCAATATGTTTGTAAATACTGTATTCCAAAATCAGAAAACTTCTAAAATTCAAAACCCTTGTTCCGATCCAAGCATTTCAAAAAAGGGAAACTCAATCTGTATTAATTTTTTTGTTTTTATTTTTTATTCATCTCTGCATGACATAATGATTATATTTCTTCTGGGGAAGTGGTACATGTGCATAATATACTTTAATTCTTTTTTTATCCCCTATCCCTCTCCTCCCTTCCTCCCCCTTCTCTCCATGTGTTGATCCCCTTACCATTTCAAAAAAAATCTATTTCTCTTCTTCCTATTATATATTTTTTGTTTTGTCCTTTATTTGTATTTTGTGCTTCTCACATGAAAGAACCATGTAACAGTTTAAACTCATTTATCTTATTTCACTTAATATTATGGTCTCAAGGTACATCCATTTTCCTAAATATGACTCACATTTATTCTTCTTCATCACAAGGCAGTACTCCATTCTGAATGAATACCATATTTCCTTTATTCAAGATCTGTCAGTGGACAAGTAGGTGACTTCCAAGTTTTAATTATTACATATTGTGCTGCTATAAGTATGGGTATGCATGTATCACTGTAATATAGCATTTTGACTCTTTCAGGAAGATACATAGAAGGGGAATAGATGTGTCAAATGGAAATTCTAGTTTTAATTTTTGAATAATCTCCGTACTGATGTGTATGGTACTTGTACTAGCTTACAAGCCTACCAGCAATGTAGAAGTGTTCCTTCCCCCCAAAGCCTCACCAGCATTTGTTATCATCTTATTTCTTGATGATATTCATTATTTCTGGAATAAGATGGAATCTAGGTTTTTTGTTTTAATTTGCATTTCTCTAATGGCCAGTGATGTTGTACATAATTTTATGTACTTTTTGGCCATTTGTACTTCTTTTGAGAAGTGTCTGTTCATTTCAGTTGCCCATTTTTTTGATTGGGTCTTTTTGGGGGGAACTCTAGCATTACTGAGTTCCTTAAATATTCTAGATATTGGTCCTGTGTCTGAGAAATAGCAGACAATTTTTTCCCATTCTGTAGCTTTTCTTGTCATTCGTTTCCTTTGCTGTACAGAAGTTTTGAATTTGATATGATCCCATTCATTGATTCTTAGTACAGTACTATTGCTTGTCCCAGTGGGGTTCTATTCAGAAATTCCTTGCCTATACCTATGTGTCCCAGAGAAGACATTTAATCTTCCAGGTGATTGTTTCTGTTTTAATGTTTAGATCTTTAATATATTTTGATTTTAGTTTAGTGCACGGTGAGGTATATGAGTCTGGATTCTATTTTCTGCATGTAGATAGTCAATTTTCTCAGCATCATTTAATAAAAAGGCTATCTTTACCACAGCGCTTTTTTGCCCACTAAGACAATATCAAATAGCTGAATGTGCCTGGGGTTTTTTCTGTATATTTTATTCTGTCCCATTGATCCATATGTCTGTTCTGTGCCTGCGTCATGCTGATTTTATTACTGTGACCTTGTAATGTAACTTCATATCTGGGATTGGGGTGCCTCTTCTTTTGTTCTTGTTACCCAGGATTGCTTTTGCTATTCTGGGTTTCTTCTGGTTCCATATTAATTTTAGGATTGTTTTCTGTAGTTCTGTAAGGAATGCTGTTGGCCTTTTCATTGGGATTGCATTATATCTGTTTATCAGTTTTGGAAGTACGGCCATTTTGACTATATTCATTTTGCCTATCCAGGAACAGGATATGTTTCATTTTTTTGATGTCCTCTTTGATATCCTTTTACACATGTCTTATTTACTTTTCTTTGTTGCTGAGACAAAATACCTGACACCCAAAGTTAAAAGAGGAAAAATTTATTCAGCATACAATTCATAGAGGTTTTACTCCATAGTTCATAGGCTCCAAGGCAGAGTCACACAAGGCAGAGGGGTGTCTCAGAGTAGGGGCATGCAACAGTTTATTGCATGCAGAAGACAACAAAAACAACAAGGGAGTTTAACAGCATCTTTCTGCCTCTTTTATCTTATCCAGGCTATTTAGGGCAGATAGTACTCATGCCCTTAATCCTAGTGCCCTTGAGCCTGTATCGCATCATGAATCATTTCCAGTGTCACATACTCTAGATATACCTACATCTGAAAAAGCCTCCCCATGATCACATGAAGCTTTGGGGGGCACATGTAAACACAAGCCATAAAATTCTGCCCCTGCTCCCCAAGATTCATGCATAATCCTTTATGCAAAAAAGCATTTAGTCCATTTAAAAGAGTTGCCAAAGTCCTAACAGTTTCAGCATTGCTGAGAAGTCCAAGTCCAAAGTCTCCTCTGAGATTTAAGGCAAACTCTTAGTTGCAAGCCTCTGAAGAGAAAGTTAAATACTTCTAATATTCAATGGCACAAGATAGACATTTCCATTCTAAAAGTTACAAACAAGGGGATACAAAGTAATGGGACCAAAGCAAGTCCAAAATCCAGCAGGGCAAAGATTAAACCCCAGAGTTCTACTTCCAGCATCCCCTGCAATCTATAGCAAGTTGTGATCTCCAAAGGGCTTGAGTTGATCTGCCCTACAGCACTGCTGGTGGTTGTGGCTCCCATGGCTTTTTTCATTGGCTTGTTCACTTCTTGCAGTTTTCCTCAGATAATCCATGTTCCTGGTTTCTCAAACTTCTGGGGTCTCCACTGCACCTTTGGCATCACATTCACAGCCTCACACACTGCCCCCTCAGGGGCACACTGCCTGGCCTCCCAGGCCTTCTGAAATCTGGGTGTAAGCCTTCCTGACCCCACAACTCTTGTGGATGATGCCAAGGTCTGCTACTGGCTGGAGCAGTAGCCAGGCTTTCTTCTGTCTTGGCTGGAGGCGTTGAGTGCCTATGAACCAAATCCCAAGGAACAACTTCCCTAGGCTGCCACCATTCTGGAACATGGTACTCTGGGGCTCTCTTCTCGAAGCAAAGTCTCTCACCTTTGCAACTCTGAGACTTCAAAGGGTGGAGTCCAGCTGCTTCTTGTGATGATCTCAGGCCATATTTTCTATTCTGTTCTTTCTCAGCAGTCAAGATCTCCTCTGCTCTACCTTTGCAGCCCACAGCTTTACTGGAGCTTCCTTTATGGCCAAGCTCAAAATGTTTTAAATCACTCTGCTGGGTTGTTTGCTCTTGATTCTCATAAATCTGGCTAAAAGCCCCCAACAGTAACTATGCCACCACCTCAACATTAGACTTCCTTGAAATTTCTTCTGCAGATTAATTAGTCCACTGCCTTTAATCTCAGTCTCAGGCAAAGTCTCTGGACATGAGCAAAATGCAGACAAACTTTCTGCCAAGGCATAACATGCATCATCTGGAGTCCAGCAGCCACTTCATTCCTTCCAAGCAGAAACCTCTTGAGTGTGGTCTTTACCAGCTTTCTGATCTTCTGAGCTTTGATTAGAATCTCCCATGCAGTACAACTTAAGGTGTTGCATCTCTACTTTTTCAGCTGGTATCTCTGAATCTTTCTAAACTCTTCCCACAAGTCAGTCCCAAAGTCTCCTGAACCATATGGTCATGTATAGTCACAGCAACAATTCCACATCTCCAGTACCAAATTCTGTCTTAGTTACTTCTCTCTTGTTGATTTTGCTGTCTTCTGCCACCATGAATGGTTGCCTCTCTGCCATGTGGCACCCTGCCTTGGAGCCAGCCAATTATGGACTGAAACCTCCATGAACTATGAGCTAAATAAACCTTTCCCCATTTAACTTTTAGTGTTGTGTATTTTTTCTCAGCAAGAAAACAAAAGTAACTAAGAGAATAGAGTACTGTAGTTTTCAGTGTATAGGTCTTCTAATTCCTTGATTATATTAATTCTTAATTATTTAATTTTCCTTGAAGCTAATGTGAATGGTATTATTTTCCTAATATTTTTCTCAGGGAGTTCATTATTGGTTTATAGTAATTTGTATTTTGCTGTTACTGAATTTGATTATTAATTTTTGGAGTCTTTTGGTGGAACTGGGTCTTCTATGGAGAGGATCATGTTATCCACAAATAATGATAATTTGATGCCTTTCTTTCTGATACATATTGTTTTTATTCTTTGTCTTGCCTGATTTTTCTGGCTAAAGTTTCTAGTACTATGTTGAACATAGGTGGTGTCTTAGTTACTTCTCTCTTTTCTGAGACAAAATACCTGATGCCCCAAACTTAAGGGAAGAAAGTTTTATTTGGATTTATAGCTTGTAGAGGTTTCAGCCCATAGGCAGGGTGGCATGGCGGACAAGCATTGCGAGGAGAAACAGTTCATGGTGTGCAGAAGGCAGCAAAGCAAGAGACCCTAGCAGCTTCTTTCTGCACCTGTTATATTCTAGGCTACTGGGATTAGGGTGATGCCAAACCAATCAGTGGATTGATTAAGTAATCACACATCTTTACTCCCAGCATCACACACTCTATATTCAGCTACCTCTGAAAAAGTCCCATCTATGACTGCATGAAGCTTTGGGGGGACACCCTGGTTCATGGAATTGCTCCTGGAGCCTGGTTCTATTTGGGCAGATGTGGAAACTATATCCTCAGGAAGGAGTTTGAAGCTTGGGTCCACAGGGATTGACCTGGTGAAGCATGAGGCTTGAGCTTGAGTTTTTAGCAACTAGGTACTGAGATGAGAGTGGTGCTTAGGTCCATTGAGACAGTGTGATGGTTAATCTTGACTGCCTAACCGATTGGATTAAGAGGTAAAGCACATTTCTGCTTGTATCTGGGTGGGTCATGGGGGCATGACCTTGAGGACTCCACCTGGTCTTAGGCCCCTTCCTCTCTGGTCTCCTCCCTTGTTCTCTGCTTTTGGAAGCCATGAGTTGAGCAACTTTCCTCCATCATGCCCTTCCACCCTGAAGTTTCTGTCTTGGAGCTAGCCAGCCATGGACTGACTGAAATATCTAAAACCATGAGCTATGGTAAACTTCTTTAAGTTGTGCAAACTGATTAGTACATAAAATTGATGCCAGAGTAGTGGGGTCATTGCTGTGATTATACCTGACCTTATGGTTCAGAAGATTTTGAAACTGGTTTGTGGAAAGACTTTGGAAATGTTTGGTGATGGAGGCTAGGTAAACCTCAGAATGTTGTAAGAAGAGCCTAATTGGTGATCCAGGTTGCAACTCAGAAGACCAGAATGTTGATAGGAAAGTGAAGAGTAAGTGCCAGACTCATGAGGTTTCAGTTGGGAAGGACTCCATTGAAACCTGCACTAGGGGCTGTGCATGTTACACTCTGGCAAAGAACCTGTATATATTTTGTCCTTGTCTTGAACCTTTGATGGAGGCTGAGTTTAAAGGTAGTGGAATAATTAGTCTGGCAGAGGAAATTTCAAGGCAGCAGAACACTCATGTTGTGGCATGGATATTGCTGCTGCTTTTAGCCTGATTTACAGTGAGGATTGAGAGGAAAAACCAAAATGAACAGATTTGAAAAAACTTGAAGTTTAGTTAGAAGAGAACCATGTGTAAATTTGGTGTCATAAAAATGTGATTTTTGAAAAGATTAGTGCCATTAAAAATAAACCAAGTACTTTGCACCAAGTTAAAAAGAAAGATGCCTTGAGGATATCTTAGGAGTCAGCAAGACCCCACTTATCTGAGACTCCAGGGTATAAAACTGTAAACAAACTCCTTTGGAAAACTTTTCCTTGATAAAAGAGCTCCAGGGTGCCCTCCTCAGTCAGAGTGCCCTGAGGAATTATTTTCCCAATTTTAGCTATCAAGGCACTCAGAAGCATCGGCACCCACAATCTACTGCTCAAGCTGATGGCACCATCATAATGCTGATTTTGCAGGCATTCACAGTGCAAGAGCGGTGGAGTCATGCATGCTTCCACTCAGATTTTGAAGGAAGGCATGGGTGGCCAGGCAGACTGTGACAGGACCAGAGACTAGGCTGCAATCACATGAGTGGGCAATGTGTAAAGTTCTGGGAGTGAAGTCAAAGCTTCAGTGGAGATCCTAGGTTGTTGGAAATGCCAGGAACTTGGAATGTCTTCTGAGAAAAGCCACAGGCAGTGACCTGAGCCAACCCAACAGAAATTCATGTGGACTGCAACCAGCAAAGACATGGCTGTTCAGCCATCCCAGCCCCCTGGAACTCATACCTTACCACCATATGCCCTAGGTTCTGGACATGAAGCTATAAGATTTAATGTTTTCCATGTTGGGTTTTGGCCTTGCTTTGCTACAGTTCCTTTCTATTCCATTATTCTTCCCTTTTGGAGTAGGAATATTTATCCTGTGTGTTGTACCCTGGGATTATGTAAATAACTTTTTGAATTTTAGTGGGGTTGACAGATAAAGAGTGACTTGAGCCTTACAGGAGACTTGGACTTGGACTTTTGAAGTGATGGAACTGTTTAGGCTTTGGCAAAGGAAGTGATGTGATTTTTATTCTATGCGAGATAATTGTATCATGTTAGAATTAATAATTAACTTGGTATTGTCTTAATCTGGAGATAAATATGGTTTAAGGAGATGTGTTTGGGTGTGAAGTTGACCTGAAAGGTTAATCTTGATTGTCAATTTGACTGAATTAAGAGATGCTTAATTAGGAGATTAATAATAGATCACTCTTCTGGTTCTGTTTAGATAGGTCATGGGGGTTTGACCTTGGAGCCTATTTCTCATCTTTGACCCCTTCCTTTCTGGGATCTCTCCCTCCTCTCCTTTTTCTGGGTGGTAGGAGTGAAGCAGCTGTCCTTCACCAAGCCCTCATGAAGTTTCTCCCTTGCAGTCATCCCATCACAAACTGAAACCTATAAGAGACTTAAAAGGAATCAGCCAAAAGTAGAATGACAACTAGAAGAGGTAGTCTTAAAACTATGGGGTTAAAGGATTTGACAGGGTAAGAAAGAATACACAGTATACAACAAAATAGAGAAGTTTACTAAAAGATGATTTAAAAAGTGATTATTAGATTTGAAAGATCATTGATAACATTTGCAAGATAATTTTTAGTGGAATTGTGGGAAGGAAACCTATATCGCAATTATTTAAAATATGAATGGTAGGTGAAGAAGTAGAGACTATGAAAACAGAGCCTGTCAAGAAACATGCACATGAATAGAGAAGAATACATGTATAATACAGGTGGGGAGAGACAGTTTCTCTTTTCTTCATCCTCCTCCTCCTCTCTACCTCCTCCTTCTCTACTCCTCCTTTCTCTTTCTCTCTTTGTCTCTGTCTCTCTCTATCACCCTCTGTCTCTCTCTCCTCTCTAAGATGAGAATAGTTGCCCATATTGAAATACTGAGCAAAAGGATCTAGCAATGAAAATAATTGTAATGCTAAAGTTTATTAGATACTTATTCTATTTCAAAAACTTTACTAAGTATTGGACATATATTATCCCATTTTATCATTGCAATAATTTTATGTGGGAGAGGTACAGTGATTTCAATAGACTGTCTGGTAATTTGGCCTATACTCATAATCATTAACTATTCTGCTTTCCAAATAGAGAAAAGTTAGGAAACAACTAATAAATTTCCCTAACGGATATGAGAAAGCATTCAGTATTCAGTACTTGAAGTGAGGGTCTTTATATACTTAAGGTAGCAGAACTCAAATTTAGTAGCTTAGAGAAAAATGACAATTGAAGTGAAAATCTTTCCTTGTTTTGGTAAGGTTGGCCAAGGGTTTGTCTAATTTGTTTAATCTTTCAAATAACTAACTCTTCTATTCACTGATCCTTTGTATTCTTTTTAGTCTCAACGGCATTGATTTCTTCTCTGATCTTTATAATTTCTTTACTCATAGTATCTTTGAGGTTGGATTGTTCTTGTTTTTCTAGAAAATTGAGGTTCATCATTCTGTTTTTCTGATGTGGGAATTCACTGCTATAAACTTCCTTCTTAGAACTGCTTCTATTGTGTCCAACAGATTCTGATATGTTGTACTGTCATTATAGGAACTGCCTAACATTTAAATTTGCTCTGTGACCAATTGATTATTCAATAATATATTATTTAATTTCCAAGTGTTTGTGTAGTTTCTGTGGTGTACTCTGTCATTGATTTCTAGTTTCATTACACTATGATCTGATAATATGCATGTGATAAGTTTAATTCATTTGCATTTACTAAAGCATACTCTCTATGGGCTAGTATGTGGTCTGTTTTGAAGAAAGTCCCATGTACTGCCTAGAAGAATGTGTATTCTGTTGTTGGTTGGAACAATATAGATATCTATTAAGTCCATTTGTCCAAAGTATGGTTCAGCTCTGATATTTCCTTGTTGATTTGTCTGGTTGATCTGTCCCTTTGTGACAATGGGATATTGAAGTCTCCCATTACATCTGTATTGGTGCTTATCTGATTTTGATGTCCATTAGTGGTTGTTTTATGAAGATTTGTGCACTGGTATTTGCTGAGTATTTATGATTGCTATCTCTATCTGTTGAATTATTCCCTTAAATAGTATGTGATGACCTTTTTTTGTCTCTTTTGATTGGTCTTGGCTTGAAATTCACTTTGCACTTATAATAGTTGCTTCTAGCTTTTTGCAGGTTCCTCTTGCATGGAGTATTGTTTTCCATCCTTTGACTTTCAGTGTATAAATTTCTTTTTGTGTTAAATGTGTTTCTTATATGCAGCACATTGCTAGATCTTGTGTCTTGATCGATTCTACCAATTTGTTTATGTTGAGTTGTGAGTTTTGACCATTCAGATTGATGGATATAACTGACAGGAATTGACTTATCCTTGTAATTATATTATTTTCTTGCTGTTGATTCCCTTTCTTTCTCTTTTATTTAATTGCTCACCTTGCTTGGTGGATTCATTCTATCAGGATATTTTGGCATTTTTATTTTCATTGTCTCTCTCTAGGATATCCTTGAATTTTTTGGAGTGGTAATGTGAGAGTCATACATTTCTTTAGGTGTTCTTTATCATAGAAGTAGCTTATTTTTCCAACAATTTGAAAGATAGTTTTGCAGTATACATCAATCTAGATTGGAAGTTGTTTTCTTTCAGGGCTTGAACACTTCAGTTCAAGCTTTCCTTGACTTTAAAGTTTGTGTTGAGAAGTCTGCTATAATTCTGATGCATTTTCCTTTATAGGTGATTTGGTTCTTTAACAGCTTTGAAGATTTTTTTTGCCAGTGTTGAATTTCTGGAATCTTGAGCATTATATGCCTTGGTGCAATTCTTTTCTGATCGTGGCTACTTGTGGTTGTATATGCCTCACTTATAAGTATGTCAAATGCTTTTTCCATGCTTAGAAAGTTTTCTGGTATTACCTATGCAAGCAGGGTTTTATGTCTTTTGTGATATAATTCCGATTAAATTTAGATCAATCTTATTTGCATTGTCTAACAGCTGATGGATGGATATTTCATAGTTCTTTGCTATTTTGAAGGTATTTCTTCAGTTGATCATCAACCACAGCCCTGTCTTCTAGGTCTAATATTTTGTACACGCATTGGTCAATTTGGCTATGTATACTTTCAATAGAATTTTTAATCTCCAGTATTACTTTTTGAGATTGTTTTATGGACTACAATTTTTTTTCAATGTTGGGCATTTCTGGTTTGCATGTCTTCCGGTAGCTCCTCTTTTTTTAATTGGTATCTTCTTCAGACTCACTAATAATTTGCTTTATTAGGGACATTATCCCTTTAATTATCTGTGCAGTTGTCACTTTGAATTAGTCAAGTACCTTATGCATCTATTTTGTTACTTCCAGTGCTAACATTTCAGATATTTCAGCTGTGTGGCTTTTGATTTCTTCCCCCTTGTTGACTCCTGGATATGTTTTGGGGGAGTTTGGAGATTTTGGAGGCATTTTTTTGGTGTTTTCATTTTCTAATCTTTAATTTTGTTTTTGTTAAGGCTTGCAAATTGCTCCTGTTCTGTACCTTTTAGGTAAAAAGCTACTTTTCAGAGATGTCCTCTAGTTGTGTCTAACTATTGTCCTATGGGTCTGGTCCTATAATTCTACCTTCTCTGTTTATTAGTGAGGGAAGGTTGCCACATGATTGGCCTTGAACCCAGTTCTCTGGTAACAGAATGTAGTATTGTTTATGACTCCCAGACAATCTAGATATTGGCGCACAAAGACCAGTTGATAGAAACAACTATGTCACATTGGCTAAGGTAGTAAAGTCAGCAACAACAATATTATCAAACACAGGCTGTATGATAGAGACAATAACAACTAATTCTGTACCACTTTTAACCATAGGAATAAGATCTATACTTATAGTATGAACTCTAAGACAAAGTGGATATTTATATACAATGAAATTCTGCTCAATATATCAATTTTACCTTCATTAACAATAGAACAGTGTTCAAATGTAGTAAGATATAACAAACTATAGATTCAGGGCCGGTGAGATGGCTCAGCGGCTTAAGCGCCTGCCCAGCAAGCGCGAGGGCCCGAGTTCGACTCCCGGAACCCACATACGAAAAAGGGGCTGGTGATATCGCTCAGCGGCACGGGCGCCTGCTGGTGCGCGAGGTCCTGAGGTCGACCCCCCGGTACCCACAAAAAAAAAAAATATATAGATTCATAGGAGTAAGTGGTTATACTAGTACAGATTAGATGCAGGCATGGGCACGTGAAGAAAGATAAATAGACTTTGAAAAATTAAGCAATGAAAGATGTAAAGAAGATAATAAAATTGAGATAAGCACTCCTATTAAGGAGTAAAGGAGAATTAATATTATTAGATAATAGAAACAGAGGAAAACCTACAAGGAAAAGGATAAATAATAATAAAGAATAAATTAGAGAAAAAATAAAATAAGAATGAAATCATTTGAAAGAGAGATAGTGAGAAAAGAAGAGAGAGAAAGAGAAAGAAAGTAAAAACAGTCCCTAATCCAATGAATAAAACAAAGTAACACAACACAGAGTGGAATAAGAAAACTGGTGATACGAATTCAAACTCCACCAAAAAGAATAAAATAAAAATTAAAAAATAGCAATAATAGAGAAGAAAACAAGATTGGGTAGGAGACAGAGCTATGTGTGATATAGAAGAGTCAAAATAACAAATGGGGAAGATAGTGGGTTGATTCAGGAGAAAGTAGGAATGACAGAGAGATTGAGAGAGAGAGAGGGAGAGAGCAGAATATGACACATTAGAAAGCACAGGAGGATTTAATGCACTATTAATTTTCTTTCAGAAAAAGAATTAAGAAATAGAATTGCTGCGGGATACTGAGGTGAAGAAACTAGAAATGGAGATTAGAAGAGAGAGAGAACCTAGATACCAACTATGTGAAAACAAATAGAGGAAAAATGAACAAAAATGAAAACCAAAGAAAAATACTAAAAACAAAACAAAAAACAAAAAATAACCAAAGAATGCAAAATCAAACAAAACACTACAACACAAAACATCCCAAACACAGAAGATATCCAACAGAGAATGTATATATGATTCACATGTAACCACTTTGCCAGAAAATCTGGAAGTGGTGTCTAGTGTGTAATCAGATCCTCACTTTCTGAATTTTGCTGTTTCTTCAGGTTGTGTGTACCCCATCCACTGGACTTTGCAGACCCTGCTACTCTGCTTGGGATGTAGGCAGGGGGCCCTAACCCTCAGTGAGCACTGGTGGAGGATCAAAAAATGAGGACAATGGCTTCAATTTCTTCTTATTTTCCTAAGAAATATAGGAATTATTTATTTTTAAATAACTTTTATTGTTAAATTTTTGACATACATAATGATCACATTCATCAAGAGAATTTGTACCTGTACCTAATATATCTAAATTATTTTTCCCATTCCCCTCCTTTCCCCTCAGTCCTTTTCCTCACTCTATTTACAAAACTTTGTTTCTATGGCTTTCCTTCCATTCTTTTTTTATTTCTTAATCCCTATTCACTTCTGTCCCCTCCCCATCCCTCTCCCTTGTTCCCCATCCATTTGAATATTTTCTTTCTTTTTCTCAGTATCTATGCTCCATTTTGGTTCTTATCTAGCCTTTGGATTTCTCCTAAAAAAGAAGCAATGGTATATTTAAACATATGTATCCAATTTATTTCACTTAAAATTCTGTTTTCAAGGTGTATCCATGGGCCGGTGAGATGGCTCAGCGGCATAAGTGCCTGCCTGGCAAGTGTGAGGTCCTGAGTTCGACTCCCAGTACCCACATATGAAAAAGGGCCGGTGATATCGCTCAGTGGCACGGGCACCTGCTGGTGCGTGAGGTCCTGAGTTCGACCCCCGGTACCCACAACAAACAAACAAACAAACAAAAAGGTGCATCCATTTACCTAAAAATGTCTGAAGTTTATCCTTCTTTATGCTAGACTAATGTTCCATTGTATATTTAAAAAAACACATTTTATCCATTCACATTTTGATTAGCATATGGACTGTTTCCAAAATTTAGGTATTAAAAATTGTGCTTCTATAAATATGAGTATGCATATATCTTTGTGGTATGATGCTTTTAACCCTCTCATGAAGTTATCTAAAAGGTGAAGGCTGGGTCAAATGGAACTGCTAGTTTTAATTTTTTTTACAAATCTCTATACTGAGATCTATACTGGTTTACCAATTTACACTCCCGCCAGCAGTGGCGAAGAGTTCATTTTTTTCCCCACAGCCACACCAGCATTTGTTATTGGTTCATTTCTTGATGATAGCCATTCTTTCTGGTTTGAGATGGAATCTCAGAATTGTTTTAATTTGCATTTCTTAATGGCAAGTAATATTGAACATTTTTCATATATTTGTAATGCTGTTTGTACTTCTTCATCTGGGAAATGTGTATTCATTTCAAATGCCCATTTTTGGACTGGGTCTTCAAATTTGGGGTGTCTGATTTTTTTTGAGTTATATTCTAGATATTTGTCCATTGTCTATGGAGCAGTGTGTAAAAAATTTTTTTCCCATTCTCTCGGTTGTCTCCTCATGCAGTTGGTGGTTTCATTTGCTGTACAAAAGCTTTTTAATATGATGTGATCCCAGTTGTTGACTCCATGTAATATTTCCTGTGTGATCAGGATTTTGTTCACAAAGTCTTTATCTACACCTATGTCTTCAAGAGTTTTACCTATTTCATATTCCAGCAGATTAAGTTTTTCTGATTTAGTGTTTATATCTTTCATCCATTCCAATTTTAGTTTAGTTCATGGTGGGAAAGCATGTGGCATGTTGCATGTGAAAAGCCAGTTTTCCCAGCACCATTTATTAAAGAAGCTATCATTCTTCCAGTGGACATGTTTTGCACCTTTGTCAAAGATAAGGTAGCTGATTGTGTTTGGGGTTATTTGTGCATCTTCTATCCTATTCCTTTGATCCTCAGATATTTTGCAGTACAGTGCTGTTTTTATTATGGTATCTTTGTAGTATAATTTCAAGTCAGAGATTGTGATGTACCCTACATTGCCTTTGTTGTTTGGAATTGCTTTTGCTATTCTAGGTCTTTTCTGGTTTCATATGAATTTTACAATTGTTTTCTCTTGTTCTATGATGTATGCTATTGGTATTTTGATTGGAGATTTTATTGAATCTGTATAACAATTTTGGAAGTATGGTCATTTTTACTATATTTAATCTGCCTATCCAAGAACAAGGGATATCTTTATATTTTCTGATATCCTCTTCAATCTCCTTTTACAGAGCATTGTTGTTTTCAATATAAATGTCTTTTGCTTCCTTCATTATATTATGAACTGTTTCATTTTTCTTTTTTTTATTTTAAATAGAGAAAAAAACAATGCTGCAAAATTTCAAAACAAGATAGGAGAGTAACAATGATTAATACATTGAGTATTGTTATCTTCAAAGTAGGTGCTCAGATTACAAGATACAGGCATGAAAAATTGTTCAAACAATATAAGCACAAACCTTTCTTTTCAATGAACTAATAGACATTAGTCGTATAGCAATCTTAACTGTTTTGTGTGTGTATATATATATTTCCTTTTCCCTTCCTTCTTTTCTCCTATCCACCATCCCACTTTCTATTTCCAATTGAACAGCTTCTTCGCATTTCACATTATCTATTGTACATTTTGGATCTTATTTACTCTTTCAGCTTCTTACACTAGAGAGGTAAAATGATGTTTATACATGCGAGTCTCATTTACTTCACTTATGAGTATGGTTTCAAGTTGCTTCCATTTACCTATTAATGTCTCAAGTTTGTACTTCTTTATGGCTGAGTAGTATTCCATTGTATAAAAAGACCACAACTTTTTTATCCATTCTTCAGTTGATGTGGATTTAGATTGTTTCCAAGATTTAGCTATTACAAATTATGCTGCTACAAACATGGGTACACATATATCACTGTGGTATGATGTTTTCAATTCTTCTGGGAAAATACCCAGAAGGGGCATAGCTGGATTGAATGGAACCTCTAATCCTAGTTTTTTGAGGAATCTCCACACTGATTTCCACAGTGGTTGCACCAGTCTACACTCCCACCAACAGTGGAGAGCTTTTCCTTTTCACCACAGCCCAACAGCAGTTGTTATTGGTTGAATATATGATGATAGCCATTCTTTCTGGGGTGAGATGGAATCTCAATGTTGATTTAATTTGCATGTCTTGAATGACCAATGATGTCGAACATTTTTGCATATATTTATTTGCTATTTATATTTCTTCATTTGAGAAGTGCATATTCATCTCAGATGCCCATTTTTGGATTGGGTTATTGAATTTGGGGGGTCTGATTTTTCTCAATTCTTTATATGTTCTAGATATAAGTCCTTTGAGGGACAATTGGCTAAAATTTTTTCCCACCCTGTGAGTTGTCTTTTCACTCTGTTGGTGACTTATTTTGATGTGTAAAAGCTTTTTAATAAGATGGGATCCCAGTTGTTGATTCTTTAAAGTATTTCCCTTGAAGTTTGAGTTTTGTTCATGAACTCTCTGCCTACACATGTTCCTTCAAGATTTCTACCTACTTTCTCTTCCAGTAAATTGAGTTTTTCTGTTTTAATATTTAGATCTTTGATCCATTTTGACTTTAGTTTAGTGCATGGTGATAGACATGAGTCTAGTTTTAGTATTCAGCATGTAGATACCCAGTTTTTCCAGCACCATTTATTAAAGAGGCTATCTTTCTTCCACTGCAAATGTTTGGCCCCTTTGTCAAAGATACGATTGCCAAGTGTATTTCTAGTAGTGGCTGCATTTTCTATTCTGTTCCACTGATTTTCAGGTCTTTTTTTTTTTTTTTTTTTTTTTTGCCAGTACCATGCTGATTTATCACAGTAGCTTTGTAGTGTAATTTCAAGTCAGGGATTGTGATGCCTCTTGCCTTGCCTTTGTTTCCCATAATTGTTTTTGGTATTCTAGGTCTCTTCTTCTGTATGAATTTTAGGAATGTTTTCTCTTGTTCTGTGAGGTATGCTAATGGTATTTTGATTGGGATTGCATTAAATGTGTATAACAACTTTGGGAGTATGGCCATTTTCTCTGTGTTGATTCTTCCTATTCATGAGCAAGAGATATCTTTCCATTTTCTGATATCCTCTTCAATCTCCCTTTTCTGAGTACTGTAAATTTCCATGTGTAAATATTTTACTTCCTTTTTTAGATTGATTTCTAAGTATTTCATTTTTTTGGATGCTACTGTGAAGGGTGTGGTTTCCCTAGTTTCTCTCTCAGTGAGTTTGTTTTTTGTGTACCGGAATGGTATTCATTTTTGAGTTTTGACTATGTGTCCAGGACCATGGCTGAATGTGCTTTTTTAATTCTAGGCATCTTCTCTTGGAGTTTTGGGTGTATTCTATGCAGAGTATCATGTCATCTGCAAATAATGATAATTTAATTTCTTCTTTTCCTATCTTTATTCCTTCTATTCCTCTCACTTGTCTAATTGCTCTGGCTAATGTTTCCAGAGCTATATTGAATAGGAGTGGTGACAGTGGACATCCTTGTCTTGTTTCTGATTTTAGAATGAAAGCTTTCAGTTTTTGTCCATTTAGTATGATGTTGGCTGTTGGTTTGTCATAGATGGCTTTTATCAGACTGAGGTAAAGACCATGTACTCCAGTTTTCTTTAGGGTTATTATTATGAATGAGGGTTGGACCTTGTCAAAAGCTTTTTCTGCATCTATTGATATAATTATGTGATTTTTGTCTTTGGTTCTGTTGACATGGTGTATTAGTTTATTGAACCATCCCTGCATTCCTGGGATGAATCCTACTTGGTCATGGTGTATTATCTTCTTGATGATTTGCTTCATTCTGTTTGCTAGTGTGTTATTGAGGAGTTTTGCACCCATGTTCATTAGGGAGATTGGCCATTCTCTTTTTTAGTTGGGTCTTTCTCTGTTTTTGGTTTCAGGGTAATACTTGCCTCCAGGAATGAGTTAGGGAGTATTGCTTCCCTTTCAATTTCATCAAAGAGTTTGAGGTGTTATGTCATTAAATCTTCTCTAAATTTCTTGTAGAATTCAGCAGTGAATCCATCAGGACCTGGGTTTTCTTTTTTGGTGAGTTTTTAATTACATTTTCAATCTCATTAACTGATATTGTGTTATTGAGAATTTTTGTATCTTCTTGATTCAGCTTTGATAATTCATATATATCTATGAATCTTTCCATTTCTTCTTTTCTTGATGCTATTGTAAAAGCTATTGTTTCCCCAATTTCTCTCTCAATGACTGTTATTTGTGTATGGGAATGCTATTGATGTTTGACTGTTGACTTTGTATACTGCTACACTACCAAATTTGGTGATTAAATCTAGAAGACTTTTGGTGGAGTATTTGGGGTCTTTTATGTAGAACATCATGTCATCAGTAAATAATGATAATTTAAATTTTCCCTTTCCTATCTTTATTCCATTTATTTCTTTCTTTTGTCTAATTGCTTTGGCTAATGTTTCCAGAACTATATTGAATGGGAGTGGTGATAGTGGGCATCCTTAGCTTATTGCTTATTTTGTAGTAAAAGCTTTCAGTCTTTGACTATTTAGTGTGATGTTGGCTGTTGGTTCATCATAGATGGCTAGTATGAGATTGAGAAAATAAGCTTCTATTCCAATTTTTTAAGTTTTTTTTATCATGAATGTGCACTGAATTTTGTCAAATGCTCTTTCTGTATCTATTGAGATGATCATGTGGTTTTTGTCCTTGTTTCTGTTAATGTGGCCTGTTACTTTTATTTTCTTGTGTGTGTTTAGCCATCCCTTCATCCCTGGGATGAATACTACTTGATCATGATGTATAATAATTTTGGTGATTTCCTGCATTCTGTTTGCCAGTATCCTGAGGATTTTTTGATCCATATTCATTAATGAGATTGGCCTGTAGTTCTCTTTTTTTGTTGCACCCTTCTCTGCTATTGGTATCAGGGTAATGCTTGCTGGTAGGTATGGCTTTGGTAGTATTGCTTCCCTTTCAGTTTCACTAAAGAGTATGAGGAGTGGTGGCATTAGAATTATACCACTGTAGAATTCAGCAGTGAATCCATGAGGACCTGGGCTTTTCTTTGTTGTATTGAATAACTTTTTTATTATTACTTATTAAATTTCTTTGACTGATACTGGCTTGTTTTTAATTTTAATATCTTCTTAATTCAGCATTGCCAATTCATATGTATCTAAGAATCTGTCCATTTCTTTTGAGTTTTCTGATCTTTCTAATTTCCTTATATGAACCTAATGATTAACTTTTTTCCTTTTCTACAAGTTTGAGGTATAACATTTGGTTATTTATTTGAGTTGATTCCACTTTTCTGATGTGGGAATTCACAGCTCTAAACTTCCATTGTAGGAGTGCTTTCATTGCATCTCATAAATTCTGGTATGTTGTATTGGCATTATTGTTTCATTGTAGAAACTGTATAATTTCTTCTTTCATTTCGTCTATGACCTATTGTATGTTCAAGAGGGTATTGTGTAATTGCCATGCATTTATATGGATTTTATGGTTTCTTTTTAATTTATTTCCAATCTCATTGCACTATGATCTGATAATATGCATGAGATAATTTGAATTCATTTGCATTTCCTTACCCATGTACTATGAGCTAGTATGTGGTCTACTTTGGAGAAAGTCCCATGTGCTTCTAAGAAGAATGCATATTCTATTGTTAGGTGGAACACTCTTTAGTTATCTACTAAGTCCATTTGTTCAAAATTTGGTTCAGCTATGGTATTTGTTGATTTTTTTTTATGTCTAATTGGTATGTCTAACTGTGGCAGTGGTGTGTTCAGTTCCCCCATTACAATTGTGCTAGTGCTTTTTTGGTTTTTTGTATCCATTAGTGTTCATTTTATATAGTTTTGCTGGTCTTTGGTGCATATATATTTATGATTATTATCTTTTTTTTTCCTTGGATTTCTCCCTTAACAAGTATGTAGTGACCTTCTTTGTTACTTCTGCGCAGTCTTGGCTTGAAATCTACTTTGTCTGCAGATAGAATAGCTACTTCTGCTTTTTTTTCTAGATTCCTGTTGGATATAGCATTGTTTTTCATTCTTTAAATTTCAGTCTGTGGATTTCTTTTGGTTAATGTGTTTCTGTGGAATATATTTTTGAATCTTGTGTCCTGATCTATTGTACCAATTTGTTTCTTTTGATAGGCGAATTGAGACCATTCACATTAATAGTGTAACTGGTAGGTATTGACTTATTCATTTCATTTTATTTTCCTATTGTTGGTTCCCTTTCTTTTCATTCTATTTAAATGTTTGCCTTCCTTGGTAGATTCATTCTATTGGGATTCTTGGAAATGTCTTCACTGTATTTTCCTTGACGTCTTTCAGAACTTTTGTGGTGCTGGTTTGTTGGTTATGAATGCCTTTAGGTGTTGGTTATCATGGAAGAATCATTTCTCCATCAATTTTTTAAAATAACTTTATGGAGTATATTAGTGTGTGCTGGAGGTTGTTTTATTTTAGGTCTTGAAATACTTTACTCCAAATTCTCCCTGACCTACCTATGTTTTTTGCTGAGAAGTCTGCTTTATTTCTGAAGGGTTTACCCTTATAAGTGATTTGTTTCTTTTCTCTGACACCTTTTAATATTCTGTTATTGTGTGAATTTCTGGAATCTTGACTATTATATGCTGTGGTGTGGATTGTTTTCCTTATTATGGCTAATTGGGGTTCTCTATGCCTCACTTATCTGTATGCCATTTCCTTTGCTTGTGAAGTTCTCTGCTGTTACTTCTGTGAACAGATTTTTAAAATATTTTTTGTGTTTTGATTTTTCATTGATTCCAATTAATCTTATATTATTCTTTGCATCGTCTGTCAGCTATTTGATTGATTTTTCATGGCCCCTTGCTATTTCAAGAAGTCTTTCATTTGATAATTGCAAACCACCTCTCTGTCTTCTAGATCTGAAATTGGATATTCCCATTGGTTGATTCTGCTGCATATGCTTTTTGCATGTTTTATGGCATCCTATTCTTTCCTATGTTGGACATTCATTATTTCCCTAATCTCTTCTATTTTTTTAATCTGTATGTACTGCAGATTCACTAACCATTTCTTTCATTATGGTCATCATCTCTTTAGTTGTGTGATTATTTCTGCTTTCTTTTTGTCTAGGGACTTTTTTATCTCCTTTGTTACTTCTGCTGCTACCATTTCATAAAATTCAACTGGGAGGCTTTGATTTCTCCTACCTCAATGCCTTCTGGAATTGCCTTGGGTGAATTAGGCTTGTTGGATTTCATTTACTTCTGTTTTCTTTCTTTTTGTTTATTTTCCATATTGAGGCTTGCAAGTTCCTTATGGTAGTTAGTTTTATTACTAGTAATGAGACCTCTTTAGGTAATAACTACTTTTCAGAACTGTCTTCTAGTCCTAGGTGGATTTTGGCCTTTTAGTTTTTCTCAGCATCCTGTATCTTCTCTTTATTAGGGATGAAAAGTTGTAGCCTATTTGGCCTAGTACCCAGTTCTTCACTATGAGATGGTAGTTTTGTTTATGGCCTCCAGATAATCTAGGTAGTGGCATACAAGTAGGATCAGTTGATCACAACAGCAATGTCACATTGGCTAATATAATACGATCAGTAATAACTATAGTGTCAAACACAAACTGGAAAATGACAAGCTGTAATAACTAATTTGTTGTCACCTTTAACCCTGGGTCCAGGATTTATAGTTATGTAACAAGATCTAAGACCAGTGAGAAAATTATATACAGTAAATATTTACTCAGTAAACAATTTACCCCCTTTCACCATAAAGCAGTATTCAGCCATAGCAAGATATAATTAACTATCTATAGATTCAGAAGGGTGGGCGGTACAAGTGTGGTAGTAAGAAGAAAAAAGAGCAAAAGAAATATATTATGAAAAATAATGTAGTGGTACGTGTGAAGAATGTGGTAAGATTGATGCACGATGTCCTGTTAAGTAGTAAAGGGAAATTAGTGGTATTAAATAACAGTAACAGAGATGATTAGCCATGAGAAGGTTAAATAATAGGGAGTAGAGGTTAAACTAGAGGAAAAGAAAATAAAAACATATTAAGGGAATGAGTTGAAAGAGAGAAAGTGAGAAAAGAAGGAAGAGAGAGAGTAAAAGAGGGCCTGTTCAAACAATAAATGAAATTAATATTAAAAGTGAGGGAAATAAGAAAATGTGTGGTAAGATTCCAAACTCCATCAAAAGAAAAAAAATATTGAAAAATCAAATACATACCAATAATGGAGGAGAAAAAAGAAAAAGGAAAGAGAAAAAGTCTCCTATGTATTTCCAGAGCAGTGTTTTCTTCCCAGGTCAGTAGTCTGTAATCTTATAAGTCACATCCTTATTTTCTCCTTTTTGTAGCCTATGAGTTTGTATGGAGGTTACTCAATTCCATGGGGCCTCTCTCTCTAGTCTCTTTGTGGCAGCTGTTCAAACTGTGTAACCAGACCAGGGATGGTGTAGGACCTTGGTTCTGAGGCTTTTTTTTTGGATACCTTCTAGTTGGGGATTGATGCTGATTACCCGATGTATATTCCAGTGTCTGTGGGATAGGCTTGTGACATGTGGAGACCCCTGTGGGTTCTCAGACCTGACTTTCAGTCCTGTGGATGCTCAGAGGAGAAACAATTTTGCCCAGGACTAACATGGGCAGGTTTGTATAAGCCCAGTGAGAGTGCAGAGCACTGGGTGGTTTCTCATGTGTGCCTGGAGTACCGGCTAGAATGGATATCCATTAATCCTCACTGCTTAACCAGGCAGAGGACTGGCATTATTGTGTTAGGCAGGGACTGTGTTGGGGCTCTGGATAAATGTAGGGTGGAGACACTGCTGTGCTCAGACTGGTCTGAACACCCCCATGTAAACTCTGGTTGTCTGGGGGCTGGTGTTAGATGTCAGAGAGAAATTCTGGCAGGTCTAGGATTGGAGCAGGGCAGTGAAAACATGGTGTAAGCTCAAGTAAGCCCAGGGTGGTGAGTATGGGTTCAAACCAGATCAGTATGAACTTGTCTGTGTGCCAGATGAATATCACAGTTTGCTTAGCATTATCTGCAGGCTCCAAGCAGTGACACAGGGGTTCTCATGGTCCAATATTGAAGACTACAAACACAGGCAGAGATTGCTTATTTATCTTCTCAGAATCTGAGAATGAGTGGGCAGGTACGGGAGGGAGCAGTTTTCTAGTCATTCACCCCTGGAGTGTGCTGGCGAAAATAATCCCAGGCTTCATTGTCCTCTGGGAAAGATGTGGCAAAGGGCCAGAATACCCTAAATCTACTGTTTATGGCTTGACTCTTCCACAGTACTTGGATCTCACCTTCTATTTGGGAACTTCTCAAAATGGCAATTCCTGTGGTCATCGTGGGCTGAGCCCCTGTATGTAGTCGTGTTGGACTGATTCTCCTCTTTTAAATCATATTTTTTTTATCTAGAAGTCTTTTCTTTCAAATTGATTTTTTTGCATTAGGGTATATGTCCCTCCCATTCCTCCAATTACCTGTGTTTTTAGTTGATCTTCTTTGAGTCTTTCTGATGTGACTGTCCATCTATTTAGCCATGTTGGATTTCCACTTTAATTTCTTCTTAACCACTATGCCCCAGAGTCTATAAGTCTGAAAATTTCCCCTTTGCAGTCTTGTTATAGGTTACCTCACCCCAGTTTTCTCCACAGATGAGTATATGCCCTTTTGACTGGGATGGTGCGCTGGAGTTTACAGCAGGAATAAGGCCAACTGGTCTGTGGCTCAGGCTGTGGTCAGGGCTAGCACCTGTGATTCTGCAGTCCAGTGGACATGCAGGAATCTTAGACTGTTCAGATGCACTGCATGAGACTCCGCTGACCTGAGGGCCACAGAGCAGGTTCCAGGCAAGTTGTGTATGCTTTCCTATAATGCAACAGGCCCTTTTGGCAAAGGGTCTGTTTAGACTGGTGCAGAGTACCAGGACCATGTACATGCGCTCCAGTGAATAAGCTGGCGGTCTGGATGGGCAGGTTCATGAGGTGCTCCAACTCAGGTAAGATGCCCTTTGCATGTATATCCTCTCTCTGGCCTGCTTCTGGTAGGGGTATGGATTCCTGAAGTCCAAAGTATGTGCTGGAATGGAGAACACAGGAAAGCTGCTTTTACCAGTGTTTGGAAGGAGGGAAATATGTGAGGCTTGTGAACACAAACCGTGTCCCAGGAATCTGGTCTCTGCAATACTAAATTGTCCCTCAGACTTTTAGCCTCACTATCCAAGATGGCTGCTCCCAATGGAGTGTGGAGAAGGTGCTGACTGACCTGCCACATCAGTGTTACTTCCCTTATTTTATTATCTGTTTGTTAGACTTGATCTCTGTATCAGTTTTCCCTGTTAATTTTCTATTTCATCATGAAAGACACTCTCCCACTGTTATAGTTTGTGTCTGGATGTCCCCCAAAAGGCTCATGTGGTCATGGTGGTGCTTTTTGGAGGCAGCTGAATCTAGAGTGTGTGATTGATTTCTAGTGCAATGCTGGGATTAAAGACACCGAGATTAAGGGTGGATGATTGTTGGATCAGTCCACTGATTGTATTGGCACCACCCTAATCCAAGGAGACAGGATAAGATAAAAGGGGCAGATAGAGGCTTGTTTTCACCCTTTTGCTCTTGTTGCTTTTGGTATTTTCCACTGCTGTCAATGGTTGCCCCTCTACCATGTGCCACTCTACCTTGGAGCCTGCCGACTATGAACTGAAACATCTACAAACTGTGAGCTAAATAAATCTTTCCTCTTTAACCTTGGCCATTGGGTATTTTGTCCCAGCTATGAGACAAAAGTAACTAAGACAACCACCTTCCAATTAACTTCCTTCTCAGTGGATCTTTCCTGAGCTTCTCCAATGTGACTCCTCCTTTAGTCAACCATGTTGGATCTATCTCTACTTTCTACTTCTATGAGATCAACTTTGTTGGATTCTATATATCTTTAAGATTCTGAAGTACTTGCAGCTCTCTGTGTGGCTTATTTCAGTTAATATGATGTTCATATATGTTGGACCATGTTGTCACATATGACAGGATTTTATCTTTTTCCTCCACTTCCTGATGTGGGAATGCCCACCACAGACCCACTCACTTTTTATTGGGTAAATAATATTTCATCGTGTGATTATATATTTTTTTATCTATTCATTCCTTGATAAATACTTGGGACAATTCTATATCTTCACTGTTGTGAATAGTACTCCATTAAACATGGGGGAAAGGTCTCAACATACTGATTTCCTTTCCTTTAGATATATACTCACTTATGGGAATACCTTATTACTTGGTTACTTCTACTTAAAAAAAATTTTTTGAGGAGCAGGCATAGTGTTTTCCACAATGGTTTTAACAATTTACATTACAACCAACAGTGTGTGCAGGTTCCTTTTTTTCTGTGTCCTCATTAATGACTTTTTAAATCTTTTTGATGATCCATTCTAACTGGAGTGAGATTGTTATAACTTAGATATGATATGTCCTTTGAAAGTCTCATTGTGAAGATTTTGTTGCTAGTGAACTTTCCACAAGTAATCGGATAAGGAAGGCTTTAATGTCCTCAGCATAATGATCCAGTGATGAGATCATAATTTGATGGCATTATTGGGATGGAATTGAAATAGGACATGGCACCTCTTTGAAGGGAGTGGATCATGGGGATGTGAACACAAGTACTTTTTTTGGTTCCCAATTTCTGACTGTGGCAATTGGACATATTCTTTCTCCATCTGCTCCCTTGTTACCATGACATGAGCCACCTTGCTTCAGCACATCCTTCCACCATGGTGTTCTGCCTTATTCTGGACCACAGCTGTGGAACCAACCAACCATGGATGGAAACTCTGAGCCAAAATATACCTGTCCTCTTTTAAGTTGTTGTTCTCAGTTATTTGTTTAGAGCAATGAAAAGCTAACTAATCTAGGGAGGTGAAATCTCATTGTGATTTTGATATGCATTTCCCTAATGATTACTATTGTTGGGTATCCTTTGATATATCTGTTGGTCATTTATATGTCTTCATCTGAGAAAGTTTAATTCAATCTTTTATTCATTTTAATTAATTGTATTACTGTATTTACTTATTTATGCTATTGAATTTTTGGACTAACTTATAAGTTCTGGTCCTTATCATTTCTGATGTGTATTTTGCACATATTTTCACCCACTCCGTATATTGTCTCTTTATTCTGTTTATTATTGCCTATGCTGTGCAGAAGCTTTTTAGTTTGATATAATACCATTTGTCTCTTTTGCTTTGGTTGCATATGTTTTTGGGTGTCTTAGCTAATGGCCTTTGTCCATTCCAATGTCATGAAATGTGTTCCCTCTGTTTTATACTAGTGTTTCATAGTTTTAGACCTTACATCAGTGTTTTCAACCCATTTTCATTTATGATGAGAGATAGTGATCTAGTTTCCTTCTACATGTGTCTATGCTTTCTCCATTGTCTTCTATTGAAGAGTGCCTTCAACCATGTGTGTTCTTTGCATGTTTGTCCAAAAATAATTAGCTGTAGATGCATAGATTTATTTCTCTGCTCTCTATTGTTTTCCATTAGGCTGTTTCACTTCTTATGCCAATACCATGTGGCTTTTATTTCTAGTCTTGTGGTATGAATTGAGATAAATTATTTCAGTACCTCTGGGGTTTTTTGTTTGTTTGTTTGTTTGTTTAAAATTGCTTTGAGTAGTTAGGCATTTGGTAGTTCATATGCATTTTATGAAAGATATTTCTCATTCTCTGGAGAATGTCATTGGTATTTTGATATGGATAGCATGTGATCTGTAGATTTCTTTTAGTACTAAGAAAATTTTAACAATATTGATTGTTCCAAAACATGAACCTGGAATATCTTTTGTTTTTGCTTGTCCTCTTCAAATTCATTCTTCAGTGTTATATAATTTAATAGTAAAGATTTTCACCTCTTTAGTTAAATTTATCCCTAGGTAATTTAATTTTTATAGCCATTGTGAATATGTTTGCTTTCTTAATTTCAGTTAATTTACTAATGTCCTATAGAAATGCTACTGATTTTATATATTGATTTTATATCTTGTAACATTTGTTTTTCTTCATATTGTTTATACAGTTATACATTGATATTTGAGTATGTTGAAACATCATATATGGTACTCATTGGATTTTAATGCAAAATTTTTATCTAGATACACATTTGTTTGGTACTTGACTGTTAGGGACCACAAATTATAAATTGACATAGAATCTGTCTGAGGCCCTGCTTGTCCTGCCTTGTGGGCCACTTTTGGAATGTGGAAATCCTGGTTCCTCTTGGTCGATGAGGCTCACAGAACAGGATGAAGTCTGCTGAGAGCAATACAGGAAAGCTGGTACCCACATGTGTGGATGAATCTTAACTTTTTTCTTTATGATGTTAAACTTGCCCATTCAACCACTACTTCAATGCTGTTCCAGGAGAAGCACCATACTCCTCCACCTGCAGGGACTAAATAAAATAGTGGTTAGCTGCAGATTCTGTGTCATTGTTCCCTGAGAACACTGATTATCCCAGAGTCCTATTTTCTCTCAATTCTTGTCTCTTTTTCTTGCTGTGCACCATACAGGAGATCAGGGACTCACTGCAGGGGTCCCGGATAACTGGCCCTGTGTGAAGAATCTCTGATAACTGGTACCCATGTGGTCTGAACCCATGGCACTTTTGCTAAGCTGGTAGATTTACTAGGGGTGTTTTACTAGCTGGTGTTTACTAGGGGTGCATTTGGATCTCATGTGATGATTCCAGAGTCATCTGTCATGGAGTTAAGATAAGTGCTGCTTTCTACATTAATAATAATTTTGCTGGGATTAAAACAAAGGGGAGAGAGACAGCATAACTGAATAGAGGAGGAGCCTCATTCAGAGCTACTCAGAGAAATTCAACTAAAAACACAGGTAATTGGAAGAAAGGGGAGGGACATATATTCTGAAACCAAAATCAATCTGAAATGAGACTCATAGATCAAGCTAAGCATAGATAAAGGATGTAATAAAATGTCAAGTCAGCCCACCCAGCTGCTGGTGGGTCACTGGATCATGGGTGAATTCCTGGCATACTTGAAAGCTTAAAAGAAAAAAAATGGATATACTAAAACGTATAGCTAAATCAAGCCACACAGAATAGACTTGGTATATAAGATCCCCTGCCTCTTTTGCTTTCCTCCAAAAAGAGGACACTGCAGCCCAACAGTAAATTTTGCTGCCACATACAGGAGTGAGTGAACTGCTCCCTCCCTGACATGTGCCAGTGTTCATTTTTTTTCTTTTCTTTTTCTTCCCTGTCCTTTTATGCACTGGAGTAATAACTGAACAATCTAGGGACAAGATTAAAGAGTACATGGTTGCATAATAAATGGAACATCTAACCCCTCCCCCATGACTTGTGGCCAGAGAGGAGTGTAAGTTAAATACTGTCACATCTCAGGATTTGTGTAGTCCGTGGCCATCCCCATGCTGGGGTCAGGAGCAAAAAGTCACCACACAGCACCTCACTCCACCTCATGCAACAAAATTACAGACTACAGTGGAAGCAGTTGGTGGTAGTTGCAGACCTTGTAAAGCAACAAGTGAGAAGTTAGGACTCCCACCTCAGGCGAGGAGTAAGAATTGGGACTGAGCAGCCTGGACAGCACCACAGGAGCACAGATTCAGACCACATCACAGCATCCCACCTCACCCTGCAACAAATGACCTGAGAGAACAGAGACTTGCCGGTGGTAGAGGAATGCAGAATGCTGAGCAAGGACCAGGAGAGGCCAACTGTGTATGGGACTGAAGGCAACCCCCTGTCTCTGCCTGAAAGCACAGCAACTGGGGGAGAGATGCAGGGGGGAGAACAGTGTAAGGAGCGGGCGGGGCACTGAGGAATATACAGAAAGTACTGGCTGAAGATTGTGGTCCTAGGCCCCCACATCTGGAGGCCAAGATCAGCCTCACACCCAGCACAAACTGTACTACAGGCTTGGAAGTGTTATCCAGTAGTTTTGGGCTGTTGGTGGACACCAGAGGAATGTTGTAATTTATTATATTATATTTTATTTGTCTTCTTTTTTACTGATTTTTTATTTTCTTTTTTTTGTCTTTTATCTATATTTTGTTCTAATCCATTTGTCTTATTTCCACCTTTCATCAATTTCTCTCTGGATTTAATCATATTTTCATAGGAGTGAATAGTCTCTAATTTTTCTGGATATCTTCAGTAATCCCTTTCTTACTCCTTCATTCTTTCCCTTCTGCCCTCTTCACTCATTTCCCAAAGCTTACATGATCATCCTTTTGTCCTCCAGCCTTGCTTTTGCTTTATTTCTCATCAGTTATCTCTGCTTTATCCACTGTCCTTTTAAAATTTCCCCATCACAGGGAAAAAACACTCTACCAAGGGCAAGCTCCCAATATATGATGGGTTCTGTTATATAACTAGATTTTGCTCCTATGGTTTAAGGTACAAAATTAATAGTTACCACAGTTTGTCAGTTTCTAAACTGTAATTGATGCTATCATTATGGCTAATTACACCACTCTAAGTAGGATGTTATGGTTTGTGTCTGGATGTCCCCCAAAAAACTCATGCAGTCATGGTGCTTGTTACTGTTTGAAGGCAGCTGAACCTAGAGTTTGTGATTGATTCATTGTCTAGGGCTGGGATTATGGGTGTGAGTGCTACATCCACCCTAGTTTGGGTATCTTACATACAATATAAGGGACAGAAAGAGTCTTTTCTCATGCTTCTCCCTTTTCGCTCTTGTTGCTTTTGCTGTTTTCTGCCACCATGAACTGTTGCTCCTCTTCCATGCCACTCTGCCTTGGAGTCAGCTGATTATGGACTGAAACCTGCACAAACAGTGAGCTAAATAAATCTTTCCTTCCATAATTTTGGGTGTCAGGGATTTTTGTCTGAGCAATGAGAAAAGTAACCACCACAGATAACATATCTGTTGTAATCAGTTGTTCTCTCTTCCATAACACTACTGGGAAGCTCTGGGTATTAATCTCACCACAGCCCAGCACCAAAGGACTGGGAACTGAGCCAAACAGATATCATCTCACACTTAATAAATTGGGAAGATAAGATCTTGGGACAGACACAAACCAAGAACCTCCTACACACAGAAGACCTCCCTGAAGAATTCATTTCATAGGGAGGCCCTGATAAATCTAGTGATAAAGCTACTTACTACAAAAACTTACAAGAATCAACACAGAAAAGAAATAAATGTTTTTAAAATAGAAAATGACAAGATGCAGAAGCAAAATGGAACCTCAGACATCTATCCCACCCAGAACAAGTCCAGGAGATATTGAGACAGAGGAAAATGGAAGACACAAACCTGAAATTCCAGAAATGATGGCAACTGAAGTAAAGAAAGAAATCCATGGGGCTATAGAGGAAATCAGGTCAGAAATAATCTCTCAGGTAAAAAAAGAAAAGACAACCATAGTGAAGGAATTGCTTAGTAAATCTACAGTAGACATAGATAAAAAAACAGAAAAGCACAGGAAAATGATGGAAGCCATGAATGCCCAATACAGGAAAGAAATAGAATGCATGGAACAGATTCCAACAGATATCCATAAAATTAAAAATTCCATTTAAAGCTTGAAAAACTGCTTGAATGAAAGTAAAGATAGACTTTCATACCTTGAAGACAGGATTGCATCTGAGGATCATGAAAGGAAAGCTCTCTTAAAAATAACAAGGGATCATGAAAAACCATTCTACACATGCAATGCAATGAAAAGAAAAACAATATATGACTAAGAGTTTTCAATGAAAAAGCAGGAGTCAACATAAATGACATAAAAAGACTATTTGCAGAAGTAATAGAAAATATCCCAAGTATGGGAAAAGAATCTGACATACAGATAAGTGAGGCATATAAAACTCCAGTTAGCCTTGACCAAAATTAATCTGCACCAAGCCTATAATAATAAAGATTCCAGAAATTCAGCAAAAGAACAGAATATTAAAAGCTGTTAGAGAAGAGAAACAGATCAACTATAAAGGAAAGCCCATCAGAATCATGGATGACCTAACAAAAAACCTCAAGTCAAGAAGAGCCGGGAATGAAGTATTTCAAGTCCTGAAAGAAAACAACTTCCAAACCAAATTTTGATGTACCCTGCAAATCCATCTTTCAAAATTAATGGAGAAATAAGATTCTTCCATGACAAAGAACAACTGAAGAAATTTATGACAACAAAAGCCATCCCACAAAGAGAACTGAAAGATGTTCTAGACAGATAAAAATGACCTCAATTCCAAGTACATGAATAGAAAGAAACTACCAGGCAGGGCAAGCAAATAAACAGGGGGGAAAACAGGGAACCAGCAGCAGGAAAATAACATGACAAGGATAAACCAATACATATCTGTTTTAACCATCAAAGTTAATGGTCTCAACTCACTATCAAAAGAAACAGGCTGGGGCCGGTGAGATGGCTCATGGGCCGGTGAGATGGCTCAGCGGCTTAAGCGCCTGCCCAGCAAGCGCGAGGGCCCGAGTTCGACTCCTGGAACCCACATACGAAAAAGGGGCCGGTGATATCGCTCAGCGGCACAGGCGCCTGCTGGCGCGCGAGGTCCTGAGGTCGACCCCCCGGTACCCACAAAAAAAAAAAGAAAGAAAGAAACAGGCTGACAAAATGTATCAAGAAAGAAGATCCAGGGCTGGTGAGATAGTTCAGCGGCATAAGCGCCTGCCTGGCAAGTGCAAGGTCCTGAGTTCGACTCCCGGCACCCACATTAAAACAAAAAAGATCCAAAAATGTGCTGCATAGAAGAAACACATTTAACTCAAAAAGATATTCACAGACTGAAAGTCAAATGATGGAAACAATGCTCCATGTATCAGGATCCCAGAAAAAAGCAGGGGAAGCTATTCTGTTTGCAGACAATGTGAACTTCAAACCAAGAATGATCAAAAGAGCTAAAGAAGGTCACTACATACTCATTATGGGAAAATTTCAAGAAGAAGAGAGGACAATCATAAATATGTATGTACCAAATATGGGAGCACCCAACTATATAAGACAAATATTAATAGACATAAAATATCAAATAAGCAATAACACAATTGTAGTGGAGGATCTTAATACCCCATTGTCACAAAAAGATAGAACAACCAGACAAAAAATCAGCAAAGACATATGAGAACAAAACCAAACCTGTGAGCAAATGGGCTTACTAGACTTTTACAGAGTGTTCCAATTAAAAACATTATAATACACATTTTTCTTAGCTGTACATGGAACATTCTCTAAAATAGACAATATGCAACCCAAAGAACATGCTTAAGAAAATGCAAAAGAATTGAAATCGTCCCATGCATATAATATGACCATAGTGCAATTAAATTGGAAGTCAATGGCAAAAGAAACCAGAAAAAGAACATAAACACAAGCGAATTAAATAACACCTTCCTGAACAACCAATGGGTCACAGATGTAATTAAAGAAGTAATTAAACAATATCTACAATGAAACAAATGCAGATACAACATACAGAAACTTGTGAGATGCAATGGTCCTAAGAGGGAAATATATAGCAGTGAATACCCACATCAGGAAAACAGAATGAGCACAAATACACAACCTAATGTTGCACCTCAAGCTTCTAGAAAAAGAGGAGCAAGTCAAGCCCAGAGCCCATACAAGGGAGGAAATTAGAAAGATCAGAGCAGAAATTAATACAATTGAGACTAAGAAAAGAATAGAAAGAATCAATGACTTGAAGAGTTGGTTCTTTGAAAGATTATATAAAATTGATAAATCCTTAGCCAACCTTATTTAAAAAAAAGAAAGAGGGGCCGGTGATATCGCTGAGTGGCACAAGTGCCTACTGGCAAGTGCGTGGTCCTGAGTTCAACTACTAGTACCCACATAAGGAAAAAAAAAAAAAGGAGAGAGGGCCAGCGATATAGCTCAGTGGCATAAGCACCTGTGTGGCAAGCATGAGGTCTTGAGTTTGACTCTCGGTATCCGCATATAAAAAAATAAAAATAAATGAATAAATAAATAATAAAGGAAAGAAAAGAGTCAAATATATGCAATGAGAAATGAAAAGAGTGAAACCACTATGGATTCTGTGGAAATTCAGGAGGTCATCAATACCTACTTTGAGAATCTTTACTGTCATACAGTGGAAAATAGATGAAATGGACAAATTCCTAGATATGTATGAATTACAAAAGTTGAATCAAGAAAATATAAAAATTCTCAATAACCCAATATCAGTTAATGACACTGAAAATGTAAGTAAAAACTTACCAACAAATAAAAGTCCAGGTAGTGATAGATTCACTACTGAATTATACAAAAAAATTTAGAGAAGATTTTATGCCAATACTCCTCAAAGTCTTTAAAGAAATAGAAAGGGAAGCAATACATCCTAATATTCCTGGAGGCGAGTATTACCCTGATACCAAAACCAGAGAAAGACCCAACCAAAAAAGAAAACTACAGACCAATCTCCCTAATGAATGTAGATGAAAAAAATCATCAATACTAGCAGACAGAATGCAGCAAATCATACAAGAAGATTATAACCATGATCAAGTGGCATTCATCCCAGGGATGCAGGGATGGTTTAACATATGCAAATCAATAATTGTAATACACCATATCAACAGAGACAACACCAAAATCACATGATCATGTCAGTAGATGCAGAAAAAGCTTTCAACAAAGTCTAACCCCCATTTATGATAAAAACCCTACAGAAAATGGGAATATAAAGTACTTATCTCAATCTGATAAAAGCCATCAATGCAAAACAACAGCGAACATCATACTAAATGGACACAAAGTGAAATATTGCTTTCTAAAATCAGGAACAAGGCAAGGATTTCCACTATCACCACTCCTATTCTATATAGTTCTAGAAACTTTAGCCAGAGCAATTAGATAAGTGAGAAAAGTAGAAGGAATAAGTATAGGAAAGGAAGAAGTTAAATTATCATTATTCACAGATGACATGATGCTCTACATAGAAGACCCCAAAAACTCTGCCAAAAGGCTTCTAAATTTAATAACCAACTTCAGTCGTGTAGCTGGATACAAAGCCAACACTCAAAAATCAATAGCATTCCTGTACAAAAACAACTAATTCACAGAGAAATTAGGGCAAACTCACCCTTCAGAATAGCATCCACAATACTGAAATACTTAGGAATCAATCTACCAATTGAAGTAAAAGACCTATATGTTGAAAATTACAGTACTCTGAGAAAGGAGTTCAAAGACAATATCAGAAAAAGGAAAGACATCTCTTGCTCATGGATAGGAAGAACCAACATAGTGAAACTATCCATACTCCCAAAATTGTTATACAGACTTGAAGCAATTTTGATTAAAATACCATTTGCATACGTCACTGAACTAGATAAAACATTCCTAAAATTCATTTGGAAATAGAAGCGACATAGAAAACAAAGGCAATTCTGGACAACAAAGGCAAAGCTGGGGGCACCACAATACCTTACTTGGAATTATACAAAGCTACTGTGATAATATCAACATAGTACTGTCAGAAAAACAGTCCTCAGGTACACTGTAGCAGATTAGAAGATGCAGACACAACTCCAAACACACTCAGCCACCTTATCCTTGACATAGGTGCCGACCATTTTCACTGGAAGAAAAGATAGCCTCTTTATTAAATAGTGCTGGAAAAACTGGCTTTCTACATGCTGAAGACTAAAAGGAGACCCATGTCTATCACTATGCAGTAAACTAAAGTCAAAATGGTTCAAAGTTCTAAATATTAAAACAGAAACACAATGTCCTGGAAAAGAAAGTAGTTGGAAATCTTGAAGACATAGGTTTAGGCAGAATGTTCATGAACAAAAGCCAGACTGCATGGGAAATACTTCAACTCATATGTTATCTTATTAAAAAGCTTCTGCACATCAAAAGAAATCACCAACAGAGTGAGAAGACAGCCCAGAGAGTGGAAAAAAAATTAGGCAACTGTCCCTCAGACAAGGACTTCTATCCAGAACGTATAAAGGATTGAAAAAAATCAGACCCCCAAATTCAAAGACCCAATCCAAAAATGGGCATCTGAGATGAATACACACTTTTGAGATGAAGAGATACAAATGACAGATAACTATATGAAAAAATGTTCAACATCGTTGGTCATTTGAATCATGCAAATTAAAACAACACTGAGATTCCATCTTCAGAAAGAATGGCTACCTTGAAGATATCAACCAATAACAAATGCTGGAGGGGCTATGGGGAAAAAGGAACCCTTCTCCACTATTTGTGGGTGTGTAGACTGGTGCAACCACTGTGGAAATCAGTGTGGAGATTCCTCAAAATCTAGGATTAGAGGTCCCATTCTACCCAGCTATTCCCCTCTGGGTATCTTCCCAGAATTACAAACATCACATGACAGCAATATATGCACACCCATATGTATAACAACATAGTTTGTAAGAGCTAAATCTTGGAAACTGCCCAAATGCCCATCAACTGATGAATGGATTGAAAAATTTGTGGTCTTTTTATAAAATGGAGTACTACTCAGCCATAAAGAAGGATAAACTTGTGACTTTTATAGGTAAATGGATGCAACTTGAGATCATACTCATAAGTGAAATAAATCAGACTCACATACGTAGACATATTGTCTCCTTTGTGTGAGAAACTGAAAGAGAAAATAAGGTCTAAATCATACAGTAGATATTATGAAATGGGAAGAAATTTTTCATAAAGCAAAGGAACTAGAATGTGTGAAAAGGGAAACAACAGTAGGGAAAAGGGAAAAAAATGGAAGTCAGTTATTCTATTAGTGTCTCTTAATTCACTAAAAAGGAAGGATTCTGCTAATATTGATTGGAGAAATTATGTCGGTATCTTTTCCTCTGAGCAACTACTTTAAAGATAACAACATGTAATATATTAACTATTATTATTTCCTTATTATATTGTTATGAAAATTTGTTTTACCTTTTTCCATAAAATAAAAAAATGCAGTCTTTTTACACAATGGAGCACTACTCAGTCATAAAGAAGGATAAGCTTGAGACATTTATAGGTAAATGTATGCCACTTGAAACAAATCAGATTCACATTTGTAAACATAATATTGTCTCCCTGGTGTGAGAAACTGAAAGAGCAAAGAAGATCTAAAATGTACAATAGATATTGTGAAATGGGAAGAAATGTTTCTAATGGGAAAGGAACTAGGATGGTGGAAAGGGGAAAAGAAGGAAGGGAAAAGCAAAAAATGCAAATTAGGTATACTACTAGTGTCTCTAAGTTCATTGAAAAGGTCGGCTTGTGTTAATATTGACTGGAGAATTTTTAGTGCCATATTTTGTGCTCAGAGTAACTACTTTGAGGATAACAATATGCATTGTATTAATTAGTGTTATTCTCCTATTTAGTACATTTTGTTTTACTTTTTTTCCATAAAATAAAAATAATAAAACAAAGAGTGCTCTCTTTTATATCTATTTCTTTAAAATATCTTTCTTTTAAAAATCTTTCATGCTGGCGCATGAGGTCCTGAGGTCGACCCCCCGGTACCCACACAAAAAAAATCTTTTTCATTAAAATCGCTTTTATACTATGTAAATTATACTGTGTCATCTAGCAGTGTCACCAAAATACTCCATGAAATAATTAAATGCAATCCTCGGATCCTGTGGGTGTGAACTTTAGACATTTAAGTTGTTGCAAGGTGGAAACGTTTTACAGAGAGTTCATGACAGAGGAGAAACTGTTTCTCCTGAGACCTCAGCTTGGAGCATGGTAAATTCTATTTTACATCTGTTAAGCACTAGTACCTCCAAAGTTTCTGTTTTAAAACAGGAGAGAAAGCAGCCCACTGTGCTGCTGGCTCCTGGAGTGACCCAATGGTGAGTGTGGTTTTTGTAGAAACTTCTCAGCCTGTCCCTCCAGACTATTTAAAGATAAAACATTCTAAACCTTGTATGTCTAAATACCAGCAGGCTTTTTTTGTTTGTTTGTTTCCTGATGGTGGTTATAAATGTTCTTAATAATCAAATCAGTTCATCGCTGAACATCAGGTGTTTGTTTTAAAACTGCTTAGAGTCAAAACAGAGTGTGATAATGAGGCTCAGGGACCATTCACCATAGATTTAATTGTGGTAAAACATCATCTAACTTCACATGATGTTAGACACCTTACTTGTGCTTGCTTATCCTCTAGTCAATATCTTCATTTCAACATCCAGTTACAGGAACCCAGTCCTGCACCAGAGTATGAGGCAGCTGTGGGCCTGTCAACCTCTGCTACCCCGGACACCATGCTGTCCTATGTGCATGGCTCCACCCAGCTGTGCCTCCACCTACAGCGGGAGTCCTTGTTCCCACCTTTTAGCGCTTGTGTGCACAGTCACAGCTCCCACATCATTAAATGGCAACAGTGCCTGTGGCTGTCAGTGAAAGTATGTGGGTGTGATAGCACACATGGACTTGGGGGTGGCCAAAAGACCTGTGCTGATTTTGTTCCAGCTCATCAAGGACAAAATACCTTATGAAAAGTAAATGGAAAATTTTAACTACCCACATTTACATGTCTTTTTCTCTGTGACCTAAAATATCAGGCATTATGCAGGAAAGTTTTCAGATGTTCCCAATAAGTACATTGAGGTTTTAGAGATCTTACTCAGATGTATAAACTAGGTTAAAGAGATGTAATGCTATGCTTAAGTCAAACACTGACTTCTCTTGAGAGACAAAAAATACACAGTTTAATGTGTGAGTTTCTTAAGTGTATTACAGATAACAGGGGATGCATATTTTCAGAGTGGGTTTAAATAGAGCCTAGCCAACACTGCTGGAGAGGTGACTGTATATAGAAACCAAAATGTCTTAAAAGTGTCTTTGCCCTAGTGCCAGGATTTCTTCTGGAGTATTAACTCCCTTTGTCTGTTTCTGGAGGGGATGGATATCTTTTGCAGACTGGGATTTTAGAAACTGTAATTCAGAGTTATATATTAGAAAGTATGACCTAAACAATATAATTAGAATACTTTTATTTTCCCTGTCATTCTTTCCAGAGTTTAAAAAGAAGCCATTCAAGTCCTCTGATTATTGGTTTCATTTTCTGTTTGGCAATACAGTTGAAGTCAATCATAACTTTTGTCTCTAGAGGCGTGTTTTGCTAAGGATTAGAGATCCACCCTGGGAAAGCTCTTGGATCTTAATTGTCTTTCTACACCTGAAATGGTTAGTATTAAGTTCTTGTGCCATACTTGGAGTCACTCTTCTGTCTCTTCTCCACTGCCCTGCACTTTAGAAATAACAGATTTCAAAACAATGTTTGGCCCTAGGCAATTGTCTTCTCTGCAGCTGAATCTCAGGACCAAGCTTCCAAAAGGGTGAGTTTCCCCTCCCTGGGACACTTCCAGAGTGAAGCTGATCTTCGCTTATCTCAGGGTTATATGAAAAACCTGGTCTATATTTAATCCTAAAGCTCTCAAGAAATAGATGTTCAAGTTTTATTACAAGTTTATCTGCCTTGTAGTCCTTGGGCAGAAGTGGAGGTTAACTCCTTCTCTGTACCCTCAAAAATGATGCTGACTGGTTTTCATAGTACAGGACAGACTGAGTGATTTTTATAGCACAGATAAGTTCTCTGATAAAACAAAACTTTCCTAGGGAACATTATGAGTTTAATAATAATTTTTAATGAGAACAAATATTAAAAAATAGGCACTGCCCCAATCCCCAGAGGGCTGCCTGTCATCATGATTTCTCCCCAGAACATCTCACAGGCCAACCACTATTCTGAGAGATAGTATCTTTTTACACCCAAACCTGGCCTGCTCACTCCAGTAGAAATAGTTAAAATTACCTTTAACAGGCTGTCCCATTAGAGGAAACAGTTATATGTGACTGTCAAAACAGTTTTGGCCTTGAGCTGTGACTATCCAACTACTATGGCTATCAAAACAGCAATGAGTAGAGTGTAGAGCCAGATATTACCATCAGCTAAACCATCATCCTAGGGCCTATCTTAAAAACTGTCTTTGCCTTCACATGGGTAAAAGGTTTTATTCCTTCTGATTCTTATTACAAGATATCTCTGTTAATTGACCTACAAAAGTTCTGACTAGTTTATTTATAGTTACAAATTTAAAAACTAAGAAAGCTATCGTAACTCAAATTGGCCAAATCTACTTGAGTGCACTCCGATTTTATAAACAATTTGTCTTAAGTGTATTTCTTTGTCTGTCCACTCTGTAAACTGCTGTTTTATTTGATCTCAAAATTTTTTTTCTTCTCTTTCTGTTTTTGGATGTTTTAAACTTTTTAAAAACAATTTACGTTGGCTTATAGATAAATGCCATGAAAATTAAAGACATGCTTTCACCCAAGTTGCCAGTTGGACAAAAGAATGTCAAAATTGGTTTTATGAATGTAATACCTACTGTTGTCTGTGTACAATGATTCAATAATCTTTCATTGGTCTAAATAATGTGTTATTTGTTATGATGTGCTCATAGGTCATCAAAAAATTGTTAAGATAGGGCCGGTGAGATAGCTCAGTGGCATAAATGCCTGCCTGGCAAGCGTGAGGGCCTGAGTTTGACTCCCGGAACCCACATATGAAAAAAGGGCCGGTGATATCACTCAGTGGCATGGGAACCTGCTAGCGCATGAGGTCCTGAGGTCAACCCCCGGTACACACACACAAAAAAAAATTTATTAAGATAGTTATATAGACATCCCTTAGGGTGGGGGAGCTATTAGACAGGACTCTGCTAGGTGAATAAAGAAGGAGCTGCCTGAAAAATGTCTTATTTCATCCTTTGTTCATTAAGGGGGCTCCAGTGGTTCCCATAACCTTATGGGAGACACCTCAATAAATGTTGTTAGATGTATTTTTGTGATATATTTACATTGCTCATCATCAGAAAGCTATGTTTTCTATAAATTAAACAATAAGATTTTCTCATTAAAAGATGCTCTTGGTACAAAACTAAAGAAACAAAAATTTTCATATGGCTCTGACAATTCATTGTTGCTAATCTCATGGTATATTAATTGTATTTGTGCCTTCCAGCTGTACAGGTCTTCTAAAATGTAAAAATGGGATTGTTTGTAGTGCTAAGCTATTTTTAGATTAAGATATTTGCCTTTCTTTTGTGCTCTAGCTACTTGTAATAAGAGATATATCTCAAGCCAACATGAGACCACCTGTCAAAAATTTCATTTTTTTAATTGTAAGGGGAGCTTCAATGATGTCCTTGTTATACATGTGATATTACCTTTAGAGATGTTTAGGTATTAAACAGTCCAAACAATGTCACAAATTTCTTCAATGATGTACCACTAAAGGACAACAAATTAGGTGAGAGCTTCTTATTTACTAGAGAGAGAGGATTGAATAAAAAGGCTATGCTATACCACAATGGAGATTTAAATGTGTTACAAAAATAGTGTCATCATGATTGTTATGCTAAAATATTATGTATGGCTTTTGATCTCAAGTTTTCTTTATAAATTATAACAGTTTTCTGTTAACATTCTACAGGGATTCAACCAAGACAATAATGTTTGGTAAGAAATAACAATCTTCTTGCTATACTTTATATTTCAAAATGCTTGATATCCAGATAAAATTATAACAATTAAGCTCACTGCTGCTATTGCAATGCTAATGTCACTGATCTTTTCTTCTGGGTGTTCAACAAATGATTTTTGGAGACCAAAACTAAAAATGTAACTGGTCTTAGAAGACAGCCAATATTTTGGCTCTGGCCCTCAAATGTCAGTGAGGACTCAGGATATGAGGGACCACTTTCTGTGACATCCTACAACTCTGGTGATTTACACAACCTACTGACCAAGGAGATTGCTAAGCCCAGTGGATAGGAACACAGTGAAGAGTGTGCTAAAGGAGGGTCACTAGAGGAGAAAGTCTCCCATGCTTTCATAGAAAACAATTGGTCAAGCAAAGGCTATGACACATCGTGATGGCTGATGCTGACAGATGAAATGAGAGGTTCTATTCATGGTTCCAAGGTAAATACTGAGGATACTTAACTAACCTTGATAGTTAGGAAGAGGTTAATTTTAATTAATACAGGTCTCAATTTAACTTGGTCTTGAATATGCAACAGAAAAGTATAACCAAATATATATAAAACACTGTCATAATAATAAACTAGATATACGAAGGGGCTGAAATCACTAAACCCTTCTGGCAGCTTCTAGCCAAACCAGTAATTGACTACTGTTATGGTTTATTAAGAATAAATTAGAATAAAATCTGTATGAATTCATAACTCCTAAATTACAACATGACTACATGCATACTCACATTTTCAATAAACACAATTACAAAAGCAAATGGAGGGATATGCTTACCTCCACATGGACAATTAGATCTTGGTATCATTCCCTTAAATTTTACATTAAAATTTTGAAACCTGGTTGTAGAATATAAATACCCTCCATCAGAACTTCATTGGCAAAAGGACAAATCTGATGAGCATACCTAGGGCTCAAGTTCTATAGAAGGACATCCAAACAGGAAAGTGTGATGGGCTAGGGCAGTTGATAACATGGGGTCTAGTGTATGCTTATATATTAATAAACAGTGAAACACCAGTATGGCTGCACTTCAGGCATGTGTGATCATGGAGAGAGGAACATCCCAGCCGTGTGGTGGAGACTGTTCCCATTTGCCCTCCAGTGCAAGCATTCTCAAGGATGACCCTGGCAGAAAGCCCAATGCCACAAGTACTGAGTGAGATACATGGAGGCTACAAAACCCATGATATGGTGACAACTAAAGAAGACAACAGAGGGGGCTTATATGCTGGTGATGCAACAGGGCCTCTCACAAACTCCTGAAAATATGTTTGTTGCTATGACAGGCATCATATCCTGTATGCTTTTTCAACTGCTGCAATTACAAAAATAACAATGGGGAAATGTTGGGGGCCATAAAGTATAAATTGACATAAAATCTGTCTGAGACCCTTCTTGTCCTGCTTTGTGGGCCAGTTTTGTAATGTAGAAATCCTGATTCCTCTTAGTCAATGAGGCTTACAAAGCAGGATGAAGTCTGCTGAAAAGAATACAGGGAAACTAGTACCCAGGTGTGGAGATGAATATTTAACATGTTTCCTTATGATACACTTGCCTATTCAACAACTACTTCAGTGTTTCAGGAAAATCACCATACTGCTCCCCCTGCAGAGGCTAAATAAAATGGTGGCTAGCTGGAAATTCTGGGTCATTCTTCCCAGAGAACACTGATTGTCCCAGAGCCCTATTTTCTTGCAATTATTGTCTTTTTCTTTTTCTTTCCTGCTGTGTACCATAGGTCTGGGCAAGAGATCAAGGGCTCACTGCAGGGGCCCCTGATAACTGGCAGCATGGAAAGTGTCTATGATACTTACTAATGAACAATGAATATCAAAGAATTACCACCATTATATATATATATATAGAATATATGTATATAGTCTATACATTGAAGCCATGTTCTGTGCTGTATGCCTGCAAACCCAGGTACTCAGGAGGCTGGAGCAGGAGAATTGAAAGTTCAAGTCCATTCTGGGCAACATAGAATCTCTCAAAACACACTGATACATTGACATTCATCATTAATTAGTTCCAGGAAGTGTAACAAGTACAACACAAGCACCAAACAAATTTTTTTTAGCTTGAAAGAGTAGTGAGTCATGAGGCAATTGACATCAACAAAATTTAGCTTGCACTTTGAGTACCAAAACAATGATGAGTACGGGGAAAATTTTATCATCAAAATGTATTGAGTGCCAAAGTGGATGAGTTTCAAAGCACTGAAATACCAAGTTATAACTAAAAAAAAAAAGAAAAGGGGCAATAATATATAGCTCACAGCTCACTGGATTCCATCCTCAGTAGTCCAGAAAAAAAAACCAGTAGTATGCAAATCTGTAAACAGAGATAATATTTCTTTCTCCTTTCTAGTTTGGGTGCCTTGTTTCTCTTACCTAATTACTCTGTCTCCCAATGCTAGTACCATTTTGAATAAAACTGGTGAAAGTGGTCCTGTTTCACTGTTTCTTAAAGTAAAGCTTTTCCCTTCAGAATGATGTTAGCTGTGAGTTTGTCATATACGAATTTTAGGCACTTTTTTTTTCTATATGTACATTGTATTTTCTTGTAAATTATGGATGTTGAATTTTATGAAATGATTTTTGTGTGTGTGTCCGTGAGATGATCATTTGGTGTATTACCTTCATTGAACCATCATGTGTCCCTCATGAGAAGCACATATGAATATAGTGAATAAACTTTTTGATTTGCTTTGGATTCAACTTGCTTGTATTTTGTTGGCGATTTTTGTATATATGTTTATCAGGGAAATTTGGCCTTTAGCTTTCCTTCTTTCCTTCTCTCTCTTCTTCACTTCCTCTCCTCATATGAGATTCACATCATAATGTTGATCTCATAGAAGGTATTTGGGAGAATTCCCTCCTCTTTAATTTTTTGTGATAGTTTGAAAAGAAAATTTGTATTAGTCATTTAATTATTTAGTAGAATTCAGGAATTGAGCCGTCTTATTTTTGGGGCCTGTCTTTGATGGGAGAATTTTAAATTTCTGATTCAGTCTCCATCTCTCATTATTGGTCTTCAACTTTTTTTCTTGTCTTAATTCAGTCTTGCTTATGGTATATGTGTCCAGGAATGTGTCCATTTCTATATTTCTTCGATCTTCTGTATTTTGCTTAATATTTTATCAAGTTTTTTTCTCTATAATGATTCTTTTTCAACATTAATTTGGGGTTTGGTTTCTTCTAATTCTTTGAGATACAATATTAGGTTGCTTGAGAAATTTGCACATTTTTTATATAGGTGTTAATTACCTTATGCATCTCTAACAGCACTGATTTCGTTGTTTTCAACAGAGCTTGGTTTGTTTTCTTGCCATTATTTTTCTCAGGATGTGTTTTTTTTTGTTTTTGTTTCTGTTTTTAATTTTTGCTTTTTTTCTTTGAGACTGTGTCTTGCTATACAATTCAGGCTTGCCTTGGACTCACTGTGTAGCCCAGGCTGGCCTCAAACTTGCAACACTCCTCCTGCCTCAGCATCCTGAGTGCTGGGATTACAGGCATGGGCAACCATTACTGGCTTTCTCAGGATGTTTTAAAATTATCTTTTTAATTTCTTTGTTGACTCATTGTCCAGTAGCATTCTTTTTAATTTCAATGCATTTGTACAGTTTCCAAAGTTCTTCTTGATTCCTAGTTTTATTTGAATATGGTTATCAAATGTTCTTGATATTCTTACTGCATGTTTTTATTTGTTGAGACATTTTGTGGTCTACCATGTGATTTATGCTGGAGAAGAGTTCATGTACTTTTAATTAAGAAGAGTATTTATTCTTGATCTGTTGAATGGAATGTCCTGTAAATGTGAGTTGAATTCATTGGTCAAATATATAGTTGAATACGACCATGTCTTTGTTGATTTTGTCAAAATGATCTGAACATTGCTGAAAGAGAGGAGTTAATATCCCCTGCTATCTCTCCTTTAGATCTAGTAATAGTGATAGTCATTTCATATAACTAGAAACTTCATTATTGGATATATATATATATATATATATATATATATATATATATACAATTGTATCCTCTTTTTGAATTAAACCCTTCATCATTTGATGACCTTTCTTGTCTCTTTTCACAGCCTTTGGTTTAAAGTCTAATATCATATATAAGTATTGGTACCCCTGCACATTTTTGTAATCAGTTTGCATGAAATGTCTTTCTCCCATCACTTACAGTTTCCAATTCTTTGAGGTTAAGTGAGATTTTTATAAGTAGTGTATAGTTGGGTCTTTTTTATTAAATTATGCAGTTACTTTATTCTTCCAATTGGAGAATTTAATTCACTTAATTTAAAAATAATTATTAATAGGTAAAAATTTACTACTGCCTTTTTGTTACTTGTCTACATTTTTAGCTTCTAAATTTCTATGTCCCTCATTTATAATCTTTGCTGTTAAATTATTTCATATAGTAGTATGTTTTGATTTTCTGCTACTTCATTTTAATGTGTCTATTATATTTGGGTGTTTCGTTTAGTGAAATAGTATAGATGTTTGTTTTGTGGCTATCACAGTACAAAAACAAATAATATAATTATTTTAAACTGACATAGACTTATATTTTAACTTACAGATCAGAAAAGAAACAAGTAAAGTGCAAAAAGGAAAAAAATGTACATTTTTACTCCTTTTCCCCCAAATTTTGAATTCTTAATCCCCATTTTGTGTCCATTAATTTCCCCATCTCTTAACACATTAATGTAGCTATCATGTTTAGTAGTTTCATCTTTCAGTCTTAATCCTAAAGATATATGGTTTATGTATCATGTTTAAATTTTGCAGTATTCTTATTTTTTTCTTTATACTTTTGCTGGAACATTTAATACCTTTACATGTATTGTGATTATATTAGAATCTCTTTCAATTCAAACAACTCACTTTTGTACTGCAGCTCTGGTGGTGATAAATTTCCATAGCTTTTGTGTTTGTAAATTTCATCTTCATTCTTCCTTTTTTAAAATGTAGCTTTATTGCTACATTATTCTTGGTTGAAACAGTTTTTGTTTAGTACATTGAATATGTCATCCTACTTCCCCCTGGTCTATTAGGTTTCTACTGAGAAGTCTGCTTCCAGGCAAATTGAAACACCCGTTTAGATAATTTCTTTATTTCTTGCCAATTTTAAAATGTTTTCTTTTTTCTTTTATTTTCAAGAGCTTAGTTATAATATGTCTTGAAGTAGTTTTTTTGGGTTTTAGCTGGTTGATAATCTTTGACTTTCCTGTATCTGGACAATTGTATATTTCTCTAGATGTGGGATGTTCTCTACTATTATATTTTTGAATAATTTTTTACCCTTTTGGCCTTCTATTAAATGACAGTATCCTGAATATTTGTTCTCTTTTCATGCCCCATAGAGCTTATAAAATTTTTGTTCATTCTCTTTCTTTATTCTCTATTTTCAAATAACTTGTCTACAAGTTCATAAATTCTTTCTTTGCTTATTTTATTCTGCTGACATGCTCTACTCTATTTTTCATTTCGTTTATATTTTTAGTGTAGGATTTCTATTTTTTATCATTATTTTAATCTTGCTGCTGTTTCTATGATAAATTACTGAATTATTTCTCTGTGTTTTCTTGAAGATTATTGAGTTTCTTTAAAAGGACAGTTTTGAGTTCTCTGAGATCACACATTTCCATAACCTTAAGCTCAGTTTCTAGAATTTTATTTTATTTAGTGAGGTCATGGTACCCTGGATGGTCTTGATGCTTGCTGTCATGCAATATCTGCATGTTTAAAGATTAGGTATTTATTCCTATCTTCATAGTTTGATTTAGTTTGTTTCTTTTTTTCCAGGGATTATATGCAGTCTATTACATTGTCTATGTCTTTAGTCAATGTTGATATTTCACATCTGGTTGGTGAACTAAGCCAGGATGGGTTTGCTATGAGTCTGTGGAGAGTTTGTTATGTCACAAATGGAGTTTGGGAGGGCCTAAATGGGGTGGTCCATCATGCTGGGCCCACACATTTCCTTATAGGGCATGGGCAGATTGAGAATCTCTGTTCATGGTTACTGGCCTGTGGTCAGTGTATGAGAAACTGCTTGGCACTGGCCTCCAAGGCAATATTTTGTCCCTGTTTCCCTCCTCCCTCCAAGTGTATAATGACTGTGTGCATTGTACTTCCTGGTGTTGGAGAAGGAATGTGGTGAATCTAACCTTGGACACCATGGTTGTTGTAATGCTTAGTTACACCCAAAGTTGATATCTACTAAGACCAGCACAAGACAAGGACAAGATCAAACCTACAGTCCCATAACTTGTCTGCCACTGAGGTTTATTTATATCCTAAGGTCAATGAAGCCAGCTGGGCATGATACAGTCTGGAAAATGAGTCAGTACCACCAAGGCTGCAGGTTAATTAAGAGGGCCTGTATGCAGGTAGTGGTTGGCATTAGAAGTCATTGTGCTCTGTATGGTGTTTGGTTTAACTGTGTTGAGTTGCACTGAGTTCCAGGACAACATTCTGTGCTTACTTGCTTCACCTTTCCCCTAGCAGAAGTATCCATTATGTGCTGTCTGATCTTAGGGTAACAGCAGTGGAAATAGTTCCTTGGCTACGAAGGCTTATCACAAACTAGGTCACACCTGAAGCCTATAGCTGTTGAGAGAAGCACATTCCCAGTGTATGCCCCAGGTCTATACCTTGGCTCATAGTGGGGCAGGTCAGAACACAAACCTGTTATACTATGGTCATGGATTTCTTCCTATCTGTTGGGCAGGTCGAGAGGCTCTATTACTGAAAATTTGTCTAGTTTCAGAGGCCATGGGGATTTTCCCCTTAGTGGGTTGAATCAGTATGCTTAGTATTGAGATCCAAGTTAACCAAAAAAATACCTACACTTTCCTCTCCTTCCCACAATGGGGTGGTGGTTTCTCACTGCCCTGCTTGAAATTTGGGTAGTGGTGATATGGGCAGTGCAACTCTTTATTTCCTACCATTTTTAGTCCTTCTTTTCTTATTATGCTAAAAGTGGGTCCTGTGGTCACTCATTTGATTTACTTGGCTCTTGTGTGTATACAGTTATATATTGATAATTGTTTCAATTTGATGTTACTTTGGGAACATGTCTAATGTTGGGTCTTATTTTGCTATCTTGCTCCACCCATCACCAAACATTTTATAGTGAGGAAGATTTTAATATGTTATAGGCTGAGGAAAAGGAGCCAGTTGAGAGAGAAAAACAGAAGATACTGGGGTAAGTAAGTCATAGGGAATACTGTGTTGTGACATAAAAATCAGAGCACATTTGGGGAAGTTACCTTTATTGAGGAAGGGATACTTACTCTTTATTGATGAAAGTGAAGGTATTGAAGATGGATATATCTTTACAATTATAGGTACAGTTGTTTATATCTGTCTCTCCAAATATAATATATAAGGAGATTATTTCTATTATTCATTTTTTAATCCTTAATGTATAGATCAGACCCAGCATATTGTAAATGCACACAATTTTTGGTTAAATGAATATGTATAGATAAGTTGAAAATCAGAAAGAATTTGGTTAAGTTTTATCCTGCAGCCATCTTTTATATTTGTAAAGTAGAAAAAGAAGAAATCAACAGTCAGTTAAGGATGATGAGTTGGATAGATTTTACATCACACTCTGAATAATTGAAATTGGAAGTCAAAGTATTTCACAGCATTTTGGATACCCAGGTTAACCTTGAAAATTCCCTGTTTTGAACTCATGTTACACATGTAACTACTACATGCTTGGCCAATAGTAGGTGTTAAATATTAGCTCTCTTCTTTTTGTGATAACATCAGGAATTTTAAGCACTTGCTTGTTTAAATTATGTTATCTAGGATATCCAAATGGTATAATTCTTGTATATTTTAATTTATTTTTATTAGTTATTATTAATTTAATTATACACATTTGTGGCATACAGTGTAATAATTACATACCCATACACTTTTTTGATAGCAAAGACAATATTTCTTTTGTATTCTAAAACTCTTTCCCTATTCAACATAATAATGATGCCAATAGTAAAGTAACTGAAGTCATGTATAATATTTTATAATTTATGAAGCCTATGCATAAGGCATCTCATTTGATTTTTAGAATAACTTTGTGGTGTTATAAGCTTTTAGTGAGTGAGAAAATTGAAGCCGAGAAAAATTTCATAACATATCTTAGGTTTCATAGTAAGCAAGTGGATGAACAGAACACCAAATACTACTGTGTAGTAGTCCCGTGCCAAAGGTGGATTTTAAAATGAAGGAAACCAACAAACTAGTAAAGAAGAGACAAACTAAGTCAGAGACACTGCTGATGAACATAAGGATCTTCTAAATAGTAATGTACAGATTAAGGAGAGAAACTGCAAAGTGTATTGAACTTGGATTAGGGGATGCAAATTTTCAGGAATTATTCAGGTATGAAATATGAGATGGCATCCTTTTTATGACACTAATCTTTTCACTAACCACATTCTCCCTGGCCCATACTTTATACATGCTTCTGGCCCAAATTAAAGTTTTTCTAATATTTCTGTTTTGCTTTTTCTTCCTAATTCTCACTGTAAATCTAGCTAAAATAAGCTAGTGATACTCATGTCACAGCCTGAATGCTGTGCTCCCTTGAAATTTCCTTTACTAGTTTAACTATTCCATTTCCTTTAAGGTGAAACTCCATCAAAAATCTCAGGGCACACAAAATATAGACAACTTCTTGGCTAGAATGTAACATGAATGACCTGTAGTCTATTTATCAATATTTCCCATCTATTACCTCATGAGTATAGGTTTTACTGTCTGAATTCCTATCAGCATTCTGGTCTTCTCAGCTTGCCCTAGAATTGTCCATTAAGTTTCATTAACAGCATTCTAGGGCTTCGCTATCCTGCATTCTAAACTTTCTAAACTACTCCCACTAACCATTTCCAAGGGTTTCTATACCACGTTGTCAGGTATAGTCACAACAACAGCCCTACATTTCAATACTAATTTTAAATATTAACTTTCCCACACTGTGACAAAATACCTGAGACAAACAACTAAATGAAGAAAGATGTATTTTGTCTCACAGTTTCAGAGGTTTCATTCCAAGGTCAGCAAATTTTCTTTTAAGCCTGTCGTTAGGCAGAAACTACATGGAGGAATGGCATGGCACAGGAAAGCTGCTCATATTATGCCACTTAAGCAGAGAGCATGAAAGGAAAATGCTAGAGAACCTCTGCTGATGGACTTTTTTCTGGTTTTGTTCTATCTGGTCCTATATCTTGTTGGATGGTGCTGTTCTCATTCTTCCCCATCAGTTTGCTGTCTCATGGGCAAGTTATGCCTGAAAATACACAGATACGCTCAGGAGTGTGCTTTAGTAATTGACTAAGTGTTTCTCTGTCCAATCAAGTTGATAAGATGAATTGTCACAGGATCTGTAAGGAGAATTCCCTCAGAGCCTACCACACTTTTTGCCATTTCATGGCATAACCATGGATTTGTCACACCCACATTTATTCTTTAGAATGTTTCTATTGATGGATTATTAATTTTAATTTTATGAGTTTTATTATATTACACAATGATTGCTTAACAGGAAAAAAATCACAAAAATTAAGTGTTGCATTTTAATATTTATTGAGTGTTTATAAAAAAGATCAAAATTTTCAATATCGAATGGTATTTGATGTAAAAAATCTAAAGAACAACAGAGATAATTTCATATATGAACTAGAATGAAAATACCTATAGAACTGTACAAAAAATCTTTACTTCAATTATCACACCTCAGGTGGTCTTCTCACATGAAAACAGAACGTTCCATACACACATATCACTTACACTGACAGCACATGTATTTTGTTTTCCTGGTCTTTTTGAAAGACATACTTGACATGTGGCAGCTCTTTCTGTTTTGTCAGGAGGTTATTACATTATGCAATGTTTAGTTAACAGGAACATAAAATGTCAATAAAGTGTTAAATGCTGAATACATATTGCACATTTAGAATAAACATCAACATTTTCACATCAGCTGTGTAAGTACACAGTTGGCAAAACCTAAAAGATAACATCAAAAATAAATTTCTATATGAGCTACAATGAAAATACTAATAGCACTTTACAAAATATATTTACTTCTATCTTCACACCTAGATAATAAAAAATAATTTTTCAATAAATAAAATATCAAATGTGTAATAAGTGCTTAGATTACACATCAACATTTTCACATCAGCTATGTGCTTGCTTACAAAGCCTAAGAGATAACATCAGAAATAAAAACCCATGAGCTGCAATGTAAACACAAACAAAAGACTACCACAGAAAAAATATTTTCTTCAACTGTCACACCCAAGGCAATTTTCACACATGACAAATGCATGTTCCATGCACATGACTCACACTGACAGCACAAGTGCTTAACTTTCCTTCCCTATATGGCAGGCCATTCTTGTCACCTTGCTTCTTTTCTTGTTTTGTCACAGGTTTCCTACTATGTTGTATAATGTTCACTTAGCAGGGAAATAAGATATAAATTAAATAAAATGTCAAATGTATAATGAGTGTTTGGAATATATGTCAACATTTTCACATCAGCAGTTTACATGCTTACAAAACCTGAGTGATATCATCAGAAATAAAAATCTATGTGAACTATAGTGAAAATACCAATAGAACTCTACAGCAAAAAGAATCTTTCCTTCAATTCTCACACACAAACCAGTCTTAACACATGAGAGCATTTATGTTTTATTTTCCTGTTCTTTCTTATAGGGCACAGTTGACATCTTTTTGGTTTTCCTGTTGTGGTAGGTCTTTGGGGTGCTGCACTTGCCTGTACACCTGTCAGCTCACCCGTGTGCTCCACAATTTTTTTGTCTAGCTTTTCCTCTACTGTAAATGATCTCTTGTGAGTTCCATCCCAGTCCTCTAAGAAAATTTCTGTGATATTTTGCACTTGTTATTTTCTTTGTTAACTATCAAAGTGTTTATGCCACACACGTTTAGGATCAAGGAAAACACCTTTGCCCAATGCTTTCTGTTTTGAGCGACATCATAGTTGCTGCATAACTCATCAACAACATATACTCTGTCTTTGGTTTTGTTGTAGAAAATTTCCATCTCAGGCTTCCACTTTGTCGAGGTTACCCTATCAATATTTCCATATTGGTGCAATTTGGACATCAGCAGTACCAGTTTGTTTTTCTTTGCCATATACAAGGCCAATGTAAATCTGTCTGAAATCCAAAGATTGTACTATACAATTCTTTGTTTTTTTTTTTTTTTTTGTGGGTACCGGGCGTCAACCTCAGGACCTCATGCGCCAGCAGGCGCCCGTGCCACTGAGTGATATCACCGGCCCCTTTTTTTGTATGCGGGATCCGGGAGTCGAACTCAGGCCCTTGCGCTTGCCAGGCAGGCGCTTACGCTGCTGAGCCATCTCACTGGCCCCAATTCTTTGTTTTGAAATTGCAATATTTCATTTGGAATTTCTGCTTTGTTTCTGTGTACAGTTCCTGCACTGGTCAACTTGTGCTCTATTAGCAAATGTAATATAAATTGGAAGCTGGTAAACCAACTGTCAAATGTCACATTTTGATTAGTTTGAGAGATAGAAGCAACAAGTCTGTTCACAACATCATTCAGTTTATTACTATATGATTAAGGACCTGATGGCTGAATTCCAGGATAAGTTTCTATATTGAAACCATAATAAGTCTTTGCATGTGCCAGGGCATAAATGCCATATTTTGACACATTACTTTTCAATAAGTCTTTTACACTCCTGCTATCTCCATGAGAAATCTCTGCTAAGTACAGCAGACCTATGAATATTTTAAGTTCAGCTAGTGAGGTGTCATAATAAATTCATTTTTGAGTATGGCTATTGGTGCATACAGAACTCTTTACTTGCATTTCAGCCTTTGTGTATTTCACAGCATTTGTAGCATTTCATCTGTTACAATTTCCAGCACTGAATGGCAGTGCTGGCATTCTATGCAATAGGTTACTTCCCTGCCAAGAACCTCAGTTTATTTTCAGACCTAGTGCTAACATTGGATCATTGCATTTGGTTGTGTGGTTATTTCACATTTTGGCTAGTCAAATACGTACTCACATTGCTGTTTTCTTCATCATCTGAATCAAGGTGGTCTGCATTACCTGTGTCTGTATCAGTTGATGCTTGCTCCATTTCACTGTCACAGGAACTTTGGCTCACATGGCCAACATTAAATTCATCATCATCATCATCATCACCATCCACTCACACTACTCACTCTTCTGTTATGAAAGCATGTATTTTACCATAATGGGTCATCTTTATCATCCATACATGAGTAATCTGATAATTCACTTTTGAACTTCAAAACTTGGAAATCTGTTTTTTCATGTGCCATTGTATTGAATTGGGCTACATCTACCAGAAAATTCAGAAGAAATCTTTTTTTTTTTTTAAACAAATCCTGAGTGGTGTGGGTCTTGTAGACCCTCTGTGATACTCAGATAAACCTATGCAAAAACTTTTCCATGGAGGATAATGTGGGTGTAAATCCTGGTTTGACACATTTGCACACATGCACACATGTTGCCTTTCATTATACTGAGTGGGTAAACACAAACATTACTTCCTGTATCCCTCAGGGAAAGGTACTGACATGCACAACCAACTACTGTTATACTACAGTAAAAAATTATAGTAGAAAATTAAGGTTGTGTATGTGCTACCCTCTGTTATACATGGAGGGTTTAATAGTGTATGCCATTGAACAAATCTTAGAAAGCTGATCCATTTACTGAAGGCCATATATTTTACTCATATGTGATGGAACAATGATGGCTGGTACAGCACTTGTGTCTACCACAGCCTTGATTTATTCTGCTTCTCCAAAGCAATGTTCAGAAGTGCATTTAAACAGATTAAAATCAATAGGACCACAATCAGAGAAAAGCACACATTTTGAAATCATACAGCATGCGTTATATTCTCCATGGAGGGTTTATTTTATTTTTATTATTATTTTTTTATATGCAGATACCGGGAGTTGAACTCAGGACTTTGCACTTGCCAGGCAGGCACTTATGCCACTGAGATATATCACCAGCCCAGAGGGTTGTTTTCCTGTCAAAAATTTTTCTAGCAACTTGGATAACCTGAAGTTAGTGTCCCAAATTATTGCTATTTGTGTCTTTCACAATGCCATCAGTAGGACAATTTAAAAACTCTTAATTGTTGTGGTTTCCTTGTAGTGGAGAAATAAGAGCTGCAGCAGGAAGAGAGCTTATATTTTGTTATTTCCAGCATCTACTCATCTTTCTTAGCTTTCCTCAATTTTTTATGAACTTCTCTAGTGTATCATTTCTGTTCTGTCATCCTCTTTGTTCTTTAACCTGTTAATATTCTCACTGGCAAGTTGTTAGGCAGTGGGAAAAAATTAGAAGATGGTTGTGAATCTGGTTCAAGTACTAGGATGCCAATGTCAGGGCTAAAAGACTTCAGGTCAATGATCTCTGGATGACAGAAAATATATATATATATTTTTTTTTTTTTGGTGGGTACCGGGGGTTCGACCTCAGGACCTTGGGTGCCACCAGGCGCCCGTGCCGCTGAGCGATATCACCGGCCCCTTTTTCGTATGTGGGTTCCGGGAGTCGAACTCGGGCCCTCGCGCTTGCCGGGCAGGCGCTTAAGCCACTGAGCCATCTCACCAGCCCAGAAAATATATTTTGGAATTCTAAATTGTTAATATTTAGAGTTTGTCTTTTTATTTACCAATGATATATGAAAAAATGATAAAACATTCTACCCATATATAGTGAGAAACTACAGTATTTCCCATTAAAGAAGAGGTTACTGAAAGGTCAATAATATCCACTCAAAAGGGGGAAAAGCTCTTTGAATGGTATTCTGTAGTCACATCTATGAAGAACTGATTTTATTTTATTTTATTTATTTTTTTTTAGTGGGTACCGGGGGTTGAAGTCAGGACCTTGCATGCCAGCAGGCACCCGTGCCACTGAGCAATATCACCGGCCCTTTTTTTGTATGTGGGTATCGGGAGTCGAACTCAGGACCTCGCACTTGCCAGGCAGGCGCTTATGCCGCTGAGCTATCTCACCGGCCCAGAACTGATTTTAGAATCATTTTATTTTTATATATGTAAGAAGTTTGGGGAAACTGAGTATAGGTTGAACTAGAATTATATGCTTTTTTCTTCCTTTCTTCTACCATGCCTGTTTTTTTTTTTAAATCGTAGTGATATTAATGATTAATATTAATTATAAAGTACATTAATTGTTATTGGTAGGAAAATTGCATTTTTATTCTTTTTTTTTTTAATGTGGGTACTGGGAGTCGACCTCAGGACCTTGTGCTTGCCAGCAAGTGCTTGTGCTGCTGAGCGATATCACAGCCCTTTTTTTCCTGTATATGGGTTCCAGGAGTCGAACTCAGGACCTCATGCCTGCCAGGCAGGCGCTTATGCCACTGAGCCATCTCACCAGCCCGCATTTCTATTCTTAATAGAACTTCAGTTTTAAAATAATTATAAGTACACAGCACAAACTCATATGCAACCTCTGGAGGTTGTTTTCCCCAGCTCATAAACAAAGTGAAACTTAAAATTTGAGGCAGAATATAATTAAAATTTAAGTCACCAAATTACAAGTTTATCTTTTGAGAGATGTTTTTCTAGATATTAAAAGAGCTTAGTTTCTAAACTGAATATAGATAGTGGGAAGCTGTTCTTTGCCTTCACTTCATAGTTGTGTTTCACTGGGTTGTCCTTGTAGTTGAATTTGTGGAAATGCCAATAAGCTGTTATCTTCTGCTCATTTCTTATTCTATTGATCTGCAGCCTCTATATGCAAGCTTTCAAGAACATAAAACATCTACTTTTAATGTCAGTTTAGTCTTAATATTTCACAGTGCTGTTTATAACTACTAGTTTTCCAGATTTGAAATAATAGTAGTCAATTATCTGCCTAGTCTTATTGAAGAATAATTAGTTCCATATTAATATGTATTCTAGGAACTGAAGCCTTACACTTCATGAGGAAATAAAGCATTCTAACAATTTTTATGTATACATAACGGGTGATATCAAAATATAATAAATGTTTAAATTAAAATAATTATTACAGTAAGAGACACAATGCCATTAATCTCTCTTAAAATATTCTCCCTCACTTCAAGCTCAGTTACCCCATCATTTTGGTGCTTTGTGAAGCATATTTGGTAGTCCACTTTATGAGGTGAGATTGGGCCAGTGATATAGCTCAGCGGCATAAGCGCCTGCCTGGCAAGCATGAGATCCTGAGTTCGACTCCCAGTACTGGCATTAAAAAAAAAATGAGGTGAGATTAAAAAAAATAAGTTGAATGTTGGGGCTGAGTGACACCCAAAGAAAGACAGCCTCATTAGCACCATTATGGTGTATCATCACCCACCTTATTCAATGGATCTGGCACTGTTGATTTCTGGATATTGCTAAAAGTCAAAACGACCATGAAATGTAAATATTTTTAGTCAATTCAGTACATCGAGTTAGCCCTGACAGTGCAGCTGTAGACACACAAAAGAGGTCTTTCAGTACTGCTTCATAATGTTATAAGAATGTTGAGATGTGTATTCCAAGTGAGCAGGAGTATTTTGAGGGTGATTAATGGCAAAAATTTTTTACTCTATAAATAAAAAAATTAAATGTTCCTTCATATACAATCTTAAACTTTTTAAACAGAAAATACCAAATACATTTTGACTTTTTTTGTTCAGCAGAATTACCATTATTAGCATGCATTGTCAGTCTTTTCAAGTGTCTCTTACCTTTCATGGTTGTCATTTGTCATTGTTCTTTACCCATGTCTAATATGTATTATTTAATCTAGCACTTACCAGGAAGAAAGGAAACAAGAGTTTTTAAGAGTTGTATATTAATAATTAGTTTGAATGGGAATCAAATAGTTCCTTGGCATTGTTAGTAATAGTAGTAATATTAATTATTGCCATTTACTGAGTACTATTTGCCAGGGATCTTGTTAAATGATTTATGTACATTACATTGTTTAATACTACAATCCTATGAGATATGTGCAGATAGAGGAAAGAAATGAGAAACAGTTAAGTGACTGGCTCAAAATCACATGGATAGTAAATGATAGTATTGTATTTCAAATACTATCAACTTAAAATCATTATCATTACTGTTTACAATTATATATGATTATTTACTTAATATCTTTATCTCAACTTGAATATATGCACTTATGGGAACACTGACATGTCTATTTTGCTTAGTATTTTACCCCAGTACTTACCATAGTACCTGGAATATATTAGTCTATTAATATTTTATGAATAAAGGAATGAAAATATGATCCAACAATCAGGTTGAATGAATCATATTTAATCCATTGCACATTATCATTAACCTACAGAATTACTATTACTTGTGTTTTAGTTACTTTCTTGTTGCCAAAACATAAAGTCTGACATGCACAACTTAAAGGAGAAAAGATTTATTTTGGTTCATGCTTTGTAGAAGTTTCAGTCTCTCATTGGCTGGCTCCAAGGCAGTACAGCATGGCAGATGGGCATGGCAGAGAGAAAAGAACTTATGGCATGATGATAGGAAGCAGAGAGAGATCCAGGGAGCAGGGAGGGAGATATACTCTTCCAGGCCGTACTCCCAGTGGTCTACCTCCCCAACCAGGCTTCATCTCCAAACATCACATTTAGCTATAAACACATCAGTGTACTAATCTACTAATGAGCATCACATGCCCATGATCCAGTCACCTCTGAAAATCCCCCACCTGTGAGAACATGCAGGCCTGAGGGAACATGTAGCTATAAACTGTAACATTTTGTTTTTGAAATTTATTTTTTATTCACCTTTATATCCATTCCCTATTCTGTTTGAATGTGTGATAAGTTCTTTTTAATGTATGAGTTTAAATTGCTAATTTTTCTATGTGTGTACATTTAAACTTATATAAATGATATTGTGCTATGTATCTCACTTTGATCCCTTTTTTAAATTTCATATAGCGCTTCTAAAAATATCTACTCATATTTTCTATGGCATACCAAGTCCATTGTTTTGCCAGATGCCTAATACATTTGTCTTCCCTTTTCCTAGTTTTGACTTTCTTTGCTATTATTTCCCCATTCAGTCATTGTCTGAAAATATTAAATGGGAAATTCTAGAAATAGACTGCTTGTAAATTTTCATTTATATACCACTATTATGAGTAGCGTGATGAAATTGCATGACATCCTGTTCTGTGCCACCCAAAACTGAATCATTCTTTTTTTCTGGCATGCCTACACTGTGTGTATTATTCACCTTTTAGCCATTTAATAGCTGAATGGATTATCAGATTGACTGTCATGGTACCACAGTCCTTTTGTTCAAGTAACACTTATTTTACTTAATAATGGATTAAAAGTGAAGATGTGGGCCGGTGAGATGGCTCAGCGGCTTAAGCGCCTGCCCGGCAAGCGTGAGGGCCCGAGTTCGACTCCCGGAACCCACATACGAAAAAGAGGCCGGTGATATCGCTTAGCGGCACGGGCGCCTGCTGGCGCGCGAGGTCCTGAGGTCGACCCCCCCGGTACCCACAAAAAAAAAAAAGTGAAGATGTAATGAGGCTGACAATTCAGATATTAGAAAGGGAAGCCTAAAGTTCTTCCTTTAAGTGAAAAGGTGAGTTCCTACTTAATAAGGAAAAAAAAAATCATAGCTGAGGTTGCTAAGATCTAAAGTAAGAATGAATCTTCTGTTCATGAAATTGTGAAGAAGGAAAACTAAATGCATGCTAGTTTTTCTGTTGTACCTCCAGTGGCAAAAAATACAGCCACAGTGCATGATGAATGCTTAGTTTAGTTGGAAAATGTTAAATTATAGGAGTAGATTTTCATGGTTTCAGATATGCACTGGGGTTCTTTGAACATATCTCTAGTGGATAAAGTGAATATTACCGGACTACCACAGTAATAGACAACTAGTTTGTTTCTAACACTACAACAGCACAAACATTGCAATTAAAATACTTAAATATGTCCCACTACTATCTTAGTATTTTTGCTGAGATAGATATAACACTGAGTCCATAGTGTAATATCAATATAATGTGAGAAAATAGTGTCACATTTTCCTATTGCTAGCCTCTTGAGTAGTGCTTGAGGACTCCTTTTTCCCCAAGTTCCCTTCATTACTTCTTCCTATTCTCCATTCTAACATTTTCTACTAAGATAACTACAAATTGATATCTCATTGTTTTGATATAGGATTCTCAAATTGTTAATGAGTTTGAATACAGGATTATGTTTTCATAAGACTGTAGAGTTGGTAAATAATTCTTTTATGAACTATCTTTTAAGATTTGCCAATAATTTTATTATATTTCCTCATCATTTTGTGGGTATGTAGTTGTTTCTTAAATATATTCTAGATTGTAGTTTCTAATAATCATCACAAATAGTTGAATAATGAATAACAACAAAATACAAGCCTTTCACTGTGTATCATATGACCTGATGTAATTACAAAGCTGAGTCTTTAGACTAGCTACCTCAGGGGCTCAGAAAATAGCATTTTCTCTCTACTCTGTTAATTATAGGTGTTTCAAATCTGATCTGTTGATAGGTGGAATGTTTAATATACTTATATTTTTGCCCATTTTGAAATTGCTAACATGCCTGAACAACTTTAAATGAAAGACACTGAAAAATATTTTTAAATATGCAAAATTTTTGCAAGTCTATTTGAATAAATATGCATCATTAGTCAATAGTATTTTAAATGAATGAGGGGAGCTTTAGTTAACAGATATTAAAATTAATTTTAAAGGTAAAATAATCAAAATATTGTCCTGGAATTAGAAAGGATACTTATAGAAAGAAACTTTAATATATTAATTGACCTAATATCTATTCAATGTTTATTATGCATGTGGTATTTCACACACTAGGAAAACAGTAGTAAGCAATGCAAAATCCCTGCTCTCATGAAGCCTCTATTCTAGTGGAATATATGCTACACATAAGTAAATATTTCTTTTTGTTATATAAGACATTTATTCTGTAACATAAACATGTATGTATGTAGTTTTTTTTTTTTTTTTTTTTTTGACAGTCTTGTTGTGTAGTACAGGCTGGTCTTGAACTCATTTTGTAATCTGAGCTGGCCACCAACTCATGGCTGTCCTCCTGTCTCAGCCTCCCTAATGCTGGGATTATAGGCATGAGCCACCACACCCAGCTGTTTTTAATTTATGATAATTTTTTTGGTACTTGCTCTGGAAATTACTGATGGAAGGGAAGATTTTTTTCAGCAAATGGTGTCAGTTGAATATGTTACCAATTGTATACTGAAAAATGTTAAATCCTCACTTTTTAAAAAAATTTTATTGTCTTTGGTTATGGTATATATCACAATGCTGTGCAAAACATACAGATAGTAAAATTGTTAACATAGTGAAACAAGTTAACAGGTCTACTACCTAACATAATTGCCTCCATTTTTGCTTTCAAGATAAATAAAATCTATTTATTTAGCAGAAATCTAGAATGCAATACAATATTATTAACTATACCCCTCCTTTTGGGCATCTCTAAACTTGTCCACCCTTTGTATCTGCTACTTTTTGTCCTTTGGCCTGCATCAAACTGTTTTGTTCATGCACACTGCTGCTAACGCCTATTTTATTGTATACTTGTGTATACTTGACATTTAAAAATTTTTAAGACTCCACTGTTATGGCAAAATCATGAGAGTCATTCACAGAGGCTGAGTATGGGTACAAGGAAGTTCTATTGCTAGTGGATGGTGGTCAGCAAGTAGCTGGGACACTGATGACAAGTCTTTGTTCTCAGGGGTTTTTATACATTACAAGTTCCCCCCATAACCATAGCAACCACATTACACCACATCATCTTTCTGGAATTTGTTTAAGAATATCACAAGACCCTCACCAAACATCTAGTCTGTTTGTCACACAGGCTATGGCCAATGGTCAGGCTGACCGTTGTTTGCTGTAACTGTTTGTTCATCCTTTTATGGGTTTTATGGTTAACTGAGAGGGGATCTGAGGAGTGAGTTAATCTATGGGTTAGTGCCTTAATATCTGATAGGGCTGGGGAATGAGTTCATCTAGGGTTAAGTGAAGACAAAATGGAGCCTAAAATAGAAAATGGAGTCACTTTAGCCATATCACCACAAATAAGTGAAATAATTATTTTTTGTCTGCCTTATTTTACTTAGTGTAATGTCTTTCAAGTTCATGCATATTGTGATAAATGATAATTTTTAAGGCTGAGATTGTGTGTGATTCTTTACCTGTTTATTGACAGAAACTTATTTTCCACACTTTGAATATTATGAAAACTGCTGCAATGAACATGGGAGAACAAGTGTCTTCTGAAGTGATTTCTTTTTCTTTCTTTTTTATTTTATGGAAAATAGGTAAAACAAAAGTTCATAACAAAATAATAGGAAAACAACAATAGTACATTGCATGTTGTTAACTTTAAAGTAGTTCCCCAGAGCACAAGATAAGGGGATAAAAAATTCTCAAATAGATATTACCAAAAACCTTCCTTTTCAATGAACTAGGAAACACTGGTAGTGTAACTAACTTGCATTTATTTCCTTTTCCCTTCCTTCTTTTCCCGTTTCCCTGATCCTAGTTCCTCTTTCATTTTGAACAGTTTCCTTCCATTTCACAATATCTGTTGTACATTTTACAACTTAAGTACTTTTTCAGTTTCTCACACCAGGGAGACAATATGATGTTTACACATGTGAGTCTGATTTGTTTCACTTATGAGTATGGTTTCAAGTTGCATCCATTTACCTATAAAAGTCTCAAGTTTATCCTTCTTTATGGCTGAATAGTACTGAAGTGATTTCATTTCCTTTGAGAATATGCTACCAGATTCAAAAGGTAGTTCTATTTCAAAGTATTTTAGGAACCTCCATACTGTCCTTGGTAATGACTGTATCAATTTACAATCTCACCAACATTTTCCATCTCTATTCTGTGTGCCCTCAACAATACTTGCTACCCCTTACTTCTGATAATGGTCATCCTGAAAGGTATGGGAATATTTCATTTTTGAGTTTGATTTGCAGTTCACTGATGATTAATGATATTGAGTTCTTTTTAATATACATATTGGGAATTTTTAGATTTTCTTTAGAGAAATGTGTATGCAGGTTTTACACTGGTTTCAATTGGGTTACTTGTTTTTCCACTACTGAGTTGTTTGCATTTTTAATATATTTTGAATAGTAATTCCTTGTCAGATAAATAATTTCCAAATATTTTCCTAATTCATAGCTTCACTTTTCATTTTGCTGATTATTTATTTTGCTGTGCAGAAATATTTTTGTTTTAGTTATCTCACTTATTTGTCTTTGCTGCATAAGTCCAGGCTTTTGGTGTTATGACCAAAAACAGTCTTCCAATGGCAATGTCAATTCCTTCATTTTCTTCTTGGAGTTTTATAGTTCTGGGTCTTATATTTAGCATTTTAAATCTATTTTTAGTTTATTTTGTATATAGTATAGTCATCAAATTTCATTTTTTTGAGTATGAATTACCAGTTTCCAAGCAGCATTTACTGAAGAGACTATAATTCAACCTATTGTTTTCATTGTCCCCTTGTCAAAAATTAGTTTATCACATGCTTTTGTATCAGGGACCCCTGCAGTGAGTCCCCAATCTCCTGAAAGTTTTGGTGGTGCATGGCAAAAGTTAACAGCAAGAGAGAAAATGGTGATGAAATGGGGATCTGGGATGACCAGTTGTTCTTGGGGAACAAAAGGCCACAAGGCAGCCAGGACCTCAGTATTTATTGATCATATTCGTATCGAGGAAAATAGTGAGGGAATTATCAGATGGTGGTGTTGGTTTTATGATAATGAGGATCTTTATGGTGATGAGGATGGTGGGGAGAGATGGTAGGTTAATAAGAAGTTTGTCCTTTTCCCAGGTTGAAATCATTTTTAATTACTATTCAGTTCTCAAGGAACCAGGATGTCTTCAACTAATATAATATTGCCCTGGGGAATCACAGCACCATGGGACAGTTGAGGTCTCAACTGTGACTGGAGGCACATGGAGTTATGTTTCTGAATACCATAGCTGGCTCACATGGCAAGATACTAAGCTTTGGACAGGGTCTAATCAAATTTAATCATGAAATTATTTTTTCCAAAAAAATTATATACAATTGCCCTTGGTAGATCTCCCTTTTTATTTGCTTGTAGAAGTTGAATCATTGTGGCCTGTGGCTGCAACACCTTTATACTTTGTTTGGTTTGGGCTCCTATGTGGCAGACTAAGTAGAGAGCAAGGAAACATAATCGAGTTACTATTAGCACAGCTATATAATACCAGAAACGAGCCTTAAGATAATTAAAGGGATTAAGCTGATCAAATACGTAAGAAAATTTATCCCAGTTTTGAATCTGATCATCAAAATTAGCAGTCTGTTGGGACATAGATAAAACTTCCTTTTGGAGGGCATCAAGATCCATAGCTGTATTTTTATGCATTGGTTCTTCAACAAGTTTCTTTATATTTTTTGAAGGATGTTGGAAGCGACTATAAGGTAAAGGGGTAATGCAAAAGTGGGAAATGTTATAGTGGGATTTGAGGCTTTGCTATAGCTGTAAACTTATAATCTGATCTCCCATCCAGAGAACAGTGGTCTCCAGCACACTCATTTGGGATTGCAACTTAGCATCTAGAGAATGTTGTATATTTCAGGCCTCAGCAGCAGTCTTGTTCCAATTATCTATGAAATTAGCTGTTTGAATGGAGTGCTTGAAGGCAACAGAGGAAAGAGCTATGATTGAAATCAATATTACCAAAGAGACTATGCCAGCAATGATCAGTCCCAGTGCTCTCTTTTTGCTTTGTGTACAAGATAATTAAGCAGGACTTGTAACAAATAGGCAGTAGGTATATATGACAATGGTTCAGTTAAATTAACCAGCACCCATACTCCTGCCATACACCCTACCATCATTAGGGTCTTTTTTTTTTTGGTGGGTACCGGGGGTTGAACTCATGAACTTGAGTGCCAGCAGGTGCCTGTGCCGCTGAGTGATATCACCAGCCCTTTTCTTTGTATGTGGGTACCGGGAGTTGAACTCAGGACCTCGCGCTTGACAGGCAGGCACTTATGCCGCTGAGCCATCTCACCGGCCCAAGCATTAGGGTCTTATTTTGTACAGATCCAAGGGAATACAGTGACTCAAGGGGCATTTTTGACATGTGAAATTATTAGTATTCCACTGTATGTATTCCATTGTATACATGAAAACATATGGGCTATAGATACATACAGAAGCTCAAACAGCCAAATAGTATGATACTAACAATATAGAATTGCCAGAGTTTGATTCTATATTTTATATATTTATTTTTTAAATTTTATTTTAAAGAGAGAAAATAAAACAATGCTTCAAAACAAGATAATAAGAGAATAACAGTAATTAATACATTACATATTGTTATTTTTAAATTAGTTACTCAGAGTATAAGATATAGGCATTTAATTATCCAAACAATATTAGGACAAACCTTTCATTTCAGTGAACTAAAGAGAGATTAGTAGAATAACTATCTTCACTATGTTGCGTGTATAAATATATATATATATTTTTTTCCTTCCTTCTTTTCTCCTTTCACCCATCCCAGTTTCTCTTTCATTTTGAACAGTTTCTTCCCATTTCACAGTATCTATTGTACATTTTGGAACTTACTGTTGCAGCTTCTCACACTAGGGAGACAATATGATGTTTACACATGTGAGTCTGATTTATTTCACTTATATGTATGGTCCTGAGTTGTATCCATTTACTTATTAAAGTCTCAAGTTTATCCTTCTTTATGGCTGGGTAGTACTCCATTGTATAAAAAGACCACATCTTTTTTATCCATTCCTCAGTTGATTGGCATTTGGGTTGTTTCCAAGATTTAGCTATTACAAATTGTGCTGTGATAATCTTGGGTGCACATATATCACTGTGGTGTCATGTTTTTAATTCTTCTATGAAGATACCCAGAAGAGGAATAGCTGGGTAGAATGGGACCTCTAATTCTAGTTTTCAGAGGAATCTCCACACTGATTTCCACACTGGTTGCACCAGTCTACACTACCACCAACAGTGGAGAAGGGTTCCTATTTCCTCACAGCCCATTAAGCAATTGTTATTGGTTGATTTCTTGATAATAGCCATTATTTCTGGGGAGAGAGGGAATCTCAATGTTATTTTAATTTGCATCACTCCAATGACGAGTGTTGAACATTTTTTCCTTATATTTATTTGCTGTTTGTATTTCTCCATCTGAGAAGTGTGTATTCATCTGAGATGCCCATTTATGGACTGGGTCTTTAAATTTGGGAAGTCTGAATTTTTTAGTTCTTTATATGTTCTTGATAGTAATGCTTTGTCTGAGGAATAGCTGGCAAACATTTTTTCTTAACTTGTGGTTTGTCTCTTCATTTTGTGGATTCTCTTGCTGTGCAAAAGCTTTTTAATAAGATGAGATCCCAGTTGTTGATTATTTGTGATACTTCCTCTGTGATGGGGTTTTATTCATAAAGTCTTTGGCTACACCACTTTTTCAAGAGTTTTACTTATTCTATCTTTCAGCAGATTTAATGTTTCTGTTTTAACATTAAGATCTTTGATCAAATTCTAATTTATGCATGGTGAATGATATGGGTACAATTTTAATCTTCAGCATATGCAAAGCCAATTTATCCAGCACCATTTATTAGAGGCTTTCTTCCAGTGAATGTGTTAGGCATTTTTGTCAAAGATAAGGTGGCTCAGTATGTCTGGTGTTGTTTCTGCATCTTCTAATGTGTTCCATTGATCTTCAGACATTTTTTTTTGCCAGTACCACACTGTTTTTATCACAGTACCTTTATACTATAATTTTAAGTTGGGGATTGTGATGCCCCTGCCTTGCCTATGTTGCCCAGAATTTCCTCTGTTATTCTAGGTCTCTTCTGGTTCCATGTGAATTTTAGGATTGTTTTCTGTAATTCTGTGAGATATGCTGTTGGAATTTTGATTGGAATTGCATTAAATCTGTATAAGAGTTCAGGAAGTATGGCCATTTTCACTATATTTGTTCTTCCTACTAAAAAGCAACAGACCTCTTTCCATTTTGTGATGCCCTCTTCAATCTCGTTTTTCAGAGTACTATAGTTTTCAGTGTAGAGGTATTTTACATCCTTTGTTAGATTGATTCCTAGGTATTTCATTTTATTTTTGGATGCTATTGTTAAGGGTGTTTCACTATTTTCCCTCTCAGTGACTTTTTTATTCATGTACAGGAGGTGTATTGATTTTTCAGTGCTGACTTTGTATCCAGCTATGCTACTGAATTTGCTTATTAAATCTAGCAGTATTTTAGTGGAGTTTTTGGAGTTTTCTACGTAAAGTATCATGTCACCCACAAATAATGATAATTTAACTTCTTGCTTTCCTATTGTTATTGCATTTTTTTTTTGTGGGTACGGGGGGTCGACCTCAGGACCTTGCATGCCAGGAGGCGCCCCTGCCGCTGAGCGATATCACCGGAGCCTTTTTCGTATGTGGGATCCGGGAGTCGAACTCGGGCCCTCGCGCTTGCCGGGCAGGCGCTTAAGACGCTGAGCCATCTCACCGGCCCTGTTATTGCTTTTATTTCTTTCGCTTGTCTATTTGCTGTGGTTGAAATTTGCAGAACTATGTTGAATAAGAGTGGAGATGGTGGACAATCTTGCATTGTTACTGATTTTAGAGTTAAAGCTTTCAGTTTTGTCCTTATAGTGTGATATTGGCTGTTGATTTGTCATAGATGACTTTTATCAGGTTGAAGTTAAGAACATCTACAGCAATTTTCTGTACAGTTTTTTTTTATCATGAATGGGTGATGGTCTTTGTCAAAAGCTTTTTCTGCATCTATTGAGATGATCATATGATTTTTGTCCTTGGCTCTGTTAATGTGGTGTACTGCATTTATTAATTTACATATGTTGAACCACACTTGCATCCCTGGGATGAATCCAACTTGGTCATGGTGTATAATCTTCTTGATGATTTGCTGCATTCTGTTTGCCAGTATCTTATTGAGGATTTTTTCATCTATGTTCATTAGGGAAATTGGCCTGTAATTGTATTTTTTAGTTGGGTCATTCTCTGGTTTTGGCATTAGGGTAATGCATGCTTCTAGGAATGAATTTGGGAGTATTCCTTCTCTTTTAATCTCATTAAAGGGTTGAGAATTGGTGGTATTAAGTATTCTCTAAATTTCTTATAGAATTCAGCAGTCAGAACCTGGATTTTAATTGTTGGTAAGTTTTTAATTACATCTTTGATTTTATTGATTGAAATTGGTTTAGTTAGTGTTTTTATATCTTCTTGATTCAGCTTTTGTAATTCATATGTATCTAGGAATCTGTCCATTTCTTCTTTATTTTCTATCTTATTAGAATACAAGTTTTTAAAGTAGGTATAGATGATCTTCTGGATTTCTGCATGGTCCAATGTGATTTTATTCTTTTCATTCCTAATTGCATAGATCTGAGTCATTTCTTTCCTTTTTTTGATAAGTTTGTCTTAGGATTTTTCATTTTTATTTAATCTTTCAAAGAACCAACTCTTCAATTCATTGATTCTTTATATTGTTTTTGTAGTATCCAATATGTTAATTTGTGCTCTGATCTTTATAATTTCCCTCCCTCACATGAGCTTTGGGCTTAGCCTGCTCTTCTTTTTCTAGAAGTTTGAAGTTCAACATTAAGTTATTTATTTCTGCTCAGTCTGTTTTCCTGATATGGGTATTCACTGTTATAAATTTCTCTCTTAGGACTGCTTTCATTGTGTTCTATATCTTCTGGTATGTTGTATTGTCAGTATCATTTAATTGTAGAAACTTTCTAATTTCTTCTTTAATTTTGGGTGTGACCCTTTGGTTGTTCAGCAGGGTGTTATTTAATTTCCATGCATTTATGAGGTTCTTCTGGTTTATTTTGCCATTGATTATCAATTTTGTTTCACTGTGGTCTGATAATATGCATAGGATAATTTCAAATCCTTTCCCTTTAGTTAATAATATTCTAAGAGGTAATATGTGGCCTGTTTTTGAGAAGGTCTTTTGTGTAGCTGAGAAGAATGTGTATTCTGATATGTAGTGGAACACTCTGTAAACATCTACTAAGTCCATTTTTTCAAAAGTTTGACTTAGTTCTAATATTTCCTTGTTCATTTTATGTCTAGTTAATCTGTTTTTTTGTGACAGTGGGGTATAGAGATACCCCAATACAATTGTATAACTGCTTATTTGATTTTTGATGTCCATCAATATGTTTTATATAATTGAGTCCACTGGTATTTGTTGCATATATATATATATATATATATATATATATATATATATATATTTGTTATCTCTTGCTCTTGGATTATTCCCTTTATAAGGATGTAGTGACCTTTGTCTCTCTTAATCAGTCTTGTCTTGAAATTTACTTTGTCTGCAAATACAGTAGCTATCCCTGCTTTTTCCTGGGTTCCCATCTAATGAGATATTGTTTGCCATCCTTTGACTTTCAGTCTATGAATTTCTTTTTGAGTTAAATGTGGTTCTTGAATGCAGCACATTGTTGGATCTTGCTTCTTGATCCATTCTGCCAGTCTGTGTCTTTTGATTGGTGAATTAGCATTGATGGTTATAACTGATATGTATTGACTTGTCCTTGTCATGTTATTTTCTGGTTGTTGGCTACTCCTTCCTCACTCCCTCTGTTTAATAGTTTGCCTTGCCTGGTGGATTCCTTCTGTTGGGGTTCATGAAGCTGTAGTGCTTGTTATCTATTTCTAGATTGTCCTTCAAAACATTTTGGAGTGCTGGTTTGGTGGTCATAAATTTCCTCAGATGTTCTTTGTTATGGAAGTATGTTATTTCTCCATCAGTTTTGAAAGATCATTTTGTGGGGTACAGCAATCTGGGCTGGAGTTTGTTTTCCTTTAGAGCTTGAAGTATCTCACTCCAAGCTCTCCTTGAGTTTGTGCTGAGAAATCTGCTGTGATTCAGATGGACTTTCCTTTATAAGTGATTTGTTTATTTTCCCTAACACCTTTTAATATACTATTATTGTGTAGAATTTCTGCAATCTTGATTATGATATGCCTGTCTGTAGTTTTTTTTAATCGTAGCTTATTGGAATTCTATATGTCTCATTTACATGTATGTGAAATTATTTCCCCCTATCTGGGAAGTTTTCTACCATATCATCTGTGAACAGTTTTTTTTAATATATGTGCTATCTCCTGCTTTTTCTTTTTTTTTTTTTTTTTTTTTTTGTGGGTACCGGGGGGTCGACCTCAGGACCTCACGTGCCAGCAGGCACCCGTGCCTCTGAGCGATATCACCAGCCCCTTTTTTTTTCGTATGTGGGATCCGGGAGTCGAACTCGGGCCCTCGCACTTGCTGGGCAGGCGCTTAAGCCGCTGAGCCATCTCACCGGCCCTATCTCCTGCTTTTTCATTGATTCCTATCAATGTTAAATTATTCTTTGCATCATCTAGCAGCTGCTGGATTGATTTTTCAAGGTCCCTTGCTATTTTTAAGAAATCTTTCTTTACATGATTGCTAACTGCAAGCTTGTCTTCTGTAACTGAGATTCTGTCCTCACTGCTTGCATCTGTTTTATGGATTCCATTTCCTTCCTATGTTATGCATTCATTGCTTCCATCATTTTCTTAAGCTCTTCTATTTTTTTATCTGTATCTTCTCTAAAGTCACTATGCATGGTATTCATTGTGGACACCATCTCTGCAGTTATCTGAGAAATTATTTCTGGTTGGATTTTTTTCTAGAGCCTCATTCAGTTGTTTGTTTGTTATCCCTTCAGAGAGTCCAGATGGGTGGCTTTCAGATTGTCCTACCTCATTTCCCCCTGTATTTGCCATTTATGAATGGGATGTCTGGTGCTGCATCTTGTTTACATGTGTTCTCATTTTCTTTTTTTTGTTTTGTTTTTTTTTGTTTAATTACTGGGTTGATGATTTTAAGTTGCCTATGGTGAGTTGCTTTAATGCTAGTATAATAATGGCTTAGGTAATGGCTACTTTGAGGTGTCTCCCAGGTGTAGCTTGTTTTGTGGTTTTGAGTCTGTTGCAAGTTTGTACTTCTTCAATTTGTTTGGATGAGAAGTGGCTGCCTGCTTGGCCCATCCCCTGGTTCTTTGGCACTATGTGATAGTATTTTCTATGACCCTTAGTCAATCTCAGTCTTGGAATATCAGGTAGAACAGCTGATTAGAACAATTATGTCACATTGGCTAAAGTGGTACAATCAGCAATAACAATAGCATCAAGCAGCCTAGAAAATGGCAAACTGAGGTAACCATTAATTTGCCACCTTTAACCATATGAACTTGTTTTGTGGTTATATAACAAAAATCTAAGACAAACCAGAAATTATATGCAGTATATAAGTCCTTAATATGTCAATTTTACCCTCAAGGGTTAAAATTTAAAAGGGGTTAGGGGATAAATAGAGAAGTAGTGGAAGAAAAGAGATTATAAGTGAGGCTGGAGGACAAAGGGGGATCATGCTACCTTTGGGAAACTGGTGCAGAAGACAGGAGGGAAAGAGAGGAGGAAGAAATAAAAGGAAGAGAAGAACAGAACAACAAGCACAAAGAGGCTAGAAATCACATTCACACTCATATAAAAACAAAATCAAACAATGAAGGAGAATAAAAAAAAACAGAGACAAAACCATAAGAGCAACAACAAAAACAAATGAAAGATAGAGAGAAAAATGTCCACTTCCAGGTTTGTCTCTGCTGTCCCTGGTAGACAACCTGTGGAGACAGAGTCCAGATCTGTGTTGATATATCCCAGCAACCCAGCAATAACTTTATGGTGGGGAAGTGGATAATTTCAGTGAGCCTGTACCTTTATTTCTCCTGAAGTTCAGTCTTTATTCTGGTTGTGGGGGTGATACTCAACTCATTTAGCCTACAGCTGTCCGCACACCTTCTGCTGTCATGATCCCAGATAGGAGCTGCTAGATGGGCCTGGCTGCCTCTCTGAGTTCTGAGCTCAGCTAGCCCCTCTCCAGATGGCTCCTGGCCAATTACTCTCTCCTGCAGGACAACCACGCCCTCAGCCCTCACCTCAAGCTAATGCAGTCCCTCACAACCACTGCTTCCCTCCACCACTGTGTCTCTCCATGGAGACCTCTGATGTCACCAGAAATAATGTTTCTGCAGGTTTGAATTGCTCCTCTCTTGCAGTGAGTCCCAACTCAGGGTCTAGGCACCACCAGCCCTTCATTGCCACCTCCTTTTTCTACATTGAAGTTTTTCTCTTCACTCTCTCCATGGGCTTCAATTCTCACTTCATATCCTTCCTGAGTCCAGGGGACCCACTTCCCTCCTTCTTGTCTTCCTCAAGTTGCTGTATTCAGTGTCTGGACAGCAACTCTCAGAGGGGCTCTTTCTCTGCTGCTTACCACTCTTCCCAACACCCTGTTTTTCCAGAGTGATTTTAAATCATTACCAGTCCATAAGCTTCCTTCATTATAGGGAAGAACTAATTTCCATAACATTTTTTGGGCAGACCCAAGTTTTCCATAATGTAAAAGCTGGAGAGAAGGTGTATTAAAATCTTCTTCTATCCAACTTATTTCCTTAGTGGGGACAAACATTTTTAGTCATATTATCAATGTTAGCCCAGTTTAATTTATACCAGTCTCTACTGTTCTTTTTTCCCATAAATTTTCCCCATGGTTCCCAGTCCATAAATTCATGTGGTCTCAATTTTTCATATCTCCCTGATCGGCCACTACATATATTCCTTGGTGGAGGGGCATCTTTATGAAATCCATTTCATGTAATATGAGCCTGACAAATTGGGTAATTGGGTAGGAAGGAATCTATTTGTTCTCCAGCCATGTTAATGGACCCCAGGGTTAACCTAATAAAGGTTTCAGGGGTATGGGCCAATCAGGTCTGAGATGAGGTGGCATAATAATAATTAGAAAGTATGGAAACATCTTCCACACACAGAGGAGAACAAGTAAAATGAGAAGTATAATTAACAATCGCCTTATATTTTGTGTCCATAGGAATGGCTGGGCCTGGTATCAAATTCATTGGTAAACAGTATGTGTAAGTTTCATGATAAATTTGATGTGGGTGATCCATCCAAGTAACTGGTCCAAGAAAGGGAGGATTGGACATGTAAGCCCAATATTCAATCCTTGATACTGAGGTTATACATATTGCTCATGCTATGATAGCCATAATGGCAACAAGCATAGTGTCTGGAGACTGTGCCTGATGCTGATAGTCCACCAGTGCCTTGGCTTCAGAGATCATTCTCTCCATGCTCTTGTTTGTAATTGGTTTGGCCTCCATCATTGCCACGGGTGGAGTTGCCACTGGCTGATCCTTGAGATTCATCTGTACAAAAGTCACTGTCAGCAGTCTGGCTGGCAGGCCAGTCAGCCAGTGCCACCATGGGGAGTTCCATCATCCACACACATTCCTGGATGGCAGCCATGTTGGCAATCCATCTGTTAAAATAAAAGCATACCCTTGTCCCCTGGTTATTAACAGTGAGGAGCCTTCCCATTTACCTCTCTGTGTACCTTTCCACAAGACCTGACCACGCAGCAGTTTAGATTCAGGCCCAGACTGCCAGTGCAATTCAGCTGCAATGCAGTTGTTTTCTGTCAGTGGATTTAAGAAATTTAAAGTGCAGATAGCAGTGTCCAGTTGAGCCTATGGAGGAACCTGTATTCTCCCTTTTAATTTAATTGATTTTTCAGTGTTAAATGTGCTGTTTCTACTATAGCTTGGCATTGTGTATTGTATGGAATGCCTGTAAGATGCTTAATATGCCAGAGATGAAAAAAGGAAGATAATACTTTGGTATTATAAGAAGGGCCATTATCTGTTTTATGGATTTTGGCACCCCCATAGTGGCAAAAGCAGACAAACAGTGTTATTGAACCTGTTCTATTTTTTCTCCAGAATGAAAAATAGTATGCATTAAATGGGAATACATATCAATTGCAATGTGAACATACCGAAAGTACCCAAAAGAGGGAATATGAGTAATATACAGTTGTGAAATTTCAATTTGTTTGAGCCCCCTGGGATCTCTACCTTTGAGGGGTATTGGGTGAGCGATTTTTTGACAGATAGGGCAAGATAGAATAATATTTCTAGCCTGTGAGCATGAGAACTGGAATTCTTTTGTTAGAGCTCTACTATTTTGCTTGTGATATTCATGCGATTGTCTAGCCAGATCAAAAGAGGAAAAGAAAGCAATTAATGAATCAGCCTATTGATTACCATAAACTAAAGGTCCAGGTAAATTTATATGTGAGTGCATACGGCCAATGAAAAATGGGACAGTATGCTCACTAATTGCCTTTTGTAGCCTGAGGAATAAATTAAAGCAGGTTCCAAGGTAGAATAGCCTATAGCATCCTTTAAACATTGAATCAAATAAAAGCATAAGAAGAATCACTTGAAGTATTGAGCCCCTGACTGGAGAAATATTCTGTAACAAATAAGATGGCCATTAACTCAGATCCTTGGACTGAAACCCAAATGTAAGAATAACGTGTTGAAATCTGTTACTCCAGATAGCGGCTTTTCCCTTGGAGAAGCCATCAGTAAAATAAGTTGTTGCTCCAGTGATTGGTTGTAACTTGGTTATTTGGGGTAGAATAACAGCATAATTTGAGAAAAATTGATACAATGGATCACTAGGGTAATTATTATCAACTTGTCCTAGAAAATGGGCAAAGGCAACCTGCCCATAAACAGGAGTTTGAATTAAATTTTGTCTCTGTGAAATATCAAATGGAAGCATGATCACATGGGGATTGTGCCCTATCAATTGACATGCTGGATTTCTTCCTATGGAGACTCTTGTGGCTATTTGTTCCAAATATAATTGTAAAGATTTAACCAACTGATTTGGTAAAAACAACCATTCAATGGGAAAGACTTTTTTTCATACCAGTGTCCAAGCAAAGCTACAGGAGAATGAGAGGTTTGAACACAAACAATTGTTGTGCATTGATTCAGAAAACTTGATGAAATTGAATATATTTTTCCACCAATCTTACCTCGCATTGTGGCCACAGTTAGCATGTAAGGGGAATTAAGATCTGGGTCTCCTTGTAAAATCTCATATAAATTTTGTATTTGAAATATATTTCCAATTTTGGTCTAATCCAATTAACATCTCCTAACAATTTTGAAAATCATTTAAGGTTGGAAGCTTATCCATCCTGTTTTGAATCTTTTGAGGTTTAACGTCCTCTCTGCTAGTATAGTTCCCAGGTACTTATAAGGTGCAAAGAGCTTTACTTTTTCCAGAGCAATGCAAAGCCCAAAGACAAGCAAATCCTGTTTGGCTTGTCGGAAAGCCCAAAAGAGAATCTCTCAGGAGGCAGCAGCAAGCAGAATATCATCCATATAATGAATTGTATAAATCTGGTGACAATGGTCTTAGGAACTCCTAATGCTGCAAAGGCCAATAAACAGTGTTGTTGTATGTGATGGCCCTTTTTGTCTGCTGTAATCTGAGAAACAGTATTGTAGTAGGAGCAATAAGGTTTATTATAATTTTATCTTGATATCAAGTACTTTGAAATATAAAGTATAGCCAGATAACTGTTCTCTCTAGAATGTTAACAGAAAACAGTTACGTAGTTTATAGAGAAAACTTTAAATTGAGCCACACATATTTTAGCATGATAATCATGATGGCATTATGTTTGTAACACACTTAAATATCTGTCTTAGTATAGAACAGAGTGACACATATAACATATATTTTAAAAGTTATTTTAAAGGCTATTATTTCACTGGTAATCATGTTAACATATATCTCTTATCATAAGTAGCTGAAGCACAAGAAGGGCAGATATCTGAGTCTAAAATACAAAGGTTATCAATATAAATAATTCTGGTTTTATGTCTCAGAAGGCCTGTAAACCCACAAGATATGAATATATTCAGTACAACATGAAATTAGCAATAACAAATGTCAGAGCTATATGGAAACTTTTGTCTCTTAATTTAATTTTGTAACAAGAGCATCTTTTAATGAGACTTTAATGTTTCAGCAACAAAAAACTTACCCTTTTGATGATGACTAATGTAAATTATCACAACACTATGTTTAGCAACATTTATTGGGATGTAACTCTGATAAGGCTATGGAAACTACTGGGGTCTCATTAGTTTCCCAAAGTATTTTTCTAAGGACTATAATAAATATTTTTCTTTCTTGGCAATGCATTATATTTGTATTTTATTTTGACTTATGAATTTTGCCATTTCTGTGCCCTCTTCCTTCACTTGCTTCTGGCTCTGTCATCTCTACATCTTCTGTCACCTACTTAGACCTTTTTATTCTTCTAACAGAATTTGTGGATTCCACTCTGCAAGACTTAACATAGTTTGGGCTAACATTGACTCCAAGAATCCCAGTGTAAAGAGTGCTTGTATTTAAGCATTCCTCCCACCACAGCCTCTCTTGTAGCTGGGACTACAGGTGTGCACCACCATGCCCAGCCCAGCCAAGGGAACCTGGGAAAGAAAAGATGCTACTGTGTTACATGGCTCTGTGGCTGGCCTGTGGCAGCCAGCTTATTCCCTTGGCCCAGATCCAACACCACTTTCACCTCCTTTGTTGCAACCACCTGTGGAGATGACCTTGTTGCCATCTTGGGCGCACTGCATCAGCCTCTAAAAATTCTGGAGGTGTGGGCCAAGGGGTTTCTCTATAAACCTGACGTATTTCTGGGTCTCCCCCAGGAGCTGGCAGTGCAATGGGTGGCTTTTTTTCTCTCTGTATTTTTCTCCCTTGTCCTGCTCTAAATCAGAAAGTTTGGGGGTACCAGTACATAAGGGACCTAAAACAGATTTTACCAAGCTCCAAGCTGAGAAGGTCTCAGGAGAAACAGTTTCTCCTCTGCTATGAACTCTCTTTAAATTTTTACCACCTCGTCCCAATTTTCAATATCTAAAGTTCCCACCTGAGGGAACCAAGGATTGAACTTAATTATTTCCTGGAGCATTTTGATGATACTGTCAGCTGGCACTGTTGCACTTTGCCTTCTTTAAAAGAGATTTTAAAGAAAGAGGCTGCCCCATGCTTTAATCCCCATGAATGTCTTACTCATGTCAAAAGCACTTACATTAGCTCCGTGCCAGATATCCCTGTAATTGCCGCGTAAAATCCAAATGCCATCAGAACACTCCTAGTAAATCCACTAGGCAGGTGAGAATGCCATGGCTTCAGGTCACATTGGGTGCCAATTATCAGGGACCTCTGCAGTGAGTTCCCAATATTCTGCAAGGTGTTACAGTGCTTAGCCAAAAGAAAGAGAAAGACAAACTGGTGATGCAACAGAGATCTGGGATGACCAGTTATTCAGGGGAAAAAAGGGCCATGAGGCAGCCAGAACCTTGGTATTTATTGATCATATTTACATTGAGGAAGAAGATGAGGGGATTATTTGTTGACTCAGAGGGTGGTGTTGGTCTTATGCTAATAAGCATCTTTATGCAGATGAGGACATTGGGGAGAGATGGCAGGTTATTAAGGAGTTTGTCCTTTACCCAAGGTGAAACCCTTTTTAAATCACTACTCAGTTCTCAAGGAACTAGGATATCTTCAGCTGATGTAATCTTGCCCTGGGCATCACGGCATCATGGGACTCTTGAGGCCTCTACTGTGACTGGAAGCATATGGAGTTATGTTTCTGCATACCATAGCCAGCTCACATGACAAGATACATTTTAAGGGCAAATGATAAAAACTATCAGTGAGGCCTAGTGAGGAGCCGAGCCTTTCCTCTTACTGGTCATCAGGGAAACAGAAATAAGTGGTATAATTAAGTTGTTCACATTATGATTCCTCTCTTTTTCTCACTTCTGGTGTGAGTGGAACTTGGCAGAAATCAGAGCCTCTACTACTACCCAGTACCAGCAAAGAGGAAGCATATGATAGCTGATGCGGATAGTTAGTATTATATTTCTATTTCCATCCCTAGTGTCAGTAGAGTCCATTAGCAAGCTGAGCTTTCAACTCTGACCTTGAAGCAACAACTGATGCATTTCACTCTCAACTTTTACTTCCCCTTACAAACAATGAGGCAATGAATGTCAAAATTGTTTTCCTACTTTGGCTGGGAAAGTGGAAGCAGAGGCAAGGAGAGTGCTGAACTTTTGGCTTACCTGTCTTCAATGAGGTGGTGTGAGTGAGTATTCTGCTTTTGTTTGGAGTAGAATTTGTTGGCCCAACGGGAAGATGAACACCCCCTCAATCTCTCATGCTACATCTAAACAATGGGACTTCTCACTAAAAATAATGTTAAATAGGATCTACAGTCACACTGCCATGGTTTAAGTATTGATAGTGTTCATCAAAAGTATATTTATAACCACTTTAGTCCTCAGGGTGGTAGTACTGGGTTGTTCTGTAGACCTTTAAATGGTGGAGCTTAGTGGGGATTCTTTAGGTCATTGGGGGTATGGTCTTAAAGGGGATCATGGGACCCCAGACTCTCAGTCTCTCTCAGCATCCTGATTCAGGATATGAGCAGTTTGCTGCAACACACACTCCCCAAAATTGGCTTTAAGTAGCTTTACCAGAGATCCAAAGCCCTGGGGCCACACAATCATGAACTGCAAGCCTCAGAACCATGAGCTAAACACTTTTTCTTTAGAAATTAACCACCATAGGTACTTCATTATAGTAATGAAAAGCTAATATACTCATATTGTTTGAAATGTCCTTGATACAGTGAGAAGTCATATTTCATACCAAGAAGCAGGAAATTCACTAAACTTCTACTAATATTGAGCTAGATTAAATGTTGGAATTACCTGTTATGCAATTTAATGTTCCAATAAACAATTACAAGTATTCTTGAAACAAAGCAACAACAAAAATTAAAAGTTTGTAAAACTATATTTATATAAAATAACCAATGCAAATTATAGAACTGAAAAAATATAATTAAAAATCCTTCCTGGGTGCAATAAAGAGATGATAGAGTATCAAATAAGTGAACTTGAGGAAAGATTGCTAAAATGTAATAATTCTGTATAACAGAAGGAAAATGGACTGAAAAAAATAAACCAAGCTTCAGGCACAATAAGAAAAGATTTACAATTGGTGTGCTCAGAGTCCCAGAAGCAGAAGAGAATAAAGGACTCTGTTAGAAGAACTGATGGCTGAAAACTACTCAAATTAAGCAAAAATTAAAGAAGCTCAACTACAAGGGACTAAAAGTATTACACACAAAGACACATAGAAATTAAAGTTGATAACTGAAGGTGAAGTCTTGAAAATAATGTGAGAAAAAAGCAATTTTCTAATATTCTTTTAAAAATATTTTAATTGACTTAGCTTTTGGGAAGATGGCAGAGCAGTAAGCAGCAATAAATCATGCTCTCCAAGTTTCAAAATCTGGACAGAGGAAAATAACAAACTGGGGAAGAAAACAAGGAAGGAGTTGGATCCATGGGACCCAGGAAGGATCTGAATGATAAATTGTAGCCTACAGAGGAATTGAAGAGAGAGACCACAATGCAGAAAAAGGAAGGGGGAATTTTCACTTTCTCCCTGACTCCCAGGTTATGGCAAGAGATAGAAAGATTAAAACTACAGAGACACAGTGAAAGTGGCTGACACCAGAGGCCTTCAGGAACCCATCAGTAGAATGAGGCAGCAGGTGTCAGGCACTACAATAGCTGGTGAGTGACTCCAGGCCAAGCATCTGCCACAGAACCCATAGCCCCCTGGAGACAGTGACTCTTCAGATACCATTGAACCATGGGGACAACAGAACCTAGGACTCAGAGCAGCCACAGGTTGGCTTCACCTCAAGGACCCTATAGTGAAAGGGGGAGGGATCTCCCATAGGGAATGGGGGAGGAAAACTACAGATGTCCATGGTCAGGGAGCTGTAGTCAGGCCACCAAGAGACACTCAGAGTGCTATAAACTAAATGATACAGGCATCATCCCCCATGACCAGAAGCCAAGCATAACCACAATTTCTGTGTATTTGGAAGTCCCACAACTGGTACCTCACCCTAATCCAATTGCAGACTTGTAGGGATCACCCAGCATGGATATGAACTCTGACTGCCTCTCTTTTCTACTAGTGAGAGCAGAGTCACACATTGATTTGGATGCTGCTATAAAACTGTAGGACCCAGAAGATAACCACAAGCTTGAAATCACAGAAGTTCTTTTCTTTGTTTTTAGTCTTTTTTAAAAATTTTATTTGTTTGGTTTTTCTTTTTTTTTCTTTTTTTAATGTTTGTTTTTGCTTTCTTACTATTTTATTTTTTAAACTTTTTTGTTTGTGTTTTCTCTTTCTTTCCTTCTCTCCTGTCTCCTTCAATGGTTTCCTGAGGTTTGAGTAATCATTTTTATTCTTCAGGCTTGCTTGTAATATCTTTTTCTTCTTTCATTTCTTTATTTCTTCATTTTCTCCCATTTAAATTTTCTCCCATTAGGGTAAAATTGCCCTATTGATTATATATTTACTGTATATAATTTTCCAATGTTTTAGATTCTGTTACATAACTACAAATCTTGTACATAGGGTAAAAATTGGCGAACTATTAGTTATCACTGTTTTTCATTTTGCAGTGTGTGCTTGATTGTACTTTGTTAGCCAAGGTGACAGTTTTCATGATCAAGTGATCTTCCTTGTATACCAATACCTACATTGTCTGGAGGTAAAAAAAAAAAAAAAAAAGCAATATTAGAGCCCAGTACCAAACAACTGTGTGCTATGCCAAACAGACTGAAAACTTTTATCCATAATAAACATTAAGGCAGTGTCCTGGGGCAGATTCAAAGGCTAAATAGCAGCTATGCATAGAAGAAAGCTCTGAAAATTAGTCATTTCCTTAAGAGGTCTCAATACTAGTAATAAAGATACCTACCATAAAAAATTTACAATCCTGAATACAGAAAACAAATTTAAAAATAGAAAATGAGAAAACAAAGAAGATTAAACTCAACACCCCCAACTCACCCAAGGCAAATCCAGCTTCAGGTAGAAGAAACCAAAAGCCACCCAGCTGAACTTTCTGAAATGCTAATAGCAGAAGTAAAACAGATGACAGTCTTTTGACAAAACTAAAACAGAAATAATTACACAGATAATTAAAGAGATGATGACCATAATGAAGGAAATGTATAGTGACTCTATAGTAGGTACAGAAAAAAAAGAGGAGCTTAGTAAAGACAGGGAAACCATGAATGCCCCACATAGAAAAAAACTGTATTCCATAAAATAGATTGGAATGGATATCCAGCATATTAAATATTCTATCAAAAGTAGAGCAGAGCAATGTAACATGAAGATAGAATATCACATCTAGAAGGTAGGGTTGCAGTTGGTGATCTTCAAATGAAAGATTTCTTATAAATAGCAAGGGACCATGGAAAATCAATCCAACAGCTACTAGAGGATGTAAAGAAGTTTTACATCAGGTGGGGTTCTGGGGATCTAGGGGCTCCAGTGACACAACCTCTATTCTTCTGGCCCTTGTCCTCACTCTGACTAGGAATGTAAGAGTGGAGAAATGTAAGAGGCAAGGCTGACTCGAAGCCCAAGATCCCGCTAGCTCAGAATGAGGAGTTCAGGTCATCCGGGGCACAAAATGAGGAATTTAGAAATGAAAGTAGTGTGAAGCAGAAATTTATTCAAGTAATGATGAAGGTGGAGAAAAAGCTGCTCTGTGATAAGCAACATGGTGCTGAGAAGCTAGAAATTAGCTTCTCAAACTGGGGTCTTCACTCTGCCCACTCTTACAGAGGTTCTAAGCCAATTGGGGTCTTAACCTTTGTTGCTGGGGTGAGCAATTGCTATAGTGAGCCATTGCTAGGATGAGCTAAAGTTCATAGGGTCTAGGGACTTTCCAGTGAATGCAAACAAGCTGGTCTCTAAGAATAACTGTTCCAGTCCTGCAAAGGTTTTGCAAAGGGCAATTTCCAGTAAGCAGGTAGTTTCTATAGTCATCTGCAATTTCAGCCATGCTATGTCAGCCACCTCATCCCCTACATCCTTGCCTATCTCTCCTACTCAGTGAACCTACATTTGAATAATATAAGATTAACTGGAAACAAAAACAGATCAGAAGAGAGTACAAAGGATATTTAAAAAAAATACTATTCACAGAAGGAATAAGAAAAAATGTTCCAAGCTTGGAAAAAGAATTTGACATACAGAAATGCAAGGCATATAGAACTCCAAACAGCTGTGATCAGAAATGTTCTGCACCAAGGCATATCATAGTCAAGATTTCAGAAATTCAACACAAGAATTGACAATTAAAAGCTGTTAGAGGAAAGAAAAAATATCACCTATGAAGGAAAACCTATCCAAATCACAGCACATTTCTCAACACAAATACTTAATTCAAGGAGATCTTGGAGCAAAGTATTTCAAACTCTATAAGAAAACAACCTCCAACCCACATTGATATACCCCATAAAGTTATCTTTCAAAATTGATGACAAATAAGATACTTCCATGATAAACAACACCTGATGAAATTTATGACCACCAAACCAACAGACCAGAATTTCTGAAAGATATTCTACAAAAATATAATGACAACAAGTCCAAGAATCCAAATAGAATGAATCCAAGAGGCAAGGAAAGCAGTTAAATGGAAGGCAAAGAAAGGTAATTAATAATGGGTAAATTATATCATAACAAGAATAAGTCAATATCTATCAGTTATATCCATCAATGTGAATGGTCTCAAATCACCAATCGAGAGAAACAGATTGGCATAATGGATAAAGAAACAAGATCCAACAATATGCTACATAAAAGAAACACATCTAAATTAAAGACATTTATAGATTGAAAGTCAGAGGAAAACCATATGCCATGCAACAGGATCCTGGTAATAAAACAGGAATAGCAATTCTATTTGCAGACAAAGTGGATTTCAAACCAAAGCTGATCATAAGGGACAAATGAGTTCAGTAAATACTTGTTAATGAAACAACCCAAGAGAAAGAGAGAAAAATCACAAATATATATGCAACAAATACTGGCACACTCAACTATGTAATACAAACACTCTTGGATGTAAAACTCAGTTAAGAACTAATACAATTGTAATGGCAGACATCAATACCCCACAGTCACAAATATAGAGAATAACTAGACAAAAAATCAACAAAGAAATATTAGAACTGAACCTAATCTTTGAATCAAAGTACTTAGTAGATATATACAGAGTGATTCACCCAACAACAAGGGAGAATACACATTCTTCTCAGCAACACTGAGGACTTTCTCTGAAATAGACCATGTGCTAGTTCATAGAATACATTTCAGTAAATGCAAAGGACATAAAATTGCCCCATGCATATTATCAGATCATAGTCCAATAAAATTGGAAATAAATGGCAAAAGAAACCACAAAAACTTCCCAAATATATGGAAATTAAATAACAACCCACTGAACAACCAATGTGTCACAGATGAAATGAAGGAAGAGATTAGACACGTTCTACAATTATACATGACTTTCCTACATACTGAAACTCATAGGATGCAATGAAAGCAGTTCTACAATGGAAATTAATAGCCATGATTTCTCACATGAAAAACAGAGTAAGTTCATATATGTTACCTAATGTTGAACCTCAAGGTTCTAGAAGACAAAGTTATACATAAAAATTGTATTAGGAAGGAAATTATAAAAATCAGAGCAGAAATTATTGCCATTGAGAATGAGAAAATAATACAAAGAATCAGTGAATCAGAGTTGTTTCTATGAAAGATTCAATAAATTAGAGAAAACCTTAGCCAACCTTATAAAAAATGGAAAACAACCCAAATCCATGCAATTAGGAAGGAAAAGTTAAAAATAACAATGGATCCTACAAAACCCAGAATATCATCATCACTTCCTTTGAGAACTTGTACTCTAGTAAGATTGAAAACTCAGATGAAATAGATTCCTGGATACATATGAATTACCAAAGCTGAATCAAGATGTAAAAATTTTAAATAACACATCAGTCCATGAAGTTGAAGAAGTAATTAAAAACTACCAATAAAGGAAATCCCAGTTCAGATAGATTCACTGCTGAATTGTATAAGAACTTTAAAAATTGAATGCCACTTCTCCACAGTCTAATTAAATTAAAAGGAAAGCAAATCTCCCAAAGTCATTCCTAGAAGCAAGCATTACTCTGATACCAAATCCAGAGAAGGATCCAATCAAAAAAGAACTACTGGCCAATCTCATAATGAATGTGGATGCAAAAATCTCCATAAGGTACAGGCAAACAGAATGCATCAAATCATTGGAAAGATGATACACCAAGACAAAATAGAATTCATCCCAAAGATTGAGGAATGCTTCAACATATAAAAATCAACAAATGTAATATGCCACATTAACAGAACCCAGGTCAAAATACAATGTGATTATCTCAATATATGCAGAAGATTAATTTCACAACACACATTCAAGAAATACAATCTGACAAAAGCCATCTATGACCAACCAACAGCCAAAATCATACTAAATGGTCAAACCTGAAAGCTTTTACTCTGAAATCAAAAGCAAGACAAGAGTGCCCACCATTACCACTCCTATTCAATATAGTCCTGGAAAAAGCAATTAAATAAGAGAAAGAAATAAAAGGAATATGGATAGGAAAGGAAGATTTTTTTTTTTTTTGTGGGTACCAGGGGGTCGACATCAGGACCTCGCGCGCCAGCAGGCGCCCGTGCCGCTGAGCAATATCACCGGCCCCTTTTTTTTGTATGTGGGTTCCGGAAGTCGAACTCGGGCCCTCGCGCTTGCCGGGCAGGCGCTTAAGCCGCTGAGCCATCTCACCGGCCCAGGAAGATGTTAAATTATCATAATTTCCTGACATGGTACTCTACATAGAAGACATCTAATACTGCACCAAAATGCTCCTAAAAATGACCCCATTTCAGTAGCATAGCAGGATAGAAAATCAACACACACAAATCACTATCATTCCTGTACATGAATAACAAACACATTGGGAGAAATGAGGGGTACAACACCTTTCACAATAGCATCAAGAAAAATGAAATAGGAGTCATTTTAATAAAGGAAGTGAAAGAACTTTATGTTGAAATCTGCATTTTATTGGAGGTGAGGAGCAGCCAGCTATCTTGGTTTCAAGCACCTGGCTTTGGGCCCTTTGTCTTGTCTTGTTAACTGCTCCCTCCAGTACAGTTTTAACTATTTCCACTAAGAATTTGCCAGAAAACCTAATGAGGCTCTTATTTTATTCTTTCCCTTCCTGCAGACCCCTTTCCCCTACAGATGGATAAAAAATGGATACAGCAATATACTGTTTTTTTTTTTGTTGTTGTTTTTGTTTTTTGCTTTTTTTGGTGGGTACTAGGGGTTGAACTCAGGACCTCGCTCGCCAGCAGGCGCCCATGCCGCTGAGCGATATCACCAGCCCTTTATTTGTATGTGGGTATCGGGAGTCGAACTCAGGACCTCGCGCTTGCCAGGCAGGTGCTTATGCCACTAAGCTATCTCACCGGCCCAGCAATATACTGTTGACAAGAAATTCACTTCAAATACAATGTTTGAGATAAGTTAGAAGTAAAAGACTATGTAAAGATATACCATGAAAGCATTAATAAAAATTTAATGAAAGACTGTATTAACATGTATCAAATAACACAGATTTCAGAGCAAAGAAATTTAGAGTGGCAAACAGAGGTATTACATTATAATAAAAGTATCAACACACCAGGAAGACACAAAGATCTAAAATATACAGAGAACTCTCACAGCCTAGTATTTGAAGAAAAGGCTAAGTAGAAAATGTGGGTGAAATAATATGAACAGACATTTCACTGAAGAGGATGTACAGATGTGAATGAAGCCAATTTTGAAGCTAAAGATTTTCAACATCATCAGTTCTTCTGCTCTTGCCAGTATGCATCAGCTAGTCTTTGCAATTCATTGGGATTATAATCTCTTTCTTTGCTAACTGGTATCACTATTATTGAGCCCTAATCATTAGCTGGGGAGTCAAGATAGGAAATGGGTAGCTACTGAGTGGTGTTAATTGCCTGTAATGGTGAGGTTTCTGAAACAGGAAGGAAGTGCCATTTCTTTTTGGAGGAAGAGAGTGCTAGATTTATTGAGATATAATTTACATAAAGAAGAATTCATACTTTTTATTATACAATTCTAGCTTTCACAAAATCATTTCTGTAATCACCATCAAAATCCCCTATCACCTCAAACAGTTCTCTCATCTTTCTTATACCCTCCTCTTTATTATAATCTCAGTTCTCTATATCCACCAATCTGGTTTCTGTCCCTAAATTTCAGCTTTTTGAAGATTTCACATAAAGGCTGGGGATGTTTTTCAGTGGTAAAATGCTTACATTGCATATAAAAGTTTGATCACCAGCACTGTAAAAATATTGAAAGTATCACATAAATGCAATCATATAGTATGCAACCATTCTAGTCTGGTTTCTTTCATTTTGCATAATCTTTGAAACTTTTCAGTACTATAGAGTACAACAGCATTTTTTTCCTTTTGAATACTCAGTGATAGTTATTCTATTAAATGGATATATCACATTATATCTATCTACTCAGCAGTTGAGGGACATGTGGATTATTTCTAGAGTTTGGTGATTATGAAAAGTCATCATAAAATCGATGTACAGAATTTTGTAGGAATATTAAATTTATGTTTTGCCTGGGGTGAACTTCTAGGAATGGGATTACTGGATCATATTTATGTTAAACTGTTTACTACTTTTTCCAAACTTTGGCTTTCTACCAGTAATGTATTAGACTCTGCATCCCTGCTAGTAATTTATTATGTCAGTCTTTTAATGTCAGTCATTTTAATAGATATTTAATGGTATATCATTGTGATTATCTTTTCCTGGTTAATTGTAACCTTGAGACATTGCATGTCAGACACAGACTCAACGTTTTACACATATCTCACATTATACTTGTGGAAAACTAAATGCACCAGTTAAGGAAATGATTTTACTCAAGCTATTTAAACAAGGAAAACATTCATTAATGAGGACCATATCAAATGGAAGGAAGGAGGATTTTAATTTACAAAAGCAGGAAAATTGAGGATTCACACAATTGCATAAGAGCAGTGAAGTTCTTTCTAGTTTGAGTAAGTCTTCTCTCAGAATATAAATGATTATTCCTCTGGGAACAGATGGCTTAGTTAAAGTACAACATTGCCACTTCTCATGTCATTTATGTGACATAAATGCTATTAACTTTTCCATCTTACTTTTGAGGAAATTGAAGCCTGTGAATATTAAGTAACCTTCCAAAGCTTGTCCAGCTAGTAATTGGCTGAGCCTGTGCTACACATACTTTTCAAGAGCAGAGGTTATATTTATGTCCTATTTTTAAGACTCTTACACAGTACCTAGAATGTAAGAAGATTCCTGAATATGTATTAGTTCAGCAAATACGATAATGCATGGCACTCTAGACTTGCTAACAGTTTTACGATTATACGAGGATATTTTAGACCTTCCTCTTAGGCATATTAACTTTTACTTCTTATTTACATTTTTAAAGATTTCCCTTATAGCAAAATAATTTAAGAGTTATAAAAAACTGGTAGAAAGAATTGTAACATGAGAAAAATGCTATTTTCATGACATATATTGATCTGTAGTTTTCTTTCAATGCTTTTGGTTTTAATATCAGGTTGACTCTGGCCCATAGAGTGAGTCCAGAATTATAAACTTTTCTTCAACTACAGAATTGTGTGTGTGTGTAGATTTTGGTACTATTTGGTAAAAATGTAACAAATATTTATATTTGTAATAGAATTCACCATTGAAGCCATCTGGGCCTGTGATTTTATTTCACATTGCTATTGATTTTGAGCATCTTTTATTTACTATTCTGTTTCCTTTGGTGAAGTGTTCACATTTTTTGACCATTTTGTGCTTGTGGTTTCTTTGCATATTGGTGAGTTTTTCAAAGTGCTTTATACATCCTGGATACAAACTTTGTAGAAAACAACATACTGGACTTGAGAATGCAATCCTTGAAAGTGTGTTCATGAGTAAGATCAGTAATATCACTAGCTAAAAGCTTCTGGCACTCGAGCTCCAAACAACAAACCTAAAACAATAAAAAAAATCTACTTTTTAAAAAAAAATTTGGGTCCTATTTACTTGTTCAGCTTCTAACACTAGTGATACTATATGATGTTTACAAATTTACACATACAATAGATATTGCAAATTGGGAAGAAACTATTCAAAGAAAAGAAAAACTGATGCGGAAAGGGAAAAAAGGAAGGAAAAAGGAAAAAAAAAACATAAACAAGATAGTTAAGGTAGATATAATGCTAGTTTCTCTTAGTTCATTGAAAAGAAAGGTTTGTGTTAATGTTCAGGCAATACCTCATGCCTATAGCTTTTTTACTTTATGCAAAAAGGTAAAACAAAATTTCATAACAAAATAATAGAAGAATAACAATAGTTAATACATTACATGTTGTTATCTTTAAAGCAGTTGCTCAGGGTACAAGATATGGGCATAAAAATTTCTCCAATTAATATTAGCACAAACCTTCCATTTTAATGAACTAAGAGACACTACTAGTATAACTGATTTGCATTTTTCCGTTTTCCCTACTGTCCTTTCTCCTTTCACCCGTACTAGTTCCTTTTTCCTTTTGAACAATTTCTTCCCATTTCAGAATATCTATTGTACATATTAGATCTTATTTACTCTTTCAGTTTCTCACACCAAGGAGACAATACAATATTTATGCATGTGAGTCTGATTTATTTCACTTATGAGTATGGTCTCAAGTTGCATCTATTTACCTGTAGAAGTCTCCAGTTTATCATTCTTTATGGCTCAGTAGTACTCCATTGTATAAAAAGACATCTTTTCATCAATTCCTTGGTTGATGGGTATTTGGGTTGTTTCCAAGATTTAGTTATTATAAATTGTACTGCTATAAACATGAATGCACATATATCACTATGTTATGATGTTTTTAATTCTGGGAAGATACACAGAAGGGAAATAGCTGGGTCAAATGGGATCTCCAATCCTAGTATTTTGAGGAAAATCCACACTGACTTCCACAGTCATTGTACCAATCTACACATCCACCAACAATGGAAAAGTGTTCCTTTTACTCTATAGCCCCTCCTGCATTTGTTGTTGGTTGATTTCTTGATGATAGTCATTCTTTCTGTTGTGAGATGGAATCTCAGTATTGTTTTAATTTCTCATGCCTATATCTTGTACCCTGAGTAACTACTATGAAGATAACAATACACAATGTATTAATTATTGTTATTCTCCTATTATCTTGGTTTGAAATTCTGTTTTACATTTTTCTTGTTTAAAATTTGAAAAAAAGACTACATTTTTGACAAATTACTAAATTATGGCAGCGGAGAACCTGAAATCAACAAAAATCTTATACAGCATAGAATCCAGGATGTCCACATAGAAAATAGAAGGAAATTCCTTGCATAGCCTCCTCATCTTCTCAGTAGGGATCATCCTGAAATCATGGATGAGAACCATGAAAGGCCTCTCCTGTTGGGAAAAAATAATTGGGAGGACCTCAAGAGACTACAACACCACTATGGACACACACACTCTTCACTACTAAAGATTCTTATCATTTTTATAGGCTCTGATAACCACCTAGGGAAATCTCAAAGGCTACAGGCTAAACTATCCCTAGGGAATTAGCCTACACAGAGCCTGAACTATATTTAATTCCCTATAAGCAATGCTACAACTGCTGTTCAATTCCTGGAGCTAGAGACCCGGATAGAATGACTTTTGATGTAGGGATAATATCATTGCATCCCTCTATCCCTGAGGCTCATCACTATAACATTCACACTGATTAGGGCACTGTCCTTGAGCAGAGTTCCTGTCATGCCCTTCCCTGAGGGTCAAACTTGCACAGGGCTGTGTTCCATCTCCCCTGTCCCAGTAACCTGTGCACTCTCTCCTGAGTTCTAGGTGGGAGTGGTTCAAAGCCACTTCAGACCCAGAACCTTGAACTACTGGAGCATTCATGCTATCACTACACCAGGTACATTAGTAGTCTACACTCCATGGGCTTCAGGCATCTGGCACACCAGAACAGTTTCCTGCCACCCATGCCAGAGTTGAGGCAATGGTCTGCCCTCTATATATTTCAGGCTTACAGAAGGCCAGAGCTGTTTCTTCTATTAGCACCACAGCTAAAGTAGTGCCCCAGTAACAGGGATCCACAGGCTTTACTGACCCATTTACATGTGCTTTCTGTGGCTAAGAAGACAATGCTTTATTTCCCAGGGAATCAGAGCCTTATGTGAGCTGTGGCATCCTACCCTCAAGGCCAAACAGCTGTAACTCTGCCTTAGTCACATTCTCATGGCTGGAACAAAATAGCAGACACCTACAACTTAAAAGAGAGATTTATTTTGGCTCAATGTTTCAGAGAATTTTCTGTCCATGGTTGGTACACTGAAATGCAGAAATGGTATGGTGGAAATGCCTGGCATGGAGGAAAACTGCTTACATGGTGGTCGGAGAGCAGAAAGGAAAGAAAGGAGTTGGGGGTAAAGTATTCACTTTTAGAGCATGCCTACAGTGACCCTCCTCTAATCAGGCCCCATTTCCTAACTGTAGGTCAGCTATATCACCTCATAATCCATTCACATTCCAAATGTTCCATCTCCTAGGACATGAGAGTTTTGGGAGACATTCTAGATGTACATCATAATATTCCACACCTGACCCAAAAAAGATGTATGTGCATCTCTTTATGCAAAATCCTTTTATTCCATGTCTAAGATATGGAAAGATTTAACAGGTCCAGCATTGCTGAAAAGCCAAAGTCCAAAGTCTTGGCTGAGACTCAAGGCAAACTCTTACCTATCAGTCCCAGTAAAAATCAAAAAGAATGTTAAACACAATGAGTTCTTGAAAATAGTAACCCAAGGTGAAGCAGAACAGGAATAAATTACATGGGATTGAATCAACTAATAAAGTCTGACTATAGCTTTTCTTTGAAATATTTCAGATGTTTCAAATTTTGTATTTTCTGGAGATGAGCAACTCATTTCTATTTTTCTCAAGCTATGTGTGACTTTTAACAATTGAACAGATTATACTTTTATAAATGCATATGATACTTATCTGGTTTTGTACTTCCCCATTTCCTCCATAATTTAAAAACACTTGAGTAGTCTTATTTAGTATTAATATAATTATTTACATATTCAATAGAAATCTCTCTTCCTTGTAATAGGACATATTATGAATGTCATGATTGAGAATGATGTGCATGGAATGAAATATGACTACAGGTATAAAGAATAAGGTAGACTTTATGGAGTCAATGCTTACAAAATTGTCATATAAAAACTGATCTGATACCTGTATTACAGTGTTCCTTATACAGTGTTCCTTAAACACAAGTAAAAACAGGTCACTTCCCGGTAGGCCAAGGAACGTTAGGATATTTTGGAGATTTCAGGAAAAACATATTTCATCCAAATATACAGGTACTTCTAGTGAAAACCGATAGAGAGCTTTTGACTTGGATTCCTCAACTAAAGAGGTTTTTTATAGGCCAATCTGAGGCTTATACTAACTTCCACCTAAGGTAAATTAGCATTCCTTTTGGGGGTGGGATTGAACTAAGGGCCTTCACAAAGCTCTCTCTCTCTCTCTCTCTCTCTCTCTCTCTCTCTCTCTCTGTCTCTCTCTCTCTTTCTCTCCCATTCTCTCTCATTTTACAAAGCTTATGACTAAGACTCAAAGTTATAAAGTTGTCCACACTTGGCTTGAATTTGTTATCCTCTTGTTTCAGCCTTTCAGAGTGCTAGTGTAAGAGGCATATGCCAATACTTTTGGCTTTGGCTACTATTTTTGCTGCATTTATGTAAGTAATCAGGCATCATCTGGGGAAGTTTGATTGTAGAGAAGTATCTTCATTTCAATTAAAAATAGAATACCTTTGTGAGTTATCAGATTTTACTCTTAGTCATTGTTTTTGAGTTATATGCCACCTGTTTGAAAACTAAATGTTACTTTTTACTTTGTTTTCCAATGTAGGTTCCGTTATTTTGCAAATTTTGTCAGTCCTTAATGAATCTTTCAGTTCTTCTTATGGCTACAACTATCCAACATAATGTTTTCAAATTTTCTCCCACTTTCCTGACTTGGCATCACTGAAAACTAAAATCTACCTTGATTTAATTTTTTTTAAATTTTACTTTATGGAAAAAAGGCAAAATGGCATTTCACAACAAATTATTAAGAGAATAACAGTAGTTAATACATTGCAAACTGTTATCGTCAAAATAGTTACTCAGAGTAAAAGATATGGGCATAAAACACTCCCCAACTGATATTAGCACAAACCATGCTTTTCAAGGAACTAAGAGAAACTAATAGTATAACTGACTTGCATTTTTCTCCCTCTTACATTTCCTTTTTCCCCTTTCTCCATCCTAGTTCCTATTTCTTTTAAACAATTTCTTCCCATTTCACAATATCTATAAATTTTAGACCCTCTTTACTGTTTCAATTTCTCACACAGGGGAGAAAATACAATGTTTATATGCGTATGATTTATTTCACTTATGAGCATGATATCGAGTTGCATCTATTTACCTACAAAAGTCTCAAGTTTATCCTTCTTTATGGCTAAGTAGTACTCCATTATATAAAAAGACCACATCTTTTTTATCTGGGTAAAATGGGACCTCAAATCCTAGCTTTTTGAGGAAATTCTACACAGATTTCCACAGTGATTCCACCAGTCTACACTCTCACTAACAGTGGAGAAGGGTTCCTTTTTCCCCCACAGCCCCTCCAGCATTTGTTATTTATTTATTTATTTATTTATTTTATTTAAAGAGAAAAAATAGAACAAAATATCTAAAGAACATAGTAGGAGGGTAAAATGGTTAATACATTGCATACTGTTGACTTTAGTTAATCAGGGTACAAGATATCAGCATTCAATTGTCCAAACAATATTAGCACAAACCTTTCTTTTCAATGAATTAAGTGAATTTACTAGTATATCTATCTTAACTATTTTGTATATACATACAAAATTTTTCTTTTCCTTTCCTTCTTTTCTCCATTCCCTCATCCCAGTTTCTCTTTCCTTTTGAAAAGTTTCCTCCTGTTTTACCATATCTATTGTACATTTTGGATCTCATTTACTCTTTCAGTTTCTCACACTAGGGAGACAATACAATGTTTAACCCATGTGCTTCTGGTTTGTTTCACTTATGAGTATTTTCTCGAGTTGCATCCATTTACCTATAAAAATCTCCAGTTTATCTTTTCATGGCTGAGTAGTACTCCATTGTATAAAAATACCACATCTTTTTTATCAATTTCTTGGTTGATGGGCATTTGGGTTGTTTCCAAGATCTAGCTATTACATATTGTGCTGCAATAAACATGGGTGCACATATATCGCTGTGGCATGATGTTTTTAATTCTTCTGGGAAGATATCCAGAAGGGGAATAGCTGGGTCAAATGGGACCTCCAATCCTAGTTTTTTGAGGAATCTCCACCCTGATTTCCACAGTGGCTACATCAGTTGACACTCCCACCAAGAGTGGAGAAGAGTTCCTTTCTCCCCACAGTCCCTCCAGCATTTGTTATTGATTGATTTCTTGATAATAGCCATTCTTCCTGGGGTGAGATGGAATCTCAGTATTGTTTTAACTTGCATCTCTCGAATGACCAGTGATGTTACACATTTTTTTTGTATATTTATTTGCCATTTGTTTTTCTTCATCTGAGAAATGTGTATTCATCTCAGATGCCCATTTTTGGATTGGGTCTTTCAATTTGGAAGGTCTGATTTATTTGAGTACTTTATATGTTCTCGTTAGTAATCCTTTATGTGACAAACAGCTGTCAAACAATTTTGCCCACGTTATGGGTTGCCCTTCACTCTATTGGTGGTTTCTCTTGCTGGGCAAAAGCTTTTTAATAAGATGAGATCCCAGTTGTTGATTCTTTGTGATAGTTCCTGTGCCGCTGGGGTTTTATTCATATAGTCTTTGCCTACACCAATGTCTTCAAGTGTTTTACCTATTCTAAATTCCAATATATTTAATGTTTCTGTTTTAATATTTAGATCTTTGATCCATTTTGAATTTAGTTTAGTGCACGGTGAAAGATATGGGTCTAATTTTAATCTTCAACATGTGCAAAGGCAGTTTTTCCAGCACCATTTATTAAAAAGGCTATCTTTCTTCCAGTGAATGTGTTTGGCACCTTTGTCTAAGATGAGGTGGCTTAGTATGTGTGGAGTAGTTTCAGCATCTTCTAATCTGTTCCATTGATCTTTGGATCTGTTTTTTTTTTTTTCCAGTACCATGCTGTTTTTACCACAATAGCTTTATAGTATAATTGCAAATCAGGGATTGTGACGCCCCTTGCCTCGCATTTGTTGCCCAGAATTGTGTTTTCTATTGTAGGTCTCCTCTGGTTCCAAATGAATTTTAGGTTTGTTTTCTCTAATTCTGTTGGATGTGCTGTTGGAAATTTGATTGAAATTGCATTAAATCTGTATAACAATTTTGGAAGTATGGCCATTTTCACTATATTTGTTCTTCCTACCCAAGAGCAAGGGATATCTTTCCATTTTCTGATATCCTCTTCAATCTCCTTTTTCAGAGTACTATAGATTTCACTGTGGAAGTCTTTTACATCCTTTGTTAGATTGATTCCTAGGTATTTCCTTTTTTTAATGTTATTGTGAAAGGTGTTGTTTCCCTAATTTCTCTTTCAGTGAGTTTGTTATTCGTGTACAGGAAGGCTATAGATTTTGGATTGTTGACTTTGTATCCAGCTATACTACTGAATTTGCTTATTAAATCTAGTAGTTTTTAGTGGAGGTTTTGAGGTCTTCTATATAGAGGATCATGTCATCTGCAAATAATGATAATTTAACTTCTTCCTTTCCTATACTCATTCCTTTTATTTTGTGCTCTTTTCTAATTGCTCTGCCTAAAGTTTCCAGGACTCTGTTGAATAAGAGTGGGGACAGCGGACATCCTGCTCTTGTTCCTGATTTTAGAGAGAAAGCTTTCAGTTTTTGTCCATTTAGCATGATATTGGCTGTTGGTTTGTCATAGACAGCTTTTATCAGATTAAGATAAAGACCATCTCTTCCTATTTTCTGTAGGGATTTTATGATGAATGTGTGCTGAAATTTGTCAAAAGCTTTTTCTGCATCTATCAAGATGATCATATGATTTTTGTCCTTGGTTCTGTTAATATGGTGTATTACATGTATTGATTTACATATGTTGAATCATCCCTGCATTACTGGGATGAATCTAAATTGGTCATGGTGTATAATCTTCTTGATGATTTGCTGGATTCTGTTTGACAGTATCTTATTGAGGATTTTTGCATCTATGTTCATTAGGGAGATTGGCCTGTAGTCTTCTTTCTTGGTTGGATCCTTCTCCGTTTTTGGTATCATGGTAATGCTTGCTTCCAGGAATGAATTAGGGAGTATTGCTTCCATTTCAATTTCCTTAAAGATTTTGAGAAATAGTTGTGTTAGGTCTTCTCTAAATTTCTTGCAGAATTCAGCAGTGAATCCATCAGGGCCTGGGCTTCTCTTTTTTGGGAGGTTTTCAATTACATATTCAATTTCATTGATTGATATTGGTTTATTTAGGATTTTTATAACTTCTTGATTCAGTGTTTTTCATTCATGTTTATCTAGGAATCTGTCCATTTCTTCTGCATTTTCCATTTTATTAGAATACAAACATTCATAATATATATAGATGATCTTCTGCATTTCTGCAGGGTCCACTGTGATATCACCCTTTTCATTCTTAATTGTGTGGATTTGAGTGTTTTCTTTACTTTTTAAAATAAGCTTTGATAAGAATTTGTTGATTTTATTTAATCTTTCAAAAAACCAACTCTGATTCATTGATTCTTTGTATCGATTTTTTAGTCTCCAATACATTAATTTCTGCTCCGATCTTTATAATTTCCTCCCTTGTATGAGATTTTGGCTTAGCTTGCCCTTCTTTTTCTAGAAGTTTGAGGTTCACCATTAAGTTGTTTATTTGTGCTTGCTCTGTTTTCCTGATATGGGGATTTAATGCTGTAAATTTCCATCTTAGGACTGCTTTCATTGTATCCCATAAGTTCCGGTATGGTGTGTCATCACTATCATTCAGTTGTAGAAACTGTCTAATTTCTTGTTTAATTTTATCTGTTACCCATTGGTTGTTCAGGAGGGTGCTATTTAATTTCCATATGTTTAGGAATTTCTTGTGGTTTCTTTTGCTGTTGATTTCTAATTTCATTGCACTATGGTCTGATAATATTCATGGGATAATTTCAATTCCTTTGGATTTACTTAAGCAGGTTCCATGAGCTATTAGGTGGTCTACTTTGGAGAATGTTTCATTGTGCAGCTGAGAAGAATGTGTATTCTGATGTTGTGTGATGGAACACTCTGTAGATATCTACTAAGTCTATTTGATCAAAAGTTTAGTTGAGTTCTAATATTTCATTTTTGATTATTTGTCTAGGTGATCTATCTTTTTGTGACAGTGGAGTATTGAGATCCTTCAATACAATTGTATTAGAGCTTATTTGATTTTTCATGTCCATTATTACTTGTTTTATTTAGTTGGGTGCACTGGTATTTGTTGCATGCATATTTATGATCGTTATCTCTTCCTCTTGAATTGTTCCCTTTACAAGGATGTAGTGAACTTCTTTATCTCTCTGAATCATACTTGGCTTGAAACACACTTTGTCTGCCAAAAGAATAGCTACCCCTGCTTTTTTCTGGATTCCTGTCTCATGGAGTATTGTTTTCCATCCTTTGACTTTCAGTCTATGAATTTCTTTCTGAATTAAATGTGTTTCTTGTATACAGTATATTGTTGGATCTTGCTTCTTGATCCATTTTGCCAGTCTGTGCCTTTTGATTGGTTAACTGAGACCATTAACATTGATGGTTAAAACTGATATATATTGACTTCTCCTTGTCATGTTATTTTCCTGTTGTTGACTCCCTCTCTTTTTATTCCTTCCCTCTGTTTAATTGTGTGCCCTGCCCGATGGATTCCTTCTGTTGGGGTTCCTGGAGTTGTAGTAATTATTATCTCTTTCTAGAATATCATTCAAAATATTTTGGAGTGCTGGTTTGGTGGTCATAAATTTTCTCAGATGTTCTTTGTCATGGAAGTGTTTTACTTCTCCATCAGTTTTGAAAGATAGTTTTGTGGGGTACATCAATCTGCGTTGAAGGTTATTTTTCTTTAGAAGTTGAAATACTGAGCTGGTGAGACAGCTCAGGGGCATAAGCACCTGCCTGGCAAGCACGAGGTCCTGAGTTTTACTCCGAGTACCAGCATAAAAAAAAAAAAAGAAGTTGAAATGCTTCACTCCAAGATCTTCTTGACTTGAGGGTTTGTGCTGAAAAGTCAACTTTGATTCAGATGGGCTTCCTTTATAGGTGATTTGTTTCTTTTCCCTAAGAGCTTTTCAGATTCTACTATTGTGTTGATTTTCTGGAATCTTGACTGTGACATGCCTTGTGGAAGATATTTTTTAATCATGCCTAATTGGAGTTCTATAAGCATCACTTATCTGTTCATCAAATTCTTTTTCTCTACCATGGGAATTTTCTGATGTGATGTCTGTGAACAGTGTTGTTATGTCATTTATGTTGCCTCTTGCTTTTTCATTGACTCCAATCATTCTTGTTATTTTTATTTGCCTCATCTAGCAGCTGCTGGATTGCATTCTCATGGTCCCTTGCTATTTTTAAAAATTCTTTATTTTCATGATTACTAACCCAAAGCCTGTCTTCTGTATCTGAGATCTTGTTCTCACATTGTCTTAATCTGCTACAAATACTTTCAATGGAATTTTTGCTCTGGATATCTGATTGAATCTGCCTTGTAGATTACATTTCTATCCTATGCTGAGCATTTATGTGTTGCATAATTTTTTTCTTTTTATGGGTACTGGGGGTGGACCTCAGGACCTCGCACGCCAGCAGGCGCCCATGCCGCTGAGCGATATCACCGGCCCCTTTTTCGTATGTGGGTTCCAGGAGTCGAACTCGGGCCCTCACGCTTGCCAGGCAGGCGCTTACGCTGCTGAGCCATCTCACCGTCCCATAATTTTCTTAAGTTTGTCTATTTTTTTGTTTGTATCTGCTCTAGCATCCTAAAGCATGGTCTTCATTGTGGACATCATCTCTGCAGTTATCTGAGAAATTATTTCTGATTTGATTTTTTCCAGAGCCTCATCTAATTGCTTTGTTGTTACCACTTCATAGATTCCAGGTGGGTTGCTTTCAGATTGTGCCACCTCATTGCCCCCTGGAGTTGCCTTTGGTGAACTGGATGTGTGGGGTTGCATCTTAAGTGTCATTTCATTTTCTTTTCTTTCTTTAGTTAAATTCCTAGAGTGACATTTGTAAATTGCCTATGGTAGGTTGCTTTATTGCTAGTATTTAAAACAAAACCCTTAGAAGATGACTAGTTCTCTGAGGTGTCTTCCAGGTGTAGCTTATTTTTGGGTTTTTAGTCTGTGGCAAGATCCTACCTCTTCAATTTGTTGGACATGAGAAGTTGCTGCATGTTTGGCAGAGTCCTTGGTTCTTTGGTACTGTGCCACAGTAATTTCTGTGACCTTTAGTCAATCTCAGTCATGGAATATCAGGAAGAAGAGCTGTTTAGAACAATTAGTCGCTTTTAACTATAGTAGTACCAAAAGCATCAAATGCAGCCTAGAAAATAAGAGACTGAGCTAACCAGTTATTTCCAACTTTTAACTGCATACACTATATTTGTGATTGTGTAACATAATCTAAAACAAACCAGAAAACTATATGCAGTATACAAGTCCTTAATATGTCAATTTTGTCCTCAGGAATTTAAATTTAAAATCAGTTAAGGAGGAAACAGAATTGGAAGAGGAGGAAGAAATTAGATGTAAGGCTGGAGGAGAGAGAGGGATCCTGCTAACATTGGGAAACTGGTGCAGAAACTGTTGAGAAAAAGAGAAGGGGGATAAAAGGATAAACAGATCAGAATCACAATCACAAAGAGGTTAGAAACTCTGTTTACACTCATATAAAAACAAGATCAAACAATGAAGGAAAGAACACACAAAAACAAAAAACTAAACAAATCAAAAACAAAAACAAAGAAGAAAAAGAAAGAAAAAGAAAAAAAAACCACCAGGAATAAAAAATAAATGAAAAAAAAAAAAAAAAGAAGTTCACTTCCTGGTTTGTCTCTGCTGTAGACACCATGTGGAGACAGTGTCCTATTCCATGTGGATCTTTCCCAACAAACCAGCAGCAGGTTTTTGGCGGGTTAGTGGATAATCTCAGTACTTTCTGGCAGAGAAGAGATTCATCCAGCCTGCCACCATCAGCACACCTTCCGTGGGCCTGAGCCCAGCTGGGAGCCATAGATGGAGCAGCAGCTGCCCTGCATTCCGATTTCAGCTGCCCTCCCCCAAAGTGGTGCCCAGCTAATAGCTCTCTCGCGTGGGATGGCTGAGCCTCAGCACTCACCACCAGCCAGTGCAATCCTTCACGCCCGCTTCTCCCCTGCACTGCTGCATCTCTTGTCTTTCTGTGGAGTACCCTGGGGACACTGGCAGTCACTGTGTGTCCACAGGTTTGAACCTCTTCTGTCACGCAGTGAGTTCTGACCCAGGGAGAAGGCGCTGGCAGCCATCTCCTTCTTTGTTGAAGTTTCTCTCTTCACTCTCTCTGTGTGCCCTGAACTGCACTTCAGATCCTTCCTGGGTCGAGGGGAGCCACTTCCCTCTTTCTTGTCCTCCCTGAACCACCATATTCCAGCATCTGGATGGTGACTCTCAGGGAGGCCCACGGTCTGCTTCTCACCACTCCACCATCTTCTTGGAACCTTGTTATTTGTTGATTTCTTGAAGAAAGCCATGTTTTCTGGAGTGAAATGGAATCTCAGTGTTGTTTTCATTTGCATCTCAGGAATAACCAATGATATGAACATTTTTTCATATATTTACTTGCCATTTGTATTCCTTCATCTGAGAAGTCTATATTCATCTCAGATGCCCATTTTTATTGGGTCTGTGAATTTGCATGGTGTTTTTTTAATTCATTATATGTTCTTGATAGAAGTCCTTTGTCTTAGGGACAATTGCCTAAATATTTTCCCACACTGTGCATTGTCTTTCACTCTTTTGGTGGTTTCTTTTGATGGGGAAAAGCTTTTTAATAAGATGAGATACCAATTGTTGATTATTTGAAGTATTTCCCATACTGTTTGGGTTATTTCATTAACTCTCTGCCAACACCTATGACTTTGAAATTTCTACCTACTTTCTCTTCCAGTAGATTTAGTGTTTTTGTTTAAATATTTATATCTTTAATCCATTTTGACTTTAGTTTGGTACCTGGCAATAGACATGCATCTTTCTTTAGTCTTCAGCATGTGGAGAGACGGTTTTTCCAGCAGCATTTATTAAAGAGGCTATTTTCTTACAGGTGCACATATTTGGACCCTTTGTCAGATATAAGGTGACTGAGTGTGTCTGTAGTTATGTCTGTATTGTCTAGTCTGTTCCACTGATACTATGGTCTGTTTCTTTTTCTAGTACCATGCTGTTTTTTTCACAGTAGCTTTGTAGTATAATTTCAAGTCAGGGATTATGATATCTCCTGTCTTACCTTTGTTGCCCAGGATTGCTTTTGCTATTCTAGTTCTCATCATTTTCCATATAAATTTTTGGAAAGTTTTCTCTAGTTCGGAGTTATGCTAATGGTATTTTGATCAGGATTGCATTAAATCTGTATAACAACTTTGGGAGTATGACAATTTTCACTATGTTGATTCTTCCCATCCATGAACATGGGATATCTTTCCATTTTCTGATATCCTCTTCCATCTCCTTTTTCAGAGTACTGTAACTTTCAATATATAGATCTTTTACTTCCTTTGTTAGATTGATTCCTAAATATTTCTCTTTTTTTGATGGTAATGTGAAAGGTGTGGTTTTCCTTATTTCTCTCTGAGTGAGTTTGTTATTTGTGTGCAGGAATGCTATTGATTTTTGAGTGTTGACTTTGTATCCAGCTATGCTTCTGAATTTGGTTATTAAATCTTGAAGTCTTTTGGTGGAGTTTTTGGGGTTTTCTATGTAGAATATCATGTCATCAGCAAATAATAATAATATAACTTCTTCCTTTCCTATCCTTATTTTTTTTTATTTCTCTCTCTCTGGTCTAATTGCCCTGGCTAATGTTTCCAGGACTATGTTGAATAGGAGTGGAGACAGTGGACATCCTTATCTTGTTCCTGATTTTAGAGTGAAAGATTTCAGTTTTTCTCCATTTAGTATGATGTTGGCTGTTGGTTTGTCATAGATGGCTTTTATCAGATCGAGGTAAAGGCCATCTATTCCGATTTTCTGTGGGGTTTTTATAATGAATAAGTGTACTTTGTCAAATGCTTTTTCTGCATCTATTGAGATGATCATGTGATTTTTGTGTTTGGCTCTACTGATACAGTGTATTAGATTTTTTGATTTATGTAAGTTGAAGCATCCCTGCCATACTGGGATGAATCCCACTTGGTCATGGTGTATAATCTTCTCAAAGATTTGCTGCATTCTGTTTGCTAGTATCTTAGTGAGGATTTTTGCATTTATGTTCATTAGGGATTTGCCTGTAGTTTTTTTTTTGTTTGTTTGGATCTTTCTCTGGTCTTGGTATCAGGGTAATATTTGCCTCCAGGAATGAGTTGGAGAGTATTACTTCTCTTTCAATTTCATTAAAGGGTTTGAGGAGTATTAACATGAAATCTTCTCTAAATTTCTTGTAGATTTCAACAGTGAATACATTTTTATTTGTAAGTTTTTAATTGTGTACTCAATTTCCTAAACTGATATTGGGTTATTCAAAATATATTTTCTTGATTTAACTTATGTCATTTATACATATCTAGGAATCTGTCCATTTCTTCTGTATTTTCCATCCTATGTGAATGAAGTTTTTAAAAGTAGATATGAAGATATTCTGCATTTCCACAGGATCTGTAGCGATTTCAAACTTTTCATTTCTCATTGCATGAATTTGAGATTTTTACTTTCCTTTTTCATAAGGTTGGCTAGGGGGTTATCAATATTATCTATTCTTTGAAAGATCCAACTCTTTGATTTTTTTTATTGCTTTCTTAGTCTCAATTGTGTTAAATTCTTCTCTGATCTTTATAATTTCCTCCCTTGTATGGGCCTTGGGCTCAACTAGCTCTTCTTTTTCTAGAAGGAGGTGCAACATTAGTTTGTTTATTTGTGTTCATTACTTTTTTTTGATGTGAGAATTCACTGTTATAAACTTCCATCTTAGGACTGCTTTCATTGCATCCCATAGGTTCCTGTATGTTGTATCTGCTTTTTTAATTGCAGATATTGTTTAATTCTTTAATTTCATCTGTGACCCATTTGTAGTCCAGGAGGGTGTTATTAAATTTGCATGTGTTTGTGGAGCTTTTGCAGTTTCTTTTACTGTTAATTCCCAATTTTATTACACTATAGTAAGATACTATGCATGGGATAATTTCAATTATTTTTCATTTACTTAACCCTGTTTCATGGGCTATTACATGGTCTATTTTACAGAACATCCGTGGTGCAGAAGAGAAGAATGTGTATTCTGGTGTTACAGAGCATAGTGTTACACTCTGCAAACACTACTAAGTCTAGTTGTTTACAGGTATGGTTCAGTTCTGATTTTTTGCTGAATTTTTGTGTAGTTGATCTATCTCTTTGTGACAATGGGGTATTAGGGTCCTGCACTATAACTGTGTTATTGCTTATTTGATTTTTCATGTCTATTAATATTTGTCTTATATAGTTTGGTGCTGCCTTCTTTGGTGCCTGTATATTTTATGATTGTTATCTCTTCCTCTTGAAATTTTCCCTTAACAAGTATGTAGTGACCTTCTTTATCCTTTTGATCATTCTTGGTTTGAAGTTCACATTGTCTACAAACAAAATAGCTACCCCTGCTTTTCTCTGGGTTCCTGTTGCATCACATATTGTTTCCCAATCTTTGACTTTCAGTCTATGAATTTCTTTTTGAGGGAAATATGTTTCTTGTATACAGCATTTTTTTGGATCTTTTTAAATGATCCATTCTGCTAATCTGTTTCTTTTGTTTGTTGAATTGAGGCCATTGATGGTTATAACTGATTTGTATTGACTTATCCTTGTCGTGTTATTTTCCTACTCTTGTTTCCCTGTTTTTCTCTTTTTTTTAATTGCTTGCCCTGCCTGGTTGTTTCTTTATCTTGTTGTTCTTGGAACTGTGGTCATTTTTATCTCTGTCTAGAATATCTTTCAGTTCCTTTTGTAGGGTTGCTTTGGTGGTGATGAATTTCCTCAGTTGTCCTTTGTCGTGGAAGTATCTTATTTCTCCATTTATTTTGAAAGAGTTTTGTAGAGTACATCAGTCTGGGGTGGAGGTTGTTTTCTTTCAGGACTTGAAATGCTTCATTCTATCCAAGATGTTCTTGAATAGAGGGTTTGTGTTGAGAAGTCCACTGTGATTCTGATAGGCTTTCCTTTATAGGTGATCTGTTTCTTTTCTCTAACAGTTTTTACTATTCTGTTCTTGTGCTGAATTTCTGGATTCTTGATCAAGATATGTCAGTGTGTAGATTTATTTTGGTTCTGGATATTTGGAGTTCTATATGCCTCACTTATCCGTATGTCTGATAATTTTCCCATGCTTGGGAAACTTTCTGCTATTACTTCTGAAATAGCCATTTTATGCCATTTGTTTTGACTCCTGCTTTTTGATTGACACCTCTCTGTCTTATATTATTTTTCTTTGCATCGTGTTGCAGCTGTTGAATTGTTTCCTGATACATTTTTATTTTTAAGGGATCTTTACTTTTGTGATTGCTAACTACAAATTCTGTCTTCAATGTCTGAAAGTCTCTCTTCTGGGTTGCTTAAGTGGTTTTGCCAGCTTTCAAAGGAATTTTTAATTTCCTGGATATCTGTTTGAATGTTTCATGCATTCTATTTCTTTCCTATATTATTCATTCAAGGTTTTCATCATTTTGCTATGCTCCTCTATTTTTTTTATCTATGGCTACACTAGATTTGCTGAGCAATTTTTTACTATGGTTGACATTTCTTTTTTTACCTGAGAGATTATTTCCGATGCAATTTCCTGTATAGCCTCATGGATTTGTTTCTTTACTTCAATTTCCATCATTTCAGAATTATCAGGCATGTGTCTTACATTTTCCTCTATCTTGATGTCTCCTGGACTTGTTCTGGCTGGGCTAGAAGTCTGAGATTGCATTTTGCTTGTGCATCTTGTCATTTTCTATTTCAAAAATGTTTTATTTTGTTTTGTGTGTTGATCCTTGTGTTTGTAGCAGGTAGCTATATCAATAGTACCAAGGCCTCTATAGGAAAATTCTGTTCTTCATTATGTCTTACCTGTTGTAGGTGATTCTTGGTTTGTGCCTATCTCAAGATCCTACCTTCCCAATTAATTAAGAGTGAGATGTAGGTGTCTGTTTGGCCCAGTTTCCAGTCCTTTTTGTGCTGGGCTGTGGTGAGGCTATTACCTCAGTGCTTCCCTTTATTGTTAAAGAAGGGAGGACAACTGATTATAACAGATATGACATCCTAGCTAAAGTAATATATTTAGCAATAACAATAGCATCCAGCACAGTTTAGAAACTGAAAAACTCTGGTAACTATTAATTTTGCACCTTCAACCATAGAAGCAAAATCTACAGTTATATAGCAGCACTGATCATGAATTAGGTCATATGCAGTGTTTCTCCTTGGGATTGGTTTTACCCTGTGGTGGGGAAATTTTAGAAGGATAGTGGATAAAACAAAGATAAATGAAAAGGAAGTAGAAGCAAGGCTGAAGGACAAAGAATGATCATGCAAGCTTCGGGAAACTAGAGAAGAAGGCAGAAAAGAAAGAATGAAGGATTAAGCAATGGATTACCTGAACGTGATCTCTGCTTTGTGCATGGGATTAGTTTTCTGTGGCTTGAGTTCTCACCAGCCATTAAGAAAAGAGAAATAAAAAACATAAAAAAAAAGAAAAGGAAGATTAAAAAAATTTAAAAAACTAGAATAGGGTCCACCCCCCACATGTTTCTATTGCATGTGTCTTTGTCCCCAAACACAAGGTTGCTTTACCCAAATGACCACCTGCTGGCTCATATTGTTAATTTTGCTTCAGATTTTTCCACTCTGCTCATCCCACCTGTCCATCGTGTGCACCCTAGTCGGAGTCCTTTTGTGTGGTTGGTATTCCCCTGGTTGCCTTGTCCCACTGATATAGGGGGGAGTATCTAGTCACCTGGGTTCTTCCCGGGCCAGTGGCTGGGTCCTTCAATGTAGTGTGGAGGAGCAGTTTACCTGGATTCTTCCCTATGGGCCAGTTGCTAGGTCCTGCAATCCTACCTGGAATTTTGCAGAGTCTTTACACTCTCTTCTACATTTTCTTCCCTTCCTTCTTCCTCCTGCCCATAGGAACTAAATAATCCTTATGACTCGAAGATAGATAACTTAAGATAATCTTCAAATGATTCACAATGGCAAATCATTTATGAGTAACCTATATGCCTGATCTTCTGCCATGTGTGTCACTTAGGAAGTTAATTATAATCCCTGTAATCCTCCAAGCTGTACTCCAGAAAGTAACCATGGCTGTAGACACTCTTAGCCAAACGTCTTTAATGTCTGTGCTATGACCAAGAACATTAAATGTGCAAACTGGTAAATTTACTGTATTGCCACAATTTTCCTAACAGCACTCAAGATATTTTTGACCCAAATTTCTATAAACCTGGATTGTCTGCCCTCTGTACTCAGAAACTGGATTTATAATCTGTTCCTACTAGTTAGCATTGCTTTTTACATATGAATTTTTTTTACCAAATAGCCTGATGGCTCATATCATTCCGCAAATACCATCTACACTTTAATCTTATTAGCTCATCTGGTGCCTAATGAACAAAAGATTACCAAGTGAAAATGGATTTATATTTTTCACAGAAAAGAATGTCTCTTCTTTCCTTGAACAAGAGGAGGGACTAACAAGGACTTATCCCAGTAAAGTTTCTTATACCTGTCTTACAGACCAGGACTCATCCTTGGTCTGCTTCACTTAATTTTAGCAACAATCTTCCTAAGGAAGTTTAATGAGAGCTCCTACACCCTTGATCTCCAGTCAAATATCCCACATCCATTGATGCATAAAAATGTTCCTGTTAGTAATTTTCTATCCTTTCCTTCACTTTGCCTGTTGGCTATTTATCAAGAGGTACTGCTGTTATATTGCATCTTTCTCTTCTATTGCAATAATTTAAGTAAATCTTATGTATATTTGATGTTTAAAACATGATGGTATGGGATAATATGATTACTATAGTGAAACAAAATAAAACATTCATCATCTCACATTATTTTTTGTAGCGAGAACATCTGAAACATCCATGATATAATTTCATGAATTATAATCCTATTGTTGTAAATTAGTTCACTAAAAATTTCATCTTATATGTAATCTACTTTGTGTTTCTGTGCTACAAGTCCATATTTTTTTCCTATTGACTTGTAATCACTATTTTACTCTCTATCTCTGTACATTTACTCTTTTGTATAAATTCACCATATAAGTGAGATTAAATAAGGCAATGATGCCCACTCTTTCCATTTATAGTCTATATAGTATTGAAAATACCAGAAGTTTAGACCAGAAAAAGAAATAAAACACAGCTAAATTAGAAGAGGTGGGGTGAAAATACCCTATTTGTAGATAATTCTATATGAAGAAAATTTTAAAATATTCACAGGAAATTGTTAGAATGAATAAATGAATTCAGCAAAGTTGGAAAATGCAAAGCCTTTATACAAAATTCAATATAATTTCTGTATACAAATAAGAATCTTGCTTAAAAAATCAAGAAAACTATCCTATTTGTGATAGTATCAAAAGTAAAACAAGAGGGCCGGTGAGATAGCTCAGCAACATAAGCACCTGCCTGGCAAGCTTGAGGTCCTGAGTTCGACTCCTGGAATCCATGTAAAGGAAAAAAGGGCTGGTTGTATCGCTCAGTGTCACGGGTGCCTGCTGGCGCATGAGGTCCTGAGTTCAACCCCTGGTACCTACAAAAAAAAAGTAAAACAAGAATAAATTAAGCAAAGTAAATGAAAGATTTTTACATGGAAAATTCATGAAATAATTTGAAGACTCAAATAAACAGGAAGACTTTCCATATTCCTGTATTAGAGATGTTGTTAATATGTCCATACTACTTAAAATAATATATTCAGCACAATTACAATTGCAATCTCAGTCCCAATGTCATTCTTCAAATAAAGAAAAAAGAATCTTATAGTTCCTATGTAAATAAAAAAAAAAAAAAACAAGGAGCCATAACAATTCTGAGAAAGATAAATGAAGTTGGAATTATCATGCTTCTTCATTGAAAAAGTTATTAGAGTCTGTAGTTGTAGCTGCTGCTAGACATACATGCTCCTGCTTCTTCAGTATCTGCAACCATCATCAATTGTGCTTAGGTTCCTGTAGGCCAGTGTTGGTGAACCTATAGCATGTATGCTGCAGTGGACAAATAGAGCCTTCTCTGTCATCATGTGACCCAAGTTGCCCCAGTATCCCTTCAGCAGGCAAGCATTCAGGTTTAATTGCAGAGTTGGCACTTGTGATAAATAAGTGGGTTTTAAGTAGCAGTTTGTGCACTCAGTCTCTAAAATGTTCACTATCACTGCACTGAGCTCATCTGCACCATTTGTCCTCCAGACAGTGTGCCACTATAAACTGCCATTATGGTGAAGCTCACACAGGCTGGTAAAAGTCAAGGTGCCTCTAAGAAAACCACACCTCTGTTAAAGGAGGTAAAAGAAGATAGTGACAATGAGGAAATGTCAGAAAATTAAGATGGTAGCACTGAAGAAGAGTTTGTCATCCCTAACAGAAAAATCAAGAAGGCGACCATGGCTCCAGGAAAGAAGTAGTTTTCCCAACCAAAAATGTTGTAGTTTCTGCCCCTGTCATCCAAAGCAAAAAGATGGCAGCAGCCACACCAGCCAAAAAGTGTTACATCCACAGTTATACCCACCAAGGTAGCTGTAGCACCTGGCAAGAATGAAGCCATACTAGGTAAAGCTGTGGTAGCAGTCTGTGGCAAGAACAGAGCTGCTGCCCCTGTCAAGAGGGCAGAGAACAGCAAAAAATGCCAAGAAGGAAGACAGTGATGATGAAGAAGATGATGATGACAGTGAGGTGGAAGTTGATGAGGAAGATGAAGAGGAGGAATTTGGACCAAAATTGATGAAAGTAGTAGCTGCTACTTCTGCCTCTGAGGATGAGGATAACAAGGAGGAGGAAGATGACTCTGAAGAAGAAGCTATGGTCACCACACTAACCAAAGGAAATAAAGTTCTTGGAAAAGCCACTTCTGTAAGAGCTAAAAAATATGACTGAAGGGGAGGATGAAGAAGATGAAGATGAGGAATATGATGATGATAAAGATGATGAAGGCAAAGAGGAGGAGAAGGAAGAGCAGGAAAAGCCTGTCAAAGTAGTATCTGGAAAATGAAAGAAGAAAATGACCAAACAGAAGGCAGCTCCCAAAGCCAAGAAACAGAAAGTGAAATGCACAGAACCAACTACATATTTCAATTTCTGTTGGTAATCTGAATTTTCACAAATATGCTCTTGAATAAAAACTGGTATCAGTGAAGGTGTCACTAAAATGGATCTCACTATTGTGGATATCAGAATTGACACGAATGGGAAGTTTGGCTATGCAGACTTTGAATTTGCTGAAGACATGGAAAGATCTTGGAATTCACTTATTTAAAAGTCTATAGCAATTAAATTAAGCTACAGAAACCTAAAGGAAAGGACAGCAAAAATGATCGAGATTGAAGAACACTTTTCATCAAAAATCTGCCTTAAATAGTGTCTCAGGATGAATTAAAGAAGTGTTCGAGGCTGGTGATATAGCTCAGCAGCATAAGCACCTGCCTGGCAAGTGCAAGGTCCTGAGTTCGACTCCCGGTACCCGCATATAAAGAAAAAAAAAAAAAAGAAGTGTTTGAAGATGCCATAGAAATACTGGTCAGCAAGGATCAGAAGAATAGAGGAATTGCTTCTATTGAATTTAAGGCAGAACCTGATGCAGAGAAAATGTTTGAAGTAAAGCAGGGAACAGAGATCACTGGGCTGTTTCCATACTACACTGGAAAAAAAGGTCAAAATTAAAATTAGAGTTGGAAATAATAGAACTTGGAGTAGCAAATCAAAAAGTCTGGTTTTAATCAACCTCTCCTACAGTGCAGTAGAGAAAATCTTTAGGTAGTATTTGAGAAGGCAACTTAACCAAAATGGGAAATCTAAAGGGTACATGTTTATAGAGTTTACTTCATTTGAAGATGCTAAAGAAGTTTTAGCTCCTATAATATAGGAAAAAATTGAGGGCAGAATGATCACATGAGCATCAAGGATGTAAGGAGTCACCTAACTCAAGAAGCTAGCCATTTGAAACCCTGTTTGTCAAGGGTCTGTCTGAGGAAACCACCAAAGAGACCTTTTAAAGGAATCATTTGACAGCTCTATTCAAGCAAGGATAATCAATGGCTAGGAAACCTGGTCCTCCAAGGGGTTTGGTTTTGTAGACTTCACCAGTGAGGAAGATGCCAGTGCCACCAAGGCCAACATGGAGGACATGAAAAATGGTGAAATTGGCAGAAACAAAGTCACCCTGGACTGGGCCAAGCTTAAGGGTGAAGGAAACTGAGATGGATTTGGCAGAAGTGTCAGAGAGGCTTTGAAGGGTGAGGAGCCTTCCAAGGAAGCAGGGGAAGAGGAGGAGAACACAAGTTACAAGGAAAAAAGATGAAGTTTGAATAGTCCTTTCTGTCCCTGTCTTTACCTGTTCCACTGGAAAGAAAGGATGTTGGACTTTTACTCTGTTACATGTTTGATGACAGAGCCTCCTGAGGACATTTCCAGACAGTATGTGTCCTGTGGTGTACTTGGAAAGTGTAGAGATAACATTTCAAGAGAGATACTACTCTGTTGATTTTGACTGGAGATTCCTCAGTTTTTAAAGTGATGAGTGATAGCACTAAGCCTTATGTGTAACTTTTGAATTTATATTGTTTCATCCCAAGTACAAAACCATTTTCCCTACAAAAATTATTTTACAAAGGTATAGCAATTAACAGTATAATAGTAGAGGCATAAAGACAGAAGCAGACTAATGGAACAGAATACAGAGCACAGAAAAAATTCAGACATATATGGACAACTAATTATTGACAGGGACTTTAAAAAATACAAAGCAATATCCTTGAATAAAGTCTTAACATTTTCACAAGTATGAGAAACACCTTAATAGACCTTGCCCAAAGCAAAGTCACAAATTTTCACAGATGTTTTATAGTTTTATGTTTTACATTTAAGTTGATGATCCATTTTGTTTCTATTTTTACTTTTATTGTGAGATGTTGCTCCAAATCCATTTTCTGGCATGTAAGTATTTAACTGTCTCACTGTCACTTGACGAAAAGGCTATCATTTCTGCATTATGTTGTCCTAATACATTTCTTAAAAAATCACATGACTGTATAGGTATGGATTTACTTCTGGATTATCTACTCTATATCATTGATTAATTTTTGTCATTTACATTTCATGTAATTATTTATATGTCCTTTAATATACTTTAGTATTTGGCCTAGTATTTATAATATACATCTTTAATCACAGTCCACCCTCAAATTATGTAGTACTTCACATATAGTATAAGAGCTCTACATAGAATACTTTCAGGTCTTTTCTCCCATTTCTGGTTCAGTTTTCATCATATATTTTATGTTTACATATGTTTATAAACCCATAATGCATTGCTGCTCTACATGCTTTAGTCAATTTTCTGAAAGGATTGAAAATGTCAAAGAATCTTTCACATTTATCTCCATTTAACAATTTCTGAATTCTTCCACTTATTCGTTTATATACTAGTATGTCTCTGAAAATATTCCTGTATTTTCATATAGTACAGGTCTACTAGTAATGAATTCTTTTATCTTTGTTTGGAAATGTCACTGTTGCTCCACTTTTGAAATATTTTGCTGAGTATGGAATTATAAGTAGAGGATTTTTTTCATTCAATTGTTTCCTTTTTTGTATTTTTGTTGAGATATAAAATAATCTTATTTGACATTTATGATTTCAAGGCGAGAAGTTAAATTATTTTAGTATATTTAGAATTGTGCAATCATCACCACCAGAATATTTCATCACTGCAGTAAGAAATCCCATAACCATTAGTAGCCATTACATATTTTACTCCTCCCTATCTTTTGCTGCCACTAATTTACATCGTTTATATATATTTCCTTATTCTGGACATTTCATAAAGTGAAACCACATAAAATATGGCCTTTTCTGACTTTTTAAATTTAGCATGATTTCAAGATTAATGCATGACATATATATTAGTATTTTGTTCTTCACTGTGGTCACTCTATATTCCATGCTATGGATACACCAAAATTACTAATTCATAAATGCAATTGATTACCAGGCATGGTCGTGCATGCTTGCAATCTCAGCACTTGGCAGGGTGAGGCAGGAGGATCGCTGTGATTTCGAGGCCAGCCTGGGCTAAAAGTGAGTTCAAGCCAGCCTAAACTGCATAGTGAGACCCTGTCTCAAAAAGACAAAAAAAACAAATAAACAGACAAAAAAATAAACAACAAACAAGTGATAGACATTAGGATTGTTTACATTTTTGTTATTATACTTCTGTAAACATTTGTGTACAATTTTTTATATGCACATGTGTTTTCAATTCTTTCAGATTTGTATTTAGGAATTGGTCGAATTGCTTAGGCACATGGTAATTTTATATTTAATCATTGAGTTTCAGCCAAACTTTTCCCTAATAGCTGAACTATTTTGCATCCCCACTAGCTATGTATGATGCTTACAATTTCTCTATATTCTAACCAATAACCTTTTATTACTTTCATTTTATTTGTTGTTACTGCCATTTTGGTGTGTGTGAAGTGGCAACTCACTTGTGTGTTTTAAATTGACTTTTAATTTATATAACAAAAACTAATCACTATAAATAATTCAGTGGTATTTAGTTCATCATTGTTGATGAACTAGGTGGCAGAACCCCTACCTTGTTCTAAAAGATTTATGCTACTCTAAAAAATATTCTGTAACAATTAAGTGATTGCTGCCCATTGCTGTATCTCCCCAGTCCCTGGCAACCACCTATCTTCATTCCTCATCTATGGATTTGCCTATTCAAAATATTTCTTATAAGCAGAACCATATGCTCTGTGATGTTTTTGTATCTGGCTTACTTAATTTAGTAAAATGTTTGCAAGTTCCATCTACATTGAATCATATAACAATTTTCACTTCTTTCATGGCTGAATGTATGCAACCTGTTATATCAGGTTGAGATTATTGGGGTGTTGTAATAATTAAACAAGAGAAAATTTAGTGAGCCTAGTTGGTTGTGTAGGTAAATTAGGGCAACTAGGAGGGGTAGTGATCCAGTTAATGTATAGAAGAGAAAATACAGGCCTGCTTTTATTCGTTCTGTTTGGTTTCCTCAGCGTGTAATAATAATTAAAGTAGGAATCAGGGTTGCTTCAAATAGAATATAAAATATAATTATTTATGTGGCCGAGAATGTTATGATTAGGAGGGTTTGCAAAAGAATAAGGAGGGAAATATAGGTTTTTTTTCGTATTTCTGTTTCATTACTTAAGTGGTGCTGGCTTGCGATAATTATTAGGGGAAGAAGTCATGATGTTAGAACTAACAAGGGAGAAGAGATAGAGTCACAGGAAAATTTTAATGAGTAGTTTTGGCCTACAATGTCAAGTTTGCTAAGAGTCGGAATATTGAGTAGGGCAATCATTAAGCTGTACAGTGTTGAATTAATTCATACTGTTGAATTTTTTGATAATCAGGTTACTGGAATTAGTATAAGTGTAGGGAGAATAATTTTTAGCATTGTAGTAAGTTCAGGTTTTGTACGTAATCCATGCCATAGGTGTTTGAAATTATTACTAGAAGAGCTAATCCTACAGCTGCTTCACAGGCAGCAAATACGAGTAGGATAATGGGTAGGGAGAGGGATGATGAGTAGTGGGAATTTAATATAATGAGGGTTCCTATAATAAAGGATGATAATATCATTCCCTCTAGGCATAGTAGAGATGATATTATATGGGAACGGTAAATTATTATTCCTAGGAAGGAGATGATGAATGCTATGGCTAGATTAAATTGGACTAGTGACATGCTGGTAATTATGAAATTAAACATAATTTAATGAGTTGAAATAATTTGTTTTAAGGGTTAAACTAATTACCATATTCGGTTCATTCTAGACCTTTTTGTGTTCATTCGTATGCCAGACCTAGTGCTAGAATTAAGATTAATGCTAGAGCTACAATAATTATTAATTTTAAATTATTAGTTTGGATGGCCCATGGGAGGGGTAGGAGAAGGGCGATTTCTAGATCAAATAGGAGGAAGGTGATGACGACTAGGAAAAATTTTATGGGGAAAGGCAGTCGCGCAGATTCTACAGGGTCAAATCCACACTCATAAGGACTGGTTTTTTCTGTATATGCGTTTAGCTGAGGAAGTCAGAATGCAATTGTAACTAAGATAGATGTTAAGAAATAGTTGGTGAGGATAGAGATTATTATGTTAATTACTTTCTCCCAAAGATGTATTTAGGACCTACTGATTGGAAGTCAGTTGAACTGGTTATACTAAGAAAGTATGAGCCTCATCAGTAAATAGAGACGTAAAGGAATAGTCAGATTACATCGACAGAATGTCAGTATCAGGCTGCGGCTTCAAAGCCGAAGTGGTGATTAGATGTGAAGTGGTAGTGGAGTTGGCGTAGGAGGCAGACGATTAGAAATGTTGAACCAATAATAACGTGTAAACCGTGGAAACCAGTAGCTACAAAGAAGGTTGAACCATAAACGCTATCTGAAATGGTGAAGGGAGCTTCTAGGTATTCTGAGATTTGAAGGAGTGTGAAGTATACGCCCAATGTAATAGTAATAATTAGTGCCTGAATTATTTGTTTTTGATTTCCTTCCATCAAGCTGTGATGGGATCAGGTGATAGATACCCCTGAGGCTAGCAGAACTGAAGTATTGAGGAGTGGAACTTCTAGTGGATTAAGAGGTTTGATGCCTGCAGGTGGTCAATATCCGCCTAATTCGGGTGTGGGAGCTAAGCTGGAGTGGTAGAAAGCCCAGAAAAATCCTGAGAAAAAGAATACTTCGGAGATGATAAATAAGATCATTCCATATCGAAGGCCTTTTTGTACAATGGTTGTGTGATGACCTTGATACGTGCTTTCTCGTACGATATCACGTCATCACTGATATATGGTGAGTATATTAGTAGTCAGGCCAATATATAGTAGGATTGTGGAATTAAAATGGAATCATATTGCTAAGCCCGTTGTTAGAAGGAGGGCAGATAATGCTCCTGTGAGAGGTCAAGGGCTCGGGTTAACTATGTGATAGGCATGTGTTTGGTGGGTCATTAGGTATTATCATGTAGGTAAAGGCTGACTAGTAAGGTGAATACGTAAGCTTGGATTAGTGCTACTGCTAATTCAAGAATTGTTAGAAGAACTAAGATAATGAATGGAATTAAGGCTGCAGTGGGACTAATGGTTGTTAAAACTAGTGTGGCCCCTCCAATTAAATGGATAAGTAGATGACCAGCGGTGATGTTAGCGGTTAGTCGGATGGCTAGGGCTACAGGTTGAATAAATAAACTAATTGTTTCAATAATTACGAGTATGGGAGTAAGAGCTATTGGTGTTCCTTGGGGGAGGAAATGGGCTAGGGATGCTTTAGTCTTGTAGCGGAATCCCAGGACTACTGTCCCTGCTCATAGGGGAATCGCTATTCCTAGGTTTATAGATAGCTGTGTAGTTGGGGTGAATGAATGGGGTAGCAGACCTAGAAGGTTAGATGAACCAATGAATAGAATTAGGGAGATTAATATCAGTGATCAGTTTTGTCCTTTGGTATTGTGAATTGATATTATTTGTTTTAGGATTAATTTAATCAATCACTGTTGGAAGGTAATGAAGCGGTTGCTGATTAGTCGGCTAGGTGAGGGGAATAGAATGTTAGGAAATAGAATGATTGCTGTGGCAATAGGTAGACCAATTATTGTTGGTGGGATAAAAGAGGTAAATAGGTTTTCGTTCATTTTGTTTCTCAAGGGGTTTTTGGTTTAATAATTATGGGGTGTGATGTTTGGGGGTTGGGAGGATGAAGGTGTGTTGAAATTTTTAGTTGAAATAACATGAATAGTGAAATGAATATAGATGAGATAATGGTGAATCATGTCGATGTATCTAATTGTGGCATCTCATTATGGAGATTAGGATCTCAGGTCTTTAACTTAAAAGGTTAACGCTAGTGTAGCTCCATAATGCTTTATAGTATTGAGGAAGATCAGTTTTCGAATGTTTTTAAAGGTACTATTTCAAGTACAATAGGCATAAAGCTGTGGTTTGAACCACAGATTTCTGAGCATTGGCCGTATAATAATCCTGGGCGTGATGATATTAATGTTATTTGGTTTAGACGTCCTGGGATAGCATCTGATTTTAATCCTAGTGATGGGACAGCTCATGAGTGGAGGACATCTTCCGATGAAATTAATATGCGAATGGGAAGTTCTATTGGAAGAACCACGTGATTGTCCACTTCAAGTAAGCGAAGTTCTCCGGGCTTTAAGTCTGTAGAGGGAATTATATATGAATCAAAATTAAGTTCTTCATAATCGGTGTACTCATAACTTCAATATCACTGGTGGCCTATGGTTTTAATGGTTAGTGAGGGATTATTAATTTCATCTATTATGTACAGAATTCGAAGGGATGGCAGGGCAATTAAGATTAGGATGATAGCTGGGAGAATCGTTCAAATAGTTTCAATTTCTTGTGTGTCTATTGTACTTGTATGGGTGAGTTTTGTAGTCAATATTAGGGAAATAATATATAACACTAAGGTGCTGATTAGAAATATAATTATTAGCGTGTGGTCGTGAAAATATAAGAGCTCTTCTATAATTGGGGAAGTAGCATCTTGGAAACCTAATTGGTGTGGGTATGCCATGAAGATATATAGGAGTCTATCCAATAATTTAACTTTGACAAAGTTATGTAATGTTTTTACTAATATCTTTATATTATTAAGAAAGTCATAAAGGTTATGAGGTTGGCTTGAAACCGGTTTTTGGAGGTTCGATTCCTTCCTTTCTTGTGCTTAAGCTTTAATATATGTAGGCTCTTCAAATGTGTGGTATGGGGGTGGGCAGCCATGGAGTCACTCAAGGTTAGTAGTAGTCAATTCAACAGTACTAACTTCTCGTTTTGAAGCAAATGCCTCTCAGATTATGAAAATTATTACCATTACAGCTGTTAAAGAAATGAAGGAGCCTATTGATGATAATGTATTTCATAGCATATACGCGTCCGGATAATCAGAGTATCGCTGTGGTATACCAGAGAGTCCTAGGAAATGTTGAGGGAAAAATGTTATATTAACTCCGATGAATATAACAAAAAAGTGGATCTTTGCTCATGTTGGGTCTAGCGTATATCCTGAGAATAAGGGAAATCAGTGTGCGAAGCCTCCTATAATGGCAAATACAGCTCCTATTGATAATACGTAGTGGAAATGTGCTACAACGTATCGTGCAATACGATATCTAATGAGGAGTTAGCCAGAACAATGCCTGTTAATCCACCTACCGTAAAGAGGAAAATAAAACCTAAAGCTCAAAGTATTGCTGGGGCTCATTTAATGTTTCCACCGTGCAGTGTAGCTAATCAGCTGAATACTTTCACTCCAGTAGGAATGGCAATAATCATTGTAGCTGATGTAAAATATGCTCGAGTATCGACGTCTATGCCAACCGTAAATATGTGGTGAGCTCATACGATAAATCCCAAGAAACCGATTGATATTATAGCTCATACTATTCCCATATAACCAAATGGCTCTTTTTTTCCAGAGTAATAAGTAACGATGTGGGAAATCATACCGAATCTTGGTAAGATAAGGATATAAACTTCTGGGTGACCGAAGAATCAAAACAGATGTTGGTATAGAATAGGATCCCCACCCCCAGCAGGATCAAAGAAGGTTGTGTTTAGATTTCGGTCAGTTAATAGTATAGTAATTCCGGCGGCTAGGACAGGTAATGATAGGAGGAGAAGCACGGCCGTAATTAGGACGGATCATACAAACAGGGGAGTTTGGTATTGTGATATTGCAGGGGGTTTTATATTGATGATTGTTGTGATAAAATTAATAGCTCCTAGAATAGAGGATACTCCCGCTAGGTGTAGGGAAAAGATTTTAAGGTCAACTGAAGTGCCTGCATGTGCTATATTTCCGGCTAAGGGAGGGTATACCGTTCATCCGGTTCCTGCTCCTGCTTCAATCATTGATGAAGCAAGCAGGAGTAAGAATGAAGGAGGCAGAAGTCAAAAACTTATGTTATTTATTCGTGGGAATGCTATGTCTGGGGCACCAATTATTAGAGGTACAAGTCAATTTCCGAATCCTCCAATTATAATGGGTATTACCATGAAAAAGATTATCACAAATGCATGTGCTGTTACGATGACATTATAAATTTGATCGTCCCCTAGTAATGTCCCTGGTTGGCCTAGTTCTGCTCGAATTAGCAGGCTAAGGGCAGTTCCAACTATTCCAGCGCAAGCACCAAATAAAAGGTATAACGTTCCAATATCTTTGTGATTTGTAGAAAAAAGTCAGCGGTTGATTAACATAGGTAGGTAAAATGGCTGAGTAAGCATTAGACTATAAATCTAAAGACAGAGGTTAAACTCTTTTTACCATTCAGTTCCGAGGTGATATTTCATGTTGAATTGCAAATTCAAAGGAGCAGCTTCAATCCTGCCGGGACTTCTCCCGCCCATTTCTCTTTAAAGCGGGAGAAGTAGATTGAAGCCAGGTTTTTAGGGTATTTAGCTGTTAACTAAAGTTTCGTGGGGGTGGGGCCCACCAATCTAGCAAGGATTTAGCTTAATGAAAGCGTTTGATTTGTGCTCAGTTGATGTAGGATATAGACTTGCAATCCTTATTTCAGGAAATAAATATTGTTTGTATTTGCTTAGGGCTTTGAAGGCCCTCGGTCTGGCTAACCTAATTTCCTAGTCTAAGATCATTATTAGTGGGGTGAGGGGGAGGAGTATGGTTGATAGGATGATGATAGGGGATAGAAAGGGAAGTTTTTTGTGTTTTGGAAATGTCATTTAATTTTTACATTGTTTGTTGAGGGAAATAAAGTGAGGGATGTTGAGTATACCAGGCGTATGTAGAAATATAGGTTAAGTAGGGCTGCTATAGACAGTAGTGTAGGTATAATAATATTACTATTTTTAACTATTTCTTGAATAATAATTCACTTAGGTACAAATCCGGTTAGTGGGGGTAGGCCTCCTAAAGAGAGGAGTGTAATAAGAATTGTAGAGGTGAGGAGGGGGGAGATGTTTCAGGTATGTGATAATGATAAGGTGGTCGTGTTATTATTAATGTGGAGCCTGAGGAATATTGAAACAGTTAGGATAATGTAGATAAGGAGGTTGAGTAATATAATAGAGGGTTTGTAACTTAGAATAGCTAATATTCATCCTAGGTGAGCAATCGATGAATATGCTAGGATTTTTCGTAGTTGTGTTTGGTTGAGGCCTCCTCAACCTCCTAATAGAATGGATAGAATTGCCGATGAGAGAATAAGTGGCTGATTGATCATTGGGGAGAGTTGGAATAGAATTGATAGTGGTGCAATTTTTTGTCATGTTAGAAGGATTATACCTGATAGTAGATTAACTCCTTGTGTTACTTCTGGCACTCAGAAGTGGAAAGGGGCGAGGCCTAATTTTATCATTAAGGACAAGGTCAAGAAAAAGGTGATTATTTTGTTTTGAGGGTAGAAAATTGATCATTGTCCTGAGTATATTATTGTAAGGATAATGCTCATGAGTAGCATTATGGATGCGGTTGCTTGGGTTAAGAAATATTTGGTTGCGGCCTCTGTAGATCGAGGGTTTGTTTTATTTATTAAAATAGGAATGATTGCTAATATGCTTATTTCTAGTCCTATTCATATTAGTAACCAGTGTGGGCTTAGTAGTACGATTATCGTACCGAGGAATAAAGTAGTGTAAATTAGGCTAATTGCGATAAGGTTAATTAGTACGGGAAGGATATAAACCAACATTTTCGGGGTATGGGCCCGATAGCTTATTTAGCTGACCTTACTAGTAGAATGTGGTGTATTGGGTAGCACGGAGAATTTTGATTTCTTTAGATTAGGTTCAAGTCATATAATTCTAGAAATAAGGGGTGTAACCCCTATGCTTTACTCTATCAAAGTAACTCTTTTGTCAGACATACTTCTAAGTTGTTTGAGGTGGGATGCTAGCTATGGAAATGGGTATTGAAATATGTCATATGCAGAGGGCTAGTGTCAGGGGGAGAAAGTTTTTTCACAGAAGATGTATGAGTTGGTCATATCGGAATCGTGGATATGATGCTCGGATTCATAGAAATAGAATAGTTAGGGCGAGTGTTTTTAATACAAATTTTATTGTGAAGGTTGCAGGAAATGTGGTTGTGGGTATGGTGTTGAAAAAAAATAATGGTTGTAAGGGCATTTATTATGATAATGTTTATATATTCAGCTATGAAAAATAAGGCGAAAGGTCCTGCGGCATATTCAACGTTATAACCTGATACTAGTTCTGATTCACCTTCAGTTAGATCAAAGGGGGCTCGGTTAGTTTCTGCTAGAGTTGAGGTGAACCATATTATTGCTAGTGGTCATGTAGGAAGAAGTAGTCAAATGCTTTTTTGAGTAATTATTAAGGTAGTCAGAGTAAATGACCCATTTAGTAAAAGTACTGATAAGAGGATGATAGCTAGGGTTACTTCATATGAAATGGTTTGGGCTACAGCTCGTAGTGCTCCAATTAGTGCATATTTGGAGTTGGATGCTCATCCTGATCATAAAATGGAGTATACGGCTAAACTCGATGTTGCTAAAATGAATAAAATTCCTAGGTTTATATTAATTAAGGGGTAGGGCATTGGTAAGGGAATTCACATTGAGAGTGCGAGTGCCAGGGATAGTGATGGTGCAATAATAAAAAGGAGAATTGATGATGTTGATGGGCGGAGGGGTTCTTTGATAAATAGTTTTAGTGCATCTGCAAATGGCTGTAAGATTCCATAGGGCCCTACGATGTTTGGTCCTTTACGTAATTGTATATATCCGAGGATTTTTCGTTCTGTCAGAGTTAGAAATGCTATGGCTAAGAGGATTGGGACGATCAGAAGGAGTAGATTAATTATGAACATAAGAGTTAAGGAGAGGAGTTGAACCTCTGATGATAAAGTCTTAAGTTTTATGCAATTTACCAGGCTCTGCCACCTTAACAACCAACAGGATCTTCACGAAATAGATCTATGCCTGCCTCATCGTAAATTACCCATTCTCCCATACCGTGATACCCTGCCGGGATAATAAAATCACACTTTACCCATCAAAATAACAATAATAATTCCACAACAACCCCTATCAACAATGCCCCTCAGATAATTATATTAGAAACTCAAGTCTCAGGATAACGCTCAGTAGCCATCGCAGCCGTATACCCAAACACTACCATCATCCCTCCCAGATAAACCAAAAATATTATCAACCCTAAAAAAGATCCACTATAACCCAAAATGATAACACACCCAACACCACCACTCACGACCAAAGCCAATCCACCATACACTGGGGAGGGCTTAACGGATAAACCAACAAAACCTAAAACAAACAATACACTTAAAATAAATATAATATTTAAAATCATAATTCCTACGTGGGATAAACCACGGCCAATGACACGAAAAATCACCGTTGTAATTCAACTATAAGAACTTATTGCTAATGACCAACATCCGCAAATCTCACCCACTTATTAAAATCATCAACCACTCATTCATTGACCTCCCAACCCCCTCTAACATTTCATCATGATGAAATTTTGGATCCTTATTAGGTGTTTGCCTGCTACTACAAATTATTACGGGCTTATTTCTAGCTATACATTATACTGCGGATACAAGCACAGCATTCTCATCAGTCACCCATATTTGTCGAGATGTAAATTATGGGTGACTAATTCGATACCTCCATGCTAATGGAGCATCCATATTTTTTATCCTCTTGTATCTTCACGTAGGACGAGGAATTTACTATGGCTCCTATACGTATACAGAAACCTGAAATATTGGTATCCTCCTTCTATTTACAGTTATAGCCACAGCCTTCATAGGATACGTCCTTCCTTGAGGACAAATATCATTCTGAGGAGCAACTGTTATCACCAACCTCCTATCCGCAATCCCTTATATTGGTACAACCTTAGTTGAATGAATCTGAGGTGGCTACTCAGTAGACAAAGCAACCTTGACTTGATTCTTCGCCTTCCACTTTATTATGCCATTCATTATCACGGCACTAGTCATAGTTCACCTTTTATTCCTTCACAAAACAGGATCAAACAACCCCTCAGGCTTAAACTCTGACTCGGACAAAATTCCATTTCACCCGTACTACTCAATTAAAGACATCCTAGGACTTATCCTTATACTACTAACTCTTCTGACTCTAACCCTATTTTCACCAGACCTCTTAGGAGACCCTGACAACTACACCCCAGCAAACCCCTTAAACACACCCCCACATATTAAACCAGAATGATATTTCCTATTTGCATACGCCATCCTCTGTTCAATCCCTAACAAACTAGGGGGAGTACTAGCCCTAGTACTCTCAATTCTTATTCTAGCCCTAATGCCACTCCTACACTCCTCAAAACAACGAAACATGTCATTCCGCCCCATCAGCCAGTTCTTATTATGAACTCTAGCGGCAAATTTACTTATCCTAACATGAATTGGTGGTCAACCAGTTGAACACCCATTTATCCTTATTGGTCAATTAGCCTCCATTACTTATTTCTTCATCATCCTAGTCCTCATACCTTTAACAAGCATAATAGAGAACAAATTTCTTAAATGAAGAGTCTTCGTAGTATATTTATTACTTTGGTTTTGTAAACCAAAAATGGAGGCCTTCCTCCCTAAGACAACATTAAATCTCAAGGAAGAAGTCAACTACTTCACCCCTAGCTCCCCAAGCTAGAATTCTCACTAAACTATTCCTTGAACACTAACACCTACTTATATAGTGCTTCTAAGCTATGTATTACGTGCATTAATGCTCGTCCCCATCCATATATGTACTAGTACATATAATGTATAATCTGGCATTTACCATCATATGTTTAATCCACATTACACCCTTTACCCCACGCCTAATAAGCAGGTATAACAAACTACAAGCGTACATAAACCATACCAGTTTACCATGCAACAAAAGTTGAACAACAATACGAGTATGTCTATCCAATAATTACGGTTTATATTACATAATACATCCTATGCGTTATCAGACATTAGTACATCCAAGTCAAATCATTTCTCAAAACCATGTCTATCACTTTCCTCTAATCAACCTCTTAATCTACCATCCTCCGTGAAACCAACAACCCGCTAGACAGGGATCCCTCTTCTCGCTCCGGGCCCATAACATGTGGGGGTTACTAACTCTGAAACTTTAACAGGCATCTGGTTCTTACTTCAGGGCCATACCACTAAGATCGCCCACTCGTTCCCCTTAAATAAGACATCTCGATGGACTAATGACTAATCAGCCCATGATCACACATAACTGTGGTTTCATGCATTTGGTATCTTTTTATTTCCGGTATGCTTCGACTCACCATAGCCGTCAAGGCATGGTCTCAGTCAATTCAATTGTAGCTGGACTTATAAATCAACATTCTTATCCCCCATGGTCTCATTCCGTGGTGATTTCTTTTAATGCTTGATGGACATAACAGTGTACGCACGTGTACGCACGTGTACGCACGTGTACGTACGTGTACGCACGTGTACGCACGTGTACGCACGTGTACGCACGTGTACGCACGTGTACGCACGTGTACGCACGTGTACGTACGTGTACGTACGTGTACGTACGTGTACGTACGTGTACGCACGTGTACGCACGTGTACGCACGTGTACGTACGTGTACGCACGTGTACGCACGTGTACGCACGTGTACGCACGTGTACGCACGTGTACGCACGTGTACGCACGTGTACGCACGTGTACGCACGTGTACGCACGTGTACGTACGTGTACGCACGTATACGTGAAATTACCAATGGTAATCTCTCGACAAACCCCCCTTACCCCCCGTTTAAAATTACTAATTAATTACACGGAAATAAATCCCATGCAATGTACACCTTCATCTTGCCAAACCCCAAAAACAAGAATCAAATGCACGCTAATTATTAACTAAACGTTACTTACCCAAAAATATTACCTTATCATAGAATGACCAAAATAATTTTTCACCCTCATGTCAGTACTAATTGCTATTTTTTAAGATGAAAGAATATACCTCCCATCCTATGAGCCTTCCAAACTAATCCCGAGTTAATGTAGCTTAATACAAAGCAAAGCACTGAAAATGCTTAGACGAGTTATTCACTCCATAAACATAAAAGCTTGGTCCTGACTTTTTTATTAATTAGTAGCAAAATTATACATGCAAACATCCCCGCACCAGTGAGAACGCCCTTTAAATCTTACAAAGACAAGAAGGAGCAGGTATCAAGCACGCCAACGGCAGCTCACGACATCTCGCTTCGCCACGCCCTCACGGGAGACAGCAGTAATAAAAATTAAGCAATGAATGAAAGTTTGACTAAGTTATGCTTCAACTCTTTAATCATAGGGTTGGTAAATATCGTGCCAGCCACCGCGGTTATACGATTAACCCAAATTAATAAACACACGGCGTAAAACTGTTTTAGGAGAGACCAAAAATAAGACTAAACTTCACCTAAGTCATAAAAAACTTTAGATAAACTTAAAATCACAAACGAAAGTAGCCTTAATTCACCTGAACACACGAAAGCTAGGGCACAAACTGGGATTAGATACCCCACTATGCCTAACCATAAACATAAAAATTTCTCCAACAAAAATTTTTGCCAGAGGACTACTAGCAACAGCTTAAAACTCAAAGGACTTGACGGTGCTTACACCCACCTAGAGGAGCCTGTTCTGTAATCGATAAACCCCGATTTACCTCACCGTTTCTTGCTAATTCAGTCTATATACCGCCATCTTTAGCAAACCCAATTATGGTATTAAAGTAAGCACAAGTATTAACATAAAGACGTTAGGTCAAGGTATAGCCCATGGAACGGGAAGCAATGGGCTACATTTTCTTTATAAGAAAATTACTTACGGTAACCCTTATGAAACTTCGGGTCCAAGGAGGATTTAGCAGTAAATTAAGAATAGAGAGCTTAATTGAACAAGGCCATGAAGCACGTACACACCGCCCGTCACCCTCCTCAAATATACGTAAACCAAACAACTCTACCAAATCAAAACAGATATTAGAGGAGATAAGTCGTAACAAGGTAAGCGTACTGGAAAGTGTGCTTGGATAAACAAAGTGTAGCTTAATTTCAAAGAATCCGACCTACACTCGGAAGATTTCATAATTACTGACCACTTTGAACCAATTCTAGCCCTAAGACCCCTAAACAAAACTATTCTAAAAAATTCAAACAAAACATTTAACTTCTAAAGTATAGGAGATAGAAATTTTTTTCTTGGCGCTATAGAAAAAGTACTGCAAGGGAAAGATGAAAGAATAAATAAATAGTATAAAATAGCATAGATTACCCCTATTACCTTTTTCATAATGGGTTAACTAGAAATAAATTGACGAAGAGAACTTAGCCAATTACCCCGAAGCCAAACGAGCTACTTCCGAACAGCTAGTAGAGCGAACTCGTCTGTGTAGCAAAATAGTGAGAAGATTTGGAAGTAGAGGTGAAATGCCAACTGAGTTTGGAGATAGCTGGTTATCCAAATAAGAATTTTAGTTCAACTGTAAGTTTTTCCTAAAACCCTTAGAATTCTAATGAAAACTTACATGCTAATTTAAAGAGGGACAGCTCTTTAAAAAAGGGAACAACCTTCAGCAGTGGATAAGCTAATTTAAATGGACATAGTTGGCCTAAAAGCAGCCATCAATTAAGAAAGCGTTCAAGCTCAACAATAAACTCCATAACCTAATCCCAATAGATTCTAACAACTCCCTGCCTTAACAATTGGATCAATCTATAAATTTATAGAAGAGATAATGTTAATATTAGTAACAAGAATTTTTTTTTCTCCTTGCACAAGCTCACATCAAATGTATACTGACCATTTGATCATTAACAATCTAATAAGACAAAACAACTTATTAATTTACTTATTACAGATATTGTTAACCCGACACAGGAGTGCAACAAGGAAAGACTAAAAGAAGCAAAAGGAACTTGGCAAACACAAATCCCACCTGTTTACCAAAAACATCACCTCTAGCATTACAAGTATTAGAGGCACCGCCTGCCCAGTGACAAATAATAGTTCAATGGCCGCGGTATCCTGACCGTGCAAAGGTAATCACTTGTTCTTTAAATAAGGACCTGTATGAATGGCTAGATGAGGATTTAACTGTCTCTTGCTTCCAGTCGGTGAAATTGACCTTCCCGTGAAGAGGCAGGGCTAAACAAATAAGACGAGAAGACCCTATGGAGCTTTAATTAAATAACTCACCTTGCACAACTTAAATTCACCAGAATATAAAAATCAAACCCTGAGTTATCAATTTTGGTTGGGGTGACCTCGGAGAAAAACAAAACCTCCGAATGATATTAGTCTAGACCCGACAAGTCAAAACTTTATATCACAATTGACCCAATTACATTTGATCAACGAACCAAGTTACCCTAGGGATAACAGCGCAATCCTATTTAAGAGTCCATATCGATAGTAGGGTTTACGACCTCGATGTTGGATCAGGACACCCTAATGGTGCAGCCGCTATTAATGGTTCGTTTGTTCAACGATTAAAGTCCTACGTGATCTGAGTTCAGACCGGAGTAATCCAGGTCAGTTTCTATCCTTAAATTTCTCCCAGTACGAAAGGACAAGAAAAATGGGGCCAATTACCCAATAATGCCCTAATAACTAAAAGATGATATAATATAAATCTATTAATTATTTAATTTAGACCCCCCAGACAAGGGGTTGTTAAGGTGGCAGAGCCTGGTAAATTGCATAAAACTTAAGACTTTATCATCAGAGGTTCAACTCCTCTCCTTAACTCTTATGTTCATAATTAATCTACTCCTTCTGATCGTCCCAATCCTCTTAGCCATAGCATTTCTAACTCTGACAGAACGAAAAATCCTCGGATATATACAATTACGTAAAGGACCAAACATCGTAGGGCCCTATGGAATCTTACAGCCATTTGCAGATGCACTAAAACTATTTATCAAAGAACCCCTCCGCCCATCAACATCATCAATTCTCCTTTTTATTATTGCACCATCACTATCCCTGGCACTCGCACTCTCAATGTGAATTCCCTTACCAATGCCCTACCCCTTAATTAATATAAACCTAGGAATTTTATTCATTTTAGCAACATCAAGTTTAGCCGTATACTCCATTTTATGATCAGGATGAGCATCCAACTCCAAATATGCACTAATTGGAGCACTACGAGCTGTAGCCCAAACCATTTCATATGAAGTAACCCTAGCTATCATCCTCTTATCAGTACTTTTACTAAATGGGTCATTCACCTTAACCACCTTAATAATTACCCAAAAAAACATTTGACTACTTCTTCCTACATGACCACTAGCAATAATATGGTTCACCTCAACTCTAGCAGAAACTAACCGAGCCCCCTTTGATCTAACTGAAGGTGAATCAGAACTAGTATCAGGTTATAACGTTGAATATGCCGCAGGGCCCTTCGCTTTATTCTTCATAGCCGAATATACAAATATTATCATAATAAATGCCCTTACAACCATTATTTTTTTCAACACCATACCCACAACCACATTTCCTGCAACCTTCACAATAAAATTTGTATTAAAAACACTCGCCCTAACTATTCTATTTCTATGAATCCGAGCATCATATCCACGATTCCGATATGACCAACTCATACATCTTCTGTGAAAAAATTTTCACCCCCTGACACTAGCCCTCTGCATATGACATATTTCAATACCCATTTCCATAGCTAGCATCCCACCTCAAACAACTTAGAAGTATGTCTGACAAAAGAGTTACTTTGATAGAGTAAAGCATAGGGGTTACACCCCTTATTTCTAGAATTATAGGACTTGAACCTAATCTAAAGAAATCAAAATTCTCCGTGCTACCCAATACACCACATTCTACTAGTAAGGTCAGCTAAATAAGCTATCGGGCCCATACCCCGAAAATGTTGGTTTATATCCTTCCCGTACTAATTAACCTTATCGCAATTAGCCTAATTTACACTACTTTATTCCTCGGTACGATAATCGTACTACTAAGCCCACACTGATTACTAATATGAATAGGACTAGAAATAAGCATATTAGCAATCATTCCTATTTTAATAAATAAAACAAACCCTCGATCTACAGAGGCCGCAACCAAATATTTCTTAACCCAAGCAACCGCATCCATAATGCTACTCATGAGCATTATCCTTACAATAATACACTCAGGACAATGATCAATTTTCTACCCTCAAAACAAAATAATCACCTTTTTCTTGACCTTATCCTTAATGATAAAATTAGGCCTCGCCCCTTTCCACTTCTGAGTGCCAGAAGTAACACAAGGAGTTAATCTACTATCAGGTATAATCCTTCTAACATGACAAAAAATTGCACCACTATCAATTCTATTCCAACTCTCCCCAATGATCAATCAGCCACTTATTCTCTCATCGGCAATTCTATCCATTCTATTAGGAGGTTGAGGAGGCCTCAACCAAACACAACTACGAAAAATCCTAGCATATTCATCGATTGCTCACCTAGGATGAATATTAGCTATTCTAAGTTACAAACCCTCTATTATATTACTCAACCTCCTTATCTACATTATCCTAACTGTTTCAATATTCCTCAGGCTCCACATTAATAATAACACGACCACCTTATCATTATCACATACCTGAAACATCTCCCCCCTCCTCACCTCTACAATTCTTATTACACTCCTCTCTTTAGGAGGCCTACCCCCACTAACCGGATTTGTACCTAAGTGAATTATTATTCAAGAAATAGTTAAAAATAGTAATATTATTATACCTACACTACTGTCTATAGCAGCCCTACTTAACCTATATTTCTACATACGCCTGGTATACTCAACATCCCTCACTTTATTTCCCTCAACAAACAATGTAAAAATTAAATGACATTTCCAAAACACAAAAAAACTTCCCTTTCTATCCCCTATCATCATCCTATCAAATGACCTCACATGTATGTACCACAATTTATTGATCCATTCATCCACTGATAAACATTTGGATTGTTTTCATCTTGTGGTAATTGCTGCTATGAGAATGCTTGTTTAAATACAAATCTTTACATCTTCTGGTTATATAACTATGGGTTGAATTGATGGTTCATATGGCAATTCTATATTTATGTTTTTGTGGAACTCTAATTTGGTTTCCATAGCTCCATAATTTTATATTCCTACCACAAATATACGAGGAATCCAAAGTCTCCCCATCCTCTCTAAACTTGTAATTTTCTATTTCATTATAGGCTTCCTAATGGTTCAGAGGTAGTATCATCTTTGGTTTCAATATGCATTTTTCTAATGGATTAATGGTATTGAGATTCTCATCACATGCTTATTGAACATTTGAATATCTTTAAAGGAATTTGTGCTCAAATATTTTACCAATTTGTTAATTTTGTTACTTTCTGCTTCTTTTAGAAGTATAATTATAAATATATATTCAGAATATTAGAACCTGTGATATGTATGACTGTATTTTTCTCATTTCACTTTCTTGATGCTGTCCTTTGAATCACAAAATTTTTAAATTTTGATGCAGTTCAATTTATGTTTCCTTTGTTACTTGTACATTTTATAGTTATATCTAAGAACCAATTTGTAATCCAAAGTTACAATGTTCAAAATATCTCTTTTCTTGTTATATTTTATTTTTTATTGTTTACAGTTTATTCTTTCATTTTGCATTATGTTTGGATATAGTGTGATATAGAGGCTCATATTTATTATTTTGGACACAGCTATGCTGTTTTCGTAGCACAATTTCTGTAAAGACTTTTCATTTCATTGTGGTTTTGGGAATTTTTTGTGTGCTTGTTGGCCATTTGTATATCTTTAGAGAAATGTCTATTAAAATAGTTTGCCTAATTCATTATTTTTATGAGAATAAAGTAAAACAAAATTTTACAACAATATATTAGGAGAATAACTATAGTTAATACATTGTGTATTATTATCTTTACAATGGTTACTCAGAGTAGAAGATATGGGCATAAAAATTTCTCCAAATGATATTAGCACAAACCTTTCTTTTCAATGAACTGTGAGAAACTAGTAGTATAACTATCTTGTATTTATTTCCTTTTCCTTTCTTTCCTTTCCCATTTCTCCCATCCTAGTTCTTTTCTTCTTTTGAACAATTTCTTGCCATTTCACAAAATCTATTGTACATTTTGGACCTTATTTACTCTTTCAGTTTCTCACACCAGGGAGACAATACGATGTTTACACATGTGAGTCTGCTTTATTTCACTGAAGTGAAATAAATTATCTTAAATTGCATCCATTTACCTATAAAAGTCTCAAGTTTATTCTTCCATATGACTTCATTGTAATCAACCAATAACAAATGCTGGAAGGGCTGTGGGGAAAACGGAACTCTTCTCCACTGTTGGTGGGAATGCAGACTGGTGCAACCCACTGTGGAAATCAGTATGGAGATTCCTCAAAAAATCAGGATTAAAGGGCCAGGGATATAGCTCAGGTTCACAGAGCCTGCCTGGTACTCATGAGGTCATGAGTTCTATTCTTTGTACCAAAAAAAAATTAAATGAAATTAAAAAATCTAGGACTAGAGGTCTCATTCAACCCAGCTATTCCCCTTCTGGGTTTCCTCCTGGAAGAATTAAAAACATCATACCACAGCAATATATGTGCACCTGTGTTGATAGCAGCACAATTTGTATTAGCTAAATCTTGGAAACAACCAAAATGCCTATCAACCAAGGAACTGATAAAATGATGTGGTCTTTTCATTACTGTTGAGTTGTAAGAGTTCTTTATAATTCTGGTACAGCATTTATATTTCTATACCTGGCCTATTTTATTTAGTGTAATGAACTCTGGGTTCATCTATTTTGTTGCAGATGACAAGATTTCCTTGTTTTTTTAAGTCTGGATATTATTCATACATGTGTATGTGTGTATCTCACATCACATTTTCTTTATCCATTCATCCATTGATGGAAACTTACACTGATTATATATTTAGACTATTGTGAATAAGGAGGCAAAGAATGTGAGAATGCAAATATCTCATCCTGATCTCATTTCCTTTGGATATATACACAGTAGTGGGATTTCTGGATCACAGTATCATTCTATTTCTTCATATTTTGAAGAATTGCTGGGCAATTCTACTCTCCTTGTTTGCAGTTCTTTCTCCATACCTTTTAAATGCTTTGGCCATCAAACTGGCTACTGTGTTCCCATTCAACTGGATGTTTTTTCCAAATCATCCTAAGTAACATTTTTGCAACTGGATTCTCACTTTGGGCTTGTGCTTGTCCATGTAACACAAACACCTTAGTAGGGGATTGTTTTATCTCCTTTACAAATTAAGTAAGGAGAGCTCTATTTGCACACTCAAATCTTGCTACCTGTTTTATCAAACAATTTATGACACCATCATTTCTCATTCTCCTGGAAGCAGACACAAGATGAGTTTGGAAATGCTGGAGATTTAATGAGTGTGAAGTTTATGGAATATTAAATTTATCTTCAGTAGAAACAGAGAAGGGAAGCCTCCAGATTACAATGCACACTATAGTCTATATTAGTAACTTTCATAATATATTAGGAAAAGGCTGAAGTTATTTATTGCTTTTCTTCCTGTACATGATGGAGAGTTATTTGGAGTAACTATTTAAAGAATCCCCAAGAACAACCCAGGTTCAGAGATTTATCAAGAATTGGCATATATTTTTCACCAGGGCTAAGTTTTTATCATAGAGATGTAGTAAGGCTATACAAGTGAGTCATAAGGGAAATCTACACAGTTTGGAAGAATGTGTGCATAGGTTTCCTTTTCCTATGATAAATGGTCACAAAGATTTTACATTCTTCCAGGTAGAAATAATATATAATATGTGCAATATTTCTGTCATAGGGTGACCAATAGACACCCAGCAATTACAGTTTTCATTAGGAATTCATCATCTAGACAGCCTACGCCTAGTATTCTAGACTCCTAGAAGAGAAGCAAGAGTTCATAATAAACTTCATTGTTTGTACTAGGAAGAGTGAACAACCCTAATCAGTTACTGTATGTTGGGAATACTTCCCAAGTCCATTTTCTCACATTCAGTGAAAAGCAAAACTTATGAGCAGGACTTTCTAAGGGTAGATATTTTAGCCTTCCTATATTAAATATTTTATACACAAATATTTAGTGACATTTTTCTCCATTATGTTTAGTCAATCAAGTAATAATTGCTGATTTCACTCCACACTAGTATTTATGCAATTAATTTCTTATTATTATTTCTCATTGTTTTAATTAAATTTATTTAACTGATTCATAAAATCATAAAAGGTACATACTAATGAAGAAACAATATATTTTGATATATATGTACATTATGTAATAAATCAAGTTAAACTCATCTATCTCTTCAAACATTTACTGTTTTGCTAGAAAAACTGTTGAAATCCTTTCTTCTAGCTTTTCAACAGTACAGTTCAATTTGTTTTGTCTATAGTCACCTTACTGCATCATAGTTCAACAGAATTGCTTACTCATAATTATAACTAAGTACCTATTGATCAACCATTCCCCACCCTACCAACCTCCTTACTATTCACAGTCTCTTGTAACCAACATTCTACACTCACCTTCTATTACATCAACTTTTTTATTCCACATATGACTGATATCACATGCAGACTGATATTTTTGGAAGGTTCTTTGTAGTGGTTGCATGGGATGTTTAAGCTTGTGTATCTGGTTTATTTAATTGAATATTATCATCTCAAGGTCCATCCCTTTTCCTAAAAATGACTCGAGTTTATCCTTCTTTATGGCAAACAAATGTTTCATTGCATATAAATGCCACATTTTAAATTTATTCATTTGTTGATGGACATTTATGCTGCTTCCAACATTTATCTATTATGAGTTGTGCTGCTATATATACGGGTATGCGTATATCACTGTAATAAAACATCTTTAACACTTTCAAGGAGATATCCAGGAGGGGAAAAGCTGGGTGGAATGGAATTTATAGCTTTAGTTTTTGAGGAATCTCCACACTGATTTCCATAGTGGCTGTCATAGTTAACATTCCCACCAACAATATAGAAGTGTTCCTTTCTCTCCACAAACTTTCCAATATTTGCTATCATTTGATTTCTTGATGATAGCCATTCTTTCTGAAGTCAGGTAGAATCTCACTATTGTCTTAATTTCAATCCCTCTAGTGGACAGAAAAGTACATGTCTGGTATTATTTTGGCCATGGGTAGTTCTTCTAAGAGTCGATTAATTTCAACTACCTGTTTTTTGGATCTGAGTCTTTTGTTTTGGAGATTCAATTTTTAAAGTTCTTTATATATTCTAGGTATTAGTCCTCTGTCTGAGGACTAGCAGGCAGAAAATTTTTACATTCTGTAGGTTATCTCTTCACTCTGTTTATTTCCTTTACTCTGCTCAAGGTTTTAAATTTGATATCCCATTGTTGATTCTTAGTACTATTTCTTGTGCAATTGGGGTTCTGTTTAGAAAGTCCTTGCTTAAAATTGTGCCTCCAAGTGTTTTACCTAATTTATCTTCCAGCAGATTGTTTCTGGTTTAACATTTAGATCTTGATTCATTTTATTTAGTACATGGTGAGAGATATGGGTCTACATTCAATCTTCTGTACATGGAAGGCTGGTTTTTCCAGAACTATTTGTTAAAAACTCTATCTTTTCTTCGGTATATGCTTTTGGGTTCCTTATAAAAGATCAGAAAGCTGAGTGTGCCTGAAATTGTTTCTGCTACTCTAAACTGTTCCATTGATTTACAGTACCATGCTGTTTTTGTCACAGTAGCTTTGTCCTTTTTATAACTTGAATTCTGGGATTGTGATGCCTCCTTCTATGCCTTTGCTACCCAGGATTGCTCTGGCTATTCTAGGTCTCTCCTAGTTCCATATTAATTTTAGTATTGTTTTCTAAATCTGTATGTGGAATAAGGTTGGTATTTTGACTAGGATTGTGTTGTCTGTATGTCAGATTTGCAAGTATGACCATTTTGACTATATCTGTTCTGCCTATACAGGAATAGGAGATATATTTTCATTTTCTGATGTCCTCTTTGATATCCTTTTTTACTGTAGTTTTCATTGTACAGGCCTTTTAATTCCTTGGTTAGGTTAATTCCTAAGTATTTAATTTTTCTTGAAGCTATTATGAGTGGTATTTTCCTAATTATTTTTTCAGTAAGGGACACTTGATTTTTGTGTATTGAGTTTGTATCCTGCTGTTACTGAATTTGATTATTAATATCAGTAGTTTTTGATGGAATTTTACTCTTCTCTTTAGAGGATCATTTCATCTGCAAATAATGATAATTTGGCTTTTTCTTTTCCTATACATATCTCTTTTAGTTTTTCTCTAGCCTGATTGTTCTGGCTAATGTTTTCAGGACTGTACTGATCAGGAGTGGTCTGATCAGGTCTGAACATCCTTGTCTGTTATTCTTGAAACATAATATGAGGCCAGTGTTGCCCTGATACCTAATCTGAGGAAACAAAAAGGAAAACTAGAGGTCAGCATCCTTCATGAACATTGATCAAAGTTCTCAACAAAATAGTAGCAAAATAAATGACATTAAAAAGATTATTCAACATGATTGTGATTCAGCTAAAAGATGGTTCAACATATTTGAATCAGTAAATGAGATATATTGCACCCACAGAATGAAGAACTTTTGGTGTATGGGCATGTCAATAGTTGCATCAAAAGCAAATAATATTATGCACCATTGATTCCTGATAAAAATTGTAAGCAAATTATATGTAGCATGAAAATACCTGAAGACAATAAAGGCTATAAGTAAGCCAACATCTAACACTATAATGAATTAGGAAAAGACGTCATCTTTTTGCCTAGATCGGTACTTATTGCCTTAATGACATTTTTGTAATCAAATGGAAAAAATTACAAATAAAAGTACATTGACAACGATATTTATGTATAGCCATGTAGTTGCATTTCCTGCAAATTTATCACGTATTTTCCTTTCATTTCAGCTTGAAAGATTGCCTCTAGCATTTCTGGCTTCAAATATCTTCTCAACACTAATACCCATAATTTTTGTTCATCTAGATTTCTTGTTGTTTTTCACTTTTTTGTTTATGATGTATTTAGATGTGGATCTCTTTTTGTTCATCCTGTTGGAGTTTCTTCAGATTCTTGGATGTTTAGATTCATGAAATTTTTCATATATGAGGCATTTATTATTTTACTTCTTCAAATACTCTGCTTTCCTTTTCCTCTTCCTCCTACATCCTGCTGCTGCTTCTGCTTCTCCTCTCTCTCTCTCTCTCTCTCTTTTTCTCTGTCTCTTTGACTTCTTTTATGTTTGTTTGCAGTCCTGATAAAGTTGCATATGTTCCTTAGGCCCTGTTCATTTTACTTCATGGCTTTTTCTTTATTGTCCTCATACTGTATAATCATAAATGTCCTATCTTAAAGTTTGATTATCTATTTTTAAATATGTTGGTGATTTCTTCTAGCTAATTTTTATTATATTTATTTTTCTTTTCAACTTCAAATTTATAATTGTTTCTTATTATAATTTCTTTTTATTGATAGTCTCAGTTTAGTAAGTCATATCACTCATACTTCTTTAGTCATATTTCCATTACATCAAACATAATTAAAATAGATGATTTTGCTGTGCTGTCAAGAAAGCGCAAGCTTTCTGAGGCACAGTATGTAATGATTTGTTGTTTTCTTTTCTAACAACAATACTTTTTATTTCATTGGATGTCTTTAACTGTGTGGAAAGCAGGCAATACTACATATTGTAATCTGGAAAAATCCTGAAATTTTGTTCTTTTTTCTCACCTGGATTTATTGTTTCTGCTTAATATAGTTGTACTTTTATTGGTTCATATTAGCATGACAGAATAATGATATTCATTTTGTTTTGTTGATACATGCATATAACATGTATTGATTATTTTCATCCCCATATCTCTCTTTTCTCCCTTGTTCAAATCCTCTCCACCATCTCCAAAAGTAAACCTTCTAATTCTTCTTATCTCTTGTTCTTTCCTTACTTTCTATATTTATTTGTTTATAAATTTCTCATGGAAGAGAAAATATGCAATATTTTGAACTTTCTAAAACTGGCTTGTTTTGATTAGCATGATGGTCTCCAATTTCATACATTTCCCTGCAAATAAAATGATTTTGTTCTTTATGTCTGCATAACAGTTCACTGTATATATACATATATATATATATATATATATATATATATATATATACAATATTTTTTATCCATTTATTTGTTGGTAGGATCTAGGCTATTTCTTCAACATAGCTATTGTGAATTGTACCACTCAATACATAGGTATGCATGTGTCACTAAAGTATGCCATCTTGAATTCTTTCAGGAATGTACCAAGAACCAGAATCACTGGATCCTGATTTCCATAGTGGTTGTACTAGTTTACATTCCACCAACAATGTGGGAAGGTTGTTCTTTCCCCACAACCTTACAAAAATTCATTTTTTTTCTAATTCTTGATGATGGTCATTTTGACTAATGAGATGAAATCACAAAATTGTATTCACTTGCATTTTCTTAATGAGTAAAATTATTAAGCATTTTTTCATAACCTTACAGGATGTTTGTACTTTTTCTTTGGAGAAGTTTGTTTTCAGTTCATTTGCTTAGTCATATATTATTCTACGTGGGATGTATTTTTTAAAGTTTTATAGTTATTGTTTTAAAAAACAAATTTTCATAACTATATAATAGAATAGCAAGTTATAACATTATGTCTTATGATCTTCAAAGTACTCAGTTCAAAGAAGATTCTTTCAAAAAAGAATGGAACAGATAACAAACTTTCTTTTCAATAATCTAAGATAAAATATTAGTATAAATGAAATGAATTAGCATACATGTTGACATATTTCTAAAACAATGAAATATGTAATTTGGAGAAATATTTGAACTTCTCCCTATTTATTGCTTTTCTAGCCAGGTGATATTTCAGCTTGTGTACCTGACTTATTTCACTTAATATTATGTTCTCAAGTTGTGTGCATTTATTAATGAATGCCTCAAATTTCACATTATAACAGTGTAGAACTCTACTGAGTATAAATGCCATCTTTTCCTCATCCATTCATCAGTTAATAGATATACAGGCTGTTTCCAAAATCTAGCTGTTATTAATTGTGTTGTTATAAACACGGGTATGCGTGTATCTTTGTAGTGTGATGATAACACTTTTGGGAGGATACCTGGGAGAGGGATAGCTGAGTGAAATGCAATTATATTTTTTAGATTTTTGAGGAATCTCCACACTGATTTCCATAGTGATTGTACTAGTTTACATTCCCAACAACCATGTAGCAGAGTTCATTTTCCCCCACATCCTTACCAGCATTCATCATTATTAGATTTTTTGACAAAGCCATTCTTTGTGGGGTAAGATAGTACCTCATTGTAGTTTTGATTTACATTTTTCTGATGACCAATGATGATGAGCATATTTTCATGTATTTATTGGACATTTGTACTTCTCCTGAGAAGTTTCTGTTCAGTTTGTTTGACCAATTTTGATTTGATCTTTTATTTGGGAGTTCTAAATTTGGACGGATTCTTTATATGTTTACATTAGAACTCTATGTGAAGAATAACTGGCAAAGATTATTTTTTCATTCTGTAGATTGTCTCTACAAATTGTTGGTTGTTTCCTTTGCTATTCCAAAAGCTTTTTAATTTAATCTTACACCATTTGTTGATTCTCTGTATTATTTTTTGTGCCATTGGGGTTCTGTTCATAAAGTCTGTGCCTACACATGTATCTTCAAGAGTTTTACATACTTTATCTTTCAGCTCATTAAGAGTTTCTGTTTTAACATTTAGATTTTGATCCATTCTGATTTTAGTTTAGCACATGCTAAGATATCATGTGGACTCAATCTTTTCATGTAGATATCCAATTTTCCAGGATCATTTATTAAAAAGGCAATCTTTCATCCAGTGTATGTTTTTTGGCACCTTTGTGAAAGATTGAATAGCTGTATATTCTGTTTTTTTTTTTTTCCTGCTTCTCTCTTCTGTTTCTTTGATGCACATGCCTGTTTTCATGCTGTTTAATCACTGTAAATTTGTAGGATAACTTTAAGCCTAGGATTATGATGCCACCTGCTTTGCTTGTGTTTCCCAGGTTATCTATTTGTCTTTTTTAAAATTTATTTTAAAGAGAAAAAAATAGAACAAAATTTCAAAACAACATCAGAGGGCAACAATGGTTAATACATTACATATTGTATTATTAGTTACTCAGGGTACAAGATATCAGCATTCAATTGTCCAAAAACTATTAGCACAAACCTTTATTTTTAATGAGCTAAGCGAAATTAGTAGCATATCTATCTTAACTATAATATATATATATATATATATAATTATTTTTCTTTAACCATCATTTTTTTTTGGGGTACTGGGGGGTCGACCTCAGGACCTCGCGCGCCAGCAGGCGCCCATGCCACTGAGCGATATCACCGGCCCCTTTTTCGTATGTGGGTTCCGGGAGTCGAACTCGGGCCCTCGTGCTTGCCGGGCAGGCGCTTAAGCCGCTGAGCCATCTCACCGGCCCTAACCATCATTTTTTCTCCATTCCCCCATCCCAGTTTCTCTTTCCTTTTGAAAAGTTTCTTCCTGTTTTACCATATCTATTGTACATTTTGGATCTTATTTACTCTTTCAGTTTTTTGCACTAGGGAGACAATACGATGTTTACACATGTGCCTCTGGTTTATTTCACTTATGAGTATTTTCTCAAGTTGCATCCATTTATCTATAAAAGTCTCCAGTTTATCTTTCTTTATGACTGAGTAGTACTCCATTGTATAAAAATACCACATCTTTTTTTTATCCATTCCTCAGTTGATGGGCATTTTGGTTGTTTCCATGATCTAGTCATTACAAATTGTGCTGCTATAAACATGCGTGCACATATATCTCTGTGGTACAATGTTTTTAAGTTTTCTGGGAAGATACTCAGAAGGGGAATAGCTGGGTCAAATGGGACCTCCAATTCTAGTTTTTTTGGGAATCTCCACACTGATTTGCATAATGGCTGCACAAGTCGTCACTTCCACTAATATTGGAGAAGCTTTCCTTTTTCCCACAGCCTCTCCAGCATTTTTTATTGCTTGATTTCTTGATAATAGCCATTCTTTTTGGTGTGAGATGGAATCTCAGTGTTGTTTTAATTTGTATCTCTTGAATTACCAGTGATGCACATTTTTTCATATATTTATTTGCCATTTGTATTTCTTCATCTGAGAAGTGTGTATTCATCTCATACGCCCATTTTTGGATTGGGTCTTTAAATTTGGGAGTTCTGATTTTTTTGAGTTCATTGTATGTTCTCAATAGTAATCTTTTGTCTTAGGAACTGGTGGCAAACATCTTTTTCCATGTTGTAGGTTGTCTCTTCAGTCTGTTGGTGGTTTCTCTTGCTGAGCAAAAGCTTTGAAATAAGATGAGGTTCCAGTTGTTTTTTTATGATAGTTCCAGTGGAATCAGGGTTTTATGCATAAAGTCTTTGCCTACACCAATGTCTTCAAGTGTTTTACCTATTCTGTTTTCCAGCATATTTAATGTTTCTGTTTTAATATTTAGATCTTTGATCCATTTTGAATTTAGTTTAGTGCATGTTGAAAGATATCAGTCTAATTTTAATCTTCAGCATGTGCAGAGCCAGTTTTTCCAGGACCATTTATTAAAGAGGCCATCTCTCTTCCAGTGAATGTGTTTGGCACCTTTGTCAAAGATAAGTGGATTAGTATGTCTATAGTTGTTTCTGCATCTTCTAATCTGTTCCATTGATCTTCGGATCTGTTTTTTTTTTTTTTTTTTTTTTTTTTTTTTTACTATACCACTCTGTTTTTATCACAGTAGCTTTATAGTGTAATTTCAGATCAGGGATTCTGATGCCCTCTGCCCTGCTTTTTTTGCCCAGAACTGCCTTTTCTATTCTAGGTCTCTTCTGGTTCCATATGAATTTTAGGATTGTTTTCTCTAATTCTGTGAGGTATGCTGTTGGAATTTTGATTGGGATTGCATTAAATCTGTATAACAATTTTGGAAGTATGGCCATTTTCACTATATTGGTTCTTCCTACCCAAGAGCAGAGGATGTCTTTGCATTTTCTGATGTCCTCTTCAATCTCACTTTTCAGAGTGCTGTAGTTTTCAGTGTAGAGGTCTTTTACATCCTTTGTGAGATTGATTCCTAGGTATTTCATTTTTTTTTGTTGTTATTGTGAAAGGTGTTGTTTCCCTAATTTCTCTTTCAGTGAGTTCATTATTTGTATACAGGAAGGCTATTGATTTTCAATTGTTGACTTTGTATTCTGCTGCACTACTGAATTTGCTTATTAAATCTAGCAATTTTTTAGTGGATTTTTTGGGGTATTCTGTGTAGAGTATCATGTCATCTACAAATAATGATGATTTAACTTCTTCCTTTCCAATCATTATTCCTTTTATTTCTTGCTCTTGTCTAATTGCTCTAGTTAAAGTTTCCAGGACTATGTTGAATAACGGTAGAGACAGTGGACATCCTTGTCTTGTTCCTGATTTTAGAGAGAAAGCTTTCAGTTTTTGTCCCTTCAGTATGATGTTGGCTGTTGGTTTGTCATAGACAGCTTTCATCATATTGACATAAAGACCATCTATTCCATTTTTCTGTAGGGAATTTATCGTAAATGTGTGTTGGACTTTGTCAGAAGCTTTTTTTGCATCTATTAAGATGGTCATATGATTTTTGTCCTTGTTGAACCATCCTTACATCCCTGGGATGAATCCAACTTGGTCATGGTGTATAATCTTATTGATGATTTGCTGCATTCTGTTTGCCAGTATCTTATTGAGGATTTTTTTTTCTGGGTACTGGGGGTTGAATTCAGGACCTCACGTGCCAGCAGGCACCCATGCCGCTGAGTGATATCACTGGCCCTTTTTTCATATGTGGGTACCAGCAGTCGAACTCAGGACCTTGTGCTTGCCAGGCAGGTGCTTAAGCCACTGAGCCATCTCACCAGCCCTTCTTGAGGATTTTTGCATCTATGTTCATTAGGGAGATAGGCCTGTAGTGCTCTTTCTTAGTTGGTTCCTTCTCTGGTTTTGGTATCAGGGTAATGCTTGCTTCCAGGAATAAATTTGGGAGTAATGCTTCCCTTTCAATTTCATTAAAGAGCTTGAGAAGTAGTGGTCGTAGGTCTTCTCTAAATTTCTTGTAGAATTTAGCAGTGAATCCAGAAGGACCTGGGCTTTTCTTTGTCTCGAGGTATTTAATTACATGTTTGATTTCATTGGTTGATATTGGGTTTATTTAGGATTTTTATATCTTCTTAATTGAGTTTTGGTAATTCATATGTATCAAGGAATCTGTCTATTCTGCATTTTTCATCTTGTTAGTATACAAAATTTCAAAATAGGTATAGATGATCCTCTAGATTTCTGCAAGGTCCATTGTGATATCACCCTTTTCATTCTTAATTGCGTGGATTTGAGTCTTTTCTTTCCTTTTTTTATAAGATTGGATAAAGGTTTGCTGATTTTATTTAATCTTTCAAAGAAACAACTCTTTGATTCATTGATTCTTTGTATTGTTTTTAAGTGTCCAATACATTAAGTTCTGCTTTGATCTTTATAATTTCCTCCGTTGTATGAGCTTTTGGCTTAGCCTGCTCTCCTTTTTCTAGAAGTTTGAGGTTCATCATTAGGTTGTTTATTTGTGCTTGCTCTGTTTTCCTGATATAGGTATTTAATGCTATGAATTTCCCTCTTAGGACTGCTTTCAATGTATCCCATAAGTTCTGCTATGTTGTACTGTCATTATCATTCAGTTGAAGAAACTGTCTAATTTCTTCTTTAATTTAGTCTGTGACCCATTGGTTGTTCAGCATGGTGCTATTTAATTTCCATGTGTTTAGGAAGTTCTTTTGGTTTCTTTTGCTATTGATTTCCATTTTCATTGCACTATGGTCTGATAATATGCATGGGATAATTTCAATTCCTTTGCATTTACTTAAGCATGTTCTATGAGCTAGTATGTGATCTATTTTGGAGAAAGTCCCTTTTGCACCTCAGAAGAATGTATATTCTGATGTGAGATGGAACAGTCTGTAGACATCTAGTAAGTTTGTTTAAAAATTTGGTTCATTTCTAATATTTCACTGTTGATTATTGGTGTAGTTGATCTTTCTTTTTGTGACAGTGAAGTATTGCATTCTCCTAATATAATCCTATTAGAGCTTATTTGATTTTTCATATCCATTAATATTTGTTTTATTTAGTTGGGTGCATGGCTATTTGTTGCATATATATTTATGATCATTATTGCTTCCTCTTGGATTGTTCCAAGAGGGATGCAGTGACCTTCTTTATCTCTCAGAATCATTTTTGGCTTGAAACTCACTTTGTCTGCCAAAAGAATAACTACCCCTGCTTTTTTCTGGGTTCCTGTCACATGGAGTATTGTTTTCCATCCTTTGACTTTCAGTCCATGAATTTCTTTCTGAATTAAATGTGTTTTTTGTATGCAGCATATTTTTGGATCTTGCTTCTTGATCCATTTTGCCAGTCTGTGCCTTTTAATTGGCAAATTGAGACCATTAGCATTTATGGTTAAAACTGATATGTATTGATTTATACTTGTCATGTTATTTTCCTGTTGTTGTCTGCCCCTCTTTTATTTTTCCCCACCCTCTGTTTAATTGTTTGCCCTACCTGGTGGATTCCTTCTGTTTGGGTTCCTGGAGTTTTAGTCCTTGTTGTCTCTTTCTTGAATGTCCTTCAATACATTTTGGAGTACTGGTTTGGTGGTCATAAATTTTCTCAGATGTTCTTTGTCATGGAAGTATTTTATTTCTCCATTAGTTTTGAAAGATAGTTTTGTGTGGTACATCAATTTGGGTTGAAGGTTATTTTCCTTTAGAACTTGAAATATGTCATTCCAAGGTCTTCTTGACTTGAGGGTTTCTGCTGAAAAGTCAGCTGTGATTCTGTTGTGCTTTCCTTTATAGGTGATTTGTCTCTTTTCCCTAACAGCTTTTAATATTCTACTCTTATGTTAAATTTCTGGAATCTTGACTATGATGTGCCTGGCTGAAGATTTTTTTTTTATCGTGGCTAATTGGAGTTCTATAAGCCTCACTTATCTGTACCTCAATTTCTTTTCCTCTAGCAGGGAAATTTTCTGCTATAATGTCTCTGAACAGTGTTGTGATGTCATTTATACTATCTCTTGCTTTTTCATTGACTTCAATCAATCTTGTTATTCTTCGTTGCCTCATCTAGCAGCTGATGGATTGATTTTTTATTGCCTATTGCTATTTTTAATAATTCTTTCTTTTCATGATCACTAATCACAAGCCTGTCTTCTATATCTGAGATCCTGTCCTCACATTGGCTTAATCTGCTACAAATACTTTCAGTGGAATTTTTGTTCTCCTGGATATCTGCTTGAATCTGCCTTATCAATTCCATTTCTTTCCTATGCTGAACATTCTTGGCTTCCATAATTTTCTTAAGCTTGTCTTTTTTTTGTCTGTATCTGCTCTAGCATCCTTAAGCATGGTCTTCATTGTGGACATTATTTCTGCAGTTATCTGAGGAATTATTTCTGATTTAATTTTTTTCAGAGCCTTATTCAATTGCTTTCTTGTTACCACTTCAGAGATGCCCAGTGAGTGGCTTTCAGATTGTGTTACCTCATTGCCCCCTGGGTTTGCCTTTGGTGAACTGGATTGTGGGGTTGCATCTTGTTTAATTGTCATCTCATTTTCTTTTCTTTCTTTAATTTAATTCCTGGGATGATGTGTGTAAATTGACTATGGTAGATTGCTTTATTGCTAGTATTTAAATCCCTTAGGAGATGACTACTTCTCTGAGGTATCTTCCAGTTGTAGCTTATTTTTTTGTATTGAGCCTGTCACAATGTCCTACCTCTTCAATTTGTTGGATGTGAGAAGTCGCTGCCTTTTTGGCCCAGTCCTTGGTTCTTTGGTACTGTGCAACAGTATTTTCTGTGACCCTTAGTCAATCTCAGTCATGAAATACCTGGAAGAAAAGCTGTTTAGAACAAGTATGTCACTTTTGACTATAGTGGTACCTAAAGCATCAAACACAGCCTAGAAAATGACAGACTGAGCTACCCAGTTATTTTCCACTTTTAACCATATAAACTAGATTTGTTGTTATATATGAAAATCTAAAACAAACCAGAAAATTATATGCAGTATACAAGTCCTTAATATGTCTCTTTTTTGTCTTTTTTGAGGCAGGGTTTCACTAGGCAGTTCAGGCTGGCCTTAAACTCAATTTGTAGCCCAGGCTGGCCTCAAACTCACAGTGATCCTCCTCCCTCAACCTCCTGCATGCTGGGATTACAGGCATATGCCACCATGCTTGGCCTTCTTATGTTATTCTTGGTCTTTTCTATTTTCATATAAATTTTGGGAAGGTGTGTTCTACCTCTGTACAAGTTACATTAGTATTATGATTGGGATTACATTAAATCTGTATATCAGATTTCAAATTCCAGCCATTTTGATTATGTTGGCTCTGCCTATCTAGGAACAAGGGATATTTTTCCATTTTCTGATGCCCTCCTCAATTTCCTTTTCCAATCTGTTTTAATTTTTATTGCAGATATCTTTCACTTTCTTAGGTTAATACCTAAGTATTTAATTTTTTGATGCTATTTTTAATGGTCTTGTTTTCCAGTGATTTCTTTATTAACACATAGGAATGGTATTGATTCTTTTGTATCTATTTTTTATCCTGCTACACTGCCCAATTTGATTATTAATTCTAGGAGACTGGTTGAGTTTTTTGGTCTTGTAAGAAAAGGAACTTGTCATCTGCAAATAGTGCTATGTTGATTTTGTCCTTTCTTATACATATCCCTTTTATTTTCTTTCTCTTACCTAATTGCTCTGGATATTTTTTCAAAAACTATGTTGAACAGAATTTGTAACAATGAACACACTTGTTTTGTTCCAGATTTTATAGTGAAGGCTTTCAGCGTCTACCCATTTAATATAATGTTAGCAATAGGTTGGTCATAAATCACTTTTTTTTTTTTTTTGGTGGGTACCGGGGGGTCGACCTCAGGACCTCGCGCGCCAACAGGCACCCGTGCCGCTGAGCGATATCACCGGCCCCTTTTTCGTATGTGGGTTCCGGGAGTCGAACTCGGGCCCTCGCGCTTTCAAGGCAGGCGCTTAAGCCGCTGAGCCATCTCACCGGCCCGCATAAATCACTTTTACTGTGTTAAGATAAAGATTTTCTATACTTATTTTCTTCAAGGATTGGATGATGAACATATGCTGGATTTTTTCAAAGGCTTTTTGTACATCTCCTGAGATAATCATGTGATTTTTTTCCCTGCTTATATTTATTTGATGAATTATGTTTATAGATTTGTGTTTGTTGAACCATTCTTGCATCCCTGGGGTGAAGCCTACTTGGTCATGTGTATGATCTTTACAATTATTTGTCACATTCTGTTTGCCAATATGTTGTTAAGTATGTATACATCTAGGTTCATTAGGGAAATTGAACTATAGTTCCTTTTTTTGTCCTTTTCTGGTTTTGGAATCAGGGTGAAGTTACCTGCTAGTAAAGATTTTGATGTACTGTTTCCCTCTCAATTTCACTAAAAGTGTTTCAATTCCTTTCCAATTCCATTTAGAATTCTACTATGAATCCATCAGGTACTAGTTTTTTTTTTCACAGATGATAATTACATTTTTATTATTATTGCTTTATTTATTTATATTTTATTATTATTTACTGAATTTCATTGACTGTTTTAGGATTGTTTAATATTTTTAAGTCTTCCTGTTTCAATTGTGGAAATGTATGTACGTGTGTGTGTGTGTGTATATATATACAGGACTATTTCAATTCCTTCCAGGTTCTCCAATTTGGCATGTGTGTTTATGAAGTAGGTGCTAATAATTTTCTGGATTTCAGCAGTGTCCATGGCGATTTCACTTTTTTCATTTCTAATTGCATTAATTTTTCTCTTTTCCTACTTTTTTTGGTAAGACTGGCAATGAGTTTATCTGTTTTATTTATAATTTCAAAGAATCAACCCTTCTATTCATTGATTATGCTTTTGTCTCCATTTTACTAATTTCTGTTCTGATCTTTGCATTTTTCTTTCTGTACATGCTCCGGGTTTGGATTGTTCTTGTTTTTCTAACATCTTGAGATGCAAAATTAGGTTATTTATTTGAACTCCTTCAATTTTTCTGATATGGGCATTTACTGCTATTAACCTACTTCATAAGACTGCTTTCATTGTGTCCCATAATTTCTGGTATGTTGTAGTGACATCATCATTTAATTCCTACAAACTGTCTTACTTATTCCTTAATTTCCTCTGTCCCCCAGTTGTTACTGAAGACTGTGTTGTTTAATTTTATATGCTTTCATAGTTTCTGTGTTTTCTTTGTTATTGATTTCTAATTTTACTGTATTGTGATATGATAACATGCACCATACATTTTTTTATTTTTTTTGAGACCGTATTGCTGTGTAGTTCAGGCTCACCTTAGATTCAATATGTAGCCCATGCTGGCCTCAAACTTTTGGCAATTCTCCTGTCTCAGCTTCTGAAGTGCAAATGTTACAGGTGTGCACCACTTTGCCTTGGAAAATTTTGATTCTTTTGCATTTGCTTAGTCATGTTTCATTCAGTGTTATGTGGTCTATTTTGGAGAAAGTAACATGTGGCCAAAAAGAATACATATTATTATTATTTCATGAAACATTCTGTATATATTTAACCCCACTTTTTCAAGGGTCAGTCAATTCTGATATTACCTATAGATTTTCTTGTGTAGTTTGTGATAGTGGGGTTTTGAGATAGTGGAGTAGTGATGTTTATCTGATTTTTTATGTATGTTACAGTTTGTTTTATAAAACTGGGTGCACTACTGGTTTGTGCATATATGCTTGTTATTGTTATCTCTTCCTGTTGAATACTTCCATTAACTAATATATAATGTACTTTTCCTCTTTTGAACTGCTTTGTCTGAAAATAGAGCAGCTATTTCTGCTTGTTTCCATGTTCACGTTGCATGGAATATTGTTTTCTCTCCTTTGATTTTTAGTGTACAAATTGTTTTTGTGTTAAATGTTTTTAAATATAATATAATGTTGGTCTTTTTTTTGATCCATTCTTCTAATCTGTGTCTTTTGAATGGCAGGTTGAGTCCATTTACATTTCTTTTTTGAGTTGGGGTTTGCAAATTCTTCAGCCAGGTGGCCATTCTTCAGGATTGAGCCACAGTATTGTTTATGACCCACCAGGCAATCCAGGTATGACCAGAGAGAAAATTAATTGCTGGCCACTATTTTACATTGTCTATGATAATAAATTCAGTAACAGCAATAATATATAAGAAAAAAATGGAAACAAGGATTTTGTAAATATGGAGTGGAAGACGGATTGAAAGGAGTAGAGGGAATTGGTTTAAAAAAAGAATCAAGATATATTAGGTACAAGTACAAATTCCCTATAATGAATGTAGTCATTATATGTATCTAAAATGTACCAATAAAATTAACTAAAAAAATGGCTTCAAATGTCCACTGGATATTGACAAATCCTGTGAAGCACGCATGAACAGCCCTTTACCAAAACATAGAGGACACTGATTTTAGCGCAAACAATTAGTCCCCCCTTATTTTGAGCTATAGTACTGATCTGTGCTGAGTGTTGGCAGCAGTACTAGAGCTCAAACATACATACCACAATACTGTATGTCTTCTTCAGCACCACCCCTTTGCTAATTTCCACCAAAATTGGCCTTCCACAACAGATTACAGGCCTGGTGATTTTGGTGGTCTGAGACTGGCCCCCCACACCAGGGATCACAGAGAATCCCTATTTAACTCTCACCCTCTCCATGTGTATCTCCCAAAATTGGCTCTCACCCAGGCTTTACAGAAGTGTATGACTTCAGTTCTGAAATGTAAATCTCTTCCTGGCTGTTGGTTTCTGTTTGTTCAAGTTGGTTTGTTTGTTGTCAGCTCTTGCCCTGTGCTTTGGAGAACTCACATACTGGAGATGGGATGTACAATTCCATATCTTGTCACCAGCACAGGGCCAGCTGAGCAGTGAGTTTGGCTAGTTGTGGGGTGTGCATTTCCCAGGTCCTCTTGGCACTTGTGCAGGACCTGGTTAATAGAAGCAGTTGCTGCTAAGCGTAGGGTGAATGCTTCTAATGTCCTCTTGGCATTGGCATGGGGCCCAGTGGGCAGTGAAGGTGAGTATGGGCAGGGTGCAACACAATGTTTTAAAAGTCTTTATGCATTCAAGATATTATTATTCCATCAGAGGGGTACATAGCAATGATTTTCTCCCATTGTATAGGTTTTACCTTCATTCTGTTTATTTTCATTGCTGTTGAGAAGCTTTTAAAATTAACGCATTACATTTGTCCATTCTTGATATTATATTCTGTGCTATCATGGTCTTTTCAGACCATGCTTGCCATTCAGAAAATGCTTGCCTGCGACTGTCACTTTAAATGTTTGTGTAAGTTTATGTCCTGCAGTTTCAAAGTTTCTGGCTATATATCTAGTTTTTTTTTTAATTAATATTGATTTTATTTTAGTACAGAATGAGAAAAAATAATTTCATTAAAATCTTAAACACATATGTATCTAGTTTCCCCAGTATCAATTTTTTTATTTTATGAAATAATTTAAAAAATTTTCACTACCAATTAATAAGAGAATAACAATAATTATTACACTGTGTATCATTATCTTCTAAGTAATTATTCAGTACAGTACATAAAGATATTCTTACAAAAAAGAAACAAACAGATAATAATATAACCTATCTTTTCAAGGGTTCTCTTTTCTCCAGTGTATGTTTTAGGCATCTTTATCAAAGATTAGATGGCTGTACATATGTGTTTTTTTGTTTCTACTGTTGTATTACATTGTTTTATAAGCCAATTTTTGTGCCCTATCATGTGGGTTTGTTTTCTTTATTATAGTTTTGTAATTTAAAATCCAGTATTGTGATGCCACCAGTATTGCTCCTTTTGCTCATGAATAACTTGAATCTTCTGGGTACTTCCATATGAATTTCAGGAATGTTTCTTCTACTTCTGGGAAGAATGCCATTGGTATTTCAATAGGCATTGCATTGAATCTGTGTTTTGCATTTTGGTAATATGGAAATGTTAATAATATTAATTTTCCTGATCCAGGAACATGAGAGATCTTTCCATTTTCTAAAGCCTTTCTCATTTCTCTTCAGTATTCTCTTCAGTATTCTACAATTTTCTTTTTAGAGATTTTTTTTACATTGCATATTGCTATCTTTAAAGTAGTTACTCAGAGTACAAAATATGGTCATAAAACATTCTCCAATTGATATTAGCACAAACTTTCCTTTTCAATGAACTAAGAGACACTAGTAGTATAACTAACTTGCATTTTTTCCTTTTTCTTTTCCTTTCCTTCCTTTCCCCTTTCCAGCATCCTAGTTCCTTTTCCTTTTAAACAATTTCTTCCCACTTCACAATATCTATGGTATATTTTATACTATTGTCTTGGTTACTTTTCTCTCATTGCTGGGACAGAATACCCGACACCCAAAATTAAGGAAGGAAAGGTTTATTTGGCTCACAGTTTGTGGAGGTTTCAATCCATAATCAGCTGGCTCCAAGGCAGAGTGGCACATGGTGGAGGGCAACAGTTCATGGTGATGGAAGGCAGCAAAAACATCAAGAGCAAAAGGGAGGAGCGTGCGCAAGAGAGAGAGAGAGCAACCTCTTTCCCTCCCTTATATTACATGCATGCTATATTACATATAACAACCATATTTACTGTTATGCTTTGTTTCTAGATGTCCCCACAAATACTCATGCAGTCATGGAGGCAGGCTTCTAGAGTTTGTGATTGATTCATGGTCCAATGATGGGATGAAGGTTGTGAGTGCTACACCACCCAGGGGCAGATAGCCTGCATACAATATAAGGGAGGGGAAAAGGCTTGCATTTTCTCTCCTCCTCTTTTTGCTCTGTTGCTTTTGCTGTCTTCTGAAACCATGAACACTTGTTCTTCTTCCATGCCACCTTGCCTTGGACCCAGCTGATTATGGACTGAAAACTCCATGAACTGTCAACTAAATAAACCTTTCCTTCCTTGTTTTTTGGCATTGGGTATTTTGTTTCAGCAATGAGAGGAAACTGACTAAGACATTTACTCTTTCAGTTTCTCACACCAACTATACAATATGATAAAACACATGTGATTCTCATTTATTTCACTTATGGGTATGGTCTCAAATTGCATCCATTTATCTACAAAAGTCTCCAGTTTATTCTTTATGCTGAGTAGTACTCTATTGTATAAAAAAAAACATTGTTTTTATCCATTCCTCTGTTGATGGGTGTTAGGGTTGTTTCCAAGATTTAGCTATTACAGATTGTTCTGCTATAATCATGGGTGCACATATATCACAGTGGTATGATGTTTTAAATTCTTTTAGAAAGATACTCAGAAGAGGAATAGCTGGATCGAATGGGAACTCTAATCCTAGTTTTTGAGGAATCTCTGCACTGATATTCACAATGGTTTCACCAGTCTACACTCCCAACAACAGTGGAAAAGGGTTCCTTTTCCCCTAAGCCCCTCCAGAATTTGTTATTGGTTGACTTCTTGATGACATCCATTTTTCTGGAGTGAGATGGAATCTCAGTGTTGTTTTAATTGGTATCTCTTGAATGACCAATGATATACATTTTTATATATTTATTTTCCATTTCTATTTATCTGAGATATCCATATTCATTGTAGGTGTCCATTTTGGGATTGGATCTTTGAATTTGGGGGTTCGGATATTTTCAATTCTTTATATGTTCTAGATGTAAAACCTTTGTCTGAGAGACAATTGGGTAAAATTTTTCCCACTCTGTGGGTTGTCTTTAGAATCTGTTGGTAATTTCTTTTGATGTGCAGAAGCTCATTAATAAGATGGGATCCAAGTTGTTGATTCTTTGAAGTATTTCCCATACTGTTTGGGTTTTGTTCATGAAGTCTCTGCCTACACCTACGTCTTTAAGATTTCTACCTACTTTCTCTTCTAGTAAATTTAGTGTTTCTGTTTTAATATTTAGATCTTTGATCCAATTGGACTTTACTTAAGTGCATGGTGATAGACATGGTTCTAATTTAGTCTTCAGATTGTAGAAAGCCAATTTTTCCAGCACCATTTATTAAAGAGGCTATCTATCTTCCAGTGAACATGTTTGGCCCCTTTCTCAAAAATAAGATTGCTGAGTATGTTCAGAGTTGTGTAAGTATCTTCTAATCTCTTCCACTGATCCTTTTTTTTTCAGTACCATGCTGATTTTATCACACTAGCTTTGTAGAATAATTTCAAGTCAGGGATTGTGCTGCCTCCTGCCTTGCCTTTGTTGCTCAGAATTGCTTTTGATATTTTAGGTCTCTTCTACTTTAAAATGAATTTTAGGAAAGTTTTCTTTATTCTGTGAGTTATCCTAATGGTATTTTATCAGGGTTGCACTAAATATGTGTGACAATTTGGGAGTGTGGCCATTTTCACTATGACGGTTCTTCCTATCCATGAGCAAGGGATTTCTTTCCATTTTCTGATATTCTCTTCAATCTCCTCTTTCAGAGTACTGTAATTTTCAATATATAGATCATTTACTTCCTTTGTTAGATTGATTCCTAAGTATTTTTTTTTTTGGATCATAATGTGAAAGGAGAGGTTTTCCTAATTTCTCCCTCAGTGAGTTTATTTTTTGTGTACCGGAATGCATTTGATTTTTGAGTGTAGACTTTTTCTCCAGCTATGCTACTGAATATGGTTACTAAACCTAGATGTCTTTTGGTGGGTTTTGTGGGGTATTCTATATAGAGTATCATATCATCTGTGAATAATGATAATTTAACTTCTTCCTTTCCTATCCTTATCCCTTCTATTTCTCTCAAAGTCCAATTGCTCTGGCAAAAGTTTATAGAACTATATTGAATAGGAGTAGTGAACATCCTTGCCTTGTTCTTGATTTTAGAGTGAAAGGTTTTAATTTTTGTCCATTTAGTATGATGTTGACTGTTGGTTTGTTATTGATGGCTTTTATCAGATTGAGATAAATATAATCTATTCTGATTTTCTATAGGATTTTTTCATCATGAGTGGGTATTGGAGTTTGTCAAAAGCTTTTCTGCATCTATTGTGATGATCATGTTATTTTTGTCTTGGCTCTGTTGAAATGATGTATTAGATATATTGATTGTGTATGTTGAACCACCTCTGCATTCCTGGGATGAATCCCACTTGGTCCTGGTGTGCAATCTTCTTGGTGATTTGCTGAATTATATTTGCTAGTTACTTATTGAGAATGTTTGCCTCTATGTTTAGTAGGGAGATTGGTCTGTAGTTATATTTTTTGGTTCGGTCTTTCACAGATTTTGGTATCACAGTCATACTTTCCTCCAGGAATGAGTTAGGGAGTATGGCTCCTCTTTCAATTTCATTAAAGAGTTTGAGGAGTATTGGCATAAAATATTCTCTAAATTTCTTGTAGAATTCAGCAGTGAATCCATCAGGACCTGGGCTTATTTTGTTGGTAAGTTTTTAATCACATTTGCAATTTCATTGGCTGACATTGGGTTATTCAGAATTTTTATACCTACTTTATTCAACTTTTGTAAGTCATAAGTATCTAGAAATCTATTTCTTCTGTGCTATCCATTCTGTTAGAATAAAGATTCTCAAAGTAGGTATTAATGATCTTCTGAACTTCTACAGGATCCATAGAAATTTCACCCTTTTCATTTGCCATTGCCTGAATGTGAATCTCTCCTTCACTTTTTTTGAAAATGTTGGCTAAGTGTTTATCAATTTTATTTATTCTTTCAAAGAATCAACTCTTTGATGCATTGATTCTTTGTATTGTTTTATTACTCTCAATTACATTAATTTCTGCTCCAATCTTTATAATTTCTTCCCTTCTATGGGCTTTGGACTAGATTTTCTCTTTTTCTAGAAGCTGGAGGTGCATAATTAGATTATTTATTTGTGCTTGTTCTGTTTTCCTGATGTGAGAATTCACCACAGTAAACTTCTCTCTTTGGATTGCTTTCATTGCATCCCACAGGTTCTGTTATGGTGTGTCTACATTTTCATTTAATTGTAGATATTGTTTATTTTGTTTAATTTCATCTGTTACTTATTGGTTGTTCAGGGAATTGTTACATAATTTCTATGTGTTTATGTAGTTTTTGCTGTTTCTTTTACCATTAATTTCCAATTTCATTACACTATGGTCAGATAATATTCATGGGATAATTTCAATTGTTTTTTCATTTACTTAACCCTGTTCCATATGGTCCATTTTAGAGAACTTTCCATGCACAGCTGAGAAGAATGTTTATTCTGATTTTACAGAGTGTAGTGTTACACTGCATTAATGCTATTAATTCCATTTGTTGTATGGATCAGTTCTGATATTTCTTTGCTGAGTTTTTGTCTAATTTACGTATCTTTTTGTGACAATGGGTTGAGGAGACCCATTACAATTGTGTTATTGCTTATTTGATTTTTCATATCTATTTGTATTTGTCTTATATAATTGGGTGTTACCACATTGGTGCCTATATATTTATGATTGTTATCTCTTCCTCATGAATTTTCCCCTTAACAAATATGTAGTGACCTTCTTTATCCTTTTGATCATTCTTGGTTTGAAGTTCACATTGTCTACAAACAGAATAGCTACCCCTGCTTTTTGCTGGGATGGTGTTGTGAGGAGCATTGTTTTCCAACATTTGACTTTCAAATGATGAATTCCTTTTTGAGTTAAATGTGTTTCTTGTATGCAGCATATTGGTGGATCTTGTTTCTTGATTCACTCTGCCAGTGTTTCTTTTGATTGGTAAATTGAGACCATTTACATTGATGGTTATAACAGATATGTATTGGTTTATCCTTGTCATGTCATTTTTCTTGCTGTTGGTTTCCTGCTTTTCCCCTCTGTTTTTTGCTTGCCCTGCCTGGTGGTTTATTTCTATTGTTGTTCTTGGAATTGTGGTCATTTTTATCTCTCTCTAGAATATCTTTCAGTTCCCTTTGTAGGGTTGGTTTGGTGGTCATGAATTTTTTCAGTTGTCCTTTTTCATGGAAGTATTTTATTTCTCCACTAATTTTGAAAGATAGTTTTGCAAGGTACCTGAATCTGGGTTAGAAATTGTTTTCTTTCAGGGCTTGAAATTCTTCATTCACTTCAAGCTATTCTTGACTTGAGGGTTTGTGTTGAAAAGTCTGCTGTGGTTCTGATAGTCTTTCCTTTATAGGTGATCTGGTCCTTTTCTCTAACAGCTTTTCATATTCTTTTCTTGTGCTAAATTTCTGGGAAATTGATTAGTATATGTCTGGGTGTAGATTTATTTTGGTCCTGGCTGTTTGGAGTTCTCTGTGCTTTACTTATTTGTATGTCAGATGCTTTTCCCATGCTTGGGAAATTTTCTGCTATTACTTCTGCAAATAGCCTTTTTATGTCATTTGTTTTCACTCCTGCTTTTTGATTGACACCTCTCAGTCTTATATTGTTTTTCTTTGTATCATGTTGCAGCTGTTGAATTGTTGTTTCCTGATCCCTTTTTATTTTGAAGAAATTTTTTCCTTTTGTGATCACTAGCCATGGTCCTGTCTTTGTGGTCTGAATGTCTATCTTCAGTTACATTCATACAGTTTTGCAAGTTTTCAATGGAATTTTTAATTTATTGGATGTCTGTTTGAATTTTTCATGCATTCTATTTCTTTCCTTTATTGGGCATTCACGGTTTTTATCATTTTCCTATGCTACTCCACTTTTTTAACTATGTCTACTCTAGATTTTCTGAGCAATTCCTTTACTATGGTGTCTTTTCCTTTATCTTACCTGAGAGATTATTTCTGATCTGATTTCCTATATAGTCTCATGGATTTATTTCTTTAATTTGGTTGCTATCATTTTAGAAATTTCAGGTGTGTATCTTCCATTTTCTTCTACATCATTGTCTCCTGGGCTGCTTCTTGGTGGGCTGAATTTCTGAGGTTGTATTTTACTTCTGCATCTTGTCATTTTGTATTTTAAATATTTTTATATTGTTTTGTGTTGATTTGTGTAAGTTATTGTAGTAGGTAGCTATATCACTAGTATCAAAGGCTCTCCAGGAAATGTCTGTTCTTCATGATGTCTTCTGTGTTAGGAGGTTCTTGGTTTGTGCCTTTCTCAAGAACCTACTTTCCCAATTAATTAAAAGTGAGATGTTGGTATCTGCCTGGCTCAATATCCAGTCCTTTGGTGCTGAACTGTCATGAGGTTATTACCCCAGACCTTCCCAGTATTGTTATGGAAGTGAAAACAATTGATTACAACAGAAATGGCATCCTAGCTAAAGTATAATAGTTTGCAATAACAATAGCATTGAAAACAGATTAGAAACTGACAAACTGTGGTAACTATTAATTTTGTACCTCAAGTCCTGGGAGCAAAATCTACAGTTATATAACAGAACTCATCTTAAATTGGGAGTTTCATGTAAAGAAGGTTCCCATAGGTAGAGTGGTTTTATCCTGTGGTCGGGAAATTTAAGATGGATAGTGAATAAAACAGAAAAAACTGAAAAGAAATACAGTAGGAGCAAGGCTGGAGGAAAGAGGATCCTCATGCAAGCCTTCGGAATCTAGACAAGAAAGCAGAATAGAAAAATGGACAAAAATAAGGGATTATTGAAATTAACCAGAAAAACAAGTGAGATTGTTAATGCCTATGAAAATTTGATTATGCCTAGAGAGAAAAATTGAGGAAAAGAGGAAAGAAGATTAATAGATTAGAACAAAAATATAGGTAAAAGAGAAAATATGGAAAACAAGCAAAGCAGCAAAAAAAGAAGTAAAATAATACAATATACAATGAAAATAATTCTGGTGTCCACCAAGAGCCCGATGAAACTCCTGGGTAACACTGCCAAACATGCAGTAGAGTTCATGCTGCAAATTACACTGATCTTGGTCACCAGATGTAGGGGCCTGTGGCCAGAGTCCTTGGCCGGTACTTTCTGTACGTCTCTTAGCAGCCTGCCCAATCCTTACCCTGTTTCTCTCAGCACTCTCTCTTCCAATTGCTGTACTTCTTTCAGACAGGGACAGTGGGCTCCTCCCAGTCCCTTGTACAGTTGGGTCATCCTGGTCTCTGCTCAGCCTTCAGTGTTCCTCTTCCACTGACAAGTCTCTGTCCTCTCAGGTTGTTTATTGCTGGGTGGAGTGGGATGCTTTGATGTGGTTTGATACTCTGATCCTGAAGGTGCCATCCAAGGCTGCTCAGTCCCAATTCTTGCTGCTCTTCTGAGTGGGGAGTGCTAACTTCCCACTCACTGCTTTGTGAGGTCTACTGCCACTGTCACCCATGGTGTGTAACTGTAACTTCGTCAGGTGAGGTGGGGTTGGGTGTTGTGTGGTGCCTTTCTGCTCTTGCCTCAGCATGGGGACAGCACCAGACTTCAAGTGTCATGGTGAAAGGCTGTTTAATTCCTCTGTCTCTCTAGCCACAGGTCATGGGGGAGGGGTTAGCTGTTCCATTTACTATGCACAGCTGTAGTCTTTAATCTTGCCCCTAGACATTCTATTTGGTGCTCTGGTACACTAAAGGAAAGGGAAGAAAATAAAAGAAAGGAAAGGGAAGGGAAGGGGAGGAAAGGAAAGGAAAAGAAAAAAGAAATCCTGTCAATTGTCAGGGATGGAGCATTTCACTCACTTCTGTGTGTGCTGGTGGAATTTACTGCTGGGTTGTAGTGTCCTCTGGAGCAATGAAAAGAGGCAAGATCCCAAATATATCCCAAGATCTAGCCTGTGTGGCTTGATTAAGCATACTATTTTAGTATATCATTTTTTTTTCTTTTCTTCTTTTAAGCTTCTTAGAATTGTGGCTGTCACCTGCAATCTAGTCATCCACTGCCAGCCGGGTGGGCTGGCTGGCTGGCTGTTTTACTAAGTTCTTTATCTCTGTTTTGCTTTATCTATGGGTCTCTTATTTCAGATTGATTTTGGTTTCGGGATGTATGTCCCTCCCATTTCTTCAAATTACCTGTGTTTTCAGTTGAAGCAGACTCCTCCTCTATTCAGTCATATTGTGAATCTTTCTTTTATCTTTCTATTAGTGTAATCCCTAGATGTTGTTGAAACCAATGTGAATGGAATTGTTTTCCTGATTTCTTTCTTAGCAGGTTTATTACTTGTTTATAGAAAAGCTTTTGATTTCTTTTTGTTGATTTTGTATGTTTCCACTTTATTGAATTTGTTTATCAGAACTAAGTGACTTCCAGTGGGGAAATTTGTTCTTCTATGTTAAAAAATCTAATTTTATCATCTGGAAATAGGGATAGTTTGACTTTATGCTTTCTATTTATATCCCTTTTACTTCTTTCTCTTGCCTTATTGCCCTGGCTAAAGTTTGAGCTCATATATTAAACCAAATTGGGAAGAGTTGACACTTATTTCTCATTTTTGATTATAGAGGAAATGTGTTTAGTTTTTTTTTTTTTCCATTCAGTTGGGACATTGAGTTTGTCATATGGTTTTGATGTATTTAGTAAAGATCTGTCTATACCTACTTTGCTAATATCATTTATCCTGAATGATTGTTAAATTTGTGAAATGTTTTTCTGCAAGTATTGAAATAATCATGTGGTTTTAATCCTTTGATTTTTATGTGGTATATTACATTTGTTGATTTCCACAGGTTGAACTCTACTTTCACCCTTGAGGTGAAATCAACTCAATTATGTTTTATAATCTTTATAATGCATTGTGGAATACTATTTGCAAGAATCATATTGAGGATTTTTACATCTATGTTCATCAAGAATGTTGCACTATAGATTTTTTTGAGTACGCATATGGCTTTGGAGACACAGCAATGCAACTTTATACAAAAATAATTAGCAGCATTCTTTCCCTATTTTATGAAAACATTTGAGGGATATTTTTGATAGATCTTCTTTAAAATCTGGTTGGGCCGGTGAGATGGCTCAGCGGCTTAAGCGCCTGCCCGGCAAGCGCGAGGGCCCGAGTTCGACTCCCGGAACCCACATACGAATAAGGGGCCGGTGATATCGCTCAGCGGCATGGGTGCCTGCTGGTGCGCGAGGTCCTGAGGTTGACCCCGGTACCCACCAAAAAATAAAATAAAATGAAATAAAATCTGGTAAAACTCAGCAGTAAATCCATTGAGTCCTGTGCTTTCTGTAGTGTGTAGAGTATTACTGTTTCTAGCTCATTGCTATTTGATCTGTTTAGGTGTATATATCTTCTTGGTTCAATTTAGTATGTCCCATGTGTCTATGAATTTATTTTTTAAATTAATTTTATTGATGTACAAGATGTGACAAAAATGTAAATTAAATACTACTGCCAAGTGCCATCCAATGGAAAAAGATCATAAAATCATTATGGAATGTCCTCACTCCCCTTATTCACTGGATCTGGTACTGTGAAACTTCTATGTCTTCTTCAATGTCAGTATGACCATAAAAGGTAAACATTTTTGATTGATTCAGGACATGGAGGCATCCACTACCATATAACTAAAGATACTCGTAAAAGAGGAATTGAATAGATTCAGAAAATATAAAGAAAATTTGGGTATGGTGGTGCATACCTGTAATGCAGCACTTAGGAGGCTGGGGCAGGAGGGTCACCTCGAATTCGAGGCCAGCCTGGGCTACTTGATGAGTTCAAAGCCAGCTGGGATGATACAGCAAGACTAAGTCTCATAAAATATACAAACAAATGAAAAAATAAAGAAAATTAAAGGAGAAAAATAAAATGTGTGTTAAAAACAAGATATATATATATGGTAAAATATATGCACAGTATTTTAAACATTCACTGTATCTGTCATATGTCCTATGCTTCTGATACATAATAACTACATTTGTTTGGGGAAACTGGTACACATACATATATATGATTTTCATGATTTTCTATCCCACATACTCCCTTTTTTCTTCCTCTACCATTGCCTTTCCACAACTCCAAAACATCTCCCTCCCTGTTTTCTGCAATCTCTCCTTTTTTCCATTTATATTTATTTATATTTCAGGTTTCTCATGTAAGCAAAACTATGTGATATTTGACCTTCAGTGTATAATTTAATTCAGTTTACCAAATATGATTCAAATTCATCTTTCTCTATGGCTGTATAATATCCCATTGTGCCTTTTGAACAACATATTTATTTATCTGTCTATAGATATCTAGGCTATTTTTATAGTTTAGTGATTGTAAATTGTACTTCTTTAAACATGGGTACTCATGTAACAGTATAGTATAGTTCTTAACACTTGTGGGAAGATCACCAGAAAGGTATATCTGATTCAATTAGAGATATTAATTTTTAGGTTTTTGAGGAATCTCCATACTTATTTCCATAGTGGTTGTCCTTGTTTCTGTTCCCATTTACAATATAGAAATGTTCCTTTTTCCCCACACCCTGACCAGCATTTTTTGTTTCTCATGGTCTTGATGATAGCCATTCTGACTGGGGTAAAATAGAATCTGAGAATCATTCTGGTTTGCATTTTTGTATTAGCTAAAGATGCTGAACATGTTTTCCTGTACTCATTATCCTTTAATATTTTTTTGACAAGTGTTTATTCCTTTCATTTGACTGTTTTATGATTGGGTCATTTCTTGGGGGGGAGGGCCTAATAATGTACAGTTCTTAGTATATTCCAGATTATAGTACTTTATCAGAATAGTAGATGGCAAAATTTTGTTTCCATGCTATAGATTTTTCTCTTCACTCTGTTGATTATTTTTGCTGTGCAGAAATGTTATAATTTCATACAATTCAACTGTTTGATACTTGGTGTTATTTCTTTGTTTATCAAGCTTTGTTTAGGAAGGCATTGTTTTTGCCTATGCCTTCAAGGGTTTTCCCTATTTTTTCTACCAGCCACTTCAGAGTTTCTGTTTTTATGTCTAGATTTTGATCAATTTTATTTCATTTGATTACAAGATGAGAGACATTGGTCAATTTCATTTTTCTCCATGCACATAGCAGTCTTCCCAGCACCATTTGTTAATCAGGGTATCTTTTCTCTAGCATATATTTTAAGCCCCTTATTTCAAAGATCATGTGATGACTAAGACAAGGGTTTTTTTTCTGTAAGTTCTATTCCACTGATATGCATATTTGTTTTTGTGCTAGTACCATGATGTTAATTTTGAGCTTTCATTCACCATAATCTCACAAAATGCATGAGAGTATTTCAAAATTTTTATATTTATTAAGACTTCTTATGGGCCTAGAATATCATCTATTTTGGAGAAAGTTCTGTGGGTTGCTAAAAAAAATAAATGTGTAACTGTCGGTTTTAACATATTAGATATTTCTATATTGTAGTTTAATTCTTATGACTCTTTTGGGTTGGTAATGGATTTGTTGAACTATTTATTTTTAGAGAAAAGTAGAAGTTATCCCTATGATTGTTCTGGGATCTATCTGAGGCTTTATGTCAAGTAGTTTCTTTTGTGAAGCTGGATGCATCAACATTCAGTACATATGTATTTATAATTGTTATTTCTTCTTGGATGTTATTCCTATTTCCAATGTTCAGTGAACTTGTCTCTTCTAATTTTATTTTAAGTGTACTTTGTCATATATAAGCATAGGTAGTGCTGCTTGCTTTCAGGATTCAGATGCTTGGAGTATCACAATCCACTGTTTCAATTTCAGTATGTGTTTGTATTGTAAGATGTGTTTGTTGCCAGCAACTAATAGTTGGGTCTTCTTTCCTGATCTACTCTGCCAGCTCAATTGTTTTAATTGGGAAATTAAGGCCATTTATATTGTAATTAATGAAAGTTATATGCTAATTCCTATCATTGTATCATTTTTCTATTCGATTTATACCTGCTTTTCATTCATTTATCTACTCTTCCTTGGCAATTTTCACCTTTGGTTGTGTATTTGTCATTGTCCTCTTCCTCTGTGTTTAGGATTCTCTTATGTACTTTCTGCAGTGCTGGCTTAATGGCCTTTTATTTTAGTTTATACTTATTCTGGAATGTTTTTATTTCTCTTTCAATTTTGAAGGATAGCCTTGGGAGGTATAGTAATCTACATTAGAAATTCTTTCATTTCAGGGTTTAAAATACATCATTCCAAGTCCTCCTAGTTTCTATTGACAGTTGCATTTATCCTGATTGTATTTGTTGTAAAGTGATTTGATGTTTCTGTATAAGTGGTTTTAACATTCTTTATTTCTTCAGAATTTTTGCAGTTTAACCTTGATATGTAAATCAGTCTTAGTTACTTTCTCATCAATGAGACACAACACCTGATACCCACAACACTATGATGGAAAGGTTTATGTTGGTCCACAATTTGTGACAGTTTCAGTCCCTAGTTAGTTGGCTTCATGAATGGGCAGCATGGAAAAGTGGCATGGCAGGGGAGAAAGAGTTCATTGCATGGCAGGCAGGAAGCAGAGAGATCAAGGAGAATAGAGTGAGGTAAACTCTGCCAGGCTGTCTTTTCTATTGTCCTGTCCCAAAATACTTGGCTTCTTTTTAACAACCAATCTGTCCTCTGCACCATCTTTGCAGACCCCAACATTAATGGAACTTCCTTTCTGGACAAACTGAAAGCTTTTTAAGTCCTTCAGCTACACCATTTGCTCTTGATTCTCAATGTTGAATTGAATAAATACCCAAGCCAAAGCCTGAATTTTTGGCAACCTTGAAATTTCCCCCACCAGATTAATTAGTCCAACACCCTTAACCTCAGCCTACTGCAAAGGCTCTGGACATGAATAAAATGCAGAAAGATTTTCTGCCAGAACATAACACACATTGCCTAGAGTCCAACAATCAAAGGAGTCTCACTTTGCAAGTGAAAACCCTTGAGCTGGGTCTTTAATAACTGTATTAGTGTCAACATTCTGGTTTTCTGAATTCTGACCAGACTCTCCCATCAAGCTCAGCTCACAGCATTCAAGGGCCGTTTCTCCAGCCAGCATCTTCAAACGTTTCCAAACTCCTCTTTCAAGGCAGTTCGAAAGACTTCTGAACCAAATGGTCACATACCATCACAGTAATGACCCCCTTTCTCTGGTATCAATATCAGTCTTAGTCACTTACCTCATTGTTGAGACACAATATCAGACAGCCACAACTTAAAGGAGGAAAAATTTATTTCAGTTCACAATGTATAGAAGTTCCAGAACATACCTGGCTCCAATGCAAGGCAGCATGGCTAAGGGGCATGGCAGAGGAGAAAGAGCTGGTGGTGGGAAACAGAGAAAGAGAGAGAGAGAGAGAGAGAGAGAGAGAGAGAGAGAGAGAGAGAGAAATTAAAAAGGAAGGAGGGAAGAGAAAATTCTAGGCCATGCACACAGTGATCCACCACTTCTGACTGGATCAGAATTCTGAACAGCAACCTAGCTATAAGTCCCCATAATCTAACCACATTCAAATGAGCTCATGAGGATTTGGGGGACACTTAGATATAAACAATAATTGTGGAGAGGTTCTTTTGTGGTCATGTCTATTTGGGGTTCTAAATACCTTCAATACCTGGATATCATTCTCCATATTTGGAAATTTTCTTTTGTGATTTCAGTTAATAAGTTTTCTGTGACATTAGTCCATACTTCCTCACTTTAATTGAGGCCAGAATGTGTTAAATTTTTTAATTAGATTTGTCCAAGGACCCTTGAATAATCTTAATATTTCTTATTCTTTTTCTTTATTTCTATTTGAATGATCTTCTACATATTTCTTATCTTTTTATTATTTTAATGAGAAAAATGATAAAAATAACAATGAAACAGTTTCAAAAAAGGTTAGTAGGACAGTTACAATAATTAATACATTGTGTATTGTCTTCATAGTAGTTATTCAGAGTACAAGATATAAGCAGGATATCTTCTCCAAACTAAATTAGCACAAAACTTTCTTTTCAAAGAATTAAGAGAAACTAGCTGTATACCTACATTAACTATCTTGTGTATATATATATATTTTTTTTTCTTTTTCCATTTCTTCCTTTCTTTCCCCATGTTCGTTTGTCTTTTCTTTTGAACAGTTGCTTCCCAATTCAAAATATCTACTGCACATTTTGTATCTTATTTACTTGTTAAGTTTCTCATAATAGTTAGACAATATGATGTTTACAGATATTTGTCTGATTTATTTCACTTATGAGTATGGTCCTGATTTGCATCCATTTATTTATAAAAGCCTCCATTTTATACTTCTTTATGGCTGAGTAGTAATCCATTATATAAAATAAAACACATCTTTTTTATCCATTCTTTGGTTGATGGGCATTTGGGTTGTTTTCAAGATTTAGCTATTACAAACTATGCTGCTATAAACATGGGTGTGCATATATCACTGTGGTATGATGTTTTTAATTCTTCCAGGAAGATACCCAGAAAGGGAATAGCTGGGTAGAATGGGACCTCTAATACTATTTTTTTTGAGGAATCTCCACATTGAATTCCACAATGGTTGTACCAATCTACACTCCCACAAACAGTGGAGAAGTGTTCCTTTTTCCCTGCAGCCATTTCAGCATTTGTTAATGGTTGATTTTTTGATGATAGCCATTCTTTTTGGTGTAGGATGGAATCTCAGTGTCATTTTAATTTGCATCTCTCAAATGACCAATGACGTTGAACATTTTTTCATATATTTATTTGCCATTTGTATTTCTTCATCCGAGAAGTGTGTATTCATCTCAGGTACCCTTTTTGTGACTGGGTCTTTCAATTTGGGGTGTCTGATTTTTTCAATTATTTATATGTTTAAATATAAGTCCTTAGTGTGTGGGGCAACTTGCTATAATTATTTCCCACTCTGTGGGTTGTCTTTTCACTTTGTTGTTGATTTATTTTGTTGTGCAAAAGCTTTTTAATAAGGTGAGATACTATTTGTTGATTCTTTGTAATATTTCCCTTGTAGCCTGGGTTTTGCTCATGAAATCTCTGCCTATACCTATACCTTTGAGATTTCTACCTATTTTCTCTTCCAATAAATTTAGTGTTTCTGTTTTAATATTTAGATCTTCAATCCTTTTGACTTTAGTGCATGGTGATAGAAATGGGTTTAGTTTTAGTCTTTGGCATGGGAAAGCTAGTTTTTCCAGCACCATTTATGAAAGACCTTATCTTTCTTCCAGTGAACATGTTTGACTCCTTTGTCAAATATAAGGTGGCTGAGTGTGTTTGAGGTTTCATCTGCATGTTCTATTCTGTTCCACCAATCCTCTGGCCTGTTTTTTTGTTTGTTTGCTTGTATGTTTCTGCCAATACCATGCTGATTTTATTACTGAAGCTTTGTAGTATAATTTCAGGTCTTGGATTGTGATGCCCCCTAACTTGCAATTGTTCACCCAGAATTGCTGTTTCTATTCTAGGTTTTTTCTCTTTCCAAATGAATTTTAAGAATGTTTTTCTAGATCTGTGAAGGGTGCTAATGGTATTTTGATTGGGATTGTATTAAATCTGTATAGCATTTTTGGGAGTATGGCCATATTCACTATGTTGGTTCTTCCTATTTATGAGCAAGGGCTATCTTTCCATTTTCTGATATCCTCTTCATTCTCCTTTTTTTGGTTTACCAAAATTTTCGCTGTACAAATACTTTATATCCTTTGTTAAATTGATCCCTAATGATTTCATTTATCAGCTGCTATTTTGAAGGGTGTGCTTTCCCTAATTTTTCTGTGAGTTTTTTGTTTGTGTACAGGAATGGTATTGATTTTTGAGTGTTGACTTTGTATCCCAGTACACTACTGAATTTGGATATTAAATCTATGAATTTTTTGGTGGAGTTTTTAAGGTGCTCTCTGTAGAGTATCATGTCATCTGAAAATAATAATGTAACTTCTTCCTTTCCTATCTTTATTCTTTTTTTTCTGTTGCTAATTTGCTCTGGCTAATGTTTCCAGAACTATATTGAATAGGAGTGGTGCTAATGGACATCCTTGTCTCATTCCTGATTTTAGAGTGAAAGCTTTCAGTTTTTGACCATTTAATATGATGTTATCTGTTGGTTTCTCATAGATGGCTTTTATAAGATTGAGGTAAAGACCATCTATTCCAATTTTCTGTAGGTTTTCTAAGATGAATATGTGTTGGACTTTGTCAAAAGCTTTTTCTGCATCTATTGATATGGTCATATGATTTTTGTCTTTGGTTCTGTTAAGATCATGTATTACGTTTATTGATTCGTGTATGTTGAACCATCCCTGCTATCCTTGGATGAATCCTTCTTGGTAATGGTGTATAATCTTCTTGATGATTTATTTCATTCTGTTTGCCAGCATCTCATCAAGGATTTTTGCATCAATGTTCATTAAGGAGATTGGCATGTAATTTTCTTTCTTGGTTGTGTTATTCTCTGGTTTTGGAATCAGGGTAATACTTGCTTCCAGGAATGATTTTGAAAGTACTGCTTCCCTCTCAATTTCCTTAAAGAGTTTCAGCATTAGTGGCATTAATTCTTCTCTAAATTTCTTGTAGAATTCAACAGTGAATCCATCAGAGCCTGGGCTTTTCTTTGTTGGTAAATTTTTAATTTCATTTTCAATTATATTGACAGAAATTGGGTCATTTAGAATTTTTATATCTTCTTGAATTAGTTTTGGCAATTTTATTGTGTCTAGGAATCTTTCCATTTCTTGTTTTCTGTCTTGTTAGAATATAGGTTCTCATAGTAGGTATTGATGGTCTCCTTGATTTCTGTGGGATCTGTTGTGATTTCCCCCTTTTCATTCCTAATTGCTTGAGTGTGTGTTTTTTCTTTCTTCTTTTTGATGAGGTTTGCTATTGGCTTATCAATTTCATTTTTCCTTTCAAAGAACCAACTTTTCAATTCATTGATTCTTTGTATTGTTTCTTAGTCTCTATTGCCTTAATTTCTACTATTTTTATAATTTCTTCCCTTGTTTGATCTTTGGATTTGATTTGTTCTTACTTTTCTAGAAGTTTGAGGTTAGAAGTTCAACATTAGTTGTTTAGTTGTGCTCATTCTGTTTTTCTGATGTGGGGATTCATCACTGTTAATTTCCCTCTTAGGACTGCTTTCATTGCATCCCATAAGTTTTGGTATATTGTATTGGCATTATCATTTAATTGTATTTACTGTTTAATTTCATCTTTAATTTCCTCAGTGACCCATTGGGTGTTCAGAATGGTGTTGTTTAATTTCCACGTGTTAATGTAGTTTTTTTTTTAAATTTCCTTTGTCATTGATTTCCAGTTTCATTGTGCTATGGTCAGATAGTACACATGGGATGATTTCAACTCATCCACATTTACTTAAAAAATGTTTTGTCAGCTAATATATGCTCTATTTTGGAAAAGGTCCCATGTTCAGCTGAGAAGAATGTGTATTCTGATATTTTGGGGTGGAGCACTCTGTGGACATCTACCAAATCCATTTGTTCATAGGCTTGGATTTATTCTAATATTTCTTTGCTGATTTTTTATCTAGTTTATCTATTTGTGAGATTGGAGTATTAAGGTCCCCCACTATAATTGTGTTAGTGCTTATTTGGTTTTTCATGTCTGTTTATATTTGTTGTATATACTTGGCTGAAGCAGTGTTTGGTGAATACATATTTATGATTGTTATCTCTCCTTGGAGTTTTCCCTTAACAAGTATGTAGTGACCTTCTTTGTCTCTTCTGATCAATTTTGAATTAAAGTTTCCACTGTCTGCAAGTAGAATAGCTACCCCTGCTTTTTTCTGGGTTCCTGTTGCATAGAGAATTGTTTTTCATCCTTTCACTTTTAGTATATGAATTTCTTTTTGGGTTAAAAGTGTTTATTTAATGCAGCATATTGTTGGATCTTGCTTCTTGATCCATTCTGACTGTCTGTTTCTTTTGATTGGTGTTTTGAGATAATTTACATTGATGGTTATAAATAATATGTATTGGATTTTCTTTTTCATGTGGTTTCCTGTTGTTTGTCCCCTGTTTTTCTCCTGTGTTTAATTGCTTGTCCTGTCTGGCAGCTTCTTTTTATTGGTGTTCATGTGTTAGTTGTCTTTTTTATCTCCTAATATGTCCTTCAGAGCATTCTGTAGAGCTGGTTTGGTGATCATAAATTTCTTCAGTTGTTCTTTGTTATGGAAGTAACTTATTTCTCCACCAATTTTGAAAGATAGTTTTGCAGGGTACATCAATCTGGGTTGAAGATTCTTTTCATTTAGGGCTTGAAATACCTCACTCCAAGCTGTCTTTAATTAGAGGTTTTATATTGAGAAGTCTGCTGTGATTTTGATTGGCTTTCCTTTAAAGGTGATATGTTTCTTTTCTCTAACTGCTTGTAATATTTTTTCTTGTGCTGAATTCCTGGAATCTTGATTATTATATGACTTGTAAATTTGTTTTTGTCATGGCTATTTGAAATTCTATATGCTGCATTTATTTTTATGTCAAATTCTTTATCCATGTTTGGGAAGTTTTCTGCCATTACTTCTGTGTAGAGGTATTTAATGACTTTTGCACTGTCTCCGGATTTCTCACTGATTCCAGTCGGTCTTATATTGTTCTTCTTTGCTTCATCCTGTAGCTGTTGGTTTGATTTTTGTGGTCTCTTATGATTTTTAAGATATCTTTCTTTTCCTGGTCGCTAGTCACATTCCTCTCTTCTAGATCTGATAGTCTATCCTTGCCTTCATTCAATCTGCTGCATATATTTTCAGTGGAGTTTCTAATCTCCTGCATTTCTGTTTGGATCTGTTTCATTGACTCCATTTCTTGTCTATGTTTGGCATTCATGGTTTCCATCATTTTCCTGAGCTCCTCTATTTGTTTATCTGTGTCTGCTTTAAAGTATCTTATTTTGATAGTCATTTCTTTTTGCACCTTTTGAAATTATTTTTTATGGCCTCTTCCATATGTTTATTCATTTCTGATGCTATTGTTTCAGAAAGTTCCATTTGTTAGCTTCTGATTTCATCTATCTCTTTGTCTTCTGGACTTGTCCTCAGTGAGATGAGTGTTTGGGATTTCATTTTGCTTCTTTGTCTTGTCATTTTCTATGTTCTATTTTATTTAGTTTTCTGTGTTGATGCTTGTAGATTTCTTATGTTAGATAGCCTTATCACTGGTGATGAGGCTTTTCTTGGAAGTGTCTGTTCCTCTGGGTGTCTTCTAGATGTATATGTTTCTTGATATTTGTGTCTATCCCTTGAACCTACCTTCCCAATATATTAAGACTGAGCTGTTGTTATCTATTTGACTCAGGGCCCATTCCTTTGGTACTGGACTATGGTGATGGTTATGACACATTGCAATTGCAGTGTTGTCATTCCTCTCACCAGCCATACCATCCTGGCTTGATGGAGGAAGGATGGATCTGAACTCTCACTACTCTTGCCAGCATCACCATCCTGGGGCAATGGAGGAAGGGAGGAGTGCAAACTAAAAATCCTCTCACCAGCTGCACCATACTCTTCTCTCCAGCTGTACCGTCTCAGGACAAGGGAGTCAGGGTGGAGTATGAACTCAGACTTTTCTGACCAGCAAAGCCATATGGGACAATGGAGGAAGGGAGGAGCATGATCTCACACTCCTCTCACTGGCACCACCATCCCAGGGCAATGGAGGAAGAAAGGAGTGTGAACTTACACTCCTCTCACTGGCTCTGCTTTTCCAAGGCAATGGAGGAAGGAGGAACATGAACTCACACTCCTTTCACCATCACCACCATCCCAGGGCAATGGAGGAAGAAAGGTGTGTGAACTTACACTTCTCTTGCTGGCACCACCGTGCCAGGGCAATGGAAGAAGAAAGGAGTGTGGACTAACTCCTCTCACTGGCACCACCGCCCCAGGGCAATGGAGGGAGAAAGACGCACAGAATCTCACTGCTCTCGCTGTCACCAAAATCCAGGGCAATGCAGGAAGAAAGGAGCACGAACTCGCACTCCTCTTCTGGTACTGCCATCTCGGGACAATGGAGCCATCCTCCTTATCTTTAAGCCCTAATATTTAAAACTTATTTTAGAAGTTCACTAGTATTTCACTAGTCAAGGAAAAGAATGTGAGAGTAATGATATAGGCTAGGCTAGAAAAAATAAGGATTTAATGATAATACTTATATACAACAGGGAGTGAGGAGATATATGAGAGAGTGTGAGAGGATAAGGAAAGAAGGAAGAGAAGGCACTAAAAATGGAAATTGAGAGAACACATAAGAGATTGTTTTCAGTTAATCAGCAGAAACATAGACAACACTATGAAGCTACCCATGGTATGAGAGAACATGAAAAATCAGTGTTAAGACTATATAAGGAAAAGCAAAAACTAACACCCAGACAGTTACATAATTGCATATGCAACCCCCACAAACACAAGCCACATCCATTATTTCTCTTTGTGGAAGTTTATTCTGGAGACAATTATTTATCCCATACATACTTCTATTGTTTGACATTGCCTTTTAAAATGGAGAATGTGAAAATCTTTTCTCAATCCAAATTTTCCTTCTAGACTTCTGCCCAAGTGGAAATTTCTTTGGGCAGTCTACAGAAAGAACTCAATCCCTTCATGCTTATACATGAGTACTCAGGCAGGTCTACTAGTGGTGATACAGTACTACACCTGGAAACTCAATCTTCTTCCTAGCTAGGAATGAAGGTGCCAGAAAACCTGAGGTGTCTGCCAAATCCCTCTGAGCGGTATGATTTGGGTAAGTAGATTATGTGCTAGGATGAGAAGCTTACAGTGGTGGCTCCCAGACTCAGGTCACTTCTGCAAAACATCAAGTGGCTGAACATTTTTCTCTCCACAGTGTTGAAACTATTGCTTTTCTTTCTTTCCTGAACTTTTCCGTTTTGGTATTTAGTTCCATTCTTCCATCTGGCTTTATTTGCACACTACCAGTTAGTTGGGCTTTACACAATGCAGCTGTCCTACTGAGAGTTTCTCTGCCTGGGTTCCAGGCTCCCATGAGCCAGGACTAAGGTGCTGCCCCCACCCATGATTTTAGTTTTCTGTGTCACAGTCAAAAGTCACCTGAGTGCTCAAAATTATCAAGGGTGTCCACTGCCTCCCTGGAGAGGTGTGGCTGTTGTCTGGAGATATAAAAACTGTGCATATTTTGGTTTTCCTGTGCCACCTAATGAGAGGCAAAAGTACCTTACAATGGCTTTGTATACTAGTTCTAAGTCTGCTTCCTGTTTATTCTACCAAGGTGGAAGAGGGACTTCTAAGATAGCTTCCTGCTCTGACACTCTGCATCTGGAGGGAAATGCTGGAAATTATAACTCCCATCTCTCATCACTTGACTTAACTCAGATCCCCTTTTTGCTCAGGCTGTATCTCTATCCAATAGTAACATCAGCACTCACATATTAGAGGTGTTTTTTTTCTATTACCTTTACACAGGAGGGGAGTATTCTCTGCCCCACTGAGAAGTCATATTTCAGTCTCAGCATGCATTATTCATATAGCTTTATTTCTCTAAATACCAATATTTCTGTAAGAAGACTAAAGCTTTGCCATGTACATGTACCTAATAACCCAAATCACTGTAAATATTATAGAACATAACAGGACCTATGAGAAATAATATCAACATTAATGAAAAATGTGATAGGGAACTGGAAGAGGATTGAAGGAGAGAGGGAAGGGGAAAGGGAATGGGAATAAAAATGAAACATGCTGTAATATGTACATAGAACCATTCCCCAACACAATTGTAAACTATATGAATAGCAAACAAATACAATAAAAATGTACCAATATTTCTTGTTTTGCCTGCTTACTAGATCATCTAATTCACAATACAGCTTTTTCCTATGGTATGCTGTCTTCTCATAGATTCCTGTTCCTGCTGGTTTAAACAACTGGAATAGCTTGAGACTTACCTGCCTGTAGTCTGGCATCTTTAAATAACAGCTGATTTTTGCCATTATCATCTGGTTTCTTTGACAAATTAATTATGCAAAGAACGTATTCTTCATGTCACTCCAGATTCTCTGGTCCATTAACATAGTGGTCAACTAGCAGTTGGAAAGAGACTTCCTTGAATACCTGGATGTACAAGCCTTCTATTTTTTACCAAATGGTCTTTGTTGATATTGACATGCCATCTCCACTTAGCCAGACTTTTCAGAACTCTTCTTTAGACTCTATTTCCCTCTTCTTGAAAACCTCAAGGTCTGCAGTAGATAAGAGTTTTAGGCTTTTCTCAGGTCTTTCCTGAGTGTATAAACAGTTGTGAGCATGCACATGCCTTTCCAAATTTCAGAGCATATTTCAGAGATTTTCAAAGCCCTTAGTAATGTTTAATTCCCCACACTTTCTTCCCACACTTTTCGTTAAACAATTGTGTGCACCATTTTCTACCACAGCTGGTAGCAGAAACCTAAGATATTATCTTTAAATATGCTCATTAAATCTTCTCTTCCCCTGCTCCGCTCTATGTAAGCAGTTTTATCTGGGTTAAGTAAAATAAAGAAAACTTTTTAAACATAGTTATTCAAAGAGCCATCAGACATCAGAACAAATAATTAATTACAGCTTGAAAATGATATCTGTTTTGCACCTTAAGAACCAAGAATGTGAGCTATTTTCAGAGTTACTACTGAGCTAGAGAGTGATGGTAGTAGTGTTATAAGTCAGTGTTCTCACAGATAACCAGTTATTTGTCCCAAGTAAACATCCCTCAATATATTCAAGCTTGGTGCATTTCCACAATTACTTTTTAAAAGCTTATTCTGATTTTTTTTGCTCATTTTTCATTGGTTTTATTGGCATCCAGTATATAGAATATTTATTCTGTCATTTTAACTGATAGTAAATCAATGTTTAAAAAGATAGCCAAGTCTAGAAGATAAACTGAGCCATCAAAAATTATAGGAGCGGGAAGACTGTGAGAACTGCTTTAATAACCTAGATGGTGAGAACCTAAATAGAACAAGATAGTAAGGTTCTAAATCAAGAGATATCGCTGATGTTAAATGAGTGTGACATGCTGATAAGTTAAATGCTGGATGTTAGAGATGCAGAAGAAAGGATGTGTTTAAAGTTTCCAGTTTCAAAAATTACGTTGGTTTTTTTTCCATTACTCAAATTAGGGGAAGGAAAAAAGATCAGGTTGGTTTAAAAATGAAGGAAGAAAGAATGCAGTATAAATCAGTTTTTAACTATGTTGTTGAAAAAATTGGAACATAGTGAATGTCGCTTATTTAATGTGTAAATACAGTATCTTAACATTTCACATGTATGTTTATTCATGAAAGAATCATTGAAATGAAGATAATGGATATAGCAATCACCTTGAACGTTTCTCATTTCTTTTCTATTGCCTATATCATCTTCTCTTCCTTCTTCCCTAAACAACTAATATGCTTTCCCTTAGTATAATTCATTTTTCAAAGAATTATATATGGGTATTATGTCCTATAATGTATCCATACCTTATATAAATTTTCTGACCATCCTTTGAGTCTTGAGTGTGATTATTATGAGATTTATGCATGTATCTGTCAGACTTGGCCCAGAAAAGACCATCCCAATAAAACATGCTCCCCTTTATGAACAACAGGAAACCACTGAAAGGACCAGGCTCCCTTCAGCAAACAGCACTGAGAGCCATAAAGAAATTTAGGACTGGACATCCAATCTCCTAGATACCAGAATGACCAGCAGGGTCCAAACAACTACACTGACCGTCCTTGGAAGTTTGACCCCACTAATTCCATCCAGATTCCTTCAGATTATTAACTCTGTCTCCAAACCCTATATTAACTCAACCCCTCCCCCAGAACAGCTGCTGATATCACTCTGATTTCAGACCGTCTGTACCTAAATGAAACTAAATACAGCCTTTCTCCCATTTGAGCATGTCTCCAGTGTTTCCTCATGGTGCTGCCCTTAACATTACCAATGGCTTGTTCCTTTTTCTTGCTGAGTATTCATATATTCATATATATTATGTATATGTGTTTTTGTATATATGTATGTATCAAAATTTGTTTATGCATTCAACTCCCGATAGACATTTTCCTTTTTAGAATTTTTTGTCTTAAAAATTAAACATATAGGAATGTTTTAAAGATATATACTTTCATTTCTTGGGGAAATATCTGCATTTGGAAAAGCTAATTATATGGTAATTATATAATTAAATTCTTAAAACTCCAAATGATTTTCCGAGGTGGCTGTGTAATTTAATATTCTGAACAGCAATTTATGAGAGTTCTAGACCATATACATCCTTATCATTTTTTAGCATGGGTAGACATTTTAATTTTTCTCATTCTAATAATTATGTTAATGTATTGTGTCATGCTATTATTTTTCATTTATCTAAATACTAATGCTGCTGACCACCTTTTCTTGTACTTATATGCCATCAATATCTATTTATGCTGATGTATCTGTTCAGGTTTCTTACTTTTATTAGATTGCTAAATTCCCCGTTATCAAAATTGGAGTTGTGTATATATTTTACTTACAAATCCATAATCAGAAATAAAGGGTATATCCCATACTCTCTTGTTAAATTATATATTCTAGTCTCATCAACAGTAGAAGTTTTTAATTGTGATGAGGTCTAATGTACCAATACTATGGGTCATGATTTTTGTACTATAGCTAAAGAAATCTTTCAATAACCTAAGATGACAAAGATTTTTTTTTGATATTCTACTATAAAGGTTGTATAGGTTTAAGTTTTTTCTTTTGTAATACTGAGGATTGAACTCTGGGCATTTGAAGCCTAGGTCATATCCTCAGTCCATTCCTATATTTATTTTGAGAACTTGTCTCACTATATTGCCCAAGCTGAGCTTGAACCTGAAATCCTCTTGCCACAACCTCCCAGAGTGCTGGGATTACACTTGTGCGGCCTATACAGTTTCAAATTTTATTTTTATATTTATGATCTATTTTGTGTAAATTCTGGAAATGGTGCAGGATTTGAAATTCAGTTTTCTGCATAGTAATAGTTCTGACACTTTATGAAAAAAGGTATCTATACAAAATTACTTTTATATAATTTTTTATCAACAGTCCATCCTGTGTGGATCTTTTTTCTAGGATCTAAATTTTCTTTCTATTGACCTTATCAGAATCACACTAACATGACTACTGTAAGTAATGAGTCCTGATATTGTATGTTTTAGTCTTCCAATTTCACTCTATTTTACTAGTTAAAATGGAAACTGTACACTCTTTATATTCCATCTAAAATGCATAATTATCTTTTTAGTGTCCACAAAAGTTTTTGCTCAGCTTCTGATTTCATTGCTTTGAAATTGTGGAACTGGGGAAGAACTTACATCTCACAAATGCTAAATCGTCTGAGGCATAAACATGGCATTTCTCAACAATTAAATCTCAGACATTAGGTTGTAGTTACTCAGAGCAATATTTTGTAGCTTTAATTGTAGAAGCATTCTAAATTATTTTGTCATATTTTTTAATATTTTATTTTAAAGTGATAAAATAAAACAATTTCAAAATAAAATAGAGTAACAATAATTAATAAATATATCACATATAGTTACCTTTAAATTAGTTACTCAGAGTACAAGATATAGGCATTTAATTCTCCAAACAATATTAGCACAAACCTTTCTTTTCAATGAATTGAGAGAAATTATATATATATTTGCTGTTCCCAACTTTCTTTTCTGCTTTCCCCATCCCACTTTCTCTTTCCTCTTGGACAGTGTCTTCCTATTTCACAATGTCTATTGTACATATTGGATCTTATGTACATTTCCACCTTCTTACACTACGGAGACAGCACAAATGTGTGTCTGATTTATTTCACTTAAGAGTATGGTCTCGAGTTGCATCTATTTACCTATAAAATTCTCTATTTTATCCTTCTTTATGGCTGAATAGTACTTCCTTGTATAAAAAGACCACACTTTTTTATCCACTCCTCAGTTGATGGGGCATTTGGATTGTTTCCAATATTTAGGTATTATAAATTGTACTGCTATAAACAAGGGTGCACATATATCACAGTGGTATGATTTTAATACTTCTAGGAAGGTATCCAGAAGAGGAATAGCTGGATCAGATGGGACCTCTAATCCTAATATTTTTGAATATCCACACTGATTTCCACATTGGTTGCACCTGTCTACACTGCCACCAACAGTGGCAAAGGGTTTCAATGTCCCCACAGCCCATCCCACATTTGTTATTGGTTGATTTCTTCATAATAGCCATTCTTCCCAGGGTAAGATGGAATCCCAATGTTGTTTTAATTTGCATCTCTCCAGCGAACAATGATATTGAACATTTCTTCATATATTTATTCGCTGTTTGTATTTCTTCATCTGAGAAATGTGTATTCATCTCAGATGCCCATTTTTGAATTTGGTCTTTAAATTTGGGAGGTCTGATTTTTTTTTTAGTTCTTTATATGTTCTTGATAATACTCCTTTGTCTGAGGAACAGAGGTAAAACTTTTTTCCCCCCACTTTCTGGGTTGTCTCTTCACTCTGCTGGTGGTTTCTCTAGCTGAGCAAGAGCCTTTATTAAGCTGAGATCTCAGTTGTTGATTCTTTTTGATACTTCCTTTGTGATCAGGATTTTATTCATAAAGACTTTGCATACACCAATTTCAAGAGTTTTACCTATTCTATCTTCCAGCAGATTTAATATTTGTTTTAATATTTAGATATTTTATCCATTTTGAATTTAGTTTAGTGCATGATGAAAGACATAGGTCCAGTTTTAATCTTTGGCTTGTGCAAAGAAAGTTTTTATAGCACCATTTATTAAAGAGGCTACCTTTCTTCCAGTGAATGTGTTTAGCATCTTTGTCAAAGATAACGTGGCTGAGTATGTCTGGAGTTGTTTCTGCATCTTGTAATCTGTTGCACTGACTGTTGGATCTGTTTTTTTTTTTGCCAGTACCATGTTGTTTTTATCAAAGTAGCTTTATAGTATAATTTGAAGTCAGGGATTGTGATGCCCCCTACATTGTCTTTGTTACCCAGAATTGCCTTTGTTATCGTAGGTCTGTTCTGGTTCCAAATGAATTTTAGGATTATTTTCTCTAATTCTGAGAGATAGGCTATTGGAATTTGATTAGAATTGCACTAAATCTGTATGACAGCTTTGGAAGTATGGTCATTTTCACTATATGTGTTCTTTCTGCCCAAGAGCAATGGATAACTTTCCATTTTCTGATATCATCTTCAATCTCCTATATCAGAGTACTGTAGTTTTCAATGTAGAGTTCTTTTACATCCTTCATTAGATTGATTCCTAGAATTTCATATTTTCATATGAAGGGGTTGTTTCCCTAATTTCTCTCCCAATGATGTTTTATTAATCTACAGTAAGGTTATTGATTTTTGAGTGTTGCCTTTGAATCCAGCTATGCTACTGAATTTGCAAATTAAATCTAGCAGTCTTTTAGTGGAGTATATGCATTCTTCTATGTAAAGTATCATGTCATAAGCAAATAATGATAATTTAACTTTTCCTTTGCTACCATTATTCCTTTTATTTCTTTCTCTTGTCTAATTGCTCTGGTTAATGTTTCCAGGACTATGTTGAATAAGAGTGGAGACAGTGGATATCCTTGTCTTGTTTCTCATTTTCAAATGAAAGCTTTCAGTTTTTGTCCATTTAGTATGGTATTGGTTGTTGGTTTGACATAGTTGGCTTTTATTGGATTGAGAAAAAGACCATCTATTCCAATTTTCTATAGGGTTTTTATCATGAATGGGTGCTGGAATTTGTCAAAAGCTTTTTCTGCATCTACTGAGATGATCATATGGTTTTTGTCCTTGGCTCTGTTAATATGGAGTATTACATTTATTGATTTATATTTGGTGAATCATCTCTGCATCCCTGGGATGAATCCCATTCGGTCATGGTGTATAATCTTCTCAAAAATTTGCTGCATTCTGTTTGCCAGTATCTCATTGAGGATTGTTGCATCTATGTTCATTAGGGAGATTAGAGTATAATTCTCTTTCTTAGTTGAGTCCTTCTCTGGTTCTGGTATCAGGGTAATTCTTGCTTCCAGGAATGAATTTGGGAGTATTACTTCCCTTTCAATTTCATTAAAGAGTTTGAGAAGTAGTGGTGTTAGGTCTTCTCTAAATTTCTTAAAGAATTTAGCAGTGAATCCGCCAGAGTCTGGGCTTTCTTTGTTAGTAGGTTTTTAATTACATCTTTTATTTCATTGATTGATAATGTTTTATTTAGGATTTTTATATCTTCTTGATTCAGCTTTGGTAATTCATGTGTATCTAGGAATCTGTGAGTTTATTCTGCATTTTAATTCTTAGTAGAATTAAAGTTTTGAAAGTAAGTATAGATGACATTATGGATCTCTGCAGGGTATGTTGTGATTTCACTCTTTTCATTTGTAATTACACATATTTGAGTCTTTTCTTTCTTTTTTATAAGATTGGCTAAGCGTTTGTCAATCTTATTTAATCTTTCAAACAAGCATCTCTTCAATTCATTGATTCTTTGTATTGTTTTCTTTGTCTCCAATGAATTTATTTCTGCTCTAATCTTTATAATTTTCTCCCTTATATGAGCTTTGGTCTTGGCCTGCTCTACCATTTGTAGATGTTTGAGTTTCAACATTAAGTTGTTTATTTTCTCTTGCTCTGTTTCATTATGTGGGTATTCAGTGCTATAAATATTCCTCTTGGGACTGCTTTCATTGTGTCTCATAAGTTCTGATAGGTTGTATTGTCATTATCACTTAATTACAGAAACTGTGTAATGTCTTCTTTAATTTCATGTGTGACTCATTGGTTGTTCAGGAGGGTTTTATTTAATTTCCGTGTGTTTCTGAAGTTCTTGTGGTTTATTTTGCCATCAATTTGTAATTTCATTGCATAATGATCTGATAATATGCATGGAATAATTTCAATTCCTTTGCATTTACTGAAGCAAATTCTATGAGCTAGTATGGGGTTCATTTTGGAGAATGTCCCATGTGAGTTTGAGAAGAATGTGTATTCTGATGTGGTGTGTAACACTCTGTGCACATCTACTAAGTTCAGTTCTAATATTTCATTGTTGATTATTTGTATAGTTGATCTGTCTTTTTGTGACAGTGCAGTATTGAGATCTCTAAGTACAATTTTATTAGTGCTTGCTTGCTTTTTCGTGTCTGTTATTATTTGCTTTATATATTTTGGTGCACTGGTACTTGTTGCATATATATTTATGATCATTATCTCTTCCTCTTGGATTGGTCCCTTTACAAGGATGTAGTGACTTTCTTTATCTCTCTGAATCATTCTTGGCTTGAAATTCAACTTTCCTGTGAATAAAATAGCTACCCTTTCTTTTTCTGGGTTCTGGTCTCATGGAGTATTATTTTCCACCCTTTGACTTTCACTCCATGAATTTCTTTTTGAATTAAATGTGTTTCTTTTATGCAGCATATTGTTGGATCTTGCTTCTTCACCCATTATGCCAGTCTGTTTCTTTTGATTGGTTGAAATGAGACCATTAACACTGAATGTTATAACTGAAATATATTTACTTAGAATTTTCATGTTATTTTCCTGTTTTTGTCTCCCCATTTTCCCTCATCATTTTGTTTGCTTTGAGTGATGGATTCCTTCTGTTAAGGTTCATGGAATTATAATCCCTTTTATCTCTTTCTAGAATGTTCTTCAAAATATTTTGGAGTGCTGGCTTCATGGTCATAAATTTTCTCAGGTGTTCTTAGTCATGGAAGTATCTTATTTCAACATCAGTTTTGAAAGATCATTTTGTGGATTACATCAGTCTCGGTTAGAGTTTGTTTTCCCTTAGAGCTTGAAGTACTTTGCTCCAAGCTTTCCTTGACTTGAGGGTTTGTACTGAGAAGTCAGCTGTGATTTTGATGGGCTTTCTTTCATAGGTGACTTGTGTCTTTTCCCTAACCGCTTTTAACATACATTTTTTGTGTTGACTTTCTCCAATCTTGACTATGATATGCCTGGGTGTAGATTTTTTTTTATAGTGGCTAATGGGAGTTCTATATGCCTCCTTGATCTCTATGTCAAATTCTTTTTCCCTGTCAGGGAATTTTTTGCCATGACTTCTGTGAAGATATTTTATATCATTTCTGTTATCTCCTGATTTTTTTCATTGAATCCAATCAATCTTAAATTATTCTTCTTTGCATCATCTAGCAGCTGCTGGATTGATTTGCCACTGCCCCATGCTATTTTTAAGAAATCTTTTTTTCATGATCTCTAACTACAAGCCTGTCTTCTATATCTGAGATCCTGTCCTCACATTGGCTTAATCTGCTGTGAATATTTTCAATGGAATTTTTGTACTCCTGGATATCTGCTTGAGTCTTTCTTATGGATTCCATTTCTTTCTTATGCTGAGCATTCAAGGCCTCCATCAGTTTTTAAGCTCCTCTGGTTTTTTATCTGTATCTGTTCTATAGTCATTAAGCATGGTTTTCATTGTGGACACCATCTCTATAGTTATCTGAGAAATTATTCCTGCTTTGATTTTTTCTAGAGTGTCATTCCATTGCTTTGTTGTTAGTCCTTCAGAGAGGCCAGGTGGGTGACTTTCAGATTGTCCCACTTCATTGCCTCCTGTGGTGAAATGGATGTCTGGGGTTGCATCTTGTTTAAGTGTCTTCCCATTTTCTTTTCCTTTTTTTAGTTTAATTCCTGGGTTGATGCTTTCATATTGCCTATGGTGAGTTGCTTTATTGCTAGTATTTAGAACCCTTAGGAAATGACTGCTTCTCCATGGTGCCTTCCAGGTGTATGTGTTTGTGTTTTGAGTCTGTTGCAAGATCCTACCTCTTCAATTTGTTGGAATGAGAATTTCTGCCTTATTGGCCCAGCCCCTCATTATTTGGCACTGTGCCATAATTTTTCTATGAGCCTTAGTCAAACTCAGTCTTAGAATACCAGGAAGAACAGCTGGTTAGAACAGTTATGTCACTTTTGGCTAAAGTGCTACCATCAGCAAAAACAATACCATGAAACACAGCCTAGAAAATGACAAAGTGAAGTAACAATTAATTTGCCACCTTTTATTTTATGAACTCGTTTTGTGGTTCTATAAAAAAATCTAAGACGAACCAGAAAATTATATGCAGTAAATAAGTCCTTAATATGTCAATTTCACTCTCAGGAGTTAACATTCAAAAGGGGTTAGAGAAAAAAATAGTGAAGTAGAAGAAGAAGAAGATATTAGAAATAAGGCTGGAGGACAAAGGTGATCCCACTAACTTTGGGAAACTGGGGCAGAAAACTGGAGAGTAAGAGAGAAGGAAAAAATAAAAGAAGAACTGAACAGAACAGCAAGCACAAAGAGGCTAGAAACCATGTCCACACTCATATAAAAATAAGACCAATGAAGGAGAAAAAACTAAAGAACAGAAACAAAACCACTACAACAACAAATGAGAGAGAGAAAGAGAGAAAAACGTGTCCACTTCCATATTTGTCTCTGCTGTCACTGGTTGACAACCCGTGGAGACAGAGTCCAGGTCTGTGTTGATATATCCCAGCAAGCCAGCAGTAGCTTTATAGCAGCATAGTGGATAATCTCAGTGAACCTGTACCTTTATTTTCCCCAAAATTCAGTTCATATTCTGGCCATGGGGGCTGAGACCAGACCCATTTTACCTGTAGCAGTCAATGCGCATTCTGCTGGCCTGATCCCAGATGGTAGCCACTAGTTGGAGCAAGCAGCTGCTCTGAATTCTGAGCTCAGCCTGACCTTCTCCAAGATGGCTTCTGTCCAATCATTCTCTCAAGCCCTCAACACTCACCCCCAGCTAGTGCAGTTCTTCCTGTCCTGTGCTGAACTCTACTGCTGTGTCTCTCCGTGGAGGCCTCTGTGGTCACTATTAGCCATTGTGCGTCTGCAGGTTTGAAAATTACCTCTCATGTAGTGGGTTCTGACTTGGGGAGAATGCTCCACCAACTCTCTCCTTCTTTTTTGAAGCTTCTCTCTTGACTCTCTCGGTGGGCTTCAATTCTTGCTGAAGATCCTTCTTGGGTCCAGAGGACCCACTTCCCTCCTTGTCTTCCTCATGTTGCTATATTCCAACATCTCCATCTCCAACTCTCAGAGATGCTCTTTCTCTGCTGCTTACCATTTCACGATCTTGGTGCTCCTCCTCATATTTTTCTGATTTTCTAATTTTATTTATTTATTTATTTATTATTTTTTTGTGGGTACCAGGGGTTGACCTCAGGGCCTCACACGCCAGTGGGTGCCCATGCCACTGAGTGATATCACTGGCCCTTTTTTTACATATGTGGGTTCCAGGAGTTGAACTCGGGCCCTTGCACCTGCCAGGCAGGCGCCTACACCACTGAGCCATCTCACCAGCCCATGATTTTCTAATTTTAAATGCTATTGTAAATAATTTTTCAAATTGAAAATTTTCTTTTTTATACCTTATTCATTTTTTCTTGTGTTAGAACATGTTTGCAATACATAATGTTTACATTAATTTGGGGAGTGGGTTCATATACATAATACAGCCTTTTTGCATCCCTTCCCGTTCATACCCACCTCACTCCTTATGCTCCTACATCCCCTTTCCCCATTTTTATTCTTTTTGTTACTATAATTCTTAGCTCATGATTATGACATAACATTTATATTCATTGAGGCTATTAGGTTTGTGTACAATGGTACTTTCTTTTTTGGTAGGAACTTTGATTTATTTTCTAGTCATTTTTTGTTGTGATTTATCTATTGACATTATTTTGTACTTTCTTTTCATCTGGGATTTTAGCTTTACTGGTTTCCTCATTTCTGTCTGGAATATTCATGACTATTTTCTGGAATGCTTGCTTAGTAATCATATATCTCTCTAGTTAGTCTTTTTCATGAAATGTCCTTATTTCTCTATCTATTTTGAAAGAAAGTTGTGCTGTGTATGTTTATCTGGGTTGAAAGTTTTTGCTCATAGGGCTTGAAATACTTCACTTCAAGCTCTTCCAGCTGATAAGGTTTCTGTTGAGAAGTCTGCTATAATTCTATTCAGTTCACCTTTATATGTGATTTTTGTTTTTCTCTGCTGCATCCAGCTCAAGTTTTGAAACTCAGGATGGAGGACAGTGGGGGATGAAGAAGACAGGAATCAATATATACAAAAGCTGAGGTCAGGTGGAGCCCCTTCTGGTGGGCAAAAGGAATTGCCTGGCACCTGCAGTGTTTATTTATAGAAACAGCATATTAATAAGTTCATGGAGAGTTTAAGGGATGATAGGATCTGAGACAGGAATAATATCTAATCTTCAGCAGAACAGCATGCCTTGGTGAATTCATGGGGAATAAAGGGAAATTGTCTATATTATCCAAAGTGAAGGTCAAGTCACTATGTGCATCAGCTTCCTGAGCTGTGCACACTTCTCATGGGTTATGTGGCCCTGCCAAACTCATGAGAAGTAGTAGCCTTATCCTAGATAGCTAAGGTACAGACAGCTTTTACCCCAACACCTCCTCCTCTTCTGTTTTGTAGTTGAAGTTTCTGATGATGTCTTAAGAAAAGGGCAAAGATTTGTTTTTGGAAGATTCTGCAGAGGAATAATAATCAGATTATTAATACAACAATAACTATAATGTTGCTCAATATCATGATGACTCTGTGACATGCCAAATTGAAAGGACTAAATCCATTTACCAGGTCAAGGACAGACTGAGCTACTTGATCTGGAGTGAGAACACTGACTTGGGTATGTTGAAGAGCCATAATTTGTTGATGGATTTTTTGTAAGTCCAAACTTATATTTTTATGATGAAATATACCCATTAAGTGTGCCACCACTTTTTCCCATCCCCATTGAGTTTCATTGTATGGGGAAGTAGTCACGCCTTTATGGCTAAATTCAGCATGGCATCATAGCCCCTGATGATACTGAAAGGCCTTTACTTGACTACCTATATATAAAGCAGTTGCCTCAAGGGCATTGACTTGTTCTAGTTTTAAATCTATACCTTCTTGGCTCTCTAAAGCATATGATGTGTTTTTTGTCAGATGATTGACAAAACATGCAGTTTATATACTCTGGGCTAGGGCTACAGATGAGACTACAGTAGTGGCAAGAAGGGTGGCTAAAGGAATATTTCCCAAAATTACAAGTCCCACCATTCTCTTTGCATGAGTCAATTATTTGTCAATTTCTTTGAGGACTTGTAGACCTCGATCATAATACTATGGTTCAGAGATATTAAGAATCATAACAAATGATGGACAGTACAATACTAAAATGTTCTTATCATTATTTAAGGTAGTAATGCAGGAAGTAAGGTTACAATTGTTGCAACTAACACAGTAATAATCATCTTCTTGTATATTAATGGTCCCCACCAAAAGAACATAAGCATATACACAGGCACTGAACCAATGTTTTTGAGTACCTACATGATTAACGTCTTTGAGGCTATGGCTAGATAGAGTAATGGGGGAGAGACTAGTGTTCAAATGCCATAAATCCTTGTGGAGATTTTTTGAGAAACATGATGTACAGAAGATGGATAGTACCCTGTAACATTATACATAGTGTGGGACCAATCCATAATAGTCACATTTATGATGGTAGTAATGTTAAGTTGATGAGTGTAGCATTATGCCCAGGGCACAAATTTATTTTGTGACACATACTGAGTTGTGTTTTGGCACAAGGTAAGTGGACATGAATAATTAGTGGCTGTTAGGGACTGAAACTATTTAAGAGAGGTAATTCATCATGGTCTGGTCCTGATGAATTACAGACAATGGCATTATTTTCTATAACTTGTGTAGATGAGTGTAGGGAATATGATCTGACACAGAGAGGAAGGACAGCCACTCGACCATTATAATTAAATGATGAATATTTTTGAAGAATATGAGTATCAGAGTGGCCCCCCAGATGTTGGGATTGATTTGTAAAAACAGGTGTGGCAGCAGGAGCCTCCCAAGGTAATGAGTGAGCCAAGTATGTATCAGGAAAGAATATCCAATATAGTATAACATATGAAGCTCCTACCGGTCAAAAGACCAGGGTGAGCATGGCCAGGAAAATTGCGGCAGTGTTGTTAGGATTCCTGGTCTTGGTTATCATCTTCTGGGCATCCTGGGTCAATTTCTTTAATTGGCCCCAGTTCAGGTAATGCCCCAATCCTCGTCTGTCAGCTGTGACACAGTCTCTAAGGCATCGCTGCCGCAGGCCTGAGCATTAGCTTCTTGAAAGGTGGAACCAACTCCTTTTCTGGGTTTGAGTATATGATACAGCTTGACAGCATACTCTGGCACCAAGATAGGCTGTTCAGTGTTCTTTGGAAAGACACAGGCATACCCTTGGACCCACGTGAATACCATGCTAAGATCCTTCCATTGTCTAGTATGAAGATCCTTCCCTAAAGGACCCTTCCTAGCTTCTTTTCCTTTACATGATTGAATTGTCTTTCTGCTGCTGTAGTCCCATCCCAAGTAGGATTTAAAAAGATAATAGTATATAGTACCAAATGAAGTCTATTATAGAGTGTGAATTTATAGTGAAGGATTCCAGCTTTTGCTTTTGTAGTCAAAGTTTGAGTGTATGGTGAGCACATTTAACAATTCCTTGACCTTGAGGGTTGTAGGGAATTCCTGTGGTAAGAGAAAAGTGGAAAGTGTTACAAAACATTTGGAAAGCTGTAATCATATAAGTCAGGGCATTGTCAGTCTTAAGCACACATGGGCAGCTAAGGGTACCCAAAGCATCCAAGTAATGAGCAATGCCCTGTTTATCCCAAGGAAGTATCTACTGAAATATGGACACAGCAGAGAGAACCAAACTCAGGAATGTGAGTACTGTCCATATGCCAGAGATGATTGGGGTGTAACACTTGGGTGTTAACCTCCATAGGGAGTATGTATTATGCATGAAGATGAAGATCATTGTTTAATAATTTGTTGAGCCTGTTCCCAGCTTAAAGGGAACTGTGTGTGTAATGCAGAAGCATTTTGATGGAAGATGGCATGGAAGGCAGAAGCCTGTTGAATGGCATGTGAGACATTAAGATTCACATTAACCAGCAGTCTATCTATAACAGTGTTGCCTTTAGTGAAAGGCCCCAGCAGTTGGGAATGAGAACATAAATGCTGATGAAACATGGAACATGTCAAGACCAAATAAGAGTTAGGAGAGTATGAAATAAATGAAAAAGATCTTTTTGGCCAGTGTAGTGGCAGTTTTAATGTGGTGCACTACACCACGAACATAAGCACTATTCGAGAAGAGGTTAATGGGATTGGATGAATAAACTTGCAAGGTCCATATGACAGCCTGCAATTCAGTCTTTTGTGCAGAAGAAAAACCCATAACCTGTATTTGAGAAGAGGAGGCTGTGATATTACCTCCCCTGTTTGAAGAGGCTCCTTTTTATTTAATTGATTTTTAATAGATTGAATAGTTCTTTTTGTTAAAGCCTGAACTTGGTGAATGTGTCTTTAGTCATTATTGTCTTTCATGCTGAAGGCCCACCCCTGTCTAACTGCCCACAATATTTGTAACTAACTTAGCTGTCTATAATATTTTTTCTTCTGAAGAGCTATCCTTAACCACAGATAGGGGAGACTGGCAGCATAGTTTCCATTTTAACTACTTTGAGCTGAGAAGCGTCAATGTAAAGGGAGACCAAAGTCAGGGACCCCCTTCAGAGAGCTAATCTAATGGCCCTCAAAAATCCTTTTGAAGTTTACCAGTTATAAACTCTTTTTACAAGGTTGATCTAGTGGATCCCAGGAGAAGGAATCTAGCATTTTTATTGTGGGTATTATCTTTATGATCACTTCGAGTTTGGCAGCCTCTAGGCAAGAATAAACAAATTTTTGAGAAATTAGAGCATGTATAATCAAAGCATGAACATTAGAAATGAAAAGCAGGTCTGAGAAAGAGCCAGGTCTAGAAAGTCTTTTTGTGGGACTAGAATAGTGATTGTAACTCATTGTCTCTTACATTTCTCTATAGATGGAGTCTGAGAGTTTTTCATTAGTCTCTCTAGTTTTAACTGATCTTATGTAAAGAATTTGAAGGTTTTTGTTGAGCTTCTATAGATTTTATTGTCATTTAGTATTAATGATCCATAACAGTGGTGAGCTATTTATGTAGCTGGACACTTCCAGAAGAAGTTATTGATTGAAGTCCCTTCCTATATCTAGCTTATTATTATGACACTGTTTTAAATATCTCCTGGCTATATTTTTCTGCTGGATGTTTAAGATGAAATTAAATTGAGACTCATATTAATAAAAATTAACCTCTTGCTATCTTTCAAGGTCAGTTAAGTCTCCTCAGAATTTACCTTGGAACCATGTGTAGTGCCTCTCAGTTCTTCTGTATCAGCCATCTGGATGAGTCACAGCCTTTGCATGACTAAGTTGCTTTCTGTGGAAGCTTGGGAGATTTTTTCTTGTGGTCCTCCTTTGGCACACTGTATGTTGTATATCCATCACCTGGGGCATAGCAATCTCCTTGTTCAGGATGATGTGTAACTCAACAGAGTTGTAGGATATCACAGAAAATTTTCCTTCATGTCCTGGGTTCTCGGTGACCTCACAGGGTGAGTGCCAAAATATTGGCTGTCATCTTAGCCCATCTATATTTCTACTTTTTGATCTCAAATCCTTAGTTGTTGAACATCCAGAAGAAAAGATTAATGAAATTAGCATTGCAATAGGAGCAGTGAGCTTAATATTATAATTTTATCTGAGTATCAAGTACCTTGAAATATAAAGTATAGCTCAAGAACTGTTATTTATTTGCAGCCATGGATGTTCTAGTAGTTGAATCCCCATAAAATGTTAACAGACAACAGTTATATAGTTTTATAGAGAAAAATTGAGATCAAAAGCCATACACAATATCTAAGCATGACAATCATGATGATATTTTTGTAACACACTTCATTCTCCAGTTTGGCATAGAATAACATTCTTAGTCAATCATCTCTATCTAGTACCTAAGAAGTTCTCACCTAATTCATTGTCCTTTAATGGGTTATCATTGAAGTGTGTGACATTTTTCAGACTGCTTAATGCCTAAACATCTCTAAGTACAGTGGCACAAACATAGCACACATGTCACATAAAATTTGTTAAAAATATTATTTGACTGCTGACCTCATATTGGTTTGACATGAGCCTATTATCACAAATATCTGGAGCACAGGAGAAAGGGGTTTGTCTGAACCTGAAAGAAAATGCTTATGACTATAAAAATCCCAGTTTTACATTTTAGAAGACCTGTATATCTATCTGGAAGGCATGAATACATTTAATACACCATGAGATTAGCAACAATCAACTGTCATAGCCATATGAAAACTTTGTTTCTTAATTTACATTAGTACCAGAGCATCTTTAAATCAGAAATCCTTACTGCCTTATTTTTAGAAAAGATAATCCTGGGCCGATGAGATAGCTCAGTGGCATAAGCACCTCCCTGGCAAGCACGAGGTCCTGAGTTTGACTCCCAGAACCCACATATGAAAAATCACTGGCATGGGCGCCTACTGGCATGCGAGGTCGACCCCCGGTACCCACACACAAAAAAAGAAAAGTTAATCCTATGACAATGACCAATATAAACATGTCACAATAATATATTTTGAGAAACATTTATTGGGGTGTCTCCTCATGGGTGTCCTCCATGAGGCTATGAGGATCATTGGGGCCTCCCATTAATGAAAAAGGACTGGGTAATTATTTCCAGGAAACTGCTTCCTTATTCTTCAATTAGAGTCCTGTCCAACAGTTTCCCCCAGCCTAAGGGATTTTTGTTTAATTATCTTAACAATTTTTGGTGACTTGTGAGAACCATAACACTTAACACATTATTTTTGAACAATGAGAGATTCTCAAGTCATGATACATAAACAGTAATATACATTACATTTATATAACAAATTTTAATATCATTTTGACCTGCTGGCAACTTGGATGGAAGCATATCTTTAATTTTGATGACATTTATCTATAAATGAAATTAAATTATGAACAAAGTTTCAAAACTGCCAAAAACTTTTTAACTCAATTAAAACAGCTGTTTACAGATTGGAATCAGACACACACAAACAAATACGCACAAGACATTTCCTGATAAAATCAGAGTACAATCAAATATATTTTTGACAAAATGAAATTATAATAACTCTTTTACAATTTTAGAAGATTATAATTACAATTAGAATAGTCAGAATTTTTGTTGATCAATTAGTACATATCTCTTATAGGAAGAATTTGGAAGGACTAAAACTTTTTATCTATAAGTAATATATATTTTTGTATTTTATTTTCTCTTAAGAATATTGGCAAATTTTGTGTCACTTTTTTCAATGTAGCTTCCAGCAGAGTCATCTACACACACTCTGTTACATACTCAGACCTTCTTTTCTTCTAATACAATTATCTCTGTAAGACTTAATATAATTTAGGTTAATATTATCCCTTATGTAGACTCCCTTTGCTGGTTCTCTTGATTTTGCCCCACGCCCTTGTTCCTGGGTTGCTATGACTATACCCAAACAGTTTCCTGCTGGCAGTTGTTGCTGCAACCATTTGTGATATAAGACAATCGGCCCTGTGTGCTTACATGGGGAGGTTAGTTGCTGATGTGCCCCAGGCTGATTGAGGCTCAGAAAATGCAAGCCATCACTCTCCATTGGCTCTGGGACAAAGGTGTAGTTGACACTGGGTGCCCCAGCCATGGTGCACAGCCCATATTCTCCACTGCAGCTGACACAACACCAAGCAGGCATTTGGGTTCCTCCCACCTCTCTTATCCTGGTGAAGCTCCAGGCTTGGTGGAGCTCTTTGTTTCCCACCTCCTGCTGCTGGCTTGTACCCATTGGCCATGTTTCTCCCCCACATGAGAATCTGTAAAAAGTGGTGAGGGGAGCAGAAAGCAGCAATTTTTTCCCTATTAAATGACCCTTTAAAAGGCTGTAGAGGTCTAGATATATTTGTGCTTGTTTGCTTTTTCTCTAGCCTTACTCTAAGCCATTTTCCTACCTTCTCCCAAGTATGTAAATTTACAGTTCCTTCTTTGGGAAATAAAGGACATATCTTTTGAACAAAAGTGAGAAACTTTGTCAGTTGTGGTCTTTACATTTGAACCTTTTGCTTTAATAATACAACAAAAATTTCTATATACAAATGCCCATGCTTTATACCTGATGAAATCAATACACCTCTTTCTCTTGTTTGTGTGCACACCCCAAGGTGTCCCCTAACCTGAAATGATGAATTTCCTCATACTCCAGTCCCTGTTTGGCTGCCAAAATTCCGTCCAGTGCAGCTCTTGAAACTCTGGAGGGAAGGCAGCAGGGGCTGAAGAAGACAGGAATAAATATACAAAAGCCGAGGTCAGGTGGAGCCCCTTCTCCTGATTGGAGAAAGGCATTGCCTCGCACCTGCACTGCATTTTTTATAGAATTAGTATATGAATAATTTCATGGAGAGTTTAAGGGGAGGGACCAGAAGAAAATCTAATTTTCAGTAGAACAGCATGCCTAGGTTTCTTCATAGGGAACAAGAGGAAATTGTCTATATTATCTCTAATGAAGGTCAAGTCACTATGTGCATCAGCTTCCTGATCTGTGCACACTTCTAATTGGTAATGGGGCCCTGCCAAAATCATGAGAAGCAGTGGCCTTTTTCTAGATACCAGAGGTATAGAAGTCTTCACCCCCAAACTTTCTCTATTTTTAATGTTCAGTGTGTTATTGTACATCTGATAATTTATTAAAGATATGCCTTGAAGAGCTTCTTTTTCATCTAGTTGTGTGGTGTTCTGGAACCATCACTTTCTTATACACTGTGCTATTTCTTCATATTTGGGAAATTTTCTGCTATGTTTACTGTAAACATATTAATTATCTCTGTGTTATCTTCTAGTTTTTCTCTTAGTGTAATCTAGTAGTGCTGGATGGTTTTATTCTCCTTTTTGTGGTTCCTTTGAGTACTCTGTCCTAATTTACAACTTTGTCTTAAATTTCAGACAATCTGTCTTCACATTGTTCCTGAAATTTATGAACTCTATATAGTTTTTTATTTCAGGTCTTTTTATATGATACCTTTTCATGGATTCTATATCTTTGGTGAATTTGTCATTCATGTTTTCAACCACTTTGATCAATTGTTAACATTTTTACATATTTCCCTCAAATGCACATTGAACACTTTGAGTTTAATTCCATGAATTTTTGGTTCATTTCCTCTTTGATCCTGCCAAATTTGTTCATCATTTATTTAATTTTTACACAGAGCTTCGGTATCTGATATTTGCTTTCCCCTTCATTTTTGCTCCCTTCATCTGACTCAGGAGACTTGCCAGACCTTGGATGTCTTCTGTTGCCTTTCTTTCCCATGATACTGTGTGTATGTATATCTGGTGTTTTTTACTTTTTTTACTCTCCTTTTTTTGTTGTTACTATGTACTGATGTCTAATAGAATTGGGAGAACTTATAGATTATATGAAAATTTTTAATGAAGTGCTTCCCCCCTGTGATATATTTTTAAATTCATACGTTCAGAGACAGTATTTACCCCTTCAGTTATTTAATTTAATAATTTGGACTGTTTTCCTATGTTTTGCAGAAAAAATTACTTTTGTTTATAACAGCTCAACAGATCAGATCATACATCACTTATATATGATAGACTGTGCATTTACATTTTAACCCTTCATCTATCCTCTGTGCAGACTATGTTCATTTTTGTTTAGCAGTACTACAGTGAGGTAGTATATGTAGAGGGAAAAGTTTGAAGGGTGGGTGAAAGAGGAGTGTAAGACAGTAAAGGGGAAGGTTGTTAGAGGTGAAAATGATAGATGAGGAAATAAAAGAAAATTTTACTGTGGTCAGATGCTGTTGGAGTAGTTTTAGTTGGGTTGAAGGATTAGTCATGAAAATTTTCAGAAGATATTCGTGGGGCCAAAGATGAGATATGAGAGGAATGAGATGTACTTTGTGATTGATGAAAGCTCTGTGGCTGTCAGAAACTGTTGATAAGTTTGCATGCCTGTGATGTAAAAAAGATATGGGAGGACAGGGGGCTAACTAAGATATGGAACAGCCAAAGGATTACAATAGGGTGGGTCATAGGTTAATATTGGAGATAAAGAGTGACTATGAATGAGCAAAGTATGGCAAATTGAATACTTGGGAACAGGATTTTATATACACACATTGCTTGTTTAATGACCTTCCTGTTTTTTTTTTTAATTTTGTTTTGTTTTGTTTTGTTTTGTTTTATGTGGGTACTGGGAACCAAACTCAGGACCTCGCGCTTGCCCAGGCAGGCACTTATGTTGCTGAGCTATATCACCAGCCTGATCTTCCTGTTTAATGAATGGATTTATGACTGAGGCTCTATATTTCAACTTACAACCCACCGCATAGATTTATGACATGTCTTTTTTTTTTGGTACTGTTCTGTACATTTTGTTTATAGAGAGCCTCAATATCTTTTTTTGTACAGTATACCTTGTTTATACAGTACTGTAACTTTTGCTGATTATACTGTACAGTAGAGTACTGTAGTTTTATGGTCTGATATGCATTAAAATACTGCATATGTTATGCAGCTGGGCATGTTGCCACCCACCTGTAATCCCAGCACTTGGGAGGCTGAGGCAGGAGGATCACCACAAATTCGAGGCCAGCCTGAGCTATATAGTGAGTTCAATGCCAGCCTGAACTGTATAGTGAGACCCTGTCTCAAAAAAAATGTTATGCAAATAAAAGCAGTCATCAATTTGGAGTTTTCTTTGACCATCTCTTTGTTCTGAATATTGTAATTGCATACTACATACAATTCCCCCATTTAGTGATCAACTCATTTAATGAATTAACTATCAGATGAGAACTCAGTCATTAAATGAGGAATGTCTGTACTGGGGAAAATGAAGAAATAAAGTAATAGTAGTACTGCTGGTGCTTGAAGTGAAGAAATTAGGGAGATGAGAAGAGGTAGACAACCTAGATAGCAATTAAATCAAGACAAATAGAAGAAAAAATATACAAGAACAAAACCCAAATAAAGAAAAAACATAGAAAAGCAAGACATAACCTCACAATTCAAAACAAACAAAAATACCCAGAAGATATCTGGTGAGAACTCAATTAAATATTCCAACAAGACACTGTGCATATTATTCACATGTAACCTGTTTGCCACGAAGTCTGGGTGTTCACACCCCAATATTGCCTCTGACCTTTCCACTGCAAAACTGAAGGTTATCCAGTCTCAGCATTTCATTAATGCCAAGTTATAAGTATATAGGCAGAGTCTAGCTGTCTTAGTTCTTGGGTTAGGAATTCTTCCTGTCCACCTCTGTGGACATGATGGTAGAAGCAGCAGGCAGACTCACTGGCATATAAGGGTCCAGTGAGTCAGTGGGTGCACCCATGCACACCCTCTAGTGGTGGGTGTTCTCAGGAGTCTGTGATTACTTTTACACACTGTAATCAGGTAGCTTGCTTCTAAAAACTGGCTTGCCAGCTAAACTTTACCAGGTTCAGAGTTGCTTTCCTCTCCTTCAGGAGTTGGATTCCAAGTTCTTCTCACCTGAAGGAATTGAACAAAACAAGCAAAAAGCAATGGCAAAGTTTATTCGACAACTTAAGTGAACACTTTGAGAGAAACTGGCTCTGAAGAGCAGTCTTGGGTCAAGTAAATAGAAAAAGAAAGTAAGAGAAAATATAGAAGTACATGCTATGTCTGGAAAATCCCATACGGGCTGTCGTGGAAAGCTATGATAGCACTGGCTCCTCATGGGTGTCTTTATTTTATACTGTCCAAATCTCGAGGTAACCCATGAGAACTTCTATATCCAGGTCCTTAGCAGTGCTGAGATCCCAGGCCTCAGGCTGACATCAAGACTAGGCCATCCTATTGAAAACCTTCTTCAGTTCTCACAAGAAACCACATGCAAGGTTTTGGGAACTGTTCATTGCATATGTCTGGGATCTTGTAATTAACAGACCATAGCTACTTCCACAGCCAGCTTTTGCCATGCCTTAATCACCTATCTCACAAGGGTTTTGCAGAAGATGGTTGTGTCTGGTGTGGAACTGTCTCCTTAACCTGAAGATTCCTTGGTGACATGCTGCCCAAAAATCAGCTGACCATTGGAACAGCAGAGCTGGTGCCAGCCAGTCTGTGTGTTCCTATCCATAACTTCACAGGCACTCGGGATGATGATAACACTTAGGCAAGTGTGGGTGGCATGCATATGAATGCTGGCAAATTTGCCAGCAGCATGGTCAGGCAGGTCTCTGAGCTGCACAAACTCAGCTAGAATTTATACCTGTTCAACAAGTCTCTGGCTAGATTGTGGCAGAGGAAGGGCTCAGCTGCCTGCAGTATGCACAGGAGAGAAGAATGCAGGAATATTGTTTTCTCCAGCATTGGGGGATTATATAGGGGGATTCAAAATCTGTGCCAGGAATATGATTTCTGCAACCCTAGTTCAGTCCCTCAAACTTTCTGCCTTACTCAAAGATGGCTGTTCCCTGTGTTGCAGGAGAAAACAAACAAGGACTGAAAGGAAAATGCACCACACTGAGGAGATTGGAAGGCAACTTGTTTATTAATGCTTAGCAGACTAATGGGAACCTCAGTTTTAAATCATCAGCCCCAAGTCAGTTTAGAGTTTAGTTTAATACATTTTGGCAAGGAGGAAGTATAAAGCTGATTGGGTTATTATATGATTGGTTACATGAATTAAATCATATGTTGACAGGCAGGCTTATTTTAAGTAAGCTTACTTATAAGGAATTGTTTACAGCATTTTGGGAATGAAAGGAGGAGATCTGAGCTAAGCAGGTAAAGTTAAATGTGTCTTTGACTGGGCTAGTCTGTTCTGGACCTAAAGTCCCTGAAGCAAGCTGGAAAAACTACAAATATATATTTTTGGGGGCAGGAAAACACAGACATTACAGCTGGACACAGTCAGGTTGACCTAGCATGTTATCTAGAAACTGCAGCTGTACTCAGATACTCAAGGCTGCCTGAGCTTTAGCAGTCTAAATATGTGACAGAGAGTAGGACAAGAAGTAACCTTTAAAAGGAGTTGGTGATGTTTGGCTTTAAAGTGTTTAGTCAGAAAGTGAGTCAGAATGTGAATCACACAAGTGTCTAAAAGAAGGACTGTCAGCAGGGCCATCAAAGGTCCAAGCAGTGCTCCTGTCCATGAGGGGAGAAAGTCTAGAGATCCCCACCAGGAAGAGCATCCCATAATACTTTCAACCCTATATTAGAGGTGTTTTCACAGCTGCTGGGAATTCCATTTTATTCATGACTTGTTGGCATAGTAGCAGTCAGGGACAATTGCTTTTCAATTTTCTTATGAAATTTTTATAAGTTTGCTATTTTGAAACTTTGCTCTTACATTTCCCCATGTTTTTATTATGGGGCAGATTTTTTTCCTCAGTTTTTTAGTATTTTCAGTACTAAGGATCTGGTTAGGGGAAGTAATCTTTAAAAGGAGTTGGTGGTGTTTGACTTTAAAGTGTTTAGTCAGAAATAGAATCAGAATGTGAATCACACAAGTGTCTAAAAGAGGGACTGTCAGGAGGGCCATCAAAAGTCCAAGCAGAGCTCCTGTCCATGAGAGAAGAAAGTCTAGAGATCCCCAACAGGAGGAGCTTCCCATAGTATTTTGAACCCTATGTTAGAGGTGTTTTCACAGCTGTCCAGAGTTTTTTTTTTTTTAACCTGTTGGCATAGTAGAAGCATTCTTTATCTAGGAAAAAGCAAGTGCCTCCATGTTGGGCTGTGAGGAGTTCTAAGGCTCTTTGATTCTCGAGGACAACTGCAGCTAAAGAATCTATCTGATCCTGCAGCATATCTATTGAGGTTTGTATGTTGGCAAAATCTCCAGTTATGTGAGCACTTAACTGTGAGTACTGTTGTTGGACTATACCCATCGCTGTAGCACTGTGTCAGACTTCCTGTTATTGCTACTTCTGTTAGTATGGGCAATATCACAGGGTCACACTTTTGACATGATTGGTGGCCATGAGCTGGAAAATCTTTCATCAACCTGGATAAACAGAGAGGTCAGGTACCAGAAAAACAAGTGCAAAAACACTCATCTTGGTGCTATCAAACACTTGGTGTGTCCTGTGAGAACAAACAAAGAGCCTGGTACCACCCAAAAAAACAGAAAATTGCAAAGGGGGCCACCAGAGAACCTGTGGTGACAGTCAACACATCTATGGAATCAGCAGAGACATTTCAGTCCTTGGTAGAAACCAGAAAGCAGGAAATATTTTTCCATACTGTTGTGGGATAGGACTAAAATAAGTGGTTGGGAGTATTAGTAAAATTGAGTTTAGAATTATTTTGAGTTAGGCCTAGAGCTTGATAGGAAAGAATGGAAAGAGGAACACAGAGCCAGCAGTCTTTGCACCACTCTGGGTTTACATCTTGGTGGACCTGATGGGTGCTATTGACCAGTTTCAGGAGATCAGGAGTAGGAGGTCCTGTATGCTTTGTAACAGGTGCAGGGGCCAATGGGAACACCGGAGGCTTTGAGGAAGGAATCTTAATGTGAGATGGGGGTGCTGGAGGTGACTGGACTTTTATGATCTTTTTAAAAAACATGGGGGGGGTGACATGGCTTAGTGGCATAAGCACTTGCCTGGCAAGCGTGAGGTCCTGAGTTCGACTCCCAGTACCCACATAAAGGAAAAAAAAGGGCTAGTGATATCGCTCAGTGAGACAAGTGCCTGCTGACAAGTGTGAGGTCTTGAGTTTGACTCCCAGTACCTACATAAAAAAAAGCCATGGGTCTTATCCGCATTCATCTACCTGGACCTTTATCTGGTGTCCTGATGACCAGCCTCTATGGGAACGATCTGGTATAGTATATTGCAAGAGGTTTCAAGTTCCTGGCAAGCAGGTTGTGTTAGAGGGAAGCTAAGTCAAAAGTCTGTCTTTGGATCCACCCCATTCTATGACACAGTCTCATCTAGGGCAGAACATAGATGAGAAAGGGAGTTTACAATGTTTTTTGGTTTGTAACCATTTCAGGCAAATATACTTTTTATTAGCATGATATTTTTGTTTATAATTTAATCCTCCACACCCTGAAGAATAGTGACAATTTTACCAATTTGAAATTTTGGCCTGAACAGGGTGTGCATAAAAATAAATGTTTACTTTAGTCTGAGAGGATCCCATTTAGTCTGATTAAGAATATGACAGAGTCTATGCCATAAAATCTCAATTTGGAATTTCCAATGTCCCGAATTTTTATACACTTCTAGGAGATTTTGGTACATTATCCAGAGAAAAATCATTTTAAACAGTTAAAGGTACTTAGTCCAATGACCACAATAAGATAGAAAAGGACAAAGGTAAACTTTTGTTGAATTTCTCAATCTTCTGGAGACACAGTCCAAAATGGAACAGTAAATATCAAGAATAATGGGAGGAAAAACACTAAGAATTTAACTGAATAACAGTACATTGAAACTAAATTTTGGAAAAACAAATCAAGGTAATTAGTAGGCCAGTCGCATCAATATAAAAGGGAGCAAAGGTGATTTTGTGGGGGAATTTTGCAGTCTTCTGGAGATACACCCCAGAGTCCTGTGGCTAACACCAGAATAAACAAGAGAATGGGAACTAATATCCAGACTGGATAACAAAACATGAGTCAGTTAAGACAGGAACTCCAGTGTATGGCATCCATTTAATCTTTAGCTGTGCATAGACACACCAGCTTTTGGAGTGGGAGGGTAGGGCTTTAAGTGTGATCGCTCTTTAGGGTGGTCTTTAAAGGGTTTGCTTCATCAGGACAGACCTTCCAGCAATCATCAGGATGAGCCTGCTTGATACTGGAGTGATGAATCCAAGGTTGGATCTCTGCCAATTTTACTGCAGTGGGAATGGTCAAAATAATTAAATAGGGTACTTTTTAAATTGGGGACATGGGGTCCATGTTTAATCTTTAATCTAAACCATATCACGTGGACTGTGTGTGTGCAGGTACATCGGTGGGTATGGGTGATCTCTCTGCTATAATTTTATGTATCTGGGAGAAAGTTTTTATTTTAAATGGATAAGTTGTTTTTGCAAGGTGATATTTCCCAATTGGAGTAGGTCCCCTTGGGGGCTTTTAATTGCTGGTGGGATCCTCACAAATAAGACTTTAAAAGGATGTATCCAGTGGGTCCAGGTGAAGTCCTAACTTTCAGGTGGGCCATAGGTAACAAGTCCACCCAAGGCATCTGAGTTTTTTGGTAGTATTTTGTCAGTATTGAATTTAGGGTTTTGTTTATTTGCTCTAATTTATCAGAGCTCTTGGGCCTACAGGCAGTGTGGAGATTTTATTTAATTTTTAGTTCCTAGGCTAATTTTTGATTCATTTCTCCTACAAATGATTGTCTGTTGTTAATGCATATAGTGAGGGGTAGTCTATATCTGGGAATAATTTTTCTTAATAAAACTGTGCATAATTTAGGGCCTTTTTAGTCTTTGTAGGGAATGTTTCTGGTCAGCCAGAATAACTGCAAAGAAGGACCAACAAATATATGTAACCCCAGCATGGCTTAACTTCAGCAAAGTCTATTTGAAGATGTTTAAAAGGAGAGAGTCCCATGTATTTGACCCTGGGTGGTGGTTGGGGCCCTGTTGTGGCCTCAGTCTTTGCACAGATTTGGCATCTTTTGCTAATGGTTACACAAATTAATGTTAATTTTGGAATATAATTATAGAAACCCAAAAGCTGGGCCATAGCAGTCTTTCCCCATGGGTGATGTCATGCTGAGGTTTAACCCAGGTGTAGGCTAGTTCTTTTTGAATGATCATTTGATCATCTGGTAGAGCCCAGACACCATCTGGGCCCACTTTAGCCCCTTCCTGTTTTCTCCATTTTATTTCTTTTTTAGTGTAATGGAGGGGACCTTGATGTAAGCTAAGAATACTTTTTGGTGGGATCTCACATGGACCTTTTAAGTTTTAGAGCAATTCATTGTCTTTTTAACGTCAGACTTTAGCAGCCAGTTTAGTGGCCTCCTCTGCTTTATGACCATCAAGAGCAACAGTGTCCTTTACTTTCTGATGTCCTTTGCAATGGATAATGGCAACCTTTTTAGGTTTCTAAATTGCAGTCAGGAGTTGAGAGATTTTTATCCCTTTTGGGATCCCTTTTTTGGCTGTCAGGAGTCTATGCTCTTTGTATAACATCCTGTGGATGTGGACTGTAGCGAAGGTATACCAGGAATATGTGTAAATGTTGACTTTTTTACTCTTTGCCCCATTGAGGGCCTGTATGAGTGCCAAGAGCTGGGCTTGTTGAGCCAACCAATTCTGAGGAAGAGTTACAGCTAGGAGCACCTCTTCAGTGGTTATAACAGTATAGCCAGCCTTATGTTGTCTATCTTTAACAGAGCTATTTTCATCTGTGAACAGGGTGTACTCAGCATCTGTTAAAGACTCCATTTGAAGATCAGGCTGATTTGCGAAGAGCTCATCAGTCAATGCAAGGCAATCGTGGTTGGGCTTTGCGAGGTCTGTGGCCAAATAAGTGGTTGGGTTCAGAGTTTGGCTGGAAAGTGAGTTGGGGATTTTCAACCAGCAGTGCTTGGTACTGAGTTATCTGGCTGTTTGAGAGCCAATGATGTCCCTGACTGTTGAGGAGCTCAGGAACAGCATGTGGCACCTGGAAGATAGGTTTTGTCCCAATGTCAATTTGTCTGCCTCCTTAATCAGGAAGGCAGTTGCTGCAAGTGCTAGTATACAGGGAGGCCATCCTTTAGATAATGAGTCTAGAGTCTTAGACAGGTAAGCAACTGGCCTTTTCCAGGTTCCCACTGTTTGAGTTAGGACAGCTGAAGCAACATGTTGTCTGTCATCCACAAAAAGGTTGAAGGCATGAATCTGGGATTTCTAAAGCTGGAGCTGAGGCCAAAGTTCTTTTGATTATTTTGAATGCCTGAGGTTTTTTTTAAGTCTAATTTATTACATCTCTTTTAGTTGTGGGCCTTTTAACATGTCATAAAGTGGCCTGGCTTTTTCAGTGTATCCAGGTATCTAAATTTGGCAGAAACCAGCTGTCCCTAAAAATTTTCTGAGTTTCTTTTTGCAGTCAGGTCATGGGATGGAGCAAATTACTAATTTTTTTCTGGGCCTGGGTGTCAGAGCCCCTTTCTTTAAATCAAACCCTAGATATCTGACATTTTGCTTACAGATTTGAGCCTTTTTCCAGAAGACTTTGTACCCAGTGTCACACAAATGGTGAAGGGCTTGAGTTTTTCTCTAACAGTCCTCTTTTCTGGGGCTTTCAATTAGGATATCATCCACGTACTGCAGAAATGTGCAGTGGAATCTCCCGTGGGGGAACTTGGCCAGATTGGCTGCCAAGTCTTCCCCGAATAGCATGGGAGAATTTTTTTAACCTGTGAGGGAGGAGAGTCCATGACAGTTGCCCCTTTCATCCTCTGTCAGAATCCTCCCATGTAAAAGTGAAAAGAAGCTGGCTGGCAGGAGCTATGTGCAGACAGAAGAAAGCATCCTTTAAATCCAGGCAGGTGAACCAGGGAACACTGGGAGGGAGTAGGCCCAGGAGGGTGTACAGGTCTGGGACTGTTGGATGTAAACTATAGTGGATACATTTATGATGTAGAGATCTTGCACTGACCGATAATCCTCATCAGGCTTTTTAACTGGCAGCAATGGAGTGTTCCAGGGTGATGGGCGGTCCACTAGAATCCCAGCTTGTTTCAGTCTGGAAGTGGGTTGGATCCTGAGGCAGGCTTTATGAGACATGAGATACTACTTGATGGCATTGGGGTTGTGTATCAGTCAGGGTTTTACTAGATAAATTGATATAACACAAGATATACAAATGTATATGAAACTACAAGATTGGCTTATGATGGTCAGCTGCAGAGTTGGATGTGGAAGTGTGCAGAGGGTATCTGTACATTGAAGACTAAAGGATTCAGTCCAAGGTTTGGAGTTCACTGCAATGTTCCATACAAGTCTGTATCAGGAGGCCAACGGGTGTGTGATGGGATGCTGAAGAGTCTATGCCAGAAGGCTGAAGGATTCAAGATGGAAGGTGAAGAATCTGTGTTAGAAGCCAGGAGATGATGTCCAAACTGAGGGTGAAGACTGGAGCTCCTCCAAAGAAGGGGAACACATCCATCCTTCCTCATTTTCTTTTTATACCATCCAGGTGATGAGCCATCCTAGTGTGAGTCTTCTACACCATAGAATGTAGAATTGCTGAGATGATTTCATTAAGCTTCTAAACTTCTCAAGTTGACACAATAAATCAACCACTACAATCCACCCCTTGTCAACTTGGCAACCAGACACATTTCTTTAAACCAGTCCCCAGATACAAAGACATGCATATAATTGCACCTAACATGTTATAACTATCTTACATACAAATGGAAATGCACTAATTCCTTCATCAGAATAGAAGGTAAGTTTTCTTTGGTTGATGCTTACTCTTATCATTTCATAACTCCAACATTATAACACAGGTTTAACAATCTTTAAGAGCCAGTATTTGGTCTATCAACATTATATTAGAACCATGTTAGGGGAGAAATAGTACAATTACAATCCTCTTTTCTGTAACTGATCATGGGGTCATAGCTGGTATTTAGAACTACCTTCTTTACTACACATTCTGTATTCCCTTGACCTTCAGCAAGCACCTCAGGAGGTCTTGGTTCTTTCCCTGGTGGAGTGACCCATACCTTCATTCCTGAAGGCTCTGGACCATATTTCATTCTGTCTGTATTAGGTTGTTGACTTTAATAATAGGGCATGGTAGTACTAAGAGGTGCCCTAAGAGATCTCCTGCAATCCACATATATATTTCCTTTCCTCCATTGTGGAGTAATAATCCAATTTCCCCTTGATAGTCTGGGTCAATTACCCTTGACAACATTGTGACCCCCTGTTTAGCTTGTTTCCTCATGTAATTTACTTGTACCCTCTGGACCTGCCTTGGCTCGATCACTAATATACCACTTCCATTTGATGATAGACTGTTGCTGTGCTTGTCCAAACTTGTGACTTTGTAGATCAGATAATACCCAGGTCATGATAGGCTATAGAGAGCCCTCCCAGTCCTCGACGTGGTCCGGGAAGTTTATATTTGTAATCCCATGGAAAATTTATTGGAATTCTAGAGATTTAACTCCAATCTACCACTTCCAGTGCAACTCACGGTGAGAATAAAGACACTAAGGCATATTTATAGTTGTGGGGAGCCAAGGGGTCCTAAGTCCAGCCAAGATGGTGGCTACTGGAACAAAGGCCTCAACCCAGGGCTGAACCTGGGTTTTATTAATTCTGAAGGAGGGGAGTGGCATGGGGATGAGCGACTGTGAGAGTAGCGGGAAGTACGTGAGTCTCATGAGCTGGGCTAGGCCTGAAATCACATTTGCAAATGCAGAGGGAAGGATATGCAGAAGGAGTAATCTGCATAACACAATTCAAGATAGTATCTAATGTTTTGGGGTCTGTGCTTCAGCTCTGATGTGTAATCTTTTATGCCCTGGGAAGTCATAGCCTCTTTCTTGAGGCTCCATCCCAGCCAACAGCATGGAGCACGGCTCTCCATCCCGCCAGGCTCAACCATGTATTGGGAGCAAAGGGGCGGGTAAACACAGGCCTGTTGCCTTGCTTCAAAGACTACATATCAGGACCTCAGCTGGACCGATTTGCATTGCCTAAAGCCAATTAAAGAGATAAGGAAAAGTCCTAGCCAGCTCTGTACATATCAATAGGTGGAAATAGGGCCAGGTTCAGCCAAGATGGAGATAATTGCTCTTTCAAGAAGAGTCATCCAGGTGGTCCCCCACAATAGGCAACTCAGGTCACATGGTGACATGGTGTGCCATGGTCAAGGGTTCAGTTTCCATTAAGGCCCAGTAGCAGGCCAAGAGCTGTTTTTGAAAAGGAGAGTAATTGTCTACAGATGATGTCAGAGCCTTGCTCCAAAATCCCAAAGGCCTCCTCTGCAGTTCACCTATGCGGGCCTGCCATAGGCTCCAAACAGCATCACTAGCAGCCACTGACACTTCAAGTACCATTGGATCTGCTGGATCATATGGCCCCAGTGGTAGAGCAGCCTGCACAGCAGCCTGGACCTGTTGCAGAACCTTTTCCAGTTCTGGGCCCCACTCAAAATTAGCAGCTTTCTGAGCCACTCTGTAAATGGGCCACAGTAAGACACCTAAGTGAGTACTATGTGGCCTCCAAAATCCAAATAGACTCACTAGGTATTGTGCCTCCATTTTGGTCATAGGGGAAGCCAGATGCAACAACTCATCTTTTATCTTAGAAAGAATATCTCCACATGCCCCAAACCACTGGACTCCTAGAAATTTCACTGAGGTAGAAGGACCTTAAATTTTTATTGGATTTATTTCCCATCCTATGACTCTCAAATGCCTTCCTAAGAAATCCAGAGTGGTTGTTCCCTCCTGCTCACTAGACCCAATCATCATAACATCATCAATGTAATAGATCAGCATGATATCTTGCGGGAGAGAAAGGCAATCAAGATCCCTATGAACTAAGTTGTGACATAGGGCTGGTGAGTTAATATACCCCTGAGGTAAGATGGTGAAGGTATGTTGCTGGCCTTTCCAGCTGAAAGCATATTGTTTCTCATGGGACTTATGGATAGGTATGGAGAAAAGGCATTTGCCAAATCAATAGCTGCACACCAAGTACCAGGAGATGTATTAATCTGCTCAAGCAAGGAAACCACATCTGGTGCTGCAGCTGCAATTGGAGTCACCACTTGATTTAGTTTATGGTAATCTTCTGTCATTCTCCAAGACCCATCTGTCTTGTGCACAGGATAAATGGGAGGATTAAATGGAGATATGGTGCTGACTACCACCCCTGCATCTTTCAAGTCCTTGATGATGGCACTAATCTCTGGAATCCCTCCAAGAATGTGATACTGCCTTTGGTTTACTATTTTACAAGGCAAAGGCAAATGTAATGGCTTCCATTTGGCATTCCTAACCATAAAAGCCCCCACAGTACAGGTTAGAGAGCCAATGTGAGGATTCTGCAAAGTACTAAGTACATCTATCTCAGTTATACATTCTGGAACAGGGGACATGTCTACAGGATGGATTCGAGGACCTTTTGGACACCCTGTGAGTCAGACCTGTGCTAAAACTCCATTGATCACCTGACCTCCATAGGCCTCTACTCTTACTGCAGTGCCACAGTGATATTTTGGATCCCCTGGAATCAGTGTTAATTCAGAAGCAGGTGGATTGTGGTGGATTGACAACTGGTGGTCAACATTTAACCTCCAGCTGAACTGAATCAGTGTGGTGCTGGTGTGGAGGGCCCACCTGAGGACTGCTGCAACAATATACAAAGGAGACCTGGAGAGGAAGAGGTGTTGCTGTTGGTTCTCCTCAAGGAGCTTGTCTTGCTGGCTTTCCTGATAGGAACTCTGCTGTTATCATTGGAGGAGCTTGGGAACTCGTCACTGAGGATGGCTGTGGTGCTTTTCAGGAGAGCTGTGGTCCTTTCTCTGAGTGTTGCTTCCTGGCTCCTGGCTCCTCAGCCTGCTGGCACAGATCCTTCATCCTGCTGCCATAGACCTTTTAGCTTCCACCACTGATCTTTGGGCCTTCCCGGCACAGATCCATGAAATAGACTTGCATGAGACATTTTTGTGGGCTCTGGGCCTCCGGTTGGACTAGTGGGGACATTGCCATGGGCTCTAGGTTTTCAGCTGGTCTCATGAAGAATATTGCTGTGGAATCCAGAGCCTCAACTGGATTCTTTGGGTCTTTAGTGTGTGGACAGATTTCCTGCGCTCTTTTTGTATTTGAACTTTGGTGACTGCTATAAAATAATCCTATAAGTTATGTGTCCTGTGTTGTTTCCCTTGCAAACCCTGATAACAGCAGATTGGCTCCTGGATTAAGTCCAATCATCAAGGTGGCATAGTTAATGGCTAGTCCCACAGACAAGTTTTCTGCCCAGACATCTGGGAACATGTTTTTTAGTACCTAAGTGTTATAGTCTTTGGGCATTTCTGCTTGATAGAGTCACTATTCTCAGGGCATGGTCAGAGTCAATATCATGTCTGGAGTCAGACACCCAAAGGTGAGAGTGGCAGGGTGATGAAGAGCAAAAGAAATAGTCACTCCTAACTTTGACAGGAGGTCTCAGCCCAGCAAGGCAATAGGGCATTCAGGCATGTATAAAAATTCATGTTTAGGAAATGTCTTCCAAGTTCACAGGATCTGCTATGGCAAAACCTCTGTTCAGTGTGAATGCTGACAGCCCCCATCACTTGAATTTGTTGAGAAGTCAAAAGGGCAACAGGTTGGGTGACAACAGAATATTTGGCCCCACTGTCTACCATAAAAGTCATTGGTTTTCCCCCGATTTTCATTGTGACCAGGGTCCCAACTTAATAGAGACCAGTCTTGCCTATTTGTTGTCGTCAAAATGTCAGAAGAGGTTTTCAGGTGGAGGAGGCATGTTAACTGCCTTGGAAGACTGCTGCTCCTTCAGGTGGAGGGGTTATTTGTCTTTCCAGTATCCAAATTGTTTCCATCAGGTGTATTGGTTCAGGGCCAAAGCATAGGGACAACCACCCATTTTAAATTGAGGTCTCCGTGATGCTTTGTTGCCTTGGCTCCAGTTCCATTGTTGATTTGTTTGAAACCCCTTGGGGAGTGGCTTTCCTGTGATTGTAGCCAAGAGGGCAGTCTGATTATGTTTTTTTTTTCTCTTTTCTAGTTTATAAAAACCTTTTGAGCTATCTGGTACAGGTGAGAAGCATTCATGCCAGCAAACCCATCAATCTTTTGAATTTTTCTCCAAATGTCAGAGGCACATTATGACACAAAAAAATGAATTTACCATTTGTTGATATTTGGGAGCCTCAGGATCAAATGGGAAGTTTGTTTGGTAGGCTTTACACAGTCTCTCATAAAATTTTATAGGACTTTCTTTGGGTTATTGAGTAATTCCAGCAATTTTGGACATATTAGTGGGCTTTTCTCCCCCCTGCTTTTATCCCTGCCAGGATGGCTTTTTGATATTCTGTTAAAGCATTACAGCCTGCTTCAATGTTAAATTCCCAATCTGGCTGGGTAGCAGGAAAGGCAGTGTTTACCCAGGCATCAGGATCATCAGCAGCATCTGGAACTCTAGTCTTTAGCCAGGCTCACCCTCCCTCAAAACTGTGGGCACACTCCTTGGTGTTGAAGACGGTCAGAAGAATGGGTCAGCACTCATCTCAAGTTGGCTGATGTGTCAGGAAATCAAGGTCAGGAGATCAATCATGGCTTCGGGTTTTCCTGAGTTTGATGACATATGATGCTTCCAGTTGAGGAGCTCAGTGGACCTGAAAGGCTGATAGTATAGAACAGCCAGTTGATTTCTTCCCCACATACCATTATATCCTTAAAGAGGCATCTGGAGATGTGATGAGCATAGTCGGTGACCAATGGGACTTGGTACTGGTTACTCTTTGGGGCTAGGCAGCAGTGGCATGGTCAGTGGGGATGCTGTGGTGGAATCTGGCAGTGTGGCTTGTGGCTGGTCAGGAATCCTGGCTGCCTCTGGAGGTGTTGGTGGAGGGTCTGGCAGGTCTGGATGGCCACCCATGTATGGAGGAGGAAAATCTTTGGGGTCATCAGGCAGGATGGGTTAAATCTTTTTGGTTTTGGTCTTTGGGGCTTTCTTAATAGGGGGCCTCTGGCCTGGCTAACTGGCTTTATTTACAAGAACAGTTCACTTTTCTTGACAAGCATAAACATGGAGCCATGATGGAGAATTTTGACATGGTTCTAGCCATGAGTCAATATAAGGGAACTGATAGGTTGGCCTTTTGGTGAAGGATCAGTCACTTTGTCCCAGACTTGGCAAACAATTTCCCCATTTAGGGTTCCCTCTGGTGGCCAAGCAGAGCATAAGAATGGCCAGTCGATCTCACAGAAAGTGCAGAGATGCTGCAGTTTCATTTTCACCCCATAGTCTTTTGAGAAGCCTTTTTTGAAGTTTCTTACCATGCAGTCTAAAACAATGGGCTTACTCTGGCTTGCACCTATACTGACTCCTTATGGTGTATGTAGTGCCCTTGAATGGTGTCAGGACACACAAAGGGTGGGCTCCCCTCTTGAAGGAGACACCACTCAGGTGCCTGCCTGTCTGCTTTGCTTTCACCAATGTTGGGACCATCAGGACTAAGAAGAAGCATGGGTAGGTGCTCTGTTTTGTCTGGTCAAATCTCTGAAGGGAACTTGCCAAGCAGTGCTTGGTCAGATGCATCCATGGAACAACAGGTTAGGGCCCAATCAAGCTCCATAACTCTGAGCCCCCATGGGGGCTTTCAACATGGAGCACAGATGGAACGACCTATTACCTACATCGTCCATTTACACTCAGTCCACACATTCAGGCACACAGATGTTAATAAATTCCAACCCCAAATCCCAAGGGTGGAATCTAACTGAAACTGAAACTGAACCTGACTGACCTTTGTAACACACATGAGATGTGACCAGGGCCTCCATCGTCCCACGCAGGGGGATGGAAAACTAAAAGGCTGACTGAGGAATTTCCCAGGGCAATCCTACCTTATTTGAGTGCTCAAACTCTTCGAGTTCCAGCTCCTCCTGTTGGTATACTGAGGTCTTTGCTGCCACACAGGATATCCTGGTCCTAGACTGCTGAGGAGACTCCAAAGAGGCAGAGGGCATGCCATCCCATCTGCAAGTCAGAAGGTGAGTCCTGTTGTGACCAGTAAGCCTTCACAGATGACCCAAAGAGGTCACCATGGTGTTTTCCCAGCCAGAATGCCAAGAATTTTGTGGGAGAAAACAAACCAGGACCAAAAGGAAAATGCTCTGCAGCAAGGAAGTTGGAAGTCAACTTGTTTACTAATGCTAGGAGACTGATGGGAGCTTCAGTTTTAAATCATCAGCCCCGAGTCAATTTAGAGTTTAGTTTAAATCCATTTTAGCAAGCTAGAAATACAAAGCTGATTGCAGGTTTTTACATGATTGTTTACATAAATTAAATCATATGTTGCCAGGAAGGCTTATTTTAAGTAAGCTTACTTTTAAGGAATTGTTTATAACATTTTGGGAATGAAAGGAGGGGTTCTGAGATGAGTAGGTAAAATTAAATGTGTCCTTGACTGGGCTAGTCTGTTCTGGGCCTGAATTTCTTGAAGAAAGCTGGGAAAACTGCAAATATTTTTTGGGGGGTTAGGAAAATACAGACATTACAGCTGGATGCAGTCAGGTTGATCTAGCATGTTATCTAGAAACTGCAGCTGCACTCTGACATTCAAAGCTGCCTGAGCTTTAGCAGTCTAAATATATGACAGGCGGCAGAAGCTTAGTCAGAGGCCATTAAATGATTTTTAATTTTTGCTATGAAATTTTTATAAATTCACTGTTTTGTAACTTTGCTCTTACACCTGGAGGAGTGGATAGCAGCATTGTGCCACCCACCTCAGCCACAGAGCTTCCAGGTATCAGTCATCCATTTTTCACTTAATCTACATATGTCATCTATAATTTTCCATTCAGTGTGAATGCCCTTCTTACGTTCTGAATACCTTCTTTGACAGAGGATCCTTTCTGAGGTCTTCTGATGCAATTTCTCCTCTAGTCAGCCATATTAAATTCTCCTATTTTTTGCTGTTATATGCAATTTTTTGTGTTGCTGTGGATCAAGCCCAGAGTCTTGTTCATTCTAGGTATGTGGTCTACCACTGAGCAACAATCCTGACCCTGCAATTGATATTTGCATATTGCTCATGTGTTCTGCAATAGCTAACTTGTTGCACTTCATGACTATGACACAGCATAAAGAATGAAAGATTACTAACAGTCAGTGTCCAATTTATACTCCAAGAGAGCCCAGAGGGGTTGCACTTAACCAAGACTCCTCAGTGTGAGGAAGTCTAAGACAGCTCTGAACTGAAGCTTCTTTGGCTCTTTATTGATAGAACCAAGAATAAAAGAAAAAAGGGCATCTGGGCAGAAACTCATATAGGGCATAGGTGAAAAACGGGATGGTCAGGGTGATCTGTCAAATGACTGACCTTGAGACTAATTTAAATGATAAATTGGAGTATGGGGAGGCCAGAGGCCAGAGCATTTATTCCTTAAGTCAATACATATTGATCCTAATGGGGCTTGTGGCCCTTTAAGCTGTCCTTTAATCTCTAACCATGCATTCTGGGAGGTTTTGGGTGTGTGACTTCAAATGTACCTTACCTCTGCATATCCAACTCATACATACCTCTGGCCAATGGCCCCACAATTTATGAATCCTAGTAGTCCTTTCACAGATTTCATCAGTCTTTATGTAATGATTATGGGGTTTTCAAATTTAAAAAGTTTTATCTTTTTCCTTTGTCCTCTTGTTCACATCTGAGGGAGGGTTGTACACCATGCTATGCCACAGTACTGCTCTGCTGGAACATGCAGCTAGAGGGATCCTACCAGGATCATAAATTCTCAGGTCAATAATGAACTATAGAGGCAGAGTTTAAAATAAAGGAAGAGGGCTGGTGAGATGGCTCAGCGGTCTAAGCACCTGCCTGGCAAGCGCAAAGGCCCAAGTTTGACTCCTGCAATCCACATATGAAGAAAGGTCCAGTGATATAGCTCAGCGGCACTGGCGCCTGCTGGTCCTGAGGTCCTGAGGTTGACCCCCGGTACCCACAAAAATAAATAAATTTAAAAAAATAAAATAAAAGAAGATAGTTTATTTGGAAAAGGATAAAAACACAAGAAAGGAAGCTACTCTGAAAGAGTAGAGAGCATCAGAAAGTGAATAGTCACACATTTTTATCCTGAGTTCCTTTTTATTAAAGACTATTGACTTCTCTCATATTCCATGTGGGTTCCTGGTAGATGTTGCCATCTGATTGGCTCTCTGACTATCTTCAATCTTAGCCTGAGTACCTCTATTTATATTCTTTCTGGCCATTTGATTTCTTCCTGTCCCATTGTGATAGAGAAGTGGAGGTACCCTTATAGAAAGGTAGCTTAGAGTTGATGAAGCAAAGGGGACATATGTGTATCTGGTGCAAGTATAGTGATTCTAGAGTGAGAATATACATATAATATATATGTATAGGTATGTGTGACTTTTATATATTCAATAAGATTCCTTAGGTTGCTGCCCCTTACCTTCTTTACATTTTATCACAGGTTGGTGTTGGAGCTGTTTTCCCTGGTTTTTAAGGTTTCTAGATTTGTTCATGCTTTGTTAACTCTTTCTGATAAATTTCTATGGTAACTATGCCACATGGAACCTCTCTGTTGTAGTGTCTCTTTCTCTCTCTCTGTCTCTCTCTGTCTCATCTTTCTAAATAGTCTAACAGTAGAGTCTACCTGTACAGGCAGAAGGTACCTCCAATAAAATTTCACATTAATTTTTCATAAATCCTATCTCTTCCCTGCCTAGAAACCACCTTTCTCTATACTCTGTATGCCTCTTATATATTATTCATGCTGAATTGCACTGGGCAAAACCTCCAATAAAATCTTGAATAGAATGGTGAAAATGACATACTTGTGTTTTCCTGATATTAGAGGAAAACCAATCTTTCATTGTTTATTTTTAGGTTATTTGTAGGCTAGTTGTATTAGGTGGAAGTTCAAATCTATTCCTAATTTTCTCAGACTTTCTTGAGGAACAGATGCTAGACTTTGTCAAATGCATTTTCTACATCTACTGAGAGATTCAAAAAGTTTTACTTTAGTAGTTTGTAAACATGAGTGAATTACATTGATGGATTTTTTAAACATCAATGCATTTTTCAAATCCAAACCAACTTTGTCTTCATGCTAGAAAGTCTATTTGTTCATTATGAATTATCTTTTTGTGAGTCTTGAATATGTATTGCTAAAGTTTTGTCTATCACTTTTGCATCTATGTTCATGACGGACATTGGTCAAGTTTTCTTTCATTGTAGTGCTTTAGTTCACTTTAGATTTCAGGGCAAAGGTAACCTCAAAGCAATGACTTTGGGTAGTATAATGTTTAAGGTCTATGAGTTTGTGTAGTATTGGTACTTGATTGCTAAAACTGAGCAGTGAAAACACCTAGATCTAGAAATTTTATAGTGGATATATTTTAAATAACAAATTGAAATCATTTAGGGGATATACTGTTATTCATGTCATTAATTTTTACTTCACTAAGGTTTTTTATTTATATCTCAATGAATTTACATATTTTATCTACATTCTCTAATTTTTAATATAAGATTTTTCATAATATTCATTTTTATCCTTTTTGTATCTCTACAATATATAGTCATGCCCCTTCTTTCTTTCATGATATTTTATTTGAATAATTTCTATGCTTTTACTAATTAGTCCAGATAGAGTATTATTGATTTTTTTAGACAGAGTCTCACAATGTAGTTTAGGCTAGCTTTGAACCCACTATGTAGCATATGGTGGCCTCGAACTCCCTCTGATATTCTTACCTCAGCCTCTCAAGTGCTGTGATTACAGGCATGTACCACCACACCTGGCTGGAGTACTTTTGACTTTATTGAACTCATAAAATCAGGTTTCCATTATCTTCTTTTCTTTGTTTTTGTTTCTCTTAGCCTCTGTTGTTTTCTTTCTTATGTTTACATGACTTTACCCTTTAATTTCTTCTTAAAGAAGTGATTATTATTCACTTTCTGATATGTTATAAAATTTCACCTGACAATTTAGTGCCATCACACATAAGTTGTATTTTCATTGTCATTTATATATATTAAAAAATCTAATTTTCCTAGCTATTTTATGCATTCTTATATTATTTAAAAGCACGTCATGCAGTTTTACAATATTTGGACATTTTTCAGATATATTTATTATTTGGCTATGTTTTCAAATTTATTGGTCTTTAACAGTATCTAATATGCTATTAACCATCAATAATATGTGTTTTTCTTATTTCAGAAATTTGTCATTTTATTATATTAAAGTTTGTTGTAAGCCTTTCAATTTGTTTTCCATTTTCTATATTTAACTTTCTGAAGTTATGGACTAGAAGTATAACAACCAGTATTCTTGAATGGCAACTCCAAAATGTATATCAATTTTGGCTATCTTTCTAAAGGTGATATTTTCTCCTCATTATTGGTAAAAATTTCCCCTTTTCTTCTTTTACACTTGTACATGTTTAAGGTTTATAATGAATACATTCATCATTTGGAATTGATGCATATATATGTATAATTTTGATCATTTTTACTTCCTCTTACCCTATTCTTCCTCTCATCTCCCAACATCTCTATATCCCCCTCTAGTCTTTACAGTCTACCTGCCTATTTTCCAACATCTATCATTTTTCTTCTTTAAATTATTTACATTTTCTTTCTCATATAAGAGGATACCCACATAATATTTAACCTTCATCATTTGATCTTTTTCACTTAGCATAATGATCTCAAAGTGCATCCACATTATTGAAACTGACTTAAATTTATCATTCTTTATGGCTGTGCAGTGTTCCACTGTAGATATGTATTACATTTTCTTTACCCATTCAACTGTTGATAGGCATGTAGGCTGAATCTAAGCTTTAGCTATACTGAGTTGTGCTGCTATAAATTTAGATATGCATGTATCACATTAAAATCATGAATTTATCTCTTGGGAAGATGTCTATAAAGGTATGCTTCAGTCAAATAGAGTTACTATTTTCACATTTTTAAATAATTACCATACTGATTACAATAGTAGTTTACTAGTTTGAGTTCCAACCATCTTTATTTGCATTTTTCTAACTTCAAAACAGGCTGGGTGTTTTTTCATGTACCTATTGGTCATTTGTGTTTCTTCTGAGAAATGGTTATTCATTTCAATTGCTCATTTTTTAATTTATTCCTTTAGTTTGGGGGTATAGTATTTTAGTCCTTTATATATTCTAATAAGTCCTCTTTCTGAGTAGTAGCTGGGAAATACTTTCACCCATTCTTTGTGTTGTACCTTCACTCAGTTGGTCATTTTTGTTATTGGTTTTATGTCTATATCTTTGATTCATTTTGATCTGATTTTAATACAGGGTGAAATATATGTGTCTAGATTCTTTCTTCTTAGGTGTGTAACCAGTGTCCCTAGATCCAGAAAGCTCTGAAATGCCTTGCTTATGGATACAAAGTACCAACATAGAGAAAATGGCCATTCTTCCAAAATTGTTATACAGATTTAATGCAATCCCAGTCAAAATACAATTAGCATGCCTCACAGAAATAGAGGAAACATCCCAAAAATTCATTTGGAGCCAGGAGAGATCCAGAATACCAAAAGCAATTCTCAGCAACAAATGTAGGGCAGGTGGCATTGCAATCTCTGACTTGAAATTATAATACAATGCTACTGTGAAGAGATTAGCATAGTAATGGCAAAAAAAAAAAAGAAAGCAGACCTGAGGATCAGTGGAACAGATTTGAAGATGCAGACACAACTATGAACACACTCTGCCACCTTATCTTTGACAAAAGGGCCAAACATTTTCACTGGGAGATAGTCTCTTTAATAAATGGTGCTGTAAATCTGGCTTTCTACATGCCAAATATTAAAACTAGACCCATATCTATCACCATACAATAAACTAAAATCAAAATGGGTCAAATATCTAAACATTAAATCAGAAGCGCTAAATCTGCTGGAATAGAAAATAGGTAGAAATCCTGCATACATAGGTGTAGGCAGAGAGTTTATGAACAAAAGCTATATCACACAGGAAATACTACAAAGAATCAACAACTGGGATATCACCCTATTAAAAAGCTTTTGTACAGCAAATGAAGTCACCAACAGAGTGAAAAGACAACCCACAGAGTGGGAAAAAATTTTAGCCAGTTGTCCCTCATTCAAAGGACTTACATCTAAAACATATAAGGAATTGAAAAATTGAGCCCCCCCAAATTCAAAGACTCAATCCAAAAATGGGCATCTGAGATGAGTATGCACTTCTCAAATGAAGAAATACAAATGGCAAGTGAATATATGAGAAAATGTTCAACATTGTCATTCAAGAGATGCAAATTAAAATAACAGTGAAATTCAATCTCATTCCAAAAAGAATGGGTACCATCAAGTCAACCAATAACAAATGCTGGAGAGGCTGTGGGGAAAAAAGAATTCTTCTCCACTTTTGATTGTAATGTAGACTAGTGCAACCACTGTGGAAATCACTATGGAGATTCCTGAATAAAGTAGAATTAGAGGTCTCATTCGACCCAGCTGTCTGGGCATCTCCCTGAAAGAATTAAAAACATCATACCACAGTCATATATGTGCACCCATGTTTCTAGCAGCACATTTTGCAATAGCTAAATCTTAGAAACAACCAAGATGCCTATCAACCAAGGAATGGATAAAAATGTGTTATTTTTGTACAATGGAGTTCTATGCAGCCATAAAAAATGATAAACTTGAGACATTTATAAGTAAATTAATTCAACTTGGGACTATACTCATAAGTGAAATAAATCAGACTCATATGTGTAAACATCATATTGTCTCCCTGGTGTGATAAACTGAAAGAGTAAATATGGTGCAAAATGTACAATAGATATTGTGAAATGGGCAGAAACTGTTCAAAAGGAAAAAGGAACTAGGGTGGGAGAAGAGAGAAAGTAAGGAAGAAAAAGGAAAAATACAAGTTATACTACTAGTTGTTCTTTGTTCATTGAAAGGAAGGGTTTGTGCTAATGTTGTTAGGAGAAATTTATTTTATTTTTTACTATTATATGCCTTGATGTAGATTTATTTTGGTCATTGCTATTTGGAGTTGTGTATGCTTCATTTATTTGTATGTTAATTCTTTATCCGTGCTTGGGAAGTTTTGCTATTATTTCTGTAAAGCAGTTTTTTATGATTTTGTGTAGTCTCCAGCTTTCTCATAGATTCCAATCAATATTATGTTGTCCTTCTATGCTTCATTTTGTAGCTGTTGAATAGATTTACTTAAAGTCTTTTGCTATTGTTAATATATTTTTCTTTTTATAGTTGCTAGCCACAATCCTGTCTTCTAGATATGATATTCTATCCTCGCCTTCATTCAATCTGTTGCATATACGTTCAACGGAGTTTTTAATCTCCTACTGGGGCCTGTTTGGTGGCTGGTCTCCTCTCACAAAGTTCCTTCTTAAAACTACTTTTAGTTTTCATATTATGCTTCCATTTTCATTCGATTCTATGAACTTTTTAAATTTCTTCCCTGATTTCTTCTGTGGTCCTTTGATTATCCAATAATGTATTATTTAATCTCCAATTGAATGCATACTTGCTGGGCTTTCTTTATCCTCTGATTGTTAGTTTCATTGTGGTATAATCTGGTAGATGGGATTATGTCAATTGTTTTGTATTTATTTGAGCATGTTTTATTACCCAAAATATGGTCTATTTGGAAACTTTTCTATTTGGAAAAATGTGTATTTTCTTGTTTGATGAAACACTATGTACATATCTGTTAAGCCCAGTTGTTCAATTATGCACTTTACCTGTGATTTTTTTGTAGATTATTTTGTCTCATTAAACTGTTCATTAACATGGGGTATTAAAGTCCCCTGCTATGATTGTATTGGTGTCTATTTGACCTTTTATTCATTAGTTTTTGTCTTATGAAGTTCTGTGAGCCAACATTTGGTACATACATATGAACAATTTTTATCCCTTCCTCTTCAATTTTTCCCTTTACCTGTATATGTTGGCCATTTTTGTATCTTCTGATCATTTTGGCTTGAAGCTTTCTGTGTCTGAATAAAAGGTAGCAATGCTTGCTTGCTTTGGGCTCTAGTTGCATGGAGTATTGTTTTCTAACTTATCATTTTCAGTCTGTGCTTCATTCTCTTTTTTTTTTTTTTTTGTGGGTACCGGGGGGTCGACCTCAGGACCTCGCGCGCCAGCAGGCGCCCGTGCCGCTGAGCGATATCACCGGCCCCTTTTTTGTATGTGGGATCCGGGAGTCGAACTCGGGCCCTCGCGCTTGCAAGGCAGGCGCTTAAGGCGCTGAGCCATCTCACCGGCCCTCTGTGCTTCATTCTCGATGAGGCATGTCTCTTGCAGACAACATATCGTTGAATTTGGGGTTTGATCCAATCTGCCAATCTCTGTCATTTGAGGAGTTAAAACCGTTGAGAATTATTATTATAAAATTTTTACTGAATCTTGTTAGTGCATTATTTTTTTTTTTTGCTGACTCTTTTACTGTTTTGCCTACTGTTTAACTACCATCACAGTTAGATGTATACTTTGGGCCATATGGTGCTGATGGTATCCCTGCCCCTTTCTAGGGTTTCCTTAAATATTTTCTGCAGTACTGGTTTAGTGGTTCTGTATTACTTTAGGATTTTTTTTTGTCATGGAAAGGCTTTACTCCTATTCAAATTTGATGGCTTGTTTGCAATTCATGGAAGAGTGTTTTGATAATCATTTTATTTGGGGGCTTACAAAACTTTGCACCAAGCTCTCTTTGGCTTTAAGTTTTGTCCTGAGAAATCTGATGTAATTCTGATAGGCTTGGCCCTGTAGGCTTCCTGTTTTTCACCTTTTATGGCAGTTAGTATTCTATCTTTTTCAGGATTACTAGAATTTTGATATTTTGAGAAGTTCTTTTCTGTCTGTGGCTATTTGGTGTACTATATTCCTCCTATACTTGAATGTTGAATTTGTTCCCTAGATTAGGAAAGTTTTATTCTGTGATTTCTGTGAATATTTTGTTTTATAAATTTGAATTGTATTCCACTTTTTTCTGTATTACTATAATTCTGAGGTTGGATTTTTCAAGTCATTTCACAGCCATTAGATTCAACTTCCATGGTACCTTGTCACTTTTAGGATATCACGGAATGCATGATTTATTACATCAACTTTGTCTTCAAGTTATTACATTCTGTCCACACATTGGTCAAGTCTGCTACTCTTGTTTTTTCCACTGAAATTTTCATATTTGTTTTTCAACTCACTTTCCTTTCATAATTTCTAATTCTTTACCAAAATGATTATATGTATCTTATATTGTCTTCTTTAACTCAATTTTTCTTTTCTTCAAATTCATTGAATATTTAATAGTTAAATCTGTGTATCTTTAATTAAATGATAGAGAAACTGCATCACATTTCTGGAAATCTATTGTTATGTTTTATATCTCTGATTTGTTCTTGTGTTTTGTTGTGTTTTTGGTGTTTATACTTTTCTTTAGCCTACTCAATGTAATAGAGTCTATTCCACTTAGGTGCAAGGAGAGAAAAATTATCAGTTATTTCAGCATTATTAGAACCAGCCATAAGCCATATATCATATATTTTAAAATTTCTTTTGACACTTACACATTTCTCCCATTTTAGTAGCCCAGTAATGCAATAGATTGGTGATGATGAGTAGTCTGGAATGTAGAGCATGAGTTAAGGAGTTAGGAAGAGAGAAAATAGTTCAAAAAGAGTGTAAGAAGAACACAGAATCAAATGAAAATAAGATAGGACTTTGTTGATGCTATTTTTATATCTGGAATGGAGATTAGGAAAGAGGATTCAAGAGGTTATATTCAGGGACACAGGAAAGAAGAGGAACATAAGTCTGACTGTAGATGGGAGAAGTTATAGGATATTTGGCACCAATAAATAAACTAGTAGGAAGCTTGTGTTTGGATCCTCCATACAGAGTTTTTGGTGGAGATTACATTATATGACCATTAAAGATACTTCATAAACTAATTTAATAATTCTTATACTTCATTTCACCTGTACAGACACCTTACATGTATATAACAGATAAAATGAGACTAGGAAAAGAAAAAAGAGAAAGAGAGAAAAAGAAAAAGAAATATAAAAAAAGAGAAAGGATGATATAAAAAAGTGAAAATATTTATGAAAGAGAAGACATAAGAATATAAAAAATTTTTAAAACCTCACAGAAATACAAAATTACAGAATCCTTTTCATTTGGGCACTAATCTTTGAGATTTCAGCTGTGCTTTAGTGGGAGTGACTAACTGGATGTTTTGTTTCTGTCCTATGTGAGAAAATTTCAATTGGTTTGGAGTTTGGGGATGATGGAGAAAGACTGCCTATGAACTCAGTTTTCCACTGATTTCTGGGGGACTTCTTTGTTCCCAGCCCCCTTTCCATCTGTGGCAATCCCTATAGCCAGTTAAGCCCACTTCCTCCACTTCACTGTGGTTGGGTGCAGCTTGCATCTCCGGCTGGGATTGCTGCTTCATTGCGTTTGTGTGACCATACCCCTCTCAGAATCTCTATTTAGTCCAGGTGTAGGTTTGCACCTGGAGCTCAGTGGGAGATGGCCCTTCTGCATAGAATGCAGCAGTGTATAGGACTGAATGAGAGGGTGTTCATCTGGGCTCCTAACTCATTAGTCTTTTTGGCAGGTGGAATTGATTTTACATGAGTGCTAAGCTCTGTGCCATGTGGAAAACTGGATGGTGGGCAGCATGCCACAGAGCCTTGTTTTTTCAATGTGGGTAAAAATGTGCCTACTCTAGCACCAGTCCAGTGTCTCTTCTCCACCCCTTGACACTCTGCTTATAGCTGCTGCATGTCTCTACCTATTTCTGAGTCCTTATCTAGATCTAAGTCCCTTTTTCTTTCTGTTCCAAGGACTTGTCAGTCCCAACTCAGTTGCTGCCCTCTGATTAGTTTCCTGGCACCATTAATGACATAATCTGAGGGGTATCTCTCCTGAAAATATCTCTGTTTAATGGCACTGGTTCCCTGTGGCAAGTATCCTGGGACAGGCGTGCACTGGACAGTGAGTGTTCAGCTGGGTGAGATCACAGCTGCCTGGATATCTGCTTCATGTCACCACCTCCCCATACTTGGGTATGGCTCACCACTGTCTATTGCCCTGTTGCCTCCTCGATACAACTCTCCATCACTCAGAAGACTGTGAAAACCCCTTTAGAAGTGAACAGAACACAGACTACTTGACTAGCTACACTGTGCCCCACCTCCCAACACAATCGAATGTATATGATCATAAGAAAAGGCAAAAAATACCTTTGGCATTTTTTCTTCTTTCATGTGGCATAATCTATGGAAAGTGTTTGTGTATATGAAATGGAAGATAATTAATTTGAGCTTTATAGAGTATTTTCATGGGCAAGTCAGGTTAAATAAAAAAAACTATAGGATTCAAACAAATGGTTCTTATCAGCATATCAATTGGTTTTGACTTTCTCACAGCTTCCCTCAATCTCCAACTGTATTTTCTTCAGTCTTATTCTTTCACCTCTACAAACAAGCTCTTGAAAACTCTGTTCAGCAGAGTTCGACTCCAGGTATAAAAATTTCAGCAAAGCCCTATTTCTTTTACTGCTGTCATCTTTTTACTTCTTTCCCTTGCTCTGAGCTACTCTTTTCTTTCTTCCTCTTATTTTCCCCTCTTCACCTACAACCCAGTGTACTTGTCATGAGTGCTCTATCACAATATTTCTGGGTCACAAAAAAGGTGTGAAAGGTAAAATTCTTGAAACAAGTTTTAAATCACATGATTGACATATGGTTGGTTCTATAGTTGGAGATACAACTAGTGGTAATTCTCCTTTACAACACAGCACGAGGATTGATCCTACTACATTGAGTAAGCTGAAAAAGAGTGTAAATACCAAAACATAACCAGCACCAATATCATGACAGGGAAATATACATTAAGAGAAAAGATCTCCACAGAGTTAGAGACAGAGTTAGACAGAGACAGAAACAGAGTAGAGAGTTTTTCTACCCTAACTAATCTACATCCCTCAGCATAAAAAATAAAGAAATATGAGGAAAAAGGCAACAAACATAACTCCATAAACTATGAACTCCCCAAAAGATAATCACAGGGACACTCAAGTGGAGGTAGTTACTGAAAAGGAACTCAAAAACCAAATGATTAAAATGCTTCAAGAGATCAAAGAGGAAACAAATGAATCAATAAGATATTCAGTGAGCTCAAATAGGATAATAAAGGATTTAATTAACAAAATTTTTAAGAATTTAAAGCACAAATAAGAGCTGATTAAACAAGATTATAGAAGAGATGAATGACCAATTTCATAAAGAATTTGAGATTATATAAGCAATCTACCAGAAATCCAAGATACGAAATTAATTAATTGAGAATACAGGCAGAAGGAACAACCAAGGTAGTGAGAGAACATTGAATTAGAAGACAGTTTCATGCATTTGATAATGTACTCAGTAATACATGACAAAGAAAAAGACATCATGGAAACTGAATCTAGCAACTGCTAGGTTACCTCAAAAAAAAAAAAAGAATGATAGTAGTTAAAGAATAGAAGATGACACAAATTATATTAAAACATATTCAGAAAATCTTACCACAAAATTTTCCAAAGTTAGGGAAAAATTTCAACATCCTGGTAAATGAGGCATATAGGACTCCAAATAGCCATGACAAGAAAAAGAGCTTGTAATATAATGGGAAAGAAAGATAGCTCTAAAAAGTAATAAAGTATTAAGTAATATAGTAAAGGAAGGAAGAGGTGTCTAGGGGAGATAGAAGTGAAAATATTTGAGTCTACGCAGATGTAGGGAAGTACGAATATTTTCCCAAAACAGGTGACCTTTGAGATTAATCTTACAAGATGAGTAAATAAGCTGGCAGGATGGGGATGAGGAGTAAATAAGCACTTCAGAGGGAGAGAAGGGATTATGCAAAAATGAGTCAAGCAATACAATAACACTTAGGGAGAGTTATTTGTAGACTGGAATTCCTGAAGTACTCAGCAAGTATGGGGTCACAGGGATGATACCCAGTAGTAAACAGAAGGCCAGGCAAACAAAACTTGGCCAAACCACAAAATTTAAAAAGAAAGCAAAAAAAAAGACATTTTAAGAATTGACAAACAAAATAAATATTCCAAAAATTGAAATTAAAAAAAAAAAACATTTCAGGAAAAACAACAGGTTTGTAGGGAAAAAATTATGTAACTTGCATCATGTTGTATTTGCTGTGTTTGTGGTACATGTTGGTGTATCTCAAATTCCTTAACTTCACTGTATTGGTTTTCTTGGCTAATTATTTGTTATGTGGAAATGTCATGTGCATTGTAAAATGATTAGCAGAATCTTTGGCCTCTTCTCACTAGATATCAGTAACACCCTTCTCCCAGTTTTGACAGCAGAAAGTATTTCTAAATAACCCCAGCATCCTCCAGGATGCCTTTGAGTGAGAGCCACTGATATACATACTTTAAATGGTTGGATATAAAATATATGTGTTAGGGGCATAGTTAGTATTAGAGATTTGGATCTCATTGGCATATGACTAGTAGCTGAGTCTGCAGGCAATGATGAGTATGTATTGAGAAAATAAAACAGGACAGGAACCTCTAGAACACAAATATGTGCTTTTTCACTACCAAATTTAGTTTTAATTATTATACATCATTGAGGCTTACTTTATTCTTGGATTGTTTGTATGGGAAACAGTGGTGCATGGTAATTTCCTCTGTTATCTCTTGCTCAAATTTCGTGCAGCCTTTCTTTCCTCCACAAAATGCAATACGTTTTGATCTTTTCTATCAATTACATACATCCTTCCCAAGAAGATTTTCCTATTGTATATCTGAAGTCCTTGTATCATTCTTTATTAGTTTTCTTATACTATAGCAAATACTTGAATCTAGGTAGTTTACAAAGAAAAAATATTTATTTAGCTTTCCACTTTGGGGGCTGAAATTCCAATATCATATAGCCCTATCTAATTAGCCTATGTAGAGAATCTGGGCTTATCAGCCCAGCTTCGTAGATAAGTAGGAAGGCAAATGGTTATATGCAGAAGAAGACAAATGTGTGAGGTAGATTCACCTTATTAATTCCTTCCTCCTTCTTAGAGCAGCACCCCCAATTTCCTAATCACCTTCCACTAGGCCTCATCACTTAAAGGGCCCACCATGTCTCAACATCACTACATTAAGGACCAACCTTCCAGCACATGAACCTTTGAGGGACACATTCAGCCATATAAAATCATAGTACTTTCTTTCTTTCAAATGTTCTTGGCAATTTACTCAACACGGTCAAATGTTATGAAATTGCTAGAATTTCCTTATTATAATTATTTAAGCAATGGGAGCTGTATCTTTACAAAGTAAAATTTTAAGCTATTTAGTTCTATTAAATATTAGAAGTGGTATAGCATAGCTGTTTGAGTCCAAAGAAGTCATTAGGTTATTTCCAATGAAATGAAAATTAATTGTCTCATTTTATTTTGCAAAGTGTGCAAAATTTTATGAACTACCTTTCTAACTGACTTCCATTCTTTTCCAATAAATAATATCAGAGAACATAGTGACCACACATAAAAAGTACAAAAATACAATTGTCTTAAAAAATGTGAACTAGGGAACAGAAGATTTGACTCTATTAATGTGACTTTCAGTTAATTGCTTATCGTATTCAAGCCTCCATTTCCTCAATTTTGATGTGCAATATAGCAGTAGTCTCAAACCTGGCTCTACATTACAATAATTGGAGGGACATTTTCACTGAAAAATGTCTATCTACACCCCAGACCAACTCAAATAGAATTTCTGAATGCTCCTGTGCCACTTCTAATACATAGCCAAGAATGAACCCCACTGCACAATATGATCTCAATACCCCTTATATTTGTGTATGTGCATGTGTGCATGTGTAATCCAAAGTGTTTTGGATGAATATATGTGGTGTGATTGAAAAATATGGTAGATGTTTAACTTTTTTAAAACTATTAAAATACTAAAAGTCACATTGCCATTAATCCCCACTCAAAATACTCCCCTTTGCTTTGAACACACAAATCCCATCATTTTTGCCACTTTCTGAGGAAGTTCTAGAAGTCCTTTCATGAGTGCCTTAAGTTGTGCTGTTGTGGCTGCCTCAATGTCCTGAATCTTTGTTTACCTCTCTTGGTCATTTTGACCTTCAGGCAGAGCTAGCATTCACACACTCATCCAGTGAATAAGATAAATGAGGACACACTGTAATGTTTCTAGGAATCAGCCTTCCCATCGGATGGCACTGAGCAGCACCATTCACAGTATTTTCTATCACACCTCACAACAACAGGAGTGAGGATTTCCAGAACTGTTTCAGAAAGTAGCCACCTGGGCTGATGAGATAGCTCAGTGGTGTAAGCGCCTGCCTGGCAAGCACAAGGTGGTGAGTTCGACTCCCGGTGCCCACATAGGAAAAAGGGTTGGTGATATCGCTCAGTGGCACAGGCACCTGCTGGCATGCGAGGTCCTGAGTTCAACCCCCGGTATCCACAAAAAAAAAAGAAAAGAAAGTGGCCACCATAATGGGATTAGTGTTTTAGATGGAAATGGGAATGCTTTGAAAGAGATTCATGACAATATGGCTTTCACTGTAATAAATATTTTAAAATTTAAACATATACTGTATATTTTGATCATATCTCATACATCTCTCAAACTCTAATAGAAGTTAATTTATGGGCAGGGTATGTAACTAAGTGGTAGAATGCTTACTCAGCATACATATGACCTTGCAATCCATCACCAGTACCACAAAAATGTTAATTTTATTATGACTCAATATGCAAATATTGTTTTAAACACAATTCATCAAGAAAACAGCAAATGATAAAAATATTGTAAAGCTGTTGAGATAGCTTGTATTGTTATTAGACATAATACAAGCAACCTAATTTCACATATCTTTGTAAATATTTTTAGTTATGACAAATATGCATTTTCTTCAACTAAATTATAAACTACGTGAAAGTAAGACTCATTTTTTAAAAATCTTCCATAACTATTATGGTAGTTCTCTGCCCACACTAAGTCCTAAATAGCTATTTGTTGAATGAATAAAATAAATACTGGAATATTTCATGTTGATCAATTTTATTAGGATTATGATTGACCCTATAATCTTAAGCCTTATACTCCAAAAAGCTAAATGAAATTAATCTTATCCATCATAATTACACTTAATACTTTATTTCCATAGAGACTTGTAGTTTGGCTGTCTAACCAACAACACCTCAAATAGAGAACCGAAGTTTCTCATGTGACTTTAGTAGAGCTCACCTCATTTTCCTCTCAATATGAAAAATGAATATTTCATCCAAAATGTCTTGGATTACTCTATTACATTGGCCACAGTAACTGGTTTATTAATGGTCAGGTGAACCGGGATAGACCAAGTAGAAGCATGGGCTGGGGATGAATAAATAAACCTGTGCTTTGTGCAAACAATGCTTTACTTACAACATTTTAAATAGTGCTGCTTAACCCAAGATGCTATGAAATATTTTGAGGAGTTTCCTACAATAAAGCCATGCTAAAACAGAAGGCTATATGTTGTATTGAGCTCTAAGTAGAACATGGTATAATATGAAAATCTGCATTAGATTAACTTCCACATTTCCTAGCCTGTGAAAAAGTTAAATGGCATCTGTAGTAGATTAAATTTCACCTTTCATAGTTTTTGAAAGACTTAAAATTATTACAAATAGCACCAAAAATATGTAATGATATTTATTACTTTCATAAATAAAAATTGTTCATAGGTATTTTACAGAGAATTTTTGAGCTCATAGATGATTCAATTGGAACTTTGTTTTAGGTTTCAGGAAAACATCACTTTCCTCGTGACCATATACAACATTTTGAAAAGTTAAAAGTTATGTTTAAGTGTATTATAAATCCATTTGTATTATTTGTAGAAAATATTCTAAATTAAAAAATGAGATTTCAAAGGAGAGAGAACTTCATTGAAGAAAGTTACAGTGACAAATTATTGTTCATAAACCTCTAAAACCTGCTAAATGAAAGTCAAATTTCTTTTTCCTAGTAATAAATTTCCTTCAAAATTTGGCTCAACACCACTTTTGCAATCTTCTAATTTTTGTAATGTACATGAAATATTCAGTATCCATAACAAACATTGTACACTTGCTCATGCTATGCCCATTGTCTAGTATTCTCATGCTATTTTTCTTAACTTTTTTTGTACAGTGAGTGCCCATGTTCCCATTTCTTCTTGCCCAAACAAAATTTCCCCTATTATTTACAGCTTGCGGCAGTATGGCATAATTGTTACAATTGCTGAACTAATAATTATTATTAATTTATGTCCAGAATTACACTAGGGTTTCCTATTTGTGTTCTACACTATGTAGGTTGTCACAAGTGTGTAATGGCATGTTTCCACTATTTAAAAAATCTTATGAAATAGATTCACTTACCTAAAAACCTTCTGTGCCCAACCTATTAATCTATTTCTCCCTGTCTTCCACAGGGTCCCTGGCAACTGCTGACCTTTTTATGATTTCCATAGTTCTGCCTTTTCCAGAATGCCATCTAAATGGAATCATGCAGTATATATCCTTTTCAGATAGGCTTCTTTCATTTGACAATATAAATTTAAGTTTTGTGCGTGTCTTTTTGTAGCCTGATAACTCATTTCTTTGTATCGCCAAATAATATTCTGCAGTATGAATATACTGCGTTTTTTATCCATTTGCCTACTGAAAGACATCTTGATTGCTTCTGAGCTTTGGCAATTATGGCTAAAACTGCTAGAAACACCTATGTACAGAGTGCATTGTGAGCATGAGTTTTTAATGAACTCAGATAAATAACAGGGAGTGTGATTGCTGGGTAATATGGAAAGACTGTGTTTGACTTTGTAAGACACTGCCAAACTACGTTTCAAAGTGGCTGTAAAATTTTGAGTTTCCACTACCAATGAATCAGAATTGAGGGGTGCTATGGCTCCACATTATCACTAACATCTAGTGTTGTCATTGTTTTGGATTTCTAACATTTTATTATCTCTGTATTCGTGTCTCACTTTATTTTTATTTTTTTCTTACATTTTATCTTGACTGACAAAACTATACACACACACATATTGTAAGAATATACAGCAGAATGTTATCATATATGTACACATTGTGTTTTACCTAAATCAAGCTAGTTAACATGGGCATAACCTCATGTACTTATCTTTATTTGTGATTATGAATTTTAAAACGTACTCTTGTAGCAATTTTTAATGTTCATATGTGAGGTGAGATTGAAATAAACTGTAGATGTTAACATTTTTAAATGTTATTATGTGTGATTAAAAAATATTGTGAATATTACTGCCAAGTGACATCCAATGGCAACATTACAATGTGTTCTTGTCTACATTATTCACTGCATCAGGCACTGTGTAACTTCTGACTCATTCTGAAAATAAAAATAACCATGAAAGGTAAATATTTTGAATAGATTCAGAATACCAAGACAGCCACAACAACACAACTAAAGACACTCATGAAATAGGATTTCCAGAACTACTGCAGAAACTACCAAGAATGATCAAATAAGTGGGGTAAAAGTAAGGAGGACTATTGTGAGGGAGAAAAATGGTGATGTTTCTTTTACTGTAATAATTTTTTAAAAATGTAAACATTTACAGTATTTTATCACACCTCATTGTTTTTAATTACAATCATCATGATATATGACAGATCTTGTGAACTCTTCCTGTCTAATATTCTATATCTATTGACCAACATCTTAATTCCCTAGATCCACAGCATTTGGTGACCACAGATCTCCCCATTAGTTCTGTGAGTTTGACATATTTGACTGTAAGTGAAATCACAGAATTTATTTTCCTTGGGTTATTTCTTTTAAGATAACGTTACCTAAATTCATTAATGTTGTTGCAAGTGACAGAATTTTCTTATTTTTAAAGGCTCAATAGTTTTCATAAAACAGATTCTATATGTTTATTCATTTTTCAGTATAAAGGAGGTTTTATTACATGAGTATCTCATTTAAAGTTGGGTGCTTCAGCAAAAGAAATCACCAACAGAGTGAAAGGACAACTGGGAAAAATTTTTAGTCAATTGTCCCTCAGACAGAGGACTTCTATCTTGAACATATGAAGAATTGATAAAAATCATACCCCCAAATTGAAAGACCTAATCAAAAAATGGGCATCAGTGATGAACACATACTTCTCAGATGAAGAAATTCAAGTGGCAAATATATGAAAAAATGTTCAACGTCACTGGTCATTTGAGAGATGCAAATTAAAGCAACACTGAGATTCCATCTCACCTCAGAAAGAATAGCTATCATTAAGCAATCAACCAATAACAAATGATGGAGGGGAAGCAGAGAAAAAGGAACACTGCTCCACTGTTTGCAGGAGTGTAGACTGGTAAAAACACTGTGGAAATCAGTGTGGAGATTCCTCAAAAAACTAGCATTAGAGGTCCCATTCCACCCAGCTAATCCCCTTCTGGGTGTATTCCCAGAAGAATTAAAACATCATACCACAGTGATATATGTGCACTCATGTTTTAACAGCACAATTTGTAATGGCTAAATCTTTGGAACTACCAAAATGCCCATCAAACGAGGAATGGATATTAAAGATATGGTATTTTTATGCAATGGCGTACTACTCAGACATAAAGAAGGGTAAACTGGAGACTTTTATAGGTAAATGGATGCAACTCATGACCATACTCATAAGTAAAATAGATTAGACTCACATGTGTTAACATCATATTATCTCCCTGGTGTGAGAAACTGAAAGAGAAAATAAGGTTTAAAATGTACAATAGATATTGTGAAATGGAAAAGAATTTTTCAAAAGGAAAAAGGAACTTGGATGGGTGAAAGAGGAAAGGACAGTAGCAAAAAGGGAAAAATGCAAGTCAGTTATATTATGTCTCTTAGTTCACTAAAAAGGATGGTTTGTGCTAATATGAATTGGAGATATTTTTATGCCTATATCTTGTACCCTGTGCAACTACTTTAATGATAACAACATGTAATGTATTAACTATTGTTATTCTCCTACTATTTTGATATGAAATTTTGTTTTACCTTTTTTCCATAAAATAAAAGAATTGAGTGCTCATAAAGAAATTTGAAGATGCTAGTTCATTTGGCTAAATATGTGTCTCTTATCTTAGTTAGGCAATGTTTCTAACTTTATGATCCAGGGACCATGTGCACCTGAATCAGCTGGGCTGCATATTAAATGTTGATTCTTTGGCCATAGTCCACACTTACCAAATTCTGGATTTTCTATACCTCACCTAGGTTTCCTGCACTTACTAAAAGCATGAGTTCACTCACCAGGGAGGGGCCTTTAGCCTTTCCTCTCCATCTTCTACCTTGAAAAGAAATGATCTTCATAGGAGAATCAACACTTTCACAAAATATTTGAATTGTAGAGCTAAAAATCTCACACTGCTATCAGTGCCTCCCCAGACAGCATAGGTAGGAAAGTGAACCTTGCCTGCACCCATGTTATTTCCACCAGGATCAGGCACAAGATTTCATGTTATTGAAAGGCAAGTTTGAATAATTCTAGGAAATTCTTCTACAGTGTTTCTTTACAATGGAATTTGAAGTGAGATTGCAATCAGCCTGAGATCTGCACTTTGAATTTCTTGCATCACAGAGACAAGGATCTAATATCCCAGATTAATGATTTTGGTTATGTTGTGAATATTTATAAGCTCTGTCCAAATTCTGAAAATTTATGGAATGTTAACTTTGTGAGTCTTCACATGTAGTGGCTAGGAGAGGTGATGCAGAGTTCAGACCAAAGAAAGATAAGGTCTCCTCAGGAAGAGGAAATATTATCATTCTCAGTGGCATTGTAGAGAAGACTCTTACCATGAAAGGCAATATTTTCCAGCTATTTGGCTGTCTTTCAGTGAAGTATTGTCATCAGATAGTGTAGGCATTAATGATAATGGAAATTAAATCTAAAGCATGAATTTGCTGGGAAAACCTTTGATTCAAAATAAGAGAAAATGAGGAAGAGCACAGCTCTGACAAAGAACAAGTCAGTCCCTCAGCAAGGAAATTAAGAGCAAATAGGCAAAGTTGCCACAACTTGAATAGAGGTAGTGCACACACTCTGGTGCAGAAGTTCAGACTGACACACCACAAAAGATGTATGTCATTTTTAAAAGGAAAATAGCTGATGTTTGCCAGGGTCTGGTTGACTATTATTTCAGGCCTGCTTTCATAACTTAAATTGAATCCTTGTGACTTGAGTCACAATTTAGTTCACATGGGAGGAATCCTCATGACTTGAAGGGCAATCTCAGTCATGTGAAAAAATCCTAGGTGAACATAGGTTTAGGACAGTGGAGATTTTGGGTGTAGTTGAATATCCCTGTATATATTTTATTCCCGTGGTACTTGTTTTTCTGTTTCTTGATTATTTCATTTAATGTCCTGTAATTTCATCCATTTTGCTACAAATGACAGGATTTCATTTATTTTAGGTCTGTATAACATTTTCTTGTGTATAGATACACATTTTCTTTATTATTCATCTGTTGATTGGCACCTCGGCAAAAACTCAGTAGATAATCTATCAATATGCCCTCCATCTTGAAGTGTAATGAGATAGGCTAGGTAAACTTAGGGCTAATAAACATTGTCTTGCCAACTTTTAGACAGAACTTCCCTAAAATTGCTAACATCCTTTATGCCAAGCAAGGATTTGACCCACAGTTTTACAAAATGAAGGTCAAGTATTGTTCTACTTCTGGTTAAAGATTTATGGAATTTATAAGCCCAAGAAGAGTCACAGTTTTTAACAAAAACCACTTTTACATCTGACACCCTTAGAAGAAAAGAAAAATCATGCTTTTGATGAGTAACAGGTTAGGATCTCAAGAGTTTCATTGTCCTTTGATCCTGTGGTGATCTCTGACTATGTAATTTTTATATAAATATGAAGATTATATTGTAGTGTATAGAGTTTTTTAAACCAATTCTATTTTACATATTAATGGGGTTAAATGTATTATTTCCATACACACATACAGTGTGCACTAATCAATTCCAGATCCTCCTGTATGCACTCTTCTCAGTCTCTATCACTCAATTTTCTACATTCAGGCCAAAATTTTTAGCTTCTCCATGTGAGAGAGAATGTGGTACTTGTTTTCCTGTTTCTGGGTTATTTCACTTAATGTCCTCCATTTATATCCATTTTGCTACAAATGACAGGATTTCATTTATTCTATGTCTTTATAACATTTTTTTGTGTATAGATACACATTTTCTTAATTATTCATCTGTTGATTGGCACCTAGGCAAACTCAGTAGATAATCTAACCTAAATAGTGCCTCAATAAATATCAATATGCAGGTATCTCTTTGCTTCACTAATTTCATTTCTTTTGGATATATATATGGATATATATATATATATATATATATATGCTAGTTTATATGGTAGATATATTGTTAGTTTTTTAAGGAACTTCCATATTATTCTGCATAATGGCTGTACTAGTTTACATTCCAATCAACAGTTTACAAAATTTCTTATTTTTCTCCACATCCTTGCAAGAGTTTGTTTATTTTTGTTTGTTTGATAATAGTCATTAGCACTGGGGTGAGATGTTATCATTGTTTCATCATGATTTTAATTTGCATTTCTCTAATGACTAATGGTATTGAGGATTTTTCAGATTTTTGGGTAATTTGTATTTCTTTTGAGAAGTAGCCATTTACAATATTTTCCCATTTTAATTGTGTTAGTTGTTTTCTGTTTAGGTTTTTCAGTTCTTCATATATTCTGTGTATTGATAATCTGTCAGATGAATAGCTGATAAAGACTCTCTGCTACATTGTATTTGTTCATGCCTTGATGGATACATATATTAATTCCATATTTTGGATATTGTGAATAATACTGCAATGAAAATACAACTGCAGACTTTTTTATATACTAATTTTGTTTTCTTTGAATATATATGCAGTAGTGAAATTGTAGAATCATACAGTGGTTCTATTTTTTGAATTTTTAAGAAATATCTATAGCATTCTCCATATGGCTGCACTAATTTAAATTTGTACCAACACTGTACAAGAGTTCCCTATTCTTCACATCCTTCTCATCACTTATAATCTTCATTTTATTGGTACTGGCCATCCTAAAATGTGAAAAGCAATATCCTGATTTGCATTCCTCTGATGATTGATCAAGGTGAACATTTTTAAGATAGCCACCAGCTATTTTTGTCTTTTATGGAGAAATACTTTTTTCAGACATTTTACTCATTTTGCAGTCCAATTGTTTGTTTTCTTGCTACTGAGTTATTAGTGGTCTTTCCTTATAATTTTTTAATATTACCTCTTATCAGACGTATGGTTTTAAATATTTTACCATTGCATAGGCTGTTGCACTTTGTTGATTATTTCCTTGGCTGTGTAAAACATTTTTAATTATATGTAGTGTTACTTGTCTACTTTTCCTTTTATTGCTTGTGCTTTTAGAAACAAATCTCACACAAAATCATTGCCAGGATCATCATCAAGGAAATTTCTCCTTCGTTTTCTATTAGTAATTCTAGAGATTCATGCTTTATACTTAAATCACTAATCCATTTTGACTTGATTATTGTACATAGTGTTAGATGAGGGTTTATTTTTATTCTTCTATATATAGACATACTGTTTTCCCAACACCATTTATTAAAGAGGCTGGTCTTTCTCCATTGTGTGTTCTTGTCATTTTTTGAATAATCAATTAAATGTGAATATATGGATGAATTCCATTGCTTGATGTGTTTCATTTTTTCCAACAGTGAGCTATTTTTTATCACCATAGCTTTGTATTAGGTTTTGAAATCTGTTAGTGTAGTGCTCATTCTTTGTTCTTTTTGCTCAGGGTTGTTTTGTCTATTTGAGGACTTTTGTATTTTCATATGAATTTAGGATTTTCTAATTTCTGAAAATTGCCTTTGACATTTTCTTAGAGAATACATTGAATCTGTAAGTTAGTTTAGATAACATGGACATTTTAACAACATTGGTTCTCCCAATCCACAAAAGTGAGATCTTTATTTTTAATGTTCTCTCTAATTTGTTTTATCAATGCTTTAATGCTGTCAGTGTATAAATCTTCACCTTATTGGTTAAATTTGTTTTTTTTTTAATTTCTGTAGCTATTCTAATTGCAATTGCTTTCTTACTTTCTTTTTAAAATACTTTCTTGTTAGTGTTCAGAAATGCTACTTAGTTTCTGTTGGTTGTATATGCTTGAACCCTCATGAATTTTTTTATAAGTTAGAAGATTTTTTATAAAGCCTTAGCAGGAACACACACACACACACATACACACACGTCATCTGCAAAGACAGCTTGCTACATTTTTTTAAATTTCTATTCCTTTAATTTCTATTCACCACCTAGTAGCTCTGTCTAGGACTTCCAATATTATGTTGAATAGAAATGGTGATTTTCAGTACACTTGGGTTGTTCCTCATTTTAAAGCTTTCAACTTTTCACCATTTAGTACAGTGAATGTTAGGTGAGGGTCTCTCATATATGGCATTAGTTGTGTTGATGCAATTCCTTTTATACCTAATTGTTGTATTTCTATGATGGAAATATCTTGAATTTGTCCAGATATTTATATCTTCATCTACTGAGGACATTTTTTGCTTCTTATATTTCATTTTGTTAATGAGGTATATTTCATATATAGATTTTTACATATTGAACCATCCTTACACATCAGCCACTATTCCTTGTATTTGTGTGTGTGTATGTGTGTGTGTGTGTGTTTTGTACCAGGAATCAAACTCAGGACCTCATGCTTGCCAGGCAGGCACTTCATCGCTGAGCTACATCACCAGCCCCAGCCACAAGTCCTATTTAGACATGGTGCATGATATTTTCTAACGTGCTTTGGTGTTCAATTTGCTAGAATTTTGGGGGGAATTTTTGCCTCTGTGTTCATCAGGGATATTATCTTGTGGTTTTCTTTCCTTATAGCACTTTCTCTACCTTTAGTAACAGAGTATGTAATTCGGGTTTGTTTTTTTTTGAAAGAAAAAGATGTAGCTTATTAGTATATTTTACTTTATTAGCATATTTAGTACATTTTAGGTATACATAATGATCACATTCATTATAGGGAATTTGTATCAATACATGACATAACTTCACTCTTTTTTTACATTTGAATACCCTCCCTTCAAATCCTCTTCCCCTCCTTATTTACAAAAGCCTTGTTTCCATTTGTTTTTCTTTCTCATTGGTTTTAATTTTCCCTTCCTTTTCCCTTCCCACCCCATTGTTCCCCTTCACATTTGAATATTTTCTTCCTACTTTAAAATATCTGTTATATATTTTGGACCTTATTTACACTTTCACTTTCTCACACCAGAGAAACAATGTGGTATTTACACATGTGTGCCTGATTTACTTCACTTAAGACTGTGGTCTGATTTCCTGATAGTAGCCATTCTTTCAGAGTTGAGATGGAATTTTAGTATTATTTTAATTTGCATTTCGCCAATTACAAATTGCTTTCCTTTCAACTTCTTTGAAGATTTTGAGAAGCAGTGGTATTATGACTTCTCTAAATTTCTTATAGAATTCAACATTGAATCTGTCAACAAAAGATGTGGAGCACTTTTTTCATATTTTTATTTGCCATTTCTATTTCTTTATCTGAGAATTGTCTATTCATTTCAGATGCCCATTTTTGGATAGGGAAATTAAATTTGGGGTGTCTGATTTTTTTTGAGTTCTTTATATATTCTAGACAGTAATCCTTTGTCTGAGGAAAAGCTGGCAAAATATTTTTCCCACACTGTGGGTTGTCTCTTCATTCTGTCAGTGGTTTCTCTTGCTATGCAAAGCTTATAATGAGATCCCAGTTGTTGATTTCTTGTGATAATTGCTGGACAATCAGTGTTTTGTTTATAAATTCTTTGCCTATATGAAAGTGTTGAGTTCTACCTAGTCTATCTTTCAGCAGATTTAATATTTCTTTTTTAATATTTAGATCATTGACCCATTTCAATTTTAGTTCACTTCATGGTGAAAGATATGGGTCCAATTTTAATCTTCAGCATGTAGAAAGCCAGTTATTCTAGCACTATTTATTAAAGAGCCTATCTTTATTCCAGTGAAAAGACAAGGTGGCTAAGTATGCCTGGAGTTGTTTCTGCATATTCAAATCTGTTCCATTCATCTTTGGCCTGTTTTTTTGCCAGTATCACACTGTTTTTATCACAGTAGCTTTATAGTATAATTTTAAATCTGGGATTGTGATGCCCCCTACCTTGCCTTTGTTGCCCAGAATTGCCTTTTGTATTCTAGGTCTCTTCTGGTTCCAAATGAATATTAGGATTGTTTTCTCTAATTCTTTGAGATATGCTGTTGGAATTTTAATCAGAATAGCATTAAATCTGTATGACAGTCTTGGAAGTACGGCCATTTTCACTATATGTGTTCTTCCTACCCAAGAGCAAGAGATATCTTTCCATTTTCTGATATTCCCTTCAGTCTACTTTTTCACAGTAATATAATTTTCACCTTTTACATCCTTCACTGGATTGATTCCTAGGTATTTCATTTTTTTGGATGCTATTGTAAAAGGTGTCGTTTCCCTAATTTCTCTCTCAGTGGGGTTTTTGTTGTTGTTGTTTGTTTGTTTCTTGTACAGGAAGGATATTGAATTTTGGGTGTTGACTTCATATCCAGCTATGCTACTGAGTTTGCTTATTAAATCTAGCAGTATTTTAGTGGAGTTTTAGGGGTTTTCTATATAGAGTATCATGTCATCCACAAATAAGAATAATTTAACTTTTCCTTTCATATCTATATTCATTTTATCCTTTCTATTGTCTAGTTGCTCTGGCAAAATTTTCTAGGACTATGTTGAGTAAGAGTGGAAACAATGGACATCCTTGTCTTATTCCTGATTTTCAAGTGAAAGATTTCAGTTTTTGTCCGTTTAGTATGATGTTGGCTGTTGGTTTCTCATAGATGCCTTTTCTCATATTGAGGTAAAGACCATGTATTCCAATTTTCTGTAGTGTTATTATCATGAATAAGTGCTGGAATTTGTCAAAGGATTTTTCTGCATCTATTGAGATGATCAAATGATTTTTGTCTTTTGCTCATTTTATATGGTGTTTTAAATTTAGTGATTTACATATGTTGAGCTATCCCTGAATACCTGCATACCTGGGATGAATCAAATTTGGTCATGGTGTATATAATCTTCCTGATGATTTGTTGCATTCTGTTTGCCAGTATCTCACTAAGGAATTTTACATCTATGTTCAATAGGGAGATTAGCCTGGAGTTCTATTTCTTATTTGAATCTTTCTCTGGTTTTGGTATCAGGGTAATGCTTGTCTCCAGGAATGAATTTAGGATTATTGCTTTCCTTTCAACTTCTTTGAAGATTTTGAGAAGTAGTGGTATTATGACTTCTCTAAATTTCTTATAGAATTCAACATTGAATCTGTCAGGGCCTGGGCTTTTCTTTCTTGGTATGTTTTTATTTACATCTTCAATTTCATTGATATTGGTTTATTTAGGATTTTTCTATCTTGCTGATTCAGCTTTGCTAATTCACATGTATCTAGGAATCTGTCCATTTATTCTGTATTTTCCATCTTAGTAGAATACAAACTTTCAAAATAGCTATAGAAGATCTTCTAGATTTCTGCAGAGTTCATTGTCCTTTCACCCTTTTCATTCCTATTTGCATGGATTTGAATCTTTTTTTTTCTTTGTTTGTTTCTTTCTTTCTTTTTGATAAGGTTGGCTAAGTGTTTGTCATTTTTATTTACTCTTGAAAAGAACCAACTCTTTGATTCATTGAGGTTTTGTATTGTTTTATTAACCTCCATTGAATTAATTTCTGCTCTGATCTTTATAATTTCCTCCATCATATGAGCTTTGGGGTGGACCTTTACTTATTTTTCTAGAAGCTTGAGGTTCAACATTAAGTTGTTTATTTTAGCTAACTCTGTTTTCCTCATATGGGTGTTCAAAGCTTTGACTCTTCCTCATAGGACTGTTTTCATTGTGTCCCATATTTTCCAGTATGTTGTATTGGTGTTGTCATTTAATTGTGGAAACTATCTAATTTCTAATTTAATTTCATCTGTGACTCATTGTTTGTTCAGGAGAGTGTTATTTAATTTCCATGTTTATAAATATTTTGTGGTTTCTTTTTTTATTTTAAAGAGAAGAAAAAAAACAAAACAAATCAAAAAAAGAACAAATTTTCAAAACAACATAATATGAGGGTAACTATGGTCAATGCATTACGTATTATTATCTTTAAGTTAGTTATTCAGGATACCAGACATTAGCATTCAATTGTCCAAACATTATTGGCTCAAACCTTACTCTTCAATGAACTAAGTAAAATTGGTAGTGTATCTATCTTAACCATCATATATATATATATATATATATATATATATATATATATATATATACATTTTTTTCCCTTTCCCTTCTTTCTTTTCCCTATTCCAGTCTCTCTTTCCTATTGACCAGTTTATTTTTGATTCACCGTGTCTATTGTACATTTTGTATCTTATTTACTCTTTCAGTTTCTCATACTAGACAGACAATACGATGCTTACACATGTGCGTCTGGTTTATTTCACTTATGAGTATTTTTTCGAGTTGAATCCATTTACCCATAAAAGTCTCCAGTTTATCCTTCTTTATGGCTGAATAGTACTCCATTGTATAAAAATACCACATCTTTCTTATCCATTCCTCAGTTGATGGGCATTTGGGTTGCTTCCAAGATCTGGCTATTACAAATTGTGCTGCTATAAACATGGGTGCACATATATCACTGTGGTATGATGTTTTTAATTCTTCTGGGAAAATGCCCAGAAGGGGAATAGCTGGTTCAAATGGGACCTCCAACCCTAGTTTTTTGAGGAATCTCCACACGGACTTCCACAGTGGCTGTACCAGTCGACACTCCCACCAAAAGTGAAGAAGGGTTCCTTTTTCCCCACAGCCCCTCCAGCATTTGTTATTAGTTGATTTCTTTATACTAGCCATTCTTTCTGGGGTGAGATGGTATCTCAGTGTTGTTTTAATTTGCATCTCTCTAATGACTAGTGATGTTGCACATTTTTTTGTATATTTATTTGCCATTAGTATTTCTTCATCTGAGAAATGTGTATTCATCTCAGATGCCCATTTTTGGAGTGGGTCTTTAAATTTGGGAGGTCTGATTTATTTGAGTTCTTTATATGTTCTCAATAGTAATCCTTTGTCTGAAGAACAGCTGGCAAACATTTTTTCCCACGTTGTGGGTTGTCTTTTCACTCTGTTGGTGGTTTCTCTTGCTGTGCAAAAGCTTTTTAATAAGATGAGATCCCAGTTATTGATTCTTTGGGATAGTTTCCGTGTGGTTGAGTTTTTATTCATAAAGTCTTTGCCTACACCAATGTCTTCAAGGGATTTACCTAACCTACCTTCCAGCAGATTTAATGTTTCTGTTTTAATATTTAGATCTCTGATCCATTTTGAATTTAGTTTAGTGCATGGTGAAAGATATGGGTCTAGTTTTAATCTTTGGCATGTGTAGAGCCAGTTTTCCCAGCACCATTTATTAAAGAGGCTATCTTTCTTCCAGTGAATGTGTTTGGCACCTTTGTCAAAGATAAGGTGGCTTAGTATGTCTGGGGTTGTTTCAGCATCTTGTAATCTGTTCCATTGATCTTCAGGTCTGCATTTTTGCCAGTACCACACTGTTTTAATCACAGTAGCATTATAGTATAATTTCAAGTCAGGGATTGTGATGACCCCTGCCTTGCCTTTGTTGCCCAGAATTGCCTTTGCTATTCTAGGTCTCTTCTGATTCCAAATGAATTTTAGGATTGTTTTCTCTAATTCTGTGAGATATGCTGTTGGCATTTTGATTGGAATTGCATTAAATCTGTATAACAGTTTTGGAAGTATGGCCATCTTCACTATACTGGTTCTTCCTATCCAGGAGCAAGGGATATCTTTCCATTTTCTGATGACCTCTTCAATCTCCTTTTTCAGAGTACTGTAGTTTTCAGTGTATAGGTCTTTTACATCCTTTGTGAGGTTGATTTCTAGGTATTTCATTTTTTGGATGTTATTGTGAAAGGTATTGTTTCACTAATTTCTCTTTCAGTAAGTTTGTTATTTGTGTACAGAAAGGCTATTGACTTTTGAGTATTGACTTTGTATCCAGCTACACTACTGAATTTGCTTATTAAATCTAGCAGTTTTTTAGTGGAGTTTTTGGGGTCTTCTATGTAGAGTATCATGTCATCTGCAAATAATGATAATTTAACTTCTTCCTTTCCAATCACTATTCCCTTTATTTCTTTCTCTTGTCTAATTGCTCTGGCTAAAGTTTCCAGAACTATGTTGAATAAGAGTGGGGACAGTGGACATCCTTGTCTTGTTCCTGATTTTAGAGGGAAGGCTTTCAGTTTTGGGCCATTTAGTATAATATTGGCTGTTGGTTTGTCATAGATAGCTTTTACCAGGTTGAGATAAAGACCCTCTATTCCAATTTTTGTAGGGTTTTTATCATGAAAAGGTGCTGGACTTTGTCAAAAGCTTTTTCTGCGTGTATTGAGATGATCATGTGATTTTTGTCTTTGGTTCTGTTAATATGGAGTATTACATTTATTGATTTACATATGTTGAACCCTCCCTGCATCCCTTGGATGAATCCAACTTGGTCATGGTGTATAATCTTCTTGATGATTTGCTGGATTCTGTTTGCCAGTATCTTATTAAGGATTTTTGCATCTATGTTCATTAGGGAGATTGGCCTGTAGTTCTCTTTCTTAGTTGGGTCCTTCTCTGCTTTTGGTATCAGGGTAATGCTTGCTTCCAGGAATGAATTTGGGAGTATTGCTTCCCTTTCAATTTCATTAAAAAGTTTGAGAAATAGTGGTGTTAGGTCTTCTCTAAATTTCTTGTAGAATTCGGCAGTGAATCCATAAGGGCCAGGGCTTTTCTTTGTTGGGAGGTTTTTAATTACATCTTTGATTTCATTGGTTGATATTGGTTTATTTAGGATTTTTAAATCTTCTTGATTCAGCTTTGGTAATTCATATGTATCTAGGAATCTGTCCATTTCTTCTGCATTTTCCATCTTAGTAGAATATAAGTTTTCAAAATAAGTATAGATGATCTTCTGGATTTCTGCAGGGTCCGTCGTGATATCACCCTTTTCATTTTCAATTGCATGGATTTGAGTCTTTTCTTTTATTTTTTTTAATAGGGTTGGATAAGTGTTTGTCAATCTTATTTATTCTCTCAAAGAACCAACTCTTTGCTTCATTGATTGTTTGTATTGTTTTTTTAGTGTCCAATACGTTAATTTCTGCTCTGATCTTTATAATTTCCTCCCTTGTACGGGCTTTTGGCTTAGCCTGCTCTTCTTTTTCTAGAAGTTTGAGGTTCACCATTAGGTTGTTTATTTGTGCTTGCTCTGTTTTCCTGATATAGGAATTTAATGCTATAAATTTCCCTCTTAGGACTGCTTTCATTGTATCCCATAAGATCTGGTATGTTGTACTGTCATTGTCATTCAGTTGCAGAAACTGTCTAATTTCTTCTTTAATTTCATCTGTGACCCATTGGTTGTTCAGTAGGGTGCTATTTAATTTCCATGTGTTTAGGGAGTTTTTGTGATTTCCTTTGCCATTGATTTCCAATTTCATTGCACTATTGTCTTATAATATACATGGGATAATTTTGATTCCTTTGCATTTACTTAAGCAGGTTTTATGAACTAGTATGTGGTGTATTTTGGAGGACATCCCACGTGCAGCTGAGAAGAATGTGCATTCTGATGTTGTGGGGTGGAACACTCTGTAGACATCTATTAAGTCCATTTGTTCCAAAGTTTGGTTCATTTCTACTATTTCATTATTGATTTTTTGTCTAGTTGATCTGTCTTTTTGTGACGGTGGAGTATTGAGGTCCCCCAATATAATTGTATTAGTGCTTATTTAATTTTCATGTCCTTTAGTACTTGTTTTATATAGCTGGGTGCACTGGTATTTGATGCATATATATTTATGATCATTATCTCTTCCTCTTGGATTGTTCCCTTTACAAGGATCTAATGACCGTCTTTATCTCTCTGAATCATTCTTGGCTTGAAATTCACTTTGTCTGCAAAAAGAATAGCTACCCCTGCTTTTTTCTGGGTTCCTGTTGCATGGAGTATTGTTTTCCATCCTTTGACTCTCGGTCTATGAATTTCTTTCTGAATTAAATGTGTTTCTTGTATACAGCATATTGTTGGATCTTGCTTCTTGATCCATTTTGCCAGTCTGTGTCTTTTGATTGGTGAATTGAGACCATTAACATTGATGGTTAATACTGATATGTATTGACTTATACTTGTCATGATATTTTCCTGTTGTTGGTTCCCACTCTTTGTTTGTTTTTCCACTTTCCCTCTATTTAATTATCTGCCCTGCCTGGTGGATTCCTTCTGTTGGGATTCCTGGAGTTGTAGTTCTTGTTATCTCTTTCTAGAATGTTCTTCAGAACATTCTGGAGTGCTGGTTTGGTGGTCATAAATTTTCTCAGATGTTCTTTGTTATGAAAGTATTTTATTTCTCCATCAATTTTGAAAGAGTTTTGTGGGGTACATCAATCTGGGTTGAAAATTATTTTCCTTTAGAGCTTGAAATGCATCATTCCAAGCTCTTCTTGCCTTGAGGGTTTGTGCTGAAAAGTCAGCTGTGATTCTGATGGGTTTTCCTTTATAGGTGATTTGTCTCTTGTCCCTAACAGCTTTTAAGATTCTGCCCTTCTGTTGAATTTCTGGGATCTTGACTATGATATGTCTGGCTGAAGTTTTTTTTTGATCATGTCTAGTTGGAGTTCTAAAAGCCTCTTTTATATGGGGGTCAAATTCTTTTTCTCTTCCAGGGAAGTTCTCCCTGATAATGTCTGTGAACAAAGTTTTAATGTCATTGATGCTCTCTCCTGCTTTTTCATTTATTCCAATTATTCTTAAGTTGTTTATCTTTGAGTCATCTAGCAGCTGCTGAATTGATTTTTCATGGTCCCTTGCTGTTTTTAAGAATTCTTCGTTTTCATGATCACTAATTGTAAGCCTGTCTTCTATATCTGAGATCCTGTCCTCACATTGGCTTAATCTGCTAAAAATACTTTCAATGGAATTTTTGTTCTCTTGGATATCTGCTTGTATCTGCCTTATGGATTCCATTTCTTTCCTATGCTGAGCATTCATGGTTTCTATAGTTTTCTTAAGCTCATCTATTTTTTTGTCTGTATCAGCTATAGTGTCCTTAAGCATGGTCTTCATTGTGGACATTATCTCTGCAGTTATCTGTGAAATTATTTCTGTTTTAATTTTTTCCAGAGCCTCATTCAGTTGTTTTGTTGTTACCCCTTCAGATAGGCCAGGTGGGTTGCTTTCGGATTGTCCCACCTCATTGCCCCCTAGGTTTTCCTTTGGTGAATTGGATGTGTGGGGTTGCATCTTGTTTAAGTGTCGTCTCATTTTTTCTTTCTTAAATTCCTGGGGTGATGTTTGTAAATTACCTATGATAGGTTACTTTAATGCTAGTGTTCAAGATCTTTAGAAGGTGACTACTTCTCTGCAGTATCTTCCAAGTGGAGCTTGCTTTTGGGTTTTGAGCTTTCTGCCAGATCCTACCTCTTCAATTCGTTGGATGTGAGAAGTTGCTACCTGTTTGGCCCAGTCCTTGATTCTTTGGTACTGTGCCACTGTATTTTCTGTGTCCCTTAGTCAATATCAATCATTAAATATCAGGAAGGAAAGCTATTTAGAACAATTATTTTACGTTTGGCTATAATGGTAACTGAAGCATCAAACGCAGCCTAGAAAATGACAGACTGAGCTAACCAGTTATTTACCACTTTTAGCCGTATAAAGTAGAGTTGCGGTTATATAACCAAATCTAAAACACACCAGCAAAATTATGTGCAGTATACAAGTCCTTAGTGTGTCAATTTTTCCCCTCAGGATTTTAAATTTGAAATGAGTTAAGGAGGAAATAGAGTATTGGGAGAAGTGGAAGGAATTAGATGTAAGGTTAGAGGACCAAGAGGGATCCTACTAACATTGGGAAACTGGTGCAGAGGACTGGTGGGAAAAAGAAGGAAAGGATAAAAGGAAGAACAGATCACAACCACAATCACAAAGAGGTTAGAGGCGCTGTTTACACTCATGTAAAACCCAGAGAGAATAATGAAGGAAAGAGCAAATAGACAAACAGAAACAAACATGGAGACAAAAACAACAAAGCAAACAGACAAAACAGAAATAAAACCCCATGAAAGAAAAAAAAAAAAAAAACAACAAAAAAAACAAAAACCTTCCCCAGAACAAAAAACTAATGAGAGAGAGAAAAAATAATAGTAATAATAAAATAAAATAACAAATAAAATAAAAAGAATCAGTTCCAGGTGTTGACTCTGCTGTAGGCAGGCCCTGTGTGATGACAGAGTCCTGTTCCGTGCAGGTCTGTCCCAGCGAGCCAGGAGTGGCCCTTTGGCGGGCGGTGAGCAGAGCATGCACTTTCAGGCAGAGATCGGTCTCCTTCTCCTGCCGCTGTCAGCGCACTGCTTTCGTGCTGCTCTGATTTTCACCACTCCCCCCACAATGGCGCCAGGCCAGTCACTCTGTGGCGTGGGACAGGTGTGGCTGAGAGACCAGTCTCGTTCACCCACCGCCCTCAGTGCACTTTCATTGGGCTGAGAGGCACCGCGCTGCCCTGTCTGGAGCACAAGTTCCCAGAGCTGTTTTGGAGCAGCTCTGATTTTCACCACACCCCCCACAATGGTGCCCGGCCAGTCGCTCTCTGGCGCGGGACAGCTGTGGCTGAGAGAAACTCACCGCCAGCCAGTGAGGTTCTCTGCCACTCCCCTGCCCCGCCGCTGTCTCACAATCCTCCGTGGGGGCTCCCTGGGTGCCACCTGTCACCATGTGCCCGCAGCTTTGAGCTTCTGTCGTGCAGTGATTCCTGGGATGGTAGAAGGTGCGCGCGCGGGGTCTGTTCCTTCTTTGTTGGAAATCACCCTTCACTGGTGCCGGGGGTCCCAAGCTGCGCTTCAGAACTTTTCTGGGTCCCGGGGAGGCATCTCCCCCCCTCCTGTGCTCTCCCGGTCACTATATTCCCGTAGTCGAATGGCATCTTTTAGAGAGTTTCTTTGCGTGCTTCTTACTCATCTGCCATCTTTTTTCCTCCTCGGTTTCTTTTAACATTGATGTCAATTTCATTGCACTACGGCCTCATAATATGTATGGCATAACTTCAATTCCTTTGCATTTATTTAACCATGTTCTATGTGCTAGTATGTAGTCTATTTTGGAGAACATCCCATGTGAACCTGAGAAGAATGTATATTCTGATGTTTTGCAGTGGAATAGTTTGTAGACATATGTATTTATGATTCTTATCTCTGCCTCTTGGATTGTTCACTTTACAAGGATGTAGTGACCTTCTTGTTACCCCTAATCAATCTTGGCTTGAAATCCACTTTCTCTGCAAATAGAATAGCTACCTCGGCTTTTTTCTAGGACCCTCTTCCGTGGAGTATTGCTTTCCATCTTTTGACTTTCAGTCTATGAATTTTTTTTAAATTTAATGTGTCTCTTGCATGCAGCATATTGTTGACTTGTGCTACTTGTTCCATTCTGTTAGTCTGTTTCCTTTGATTGGTTAATAGAGACCACTCTCATTGATGGTTATAACTGATGTGTATTGACTTCTTTTGTCATATTATTTTCCTTTGGTTTTCTCCCCTTTTTTTCCATTTTGTTTACTTGTTTGCCTTGCCATGTGGATTTATTCTGTTGGGTTTCATAGAGATGTAGTCCTTTTCATCTCTTTCTAGAATGTCCTTAAGAACATTTTGGATTGCTGGTTTGGTGTTATTGAAAGATCATTTTGCAGGGTACCTAAATCTGGGCTGGAGGTTGTTTTATGTTTTTAGGGTTTGAAATACTTCACTCCAATCTCTCCTTGACTTAAGAGTTTCTTTTGCAAAGTTCCCTATGATTCTAATGGGCTTTCTTTTATAGGTGATTTGCTTCTTTCTTCTATCAGCTTTTAATATTCTGTTCTTGCGCTGAGTTTCTGGAATCTTGACTACTTATATGCCTTGCTGTAGATTTTTTGATCTTGGCTAATTAGAGTTCTGTATGACTCATTTACCTACGTGTAAAATTCTTTTTCTCTGCCAGGGAGTTTTTCTGCCATGATGTCTGTGAACAGGTTTTTTATGTCATGTGCATTATCTCCTCATTTTTTCATTGACTCCAATCAAACTTTTGTTATTTTTCTTTGCATCATCTATCAGAAGCTGGGTTCATTTCTCATGGTCCCTTTCTGTTTTTAAGAAATCTTTCTTTTCATGATTGCTAATCACAGTCCTGTCTTCTATATCTGAGATTCTGTCTTCACATTGGCTCTTTCTGCTTCATATACTTTCAATGGAATTTTAAATCTGCACATGTATTTTAATCTGTTTTATGGATCCCATTTCTTCCTATTTGGGCATTCTATTTATCTAACCTTCTCTATTTTTTATCTGTATCTGCTCTAGAGTCACTAAGTATGTCTTTCATTTCTGTCATTATTCCTGTAGTTAACTGAGGAACTATTTCTGATTTGATCTTTTCTGGAGCCTCATTCAATTATTTTGTTACTTCTGCTGTCATCACTTCAGAGAGCCCAGGTGAGTGGATTTTGTATTGTTCCACATCATTACACACTGGGTTTGACTTGGTGAGCTGGAGGTCTGTGGTTGCATATTGTTTAAGTGTCTTCTCATTTTGTATTTTTTAAATTTTAATTCCTTTGTTGATGATTGTAAGTTGCCTGTGGCATGTAGCTTTATTGCTAGTATTCAGAAACTTTTGGAAATGACTACTTCTCAGGGGTGTCTTGCAGGAGTAGCTGGCTTTTGGATTTTGAGTGTGTTAAAAGATCCTACTTTTTCAATTAGCTGGAGATGAGAAGTTGCTGCCTACTTGGCCTAGCCCCTGGTTTTTTGACACTGTCCTATAGTAATTTTTGAAGACCCTTAGACAATCTCTGTCTTGTGATACCAAGAAGAGCAACTGGTTAGATAAATTATATCACTTTGGGAACATGGTACAATGAGCACTAACAATAGCATCAAACACAGCCTAGAAAATGACAAACTGAGGTAACTATTCATTTGCCACCTTTAATCCTATGGACTAGATTTTTGGTAATACAAGAAAATCTAAATCTAACCAGAAAACTGTATGCAGTAAATAAGCCCAAAATATGACAATTTTACCCTCAGGGGAGAAAATATAAAAGGGGTTCAGGGAAAAATATAGTAATAGTAGAAGAGGAAAAGATTAGAAGCAAGGCTGGAGGACAAAGGATGATCACATATACTTTAGGAAACTGGTGCAGAAGAGAGGAGGGGAAGAGAGGAGGAAGAAAATAAAGAACAGAACAGAGCAACAACTACAAAATAACTAGAAACCATGCTCACATTCATATAAAAACAAGAACAAACAATGAAGAAAAAAAATAAAACAAAACAGCAAAGAAATAAAACAAGAAAAGGGAGAGAAAAAGAAAAAAGGTCCACTTCATAGTGTGTCTCTGCTGTCACTGGTGAACAACATGGGTACAGTCCAGATCTGTGTTGGTTAATCCCAGCAAGCCTGCAGTAGCTTTATGATTTGGCAGTGGATAATCCCAGTGAACCTGTACCCTGACTTCCCCTGATGTTCAGGCTGATTTCTGGCAATAAGGCTAGAACAAGACCCCTTCAGCTTTCAACAGTTGGTGCACTTTCTGTGTGCTTGAACTCAGCTGGAGGCAATTAAATGTAACCAGTAGTTGTTCCAAGTTCTGAGCTCAGTTGGCCCCTCTCCAAGTTGTCTCCCAGCCCATCATCCTGTCCCATTGAATGTCTGAACCAGCAACACTCACCAGCCACTGCACTTCTCTGCATCCACTGATCCATTCCACTGGTGCGTATCTCCATGAAGGACTCGGGTGGGCAGCAGTCACTGTGCATCTGCAGATTTGAGCTTCCCTTTCCATGAAGTGGATCCATGCTCAGTGAGAAGGTGCTGCCTGCCACTTCCTTCTTATTCATTGAAGTTTCTCTCTTCACTCTCTCCATGAGCTTCAGTTCTCACTTCAGATCCTTCCTGGGTCCAGGGGACCCACTTCCCTCATTGTTCTCTTCCTCGTGTTGCTATATTCCAGTGTATGTACACCAAATCATAGAGAGGCTCTTTGTTTGCTGCTCACCACTCTGCCATCTTCCTGGAAGTCCTCCTAATTGAGTTCTGGAATAAATCCTTTGTGAAAAAATTCTTCTTTGAGGGCTGGTGAGATGGCTCAGCGGTATAAGCGCCTGCCTGGCAAGCACGAGGTCCTGAGTTCAACCCCTGGTACCCCTCAAAAAATAAAAAATAAAAAATCTTCTTTCAGTACTTGGTAGAATTCATCAATGAACCATTCTGATTTTGACCTTTGCTTTGTTAGGAACTTTTTCATTAATGATTCGATTTCCTCACATTACTGGTGTGTTCTGATTTTATATTTCTTCATTTTTGAAAGGGTAATTTGGAAATTTCTGGTACTTTATCAATTTCTTTTACCTTATCAAAATTCTTGACATATAGCTCTTAATACTATTATCTTATTATTGTGCATATCTCTGGTATTTGTGATAATTTCTCCTGGCTCACTTATATTTTTATTGATTTGATTTTTCTAATATTTTCTTGATTATTCTATCTAAAGTTTATCTTTTTATTGTTTCAAAACATTTGTAATTATTTTGATTTTTGTAGTGTTTTTTAGGGTTGATTTATTTTATTAATGGTCCCATCTTAATTATTTCCTTCTTTCTACAAACTTTGGTCTTAGTTTATTCTTTTAGATTTTGGCATAAAATTACTTATTAGAAAATTTTATTTTCTTAGTGTAGGCAATTACTGGCATAAACTTCTTTAACAGAAATGCTTTTTGTGCATTCTATAAATTTTTATATTTGGTTGCAGGCATTTTGATAATCCATTTTGATTTGTTCTTTGAGTCATTTGTTGTTTAGGAGTGTTTAATCTACACATGCTTGATATTTATCCAATTTTACTGCTGCCATTAAATTCTGCATTTATACCATTGTGGACAGAAAGATTGATAGTATTTCAATTTTCTTAAATGTGTTGTACTAGTTATGGCACTTGAAATATACTGTCATTATTTTACTGTTGGGCAAAGTGTTCTGTATTTTCTGTTCAGTCTATTTGAACTACTGTACACCCCATTCTGTTGTTTCCAATTTTACCTTATCTGCATGGATGGTCTACCTGGTTTTGAAAATGCAGTACCGATGTCCTCTACTATTAGTCTATTTATCCCTGTAGATATATTAGTATTTGCTTTACATAGATATGTGTTCCATTGTTGGGTGCATATATATTTATAATTGTTTTATCCTATTTATCAAAATTTATCACTTTGTCATGTGTAATGACCTTCTTTAGCTCCTATGACAGTCTATTTGTTTTGATGTAAGTATAATCATCCCTGCTTTCTCACATTTTAATTTTCATAAAATATTTTTAATATCCCTTTGCATTCAGCCATTTTGTGTCCTTAAAACAATGGCTATTATCCTGACAACTGCATTTTGCCATGCTGTTTTATTTACTCATTCAGCCATTCTATGTCTTTGGTTTGATTATTTCATTTAACTGTAAAATATTTATTGTTATGGAATGACTCACTATTTTCATTTTGTTTATTGTTTCTGTTTTGTAATTGTTTTTCCCTTCATTAAATTCTTGCTGTCCTCCTTTGTGATTTGATTTTTTGCCATGATATGTGTCAGTCCTTGTTCATCTTCAGTGTATTGACTAGTCATTTTTTCTTTATGGCTACTATGAGGATTATAGAAAATATGTTAGAGTTGTAACAGTATTTTAGGCTTACAACAAATTAAATTCAATCATACAAAACACTACAATTTTATTTCCTTTGTCTCATTTTATATTATTTTAATTTTATGTTTTTCTATTATGTATCCATTTATAAAGTATTGTATCAACAATATTTATCTCGTTTTTGTTTAATTTTTCTTTAAAATTGATTGTGTACACCACTGCTAAATTATTTGAGTATTCTTAATTTGACTATATACTTAAGTTTATTGGTGAATTTTACATGTTCTTGATTTCATGTTAGTAATTAGAATCCTTTTTACCAACTTGAGGAATTATCTAAGCAATTTTTCAATGTAAGTGCAGTGCTGGTAACTTCCTTTAGATTCTTTTATGAAAAAATCTAACTCACTTCATTTCTGAAAGATAACTTTGCCAAGTATAAATTTCATTTTTTAAGTTAATTATTTGAATACTCTTCTCTAATTTGAATATATATTACCCCATTCTCTCATAGCCTGCAGTGTTTCTGCTGAGAAAATCCTTCACAGCTTTCTGGGAATTCCCATGCACCAGACTACTCTCTTTTTTTCTTGCTGCTTTCAAAATTTTCTCCTTGTCTTCTATTTCTAATGATTTGATTATAACGTGTCTTAGTATAATATCCTTCGGATTGATCATTCTTAAAGATCTTTGGTCTTAATGAAATTGAATGTCCGTATATTTCACAATATTTTGAATTTTTAGGAATTATTTCTTTCAATAAATTTTCCCTCTTTTCTCCTTTTGAAAAAACTGTAATGCATAACTGATTCACTCAATGGGGTCCAATAAAAACCATAGGATTTCTTCACCTTTTCTCATTGTTTCTTTTCTATGATTAACTTGAAATGTTCTATCTTCTTATTCACAGATTATATATTATGCTTGATTGAATCAGTTCAAATTTTTCTTTGCATCCCATATACTTGTCAGATCCAGACTGTCTGTTTTGTTCTTCTTTTTTGGAATTTTCATCTCTTTTTTGAACTTCTAATTTTTTATGCATTGTTTCTGTAAATGTTTTGAGTTCTCTCTCTGTGCACTTTTGTAACTCACTAAGCTTCCTTAAAACAGTTAGTTTGAGTTATTTCTCAGCCAACTCATTTTTAAACAAAGCTTTTCTTCATTTAAAGAACCAGAACTAAACCTATATACTAATTTTTCCTTATGTTCATTGTCCAAAATAAATTTTGCTTTGAGATATTTGACACTGATTATTTTACAATCTAAGATTCAAAATTTTCTATTCCAAAAAACCTCACAGAATTTTCTTTAGGAGGATGTAAATATCAGAATTTCTTCAAAATTTGCTTAATATTCTCTCTTCAATTAAAATCTTTCCTAATACCAACAGAAATCCAAAAAGTAAAGTCCTTTACCTATTTTGGTTTCTTTAAGTATGAATTTCTAAACTGATTAGCTGCTGTAACTATTAACTCTTTCAGACTCCAGATCTGCTTTAATGTATATAAATACATTCACAATCAGTAGAATAATTTTATATGAGCGACTTGGGAAAAGCAAGCTGGAAAAAAATACATATACTTGTGAGTACTAAAAAGAAAAGAAATGCCACAGTAAAATATGATTTAAGAATGACTATAATGAGATGGTTTTTTCATTTAAGATTTCTTTCCCATGGTTGTATATTCTTTTTTAAATAACTAGTTCTGATCATTACAATGAATCTGACATTGCTTTGAACAATGGTTATTATAGCAAAAATATTAATTTTTTCGAAAATGTTATTTATGGCTGTTATATTTACTTTTCACCATCTAAATATTAATAATATATATCAAAGAGGCAAACACCAGCACAAATGGGAAGACCATCCATAATGAGTACCACCTTTTGCTTTCAGATACATTTAAGCATTTCAATGTACAATAGTGCTTTCATTTTACAGTTTTAGTAAGATAATGCAGGGTAGCAAGTATGCAAGGAATTTTCTTTCTAACAATCTATGCAAAAGACATCAATTTTTTTAAGTTCTTGAGTAAAAGTAATTATTAAAAATCCCAGATAGTTTCAAAATGCAGTTTTCTGCAAGTGAGTCCATTTTCTTTAAACTTTGAAAAAAATAAAAGGAAAGAAAAGAAGAAAAATTTCTGTTACATTCTTTGATCTCCATTTTGCTATTTAGTAACTATTCTGGCATGTAAGCAGAGAGGTGATCCTCTATATTGCCAGCTGCCCAGTGGTTGAGCTGTTCTTGTGGTAGATATTGGCAGACGCTGTATAACTTGAAGACTGCAACTTTGGTTTTTGGAGTTTACAAGTTTTGGAAATGAAATGAACACGTCAAGCAACTCAAAGATCTCCATTTGTTGAGGTTATTTACAGATATATTATTGTGTTCCTTGTGTCATATTCCTTTGAGTTTTCATGTTTCTTGAAGTCATGTGTTATTTTCACATTTGAAGCAGTTAACTTCTGTAGTTATTACTTACTATCCTTTGAAGAAAGAGATCTTCAGTGGTCATCCTGGCAAGGAATTCAGTAGGTCTCTCAAACTTTTCCTCTGGTTGTGATGACTTCTGTACTCATTCTTTCTTTGAGAATTTAATGGTTTACAATTATATGCCTTCTTTTGATCCCATAAAGCCATGCTGGGATCTTAAATTCTCCTGTTTATTTTTCTTAGATAAGTCCCCTGAAATGTTCAAGATCAAGCACTTTTTTTCTTGTCTAGTATATTCAAGCTACCTATCAATGAGTATCAGTTTATTATCCATTCAGAGAGGCTCATGTGCTCAAGGGTATACATGGGGAACTGGAGGCATGCATAGGCTTGTTGAGTATGTCCACACATCATATATCTTCTGAGGTCACTGAGTATGTCTCTTGGTGAAACCCACACGATGGTTGGTAGACACAGTGGCTCTGTTTTGAGCTCTGTGCCTTTATTGTGAGCCTTGCCTTGTTTCCCTACACCTAGCATCCTCCAGAGTACTTAGCTGTGCTGATCTCCTTAGTGCCATAAATGGTTGAAGAAAGTGTTGGGTCTCGTTATATGGTTGCAAATGATAGATGCTACATTCTATGTTTTCTCATTGAAATCTCAGGACAAGGGGACCTCTCTTACTACTAAGCTATGTTTTCTTTAGGGAGAGTTGATGAGAGTAAAGTGCAAATGTTCTTATCATCTTCTTCAATGAATCTATAACCAGATATTTTTAGGTGCTGGGTCTTCTAACCTGAATACTTTGGGTAAAACAAATGTATTTGCATCTATAAGAGATTACCAAAGTTGATGTTTGTGAGATGAGATCTGAAATTCCTCATTCTTCTGTTGTGTTGAAGTCCACAAAATCCAGCTGTCTCCATTATTCACTGAGTCATATCAGACAAGCTAAAATTCTAACTTCTGAGCATAGGTGACTGCCCAATCAAAATGAAGAGACTTGTAATTTCCAAAATTCATCATATAGCTTCAAGTAATACTGCTTTTGTAAATACTGCCTCCTCTATTCATATTTATCTATAATCTTCTCTGCCCCCATGCATGCTTGCATGAATTTTTATATACAATTCTTGATCTACCAAGCATATATTCCTGTGAGAAACCTCCAGGGCTTTCAGTGAGGATCCTTCTTCCAGCATTCCTTGGATCTGCCTTTGAAGAATAGATTGAATTTGGAGATGAAAAAGTGATAAATTTTGAAAATATCTTAAACTGAGCATGATAGAAATTGGTTATCCCAACATTGTTCTAAGATTTAAGCAATCTATCATTTTATGTAGATCTTCCAGGGAATATATGAATGAACTGCATCAGAGAATTTTACCACACTGTGACTTAGTTTTTCTGTCTGCAAAATAATAATGCTGAGCTAAATGGTCTTTAAAGACTTTTACAACTCTCACATCACTGATTCTATTGTACTTGTTGAAAACAGATAAGGCATTTGCTTAATTTATATCTATGGAGAATTATGATGTCAAATAGGGTACCCTAGTAGTTAGCAGAGTACTGATCTGTTGAAGAGTATCAGAAAACTTAAAAATGAAGAAGCAAGCCAACCAAGGTGAGGAAAACAGACTCTGGGATTACAGTGCTCACGGAAGTGCTCTTTTTCCCACCAGTTAGAGTAGAAATCCATAAAACATATAAGGCATTGTGTAGAATAATAAGAAATATTACCTACTTTATGGGCAAAAGTTAACTATAGACTGAGTGATGCTTTGGTCCTTCCTACCAAATTTAAAGTCAAGATTTGAAAGTATGTGTTTCCAAGTAACATAATATATTTCTGAATAAAAATCAAGAATATAAAAATGCAACATATAATAACAGAAAAGTTAAAATTCATAAAATTACAAATCTTGCAAATAAGCTGGAAAATATGATTCTAATGTTAATTCATTAGAACTTAGGCAGAAATTACAAAACAGATACAGCTTTTATACAAGGCCATTGCAACATTTATAACCATGTGACATATGTGTAAGTAGTAGAAAACACATTGAACAAGATGAGTATTTACTAGTGAAACAGTGACTGAAACTACTCTTCTAGAGATGAAGAGTAAAACATCTGAGGCAAAAAATATGCTGTGTGACATGAACCAATTACAAATTACTGGAGAAAATAGTAGTGGCCATGAAGATAGAATAATGTAAACTACCCAAAGTGAAACACAGACGGGAAAAGAATTGAAGAGAAAAATAGAGTATCAATGAGCCATGAGGCAACTTCAGGTGGACTAATTAATGTACAAGTAAGTGGAACCCAAAATGATATAGAAATTGGAGGAGAGTAAAGATGCACCAAAAATCTATTTGAAAAGCTGATCAAAAATTCAAAAATTCCTAAAACTAATACACCCATAAGTCCCAGAAACTCAGTAAAACTTAAGCACAAGAAATATAAAGAAAATTAAAATAAAGCTCATTATAATAAAATTTCCTTAAAAATAGCAATAGAAATTCTTAAAGGCAAGAAAATATGAAGGACCAATTGAATACAAAAGTACAAAAAATGTTAAAAAAAACTATTTATAAGAAACAATGCAAGCAAAAAATTTTTGAACATGTAAAGTGCTATAAAAACTAAATGGCTGATTTAAAATTTTATACCCAAAAAAAATCTTTTAAAAATAAAGGTGAGGGCCGGTGAGATGGCTCAGCGGCTTAAGCGCCTGCCCGGCAAGCGCGAGGGCCTGAGTTCGACTCCCGGAACCCACATACGAAAAAGGGGCCAGTGATATCGCTCAGCGGCACGGGTGCCTGCTGGCGCACGAGGTCCTGAGGTCGAACCCCCGGTACCCACAAAAAATAAAATAAAATAAAATAAAGGTGATACTTCTTCAGGTATGCATAAACTAAATGAATTCTTAAATATCAAACTCACAGAACAAATTTTGAAGAAGATTTTAAGATGTAAGTAAAATGATACCACTTGGAAATATGAATTTATACAAATAAATGAAGACCATTGGCAATGTCAATTATGTGCATAAATATAAGATTTACTTTATCATTGTATAAATCTCTTTAAAATATAATTATTTAATGAAAAATTGTAACAACATATTCTGCAGTATAACTATTACAATAAGAAAGAAAGTTGTAGGCCGGTGAGATGGCCCAGTGGCGTAAGCGCCTGCCTTGCAAGTGCAAGGGCCCAAGTTCGACTCCCGGATCCCACATACGAAAAAGGGGCCGGTGATATCGCTCAGCGGCACGCGTGCCTGTTGGTGCGTGAGGTCCTGAGGTCGACCCCCCGGTACCCACAAAAAAAAAGAAAGAAAGTTGTGGAGGGAAGAAGTATATGTGCAATTTTCTAAGATTATTATGTGGCATATGAAATAATACAAAAGCACTTGAAAGTAGACTTTGTATGTTAAATATATATTTTATAAACCTTAAATCAAGCATTAAACACACACACATATACACAACAGAATTTTAGCTAATAACCTCACAGAGGAGATAATGTTTATCATTAAGAAATTTAATCAAAAGGAATATAAAAAAGAAAGAAAGTGGAACAAATAAGAGATAGGACAAATAAAAAATAAATAATTTATCAGAAAAATACTACAAACATATATTCTTGTTCATCTGTGATTATAATCACCAAATAGAAGACAGTTTGAATAAAAAGAAGATATACTATGTGTTGCCTAAGATTAAGCAATTGTAAATAGAGGCACATTTAAAAACAAAAGGGTTACCAAGGTGCAGTAGCACACACCAGTAGTCCCATGTACTTGGGAAGCTGAGACATAAGGAAGGCAATTCCAAGGCCAGCCTGGGCTACTTACTAAGACCCTACACAAAATAATTTCTTTTAGAAAGGGCTGTGGTTTTAGCTTAGTGATACAGTAGTTCCTTTGCATGGATGAGACCCTTGGTTTTATCCCCAGCACCACCACCACAAAAAAGACAAATATATTACTCTGCAAAAAGATGTTAGGATAGCCAATTTTATACTGTTTCTTTTAGAGGAATTCTTGAAAATATTTCCATCATTGGCTTTTGGGAACTTGTATTTCAGAAATGTTCTTGGCAGGTGTGTCAGTCAGTGCTCACTAGGGAAATAGATTTAACATACAGATATGTAAATATATAAGGATTTAAAAGGTAGGCTGCTTGCAGAGTCAGATGTGGAAGAGGTAGAAGGGTTGTCTGTGCACTGGAGAGCCAAAGCATCCAGTCAAAAGTTGAATGCTTGGAGTTCACTGTAGTGTCCCATGTGAGTCCATATCAGGAGGCCAAATGCTCTGTGATGGAAGGCTGAAGAGTCTGAGCAGGAAGACTGAAGGTTCTGAGCTGCATGACTGAGGGGTCTGTGCTGGAAGGCAAGAAACTATGTGCAAGGTGAAGCTGAAGACTATAGCTCCTCCAAAGTAACAAAAGCAAGCCTTACTTCTTCATCCCCCCTTTTATTTAATTCAGGAGAAAAGCCTGAATTAAATAATTGTTGGTGCCACTCACAGCCAGGATGGGTCTTCTGTCTTCAGTAATTGCCTTCAGCCACATGCAGAACTATGCCAATCTGATTAGTTGGGCATTTCTTGCTCAAGTTTACACAACAGTTAACTATCACAAGTCATCCCTTGTCAACTTGACAACAAGACACATTTCTTTAAACCATAGTCTCCAGATACTGTACAAAAACAAGTTCATAATTACACATAATATGTTACAACTATCTGGTGTACAAATGGAAAAGCACTGATTCCCTCCCATAATAGAAGGCAAGTTTTTTTGGGTGACGCTTATTCCTAACGTTTCATAACTTGAATATTATAACATTGGTTTAACAATACTAAAGAACTAATATTAAATCTATCAACATTATACTACATAAGAAACATTGGGAAATAGCTATTACAATTATAATCCTCATTTCTAAAACTGATCATGGGATCATAGCTGGTATTTAGAACTACCTTCCTCTACTTCCCATTCTGTATTCCCTTGGTCTTCAGCAATCACCTCAGCAGATCTTTGTTCTTTCCCTGGTAGTGTGACCCATACCTTCATTCCTGAAGGTTCTAGGCCTTTTGTCATTTGACTAGATTGGGTTTTTTAGTTTCACATTGACCTTAATAAGAGATCATGGTAATTGTAGAAAGTGCCCTAAGGGATTTCCTGCACTCCAACTACATTATTCCTTTCCTCCATTGTGAAGCTGTAGTCCAATTTCCCCTTGATAGTCTGGCTCAATCACACCTGCCAAAACCATAACTCTCTCTTTAGCTTGTTTACTCAGATGCATAAGGAGACCAAAATGACCAGGGGGAAGTCTTAGTTTCCAGTTCAATGGAATTGTGCTTCCTAGTTCCACTGTAGGAACTAAGAGTTCTAGGCCATCAGAGCATAAAGTCATAGAAACAGGAAGCAAAAGTTTTGCTAGCGAATCACTAAGGGTAATAGTGTGTGGTTCCATTTCCACTTCCACACCTTGATTCCTAGACCCATGAATCCTGGCTATAGGCACACAATACCATATCGTGGACACTGATTCAAAGCATATACATCTTTATGAAGAGCCTTGCGCCAGCCCTGTAAGCTGTTGGCACCTTGCTAGTACTTGTCATCAATAAGCCATTCCACCTTATTATCAATCCATCTGCTTCCAGATGGTGAGGAATATAGTACTACTTGTGAATTCCATGAGCATGAGGACATTGCCTCACAGTTTTTGACCATAAAATCTGTTCCTTGTTTAGAGACAATTCTGTGTGAAATTCCATCATGGTGGATAAGGCACCCTCTAAGTCCACAGATGATAGTTTTAGAAGAAGCATTATGAGCAGGGAAATTCATACCCAGAATAAGTGTCTATGCCATTAAGGCCCAAGTGCTATCCTTTTCATAATAGAAGTGGTACAATATAATCAATCTGCCACTGGGTTGCAGGCTGATCATTCTGAAAAATGGTAACATACCAGGGACACTGTTGGTATCTGCTGCTGGCATATTGGGCATTCAGCAGTGGATGTAGCCAAATCACACTTGGTGAGTGGGAGTCCATGTTGCTGAGTGTTATAGCTTGTATCTAGATGTGCCCCCAAAGCCTCGTGTGGTCATAGATGGGGAGTTTCATAGGTGGCTGCATTAGGGTTTTTGAATGTGGATTAAGGTTGTGATATAGGGATTAATGATGTGTGGAACTAAATTAGTCCAATGATTGGTGTTAGCATGGTTCTGTGTGTGGATAATGGAAGCCTCAAACTGTAGGTGGGTGTACCAATCAATAGGGTTAGAGTGTGGATAGGACAGCTTAGGCTACAACTTGCCTGATTTGCCATGGACTATTTCTCCTCTGTGATGTTTCCCTGCCTTGCCACTCTGCCTAGGATACAGCTAACTATGTACTGAATCTTCTACAATCCTTGTTCTGAAATAAACATTTCATCCTTTAAATTGTGTCGGGTACTTTCTCTCAGCCATGAGAAAAGTAACTAAGACACTAAGTCCATGCATAGCTGCAATCCCTGCCACCATAGCCACTTTGTTCATGAGCCCACTGGGCAATGACAAGGGTGACAAGAGAAAGAAGTTGACTGTTATCTACAGAATGGTTCATCCTATCAACTTGATTATTAAAGTTCTCTTCTACTGAGAACACTCTGGTGAATATTTATGTAGGATACATATCTTTACATCTCTTGCCCATATGGAGGGGTCTAACCACATGCCTCTACCCCAAATATCTTTGTCACTAATTCTCAAGTCATGTTCCTTCCAAGTTCCTAACCATCTGGCCAGACCATTGGCTTCAGTTCATGAATTGGTATACAGTCACCCATCTGGCCATTTTTCCTTCCAGGTAAAATGTACTACCAGGTGTATGGTCTAATGTTCTGCCCACTGTGAAGATTTCTCTTCACTGTGGTCCTTCAAGTATATCCTGGGAAAGGGCTAAAATACTGCTGCAGCTCTCCATTTGTGTGTGGTGCCTGCATAATGTGTAGAACCATTCATAAATCATGTCCTAGACTTCTCTCCCTCTGTCACCTGATCATATGCTACATACCATAATGCCTTAGATGCATGCTGGGAGACAGAAGCAACCAACTTTTGCACTCTGGACCTGCCCTGGTTCCATCATATATATAGCATTTCTATTTAATGAAGGATTATTGCTGTGCATGTCCAAATTTATGACTTGATGGATCAGATAATACCCAGTTCATGATAAGCAACTCAGGTTGCATGGTAACCTTGTGTCCAATGGTCAAATATTCACTGTCCATTAAGGCCCAGTAGCAGGCCAGAAGTTGATTTTCAAGGGGAGTAGTGGTCTGCAGATGATGTCAAGGCCTTGCTCCAAAATTCTAAGGGTCTCTGCTGTTGTGGGGCCTGACAGAGACTCCAAACAGCATCCCTATCAGCTACTGACTCTTCAGGTATCATTGGATCATAATGACACCAGTGGCAGAGAAGCTTGCACAGCAATCTGGACTCATTGTAGAGCCTTCTCTTATTTTGGTCTCCATTCATCCTACCAGCTTTCCAAGTCACTTGGTAAATGAGCCAGTGTAAAAAACCTAAGTGAGAAATTTGTTGCCTCCAAAATCCAAATATGCTAACTAGGCACTGTGCCTCTTTTTTGGTTTTAAGGAGAGCCAGATGCAACAACTTGCCTTTCATCTTAGAAAGGATATTGCTTCATACACAAAACCACTGAAATTTCAGAGGTAGAAGGACCTTGAATTTAAGTTGATTTTATTTCCCATCCTCTGGCTCAAAAATGCTTTACTAACAAATCCAGAGTGGTTTCTACCTCCTGGTCACTGTCCAATTAGCAATGGACTAGTGTGATAATTTGTGGGAGAGAAAGGTGATCAAGATCTCTGTGAACTAAGTTGTAACACAGGGCTTGGGAGTTAACTCCAGGTTTAAGCCTGTGTCCCGTGGACCCATCCCTTAATTTTCTACTGTAAATTTGTACTTTTGTATTATAATAGCCTGCTGTGCAACTCAATTCATTTCCCTGAGGGATACAAGAAGCAATATATGTGTTTACCCACTTGGTATGATGAGTGACAAGGAGTGTGCACATGTGCCAAAGTGTCAAAATGGGATTTGGACCCACCTTTATGCTCTGATTTTGCACATGTTTACCTGAGCATTACAGAGGATCCAATAGACCCACAACAAACCAGGATTTCTTAAAAAACTTTCTTTTGATTTTTCTGCTGGAAGTAACTCAATTCAGTACAATGGCACATGAAAAATCAGATTTGTAAGTTTTGAAGGAGGTCAAAAGTGAATCATCAGGTTATTCATGCATGGAACATGAAGATGATCCATTATGGTAAAATACATGCTTTCACAAAAAAGAGTGGTGTGGGTGTATGATGATGATTTGATATTGGCCATGTGAGCCAAAATGCCTGTGACAGTGAATTGGAGCAAGAATCAAATGATACAGACTCAGGGAATGCAGACCTCCTTGATTCATATGGCAAAGAAAACAGCAATGTGAGTACATATTTGATGAGTTGAAATCTTGCGAAATGGCCATGCAACCAAATGTAATGATTCAATGTTAGAATTAGGTACAAAAATATAGTGAGGTTCTTGGCAGGGGTCAAACATAGTGGACAGAATGCTACACTGCCATTCATTGTTGAAAATTGTAACAGGAGAAATGCTACTAGAGGCTGAAAAACATACAAAAGGTGAAATGCAAGTAAAACTTTCTGTATGCACCAATAGCCATATTAAATAATGTATTTATTATGACAACTCACTAGTTGAACTGAAAGCATTCATAGCATTCCCTGTACTTAGCAGGGATTTCTCATGATGATCAAGGAATATGAAAGACTTACAGAAAAACAATGTTCAAAATATGGCATAAATATATATTCCCTTGTTGATGTGAAGAGTTCTTATTCTTTCAATTTAGACATTTATCCTGGAACTTAGCCATCAGGTTCTTATTCATATAGTAATAAAATGAATGGTGTTGTGAACAGACATGTTGCTCCCATCTCCCAAACTAATCAGAATGTGACATTCAACAATTGGTTTACCAGTTTCCGATTAATGCTACATTTGCTAACACAGCACAAGTTGACCAGCACAGGAACTGTGCACAGGAATTCTAAATGAAATGCTGCAATTTCAAAACAGAGAATTTTATACTATAATCTTTGAATTTCAGAAAGATACAACATTGGCATCATATATGACAAAGGAAAGCAAACTGGTACTGCTGTCAATATTTCACCATGATAGAAATATTGATAGGGAAACCACGACAAAATAGAACCCTGAGTTGGAAACTTTCAACAACAAAATTGAATGTGGAGTAGATGTTTTCATGAGTTATGCAGCAACTATGATGTCACTTGTAACACAAAGAATTGGCCAATGACTGTGCTTTACTCAATCCTAAACATGTGTGGCCTAAATACTTTGAAAGTTTACAAAGGAAATAACAAGTGCAAAATATCCAGAGAAATTATCTTAAAGGATTTGGACTGGAGCTCATAAGAGATAATTTATAGCAGAGGAAAAACAAAAAGTTTCTGCCCAGGGAAATATGTAAAAAATTGTCAAGCACACTGGGGAGCTGACAGGTGAACGGGAGGTGCAGCATCACAAAGACCTATTATGATAACAGAAAAACAAACAAAAAATGATGTCAAGTGTGTTCTACAAGAAAATACAGGAAAACAAAGATAGGTACTATCAGTATAAATTATACTTGAGTATGAAACATGCCATTTTCATGTGTGAAGACTGCCTTGAGTGTGACAGTTAAGCAAAGCTTATTTCTGTGGTAGACATTTGTTTGTGTTTACACTGTAGTTCACACAGGTTTTTGTTTTTGATGTTTCTTCTAAGTTTTGTAAGCAAGTAAACAGCTGATGTGAAAATGTTGATGTCTGTTCAAGCACTCATTACATATTTGATGTATTTTATTCTCTTATTTTCCTGCTAAGTGCATTTTGTACAGTATAGTAGGAAACTCCTGACAAAACAGAAGAGAGATGAAAAGACTGCTACAAAGGAAAGGAAAGCTAAGCACACATGCTGTCAGTATAAGTGAGACATGTGTGTGGAGCATGCAGCTGTCATTTGTGAAGATTGCCTTTAGTGTGATAGTTGAAGCAAAGCTTATTTCTGTGATAGATGTTTGTTTGTGTTTACATTGTAGTTCACATATGAAATTATTTCTGATGTTATCTTTTAGGTTTTGTAAGAAAGTGCATGGCTGATGTAAAAATGTTGATTTCTATTATAAATGCACAATAGATATTAAAAATTTAATGATTTCTTTTATTGATATTTTATGTTCCTGTTTACTACACACTGTATAATATAATAACCTGACAAAATAGCAAGATCGACTTGAGACAATACTCATAAGTAAAATAAATCAGACTCACATATATAAATATTGCATTGTCTCCCTGGTGTGAGAAACTGAAAGAGTAAATAAGGTCTGAAATGTACAATAGATATTGTGAAATGGGAAGAAATTTTTCAAAAAGAAAAAGGAACTAGGATGGGTGAAAGAAGAAAGGACAGTAGGGAAAAGGGAAAAAGTGCAAGTCAGTTATACAATTAGTGTCTCTTAGTTCATTAAAAAGGAAGGTTTGTACTAATATCAATTGGAGAAATTTTTATGACCATATCTTGTACCCTGAGCAACTACTTTAAGTTAACAACATGTAATGTACTAGCTATTGTTATTCTCCTATTATTTTGTTATGAAATTATGTTTTAACTTTTTTCCAAGTATTGTTCTTCTTCTGTTCTGTTATGGTAAGTGCATGCACCTTGATGGTTAAGTGTGTCCACTTGACCCATGCCAATCTGGGATCCAATTAAACCCATTGCCTTTAAGTTTCCCTATTGAATAACTGCAGTCCCCACTGTAAGGTCTGGTATACAGAGAAGAGCAATGACAGGGGTCTCCTGGGATGCCAGTCCTCCCCTGATTAATCTGTTTGTCAGGGTGTTAATGAAGGGTATATTTTCTGGGCTATCCCAGTGTGGAGGGTTAAATTTAAGATGACGAATCTACTGCAGTATTCCCATTTTCCTGAACCTTTGAATTCCCACATCAACAGTAAACCACACAATATCAGCTATATCTAATTTATTTACAGTGGGCCATCTTTTGATCCATACTTCTGTCAACCATCCAAATAAACCATTAACACCTTTTTATACTCTACAAGCTGCAAAATTAAATTCAAAATGTCTGCTTAGCAGGCCCATATTGACAAACTCATCATGATCCACATGTATGTTTTTGCCACCATTATCCATTATCAAACTCCCATAAAATCCATTCCTACACTTGCTCATCAGGCCTCTTCTTATAAGAGTTAAAAAAAAACCTCAAGAAGTTCTTTTGGAGAATAGCAGACCTCCTCATGGGTCATACTATGTACCTCACCCTAAGGAGTCTTCTGCAATTTAAGCCTGCTTATAGACATAGAGGCAAAACTGAGTGGTGAGGGTGGGTCCTGAGGAGTGTCAGAATTATCATTTTTGGTCAATTCAGGATCAGTTTCCTCAGGCATACTAGGAGAGGCCAACACTATAGGGGGTTGAGGTAGGGATGCCTCTGCTGCTGTGGGTGGGGAAATCTCTTCTTCTGACAAAATAATTTCAATAGAGTCTAGGACCTCAACATCCTCAGCCTGGTCAGGATCTTCCCAAACAACTCCATCACAATTTATGGGATCCCATTATTTTCTGATCAGTGCCCTCAACTTTACTTCTGATATCCTTTGAGGCTGAGCATTAAATTTAGTTTTATTTATGCCAATCAAATTATAAGGGCCTGTGTTTGGGTTTGCAATCTCAGCCCTGCTGCTAAAGGACAGGAGATTCTCTTTCAGTACATACTTAAAAAATTTATATTTTAAATATGTGTCTGGAGCTTGGAATTTGAAACTTTGGACTCATCCTTTTTATTACTTTGTCCTCACACTTAGAAAACTAGATTTCCGGGGCCAGTGAGATGGCTCAGCAGTGTAAGTGCCTGCCTGGCAAGCGCGAGGGCCCGAGTTCAACTCCCGGAACCCACATACAAGAAAATGGCTGGTGATATTGCTCAGTGGCACGGGCGCCTGCTGGCGCACGAGGTCCTGAGGTCGACCCCTGGTACCCACAAAAAAAAAAAAAAAACTAGATTTCTTATGTACATTTTGAGCTCATGGTTTTCCTTCATTTGTTTGTACAGAGATGCTAAGAGCAACCAGTCAGCAACATTATATTACCCACTCTGGTAAAAATATTCAAAAGCATCATATATGAAATGGGTAAATTCCGTATATCTCACAAGTTATGAATTAGGATAATCAAATGGATTTACATTGCATATTACTTTAAATAGTTCACACCAAGGACTATCAGTAATCACCACATTATCAAGGGAGACCATGGCATTTTTAGGTCTCTTCAAATTAGAAAGTCAACTCCAGGAACCACTAAAGCCACTAAAGATTTTTATCTTTACAATTCTGTTTCTCTAGAGCCCACTACCAAAATCTATATCAATCAGTTCTCACTAGAGAAACAGATTTTGTATAAGATTAATAAGAATTTACAAGCTAGGCTTACAGTGGCTGCCTGCAGAGTTAGCTGTGGAAGAATGCAGAAGTTTTGTCTGCTTTCTGGAGATCTGAAGGGTCCAGTCAAAGTTCAAAGGACCTGAGCTCACTGTACTGTCCCATGCAAGTCCATATCAGGAGGCCAATTTGTTGTACTGAAAGGGTGACGGGTCTGAACTTGAAAGCTGAAAGGGTCTGCAATGGAAGACAAAATGGTCTGAGTTGGAAGGCTGAAGAATCTGCACTGGAAGCCAGGAGATGACAGATTATTTGTTACCCTTTTATTCCATCCAGATAACAAGCCTATTTGTTGATACCACTCACACCCAGGATAAGTCTTCTGTCTCCAGTAAATCCCTTCAGCCACATGCAGAACTATGCTAATCCAGTTAGTTGTGTTTCTTACTCAAGTTGACACAACAGTTACCTATCATAGCAGGTTTTAGCAGTTAAGTTGTTTTGTTGTGCCTAGTCTGTATGTGAAAAGTCAAATTTATGATATACCCATGGTTTCCTGCTTGTGAAATCTGAGGGGCAGACTAATCAAAGGATGTCACTGTGACCAAGCTCCCATAAGAGCTTAAAGCATTCTTGTTCAGAAATATTGTATGCATTTTTATTCTTGAGGGCAGACTGTATTGTGTGTGACTCTTTTTGGAATGAAAGCACATGGAACTTTCACATGAAGTTTTTCAGCATCTGCCTGGATCTTTTTGTGCTGTGCTTCTTTTCTGTGTCATTACTGCCAGCATTCAGTATGGCTTTGCCATTGCAAGCAGAAACACCATAATGACACCTAGGACTTGGAGGCAGGTTTATTTTATGTCAATGGGCACTGATTGGGATCATTCCCAATATATCAATCCCTGATCTCTGGTGGACTAGAGCTTATATGGGATAAGCAAGCAGGAAGTACAGAGGCAGAATGACTTGTCAATTGGGGATTAGTTCTTACAATATGTATCATAGTGACCGGCTATGCATCACAGTGACCAGCCAATTCTAAGAAACAAATTAAAAGGAACTGTAACCAGAACAATTACCTGGGCAACTAAAAAACTGAAGTATACTCTTGGGGGGCATCTTCTGCTACAGTCTGAGTATTCCCCTAATGGTTTGTGTACTGGAGGCTTGGTTCTCAGTGTGGCAATGTTGAAAACTAAGAGAACTATTAAGGGGTGGACCAAGTGAAACATAATCATGTTACTGAGGTCATCACTCTCAGAATATATTAATAGAGTTCTCATAAGTCTTTGATTAGTTTATGCAAGTGTGAGTTGTTATAGAAAGAACCAGCTTGGCCCATGAAATGCTGTGGCTTCCTATTTTCCATGTGATCTTTACTACACACACTACTGTTATTTTGATGTCATTTTCTAGGAGGTGCGCCAAATAGGACAAAACTATGAAGCCAAAAATTGAATGGAAAATCATGAATTTTAGACTCAAAAACTGTAAAATAATACATTTCTTTTTAAAATTCCCAGCCTCAAATATTTAGTTGTACCAACAGCAAAATGGACCAATAAAAGATATTAGTACCAAGGAGTAGGGTAATTGCTATGAAAATGGGGAAACAGCTTTGTGAGTTGGTAATGGGCAGATACTGGAAGAGTTTTTATAAGCAAGCTTAAAAACAGCTTAGAATGCTAGATGTGGAACATTGCAGAAAAAAATTGTGAGAGTTTAGAATAGGAGGAAACTAGGGAACTAAGGTTAAATAGAAATCAGGATCCTATTGAAAATTGGAGTAAAATCCAATTTGCGCCCCTTTTCATACAACTTGATTGTATTGTGTCCATGCTCTGAGACTTTATGGAAAGCCTAATGTAACATTAGTGATCTAGGACAGCAATGGCAAGCCTTTCAGAGACCATGTGTCAAAACTGCAACACAAAACCCACTTATTTATCGCAAAGTACAAATATGGCAATTAAATGTAAATATCCAATGCATGGCTGCTGGGGTGATTTGACTCACATGGCAACAGAGAGGGCTCCACATGCCTGCTGCAGCACACAAGTCATCAGCTCACCAATACTGATCTATGAGATTTGATGGAGGAAATTTCTGAATATCAAAGCATTCAGATTGACTCTCAGCTATTTTCAATGAACTTCACAATGAAATTCAGGAACCGGTGGAAAAAGAGCAGAAATACTTGGAAAATTCACAGGCTGACCAGGGAAAGCTGAAAAAAAAAAAAAAGGCATGTAAGGATGTGCTCCAGCATCTGCTTGCTCAAAAGGTTAGCACAGATAAAATGAAGCAAAAAGTTTCATCAGCACAATGAGAGAAACTCAGAAAGACTTTCAGAATTCTCTGAGACCACCTATCCTGTTACAAGCCCAGGCAATATTGTTTCAAGATACGTCTTGACACAATCCTTGGTTTTGTTGTCAAGGAATCTCTCAAAATTCAGCTTTTCATTTTCTAGTACACTGTTCTTTGGATGCTTCAGCAGTGGTTCAATGTGGTCCAGGCACAGTTCATGGCACTGCCATGAAAGGAGCCTTTTGGAAGACCTGGGTGACCACATGATTCTGATTCTGCATGCAAAGAAAGTCAAGAGCTTTGGGATCATTATGGATTGCACTTTTTCACAGGAAAGCCTGGGAGTCCTTGCAGGTGCCTGTCACAGAGACAGAGCTGTTGCATAAATTCTCCACTAGAATGCCTATAGAGCCTTAGATGTGAAATCACTTCTCTTAATACACCAAAATGTAGAACATCCAGTAATATGTAGTGCTCATTATGGAAAGCTGCAGAAAGTATGCACTACCAGCCAGTTAGAATAGCCATATGGCTTTAACAAGCAAAGCCATAGGGGTAGAACTGCCTGAAGTATTGGTTCCACCTTTTCCACTACAGTATGCAAAGAATTCTGAAACTGGAGTGAACTTATTGCTCCTTTTTACTTCACTTTTTCCATTTTGGAAGTAGAAATATTTATCCTATCCTTGCCCCACTACTGTATCTTGAAAGCAAAAACTGTGCTGCTGCTGCTGCTGCTGCTGCTGTTGTTGTTATTTATAGGCTTATAGCTAGAAGGAACTTGAATTGAGTCTCACATGAGACTTTGGACTTGGAGGTTGAGTGATACTGGATGTTGAACTTTTCATTGTTAAAAAGACATGGACTTTGGAAGTCAGGGCATAGTGCTGTAGTTGGGATATAGTGTGAAGTTCCCCCAAAGATTCATGTGAAAACTGGTCTTCAGTGTGGCAATGCTGTATGGTGGTAGTACATGTAAGAGGTGGGTCCTATTTAAGTAATTAGGTGTACTGCTTAGGGATCTCTACAGGTATAGAAAAATAGAACATATGGAAGCTCATTTATTAGGCTTGCATGGTCAGAGGCTGGAAACTCCACAAAGGCCATCTACATGCTAGAGTACCAGAGAACTGTAGCTGTTCAGTCCATAAAGCTAGAAGCCTCAAAAAGGAAGCATCAGGCTGGTGAGATAGCTCAGCAGCATAAGCACCTGCATGGCAAGCATGAGGCCCTGAGTTTGACTCCCAGTACCCACATACAAAGGAAAAAAGGGCCGGTAATATCGCTCAGTGGTACAAGCGCCTGCTCACAAGCACGAAGTCCTGAGTTCGACCCCCCAGTACCCACAAAAAAAAGGAAGGATCAAGAATGCAGTGCTGGGGCTGGTGAGATGGCTCAGTAGCATAAGCACCTGCCTGGCAAGTGCAAGGTCATGAATTCGACTCCCGATACCCACATATGAAAAAAGGGCCGGTGAGATTGCTCAGTGGCACAGGCACCTGCTGGCACATGAGGTCCTGAGTTTTACTCCTGGTACCCACAAAAAAAAAGAATATAGTGCTGGCTGGTCGTGGTGGTTCATGCCTGTAATCCCAGCACTTGGGAGGCTGAGGCAGGAGGATTGTTGTAAGTTTGAGGCCAGTCTGGGCTACAAAGAGAGTTCAAGGTCGGCCTGAACTGCATAATGAAACACTGTCTCAAACACACACACAAACACACAGAAAATAAATGCAGTGTCAGTCCAAGGCTGAAGGAGTGGAAGGTTCCTGAATGGTTGCTGGTGTGAATTCACATTGAAAGACTGAAGAAGCTTAGCCTGATGTCCACAGGAAATGGTAGAAGTGAAAGATGCACTTACTCAAGCAGAATGGTGCTTCTCAAAATGAAGGCTGACTACTTTTTCATTCCTTCCATGTTACAAACCTACTAGACTAGATGGTGCCACCTACAATTAAGGTGTGTCTTCCACTTTCAGGTCACTGGCTTACATCTCAGGAATCATCCCCACATGCACACACACAAAAGTGTGCTTTACTAATCTACCAGGGATTTCTTAATTCAGTCAAGTTAACAGTCATGACTAACCATCACATTAGAACATTAGCATCATCATCCTTGGAGGAGACTAAAGGAGTTCCTGTGTGAGACTCTAGTTAGTCCCCCCAAAACAACTTGTCATAAAAGAGTAAGCTTCACCCTTTAATCTCTGTGACTTCTACCCTCACTATTGATCTCTTCTGCTCATGCTGTTGCCATTGAGATACCATCCAATATGAGACCCTCATTAGAGGACAAAGAGATGACTCACCCTATCATAGATTTTTCAGCCTCTGAACCTGTGAGATAAGCAAACATTTCACTCATAAGTACCTGGCTTTAGGTATTTTATTATATTAATATAAGTAGTCAATCATTATAATGAATCTTAGTCATTTGTACAAGTATACATTGAGTCCTTTAAGTCCTTCTAAAAATATTGATGTGGTTTTGAGTCTTTGATAAAGTAACCAAAACAATGGAGATTGGCTATTTTGAAATTAGATAAAGTACATGTAGAAAGAAAGAATACTATCATGGATAAATTATGTCAGTTTAACACCGGGGATTTACCTCAAAAACAGAGCACTTACCTAGCATTAATAAGGCCATATCACTGCAAAAATATGACATTTTATATGGAGAATGATTATAAACTTTTAGGAATTTAAAGCAGTGCTTTGAGATTTATGAAGCAAAGCATGATATAACTGCAAGTGGATAAATCCAAAATTATAATAAACTATTTTAACCATATTCTCTTAATTACTGCTAGAATAAGTAGACTAAAATCAGTCAGTATACAACAGTGTTGAAAAATATTCTCAGCCAACATAACCTAGTTGATGGAAATGTCATTTTGTCCAAAAGAAGCAGACTACAGATTTTTTTCAAGCACCATGAATCATGTACCAAGGTGGAACATACTTGTGGCCAAACTATAAGCCTCAGTTAATCAAAAATGGATCAAATTATACAAAATATTTTCCTATCAAAATAGAGTTAAATTAGAAAAAACTAAATGCACAAGTATTTGTACACTAAATATCACATTTCTGAATAATGTATGGATCAAAATTGCAAAACAAAACTGTAGAAATATTTCAATGACAACATATCAAAATTCATTGAATGTAGCTGAAACAGTTCTTAGGGGTAAATTCATGCCTCTAAAAATGCCTGTTTTATATTGAGGATTAACCTAAGCAAAGAGGTGAAAGACCTCTACAATGAAAACTACAGAACACTGAAGAAAAATATTGAAGACAGCACCAGAAGTTGGAAATACATCCTTTGTTCTTGGATTAGAAGTATTAATATTATTAAAATGGTCATTTTACTGAAAGTAATCATCAGATTTGATGCAATCCCTATCAAAATACCAATGGCATTCTTCACAGAGGTAGAAATTTACATGATCAACTGGATCTAAGACAGAAATATGGCAGAAGGATTTCAGAGAGCAAAACTGCTTACTTTGTGGCAGCCAGAAAGCACAAGATTGGAACAGTACTGGAGAGGAAGGGGCCAGGAACAATATACAGTACCAAAGGTCACACCATTATGACACTCAGACACACCCATAATTGTGCTTTACTGATCTGTTTTGTAGCTCTCAAGCCAATTAAGTTGACAATCCAGGTTGTTTGTCAGAAATACAAAGAAATATTATTCAGCCCTAAAGAACAAATAATGTCATTTGTAGGAAAATGAATGAAACTTAAGACAATCTTAAGTGAAATAAGCCAGACTATGAAAATCAAATATCAGACTAGAAAAAAGATGGTGGATGTGTAAGAAGCAGGCAGCGAAACTCTCCAAAAGTAGCCGTTGGACCATGGGAATATAGTGAGCAGGGGAGTGCAGGAGGGAGGGAGATGCCTCACATGGACCCAGGGAAGTTCTGAAGTGCAGCTTGGGACGCCCGGCAACAGTGAAGTGTACTTTGCAACAAAGAAGAAGGAGCAGATCGCGTGCAACTTCTCTCCGTCCCCAGAACCGCGGTGCGACAGAAGCTCAATTCTGCGGACACACGGTGACAGCTGGCACGCCGTGAGCCTCCACAGAGGTTTGCAAGACAGCGGCGGGGCAGGGGAGTAGTAGAGGACTGCACTGGCTGGCAGTGAGTGTCTCTCAGCCAAAGCTGTCCCGTGCCAGAAAGTGACTGGCCGGGTGCCATTCTTGGGGGTGTGGCGAAACTCAGCATGGCGTGAAAACACAGTGCTCAGGACTGGAGCTCAGGACAGCACAGCGCCATGCCTGGCTCTCAGGCCCGGGAAAGTGCGCTGATGGCGGCAGACCAAGGAGACTGGTCTCTGCCTCAAAGTACACGCTTCTGCTCACCACCCCACCAAAGGGCCTCCTAGCTTACTGGGACCAACCTTCACGGAACAGGACTCTGTCATCACATGGTGCCTGCGTACAGCAAAGTCAACACCAGGAACTGATTCTTTTATTTTTTATTTTTTTATTTTTTTTCTCTCTCTTTTTTTTGCTCTGGTGAAGGGTTTTTTCTTCTTTTTGGTGGGGTTTTATTTTTGTTTTGTCTCTTTGTTTTGTTGTTTTTGTCTTCATTTTTGTTTCTGTTTCTCTATTTGCTCTTCCATTAATTATTCTCTGTGGTTTTTATATGAGTGTAAACAGTGCCTCTAACCTCTTTGTGATTGTGGTTGTGATCTGTTCTTCCTTTTATCCCTTCCTTCTCTTTTTCCAAACAGTCCTCTGCACCAGTTTCCCAGTTAGTGGGATCCCTCTTGGCCCTCTACCCTTACATCTAATCCCTTCCTCTTCTCCCAGTACTCTATTTCCTCCTTAACTAATTTTAAATTTAAACTTCTGAGGGGAAAATAGATATACTAAGGACTTGTACACTGCATATAATTTTTCTGGTGTGTTTTAGATTTTGTTATATAATCACAACTCTACTTTATATGGTTAAAAGTGGCAAATAACTGGTTAGCTCAGTCTGTCATTTTCTAGGCTCTGTTTGATGCTTTAGGTACCATTATAGCCAAATGTGAAATAATTGTTCTAAACAGCTTTCCTTCCTGATATTTCATGATTGAAATTGACTAAGGGACACAGAAAATACAGTGGCACAGTACCAAAGAACCAAGGACTGGGTCAAACAGGTAGCAAATTCACATATCCAAAAAATTGAAGAGGTAGGATCTAGCAGAAAGCTCAAAACCCAAAAACAAGCTCCACTTGGAAGATACTGCAGAGAAGTAGTCATCTCCTAAGGATCTTGAATGCTAGCAATAAAGTAACCTAGCATAGCTAATTTACAAACATCACCCCAGGAATTAAGCTAAAGAAAGAAAAGAAAATGAGATGACACTTAAACAAGATGCAACCCCACACATCCAATTCACAAAAGGCAAACCTAGGGGGCAATTAGGTGGGACAATCTGAAAGCGACCCACCTGGCCTATCTGGAGTGGTAACAACAAAGCAACTGAATGAGGCTCTGGAAAAAATTAAAACAGAATTAATTTCTCAGATAACTGCAGAGATAATGTCCATAATGAAGACCATGCTTAAGGACACTATAGCTGATACACACACACAAAAAAAAAATGACCTTAAGAAAATTATAGAAAACATGAATGATCAGCATAGGAAAGAAATGAAATCCATAAGGCAGATTCAAGCAGATATCCAAGAGAACAAAAATTCCATTGAAATTATTTGTAGCAGATTAAGCCAATGTGAGAACAGGATCTCAGATATAGAAGACAGGCTTGCAATTAGTGATCATGAAAAGGAAGAATTCTTAAAAACAGCAAGGGACCATGAAAAATCAATTCAGCAGCTGCTAGATGACTCAAAGATAAACAACTTAAGAATAATTGGAATAAATGAAAAAGCAGGAGAGAGCATCAATGACATTAAAACTTTGTTCACAGACATTATCAGGGAGAACTTCCCTGGAAGAGAAAAAGAATTTGACCCCCATATAAAAGAGGCTTTTAGAACTCCAACTAGACATGATCAAAAAAAATCTTCAGCCAGACATATTATAGTCAAGATCCCAGAAATTCAACAGAAGGGCAGAATCTTAAAAGCTGTTAGGGACAAGAGACAAATCACCTATAAAGGAAAACCCATCAGAATCACAGCTGACTTTTCAGCACAAACCCTCAAGGCAAGAAGAGCTTGGAATGATGCATTTCAAGCTCTAAAGGAAAATAATTTTCAACCCAGATTGATGTACCCCACAAAACTCTCTTTCAAAATTGATGGAGAAATAAAATACTTTCATAACAAAGAACATCTGAGAAAATTTATGACCACCAAACCAGCACTCCAGAATGTTCTGAAGAACATTCTAGAAAGAGATAACAAGAACTACAACTCCAGGAATCCCAACAGAAGAAATCCACCAGGCAGGGCAGATAATTAAATAGAGGGAAAGTGGAAAAACAAACAAAGAGTGGGAACCAACAACAGGAAAATATCATGACAAGTATAAGTCAATACATATCAGTATTAACCATCAATGTTAATGGTCTCAATTCACCAATCAAAAGACACAGACTGGCAAAATGGATCAAGAAGCAAGATCCAACAATATGCTGTATACAAGAAACACATTTAATTCAGAAAGAAATTCATAGACCGAGAGTCAAAGGATGGAAAACAATACTGCATGCAACAGGAACCCAGAAAAAAGCAGGGGTAGCTATTCTTTTTGCAGACAAAGTGAATTTCAAGCCAAGAATGATTCAGAGAGATAAAGACGGTCATTAGATCCTTGTAAAGGGAACAATCCAAGAGGAAGAGATAATGATCATAAATATATATGCATCAAATACCAGTGCACCCAGCTATATAAAACAAGTACTAAAGGACATGAAAATTAAATAAGCACTAATACAATTATATTGGGGGACCTCAATACTCCACCGTCACAAAAAGACAGATCAACTAGACAAAAAATCAATAATGAAATAGTAGAAATGAACCAAACTTTGGAACAAATGGACTTAATAGATGTCTACAGAGTGTTCCACCCCACAACATCAGAATGCACATTCTTCTCAGCTGCACGTGGGATGTCCTCCAAAATACACCACATACTAGTTCATAAAACCTGCTTAAGTAAATGCAAAGGAATCAAAATTATCCCATGTATATTATAAGACAATAGTGCAATGAAATTGGAAATCAATGGCAAAGGAAATCACAAAAACTCCCTAAACACATGGAAATTAAATAGCACCCTACTGAACAACCAATGGGTCACAGATGAAATTAAAGAAGAAATTAGACAGTTTCTGCAACTGAATGACAATGACAGTACAACATACCGGATCTTATGGGATACAATGAAAGCAGTCCTAAGAGGGAAATTTATAGCATTAAATTCCTATATCAGGAAAACAGAGCAAGCACAAATAAACAACCTAATGGTGAACCTCAAACTTCTAGAAAAAGAAGAGCAGGCTAAGCCAAAAGCCCGTACAAGGGAGGAAATTATAAAGATCAGAGCAGAAATTAACGTATTGGACACTAAAAAAAAATACAAACAATCAATGAAGCAAAGAGTTGGTTCTTTGAGAGAATAAATAAGATTGACAAACCCTTATCCAACCCTATTAAAAAAAATAAAAGAAAAGACACAAATCCATGCAATTGAAAATGAAAAGGGTGATATCATGACGGACCCTGCAGAAATCCAGAAGATCATCTATACTTATTTTGAAAACTTATATTCTACTAAGATGGAAAATGCAGAAGAAATGGATAGATTCCTAGATACATATGAATTACCAAAGCTGAATCAAGAAGATTTAAAAATCCTAAATAAACCAATATCAACCAATGAAATCAAAGATGTAATTAAAAAACTCCCAACAAAGAAAAGCCCTGGCCCTTATGGATTCACTGCCGAATTATACAAGAAATTTAGAGAAGACCTAACACCACTATTTCTCAAACTTTTTAATGAAATTGAAAGGGAAGCAATACTCCCAAATTCATTCCTGAAGCAAGCATTACCCTGATACCAAAAGCAGAGAAGGACCCAACTAAGAAAGAGAACTACAGGCCAATCTCCCTAATGAACATAGATGCAAAAATCCTTAATAAGATACTGGCAAACAGAATCCAGCAAATCATCAAGAAGATTATACACCATGACCAAGTTGGATTCATCCGAGGGATGCAGGGAGGGTTCAACATATGTAAATCAATAAATGTAATACTCCATATTAACAGAACCAAAGACAAAAATCACATGATCATCTCAATACATGCAGAAAAAGCTTTTGACAAAGTCCAGCACCTTTTCATGATAAAAACCCTACAAAAATTGGAATAGAGGGTCTTTATCTCAACCTGGTAAAAGCTATCTATGACAAACCAACAGCCAATATTATACTAAATGGCCCAAAACTGAAAGCCTTCCCTCTAAAATCAGGAACAAGACAAGGATGTCCACTGTCCCCACTCTTATTCAACATAGTTCTGGAAACTTTAGCCAGAGCAATTAGACAAGAGAAAGAAATAAAAGGAATAATGATTGGAAAGGAAGAAGTTAAATTATCATTATTTGCAGATGACATGATACTCTACATAGAAGACCCCAAAAACTCCACTAAAAAACTGCTAGATTTAATAAGCAAATTCAGTAGTGTAGCTGGATACAAAGTCAATACTCAAAAGTCAATAGCCTTTCTGTACACAAATAACAAACTTACTGAAAGAGAAATTAGTGAAACAATACCTTTCACAATAACATCCAAAAAATGAAATACCTAGAAATCAACCTCACAAAGGATGTAAAAGACCTATACACTGAAAACTACAGTACTCTGAAAAAGGAGATTGAAGAGGTCATCAGAAAATGGAAAGATATCCCTTGCTCCTGGATAGGAAGTACCAGTATAGTGAAAATGGCCATACTTCCAAAACTGTTATACAGATTTAATGCAATTCCAATCAAAATGCCAACAGCATATCTCACAGAATTAGAGAAAACAATCCTAAAATTCATTTGGAATCAGAAGAGACCTAGAATAGCAAAGGCAATTCTGGGCAACAAAGGCAAGGCAGGGGTCATCACAGTCCCCGACTTGAAATTATACTATAAAGCTACTGTGATTAAAACAGTGTGGTACTGGCAAAAATGCAGACCTGAAGATCAATGGAACAGATTAGAAGATGCTGAAACAACCCCAGACATACTAAGCCACCTTATCTTTCACAAAGGTGCCAAACACATTCACTGGAAGAAAGATAGCCTCTTTAATAAATGGTGCTGGAAAACTGGCTCTACACATGCCAAAGATTAAAACTAGACCCATATCTTTCACCATGCACTAAACTAAATTCAAAATGGATCAGAGATCTAAATATTAAAACAGAAACAATAAATCTGCTGGAAGGTAGGTTAGGTAAAACCCTTGAAGATATTGGTATAGGCAAAGACTTTATGAATAAAACCTCAACCGCACAGGAACTATCACAAAGAATGAACAACTGGGATCTCATCTTATTAAAAAGCTTTTTCACAGCGAGAGAAACCACCAACAGAGTGAAGAGGCAACCCACAACGTGGGAAAAAATGTTTGCCAGCTGTTCTTCAGACAAAGGATTACTATCGAGAACATATAAAGAACTCAAAAAAATCAGACCTCCCAAATTTAAAGACCCACTCCAAAAAAGGACATCTGAGATGTATACACATTTCTCAGATGAAGAAATACAAATGCAAATAAATATACAGAAAAAAGTGCAACATCTCGTGTCATTCGAGAGATGCAAATTAAAACAACACTGAGATACCATCTCACCCCAGAAAGAATGGCTACTATTAAGAAATCAACTAATAAGAAATGCTGGAGGGGCTGTGGGGAAAAAGGTATCCTTCTTCACTATTGGTGGGAGTGTCGACTGGTACAGCCACTGTGGAAATCATTATGGAGATTCCTCAAAAAACTAGGATTGGAGGTCCCATTTGACCCAGGTATTCCCCTTCTGGGTATCTTCCCAGAAGAATTAAAAACATCGTACCACAGCGATTTATGTGCACCCATGTTTATAACAGCCCAATTTGTAATAGCCAGATCTTGGAAACAACCCAAATGCCCATCAGCTGAGGAATGGATAAGAAAAATGTGGTATTTTTATACAATGGAGTACTATTCAGCCATAAAGAAGGATAAACTGGAGACTTTTATAGGTAAATGGATGCAACTCGAGAAAATACTCATAAGTGAAATAAACCGGATGCACATGTGTAAGCATCGTATTGTCTCTCTAGTATGACAAACTGAAAGAGTAAATAAGGTCCAAAATGTACAATAGATATGGTGAATTAAAAAGAAACTGTTCAAAAGGAAAGAGAGACTGGAATTGGGGAATAGGGAAAAGAAAGAAGGGAAAGGAAAAAAAATTGTGTATATATATAAGATGGTTAAGATAGATACACTACCAATTTTACTTAGTTCATTGAAGAGTAAAGATTGTGCCAATAATGTTTGGACAATTGAATGATAATATTTGGTATGCTGAATAACTAACTTAAAGATAATAATACGTAATGCATTAACCATTGTTACACTCCTATTATGTTGTATTGAAAATTTGTTCTTTTTTGATTTGTTTTGTTTTTTCTTCTCTTTAGAAAAAAAAAGAAAATCAAATATCACATATTCTCTCTCATGTGAGGACTCTATGAAAAAAAGTTATGACTTGAAAAGAGAAGGAAGACTATTACATTAGAGTAAAATGATTCTAGGAGTAAAGAGGTGGAAAGTAATGAGGGGGTGGAAATGACCAAAGTTTGTTATATGCATATATAACTATGCCAAATATAGCCAACCACTCTAATAAACAATAAAAATAAATTCCTATTTAAAAAAAGAAGGGTCACAAATCTGAAAAGTGTGAGACAAAACGCAAATTCAATGTGAAGATGCAGAGAAATAATGTTTCAGAATATCCATATTAAAATAATGAAAATAATATTATGAATTATATTTATTATAATTAACTACTTAGATGAAATGTAGAAATCATTTAAAGATGCATAATTCCAACAAAATACCCCTGTACCTATTAAATTCATTGAGTTGGTAATCTAAAACCATTCTACAGGGCCAGGGAGATAGCTCAGGGGCATAAGCGCCTGCCTGGCAAGCACGAGGTCCTGAGTTTGTCTCCCAGTGCCCACAATATGAAAAAAAGGGCTTGTGGTATCACTCAGTGGCACAAGTGCTTGCTGGCAAGCGCGAGGTCCTGAGGTTGACTCCCAGTACCCACATTAGAAAAAAAGGAAACATTCTACAAAGATAATTCCAGACATGGATTACTACACTGCCTCATTATGCAAGACAATTGAAGAAATAATAACATTCCACATAAACTCTATGAGAAAATTAAAGAGACAAAGAAATTTTAGGCTCTGATTCCAAACTCAAACAAATTATACAAAGAAAAACTACAGACAAATACCATTCATAAATATAAATACAAATGTTGTCAACAAACTTTTAACAAATTGAATAAAACATATATGCAAAAGATAAAATACCATGTCAAAATAAGATTATTCTCAAAATTGAACCTTGCTCAGTATTTTTAAATCAAATACCGATTTACTGTTAAATATTGAAATCAAAATTGAATTAAAAAATTGAAAAGGGAAATTATTTCAATAGACACAAAAAAATTTAGAAAGAGGGCCGGTGAGATGGCTCAGCGGCGTAAGCGCCTGCCTTGCAAGCGCGAGGGCCCGAGTTCGACTCCCGGATCCCACATACGAAAAAGGGGCCGGTGATATCGCTCAGTGGCACGGGTGCCTGTTGGCGCGCGAGGTACTGAGGTCGACCCCCTGGTACCCACAAAAAAAAAAAAAAAAAAAAAATTTAGAAAGATCCAATACCTACTCTTATTATAACATCTCATGCACTGTATATATGAGAACCTCATGAACTTGATAAAGCTCATCTTCAAAAAAGCTACCACTAACTGTTAAAAATTAGGGACTGAATGTTTTCCTTCTAAGATTAGCAATGAGGCAAGGCTTTTGCTTTTACCTCTTCTATTCATTGTTGTACTAGAGCCAACAGCATGTTCACTTGTGTAGAAATTCTATAAAATCCACAAAAATACTATGAGAAGCATGAGTTAGCTTAACAATATTGCAAGATGCACGGTTTACATAAAAATTAACTGCATACATATAAAATAGATATGTTAATTAGAAATTGGAATTTAAAAAAATCCATTTACAATAATGTCTAAAAGGTGAAATTTGGAAGAAATTTTGATGAATGTTGTGTGTTTTTGTTTCCTTTTCATCACTGTGACAAATCACCCCACTTGAACAGCTTGAAGGAGGAAAATTTTATTTTGGCTTATGGTTTCAGTTTATGGTTAATTGTTTCTGGGCCTGTGGTGAAGCAATACATCATGGTGGAAGAGTATGAAAGAACAAAGTTGGTTATCTCTTGTCAGCTGGGAAGCAGAAAGAAACAAAGCCCAAGATAAAGTGTCCAGCACAAGATATAATCTCTATGTCATGTCTTTATGATTCACTCTCTTTAACTAGTTCCCACTTTCTAAATTTCCATTTTCTTCTAATAAAGATATCAGATAATGATATCACTAATGGACTAACCCACAAAAAATGTTAAAACTTCGATGATTCAATCACTTTCCAAAAGCCCATCCTATGAATGCATGAGACTTGGGAAGGATATGTACTTTAGATTTAAGCTGTAACAATGGGTAAGACCTAAAACTACTAAAAAAATGAAACTGTCAAGAGAAATCAAAGATCTAAATAAATGAATATATATGTCATGTTCACAGATAAGAAGGATTTATGTTGATGTTAGTTTCTCCCAACATGTTGTACAAACTCAGTAAAATCTCAGACAATCCCAGTAGAATTTTTGAGGAAATTAATGAGCTGGGTATAAAATTGAAATAAAAATTACAAGAATTGTTAGAAGTATTTAGTGAAGTTCTAAGACACACATTTTTCAAGGTTTATTATTGTCACAATAGCAATAGTACAAGAGTCAACACAAAGGGATACTGATATGAAGATAGTAATGTATTTATGGAAAAGATTAGAGACTACAAAAATAGAATTATGTACACTGAATTGATGTTTTGGACAAATTTTCAAAGCAACTCAGTATAGAAAGGATAAATTTTCTAAAAAGTGGTCTGGGAAAATTGGATGTCCATATACAAAACATATACTTCTTTCCATACTATAAAAATATACAAATAATATGCAAAATGAATCATATAGAGTACTAAGTATACTGTTTAAAAAGTAAAGGTTTTATAGAAAGAGTATTTGTGACAGTTATGAAAACTTTTTTTATGTATGACATCAAAAGCATTATCCAGCAGGCATGGTGGGGCACACCTGGAATTCCAGCGTACATGAAGGATAAGGCAGGCAGGAAGAAAGCAAGCTCAAACCCAGCCTACAGAACTTAACACATTTATGAGACCCTGTCTCAAAGTTTTAAAATTAAAAAAGAAGCTGGTCTGATGGCTCAGTGCCAACCCCGTGTTCAACCCCAATACCAAAATAAAAGTCACTGCCCATAACTTGGAGTTGATAAACTGTACTCCATAAATATTCAAAACCACTGCTCTTTGAAAGACACTATTAGGAAAATGGGAAGAGGAAACATCTTTGGGCTAAGGGGATATTTTAAAATCACACATCTGGGCCGGTGAGATGGCTCAGCGGGATAAGCACCTGCGTGGCAAGCACGAGGGCCCGAGTTCGACTCCCAGAACCCATATATGAAAAAAGGGCTGGTGATATCGCTCAGCAGCATGGGCGCCTGCACATGCGCAAGGTCCTGAGGTCGACCCCCGGTACCCAAGAAATATATAATAAATAAAACAAAATCACACATCTGATAAGAGATATATTCACAATACATACTAAAATACTCAAAACCCAATATTTAGAAAACAATCCAATAAAATGATCAAAAGATTTGTATGTATGCTTTATTCATCAAAGTAGATAAATAAAAGACAAATCATTACATCAAAAAAACTGAACCTGGACCGGTGAGATGGCTCAGCGGCGTAAGCGCCTGCCTTGCAAGCGCGAGGGCCTGAGTTAGACTCCCGGGTCCCACATACGAAAAAGGGGCCGGTGATATCGCTCAGCGGCACGGGTGCCTGTTGGCACGCGAGGTCCTGAGGTCGACCCCCCGGTACCCACAAAAAAAAAAACTGAACCTTATTAGTAGTAAAAGCAATATTATTAAAGGATGAATATCCCTTATCAAAAATGCTATGAGCCAGGAGTGTTTCAGGTTTCAGAGCTTTTTAGATGTTTAAGTATTTCCATATGTTCAGCCAGTTGGGCATTTTTAATCCAAATACTTGCAATCTAAAGAGCTCTGAAATCTAAGTTTTGAGCATCAAAATGTCAGTGATCAAAATATTTCATATTTTGCAGCATTTCAGATGTGAAGTTTTTTAATTAGGGGTGTTCAATCTGTAAAAATACAGTTTAGTAGCACTCCACATTTATTAGAATTTGTAAAATTAAAACACTTCATGCCAACTATGAGCAAGGATCTGAAACCACTATAATTTTCCACGTTGTTCCTGAGAATGTAAAGAATTACATTCACTTTGAAAAGTAGCTTGGCTGTTATTCAAAAAGTTAAACACACAGCTATCTTATGACTCAGCCATTACTCATACATATGTAGCAAGAGAAATGAAATGTATCCATATAAAGACTTGTTCACAAATGTTCATAACCACAAATGCTCAGAAGAGCAAAAAACTACAAAACAATTCAAGGGTCCAGTGGTAGTTGAATAGATAGATGCATTTTGATCTACCCATAATATGTAATACTAAGCAGCAAAAAGAAGTGAGATACAGTAAAATACAATTCAGTAGGGAAAGGCAAACTATATCCATAGGCAAAGAATAAAATTTTGCCTCTTCTGCATACCATACATGAAAATCAACTAAAAAGGGATAACAAATATAACAGTTAAACCTACAAAAATGTTAGAATGAAATATAGCAATTAAAGTTTCTTTGCCTGGGTCAGGCAGTAGTTTCTGAGATAAAACATCAAAAGTTTGTACAGAAAGAAAAAAACAATTGAAAACTAGGTGTACATCAAAATTGAAACTTTTCTACAAAAAAAATTAAACCATCAAGGACATGAAAAGATAACCCATAGATTGGAGCAATATATTTGAAAATCATATCTGTTTTTCCTTTGCAATTTTTATTAGTATATGTTTGCAGATATACTTAAATTTTGGGGGGAACTGGTACATGTATATATAGTACCTTGATTGTTTCCAATTCCTTTATCCCCCTTTTTTTCTGATCTCCTTCCCTAACTTTAAAAAGTCTATATCTTTGTTTCTACCATCTATGCTTTATTTTACTCTAATTTATTTTTATGTAATTGTCTATAAAGACCTCTCACAACTCAACAAAAAGATAAAAAATGCAATGAAATAATGGGCAAAAATTTGAATAATTATTCAGCGCAGGTATACAAATAGATGACCAAAAAGCACATGAAGAAACTCAAAGTAATTAATCATTAGGGAAAGGAAAATCAAAACCAAAATAAGATCCTACTTCATAATTTTTAGGATTGCTATAATAGCAATGAATGTAACAGGCATTAGCAAGAATGTTTAGAAAATTTATATCATACATTGCTCTGGGAATATAAAATGGTTGAACACTTCTACAAAACAATTTGACATTTACTCAGAAGATTATAGAGTTTTTTAATGATCCAGCAATTTCTTTCAAAAACATGTACACAAGAAAATTGAAAACAATTGATCAAATTAAAAACTTGTGCATAAATGTTCACAGGACTGCTATTTATGTTACCCTAAATGTGTAAATAACTCAAATGTCTTTCATCTGATAATTGAATGAATCAAATGACATAATTAGCCATAAAAATGATCCCAGAACTGATATATACTACATCGTAGATAAGCATTGGAAATATGCTGAATGAAAGAAGTCAGTCATGAAATATCACATTGTATGAATACACTTTAAAGAAATGTCCAGAAAGGACAGATCTATAATAGGAGCAAAAAATACTTAGTGTTTGCATAGGTAAAGATAGGTGTTGTGGAGGGAGAATGGATAGTCACTGTTAATAGGTATGGGATTTCCTTTGTATAAACAAATGTATTCTAATGTTAGATTATGTTGATGTTTGTACAACCCTATGAAAGTACTAAAAAACATTTAATTGTACACTTCAATTGAGTAAATGTTATGGTATGTGCCGTGTATGCACATAAAGCTTTATAAGATGTTCTAGAAAAATTAATGAATTACTGATATATACATGAATTGTATTAGTCAGTTTGTTCAGCTTGGACAAAATCCCTGACATACACAAATTAAAGTAGGAAGTGGTTTATTTTGGTTCATGATTTCAAATGTTTCAGTTCATGGTTGATTGGCTCTAAGGCAGAAATATCATGGCAGGAGGGCATGGTGGAAGAAAGCTGCCCTACTTACAGCAGTCAAAATAGAGGCAAGGGGAAGAGCCAGACATCAGTGGGCCAGGGACCAGATATGGTCCCTAAAATCACAACCCTCATGACCTACTTCCTCAAAGGAAGGTCCCACCTCCCAATATTCCATTCATCAATGAACTCATAAGTGGGCTAACCCATTCATAAATTAGTGTTTCAGAGTAAATCACCTTTCCAGGAGTCTCTAAACCCAGTCAAATTGACAGCTAACACATGAGCATAACTCCAATAATTTTTCTGAGGGAAAGTTAGACAAAAATGTGCACATGGTATATGATTCCATTCTTAGAAAATTCCAACTCTTCAGTAATGTGGGTATCAGATCATCATAGGGGCAGAGGTAGTATTAAGAATTAATTACAAAGTGGCAGAATGAATGTTTAGGGATAATTAATAGGTTTATTATCTTCATTTTGGTGGTGGTGTTATGGATATATACATGTGTAAAAACTGACTTTTTAAAAATCTAGTCACATTTTAGTTTCAATATGAATAAAATAGGAAAACACTCTTAGCATGCATAAAATCAGGGTGCATATCTTCAATAACTTTAAGAAAAAACTACTTGAAAGTAAAGCCAAGCCAAATATGTTATGCATACAATTTAATTTAGGGTTTAAGTCATATATAAATGACCAGTGGTGATCATTGAGTTTACTTAAACAATACTAAACCAAGAAAATTTATATTTACTTAAGAAATGAACATCTTATAAAACTACAATGTAGGGCCGGTGAGATGGCTCAGTGGCGTAAGTGCCTGCCTGGCAAGCGCAAGGGCCCGAGTTCGACTCCCGGAACCCACATACGAAAAAGGGGCCGGCGATATCGCTCAGCGGCACGGGTGCCTGCTGGCGCTCGAGGTCCTGAGGTCGACCCCCCGGTACACACACACAAAAAAAAACTACAATGTAAAATGTTAATATTGGTATCCCAAATCAAGAGTTGTGTGAAGGGGGGTAGTAGAAAATATAAGAATGCTAAGAAACTTATCTTTCAAGTCAAGTCATAATTTCTGAAGTTGAGACATAATGATTTTATTTTAAAGAAAAAATATATATAGCAAGGGATAAAGAAAATGTATTTATAAACAACAGATTACAACTCTGCCATAAAGGATAAACTTGAGTCATTTGTAGGAAAATGGATGTACCTTGAGACCATAATGCTAAGTGAAATAAATTAGACATATAAGATTAAATATTACATGGCTTCTCTTATGTGAGAAAGACAATGTGTAAATAAAGTGCAAAATAAAGTATGGACAGTAGAAATTAGGGTAATACATTTTTTTGAAGTGTAAAATGGATCAAGAGATTGAGGAGTGGGAGGGAGGGATGAATAAGGGGATAAAAATAATTAAGATGTGTTATGTACATGTACAAATGTCCATGAGAAATGTAATCATTATGCACTGCAAACATGTACTAATAAAAACTAAAAATTGAAAACAGAAATATATAGAATGTTAATTTAATTATTTCTGCATGACTGTTTATCCATTAATATTTTGTATACAATATATAGAAATACTTTGATAATATTTCTGGGTGTTTAAAATTAAAGTGATTCCTACATTATTGCTTGAATATTTATAATTAGAATGTATCAAAATTACATAATCAACAAATTATTTTCTTTTTATAATATGACTTCAAGTTTTTATGTTTGAAATATCAGAAGACTAAAGGACCACGAACAGTTCATAGGTTGTTTAGCTTTTGCACACTTTTAAGTAATGTTGCTTTTAATTTCAGTGAAGGTGCTGGTTGTTACTTAGAGTATATGCAAATTCACTGGTTATATCTTCTCCAAGTGGGTGTGGCTTTCTATAAGGTTGCTGAAGGAAAAGCTGGAGGAAAGGATATTTTGGCAAAGATGAGCTAATAAGATGGGGAAAAAATGGGGCAATGTGACTGGAGATGTATCACAATTAAAAGTACCAATGCAGCAAAAATGTATAACTTTCAATGTTCCTACAAACAAGAAAAAATTTCTGGAAGGAAATCATAATATTTCACTTTTCATTTATGTGATTATTTATTAAATAGTCCTAAAATGTAATGATAGGAACAATTTTTTGCTACTACTCATGAATTTCTATTTGGAGTACAAATGATTTCCTCTCATTTAAAAGTCTCTTAGAAAAGAAATACAGAACAATGGAATACAATGGAAAGCTGAGAAATAAAAACACATTTGTCAAATGGTTTTTTATAAAGGTAGAAAGATTATTCAATGAGTGAATGCCAATAATTAAATGAAGTGTGTCTGACAACTTGATATCTATATGCAAAAGGAAAAGAGTGGACCTTACTAAATTTTATAGAAAAATTGACTAAAAAATGGATCAAAACACAAAATATAACACATAATCCTTTTAGAAGACAAATGAGAGACATGACATTGGATTTGACTATTATTCTTGTTCAGGTAACAAAAGAAAAGTAGATAAACTGAAATTCATTAAAAATGTTGCATCAAAGGAAAATATCAGTAGAGTGAAAAGGCAATCTGCAGATGGCAGAAATATCCATAAGTCACATATACAAGATTAATATCCTGAACTCTTACAATTTGGTAGCAAAAAAATCCAAATTAAAAACTGAGGAAATTATATGAATACATATTTCTCCAAAGAAGATATACAAATAGGCAATAACCAAGTAAAAAATGCTCAATCTCCTCAATCTTTAAGAAAATTAAAATCAAAAAAACAATGAGATTCTAGTTTGTATGCATTATGATGACCATTACAAAAACCAAAAAATCAGAAAATAATGTGTTGCTAAACATGTGGAGAAATTCAGAACTTTTTGCATCATGATGCGAATGTTAAATGTTGTAGACATTGTAGAAAATATTATGGCAGTTCCTCAAAAAATTAAACATAGAGTTACTATATGATTTAACAATTATACCTAGATATATACTAAAAAGAAGGAAAAATAGACTAAAACTAATATTTGTTCAGCAGTGCTCTTAGCAACATCATACACACAACCAAAAATTGAAAGTGTTTCAAGCATATCTTGGTGGTTGAACAGATAAATAAAATGTGATATATACATAAAATAAAAAGTTATTTAGCATTAATAAAGAATGAAGTTATGACATTCTAAAATGTGGGTGAACCTTGAAGACATGATAAGTAAAACAAACCTGGCACAAGGAGCAAATATTGCATGATTTCACTTACATGAGACAGCTACTGTAGTCAGATTCATAAAGATAGACAATAGAATGGTGGTTTCCATGTTTTGGACAGAGAGGGAAAGGGGAAATTCTTTTTTCAAGGGTGCAGAATTTTGTTATTGAATGTTGAAAAATTCCAGGAAATGGATAGTGGTGATGGTTGCACCACATTGCAAGTGTATTTTATGCAAAGGAAGGGTAAATTTAAATGATTCAAATAGTTATTTTTATGTGTTTTAATGTGATTAAAATCAGAACTTTCTTTGGAGACTTAAAGTAACAGTGGTTGAAACTTTTAACAATATCTATATCAATACATGGTATAATTTTTAATTTAATAATGTGATGATTTGTATACCAAAATAAAATTGAAATCTCTCTTTAAAAATACACTAACTACTTATGTAACTATAAAAATAACTTGAGTGTTGTGGCTTGTATCTAGATGCCACCTGCAAAGATTCATGCAGTCATAGGTAGGGCTTTTTCAGAGGTGGCTGAATCTAGAGTGTGTGATTGATTCATGATGAAATAGTAGGATTAAGTGTGGGTGATTACTAAATCAGTCCACTGGTTTGGCACCACCCTAATCCCAGTAGCCTGGATACAATACAAGGGACAGGAAGGGGCTAGTCTTATCCCTTGCTTTCTTGCTTTTCTACATTCTTTTTTTTTGTGTGTGTGGGTACTGGGGGTCGACCTCAGGACCTCGCGCGCCAGCAGGCGCCCGTGCCGCTGAGCAATATCACCGGCCCCTTTTTCGTATGTGGGTTCCGGGAGTTGAACTCGGGTCCTCGCGCTTGCCGGGCAGGCGCTTAAGCCACTGAGCCATCTCATCGGCCCTGCTTTGCTACATTCTGCTGACCATGAACTATTTCTTCTGTGCGACACCTGTCTTCCATGTTACTATTCCTTAGAGCCAGCTGATTATGGACTGAAACCTGTAAAAATTGTGAGCTAAATAAATCTTTTCCCCTTTAACTTTGGGTTTTGGGTATTTTTGTCTCAGCAATGAGAGAGAAGTAACTAAGATATTGAGTTTGCAAATAATTTATTTGGCATTTCTGGATTTTCTTTCTTTGAGTCAAACTTAATTGACAATTCACTTTTTATATTTTTTATAAATACTGGTATTTTCAACACTTGCTCTCTTCTGAATTATTTTTCTCCTACCATTCAGTTTTGTGTCTCCTAGAAAGAGGTGTTTAGGCTACAATACCTGGTTGCTAAGAAGTGGTTATCAAAACCTTCACCTCTTAATGTTATAAGCTACAGCTTTCTTTATTTAAATTATAAGAAACACAACAATTCTCATTTTCAGCATCAGGATGTGTTTGAAACTTGGATTTAAATTTGACTATCAGTAGAAATTGTTGTTTCAATAGCTTTTGATTATAAAATATAAAGCTTGGGGCTCAAATTATGCTAGCTAGCTTCATAAATTATTCATTGGAACTTTTTTAATTTGTTTGGCATTTTCCTTCACTATAGAGCCATAAGTAAAAAAAAAAAGAATACTGTCTTGGCTTTTCTGTTACCTTATGAATAGCTTTACTTAGAATGTAATATTGTTATAACATTACTGCTTCTTTTATAACATTTCTATATTCATGTCCTTTGTCCCATTTGACTTAAACCTTACCTTCCATGTAAGGAAACCAGCAAAATTTTTCTGACATATTTTTGTTAACTTAGAGACTTGAATTTTAGAAAAAGTAGCTATTTGGAATTATAGAGTTAGGAATATGATAAGTCTATCTATCTGAGTCTAGTATTTTTCCTAGAGTAACCCAAAGAACTCACAAAACTACAGAAGTCATTAAGTTGGTAACACAACTATTGCAGAGCTACAGTCTGGCAAATCTTAGTATACTATGTTTGAAACAACCTAGAACAATCTCTAAATAGTAGCTCTAGATTAAAAAGTGTATACACTTTATTAATTTCCTAAACACATCTTCTGTATTACACAGATTTCATAGGTAAAATCTATAGGACTTCATATTTAACTGCTAGTGCAGAAGAATAAAATTCACTCCAAAAACATTTATTAGTAATAATATGCATCAGAATTATACTGAGTACCAGTGACATAAGATGAATATGACACTGCACCATTCTCAATTCACTCCCTTTAATATATAGGTAGACACTTATATAGTTCTGGAATCTGCATTAGTTTTCTGATGCAATACAAAAAGCACAACACAGGTTTATAAAATGACAGTTCACTTGGGTCAGGATTCTTGACTAACTACTTAGATCCTTTGCTCAGGGTTTCACAAATGTGCAGTAAAGTTATTTTCTGGGGCTGAAGTCCCCTTTTAGCCTCACTGTCCTCTTCAATGTTTATGTGATTGTGGGAAGAGTTCATTTCTTTGCAGCCACAGAAACCATGTGGGCTTGTTTCATTAAAACCCAGCAGGAAACCCAGTCATTGATTCTTAAGTTTCTGACCTCTGGATTATACCTAAAAGGACAAGTAATAAGGACAGGATCACCAATTTTTTCTGTCTTACCTTCATATATATATATATATATATATATATATATATATATATAAAGTATATAAGTATATATATATATATATAAAGTATATAAGTATATATATATAAAGTATATAAGTATATATATATATATATACTTTTTTATGTGGGTACCAGGAGTCAAACTCAGGACCTCGTGTTTGCCAGGCAGATGCTTATGCCACTGAGCTATATCACTGGCCCCAATATATCATATATTAGAGATAAAAATGTATCATTTCTTTCTTTTTTATTTGTGGGTACCAGAGGTCGAACTCAGCAGGCTCCAGCAGGCACCCATGCCACTGAGTAATATCACCAGCCCTTTTTTCATATGTGGGTACCAGGAGTTGAAATCAGGACCTCGTGCTTGCCAGGCAGGTGCTTATGCCACTGAGCCATCTCACCAGTCCAAAATATATCATATCAAATTTAATTTATTTTAACTGACACAAAACAATATGATATATGTATTTAATGTTTTTTTTTCTGTGGGTACCAGGGGTCGACATCAGGACCTCATGTGCCAGCAGGCGCCTGTGCTCCTGAGCGATATCACCAGCCCTTTTTTCGTATGTGGGTTCCAGGAGTCCAACTCGGGCCCTCGTGCTTGCCAGGCAGGCACATATGCTGCTGAGCCATCTCACCGGCCCCTATAATGTTTTGATACATGTATACATTGTGTAATGTTTCAATGATGTTAAACATATCTATCTCCTTATACATTTATTATTTATTCTAATTAACTGAAGGTCAACTGATTAGGAACTCAAATTATATCTAAAAAACTCCCTTCACCTTCAGTACATCATATTCACAGGACCTATCCACACTAGCTGTGTCTATACTGTACATCCACACTAGAGAGAACAGGCAGCTGGGAGCCAATTTAGAATTCTATTTAACACAATTGCAAGGGAATGACAGGTTAAAAATGTAACTTAAACCTAATAAATTTAACTTATCTAACCCATAATTACTTCTGAGTCAGAGCTTTACTTTTACATCTTAAATGTATCAGTAAAACACAGCAAGTTAGTTTAAATTGCATTGTTTTAACAAAGGGATGCAGAAATACACTCTTGCAAAATTAAGTCATTTAGGAGATCCCAAGATTGCTGAACAAAGGCAATGGAGCTTGCAGTATCTCCTGAAGATTTGGCCCAGGAAGAGCATGTATTCTGAAATGGGGGATGAAAAAGTACCCTATTAGGAGAAGGCAACCTGAAGGAGATGCCCACCAAATGAATTCCTGTATCATGGGGTATTTAGAAAGGGAAGGTGCATCACCCCTTCATCCTGGAACCACTTAAAACTCAGGTCTGGTGCACATACAATCTTTGGAGCAAAACTAGCTCACTGAGGAAAGAATCCAAGAATGACAATAGCAGCTGGGCTTCTGCAATTCATGTGTAGCCTAGGAACCACCCTCCAGAACCCACCTGTCCTAAATCCTTCCACATTGGGAGAAGGATCTCAATGACCAATATATTCATATATTAGGAGAATAGACAAACTAAAGCCAGAGAAGCATTCAGAGGGCAGAGATTAACACAGTGGATCCTTGATAAAGAAAGAAACAAGAGTCAGTCCTGGTTTAGGACCTGGATCCTTCCTCTGAGAGAACTCTGGCTCAGTTAGTTGCAGAGGCAAGCAATCCTTGTGACTGGTGTGAAATAGAAAAGGAGAAAAGACATTGGAGCATGGCCAAAGTTTGTGCTTTTCCACTGCTCACTCAAACACTGGCAAGTTCTGTGGCTGTGTGATATCCTACCTGCCACTCACCATTCAGACAAAACAGAACTCTGTGTCCACATGGGAACCTTCCCGCTCCCACCCAAAAGCCACTGAGCTGAGTCCTAGGCACCACTAAGTTTGTGGATTGGATAATGATTATTTGTGAAGTACAGAGAGACCTTTGGAATTGGCAGGGAACCAAGCAGTTTAGCCAAATGAGGTTCTGAGGTGCACTTACTTGGAGCAGTATAAAAAGAGCAAACACAAGCAGCTTCAGGGATTATTGTGGAAGGAAAGGGGTGGAAATCAAGAAGGCATGCTCAGAAATCAGCAGAAATTGGGTACTTGACAAAACACAATGCATCCTCACCATCCCTACAATACAATTGAAGTTATCTGATCATAAGTGAGAGACAAAAATATCCTCTGACTAGACACAACCTCAGGAGGACAAGTGAAGCCAAATGGACCCTTGCCTGCAGAGGGAATGAGAACCACACTCAGTGGACCATCCATACCCCCTTCACTCACTGGCAGGCAAGATAAAAATTATAGAAGAAGGAGCTCAATGCAACTGCTAAAAGACAAGTTTTCTCCATTTGAACATAGAGTTAGGAGCACGCTGGTTGGAAACAATGCAGTATAATAGGATGGAGGAGATTGTTTTCCTGTTTTTATATGTGTATGATTGTTTTCCTTTTCTGTCTCTTCCTTTTATTCTTTCATCTGACACAGACACACACACATATATGTGTGCATATATAAAAAAGGAGAATAAGAAATAATTAGGTCTTTAGTATCTCTAAAGTGCATATCAGGTTAACACCAAAAACTTTGTATAGAGGATTCAAACAGAAACTTTTTAATTAGCATATTCATTTTTTCCAAACTTCTCACAAATTCCCTCAATATCCAGTTATATTTGCCTCCTTATTCTTCCTTTTTCCTACCCCTACAAATAAACTGTAAACTCCCTTTCCACAAACCCTCCACTCTAGATATGAAAATGATATCAATACAGTACTACCTCTTTGCTTTCTTTCATTTGCAGTTATTTTTCTTTTATCCTAAACTCTTCTTTTCCTTCCTTTCTTCTTTTGTTATTATCACATCTTCTACATTTCAGCCTACTTGTCATCAATATTACATCACAATCTTTTTGGGTTATAGAAAAAGGGTGAAATTGTTAAAATAATTTTTAAATTACACAGAAATGTGCTTGATGCTGTAGATGCTGATATAACCATTATTAGTTCTCTCTTTGCAACTCTGAGACTGGAACTGACCCTATTTACATTGCATAATATTAAGAAGTGTATAATTACCTAAACATAACCATAGTTAAGGTCATATCATGGGAATATACATTAAAGAAATCTTCAAGGCAGAGACAGAATATTTCTACTATCACTGATCTTCAATTATCAGCACAATAACAATAGAAACATAAGAAAACAAGGCAATAAGATAAAAAACTAACCCTTTAAAACTGGTTTCATGAACACTGAAATGGAGGATGTCACAAAAAATTAAAAAACCAAACAGTCAAATTGTGTGAAGAGATCAAAGAAGAAACAAATTCTTAAGATGTTCAGTGGCCTCAAAGATGATATAAATAAACACATAAAGGATTTACTTAAAAATGTTTAATGAGCTGAAAAAGACACAAAATGCTAATTGAATTGAATAAGACATGTTATGAATGACTATTTTAGTTAAGAACTAGAGATCATAAAAGAAGTCATGCAGAAATCTGAGATGTAAAATTTTCAATTGAAGGTATAGACAGTAAGAATGACCAATGTAAGAATAGAATGCAGAACTAGAAGACAAGGTTAATATACTAGATCATGTACTCAATGATACCCTAAAAACAATAAGACACCATTGAAACTGCACCAAATAGCTTCTAAATGATTCACATATACTAACCTAAAAATAGTGGGAGTTAAGGCAAGATTAGAAGACAACTCAAAATTTATTAAAAATCTTTTCACTGAAATAATAGCATAAAATTTTCCTAACATAGGGAAAGAATTGAACTTCCAAGTTAATGAAGCATATAGAAAATATAATACTCATGATGATAAAATAAATTTTCCATAATATATCACTGTTAAATCCCAGAAATTCAGCAAAAAGAGACAATACAAAAAGTTGTTAGAGAAAGACATCTAGTAACTTATAGCAACACTAACAGAAAAATAGATTTCTCAACACAAAGCTAAAGGTTCAAGAGAACTTATAGTGAAGTTTCTCAAGCCATGAAAGAAAGCAATTTTCAACACAGATTAAAATATTCTGTAAAATTTTCCTAAAATTTATGAGCAAATATGGCTTTCCTTAAGAAAGAGCATCTAGGGCCGGTGAGATGGCTCAGCAGCGTAAGTGCCTGCCTTGCAAGTGCGAGGGCCCAAGTTCGACTCCCGGAACCCACATACGAAAAAGGGGCCGGTGATTTCGCTCAGCGGCATGGGTGCCTGTTGGCGTGTGAGGTCCTGAGGTCGACCCCCCGGTACCCACAAAAAAAAAAGAAAGAGCATCTAAAGAAATCCATGCTCATCAAGACAGTTTTGCAAAAACTACTCGAAAGAATTCTAGACAGAGACAGCTAGGCCAACATCACAAAAGAGCCTAAAGGAAAGAATATATCTAACTAGGAGAGTAAACAAAAGGGAAAATAATAAAGGAATCAGGAATGAGAAAACAATGCAATGACAGGATTCAATATCATTTGGTAATATCTCTCAATGTAAATGGCCTTAACTCCCCAATCAAAATGCACAGAATGGCAGAATAAATAAAAACAAAACCCTACAACATGTTGCCTATAAAACACACACCTCATCCCTAAAGAAACACATAGACTGAAAGTGAAAATATGGAAAATAACATGTCATTCAACAGCAGCATGAAATCAAGCAGAATAGCTATCTTATTTGCAGACCAAGTGGATTTTAAGAAAAATTGATTAAAAGAGGAAAAGTAGGTCACTACATACTTTTAAAAGGAACATTTCAACAAAAAGGAATAACAAATGTAAATATATATGAAATAAATCACAGCAAACCCACTTACATAAAACAAATACTAGTAGGTATAAAAAGTCAGATAAATATCAATACAGTAATAATGGAGGACTTCAATGTCCCACAGTGACAAGTAGGTGAAGCAAATAAAAAAAATTAACAACAAGAAATCAGAGTTAACACAAGTGAAATAAACCAGATGCACATTTGTAAACATAGTATTGTCTCCCTAATGTGAAAATGCAATTTCACTGTGACTATCCCATTTCTTAGTCTTTTATTTTTACTTAACATTTACATGGCTTAATCTAATACTGAGTAATTTTTTTCTCCAAAAGGTATTTGTACATTCTGTAATTCTTGAGTTTGTTAATACATGAGAATGTTTACTTGAGGTCTTTAAAAAAATTAACTAATTTTAAAGAAGATGAGATCCCCCCAAAATTTTTTTTCAAATCATGAAAAAAAAAAATCAGAGTTAAAATACAACTCAAAAAAATGAGGTTAACAGGCCTCCACAGTTTTTCATTCAACAATAGAATAAATATTTTTCTCAGTAGCACACACAATATTAAAATACAACATATCTTATTCCAAAAATGATGCTTATATAAATATTTAAAATTGAAATAATCTTTATACTATCAGATCATAATGGAATAAGACTAGAAGTTGACAGAAAAATAAATCACAGAAGCTATGCAAATACATTGAGACTAAATAATATACACTGGAATAATCAATGGTCACAGATGAAATCAAGGAAGAAATGAAAAAGTTCCTAGAATCAAGTGTCAACAGCAGCACAACTCATCAAAACCCATGGGACAAAATGAAAGAAGCTGTAAGAGGAAACTTTACAGCTATGAATTCCCACATTAGAAATACAGAGCTAAAACAATACATAGATTTAGTAAAATTTCAATCAGAATAACATTTGTTTTTGATATTATTGTATGTATTATTTTGGCTGAACAGTTCCAATATGGGCATTCACAACTATAAAATTCCCTCTTATGACTAAATGGATGGATAAAAAGAGATGGAAGGCAGAGGGAAAAATAATTGAAGATGGATATAGAACTTTTGCAAATGAGAAGGGCACCAAGAATTGCAAGTAACAGGAAAGGATGGGATAGGTAGGGAAAGAAAAAATGAATTAAAATGTGTTATATATATGTACCAGCTTCATAATAAATGTAAGCATTATATACTGCAAACATGCATTAAAAATAAACTGAATAAAGAACTAGAAAAATCAATCCATTTATATGGAACCAGAAGGAACCCACAACAGACAGCACAATCCTGGGCAATAAGAGCATAGCAATCCTGAAACTCAAATTATACTTGATTATTGTCACCATTTCTTTGAGAAATGCAATTAGTTGTCATTATGATTGTGTTAAATTTACATATTAGTTTTGGGACTGTGACCATTTTGATAATATTGGTTCTGCCTATCCAGGAACAGGAGACATCTTTACATTTTCTGATGTCGTTTTGAATCTCCTATTTCAGAGACTTGTACTTTTCATTGTAGAGGTCTTTTATTACATTGCTCAGGTTAATTCCTAGGTATTTAATTTTGCTTGATGTTATTGTGAATGGTTTTATGGAAATCAGTATGGAAATTTCTCAAAGAACTAAAATTAGATATTCATTTGACCCAGGTATTCCCCTTCTAAGTATCTTCCCAAAAAAGCTAAAGTTATCATATTACAGCAATACATGCATACCAATTGTTGTAGCAACATAATTCATAACAGCTAATTTCTTAAAGCAGCTTGTATGTCCATCAGCGGATGAAAGGATAAAGAAAACGTGCTATCTATAGGTAGTGGAATACTACTCAGCTATAAAGAATGATAAATTTGAGACATAGAAAAAATGGATACACCTGGAAAATACAACATTAATTGAAACAAATCAGACGTACAAACTGAAATACTGTATGATATCTGTCATTTGAGTCAGACAAAATATAAATAAAGAGCAAAACAAAGGAATAACAAAAGTAAACAGTGAGATAGTTCTCTTGCAATTGTAAAGGGGTCCAAGGGACAAAGGGTGAGGTGTAGATAAGGAAGGGGAAGTGAAATTATTTAAGTACCTGACACTGGATGTGTCAGGTACTCCTACCAAATACCCACAATGAATGTAAGCATTAATATTCAAATACATGAATTGAAAATAATAGCAATGAAAATGAAGACACAGGATTTAGAGATGAAGGGAGGCAGGTGTGTGAGGAAGGGAAGGTGAATAAAACAGAATCAAAATGTGTTATGCACATGTACCTATTTCCTAAAATGAATATATACCTCATGTACAGCAAATATTTATTAAAAAAAAGTTATACCAAGAAGCTACAGTAATAAAAAACAGCATGGTACTCACAAGGAAATAGATAGTTCATCAATGGAATATAATAGAGGATGCAAAACAGACCAGACCCTTCAGCCATCTGATTTTTTAAAAAGAGGCTAAAATAAATACTGGAGAAATGTAACCTCTTTGACATGTGGTGCAAGGAAAACATGTAGAAAAATGAATCCAGATCGATATCTGTCACTAAAAATCAAAGTGGATCAAAGACCTAGAAAAAACAACAAAAACACGAATTCAGCTGGAAAAAAAAAGATTTTTACAACCATTGAAGCCATAGGCATAAGCAAGTACTTCCTAAACAGCTGCTCCTTAGATGGAAAACTAATTTCTAGAAAAATATGAAGAACTTAAGAAAATTTGAGCCCGAGAAGGAAAAACCCAATCCAAAAATGTGCAATCGAAGTGAATACACATTTCTTAGAAATAAAGAAGTTAAAATGTCCAATAAATACCTTAAAATATGTTTAGCATCTTTGAACATTAGAGAAATGCAAATCAAAACAACACTGAGATTGCACCTTACTCCAATAACTATTATCAAGGTCTCAGAGAGCAACAAGTCTGGCAAAGTTGTAGAGAAAAATGAACACTTCTACACTGTTACTGGGAATATAAACTAGTACAATCACTGAGGAATTCAATATGGAGATTCTTGAAAAATTAAAAATATAAATTCCAATTGATCCAGCCATACTTCTGGGTATCTTCCCAAAAGAGTTAAAGTCATCTTATTAGAATGATGTATGTATATCTTTGATTATAGAAGCACAGTTTTCCATAGCTAAATTATAGAAACAGCCTATATGCACATCAATGGATGAATGTGTAATGATAATATAGTATATTAGACAATGAAGTACTTTTCATTTATAAAGTACTCATTCATTCAAATTTATCATTGGATAAATTTGAGTTATTTATAGTAAAATGGATAGATCTTGAGATCAGAATAATTTTAAATACCGCAGTGTTTCTCTGAAAGGCCTATAATATAGATAATTTATATAGGAAAATTAAAGTAATAAGGTAGGATAAACCATTTAGCATTCCTAAAAGCAATGTGTGACAATTCTGGTTATTCTGTTTCTTTGTCAAAATCTGGTTGTCAGTTATTTTTTATTTTAGCCATTTTTACAGAACTAAAGTAAGATTTAACAATGTATTTAATTTGAAAATTCCAGTGATTCTTTACATCTTTTCATGTGCTTATTTTCTATTTGACTATCTTCTTTGATAAACTGTCTGTTTAAAAATTTAATTTATTTTTCATCGAGGTTTTATTTTCTTATTATTGAATTTTGGTAGTTCTTTATATAGTTTAGATAAACTGTCAGAGAAGGATTTTGGACATATGAGTTGTAATTAAAGTATACATTAAATGATTAAATTTAAAAATATATTACACTAAAAGACACACTGCTATTAATCCTCCTCAAAATATTCCTGTTTTTCTTGGAAATACTTATTCTATCATTCTTTCAACTTTGTGAAGCAATGCTGAAAGTTCCCTTTTGTGAGTCTCCAGCTGCACTGTTATGACTGGCTTTATTTGCTGAATCAATTAAAAATATTTAACTTTCTTGGTCTTTTCCTACTTTAGGTAAGACTCCAAGGAAACATGATGTCCAGTCCAGTGAAAAAGATTATTGAGTGGGCTGGTGAGATGGCTCAGTGACATAAGTGCCTGCCTGGCAAGCGTGAGGTCCTGAGTTCGACTACCAGTACCCACATACGAAAAAAGGGCCAGTGATATCGCTCAGCGGCATGGGCACCTGCTGGTGCACAAGGTCCTGAGTTCGACCCCTGGTACCCACAAAAAAAATGATTATTGAGGATGCATTGTAATGCTTTTATGAGCCTGCCATTGTATTGGATTGCATATGGCCTCAGCATTCACATTTTTTTATCAGACTTTATAAGGAAACTAAAGAAAGAATATTTCCAGAACTGATTCAGAAAGTGGCAAGAACAATCGGATAAATATATTCAAAGGAAGAGAATATTTTGAGGGTGATTATTGGCAATATGCTTTTTACTGTAATAATTTTAACCCTATATTTTCATCACCTCTTCAATGTCCCCAGGCTGTCATTATTTAGAAGATTTTTCTTTTTCTATAACAATATTACAAAGGCAGGCATTTTTCCTAGACAAACATTTTCAGAGCAGTGTTAGGACTTCAGAAAAATTGCAAAAACTCAAAATTCCATTGTGCCACTTCTCTGACTACCTGCCACAGAGATATTTCTGTTATTAACATCTTGAATAATTGTGATATAATTCTAATAATTGGTTAAAAATATTGATGCATTGCTAGCTGTTTCATGTTTTTTTATTTCTATGTAATACCAGTAGATATTAATAAAATATAAAAATACTCTTATTTCTATGCAAAAATTTAACAAAGTAATTAGAGAATAAAAATAACCTGTGGATCATGATCACTAAAGAACGGCCAAAATATTATGAAGAGTACAATAGATAGACAAAAAAAGATTCTCTCTTACAAAGAAAAAAAAAAGGATAAAACTTTCCAACAAACAAAAGAAATTAGTAGTACAAATGAAACAAGTCTTAAGTCCACATATTATTAGAGAATATCTTATTTGTATTGTACAATTACTTTGGATTCAACAAATGCATAACTTTGTATATCCTACAGTACATTATACAGAAGTTTCACTGCCCTAAAAGTGTCATACCCACTTAGTCATCCCTAGCTCCCTTCTCCTAATCCCCATTGAATTTTCTTATCTTTGTACTATTGATTTTTTCCAGAATTTCACCCTTTTAGAATGGCTTATTTCTCTAAAAATTTTATTTAAGTTTCATTTTTTCTTTTTGTATCTTTATTTCTTTATTGTTTTTTTTTAATACTGGGGATTGAAAACAGGGCCTATGCACTGAGCTACACCTCCAGGTTTTTTTTTTTTTTTTTGAGGCAGGGTTTTGCTAAGTCACTAAGTTGTCTAGACTGGCCTCTAACATGTGATCATCTTGCCTTAGCATACAATAGTGCTGGAATTACAGCAAACTTTTTATTATCACTGAATAATATTCCATATATGGATACACCAAAGGCTGTTTATGCATTCCACTATTGAAAAACTTCTTAGTTGCTGCCTAATTTTGACATTTGGATATAAATTTTCTAGAAAAATTAGTGTATAGACATTTGTTAAGACATGGTTTTCAAATGGATGAGTATGCAGGAGTATGATGGCAACATCATATAATAAGCCCCATTTTAGCTTTATGAGAAATTGTCACACCATCTTCCAAATAGTTATACTTTTTTCAAATCACACTACAAATAAATGTTTGCTGAAGTTGTTTGACATCTTTGCCAGCAGGTAATCTTGTCAGTGTCTTATATCTTAACCATTCTAATAAGTGTGTTGTAATATTTTATTTTTGTTTCAATTTTGCAGTTCCATAATTATTTTCATCTCTCTATTTTTTGGTCAGTGTGAATATAAATAGGGTTTTTGATTGAATTACTTGTTTTGTTTTTGTTTGTTTTGCTTTCTTTTGTTTTTGAGACAGGATCTTCTTTGTAGTTCAGGTGGGCCTTGAACTTGCTGTGAACACCAGGCTGGCCTCACACTCATGGCAAAACTCCTGCCTCAGCCTCCCAAGTGCTGGGATTACAGGCATGTGCCAACATACCCAGTGCTTGATTGATTAGCTTCATGAGTTCTTTTTATATTAGAATGCCAACCTCATCAGATATAGCCTAACTCAAACTCAATCAACGTATCTATCCTTTCTCATGCTGTTATTTTGATCATGTTTTTTGTATATGGTTATGGTTTGTGACTAGATGTCACCCCAAAGCCTCACACAGTTATGTAGGATCACCTTTTCAGAGGTGGCTGAATCTAGAGTTTGTGACTGATTCATGTGGTGTCATTACTATGATTATATCTGACCATGTGGTTCAGGAGATTTTGGGCATTGCTTCTGGGAAGAGTTTAGAAAGGTTGGGAGATGCTGTCTGAAAAAGTAGAGCTGGAATTCCTTAGGCTGTTCTGTATGAAGAATGCTGGTCAGAGACCAGAAGATCAGAACGCTGTTAGAAATCCTGCTGTTAAAGACCAGGCTCTGTAGGTTTCTGCTGGGAAGAAGAACTGCATTGGCTGGTGGACTCCAGACAATGTGTGTTATGGCTTGGCAGAAAGTTTGTCTGCATTTTACTAATGTCCAGAGACTTTGCTTGAGCCTGTGACTAATTGTGGTGGACTAAATAATCTTGTAGAAGAAATTTCAAGGCGGTCTAAAGTTGAGGTGGTGGCATGGCTATTATTCAGAACTTTCAGCCTCAACTATGTTGAGAGTCAAGAGCAAAGAGGTCAGGAGAATGATTTAAAACATTTTGAGTTTGGTCATGAAAAAAGCTCCAATAAAGCTGTGGACTGCAAAGGTAGAGCAGAGGAGATCTTGATTACTGAGAAGGAACAAGACAATAGAAAAGATGGCCTGAGGGCATCAAAAGCAGCAGGACTCCACCCTTTGCAGCCTCAAAATTGCAAAAGTGAAAGTCTTTGCTTTGAGAAGAAAGCCCAAGAGCACCATGTTCCAGAATTGAGGCAGCCTAGAGAATTATATTATCATAATCAGATTCAGAGTGCTCAGCAATCCAGGCATTTAACTCCTACAGCCAAGAGAGAAGGTAGCCTGGCTACTGCTCCAGCTGGCCACAGACCTTGCATCATCCATGTGGTGCTGGTTTTAGATGCATGCAGAATTGAAGAGTTGTAGGGTAAGGAAAGCTTTCACCTAGATTTCAGAAGGCCTGGGAGACCATGTTGTGTGAATCTGAGAGGGCAGTGTGTGAAGCCATGAGTGTGAAGCCAAAGGTACAGTGGAGACCATGGAAGTTTGAAGAAGCCAAGAACATGAATTGTCTGAGAAAAACTGTGAGGAGAGAACAGAGCAGGCCAAAGAGAGAAGCCATGAGGGCTACAACCACCAGAAGTGCCATAGAGGTGGAAATACCAAAAACTTTTGCAGTTTATATCTTGCCATAGATTGCCTCAGATGCTGCACATGGAACTACAGGAGTTAATGTTGGCCCTGCTGGATTTTGGACTTGATTTGGTCCCATTCCTTTTTATCCCCCTGTTTGTAACTTTTGGAATTGAAATGTCTCTCTTGTTCAATTGAATATTGGACATGTTTAAATTTATTTTCATTTGTACAGGGGCTCACAGCTAAGAGTTTGCCTTACATCTCAGGGGTGACTTGGGACTTGACTTTTCAGCAAAGCTGAAATTGTTAGGACTTTGGCAACTCTTAGAGATGAACTAAATGCCTTTTGCATAAAGGAATGTACATGCCTTTGGGGCCCAGGGGCAGAATGTTATGTTTTATGTCTAGATATCCCCCAAAAGCCTCATGCAGTCATGGGAGGCAGGTTTTTCAGAGGTGGCTAAATCTAGGGTTTGTTAATCCAATGCTGGGATTAAGGGTATGAGTGCTATACTCGCCCTAGTGGGGGGTAGCATGCATACTATATAAGAGACAAAAAGAGGCTTAACCCTTCTCTTTCTCTCTCTCCCTCTCTCTCTCATACCTTTTGGCATCTTCAGCCAATATGAATGGTTTACCCTCTGGTGAGAGCCAACCTGTCTTGCAGCCAATAGATTATGGACAGAAAAAAACTCTATAAACTGTTACTAAATAAACCTTTCCTCTTTTAACTTTGGTTTTCAGGTATTTTGTTTGAGAAAGAAGAGGAGTAACTAGGACAAGTGCCTAAAATGTCATCATGAAACTTATGGTCACATAGATTTCTGTAACCTGTTGTAGAAGTTGTATAGTTCTATGTTTTAAATTTATGAGGTATTTTGAGGTAATTTTTTGAAGGGAATAAGGTTTGTGTCTAAAACCTTTTTTTTTTATTTTTTCATGTGGATGTACAGATATTCCAGTATAATTTGTTAAAGAGAATATTCTCTCTTTATTGAATTACATTTGCACTTTTTGTCAATGACCAGTTGACCCTCTTTGTACATGCATATTTTGGAGCTTTCTACTGTGTCCTACTGATCTACTTATCTATTCTTTTTCTAATACCACAATTTTATAACCACTGAAGTTATAGAAGAAATCTTGATACTAAGCAGTATCAGTAGACCAACTGGACCCTTTAATTCTGTGCTGATTATATGTGTCCTTTCCCTTTCAATATAAATTTTACAATCAGTTTATCAATCAGTAAATGAAAGGATAAACAAAAGTTGTTCTTATCCACAAAGAAAAATTATTTGGTCATTAAAAATGAGCACTGATCTGTGCTACAGAATGTATAAATCTTCAAATGTGTATGCTAAATGAAGGAATGCAAGTACAAATAGTCATGTATCTTATGGTTATATTTTTATAAAAATTCAAGAATAGGCCAATTGATAGAGACAACAAGGAAATTTGTGATTCCCACAGGATGGCAAGTTGCAGAAATATTAAACTCTTTGTTTTAGGCTACAGGGTTATTTGTTGGGTCAAAATTGTTGTATTAGTTGTATTACTCAATGTTGTAGATTTCTTCAAAATTTATTATTTATGTGTGTTTGGAGGCTTCAGACTGTTCTTTTCTACTTATTTTGAAATATATCATAAATCATTGCAGATTATAGTTACCACACTTTTCTGTAGAAGAAAAAATTAATCCATGTCTAACAATATTAGGCATTTATTATATAACCTCTCTACTTTATTAAATCTAAACTGTTAAAGTCATTGATGACTGTATAGATGAGAACAGATGAGTTATAAGCACCCAATGCAGAGCCAATTACATTTTGTTCTATAGAAATTTTAAGTGTTCTATTTATATCCATAAAATGCACTGCAGTAATGAGGCAACTTTATCTCAAAGGTTCTAGGTAAAAACAGATCCCACTGACACTGTAGTGGAAGAAGTTACAGAGAAAGTCTTCAAAAAGCTGACAGTTAAAATTGTTAAGGGGATCAAAGATGATACAAATAAGCATCTTAATATATTAAAGAACACTGAAATATAATGCAGGATATTAAAGACCACTTTAGTAATGACACAGAGGTTCTGAAAAAGAATCAAGCAGATATCCTGAAAATGAAATATTTACTTGAAATTCTTCACAATAAGCAAGACCAGTCAGAAAAAATTGTATCAGTAGTTGAAGACAATGTAGACATTCTAGAAGAGTGATGGTGAAATTTTTAAAGACCAAGTGCCCAGACTGCAACCCAAAACCCACTTTTTATGGCAAGGTACCAACACTGCAATTAAACTTAAATATCTGGGGCTCAGCTGCTGGAGTGACTTGGCTCATGTGCCAATAGATAAGGCTCTGCATGCCCATGACAACATGCATGCTATAGGTTCACTAATAATGGAAAAATAGCAAGAGACAAAGTAAAGATTATACAAGAGTATCTAGATGAGCCTAAAACTATAAATTTAAGGTATTATCACATAGTGAAGGGGTCAAAGTAGAAGCAAATGGCATGAAAAATTTATCTACTGAAATTATTGCATAGAAATTCCCAAATCTGGGGAATGAAAACAGCCAGAGAAAAGAGAGTTAGAAACCCAAATATGTCTATTTGACCAGAAAAGCACCTCTCCATTACACATCATTCAAAATTTCAGAAACTCAGAAAACAGAAAGAATACTAAAAGTTGTGAGAAAGAAGCACTAGATCACCAATGAGAGCAAACACATTAGAATAATAGCAAATTTCTCAACACAAACATTAAAGGCCAGGAAATTGTAAGGTTTTTCAGATCTAAAACAATAGTTGCTGGCTCAGACTCTTTTATACTACCAATCTATCTTTCAAAAAGAATGAGAAATAAAGACCTTCCACAGTAAGGATATACTAAAGAAATTCATGGCCACTGAGGCATTCTAGCAGAAAATACTTCGGGAAATCATTAACAGAAACAAGGAAGACAATGACATCCATGAGGGCTGAGGAAAACATAAATGTCCCTGAGAGACTAGTTAAACAAAAAAGAAACAGAAAGGAATCAAGCACTACAAAAACAATATAATGACATGAATCATTACATATCTTCTAGTACTAACTCTCAATGTAAATGGTTTTAATTCTCCAATCAAAAGTCATGGTCCAGCAGACTAGATTAAAAAATAAGAGCCAAATGCATGTTGCTTGCAAGAGACACACCTTATCCACAAAGACATGCAGAAACTGAATATGAAATGAAGAAAAATGATACTCCAAATATTTGGAGGCTGAAAGCAGGCAGAAGTAGCTATTCTAATTTCTGACAAAGTTGTCTTCAAACCAAAAACTAGCAGAAGATACCAAAAAAGTTATTATGTATTGGTAAAGAAAAGATTCACCAAGAAGAAGTAACATTTGTAAATATGTATTTACCAAATATCAGCGCACCCAATTTTGTAAAATAAAAACTACTTGACAAAAAGACACAAGAACCCCAATACATAACAAAGTGAGGCACTTATCAACCCATTCTCATAAATACACAAGTCAGCCAGCCAAAAAAATCAACAAAGAAATATGAGTCCAATTATACTGTGGAACAAATGGATTTAATGAATGTGTACAAAGTATTTCACCCAACAATTGAAGAATCTACATTCATTTCAGCAGCCAATGGAACTTTCTCCAAAACAGATGACATTTTAGCCTATAAAATGCATCTCAATTAAAAAGAATAGAAATATTCTTATGAGTCCTGCGAAACAATGTAATGAAATTAGAAATCAATGGCTAAAGAAATCAGAGAGTTTATACAAACAAATGGAGATTGATTAATGGGTCACAGAAGAAATCAGGGAAGAAAATTTAAAAGTTTGAGAATCAACTGACAATGGAAACACAACATATCAGAATCTATGAGACACAATGAAAGCCATTGGAAGAAGGAAGTTTACAAATATGAGTACCTCCTTATGAAAAACACAGTGACCCCCCAAACAATGTATGTATCTCAAGGTCTTAGAAAAACAATCTATACTCAAATATAATAGAAGGAAATTATTAATATCAGTAAAAAGGTAACAAAACTGAGACTAAAAACTACAAAGGATAAACACATCAAATATTTGTTCCTTGAACTGATGAAAAGACAGATAAACACTAATATAAATTTAATAAAAAAAGGAGAAAGACCTAGCTCAATAAAATTAGAAATGAAAGAGGCAAAATTACAATGAACATCATTGAAATTCAGAGGATTATTAGGAAATATTTTGAGGAAAAATATTTCAATAAATCAGAGTATCTAAAGGACATGGCTAAATTCCTAGACACATACGATTTACCAAAATTTAACCAAGAAGCTATAAAAAATGCAGAATAGCCCAATAATAAATAATGAACTTGCAGTTCTAATCAAAATACAAGTGATGAGGAAAAGCACAAAGCCAACATATTTATGATAAATTTTACTAAATTTTAGAGTACTAAAACAAATAACCAATGAAAACTTTCCATGTAATTTAAGTGGAAGAAATGCTTCCAAACTCATTCCATGGACCAAGTACTGCCCTGACACCAAGCTATTTAAGAACTTGACAAAACAAGAAAACAATAAACCAATAATCTTGATGAACATAAACGCAAAAATTCTTAATAAAATCCTTGCAAACAGAATTCAGCAACTAAGAAAAAGATTATGCACCATGATGAAGTTGACATGATGGGGATGGCAGAAAAGTTCAAAATATATGAATCAATAAGTGTAATATACCATATAAGGATAAAGAGTATATAATTCATATGATCATCTCAATACAGGCAGAAAAATGTCTTCAACAAAATTCAAAATTCGTTCTTGGTAAAAACCCTCATGAAAATAGTTGGAGAAGTACATTAGCTAAAACTAATAAGGGCCATTTATGACAAATGCACAGCCAGCATCATACTGAGTTAAGAAAAACAAATTATTTCCTCTGAAATTAGAGAAAAGCCAAGGGTACCCATACTTTCCAATCCTGTTCAATATAGTACTTGAAAATTTAGCAAGAACAATCAGACAAGTAAAAGAAATGAGATAATATGAATAAAAAAGGTAGTAGCCAAATTGCCTTTATTTGTAGATATAATTATTTGCATAGTAATTTTTTTAAATCTCCATCAGAAAATTGTATCTCTTATTAAAAAGTTAAGAAAAGCAGCAGGATAGAAAATTAACATACAGGGGCCGGTGAGATGGCTCAGCAGCATAAGCACCTGCCAGGCAAGTGCGAGGGCCTGAGTTCAACTCCCAGAACCCCCATACGGAAAAAGGGCCAATGATATCTCTCAGTGGCATGGGCGCCTGCTGGCGCGAGAGGTCCTGAGGTAGACCCCTGGTACCCACAAAAAAAAAGAATTTCAGATTTAGTATTATCATGATTAAATATGCAACAATGATACCTTAAGCATTCAAGTGCATAGTTGGTTGGCATAAAGTACATTTGCCTTATTCTGCAACTTTCACTACTATCAATTTCTTGCAAATTTGCAGCATTCCATAATGAAACTGTATCCTTGAAACAAGAACTCCCCCTTCTCTTTTCCCCTCAACTCATTGAACCAACCATTCTACTATCTATGTCTATGAATCTGACTACACTAGATAATTCATGTAAGGGGAATCATACAATGTTTGTCTCTTTGCCTCTGGCTTGTTACACTTAGCTTGTTTTCAAGATTCACCCGTGTTTCAATATGTCATTATTTTACACATTATTAAGCTTGAATAATATTCATTTTATGAATATACCACATTTTATCCACTCACCCACCAATAGACAATGGGAACACTTCCATCTTTTGGTTGTGTGGATAATGCTACTGTGAAAACTGGTGAAAAAGTGTCTGTTTCAGGTGAGCATTTTTACTTCTTTTGAGTAATACTTAGGCATAACTATTGAAAAATATAACTATATGTTGAATAATGTATATCTATTTTTAATTTTTTGAGGAACTGCCATAAAATTTTCCACAGTGTCTGCACCATTTTATATTCACACCAGTAGTGCACAAGGGTTTCAATTTCTCCACAAGCTTACAAACACATTATTTTCTCATATTTTTTGTTTTTATACTGGTCTTCCTAATGCTTACAAGTGGTATCTCATTGTGATTTTGATTTTCATTTTCCTAAATACTAAGGAGAATGATCATTTTTATGTATATATTGGTCATTTGTGTATCTTTGTTTTCTTCAATCAGATTTTATTTGTACATTTTAGATATACATAATGATCACATTCATCATAGAGAATTTGTACCTGTACATGATATAACTTAATTTTTTTCTCATTCCCCTAACCTCTCTTCAACCCCTCCTCCACTCCCAATTTAAAAAAAACATTTGTTTTCAATATTTCCTTCTTCTCTCACTTTTTTTACTTTTCTCTTCTTTCTTTCCTATTCCCCTCCACATTTGAACAGTTTCTTCCTGTTGCACAATACCTAATATACATTTTCCTCCTTATTTACCTTTTCAGTTTCTCACACCAGAGAAACAATGTAGTATTTACACATGTGCGTCTAATTTGATATTATGGTCTCAAAGTGCATCCATTTACCTAGGAATGACTCATGCTTATTCTTTATGGCAGAGTAGTACTCCTTTTGTATGAAAAAAACCACGTTTCTTTAATCATTCATTGGGTGATGGGTATTTGGGCTGTTTCCAAGATTTGGCTATTACAAATTGTGCCACTATAAACATGGGAGTACACATATCCATGTGGTATGATGCTTTTAATTCTCTCAGGAAGATACCCAGAAGGGGAATAGCTGGGTCAAATGTGTCATCTAGTCCTACTTTTTGAGGAATTTCCAAACTGATTTCCACAGTGGTTGCACCAGTCTACACTCCAACCAACATGCACCAGGGTTCCTTTTTCCCCACAGCCCCACAAGCATTTGTTATTGGTTGATTTCTTGATGAAAGCCATTCTTTCCGGAGTGAGATGGAATCTCAGTGTTGTTTTTATTTCCATCGCTCTAATGAAAAGTGATGGTGAACATTTTCTCATATATTTATTTGCTGCTTGTACTTCTTCATCAGAAAAGTGGGTCTTCATCTCAGATGCTTATTTTTGGATTGGCTCTTTAAATTTGGGGGGTCTGATATTTTTGAGTTTGTATGTGTCCTCCAAAGTAATCCTTTGTCTGAGAAACAGCTGGCAAACATCTTTTCCCACAGTGCAGGTTGTCTCTTCACTCTGTTATTGGTTTCTGTTGCTGTGCAAAAGGTTTTCTTTTTTTTTTTGCAAAAGCTTTTTAATAAGGTGAGATCCCAGTTGTTGATTCTTTGTGATAGTTCCTATGCAATCTGGGATTTATTCATAAGTGTCTCCTTACACCAATGTCTTCAACAGTTTTACCTATTCTGTATTCCAGCAGATTTAATATTGTTGTTTTACTATTAAGATCTTTGATCCATTTCAACTTTAGTTTAGTGCATGGTGAAAGATATGGGTCCAATTTCAATCTTTGGCATGTGCAAAGCCAGTTTTTCCAGCACCATTTATTAAAGAGGCTACTTTTTTTCCAGGGAATGTGTTTGGCACCTTTATCAAAATTAAGTGGCTAAGTATGTCTGGAATTTCTGCATCTTCTAATCTGTTCCATTGATCCTCTGTTCTGGTTCTTTTTTGTTCATTTGTTTGTTTTTATGCCAGTATCATGTTATTTTTATCACAATAAATTTGTAGTATAACTTCAAGTCAGGGATTGTGATGTCTCTTGCCATGCCCTTGTTGCCCAGAATTGTTTTTTCTATTCCAGGACTCTTCTGGTTCTGAATGAATTTCAGGATTTGTTTTCTCTAATTCTGTGAGATATCCTATTGGAATTTTGATTGGAATTGCATTAAATCTGTGTATCAGTTTTGGAAGTATGGCCATTTTCACTATATTGGATCTTCCTAACCAAGAGCAAGGGATATATTTCCATATTCTGATATCCTCTTCAATCTCTTTTTTTCAGAGTACTGTAGTTTTCAATGTAGAGGTCTTTTACTTCCTTCATTAGATTGATTCCTAGGTATTTCATTTCTTTGGATGCTGTTGTGAAAGGTGTTGTTTCCCTAGTTTCTCAGTGAGTTTGTTATTCATGCATAGGAAGGCTATTGATTTTTGAGTGTTGATTTTATATTCAGCTACACTATTAAATTAAGTTATAAAACTCAGAAGTTATTTGTTGAAGATTTGGGTCTTCTATGTGGAGTATCATGTCATCTGTGAAAAATAATTTAACTTCTTTCTTTCCTATTGTCATTCCTTTTATTTTTTTCTCTTGTCTAATTGTTCTGGCTAAAGGTTCCATAATTATATTGAGTCAGACTGATTATACTGGACAACCTTGTCATATTCCTGACTTTAGATTGAAAGCCTTCAGCTTTTGTCTGTTTAGTATGATGTTGGCTGTTGGTTTGTCATAGATGGCTTTTATCAGATTGAGATAAAAACATCTATTAAAATTTTCTGTAAGGTTTTTATCATGATTTGGTTCTAGAGTTTGTCAAAGGGTTTTTCTGCATCTAGTGAGGTGATCATATGGTTTTATCCCTATGTTCTGTTAATATGATGCATTATATTTATTGATTTACATATGTTGAACCATCCTTACATCCCTGGGATGAATCCAACTTGGTTTTTATTTATAATCTTCTTGATGATTTCTTCATTCTGTTCGCCAGTATCTTATTGAGGATTTTTGCACATGTGTTCATTAGGGAGGTTGGCCTACCTATAGTTCTCTTTCTTAGTTGGGTCCTTCTCCAGTTTTGGTATCAGGGTAATGCTTACTTCCAGGAATGAATTTCGGAGTATTGCTTCCCTTTCAATTTCATTAAAGAGTTTGAGAAGTAGCGGTATTATGACTACACTAAATTTCTTGTAGAATTCAACAGTGAATCTGTCAGGGCCTGGATATTCTTTGTTGGTAGGTTATTAATTACATTTTTTATTTCATTGATTAATTTTGGTTTATTTATGATTTGTATATTTCTCAATTCAGCTTTAGAAATTCATATGTATCTAGTAATCTATCCATTCTGCATTTTCATCTCAGTGGAACACAAGTTCTCAAAGTAGTTAATAGATGACCTTCTGAATTTCTGCAGAGTCCATTGTGATTTCACACTTTTCATTCCTAATTGTGTGGATTTGAGTCTTTTTTTGATAAGTTTGGCTATGAATTTTTCAACTTTATTTAATCTTTCAAAGAACCATCTCTTCAATTCATTGAGTCTTTGTATTTTTTTAGTCTACACTGCATTAATTTCTGCTCTGATCTTTATAATTTCCTCCCTCATATGAGCTTTGGGCTTGGCTTGCTGGGGTTTTTTTTGGAAGTATCAGGTTCAAAATTAAGTTATTAATTTGAGCTTCCTCTGATTTCCTAGTATGGGAATTCATTGCTATAAATTTCTCTTTTGGGATCACTTTCATTGTGTCCCGTATACTCCTATATGTTGTATTATAGTTATCATTTAATTGTGGAAACTGTCTAATATCTTCTTTAATTTCATCTGTGACCTATTGGTTGTTCAGGAGGGTGCTATTTAATTTCCTCGTGTTTATGAATATCTTGTGGTTTCTTTTGCATTTGATTTCAAATTTCATTGCACTATAGTCTGTTAATATGCATGGGATAATTTCAATACCTTTCACTTAATTAAGTATGTTCTATGAGTTCTATGAGTAATGGTCTATTTTGGAGATTATCCCATTTGCAGCTGAGAAGAATACATATTCTGATGTGGAGTGGAACAGTCGGTAGACATATACTTAGTACATTTGTTCAAAACTTGGTGCTGTTCTAATATTTCATTTTTGATTTTTTGTCTAGTTGATCTATTTGTGGCTGTGGAGTACAGAGATCTCCAATACCCTAGTATTAGTGTTTATTAGATATTTCATGTCCATTAATATTTTTCTATAGTTGGATGCCTTGGTATTTGTTGCATATATATTTATGATTGTTATCTCTCCCTCTTGGATCATTCCCTTTGCAAGGATGTAGTGGCCTTCTTTGTCTTTCTTAATAAGTCTTGGCTTGAAATTCATTTTGTCTGCAAATAGAATAGCTTCCCCTGGTTTTTCTGTGTTGCTGTCACATGGAGTATGGTTTTCCATGCTTTCACTTTCAGTCTATGAATTTCTTTTTGAATTAAATGTATTTCTTTTATGCAGCATATTGTTGGATCTTGTTTCTTGATCAATTCTGCCACTCTGTTTCTTTTGATTGTTGATCTGAGATCATTTACATTGATGGTTATTACTGGTATGTATTAACTCATCCTTGTCATGTTATTTTCCTGTTGTTGGCTCCCCAATTTTCCCCCCTCTGTTTGTTTTCCTTGCCTGTTGGATTCTTTCTGTTGGGTTTGTGGAGTTTTAGTCCTAGTTATCTCTTTTGAGAATTTCCTTCAGAACACTTTGGTGTGCTGGTTTTGTGGTCATGAATTTCTTCAGGTGTTCTTTGTCCTGGAAGTACCTTATTTCTCCATCAATTTTAAAAGATAGTTTTGCAGGGTACATCAATCTGGGTTGGAGATTGTTTTCTTTAGGGCTTGAGATACTTCACTCCAAGCTGTCCTTGACTTGAGGGTTTGTGTTGAGAAATCAGCTGTTATTCTGATCATATCTATAGGTGATTTGCTTCTTTTCCTAAGAGTTTTTAATCTCTTCTTTTGTCAAATTTCTGGAACCTTGATTATGATATGCCTGGCTGTAAATTTCTTTTTGATCATGATTAAATGGAGTTTGATATGCTTCACTTATATCTATGTCAAATTCTTTTTCCCTGTGAGGGAAGTTTTCTGCCATGATATCTCTGAACAGGTTTTCTATATCATTTGTGCTACCTCCTGCCTTTCCATAGACTCCAATCTATCTTATGTTACTCTTCTTTGCATCATCTAGCAGCTGCTATATGCCAGGGCCTGTTGATTTCTTATGGTCCCTTGCCATTTTTAAGAAATCTTTTATTTCATGATTGCTAACTGCAAGCCTGTTCTATATCTAAGATCTTGTCTTCACATTGGCTTATTCTGCTGCAGATACTTTTAATGGAATATTTATTCTCCTGGATAATTGCTTAAATTTGTTTTATGGATTCCATTTCTTTCCTATGTTGTGCATTCATGACCTGCATAATTTCCTTAAGTGCCTGTATTTTTTTTAATCTGTATCTGCTCTAGAGTAACTAAGCATGTTTTTCATTGTGGTCACCATTTTTGTAGTTATCTGAGAAATTTCTTCTGATTTGAAATTTTTCTAGAGCCTTATTCATTTGTTGTGTTGTTAGCAATTCAGAGAGGCCACGTGGGTGGCATTCAGATTGTCCCACATTATTGATCCCTGGGTTTACCTTTGATGAACTGGATGGCAGGGGTTGTATCTTGTTTAACTGTCTTCTCATTTTCTTATTTTTTTTAGTTTAATTCCTGGGTTGTTGCTTGTAAATTGCCTATCATGTGTTGTTTTATTGCTAGTTTTTGAACCCTTAGACAATGACTACTTCTCTGAAGTGTCTTCCAGGTGTAGCTAGTTTTTGAGTTTTGAATCATTTGCAAGATCCTACCTCTTCAATTTGTTCAGAAGGAGAAGCTACTGCCTGCTTGGCTCAGCCCTTGGTCCTTTGGCATTGGCCCACAGTATTTTCTCTGATGCTTAGGCAATCTCAGTTTTGGTATACAAGGAAGAACAGCTGGTTAAAACTATTATGTCACTTTGGCTAAAATGGTACAATAAGCATTAATAATATAATCAAACACAGCCTAGGGCTGGTGAGATGGCTCAGTGGCATAAGCGCCTGCCTGGCAAGCATGAGGGCCTGAGTTTGACTCCTGGTACCCACATATGAAAAAAGGGCTGGTGATATTGCTCAGTGGCACGGGCACCTGCTGGCATGCGAGGTCCTGAGGTCGACCCCTGGTACCCACAAAAAAATAATAGCCTAAAAAAGGACAAATTGATGTAACCATTAATTTGCCACCTTTAAACTTATGAACTAGATTTGTTCATATATAACAAAATTTAAAACAAACCAGAAAATTATATGCAGTTAATGAGTCCTCAATATGCCAATTTTACCCTCATGGGTGAAAATTTAAAAGGGTTTAAGGAAAAAAAAAACCCAGAGAAATAAAAGAAATATAGCAGATTAGAAGGAAGGCTGGAGGACAAAGAAAGATCATGCAAACTTTGGGAAACTGGTGCAGAAGAAAGGAAGTCAAGAGAGAAGGAAGAAAAAAGGAAGAACATAATATAACAACCACAAGAAAGCTAGAAACTACTTTCACAATCATAAGACCAAGATCAAATAATGAAAAACAACAACATAGAAAAGAAAAACAAAACAAAATATAAACAAAACAAAAAATAAAGGACAATATAGTTCACTTCCAGGTTTGTTTTTGCTGTCACTTGTAGACAAGTTTTTGAGACAGAGTCTAGATCTGTGTTGATTCATCCCAGCAAGCCAGCAGTAGCTTTATGGTGAGGTAGTGGATAATCTCAGCAAACGCAAACCTTTATTTCCCCTATAGTTCAGGCTAGTTTCTAGCCATGAGGCTGGGACCAGGCCAGTTCAGCCTACATCCATCAGTGAACCTTCTGTGGCTTGAACTCAGCTGGGAGCGACTGGATGGACCCAGCTCTTGTTCTGAGTTCTGAGGTCACTTGGAATGTCTCCAAGATGGCTCCCAGCCAATCATCTTCTCCTGCAGGATGTCCAATCCCACAGTATTCACCAGCAGCTAGTGCAGTCCTCCATGTCCACTGTTTTCTCCCACTGCTGTGTCTCTCCGTGGGAGCTTTTGGTGTTGTTAGCAGTCACCATATGTATGCAGGTTTGAACCTCTCCTCCCACACAATGTGTCCTGACTCAGAGAGAAGACTCTGCCAGCTACCTCCTTCTTTGAACTTTCTCTCTTCACTCTACCCTTGGGCTTCAATTCTCATTTCAGATCCTTCCTGGGTCCAGGGGACCCACTTCCCTCCTTTTTCTCTTCCTCTTGCTGCTATATCCCAGTGTCTGGACAGATATTCTCAGAGAGGCTCTTTCTTGGCTGCTAACCACTCCACCATCTTCCTGGAAGTCTCTCCCACAAATAAACTTTTCATCATCATAATAATGATATTATAATCCCAGCATTCTGGAGGCTGAGGCAGGAGCATCATTGTGAGTTCCGGGCCAGCCTAGGCTACATAAGTGAGTTCAAGGCCAACCTACACTACTGTGGAGACCTATTGTGTGGTTTGATGTTCTCTGAGGATAATTTGCAGCATGCAGTAAAAAGTCACAGAAAAATGTGTTTTAGTCAGCTGGAGGCTCTGAACCAAAGCCCATTTGTGTATGTTTGAAGAAATATCTATTTAGATTTTTTGGCATTTTTGTTTGGATTTTTTTTTGATTACTTGTTTCTTGCTCATGCAATATGTGAGCTCTATAGATTGACAATAGATAAACAGATAGATATATTCTTGATATTAGTCCCATATCAGATATATGATTGGCAAATATTTTCTCTCTTCTGTGAATAGCTTTTTTACTGTTATTTTCCTTTGATGCACAATTTTAGTGTTCAATATTCATTTTTTGTTGCCTGATCAACAAATCATAGCCGAATTAAATTTATTTTTCTTTCTATATCTTCTTCTAAGAGTTTTGTACTTTTAAGTCTTGAGTATAGACATTTGATGCATTTAAAATTAACTTTTATATGAGGTGTCAAGTATGGGTCTACCATGATGCTTTTGTGTACGTAAATGAAGCTTACTCACCCCAGTTATCAATAAACTATCCTTTCCTCATTTAATAAATGGACTCCCATATTGAAAATAATTTCCTCATTTTTGTAATCCTTTATTCATGTGTTCTCTACCTTGTTTACATTGATCAAGTTGACTTTTTTATCCCTGAGTCACAGTGTTTTTATTACTGTAACTATGTAGTAAATTTGGAAATTGTGAAGTGGAAGACCTCCAGAATTTTTATTTTTAGAAATTGTTTTTTGGGCCGGTGAGATGGCTCAGCGGCTTAAGCGCCTGCCCGGCAAGCGCGAGGGCCCGAGTTCGACTCCCGGAACCCACATACGAAAAAGGGCCAGTGATATCGCTCAGCGGCACGGGCGCCTGCTGGCGCACGAGGTCCTGAGGTCGCCCCCCCGGTACCCACAAAAAAAAAAAAAAAAGAAATTGTTTTAGCTATATGGGGCCCATTGATATTTCTTAAGAGTTTTGAATTGTGCCTTCATGTTTCTACAAAAATTGTCCACCTGATTTGGCAAAGATTGCATTGAATCTTCACTGTGTGGAATGTTGAGGAGTACTGACTTTGTAACATTATTTACATCTTCCAATTACTGAATAAAAGACATATTTATATTTATTTTACACTTCTCTTATTTATCTTAGCAGTATTTAAAATTTGTAATTTTACAACTTTTGCAAATTCTTGGCTATATTTTCCCTGGAACATTTATTATTTTCATGTCACTTCATTTCTGGTTTTTCTATTTTTTTTGGAATTCTGATATAAGAGAAGCTATGTGTCATAATCACTTTCCCATTTCTGGGACACAATGTCCACTACTTTCATCTTAAAGTAAGAGAGATTTATTGCAGTTTATGATATCAGTCCAAAGACATCAAACAAAAAGATAATATTAATTAGAATAATTCATAGAGAATGAAAGGTTAGACTCAGAATCTAAACACGTCTCTGGTACTAATTTTGCTATAATTTGTAGTGTTAAAAATGTACCCTAATCTTTCTGAGTCTCAAGAACTCTTCCATAATTAATTAATATTTATTAAACAACAGTTCTGTTTGTATTAAATGAGTTGATATGTATAAAGCCCTGACTTATTAACTGGTAGATATGAGGCACCTAATACTTTTTACTGATTTTATATTTATATTACAATGGTACCATGTATTTATGTAGACCTCTGCTGTTTAAATTCACTATTTTACTTATTTAATACTTTGAATCACTTAGACTTCACTACTTAGTTGTAACATGGCTTTGTATGGTAGGTGTTTTCCTAATAAAAAGAAGTGCAAATTGTTTTATTCTTTATCTTACTTTCTAACTTCAAAGAAGTCTTTCTTTGAATTTTGTTGTATCTATAGTTGGTAATACACACCTGCTGGTTTTTCTACCCCTCCCCCTTGTTCAGTAGATCATTTTTAGTAAAATACTGAAATACAATGTAAGAAATTATAATTACTAGAAATTTTTATGAATCCCACTGTGCCAGAAAGAAATCTTTTGTCAGTCTCCTTAATGAATCTCCTCCCAAGTCTGTGATTTGCTAAAAGAAGGGGTGCTTGTGAGAATGCATTAATATATTAATATAGATTAATATAATGAATTAATATATAGACTTGTAACCAAACTTAAGATCATTGAAAATTAATAAACCATCTTTAACTGTGTAATTAATGAATTTCCATATGAGTGATTTAGCGTAAGAAATTTAAATTTTGTGTGATTCAAATTGGAGTGGTTTGAATGTGGAGGTTTTCATTTCTTTGGAACTCAAGATAATTTTTTATTTTCTTAAAATGTTTACCAAGCATACATCCATTTCTCTCTAAATAGTATGCCATTTTCATTACGCTAAGATAACATTCTACCCAGGTGATAAAAGACTTGGGCATATTAAATGCAAGAAATAATTAATTACTTTTTCCCCGCACCTCATTTTCAAGTTAAAAGAATCATTACTAACTTGATCAGATTACACTAGTTTTCTAATCTAAGAACAAATTCAGTATAAAGGTTAAAAATCTTTGTCATTATGTTAAAATTCCCAGGAAATATATCAAAAATCTTTTTTTTTTCTGGGTACTGGGGGTTGACCTCAGGACCTTGCGTGCCAGCAGGTGCCCATGCTGCTGAGCGATATCACCAGCCCTTTTTTAATATGTGGGTTCCAGGAGTTGATCTCGGGCCCTCGTGCTTGCCAGGCAGGCACTTATGCCACTGAGCCATCTCACTGGCACTCAAAAATCTTTCTTGACTGATTGTTGAGACATTGTTCCATCTATTTGCTCACTTTGATTTTTGATTGGGAACTTCTCTTCTTTAATGTCTTTATTTTACTGTGGGCCCTCCAGCTTCCCTTTAACAAAGCATCTCTTCCAAATCTCTTGATGATCTTTTGAAATTGAAAGTTGATCCTTCTTGTAAGAAAGATTAGCAACCCTTTTCCATATTATTAAAGTTGAAAACGGTGGAAACTTTATTTTCCTCTTAATCTAAACATTAAAATTCCATGGGACAGTTATATTACTGCCATCCTATTTTTGAAATACTTCAGTTAAACTCTTGTATAGAAATGTTAATATGCATCCAAGATACTTAGATATAAACTAACTATACAAATTAATTCAGTAATTAGTACAATTTAGTAAACTGAAAGAAAATCATTGGTTAAATCTTGCTCCCTTCTTCACATTCTGCATGAATCATATGGATCAGCAGTATACTTAGAAGTTCAAGCCATTTGGATATTATTGTTTATTCAAATGTCTATTAATTCTGTTATGGTTTACCTGATTACTTGTGTGTAGTATATCTTAATGTACTATAAAATGTAGATAATTTTATTTGTCTGCATCATTTCCATATGGTGGCATACAACACTTGAATTTATTCTATCCTATATTTGGCTGATTTACAGTCCTACTAATTTTTTTTCCATAAAGGGTAATCCTAGACATTGCAAAAAATATCATTCAAGATCTTGTTCCCTCACCTATGCAGTAACTTTTCCTCTTAATTGCTTAGTTAAGCTTAATTTCTTTTAGCTTGTTTGAAGAAGACAACTATATAGTGGAATTGCTTTACTTAGCCTAGATTTTTGTATTAATAGTATTTTCCATTTTCAATTATTCTTGTTTTTGTTCTGTCAAGAGCCCATTTAAAAGATGGGGTAATATAAAACACCTGAATTTATGCATTTCTTCTTTTTAAATGTTTTTTTCTTTCAGTTTACACCTCATGATGCTACTGAATTTCTTTTCAAGACAGTAAAGGTATATGATAATGTTTAAATTTTACTTAGAATTATTTCCAGCCCTAAATGAGTGAATGAATCTCTTTTTATTTTCAGTCTATTTATCCACATGAAGCCAACAAATACAGTGCAGAGCTCTATAATTATTATCTACAATAAGTACTCCTCTTTTTCTATGAAGGACAATGATTGAACTACTAAACTGGAAGGTGACTTTAAATTTTCAAATACAATATGTCTCCAAAGAAAATCAAGCAGCCCAGCTACTTCTTTGTCATTAGATATAAACAAGAAGAATCTCAGAAATTATATTATTTTATTGGATTTAGATTTCCTTTCTTGAGCTTTCTAAAACATAAACATTCCTATACTGCCAGGTTTTAATGCAAGTAATTTAATAGTAGCATTTTATTTTTTATTGTAATTATTAATGCATGATACTTGTACAAATGATATTCACTGATATTTATATACTTATATACATTGTACATTAATTATGTCCCCCTATCCTTCTACCCTTGCCCCACTTATTTGGCATTCTAACTAGTCCCCAGTAGTTCCTCTTCTACTTTCAGGCTTTTTTGTTTATTTGATTGTTTATTTGTTTGTTTGTTTGTTTCCACATATAAGAAAGAACATACAGAGGACTGGTGAGATGGCTCAGCAGCATAAGCGCCTGCCTGGCAAGCCCAAGGGCCCGAGTTTGACTCCCAGAACCCACATACAAGAAAAGGGCCAGTGTTATTGCTCAGTGGCAGGGGCGCCTGCTGGCATGCGAGGTCCTCAGGTCGACCCCCGGTACCCACAAAAAGAAAAAAAAGAAAGAACATACAATAATTTTTTTCTGCATCTGGCTTATTTAACATAACAACCTCCATTTCCATCCATTTTGCTACCGAAGACATGATGCTATTATTGTTTATGGTTGAATGATACTCCATTATGTATATATACCACATTTTCTTTATCAATTCATCTTTTGATGGACGTCTGGGCTGACTTTATGTCTTAGCTATTGTGACTATTAGTGATGCAATAAACATAGACAGGCAGGTATTTTTTGTACACTGACTTCGGTTCCTTCAGATCTACTCCCACAAATGAGGTAGCTGGATCATATGGTAGTTCTTTATTTGCTTGCTCAAGGAGCCTCCATACTCTTTTCCACAGTGGCTCTATTAATTTATATTTCAACCAAAATTGTATAAGGGTTCCCTTTTTGCAACGTCCTCGCCAGCATTTAGTATTTTTTGGTTTTTTGATAATAACCATTCTAACTGGGATAATATGGTATCTTTTTGTATTTTTGAGTTACTTTTCCCTGATGGATAATGATAATGAACACATTTTCATATATAATTTACCAATTAACACCTTGAAATAAATACGAATACTGTCACTAGTACTAAAGTGTTTTTCTTCTTCTTTTCATTACTGTAGCCAACCATTGGAAATTTTCAGATTTCATGAAGTTTTGTAATCCACTTCACTTATTTTACTGCAGAAAGACAGGATTTAATTATTCTTTATGACCAAGTAATGTTTCATTGTATATTATACATTATACAAGTATACATATGTAAATACATATAATATTATATATATTTTCTTTACCCATTTTTCCCTTGGTGGACAGTATCATGATTTATATCTAGAAGTTCCCCAAAGCCTCATGCACTCATATATGTAGCTTTGGGGAGGTGACTGTGTCAACAGTGTGTGATACTCATCATTTGATTAGTTCACCAATGAGTTTGTAGATAATGTGATGTTGGTAGGTGAAGCCTGGTAAAAGGAGGTGGGTCTCTGGGGCCATGGTTTGCAAGGGTATATCTCCCTCCCTTTCTTCCCTTGAATTCCCTGCTTCCTATCTGCCCTTTTATGAGCTGCTTCTCCTCTGCCATACCCCTCCTAACATGACACCCTTACTTGGAGCCAGGCAACTATGGACTGAAACCTCTACAAACAGTAAGCCAAAAATAAACCTTTCCTCTAATTTGTGGGTATCGAGTATTGTGTCCCAGCAACAAGGGAAGTAACAGAGAGAGGCATCTATGTAGATCCCTTATGTCAGCTACTGTGACTAAATACACAATAAACATGTGCTTGCAGGTAACTCTTTTATGTGCTTATTGCACTTCTTTTGGATATATACCCCATAATGGCAAAATACATTATAGATACTGCTACTTAGTGACCTGTTTAATGACTGTTCAGACTTGTGACCAAAGTGTGATGTTCAGATTTTTGACCCACTGCTCAGAATTACCACTCACATTTGGACTTACAGCACATGAACATTAGTGGCAGTGTGGCTTTATGGTGGCTTCTTCAACAGTAAATTACTATTTTTGCTGATTGCACTGCACAACACAGTACCGTAAATTTTGTTCCATTATACATGATAATACTACATATTAGAGTTATGCAAATAAAAGCAAAGTCATGAAGTTGGAGTTTCCTTTGAACATTTGTTCTGAATATTTTAATGTACATAACTATATATAAGTGCTCATTTAGTGACTAATTCATTTAACAACCTGTTTGCAGGAACTGAACTCAGTCAATAAATAAGGAATGTCTGTATATGATGCACTCTATTTTTAGCTTGGGAGAGACTCCACACTGCTCTCTGTAATGTGCTAATATTATTATTCCCACCAATAATGTATGAAAATTCTTTTTGTGCCCATCCTTGCCTGCATTTGTTATTTTGTTTTGTTTTGGTTTGTTTTTGATAACAGCTTTTGTAGCTACCGTACTACCTGAAAATAAAATGGGGACTCATAAAATTTTGCTCTAAAAGGTGCAAAGGGCTTATTTCTAGGAGACAGCTTATTTTTTCATTTACAGCGATATATATTTACTTATGCGCAAAAATCATTTATTCATGTAGAAAAATGACTTTTGTTCATGTATAAAAATCTACATTTATTCAAATTGTCATTTTATCTTCTTCTGGAACATCATTATAACTTTCTAAACTCCAAATTCTAGCCTCAATTTCTTTCAACTCCATTTCTTATAAAACCATTTGCCCCATTCCCTCCAGCAATAGAGCTCTCCTTAAATGAGCACATCTTATCCATTTAACCTGCTTATAGTACATTGGCAACACAGCTGTCAGTCACTTTATCCCATGAATTCTCCATCCAAGTCATGTTAGTTGAATACTTATGAGACAGAATTGGCAACAAAAATGATGTTAAGAGTGATGGTCCACACAAAAGTGACAAACACTTGCAGGCACATTATGTACATCCATTACAAAACAATATGTATTGAATTATGAAGACTCATAAAGCATGTCCATTTATTATCAAGTTCACATGTTATTTTTGCATTGTGTCTTTACCTTGGTCATTCAGTGATAAGTCCTAAGTTCATCTATTAGCATAGGCATTTACTTCTAATCCAAAGACATCTGCTTGGATATTTACAAATACTTAATTATAATTTATATTATTTATTTTAATTATTAATATCAATGATATTTATATTTAATTCTATATTACTATTATTATTTTATAATCCAATACATCCCATGTGTGTTGCAATGGATGAACTAAATTTGTCCATCTGACTGAAGATCTTAACTGGGGGCTATTTTTGGTGTAGGGCTTATATTATGAGCATCCTGAAGAATCATTCTATGTCTTACTTTTGGTTAGGGCTTATTTTCTGGTTAGGTCTTATTTTCAGGAAAATATTGTAGGGTGAGAATTTTGCTTAATTTAAATGATGTTGGGATAGCTTCCTCGATGACTTAATAGTGGTGGAGATTTAAGACATAACTTATTACCATCTTCCTGCTATAAAAACAAATTCCTTCTATTATTATAATAGAAAATAGAAGATAGGATTTATGTGATAGTTTTAAATATTATTTTATCTAATTCTTACAGCATTACCATAAGATAAATTATTAGTTATATTTCTTACTTTTATATATTTTTTATGAAAACACAGGTTCCAAGAGGTAAAATAATCACAGTGGTGGAAAATAAGATAATTTTCTCCTTATCAAGGAGTGTATTGTATTTTTTAATTTTTATGCATCATTATTTTCATTCTATCAATAAATATATATCAGACATTTTCTGTATTTTAGGTTTTTTCATATATATATATATATATATATATATATACATATACATGATATGATGATATGATTAAGACATGGTCTACATACATGATTTAAAAATTATATAATGGTCAATTGTACCATTTTTGAACTCATGTAAACCTGAGTTCAGTTCTTAGCTCTTACTAAATGTATGACTTGGGCCAGTGAGATAGCTTAGCAGCATAAGCGCCTGCCTGGCAAGTGCAAGGTCCTGAGTTTGACTCCCAGAACCCACATATGGAAAAAGGGCTGGTGATATCGATCAGTGGCATGGGTGCCTGCTGGCATGCAACGTCCTGAGTTTGACCCCCGGTACCCACAAAAATAAATAAATAAATAAATAAATAAATAAATAAATGTATGATTTTGGGAAAGTTGCTTAGACACACTAAGCTGTTAGACTCTCATTTTAAAAATAGTGAGACTTTTGTGAGTCTCATATTTTGTAAGACTTTTGTGAGTCTAAAATAAATTAAATAATATGTGTAAGGCTCTTTTACGCAATATCTGGCAAGCAATAATTACTTGATAAATGATATTATTTGCTATTATCATTGAACAACTCACAGAATATCAGAGACAATAGACTATATATATATATATATATATATATATATATATATATATGTATAGTAATAAGGCTATGAAAGAAATTATTTTCTGTACTAGGGATAACCCAAGACATTTTTACTGAGTTGCATCCCCAGACGTTTATAAATTTTGAGATAAGAGTGTTGCTAAATTGACTAGGCTGAGCTCAATATTGTAATCCTTCTGCCTCAGCCTCCCAGAGTATAAGGATTACAGACATACATCACTACCCCCTGTTTTAAAGAGATATTCCAAAAACTGCTTCAGGATAACAAAACCAAGACGGTTAATTGGGCCTACTAGAGATAAGGAATGCCTAATATAAAGTATGTTAGGGACTTAATGTGTAAGTGGGCAGACAGAAAACATTGTAGATAGAACAAATGACATGAGAAAAGTTCTCAAATTATAAAACCGTAACTGTATTAATGGAATGAGGGCTACATGGAGAAATGCCCCAGGGAATTTAAAATCTCTGTAGAGTAAGAGTAGTTAAAAATTAGAAAGTTAAAAATGTATTATTAAAAATTAATATCAGATATTTATATTTTATAATATGTAGCTATCCTAGTGATGGAAAGATACCTCTAGATTATGGCCTTAAAAGTGAGTGAAGTGTACATAAAATGAAGATAAATGTATATAATCCATTCACAGTCAATTTTAAAGTTAAAATTTTATTTTTGTTACTTTGAATCTGTCATTTCTTTACATTTTACCACCATTTTATTTGTTATTTCTGTAATTTTACATGCAAAAATTTTAACTACATGGAGTAAACACATATCATATTCTAATACCCAAAGGGAAAGGAAAGACATAAACAGACTACAAAACTTCAAGTAAACAATATTATTTATTGAACATTTTATAATTTATTGAGTATCTTTATATTCATTGTATCATTTGGTCCTGACAATGACTTTGTGAATAAGACAGGGATTGTTATTTCATTAGATAGCTGAAGAAACTGGAGCCCAGAAATGTGGCAGTCAGTAGTGAAAGCAAGGCTTGTGCTCACACACTTTGCTAAAAATTCCTTTGTACTTTCCTGCAGAGTATGTTTCTGCTAGTAGTACATGTGATCAGGTAAAGATCATTGTCATATGAATAAATAATTACCATTATTATTCACTTTAATGATGAATGCACAAAATAAATAGAATCATAGAATATATAAAATTGATATTAGATCCTTTAGGAATAGAAAGCTCAGACTTGCCTACAGTCACACACCAAGATAATGGTAGAACCAAGACCATAATTTAGGACTGCAGTATGCCTCTCTTATGCTGCTAGGAGAGCATTAGGGAGAACCATCCTTAGGTATAGCAATTTTGATCCCTAACATATTTGGTGTCTTGTATGAAGCATTTTATGTAAATATGAACATTCTGTCCTCTGTGGTAGATAATATTGTATATCCCACTTTACAGAGAAAACTGATGTTCATAAATGCTAATTAACCTATTCAAGAATACAACTTAGTAGGTAAGGTTTTAAGGTTTGAACCTAGGCAGCCAATTCCAAATTCAGAAACCAGTGAAGTAATGCAAATACTAGACAGAGTAAATCTAAGAATATAAGAATTTGTGGGAAAACAGAGAGTACATATCACACTCAAAGACATTAAAATTCAACTTCTTACATCAGTAGACTGGTCAAAAAGAATCAGTGCATCATATCCAGCCTGCTGTCAGTGAGTTAACAGCCCCTGATGTTACCTCTCAGGTCTGCAGGAATTTTAGTGAAAATTCAATATCTGAGGTCTGGTAGCCATTACTGCTGTTAGAAGGTCCTTCTCCTGGAAAAGGAAAGGCTTATAAACATTATGTGATGCATGAAAATACATGCCTAAACCATTTCTGATATTGTCAGTTTCCCACATAATAATAGCCATATTCCTAAAACAGCATTTCCTTCTTTTCTAAAATCTTAATTTATTTAAATTATTTTATGTAATAGGAATTACATGAATACATTTTTGTGGAGATCGATATTGATAGTTTTTAGTTCAAACTTAATAGAAAAGAGTAAAAAGTGACAATCATCTTCTACTTCTGATATTCACAATGTAACTGGATCTAAACATTTCTTGTTGCCAGTAAGAAATGATTAGTAATTGTAGCTGTTTGGCAACCAGTATTATAAACCCTGAAAGAAAAATGAGTCTTGAGAGCCCAATGTTCATCTCAAATTTCCTAATAGAATCTCCTTACAGACTTTCCACAGTGAGTGGAAACCCAATTAAAGCATACTAGTATCTCTGACATAACATAGTATTTTCTCAGAGTTTTGAGAGGCTGAGATAGTTGGAATTTGTGGATCAGAGTACTAGAAAGAATATAACTATAACTATAGGGATAAAGAGACACAGAAAATAGGTTTAAAATCCTCTTGAGTTTATGGATAAATATAAAGGGGTATCTGTGTAGAGCAAAATTCAACAATGCCAGGTAAAGAATAGTACTGAGAGCTGTAAACTATTTCTCTATGCTGATACAGAACTGCAAGTACTTGAAATTTTAGCCAGAGTGGAGATATCCTTGTTACACTGCTACTCAGGGATTCAGTAGAATAGAGGCTGCTAAAGTGTGAAATCTAACAAAATGAAAGCAGTTTTAAGAGAGACATGTGCATCCACTAAAATAGAGATCCCAAATAAATAGCCTAATCCTAGAAAAACAAAAACAATCTAAATATGAAACTTGCAGAAGTGAAAACATTATAAAGATCAGAGTGAAGATTTAGGAAATTGAGACTAAATATCTATAAAGGATCAATGAATCAGAGTCAGTTCTTTGAGAGGAAAAACAATATTGATAAACTTTTAGCCAAACTTACCCAAAGAAAGAAAGCAAATGCATATCAAAGCAATTAGAAATGAAAAGAGGTGAAACCACATTGGACACCACAGAAATCCATGGGATTATGAGAAACTATTTTGAAAATTTATATTCTTATAAATTGGAGAACATAAAAAACATGGATAAGTTGATACATATATGAATTACCAACATTGAACCAAAAAGATATAAAATCATCAAATAGGCAAATGACAGGCAATGAAATAGCAAGAAATAAAAATTCTATGAACTAAAAAAAGCCCATTACCTGATGGATTCGCTGCAGAATTTAACAGAACTTCAAGGAGAATCTAACACCAATACTGACCAAATTTTCCCATAATATTAAAAATGACAGGGGACTGCCAAATACATTCATGGAAGATAGCATTACCCAGATATCAAAATGGGATGAGGAACTAAAAATGAAAGAGAGAGAAAGCTACATGTCGATGTCCTTAATGAACATAAATGTAAAAAATCTTCAAAAGATACTTACAAAAGAATGCAAAAATCATTAAAACGATCATCCCTCATGACCTAGTTGGCTTCATCCCATGGATACAAGCATTATTCAACACATAGAAATGAATAAATGTAATACATCACATGAATAGACACAAACGCAAAAATCACATGATCATCTCAATAGACACTGAAAAAGCCCTTAAAAAACCCCAAAATCCATTCATAAACCCTTATGAAAATAGGTATAAATGGACCCTATCTCAAACTCATAAAAATCATTTATGATAAACCCACTACCAATGTCATACTAAATGGGTAAAAACTGGTAGCCTTGCATGTAAAATTGAAAATAAGATAAGGGTGTACACTATCACTACTCTTGTTCAGTATAGTACTCAAAACTTTTGTCATAGCAAGCAGAAATAAAAAGAAATAAAAGTGATACATATAGGAAAGGAAAACTTAAAACTATCCCTGTTTGTAAGTAACATGATCCTTCACATAAATGATCTAAAAACATCACCAAAACACTCTTACAACTAATAAGTTCTGCAAATTGGTTGGATAAAAATCAATACACAAAAACCAATAGCATTCCTGTACACTAAAAATGAACCCATCAAAAAAATCAGGAAAACAGTCTCATTCACAGGATCTTCAAAATATTAAATATCTACAAAATAATCTAAGTGAGGAAGTTAAAGACTTTTGTAATGAAAATTATAGTATTCTAAAAAAAATATTGAAGAGGACATCAGTAAATGGAAATACATCCTCTCTTCCTGGGTAGGCAGAAACAATATTTTCAAAGTGGCTATATTACCAAAAATGATATATAGATTTATTGCAATTCAATTAAAATACCATCAACATTCTTCATAAAACTAGAAAAAAAAACTAAAATTTGTAGGGAACTGGAAGAGACCCTGAGTTGTCAAAATAATCCTGAGCAACAAGAGCAAAGTAGGAGGCATCAAAGGCTCAGATTCCAAGATATACTAGTATTACAGGCTATGTGATTTTTTAAAGTGTGGTTATGGTGCAGAAACAGACATATTGAACAATAGAATAGAATAGAAGAATAGAATAGAGCATGTAGAAATAACCCAAGGGACTTCAGCCATCTGATCTTTGACAAAGTGGTCAAAAACATAGAGTACATAAAGATAGCATCTTTAACAAATGGTCTTTGGCAAACTGGTTATCCACAGTCATGAGAATGAGGTTAGAATCATATTTCTCAACCTGCATTAAAATCAAATCAAAATGAATAAAATACCTAAATAAAGAAACAGAAACATTCAACCTGATGTAAGACAAAATATAATCTCTTGATAAACTCTTAAAGCCATAGGCATAGGAAAGGACTTCCTGAACAAAACCCCAATTGCATGAGAAATAACATCAAGAATCAACAAATGGAGCTGGGCATGTTGGCAGACACCTGTAATCCCAGCACTTGGGAGGATAAGGCAGTAGTATCTCTGCGAGTTTGAGTCCAGCCTGGGCTACACAGTGATTTCAAGGTCAGCCTGAACTGCATAGTGAGACCCTGTCTCATAAAGACAAAAAAAATTAAAATTAAAATTTAAAAAATGGACTATGTCAAATTAAAAACCACCTGCACAGTAAAGGAAACAGACACATATGAAATAGGAAAACAGTTTTGCCAGCTACTCAGACAGAAGATTAGCCTACAGTATATAAGAACTGAAAATATTAGAACTCCAAAATAAAAAACCCAACCAAAATTTGGGCATTTGAAAATAATAGATACTTATTAAAAGAAGAAGTACAAATATTCAATATGTACATGAAAAAATGTTCAGCCTCTTGGTCATTAGTTAAATTAAAATGAAAACACCACTGAGACTCTACCTCATTCCGGAATGAATGGCTATCACCAAGAAATCAATAAATGCAGGTGATGTTGCAGAGGAAAAGGAACACTTCTACATTTTCATGGGGATTTAAACTAGTATCATCCTTATGAAAACCATTATGGAGATTCTTAAGGAATCTGAAACAAGAAATTCCATTTGACTCAGCAATTCTCCTTCCAGATATCTTCCTGAAAGAGTTAAAGACATCATATTGCAGTTATACATATATAGCCATATTTATAGCATCACAATTTATAACATCTAGATCTTAAAAGTAACCTATAGTTCCATAAATGGATGGATCAAAGAGTGTGGTATTTGTACACAGTGGAAATCCATTCTGCAATAAAAAAGGATGTACTGGAGTCATTTGTAGGAAAATGGATGCACATTAACAGCATAATGTTAAGTGAAATATGTCAGAAAGATAAGCTTAAATATCACATGGTTTCTCTTATATGAGAAACCCAATGTCAATAAAGAGTAAAATCAAGGATACAAAATTGAAAGTATTGAGATAGATCTTTTCAGATAAGAATGGGATCAAGAGATAGAGAGGGAGGGAGGGAAGAGAAAGGAGATAGAAAAAGAATTGGGATGTATTATATACATATACCAATGCCCCACAAGTTATGTAATGCAAACATGCACTAAAAGAAAGAAATGATAAAAACTAGAAAGAACTGATATACTAAAAATGGCAAATTAGGAAATGCCAAGGCACTATCCCATCATAGAAATGACTATTGAGTTGAAAAAAAAAATGTTGGAATCAACTTTCGTTGAGTTCAGGAATTTAGTCAAAATCTTCAGTAATCTGAAAGAGGTTTGTTGAAAAGATTTGTTGTTACTTTACAGTAACATAATATTGGGGAATATTAAACCACTGCCCCCCATATCCCATATCTCAGATCATTGGTGGTCATGGCAACAGCCTATATTCCTGGTGAAATTTGTTAGTAACAGAGGAAACAATATAGACCTTATTCTCAAATAGATTTGTTTGTGGCTCTTGACAACTCTGAAAGTTCTCTGAATGACTGGTATCAGGGATTGCATTTCTTTCACACAAATCTGAAAATTCTGATGGTTGAGGTAGCTTCATAGGAAGTTTTTTCCAAAAGCATTTAAAAATAAAATTATCAGCTACAGCGGGCCGAGGTAAGAGAAAACAGCAAGGAAAAGCAATAGATAGACTAAAAAGCATGGAAAGAAAGTGACTGTGCAAGAAAATACATGTGTGAATAAAGAATTCTAAAAGGTCTCTGGAAAATCAAAAAGGACACATGTATTGTCAGGGCTGGACACTTGCTAACAAAAGCCTGATATGGCCCCAAACTTTACCTTGGGCTGACCATCAGTTTTCATATAAGCAAGATCTGAAAGTTAGGGCAGAATTATAAACAGCTTAATCATTAAAGAGATGCCTTAAAACAGACCAAAGTGCAAAGACTAGAAGTGTTTTTTGTTGCTGTTGTTTGGTGTTTCAGCTGTTTAAGGAAATTAAATCAAAACACTCACTGGCCACTATGTAAACAAAAACATGGATTTCACTGGCTGTACAAGTAAAAGAATACAGAATTTTAAAAATTAGTTTAGGAAACTCACCCAATATACAAATGACAAAACCAACAATAAGAAGCAACAAGAAATGCTGAAGAAGGGGGTAAAACTGATTCCTAGGTTTACCAAATATAATATTCAAAATTCCCTGGTTTAACAAAAATTAAGTATACAAATGAGAAAATATAATCAATATAGGGAAGAAAAAAATGAAAATATAATTAAGGCAAATTTTTTAACTTACTAGAAAAAGACTATAAATCATCTATATTAAATATTTTTGTTATCTAAAGGGAACTGTGTGCAAAACCTAAAGGTAAACATGAGAAGAATTCCTAACACCAGAATATAAACCTTGAACAACCAATGAGTCAAGTACTATATCTAAAGACAAATTCAAAAACATCTTGATACAAATGATGACAGAAGCACAAAATATGAAAAATCTCTGAAGACTAAGCACAGTGGCATATGCCTACACTCCCCACTACTTGGGAGGATGAAGTGGGAGGATTGCTTGAAGGCAGTAGTCCAAGGCCAGGCTTGACAACATATGCAGCCCTCTCATAAGAAAAATTATATATATATATATATATATATATATATATATATATATATATATAAAGTTATATAAATACCAAAATTATATATATGTATAGTAGCAAAAGATGGAATTTTATAACAATAAATGTCTGCATTTAAAAAGAAAGATCCCAAAGAAATAGCCCAATATTGTGCTTTAAGCAGCTGGAAAGAGAAAACCAAATGTAACCCAAATTTAGCAAATGAAATGAAATAAAGATCAGCAGATAGAGAATAGAAAAAACGTAGGAAAAAATGAAAAAAAATCCCCTATGAATTGGTTTCTTGAAAAAATTGACAGACCTTTGCTAAACTAAGAAACAAGAGAAAAGACTCAAATAAAATAAGAAATTAAAATGTAGACATAAATACAGATGATTCAAACAAAAAGTATCATTATGCATTATTATTATTTTGTGTGTGTGTGTGGGTACCGGGGGTCGACTTCAGAACCTCACGTTCCAGCAGGCGCCTGTGCCGCTGAGCGATATCACCAGCCCTTTTTTTGTACGTGGGTTCCAGGAGTCGAACTGGGGCCCTTGCACTTGCCAGGCAGGCATGTATGCCACTGAGCCATCTCACAGGCTCCATAAGGCATTATTATGAACAATTGTATTCCAAAAATAAATCAACTTAGAGGAAATTGATAAAGTCCTAGAAATATATATTCTACCAAATTTGAATAAAAAAAAGAAAAGCAGGCAAGCCAATAAAAAATAAAGACATTAAAGAGGTAAATCTAAAACTTCTGACAAAGAAGAAAAGTCAAGAACCAGATTGCTTCATTATAGAATTCTATAAAAATATTCAAAGACTAATTTTTTTTCTAATTCCTCTTAAATTCTGAAAATTAAAGTTATGGCAATCAATTATAAATATATTTTGCAAGATAAACATTAACTTGTTATCTAAGCCAGTCTACGGCATCACCAGAAATCCACAGGGTTATATATCTGATGATCAGTTATGTAACAGTTATGAATGGTTAGTCAATAAAATATCAAAAATTGTTAGAAAAATTGAATGCAGTAAAGTTTTAGAATAAAGAATAAATGCATAAAAATTAGTATCATATCTATACACAAGTAATGACTTAGCTGAAAATAAAAGTGAAATCAAAAGAGCAGTCCCATTTAACGTAATATAAAATTAAAATGCTTAAGAAAATTTTAACCAAGAAGATGAAATATTTGAATGCTAAAAGCTATAAAACATTGATTAAATAAATTGAAGAAAACACAAGTGGAAATTATCCCATGTTCATGGGTTAGAAGTATTAACACTGTTTAAATATTCATACTTCTAAAAGCATCACAATATGAAAGATTTAACACAAAATTTTTCCAATACCCAATGATATTTTTCACAGAAATATAAAATATCTTCAAATTTATAAACCATACACACACACAAAATGTCTCTGATTAGCCCAAACAATACTGAAGGAAAAACACATGGAATTATCTCACTTTATAACTTAAAGACATATTATAAAGCTATGGTAGTGAAAACGGTGTGGTGCCAGCATAAAAACAGAAACATGGACCAAAATAACAGAATTGCATTCTCCAAAATTTAGTATATACATGGTCAACTTATTTTCGGAAGGGTAATAAAAGGACAAAATGGGGAAAGACAGTCTCCTAGATAAATGGTGATAGGAATACTGGATTTACACACAGACAAAGAATGTATTTGGACCCTTATCTTACACCATACACACACAAAAAAAAAACTCAAAATGGATAAAAGACCTAAATTTAACACCTGAAACCCTAAAACTCCTACAGGGAAACATAGAGGGAAAACTCCTTTAACCTGGCCTTGTCAGTGAATTTTTGTGTGTCATACCAATATCTCTGTCTACAAAAGCAAAAATAAATCAATAGACCTAAGCAAACTAAAAGCTCCTACAAAACAAAGAAAATTATCAATGAATTAAAAGACAACGTATGGGGCTGGTGAGATGGCTCAGCGGCATAAGCACCTGCCTTGCAAGCATGACGGCCTGAGTTCGACTCCCAGATCCCACACACGAAAAAGGGGCCAGTGATATCGCTCAGCGGCACGGGTGCCTGTTGGCGTGCGAGGTCCTGAGGTCGACCCCCCGGTACCCACAAAAAAAAATAAAAAAATTAAAAAATAAGACAACTTATGGACTGAGAAATACTTTTGTAAATCGTGTGTCTGATAAAGCATTAATATCTAAGATTTATAAAGAGTTCTACAACTGTAGCAGAAAATAAACTTTCTTTATAACTTTATTAAACTTTATAAGACTTTATATATATAAACCTTTATATATATAAAACTTTATATATAACTTTATTAAACTTTTGTAACTTTATAACTTTATTAAATTGGGCATAGTCCCTGAAGAAGTTTATTCAAAAAGGACATAAAATGGCCAACGAGGATATTAAAAATGGGTAACACCATTAATCATCAGACAAATGCAAAATAAAATCACTGTCTTATATCATGTCACAAGCACTAAGATGTCTGTTATTTTTTTTGAAGTAATATTGCAGAGTATATGGAAAAAAGGGAATCCTAGTACAATCTTATTAGTAATGTTAGTAATGTAATCTTTAAAAAGGCTAAATACAGATGGAGAAGACAACAGTGTATTAGTTAATATTTCAAAAGAGAATAGATATTATTCAGGACACAAGTTTATAAGATTATTTTACAATATTCACCCATGAAGTCAAATGTAGAAGAGTTTAAGAGATCTGTTCACATGCTAGAGATACAAAGAATTCTGCCTAGGGCCTGGATCCCATGGCAATACGCCCCACTATTCAAGCCAAAGGCCTGGAGCCCATGGCAATGTTCTTATCAGGAACATTAGCCTTACCCTGCAAGTTCTTATCGGGAAGCTGAGGAATCCAGATTGAAGACTGAAAGGTCTACATAGGAAAGTCCAAAGTTTGGTGCTAGAGGTTAGAGAATCTGCACCAAAAGGCTGAAGGATCTGTGTCAGAAGGTTGAGTGATCTACACTGGTGCCAGAAGACAATGTTCAAGACCAAAGCAAAGACCAGAGCTCCCCTTAAGAGAATAGCCATTCTTGGTGACAGCAAGGACCGAAGTTGACAAGAACAGCCAAAGCTCCCTCAAGGAAAGGAAACAGCTAAGCTTCTCCACAAAAATCAGCAGCATGAAATCCTCCCTTAATGTTCTTTTATACCATTCAGACAACAATCCTCAGGTGGATCTTCTACATCCAGAACCATGGGTCCCACTCAAGTTGACAATTAATTAATCCACCACAAACAGTGATTACTGTGGATGGAATGAGGTAGACAAAAGGAGAAACAAGTTAAAGGATACAAAATAGCAGACAGGTTAGATAAACAAGTCAAGAGATCTGATGTGCTGTACAACATAAGGACTATAGTTAATAAAATTGTACTGTGTTAAGGATTTATTTAAATAGATTTCAGTTCTCAACATAAAAACTTAACTATGTGAAGTGATAAATTAATGTGCCTCACTAAAGTGCACATTTTACTATCCATATATATCCCACAACACCATGTTGTAAACCTTCAATATAAACAATAAAATTTATTTTAAAAGTAATTTAAATAGAGAAGTTTTTTTTTTGAGACAGGGTCTCACTATGCAGTTCAGGCTGGCCTTGAACTTGAGGTGAACCTCCTCTGCTTCTCAAGTACTGGTATTACAGGCATGCTCCACCAGGCCTGACAAGAGAAGTTTTTTTTAAAAACCAGATAGACCTTCTGTAGATGAAAAGTATAGTAGCTAAAATGAAAAAAAAATCACTAGATTGGCCTGACACCATGTATTAACAGGCAGAAAAAAGAATCTAAAATCTTGAAGGTAGATCAATTTGACTATACAGTCTTAGGAGCAGAGAAAATAAGGAAGACAGCTAAACAAAACCTGAGAGACTTGTGGGACTACAACAAGCATACCAGCTTATTTGGAGATCCAGAGGGCAAAGAGAGAGAAAAAAGGACAGAGAGAATATTTGGATAAATAATGACAAGCTCTCCAAACCGCATAAAAGATCTGCACCTATATATCTAAGAAGCAACAACACTACATGTAAGAATTTTTTTTTAAAAATTCACATGAGACACATTATAACCAGATTATCAAAAGTTAAAGACAAAAATATTGAAAGCAAAAGGGAATTGACTCACTAAAAACAAGTTCTGATAAGCTAGCTTGTTTTCTGACATGATGAAGGCCTTATGGGGAAAATATTTTAAGGGCTCAAATTAAAAATAAAAACTACTTTCACTTTTTACTTTAAAAATGAAGAAAGATATTCTCAGATAAAAATTGAAGAAGTTTGTTGTTAGTATATCTGCTCTAGGAGAAATTCTACAAGTCATTCATATTGTAATGAAGTCACTCATATTGTAATGAAGTACACTAGATATTCAGCTCCACGGGATCAAATAAAGAACAAAAGGAGATAAATATAAAAGCTAATAGTGTTGTAAATTCTTTCTTTTTTTCTACCTGACTTTAATGAAAAAGTACATAAAATGGTTATTACAAATTTATATTAATGGATCTACAATATAGAAATATATAATTTGTGACAAAACAACACTATGAGGGGGAATAAAGCTGTAAGGGAATAGAAACTTTCTATGTTGTTAAAGGTCAGTTTGTATTAACTAAATCTCTATTTTTATTAGTGAAATGCTAATTGTAATCCTCAAATTGATCACTTAAGAAAGTACTAAATACCTAGAAAAAACAAAATGAAAAGTGAATAATAAAATGGTATTTTAGAAAAAATAATCAAGAAATAAGGCAGAGATGAAGAGATTGAAGAATTAAAATGGTATAGGACAGTGGTGGTGAACCTATGACGTGAGTGCTGCAGTGGGTACAGAGCTCTCTGTTCACACATGAGCCAAGTTGCCCCAGCATCATCCCAGGAGCCAACCACTGGATACTCAGGTTTAACTGCAGTGCTGGCACTTTGTGATAAATAAGTAGGTTTTGGGTTGCAGTAGGGATACTCAGTCTCTAAGAGGTTTTCCATCACTGTTTTAATAGCAAAATGGCAAAGTAAGTTCCTTTCTGTCAGTAATCACTTTAAAAGTAAATGAAGTCAACTCCATAATTAAAAGGCAAAGATTAGTTAAGTAGATTAAAATACAAAATGCATGATTTAACTATATGCTTTGGAAAACAGAATCACTTTAGGACAGGTGTGGTAGTGCAGGGCTGTAATCCCAGCATTTGAGAGGCTGAGGCAGGAGGATTGCTTTGAGTTTGAGGCCAGCCTGTGCTACAATATGAGTTCAAGACCAGCCTGAACTGCATAGTGAAACTCTGTCTCAAAAAGAAAAAAAAAATCAACTGAAATTCAAAGATAGAAGCAACTTAGTTAAAAGTGAAAATTTGGAAAAACAAATTCCACATAAATAGTAACCAAAAGAGAGCTAGTGTGGCTATATTAACATTAGATGAAGTAAACTTCAATACAAAAATTATTTATCAGAAATAAGCAATTTATATGATAAAATAGTCAATTTATCAAAAAACAATTCAGAGGTAACCTAAAAGAAGACACAAAAAAGTAAACAATACATGGGACTAATAAAAATAAAACCTAAAATAGTAGATGTAAACCCAAATATGTCAACAACTACATGAAATATTAAATTCTAAACAAACAAATTATCAGATTGGATAAACAAGACCAATGCTAGGGTCCCTATAACAAACTAAAGATAAAATCCACTTTAAATTGGAAGACAGTGTTGTGTTGATGGTGGGATGCATTCACTGCTTCTCATCTAGAACATGCAGCTACCAGGGACATGTTACTATCTTAGCGATAGTAAGGAATTAAAGAGGTGGAGTTTAAAATAAAGGAAGATGATTTATTTGGAAAAGGCCAGAAAAAGATAAGATAGACAGATACTCTGGATGAGTAGGGGGAATCAGAAAAAAGAATACCCCCAAGCCCTTATTCCTGGCTACTTTTATTTAGGGCTAGTGATTCTTCCCATTGCCCCATGTGGAGGCCTGGAAGTTGTCACAAACTGATTGGCTCTCTGGCTGTGTTTGAACCTAACCTGGGCACCTCTTTCCACATTTTTTCTGGACTCTTGATTCTTTCCTGCCCTTTGTGATGGATAAGTGTGTGTGTGTGAGTGTGTGTGTGTGCATGTGTGTGTGTGTGTGTATGTGTGTTGGGGGAACCTTATAGAAAGGCAGATAAGAGTGAAAGATTAAGTAAAGTGTGTGTGTGGTGTAATAATATAATAATGGTAAAGTGAGACTACACATAAATGTGTACATGTATATGTGTGTGTGTGTCTTTCACATATTAAATAAAAGTCTTTAGGTGGCTGCCCCTTGTCTCCTTTGCTTATTATCAGAGGTGGGTGAGGGAAGCTAATTACCTGGTCTTTTATGTTTCTGGCTCCCTCCATACTTTGTTAACTCTTTCTGGTTTGTTATTATGGTAATTGCATTACCTGATGCCTCTCTGGATTTGGTTCCTCTCTCCTTCTTTGTCTTTCTAATTGCTTGAACTGTAGAATCTAATTGTAGAGAAAGAAACTGCTTTTAGTCAGGTTTCCTATTAATTTTTTAATAAAGCCTATCATTTCCCTGCCCAGAAACAGCCTTTCTCTACAACACAAATAGGTAAATGCAAAAGAAAAGTTTTATCTTCATAAAACTTTCTGGAAAGCTAGACAGAGTATGTTAATATAAAGAAAAGGTAGGTTTCAGGCACAGATTGCATGAGGGATAACAAAAGCATTTTATAATGATAAAGAGGTTTTCAGGTTTTGTGTCTGGATGCCCCCACAAAGATTCCTGTGGTCATTGGGGATGGGCTTTTTGAGGCTGCTAAATCAAGAGTTTGTGATTAATTCCTGGTCCAATGCTGGGATTAGGGATCTGAGAGCTACACCTCCCCTAGGGCACGTAGCCTGCATACAATATATGGGACAGAAAGTCTTGTCCCTGCTGTCTGTCTCCTTGCTTTTGCTGTGTTCTGCCACCTTGAACTGTTGCCCCTCTGCAATGTGCCACCCTGCATTGGAGACATCTCATTATGGACTGAAACCTCTATAAACTGTGAGGTAATAAACCTTTCCTCCTTTAGCCTTGGGTGTCAGGTATTTTGTCTCAGCAATGAGAGAAAAGTAACTAAGAAAGAATTTGATACCAGAGAAGTGGGGTCGTTGCTGTAACTATACCTGACCATGTGGTTCAAGAAACTTTGGAAATGGCTTGTGGGAAGAGAGTAGAAAAGTTCAGATATACTGGCTGAAAAAGTAAAGGTGGAATGTCTTAGGCTGTTTTGTATGGGAGGTTCTGGTCATAGCTCACAAGACAAGAAGGCTGATAGAAATCTGGCCAGTTAAGACCAAGCTTTGTAGGTTTCTACTGAGAAGGACTGCATTGGTTGTTGGGCTCCAGATGATATACATTATGGCTTGGCAGAAATTTTGTCTGCATTTTGCCAATGTCCAGAGACTTTGTCTGAGACTGAGACTAATGGCAGCAGACTAATTAATCTGGCAGAAAAAACAATTTTAAGGCAGTCTAATGTTGAGGCTGTGTCACAGTTGCTGTTATGGGTTTTTAGTCAGATCTATGTTAAGAATCAAGAGCAAAGAGGCCAGATAAATGATTTAAAATATTCTCAGTTTGGCCAGAAAGGAAACTTCAGTAAAGCTGTGGACTGCAAAGATAGAGCTGATCTTGATTGCTGAGAAGGAATAGGACAATAGAAAAGATGGCCTGAGGGCATCACAAGAAGCAACAGGACTCCACCCTTTGCAGCCTCAAAACTGCAAAAGTGAAAGCCTTTGCTTTGAGAAGAAAGCCCCAGAGCACCATGTTCCAGAATAGCAACAACAGAGAGAATTCATTCCTCATAATTGGATTCAGAGTGGTCAGCTATCCAGGCACTTGACCCCTACAGCCAAGAGAGAAGAAAGCCTAACTACTGCTCCAGCTGGCAGCAGACCTTGGCATCTTACACTTGGTGCTGGCTTTAGTTGCATGCAGGATGCAAGAGTTGTGGGGTTAAGAAGGCTTTCACCCAGATTTCAGAAGGTCTAGGAGGCTAGGCACTGTGCTCCTGAGTGGGCAGTATGTGAAGCTGTGAGTGTGAAATCGAAGGTGCAGTGAAGACCCCAGAAGTTTGGAAAAGCCAGGCATGTGGATCATCTAAGGAAAACTGCAAGAAGGGATCAGAGTGGGCCCAAGAGAGAAGATGGGAGCTACAACCAACAGCAGTGCCATAGGGGCAGAACCACCCAAGCTCTTGGAGTTCACATCTTGCCTCAGATGCTGCACATAGAACTATAGGACTTAATGTTTGTCCTGCTGCATTTTGGTCCCATTCCTTTGTATCCCCCATTTGTAACTTTTGGGATGGAATTGTCTCTTTTTTGTCATTGAATACTGGAAGTGTTTAACTTTCTTTTCATTTATACAGAGGCTCACAGCTAAGATTTTGCCTTACATCTCAGAAGAGACTTGGGAGTTGGAATTTTCAGCAATGCTGAAACTGTTAGGATTTTGGCAACTCTAAGAGATTGACTAACTGCCTTTTGCATAAAGGAATGTGCATGAGTTTTGGAGGCATAGGGGCAGAATGTTATGGTTTGTATCTGGATGTCCATGCACAGCCTCATGAGGTCACGGGCAGCAGGCCTTTCTGAGATGGCTAAATCTAGAATTTGTGATTGATTCATGGCCCAAGGCTAGGATTAAGGTTCTGATTGCTATGCCTGCCCTACAGGGTAGCCTGTGTACTTTATAAGGGACAGAGGTTTGTCCCTGCTGTCTGTCTCCTTGCTTTTGCTGTCTTCTGCCACCACAAACTATTGTCCCTCTGCCACCTGCCACCCTGCATTGGAGCCAGCTGATTACGGACTGAAACATCTACAAACTGTGAGCCAAATAAACCTTTCCTCCTTTAGCCTTAAGTGTCAGGTATTTTCTCTCAGCAACAAAAGAAATATAACTAAGACAGTGGTTAATTCAAGACTTACCAAATTTAATGGTGCTTATGAAAGGTAATAATAGTGTTTCAAAGTGTTTATCAGTATTTCAAAAACAAGAATGAAACCCAAAGAGGTGCAACAAATAGTATCAACATACACAGTTATAATCTGGTATCTCAGTACTCTTCTCCAAAAATTGATGGTATAATTACACAGAAAGTTACTTAAGGACATAGAAAACTGTAGAGATAATATAAACCATTTTGAAGTAACTAACAGCTATAGAGTTCATACTTTGTTTTTTATTTTTATTCAATGCAAAATATTTCATATTTTATCTTTTAATTTCTTGACACAGGTATGCATTTTGAAATGAATCATTTAACTTTTAAATGTAGAGATTTTGCAGATAACCTTACTAGTGAGTTTTAATCCCATTTGGGCATAGAATATACTTTACATGACTTGCAACATATTATATATACTGAGACTTATAGTTCATAACGGTCTCTCCTCATAAATATTATTTCTGCAATTGATGACACTATATTTTCTATGCATAGTGGATGAAATTAAAATTGTTATTAAGAATACAAAAATCAGTGAAATCTGGTGAGGATACAGGAAAAGGAGTCCTTCTACATTATTCCTGGGAATGTAAACTACTATAATCACTATGGATATCAGTATGTGGATGGGAAAGAAGGGACAGCAACTCAAGATTTGTTATACGAGCACAACAGAGAAGGTGTCTCTTATAGGCTAAGAGGCTTTTTTATAGCATTTTTTGGCAGGCTTTTAAGGGGATGTGTCAGAGAAACAGCTGGCTTCTGGCTTGTTGATGTGTCCTCTGAACCTGCTGACATGTCCTCAAGGGACTGCCCGTGACCTCCTGGCATGTCCTTTCTGACCTACTGACATATCCTCCATGAACTAAGTAAAATAAAACATATGCTTCTCTAAGATGGTAAGTGGGCTCATTGGAATCGGCAGTGACACTGTCTGGGCTCTATCAGTATGAAGATTCTTCAAAAGACTACACATAAAGATATTTTACCCAGTTATATTGCTCCATATTATGTTTCTTAAAAATTAAGTACAGAAGGCCCCTCCCTTTAGAGCCACTGGTCAGATTTGTGGTGATGTGGCCCTGGGCCCTACCAGCCTGCCCCAGATGCCATGTCAGCTCCCATGTCATAACCCTCAGCTCACACTGATGGTGGGGTCCAGGAATGGTAAGGTGTAGAGTCACCATGGTTTATGAAGGCTTTCTGGTGACTGTAGCACATACAGAACCACCTGGGCAGTGAATACTTTGCCTCAGTGTATCAGGTGCACTGCTGTGGCACCCAGGCTCACCCTCCATAACCCTTAAGCAGTTAGCCTCCAGGAAACACCTGGGATGCATTATGGGGTGGGGAATCCAGTTTCTACAAAGAGAATTTGCAGGGTCACTAGATCATGACTTTATATGGATTCTTTAAAATCCACTTCTCTCCAAATGTGTCATCACACTGTTGCTTGAACTCCTGGATATCAATGTTTCAGAATTGATTTTATATTTCAGGCACCAAGATTGTTCCTTGTGGATGATACAACACTGTACCAATGATATTCTGGAGGCTCTTGCTTTTCTTCATCATGGAGGTTATGTTCATGTAGACCTCAAACTATGTAACATATTGTGGAGTGCAAAGAATGAATGTTTTAAGCTCATCGACTTTGGACTTAGGTTCAAAGAAGGCAATCAGGATGTATAGTGTATTCCAACAGATAGATATTGGGCTGCAGAAGCAGAATTACAAAATTGTTTGGCCCACGCTGGCCTGAGGAGTGATACAGAATGCACCTCAGCTGTTGTTATGTAAATGTTCTCAGGAATGAAACTGAAACATACAATTAGATCTCGGGAATGGAAGGCAAACACTTCTGCTATTGTTGATCATGTATTTGCCAGTAGAGCAGTGGTGAATGATGCAATTCCAGCCTATCACCTAAGAGACCTTACCAAAAGCATGCTTCACGGTGATCCTAGAAGAATTCTTGCTGAAATGGCATTGTGCAGCCCATTCTTTGGCATTCTTTTTTCCCCTCATATTGAAGATCTGGTGGTGCTTCCTACTCCAGTCCTGAGGCTGCTGAATGTGCTCAACGATGATTATATTGAGAATGAAGAAGATTATGAAGATGTTGTAGAAGGTGTAAAAGATGGATGAGTAGTATCCCTGCTTGCTCCAAAGGACAAGTCTTTTTTGAATATGTAAGTGCTAGTGATTCTAAAGCTCTTCAGAAATTACAGACTGGAAGGATGTTTGATAGGAAATTTGTTGTGCCTACAAGAGGGGATATTTATATTAAACTTTGCTTTAATCACTAAACTAAGGACTATTTCCTGTTTCTCTTCTTCAATTTCCTGGATCTACATCTGAATGTAGGCGTACTATTTTAACCATTTTAAAGGGGTACTTTGGTACTTTGTCCATTTACTTAATCCTACTAATCTGCAGTCATTGCCCAAGCAATGTTGCATTACAAACATTTGGCACCGAGTAAGACAAGACATCTCAGCTATACATTGAGGGATTGTAGAGCATCCATGTGGGAACCCTTGTTTTGTGCAGTATGGCAGGTGCTGCTATTCTGTATGTAACCTAAAAAAGACAGTATTATTTCATGTGATAATGAAGCAAGGATGAATAATATGTCACAGTGAATATTATTAATAAATTTGGTAATGTTAGTGACATCAATTACAGATTATTCTCTTTTGTTGTCAGGTGGTACCTCTTATTGTTGAAACTGATACCTGGGACTGGATGCTTTCTGTAATGTTAAGTAATTGTCAAGCAGCAGTTACCTACTGTGTTCTTAACACTGAGTAGTGTATTTTTTAAAAGAGTACTGTAAAACCAAATATTCCTATAAGGAAACTGCTATGAGGCTATCTACATATTTTATTATTATTAAGGCTTTTAAAATAGAAAGTTGATGCTTGATCTTTTTTTTTTTTTTTTGTGGGTACCCGGGGGGACGACCTCAGGACCTCACGCACCAACAGGCACCCGTGCCGCTGAGCGATATCACCAGCCCCTTTTTCGTATGTGGGTTCCGGGAGTCGAACTCGGGCCTTCGCGCTTGCAAGGCAGGCGCTTAAGCCGCTGAGCTATCTCACCGGCCCTGATGCTTGATCTTGCACAAATTTTATATCCAGTATGCTTGCTTAAATGAGTGTGCAGGTGTGAAACTTTAGAGAAAGTTTGAATCAGTGTACTTTATAGTGTGAATCTTGCAAGCCAGTAGTCTATACCTATCTCTTCCCTACCTGTTTCACCCTGTAAGATTGAGGATATATATATATTTTTTTTGTGGGTACCGGGGGGTCGACCTCAGGACCTCGTGTGCCAGCAGGCACCTGTGCCACTGAGCGATATCACCGGCCCCTTTTTCGTATGTGGGTTCCGGGAGTCGAACTCGGGCCCTCGCGCTTGCTGGGCAGGCGCTTAAGCCGCTGAGCCATCTCACCGGCCTGATATATGTTTTTTGAGAGTTGATGTGCTTGGTAGAATGTAAATAACAAAACAGTTCATTCTTGAGAGGCTCAGATCAAACTGGGGAAGAGACCAGGTTTACACTGAAACTCTTCAATTGACTAGAACAAAGAAGATTTGGTGCATGAAAATTATCCCATTATTCAATATAAATTAGAACCTGGATTACCTCATCTTTTTTTGTGGGTAGCGGGGGTTGACCTCAGGACCTCATTCGCCAGCAGGTGTCCATGCCACTGAGCGATATCACTGGCCCTTTCTTCGTATGTGTGTTCCAGGAGTCAAATTTGGGCCCTCGTGCTTGCCAGGCAAGTGCTTATGCCACTGAGCCATCTCACTGGCCCCTAGCTCATCTTTTTGTATGGATTTTCCTGTGATAATCATAAAATTTCTCAAAATTTGGCCTTACCTATTATGATGGAAAATTAATTTAGAATTTTAAAAATTATATGTGCAATGGACAGAAATGAAAAAAAGCAAACAGAGGACCATAAAGGATCTTTTTTTTTCTTCTTTTCTGTCTCCTATGTCTCTCCTCTATCTGTTTTCCCCCTTTCCCATTCTCTGCCTCTAAGCCAAAAAGAAGCCAGGGGAACAGTATCCCAAGTAGCCCAGCTTTTGACTGTATGAAAGTAAAGAAAGGTGTAGCTCTACTAAGGTAGAAGTAGAATGAAAGAAAAAAAAAACTCAATTCATTTTTTTCAATTAGATTTTGTTGGAACATTTTAGGTATACATAATGATCACATTCATCATACAGAATTTATAACTGTACATGATATAACTGGTTGTTATTTCCCCATTCCCCTACCCATCCTTCAACATCTCCTCCCCTCCCCATTTACAAAAGCTTTGTTTCCATGTTTTTCTTCTTTTTTTAACTTTCCCTTCCTTCCTTTAACTCTCCCCTCTCCATTGTTACCCTTCCCATTTGAACATTTTCTTTCCACTTCACAATACATATTATATATTTTTGTCCTTATTTACACTTTCAGTTTATGTGTATGATTAATTTTCCTTAAGAGTATGGACTCAAGGCACATCCATTTTCCTAGAAATGTCTCAAGTTTATCCTTGTTTATGACTAGCATTCTATTGTATATAAAAAAAACCTCTTCTTTACCAATTCACCAGCTGGTGGGCACTAGGGTTGTTTCCAAGATTTAGTTATCACAAACTGTATAGCTATAAACATAGTTGTGCCTATCTCACTGCAGTATGATGCTTTTAATTCTTTTGGGAAGATACCCAGGAGGGGAATGGTTATGTCAAATGGAACCTCTAGTCCTAGTGTTTTGAGAAATCACACTGATTTCCACAGTGGTTGCACCAGAATACACTCCCACCAACAGTGGACAAGGGTTCCTTTTTCCCCACAGCCCTGCTAGTATTTGTTATATGTTGATTTCTTGATAATAGCCATTCTTTCTGTGGTGAGACGGCATCTCAGTGTTGTTTTAATTTACATCTCTCGAATGATCAGTGATGTTGAACATTTTATCATATATTTCTTTTCTGTTAGTACTTCATCTGAAAAGTGGATCTTCATCTCAGGTGATCACTGTTGGATTGGGTCTTTAAATTTGGGGGTCTGATTTTATTGAGTTCTTTATATGTTCTCCATAGTAATCCCTTATCTGAGGAACAGCTGGCAAACATTATTTCCCACATTGTGGGTTCTCTCTTCACTCTATTGGTGGTTTCTCTTGCTATGCAAAAGCTTTTTAATAAGGTGAGATCACAGTTATTGATTCTTTGTGATAATTCCTGTGTGATCATGGTTTTATTCATAAAGTCTTTGCCTACACCAGTGTCTTCAACAGTTTTACCTATTCTATCTTCTAGCAGACTTAATGTTTCTGTTTTAATATTTAGATCTTTGATCCATTTTGAATTTAGTTTATTGCATGGTGAAAGATATGGGTCTGATTTTAATCTTTGGCATGTGCAAATCTGCTTTTTCCACCACCATTTATTAGAGAGGCTATCTTTCTTCCAGTGAATATGTTTTGCACCTTTGTCAAAGATAAGGTGGCTGAGTATGTCTGGAGTTGTTTCCACATACTCTAATCTGTTCCTTTGATCCATGGGTTTGTTTTTTGGCCAGTGCCATGCTGTTTTTATTGAACTAGTTTTATAGTATAATTTGAAGTCAGGGATTGTGATGCCCCTGTTTTGCCCTTATTGCCCAAATTACCTTTGCTACTCTAGGTCTCTTCTGATTCCAAATGTATTTTAGGATTGTTTTCTCTAATTCTGTGAGATATGCTGTTGGAATTTTGATTGGAATTGCATTTAATCTGTATGACAGATTTGGAAGTATGATCATGTTCACTATATGGGTTCTTCCAATGCAAGAGCAAGGGATGTCTTTCCATTTTCTGATATCCTTTTCAATGTCCTTATTTTATTTTATTTTATTTTATTTATTTTTAAGTTATTTTTATTAATTATATTTTAAGACAACAAGTAAACATTTTCCTGTATTAACAGACTCAAGCATTAGAGAATGTACAAATAACTTTTGGAGAGAAACATTACTCAGTATAAGATTAAGGCATGTCAAAGCTAGGTAAAAATAGCAGACTAAGGAGTGGAATAGTCACAGTGAAATTGCATTTTCATACCAGGGAGACAATACGATGTTTACAAATGTGCATCCGGTTTATTTGGCTTGTGAGTATTTTCTTGAGTTGCATCCATTTACCTATAAAAGTTTCCAGTTTATCTTTCTTTATGGCTGAGTAGTACTCCATTGTATAAAAATACCACATCATTTTTATCCATTCCTTGGTTAATGGGCATTTGGGTTGTTTCCATGATCTAGCTATTAATTGTTTTGCTATAAACATGGGTGCACATATATCGCTGTGGTACAATGTTTTTAATTCTTCTGGGAAGATACCCAGAAGGGAAATAGCTGGGTCAAATGGGACCTCCAATCCTAGTTTTTTGAGGAATCTCCACACTGATTTCCACAGTGGCTGCACCAGTTGACACTCCCACCAAAAGTGGATAAGGGTGAGTTTATTTGTGTACTGGAAAGCTATTGATTTTGGGTTATTTACATTGTATCCAGCTATGCTACTGAATTTGCTTATAAAACCTAGAAGTCTTTTGGTAGAGTTTTTGGGGTCCTTATTTAGAGTATCATGTCATCCGTGAATAATAATAATTTAACTTCTTGGTTTTCTATCATTATTTCTTTTATTTCTTTACCTTGTCTAATTGCTCTGGCTAAAGTTTCCAGATCTATGTTGAATAAGAGTGGAGACAGTGGATATCCTTGTCTTGTTCCTGATTTTGAAGTGAAAGCTTTCATTTGTCCATGTAGTATGATATTGGCTGTTAGTTTGTCATAGATGGGTTTTATCAGATTGAGATAAAGGAATCTATTCCAATTTTCTATAGGGTTTTTATTATGAATGAGTGTTGAACTTTGTCAAAAGCTCTTTATGCATCTATTGAGATGATCATGTGATTTTTGTCCTTGGCTCTGTTAATATCATGTATTATGTTTATTAATTGATTTATGTATGTTGAACCATCTCTACATCCGTGGGATGAATCTAACTTGGTCTTGATTTATAATCTTCTTGATGATTTGCTGCATTCTGTTTTCAGTATCTTACTGATTTTTGAATCCATGTTCATTATGGAGATTGGCCTATCTCCCTGCATTCATTAGGGAGAACTCTTTTTTGGTTGTTTCCTTCTCAGGTTTTATTATCAGGGTAGTGCTTTCTTCAAGGAATGAATTTGGGAGTATCACTTCCTTTTCAATTTCATTAAAGGGATTGAGAACTAGTTGTATTAAGTCTTCTCTAAATTTCTTGTAGATTTCAGCAGTAAATCCATTGGATCCTGGGCTTTTCTTTGTTGGTAAGTTTTAAATTATATCTTTAATTTCATTGATTAATATTGGTTTATTTTATATACCAAGAAGATTTTTCTGTCTTCTTGATTCGGCTTTGGTAATTCATATGTATCTAGGAATCTGTCCAATTCTTCTGCATTTCCCCTCTTATTAGAATACTAGTTCTCAAAGTAGGTATAGGTGATCTTCTGGATTTCTGCAGGGTCCATTTTGATTTCACCCTTTTCATTCCTAATTGCTTGGATTTGAGTCTTTTTTTCCTTTTTTATAAGGTTGGATAAGTGTCAATTTTATTTAATCTTTCAAAGAACCAACTCTTCAACTCATTTATTCTTTGTATTTTTTTTTTTTTGTGGGTACCGGGGGGTCAACCTCAGGACCTTGCGCACCAACAGGCACCTGTGCCGCTGAGCAATATCACTGGCCCCCTTTTTGTATGTGGGTTCCGGGAGTCGAACTCGGGCCCTCGCGCTTGCAAGGCAGGCGCTTACACCGCTAAGCCATCTCACCGGCCCCTTTGTATTGTTTTTTAATCTCCAATGCATTAATTTCTGCTCTGATCTTTATAATTTCCTCTCATGTATGAACGTTGGGCTTGGCCTGCTCTTTTTCTACAAGTTCGAGGTTCAATATTAAGTTGTTTATTTGAGCTTCCTTGGTTTTTCTGATATGGGTATTCACTGCTATAAATTTCCCTCTTTGGGTTGCTTTCATTGTGTCCCATGAGTTCCAGTATGTAGCATTGTCTTTATCATGTAATTGTAAAAATTGTCTAATTTCTTCTTTAATTTCATCTGTGACCCATTGGTTTTTCTGGAGTGTATTATTTAATTTTAATGTGCTTGTGAAGTCCTTGTGCTTTGTTTTGCCATTGATTTCCAGTTTCTTTGCACTATGATCTGATAATATCCATGGGGTAATTTTAATTCTTTTGCATTTACTTAAGCATGTTCTACGAACTAGTTAGTATGTGGTCTATTGTGGAAAACACACCTTCTGCATCTTAGAAGAATTTGTATTCTGATGTCGGTTGGAAAACTCTGTAAACATCTAATAAGTCCATTTGTTCAAAGGTTTGGTTCAGTTCTAATATTTCAATGTTGATTTTTTGTATAGTTGATATGTCTTTTTGTGACATTAGGGTACTGAGATCCCCCAATACAATTGTGTTTCTCCTTATTTGATTTTTTATGTCTTTTAATATTTCTTTTATATAGTTGTTTGCACTGGTATTTTTGCATACATATTTATGATTATTATCTCTTCCTCTTGGATTCTTCCCTTTACAATGATATAGTGATCTTCTTTGTCTCTATTAATCAGTCTTGGCTTGAAAGCACTCTGTCTGCAAATGGAATAACTACCCCTGCTTTTTTCTGGGTTCCTGTCTCATGGGTATTGTTTTCCATCCCTTGATTTTTAGTCTATTAATTTCTTTTTGAATTAAATATTTTTCTTTCATGCAGCATATTGTTGGATCTTGCTTCTTCATCTATTCTGCTGACCAGTTTCTTTTGATTCATGAACTGAGACCATTAACATTGTTGGTTATTACTGATATGTATTGACTATCCATGTCATGTTAATTTTATGTTGTTGGCTCCCCATTTTGTTTATCACCCTCTGTTTAATTGTTTGCCTTGCCTGGTGAATTCCTTCTGGTGGGGTTCATGGTGTTGCAGTCCTTGTAAATCTTTTGGTAATATCCTTCAGAACATTTTGGACTGCTGGTTTTGTGGTCATGAATTTCCACAGGTGTTTTTGTCCTGGAAGTACCTTATTTCTCCATCAATTTTGAAAGATATTTTTGCAGGGTACATCAATCTGGGTTAGAAGTTGTTATCTTGTAGGGCTTGAAATACTTTATTCCAAGCTCTCCTTGACTTGAGGGTTTGTGCTGAGAATTCAGCTGTGATTCTGATCATATCTATAGGTGATTTGTTTCTTTTCCTAACATTTTTTAATATTCTGTAATTTTGGTGAATTTCTGCAATTTTGACTATGATGTGCCTGGCTGTAAATATTTTTTGATCTTGGCAAATTGGTGTTCTATATTCCTCACTTGTCTGTATATCAAATTCTTTTTCCCACCTCTACTCTCTACCAGAGACAGCAGAGACAAAGCTGAAAGTGGACTCATTTTACCTTTTTTTTTTTTTTTTTGCCTGGGAAGTTTCCTACCGTTACGTCTATAAGCAGATTTTTGTATCATTTGTGCTATCTCTTGCTTTTTCATTGACTCCAATTAATCTTATGTTCTTCTTTGCATCATCCAGCAGCTGCTGAGTTCATTTCTCTTGGTCCCTTGCTAATTTCCTGTTTCATAGTATCTATTATATATTTTGGTCCTTCTTTACACTTTTAGTTTCTCACACAACAGAAACAATGCAATATTTAAACATTTTGTCCACTTTGTTTCACTTAAGAGTATGGTCTCGATGTGTATCCATTTACCTAAAAATATCTTGTTTATCATTTTTTACAACAGAGTAGTTCTCCCTTGTGTAAAAAAAATACATCTTCTTTATCCATTCATCAGTTGATGGGCATTTGGGCTGTTTCTAAGTGTTAGCTATTACAAACTGCTGCTACAAACTTGCATGTGTATATATAACTGTGGTATGATGCTTTTAATTCTTTCAGGAGGAAACCAAGAAGGGGAACAACTGTGTCGAATGGAACTTCTAATTTTAGTTTTTTGAGGAATCTCCACACAGTTTTCCACAGTGCTTGCACCAATATACACTACACCCTACAATGGTTCCTATTTCCTGACAGCCCCAACAACATTTATTATAGGTTAATTTCTTGATAATAGCCATTAATCCTGGAATGAGATGGAATCTCCGAGTTGTTCTAATTTGTATTTCCTGAATAACCAGTGATGCTGAACATTTTTTCATATATTCATTTGCCATTTCTACTTCCTCACCTGAGATGTGTCTATTCATTTTGGGTGCCCATTTTTTGATTGGGTCTTTAAATTTGGGGGTCTGATTATATGAGTCCTTTATATATTCTAGATATTATTCCTTAGTCAGAGGAACAGGTGACAAATATATTCCCACTCTGTGGGTTAGATCTTTGCTCTGTTGGTGGTTTATTTTGCTGTGCAAAACATTTTAATACAAAGATTCTTATCATCTTATTCTTGTTGATTGATTCTTTGTTGATTCTTTGTGATATTTCCTTTGGAATTTGGGTTTTGTTCATAAAATCTTTGCCTGCACCTATGTCTTCAAGAGTTCTAATTATTCTACCTTTCAGAAGATTTAGTGTTTCTGTTTCAATATTTAGATTTTTGATCCATTTTGATTTTAGTTTAGTGCAAGGTAAGAGACATGGGTCTAGTTTTAATGTTCAGATTTTAGAAAGCCAGTTTTTCCAGCACCATTTCAACAAGAGGCTATCTTTCTTCCTATGAAGGTTCTTGACACTTTCTTCAAAAATAACATGTCTGAGTGTGTTTGAAATTGTTTCTGCATCTTATAATCTGCTCTATTGAACATCATGTCTGTTTTTGTGCCATTACCACACTGTTTTTATCACAGTACCTTTGTTCTATAATTTCAAGTCAAGAATTATGATGCCCCCTGTCTCACCCTCATTGCCCAGAATTGCTTTTGCTATTCTAGGTGTCTTCTGGTTCCACAAGAGTTTTATGATTTTTTCTCTAATTCTATGAGTTATGCTATTTGTATTTTGATTGGGATCTCATTAAAAGTGTATTTCAATTTTGGAAGTATGGTCATTTCCACTAGATTGCTTCTTCCTATCCAGGAACAAGGGATATCTTTCCATTTTCTGAGGTCCAATGTGATCTTCTTTTTCGGAGTACTGTAGTATTCAATATAAAGATTTTTATTTCCTTTGTTAGATACATTCCTAAGTATTTCACTTTTATTTTGATGCTATTATGAAAGGTGTAGATTTTCTAATTTCTTTTACAGTGAATTTGTTATTTGTGTACAGGACTGCCATTGGTTTTTCAGTGTTAACTTTGTATCCAGGTACTGAATTTGATTATCAAATCTAGAATTTTTTTGGTTTTTGGTATCTTCTATGTAGAGTATCAGGTTATCTGCAAATAATGATAATTTAACTTCTTTGTTTGCTATCATTATCCCATCCCTTTCTTTCTCTTCTCTATTTGCTCTAGCAAATATTTCTAGAACTATGTTAAATAACAGTGGTGATAGTGGATATCCTTGTCCTGTTCCCAATTTTAGCATGAGAGCTTTCAGTTTTTGAGCATTTAGTGACAACGGCTGTTGGTTTTTCATAGATGGCTTTATCAGAATGAGATAAAGATCATCCATTCCAATTTTCTGCAGGGTTTTTATTATAAATGAGTGTTGGATATTGTCAAATGCTTATTCTGCCTCTATTGAGATGTATCATGTGTATTTGACCTTGGCACTGTTAATATGATGCATGTTTATTTGTGTATGTTGAACCATCCCTGCATCCCTGAGATGAATCTTATGTGGTCATGGTGTACAATATTGATGATTTGTGACATTCCATTTGCCAGTATCTTATTGAGAATTTTTTTGTCTAGGTTCACTGGGGATATTAGCCTATTTTTCTATTTTTTGGTTGGATCTTTCTCTAGATTTGGTATCAAGGTAATGATTGCTTCTAGGAATGAGTGTGGGAGTATTTTTCCCTTTCAATTTTATTAAAGATTGTGTGGAATAGTAGAATTAAATCTCAAAATTTCTTCTATAATTCAGCAATGAATCCACAGGACTTGGGATTTTCTTTGTTGGTAAGTTTTTATTTACATCTTCAATTTCATTGACTGATATTGGGTTATTTAGAATTTTTATATCTTCTTGATTCAGCTTTGGTATTTCATATGTATCTAGGAATGTGTCCATATCTTCTGTGTTTTCCATTTTATTATAATACAGGTTCTCAAAGTATTGATGATCTGTGTTTCTGTAGGATCTGTTAAGTTTTTAACTTTTTAAATCATAATTGCATTTACTTTAGTCTTTTCTTTCATTTTTTGAGGTAAGTTTGGCTAAGAATTTGGTAATTTTGGGTAATCTATCAAAGAACCAATTATTCCATTCATTGATTCTTTTTACTATTTTCTTAGTCTCATTTGCATTAATTTCTAGACTCAGTTTTATTATTTCATCCTTCAAATGTCTTTGGGATTAACTTGCTCATTTTTTCCTAAAAGTTTGAGGTTTGATATCAAGTTGTTTGTGTGAGCTTGCTTTGTTTTTATGATATGGGTATTCACCAGTATAAATTTCCCTTGTAGGACTGCTTTCATTGGGTCTCATAAGTTTCAGTATGTTTTATTGGCATTATCACTTAATTGGATAAAATGTCTTATTTCTTCTTTAATTTGGTCTGTGACCTATTAGTTGTTCATTAGGGTGTAATTTAATTTCCATATGTTTATGAAGTTTCTGTGCTTTCTTTTTCCATGGATTTCCAATATCATTGCACTATAGTATGATAATACACATAGAATAATTTTAATTCCTCTGCATTTACGTAAGTATGTTTTATGAGCTCGTATGTTATCTATTTTGTATAAAATCCTGTGTCCAGCTGAAAAGAATGTGCATTCTGATGTTGGATGGAGCACTCAGTAGACATCTACTCAATCCATTTGTTCTAAAGTTTGGATCAGTTCTTATATGTGTTTGTTTACTTTTTGTCTAGCTGACCTATCCACTTGTGACAGTGGTGTGTTGAGGTCCCCCATTACAATTTTATTTGTCTTTATTTGATTTTTCATGTGTATAATAATTGTTTTATAGTAGGATGTGCTGGTATTTGGTGCTTATACATTTATGTTTGTTATATTTACCAGTTGTATTTTTCCCTTAACAAGGTTGTAGCGACCTTGTCTCTCGTAATCAATCTTGGCTTGAAATTCAATGTGTCTGCAAATAGAATACCTATCCCTGCTTTTTCCCAGGATGCTTTCTCATGGAGTATTATTTTCTATCCTTTGACTTTCAGTCAATGAATTTTTTTAGAGTTAAATGTGTTTCTTGAATACAACATATTGTTAGATCTTGTTTGTTGATCCATTCTGCCAGTCTTTTTCTTTTGTTTGGTGAATTGAGACCATTTACATTGATGATAATAACTAATATGTATTGACTTAGGCTTTTAATGTTATTTTCCTGCTGTTGGTTCCCTTTCTTTCCCCTCTGTTTAATTACTTCCCTAGGCTGGTGGATGCATTTTGTTTGGTTTCCTGGAGATGTAGTCCTCATTATCTCTTTCTGTAATGTTCTTCAGAATATTTTGGAGTGCTGGTTTGGCAGTCATGAATTTCCTCAGATTTTCTTTTTCATGGAAGTATCTTATTTTTCCAACAATTTTGAAAGATAATTTTTTTGTGGGTACCAGAGGTTGAACTCGGGACCTTGCATGCCAGCAGGTGCCCATGCCACTGAGCGATATCACCGGCCCTTTTTTTTTTTTGTATGTGGGTACTGGCAGTCAAACTCAGGACCTCGCACTTGCCAGGCTGACGCTCATGCCACTGAGCTATCTCACTGGCCCTGAAAGATAATTTTGCAGGGTGCATTAATCTGGGTTGGACGTTGTTTAATTTCAGGGCTTGAAATTCTTCACTCCAAGCTCTCTTTGAATTACGGGTTTTGTTTTTTTTGTGTGTGTGCGAAATCTGCCATGATTCTGATGGGCTTTTATGTATAAGTGATTTGTTTCTTTTCTTTAACAGCTTTTAATATTCTGTTCTTGTGTTGAGTTTCCAGGACTATGTTGAATAGAAGTAGGGACAGTGGACACCCTTGTCTTGTTCCTGACTTTAGAGAGAAAGATTTTAGTTTTTGTCCATTTAGTATAATATTGGCTGTTGCTTTGTCATAGACAGCTTTTATCAGATTAAGGTAAAGACCATCTATTCCAATTTTCTGTAGGGTTTTTATCATGAATGGGTGCTGGACTTTGTCAAAAGCTTTTTCTGCATCTATTGACTTGATCATATGATTTTTGTCCTTGGTTCTATTAATATGGTGTATTACATTTTTTGCTTTACGTATATTGAAACTTCCCTGCATCCCTGGGATGAATCGAACTTGATCATGGTGTATAATCTTCTTGATGATTTGCTGGATTCTATTTGCCAGTATCTTATTGAGGATTTTTGCATCAATGTTCATTAGGGAGATTGGTCTGTAGTACTCTTTCTTAGTTGGGTACTTCTCTGGTTTATGGTTTCAGGTTAATGCTTGTTTCCAGGAATGTATTTGGGAGTACTGCTTCCCTTCCTATTTCATTGAAAAGTTTGATAAGTACTGGTATTAGCTTTTCTCTAAATTTCTTACAGAATTCGGCAGTGAATTCATTAGCGTCTGGGCTTTTCTTTGTAGGGAGGATTTTAATTACATCTTCAATTACATTGTTTGAAATTGATTTATTTAGGATTTTTATATCTTCTTGATTCAGCTTTGGTAATTAGTATGTATCTAGGAATCTGTCCATTTCTTCTGCATTTTCCATCTTCTTAGAATAGAAGTTTTCAAAGTGGGTGTAGATGATCTTCTGAATTTCTTTTTTTTTTTTTGGGGGGGGTACCGGGGGTCGACCTCAGGGCCTCGCGCGCCAGCAGGCGCCCGTGCCGCTGAGCGATATCACTGGCCCCTTTTTTGTATGTGGGCTCCGGGAGTGGAACTCGGGTCCTCGCGCTTGCCCGGCAGGCGCTTAAGCCGCTGAGCCATCTCACCGGCCCCGATCTTCTGAATTTCTGCAGGGTCTGTCATGATATCTCACTATTCATTCTTAATTGCATGGATTTGAGTCTTTTCTTCTTTTAATAACGTTGGATAAAGGTTTGTTGATTTTATATATTCTTTCAAATAACCAACTGTTCCATTCACTGATTCTTTATATTGCTTTTTAGTCTCCAGTGTGTTAATTTCTGCTCTGATCTTTATAATTTCCTCCATTGTACGAGCCTTTGGCATAGCCTGCTCTTCTTTTTCTAGAGATTTGGGGATCACCATTGTTTATTTGTGTTAGCTCTATTTTCCTAATATAGGTATTTAAAGCTATAAATTTCCCTCTTATTACTGCTTTCATTGTATCCCATAAGTTCCGGTATGTTGTACTGTCATTATCATTCAGTTGTAGAAAGTGTCTAATTTCTTCTTTAATTTCATCTGTTATCCATTGGTTGTTCAGGAGGGTGCTGTTTAATTTCCATATGTTTAGGAAGCTCTTGTGGTTTCTTTTGCCATTGATTTCCAATTTCATTGAACTATGGTCTGATAATATACATGGGAATAATTTCAATTCCTTTGCATTTACTTAAGTACGTTTTATGAGCTAGTATGTGGTTTCTTTTGTAGAACATCCTGTGTGCGGCTGAGAAGAATGTGTATTCTGATGTTTTGGGGTGGAACACTCTGTTGACATGTACTAAGTCCATTTTTTCAAAAGTTTGGTTCAATTCTAATATTTCTTTGTTGATTTTTTTTCTAGTTGATCTGCCTTTTTGTGACAGTGGAGTATTGTGATCCCCCAATACAATTGTATTAGTGTTTATTTGATTTTTCACGTCCTTTAATATTTGTTTTATGTAGTTGGGTGAACTGGTATTTGTTGCATATATATTTATGATCGTTATCTCTTCCTCTTGGATTGTTCCCTTTACAAGGATGTGGTGAGTTTCTTTATCTCTCTGAATCATTCTTGGCTTGAAATTCACTTTGTCTGCAAAAAGAATAGCTATCCCTGCTTTTTTCTGGGTTCCTGTCACATGGAGTACTGTTTTCCATCCTTTGACTTTCAGTCCATGAATTTCTTTCTGAATTAAATGTGTTTCTTGTATACAGCATATTGTTGGATCTTGCTTCCTGATCCATTTTGCCAGTGTGTGCCTTTTGATTGGTGAATTGAGACCATTAACATTAATGGTTAAAACTGATATATATTGTTTTATCCTTGTCATGTTATTTTCCTGTTGTTGGCTTGCTCTCTTTTTTTGTTTTCCCCTCCCTATGTTTAATTGTTTGCTCTGCCTGGTGTATTCCTTCTGTTGGGGTTCCTGGAGTCGTAGTCCTTGTTATATCTTTCTCAAATGTCCTTAAAAACATTTTGGAGTTCTGTTTTCATGGTCATAAATTTTCTCAGATGTTCTTTGTCATGGAAGTATTTTATTTCTCCATCAGTTTTGAAAGATAGTTTTGTGAGGTACATCAATCTGGGTTGAAAGTTATTTTCCTTTAGACCTTGAAATATATCATTCCAAGCTCTTCTTGACTTGAGGGTTTGTGTTGAAAAGTCAGCTGTGATTCTGATGGGCTTTCCTTTATAGGTGATATTTCTGTTTTCCCTAACAGCTTTTAAGATTCTGCTCTTGTGTTGAATTTCTGGAATCTTGACTATATGTCTGGCTGAACATTTTTTTGATCGTGGCTAGTGGGAGTTCTATAAGCCTCATTTATATGAAGATCAAATTCTTTTTTTCTACCAGGGAAATTCTGTGTGATAATGTCTTGAACAGTGTTCTGATGTTATTTATGCTATCTCCTGCTTTTTCATTGATTCCAATTAATCTTAAGATATTCTTTGCATCATCTAGCAGGTGCTGGTTTCATTTCTCATTGTCCATTGCTATTTTTAAGAATTCTTTCTTTTCATGATCTCTTATTGGAAGCCTGTCTTCCATATCTGAGATCCTGTCCTCACATTGGCTTAATATGCTACAAATACTTTCAATGGAAGTTTTGTTCTCCTGCATATCTGCTTGAATCTGCCTTATGAATTTCATTTCTTTCCTATTTTGAGCAATCATGGCTTCCATAATTATCTTAAGCTCATCTATTTTTTTGTTTGAGTATCTGCTCTAGCATCCTTAAGCATGGTCTTCATTGTGGACATTATCTCTGCAGTCATCTGTGAAATTATTTCTGACTTGATTTTTTCCAGACCCTCATTCAGATGCTTTGTTCTTAACACTTCAGAGATGCCAGGTGGGTGGCTTTTGGATTGTCCCACCTCATTGCCCCCTGGGTTTGCCTTTGGTGAACTGGATGTGTGGGGTTGCATCTTGTTTATGTATCTTGTCATTTTCTTTTCTTTCTTTAGTTTAATTCCTGGGGTGATGTTTGTAAATTGTCTATGGTAAGTTGCTTTATTGCTAGTATTTAAAATCCTTAGGAGATGACTATGCCTCTGTGTTATCTTCCAGATGTAGCTTATTTTTGGGTTTTGAGCCTGCTGGAGGATCCTACCTCTTCAATTTGTTGGACATGAGAAGTTGCTGCCTGTTTGGCCCAGTCTTTGGTTCTTTGGTACCGTGCCACAATATTTTCTGTGACCCTTAGTCAATCTCAGTCATGGAATACCAAGAAGAAAAACTGTTTAGAACAATTATGTCACTTTTGGTGATAATGATACCAAAAGCATCAAACACAGCCTAGAAAATGACAGGCTGAGTTAACCAGTTATTTGCCACTTTTTTTTTAATTTTTTTTTTATTTTAAAGAGAAGAAAAAACAAAACAAATCAAAAGAAGAACAAATTTTCAAACCAACATAATAGGAGGGTAACAATGGTTAATACCTTACGTATTACTATCTTTAAGTTAGTTATTCAGGACACCAGACATTAGCATTCAATTGTCCAAACATTATTGGCACAAACCTTACTCTTCAATGAACTAAGTAAAAATGGTAGTGTATCTATCTTAACCATCTTATATATATATATATATATATATACAATTTTTTTTCCCTTTCCCTTCTTTCTTTTCCCTATTCCAGTCTCTCTTTCCTTTTGACCAAAATGTACAATAGACATGGTGAATCAAAAAGAAACTGCCACTTTTAACTGTATAAAATAGATTTGTGGTTATATAACAAAATCTAAAACAAACCGGAAAAATTATATGCAGTATAAAAGTCCTTAATATAGCAATTTTGCCCTCAGGAGTTTAAATTTAAAATGAGTTAAGCAGGAAATAGAGAATTGGAAGAAGAGGAAGGAATTAGATGTAAGGCTGAAGGACAAAGAGGGATCCCGCTAACTTTGGGAAACTGGTGCAGAATATTGGTTGGAAAAAGAGAAGGAAGGTATAAAATGAAGAACAGATCAGAACCAGAATCATAAAGAGGTTAGAGGCTCTGTTTACACTCATATAAATATCAGATAGAACAATGAAGGAAAGAACAAACAGACAAACAAAAACAAAAATGAAGACAAAACAACAAAACAAAAAATACCTTCACCAGAACAAAAACAAATTAGAGAAAAGAAAAAAAAAAGTTCACTTCCAGGTTTTGACTTCTGTAGGCAGGTGACAGAGTCCTGTTACATGCAGATCTGTCCTAGCAAGCCAGCAGCAGCCTTTTGGCGGGGCATTGGGCAATAGTCTGTACTCTCTGGCAGAGACCAGTCTCTTTTGCCTGCCACCATCAGCACACTTTCTGTGGCCCTGAGTGCCACTGCGCTGCCCTGAGTTCAGGGCACAGTTCCACTGCACCCCCCACAATTGCGCCTGGCCAATGGCTCTCTCGTGTGGGATGGCTGAGCCCCAGAGGCACTCACGGCCAGCCAGTGCAGTCTTTCACTGCTCCCCTGTACCACCGCTCTCTCACATTCTTCTGCAGAGGCCCCCAGGGGCGCTGGCAGACACTGTGTGTCCACAGATTTGAACTTCTGTCATGCTGCAATTCCTGACACAGGGAGAAGGCACCCATGGTCACCTCATTCTTTTTTGTTGAAATTACTCTTCACTCTCTCTGTGAGCCCCAAACTGCTCTTCAGAACATTCCTGGGTCCAGGGGAGACACTTGCCTCTTTCTCGTCCTCCTCCAGCCACTATATTCCAGTATCCAAATGACAACTTTTAGAGAGGTTCACTGCCTGCTTCTTACAAATCCACCATCTTCCCCCAACCCCTCTTTCATTGTTATTTAAACTGTATTCTTACCAGTGACATTTCCATTGAAAAGTACAGTGTGATGGTTATTTTAAAAGGTTAATAATTTTAACTATTTTTGCTGGGATTTCATGGGATGAGTGGCTGGAAAAATTATCTATAAAGCAGATAGCACTGAAGAAATTTTAAGTTTTATAAGTAGTTTTTAGGGTGATCTTCAGGATATGTTACATAGTTTACACAAACTGTTCTCTTGATAGGAAAATTTTATTCATTTTTCTATCACTCAGCACTTCTGTTCTTTTTGCTGTTTATGAGAACTATTTTAAATTTGCTTTATTTGTGGTTTTCATAGAATTATAACAAGTATAAGTTATACTAGTAGTACCATAAATCCTGGAATTCGTGGAAATTATGAAATAATGGCCTGAATAATATTTCTCATTAAAATAGGTTACTGCCACTATAGCCTGAAGAATATTTATGGCTCAATTGAATGCTGTTTATGGTTTATGAACTAAGTTTATTGTACTGTAGTTTAAAGCCAAAAAGAAGCATTTCTATTTGCCCTATGTGAGCATTATTCTTTGTTGTATAGAAGAGAAATAATTTTGTTAATCTATTTTGTTTAAAGACAACATCACACTACAGGGGAAAAAAACTGGAATTGTTCATTTCTTTGTTCCTTTTTGGGAAATCTTTACAGTGAAAATCAGATCTGCTTGATATTATAAGCTATTGAATTTGAGAATTATTTGTAAACATTTTTTTAAAGCCCAGGTTGGAATCTGCTTTTTATTCTAGGTTATGTCCCCTTAATAATATTCAGGATATAAAGACAATGAGTGTAAAAAAGCAAATGTATTGAGTTATTCTTAAATCATGCATATAGAGATTCAAAATTTCTTAAGTGCTTTGAAATATCTACAGCTACTTCGTTTTATTAACATGGATTTTCAGAAGACTGCTAAATTTAAGAATAAGGAGGAGAAAATTGATACTAAAAATAGATGAGGGTAAGAAAATGGCTCCCTTACTGGCATTAGTAATCTATGTATTTAATGATTTTAAAGTGCTTACTTTTAAGCTGTATACTAACTGCTATATATTTTTTAGCTGTATATAACTGTAGCACAGAAATATTGCCTTTCCATCACATTCCTCATTAATTTTTCCCAAAAAATTATTGTTAAGAGTTCATGAAACCAGGTTAAATATCCATACTAGATTTATCCTAACTTTTAAGAGCAAATATTTGAATGCCAGCTTTTTAATATTTTTTTAATTGTCATTCAAGCACATCAATGATCAGAAAGAAATTGGAGATTATTCGATGCACTAGCTGCAAAGTTAACTAAACCTTATGGAACTAAGTAGGGTTTATTTATTATAATAAAAAGTTAAGCTGAACTTCTATGTATTAATTACTTTGCAGAGTGTAAAGCTCCATATTTTCCAATAGGATTTAAATTTTCATTGTTAATTCATTTTTGAAAAATCTTAAATAGTTTAACATACCTTAATATCCTCTTAAGAATGTCAAATCTGGGGTAGAATGGATATTTCCCCCCACAAGCGCTTCATTTTTGCTATATTTAAATCACTTTTTCAAAATCCAGTTATGATCAATAAATTCTAAGTTTTTAACCTCCAGTGTCAGCAACGAAGTGGTGGGTTATATTAAAACCTACTACTTTTTTCCCTTGGTAATATATAATTGCTGTGCTTTTGACAAGAAAGTTTGGTTAGGAAAAAATGTGAAAGATTACTTAAACAAAAGCTATTTATGAGGAGTTTTTTCTCTTGTTGGTTTACCTTCACATTAAAATTATAAGAACACAATACAAAATGAATAGTTGTCCATAACATTTCTTCCAGTTGTTTAACTTGTCTTGATATTTCTTGGCACGATGGTTCTGTGTTGTTTGTGATGTCTTATTGTTTGTGAGGTATTTTTTTTAAATAACTAAGTGAGCCTGTAAGTATAGATGTGTGTCATTACCAAGAAGTTCTGTTTTCAAATCTCTAACTTTCTGATTTCAATTTAAGTCTTTCAAATTTGTCTTTTCTTGCTGAGTAGCAAAGGGCTTTTATTCTCCACTTTCCTATAAACCTAAGAGTATGAACACTGCAGTTAAATGGAGTGCATTGCATATTTACTTTTTTCTGAGAGCTCCTTCTATAAACACATTTGCCTTGTTCAGTTTTTTCATAAACTGATTTATCATAAGATTCATTGTTGGTGATGGGCATATAGCTCAGTGTCACAGTGCCTGCCTGGTGAACACAAGGTCTTGAGTTTGATTCCAAGTACCAAAAAAAAGATACATTCTTAATATGTTTTCTGATGTATGTTTGATAAGAGTGATAAAATGAAACTTCATAAAAAAATAAAATTTAAATATAAAACTTAAGCAAAAAATTTGAAAATGAATAATTAAAACTGCATACTATAGTGATATATGAATTTCTATGTTTACAGGAGTTCAATTTAAAATAACTAAGCTTGAAACAGCTTACATGCCTATCAACAGATGAATGGATAAAGAAAATGTGATACACAGTCTCCACAAAATTATACAACCTTCAGGAAAAGAAAAACTTGTATAACTATTTTAATACTAAATTTATTGAGATATCGTGAGACTAATACAAGTTACCTTTGGCCTCTACAATTACAAGATGTGCTCAGAATGGTGGTCATTAGCTTCCAGATATTTATTAGTATGGCGAATTGCTGTTCGGTTAACCTTGGTTGTTGAGATTGCTGCACATGCATTTTCAACTTCTCTAAGGGGTGGCAGTTTTGTGGGTTTTCTTCAATATACAACATCCACTAGAGTCCCCCATATTAGGGTACCCCGATATGAGGGTAATCTGTTGACAAAACAAAATTCTATTTTCTTTTCCTGAAGTGAATGTGCATTTTTGCCAGACTCTGTATATACAAGATAGAATATTATGCAGCTACAAAGAAGAATGATATCATGTCATTTGCAGGAAAATGGATGAACTAGAAACCATCATCTTAAGGGAAATTAGCTAAACTCAGAAAGTTACACATTGTATGATTTCTATTATGTGAAAAACTTTAAAAAATGCATAAATTCATAAAGAAAGATGAAAGTAAAGGAGAGAGGGCAGGAAACCAACAAGTAGATTTCTAAAGACAAAGAAGAGGAAAAGAAGAAGGGAGGAATAAAGGAAGTGGAGGATAATGTGATTGAAATTGATTATGATAGTTAAACACATGCACCAACTTCCCAGAATAAACCCCATTATTGTTAAATATTAATATATGTTAATATCATTTAAAAAACACTTAAGTTGATAAACCTCTGCCCAACTGAAGAGAAACAGATAAAAGACAAAAATTACCCTTGTCAGAAATAAAGTCACATCATTACAGTTCCTAGACATAGGAAAATGATGAAGAATTATAAGCACCATTAGGAAAATAAATTTAATATCTATAAAATTGGACAAATTCCTTGAAAGGCCTAAGATGTGAAAGCTCACTCAAGAAGTTCAGTATTTTAGTTACTCTATGACTGTTAATGAAAATGTATGTGTAGTTTAAAAACTTCCCATTAAAACTTCTGGTTATAATTCCAGCATAAAATGATCTTAGATGTCTTTATCCTATTAATAACAATGTAAGAAAAACAATGCTTCTTAGATTCATAAGAGAAATGAGATCATAGGTATACTGCTGCTCCAAAATTGGAGAAATAGGCAGGTATATAGAATTGCAACTTACTAGACCTGAAAGCTATCTTCACAAGAATGAATATCAAGGTAGGAATGGCAAGATTATAACTGAAAAAAAATTTTGGAGGCTCAGTGTAGACTACTATGTAGGACAAAAACCTCAAGGAAGTCCATTCATATAAAGACTCTTGCACTTTTGTAATTTTTACCTCTAGGAGCTCTACCAACCCCCAAAGTGAAGATTGGAGGAAACTTAATGTACTAAGCTGTGTAACTTTTAATAAAAGGGATTTATCAATCACGGTTCTGGTGGTTTAAGGGTACAGCACTAACATCAGCTCTGGTGATTAACCTATGGTGGACATGATGATAGCAATGGTAGATCATGTTGTGAGACAGAAAACAAAAGAGGGACTGGGGTACCATAACTCTTTCAGAGGCAATGTATCAATTTGACCAAATGAACTAATATTAGAACTCACTTAAATAGTTCCACACTACCTTTCAACATTGCCACCTTGGTGATTAAGCTTCCAACACATGAATGCTTGGGGCAGGAAAAATGTGCAAATAATTACATACCTAAGAATGTAATATTCAAACAGCAGAAAGTCAAATATAAATATATCGAAAGAAACTTTGTGGCAAAGCAGCAATCTAGAATTCTCCCTCCCAAAAAATATTTTTTTATCCTTTCAAAGTGAAAGGGATATAAGAATTGCACAGACAAACACAAATTGAGGGAATTTGTTACCAGTAGCCTTTCCTTTCACAATATATTAAAAGAGATATGAAAATGATATAGGTCAGAAACTTGAGCCAACATACTAAAGAAGAAAAAAGTAAATATAAATTAAAACATCATTTGTTCTAACAGGTAACCATATTCTGCAAATAAAAAGAAATAATTAATAGAATGCTTATAGTTTATAAATAAGTAAAATGAAAGATTAACAATGAAAAAAGAATAGGAGGAATTAGGAATAATTTGTCATTGTAAAGTACTGACACTACCCATGAAATGGTATAGTGTTTTATGAAAGTTATATTGCATTAGTTGTAAATGTATATTTAAAAATTCAAAGGTAGACATTAAAAAATTTTTGAAAGTAGTATAATTACAAAAATGAAGTATAATTAATATAGTAAGAAAGGAGAGAAAATGGAGTTTAATGAAATATATAATCACAATTAAAAATACAGGAAGAGTGCAAGACACAAACAAGAACATAGATCAAGGTCAACAATGGCTAAGCAGTTATTGTGCACAGCTGGTAGATATCAATATAATTATATTCATAATCATTTAATATCAATAGTTTAAATAATTAAAAGACAAAGATTGTCAGAGTAGGTCAAGGAACATGCCCAACTATATCTTTTCTGTGAGAAGCCTGCTTACAATATAAATACACAGGTATATTTAAAGTAAAGGGGTGAAAAAAAATGACAGAAGTAACCATGCATACCCCTCCCCACCTGTGAACACATTGATTGAATGAAAAATGCAATCCAATTATCAGTATGGAAATCCAGAGTATAGGTGAGAGACTCCTGTATTCCACATGAGCATAGAATTAGCCACACTATAATTGGTAAGAGAGTTAATGACACCCTATCAGCAAAATCCCTACTCTCAGCACAGCACCATGTGCCTTGCTAGATTTTCTTAAGAAGAAAGAGGAAAATGGCACAATATATACACCACTCTGAGTTTGGGGTGTACAGTCCAAAGTGATGACAATTTTCTCACCTCTCTCATAGCACTAATGTAATCTGTATATATTAGTCACATTCCTATGACTGGAACAATTTCCCTACAATCACAACTTAAAGGAAAAGAGTTTTATTTTAACACACAGATTCAGGGATTTCAGTCCACACATGAAAGGCTGGATGAATGCCAGATATAGAATGGTAGAAGAGCATGGAGGAGAAAAGATGCTCAACCCATGGCAACCAGGATAAAAAAGAGACAAAAGGGCCAGAGACAAGAATAGGCCCTTCTTTCCAGAAAATTATAAATTCGATTGGAAGCTGGCAAAACTGATTGAATGAACTTGAAGACAGAGTTTCAGACCTTGAAGACAGGATCTCAGCTAGCGATCATGAAAGGAAAGATCTCTTGAAAATAACAAAAGAGTGCCGGTGAAATAGCTCAGCGGCATAAGCGCCTGGCTGGCAAGTGTGAGGTCCTGAGTTTGACTCCTCATACCCACATACAAAGGAAAAATGGGCTGGTGATATTGCTCAGCAGCACAAGCACGTGCTCCCAAGAGCAAGGTCCTGAGTTCGACTCCCAGTACCCACAAAAAAGGAAAAGATAGTAACCAAAGATCAGGAAATAACAATTCAAAAACTGCAAGATGAAAAAAAAAACTGCATGATGTAAAGCAACACAAAATAAGAATAATTGGTGTCAATTGAAAAGCAGGAGTCAACACAAATGACATAAAATATTTGCGGAAGTAATATCAGAAAATTTCCTAAGTATGGAAAAAGAATCTGACATACAGATAAGTGAGGCATATAGAACTCCAATTAACCATAATCAAAATAAATCCACACCCAGACATATAATAAGATCCCAGAAATTCAGTAAAAAACAGAATATTAAAAGCTGTCAGAGAGCGGCGAGGTGGGGGAGCAGCGGAGAACTGCGCTGGCCGGCGGTGCGTGTCTCTCAGCCACAGCTGCCCCGCGCCAGAGAGCGACTGGCCGGGCGCCATTGTGGGGGGTGTGGCGAAACTCAGAGCGGAGTGAAAGAAAAACAGCGCTGGACACTCGTGCTCCAGACAGGGCAGTGCGGGGCCTCTCAGGCCCACGAAAGTGTGCTGAGGTCAGCAGGCGAGCGAGACTGGTCTCTCAGCCACACCTGTCCCGTGCCAGAGAGCGACTGGCCCGGCGCCATTGTGGGGGGCGTGGTGAAAGTCAGAGCAGCGGGAAACCAGTGCAGGGAACCCGCGCTCCGGACAGCGCTCTGCGCCTCTCAGGCCCAGGCATAGTGAAAGGGCACTGAGAGTGGCAGGTGAGCTAGACTGGTCTCTGCCTGAAAGTACCGGCCTCTGCTCACCGCCTGCCAGAGGGCTGCTCCTGGCTTACTAGGACCGACCTGCATGGAACAGGACTGTGTCATCACACGGTGCCTGCCTACAGCAGAGTCAACACCTGGAACTGATTCTTTTTATTTTTTTCTCACTCATTTGTTTTTTGTTCTGGCGAAGGGTTTTTTTTGTGGGGTTTTATTTTTATTTTGTTTGTTTTATTGTTTTTATCTCCGTTTTTGTTTCTGTATGTGTATTTGCTCTTTCCTTCATTATTCTCTCTGGTTTTTTATATGAGTGTAAACAGCGCCTCTAACTTCTTTGTGATTGTGGTTGTGATCTGTTCTGCCTTTTATTCCTTCCTTCTCTTTTTACCACCAGTCCTCTGCACCAGTGTCCCAATTTTAGTGGGATCCCTCTTGGTCCTCTAACCTTACATCTAATTCCTTCCTATTCTCCCAACACTCTATTTCCTCCTTAACTCATTTTAAATTTAAACTCCTCAGGGAAAAATTGACATACATAGGACTTGTATACTGCATATAATTTTTCTGGTGTGTTTTAGATTTTGTTATATAACCGCAACTCTATACAGCTAAAAGTGGTAAATAACTGGTTAGCTCAGTCTGTCATTTTCTAGGCTGTGTTTGATGCTTTAGTTAACATTATAGCTAAATGTGAAATAATTGTTCTAAACATCTTTCCTTAATGATATTTCGTGATTGAGATTGACTAAGGGACACAGAAAATACAGTGACACAGTACCAAAGAATCAAGGACTGGGCCAAACAGGTAGCAACTTCGCATACCCAACGAATTGAAGAGGTAGGATCTGGCAGAAAGCTCAAAACCCAAAAGCAAGCTCCACTTGGAAGATACTGCAGAGAAGTAGTCATCTTCTAAAGATCTTAAACACTAGTAATAAAGTAACCTACCATAGGTAATTTGCAAACATCACCCCAGGAATTAAAGAAAGGAAAAAATGAGACGACACTTAAACAAGATGCAACCCCACACATCCAATTCACCAAAGGCAAACCTAGGGGGCAACGAGGTGGGACAATCCGAAAGCCACCCACCTGACCTATCTGAAGTGGTAACAACAAAGCAACTGAATGAGGCTCTGGAAAAAATTAAAACAGAAATAATCTCACAGATAACTGCAGAGATAATGTCCACATTGAAGACCATGCTTAAGGACACTATAGCTGATACAGACAAAAAAATAGATGAGCTTAAGAAAACTATAGAAACCATGAATGCTCAGCATAGGAAAGAAATGGAATCCATAAGGCAGATTCAAGCAGATATCCAAGAGAACAAAAATTCCATTGAAAGTATTTGTAGCAGATTAAGCCAATGCGAGGACAGGATCTCAGATATAGAAGACAGGCTTGCAATTAGTAATCATGAAAAGGAAGAATTCTTAAAAACAGCAAGGGACCATGAAAAATCAATTCAGCAGCTGCTAGATGACTCAAAGATAAACAACTTAAGAATAATTGGAATAAATGAAAAAGCAGGAGAGAGCATCAATGACATTAAAACCTTGTTCAAAGACATAATCAGGGAGAACTTTCCTGGAAGAGAAAAGGAATTTGATGCACCTATAAGTGAAGCTTTTAGAACACCAAGTAGACATGACCAAAAAAAAAAAAACTTCAGCCAGACATATTATAGTCAAGATCCCAGAAATTCAACAGAAGGGCAGAATCTTAAAAGCTGTTAGGGAGAAGAGACAAATCACCTATAAAGGAAAACCCATCAGAATCACAGCTGACTTTTCAGCACAAACCCTCAATTCAAGAAGAGCTTGGAATGATGTATTTCAAGCTCTAAAGGAAAATAATTTTCAACCCAGATTGATGTACCCTGCAAAACTATCTTTCAAAATTGATGGAGAAATAAAATACTTTCATGACAAAGAACATCTGAGAAAATTTATGACCACCAAACCAGCACTCCAAAATGTTCTGAAGGACATTCTAGAAAGAGATAGGAACCCCAACAGAAGGAATCCACCAGGCAGGGCAGATAATTAAATAGCAGGAAAGGGGAAAAACAAAGAGTGGGAACCAACAACAGGAAAATATCATGACAAGTATAAGTCAATACATATCAGTTTTAGCCATCAATGTTAATGGTCTCAATTCACCAATCAAAAGGCACAGACTGGCGAAATGGATCAAGAAGCAAGATCCAACAATATGCTGTATACAAGAAACACATTTAATTCAGAAAGAAATTCATAGACTGAAAGCCAAAGGATGGAAGACAATACTCCCTGCCACAGGAACCCAGAAAAAAGCAGGGGTAGCTATTCTTTTTGCAGACAAAGTGAACTTCAAGCCAAGAAGGATTCAGAGAGATAAAGACGGTCATTAGATACTTGTAAAGGGAACAATCCAAGAGGAAGAGATAACGATCATAAATATATATGCGTCAAATACCAATGCACCCAGCTATATAAAACAAGTACTAAAGGACATGAAAAATCAAATAAGCACTAATACAATTATATTGGGAGATCTCAATACTCCACTGTCACAAAAAGACAGATCAACTGGCCAGAAAATCAATAATGAAATAGTAGAACTGAACCAAACTTTTGAACAAATGGACTTAGTAGATGTCTACAGAGTGTTCCATCCTACAACATCAGAATACACATTTTTCTCAGCTGCACATGGGACGTTCTCCAAAATAGACCACATACTAGCTCATAAAACCTGCTTAAGTAAATGCAAAGGAATTGAAATTATCCCATGCATATTATCAGACCATAGTGCAATGAAATTGGAAATCAATGGCAAAAGAAATCACAAAAACTCCCTAAACACATGGAAATTAAACAGCACCCTCCTGAACAACCAATGGGTCACAGATGAAATTAAAGAAGAAATTAGTCACTTTCTACAACTGAATGATAATGACAGTACAACATACCGGAACTTATGGGATACAATGAAAGCAGTCCTAAGAGGGAAATTTATAGCATTAAATACTTATATCAGGAAAATAGAGCAAGAGCAAATAAACATATTAAGGGTGAACCTCGAGCTTCTACAAAAAGAAGAGCAGGTTAAGCCAAAATCCTGTAAAAGGGAGGAAATTATAAAGATCAGAGCAGAAATTAACGTTTTGGAGACTAAAAAAACAATACAAAGAATCAATGAAGCAAAAAGTTGGTTCTTTGAAAGAATAAATAAGATTGACAAACCCTTATCCAACCTTATTAAAAAAAGAAAAGACTCAAATCCATGCAATTGAAAATAAAAAGGGTGATATTATGACGGACCCTGCAGAAATCCAGAAGATCATCTATACCTATTTTGAAAATTTATATTCTACTATGATGGAAAATGCAGAAGAAATGGACAGATTCCTAGATTCGTATGAATTACCAAAGCTGAATCAAGAAGATTTAAAAATCTTAAATAAACCAATATCAACCAATGAAATCAAAGACGTAATTAAAAACCTCCCAACAAAGAAAAGCCCAGGCCCTGATGGATTCACTGCCGAATTCTACAAGAAATTTAGAGAAGACCTAACGCCCCTACTTCTCAAACTTTTCAATGAAATTGAAAGGGAAGCAATACTCCCAAATTCATTCCTGGAAGCAAGCATTACCCTGATACCAAAACCAGAGAAGGACCCAATTAAGAAAGAGAACTACAGGCCAACTTCCCTAATGAACATAGATGCAAAAATCCTTAATAAGATACTGGCAAACAGAATCCAACAAATCATCAAGAAGATTATACACCATGACCAAGTTGGATTCATCCCAGGGATGCAGGGATGGTTCAACATATGTAAATCAATAAAAGTTATACAACATATTAATAGAACCAAATAGAAAAATCACATGATCATCTCAACAGATGCAAAAAAAGCTTTTGACAAAGTCCAGCACCTTTTCATGATAAAAACCCTACAGAAAATTGGAATAGAGGGTCTTTATCTCAATCTGGTAAAAGCTATCTATGACAAACCAACAGCCAATATTATACTAAATGGCCAAAAACTGAAAGCCTTCCCTCTAAAATAAGGAACAAGACAAGGATGTCCACTGTCCCCACTCTTATTCAACATAGCTCTGGAAACTTTAGCCAGAGCAATTAGACAAGAGAAAGAAATAAAAGGAATAATGATTGGAAAGGAAGAAGTTAAATTATCATTATTTGCAGATGACATGATACTCTACACAGAAGACCCCAAAAACTGCTAGATTTAATAAGCAAATTCAGTAGTGTAGCTGGATACAAAGTCAATACTCAAAAGCCAATAGCCTTCCTGTACACAAATAACAAACTTACTGAAAGAGAAATTAGTGAAACAATACCTTTCACAATAACATCCAAAAAAATGAAATACCTAGGAATCAACCTCACAAAGGGTGTAAAAGACCTCTATACTGAAAACTGCAGTACTCTGAAAAAGGAGATTGAAGAGGATATCAGAGAATGGAAAGATATCCCTTGCTCCTGAATAGGAAGAACCAAAATAGTGAAAATGGCCATACTTCCAAAATTGTTATACAGATTTAATGCAATTCCAATAAAAATTCCAACAGCATATCTCACAGAATTAGAGAAAACAATCCTAAAATTCATTTGGAATCAGAAGAGACCTAGAATAGCAAAGGCAATTCTGGGCAACAAACGCAAGGCAGGGGGCATCACAATCCCTGACTTGAAATTATACTATAAAGCTACTGTGATTAAAACAGTGTGGTACTGGCAAAAAAACAGACCTGAAGATCAATGGAACAGATTAGAAGATGCTGAAACAACCCCAGACATACTAAGCCACCTTATCTTTGACAAAGGTGCCAAACACATTCGCTGGAAGAAAGATAGCCTCTTTAATAAATGGTGCTGGAAAAACTGGCTCTACACATGCCAAAGATTAAAACTAGACCCATATCTTTCACCATGCACTAAACTAAATTCAAAATGGATCAGAGATCTAAATATTAAAACAGAAACATTAAATCTGCTGGAAGGTACGATGGGTAAATCCCTTGAAGACACTGGTGTAGGCAAAGACTTTATGAATAAAAACTCAACCGCACGGGAACTATCCAAAAGAATCAATAACTGGGATCTCATCTTATTAAAAAGCTTTTGCACAGCAAGAGAAACCACCAACAGAGTGAAGAGACAACCCACAATGTGGGAAAAACTGTTTGCCAGCTGTTCCTCTGACAAAGGATTACTATCGAGAACATATAAAGAACTCAAAAAAATCAGACCTCCCAAATTTAAAGACCCTCTCCAAAAATGGGCATCTGAGATGCATACACATTTCTCAGATGAAGAAATACTAATGGCAAATAAATATACAAAAAAATGTGCAACATCACTAGTCATTCGAGAGATGCAAATTAAAACAACACTGAGATACCATCTCACCCCAGAAAGAATGGCTACTATAAAGAAATCAACTAATAATAAATGCTGGAGAGGCTGTGGGGAAAAAGGAACCCTTCTTCACTTTTGGTGGGAGTGTCGACTGGTACAGCCACTGTGGAAGTCAGTGTGGAGATTCCTCAAAAAACTAGGGTTGGAGGTCCCATTTGACCCAGCTACTCCCCTTCTGGGCATCTTCCCAGAAGAATTAAAAACATCATACCACAGCGATATATGTGCACCCATGTTTATAGCAGCACAATTTGTAATAGCCAGATCTTGGAAACAACCCAAATGCCCATCAACCGAGGAATGGATAAGAAAGATGTGGTAATTTTATACAATGGAGTACTATTCAGCCATAAAGAAGGATAAACTGGAGACTTTTATAGGTAAATGGATGCAACTCGAGAAAATACTCATAAGTGAAATAAACCAGAAGCACATGTATAAGCATCGTATTGTCTCTCTAGTATGAGAAACTGAAAGAGTAAATAAGATCCAAAATGTACAATAGATACGATGAATCAAAAAGAAACTGGTCAAAAGGAAAGAGAGACTGGAATAGGGAAAAGAAAGAAGGGAAAGGGAAAAAAATTGTATATATATATAAGATGGTTAAGATAGATACACTACCAATTTTACTTAGTTCATTGAAGAGTAAGGTTTGTGCCAATAATGTTTGGACAATTGAATGCTAATGTCTGGTATCCTGAATAACTAACTTAAAGATAGTAATACGTAATGTATTAACCATTGTTACCCTCCTATTATGTTGGTTTGAAAATTTGTTCTTCTTTTGATTTGTTTTGTTTTTTCTTCTCTTTAAAATAAAAAAAAAATTAAATAAATATCCAGATAGGAAAAAAAAAGCTGTCAGAGAAATGAAACAGATCACCTGTAAAGGAAAACCCATCAGAATCACAGCACACTTCTCAACACAAACCCTCAAGTCAATAAGACCTGGGAGTGAAGTATTTAAAGTCCTGAAAGAAAACAACTTCCAACCAAGATTAATGTACCCTGCAAAACTATCTTTCAAAATTAATGGAGAAATAAGATACCTCCATGACAAAGAACTACTGAAGAAATTCATGACCACCAAACTAATCCTACAAAGAGTACTGAAAGATATTAAGACAGAGATAAAAAGGACCACAATTCTAGGAACAAAAACAGAAAGAAACCACCAAGCAGGGCAAGCAGTTAAACAGAGGGTAAAATCAGGGAACCAGCAGCAGAAAAATAACATCACAAAGATAAGTTAATACTTATCAATTGTAACCCTCAATGTAAATGGCCCCCATTCACCAATCAGAGGAAGCAGACTGGCAGAGTGGATCAAGAAACAAAACCCAACAACATCTGCATACAAGAAACATATTTAACTCAAAAAGAAATTCATAGATTGAAAGTCAAATGATGAGAAACAATCTTCCATGAAACTGAAACCCAGAAAAAAGTAATGGTAGCTATTCTGTTTACAGACAATGCAAACTTCAAACCAAGAATGAACAAAAGAGATAAAGAATGTCACTATGTAATTGTTAGGGGAAAATTTCAAGAGGAAGAGATAACAATCATAAATATATAGGCACCAAATATGGGAGCAAAAAACAATATAAGACAAGTATTAATAGACATGAAAAATCAAATAAGCAATAACACAATTGTAATGGGGGACATTAATACCCCATTGGCACGAAGAGATAGATCAATTAGACAAAAATCAGCAAAGAAATAACAGAACTGAACCAAACCTGCGAGCAAATGGACTTAGTAGATGCTTACAGAGTGTTCCACACAACAACATCAGAATACACATTCTTCTCATCTGCACATGGCACATTCCCTAAAATAGACCGTATTCTAGCCCCATAGAACTTGCTTAAGTAAATGTAAAGGAACTGGAATTATCCCATGCATATTATCTGACCATAGTGCAATGAAATTGGAAATTAATAGCAAAAGAAACTGCAAAAAAAGAAACTCCATAAGCACATTGAAATTAAATAACACCCTCCCGAACAACCAGTGGGTCACAGAGGAAATTAAAGAAGAAATTAAACAATATCTAGAATAAAATGACAATGCAAGTAAAACTTACCAGAAACTGTGGGAAACAATGAAAGCAGTCCTAAGAGGGAAATTTATAGTGGCGAATTCTCACACATCGGGAAAACAGAACCAATAAAAATAAACAACTTAATGCTGTGCCTCAAGCTTCTAGAAAAAGAAGAGCAAGTCAAGCCCAAAGCCCATAGAATGGAGGAAATTATAAAGATCAGAGCAAAATTTGATGCAATTGCGACTGAGAACAGAATACAAAGAATTAATGATTTGCAGAGTTGGTTCTTTGAAAGAATAAATAAAATTGATAAACCGCTAGCCAACCTCATCAAAAAAAGGAAAGAAAAATCTCAGATTCATGCAATAGGGACGGAAAAGTGTGAAATCACTACAGATCCTGTGGAAATTCATCAGATCATCAATACTTACTTTGAAACTCTTTAATTTCATAGAATGGAAAACGCAGAAGAAATGGACAGATTCCTAAAAACATATGAATTACCAAAGCTGAATCAAGAACATATAAACATTTTGAATAACCCAATATCATTTAATGGAATTGAACATGTAATAAAAACTCACCAATAAAGAAAAGCCTTGGTCCTGATGGCCTCACAGCTGAATTCTATAAGAAATTTAGAGAAGATTTAACACCAATACTCCTTAAACTCTTTAATGAAATTGAAAGGACAGCAATTCTCCCTAACTCATTCCAGGAGAGAAGTGTTACCCTGATACCAAAACCAGAGAATGTCCCAACCAAAAAAGAGAACTACAGGCAAATCCCCCTAATGAATACAGATGCTGAAATCCTCAATAAAATACTAGCAAAAACAATGCAACAAATCATTAAGAAGATTATACATCATGACCAAGTTGGATTCATCCCATTAATGCAAATAAATAAATGTAATATGCCATATAAACAGAGACAAAAACAAAAACCACATGATCATCTCAAAAGATGCAGGAAAAGCTTTTGATGAAGTCCAAAACTCATTCATGATAAAAACCCTACAGAAAATTATAATAGATGGCCCTTACCTCAATCTGATAAAAGTCATCTATGACAAACCAAAAGCCAACATCATACTAAATGGACAAAAACTGAAAGGTTTCCAACTAAAGTCAAATACAAGCAAGAATATCCACTATCACCACTCCTATTCGATATAATTCTGGAAATACTATCTGGAGCAATTAGAAGAAAGAAGAATAAAAGGAATAAGGATAGGAAAGGAAGAAATTAAATTATCATTATTATCATATGTCATGATACTCTACATAGAAGACCCCAAATACTCCACCAAAAGACTTCTACAATTAATAACCAAATTCAGTAATATAGCTGGATAAAATGTTAACACTCAAAAATCAATAGCATTCCTGTACGCAAGCAACTAACTCACAGATAGAAAAATTAGTGAAACCACACCCTTTACAATAGTATTCAAAAAGAAAAAAATACTTAGGAATAAATCTAACAAAATAATTAAAAGATCTATACATTGAAAATTACATTACTCTGAAAAAAGAGATTAAAGAGGATACCAGAAAATGGAAAGATATCCCCTGCTCCTGGATAGGCAGAACCAATATAGTCAAAAAGCCCACACTTGCAAAACTGTTATATAGATTTAATGCATCCCAATCAAAATACCAATAACATTCCTTACAGAAACGGAGAAACCAATCTTAAAATTCATATGGATATGGAAAAGACCTACAATTGCAAAAGCAATTTGAGCCAACGAGGGTAACACAGGAGGCATCACAATCCCAGACTTGAAGTTATACTTCAATGCTATAGAGATATAAAAAGCACGGTATAGGAAAAAAAAAGACTTGTGGATCAATGAAGCAGAAAAGAAGACACAGAAAAAACTCCAGTCACATTCAGCTATATTATCTTTGACAAAGGGCCCAAATCCTTTCACTGCAGAAAATACAGCCTCTTTAAAATACAGCGCTGGTAAAACTGGCTATCCATATGCTGAAGGTTAAAACTAGATCCACATCCCTCACCATGTGCTAAACTGAAATCAAGATGGATAAAGACCTAAATGTTAACAAAAAAAAAAAACCTTAATCTACCGGAAGTTAAAATAGGTACAATTCTTGAGGACATGGGAGTAGCAAATACTTTCTGAACAGAACCCTAATGACAATAGAAATAATACCAAAATCAACAAAAGAGATCACATAAAATTAAAAAGCTTCTGCATGGCAAAGGAAACCACCAACAGAGTGATGAGACAACCTACAGAATTGGAAAAAAAATTTGGTAGCTACTCCTCAGACCAAGGACCAATATCTAGAATGTATAAAGAATTCAACAAAATTAGACACCTCAAACTTAAGGATTCAATTAAAAATGGGCATCTGAAAGGAATAGACACTTCTCAAATAAAGAAATACAAACAGTTAATAAATATGTTGAAAAAATATTCAACATTCCTGGCTACTCAAGAAATGCAAATTAAAACAACACAGATATTTCATCTCAAATATTTTTGATCTACAGTTATTGAATCCATAAATATGAAACTTGTGGAAATGGATAGCTGAGTGTACACCCAAGGAATCAAAACTGAACTATAATATCAACTGTTGCTTAAGTTCCAAACAAACACTGTGGTATACACTAACAGCACACACAAAGAGGTTTTTAAAATTTTGAAAATGTGAATGATTCCTTGATAGTAACCATATGCAGAGTCAAAACTTGTGTCCTGAAACTAACAATGCTAAATGACTGCTGAAATAACAAAAATCAATATTTTCCAGATAATTTTCAGTATACCTAGTAACATAATATTCAAAATGTCAAGGATAAAATCTGAAATTACTTTGCATAGAGGGACACACAAAAATATCCGCAGTTCTCAACCGAAAAGACAACCAACATATACCAATCCTGAGATGACCCAGATAATAGAATTGCATGGCAAAGTTTTTAACACATTGTAGAAAAGACAACAGTTTGTTTATATCACAGAAGCCAGTCAAAGGAAAGCAGTCAGGGTGAGATATTGGGGTTTTTATAATGGGTTGAGAGTATGGAAATAAGGGCTAGGAAGGAAACATGATTATTTAAATAATGTTTTTACCTACCTTATTTAGCACCCTGTAGCTCTTCAGCAATCACCTGCACTTGTTTAAAATTATATATTTAGAGTCACAATTTTTTCATAAGAAATTGATTTCTTTACATTTTATTTATTGGGACATATTTACAGTACATAATGATTATAATTCTAGTGGGGAGATGGTACATGTACACAATGCATCTTAATTTTCTTTTATTTTTTTACTTCCTCTACATTGCATGGGTGCTTCCCTCCCTCTCTTCCCCATCCAATTCTTGGTCCCCTTCCTATTATTTTTGTGTGTGTGTGGGTACCGGGGGTTGAACTCAGGACCTCGCCCTTGCCAGGCAGGAGCTTATGCCACTGAGCTATCTCACCGGCCCTCCCCTTCCTACTTGTATAAGCTCTATTTTCATCATCATTTTCCCCATCAATTCTTTTTTTTTTTTTTTTTTTTTTGTGGGTACCAGGGGGTCGACCTCAGGACCTCGCGCGCCAGCAGGCGCCCGTGCCGCTGAGCGATATCACCGGCCCCTTTTTCGTATGTGGGTTCCGGGAGTCGAACTCGGGCCCTCGCGCTTGCAAGGCAGGCGCTTACGCCGCTGAGCCATCTCACCGGCCCATCCCCATCAATTCTTTGTTTTCTATCCCCTTTACTTCCCTGCCCTCCATCTCTTCTTGTTGCACCATCCATTTGAAAATGATCTCTCTACTTCCTATTTATCTTCTGTTTGCTCCCCCATCTCTCTCTGTCTCCCTTGATAGATAGATAGGTAGATAGATAAAATCTCTCTATATAGATATATAGATATATGGATATATATAGATGCATAGATATAGATATACATAGATATAAATATATCATATATATCGCTATATGGAGTATATATGTATAGATGTATAGTATGTATACATGTAAAAAAAGCCATGTGATATTTAAGCTTGAGTGTCTGAGTTATTTCATTTAACATTATGTCCTCAAGTTGCATCCATTTTCCTATGAATGCCTCAAGTTTTTTTTTTTTTTTACTTTATGGGAGTTCCTTATAAAAAGACCTTAAGATTTAGATATGAACATGATGAGGAAGTTTATACATATAATTTTAGATAAAATGGGTCAGGACTCATTGTGAAGAATGGATAGGTCTTACAACAAAAGGTTTGTTTCTGCTTAAGGCTGCCTACACAAGAATGGGATGGCTTAAACAGGGAGTTTAGAGTTACAGATTTTATGCTGCCAATGGGAAGCCACAACATTTTCTCCTGGACAAACTAGCAAAGTCAAATCTTTGACAAGGAAAAATGTAATCATATCCATAACTACTTTGAGCTAAGTGAGGATGTCATTAGGAACCCCTTGAGTCAGAGGTGTGTAGCCTAATTCCCTAGGCTAAACACAGAGATCTAAATTTGGCAACAAGCACTAAATTGGGCTGTGTAGTATGTCCAGGTAGTGGTCAAGCACATTTTATTGAGAACTGTTGGATTCTGTAAGAAATAAATAAGAGAAGACAGTTGCATAGATGTGGGCCAAAGACAAAGATAGTTATGACAATGATAATGATCATTTGTAGCCACTTTTACCAAGAAGACATCAAAAACCGAGCTCAGATAATAATAGTGCTTGAGCAGGGTCAGACATAGCTTGTACCTGTGATAAATCTTTTGAGAGCTGAAAATATATCTTTTTTTTTTTTTTTTTTTTTTTTTTTTTTTTTTTTTTTTTTTTGTGGGTACCGGGGGGACGACCTCAGGACCTCGCGCGCCAACAGGCACCCGTGCCGCTGAGCGATATCACCGGCCCCTTTTTCGTATGTGGGATCCGGGAGTCGAACTCGGGCCTTCGCGCTTGCAAGGCAGGCGCTTAAGCCGCTGAGCCGTCTCACCGGCCCTGAAAATATATCTTAATTATCTGGAGTATATATGTAGAAAATTTACACCACAAAAGTAATGTTTAGTAGCTAAAATACTTATATTGGTATTTTTATTCTATAGGCACACCTCTATAAGAATCCAAACCTTTCCCCCAGAGATACTTTTATGTACATTAAAATGACATAATGACAATCCACTAAGTCAGTCTGGAGGACACACTTTTGGAGAAGCTAGTGGGACTGGAAGTTTAGATATCTCATTTAAAATGTCATGTGTGTAGCTGGAAACTGCCAGCAGGGGCTGGTGCAGTTTTTGAAGCCTTTTATATTAAAGTAAATTTCTGTTTTATTATTATTACGGCTTGTATCTAGATATCTTCCCAAAGCCTTACGTGGTAATAGGTGGAGCTTTTCTGTGGAGGCTGGATCTAGTGTGTGATACTGGGATTAAGGATGTGATGCTAGGATTGATTCATGTTGCAATGCTAGGATTAAAGATGTGAGTTATACCAGCCCTAAGGATTGGTATCAAGGATAAAACATAAGGGACAGAGAGGGGTGATATGATCATTGCTAGTTGCTTACTTGGTGCTTGTTGCCTTCTTCCTCCTCTGCTTTCACATGGACTCTTTCTCCTCTGTGATGCCCCTCTGCCATACCACCCTGCTTTGGAGCCAGCTGACTATGGACTGAAACCACTATGAACTGTAAGCCAAATAAATTTTTTCTCTTTTGACTTTGGATTTTAGAGCAACACAAAATAAGACCTGCATTAATTAAAATTTATTGATCAGTTTTCAAGGTCAGTTAACATATTTCATGGTAAAAAAAATAATTTTAAAGCAGATAATATAATCATGCTTCATGATACCATGGTGAATACACTTAAAATAAATTGAAAAATAGCTGTCCTCAGCAAAAATAGAAAATAAGCTATTTTTAAAATTGGCAATTGTAGAATTGAAAATTATACCTGAAAAATTTTAAACCACTGGATTAAATCAATAGTGGAAAAGAAATGGCATAACAAAGTGTCAAGGATTTAGAAAGTAGACCAATAAAAATTATGCAATCAGAAGAAACAAACAATATTGAAAAAAATATCCAGTTCCTCAGAGGCCTGGTGAACAATATCAAAAGGTCTCATATTTGTATTAATCAAATCTCTATTGAACAGAAGGAAACAAGTACAAGGGAAAACAATATTCAAGGAAATATTGGCCAAATTTTACTCAAAATATGTTAAACATATACATTCATAGATTCAATAAGCTCATGAATACCACAAGGAAAATCAAACCTAGGCACATTGTAATCAAACTACTGGAAAACTAAAGAAAAGGAAAATATATTGAAAGCACCCAGAGAAATTGACATGCTACATAAAGAAGAGAATATTTTTGACTTTCATTAGTACTGTTTGCAGAAGATTAGTGCATGTACACAACACACTTCAATTCCCTACTTTTACCCACTTCCCTCCAATCCTCTTTTATTTTTCCAGCATCAGATTCATTTATTCATCTTATAAGACCTTATAATTTTAATTCTCATATAAACAGATTTAAAACCAGACTAATAAGCCAAAGAACATATAAAACATGTAAGGCAACATGCCAAAGACTAAAACTAGACCAATGACTATCACCATGCACTAAACTAAAATCAAAATGGATCAAAGGTATAAATATTAAAACAGAAACAATGTACTGGAAGAGAAAGTAGGTAGAAATCTTGAAGACATAGGTGTAAGCAGAGAGTTTATGAATAAAACCCAAGCTGCATGGAAAATACTTCAAAGAAATAACAATTGGGATTTCATTTTTTAAAATGTTTTGCACAACAAAAGAAATCACCAACAGAGTGAAAAGGCAACCCACAGAAAGGGAAAATATTTTAGCTAATTGTCCCTCAGACAAAGGATTTCTATCTAGAATATATAAAGAATTGAAAAGAATCAGGCCCTCAAAATTCAAAGACCTAATCCGGAAATGGACACCGGAGATGAATACACACTTCTCAGATGGAGAAATACAAATGACAAATAAATATATGAAAAAATGTTCAACATCATTGGTTATTCAAGAAATGCAAATTAAAACAACACTGAGATTCCATCTCACTCCAGAAAGAATGGCTATCATCAAGAAATCAACCAATAACAAATGCTGGAGGGGTTTTGGGGAAAAAGGAACCCTTCTCCTCTGTTGGTGAGTGCAGATTGGTGCAACCACTGTGGAAGTCAGTGTGGAGATTCCTCAAGAAGGTAGGATTAGAGGTCTCATTCAACCTAGCTATTCCCTTTCTGTGTATATTCCCAGAAGAATTAAAAACATCATACCACAGTGATATATATGCACCCATGTTTTTAGCAGCACAATTTATAATAGCTAAATCTTGGAAACAACCCAAATGCCCATCAACAGAGGAATGGATAAAAATGTGTGGTATTTTTATACAATGGAATACTACTCAGGCATAAAGAAGGTAAATTTGAGAATATTATAGGTAAATGGATACAACTTGAGACCATACTTATAAGTGTCATAAATCAGACTCACATGTGTAAACATTATATTGTTTCCCTGGTATGAGAATCTGAAAGAGTACATAAGTTCCAAAATGTACAATAGATATTGTGAAATGGAAAGTAATTGCTTAAAAGGAAAAAGGAACTAGGAGGGGGGAATGGGGAAATTAAGGATGGGAAAAGGGAGAAAAATGCAAGGCAGCTATATTATCATTGTCTTTTAGTTCATTGAAAAGAAAGGTTTGTGCTAATATCTGTTTAGAGAATTTTTATGCCCTTATCTTGTACTCAAAGTAACTACTTTGAAGATGAATATATGCAATGTATTAACTATTGTTATTCTCCTATTATTTTGTTATGAAATCCTGATTTACCTTTTCTCAATAATCTAAAGAATAAACTAAGTAAAAAGCATGTAAGACAATTGTACTAATTCAAGGCATACTTTTACATATAGTACACCGTCTGCACTGGCTTGCAATACCTTTAATTGTTTTTCTATTTTTCCTATTATCTTTTATTTCAAACACACACACACACACACACGTATATATATAGATATAGCTACTGGTTTCTCACTGGAAGTGGTGAATACTAGAAAACAAGAGAGCAACATCTTTAAAGTGCTAGAAGCAATAAACAGTGCATCCAGAATTCTATATCCAAAGAAATATTTTTCAGGAATGAAAGTAATATAAAAACATTCTCAGATGAATGAAAACTAAGAGAATTTGTTGCCAACAGTCCTGCTGTAAAGGGAATGTTAAAATAAGTTATTTACCCTAAAGGCAAATAAGTTTCCTACCAAGAAGAAAATTGGTAATTTAAGAATGAAAGAAAAATAATAAAAATGGCAATTTTTGTAGTATATATTATACACCAATTTTCACTTCTAAATTTATTTAAAATCTATATAACCACATAAAGCAAAATTCGTTAACTTTTCTGTGAAAATTATAAGTGTAATATATAAATAAACTTTTAATGCAAATGGAGAAAACAACAGGACCCATATAATTAAAAGGCTTCTATATTTACTTGAGTTGTATAATGTCATCTCTAAATACACTTGGCCCTCTGATAGCTCCATATCTACTCAACCAACCAGTTTCAAAAATATTTTTTTAAATTACTTCTGTACTGAACAAGCGCACACTTTTTTTGTGATTATCCCCCAGCAATACAGTAAAAAACTATTTATATTTTATTAGGTATTTTAAGTAACCTAGAGATAATATGAACTATACAATATAACGTGAATAGGTTATATGCAAATACTACACCATTTTACATAGGGGACTTGAACATCTACATATTGTGGTATATGGAGGTAGTCCTGGCAGTAATCTCCCATGGACACCAAGAGACAAATATAAACATTGAAGAGTTAGGGGAATATATACTAGAGTCTCTGGAGCAACCATTAAAATAATACACATAAACCTAGCCAAAATGTAATAAATAAATTAAGATGGAATATAAAAAATCATTTAAAACTCAAAAAAGTCAGAATACTGAAAACAGAGGAAAAATAAAAAAAGGAGGAAACACAAATGTAATAATGGTGGATCTAAATCCATATACAATTAATTTGTATAATTGAATTTATCAACTTATATGTTGTATACAAGAAATCCCCTTGAAAGATATGGATAGTCTGTTCACAAATGATTCTGGAAAAACTAAATATTCATGGTGGAAGAATGAAATTAGAGCCCTACATTATGCTATATACAAAAAGCAACTTGTAATAGATTGAAGATGTAAATATAGAATCTGAAAATGTAGCATCTCACCTTAATAGCAGCCATACTCACTTCTCAGTGTGTATCCCAACTCTACCTAATTAATCTGTCTATGCCTCTTATAAAAAATCATAAAATAATCTAGCAAAAAAAATATTTGGGGAATGTTCCACCAAAGTGATCTAGGCAATGATTTCTTTTTTGATATGACAGCAAAACATGGGCAAGAAGGCAAAAATAGGCAATTGAAATTACTTCAAAATAAAGCTTTATTACAGAAAGTGAAACAATTAACAAAGTGAAGCTACAACCAAGGGACCGATAGAAAAATATTTGCAAACCTTATTGTGATAAAGAGATATCAAAATCAAGCAATTTAAAAGCAAGAAAATCGGGGGCCGGTGAGATGGCTCAGCGGCTTAAGCACCTGCCTGGCAAGCGCGAGGGCCTGAGTTCGACTCCCAGAACCCACATACAAAAAAGGGGCCAGTGATATCGCTCAGTGGCACGGGCGCCTGCTGGCGCGTGAGGTCCTGAGGTCGACCCCCCGGTACCCACAAAAATAATAAAAATAAAAAATAAATAAAAGCAAGAAAATCCCTCAAAGTTTTAATTGGAAAAAGATGACTGGCCAATGGATACTATATGAAAAAATGTTCAATATCTCTAATCATCATGAAAAACTAATTATAACCACAAAATATCATCTCACACCTGTCAATTGTAGCTATGACCAAAGAGATGAACAATAACAAGTTTTGATAAAAATGTGGAGAAAAGCGTAATTTTGTACATGTTGGTGGTAATGTAAATTGGTACACCCACTTCAGAAAATAATATAGAGGATTCTCAAAAAAAGCTAAAATTATAATTATCATATGATCCAACAATTTCATTTCTATGTATATATACAAAGGAATGGAAATTGTATATAAAAGAGATTTCTTCCTTCCAGTGTTTATTTCAGCATTATTCACAATAGCAAAGAAATGGAAGCAATCTAAACATTCATTAACAAATAAATGGATTAAAAAATCTGACATACACACAGTGGCATATTATAAAGCCTTTAAAAAGAAGTAAACCCCTTCATTTTCAACAAGGTTGGAACCAGAGGACATCATATTAAGTGAATTAAATACACTTAATATGTATTTCTAAATACAGAAAGAGGGCCGGTAAGATGGCTCAGTGGCATAAGTGCCTGCCTGGCAAGCGTGAGGGCCCGAGTTTGACTCCTGGAACCCTCATACAAAAAAAGGGCCGGTGATATCGCTCAGCAGCACGGGCGCCTACTGGCGGGCAAGGTCCCAGTACCCACAAAAAATATAAATAAATAAATAAATAAATAAATAAATAAATAAATAAATACAGAAAGAAAAATACTGCATGTTCTCATTTATATAAACAATTGCTATCAAATATGCAGAAAGTAGAATGGTGTTTACCAGAGGTTATAGGTGTGGCAGGAATGGGGAGATAATGATCAAAGGTATGAAGCCTCAATTAGACAGGATGAATGAGATTTTTGGTTTGAGATATATCACACAGCATGCTGATTGTGATAAATAATAATATGCATTTCAAAATTGCTAAGAATATGTGAAATTTACTTTCTTAAGTCTTGGCAAGGACACAGAAAAAGTGGAACTCCCCTTCTTTCTCTTTCTAGGAGCACATGGAATTTGCTGTTTTAGTAATTTTGAAATGTACAATATATTAGGTTCTCATTACAGAATAATAATAAGTATTTGTGGCTATGTATATATATATATATATATATTTTGTGGGTAGCAGAGTCGACCTCAGGACCTCATGCACCAGCAGGCACCTGTGCCACTGAGCGATATCACTGGCCCCTTTTTTGTATGTGGGCTCTTGGAGTCGAACTCAGGCCCTCGCACTTGCCAGGCAGGCACTTACACCACTGAGCCACCTCACCGGCCCCTATGTATATGTTAAATAACTTTCTTTAATTTTTCCACATGGTATTTATAAATAATATCACTTTTACTTCCAATTATATATGCTACTATAATTTTTCAATTTAAAATTATAAAAATAAAAAAATTAGCCAAAATGAAAAAAAGGCAAATAAAGACAGTTCACAAGTGAGTTTTACGAAACCTGTCATGACAATCCATTTGCTTATAAACTATTCTAAGTGTATCAAAAAAATGTAAGCTTCTAACCTCATTTGCCTATCCTCTGAAATGGTAATTTGAACAATTTTGCATTCGTTATTTCTCCTGCTCTAAGACACAGGAAAATAATGATTTGTTTTCTATAAATATAAATTACTTTTGCCTTTTCCAGAATTTCATATAAATAGAAATATAAAATACACACATTTTCATTCTTTCTTCTTTCACACCCAGAATACTGTTACTAAAATTCATCTATATTTTTGTATGTATTAGTAGTTTATTTTCCTTCACTTATTAATGCATTCAATTGAATGATTATAACACATTTAATTTCTTCATTTACTGGTAGTTATTTAGTTGTTTTGAATTATGGGCTGTCAGTAAAGCTGATATGAATGGTTGTGAAAATCTTTTCTGGACATATATTTTCATTTATCTTGTTTAAATACCTAAGAATGTGATAGTTAGGTCACAAGGCAGAATGTATTAAAATATCTCCAAATTGATTATTTCACAAACTTCTACCCAGAAATATATAAGAGTTCCATTCATTCCATATCCTTACCCAGACATGCTATTTCCAGAATTTTTAAATTCTGGTCATTTTATTGGGTGTACAATGATACTGTGCTATGTGCTGTGGTATTAATATGTCCTCCAAAATCCACGTATTGTAAACTTAATCCCCAGCACATTCTCTTCCACAATCTCAACTGCATTTTTACTAAGCATTAAGGTTGATCATATCCACATTAATACACCAAACCTGAAGTGCTCTCCTGAACATTTTTTTAATTTATGTGCTTAAATATCAGTATGTGGCCTTCCACAGAAAGCCCATCTAGCATCTATCCTCAGACAAAAATACTTTGATGAAAACACAAGGTGAAGATAACCCTGTGTGTTTCATAGAGGTAAATAAAAATACACATTGATAGGTTAGGAAAATGGACTTGCTGCTGGGCAAGGTGGCACACACTTGTAATTCCAGCACTTCAGAGGCTGAGGAAGGAGGATCACCATGAGTTCAAGGCTAGCCTATACTACATAGTGAGTTCAAGACCAGCCTGAACTACATAGCAAGACCCTGTCTCAAAAAAAAAAAAAAAAGAAAGAAAGAAAAGAAAAAGAATGAAGGAGAAAGAAAGAAAGAAAATGGGCTGGCTTTAACCACATTGATCCTCATTCTCCCCCATGTTAGCACAGTGTCATAGAGTATTCCTTTGGGCCCAGTTTCTATGAAAGGAAAGAGAACACAAACAGGTGGCATCCAGCTTCCTTGGCATTCTCAGACACTTTTCAAGAAGCCCACTTCATTTTCAATTCATGGAGAATGGTGAACATGGGAAACCACAGAGATAGACCACCTGGCATCAGGAAAAAAAAAGCAAGGAAATGAAGCCAAGAGAGATGAGTGGCATCTATGGCAGATTTTTGATAGGTCAGTGACTTGTCAGCAGTGATGTTTGATCAGAAATACAAATTAACAGCTTAACCTACCTGCAAAAGCTAAGCTTCTGACTGGCAGAAAAGTTGGGAAGTGGTAGCTGGCTGGACTCCTTCAATGACCAGACTACAGGCCCAGCCTTATAGCATAACCTAGGGTCCCACAAAGGGAGGGAGAAGACACAAAACAGCAAATATCAATTAAAATCAGTGTTTAATCCTGCCATATCAAGGAGTTTAATCAGTTTCCCTTGTCTCAAAGCCAAGCCACAGACCAATCTAGGTAAAGAAACAACTACTGTAGTAAATTCAACAATAATCAGGCAAAAATTCTGCAGCACTAAAGAAATTAATGTGGCATAATGCCCACTCCAAGATCCTGCCCAGGGAGGGAGACAAATCTCAACTGCATTTTTACTAAGCATTAAGGTTGATCATATCCACATTAATACACCAAACCTGAAGCGCTCTCCTGAACATTTTTTTTTAATTTATGTGCTTAAATATCAGTATTTGGCCTGATAATATATTCTATTGTCATACCATACCAGAGAAAATTTCAATGTCCATCCATCTGCTCATTTTGATTACAGAGCTCAGCCAGGGCCTTGCCAGAAAGGAAAGAATAACAAACAGTTCCACCTAAAATGAGAGCAAAACTGGCAGCCCAGCCATTAAAAAAAAACTGAATGCAAGATCAGCCAGCTTAGGTTCATTTAACAGCCAGGCTATCCAGAATCATATCCTTGAATAAATGGTCCCTACCAAATAATACTTGTAAAAGCTAAAAAAATTATTTGTCTACAGAAGTGTGCAAATGCCAACAAAACAACAGAAAGACTCAGAAAATCATGTCATCTCTAAAGGAAACTAATAAATCTTCAACAGTAGCCCCATAAAATGTAAAGATCTATGAAAGGGCACATAAAGAATTCAGAATAATCTTAAAGTAGTTCAATAAACCACAGGAACCTACAGATACAAAAGTAAGTGAAATATGTGAAATAATACATGAATAAAATGAATATGACAAAGAAATGGAAGAAAATTTAAAGCCAAGTGAAAGATTTAGTGATAAAAACACAACTGAACTTATAAATATAATAGCTTCAAAGACAGGTTCAATGAAACTAAAGTAACTATCAGTGAGATTGAAGATAAGACATTTGAAATTATCAAATAAGGTGGTCAAAAATATGAATGAAGTAAGTGTGCATGAATTGTGGGACACCACCAATAGGCCTAAACTAATGTACATATAATAAGAACTAAAGAAGAGGTTAAAGAAAAGTAAAGAAGAGAACTAAGGAGAGAGAGAGAAAGAGAGAGAATATTCAAAGTCAAAATCACTAAAAACTTCCTTAATTTGGAGAAAGACACTGGCTGACCAACTTTTATGGTTTGGATCTAATATGGCCCCCAAAGCCTCATGTAATCTGAAAGGTGCTTGTATCATAGGGACATTATTCTAAACATGGTAAATGTGCTAGCAGGAGGCTAGTTGTAGGAGGATCACTGTGGTCATAACCTAGAAGGATATTTCTTTCTCTCAGGCTCCTCTCTTCTCTCTCTCTCTCTCTCTGTGCTTCCTAGCTGCCATAATATGAACAACTTTCCCTCATCAGACCCTCCCACCATGCCATTTCTGACTTAGAGTAAGCTGATATGGAATGAAACAGCTCAAAATCATGAGCCAAAATAAACCTCTCTTTTTTAAGTTGTGGTTGTTGGGTATTTTTTGTTCCAGCAACTAGGAAATTGACTAAGACACTATCACCCAGATACATGAATCACAAATAAAGCCAAATTCAATGCAAAGAGGCATTCACAACACACATAATAGTCAATCTACAAAAAGTCAATAACAAAGATAAATTCTGGTAGCAACAAGAGATAAGAAACACATTGTACACAAAGGTATCTTGGTAACTATCAAGTTTCTCAGAAGCAGCCCTGCAGGCAAGTAAAGAATAATATAATATACTCAAAGTACAGAAGAGAAAATCTGCCACCAAAGAATACTCTATCCAGCAAAGCTGTCTTTCTGAAATGAAGGAGAAATTTCTTAAAATTAAAGAAAAACAAAAGCTAAGGCAGTTCATTAGAGCCACCTTACAGGAATTGCTAAAGGAAGTTCTTTTAGCAGAACCTAAAGGCCATTAATTAATAACATAAAACTTAGGAAACACAAAATTCAATGGTGTAATACAGATTCATGTTCAGTATACACTAGGACTGTAATGTTGGTTTATAAAGCAATTTCATCCCAAGTATAAGGGCTGGAAAATACAAGTATTCATAACTTTAGCCCTGGGTGTGTGGCCTTGGTGGTATAGTGGTGAGCATAGCTGCCTTCCATAACTACAGATAAAATTAACCTTAGAAATACATCTTATATAATGATGCAAATTTTGACATTAAAAACAAAATGCATGGGATGAGTAAAAGTGTAAAGTTGTAAGTAATCAAACTTAAGTTGTTATCAGCTTTAAATAGACTGCTGTAAGTACAGTTTCTTTTATGTTAGCCTCATGGTAACCAAAAAGAAAAAAAAAAAGGAAGAGCTCTACAATACTAGAAAAGATGCAAACATAACACTACTAAAAACCACCATAGTGCAAAGGAAGGCAGCTAGAGAAAAATCAATAGTATCCACAAAACAACCAGAAACTAATAAACAAATTAGCAGTATAAGTTCTTACCTATCAATAATTACCTCAAATGTAAATTCATTTAAAACACATAGAGTAAATAGATTTTAAAAATTTTAAAAATACCTATTTGTTGCCTTGCTTTACTTTAAAGGACACAGATAAAAAAATGAAAACATGGTAAAATATATTCCTTGCAAATGAAGACCCCAAGACAGTAGGGGTAATGACACTTTCAGACAAAATAGACTTTAACTCAAAAATTGCAGAGACAAAAAGCACAAAAAGGGTCAATTCACCAAAAGAACATAAAGTTTGTAAATATATATGCACCTAAAATTGGATCATGTAAATACATAATGAAAATATTGAAAGGCCTGAAGAGAGATAGATTATAACACAGTAACAGTAAAAAACATCAAAATCTCACTTCCCATATGGAAATATTGCTCAGATAAAACATTAGAAAGACAATATTGTACTTCAGCAACAGTTGAGACTAAATTTTCTAACAGATATATACAGAATATTTCATCCAACAGCAACAGTACAAGCATTCTTCCAAAGCGTTCATGAAACCTTATCTATGATAATAATGTGTTAGGCCAGAAGACAAATACTATGGATTACATGTGGTTTTATTATGTCCCTAGATTGTTAATGAATTCAAATATAATCACCATTGTGAAGTGTGATGTTTAAAAGAGGGGCTTTTGGGCCGGTGAGATGGCTCAGCGGCATAAGCGCCTGCCTTGCAAGCGCGAGGGCCCGAGTTCGACTCTCGGATCCCACATACGAAAAAGGGGCCGGTGATATCGCTCAGCGGCACAGGTGCCTGTTGGCGCGCGAGGTCCTGAGGTCGACCCCCCGGTACCCACAAAAAAAAAATAAAAAAATAAAATAAATAAAAGAGGGGCTTTGGTAGGTGAGAATGATTAGATAGGGTCATAGGAATGGAGCTCCCAAATTTGAATTAAGATATGATATTACATATATACCAATGTTTATAGCATCACAATTTATAGTAACTAAATCCTGGAAGCAGACTGCATATTCATCAACAGATGATTGGATAAAGAATATGTGGTATACATACATAAGGTAATACTATTCATCTATAAAGAAGGAAAAGTTGAAGGTATTTTTAGGAAAATGAATGCACCCAGAAAATATAAAGTTGAGTGAAATAAATTAGGCACAAAATTTAAATACTGTATAATATCTCTCATTTGAGTAACACAAAGTACATAAAAACAGCACAATAAAGGATAGACAGAAAGAGACAAGGGGATAGATCTCTTGCGAAGGGAAAGGGATCCAGGGGTCTAAGGGGGAGAGGGGAAGGGGAAATAAGTAGAATGAAGATATGCCATATACATGAACCTAATAAACTCAGTGAATATAAACATTACATATCATAAACATGAGCTAAGATTATTAATATCAATAGGAATGAAAATGGGAAGAAGGGATTTAGAGGAGGAGGGAGGGAGGTTGGAGGGAAGAGGAAGGGGGTTAAGAAAAAGAAACAAGCTGTATTATGTACATATACCCACTGCCCAAAGTGATTGTAAACTGCATGTACTACAAATATGTTCAAATTTTGTAAAAAGAAGAGGAATCTGAAAATACGCATAAATGCTCTGTTGCTATGTGATGCCCTACACCAGTGGTTGCAAAACTATGGCACATGTGCCACAGTAGGCACACAGAGCCCTCTCTGTTGGCACATGAGCCTAGTTACCCCATCAGCTGAGCAGTGTATATTCATGTTTAATTGCAGTGCTGGAACTTTGCAAAAATAAGCAGGTTTTGGGTTGCAGTTTGGGCACTCCATCTTTAAAAGTTAGCCGTTACTGACCTACACTAACTCTGGATTCATTTTTTTTTATTAGTACATATTTGCAGAACATAATGGTTACATTAATTGTTGGAAGTTGGTAGATTTTCAAAACACATCTTAATTTTATCACACTCCCTTCAAGCCTTCCCCTTTCCCTCCATTTCTTGATCCCCTTTACTTTTGGAAAAGATCTATTATATCCCTATCTAATATCTATCTTTTATTTTGCTCTTTCATTTATTTATATTTTGGGTTTTTCATATTAAGAGAAACCATGGAATATTTAAGCTCATGTGTCTACTTTATTTCACTTAATTATGGTCTCAAGTTTCTTCCATTTTCCTACAAATGATGAAAGTTTATCCTTCACTACAGCAGTGTAGTACTTTATTGTGTAAAAATACTATATTTCCTTTATTCATCCACTGATGAATATATAGACAATTTCCAAGATTTAGCTATTATGAATCGTGCTGCTATAAACATGGGTATGCATGTATCATTGTAATATGATGACTTTAATATTTTGGGGAGATACCAAGAAGAGGAATAGCTGGGTCAAAGAGAATTCTAATTTTAGTTTTTTGAGAAGTCTCCATACTGATTTTCATAGTACTTGTACTACTTTACAATCCCACCAACAATGTACAAGAGTTCTTTTTCCCCACAACTTCACTGGTGTGTGATATTATTTGGTTTCTTGATAATAGCCATTCTTTCTGGGATAAGATGGAATCTCAGTGTTTTAATTTGCATTTCTCTAAAGTACAAATGTTGAACTTTTTAATGTATTTATGGGCCACTTTTACTTCTCAGAAGTGTCTATTAATTTCAGTGGCCCATTTTTATTGGGACTTTCACTTTGGGGCATCTAATATATTTTAAAATTCTTTATGTTACAGATACAAGTCCATTCACTGAGGAACAGCTTGCAAATTTTTTCCTATTTTGTAAGTTATCTGTTCACAGTGTTGTTTCTTTTGCTATGCAAAAGATTTTTTAATGTGATATGATTTCATTTGTTGATTCTTGGTATTATGCTTGTGTAATTAAGGTTCTGTTCAGAAAGTCTTTACTTATGCTTATGTCTTCAAAAATTTTATCTATTTTATTTTCCAGCAGATAAAGTATTTTTGCTATAACATTTAGATCATGATGCATTTTGATTTTAGTTTAGTATATGGGGAGCAATATGGGTCTAGAATCCCTCTACTACATGTGGATAGATAGTTTTCTCATTACTATTTGTTGTTTTGGCCCCTTTGCAAATGTCATGGTTTAATGTGCCTGGGGTTGTTTCTGCATCTCCTATTCTGTTCCACTGAGCCACCTGTCCACTATTGTACTGGTACCATGCTGTTATTTTTGTTTGTTTTTGTTTTTGTGTTTTTTTTAATCGATGTAGCTTTGTAATATAACCTGAAGTCTGGTATTGCTATACCTCCTGATTTCTTCTTATTTCTCAGTATTGCTTTTGCTAGTCTGGGTCTCTTCTGGTTTCATATAAATTTTAGGATAGTTTTCTCTACTTCTGTTGGGAATGCTATTGGTATTTCAATTGGGATTGCATTAAATCTGTATATCAGTTATGGAAGTATGGCCATTTTTACAATATTAGTTCTGCCTATACTGGAAAAGGGGATATCTTTCAATTTTCTGGCAACCTCCTCTATCTCCTTTTTTCAGAATACTGTAGTTTTGTTTATAGATGTATTTCACATCTTTTGTTTGGTTAATTCCTAAATATTTAATTTATCTTGATGCTATTGTGAATACTATTGATTTCCTAATTTCTTTCCTGTTGAGTTCATTATTGGTGTATAAGAATACTATTGCTTTTTGTGTGTTGATTTTCTATCCTGCTACATTATGAATTCAGTTATTAATTCTAGAATTCTTTTGGTAGAATGTTTTAGTCTTGTATGTAGAAGATTATGTCAAATGCAAATAATGATAATTTGACTTCTTGCTTTCTGGTACATATTCGGTTTCTTTTTCTTTCCTCACTACTCTCACTAATATTTTAAGTACTGTATTGATCAGGAATAGTGATAAATGGACATCCTTATCTCTTTTACTAATTTTAGAGGGAAAGCTTTCAGCTTTTCCCCATTTAATATGATGTTGGTTGTAGGTTTCACATGAATGGCTTTTATCATATTGAGATAAGGTCCTTCCATACCTACTTTCTTCAGGTTTTTAATAAGAATGGTTGTTGGATACAGTCAAATGCTTTTTTCTGTACCTATTGAAAGGCACATGTGATTTTTAGCCTTGCTTCTGTTTTTTTGATGTATTACATTTGCTGATATGTGTATGTTGAGCCATAGTTACATCCTTTGGATGAAGCCTACTCAGTCATGTTCTATGATTTATTTGATAATTTGTTATATTCTCCTTGATGGTATCTTGCTGAAAATTTTTGCATCTGTGTTAAATAAAGAGATTTGCCTGTACTTTTCTTTGGTATTTGGGGTTTGTCTGGTTTTGGATTCAGAGTAATACAACATTTCAAGAATGTCTTTGGGATTACTCCCCTTTCAATTTCACTAGAGTTTTGGAAGTATTGTCGTAAACTCTTCCCTGAATTTCTTGAAGAATTCAGTAGTGAATCCATTGGATCCTGATCTTTTTTTAGTTGGCAGGGTTTTTTATTGCTTCTTCAATTTCAGTGACTGTTACTAAATTATCCAGGATTTATATATTTTGTTGGTTCTGTTTTAGTAATTCCTGAATTCTTTCTATATAGCTATCCATTTCTTCTGGATTCTCAAATTTATTGGAGTATGGGATTTTGAACTAGTTACTAATAGTCTTCAGTGATAGCTGTTATAATGTCACTGTTTCACTTCTGATTGCATTGATTTGGATCTTTTCTTTTTTGTAATATTGACTAATGGTTTATATATTTTGTTCTTTTGAAGAACTAGTTCTTCAATTTATTGATTCTTATTTTAGTCTCAATTTTAGTAATTTCTTTTCTGATCTTTATAATTTCCTTTCTTATACAAGTTTTGGATTTGGATTTCCTTGTTTATTAATACCTCGAAGTGTATCATTGGTTTATTAGGGTTCACTCTATTTTTCTGATGTTGACATTCACAGCTATAAACTTCCCTCCTGAGGTTGCTTTTGTTCTGTCCCTTAGGTTCTGTTATGTTGTATTGGAATTATAATTTGATTTCAGGAGCTGTTTATTTCATCTTGGAAGTCTCCTTTGATCCACTGATTATTCAAAAGTTTTTTGAGTTCCATGTGTTTGCATAATTTCTGTGGTTTCTTTTACCATTGGTTTCTAGTTTCATTGCACTATGATATGATAATATGCATGGGACAATTTCAATTCTTTTGTGTTTACATAAGCATGCTTTATGGTCTAGTTGTATTCTACTTTTCAGAAAGATCTATGTGCTACTGAGAAAAAATAATTGTATGATTTTGTTTTTGGGTGGAACATACTTTAGGTATCTACTAAGTCCATTTGTTGATAGTTTCCTTTCTTCTGTGATATCTCTTTGTTGATTTTTTTGTCTAATTCATTTGTCTATTTATTTCAGGAGGCTATTGAGGTACCCTACTACAATTGCATTGATGTGTTTTGATCATTTATGTTCAGGAGTTTTTGTTTTATAAATTTGGTTATGCTAGTGTTCAGTGCATATATGTTTATAATTGTTACCTCTTCTTTTTTTGTGGGTACTGGGGGTTGACCTCAGGACCTCACGTGCCAGAAGGCACCCATGCCGCTGAGTGATATCACCTGCCCTTTTTTCGTATGTGGGTTCCAGGAGTTGAAGTCAGGACCTCACACTTGCCAGGCAGGCGCTTATGCCACTGAGCCATCTCACTGGCGCTACCTCTTCTTTTTGAATGATTCACTTTACCAATATATATTGAACTTCTTTGCCTCTTCTCATCAGTTTTAGCATGAAGTTCATTTTGTCTGAAAATAAGATAGCTACTCCTGCTTTTTTCTGTGTTCCTGTTGAATGGAATACTGTTTTTTCTTGTTGTTGTTGTTGTTCTAGAAATTTTATTGATTGGGAAGGGTAAGGTAATGTTTTGGGAAAAACAGTTTTCCATTGACAATATTACCAGAGTATTATTTTTTTGACTCACAACATATTATTCCCTTCAAGTTATTTTTTTATCTTATGGAAAAATACAACAAAATTTCAATATCAAATTATAAGAGAATAACAATAATTATTACACTGTGTATCAGCTTCAATGTAGTTACACAAAATACAAGATATAAATCAAAAAGATTCTTACAGGGCCGGTGAGATGGCTCAGAGGCTTAAGCGCCTGCCTGGCAAGCGAGAGGGCCCGAGTTCGACTCCCAGAACCCACATATGAAAAAGGGGCTGGTGATATCGCGCAGCGGCACGGGCGCCTTCTGGCGCGCGAGGTCCTGAGGTCGACCCCCCGGTACCCACAAAAAAATAAAAGATTCTTACAAAAAAGAAATATAACAACAAAATTTTTGTTTTCAATGAACAAAAATAAACTAGTAGAAAAAATGAAACCAACTAGCATAAAAATTGAAAGATTTTTAAAACAGTGGAACTTGTAATTTTGGGAAAAATTTGAACTTCTCCCTATTTCCTATTATCACTTTTCCATTTTGTTCTTTATTTGTGTTTTTCATATAAGAGAAATCATATGGTATTTGAGCTTGTGTGCCTCACTTATTTCACTTAACAGTATATTCTCAAGTTGTTTCCATTTTTTTGTGTGTGTGGGTACCGGGGGTCGACCTCAGGACCTCATGCACCAGCAGGCGCCTGTGCCACTGAGTGATATCACTGGCCCTTTTTTCGTGTGTGTGTTCCGGGAGTCAAACTCCAGCCCTCGCGCTTGCCAGGCACTTACACTGCTGAGCCATCTCACCGGCCCTCCATTTCTTTACGAATGGCTCAAGATTCTTTATGACAGGGCCGGTGAGATGGCTCAGTGGCATAAGCGCCTGCCTTGCAAGCGCGAGGGCCCGAGTTCGACTCCCGGATCCCACATACGAAAAAGGGGCCGGTGATATCGCTCAGCGGCACGGGTGCCTGTTGGCGCGTGAGGTCCTGAGGTCGACCCCCCGGTACCCACAAAAAAAAAAAAAAGATTCTTTATGACAGCATAGTACTCCATTGTGTATAAATACCGCATTTTCATTATCCATTCATTTGTTGATGGACATATATATTGTTTCCAAGATCAAGCTATTATATTTTTTGCTATTATACACATAAGAATGCATATATCCCTGTGAGATGTTGAATTTAACACTTTTAAGAAGATACTTAGAAAGGAGATAGCTAGGTCAAATGGAATTGCTATTTTCAGTTTCTTGAGGAATCTCCACACTGTTTTCCATAGCAGTTGTATTAGTTTACATTTCCACCAGCAATGTAGTAAAGTTCCTTTTTCCCTACATCCTCACCAATTGTTATTATTAGATTTTTTTAATGGTAGTCATTCTTTGTGGGGTAAAATGGTATTTCAGTGTAGTTTTAATTTGCATTTCTCTGATGGCCAGTGATGGTGAGCATTTTTCATGTATTTAATGGACATTTGTACTTCTTCTGAGAAGCATCTACTCATTTTGGTAGCACAATATTTTATTCTGTCTTTTATCTGTGGGGGTCTATTTTTTAGTCCTTTATATATACTTGATGTAGGTCTTTTCTACAAGAAATAACTGGCAAAATTTTTTTCCACTCTGTAGAATGTCTCTTCACTCTGGTGGTTATGTCCTTTGCTGTGTAGAACCTTTTAAATTTGATATGATCCCAGTCTCACTATTATTTCCTGTGCTACTCGGGTTCTGTTCAAAAAGGCCTCGTCTACTCTCTATGTCTTCAAAATTTGTACCTATTTTATCTTTCAGTAGATTAAGTGTGTCTGTTTTAACATTTAGATGTTTGATTCATTTCGATTTTATTTAGAACATGATGAGATATATGAATCTAGACTCCATCTTCTGCATGGGAATATCCAAATATCCCAGCATCATTTATTTCTATTTATTTATTTATTTATTTATTTATTTATTTATTTATTTATTTTTATGTGGGTACCTGGAGTTGACCTCAGGACCTCACACTTGCTAGGCAGGCACTTATGCCACTGAGCTATCTCACCGGCCCATCAGCACCATTTATTAAAGAGATTATCTTTCTTCCAGTGGACATTTTTGGGTCCTTTGTCAAAGATCAAACAGCTGTATGCACATGGGAAAGTTTCTGTTTCAGCTGCTGTGTTCCACAAATCCACATGCCTGTTTTTGTGCAAGTACTATTCTGTTTTAATCACTGTAGTTTTATAATATAAATTCAAATGAGGGCTTGTGATGCCATCTACATTGCTTTTGTTACCCAGGGTTGCTTTTGCTACTTTGAGTCTTTATGGTTTCATATAAATTTTAGAATTCTTTTCTCTAGCTCTGCAATAAATGACTTTTGGGGCCAGTGAGATAGCTCAGCGGCATAAGTGCCTTCCTGGCAGGTGCAAGGTCCTGAATTCAACTCCCAGTATCCACATAAAAAAGAAAAAAAGGCCGGTGATATCGCTCAGTGGCACAAGAGCTGGCTGGCAAGCAGGAAGCCCTGAGTTCAACCCCCGGTACCCACATAAAAAATGACTTTTGTATTTGATTAGGATTACATTAAATCTGTATTTCAGTTTTAGAAGTACAGCCATTTTTATAATGTTTGTTCTGCCTAACCAAAAACAAGGGATATTTTTCCTTTTTCTGATTTCCTCCTTGATTTCCCTTTGCAGTCTTATGTAATTTTCATTGCAGAGGCCCTTCACATCTTCAGTTAGGTTAATATCTAAGTGTTTAACTTTTGTGTAGCTATTGTAAGTAGTATTGTTTTCCTAATTTCTTTTTTAGTAGTTCATTTTTAATTTATAAGAATGCTATAGATATTTTGTTTTTTTATTTTGTATCATGCTACTTTGAATCATGCTAAATTTGGTTTTCAATTCTGTGAGTCTTTTGGTAGAGCATTTTGAATCTCATAAATAAAGGATGATGTAATCCACAAGTAATGGTATTTTCACTTCACCCTTTCCTATATGTAACCCTTTTATTTCTTTCTCTTCCCTGATTGCTCTGGCTAATGTTTCATGGACTGTGTTGAACAGGAGTGGTCATAATGGACATCCTTATCTTTCTCCTGATTTCAGAGGGAAGGCTTTCAGTTTTTCCCCTTTTAATATGATATTAGCATTAGGTTTGTCATAAATTATTTTTATCATGTTGAGATAAGGTCCCTCTATACTTATTTTCTTCAGAGTTTTTATCATCAATGGATTTAGGATTTTTTCAAAAGATTATTTTGCACCTACTGAGATGGTCATGTGATTTTTGTTCTTGCTTATGTTTATGTGATAAATTACATTTATTGATATGCATGTGTTGAATCACCCTTGTATCCCCAGGGTGAAGCTTACTTGGTCATGATGTATGACCTTTTTGATGATTTGTCACATTATGTTTTGCCAGTATCTTAAGAATTGTTGCATTTATGTTCATTAGAAAAAAGGTATTATAATTCAACATGGAAAATGTATCTAAAAGTGTACCTTGACTTAGTACAATTGTCTTACTTATGTAGAATTACGTTTTATATGTTATTTGGCCTATTAGTCTGGTTTCAATCTGTATATATGATAATTAACTTTAAAGTCTTATAAGATAAATAAATGAATTTGTTGCTGGAAAAATAAAAGAGGGTGAAGGGAATGGGAAAAAAATAATTGAAATGATTTTTTGCATATGTACCAATTCCCTACAATGATTGTAACCATTTTGTACTCCAAACATGTACTTATCAAAGTCAAAAAGAAATAGAGAAATTGGCATAAAGTTCTCTTTTTTGGTTGGATCTTTGTCTAGATTTGGGATAAGGAAAATATTAGCTTCTGAGAATTTTAGAAGTACTCCTTCCCACTCAATTTTATTAAAATGTTTGAGGAGTGTTAGTGTTAGATCTTCCCTGAAATACTCATAGAATTTGAAATTCTTGTAGGATAGAACTTTGAGTCCATTAGGTCCTGGGATTTTCTTAGTTGGTAGTCTTTTTTAAAATTACTACTCAGTCCCATTGCCTGTTATTGAATTGTTCAAGATTTTTATGTACCCTTGGTTCAGTTTTGATAATTCATGTATCTAGGATCTCTCAATTTCTTCTCAGTTCTCCAATTATTTGGCATATGCATTTGTGAAGTAGTTGCTAATAATTGTCTGAATTTTGGCAGTGTCCATTTTGGTTTCACCTATTTCATTTCTAATTGTATTAGTGTCTTTCCTTTCCTTTTCTATGCTATGATTAGCTAAATATTTGTCTATTTTATTAATTCTTTCAAAGAACCAGCTCTTTGATTTACCTATTTTTTGTATTAATTTTTATCTCTATGTCATTAACATCTGCTCTGATTTTATAGTATCTTTCCTTGTATAAGCTCTGGATATGGATTGTTTTTTTTTTTTTTCCCTAAGACTTTGAGATGTATCATTAGGTTATATTTTTCAGTTAATTCTATTTTTCTGATGTGGTCATTCACCACTATAAACTACATTTATAAGACTACTTAATTTGTCTCCCATAAGTTCTGGTATGTTGTAGTAGCATTATCATTTAATTTTCAGAACTGTCTTATTTCTTCCTTAATTTCCTCTATGACCTAATGATTACTCAAGAGTGTGCTGTTTAATTTTTATATATTTGCATTGTTTTTCATGTGTGTCTTTTGATATTGATTTATAGTTTTACTTCACTGTGATCTGAAATTATGCATGATAAAATTGTGATTATTTTGTGTTATTTTTAATTTACTAGTACATGTTTGCAGAACATGCATTTTACAATCAGGTTGGGGAGTTGATACTTGTACATAATGCAGCTTGTTTCTTTTTTTAATCCCTTCCTCCTTCCTCTTCTCATTCCCCTTTCCCCTTGTCATTCTTGTCAATAGTATTAATCTTAATTAATTTTTGTTATATAACATCAACATTCATTGAGGTTATTAGAATCCTCTACGAGGCACATCTTCACTCTACCTATTTCCCCATTCCCTGCCCTTCACCTCTCTGTCTTGATCCCCTGTACCTCTTTCCATCTGCAAGAAATCCATTCTTGAACTGAGAAAAGATGGCAGATTTGTAAGAAGCAGGCAGTGAAACTCTCTAAAAGTTGCCCTTGGGACACTGGAATATAGTGGCTGGGAGAGCACAGGAGGGAGGAAGGTGGCTCCCCTGGACCAAGGAAAGTTCTGAGGTGCAGTTTGGAACCCACGGAGCCAGTGCAGAGTGGTTTCAAGGAAGAGGAAGGAGGAGACCATGGGGGACTTCTCTCTGTGCCAGGAACTATGCTGTGACAGAAGTTCAAATCTGTAGACACACAGTGACAGCTGGTGCCCCAAGGGGCCTCTGCAGAGGAATGTGAGACAGCAGCGGTGCAGGGGAGCAGTGAAGGACTGTGCTGGCTGGCGGTTAGTGCCTTGGAGGCACAGCAGTCCCACGGGAGAGAGTGATTGGCTGGGCGCCATTGTTGGGGTGGCAGCAAAACAGCACAGTGCCAAAACACAGTGATCAGGACTCACCACCACACCAGAACACAGCGCTCAGAACTCAGCATGGCACCGTGGCACCCAGGCCCACAGAAAGTGCACTGAGGGCAGCAGGTGAATGAAACTGGTCTCAGCTGGAGAGTACAGGATACTGCTCACTGCCCCAAAAGGGGCTATTCCTGGCTTGCAGGGATGGACCTGCACAGAACGAGACTCTGTCACCACACGGTGCCTGCCTACAGCACAGTCAAAACCTGGAACAGATTATCCCTTTTTTTTCTTTCTTTTTTTCTCATTCGTTTTTTGTTCAGGTGAAGGATTGTTTGTTTGCTTGCTTGTTTTGTTGTTTTTGTCTTCATTTTTGTTTTTGTTTGTCTGTTTGCTCTTTCCTTCATTGTTCCATCTGGTATTTATATGAGTGTAAACAGAGCTTCTGGCCTCCTTGTGATTGTGGTTCTGATCTGTTCTTCCTTTTAACCCTTCCTTTTCTTTTTCCCACGGGTCTTCTGCACCAGTTTCCCAGTGTTGGTGGGATCCCTCTTGGTCCTCTAGCCTTGCATCTGATTCCTTCCTCTTCTCGCAATTCTCTGTTTCCTCATTAACTTGTTTTAAATTTAAACTCCTGAGGGCAAAATTGACATATTAAGGGCTTCTATACTGCATATAATTTTTCTGGTGTGTTTTAGATTTTGTTTTATAACCACAACTCTACTTTATATGGTTAAAATGGCAAATAACTGGTTAGCTCAGACTGTCATTTTCTAGACTGTGTTTGATACTTTAGGTACCATTATAGCCAAAAGTGACATAATTGTTCTAAACAGCTGTTCTTCCTGTATTCCATGACTGAGATTGACTAAGGGTCACAGAAAATACTGTGGCAGAGAATGAAAGAACCAAGAACTGGGCCAAACAGGCAGCAACTTCTCATACCCAACAAATTGAAGAGGTAGGATCTTGCAGCAGGCTCAAAAACCAAAAATAAACTACACCTGGGAGATACCACAGAGAAGTAGTCATCTCCTAAGGATTTTAAACACTAGCAATAAAACAACCTACCATAGGTAATTTATAATATCACTCCAGGAATTAAACTAAAGAAAGAAAAGAAAATGAGACAAAACTTAAACAAGATGCAACCCCACACATCCAATTCACCAAAGGCAAACCTAGAGGGCAATGAGGTGGGACAATCTGAAAGCCATCCACTTGGCATCTCTGAAGTGATAACAACAAAGCAACTGAATGAGGCTCTGGAAAAAATTAAATCAGAAATAATTTCTCAGATAACTGCAGAGATAATGTCCACAATGAAGACCATGCTTAAGGATGCTAGAGCAGACACAGACAAAAAAAATAGACAGGCTTAAGAAAATGATGGAAGCCATGAATGCTCAGCATAGGAAAGAAATGGACTTCATGAGGCAGGTTCAAGCAGATATCCAGGAGAAAAAATTCCATTGAAAGTATTTGTAGCTGATTAAACCAATGTGAAGACAGGATCTCAGATACAGAAGACAGGCTTGTGATTAGTGATCATGAAAAGAAAGAATTCTTAAACATAGCAAGGGACCATGAAAAATCAATTCAGCAGCTGCTAGATGACACAAAGAGAAATAACTTAAGAATAATTGGAATGAATAAAAAAGCAGGAGATAGCATAAATGACATGAGAACCCTGTTCACAGACATTATCACAGAGAATTTGCCTGGTAGAGATAAATAATTTGATGATCAGATAAATGAAGCTTATACAACTCCAACTAGCCATGATCATAAAAAAATCTTCAGCCAGACATATCATAGTCAAGACCCCAGAAATTCAACAGAAGAGCAGAATCTTAAAAGCTGTTAGGGAAAAGAGACAAATCACATATAAAGGAAAGCCCATCAGAATCACAGCTGACTTTTGATCACAAACCCCCAAGTCAAGAAGAGCTTGGAATGACATATTTCAAGCTCTAAAGGAAAATAACTTTCAACCCAGATTGATGTACCCCATGAAACTATCTTTCAAAATTATTGAAGAAATAAAATACTTCCAGGTCAAAGAATATCAGAAATTTTATGACCACAAAACCAGCACTCCAGAATGTATGAAGGACATTATAAAAGGAGATATCAAGGACTACATCTCCAGGAACCCCAACAGAAAGAATCCACCAGGCATGGCAGATAATTAGAGGAAGGGGGTAATAAGAGAGGGAAACAACAACAGGAAAATATCATGACAAGTATAAGTCAATACATATCAGTTTTAACCATCAATGTTAATGGTCTCAATTCACCAATCAAAAGCCACAGACTGGCAAAACGGATCAAGAAGCAAGATGCAACAATATGCTGTATACAAGAAACACATTTAATTCAGAAAGAAATTCATAGACTGAAAGTCAAAGGATGGAAAACCATTCTCCATGTGACAGGAACCCAGAAAAAAGCAGGGGTAGCTATTCTTTTTGCAGACAAAGTGAATTTCAAGCCAAGAATGATTCAGAGAGATAAAAACCGTCATTACATCCTTGTAAAGGGAACAATCCAAGAGGAAGAGATAACAATACTAAATATATATGCAACAAATACCAGTGTACTCAACTATATAAAAAAAGTATTAAAGGACATGAGAAATCTAATAAGCACTAACACAATTATATTGGGAGATCTCAATACTCCACTGTCACAAAAAGACAGATCAACTAGACAAAAAATCAGTAATGAAATAGTAGAACTGAGCCAAATTTTTGAACAAATGGACTTAGTAGATGTCTACAGAGTGTTCCATCCCACAGCATCAGAATACACATTCTTCTCAGCTGCACATGGGACGTTTTCTAAAATAGACCACATACTAGCTCATAAAACCTGTTTCAGTAAATGCAAAGGAATTAAAATTATCCCATGCATATTATCAGATCAAGTGCAGTGAAATTGGAAATCAGTGGCAAAAGAAATCACAAAAACTCCCTAAACACATGGAAATTAAACAGCATCCTCCTGAACAACCAATGGGTCACAGATGAAATTAAAGAAGAAATTAGACAATTTCTACAACTGAATGATTATGACAGTACAACATACCGGAACTTATGGGATACAATGAAAGCAGTCCTAAGAGGGAAATTTATAGCATTAAATACCTATATCAGGAAAAGAGAGCAAGTGCAAATAACCAACTTAATGGTGAACCCCAAACTTCTAGAAAAAGAAGAGCACGCTAAGCCAAAAACTCATACAAGGGAAGAAATTATAAAAATCAGAGCAGAAATTGATGTATTGGAGAGTAAAAAACCATACAAAGAATCAATGAAGCAAAGAGTTGGTTCTTTGAAAAAATAAATAAGATTTACAAACCCTTATCCAACCTCATAAAAAAAGAAAAGACTCAAATCCATGCAATTGAAAATGAAAAGTGTGATATCACGATGGACACTGCAGAAATACAGAAGATCATCTCCACCTATTTTGAAAATTTATATTCTAATAAGATGGAAAATGCAGAAGAAATGGACAGATTCCTAGATACATATGAATTAACAAAACTGAATCAAGAAGATATAAAAATTCTAAATAAATGAATATCAATCAGTGAAATTGGAGATGCAATTAAAAACCTCCCAACAAAGAAAAATCCAGGACCTGATGGATTCACTGCTGATTCTACAAGAAATTTAGAGAAGACCTAACACCACTACTTCTCAGACTTTTTAATGGAATCGAAAGGGAAGCAATACTCCCAAATTCATTTCTGGAAGCAAACATTACCCTGCTACCAAAACCAGAGAAAGACCCAACTAAGAAAGAGAACTACAGACAAATCTCCCTAATGAACACAGATGCAAAAATCCTCAATAAGATACTGGCAAAAAGAATCCAGCAAATCATCAAGAAGATTATACACCAAGACCAAGTTGGATTCATCCCAGGGATGCAGGGATGGTTCAATATACATAAATCAATAAATGTAATACACCATATTAACAGAACCAAAGACAAATATCATATGATCATCCCAAAAGATGCAGAAAAAGCTTTTGACAAAGTCCAGCACCCATTCAGGATAAAAACGCTACAGGAAATTGGAATAGATGTTCTTTATCTCAATCTAATAAAAGCTATCTATGACAAATGAACAGCCAATATCATACTAAATGGTCAAAAACTGAAAGCTCTCTCTCTAAAATCAGGAACAAGACAAGGATGTCCACTGTCCCAACACTTATTCAACATAGTCCTGGAAACTTTAGCCAGAGCAATTAGACAAGAGAAAGAAAAAAAATAAAGGAATAATGATTGCAAAGGAAGAAGTTAAATTATCACTATTTGCAGATGACATGATACTCTACACAGAAGACCCCAAAAACTCCACTAAAATATTTGCTCGATTTAATAAGCAAATTCAGTAGTGTACCTGGATACAAAGCCAATTCTCAAAAATCAATAGCCTTTCTGTACACAAATAACAAATTCACTGAAAGAGAAATTAGGGAAACAATACCATTCACAATAACATCAAAAAAATGAAATACCTGGGAATCAACCTCACAAAGGATGTAAAAGACATCTACACTGGAAACTACAGTACTCTGAAAAAGGAGATAGAAGAGGATATCTGAAAATGGAAAGACATCCATTGCTCCTGAATAGGAAGAACAAATATAGTGAAAATGGCCATACTTCCAAAATTTTATACAGATTTAATGCAATTCCAATCAAAATTCAAACAGCATATCTCACAGAATTAGAGAAAACAATTCTGAAATTCATTTGGAATCAGAAGAGTCCTAGACTAGCAAAGGCAATTCTGGGCAACAAAGGCAAGGCAGGCGGCATCACAATCCCTGACCTGAAATTATACTATAAAGCTACTGTGATAAAAAACAGTGTGCTATTGGCAAAAAAAAGACCCAAAGATCAATGGAACAGATTAGAAGATGCTGAAACAACTCCAGACATATTAAGCCACCTTATCTTTGACAAAGGTGCCAAACACATTCACTGGAAGAAAGATAGCCTCTTTAATAAATGGTGCTGGAAAAACTGGCTCTGCACATGCCAAAGATTAAAACTAGACCCATGTCTTTCACCATGCACTAAACTAAATTCAAAATGGATGAGAGATCTAAATATTAAAACACAAACATTAAATCTGCTGGAAGGTAGGGTAGGTAAAACCCTTGAAGACATTGGTGTAGGTAAAGACTTTATGACTAAAACCTCAACTGCATAGGAACTATCACAAAGAATCAACAACTGGGATGTCATCTTATTAAAAAATTTTTGCACAGCAAGGGCAACCGCCAACAGAGTGAAGAGACAACCCACAACATGGAAAAAAATGTTTGCCAGCTGTTCCTCAGACAAAGGATTACTATCGAGAATATACAAAGAACTCAAAAAAATCAGACCTCCCAAATTTAAAGACCCAATCCAAAAATGGGCATCTGAGATGAATGCACACTTCTCAGACAAAGAAATACAAATGGCAAATAAATATAAAAAAAATGTGCAACATCACTAGTCATTTGAGAGCTGCAAATTAAAACAACACTGAGATACCATCTCACCCCAGAAAGAATGGCTATTATCAAGAAATCAACTAATAAATTCTGGAGGATCTGTGGGGAAAAAGGAACACTTCTCCACTCTTGGTGGGAGTGCGGACTCATGCAACCACTGTGGGAAATCAGTGTGGAGATTCCTCAAAAAACTAGGATTGGAAGTCCCATTTTACCCAGCTATTCCCCTTCTGGATATCTTCCCAGAAGAATTAAAAACATTGTACCACAGTGATATATGTGCACTCATGTTTATGGCAGCACTATTTGTAATAGCCAGATCTTGGAAACAACCCAAATGCCCATCAACTGAGGAATGGATAAAAAAAATGTGGTATTTTTATACAATGGAGTATTACTCAGCCATAAAGAAGGATAAACTGGAGACTTTTATAGGTAAATGGATGCAACTTGAGAAAATACTCATAAGTGAATTTAACTGGATGCACATGTGTAAACATCGTATTGTCTTCCTAGTGTGAGAAACTGAAAGAGTAAATAAGATCCAAAATATACAATAAATATGATGAATCAGAAAGAAACTGGTCAAAATTAAAGAGAGTCTGGGATGAGGAATGGGGAAAAGAAAGAAGGGAAAAGAAAAAATATTGTATTTATATATAAGATGGTTAAGATAGATACACTACTAATTTTGCTTAGTTCATTGAAGAGAAAGTTTTATGCCAGTGATGTTTGGACAATGGAATGCTGATATCTTGTACCCGGAGTAGCTAACTTAATGTATTACCCATTGTTACCCTCCTATTATGTTGTTTTGAAATTTTGTTCTTTTTTTTGTTCTTTTCCTTCTCTTTAAAGTAAAAAAAATAGAAATCCATTTTTTTGTCTTCTTCTATCCTTTTTTAGTTTTCTCTTAGTTTGTACTTTTCCTTTCTCAAATGAGATACCCTATGTTATTCAAGCTTGTGTGTCTCATTTATTTTACTAAACATTATATTTTCCAAGTTCATCCATTTTCCTATTAGTGTATCAAATTTGTCCTTTACAGCCAAGTAGTAGTCCATTATACATAGAAACCACATTTTCGGGCCGGTGAGATGGCTCAGCGGTGTAAGCACCTGCCTGGCAAGCACGAGGGCCCGAGTTCGACTCCTGGTACCCACATATAAAAAAAAGTGCTGGTGATATCGCTCAGCAGCACGGGTGCCTGCTGGTGCGTGAGGTCCTGAGGTCAACCCCTGGTACCCAAAAAAAAAAAAAAAAAGGAAACCACATTTTCTTTATCCAATCTTCTGTTGATGGGTATACAGGCTGATTTCGCTATTATGTCTTGTGCTGCTATAAGCATTGGTATGCGTGTGTCACTGTAGTATGATGTATCTTTGGCAAAGATACCTAGAAGGGGGATAGCTAGATCTTATGGAATTTCTAATTTTAGTTCTTTGATAAATCTCCATACTCATTTCCATAATGACTGTAGTAGTTTATATTCCCACCAAAAATGTAGAAGTGTTCTTTTTTATCATAGCCATGCCAGCATTTGTTACTGTTTGATTTCTTGATGATTGTCATTCTTTCTGAAGTAAGATGGAATGTTTGTGTTGTTTTATTTTGCATTTCTCAATGGCCAGAGATGTTGAACATTTTTTTATATATTTGTAGTCCATTTGTATTTCTTCCTCTAATGAAGTATCTGTTCATTTCTCTTGCCCATTTGTTGACTGGGTCTTTAATCACATGGATTGATTTTTGTATCCTTTATATATTCTTGATATTGGTCCTCTGTCTGAAGTGTATCTGGCAAAATTCTTTTCTCATTATATAGGTTTTATCTTCACACTACTGAGTCTTTTGTTTACAGAAACTTTTTAGTCTGATATAATCTCATTTGTTGATTCTTGCAGTTATTTCTTGTGAGATTGTGGTTCTGTTTAGAAAATCCTTTCCTACACCTAACCTCCTAACATCTTGATTCCTCTCTAAGTTCCTTCTTTGTAGGCTATAGACACTGGGTTTTGGAGATGCTGAGTTGCTGGAACTCACTGCATTGGCATCTTCCCTCACTTAGGCATGCTCTATTCACTAGTATGTGGTCTATTTGGGAGAAAGTACCATGTACAGCTGAAAACAATATGTATTATGTTGTTGAGTGGGACACTCTATATATCTACTAAGTGTATTTATTTGAAATTTGGTTCAACTATGATATTTCTTTGTTGATTTTTTTAATTGACCTAGTGGTAATAGTGATGTATTGAGATTCCTCCACTATAATTATTTTGGCTTTTGTACGATCTTTTATGTCTCCTACAGTTTGTTTTTTGAAGTTGTGTGCATCATGATTTGGTGTTTATATGTTTGTAATTGGTATCTCTTCCTGGTGAATAGTTCCATTAATCAGTATGTAATGTCCTTCTTTGTAACTTTTAATCAGCTTTCGCATTAAATTTACTTTGAGAATAAGGTAGCTACTCCTTCTTGTTTTTGGTTACCTGTAGCATGGAATATTGATTTTGCTCCTTTGAATTTTAGTCTATGAATTTCTTTTTGTGTTAAATGTGTTTCTTTTTTTTTTTTTTTTTTTTTTTTTTTTTTTTTTTGTGGGTACCGGGGGGACGACCTCAGGACCTCGTGCGCCAACAGGCACCCGTGCCGCTGAGCGATATCACCGGCCCCTTTTTGGTATGTGGGATCCGGGAGTCGAACTCGGGCCTTCGCGCTTGCAAGGCAGGCGCTTACGCCGCTGAGCCATCTCACCGGCCCTAAATGTGTTTCTTATACATGGCATATCATTGGGGTTTGCTCCATTCTATTAACATGTGTCTTTTGATTGGTGAGGTAAATCCATTTACATTGATAGTTATAATTGATAGGTATCGACTTATACTTGTCATTGTATTAGTATCCTGTTTCTGTTTGCTTTCTTCCCTTGTAATTAATTAATATCCTTATCAGAAATATTCATTTTAATGGACCTTTTGGCATTGTTAGCTTCATTTTCTCCTTCTAGCATGTCTTTGAGGATGTTTTGGAGTATTGGTTTGGTTGACATGAATTTCTTTTTCTTTTTATCACGGAAGTATCTTATTTCTCATCAATTTTTAAAGATAATTTTGCTGTCTGAGTAGCAAGTAGTTTTCTTTAAGAGCTTGAAACATTTCATTTTATGCCCTTCTTGCCTTGAAGGTTTATGTTGAGAAATCTGTAGTAAATCTAATAAGTTTTCCTTTAGAGTTGATTCGTTGCTTTTTTTCTAGCAGCCTTTAAGACACAGTTCTTGTGTTTTATTTCTGATATTTCAATTATTATGTGGCATGAAGTAGTTTTGTTTTTTATTTTTCTGATCATAGCTATCTGGGGTTCTTTATGCTTCACTTATTTATATGTTAAATTCTTTTTACTTGTCTGGAAGTTTTCTGCTACTACTTGTGTAAACAGTTATTTTGTGCTCTTTACTCCATCTTCTGATTTTTTGCAAATTCCAATTACTCTGATATTAAACCTCTTTGAGTCATCTAGCAGCTGTTGGATCCGTTTTTCATGTCCCCATGTTGTTTTTAAGCTACCTCTCATTAATTTATCATTGACAACACACCTCTCCCCTAGGTCTGACACTCTGTCTTGATCACATTGGTTGTTTCTGCTACCCACACTTTCAATCATGTTTTTAATCTCCTTGCTTTCTGTTTGGAACTTTCCCATGGACTCCAATTCTTTTCTATGCTTGGCACTCATGTTCTGCATCTCTTTCTTTAGCTCCACTGGCTGTTTATTAGTGTCTTCTCTAGACTTACTGATTATTTGCTTCATTGTCATCACTATGTCATTACTTATATCATCTTTAAATTCACCAAGTACCTTGCAGAAATCTTTTACCTCCTTTGGTATTGTTTCATAACTATCTGCTATGCATCATATTATGCTCTTCCCCTAATTTTCCCTTGTAGTTATTTTGAAGAAGTTAGGAGTTTTGGGAGACATTTTGTTGCCTGGTCTTTTCTTGTTTCTTCTGTGTGTGTGTGTGTGTGTGTGTGTGTGTGTGTGTGTGCGCGCACAAGCTAGGGTTAGTAAAATCTTTGGCCCAGTGCCTCATTTTTCAGGTGCAAATCACAGTATTGTTTATGACTCCTTGGACAATCCAGGTATTGGCATACTGAGAAAATCATTTGTCAAACACTACTATTTTACCTTGTCTATGGTAGTAAATTCAGCAATGACAATGGAAGCAAATGTTAATTGGATATTGACAAACCCTAGGATGCACTCATGAACAGCCCTTCTAATTTTAGTGAAGACAATTAGTCCCCCTTTTATTTACCTGTAGTAATTTGGAGCACTGATTTCTGCTGAATGTTTCCAACAGTGCCAGAATTCAAACATACCACTAGGTTAAGTGCTTTCTTCTTCAGGGCCACCCCCTTAGATAATTACTCCCATTGATCCTGGCATCTCACAAGAGAATAAAGGACCCATGCTCTTCCTAGTCTGAACCTTGGCCTCCCAGGGAATACCAGGAGATCCTGATTTAGCTCTCACCTTCTCCCACCCTATATGCTAAGGTTGTCTATTGCCCAGCCTCTGTAGAAGTAAATCATTGCAGTCCTGCAGAAAGACTCTCCTCTTGAGTGTTTGTCTCTTCTTCAATCAGGATGGTCTGTAGTTTGTCAGCTCTGTTGCTCTATGCTGTGGGCAGACACCCATGGACTAGGAATAGGCTCCTTGATTCCTGAGTCCTGTGGCCTTGGATACAGGTCCCAGTAGGCCATGGCATCAGCTGGGGACAGGCAAGCACTTCCCAGATCCTTCTGGCATGGGTCCCTGGTGGACTATGACATCAGTTGTGAGTGTGGCAGGTGCTTTCCAGGTCCGCTGGACTTGGGTGTGGGTAACAAGCAGGCTTCAGTGTACTTTGGTGGTGGAGCCTGTGCTTCTCAAGTACTCCAGGCTCAGGCTTGGGCCACAGAAGACTGTGACATTGAGAATATTTTTTTATCCTTTGATTTTTAGTTTATGAATTTTTTGGATTATATATGTTTCTTGTATGTAGCACACTTTAGTGTTTTGTTTTATGACCCATTCTGTCAATCTGTGTCTTTTGACAGGGGAATTAATACCATTCATGTTGAGATTTATTACAGAAAAATATTGATTAATTCCTGTCATTGCATTATTTTCCTGGTACTGATTCCCTTTTTTCCCCTTCACTTCTGCTTAACTGCTGACCCTGCCTGATGTACTCATTCTATTAGAATTTTTGGCTTTGTTGGCTTTATCGTCTCTGTAGGATATCCTTGAGAATTGTTTGGAGGCCTGGTTTGGTGATCATGAATTTTTAAGATAGTCTTTGTCGTGGAAAATATATAATTTCTCCATGAATTTTGAAAGATGATATTGCAGGGTACATCTTTTTTGGTTAGAAGTTATTTTCTTTTAGGTCTTAAAACACTGCACTTCAACTGCCCTGTCCTTTACATCTTGTTTTGAGAATTCTGCTGTAATAATAATGGGTTTACTTTTATATATGATTTGTTGCTCTTCTGCAACAGCTTTTAAAATTGTTTCCTTGTCTTGGACTTTGGGGATTTGTGACTATAATGTATCATGGAAATCTGTTCTGATCATGGCTGTATGATGTTCTATATGCCTCACTTCCTCTATGTTGAATTCCCCATATTTAGAAAGTTTTTAGCTATTATTTCATTTTTCTTTCTTTTTTACTTTAAAGAGAAAAAACAGTAAAAACAATGATACAAAATTTCAAAACAAGATAGTAGGAGAGTAACCGTGGTTATTACATTGCATATTGTTATCTTCAAAGTAGTTGCTCAGATTACAAGTTACAGGCATAAAAACAGATCAAACAATATAAGCACAAAACTTTCTTTTCAGTGAAATAATAGAAATTAGTAGTATAACTATCTCAAATATCTTGTATATATATATTTTTTTTCATTTTCCCTTCCTTCTTTTCTTCTTTTCCTGGTCCCAGTTCCTTTCTCCTTTTGAACAGTTTCTTCCCATTCCTCAATATCTATTGTATATTTTGGATCTTATTTACTGTTTCAGCTTCTTACACTAGTGAGACAATACTATTTTTACACAGGCGAGTCTGATTTATTTCACTTATGAGTACGGTCTCAAGTTGCATCCATTTACCTATAAAAGTCTCAAGTTTATCCTTCTTTTCAGCTATTATTTCTATAAAGATTTTTTTAATGCGACTGGTGCTGTCCTCTCATTTTTCACTACTTACAATTAATCTTAATCTTCTTTGCATCATGTAGCAGCTTTTACGACCATTTTTCATGTTCTCTTGTTTTTAAGGTATCTCTGAGTATATGGATATACACATCAATCCTGTTTTCCAGTTCTGACACTCCGTCCTCATATTGATCACGTCTATTGCCCATATTTTCAATAGACATTTCAATCTTCTAGATTTCTTTTTAGTATCAATTCATGGACACCAATGCTTTGCTAAACCAATCATTCAAGTTTTGTGTCATTTTCTTTACCACAGCTAACTTTTTATTAGTATCTTATGTAAACTCCCTGATCATTTTTTTTGTCAAATCTATGATCTATTTAGTTATGTCTTATTTGGGGACCTTATGGACTTGTTATCTTATCTCTTCTTCTATCATTTTGAACAATTCAGCTGTGTGACTTTTGACTTCCTCCCCTTTGATGCCTTATGGATCAGCTTTAAGGCAGTTGGGAGTTTTGGAAGGCATTTTGTCACCTTGTCTTCTCGTGTCTTCATTTGTGTGTGTGTGCGCGTGCGTAAGGTTTAATGTTTGTTTATATTAGAAAGAATTTTTGATAGTATGGAGAACTTTTATTTAATGTCTGCTTCTCAGTGATGCACTTTGGGTATGTCTAAATATAGATCTTTGCCTGAGTCCAAATATCCCACCACCTCCATTAATTTTGGACAGGTGGGTGCAGTGTAATTTGCTCAGCACTCAGTTCTCCAAGAATGGACCACAATATTGTTCATGGCACAAAGACAATCTGGGCATTGTTATACAGAGAAAAGCAATTAATAGCAATAACAACTATGGCACCCTGGCAATTGCAACAAAATCAACAACAATAGATTCAAAAAAAGTGCATATTGATGTAAGAACCAAAAATGTACTACACATTTTTTATTTTAAAGATCAAAAGATGAAAATAACAATGAAATGGAGTTTCAACACAGGTTAGTAGAACAGTTACAATAATTAATACATTGCATGTTGTTGTCTTCATAGTAGTTATTGAGAGTACAAGATATAGGCATGATATCTTGTCCAAACTAAATTAGAATAAACCTTTATTTTCAATGAACTAAGATAAACTAGCTGTATAACAATCTTAACTATCTGGTGTATACAAATATTTCTTTCTTCTCCCTTTCTTCCTTTCTCCTTTCCCCCAATTAGTTTGTCTTTTCTTTTAAACAGTTATATCCCAATTCACAATATTTATTGTACATTTTCAATCTTATTTATTCATTCAGTGTCTCACAATAGTGAGACAATACAATGTTTACACATATGGGTCTGATTTATTTTGCTTTATGGTATGGTCTTGAGTTGCATCCATTTACTTATAATAATCTCAAATTTATCCTTCTTCATGGTTAAGTAGTACTCTATTATAGAAAAAAACACATCTTTTTATCCATTCCTTGGTTGATGGGCATTTGGGTTGTTTCCAAGATTTAGCAATTACAAACTGTGCTGCAGTAAACATGTGTGCACATATATCGCTGTGGTGCCATGTTTTTAATTCTTCTGGGAAAATACCCAAAAGGGGAATAGCTGGATCAAATGGGACCTCTAATCCTAGTTTTTCAAGGAATCTCCACACTGATTTCCATAGTGGTTGCACCAGTCTACACTTCCACCAACAGTGAACAAGTGTTCCTTTTTCCCCACAGCCTGTCTGGCATTTGCAATTGGTTGATTTTTTTGATGATAGCAATTCTTTCTGGGATGAGATGGAATCTCAGTGTTATTTTAATTTGCATCTCTTGAATGACTAATTATGTTGAACATTTTTTCATGTATTTATTTGCCATTTGTATTTCTTCATCTGAGAAGTGTGTATTCACCTCAGATGCCCATTTTTGGATTGGGTCTTTTGATTTTGGAGGCCGGATGTTTTTTCAATTCTTTATATGTTCTAGGTATGAGTCCTTCGTGTGAGAGACAACTGGTTATAATATTTTCCAACTACGTGTGTTTTATTTTCACTCTGTTGGTGATTTCTTTGATGTGCAAAATCTTTTTAATAAGGTGAGATCACATTTGTTGATTCTTAGTAATATTTTCCTTGCAGTCTGAGTTTTGTTCATGAAGTCTCTGCTTACACCTATGTCTTTGAGATTTCTACCTATTTTCTCTTCCAGTAAATTTAGTGGTTCTGTTTTAATATTTATATCTGTGATCCATTTTGACTTTAATTTAGTGCATGGTGATAGATATGTGTCTAGTTTTAGTCTTTGGCATGTGGAAAGCCAATTTTTCCAGCACCATTTATTAAAGAGACTCTCTTTTATCCAGTGCAAATGTTTGGCCAGTTTGTCAAAGATAAGGGGGCTGAGTGTGTTTAGGGATGCATCTGCATCTTCTATTCTGTTCCACTCATCCTCTTGCCTGTTTTATTTTGCCAGTAACATGCTGATTTTCACAGTAATTTTGTAGTATAATTTCAAGTCAGGGATTGTGAAGCCTCATGCCTTTCCTTTGTTGCCCAGAAATGTTTTTGCTATTCTAGGTCTCTTCCAGTTCCAAATGAATTTTAGGAATGTTTTCTGTAGATCTAAGAGGTGTGCTGATGGTATTTTGATTGGGATTGCATTAAATCTGTATAGCAGTTTTGGGAGTAGGGACATTTTCAATATGGTAGTTGTTCCTATCCAAGCGCAAGTGATATCTTTCCATTTTCTGATATCCTCTTTGATCTCCTTTTTTAGTTTACTATAATTTTCACTATAAATATTTTTATATCCTTTGTTAGATTGATTCTTAGGTATTTCTTTTTTTTAGATGCTATTGTGAAGGGTGTTCTTTCCCTAATTTCTCTCTGAAATTCCTTGTGTACAGGAATGCTATTGATTTTTGAGTGTTGACTTTGTATCCTGCAACACTACTGAATTTGGATATTAAATACAAAACTATTTTGGTATAGATTTTGGGGTCTTCTATGTAGAGTATCATGTCATCTACAAATAATAACAATTTAACTTCTTTCTTTCCTATATTTATTCCTTTTATTTTTTCTCCTATCTAATTGCTCTTGTGAATGTTTCCAGAACTATATTAAATAGGAGTAGTGATAATAGACATCCTTGTCTTGTTCCTGATTTTAGAGTGAAAGCTTTCATTTTTTTATTGTACCACACTTCACAGTAACAAGAAAACAATAATTGTAGCATAAGCAGAAAGAGCAACCTAATACTGAATACAGTAAATACCTACCAAATGCAACAAAAATATCTCCAGTAATTAGAGAAAATAATTAAACCGTAATTGCAGTTTTTTCAATATCTAAAGATTACTAAAACTTAATGGCTATACTACTAAGATAGAGATGGTGGGGGATGGAATAATGAAAAGGTAAAAATTTTGAAGTAAATGAAAAATGAAAAGGAGGTAATACTGAGATAAAGTATCTCATTAAGGAGTATAAGAAATAATTATACTTTAACAGAAAAGAACAAAGAAGAAAAAGAAAGAAGAAAACAGAGCAAGTTAAAGAAATAAAAAGAGGGGCCGGTGAGATGGCTCAGCGGCTTAAGCGCCTGCCGGCAAGCGCGAGGGCCCAAGTTCAACTCCCGGAACCCACATACGAAAAAGGGGCTGGTGATATCGCTCAGCGGCACGGGCGACTGCTGGCACGTGAGGTCCTGAGGTCGACCCCCCGGTACCCACAAAAAAAAAAGAAATAAAAAGAAATAAATTATAAATTAAAATAAAAAATACCTCCTACCATAAAGAACTAATAAAAAAATAATGAGTCCAAAATATTTCTTTGTTTTTGAATGAGTGGCTTCTTTCCCCAAACTGCAGTATTGGATTCCGCCAATAAGGGGAATGGACAGTGAGTCACTTCTAAGATCCGTTTTTATTCCACAATATTATTTTGTGTGATTAGTGGAAACTGCTCATCTTTATTGCTGAACATGGTCTGTCAGTTGTGTCCACGTTATGGTTTTAGCCACTCCAGCAACTCCCACTTTCCATGTCCCTGTGTGCACCTCAAGTCAGTTTCCTCTATCTTTACAACCTGTGGGTTTGTAAGGTGACCCCTGTTTCAGAGGCACCACTGTGTACATGGGCATCATGGCAAAAATTTTTGAAAGGCACATTATGGGGGGTGTATAATGCACAAGTTTATTTTTTAGAAGTATTTCTATTGATGAATCATTAATTTTAATTTTATGAGTTTAATTATATTAAACAATGTATACTTAATGGGAAAATAAAATATCAACAAAATAAAATATTAAATTTTTATACATAATAAATGTTTAGAATAAACATCAACATTTTCAACATCAAACGTTTACCTGCTTACAAAATCTAAAAAATAAGAGTAGAAATAAATTCCAATGTAAACTACAATGAAACTTCAAACAAAATTCTACTATAGAAATAATCTTTGCCTCAATTATCACATTTAAGGCAGTGTTCACACATGACAACCACATGTTCCATGCAGAAGTCTTGCTTACACTTACAACATGTGTGCTTAGCTTTTCTTTTCTGCTAGGTAGGCCACAGTTTTCATCTTTCTTGTCTTTCTTTTTTGTCAGGAGCTTCTTATTATATTATAAAATGTGCACTTACCAGGAAAATGAAATGTCAATAAAACAAAATATAAAATATATACTGAGTGTGTGAATAAACACCATTTTCTATAGTAACTATTTATTAGCTTTCTAAATCTAAAAAGTAACAAAAGATATAAATTCCTATGTGAATGACAATGAAAATACAAATAAAACTCTACCATAATATAATCTTTACTTCAATTATCATACCTAAGGCCGTATTCACACATGAGAACAGTATGTTCCATACACAAGTATTGCTTACTCTGATATTACATGTGTTTTGTTTTCCTGTTTTCTTTGGTAGGATATGCTTGACATCTTGCTCATCTTCCTGTTTTCTTAGGAGGTTCTTGTGATGTTTCATTTGTCTGTTCAACAGTCTGCTCCAGAAGTTTTTGTGGAGTTCTTTAGGCAGATACATGTTGTTCTTCCTCTGTTGTAAATGATCATTTATCATTTCAAGTCCCAATCCTCTAAGAAAATTTCTGCATTATATTTTCTGCTTGTTATTTTCTTCATAAACTATTAAACAATTTATGCCTGACATATTTAGGATTAAGCAAAACAAAACACTTGCCCAACACTTTGTGTTTTGAGTAAAATCGTAGTTGCTGCATGTGTCAACAACATCTACTCCACCTTTCATTTTGTTGTAAAATGTTATCATTTCTGGCTTCATTTATGTTTGAGTATTCACTATCAATTTTTGTTTGTTTGTTTGTTTTATTTTAAAGAGAGAAAAAAAGAAAAAATATTTCTAAAAAATGTAATAGGAGGATAACAAAGGTTAATACATTGCGTATTGTTATCTTTAAATTAGTTACTCAGGGTACAAGATATCGGCATTCAATTGTCCAAACAGTACTAGCACAAAGCTTTCTTTTCAATGAACTAAGCGAAATTAGTAGTGTATGTATTTAATTACCTTATAAATATATATATATATATATAGATAGATAGATAGATAGATAGATATAGATATAGATATATAATGTTTTCTTTTCCATTCCTTCTTTTCTCCATTCCCCCATTCCAGTTTCTCTTTCCGTTTGAACAGTTTCTTCCTGTTTTACAATATCTATTGTACATTTTGGATTTTATGTACTCTTTCACCTTCTCATAGACAATATGTTGTCTACACATGTGTGTCCAGTTTATTTCACTTATGAGTATGGTCTCGAGTTGCATGCAATTACTTATAAAAGTCTCCAGTTTATCTTTCTTTATGGCTGAGTAGTACACCACTGTATAAAAATACCACATCTTTTTTATCCATTCCTCAGTTGATGGGCATTTGGGTTGTTTCCAAGATTTGGCTATTACAAATTGTGCTGCTCTAAACATAGGTGCACATATATCGCTGTGGTACCATGTTTTAATTCTTCTGGGAAGATACCCAACAGAGGAATAGCTGGATCAAATGGGACCTCTAATCCTAGTTTTTTAAGGAATCTTCACACTAACTTCCACAGTGGTTGCACCAGTTTACACTCCCACCAAGAGTGCACAAGTGTTCTTTTTTCCACACAGCCAGTCTGACATTTGCAACTGGTTGATTTTTTGATTATAGCCATTCTTTTTGGGGTGAGATGGAATCTCAGTGTTGTTTTAATTTGAATCTCTCGAATGACCAGTGATGTTGAACATTCTTATATTTATTTGCTGTTTGTATTTTTTCATCTGAGAAGTGTGTATTCATCTCAGATGCCCATTTTTTGATTGGGTCTTTAAGTTGGGGAGGTCTGATTTTTTTGATGTCTTTGCATGTTCTTAATAATAATGCTTTGAGGAACAGCTGGCAAACATTTTTTCCCACATTGTGAGTTGTCTCTTCACTGTGTTGTTTCTCTTGCTGTGCAAAAGCTTTTTAATAAGATGAGTTCCCAGTTGTTGATTCTTTGTGATAGTTCCTGAGCAACGGGGGTTTTATTCATAAAGTCTTTGCCTACCCCAATATCTTCAAGTGTTTTACCTATTATATCTTCCAGCAGATTTAATGTTTCTGTTTTAATATTTAGATCATTGATCCATTTTGAATTTAGTTTGGTGCACTGTGAAAGATATGGGTCTAATTTTAATCTTGGCCATGTGCAGAGATGGTTTTTTTCAGCATCATTTATTAAAGAGACTATCTTATTTTTAGTGAATGATTTTGGCACCTTTGTCAAAGATAACGTGGCTTAGTATGTTTGGAGTTGTTTCTCCATCTTCTAATCTGTTCCATTGATCTTTGGGTCTGTTTTTTTGCCAATACCATACTCTTTTTATCACAGTAGCTTTATAGTATAATTTCAAGTCAGGGATAGTAATGCCCCCTGCCTTGACTTTGTTGCCCAGAATTGCCTTTGCTATTCTAGGTCTCTTCTGTTTCCAAATGAATTTTAGGATTGCTTTCTCAAATTCTGTGACATATGCTGTTGGAATTTTGATAGGAATTGCATTAAATCTGTGTAACAATTTTGAAAGTACGAACATTTTCAATATATTGGTTCTTCCTATCTAAGAGCAAGGGACGTCTTTCCATTTTCTGATATCCTCTTCAATCTCCTTTTTCAGAGAACTGTAGTTTTCAGTGTAGAGTTCTTTTACATCGTTTGTCAGATTGATTCCTAGGTATATGATTTTTTGGACGTTATTGTGAAAGGTGTTGTTACACTAATTTCTCTTTCAGTGAGTTTGTTATTCATGTACAGGAAGGCTATTGATTTATGAGTGTTGACTTTGTATCCAGTTATGCGACCAAATTTGCTTATTAAATCTAGCAGTTTCTTTTTTTTATTTTAAAGAGAAGAAAAAACAAAACACAGCAAATCAATTAAGAACAAATTTTCAAAACATAATAGGAGAGTAACAATGGTTAATGCATTACGTATTGTTATCTTTAAGTTAGTTATTCAGGATACCAGATATTATCATTCAATTGTCCAAACATTAATGGCACAAACCTTACTCTTCAATGAACTAAGTAAAATTAGTAGTGTATCTATCTTAACCATCTTATACATAAAAACAATTTTTTCCTTTCCCTTCTTTCTTTTCCTTGTTCCCCCATCCCAGTCTCTCTTTCGTTTAGACCAGTTTCTTTTTGATTCACCATGTCTATTGTACATTTTGGATCCTATTTACTCTTTCAGTTTTTCATACTAGAGAGACAATACGACGCTTACACACGTGTGTCTGGTTTATTTCACTTATGAGTATTTTCTCGAGTTGCATCCATTTACCTATAAAAGTCTCCAGTTTATCCTTTATGGCTGAATAGTACTCCATTGTATAAAAATACCACATCTTTCTTATCCATTCCTCAGTTGATGGGCATTTGGGTTGTTTCTAAGATCTGGCTATTACAAATTGTGCTGCTATAAACATGGGTGCACATATATTGCTGTGGTATGATGTTTTTAATTTTTCTGGGAAGATACCCAGAAGGGGAATAGCTGGGTCAAATGGGACTTCCAACCCTAGTTTTTTGAGGAATCTCCACACTGATTTCCACAGTGGCTGTACCAGTCGACACTCCCACCAACAGTGGAGAAGTGTTCCTTTTTCCCCACAGCCCCTTCAGCATTTCTTATTAGTTGATTTCTTGATAATAGCCATTCTTTCTGGGGTGAGATGGTATCTCAGTGATGTTTTAATTTGCATCTCTCAAATGACTAGTGATGTTGCACATTTTTTGTATATTTGCCATTTGTATTTCATCTGAGAAATGTTTATTCACCTCAGATGCCCATTTTTGGAGTGGGTCTTTAAATTTGGGAGGTCTGATTTTTTTGAGTTCTTTCTATGTTCTCGATAGTAATCCTTTGTCTGAGGAACAGCTGGCAAATATTTTTTCCCACATTGTGGGTTGTCTCTTCACTCTGTTGGTGGTTTCTCTTGTCTAAACTAGCAGTTTCTTAGTGCAATTTTTGTGGTCTTCTATGTAGAGGATCATGTCATCTGCAAATAATGATAATTTAACTTCTTCATTTCCTGTCATTATTCCTATTTTTCTTTCTCTTGTCTAATTGCTCTGGCTAAATTTTCCAGGACTATGTTGAATAATAGTGGAGACAGTGGACATCTTTGTTTTGTTCTTGCTTTTAGAGAGGAAGCTTTCAGTTTTTATCCATTTAGTATGATAATGACTGTTGGTTTGTCATAGATGGCTTTTATGAGATTGAGATAAAAACCATGTATTCCAGTTTTCTGTAGGGTTTTTATCATGAGTGGGTGCTGGAATTTGTCAAAAATTTTTTCTGCATCTATTGAGATGATCATATGATTTTTGTCCTTATTTCTGTTAATATGGTGTGTTACATTTATTGATTTATGTATGTTGAACTAACCCTGCATCCCTGGGATGAATCCAATTTGGTCATGGTGTATAATCTTCTTGATGAATTGCTGTATTCTGTTTGCCAGTATGTTGAGTATTTTTGCATCTATGTTCATTAGGGAGATTGGCCTGTAGTTCTCTTTCTTGGTTAGATCCTTCTTTGATTTTGGTATCAGGGTAATGCTTGCTTCCAGGAATTAATTTGGGAGTATTGCTTCCCTTTCAATTTCATTAAAAAGTTTGAGAAGTAGTGGTGTTAGGTCTTCTCTAAATGTCTTGTATAATTCAGCAGTGAATGCATCAGGGCCTGGGCTTTTCTTTGTTGGGATGTTTTTAATTGCATCTTTGATTTCATTGATTGATATTGGTTTATTTAGGATAGTTATAATCCTTGTTTCAGCCTTGGTAATTCATATGTTTCTAGGAGTCTGTCCATTTCTTCTGCATTTTCCATCTTATTAGAATACAAGTTTTCAATGTGTGTATAGATAATCTTCTGGATTTCTGCAGGATCCCTTGTGATATCACCCTTTTCATTCTTAATTGCATGGATTTGAGTCTTTTCTTTCCTTTTTTAAATAAGGTTGGATAAGGTTTTGTTGATTTTATTTAACCATTCAGAGAACCAACTCTTTGATTCATTGATTCTTTGTATTTTTTTTTAGCCTCCAGTATGTTAATTTCTGCTCTGATCTTTATAATTTGCTCCCTTGTGTGAGCTTTGGCTTATCCTGCTCTTTTTCTAGAAATTTGAGGTTAAACATTAGGTTTTTTATTTGTGCTCTCTCTGTTTTCCTGAAATGGGTATTTACTGCTATAAATTTGCCTCTTAGGACTGCTTTCATTGTGTCCTATATGTTCTGGTATGTTGTACTGTCGTTATCATTCAGTTGTAGAAACTGTCTAATCTCTTCTTTAATTTCATCTGTGATCCACTGGTCATTCAGGAACGTGTTATTTAATTTCCATGTGTTTAGGAAGTTCTTGTGGGTTTTTTTTGCTATTGATTTCCATTTTCATTGTACTATGGTCTGATAATATACATGGGATAATTTCAATTCCTTTCCATTTACTTAAGCTTGTTCTATGAGCTAGTATGTGGTCTATTTTGGAAAACATCCCATATGTAGCTGAGAAGAATGTTTATTCTGATGTTGTGGGGTGGAACACTCTATAGACATCTAGTAAGTCCATTTGTTTAAAAGTTTGGTTCAGCTCTAATATTTTATTTTTGATTTTTTGTCTAGTTGATCTGTCTTTTGGTGACAGTGGGGTATTGAGATCCCCCAGTACAATTGTATTAGTGCTTATTTGATTTTTCATGCCCATTAATGTTTGTTTTATATAGTTGGGTGCACTGGTATTCGTTGCATACATATTTGTGATCATTATCTCTTCCTTTTGGATTGTTCCCTTTACAAGGATGTAGTGACCTTCTTTATCTCTCTGAATCACTCTTGGCTTGAAATTCACTTTGTCTGCAAAAAGAATAGCTACCTCTTCTTTTTTGTGGATTCCTGTCACATGGAATATTGTTTTTCATCATTTGACTTTCAGTCTATGAATTTCTTTTTTAATTAAATGTGTTTCTTTTATATAGCGTATTTTTGGATCTTGCTTCTTGATCCATTTTGCCAGGCTGTGCCTTTGGATTGGTGAATTGAGACCATTAACATTGATGGTTAAAACTGATATGTATTGACTTAACCTTGTCATGTTATTTTCTAGTTGTTGGCTCCCTCTTTTCATTCCCTCTCCCTCTGTTTAATTGTTTACCTTGCCTGGTGGATTCCTTCTATTGTGGTTCATGGAGCTGTAGTCCTTGTTATCTCTTTCTCAAATGTCCTTCAAAACATTTCGGAGTGTTTGTTTGGTGGTCATAAATTTCCTAACATGTTGGTTGTCATGGAAGTATTTTATTTCTCCATCAGTTTTGAAAGATAGTTTTATGGGGTACATCAATATGGGTTGAAGATTGTTTTCCTTTAGAAGTTGAAATAATTCACTCCAAGCTCTTCTTGACTTGGGCATTTGTCCTGAGAAGTCAGCTGTGATTTTGATGGGCTATCATTTATAGGTGATTTGTTTCTTTTCCCTACCAGCTTTGAAGATTCTACTCTTGTGTTCAATTTCTGGAACTTGACTATGATATGTCTGGCTGAAGAGTTTTTTTGGAACATGGCTATTTGGAGTTCTATATGCCTCACTTATCTGCACGTCAAATTCTTTTTCTCTAATAGGGAAATTTTCTTCCATGACAACTGTGAACAATTTTCTTATGTTATTTATGTTATCTCCTGCTTTTTGATTGACTCCAATCAATCTTAAGTTATTCTTCTTTGCCTCATCTAGCAGCTGCTGGATTGATTTCTCATTGTCCTTTGCTATTTTTAAGAATTCTTTCTTTTCATGATTTCTTATTGCAAGCCTCTCTTCCATATCTGAGATCCTGTCCTCACATTGGCTTAATATGCTGTAAATACTTTCAATGGAAGTTTTGTTCTTGGGATACCTGTTTGAATCTGCCTCATAGATTCCATTTCTCTCCTATACTGAGCATTCATGGCTTCCATAATTTTCTTAAGCTCATGTATTTTTTTGTCTGTATCTGCTCTAGAGTCCCTAAGCAAGGTCTTCATTGTGGACATCATCTCTGTAGTTATCTGAGAAATTATTTCTGATTTGATTTTTTCCATAGGCTCATTCAATTGCTTTGTTCTTACCACTGCAGAGATGCCAGGTGTGTGGATTTCAGTTTGTCCCGCCTCAATGCCCCCTGGGTTTGCCTTTGGTGAACTGGATGTGTGGGTTTGCATCTTGTTTAAGTATCTTCTCATTTTCTTTTCTTTCTTTAGTTTAATTCCTGGAGTTATGTTTGTAAATTGTCTATGGTAGGTTGCTTTGTTGCTAGTATTTAAAATCCTTAGGAGATGACTATTTCTCTAAGATATCTTCCAGGTGTAGATTTTTGTTGTTGTTGTTTTGAGTCTGATGCAAGATCCTACCTCTTCAATTTGTTGGATGTGAGAAGTTGCTGCCTATTTGGCCCAGTCCTTGGTTCTTTGGCACTGTGCCACAGTATTTTCTGTGAGTCTTATTCAATCTCAGTCATGGAATATCAGGAAGAACAGCTGTTTAGAACCATTATGTCACTTTTGGCTATAATGGTACCAAAAGCCTCAAACACAGCCTAGAAAATGACAGACTGAGCTAACCAGGTATTTGCCACTATTAACCATATAAACTAGATTTGTGGATATATAACAAAGTCTGAAACAGACCAGAAAATTATATGCAGTATACAAGTCCTTAATATAGCAATTTTGCCCTCAGGAGTTTAAATTTTAAATGAGGTAAGGATAAAATTGAGAATTGGAAGAAGAGGAAGGAATTAGATATAAGGCTGAAGGACAAAGAGGGATTTCACTAACATTTTGAAACTGGTGCAGAAGACTGGTGGGAAAGACAGAAAGGACAAAAGAAAGAACAGAACCACAACCACAAAAAGGCTAGAAACTGTTTACACTCTCATAAACTCAAGGTCAAACAATGAAGGAAAAACAAACCAACAAACAAAACAACAACAGCAAAAAAACCCCACCACCATCGGAACAAAAACAAATGAGAGAGAAAAAAAGACAAAAAAATTCACTTTCAGGTTTGTCTCTGCTGCAGACAATGTGTGGAGACAGAGTCCCACTCCATGTGGATCTGTACCAGCAAGCCAGCATTAGCTCTATGGCAGGGCAGTGGATAATCTCAGCGAGCCTGCACCTTCTGGTGGAGACCAGACTCATTCACCTGCAGCCATCAGCGCACCTTCCATGGGCCTGAGCCCAGCTGAGAGCTGTAGATGTAGCTGCAGCCATTCCGAGTTTCACTGCCCCACCACAATGGCACTCGTCCAATCACTCTCTCACATGTGATCCCTGAGCCTCAGCACTCACCACCAGCCAGTGCATTCCTTCAGGTCTGCTGCTCCCCTGCACCGCTACATCTCACATCCCTCTTCAGAGGCCACCGGGGGCACCGGCAGTCCCCATGTGTCCACAGTTTTGAACCTCTTCTGTCATGCCATGAGTTCTGACCCATTCACCTCCTTCTTTTTTGAAATTTCTCTCTTCACTCTCTCCATTGGCCCCAAACTGCACTTCAGATCCTTCCTGGGTCCAGGGGAACCAGTTCCCTCTTTCTTGTCCTCCCTGAACCACTATATTCCAGCGTCTGCACTGTGACTCTCAGAGAGGCTCACTGTCTGGTGCTCACCAGTCCACCATCTTCCCCAAAACAGGAAACATGGATTAGTAGCCAAGAAGGACTGGGGTGGGCAGACCTATATGTACACACATCAGGGTTCTAAAACTGACCCAAAATTCACTTCAGACCAGCTTGTTGGCCCTGGTGGGGCCTCAAAGTCTCCACATGCCAGCAGTCTCTGGGTCTCATGCTGGACTGCTGTTTGTTTTTGTTTTTGGTTTTTTTTGTGGGTACCGGGGGTCGACCTCAGGACCTCGCGCGCCAACAAGCACCCGTGCCGCTGAGCGATATCACCGGCCCCTTTTTTGTATGTAGGTTCCGGGAGTCGAACTCGGGCTGTCACGCTTGCAAGGCAGGCACTTATGCCGCTGAGCCATCTCACCGGCCCTGCTGTTTGTTTTGAGATATGGTCTTGCTATGTAGTCCAGGCTAGCCTTGAACTCACTATGTAGTACAGCCTGTCCTTGAACTCACAGAATCCTCCTGCTTCAGCCTTATAGTGCTGGGATTACAGGCATGCACCACCATGCCCAGCTTCACTATCAATCTTGTCATCATTGTGTAATGAAATTATCAGTACTACTTTGTTTTTCTTCACCGTATAGGAGGCTGATGCTGTCTTTCTGCAATCGAAAGATTGTACTATACATTTCTCTATTGTGAACTTGCAACATTTTTTCAGGAGTCTCTGTTTTGTTCTTGTGAATATTTCTTGTGCTGGTCAACTGGTGTTCTTTTAGCAAATGTAACATCAATATGTAACTAATGAACCAAATGTCAAATGTGACATTTGGGTTACTTCTTGAAATAGGTGCATCAAGTTTGTTTGCAAAGTCATATGGTTTATTACTGTACAAATAAAGACCTGGTAGCTGAGTTTTAGGATAAATTTCTAAATTCAAGGTGTAAAATGTCTTCACATCCATCAGGTCATATGTTTTTATACCATATTTGGAAGGTTTATTTGGCATATATTGCTGAAAGCTTCAATGACTACAAAACGATGCAAGTTGCTCATCTATTGTTATGTATACTGATGTGTATAAATTGTTTGACAGTTCAAAACAAAACTTTCCAAAAATAGGGAAATAGACAAATTGTAGGACATTTTTCTTTCTTGGTGGTTCTTTTGGTCTTCAAAACGTAGGCAATTTTGAAGGGAACCAAGTCTGTTGTTTGTCATTATTGTCCTAAAATCTCAATGCCACATCTGTCACTTCTCCAAAAATCCTTTAGATTATGTTGATTAGAAAGTCCTGCTATGAAGGCTTTTAGTTCATTTAGTGAGGTGTCATGATAAATATATTTTTGAGTGTTACAATTAATACATTTGGGTGTTTTACATATATTTCATTTTTTGTATATTTCAAAACATCATGTAGCATATCACCCATTAAAAACAATTTCCAACATTGAATCACAATGTTGGCGTTCCATCCAATAGTTTTCAGCCCTGGCAAGCACCTAATAATATTTTCTGATTTAGTTCTAATGTTGGACATTTCAGGTATACATGGCCATTTTGTAGCATTTGGCTAATCAAATATTTATTTACATTAGTGTTTTCTTCCTCATGTGAATCAAGGCCTTCATTCTGTACTTCTCTGTCATATCTTGCTAACTTCTTTAGCTTACATGATCTGAGTCATCATGAGTAGTGAAGTCACCTGATGACTCACTTTCAATCTCCTTCCAAAGTTGTAAAATTGGGTTTTCATGCAATATTGTACTGTATTGGGCTAATTCTACAATAAAAAGAAAAACATTTAATAAAAAATTTATAAATGCAGAAAAATGTAATGTGATGCATAACATGGGTAAAACTCACCTATTTACACTTCAACACCTGTGCTACACCTTGCTCTTCATCATACCAAGTGGGTGAACAAAAAGATTGGTTCCTATATTTCCCAGCACAGTTACTGAGAAACACAGCCAGCTAATGTTATGCTGAAGTACATATTTTCATCAGAAAATTATTGTAGGGGTGTCTTTTACCTACCATGATGCCCCTAGGTCTCTATCTGTATGCCACAGAATGTGACAACCCTCCACCTTGAGCCTTATCATAGCTCATGTCAGCAAATAGGTAATGCAAACAGACCACTGAATTTTTTGTTGATTTAGGCAGTGGCCTGGGTGAGGGAGGAGCCATCTAGTCTGCTGGAGTTAATGCCAGCACTTTCAGGCCCAGCCCCTCTGGAAACTACACTTACCCAGTGTAGCTTCTCATCACCAAGTGAAGGTCTCCTGTATTCTTCCTGACAGGAGTCTAAACTTCATAAGGGTCTATGTCTAGCCTGCACCCTCTCTGCCTTCCCAAAATTGCTTGTGATTAAACCCTCCCAAATATGGCAGGTGCTGCACTGCATTTCTTCCCCAACTCTACCCTGCTTTTTAAAGAAGTCACTTTCAGAGTAAAATATAATACTGTTTTTGCAATTAAAGATAACTGTGACATTTTCTCAGGTCTAGTGCTGTCAGCCCAGTCTGTCATTTTTCCCTGGAGGTGCTGTTCCTGTTACCATATGGTGGATCTGACAGATAAATTCCAAGCTAAGTACTCTAAGTATGAAATATTAAAGTTATTTATATGACAATACTAAATGAATTTATTCTTCATATTATTAAGACTTTATCACTTTGGTTATATAGATTTTTACAAAAGACTTCTGAATTTTTAAAAAGTTTTTGTTACTTTTTTCACAGTATGTCTTTTCCTCTTTTCACTATATGACCTTTAGGAAAACACTTTCTAAATTAAACAAAACCAAAATTTTAAGTGACCCAATGCACAGAATTTCTTTTCCAAATCTCCCTCAACAACTGCAAATAAAAACGTGTTTTGAAGCTGGAGATGTAGGTCAGTGGTAAAGCACTTGCCTAGCATGCAAAAAGACCTGCTTTACACCTCCACACCTGGCAAAAATTATCAAAATAAAAATCCTCCATACACAATCTTTAGCCACATGTTTTCAAACTTTCCATTGCTATTTTTCCTATGTGGAATCCTGTACTTGAAAATAGTTATATATTTGTTCAACTGTGTTAGTTCAAATTTCCATTACTGTGAAAAAATACCTGAAGTAATTAATTTAAAAGAAAAAAGATGTATTTTGGCTCATGGTTTCGGAGGTTTCAGCTCATAGTCACTTGGCCCTGTAACTACAGACTTATGGTGAAGCAAACCTGCTCATCAGCTCAGGGCAGCAGGGAAGAAAATGTGTCTGAATCCCAATATGCCCTTCAAAGGCACATCCCCCAGTGACCTAAACTCCTTCCACTAGGCCTCATCTCCTAAAGGTTCTGTCACCTCCCAACAATGCCCTCAGCTGGTGGACTTAGCCTTCAACACATAAGCTTTAGTGGAACAACAAATATTCAACTCATAATACTCTTTTTCTGAATTTAGTTATTTTCTTACTTTCACTTGGATCTTGGGTGAACTAGAGGAGTTTTAACTAGAAACACTAAGGATTTAACTTGAAAGACTAAGTCCAAGTTTGCAAAGACTTTTATCTACATTTAACCCAAATTTCAATATTAGTTTAAATTTTTCATGAAAGACATGGTTTCCTTTCCATGTAAATATTATATCATTCTCTAGTATCAGCAAGGCATTCAGTTTGAATTTTTCCATGTTCCATGCTATTTCCAGTGTCATGGCCATTAGTAGTGTCAATTCAAGCACAATTGGTTAAGAGTGGGGAAAAATAGCTAGCATCCAAAGGAATCTAACCTATTTATAGATCTTGTAAGCCACCTTAGCTCAAATAAGAATGATGTTGTAATGCAGTTGTCTCAAAACTTTTTTATCACCTATCCTAATCAGTCAAAAAATTCTTGGCATGTGCTCTCATATTGATTTATTTTTATTTATATTTCTAAATAATATTCATTTGTATACATACGTATTTTATTTATTCACAACTATGTGTATATTTATAAGTATATATGTGTGCCACTTTATTAGCATAATATTTACATTATAAACATATAAAATAGAAATGTTCAAAGTAAAAGATAAAAAGTGTATATAAAAACTCCTATCATAAATCTTTCAGTATCCTACTGGGTTTGCTTATTTGCACCCTATTTTGGAAACCTATTTTCTAAAAAACAGTTAACCAATGTAACAGATATTCTTTATTGGTCTTTCTTTTATTTCTATTAAAATAGCTTCTTCTGTTCTCTAGTAACCAGTAGAGCTAAACTTTATAGCATTTTTTTAGTAACATATATTAAAGCCCATCTAATGGACAGTTTTAGTGCATTTATAGTACTTTTAAAATTTTCTTCTACTTCACCTACTATCACTGCAGCAAGAATATTTGGAAGTGTGTACTGTATACTGCAGCAAATCTACATGTGTGTCATCATTCTTCATCTAAAATAGTAACTACTTAGCACAGCAATTAAAGCAGAATTCATGGATTATATGTCCTTCTTAACATTTATAATGTATAAGACTTTTGGAAGTTTACATCATAAATATATAATAAAACATTTCTTGGAAAACTCGCAGTTATTTTCCAACTAAAGAGAAAGCAGAAATATTTATTGTGTATAATCGAGTTTGTGTATTTTAGAGCTTGTTTTTAATTGGGTCTCCAAGTTGTCCTGAAGTAGAATATTAGCCAATGAAAACTTGTTTAAAAGCAATGTTAAAAAAAAAAAATCACAGTTTCTCCTAGATATAAATGTGAGGCATGTTTCCTTACTATTTAATAAATCATTTAGGTTTTAAATGTATCAAACTGTAAAATTACCAATTTCTCTCTGAAATAGTCTTCTTTATATTTTCCACTTTATTAGTACATGCATGCAGTACATAGTGACTTACACTCATTGTGGGGAGTTGGTACATGTACATAGCAAAACTTACTTCTTTTTCCCATCCTCTTCCCCTCCCCTCCACACACTCCTCTCTATGTCTTGGTCCCTTTTCCCTTTTCAGGAGATCTATCTTTCTATTTACAATTATTTTTTTATTTTGCTCTACAATTTATTTATATTTTGGTTTTTTAAATAAGACATATTGTGTGATATTTAAACTTGTGTGTCCAATTTATGATGCTTAATATCTTAATACTAATGTCTCAAAGTTCATCCATTTTTTTTACAAATAACTCAAGTTTACCTTTCTTTATGACAGAGTAGTACTTCACTATGTACGACTTCCACATTTTCTTTATCCATTCATCTGTTTATGGACATACAGACTGTTGCCAATATTTAGCTATTATAAAGTGTGCTGCTAGGAACATGAGTATGAAATTAGTACGGTAATATGATGTTTTTAACTCTTTCAGCAAGATAGTGTACATAGAAGTAGAATAGCTGGGTAAAATGGAATTTCTAGTTTAGGTTTATTCAGGAATTTCCATACTGATTCCATAGCAGTTGTACTAGGTTACATTCCCACCAACAATGTAGAAGATTCCTTTTACCCTGCAGCCTCACTAGAATTTGTTATTATTTGATTTCTTAATGATAGCTATTATTTCCACAGTAAGGTAAAATCTCAGGGTTATTTTAATCAGCATTTCTCTAATGGCCAGAGATATTAAAAATTTTTCATGTGTTTCTTCGCCATGTGTACTTCTTTTTCTGAGAAATATCTATTAATTTTAGAGGACTGTTTTTGATTGGGTCTTTTATATTGAAGGGTCTAATTTTTTTAAGTTCTCAATATATTCCAGATATTAGTCCTCTGTCCAAGAAACAACTGGCAATTTTTTTCCCATTTTTTAAGTTGTATCTTTACTTTGTTGTTTCCTTTGCTGTACAGAAGGTTTTTTACTTGATATGATCCCATTTATTGTTCTTGATACTAATTCTTGCACAACTAGGATTCTTTTCAGAAAATCCTTGTCTATATCTGTCTTTAACAGTTTTACCTATTTTGGCTCCCAGTACACTAACTATTTATGTTTTAACATTTTAATTTTGATCCATTTTTATTAGATTACTATGTGGTGAGAATACGGATCTTGATTCAATATTCTGTATGTGGGTAGCAAGTTTTCCAGCACAATTTGTTAAAGAATCTACATTTTCTCCAACATATATTTTTGGCCACTTTATGAAAGATCATGGCTGAATGTGCCTAGTGTTGTTTCAACATTCTCTATTCTGTTCCACAGATCCACATGTCTGCTTTTCTGCTAGTACAATGCTGTTTTATCACTGTAACTTTGTATAACTTGAAATCCAGGATTGTGGTCTCGCCTTTCTACTTGTGGCTCAGGATTGCTTTTGTGATTATGTGTATCTCATGGTTCCATATGAATTTTAGGATTGTTTTCTCTAGCACTGTAAGGAATGCTGTTCATATTTTGATTGGGATTGTATTAAATCTGTGTATCAGTTTTGAGAGTATAGCTGTTTTGAAAATATTAGTTCTATATATCCAGGAATATGGGATATCTTCCCATTTTCTGATGTCCTTTTCAATCTCTTTGTTCAGAACAGTATAGTTTTTATTGCAGACGTTTTTCTCTTCCTTGGTATGTTAATTCCTAAGTATTTAATTTTTCTTATTGCTATTGTGAATGACATTGTTTTCCTAGTTTCTTTCTCAATTAGTTCATTATTCTGTACAGGAATGCTATTGTTTTTCTGTGTGTTGATTTTTTATTCTGCTACATTAATGAATTATGTTATTAATTATAGGAATATTTGGTGGAAATTTTGAGTCTTCAATATAGAGGATTATGTGATCTATGAATAGTGATAATTTGAATTCTTCCTTTCCTTTACATATCCCTTTTATTTCTTTCTATTTCCTGGTTTCTGTGGCCAATATTTCAAGCACTATATTGAATGGGAGTATTGACATTAGATATCCTCATGTTTTACCTGACTTTAAAGGGAAAACTTTTAGCTTTTCCCCATTTAATAAGATGTTGACTGTAGGTTTGTAATTAATGGCTTTTTATCATATAGAGATTATGTCCTAGTCTACCTGTTTTCTTCAGAATTTATTTTCATGAATGGACTTCTGATTTTGTCAAATACTTTTTCTGCATCTATTGAGATGATCATGTGATTTTTGTTCTTGCTTCTATTTGTGAGGTGTATTACATTTACTGATTTGTGTGTTGAAAATTCCTTGCATCATTGTCATGAACCCTACTTGGTCATGATGTATGATCTTTTTTTTTTTTTTGTGGGTACCGGGGGTCGACCTCAGGACCTCACGTGCCAGGAGGCGCCCGTGCCGCTGAGCGATATCACTGGCCCCTTTTTCGTATGTGGGTTCCGGGAGTCGAACTCGGGCCCTCTAGCTTGCCAGGCAGGCGCTTGCGCCACTGAGCCATCTCACCGGCCCGATGTATGATCTTTTTGATGATTTGTTGCATTCCGTTTACCAGGATTTTTAGGATTTTTGCATCTCGGTTGATTAAATTCAGTGGCTTGTAGTTCTTTTTTTGATTGCTTCCTTGTCTGTTTTTGGAATCAGGGTTATGCTATGTACCAGGAGTACTCCTTCTCTTTCCATTTCATTAAATAATTTGAGGACTACTGACTTTGTGTGTGTGTGTGTGTGTGGGTACCGGGGGGTCGGCCTCAGGACCTCACACGCCAGCAGGCGCCTATGCCGCTGAGCGATATCACCGGCCCCTTTTTTGTATGTGGGTTCTGGGAGTCAAACTTGGGCCCTCATGCTTGCCAGGCAGGTGCTTAAGCCGCTGAGCCATCTCACCAGCCCGAGGACTACTGACTTTATATCTTCCCTGAAGTACTTTTAGAATTCAGAGGCGAATCCATGAAGTCCTGGGCTTTTCTTGATAGGTTTTTTTTTTAATGCTGTAATTTTTGCTGTTATTGGCTTATTCAGTATTTGTATATCTTGTTGGTTCAGTTTTAGTAATTCCTATTTATCTAGTAATTTATGCATTTCTTTTGGATTCTCCAACTTATTGGAGTATAGATTTTTGGTGTAGTTACTTATAATCTGGATTTCCACAGTGCCCATGGTGATTTCATTTTTTTTTTTTTACCTCTAATTGGATTGATTTGGGTCCTTTCTTCCTTTTTTGGTATGATTGGTTAAGTTTTTGTCTACTCAGTTTATTCTTATGTAGAACCATCTCTTCAATTCCTTGCTTTTTATATTTTGTCTCCATTTCACTAATTTCTGCTCCACTCTGTATAATTTTGTTCCTTGTACTAACTTTGGATTTGGATTGTTCTTGTTTTTCTATGACCTTGAGGTGCATCATTAGGTTATTTACTCAGGCTTGTTTTATTTTTCTGATGTGGGTATTCACAGCAATATACTCCCCTTTTAGGACTGCTTTCATTTTATCCAGTATGTTCTGATATGTTGTACTAGCATTATGGTTAAAAATTGTCTAAATTCTTCTTTGATTTCTTCTGTAACCCATAGATTTTTTAAGTGTATGGTACTTAATTTCTGTGGGTTTGCTTAATTATGGTGCTTTTTTATTTTACCATTGATTTCTAGTTTCATTTCACTATGATCTGATAATATATATGGGATAATGTCAATTATTTTGTATTTAGTTAAAACATGCTTTATGGTCTAGTATGTGATCTGTTTTAGAGAAAGTTCCACATGCTGCTCAGAAGAATGTAAATTCCATTGTTGTTGGTTGGAACATTCCGTAGGTATCTATTAAGTTTGTTTGTTCAAAGATGTATTTCAACTCTAATATTTCTTTGTTCTTATTTTGTGCAGTCGATCTATTTGTGACAATGTAGTATTGAGGTTTCTCACTATAATTCCATTGATTTTTATCTATTTTGCATCCAGTAGTTTGTTTTTTAAAGTTGGGTGTACTTATGTTCATTGCATATATGTTTGTAATTGCTAGCTTTTCTTATTGAACTATACCCTGAAACAATATATGTGAGCCTTCTTTGCCTCTTCTGATCAATTTAGCTTAAACTACTTTGTATGAAAATAGGATAGGAGAGTTCTGGGAAGATGGAGGATTGATGAGCAGCAAAGAAACAGCCTCTCTGAGATTTGGTGTTCAAATGCTGGAACATAGCAATGTGAGGAAGAGAAGGAAGGAAGTGATTCCCAAGGACCAAGTCAGGATTTGATGTGAGAATTGAAGCCAGTAGGGAGAATGAAGAGAGAGACTTCAATGCAAAAGGAAAAAGACTCACTGTGTGGGAGGGGAGCTTGAACAAGCAGACACATGGTGATTACTGGTGACCCCAGAGGCCTATTCAGAGAAATGCATCAGCAGAACTGAGCAGTGGAGTCAGGAGACTGCAGTGGCTAGTTAGCCATTCGGGCTCAGATGTCCTGAGAGGGTAATTGGCCAGTAGCCATCTTGGAAAGGGGCCAACTGAACTCAGAACTCATAGCAACAGCTGGCTCCATCTAGCAGCTCTCACTGTCAGGGTAAGAATGCCAAGTTCAAGTCAGCAGAGGATCAAGGAGCATAGTTCAAGCAAGGATGGTGCTGAATTAAAGCCATCAGAAGAGACCTGGAGCGTTACAAGCTGAACAAATCAGGTTCCAGCCTCACAGCCAGGAACCAGCCTGAACTTCAGTGGAACCAAATGTGCAGGCTCACTGGGATTATCCACTACCCAGTGTAAAATTATGGCTGGCTTCTTGAAATTCATCAACATAGATTGGGATTTTGCCCACTTTTTCTACCAGCGACAGCAGAAGCACACCTTGAAAGAGACATATTTTTTCTTCCCAACCTCTTTTAAATTTCTCCCTTGAATGTAAAATTGTCATATTGAGGGGGTAATTACTGTCTACAATTTTCTTCTCAGTTTTATATTTTGTTATAGAACTACAATTCTTGTTCATATGGTTAAAGGTGGCAAATTAATAGTTACCACAGCTTTTAATTTTCTAGGCTGTGTTTGATGCTATTATTATTACTGATTGTACTACTTTAGCTAAGGTAACATAATTGCTGTAAACAGTTGTTCCTCATTCTATGCCAAGACTGAGATTTCTAACAGTTATAAACTATACTATGTACCAGAGACAAAAACAACAACAAAAAATGGGCTAGGGAAACTACACCATAATTTCTAATCCCTAATAAAATTGAAGCAGTAGGATATTGCAACAGCCTCAAAACCCAAAAGCCAGCTACACCTGGAAGACATCTCTGAGAAATAGTCATTTCCTAAGGCCTCTTGATACTAACAATAAAGCTACATACCAAAAGGAATTTACATGCACCAATGCTGCTTTTAACTTTAAAAAAAAATACAAAATACAGAAGAAAGATGTAAGTCCAGACTTCCAGCTCCCAAAGGCAAACCTAGGGGCCAATGAAATGGAACAATTCAAAAGCCAACCACCTGGACTCTCTGAAGGTTTAACAGTGGAAATAACAAAGCAGATGAATGAGGATCTAAAAAAATCAAATAAGAAATTATTTCTCAGGTAACTACAGAGATGATGACTTAGAATAGATAATAAATAGAAGACCTTAAAAAATGTTGGAAACAATAAGTGCCCAAAATATGAAAGAAAGTGAATCCATGTAACACATTTGAACAGATATCCAGGAGATTAAAAATTTCATTGAAAGTATACACAGCAGAATAAACCAAAGTGAGGACAGAATCTCAGACATAGAAGACAGGCTTGCAGTTAGCAATGATGAAAGTAAAGATTTCATAAACATAACAAGGGACCATGGAAAATCAGTCCAACAGCTGCTAGATGATGCAAAGAAGAAAAACATAAGATTTATTAGAGTCAGCGAAAAAGCAGGAGATATTGCAAACAACATAAAAAGCCTGTTCACATAAGTAATGGCACAAAAAATCTGATATACAGATAAGAGGCATACAGAACTCCAGTTAGCCATGACAAAAAAAAACCTACACCAAGGCATATAATAGCCAAGATTCCAGAAATTAAACACAATAACAGAATATTAAAAGCAGTTAGAGAAAAGAAACTAATCACATATAAAGGAAAGCTCATCAGAATTGCAACAGCCTTCTCAACACAAACCCTTAAATCAAGGAGAGATTTGAGTGAAGAATTTTAAGCCCTAGAGTAAAGCAACCTCCAACCCAGATCAATGTATCCTGAAGAACTATCCTTCAAAAATAGATGGAGAGAAAAAAAAAATAGATGGAGAAATAAGATACTTCCATGACAAAGAACACCAAAAGAAATTCATGACCACTAAACCAGAACACCAAAATATTCTGACGGATAATCCAGAAAGAGATAAAAAGGACTACAATTCTATGAACCCAAACAAAATGAATCCACCACCTAGGGAAGTAACTAAACAAAGGGGAAGAAAGGGAGCCAACAGCAGGAAAATAATATGACAAGGATAAGTCAATACATATCAGTTATAACCATCAATGTAAGTGGTCTCACTTCACCAATCAAAAGAAACAGATGGGCAGAATGGATCAAAAAACAAGATCCAACAATATTTTACATACAAGAAACACATTTAACTCAAAAAGAAATTCATAGAGTGAAAGTCAAAGGATGGAAAACAATACTCCATGGGAGAGGATCTTGGAAAAAAATCACAGGTAGCGGAGGGCCGGTGAGATGACTCAGCGGCTTAAGTGCCTGCCTTGCAAGCACAAGGGCCCGAGTTCGACTCCTGGAACCCACATACAAAAAAGGGGCCAGTGATATCGCACAGCGGCACGGGCACCTGCTGGCATGCAAGGTCCTGAGGTCGACCCCCTGGTACCCACAAAAAAAAATCAAAAAATCAAAAATCAATTAAAACTCAAACTTCTAGAAAAAGAGCAACTCAATCTGTAAGCTTCATAAAAGAGAGGAAATTATAAAGATAAGAGTAGAAATTAATACAATGGAGACTAAGAAATCAATACAAAATATCAATGAATTGGAGAGTTGGTTCTTTGAAAGATTAAATTAAACTGACAAACCCTTAGCCAACCTTATCAAAAAAGGAAAGAAAAGATGCAAACTCATGCAATTAGGAATGAAAATGATGAAATCAGAGGAGATCCTGCTGAAATCCAAAAACTTATCAATACATACTTCAAGAAACCATTCTAACAAGATGGAAGACACAGAAGAAGTGGACAGATTCCTAGATACATATGAATTACCAAAGCTGAATCAAGAAGATATAAAAATTCTAAAAAAGTCAATGAAATTGAAGATGTAATTAAAATCCTACCAACAAAGAAAACCCAGACCCTGATGGATTCACTGCTGAATTCTACAATAAATTTAGAGAAGACCTAACACCACTACTTCTCATATTTTTAATGAAATTGAAAGGGAAGCAATACTCCCAAATTCCTTCCTGGAAGCAAGCATTACTCTGATATCAAAACTAGAGAGAGACCCAACCAAAAAATACCAATCTCTTTAACATGCCAATCTCTTTAATGAACATAGACACAAAAAATCCTCAATAAGATATTAGCAAATGTTATGCAGTAAATCATCAAGAAGATTACACACCATGGCTTACTAGGATTCACCCCAGGGATGCAGTGATGTTTAAACATATGCAAAGCAATAAATCTGATATACCATGTTAACAGAGCTAAGCACAAAATACATATGATGATCTCAAGAGCTGGAGAAAAATATTTTGGCAAAGTCCAACACTCATTCATGATAAAAAAAAAAACCACAGAAAATTGGAATAGATGGTCTTTACCTCAATCTGATCAAACCATCTATGACAAAGCAACAGCCATCATCATACTAAATGCTCAAAAACTGAGAGCTTTCCCTCCAAAAACAGTAACAAGACACGGGTTTCCACTGTCACCACTCTTATTCAGTATTGTTCTAGAAACATTAGCAGAGTAATTAGACAAGAGAACTAATAAAGGTATTAAGGTCAGGAAAGGAAGAAGTTAAATTATCATTATTTGAAGATGACATGACACTCTCATAGAAGAACCCAGAAACTCCACCCAAAGATTTCTAGATGTAATAACTAAATTCAGTACTACAGCTGTATACAAAGTCAACACTCAAATATAAGTAACATTCCTTTACAGAAATAATAAACTCACTGAGAGAGAAACTAGGGAAACACCATTCAGAATAGTACAAAAAAAGAAAAGAAAAAGAAATAACTAGGAACAATCTAACAAAGGAAGTAAAAGACCTTTACATCAAAAACTACAGTACTCTGAGAAAGGAGATTTGAATAGGATATCAGAAAATAGAAATATATCCCTTGTTCTCGGGTAGGAAGATCCAATATAGTCAAAATGGCCACACTTCCAACATTGCTATACAGATTTAATGCAACCCTAAAAAACTTATCCATAGTGTATCTCATAGAACTGCAGAAAATAATCCTAAAATTTATTTGGAACTAGAAGAGACTAGAATAGCAAAAGCAATTCCTGGCAACAAAAGCAAGGCAAGGGGAATCACAATCCCTGTGTTGAAAATATGCAAATGTATTGTAATGAAAACAGCATGGTACTGGCCAACACACACACACACAAATAAACTACACCAAAAAAAAAACCCCAAAAAAACAGCCCGAGGGTCAATTGAACAAGTTAGAACATGCAGAAACTACTCCAAGCACACTCAGCCTCCTTATCTTTGACAAAGCAGCCAAACACTTCACAAGAAGAATGTTAGCCTCTTTAATAAACAGTGCTGAAAAAACTGTCTTTCCACATACTGAGCATTAAAACTAGACCCATGTATATCACCATGCCTTAAACTAAAATCAAAATGGTTCATATATCTAAATATTAAAACAGTGCTCACTTTGGAAGCACATATACTAAATATTAAAACAGAAACACTAAATCTGCTGGAAGATAGAATAGGTAGAACTCCTGAAGACATTGGTGTAAGCAAAGACTTCATGAACAAAACCCCGTTTGCACAGGAAATATCAAAAAGAATCAACAACTAGGATCTCATCTTATAAAAAGCTTTGCACAGCAAAAGAAACCAAAAGTAAAGAGACAACCCAAAGTGTGGGAAAACTTTTGCCAGCTGTTTCTCAAAGGACTAATATCTAGAATACATAAAGAACTCAAAAAAAAATCAGACCCCCCAAATTAAAAACCCAATCCAAAAATGGGCATCTGAAATGAACAGGCATTTCTCAGATGAAGAAGTAGAAATGGCCTACAAATATATGAAAAAATGTTCAGCAGTGCTGGTCATTTGAGAAATGCAAATTAATACAACATTGAGATTCCATCTCACTCCACAAGAGTGGCAATTATGAAGAAAATGACCAACAACAAATGCTGGTGTGGCAGTGGAGAAAAAGGAACCATTCTCTGCTCTTGTGGAAAGGTAGATTGGTGCATCCTCAGTGGAAATCAGTGTGGAGATTCCCCAGAAAACTAAAACTAGAGATTCCATTTGAGCTAGCTATTCCCCATTTTGGTATCTTCCTCAAAGAATTAAAAGCATTGTACCACAGCAATATATGCATACCCATGTTTATAGCAGCACAGTTTGTGAATAGGTAAAGCTTGGAAACATCACAAATACCCATCAACTGGTGAATGGATAAATAATTTTTTAAATACAATTAAGAACTATTCAGCATTAAAGAAGGATAAACTTGAGACATTTCTAGCTAAATGAATACACCTTGAGACCATGCTCTTTTTTTTTTTTTGTGGGTACCGGGGGGTCGACCTCAGGACCTCATGCGCCAACAGGCACCCATGCCGCTGAGCGATATCACTGGCCTCTTTTTCGTATGTGGGATCCAGGAGTTGAACTCAGGCCCTCGCGCTTGCAAGGCAGGCGCTTATGCCGCTGAGCCATCTCACCGGCCCCGAGACCATACTCTTAAGTGAAATAAACTGTACATACATGTTTAAAAACCACATTGTTTCTCTGATGTGAGAAACTGTAAATGAGGAACAAAAGTATAGTAGATATTGGGAAATGGAAACAAAATTTTCAAATGAGAAGAAAAACAAAGGGGATGGGAGAAGGGACAAGAAAAACAAGAGAAGAGAAGGAAAAAGTGAAAATAAAAACTTTTATAAATAAGCAGAAAAAGAAGGGTTAAAGGGAGAGGAGGGGAATGGGATAAAAGAAGCAAGATATGTCATGTACGGGTACAAATTCCCTATGATGAATGGTATCATTATGTGTAACTAAAATGTACCAATACAAGGTTGTATGTGAGAAAGAACAGAAACTAAGTTAGCCATCCCTGTTTGTTTCTCAGTTCGTGTTGCATGGAATATTGTTCTTTACGTTTTGATTTTTAATCTGTGAAACATATTTTTCGATTGTATGTGTTCCTTGTACACAGCTGAATTTTGAATTTTGTTCCTTGGTACATTCAGCCAATCTGTGTATTTTGATTTTGGAATTGAAGCCATTCATGTTGGTTGTTATTAATAAAGGTATTGATTAATTCCTGTCATTGCATTGTATTTCTGTTAGTGGTACTCCTTTTTCCCTTCTCCTTAACTACTCTCCCTGACCTGTTCATTCACTCATTTTTAGGTTTTGGCACTATTGGTTTCAATGTCTATTGCTAGGATATCCTTGTGAAGCTTTTGGAGTGTTGATTCGCTGGTCATGAATTTCTTTTTATTTTAGAGAGAATAAATCAATAATAATAATGATACAGAATTTTAAAACAAGATAGTAGGAAATTAGCAATGGTTAAGATACTGTGCATTATTATCTTCAAAGTAGTTGCTCAGATTACAAGATATAGGCACAGAAAATAGATCAATCAATATAAACACAAACCATTCTTTTCAATGAACCAAAAGAAGTAAGTAGTATAATTATTTTAGCTATCTTGTGTATGTATATATATATATTTTTTTTCTTTTCTCATCCTTTTCTCCTTTCCCCCAGCCCAGTTGTTTTTCCTTTTGAGCAGTTTCTTTCCCTTTCACAATATCTATTGTAGATTTTGAAACTTATTTATTTTTTAGTTTCTTATACTAGGGATACAATATGATGTTTACACATGTGAGTTTGATTTATTTTACTTATGAGTATGGTCTCTAGTTGCATCCATTTACTTATAAAAGCCTCAAATTTACCCTTCTTTATAGCTTAGTAGTAATCCATTGTACAAAAATACTACATCTTTTTATCCATTCCTTGGTTGATGAGCATTTGGGTTGTTTCCAAGATTTAGCTATTACAAATTGTGCTGCTATAAACATGGGTACACATATATCGCTGTGGTATGATGTTTTTAATTCTTCTGGGAAGATACTCAGAAGGGGAAGAGCTGGGTTGAATGGGACCTCTAATCCTAGTTTTTTGAGGAGTCTCCACCTGATTTCCACAATGGTTGTACCAGTCGACACTCCCACCAACAGTGGAACAGTGTTCCTTTTTCTCCTCAGCCCATCCAGCATTTATTATTGGTCAGTTTCTTGATGATAGCCATTCTTTCTGGGGTGAGATGTAATCTCAGTGTTGTTTTAATTTGCATTTCTTGAATGACCAATGATGTTGAACACTGTTTCATGTATTTATTTGCCATTTGTATTTCTTCATCTGGGAAGTGCATATTCATCTCAGATGCCCATTTTTGGATTGGGTCTTTGAATTTGGGGGGTCTGATTTGAATTTCTTTAGGTGTGTTTTTTTCATACAAATACTTTATTCATCCATGAAATTTCTAAGATAGTTTTTACAGGGTTATATCAGTATGGTCTTGAAGACATTTTCTTTTAGGGCTTGAAACACTTCACTCTAACTTTCCCTGACTTTTAAGTTTTGTGTTTAAAAGTCTGTGTAGTACTAACATTATGATTACAATTCTTTCCTTTCGTTAGACTTATAGGATTTTGTATATGATCTTCCATGGAGAGGTTCTTTTCTGATCCTGGTTATTTTGGGTTTCTATAACATGCTTATGTGTATGTTAAGTCCTTTCCCAATATTTCTGTAATTTTCGGCTGTTATTTATGTAAACATGTTTTTAGGCCATTTGTGCCATCTTCTGATTTTTCACTAATTCCAATTAATCTCAAATTAGTTTTTTTTGCATCGTCCAGCAGCCTTTGGATCCATTTGTCATGTTCTCTTGATTTTGATATATCTGTAAGTATATGGATATCAGCATCAATCCTATGTTCCAGTTCTGATGCACTGTCCTCACACTGGTCACTTCTCTTGCCCACATTTTTAATACAATTTTTAATCTCCTGGATTTCCATTTGCTATCTTTTCATGGACTCCAGTTCTTTGATAAACTAATCATTCATGTGTTTTGTCATTCCCAATAATGTTCCATGCTTAATATGGAAAAGTGATCTATAATTATAGTATAAACACAAAGACAAACCAAATACCAACATTCAGTAAATATTTACTAAATGCAACAACTATATCTCCACTAACAATAGGAAACAATTCAACCATAATAGCAAAGAGTTACCTAAATATATAAACATTAATAAAACTTGTTATTCTAGTAAAGATAGAGGATGTGGGGAATGGGGAAAATGAAAGAAGTATAATTTGAATAGTAAAGAAAGATGAGACGTTGGAAAGAAAACTGAGATAAAGTGTCCTATTAAGATGTGAAAGTGAATTAATAGCATTAGATAACAGTAATAGGAAAAAATAAGATAAAAAATAAAAAGAAGACAATATAAAGAAAAAAAGAAAATGTTAAAAAAGAGTGAAAAACAAACTCCAAAGAACCAATTAAAAAAGAAATGAGTCCAAAAAACATACTTCTGTGCTTTTGAATGGATTTTTATCTCCTGGGTCTGCAGTCTTAAAATGCAGCAGATATGGGGGATGTAAATGAGTCACTGCTAAAACCTATTTTTATCCATATTTACATTTTTGTGTGCGAATGCTAGGTCCTGCCCTGCCTTTCCCACTGGGTGTGGTTGGTCATTGGTGTCCATCATAAGGCTGTGGTCACTTTGACAGTTTTTTATATTCCTCTTGGCAAACCAAATCATAGATTTCTCTGCCTAGCTCTATGGCCTGTGAGTTTGTGATGTCCCGCTTCTGTTTGTAAATCCCAGGTTGTGGCAACTGTCTAAGCCAAAGCATGTCCTTGTTCTCACTGGTAGATGGGGAAAGCACATAAACCATTGATCTCTGTGTCTGATGTAGGCAGCGGAGCAGGGATTTATACTAATCACTGAATTTAATGCCAGCCTTTCATATCCAGCTCCCTCTGCAAGCCACATATGACAGGCTTGGGTTCACACTACAGTGGAAAGAACCCCACATCCCTTCTAGCCAACTTTAACTTCTCAGGGGTTCTATGCACAGCCCACTCACACTCTGCAACTGTCTCCCATGTCCATCTTTCTCCCAGTCCTGTGGCAGGGTGACACATTAAACTCAGTCACAAACATTTACCCCTTCCCAAAATGGCTCTGAATTTAACCATCTCAGATATGGTGAATTCTGTACTGGATCTCCTTCCAAACGCCAGCTTTTGTTGCAAAGGAGTCACTCTCAGAGTAAAATGCCACACTGTTTTTCAATTTATAATAGCTCTGGGCTTCTCCTGGGGCTGGCACTGCTGGCCTCGTCCTCTGTTTCTTGGTGAAACAATCATCCCTATACAGGCTTACCCCTGCATTTGTGGAGGCATGGCAGGGAAAAATAAATCTCAACTTGTTTGTTGCCAGAGTTAGTGATCTCACAATATCAGGAAATGAAGTCACAAACCACAGTAGGAGGTTAGGAGACATTTAGTGGAAATAAGAACTCCTAGATTTCTAGGAGGGGACCTGAGTGGGTGGACATGAAGTCTTTTTGTCAAGGACATTTTGTACAGCAAAATCACAACTTGGGTAATGATGGGTTAAACCTATAGGATTAAAAGTATATTTGCTTAGCTAATATTGGTCCAACAGGGAAGCAAGACATGTAGCAAGGGTATATGTACTAATATTAACGTTGGCTTACTCATAACTTTTAACAAAGAAAACAAAGGCATTTCTGGAAAGAGATGGGTATATAAGTCCGGATGTTCTGGGCACCCACCTATACATCTGATACCTATGTGGGATCACTGGATGAAGTGATGTTAATTACAATATAATCTCAAGCCTCTGTTTATCTATAAGGAGGCTTGCAGGCCTGCCTATCATACATCCATCTATTTTTAAGAGAAAATACATTAAGAACAAAGATACACTGTCTCAAAACAAGCTAACAGGGGATTAACAATGGTTTATATACTGCGTATTGTTATCTTCAAAGTATTTTCTCAGATTACAAGATATAGGCAAGCAAAATTGATGGAACAATATAAGCAGAAACCATTCTTTTCAATGAACTAATAGAAATTAGTAGTATAATTATCTTAACTATCTAGTATATATATATAATATTGTATATATATATATATATATATATATATATATATATATATATATATATTCTTTTCCCTTCTTTCTTCTTTCCTCCATCTCAGTTGTTCTCTGCTTTTGAGCAGTTTCTTCTCCTTTCACAATATCTTTGTATATTTTGGATATTATTTATTCTTTCAGTTTCTTACACTAGGGGGACAATATGATGTTTACACATGTGAGTCTGATTTATTCCACTTATGAGTGTGGTCTCTTGTTGCATCCATTTACCTGCAAAATCCTCGAGTTTTTCCTTCTTTATACCTGAGTAGTACTCCATTGTATAAAAATACCACAACTTTTTTATCTGTTCCTCAGTTGATGGGTATTTGGGTTGTTTCCAAGATTTAACTATTACAACTTGTGCTGCCATAAACATGGGTGCACATATACACTGTGGTATGATGTTTTCAATTCTTCTGGGAAAATACCGAGAAGGGGGACAGCTGAGTCGAATGGAAACTCTAATCTTAGTTTATTGAGAAATCTCCAAGCTGATTTCCACAGTGGTTGCACCAGTCTACACTCCCACCAACAGTTGAGAAGGGTTCCTCTTTCCCCACAACCCCTCCAGCATTCGTTATTGGCAGATTTCTTGATGATAGCCATTCTTTCTGGGGTGAGATATAATCTCAGTGTTGTTTTAATTTGCATTTCTTTAATAACCAATGATGTTGAACATTTTTCATATATTTATTTGCCATTTGTATTTCTTTATCTGAGAAGTGTGTATTCATCTCAGATGCCCATTTTTTGATTGCGTTGTTGAATTTGGGGTCCTGATTATTTTCAATTCTTTATGTGTTTTAGATGGAAGTCCTTTGAGGGACAGTTGGATAAAATTTTTCCCACTCCGTGGTTTTTCTTTTCACTCTGTTGGTGATTTCTTTTCATGTGCAAAAAAATTTTAATAAGATGAGATCCCAGTCATTGATTCTTTGAAGTACTTCGCATACAGTTTAGGTTTTGTTCATTAATTCACTGTCTACCCCTATGTCTTCAAGATTTCTAACTACTTTATCTTCCAGTAGATTGAGTGTTTCTGTTTTAATATTTAGATATTTGATCCTTTTTGCCTTTATTTTATTGCATGTTGTTAGACATGGGACTACTTTTAGTCTTTGGCATGTGAAAAGCCATTTTTTCCAGCACCATTTATTAAAGAGTCTATCTTTCTTCCGCTGAATATATTTGGCACCTTTGTCAAAGATAAAGAGGCTGAGTGTGTTTGCAGTTGTGTCTACATCTTCTAATCTGTTCTACTGATCCTCAGGTCTTTTTTTTTTTGCCAATACCATGGTGATTTTATCACAGCAGCTTTGTAGTATAGTTTCAAGTAAGGGATTGTGATGCTTCCTGACTTGCCTTTGTTGCCCACGATTGCCTTTGCTGTTCTAGGTCTCTTCTGTTTCCAAATGAATTTTAAGAATGTTTTCTCTAGTTCTGTAAGGTATGGGATTGCTTTAAATCTGTATAGCAGTTTTGGGCATATGGCTATTTTCACAGTGTTGGTTCTTCCTATCCATGAACAATGGATATCTTTCCATTTTCTGATATCCTCACCAATCTCTTTTTTCAGGGCACTGTAATTTTCAGTGTATAGATCTTTCACTTCCTTTGTTAGATTGATTTCTAAGAATTTCTTTTTTTTTTTTTTCTAAGAATTTCTTTCTTTTTTTTTTTTTTTTGGATGCTATTGTGAAGGGTGTTGTTTCCCTAATTTTTCTCTCAGTGAGTTTGTTGTTTGTGCACAGGAAGGCTATTGATTTTTGAGTGTTGACTTTGTATCCAGTTATGCTACTGAATTTCGTTATTAAATCTAGAAGGCTTTTGTTGGAGTTTTGGGGTCTTCTATGTAGAGTATCATGCCACCTGCAAATAATGAGAATTTAACTTCTTCCTTTCCTATCCTTATTTTTTTTTTATTTATCTCTCATCTAATTGCTCTGGCTAATGTTTCCAGAATTATATTGAATAGGAATGGTGATAGTGGACATCCTTGTCATATTCCTGATTTTAGAGTGAAAGCTTTAAGTTTTTGTCAATTTAGTATATTTTCTGTTGGTTTGTCATAAATAGCTTTTATCAGATTGAGATAAATACCATCTATTCTGATTGTCTGCAGGGTTTTTATCATGAATAAGTGTTGGACATTGTCAAAAGATTTTTCTGTATCTACTGAGATGATCATGTGATTTTCTCTTTGGCTCTGTTGATACGTTGTATTAAACTTATTTATTTGCATATGTTGAAACATCCCTGCATTCCTAGGGTGAATCCCACTTGGTCATGGTGTATAATCATCTTGATGTTTTGCTGCATTCTGTGTGCTAGTATTTCATTAAGGATTTTTGCATCTATGTTCATTAGGAAGGTTAGACTGCAGTTCTCTTTTTTTGTAGGCCTTTCTCTGGCTTTGGTATCATGGTAATATTTGCCTCCAGAAATGAGTTAGAGAATGTTGCTTCCCTATCCATTTCATTGAAGAGTTTGAGGAGTATTGGCATTAAATCTTCTCTAAATTTCTTGTAGAATTCAGCAGTGAACCCATCATTACTGGGCTTTTCTTTGTTGGTAAGTTTTTAATTACCTATTCAGTTTCAGTAACTGATATTGGGTTTTTCAGAATTTTTATATGTTCTTGATTCAGCTTTAGTAATTCATACATTTCTAGGAATCTGTCCATTTCTTCTGTGTTTTCCATCCTATGCAAGTAAAGTTTTTCAAAGTAGGTATTGATGATTTTCTGAATAGCACAGGATTTGTAGTGATTTCACCCTTTTCATTACTCATTGCATTGAGTTTTTTTTCCTTTCCTTTTTTTGATAAGTTTAGCTAAGTGTTTATCAATTTTATTTAATCTTTCAAAGAACAAACTCTTCAATTCTTTCATTTTTTGTATTATTTTCTTAGTCTCCATTGCATTAATTTCTCCTGTTATATTTATAATTTCCTCCCTTCTGTGATCTTTGGGCTTGAGTTCCTCTTCTTTTTCTAGAAGCTTGAGTTGCAACATTAGGGTGTTTATTTGTGCTTACTATGTTTTCCTCCTGTGAAAATTCACCACTATATATTTCCCTCTTAGGACTGCTTTCATCGTGTCCCACAGTTTCCAGTATGTTGTATTTGCTTTTTCATTTGATTGTAGGTATTGTGTAATTTCTTCTTTAATTTCTTCTGTGACCCATTGGTTGTTCAGGAGAGTGTTTTATTTACATGTGTTTATGGATTTTTTTGTGGTTTCTTTTGCAATTTATTTCCAATTTCATTGCACTATGGTCAGATAATATGCATGGGATAATTTCAATTCCTTTGCATTTACTTAAGCATGTTCTATGGGCTAGTATATGGTCTAATTTAGGGAACGTCTCATGTGCAGCTGAGAAGAATGTGTATTCTGATGTTGTTTGGTGGAAGACTCTGTAAACATCTAAGTCCATTTGTCCACAGGTTTGGTTCACTTCTGTTATTTCTTTGTTGATTTTTTTGTCTAGTTGTTCTATCTCTTTGTGACAATGAGGCATTAAGTTCCTCCATTATAATTGTGTGATTTTTTTTTTTATTTTCGTGTCTATTACTACTTGTCTTTTATAGTTGGGTGCTGCCATGTTTGGTGCCTATATATTTATAATTGTTATCTCTTCCTCTTGAAGTTTTGCCCTAGCAAGTATGTAGTGACCTTCTTTATCTCTTTTGATCATTCTTGATTTGAAGTTCACATTGCCTGCCAACAGAATAGCTACCCTGCTTTTTTCTGGGTTCCTGTTGCATGGAGTATTGTTTCCCATCCTTTGACTTTAAATCTATGAATTTCTTTTGTAGTTAAATATGTTTCTGGTATACATGATAACGTTGGATCTTATTTCTTGATCCATTCTGGCAGTTTGTTTCTTTTGATTGGTGAATTGATGCCATTTATATTGATGGTTTTAGCTGATATATATTGACTTATCTTTGTCATGACATTTTCCTGCTTTTCCCCTCTATTCAATTGCTTGCCCTGCCTGGTGGTTTTTTTCTGATGTTGTTCTTGAAATTGTAGTCATTTTTATCTCTGTCTTGAATAGCTTTCAGTATTCTTTGGTGGGTTGGTTTGGTGGTCATGAATTTCTTCTGTTAGTCTTTGTAATGGAAGTATCTTATTTCTCTGTTAATTTTGAAAGATTGTTTTTCAGGGTACATCAATCTGGTTTGGAAGTCGTTTCCTTTCAGGACTTGACATACTTCACTCCAAGCTGTTCTTGACTTGAGGTTTTGTGTTGAGAATCTGCCATGATTCTGATGGGCTTTCCTTTATAAGTGATCTGTTTATTTTCTCTAACAGCTTTTAATATTCTGTTCTTGTGTTGAATTTCTGGAATCTTGATTATTATATGTCTTGGTGTAGATTTATTTTGGTTATAGCTAATTCAAGTTCTTTGTACCTCATTTATCTGTATGTCAGATTCCATTCGCATGCTTGGGAAATTTTCTGCTATTACTTCTGCTAATATTTTTTTATGTTATTTGTGTTGACTCCTGCTTTTTCATGGACACCTATTATTTTTCTTTGCATTATCTTGCAGCTCTTGAATTATTATTTCCTGCTCTCTTGTTATTTTCAAGAGATCTTTCCTTTCATGATCAGTAGCCAAGATCCTGTCTGCAAGGTCAGAAAGTCTGTCTTCAGTTTCATTCAAGTGGTTTTGCCAGCTTTACATGGAATATTTTATTTCCTGGACATCTGTTTGAATCCATTTCTTGTATTCTCTTTCTTTTCTATACTGATCATTCATGGTTTCCATCCTCTTCCTGTCATCATCTACTTTTTTATCTATCTCTAGATTTGCTGAGCAATTCCTTTATAAATGTTGACTTTTTTTTACCTGAGAGGTTATTTCTGATCTGATTTCCTCTATAACCTCATGGATTTGTCTCTTTACTTCAGTTGCTATCATTTCAGCAAAGTCAGGTTGTGTCCTCCATTTTCCTCTATTTCATTGTCTCCTGTACTTATTCTGGGAGGGCTGGAGGTCTGAGGGTGCATTTGCTTCTGTGTCTCAACATTTTCTACTTCAAAAGTTTTTATTTTGTTTTTGGTGTTGATCCTTATAAGTTTTTGTAGTAGGTAGCTTTATCACTCATATCAAGGCCTCTCTAAGCAAAGTTTGTTCTTTAGGATGTCTTGTGTGTAGGAGATTCTTAGTTTGTGTCTGTCCCAAGATCCTACCTTTCCAATTAGTTAAGAGTGAGATGTTGTTATCTGTTTGGGTTAGTCCCCAGTCCTTTGGTGCTGGGGTGTGGTGAGTTTATCACTCCAGAAATTCCCAGTATTGTTGTAGAAGTGAGAACAACTGATTAAAACAGATATGACATCCTAGCTAAAGTAGTATAGTTAGCACTGACAATAACATCAGGCACATTTTAGAAATGGACCAACTGTGGTAACTATTAATTTTGTTTCTTTAACCATAGAAGCAAAATCTACAGTTATATAACAGAACCAATAGTAAATTGGGAGCTGGTATGCAAAATGTTTCCCCTTGTTGGAGTGGTTTTACCTTTAAATTTAATTTACCTTTAAATTTAAATTACCTTTAAATTTCTCTGGTGGGGAAATTTAAGAAGGATAGTGGACAGAACAGAAATAACTGAAAAGAAATAAAGTAGAAGCCAGGCTGGAGGATGAAGGATGATCACACAAGCTTTGGGAAACTGGAGAAGAGGGCAGAAAATAAAGAAGGAAGGAGTAAGCAAGAGATTATTGAAGTTGACCAGAAAAATTAGAGAGACTATTCACTCATATGAAAATATTATTAAGTCTAGAGAGGTAAATTGAGGAAAAGGGGAAAGGAGATGAATAGATTAGAAAAGAGATGTAGGTAAAAGACAAAAAAAAAAAGGAAAAGGAAGAGGAAACAAACCACAAATCAGCAAAAAAGAAAGAAAAAAATAAAAATAAAATAAAATAAAATTTCCTTTATTGTCTACCGAGAGTCCAGAAGGACTGGATAACACTGCAAAGCCTTCAGTACAGTTTGTGCTGCATTTGAGGCTGATATTTCCTTCCAGATGTGGGGGCTTGGGGCCATAGTCTTCAGTCAGTACTTTCTGTATGTCCCTTAGGAGCCTCCCTGTCCTTATCTTGTTTCTCTTGATGGTGGCATCTCTCTCACAGTTGCTGTGCTGTTTTCACAGAGATGGGGCTGTTCCCTGTCCCGTGCACTTTTGGCTCCTCCTGGTCCTCGCTCAACCTTCTGTGTTCCTCTTCTACTGACAAGTCTCTGTCCCCTCATTTCATTTATTACAGGGTGGGGTGAAATGTTGTGATGTGGTCTGGTCTTCTGCTCCTGCTTTTGCAGTCCAAGGCTGCTCAGTCCTGATTCTTACTCCTTTTTTGAGGTGGGGTGCTAACTTCCCATTCATTGCTTTACAAGTTCTGCTGCCACCATCACCCACCTCTGCTGTAGTCTGTAACTTCCTCGGGTGAGATGGGGTGCTCTGGGGTGCCTTTCTGCTTCCACTCCCAGCAGCATGGGACAGCCCATGGCTGCACTGTCCCGAGGTGCAAGGCTGTTTAATTTCCCATGCCTCTGTAACCACAGGTCATTGGGGAGGGGTTAGCTGTTCCACTTACTACACAAGCACCCCTGTAGTCTTTAATCTTATTCCTGGCGGTTCCAGTTAGCCCTCTGGTGCACAAAAGGAACAGGAAGAAAAGAAAAAAGAAATGGAAAAGAAAAGAGAAAAAGAAAAAGAAAAAAAGGAAAACTGGCCAATCATCAGGGAAGGAGCAGTTCATTTTGGCAGAATTTATTGCTGGACTATAGCATCTTCTGTTTTGAGGAAGGCAGAAGAGGCAGGAGACTTTAAATCTCAAGTTTATCCTGTATGGCTTCATTTATCCATGCTATTTTAGTAGATCCTTTTTTTCTTCTTCTTTTAAAATTCCAAGTATGTTGGGCAGTCATCCCAATCCAGTGATCCACTGGCAGCCAGGCAGGCTGGCTGGCCAATTTACTAAATCTTTTATTTATGTTTTGCTTGATCTATTAAGTCTCTTATGTCAGATTGATTTTAGTTTCAGGATGCATGTCCCTCCCCTTTCTCCCAATTATCTGTGTTTCTGTTGAATTTCTCTGAGTAGCTCTGAATGAGGCTCCTCTTCTATTCAGCCATGTTGAATTCCATACATCCATCTTGAGGTGTGGCTCTCCTAATATTCATAATCTTGATGTGTCTCTTCTTCTGCACAGACACCCTCAATGGCCCAATCCCTCTCTGACTGCCTAATAATTTCTATATGACTTAGCTGTCTATAATGGAGGCAGGTACCTCTCCCTGGGAGCCACAGTGAGCCTTCCAGACTGCCTTGTTCCTTTCTCTACACTGTGCTCTGTCTTTCCAGCTTCTCCACATTCTCTAGCCTTCTCTTCAGCTCCCTCCCAATTCCCAAAGATCCACCTCTTTCCCTTTCTTCACTAAATTGTTGAATTCCAGGTGTCTTGTGTCCAGGTCCCAGAGAGTGCACAATTCACTCCTAGTCTCTACTCTGCCATCCTGGTTGATCCCCTTAAATATACTCTTCTTGGCCATTCACATCAGCTGTTGTTTATGGCTGTACATGTTGTACATTTGAAATGTACGTGCTGTACATTTTAAAATAAAGTTCAGATCCTGTGTGGTTAAACTGAAAGGCTTTAAAAATAATCCCTAAGTAAGTTTGATTTGAAATCATACTTAATATAGCATACATAAAAAATGAACAAAACTTGATCACAGAAAAATGAATATAAATTTCTTTTTGTTGTAAATATACTTTTTTGAAATTTCCCCAAATTGTTGCACAAGACAGTATGTTGAAACTTACTGAATTATATATTTTGACTGAGTGAATATCATGTTGTTAATTATAGTTCAGTAAAACCATGGTGAAAACTCAATAATAAGAAAACAACCTCATTAAAAAAAACCAAAAGATTGAATAAACATGTCACCTTAAAAAGAGATAGCAATGTGTTCTTTCAATAAACTAAAAGAAGTTAGTAGGATGGCTTGTGCTTATATTGTTTGATCACTTTTGCATGCCTATATCTTGTAATCTGAGCAACTACTTTGAAGATAACCATATGTAATATAATAACCATTATTAATTTCCTACTATCTTGTTTGGAAATTCTGTATCATTATTTTTGTTTATTCTCTGTAAAATAAAAAAGAGATAGCAATGGCAAAAAATAACAAGAAAATATATTTAATATTATTCATTAGTCATTAGAAAATATAAATTAAAACCACAAGGAAATATCACTACACACCCATTAGAATGGCTAAAAACAAAAAAAACCTAAAATATGAAATGTTAGCAATGATGTGGAACATGTAGAACTTATAGATTCACTGTGGGTAGTAATGTAAATTGATACAACTACATTGAAAATCAGTTTGGTAACTTTTTGAAAAGTTAAACTTAGCCAGGTGTGGTGATGCACACCTGAGGCTGAGGCAAAAGGATCTCTGCAAGTTCGAGGCCAGCCTGTGCTACAAAGTGAGTTCAAGGTCAGCCTGCACTGCATAGTTAAACCCTGCCTGAAAAACAAACAAATTTAAATGTAAAACTATCACTTGAACCAGTCATTCCATTTTTATGTATTTAACTAAGGAAAATGAATAAATATATTCATATAAAGATTTGCATTCAAATATTCATAGCAATTTTATTTGTCAAACTGGAAACAAAAGTTCATGTATAAGTGAATAAATAAATAATTTGTAATAGATGCAGTCTAGGAGGCAGAAGCAAAAGTGTAGGAGGGGTTAGAAAACCTATATTCTAGGGGTAGGGACTGTAGTTTAATGTTACAGCACTTGCCAGGTATGCACAAGACCTGGAGTTCAATCCCCAGCACTAAAAAAAAAAAAAAAAAACATTGAAAGCCCAAATTCCAACTCTGGAACTTTAAGTCTTGGAATAAGTCACATATTTCAGAGCCTCAGTTTTCTTATTTAGGTAATAGAAAAAATGTTTCCTTTGACTATTTTATATGTTGTTCTAAAACTCAAGTGAGGTAAACAATGGAATTGTTTGGTACATTATACTTTTAGAGACTTTTTATTGGTCTTTTAATTTTTTTCTGATTGAATCTATGAATATATATTTTCTTAATTCTTTTTTACTGTTTACTCATATTAGAAGTTATAGAACCTTAGGGCTGTTTCTAAATTCTAAATGAATAGTTAGTACATTTTGGTGTTCTTGGAGAGTTTATGCATGTTTAATTTGCTTTTGGTGAAATACAAGAGATCATTAGAAGAGGGAACAAAAATATCATCATGACTGTTGACTTTATAGTATATTAACCTTTATACTCAGTTTGGAAGTTCTATTGCTTGGATTTTAGCCACCGGTGAAAGACTTCAGCCACTAAAACATGGAACTCATTAGTTACTCTTGCAGACCCACACACAAGCCTTTCTGTTGGAGCATATCTTTTATTGTGAGAAAACCTGATTACTACTAACACATGCAAGTTTTGCTCCAAAGTTGTGTAGGTGACTTTTGTTTGTTTGGTTTCCTGACCCTGTGCAAAATAATTTTTATGTAATAATATAAAGCAAAATTGTATGAAGTTTATTACAGCAAAGAAAATGTACAAAGAAGTATTCCATTGTTAGCCTATGATACAGCATTAGATTACATAATAATAATCTAAATTTGGTTTTGTTTTGCTTTTATTGACAAACTATATTAACGATGTGCTGCATAGGAACTCTTTATTGCAAAGATATATTTCTTGATATATACAGTATGATTTTAAAATTCTTGGAATGGGAGAAAGGAGCTTTGTTCTATAGGAGATAAAAATGGTTTCTTGTTTGTCAACTAAATAAAAAGGGAATGAAGTGGGGTATGGTGGTACATGTCCATAATCTCAGCACTCTGGGAAGCTGAGGTAGAAGGATTGCTATTTCAATCCCAGCTTTAGCAACTTAGCAACTTAGTGAGACTCTGTCCCAAAGTAAAATTTAGAAAAAGAAATGAGGATATAGCTCAGTGCAAAGACCATGCATTCAATCCCCAGTTAACACGTAGATAAACATACACACACACACACCAAAAAGAACTGAGGGTGGATAAATTCACCCGCTTCATTTCAAACTCTGAAACCACTCATTCATATAGCTCCATACAACCCCATACTGCAAAAAAAAAAAAAAAAAAAAAAAAAAAATGGGGGCAGAGGTAATTCTTCTTTCAAGCTGGTGGGATTGGGAGACAAGTTTACTGAATTGGCTTCTGTTTTTCCATTTTCATGAGGATACTTTATTGTATTTAATTTTGTCTAGATCATTAAGAAATACTTTATTCCTCAAAATAACTGTACAAAATATTAATAATGATAATCATTTATTTTGCCTCAATTATTTCATGTTTTTCTGAAATGGAAATAAGTGTTTTATACTAAGAATATTCCCCTGACACTCATCTCCCAAAGTAGCCCTTTATCCTAGACATTTTTTTCACTACCACAGCAGTATCATCTTGTGAATTTAAAGAATATAACTTTGGTTATCTGTCATAGACTTTGTCTACTACTGGATTGCTGTATATGTAGTTCCCTTTTCTATACCCCATACTTCCTTCTAGTCTCTAGTTACATTATTAATGAAAAATAAATAAAGATTTGATTTCTTTTTTTTTTTTTTTTTGTGGGTACCGGGGGGTCGACCTCAGGACCTCGCGCGCCAGCAGGCGCCTGAGCCGCTGAGCGATATCACTGGCCCTTTTCTCCTATGTGGGTTCCGGGAGTCGAACTCGGGCCCTCGCGCTTGCAAGGCAGGCGCTTACGCCGCTGAGCCATCTCACCGGCCCAAGATTTGATTTCTGATCTTATTTACTTTTTACTCTTAAACATTTTTTCTTTTGACAGCACTCAGACTTAGAAATAGAAGCACTCAGAGAGGATAGTCTATGTGTCTTGGCAGTTTCTTCCTGGCACTTTTCTTGGGAGTCCTTCATTCTCTTGGTAAAAAGTTTAGCATGTTCAACAGCCTCTTCATTATTTTTCTTGGTACATTGTTTCTTTGGAGTAATATGGTGGCATTTGTGTCCCAGTATATGTGAAGTGTCAAGATGCTGAATCTTGGGTGCATTGTTACTGGGTTTCTTACCTTCCTTGTTTAAGAGATTTTTGACAATATATTAGTAGGCATTATTTTCTTCAGAGAGATTGAAAAGTTTGTGGATTCTCCTAGTTTTTTGGGACCCCAGGTGACAAGGCACACTATTATCAGTCAATCGAGGAATATTTTCTTTTCTTTCTTTTACAATAAGCAAGTTAAGAACTCTCAGATTGGCATCCACAATGCAACCCAAAAAAGAGTTGTGCTTTGTGTTTCCTGTTCTCCATGGTCTATAACAAGAATGCCCCTTACTCAACAGGAGGCATACAAGATCATGTGGCAGAACACCCCATTTATGGGAAAACCTTGTTTGTCATTCCCACCACTGATTCAGACTATACAACCCTTGTAGTCTTCACCCAGACTACAACTTCAGTGACCATATGTTTCTCATGCAAAGTACAAATTTTGCAGTCATCATCCATGTCAGTGAGTTTCTGGCAGCCAGTGGCTAGGAAGAAACTATTCAGCTTCTTCTTGTTCACTTATGAGGCACACAAAAAAGAGCAGAATTTGCTTCTTCTCAAATTGTGAGCTACTGAGGGCTATCAGATTCATGGATACCTGTAGAGGGGAACAATGGGGAATAAAAAGAACAAGAGACAAATTTCAGGGTACAAGGGGAACTGGGAGGAGTTTGCCTCTAGTGGACTGGCTCAGCTGCCTCTGTGGTTGGCTTGTTTTATTGGCTAGCAAGAAGCACAGGTAGCATGTGCTTCATGGGACAATAACTATAGAAAAATGGTGAATAAAGATTAAGTTAAGAGGAACCAGATTTTCTCTAAACCCAAACACCTGTATTTTAACAACTGTCCTCAGCAGATGTTATCTTTTCTCAGGAGTGGCAGGTTATTAGCATTGCAACCAGAGCCAGAGGGCTCCTGGCCTTCCTTATATCTCCCTTTTCCTGAAGCAATGTCACACCAGCCTTGGAACTGTGGGGGAGGGCTTAAGTCACATAGTTGGGCCTCCCCATAATCTATCACATAGCCTGATCCCCAACAGTGAGCTTTTGCTTGGCTACCCACAAATGCAGTGTTACTGCATTTATAAATCACTAAAACTGTAGAATTTGTAGGAGACCTCGCCAGAGCAGATATAAGTAGAGAAGGTTGATCTTTTCATTATGATAACTATGGCAACAAGGAACTAAAAGAAACAATGTGTTTTCTGGTATGGCTAGCTCAGATGTCAGTGCCTTATGGGAATTGATTTCTCCATAGATTGATGATGCCAGATTGGGCAGTAACCCTAACATCCCTATAACAATACATGCTGTACCAACTCAACAACAGCACCTCATTCTTTTTTATTTTAATATGCGGGTACCAGGAGTCAAACTCAGGACCTCGTGCTTGCCAGGCAGGCACTTATGCCACTGAGATATATCACCTGCCCGAGCACCTCATTCTTGAATGTGTTTCACATCTAATAGAGAATCATGAGTGTATTTGCACAAAGCTACATACCATTTCCTTGAAATTCACTTGTGTCTACATAAAATGTAAAATATATTCTCTAGTGAATTCAAGTTAAATATTATTGCCAAATTTTTCTGTTGTGATGGAACACAACAGAACACAACAGTTTATTTATTTATGTAATTTTATTTTCCAGACATAGCATGCATATCATAAAGTTCCTCAATGAAAATGGAAGGTCTATACATCTATCTGCATTCACAAGCATACACATATGAATATGTTCTAAACAAATGGTAAGAACTTAAGTTGCTTATATCACTGGTGCTTAGAATGGATTAATGACTATTTTTGTTGATGGGAAGCTCCAGAAACCTCTTCTTTTTCTTTTTCCTCCTTCTGCAGAAATTGTATCAGTGAAGCATTTTCAATGTGCATAAAATATGCAGACATATAACTAATGTAGAAACTGTACCAGACAAGCCCTATCCTTCCCAGTGGTATGAATCTGACTTCCATCCCTCTGCTCCACTCACGGCTCAGGAGCCCCAACATTCTACAGTGACAGAGACTGGCTTAGGTTCAGACTGTTGTCATGGAAACCATGCAAAGTTTGGGGGAGGTGGGGAAATGGAGAAGGGACAAATAAAGCTCCTAAGAACAAAATGTCCATTCCTCTGTAGTCAGATTGTGTGCACACTCCAAATTCCAAAGTACTTCTTAATGGATTCTAGATAAAGTAGTTCTTAAGTTCATTCACCTGTGGTTTTTTGTAAAAATGTTTTATTTATAATTTACATGAATGTATTTTATAATTACAAGTATAATTTAGCTATTATTCTTTCAGACTTTTATATATTTTGTTGTTGTTTGTTTGCTTTTTGTGACAGTGTCTTGCTATGTAGTTCAGGCTTACCTTGAACTCACTATATAGCTCAGGCTGATCTCAAACACATGGGAATCTTCCTGCATCAGCCTCACAAGTACTAGGATTATAGGCATGCACCACAGCACCTGGAGAGACTGAGTCTTATCCACAGTCACAAGATAACTTTTCTTAGGCCTATAGCTTAGTCTCTGTGTTAGTGTGTACTGTAAGAGATTGAAAGAATGTTATACCTCAGATTAGCATAATTATTGAAAAGATGCCTTAGTCTTTGAGATTCATATCTTTTTTCTCTGTTTGTAGTACTAAACTTTATGTTAGTAAAATGTGTTTCAGAGGTCAATTTATCAAGTTCTCATAAATTAGCCTTCTGCTCATATGACTCTACTGGAATCTTCTCCCAAGGATATAGACATTTTATGACATTTGTGCCTCAACAACAGTGGAGAAAAGCTATGTTACCATGGATAAACTACACAAGTAAAAACTACAGATGTCAACTTCAGGTCTACAAAGAATTAACCTTACTGAGGATCTGTGCCAGATACTGGAAATACCCGATATGTTAATAGGTGGGTATCTTGGTGTTTGTTTGTGGCATCTTGTTTATGCATGTGGATGTGTGTATGTGTGTGTGGGTGGGTGGGTGGGTGTGTTGGAAAGGGGAGAGTGAGATGATCTGCATACTATGGAAAGCTGAGATTTTTCTCTTATAAGAAAATTAATATTTTGGAATTCCAGAAAGGTTTATCTGTCAAAGAAGTTGTAAAAATTGGAAGAACAGAGCTAATATAATTATCTTCTCAGGTTGAAAACACAGGCTTTTGAAGTCAAAAGGAAATCAGCACAGGAGGGGTGAGAGGTAAAGAATTAATATTTATTGAGTTTTACTGACCAAGTGCCAAAGGCTTTATGTTTGTTATCCCATTTAATCCTAATAGCAATCTTATGAAGTAGAAATTATCTCATTTTTCACACAAAAACAACTTTCAATAGATTATTTTATTTGCATAAGATTGTATAGCTATTAACTTCAGTGTGAATTTTCAATCCAGATTTTTCTGGTTTCTAAAACTATACTTAGAAAGAAGTAACTATCCAAGAAAAAGGTATGACTATACAATTACATTATTATCTTATGAAAATTGTGCTTTATTTCCAAAAAACTTTTTTCATATACTATATTCAGAAAATTCTTCAGCAACCCCAGTGTACACAATCTAACAAAAGCAATAGAGAATTAAACATCCACTCTAAACAATAAAGAAAGCATCTGTCCAGCTGAGGTTGCAGCTTAGTAGTAGAGTGCTTGCTTAGCATGCTCAAAGTCATGGGTTCAACCCAAAGCTTAAATTAATCAATTGGTTGATTAATTAATCTGTGTTGTGACTTATTTTCTTTTCTCCATTCTCTGCATTTTCCATATGTTATATAAATATAAATCAAATTTTCTCGAGTAAGCATATTATTTGTAAGAGTAGAAATGAAGTCATCAAATTCCAGATGTGTTTAATTTGTATAGCTAAATGCATCAATGCGAAATTTATTTTGACTGATCTTACACCTGTTACCAAAGTTTTAGGACAAAAGCCCCAACTCTGGGAGTCCCAAAAGACAAGTCTGCCATTCTCCCTGAAACATCAATCAAACAGATGAGCAGTAGCAAAGGCAAGAAAGAAGTTTAATCAGCATGGTCATACCAGGAGGACAGATCAAAAGGTTCAAGATATGCCTTCAAAGGGCTGATAAAAACATTATGTTTTTATAGAAAATGGGAAAAAGGCAAGGGTAAGAGTTTTACTAGCTGGCAGGGTAGATAAATTCTGGACAAGTCATGGTCTGGTAGATCATCATATCAGGACTCTTTCCTCTGAGGTTACTTTAAAGAAGTGCTTATGGACTAAGACAATCCAGTTCCCATGAGGTGATTGTTTTTGCTTAGGAAGCATACCTCATCATGTGATCTGAGAGGCCCTGATTTTCCTGGAATCTTAGGTGACTGCAGGTTTAGGACAAGGACTGGAGACTTCTAAGCACTGCTCAGGGGATCTGCTGTAAAAGCCAGCAATTGGTTGTCCCTGAAAATACTGAAAATTACTTTAGTTAATCATTTTTCCCTTCTTTTCCCTCACCTCCTTCCATGTTAGATATTCTTGTCTTGGTGTTTTTCTTCAGTCTTGAAGGGGAAGAGATAGGCCAGGTAAATGTATGGCTAACAAAACTTGTAATATTAGTATCTAGCCAGGTATTCCTTAAGTGATTGACATGCTTATGTGCAGAGCTGAGCAGAGATCTGACACAAAGGTTTTTTCTAAAGTCTCTAATTTACTTGTACATTTTAGATATATATAATGGTCACATTCATCATAGGGAATTTGTACCTGTGCATGATATAACTTAGTTCTTTTTCTCCCATTCTCCTATGCTCCCTTCAACCCCTCTTCCTGTCCTTATTTGCAAAAGATTTGTTTCCATTTTTTCCTTCTTTTCTCATTTTTTTCTTTGTCATTCCTTCCTTTTCCCTTCCCCCTCCCTAGTTATCCTTCCCATTTGAGCATTCTCTTTGTATTTCATAATATCTATTATACATTTTGGTCCTTATTTACACTTTTGTTTTCTCACATAAGAGAAATAATGTGATATTTACACATGTGTGTTTGATTTATTCCACTTAAGGGTATGGTCTCAAGGTGCATCAATTTACCTAGAAATGTCTCAAGTTTATCCTTCTTTCTGACTGAGTAGTACTCCATTGTATAAAAAAATACATCTTTATCCATTCATCAGTTGATGGGCATTTGGGCTATTTCCATGATTTAGCTATTACAAACTGTGCTGCTATAAACATGAGTGTGCATATATTGTTGTGTTATGATGTTTTAATGTTTTCAGAAAGATAGCAAGAAGGGGAATAGTGGGGTCAAATGGAAAATTTAGTTTTAGTTTTTGAGGAATCTCTACACTGCTTCCACAGTGGTTAAACCAGTCTACACTTCCACCAACAGTAGATAAGGGTTCCTATTTCCTCACTGCCCCACCAGCATTTGTTAACGATTGATTTCTTAATAATAACCTTTCTTTTTAGAGTGAGAGGAGTCTCAGCATTGTTTTAATTTGAATCTCTCAAATGACCAGTGATATTGAACATTTTTTCATGTGTTTATTGACTACTTCTTCACTACACAAGTGTCTATTCATTGCAGATGCCCATATTTGGATTGTTGTTTCAAAGTTTTAAAGTATTTAAGTAGACAAATGAAAAATGAAAGCAAAGAGGGCCGGTGAGATGGCTCAGCGGCGTAAGCGCCTGCCTGGCAAGCGTGAGGACCTGAGTTCGACTCCCGAAACCCACATACGAAAAAAGGGCCGGTGATAACGCTCAGCAGCACGGGCACCTGCTGGCGCGTGAGGTCCTGAGGTCGACCCCCGGTACTCACAAAAAAAAAAAAAAAAAAAAATGAAAGCAAAGAAATCAAGCATTATCCTGCTTTCAGTTACCCATTGGGCATCTGCAAGCCTAGCCTCTAAATCCCTGTTATATTAACATATGTAAACATTTTACATCATGTTTACAATTCTAGACATACCAGGCTAAGGAATTGAACCTTTTGTTTTATAACTTGGAACTGTAAGTAGTTTCAAATAAAGTCTGAGTTTTAAATCTGTTTTTGTTATATAGCACCCTTAAGATTTAGAATTCCTTTATGGTATTTAACTTTTAGTCACATTTTTAATATTTTTCATAATCCATTAAGTATACCAAAATTATAGGCAATTGTGATATATTGGCAAATGTTCTTGATATGAAGTCAGAGAATCTCTAATTTAAAATCACAGTTCTGGGCCGGTGAGATAGCTCAGTGGCATAAGTGCCTGCCTGGTAAGCACGAGGTCCTGAGTTTGACTCCCAGAACCCACATAAAAGGAAAAAAGGGCCAGTGATATCGCTCAGTGGCAGAAGCGCTTGCTGGCAAGCTCCAGGTCCTGAGGTCAACTCACGGTACCCACATATAATAAAATAAAATAAAATCACAGCTCTGCCTTTTTTACTAACTGTAAATTTATGCAATGCTTTTACTCTCTCAAAGTCTCAGTTTTCTCTGTAATATAAAATAATGTTTACCTCATATAGTGGTTGTGAGAATAATCTGATATAATAAATGTTAAAGTACTTTGTAGACAATAAATTTCCATAGTAATATGAGGGGACTAGAAACAAAATGAACACTAAAGGAATATGATGGTGCCTTGGATAATGAACTTAACTTATTCCATGATTCTGGGGAAGATGGCCATGTTTGTGTCCAGATGCAGAGTTTGTAAATGGGAGCAAAATTTTGCTGAATGTTTCTGTTTGCAAACTGAACTGTTAGTGAACAGAAGTGTTCTTGAACCAATTGTGTTACTGTACTTACTGTGTGCTGGTCATTGTGTAGGGACAGGTGGCCCCATTTGTAGGGAAAAGATAGGACAAAGGTCCCATTGATCCTTATTAAGATCAATAAGGAAACTTACTAAAATCAGTTTCTGCATTTACAGGTAGACTCTGCAGTTAGGGCAGGTAAAATGAAAGGAGAGAAGGAGAAAGAGAGAGAGAGTAATGAGCTACACTGAGAGAGGTGTCAGATAACGCAATTACCATAAGAATTTTTTTTTATGTTTAACTTAAGACCAGTGTCTTTTTCTATTTTAAAGAGAAAAAACAATAAAAACAATGATACAAAATTTCAAAACAAGATAGCAGGAGAGTAACAATGGTTGCTACATTGTGTATTGTTATCTCCAAAATAGGTGCTCAGATTACAAGATATAGGCATGAAAAATTGATTAAACAATATAAGCCCAAACCTTTCTTTTCAATGAACTAATAGAAATAAGTAGTATATCTTAACTATCTTGTATAGATAGATACATAGATAGATTTATTTTCCCTTTCCCTTCCTTCTTTTTTCCTTTCCCCAGTCCCAGTTTCTTTTCCTTTTTGAACAATTTCTTCCCACTCACAATATCTATTGTACATTTTGGGTGTTATTTAATGTTTCAGCTTCTTACACTAGAGAAAATATATGATGTTTACACATACGAGTCTGATTTATTTCACTTATGAATTTGGCCTCAATTTGCATCCTTTTACCTAGAAAAGTCTCAGGTTTGTACTTTTTTATAGCTGAGTAGTACTCCATTATATAAAAATACTGCATCTTTTTTTGTGTGTGGGTACCAGGGGTCGACCTCAGGGCTTCACATGCCAGCAGGCATCTGTGGCACTGAGAGATATCACTGGCCCTTTTTTTGGATGTGGGATCTGGAAGTCAAACTTGGGCCCTCGTGCTTGCCAAGCAGGCATGTACACTGCTATCTTACCGGCCCAAAATACTGCATCTTTTTTATCCATTCCTCCATTGATGGGAATTTGGGTTGTTTCCAAGATTTAGCTATTACAAATTGTGCTGCTATAAACATGGGTGCACGTATATCACTGTGGTATAATGTTTTAATTCTTCTGGGAAAATACCCAGAAGAGGAATAGCTGGGTCAAATGGGACCTCTAATCATAGCTTTTTGAGGACACTCCACACTGATTCCCACAGTGGTTGCACCAATCTACCCTCCCACCAACAGTGGAGAAGGGTTCTTTCCCCCACAGCCCTGCCAGCATTTGTTATTGGTTGATTACTTGATGATAGCCATTCTTTCTATGCATAGGAAGAACCAACATAGTGAAAATTGCCATACCCCCAAAATTGTTATACAAATTTAATGCAATCCCAATCAAAATACTATTAGTATACCTCACAGAACTAGAGAAAATAGTCCTAAAATTCATTTGGAACCAGAAAAGTCCTAGAAAATAGCAAAAGCAATTCTGGGAAACAAAGGCAAGGCAGGGGGCATCACAATCCCAGACCTGAATTTATACTGCAAAGCTACTGTGATAAAGTCAGCCTGGTACTGGCAAAAAACAGATGCAAGGATCAGTGGAACAGAATAGGAGATGCAGACACAATTACAAAAACACTCAGCCACTTTATCTTTGACAAAGGGGCCAGACATGTTCACTGGAAGAAAGATAACCTCTTTAATAAATGGTTCTGGAAATACTGGCTCTCTACATGCTGAACACTAAAACTAAACACATGAATATTCACCATGCATTAAAGTCCAAATGGATAAAAGATATATATATTGAAAGAGAAACAATCTATTGGAAGAGAATGTAGGTAGAAACCTTGAAGGTGTAGGCAGAGAGTTCATGAAGAAAACCCAAACTACATGGGAAATACTTCAAAGAATCAACAACTGGGATCTCATCTTATTAAAAAGCTTTTGCACCTCAATAGAAATCAACAACAAAGTGAAAAGAAAACCCACAGAGTGGGAAAAATTTTAGCCAATTGTCCCTCAGACAAAGGATTTATATCTAAAACATATAAAGAATTGAAAACAATCAGACACCCCAAATTCAAAGACCCAGTAAAAAACTTGGCATCTGAGATGAATATGCACTTACCATAAGAATTTTTCAAGAAGAGTTTACACCGAGGAACCCAGAAATGAAAAACCAAGAAACCACCTCCCCTCACCCACCTGACATAATGTAAGGGAGGTAAGACATACACACCTAAGGACTCTTATTTAAAATATAAGATGGGCACATGCACACACATACACACACCTACAATGATATACACGTTCTCACTTTTACATCAGTATAGTTACTGACACACACATATTTACATGTCCTCTTTACTTAATCATTAAGTCTAAATCTGCCTTCCTATAAGCTCCCCCTTCACTTATTCATTTCAAAGGAACAGGAAGAAAACAAAAGCGCAGCCTGAAGGAACGCCTAGGCTAGGATCAAAGACAGCCAAGAGAACACATCAGATATCCAGATATCCACAAGAAAACACCTGGGTGATGGGAAAACACTACACTATCTAAATAAATGGAGCTTGGGATAAAGCTCGGGGCTTTCAGTTCTGATAACCCTTACTGGTAGCCATCTATCCTCTTTCTTTTCCATCTTTTTAAACCTAAGTAAACCACCTTTTGTTATACTGAACTTTGTTTTTTTTAGTACTTTACTGGCTCCAGGTTTAGAATCTCTGGGAGCTGCAACTTCAGCAGAGCAGTGGCATGGCATGACATGGCATGACAAGCTGTCTACCCCTGGACATACCAGTTGTGATAGCTGGTAACTTATTTTCTCTCTGTTGCTCCCAGGACAAGAAACAGTAATACCTTACAATCTTGGGTAGTATTTCCTGACTATCCTACCTATTTTCTCAGGAGCCATTCAATAGTTGACAACATACTAGCAGAAAAGTAAAAATATATAGAAGAATCACCTTCTAGGTCATCCTCTTTGAGTCAAGTGTTCCTCAAGGAGAAGACTGTTCAACAATTCATATCAATACATTAGTTCAGAACATGAAGGGACACTTGGGGATGTGTCACCAGGAAGCCAGGTCCTAACACTACAAGGAACCAGCAACATTCCTTAGTTATCTGTGTCTTTGGCAAAAGAATTCAAACATGTAAGCAGTTGTACAGATTATAGGCAGGGTTTATTGCAAATTGATAGATTTTTACAGTGATGGATAAGGAGAATACACCTTCAAATGTGAAGGTGGAGAAGCACGAAGATGGCAGTGGCCTCAAATTAAGGATAAAGCTACATTTGTATGATTAAATGAATCTTTATAGAATATCATTTTCCCCTCTTGGGTCATTGCTTTTTTTGTTTGTTTGTTTTTTGGTTTTTTTTTTATAAGGAAAAGACCATTTTGACCAACTTCAGAGGGAAGAATGGTCCCATTTACTCCCTAGGTGAAACGTTTCTGTTTAGTTTGTTTGGGGACCTTGAAATTTTTCCAACTTCCTCATCCATGGTTTGGACTTTATAAGGGTCTTGGACCTGATCAGCATGCTCAGAGGACATTACATTCTCTTGGGCTACATCTTAAAATCCATAAGCTTGTTTGGATTTTATCTAGAGCTACTGATTAAGAAAACAAAGGGAGAAAAATAATGGTGTTTTGGCTTTTCACATAGCCTCCAGTTGCCTATTGCCAGGTCTGCTAATGTCTAACCTTCTGCTAAGAAATGGACAGTAGTTTTGAAACAAAGCTCAAAAGGGCTATTGAGTTAAGGGATTATGGTAGAGTAGGAAAGGCTCTGAACTGGAGAAAGATGAACCAGAATTCTCATACTAATTTTAATACAGATTAACTGTACCATTTAAAGGAAGTCACTTTTCCCTCCTAGGTTCAAGGTTTTCCTCTGTAAAGTGATGTCAAAGGAAATAGATTATCTCCAAGGTCTATTCCAACACTGATACTCTGTGATTCTAATTTAATTATAATAAAAATATTTTTAAAATTTAGAACAGAGGAATTTATAGCTTTATTGGACACTGATTAGTTTCCTCAAAGCCACAAAGAATAAAAGAATCAAACAAATGTCCCTACATTTTCTTGTATAACTTAAAATACATTTTATCATCACTACACATTTATACTTCAATAAATCTTAATCTATAAAGCATATTTCTTATTGTTGTTATCAGAAAATCTATAAAAGAGCTTAATTCTACCTCATTTCTCCGCCACTTATTACTATTATTACAGACAGCTAAATTAGGTAGAAATATATGTTTTTTATTTTAAAGAGAAAAAAGATAAACACTGGAACCGAGTTTCAAAACAGGATAGTAGGAGAGTTACAATAGTTCATATATTGCGTATTGTTGTCTTTTTAGTACTTATTCAGAATACAAGATATAGGCATGATATCTTGTCTAAAAAATATTAACACAAAACATTTTTTCAAGGACTAGCTGTATAACTATCTTAACTATCTTATGTATACACATTTTTTTTCTTTTTCCCTTTCCTCCTTTCTGCATCATAGCTTGTGTTTTCTGTTGAACAGTTTCTTCCCAATTAACAATACCTATTGTGCATTTCAGATCCTATTTACATGTTCAGTCTCTCACACTAGTGAAAAAATACAATTTTTACATATACAGGACTGATTTTTTTCACTTATGAGTATGGTATCAAGTTGAATCCATTTACCTATAAAAGTCTCCAGTTTCTACTTATTTTTATGGCTGAGTAGTACTCCATTATACAAAAAAAACCCACAACACTTTTATCCATTCCTCAGTTCATAGGCACCTGGATTGTTTCCAGGATTTAGCTATTATAAATTGGGCTGCTATAAACATTGGTGCACATATATCACTGTGGCATGTTTTTAATTTTTCTGGGAAAATACCCAGAAGTGGAATAGCTGGGTCAAATGGGACCTCTAATCCTGTTTTTTTGAGGAATCTCCGAACTGATTTCCACAGTGGTTGTACCAGTCTACACTTCCACCGAGAGTTGAGAAGGGTTCCTTTTTCCCCATAGCCCCTCCAGAATGTTATCATTGATTTCTTGATGATAGCTATTCTTTCCAGGGTGAGATGGAATCCCAGTGTTGTTGTAATTTGCATCTCTTGAATGACAAATGATGTTGAAGATTTTTTCATATATTTAATTGCCATTTCTATTTCTTCATCTGAGAAGTGTGTATTCATCTCATATGCCCATTTTTGGATTGTGTCCTTGAATTTTGGGGCCCTGATTTTTTTCAGTTCTTTATATGTACGTGATAGAAGTCCTTTTTCAGAGGGACAGTTGGCTAAAATTATTCCCACTCTATGGGTTTTCTTTTCACTCTGTTGGTGATTTCTTTTGATGTGCAAATATTTTTTATAAGATGACATCCCAGTTGTTGATTCTTTGAAGTACTTTTCTTGCAGTTGGGTTTTGTTCATGAACTCTCTGCCTACCACTATGACTTCAAGATTTCTACTTAATTTCTCTTCCAGTAAATTTAGTGTTTCTGTTTTAATATTTATATCTTTGATCCATTTTGACATAGTTTAGTGCATGGTGATAGACATGGGGCTAGTTTTAGTCTTTAGTATGTGGAGAGCCAGTTTTTCCAGCACCATTTTATTTGAGAGAGTATCTTTTTCCAGTGAACATGTTTTGCTCCTTTTTGAAAGATAAGGTGGCTGAGTGTGTTTGGCGATTGGCCTGCATCTTCTTTTCTGTTCCCCTGTTCCTCAGGTCTGTTTTTTTGCCAATGCCATGTTGATTTTATCACAGTAACTTTATGGTATAATTCAGGTCTGGAATTGTGATGTTCCCTGTCTTTCCTTTGTTGCCCAGAATTGCTTTTGCTATTGTAGGTCTTTTCTGGCTCCAAATGAATTTTAGGAATGTTTTTCCTAGTTCTGTGAGGTATGCTAATGCTATTTGCTTTGGAATTGCATTAAACCTGTATAGCAGTTTTGGGAGTAGGGACACTTTCACTATGTTGATTCTTCCTATCCATGAGCAAGGGATATCTTTCCATTTTCTGATATCCTCTTCAATCTCATTTTTTAGGAGATTTTTACATCCTTTGTTTGATTGATTCCTAAGTATTTCATTTTTTGGATGTTATTGTGAAGGGTGTGCTTTCCCTAATTTCTCTTTCTATGATTTTGTTGCTTGTGTACAGAAATGCTATTGACTTTTGAGTGCTGACTTCATATCCCACTACAGTACTGAATTGGGTACTAAATCTACAAGTTTTTTGGTGCAGTTTTGGTGTCTTCTATGAGAGTATCATGTCATCTGCAAATAATAATAACTTAACTACTTCCTTTTCTATCTTTATTACTTTTAATTTTGCTCATTTCTAATTGCTCTGGCTAATGTTTCCAGAACTATATTGAATAGGAGTAGTGATAGTGGACATCCTTGTCTTGTTCCTGAGTTTAGAGTGAAAGCTTTCAGTTTTTGTCCCTTTAGTATGATATTGGTTGTTGGTTTGTCATAGATGGCTTTTATCAGATTGAGGTAAAAAACATCTATTCCAATTTTCTGTAGGGTTTTTATCATAAATGGGATTTGGACTTTGTCAAATGCTTTTTCTGCATCTATTGAGATGATCATGTGATTTTTGTCTTTGATTCTGTTAATATGGTGTATTACATTTATTGATTTTCATATGTTGAACAATCCCTGCATCCCTGGGATTAATCCTACTTGGTAATGGTGTATAATCTTTTTGATGATTTGTTGCATTGTCTGCAAGTATCTTATTAAGGATTTTTGCATCAATGTTCTTTAGGGAGATTGGCCTGTAGTTTTCTTTCCTGCTTGCATTCCTCTCTGGTTTTGAAATCAGGGTAATACTTGCTTCCAGGAATGACTTTGTAAGTGCTGCTTCCCTTTCAATTTCTTTAAAGATGTTCAGGATTAGTGGTATTAGTTCTTCTCTAAATGTCTTCTAGAATTCAAATGTTAATCAATCAGGGCCTGGGCTTTCCTTTCTTGGTAAAATTTAATTATATTTTCAATTTCATTGACTGATATTGGTTTATTTAGGATCTTTATATCTTCTTTATTCAGTTTTGGCATTTAGTTGTGTCTAGGAATCTGTCCATTTTTTCTGTGTTTTCCATCTTATTAGAATATAGGTTCTCATAGTACATATTGATGATATCCTAGGTTTCTGTGGGGTATGTTGTGATTTCCCCTTTTACATTCTTAATTGCTTTAATGTATTTTTTTCTTTCCTCTTTTTGATGAGGTTGGCTAATGGTTTATCAATTTTTATTTTTTCTTTTAAAGAACCAACTTTTCAATAGATTAATTATTTGTGATATCTTAGTCTCTATTGCATTAACTTCTGTTCTTATTTTTATAATTTCCTTTCTTGTATGAGCTTTGGGTTTGATTTATTCTTCTTTTCCTAGAAGTTTAAGGTTTCACATTAGGTTGTTTATTTGAGCTCATTCGGTTTTCGTGATGTGTGAGTTCATTGCTATAAATTTCCCTTGTAGGACTGCTTTCATTGCGTCCCATAGTTTTTGGTATGTTGTATCAGCATTATCATTTAATTGTATATATATTTTTAATTTAATCTTTAATTTCCTCTGTGACCCATTGGTTGTTCAGAACGGTGTTGTTTAATTTTCACGTTTTAGCATAGTTTTTGTTGTTTTCTTTGTCATTGATTTCCAGTTTCATTGCATTATGATCAGATATTGTGCATGGGATGATTTCAATTACTCTACATTCACTTAAATGTATTTTGTCAGCTAATATATGATCTATATTGGAGACTGTCCCATGTGCAGCTGAGAAGAATGTTTATTCTGACGTTTTGGGGTAGAACACTCTGTAGACATCTACCTAGTCCATTTGTTCACAGGCTTGGTTTAATTGTAATATTTGTTGATTTTTTGTAATGTTGTTCTATCCATTTGTGAGAGTGGGGTATTAAGGTCCCCCACTACAATTATGTTACTATTTATCTGTTTTTTCATGTCAGTTAATATTTGTTTTATTTAGCTGGGTGAATCTGGTTTTGGTGCATAAATAGTTATGGCTGTTATCACTTCTTGGGAGTTTTCCCTTAACAAGTATGTAGTGACCTTTGTTTCTTTTGATCTGTTTTGGCTTAAAGTTCACATTGTGTGCAAATAGAATAGCTACCCCTGCTTTTTTCTGTGTTCATGTGGCATGGAGAATTGTTTTCCATCCTTTGACTTTTACTCTATGAATTTCTTTTTGGGTTAAATATGTTTCTTGAATGCAGCATAAAGTTGGATTTTACTTCTTGATCCATTCTGCCAGTCTGTTTCTTTTGATTGGTGAGTTGAGACTATTTATGTTGATGGTTATAACAGATATGTATTGGCTTTCCTTTTTCATGTTGTTTCTTTTGTTTGTTCCCTGTCTTTCTGTTCTTTTTAATTGCTTACCCTGCCTGGCAGCTTCTTTCTGTTGGTGTTCCTGTACTTGTGGTCTTCATTATCTCTTTCTAATATATCTTTCAAAGCTTTCTGTAGAGCTGATTTGATTGTCATAAATTTCTTCAGCTGTTCTTTGTCATGGAAGTAACATTTCTCCATCAATTTTGAAATATAATTTTGTGGAGTACATCAATCTGGGTTAAAGATCATTTTCCTTTATGGCTTGAAATATTTCACTCCAAGCTTTTCTTGATTTTAGGGTTTGTGTTGAGAAGTCTGCTGTGATTCTAATAGGCTTTCTTTTATAGGTTATATGTTTCTTTTCTCTAGCTGCTTTTAATATTTTATTCTTGAGCTGAATTTCTGGAATCTTGATTATGACATTCCTTGATTTAGATTTATTTTGGCCATGGCTATTTCAAGTTCTATATGATTCATTTCTTTGTATGTCAAGTTCTTTATCCATGTTAAAATCCAGAGAAGACTCCAGAAAGAATGGCTATTATCAAGAAATTAACCAGTAATAAATGCTGGTAAGTCTATGGGAGAAAAAGAACACTTCTCCACTGTTTTTGAATTGTAGACTGGTGCAACCACTGTGGCAGTCAGTGTGGAGATTCCTCAAAAATTAAAACTAGAGCTTCCATTTGAACCAGATATTCCCCTTCTTGGTATCTTCCAGTAATAATAAAAAGCATCATAAATCAGCAATATATGCACACTCATGTTTATAGTGTAACAGTTTATAATAGCTAAATATTGGAAACAGCCCAAATGCCCATGAACTGATGAATGGATAACAAAGATTTTTTTTAAATATACTGTGGACTACTACTGTGGCATGTAGAAAGATAAGCTTGAGATATTTCTAGCTAAATGGATCTACCTTGAGAGCATACTCTTAAGTGAAGTAAATTGGACACATATGTTTAATTACCACATTGTTTCTCTGATGTGAGAAACCAAAAGTGTAAATAAGGACCAAAATGTATAATAGTTGTTAGGAAATGGGTACAAAATATTCAAATGAGAAGGGAAGAAGGCAGAGGGGAGGGGGAAAGGAAAGAAGACACAGAAAAGAAAAGAACCTCACACACTGTCTGACCATAGCACAATGAAACTGGAAATCAGTGACAAAAGAGATCACAAAATCTACACAAACACATTGAAATAAACAACACCCTTTTGTACTACCAATTTGCCACAGGGGAAATTAAACATAAAATTACACAGCATATGCAATTACAAGATAATGCCAGTACAACATACCAAAACTCATGGGATGCAATGAAAGCAGTCCTAAGAGAAAAATTTATAGCAATGAACTCACACATCAGGAAAACCGAATGAGCTCAAATGAACAACCAGATGATGATCCTAAAACTTCTAGAAAAAGAAGAGCAAATCAAACCTAAAGATCATAAAAGGGAGGAAATTATAAAGATAAAAGTAGAAATTAATGCAATTGAGCCTAAAAAAAATACAAAGAATCAGTGAATTGAAAAGTTGGCTCTATGAAAGAATTAATAAAATTGATAAACCATTAGCCAACTTCATTAAAAGAGGGAAAAAAACACAAATTCAAGCAATTAGGAATGAAAAGGAGGAAATCACAACAGATCCTATAGAAATTCAGAATATCTTCAATACCTACTATGAGAACCTATATTCTAATAAGATGGAAAACACAAGAAATGGACAGATTCCTAGACACAATCCAATGGCCAAAACAAAAATCAAGAAGATATAAAAATTCTCAATAACCTGATATCAGCAAATGAAATTGAAAATGTAATTAAAAATTTACCAATAAAGAAAAGCCCAGACCCTGATTGATTAACGTTTGAATTCTAGAAGACATTTAGAGAAGAAATAGTGCCACTAATGCTGAACATCTATAAAGAAATTGAAAGGGAAGCAATACTTCCATAATCATTTCTGGAGGCAAGTATTACCCTCCAAAGAGAAGAACCCGACCAAACTACAGGCCAATCTCCTTAATGAACATAGATGCACAAATCCTCAATAAGATTCTGGTAAACAGAATACAGCAAATCATCAAGAAGATTATGCACAATGACCAAGTGGCATTCATCTCAGGTATGCACGGATGGTACAACATATAAAAATCAATAAATTTAACACACCATATTAACAGAACCAAAGACAAAAATCACATGATCATCTCAATAGGTGAAGAAAAAGCATCTGACAAAGTCCAACACCCATTCATGATAAAAACCCTACAGAAAATTGGAATAGAGGGTTTTTATCTTAATCTAATAAAAGCTGTCTGTGACAAACCAACAGCTAAAATAAAACTAAATGGTCAAGAATGGAAATCTTTCATTCTAAAAATCAGGAACAAGACAAGGACGTCCACTATCCCCTCTCCTATTTGATATAGTTCTGGAAACATTAGCCAGAGCAATTATACAAGAGAAAAATTAGAAGGAATAAGAATAGGAAAGGAAGAAGTTAGATTATCATTATTTGCTGATGACATGATAGTCTACATAGAAGACCCCAAAACTCCACCAAAAAACATAGATTTTAATAACCAAATTCACTAGTGTATTTGGATACAAAGTCAATACTCAAAAATCAATAGCATTCCTGTACACAAGCAACAAACACACAGAGAGAGAAATTAGGGAAAGCACACCCTTTACAATTCCATCCAAAAAAATTAAAATACTTAGGAATCAATCTACCAAAAGAAGTAAAAGATCTATGCATTGAAAACTACAGTACCCTGAAAAAATCGATTGAAGAAGATATTAGAAAATGGAAAGATATCCCTTGCTCATGCATAGGTAGAACCAACATAGTGAAAATGTCCCTACTCCCAAAACTGTTATACAGATTTAATGCAATCCCAATCAAAATACTATTAGCATACTTCACAGAACTAGAGAAAACACTCTGGTTTCAAAAATTAATTTGGAAATTCAAAGACACAATCCAAAAATGGGCATCTGAGATGAATACACACTTCTCAGAGGAAGAAATACAAACAGCAAATAAATATATGAAAAAAATGTTCAACATCATTGGTCATTCAAAAGATGCTAATTAAAACAACACTGATTAAGTGAAATAAACCAGAAGCACATGTGTAAGCATCGTATTATCTCTCTAGTATGAGAAACTGAAAGAGTAAATAAGATCCAAAATGTACAATAGATATGGTGAATCAAAACAACACTGAAATTTCATCTCACTCCAGAAAGAATGGCTATTGTCAGGAAATCAACCAATAACAAATGTTGCAGGGGCTGTGGGGAAAAAGTAACCCTACTCCACTGTTGGTGGGAGGGTAGACTGGTGCAACCGCTGTGGAAAGCAGTGTGGAGATTCCTTTAAAAGCTAGGATTAGAGGTTGCATTCAATCCAGCTCTTCCCCTTCTGAGTATCTTTCCAGAAGAATTACAAATGTCATATCACAGTGATTTATGTGCACCCATGTTTATAGCAGCACAATTTGTAATAGCTAAATCTTGGAAACAACCCAAATGCCTATCGACCGAGGAATGGATAAAAAAAGTTGTGGGTTTTTTGTATAATGGAATACTACTCAACCATACAAAAGATAAACTTGAGACTTTTCTAGGTAAATGGGTGCAACTCAAGTCCACACGTGTAAGTGAAATAAACCAGAACTACATATGTAAACTTCATATTGTATCTCTAGTGTGAGACTGTGAAAGAGTAAACAAGATCCCAAATGTACAATAGATACTGTGAATAGGGAAGAAACTGTTCAAAAGAAAAGAAAAACTGTGTTGGGAGAATGGGGAAAGGAAGGAAGGGAAAGGAAAAAATATAAAAACAGAAGACAGTTAAGATAATTGTACAGCTGGTTTCTTTTGGTTCACTGAGGAGAAAGTTTTGTGCTAGTAATTTTGGACAATGTTTCATGCTTATATCTTGTACTTCGAGCAGCTACCATGAATATAACAATACACAATGCATTGATTAATGTTACTCTCCTACTAGTCTGTTTTGAAACTGTTTTATGTTATTTCTTTTTCTGTTTAAAATAAAAAAAGAAGGAAAAATGGAAAGAAAGCTTTTGTAAATAAGGAGAGGAAGAGGGGTTGAAGGGATGTGAGAGGAATGGGAATAAAGAAGAAGCAAGGTATATCATGTACAGGTACAAATTCCCTATGATGAATGCTATCATAATGTTTATTTAAAATGTACCATTGAAAAAAGAGAAGGGGGCCGGTGAGATGGCTCAGCGGTGTAAGCGCCTGCCTGGCAAGTGCGAGGGCCCAAGTTGGACTCCTGGAACCCACATACAAAAAAAGGGCCAGTGATATCGCTCAGCAGCACGGGCGTCTGCTGGTGCATAAGGTCCTGAGGTTGACCCCTGGTACCCACAAAAAAAAAGAGAGAAAAAAGCACCATGCAAATCTCACCTTCCAGTTAAAAATTTCATCCAAGCTGCAGATATAACCCAAATTTCTGGAACTATTAAATATTTGCATTCACATGGGTCATTTTTCATATGGTGATTCTGAATTTTTAAAAACATTTTCTCATAAAGAAAGGTTTTAATTTCCATAGTTTTCCACCAAGAGTAAGTGCCTTTCAACACTGCCATTAACTTCAAATTTATAGGGTTATGAATTCTACCTTCATAATTTTATAACTGTTAATTGTTTAAACTCTCTACTTTTTAATGAAACATGGGAAAACATTTATTTGCATTAGTAATGTTTCCCAAAATTAAACAGAATGAGCAGTTTTTGAGTTTTCCTGCATGAAGATGGCTGCATTTAGATAAATCGATATACTTCAATACTTACATCCAAGTCTTGTGTATATTCCCCAATCTAGATTTTCCATTCCCTATTTGCATTTTTATCATCACTATTCCTTATCTGAGAACTTAAGGCTTTCTTGTTTTATTTTAAGGCTTTTAGCCATCTTTTATCTTCTATTTTCTCAAATATGTATTCAAATTATGTCAAAGGAAACAGAATGATAAATTTAAAAACTTTTTTAAATGATTTAAGATGATTTTCAGAATTTATAATTCATTTGTTGCCTTTTGAAATAGAAGGAAATGTATCCTTGCAAAGAATATTTCAATGATTAACACAGAAATAAGGTATCTGTCTAAAAAACAAAACTTTTTTGAAAAGAATAAAGAAACAGTTCATTTTTGGGGAAAAAGCAATGTAAACATCGCATGGATATTTAAGCATTAACACCTGAATAAAATTTCAGTTTCTAGGCAGATATAACTCCATTTGTTTCAAGATAAATTAATAATGGTGAGTTAAGATTTTTTATATCCCAGAGGGTTTTCTGACTGCCAACAGGGTAAAAAACCTATTCTATGTCATTTCATATTTTAATATTTGCCTTCATTTCTGAATAAAAACAGAGGAATGCTGATGCTTTCCTTGTAATTTCTTAAGTTTTCCCAATACTCACAAGTTTTTTTCAGCATTGTGTCTTCACTGATGTCTAAAAAATTTTGAGCATTTATTATAAGATTTCCCACATTGAACACATTCATAAGGCTTCTCCCTAGCATGGATTTTCTGATGATTAATAAGCCTAGAATTCTGGCTAAAGGCTTTCTCACCTTCAACATGTATTTTTTTTTTTTGTGGTTACCAGGGGTCGACCTCAGGACCTCACGCACCAGCAGGCGCCCGTGCCGCTGAGCTATATCACCGGTTCTTTTTTTGTATGTGGGTACCGGGAGTCAAACTCAGGACCTCATGCTTGCCAGGCAGGTGCTTATGCTGCTGAGCCATCTCACCAGCCCCTCAACATGTTTTTAAGATTTTCTCCAGTATGGATTCTCTGGTGTTGCACAAGGATGGACCTTCTATTGAATGCTTTTTTTTACTCCATACATCAGTCAGGTTTCTCCCCACTTGTGGTTTCTTTGATGAAGGGTAAGGCCTGAGCCCTAACTCGAGTGTTTTCCACATTCTTTCCATATAGTATGTTGTTTCCCTTGAGAGGCATCTCTCTTTATTTCAAGCCTGCTTTATGGGAAAGTGTTTCTCCATATTTAAAAATTTGAAGAACACTTATATCAAGTGTTCTGGAACTGCATGAACAATCTCCTGCTTCTGAGCTAGTGCTCCATCTTCAGTCCTAGTATCACCATGAAAAGTTCCTTAGAGAATGAAGTTCCCAGGATGCCCACTTGAGCTGGTTCTTCACAGCATCAGGCTTGGAGCTTGGTAATCCCTGAGCCTCTTGTTGAGAAACTATCTCTTCTACTAGCACTTCCTGTTTCCTTCCATGGAGAGAAACTAGCTGTTGAATATCTCCAGTTTACTCTCCAAATGCTGCATTGCTGTCACTGCTTCCTCTCTATCTTCTGGATGATGCCCTCAAATCCAATTCTGTACCTTCTTGAGCCAGATGGCAACAAACTGCTCCAGCACCACCAGCCCCAAGATTTGTCCCTTTGTGTGTATTACTGGCCTGAGCCATAGAATGCAAAGTTCTCTGCAGGTAGTTCACAGCCTCCCAAGGGCCCTGGTGAATGCCTGTGACAAAACTGTATGAATCTGTGTCAAAAATTTTTACTTTTTTGGAAAAATGATTTTATTACTCTTAAAAGAATAGTTGGGTATAGAATTTTAAAGTTGGAAATAATTTCCCTTTTAAGTTTTTTGATAAAAAAATAAAATAAAATTTCATAATGAAATAATAAGAGAATAACAATAGTAAATACACTGTGTATCATTATGTTCAAAGCAGTTACTCAGAGTACAAGATATAAACCAAAAAGAAAGAAAAAATTTGAGGAAGGTGGCGTGTGCCTGTAATTCCAGCACTCAGGAGACTGAGGCAGGAGGATTGTTCAAGGCCAGCCTGGTCTACATAAGCAAGTTCAAGGCCAGCTTGCACTACATAGGAGACCCTGTATCAGGAAAAAAAAAGAAACATAAAACCTTTTGTGTTATTATTCCTTTAAAATTTTGAAACTGTTACTCTATTATTTTCTGGCTTCTGGTGTTGCATTTGAAACCGTTCCATTTCTTGACTCTTTGTAAATGTTTAATTTTTAATTTCTGGAATGTTTTGTGAGCTTCTTCACTCTATGTTCCAAGTTTCCAAAATGATGTGTTTGGAGTGTTTTTTTTTTTTTTTCATTGTTTCAACCTGGTAAATTTTATCTTTCAACTTTGTGGGAAGTTTTGTGTGTGTGTATGTGTCTATACTTTGTCTCTATGTCTCTGAAATTCTTCTAATTTAGATATTGAACCTATTTTACTTTTCTTGTCTTTTTTTCTTCTGTGCTCCATCTTTTTTCTTGCCATTTTATTTCTGGAGGAAATATAGGCCTTTTACTCCAATTTATCTTCTTATCTTTCTAATGAGAATTTAATAAAAATTAAATCTGCAATCATATTTTCAATTTCCATGTGTGTCTTATTCTCCGAATTGGGTTCTTGTTTCTTAAAAATGAGATCTGCTTTTATCTCTTTGAGGACACACACAATAGATTTATGAATGTTTTGTTCCCCAGCACAGTCCTTTTCTGTCCAGGTTGTTTTTGGCTGTTTTCTCTGGTCTGTGTCATTCATGCTAGAACATTAGCTCAGACATGTGTCTGTTTCTGTTTAAAAATGGAGCACTGGAAAGTTAAAGTTGATGAAAGCTCTGTGCTTGTTTTTTTATTTGGAAGATTATCTGACTGGATCAGTTTCTGAAAACCTGTTCCCTCCACTTGTACCAACATATTGAATCTTTATCACTAGGCCAGAGAAATTCTCTCTAGAGAAGCATCTTCTGCCAAATCCCCTCAAGTGGGTAGAGAATTGAAGGGTTTCAATATTTAGTGTGCAAATGTTCATTTGTGGCCACAATTTTCATCATCCTGTGTGTGGAGCGCTCTACCCCAGAGACAGCGCATTTTACCCTGCTGCCATCAAGAAGGTGTTAAGTCACCCAGATCAGGGAAAGGGCTTAGGGTCTACTTGCTACTTAGATAAAATGCAGTCCCACCTTCACCCTTAACTTTGCATCTGACTCCAGAGGTAAATCATGCTCTCAACACTGGTACCTTGGGAGAACCTGGTTGCTTTTCCATTGCCAGCTTAGGATTCAGCATTCTTGGGTCTGCTGTTAGGTATACCATACTTTCTGCTTTCCATCTTCCTAAATGCTTCAGCTATTGCTTCTTCTCTCCTTCTTATCCTTATGGGTTTATTTATTTACTTTTTAAAAATCCTCTCATGTTATTTTTGTGTATTTTATTAGTACATGTTTGCAGTGTATGATGTTTACATTTATCTTAGGGAATAGCAATATGTATTTAGTATATTTTAATTATTCTTATTCTTCTTCCCTCCCCATTCTCTCTCCCTCCATCTCAAGGTCCTTCCTTTGTTTTGTTTTGTTTTTTTGTCTGTTTTTTAATACATGTTTTTTAGTTCATCTTCACCATCAGGATCTTTCTCCAGTTTCACTTTCAGTATTGTTTCTTTTCATCCAGAATTGGGATTGTAAGTATTGAATCTTCTTCCAGTGACTCTGCAGACATCCTAAGTTACAATACTTCAAGAAAAGACAATCAAGGCTGGATAGAAATAGTCTGTTCTGTTTTTGTTTTTGTTTTTGGTACTGGGGATCGAACTCACAACCTCACGCTTGCCAGGCAGACGCTGTACCGCTGAGCTATATCCCCGATGAAATAGCCTGTTTTCTTCACAGGTACTCCTCTAGCTCAGAAACTGCAGAAGCTTCCCTGTCAAGGGCAGATGCCAAAAAGTGGCTCACAAGCTGCTTCCAGAAGCCCCTGGTGCAGACGCTAAGAAATATTTAAATTTATAGGCTTTAGGATGAGATTTCATACTTCAAAAGAAAAAAAATGTATACAAGTTATTTCTGTGTCATGAGTAATAATAAACGCTCATTTACATTAATACCTTTGTGTAAAATTAGCATAATCATTTACATTTTCAAAATGTTTTAAAGATCTAGCATCTCCTTTGAGTCTCACAATAATTGCAGTATTTCATTATTCATCCTCATATATTAAACTAAGAATTGAGGCTCAAGGAAGTCAAAAGGTTTGTGCAGAGTCACATAGCTAGTATGTAATTGAGCCTGAACTCCTACTACAGTCTCTCTCTAATTTCAATGGTTTTTCCACTACATTAAGATACCTAGATTATTTTATCCAAACTCAGAATAAGTGGGACTTAAATACAAAATTAATTAAGAAAAAAGTCTTAATTTTATATTTGTTAAATGTAAAGAATAAAAGCAATTTTTAAATATTAACTTAAAGCTGTGAACCACATAAAGCCAGTACAAAAATAAAATATAAAAGTGTCTTTCAGAGTCCTGGGGATTATAGCAGCTCACATAAATAGTATTTGTAAAGCACTTTAAGATCACTTGAAGCGGGCCGGTGAGATGGCTCAGCGGCATAAGCGCCTGCCTTGCAAGTGCGAGGGCCCGAGTTCGACTCCCGGATCCCACATATGAAAAAGGGGCCGGTGATATCGCTCAGCGGCACGGGTGCCTGTTGGCACGCGAGGCCCTGAGGTCGACCCCCCGGTACCCACCAAAAAAAAAAAAAAAAAATCACTTGAAGAAAATGGCTATTTGAATATAATATTTAAAGCTATAACCTTCCTGCATACAATAGAAAGGCAAATAATAAAGGATGAGATGTAAGAAGAGGTCTATTTATTTAGGCATACTCTATCACACTCCTTGTTTAGTACATACTCTTTGGTAACTGCTAAACTCTATTTTTCCTTCCTCATGTGTCTTTCTTTACTGTCCAGCCAAAAATAATTATAAGCTTTAAGGATTTTTGAGTGGTGATCAATTAGTGTAATGCCTGCTTGTTATTATCATAGCAAAAAAAGTCACCAATGAATAGTTTGTGTCTCAACTTTTTATTAATAACAATTTCACAAAATGTATAGTTTCTGGGGATCTTATATATTAAAAACAAAAATATACATTTCTATGACAAATAAATAGTCTGGGCTGATAGAAGTCAATCACTTGCTTATTAGCATGTTAAAATTTTATTCAGGTTCAACAAAGATGTCAGAGGGGTGTTCTGCTGACATGGCCGCCTCCCGCTTACCTCCGAGCGCGCTGACGCTAAAGCAGTTCCTGAGGAGGCAACAAGTTCTCCTCCTCTACAGAAGGATTTTGCAAGCAATCCGGCAAGTTCCAAATGCGTCTGATCGCAAATACCTGAAGAACTGGGCAAGGGAAGAATTCAAAAGAAATAAAAGCGCCACAGAAGAGGATACAATCCGGATGATGATTACTCAAGGCAATATCCAGCTAAAGGAGTTAGAAAAAACACTTGCATTAGCAAAATCTTAACTCTAGCATTTTTCTGAAGGATTTCCAAATATTCATGTGTTTTGTTGAGTTTAGGCTTAATGGACAACTCAAAGCCAAGTCAAACTGTTGGCATGTACACTACTCAGGCAGTTTCAGAAGGTGGAGCATAGTATGTCATAGAGAGCAAAGAAAAGCTCAATGAAACAGTGGCCTTAGAACTGAGAAATATACCTGAGTTCTGAAAATGTTTCTGGATGTGTCACCAGTTTTCATAAGAAGCAAAAACTGTTAAACTGCCAGTTGTACATGAAAAGATGCTCAACACAACTCATCAGGAAAATGCATATCAAAACCATAATGAGATAGCACTTTATTTTCACTACAATGGCTGTAATTAAAATGGAAAATAAATGTTGGTGAAGACGTGGAGAAATTGCTCAGTAGCACACACCTGTAATCCCAGCAGTCTGGAACCGTCTTGAAAAATCCTTCTGTATTACCCTTAAGGGTCACTGAGGTACATTGTTCAGCTGTGCCATGATGTGATAGACAAAGGACTCTAAAAAACCATCACTGGCAAATCTGAATCTTTGCTGGAAAGAAAAGAAAGAACTTAATGAACACATTGAAATACCAAAAAGATCAGGGAAAACTTTAGGCAGCTTCTGGGTGATGCTTCCATGATTACCTTAATTTTGATGTGGATAGAAGTATATCCTGAAGGAAAATCATTGGTGTGTCAGGTTATTCTCCAGGGACAGGAAAAACAAAGAATTTTGAAGAATACATCAGAGACAAATACATCCCAACCAGAGTTGACTAAGGATACTTTTGAAAGCAAATTTATAACATACGGTTAATCAAAGATGTGAAAGTGAAAGCTTATGGAAGATGCTGGGGGGGTGGTTATCAGTCCTGCAAACTTAAGTCCTGTTCATCAACAGAACAGAGCTAAGAATCTAATCCAAGAATCTGGCCGGATGTAGAATCTGAAATGTAGACAAAATTTTGCAGAATGAGACATGGTACCTAGTAACTTCACTTTAAGCCAGAGGAGCGGCATCAACCAGCGGTGCGTATGTTGATGACCTGGACTGCCAGAGCCCGGATTCCAGTAGCCTCAGAATTCACAACACAAAATACTTCTGCATACCCTTCTGAGGGAGTAATCTACTAATGCAAAATGCTTGTATGAGCCAGCTTTCAGGTTCCTAAATAAGCATTAATATGTTGCAAAACCATCTGACAAAAAAGTATTTGTGAAGTTTCTGAATAAAGAATACTTTGGAAATAAAAAAAAAAAAAAAAAAAAAAAAATATGTCAGAGGATTTGGGCATATTATATTCAAAGACAGTGGAAAATAGGCCTATATGATTAGGTTATATGGAGATGATAAACCCATATGGAGGATTTAATATTACAAAAACATACATTCCAAGTCTTTCCAATCCATAGAAATGTAGGTATCAAATCCTGTACTGTGAATCTAGCTCTGTGAGACAGGCAACAAAGTTTCAAGGTAAGGTCCCTCATAGATGATTGCAGCCTAATTGGGGACATAGAAAAATACCTTACATCCTTTTTCTTATTTTAGAAGCAAAACTAGCTTGTGAGGTAGGGATTGTTATCTTCATTTCACAGATGGGTAACAGAGGCTTATAGAATTTAGGTAAATTGTCCAAAATTTGCACTGCTTGTGGATTTTGTGGTTGAGATTCAAACTCATTGATTGTAAAAATATATATTTTCCTTATATGTTGTTGCATTGCAACACACAGGAAAAAACATAATATATAACATTTTAATAGTAAAATATATACAACTGACCTTAAGTGTGATAGGAATTCAGTGAAATGTTATCTAAATTCAAGTTAGATCTTAATCACTCCATGTGTTATTCACCAAAGATCTAGTTCCTAAAGTGGGCTTTGTAGACTATCTAAATAGACAAAAGGGGGAGGGGGAAGGAACAAGTTCTCTGAAGAGAGTCTGTTCAGTCCTCTACAAAACAAAGATGATGCCATTCACTGCACTGCAACATTTTTAGGATTGAATGAGATAGAATATGTAAAAGCATTTTGTAAATTACACAAAATATTAATGTAATCTGTTATTATTACTTGACGAAGTATGAAAGTGGGAATGCATAAGATGTACTTACATAAAGCTGACAGTGGGGAACCGGGTTAAGAGTGAGCAACTCAAATATCACCAAATCAGAGAATTATAAAATCTTAAGATAGAAAGGGACCTCAAATATCATATAATCTAACCCACACCAAGTGTCTGTTGAAAAGGTCTGGCGTCTTTTAAGGAAACCTACCTGTATCTTGGTGTAGTGGTTCCCCTCCAAACAGTTAATTGACAGTAGTGCTACAAATTTTTTTGTCAATCTTATACATGGAACAACTAAAATCTTCACTTAAATTCATCTTTTCTTTTACTTTTAAAATTTTTAATGTCAATTGAAGTGAAAGTGTTATATTTATTTCAGTGCATAACTTTGTGTGTTATTTTAATTATCTCTTCCAAAAATATGAGAACGGCAAGACAGGAAGGAAATCTTAGTTTTTGTAGTTTTTGAATTGTGTTCCTGAATGCAGTGTCCAGGGATTTGCATTCTAAAATAAAAACCTTGATTCCTTGGGGAGGTGTTCTAACACAAAACACAGAAAAGAGACGTTTGAACCCACAGCTTCATGTTTTGGGAGATTTTCTAACACAAAACACAGGAAAGATACATTTCAACCCACAGCTTCATGTTTTACCTCACTTAATCTTTTTTTTTTTTGTGGGTACCGGGAGTCGACCTCAGGACCTCACGCGCCAGTAGGTGCCTGTGCCGCTGAGCGATATCACCGGCCCCTTTTTTCGTATGTGGGATCCAGGAGTCGAACTCGGGCCCTCTCGCTTGCCAGGCAGACACATAGGCCACTGAGCCATCTCACCAGCCCCTATCTCACTTAATCTTGATATGAAACTACATAGGTGGTGATTCATCTCAAGGCAGATGTTGTTGCTAAGTTGGACTTTATACTAAGTAATAATTTTAAGTCAATCTTCAGTACAGGGTTAATTAAAAAGATAATGCTAGTCATTTTTCTACAGCTCCAAACATGCTTTCTAAGAAACAAAAAATTACAAATGTTATTTAGCCAAAACATTAAAGATCTTTCAATTAGTAAAACACAGGTGACATTTATTTTCTTCTTATATTTTTTTCTGTTTTCCAATTATTCTGTAGCAAGAATGTATTACATATGTAACTTAAAAGTAATTTATTAAGGTAAAATTCACACAACATAAAGTTAACTTTTTGTTTGTTTGTTTGTTTTGTTTTGTTTTGTTTGCAGTACTGTGGACTGAACTCAGAGCTTTTGCACTGAGCTACATTCACAGTCTTTTTTCATTTTGAAACAGGGTCTTGCTAAGTTGCCCAGTCTGGTCCCAGTCTTTTGATCCTCCTGACACAGCCTCCCAGATTAGAAATAACCATTTCAAAGTGAACATAGTATTATGCAACCACTTCTATCTGTTTCAAAATATTCAACCCTCCAAAATAAAACCCCTTACCCAGGGCCGGTGAGATGGCTCAGCGGCTTAAGCACCTGCCCGGCAAGCGCAAGGGCCCAAGTTCCACTCCCGGAACCCACATACGAAAAAGGGGCTGGTGATATCGCTCAGCGGCACGAGCGCCTGCTGGCGTGCGAGGTCCTGAGGTCGACTCCCCGGTACCCACAAAAAAAAAAAAAAAAAAAAAACCTTTACCCACTAGGCAGCTCTGCCTGGTCTTCACTGCCCTTTGGCCTTAGGAACCACCAATCTGTAGTCTATCTGTATGGATTTATCTCCCCTGAATATTTAATGTATGTAGAATCATACAATATGTGACCTTTTGTGGCTGACTTCCTTAATTTACCTTAAATTTTCAAGATTCTTCTATCATATAGCATATATTCATACTTTATTCCCTTTTATAACTAAATAATATTTATTTGTTTATCTAATCACTCACTGATGAATATTCTGGTTGTTTCTCCTTTTAAGATATTGTGAATAGGGCCGGTGAGATGGCTCAGCGGCGTAAGCGCCTGCCTTACAAGCGTGAGGGCCTGAGTTCGACTCCCGGAACCCACATACGAAAAAGGGGCCGGTGATATCGCTCAGTGGCACGGGTGCCTGTTGGCGCGCGAGGTCCTGAGGTCGTCCCCCTGGTACCCACAAAAAAAAAAAAAAAAAAAAAAAAAAGATATTGTGAATAATACTGCATTGAACATGTGTGTACATGTTCTTGTTTGAGGACAAATTTTCAGTTCTTTTAGGTTATACAACTAATGCCAAAATTATAAAGTTATATGGTAATTCTATTTTTACTTTTTTGAGGAATTGTCAGTTTTCCACATTGACTGAGGCATTTAACATTCCCACCTGCAATATACTAGGATTTTAATTTCTCTACTTCCTTACAAACGCTTGATATTTTCTGGGATATTTTCCTAATGAGTGTGAAGTGATATATTATTATGGTTTTCATTTACATTTCCCTTGTGACTAATAATAGTGAATATCTATTCATATACATGTTGGCCTTTATGTCTTTTTTTTTAAGAAAACCCTATTAAATCCTTTGTTCATTTTTTAAAATCAGGTTTTCTGGGCCGGTGAAATGGCTCAGCGCCTTAAGCACACGCCCAGCAAGCGCAAGGGCCCAAGTTCGACTCCCGGAACCCACATATGAAAAAGGGGCCAGTGATATCGCTCAGTGGCATGGATGCCTGCTGGTGCCCGAGGTCCTGAGGTCGACCTCCTGGTACCCACAAAAAAAAAATCAGATTTTCTTTTTGTTGTAGAGTTGTAAATATTCTTTATATATTCTGGATATTAATCTCATCAGATATATAATTTGAAAATGTCTTTCATTCTGTAGATTGTCTTTTCACTTTTTTCATCAATGTCCATTGATTCATGAAAGGATTAATTTTCATGAAGTCCAATTAATCTATTTTGCTCTTGTTACCAAATTCAAGGTCATGAAAAGTTACCCTATGCTTTCTTCTAAGAGTTTTATAATTTTCAGTTTATATTTAGGTCATTAAATCATCTTAAATTAATTGTTGAGTACTGTGTGAAGGGAGAGGTCACACTTTTTTTTTTGTATGTTGCATTTCCTAATAGTACTTGTTGAAGGAACTATTTTTTATCATTCACTAGTCTTGGTACCCTTGTCAAAAAACAACTGGCCACAGATATTTGTGTTTATTTCTGGACTCTCAATTGTGTTACATTGGGCAATATGTTCACCTTATGCTGCAATCAAAATGTTTTTGTTATTGTAGCTTTGAACTAAGATTTGAAATCAGGAATGTAAAACTTTCAACTTTGCTCTTCTTTTCTAAGATTGTTTCAGCTATTAGGGGATGTTTGAAAATTTGATAGACATTCCACTGAATCTGGAGACCACTGCGAGTTGGTTATATTACCATCCTAGCAATATCAAAACTCTTCCATTCTATGAACAGAATGGCATCCCATTTCTTTAAGTCTTTTTTAATTACTATCAATAATGTTTTTTGGTTTTCAGTCTACAGGTCTTCTACCTCCCTGGTCAAATTTATTCCTGGGTATGTTATTGTCTTAGTCACTTTCCTATTCCTGGGACAATTATCCGACACCTACAAATTAATGGAGAAGTTTATTTTGGATCACAGTTTCAGTCCATGGTCAGCTGGCTACAATGAAGAAACAGCATGGCAGAATGGCATGGCAAAAGAAAAGATGTTCAACCCACTGCAGTCAGGAAGCGGAAAGCAAAGGGAGGACCCAGGGAGGGAGATGTACCCTTCCAGGTCATACCCACAGTGACCAATTTCTATCCTCCTAACAGCTACTGAACTTAGTAGTGGATCAATCCATTGATGAGTATAGTGCCTCCATGATTCAATCACCTTCCACACACATGAAAATTAAGGAGTCATTTTAGATCTAAACCATAATATTAATTTATTAGGATGCTATTGCAAATGTACTTGTTTTATATTTTTTTCACTGTTGGTGTTTAGTCCTCTTATTTAAAAGCTAATTTTGATTTGCTAATATTTTGTTAAAGATTTTTTTCATTTCTATTGATAGGCGATATTAATGTATACTTTTCTTGTGTTGTCATCCGGCTTTGCTAGCAAGTTAATGCTGACTTCATTGAACACATTAGGAAATATTCCCTTCTCTTCTACTTTTCTGCAGAGTTTGAGGAGTGTTGGTGCAAATACTTCTTTGAATGTTTTTTACATATCATTAGTGTAACCATCTAGTCCTAGTCTTTTCTTTGTTGGAAGTATTCTATATTATTATTAGGAGTATGTGGTTTGTAGTGTTTTTCAAGTCTTTTTCTTTCTTGATCTAATTCTTCTATCCATCATTGAAGCATCCAGCTATTATTATAAAGCATTCTATTTTTCATATCAATCCTGCTGATGTTTGCTTCAGTTTTTGAAAAATCAGTTATTTGGTGAATATACATATTGTAATTATTGTTGAAGAATTGACACTTTTATCAATATATAATAATGTTTTTTGTTTTTTGATATAGGTTTTAAAGTTTATTTTGTCTGATTTTAGTATAGCTACTCCGGCAGTATTTTGGTCAAAATTTCTATAAAATATCTTCTCTCATTCTTTCACTTTCAACCTGCTATGTCTTTTGATCTAAAGTGCATCTCTTGAAGACAACATATAGCTCAATCATTTCTTTTTACCCAGTGTGCCAATCTTTGCCTTTTGATTGGGTAGTTTGATACTCACAATTAAATAATTACTGCTAAGGTGGGACTTTTGCCATTTTGCTTTTTTCAAATATCTGATAACTTTCTGTGCCTCATTTGCTACTAAACTGTATCCTTTTATGTTTGCTTGGCTTTCTATAGTGTGTAATTTTGATGCTGTTCTCATTTTCTTTTTCATATTTTTGCTGAAAATTCTGTTATACATGCTGAAACTCCCTTAAAGATGATTTGCTTCTTTTTCTTTCCATATTTGAAGTTTGTCGGTTTAGTTATGTCATGTGACAGTTTTATTTGCATTTATTTATTTATTTATTTATTTATTTATTTATTTATTTATTGTGAGTACCGGGGGTCGACCTCAGAACCTCACACGCCAGCAGGCGCCTATACCACTGAGTGATATCACCAGCCCTTTTTTCATATGTGGGTTCCTGGAGTAGAACTCGGGCCCTCACACTTGCCAGGCAGGTGCTTACACTGCTTAGACATCTCACCGGCCCATTATTTGCTTTTAATCTGACTGATGACCATTAAACTTTCTGTACTTGAATATTTTTATTTTTCTCCATATTTGGCAAGTTTTATGTTATTATTTCTCTAAATAAGCTTTCTATACATTCAACTTTCTCCCTTTTTAACATCAAGGTTTTACAAAATTGCTATTTTGATGTTGTCCTATAAATCCTGAAACTTCCTCATTTCTTTTAAATTTTTAAAAAATTTTCTCATCTGACTGTACCAAATGCTCTGTCTTCAAGCTAATAAATTCTTCTCTTTTATCAATTCTGCTATTGATGTCTTCTATTAAAATTTTCATTTTGTTCAATAGATTTTTCAACTCCAGGATGTCTGTTTGATATTTTATTATTGTTTCAATCTCTCTATTAAATTTCTCTGATAAATTTCTGAACCATCTATTTGTATTTTCTTGAAGTTGACTGAGGTTGTTTAAAATGGCTCTTTTGAATTTGTTATCAATAGATTCATACATCTCCATCTCATTATTTACTTTATATAATCATAAATCAAAATTTCATACCAAAATAAGAGAATAACAATAGTTAATACAATGTGTATCATCTTCAAAGTAGTTTCTCAGAGTATAACATATGCACATAAGACTCTCTCTGACAAAAAATAAACAGATAAGAGCACAAAACTTTCTTTTCCATGAACAGAAACTAGTGGTAAAATTGAAAAGCATTAGCATATATATTAAAATACTTTTAAAACAGGAGAGTAGGTAATTTAGGGAGTCATTTGAACTTCTTCCTATTTTCTATTTAACTATCTTCTGTTTTGCTAGATATATATATAAACCTCATATAAGAGAAACCATGTGATTTTTAAGATTGTGTGTCTCACTTATTTCACTTAACATTATGTTATCAAGTTGCATGCACTTACCAACAAATAACTCATGTTTATCTTCCTTTATAGCACAGTAGTACTCCACTATGTATGAATACCATGTTTTCCTTACCATTCATCTGTTGATGGACATATACTCTGTTTCCAAGATCTAGTTATTTTAAAGTGTGCTTTTATAAAGTGGGTATGCATGTGTCCTTACGATATGATGATTTTAACTATTTTGGGAAGATATCTAGAAGAGGGATAGCTGGGGCAAGTGGAATTTCTCTTTTTAGTTTTTTGAGGAATCTCCACACCGATTTCCATAGCAATTGTACTAGTTTACATTCCCTCCAACAATGTAGAAGAATTCTTTTTCTCCACATCCTTGCCAGCATTTGTTATCACCATATTAGATTTTTAGATGATAGCCATTCTTTGTGTAGTAAGATACCTCAGTATAGCTTTAATTTGCATTTTTCTGATCAGTAGTGGTAATGAACATTTTTTCATGTATTTATTGGACGTTTTTACTTCTTCTGAGAAGTGTCTATTCAGTTCAGTTGCCCATTTTAATTGGATCTTTTATTTTGGAGAATTTTTTTGAGTTCTTTATATGTTCTTGATGTAAGTCTTCTGTCAGAGGAATAGCTGGCCAATTTTTTTCCCATTCTATAAGTTGTCTCTTCACTCTCTTGACTTTTTCCTTTGCTGTGCAAAAGCTTTTTGATTTGATAAGATCCCATTTGTTGATTCTTGGTATTATTTCTTTTGTCATTAGCATTCTGTTTAGAAAGTCCTTGCCTACACCTACGTCTTCAAGAGTTGTATCTATTTTATTTTCCAGTAGATTAAGTGTTTCTGTGTTAACACTTAGGTCTTTGATCCATCTTGATTTTAGTTTAATACGTATTGAGATATATGGGTCTAGACTCAGTCTTCTGCATGTGGATATCCAATTTTACCAGCCACATTTATTAAAGAAGGTATCTTTTCTGCAGTGTGTATTTTTGACCCCTTTGTCAAAGATCAAATAGCTATATGTGCCTGGGGTTGTTTCTGCTTCTTCTATTCTGTTCCCTTGATGCACACGTCTACTTTAGTGAAAGTAACATGCTGTTTTAATCACAGTAGTTTTATACTGTAGCTTCAAGTCTGGGACTATGATGCCACCTGCTTTACTTTTGTTATCCAGGATTGCTTTTGCTATTCTGGGTCTCTTCTGGTTCTATATAAATTTTAAGATTGTTTTCTCTAGATATGTGAGAAATGATTTTGGTAGTTTGATTGGGATTGCATTAAATCTGTATATCAGATTTGGAAGTATAGTGATTTTGATTACATTGGTTCTGCCTACCAGGAACAGGGGATATCTTTGCATTTTAGGATGGCCTCCTCAGTTTCTTTTTCCAGAGTAATATAACTTTCACTGTAGAAGTCTTTCACTTCCTTGGTTAGGTTAATACCTAAGTGTTTAATTTTCTGATGCTATTATGAGTGGTATTGTTTTCCTAATTTATTTTTCAGTGAGTTCATTATTAGTGTATAGGAATTCTATTGGTTTTTGTGTATTTATTTTGTATCCTGCTACACTGCTGAATTTGGTTATAATTCTAGGAGTCTTTGGTGGAGATTTTTGAGTCTTCCAATTAAAGGGTCATGTCATCTGCAAAATCTCTTTAGAGTCAGTCACTGACACAGTTTTATCTGTCTGGTGATATCATGTTTCCCTAAATTTTTTTTAATTCTCCTATTCTTGTATCAATGCTGTGCATTGAAGAGGAACAGTTAGGTATCAGAAATTCTTGGCATGTCCTTTGTTGTAGCTCCTATGCCCGTGATCAATACAGAAATAGTAATGCTAGGGCGGCTCGGAAACTGCTCTGGGAACGTGTGCTCCAGACAGGGCAGCACAGGGCCTCTCAATTGAGCCCACGAAAGTGTGCTGAGGTCAGCAGGCGAACGAGACTGGACTCTCAGCCACACCTGTCCCGCGCCAGAGAGCGACTGGCCCGGCGCCATTGTGGGGGGCGTGGCGAAAAACCAGAGCGGTGGGAACCAGTGCAGGGAACCCGCGCTCCGGACAGCACGCTGAGCCTCTCAGGCCCAGGGATCGTGAAAGGGCGGCGAGAGCGGAGGCGAGCTAGACTGGTCTCTGCCTGAAAGTATGCGCCTCTGCTCACCACCCACCAGAGGGCGCTCCTGTCTTACTGGGACGGACCTGCACAGAACAGGACTTTGTCACAAGGATTGAGATTGACTAAGGGACACAGAAAATACAGTGGCACAGTACCAAAGAATCAAGGACTGGGCCAAACAGGTAGCAACTTCGCATACCCAACGAATTGAAGAGGTAGGATCTGGCAGAAAGCTCAAAACCTAAAAGCAAGCTCCACTTGGAAGATACTGCAGAGAAGTAGTCATCTTCTAAAGATCTTAAACACTAGCAATAAAGTAACCTACTATAGGTAATTTGCAAACATCACCCCAGGAATTAAAGAAAGAAAAAATGAGACGACACTTAAACAAGATGCAACCACACACATCCAATTCACCAAAGGTAAACCTAGGGAGCAACGAGGTGGGACAATCCGAAAGCCACCCACCTGGCCTATCTGAAGTGGTAACAACAAAGCAACTGAATGAGGTTCTGGAAAAAATTAAAACAGAAATAATCTCACAGATAACTGCAGAGATAATGTCTACAATGAAGACCATGCTTAAGGACACTATAGCTGATACAGACAAAAAAATAGATGAACTTAAGAAAACTATAGAAACCATGAATGCTCAGCATAGGAAAGAAATGGAATCTATAAGGCAGATTCAAGCAGATATCCAAGAGATAAAAAATTCCATTGAAAGTATTTGTAGCAGAATAAGCCAATGCAAGGACAGGATCTCAGATATAGAAGACAGGCTTGCAATTAGTGATCATGAAATGGAAAAATTCTTAAAAATAGCAAGGGACCATGAAAAATCAATTCAGCAGCTGCTAGATGACTCAAAGATAAACAACTTAAGAATAATTGGAATAAATGAAAAAGCAGGAGATAGCATCAACGACATTAAAACCTTGTTCAAAGACATAATCAGGGAGAACTTTCCTGGAAGAGAAAAGGAATTTGACACCCCTATAAGTGAAGCTTTTAGAACACCAACTAGACATGATCAAAAAAAAACTTCAGCCAGACATATTATAGTCAAGATCCCAGAAATTCAACAGAAGGGCAGAATCTTAAAAGCTGTTAGGGAGAAGAGACAAATCACCTATGAAGGAAAACCCATCAGAATCACAGCTGACTTTTCAGCACAAACCCTCAATTCAAGAAGAGCTTGGAATGATGTATTGCAAGCTCTAAAGGAAAATAATTTTCAGCCCAGATTGATGTACCCTGCAAAACTATCTTTCAAAATTGATGGAGAAATAAAATACTTTCATGACAAAGAACATCTGAGAAAATTTATGACCACCAAACCAGCACTCCAAAACGTTCTGAAGGACATTCTAGAAAGAGATAGGAACCCCAACAGAAGGAATCCACCAGGCAGGGCAAATAATTAAATAGCCGGAAAGCGGAAAAACAAAGAGTGGGAACCAACAACAGGAAAATATCATGACAAGTCAATACATATCAGTTTTAACCATCAATGTTAACGGTCTCAATTCACCAATCAAAAGGCACAGACTGGTGAAATGGATCAAGAAGCAAGATCCAACAATATGCTGTATACAAGAAACACATTTAATTCAGAAAGAAATTCATAGACTGAAAGTCAAAGGATGGAAAACAATACTCCATGCCACAGGAACCCAGAAAAAAGCAGGGGTAGCTATTCTTTTTGCAGACAAAGTGAACTTCAAGCCAAGAAGGATTCAGAGAGATAAAGACGGTCATTACATCCTTGTAAAGGGAACAATCCAAGAGGAAGAGATAACGATCATAAATATATATGCATCAAATACCAATGCACCCAGCTATATAAAACAAGTACTAAAGGACATGAAAAATCAAATAAGCACTAATACAATTATATTGGGAGATCTCAGTACTCCACTGTCACAAAAAGATAGATCAACTGGACAGAAAATCAATAATGAAATAGTAGAACTGAACCAAACTTTTGAACAAATGGACTTAGTAGATGTCTACAGAGTGTTCCATCCCACAACATCAGAATACACATTTTTCTCAGCTGCACATGGGACGTTCTCCAAAATAGACCACATACTAGCTCATAAAACCTGCTTAAGTAAATGCAAAGGAATTGAAATTATCCCATGCATATTATCAGACCATAGTGCAATGAAATTGGAAATCAATGGCAAAAGATCCCACAAAAACTCCCTAAACACATGGAAATTAAACAGCATCCTCCTGAACAACCAATGGGTCACAGATGAAATTAAAGAAGAAATTAGTCACTTTCTACAACTGAATGATAATGACAGTACAACATACCGGAACTTATGGGATACAATGAAAGCAGTCCTAAGAGGGAAATTTATAGCATTAAACACTTATATCAGGAAAATAGAGCAAGCGCAAATAAACAACTTAAGGGTGAACCTCGAGCTTCTAGAAAAAGAAGAGCAGGTTAAGCCAAAAGCCCGTACAAGGGAGGAAATTATAAAGATCAGAGCAGAAATTAACGTATTGGAGAATAAAAAAACAATACAAAGAATCAATGAAGCAAAAAGTTGGTTCTTTGAAAGAATAAATAAGATTGACAAACCCTTATCCAACCTTATTAAAAAAAGAAAAGAAAAGACTCAAATCCATGCAATTGAAAATGAAAAGGGTGATATCACGACAGACCCTGCAGAAATCCAGAAGATCATCTATACCTATTTTGAAAATTTATATTCTACTAAGATGGAAAATGCAGAAGAAATGGACAGATTCCTAGATTCGTATGAATTACCAAAGCTGAATCAAGAAGATTTAAAAATCCTAAATAAACCAATATCAGCCAATGAAATTGAAGATGTAATTAAAAACCTCCCAACAAAGAAAAGCCCAGGCCCTGATGGATTCACTGCCGAATTCTACAAGAAATTTAGAGAAGACCTAACGCCCCTACTTCTCAAACTTTTCAATGAAATTGAAAGGGAAGCAATACTCCCAAATTCATTCCTGGAAGCAAGCATTACCCTGATACCAAAACCAGAGAAGGACCCAACTAAGAAAGAGAACTACAGGCCAATCTCCCTAATGAACATAGATGCAAAAATCCTTAATAAGATACTGGCAAACAGAATCCAACAAATCATCAAGAAGATTATACACCATGACCAAGTTGGATTCATCCCAGGGATGCAGGGATGGTTCAACATACGTAAATCAATAAATGTAATACAGCATATTAACAGAACCAAAGACAAAAATCACATGATCATCTCAATAGATGCAGAAAAAGCTTTTGACAAAGTCCAGCACCTTTTCATGATAAAAACCCTACAGAAAATTGGAATAGAGGGTCTTTATCTCAATCTGGTAAAAGCTATCTATGACAAACCAACAGCCAATATTATACTAAATGGCCAAAAACTGAAAGCCTTCCCTCTAAAATCAGGAACAAGACAAGGATGTCCACTGTCCCCACTCTTATTCAACATAGTTCTGGAAACTTTAGCCAGAGCGATTAGACAAGAGAAAGAAATAAAAGGAATAATGATTGGAAAGGAAGAAGTTAAATTATCATTATTTGCAGATGACATGATACTCTACACAGAAGACCCCAAAAACTCCACTAAAAAACTGCTAGATTTAATAAGCAAATTCAGTAGTGTAGCTGGATACAAAGTCAATACTCAAAAGTCAATAGCCTTCCTGTACACAAATAACAAACTTACTGAAAGAGAAATTAGGGAAACAATACCTTTCACAATAACATCCAAAAAAATGAAATACCTAGGAATCAACCTCACGAAGGATGTAAAAGACCTCTATACTGAAAACTACAGTACTCTGAAAAAGGAGATTGAAGAGGATATCAGAAAATGGAAAGATATCCCTTGCTCCTGGATAGGAAGAACCAATATAGTGAAAATGGCCATACTTCCAAAATTGTTATACAGATTTAATGCAATTCCAATCAAAATTCCAACAGCATATCTCACAGAATTAGAGAAAACAATCCTAAAATTCATTTGGAATCAGAAGAGACCTAGAATAGCAAAGGCAATTCTGGGCAACAAAGGCAAGGCAGGGGGCATCACTATCCCCGACTTGAAATTATACTATAAAGCTACTGTGATAAAAACAGTGTGGTACTGGCAAAAAAACAGACCTGAAGATCAATGGAACAGATTAGAAGATGCTGAAACAACCCCAGACATACTAAGCCACCTTATCTTTGACAAAGGTGCCAAACACATTCGCTGGAAGAAAGATAGCCTCTTTAATAAATGGTGCTGGAAAAACTGGCTCTACACATGCCGAAGATTAAAACTAGATCCATATCTTTCACCATGCACTAAACTAAATTCAAAATGGATCAGAGATCTAAATATTAAAACAGAAACATTAAATCTGCTGGAAGGTAGGATAGGTAAAACCCTTGGAGACATTGGTGTAGGCAAAGACTTTATGAATAAAAACTCAACCGCACGGGAACTATCCCAAAGAATCAATAACTGGGATCTCATCTTATTAAAAAGCTTTTGCACAGCAAGAGAAACCACCAACAGAGTGAAGAGACAACCCACAATGTGGGAAAAAATGTTTGCCAGCTGTTCCTCAGACAAAGGATTACTATCGAGAACATATAAAGAACTCAAAAAAATCAGACCTCCCAAATTTAAAGACCTACTCCAAAAATGGGCATCTGAGATGAATACACATTTCTCAGATGAAGAAATACTAATGGCAAATAAATATACAAAAAAATGTGCAACATCACTAGTCATTCGAGAGATGCAAATTAAAACAACACTGAGATACCATCTCACCCCAGAAAGAATGGCTACTATAAAGAAATCAACTAATAACAAATGCTGGAGGGGCTGTGGGGAAAAAGGAACCCTTCTTCACTGTTGGTGGGAGTGTCGACTGGTACAGCCACTGTGGAAGTCAGTGTGGAGATTCCTCAGAAAACTAGGGTTGGAGGTCCCATTTGACCCAGTTATTCCCCTTCTGGGCATCTTCCCAGAAGAATTAAAAACATCGTACCACAGCGATATATGTGCACCCATGTTTATAGCAGCACAATTTGTAATAGCCAGATCTTGGAAACAACCCAAATGCCCATCAACTGAGGAATGGATAAGAAAGATGTGGTATTTTTATACAATGGAGTACTATTCAGCCATAAAGAAGGATAAACTGGAGACTTTTATAGGTAAATGGATGCAACTCGAGAAAATACTCATAAGTGAAATAAACCAGAAGCACATGTGTAAGCATCGTATTATCTCTCTAGTATGAGAAACTGAAAGAGTAAATAAGATCCAAAATGTACAATAGACATGGTGAATCAAAAAGAAACTGGTCAAAAGGAAAGAGAGACTGGAATAGGGAAAAGAAAGAAGGGAAAGGGAAAAAAATTGTATATATATATATATATAAGATGGTTAAGATAGATACACTACCATTTTTACTTAGTTCATTGAAGAGTAAGGTTTGTGCCAATAATGTTTGGACAATTGAATGCTAATGTCTGGTGTCCTGAATAACTAACTTAAAGATAGTAATACGTAATGTATTAACCATTGTTACCCTCCTATTATGTTTGTTTGAAAATTTGTTCTTCTTTTGATTTGTTTTGTTTTTTCTTCTCTTTAAAATAAAAAAAAAAAAAAAAAAAAGAAATAGTAATGCTAGGAGGTGACTTAAGTGTCTTAAAACTCAGGACCAGCACAACAGATGTGCTGCCAGTATGGAATACATCAGCTGTGAAGACTAACACGTGGCCATGATGGAATCCAAGCCCCCAGCTACTGAGATCTGATTCTCACTGTGGGTCATTTTAAGCCCAAGGCCAATGTAGTCAGCCAGTGGTGACGTGTGCCAGAACTTGAGTGCATCTCATTGTGCCTGCAATTTTCTATTTACAGTACCTTGGTGAGTCTAGAAACTCTGTGGGTACCAGCCTGGAGTCAGATACCTTAGGAGTTTGTCCAGTGCTGAGTTTTGCCATGGTGGGCTTGACACTGAGTTTCAATGAAAAATTCTGTGGATATGTCCTTCTGTTTCCTCCAGGAGGATGGTATCCCTATCCACACTGTGCTGCCTGAGGTTACAGGAAGGCTTACAGGTAATGTAAAACTGTCCTTCCTAGCCTCCTTCATGTGTCATTTTTTATTGTACTATAACCAAACATTGCGAACCCTAACCTGATTTCCTTAGCTCCAGTGCAGGTGTTTTCAAGTGTGAATAGTTGTTCAAATTTATTTTTTTGCCGGGGGCACATTTCCTGGGGAGTGTTTCTCTGGCATCTTGCTGTACTCTCCCTAGTTTTTAAAATAATATCTTAATATTTGCTTTGAGAATTGCAATTTTAATATCCTAAATTTCAATGATCTGGCTTAAATTTATATCAATTCAATGCTTCAATAACATACAACAGCTCTTCCTATACTGGACTGCTTACTCTTCATAATGTTTTTGATAGAAATTTAATCTTTATACATTGTTCATCTAATATCTTAGATTTTTAGTTATTTTATGTTTTTGTTTTTAATCTTGTAGGAAATAAGTTGTAGAGTTACAAACCAAAATTGGAATAATACTTTACGGAATGTTATGATTTATTTATATAGTTTCAAATTACTACCTAGTTCTTTTCATTTTGACCTAAAAGACTCGCTTTATCATTTCTTATAGGGCACTCTACTGGTGAGAACCTCCTCAAATTTTCTTTTATCTGGAAAGTTTTAATGTCACCTTCAATTGAAAAGGATAGTTTTGTGGCACATAGACTTCTTTATTGACATTTTTCTTCAGTGCTTTTTATATCTTCTAACTTCCATGATTTCAGATGAGAAATCAGCTATTAATATTTCTGAGACTTTCTTGTGTGTGAAAAATTATACAGTATCACTTTCTTTTTTTTTTCAAGATTTTTTTTCCAACTGTTGGATTATGATGTATTTCAGTGTGTATCTCTTCCAGTTTATCCTACTTAGAGTTTATTGAGCTTCTTTCATGTGTAGATTCATCATCAAATTTGGAAATATTTGGAACATTAATCTGGGCAAATGTGCTTTCTACTCTGCTGCACTTTTTCTCTTTCTAAGATTTCTGTCATCTATATGTTTGTCCACTTGATGGTGTCCCACATGTCCCTTGGACTATCTTCAGTTTCCTATATTCTTTTTTCCTTCTGCTCTTAGAAATAAATAATTTTAATTTTACTACCTTCAAATTCTCCTATTCTTTCTTCTGCCTGTTCACATGTGCTTAAACCACTCTAATGAATTATTCCTTTCACTTACTGTATTTTTCAGCTGCAGAATTTATAATTGCTTCTTTTGTAATGATTTTTATTTACATATTGATATTTTCATTTTATATATTATTTTCTGCTTCTCTTTACTTATTTGTACATAGTTTATTTTAGCTCTTTGAACACAATACAGTTGATTTTAAATCTTTGTCTAGTAATTCTTATGTCTGAGCTTCCTACAGCATGGGTTTTCACTCTGGTTTTTCCAGTGAGCAACCAAATTTTCCTGTTTTTTAGTATGTCTTGTGATTTTTTTTTGCTAGAATTGGCTTTTAGAATTATATGATATGCTAACTCTGGAAATAACATTATCCCCCTAATAAAAAATTTGTTAGTTGTGATTGTTGAACACTATAGTTGCCTCTGTTTTGTTAATTTAAAACTTTTCTCAAAAAGACTATTCTTTATCATGCATGGTGACTGAATTATCTGTAACTTAAGCTTATGCTCATGTAGCTTTATAGAGAACTTCAAACTCTAAGTGCTAAAAATTGAAAAGTAAAACAATTCTTCCAGTCTTTCCATCAGTCTTGCAGGTGGCCTTTGGAAAGATTAGGACAGACTAACACAATAATTTGGAATGAGGTCTGCTCTTCTCCTTCTAGAATCAGGGACAAATGTCCTACACTGGGAAAGAATGCTGCTATCTTCAAAATTATAGCTGAGCCAGAGAGAAGGGAGGGCAAGAGTGAATAAAAATGCCATAAATCTTTCTTACCATTCTTTTTTTTTTTGTGGGTACTGGGGGATCGACCTCAGGACCTCACGTGCCAACAGGCACCCGTGCCACTGAGCGATATCACCAGCCCCTTTTTCATATGTGGGTTCCGGGAGTCAAACTCAGGCCCTTGCGCTTGCAAGGCAGGCACTTATGCCACTGAGCCATCTCACCAGCCCTTTCTTACCATTCTTAAGCTGATTTCTTAACTCCATTCTTGCATGGACACAGTAAATATTTTACTTTTTTCCAGAGTTTCAGTAAGTCATTTCTGACAGTTTCTATTTCTTTAAATTTTTTCTGTGGAGTGATGAGTTTTGATCTGTTTACTATGCAATTTTACTGGCACAACTCCTACATATATGACATAATAAATTTGATCTCTAAATTACCAACACTAAAAACTGATGTTTTAATGAGGTACAGTGGTACACACCTGTTATTACAGCTACTTGGGAAACTAAGGCAGAAGAATCACAAGTTTGAAGCCAGTGTAAGCAACTTAGTGAAACCTTATCTCAAGATAAATGGAGCTCTTGGTGTAGCTTAGTGGTAAATCACTCACCTATAATGTGCAAAAGCCTGGATTCAATTTACACTACCTGGGGGAAAAGTGATTTGTGAATTTCCAGGCTAGTCACTATTTTCATCCACCACCCAAAATTAGATAAGGATTGGGAATGTACAGCTTCAGTGGTAGAGAACTTGCCTAACATGAATAAGGCTCTACAGTCAATCCCCAGCTCTGAAAGTAAAAAAGCTAGTTAACCTATTAATATACCTGATTTAACTGAGATACTCCCTGAAATTTAATTGCATCTGGTGAGTTTTTCTATTTCCAATGCCTAGTGCAATGTCTGTAATAAAGGAAAAGCTCAATAAATGCATTTTGAATAAATAGAACTACAAAATTTAATCATTAATAGTAATAATAATGTTTATAAAGAAAAGTGAAATTCCAGGAACAAAGAATTGTATTAAAAATCAAAATTTAGGGCCAGTGAGATGGCTCAGTGGCATAAGTGCCTGCCTGGTAAGCACAATGTCCTGAGTTCAACTCCCAGTACCCACATATGAAAAAAGGGCTGGTGATATCGCTCAGTGGCATGGGCGCCTGCTGGTGTGCGAGGTCTTGAGGTTGACCCCTGGTACCCACACACAAAAAAAAAAATTAAAAAAAATCAAAATTTATACCCACATATGCCTTTACATTTTCTGAAGTACTTTCATATTTATTATACTATCAGAGCTTGTAAACATTCTATGAAATAAGAATGGTAGGTGTTATTACCCTTATTTTATAAGATTAAGTGATTTATTCCAAGTTAACCAACTGCAAGTTGCAATGGTAGTAATTACATATATTTCTGCTGCACACATTTCTCCAAGGTTTTTTGTTTGTTTTTGGACAGGGTCTCACTATGTAGTTCAGGTTGGCTTTGAACTCACTATGTAGTTCAGGCTGGCCACAAACTCACAGTGATCCACCTGCCTCAGCCTTCCAAGTGCTAAGATTACAGCATTTTTAGTCCCTTACTAGTATTATAATCTCAACTTGTTTCTGTAGAAGGGAGAAGAACCTCTTCAGGGTGGTTTACTTCCCTTCTTAAAGAATATTGTTCATTTTCATAGTTCTTAGTCTCTTGTAGAATTCTTTGTCTTTCATCTGGGGTACAGCAAGTGGCCAAGATGAATTGAACATCTCACCATAAGTCAAAAGCAATGGTCAAACTTTGAACCCCGTATGCAAACTCACTAGCATCATCTGATAGTCAGCCTAGCCATTCTTTGCATTGCTGGATAAATGCAACTGAAGAGAGAACCTGGACTTGAGTAGTCCCCTCTGCTGCTGGGACCTCTCTCAGGGGCAGGACAAGTTGTGAGTTGGAGGAATAAGAAGCATCACTCTGAGTGGGCTTAAAGCACCATCCTGTGGGGCTTAAAGCTGTCTGTGTGCACCCAGTGGGATTTAAGTCTCAGAAGCATGATGAGGGAGCTGAGGAATGTTGACTTCTGGGGCACTAGGCTCTAGTGGAGTTTCTGAGTCACTTGAAGAGGATGGGACTGATTTACTGGCCTGAGGACTATCAGGAGGAGGTCAGGCTGAGGAGAATACCTGGTGTGGTTGTCTTCATTAAGCAGACTGGACAGTCTCATACCCCCTGAAAGACAAGTGGGGATCCAAGGACAGGATCATCAAATATATCTCTCTCTTTCTCAGACACCATTCTAAATACCATAGTTTCTGGGCTTTTCCTGAGAGAAAAGTGTCACAAAAGCCTGAACATAGGGACTTAACTATGCCTTCTGTTTTATGCAAAAATGATTTAATTGAAAAATGGTCTCATAATTTAAACTGCCATCCATACCCATCTCTCACCATTTCTTAGTTCATATTGAACCCATACTGTATTGCAATAATAGGTAAGTTGTTCCTTTTTCAAGTTGGCAGGGTCAAATCTTTCTCACTGATCAAGGATATGGCCTAGTAGCAAATTCAGTGGAATGTGCAGGGCATGGTTCATGCGGTTTCTCATGGTTCATCTTGGGGCCTAGAGAGATACAACTAGGTCTTGAGTCCTTAGATGACATCCCATGCAGAAGGGAGAGACCCATTTAAGCCCACAAACATCCCTTTTGAGATTCAAGTATTCCAATAGACAGATGTTTCTGTCTGACTCTAGGATGATGTCAGCATCTTTCATAGAAGCATAGAAGAAAGCCTTATGGAGGGCTTTTTGTCTTCATACTGGGGCCCACTAACTCCTTAGGGAGAGGGGTATTGAGCCACTTGATGGCTTTACTTAACCCTCACAAATTTCCACAAGATCAGGGTGGAGTCCTCCATACTGGCACTCCCTTAGCCACATTGATTCACTTGATGGCTCTACTTAAGCAGGATGGAGCCACTTGAGAAACAGTATCTCTTACATTTACTTCAGTAGTAAAACCTTTGGTACTTTGTTTAAGGTAGTAGAGACAGAAACCATTTTTGTGCAAGAAAAAAACCTTTAGAAAATCCTAAGAATAAGGATGTATCTATTTTTGTATACTCACATTCACTTGTGTTAGGCTTTACTGGATATTCTTTTTTTCTGCTCAGGCCATCAGGCATATGTCTAAATTACCTGAATTTTATTAGAAGAAACATGGAAGAAATATAGCCAGATTCAAAAGAAAAGAGGGAGAAAGCCCACAATGTTGGGAAAAAAAGGAAGAAAAAGCAAAGGTACAAGCTCAACAGAACAGTTTATTTCAGAGCAAATCTGAGAGGGTCCACACTGGCACTTAGACCAGACTGGTAATTATTGTACAGGCTATAAATTATTTCATAGAGTCATGAGCATAAAGGGGGTGCTGTGAAAGAAAAAGGTCAAAATGGAACTTCTGAGGGGTAAGGTTTGATGAAAAGGAGCTACCTATCAGGGACAAGCTTAGGAAAGTACAAGGAGTGGTGGTTCCCTGTCAAGAGCAGGGCTGAAGAGTGATGGGAGTTGTAGGGTGTAGCTGTGCTTACCCATGATTATACATCTTTAGCAGGTGTAAAAGTATAGAGGGGTGGAAGAAGCTTAAAGTGGTGTCTGGTCAGCCTACGATGATGGTGGTCAGACTCTTTCACACATATTCCTTATAATCGGAGGCTTAGCTCCTATCTACCAGGGTGAGATTTCCCAGTGACCATGAGACCAGTTAAAAAAATGGTAAACATACATGACAGAACCCATGTAGCTGATCCAAAATGGGCAACCAGTCACATGAAAAGAAAAGATGGTGGCCCTGATTAAGCTAACACCCTGAAAAAGAAACAGCCATCTAGGGAAAAAGCACAGATAGGACTTTGACCTCAAATGGAGTAAACTGGAGGGAGCAGAGATCAAGCTAATTCCCCAGAAGAGTAGCAAAATATAGAAAACAGAAATGCAAGGACAAAAAGGCATGATAACAGGCTCTGGCTATTTAACTCATATGTGCAGAGTGACCACAAATGGGAAAAATGAAAGAAAATGGGAAATAAACTCAGGGCAGACCCACAAGCCTTCTACAGGTGGAAGAAAAATGCAGAGGCTGTCTTAGTTACTTTCCTTGTTGCTGGGACAAAATACACAAAACCCAAAGTTAAAGGAGGGAAGGTTTATTTAGCTCACAATTCATAGAGGTTTCAGTACATAATCTGCTGGCTCCAAAGCAGGGTGGCACATAGGAGAGGGGCAACAGTTCATGGTGGGGGGAAGACACCACAAGCAACAAGAAAGGATGGCAGAGCAAGCCTCTTTCTGTCCCTTATATTGTATTTGGGCTACCTGCCCTAGGACAGGTGTAGCACTCACACCCTTAATCCCAGCATTAGACCATGAATCAATCACAAACTCTAGATTCAGCCACCTCTGAAAAGCCTGGCCCCCCCATGACCACATGAGGCTTTGAGGGGGACATCCAGACACAAACCATAACAGAGGCCTTGTACTCCCTCCATGCACACACACATGCTGGGAAATATAGGAAACAGTTCCTAGTACCAGCTTCCCAAGCCTAGGGGAGAGAGAGAGAGAAAAAAAAATGTGCCCAAAAGGCCTTACCTGTTCTCCTGGTTGGCTAAGCCAAAATATGTTATCAGGGTCTGGAGTGCTGGAGTCTCCTTATAGAGGTAATTTCTAGGTCCTTTCTGTCCTGAACAAAGAATTGAATGAAATAAGCATAAAAGGTGTCAAAGTTTCACATTTATTAAAGTAGGAAAAAACAGAAGGGTTAGGAAAAATAGTCTCTGCAGAGCGAGCTTGGGCCAAGTAAAAGTAGGACAAAGAAAGAAAAAAACTAAAAATAAAGATACACACTGCAGCATAGTGTGGGCTATTTGAAGAGACATGATAGTGTGTGGTTAATGGCAACTGTACCTATTTCATGTTTCTCATTCTGGCAGCATGTCCAGGACATCCTATCAAAAACCTGAATGAGTTCTTGTGAGAAGTCCCTGTGTAGGGCCTTCTACACAGGGAATGGTTGTGGGCATGTGTCCAGCTTTTACATCACACCTATTTTCCCAGCTAGTTTTATATTTTTGTTTGTTTGTTTTTGTCCCCTGCACCTTGAGACTAGGTCTCTGTCTTAGTCACTTTTCTTGTTGCTGAGACAAAATATCTAACACCCACAAGCTAAGGGAAGAAAAGTTTATCACAGTTTGTAGAGGTTTCAGTCCATAATTGGCTGGCTCCAAGGCAGGGTGGCACAGTACACAGGCATTGAAGTGGAGAAACAGTTCATAGCAGCAGAAGGTAGCAAAGCAACAAGGGCTGACCACAGCTCTTTCTACCACTTATATCTTATCCAGACTTCTTAGAATGGGTAGCATTCAAACCCTTAATCCTAGTGCCCTTGAGACTAGCATTGCACCATAAATTAATCCCAGCATCACACACTCTAGATCCAGCCACCTATGAGAAAGAGCCACCTATGATTGCATGAGGCTTTGGGGGGACATCTAGACACAAGCCATAACAGTCTTGCTATTTAGTTCAGGCTGGCCTTGAACTCACTATATAGCCCAGGCTGTCCTCTAACTCATGGCATCCTCTTGCTTCATCTTCCCAAGTGCCAGGATTACAGGCATGTGCCACCATGCCTGACCCTCCAGCTAGTTTTAGCCATATTTTATCTTCCTATCTCACTGGGACTACAGACTTGCACTACCGCACCCAGCTTGTGATGGTAAATTTTATAGACAAACATCAACTATATTCCTATATACTTTTCATGATTATCCTTGAGGTCTGTGATTGCTTTTATCTGTAGGGTCAGACCCTATAGTGGGAACTTAAGCCACTGAATTGTAAAAACTAAATGCAATGTGAATAATTAGGTCCTGCAGTCACAAGAGTCAAGAGATGACACTCAATTTGTCACTGGCTAGTGTGGTTTTTTCAGTGATAATGGAAACTGAGGGAACAGGATGAATTTACAGGTGAAAGCTTATTGAGAAGTAAGAGAAAATGGGAAGAGACTTCAATTTGAGAAGAACTGAAAGGAGTACAATTGTGATGAAGACCAGATTAGCACATTTAAAAAAAGGAAAGAGGATAGATATTGTGGGGTTGTTGAGGTGGAGTAAGGTCTCTTTCACTATTTCAGTTCTGGTTTTGCAGTTTTGGAGATGTATATATGGCCTGAAGGAACAATCCAGTTCCCATGAGATGATTGTTCTTACTTGGGAGATGCAGTCTCAGTTTTGCAGAGGCTCTGCTGGAACTAAGGTGACTGCAGGTTTAGAGCAAAAATAAGAGACTTCTGGGACACTATTTCAGGGTTTCTAGCACAGGATATTGTGAAACTTGGCAGTTAAATGTCCCTACATATCTCTATCTTGGTGTCAGTCTTCAAGGGGGATGAAATAGGTTGAGTACATTTAGGGCTAATAAACTTTGTACTACTTTTGTAGACAGACACTCCTTAAATGATTAACATTCCTATGTGCAGAGTTGAGCAGGAATCTGACACACAGTTTTAAGGTGATAAAGATGACAGATACTGTAAGGAATAAAGTGAGGCAGAGACCACTCAACAGGCTTTTGTGAAAGCAACAAGGCATACAGTTTAATACTTGGGGCAGGCAGACAGAGGGTGAAAAGACCATCTGCAGTGAACAAAGAGAAGCAGACCTTATATAGGGATTGAAAGAAAGCAAGGGACATTAGGCAGGAAGATGTTAATAAATATCAGTGGTCAAAGTTCTCTGGCTGTCTTGCACCTCAGTGGGCAAAGTCCTTGTGGCATCCAGTGTAATATTTTGGGTGTCTCCAGATGTCTGGGGACATGCAAGATTTCTTGTCCTATCTTATCTCTTTCACAGTATCCTGTGTTTGCCGAGGACAGCATCAGTGCTAAGCTGAGTCTCAGTTGAGAACAATGCCCCTGCTGGCAAACAGGTTGGGCACTGCCTTATAGATACAAAATGATAGCAAAGATGCCAAGATTTATCCCACTTTTAGTTACCCAAGGAGGCCCAAGTGAAGAGTTACATTTTTTTAGTAAAACTAACTTTTTAGTCCCTAACTGCCTCAAAAGAAAACACAAATCATGCTTTTCATGAATAACAGATTAAAAGCCTGAGAGTTCCTCTGTCCCACTATGTTGGTCCCAACAGTTTTTTTTTGTTGTTGTTGTTTTGTTTTGTTTTTTTTAGCATCATTTATTCTTGGAGTCATTTTGGTGAAGGCATCTTGGCTTTAATAACACACCTGGTTTTGGGGGTCAATAGGATTATTTGGGAGGGTGAGGGGGCAGGGAAAATATATACTGTACTCTTTGTTGCTATGGTGATCTCTAACTATCTCATTTCCTCCCATCTCAAGATGACATAGTAAAGAGGCGTGTGGTTACTATAGTGGTCATCAGAATCAAAATAATAATCAGGGGCCGGTGAGATGGCTCAGTGGCATAAGTGCCTGCCTTGCAAGCGCGAGGGCCCGAGTTCAACTCCCGGAACCCACATACGAAAAAGGGGCCGGTGATATCGCTCAGCGGCATGGCTGCCTGTTGGCGCGCGAGGTCCTGAGGTCGACCCCCCGGTACCCACAAAAAAAAAAAAATAATAATAATAATAATAATAATCAGAAGTCTAACTCCTGCAGATGGGTGGCACTAACTAGTTAATCAGGGTGTTCTTAGTAGTGAAATATATAGGAAACTTACTGAACCCATTCTTGATGTAGAGAAGCAGAAAACTTCAATAAAGGTCTTAATGGAATCACAAAAAAAGAGTCATAGTTCAAATTTGAGCCCAAGTTACAGACCCAGAACCTTTAGAATGCAAGAGATGAAAGACCCCCTAGAGAAATGACCCGGTATACTGTGAAAAATTTATATTCTTCATGTTTCTCATATCCTTTCCCAAAGGAACCTTTTACAAAGGTGACTACACACTGGAGAAAAGGAAATAATGAAACCTTTAAGAAAATAATGGGCATTGGTTCTGAAGTGACCCTAAATCCAGGAGATCCACAATGTAACTGTCATCAGTCAGAATAGAAGCTCGTAGAGGTCAGATGATCAATGGAGTTTTATCTTAAATCTATCTTGCACTAGGTGTGGTGGCACAAACACTTGGGAGGCTGAGGCAGGAGGATGCCATGAGATTGAGGTCAGTCTGGACTATATAGTGAGTTCAAGGCCAGCATGAACTACCTAGTGAGACCCTGCCTCAAAATATGAAAAAAAAATCCATCTTGTGGTGGGCATACCCAGATCCTGTCGTTATTTTCTCAGTTCTGTAATGCATAATTGGAGTAGATATACTTAGCAGCTGACAAAATAATCACATTGGTTCCCTAATGTGTAGGATTGGGGTTATTAGGGTGGGAAAAGCCAAATGTATGCTGCTATGTCTTTACCTAGGAAAATGGTAGACTCTAACAGTACTCCATTCCTAGAAAGATTTCAGAAAATAGTCCCACCACCAAGACCTGAAAGATGCACAGATGATTTCCACTACATCCATCACATCTATCTACATTATCCACACTCAACTGCCCTATTTGGCTTGAGAAAAAGCTAGATGGATCTTAAATGACTATCAATTCATAATTGTGGTCTGCAAAATGGCAGAATAGAACTTTTCAATTCCTCCCTTGCAGAAATAGTAATGTGAACTACACATATGCATAAAAATACCTCTATATAGAGCTAAGGAATCCAAGTAAGAGAATACAGCATATTGGAATAGTACAGAAACAAGAAAATACATATTGAAGTGGGTAGGAAGGACAGTTCCATATTGCACATATCACCCCTCATCCAATTAAAGACAGCAAAGCATGGATAGTGAAGTAAACACTCAACTTTCCACAGTACCAGATCTGCCCAGTTGAATCTGGAAGTGTGCCAGCTCCTCTAGCACCAGGCTTCAGACCTATCCCAGCACAGGTCTGGCCCACATAACCCAGAGTCCATGTCAGTATTTTCAGAGCAAGCTTCCAGACACACCCCAGTGCCAGACCAGCACCTGCAGAATCTAGCTCCATGTCAGCCTCCACCATCCAATATACCCGTGGGCCACGGTTTCAGGCTCATCTCTGTGTCTACAGAATCCAGACTCACCTTAGTAGACCCAGCCTCCAGGCCAATCCCTATAGCTCCAGGATCAAGGCTGGCACCTACCAATCTAGTACATAAGCAAGCACCTGTGGGTCTAACCTTTAGGACAGATTACACAGATCCAGGCTCTAGGCTGGCCCTATGCTTCAGAACAGACCCTGCAGATATAGGCTTCAGTGGATCCAGGATCCAGGCCTTCTCCAGCTGACCTAGAGTTAAAATTAGCCACAGTAGACCCTAGTGCCAAGCTAGCCACAACAGGTTCAAGGTTCAAGACCACCCCTGTATAACAAGGAAGACTCCAAGCCAATCACAATAGACCCAAGACCCAGAACAGCCTCCATGGACTCAAGACCAGGCCAGCCCCCATAACTCAGGCTTTGGATTCATCCTTGTGGGCCCAGGACCAGGGCCCATCTCAGCCACCACTGATTCAGGCTTAAGGCCTGCATCAGCACTACATTGGCCCCTGCGAAGCCCCAATTCAGGCTAGACCTAAAAGACCCAAACTTGAGATCCACTTGACAAGTACACTCCAGTAGACCCAGCACAAAGCCAACCACTGTGAATCCAGAATACAAGTTTGCCCAAAGGAACACAAACTCCAGGCAGCAGAAAGACTACCATGGACTCCATTAGACAATGCACCCAGAATCTCTAGGATGGATTGACTAATGGAGGGTTTTCTTTACCAAAATTAGTCTGTAAAGACTGTAATAGGTTTCTACTTCTTCAGATACACAGACAATGATGTATATCCATAAAGATTACAAATAATGAAGGAAACATGACACTACTATAGGAACAAAATAAAGCACCAGTAAACAGTTCTAAAGAGATAGAGATCATTGATCAACCTTTCTCCAAAGAACTTATACAAATGACTACTACACATATGAAAAGAAGTTTAACCTCATTGGTCATCAGGCAAATACAAATTAAAACACAATGATATACCAACATCCACTAGGATGACTATGATAAAAGACAGGTAATAACAAAGGTTGGTGTCTTAGTTACATTTATCACTGCTGAAACAAAACACCTAACACCCAAAGTTTAAAGAGGAAAGGTTTATTTTGGCTCAGTTTGGAGAGATTTCCATTCATAGTTGGCTGGTTCCAAGGCAGGGCAACATGGCAAAGGAGAGACAGAAGGAGAGAGAGAAGTCACAGAGGAGAGACAGAAGTCAGCAAAGCAGCAAAGTAGTGAGGAAGCAGCAAGTGACAACAGCAGCCCTCATTCTCTCCCTTATATTCTATCCAAGATACATGCCATTAGGGCAGGTATCACTCACACCCAAGATGGACCTTCCTATTATCTACACCCAGAAATATGCCAAACCAATCAGTGGGCTAATTTAGTAATCACACACCATTAATCCCAGTATCACGTGTTCTAAGTCCAGCCACATCTGAAAAGCCCCACTTATGACTGCACAGACTTGGGGGGACATCTAGACACAAGCCATAACAATTAGCAAGTATGTGGAGAAACCGCAAAACTTTGTGCATTGCTGATGCAGGTGAAGAATGCTTCAGCCCCTTTTAAAACATTCTGGCAGTTTGTCAAAAGATTAAATCTACTCCTGGATATACGTCCAAGAGTAATGAAAACATACATCTATGAGCTGGGGATGTAGCTCAGTGGTAGAATGCATGCTTAGTATGTGTGATGCCCTAGGTTGAATCACCAGCACCACAGAAAAAGAAAAAAGAAACATACAGCCATACAAAAAAACTTATTCATGAATGTTTATGGAAACAATTTACAATAGCCAAATACTATAAACAACACTAATGTCCAGCTCCCGAAGAATGGATAAATAAATTTAGTATGTTCATATGATAAAATATTTTTTCTTTTTTTTCAGTTTTAATTTTTTATTAGTGCATATTTGTATTACAAAATGATTACATCCCTTCTGGGGACTTGGTAAATGTACATAACAGATCTCAATTCTTTTTTTCATCCTTTTTCCCTCACTTCCCTCCCCCATCCTTCTGTCTCTTGGTCCCTTACCCATTTGAAAAAGATCTCCCTACGTCCTATTATCTATCTTTTTGGGGCTTAATATTAATATTTCATTTATTTGTTTAGAAAGTTCATTTCAATGAATATGAAATCAGAAAATCTAGAAAGAAAATAATGAAATTCTACTTACTTTGCATTTTACATACTTTTATTCAAAAGAGGCAACTACTCTGCTAATTACATTTCTATTCTTAAAGAGGTTCAGAATACAAAAAACACAAAATTAAAAGATTATTTATTCAATTTTTATTTTTTTTACTTTATAAAAATTAAACAAAATTTCATAATAAAATAATAAAAACAAAACAATGGTTAATACACTGTGTATCATTATCATGAAAATAGTTACTTACAGTATAAGACAAAGACCAAATTTTTCTTACAAAGAATTTTATTTTGCTATTTATTTATCATTTGGGTTTCTCATATAAGAGAAATTATGTAACATTAAAGCTGTGTGTCTTATTTACTTCACTTAAAATTATGGTCTCAAGGTGCATCTTTTTAACTACAAATTACTCAACTTCACCTTTTTTATAGCACAGTAGTACTCCATTGTGCATAAATGCCACATTTTCTTTACCCATTCACCTGTCAATGGGCATATGGTTTGTTTCCAAGATTTAACTATATCATGAAATATTATTTGACAATGAAAGGGAATGAAGTATTGATATATGCTATAACATGAATGAACCTTGGAAATATTATACTAAATCAAAGAAGTTAATCACAAAAGACTACATATCATATCATTCAACTTACAGGAAATCTACATAGAAGAGGCAGATCTATAAAGATAGTAAATTAGTGGGCTGGTGAGATGGCTCAGCGGCATATGAGCCTGCCTGGCAAGCGCGAGGACCCGAGTTCGACTCCTGGAACCCACATACAAAAAAAGGGCCAGTGATTTTGCTCAGCGGCATGGGTACCTGCTGGCATGTGAGGTCCTGAGGTCGACTCCCGGTACCCACAAAAAAAAAAGTAAATTAGTGATTGCCTAGAGCTGGTATGAGGAGAGTGATGGCTACTTGGTACAATTGAATTGTACACTTTGATCTGGTGAACTGTAAGATGTGTGAATTATATCTCAAATAAACCACTTTAAAAAGAAACAAAACAAAAAATCAAATAGAAATAAGCCAGACATGGTGGTATGTGCCTGTAGCCTCAGGTACTAGGGATGCTGAAGCAGAAGACTCACTTGAGCTCAGGAGTTCAAGACCAGATGGGCAGTGTGAGACTCTGTCTCAAAAGAATCAAAAGAAAAGCAGGGAGGAGAAGTAGAAATGTCAGGAATTCAAAATAATCATCTTCAAAAATCTCAGTGAGCTGCAAGAAAACATAAACAACAAGATGAAACAAAGAAAATGGGAAGTTTAACACAATGGTAGAAAGAAACAAAGAAACAAAATTCTGGAGAATGGCAATGGATTATCATAATTTTGACCAGGTAGTGAATTTACTTTTTGTTTTATGGAAAAAAAGTAAAACAAAATTTCATAACAAAATAACAGGAGAATACCAATAGTTAATACCTTAAGTATTTTTATCTTTAAAGTAGTTACTCAGAATACAAGATACAGGCATAAAAATTTCTCCAAACGATATTAGCAGAAACATTTCTTTTCAATGAACTAAGAGAAACAAGAAGTATAACTAACTTATATTTTGTTCTTTTTTTCCCTTTTCCCTTCCTTCCTTTCTCCTTTTTCCCATCCTAGTTTTTATTTGCTTTTGAACAATTTCTTCCCATTTCACAATATCTATTGTACATTTTGGACCTTATTTACTCTTTCAGTTTCTCACACCAGGGAGACAATACAATGTTTACACATGTGAGTCTGATTTATTTCACTTATGAGTATGGTCTCAAGTGGCATCCATCTACCTATCAAAGTCTCAAATTTATCCTTCTTTATGGCTGAGTAGTATTCCATTGCATAAAAATACCACATCTTTTTTATCCATTCTTCGGTTGGTGGGCATTCGGGTTGTTTCCAAGATTTAGCTACTACAAATTGTGCTGCTATAAACATGGTTGCACATATATCACTGTGGTATGATGTTTTAATTCTTCTGGGAATATACCTGGAAGGGGAATAGCTGAGTCCAATGGGACCTCTAATCCTAATTTTTTAAGGAATCTCTATACTGATTTCCACATTGGTTGTACCAGCCTGCACTCCCACAAACAGCGGAGAAGGGTTCCAGGTAGTGAATTTAACAATAAATGTAGTTTCATTGCTGGAACAAATTAAAACGTCTTTTTGGACCTTATTGAGTAGATACTGACATGGCAAAAATGCCTTTTGCTCCATCCCTATCAATAAGGCCAACAGAAGCAGTTTACTTTCAGCAATACACCTTCTCTGTCTTCACATACATATCAATTCACAGACTTGTGTCTTATTTACTTCACTTAACATTATGGTCTCAAGGTGCATCCTTTTTCCTACAAATTACTCAAGTTCATCCTTCTTTATGCCACTGGAGCATAAATCTTGATCACTTTTTTTTTCCTTTTCATGAGATATCACACTGGTCCATTACATTGATAACATTTCACTGATTGAACCTAGTGAGCAAGAAGAAGCAACTGTACTAGACTTCTTGGTGAGACATTTGTGTGTCAAAAAGTGAGAAATAAACCTGACTAAAATTCAAGGACCTTCTACTTTAGTGAAATTTCTAGGGGTTCAGTGGTTTAGGGTATATTAAGATATACATTCTCAAGTGAAGGACATGTTGCATCTTTTCCATCCTACAACCAAAATAAGCCCACTGGGTCCTCTTTAGAGGCAGCATGTTGCTCATTTGGAGGTGTTACTTTGGCCGATTTGGCATGTGATCCAAAATTCTGCTAATTTGAAGGTGGGCTCAGAGCAAGATAAGGTTCTGCAACAGCTCCAAGCTACCCTACAAGCTGTGCTGCCACATGGACCATAATATCCAAGAAATCCAATAGTACTTGAGGTGTCATTTGCAAATAGGAATGCTGTTTATAGCCTTTAACAGACTTCTATAGATGGATCAGTGTAGACGCTTAAGATTTGGGACCAAGGGTCTGCTCTCATCCACAGATAAGTTCTTTCCATTTGAAAAACAGCACCTGGCTTGATACTGGGCCTCAGTAGAAACTGAATACTTGATTATGGGTCACCAAGTTACATATGATCTTAGTTGCTTGGTAGTAACTGGGTGTTATTTGACCCACAAAGCCACAAAGTTAGATGGCAGCATTCATTATAAAATGGCAGTGATGTATATATGTCATCCAGCTCAAGCAGGTCCTCAGCGCATGAATAAGTTGCATGAAGAAGTGGTGTAAATTCTCATTATTCCTACTTCTACTACACTACAGCCACACAGGATTATCCTATTGTTAGCTTACAGAGGAAGAAAAGACTCTGGACTGGTTTATGGATGGCTCTGAGTGAAGACATGCACCATCCAAGGTGGACAGCTAGAGTGCTGCAGACCCTTTTCTGGGATATTCCTGAAGGATATGGTGAAGATAACTTTTCCCAATCATGAGAACTTTGAGCACTTTGGTTTTTCAATCTGCTTGGAAGAAAAATGGCTGGATGTGTGATTATATACCACTTCATGGGCTTTAACCAATGATTTTGCTGAATGTTTAGGGACTTTTAAGGTATATGATGGAGAAATTGGTGGCAAAGAAATGTATAGAAGGGATATGTGGATAGACCTCTGTGAGTTGGCAAAGAATATTCCATTAGAATACTCAAAAAAGGGTAGCTTCAGCAGAGGAAGACATTAATAGTAAAGGAAACAGGATGACCCATTTTATGGACACAAATTAGCTTCTTTTCTCAGCCAGCCCTGTCATTATCTGATGGGCTCATTAACAAAGTTTCCACATCCCCAACTCCAGAACCCTGGCACAGAGATCTTGTCTGAAGAAGAGTGCCGTAAAACAGATAGCTCCTAATCTTTTACCAAAAGAACTTATTTCATTTGTAACACAGTGTGGAGACATTAAAACATGAACATGCCCTCAAAACAGTGGAAGTTGTGCTAAAAGGCAATTTGGAGGACAATTACGGAGCTAATGAATCTATAGCCTAGACTGTAAGCTAGCTATCCTACAGGAAAGAGCCAGGTAATGTAACAACTTGGAAGAATGTTGCTGGCATCCAGATCTTGGAAACAACCCAAATGCCCATCAACTGAGGAATGGATAAGAAAGATGTGGTATTTTTATACAATGGAGTACTATTCAGCCATAAAGAAGGATAAACTGGAGACTTTTATAGGTAAATGGATGCAACTCGAGAAAATATTCATAAGTGAAATAAACCAGAAGCACATGTGTAAGCATCGTATTATCTCTCTAGTATGAGAAACTGAAAGAGTAAATAAGATCCAAAATGTACAATAGACATGGTGAATCAAAAAGAAACTGGCCAAAAGGAAAGAGAGACTGGAATAGGGAAAAGAAAGAAGGGAAAGGGAAAAAAAATTGTACATATATATATATATATATATATATATATATATATATATATGATGGTTAAGATAGATACACTACCATTTTTACTTAGTTCATTGAAGAGTAAGGTTTGTGCCAATAATGTTTGGACAATTGAATGCTAATGTCTGGTGTCCTGAATAACTAACTTAAAGATAGTAATACGTAATGTATTAACCATTGTTACCCTCCTATTATGTTGGTTTGAAAATTTGTTCTTCTTTTGATTTGTTTTGTTTTTTCTTCTCTTTAAAAAAAAAAAAAAAAGAATGTTGCTGGCATCAGAACAAATATCAAACACTGATCACAGAAACCATTCTATAAAAAAGAGCTACAATTTTAAGGGATTGTTTGTAGAGCAATATATGCCCCAGGGCATGGTTGAAAACAACAGGATAATCTGTCAACAGTTAGTGGAGTCAAACAACTAGATGTGATCAGGGAAGAGAGTGTTAGAGCTGTACCAGTACCACTATCATCCCAGAATGAATGTAGACACACTTAAAGTTGTGTCTCCTTGAAAAGCAATATCAGAAGTTCCTCATTATGGGAATGGAGGATAGACCTCACTAAAATAACCCAGACACTCAATAAATAGTCAAACAACAAAAATAAACCACAGGGGCAGAAGACAACCAGTATCTGTATTTGCTACAATATGTCATCTAAAATGTCGTTTCCAACAAAAAAATATGAAGTATGCAAAGGAACAGGAAAATATGACTCAAGTACCAGGAAACAGAAGTCAATAGAATCTACCCATGACAAAACAAACTTTTGGACTTAACAGAAAAAGATTTCATTGTAGCTTTTTTTTCTGGGTTGAATTGTGTCTCTCCCGCCCCATTAATTTGTTGAAGACTTAGTTTTCAATAACGTAGCATGTGGATTTCTTTAGAAATGGTTTCATTTCAGATGAAGTTAGTTAGGTTAAGATGGCATCATACTGGATTTAGGTGTGCCTTTATGTTAAAGGGAATGTGAATAGACAGACTCATAGTGAGAGTGCCATGTGAAGACTGGAATTATACTGCAATAGGTCAAGGAAATATAAATGCCGTGTTTTAAAAAGAAAAGAGGAATAATAGAGTAAGAAAAAATATTGAAGAAAGCAATATATAATTTTTGAGAAGTGAAAAAATAGTGTTTTGATGGAATAAGGAGAATTAGAATTTATGAGAAACTAGTAATCTCTAAGAGTCTAGGAACCTTCAATTTCCCCTTTCCCTCTTACTCCCATTTGCCTCACAATACACTTCACATTTATCTTGAAGGTTTTAGGGGATAATCATATTTAAGCTGATAACATGATTGCTGCAAGACTGAAGCTACTCCTCAGAATTTCCCGTGTATCTGGTCCTTTCTTGTTTTAGTCTAATAATCTGAATATGAAGATGCAAAATATTCCATTCATTTTGCAAAGCAATTTAATTACAGAGAATCAAGAAAGAGTAAGCCCAATACTGTTAATTGAGAGTGATGTTCATGATATTATAATTGCTATTAAAGTTATAAGAAAGGCACTATTTTTTCAAATTTTGAGTAAGTATAGGCTGACACAGCCATATTTCCCATAGCTTTGGACAAAAAGAGCCTTGGGGTGGAATATGCAGCACAGAAAGAAAAACAGGAGGAGATGAAGGGGGAGAAGAGAGGGGAGGAGAGGGGCAGAAAGGGGAAGGTAGAAGAGAGGAGAGAGTGCTTTCACCAATGAATCACAGAAGTGGATATGCTCTCTGAGAAGCTACATTGAAAGTAACTCCCCAGCCATCACTAGTGGCCAGAGAACACATTCACTGCACTCTATCAGAGATCATCTCCTGCAGCATATGATGCAACTTCTCCACATGAATTTCAAATGATCTTTCTCTAGACCTTCTTTATATAGAAATAATAAAATAGTATGTAACCTACGGTTTCCTTCTGAAGCGTTGAGTGATAGAAATATTTTTGTTTGAGGGAAGATTGTAAATTAAAGTTCTATTTATCAAAGTGGTTAGGTAGTTTTGATGAGTTTGGACAACAGAGGGTGGGGTGTAAGATGCTTTAGATATGCTATGAATTTAGGTCCTACCTCATGGGATAAGTGACAGTGGAAAGCAGCAGGTAAAAAAGCCTCAGTTCTTATCCTAAATATAATGAGGTTTTAACAATCAAGCACCATCTGTTTTGTTTAAAGTCCTAAAAGGATGAATAAGTAATGAAAATAAGACTGTTCCTTTCCTGTAAACATTTTAAACTTCAACACTTAATGTGAGAGTAGGAGAAAGGAATTGAGGTAGTTTAATTATAAAAATGTTTTGGGTCTCCTTTGAAATGAAGTCCTATATTTTAAATAATCTCAATTGTTCTTAGCTCTGGTCGTAACAGCTTTTGCTGTGACATGTGTCATATTGAGCATAAGTTGGAGATAGAAAATGAAAAAGGAAAAAAGAAAAAGTCAATTTTATTTGAAGATTAGTGTAAAATAAGGCAGGCTAATAAGAGTACTATCTTTCCTAGGGTGAAAATCCCATTTTTAAAAACCACAGAAAATTTGCTCTTGCTTAAACTTAATTCTTTGCTAAATGTTACTACCTATAAACTATTCAAGAGTGCTCAAACAGGTGGCTGTAGTTGGAGTTGAGGGAAAAGTGAAGGAAATCTTTATCTTCGTATTATAATTGTTGTGTGTGATTGATTTGGCATAAATGAACATGAGGTTTGAATTTTGTATTTTCTCAGAGTGCCTTTATGTGAACATTTTTCACTTTGAGATTGAGTAATTTAATCCAAATTCCTTTGCCTCCCAAGCGTCAGAGAAAACCTTCACTTTATATTTCTCTCTGAGATTTGTGTAACTTTAACTGATGAGTTTGACACAGGAAATTGAAGGTGGTCTATATAAATCATAGCAACCCAAATCTGGGTTGTGTAGGTAATGATGTGTCTCTATGTGTGAAAGCACTTAGGCAACTCTAAGATGCAAGCAAATGTAAATGACCATTCATATTTTATTACTGTAACTGAACTTTCATAAGTCCTTTTCTCTTTGCCATTTTAAAAGTAAAATATTATGGTTTGATACAATACTGATCTGGATTTATTATCTTTAAAGCTAATTCTAAAACCAATGTTCTAGTTCAGAGAGGAAAACCCAAGAAAAAAGCTTAGTATTCTAATGATGATTAATTGGCCTCCACAAAATTTCCACGCAGAAGGTGATTTCAGAGCTGTGCATTTTTTTAAGGATGACTTTTATGACATATTGCTAGAAGGGAGAGGGAAGAGCAGGTAATCTAAATTGATGTCCCTGAGTATCTATCAAAACATACATCGCCAGAATAAAATAATCAAATGGCTTACCCACCAACAGATAATCAAGAATCTACTATTCTGTGCTTGATTTGCCTACTACTGAGTAGTTCTATTCTTTGTAGTTATTGGGATTTTTTTAACATTTCCAGTTGTTTTCACTCAGTGGACATGGCCAGATGTTTCTATCTCATATACAGTGTTTTTTGTCAGATTTGGGAAAAGATGCAGTGGAGTTTATAATAGAATCTGAGGCGGGGCATGGTGGTGCATTCCTGTAACCCCAGCACTTGGGAGGCTGAGGCAGGAGGATCACTGTGAGTTTGAGTCTAGCCTGGGTTACATTGTGAGTTCAAGGCCAGCCTGAACTACATAGCAAGACCCTGTCTCAAAACAAACAAACAAACAAAACCAAAAAAAAAGAATCTGATGATCGCTCTTAGAAAATTGTTCTGTGCAAATGCAAACTGGATGAATTATGTTTCATAATAAAAGGATTGGGAGAGAGAGAAGCTTGATGGGAACTACTTGAGGCCACATGTGAAAGACTTTACCTGCGTATGTCACTCTGGTTTTTTACTTTCAGGTGCAAATTATCATTTACTTAATCATATACCTAACCAAGTTATAGGCAAGCTCTGTACCTATAATGCATGGCTAACTAGTGACAAGCTCATAGATTCTTCCTTTCTTTTTCTTTTATTTTTCTTTCTTTCTTTCTTTCTTTCTTTTTTATTTTATTTTATTTTATTTTTTTGAGACTGGATCTCACTCTGTAATTCAGGCTGGCCTTGAACTCACTATGTAGCTCAGGCTGAACTCAAATTCACAGTGATCCTCCTGCCTCAGCCTCCCGAGTACTGGGATTACAGGTGTGTGCCACCGAGCCTGGCTCACAGTTTCTTAAATCAAGTTAAATCCAGTCCTACAATCTTATCTGACTAATGTGATTTTCTAAAGTGTGCCAGACTTTAATCAATTTATTTGTGATTTTTTAATTCAACAACAGTGAAAGATTACAACATTTTCCAATGCCTGTCATAGCAGTAGGTACAACATCATCTTTCATTTGGAGAAAAAATGACTATTTTCCTTTAGCTATCCTCAATGCTTTCATTTATCATTGTTCACCAGTAATATTAGGTGCAAGATATTCACCAAGGCACTATATCATATTGATTTTCATGTATTTATAATTTTAAAAGTTCTTCTCTGTCCAGCAAATTGTTACTATTTCCTATAAAACTCAACTCATATCTCCTTATATCTTCTAAAATTAATAACATAGCAACAGTTTATAATTATATAGTGGCTAAGCATGGTTGTGCATTCCTGTAATTCCAACTACTAGGAAGGCTGAGTCAGGAGGAATAAGAATTCAAGGCTAGCCTGGGCAACATAGCAAGACCATGTCTCAAATGAAAGAACTATAATTATGTTGTCATCTGAATGTCATTTGTCTCCATTCTACACCACAATTTTTATCTTCTCCTTGAGATCGAATTCTTATCTATTTTTACATCCCATCCTCTAGCCTGTTTCCTGGCACATAGTTAGCACTAAGTAAATGCTTTTGAACTAGTTAATCAGTGAGTTAGTAAATGGCTTCAATTATATCCTTCTTGAATTATTTTCTAATCTCTTTGACCATCACACTATCTCCCCTCTCACTGATACAGAAGTGTTCAAAGTTGAACATTATATCTGCTGCATGTCATTGGAAATTTGCCTACATCTCCAGTTTATGCCTATTATTTTGACATAATACATAATAATTAGTTAACACTCTTTTCATTCTCAAAAGTATCCCAGCTTGAACTGTAATTTAGATGTTCACCTTTTATAGAACTGTGTGTCAGCTATCCTAGAGCCATTTCTAGCCATTGCTTTTTGTTTTGTTTTGTTTTGTTTTGTTTTGTTTTGTTACTGTTTTTTGTTATTTGGGTACAAGCTCAATTCCAGTTTTCCTTTATAACTCTGGCTTAATGCAGTGTCCAGCACTTAGTGAGTATTATTTTGAATGAAAAGGCATTCCTATTGTCTTGTCCCAAGAAGTTTGCACTCTAAAACCACAAAAAAATTGTGACACCTAAACATACACACAGGTTTTAGGATAGACAATCAACATTTATCTTAAGGTTTTGGAAGGTAAATCTAAGTCATTTAATTTTCTTCTACCTGAGGTTATTAAAGTGCAATAATAACTAGTAATTTCAATAAAGGCTTCCTAAATTTGTTATTGTATTGCTTCATGAACATGGTGAATATATTCACACCAAAATTAATGAGATTTTGGTTTGTTTTTGTAGTGCTTGGGATTGAACCTATATCCTCACTAGGCACATGTTTTACCACTGAGATAGAACTAAATATTTGATAGTAGATAAAGAGAAAAATATTCTTTGATCCACTAGCTAAGCAATCAAACAAGTACTTCTCATTTTCCAAGAAAATACACATGGTGCCCTATAAGTAGTTGTTTTTAAGTTACTTGGGAGCTTTGAATAAATACAAGGGAAAAACCCTTAGTGTCAACTGAAGACTAAAAATTATTTTGAAGAGAATAAAATGTAAGCAAAGTAGTAAGTATGGAACTTATGGGGGAAATGGGTTTTAAAATCTGAATAACAAATATTAATGAAAAAGTAAAAGTGAAATGGGTTTCTATGTGTTAGCTAATTTCATTAAGGGAAACTTTTAAAGTCAAAAGTGATAGTGTAGCCAAGCATGGTGGCATAAGCATGTAATCTCTACTACTCAGGAGGCTAAGGTAGGAGGACTGCAAGTTCAAGGCTAGCCTGGACAATTTAATGATACCCTGTCTCAAACAGTTTTAAATAGTAGAAAGGGGTAGGAATGTAGTTCAGTGGTGGAGTGCTTGCCTGGCATGGGAGAGTTCCTGTGTTCAATCCTCAGCAACAACAACAAAAGAAGCAGCACTCTTTTGAGAGGCCGTTACATGCTGAATAGATGTCACTTCTTTATGAATATATTTACAATTTTGACTCCTAAAGTAAGCATAGAGTTATCCACTACATTATTTGAAGTATTGGTTGCTTTTCTTCTTGTTTGTGTAAATAGGATTGAGATATAACTGGATGAGATATAACTGGAAATCTCTGGTATACTGGCTGTACAGGTAACCTAGTTTTATATTAGTGGGCACAGTTGATGACTGAATAGCTTTTCAGTGCTCACAGGTCTACAGCCTTGCCTAAGTGTCTCTCTCTTTTTAAAAAAATAAGGTTATTGGTGTCTGCTACCTCCTTTATATTGAGAACCCACTATGTTGCATTCACTTTTCTGAATACTTTTTTTACTCATTTAATTGTAAGGACAATTACCCTGTAAAGTAGTCTGTAAGGTATTCACACCAATGTCAATAAGTTTTTTGTTTAGTTTCTGTAGTGCTGGGAATTGAACCAGCATTCTAATTCATATTTGAGAAAAATGAGAATCAAAAAGAAGAAAACAGGTTACAATTGAAAGCTGACAGTACAGATAAGGTAGGTGAGAGGAGGAGTTTAGAAATAAAGTTGTCCCTAATTATCTTCTGTAATTAATATTATTTTTAAATTTTTTCTGGTTTATCATGAAAGTTGAGTTGATTTTCTCCTTTTTTCTAAGCCTCACTATCATTCAAGCTAGCCCTCTGAACTCCTGGGCTCAAGTGATCCTCCTGCCTCAGCCTCCTGAGTAGCTGGGACTAAAGTTGTGTACCACAGTGCCCAGGTGATTTTCTCCTTTTGTTTACCAATTGAAGTAAATAAATAGGCTGTAGATATACTTAGGTGTGTGTGTGCACTTCCCCCTCAACATCTGGAACATGACTCTCTATCTGTTACTTTAGCAGCCTACTTCAATTGACCGAAGGTAATTTTAAGGGTTTTCCAATCTGCCTGGAAGATGGGGTTCCTCATATTTTGCAGAGTAATAATAGAGAAGATATCTTCTTCAGAGGTAGATTCCAGTAGTGGAAAGAATCTGGTGAGGGTCTAGAAATACTTCCCTGGCAGAAAAGAAGAAAGAGTCCCCCTCAAGGAGATACACAGATACATACACACACACACAAACACACAAACACACACACACACACACACTTGCATCCTGTTTAAAAGCATTGTTTCTCTTTCTCAAGGTTGTAGAGACAATGATAAGTTTAGCTGTGGTCTTGTGTATGTGCATATGAATTGCAGCATTATTGCCCCCATTGAATTTTATGCCTAGAATTATTAGAATTAATGTTTTTCAATGTAAGGTAAGTATAATCATTGTAAGCAGAAAAATTAGACTCCAGAGAACTTGTAGTTACTTAGGAGAAAATATTTGTATTCCAAAATTATTTTCCAGAAGTTTACTAAAGATGATTGTGACATGTATGTTTATTTGTAGGGACTCATAACATCTGAATATACCAAACCAAAGAGGCAAACTCTTCTACCATTGCTACCACAACTTCTTACCACAGAGGAGTACCACTGCACATAAATTCCAAGCAAAGTAAAAAGAAAAGAAAAAGAGCTAATTAGACCTGAGACTACCTACTGAAGGAGATGACGGCCACAGCTGCAGTGGAGACACCAAAAATGGAGAAAAGTGCCTCCAAGGAAGAGAAGCAGCAGCCAAAGCAGGACAGCATACAGCAGGGCATTGCTGATTCTGAAGAGTGGATGAGCTCTGAGAGTGACGCTGAACAGGTGAGCCTTAAGAACAACAACAATAGCTGCCAATCTGGAGATTGTCAGTTGAAGAAAAAGGAGATGCCTTCCAAGATACACCGTCAGCTCTGTCGATCACCCTGCCTGGATCGTCCAAGTTTCTCCCAGAGCAGTATTTTACAGGATAGTAAGCTCGACTTAGAGAAAGAATACCAAGCCAAGATGGATTTTGCTCTAAAGCTGGGCTATGCTGAGGAACAAATTCAATCAGTGCTGAACAAGCTGGGCCCAGAATCACTTATTAATGATGTATTGGCAGAGCTTGTCAGACTTGGGAACAAAGGTGACTCAGAAGGGCAGGTCAACTTGAGTCTGTTAGTGCCCCATGGGCCCAGCTCCAAAGAAAGTGCAAGTCCTGAATTGTCTCTTGAAGATGAAATAGACAACAGTGACAATTTGAGGCCAATTGTCATTGATGGAAGTAATGTGGCCATGAGGTAAGTAAAACTTGTATTTTTTTAATCTCTAAAAAATGTTATTGAACTCATAGAAATCGTCTTCCCTTGCAAAGCATTACAAGAAACCCTTAGTTGTTTGTGTTTTGCATTCCTGTAAGTGAACAGATGCTATAATGATCCTGCCCTTGTCTTTTCTCTCTTCTTTGAAATGGCTGTCAATTTGTTTTCAGTTGTTTTAGATAGCCTAGACGTCAGTGATGCCTAAAAGAAGATATAATAATTTAGTTCTTAAGGTCTGTTGTCTCATCCTTATATGTCTAGACTAACTGTCCTGAAAATAATGTTTTCAGAATATGACTAGGAGGCTTACTTAGGAACTTTCAGTAACTCCCAGATGTTCTAGCAAATTTGGATCCCTTTATCTTTAAGGTACTTTATGGTCTGGTCTTTCCTCCTCTCATTTGAACACATCTTTAGCATTTATGTCATTCTCTTTAATTTTCTCCATGTAATTTATGCTAATTTATACACCCACTACCTGTGTTCTTATCATTTGCCAACTTAGAAGTGACTTCTTCCTTATCTTCATACCCTTCAAGGTACACCACCTCCACAAAGACCACCTTATTTTTTCTGATTCTGATGACTGTTTCTAAGATACAGTTCCTGTGGTAGGCTGAATAATAACCCCCAAAGATGTCCATATCCTGGTCCCTGGAACCTGTGAATGTGTTATTTTACATGGTAGAAGGGACTTTGTAAATATGTTTAAATTAAGGATCTTGAGATGGAAGAGAATATCCTGGATTATCAAGGTGGGTCCAATGTAATCACAAGACTCCTTATTGGAGGGAAGCAGGAGGATCAGAATAAGAAATAGGAAATGCAATAGTAGAAACAAGAAGCTAAAATATAGAAAGGGTCCACGAATCAAGAAAAGTAGATGGTCTTTACAAGCTGAGAAAGGCAAGAAAACAGATTCTATTCTGAAACATACAAAAGGAAAGCAGTCTTATTAATACCTTGATTTTAGACTTTTTAAAAAGCCATTCACTTTTATTTACTAAAAAACTTAAAGTTTACACATACTCTCTAGAAAATATTTAAGAATTCACTGTGTAGTCTCTGGAAAAAAAAACTGGTTTAGACTTGTGATCTCTTGAACTATAAGAATAAATTGCTGTTATTTTAAATCAATGAACTAACTCTTCAATTCGTTGATTTTTTGTATTGGTTTTTAGTCAGAATTTAATTAATTTTTCCCTTATCTTTATAGTTTCCTTCCTCATATTTGCTGTGAAGTTGTATTGTTCTTGTTTTGCTAGGACCTTGTGGTGCATCATTAGGTTATTCATATCAGCTCATTATGTTTTTCTGGTGTGGGGATTTACCGCTACAAACTTCCCTTTTAGGACTGCTTTCATTGCATCCCATAGGTTTTGGTATGTAATACTGTCTAATTTCTTCTTTACTTTCATCTGTGACACATTGATGATTCAAGAGGATATTGTTAATTTCCATGTGTTTGCATAGCTTATGTGGTTTCTTTTGGCATTGATTTATAATTTCAGCACAGTATGATCTGATAATATGCATGGGATAATTTCAATTATTTTGCCTCTAACTAAGTACACATTATTGGCTAGTATGTGTCCTATTTTAGAAAAAGTCCCATGTACTGCTGAGAAGAATCTGTATTGTGTTGTTGGATAGAACACTCTGTAAATATCTATTAAGTCCATTTGCTTGAAGGTTTGGGTCAATTCTGATATTTTTTAGTTAATTTTTTGTCTAGTTGATCTGTCCATTTGTTACAGTGGATATTGGGGTCCCCCACTACTATTGTATTGGTGTTTGTCCGGTTTTTCATGTTCATTACTGCTTGTTTTATGAAGTTGGGTGTGCTGATATTTGGTGAGAATATGTTTATAACTGTCTTATTTAGAAATGCACTTTGTCTGAAATTAGGATAGCAACTCCTGCTTTTTTCTGGGTTTCTATTGCATGGACTATTGTTTTCCATCCTTTGATTTTTAATCTGTCAGTATCTTTTTTAATTAAATGTGTTTCTTATATGCTGCATATTGTTGGGTTTTCTTTCTTAATCTAATCTGCACATCTGTGTCTTTTGATTGGAGAATTGAGACCATTCACATTGAGAGTTAGTACTGAGAGGTATTGACTTGTTCTTGTCATTGCATTATTTTCCTGTTGCTGATTTTCTCATTCTTCCTCTTTTGCTTAGCTGCTCATTCCATCAGATGTAGTCATTCTTTTTGACTTATTGACATTGTTGGCTTCATTATCTCTTTCTAGAACATCTTTGACAATTTTTTGTAATGCTGGTTTGGTGCTCATGAATTTCTTGATATTCTCCTTGTCAAGGAAATACCTTATTTCTCCATCAATTTTAAAAGAATGTTTTACAGGACATGTAAGTCAAGGTTGGAAGTTGTTATCTTTCTTTCTTTCTTTTTTTCTTAGACAGAGTTTCACAAGGTAGTTCAGGCTAGCCTTGAACTCACTGTGTAGGTCAGGCTGGCCTCAAACTCATGGCGATCTACCTGCATCCCGAATGCTAGGATTACAGGCATACACCACCATGTCTGGTGAAAGCTGTTATCTTTTGAGTCTTGAAACCCTTCTTTCCAGGGCCTCTAGGCCTTTAAGTTTTGTATAGAGAAGTCTGCTATGATTCTAAGGGATTTACCTTTGTACGTGATTTCTGGCTCTTCTCTAACAGCTTTTAAAGTTTTGTCCCTCTTATGGGCTTCTAGAATTTTGAATTAATGTGGAGTGGATGTCGTGACTATTTGGTGTTCTATATGCCTCAATTATATGTATGTTTAGTTCTTTCACTGTATTTGGGGAGCTTTCTGCCATTATTGTTGTGAACAGCTTATTTATGCCATTTGTGTTGTCTTCTGATTTTTCACCTATTCCAATTATTCTTAGATTAGTCTTCTTTGCATTATTTAGCAGTTATTGAATCAAATTTTTCACTTTCTTTTGTTATTTTTAAGATGTCTTTGAGTAGTTGGTCTTTGAAGGTCCTATTGTCTTCTGGTTCTGAAATTCTGTCCTCACATAAGTCCATCCTGCTGGCCATACTATCAATATGATTTTTCATTTCATTGATTTCTGAATGAAACATTTTCATGGATTCTAATTCTTTGATAAACTGGCCATTCATATTTTATGTCATTTTGTTTAGCGCATCTGGCTTCCTATTAGTGTCTTCTGAGAACTCCTGCATCTTTTTGGTTATTACTTCCATTATCTTTTTAGTTATATCTCCTCTAATCCTGCTTAGGATCTCTTTGATCTGTTTTGTAAACTCCTCTGCTATGCTTTTGAGTAATTCACCTGTGTGGCTTATACTATTCTGCCCCTTGGTGCCCCCTGAATTGGCTATTGGGGAGTTGGGGATTTGAGGAGGCATTTTGTTGACTTTTTTCCCCATGTTTCTATTGTATTTGTTTGTTTATTTGTTTTGTGCTGAGGTTTGTGGGTTCTGATAGTCTAAAGACTTTGTTGCTAGTATACAGACCTCTTTAGTTGCTGTTATGGCTTATATCTAGATGTCCTCCCAATGTCCGCTCATAGGTGGGGATTTTCAGAACTGACTGGGTCTAGGATGTGTGTTACTGAGATTAAGGGCACATGGTACTAAATTAGTCCACAGACTGGAATTATCATAGTTCTGGGTGTCAAAATCAAAAGGCTGGTAGCCTGGAAGGGATAAAAGGGAAAAGCAGGCTGCCTGCTTGCTGCTTTCTGTTCACTGCCTTCTGCCTGCCACACTATGAACTGTTTCTCCTCTGTGATGCCCATCTGCCATGCCATCCTGCCTTTGAGCCAGCTGAACATGGACTGAAATTTCTATAAACTGTGAACTGAAATAAATCTTTCCTCTTTTATCTCAGCAATGAGAAAACTAATTAAAACTGTTGCTTTTCAGTGATGTACTTTGGGAATGGCTAATGATAATACTTTGCCACAGGTGCAAGACTTGACCACATTGGTTATTTTGAGAAAGGAGGATACAGTGTAGCTAGCCCAGCAACCAAGATCTCTGGGAATGTACTATAGTATTGTTAATGTAAGAAAGGCAATCTGAGTACTGACTTACAGAGAAATAGTGACAATTATGTGACTTTTTTTAATATCAAGCAAAACAGCTACAGTAGTATTGCCTGAGACAAATTAGATATTAACATACTATAAGAACCAGTTATGTACCACCCTTAATCCTACAGAAGAAACCATCAATTGTAATGTAAACATTAAGGCAACCCAGTTATTGGCTTACAGCTAATATGTACTAAATGTAACAGCTGTACCTCTGCAAATGGTAGAAAATAATTCAACAATAATTTTACAGAGTTAATATCAAAGGACTAACAAAGCTTTATGGTTATATTTTAAAAGATTTAGGGTTTGAGAATGGGGAATGCAAAAGAAAAACTTTGAAATATTAAGCTCCATGGCATGAGAAGGAGGAGAGAGAAGTAGTACAATGGATCTTATTGAGGAGTAGAAGGATGTCTATAGAATTAGGAAAAGGTAGGACCAAAACTGGCAAAATATAGAAGATAAAAGGAAAAGAGGGAGAAAAAAAGAAAGAAGGTATACAGAGAGTAAAAATGAGACAGAAATAATTAAAGAGAGAAAATTTACAAAGAGAAGGGAAAAATAGAGAAATAAAAGAAGAAAAAGAGATAAGAAGCAAAGCTGAAGGACAAAAGAAGATAGACCCAAGCCCTAGGAAACTGGTGAAGAAGATAGGAGGGAAGGAAAGAAGAAACAAAACAAAACAAAACAAAACAAAAAGAACAAAACAAAACTGAAAACCATGTTCACACTCACTAAAACAAAAACATAATGAAATGAACAATAATTAAAAACAAATATTTTAAAAAGCAAAAGAAAAGAAAGATTCCAAGCCTGTGGTTTTATCTTCCAGGGTCTACAGTTTTGTGGCAGTGTCCAATTCAAGACATGACCCTACTCTTGCTGGTAGACAAAGAAGGCAGTCAGGGCCCAGATCCATGCTGGATAATCACCAGAAATCTGGCAGTAGAAGTAGGGCTGGATGCCAGTTCTAGGACTTTCAAATCCACAGAAGTTCAAGGTGAACCTGGTGTCTGATCATGGGGGTGGGGCCTGAGTCATTTATCTTATAACATTTTGGGTGTCTCTTGCCAGCTTGACCATGGCTCCCTGACCATGGATGTCCCACATAGTTTTCCCTCACCCTGTCACTATGGGTTTTTAACACTGGGAACCCTGAGATAAAGCAAACCCATGGCTGCTCTGAGTCCCAGGTTCAGTTGGCCCCTCCCTAGAATGGCATCTGACTTTCTCCAGGGGGTACAGCTAACACATGGACTGGAGTCACTCACCAGCTGTTGTAACTCACAGCATCCACTGGTCCATTCTACTGGTGGGTGCATTTCTCCCTGAAGACCCCTGGAATCACCCACTTTCACTCTCTAGATTCAATCTTCCTTTCTTGTGAGCCATGAGCCAGGAGAGAAAGCTGGGGGAAAAGTGTAGATTGCCCCTTCCTTTTTCTGCTTTGTGGTCTGTCTCTTCAATTTCTCTGTAGGCTCCACTTTTCCTGTCAGATCTTTCCTGGGTCTCAGTGATCCACCTCCTTCCTTCTTTTCTACCCCAAGTTGCTATTTTTCAGTGTCTCAATTCTCAATTATGTACCTTAAAACTTTTTTTTAACAGTTTCAACCTTTAATCATTACCCTTATGTATTGTGCTATACTGTTGATAACAGACTGGTATGTGGAGGGAGGTAGAAAGGAAAAATGAAGAGAAAAAAGGAAGTTTTAAGTCAATAGGAAAATAGGGGGAAAAAGATTATCAATAGGGTAAAATCAGACAGGAGATCCATCTCTGTTGAATTATTTTTACAGCTGGAGTAAAGGGCTAGTGTTGAAGGGTGGTTTAGAGAATATTTGTGGGAAGGGGATGAGTGATACAGAAGGAAGGATGTGTAATTAGAGATTGAGGAAACTAAGAGACAGTTGAAACCTGTTACTATGTTGGCAGTTAGTGTTTGGCTCCTCTTTGCACAATTTTGTTAAGGGTTACCCTGACATGCCCATGAAAGGTACTATTTAAATTGAAGGATTGATTAATTCTTTCTCTCTTTTGCACTTATACAGAGAACTCCTGTTATGGCTTGTGTCTAGATGTCCCTCCAAAGCTTCATGCAGCCCTAGGCTTTTCAGAGGTGGCTGGATCCAGAGTGTGTGATGCTGGGATTGTGATGCTGGGATTAAGGGTGTGCAATTATTGCATTAGTCCACTGATTGGTTTGGGATAGTTAGGGATGTGGATAATGGGAAGGCCCATTCTGGGTGTGAGTGCTACCCACCGTAAGGGCGTGTAGCTTGGATAGTATATAAGGGACAGAAGGAGGGCTACTACCATTGCTTACTGCTTGATACTTTGCTGCTTTGCTGCCTTCTGCCTGCCATGAACTGTTTCTCCTCTGCAATGCCCCTCTGCCATGCCACCCTGCCTTGAAGCCAGCTGATTATGGGTGGAAACCTCTACAAGCTGTAAGCTACAATAAACCTTTCCTCCTTTAACTTTGGGTGTTGGGTATTTTGTCTCAGCAACAAGAATATAGTAACCAAGAATATGTATATATATATATATATATATATATATATATATATATATATAGAGAGAGAGAGAGAGAGAGAGAGAGAGAGAGAGAGAGAGAGAAAGAGACAGAGGGACAGAGACAGAGAGACAGAGAGAAAGAGAGAGAAGGAAGGAAGAGAGGGAAGATAAGGAAATAAAGAGAGGTAGAGAGAAAAACACAGGAAGAGAGGGGGAAAGGAATAAAAAGACAAAAAGAGGGAAGGAAAAAATATACAACAGTCAAAACTCCTCACAGTTGCAAAAGCACAAAATCAAAGTGTCCTCATGGTTCCACTTATATTGCAATCTGGTTCCCTAACTCTGTGGTTTGATTAATTGCCTTTCTTTGAGAAAGGTTTGTTAAACCAGATGGCTCTCTGTGCCTGCCCCCTGGCTGCAAAAAGTGCTCTGGATGTGGCTAATTGCTTTTGTCTCTGTTCCAAGATCTGACCACCTCAGGTGTTTGGTAGGGGAGTGATGCAGTGTAATTGACCCATCTTCTGGTTCACTGCCAAGTACCACCAGTTCCATCTTATTTCCCTGCAAGGTAAATCCCATGGTCATATCTGTGTTTTCCATCCACTAGCATTTCACCTAACATGTGCCTGGACACCTTCTGACCCAGGCATCATTCTCAGTCTCTCTGCCTGTGGATTTTTTTGGTCACTTCCCCAGAGGTTCACTCTCTAACCCAACTTAGTAAAGTCCTAGGCTTTCCTGCCTTCCACAGTTTTCCCCCCGCAGGGGAGTTGGGGGCTCCTCTGTGGGAGTTTGCCAATAGGCATGGGCAACATACAGGATGTCCTGTGAACACAACATTCCAGGTTTATGGAGAAGGAATGGACAAGTCATTATTTCTGGGTTCATCTGGCCTCTTCTTCCCCTGGGGTCCTGTCACTCCCACACACTACTTAATCAAGGAGCTCCTGGGCTGCAGTTTTCTCAGTGCTCAGATTCCTGTTTCTAAACATACCTACTTCTTCAAGATGTTTCTTACTCATACAAGCCACTAGGCTTAGCCCTCACAGAGCTCTAATTCATGTCCCTAATCAGAGTACATAGAGGACTAAGCCTGTTGGATCATGTGCCTAATCAGAGTGGTGGACTTGTTTTCAAATTCCTGAGGGTACCCTGCATCTTCTTACACAGCGCCTTCCAGCCTTCATTTTCTCTGAAGCTCTGGCCTATGAATATCTCACTCATTCTGTTCCTCTTCCAGGTGGGGAGGGTAGAATAATTGAGCACCTATTCTACCAGGCAGGCCACCACTGAAATGCCAGCTTCTTACTTCAGAAAGCCTGATCTTCTCCCAAGATAGCATGCACACTGGACCTAGGAGGTAAGGGGTTGCTGCAGTCCAGGAGCAGTGAGGCTTCCCTTTCTGAGATCCCTGATGTTAGATTCTGGTACAGTGAGTTTCTCCTTCCTATTATCTTCCCATATCTGGCTTTCTCTATAGCCTTCATCTCAGTGTACCTGCTTTCCTCTGGTGTGAGTTTCAGAGTCTTTTTCCATTGTTGCCGCCACATAGCCTGCCATAATGGTCTCTCCTTAATGTTTATTTTATATCATGCTATTATGCTGACTTCACTTATCAGCTCTAAATGTCCTTTGGTGGAGTCTTTAAGGTCTATTAAGTATCGAATCACATCATCTACAAACAAGGATAATTTTACTTCTTCCTTCATATTTGTATCCCCTTATTTATTTCTTGCCTAATTCCTGTAGTTAAAATATCAAGAACTATATTGAATGGGAGTAGTTAGAGTGGTTCTTCGTTTTAGAGGAAATCCATTCAGTTTTCCCCCATTCATAATGGTGTTGGCTGTGGATTTGCTATAGATAGTCCTTACTATATTGAGGAATGAGCCTTCAATGCTTACTTGCTTCAGAGCTTTTTCTTTATGAAGGGATGTTGAATTTTACTGAAGGCTTTCTCTACATCAATTGAGATGGTTATATGATTTTTATCCTTGATTCTATTTACATAGTGTATTATATTTATTATTATTTTTGCTTATGTTGATCCACCCTCACATCTTTGGAATGAAGCCAACTTGATCATGATGTATGATGTATTTGATGTGTTTCTTTATTCAGTTTGTAAGCATTTTATTAGGAATTTTTACATCTATGCTCATCAAGGATATTGGTATATATTTTCTTTCTGGTTCCTATTGAACTAAATGAGTTCCAAACAATGAGTTTGGAAGTGTTCATTCTCTTGGAATAATTTGAGGAACACTACTGTTACTTCCACATTAAAGATCGGATAAAATTCAGCAGTGAACCTGTCTGGGCCTTGGCTTTTCTCTATTGGGAAACATTTTGTTATTGCTTCAGTCTCATTGTTTATTCTTGATCTGTGTAGGTTTTTAAAATCATATTGACGGGCCGGTGAGATGGCTCAGCGGCGTACGCGCCTGCCTGGCAAACACGAGGGCCCGAGTTTGACTCCCGGAACACACATACAGAAAAAGGGCCGGTGATATCGCTCAGCCACACGGGCGCCTGCTGGCGTGCGAGGTCCTGAGGTCGACCCCCGGTACCCACACACACAAAAAAAATCATATTGATTCAATTTTGTTAGGTCATACGTGTTTAGAAATTTATGCATTTCTTCCTGATTATCTGATTTATTAAAGTACAAGTTTTCAAAGTAGTCCTTAATAATTCTCTGGATTTCAGTGGTATCTGTTTTAACATTCCATTTTCATCTCTAATTGCATTGATGTGGCCTTCTTTCTCTTCCTTTTGGTTACTTTGGCTAAGTGTTTGTCAGTCTTGCTTAGTATTTTCAAAGAATCAACTCTTAGTTTCATTGATCCTTTGTACTGCACTTTTAGTGTTTATCTCACTATTTTAGCTCTAATCTTTATTCTTTCCTTCAATTCTTTTGGTTTTGATTTGTTTTTGTTTTTCTAAGACTTTGAGATGCATCATTATGTTATTTTTTATTTTAAAGAAAAAACAGCAAAAACAATGATACAAAATTTCAAAACAAGATAGGAGGAGAGTAACAATGGTTAGTACATTGCTTATTGTTATCTTCAGAGTAGTTGCTCAGATTACAAGATAAAGGCATGAAAAACTGATCAAACGATGTAAGCACAAACCTTTGTTTTCAGTGAATTAATAGAAATTAGTAGTATAGCTATCTTAACGATCTTGTATATAAATATATATTTTTTCTCTTTTCCCTTCCTTCTTTTCTCCTTTCCCACATCCTAGTTTCTCTTTCCTTTTGAACAGTTTCTTCCTATTTTCTAATATCTATTGTACATTTTAGATCTTATTTACTCTTTCAGCTTCTTACACTAGGGAGACAATATGGTGTTTACATATGTGAGACTGATTTGTTTCACTTCTGAGTATGGACTCAAGCTGCATCCATTTACCTATAGAAGTCTCAAGCTTATTTTTCTTTAAGGCTGAGTAATACTCCATTATATAAAAATACCACACTTTTTTTATCCATTCCTTGGTTGATGGGCATTTGGGTTGTTTCCAAGATATAGCTATTACAAATTGTGCTCCTGTAAACATGGGTGCATATATATTGTTGTGGTACAATGTTTTTAATTCTTCTGGGAAGATGCCCAGAAGGGGAATAGCTGGGTCAAATGGGACCTCTAGTCCTAGTTTTTTGAGGACTCTCCACACTGATTTCCACAGTGGCTGTACCAGTATACCCTCCCACCAACAGTGGAGAAGGGTTTCTTTTTCCCCACAGTCCCAACAGCATTTGTTACTGGTTGATTTCTTGAAGATAGCCATTCTTTCTGGGGTGAGATGGAATCTCAGTGTTGTTTTAATTTGGATCTCTCAAATGGCCAATGATGTTGAACATTTTTTAAAATTTTTATTTTAAAGAGAAAAAATAGAACAAAATTTCAAAACAAAATAATAGGAGGGTAACAATAGTTAATATATTACATACTGTTATCTTTAAATTAGTTACTCAGGGTACAAGATATCAGTATTCAATTGTCCAAACAATATTAGCACAAACATTTCTTCTCAATGAACTAAGCAAAATTAGTAGTGTTTTATCTTAACAATCATATATATATATAATTTTGTTTATTTTTCCTTCTTTCTTTTCCCCATTCCCCAATCCCAGTTGCTCTTTCCTTTTGACCAGTTTCTTCCTGTTTTACCAGGTCTATTATACATTTTAGATCTTATTTACTCTTTTAGTTTCTCACACTAGGGAGACAATACGATGTTTACACATGTGAGTCTGCTTAATTTCACTTAAGAGTATTTTCTCAAGTTGCATCCATTTACCTATAAAAGTCTCCAGTTTATCCTTCTTTATGGCTGAATAGTACTCCATCATATAAAAATACTACATCTTTTTTATCCATTCCTCGGTTGATGGGTATCTGGGTTGTATCCAAGATCTGGCTATTACAAATTATGCCACTAAAAACACAGGTGCACATATATCGCTGTGGTACGATGTTTTTAATTCTTCTGGGAAGATACCCAGAAGGGGAACAGGTGGGTCAAATGGGACCTCCAATCCTAGATTTTTGAGGAATCTCCACACTGATTTCCACAGTGGCTGTAGCACTCTACCCTCCCACCAACAGTGAAGAAGTGTTCCTTTTTCCCCACAGCCCCTCCAGCATTTCTTATTAATTGATTTCTTGATAATAGCCATTCTTTTTGGGGTGAGGTGGTATCTCAGTGTTGTTTTAATTTGCATCAATTGAATGACTAGTGATGTTGCACATTTTTTCATATATTTATTTGCCATTTGTATTTCTTCATCTGAGAAGTGTGTATTCATCTCAGATGCCCCTTTTTGGATTGGGTCTTTAAATTTGGGAGGTCAGAATTTTTTGAGTTCTTTGTATGTTCTCGATAGTAATTGTTTGTCTGAGGAACAGCTGGCAAACATTTTTTCCCACATTGTGGGTTGTCTCTTCACTCTGTTGGTGGTTTCTCTTGCTGTGCAAAAGCTTTTTAATAAGATGAGATCCCAGTTGTTGATTCTTTGTGATAGTTCCTATGCAATTGGGGTTTTATTCATGAAGTCTTTGCCTACACCAATATCTTCAAGAGTTTTACCTGTTCTACCTTCCAGCAGATTTAATGTTTCTGTTTTAATATTTAGATCTGTGATCCATTTTGAATTTAGTTTAGTGCATGGTGAAAGATATGGGTCTAGTTTTAATCTTCAGCATGCGTAGAGCCAGTTTTTCCAGCACCATTTATTAAAGAGGCTATCTTTTTCCAGGGAATGTGTTAGGCAACTTTGTCAAAGATAAGGTGGCTGAGTATGCCTGAAGTTGTTTCAGTATCTTCTAATCTGTTCCATTGATCTTCAGGTCTGTTTTTTTGCAAGTACCACACTGTTTTTATCACAGTAGCTTTATAGCATAATTTCAAATCAGGGATTGTGATTCCCCCTGACTTGCTTTTATTGCCCAGAATTGTCTTTGCTATTCTAGGTCACTTCTGGTTCCAAATGAATTTTAGGATTGTTTTCTCAAATTCTGTGAGATATGCTGTTGGAATTTTGATCGGAATTGCATTAAATCTGTATAACAATTTTGGAAGTATGGTCATTTTCACTATATTGGTTCTTCCTATCCAGGAGAAAGGGATATCTTTCCATTTTCTGATATCCTCTTCAATCTCCTTTTTGAGAGTACTGTAATTTCCAGTGTAGAGATCTATAACATCCTTTGTGAGACTGATTCCTAGGCATTTCATTTTTTTGGATGTTATTGTGAAAGGTGTTTTTTCCCTAAATTCTCTTTCAGTAAGTTTGTTATTCATGTATAGGAAGGCTATTGATTTTCAAGTGTTGACTTTGTATCCAGCTACACTACTGAGTTTGCTTACTATATCTAGCAATTTTTTAGTGGAGTTTTTGGGGTCTTCTATATAGAGTATCATGTCATCTGCAAATAATGATAATTTAATTTCTTCCTTTCCAATCATTATTCCTTTTATTTCTTGCTCTTGTCTAATTGCTCTGGCTAAATTTTCTAGGACTATGTTGAATAAAAGTGGGGACAGTGGACATCCTTGTCTTGTTCCTGATTTTAGAGAGAAAACTTTCAGTTTTTGTCCATTTAGTATGATATTGGCTGTTGGTTTGTCATAGATAGCTTTTATCAGATTGAGATAAAGACCATCTATTAAAATTTTCTGTAGGGTTTTTATCATGAATGGGTGCTGGACTTTGTAAAAAGCTTTTTCTGCATCTATTGAGATGATCATATGATTTTTGTCTTTGGTTCTGTTAATATAGTGTATTACATTTATTGATTTATGTATATTGAACCACCCCTGCATCCCTGGAATGAATCCAACTTGGTCATGGTGTATAATCTTCTTGATGATTTGCTGGATACTATTTGCCAGTATCTTACTGAGGATTTTTGCATCTATGTTCATGAGGGAGATTGGCCTGTAGTTCTCTTTCTTAGTTGTGTCCTTCTCTGGTTTTGGTATCAGGATAATGCTTGCTTCCAGGAATGAATTTGGGAGTAATGCTTCCGTTTCAATTTCATTAAAATATTTGAGAAGTAGTGGTGTTAGGTCTTCTCTAAATTTCTTGTAGAATTTGGCAGTGAATCCATCAGGGCCTGGGCTTTTATTTATTGGAAAGTTTTTAATTCCATCTTTGATTTCATTGGTTGATATTGGTTTATTTAGAAATTTTATATTTTCTTGATTCAGCTTTGGTAATTCACATGTATCTAGGAATCTGTCCATTTCTTCTGCATTTTCCATCTTATTAGAATACAAATTTTCAAAATTAGGTATATATGATCTTCTGGATTTCTGCAGGGTCCATCGTGATATCACCCTTTTTATTCTTAATTGCATGGATTTGAGTCTTTTCTTTTCTTTTTTTAATAAGGTTGGATAAGGATTTGTTGATTTTATTTATTCTTTCAAAGAACCAACTCTTTGCTTCATTGAGTCTTTGTATTTTTTTTTTTTTGTGGGTACCGGGGGGTCGACCTCAGGACCTCACGCACCAACAGGCACCCATGCCGCTGAGCGATACCACCAGCCCCTTTTCCATATGTGGGATCCGGGAGTTGAACTCGGGCCCTCACGCTTGCAAGGCAGGTGCTTATGCTGCTGAGCCCTCTCACCGGCCCTGGATTGGTTTTTTAGTCTCTAGTATGTTAATTTCTGCTCTGATCTTTATAATTTCCTCCCTTATATGAGCTTTTGGCTTAGCCTGCTCTTTTTCTAGAACTTTTAGGTTCACCATTAAGTTGTTTATTTGTGCTAGCTCTATTTTCCTGATATAGGTATTTAATGCTATAAATTTCCCTCTTAGGACTGCTTTCATCGTATTCCATAAGTTCCAGTATGTTGTACTGTTGTTACCATTCAGTTGTAGAAACTGTCTAATTTCTTCTTTAATTTCATCTATGACCCATTGGTTGTTCAGAAGGTTGCTGTTTAATTTCCATGTGTTTAAGAAGTTCTTGTGGTTTCTTTTGCCAGTGATTTCCAATTTCATTACACTATGGTCTGATAATATACATGGGATAATTTCAATTCCTTTGCATTTACTTAAGCAGGTTTCATGAGCTAGTATGTGGTCTTTTGGAGAACTCCCATGTGCAGCTGAGAAGAATGTGTATTCTGATGTTGTGGGGTGGAACACTCTGTAGACACCTACTAAGTCCATTTGTTCAAAAGTTTGGTTCACTTCTAATATTTCATTGTTGATTTTTTGTCTAGTTGTCCTGCCTTTTGTGACAATTGAGTATTGAGATCCCCCAATACAATTGTGTTAGTACTTATTGATTTTTCATGTCCTTTAATATTTGTTTTCTATAGTTGGGTGCACTGGTATTTGTTGCATATATATTTATGATCGACATTGCTTCCTCTTGGATTGTTCCCTTTACAAGCATGTAGTGAGGTTCTTTATCTCTCTGAATCATTCTTGGCTTGAAGTTCACTTTGTCTGAGAAAAGAATTGCTACCCCTGCTTTTTTATGGGTTCCTGTCGCGTGGAGCATTGTTTTCCATCCTTTGAATTTCAGTCTTTGAATTTCTTTCTGAATTAAATGTGTTTCTTGTATGCATCGTATTGTTGGATCTTGCTTCTTAATCCATTTTGCCAGTCTATGCCTTTTTATTGGTTAATTGAGAGTATCAACATTGATGGTTAAAACTGATATGTATTCATTTATCCTTGTCATGTTATTTTCCTTTTGTTGGCTCCCCCTCTTTTTTATTTTTTTCCTTTCCTCTGTTTAATTCTTTGCCCTGCCTGGTGGATTCCTTCTGTTGGGGTTCCTGGAGTTGTAGTCCTTGTTATCTCTTTCTTGAATGTCCTTCAAAACATTTTGGAGTAGTGGTTTGGTGGTCATAAATGTTCTCAGATGTTCTTTGTCATGGAAATATTTTACTTCTCCATCAGTTTTGAAAGAGTTTTGCAGGGTACCTCAATCTGGGTTGAAAGTTAGGTTCCTTTAAAGCTTGAAATACGTCATTCCAAGCTCTTCTTGACTTGAGGGGTTGTGCTGAAACCTCAGCTGTGATTCTGATGGGCTTTCCTTTATAGGTGATTTGTCTCTATTCCCTAACAGCTTTTAAGATGCTGCTCTTGTGTTGAATTTCTGGAATGTGACTATGATATGTCTGGCTGAAGATTTTTTTTTATCATGGTAGTTGGAGTTCTATAAGCCTCATTTATCTCAACATCAAATTCTTTTTCTCTACCAGGGAAATTTTCTGTTGTGTCTTTGAACAGTGTTCTGATGTCATTTAGGCTATCTCCTGCTTTTTTGTTGACTCCAATTAATCTTAAGTTATTTTTCTTTGCCTTGTCCAGCAGCTGCTGGATTGATTTTTTGTTGTCCCTTGCTATTTTTAAGAATTCTTTCTTTACATGATCACTAATTGTGAGCCTGTCTTTTGTATCTGAGATCCTGTCCTCACATTGGCTTTATCTGCTACAAATACTTTCAATAGAATTTTTGTTCTCCTGGATATCTGCTTGAATCTGCCTTATGGATTCCATTTCTTTCCTATGCTGAGCATTCATGGTTTCTATAATTTTCTTAAGCTCATCTATATTTTTGTCTTTATCTGCTCTAGCATCCTTAAGCATAGTCTTCATTGTGGACATTATCTGTGCAGTTATCTGTGAAATTATTTCTGATTTAATTTTTTCCAGAGCCTCAGTTAATTGCTTTGTTGTTACCACTTCAGGGATGCTCGGTGGGTGGCTTTCGGATTGTCCCACCTCATTGCCCCCTGGGTTTTCCTTTGGTGAACTAGATGTGTGGGGTTGCAACTTGTTTAAGTGTTGTCTCATTTTCTTTGGTTTCTTTAGTTTAATTCTTGGGGTGATGTTTGTAAATTACCTACAGTAGGTTGATTTATTGCTAGTATTTAAAATCCTTAGGAGATCGGGCTGGTGAGATGGCTCAGCGGCATAAGTGCCTGCCTTGCAAGCGCAAGGGCCCGAGTTCGACTCCCGGATCCCACATACGAAAAAGGGGCCGGTGATATCGCTCAGCGGCACGGGTGCCTGTTGGCGCGCGAGGTCCTGAGGTCGACCCCCCGGTACCCACAAAAAAAAAAAAATCCTTAGGAGATGACTACTTCTCTGTGGTATCTTCCAGGTGTAGCTTATTTTTGGGTTTTGAGCCTGCTGGAAGATCCTACATCTTCAATTTGTTGGACATGAGAAGTTGCTGCCTATTTGGCCCAGGCCTTGGTTCTCTGGTACTGTGCCAGTGTATTTTCTGTGACCCTTAGTCTATCTCAGTCATAGAATACCAGGAAGAAAAGCTGTTTAGAACAATTATGTCACTTTTTACTATAGTGGTACCAAAAGCACCAAACACAGCCTAGAAAATGACAGACTGAGCTAATCAGTTATTTGGCACTTTTAACCATATAAAGTAGACTTGTGGTTATATAACAAAATCTAAAACAAACCAGAAAATTATATGCAGTATACAAGTCCTTAATATGTCAATTTTGCCCTCGGGAGTTTAAATTTAAAATGAATAAAGAAGAAATAGAGAACTGGAGGAAAAGGAAGGAATTAGATGTAAGGCTGGAGGACAAAGAGGGATCCCACTAACATTGGGAAACTGGTGCAGAAGACTGGTGGGAAAAAGAGAAGGAAGGAATGAAATGAAGAACAGATCAGAACCACAATCACAAAGAAGTTAGAGACTCTGTTTAGACTCATATGAAAACCAGATAGAACAATGAAGGAAAGAACAAACAGACAACCAAAAACAAAAATGAAGACAAAACACACACACACACACACACACACACAAAAAAAAAAAAAAAAAAAAAAACACCTTCACCAGAAGAAAAAACAAATGAGAGGAAAAAAAAGTTCACTTCCAGAATTTGACTCTGCTGTAGGCAGGCATTTTGTGGTGACAGAGTCCTGTTCCATGCAGATCTGTCCCAGCAAGCCAATAGCAGCCCTTTGGCGGGGTAGTGGGCAATACCCTGTACTCTCTGGCAGAGACCAGTCTCATTCACCTGCCACTGTCAGCTCACTTTCTGTGGGCCTGAGAGACATGGATGGAGTGGTGACATGCTGAGTTCTGAGCACAGTTCTGCTGCCTTCCCCACAATGCCACCTGGCCAATCGCTCTCTCACGTGGGATGCCTGAGCCTCAGAGGCACTCACTACCAGCCAGTGCAGTCTTTCACTGCTCACCTGCTCACAGCTCTCTCACCTTCCTCTGCAGAGGCCCCCGGGGTGCCAGCAGTCACTGTGTGTCTGCAGATTTGAGCTTCTGTCGTGCTGCGATTCCTGACATAGGGAGAAGGCACCCACAGTCACCCCCTCCTTCTTTGTTGAAATTTCTCTTCATTCTCTCTGTGAGCCCTGAACTTCGCTTCAGAACTTTCCTGGGTCCAGGGGAGCCACTACCCTCTTTCTTGTCCTCCCCTAGCCACTATATTCCAGTGTCTGAATGGCAACTTTTAGAGAGGTTTACTGCTTGCTTCTCACAAATTCACCATCTTCCTCAGACCTCAATCATTTTTTCATATATTTATTTGCTATCTATATTTCTTCACCTGAGAAGTGAGTATTCATCTCAGATGCCCATATTTTGATTGGGTCTTTGAATTTGGGAGGTCTGATTGTTTTCAATTCTTCATATGTTCTAGATATAAGTCCTTTGTCTGAGGGATTATTGGCTAAAATTTTTTCACACTCTGTGGGTTGTCTTTTCACTCTATTGGTGATTTCTTTTGCTGTGCAAAAGCTTTTTAATAATATGATATCCCAGTTTTTGATTCTTTGGAGTATTTCCCATGCAATCTGGGTTTTGTTCATGAAGTCTCTTACTACAATTTTTTTCAAGATTTCTACTTTCATTCTCTTCCAATAGGTTGAGTGTTTCTGTTTTAATATTTAGATATTTTATCCATTTTGGCTTTAGTTTAGTGCATGGTAATAGACACGGGTCTAGGTTTAGACTTTGGCATGAGGACAGCCAGTTTTTCAAGCATCATTAAAGAGCCTATCTTCTTCCAGTGAACATGTTTGGCTCCTTTGTCAAAGATAAGGTGATTGAGTGTGTTTATAGTTGTGTCTGCATGTTGTATTCTGTTCCATTGATCCCCAGGTCTGCTTTTTTGCTAATACCATGCTGATTTTATCACAGTAGCTTTGTAATTCAATTTCAAGTCAGGGATTTTGATGCCTCTTGCCTTGCCTTTGTTGCCCAGAATTGCTTTTGCTATTCTATGTCTCTTCTGACTCCAATGAATTTTAGGAAGGTTTTCTTTAGACCTGTGAGTTATGCTAATAGTATTTTGATGGGGATTGCACTAAATCTGTACAACAGTTTTGGGAGCATGGCCATTTTCACAATGTTGTTTCTTCCTCTCCAAGAGCAAGGGACATTTTTCCATTTTCTGATATCCTCTTTGATCTGCTTTTTCAGAGTACTGTAATTTTCAGTGTATAGATCTTTTACTTCCTTTGTTAGATTGATTCCTAAATATTTCTTTTTTTTTGATGCTATTTTGAAAGGTGTGGTTTCCCTAATTTCTCTTTCAGTGAGTTTGTTGTTTGTGTAAAGGAATGATATTGATTTTTGAGTGTTGACTTCATATCCAGCTACACTATTGAATTTGGTTATTAAATCTAGAAGTCTTTTGGTGGACATTTTGGGGTCTTCTATGTAGAGTATCATGTCATCTGCAAATATTAATAATTTAACTTCCTCCTTTTCTATCCTTATTCCTTTTATTTTTCTCTATTATCTAATTGCTCTGGCTAATGTTTCCAGAACTATATTGAATAGTAGCAGTGATAGTGGAATACTTGTCTTGTTCCTGGTTTTAGAGTGAAAGCTTTCAGGTTTTGTTAGTTTAATATGATGTTGGTTGTTGGTTTGTCATAGATGGCTTTTATCAGGTTGAGGTAAAGACCATCTATTCTGATTTTCTGTAGGGTTTTTATCATGAATGAGTATTGGATTTTGTCAAAAGCTTTTTCTGCATCTATTGAGATGATCATGTGATTTTTGTCTTTGGCTCTGTTAATATGGTGTATTACATTTATTGATTTGCATCTGTTGAACCATTCCTGCATTCCTGGGATTAATCTCACTTGGTCATGGTATATAATCTTCTTGATGATTTGCTGCATTCTGTTTGCTAGTGTTTTATTGAGGATTTTTGCATCTATGTTCTTTAGGGAGATTGGCCTGTAGTTCTCTTTTTTTGGTTGGGTCTTTCTCTGGTTTTGGTATCAGGGTAATACTTGCCTCCAGAAATGAGTTAGGGAGTATTGCTTCTCTTTCAATTTCTTTAAAGAGTTTGAGGAGTACTTCATGAAATATTCTCTAAATTTCTTGCAGAATTCAGCAGTGAATCCATCAGGATGTGGGCATTTCTTTGTTTGTTAGTTTTTGTTTACATTTTTGATCTCATTAACTGATACTGGGTTATTCAAAATTTGTATTTCTTGATTCAGCTTTGGTAAGTTGTATGTATCTAGGAATCTGTCAATTTCTCCTGTTTTCCATCCTATAATAGTAAAGACTTTCAAAGTAGGTGTTGATGATCTTCTGAATTTCCACAGGATCTGCAGTGATTTCACCCTTTTCATTACTCAGTGCATGAATTTGAGTCTTTTCTTTCCTTTTTATATAAAATTGGTTAAGGGTTTATCAATTTTTTTATTATTTCAAAGAACCTACTCTTTGATTCATTAATTCTTTTTAGTGTTTTCTTATTCTCCATTACATTAATTTTTGCTCTGATCTTTATAATTTCCTCCCTTGTATGGGCTTTGGGCTTGTCTTGCTCTTCTTTTTCTAGAACCTTGAGGTGCTACATTGGGTTGTTTATTTGTTCTCGTTCTATTTTCCTAATGTGAGAATTCACTGCTATAAATTTCCCTCTTAGGACTGCTTTCATTGTATCCCATAAGTTCCAGTATGTTGTATCTGCTTTCTTATTTAGTTTTAGATATTGTTTAATTTCATCTGTGACCCATTGGTTGTTCAGGAGGGTGTTACTTAATTTCCATGTATTTATGGAGTTTTTGTGGTTTCTTTTGCCATGAATTTCCAATTTCATTTCACTATGGTCTGATCATTATTTTATTTAAGATCTCTTTCAATTTTTTATGTAGCCATTCAGAAATATAAGCTTTTCTCTTAAAGCTTCATTTGCTGCATCCTAAAGATTCTAGTGTATTGTGTTTCCATTTTCATTTATTCTAAGAATGTTTAAAATTTCTTCTCTGATTTCTTCAGAATGATTGACCATTTAATAGTAAAGTAGAAAATAACCATGTGTTTTTTTTAATTTCCATATTTTCTCTTGCTGTTGATTTCTAGTTTCATTCAATTATGACCTGATAAGATGCAAAAAATTATTTCAATTTTTAATTTGTTAATGCTTGCTCAATAGCATAACATATGATCAGTTTTGAAGAACATTCCATGAGCTGCTGAGAATGTGTATTCTGTAGTTCTTAAATAGAATTTTCTGTATAATTTTCTTTTTTAAGTCCATTTTATCTGTGCTTTTGTTTAACTCTGATGTTTCTTGATTGTTCTTTCTTTTGTGTCAATGTCCTACCTATTGGCAAGAGTGGATTATTGATATCACCAACTATTGCTGTATTCCTACCTCTTTTTTTTTTTATCTTGAGTGGTGTTTGTTTTATACATTGGGCACAATTATTGGTGCATGCATTTTAACAATTTTTATCTTCCTCCTGGATTGTTCCCTTTTTGTCTCATCTGATTAACTTTGTATTGAAGTCTGTTTTTCAGATATGAATATACCTACTAACGTTTACCATCAGATTCCATTTGCATGAAATATTGTTTTCTATCCTTCATTTTCAGTCTGGGTATGTATTTGCTAGCAAGGTGTGTTTCTTGCAAGCAGCAGAGTTGGATCTTGTTTTTTAATCCAATCTTCTGTGTCCTTTGTTTAGATACTTAACACCATTTACATTCAGAGTTATCACACAAATATATGTACTGATTCCTGTCATTTTGTTTTTCTATTGCGTGATTCTTTTCCAATTCTCAATAGCTTATCAACTGTTCCTCTTCTGTGGGTAGGACTCTAAGTATTTTCTGCAATGCTGGTTTAGTGATAATGTATTTCTTTAATTTGTGCTTATCTTGAAAGTGCTTTATTTCTTCTTCAGTTTTGAAGTGTTGCTTTACTGAATATACTAATCTAGGTTGGCAGCTTTCTTTCAGGGCTTGAGATACACTTTTCTATACCCTCCTGTGCTTTGGAGATTGTTCAGAGAAGGCGAAATTATACTGATGGGTTTGACTCTGTAATTCACTTGGTATTTCTCCCTTTCAGTTTTTAATATTTTTTATTGTTGTTCTGTACTCTTACAATTTTAAGATAATGATAATGTGATGTAGAAAGATTCTTTTCTCACCATGCTATTTGGGGTCCTAAATGCCTCCTGTACCTACATGTTTATATCTTTTCCAAGTATGGGAAATTTCCTATTATTATTTCATTGAATAAACTTTCCTGTGCCATTATTCTGAACTTCAGCACCCTCTTCCTCAGGTGTTGAAGCAAAGAAGTGAAATAGTAAAGAAGCAACTTCTTTCTGTCCCTTATATTCCATCCAGGCTACCCACCATTTGCACAGGTAGCACTCACACTCAGGGTGGGCCACCCTTAATACCAGCATCACATACTTAATCCTGCATCACACACTTAATCCCATATCACAAAATCTACATGCAACCACCTCTGAAAAGCCTCACCTATGACTGCATGAGGCTTGGAGAGGGGCATCTAGATGCAATCCATAATAGTCTTTAAATTTGGGGGGGCTTATTTTTTGAGTTATTTATATTTTCTAGATATTAGTCCTTTGTCTGACAAATAGCTGGTAAAATTGTTTTCCCATTTTGTGCATTGTCTCTTCACTCCATTGGTGGTTTCTTTTGCTATGCAAAACCTTTTCAATTTGATGTAATCCAGTTGTTGATTCTTTGTATTATTTCCCGTGCGATTGGGGTGGGTTGTTTTGTGTATAAAGTATTTGCCTACATGTGGTGGATTGACAACTGGTGCTCAACTTGTAACACCCAGCTGAACTGAATCAGCATGGTCCTGGGTGTGGAGGGCCCACCTGAGGAGTGTTGCCAACAACATAAAAAGGAGAACTGGAAGAGGTGTTGCTGTTGGTTCTCCTCGAGGAGCTTGTCATGCTGGATTTCCTGATAGGAACTCCATTGTTCTCATCATTGGAGGAGATCAGGACCTCGTTGTCACTGAGGATGGCTATGGTACTTTTCAGGGGAGCTCTGGTCCTTACTTTGAGCACTGCTTCCTGGCTCTGGTGCAGATCCCTCAGCCTGCTGGCACAGATCTTTCATCCCACTGGCACAAACTTTCTAGCTTCCACCACTGATCTTTGGTCCTTCCCAGCACAGATACATGAAACAGAGTTGCATGAGACTGCTGTTGGCTCTGGGCCTCCAGTGGACTCGTGTGGGGCATTGCCATGGGCTCTAGGTCTTCAGCTGGACACGTGCAGGACATTGCTGTGGAATCCAGGCCCTCAGGTGGATTCTTTCAGTCTTTAGTGTGTGGACAGATTTCCTGCAATCTTTTGTATATGACTCTCTGGGTGACTATTATAAAATAATCCTATAAATTTTGTGTCCTGTATTATATCTTTTCCCTTGCAAATCCTGACTACAACATTACACATATGTCTTCAAGAGTTTTACCTATTGTATCTTTCAGCAGATTAAGAATTATTGTTTTAATATTTAGATCTTTGATCCATTTTTATTTTAATTTAGTGCATGGTGAGAGACATGGCTTTAGATTAAATTGTTGGCATGCAGAAAGCCAGTTTTCCCAGCACCGTTTATTAAAGGGGTTATCTTTTTTCCAGGGAAGGTGTATAGCTCCTTTAACAAAGATAAGGTAGCTCAGTATGCTTGAAGTTGTTTCTGCATCTTTTATTCTATTACACTGATCCTCGGGTCTGTTTCTTTCCCAGTACCATTCTGTTTTTCTCATAGTAGCTTTGTAATATGACTTCAAATCAAGGATCATGATGCCCACTGCCTTGCCCTTATTTCCCAAAATTGCTTTTGCTATTCTACATCTCTTCTGGTTCTACATGAATTTTAGGATTGTTTTCTCTAGTTCTGTAATGTATACTATTGGTATTTTGGTCAGGATTCAATTAAACCTGTATATTAGTTTTGGGAATATGGACATTTCCACTATATTGGTACTGTGTATCAAAGAACAGGGGATATTTTTCCATTTTTTCACTCTTTTTTAAATTAAATTTATTGGTACTTTTTGATATACACAATGATCATATTCATCATAGGGAATTTGTACCTGACATGACATATTTTGATTCCTCTTTTTTCCACAAACCTCTTTCCTCCCTTCAACCACTCTTCCCTCCTTACTTATAAAGCTTTGTTTCCATTTTATACATTGTTATCATTTTTTCCTTTTCCCTTCTTTCCATTCCCCCTTCTCCCTCCCTGGTGCCTCTTTCCTTTTGAACAATGTTTTCCCATTTTGCAATATCTATTGTACATTTTGATCCTTACTTACTCTTTCAATTTCTCACAGTAGGGAGAAAATGGTTTCACTTTGCATCCATTTATTTAGAAATGTCTCAAGTTTATCTTTCTTTATGGCTGAGTAGTATTCTATTGTATAATAAAACCACATATTTTTATCCATTCATTGGTTAATGGGCATTTGAGTTGTTTCCATGATTTACCTATTACAAACTGCACTTCTATAAACATGGGTGTGCATATATCACTGTGGTGTGATGTTTATAATTCTTCTGGGAAAATACCCAGAAGGGGAGTAGCTGAGTCAAATGGGACCTCTAGTCCTAGATCTTGAGGAATCTCCACACTGATTTCCACAGGGGTTGCAACAGTCTACACTCCCACCAGCAGTGGAGAAGAGTTCCTTTTTCACCACAGCCCCTCCAGCTGTTATTGGTTTATTTCTTGATGATAGCCATTCTTTCTGGAGTGAGATGAAATATCAGCATTGTTTTAATTTGCATTTCTTGAATAAACTGTGATGTTGACCATTTATTCATGTATTTATTTGCCATTTGTATTTTCTCACATGAGAAGTGTGTATTCATCTCAGATGTCCATTTTTGGATTAGGTACTTAAATTTGGGGGGTCTGATTTTTTTCAATACTTTATATGTTCTAGATATAAGTCCTTTGTCTGAGGAACAACTGGCTAAAATATTTTTCCACACTATGGGTTGTCTTTGCACTCTGTTGGTGATTTATCTCGCTATGTACAAGCTTTCTAATAGGATGAGATCCCAGTTGTTGATTCTTTGTATTATTTCCCTTGTGATCAGGGTTTTGTTCATGAAATCTTTGCCTGCACATATATGTTCAAGAGTTCTGCCTATTCTCTCTTCTAGCAGATTAGATGTTTCTTGTTTAATATTTAGATCTTTGATCAATTTTGATTTTAGTTTAGTGTGTGGTGATAGACATGGGTCTAGATTTAGTCCTTGGCTTATGGAAACCTGGTATTTCCAGCACTATTATAAGAGACTATCTTTCTTCTAGTGAAGGTGTTTGGCTTCTCTGTAATGATAAGGTGGCTGAGTTTGGAATTGTTTCTGAATTTTCTAACCTGTTCCATTGATCCTCAGGTATGTTTTTTTGCCAGTACCATGCTTTTTTATCACAGTAGTTTTGTAGTATAATTTCTATGTCAGGGATTGTGATATCCTCTGCCTTGCCTTTGTTGCCCAGAACTGTTTTGGTATTCTAGGTCTCCTCTGGTTCCAAATGAGTTTTAGGAAAGTTTTCTCCAGTTTTGTGAGGTATTTTAATGGTATTTTGATTGAGACTGCATAAAATCTTTATAAAAGTTTTGGGACTATGGCCATTTTCACTATGTTGTTTCTTCCTATCCATGAGCAAGGGATATCTTTCCATTTTCTGATATCCTTTTCAATATCCTTTTTCAGAGAACAGTAATTTTCAATGTATAGATCTTTTACTTCCTTTCTTAGATTGATTCCTAAGGATTTCATTTTTTGCATTCTATTGTGAAAGGTGTGGTTTCCCTAATTTCTCTCTCATTGAATGTGTTGTGTACAGGAATGCTATAGATTTTTGAATGTTGATTTTGTATCCAGCTACACTACTGAATTTAGTTATTAAATCTACAAGTCTTATAGTGGAGTTTTTGGGGTCTTCTATGTAGATTATCATGTCATCTGCAAATAATAATTTAATTTCTTCCCTCACTATCCTTATTCCTTTCATTTATTTTTCTTGTCTAATTGCTCTAGCTAAAGTTTCCAGAGTGATTTTGAATAGGCATGGTGATAGTGATCATCCTTGTCTTGTTGCTGATTTTAGAGTGAAAGCTTTCAGTTTTTGACCATTTAGTATGATGTTGACTGTTGGTTTGTCATAGATGGCTTTTATCATATTGAGGTAAAGACTATACTAACTTTCTGTAGGGTTTTTATCATCAATTGGTGTTATACTTTGTCAAATGCTTTTTCTGTATCTATTGAGATGATCATGTGATTTTTTTTCCCTTTGGCTCTGTTAATATGGTGTATTACTTTTATTGATTTGCATGTGTGGGACTATCCCTGCATCTCTGGGATGAATCCTACTGGGCCATGGTGTATAATCTTCCTGATGATTTGCTGCATTCTGTTTGCCAGTATCTTATTGAGGATTTTTGCATCTAAGTTCATTAGGGAAATTGGCCTGAAGTTCTCTTTTTTGGTTCTGTCCTCTCTGCTTTTGTTATCAGCATAATACTTGCTTCCAGGAATAATTTTGGAAGTATTGCTTATCTTTCAATTTCATTAAAGAGTTTCAGCATTAGTGGCATTAGATCTCTAAATTTCTTGTAGAATTCAATAATGAATCCATCAGGATCCGGCCTTCTGTTTCTTGGTAAGTTTTTAATTACATTTTCAATTTCATTGATTGATATTGGGTTATTTTTTTGTGTGTATGTAGTACCTTTATTCTCTCTAATTTAAACATCTAAAACCTTGATGAAAGCCAATTTTTATCCTTCACACAAACATGCTACAAACATCTGAAAATAACTGCAGATAAATAAGCACTGGTACTTACAGATCTTATTTTAAATTTGTAATCATAAACACCAACTAAGTAATTCAACCTTTAGCCCCATTAAAATTTCCCAACAAACTTGCTTGCTCTCTTTTTTCAAACCATCTATTTCACACCTTTTTCTCCTCTTCTCAAACCAGTAACAGTAGCTTTCCACCTTCACCCTCATTTGATTTGCCCACTCACATCTCACTGAGGAAACAGAAAATGTCGTGTAGCACACCTTGCCATCAGCAAAGTGACCTTCCTGTATCAGTCTTCTTCTATCTGACCATATATAATACTCCCTACTATAGAGTGAGCATCCCTAAACCCAAAGCCCAAGTCTGAAAATTTTTAACATGGACAAGAAGCTCAAAAACTTTCAGATTTTGGCCAGAGCAAAAAGACAAAAGGAAGAAATAAAGGGCATCCAAATAAGAAAGGAGGAGGTCAGTGGATAGAATTTTATATATTAAAAAACCTCAAGACTTAACTAGAAACCTCTTAGAAATGATAAATGAGTCAATATGATTGCAGAATATAAAATCAATATATGAAAATCTACAGCTTTTTATGAAATAAAAATTTCATGAAATGAAATTTCTGGGAAGTTAAGACAGCAATTCCATTCTCAATGGCTACAAAAAATAATAGCTACCTAGAATGAAGCTACCTACCAATGAAGTGAACAATCTCTATGACAAAAAGTACAAAACACTGATGAAACAAATTGAAGACCCCCCCAAGCCCATATATTCATGAATTGAAATATTGTTAAAATGTTCATGTTACCCAAAACAATCAACAGATTCAATACAATACTTATCAACATATGAATAACATTCTCCATGAAAATAGAAAAGGATACTCCTATAATTTGTAGGGAATCACAAAAGATTCATATATTGGGTTATTTAGAATTTTTATATTTTCTTGATTCAGTTTTGGCAATTGATATGTATCTAGAAATCTGTCCATTTTTTCTGTGTTTTCCATCTTATTAGAGTACAGGTTCTCAAACTAGGTTTTAATGATCTTCTGGATTTCCACAAGATCCATTGTGATTTCACCCTTTTCATTCCTAATATCTTGAACTTGACTCTTTTCTTTCCTCTTTTTGATAAGGTTGGCTAAGGGTTTATCAATTTCATTTAATCCTTCAAAGGACCAACTCTTTGATTCATTGATTCCTTATGTTGTTTACTTAGTCTCAATTGAATTAATTTATACTTTTACCTTTATAATTTCCTCTCTCATATGATGCTTGGTTTTGATTTGTTCTTTTTTTTTTTTTTTTTTTTTTTTTTTTTTTTTGTGGGTACCGGGCGGTCGACCTCAGTACCTCGTGCGCCAGCAGGCGCCCGTGCCGCTGAGCGATATCACCGGCCCCTTTTTCGTATGTGGGTTCCGGGAGTCGAACTCGGGCCCTCGCACTTGCCGGGCAGGCGCTTAAGCCACTGAGCCATCTCACCGGCCCTTGATTTGTTCTTGTTTTTCTAAAAGTTTGAGGTTCAACATTAAGTTGTTTATTTGAGCTCATTCTGTTTTCCTGATGTGAGAATTCGCTGCTTTAAATTTCTCTCTTAGGACTGCTTTCATTGTGCCCCATAAGTTCTGGTGTATTTTATTGGCATTATCATTTAATTGTAGATACTGACATCTTACTTTCATCTCAATTTTTGTCTGTGACCCATTGGTTGTTCAGAAGGGTGTTGTTTAACTTCCATGTGTTCATGTCATGCTGGTGGTTTCTTTTACCACTGATTTCCATTTTCATTGTACCATGGTTAGATAATATGCATGGGATAATTTCAGTTCCTCCTCATTTACATAAGCATGTTCTATGGGCTAATGTGTGGTTTATTTTGAAAAACATCCCATTTTCAGCTGACAAGAATGTATGTTCTGCTGTTGTGGGGTGGAATACTCTGCAGACATCTACTAAGTCCAGTTGTTCATAGTAGGTTTGGTTTAGTTCTGATATTGCTTTCTTGATTTTTTGTCTAGTTGATCTATGTAATTGTGGCAGTGGGGCATTAAGGTCCCTCATTACAATTATGTTAGTGCTTATTTGATTTTGCATGTCCATTAATATGTGTATTATGTAGTTGTTTGCACTGTCATTTGGTGCATGTATATTTATGATTGTTATCTCTTCTTGGAGTTTTCCCTTTAAAAGTATGTAATGTCCTTCTTTGTCTCTTTTGATCAGTTTTGGATTGAAGTTCACATTGTCTGAAAATAGAATAGCTAGCCCTTCTTTTTTCTGGGTTCCTGTGGCATGGAGTATTGTTTTCTATCCTTTGACTTTCAGTCTACTGATTTCTTTTTGAGTGAAATATGTTTCATCTATGCAGCATATTGTTGGATCTTGCTTCTTGATACATTCAGCCAGTCTGTTTCTTTTGATTGTTGAATTAAGGCCATTTACATTAATGGTAATAACTGATTTATATTGGTTTATCATTTTCATATAATTTTCCTGATTTTGGTTACCTTTCTTTCCCCATGGTTTAATTGCTTGCCCTGCCTGGTAGCTTCTTTCTATTGGTGCTCATGTTCTTGTGGTCTTCATTTTCTCTTTCTAATGTATCCTTGAGAGCGTTTTGGAGAGCTGGTTTGATGGTCATGAATTTCTTCTGTTGTTTGTCAAGAAACAACATGTATTTCTTTATTGATTTTGAAATGTTTTCTAAGGTACATTAATCTTGGTTGGAGATTTTTTTCTTATAGGGCTTGAAATACCTCACTCCACGCTCTCCTTGATTTGAGGTTTTGTGTTGAGACATCTGCTGTGATTATGATGGGCTTTCCTTAATAGCTGACTTTTTTCTGACCAGTTTTAATATTCTGTTCTTGTGCTGAGTTTCTGGAATCTTGATTATTATATGCCTTGGTGTAGATTTATTTTGGTCATGGCTATTTAGAGTTCTATATGCTTCACTTTTTGGTATGTCAAATTCTTTATCCATGTTTGGGAAATTTTCTGCCATTACGTCTGTGAATTGGTTTCTTATGGCATTTGTGCTACTCCAGCTTTCTCATTTACTCCAATCAATCTTATGTTGTTGTTCTTTGCTTCATCTTGAAGCTGTTGGATTGATTTTTCATGGTCTCTTGCTATTTTTAAAATATCTTTTTTTGCATGGTTGTTAGCCACAATCCTGTCTTCTAGATCTTATATTCTATTCTTGTCTTCATTCAATCTGTTGTATATACTTTCAATGGAGTTTTTAATCTCTTGGATTTCTCTTTGGATCTGTTTTATAGATTCCATTTCTTTACTATGTTTGGCATTTGTGGTTTCCATCGTTTTCCAAAGATCCTCTATTTTTTTTATCTGTGTCTGTTCTAATGTCTTTCACTTTGATTGTCACTTCTTTTTTTACCTGAGATTTTTTTTCTACAGCCTCATCCTTTTCCTTTTTCACTTCTGCTGCTATTGTTTCAGAAATTTCCAGTGGGTGGTTTCTGGTTTCCTCTATCTCACTGTGCTCTGGAGTTGACCTGGGTGGGCTGGGGGTCTGGGGTTTCATTTTGATTCTGCTTCTTGTCATTTTCTATTTTCTATTTTTTATTCTATTTTATTTTTTGTGTTGATGCTTGAAGATTTGTTATGCTTGATAGCTTTATCACTATTATTGAGGCTTCCCTAGGAAATGTCTGTTCCTCAGGAATGTCTTCTAGATGGTTCTTGGTTTTTCTGTCTATCGCAAGAACCTACCTTCCCATATTATTAAGGATGAGAAGTTGCTATTTGGCTCAGCACCAAGTCCTTGGTACTGTACTATGGTTATGGTACTATGGTACCCAGACAACACAGTGTTGTCATACAAGGGAGAAAAACTGATTATAACAGGTATGACATCCTGGCAAAAGTAGTACACTTAGCAATTACAATAGCATCAAGCACAGCCTAGCTACTGACAAACTGTGGTAACTATTAACCTGATACCTATAACCATAGAAGTAAATTCTACAGTTATATAACAAATCCAACATATACCAGGATCTTGTATGCAATGATTTTCTCCTTAGCAGAGTTATTCTACCCTGTCATGGGGGGGATTTAAGAGTGATAAGGGACAAGATAGAGAGATGTATGAGGTCAAATATAGTAGAAGCAAAGCTAGAGGACAAAGGATGATCTCACAAGTTTTGGGAAACTGGAGAACGCAGGAAAGAAAGAATAGAAGAGAAAGCAAAGTAGTATTGAAGTGAACCAGAAAGAGAAGAGACAATGTTCACTCACATGAAAATATCATAAAATCAAGAGAGATAATTGAGGAAAAAGAGAAAGAAGATGAATAGAAGAAAACAAAAGGATAAGAAACCTAAATAGTGAAAATAGAAAGAAAAAAAAAAAAACCCACAGACACAAAAAAGGAAAACTAATCAAACAAAGAAAAAGAAAAGTAGTAAAATCCCTCTGGTGTCCATAGTTCTGTGGCAGTGTCCAAGCCAGATCCCAGTAATGTGCTGTGCACCCCAGCTAAGTTTGCAGTAGTATTTGTGCTGGGTATGGGACTGACCTTGACCCCTGGATTTGGGGGCTGGGACTGGTCTTCTGTTGCTGACACTCTCCCCAAGTCCTTTGATCTACAATGGTGGCCTCACCTGCCCACTTCTGTTTCCCATGTCTGTGTGCTGGAGCCCAATGCAGGTTCACTTAACATAGCAACTGCTGGCTCATATTCTCAGTGCTGCTTCGGAATTTTCCACGACACTGTTCCTGCCTGCTGGCATGTGTCCATGCTGGGCCTGCTCTTGCTGGTCCCCTGCATTTTCTGATAAGCTCTTTGATCTCCTTTTGCAGAGTATTGTACTTTTCAATATAAAGGTCTTTTACTTACTTTGTTGGCTTTATTACTAAGTATCTCATTTTTATTTATGCTATTGTGAAAGATGTTTTAATTCCTCTCTCATTGAGTTTGTTATTTATGTACATATGTCCTATCGATGCTTGAGTGATGACTTTGCATCCTGCTATGTTGCTGAATTTGGTAATTAATTCTCAGAGTTTTTTGGTAGAGTTTTGGAGGTCTTCTATGCAGAGTATTTTGTCATCTGCATATAATGACAATTTAACTTTTTCCTTTCCTATCTATTCATATTCCTTTATTTATTTCTCTTGTCTGATTGCTCTGGTTGTTTCCAGAACAACCTGTTTCCAGAACTCCTGTGTATCCACCACAGGAGTGGTGATAGTGGGCATCCTTGTCTTTTTTCTGATTTTAGTTTTTGACCATTTAGTATGATGTTGGCAGTTGGGTTTTCATACATAGTTTTTATCAAATTGATATAAGGACCTTCTCTCCCAATTTTCTGTAGGGTTTTTAGCATGAACTTGTTTTGGGCTTTATCAAATGCTTTTTTTGCATCTATTGAGATGATCATGTGGTTTTGGTCCTTGCTTCTGTTAATGTGGTATTTTATGTTTATTGGTTTGCATATATTGAACCATCCCTTCATCCCTGGGATGCATCCTACTTGGTCATGTTATAAAATCTTTTTGATGATTTGGTGAACTTTGTCTGCCAGTATCTTATTGAGGAGTTTTGCATCTATGTTCATTAAGGAGATTGGCCTGTACTTCTTTTTTTTTTCTAGTTTTTTTTTTCTTTTTTTGTACCAGGAATCAAACTCATGACCTCACACTCTCACTTGCCAGGCAGGTGCTGTGCCACTGAGCTATATCCCCAGCTGACCTGTAGTTCTGTCTCTCTCTCAATCTTTCTCTCTCTTTGGTTGGATCCTTCTCTGGATTTGGTTTCAAGGAAATACTTATTTCTAGGAATGACTTTGGGAGTATTACTTTCCTTTCAAATTCCTTAAAGTTTGAGGAGTAATGGCATTAGATTTTCTCTAAAAATTTTTTTTGTGGCATTCAGCAGTTAATCCATCAAGACCTGGGATTTTCTTTCTTGGTAGCTTTTTTATTATTTTTTCAATTTCACTGACTGATATTGGGTTATTTAGAATTTTTATATCTTCTTGATTCACATTTGGTAATTCATATGTATCTATGAATCTGTTCATTACTTCTGCAGTAATAACATACTCCATGTTATTAGAGCATAGGTTCTTGAAGTAGGTACTGAAAATCTTCTGTAATTCTGCAGGATTCATTGTGATTTGGGCCTTTTCATTCCTAATAGCATAAATTTGGGTCTTTTCTTTCCTTTTTTTTTTTTTTTTTTTTGATAAGGTTGGTAATTTTTTGTCTAGTTATTTAATCTTTCAAAGAACAATCTCTTCAATTCCTTAATTTTTTCTACTGTTCTCTTAGTCTCAATTGCATTAATTTCTGCTCTGATCTTTGTAATTTCCTCCCTCATATGTGCTTTGCTTTTAACTTGCTCTTCTTTTCTAAAAACTTGAGCTTCAACATTAGGTTATTTGAGTTTGTTCTGTTTATCTGATGTAGGCATCTGTTGTAAAAAATTTCCCTCATAGGACTGCTTTCATTGTGTCCCATAAAATCTAGTAATTTGTATTGATGTTACCATTTAGTTGTAGAAACTGTCTAATTTCTTTAATTTCACCTGTGCCCTATTGGTTGCTCTGAAGGGCATTATTTAATTTCTCTGGAGGGTGATTATGTATTTTTTATTTCTTTTTCCCATTGATTTCTGGGCTTATTGAACTATAATCTGATACTATGTGTGGTATACTTTCAATTCCTTTGCATTTACTTAAGCTTGTTCTATGAGCTAGTATTCATTCTATTTTGGAAAAATCCATGGGCTGCTGAGAAGTATGTGTATTCTGTTGTTGAGTGGAACACTCTGCACATATCTACTAAGTGCATTTGTTGAAAGGTCTGTTTCAGCTCTGATATTTCTTTGTTATTTTTTGTCTGGTTGATCAGTCTATGTGTGAGAGTGGAATACTGAGTTCCCCCGTTATAATTGTATTACTGCTTATTTGATTTTTCATATCCATTAGTGTTTGCTTTATATAGTTAGTTGTGCCAGTAATGGGTGCCTATGTTTATGATTGTTGTCTCTTCCTCTTGAGTTGTTCCTTCAACAAGTATGTAGTGACATTCTCTGTCTCTTTTGCTCAGTCTTGGCTTTTTTTAATCCACTTTGTCTACAAATAGAATAGCTATCCTTGTTTTTTTCTGGGTTCATGTCACATGGAGTATTGTATTTCATCTTTTGACTTTTAGCCTATGAATTTCTTGAGTTAAATGTGTTTCTTGTAAGCAGCATATTTTTGGATCTTGTTTCTTGACCCATTCTTCCAATCTCTTTCTTTTGATTGGTGAATTAAGACCTTTCACATTGATGGTGAGAAGTGATATGTATTGATTTATCCTTGTCATATTATTTTCTTGTCATTGATTCCCTTTCTTTGCCTTCTCCTTAATTGCTTGTCTTGCTTGGTGGATTCATTCTATTGGGACTCTTGGAATTTTTGCCTTTGTATTATTTTTCTAGAATATCATTCAGAACATTTTGGATTGCTGGTTTTGAGGTCCTGAATTTCTTCAGGTGTTCTTTATCATGGAAGTGCCTTTTTCTCCATCAATTTTGAAAGATAATTTTGCAGAGTATATCAGTCCAGGTTGGATAGAGGTTGTTTTCTTTTAAGGTTTGAAATACTTCACTCCAATCTCTCCTTCCCTTAAGGGTTTGTTGTGTTGAGAAGTCTGTTATGATTCTGATGGGTTTTCCTTTATAGGTGATTTGTTTTTTTCCTCTAACAGCTTTTAATATTCTGTTCTCATGTTGAATTTCTGTAATCTTGATTATTATATGCCTTCGTGTATGTTTTTTCTGGCCATGTCTATTTAGAGTTCTCTATGCCTCACTTATCTGCATCTCAAATTCATTTTCCATGCTTGGAATGCTTTCTATTACTTTTATGAACAGACATTTATGTCTTTTTCTACCTTCTGATTCTTCATTAATTCCAATCAGTCTTATATTAGTCTTCTTTGCATCATCTAGCAGCTTTTGGATTGATTTTTGTAGTACCTTCCTATTTTTAAGAGTTTTTTTTTAATTTGATAATTGTGAACCACACCCTTTCTTGTAGATCTGATATTCTATCTTCATATTAGTTGACTCTGTGGCACATACGTTCAGTAGAATTTTTAATCTCCTGGATTTCTATTTGACTCTGTTTTATGGAGTTCATCTCTCTTCTATTTTGGGCATTCATGGTTTCCTAGTCTTTCCTAAACACTTCTATTTTTTATCTGTATCTACTCTAGATTCACTAACCATTTCCTTCATTATGATCATCATCTCTTTAGTTGTTTCTATTTTGGTTTTGTCAAGAGACTTATTCAACTGTTTTGTTACTTCTTTTTTTTTTGTGGGTACCGGGGGGTCAACCTCAGGACCTCACGCGCCAGCAGGCGCCCGTGCCGCTGAGCGATATCACCGGCCCCTTTTTCGTATGTGGGTTCCGGGAGTCGAACTCGGGCCCTCGGGCTTGCCGGGCAGGCGCTTAAGCCGCTGAGCCATCTCACCGGCCCTGTTTTGTTACTTCTGGTGCTACCATTTCATAAAATTCAGCTGTTTGGCTTTTGATTTCTTCCACCTCAATGCCTCCTTAATTTGCCTTGTGTAATTTGGAGGTTATGAATTGTATCTTGCTTCCATGTTTTCTAATTTTTATTTTTTGTTTATTTTTTGCATTGAGGCTTGTAGATTGCTTATGGTAGGTAGATTTTTTTTTTTATGTGGGTACCAGGAGTCAAACTCAGGATCTTGTGCTTGCCGCAGGCACTTGTGCTGCTGTTGTAGTCAGGGTTTGCAAGGGAAACAATACAATACAGGACACATAATTTTTAGGATTATTTTGTAATAGTCACACAAAGAGTCATATACAAAAAGTGCAGGAAATCTATCCACACACTAAAGACCCAAAGAATCCAGCTGAGTACCTGGATCCTACAGCAGTGTCCTGCATGAGTACAACTGAAGACCTAGAGCCCATGGCCATGCCCTCATGAGTCCAGCTGAAGGCCTAGGGCCCACAACAATGTCTCATGCAAGTATATTTCATGGATCTGCGCTGGGAAGGCCCAAAGGTCAGCGCTGGAAGCTAGAAAGTCTGCACCAGCAGGATGAAGGATCTGTGCCAGCAGGCTGAGGGATCTACCCTGGAGCCAGGAAGCAATGCTCAGAGTAAGGACCAGAGCTCCCCTGAAAGGCACCACAGCCATCCTCAGCAACAATGAGGTCCCGAGCTCCTCCGACGATGAGAACAGCCATATTCCTATCAGGAAAGCCAGCGTGACAAGCTCCTCAAGGAGAACCAACACCACCAACTCTTCCTCACCAGTTCTCCTTTTTATGTTGTTGGCAACAGTCCTCAGGTGGGCCCTCCACACCAGCACCACACTGATTCAGTTCAGCTGGGTTTTACAAGTTGACCACCAGTTGTCAATCCACCACAGCCACTGAGCAATATCACCGACCCTTTTTTTCCTTTATGTGGGTACTGGGAATCAAACTCAGGACCTTGCACTTTCCAGGCAGTCACTTATGCTACTGAGCTATCTCACCAGCCCTGGTAGGTAGCTTTATTAGTAGTATTGAAACATCTTTAGGAAATGGCTACTTTTTAGAGATGTATTTAGGCATAGCTGGCTTTTGGCTTTTGAGTCTGTTCCAGGATCTTGCCTCTTCAATTTATTAGGGATGAAAGCCTGCTGCCTATTTGGCCTGTCACCCATTTCTTTGGTACTGGATTATAGTATTATTTATGACCACTCAGACAATCTAGTTATTGGCATACAAGGAAGATCAATTGATCACAACAGCTATGTCACCTTGACTAAAGTCTGTCAGAACAATAGCATTAAGCACAGACTGAAGAATGACAAACTGTGGTAACTATTAATTTGCTGACTTTAACCACAGTTACAAGATTTACAGTTATAAAACAAAATCTAAAATGAATCAGAAAATTACATATAGTAAAAGTCTACTCAATAGAATGATTTTATGTTAAGGGGAGAAAATGTAAAAGGGATAAGAAGAAAAAATAGAGAAATAAAAGAATAGAAAGAGATTAGAAGGAAGGCTGAAGGACAAAGGAAGATTACCCGAGCCTTGGGAAACTTGTTAAGAAGACAGGAGGAAAAGAAAGAAGAGAAAAACAAAAATAAGAACAAAAAAAAACCCTAAAATAAAAGTTCAGATGATCAACAACAGCAACAACAAAAACCCCAAAAGTGAAGGAAAAAAGCAATTGTGCTGTGATTTCAAGCCTCTGGTTATCTTCTGGGATCTACAGTTTTGTGGTAGTGTCCAATTCAGTATGTGGCTCTAATCTCACTGATAGACAAAGGAAACAGAGCCCTGATCTGTGCTGGATAATCCCAGCAAACCTGCCATAGGATTAGGGTGGGATGCTGGATAATCTCAAAATGCCTGCAGTTCGGTTAGTGAAGGGTGCTGGTTCTGGTACTTTCAAATCCACTGAAGTTCAGGCTGATCCTGGCCTCTTGTCATGGGAGTTGGGGGCTGAGTCATTAGCTTATAACACTCTGGGTGTCTCTTGCTAGTCTCACCATTGCTCTGTGACCCTGGACATCTCCTGTGGTTGTCCCTCAACCAGTCATTGTATTCACTGGCAGCCCTGAGATGAAGCCAACCCATGGCTGTTCTGAGATCCAGGTTCAGTTGGCCCCTCCCTAATATGCTATTCAACCAAACACTGTCTGCAGAGGACACTGCAGTGGCTTGGACTGGAGTCACTCACCAGCTGTTTTAGCTCACAGCATCTGCTGCTCCATTCCACTGGTGTATTTCTCCCTGGATACCTCTGGAGTCTCCTGTTTTCACTGTGTCTCCATAGATTCTATCTTCCTTTCCCACACCATTAGCCAGGAGCTGGAAGAAAGTGTAGATTGCCATTCTCTTTTTCTGCATTGAGGTCTGTCTCTTTGCTTTCTCACTGGGCACCTATTTTCTCTTCAGATCTTCCCAGGCCCCAGGAATCCATCTCCCTCCTTCTTCTCTTCCCAAATTGTTATTTTCCATTGTCTAGATTCTGAATCTTGGAGGGGTTGATTTGTTCCTGCTTACCACTCTCCCATCTTCCCAGAGTCCTCTATTTTTATCACTTTGTTGAATTGCTTCTTTATATCCTACATTGTCTCCCTTAATTCATTCAGCTGTTTATTTTTATCCTCCTTGAATTCCTTGATCATTTAAAAAATCAGTCTTTTGAATTCTTTGGCATTTAATCCACTTCAACATCTTTCTGTTCAGTTACTGATGAATTGTGGACATTTGGAGGAGTCGTGTTGCCTTGTTTTTTAATATTTCTTTTGTTTCTCTATTGATATTTGTGTATCCATTGTGATGAATCTTTTCCACTTTAATTTGATGGTCTTCTTAGTGTTTAACTTTCTTTTGAATGCTTAATCTCTAGCAGCAACACTCAAAGAGGCAGAAACATTCCTCAGTAATGTCGATGATGCAATGACAAACCAGATATGGATATACAGTAAAAACAAATTAAATGTAACCAGTATACCACAGTTAATAGAGATCAGTAATAATAATACACAATAAATTAATTTCTTTTGACTTCTGTTCAAGGATCACTGATAATAAAGAACACTGTTTCTTTTGCTTTGTGAACAATAATGAAGAGATTATTTCCTTAGGCAATATGTTTCATCATATCTAGTCTGTATCATTAACAAATTAACATTATTAGGAAAAAGGAAAAGAAACAGAGGTATGAGCTCAATGGGACAGGTTTATTTCAGAACAAAACTGCAGACTATTCTGGCAGTAGAGACCAGACCAGCTAGCTTTCATACAGGCTATAAGATCTTTTATAGGGTCGTGAGCATAAAAAAAAGGGAGGCTGTGGAAGGAAAAAGTCACAATGGGATTTTTAAGGGGGAGAGTTCGTACAAAAGAGTTATGGCTATCCACCTGGGACAGGGCTTAAGAACGTACAAGGAGTTGCATGTTGTTCATCAAGAGCAGGTCTGAACAATGATTCAGAATTATAGGGGGTACCTGAGATTACTGGACCTTATCAATCCATGAATATACACATACAGAAGGTGCAACAGCATAGCATGGGGAAGAGATTTAAGGTGGCCTTTGCTCATACCAGAATGGCGGTCATCAGATTCCTTCAGACTTACAGGAAAATGTACTTTTATATCCTGTATGAGTTGCTTTGCTAAGATAAAGGTAGTTCACATTGTTAATTTTCAGGAAGATATTAAAATATTGCAAAGCAGACCATGTGATTTTTTAAATTGTCAACTGTGTTTTTGTTCATTTCCTATTTTAACTGACTGGGTAAGTTACTGTTAAATCCTCTTTATTCACGTTGTTCATGGTCAGGGTTCAGTGCTATAATCTTTTTATGAATTTTTCATTGCTGCTAATCTAAATTTTGTTTACTTTCTCCATTTGTTAGCTGTACCTTTACTGTGAGATTGTTATTTCTGACAAACTATAATTTAACATATTGTTTCTCATCATGTTGGATAACCTTGTGTTGGAATTATGATGCTTTGTTTGCCACTGATGGCAGTTCACATTTGCAGAAAGTGGTGTATCTATAATTCACACACTGTGAATATGCTCAGATATACTAAAATCTAAAAGGGAACATTCAAGCTGAAAGTTGTGTCTTCTGAGAGGAAAAATCCATTTCAGAGGAATTAAGACTTTGAACTGTAAAAGTCACTATATTCTTTCCTAAGTCTTGGAGGAGCTCAAACATTTGAACTCTACTAAAATAATCACAGAAAAAGAGAGATGAGAGAGAGAGACCAGTGACTCATCTGCTCTGCTGAATTTTGCTTATAACCCTGCATCATGATGTGTTTTTAAGCAAGTTTAAAGGATAAAGTGAGCTGTAGCATCATCAAAATACAATGTGACTTGCAGGTCGTAAGCTTTTTGTACTTTTTAGATTGCAAAATTCCATGATGTGGGCAAAAGCATCTTGAAAGCATTACTACATTTTACTTATTTCAAAATTTTTAATTCCTTATTTGTTGGGGACTAAAATTAACATACTAGGCCCTTGTGTAGGCCTGCATTGTCACCTTGATAAATGTTAAAAGTGCCTTCTGATTCTCAGTGAGCATTTAATGATGTACCTCATGGAATGGTTCAATAGCACAATTTTAATATATGCTTATTGGGATGCTATAGGTCTGGTACATTTTAAAGCATAATTCTCAGTACATTAAGAAATTAATAACAGACTAGAAATTAACAGTGTTTCTGGGTAGTAGTAAAACAGTTGGATTTTGGGGTTTTTCTTTATATGTTATTTTCCACATGTTATAAGCATATACATTTATAATGATGAAACTAGTTTTAAACAAAGAATTTGGCAGTATATAATATAAAGGTGGAGTATTCATTAGAAACTATTATTCCTGCTTTTATTTCTGGATTTAGACTCTGTTTAGGACAAGACCACACTTTATACCCGTGCAAAGCCAAATGAAATGAAATTCTATCTTCTTCTTCCAAATTTCCCTTCTAAATGATAGTTCTGGTGATTTTTTCTAATTTCATTGCTCTTGCTCAGCTTCTTAAAAGCAATCATTAGTAGCTATTTCTAAGGCTACCTGGGAGTGTACTGGCTGTGGAATGTATTTTCCTTTTTTTTTTTTTTTTCTTAAGTGTTTTCAACTTTGAGTAGAGTAATATAACTGCTTTATGGTACTCAATGGAGAGTTTTAAAACATGATTAACATATACTTGGAAATATTAACAAAGGTATTTAATACATTTTTGCAACATGCCTCAAGAATGATAGGACATGGGCCGGTGAGATGGCTCAGCGGCGTAAGCGCCTGCCTTGCAAGCGCGACGGCCCAAGTTCGACTCCCGGAACCCACATACGAAAAAGGGGCCGGTGATATAGCTCAGCGGCACGGGTGCCTGTTGGCGCGTGAGGTCCTGAGGTCGACCCCCCGGTACCCACAAAAAAAAAAAAGAATGATAGGACAATGGGAAATCTTGCAGTGCATGTATTGATGAGGCTCCTGAGATTATATATGAATTCATCCAAAGGGAACAATATGTGTAACTGGAGCTAATTTATGTGTTAGCTGAGTGAAAGTGCCAGTAAGAAATCTAAAGTAAAAAAACCTATCATATTGTCTTAATTCACGTACTAAGGAAACAGTTCTTCTGATCAGTCTTGTTTGACAATCAATATCTACTTGATTATAATTTAATTGGTACTTGTCATCCAAGCTGTTTAATTACCTTTAATTTACTGTGATTTATGTTTATGTCAGAGCATAGTTACCCTGAAAAAATCATTATTTTCACAACTAACTAGGCACAAATCTGGCACATAATTTTTGAGTTTTGAAGATCACGGTACTAAATACTATATATCTTAAGTTATGTACTAATTTTCCCTCTTCCAATTTCCATTCAAATGAATTCTGTCTGGTATTTTAAATTTGTACTGTGCTTTTTCATATAGTCAATTGTGTTGTAATTTCTTCTCTTATTGCATGTTCTGAGTATAAAAGAAATACTTGATCTTTTGTGGAAATCTTAAAATTAGAGAAAGAAAATCAGTTATATAACCCTCTCACATAGAATAATAATTTTATTAATATTATGATATATCTATTTCTCATATTTTGTCTGTTTATATATATAAATTTTTTCTAGAAAATATTACAAGCTAGGAATGGTGGCACTTGTGTGTAGTCCAAGCTACTTGGGAGGCTGAGGCAGAAGGGTCACTTGAGCCCAAAAGTTCAAGACCACCCTACACAACATAGCAAGACCCAATTACAAGAAAGTTACAATTACATAAATACATGCATTCCTAAATTACATATATAAATACATACCCTAATCTTTTCTCTTTTAAAATTACAAGCATATTCACATTTTAAAAATTCAAGAATATGATTTTGTCAGTACACTGTATTTAGTTAAATGGATATATGTGATATTTTCCATCAGCATTTTTATTATTACATTTTTACAATGTATAATGATTACATTTATCATGAGGAGTTGGTATATGTAAATAACACATTTTAATTCTTTTTACTTCTCCTTCCCCTCTCTTCCTTCCCAAGATGTCTTGGTCTCCTTCCCATTTGCAAAAGATCTATATCCCTGTTTCCTATTATTGTGTGAGCATTTACTGGTATGTATGTGTCTTTTTTGCCATCAGTGTTATTTTTGAAGCGCGATATATATGTTTAAGATTCATCTCTTACTAATCCTCCATATAAACTTTAAGCCTCTGGTAAAACCTCTTCTTTTTTCATCTGTTGTGACTATCTGAATCTTTGAAAATGTGACAGGAGGGGCCGGTGAGATGGCTCAGCGGCCTACGCGCCTGCCTGGCAAGCGTGAGGGCCCGAGTTCGACTCCCGGAACCCACATACGAAAAAAGGGGCCGGTGATATCGCTCAGCGGCACAGGCGCCGGCTGGCGCGTGAGGTCCTGAGGTCAACCCCCGGTACCCAAAAAAAAAAAAAAAAAAAAAAAAAAAAAGAAAATGTGACAGGAGAAATAGAAGATAATAGAGAAAATGAAATTAATAATAGAAAATAATTATCATTGCAGCTATAAAATGGGAGTTGTTATTAGCCACCTGTGGCCTTGAGTAAAGTTTATAATGGCAATATTTGTAATAGTTGAATAAAAGGAATTTTATTCGCTCTTTTAAAAATGTATTCTTTGGTATCATCAAGAAAGAGAATGTTGTTAATCCCTTGGTACTAAGAAAAGGCTCGTTTGGGGGTATATTTTTTACTACCTATTTTTTTTTGGGGGGTTGACCTCAGGACCTCGCGCGCCAGCAGGCGCCCGTGCCGCTGAGCGATATCACTGGCCCTTTTTTCGTATGTGGGTTCCGGGAGTCAAACTCGGGCCCTCGTGCTTGCCAGGTAGGCGCTTACGCCGCTGAGCCATCTCACCAGCCCCCTTGCTACCTATTGTTAATCCTCTTGCCTCTTATTCTCTATTTTTATAAAGCCATGGGAATAAGGAAGAATTCTCCTGTAGAGGAATACAACTTGCTGTGGATTGGTTTCTAGAAAAAGGTCATAAAGATATCACTGTATTTGTGCCTGCATGGAGAAAGGAGCAATCCCGCCCTGATGCTCCAATTACAGGTATTATTTCAAATGACACATTTTCTGTTATTTAGAGTCAAAGTTAGTAAGATAGTTTGGAGAGGGTGTGATAGTCCCAATTTAGGTAATTATTTTTCTAAGTTGTTGAGTACACTTAAAATGTCTTTTAGTGCTCTCTTCGGCAGCACATATACTAAAATATAAAAATGTCTTTTTATTAAGTGTATTTTCATCCTTTTGTGGCATATGATAGCTAGAGACAAGCTCAATTCAGCAAAAGATAAGATACAAAGTTTAAAAAGAGTTCTTTTGTATTTGATCAGACTTTAGACTATAGGGAGATGAATCTAGTTATAAACATGACTCAGTTTTTCAAGAAACTAAAGAAACCACTGTAGAAGTGAATATTATTCTGAACCAGAGAATTGATTGTGGTATTTTCAAATTAGGGAATGGAAGAGAAAAAGTCCCAGGACAGTCCTAAACAACTTATCCATGTAGCACAGTAGGCCCAGAGCCTAGGGATGATGATACTTTTAAAGTCCCACAAAATGTTTTTATTTTCTTCTCACATCAAAAGGAAAAATTGAATATAATACAATGCATGTATAGTAATGTATAATAATTTGGATTATATTTGGCTTTTTACCAGTGTAATTTCTAAAATGAAATTTTTATTATTCTACTATGGAGAAAGAGTTAATGAAGGCAGAAGTGCCTAAGGTGTGCAAAAATCATGATATACTCTTCCTGATGGCAGTAAGAGTCATTGTATTCACTTACAACAGTACATGTAATATACGTTCTTTGAGAGCATTTGAGAGCATATAGACCCCAATCCTCTGACTATCTGCTCTTGCCTGATCTGCCTTATGAGAAAGTCCAGTGCTTGGCTATCTGAGCTGTGTGTAGATCTGTCATGTGCTTAACAGGCTCCCAAGTCTCAGCCTAAGAGTAGATGCTGGCCATGCTCAAGCCCAGCCAGCAAGCTTTCTCTCCTCAAGCAATTAGGAGACTAAAAGGAAAGTGGTTCAATATTCAACTGCTATAGCTTGATGTTCCACTTTAGTTTAGCATTCCTTCAAGCAGAAGCCTAAAATATCAGTCTTAAGAGTGATCCTTTACTCTCCTCCTGACAAAAATAGCAAATATTGCCCTGTTTTCTTCCAAAGCCAAAAATCTGGTGTTTGGGTTGAGGATGTAGCTCAGTGGTACAGCACTTCCCCAAAACTGCAAAGAAAGGAAGGAAGGAAGGAATGATGGAAGGAAAGAATGAAAGAAGCAAAGCAAAGCAAATGAAAGAAAAAAGAAAAGCTGATGTTTCAGCCAAAAGGCAAAACAAAAGTCAAAATGCTAGGATATCAGTATCATTTCTCACTTTTCATTGTAGTTAAAAAAAAAAAACTAGACATGATTTTATTCCTTCATTTTATTGAAAAGAACTAAAGTCTGAAGGATGTTACTTGCCTAATGTCTCAATCCAATTTGATGTCATAGCTGGGAGTAGAGCCCACTTGCTCCTTAAGGACAAATAACAAATTTATCTAGTACTAACTTTGTATTTGTAGTAAGGCAATAATGCTGTTAATTGATGACTTCTATTCTGTGCTATATAATCATATTTTCACAGATCAAGATATTCTTCGTAAACTGGAGAAGGAAAAGATTCTTGTCTTCACACCATCCCGAAGGGTCCAGGGCAGAAGGGTTGTTTGCTATGATGACCGGTTCATAGTCAAATTAGCTTTTGATTCTGACGGCATCATTGTGTCCAACGACAACTACCGAGATCTTCAAGTTGAAAAGCCAGAATGGAAGAAGTTTATTGAGGAGCGGTTGCTGATGTATTCTTTTGTGAATGACAAGTGCGTTTTTTTCCAGTAGGCTCTGAATCGCCTATATACAAGTTACTAGTAGAAATAGATTTCATTTCATTTCGATAAACATTTACTGAACTCTTAGTCTGGAACATGCATTATGCTGGTTGTCATTCAAATAAAAATTGAATAAGAAATTCAGTCTCCCTGGGCATGGTGGCGCACACCTGTAATGCCACCACTCAGGAGGCTGAGGCAGGAGGATCGCTGCAAGTTTGAGGCCAGCCTGGGATGCACAGTGAGTTCAAGGGCAGCCTGAACTACATAGTGAGACCTTGTTTCAAAAGCAAACAAACAAACAAAAAATATAAAGTCACTCTCAAGGGGCTCAAAGTATAGTGGAAAAGAGAAAGAGACAACCACAATGTGTTGAATGTGCACTACAGTTAATGTATTTCTAAATTGCTTTGTCTATGTGAAGTGTTAAGAAAGTCCTCTCATAGGATATGACATTTGAAATGAAGTTTACAGAGTAAAGAAGGCTTCTGGGCATGACAGGTGAAGGGGACATTATGAAGAAAGCTATGAAGTTATGAAAGGGGGTGGCATATTAAGGAAATCAAGCAGGAATGCCAGTATGGCTGCAATATATATATATAGCCATTGCATATATATATACATATATATATATATCATATGTATATATATATATACATATATATATATATATATATATATATATGAATGATGCACTGGGGAAAAGTCAACCTTTCTACATGATCAAGTAGGAACAAAAGGAAGAACTGATGGATTAATAGAAGATAGATTTGAGGAAGGAAGGGCAATTAGAAGTCTGTAACAATAGTACAGACAAGAGGCAATGAAGGTCTGAAGGTCTGAACTTCTGGAAAGGGGACATGGGAAGACATTCACCCTTGCTTGCTTGCTTTCAGATTCATGCCTCCAGATGATCCTTTAGGACGCCATGGCCCAAGCCTTGAAAATTTCTTAAGAAAAAGACCCATTGTTCCTGAGTATAAGAAGCAACCATGTCCTTATGGTGAGTACCTACATGCAGAACCGAGTTCTGTACTAAGGGAAACATAAGGACTCTGAATACTTTTCTTTTGCAGATTTTGCTTTCAAATGGGAAATCCTAGCCTGTTCCCTTTCTATGAATTAAAGTTTATATCTGCATGTACTCTCAGCCAGGTATTTAAAGAAAAATCTTAGAAACTGCATGAGGAAAAGGTAATTGAAATTGAAGGGAAGATCAGTTGTCACTTCCTAAAATAAAACATAGGCTCTAACTGCCTAAGTCCTAAGCAGTGTTGCTTGGAACAGGGAAATGCAGAAACTTGTCTTGCCTATGGAAACAGAATGGGAATGACAGACTGGGTTTGGCTCCAAGAAAAGCATGTCTGTCAGGCAGGTGACTATTCCTTTGGTCAACTAGTAATACCCTTTTCTTCTCATCTGTACTTTCCAGTTGCCTCCAAGTTTCATTTTTTTTTTTAAATACAGTTTTCTATACTGAATTTGTGCTGTTATCCAAGTCCCAAGTTTGTGGGACTAACAGGGCAACATGAGCTGTCTAGTTTGAGACTATTATGGATAATCATTTGTGGTTTTATCTGGGGAGGTGTCATTTTGGTTTTTGTCTTCTATTAATGTTTAAATTGCAGAGTACTTTCATGTTTGTTATCTCATTTCATCTTTACAATGACCGTAAAATATACAAATGATTACAAAGCTTTTTTATAGAAGAGAAAATGAGGCTCAGAAAATAGAGTTACTTACCAAGGTCACATGGCCAGTAAGGGATACAGCTGGAATTGAAACTCAGGTCTGACTGATCTCCAAGCCTGTGCTATTTGCATTGTACCATGCTGCCATCTGTTACTCTAGGCTGCCTCAGTTATTCTATGCTGAGGTATGTGCATTACCAGAAAAATTAGGGCTGTTCAATCACTCAGTTCTTAGTGTTTCTACTGCAATTTCCTCCTCAGCTTTCCACTTCCTCCCTCTCCCCTCACAGTGTGTGATGCCTCCTTGGTGTTGTCTGTCTCTCATCTTTGTGGACAGTAAATTTTCTATCTCAGCATCAAACAGTAAAACCCTAACCTCTGTGACCAGATTGTTACAACAGTTTCTGGCACAGAGCCTTGTACCACTATGAGAGAGAGTCTTACTCCAAGGCATTATTTTTCAGGCAAAAAATGCACCTACGGCCACAAGTGCAAATACTACCATCCGGAGCGGGCCAACCAACCCCAGCGTTCGGTGGCTGATGAGCTCCGCATCAGTGCCAAACTGTCCACAGTGAAAACCATGAGCGAAGGCCCCCTGGCCAAGTGTGGGACAGGGATGTCTAGTGTCAAAGGTGAGATAACCTCAGAGGTAAAACGTGTGGCACCCAAACGCCAGTCAGATCCCAGCATCCGGTCTGTGGCTATGGAGCCTGAGGAATGGCTGTCCATTGCCCGTAAGCCTGAGGCCAGCTCTGTCCCATCACTTGTGACTGCCCTAAGTGTCCCCACAATCCCACCCCCCAAAAGCCATGCAGTGGGTGCACTAAACACCCGTTCGGCCAGCAGCCCAGTGCCAGGATCCTCCCATTTCCCCCATCAGAAGGCCTCATTGGAGCACATGGCCAGCATGCAGTACCCCCCTATCCTGGTTACCAACAGCCATGGGACCCCAATTAACTATACTGAGCAATACCCAAAGTTTGAGTCTATGGGGGACCATAGCTATTATTCGGTGTTAGGCGACTTCTCCAAACTGAACATCAACAGCATGCATAATAGAGAGTACTACATGGCTGAAGCAGATCGGGGCATGTATGGTCGGAATCCCAACTTCTGTCCTGACAGTCTTATGAGCCATACCAGGAACGACAACTATTCCTCTTACAACAATCTGTACTTGGCTGTAGCTGATGCCCATCCTGAAGGCAGTTTGAAGCTGCACCGCTCAGCATCTCAGAACCGTCTTCAGCCTTTTTCTCACGGTTACCATGAAGCCTTAACTAGAGTGCAGAGTTATGGCCCAGAGGATTCCAAGCAAGGCCCCCACAAGCAGTCAGTTCCCCACTTAGCTTTGCATGTCCAGCACTCAGCAACTGGAGCACGCTCCAGCTGTCCTGCAGACTACACCATGCCTCCCAATATTCATCCTGGGGCAACCTCCCAGCCAGGCCGTGCCCTAGTAATGACTCGGATGGACAGCATTTCTGATTCCCGACTCTATGAGAGCAACCCCTTGAGGCAAAGACGACCTCCTCTGTGCCGGGAACAGCATGCCAGCTGGGACCCACTGCCCAGTGCAACCGACTCCTATGGTTATCACTCCTGTCCCTTAAGTAACAGCCTCATGCAGCCATGTTATGAGCCAGTCATGGTACGGAGCATGCCTGAAAAGATGGAGCAGCTTTGGAGGAATCCTTGGGTTGGAATGTGCAATGATTCCAGGGAGAATATGATTCCAGAGCACCAATATCAGACCTACAAGAACCTTTGCAATATTTTCCCTTCTAACATTGTTCTTGCAGTGATGGAGAAGAATCCTCACACATCAGATGCCCAGCAACTGGCAGCTTTGATTGTTGCAAAGCTTAGAGCTGCACGCTGACATGACACAGGACTTAGTCCTTAATACACATGTAAATATTAATACTAATAATACACTAGTACTATGATTACAGTAACTAATGATTTACATTGCGCTTTAAAAGTTACCAAATGTTTACATCATTTAAGTTCACAACAACCCCATGAAATAGGTCCTATTAACATCCTATTTCATAGAGAAGGAAGCTGAAGCTCAGTAACAAGTGACTTGCCATGGTTATGCTGCTAGCAAATGACCAAGTCAAGACACACACCCAAATCCTCTGACTCCAAGTCTCTTGCCCTTTTGCACTGCACCATTGCAGGTAATGGAAGATGAAACCCAGGGGAAGAAGCCTAAGTGCAAGAAATCCCAAGGGATTCCATTACCAGTGCTTTTTTAATCACATGTTCTATGTTACAAAGTATGGATGATATAACCAATTTAGAGAGCAAAAGCATCAGGATCAGATAGTGTGCTGAATTAACCTTTTAGGGTTTTAATAAAAATATGTAAAGCTATTTAAAAGTAAATACATACTTTATTGCATGGTTATCTGATCATTCAATATCTTTATTAATCAAGCCATAGGGTCACACTGAAGCTTCTAGAGCTGTATTTAAACCCTATCATTAGCAATTATATTGCATGTATGAGTGTATATATTTGGTTTGATATATGTGTATATCTCTGATATAACTTTTATATAGTAATTTTGAGAAATTCGGCTCTACACAATCCTAGTCTACAGGTGTATAGACCATGAATCTTATTGATTTTGTCATGTTTCATAGTTTCAACTCAATTTCAACGTGAAATTATGTGCTAATATTTGAACATTGCTTTCTTAGGCACCAGAGAAAACCAGCTTTATTTTCTTTTCTTCCTTTTTACTTGCCAGCATTTATTAACAGTTCTTAGCTTCTAAGTTTCTTCACCTCAGCACATTAGGGTTCAGATTGAAGCCTTCTGCAGAGGAGCTGTTGAGTAAGGTCAAATTCCCACATAGTATGTGCTACAAAAGTGCAGAAGAGTCTGACCAGAACCAAAGGACTACCAAAGTCCACTCCCGTTATCCCAGGAAAGATGGCCAAACCTACGTGAAAATAAATGAAAATACAAAAGCTTCACACAAGGAGGGACTAATGGATGCTTTTTGGACTTCTGATCTATGCACTATTAAACATCACAGGATAAAATATAATGGAGGACAGTGTATAGCCATGTAATCTGCTTTCTCCTGCTGTCCACCCTTTGGGCAATAAGGTCAATCACTGCTGAAGCAGAATTTCTTTAGGAAACAAAACCAGGGGATTTTCTAGGTGGAAGAAAGGCAGATTCCAAAAGGGAATGCTGCATCTTTGCTAATAGCTGGCTCAGTTATGCACTTCAAATCCATTCAGAGAGTACACTTGTTAGATCTTGGATGCATTACTCAAGAAGGCATGACTTTTGGGTTGGGTGGCACCATTTGCACAATTTGTATCTTGCTCAGGGTGGGAAACTTTGTAGCTAAATGCCTCTACAAGAGGTATTTATTGGTTTGTTAAGCTGCACTGAATGAACCCCCTTTTTGAATCCATTGTATATTTCAACGTTTTAAACCATGCCCAGCTCACTATTTCTTGAGCTGGTACTTGGTAACTTCAATGGTTGTTTTTTTCATGGAAGTTGAGAAGGCCTGGCCTTGGCCTTTTGTTTCTTCATGAGAAGGTGTGACACTGCCTATAAATGTTTCTTACTGTGAAACACTCTGAATGTGAGGCTGTAGTCAAGGTTATTTCTGGGGTTTGATAATTGCTTGCATGCTGCTTTCTGGCTTTCTCTCTGTCCAAGGTAATCAATACTGCATCTTAACTAGTGTTTCTCTTCACTTAACCACAGCTTCCCATTCATCTCCTAACTTCTAATCATCCCATTCCCCGGCATACTGATAAAAGTGTAAAAGTATTTTCTTATCAGGTAGGTCCACAGAGAGTGATAATTGCCACTGCAGTTCTTGCTATTTCACACAAACACCTCTTCATACCTTCAATGTCTTGGAGCTTCTAAACTGTCTCACGTCTAGATCATGGTATTTGACAACCTTAGATTACTCTTATGCCTTTGTGCCAGTTAATCTTCCTACCAAAATCATCAATGAGTGACACTGCAGTATCCACTCATTGCACAATTTATAGGAAAGCACAAAATCAATCTTGTCTGCAATTCATCTTGAATATAATCATATTTAGTACTCAAAATAACTGTGAGCTGTTTCCGGTACAGGAAATATTCTTAGCGCATTATATGTATCTTTTATTTTCTAAAACAAATTATCATTCTTTTCTCATAAAAAGTGTACAAACCAAAGTAGCTAGGAGCAATGCCTCAAATAACCAGAAATGACCTTTTGTTGATACAAATTGTATCTTTTTTTCCTGATTGTATAGAAATAAATGTACAAAACTCACCTTAAACTAGGTTTAGTAGTGAATTTTCTCCATGATGTTTGTGGCACCATGTGTCACAAGGTCACAGGGAAGTAGCCCCGGGGTTATGAGGGAGCTTTTATTTCCAAAGGGCAGTGGTGGTTTATAATCAAAGATAATTTTTCAAGGCCTCTTTACTATTAGGCATACAGGTATTGTGTGCACAATTTCAAGCACTGCATATGTTCTTGTTAGCCTATTAGATTTAATATGTCCTTATAATAGCGGTTTTGTGTTTTAAAAATGTCAGTGTTAATCATCTGCAAGAATCTATAATGCAGCTATACAACTATGAATACATAAATCCAGCTTCTTAGTTATTAGAGAAACATATTCTTTATATTGAGGTCTGCATACTTCTTTTCCATTTTGTCTGTAATTATAAAATAGCAAATAACACAGAGCATTGGGATTTCCTTGGCTCCCTTGATAATGAAATCAAGCTTCCTTCATGGAGCTTAGCATGTATCCTTCAGGATATTTGCCTCTAAGCACTCAGCACAGTTACTGCACAGTGTTTTGTGTGGTTTCAAGAAGCAGTACATTTTGCAAGAGGTGCTTTGTAATTTTAATTCTTCCACTGATTTTCTGACCTCATAGTAAGTCCCTCCCTGTTAAGGCCTTAGATTTTATAGTTTTGTGATTTTTTTTGTGTGACTTTGTTATTGTTTTCATTTTGACATAAAGGAGAAATGGGACCCTCGCATGACATAGTCAATCCAGGGGACCCTTTCTATAAAACAGCTCACAGGAAAAGGAGGCTTTTCAAAGGTAACATCGAACCACTGCACTCTCTTACAGTGCCAGGTATAGGCCAGAGAATGGCAGATATGACAGATGCCTTACAGAAATGGTCTATGAAATTTTTCCTTTTCTAAATAAGGAAACACATAGCATGATTTTCTCCTCTCTGTTTCCCCCTTCTCCCTGCCCCCTGCCAGTTTCTAGACTACTTCTCTTAAAGTCATTTTTTCTATTTTGGAGTAAATTATCTTTATACAGTAATTCAATCTTGGTACCCATAAATCTTTATCACTGAGTTTTCTTCTAACATGGAAGAGTTCATTTTGAGAGGCACTCAGTTATCATTCTATCTATGGTGTAAGTAAGGGACTTTGTACAAATGACCTTTTTGAGGGCTCACAATCTCAATATATTTGGTTTTACTCTGTGAACCTGGTCTGGATTTGCACAGGGAAAAGTAATGCTGAACTGTCCAAAGAGCCCTGCTCAGGTCTCCTAACCTTTCTCTGTCCTCTCCTAGTTTGCTTCTCCTCAGGTCTAATACTGGGGAGTACAGTCTTCAATTGAAGTAGCACTACAGTTTTCATTGGAAACCAAACCAGTATATTTCTGGTATCTGCTTGTCTAAAGTAGTCAATGCCTTTGCAAAGATTCAGCATATTCAATATCTATTGTATTATAGCTAGCTATATACATAGGCAGATTGACTATTTTTAGTCCTGGTTTGTGTATCATTGAGCTATAGTAGTTTGCTTTATCCATTTGTGGGATTAAACAATACCGTTTAATGGTTGTAAACATTTACAAAACCTCTTTGGGTTTCTTGTTTGACCCAAACATAATGTAAGTCTCAATGACAAAATACACAAAGCCAACCAGAGGTGAGTGAAAAATATATCTTTTCCCTAGCTTCATCTGCACCCCAAAATGCATGTGCAATGCTTTGTAATATGTTCTCACTAGCATGAATGTGCTATGACTACTTAATAAGGTTTTGTTTCACCTATAATCATAATGGAAAATGCTGTATCGTTGACAACAATAAACTGTAACCACACTTATTGCATAAACTATTTGTTTACTAACTACTGATGACTCTTTCTTTAAGAATATTAACAGAAACCATACCACACATAAATATATATATCTACTTCACTTTGTTCCTAAAACATTAAATTTCTGTCCTAGCAATTTGTATCTTGAGATAAGCTGTAAAGGCAGAGATCCCCATCCCAAGTGAGTTCATCTGAATTTTTTTTTTTTGGTACTGGGAATCGAACTCACAACCTCGTGCTTGTCAGGCAGGCGCTGTACTGCTGAGCTATATCCCCGGCCCCTGAATTTTACAATAAGTCTATGCCCTCTAAGTTTTGAAGACTAACACAACACCTAGATAATAGTATACTAAGTGGATCTAACTAGTTTTTTCTACAAGGCAGGGCTGGCTTCCATTGGTGGGTCAAAACAAGGTGGCAGGTTCAGCCCAGACTTATCTGTGTACACAACCTGTAGTTTCTCCCCATAGCCTTAAGGCCACAAAGACATTATCTGTGGAACCTTACGATATTGGAGCCAAAAGTAGCTCTACGCCCTATGCTGCATACCCCCTTTTCAGGTTATTTTGCAGGAAAAGTGGCCCTAGTGGGAGTGCTAAAGGGATCTGACCAAGGCCCAATAGAATTAGTAGCAACAGCAATACTGGAAGGCCAGGCCTCGCGACTCCCAGACCAATACGCCCTTTATTTATCATCACGTTGTCTACTCTTCTCTCAGCCCTCTCTGGAGCCTCCTACTCACTCCTCACCCTAATCCAGGCCAGTCTCATTCTAAAGACAGAGGTGGCCACAGTGGCTGCAGTGGAGCCCAGCCCTTGGAGCCTTTGGAAGGGGCTATTTATGAACTTGAATTTTTTTTAAGTCATCCTCCATAGGACTAAGAGTACTCATTTCTTCCCACCCTTTTCCTTTTGTCTTTTCTCTTGCTCCCTCCTCTCACATTCCTCAAGCATACCTGTATCAAGTTCTGAGTACCAAATCAGTGCCTGGCCTCTACCGGGCTAAAACAGATCCTGTTTGGGGGAACCTGCCCTCTAGTGGTGCAATGAAGCACACAGAATAAATAAAAACATTTAAGATTTCTTCTAAGACAATGGCAGCATGGGCGTAGGGATAATGGTAAGAACAATTAGAATTCTAAGAGGGAACAACTGAATGTTCAATGCTTCTTCCCTAATCATAGATGAAAATTCAGCTGGTCTGGCCATAGCACTCCTCCAGCTCACCCCTGCAGCTTCATGACTTACCCAGTTGCATCACCATATTCCAATTATCCTGGAAATTGCTCTGGTGCCCCCAACCATGTTCTTCAGACTTTGGCCGTCCTTGTACTCCTTGCTCTGACTAGTAAAGTCTTGCTTTTCAAGATCCAGTACTAATGTCGCCTCCCTTAAGAAGCAGTTCTAACTACTAGTCCAGACATTGTTAGTCCCTCCCCACATTGGGTCTTGCAGGATTCTTGGACAAAACCTTTCTTATTTAGCACCTATCATTTTCTTGTTATTTTTTTGGAAGTCTGTACCACAAAACAGAGTTCATTTCTGATGAACTATGTCCTGTCGGGGAGGGGAGTGTCTCCACTACTGTTGTTCAATAATTTATGTTCCCTTCCCTTGACCCCTCCTCACTGCCTCCCATTTAAAGGATGCATTTCAAAGACTCTTCTAATCAGTCCCTGATCTCTAATAAGGGAAAGGTCCAAGAGTATTAAAGTTACTTCCTGGTAACTGCATACCCACTTCTGTTCCTACTATCTGAAACCCTTGGATCTGGCCTCACAGTTCCTAGGTTTCAGGAATCCAGCCAATAATGACCCTTGGCTCTTACTTTCTCCAGTTCTGCACTAGAAATGGGCTCAAGTAGTCTGTTTCTTCTCTGTAGGTCAGTCTTTGAGGCCCAGGAAAAAGCAACATCCTTGGTTATACAGGGACCTGAGTCTTGAATTCAAAACTCACCAATACTGGCAGGAATCCTCACCATTCACAAATACAAAATATGCTATGCTTTAGACAGCACTTTCAAATCTATTATCTGTTTTGATACTTATAACAAGTCTGTAAGACAAATATTATCCTTCTATAGATGAAAAAATACGGCATGCTTTGCTCAAGCTTGTTCCCATTATGAGGTGGAGCTTGCTTGGAACCCAGGTCCTTGGAAACTTCTACCACTGCATTTTGAACTTTGGTGTGCATCAAAATCAACAAGGGTCTATTAAACCAGATTGTTGCCCATCCTCAACCTTTCTGACTCAGAAAGTCTGATGGGGTTCAAAAATTTGCATTCATCCTGAATAACTAACTTAAAGATAGTAATACGTAATGTATTAACCATTGTTACCCTCCAAAAAAAAAAAAAAAAAAAAAAAAAAAAAATTTGCATTCATAACAGGAACTCAAGTGATGCTGATGTTGCAAGAAAACAGATCTACAGCAACTAATAATTGCTGTGGCTATGGGCAAATTCCTTCCCTTTCTGTCTGCTTCAGGGTCTCAGTGCATTTCAAACAAGAGGGCAAGATGAAAACTGATTTTCCAAACATTTTAATAGCAAACTCCATCTTTCAAAAGAAATCATATATAGGGTCCCAATACATATACAATAAAGTCAGGTCTTCTCTGGTGAAGTGGTGGAGAGGAGCCAAGAACTTGTGGCACCCATCTCCCCAGGTGCTGGAATACCTAACCAAAGCACACATTTTCAAGTACCTTCAGCAGAGGGCCTAGATCCTTTGAGGACTCTTCCAGCTGACATTCCAGTATGCTGAGAAAACTTTAGCCTTTGACATTGTGAGGGGAGAGGAAAGAGTTAGAGAGAAACTTACTTTGTGTTAACCAGTACACAAAACTGTTTTGCCCATGCCTAATGTTTGGGTCCGTATAAGAAAAGAAATCTTAACCCTTTTGAGCTGGTGAGATCATGGAACCCTTTGACAATAATAAAAGCTGTGGACCAGCCCCCTATAAAAATGATAATGTACACATAACTGCCAAGGTATTTAGTATATCCTTTCAGGCCTTATGGACTCCCTAGGGTCCTAACTCAAGCTAAAATCCTTGATTAAAGAGCCAGGGAAGGAGCTCAGTAATAAAGAACTTTCCTAGTACACACAAGGCCCTGTGTTCAATCCCCAGCACCCCAAAACAAAAAACCCTTGATTGGGCTGTGGCACAGCACTCCCACCAAATTCTTCCTTGGTATTTTTGTAACAAGTCCTCTCCATGATTTCTTGGCATGACCATCTAGAGAAATTCTGTGAGGCACTTAGCACAGGTAACAGGTTATTACTTAGTTAATTTGTTCTTCCTCACCAGGCTGACAGCACTGAGGGTGAAAATATGGCTTATTTATCCCCCATCTCTTGGTAGCTCAGGGATGACATAGGGTAGGCACTGTGAGGTTAAGAGAGAGTGTCTGAAGGGATTAAGTGACAACAAAGAAGTGGCTCTGTGTCAGTCCCTAGGACAGTTTTCTGGCTCTGCTGCAGGGAAAGTCCACTCTTTTTCTTCTAGGGTAAAAGAGAAGTGACAAAGAAAGGCATATCTCTGGCTTCCAACTACTGTTTGGTATCCACTGAGGGCAGGTGAGGAGATAAACAGGAAAACTTGAGTCTTCTTCCCACTGTCAGGAAGGCTCTGAGCAACCCACCCCCAAAAAACACACCACAGTTGCCAGCTAGAATATGACAAGCAATGCCTCTCCTCTGGGCCCTCATGCTTCTATGTGAACTGGCTCCAAACTACAGGTGAGGGGTGTGGATATGGTTTGAGGAACCACATAAAAGGTATGGGTAGAATCTGGCTATGGGAGCAATCAGAGCCAGTGGGCCCAATGGGCCTTAGTTCTCAACTCCTGCTTAAAGCCTTGTTATCATCCAAACTTCTCTGGAGGTCCTAAAGGAAGAACTACACTAGTCTGCCCTGCCATACATACCCTCATCTCACAAATATCAAAACTACAGATGCCTGTTTATTGTTTTTCAAAACAAAACAAAAGGAAAAAGTCATTCCACATTCTATTGTGGTGGAAGGCTGAGTTGATGTGGCTGATCTGGGCTATCTCCCAGATTGTATCATGGAAGACCAGGTGCACACTGGGGTGGGCTGTTGCTCTGGCAGGGATGGATGAACATTTCCATTAATGCAGGCATCAGAAGAGCTGCAGGCCAGTTTTGAGCCCATGCAGCTGCCCCTGGCTCCAGAGAAGGCCCTCCAAGTTGCTGCTGTTGCTGCAATTGCCACTGCCGACACCACAATTTAGGCCCAGGGTGCTGCGGAGAGAGTGGGAGGTCAGTCAGGGAAGGATGCAGCTTTAGGCTCTGGACTAGCTAAAAGTGCTTAAGATGTGTGTGTCTGTGGGAAGGGCTTACCCTCTCCTGCGTAGTTTTATAATGAGGAGATTGCAACAAATCTGAGAAGCAATTTCAGGTAGGGTCCCGCCCTCCCCTAGGTGATGAAGAAAGGAAAGGAAATATGGAACTGTTCAAATGAAGCATTATACAGAGCTCCAGTACATAAAAGTCCAGTTTGGGTTGAGGTACAAGAGGGGTCCCACCCCCAGGAAAACACTGAAAATGGCTGCCTTAACAGGGCTTCTTTCCAAGGCCCTAGAGCTTGGAGGCCCAGAAGACTCTGGACTGGATCCCTCCCACATCTAATACATAGTTAAGGGGCCCACAGCCAGACTTGCTCTGTAGGGACAGGCCCGACTCCCATCCCACAATTTTTAAGACTGCTTAAGGGAGAAAACTGCCCTCTTTTCTCTCTGGCCCAAATCAGAATACTCTTGCTTCCTGCAGATCAAAGGTTCTTCCAGCTGGATGAGGTAACAGCTGAGCGCAAAGCTATCATCACTCCCCTCCGGCAGATCCATGGTTATACTCCTGCAGCTGAAAAAACCCTTTGAGATGATCTAGTCCCATCCTCTCCCATCACCCACAATTTTACAGACAAAGAAATTGAGGACTAGATATGAGAAAGGACTTTCCCAAGGCTACACAGCCAAATCAAGGGTGGGGCTGAGACCAGGAGGAGTGAGCATGCTCCACGCCAGCAGAGGAAGCCTCCCTACTAAGGTGGTATAGGGCCTGAGTCAAATGAGCTTCCTTCTTGATATAACAGCTCTACCGGCCCACACTTCACCCTTAGTAAACTGGTACTCCTCAAGCCAGCCTTACACAAGGCCTGGTTAGTTGGGGCTGAGAGTTTTTTAGACATGTGAATCTCACTGCCAACTGGCTACCTCCTAAGAGGCCCAATGCTCCCTGGCATTGGTCAGAGTCCACAGCATTGCCTTAGGCCTGGCCTGCTTATAAGGCCCTTGGTTTCTAGAGCCCTCTCTCAGAATGCTCAGATAAAAAGGGGCTTGTTTCCTAGGGAACAGGCAAACAGCACAGAGATGGACTCTCAATTTCAGGGGCCTGCAAGGGTCTCTCTCTGGTACTCATAGGATTCTCCTGGTCACAACAGCCCAGTATTCTGGAACGTGCAGGCCTCTGGCCGGGCTCCTCTGAGTTACTAGCACAGCCCCTCATCAAGAGCTGCTTCGTTCCTGGCTCCCTGATGACCCAACAGCTTGCACGCTTGAGATCCAAAAGTAAGTTTTGAGGGAAACCATAGAGCTCTGTGCTGGCCTTGCTACCAAGATCCCGGGACAGTGCAGGAGGCCTACTGATTATTCTGTGTACCTTCCCCTTTCTAGGCCTCAGTTTTCTTATCAGGAATAGAAGGAAGCACGGTTAGAGCATCTGTTCTTGACCTTTTAGCAATGGTGGACAATTTAGAGAATTCATTGAAAGCTATGGATCCCTCTCCTCCCCAAATGCAAATGCGTGTGCGCATGCACACTCACACCTCCCCAACTACACACAAACAAACTGAACTCAAACTGCAAGGGGTGCCAAGGCAGCTCTATGCAGCTACTTATCTGGCTCTCACTAACGGCAAGCAGTCATATAAGGACCCACCCAGCCACTTATCTCCCCAGTCGTTTACCTACCCACCCCACTTTGTCTCCTTCCCTTCCTCCCACAAGTGGTAGACAAGGCGGTGAGCAATCCTGTTGCCACAGGCACTCACCCAGTCTTGCACAGCGGGGGTTCCAGCTGCTGCTCTAGCACAGGCTGATCCAAAAGATACATGGTGTCGTAATTCTCCAGCATAAGCTCTGCCGGGTCCTCCGTCTGACCTGGCATGTGGCCTAAGGGGAATGTGTCCCACCGTGCATCTTCTGCAGAGCAGAGGTGGAAAGAGCAGGCTGATGAGCTGGTTCTCTAATCAGCACAGAGGCCCACCAACCCTGTCCATCCACTCAGCCCATTAGCCCACTCAACATGGTTTCTGTGTACCCTCAACTTCAATCTACTCACTTCTCATGAGCACCTCTCCACCATAGCATTCCACCATGCATTTTTATGGCCCTTCTTCCTGTGTGTTCATACACACACACACACAAGCACACAGCTACAAATGTTTTTGTTCCTCTATGACCCTCTTCCCCCATTTTCTCAGGCATGCCTCCACACAGACACTGACATCTTCAGATCTGAGTATATCACTGCCTGAACCTCTATCCCCTATTCCCTCCTGGAAGTCCCAGAATTCCTACAGCATCCCCTCTCCAAACCCACCAAAACCTCAGAATATACAAATAACTTAGATTTCCTACACGTTTATATACACAACTCTCTGATATATTTGAATGCTCTTAGTGGTCTTGCCTGGAGAGATGCACACTCCCATCTCAGTATGGGTGCTATCATAGAAGTAACCTGTTCTCCCTCCTCACTGCAAGGTCTTCATGCCCCCAGATGCACACACAAGGAATATCCTTTCTTTAAGAAAGGGCATATTTATATATCCCACCCCCTACTGCCTCCCAGGCTATACTTGGAAACACACATACCAATCCCTCTATTCAATGAATATTCTCCATTTCACTTCCTGACTCCCACACCTCTCATTCACAGGGACACAAACAAGAAATCTTCTTGTCCCTATCTCCTCACATATGTGCACACAAACACACACACACACACACACACACACAGAAGGAACAATGGCAAGGGAGGAGAGGGAAAAATTTAACAACCTAACCTCCCAATGCCTTCCTTCAACACACACACACACACACACACACACACACACACTCACAGATACTTCACCTTAGGATGGACCGTGACAGGCACTCCCTATCTCCCTGTCTTATCACTTTAAAACTCCCCACACAGTATTATTATATATCCCTTCTCCCCATCCTTACACAAATGCATCCATTGTTTTTAACAGCAACATTCATTACTGAGTTCCTTAGATTCTGTTTCTGTCTTCCTGCATTCCCCTGGTACTCAAATAACCCTGTCATAATGTCCCTGGCATTCTGTGAAGTACTTACTGTGGACTGGCTTCTTGCACAACCCATAGAGAAGCCCCTCAAGAGGGCCTGTTCCAAAATTGTGTACATGTGTCAAATGATTACACTGTACTCCATAAATACAATTATGTATCAATTAAGAAGATGGGCTAGAGGTGTAGCTCAGTTGCAGAGGAATTGCCTAGCATGCCAAAGCCCTGGGTTCCATCCTCGTTGGCACAGGGAAAAATAATGGAAGGGTTGTTCCTTTGCTTGTTCATCTCCCCTCCCCTGGTTTTCTTACAAGCATCTGTGCAATACCCTGCATTCCCCTATGATGCAGAGATACCATAGGGGCTACCCCACTCACTGGCTCTGACAGTAATTTAACCATCCTCCCCATCAACATCCCCAACCCTGTGTACTTCACAGTTCCTACCTCTTTAGCCTAAAACCCTTGTACATGTCCCTTCAGAGACAGCAGGGACACACAGACCTTGATGGGTCTTAGTGATCCTGCTTACTCTTTCAAGAACATATGTAACCACAAGTGCATGTATGCACAGCTATATTACAAGCTGCTTCACAGTGACTTCTTTCATTGCCCCTATTTTTCTCTTTCTCTCTCACAACACAATTCTGCCTGTGCCAATGTCCCTTCCTTTCGGTATTTAAAAGATCCCCCAAATACAGCCTTCCTTGTCTGAGGAGATTTCTCTGTCATTGTGGCACAATTTATCTAGCAAGCATAAATATAACCCCATACACACATACGCAGACACACACACACACACACACACACACACACACGGAGACATAAATGTGTTCATCCATCCCTAACACTCCCACTTGGGGTCTTTATGCCTCTTAGCCCTCCCACGCATGTCCATGCAACAGCAAAATAACCTCTCCCCATAAGCTGATTTACTATCTCCCCTCTGGTTCCATCTCACTACCTACCACACTTACATGAGACTATTCTGTCCATCTTTATGGGTCTGCCTCCCTTGAGGTTCCTGCTCCCTTGAGGAATGTTCCTATCATCAACATTCCCTGCACCTTCTCTTGGCACAGGTTCTCTTATGAACCTGTGTGAACACATAAAATCCATACTACTCTGTATTTTCTCTTCTGATCTCACTTCCAATTTCCTCTGACTCATTGCCCTGGGTTCCTTCTAATAAACACAGCAAAATCCTCTCCCATCACCAGCCAGCCTCCATGTGTACAGAGAAAGCACATGTAGAATCATATGTACACTCCACATCTCACTTTTTTCTACTTTCTTTATAAAAAATAATTCACTGAAAAGAAAGTTTTGTGCTAGTTTCTTCTTTGTAGGAATCTTTCTTTTCTATGTTTTGTACTCTGAGTAACTACTTTGAATGTGCTCTCTACATGTAGCAGCCTGACGATGGTCTTCTGCACTTACATGCTCTATGCGAAGGGTAAGGAAAGCCATTTGTCATCCATGTAACTGGCTGCCTCCCAGGCTTGCCTCAATACTGGCTACTTCCCTCCACTTTCTGTTTCTTTTCTAGAGTTAAGGGGAGCCTCAACAGCCAGCCAGACGGAAGAAATTGATGAGGAGAAAAAGTAAATATGAAGACCATTTACCTGAGCTAACGTGCCATGCAGAGCCCTCTAAAGCTCCTCTTTTCTGGGCCAGAAGCCTGGCAGTCTCAATGGCAGGGGACTCATACACAGCAGAGAAAGGTCCTACTTCCATTCTGCCTTCCTCTTCCTCTTCATCATCATCATCGTCATCCTCATCATCGTCATCATCATCATCTTTATCTTCCTCTTCCAAGTCATCATCTTCCTCTTCCTCCTCTTCCTCCATCTGGTCTTGCAGGGCCTTTTTCTTCTCCTCTTCTTCATTACCACCATTAGAGTTGCCGTGCTCTCCCTGCTCCTGGGCTTTTCCTTCAGACCCACAGCTGGAACTAGCTGGTTTGAGGCCCAAATACAGGCTATCCAGTGTGTATGGAGACTTCTCAATGTGGGAGGCCTCTGAGCCCTCCTTCTGCAAGTTGTTTTCTCCATTCTGAGTATAAATGGAACAGATGCGCAGCAACTTCTCCTGTTCCCCATCTGGCAGGACCTGTCCCATGGCTTTGAAGACACTGAGCAAAGGGAGGGATGGGGTAGGAAAGATTCAAAATTTCAAATCACTTCATACCCCAACACTTCAGGGTTTGAACTTGGTCTCTGAGTTTTCACACCTGCCTCTGAAAGGCAGTACAGTAGAGCAGACAAAACATAGAAAAAAAAATGACCATGGACCCTGAACAATCTCTGCAGTTCATCTCTGTTCCTCACTTCTATTATCAGTAAAATGAGGATAACACTGGTATCTAATTTCTAGGATTCTTGGGATAAATGAGAACACTCATATAGAATGCTAGGCACACAGTGGGCATGCAATAAATGATAGCAATTAGTCTGCACTGAAATGCTACATTAACACATCAACTATCCAATAGGCCTGCAGGGCTGGAAATGAGAATGGCAGAGCCCTCTTTTCTCTGGACTAGCTTTGCAATCTGTCCTGAGCTCCAAGGATGTGCCCGGAAGGGTGATAGGTCCCTTCGGCATGGAACACAGTGTGATCCCTCTACAGGAATAGCTAGAGACCTGTCCAGAATAGAGGGGGAAAAAAGCAGCGGTTGACAAGACAAAGCAGGATTTACAAGGGAGGCCCAATAGGCACTGTGGACCCACTGTGGGCACTAAGGCAGCTGGGGAGAGGCAGAGAGCACAAGGAGGGAGAAGAAATCAAGGGAGGGCTTTGGGCTGAAGGCAAGGCCCAGGAGGACCAGAGACAAGAGCAAGCACACCGTGCCTGTGTTAACAGAAGCCTGGCTAGAGGACAAGGCCTGTGCTGAAGAGCCATGGGAGGAAAAGATGATGGCTGGAAGTCTGGGTATGTGTGTTGGGAGTTAGGTCATCTGGCAACTCTGAGCACAGGTGAAGGGCATTTCTGAAGATCACCACAGTGACCACATGGAGGATGCCCACATGGAAGATGGCCTGGGCAGGGCAGCCTGGAGACAGGGAGACCGGGAATGAACCTGTTTAGACTTTTCAGGCCCGAGTCAGTGAGGGCTGACCTAGGGCACTGGCAGTAGAGATGGGAGGGAAAAGCTGTGAAGGACAGACAGGGAACAAGGCTTGGTGCCTGACGGCAAGGGTTGAACAGAGAATTAAGGATGATGACATGCACACAGCAGACAATGCTAGCAGCAAAATCACCACCAACCAACAGATACAGAGCCACTGGGGAGGAAGAGGGCAAGCACGCTGCATGGAGCCTCATGTTAGAACCTAGCACCCAACAAGCCCAGGCATTGCTGAATGTATGGACAGGGTGGAGGGACGGTGAGTGCCCTTCTAGTTGTACTAAGTGTGAATCACGCATGGTTGTTCGCAGAAGGACCATATGCGCAATGGCCTGTTTTCTCTCTCAGCGCATGACTACACATCTTGGGGCAAGGCAGGGTGAGAGCGACTCAAAATGGAGATGAGGAGATCCTCTCTGCGGGGCTAATTTCATATTCCAAGAGGACACTGGCTCAAATTAAATTGATATTGGCTGGCTGGGGGAAGCCCTTGAAAAGTGTCCAACTTTATTAGAGGAAAAGCTAGAGAAAAGTCTCTGCCCTCTCACTGTGATCCATTAGTATGATTAATACTAAATATCCCCAGGGACTTGATACTGGAAGATGTCTTATCACCACTCTTTATTATTGCCCACCCGCTATCTCTGGTTGTCTAGTCTGACCACATTGTAGAGGTGACAATGAATCCTAAATATCTTCTTCCTTGGGTATGCCTGGTCATAGCTCAGGACTGAGAAGGTCACAGATTCAGGATGGTGAAAAGGCAGAAAGTGCACCCATGGGACCTGGGTTGATCCATGTCTTGCTGTCAACAAACCACGTGACTTTTGCATTAAGTCACTGCATTCCTCAGAGTCTTAATGTCTTATCTGCCAAAGGATATCATACCTCCACTTCCCAAGATTGCTGTGTAAAATTAAATAACTTATACCCCCAAAAAAACCACAGCACCATGCCTGACACTTAATTGCCAGTGGTATCTTTTATTGTTTCTGAGGAAAACAAAAACCAAGTTCTACATTCATCTAATAACAAATGCTTTCTGAAACAGTATAATCTAGTGGATTATGGAAGAACACAGGACTAAGGGCAAGCTATTTGGACTCTGGCATCAGCTCTGACTTGCAGCATAATACCTGGGCACATCCCCTCTATTTCCCTCTCTGTGTAATGAGGTGGTTAGGACTAAGTTCACTGATTATCGATTATGGGGAAATGCAGGATCTGTGCACAAGGATTCATACCCAAGTGAGCCGCTGTTACTGCTGGCATGTGTCGCATCCCTCTGGTATGCTTGGGTTGGGAGAAGATCTCTGTGGTCCAGACTTCTCCAATACCAGCAGCTTCCACTCTGGAGGTACTTAGGGTTGGAAAGTACCTTGAAAGCCACCTATCCAAACCTCTCCATGCTGCTTTTACTCCCCCACCCGAGTGCATGCATGTCATGTTTCTTTATTATTTTTCCTGCCATGAGTTGTTCAGATGCCTCATCTGTAATGTTCTTCCTGACTCTTCTGGGCCCTTTTGGTTCTCCTCCCAGTTTTTCACCCCCATCCATGTCACTTCTAGAGTATACATATCTGCTAATGTGGTTGTTTGGCTCAGTCCCTTCTCCTGGAGGTCTTGCTTCAGCTGACTTTGTCTACAAGGCTATATTTTTGATCTTATAAACACTACTGTGCCTCAAATGAAATAAGGATTCAAGAAAGACTTCTGGATTCCATAGGTAGTCAGGACTAAGAGAGTCTTTACATCCCATTTCCATAGTTCATTCATTCCTCAAGCATTCAGTCAGCTCCCGCCAATGAGAGTACTGCTGGCAATGAGACAGCAGAGCACAGTTGAGTTCACTGATGTTTACTGAGGCTGTTTGGATTTGTGTGGTGTGCTAGGCACAGAGAGCTAATGCACAGCCATTGCCATTGAAAAAAGCTTAGTCTGATAGAGGGAAAGAAAACACTGGGGGAAGTAGAATAAAAACACAAAATCTCAGATCTCAGAAGTACTCTGGAGTCAATAGGAAGAGTAGATGGTGCTGCCATCAAGTGAGATAGGACAGAGGAAGATCATTTTGGAGTTGGGGTGGGAAGTATATTGATCAATTTTCTTATGGTTACAGAAAGGTGCCTGTAAATCATCCAAGTTGAGATGTTTGGCATGCAGTTGAGTACAGGAAATTGAACTGTGGAGGAAAGGCCCGGGCTACATAGTGACTTGGGCCTCTGCACTTTAAAGTAACTAGTAATAAGCGCAGGCATTTCTAGGAGGGAGTGGTAAACACCATCAATGCAGCAGACACAGAGACTGATAAGGGCCCATTGGATTAGGTCAAAGTAGCTCTGGGAGTGAGCACCAAATTGCAGTAGGTTGAGAAGTAAGAGGGTAGCGAGAAAACTGAGATTGCTGAGTGAGGACTACTCTTTTGAGATGGGAGGGGAAGGAGTAATAAGCTCATAATAACCTAACAGAGAATTGTAGGGTCAAAGATTTTTCTTATGCTGCTGTTACTGTTGTTTTAAGATGAGAAAAACACAACACATTCATAAATTGAAGAGCAAGAGCCAGCAGAGCAAGGGAGAGGCTGGAATGAGGCCCCAGCGAGGCTGGAAGAGGTGGCTCCAGAGCACATGAGGAAGAGCAGGCTTTGAGGAGGGGCAATGCCACCTCATCCTGAGATTCGCGAGAAGGTTAGCTGCAGATCAGTTCACGAGGGCTAGACCTCAGGTCGAGGGAGCCCTGTTGGATGCCTCCATGTGCTTGAGGAAGCTAGGGTGAAATAGGAGAGGAGGAGGAGCTTGAGGTGAGTGGTAAGAGTTTAGAATAGTCAGGGAATAAGAGAAAGTGGTCAAAAAACTAGCAAAAGTTCAAATGAGCAGAACTGAGGCCTAGCCCGATATTAAAAGTCATACCTCTGCAGTGGCAGCAATCCCTGGGGCTATGTGGTTTTCTCCAGCAGAACTCAGCTACCCGGGCTGAGGAGTCGGGGAATCAGAGTGGGGAAGATTAATCCCAGCTTAGGGGTTTACAAGTCAGATACAGCCAAAGGATGAGCAGAGCTGAGGGTGCTGATGAGTGGCTAAAGTGATGAACCACAGACAGGACTGGGCAGAATCAAGGTTAAGGGAGGGAGGAGATGGAGGGATGGATGGAAGTTTGGATGCAGGCAAAGAGCAGGTGTCATAAGATGTGAGGGTGCGAACTAGAAGGACTAGAGGTGGGGTGCTCAGACATCAGCTTTCAAATGTGGAACAGCTCTGAGTGATGGAAATGGATTGCTGACGGTAGTATAAAATGAAAGTCACTGGAGTTTATGAGCTGCAGTGTCAGGTAGGTCACCCAACTGAAACAGATAATGCTTCAGAAAGCAGAAAGAGAATTAGGCGTTGAAGCTCTCATGAAAATGAAGGAAGTGGCTTGGGGTCAGGAAATGACAGAGAAAAGGAAAGGGAAACAAGCACAAGTATTTACAAGAATCAGTGCAATATTCAGTTTGATCACAGAACTCAGGGCAAACTGAGTAAAAGGGGAGACACAGGATATATGGTTACCATGACAGGTAGGGCCAGAATCAGAAAGACTTTTGAACATCAGGCTAAGAAGCCTTAACTTCACCAGGAAGGCAATAGGGAGCTGAAGGTTGTTGGACAACTATAAAAGGTATACTTTGGGAAGATAACAGAGATAGCACTGGCCTTGGAGTCATTAGACCTGGGTTCAATAATAAACAGCAGCTACCATTTATTACACACATATTCTGTGCAGGCCACTGTGCTAAGCATTCTCACACTGGATTCACTTCAGCCAGGTGTTAAGCTGTATGATCTTAGGTGAGGATATACTATGTCTCCCCTCTCTGGACTCTGTTCTCCCATCTGTTAGTAGGAGACTGAGCTAGATGTCCTTGAAAGGTCCTTCCAACTCGGCCATTCTAGGGCTGTGTGGCCCTGAAGCTTGCAGGGCCTCACCCTCTTACCAGATGGAATTCAAGAGACTTACAGCTGAAGGAGTTGGGGGCTGGCCCAGCAAGGTGAGCCCAAGCAGGACTCAACCACCTGGGGCCAGTCAAGGGAGGCAGAGCAGTTGAATAGCCTCCAGCTCCTTCTTGCTTCCCACTGGCTTGCAGAAAATCGATGAGCATTCGGTCCTAAGAGAGAAAAGAGGCCCTGAGGATAAGAAACCAGTGAGACCCCACCCAAGTTTTTACCTTGACAAGTTTGGCCCTGTCCTTCCCCATTCCCGAAGACTGACCACCCTATACTTTCCAACTGCTTGAAGCATCCAGGGCACTTAGCCCTAATCTATCTTAGTTGGCTCTGACAATAATAAGGAAAAGGGAGATTTGACAATGATGCCCTCAGGGCTCTCCTGGACAAACCTAAATCTTTTTTTTTGTTTTGTTTTGTTTTGTTTTTGTTTGTTTGTTTTATCTTTTTTGAGACAGGGTTTCACTATGCAGTTCAGGCTGGCCTTAAACTCACTCTGTAGCCCAGGCTGGCCTTGAACTCAACTTGCAGCAATTCTCCTGCCTCAGCCTCACGAGTGCTGGGATTACAGGTGTGTGCCAAAACCTAAATCTTAAACCCTTGAGGTTTTTCAACAGAGAGCTGTGAATAGTGGTAAACGCTCCAGCCTGGGCTGCCTTAGGCCCTGGGGCTAGGGCTAGTCTCCCTCACCAGACTTAGTGTTGGCCACGATCAGTTCAATGGTCCACCTAAGTGTGTAGGTGGGCCGGATCCCACTGTCCCCCAAAGCTGGCAGCTCAGAGAACATCCTCTCCAGCAGGGCCTGCGTGAAAGTCTGGGAGTGCAGGCCCCTGAGCAGGGGCTGCCAGAACTGAGAGAACGGCTTTGGTACCAAGACGTCATTCAAGTCCACATTTTCTGTTTTGTGATGGAGGGAGGGTAAGGGGAGAATGGAGACAAAGAGAACACAGATGGGGGCACAAGCCCCACCAACAATAGAATTGACATCGCAAAACAGGAAGAAAGAGAACAGAAGAGAAAGAGAAACCAGTTAGTATTGGGCAGCCAACAACTGACTCAAATAAAGTATAAAATAAAAAGAACTCTGGTTCTAGCTTCAACTTTTGTCAATAACTCACTGCGTGACTTTGGATCAGTACCTTCCCCTCTCTGGACCTCAGTATGACCATCTGTAACATGAGGATGTTGGACTACATGACCTCACAAGGCCCTTCCAGTGCAGCTGTTCTAGCTCTCTAGCTAGAGGCTAAATCACAATTAACACGGCATCATAATGGCATTGAGACTCCCCCAACCCTACCCACCCCACCCCACCCAATTATAGGCCACCTAAGGATGGCCCCACAACTGTATATCAGTAAGGCTACTTGTTCTACTCAGCCAAGGCTTCCACCCTTGACCCAGGGCTCCCCAGACCACCTCTGGTATTCCCACCCAGTAAACACAGAACCCCAAGGCTTTAAAGAGCCCCTAGGACCCTACCTTCATACTCTATCTGCAAAGCTGCCAACTGCTCAAATGTGGGAATGAGAAAGCCATCATCCAGAAAAGCATCCAGCACAGCATTCCTATAATAAGAGGACACTAGTTTAGCTGGGCATGTTGATGAACACCTGTAGTCCCAGCTATTCAGGAGGAAGAGACAGGAGGATTGCTTTGAGTCTAGGAGTTCAGGGCCAGCCTGGGCAACATACTGACTTTATCTCAAAAAAAGGTAGGCAATCTCCAAATATACCGAATTGGTCTATTAGTTATTTCAAGTTGAAAAGACTTGAGGAAGGGGCTCCTGTTTGTCTCAGTGGTAGAGTACTAGCTTGATCACCAGTACCACAAAAAATAAAAAGGAAACTAGTTTAGCAAACTGAACCTGACAGAAGACCCTCACCTATTCCCCAACCCACCCCCAAAGCAGTTAATGTCTCTGGTTCAAGTGGCCAAAGCAGCCTTGCAGAAGATGGGGCAAGTGACAGCTGATCTTAGGCTTTAGCCTCCTGGAGCAGGGGCTGAGCCAGAGGATGAGATCAGTGGGTTTTTAACATACATTTACCAAGCATATGTTGATTTAAAGCCCCAAATGTGGGCATTAGTGGCTGAATATGCCTCAAAACACAGATGGAATGAAAATCTCAGGCCCACAGAAGAAAGAGTTAAATGCCTAGGGTCATGGTCAAGGACTTTCAGACTTCAGTTCCTGCAGTCTTTTTGTTTCTCTTGTTTCTAACCATTATCCAGCCCCCCACACTGTCCCCCCTCTCCATGGCTGCTTTCATTTAGATCCTAGTAGAAATTTTGGGGACTCAATTTCTGGCCCAAATATGATCCACAGGCCTTCTTCCTAGGGACTCCAAGAACCCAAAACAAAATTAGAGAGGTTGAAGAAGTAGACTATGTGGGTAATCTCTCATTCCCATCTAACTCAAAACTAAACCAGCAACAGTAAGCTGATTCCTCCAGAGCTAGAAGCTTCCTAAGAGACTCTCCTAGCTGATCATGCCTACAGGAGGAAAAAGTTCCCAAAGTATCCCAGGGCCTTAAGGGTTGACACTACACTCAGATTCCTTCCTGCAGCAGACCAAGTTTGAAGAGAAAATAGTTATCTCATGTCAGTATTTAAGAATACTTAACGCAGTCTACCAGGTGCTTGTACAGCACTACTAGGCAGGCATTACAATGTAGGTGCACAGGATGGTTTTCCCACCAAAACCCACCCCTTTGCTAAAGGGTAGGGTTAAGAAATCTAGGCTGGAAGATTGAAAAAAACACCTTTGGAACTAGTCTTGTCTTAAGAATAAAGAGAAAACTCTAGGGTCAATCCCAGACTACACTGGGAGAACTTGATCTTTATAGTAACCAGGCACTAAGAAGGCACTATGTCTGTCCCAACTAAGTACCCAAGGAATGCTCATAGTCTACAATAGCAGTTTCAAAGAACAGACTAGCAGTGCCTACCACACATCTTTTACCTCAGACTTGGGTGAATGGCTAGGCAGCAAGGTGCTAAGAATTATGAGCTTTTCCTACTTGCCAAGAGTGTCGTATCCCTCCTGACAGGAAAAAACCTGGCCATACAATACATAACTAGGATGGATGACAATGGATATTCCTACCAGTGGCCATTCTAGTGACTCACGGTAGGCAACTCCCACCTGGTAGCTAGCAGAGGCAGGGATAGGAGGTCATGCAGAACACAGGGTCACCATGTAGGGGACCAGGATTATCCTGGATTTCCTACACCATAAGTTGGCAAGCTAGGACAAGGAAACCTATTTCAATAGGGCTGCTACCCTCCTCCCTAATTAGCAGGGACCCCTTGATTACCTACTTACATACCTGTTCTCCCAAGCAATACCCTTGAGCTCTGTCAAGATGCTTTCTACATGTGGAGATAGATTATTCCACGCCTTAATGGCCTGAGGTAAATGCTTAAATTTCTCCAGCACCTGCCAATATAAAGTGTCCCATCAGAAAGCTGGTTTAGCCACACAAACCACTCCCAACCCCCCAGAATCTCTTCCCATAGAACTTCAGGACTGCCCTTTGGGGGACAGGGCATTGCATGCAGGGGTGGGCCTATGACTCCCGTTGGCCCTACAAACAAAAAATAAAACAAACAAAATAACCCTTCAAATAACAGACCTTTTTCTCCTCCTGCCCCTGTCCCTCCCCTGAATTCCCTGTGGTTCCCAATTATTAGATACGTCAATGCTAAGATGTCCAATGAAAGCATTTAGTTGGAGATGGACAGAGCTCTTTGGGATAAAAGGTGAGAGTAAGGGGAGGCAATGGGTTATGAAAGGGAATCAGGGGACCTAAGTTCTTATCCTGGTTCTTTCACTGATTATACGTGACCTTGGGTCTGTGCCCTCACTCATCCATGGCTTCAATTTCTTCATTTGTGAATAGAGAGAGTTAAGCTAAACAGTTTCTAAGCTACCTCCCTACTAAAACTGCATTCCTCCAGCTCACCTGATCTGGGGAAGGTCTTCTGCCCCACTTGCTGGTCAGATGTGGAGTTGAAGGGTTGTGTAACTACCCATTCCCAGTTGTTCTCTATCACCCATGGGCAGATTATCCACAAACCTCATCATCTGCTCCCTTCCATCAATGTGGAGGATCATCCAATTGGACTCTGCTCCTCTGGTCTCCTTCCCAGTTCCCCCCTATCTTTCTGAGAAGTTCCCTCATGTTTTGTCACTTTCCTTTCAAATTCCTTCTCAAAACTTCTCTCAGGTAGCTGGCAAGAGGGAAGAAATGGCTGGGGCAAGTAAGAACATGTCAGGTCAAGGGTACTTACCTTAAATTGCTCCTCTTCATATGATACTAGCAATTCCCGGGCTCTTTCTGAAAACAGAATGGGGAGATAGGGCGGCCAACCCAGCTCACAGCATGTCCTGGGATTCTGAGACTCCCTCACTTTATTTGAGAGGTCGTAAATTGAGAACTAGAATTCCTTCCCCACATACTTCAGAGACCAAGGAAGATGGTTTGTGAGGCGAATGTGACAACCACTATACCATGGAAACTAGCGAAGGTGTTTTTTAAGCCAAAAAACACAGTCACAGAGGAGATGCTGAGCCAGGGAAATAACCAGCACTAACCCTAAGACTGAGCATTCCAGGCTTATGGTTCCCTCTTTGCCGCCATAGACACCTACCATACAACTCCTTATGTCGCAGAGCCTTTTCCCAGTGAGAATCCACCTCTTCACTGCCTTTACTGTCTCCATCAGCTTTGACATCCAACTCTGTACCTTTCCCCTGGTCCTGAGGCTCTGTTCTCTGTTCTGTGATGTCGTCAACACCAATGTTCTTATCTTCTTCTTGGTCTTCTTCCATGTCTGCCCTGTCCTCTTCCAACTCCCAGCTGTCTCTCAGGCTGTTCTCCAGTTGGTGGCACCAGTAGGTCTTCTGGAGCCAATCCAGGACAAAGTAGCAGCCTAAAAATGGTAAGGAAGGAAAGCAGTGCCACAGGACCACCCACAGGCAAACAGCTAACAGGTCCTTAGCCCTCTGGACTTCTTCATCTTGTGAGCATTATGGAAAAAACCCTAAGGAAGAGGCTTGGCTCCAAGGCTCAAATCTCACATATCCAGATATAGTCACTCTCACTCTGGGTTATCCCCATTTTTTGCTTTCTCATATTTACCAGAACCTTTCCTAGGAAACATTTGTATAGGACTTAAGAGATAAGATGCCAAAAATACAGCAAGGGTTGGTAAGTGGGAGAACTGGGACCCAGCCCCACTGGTTTGTTATGTGGCCTTGGCCAAGTCTCTTTCCTTTTCTAGTCCTCAGTTTCCCTATTGCAAAGGGCCAGGTTAAAATAGGGGTTCTTAACCGAGATGGAATGGAGGTCCAAATAACTCCTGGGTTATGAAAGTTTTAATGGCTCATAGCTCTCAACTTACTCCTCCTGCCCCTGCTAGGATGAAGCTAATGAGAAACCACCTCAAGAACAAAATTTAAGAGGAGGCCAAAAACTATAATCAAGGTATCAAAACAGAATCAGAACAGTTCCCTACCAAGCTATATGTGAGCCTGAAGCAAAATATTCAGTGATGTTCATCCTTTGCTTTTTCTATTTTTTGTTCATCATAGACTTCTCCACATTAAAATGCAATTAATCATCATCACTGAACTTTTGATAACCCCTTAAATTTTGCACCCAAGGTAAGTCTCTCACTTGTTTCACTGTAGTGGTTGCTCTGAACCCAGGTGGTGAGCTCCTTCCTATCCAACTACCCCAAATGCCATGCAGCCCAGGCCTTACCTGTAACAGGTACAACCCCAGGGGACTTACCTCTGCGACAGTCATTTATATGGGGCATTTTCTTGTGTGTCAACTCATGGCGAAGTTCAACAATCCAATCTGGAATGTTCACCTGATGGGGGAAGGTGAATATAGAAATTAGAAGATATTTTTTTTTTTTTTTTTTGTGGGTACCGGGGGGACGACCTTAGGACCTCACGCGCCAACAGGCACCCGTGCCGCTGAGCGATATCACCGGCCCCTTTTTCGTATGTGGGTTCCGGGAGTCGAACTCGGGCCTTCGCGCTTGCAAGGCAGGCGCTTAAGCCGCTGAGCCGTCTCACCGGCCCATAGAAATTAGAAGATATTAAAGCTGGAAGAGACCCAGAAATAAATTAGCCTGACCATTCCCTCTGTTTTACAGATAGAGAAACTGAAGTCCTGAGAGAAGAGTCCAGCCTTATTGACAGGGCCAAGATAAAAACCAAATCTGATTATTTTTTAGTCTTTAGTAGAGGTGGTCTTAAAAGTCAGAAAAGGTACCCACCTCCCCCAACCACCAACAACTCTCCAATAGAAGAGTGAATTAGCATTAACACTCATCTTCTCCAGCCTCCTTCTGCCCTTTCTCTCTTCCTGGATCCCCTTACCCTTCTTTTCCTCCCCTACCTCCTCCAGTAAGCTTCTCTAGATGACTGAGAACAAACCTGCCATCTGAGCCTCACACTACATACTCATTCAGGGCAGGAATCCCTGGCATTTTCATGCTCCTTAGCTGACCTATCTCCTCCCTCAGACTATCAGCTCCCAAACAGTAGGCGATGTGACTGTCATCTCTTTCCTGTCCCCACACAGTGGTACATTTGGGCTCTTCAGCTTCACTGGGCCATTCCCAGCAAGCTAGGCTCACCAAGTCTTCTGAGATTAAAGTCATGAAGAGTAAGAGAACAAATCTGTTTCTTTTAAACTGAAAGCAGAAGCTCTGGGGTTCTTGCTGGTCTTGGCTAGTAGTGATGGGATGAGCTAGTCTGACTGTGTGCACACGTTACCCCATTCCCCATTTAAGAAGCTTTCCTGGAGAGAATTGAGCAAGGCCATTTTATCTTACGTACCTCCTGAGCCAGGAACTTGAGCGGGAGCTTGGAAAACTTTGTCTTCCTTTCAGAGATAAGATTCACAAACCTGGTGTGGGGGGAGAAGTAAGTTGCACAGCCCAAGAAAAAGTTTTGCTCAAAACACCAAGTTACTGAAATCTTGCATTTTTACAATCTTTCCATTGACTATCCTGTTCTTATGGTTGGTGTCAACCAGAGAAGGGACAGTTCCATCCGCTCCAAAATTTACTGAGTCTACCCTGTACTAAAGCCATACAGATGAATTAGACACTACCCTGGCTTGAAAAGTTCAGTCTAAGACAAATAATGATATAACAGATTATACTAGCACATAATATATTATAAAGGCTAGAACAAAGGACTATATTAGATTACATGAGGAGCGCAGCTAAATGATGGAAAAGGTAAAAGGAGAAAGGGAGGATCTCAAGGCAGACATCGGGTTAGTATGAGATGAGAAAAGGCTTTGACGTATGAGAAAACTCAGTGGCAACCTTTTTCCTGATGTGTATGGGACAGCTATTAACTACTATGAGTCACTTTGTAAGTCAGGAGCTCCCAGCCCATTTCTTCATTTTCACAACTCAGCAACCTTTCAGTGTTTGTGGAGGAGAGAAAATGGAAAAGGGTGATGCTAGGTGTAGATGGAATAAAGTTGGAAAATTCAAACTAAATCACAGCCAAAGGCAATGAACCACTCAGAAAAGTTCCTCCGGTTGAGGAGTAAAAGGGGGAAAAAAAGACTGCCGAAGTTGTAAGACACCCAATAGAGATCACCTGGTCTGAATCCTCCCCACTTTGCCACACACATACATTCTAAAAGGGAGGAAAAATGAAAGAGAGGGGGTTCCAGGAAAAGGGAAGAAAACGATTATGTTGATGGAAGTACCAAAAGCTGTTAATTCAGCAAATCACAGACTGACTCACACTCAAAGACTCTCAGGACTTTTCTGCTTCAGATGACACATGAAGCAACGCTCTGCTTGTCACATGCTTACCATACTCCAGTTCCCAAAGCCACCCCCCATACAGGTCTTACCTGACCAATGCCATGCCATAGAGCAGTCTAAGTTCATCAGTGCCCAAGCCACCAGTTACGTCCATGAGCTTACAGCGTATCAGGTCAGCAGTAGAAGCCACTGCCAGGGGGAGTTCGTTGCCTAACCTAAAGGGTCACAATCCAGCACCATCACAAAAGTCCTTTGTACTGATTCATCTTCTCTACCTCAGAATCTTGATTGCTGCGGGATATTCCCACTATATACTGTCTCAAGAGTGCGTGAAGATACCAAACAAAAAGGTGAGAGAGACAAGGTAATGTCCATAAGATCCAACATTAATACAGGGCATAAGAGGCTGACTAGGGTGTACATAAAACATTTGCTAGACTATCAATCAACAGTTGTGTGCACACACCCCTCTCACTTTGAAATCCTCAAACCCCATATCCCTCATTAGTCTGTCCTCAACCCAACATTAACTGGACTGGGGCATCCCACTCAAACAAGTTGCGGGGGGCAAGACCTTCTCCCATTCCCCCTAATTCGAATCGGAAATCCGCCTTAAGGTGTTAATCTACTACTTAAACCCTGACTCAGGCCCTCCAGCACCCTCTCCAAGAAAGCAGAAAGGTTACTTTTTGGAAGTAAAGATTAGACCTCACAAATTTAACAAGAGAATTGTTGAGACAGACCTCTTACTTTTCATCCACAAACGGAATTCCTGCAAAAGCTTGCCTGAGACTTTCTCCCGGGCAATTAGAAGACCTGAGATTAGGGCCTTTTAGGAACTCGACAAAGGAAGAGGTGAAGAGACACTAGCATGCAGGCAAAAGGTCTGAACCCGCCTCCGCCTTACCTGCTCCTCCACACCGTGATGCGGTTCAGTGCATACCGCTGCAATTTATGGTCATCACAGAACAGATAGACCGTCACCTGGTCCCATTCAGCCCTGCTGAGCCAGGCGACTACGATGCTCTGGGCCCACGGTGGCGTCGATCTTTTTTCTTTGATACACTTTCCGTACCATGCACTCCATACTCGATCCATCCCTCAAGGACTCAGATCTAAACCAGCACGGGATTTCCACCAGAAATGGGATCGTCACCAGGCTCTGGGCCGGGACCTACCACACAGTCTTCCACTCAACGTGCCACCTTCACTCCAAACCGCCGCCGCGACAACAGCCAATGGGAGAGAGTGACCCCGACTCAAGCCCGCCTGCTAGCAGTAGAGTGGCCAATCGAAAAGTGGAACCGGGGGGCTGCTCTTATAACCTGGGTATTACATCTTCGACGCCCGGAAGTGTTCTTTTCCCAAAGCAGCTCGACCAGCTGCAAGTGTTCAGCCCCTAGGTTCCCTCAATTTCTAGGTTGCAGACCAACTTCCGTCCAGACCGGAAAGGGTGTGTTTGGGTTGCAAGAAAATATTTTACGCCCCTTGGCGGGCGACTGTGGAGTTGTGATCAACCAGTGGACTTCCTGGAAGTTCGGTTTTAGGTAGGATTTTATTTCCATGAATTAGGACCTAATCCAGTGAAAACTTTAGATACTGAAGCAGGACTACATAGAAAATATCTAATACACAGTTAAGGTCGTGTTTTTTAAAAATCTGCTTTCTTGACAAGTACTCAGGGGCCCTGCTTTCTAAATTAGTACTATCCTGTTTCTGCAGTGATATGAAGCCTGAATGACTGGAATGAGAATTATCTTGAGATTATAAGGACCTAGAGTTTGGCTGCTGTGTGATCTTAAACAACTCTCTGCCCTTTTCAGTTATATTTTGTTTGTTTTTTAAATCTGTACCATGAGGGTTTTAGATTGGTCTCTAGTTTTATTCCATAGCTTAAAATTTTAGGATTTTACTCTGCCAGTATTCCACTGATGTTGGTTTAAGAGTCCTTGAAGGTATAGGTGCCCCCCCCCCCCCGCTGCATAACTCCTTGGGATTTGAGAGTACTGGGTTGAAAACAATATTATGAAGCCCTTCCAATTTTACAGGTTGGCTAAAATGTTTTCAGGACCCTGTCCAAATCATCACAGGAGTTATTTCCCATTTAACCTTTGAGAGACAACGGTTGGTAGCAGTCTTAATATTGTTGATAATGGCTGGGCATGGTGGTGCCCGCCTCTAATCCCAACACTCGAGAGGCTGAGGCAGGAGGATTGCTGAGAGTTCAAGGTAGGCCTGTGCTACATAATGAATTCAAGGCCAGCCTGAACTACATAGTGAGACCCTGTCGAAAAAAACAAAACAAAAAATAAAAACCAAACAACAACAAAATATTGTTGATAGTGTTTCATTTACACTTTGCAGCAGCAACAAATCACAATTCATTTTCTGTATGTGCTTCTTTCTTCAGCCATTTTCTCCTAAAGGGTAATTTGCCTTTCATTCCTTTAAGGTTCTATGTCTTTGTCTTGTTAGCTCTACCTAGAACACTCTCCTTCTGTCCCTCTTTCTGGCAAACAACTATTAATCCTTAAGATTCAAGATCCTGCTGGGTGTGGTGGTGCATACCACCAGCTATTCAGGATGCTGCAATCAGAAGACCAAGTTCGAGGCCTGCCTGGTCAATTTAGTGAGACCTTGTCTCAAAATAAAATTTTAAAAGGGGCTTAGAATGTAGCTCAATGGTAAGGTGCTTGCCTAGCATGCACAGAAGCCCTGTGTTCAAGCTCCAAAAAAAATTCTGAATCATTTGTCAAATCCAATTTCCCCAAGGGAATCATGAATCTATGGGAGTCATGAGGAAGGATAAGGAATTTGCTATGGCAATGTGGTCCTTTGCAATCAGCTGGTACATCTGTCAGACCCTTCTCTGAATCCTCACAACATTTTGTACATCCTTCTATTGGAGGAAAAGAGGAAAAGAAGCACTTGTTGAATGCCTACCTTGGGCCAGGCCCTATGCTAAGTGGTTGACAACATTGAGCTTTATCTGAGCTCTCACCTGGAGGAGAGCAGCCAGACTTGAGAAATCCTCCCAGCCTTTTGTGTTCCAAAACTGGCTCACTACAAAAGGCCACATTACCCTTTAAAGTTCCTTGAGATAAGACCCACTCCATCTTTCTTCATGACTCATAGAAGATTTGTGGATGACTCCCTTGTTCACCTGTTTCTAATAAAACTTTGAATTTCCTTTCTTTGAGCATTCTCCCTATGGCAATAGTCTGAATAAAATCTTTTCCTTAATTACCCTATGTATTTTGCCTTTTCACTGAAGTTGATTTTGTTTTCATTAGTTTACAGATAAGAAAGCTCAAGCTCAGTTGCATGGCCTAAGAGGACACCATTAAGAAGGGAAAAGTGGGCCGGTGAGATGGCTCAGTGGCTTAAGCGCCTGCCTGGCAAGCGCGAGGGTCCGAGTTCGACTCCCGGATCCCACATACGAAAAAGGGACCGGTGATATCGCTCAGAGGCACGGGCGCCTGCTGGCGCGTGAGGTCCTGAGGTCGACCCCCCGGTACCCACAAAAAAAAAAAAAAAAAAAAAAAAAAAAAAAGAAGGGAAAAGTGATTTCCTCACAGGTCTGTGTGGCTGTAAAGCCTAGGCTCTGTCTACAACCTTCAGACCTATGACAGTTTTACCTGGCTACAGGTATGCTTCATATTTATGAGAGCTTCTTCAAGAGTGGGAACCCCAGTGCTTAACAGTCTTGGGCCCCAAATGATTACTGAATAAATCATATCAACACCCACTAAGGCAGTGTTTCTAAAACTTTCTTCCTGATAAATAAAAAGAACTCAAGCCTTTTTGATAAATAGAAAAGCAAAACAAAACAAAGTTTATGTGAATGGCTGAAATACTTGGCTAAAGGAGACTGTGACTTGTCCAAAGAAATAGGTCCTCTGAGGAATTTCGGGCCTGATGGTGGTGGTGAGGTTATGTTTCTTCCCAGACTGCCAGCCTTCCAAATCCCTAAAGTGTCAGAGTTTCCTCAGAGAAGTAGATAACTGTCTTAGTTACTTTGCTCATTGCTGAGACAAAATACCCAACACCCACAAGTTAAGAGAAGAAAGGTTTATTTAGCTCACAGTCAGTAAAGGTTTTAGTTCATAATTGGCTGGCTCCAAGGCAGGGTGGCATGGCAAACAGGCATCACAGAGGAGAAACAGTTCATGTGGGCAGAAGGTAGCAAAGCAAGCAAGAGACAAGACAAGCCTCTTTCTGTCCCTTGTATTGTATCCAGGCTACTAGGATTAGGGTGGTGACAAACCAATCAGTGGACTGATTTAGTAATCACCCACCATCATCACACACTCTAGATTCAGCCGTCTCTGAAAAAGCCCCATGTATGACCACATGAGACTCTGGGGGGATATTTAGACCCAAACCATAACAATTACCTATTTAATGTATCATATATATTGTTCTATCCAGCAGAATCTCAGAACCAAGTGCTGGGAGTTGATAACCAGCTAATACATCTCAAATTAACTGCCTGTTTCTAGTGTAGAATCCTCTGGAGAATCATAATATACGAATGAGGAAGCCCCCGGAGGTCATCTAACCCAGTTCCTGTTCTAAGTAGTTTGTATCAGTGAAATGAGAACCTGTGCCTTCTTAAGGATTTGTTTTAGATGCTAACAATGCTCACAGTAATAAGTCGTTCTTGTCTAGCAACATTTATTTCACCTCTGCTAATATGGTAAACAGCATTATCAATTCAAAATTCTCACTCGGCCCCTTAATTTCCCAGAACAGGGCCTCTGTTTCAATCTTCAGATTATGTATTCTTCCCTGAAGAACAAGTCAGCTGAGAGAAGATTTTAGGACACTTATCAATATCTTTATGAGGCAGTAGCTTTCAAATATTTTTGGATGCAGACTGATTATAAGAAATACATTTTGCTTCATAACTCATTTCACATATATATATGTGTAACCGAAACAAAAGTTCCACAAAATAAAACATTTATTAAATGCAAATCAACTCAAAGAATGGGGATGTAGCTTAATGGCAGGGTAATTGCCAAAGGCATGCACAAGGCCTTGTGTTCAATCACCATTACTGCAAAAAAAAAAAAAAAATGCAATGCAACTGTACTTTACTTCATTTTTTGCAAAATGCTGCTCTTCACTGTTATGTAAGGAACTCATGGACATATATGACTAGCACTTGAAAACCCAAACCTACCCCTGTATCTAGCCTGGACACCCACCAGTAACAGTACTGAAATCACACCTTGCTGTGTGACCTGACTTTACAATTCTATCATCATTGGCATGGCTTTATTTTTCCAGAACTCGCCTGCCCACTCAAATGGCATCATTGTTCATTATAGCAATAGCCCACTAACTTTTCAATAGAAAACATCAACAGAGTTCGAAATTCTCTAAGATTATTTGAATCCTTCTCCTCAGAATCCTTGTTTTGTGTTTTTAACCAGTCCTAGAACATTTTATCATAAACCTTACCTGACTTTAATTAAGTCCCTGAATTGAAAGATCCATCTCAAATCAAACTTCAAATTCTGACCTTGCCTTTTATCTAACCATACACTGCCCAACCTTTGCAGGGGTGGTGTTTTTCTTTAACCCATTAGCAATAAATTCATCTTTGTCTAATCAATACAACGTAGTGATGATATTTGGGGAACCAGCTTTCAACATACTTCAGAAGGCAGGGATAACACAGGATCTATTGAGGGAAAACTTACAAACAAACAAAAGACTAGGGGAGTCTGCACAGTCTCCTGAACTGTCCTTTTTCCAAAACATAGGCCAGTCACATGTGTTCCATGTGAACCACAGTCAAAGTCCCAGGAAATATGAGCCTCTGGTTAGCAGGTCAGCTATATGACTGTAAGCACTCCAAGAAAACCTGAGCTTCATATCCACCCTGGGAAATTGAATTAGGTAACACCTAGTTTGTTTAAGTAACAAGAAATGTATCAGTGATCTCCCAGATTAGGAACATTGCTAGGGAGTGTGCATGCCCAAGGGCAAAGTCTATATGCAAAGGGCTAAAGAAAAAGTCTTGTTGCCAGGAACACTGATATCATCCAAAGGCTTTTTCTTTCTACAGCTGGCTCAGTCCAAAGCAGCCAGCTCTCAGCGGAGTTACTGAAAAAGGGAAGGAAATGAAGTTCCAGGACCAACTACACATGTCTCTCATGAATTGCCCCAGAAGTGATTCCACAAATAACTACTGGGTTGCAACCTGTAGTTTAAAACATACTGTTTTCACTTTTGGGGTGATTTAATATGTTCATTATTTCAGTTGTGGCCATGGTTTCTCTAGTGTCTACATATGTGAAAGCTCATCAAATTTTATCCTTCCTTCCTTCTTTCCTTCCTTCCTCTCTCTTTCATTCTAGGGATCAAACTCAGGCCTTCAGCATACTAGGCAAGTGCCCTACCACTAAGCTACATCCCCAGCCCAAATTTTACACATATATGTGCAACTTACTATATAAAAGTTATACTTCAAAAGCTGTCAAAAATTATTTAGGTGTGGGTCAGAGTGAATGGTATAGATGCATCAAGATTGGTCATATGTTAGTAATTTTTGAAGCTACTTTTATCTTTGAAAATTTCCTTTAAAAAAGTTTTGTGTGTGTGTGCTGGGGATTGAACTCAGGGCCTTGTACCTGCTAAGCACATGTTCTGCCACTGAGCTACACCCTCATTCCTGAAAATTTTCTAAGTAATTTTTTCTGTTGTTTTGAGACAGGGTCTGTATAATCCAGGGTGGCCTTGAACTCTCAATCCTCCTAAATCAGCCTCCAGAGTGCTGGCAGTACAAGCACACACCACCATGCCTGGTCCTTCCTAAATAATTTTTTTTGTGTGTGTGTGGGTACTGGGGGTCGACCTCAGGACCTCGTGTGCCAGCAGGCACCCGTGCTGCTGAGCAATATCACCGGCCCTTTTTCGTATGTGGGTTCCAGGAGTCGAACTTGGGCCCTCGCGATTGCCAGGCAGGCGCATACGCCGCTGAGCCATCTCACCAGCCCTAATTTTTTAAATGGATTTTACCACAGAGGTATGTAACAATAACAAAACAATAATCAAAAAACAAAACAACTTCCAGGTGTGGGGCTCATGCCCGTAATCCCAGCTACTCAGGAGGCCCAGACAAGATGATTGCAAAATCAAAGGCAACTTACTGAGATCTTATCTCAAAATAAAATTTTAAAAAAGAGGGGCTGGGGATGTTGCTCAGTGGTAGAGTACCTGCCTAGCATGCATGAGGCCCTGGGTTCAGTATCTGGCACTGAAAAAAAAAAAGCCTTGATTTGTACCACTTGTAATTTCCATGGTATAAATACTCTTGCCATGGCACATTTCAATCACCAAATGCAGAGTTAGGAAGAAATGCATGCAATTGGCTCCAGCCTCTGTGAGCCAGCTCCAGAGCATCACTGTGAGGTTCTGGAGGGCATGTGGTGTTTTGTTCTTGGTTTTCATTTGTTCATTCTGGTGGTACTGTAGAAAGACGAACAGTGTCTTTACTGGCAAGTCTGCACTGCACAACTCTATATGGCACCATTCACATTTATATGAAGAGTGCATTTGTAGCTGTGTGAAGCACAGCTATTCTTGGTGGTCCTATTTTTTAGTACCCCTAAAATTATATTGCCTCTTTTTTTTTTTTTGTGGGAACCGGGGGTCGACCTCAGGACCTCATGTGCCAGCAGGTGCCCGTGCCACTGAGCGATATCACTGGCCCTTTTTTCGTATGTGGGTACCGGGAGTTGAACTCAGGACCTCACGCTTGCCAGGCAGGCACTTATGCCGCTGAGCCATCTCACCAGCCTGATATTGCTTCTTTGTAAGGCCAACTTAGGTATACAAGATAACAATAATATAGACAATACAATTGGAGCTATGGGGCTGCTTCTCTTCACTCTCCTAAACCTGAGCAACACCCCAGGGTAAGCCCCCCCACCTTTCTCCTAAGGCTTACTGTATGGAGACGAAGATAAAAATGCAAAGACCCGGGCTGGTGAGATGGCTCAGCAGTGTAAGCACCTGCCTAGCAAGCGCGAGGGCCCGAGTTCGACTCCCGAACCCACATACGAAAAAAGGGCCAGTGATATCGCTCAGCGGCACGGGCGCCTGCTGGCACGCAAGGTCCTGAGGTCGACCCCTGGTACCCACCAAAAAAAAAAAAATGCAAAGATCCCCCCCCACAAGCCAGCCCTGAAAAATTCCAAAATTCCAAACCAGGACACATACACACCAGATCTGCCAACATGACCTACAATAACCTTCCTTCATCTGTAGCTCATTGAAGGTTCGTGCATATAGACTATCTCTCATTACATACAATTATAACAAGGTAAATTATTTAAAAGTACAATAGACACAGCACCCTGTCAGTCATGTCAGTCGTGCTCTAAGAACCCCCACTGGGAGGCACCCCCAAAGCAACACACCTTTTTAAACCCCTATATCCTATGTCCTCAGCTCTTATGTCATTTTCCTTTCACAAGCATGAGCCTGCTCACTAAACATACTATTGCCTTAGTAAACTTTGCTGCTGCATCCTTATCATCACATGCCACATCCAATTTTTTGTTCATCACACAAGAACCTACAAGCATGTCCTGGACCCCATCACCCATGATAACCAAAGTTCTGAAACTTCAGTGCGTACCAAAATCACCTGATGTGCTTGCTAAAACTCAGACTGCTGAGCCTCAACCCCAGAGTGTCTGATTCTGTAGGTCTGGGTAGGATCCAATATTTTTAATTTCTAATGAGTTCCCAAATTGTGGTGATAATAATGATCTATGGACTCAGTCTTTTTTCTTTTCTTTTTTTTTTTTTTTTTTTTTTTTTGTGGGTACCGGGGGTCAGACTCAGGACCTCGCACTTGCCAGGCAGGCGCTTATGCCGCTGAGCTATCTCACTGGCCCTAGACTCAGTCTTTGAGAAACACTGGTATGTAGTAAAGTGCATATTTTCTCTGTGATAAGGAAATGACATGTCTGTAGCACTCAATTACAGTTTTTTGGAGAATGTCCATAATGTTTTCTATAGTGGTTGTACTAGTTTACATTCCTACCAACAATATAGAAGGGTTCTTTTTTTTTTCCCTGGCTGCCTTACCAGCATTTGTTATTATTTGATTTCTTGATAGCCCTTCTTTCTGGAGTAAAATGAAATCTCAGTGTTGTTTTAATTTGTATTTCTCTAATGGCCAGATAATTTAACACAAGCTTAAATATCACATGGTTTCCCTTATATGAGAAACCCAAAATATAAATAATTTAAAGGACAAAGATAGATATTAGGAAACAGGGAGATAGATCTTTTGCAAATTGGAAGGGGATCTAAAGGTGGAGGAAGGGGGAGGGAAAGGTGGGGGAGGGGAATAAAAAGAATTAAGATGTTACATATACATACCTACTCCCTACGATGAATGTAATCATTATGTACTGCAAACATGAACTAAGAAAAAAATACGAAAAAAATAATCGGTTTGCCTTAGGGAATAGGGGCTCAAAGTAGAGTGGGGTCCCAACTCAAATACGTATTGGTACTGGCAGGTAACAGAAGTATATGTACTGGCTAGCTCAGATTTACAGAATGCTATTTTTATTTCTCCCTCCCCCTTCCACTACTCCTTCTCCTTCTACTACTTCTACTCCTGCTCCTGCTCCTTCTCTTTTTCTTTCTTCTTTTTCTTCTCCTTCTTCTTTGAGACCAGGCCCCACTATGTTACCTAGGCTGGTGTCAGACCCTGAGCTCAAGGGATCCTCCTGTCTCAGCCTTCCAAGTAGCTGGGACTGCAGGTGAGTGCCACCTTGCCCAGCTGAAAAAGTTACATTTAGTAAAAAGAAAAAATGAAAATGTTACATTTAGGATTAATTCCTTTGCTTTGAGTTTTAGGAGCACTGCCCTCACACCAACCTCACCCAGATTTGTCCCCTCCCCCCACAATTTTTTTTCAGTTCTGAGGATCAAACCCAGGGCAGTATGCATGCTTGGCAAGTGCTCTGTGACTAAGATACATCTTCAGCCTCTGGTTTGTCTTTTAGAAAGGACAAATTGGCCAGGACTGAAGTCACTGTGTTGCACTCCAGCTTGCGTCCTTGCTTTTAATAAGAATAGAAATTTAAACTAAAGCACAAATTTACAGAAAAAGAGTTCTAATTGGATAGTTAAAGGGAAGATAGGAAAGGACTCCAGTTTAAGTAGCTGGAGGGGACATACTCTGATACAGGGGTTTAGACAGGCCCACCCACAAAGGCAGGAGGCCCACTTTTAAGGATTAGCTGGTGAGCTGGGTGCAGTTTATCATTATCTCAGTCCTGGTGGCATAGTTCTGGAATCTTTATGTCTGGGGGATGGATTTGTTTCTAGGTGATCAGAATAAGCAGATTCAGGATAATGTCTGGAGACTTCTCAAGCATAGTTTTGATGTCCCTGGAAATTGCCCATCCTGTTGTCTTTAATCTTGAAGGCAGTGAGATTATGTAAATTCAGGCCTAATCAACCTTGTTTTGCCAATTTTTAGGCAGACACTCCCTAAATGATAAACATATCTATACATAGAGCTGAGAAGAGATCTGCAAATTTCAGAGCAACAAAGGATACAAAATGAAAGTCAAAGTCAGAGGTTTTTTTTTCCAGTGGCAAAGTTTATTTTAAAAAGTAAAAGTGAAGAGTGAGGGAGAAACTGGCTCTGCAGAGCAAGCTTGGGCCAAATAGAAGAGGAAAAAGCAAGATAAAATTACACCCTGGAGGAAGCAGGGCATCCTATTGAAACTCTAAAGTTCTCACAAGAAGTCCATGTGCAGGGCTTTGGGAACTGTTCTGTGCATGTGTTCAAGGATCTTATAATTAATAGGTCATCCCAACTTATCCAGCCAACTTTGCTACACCCTGATCTCTTATGTCATTTCCCCCTGAGAGACACAAATCCCCATAATTTTTTACGGGGTACTGAGGGAAAGTCAAACTTGTTGGGCATCTGTAGGCCTGAGTGAAGAGTTAAGTTGCATAGTAAAAATGGCTTTTAAGTCTCCGGCTGTCTCAGGAAAAAAACACAAATCACATTTTTAATGGGCAGCAGTTAAGAGCCCAGGATTATGCTTCTTTCCCCTTCCCTATAGTGATCCCTATGTTACTGTTCTTGTAAAAGTAAAATGGGCTGTGTTTACCTAATTCAGAAAGAAGTAGGGCCTTATTTACTCCTTAGATGGAGGCCTCCACTTAGAGGCCTTGAGTTTTTTTCCCAAACCCTCACTAATAGTCTGAACTTTATATTGGCCCTGGACTTTATCAGCATATTTAGTGATGTTAGTCTCTTGAGCTAAAGTTTGAAACCGCAAGCTTGTGGGGATCTTATCTACAGACAATGATTAAGAAAGCAAAGAAAGATCACATCTTCTTTGCTTTTCAAATAGCCCCTCAGCCGCCTATCTCCACCTTGCTAATGACTTTCTGCCTAACATTATAACTGTGTCAATTGGAAGAATGGGAGCTAGGCAGTGATAGGTGAAAGGGAGTCAGCGGCCCAGCCCCTGACCACAGAGGGAGATGTCAAAAGGGGAAAAGGGATACTGTAGCTGCTTTCCTTTCTAATATTCTCTCATCCCCCTTAGGATCCTCAAATTTGAGGATATTAACAAAGCCTGCCTAGCACACAGGTGTGAGGAGTTTGTGTTATTGGGTAGCTCCTTCTAAAAGTGGCTCACCAATTAAATGTTACCAGGTTTGTGTTGCTCACCTCTTCTGGAGTTGGATTCCAGGTTATTCTCATCTCCAACAAAAAAATGAATGAAACAAGCAAAAAGCAATGACAAAGTTCATTTGAAAAAGTAAAAGACTGAGGGAGAAACTGACTCTGCAGACTGAGCTTGGGCTGAGTAAAAGAGGAAAAAGCAAGATAAAATTATACCATGGAGGAAGCAGGGCATACTATCCTGAGGAAAGCCACAATAGCAAGCTCTTCTTGGTATCTGTGTCCTTTTATACTGTCCAAATCTTAAGGAAACCTGTAAGAACTTCTACATACAGGTCCTGAGAGGAGGTGTTGGGATCCCGTGCCTCACGCTGACATCAGGTGTAGGCCATCCTATTAAATACTTGCTCAAATTCTCACCAGAAGTTCAGTTTGGGAACTGTTCTGCACATGTGTTCTGGGATCTTGTAATTAACAGGTCACTCCTACTTCCGCAGCTAGCTTTGCCATTCCCTAATCTTCTGTCTCAAAACTACAACCAGAAACCCAGTTATTTATTGCAAAGTGCCAACACTGCAATTAAACCTGAATGGTCGGTTGCTGGAGTAATGCTGGGGCAACTTGGCTCACATGCCAACAGAAAGGGTCTGCATGCCTGTTGTTTCTTTTATTTCTCTCTCAGTAAGTTTGTCATTCATGTACAGGAATGCTATTGATTTTTGAGTGTTGACTTTGTATCCAGCTATGCTACTAAATTTATTTATTAAATCTACAAGTCTTTTGGTGGAGTTTTTGGGGTCTTCGATGTAGAGTATCATGTCATCCACAAGTAATGATAATTTAACTTCTTCCTTTCCTATCCTTATTCCTTGTATTTCTTTCTCTTGTTTAATAGCTCTTGCTAATGTTTCCAGAACTATCTTGAATAAGAGTGGTGACAGTGAGCATCCTTCTTCCTGATTTTAGAGTGAAAGCTTTCAGTTTTTGTTCATTGAGTATGATGTTGGCTGTTGGTTTGTCATAGATGGCTTTTATCAGATTGAGATAAAGATCATCTATTCCAATTTTCTGTGGGATTTTTATTATGAGTGAGTGTTGGACTTTGTCAAATGCTTTTTCTACATCTATTGAGATGATCATATGGTTTTAGTCTTTGGCTCTGTTAATATGGTATATTACATTTATTGATTTGCATATGTTGAACCATCCCTGCATCCCTGCGATGAAGCCTACTTGGTCATGATATATAATCTTCTTGATGATTTACTTCATTCTGTTTGCCAGTATCATATTGAGGATTTTTGCATCTATGTTCACTGGGGAGATTGGCCTGTAGTTCTCTTTCTTGGTTGGATCTTTCTCTGATTTTGGTGTCAGGGTAATGCTTGCTTCCAGGAATGAATTTGAGAGAACTGCTTCTCTTTCAATTTCATTAAAGAGTTTGAGAAGTAGCAGTATTATATCTTCTCTAAATTTCTTGTAGAATTCAGCAGTGAGTCCATCAGGGATTGCACCTTTCTTTGTTGGGAGATTTTTAATTACATCTTCAATTTCATTGGCTGATATTGGGTTATTTAGAATTTTTATATATTCTTGATTCAGCTTTGGTAATTCATATTTATCTAGGAATCTGTCCATTCTGCATTTTCCATCTTATTAGACTATAAATTCTCAACGTAGGTATAGATGATGTTCTGGATTTCTGCAGGATCTATTGTGATTTCACCCTTTTCATTCCTAATTGCCTGGATTTGAGTCTTTTTTTTTTCCTTTTTTTTTTTTTTAATAAGGTTGGCTGTTGAGGACCACAAATCATAAATTGACTTGGCCTTGCCTTGTGGGCCAGTTTTGGAATGTGGAAAGCTCGTTTCCTCTAGGTCAGTGAGGCTCACAGAGCAGGATAAAGTCTGCTGAGGGCAAAACAGGGATACTAGCATACAGGTGTGGGGGTGAATCTTAACTTGTTTCCATAATGATGTTAAACTTGCCCATTCAACCACTACATCTATGCCATTCCAGGAAAGCACCATATCTCTTACCCTGCATGGGCTAAATAAAATGGTGGCTAGCTGGAGATACTGGGCCTTTTGTTCCCTGAGAGCAACTGGTCATCCCAGAGCCCTGCTGCACCCTTCTATTTTGTCTCTTGCTCTTTTTATTCCCACCGTGCACCGTAACCTGGGCAGGAGATTGGCGACTCACTGAAGGTGTCTCTGATAACTGGTGCTATGGAAAGGGTCTCTAATAATTGGCTAATTTTGTTGATTTTATGTACTCTTTCAAAGAACCAACTCTTCGATTCATTGATTCTTTGCATTTTTTTTTTTTTTTTGTGGGTACCGGGGGTCGACCTCAGGACCTCGCGTGCCAGCAGGCGCCCGTGCCGCTGAGCGATATCACCGGCCCTTTTTTCGTATGTGAGTTCCGGGAGTTGAACTCGGGCCCTTGCACTTGCCAGGCAGGCGCTTATGCCGCTGAGCCATCTCACCGGCCCGATTCTTTGCATTTTGGAGTGCTGGTTTGGTGTTCATTAATTTCCTCAAGTGTTCTTTGTCATGGAAGTATCTTATTTCTGCATCAATTTTGAAAGATAGTTTTGTAGGGTACCTCCATCTGGATTGGAGGTTGTTTTCTTTTAGGGCTTGAAATACTTCACTCCAAGCTCTCCTTGACTTGAGGGTTTGTGTTGAGAAGTCTGTTATGATTCTGATAGGCTTTCCTTATTAGGTGATTTGTTTCTTTTCTCTAACAGTTTTTAATATTATATTCTTGTGTTGAATTTCTGGAATCTTGACTGTTATATGTCTTGCTATTTTTTTTTTATCTTGGCTAATTGGAATTCTGTATGCCTCATTTATCTGTATGCCAAATTCTTTTTCCCTGCTAGGGAAGTTCTCTGCCATGATGTCTGTAAACAGATTTTTTATGTCATTTGTGCTATCTCCTGCTTTTTCCTTGGCTCTGATCAATCTTATGTTATTTTTCTTTGCATTGTCTAGCAGCTGCTGGATAGATTTCTCATGATCCATTGCTATTAAGAAATCTTTCTTTTCATGATCACTAACCACAATCCTGTCTTATGTATATGAAATTCTGTGCTCATATTGGCTCATTCTGCTGTGTATACTTTCAATGGAATTTTTAATCTCCTGAATATCTAATTTGTTTTATAGATTCCATTTCTTTCCTATATTGGGCATTCCTGGTTTCCATCATTTTCCTAAGCTCCTCTATTTTTTCATCTGTATCTGCTGTAGAGTCACTAAGCATGTTTTTCACTGTGGTCACTATCTCTGTAGTTATCTGAGAAATTATTTCTGATTTGACTTTTTCTAGGGCCTCATTTGTTTGTTTTATTACTTCTGCTGTTACCACTTCAGAGAGTCCAGGTGGGTGGCTTTCAGATTATTCAACGTCATTGCCCCCTGGGTTTACCTTTGATGAGCTGAGTGTCTGGGGTTGCATTTTGTTTATGTGTCTTCTCATTTTGTATTTTTTTAGTTTAATTCCTGGGCTGATGCTTGTAAATTGCCTACGGTGAGTAGCTTTATTGCTAGTATTTAGAACCTTTAGGAAATGGCTACTCAGAGGTGTCTTCCAGGTGTAGCTGGTTTTGGGTATTGAGTATGTTGCAAGATCCTACCTCTTCAATTTGTTGGGGATGAGAAGTTGCTGCCTGCTTGTCCCAGCCCCTGGTTCTTTGGCACTGGCCCACAGTATTTTCTATGACCCTTAGGCAATCTCAGTTTTGGTATACCTGGAAGAACAACTGGTTAGAACAATTATGTCACTTTAGCTAAAGTGGTACAATCAGCAATAACAATAGCATCAAACACATCCTAGAAAATGACAAACTGAGGTAACTATTAATTTGCCACATTTAACCATATGAACTAGATTTGTTCATATATAACAAAATCTAAAATGAACCAGAAAATTGTATGTAGTAAAGTACCCCTCAATATGGCAATTTTACCCTCAGGGGAGGAAATTTAAAAGGGGTTAAGGGGAAAACTAGATAAATAGAAGAAAAGGAAGAGATTAGAAGCAAGACTGGAGTACAAATGAGGATCATGCAAACTTTGGGTAACTGGTGAAGACTGGAGGGAAAGAGAAAAGGAAGAAAAGAAATAAAAACAAAAATAGAACAGAACAACACAAAAAAACTAGAAACCATGTGCACACTCACATAAAAACAAGAACAACAAAGAAAAAACAAATCAAGAGAGAAAGAAAAAAAAGAAAAAAAAGTATCCACTTCAAAATGTGTCTCTGCTGCCACTGGTAGACAATGTGAGCAGAGTCCATATCCATGTCAGTTAATCCCAACAAGCCAGCAGTAGCTCCAAGGTGGCTAGTGTATAATCCCAGTGAGCCTGCACCTCTGTTTCCACTGAAGTTTAAGCTGACCTCTGGCTGTGACACTGGAACCAGACCCTGCACCCCCTACAGGCTTGAACTCTGCTAGGAGCCACTAGGTGGTGCAAGCAGTTGCTCCAAGTCCTGAGCTCAGTTGGCCTCTCTCCAAGATGGATCCTGGCCAATTGCCTTTTCTTGTGGGATGTTCAAACAGGAACAACTCACCAGCCATTGCAGTCTGATGCATGTACTGCTCTGTTCCACTGGTGTGCTTCCCTGTGGAGTCCCCTGGGGTCACCAGCAGTCACTGTGTGTCTGCAGATTCAAGCCGCCCCTCCAATGCTGTGAGTCCAGGCTCAGAAAATGCCACCTGCCTCCTCCTTTTTCTTCATTGAAGTTTCTATCTTTGCCTTCCCAATGGAGATTCTTGCTTTAGATCCTTCCTGGGTCTTGGGGACCCACTTCCCTCCTTCTTCTCTTCCTCACATTTCTGTATTCCAGTGTCTGGGCACCAAATCTCAGAGAGGCTCTTTATCTGTTGCTCACCACTCTGCTGTCTTCCTGGAAGTTTCTTGCCCATCTTTCTAGTCTTAAGAAAACATATTTCTCCCACTATCTACCCCTCCCTTAGCTTCCATACACATAACACACTGAACTGAGGCATCTTATCCTTTTGTCAGAGGCTAGTTTAACTTGTAGACTTGAAGGCTGGGATTTGAGTCTTGACATAGAGTAGTGATGGTGGACCTTTTAGAGAAAAAGTACCAAAACTGCAACTACTTATTTATTGCAAAGGGCCAACACTGCAATTGAACCTGATTGTTTGACTGCAGGGACAATGCTGGGGCAACTTGGCTCTTGTGCCACAGAGAGGGTTCTGTGTGCCTGTTGCAGCATGCATGCTATAGGTTCACCACCATCTCCTAGAGGAAATCAAAGACCAGAGCTTAGGTGGAGGATGGTCAGGAAAGGATAAAAAGGATGTTATTCACAATAATACTTCCCATAAATAGTGAGCATTCTAGCCAACAAAGTCTTCATGTCCGTGTTCTTTTTGTTATTGTTGTTCTGGGGATTTAACACAGTGCCTCACACTTGCCACTGAGCTAGATTTTCTTTTTTTTTTTTTTTTTTTATGTGGGTACTGGGAGTCGACCTCAGGACCTCACGCTTGCCAGCAAGCACTTGTGCCACTGAGTGATATCACCAGCCCTCTTTTTTCCTTTATGTGTGTTCTGGGAGTTGAACTCACGACCTCACGCTTGCCAGGCAGGCACTTATGCCGCTGGGCTATCTCACCAGCCCATGAGCTAGATTTTCAGCCCTTTTAAAAAAAAATTTCTTTTGAGACAGGGTCTGGCTGAGTTGCCTATGCTGGACTTGAACTTGTGATCCTCTTGCAACTCAGCTTCCTGTGTAGCTGAGATTATAGGCATGTGCCACTGCACTCAGCTCATATCTATATTCCTAATTAATCCCTACTGATTAAAATGCTTTAACCTCTACTTGGTACATGAGGAAATTGAAGTGTGTCTTAGTTACTTGTCTCATTGCTGAGACAAAATATCCGACACCCACAAGTTAAGATAGGAAAGGTTTATTTACCTCACAGTTTAAAGAGGTTTAAGTTCATAGTTGGCTGGCTCCAAGGCAGGGTAGCATGACAGAGGGGCATTGCAGAGCAGAAAACAAGCAGCAGCAGCAGCAGCAGCAATAAGCAAAAAGCAACAAGCAACTTTCTTTACCTTTTATCTTATCCAGGCTACCCACACTTAGGGTAAGCACTCCTGCTTAATCTTAGCATTACATCCTTGATCCCACATCACACATCCTTGATCCAGCCACCTCTTCAAAACCCCACCTATGACTCATGAGGCTTTGGGAAGACATCTAGACATAAGCCATAACAAAGCTCAAGAAGGAAGAGAAGATCAGAAGGTGTAGCTCAGTGCTAGAGTCCATGTTTAACATACAGGACTCCCTGGGCTCAATCTTTATCACAGAAGGAAAAGGAAAAGGATAAACAGAAGAAGAAACAGAAGAAGGAAGAGTGTCTCTAAGGCCATAGTGAGTGACTATCAGAACTGGGTATTGAACCAGGCCTTTTAAGTCCAGGTTTCAAATTACTATCATTTTTCTTGCATTTGCCCTCTGTCTGTGGCCCAAGGGGGAGCTACTCTCAAAGATAAATCCCAAGCACCTTAGCTGAGCCCTAGAAATTCAGAGGAGAGTATTTCTGAAGGAATGAACGTGGTGAACAATTTGGCTGACACTGCTGAGAGCATAGCTTGGCTACACCATTTCCATAGAACTAGCAGAACCTCCTCTGTAAGACAGGCCTCTGCTAGTAATTTGCTTTTCTGAAGCTTTAAGAAGCCTGGTCAGGGAACCCCCGTGGAGAATCACGAGACAGTGGCGGTGCACGGGAGCAGTGAAAGACTGCGCTGGCCAGTGGTGAGTGCCTCTGAGGCCCAGCTGTCCCATGCCAGAGAGCAATTGGCTGGGCGCCATTGTGGGGGGTGAGTGAAACTCAGCATGGCATGAAAACACAGCGCTTGAGACTCAGCGCAGCGCTGCGGCTCTCAGGCCCGCGGAAAGTGTGCTGATGGCGCCAGGCAAATGAGACTGGTCTCCGCCTGAGAATACATGCTTCTGCTCACTGCCCCACCAAAGGGCTGCTCCTGGCTTGCTGGGACAGACCTGCACGGAGCAGGATTCTGTCATCACACGGTGACTGCCTACAGCAGAGTCGACACCTGGAACTGATTCTTTTTCTTCTTATTATTTTTTTTCTTCCCTTTGTTTTTTGTTCTGGTGAAGGGATTTTTTTTGTGGGGTTTTATTTGTGTTTTGTTTATTTGTTTTGTTGTTTTTGTCTTCATTTTTGTTTCTGTTTGTCTGTTTGCTCTTTCCTTCATTATTCTATCTGGTTTTTATATGAGTGTAAACAGAGCCTCTAACCTCTTTGTGATTGTGGTTGTGAGCCATTCTTCCTTTTACCCCTTCCTTCTCTTTTTACCACCAGTCCTCTGCACCAGTTTCCCAAGGTTAGTGGGATCCCTCTTGGTCCTCCAACCTTACATCTAATTCCTTTTTCTCCCAATACTCTATTTCCTCCTTAACTCATTTTAAATTTAAACTCATGAGGGGAAAATAGACATATTAAGGACTTATATACTGCATATAATTTTTCTGGTGTGTTTTAGATTTTGTTATATAACCACAACTCTATACGGTTAAAAGTGGTAAATAACTGGTTAGCTCAGTTTGTCATTTTCTAGGCTCTGTTTGATGCTATAGGTACCATTATAGCCAAAAGTGAAATAATTGTTCTAAACAGCTTTCCTTCCTGATATTCCGTGATTGAGATTGACTGAGGGTCACAGAAAATACAGTGGCACAGTACCAAAGAACAAAGGGCTGGGCCAAACAGGTAGCAACTTCTCATATCCAACAAATTGAAGAGGTAGGATCTGGCAGCAAGCTCAAAACCAAAAATAAGCTACACTTGGAAGATACTGCAGAGAAGTAGTCATAAAGTAACCTACCATAGGTAATTTACAAACATCACCCCAGGAATTAAACTAAAGAAAAAAGAAAATGAGACGACACTTAAACAAGATGCAACCCCACACATCCAATTCACCAAAGGCAAACCTAGGGGACAATGAGGTGGGACAATCTGAAAGCCACCCACCTAGCCTATCTGAAGTGGTAACAACAAAGCAACTGAATGAGGCTCTGGAAAAAATTAAATCAGAAATAATTTCACAGATAACTGCAGAGATAATGTGCACAATGAAGACAATGCTTATTAAGGACACTATAGCTGATACAGACAAAAAACATAGATGAGCTTAAGAAAATTATAGAAACCATGAATGCTCAGCATAGGAAAGAAATGGAATCCATAAGGCAGATTCAAGCAGATATCCAGAACAAAAATTCCATTGAAAGTGTAGCACATTAAGCCAATGTGAGGACAGGATCTCAGATATAGAAGACAGGCTTGCAATTAGTGATCATGAAAAGAAAGAATTCTTAAAAATAGCAAGGGACCATGAAAAATCAATCCAACAGCTCCTAGATGACTCAAAGATAAATAACTTAAGAATAATTGGAATAAATGAAAAAGCAGGAGATAGCATAAATGACATGAGAAACCTGTTCACAGACATTATCATGGAGAATTTCCCTGATAGAGAAAAAGAATTTGATCTTCGTATAAATGAGGCTTATAGAAAGAACTCCAACTAGACACGATCAAAAAAACCCTTCAGCCAGACATATCATAGTCAAGATCCCAGAAATTCAACAGAAGAACAGACTCTTAAAATCTGTTAGGGACAACAGACAAATCACCTATAAAGGAAAACCCATCAGAATCACAGCTGACTTTTCAGCACAAACCCTCAAGTCAAGAAGAGCTTGGAATGATGTATTTCAAGCTCTAATGGAAAATAACTTTCAACCCAGATGTACCCCACAAAACTATCTTTCAAAATTGATGGAGAAATAAAATACTTTCATGACAAAGAACATCTGAATAAATTTATGACCACCAAACCAGCACTCCAAAATGTTCTGAAGGACATTCTAGAAAGAGATAACAAGGACTACAACTCCAGGAACCCCAACAGAAGGAATCCGCAAGGCAGGGCAGATAATTAAATAGAGGGAGAGGGGAAAAACAAAAGAGTGGGAACCAACAACAGGAAAATAACATGACAAGTGTAAGTCAATACATATCAGTTTTAACCATCAACATTAATGGTCTCAATTCACCAATCAAAAGGCACAGACTGGCAAAATGGATCAAGAAGCAAGATCCAACAATATGCTGTATACAAGAAACACATTTAATTCAGAAAGAAATTCATAGACTGAAAGACAAAGGATGGAAAACAATACACGATGTGACAGGAACCCAGAAAAAACCAGGGGTAGCTATTCCTTTTGCAGACAAAGTGAATTTCAAGGCAAGAATGATTCAGAGAGATAAAGACGGCCATTACATCCTTGTAAAGGGAACAATCCAAGAGGAAGAGATAATGATCATAAATATATATGCATTAAATTCCAGTGCACCCAGCCATATAAAACAAGTATGAAAGGACATGAAAAATCAAATAAGCACTAATACAATTATATTGGGGGATCTCAATACTCCACTGTCACAAAAAGGCAGATCAACTAGACAAAAAAATCAATAATGAAATAGTAGAACTGAACCAAACTTTTGAACAAATGGACTTAGTAGATGTCTACTAACCCCACAACATCAGAATACACAATTCTTCTCAGCTGCACACGGGACGTTCTCCAAAATAGACCACATACTAGGTCGTAGAACCTGATTAAGTAAATGCAAAGGAATTAAAATTATCCCATGCATATTATCAGACCATAGTGCAATGACATTGGAAATCAATGACAAAAGAAATGACAAAAACTCCCTAAACACATGGAAATTAAACAGCACCCTCCTGAACAATCAATGGGTCACAGATGAAATTAAAGAAGAAATTAGACACTTTCTACAACTGAATTATAATCACAGTACAACATACCGGAACTTATGGGATACAATGAAAGCAGTCCTAAGAGGGAGATTTATAGCATTAAATACCTAGATAAGGAAAATAGAGCAAGCAGAAATAAACAACTTAATGGTGAACCTCGAACTTCTAGAAAAAGAAGAGCAGGCTAAGCCAAAAGGCCGTACAAGGGAGGAAATTATAAAGATCAGAGCAGAAATTAACATATTGGAGACTAAAAAACAATACAAAGAATCAATGAAGCAAAGAGTTGGTTCTTTGAAAGAATAAATAAGATTGACAAACCCTTATCCAACCTTATTAGAAAAGGAAAGACTCAAATCCATGCAATTGAAAATGAAAAGGGTGATATCACGACGGATCCTGCAGAAATCCAGATCATCTATACCTATTTTGAAAATTTATATTCTATTAAGACGGAAAATGCAGAATAAATGGACAGATTCATAGATCTGTATGAATTACCAAAGCTGAATCAAGAAGATTTAAAAATCCTAAATAAACCAATATCAACCAATGAAATTGAAGATGTAATTAAAAATGTCCCAACAAAGAAAGGCCCAGGCCCTGATGGATTCACTGCCGAATTCTACAAGAAATTTAGAGAAGACCTGACAACACTACTTCTCAAAATTTTTAATGAAATTGAAAGGGAAGAAATACTCCCAAATTCATTCCTGGAAGCAAGCATTACCCTGATACCAAAATCAGAGAAGGACCCAACTAAGAAAGAGAACTACAGGCCAATTTCCCTAATGAACATAGATGCAAAAATCCTCAATAAGATACTGGCGAACAGAATCCAGCAAATCAAGAAGATTATACACCATGACCAAGTTGGATTCATCCCAGGGATGCAGGGATGGTTCAACATATGTAAATCAATAAACGTAATACACCATATTAACAGAACCAAAGACAAAAATCACATGATCATCTCAATAGATGCAGAAAATGCTTTTGACAAAGTCCAGCACTGATTCATGATAAAAACCCTAGAGAAAATTGGAATAGATGGTCTTTATCTCAATCTGGTAAAAGCTATCTATGACAAACTAACAGCCAATATTATACTAAATGGACAAAAAATGAAAGCCTTCCCTCTAAAATAAGGAACAAGACAAGTATGTCCACTGTCTCAACTCTTATTCAAAATAGTCCTGGAAAATTTAGCCAGAGCAATTACACAAGAGAAAGAAATAAAAGGAATAATAGTTGGAAAGGAAGAAGTTAAATTATCATTATTTGCAGATGACATGATACTCTACACAGAAGACCCCAAAAACTCCACTAAAAAACTGCTAGATTTAATAAGCAAATTCAGTAGTGTAGCTGGATACAAAGTCAATACTCAAAAATCAATAGCCTTTCTGTACACAAATAACAAACTTACTGAAAGAGAAATTAGGGAAACAACACCTTTCACAATAACATCCAAAAAAATGAAATACCTAGGAATCAATCTCACAAAGGATGTAAAAGACCTCTACACTGAAAACTACAGTACTCTGAAAAAGGAGATTGAAGAGGATATCAGAAAATGGAAATATTTCATTTGCTTCTGGATAGGAAGAACCAATATAGTGAAAATGGCCATACTTCCAAAATTGTTATACAGATTTAATGCAATCCCGATCAAAATTCCAACAGCATAGCTCAAAGAATTAGAGAAAACAATCCTAAAATTCATTTGGAATCCGAAGAGACCTAGAATAGCAAAGGCAATTCTGGGCAACAAAGGCAAGGCAGGGGCATCACAATCCCCGACTTGAAATTATACTATAAAGCTACTGTGATAAAAACAGTGTGGTACTGGCAAAAAAAATACCTGAAGATCAATGGAACAGATTAGAAGATGCTGAAACAACCCCAGACATACTAAGCCACCTTATCTTTGACAAAGGTGCCAAACACATTCGCTGGAAGAAAGATAGCCTCTTTAATAAATGGTGCTGGAAAAACTGGCTCTGCACATGCCAAAGATTAAAGATAGACCCATATCTTTCACCATGCACTAAACTAAATTCAAAATGGATCAGAGATCTAAATATTAAAACAGAAACATTAAATCTGCTGGAAGGTAGGATAGGTAAAACCCTTGAAAACATTGGTGTAGGCTAAGACTTTATGAATAAAACCTCAACTGCACAGGAACCATCACAAAGAATCAATAACTGGGATCTCATCTTATTAAAAAGCTTTTGCACACCGAGAGAAACCACCAACAGAATGAAGAGACAACCCACAATGTGGGAAAAAGTGTTTGCCAGCTGTTCCTCAGACAAAGGATTACTATCGAGAACATACAAAGAACTCAAAAAATTCTGACCTCCCAAATTTAAAGACCCACTCCAAAAATGGGCATCTGAGGTGAATACACATTTCTCAGATGAAGAAATACTAATGGCAAATAAATATACAAAAAAATGTGCAACATCACTAGTCATTCGAGAGATGCAAATTAAAACATCACTGAGATACCGTCTCACCCCAGAAAGAATGGCTATTATCAAGAAATCAACTAATAAGAAATGCAGATGGGCTGTGGGGAAAAAGGAACCCTTCTCCACTGTTGGTGGGAGTGTCCACTGGTACAGCCACTGTGGAAATCAGTGTGGAGATTCCTCAAAAAACTAGGGTTGGAGGTCCCATTTGACCCAGCTATTCCCCTTCTGGGTATCTTCCCAGAAGATTTAAAAACATCGTACCACAGCAATATATGTGCACCCATATTTATAGCAGCATAATTTGTAATAGCCAGATCTTGGGAACAACCCAAATGCCCATCAACTGAGGAATGGATAAAAAAGATGTGGTATTTTTATACAATGGAGTACTATTCAGCCATAAAGGATAAACTGGAGACTTTTATAGGTAAATGGATGCAACTCGAGAAAATACTCATAAGTGAAATAAACCGGACACACATGTGTAAGCATCATATTGTCTCTCTATTATGAGAAACTGAAAGAGTAAATAAGATCCAAAATGTACAATAGACATGGTGAATCAAAAAGAAACTGGTCTAAATGAAAGAGAGACTGGGATGGGGGAACAAGGAAAAGAAAGAAGGGAAAGGAAAAAAATTGTTTTTATATATAAGATGTTTAAGATAGATACACTACTAATTTTAGTTCATTGAAGAGTAAGGTTTGTGCCATTAATATTTGGACAATTGAATGCTAATATCTGGTATCCTGAATAACTAACTTAAAGATAACAATACATAACGTGTTAACCATTGTTACCCTCCTATTATGCTGTTTTGAAATTTTGTTCTTTTTTGATTTGTTTTACTTTGTTTTTTCTTCTCTTTAAAAAAAAAAAAGAGGGCTCGTGAGATGGCTCAGCGGCTTAAGCGCCTGCCCGGCAAGCGCGAGGGCCCGAGTTCGACTCCCGGATCCCACATACGAAAAAAGGGGCTGGTGATATCGCTCAGAGGCACGGGTGCCTACTGGCGCGCGAGGTCCTGAGGTCGACCCCCCGGTACCCACAAAAAAAAAAAAAGAAAAAAAAGAAAAAAAGAAGCCTGGGCATATCTTGGTAGCCCAACAACCTTCAGGCAAAGCATTTACATCATAATTCTGTACCAAGAAACCCTGGGAATACCTCCTGCCCTGAAGAGGCTCATAGAGAGTAGCCACTTGTTCAAGCACCAGAACACAGGGAGTCACTGAGCACTGTTTTGTAGGAAGGGGGATGTAGAGAAAGAAGAAAGGAGGTGCAACTATATTCTTGGGTATAACCACAGTCTGCCTGAGAAGTGTTCATGGGGCGTGGCTGAAGAGTCAGTTCTTAGCTACAGTTAGGAAGCTACACTTCTTGTTTTAGCCACCTTTCCATTATTATAAGAGTACTTGAGATAATAAACTTATAAAAAGAAAAGGTTTATTTTGCTTCACAGTTTTGGAGATTTAAGTTCATGATCGGTTGTCTTTGATCCTTTTGGACCTAGGATGAGGCAGCACATTTATGGCAGTAGCACCTGGCAAAACTGTTCACCTCATAGATGGGACACACACACACACACACACACACACGAGAAAAGAGGAAGAGGAGGAGCTTGGCTCTCACTGTTCTCTTCAAGGGCACACTCTGAATGACTGGAAGACCTTCCACCAGCCCCACCTTTTAAAGTTTCTACTACCTCTCAATAGTGCCGATCTGGAGACCAAGCCTTAAATACATAGGCCTTTGGGGGACATTCTAGATCCAAACTAGCATTCACCTGTTCATTTCTCTTCTGGATCCTGAAAGCCAACATGCACGTGCATGCACGCACACACACACACATGCACACTACTGAATGAGGGAAAACATGGCTTTCTTCACTCTCACCTGGATTCCTATGAAGAGAGAGTAGGAGGACCTGAAAATCCTTTATCTTGGGTATGGAGAAACAAAGGTATGCAGTGGCCTAGGGTCCATTCTAGGGAAACTTAGGGTATTAGGCTTTTCACTCCTTGAAATTGCAAGGCATACATATCTGAAGCTCAGGCCAGTGCGTGTCTTGAACTTCTGGAATCATCCTGGCTAAAGTAAACTTATAGACAGGATCTTGGCTGTAAGCTGCTCCAGGGCCCCATTTGGCTGAGAGACAGTGTGAGGAAAAGCCCCATGCCAGGAATTTGAGGTCAAACCTGAGAATTCTGAGCTTCTCTCTAGAAAAGAAGAGACCCCAGGCTCTTCCCAAAAGGTCCTGCAAGAAGCTCTCAGGCTGTCCCTCTCCAATGACAAGCTTCAACTACAGAGCTGGTGTATGCACCCTTGTAAGTGCTGGTTGTGGTACCATATGGTAGCCCCTTGAGCACTGGTCTTTCTCAGTCTTGTGGGTCAAGAGGATTTAGATTCTTTGTTTCAGACCCATGGTGGAGTTCTGCCCCCACGTTTCAGGAATCCTCTTGCATGTTATCAACGTGTACCAGCCTAAGGAGAAGATGCACAGATTGTAGCCATGGTCTTCTTCACTAATGAACTACTCCCTAATCCAAAACAGCCAGGAGCAAGCTGTCCTAGCCTAGAAATATATATCTTCTTCTAAGTCTAATTTTCTTCCTAAATGCACTTTGCCTAGTGTCTAGATTGTTCTGTGCTTCTAATTAGTCATTGATTATGACTAATGACAGTATGTTCACTTGTAAAATGAGGGATTCAGACTAGAGAATATAAAATCCATACTGTTTCAGGACACAGGATTCATAGGGAGATCCCATAGAAGTTCTCTTGTTCTCCTGAAACCTTTGGCTCTATGAAGAGAGCAGACACAATACCTTTGTTCCCACTTTGGCAAGAGCAGGTTTAAAATGACTCAGGTGGGACTGGGTTGGTGAATGTGACTATCAAAACAGATAAGTCAACTTTATTGTATTAAGAAAACCACCTAGCAGACTAGTAAACCACACTCTTGGGTGTGTTGAGGTGGGTCATGAAGGTGTGACCTTGGGTACTATATCTGGTCCCTCACCCATTCCTCTCTGGCATTGTTCCCATGCTGTTCTTCTCAGCCACCATGAACTAAGCAGCTGTTTTCTGCCATGTCCTTCCACCATGAGGTTTCTGCCTTAGAGCCTGCCAAACAGCTAAGTTAAACCTTTCCTCCTTTAGGTTGTATCAGGTATTGTGTGTCAGCAAAGGGAAAGCTAATACAGTGTGGGTTCAAGTCTTACCTTTCTGAAGTTCAGCCCCTGGCATGTGGTTCTAGTGACTGTTTCTCTGAGATCAGGGTGGTGGGATCGTGGGAGACCACTGAGGGTGAAAAGTACCTCCTTCTCTGGAGAAAACTCCACTCAACTGGAATAATGCAAGCTGATAGGTGTTTCAGGGGCCAAAGACACAGGGACTGACTCTCAGGTGTTTTGAAACTCTAGTAGCCAAGCTGTTGCCTTGAGAGTACTGAGCTATGGTGTAAAGGCATCTCTGACAAGAACATGATCTTGAATTAGTGAGCATACATGGCTTCAATAACATCTCCTACAGCCCTGAGGTGCACAAGGCTCAAATACGGAATGGGAGTAGAGTGGAGGGTGCAAATAAGATATGAATATGACAGATTTTGAAGATTTTTATGCCCGAAGGGGATGAGTGTGAATGTCGTGAGTGTATCTGGATGTGTACATACAGATTTAGTTGAGTGTATACATACATGATGTGTGAGAGTTTTATGTTCGGGGCTGTGTACTTGTGGATGTCTTATGATTGTGTGTATGTGTCACACATATACACATACACACCTGTTTGGGGGATGTATGTTTTTGAACAAGGAATGTTGAATGTGAGTATGTACTGGTATCGGTGTATTATAAGTAAGTCTCCAACTTATGAATATTCTAGTTGCAAACTTTCACAGATACAAACGAATCTCAGATTATGAACATTCGTGGATGCAAACAAATGGTGGAAGTAGCATATGTGTCTGCCGGTAAAAAGTTTATTTATAGTATTTGTGTGTGTGTGTTTGGTTTTTTTTTAATGCTTTACATTGTATATTTGAGTCAAAGGTGTAGTTGGATTACAGACAAATCCAATTTTTGAATGTTCTTCTGGAACCAAACTCATTTTAAGTCACTATGGAGACCAGGCTGGCCTCAAACTCATGGTGATCCTCCTACCTCAGCCTCCTTCCTAACTGCTGGGATTACAGGTGTATGCCATCACGCCCAGCAGAAGTGCTTTTGTAGTGTCCCAGAGGTTTTGTTGAGTAGTACAGTCATTTTCATTAACTTCCAGAAATTTTTAAATTTCTTCTTTGATATCTTCTGTGCCCCATTGGTTGTTTAGAAGTCTGTTATTGATTTTCCAGGAGCCTTTTCTGAACTCTTAACTCCACTTGATATACTAGAATGGCCCAGTGTATTTGCAGACCAGAGTAGTGGTGAAGAGCCATTCAGGGCTGTAAGTCCAAGTGTATATCCTGTTTCTCTGAACTAGTGGATAGAGGTTGAGTGCTCTGAAAATGAGCTGGTATGGCTGAATTGGAGCTGAGACACATGAGGCTTCTGGGCATATGGACCTCACCCTCCACAGGGAAAGACTATGTCTATGCAAAAGCTGTAGCTATGTTTGGACTTGGTGGGTAGGTTTTCTGTTTTTGTTTTTGTTTTGCCACTCTAGCATGAGCTTTTATTGTTTTATAGCAAAATGGAGATAAAAATAACATGAATATCTTTTTAAAAAATTTATTAGTACATAATACGCAGTTTACAATCATATTGGGGTATGGTTACATGTACATACCACAGCTTGTTTTGTTTTTTTAAACTCCTCTTGCCCTTCTCTCTGCCCTCCCTCCCTCATCCAATTCCCCTATTCCATTTTTTATTTTTTTGATATTATAAATCTTAGCTCATATTATGGCATATAATGTTTATATTAATTGAGGTTATTAGGTTCCTATACATGGCATTTCTTTATTCTATTTATTTCCCCTTCCCCTCCTAATCACCCCTTGTTCCCTTAGACAATTTCCCTATTGCAAGAGATACATCCCCTTGTTCCCTTCTATTCATCCTTTATTATTCTCTTTGTTTGGACTTTGTCTCACTCTAATAAGAGATACCATATGGTGTTTAAGCTTGTGTGTCTGGTTTATTTTGTACAACATTATATTTTCCAGGTGCATCTATTTTCCTATAAATGTCTCAAGTTTGTCATTCTTTATAGCTGACACTATTCTTTATAGTATTCCATTATATATAGATAACATATTTTTTTATCCAATTGTCTGTTGATGAGCATACAGGGTGCTTCCAGGATTTAGCTACTATGAATTATACTGCTGTAAACACTGGTATGCACACATTGTTGTAGTATGATGACTTAAGCTCTTTGGGGAAGATACCTAGCAGGAGGATAGATGGGTCACATGGAATTTCTAATTTCAGTTCTTTGAGAAATCTCCATGCTGATTTCTATAATGGTTGTACTAATATCCCCACCAACAATAAAGGAGAATTCCTTTTTCACTGCAGCCATGCCAGCATTTGCTATTGTTAAATTTCTTAATGATTGTCATTCTTCCTGGAGTAAGATAGAATCTTAGTGTTGTTTTAATTTGCATTTCTGTAATGGCCAGAGATGTTGAAAATTTTTTCATGTATTTGTTGACCTTTTATATTTCTTCCTCCATGAATTGTCTGTTCATTTCTCTTGCCCATTTCTTTACTGGGTCTTTAATTTTAGGTGGCTTAATTTTCTTGAGTTCTTTATATATTCTAGATACTAGTCCTCCGTCTGAGGAGTAGTCAACAAATTTTTTTCCCCATTCTGTATGTTCCCTCTACTAATAGCTTCTTTTGCTGTATAGAAGCTTTTTAGTCTGATATAATCCCATTTGTTGATTCTTGCTGTTATTTCTTGTACAACTGAGGTTCTGTTTAGAAAATCCTTTCCTACACCTATATCTTCAAGTGTTTTATCTAATTTGTCTTCCAGTAGGTTTAGTGTTTCAGTTTTGATATTTAGATCTTTGTTCCATTTTGATTTTAATGTAATATATAGTGAGAGATAAGAGTCCAGTTTCAATCTTGTGCAAATAGATAACCAGTTTAACCAGCACCACTTGTTAAATAAGCTGTCTTTCTTCCAACATATGCTTTGGGCCACTTCGTTAAAGGTCAAATAGCTGAATGTGTCTGAGGAAGTTTCTGTATCCACTCTTCTGTTCCATTGGTCCATGTATCTGTTTTTGTTCCAGTATCATGCCATCATTATCACTATTGCTTTGTAGTACAGCTTGAAGTCAGGTATTATTATGCCTCCTGCTTTGCTCTTGTTGCCCAAAATTGTTTTTGCTATTGTGGGTCTCTTCTGTTTCCATATGAATTTTAGGATTATTTTCTCTAGTTCTGTAAAGTATGCTGTTGGTATTTTGATTGGTATTGCATTGAACCTGTATAAAAGTTTTGGGAGTATGATCACTTTGACAATATTATTTCATTTTTCTTGAAGCCACTGTGAATGATATTGTTTTCATAATTTTCTTCTCATTGAGTTCATTATTGGTATACACAAATGCTAAAGATTTTTTGTGTTGATCTTGCATCCTACTATGTTATTGGAGTTGGTTATTAGTTTTAAGAGTTTTGGTGTAATTCTTTGGGTCTTCTATCTAGAGTATCATATCATCTTCCAATAATGATAATCTGAGTTCTTCCTTTTGTGTATGTATCCCTTTTATTTCTTTCCATTGCCTAATTTTTCTGGCTGTTTCAAGTGTTGAAGAAAAGAGGTGATAGTGGATATCCTTGTCTTGTTCCTTATTTTAGGGGGAATGCTTTTAGTTTTTCCCCATTTGGTATGATGTTGGCTGTTGGTTTGTCTTAAATAGCTTTCATCATATTCAGATATGGTCTTTCTATACCTGCTTTCTTCAGGGTTTTTTTAATCATGAAATAGTGTTGGATTTTGTCAAAAGCTTTTTCTCTATCTATTGATATGATCATATGGTTTTTGATCTTGCTTCTGTTTATGTGATGTATTATATTTATTGACTTACGTATGTTGAACCATCCTTGCGTCTCTGGGATAAAAGCTATTTGGTCGGGCCGGTGAGATGGCTCAGCGGCATAAGCGCCTGCCTTGCAAGCGCGAGGGCCCGAGTTCGACTCCTGGATTCCACATACGAAAAAGGGGCCGGTGATATCGCTCAGCAGCACGGGTGCCTGTTGGCGCGCGAGGTCCTGAGGTTGACCCCCCGGTACCCACCAAAAAAAAAAAAAAAAAAAAAAAAAAAAAAAAGCTATTTGGTCATGATGTATGATCTTTTTGATGAATTACTGCCTTCTATTTGTTAATATCTTGTTGAGTATTTTTGCATCTATGTTCAATAAGGAGATTGGCCTATAGTTTTCTTTTTTTAGTTGGGTCTTTATTCAGTTTTGGGATGAGGGTAATTTTGGCATCCATAAATGAATTTGGGAGCACTCCATCTCTTTCAATTTCTTTGAAGAGCTTGAGGAGTATTGGTGATATAACATGCTTAAAGATTTCGTAGAAATCAGCAATAAATCCATCAGGTCCTGAGATTTTTTAGTTGGTAGATTATTTATTACTGTGTCAATTTCATCACTTGTTGTTGGGTTATATTTTGGGTTATTAAGCATATGTATGTCTTCTTGGGTTAGTTTTGGTAATTTGTATGTGTCTAGAAACCTATTTCTTCAAAATTTGCTAATTTTTTGGAATATAATATTTCAAAGTAGTTACTATCATCTGGATTTTGACAGTGTCTATTGTGATTTGACCTTTTTCATTTCTGATTGCATTTAGGTCAGGCCTTTCTCTCTTTCTCTAGTTAAGTCTGGCTTATTCTTTCAAAAAGGCAAGTTTTTCATTTGTTAATTTTTTTTACCTTTTTTAAGTCTCAATTTTATTGATTTCCACTCATCTTTATAATTTCCCTCATTAATTTTGGTTTGGGCCTGCTTTGTTGTTATTTCTTAAATATCTTAAGATTTCTCATAAGGTTATTTATTTGAGCTCACTCTGTTTTCCTAATATGAGCATTGATTGTAATGAATTTTCCTCTTGGAGCTAATTTTTTTGTGTGACAAGATCTTGCTCTGTGGTTCAGGCTGGCCTTGAACTCACTATGGAGACCAGGCTGGCCTCTAACTCATGGTGATTCTCTTACCTCAGTCTCCTGACTGCTGGGATTACAGGTATGTGCCACCACATGCCACAGAAGTGCTTTCATACTGTCCCAGAGGTTTTGTTGAATAGTACAGTCATTGTCATTAACTTCCAGAAATTTTTAAATTTCTTCTTTGATTTCTTCTTGCCCCATTGGTTGTTTAGAAGTCTGTTATTAATTTTCCAGGAGCTTTTGCCTTTTCTGAAATTTCTTCTGTTACTGATTTTTATTTTCATTCCACAGTGGTCTGACAGTATGCATAGGGTAATTTCAATTTTTATATTTACTTAAGCATGCTTTATGGACTAGTATGTGATCTATTTTGGAAAAAAAAACCTACCATGTGTTGCTGAAAAGAATGTGTACTCTGTTGTAGAGGGGTAGAACACTCTATACATATGTATTAAGTCTGTATGTTCAAGGGTGTGGTTCAGCGCTGATATTTCTTCATTGGTTTTTATTTAGTTGATCTCTTTGCAAAAGTGGGATATTAAAATCTCCTACAATGATTGTGTTAATGTTTAGTTGATCTTTTAATTTCAGCAGTTTTTGTTTTATGAAGATAGGTGCTCCAGTATTCTGTGGTTATGTTTATCAATGTTATCTCTTCTTGATGGATTGTTCCCCTAAATAGTATGTAGTGACCTTCTTTGTCTCTTCTAATCAGTTTTAGCTTGAAGTTTACCATGTCTGACATTAGAATTGCTACCCCTGCCTGGTTTGGGGGTCCTGGTGCATGAACTATTGTTTTGCTTCCTTTAATTTTTACTCTATGAATATCTTTTTGTATTAGATGAGTTTTTTGAATGCAAAAGACTGTTCGAATCTGTTTTTTGATCCAGTCTACCAGTCTATGTCTTTTTTTTTTGTGGGTACCGGGGGGTTGACCTCAGGACCTCACGCGCCAGCAGGCGCCCGTGATGCTGAGCGATATCACCGGCCCCTTTTTCGTATGTGGGTTCCAGGAGTTGAACTCGGGCCCTCGCGCTTGCCGGGCAGGTGCTTAAGCCGCTGAGCCATCTCACCGGCCCCAGTCTATGTCTTTTAATTGGAGAGTTCAGGCTGTTAATATTGAGAGATATTATTGAGATGCTTATTTACTATCACTGCCTTTTTTTTTGTGAGACAGGGTCTGGCTATGTAGTTCAGGCTGGCCTTGAACTCACTGTGTAGCCCAGGCTGACCTTGAACTTGCAGCAATCCTCCTGCCTCAGCCTCCTAAGAGCTGAGATTACAGGCATGTGCCACCATGCCCAGCTTGCCTTTTGTATCTGTTAGCAAATCCTGTTTTTATTTTTCTTACATTTTTTGTTGACCTCACTAGTTTCCTGTATTAATTGCTGTGTCTATTTTGGAATTTCTATCAAGAATATTTTTAAGTACTTTCTTGGGAGCTGGTTTAGCACTCATATATCCTTTGAGCTGGTTTTTTCATGGAAATACATTATTTCTCCATCTATTTTGAAGGATAGCTTTGCTTCATAAGTTAATCTGGGTTGTAAGTTACTTGGTGTTAGGGCTTGCAATATTTCACTCCATGTTCTTCTGGCCTTTAAGGTTTGTGTTGAGAAGTCTGCTATAATTCTAATTGGTTTACCTTTATATGTTATTTTTTTGTTTTTCTCTGCTTTTAAAATCCTGTTTTTTTGAGGGGAGCTGGGTATTTGATAATTTAATAAGGATATGCCTTGGTGAGCTTCTTTTTTCATATTTGTTTAGTATTCTATAAGCATCACTTACTTGTATTAAACTCTTTTCTTATATTTGGAAAGTTTTCTTCTGTGATTTCTGTAAGTATCTTAGTAAATCCATCTGTGCTCTCTTCTAGTTTTTCTCTAACTCCAGTTAGCCTTAGATTGGTTTTGTTGTTATTTAGTAGCTACTGGATAATCTTCTCTTGTTCTCTTATTTTCTTTGAGGCTTCCTTGAACACTTCATCATAATTCATTAGTTTGTCCTCAATTTCAGACACTCTGTCTTCACATTGGTCATTTCTGCAAGTTGTAAATTCTATAGTTTATTTTATATGTTTCTGCCTGATATCTTTTTGAGGATTCCATATCCTTCTTGAATATGTCATTCAAATTTTGAACTGTATTGGTTAGCTCATCAAGTTTTTTACCTATTTCCCCCAAATTCACCATGGGCATATTGAGTGAAATTGCTGTGAACTTTTGGTTCATTTCCTCTTTGAACTTATCTATTTTATTCATCCCTTCTATAAACTTTTCATAGAGTTCTGCTACCTGGTATTTGTTTTCTTCTTCCTTTGTGACCTCTTGCTTTGCCTTGGGATACCTCAGGGATCTTCTGTTCTCTTGCTTTCCCATGCTCCCATGTGTATGTGTGTTTTTGTATACATATATTGAAGACTAGAAAAGTGAAGAAAGTTTGTGGCTTATATGGCGATTTTTAATGTATTGTTGTCTCCCTGTGCATAATTTTCAACTTTGTATGTCCAGTACTAGTACTTCCCTGGTTTTTGTTCATTTTAAGGCACACTGTCAACTTGTTGTCCTATATTGTTTTCAGGGCTCTGGATAAAGGGGTATGACTTTCTTGTTTGATGGTAAGGCCTAAACAGTGGGTGATCTGGATGGTTGGGATGGGAACAAGATAATAGGGGTGTATATGGTTTTCACTTGCTTTTCAGCATTTAGAATTGGGGTTTTGCATTATAAAGTTGTACATTAGTATCTTCATCTTGTGATATGGGTATAGGGACATTCTGGGGGGGATTTTTCTCCAATCTGTACCCCTCTAGTCTACCAGGATGCTGAAAATCTATCCTTCCAAAGTGCTTCTTTGTGTTAAGGATTCATGGTTACAGAAGGACTCTGATAGCATTTATCTTTATCTTCCCTATAGCTGTGACCAATTGGCTGTTGTAATTTGCCTTTCAGTCTCTTCATCTCCAAAGCATTGGTGGGGGAGAGGAGAGAAGCAGTGGGCAAGAGGGGCTTTGAGATCCCACTTCAAAGATATGAGTCTGTCTCACAAATGCATGCTTTAGTATTCATTAAGTATCCTCTTGGTGGAGTGTTTTCATGGGAATTGGCAAGGGGTCTTCATAATTTGGCCCCTACTTGCTGCAGAGGCAGACCCTGCCTATTCATTTGTTGAAGAGCTGTTCTTCAATTATTCCAGATGGCAGCACCCTATGAGGGTGGGATGAGTTACAGAAGTGGTTCTCTGCTGGAAACTCAACCCTGTCTTTTTTTTTTCTTTTAAAGAAAAAAAAATACAACAAAATTTTAAAACTACATAATGGGAGGGTAACAATGGTTAATACATTGCATATTGTTATGTTTAAATTGAACCCTTTTTTTAAAATTTGCTCTGCACAACCTGCTCTCCTTTCTGTTTTTCTTAACTACTTTTGTCCTTTTATTGTTACACTACTATCCTTCCCCAACATCCCTCCTTCAATTTTTATTGTTTTAGCTTCCTGCCTATCACTCTCTGACCACAGATATCTAACATGAACACTCACAAATGTATTCAATTAAATTAGCTCTACAAAATGTGGCTCTGTAACTTCTGGGAAAAAACAAAGCAGAGTGGAGAGGATGCAGATGTAGAGCATTCATTGTTCTTGGGGTCTTCAGTGAGAACTCAGGGTTCAACCTTGTCAGTCTCCATTGAGAAAGACCCCATTCTCTTCCCTTCCCTTCCCCTCTCTTCCCTTCTCTTCCCTTGTCCTTGCTCCTTAGAAAATCCCTCGCCTTTATTTTCTTTAAAATAGACCAAAGCCCCATTACCAGAGATTGTCTTCCAAGAAGAGGCAGTGCAAGGAATAGGAGACTGCTTTTCTCAGTATGGAAATGGCTTTCCTCTCCCCTCAATGTTTTCCTAAGTCAAAAGAGGGAAAGGAAATGATTTGCATTCCTACGGCTTCCTTGGATCTCCCCAGAGACAGATGGTTACCGTCAAAGCCAGTGAATGGGTGGTGAGTGAGTAATATGGATTAGATAGTGCACCTACCAGCAGTGTACAGAGATCTGGGCTGTGTATTAGGAGTCCACAGTCCTTTGTATTTCCATGAGAAGAGATAAAGAATGAGAGGGGAGAGGGAGAGAGGAAAGTAGGAGAGGGAGACAATCTAGGTGTGGTGGTACAAGACTTTAATCACAGCTACTAAGGAAGCTGAAGCAGGAGGATCACAAATTTGAAGCCAGCCTGCACAACTTAGTGAGACCCTGTCTCAGAAATAAAATAAATATGGAGAGACCTCAAGATGGCGGATGAGTAAGAAGCAGGCAGCAAAACTCTCTCTAAAAGTTACCATTGGAACACGGGAATATAGCGACCCAGAAAGCGCAGGAGGGGGGGAGATGCCTCCCCGAAACCCAGAAAAGTTCTGAAGCGCAATCTGGGACCCCCGGCACCAGTGACGGGTGACTTCCAACAAAGAAGAAGGAAAGAAGGAGCAGACCGTGCGCGTGCACCTTCTAATATCCCGGGAGTTGGAGCGCCGGCGGAGGCTCAATTCTACGGACACACGGTGGCAGCTGGCGCCCAGGGAGCCCCCACGGAGGATCCTGAGACAGCGGCGGGGCAGGGGAGCGGCGGAGAACGGCGCTGACCGGCGGTGAGTATCTCTCAGCCACAGCTGCCCCGCGCCAGAGAGCGACCGGCCGGGCGCCATTGTGGGGGGTGTGGCGAAACTCAGAGCGGCTCGGAAACTGCTCTGGGAACTTGTGCTCCGGACAGGGCAGCACAGGGCCTCTCAATTGAGCCCACGAAAGTGTGCTGAGGTCAGCAGGCGAACGAGACTGGACTCTCAGCCACACCTGTCCCGCGCCAGAGAGCGACCTGCCGGGCGCCATTGTGGGGGGTGTGGCGAAACTCAGAGCGGCTCGGAAACTGCTCTGGGAACTTGTGCTCCGGACAGGGCAGCACGGGGCCTCTCAATTGAGCCCACGAAAGTGTGCTGAGGTCAGCAGGTGAACGAGACTGGACTCTCAGCCACACCTGTCCCGCGCCAGAGAGCGACTGGCCCGGCGCCATTGTGGGGGGTGTGGTGAAAAACCAGAGCGGCGGGAACCAGTGCAGGGAACCCGCGCTCCGGACAGCGCGCTGAGCCTCTCAGGCCCAGGGATCGTGAAAGGGCGGAGAGAGCGGAGGCGAGCTAGACTGGTCTCTGCCTGAAAGTACGCGCCTCTGCTCACCGCCCGCCAGAGGGCGCTCCTGGCTTACTGGGACGGACCTGCACAGAACAGGACTCTCTCACCACAGGGTAACTGCCTACAACAGAGTCAACACCTGGAACTGATTCTTTTTATATTTTTTATTTTTATTTTTATTTTTTATTTTTATTTTTATTTTTTTTCTCACTGATTTGTTTTTTTGTTCTGGCAAAGGGTTTTTTTGTTTTTGTTTTGTTTTGTTTTGTTTTTTGGTGGGGTTTTATTTTTGACCTGTCTGTTTTATTGTTTTTATCTTTGTTTTTGTTTCTGTATGTGTATTTGCTCTTTCCTTCATTATTCTCTCTGGTTTTTTATATGAGTGTAAACAGCGCCTCTAACTTCTTTGTGATTGTGGTTGTGATCTGTTCTTCCTTTTATCCCTTCCTTCTCTTTTTACCACCTGTCCTCTGCACTAGTGTCCCAATTTTAGTGGGATCCCTCTTGGTCCTCTAACCTTACATCTAATTCCTTCCTCTTCTCCCAATACTCTATTTCCTCCTTAACTCATCTTAAATTTAAACTCCTCAAGGAAAAATTGACATACATAGGACTTGTATACTGCATATAATTTTTCTGGTGTGTTTTAGATTTTGTTATATAACCGCAACTCTATACAGCTAAAAGTGGTAAATAACTGGTTAGCTCAGTCTGTCATTTTTTAGGCTGTGTTTGATGCTTTAGTTAACATTATAGCCAAATGTGAAATAATTGTTCTAAACATCTTTCCTTCCTGATATTTCATGATTGAGATTGACTAAGGGACACAGAAAATACAGTGGCACAGTACCAAAGAATCAAGGACTGGGCCAAACAGGTAGCAACTTCGCATACCCAACGAATTGAAGAGGTAGGATCTGGCAGAAAGCTCAAAACCTAAAAGCAAGCTCCACTTGGAAGATACTGCAGAGAAGTAGTCATCTTCTAAAGATCTTAAACACTAGCAATAAAGTAACCTACTATAGGTAATTTGCAAACATCACCCCAGGAATTAAAGAAAGAAAAAATGAGACGACACTTAAACAAGATGCAACCACACACATCCAATTCACCAAAGGCAAACCTAGGGAGCAACGAGGTGGGACAATCCGAAAGCCACCCACCTGGCCTATCTGAAGTGGTAACAACAAAGCAACTGAATGAGGTTCTGGAAAAAATTAAAACAGAAATAATCTCACAGATAACTGCAGAGATAATGTCTACAATGAAGACCATGCTTAAGGACACTATAGCTGATACAGACAAAAAAATAGATGAACTTAAGAAAACTATAGAAACCATGAATGCTCAGCATAGGAAAGAAATGGAATCTATAAGGCAGATTCAAGCAGATATCCAAGAGATAAAAAATTCCATTGAAAGTATTTGTAGCAGAATAAGCCAATGCGAGGACAGGATCTCAGATATAGAAGACAGGCTTGCAATTAGTGATCATGAAATGGAAAAATTCTTAAAAATAGCAAGGGACCATGAAAAATCAATTCAGCAGCTGCTAGATGACTCAAAGATAAACAACTTAAGAATAATTGGAATAAATGAAAAAGCAGGAGATAGCATCAACGACATTAAAACCTTGTTCAAAGACATAATCAGGGAGAACTTTCCTGGAAGAGAAAAGGAATTTGACACCCCTATAAGTGAAGCTTTTAGAACACCAACTAGACATGATCAAAAAAAAACTTCAGCCAGACATATTATAGTCAAGATCCCAGAAATTCAACAGAAGGGCAGAATCTTAAAAGCTGTTAGGGAGAAGAGACAAATCACCTATGAAGGAAAACCCATCAGAATCACAGCTGACTTTTCAGCACAAACCCTCAATTCAAGAAGAGCTTGGAATGATGTATTGCAAGCTCTAAAGGAAAATAATTTTCAGCCCAGATTGATGTACCCTGCAAAACTATCTTTCAAAATTGATGGAGAAATAAAATACTTTCATGACAAAGAACATCTGAGAAAATTTATGACCACCAAACCAGCACTCCAAAACGTTCTGAAGGACATTCTAGAAAGAGATAGGAACCCCAACAGAAGGAATCCACCAGGCAGGGCAAATAATTAAATAGCCGGAAAGCAGAAAAACAAAGAGTGGGAACCAACAACAGGAAAATATCATGACAAGTCAATACATATCAGTTTTAACCATCAATGTTAACGGTCTCAATTCACCAATCAAAAGGCACAGACTGGCGAAATGGATCAAGAAGCAAGATCCAACAATATGCTGTATACAAGAAACACATTTAATTCAGAAAGAAATTCATAGACTGAAAGTCAAAGGATGGAAAACAATACTCCATGCCACAGGAACCCAGAAAAAAGCAGGGGTAGCTATTCTTTTTGCAGACAAAGTGAACTTCAAGCCAAGAAGGATTCAGAGAGATAAAGACGGTCATTACATCCTTGTAAAGGGAACAATCCAAGAGGAAGAGATAACGATCATAAATATATATGCATCAAATACCAATGCACCCAGCTATATAAAACAAGTACTAAAGGACATGAAAAATCAAATAAGCACTAATACAATTATATTGGGAGATCTCAATACTCCACTGTCACAAAAAGATAGATCAACTGGACAGAAAATCAATAATGAAATAGTAGAACTGAACCAAACTTTTGAACAAATGGACTTAGTAGATGTGAGTGTTCCATCCCACAACATCAGAATACACATTTTTCTCAGCTGCACATGGGACGTTCTCCAAAATAGACCACATACTAGCTCATAAAACCTGCTTAAGTAAATGCAAAGGAATTGAAATTATCCCATGCATATTATCAGACCATAGTGCAATGAAATTGGAAATCAATGGCAAAAGATCCCACAAAAACTCCCTAAACACATGGAAATTAAACAGCATCCTCCTGAACAACCAATGGGTCACAGATGAAATTAAAGAAGAAATTAGTCACTTTCTACAACTGAATGATAATGACAGTACAACATACCGGAACTTATGGGATACAATGAAAGCAGTCCTAAGAGGGAAATTTATAGCATTAAACACTTATATCAGGAAAATAGAGCAAGCGCAAATAAACAACTTAAGGGTGAACCTCGAGCTTCTAGAAAAAGAAGAGCAGGTTAAGCCAAAAGCCCGTACAAGGGAGGAAATTATAAAGATCAGAGCAGAAATTAACGTATTGGAGAATAAAAAAACAATACAAAGAATCAATGAAGCAAAAAGTTGGTTCTTTGAAAGAATAAATAAGATTGACAAACCCTTATCCAACCTTATTAAAAAAAGAAAAGAAAAGACTCAAATCCATGCAATTGAAAATGAAAAGGGTGATATCACCACAGACCCTGCAGAAATCCAGAAGATCATCTATACCTATTTTGAAAATTTATATTCTACTAAGATGGAAAATGCAGAAGAAATGGACAGATTCCTAGATTCCTATGAATTACCAAAGCTGAATCAAGAAGATTTAAAAATCCTAAATAAACCAATATCAGCCAATGAAATTGAAGATGTAATTAAAAACCTCCCAACAAAGAAAAGCCCAGGCCCTGATGGATTCACTGCCGAATTCTACAAGAAATTTAGAGAAGACCTAACGCCCCTACTTCTCAAACTTTTCAATGAAATTGAAAGGGAAGCAATACTCCCAAATTCATTCCTGGAAGCAAGCATTACCCTGATACCAAAACCAGAGAAGGACCCAACTAAGAAAGAGAACTACAGGCCAATCTCCCTAATGAACATAGATGCAAAAATCCTTAATAAGATACTGGCAAACAGAATCCAACAAATCATCAAGAAGATTATACACCATGACCAAGTTGGATTCATCCCAGGGATGCAGGGATGGTTCAACATACGTAAATCAATAAATGTAATACAGCATATTAACAGAACCAAAGACAAAAATCACATGATCATCTCAATAGATGCAGAAAAAGCTTTTGACAAAGTCCAGCACCTTTTCATGATAAAAACCCTACAGAAAATTGGAATAGAGGGTCTTTATCTCAATCTGGTAAAAGCTATCTATGACAAACCAACAGCCAATATTATACTAAATGGCCAAAAACTGAAAGCCTTCCCTCTAAAATCAGGAACAAGACAAGGATGTCCACTGTCCCCACTCTTATTCAACATAGTTCTGGAAACTTTAGCCAGAGCGATTAGACAAGAGAAAGAAATAAAAGGAATAATGATTGGAAAGGAAGAAGTTAAATTATCATTATTTGCAGATGACATGATACTCTACACAGAAGACCCCAAAAACTCCACTAAAAAACTGCTAGATTTAATAAGCAAATTCAGTAGTGTAGCTGGATACAAAGTCAATACTCAAAAGTCAATAGCCTTCCTGTACACAAATAACAAACTTACTGAAAGAGAAATTAGGGAAACAATACCTTTCACAATAACATCCAAAAAAATGAAATACCTAGGAATCAACCTCACGAAGGATGTAAAAGACCTCTATACTGAAAACTACAGTACTCTGAAAAAGGAGATTGAAGAGGATATCAGAAAATGGAAAGATATCCCTTGCTCCTGGATAGGAAGAACCAATATAGTGAAAATGGCCATACTTCCAAAATTGTTATACAGATTTAATGCAATTCCAATCAAAATTCCAACAGCATATCTCACAGAATTAGAGAAAACAATCCTAAAATTCATTTGGAATCAGAAGAGACCTAGAATAGCAAAGGCAATTCTGGGCAACAAAGGCAAGGCAGGGGGCATCACTATCCCCGACTTGAAATTATACTATAAAGCTACTGTGATAAAAACAGTGTGGTACTGGCAAAAAAACAGACCTGAAGATCAATGGAACAGATTAGAAGATGCTGAAACAACCCCAGACATACTAAGCCACCTTATCTTTGACAAAGGTGCCAAACACATTCGCTGGAAGAAAGATAGCCTCTTTAGTAAATGGTGCTGGAAAAACTGGCTCTACACATGCCGAAGATTAAAACTAGATCCATATCTTTCACCATGCACTAAACTAAATTCAAAATGGATCAGAGATCTAAATATTAAAACAGAAACATTAAATCTGCTGGAAGGTAGGATAGGTAAAACCCTTGAAAACATTGGTGTAGGCTAAGACTTTATGAATAAAACCTCAACTGCACAGGAACCATCACAAAGAATCAATAACTGGGATCTCATCTTATTAAAAAGCTTTTGCACAGCAAGAGAAACCACCAACAGAGTGAAGAGACAACCCACAATGTGGGAAAAAATGTTTGCCAGCTGTTCCTCAGACAAAGGATTACTATCGAGAACATATAAAGAACTCAAAAAAAATCAGACCTCCCAAATTTAAAGACCCACTCCAAAAATGGGCATCTGAGATGAATACACATTTCTCAGATGAAGAAATACTAATGGCAAATAAATATACAAAAAAATGTGCAACATCACTAGTCATTCGAGAGATGCAAATTAAAACAACACTGAGATACCATCTCACCCCAGAAAGAATGGCTACTATTAAGAAATCAACTAATAACAAATGCTGGAGGGGCTGTGGGGAAAAAGGAACCCTTCTTCACTGTTGGTGGGAGTGTCGACTGGTACAGCCACTGTGGAAGTCAGTGTGGAGATTCCTCAGAAAACTAGGGTTGAAGGTCCCATTTGACCCAGCTATTCCCCTTCTGGGCATCTTCCCAGAAGAATTAAAAACATCGTACCACAGCGATATATGTGCACCCATGTTTATAGCAGCACAATTTGTAATAGCCAGATCTTGGAAACAACCCAAATGCCCATCAACTGAGGAATGGATAAGAAAGATGTGGTATTTTTATACAATGGAGTACTATTCAGCCATAAAGAAGGATAAACTGGAGACTTTTATAGGTAAATGGATGCAACTCGAGAAAATACTCATAAGTGAAATAAACCAGAAGCACATGTGTAAGCATCGTATTGTCTCTCTAGTATGAGAAACTGAAAGAGTAAATAAGATCCAAAATGTACAATAGACATGGTGAATCAAAAAGAAACTGGTCAAAAGGAAAGAGAGACTGGAATAGGGAAAAGAAAGAAGGGAAAGGGAAAAAAATTGTATATATATATATAAGATGGTTAAGATAGATACACTACCATTTTTACTTAGTTCATTGAAGAGTAAGGTTTGTGCCAATAATGTTTGGACAATTGAATGCTAATGTCTGGTGTCCTGAATAACTAACTTAAAGATAGTAATACGTAATGTATTAACCATTGTTACCCTCCTATTATGTTTGTTTGAAAATTAAAAAAAAAAAAAAAAAAAAAAGAAATAAAATAAATAGAGCTGGGAGTGTATCAGTGGTAGAGCACCCTTGGGTTCAATCCCTAGTACCCTGAGAGAGAATAGTGTTGGTGTCCTATAGGATTTTTTTTTTTCTGAGTCAGGTTCTCACTCTGTAGTTCAGGCTGGCCTTGAACTCACTATATAGCCCAGGCTGGCCTCAAACTAATGGCAATCCTCCTGCCTCGGCCTCCCAAATGCTGAGATTACAGGTGTATACCACCATGTTGGGCATGATATCCTGTAAGATCTTGTTCTTACTTGGAGATGGGGTCCAGCCCTAGCAAAGGCAGGATGAGCAGCAGAGCAACTATGGCACTGTGGACATGGAATTGGTACAAGAATGCCTCTGTCCTTTTAATTGAATATCAGATGAAATGAGAAAAACATAAAATCAAGTCAGGCCCAGACTTAGTGTCTTTGTCAATCAAAAATCAGGAGGAGAAAAGCAAAATCTTTAGCTGGAGGAATTGTTTATTTATGTTTATGATCAGTTTCATGCCAAGAAGCTTGACTGATTTTTTTTCCAGTAAAGCAATTAGGTGAATCAAATTAACCAGAACTGACCAAATGGTCTGCTTAATTTTAATGTCATGTAGACAATAAGTCCTCGCTGGGCTACATTATTCCTTTTAATACTCGTCTTATGTATGGTGACTATTATTTATATAATTGCAACACTAACACAATTATTTCCAGGGTCAGCCTCTCTGGTTCTGGAAAATCCCCCTCTTTCCCCCCCCAACTCCAAAACAGCTGCTTAAGCTAGAAGAGAACTGGATTCCTCTTTTTAAAACTTTAGTCTTTGGCATTCTGACAACATAGCAGCTGCTAACCTGAATGGTCTGCACAAAGTGGCCGAACTAGAGCAGCACCCCAAATTGGGATTAGACCCCAATGCTATTGCCTCTTACCGGCACCCAAAGACTTAATTCCAGGCTGGCTAGATACTCTTCAAATCTTCTGGATTCTTGGAGTTTGCTAGATTTCCTCTTTCCCTCCCACCTCAGCTCCACCTCATCTCTCCCATCTTCACCCTGGCCCAGATAATGTTCTAGGATAAAGACTCATTTTTAGCATTTCATTGTTTGTTATTCTGTGCTTAGGTAGTTTTTCCTCTCCCCTGCTTGAGACTTGATTTTATTACAACATAAGAGGATGTCTGGTGCAAACTAGCTAAAACCATGTAAGAATAAAAAAATGTGGGAAATAGTAAGGACCCCAAAGTCAGATGTGAGCTTTTCCCTGAACTCAGCCTAAACCCTGGGTTCCTAGTTCAGACCTTGTACCTAATAAGCTGTGGGCTTTGGTCAAAGCCTGTCTTAGATCATGGTGATCACCCAGTTGCTGTGTGTACTTAGTTACTGCTACCCAGTTACTCAAAATGGGCATTATGGTGTGCAAGAAGTTGGGACTTGAGCGTCAAAAGTTTATTTTGACTGGAATGATCTGAGCTATCTCCAGCACTGAGAGTCTGAGTTAATTAACTTCATCTCTCTGAGCCTCAACTTTTTCATCTGTGCAGTGGAGATAATGCTCTGTCTTTCCAACTTCACAGAGCTATGGGGGGCTAGTTAGGTGACCATCCAGGTGATATCCTATCATGGCCAAACTAGCCGTTATTTAATTGTTAGGTGTTGAAAGGTTGTTGGTGTACTATAATGGACTACTTCATAGATAGAAAGGGCTTTGGGCCGGTGAGATGGCTCAGCGGCATAAGCGCCTGCCTTGCAAGCGCAAGGGCCCGAGTTCGACTCCCAGATCCCACATACGAAAAAGGGACCGGTGATATCGCTCAGCGGCACGGGCGCCTGCTGGCGCGCGAGGTCCTGAGGTCGACCCCCCGGTACCCACAAAAAAAAAAACAAAAAACAGAAAGGGCTTCAATGACAAGTTTTGCAAGCATCCCAGCTCCAAAACCAGTGCCTCCAATGGCATCATGTGCCCTGGGTATAAGGAAGGGAGTGAATGAAAGAGGAATTTGTGGTCTGAGGTCTAGATGTGGGGAAGGGTGTCTAGGAGTTCCAAGCCAACCAGGAAACTAATGTTCAGGATTATTTAATTTAAACATTTGGCTACATAAATTCCATCCAAGTCCACAAAATATGTTTCAGTCTCATGCCTAAGCCCCTGTCACCCTTTAGCACTAATCCCCCTCCCAGTTTTCAAGTGTTCCTCCCTCCTCAGTCTGCTAGCAACCAGCTCACTCAGGGCTCCATCCTTTGGATGGATTCCTGGAACTCACAACCCAGGTGGAAGGGGAATAAGGAAAGATTCATTTACCTCAAAACTCTTGCATAATTTGTCATTGGGCCTCTACCAGATTTTCAGCCCTCTGTTCCCAATTTCATTCCAGAACCTAGCCAGGGCCAGACCTCATTTGCCAGGCAGCCAAACTCTTCCCTTGCTTTCCTTCCATCTAGGCACCCAGCCAACTGGTGGTCAAGGATGATGGCTCATTGAAGAGCCCAAAGAGGTGGCTCTGGCCCAAATTCAGCCCTAGGGAGCTTCTTGTTTTCTCCTAAACTTCTAAGAATCTCCATTTCCAGATGAGGCATGCTGTCAGATCTCATCAGATAACAGGAAACCTGATCCCCTCCCCTTCTCTGTTTCCTCTGACCTACATTGTCCAAGATTCCTACTAAGATCTTGTGAAGGCTTGAGGGTCAATTTGAGCTCAGTTCTCTGTGCAAGAGAGAAAGGTTCAGCTTCTAAACCTCCAAACTAGCTTGATAAAACCCTTATTGAAAAAAAAAATCTGAGGGTGCTCACCTCTCTAGCGCAGTTCTTTGGATTTGCATATTCTGGGGGAGAAAAGTCAATACCAATATGTGAAGTCAGTTCTTAGCAGGCTAGATGTGGCAAAGAAACTCTAAGAAAAGCAACCATCTCAGTAGCACAGGCCCAAGAATAACATTCTGAACTGGTTGCTCTAGGGAAGGAAGGTCTGTGTAACCTCTTCTAAATTCTTTTAGGAAGCCTGACTGCCTTTTAAGCTGTATGCTGTCTCTATTCCCCAACCTTCTTGAAGATGCTGAATGACATTGTGGGTTCTTGTTTCCTGCCTCCAGAAACTGGACCATGTTGATATCCTGTAGGTTATTTCTAGAAGAGGACGTCCCTGTCCCTCATCCTTCTGAGGAGAAAGGGAGAGCAGTGTGTGGCTGGGAATTTCACTTTCCAGGAACAAGACCCTTAGATAAAGCAAACCTCTTGGCCACTATGTGGCACCATTTACCCACTTTTCTGTGCACAGCCAAAGGAAAGTGACTGCATAAACAAATCAAACTTAAAAACCAAACCTTTCAGGGCTTTGATTCTGACTAGGTTATCAATATAATGATGGTGCTAGGATAAATCCCTTACCCTCTACAAACTTCAGCTCCTCATTTTGTGAAATAGGAGCCAGGAAGAAGTCATTGAAGTTCCTTCTAGCATCATAATCCTGCAAATTTAGAAGTATATACCTGACAGTCACCCAAATGATACCTTTTTTTTTTTTTTTTTTTTTTTTTGCTTTTGGAATAGAAAAAAGTACAAGGACCATGGCATGTTATAGGGCAGAGATAAGGTTGGGGGTGGTCAGGGAAGCAGGAGAGCTTTGCAAGACATGGAGCAGGATTTCTTCTGAGTCTTCCATGGTGCCAAAGAAAAGATGAGAGAGTCATTCATTTGCTGAATAAACTGACTGGTCATAAACACGGTGCCAGGCACCTTGTGAGGGAGGCAAGACTATGGTAGAGTGTTGGCAATGGGGTGAATGGTGGGTGGACAAGGTGAACAATCCCCAAAGGTGTTTACCAGCCTGTAGGGAAACAGATGAGTAAGCAAACAACTGGCACACAAGGAAGAATAGAGTTGTGCTGAGTAGAAACAAAAATAAAAACTGCTAGAGGAAGGAGGGGAATAAATTCTAATCAGATGGTGAGGAAGATCTTACAGAGGAGCAATCATTTGATCTGGGCTTTGAAATATGAAAAGACTGTAATGGGGGCAGGAGAAAGGACAGGAAAGTGAGAGAAAGGCAAGCATTCTGGGAAGAAGGAATGGCTTAATGCTAGATAGAAGGTGGGTATATTTATGTTGTTTTTGGGCAAGTAGGGAGTAGTTTGAGGTAGCAGGAAGAATGGAAGAAGAGAAGTTTGCAAAAATAGTTTGGGGCCAGAGTCTGGGTTTACATAGGTCTTTTCACATGGCTAGCTCTGTATAAAGGGACAGACCCATAAAACGTGGACAGAGTTCCAGTCCTCCAGATTGGAGAAGGCAAGACCCACTCCCTCATGCATGCACAAAGCTACAAAGAGTGGTTAAGGTAAATGGGGCTGGCAAACCTGGGTGGAATCATATCAAAAGGGAAAGCCTGGAAGGGCGCTGTGAAAGAGAGGGTCTTTGTGCAGCATTTATTCCACTCTTTTACTTTCTTGAAACTAAGATGGAAGAAATAAAAAAAAGCTGACCTAGTGGGAACAAGAAGGATAGGATAGGAAAGCCATCCTAGGAGACCTGTCAAAATGCCCTCACTGGGCTTCATTGGTAGGACTAATCTCTGTAGTTTGTTTCCAGTTGGATCTTACCAGCCAGGAGCAAATGGCAAAATGGGTGAGGCATTACAGGAGCTGATATCAGTCCAATTAGGATAATAAGCCATATGGGATTGAGAAGTGGAGAGCTGGTAACCATAAAAGGTTAGAATATGTTTGTTCAATAGTCAACGAGTGTTCATTCAATGTCAGGCACATGGCTGGAGGCAGAATGTAGGTTAAGGGTTGCAATGAGAAATCAGACATAGTTCAGCCCTTTGAGAACTCACAGTTGAGATGAGTGTGGTAAGAAGAATAATGCCCCTGTCTTAGTTAGTTTTCTCATTGCTGAGACAAAATACCTGACACCTGAAGTTAAAGGAGGAAAGGTTTATTTGGCTCACAGTTTGTAGAGGTTTCAGTCCATAATTGGCTGGCTCCAAGGCAGGGTGGCTTGGCAAAGGGACATTGCAGAGAACAGTTCATGGTACCCACAAGGTAGCAAAAGCAACAAGGGAGGGAGGAACAAGCATCTTTCTGTCCCTTATATTGTATGCAGGCTACTCACCTGAGGGCAGGTGTGGCACTCACACCCTTAATCCTAGCCAGAACTATGCAAAACCAATCAGTGGACTGATTTGCTAATCACACACCCTTGATCCCAGCACCACACACTCTAGATACAAACACCTCTGAAAAGCCCACCCCCATGACTGCATGAGGCTTTGGGGGGACATCTAGACACAAACCATAACAGCTCCCCAAAATGCCCACATTCTAATCCCCAGGAGTTATGAATACATTGAGTCAACTACCCTCCTCCTCCAGCCCCATAGCAAGGCAGTCACCAAGAAGGAAGAGGTACCAAGAGTTGTCGGGTACTAATCAGGCCCCCAACCTCTAAAATGAGTTACAGTGAAGGGTTAAATAAAAAGAGACAAGTGGTATGGTTTTTGGAGATTCCAGGAAGGTCAGAACACTCTGGGAGTAAAGACAAGAGCTTCTTCAGACAGCCTATATTTAATTCACAGATTGGGGGAGTGCAGGAAGTGGAGGGTATGAAAGCTGAAAACCCACAAAGTTAGAACAAAGGCAGTAAATTTTGTAAATTAAGAGAACTGTTTTATCTCTAAGGTTGGTGGCTTTATTGCTCTGGAATAGGGAGTATCAGCAGCCTGTGTCCTTGGCTGTCTCAGCTGTAGTGTTATCTTGACTTCAGAGCACTGTGACTATGAGCTTTTCCAACACAGCCAGAGATCCCTTCATGGTCAGCAGTTTAACCCTTACATAGTCTGGTCCCAAAGAGTCTGCTTGCCTGTCTTAATACTCTGAATCTATTTGGGTCCTGGCTATGAGGGATGGGTTGAAAAGGAAGAGTTGGGGAGGGTGTTGGTTTGTGGTAGGAATCTTCACTCCTCATAACGTTTCTGGAGAGGCACAAAGCCTGGGCCAGGATGGGGGCCAGGGCTATACTGGAACAGAATCATCTGAGTGTTCCATTCGCAAACTCTTATCTATAGCAAAATAGGACTCTTGCCTAACCACAGAGGGGAGGTCTTAGAGGCAGAAATGAAGCAGGATAGTGGGAGGAGGGGATGTGGTTTGTTTCAAAAGGGCTGGGGTCTCTGCCAGTTCTGGCACAGTCCATAGGCAAGCAGGCTTTTCTGTTGTCCCTGTGCCCCAGCCCTTTTCATATCACTGGCCCCATTGTTGGTGCTAAGGGAATAAAAGGGAAGAAAAATGAAACAGCTGGGTGCAGCCAGGAGCACATCAGTCTCCCAGACTGTCTCCTGGTCCTTGTTTTCCCCTCTCCCTGGAGGCACCTTCTGAGGGAGGCAAGGCTGTGGTAGTGTGGTGAGAGTGAGGTGAATGGTGGGTGGGCCACCAAGGTGAACAATCCCCACAGGTATTTACCAGCCTGTAGGGAGAAAAGGGAAGAAAAATGAAACAGCTAGATACAGCCAGGAGCACATCAGGCTCCCAGACTGTCTCCTGGTCCTTGTTTCCCCCTCTCCCAATACTCCTTCCACCTTTTCAGGCTTCTGATCAGAGGAGTATACTAGAACTGGGGAGAGGAGGGAGAATTAGAGTGGGGCTGCGTGGGGTTAAGGGAAAGTTGTTACAAATACTAGCTGGTCTTCTGAGGTGGCCTCTTGGCTGGAGTGTGAACACCTAACTTGCTGTTATTCCTCCAGCTGCCTCCTCCTGTCCTTCTGCTCTGGGGTGCAACTGAGCCAAGGAGGAAGGATGAACAGCAAAGTTGGCCAGGATCACTTTTCTGATTCCCATGCTGGCTGGTGGCCAGGACAGCCTCTCTAAACAAATAGGTAGGGGCACATATAACTCTAGGTCTGGTTGTTGCCTCTTGGCACTTGCTCCTCTGGACAGCCACAAACTCCAGAGGTGACAGCAATGCTGGCCACACCAACCATTCCACTTCCTCCAATTCCACTGCCAGGCCAGCTGGTGTTATCTTCACTGCTGATATTCATGGACCATGCAGAACAATCAGGTGAGTGAACAGGGTCTAGATGGGAGTGAGGATGGGCTTCCTAGGTTGGAGTGTCTGCCTATTCCCTCTTGTTTTTTTCCTCTCAGGAACAAACATGGAGGGACATGGCAAGCTGCCTATTGTGGGTGGGGATACTGAAACGGTGATTTGAATAGGTGTTTTAACTCCTCCCTACCTGGTTTGCCTTTCTGTGCTCCTCCTGCTCTCTCTCTTGCCTCTGCCACTCCACTTTATTTATCCCTGTCTGTTCCCAGGAAAGGAACTCACTAAGCCCAAAGCAGATTTAGGGTGCCCAGTAGAAAGACCTGCAAAGATGGATGATGCTGATGCTGCCAGTGCTGCTGCTACTGCCGATGAGTACTCAGATTCAGGCACCAGGGAAGTTGGAGTAAAATAGCATTTCTTTCAGATCTGCCTGCTCCCAGCCAGTTTTTCAATTCAGGGACCTCCTACTCTCTATGTAGGCCTAGGGATTTCTCAGGCCTTCCAGCTTCTCCCGCCATCTTCATCTTTATGCCCCATCCTCTGCATTTAGCTTTCCTCAGGAGCACCTTTTTTCACTCCTTTCACCAACCTACCCTTCCCCATCTCATTTTACCCCACCCCATCACAAATTTTCAAAGTTGTAACAGAGAATTAAGAGACATCCTTGTCCCCTTCTTCATGATCTATTCTGTGGCACTCTGTCTGTGACTTCCCCAGCTGTATACCATGACACAATTGTTCTTTCTGAGTAATCAGTCATTTCCCAAGAGCCCCTGAAATACATCTGTTTCCATGCTAGGCTTTTTCCTCCTGGAATTGCTGGGCCCAGGGAAGATTCTATCCAGTCACTGTGATCACACCTGAGAGTGTACTGTCCTATTTTCTGAAGACCCAGGAAGAAGAGGTACCCCCCAACTTTCCGCCTTGGGTAGCCTCCCCTGGGTGCTTGGGCTGCCACATAATTTCTGTGGCCCTCAGCATGCTCCCTGACCTGGTCAAGTGTGGGAAGGGAGAGGAAGGCAGGAGGACCCCATTCTGAGCTAGACATGAAACAGGTTCACGATTTGCCCCAGAGGGCTTGGATGATAAACTGATCCTAAACATGGTAGCATGTGCCACAAAACCTACATTAGCACTTGTGCAGGCCTTTAGAAGCACCTGTCTCTACAAGCTGATGGAGCAACCCCTGCCTGACACCCCAGCTTCTCAGGGTTCTCTGGTCCTAGGTTTTTTCTTTGAACAAAATACTGAACTTTTTAGCTATGTGTTGGGCTACTGCTGTACTTAGCAGCTGCACATCCCTATTTGTTGGGTTGTCCAAGAAGAGTAGTTGGCTTTTTGGGGCCTGGTGGAAGCACCATTGGCACCTTGCCACTGGCTCAATCTTAAGTGGCAAGGAGACCTCTACCCAGGACTTCCTGTCTTGGGAGGCCTGTGAGAATGCCCATGTGGATAAACACCTTCTGCAGAACTCAGCTGAAGTCCAGGGACTATGGAATGCTTGAAAACCATGGCTCTGGCTACTTAGTCAACCCTTATCTACCCTAAGGGCCAAGGTAACTCATTAACAATGTGTGGCACCATGCTAGTCTTACCACACAAGGGCCCTTCCTAGTTGCCACAATTATGGCACGCTTGGCATGGTACTTGGGACTGGAATCTATAGACTCTCCCACCCAGTACAGTTTGAGGGAATCACCCAAAAAAAGGAAAAGAAGGGCTGAAGTGTAGTAAGGAAGGTGGTGGATGACAAGTAAGACTTCTGACAAGCTTCTTTTTCTCCAGGGCCTTTTCCTGATCTCCACACTCTTTGTGGTCTGTGTCCTTGTCATCTCCCAGGAGACAGAAACCCAGCTAGATTATTTTCTGCCAACGTCATTCCTATAGGACATGGGGTGGAGGTGGGAGTAAGTCTGCAGCAACAGCAACACAACAGTCTTGTTTACTGTTGTGGCCCCCATCTGCTGCACCTGGTACTTCTCTGTGTCCTTTGGTTTGGAACTGAACTTTTTGCACAGGCCATTTCATGTCCTGTGTAGCCCTCTCAACCTGGCCAACATCTTCAGTTTGTTCCCTATGCTAGTGAAATGGGTCGTGAGTGACAAGGCTGGACCACACATCCACCTTAGATTCACCCTGGGGCCATTTGTTCTGTGCCTTTGAAGTGGTTCATCTCCTGAGCTTCCTTGAAAAGTCCCCAGCCCTGAGAGTCCTGGTTCATTCCCTCCATTCCTCCTGGAAAGAGGTATGTGCCTTTCTCCTGACTGGGGTGGCATAAATCTTATTCTTTGGCTCACCCTTCCTCTATGTGCATCTCTTGGGCATGTCCATCCAAGGTCAAGGTGAGCTCTACTTTGGAGATATTTTTATATATCTCGAAAGGACTATCGTAACTGTCACCACTGTTGGCTATGAGCATGTTTATCCTTATCTGCTCTGGGCCAACTCACTGCTGCTGTCACAGCCACTATGAGCATGTGCACTATTGTTGGTACCTATGCTCCTGGTCAGCTTCCAGTGCTATCATGCTATAACCCTGGCTTGCCAGAAACTAAGATCCAGTGGGATCCTGTAATAGACCCATTGGTCAGGACTTAGTTTCTGGTTATAGAGAAGAATCTCCTCAGGTCTAACTTCAAATCAAGCTTTGAATTGTCTGAGGAAGTAACCCAGACAACCAAACTGAGCTGGAAGGTTGAACTGAACCCTCACTATTGCTGAAGCTATGAGTATAATTTACTTTACAAAACTTTTTTTTTTTTTGTGGGTACCGGGGGGTCGACCTCAGGACCTCGCGCGCCAACAGGCACCCATGCCGCTGAGCGATATCACCGGCCCCTTTTTCATATGTGGGATCCGGGAGTCGAACTCGGGCCCTCGCGCTTGCAAGGCAGGCGTTTATGCCGCTGAGCCATCTCACCGGCCCAAAACTTTTAAATAAAACATTATTTGAAATCTCCATTCCAGAGTGTTCTGTGGTTTTTCTAATAGAGGCTTGTGAACAAGGGGATAGGGGTAGTACAATAAACTAATGACAAGACCATGTAGACAAATCATTTGATAGGGTAAAAAGCAGTGTACTATCTTCATTGTATCTGTTCCCCACAATAAAATATTATCAATCACAGATAGTATGACTGGGAGAGAAAACCTTTCGTTTGTTCTGGGAATGTGGTGAGAAGGGAAGAAAACAGGTCCAAGAGTTGAGGAATAGAAGACTGGTGTCCTCTTTAGGGGATGCTGGTAGAAATCCTGGGTACTTACCAGAGGTGGGAGAGAGGTTACTATTTAAGGGGCACTGAACAGGAATTGAGATCATAGCAAAACATCAAAGACAATATTTACCTTTTTTTGCCTAGAAGGGGAAGAATTTGGAGCAATTTGCTGCTTTCAGAGACCATTCTAGTCTACTTCCCTTAAGCTGCAGATGGAAGAAAATGCGGTCTAAAAAAGGGAGAGGATTTTCTAAAGGGAACAAAGGGAAAAAGTGACAAGAGCTGGGAGTTCCATCATCTCAGAGGAAATATTGTATCAATCTTTGTTAACTCACCAGCATCAGAGGTGGGTGATTAGAATTTATAAGCAGATTAGAAAAGTCTGTACCCTGTTGCAGGTAGAAGCAATGGAGGCAATGGTCAGAAGGGATGGGAGTGGGACTAGAGTATTATGGAAAGTCTTGGAAGCTTGTATGAGTAGGGTAGGATATCAGAGTTGAAAAAATCTTAAGAAATGGCTGAGCTCTACTTGGTTAGGGCAAAAGGAGCATAGAATGCCATAGAACATTATAAAAAGAAATAAGTAGAATGTCAAGGCCTGAAATCTCATCAGTTCCAACACTATCCTGATTCAGGTAGGGAAACAGGCCAAGAGAGGCTGGGATTTGACATAGTTTATTGACCCAGGAGTACAAATAGGGCCTCAATTACCCGTGTCTGAAAACCCTGAAGAAACATTATCCCTCTTTGTTTCCCCCTTACACCTGGATTGAATGGATAGACTTTTTAACCAAAAAAGAAAAGGCAGAAGAGAGCATAGAATTTTATAAACTGATACTTCTATTATGAAATATTATAGAATGACAGTTATGTGCTGGGTATGGCAGCATATGCCTGTAATCCTAGCACTCAGGAGGCTGAAGCAGGAGAATTGCTGTTAGTTTGAGTCTAGCCTGGGCTACATAGTGAGTTCAAGGCCAGCCTGAACTACATAGCAAGACTCTGTTTTAAAAACAAAACACAGCGAAGGAATAACAATGAAAGTCTTAGTACAGTAGTGGTGAAACTATGGCACACAAGCCAGAGCAGGCATGCTGAACTCTTTCTGTTGGCACATGAACCAAGTTGCCCCAGCATCACCCCAGCAGCCAAGCATTCAGGTTTAATTGCAGTGTTGGCACTTTGCAATAAATAAGAGGGTTTGGTTTGCAGTTTGAGTATCAGTCTCTAAAAGATTCGCTGTCCCTGGCTAAGTACTTATTTCTATAACAGAAAAGTATATCTGAGAGAGAGAAAAATGGCAGAGTGGTGAGTACCAGCTTCTGGAATACAACATCTGGAATACAATGTCCCAGAAAGAAACCAAAGTGAGTGGAAGACACATGGGAACCATTAGGGAACTGATAGAGGAGAAGAAAATGGATTCATTGCTGCAGAAGAAATAGCTCACTGCCACAGACCAGAGACTGCCCAGTGCAGCAAGAGCAGCTGTGTAGCCAACCTGGTGGGGAGGCAGCAAAAACAACTTTGCTGCTCACTGCAAAACGGTGACCTGACCTGGATTGGGAGAATCTTATGCAGTCGGAGGAAGCAAGATACTGTTTGAGAACACAAGATACTGTTTCCTGAGGAGCCCCCACCCCCAGAGTCAACAGTCAGTGAGTGAGGTAGAGTGGACCCCTGGCACACAGTCACACAGAGTAGCAGCAGTAGGTGGACAGGGTCACCATTTTATTTCAAAGGGCTCAGGAATCAAACTCCAGCAGCAGAATAGTCCTAAGGCCATTTCACTGCCAAGCTCCCAGAGAAGAATGAAGGAAGGGCTGTCCAGTCATAGTAGACTGCTGGCAGTTGGACAGCAGACTGAGGGGAAATGTGCTGAGAAGTAGGAGCTGGGACCACCCAGATTCCATTCCAGTGGCCACCAAAAGCCAGTCTCAGCCCTAGCTATAAAGGGCTAGAAGCATCCCCCTGCTCTGCAATCAGCAGCATAAGCAGGCAAGTGGCCTTGGCTGGTGTTGGGATAAGGACAATCCCCCTTTCCTACAACCAATGCATGGGAGGAGTCAGTGGTGTGGCCAAGATCAGCCCTGCACCCAATAGTAATCCTACTTCAGTCTTGGTGAGGTTACTCAGCACACAGATTCTGGCTCTGACTTAGACACTAACACAGAACTGGGGGCACCAGAGGAATTTATTTTTCTTTCTTTTTCTATCTTAATTTATTAAATTGTTTCATTTCCCTCTTTCTGTCTTCATCTTTTTCTTTTTCGGCGGGTTGTTTAGGTTTTAACTATTATTGTTTTGTTTGTTTTGTCTATCCTGTTTCTCACTTTCCTCAATTGTCTTCCTAGATTTTTTTTTTGATAATTTCATGTGAATGAACATTTTCTCTAGTCTTTCTGGTTCACTTCAATAGTCTTTTCCTTTCTCCTCCATTGTTTCTTTCCTGTCCTCATCTTCAGCTTCCCAAAGCTTGAGTGATCATTCTTGGTCCTTCAGCCCTGATTCTACTATATTTCTCTTCAGTTATTGCTCTGTTTTGTCCTCTATCCCTCTTAAATCCCCCTTCCCCACAGGATAAAATCACTCTACCAAGGGGAAATTTACTGCATAGAAGTTCCTCATTTAGGTGGGATGTTCTTATGCAACTATAGAATTTGTTCCTATGGTTAGAGATACCAAATTAGCAGTTACCATAGGTTATCAGTTTCTAGGTTGTACTTGATGTCAGTGTTATTGCTAATTGTACTACTTTAACCAGGATGCTATACCAGTTGTAATCAGTTGGTCGTGCTTATATGACAACACAGTGATTGTCTGGAGTCATAACCATCCCCATAGTCAAGTACAAAAGGACTGGGTGCTGAGCCAAATATGTAGCAACTTCTCATCCCTAATAAAGGGGGAAGGTAGGATCTTTGGACAGACACAATGACCAAGAGCCAGCTACATATAGAATACATCTCTGAGGAATAGACATTTCCTAGGGAAGGCTAAATACCAGTGATAAAGGTACCTAATGTAAGAAAAATACAAGCAACAACACAGAAAAGAAGTTAAAATTCAAAACAAAAGGACAAGATGCAGAAGCAAAATGCAACACCAGACTTTCAGGACAAACCCAGGGGACAATGATATAGGGGAAATCAGAAACCACCTACGTGAATTTTCTGGAATGATAGCAGCAGAAGTAAATATATATATAGATGTAGAGGCTATGTAAGAAATCAGATCAGAAATAATCTCAGGTAGAAAAAGATGATGACCATTTTGAAGGACTTGCTCAGCAAATCTGGAGTAGACAGGATTAAAAAATAGAGGACCATAGGAAAATGATGGAAACCATGAATGCCCAACATAGGAAATAAATGGAATCCAGGAAGCAGGCTCAAACAGATAGTCAGGAAGTTAAAATTTCCATTCAAAGTTTGCAAAACTTATTGAACAAAAGTGAAGACAGAATATCAGACCTGGAAGACAAAATTGCAGTTAGCAATCACAAAAAGAAAGATCTCCTAAAATTAACAAGGGACGATGAAAAACTCCAAAAGCTGCTAAGTGTGCAAAGAACAATAACATATGATTGGAGTCAATACAAAAGGAGGAGTCAGCACAAATGACATGAAAAATGTTCACAGAAGTAATAGCAGAAAACTTCCCCAGCATGAAAAAATAATTTGACATAAAGATAAGTGAGCCATATTGAACTCCAATTAGTCAGGACCAAAATAAATCTATAAGAAATGAATATAATAACCAAGATTGCAGAAATTCAGCACAAAAACAGAATACTAAAAGATATTAGAGAAAAGAAACAAATCACCTATAAAGAAAAGCCCATCAGAATCATGGCAGACTTCTCACCACAAACCCTCAAGTCAAGAACAGCTTGGAGTGGAGTATTTCAAGTCCTGAAAGAAAACAACTTTCAACCCAGACTGACGTACCCTGCAAAACTATCTTTCAAAATTAACAGAGAAATAAGATACTTCCATGACAAAGAACAACTGAAGAAACTCATGACCACCAAACCAACCCTACAAAGAGTAATTAAAGATATTCTAGACAGACATAAAAAGGACCACAATTCCAAGAACAAAAATAAACCACCAAGCAGGGCAAGCAATTAAACAGAGGGGGAAAGTAGGGAAAAAGCAGGAAAATAACATGATGAAGATAAGCCAATACATATCAGTTATAACCATCAATGTAAATGGCCTCAATTCACCAATCAAAAGAAACCAACTGGCAGAATGGATCAAGAAACAAGATCCAGCAATATGATGTATACAAGAAACACATTTAACTCAAAAAGAAATTCATAGACTAAAAGTCAAAGGATGGAAAACAAAACTCCATGAAACAGGAACCCAGAAAAAAGCAGGGGTAGCTATTCTGTTTTCAGACAAAGTGAATTTCAAACCAAGAAAGACCAAAAGAGATAAAGAAGGTCAGAACATACTTGTTAGGGGAAAATGACAGGAGGAGATAACAATCATAAATATGTATGTACCAAACATGGGAGCACCCAACTATATAAGACAAATATTAATAGAGATGAAAAATCAAATGAGCAATAACAATTTTAATGGGGGACCTTAATACCACACTGTCACAAATAGATCAACCAGACAAAAAATCAGCAAAGAAATATGAGAACTGAACCAAACCTGTGAACAAATGGACTTAGTAGATGTTTACAGAGTGTTCCACCCAACAACATCAGAATACACATTCTTCTCAGCTGCACATGGGACATTCTGTAAAATAGACCATAGACTAGCCCGTAGAACAGGACTAAGTAAATACAAAAGAATTGAAATTATTCCATGCATATTATCTGACCATAGTGCAATGAAATTGGAAATTAATGGGAAAAGAAACCACAAAAACTCCATAAACACCATAAACACATGGACATTAAACACCCTCCTGAACAACCAGTGGGTCACAGGTGAAATTAAAGAAGAAGTTAAAGAATATCTACAATTAAATGAAAATGCAGCTACAACATACTGGAACTTCTGGGACTCAGTGAAAGCAGTCCTAAGAGGGAAATTTATCGTGGTGAATTCTCACATCAGTAAAACAGAACTAGCACAAATAAACAAACTAATGTTGCACCTCAAGCTTCTATAAAAAGAGCTAGTTAAGCCCAAAGCCCATAAAAGGGAGGAAATTATAAAGATCAGAGCAGAAATTAATTCAATTGAGACTAAGAAAACAATACAAAGAATTAATGAATTGAAGAGTTGTTTTTTTGAAAGAATAAGTAAAATTGATAAAGCTTTAGCCAATCTTATCAAAAAGAGAGAGAGAGACAAAAAAAGGAAAAAAGACTCAAATTCATGCAATGAGTAATGAAAAGGGTGAAATCGCTACAGATCCTGTGGAAATTCAGAAGATCATCAAACCAACTTTGAAAGTCTTTACTCCTAGGATGAAAAACACAGAAGAAATGGACAGATTCCTAGATATGTATGAATTACCAAAACTGAATCAAGAAGATATAAAAATTCTGAATAACCCAATATCAGTCAATGAAATTGAAAAGGTAATTAAAAACTTACCAGCAAAGAAAAGCACAGGTCAGGGATATAGCTCAGTAGCACAGTGCTTGCCTGGCAAGCACAAGGTCCAGAGTTGGATTTCCAGCACCCCCGCCAAAAAATATAGAGCCCAGGTCCTGATGGATTCACTGCTGAATTCTACAAGAAACTTAGAGAAGATTTAATGCCAATACTGCTCAAACTCTTTAATGAAATTGAAAGGGAAGCAAAACTCCTTAACTTATTCCTGGAGGCAAGTATTACCTTGATACCAAACCCAGAGAAAGACCCAACCAATAAAGAGAACTACAGGCCAATCTCCCTAATAAACATAGATGCAAAAATCCTCAATACTAGCAAACAAAAAATCCTCAAGATACTAGCAAACAAAATGCAGCAAATCATCAAGATGATACACCATGACCAAGTAGGATTTATCCCAGGGATGCAGGGATGGTTCAACATATGCAAATCAATAAATACACCATATCAACAGAGCCAAAGACAAAAATCACATGATCATGTTAACAGATGTAGAAAAAGCTTTTGACAAAGTCCAACACTCATTCATGATAAAAACCCTACAGAAAATCAGAATAGATGGTCTTTATCTCAATCTGATAAAAGCCATCTATGACAAACCAACAGCCAACATCATACTAAATGGACATAAAGCTTTCACTCTAAAATCAGGAACAAGACAAGGATGTCCACTATCACCACTCCCATTCAATATAGTTCTGGAAACACTAGTCAGAGCAATTAGACAAGAGAGAGAGGGCCGGTGAGATGGCTCAGCGGCGTAAGCTCCTGCCTTGCAAGCGCGACGGCCCGAGTTCGACTCCCGGATCCCACATACCGAAAAGGGGCCGGTGATATCGCTCAGCGGCACGGGCGCCTGTTGGCGCGCGAGGTCCTGAGGTCGTCCCCCCGGTACCCACAAAAACAAAAAAAACAAAAAAAAAAAAAAAATGGGGGGAGGGAAAGAAAAGGAAAAGGGGTAGGAAAAAAATTAAATTATCATTATTTGCAGATGACATGATACTCTACATAAAGGACCCCAAAATTTCCACTAAAATACTTCTAGATTTAGTATCTAAATTCAGTAGCATAGCTGGATACAAGGTCAACACTCAAAAATCAATATCATTCCTGTACACAAACAACAAACTCACTGAGAGAGAAATTAGGGAAACCACACCCTTCACAATAGCATCCAAAAAAATGAAATACTTAGGAATCAATCCAACAAAGAAAGTAAATTACAGTACCCTGAAAAAGGAGATCAGAAAAGGAGGATATCAGAAAATGCAAAGATATCCCTTGCTCATGAATAGGAAGAACCAACATAGTGAAAATGGCTATACTTCCAAATTGTTATACAGATTTAATGCAATCCTGATCAAAATACCATTAGCATATCTCACAGAACTATAGAAAATATTCCTAAAATTCATCTGGAACCAGAAGAGACCTAGAATAGCAGTGGCAATCGTGGGCAACAAAGGCAAGGCAGGAGGCATCATAATCCCTCACTTGGAATTATACTATAAAGCTACTGTGAGGAAATCGGTGTGGTACTGGCAAAAAACTACATCTGAGGAACAGTGGAACAGATTAGAAGATACAGATGCAACTATGAACACACTCAGCCTTATCTTTGACAAAGGGACCAAACGTGTTCACTGGAAAAGAGATAGCCTCTTTAATAAAGGGTGCTGGAAGAACTGGCTCTCTACATGCTGAAGACTAAAACTAGACCCATGTCTATCATGAACTAAACTAATGACAAAATGGATCAAGGATCTTAATATCAGAATAGAAACACAAAATCTACTGAGAGGTAGAAATCTTGAAGACTTAGGTGTAGGTATAGAGTTCATGAACAAAACCCAGACTGGATGGGAAATACTTCAAAGAATACACACCTGGGATCTCATATTATTAAAAAACTTTTGCACAGCAAAAGAAATCACCAACAAAGTGAAAAGACAACCCACGGAGTGGGAAAAAAATTTAGCCAATTGTTCCTCAGACAAAGCACTTCTATCTCGAACATGTAACCAATTGAAAAAAAATCAGACCCCCCAAATTCAAAGACCCAACCCAAACATGGGAATCTGAGATGAATACACACTTCTCAGATGAAGAAATACAAATGACAAATAAATATATGAAAAAAATATTCAACATCACCGGTCATTTGAGAGATGCAAATTAAAACAACACTGAAATTCCATCTCACCCCAGAAAGAATGGCTATCATCAAGAAATCAACCAATAACAAATGCTGGTGGGGCTGTGGGGAAAAAGGAACCCTTCTCCACTGTTGGTGGGAGTGTAGACTGGTACAACCACTGTGGAAATCAGTGTGGAGATTCCTGAAAAAACTAGGATTAGAGGTCCCATTCAACCAAGCTATTCCCCAAAGAATTAGAAGAATCCTACCACAGCAATATATGTGTACCCATGTTAATAGCAGCACAATTTGTAATAGCAAAATCTTGGAAACAACCCAAATGCCCATCAACTGAAGAATGGATAAAAAAGATGTGGTATTTTTATCCAATGGAGTACTACTCAGCCATAAAAAAGGATAAACTTGAAACTTTTATAGGTAAATGGACGCAACTTGAGACCATACTCATAAGTGAAATAAATCATACTCTCATGTGTAAACATTGTGTTGTCTCCCTGGTGTGAGAAACTGAAAAAGTAAATAAGTTCTAAAATGTATGATAGACACTGTGAAATGGGAAGAAATTTTTCTAAAAGGAAAAAGGAACTAGCATGGGTTAAAGGGGAAAGGACAGTAGGGAAAAGGGAAAATGCAATTCAGTTATACTATTTGTGTCTCTTAGTTGATTGAAAAGGAACGTTGGTGATAATATTGATTGGGGAAATTTTTATGTCCAAATCTTTTCCCTGAGCAACTACTTTAAAGATAGCAACATGTAATGTATTAACTATTGTTATTCTCCTATTATTTTGTTATGAATTTTTGTTTTATATTTTTCCCATAAAAAAAGATACTGTCCAAGTTAATACAGCAAATCTTCAAGAAGATTACACAAAATGACCAATGAGGATTCATGCCAGGAATGCAGGGATGGTTCAACATTCACAAATCAATAAATGTAATACACTCTATCAATAGACCCAAAGACAAAAATCACATGATCATCTCAATAGACACAGAAAAATCATTTGAAAAGTACAACACTCATTCATGATAAAAACCCTGTAGAGAATTGGAGTAGATGTTCTTTCTCTCAATCTAATAAAAGCCATCTATGACAAACCAACAGCCAGCATCACACTAAACATTCAAAAACTGAAAGCTTTCACTCTAAAATCAGGAACAAGGATGTCCACTATCACCACTCCCATTCAATATAGTTCTGGAAACACTAACCAGAGCAATTAGACAAGAGAGAGAAATAAAATAAATAAGGATAGGAAAGGAAGAAGTTAAATTATCATTATTTGCAGATGACATGATACTCTACATAGAAGATCCAAAAACTCCACCAAAAGACTTTAGATTTAATAACCAGATTCAGTACACTAGCCAGATTAAAAAAAAAATCAACATTCAAAAATCAATAGCAGGGCTGGTGAGATGGCTCAGTGGCATAAGTGCCTGCCTGGCAAGCATGAGGGCCTGAGTTCAACTCCTGGAACCCACATACGGAAAAGGGGCCAGTGATATCGCTCAGTGGCATGGGCACCTGCTGGTGCATGAGGTCCTGAGGTCAACCTCCTGTACCCACAAAAAAAGAAACAATAGCATTACTGTACACAAATGACAAACTCATTGAGAGAGAAATTAGGGCAAAATACCTTTTACAATAGCATCAAGTAAAATGAAATACTTAGGAATCACTCTAACAAAGGAAGTAAAAGATCTCTACACTGAAAAGTACAGTGTGCAGTGAAAAAGGAGATTGAAGAGGATATCAGAAAATGGAAAGGTATCCCTTGCTCTTGGGTAGGAAGGATCAACATAGTGAAAATAGCCACACTCCCAAATTGTTATACAAATTATTAATGCAATCCCAATCAAAATGCCATTATCATACCTCACAGAACTAGAGAGAACATTCCTAAAATTCATTTGGAATGAGAAGAGACCTAGAAGAGCAAAAACAATTCTGGGCAACAAAGGCAAGGCAGGGGTTATCACAATGCCTAACTTGAAATTACACTACAAAGCTACTGTGATAAAAACAGCACAGTACTGGCAAAAAATACAGACCTGAGGATCAGTGGAACAGATTAGAAGATATAGAAACAACTGCAAATGTACTCAGACAACTTATCTTTGACAAAGGGGCCAAACACCTTCCCTTAAAGAAAGATAGCCTCCTTAATAAATGGTGCTGGAAAAACTGGCTTTCCACATGTCCAAAATTAAAACTACAGCCATATCTTTTACTATGCACTGGGCTAAAATAAAAATTGATCAAAGATCTAAACATTAAGATAGAAACACTAAATCTGCTGGAAGAGAGACTAGGTAGAATTCTTGAAGACATATGTGCAGGCAAAGACTTCATGAACAAAAGCCCAAATGCACCAGTAATACTACAAAGGATCAACAACTGGGAACTCATCTTATTAAAAAGCTTTTGCACCCCCACAAAAAAATCAACAGAGTGAAGAGACAACCCACAGAATGGAAAAAACATTTAGCCGGGTTTTCCTCAGAGAAAGGACTAATATCTAGAACATATAAAGAATTGAAAAAATCAGACACCCCAAAATTTAAAGACCAAATCCAAAAATTGGCATCTGATGTGAACATGTACTTATCCTATGAAGTAAAAATGGCAAATAAATATATGAAAAATTGTTCAACATCACCGGTCATCCCAGAGATGCAAATTAAAACAACACTGAGATTCTATCTTGCTCCAGAAATAATGGCTATTATCAAGAAATCAATAACAAATGCTGGCAGGGGTGCGGGGAAAAAGGAACACTTCACTGTTGGAGGGTGTGTAGACTGGTGCAATCACTGCAGAAATCAGTGTGGATATTCCTCAAAAACTAGGACTATAGGTCCCATTTTACCTAGCTATTCCCTTTCTTGGTATCATCCCAAAAGAATTAAAAGCATTATACCACAGCTATATATGTGCACCCATGTTTATAGCAGCACTGTTTGTAATAGCTAAATCTTGGGAACAACCCAAATGTTCATCAACCAATGAACAGATAAAAAAGATTTTTTTATATAATGGAGTACTATTCAGCCATAAAGAAGGATAAACTTGAGACATTTATTGCTGGAATGGATGGATCTTGAGACCATACTCTTAAGTGAAATAAATTGGACAAACTTGTTAATATCCCATTGTCTCTCTATTGTGAGAACCTGAAAGTGTAAACAAGAACAAACTGTATAATAGATATTGTGAAGTTGGAAGAAATTTTCAAAAGGAAAGGGGAACTAGGGAGGGGGTAGGGAGAAAGGAAGGAAAGGAAAAGAAAAATACGATAAGGGATGACAAAATGGAAACAAAGCTTTGTAAATCTGGAGAGGAAGAGGGGTTGATGGGAGGAAAGTGGAATGGAAAAAAAGAGGAATCAAGATATATCATGGACAGGTACCAATTCTTTATGATGAATATGATCATTGTGTATATCTAAATTGTACCAATAAACTTAATTTTAAAAAACCTGTAAATCTGAATACACCCTAAGCTTCTAACACATAATGCCCTAAAAGACTGAGCCCACAAATCTCCCATATTTTAGGGCTGAGTACTCCCCAGTATTTAGTCTTTTTTTTTTTTTCATGATTGGTTTTAATTCTCCTACTGAGGTCGCTCCTTTCTTCTTCTCAGGTGTCTTTGTTAATTTTCTCATTGTGGGACAAAATACCCAACACCCAAAGCCAAAGGAGGAAAGGTTTATTTAGCTCACAGTTTGTAGAGACTTCAGTCCATAATTGGCTGTCTCCAAGGCAGGGTATCTTGGCAGAGAATCATTCATGTTGCCCACAAGGTAGCAAAAGCAATGAGAGGGAGACAAGCCTCTTTCTGGCCCTTATATTGTATCCAGTCTACTGGGATTAGGGTGGTGCCAATCCAATTGGTGGGCTGATCCAGCAATCACCCACCCTTAATCCAAGCACCCATAATCCTAGATTGCACTATGAATCAATGACACACTCTAGATTCAGCCACCTTCAAAAAAGCCCCATCTAAAACTGCATGAGGCTTTGGGGGGACACCTAGATACAAACAATAGCCCCAGGCATAACATTCCTTCTTTGGGATGAATAGGGACTAGGTAGGTGTCCCCTAAATGCCCATGTGTTAAAGGCTTTGTTGCCAGCTGATAGCCCTACTGGGAGGTGGTGGAACTTTTAAGAGGTGAGGCCTAATGGAAATAATTCAATGGGGGCATGCCCTTCAAGGGGATATTAGAATTGAAACAAGAATATAGGATGTGGCTTAGCCTGGCTGGGAAGAGATGTGGCAGGATCCCAGAATCTATGTAGAACCACCTCTCCAAATCCTGTATGTGGAGTTCTCACAGGTTTCTGTGATGTGTGGAAGGAATAAAAGGAGATGACGCCATTGAAAATGTGCTACTGTGGCTTTCTTCATGATAGCCTGCCTTGTGCTCCCCAGGGTGGGTGTACATTTATTTTATTTTTTCCCCTCTTTTATTTGGCCCAAGCTCATGCTGCAGAGCACATTTCTCCCTTACCCTTCACTTTTAATTCACCTCAAATGAATATGAAACTTTGCCAACATTTTTACTTGTTTTGCTCAATTCTTTGTTCAAGATGAAAAGAACCTGGAAACCACCTCTAAGTAGGAGACTCTGGCACTCCAAATCCCAGTAACAGGACATTGTCCCCTCCTTCCTCCCCCATTCCTGGCTACCACAAGGAGAACAGCCTCCTTTATGCTGCAATCCCACCATGATGTACAGTGCCACCATAGAACCAAAAGCAGTGAGCCAGCTGATCACAGACAGAAACTTCTAAAACTGTGAACCGCAATAAATGTTTCATTTCATTTGAATATCTCAGGTATTTTGTCACAGTGATGGAAAATTTACACAGTGCAGATGCTAAAGCACACCTTTAATTTGAGTAAAGATTGTCATATTTTTAATTTTTATTTTTTAGTACTACATGTTTGCAATACATGATGATTACATACATTGTGGGGAGTTGGTACATGTACATAACACATTTTAGTTCTTTTTTCATCCTCTTTCCCTTCACTCCCCCCATGTCTTAGTCCTGTTCTCTTTCTCATATGTTAAGAAGAGTTCTTTGTCTCACCTATGAAAATTTCTCAGCCATGCTCTAATTCGTTCCCAGACACTCTCACAGTACAGACACATTCCACCCCAAATATTCATCTACATCTCCTAAATCTGCCCACTTTGCCCATAGTGGAGACCCTACTGGCCCTGCTCTCTGTACAGCCCTTGAAGACCTCCTATTTCTCGTAGCTAGGTGGAAGGGCCAATCTCACAGTGCACACTTCTACATGGATCCCTCTTATTAGGAAGGTCTGGGAAGTTTGTGGACTAACCTCAGCCTGTGTCTGGTTATATCTAGTGAAGCATGGAGTTGTCCTTCTCCTGTCTCAGCTCTAGCAGTTCCCTCAGACCTGGTGAAATGTAGCTGGGCCTGCACCTTCAGCTCAGACCCATAGAGGGCAACCACAGCCAGTTTATGAGAAATTATTTCTGGGTGTGGCCTCTCTTTCCACTTCAGTGCTTGTAAAATTCTAAAACCACAGGCTGTCAGCATCAGAGTGTGTTTTTAGATAACTTATATTCAGATCCCTTTGTGATGAAGGTAGAGAAAACTGAGGCCCAGAGAAGGTGTGAGACCAGTCTAAACATAATGATTTACTCTGTGACAGGGTGAGAACTCATATTTCCTGAATTCAGTTCAGAAATCTTGAAACTGCTAAGCATTTAATCCTAGTTCCTCTTTTTATAATTGTGAAAATTGAGGCTCAAGAAAGAAATTTTCTAAGGTCATACAGTTATGACAGAGCTAAGACATGAATCTCGGTCTTCTGAATCCCAGTCCAGGACACTTGAAACAATATTAACAATATTAAGTATCTAGATCATCTTATTTTTTACAGATGAAAGGGGATCAGAGAAGGAATATCATTTACCTAAGTACAGAGTAAATCTGTGACCATCATAACTACAGCTGTCTGTTAGAATTGGGACTAAATAGAAATTGGAATTTGGATTTCTAGTCCCACAGAAACCCCAATGACTTAGTGACCCTGCAATCTCAGAATCAAATAGCAGAAGTAGGGGTGTAGTCCTTAATTTAATCTGACACTTTTGCTCCACTCCTAAGGAGTGGCATCTGGGGCATACAGTGGGTATGTGTGTTTGTCTACACAGGACATTCCTCAACAGAACAACAACAACAACAACAACAACAAACTCCCAAGGGAAAGCTCACCTCATTGCTCACTTTTCAAGGCCTCTGCTTTGAGTGATATGACTCACTCAGGGTCCACCGTCATTGCTGCTGCGGAGAATATAATTGCTAGCTGAGACATCACCATAGCACCCAGCCATTACATTTCCAGAGTTCTGTCTTGTTTTTGTCAAAGCTGTTACCTATCCTGTTTTTCTTTTTCCTTTAATTTAGTTTTGTTATCTTTTTCTGCAGCTTCCCCAAATTCAAAAGACCCAGATGAGGCAGATATAGTAACTTTTTTACAAAGAAAAAATGATTCATAGAGGGAAGGAGAACTGAACAAGTTCAGAACAGACTGAGACTGAATACATTGATCCTTTAACTTCCAAGTTTTAGGAGTGTTCTGCATAGACCCAAAACCCCTATGGAGGTATCAATATCTTCCGAGTACCCGATGGCAGCTCCCTCCCTCATTTATTAATCACTGAGCTGGGGCCAGACACTATATTGGGCTTTTATTGGAGACAAAGTAGACTCAGACCCCATACTTAAGTATTCACAATCTGTATATTGATTAGGTCATCACCTCACTCAATGGTAATCCTCAGCCTTCTCTTCTTCTCTTGGTAAAGTGATCCCAAACAGTGCCTTGCACCCCATAACACTGAACCAATTTTATAATTTTTTCAGAACACTTGATTAGGCACTAGGAGAGAAGCATTCTTGTTTCAGTTCTTCATTGACTTCACTGTGGAGCAAGTGGAGCAGTCATTTCCTGTCTGCAGGCCTAGTTTTTGCATTTGAAAAATGAGGGGGTGAAGGGAGGAATGGAATAGAGTTGCCAAGAACATTTGGCTCAGATTATCTAGGAGATGATCACACTTTGTGATCTGTGGGCAACCTTCTCTTTGGGTGAAAGGCTAGAGGGTAGGAGCCATCTGGCATTTCTGTGAGACCCTTCATCCAGTCACCTTCCTCCATCAATCTGTGAGTCCTTCTGTGAGTGGGTGATTTGAAATTCTTAAAGACCTCAGATGAACCCCATTTCTACCCCCACTCACCAACAATACTCAGGAAGCACCAGAACTATTTTGGATGGTAACCTACTCAATCAGGTTCTGGGATTGATAGTGATGCAGATAGAATCAGAAACAGAGAAAAGAGAAGTATAGAGGAAGAGACAGAGGGAGGAGAGAAGGGGCAAGAGGGAAAGACTATGAGAAAAGATGAGGTGAAGAGAGAGACTGAAAGGGAGTGAGACAGAAACAGAAAGAAAGGAAGAGAGAAAAAGACTGAAAGAAAGACAAGGGGAGAAAGAGACAGACAAGAGAAGGGAAGAGAGAAAGGGAGAAGAGAGACAGAAGTGGAGAGACAAGATAGCACAGTGGTGCATGCCTGTAATCCCAGCACTCTGAGAGGCTGAGGCAGTAGAATTGCAAGATCGAGCCTATATTTTCAGGACTATGGGCAATGCAGTAACACAGAAAATGTGCCAGCACATTTCCTGTCCCAAAAGAGGCTCTGGCATTAGGGAGTTGTATTCTGTTGCCCTATCATCTCTCTTCTGAAGAAGGAGAAACCCGTGTCTGTTAAGGTTGGGGTAAATTCAGTTCTATGACAATGTTTTGTGGGAATTAGTGGCAGACTTCATGGAGGAAGTAACTTTTGGGTTGGGTTTTGAAGGAGGAAAACATTAAACAAGATTTTCTTGACAGGGCCGGTGAGATGGCTCAGCGGCGTAAGTGACTGCCTGGCAAGCGAGAGAGCCCGAGTTCAACTCCTGGAACCCACATATGAAAAATGGGCCGGTGATATTGCTCAGCAGCATGGGTGCCTGCTGGTGCACAAGGTCCTGAGGTCGACCCCCAGTACCCACAAAAAAAAAAGATTTTCTTGACAAAGTGCAGTCATCCCTTACAAAATTAAAACAACCTGGGAAAATCTATACTGGGTATGATTTGATAGCTGTAGAAGGGGGTGATTCTTGTTCCAGGGAATACCACAGGAGGACAGGGGAACAGGTATGCCCTGATGGGTAGGGAACTATGCAAGGTGCAGTCTGCCCTCTGAAGGACAAGGAACATAAAAAAGCATGGGAGCCCCAGGTTTTGGTCACCTTATGAATGTCAGGTATCTGGGTTGGCTTGTGCTGGCAGTAGGGAAGAAATTAAGTGTTTTCAGTAGGTGTGAGGCAAGAATAAGGCTAAGCTCTAGACCAGTGATGGTGAACCTTGTAGAGAATGAGTGGTCAAACTGCAACTCAAAACCCACTTATTTATCACAAAGTGCCAACACTGTAATTTAACCTGAATATCTGATGCTAGGTTACTGGGATGACTTGGCTCACATGCTGACAAGAGAGGGTTCTACATGCCCTCTGTAGCACATGTGCCATAGGCTTGCCACTACTGCTCTAGACAAATTCCCTCTGGCAGGTTGCCTTATGGAAGATGGATTAGAAGAAATATACTGACACCAGGGAGCCCTGATAGAAGATTGTTGCTCTAGTCCAGGCAATGGACAAGTAGTAAGAATCTAATGTGGTGTGGTGAGGGTGGGTATGGACTTAGAGGGTTGGAAGGGTGGCTTTCTAAGGCTTCTATAGAGAAAATACTCTGTAGAACTTGGATCATGACAATTTGCAGGGGAGCAAGGTGTCAGAAAGAAGCATCCCAGAACTCCCAGATAGCTACCTGTCTTTTCCTAGCTTTCAATTGGAGTGTTTATTTTCTTTCTTTCTTTCTTTCTTTCTTTCTTTCTTTCTTTCTTTCTTTCTTTCTTTCTTTCTTTCTTTCTTTCTTTCTCTCTCTCTCTCTCTCTCTCTCTCTCTTTTTCTTTCTCTCTCTCTCTCTCTCTCTTCTGTATATCTGCTGTTCTGGAAGTGTGCATGTGTGTTATTTTGTGTGTCCCTCAATGTGTGTGTTTAGAATCCTGCATATGCATCTGCATGTGGATATACATCTCCAAGCATCTAAATCCATCTGTACCTTGGTATGTGTGTGTTTCATCTAATCCATGCTCTGGTTAAATTGACTGGCTAAAGGAATGACTTCATTTTGCCTTCTGCATCTCTAGGTGCAGGAATAGGTATTTTTCCCCCAAATGTGCCTCTGAATTCTGTTTGCTAATCTAGGCTGGGATGAATTTGATTGGTTAAAAGAGCTATTTCAAACTGTGCTCCTATGGCACAGCCCTAGCTTGAAATTTTATTACTGCTGGCTAAAGAAAATATCATAATGCATTTGGCTTGATATTCTAGACAATAATTTAGGACCTCACCCACTCTCTGCAAATCTATCCAGCTAAGTGAGACCAGAACTGGCAGTTTATTTTGTCAAATAAAATTCTGGCCCAATTAGAACACTCTGCTGAAAAATTATGTTGTGGCATATGAATAGTGGTGTGATAGAAGGAAGACATTTTTTACTCTCAAGGCACTGACCCATGATTATGATTTGATTCAGTCTAAAAACAGAGGTGTGAAGTCCACACAGCCTTCAGGTCTCTTATTGAATTCAGACCATCTTTTCATTTTCTTTCCATTCCAACCTGTGAAATTGGGATTGTTTTAATCATCCTTTCCTCTTATCCCCAGGAGCCACTAGTTTCCCTATGTACAGTAGGCTCTTGATTAAGATTTGTTTTCTTGAATTGAATTATAGCTGTCTAAGCCAAGGGCCAGAAAGAAGGAAAATTTATTCAAACTCTCATGGAGGAATTAGAGATCAAACCTTGGTTTCTGGATTTTCTTTCAAGAACTCTTGCAACTATATTATCTTACCTTGGGATTGTTTAAGTTCAAACTTCTGGCAGTGGGTGGCTTATTCTACTCTTACCAACTGTGTGATTTTGTTCAGCCCCTTGCCCTCTCTGGTCCTCAGTGTTCTTATCTGCATCATGGAGAGATTAGGCTACAAGGTCTTGAAGAGGTCTTTACAGTTCTGCTTCTAGGAATTTGTGACAAAGACTGATAACACACACCTGTGGGCCCTTAGGTCAGGTGATGAGCAGAGGAAGCAGTTAGGGACTGTCTCAGAAGTTGTGTGTAACACTTTCCTCCCTCTCCCTGAATTCAAATCACCATTAAAAGAAGTAAAATAACATTTCCAGTTATGGAAATTTTTTCTGACCCATAAGCCTGTAGACCTCTGGGAAGTGGGACAGCATGTCCGGTCTCTAGCCTCTAATGCCTTATAGGGCTAGAAAGGCCTAAGTGACTTGCAGGGCAACTGGAGAATGGTTGGCCTAAAGAAGTTTCCTAGTTCCGGAGGATCTAAGCCTGGTGGGGAAAGGATGACTGCCGCTCAGCCCTGGGCAGGTTGGCAGATTGGGCTGAGCTGTTGTGTTCTGGAAAGGCCAGAAATGATGTCATGGGCCACTTTGGGCTGCAACAACAGGAAACCACTGTGTGTTTACATTGGCTCAAAGAGACCAGGCAGCCTGATTTTTCTTCACTTCCTTAGTCTATCTGCTTCCTTTGATTCAAATACTATGAAGAGAGACTTACTGCCCAGGCTAAGGAAAGCGGAAGGGAGGCCCAAGAAGAAAGAGCCTCCTGCCCAGCCCAGATAGCTGGTTGATTGGGAGGAAAGGCTGGTTTACCCTAGCTGGGGCCCTGTCAAGGAAGCAAAGCAGTTGGGACTTGTTTTGTTCACTCTACAACTACACATAAAGCAACTTCAGAATTCTCCCTAAAACCCAGATTCTAAACCTGGAAGCAATTTTGACCTCAAATCAAATCAGTCACCAAGTCTTGTGAATTGAACTTAATTTAATTCATTTTAACTAACAGGGGATTTGTGTAAAGTGCTGTGTTGTGCTTTATGTGGGTTTGTGTAGTGATATGATACAAAGATGGAAAAGACAGTCCCTACCCTCAAGGAATTAACAATAAAGTGTTAGGGTAGCCATGATTTGCTTTCCATCTTTATATTTTATCCACAGGATTGTTGTTCCTGTTCAAGATTTCATCATTTCCCATCTGAAAGCAACAGTCTCTTAATGGGTTTCTCTCTTAATGGTGTACAGTCATTCGCCCTCACCTGCCTTCTCCACATTATACTAGAGTGACTCTGACACACTTCAGCTTCACTCTTTCCCACGAAGAATCATACATGGTAGTATGGTAGGGTGGCTTACAGTTGGTCTTGGTGCCAAGCAGACCTGGGCTTACATGCCTGCCTTACCACTCCCTATTGGCTGTCTGACAGTTGGCAGTGGTTTTGCCTTTCCAAACCCCTATTTCTTTACCCTCATCTTCTCTGATAAAATAAGGATAATGTCTACTTCACAAGGCTGTCGTGAGAATTAAATGCAATAATGTATGTTTGGTGCCAAGCAGAGTTAACATTTGATAATATAAATGACAGATCTAATCACTATCCATCACATGCATTGTGCTCATTTCTATCTCAACTCCTTTATGCCATCCAAAACAGGCTGCTCTCCCCTGAAGACTACTGTAACTGGTAGGTACCTTAGAATCCATATAGAGGAGGAGTCCAATCACCCTGCTGAAGTCAGAAAGGGGAAATGATGTGTCTAAGATTACATAGAAAAGGAATTCCAGAGCCACAAATAGGATACTTTACATAAATTAACTCATCTTATCCTTACAACAACTCTTCATTTTATTTAGTTTTAAAAATTGGAATAAAGGCTCCTATTCAAAACCCAGTCAGGGTCCTGTGAAGTATAAAAGGCACAGAATAACCAAAGGACAACAGGAATAAAAACCTGCATGAATCACTGTGGCAACAACAACTCCTGTGTGTGTGTGCATGTGCATGTGAGGTACTGGGGATTGAATCCAGGGCATTTTCACTGAGCTACATTCTGAGCCCTTTGTTATTTGTTTATTATGAGACAGGTTCTCACTAAGTTGCTAAGTCACCCAGGCTGGGCTCAGAATTGTGATCCTCCAGCCTCAGCTTCCCAGAGTGCTGGGATTATAGGTGTGTGATATAATACCTAGCTGCAACAACTCTTTAAGGTAGTTGCTGTTATTGAACTCATTTCATAGATGAAGGGACAGGTTATGTAACTTTTTCAAGGTCATGCAGCTAGAAATGACAGATTCAAGCTATGAATCTATGTATTCTGACTACGAGCTGTTGAACACTTGAAATGTAGTGTGACTAATTTTTAATATGATTTTATTTTCATGAATCTAAAGTTTAATAGCTATTTGAGGCTAATGGCTACTATGTTGGACAGCAGATCTAGAATCTAGGCTATATTGCTCACTCTAGACTCCAAGAGGATAGGAAGCATATTTAATACACTTTCGTATCATGACAGCACCCAGAGCTATGCATGGCATATCTATTGTTATGTTACAATTCATCTAAGTGAGGAGGCTTTTGTGGTCCAGGCAAGAAGATAGTACACTAAGGGAACTGCAATCCAGAGCAATAGAAAGGAATATATTGGAGAAATCATTGCAAACATCACGATCAACATCTTCACCATTGTAATAGTCAAATTCATAGATAATTAGCTAAGTACTTACTATGAGCCAGACAACCATTCTAAGTGATTTGCATAGATTAATTCATTTAATTCTTACAACAACTTTATGAAATAAACATAAGTACTATTAACATCATTCCCATTTTGCAAGTGAGTACACTGAGGCACAGAAAGTATAAGTGACTAGCAAGTTGCAGAGCTAGGATATAAGCCAAGGCACACTGGTTTTAGAAACTGATCTCTTAAACACCACTCTATATTGTGCAGAAGGTAGTATATGTGGGACTCAGTATCGGGTTAGATGTGGGGACAAACAGCAGACAAAAGTGACTTTTGTGTTCTTTTCTCTAGGAAACCTGGGTATATATTAGGACATATATATTTATTATTTTTATCTCTTCCTCTCTGATTGTTCCATTTACAAGGATGAAATGACTTTTTTTTTGTGGGTGGTTTATCCCATAAAGCAGTCAGTAGCTTTATGGCAGGGTAGTGTATAATCTCATCAAAACTGCACCTTTATTTCCCATGAAGTTCAGGCTGGTTTCTGGCTGTGAGGCTGGAACCGGACACATTCAGCCTGCAGCAGTCAGTGTACCTTCTGCAAGCTTGAACTCAGCTGGGAGCTGCTAGATGGAGCCTGCAGTTGTTCTGAGTTCTGAGCTCAGTTGGCCCCCTCCAAGATGGCTCCCAGCTAATCACCCTGTTCCACAGGATGTCCAATCCCACAGCACTCACCACCAGCAATTGCAGTCCTCCACATCCACTGCTCCCTTCCACTGCTGTGTCTCTTTGTGGAGGCATCTGGTATTGCCAGCAGTCACAGAGTGTCTGCAGGTTTGAACCACTTCTTCCATTCAGTAAGCCCCAACTTGGGGAGAAGGCTCCACTGGCTACCTCCTTATTTTTTGTTGAAGTTTTTCTCTTCACTCTCCCTGTGCTTCAATTCTCACTTCAGATCCTTCCTGGGTCCACAGGACCCACTTCTCTCCTTCTTCTCTTCCTCATATTGCTATATTCCAATGTCTAGACTTCAAGTCTCAGAGAGACTCTTTTTCTGCTACTTACCACTCCATCATCTTCCTGGAAGTCCTGTAATGTGGTATATATCAGGACATACATGCATCTAAGGAACACTGCAGTAGAGTTCAGATATATAGTAAACAATATGAAAACCTTGGTTTGATTCATGGTAGGGTTTTGGTACATGTGGGATGCCTATGGGGAGATTTTCAATAAGTAGCTGGCCATGTAGGTTTTGAGCTTAGAGAAGTATGTAGGACCAGAAGTAGAACATTGCCAGTCATCAACATGAAGATGGTAATTGAAGCTACAGGAATAGAAATTATTCTGCCAGAGGAAGTGTGTAGTGTTTATAGAGATCAGGAAATACTATGCATCAACATGAAGGAGGGATTCTCTGATGGGGAATTGAAGATAGAGCTGACTCTTTTTGAAGATGGATGCAGATTAGCAAGAAGTAAATGGAACAAGGAGGGAAGGGAAAGGGACTGAACTAAACACCTTTTCCCAAACTTGTTCTGCCTTGGTAGTTTTTAGCTCAATAAACGGCTCTACTATCAATGCAGTTGAGAAAACACAGAGCCTGGGAATCATGTCTGACCCTCTATATCCTTTGCCGCTTATACCCAACTTATTACCAAGGTATATTGTATGTTCTTTCAAAATTTATTCTGAGGGCCATTGAGATGGCTCAGTGGCGTAAGCGCCTGCCCGGCAAGTGTGAGGGCCCGAGTTCGACTCCCGGAACCCACATATGAAAAAGGGGCCGTGATATCGCTCAGTGGCACAGGTGCCTGCTGGTGTGTGAGGTCCTGAGGTCGACCCCCCGGTACCCACAAAAAAAAATTTATTCTGAAACTAACCTCTTCTGCCCAACTCCATCACCACTACCCTGGTCCAAACTTCCATTACATCTTGACTGCATGACTGAAGTAGCCTCCCTCCTAGTCTCCCTGCTTCCATCCTTACTTCCCTATAATCAATTCTCAACCTAGCATCCAGAGGGATAATGTTCAAACAAAAGGTAGTTCTTGTTGCTTATATGCTCACAACTACCTGTTGCAAATCTGGCATAATCATGACTTATAATTTTATTAAAGTTACCTCAGTCTCTCTCCTGGACTCCAGATTCATGTGTGATATCTCCTTTTAGATGTTTTTCTGGTAAGGCAGACACAGCCAAGGCAGAATGTCTGTTTTCCACATCCCAAATCTTATTCTTCTACAATCATCCATACCAAAAATATGACACCACCACCTACCCAGGCAGCAAGGAAGAAATCTAAAAGTTATTTTTGCCTTCTCTTTCTCAGTCACCCCTTCACCATTCAGTCTAACAACAAGTCCTACTGCATTCATAATATTTTCCCCAATATATTCTCCTCTCTCCACATTCACTTCTTGCCAATCAGGTCCAAGTACCTATCATCTCTCACCTGGATGACTACTCTATCCTAACAGGTCTTCACATAGAAACCTTTGTCCTCTAAAACCTATTCATCACAAAGAAACTACAAGTGTTTTGTAAAATACAGATCACATCATTTGTCTTCCTGAAACCCTCCAGTATCTTCCTATCGCATGAGGACCACAAGCAAATTATTTTTTACAAATATTTGTATTAATACATGTTTGTAGTATATGGTGATTACATTCATTGTGGAGAGTTTGTACATGCACATAGAGTATCTTAATTCTTTTCATTTTCTTTATTCCTCTCCATCCACCTCCCTCCATCTCTATATCTCCTTCCCATTTGCAAGAGATCTCTCTCCATGATTCCTATTATACATCCTTTATTTTGCTCATTAAATCATTTATACTTTGGGTTTCTCATATAAGAGAAACCACAGAATATTTATGATTGTGTGTCTGATTTTTTTACTTAGCATTATAGTCTCAAGGTGCATCCATTTTCCTACAAATTACTCAAATTTATCCTTCTTTATGTCTGAGTAGTACACCATTGTGTAAATATACTGCATTTTTGGTATCCATTTATCTGTTGATGTACATGGAGGGTACTTCCAAGTTTTAGCTATAATGAGTTGTGCTGCTATAAACATAGCTATACATGTATCCCTGTAATAAATTGTCTTTAACTCCTTTGGGAAGATATGTAGAAGGGGAGTAATTAGGTCAAGTGGAATTTCTATTTTTAGGCTTTTTTTTTTTTTGAGGAATGTCCATACTGATTTCCATAGTGGTTATATTAGTTTACATTCCAACTAACAATGTAGAAAGATTCCTTTTTCCCTATAGCCCTTCCAGCATCTGTTATTTGATTTCTTGATGATAGCCATTCTTTTTGGAGTAAAGTATGATCTCAGTGTTGCATTTCTCTAATGACAGAGATGTTGAACATTTTTTCATGTATGTATTGGCCATTTGTACTTCTTCTGAGAAGAGCCTATTAATTTCCATTGCCTAATTTGATGGGGTCTTTCATTTAGGGGGGTCTATTTTTTTGAGTTTTTAAACTATATTTAAGATATTAGTACTCTGCAGGAAAAGTAGCTGGCAAAATTTTTTCCCTTTCTGCAATTTGTCATTTCATTCTCTTGGTTGTCTCCTTTGCTGTGCAGAAGCTTTTAAAAAATTTAATATAGTCACTTTTGTTTACTCTTGATGTTATTTCTTGTACAACTTGAGTTCTGTTCAAAAAGTCTTCACTTATGCAAATGTGTTCAAAAATTTTACCTATTTTCCAGCAGACTCTTTTTGTTATAATATCCAGATCTTTGACCATACTGATTTTATTTTAGTACATAGTGAGAGATGTTGACCTAGATTCAATCTTCTGCTTGTGTGTAACCATTTTTTCCTGGTGCCATTTGTTACAGAGAACAAGCCAAATTTTTTACAATGGCCCACAATGGCCCATGTGATCTGGTCTTTTCCAGTCTCTCTAACTCCATTTTCTATTACTCATTCTTTTTCTCACCACAATCTAGGCACAGTGACTGGCTTTTTGATTTTTGAAATGCACAAATTTATTCTTACTTTCTCTCTTTGCTTATCAACTAATTCACTCCTTCCTCAGCCTTAGATAGTCACTAGTTTTGGAGGCATTCTCTCCCACATCCCAGAATAGAACATTCCTTCTGTGTGTCACTCTCATAGCAGCACCCTGCTCTCCTCTCTCACAGCATTCACCCCAGGTTCAATTATTAGGATGACTGTCAATTTAATCACTAGACTATAAGCTCCAAGTATATAGAAACTGTCTACCTTAGAACTCTATCTCACATGCCTAACACAGTGCCTGAAATATGGTATTAATATATTTGATCATTCATTCATTCATTCAATAAAAGCACTTACTATTTTGAGGAGCTGTACTCCTCAGACTATTTCTGGCCCTCATCTTCAATTCCTCCTCATCCTGGGTCAAATGTCTAGAAGGTAGGAGGCAGGGGAGATGGTTCTATGGTTCAACCTCCATCACCATAAAGGCAGATATAAGAAAAATACTCCAACATTGAAAAGGGGAGAAGGTTGCAAAGGAAGATGGAAGAGGGTCATTGCTGTAAAAGAATGGCCTCCTTGAGGAGTTAAGGTTATAAAGTAGATATAAAATGTTGTCTTTATGAAGCTTACATCCTAGTAAGACACATATTGAGTGGCAAGTATTATATTTTATATTTATTGAATTTGTGATCCTAAGCCTTAGTAGAATTGTATTAATTAATTTACTCATTTATTCAAAAAACTTCTTTTTAGTATTTTAAATGTACCAGGCAATTAACATCCTCTCATTTAACCTATGAAACAATGCTGTGAAATGGATATCATTTCTAGGAGAGTTTCTGAAGTCAAAGAGATCTTAGCAACTTCCCTTAGGTCAAACAACTAGCAAGGAGTCAAGTGCAGGTAGACCACAAAACCTGCCAGTTTGCTCATGACACTATTACTCACTGTTTTTGACACATTAGTCCGGGCCACAAATGACACATAGAAATCCCTGCAGGTCATTTAACCTACAGAATGACCTTGAGAAAATGTTACCACATAGAAAGCCTCCAGACTGATACAGCCCCCTTGTATTCTCCATTCCATATGGTCATAAAATAGACCTCATAACTAGTTTCTCTTTAACAAATGGGGGAAATAGAGACAAGGGGTCATGGAGGGAGTCATTGAAAGGCACACTGGCAGCGATAAAAGACCATGGCACCCTTATATTCAAGGCACCATGGTATGGGGACTGAAGGCTAAATCCAGGGAGGGAGACTGTGGTGACTATAGAACAAGTAATCAATTGTCAATCTTAAGCCTGGATTCCTAAGGAAGACCCCCCACTTCCATGACTTTATCTGAACTCAGGAGGTCCTTGTTATATCAGACTATTTCTGGCCCTCATCTTCAATTCCTCCTCATCCTGGGTCAAATGTCTAGAAGGTAGGAGGCAGGGGAGATGGTTCTATGGTTCAACCTCCACCACCATAAAGGCAGATATAAGAAAAAGATTCCAACAGTGAAAAGGAGAGAATGTTGCAAAGGCAGATGGAAGGGGGTCATTGCTGTAAGAGAATGGCCTTCTTGAGGTGCAGGGAAGAGCTCTGTCTACAATGCCACCTCTAAGTGATTTCAGTGTGGGGAAGATAGACAAGGGAAAGGGAGAATTGGCAATCTCTGGGTATGGCCTAGGCAGGGCTTATCAGTGGGCAATAAGCCACTTGCATGTGAGTGAAATGAAGACAGCTTGACACAGATACAGGACAGGTCTGGGAGACTAAGACATAGGGAGAGGGATGTAGCAGGATGGGTAAAGAATCTCTGTGCCCAGTTTTGTTGCTAGAACAGTTATGAATGTGTATTTCTGAGAGGTATGTTTATGCTTGAGAGGGTGGACCTTATCATACACATGGCTCAGGAAGAAGGGGTATGTGTGTGTTTGTGTGTGTGTTGGGGATGCAGAAGCTGTATCAATGTCCTTCTAATGTCTATCTGGATGTGCATAGCAGTTTCTGTGTGGTATGTGAGGAACACAAAATACAGTATAAGGCGTTATGATGAAGGATGAGAAACATCTAGGTTCCCCGTAGTTTGAAGCTCAAACCTGTCTAGAAAGCAAAAGGAAGGGAAAGGCATGGTCAACTTGCAGAGAAGAAGTGCACTGCCATGGACTAATCATATATAAAGTATCTAGTTCTACCATCTATGTCTCTGGGGCCTGACCTAGGACCTGATCCAAGCCAAGGATTCAGTAAGTTGTCATAAAGAGGAGAAACCACATACTTCCAGAACTACAGCAGTGTTGACATTAGAAAAGTAGGTTTCCAGACTCACTTGTTTATATATTATCTGTCTCATCCCACTAGAATGTTCTCCACTACTGATTCCTCAGTACCTAGAATAGTACCTAGCACAGATTTGGTACTTCATAAATGTTTATAGTAGATCACAGCAACAAAAGCAGTACTTTTGTAACTATAATATAAAATTTGCCAATTCAACCCTTTGTTGTGAAACCATCACCACTTATCTCTTTCTAAAACTTTTCATTATCCTGAAAGGAAGGGCACATTTTTGCTCTCCCCAACTCCTGGTAACCCCTAATCAACTTTGTCTATATGAATTTGCCTATGTTGGATATTTCGCATAAGGAGAACCACATGATCTTTGTCCTTTTGTTTCTGGTTTATTTATTTATTTTTTTATGTGGGTACCGGGAGCCAAACTCAGGACCTCATGCTTGCCAGCAGGCATTTGTGCCACTGAGTGATATCACTGGCCCTTTTTTTCCTTTATGTGGGTAGCGGGAGTCGAACTCAGGACCTCGTGCTTGCCAGGCAGACACTTATGCTGCTGAACTATCTCACCGGCCCCATATTTTAATAGCATAATATTTTCCAGGCTCAATCACATTGGTATCAGAACTTCATTCCACTTAATGGCTAAATAATATTCCATTGTTTGTACAATATATACTATATTTTATCCATTCATCTGCTGATGAACAGTTGAGTTGTTTTCACATTTTGGGTATTGTGAATAATTCTGCACTGAACATTCCCTTACCATACAAATGTTTGAGTCACTGTTTTCAACTTTTCTGAGTACATATCTAGGAGTAATATTGTTGGGTAATATGACAAGCTTCTTTGTTAATTTTTCTTTTTTCTGCAGTACTGGGGATTGAGTCCAGAGCCTTCACACTGAGATACATCCCCAGCCCTTTGTTTATTTTTTATTTTGTGGCAGGGTCTTTCTAAATTCCCAAGGCAGGACTTGATTTTATGATCCTTCTGCCTCAGCCTCGCAGAGTGCTAGGATTACAAGTGTGCACTGCCATATCTGGCTTGCATCAAGCTTTTTGAGGAATTGTCAGGATGTCTTGCACAAGAACTACAGCATTTAACCTTTTCACCAACAATGTATGTGATAAAACTAAAACGACCCTCACCAGATGGCCATTAATCTTTGATTTCCCAACCTTCACAACTCTAAGTAAATAAATTTCTGTTCTTTTTTTTTTTTTTTTTTTTTGTGGGTACCGGGGGGTCGACCTCAGGACCTCGCGCGCTAGAAGGCGCCCGTGCCGCTGAGCGATATCACCGGCCCCTTTTTCGTATGTGGGTTCCGGGAGTCGAACTCGGGCCCTTCCGCTTGCAGCGCAGGCGCTTAAGCCGCTGAGCCATCTCACCGGCCCAAAATTTCTGTTCTTAATAAATTACCCAGGCTCAGGTATTTTTGTTGTTGTTGTTGTTTGTGGCACCAAGATGGCACCTAGTGGTACACAACCACTGGGCTGCATCCCTAAACATTTTAAATTTAGTTTTTATTTGGAGATAGATGATAGCACATGCCTGTAATCCCAGCACCCTGGGAGGCTGAGGAAAGAGGATCATAAATTCCAGCCCAGCCTGGATGACTTGGCAAGACCTAGTCTCAAAATAAAAATGTTCTGGGGATGTAGCTTCAGTGCGAAGGCCCTGGGTTCAAGCTTCAGTGCTGTCATAAATAAAGTGGGTTTGGAACTAGACAGTTGATAGAGGCTAGAGCAGATAAGAAGTGAATGCTGGTAAAAGCATGTATTTAAAAACTAAAAGACCACCATTTTTATTCTGATGAGAACTCAGATGGAAACAACTAATATCTTTAATGGAAATTGTAGTAAAGGCCATTGTGATGATTAATCTTTTTTATTTGTTTGTTTGTTTGGTTGGTTGGTTTTCTTTGGGGTTTTTTGTATTGTTTTGTTTTGTTTTTTGTTTTTTGAGACAGAGTTTTGCTATACAGTTTAGGCTGGCCTAGAACTCCCTATGTAGCCCACACTGGCCTTGAACCTGTGGTGATCCTCCTGCCTCAGCCTCCTGAGTTCTGGGTTTACAGGCAAGCACCACCATGCCTGGCAGTGATGGTCAATCTTTATTGCTAACTTAATTGACTTGAGAGCTATTTACCCTATTTTCCTCCAAATAAGACCAAGTCTTGGGGCCGGTGAGATGGCTCAGTGGCATAAGCACCTGCCCGGCAAGCGTGAGGGCCCAAGTTTGACTCCTGAAACCCACATACAAAGAAAGGGCTGGTGATATCGCTCAGCGGCATGGGCACCTGCTGGCACACAAGGTCCTGAGGTTGACCCCTGGTACCCACAAAAAAAAAAAAGACCAAGTCTTATATTAATTTTTGCTCCAAAAGATGAAATAAGTTTTATTTTCAGGGGATGTCTTATTTTTTCATGCACAACAATCTACACTTATTCATTTATTCATGTACAAATATCTACATTTATTCATGTACAAAAATCTAGATTTATTCAAATACAGTCATGTCATCTTCTGGAACATCATCATAAGTCTCCAATCCCTGAATTCTTACCTGAATTTCTTGTGACTCCATTTCCGGTAGAACCACTGGGCCCAATCTCACATCTTCAGCAAAGAGCTCTTTGTAAATGAATATTTTTTGTCCATGTAGCCTGCTCATAGGGCATTGGCAACACAGCTGCCAGCGATTTTATTCTAGGACCTCTTGCAGGCTAGGCATCACAAAGTTTCCATTAAATCAAGTGTTAATTGAAGACTTATGAGACAGGAGTGGCAACAAAAATGATGACAGTTAAGAATGATGGTCCATGGGCCGGTGAGACAGCTCAGCGGCTTAAGCGCCTGCCTTGCAAGCGCGAAGGCCCGAGTTCGACTCCCGGAACCAACATATGAAAAAGGGGCCGGTGATATCGCTCAGTGGCACGGGTGCCTGCTGGCGCGCGAGGTCCTGAGGTCGTCCCCCCGGTACCCACAAAAAAAAAAAAAAAAAAGAATGATGGTCCACACAAAAGCAATGAAAGATTGCAGGGAGCAAAATTCAGAAAATGTTTCTTTATTTTACATGAGTGCATTAAGTATGTCCACCACAACATATGATGAATATGAATTATGAAGATTCATATTAGACACGACCATGTCCAGTTGTTATCAAGTGTGCTTATTATTGATGCATTGTGTCTGAACTTCGATTGGTCATTCAGCAATAAGTCTTGAGTTCACCTATTTACATAGGTGTTTACCTCTCATCCAAAGGTGCCTGCTTAGGTTTTGCAAATACTTAATTATAATTTATATTATCATTTAAGTATTAATGTCAATAATATTTATTTATATTTAGATATATATTGTTTTATAATTCAATACATCTATTATGTGTTGCAATAGATATACTAAATGTGTACATCTACCTGATGATCTTAATTGGAGCTTATTTTGGGGGTAGGGCTTATATTATGAGCATTCTGAAAAATCATGTTAGGGCTTATTTTCCAGTTAGGTCTTATTTTGGGGGACCTCTGGTAGGAGCTTAGTAAAGCACACTTCTTTGTGTATTTGGGTGAGTCATGGGGGCATGACCTCGGGGAATATATCTATTCCCTGACCCTTTCCTCTTGAGCTCTTTCCCTGCTCTCTGCTTTCTGGATGTCATGAATTGAGCAGTTTTCCTCTATCATGAACTTCTGCCATATTTCTGCCTTAGAGCTAGTCAACCATGGGTTAAAACCTCTGAAACTATGAGCCAAAAATAAACCCTTTCCTATGTTAAGTTGAGTATATCAGACATTTTGCCACAACAATGAAAAGTTGATCAATACAGTCATCCTTATTATGAAATGACAAAGAATTTAGCTGGGGTGACCAAGATGGTGGAGTGGTAAACAGCAAAGAAAGAGCCTCTCAGTGTGTTGCCATCCAGATGCTGGAATATAGCAATGTGAGGAAGACAAGAAGGAGGGAAGTGGGTCCCCTAGACCCAGGAAGGATCTGAAGTGCAAATTGAAGCCCATGGAGAGAGTGAAGAGAGAAACTTCAACAAAAAAGAAGGTGTCCAGTGTCACCTTCTCCCTGAGATGGACTCACTGTGTGAGAGGAGTGATTCAAACCTGTGGACACATGGTGACTGCTGGTGACCCCAGAGGCCTCCATGGAGAGATACAGCAGTGGAGGGGAGCAGTGGACATAAAGGACTGCACTAGCTGGTGGTGAGTGCTGAGGGCTCAGTCGTCCCACAGGAGAGAGCGATTGGCTGGGAGCCATCTTGGAGAGGGGCTGGCTGAGCTCAGAACTCAGGGCAGGTGCTGGCTCCATCTAGTGGCTCCCAGCTGGGCTCAGGCCCACAGGCAGTGCACTGATGGCTGCAGGATGAATGAGTCTGGTCTCAGCCAGAAGGTATAGGCTCGCTGAGATTATCCACTACCCCACCAAAAAGCTAGTGCTGGCTTGCTGGGATAGATCAGCATGGATCAGGACTGTCTCCACATGTTGTCTCTGACAGCAGAGACAAACCTGGAAGTGGAATTTTTTCCCTCTCTCTCTTTGTTTTGTCGTTGTGGTTTTGTTTTTGTTTTTGTTTTTGTTTTCTCTTTCATTGTTTGATCTTGTTTTTATATGAGTGTGAACATGGTTTCTAGCCTCTTTGTGGTTGTTGCTTTGTTCTGTCCTTCTTTATCTCTTCCCTCTTTCCTTCCAGTCTTATGCACCAGTTTCACAAAGTTAGCATGATCCCCCTTTGTTGTCCAGCCTTACTTCTAATCTCTTCCTCTTCTTCCTTTCTATTTTTTCCCTAACCCCTTTTGAATTTTAACCTCTGAGGGTAAAATTGACATATTAAGGACTTCTATACTGCATGTGATTTTCTGGTCTGTTTTAGATTTTGTTATATAACCACAAATCTAGTTCATACAGTTAAAGGTGGCAAATTAATGGTTACCTGTTTGTCATTTTCTAGGCTGTGATTGTTGCTACTGTTATTGCTGATTGTACCACTTTAGCCAAAACTGACAAATTGTTCTAAACAGCTATTCTTCCTGGTATTCCAAGACTGAGATTGGCTAAGGGTCATAGAAAATACTGTGGGCAAATGCCAAAGAACCAGGGGCTGGGCCAAGGAGGCAGCAACTTCTCAACCCCAACAAATTGAAGATGTAAGATCTTGCAACATACTGAATACCCAAAAATGAGCTATACCTGGAAGATAACTCAGAGAAGTAGTCATTTCCTAAGGTTTGTAAATACTAGCAATAAAGCAACCCACCACAGGCAATTTACAAGCATCAACCCAGGAATTAAACTAAAAAAGAAAAGAAATGTGAAGACACTTAAACAAGATGCCACTCCAGACATCCAGTTCACCAAAGGCAAACCCAGGGGGCAATGAGGTGGGACAATTCAAAAGCCACCCACCTGGCCTCTCTGATGTGGTAACAACAAAGCAATTGAATGAGGCTCTAGAAAAAAATCAAATCAGAAATACTTTCTCAGATAACTGCAGAGATGGTGTCCACAAAGAAAACCATACTTAATGACTCTAGAGCAGATACAGACAAAAACTAGAGGAGCTTAAGAAAATTATGAAAGTCATGAATGCTCAGCATAGGAAAGAAATGGAATCCATAAGGCAGATTCAAGCAGATATCCATGAGAATAAAAATTCCATTGAAAGTATCCACAGCAGATTAAGCCAATGTGAGGACAGGATCTCAGATATAGAAGACAGGCTAGCAGTTAGCAATCATGAAAAGAAAGATTCCTTAAAAATAGCAAGGGAGGGCCGGTGAGATGGCTCAGCGACTTAAGCGCCTGCCCGGCAAGCGCGAGGGCCCGAGTTCGACTCCCGGAACCCACATACGAAAAAGGGGCCGGTGATATCGCTCAGTGGCATGGGCACCTGCTGGCACGCGAGGTCCTGAGGTCAACCCCCGGTACCCACAAAAAAAAAAAAAAAAAATAGCAAGGGACCATGAGAAATTAATCAGGCTAGCAGTTAGCAATCATGAAAAGAAAGATTCCTTAAAAATAGGAAGGGACCATGAGAAATGAATCCAGCAGCTGCTAGATGAAGCAAAGAAGAATAATAAGATTGATAGGCATCAATGAAAAAGCAAGAGATAGCGCAAATTATATAAAAAAAAACTTCACAGATGTTGTGGCAGAAAACTTCCCTAATAGGGAAGAAGAATTTGACATACAGATAAATGAGGCATATAGAACTCCAACTAGCCATGATCAAAAAAAAAAAAAAAAAAAATCTACAGCCAGGCATATCATAATAAAGATTCCAGAAATTCAAAACAAGAATAGAATTTTAAAAGTTGTTAGAGAAAAAAAATCACCTGTAAAGGAAAGCCCATCAGAATCACAGCTGACTTCTCAGCACAAACACTCAAGTCAAGAACAGTTTGGGGTGAAGTATTTCAAGTTCTAAAGGAAAACGACCTTCAATGCAGATTGATGTACCCCTTAAAACTATCTTTCAAAACTGATGGAGAAATAAGATACTTCCATGACAACATCTGAGGTAATTTATGACCACAAAACCAGCACTCCAAAATGTTTTGAAGGACATTCTAGAAAGAGATAACAAGGACTACAACTCCATGAACACCAACAGAAGGAATCCACCAGGCAAGGCAAACAATTAAGCACAAGGAGAGAAAAAAAGGGGGGTAAGCCAACAACAGGAAAATAACATGACAAGGATAAATCAATATGTATCAGTTTTAACCGTCAATGTTAATGGTCTCTCTCAATTCACCAATCAAAAGACAAAGACTGGCAGAATGAATGAAGAAGCAAGATCCAACAATATGCTGCATATAAGAAACACATTTAATTCAAAAAGAAATTCATAGACCAAAAGTCAAAGGGTGGAAAACAATACTCTATGTGACAGAAATCCCAGGAAAAAAAGCAGATGTAGCTATTCTATTTGCAGACAATGTGAATTTCAAGCCAAGACTGATTAAGAGCGACAAAGAATGTCACTACATCCTTGTAAAGGGCACAATCCAAAAGGAAGAGATAACAATCATAAATATATATGCAACAAATACCTGTGCAACCAACTATATAAAACAAAAAATTAATGGACAGGAAAAATCAAATAAGCACTAATACAATTGTATTTGGGGATCTCAATACTCCACCATCACAAAAAGACAGATCAACTAGACAAAAAGTCAACAGTGAAATATTAGAACTGAACCAAACTTTTGAACAAATGCACTTAGTAGATGTCTACAGAGTGTTCCACCCCACAACATCAGAGTACACATTCTACTAAGCTGCACATGGGCCATTATCCAAAATAGACCACATACTAGCTCAGAAAATATGCTTAGGTAAATGCAAAGGGATTGAAGTTATTCCATGCATATTATGAGACCATAGTGCAATGTAATTGGAAATAAATAGCAAAAGAAACCACAAGAACTTCCTAAACACATGGAAATTAAATAGCATACTCCTTAACAGTCAATGAAATTAAAGAAGAAATTAGACAGTTTCTACAATTAAATGATAATGACAATACAACATACCAGAACATATGGGACACAATGAAAGCAGTCCTAAGAGGGAAATTTATACCAGTGAATGCCCATATTGGTAAAACAGAGCAAGCACAAATAAACAATTTAATGTTGAACCTCAAACTTCTAGAAAAATAAGAGCAAGCTAAGACAAAAGCTCATATGAGGGAGGAAATTATAAAGATCAGACCAGAAATTTATGCATTAGAGACTAAGAAAACAATACAGAGAATCAGTAAATCAAGGAGTTGGTTCTTTGAAAGATTAAATAAAGTCAACAAACCCTTATCCAACCTTATCAAAAAAAGACTCAAATCTGCACAATTAGGAATGAAAAGGGTGAAATCACAATGGACCCTGCAGAAATCCAGAAGATCATCTATGCCTACTTTGAAAACTTGTATTCTAATAAGAGGAAAAATGCAGAAGAAATGGACAGATTCATAGATACATATGAATTACCAAAGCTGAATCAAGAATATATAAAAATCCTAAATAAATCAATATCAATCAATGAAATCAAAGATATGATTAAAAACCTACCAACAAATAAAAGCACAGGCCTTGATGGAATTACTGCTGAATTCTATGAGAAATTTAGAGAAGACTGAACACCACTACTCCTCAAAATCTTTAATGAAATTGAAGGGGAAGCAGTACTTGCAAATTCATTCCTGGAAGCAAGCATTACCCTGATACTAAAACCAGAGAAGGACCCAACCAAGAAAGAGAACTACTGGCCAATCTCCCTAATGAACATAGATGCAAAAATCCTCAATAAGATACTGGCAAATAGAATCCAGCAAATCATCAAAAAGATTATATATCATGACCAAGTAAGCTTCATCACAGGGATGCAGGGATGGCTTAACATATGTAAATCAATAAATGTAATATACCATATTAACAAAGCCAAGGACAAAAGTCATATGATCATCTCAATAGATGCAGAAAAAGCTTTTGATGAAGTCCCATGCCCATTCATGATAAACACCTTGCAGAAAATTGGAATAGATGGTCTTTATCTCAATCTGATAAAAGCCATCTATGACAATCAAACAGCCAATATCATATTAAATGGACAAAAAAATGAAAGCTTTCACTGTAAAATCAGGAACAAGACAAGGATGTCCACTGTCTCCACTCTTATTCAACATAGTCCTGGAAAATTTAGCCAGAGCAATTAGACAAGTGAAAGAAATAAAAGAAATAATGATAGTAAAGGAAGAAGTGAAATTATCATTATTTGCAGATGACATGATACTCTACATAGAAGACCCCAAAAACTCCATGAAAAAACTGCTATATTTAATAAGCAAATTCAGTACCATAGCTGGATACAAAGTCAACACTCGAAAATCAATAGCCTTCCTCTACATGAATAACAAACTCACTGAGAGAGTAATTAAGGAAACAACACCTTTCACAATAGCATCCAAAAAAATGAAATACCTAGGAATCACTCTAACGAAGGATGTAAAAGACCTCTACATTGAAAACTACAGTACTCTGAAAAAGGAAATTAAAGAGTATATCAGAAAATGGAAAGATATCCCTTGTTCTTGGGTATGAAGAACCAATATAATGAAAATGGCTATACTTTCAAAAATTTTTATGCAGATTTAATGCAATTCCAATCAACATTCCAATAGCATATCTCACAGAACTAGAGAAAACAATCCTAAAATTCATTTGGAACCAGAAGAGACCTAGAAGAGCAAAAGTAATTCTGGGAAACACAAGCAAGGCAGGGGGCCTCACAATCCCTGAGTTAAAATTACACTATAAAGCTACTGTGATAAAAACAGCATGATAGTGGCAAAAAAAAAAAAAACCAGACCTGAAGATCAGTGGAACAGATTAGAAGATGCAGAAACAACTCCAGGCATACTCAGCCACCTTATGTCTGACAAAAGTGCCAAACACACTCACTGGAAGAAAGATAGCCTCTTTAATAAATGGTGCTGGAAAATCTGGCTCTGCACATGCTGAAGATTAAAATTGGACCCATATCTTTCACCATGCACTAAACTAAATTTGAAATGGATCCAAGATCTACATATTAAAACAGAAACATTAAATCTGCTGGAAGTTAGAATGGGTAAAACTCTTGACAACATTGGTGTAGGCAAAGTTTTTATGAATAAAACCCTGATCACACAGGAATATCACAAAGAATCAACAACCAGGATCTCATCTCAGTAAAAAACTTTTGCACAGCAAGAGAAACCACCAACAGACTGAAGAGACAATCCACAATGTGGGAAAAAATGTTTGCTAGCTGTTTCTCAGAGGATTACTATTGAGAACATATAAAGAGCTCAAAAATATGAGACTTCCCAAATTTAAAGACCCAATCTAAAAATGGGCATCTGAGATGAATACACAGTTCTCAGATGAAGAAATACAAACAGCAAATAAATATATGAGAAAGGGCCGGTGATATAGCTCAGAGGCATAAGCGCCTACCTGGCAAGTGTGAGATCCTGAGTTCAACTGCTGGTACCCGCATATACAAATATATATATATGAAAATGTTCAAAATCACTGGTCACTTGAGAGATGCAAATTAAAACAACACTGAGATTCTAACTCACCCCAGAAAGAATGGCTCTTATCAAGAAATCAACCAATAACAAATGCTGGTGGGGCTGTGGGGAAAAAGGAACACTTCTTCACTGTTGGTAGGAGTGTACACTGGTGCAACCACTGTGGAAATCAGTGGAGATTCCTCAGAAAACTAGGATTGGAGGTCCCATTTGACTGAGCTATTCTCCTGCTGAGTATCTTCTCAGAAGAATTAAAAACAACATATCACAGCGATATAAGTGCACCCATGTTTATAGCAGCACAATTTGTAATAGCTAGATCTTGGAAACAACCCAAATGCCTATCAACCATGGAATGGTTAAAAAAGGTGTGGTCTTTTTATACTATGGAGTACTACTCAGACATAAAAAGGATAAACTGGAAACTTTTATAAGTAAATGGATGCAACTCGAGACCATACTCATAAGTGAAATAAACCAGATGCACGTGAGCAAACATTGTATTGTCTCACTAGTATGAGAAAATGAAAGAGTAAATAAGGTCCAAAATGTGCAATAGATATCGTAAAATGGGAAGAAACTCTTCAAAAGGAAGTAGAAACTGGGATGTGGGAAAAGAGAAAAGAAGGAAGGGAAAAGCAAAAAAAAAAAAAGACATATATACACAAGATAGGTGTTGTAGTCAGGGTTTGCAAGGGAAACAAGACAATACAGGACACATAATTTATAGAGTTATTTTGTAATAGTCCACCCCTGGTCAACTTGATAACCACACACATTTCCTTAAACCAATGGTCTCTAGTGGCAGATTTGTGAAAAGTTAACATGTGTTGATCTACTCAGATTTACATTAATATAACAATTACACATATACAATTCTTATTGCACTCATTTCTGCACCAAAAACAAAATATACAAAGGGTGATCAAAACTCAAAGTTAAAACGACAATACTTTGACAAATTAACCTGATTACAAACATATCTAAAAACTACATTAAAATCAAATTAAAAGAACTATTACAATCACAGTCCTTGCATCCAGTAACTTAACTACACGACATGTCAAGACTAAAAAATGGGGATCTCCTGCAATTTAAATACACTCTTATCTTCAGGTGAAAGGTTTCAGTTCATTTTTCCATTGTCCTGTTTTTTCTTTTTCCAACAACCACGTTCTTCTCTTTTTTAACCTTGCAACCCACAGTTCCATGGAGTCTTCCCTCTGGCCAAATGCTTCAAATCACCTTGTTGGCTCTTTAGTCTTAACTTTAAACACAGATCTGGTCAAAAGCTCTCAACAGTAACCATGCCACCATCCCAACAGTAGACAACATTGAAAATTTTCTGCCACCCAGATAATATCTCTAAACACAAGCAAATTGCAGAACAACTTCCTGCCAAAGCACAATATACTACCTGGGATCCAGCAGCCAATGCAGTCCATCTCAATAGAAGCCTCCAAAGCTTCATCTTAATCGGCAGCATTTCCATCAGTACTCTGATTTTCCAGGCTCCAACCAGAGTCTCCAAAATAGTTTACAGCATATTGGGGCTTCTCTGAGGCCAGTCTCTCAAGACCTTTCCAAATTAATTCCCAAGGCTCTTAAGCCACATGGTCAGGCAACATCACAGTAATGACCCCACTCTCCTGGTACCAATTTTGTTGTAGTCAGGGTTTGCAAGGGAAACAATACAATACAGGACACATAATTTATAGAGTTATTTTGTAATAGTCACCCAAAGAGTCATATACAAAAAGAGTGCAGGAAATCTGTCCACACACTAAAGACCCAAAGAATCCAGCTGAGGGCCTGGATCTTACAGCAGTGTCCTGCATGAGTTCAGCTGAAGACCTAGAGCCCATGGCAATGCCTCCACGAGTCCACTAGAGGCCCAGAGCCCACAACTATGTCTCATGCAAGGATATTTCACGGATCTGCACCGGGAAGGCCCAAAGGTCAGTGGTGGAAGCTAGAAAATCTGCACCAGCGGGATGAAGGATCTGTGCCAGCAGGCTGAGGGATCTATCCCGGAGCCAGGAAGCGACGCTCAGAGTAAGGACCAGAGCTCCCCCGAAAGTCACCACAGCCATCCTCAACGACAATGAGGTCCCGAGCTCCTCCGACGATGAGAACAGCCAAGTTCCTATCAGGAAAGCCAGCGTGACAAGCTCCTCAAAGAGAACCGACAGCAGCAACTCTTCCTCACCAGTTCTCCTTTTTATGTTGTTGGCAACAGTCCTCAGGTGGGCCCTCCACACCCAGCACCACGCTGATTCAGTTCAGCTGGGTGTGACAAGTTGACCACCAGTTGTCGATCCACCACAATAGGTAAGATAGATATAAGACTAATTTCTCTTATTTGATTGAAAAGGAAGATTTGTGTTAATATTGTTTGCACAATTAAATGCCTGTATCTTGTACTCTGAGTAAGTAATTTAAAGATAATAATATGCAATGTATTAACATTTTTATCTTCATATTGTTTTGAAATTTTGTATTTTTTTCTCTTTAAAATAAAAAGAAAGAATTTATCTGTATTGTGCCCATTCTCAAGAGTTTGTGAAAGGCAGAATTGAAGAATGATAAAATAGGATATCTGGTGTAAGAAATTTCTAAGCAAATTTTTGAAAAGGGTGCAGGAATCTTTTAATTGCATAAAAAATTAGAGAAGAGATATATAATTTAAAGATAGGATTTATAAGTAAAAGGGAAACAAAGTGGTAAAGTTTTGGAAAAAATTTCATCCTGACCATGTAAAGAATAAACAAATGAATTCAGGAGGGAACAATAAGTGTGTGGCCAAGCAGTATTTGCTAAAGAAATTGGTTTACTTATGGAAACTAACTTGGGTAGAAGGAAGGTAGGTTCTATTCTTTAAGACACTGGGAGAATGATCCTAAATGCATTTCAGAGATATTCAAGACATGCTAGGACATTGATGGCAAGGTTTTCAGAGACATACCCATGTGATGTTACCATTTGCTGCCCTACCTTGCCTCCCATATCTGTTCCTTGCATTACAGTGCAGTGCTCTTTGGTCCCCCAGGTGTGGCTCAAGGAGGCCCAGGTGCAACTCAAACTACAGCTTATGAAGATACAAGGGCAAATCTTGGCAACATTCATGTGGCATTACTCCTGCCAGTATACAGAGTGTTTGGGCTGTAGTGTAATGCCAGCCTCTACCCAGATTTCAAAGGATTTTGCAAATAGCCTGGGATCCCAGGTAGAGACTTGTTGCAATGACAGAGCCATCGAAAGCAATCCCAACTAGGGCAATACCAAGCAGAACTGTGGGGTCATGGCCATCACAGAAACTTCAGAACTGTAGAGCTACCAGCATGCAACACTGACCTGGGAGAGCTGCAGATACAGGACTCAATTCTGTGAGAGCTGCTGCATAGGATGAGCCCAACAAAGCCATAGAGGCAGGGCTCCCTGAGACCTTGGGGACCCACAACCTGCACCCTTATATCCAGAAGGCAGCACATGGAGTCAAAAATTATTTTAGAGTCTTCTGATTTAATGTTGTTTGTCCTTTTGCTTGTTTTCATTGAGGTGCTATTCAAAGGTAGGGCCTAGTGGTAGGTGTTTAGATCATGGGAGGTGTGCACTTGAAGGATATAGGGGACCCCAGTCCCTTGCCTTTCCTCTGCATTTTCTTTGCTTGTTTGTTTTTTACAGTACTGCAGATTGAACCAGGCCCTTCACCCTGAGGCCTTGCTAGAATGTTTTTATTTTCTAATTTTGAGACAGAGTCTCATTAAGTCACTGAGTTGCCCAGGGTGATACTCCTGCCTCAGCTTCCCAGAGAGCTGGGATTACAGGGATTTGCCACTGAGATTTCTATATTTTTCACATCTTTATTATAAGGTGAGCTATTTTTGCTCTGCTACTTGCTCCCTCTAATGATGTGCCACCACTGGCCCAAAGCAATGGTGCTAATTGATTATGAATTGTGGTGGGTTAACTAGTGATCAACTTGTAACACCCAGCTGAACTGACTCAGATTAGTTCTCGTTGTAGAAGGCCCACCTGAGGATTGTTGCCAACAGCATAAAAAGGAGAACTGGAGGGGAAGATGCTGTGCTGTTGATTCTCCTGGAGAAGCTTTTCATGCTGGTTTTCCTGATATGAACTCAGCTGTTATCATCAGAGGAGCTCGGGTCCTCTCTGTCACTGAGGGTGGCTGCAGTTCTCTTCAGGGGAACTCTGTTCCTTACCTTGAGTATCGCTTCCTGTCTCCAATGCAGATCCCTCAGCCTGCTGGCACAGATCCTTCATTCCGCTGGTGCAGACTTTCTAGCTTCAACCACTGAACTTTGGGCTTTCTCAGCATAGCTCCTTGATACAGACTTGCATGAGACATTGTTGCAGGCTCCAGTTGGACTTGTGGAGGACATTGCCATGGGCTCTAGTTCTTCAGCTGGTTTTGTGCAGGACATTGCTGTGGGATCCAGGCCCTCAGCTGGATTCTTTGGGTTTCTTGTAAGTGGATGGATCTCCCACACATTTTTGCATTTGACTCTTTGGGTGAATATTATAAAATAATCCTGTAAATTATGTGACCTGTATTAAATCTTTTCACTTGTAAAGCCTGACTACAACATGAACTAAAACCTGTACAACTGTAAGCCAAAAAACTAAAATACAAAAATAAAAAATGTAAGTCAAACATTTTCTCTTTATATACTTATTATCTCAAGTATTTGTTACAGTAATGGAAATCTAACACAATATTAAACCCTCACTGCATGTGATTTCCAAATATTGTCTCTTATTTTGAATGTTGTCTTTTCAGTTTCTTGATAATGTACTTGGGTGCATAAAAATTTTAAATTTTGAGAAAGTTCACCTTATCTATTTTTTTCTTTTCTTGTGTTTGTTCCATATCTAAGAATCCACTTTTGGGGGATTGATCATGAAGATTTATGCTAATGTTATTTCTAAAACTTTTATAGTTTCTGTTCTTATATTTAGGTTGTTGATTAGGTTGTTGATCCATTTTGACTTGACTAACTGATTTTTACAAGGGCACTAAGACCAGTCTATAAAGAAAGAACAGTTTTTTCCACAGATAATATTAGGACAATTCTATCTCTGTATGTAAAAGAATGAAATAACTATCTGATACCACTGAGTTCCATCTCCAGTGCCACAGCCTTTTAAAGTGTACAATTCAGTGCTTTTTAGTATATTTACAGAGTTGTGCAACCATTTCCACTTACTAAGTTTAGATAATTTTTACCACTCTAAAATGAAACCCGGGGCTGGTGAGATGGCTCAGTGGCGTAAGCGCCTGCCTGGCAAGCATGAGGGCCCGAGTTCGACTCCCGGATCCCACATAGGAAAAAAGGGGCCAGTGATATCACTCAGTGGCATGGGCGCCTGCTGGCATGCGAGGTCCTGAGGTCGATCCCTGGTACCCACAAAAAAAATAATAATAAAATAAAATAAAATGAAACCCTGTTCCCTTTACCAGTGACTTCTATTCCCATTACTCCTCTTTCCCCAGCCATAGGCAACCACTAGTGTAGTTTCAGTCTCTATGGGTTTGCCCTTTCTCAGTTTGTCATATAAATGGAATTATGTGTTCTTTGTCATTAACTTATTTCACTTAGTGTAATTTGTGCATGATACATCCATGTCATAGCCTACACTGGTAGTTCATTCCTTTAAAAATACTGAATCCTTAATTTTGAGAGTGTAGTTGGTTTACACACAATTTTAAGAAATAAGAGAGTTCCTCTGTAATTTTTCCCAGTTATCCACACTAATAAAATGTTGCATAGCTGTAGTACAATGTCACAACAAGGATATTGACATTGATATAATCCAGAGATAGAACATTTCTATTAACAAAATGACCCTTTATGTTATCCTACTATAGCTACCCACCTCTCTCCTGCCTTATCCTATTCTTTCCCTGGACAGCCCCAAGTCTGTTTTCTATATACAAATTGTTCCCAATTTATGACACCTTGATTTAAATCTTTTGAATTTATAGTGGTGTAAAAGTGATATGTATTTAGTAGAAGCCATACTTTGATTTTTGAATTTTTATCTTTTCCTGGGCAAACAATATGTAATATGATATCTCTGATGATGCTAGAGTAGCAGCAAGTGGTAACTCCCAGATAGCCATATTATCACCAGAGGAAACAACTTTACAGTGCACTGTGTTCCTAATCTACTATGTTCAGTTGCTTAGATATATTAAATGTATTTTCAACTTATTATACTTTCAACTGACAATGAGTTTATTGGGACATAGACCCATTGTAAATCGAGGAGTATTTGTATGTAATTGTTTTCATTTCCAGAATGTTAAATCAATGGGGCCTTATAGTGTGTAAATTTAGAGATTGATTTATTTTACTCAGTATAATTCCTTGAAGGTTTATATAAATTGTTGTGTGCATCAATAGTACATTGATATTTGTTGCTGAGTAGTATTCTATGTACCATACTTTGTGTAACCATTCATCCACTAAAGGACATTTGAGTAGTTTCCAAGTTGGAAAAATTATGAATAAAGCTGTTATGAACCTTTATAAGTTTTTATGTGAAAATGAATTTACACTTCACTGGGATAAAGTCCAAAGAGTGCATTTGCTGTACTATGGTTTCAATGTATCCCTCAAAAACATGTGTTAGAAATTTAATTCTCATGCAACAGTGCTGGTAAGTGAACCCCAATGAGAGGTGATTAGATCATGTGGGCTCCAATGTCATGAATGACTGCATGACATTAATGTGATAGTGGGTTCATTATGAAAAGACTTTGGCCTCAATTTAAGTCTCTCTTACTATTTCTTTGGCTTTCCACCATGGGATGATGTGGGCTCCTCAGTCTTGAACTTTACAACCTCCTGACATAGGAACAAATAAATTTCTGTTTGTTATAAATTTTCCAGTCTGTGGTATTCTGTTATAGCAGCACAGAGTAGACTAAGACATGTTGGGCCATACTGTAGTCCCATTATTAGTTTTATAAGAAATGGGCAAAACAACAAAACATGAGAGAGAGAGAGAGAGAGAGAGAAGAAAAGAGACAGAGACAGAAACAGAAACAGAAACAGAAACAGAGAGGAAGATGAACAAGAGGAGGAAGAGGAGGAATTGCTAAACTTTTTCAGAGTTTTCATTTTGCATACTCATTAATAATACATAAATAATGACTTAATTTCTTCACATCCTTTATTGACTCACTTCAGTTTCTTAATATCCTTGGTGCTGTCACTATTTTTTATTTTAGTCATTCTGATTAGGTATGTAGTGACATTTCATTGTACAAACTCAGTTACATCACATTATCTACCTCAGTGGGACTCACGTGAAGGTTCACATATGTAAAGTGTTTGGCACAGCTAGATAAATGTTAACTTTGACTATTATTGCATAGAGAAAGATTAAATAGTGCCTGTCCTCAAAACAGTCACTATGTCATAGAATACAAAAGCACAGAAACAAATAATGTCAATCCAGATTTTTAAATGGGGGAGTCATGATCTGAAAATTATTGGATCCCAAACTAGGGATGGAAGATGTTCAGGGAAGATTTCCCAAAAGAGGTGATTCCATAAGGAGTAAGTTAGCTTAGCTAAGTGAAAGGAGGGCTGGCATGGATACCTTTCAGGCAGAGAGTATAGATAGGGTACATTCTCATAGGCAGAAGAGGCTTCAAGTGACTATAGGTCAGTGGGGTAGCAGTGAGAAGCCAGACATAAAGCTAGGGAGAAGATGGTGAGGGAATGATCAAGCAAGGACTTACATGGTGTTTAGGCTATGGACACTGGGGAGCCATAAGATTCCCAAGAGTGATTTTTGGTTAGGATGGAGACTTTGGTAGCACTCCTTATCTAGAGTTTCCCACCCAGATGCCTAATGGCAAGAAGCTGACTCCTTCCTGGCCCTCAGTGAGCTGGCTATGCTCCCTTTCCAAGGATTTCTGTTACAAAAAACTCACTACACATTAGCATTAGTCATGTTTACAATTCTTCTGTAACCCATCAATAAACAAAGCCAAAGCATAGCCACAATTAATCACATCTCAATTTTAATTAAGACAATAAACTCAGATTTCCATTCTTTAACTCTCTGCTCACGTTTGCCCTGTTTTATTCAAGCCTCCCAAGCCTTTCTTACTATCTCCTTCTATTCCTGCTCTAATGAAATTCAGAAAGTCCTGAGCTGGGGGTTGAGATCTATCTTAGTGGTAGAGTAGTTGATTAGAATGTGCAAGGGCCTGGGTTCAATATATAGCACTAAAAAAAAAAAAAAAGGTTGAGTGTCATAGTTACTTTCTTGTTGCTGGAACAAAATACTCAACACCCACAAGTTAAAGGAGGGTTTTATTTTGGCTTACAGTCTCTAGACGTTTCAATCCATAGTCAGCTGGCTCCAAGGCAGAGTGGCATAGCAGAAGGGTATGACAGAGAAGAAACAGTCCATGGTAAAGCAAGCAGGAGGCAGGAAGCTATAGCCTTTTTTCTTTCTCTTTATATTCCATCCAGGATATAAATCTATTGGTTGGTGCCACCCACTCCTAGGGTGGGGTTTCCCTCTCTAGTAAGTCCATCACGCACAATTTTGCTAAACCAATCAGTGGACTAATCCAGTTATCACAAACCCATAATTCAGTATCACACACCCATGATTTAGCCACCTCTCCAAAACCCAACCTATGAACACATGAGGCTTTAGGGGGACATCTAATATAAACCATCACATTACAACCATGGCCCCCAAAAGACATCCCTTTATACAAATTCATTTAACCCATCTCTAAGAATTGCCAAAATCCTAACACTTTCAGCATTACTGAAATTCCAAGTCCAAATTCTCTGAGGTCTGAGGCAAACTCTTAGCTGCAAGTTAAAAATGATAAGAAAGTTAAATACATCCAATGTATAATGGCACAAGATAAATATTCCCATTCCAAAAGGTAAAAATAGGGTGACAGAAAGGAATGGGACCAAGCCCAGACCAAAATCCAGCAGGACAAACATTAAGTCCTGTAGTTCCATATCCAGCATCAGGGACAATCTGTGGCAACATGTAAATTACAAATAGCTTGGGTGGTATTCCCCCTGTAGCAGCACTGCTGCTGGTTGTACCCCTCGTAGCTTCCCTCTTGGGCCGGTTTTGTTCACTCCTTGCAGCTTTCCTCAGATGGTCCATGTTCCTGGCTTCACCAGCCTTCTGGAGTCTCCACTATACTTTCAGCTTCACACTCACAGCTTCACATACTGCCTGGTCTCTCTGGCCTTCTGAAGTCTGGGTAGAAGCCTTCCTGACCCTACAAGTCTTGCATTCTGCCTGTGCCTGAAACCAGCACCACATGGATGATGTCAAGGTCTGGTACCAGATGGAGCAGTGGCCAGGCTTCCTTCTCTCTCTTGCCTGTAGGGACCAAGTGCCTGGATTTCTGAACACTTATGAACCCAGTCTGGAGGAACAATTCCCTAGGGCACTGCCATTCTAGAACATGATACCCTGGGGCTCTCTTCTTAATGCAAAGTCTTTCACCTTTGCATTTTTGAGGCTACAAAGAGTGGAGTCCTGCTGGTTCTTGTGATTCCCTCAGGCAATCTTTTCTACTGTCCAGTCCCAAAGTACTTGGCTTTCTAATGCCAATTATTTCAGCAAAAATATTCTCCTCTGCTCTATCTTTGCAGTCCACAACTTTACTGGAGTTTCATTTCTGGCTAAACTCAAAAATTTTAAAATCATTCTTCTGGGCCATTTGCTCTTGATTCTCAAGGTAGAGCTGACTAAAAGCCCCCCAATAGTAGCCATGACATTGCCTCAACATTAGACTTTCTTGAAATCTCTTTCACCAGATTCATTAGTCCACTGCTGTTACTCTCAGTCCCTTGAAATGTCACTGGACTTGGGCAAAATGTAGACACATTTTCTATCAGAAAATAACACACATGGTCTGGAGTCTAACTGCCACTGCAGTCCTTGTTCCCAACTGAAACCTCCTGAATTTTTACCACTACATTTCTATCAACATTCTGGTATTCTGAGCTCTGATCAGAATCTCCTATTAAGTTTTGCTCTCAGCCTTCTAGGGCTGCTTTTCTAGGTTGCATCTCTAAAACTTTCTAAACTCTTCCCACAAGCCTGTTCCAACGGCCTCTGAACTACATGGCGAGGTAGCATCATAGCAATGACCCCACTCCTGACACTAAAATCTGTCTTAGTTACTTTCTTGTTGCTGGGACAAAATACTCAACACCCACAAGTTAAAGGCAGAAAAGTTTTATTTTGACTCAGAGTTTTTAGAGGGTTCTATCCATAGTTGGCTAGCTCCAAGGCAGAGTGGCATGGCAGAGGAGAAACAATTCATGGCAAGGCAAGTCAGAGGCAGGAAGCAGTAGCCTTTCTTCTTTCCTTTTACATTCCATCCAGGCTACAAGCCTAGTGGTTGGTGCCAAACACTCCCACCGGGGGGGCTTCCCTCTTCTGTAAGTCCATTACCCACAACTTTGCTAAACCAATCAGTGGACTAATCCAGTTATCACAAACCCATAATCCAGTATCACATACTTGTGATCCAGACATATCTCAAAAGTCCTGCCTATGAACACATAAGGCTTTGTGGGAACATATAGATATAAGCCATAATACTGAGTTTCAGAAGAGTCAGGTCACACAACAAGTCAGGTACAGAGTTGGGCTTTTTTTCTCTTAAGTACTGGATGTTGAACCCAGGGCCTTCACACTGAGCTACATCCCCTGTCTTTTTACATTTTTTGCAGTGGTGCCTCAGTTCATGAACTTCGTTCTTTCCACAATTCTGGTTGCAAACTGAATTGGATGAGAACGAAATCAAACTCAATGGTTAGGTTTAATGTTGCCCTTATGGGGAAATTTGATTCAGTTTTTGTTCAATTCAGTTTGCAACTAGAATCATGGGAAGAATTAAGTTTGTGAACCAATGTCCCACTGTATTTTGAGACAAGATCTTGCTAGACCACTCAGGCTGTGCTTGGACTTATGATCCTCCCACCACAGCCTCCCAAAGTCCTGGGATTACAAGTATGTGCCACCATACCTGGCTAGAGTTGGGTCTTAAACCTACATGGTCCATTCCCTTACCACCAGAACACATGCCTCTCTTTCACCTTTTTGACCAATTCCTTTCACCCATCCCCTTGCTCTCCCAACTGGTCCCCACCACCCTCTCCCTATCAAAGGAAAAATTTTTACAAAAATGTTTTTATTTTTTTTCTAGGGACCCAAGAATCTTTGCCTTGTTAAAGCTGATTGAGAAGCAACAGTGAGAGAAGCATTCAGACAGGCCCAGGAGAGAAGCAGGACCTTCCCATAGCCCTATATCTCCACCCAGAACAGTGATGGCAATGCCAGGTGAAGATTTTAGAGGTCCTAGATTATGAAGAGATTGTTATGCACCTGCACATATGTAATTCAAAATATAAACAATAAGCTACTGAAGTCAGGCTGAAGAAATTCATTAATATTATGATCTTTCTCATGACAATTTAAAGTGCTTAAAATATCAAATAGGAAAATGTTCAATTTGGGGGTGGGGGATTTTTGTGTACTTATTGTTTTTTCAGTGGTGGGGATGAAACCCTGGGCGTCATGTATGCTCTCTACCACTGAGCTATATTCCTAGCCCTATGTACTTGCTTTGAGGCTAATTGCCTACAGATGTCAGTACATGATGGGTATCAGCGCCTGATGATAGTAACAGGCAAATATGTATAAGGGTCACACAGGCTCACTGCCACATTTATTCTAGGCCCTCTGCCTGTCATGGCCTTTGGCTGGGAGCTTGGGGAGGGGCTGTCTGCACCCCTGGAGCATTGGACTACACAGGGATTACCCCAGGGCTCACTCCTGACCTCTGGTCCCAGGCTGTTGCCTTGATGCAGGGGTTTATGATAAACAAGGAACAGAGATACTTTCTTTCTTCTGACTCTTTATGGCTCCAGGTCTCCCTTGCTCTCTGCCTATCTTTCCCTCTCTGTCTCTCTCTCTGTCTCTCTCTGTCTCTCTCTGTCTCTCTCTGTCTCTCTCTCTCTCTCTCTCTCTCTCTCTCTATATATATATATATATATATATGTATCTTTCCTCTTATTTCTCTCTGAATTTTCCTTATACTCTGTATTATTTTCTACCTCTGAATCTTTTTCCTTCTTTATGCCAGTATCTCTTTTCCCTTTTCTCTCTTCCTATTATTCCAGTGTCTCTTCCTCTCTTCGTTTCTTGACTCTGTGGATATGTATATGTCTTAACCTCTCCCTAGCTTTGTCTCATTTTCATACTCATTCCACAACCCACAGGAACTTTAAGGAAGAATAAGTTGCTCTTTCTCCAGAGGAGGTAGGCATGGAGATTTATAGTAAATTTGAACATTTCAGGCTTGGGTGGGGCCCTCCATAAAGTGGTCAGAGAAGAAGAAGGGAAAATTGGCTTATTCAGTCAGGGGATGGAGCCTGGGGTGGGAACTTGGCAAAGACTGTGAGTTCCAACCTTCAGTCAGTATCCTGGCCCTGTGGTCTCTTACTGAGACCTTGAGGCTATTTTTGGAAGCTTTCAAAATATCCCAGAAGAAGCCAAGTATAGAGCTGGGCATGGTGGCACAGGGAGCATTGCAGGAGACTGAGCAAGGGAAGATTAAAAATGTGAGCTCACCTTGGTCAATTTAGCAGCTTAGCAAGATCCTGTCTCAAAAAATAAAAAATAAAAAATGTACAAGAGTTGGAGTGGTAGCTCAGTTTAAAAGGCCTGGGTTCGATTCCCAGTACTGGGGGGAAAATCCCAGAAGGTAGCATCTGCCCTCTCTATTTAGCCTGGGATATCAATGATTCACTAAATATAGAATAACTGAGGCTTGTCCTGTACTCTTCCATCTGCTGGAAAAACTGTCATAATGCTGCCCCAGATTTGGGTACCATGGAGGAGAGGGGAGGAGTAGCAGCAGATGATGAGCCAGCCAGCCAGTGGGAAGGGATGATTTAAGTGCGTCAAATTCCAAGATTCTGAAGTATCCTTGAAAGGATTCTGGAATTCAGCTAGCATTGCTCCCTCCATATTTACATGTGAAAACTGGACAGGACACTATTAATGTATTTCAAGAAGAAAGGCAGAGAAAAGAATCTCTTAAAACCATCCCCTTCACCTCTGCCCTAGTTTACTATGTCTCACATAGATTGTTGCAATAGATTGGTTTCTCTGCCTCCAATCTCTCCGAAAGCAATCTGAGAGACCTTTCATACTTTTGTATGGGAGAGGGCTGGTGAGGCAAAACTATGTTACTTGGCCTTAAAGCACTTACCAGCTCCTCAACAGCTATAGAATAAAATCTCAAATCCCTTGGCCTGACACACAAACCTGTTTGTGATTTAGCCCTCACTTACCTTTCCAAACTTCTCTCGTTTTCTGTGTTTCCCTTTGGAACCTACCAAACACTTTCTCTAACCTAACCTGACATTCTTTTTCCTCTCTCTGTCTTTCCATTAAAAAAAAATGTTTTTTAAGTTATCACATGCCCACAGGTCAAAATTCAAACAGCATAGTAAAATAAAAAGTAAAACTTCTCAAGCTTTTCAGGTCTTATTCCTAGCCAAAGTTAACCAAACTTACTTGTCTGATTTAGTCCTCAACTATTCTCCACCACCTCCTCCACAGTGATTCAACCATAAAAGGCCTCCTTAGTATTCCTAAAACATATGAACTCCCACCTTAGGACATTGCCCTTGTTAATTCCTCCGTCTGGAATGCTCTTTCCCCAGATATCTTACTTCTTCCCTCAGGTCTTTTGTCTCTACTTAATTATTGCTTTCTCAGTGAAACCTTCCTTGACTTACTTTATCTAAGTTTGCAATTGTACCACATATCTTATCTCTCGTCTTGTTTTATTAATTAGCATTTGTTATGGCTTATATCTCGATGTCCCCCCAAAGCCTCATGTGTTCATAGGTGGGGCTTTTAAGATGTGACTGGATCATGGGTGTGTCATGTTGGATTAGCCCACTGATTGGTTTAGCATAGTTCTGGGTGTGGATGATGAATTTACTGAAGGGAGAAGACCTAGCCTGGGTGTGGTTGGTGCCAACCAATAGCCTAGATGGAATAAAAAGGGAAAGAAGGAAGGCTACTGCTTTCTGCCTGGTATGCCATGGACTGCTTCTCTGCCATGGCCCTCTGCCATACTGCCTTGCCTTGGAGCCAGTCAACTATGGGCTGAAACCTCTACAAACTATGAACTAAAGTAAACCTTTCTTCCTTTAACTTGTGAGTGTCTAGTATTTTGTTCCAGCAACAAGTAACTAAGACAGCATTTATATATATATATATATATATATACTATATATCAGACTGATTTGTTTATTGTCTGTCTCTCCTCCTAGAATGCAAGTTCCCTGTGGTCATGATTTTTCACCATGGCTATCTCAGTAGTACATGACTGAATGAACATCTTCTACATCATGGGTTTTCATTAAAATATTCATTGAATGAATTTCAATAAGTGATAATCATAAATTCTTTTATATACTTCAGACTGCATGGATTCTATTCAGATTTATTTGTTCATTTTTTGATAAAATAGAATTATGTAGTTGATATGTGCTCTTTTTTATTAGTACAAATTTGCAGTACATAAAGATTACCTTTATCATGGGGAGTTGGTACATGTACATAAGACATCTTAATTCTTTTTCTACCCCTCTCATCCCTCTCTGTTCCTTCCAACTCTTGGTTCTCTTCTCACTTGTAAAAGCTTTATTTCCATTTTTTCTTCAGTTTTATTTTTTCACACCCTTTCCCTTCTCTCCTTCCCCTCTCACACCAAATCTTCCTCCCTTCTCATTTGAAAAAGACATCCCTACTTCCCATTGTCTGTCTTTTATTTTGCTGTCTTTAGTGTGATATATGCTCTTGCATTTCCTGTACTGCTCTTCCCTTGTCTTAACATGAATTTTCCCCTCCTTGGTCTGTGTAGAGAACTCATGCTCATTCCTCAAGTCTCAGCTTGATTACCATCTTTCTTTTCTTTTCTTTCCTTCTTCTTCTTCTTCTTCTTCCTTCTTCTTCTTCTTCTTCTTCTTCTTCTTCTTCTTCTTCTTCCTTCTTCTTCTTCTTCTTCTTCTTCCTTCTTCTTCTTCTTCTTCTTCTTCTTCTTCTTCTTCTTCTTCTTCTTCTTCTTCTTCCTTCTTCTTCTTCTTCTTCTTCTTCTTCTTCTTCTTCTTCTTCTTCTTCTTCTTCTTCTTCTTCTTTTTAACCACTGGGGACTGAATAACCCAGGACCTCTGCACTGAGCTATATCCCTAGCCCATTATTATTATTTTTTTATTACGAGATAGGGTCTCAGTAAGTCATTAACATGTCCAGGCTGGGCTCAAACTTGTGATCCTCCTGCCTCGGCATACGAGAGTACTGGAATTACAGGCATATACTACCATAACTGGTTTTCACATACCATCTTTTGGTGAAATCTTTTCTGCTTCTTTAAGGCTGAATTACCATTCACCCATAGTCTCAATGCCATTGTATTTATCATCCTGTGTGATCATCTATTTACATAGCTACTGCTCCTACTAAACTTATGGGTATCTTGAAAGAGTGGGAATTATTGATGCTAAGCATCTCCAGTGCCTAGCATAGTCTCTGGCATTTAATAGGAGCAGCTGTAATGAGACAGACTTGGATTTGAGTCCAGCCCTGCCACTTCTTAGCTGTGTGATTTTGGGCACATGACTTTACATTCTGAAACTGTTTCACACACTGTAATACAGGCATTGTGATGACACATGGAATTGTGTTGAGGATACAATGAAATAACTCCTCATGCCTAAAGTGCTGTGACAAATGTGCAGACTTTTAGTTGTCTTTCATGAGGGAAGTACGACAAGCATTATGAGCTTCATTTTCAGAACCAACTGTGGTCCAGAAATGTTAAAGTATGTTCTACAAAGTTATTCATCACAATGTTGTTTAACAGTACAAAATTGAAAACAACTCACATGTCCTTTGATAGCAGAATGGTTAAATAAACTATAGTACATCCATGCAATGAAAAAAATATATATTAGTTGAAAAATGTCTATATTGACCTGCAGAGATGCCCAAGAAATACTGTTGAGTGAAAAAGAAAACATGTTATAAACCAGCATGTAGAATATAAATTATGGTATGTGTCTCTTTGTGTATGTGCTACCCTGAACAACATTAATAGAAACAGTTCTAGAAGAGCGGAAGTAATAGCTCATTTCTACATTAGGGAGAATCCTCCAAGGTCCAGCTTTGGGCATGGCATGTTAAAAGGTACCTAAATAAGTGACAAATTAGAGTCCGACCAGAGGGAAGTAAGTAGGCTAGGAGGGAATAGATCCCAAGTCAGAGATATGTTTAAAGGACCTGGGGACAGAGAGGATAGAAATCCCACTGAAATTGATTTAGATTTAAATAAAAGACACTCTTTGCATGCCCCAACTTTTCTGTGATTAAGTAGGCTGTTTAGGAATTCACTGGGAGCTCATCACTGGAAGTATATAAGGAGAGGATCAGGGAGTCAGTTGGGTGATCTCTAAGTCCCTTCCCTTCTAGATTTTGAGAGTCAGGTTTGACAAATGTGGGCTTGCTCTGCCTGCTTCATACTGATGGGAAGGGCAAGGGCAGGGGCCCCAGGCAATAAAATCCCATGGGACTTGCAGTGAGTTTCAGGAAAGGCCACAGTCAGCCTGACTGCCTACCTCCAGCCCCTCAAAAAGATCTCCCCACCTCCCTGCCTCACCAGCTCCTCTCTTTATCCTTGGCTCTGACTCGTGGAAATGGCAGGGCTTCTAGCACAGCTTGAAGTGCCCTCTCTTCTCTCCTTCTAGGTTGAGTTTAGATTGTTTTTATCATTAAGCTGAATATGTAGGACATTATCTAGGTGATATGATTATAAGAGCACTAGGATTATACCTCCTCAAGGTATGATTTTTCATTAGTGATTTGTCCTTTGAATCTTGAATGTTTTTCAAAATTCCTTTGTAAAAATGCCAATAATTCTGGGAAGGGGGTCACCTTAAGATGCCAGGAAAAGGGAGGAGTAGGGAAGGGCTCTGTATTCTGCAGGGGGCTTCTTCTGAGTGTCTAAAGAGGAAGTTTTGTAAGCTAGAAGGCTGGGTAAGGCAGGAGAGGGAAGAGGCCTTTAGGGAAGAATTTTTTTTTAAACCAGGGGCCTAAATACTATGTGGTTAAAGTCTAGAACAGTTAGACTCAGTAGTTCCAAGGCCTGACTGCACATTAGAATCATTCAGAAAGTTTTAAAAATACTGATGCCCAGACTTCATTCAAGCCAGACAGTTCTGATTTAATTGGTCTGGGGTGGAGTCTGGGAATGGTTATTTTTGTATAACTACCAAAGTGATTCTAATGTGTCACTAGGGCTGTGAGCAACTAAACCAAGAGAGGTCCTGTGAGATGTAATCTAGCCAGAGGGAGAAGAAACAGGGCCTGTGTTAGTTTCCTGGTCCCCTGAAGAGCAGGATCCATGGATAAGGGATGTAACTACTCTACTGCTCCCCAACTACAACCCCTTGCTTTAAGGGTGATTGATGGCTGGAGAGTTAGTTAGTTGACTAGGGTGATCAAAGTTTCTAATTTGTCTGGGAGTTTCCTGGTTTTAAAACTCCTAGTCCCATTCCCTAGCTGAATGGAAAGGTTGGTGACCCTACAATAGGGTGACTGCAAGTATTCAAACCTTAAATTGTCTGAGTACTGATTGGGATAACCACTTCTTTCTCTCTTTCAATTTTCTCTTCTGAAAAATAGGTCCAGCCTTTAAATGCTCATTCTGATTCTCTCACTGGTTGCTGTAAAAAGGAATAGTGTTAATGAAAGAGCTCAGTGATCTGTAAAGCACTGAGCACACTTCTGAATGGAATGTTATAAATAATAAACCATACCTGCCAGGCTGAAAAGGTCACAGATGCTTGCCAGTTGAATCTGTAATGCCCATGGTAGTGGCAAACTGGATCTTGCTCTTCTTTTCTTCTCTCCCATGAGATCCTTTGCTTCATCCTCCAATATTTAAAAATATGCTAGGATACTGGGATTTGGGGGCATGGTTCAATGGTAGAGTGCTTGCCTATCACATGCAAGGGCCTGGATTCTACCCACAGCAAAATAAATAAATAAACAAATAAACAAATAAACAAAACAAACAAACAAACAAAAAAATCACATGATATCAGAGTTTGAAGGGACTACCGACACCTCTCAATCCTATCTCATGTTCAAATAGATAGATAGATGGACACCTAGGTAAAATAAATGACACAAAGTCATATAGCTCATCAGAAGCAGAGCTAGGGTTCAAACTCAGTACACCATGAAGAGTTTGATAATGCCTAGTTCCTTTACCCTACAGTTGCATATAACTGCCCAAGTACCTCTCTGGTCCTCATAAGCCCATGTCTTTTGGAGGGTATTACTTTTCACACAAATACACTTGGAGAAGAAAGAGGGCACTGTGGAAGCTTCAGGACAGGGAAATGGAATTAAGCCTGGGAAAGTAGCTGTGGTCAGGAAAGACTTCTCAGATGAGATGATCTGAAACTAGAAGAAAAGCAATAGTTCTCCAGGTAAACAGGAGGAAAAATAGCAGAGGAAGGACATTTTAGAAAGTGGGAACAACATGTTTAATAGTCTAGAGGAGTTAAAAGCGTGGCCTTTTCAGTCCAACCCAGGAGTTCGTATGACTGGAAGACAGGGCATGGGTAGCCAGATAGGAGATGACATTGATCATATTTGCCTTCTTAAGGAGTTTGGACTTTAGCCATTGAAACTTTTAGAATTAGGTATCAGAACACCATCGAAAGGTTTTAAATTAAGATCAGATATTTAATGGTATTTAACCACTTATAATTCTAGGGCAAACAGGGATTAACAAAAACAATGGGAAAATAACAGAGTTACTCTCAATCTCAGAATAAGACTAATACTCTCCTGGTTCAAACCCCCAGTATTGTAGCTGAAGTCTAGCCCTGACTCATTCCTGGGATACTGGGCAGGGAGGAGGCCCAGCCCCACGCTCACCTGTCTCCCTTGAGTCTAGGCTGACCCATGTAGTTAGATTCTGGGCGCAGGCTGGCAGGTCCTGGGGCTGTCTTTCCCTGAATGGCCTTCATAGGCTGCTCTAGGCAAGCAGCAGAGGACTCTTGCCCTGACAGGTACTAATCTCCCAAGATTTTCTGTTTTGGTACTTGTTTGCCTCTGCATCATTGGAGTTTTCTTCATCTATCCTATAGGCTTCATGTAATGACTCTTCCCACTTCCAGGTTCCCATAAAGCAGAATTGTCTTTCTTTCTACCCCATGGAATTTCCCTGAACCATATTCATGGGAGAGTTAAGTGTCCAAAGTATTATGGGAGCACAGAAAAGGAAGGAAATTTCTGTGGAGTATGGGGCTGAGGGTGGAACAGCTTCACAGAGAAAATGGAATTTGACTTGGGGTGTGAAGTGTGAGTAGGAGTTGGTCAGGTAGAAAAAGATTGTAAAATGTCCAGAATGTCCAGAAAAATTTACCATCTACTTTCTCCTTCACAAGCTACTCCTCTCCTACAGCTTCTAATCACTGATCCTATCTATTTTAGCTCATTAATCTCTCTCCAATTTATTCTCTCCTTTCCATTCCTGATACTACTGTACAAATGTAGAACTGAAGAATGAGTATTCCTTTTTATTTTCTACATTGAAAATTAGGACTTTCTTTTCACAGAGATTCCAGGATGTTCAGAACCAAATTCATAGCTCAAATGCATGATTCCTACTGGCTTCCATATCTGTACTCATTCTTGCTAATTTTTCCTTTTTCCTCACCCCCATTAACAGGGTTTCTCAGTTTTGACTTCTTGACCTCGACTTGTCTCATTCTGTGTGTGTGTGTGTGTGTGTGTGTGTACAGGAGATTGAACTTCACACTAAGCTACATCCACAGTTCTTTTTTCTTTATTTTTATTTTGAAACACTCTCTTGCTAAGTCACTAAATTGCCTAGACTGGGCTAGAATTTGCTCTCCTCCTCCCTTAGCCTCCCCATAACACTGGAATTACAGGCATGTGCCACCACGCCTTGCTTGGATCCTGATGTTTAAGTTTTATTTATTTATTTTTATAATGATATTGCTATCCTCTGGTGCATTACTTCAAATCATTTGTGAAGTGATTTGAGAGATGGATGGCCCACAGGCGAAAAAATAGTTCAAGTCCTCATAATTTTTTGCCTGAATTATTTTTTTTTATTTTAAAAAGAAAAAAAGTAAGAAATAACAGTAAAACAGAGTTTCAAAACAAGCTAGTAGGAGAGTAACAATAATCAACACATTGCATATTGTTATATTCACAGTAGTTGTTCAGAGTACAAGATACAGGCATGAAACATTGTCCAGAAAATTACTAGCACAGAAATTTCCCCTCAATGAACCAAGAGAAACCAGCTGTATAACTATCTTAACTGTCTTATGCTTATATATATTTTTTATTTTCCCTTCCTTCCTTTCTTTTTTCTCCCATCACAGTTTTTCTTTTCTTTTGAACAGTCACAATATCTATTGTACATTTTGGATCTTGTTTACGCTTTCAGATTCTCACACTAGGGAGACAATACGACATTTACACATGTGAGTCTGCTTTATTTCACTTACAAGTATGGTCTCGAGTTGCATCCATTTACCTATAAAAGTCTCAAGTTTATCTTTTTATGGCTGAGTAGTATTCCATTATATAAAAATCCCACATCTTTTTTATCCATTCCTTGGTTGATGGGCATTTGGGTTGTTTCCAAGATTCACAGTGGTTGCACCAGTCTACACTCCCACCAACAGTGGAGAAGGGTTCCTTTTTCCCCACAGCCACACCAGCATTTGTTATTGGTTGTTTTCTTGATGATAGCCATTCTTTCTGGGGTGAGATGGAATCTTAGTGTTGTTTTAATTTGCATCTCTCAAATGACCAGTGATGCTGAACATTTTTTCATATATTTATTTGCTGTTTGTGTTTCTTCATCTGAGAAGTGTGTATTCATCTCAGATGCCCATTTTTGGGCTGAGTTTTTGAATTTTGGGAGCCTGATTTTTTTTCAATTCATTGTATGTTCTAGATATAAATCCTTTGTCTGAGGGACAATGGGCTATAATTTTTTCCCACTCTGTGGGTTGTCTTTTCACTTTTTTGGTGATTTCTTTTGTTGTGCAAAAGCTTTTTAATAAGGTGAGATCCTATTTGTTGATTTTTTGTTATATTTCCTGTGTGGTCTGGGTTTTGTTCATGAAGTCTCTGCCTACACCTATGTCTTCAAGATTTCTACCTACTCTGTCTTCCAGTAGATTTAGTGTTTCTGTTTTAACATTTAGATCTTTGATCCATTTTGACTCTAGTTTAGTTCATGGTGATAGACATGGGTCTAGTTTTAATCTTTGGCATATGGAAAGCCAGTTTTTCCAGCACCATTTATTAAAGAGACTATCTTTCTTCCAGTGAACATGTTTGGCTCCTTTGTCAAAGATAAGGTGGTTTAGTGTGTTTGTAATTGTGTCTGCATCTTCTATTCTGTTCCACTGATCATTAGGTCTGCTTTTTTTGCCAGTACCATGCTGATTTTATCACAGTAGCTTTGTAGCATAATTTCAGGTCAGGGATAGTGATGCCTCCTGACTTGCCTTTGTTGCCCAGAATTGCTTTTGCTATTCTAGATCTCTTCTGGTTCCAAATGCATTTTAGGAATGTTTTCTCTAGTTCTGTGAGGTATGCTAATGGTATTTTGATTTGGATTGCATTAAATCTGTATAACAGTTTTGGGAGTAGGGCAATTTTCACTATGTTGGTTCTTCCTATCCATGAGCAAAGTTTACCTGAATTATTACAATGGCTTTCAAACTGAATTTTATAACCTCCACTCAACCTCTACCCCTCCTTTCTGTCTTCCTCTGGCTTTTCTAAAAATAAAACCTGAACAAGTCACTCTCTTATTTTGAAACCATCAGTAGTTCCTTGCTACTCTAAAGACAACATCTAAGACCTCTAGCATGAGACACAAAGCCCACTGTGAACTTACCTCTTATTCATTCATACTTATTTGAGTGACAACTATTGTATATGTCAAGCACTATTCTAGGCACTGATATTCAATAGAGATAAGAAAGTGACACTGTTCGTATCCTCATGGAACTTATGGTCCACTTATTCAGAGAGATGTTAACTCAAGACTATAATAAATGTATACTTACAAACTGTGGTAAGTTCTCTTGAGGAAAGGTGACTAGTTTTGAAGTGCACATGACAAGGGTACTGACATGTGATAGGTTTTAGAAAGCTCCACAAGAAGTGATACTTTGCCTAATGGAATAATTTGATTGGTGTTAACCAGGCAAACAGTGGGAGTTTGGAAGCATGTGGCCCCTGAAGAATTGATAGTATGTAAAGTCTTCATGGAGACTGGGTTGGAAGAAACATGATACACTTTAGAAACAGAAAGAAGGGAAGCATGGCTGGAAGGCAAACACCAACAGGGAAAGGTGATTAAGACATAGCCTAGAAAAGTAAATAGGAACCAGACCATAAAGAGATTCAGCCAGGCATGTTAGTACATGTTTATAATCCCAGCACTCTGGGAGGCCAAGGCAGGAGATTCACAAGTTTGAGCCCAGCCTGGGGAATTTAGCACCTTAGTGAGACCCTGTCTCAAAATAAAAAGTAAAAGAGCATAGAGAGTGTAGGTCAGTGAAGAAGGCTCTGGGTTCAATCCTCGATACCAAAATACATACATACATACACACATACATACAGCAAAGAGAAGACATCAAAGACTTCTAAACTGGAGAATGGCATGCTCAGATTTGCATATTTGCAGAGAATCCTCTGACTACTTTGTGTAGAACGAGTTGGAGGAGACATAGAAAGGAGGTGAGGAAAATCAATTAGGAGCCTGCTGCTGTCCACTTGACTCAACTGGGACCAGAGAAGTGACAGTGGAGATGGAGAGAATCAGACAGATTTGAGAGCTATTTAGGGAGTTCATTGATAGGACTTGGAAATGGGATGAAATGAAGATGAGTGGGAAAGAAAGAGAGCTTAAGGATGATTGTTAGATTTCCGGAGGAGGACAAGTTTGAGAAAGAAGACCAGAGAGTTTTTGGAAATGTTGAGTTATCATCTATGAGGCAGAGCTTATGTGCCACGTGGACCTAGTCCTCCAGTCTCATCAGTATGCTTGCAGATCCCTAAATGCCTTGCTTCCCTGACATTGTAGATTTTGTTCCTTCTGCTTGAATGCATCATTCCCATTAATCCCCCCAGGAAGAAGGCACCTTTGTCCATTTGTTCTGCTAAAACAAAATATCTGAGACTTGGTAAATATATAGAGAACAGAAGTTTGTTGGAGGCTGAGAAGTTCAAGATCAAGGTGCCAGAAGGTTCAGTGTTTGGTGAGAGCCCTGGTCTCTGCATTCAAGATGGCACCATTTTTTTAAAAAAATTAACTTTATTGGAGATATATCTATCTCTATCTATCAATCATCTATCTATAAAATTCATCATAGGGAATTTGTACCTGTACATAATATATCTTTATTCTTCTTTTTTCACCCAGTCTCCTCCCCTCCATTCAACCCCTCTTCCCCTCCTTACTTACAAAAGCTTTGTTACCATTTTTTCCTCCTATTCTTTATTTTTCTTTTCCTTTCCTTCCTTTCTCCCTCTTCCCTAGTTCCCCTTCCAATTTGAACATTTTCTTCTCTCTTCCCAGTATCTATTATACATTTTAGTCCTTATTTACACTTTTGGTTCCTTATAACAAACAATGCAACATTTACACAGGTGTGTCTGATTTATTTCACTTAAGAGTGCGGGTTTAAGGTGCATCCATTTACCTAGAAATGTCTCAAGTTTATCCTCTTTATGGCTGAGTAGTACTCCATTTATATTAAAAAAAACCATCTTTTTTTTTTGTACCGGGAATTGAACTCAAAACTTCACACTTACCAGGCAGGCACTGTGCTCCACATCTTCTTTATCCATTCATCCATTGATGGGCATTAGTCTGCTCCCAAGATTTAGCTATTACAAACTGTGCTGCTATAAATATTGGTGTGCATATATTGCTGTGGTATGATGCTTTTAATTATTTTGGGAAGACACCAAGAAAAATCACATGATCATCTCAATAGATGCAGAAAAAGCTTTTGACAAAGTCCAGCACCTTTTCATGATAAAAACCCTACAGAAAATTGGAATAGAGGGTCTTTATCTCAATCTGGTAAAAGCTATCTATGACAAACCAACAGCCAATATCATACTAAATGGCCAAAAACTGAAAGCCTTCCCTCTAAAATCAGGAACAAGACAAGGATGTCCACTGTCCCCACTCTTATTCAACATAGTTCTGGAAACTTTAGCCAGAGCGATTAGACAAGAGAAAGAAATAAAAGGAATAATGATTGGAAAGGAAGAAGTTAAATTATCATTATTTGCAGATGACATGATACTCTACACAGAAGACCCCAAAAACTCCACTAAAAAACTGCTAGATTTAATAAGCAAATTCAGTAGTGTAGCTGGATACAAAGTCAATACTCAAAAGTCAATAGCCTTCCTGTACACAAATAACAAACTTACTGAAAGAGAAATTAGGGAAACAATACCTTTCACAATAACATCCAAAAAAATGAAATACCTAGGAATCAACCTCACGAAGGATGTAAAAGACCTCTATACTGAAAACTACAGTACTCTGAAAAAGGAGATTGAAGAGGATATCAGAAAATGGAAAGATATCCCTTGCTCCTGGATAGGAAGAACCAATATAGTGAAAATGGCCATACTTCCAAAATTGTTATACAGATTTAATGCAATTCCAATCAAAATTCCAACAGCATATCTCACAGAATTAGAGAAAACAATCCTAAAATTCATTTGGAATCAGAAGAGACCTAGAATAGCAAAGGCAATTCTGGGCAACAAAGGCAAGGCAGGGGGCATCACAATCCCCGACTTGAAATTATACTATAAAGCTACTGTGATAAAAACAGTGTGGTACTGGCAAAAAAACAGACCTGAAGATCAATGGAACAGATTAGAAGATGCTGAAACAACCCCAGACATACTAAGCCACCTTATCTTTGACAAAGGTGCCAAACACATTCGCTGGAAGAAAGATAGCCTCTTTAATAAATGGTGCTGGAAAAACTGGCTCTACACATGCCGAAGATTAAAACTAGACCCATATCTTTCACCATGCACTAAACTAAATTCAAAATGGATCAGAGATCTAAATATTAAAACAGAAACATTAAATCTGCTGGAAGGTAGGATAGGTAAAACCCTTGGAGACATTGGTGTAGGCAAAGACTTTATGAATAAAAACTCAACCGCACGGGAACTATCCCAAAGAATCAATAACTGGGATCTCATCTTATTAAAAAGCTTTTGCACAGCAAGAGAAACCACCAACAGAGTGAAGAGACAACCCACAATGTGGGAAAAAATGTTTGCCAGCTGTTCCTCAGACAAAGGATTACTATCGAGAACATATAAAGAACTCAAAAAAATCAGACCTCCCAAATTTAAAGACCCACTCCAAAAATGGGCATCTGAGATGAATACACATTTCTCAGATGAAGAAATACTAATGGCAAATAAATATACAAAAAAATGTGCAACATCACTAGTCATTCGAGAGATGCAAATTAAAACAACACTGAGATACCATCTCACCCCAGAAAGAATGGCTACTATAAAGAAATCAACTAATAACAAATGCTGGAGGGGCTGTGGGGAAAAAGGAACCCTTCTCCACTGTTGGTGGGAGTGTCGACTGGTACAGCCACTGTGGAAGTCAGTGTGGAGATTCCTCAAAAAGCTAGGGTTGGAGGTCCCATTTGACCCAGCTATTCCCCTTCTGGGCATCTTCCCAGAAGAATTAAAAACATCATACCACAGCGATATATGTGCACCCATGTTTATAGCAGCACAATTTGTAATAGCCAGATCTTGGAAACAACCCAAATGCCCATCAACTGAGGAATGGATAAGAAAGATGTGGTATTTTTATACAATGGAGTACTATTCAGCCATTAAGAAGGATAAACTGGAGACTTTTATAGGTAAATGGATGCAACTCGAGAAAATACTCATAAGTGAAATAAACCAGAAGCACATGTGTAAGCATCGTATTGTCTCTCTAGTATGAGAAACTGAAAGAGTAAATAAGATCCAAAATGTACAATAGACATGGTGAATCAAAAAGAAACTGGTCAAAAGGAAAGAGAGACTGGAATAGGGAAAAGAAAGAAGGGAAAGGGAAAAAAATTATATATATATATATATAGGATGGTTAAGATAGATACACTACGATTTTTACTTAGTTCATTGAAGAGTAAGGTTTGTGCCAATAATGTTTGGATAATTAAATGCTAATGTCTGGTGTTCTGAATAACTAACTTAAAGATGGTAATACGCAATGTATTAACCATTGTTACCCTCCTATTATGTTGTTTTGAAAATTTGTTCTTCTTTTGATTTGTTTTGTTTTTTCTTCTCTTTAAAATAAAATTAAAAAAAAAAAAAAAGAAGAGGAATAGCTGGGTCAGATAGAACCTCTAGTTTTAGTTTTTTGAGAAAACTTCACACTGATTTTCACAGTGGTTTCACCAGTCTACACTCCCATAAACAGTGGAGGAGGGTTCTTTTTTCCCCACAGTCTCACCAGCACTTGTTATTGGTTGATTTCTTGATTATAGCCATTCTTTCTGGAGTGAGATGGAATCTCAGTGTTGTTTTTTTTTTTAATTTGCATCTCTCAAAAGACTAGTGATGTTGAACATTTTTTATATATTTATTTGCCATTTGTACTTCTTCATCTGAGAAGTGTCTATTCATTTCAGATGCCCATTTTTAAATAGGGTCTTTAAATTTGGGGGGGGTTCTGATTTTTTTGAGTTCCTTATATATTCTAGATATTAGTGCTTTGAGGGACGGCTGGCAAATTTTTTTTCGTACTTTGGGTTGTCTCTTCACACTGCGTTTTTTTTTCCTGTACAAAAGCTTTTTAATAAGATGAGATGGCAGCTATTGATTCTTTGTAGTATTTCCTATGCAATTGGGGTTTTGTTCACAAAGTCTTCGCCTACACTTACATTTTCAAGAGTTCTAACTATCCTATCTTCTAGTAGATTTAGTGTTTCTATTTTAATATTTAGATCTTTGATCCATTTTGATTGTAGTTTAGTGCATGGTGAGAGACATGGGTCAAGTTTTAATCTTCAGCATGTCGAAAGCCAGTTTTTCCAGCACCATTTATTAAAGAGACTATCTTTCTTCCAGTGAACATATTTTGCTCCTTTATCAAAGATAAGGTGGCTAAGTGTGCTTGCAGTTGTCTCTGCATCTTCTAATCTGTTCCACTGATCCTCAGGTCTGTTTTTTTGTTTTTTCATTTGTTTTGTTTTTTGCCAGTACCATGCTGTTTTTATCACAGTAGCTTTGTAGTATAATTTCAAGTCAGGGATTGTGATTGCCACTGCCTTGCCTTTGTTGCCAAGAATTCCTTTTGGTATTTTACATCTCTTCTAGTTCCCGATGACTTTTAGGATTGTTTTCTCTAATTCTGTGAGGTATGCTCTTGGTATTCAAGATGGCACCTTTAATTCCAGGTGTGGTGGCCCATGCTTGTAATCTAGGAGGCTGAGGTAGATTTGAGCTCAACTTAGGCAATTTAGTAACTTAGTGAGATCCAGTCTCAAAAAAAAATTTAAAGGTGGGATAGAGATGTAGCTCAATATGAAGGCCCTGGTTTCAATCCACAGTATCAGCACAAAAAGAAAGAAACAAAGAAACTGAACACAAACAAAAAACAGATGGCATCTTCAATGCTGTATCCTCACAAACTGAGGTAAGTGAAGTGCAAAAAGAGCCTAGCTAGTTCTCTCCAGCTCTAATACCCTTCATGAGGGGAGAGCCCTCATGATATAATCACCTCCTAAAGGCCTCACTTGTTAATATTGCTGCATTGGGGGTTACATTTCAGCATGAACTTTTCAAGAGACACAAATATTCAAACCAAAACAAAATAAATACCTTGTGAATGAGCACTGTGTGTGTGTGTGTGTGTGTGTGTGTGTGTGTGTGTGTGTGAATACAGAATAGCCAAGAGAGTATGGTAACTAAAGAGATGGGGCTGGGGAGTTCAGTGGTAGAGTGCTGGTTTTGCATTTGTAAGGCCCTGGGTTCAATAACTAGCACCAAAACCAAAACAAAATTAAACAAAAAGTGTTAGCCTTTCATCAGAGCATCTGGGCTCATTTCTTACCATCTTCAGGTACAAATGACCTTGAACAAGTTATTTTCTCTCAGCTTTACCTTCCTTCTCTACAACACAGAGATAATAACATTTGTCAGTTTAAATTGTTGAGAAAATTAAATGAAATAATTATGCATATCCAGTATTCAGCAAGGTGCTTACATCCAATAAGCACTCAATATCAACCATAGTTATTGTTGAGGTTTTGTGGGTATGAGGTGTGGACATGGGTAATGAAGACACCAGTGTGATTAAAGAAATCCAATTGTGTTTATTCATTTCCATTTCCATTTGTTTGTTTTGAGATGGGGTCTTGTTATGTTGCTCAGGCTAGTCTCCAACTCCTGGCCACAAGTGATCCTCTTGTCTCAGTTTTCCAAGTAGCTGAGATTACCATGCCTGGCTTTGGTTGCATTTAAAGAGGACGATGTAGCTGGAAATGTGGAGGGCTGGCTGTGGATGTGGAGAGAGTACACAAAATCATACTTTCCAGATGTTACCAAGTGAGTACTCAAGCAAATCCTGTAACCTTTTTACTCAGCTTACTGCTTCTTTTCACTAGGAAGAAAATGGAGGAAAAATAATTGCTAAAAGGAAGGATATCACTTCAGTGGGGAGAAGATAGAGTACTCAGGATGTGGTCTGTGGGTCCAATATACAAGCTTGTGTTTAAGGGAGCAGTGGAGGCAGTTAGGCGTTAAACCTCCACACTTGGTTTGATCTCTGGATTCCAGTTCCAGCTCTTATAATCACTCGTTAGTTATGTGGCCTTGGGTAGTGCTTGTATATTCTCTTAGCCTTTTCATAGTAGGACTAGGAATGCTTACCTTGCCAAAGCTAGAAGTAAATGAGATAATATGAAATAACATGAGAAAATGGATCATCACTGCCACCATCCACATATGACACATGAGCAAGCTCCTGGCACTACATATGGTACACACTAGGTGCTGTAGGAAAGATTATTAGGTGAGAATCTACATCTGTGTGCGTGCATGTGTGCATGTGTGTGTAGAGGGAGAACATGTATACATTCATGTGTGGATAAAAAGGTAGTTGATGTGTAGTCCACATTAGTCCTTTACAAAAGATGTAGCTGAGATATAAATGATGTATGTGTTCCAAGACTTCCAGATTCTCTCTCCTATCAGATGCTGGCTGGGGAGGTGTTGGCTTTCTTTGGGTTCAGGCCCTTAGATGAAATGCCACCCCACATTGAAAGGCATTACTGAGGAAGGATATGTAAGGCATACCCAAGCTTTATTAATTTATCTAAACCAGTGAATATTAAGTAAAGTTCTATGCTCTGTGCCAGGCACTGGAGCCATGATGGTGAGCAGAACAGACATAGTTCCTATACTCAACAAAATCATGGTTTAATGGGGAAGTATAATAGTTTTCCTTGGTTACTATAAAATTACTATAAACTTGGTGGCTTGAAACAAATTTATTTTATTATAGCTCTGATAGGACTTGGAAATAGACTTTGAAATTCTAAAAATGATTAACATGGATGCATTCTTTTTGGAATCTTTAGGGGAGAGTCCATTTCCTTGCTTTTTCCAGGTTCTTGGACTGCCTGCATTCCTTGGCTTGTGGCGCTCCTCCATCCTCAAATCCAGCAGTAGCAAGTTAAATCTTCACATCATTCTGACCTCCTTTCATGCTTCCCTTTTCCACTCTTCCACTTATAAAGGCCCTGTGGTTACATGGGGGCCACCTGGTTAATCCAGGGTATCTCCATTTCAGCCATCTTAATTCTATCTGCAACCTTAATTCCTCTTTGTAATGTAATATAGCATTCATAGGTTCTCAAAATTAGGATGAGCATATCTTTGGGGGACATTATTCTGCCTATTTCAGGGAGGTAGATATTAAACAAGTAAATACATAGGTAATGTATTATTGCAAACTGTAACAAGTGCTGTGAAGGAAACAAACATCTGGGATTGAGAATAAGGGTTTTTTTTTCTTTTTAAGGGGACATTCTATTTTTAAATGAGAAAGGAGAGAAGTGATATATAAGCTGACATTTGAAGGAAAGGACAGATGCAGTCATGCAAAGAGCCCAAGGAACAATGTTCCAGGAAGAGTGGACTAGGATGAAGGAGCAACATCTACAAGAAATCTAAAGTGGGAAAAATTATATCATGGAGCAGGAAATAGAAGTAGCCTAAATCTAGCCTTGTTTAGGAAGTGGGAAAGCTCAGATGGCAGAACACTTTATAAAAGATACATGAGTGAATGAGTGAATGTGGTGAGAAGAAGGAATCTCATTACCTCTATCCCCAGTGCAGTCTATGAGGTCAGAGCCCTGGGGAAAGAAATAGCTCCCCTAGACCAGTAAGGCAAGCCCATACCCCCTGGTGTGTACTGCGCTGTTCCAGACTGCTGGTAGAGGGAGGCAACTAGAATGTGGAGCACCAGAGAGCAGTTGCAGCTAAGGGACCAAGCCAGCCAGTGAGTGGATCCAAACACAGGCTTTTGCTCAGGGAGCCAGGATCATCTTATCTTTATGGCAAGCATCATCAATGAAGAAACTTGGCACTGGGCAAGTTTCTAGGAGATAAAAAGAGAAAGTAAGCCACAACCCTTTCCCTCAGGAACTGTGTTAGAGACTGGAACCCATATTATAGAAGAAATAAAACTTCCCCAATTTTCCCAAGAAAGCCTGATTTTCTTTCTCCTGGAACTCAGATCCCTGCCCTGAGCTTTGTAAGTGCTCAGTCCAATTTGACTCTCATACACCAACTAACCTCCAAACTTTTCTCCCTCTATGAAAACCACTCAGCTTCTAAATTCAAGAGATGTCCTCAAAGCAAGAGAACTACAGGGCCATTCATCATTTTTGCTAAGTTCCTTGATCCTTATTGGTCTTGTGTCTGGAGATCCACAGGAAAGAACACTGGCCTGGGAGTCAGGAGAGCCGGATTTTTCCTAGACCAAGTTCATTCACATCTCTTGGCCTTAGTTTCCTCATGTATAAAATGAAGACATATAGCCTAGATGAGGTTAAAGATGTGATAGTTTAGGATTCTAATTTCTGTTTTCATCCTTTCATGAGGATACCAGAGAGGTGGAACTAATTAGTGATGAAGGACCATGGTGTAAGATTCAGTGTTTCTGTGATTTAAACACAGAGCTCTACCTTCTTCCAAACATTCTGATACTTGGAAAAAGTGGGTAGACATCTTTGGATTTAGTCACCAAGAAACACATTTAGGACTTTCTTGGAGCCAGACCTCTTTGCCCCAATCCCAAAGCCTTGTTTCCTGGTCCCCTGTGGCATTATACTGTCAGCACAACATCCTATGAAGTCACTGGGGAGGCCCAGGAACATGGGATGTGGAGGGCATACTTTGAACCCAGGAGAGGGCCCAGCCTTTTTCCCACTGAAACACAGCCATATATGGGTTCACATATGCATGTACAGGTAAGTGAGCCAAATATAAAACAGTGCTTTTGGTGCAGTGGGAAGTAAGAATAAGATTCTTCTAATATAGTCAGGGATGTTTGAGAACTGTGTTTCTCCGCTTAAAAGAACGTTATAATATTTCCTAGTCTGAAACTAGGATCTAAGGAATGAGTAAACATTTTTCAGGAAGGAGAGCTGCAGGAAGAAGAGGCTACTACATATCTGACCTACTTGGTAATACAAATTAGGCCCAGTGAAGAACATACAGGCAAATGGACACTTAAGCAGGCAAGCATGGGAGCATATGGACAATATACATATGGCCAAACAGAGGTACATCTAGGCCCAGGAAGACCATGGCACTTACATTTGCACCCCAAATACACGTAGCTATGGTCAACCTTTTCCCATGTGCAAGCATTTTATGGTTTTTAATAACACTCTTTGTATCCAACCTTATTTATCATCCTGACAATTCTGAGAGATGACTACTATTATTACCTCAATTTTTAATGATGAGGAAAGGGAGGCTTTGGTAAATCAGTTGATTTACCTAAAGTTAATGAACTAATCAATGGCAAAGCTGAAACTAAAGGTATTTCCTCCTCCTCCTCCTTCTTCTTTTCCTTCTTCTTCTTCTCCTTTTTCTTCTTTTATTCTTCTTCTTCTTCTATCTCTCTATCTTTCACACACACACACACACACACACACACACGTATAAAGGCATTATGGATAAGGATAAAACATGTATATTTTCTGAACCAGCAGGAATTGCTGTGCTGGGCTCTCACGGAAGCCTCAGTAATGGGGGTGGGGGAGTGGCTCTGCTCAAAGCTCTGGGCCATCATCCTTTCCTTGTTCACTCACCTATGGGCTGCATTTACAGAGCATTGTGATGAAAGCTTTCTATGTTGGGCCAATATTTTCAACTGACCCTGCTTAGATGAAGCCTTTGATCTCTATGCTTTAACACTTAGAATACAATAATTTTTGTTTTTCTTTTCAATATCGAAGATCAAACCCAGGCGCACTCTACTACTGGGCTATATCTTCAGCCCCTTTTATTTTTTATTTTTGAGACAGAGGCTTTCTTTTTTTTTTTTTTGTGGGTACCGGGGGGTCGACCTCAGGACCTCGCGCGCCAGCAGGCGCCCGTGCTGCTGAGCGATATCACCAGCCCCTTTTTCGTATGTGGGTTCCGGGAGTTGAACTCGGGCCCTTGCGCTTGCCGGGCAAGCGCTTAAGCCGCTGAGTCATCTCACCGGCCGGAGACAGAGGCTTTCTAAGTTGCCCAGGCTGACCTCAAACTTGAGCTCCTTCTGCCTCAACTTTCCAAATAGCTAGGATTATAGGTATGTACCACTGTGCCTGGTTGAAGCAATATATTTCTTCCTTTTTTTTTTTTGTATTGGCTATGAAACCCAGGGCTTCCCACATGCTAGACAAGTGCTCTACCACTGAGCTACATCCCCAATCTGAAAGAATATATTTTGATAGTATGCTTCTTTGTCTCTTACATCAGACAGTAAGCTCTGAGGTGTGATGTCTTCTGTTTTTCATTGTCTGTATCTACAGAGCCCAATACAGTGCCTTGTAAGCATACACATAAAAATCTGTTGAATCAATGAGATGAATGGATAGATGAATGAATAATAAAGTCAAATGGCCTGCTTTCAAGTCCTTATGTGTAATGTCATCATGGCCAAGTAAACCTCATTTCTTATCTATAAAATATTAATTCACACCTACTCTACTTAAGCTGTTTTTAGGAGTGAATGACATGATTTGAAGAGGCTGTATTCACCTGAAGGCTTTTAACCCACTGGTTTAAAAGATTCCTAAAGTACAGAAACATCCTCTTCAATCACCCAGAGTGTGGAGTCATACATCCTTTGTTCACATACTTCCAATTATGAAGAACTTAGTACTCCCTGAGCAACTCTATCCAGTTTTGGACAGCTGTGGCCAAGGGGATCAGGAGAAAGGAGGAAGACAAGGAGGGGGGTAAAGGGATTAAAATGATCAAGAGATATTATACATGTACCAATTCCACAGAATGAAAGTAACCATTTTTTAATGAGACAGGGTCTCACTATGTAGTTCAGACTGGCCTTAAACTCACTATGTAGCCCAGGCTGGCCTCCAAATCATGGCAATCCTCCTGCCTCAACCTCCTGAGTGCTGGGATTACAGGTGTGTGCCACCACACCCAGCTGAAAGTAACTTTTATATATTGCAAACATACACTAAAAAAAAAAAAAGAACCTTCTCCCTTGTGTTGTACTATAGCTTTGTCCCACTTGTCCTAGCACCATACTTAGACATTCAAAAATCCAAAGACATAGACAATATCCCCTCCCCAATCTTCTCAACAACTTCAGATCCTTCAACTGTTCCTCATGTGTCTTGGTGTACTGGACTTCTCCTCGGCCATCTCACTCCCCTATAGGCAAAACTCAGTGTGTGTGTGTGTGTGTGTGTGTGTGTGTGTGCGTGCGTGCGTGTGTGTGTGTGTGTGTCCCTTAAAGTGTATGTGTGGGGGCACACTAGGTTGCAGTTCTCTGAGCAATGTTTGGCAAAGGAAGAAGTCATCACTTCCCCATTTCTCGTAAACATTAGCTTTCCAGGTTTGAATCAACTCTTCTGACAACCACAGCTTACTCTTAACATTATGGGATTTATTATCAACCAAAACCTCAGAGAATGTAACCCAAAATTCAGTATAATTAATATGCACTAATAAAAAACTCAGAGATGTTTTTATCTATACTGCTGCTAGGCCACATCTTTCCCGTCTTTTCCTAATGAGGTTGGCTGATTGGACTCAAGCAGTCTTTACACTTGCTCCACTTTTAATATTTACCATTATTTGGACTTGCCGTAACGTATTTCTGACTTTGTTCCCCAACCTACATACATTCTTTCCAAAATTCTTTTTTTTTTTTTTTTTTTGTGGGTACCGGGGGGTCGACCTCAGGACCTCGCGCACCAACAGGCACCCGTGCCGCTGAGCGATATCACCGGCCCCTTTTTCGTATGTGGGATCCGGGAGTCGAACTCGGGCCCTCACGCTTGCAAGGCAGGCGTTTACGCCGCTGAGCCATCTCACCGGCGCCAAAATTCTTCATATCTTTTCTCCTTCTTCTCTTACTCCTCCTTCTTCCTCTTCCTTTTCTTCTTATCCTATGTCCTCCTCCTTATCTTCCTCTACCAACTGTTTTATATTATTAAAAATGTAATTTATATTCATTGAAAAATCAAATAATACAAAAATATATACATTAAAAAATAAAAATTCTCTCTTTACTCTCTTCTTCAACGTCAGTCCCCTCTCCAGAGATTACTGTTGTTAACAGTTTGTTGTGCATTTTCTTTTTTACTGAGTACTTATTTTTTTCTGCAGTACTAGGGATTGAAGCCAAGGACTTCTCACTGAACTAGATCTCCAGCCCTTTTTTAAAATTTTAAGACAGAGTTTCACTAAATTGCCCAGACAGGCCTCAAATTAGTGCTTCTCTTGCTTCAGACTCCTGGGTAGCTAGGATTAGAGGAATGCACCACCATATCTAGCTTCTGGGGACTTATAAACATGCATAGTCCTGTGGATATTTTAATTCATAAGTGGAATCATACTATTCATATTGTCCTGTGACTTAATACGAGATCAGAAGCCTTTTTTCATGGTAGCTCATGTTTTCCTGTTGCATGGATATGACATCATGTTTTTGTGTGCGTGCTGGGATTAAACCCATATCCTTATACATATTAGGTAAGTGCTGTCCCACTGAGCTATGCCTCCAGTACTACCACAATGTATTTAATCCCCTAGTAATAAACATTATGGTTATTTCCTTTAATTATTATTGTACTGCAGTGAATATTGTTTAAAACCTTCTTGTTGCACAGTAAAGTGTTCCTCTAAGGTACACTGGGAGCAGATTGGCATAGTGTGTGTTGTTGTTATTGTGAGTTGGGCAAAATAGAGTACAGTACTCTGTTCCTTTGGTCTTGAGTCTTAACAGGAGAAGTTGACATAGTATGAGGGGGAACTTGCATCTTTTTTTTTTTCTCAACAAGGCAAGTTTATTTCTGCAGAAGAGTGCGCTACACCCCTAAGGCAAGGTAGCAAACACATAGAAAGGCAGCAACAGACTCCCTTTATGTCCTAAAGTGTAAGAAGCAGCTGACCTTTTTCCCCACTGGCTAGGTAGAAGTTTCACAATCTATCCTTATTGGCTAGGAACTTGCATCTTTAGAGAATCCGGGCATAATACAAATAGATCAGCCTGCAGGGCTGAAAATGAGAATGGCAGAGCCCTCTCTTCTATGGACTAGCTTTGCAATCTGTCCTGAGCTCCAAGGATGTGCCCAGAAGGGTGGCAGGTTCCTTTGGCATGGAACACAGTGTGATCCCTCTACAGGAACAGCTAGAGACCTGTCCAGAATAGAGGGGGAAAAAAGCAGCGGTTGACAAGACAAAGCAGGATTTACAAGGGAGGCCCAATAGGCACTGTGGACTCGCTGTGGGCACTAAGGCAGCTGGGGAGAGGCAGAGAGCATGAGGAGGGAGAGGAAATCAAGGGAGGGCTTTGTGCTGAAGGCAAGGCCCAGGAGGACCAGAGACAAGAGCAAGCACACCGTGCCTGTGTTAACAGTAGCCTGGCTAGAGGACAAGGCCTGTGCTGAAGAGCCATGGGAGGAAAAGATGATGGCTGGAAGTCTGGGTATGTGTGTTGGGAGTTAGGTCACCTGGCAACTCTGAGCACAGGTGAAGGGCATTTCTGTAGATCACCGCAGTGACCACATGGAGGATGCCCACATGGAAGATGGCCTGGGCAGGGCAGCCTGGAGATAGGGAGACTGGGGATGAATCTGTTTAGACTTTTCAGGCCCGAGTCAGTGAGGGCTGACCTAGGGCACTGGCAGTAGAGATGGGAGGGAAAAGCTGTGAAGGACAAACAGACAGGGAACGAGGCTTGGTGCCTGATGGCAAGGGTTGAACAGAGAATTAAGGATGATGACATGCACACAGCAGACGGTGCTAGCAGCAAAATCACCACCAACCAACAGATACAGAGCCACTGGGGAGGAAGAGGGCAAGCACGCTGCATGGAGCCTCATGTTAGAACCTAGCACCCAACAAGCCCAGGCATTGCTGGATGTGTGGACAGGGTGGAGGGACGGTGAGTGCCCTTCTAGTTGTACTAAGTGTGAATTATGCATGGTTGTTCGCAGAAGGACCATATGCCCAATGGCCTGTTTTCTCTCTCAGTGCATGACTACACATCTTGGGGCAAGGCAGGGTGAGAGTGACTCAAAATGGAGATGAGGAGACCCTCTCTGCGGGGCTAATTTCATATTCCAAGAGGACACTGGCTCAAATTAAATTGATATTGGCTGGCTGGGGGAAGCCCTTGAAAAGTGTCCAACTTTATTAGAGGAAAAGCTAGAGAAAAAGTCTCTGCCCTCTCACTGTGATCCATTAGTATGATTAATACTAAATATCCCCAGGGACTTGATACTGAAAGATGTCTTATCACCACTCTTTATTATTGCCCACCTGCTATCTCTGGTTGTCTAGTCTGGCCACATTGTAGAGGTGACAATGAATCCTAAATATCTTCTTCCTTGGATATGTCTGGTCACAGCTCAGGACTGAGAAGGTCACAGATTCAGGATGGTGAAAAGAAGGCAGACAGTGCACCCATGGGACCTGGGTCTAGATCCCTCTCTTAATTTTTTAGTACATGTTTGCAGTACATAATGATGACATTCCTTATAGGGAGTTGATACATGTACATAACACATCTTAATTCTGTTTTTATCTCTTCCCCCTCAACTTGCTCACCCTTCTCTCCATCTCTTGGTCCCATTCCCTTTTGCAAGAGGATCTATCTCCTTACTTTCTGTTATCTATCTTTTATTTTGCTCTTTATTTGTATTTTGGGTTTCTCATATAAAAGAAAGTGTGTGATATTTAAGCTTATGTGTCTGATGTATTTCACTTAATGTTAATTTGTCAAAGTGTATCCATTTTCCTACAAATGACTCATGATTATCTTTTGGGGCAGATTAGTACTCCATTGTGTGTAAACACCACATTTTCTTTATCAGTTCATCTGTTGATGGACATATTGGCCACTTTCAAGATGTAGCTATTATAAATTATGCTGCTATAAACACGGGTATGCATGTATACCTATAATATGATGTATTTAACTCTTTTGAGAAGATACCTAGCAAAGGAATAGTTGGATTTCTAGTTTTAATTTTAATTTCTAGTTTTAATAATTGAATTTCTAGTTTTAATTTTTTGAGGAATCACGATACTGATTTCCGTAGTCATTGTACTAGTGTACATTCCCATCAACGGCGTAGAAGAGTTTTTTCCTGCAGACTTGCCTGAATGCATTATTTGATTTCTGGATGATGGCCATTCTTTCTGGGGTAAGATGGAATCTCAGGGTTGTTTTAATTTACATTTCTGTAATGGCCAGAAATGTTGAACATTTCTTTACATATATCCTAATTCTTTTAAGATGCATGTTAAAGTGTTGAGGGGTACATTTTTAGCTGATGTTCATGAAAAGCGTGAGTAGTTAAACTGCTGCTAATAGAAGGAAATCCTATCTAAGAAAGTGAATTTCTTTACAGAGCTGTGTTGTACCATCCCTTGGACCTCTGCTGGAAATGTAGAATCAGGTCTGAAATAATGTCTTTTTAGGTGGATCTTGTAGTATTATAGATGTAGGACAGTACTGCATCATAGTTCTGTGAATGCAAAATATCTTCTACCTGTTTTATGCTATGTAGTAGTGACCATGCTTTATCAGAGCTGTTTTAATGATGCTACTCTAGAATGTTTTCATTCTAGATGATGATTGAGAAGCTGATAAAAAAAAGGATGCCAGGTACCACAACAGTAATGGCACTTTGCTGCTTTCTGTATTTTTTTCTTTTCTTTTTTTTAAATGAAGCATGCTTAATATTTCCATAATTTTGTTCAGATGACTGCAGACCCTGGTAATGCTGTTGCTGCTAAGTATATATATACATAATTTGAATTGTTGGAAACATTAACTGTGCCGTCAACTTTGGAATAAGTTATCTCAATTTACTGTGTTGAGCTGGCATTGTATAGAAATTAACAGCCATCATGGTCTAGAAAGGTTGAACTTAATTTTTTCCATTTCTACAGAGATAATAGGTCTTATCTGCATGGGTTTGATTATAGAAACTAATAAAGTATTCTCTAAATAATGAAAATAATAAACTGATGAGTAAAATGTCATGATGTATGTAGTTTAAAATACTTTTGAAAGAATGATGAAGCAAACATGACAAAATATTAATAACTGCTAGATGAGAGATATATGTGAATTATTATACTATTTTTCCTGCTTTTAATTTTAAAATTTTATTTATTTATTTAGTTAGTTGGCACTAGGGCTTGAACCCAGGGCTTTCACGATGAGGTATATTCCCAGCCCTCTCTCTTTTTTATTTACAGTCAGGGTCCCACCAAGTCACTGCCAAGTTTCCCAGGCTGGGCTCAAACTTATGATCCTCCTGTGGGATTACAGCATTTAAAATAATTTTTTTTTTTTTTTTTTTTGGTGGGTACCGGGGGGTCGACCTCAGGACCTGGTGCGCCAGCAGGCGCCCGTGCCGCTGAGCGATATCACCGGCCCCTTTTTCGTATGTGGGTTCCGGGAGTCGAACTCGGGCCCTCGCGCTTGCCGGGCAGGCGCTTAAGCCACTGAGCCATCTCACCGGCCCTAAAATAATTTTTTAAAAGACTGTGGTTCCTGGAGCCAGCTGTCTCAATTCAAAGTCAAGCTCTACCAGCTTCTTTTTTATAGTTTGAGTTTTCTCATTTTTCCTACATAATACTTTATTTTTATTGGTACATGTTTGCAGTACATAATGATTATATTCCTCGTGGGGAGTTAGTATATATACATAACACACCTTAATTATTTATTTTATCTCCTTCTTTCTTCATCTCTCCCTCCATTTCCTGGTTCCCTTCCCTTGTGCAAAAGATCTCTCTCCCTACTTCCTATTATCTATCTTTCATTTTGCTCTTTATTTATATTTTGGGTTTCTCATATAAGAGAAACCATGTGATATTTAAACTTGTGTTTTTGGATTTATTTCACTTAACATTGTTTTCTCAAGGTATATACATTTCCCTACAAATGACTCAGGTTTTCTTTCTTTATGGCAGATTAGTACTCCATTTTGTGTAAATGCCACAATTTCTTTATCCATTCTTCTCTTAGTGGACATATGGGCTGCTTCCAAGATTTATCTATTATGAATTATGCTTCTATAAACATGACTATGCATATATCAGAGTCATATGATGACTTTAACTCTTTTGGGAAGATACCTAGAAGGGGAATACTGGGTCAAAAGGAATTTCTATTTTTAGTTTTTTGCTATCAACAAACCATGTGACTTGCATAAATGACTTAATTCCTCAGAACCTCAATGTCCTCATTCTCTAAAAATTCTTGTGAAGGTTACATGCGGTTAGATATTAAAATGCCCTCACCCAATGCTCATGGTAGATACCTCATTATTATTAATATAATTTTGTCTTTCATTCAAACTATTTTTTTTTTTTGCTTGCAATAAATTACTAGAAGACTGAGGGCAAATGAAAGCAAGATTTCCCTATTGATTAAATTTACACTTTGTCACATTGTGCCTCTTTCTCTGGGGGAGACAACAGTGCATTTTTCATCCTACTACCTTGTTTGTGTAAGGGGCACAACTAGTCAAGTGTTTGCCTGCTGGCCCGTGGAATAAAAAGTGTGAGAAGGTCTCAGAGTTTGTAGCCTCAAGTTGATGTTTGTCTTCATCTCTCTCTGACACATTTCTCTTATGTGAATGGAAAAAAGAAGCTTTGTGCATTCCTTTGCTAAGGATCAACCAAGAACAAATGTGCTGAGTAAAGCCTAAAAGATCTAATTTAGGTGTAAGAAGGGATTTCCCGACACTGATGAAAATGAAAAGTAGCCCACAAAAGTTTTTGTGATGGGGAACTTTCAACTGCTACTATGCGATAGACTGGGTGGGGGATTTCTTCATCTAAAGTATCCTTGGGATTCAGGATTGTTCCACACCTAGTTCATTTCTGCTATCTCCTCTCTTGCACTGCACTATGTCCTCTGAAAAAGGATTGCCATTCAGAGTGCAAAAGCTGCTTTGATGCAGTGAGCTTAGATGTAAGGTGAGAACAATATATGGGGAGGTGATTACAAGTCCAATTTTATCTCTCTGTTGAGTTTGGCAGATGTTTTCACATAAATCAGACTTATGTAGGTTTTGTGTGTGTGTGTGTGTGGTACTTGGTATTGAACCTAGGATCTTCAATGAGTTACATCTCCATCCCTTTTTATTTTGAAACAGAGTCTCACTAAATTGCTAAATTGCTAGATTACAGGCTTGTACCACCACACCAGGCCCTTGAAACTGCTTCTTAACTTTGCTTTTTATTTTCTTTATTATCCCATATTCCTCATAGTAACGTTGGGTAAGTCCTTTCCTCTTTTTCATCTTCAGTTCCCTTGATTTGGAGAGAAGGCTGGAAGAAAAGTCTAATATTCTCCTTTCATTTCCTACCCTTCTCCTCACCAGGGGTCCAACCTTACCCCCCTCCCTCAGCTCCTCTTTCTACCTACTTCCTCAGCTACCACATCCTGTGAAACCTCTCACCCTCAGTTGAACTCCTATTGCCCCCAATTTTAGTAGTGCATTTAGCTGCTATGCTGGCAGCTTGACATTCTACTCAGATCTCCTGGGTATGCACGTGTGTGTGTGTGTGTGTGTGTGTGTGTGTGTGTGTGTGTACATAGGGTGAGTATGTTGGTACAGGAGATGGAGAATGACACATAGGGGGTTTCCAGTTTCTAGAAAGTTGAAGTCTCCAATCAACTTCTCCTTTCTCTTTAGGCATTTAGCCTAGTGCCAGGCCTCTGTGGCCATCCCTAGGTGAATATGAATGAAGGAATCAGTGAGTTTCTTAAACTCCTGGGGGGAAAGAGCCCATGGCAGTGTAAGGAGTATGATTGGCTGCCACTGCTATCCTTGCTGGTGAGGCTTTCTGGTAAATGCTGCTATACCTGAGGACAAATGCTCAGCTCAAAGAAATGGTCTTGGCAAGGAACTTTGTTAACCCTAGCACCATCAATGAATCTTTCTTATTTTTTTTACTAAACTGTAAATTCTTTTATTAACAGGCATTATAAACAGATAATGCTAATCTCATTTAAAAACCATGAGTGCAACGCAAGTGAATGTATAGCTTATGAATAATTTAAGTATTGCCCATTTTAGAAGGCAACACACAGCATACAAAAATGTAAACAAAGAAGCTATAATATGGATACATGATTGATGCATCTAAAATGATATATATACAGTACATAAGTAATGTTAATTATGTGAGTAGTATGTTTTTCTATGATTTTCCCTCTCATGTTTCACTTTCCCCAGAAACCGAATTCTGAACTTCCTCTTCTAAAATTGGTATAATCAGGTTATCCTTGGACAGAAAATTATATTTCAAAACAAATTTAGTAGAACAATGACATAAAATATTTCATTTTCATATTCACCAAATATCTGTTGGTGATGAAAATAAGCATGTGAAAATATTCTATAAATCCTGTGACATACAGATCTTAGTTTTGTTACAGATTATTCTTTTATGCTAACCCAGCTGGGAAAATATTTATTGTTATTCAGAAGACATACAGCACCATAAAGTATGTGTCTAGTGTAGTTTATAGCAGGACACACTTGGAGTTTTATGAGTTACACAAGAAAAATCCATTATTTAGTTGCTGTCATCTGAGTACAAGTATCTGGATGGCATTCACTCTGAAGTTTGACAGCAAGTCCATTTAGTTCAAAGCAGAATTACCTTAAATGTTCATTCATCAATATCTTCAACTTGGCTTTCAGGTGGTTCAAAAGTTCTGTCAATACTGGAGCAATTTGCCCTTACACTGTGTTGAATATACTGCTGAACAGCAAGCATACTGTCCATTTCATCAAACGACTCATCAGGCCAGTTATAGAAATCCTGGCCTTGCTGCCTGGCCTGTTCTGGCTCAGCACTGGTGTCCTCTCCACCATAACCATAGTGCCAAAATTAGGGTAGGAGTGGGGGTGGGGAGTGTGTATCTGGAAGTTGAGGATGCTGAGGGGTGGCAGTGCCAGGCCGAAACCTGGGAGGGGCCCCATCAATAAATCTTAGCAGTAGTGAGAAAAACTGAGGTACATTGGCTCATGGCAATGTTAAATTGGGAAAGGAGTGGAGAGGGAAATAGGACTGCTGGTTCTTGGGTGCAAATACAAGCTCTTATGCAACCTACTAAACTCATCTATCATTATAGGCAGTCTGCTTCCTTTCTCATCCTTTCATAATGTCAGAGTGGGAAAGAACCTTGGAAGCCCAGGAATTCAGTTCTTTGTTACAGAAAAGGAAACTCAAGACCAGTGAGTAGAAGGGACTTACCCAAGACCACACAGAGGTTACAGAGTGAGTTAATGGCAGAGCTAGGAGTAGAAGCCAGGTGTCATGAGTGCCTCGTTCAAATATCCTTTCCACTATCCCACCCTGGGTCACAAAAAGTACTCAACCCATGCCTATGCGCAGTTGCCAGTGGAAAGGACAAAAAAGAACTATGGTCAGTCAATTTCAAACTGAAATTCAGACTTAACTGTATGACTTCTTCCATCTAGAACACTGCTGTCCTGGGATTCTCCGACCTCAACAAGAAGTAGAAAAGGAGCTCTCAGACACACACCAAGGGCCTGGACAGTGGGTAGCATCTCCTTTGAGGGAATCACAGCCTCAACAAAAAGTGAACGTATTGAGGAGGGGCTAAAGAACCAGGGCACTGATTTGAGGAGAATGGAGTGGATTTGGTGGAGGAAAAGAGAGTAGAAGACCGATATCAAGATCTCAATTCTGATGCAAATGAGAAGCAGAACTGAGCAAAGATAGAGAGGAAACGTAATGGGAAAAAAAACTCTTCCACAAAAGAGAGTGGATGAAGTGTTGGAAGAGATGAGGTAGTTTAGCCAAGACAAGAGAAGTTTCCTGGGGACACAGGATCTTCATACCTCTGAGAAGCTGATAGAGATCATAGAGAATTTGTTGTGGCCCCAAGGAGCAGAGCTGAGATCCACAGTTGGAAATCACTGAGAAAAAGGGTTCAGATACATTCAGGAGGAACTTTCTGAAAAACAAGGCTGCCTTGAGAGGAAACGGGCAGTTTTTTTTTTTTTTTTTTTTTTTTTGTGGGTACCGGGGGGACGACCTCAGGACCTCACGCGCCAACAGGCACCCGTGCCGCTGAGCGATATCACCGGCCCCTTTTTTCGTATGTGGGTTCCGGGAGTCGCACTCGGGCCTTCGCGCTTGCAAGGCAGGCGCTTAAGCCGCTGAGCCGTCTCACCGGCCCGGAAACGGGCAGTTTTGACAGATATTGAGTTCCGCATCAATGGAAAGTTGCCTTCAAGGACTGCATAAGCATCTTCCAGGGTACAGCCCAGGGTCCAGCTCTGGCCCTGAGTGAGGAGACGGGGCCAAATAGCTCAAACGTGAAAGGTTAGGGACCGTGAGGAAGGTGGGAGAGGAGCACGGTGGGCTTGGGTCAAGAGTGGAAGCTCCACGTTGAGCAGCCGGGCCCAGACCCGCATGCCTTGTAGCTGGAGTGGCTGAGCTGGGTTGTGCTGGGCTGGGCGGGGCGAGGCCGGCGGCTGGCTGGGAGGCGGGCGCGAGGGCGGGGAGCAGCGCGGAAGCCTGGCCACATAAAGGAGCGGGCGGCGCAACGGGGGCGGCTTTTTCCTGGGTGGGGTTTGTGAAGTCGTGGCCCGTTAGCAGGAAGCGGAGCAGTAGCCCAGACGCTGTAGAGGAGCCCAATCCGAGCCCCCCCTCGGCCCCCGGAGTTCGAGCCTTGTATACTGTGCTCTCAGCTGTGCCCGACAGTTTCCATCCAAACTTCGCCAACTCCGCTTCCTTTGCCGCCACCATGCCCAAGACGGTGAGTATTGGAGATGGGCGCTGTCGACCCTGGGGGCTCTAATTGACTCCTGTAGCCCTAAACTGATGGCTGCCGGCTTGGCCCACCACCGGCCGGCTTGGAACGCCGCGCCCTCGGCGGTGGCCCACGGTTGGGAGGGGACGCGAGTCGGGACCTGGTCTGGAGCGCCCTCGGGAGTGAGGGGATGTCCAGGCTAGAAGCGTGGACAGAGAGGGGCTGGCCTCTTTCTCAGGTTTCAGTTCTCTGCGTCGGTAATGCGACAGTGGGAGAGGCTTCGTTTGGGGCCCAGGGTTTCTTAGTTCCCTGAAGGGCGTGGGCGCAGGGAAGAGGACTCCAGTACCTCCAACTCTAAAATTTCCCCGGACCCAGGAATTGGCGCTTTTCTGGGGCGAGGCTACAGCTGTCCAAGGGGCCTTGGGAACAGAGAAGCTGGGAGTGAGGGAGCTGCTGGGGCGGATCCCGCACCCCCACTCACCTTTCAGACAGCCACCCTAGGCCGCTTCAGCTCTTCGAGTTTTCCCACTGGGATTTGAGGAGAGAGCAGTAGAATGACACATCATCCAGGTTACCCCCTTTTACCCAGGAGTGCCAACAGTTCACTAAGTACCTGAGAGGCCTACCCAATCTACTGGGAGAGACGATTGGTTTCTCCCTTCTCTCCACCCGCCAAAACCCTGCCCTTCCCATTACTTAATGCCTCTCTGTCCTCTCTGGATTCTTCTCTGGTGTGTGGGTTCTCTCCTGTGGGGCCACACCTTTCTAGAGTGGTGGTTGATTTTGGGATCTGGTTGATCTCCACCCCCACTGGCTGTTATGAGAAGAGTTGAAGCCTCCTGGGAGTGGGGCCTAGGGGGGCCGGATGCCCAGGAGGGAGGGAAGGGGGAGGGGTGTGCCTGACTAATGAGCTCTGCTTGCTTTTGTGCAAGTCATGCCAAATGGCTGCTGGGGCCCTTCCCTTGTTTAGGAATAGCTGGTGATCACTTTGGCTTGAGTCTTTTTGGCCAAGCAGCTGGTTGAGCTGGCGTTGGCTATGTGGTGCTCCCAGACCCATCTCCCTAGGACTTACTGAATGTCCTAGAGCTGAGATAGTGATTAGTAGCCTTGGGAAGTGCTGGGGGCCCCTGGGATGAGGGGAGGAGAGTGGGTGGCCCAGTTCTTTGGGTACATGGTGAGGTTTAGCTTCCACATTGCTGTATTTCAGCCTCACTACCAAGTCATTCGTGTTTTTCCAAAACCATGTCCTTCAGAAACACCAAGTTTTAAGGAAGTACGTGCTTTCACTGTCTCTGTCTTTTAAATTGCCTGTGGTTTTATGAGTTCGGCCTTATCCATACTTTCTTCCCAAACTCCTCCCCCTGCGAAGTGAGAGAGAGGTTTTGCAAAAGAAAGGGAGGGGCACTGTCTCCCAACACAGGATTATAAAGATCCTACCAAGAGCTTCTGGGTTTCTCTCTGGTTGATTCCTGTTTCATCATAAGGTGTGGCTTTGCCCAAGCATTTGAGTGGATCTCTGAGAATATACACTGCTCTGTGGCCTCTCTTCCCTATTAGTATATCTCATCCTAAATTCTGAGACATCTGGAAGTTGCCTCTAAGTTGAATTAACCATCCTATTTCAAACAAAAAATGGCAAAGAAGACAGTATGGTGATCCTTTCCCTGGATGTGGGGAAGGATTGGAATATAAGGTATTTCAGGTCAGATCTGGCATATTAAAAGTACCTGAATACTAAAGGTATTTTTATGCAAATTGAAGCATGAATCAAGTTGGAAGATGAGGGTTGAATTTTCATGGACTGGAAGTGTTAGAGAGTTTTTCATGCTGTTTAACTCAAGCAATGTCAACTTGGGAAAAACAACTTATGATGCTGTTGAGAACATAGAATCTTACCTGAAAAGGACCCTTGGAAACTATCTATCTAGTACAGTCTTCTAAAAAAAAGACTAACAAAGATATTTAGGTCTAAGGGAAAGTGGCTAGCTAAGGGGACCTGGTCATTGAGCCAACATGAGGTCCAGACTTTCTGATGTGCATCCTGTTGACACTATAATGTGACCCAATGAGTGAGTTCTTGAAGTTTGAATTCCCTTTCTTCCCGTATTTTGCTCCCTATTCTCAGGCATGCATAGTCCTCAAATAAAAGGAAATAGTTAACATGGGCAAAGTAACCGACGGTGCCATTTGTGTGGTCTCCAGGTAAGATTTGGGAGTGTCACAAGGTGCTTCTTGTTAACCTTTTTCATTCCTCATCCCAAGGCTGAGCCATCATGGGGCACATCCTTGTTCAGTGAATTCCAGTTGGTAACCTTAATGAAGAAGGGAAAATTCCCTATTCTCCACTCCTTCACGGTGTGCTTTAGGCTGTTTCTAGTATATGACAGATAGAGAAGTGTAGTGGAAAAATCAAACCTGTTCATTCACATGAACCATGTCTATGATTCAGGGTCAGTTTCATTTTTATAGCCAATTGTTTCTTCTAGTAAGGCCAGCCTCCTTTAACTCTATTAAAACATGCCTCACTCCTCTACCTCCTTCTTGCCATTCTTAGACTTTGCTTCTGGTTGCCAGTTTCCTGAGTCTGCTTTAATACCCAAAATGGATAAGCTTATTAACTGCCATCTGTACCTTCTGATAATAAAACTGTTATAAGTAGAAAAAGTCTTTCCCTCTACTTGCCCTCTTTAACATTTTTTTTGAGACTTTGAGACTCGGATTCCCTAAAAAGAGATTATTTTGGATTTTCAAGATGTTCTTGAGTTTTTTATTTCCCTCCTTATGATTTACTAAATGTTAGAGTTTAAAAGGCTATCCACAACTATCGAGTCCAACCCTTCTGTTTGTAGAGATGGGGAAATTGAAACCCATTATAGGGAAGGACTAATCTAGAGTGATGCAACATGCCAGCGGCAAAGCTAAGGCTTAAATCTAGGTCTCAGTTACAGGGTCAGTCTTGGTAAAACCTCTTTGATTTGTTGGGTTTTTAGCCCTACATCAACAAATCAGGGAAAAGATGATCAAGTGGTCATTTGATGGTACCAATCATGTTAGCAGACAAGTATTTGAGGGCTTCTGGGTCTGCATTCAGCTAAAGTTTAACAGGGCTGTGTGGACTGTTTATTTTTCTGCCATTCCTAGCATTGCTTGAACCACTTGAGTGGCACTAAAGTGGTATTTGGCAAATACGAGGCAGAATATGTCTTTTAACCCTTGAACCAGCCCTGCCTGTAGACTTCAAGATGGGGCAAGGGATCAGGAATGGAGGTTGCATAAGAGAGACTTCTGCCTCTCTACTTTTGATTCTCCAGTTCATTAAACTCTTTGTGAAAGTGCAGATGATAGAGACAGAGCAGGAACCATCTTGGGAATTTCCTTTAGGTTTGTCTTTGAAGCTGGCTGGATATGGAGGGGCTGGTAGGGCAAGAGGGTCTTTGTGGGACCCTCAAAGGCACCAACTAATCTATAATCACACATTAGGCTTGGGGAAAGAAAGGTTGCTGTGAGAGTCAGTGATGAATCTACTAACTTACCTATATTCTAGAAATACCTGTAATAGTTGCCTGTTTTAAGGTTGCTGTTCTTTTCTCTTGCCTCTTCTCATGCAACTGCTTTACTGACTGGTGGAGCAGAAAGGGATATTTAGAGGTCATCTGGTCTATCTCTCAGCCTCTAAATCTAATTCTCTCTGGATGGGATGAGATTACAGCTACAATTATTTTGAACTCTCTTCTAATAGTGTTGCTTAGGTCCCTTTGTATATTCCTGGGAGGTTACCCACCCACCCACCGGAATTTATAGACTCAGTGTCCCTGGATGGGAGAAGATCTAGCTACCAGTACTCTCAGGGTTGGGCCTTTCATGGCCAGAATTACTCTGATCTTCAAAGATAGAACTGGGTCTGTGTCTGATCTTTCATAAGTTTATCATGTGCCTCTTAACTCACAATCTTTTCTCCCTATTATCTACATTCTTTTGCCCCAAAGGGGAAAAAACCCCTAAGGAACAAAACAAAACAAAACAAAAATAAGCAAACAAACAAAAACAAGAGTACAAAGTGGTCTTTTTTGGGGGAAGTTTATTGGTCAAGTGGTGGGGCCTGTCTTTTCATTATTGACTAGCTTTGCTATTCATCCCTCCCATTTCATGCTTGACAGAGCTGAAAAACTAAAGTTTCAGGTTCTAATTTGTGGTGCAGGACCTGTCACTTTGCAGAGTGAGCTCAGGATCACATGAATTTGGAACATAGGTGTTGGAAAGTAAAATTTTTCTTCTCTTTTCATGTAAGAAGACTTTCTTGTTTTCACTTAGTAAAATAATCCCAAAGAACTGAGCCCTTAGGAAAGTTCTTTCTTGCAGGCCCTCAGTGTCTCTAGATAGTCATGGGGGTGCAACGCTAGTAATAGGTAAACTCTTGGTATCCTTCCAGTACTGATGTTCTTGAGAGCTTTGCTGGTACAGCCTTGGACTTCCTGTTTCTATGTTCATTCCTTCAGACATTCTTTCTTCAAAGTTTGAGAACCTTCTTTGTGCCAGAAAGTGTTAGGTATAAAAAGTGGAATAGCATTTGCTAAAATGTATATTTTATCCTTTATGCTTCTGGAGTGCTATTTCATCCCGAGTGTGAGTTCATAATGGAGTTGGTTTGTTTTATTGGACAAGAATACTGGTGTGGGTATCTTGGCCATTTCTTCTAAGTCTGGAGGGGAAACGGTTGTGTCTTTCTTTACTGAGGAAAGAATGAATCTAAGTGAGACTATATTAAGAAGGTTATGGGTTGACTGAAGAGCTTTGGACAAACACCGAAAACTTTATAGGTTTCCCCACCTTTCTTCTCACATTTCCCAGTGCCTGTATGATGGTAGCATACGTTGTTTTTCTGATTTCTTTCTAACCAGATGAGGGTGTTAGATATATTGATAGATACTGAGAAGCTAGTGGGCATAAACATATCTTTCAAATATTTACCACTGGTGAGCTGAAGACCAGCTGTTGTGGGGTGCAGCAAATGTATCTGCACCTAGAGCATCCCAGAGCTTCCCTAGCCTCAAACTTCCCCTTAGCTGATCTGAATGGTTGGGGTTTCTCACAGGAGTGCTTTGAGCCACAGAACATCTGAGCTGGCCTTACTTAAATCATCTAGTTCAGCCTTTATGCAATGCATGCTTGCCTGCCTGCTTTCTGCTCACCTGCCTTTCTTCCTTCCTTTCCCTTCACTTCCTTCCCCTTGTCCTTCTCCTTCCCCTTCCCATCCCCTTTCCACCCCTCTCTTTTCTTTCACTGGGGATTGAACCCAGGGCCTTCACACTGAGCTACATCTGCAGACCTTTTAATTTTTTTTTTTTTGACACAGGGTCTTGCTGAGTTGCCCAGGCAGGACTTGAACTTTTGATCCTCCTGCCTCAGCCTTCCAAAGTGCTGGGATTACAGTTATACACCACAATGCCCAGTTAGCTTTTATATTTTCGATGAGGACACCATAATCCAGAAAGGGAAGAGATTTGAATGTATTGCTAATAGGGCCAGGACTAAATCCAACTTGCCTGGCCTCTAGTGTACAGGAGGAACTTTGAATGCCTGCCTTGTAAATGGCACTCTCTACAGGATGCTCAGTGTTTTCTCCCTCTGTGCTGGGGGTAACTTAACCATGGAGTTATGGTCATAGGAAGAGCAAGTTCCACGTGTGTAGAGCTGACCTTAGATGCATCTTTATATAGAAATGGTTCAGGCTCTGGTCCCATCTTGGGAACTCTTTGTAGCAATTCCTAGGAAGGTATTCTGCTTAGGCTGTGGAGGGTGATAGAAGGCAGCTGTGTGGGCTGAAGGGAGGCAGGAAGAGGAGACCTGTGTTTTCCTGCTTGAGACTAGGCCTTCCTGTCCTAAGAGTCTTTAGGGAGTAGGGTTATTTATTTCCTTATTCATAGCCAGAGGGGTTAGTTAACTTGTTAGGGTTTACCAAAGGTGGTAATAGTATTAAAAGGAGAATTCTGAGGTGAGTGTCATGATGCACACCTGTAATCCTACAAGTTTGAGGCCAGCCTGGGCAATTTAGTGAGACTTTGTTATAAAATAAAATAAAATAAAATAAAGTAAAATAAAATAAAATAATAAAATAATAAAATAATAAAATAAAGGGCTGGGGATGTATCACAGTGGTAGAGCACTTGCCTAGCATGCAGGAGGCCTTGTGTTCAATCCCTACTATGGCAACAAAAAAGGGTGGGGGGACTTGGCTTTCTTAACTGCCCAAGTCAGAGATCAGTAACTCTCCCACTGGACTTGTCTACCTTGGAAGAATAACTCTTTTTGCTCAAGGGGCAAAAACTTCCAGAGAATTGACTCTTTGTGATTATGTTAACATGATGGCTGCAGTGGAGTTCCCCTAATTAGCTTCTGCTGTAGCAGAAGGTTTCAGTGAGTGACTTAGTTCTTCTGGGGCCTCAGAATGAATTTCTTCTCTTCCTGTCTCTCACATAAATTCTTTGTTTTCTCTTTGCCCTTTTAGAATTTGAGCTCTGACCTCTTTGAATTCTGACTCAGTGTTCCAGCTTGACCAGTCCTTTGGGTTAGAACATTATGGTGTTTTCCTTTCCAATTTAGTGACAATATGCTGCCATTGCAACCATTTGAATGCAAACTGGAGTCTCTTGGCCTCAACTCTTAATCACTCACTTCTAGGTACTTGGTGGGCCAAATCTGGGGCAGGTAGCTAGTGAAAAAAGGACTTTTCAGGCCTTCATAGAAAGAGGGTATGCAGTTGTATTGAAAAGGACACACTCAGAACAAGATTGCTTGGAATCAAATCCAAGCTCTGTGACCAACTAGTTGTGTAGCCTTGGCCAAGTTAATTAACTCTCTTCTCCCTCCCCTCCCTTCCCCTCCTTTCCCCTCCCCCTCCCCCTTCCCTCCTTCTTTCCTGCCTGCCTTCTGTTGCATCTGGGAGATGAGCCCCCCTTCTCTGTTGTCTGTGCATCCCACCAGGATCATAACTCAGCCCCAATAATAAATTAGAGGGACAAAGTTTAACGAAAGGAAGACATTTTATTTGTAAAGAGGAAAAGGAGGGAGAAAGGAGAAGATAGCTACCTTTATAAGAAAAAATCAGGATGGGGGCTCTGGAAAGATGGAAGACCCATGAGTCCTTTGTTCTTAGCTGATTTTATGGGGGGGATGAGTGATTCTTTTCCCTTCACCCAGAACTAACACTTATTTTATTCTATTTTATTTTTGAGATGAGGTCTTCCTATGTTTTCTGGGCTAGTCTCAAGCTCATGGGCACAAGTGATTCTCCTGTTGCAGCCTTCTGAGTAGCTGGAATTATAAGCATGCACCATGATGTCCATTTTAAGTTATTTCTGTGACTCATTTTCCTCAACTGTAAAGTGAGAATAATAATGGTATCTAATCTCATAGGGTTGTTGTGAGGATTGAGGCAATTCATATAAAGTGCTTACAATTGTGCCTAGCATTTAATAATACTATGCAAATTATTGATATAATTTTATAAATATATATTGAAATAATATGGATATAACTTACTATTGATGAATTACTATTAATGAATTTATTATTTACATGTCCGATTCTATTTTAGGTGGAATAGGTAAGAAAGAAGGCAGGAAAATTCATTCTCATCATTTATTAAAGTTACTATGTACTGTTTACTATAGGGGATATAAATGAATGGAGGATACAATTTCTGCCTTCAAAGAGCTTCAGTTTTATTAGGGGTTTAAGACCAACTCACTTCAAAACAATTTGAAAAAATATATGCATGACATTTTCTATATTTTATAAGGAGGGAACTTACTGGGACATTAACAGGGCCTTAAAACATGTGTACAGTTGGGAGCAGTGGCTATTCTGGGTGGAAGAGTGATATAGTTTTGGTACATGAGTATAAATAGGCAACACTAGGCCAATACCCTCTTGAGAGTGAATTTATCTGAAATGAAGTAAGGCTTGAGGTGGTGATCATTTCAAGGGAAGCCACAGAGATATCCACGTATGCATAGATCATACATGTTTTTCCCAGGGTCAGTTGGAGCAAATATTCCTTTGTTACATGGCAAATCTTTTGAAAGGGTCTGTGGTAGAGACTGTACCTTGAATTTTCCAGAACTGGGTGAATTAAAATTTAAAAATGTTGTCTTTCTTGCCCAAGTAAAGATATAAAAGGGTCCTTCCTTCATGCTTTCGTATATGCTAAACCAAGTAATAGGGATCAGTGAGGACTCTCCATAGGTCAGCAGCCTAGAAGCAGCTTTCAGTTGTCACAGTGGTTTTACTATGAGAACAGGTATTTGGGAAAAGGTGCAGTTGAGATAAAGAGTTCTCAGTGGGTGGTGTCATAGTTGGAGGAGTGTGGCATTTTCTAGCCACAACCCTGCTGTACCTTGAACTTGGAGAAAGGGTCTTTTCAGTTATTTTCAAAGCACAGTTCTTTGGCCCTGCCTGATGTCAGACATGCCAGATCTGATGCTCCTTTCAATTGACTTGCTGTGGCATAAGTGTTGGCATAGCTCCTAGCCTACTGGAATGGTGAATGGCTCTGTGCTTACTTAGTAGTACTGTTTTGCCAGGAAGCTTTTGGGATTATTCACTCTGAAGGCCAATGTTCGGTCCCTTATTTGGCCACTCTTTTACCTGTGGAAATTTGATAGACACTTTGTGTGATCAGGATATCGATCAAGGCCAAATGAGGGAAGAGTTGAGATGTGAGCATTTGGTTATAGAAAACAAAGTATAATCCTGAAAAATTCTTTCCTGGTATATATTTGATAAGTAACAGGGGCCAAGCCTAGGAGGGGGAAAAGGGGACCGACCCTTATCTGTCAGGGTTGATCAGCTTTTTTTTCCTCTCTCTTTATTTCTGGACTTCCTAAATATCTGAAGTCTTATTTTTCTCAAGTTAAGTATGTTTAGATAGTTCTTGATCTTACTTTTATGTTCTAATATGCCCCACCCCTGCTGTAGTCCTTTTTCAGAAATCTCAACTTGGGTGTTTGAAGTATACCAAGAGGCTCTTTCTTACTTTTTGTAATCTTTAACTGAGGTTGACTAATCTGTGGTATGGAGTTGGAGGGTGGGTGCCAAAGTAGCAGCCAGTATGGGTGTCATTAAATTGTGCAAGCCTTTGCTCTCTTCAAGGGTTTAACGTAAGCTAAACTCCACTTCAGACATCTTTGTAGATACTTGTGAGAGACTGACTAACCCACAGAAGTTCTTTTACTAAGAGCAAAAGTCACATGGCCTCTTTGTCCTTGGATTTTCTCTTTCCTCAACTGAAAATATCAGTAAAAACAGAAATATGTAAATACAGTCGAGCAAAGCTCTCTGCTCCAGGTTCATTATTCCCCTTGGTGCTTTGGCCACGGTGGATCTAGCATACTCTAGGTGAAAACATTAGCCATTTTACTTCAGGGTTACATTACACCTCTCTGGTTTGGGTCCTTGGAGAGCTGCTCAAGGAGGGCCTGATGTGGATTTAGGGAGAATCTAGTCTAGTTGCTTTTCTTTGGCATAGACTTGGCATTTTCCTAAGGTTGGGAGTTTGCTGCCTGGCCTTCGGCCAGTTGCCAGAGGAAACCGATGACTAAAGGCTTCCTCCCTGGGACGTCAGTTTCTGGAACCTTTCCTGATGGTTTCTTACCAGTCAAGTCTGCCTTATTTGGCTATTTTTGCCCCCCCTCAAATGTCCCCCTTATATCAGCTAGTCCCCTGTTCTCCATACAGGATCACCTTCTTCCAGTATATGCGATGCTACCTGTAAACTTTCTCCTTGATGGGAGCCCTAATGGGGGGAGGAGTAGGGAAAGAGAGAAAAAGATGAGAGAGCTCTGGAATGATTGTGATTTCTCCACCCTGCTTTCTTATCTTTTCTTGCCCTCTTGATCCTGACTGATCATCCCTCTCTAGCTTCTTAGCTGGATCTCTGACAGCCTAGGAGTGGTCTTCCTTGGCCTCAGAAGCTCAGTGTATGGGGTTGGGGTGCAGCTAGGGCTCTCAGGATCAAAAACTATTGCTTGGAGTAGGTGAAGCCTTCCCATTGGTAAGTCCAGTTCTTGGCATGTGCCTGTTGTATGACTAGCATTCTCACTTGGCTTTCCTGAGTGGGCTGAAATAAAGGACCCTCTCCCTCTCTTTTTCAGTTAAGGAAATGAGCTTTTGATACTTTAAGCTTGAGGCACTTGTCTGGGTTTCTTTTTAATGCCTTTTAGTAGAAGTGGTGCAATGCAAATAATAGTGCACTGGATCATGATACCTGATTTTTAGTCTCTGCCATTGTGACCTTGGACAAGTCATTTTTATATGCCTTATTTTCTTTACATGTGAAGTAGAGCATTGCCTTTTTCTGATATTCTGATTATTGTACTAAGTTTTAAAGAGGATAGTATGTATTGCTTGGAATGAGTATAACAGTGTAGAACACTGACTGGATAAGTTGCTCTCTCTGCTTTAGAATGGCATTGAGGATATTGTGTCCTCACATCCCCCTCTGCTATCCATGTGTGAGCATCCCCCTCTATTTCAGTGACCTGTGCTCTGGAGTTACTGCAGAGCTCACTGTGGAGATCCTGGTTTGAAGAAACAACTGTTGACTGAGTGCCTTGGGTGAGGCCTTTGAGTCCAGCTGGCAGACTACAATTGCTGGCTATTTTTGGTCATTGGTGACTCCAGAAAGAATAGAAGACCCTTGGATTGGTCATTGTTCCATCAAGGAAGGCCAAGAAACAAACCAAAACTGAGTGTAAATCAGATCTGATTTCCTCTAACCCCTCCCCCAACAACATCCTTCTCCTTGGGGCTATGAAATTACTTTTGGCTGAGTCTTAAATGGCTAAGCTCCCCTTCCCTTCCTTCGTCTGAGTCACTGGTGTCTATGTTGCCTTTGGATAAGGAGAGCTTGGTGATGTGGGCTTGGACTGAGCAAGTGGGAAGCATTTCTAACCAGGGAGTTTGCTATACACTTAGTGCTTAGCATTGGGTTTTTAACTGATCCTCCATTTTGTGAAGACGATGTTAGATATATAGATCAAAGGAGAGGGAATTCTGAATTTCCTGCTCCTGCTAGGCTGATAAGGCATAGGCAAGTTCCTGAGGATGCTATATGGATCTGTTTTTACTATACTTCCTCCTCACTCTTATTTTATCCAGTGCTTGTTTGTGATCTCGGGCTGTAGCTCAGTCACCTAGTAGTTGGCCATGAACATGAGCCTCACCTACTCTGAGTCCCCTGGAGGAAGGCTAAGATAGAAGTTTTGATACCTGTATTCCTTCTTTAGGAACAAGTTCCTAGGGCACTTTAACCTGAGAAGGCTTAGTTGGGTAGAGCTGGGCAATGCTGTTGGGGGCAAATTTCTTTCCAGCATTGAGCTGGGATGGTCTGTGTACCATGAAGGAGCTTGCTTCTGTGAGCAGCTCCTCATTCTTTTGTGGGGCCTCACAGGGGTTGTCAAGGATAGCATTTACAGGTGGTAGATCCTAATGGCTTTTGATGAGAGAGGGTAGGCAAGCAGATGGAAGAAGGAGAAAGAAATGTGGAGTCAAAAGAAAAGTGGTTCTTTTTTTTTTTTTTTGTGGGTACCGGGGGTTGACCTCAGGACCTCGCGCGCCAGCAGGCGCCCGTACCGCTGAGCGATATCACCGGCCCTTTTTTTGTATGTGGGTTCCGGGAGTCGAACTCAGGCCCTCGCACTTGCCAGGCAGGTGCTTATGCCGCAGAGCCATCTCACCGGCCCAGAAAAGTGGTTCTTATTTTTATATTTCTCCTTTTTGTAAAGCTCTCCATGGCATATGACAGTGGCAACTAGAGGGAAAAAATCATTCATAAACCCACCACTTTAACATAGCAATTATTATTTGTATTTCTTGTCAGGTCTTGTATTTGTACCTTAGTTTTCTATGGTGCAATCATGGTGTACATAAAAAAAAATCCTACTTCCTTTTCCCTACTTAACATATTACTGAAAGCTTAGATAAATGTTATTTAGATTTTAAAAAGAACATTTTAATGGCTTTATATAATTCTATCCAATGACTATGCCAAAATTGAGTTAACCATTTTTGAGGGGACATTTAGTTGGCTGCACGTGTTTTCCAGTTATAGAAACATAAGAAAAATCTGAACTCTTTAGTACAGCCTGTGGGAATGTATCATAGGTACCTGGCCCAATCCTAACTCCCTTTCCAGGCTCACCTTCCGCTTGTTACACACCAACACGATGCTATAGCTTTGTGGGATCAAGTTTTCCCAAGTATGTAAAACCTTTTTTTTTTTTAAATCATGGTAGAATTATTAACTTTGGTGCCTTTTCTTTGTTTTTTCTTTCAGCTTGAAATGTCAGATGCCACTTTTTCACTTAACCCCATCTGTACTGGAAATGCTCATCTCCCCACCCCTCTCCTCTCCCCCTCCCTTCTTCCTTCTCTTTGGTGGTGCTGAACATTGAATCAGGCCCTAGCCCATGCTGTACTTGCACTCTACCATTGAGTTAAACATCCAGCTCCTGGAATCTTTCTTTAATACTGCTAAGTGTTATTCATTGCACCATCTGAGTGCCCAATGTACTCTGTAAGAACTTCTGTTATGATGCTTTTTTTGAGGTTTTATAACCTGAACTCTGAGGTTTTTCAACTTCAGTAAACCTGTACATTTGAAAGCTTCTAAACTCCCTGCTTCAAGAAGGGGCCATCTCCAGATGGAGGTAGTTAAGGATAGGCAAACCTTTGTAGATTGTTTACTCAGTGATGATAAACATGGAGTGGGAAAAGCAGCAGCAATGTATGCAAGGGTATCCCTCAACATTGGATGAGCACCTGGTATGACATATTAGGCATTTAATCATAGAGAAAATACACCATAGAGAAGGGGGGTGTGCATTAGCACCTATAGGAGAGGGCTGAGTATGAGTACAGAGAAAGCTGGTCTCAACTCACCAATGCAAACATTTCTGTTTTCTCTCTCTTTCTCTCTCTCTTTCTCTTTCTCTCCTTCTCCTCCTCCTCCTTTTCCTTCTCCTTCTCCTCTTCCTCCTCCCTCTCCCCCTTTTCCTCCCCCTTCCCCTTCTTCTTTTTTCTTCTGTGTGTGTGTGTGTGTCTTCTGAAATAGCATGCCACTATGTTGAATCAGGCTGGCTCTGAACTCCTATGCTCAAGTGATCCTCATCCCTCAAGTCTCCAGAGTAGGTAGGATTACAGGCATGTACCACCACACCTAACTTTGCAGATGTATGAAAACATCCAAGATCCTAATTTGCAAAGGTTAATAGCACCCTATTTCTTAGGATTGTGGTGAGGTTTTGTTCAGAACACACACACACATATGAAAGTGCTCTGTGAAGTGTGAAGCACAAAGGAGGGAGGGTAGGGCTAGAGTTTTTGTTCAGAGTTCTTATCTAATTGGCCTCTTAAAGTTCTGTCATATGTGTGTATCACATCAGGTCTCTCTCTGAGCCCAGAATGCCAGATATTACAGTTTCTCTGAGCCCTACATAGGTGCCCTGCCACCTAGTTGTTTTTAGTAGGAGGCACGCAAGCATCTCCCCAGTCACCTGAGCAGCAAATGCTCCAACTGGCCCCAGCACTGCCCTGCTCAAGAATGACCACAAGTGGCTAGGAAAGGAGATGCCATCTTCTCCTTTGCTCATTAGCATCAATTAAGTGATACTGGAATAGAGGGTTTCTTAATATCTCTTTTGCCGGAGGTAGAAGTATTTATAGAAGCTGCAGTAAAACTGAGCATCTTTCAGGCCTCCTGGCCCCAAGCCTTCTGTGGACTGTTAGGAAACATCTTCATGTCTGTCACTGACTATACATTCTTCAGAGACCTACCCATCCTGCCTGTCTTGGTCAAACAGCTCATGGGGACCTATCCAAATAAAATTGAAAGACTTCGGCTAGAGAGTCTTGATCTGGCATGCTTTATGTTTTCACCACTTATTACCCATGATTTCTTGCTGCCGTGTTGGCCTTTTGTAAACCCTTAATCCACTTTGGAATTTTATATTTTGTAAAGGAGCAAATTGCCTGAGCCTGTGATGAGGGACTTGTTTAAAGTAGTGTATTAAGTCAGAAGTAGAAGCTGGGCTTGAAGTTAAGACCCTAAGAAGTGTGTTCTTTCCATTATATTAGACTAGCCCACTAAAATGCCAGCTTCCTGGAAACAGAGATGGTTTCCTACCACCTGTTACATCCCTAGTAAATAGCATAGTGCCTGCCATAGAGTAGGTGCTCAACAAATGTTTGTTGAATACTTTTAATGAACTTGGAACTGTCTTCCTCAGATTCCTTTAGCTAGGTCTGCCAGAAAGCCCAACAACAATCCTTGTTGTCTACTTGAAACTAGCTAATGTGGCCCCAGGTGGGCCCTAGCACAATAGAGAATTGTTTTTCTTGTGAAGATTGGATAGCCTGTTTATCTATAAGTGGCTAGCTTGTTCACAGCCAATATTCACTCCCTTTTTCCATGTCTTCACACAAAACAGTAGTGTTCACACCAAGGGGGAATATTCAAATCAAAGCTTTCAGTGGATTCTAACAAGTGGCTGTGTGAGCATTTCTATCTGCCATCATGAAGCAAACCAGAGTTTGGCTATAGAGTACATATTTCAGGCATTATCCAGTTTCAAATTTTTTTTTGTATGTGTGCTGTTCATTATGGCATGGCCAGCAGGAAGGGCTGTATTTTGTAATCTAATCAAGAGATTTCTGCCCTGAAGTTTAGGGTTGGCTTCTGTGCCCAGGTATGAGCAGAGACAGACACAGATTCAGGAAGTATAGCAGGAAAGACCTGGAGAGCATGATTTTGGAAAACCCAGCAGGTATCTACTCCTGCTGTTGCTCGCTGTTGCCACCACCACCACCACCACTAGCAGTGAGGCTGTCTGCAGGCCCAGAGCTGCATATCTCTGATGCATGATTTCGGGCATGGTTTAGTAAAGATAGGCTTATTTTAGGGGTATTAGGATGATTTTTTCTCCCACTCATTCCTCAGAGAGGAGTGTGGCCAGTATTAAGAAGGTGTAGGTTCTGACTTAGTAGGTTAAGATTGGATGCCTTATAGAGCCTGTGAAAGTCACTTTATCTTCAGAGGACTTTTCCCCATCTGTTTGCAATATTGAGCTAGACACTGTACAAGGAATGGTAACAGGCACAGGCTGTTTGTAGGGCAGACTTACATAAAGACAGGCTTTATTTTACAATTCTGGATTAGTTTTTTCATTATGAAACTGATACATATTTGCTCTAAGAAATATAATAGCACTGAAAAAAGTCTCTGTCTTCTGTCTCTGACACTACTCTCCAGAGAGAATCACCATTAACCAATTAGTTATGTGAGTGTAGACACTTTTTTATTTTTTTTTTTATTTTATTTTTTTTGTGGGTACCAGGGGGTTGACCTCAGGACCTCGCGCGCCAGCAGGCGCCCGTGCCGCTGAGCGATATCACCGGCCCCTTTTTCGTATGTGGGATCCGGGAGTCAAACTCGGGCCCTCGCGCTTGCCAGGCAGGCGCTTATGCCGCTGAGCCATCTCACCGGCCCTAGACACTTTTTTAAAATGCACATACACTTTTAAACATACATGTAATACTATCCATATTGTTTTGAAACTTTTTTTTTGCCTTAGTATATGGTGGCCATCTTTTTTGTGAAATCACATTTTAAGTTCTATATGAGCTCATTAATAAGCAAATTAATAAATAAGCAGAACTCTTAAAATCTGCACAAAGAAAAGGGCCATACTCTTCATTGAGTGGAAAATAAGACATTTTAAGGGCTTGCCTGCTTGGGAAGGAAGGCTCTCTGAAAAAGGTGGAATTTGTGGACCCCTCTGTTGGTATGGAAGGTGATGAGACCTGCTCCTCTTTCCATGCTTAGTGCACCCTAGTTCTAGAGATTGCTGTGATTTCATTTGTGTTTAAATGATCTTAGTGGAGTGATTGGCAGTAAGGTAAGCCACTTTCCCATGCCTAACGTGGCCCCTTGATGTTCTGTGGTTTTGCCAGTTTTGTGTAGTTTGATTCCAGGCAGTACCTTACTGAGAACCTTGAAACTCAGAAGACCTTTGGTTGCTGGGGTGTCCTAGGTAAAGAAAGAAGCTATGTGAGTATATACATATATGTGTTGGTGGTAGGCACAAGCCTTTCTAGTTTTCCCCAAAGAAGAGCAGTGAGAGAACCTGTTTATTGTCAGTAAAGCTGAGTTAGAATTTCCCCTTCCCTCTTCCTGCAACATACACACCAGGGATCTTGTTCATGTGATGGAAAAGTAGAAATTTGCAGAGTGTTCATCTGTAACTGAGTTACTCAGTTGAACAGTGTAGGGAAAAAGTGATTTGTGAAATAACAATAAACATGTCTATTTCGGAAAAAAAAATAGCCTACTGTCCGATGGTCATGATCTTAGAAGCTTGTTAGCTTGAGGGTATTGATCACATTGAAAGGAGCCAAGTTAGAAGAAGAAGAAAATGCTGGTTCTCTTTTGCCCACTCATAGTAAGCCCACACTTCTCTTGTCTTCTTAGTTCCCAAACTTCTATAGTGGGTAGCAGAGCTTTTGCTTGCCCTGCCTTTAATCCTGGATTCCCTGTCACCAAAGGTTGACCCTGGCTGGGCTGGGCCTACAACCCACTGCAGGAATTATTGTATTTCCCTTCAGACAAACAAGAAGCTGCCTAAGGACTAGTGATTGGAGCTTTTTGAATCTTTGTGGGGCAGGTTATGTTTTCATACTAACTAGATGCATGACATTAGGGAAGTACCTTAATCTCACTAAGCCTTGCATTCTCCCATTGGTAAAGTGGGGATGGTAATGCTAGTCTCAGAGTTGGTGGGAAACCCAAATAAGATAACATTGGGAGGCCCTCAAATATTAGCTTGGTAGAAAATGAAACTTACGGGATTCAGGTGCTCACAGAAGTTTAAATCATGTTTTAATTACCGCTGTAGACAAAGGCAATAGAGTGTGTTAGTAGGTGGAAGACTTTCAAGTCACCATTAACAATAGTTAGGATCCTTTAGAGGATAGGTTTAAGTTATCAGGAAAAGTTCATTTCTGTGGACAGCTCATTTATAGAACATTTGGGATCAATGAGGCATTGCTATATAATCAGCTTTCAACTATCCATAACAAAACTTACTTGTTCCAGCTACATGTGAACTACCTGTCCTAAGCCATGTGAGCTCAGGAAATGCAAACTCCCTTGCCTCTTGTGATAGTCCAAATAAGATGTAATTAGTTAAGTAAACATGTCCAAAAATTCCCAAAATGAAGTGGTTAGTTTTCTATTGTTGGGTAATCCATAGAATATTGCTCCTATGTTGACGTGGGTAACTGATCTTAATCACAAGAAAAATGGTGAACTTTGCCCCCTGGAACAAGGAATGTTATAGGCTTTTACTTCCCGGGTCATTTGTGCCCTCACTGACACATCCCTCCAGTCTCTGACCTCAGGTCAAGGTGGCAAGTTTATGAGACATGGATTGGGAGGGAGGCAGTCCTTCAAAGACTGGAGGCAAAGAAGACTTTAAGGTTAAACTTGATTCATTTTTAGGAAAATGGATGCACCTGGAGACCATGATGTTAAGTGAAATAAATCAGATACACAAGTTTAAATATCACACAAGTGTAAATATGAGAAAACCAAAATTTAAAGAGCAAAATAAAAGATAATAGAAAGTAGGAATATAGATCTTTTTCAAATGAGAAGAGGATCAAGAGATAGAGGGGGAAGGAGGAAAGGGGAGGGGTATGAAAAAAGAATTAAGATGTGTTATGTACATGTAGCAACTCCACACAATGAATGCAATCATTATGTACTGCAAACATGTCCTAATAAAAAGAAAAAATGAAAGAAAGAGAAGACCATGTGTGAGAATGCCCTGTATGGACTGTACTCCAGGGAAGGTTTGAGTAGTTCTCCCTTCCCCACTGCTACTGGGATTCAACTTTTGGCAGGAAGAGCCAATGCTGAAGAAATTGTGGAAAGAGCCCTAATGACTCTTTCTGGGCAAGATCCTCTGTAACTTCTAGTTGTTGAGCAGCCCATAAAAGGAAATTTCAAGGGTTAGGAAGCTGAGTGGGAGTAATAAGTTTAGGGGATAGCTGCCTGTTTTTCAAATAGTTCCCCATTTAAAATAGCCCAGTCATAAGTTAATTGAAGAAACCTCTTTACAGTTTAGCTGGTAATGGGCTGTAATTATTTTCCAGTGCTCCTAGCTTTTCTTACCTTGTGTCTGAACTAAACAATAGTACCCAACACAAATAGTGGTAATTCTCTATATTTGTAATTTGCTTTGTGATTGTAAAACCTTTTTGTATGGCTAGTATTATGTCACTTGATATTCATTAACTCTCTGCAGTTGGCAGGTTAGGAATTACCCTCTTTTCCATATGAGGAAACTGAGGTTCAAAGAGGTTAAGTGACTCTTCAAAGATTAGTCAGCTAGTTAGGAACAAAGACAGGACTTGAGTGGAAGGCAGCAGACTTTGGTTTTAGGCTACATGCAGGGACAGATGTGAGAATGGGAAACAAAAAGCCTGGACATATACTCTGGTCTTGGTTAGGCAAGAGTTCTAAGAAAGTAAGGTTCAGCTTTAAACATTTGTCCCTTTCCCCATTCCAGTTGGCTGCTAACCTCTCTTCAAAAAGACTATGAATTAAGGATAAAGTTTACCATGTCTGTCTGTAATCCCAGTTATGTGGGAGGCTGAGGCAGGAGGATTTCAAGTTTGAGGCTAGCTTGGGCAACTTAGTGAGATCCTGTTTCAAAATAAAAGAAAAAAAAAAGGCTAGGTTAGTGGTAGAGTGTTTGCCTAGCATGTGAGAGGCCTTGGGCTCAACACTGGGGGGGGGAGAGAGAGAGAGAGGTTTAGAGAAAATTCTAGCAGTTGGGGGCTATACAAAGATGGCAACCTGTTATGTTACTTGTCTTGTTTCTGCCTCCTTAGGGACTGGCCTGTTTTGGTAGCTGGCTTCCTCTATCACCTTTTTGCTACTTTCTGACAGACCACTGCCTTCAAGGCTAGTTGAGCCAATAACTTATTTACTTTGCCATGCTCCTAGACACATAAAAGTTGCTTTTTAGTGAGTGAGAATTGTTTGGGGGCTGCTTAGACCTAGCTAATACAGGATTTTGTTTACACATTGGCAGGCACATGAGCATTGATCCAGTTTCTTATTGAGATAAAAAGGTATTGGGGAATTGTGGAAGGGGCATTGTTTTGCAGTTGTAGAGCTGTGGTTTAGTCTGAGCTCTGTTGCTAGCTTCCCTGGACAATCTTTCAAGTTTTGGTGGTACTGGGAAGCAAACCCAGTGCCTTAAGTATGCTGAGCATGTAGTCTAAATCACAGAGCTATACCTCTAGACCCTCCCAGGGCAATTTTGCCCCTGTCTGGGCCATAGTCTATTCTACAAGGGATTAGTTTAGCTAATCTCTGAGGGTTTTTACTGCTTTGAAGTTCTGTGATTTATTCAGAAATGTTAAACTTCCCTAACAATGGGGGTTGGTTTGCCCTGCTGTGGGTGGGGTATGGTGGCATGTGTCTCAGAAATGGTCTCTTTCTTTGAGGAACTGAGACAAATGGGCAACTTTACCAACTCTGAGAGATTGGGAATACTCAGCTGTGTCTAGCTTTTGGAAGGGTTACCTCCATAGAAAGCCTTGGGCATGCTCAATGGCATAATTGGGTGAAGGGGCAGGATAGCAAGGGTGGCAGAAGTCAGTCTAGACCTAATGTGGGTGAGGAGGCAAGAGGTGCTCTGGAGAGAGTTCTTAGAGAATCCACCAAAAACAGGTGACAGATTGATGTCATGGAGTAGTTTAGCATAGTTCTGGTCACAAGCATCTGACAAGCCCTGAGGAATGTGACACCATCACATGGGAATGTGTCACTAGAGCTGCTGAAGGTTGTGGAGACAGGAAAAGCAGTTTCCCCTTGTCACCGTACACTCTTAACAGGATGGGAGGTCCTTAAAGTTGGGCCATAATCACCGTATGTGGCAAGTGAAAAAAGCTAGTTCTTAAAGGCAGATAACATTAATACTTTATTATTTCATTACTTTTTATTTTAGTGTAATATAAGTTGACAGTAATAAAGAAAATATAAAAAGCACCCCTCTTTTTTCAATGAAAAAATAAAACAAAATTTCATAACAAAATAAGAGAATAACAAGAGTTAATACACTGTATCATCTTCAAAGTAGTTACTCAGAGTACAAGATATAGACAAAAAAGATTCTCTCTTACAAAGAAGAAACAGATAATAGCACAAAACTTTCTTTTCAGTGAACTAAGAGAGACTAGTAGTATGAATGAAACAAATTAACATATATATTAAATAGTTTTGAAACAATTGAGTAAGTATTTTGGGAAATTATTTGAACTTCTCTCCACTTGCTACTTATCTATGTTCTTTATATATATCTCCTCATATAAGAGAAACCATGCGATATTTAAGCTTGTATATCTGACTTATTTCACTTAACATTATGTTCTCAAGCTACATCCATTTACCTACGGGTGCCTCAAATTTATCTTTCTTTATGGCAGAGTAGTACTCCATTGTGCATATATACTACATTTTCCTTATTCATTCATCTGTTGATGGATATATATATATATATATATATATATATATATTATGTCCAAGATCTAGCTATTATAAATTGTGTTACTATGAATATGGTTATGCATTTATCCCTGTAATATGATGATTTTAACTCTTGGGAAGATACCTAGAAGGGGCATAGCTGGATCAAATAGAATTTCTATTCTTAGTTTTTTGAGGAATCTCCACACGGATTTCCATAGTGGTTGTATTAGTTTACATTATAATAACAAATGCTGATGAGGATGTGAGAAAAAAAGACTCTTCTTTACCAAAAAGAAACAAACAAAACTTTCTAACAAAACAAACAAAGGACACAAATTTCTTTTCATTGAACAAGGAGAAGCAAGTAGTATAAATGAAACAAATTAGTATATATCTTAAAATAATTTTGAAACAACGGAATAGATAATTTGGGGGATATTTGAACTTCTCTCTACTTCCTATTTATCTTATACTTTGCCGCACACACACACACAATATGTATGTGTATATTATATATATGTTGAGTTGTACTCACTTTCCTATGAATGCTTCGTTTGTCTTTCTTTAGAGAAATGCAAATTAAAACTAAATTAAAACTTAATTGAGATACCGTCTTACCCCAAGAAAGAATGACTGTCATTAAAAAATCAAATAATAACAGATACTGGCAAGGATATAGGGGAAAAGGAACCCTTCTACATTGTCATTGGTAATGTAAACTAGTACGACCCCTGTGGAAATCAGTGTGGAGATTTCTCAAAACACGAAAACTAGAAATTCCATTTGATCCAGTTATCCCTCTTCTAGGTATCTCCCCAAAAGAGCTAAGTGATCATATTACAGGGATACATGCATACCCATATTTATAGCAGCACAATGTATAATGGCTAGATCTTGGAAACAGCATAGATGTCCATCAACAGATGAATGAATAAAGAAAATGGTGTTTATACATAATGGAGTAGCACTAGTACTTTAGAGGAAAGAATAGTCATAATGCTTGCTTAATGTCAAAGCATGTAGAGTTAGATTTGCTAGTGCTGATACATTTTACCATTTTCCTTTTGGACTTGGTGCAAAGGTTGGAAAAGGGGGAAATTTGAACTTATGGCCCTACTGGCCCTAGAATGAAGCTGGAAGTTAGTTGTTAGAGTTGCCCTTCTCATGATATAGGGCTGCATTTTCCATGGAACCAGCTAACTTTCCTCTCTTTTGATCTACTTTGTCCAAGTTGTCCCTGGAGAAGTTCAGCTTGCTTGTGCAGATGGTATTAGCCAGTCTGTAGAAGGATATGTGGGCTCTAGTTGGTCTGGATTAGGATTGTGTATTTTTATTTATATCTATATTTGTGTATGTACCTTTATCTATATCTATATCTATCTAATTGAGAGAGGGGGTCACACTTTGTAGTACAGACTGACATAGAACTCGTTATCCTGCTGCCACAGCCTCCTAATGGCTGGAATTACAGGCATGTGCTACCCTGCCTAGTTGGGCTCAATACTTTTTGAGAGCTCTCCAAAGAGATTAGGACATTAGGCAAAGGTTGATAATTATATCTTTAATGGGAGCTTTTCCTTGTTACCTGTAAGAAAACTGAACTTGAGAAAGAGGGGTTTTGTGCCCCTGCCCACACAGCATTGATAAAGCTGAGCTGAGACTTTGTTCAGGACCATTTCTTTTCTGGTAGCTAGAGGTAAAGGTGGCCCTGACAGCTAAGTTCAGCATCCTCTAAACTTGAGCAGAGGATGTGGAGTGTATGTGCGTTTCAGCCCCGATCCACAAATGCTAGAGGAAGAGGTGGAGTTCAGAGTAGCTAACAAGACCCAAGGGAAAGGAGTAGCTGTCTTTAGAAAGCGAGTTCACTGTCTGAGCATGTACAGACCAGTAGTGGTGATGGTGGGGAGGGTAAAACAGGATGGGAAGTGAGTAATGCCATGGGTGCCAAGACATTCAGTTAGTGAGAACATTACAGGCAGTTTGTGAGTAAGAGCCCATGGACCTGGTGACTTCACTTCTCAGCTCTATATGGAAGTGCTGGGCTGAGGCTCTGTCTTGTATCCAAAGCAGCATGCTTGGGAACTGAGGATTGCTTATTTTCTAATTCCTCCTTCAGCGGGGTGGCCTTTATACCTGATTAGTGAGTGAACCCAGCTATACAGCAGCCTCTCATAGGTCCCAGCCATTCTTGCTCCTGTACCTTCAGAGTGCATCAAGGTCTGCTGCATGCTGGGCACCATATCACAGTGTGGTCATTGACTGCTTTCCCCCTGGTTTATAGGTGGTAGAAAAGGGGCTACGTGTTCTTTCAGGGACATGTGAATGTGCTTAATAGACAAACAGCATCAGGAGGACAATTTGAGTTTCTTTTCTCTTTCCATCCTCCAAAGAAAAATTTTATTTGGGAGAAAAAGTAACTGGGAAGCTACTTTGAAGTAGTTGTAACATTAGGTTGGTCAGTTTAAATACTGTGGCTCCCTGTTGGATCCACACACAATCTTTACACACAAATGTTAATGCATACAAAGCAAAAAGGCATTGTTAAATAAAACAGCAATAGTTACTGCATATTAGGTCTTGTGACCAGTTGCACATGATTAAAATTACATTCCACATTCACATCCACAGTACTTGTCCACCATTTAACATCTCAACCAAAACATTACTCATGCTTTGAGAAGTAGAATGTGAAGAGCCTACTAGTCCAGGTTTCAGACCTTCCAGATAGTCAGTCAGTGGGGTTATCTGCCTACCAATATTTGGTCTAGCCTAGCCATTGGCAAATTTGCCTGTGGGGCCTGTTTTTGTATGTACGGTAAAAATAGGTTTTATATTTTAAAAGCATTATTAAGAGAAGAAAAAAGAAGACTATGTAACCAAGACCATTATGTGGCCCACAGAATTAGTTTGCCAACTCCATAGACCAGTGGTGGTGAACCTATGGTGTACATGTTTCAGCAAGCGTGCAGAGCCCTCTCAGTCAGCACATAAGCCAAGTTGCCTCAGCAGCTGAGCGTCGGATATTCAGGTTTAATTGCAGTGTTTGCACTTTGTGATAAATAACTGGGCTTTGGGTTGCAGTTTGGGCACTCAGTCTCTAAAAGGTTCGCCATCACTGCCATAGACTATGCTTTGGACTACCAATTTATTGTATACCCATTTCTTTTTATTTATTTATTTATTTATTTTTTTGAGATAAGGTCTTGCTATGTCGCCCAGGCTGGCCTTGAACTACTAGCTCAAGCAATCCTCCTGTCTCAGCCCCTTAAGTCACTGGGATGATGGGCACATGATGCCATGCTGGCTTATACTCATTTTTATATTCACCTTTATAGTCACCTCTTTGCCGAGCCAGGTACACTGTAGGCCTTTGAAGTCTTATTTATGATTACAGTACTTGTTGCAAATAATGAATCTCTTCCATGTTGATTACTAAATTACTAAACCACTGTTTCCTTCTGCTGTACACTTGAGGTCATAGTTACTTGGGGTATCCTTGGAGTGGAAAGCACTGGATAAACGAAACTTTCCTCTAGTTCACTATCCATTGTAAAACTTTGCTTTTCATCCCAGATGGCCCCAAATCTAATAACTATTCAGCTGCTATTGATAGTAATTAGGGAAATTTTAAAACAAAACATAAAGTCCAAAGCTGTATTCAGTAGGGGGTTCCAGAACTGGGGCCAGCTGTTCCTGTTCTTTCCCCTACACTCCATCCCTGGCTTTGTTGAGCCTCCTAAAATCAAACCTAGCTCTTTGAGGTGGTGCTTCCATTGTGTTATTGTGGAAGTACAGTTGAACCGAAAGAATCCTGGATACTTTTGGTAGAAAATAGTGAACCTGTTTAGAGTTGTGAGAGTTATACTACAGTGTGGCTCTGGTGGTAGGCTTACCCATCCAGGTAAGCTTTCCCAGAAAGTTCCATCTGTAGTCTTTTCACCTGTTGCACCATATTAGCTGTTGTCTGTTTATGTGGGGGCACGCATGTTTGGACACTCATACTGCTCCAAGTCTTTGTAAACCTTGGAGTGACCTTGGAGTGGAAGGAGTATGCGCTGAGGCTAAGTTACTCTCCTACAAGGGTCAGGGTTGTAAGAGGAGCTCCAGGCTTGCTCTGGAACGCTTTCTCTTTTTGGTACTGCTATGACTGCCTTCCCCATCCATAGGTACAATTGTAGATGCCTAAACAGCTATTGGCTATGAGATCTGGGAGACACTGTCACTGGGCTTCCTGACCTGGAGTAATACATGGGACACAAAGGGGTAAGCAGTATTTATCAAGGCTGCTTCTACCCGCGCTGTAGTACTTCTAAAGCCTAGTAACTCTACTCTCAGTAGTTGAATAGATGTGAAAATTATGCAAAGATGCTTCTGCCCCTTAAGCACTGAAGCATATTTGTAGGTAGTCAGTGAGATTGGCTTAAATGATTTTCAGGTGACAATCAATGGTGACCATCCCAAGTAGAGTTGCTTCAGATTTTCCCATGACTTTTTGGATGATTTAAGAGAAGGAAGGTAAGTAGCCATAAGAAAAAGAAGTGGGTTTATAATTATAGTATTTTTCATCCTTCAACCATTATTTATACTTGCATGACCTTAGGTAAGGCATTTTACCATCTCTGACCCTTAGCTTTTCTTTAAAGTGGAGACTAGTAAGGTTACCCACTTCCCTGAGAATTATGAGAGAATCAAAGAGCTCAAGAGTGTGGAAGTATACCTAGAAGGATACCTGAAATATTGAAAATGCCTGATAAATGTCCTATTTCCCTAAATCTCTTTCATTATATTTTTTTCCTTTAAGTATTTGAGATCAAAGAATTTTAGGACCCTGCTAGGCTCTACCTCTAATTTGCAGTGGGCCCTCTATACTGTACTAGCTCTGTATGATTTTATTTTATTTTTATTTCTTTGAAATGGAGTCTTGCTATGTAGTCATAGACTATGTGTTCTTGAACTCACTATGTAACCAAGGCTGGTCTCAAACTCTCCATCTTCCTGCCTCAGCCTCCAAGTGTTGGAATTTATAAGTGTGTGACTTCACACCAGCATGAATTTTTTAATAGACGAAAAAAGTGGTACTTGAAACAGTGATACCATGATTGATCTAGTTTGTGGTGAACTCCGCTGTGCCTTCCACTGCTGCCTGTTGGGTGGAGGTGAAGGGTCAATTTGAGAATCCTTGAGGGTGTGTCTGTCACTTTGTAAAGGGGAACTCATGTTCTGGGGAGCTTTGAAAGTCCTGAGGCATCAGGCAGTGAAGGAAAAGGAGAAGAAATGTATGAGACCCAGGGTAGAAAAGGTGGTTGTGGGGTGAGAAGAATAGAGGATGTGGAGAGGAGAAAATGATTAAAGGAACCCTTACTCAAGATAACAAAAGTTTGTGAAATCAGTGGGTCCCTGGCCTTTTGCAGAACCCTTGCAGTCTTGGCTGGGGCCTACTGCAGGCCCTTACTGTGTGGGTAGCTTTCACTTCCTCTTTGTGTGTATGTGGGGTGGGGAGAGGAGGTGTGGGTGCAGGGGGATCATATTCTGATTGCCCCTTCAGGTCTATCTATAGGTGAACAGATTCTCCATATGGATTAAAGCATGTTGTAGTGGACTCTTTCAGTTCTGGACATTGACTCCCACAGTGTCTATGGGAGCTAGAACAAGGAGTGCTCATTAAACAAAGCTCATGCCTCAGTGGGCTGTGGGAATAGAGTCAGCTTCTTACCTGTATCTCGTACATAGCCAGTTTGTCTGGCTTTGTCTTCAGGGATTTCTGTTTCTGCCTGTGGCACACATTTCCCCAAAATTTGATGAGTTGGTATCTAATACCAAGTTGGTGAGGGGTTTATAATTTATTTTCTTTAGATAGATTCTGGAAAGGTCAAGAAGCTGGGAAAGGAGGGCTTGGTCATTAACTTCATGATTTTGGGAGGGTATTCACTGGCTATAGGTTTTTCTGTGGCATTTGGAAGTCATGCATTGTGTTTCTTGCCTTGTGTCTTTGCACATGCCATGTCTCTATCCAAAACACCAGGAGAACTTCCCTTTCCCTTTAACCTTTTTTCAGGGACAGTCTTATTTATCGCTCAGGACATATCAGCTCTTTCTCTTGAAATCTGCTTTCTCATCTCCTTTGTTTCTCCACTCACTTTCCCATTATAGTCTGGGTGCCCCTTCTTTGTATTTCCACAGTTGCTTCTTATTATCTGTATCACTGCCTTTCCTGAATGGAATGGAATTACTCATTTACGTATCTACAAGTTGCCTTCCTCCAACAAAAGTTCAATCTCAATCTCTCTCTCTGTCTCTGTCTCTCTCTCTCTCTCACACACACACACACACACACACACAAAGGAGTAATCTCAAAGCCTGGTCTATACTGAGTGTCTGATAACTTGGTGGTTTATAGAACCAATATGTGTGTTTATGTTTGTGTTTGAATGTGGATTCTCTTTGAAACATTTGAAGTAGGTGAAAGGTAGATTTATTTGCTATTCCAGTGTAATAAGAAGAAACATTAGTACAATTTTAGGTTTTTTTTCTTTTTTCATTGTAGAATAACGTAGGTTGTCTGGACCAGTAGGGAAGCTTTTGTGTACAGTAAATGCCCGACTTCCAAATGAGTTCCGTTCTGGGAGAATATTTGTAAGTTGAATTCTTTTGTAAGTCTGACAAAGTGAGTCTTATACACCTTTGACACAGATATACAGTATATATTGCTTTGCTTTTCCTAGCAGTCCCCTCCACATCACAACTACTTTTTTTCTTGCTTTCAGATATCCTGGGCTCTGATTGAGCACTGTATAGTACACTATCACACACAGCAGCACAACTGTGACAATGTCCGGCAGACACATAAGCTACTTCCACTGTTTGTTTGGACCTACGAATGTTCCTAATGTGAGGATTGTTCGTATGTGAGGAAGTTCACAATTTGAATGTTTGTGAGTTGGGGACTTACTGTAATTTCTATAGAGATTCTGATTGGACTTTTCCTGAAGCTTTCTGAAGAAACTAGACCGAATTTGGGATGATGGGAAGAAAGGTTGTTGGTTTACCCAAAGAACCGACCTGTCTGTGTGTGTATGGAAGGGGTGAACTGGGTGGGTTCATGTATGCTCACCTCAGCATTCAGGAGCACAAATATATGTGTTTGTGGTAGTAAGGGTGCTAAAAAACCTTGGTATTGTTGCTGGATAGGTTGAGTAGTTTTTACTGTCTTCAGTAAATTGGTAGCAGAGTTTGTGGCTTGGAGGGCAAGATGTGGCTTTATCAACTCAAAAAAAAAAAAAAAAAAGAAAGAAAGAAAAGCCAGCTTTTAGAGAAGTTATATCAAGTTATGTAGGGAGCAAAACCAGTAAGCTGGATGCTATGTATTCTCTTAGCTCCCTCCCAAGGGACTTTTCCAAGCAATCATAGATCCATAGAGCCTGAAGGCATTATTTGTGCTATCTGTATTGTATCTCTGCCTCCAGGATGGTGGGCATGATAAAAATGAAGGCTATGATCCAGTGGCTATAAAGAGAGACACTTGCAGCAGGTCAGCCTTCAGCACATCCACTGGAGGTAGGTATTTTTGACAATCTGTGTTTTCTTAAGGCCTATGTGATAAACCTTGTCCCTTGATTCAGGCAAGTGTTGGGTTGGCCTGCCAGATCAGGTGTAAGGACCAGTAGGCTTCCTGCTTAGGGATGGTGAACCCTAAAGTCCTTCTTACAAGCTCAGCCAAGGATTATACCACAGTAAAGGTCTGCTCTTAGTGAGGCAGTGTTGTGGAATGGTATCTGCCTTCTGCCTTCTCATGCTAGAGGAATGAAGAGATCTTCCCTGAATATTTAGATGGAATGTTCAGCTACATTCTTTGACATGTTTACAATCTGGGAAAGGAAGACAAGTGGGAGAGCTAGGGAGTAAGCTGGTTAGATAGGAGTGAAGAGAGATTCAGCAGTGACTGGGGTTGTGGCATCCTACCCCTTCTTTGAGTTTGTTGGAGGACCTGGTCCTATAGGTTTGAAGCCATTTTATTTTTCCAAGTGGCCAAAGCCACTGTAGGTCCATTAAATCATGCTGTGTTAGCAGAAATGCCAATACTAGCATCTAAAACCCATGTGTAGTGAGACTTGAGTGACATTTGGGAACTTTTTTTAAATATAGTTTTATTGTAGTTTTGCATCCTCATGGTTCATTAATTAAGGAAGAACACTGGCATATTGTCTTCCACTATCCAAATGTAGAAGAAATGCAGAAGTTTTTCCAGAATTCATTTTCCCAGAAGTACTTTGCCCTATCACCATCTATATGTAGGAATGGGTCCTCCAATGTGAATGATGCTACCAATGCTAGCTAGTCACCCTTCCTGTCTCCCATCTGTGAAACTGTGAGATTAATTGTAGATTATTCAGCCTGATCAGGCAGAGAACTCCAGCTCCCTCTCCAGTCAACAAAAGCCTCCAGTGAGAGGAAGTGTGGTAATGACATTATCTTTCCCCAGGCAGCCACGTGTTCTCTGAGAACAGGATGTGGGGAGGGTTGGGTCCCAGTCACAGGGTATGGGGCGGTGCGGGAAAGTAGAGTAGAGGTATAGCCATGAGTGTTGGTGCCTGCCTCCTTGGCTTCAAGAGGCTCAGGAGAGTCCCTTTTTTCTTAACTCTTCACTCACGTGTATACCCCCGCCAATGGCATGTCTGTATTCTTATCCAAAGAAAGACTATACCTGAGAAATACATCTGTATGAAGCCCAGCTCTTTGACCTACAGGAGCTCAGGGGCATGGAATGGGTGATTTGAGGGCTTCTCACTGTACCAGCCTATGCCTTGTGAGTCCTGCAGCCATAGGACATTTTGGCAAGGTGTTTTTTGTTGAGGTGGACCCCAGGAGACAATAGGGCAGCTTTGCTGCTCTTCCTCAGTGCCCTAAGTGGTTGCTTCCCCCCATGGCTCCTTACCACACTGAGGTGATTTGCATGTTCTGTTTCCTTTTAGGCCCCAACTTCTCCCTACCCCCACTGTTTTTGCTGGGGACCTTTGGAGATGTGTTGCCTGGGGTGGGGAAAAGAGGATGTAGCTAGTTTCCTGTGTAAGAAAGGGTGGGGCACCTGCCTTCCTGCCTGCTTGCCTGCCCAGCTGCCATTTACCCAGTGCTTGAGGAACTGCCAAAAGGGTTCATTTCAGAGTCACCAGTGGATGAGGGGAATCTCTGAGGTGTAGGGATGATGCTTTGCTATGCTGGTCCCTCTGCACAATGGAGATGGCCGGACTTCCTTTTGCTGGAGTCACAATGCTGAAAACATTTTTAGAAGCCAACTAGTATAACTACCTCATATTATAGGTGGGAAAACAGGGAGCTTAGAGTTATAATTCCCATAAGGAATCAGTGGCAGAGCTAGGTGAGTAGAATTCTAGAAGGTCAGACCTGGGATTCTCTCTCTGTCTCCAAGCTGCTAATCTAATGGGTTGTAGACTGTTTGGCTAAGCTGCCTGCTAAGCTGTAGCCCATATTCAACCAGAACAGCTTTTTTTTTACATACTTCATATTTTTAAGTTTTATGTAATTTTCTGTTTGTGAGAGTGATGATGCACAAAGCTGCTAAAATGTAAAAATGTCAGAAGCCACTGGATAAGCCACCAGTATAGTTGGGGACATTCAGACCTGGAGGGAGAAGAGAATGTCACAAGGTTACTAGGACCAGACCCAGACCCAGACCCAATCTCTGGACCACCATTCTTGGGTGGTTGGTCCCAACTAATGGTGTGGCTGCCTGTGCCACAAGCAGGACTACCCCTCCCATGTGCTGCCTTGTTCTTTCCCCATCTCAAGGAGAATCCCTCTTATAGTACCCTAAGATAAAGGTGGAGGTCAGAGGCCACTAGGTTTCTTGGATGAAGTTAATGATAATGGGCAAGACTTTGGAAGAATCCTCTGTAACCCTAAATGAGAAACTTGGAAGGGCAAAAAATAGTATACTGATAGTTGAGGAGACCTGGATTCTAGTATTGTTTCCGTGGTCAAGTAAGTCATTGTTTTGTTTTGTTTTTCTACCTCACTGAGACTATTTCTCCCTTATGTAAAATGGTGCTTGTCTCTTCCCTGCCAACCATATGGGGTTGAATCCTGTGAGAGAATATGTGTAGGCAAGTGTCTTTTACACAGTAGAGGACTGCACTCATGGTGATAGGATGATTATTGTATACAGGTAGGTCAGAGACTTGGGAAAAAATGGATTGATATTGAGGTTGCAGGAGAAGGAAGCTAAAATTTAACAAATATTTACTATAAGACAGGTACTTTCCTGTAAGTAATGGAGATAATGCCATCCTCACAACAATTCTATGAGGTAGGCATTATTACTCTCATTTTATTTATAGGGAAACTGAGGCTTCAATTCTAGGGACTTATGATGACTCAGGGTCTCACTTTAGAGCCCTTGGTCTCTGTCAGGTATTTATGAAGAACCTTTAAGAATGTGCTGTAGTTTCTACTGGGGCTTTCCAGCCCACTCCCTGACCCATCCCAGCCTCTGTCCTCTGTGGGGATGGGGATGTCTCGTACTGCTTTTATGATTCAGGTCTGGGTTCTTAACCCTCAGCTTTCCTTGCCGATATACCAGGCACAATTAGGTGCCCTTGTTTAGCTTTTAGCTGACAAGGAGCCCTTTGGGTCAGCCACTTTTTGGCTGACAGGAGGAGCTTCCTCTATCCTGCAGTGCTGGTAAGGAAAGCCAAGGATTTGTAGCTAGCCAGGGAGACCTGGCTTTTGGTCAGTGTCATGCAGCTGAAAGACGGTTGCTTCCCTTCTCTGGAACTCAGTTTCTTCATTTGCAAAATGGGTTTAAGGATGTTTACTTGGATGTGTTTCATGTCTGGTGTTGTGGCTGTAAATATCTATCAACTATCTGATAAAGTCATTTGTACTTTTTGACAATTCCCACTGTAAAAAAAAAAATCCCAGTATGTTCAATTTCAAGCTACCGACATAAAGTCCTTGATGGAGGAGTTGGGAAGAGATATGCATGATCATCTCTAGTGTAAGCTAGTTCCAGTGTACCATTGCTAATTACACTTATCTTAGACTTGCATCCTCTCCCCTCCAACCTGTATAAATGAAGCATTCTCTCACCATGCCTCTTCTTAAGTTCCTAGAGCATCCAGGGACATCATTAAGGTCTGCTCCTTCACTGGAAGTTCTCCCAGGAAAGTGAAAGAGGAGGTGTGTCCAACCTGTGGCCCTTTTTTTTGATTTTTTACTCATATATATATATATTTTTTTTTTGAGTGAAGAGGAATTAGCTTGGGCCACATAGAAAATATGTATAGTTAATATATATAAGTAATAAAACTTCTTTTTAAAATTTTTATTGTAACTTTTAAAAAAGAGGTTGCTTCAGTGTTTAAAAGGCTAAGAACTCATCTGGGAATGGCGTGCCTGTAACCCTAGCACTCTGGGAACCTGAGGCAGAAGGATAACAAGTGCAAGTCCAGCCTGGGCAACTTATTGACTTAGTGAAACCCTGTCTCAATAAAAATAAAAAAGGGAGCTGGGGATGTAGCTCATTGTTAAGGCCCTGGTTCAATCACCAGTACTGAAAAAAAAGGCAGAGAACTTGAGGGCTCTGATTAGGGCCCTAATTAATGAATTTTGATCAATATATTTTGGCTGCTGAGGTATATGCACCAGCTGTTTCCTTCGTCTGTCTGGTTCTTAACTAGATAGGAAGATGGTTGGACATTCTGGACAATGACCCAAAGGTTTGGTGCATTTAGCTTTCTAATTGGAATGGCAAAGTCTCTTCTTCATGCCTGCAGAGCCAGCTCTGCCAGGTACCAGCTTCAAGGTCCCTATCATGGGGATCTCTGGGCTGGAAGCATTTTGGAGGACTAGACTTCTGGTTATATGCTCTCATCTCACCATCTGTACTGGAGGCTGTTTCTTTAAACTTGCCAGACAGTAAGAATCACCTGAGGTACTTGTTCTGTATAGTTTTTTTTTTTTTTTGGTACCAGGAATCGAACTCAGCCTGAGGTACTTGTTGAAATATGAATTCCCAAGTCCTTCCTCTGGATAGTAGGCTTGGGATGGGGGTCCAGGAATCTGAGCTTTTGACAGGTGCCTCAAATGAGTCTTATGATCAGTTAAGCTTGGGAAACCCCTCATTAGCACGCCACAACAGGTTGGCATCATTATGCCCATTTTACAAGTGGGATTTGAGAGCTCATGGCCTGTTATTGGTGGAGCTGGATCTTGATTTTCAGTACAGCCGCATTCCTCTTACTACGGAGATATTATTTTAGTGCACAGTAGTGTCTTTGGTGGTGATTAGTGATGATTCCTTAGGGAGGAGCGGGTGTAATCCTTGGGCTACTTTACAAACAAGACCAGTGTGCAGAGGGATTTAGGGGTGGTAGCACCACTGATTACGTTGTTGAGTGTTTTGTGGGTGTGGATTATATTCACCCTGGAGAACCATTTACACTGCCCAACAGCCCCGATGTTGTTGTAGTTGCTCTTACTTGCTATGTTTCTTTTTGGTCAGAGATTCTAGCCTTTATTACTTTTATTTTTTTTTTTTTGGCAGTACTGGAGATTGAATCAAGGCCCTTCATACTGAGCTACATCCCAAGGAAGCCCTTTTTGATTTTTTTATTTTGAAAAGAGATAGGTGGCTAAGTTACCCAGTCTGGGCTCAAACTTGCAGTCTTTCTGCCTCAGCTTCCCAGAGTTCTGGGATCACAAGAATGTGCCACCACACCCAACTTCCTTCTAGCCAGTTTAGCACTAGTTCATGGGAATTGTTGGTTCAGGAAGCTATAATCTATAATTATAGATTATAATCTATAATCTCCTAAATCTGACTGGTCCTTGAAATTATATGAGTCTCTTAACTTCTGATGTCTAGGCCCTAATAAATCATAACTGAACTAATAAATCAGAATCTTTGTGAATGAGGCCAGGGAATTTGTATTGAAAAAATACCTCAGGAGATTCTGGTAATCCATTTTGCCAACCCAGTTTATAATCTTTGGGATGCTATCTGGGGTGTTTGGAAGTTTGGTAGGTTGTGTTGAAGGGTGGGGGACGTGACTAGAGAAATGGCCAGACAGAATCCAGAACAAGGAAAGATCAGGTAGTCTTTGAAAAGGATAAAGTACAGTAGGTGCTCTGTTGTGCTTTGTTTTCTCTTAGGGCTCTGCTTCTTAGGGGAAATCTCTGTCCCTCTCAAGAGAGAAAGCACTTAAAATAACTCAGGTATAAGTGTATGTCTCACTGTTGTGTATCGCTTTATATTGTCTAAGCCAACTAAAAATTTAATTACATTTTAGAGTTTGCCCACAAAGGGAAGAAGTCATTTATGCTGGGAGGACTCTTTAGAAGTTTACTTGGGCAGCTCCTCATCTTTTATAGTCACAGGTTTTTGTTTTAAATCATACTTGTCAAATAGGATATGTGTAGTAAAATGGCTGAAAGGGGAGGAGTTATTTATCACATTCTAGTTATGATGTGCCAAGTACTTCCAAGTGACCTGTAATGAGGTTGATATTATTAGGCCCATTTTATAGATCAGGAAGCCATCTTTTGTTTTTTTCAGCTGTATTGCCTGGGAAGTGAACCCAGGGCCTCAGGTATTGGAGGCCAGGACTCTACCACTGCCAGCCCTAAAACCTGGTTGCATGGTAGTTAAAAAGCCAACCTTATCTCAACTCTGGGGTTAAAAATAGAGCTGTTTGTTGTTGTTGTTTGATATTGGGGATTGAACCCCGGGAGCATTGACCTACATCTCCAGCCCTTTTTTGTTTGTTAATTTTGAGGGAGGGCCTTACTAAGTTGCCCAGGCTGTCTTCATTCTTGTGATCTTGCCTCATCCTCCTGAGCTTGGATTACAGGTGTGTAACACCACACTTGGCAAAAACAGATCTTTTTAACTAGGCTCAAACCCTCCTCCTGTCCCTGCATAGTTGACTGATTCCGGCTTCAGTGGTTTTAAGACCCAGGGGTGCTGGACAGGACCTAATTCCCACGAGCAATCCATGGAACTCAAGCTGGGGCTTAGATCAGCTCCAGTGTGCTTCAGAGCTATGGTGCTGGAGGTTGCTGGGCTGTGTTCCTGAACAGAGGGAACAGAGCCCTCTTCTGGTGCTCCAGGCATAGCTGGCATCTTTAGGCAGCCAAAAATGGTTTGTGTCTCCAGTCTACAAATACTTCCTGTGAAACTTGCAGACAGGAAGCTGGGTCAAGCAGAGAGTGAAGCTCAGCTGGGTGTGGCCACAGAGAGCAGCTTCGCCCATTTGAAAACGTACTTTATTAACACTGGGCCCTTTCCTTTTTATTTCGGCACCTTCAAAGTTTTATGGAAATTGAAAGAACCTATTGTTTTTGGCTGCCTGGAAGCAAACCCATTCCTCAAATTCTCTGCTTTTTTTCTTCCCCTATTATTATAAAAGATTTAGTGACTTAGCAAGGCTTTGTCCCAAAATAATAAAAAAGGGCTGGGGAGTTTAATCTCCAGTACCTACAGAAATGAATAAAGAAGTCAGTCACTGTCCCTAGAATGGATGGTGAATGTCTCAGCTTGAAAGGCCTACCCTTTGTTAAGAGCTAGGTTTCCGAGCACTGTCAGCTTGGAGTTTTTTATGGAAGCAACTGGTCCATCATGCAGCTTGTTCATAGCCACAGTAGTATGTATGAAGTGTCTGTTTTGTAAGAGCCAGGGTGGCACTATGGCTTATTAAGTAGGCTGTTGATAAACAACCAGATTTTTAATCCCTGCTTTCATAGTAACTAGCAGCTATGTGGACCTGGGACAGTATGTTCTGATCTCTGGACCTCAGTTTCCCTAGTTGTATATTGCTGGGTTTGAGTCAAGTGATCTCTGAGGTCCATTGCTGATCTGACAGTTTTAGATTGTTTATTGTCTTGGAGAACAATTATGAGAATTTCAGAAGGGAGATGCTAAATGAGATTCTAGGATGAATAGATTGAAATAATGAACTATAAAGAAGATGAATGGCCATTGCCCTGAGCAGTCCTCCTCCTATAGTTATAAGGTAGTTATGTTTTCATTGTTAAGAGGTGTTAGTGCCCCAAACATGGTACTGTAATTGGAAGAGTAACACTCAATCTCCGATATGTCCTTGTCTCTCCATTGAAATGCTGTTTGGAGGGCAAGGCTGGGCTAAAGCCTATGAAAGCAGACACTTGGCTCTCATGCCCTCTGGAGCAGTTGCAGTGGTTGAAGAACTAATTGCTGATCCATTAAAGTATGGGTATAGGTGGGGTTGGGTGTGGTTCTCCTTTCTAGAAACTCCTGGGAAAACATACAGGGATAGGAAAGGTTAACCTTCAGTGGGTCTTACTGACTCTGATAAAGGCCTGGAAATAGGCAGGAAGAGGTCAGAGCAGATAACTATACCAGGTACCACTTCCAAGTCAACAGGGAAGAGTCTGAGTTGTTGGGAAGTAAATGGTGGAAGTGGAAGGGGAGACAATGGCTCCTAGACTGGAGATTCAAAGCAACCCTTGTTTTCCCCCTTTTGGAAAATAGATGCTTGAGGAGTGCTATCATTCCAAGAAGCAAGACAAATTAGGCCTTGGCCTGCCCTGCCAAGGTACCAGTCCTAGCAGCTGGAAATGGTGGGTGCTGGAGTGTAAATAATGGGGATTGGTCTCCAGACTGCTGAAGGTGGTTTGGATGACACTGTAGTGACTACTGTCTGGCCAGAGAAGAGACTGAAGTACTAGAATTGCCCTGGTAAAACTTGTCCTTTCTTTGGCTCCCATCCCCCAATTATAATTGCCTTCTTCATCACATTAGTAGTTCCACAGAAAGTCTGGGGGAGTGGGCACTTGGGGAGAATGGGAAGATGGCAGGTGGGAGGTGAGGTCATTCTTAACTGAACTGACTCACAAGTTTTGCCCTATGGAGGCAAGGGAGCCTTCCCAAGCAGTGCTTCCCAGTTGTACTTCCAGTGCTTCCTATGACAGAGTATTTGGGTTTTGGCCAAAATAGCTGCCAGGGCAGTGTCTGAAGACAGCAGTGAAATCTGCATGACTAGAGAAGTGGGTGGAATTGTGGAAGGAGCTTCAGGAATGTCCAGAAGACCCGCCTCCACCACTTGCTGGCTAAGTAAATGTGACTTCAGTAATATTAAGTGAGACTGTGGGTGATAGGGCTGGTACATAATTGGCATGCAGTAAGTGTTCCTTTCCATTCTTCTGTCACCTCCTCTGTTTACTTCATTTTTTAAATGTATGAAGTGGGGCTAGTAATGCCCATCCCCTCTGGCTTGGAGGTACTGTACATGCTTTAGGCAAAGTTAATTATGGGTATTTGGCTGTCTTTAACTGCTTTTCCCTCTGCTTTTCCCCAACTTTTTTACAGAAAGGAACCATCTTATAGTTCAGTGACATGGGGCAAGTGAGAGCAAACCAATTCCAGACTCCTTTGCTGTGGGTTGACTACTGCTCACATGAGTGCTCCTGGCTCTAGGGAAAGAGAGGGACCCTTATGTGAAGCTGACCAGGCCCATAGAACAAAGTACTCCAGCTGTTGCTGCTAAGACAGAGAAGGGTAGCATCTAGCCTGATTTTTTTTTTTTTTTTTTTTTTTTTTTTGCTGCCGGGAATTGAACTTACCTCACACATGCCAGGCAGGCACTGTGCCATTGAACTATATCCCCATTCCTAGCCTGATTATTTTTGTGCCTTAGCCAGCCTAATGAAGATGTGAGAGAGATACCAGTTTTTTGAAGGACTTAGATGGTAGACCACCAAGATGGGTTTATTAATGCTCAGAGAAGAGCTTGGTGTGAGAAGTGTCTATGTTTTTGGACTACAGTTGGTGGGCTAGTATGTGTGAAAAGATGACAGCTGCCCCCATGCACACCCAGACATTTCTTTGCTGTTCCTTAAACCCTTCATGACATAATGTTTGATCTCAGGCTGAGTCTAAATCCTCAGGCTCAGCTAAGGGAGGGATTAGTTATATAAGTAGTTCTCTGGTAGGGATTGCATCTTGAAATGCTACCCTGCCCAGATCAGCTCCTCTACCCTTCCCAAGCTAAGGGGCTGCCTGGGAAGTTTCTGCTGAATTTGGAGGCTTCATTTTTAGGTTTTTGTCTCCCAAATGAGACTACTGCGTTCTCCTCAGTTAGAGAGCAAAGGCCAGGCCCAAAAGGGTGAATGTCCACTGGGCCCTGTGTGACAGTGGACCTGGGCCTGCAGCTCATCTTGTACAACTTGGATCCCAGATTCTTCTAAGAGCGAGCAGACTTTTGATCAGGTCTCCTACCCTACCCATCATCTTTAGGCCCCAGTTGTTATTACCCCTATTACCTCTATCCCTCCACCCCTCACATGCACTTCTGTCACACATAGAAAGCAGGAGGGCACAGACCCATGGACTTGTCCTTATGACTCACATTTTCTTTTGAGTTAAGTGATGACAAGTATGGGAGCTGCCTTTGTGTTTTTTTTTTTTTTTTCCTAATTTTTAAATACTTGCCCTATCTCCACAATAGAATTCAGGAAACCTTAGGCTGCTATCCCCAGAGAAGCAGCTACAGCCACAGTGGAGTGACAGAAGCCCTGAGTAGGAATTCAGGAGAATCAGGTTCCAGTTATGTTTGAGCTGTACCCCTCTAGATTTTAGGAGAGTCTTTATTCCAGGTTGATGCTGTATGTATGAAGGAGGAAGCATAGGTAGCACTAGTTTCTCTGACATGCGGTTTCCTGACTCAGAGTAGGCCCCTTTTTACCAAGTAATTTACTTAAGAAACATTTCCTTAACAAATATGAGTGCCTACTATGGGCCAGCACTGGGCTCCACTCTTGGTCAGTGCCCGGAAGATACTAGATTGACATAAGCTTCAACTGACATGATCTGCAAGAAATGCTGCTGGTTTACTTCCTTAAATTCTTTCTAATAGTATGAATTAAAGAGAGCTCCTAGGTTGTGGAATGTTTTCCTGGAGTTGCACTCCCTTTCTCAGTTCTTCTCCAGTCAGTTTTTTTCTAAAAAGCCCAGTTCCGCTCAGAATCTCTATGCTGGCCAATGCCCAAAGGAGTTAGATTCAGCTTTTTAGTGCAGCATTCAAGGCCCTCCACTTGCCTTCTCAATCTCTCTGTTTCCCCTTCACTCTGAAGGCATTATTCCCTCTGGAGTAGATGTATATACTTCTAAATTGGCCATCTTCATCCTGCCTCCTCTTAAGGCCTAAGCCATCACATGCATTGTTTTTCTCTACCTGGAACATCTGAGTACTCTTCCCATTACTTCCAAAGTCTCCCTTTTTCAAAATCTACCTTGTCATTAGAGACCAGTGCAAGTACCACTTATAATTGTGATTCCTAATTTCCACAAGAAGTTTCTCTGCTCTTCTGTTGTAGCATTTCTCACGGTCTCCCTTGTACATTATAGTTCCAGTTATTCAATGAGTACCTTGTGGTCAGGGAATGTTACTACAGCTTTACTCCAACCATAGTTCCTTAAACATTGTATTCTGTTAATATTGGGTGAGTTGAAATAAATTTATAGAAGGCTCTTTTGCATGAAACCAGTGGACCTCTATGAGCTCTGTGGATAGAATTTAAAATAGGAAGAATTATGAACTTGGGTGGAAAAATCATATACAGTTGGCTTTCGGTATATTTGGGTTCTACATATGTAGATTCAACCAACTGTGGATCAAAATATTTTGGAAAAATTGCATCTGCACTGAAAATGTACAGACTTTATCTTATTCCCTTAGTAACATAGTATAGCGACTACTTACATAGTATTACTAGGTATTATAACTCATCTAGAGATTATTTAAAGTACACAGGAGAATGTGTATGTATTATATGCAAATACTGCACCATTTTATCTAACAGACTTGAGCATCAGTAGAGTTTGGTACTGTATATACAGGATTACTGGAACCAATCCCACACGGATACTGAGGGACAACTGTGTTTGTTTTCACTAACTTCTAACTTATAATTTAACTTCTTTTTCAGTTATGAGTGTGGGCCGAACAAATAAATGCAACAGTAGTGGCAGTACCTGTGACTTTGTCACCAACGGAAATCTAAGATGTTTTTTATGTCATAATATAGTTATTGTAGATTTCTCAAATACAATTTATATCTAATACAAATTTGAAATTATAGAAGTAATAATAAGATCCAGTGATAGGTAATTACTTAATATAATATGAACACATATTATTAAATTTTGGTATCTTATTTTGATGTAATTATTCTCTTTGTATTTCCTTTATTTTATACATTTACAAATATTCTGAGAAGGGGTCCATGGGCTTCATCGGACTGCCAGGAAGGGTCCATGGCATAAAAGGATAGAGATGCAAAATGTCTTCATCTCTCTATGTATATACTGTTCTATATCTATGTCTTATATTTCCTCCTTTGATAGCTATTCATATAGCCAACATTTTGTGAGTACCCACCGAGCCTTGGTACTAGAGAGGTAATTCAAAGTTAGACACAAACCTTTAGATGAGAATGAAGTCCAATGAACTAGAAAATCCAGTGTCTCTGTTCTACTCTCTCCTGTCCCCTCAGCCATTGGTGTTTTGAGGTCACCCCGACCCAGCTCAAGGGTAATTTGAAATTGGATATGTAATGATGTCCACCAAATTCCAGCCCCCTGGGCTCCATTCCCCTTATTTTATGAGGGTCCTTTATGAGGGTCCCCTTACTTTATGAGGTCCTTTCTATAAGAGTGGATTGGCAAGAAAAATAGGGTAGCACCAAGTTAGGGTGGCTAACTTGCCTTACTCCCACAGGGTACTTGCCTTATTTATTCCTGCCTTCAGGGCCTTTCCTGTCCCATTGTCAAACCTGAAATAGATTTCCTCCCTGTATCCCTGGTGAGATTTATTTATGGAGTCATTCTCTGGGCTGGGCCTGGTCTTCATCAGAATCATGTAGCTGGCAGAATGACTATCTGGCCTCTTCTTCTCTGCTACCTGATCCCTGTGCTCAGGAAAGGCCCAGAAGTTCAAAGACCGATAAGGTTTAATGCCTTATTCATGGCATGGAGATTCACATCTTTGACAGTTCTGTAGTTAGTCTTTCCCTCAAGTGTTGTAAGTAGTATGTTAACATCCTAGAAAATACTTTCTCCTTCACAGGGTGATTGATAATATTAAATGGGATATTACGTATGAAGTGTCTAGTGAGTAGTAAGTCTGGATACATGAAAGCTGCTTCTTGTTATTGTCACTACTACTGCCATCACTACCAAGTTTTCAGCCAAAGGAACAAGTCTCTAATAATGAAATTTCAGCTATCATTAAGTTAGGTTAGGGAATCTATTTGTAAAAGTGATGGCTACATTTTCTAGTGCCTGTGAAATCATGTGTGTGGTGGCTACCTGTTATTTTGGTCTGGATCTACCCTTGTCCCTTTCTCTATTGACTTGACTTTGATAACATCTCTATGTTGCCCACACCCATTTCTTCTAAGGCTCCCTTCCTCTCTTGTGCCTAGGGAGACCACGAAGACAGAAATAATAGGAAGTGTTAACAATGCAAGGCAGTATATGCAACCTGGATGTCAGCACTGAAATGGTACTTGGAGATCACCGAGTTTAAACAACTGTCCCACTTCATTTCTGCCCTTTCACAGATCAGAGAAACTAAGGCCTAGGAAAGGAATAAGAGTTACCTAAAATTGTAGTTTGAGCCAGTTATGGTGCTAGGCTTAGAACCAGGTATAGTATTCTTTATCTTTCTCTTAACTTTCCCTGTAGTTTTCTATCAGTGGTATAGATAATCCAAGCTGTAGATAAGAGATAAGAAGAGTATGCCATGGGCTGGAATTGGCTGGTATAAGTGGGGAAGACTTTGTGGAAGAAGTATAGTTAATATTTTCTTACTCTTGGTTTGTAGGCTGATCTGCATTCTTGTTTGCCCTTTGGTAAGCATTGTTCTGTGGCTATGTCTTTTGTCTTCAATGAACTGATTGAGAGCAAGGACTGTGTTATGGCTTATTTATGTCAATAGTTCCCCCTTTCATTCTACCAATATCTAAGTTGCTCAAGTTCTTTGCATCTGACTTCCTTCCTCAGTAGTTGAACACTTGTTCTAGCCTCTGCCAAGCATGGAGCTAGATGACTAACCTGTCTTCTTTGATCTCATCCTAGATCAGTGTGCGTGTGACCACAATGGATGCAGAGCTGGAGTTTGCTATCCAGCCCAACACCACTGGCAAGCAGCTGTTTGATCAGGTAAGGGAGTGACTGTGCTCCTTAGCCACCTTCCATTCTCTCAGTGCTCCTACCACAATGCCAACCATCCATGCCTTCTACTTCTTGTCAGAAAATCTCTTTTCCTACTTTATTTGGCAAGATAGGTCAAAACAAAGGCTGACTCTGGCCTTAAGAAAAAAGGAGACAAAGTTTAAATTTGGTAGCCTGCACCCTTGTGGCTTAATTAATCCTATAATTGGTTCTGAACAAAGGAGAAGAGAAAAAGGGGATATGATTGCTGTCTGAGTTATATTTTTCTTGTTGCTGAGATAAAATACCAGACACCCAAAGTTAAAGGAGGAAAGGTTTATTTGACTCACAGTTTGTGGAGGTTTCAGTCCATAGTTGGCTGACTCCTAGGCAGGGTGGCATGCATGGCAGAGGGGCTTCACAGAGGAGAAACAGTTCATGGCAGGCAAAAGGCAGCAAAACAGCAAAGTAACAAGCAGAAAGCAAAGCAGTAAGCAACAAGCAGTGGCCTTCTTTCTATCCCTTATAGCTTATCCAAGATACCCACCCTTAGGGTAGGTAGCACTTATACCCAGGGTGGGGCAGCCTTATTCCTAGCATTGCACCACGAATCAATCTTGGGCATCACATTCTTGATCTCAGCAGCACACAACCTAGGTCCAGCCACCTCTGAAAGGTAGGGTCCACCCACCTTTGACCACATGAGGCTTTGGGGGTGGGGAATTTAAACACAAACCCTAACAATTGTGTACCAGGTGCTCTAAAGACATGAGCACACAGAGTCTTCCTTTCAACCTGAAAGATGTAAATGATCTCTTCTCCATTTTAATGTGAAATTCGGAAGTTAAATAACCTAATTACACTCAGCTGATGTATGGCTGGGATTCTTGCCAGTGTACTATAAAGCTTCTGTAGCTTTTCTGTCTCTCATCTCCTCCCCTCCCCTCCCCTTCCCCTCCCTCCTGTCTGTCTTTCTTTCTTTCTTTCTTTCTTTCTTTCTTTCTTTCTTTCTTTCTTTCTTTTCTTTCTTTTTCTTTTTCTTTTTCTTTCTTTCTCTCCCTTTCTTTCTTTCTTTCTTTCTTTCTTTCTTTCTTTCTTTCTTTCTTTCTTTCTTTTTCTTTTCTTTCTTTCTTTTTATTTTTCTTTCTTTCTCTCACTTTCTTTCTTTCTTTCTTTCTTTCTTTCTTTCTTTCTTTCTCTCTCTCTCTCTCTCTCTCTCTCTCTCTCTCTCTCTCTCTCTCTGTCTCCTCCCTCTTCTCTCTCCCTCTTTTTTCTTTCTCTTTCTGCTTCACAGTAGAAGGAAACTATACACATTTCTTTAAAGGAATGTCAGGACTTTGGACAGCACTAGGGGTGATAAATGTAGTACGAGGGTACTTTATCTCCTGCAGGCATGCCATAGAGATCATTGCTTACTCCCTATAGATGGAATGGTCATTTCCATCTGTAACTCAATAGGTGTCTCTTCACTATGAATTGTCATTTTCAGAAGGGATGTGCTAATAATAATATAATAACCAGGTGAAGGATACAGGATCTTTTGACATTCAGAGACTCCCTAGGGGCCAAGGGAATATTTCATCCGTGGCCAAACTTCGGGAGCAAGAATGGGGCTCCCATTTTCAGAGGCTGAGACCTCATCACATGGGCCATTATCCCATATCCCAATCAGCCTCTGGTTGAGAGGAGATTTGATTTGTTGTTCAAAAGGTTGAGGACACTTATCATCTTGATGGATTTTCAAGGCCCTCTTGCTTCCCTGTGTCCCTCTACTGTATGAGAACTTCTCCATTAGCAGGGAGTGGAAGGAAGAGAGGAGTAGCTTGGATTCAATGGACTAATTCTGTTCCTATGAATATTCCATTGGGTGAGAGGAAAAACAAGGGAAGATGGAGGTGGGAGAGGGAATTGTTTTTCATACAGGTCTTTATGTAAGAGCAAGGAAGACTGTCTAGAAATCTAAGAATAGCTTGGATCTCAGTCACTGATATATCAAGTGGGAAAATTGTTGTCTGGCTACTATAGATGAGAGTTAACTTTTGCTTGTATGAGAGTTACTGTATGCTGGTACTATGACAAAACCCTCTGAGTGGAGGAACCAGTACTGACCCCACTTTATTAATGGGAAAACATCTTCATGAGATCCTGGGAGAAAAGTTCTTGAACCTCTCTGGGTTGGCATCCTCATGTTTAAAAAAAAAAAGGAAAAGAAAAAAGTAATACTTACCTCAAAGGCTTTTTGTGAACAGAGTATACAGTATTATTTGTATCTCTCCCACTACCCAAAAACTAGTTATAATGGCATGTAAGGTTAAATAAAATCCAAAAAGATACATTATAAAGCGATAAGAAAGACAAAAAGAAATAGGGAAAAGAATGGTATGTACAGGAACCAGCATGTGGTACAGATTTAATAAGTGATAGCTCCCTTCCCAATACCATGATGCTTCTTGTCTCATTCATGAGCTGGGAGTTGGGAATAGGCTTGATGAGCCTCAGAATATATAACTTTATATTTTGCTGGAACTTGCTTCTCTGGAATTTGTTTTATGTTTTTGTTTTAAATGGTGCTGGGTAATCATTGATATTTAATTTGTGAAAATACCAATTAGTGTGAAGAAATTAAAAAAAAAATTTTGAGATAGGGTGTGACTAAGATACAAAGTTGCCAAGGCTGGGCTTGAACTTTTGATTCTCCTGCCTCAGCCAACCAGAGCACTTGGATCACAAATGTGCACCACTATGCCTGGCCAGGCTGAGGAACTTTTAAACACATACATTTACTGTAATTAAAGTAATGTGCTGATACCTGGCTAGCAAGTGATTACAGCGCTAGTCTGAAATGACTGTGTTTTTTTGTTTTGTTTTGTTTTGTTTTTTGTGGGTACGAGGGGTCAACCTCAGGACCTCGTGCGCCATCAGGTGCCCGTGCCGCTGAGCGATATCACCGGCCCTTTTTTCGTATGTGGGATCCGGGAGTCGAACTCGGGCCCTCGCGCTTGCCAGGCAGGCGCTTACGCCACTGAGCCATCTCACCGGCCCCTGAAATGACTGTGTTTTGATTACATTAAGATTTTGCATTCTGTTTGCATGCAAATTTTATATTGGAGAGCTTTTAAAGGAACAGCCTGGTGAAGTCAAAAGGGCACTGGATAAAAAGAAATCTTGGTCTCTAGGACTGGCTCTGTCACTAACTCCCTATGATACTTCACACAAACCTTTCCCCTCTTTAGGCCTTAATTTTCCTATCTGTAGTGTCTAACTCTCAAATCTGGTTATCCCTCAAAAATTTATTTCTGGCATTTGTATATTCCGTATATCCTTTTCTCCCATTTTTATTCCTACGATTGGGTTTCAGTGAACCTTTTTCTGTAAAAAGAAGGGAAATGCCTCATTTTAGTATGATCAGCTGTTGGTATATTCAGGGGACCGGAGGGAAGGCAGCTGATGGGTGTTACTGCATGATGAAGTTAGCAGATAAATTTTAGGCTCTTTTGTATGACAGCAAAGAATTGTAAGTATATAATCCAAATGGCAAGTGAAAAACAGCTACATTTATTGAAGATCACAGAAAGCTGTGCTCAGGGCAAGTCTGTGTTGGCAAAAGATATGGCACAAACAGAAAAGTGTTGCCACAGTGACAGAATACCAAAAGCACTGCACACAGATCACAGCACACAGCAGCCCCTGATAAATGAGGCTCTCAGAATTTAAAGGATGTGCACTTCAGCCCAGGTGCCTCTCCTGAATCTTTAGGTGTGATTGACAGTAATGGTAATGATTGACAGGATGTTATCTCAGGGGCTCTCAACATGCGCGCTTGTCCCAGAATTCACTCTGATTTCGACTAGTGCATGATATGTAGTACATATTTATGAGCCCTTAATAAGGTTTGAGTATGGTGAAGGTGACTGAAGGTATGACTAGGAGATCTAATGCACACGTGCTGTCACCTAGAGCATCAGAGATCTCCTGAGTTACTGTTACGGGATTTTCTATCTCTCTTAGGGCATTGGGAGGAGGAATGGCCCTAGGGTGCTGTTTAAAATTAAATGAATGGAGGAAGTGACTTCCTCAGCTCCACTGTTTCTAACTGTACTAGGGGGACATCTCTTCTTGGATAGTCTACCGTCTCTGAGACAAAAGGGAGGCATCCTTGCACTACGCAGGCTGTTGAGTCCTTTGTTTCAAACAGCAGTATCATTCTGGGCAGAGACAATGGAGAGAAGAATATCAGTCAGAGTGGATTTTATGCTCCAGCTGAGAGGCTGGGGCTCCTTTGGTCTCTATTTAGACTCCTTCCCAGAGCCCTGATTCTCCTCACTCCTCCTCCCAAACCAAATGATGCCATCCTCTGTCCTTAACACTGAGGGCTTTGTCCATTAGCATCAGAGGAAGATGGCTTCAGAGAGTGAGGAAGGCTTTATTTAGAGCCTAGGGCAGTAAAATCTTTGAAAAAAGTTTATTAGCTTTGAAAAGCCACAAGGCCTAGTAATTCTTTGTTAGTGTTGGTTTGGTTTGTGTACTGTGGGTGTAATTCTTAGAGAAGCCCAGACGGTAGGGAGCCATAGCCAGATTGGTGTGCCAGTTTTGAAATCTGCTGCTTCTCGAACAAAGCCCTTGAGAAACTTGAGTCTTTCATAATGGTTGAGGAAAGGAGAGAGAAGAGACCAGGCATTTCATGGTTTCTCATTCAGAAGAGCAGTGTTGCCTTGAGAAACATCATTTATCGATCACCTATTAGGGAGTACCCTTGGTAGGGTGCTTTATTTTTTCAAATTAATTTTAAATAGAAAATAAAAATTATGTATATTTATTACATACAATGCAATGTTTTGAAATATGTGCATGTTATGAAATGGCTAAATAAAGCTAACTGGGTTTATGACCAAAGGAAATGAAATCAGTTTGTCAAATATATATATATATATATATATATATATATATATATATAATCTGTGTGTGTGTGTGTGTGTGTATGACAACAACATGCATAAACCTTGAGGACATTATATTAAGTGAAATAGTCCAGCCACAGAAAGACAAACACCATATAATTCGCTCATGTGGAATCTGAAAAATGTAGATCTCATAGAACTGAGAGTAGAATGGTTGTTGATTGGGGCTAGGGCAGTTGGGGTGGCAATTGGGATATGATGTTGGTCAAAGGATATAAAATTTCAGTCAGAAAAGTGTAATAAGTTTGAAAGATCTATAGCACAACATCGTGACTATTGTTAATGACAATATATTGTATTGAGAATTGCTGAGAGTAGATTTTAAGTATACTCATCACATAAAATGATAAGTATATGAGGTAATGCATATGGCTGGGTGTTTTAATTCTCACAGTGATGCTGCCTCTAAGAGGTGACAGAATATGCCTTAGATCATGTAGTTAGTAAGTACTGATATGGAGTTTCCAATACAGCAACTTGCTGAGCAACTATGCTTCCCCACTGCACTACACTGCTTGGGGTGAATGTGGCTTTTCTTAACTTGGAGAAGACTCAGAAAATATGACTTTTCTGTCTTCAGGCCTCTGAGATGCTGTCAGAGGACGGGTCAGAGGGGGCAGAGCTGGGACCTCATAGGTTAAAAACTACAGAAAAAGACTTCAGCTCAAAGCAAAGAATTGACCATTTGGCCCTCTAGAAGCCAAGACAGATCAGGACAGAAATCCACAGAGGTCTGTGTTTATAGGTGGTTGAAGAGTATGAACTCTTCCTTCTCTCTAACTTGACGAGGCATAAGGGAGGTAGTTTGTTCTGCCGGGCAATTGAGACCCATCATTCAAGGAGGCCTCCTTGGTGAAGCCAGGACCTGAGAGGAAGGAGCTGTACTCCTTGAAGGAATTGACAAAAGCTCTAGGACCATCCTGGAGTCATCTGGCTGATAACCAGAGAGGAAGCAGACTGGAGAGGAAGCATCCTTCTTGGCACCAGTGCCAGTGATAGACAGCTGTGAACAGTGGGAAGCTATAGTATGAGGAGGTTCATGACCTGGTGGGAAAGGGAAGTGGGGCCTACTCTTTCTCCCATTTACCTATTTCTTCTTGTGAGTGTGCTCACAGCCAGGGAAGAGAGCACACATCTTTCTACAGATACTCTGTCACTTAACTTATAAAGGCTGAGCTTCTTCAAAGGGCTTGATCTTGGGTTACCTAGGTGCCACTACAGGGTAGTATCACCACAGTGAGTTCCATTTTTAAGACCCCTCTGCTTGGCTGCAGCTCTAGGTATAGTTTATCTCTAATCACTTGTTCCCCTCAAGGTCTTTGAGCCCTAGGAGAAAGGTGAAATCTCTGCACATCCCATTCATTCATCAATTCATTGACTCATTCGATATTGACTGAAGGTCCACTGTGTCTCAAGGAGAATCCCTAGACCTAACAAATACCATCTCTACCCTTAGAAATTTGGAGTTCTTTATGGAGGTGTAGATAAGCATATGCAACTCTCTCCCCACAAAGAATGAAAACCCTTGAGGCTTTGATTGCATGGTGTGGTATATATAACATAGGATTTGGAGTCAGTCCTGGTTCAAATTTTGTTCTGCTGTTTGGCTGTGTGACCTTGGCTGGCTTATTTAGTCTCTTGGGACTTTCCTCAGTAAAATGGTAATCACAATAAAATCTTAGAGATTTTGTGATTTAATTCTGAAATAAGTAAAGTGCCTGCTGCATAGCAGGCATTCTAATATCAGTTGTTTTTAATAAGTAGGTGGACATTGCCCTGGGAATTCAGATGAAGGAGCCATGAAATCAGGAAGTGTTTAGGCTCAGTAAATTACTTAGGATGTGTGGTCTTTGCAATTGAAGACAGCAACTCTTTTTTTCTGCTCTTATTTTATAAACTGACTAATATCTGTTATTATAGTAATAGTATACCCATATTACAGATGAGAAACTGAGGCTTAGAGAAGGGAGAAGATCTCTTCAAGGTCACGTGGCTATAGGAAGTGGTATGGCTGGTGCTTGAACCAGGAAAAATAGCATTTTCACTTTTCCCAGTGCCTTTTGTCAGCTGTGTCCCCTGAGACCTCCTTTGCTGTTCCCAAAACTCAGAACCCCAGCTGAGTGTGTTCTCCACTATACAGCAGGTTCTTGCTCACTAGAGCGCAGGCAGTGTGGAATAGCAGAAGCAGCAATGCTGTTATCCTTTCTTGTAGCTTTCCAGTTGTGCATTAATTTATTTTCAGGTAGGTGTTTGATGCCGCTGCTGCCAATCCTGAAGGGGATCTCAGTGAGCCTCAGGTGTTTGGGCATTGACACATTTTTGTGCATAATTTCTTACACAGTTCTTCTCTCGAGGTTCCAGCCCTGCTTCCTTGTCCTGATCTAGGCTTCTGAAGTGGATGATGATGTCACTGGTTTGTTCATTCAGATAGATGCATAGGTGATACAAGGACAGGGGTTCTGGGCTCTAGTACTCACCCCTCTCCCAGATCTTAGGCTTAGGCACCCCCGACATTCGAAAAAGAGCTAAATGGGGTTCTTCATTATACCCAGAAGCTCCTGGTAATCAGTAAGGATTTTTTCAGAGGCACATCTCTTCTGCTCATTGGACTTGAGGTTTTTATTTTATGCTGCTTGAACCTTATTAACTCTCCACACTCTGTTTTGGGGATTTGTGTTCTGGGGCTAAATAGAATCCACAGTTTCCAGGTTCTTAAGCCAGTGTCTTACAAACTGAAGTCCTAGTTCTGGCAGATTCTAGGAGGGACACAAAGTTGTGGGATAAATGTGATTTAGCAGGTATCTTGGAGCATGAATTTTATTTATTATAATAAAAGTTTCATTATTTAAGGAGTAAGATATAAAATTGGCACAAATGATTAAGACTAAACCTGACGCTTCAAAGAAATTCTGGCTGGCTTGCAGCCATCTACTCATCTTCCTACTCTTACATCCCTACTCCATAAACACTCTGGATCACCTGGGTATATGCATTTCATATTTTCTGCTGCTTCAAGATTTCTTCCATGGAAGCTTTGAGGAAATACTGGCTCAGATTAGATGAACTGGCTATCTGGGGCCAAAGGGAGTCAAGAAAGAATTTGTCTCAGGGATGGAGCATTTCTCAGAGTCAAATGACAAGGACTCTAGTTACTGGATCCACAGAGGTTGTGCCTGAAGTAGAAGCTAGATAATGCTCTCTCACTTGAAAATGAAGTCCCTATCCCCAGCCTACGGAGTGGAGGTCTCAGTTGGAAGCAAAGCTGGAAGCAAGCAAAATTTGTCCCCATTTCCAGTCTTGAGAATTGGAAATGAACCCAAGACTTGCCTGATCAAATGGTTCTTGGCACCCTGTGGACCTTAATTGGAAATTTCCTTATAGGAAGGAAAGGATCATGTGTCTTGTTCTTTGTTCTTTCTTTTTCAGTTTCAATTCTGACTTCAGTCCATATCCTTGCCCCCCACCCCCGTATTCTTGCTTCCTTAGTTTGGAACTTCAGTACAGGGTGGGAGACAGTGTTCATCTCTGCAGTCCCTAGATCCCAAAGAAGTAAAACATGTACGTTTCTGATTTTTCTATGTTCACAAAGGAACAGGCATTGCTCAGAGATATCAAAATCTCCCACCGATCCTGAAATATTTCTTTTGACATTGCTTTAGCTCTTTAACTTCTCAGAGTTACTCTGGGTCGCAGAAGTACGCTGACTCCCATGAGTCCTCCTCTTCTTATCACACCCTACCCATCCTGCTACTGAAACAGACAGCACAGTACAAAAAGAAGGTAAGAAACTCACTTCTGGTATCTCCAGAAAGTTATATAGTCTGCCTTACTTACCTTCAGTCCTGGTATCTCTTGAAACTACAACTGGCCCATTGCTACAGGCAAAGGCAAGTTGTTCCTCTACCAATTCTGTTCCCAATTTGCTCCATTCCCATGACCTAATATCTTAGTTTTGAAGGTCCATCCTATGTTCAGGATCTTCAATGAATGTTTCTCTCTTGGGATTAAATTGTTCCCTGGAACTTGCTTCTTCCCAGCAGTTGCATCTGTACATTTTTTCTTCTGCAGCCCTGTGGAAAATTGGTAGAACCCGTTCCTTGGGCCTAATCTTAAGTTTAGGATAAAAAATACTTTTAACACATTCATGACAGTGCCATAATTCATACGTCTCACTGCCAGGCAACTCTGATTTGAATGCGTTATGTTTCCCCAGTTTGAACCACCTGTGGTAAATTCATGACTGCCCCACGGGGTAGCATGGGAAGGTCATGCATGTCCCACCGTTGGTTCAAGCTGGTGGGAACATGTTTAAAAACTTTTCTTTTTCTTTTTTAATTTTTATTTTTTATTAGTATATGTTTGCAGTATGTAATGGTTATATTCCTCATGAGGAGTTAGTACATGTACCTGACATCTTGATTTTCTTTTCATCTCCTTCCCCTCCCCGCCCTCTTCCCTGCAATCATCTCTGGGTCCCCTTCCCTTTTGCAAAAGATCTATCTCCATATTTTGTAATATCTGTCTTTTATTTTGGTCTTTATTTATATTTTGGGTTTCTCATATAAGAGAAACTATGTGATATTAATGCTTATGTGTCTGATTTATTTTAATTAACATTATGGTCTCAAGGTATATCCATTTTCCTACATATGATTCCAATTTATCCTTTTCATGGCAGAGTACTACTCCATTATTTATAAATACCACATTTTCTTTATCTATTAATCTGTTGATGGATATAGGCCACTTTCAAGATTTAGCTATTATGAATTGTGCTGCTATAAACATGGGTATGGATGTATCACTGTAATATGATGTCTTTAACTCTTTTAGGAAGATACCTAGAAGGGGAATAGCTGAGTCAAATGGAATTTCTAGTTTTGCTTTTTTGAGGAATCTCCACACTGATGTCCACAGTGGTTGTACTAGTGTACATTCCCACCAACAATGTAGAAGCGTTCCTTTTTCCCTGTAGCCTTTCCAGCATTATTTATTATTGGTATGTTATTTCTTGATGATAGCCATTCTTTCTGGATAAGATGGAATCTTAATGTTCTTTCAATTTGCATTTCTCTAATGACTTGGGATGTTTAATACTTTTTCATATATTTATTGGCCATTTAGACTTCCTCTTCTAAGAAATCTCTATTTCAGTTGCCCATTTTTTATACAGTCTTTTATTTGGAGGCGTGTAACTTTTTAAGTTCTTTATATATTCTAAACATTAGTCCTCTGTCTGAGGAATAGCTAGCAAAAAGTTTTTTCCCATTCTGTACATTGTCTCTTCACTCTGTTGGTCGTTTCCTTTGTTGAACACAGACTTTTAAATTTGATATGATACCCTTTGTTGATTCTTAATGTTATTTCTTATGCAATTGGGATTCTGTTCAAAGTCTTTTCCTATGCCCATGTGTTTAAAAGTTTTACCTATTTTATTTTCCAACAGATTGTCTCTGTTCTAATATCCAGATCTTTGATCCAGTTTTATTTTTCCCAGCACCATTTATTAAAGAGGCTATCTTTCCTCCAGCATATGTTTTGGCCCCTTTGTCAAAGATTAGATGATTGAATGTACTTGGGGTTGTTTCTGCATCCTCTATTCCATTCCACTGATCTATGTATCTGTCTTTGTGTCATTTCCATGCTGTTTTTATAACTGTAGCTTTGTAATATAACCTGAAGTTTGGGATTGTGATATGCATTGGTTTGCTCTTGTTGCCCGAGATTTTTTTTGCTATTCTGAGTTGCTTCCTGATTCCATATCAATTTTAGGATTGTTTTCCCCAGTTCTGTGAGGAATACTGTTGATATTTTGTTTGGGATTATGTTAAATCTGTATATAAGTTCTGAAAGTATGACCATTTTGACAGTATTGGTTCTGCCTATCCAGGAACGGCAAATGTTTCCATTTTTTGATGTCCTCTTTGGTTTCCTTTTTCAGAGTACTATAGTTTTCATTTTAGAGGTCTTTCATTTCCTTTTTTGGATAAATTCCTAAGTATTTAATTTTTCTTGATGCTATCCTGAATAGTATTTTTTTCCTAATTTCTTGTGAGTTCATTATTGGTACACAGGAACACTATTATAGAAAATCTTCTATCCGTACCTGTCCCCTCCATTTTCTACAAAAAGCTGGTATCACTTTTCAACATAAATATGCACATTTCTTCATCTAAAACTTGCTGACAGTTTCTGTTGCCTATTGACTAAGAGCAAGGTACTCGCCTGCCCTTGAATCCTGAAAGCCTTTTTTTTTTTTTTTTTTTTGAGACAGGGTCTCGCTATGTAGTTTAGGGCAGACTTGAACTCACTATGTAATCCAGGCTGGCCTCAAACTCTCAGCGAACCTCCTGCTTCAGCCTACCGAGTGCTGGGATTACAGGCATGCGCTGCCATACCTGGCCTGAAAGCCTTTTGTTCTTTCCTCATCATCTGCCGACATTAATCTTTCTAAAACATATTTCTAATTACCCAAGTCAGCAAGAGGTAGATGGGAAATGGGATTATTTTTCTTGTGACCTAATTATTAGCAATTTCTTCCTTGCTTCTATCTCTATCTTTTAGATTCCTTACTCACTGCACTCTAAACCCCTATTTCCACCCCCACCCAATGAAAAGATAAAGAAGATTGCTTAATGTCAGGCTGACCTCATTAGGGTGTGGCTCAGCTTTCCTGCCTCCATCTCTGGTGGTGGGCATGCAGGAGTTGAGCTGACAGCCAGACCATTAACATGCTAATGCTAGAAACTGGAGAACAGTCTCCATCTGTCTTTTCCTGGCAGGCTTCTCTTTCTTGACCACTGCTTACCCAAGACTACTATGGTGAGGTATCTACCTTGTTTTCATCTTCAGCCTATGTGAGGGTAATCAGGACTGGGCTCTTTCTAGGACTGGAAAAAAGTATTGCAAAGCCTAGGAACAACAGAGCTTCAAGATATATACATCCAAACATACTTTCTTGGGATATTATAAATGGGAGTCAATCTTAAAGTTGCAGACATTATTCCCAGTTGCCAAAAATAAGGAACAACAGAGTCTGAAGGTTGAGTTGATGATACTTATGGCCAATGATGCAGTCATTTTTACCCACATGATAAGGCCTTCATAAAAACCCAAAGGATGGGATTTGGGGAGCTTCTGGATAGATGAACATGTGGAGGTCTAGAGAGTGATGTGCTGGAGGACATAGAAGTTCTTTACTCCTCCCATAACTCACTCTTTGCATTTCTTCCATCTGATTGTTCATTTGTATCCTTTGTAACACCCTTTGTAATAAATGGGTAAACACAAGAAAAGATAAAGGACAATATATGGGAGTAACCCAGGAAAATAAAATGCAAGAATTACCCCGACAATCTCTGCCTTCAGTTTTTAACATATTCTGGGAGTAGACAGCTACATGGTATAACAAAGGGAAGGGGAAGCGGTAGAAAAGTTCACTGGACTTGAATATATTTGGAGGTAAACAGACTGGTTTGAATCCTGAGTCTGCCATGCATTACTGGAAGGTTGGGCAAATAATTTCAATTCTCTAAAATTTTATTATCAGTGAAATGGGTCTAATTGATATATATCATAGTGCTATAATGAAAATTAAAGAAGATAATAGATGTAAGGTTCTTGGTGTGTGAATTGCTAATAAATAACAGATGATTTCCCTACCTTAGCATTAGTACTTTGTAGAGGTGCTGACATTGGTTCTTGACTGCTGTCCAAATGTATTTTTCTCTTCTGACGTGAGCATCTTAAACTCTTTAAGGACAGAGGCGAGGTTGGCTCCATTTTTGTGTCTTCTTCCTGGCACAGGGTAGATATTCAACCAATTATGACTTTTGTGTTTTCTCTTCCAGGTGGTGAAAACTATTGGCCTGAGGGAAGTTTGGTTCTTTGGTCTGCAGTACCAGGACACCAAGGGTTTTTCCACTTGGCTGAAACTCAATAAAAAGGTAACTGTTTACTTCCCTGTCAGGTTTGGAATACCTTCCTCCATCAGAACTTGTTTAGGGGGATAACATGCGCTAAACAGCAAACATGGATTATGTAGGGCTGTGTGTGTCACTGGGTGGTCTGTTGACCACCTGGATCAGAATAATGGCAGAGGACTCAAGCAAGGCAAAGCTCTTATTCTGTCTCCACTTACTCTGTCTCCAACAACGAGAATGGCTGCACCAAAGAAAGAGGACACCTTTTTCTTCCCACTGGGATCTCTGTCTTTAATTTTGACTTTTTTTTTTTTTTTTTTTTACTAAAGCCTTTAGTGGTTCTTTGAGAGAGGATTAGCATCCTTTTCTTGATTTCAAACTCAAGGTCTGTGGGAGATGTGTTAAAAGAGAACCTCAGACTTTTTTTGTACTAGAGAAAATTCTAAAGATCTCACTCTTACACTACCCTTCTCTCACTGGTCCACCATTGCCTGACCACATACAGGTGCTTCCCTCTTTCTTGATCTTCCACTACAATTAGATTACACCTGGGATGATTTGAGTCCAGTCAAGCTTTCTGCCCCAATTAGCATCTCTGCAAGAACCTGGCAGTCCTTCCTGTCAGTATCCTCAAGCTGGTTGACTTTGTTCTTAGAGGTCTCCGTACTGTGCTGTGGCTTGTTTCCCTGATTGTCTCTAGGAGGTGGGTGCCCCACTTTCTGCTGGTAGAGTCTTGTTTTCTGAAAGAGTTGAAACTTTTACTAGACAACTACAAAGCTGTTAGGAGCCAATTTCATGCTTTAAAATATGATCTAGTTTGGTCAGGCATGGTGGCACAGGTCTGTAGTTCTAGCACTCAGGAAGCTGAGGGAGAATTATTAACTTGAGGCCAATACCTGGGCCTGTAGTTCAAGGCTAACTTGGACTACATAGTGAGACCCTGTCTCTAAGAAGCAAAAACAAAAAACCACTAAGATGTTATCTAGTTTGTGTTTTTGCCTAGCCAATTCCCAGGCCTCAAACATAATTTCCAGTCTTGTCTTTGCTATTTTATGGAGTTGAAGGATCCTTGAAAGAAGAGCTTTCTCACACGTACTGTTAAATTTGAGGCCAGTTGGATATATTGTCAGATATTGGTTACTTGAGGGTTTTGGATCATCAATATCAACAGGAATTGATTATGGACATGGGACCGGGAAGGGTCTCCAATGAAAGTAATGTCTCTTTTTTGAATTATCAGCAAGATTTCCACCTAGCTTTGTAAGATTACCCAAACTGATGACCTTGCGGTGTCTTCTTCTCAACCTACAGTCACTCCCCCACCATGAAATCCTGTTTTTTTAGAGGTTATAACCCCTTGCTGCTCCCAGGTGACTGCACAGGATGTGAGAAAGGAAAGTCCCCTGCTCTTTAAGTTCCGGGCCAAGTTCTACCCTGAAGATGTATCTGAAGAATTAATTCAGGATATCACCCAGCGCCTGTTCTTTCTGCAAGTGAAGGAAGGTATTCTCAATGATGACATTTACTGCCCACCTGAAACTGCTGTGCTGCTGGCCTCTTATGCTGTCCAGTCCAAGTATGGTGACTTCAACAAGGAGGTGCATAAGTCTGGCTACCTGGCTGGAGACAAGTTGCTGCCCCAAAGGTAAGGTGGCACCCTGGTCTCCTTTGTCGTTGCCAAAGGGAACTGCAACCCAATGATGACTAATACCTGTTCGACAGGGGCTGTCGGGTCTGTTCCTCTTTACTAGGGTCTGCCTAAAGACCATGTTATGCTGCTTAGAGTGACCTATTTGCATGTATCATCATGCCCTGTTGTTTCTGTGGCTCTCAAAATAAAGAGCCTTTTATTTTTCCACTCTCTGCTCAATTACAGAACTTTATTACCCTGGAGATAAGTATTTATATAGAAGCGGAAGTAGACTCATTTTTCCCTAGTTCCATTTTCTCAATCCCTTTCACTGATTTAGACTTTTTATTTCAGAAGTTCACAGGGGAGAGAGAGAGACATACAAAACCAGAAAGCTCAGTCTTTTAATACTGGTAACCAGTATACAGTGATATCTGCTTTTTTAAACTTCAAAGTTGAAAGCTCTCAAATACTCATTATTTTTTGTTTTAGCATCACAACAACATATAAACTAAATAAGGCAGGCATTATCCTTATTTCCTGTTTTAGGAAATGGAGGTGTAGAGGTGCTTACCATGACTTGCCCCATCTCCCACAGCTCATTTGAGGCAGAGCTATACCAAAAACTCTATAATTTCTTATTTTTTTTTAAACTGTAGTTTTTTCTATTGCATCTGATTGTCATTTCCATAGACTTTTGGATTAGGAAAAAAGATGAAATCTCATTCTGGGATCCCTGGTGCCATTGGATCTGTGGCATATATACAATCCATCAGAAGGAATTAGGGATACTAGTTGTGCCCTGGGATGCTTTATGAGTTGTCATAATATTGGAGGTGGCTGATTAAAGCAAGGCTCTTTTATAATCTAGTGGATCTGGGAGTTTGGACCTGTAATTTCTCTCAGAGATGTTTGGGCTTAGTTCTCTTTTCTGTAGCCAAAGCTGTCCTCTCATCCCTGAGCAATGCTCTTACAAACTGTTGGTCTCAAGAAAATCTAAGAATGGATGTACCTCTCTCTGTGAGGCCCTACTGACTTTTTGCCCCTCAAATCAGCACATATTCCTTATAAATCACTGTTATACTTGGAGACCACAGGATATTATTGAATTTTCTGGTTAAAGCAACATAGGAAGGTGGTCCCACTGTCTTTCTTAGTCATCTATAGCTTATAGCTCTCCTACCTCTTAGGAAATTCCTTATTTCTAATTGAATATCTTCTGCTGTGATTTTAGTCTACTTCCTGTATGACCTTGATGGGCTGACTCTGCATTTGGATCAACTTCTTTAGAGAACCGAGTGAGCTTCCCTTCCCTCCTGCACTTCAAACTAAACACTATGCATTGTCTTTCCAGAGTCCTGGAGCAACACAAACTCAACAAGGATCAGTGGGAGGAGCGGATTCAAGTCTGGCATGAAGAACACCGGGGCATGCTCAGGTAAGCCCATCCCAGAAGCTGTGGGCCCCACTATCCTTGCAGAGCGAATAAGAGTAGGTTCTATGGAGAAGAAGCAGATGATTAGGGACATTAGTGGATGTTGGAGGAGAGGCAATGATGATGCTGGCACTTAAAGATAGAAAGCAAACCAGAGCCAATATAAGACTCTGTGTATGTGTGTGTGTGTGTGTGTGTGTGTGTGTTGGTGAATATGACAACTGGTAGTCTAATTTTGATCATAAAGAAATGGAGGGAATTTTGGGATCCCCAGAAAGCATCAGAGCCACCAGGTGGCTCCTCCCAAAAATGAACTAGGAAAGGAGCTCTTTAAACATTACAAAGCATTTGAGGTAGTCTAGCTGAGTAACAGATATTGTGCTTTCACCACTGACTGCCTAGGCTCTGCTAAGAATGTATAAGAGGCTGTTACAATGAATGATATGGAGACAGTAGTGTCCAAGGCAGCTAATATGCCAGAGGTCAGCAAGGTTCAGCCCACCCTTACTCCCCTTAAGTACCTCAGACCTTAGGTTCCTTTCAGCAAATTTTGCTTGACAGAAATAGTGTGCTTGGGCCGGTGAGATAGCTCAGCGGCACAAACGCCTGCCTGGCAAGCACGAGGTCCTGAGTTCGACTCCTGGAACCCACATACAAAAAAAGGCCCGGTGATATCGCTCAGCGGCACGGGCGTCTGCTGGCGTGCGAGGTCCTGAGTTTGACACCCGGTACCCACACACAAAAAAAATTGTGTGCTCTATTCCATCATCTGCTTACTTTCCACCCCTTTTCCCATTTCTGATAGCAAGATTCTTGTCAAAAGCACAAAGCAAGTAAACTTTTCTATCTCCCTGAGTCTGATTCAGAGACTCCCCTCTGTGACACCCGCTTCTTTACCTTGTTTCTTCTAGAGAGGATGCTGTCCTGGAATATCTGAAGATTGCTCAAGACCTGGAGATGTATGGTGTGAACTACTTCAGCATTAAGAACAAGAAAGGCTCAGAGTTGTGGCTAGGGGTGGACGCCCTAGGTCTCAACATCTATGAGCAGAATGACAGGTATAACTCAGACTTCTCTTAGTTTATTTGGGTCACTCTGATACCTAGGGCTCACCCCTCACCTTGGAGCAGGACTGTGCCTCTTGAGTCTCACCCTAATTTTTTTTCTACCGAATTTAGATGGGCCCAAATAACTGTACAGCCTCCTTCAAGCCTGTAAATCCTGTTTTGCCTAGATTTGTACTGTCCACTGTGTTGTCCGTGAGCCACAAGTGGTTGCTGATCTCTTAAAATGTGGCTACTCTGAATTGAGACATACTGTATATAAACATAAACTGTACATTAGACTTCGAAGACTTAATGTGAAAAATAAAATGTAAAATGCCTCAAGATTTTCTAAAATACTGATTTGTACATTTAAATGTAGTATTTGGGGTATATTGAGTTAATTGAACTGTATTGTAATTAATTACACCTGTTTCTTTTTTACTCATGTTCGTGTGACTACTAGAGAACTAAAAATGTGACACATTATATATAATATGAATATCATTATATATTATATTAATATTATTAATATGTGTAGTTTTTTAAAGACAGTGCTGGCCTGGAATCTACCTTATCAGGATTTGTAAATAGGTCCAAGTCCCATGTGATGATGAAGTGCCTTTTGGCCTATAATTCTCTCGTGTGTCCTCATCTTACTTGCATATCCTCTCCCCCCTTGCTCTACTCTTGGTGAGGTTGGAGATGAATAGATTATTGTTTTGTGTAACTTCTGAACCTTGGAATTCATTACTTATCTTCTAATTTTTATAACCTTAGAAAAGTCTCTGTAAAATAGAGCTAAGGATGCTCTTAAAGGACTTTTGTAAAGTCCATGCCTTAATCAAAGTGGAAAAAAATCTCAGAGATTGGAACAAAGAATAATATGTTGGTTGTGGTATCAGGAGGTCCTTTACCCAACATTAATGCTGGCAATTGATCTGGTGGCATGTGATGACACTGGTAATGGGTCTACCTCCTTAAGAAAGAAGGTTTTTTTTGTGAGGAGAAGGGTGAGGGCAAAGCACTAGCCCTCTATGCTTTTCTGATCTTGCTCTTGTCCTGATGCTTTTGGTCTTCACTGCTACAGACTGACTCCCAAGATTGGCTTCCCCTGGAGTGAAATCAGGAACATCTCTTTCAATGACAAGAAATTTGTCATCAAGCCTATTGACAAAAAAGCCCCGGTGAGTGACTCCTCCCTTTGATAATGACAGGTACTCACCAAGGCCTGATTTATCCTAAACATGATCATGTCATTGTATTTGTCTTTTCCTTTTCTGAATTTGTGTGTGTGTGTACATGTGCATACACACATGTATAGGAGGTATAAATGTAGATTGATATGGAAGGCAATATCAGTGCTAAGAAATGGCTAGGAATCATCCTGTACTTGGTGCTATTCTACTATCTGTGTCTCAATGGCACCCTGATACCTCTCTGTCTTTCTGTCTCTCTGTCTCTCTGTCTGTCTGTCTCTGTCTCTCTCTCTCTTTCTGTCTTTCTCTCTCTCTCTCTCTCTCAGTAAAGGAGAGCTGCAGGCAGTCCTAAATGCTGCTTCTTAACCATTGTCTTCTGCTACTATGAGACTCTGTAGTGGACAAAGTATGTCTCATCTTTCTTAGCCCTAAAAAGTAGATTATATTCACATACTTTTTATCTTTAATTGTGGTAAAAGGACAGAGCCAGAAGAAGTCCAAATCCAAAGATGATCTTCTAAACTTGCTTTTTGGTATAACTTTATGAGTGCCTTCTCAGACTTCCTTCCAGAGCAACCTAAGCCCAAGAAAGTGCATTGAGTCCAGATCTTCCTTTAATGTGTTCACCACCCTTCTTACCTACTTAGTTGCCTGTGGCTAACAAGACTAGAAACCTGGTGATTGAGGGTAAGAGAGAAACTCACATGAGGTATACCTTGTGTCCAACAAGGGCCAATGGCCTTGTTGAGCCTGACCCATTTCATGAGGGCTCAAGCTTCTTCTCCAACCCAAAGATGTCTGAATTTCCTCTACTAGGTACTTTATATGTGTTTGTCCCCTTAAACAACTTGATTATGTGGGTATACCCATTAAACTGATGAAATTCATGTTCAGAGGGATTGAGTGATTTGCCTAAGATCACATAGCTAAAAGCAGTACAGCTGTGATTTATGCCTGGGTCATTTGACCTTAAGAGCCTGTGTTCCTTCCATTGTACCCTAAGCTATATGAAGTGGTAGCAGTTTGGCTTTGACAGAGGAGGTAGTGGTTAGCCCATCAGCTGGTGATCTTGGTCCAGTGGTATTGGTAGTAACTAACTCAAACTCACTGGATTTTCTTGTGTGTTTTTTATTGCTGCTGTGCTCAACTTTCATCAGAAAAAGGTAAGTAACAAAGCCAGCTGAGATAAAGGGCTTACTTAACAAACAACAAACAGTACAACCAATGTTTAGGAGATGTATGTATTTGTGAGTGTATTTATAGCCTGCCTTGTTCTAAAAAGCATTTAAAGGTCTGAGTCAAGGACATGCTTTTTGGAAATTACAGCAACAGTTCAGTCACCCATATTGTACCCAGTAGGGTAGCATGCAGAGATTGTGTGGCTTCTGAAAGAGGCCCTCTAAAGCTCAATATCATATCTAATTAGTAGAGAAAGACAGCTCTGATTCTACAATTGAGTTGAGGGTATTTTAGAATGCTTTTTGTAAGTAAAGGTTGAAAGGAATTGTGGTTTGATAGACTGCACTGATTGCAGAGTTAAGAAACCTGGGTTCTAGTCTTGGTCTACCACTAACCTGCTATCTAACCCTGGGCAAATCACTTCCCCAGTCTGATAATTAGTTTTCCTATCTGTAATGGATAGGATTGGATAAACAATCTTCCCAGTGCTTTTGGATTTAGCTTTTCAAACGGTAGAAGTTCTCCTTTGCCTGTTCTTCCAAACTCTTTTTGACTGCTGTTTTTCCACCAGGACTTTGTCTTTTATGCTCCTCGGCTGAGGATTAACAAGCGGATCTTAGCCTTGTGCATGGGGAACCATGAGCTATATATGCGCCGCCGCAAGCCTGACACCATTGAAGTGCAGCAGATGAAGGCACAGGCCCGGGAGGAGAAGCACCAGAAGCAGATGGAGCGGTAGGTGCTACAGAGCTGGAGTAGGAGCCTGAAGTGAGGGCTGGTGCTGGGGTAAGAGAGCTGCTCAAAGCTTCTGAGCCTTCCAAGGCAGGATGTGAAGTCAATCTAGGACTAGGAGTGAGTGAGCTGCAGGGATGGTACCCCCTGCTTTCATTCTCAGGTGTAGACATCCTGGTTCTTAGGAAACAGCTATCAGAAGCATATAGGATGGAGGGGTATTTCATAGTTCCCCATTGTCTATGAACTTCAAGCCATTGATATGCTAGGTAGACTCTGGATTGCTTCAGGCTAACTGACTAGTCTAGTGGCAGTAGTGGAGAGCTCTATGCACATTTGAGCCTGCATTCTATAGGGTTTTTCGAGCAGAAATGGACAGAGCCCCCAGAATTTTCCCTACAAGGCCATAGTATTTGCAGTATAGCCTCTTGCTACTCAAAGTGTAATCTGAGACTCAGTGTCATCATCATCAATTTGGGAACTTGTTAGAAAGGCATGATCTAAGACCCTGCCCAAAACTAGAGATCAAAATCTGTATTTTAAGATCCAGGTGATCATTTCTTCAAAGGAATATGCAGATGGCCAGCAGATACATATAAACATCCTTTATCATTAGGTAAATGCAAAGGAAAACAATAATGAGGTACTATTTCATACCTTTTAGTGTAGACACAAAAAATAGAACTGGAAATAAGTTGGTGAGGTTGTGGAGAAATTGGAATCCACATATATTAGTGGTAGGGTTGTAAAAAGGTTGAATGCAGTGTGACAGTTCCTCAAAAAATTAAACATAGAATTATAATGGAATCCTCCAATCCTACTCCTAGGTAAGTACCTCCAAATAACTGAAAATGGGTATTCAAGCAAATGTATGTACACACATGTTTATAGGAGCATTATTAGCAATAGCTAAAATATGGAATGTTTATCAATGGATAAATAGATAAACAAAGTGTAAATACATACAACAGAATATATCTTAGTCTATTTTATATTGGTAGAGGAGAATTCCTGATACTGGATACTTTATAAGTAAAAGAGGTTTATTTTGGCTCATGGTTTTGGAGGCTGAGAAGTCCAAGATCAGGTACCCACATCTGGTAGCTTTCTAGTGTATCATAACATGGCACAGGGCATCAGTACATAGCAGGTGCACATATAAGAACAGAGTAGTACATGAGGAAGAGGGATTCAAGGGAGGTGCCAGGCTTACTTACAATAACCCACTTTCGCAAATACTAATGCAGTCCTGTGAAACCCAAATCACTCACTTCAGCTAGGATTAATCCCTTCTGAGTTTTGTTCCCTTAATGACCTAATCACCTCCCACTAGGCCCCACCTTGTGAAGTTTTCACCACCTCTTGATACTGTTACAGTGGGGAGCAAGCCTCTAATACCTGAACCTTAGGGTGACAAACTGTATCCAAATCACAGCAGAATATTTTTTAGCCATACATGCTATAATATGGTTGCACCTTGAAAACATTAGGCTAGGTGAAAAAAGTCAGGCAGAAAAGGTTATATATATATAAAACCTATTGTATATATATAAAACCTATTGTATATATATATATATATATATATATATATATATATAGATCCTATGTATATGAATATTCACAATAAAAAATCTGTAGAAACAGAATGTAGATTGGTGGTTCTCAGAGATTGGTGGGTAGGGAGAAACTTCCTAATGGGCATGAGGTTTTACTTTGGAGTGATGAAAATGTTTTGGAACTAGCAAAAGGTGGTGGTTGAACAACATTGTAGATGTACTAAATGCCTCTGAATTGTTCACTTTAAAATGGTTTATGTTACATGAATTTTACTTTAATTATTTTAAAAGATCCCAGTTGATTCCTATGCACATTAGGGTTTGAGGAGCACTTCTGTAGTAGGTGCACTGTCATAAAAAGTTTGGAACACTCTTGGTACAGTTGCACACACTGGTAACCCCAGCACTCTGGGAGGCTGAGGTAGAAGGATTGCAAGTTCGAGCCCAGTCTGAGTAACTTAGTGATTTAGTAAGACCCTGGGGATGGCTGGGGTTGTAGCTCAGTGTGAAGGCCCTGAGTTCAATCCTCACTACTGAGACAGAGACAGAAACAGAGACAGAGACAGAAACAGAGACAGAGACAGACATAGTTTGGAATCTTGGAAGATTTGTAATTTACTAGACTAGAAATGACTCCATATATGAGTGTTTAGGTACTAAGATTCACATTTATTTAGAAGAACTTTACCAAGATTGGGGTCAATTCATAGATCTGAATCTGTCAGGAACCCAGCCTTCTAGGTCCTCATGGTCTAGTAGAAAAAAGAAGAAAAGCAATTTCTCTCTGTCTGTCTCTCTGTCTGTCTCTCTGTCTCTCTCTCTCTCCTTCTCTCTCTCTCTCTCCCTCTCTCCCTCCCTCCTTCCCTTTCTCTCTGTAATATATCTATATATCTCTCAAGGTGCAAAGGCTGTTCCATTCATTCACTTAGTAAATATTTGATGAGTAATGAAAAAAAGGCCAAAAATTCCTGTTCTCTTGATGCAATCATTCTAGTGGGAGGAGACAAACATAATAAATAAATCACATAGTATTGGTATGGTAAAAAGTGTTATGGAGAAAAATAACAGGTAATAGGGATGGGAAAGGGGGTATACCCAGTATTTTGAGGGCTCAAAGGGAGTAAAAACATCTAGCCAAGGGATAAGAAGGCTTTCTAGAAGGGATGCTAGAACAAAATAAAGAAAATACTTATTCTAGATTTGCAACACAGTCTTGGGGAAAGGAGCCTAGAACCAGGTTTTAGGGCAGGCAAAGTTAGACCTAGCCACAGGGATCTCTAGCCTGAAGCATACCATCCTAGTATGGAACTATAACTCCACAAAGCAGACAGAGCAGGATGTATAGACCATTTTACAGATTGGGGAACTGAGAACAAGAGCAAAGCAGCAGCATAGCTAGGGTGGTTCAGTGGGTTACTCATAGATAAGGAATTCCAGACTGGGTTTCCTGACTCAGAGGCAAACTGACCGGGCCATGAGCATACCACCCTGTGTGGGGCTGTGATATGTAGGCAAGGATGTGGAGGTAAGGGAGAGAGGTCCAAGTGCACAAGCTCTGGGTGTGTTGGAAGAGTGGGGGCTGAGGGGAGCCTAGGAATCCCCAAGTTTCTATGTAGCTTTGCTGTTTGTTCCATCTGCCCTTCTCCTTTTCCTAGTGCCCTGCTGGAAAATGAGAAGAAGAAGCGTGAGATGGCAGAAAAGGAGAAGGAGAAGATTGAACGGGAGAAAGAAGAACTGATGGAGAAGCTGAAGCAGATTGAGGAACAGACTAAGAAGGCTCAACAAGGTGAGGCTTGAAGTTCCTATGGCAAATGAGTTTCCCTAGATCCTGACTGTGTGAGCTAGAGACCTTTCTACCTGAGCCATAGATCCACATGACATAGTACAAGTATGGCCCCAGAATAAATGAAGGATGGGTGAAGAAGAATTCTCAGAACCTTCTGCCAGTTGTGCCATGGGGTGAGCATTTCCAGGAAGAAAGATAGTGTGCTATCTTCGTTCCTGTGCCCTTCACTGCCCTCTCCCTTCCTTTTCTGCCTAGAACTGGAAGAACAGACACGCAGAGCCCTGGAACTTGAGCAGGAACGGAAGCGTGCCCAGAGTGAGGCTGAAAAGCTGGCCAAGGAGCGTCAAGAAGCTGAAGAGGCTAAGGAGGCTTTGCTGCAGGCTTCCCGGGACCAGAAGAAGACCCAAGAACAACTGGTAAAGCTGCACAGTGGGCTGAGATTGTGGGACCTGTGTTTGCTCCTTTGTCTGCCTGCCTATTTATAGCTACTTCTGCCTGAAAGGCTGGCTCTTTCTAGCAGGTTTCCATTGCACAAGCCCCCTAACAGCTCATTCAGAAACAAGCTGAGGGGTACTGGTGTGGCCCAGAAACCTTTGCAAACAGTCTTTCCTAACCCTTAGTTTTTATTCACTCTTTATTTTTTTTATTTTTATTTTTTTATTTTTTTTTTTTTGTGGGCACCGGGGGGGGGTTGACCTCAGGACCTCGCGCGCCAACAGGCACCCGTGCCACTGAGCGATATCACCGGCCCCTTTTTCGTATGTGGGTTCTGGGAGTCGAACTCGGGCCCTCGCGCTTGCAAGGCAGGCGCTTACGCCGCTGAGCCATCTCACCGGCCCGTTTTGTTTTTCTTTTTGAGAGACAGGGTCTCACTATGTAGTTCAGGCTGGCCTTGAACTCACTATGTACCTTAGGCTGATCTTGAACCTATGGTGATCCTCTTGCCTCAGCCTCCCGAGTACTGACCGGGATTAGAGGCTACAGGGGTGCATCACCATGCCTGGCTTTATTCACTTTCTTAACCCTTGGAGACCTGAGCTGGTAACCTGACAAAGGAAAAGGAATGAGGAGTGAAGGGACTTATGCTTAAGTAGTAGCTACTGTGTATTGCTATGCTAGCTGTGTTTCCCTTTTCCTTACTTTTTTTATTTCTTTTTACCAGCAACTGTATGGGATTAACCCCCATATGAGAATATTTCCAGATAAGGAAATTAGGTCTTAGTGATTTTAAGAGACTTGCCAAAGGTCACACAGTTGTAGGTGAACAAGGATTAGAACCCACTTCTGCCTCGGTTTGAACGGTTTGTTCCTTGAAATCACATGCAAAACTGTGTTTCCACACATTATTTGGGGGGAGGAGGATAGGTGTCCATATTTTCATCACCATTTCCAAGGTTTCTTTGACTCAGAAGATAACTTGTGGTCTAAATTCCTTGACATATCCTCTGCCTTTGTACTATTTGAGGTGGGAGTTGAGAGAACAAAACCTAACTCTCAAAAGAAGCTGTTTTGGGAAATTTGCCCAAGATATGAAAGTGTACATAGACTTTTCTCCCTTGTTCAGATCACCTTGTGACATTTGAGTTCTTTCCTTTACTTGTCCTGGAAAGAGTCTTAGCAGTCACCTCCAGAGCTTTACGGAGGCCCTAACTGCATGCACACATGAGAGGGGAAGAAGGAGAGGGAGGGAGGAAGAGGGACAGATATGAGGAAGATGCAGAAATGACATGTTATTGTCTTTGCAAGGCCTATAGTCTAGGAAAGGAGCTATGATTTATAAAGTAAGTCCTAGGTAAGGAAGATAGGAATGAAATGGAGTGACGATGGTTAAAAGACCTGCCAATGCAGCAAGCAAGTGGACTAGCAAGTTCCCAACTGGTTCTCCAGGGGAATTGGGGTTGAAGACACCTGAGCCCTGAGAACCAGGGGCCCCACCCTCACAGGCTTCCAATTTATATATAGGCTTCAGAAATGGCAGAGCTGACAGCTCGGATCTCTCAGCTAGAGATGGCCCGACAGAAGAAGGAGAGCGAAGCTGTGGAGTGGCAACAAAAGGTAAGACACAGCACTAGAACAAAACACTGTGGGAAGGGGTACCGCATGCATACATTTCAGCTCCTTAGATTCCTTAGGTTTGGGCTGTTTCCACCTTCCACCTTTTTTGTACAGCTGACAGGGTGGAAGAAGGTGCTCAATGCTTTCTCAAATACTTTCCAAAATTCCCCAATACCCCTGGGGAAGTTGATACAAATGCTTCTATTTTATAGCTGTGGAAACTAGGAACCAGGCAGATGAAGTCATTTGCCCATTTGGTGTCTGCATACAGCCAGACTATTCGTGGCATGCATAGATTGCCACAGGTTACTTGGTCTAACTGCTGGTCTTTCTTTCTGTCACTGGACAGGCACAGATGGTACAGGAAGACTTGGAGAAGACCCGTGCTGAGTTGAAGACTGCCATGAGTACACCTCATGTGGCAGAGCCTGCAGAGAATGAGCAGGATGAACAAGATGATAATGGGGCAGAGGCCAGTGCTGACCTGCGGGCTGATGCTATGGCCAAGGACCGCAGTGAGGAGGAACGTACCACTGAGGCAGAGAAGAATGAGCGAGTGCAGAAGCACCTGAAGGTATCCAAGCAGCAGCAAAGGGTCAAGGAGACTATGCCTATGACATTCCCTAGGCCACCATGGGGGGTAGTTATAGTAGACTTTCTAGGTGCTGCATGGAAGTCTAAGCCTATTTCGAGTGAAACTTTAAAGAGTGACCATCTCTCACTCTTTAATCAAACCCCAGTTTACTGTTTTCCTTCTTGGGATTTTCTCTCTGCCTTACTTTCTGCCCCAACTCCATTCACCTCTTATGTTCAGAAAATATCTAGCTGATAAAATTTCTACCTGAATCTTTGGCATATTGTTCTACTATCAAGGGATACCTATTGTCAAGTAGTCCCCTAGGTTTGCATGGCTTTTTTTTTTTTTTTTAATTCTTGCCCCACTGCAGTCCTAACGAGACTGGTTTTTCTCTGTCTCCCTTCCACTTTGCCTCCCTCCAGATAGATGGTGCATGGATAGATAGATTGATGGATAGATTGATGGATATAGATATAGGCTTAGATACACATACAGCTATAGATATAAATATATAGAAGAGGGAGGGAGAGAAAAGAACAGAAGAGAAATCTGATCAAATAAGTAGAGCTAAAATGAGAGGAAGCTATTGATCCATGCATCCCCTTGCATCTTCACAGGCCCTCACTTCAGAGCTGGCCAATGCCCGTGATGAGTCCAAGAAGACTGCCAATGACATGATCCATGCTGAGAACATGCGACTGGGCCGAGATAAATACAAGACCCTGCGTCAGATCCGGCAGGGCAACACCAAGCAGCGCATTGATGAGTTTGAGTCCATGTAATCCTGTAATGGACACCCAGCCTCTAGGGACCCCTCCTTTATTCTTCCTTATACTCCCCATACCTTTGTCTAACTCACACTGTGCTGGAGCCACTAACTAGAGCAGCTCTGGAGTCATGCCAAGCATTCAGTGCAGCCATGGGACCAAACCTAGCCCATCAGCCCTGCTCAATTCCTTGGGCAGACAAATGGCACACTCTTGTGCCAATGAGACCCCTTTTCCCCTCTCTAACCCATTTACTCTAGCTTGCTAGAATAGACCGCTTCCCCAGCTCAGAGGCACTTTCCATTTAATTAGGCAAAAATCTCCACACTTAACTCTTGCCAATGAGAGTTAAGTGTCCAGTAGGCTGAAAACTATCCCTGCTGCCCTATACCACCATTGCCTTCCTCTTCCACGTCATGTGATTTTTTTTCAGGGTTGGATTACAGGGTTTAAAAAAAGAGGTAGGGCCCTGACAGGGTCAACTGACCTAGAATTTGGCCTCCCAGAGCCCATCCCTTTTAGAGGCTTTCTAATGCTTGGAGAGTAAAGAGATACTCAGTCATTATTGTTTCTACCTCCCAGATTTGGGCTGTTACAAACTCAGTTCTAATATACCTTTTTTCTGAGTTCAGGAACTCAGTTTCTCCCTACAGTAGGATAGAAACACAGTGCCTTCAAGAGGCTTCACATCCTACAAGGCCATTGGCCCTTTTGTTCAGGTAAGAATGGGTAAAAGACCCTGCCCCAATGCCTTATGGGAGCCTAAGCTTCAATCAAGCCAACTCTTTGGGCAGTGGTGCCACATTTTATTCCAGGTCCCTAGTTCTTCTCTGCCCCTGCCCCCTCCAATCCCTAAATCCCCTCTAGCTAGAACAGTAGGGATGAGTACCCAAAAGCTCAGCCAGCCCATATACAGCTCTTGCCAAAAGAAATGTTCATACTTTGTGTCAGTATTTTCCCTACCAGTCTAGGACACATTCCCCATCAGAACTACTTGGGCCAGAGCTCCTGCTTCTCATCTTGACCTTAGTATGGTGAGCCCTAGATCTTGATGCCAGTAGGCTTAATTAGGGAGTGGACAGGAGAAGGTACATAAAGTAAAGAAGCCCATGCCTCTGATCCTACAGTTTACTTAATCCTCTCAGGTGCCCAATAGTTCCTTCCTGTCATCCCTGTCCAAGGTGGTGCCTGGACCATGCCTCTCACAAACCTCTAACCTAGGTCTTGTCACTAACCATGTGGTCCCATAGCATAGAGCTGCTGGGGATTCTGGCCTGGTCCCTTATGCACCCCCATGCTTTGCCCTCAACCCAGGAGTAACCCCTTCCTCCTCTCCACCTCATGTATGCTTTTTCTTTCTACCAGTATTATATATTCTAGTGATATCTAACTCAATATTGATTTCTACCTTTCTTGCTAATACACAATTAGAAGATATTAGTCTTGGGGTGGGATCATTCTGGCCTCATGTCCTTTACTACCCCCACACCTGGGAAGCATATACTATATTATAAAAGGGTATTTTGCCAGAAATTTAATGTAAGAAGCTTTCAGTATTACTGATGTTACCTGTCACTATAGGTCATACAATCAGTTTTTAAAGTAATTGGCATTTGGTTTTATTGTTCCTATTTGCCTTCTCCCCAAGATTCATTCCCCAAGGGGATACCCTGTGCCTCTGTGCAGTGCCCCTAGCCTAGTGCCTCTCTGAACGCCCCCCTGACTTGGGGAGTTTTGTGTGCATTGCTGTGAATTATTTTGACACTCATTTATGTCCCATATTGGCTAAATTAAATCCTGGAATTGTGGGGCAATGTAAGCTACTTTAAGTAAGACAGTAAGCCGCCACCAGGGAGGCTGGGGAGAAAGGTTAGATTTTATTTTCATGTCTTTTGGTGTATTCTTGGGTTTTTAAAAAATTGTTTTTGGAGAGGTTTATGCTCAACCCATGTTCTATTTCAGTGCCAATAAAATTTAGAAAGACTTCATTGTGACTCAACCTTTCTTTGTGGTATGGGTGGGTGACTGTAAGATATTTCACTTTAATTTCCACTTTATAGACCACCTTTCTATCCTTCCTCTCATTGCATTCTCACTTAAATTCTGTGGAAAGGAAGGGCATGACTATCCCTATCTTAACAACAGGGAATGAGCTCAAAAAATCAATGTAACTCCATCATAGGACTACCTGACTTAATAGACTGTGTCCTCTCTGCAGCTCCAAGCCAACTTTTCTAGTGTGATTATGGGCTCTGCATTGATCATGTGATGCTCATACAATTATTTGGCATTGGGACCTCAGAGCTACCTACTTTGGTCTCCGAACTCCTCCTAGAGTGTCAAGACCTGTCTTGCCTCCTTGTCAGAAAGGCCTCCAGGTTTGTATTACCCCTTAAAATCCTTACTTATTGTAGTGCGAGTAAGTGACAGGGAAACTGTCTTGGGTCTTGTTACAGAAGACAGTGGGGAATAGACTGTGAAGTGAAGATAGAAAGTGTATATGTGTACAAAGCTATTGGGCCATGCTTGTTTTTTTAATTAATTTTATCGGTGCAATTTAGATATACATAATGGTCAAATTCATCATGGGGAACCAGGATATGATATATCTTGGTTCTTCTTTTTTTTCCCATTCCCCTCCCCTCCCTTCAACACCTTTTCCCCTCCTTATTTACAAAAGCTTTATTTCTATTTTTTCCTGATACTACTTTTTTTTTCACTTCCTTTCCCCCTCCCCCCTCCCTAGTTCCCCTTCCCATTTGAACATTTTCTCCCTATTTCACAATATCTGTTATACATTTTGGTCCTTATTTACACTTTCAGTTCCTCACAACAGACAAATAATGTGATATTTACACATGTGTGTCTGGTTTATTCCACTTAAGAGTATGATCTCAAAGTGTATCCATTTACCTAAAAATGTCTCAAGTTTATCCTTCTTTATAGCTGAGTAGTACTCCATTGTATAAAAAAAAACACATCTTAATGCATTCATCTATTGATGGGCATGTGAGCTGTTTCTAAGATTTAGCTATTATAAACTGTGGTGCTATAAACATGGGTGTGTATATATCGCTATGCTATAATGCTTTTAATTCTTTTGTGAAGCCACCAAGAAAGGGAAAATCTGGGTCAAATGGAACCTCTAGTTTTATTTTTTTGAGGAATCTTCACATGGACTTCTACAATGGTTGCACCAGTCTGTACTCCCACCAACAGTGGAGAAGGGTTCCTTTTTCTGCACAACTCCACCAGCATTTGTTATTGGTTTATTTCTTGATAATGGCCATTCTTTCTGGGGTGAGGTGGACTCTCGGTGTTGTTTTAATTTGCATCTCTCAAATGACTGGTGATGTTGAGCAGTTTTTCATAAATTTATTTGCCATTTGTATTTCTTCATTTCAGATGCCCATTTTTGGATTGGGTCTTTAAATTTGGGGGGTCTAACTTTTTGAGTTCTTCATATATTCAAGATATTAGTCCTTTATCTGAGGAACAGCTGGCAAAAAATTTTCCCCACTGTGTGGGTTGTCTTTTCACTCTGTTGGTGATTTCCTTTGCTGTGCAAAAGCTTTTTAATGAAATGAGATCCCATTTGATGATTCTGTAATATTTCCCATACGATCAGGATTTTTGTTCATAAAGTCTTTGCCTGGACCAATGTTTTCAAGACTTCTACCTATTCCATCTTAGAGCAGACTTCATGTTTCTGTTTCAATATTTAGATCTTTGATCCATTTTGATTTTAGTTTAGTGCATGGTGAGAGACGTGAGTCTAGTTTTAGTCTTTGGCATGTGGAAAGCCAGTTTTTCCAGCACCATTTATTAAAGAGGCTATCTTTCTTTCAGTGAAGATGTTTTGCCCCTTTATCAAAGGTAAGGTGGCTGAGTGTGTTTGTAATTGTGTCTGCATCTTGTAATCTGTTCCACTGGTCCTTAGGTCTGCTTTTGCCAGTACCATGCTGATTTTATCATAGCAGTTTTGTAGTATAACTTCAAGTCAGGGATTGTGATGCCTCCTCCCTTGCCTTTGTTGCCCAGAATTGCTTTTGCTATTTTAGGTCTCTTCTGGTTCCAAATGAATTTTAGTATTTTTTTTCTCTAATTTTGTGAGATATGTTGTTGGTATTTTGATTGGAATTGCATTAAATCTGTATAACAATTTTGGGAGTAGACTGTTCTTATTATATTGGTTCTTATCCAAGAACAAGGGATATCTTTCCAATTTTCGACATCCTCTTCAATGTCCTTTTTCAGAGTAATTTAGTTTTCAAGGTGAAGCTCTTTTACGTCCTTCTTTAGATTGATTCCTAGGTGTTTCCTTTTTTTGGATGCTACTGTGAAAGGTCTTGTTCCCCTAATTTCTTTCTCAGTGAGTTTCTTATTTTAGTACAGGAATGCTATTGATTTTTGAGTGTTAACTTGATATCCAGCTATGCTACTGAATTTGATCATTAAATCTAGAAGTCTTTTGGTGGAGTTTTTGGGGTCTTCTATATAGAGTATCATGTCATCTGCAAATGATTATAATTTAACTTCTTCCTGTCCTATCCTTTTTCTTTTTATTTCTTTTGCTTGTCTGATTGCTCTTATATTTCCAGAACAATATTCAGTAAGAGAGGTGACAGTGGACAGCTCTGTCTTCTTCCTGATTTTAGAGTGAAAGCTTTCAGTTTTTTACCATTTAGTTTGATGATGGCTGTTGGTTTGTCATAGATGGTTTTTATGAGATTGAGATAAAAACCATGTATTCAAATTATCAGTAGAGTTTTTATAATGAATGGGTGTTAAACTTTGTCAAATTTGTTCTTACCTCTGTTAATATGGTGTATTACATTTATTGATTTGTGTATGTTGAACCATCCCTGCATCCCTGGGATAAATCCTACTTGGTCATGCTGTATAATCTTCTTGATGATTTGCTGCATTCTCTTTGCCAGTATCTTACTGAGGATGTTTTACGTCTATGATCATTAGGGAGATTGGCCTGTAGTTGTCTTTTTTGGTTGGATCCTTCTCTGGTTTTGGTATCAGGTTAATGCTTGCTTCCAGGAATGACTGTGGGACTATTGGTTCCCTTTCAGTTTTGTTAAATAATTTGAGGAGTAGTGGCATTAGATCTCTAATTTTCGTGTAGAATTCAGCAGTGAATCTGTCAGGACTTGGGCTTTTTTGTTGGTGGTGGTGGTAGTTTTTTCAATTACATCTTCATTTTCATTGACTGATATTAGGATAGTTAAAATTTTTATAACTTTTCTTGATTCAACTTTGGTAATTCATGTGTATTTATGAATCTGTCCATTTTTTTCTGTCTTTTCCATCTCATGTGAGTGCAGGTTCTCAAAGTAGGTATTGATGACCCTGTAGATTTCTGCAGGGTCTGTTGTAGTTTCACCCTTTTCATTCTTATTTGCATGGATTTGAATCATTCCTTTTTTGATAAGATTGGCTATGGATTTGTCAATATTATATATTTCAAAGAACCAACTCTTCAATTCATTGATTCTTTGTATTATTTTCTTAGTCTCCATTGCATTAATTTTTGCTCTGATCTTTATAATATCATCTCTTGTACAAGCTTTGGGCTTGACTTGTTCTTCTTTTTCTAGAAGTTTGAGGTTCAACATTAGGTTGTTTATTTGAGCTCACTCTGTTTTACTAATGTGGGTATTCACCACTAGAAATTTTTCCCATATGAGTGCTTTCATTTCATCCCATAAGTTACAGTATATTGTATTGACATTATTGTTTAATTGTGAAAACTGTCTAATTTCTTCTTTAATTTCATCTATGACCTATTGGTTGTTCAGGAGAGTGTTATTTAATTTCCATGTGTTTATGTAGTTTTATAGTTTCTTTTGGCATTTATTTCCAATTTTATTGCACTATGGTCTGAAACATGCATGGGATAATTTCAGTCCCTTTGCATTTACTTAAGCATGTTCTATGAGCTACTCTGTAGTCTGTTTTGGAGAATGTCCCATGAGCAGCTGAGAAGAATATGTATTCTGATATTTTGGGATAGAACACTCTGTAAATCTGCAGAGTCAATTTGTTCACAGGTTTGGTTTAGTTCTGATATTGCTTTGATTTTTTTTTTTTTGTCTAGTTGATCTATTTGTGGCAGTGGGGTATTGAGGTCCCCCATTACAACTGTGTTAGTGCTGCCTTGATCTTTCATGTCTATTAATATTTGTTTTGTATAGTTGGGTGCACCAATATTAGGGACATATGTATTTATTTCTTACCCTATATGTCTCTGCATCGCTTGCCCATTTGCTGTAGGACCCTCAGACAAAGACACCACAAGGCTGCTCCCAGTTCCATGTTCAGTTGTCCCTTCCTGGCCCTTGCACACCCTCTTCTGTTCCACTCCACTGGCACAACTTTTTCCCCTCTTACACACAGCTGGGAGCAGGGCAGGGGCAGTGCTGCTGGCTAACTCACTGGCCCTGCTGTCACTGAGGAGGCAGCCCAAGTCTGCTCAAGTCCTGACTCCTCTCACACTGCTGGGAGGGAGCAGGGTGGGAGGTGGGTGCTGCCAGCTGACTTATTGCCCCTGCTGCTGCTGCTGCCCCCTACTTAAGTTTATAGAATGTATCAACTGTGTATCCTACATATGGTTATACCTGTTTTGCAGATGAGGAAACTCAGGCCCAAATAAACTTCTAGGCTATCCTGGACCTGGCAGTCTCACCAGTTCCCTTCCTGGTGAGCTAACATTTGCAAGGTGTCTTAGTTACATTTCTCACATTGCTGAGACAATATATACAACACCTAAAGTTAAAGGAGGAAAGGTTTATTTAGCTCAGAGTCTGTAGAGGTTTCAGTCCATAATCAGCTGGCTCCAAGGCAGGGTGGTGTGGCAAAGGGGCAGCCATTCATGGTGGAGGAAGACAACAAAAGCAACAAGAGAAAAAGGGAGGAGCAAGCCTCTTTTCCTCTCTTATATTGTGTGCAAGCTACCCACCCTAGGGTGGGTGTAGCACTCACACCCCCAATCCCAGCACTAGACAATGAACCAATCACAAACTCTAGATTCAGCCACCTCCAAAAAGCCCACCCCCCATGACTGCATGAGGCTTTTGGGGGGACATCCGGACACAAACCATAATACAAGGAAAAGTAATTTATCACATATACCTTAAATTTTCATAATAACTCTTTTTTTTTTTTTTTTTGTGGGTACCTGGGGGTCGACCTCAGGACCTCGCGCGCCAACAGGCACCCGTGCCGCTGAGCGATATCACCGGCCCCTTTTTCGTATGTGGGATCCGGGAGTCGAACTCGGGCCCTCGCGCTTGCAAGGCAGGCGCTTACGCAGCTGAGCCATCTCACCGGCCCTCATAATAACTCTTTATGACAGTCAGTGGCTCCTAAATTTGTGTACATGTCAAAATTCTTTAAAGATTCCAAAGTGCAGATCGCATTCTCAATCAAATTATAATCTCTTGTAGGGGGACTCAGGCATCAATATATTTGATGATTGCAATGTATCTTCCTGGGAGAGGACAGACTTCTACTTGGAAAAGAGTTTCAGAGCTTCAGTTCTAATATTGCAGTTAAAATTCCAGATCCATAGAACATCAGTGTAGGAGGCATTAGGAATCTCTGCTATTCATTGTCCCCACTATTTTTGCCTTGGAGAGTGAAAGGGTACTAGATCCCCTTCAACTTCAACCAGAGGATGTCTTTTTTTTTTTGTTTTCATCAATGCTTTTCCTCTTTATTCATTCAAAAGAGAATCCAGTGCACGAGAGCCAAATGTCAGCATTGTCATTTTTTCTTTTGTAGAAGGGGAGAAACATTTATTATGTCATCACTTGCAGTTACAGGAAATGTCTTTGATACAGATGTCTATTTTTATATGTTGAACTGTGTGTAAATAGCTTGTTTAGAAGGGGGAAACAGGTGAACTTCTGCCAGGAAGATGGATGTGATAGGCAGGATAACAGCTCCCTAAAAATGTCCATGTTCCAATCCATGGAACCTATGTTACTTTACATGCAGAAAGTATTTGGGATGTGATTAGGTTCAGAATTTTAAGATAAGGAGATGATGCTGTATTAGCCAGGTGATCCCAGTATAACCACAAATGTTCTTAAAAGTTGCAAGAGGATGAGTTACAGAGGTTTGAAGATGCTGTGCTACGGTTTTGAAGATAGACGAAAAGGCCACAAACCAAAGAATGCAGGCAGCCTCTACAAACTGAGGAAGTCAAGGAAACAGATTCTGTCCTAGAGCCTCCAGAAGAAATATAGCCCTGCCAGCACCTTGGTTTTTGCTCAATTTTAGCCCATTTTCAACTGCTGTATGACCTCCAGCATGGTATAAGTTAAGAATTTTGTGACATTTTAAGCCACTACAAATTGTTCACCATTTCTTGACATTCTCCATTCTTGAAATGACAATGTTATAGAAATGAAGAGAACATATTAGTGGTTACCAGCAGTTAATAAACATGGTAGAGGGTGGAGCATGTTTGAAAATTGGGTGTAGCTATAGCAAAAGGATCTTGTGGTGTTACTCTGTATCTTCACCGTTTCAATATCTTGACCGTGATATTGCAGGATCATTTACAGTATTTTAACACTGGGGGGAACATAACCTAAGTAAACAGTACATGGAATCTCTTTTTTTTTTTTCTTATAATGTATTGCAGGTGAATCTACAGTGATCTCAAAATAAGAGTTTTAATTTCAAAAATGAAGAGTGGAGAAGTTCCTGAGTATAAATCTATGAGCAGTGAGGGCTTATGTCCAACAAATAACATAGTGGTACTATTTGTAATAGCTTCAATCTGGAAACAACCTAAACTTCCATTGACAAGAGAATGTACAAAACAATGGTATACTGCCTAGTCATAGACATAAGTGGACTACGATCAGTATAAACAATATGTGTGAATTTCACAAACCTGCTGTATAAAACAAGGAAGAAACAAAAGAAAACATACTATATAATTCCATTTATATGAAGTTTGCAGCAATCATGATTACTTGAAGCTAAGGCAGGAGAAATTGACATTCTACAAGGAAGAGCATAAGAAAACTTCCTAGTGTTGTGGAAATATTTGTGTTATGTAGGGTATAAATAGGTAAAATTAATCATATTATATGCATATTATAAGTTATTTTTAATTTTTATAGCTAGATTTCTTTTTTCTTTCATTAATGTATATTAATTATATAGAATAATTATGCCATTTTATTATTAATTATTAATTATATAGAATAATATATGCCATTTTATTATGGCATATTCATGCATGCGGATAGCATAGTTTGATCTTATTTACCACATTTCCTTCCCCTACTCCCTATTTTTCATCCTCTTCCTCTTCTCTAATAGCATCCCTTTAACTTTCATGTAGTCTTTCTCTTAAAAAGGAGTTCCTTCAGTGCAAAAAGTTTGAAAATATCTAGAACTATGGTTGTCAAATTTTAGTATATATCAGAATCACCTGTTGGTCTTAAAACAGATTGCAGTGTTCTACCTCAGAGTAGGTCAGAAGTGGATCCTGAATATTTGCATTTCTAACAAGTTCTCAGCAGTTGCTGAGGCTGCTGCTGGTTCAAAAAATGCACTTAGAGGGCTGGTGAGATGGCTCAGCGGCTTAAGTGCCTGCCCGGCAAGCGCGAGGGCCCGAGTTCGACTCCCAGAACCCACATACGAAAAAGGGGCTGGTGATATCGCTCAGCAGCACGGGCGCCTGCTGGCGTGCAAGGTCCTGAGGTCGACCCCCTGGTACCCACAAAAAAAAAAAAAATGCACTTAGAAATCCACTGCTATAAAGGTCTAGAGTAGACCAGCACTGTTATGGATGGAGTTACAGAGAGCTGAAGTATTTCTCTAAGGTCAACAGCCATCAGGCAGATACGTACCTAGAGCTTGCTTCCTAACTTTTCTCCGGGTCTTCAAGGCCTGCATCAGGCCTTCCTTATTCTTTCAAGGTTGCCTTCACCTTAGAATTGGTGCTCCTTTGCCTCATTTCCAAATTTAATTATAATGTGTGGGCAGGGAAGGACCACAGAGACTCTGGATTCAATGCTTCCTTTCTATTTAACAAAGTAGGAAACTGAGGCCCAAGAATCAAAAGGACTTATTCATAGTCACAGAAGTAGAACTTGTCCTTAATCTTCTCCCTCTGCCCCAGGCCTGTATACAGTCTTCTATGAAGCATCCTTGCTGTAATAGCTGCTTTGCTCCTGACCTTTTTTCTAAAGATTTCCTACCACCACAACTGCCTTTTACATACATCTGCACAAGTGATGGCTCTTAGAGCTTTCAGTCAACATCCAAAGGGAACAGGCTGCACTACTTCTAGATTCCTTTCTATAACTGAAATGTTATGAACTGAAATGGAAGGCTCCAGTTGCTAAGAACATCTGTTCCTTCTTCCTTTTTCAGACAACCTGATTGAGGACTTTGTTCTTTTTTAATTTAGCCTAGACCTGCCTTAACTTTTTTCTCCCCATTGTCCCTGAAATAATATATAATACAAAGCCGAGCAGGTTACTTCCTGGCTTAAAACCTCACTCTGTCTCCCCATTGCAGAGAATCCAAAATGCCTAATCCTACAGGCATTCAGGACTCTTCACAATTTGACTTGTTTTATATTCTACTATCCATCATCATCTGTCTCTTCCCAGCAGTTTTGACATTCCAGGCATACTATACCCTGGCAAGCCCTTTAATATCCCAGAGTTGCTCCTGCCTACATGCCTTTTTAAGTAATTATAATAATGTTTACTGGGCACTTGCTCTGGCAGACACTGCTCAGAATGCTTTATAATTATTACATTGTATTACCTTTGCAATATCTCTAATATCAAGGTAGTTATTACAGATGAAATAATTAAGGCATAGAGAAGATAAGACACCACACTCCTTATGGTGACAGAGGCAAGATTTCATGTTTCCTGAGCCTCAAGCTCAAAGTAGCACATGTATTATCTTTATTCTCATGCTACTCTTTATCTACTTATGTTCCTCCCTCATTTGGTGGCACCACTATTCTCTCATTTTCTTTGAATAAGAACCTGTGTATCTTTCCCTGACATTCCTTTTCTGTGCCTAATCTCTGTGTTCTGTCCTCTTGCATTCCATTCTGCACCCTAAATAGCTTGCCAAATCTATTTTACTAATCCTCTGCTTCTGGGCTGTTGCCTTTAGTGAATGTCTTCCTCACTAGATCACCAATCTGATTTCCACTTCCTGCTGCCAGTCATCTTTTAGAAACCCCTACCCTCCTCTCACTTTCCTTGCTCAGCTTCTCCTACCTGAGTTGGTCTCAAGTTTTCTGCAAGGCCCAGGTGACCTCATCCAGTTCAGATTAAATACTGCCTATGTACTCTTGACTCCCATATTTATCTCTCTAGTCCTTAACTCTTTAGGTTAATTTGGACATCTAGCTACTCTCTTGATACCTTCACCTGCACATCAAGTAGAACTCTTAAGGTTTAACTCTGTCAAAACAGAACGCTTGACTCTCTTGCCAAAGTTTTTTCTCTCCATCTAATTCACCTCATTAAATGATACCACCATTATCCTGGTGGCTCAAACCCTTGAATCAGCGAACCATCATTCTGAAGAAGGAGATTAGGGTGTGGAAAACTGTCTGTGGTGGTGGGGATGACCTGTGGATCACAGGGCTCCAGGACACATGCACAGAACATTTCCTAAAGACCTGTGGTTAGAACCAGAGAGTGCTATCTTCAATTCTTCTCATGAGAATTTGAACAGGTTTTTGATAGGATGGTGTAGATCTGATGTCAGCCTGAGGAGTGGGAGATAAAAAAGATGGCGACCTTTGAGCTCTTGACCACTGTGCTCTCTCTTTCACAGTGGTCAGCTCTCACCCTGTAGACTCTACACTGTACACTGTACTTCTTTTCCTACTTTTAGTTGGCCTGAACTCATTCTGCAGAACATGTTTATTTTCCTACCTTTAATAAATATAAAACTTCACTACTTCTTGTGGTTGTCTTGACCAATTCTTTGTTCAGGACACAAAGAACCTAGAAAACACCACTAGAAGGAGACCCCACTCAGAACCCGGTAACTTATCTTGACAAACCACCCAGGAGATAAGGCCTTTGGGCATAGTTTTGTCCCTCTCTCTCTAAAATCTACAGCTGAGAGGTTCCCCCCTCTTGGGAAAACTCCAATCACTTTCTCATCATTTGTTTCCCAGGACAGGTTTTCATCCATCAGAAGGCTTGAATCATTTTTGGTTATTGGAGAGAAGCAGGGAATTAGAAGGTGGTGAATATTAATGGACACTAGGGAACTTAGGAAGTTTTCTCATGGCTTCAGGATCAGTTTTCTAGTGTGTCCCACCATGTGGGATTGGGGAGAGGAAACACATGGCCTCTGTTTTACCAGGCAGTAGGAGGTCCAGAGGTCTACATCAAGTTTATCTCCTCTTTTCTTTCTTCTCTTTTCCATTTTGGTCACTCAGTGTGGGTACAAGTTGGGCCCTGACCCAGTTGCAAAAGGGAGCATTTTAGGCTCTGCTGGGCTCAAATGGGCTTTTGCAAATCATGCAGTTTCCACGTATATGACCTAGAGTTCAGTATGCCTTTTTGGCCTCACGTTTCTGTTCTCTGCAATACTTTGCTCAGCTTTCTCACTCTTCTGTGAAAATAACTACTGGTAACATATCTCCTGCTTGAGTAGCCATCTGCCACAATTTAGCCCTTTTTGTGCTAAAAGACTCACTTCTTTTCCCCCAAATGGCCTTTAATCTTGGGTATATTTGGTGAGTCACTTTGTCAGGAACCTGTTTCATCCCAATCCACTTTTCTGCCATATTTGTGGCCATTTTGGCTCCTCATTTGAGTTAGTCATATGGGTCTGCCACAATTGGTGACCATTTTGGTTTATGCTGTGAGTTAGTCACCTGGGTCTGCCATGTTTGTTAGCCATTTTTCTTCATCCTGTGGGTCTTCTACATGGATTCTCCCATATTTGTGAGACATTTTACTTGGTCACATGGGTCAGTCACATGATTCCACTATGTTTGTTTGCCGCTTTCTTTTTTTTTAACTGTCCTTATGGCCATCAGGAAATGTCACCCTTGTAGATAAGAGCTAAGCCTTTTATTTTAAGGAATATATGGGCCTTCTCTCCTCTTCTGATTTGGGTTAGATCCTTTCCCTGTTTATTTTTTCTAACAGAAATTCAGGTAATTTAGAGACATATACATGATGGCCTGAGCCGAACAATGGAACAGCTGGTAAGGGTCAACTCAAGTGCCTGTGAGTATGCAAAAGTATGGCTATCTTTGTACTTAGAACTTTTTAAGGTTTAAGTTATTTTAAATACAGAGGCTTCTATCTCTACTCCCTTAAATAGTACCAGAGTTTTAATTGGGGTAAATGCAAGGTATATTGTTTCTTAGATAGCTAAGGGAGCTGCCAGGGGTTACAAACTGATCTAAGGGAGACCCCCAGAAGGCTCGACCCTGAATTTTACAACTTACTGTTTCTAAGGGAGACCAAGAGAGGGCTCCACCCTGATCTCCTGGGCTCAGGTGGCTAAGCAAGACCCCCAGGAGGCTCCACCCTGATCTCTTGGGAGTTTCTAGGGGGAGCCCCTGTGGGGGCTCCACCTTTCTCTCTAGGAAGTCAGTGGACTATTAAAGCCATTCTAAGAGGGAAGTTTATGGCAGTGAATTCCAACATCAGAAAAACAGAGCAAGCTCAAATAAATAACCTAATGATGCACCTCAAGGTCCTAGAAAAAACAAGAACAATCCAAATCCAAAGCCAGCATAAGGAAAGAAATTATAAAGATCAGAGCAGAAATGAATGAAATGGAAACTAAAAAAGCAATACAATGAATCAAAGTGTAAGTTCTTTGAAAGAATAAACAAAATAGATAAACCCTTAGCCAATCTTACCAAAATAAGGAAAGAAAAGACTCAAATCCATGCAATTAGAAATGAAAAAGGGTGAAATCACAACAGATTCTGCTGAAATCCAGAAGATCATCAATAATTATTTTGAAAACCGGTACTCCAATAAAATGGAAAATTCAGAAGAAATGGATAGATTCTTAGATACACATGAACTACCAAACCTGAACAAAGAATATATAAAAATCCTGAAGATTCAATACCAGTCAATGAAATTGAAGAAATAATAAAAAAAGAAATACCAAGAAAAGCCGAGATCCTGATGCATTCATTGCTGAATTCTAAAACATCATCATTAGAGGGGCTAGTGAGATAGCTCAGCGGCATAAGTGCCTGCCTGGCAAGCGCGAGGTCCAGAGTTCAACTCCCGGAACCCACATACGAAAAAAGGGGCCGGTGATATCGCTCAGCGGCACGGGCATCTGCTGGCGCGCAAGGTCCTGAGGTCGACCCTGGTACCCACACACAAAAAAAAATAGTAAAAATAAAAAAATAAAAGATCATTAGAGAAGATCTATTAACAATACTACTCAACCTCTAATGAAATAAAAAGGGAAGCAGTATTCCCAAAGTCATTCCTGTAAGCAAGCATTACCCTGCTACTAAAATCAGAAAAGGGCCCTACCAAAAAAGAGAATTACAAGCCAATCTCTTCAGTGAACATAGATACAAAAATCCTCAATAAGATACTGGCAAATAGAATGCAGCAAATCGAAAATATCATTTATCAGGACCAAGTATGATTCATTCCAAGGATGCAGGGGTGATTCAACATATGCAAATCAATAAATAATACACCACAGAAACTAGGACAAAAATCACATGATCATCTCAATAGATGCAGAAAAAGCATTTGACAAAATCCAACATCCATTCATGATAATAACCTTGAAGAAACTAGGTTATAGAAGATCTTTATCTCAATTTGATAAAAACCAGCTATGACAAACCAAGGGCCAACATCATAATAAATGGAGAGAACTGAAAGCTTTCTCTCTAAAATCAGGAACAAGACAAGGCTGTCCACTATCACCACTCCTGTACAATATAGTTCTCAAAATATTAGCCAGAGCAATTAGACAAGCAAAAGGAGCCAAATATTTTCACTAGAAGAAAGATAATCTCTTTAACAACTGGTGCTGGGAAAACTGGCTATCCACATGCCATAGATTGAACTTAGACCCATATCTCTCACCATGCACTAAACTAAAATCAAAATGGATCAAAGATTAAAACAAATATTTTAATATCAAATATTAAAACAAATATTAAAACAAAAATACTTAATGCAATGGAAGACAAAATAGGTAAAACTCAAAGACATAAGCATAGGCAAAGTCTTTCTGAACAGAACCCTGGTTGGACAAGAATAATACGAAGAATCAACAAAGAGGATCATGTCAAATTAGAAAGCTTCTGCACAGTAAAGGAAACCACCAAGAGTGAAGCAACAACCTTCAGAATGGGAAAATATTTTGCAAGTTATTCCTCAGACAAAGGACTAATATGTAGAATATATAAAGAACTAAAAAAATTAGACCTCCCAAATTTAAAGACCCAATCAAAAATGGGCATCTGAAATGAAGAGACACTTCTCAGATAAATAAGTACAAAGGCCAATAAATACATGAAAAAAGGTTCAACATCACTGTCCATTCATGAAATGCAAATTAAAACAACACCAAGATCACATCTTCAGAAATAATGTCTGTCATCAAAACAACCAATAACAAATGCTGGAGAGGCTACGAGGAAAAAGAAACACTTTTTAATTGTTGGTGGGAGTGTAAACTGGTACAACTACCATGAAAATCAGTACTGAGAGTCATCAAAAAACTAAAAATAGAAGTTCCGCTGGACCCAGCTTTTCCCCTTCTAAATATCTTTACAGACTAAAAGCATTATATCACAGCGATGTATGCATACCCATGTTTATAGCAGCAAAATTCATAATACTTAAATCTTGAAAACAGCCTATATATCCATCAATATATGAATGAATAAAGAAAATGTGGTATTTATACACAATGAAAGGTAAACTTGAGTCACTTTTAGGTACATGGATGCACCTTGAGATCATAATGTTAAGGGAGGTAAATCAGACACAGAAGCTTGAATATTGCATGGCTTCTCTTATATGAGAAGCCCAACAGATAAATAAAGTGCAATGTAAAAGACAGACAATAGGAAAAAAAAGAAAAAATGCTATTGTAATCTAACATGGACTATATATCTAAAAGTGTACCTTGATTTAGTATAATATTCTTATGTATTTTTTATGATTTTTTGTTTGTTACTCTGGCTATTAATCTGTGTTATCATTAACTTGATAAGGATTTACACAATTGGATGAGTTTAATTCTTAAATCATGGGCTTGCCACATAATTTGAATATTTTGCAGGACAGTTATTTTTCTAAGAATATGAATGATGCCCTATTCAAAAGAAAAATAAAGTGTAAAATAATGGAATTTAGGTAGAAGCAATAAAGTTAAGTAGAAAGGAGACAGAATATATTTTTCCATTTCTTTTGTCTCTTTTATAATCTTTGAACATTGTGTTGGATCCCTGTACAGCTCTGCATGTAGGCATGTTAATCACTTAAGGAATGTCTGTGTTTATCTCCCCTATATTTACCTAGCCTATTTCATCCCCCTTCAAGACCAAGGACACTGAGATAAGAGTAAATGAAGGAATTTTCAAGGTTTATAGAGGCAATTAATTGCCAGCTTTTTACAATGCTCAGTTCCAGACCTTCTAGAGGACTCTTAAAAGTCTTCAGCCATCGTCCTAAACCCGTAGTCATCTCCAATTCCAAGAAAAGCAGAGCCTGCAGATCACCCCATAATGACATCACCTCCCCCAAGCAGGAGCACTTACCCCATGATAGAAACTGAGGCAACCCCCCATACACAAACAAGAACAGTCATCTCAAAGGAAGAAAAATTTCCCTTAAGCCTTAAGGATACCTCCAGTGCTATAAAACCAGGCCTGAGATAATCAGTCCAACTCTGCTTCACATCAGGTAATTCATAAAAACTGACTTCATGCTTTTGTAAGCCAGCCAGTCTGAATCCCAGCATCAGAGTGAGCCTCCACTGGTTACTCAAACTGGAATCCTTTTCCTGTTCTCCCTCACTTTCTAACTCTGCCCAGTAAATCTGCTTATGCCTCTAAAACAACAACAAAAAAGTTTATTAGCCAAGTGTGTTGTTAGGAGGTGGTGCCTGGTTAGAGGCAGGTCACTGGCGCATGATCAGCTCTTCCCTTCAATCTCTGCTTCCTGGTCACCACATTGTGAGCAGCCTTTCTTTGCCCAGGCATTTCTACCATATCTTTCTGCCTTAGAATCAGCCGATCATGAACCAAAAATGTGAATCAAAATAAAACTCTCCTCCTTCAAGATGTGGGTTTTGGGAATTTTGTCACAATGATGAGAAAAGTGACTAAGACACTCACTTTCATTCACTCTATCAAATGTAACCCTTCCTCACCTTACCCTTGTGTACATCATTCTATTTACCAAAGTGCTGTCACACTTCACTACTATTTCTTACCAGTAATTATTCTCATTTTACAGATGGAGCAGATACACAGAGAAATGTAGTAGCCTTCCCAAGATCACATAGCACCTTGGTGACTATGTTGAATCTTCAGCCACCTCACAGCTTATGTTTATTCCACATGTTCCCATTTGACCAGCAAATCCTAGCTAATATGTCAGAGTAGCTACACTGTCAGGCTTTTTTTTTAATAACCTCTAAATATATTAACTCATTTAATCCTCGTGACAATCCTAGATGGCAGATATTATCCTCATTTACAAGGTAAGGAAACACACATAAAGTAAATGACTTGCTCAAACTCAAAATGGCAAAATGATTTGAATAAAAGTAAGGTGGTTCTGGATAATACGTCAACCCACTATGCAATATCAAACTCTCAGGGTTTAGTTCCTTTCTTTATAAAATGTTTTGGGGCTGGTGATATAGCTCAGCGGCATAAGCACCTGCCTGGCAAGCACGAGGTCCTGAGTTTGACTCCCAGTACCTGCATATAAAAAAAAAAGAAAAAAGTTTTGTATTAGTAGCCTGGAATCTAGACAATTGGTGTCTAGGCCCCACCATTAGAATTAGAATGTGTTATGTGACATCACACATTACCATTCCACTCTGGCCTTCTTCCTATTCTGTGACATCTTGGAGCAACTGAACCAGCTGCAAGTAGCTTGCCAACAACACAAACTGAATGATGGCCAATTTCTGCTTGAGACAAAAGTGGCATTCTTAAATTCTTAAATATGTGGGAAGCATTTTGGAAATAACTGTGGTCTACAGACTTTATGGGAGGAGAACCTTTAACCCAGAGTAGCTACTCAAGCCTTAGTCTTGTTCTCTCCCTTGCACACTCTTTAGTCATGCATATTTCCAATTTCAGTCACTGGAAAGATAAAATGGACCAACCTTACCCTTCTGGAAGAAGCATAACTCTTCTAGGGAGCCAGTAATCCTCTGACACAAAAGGAATGTAGAGAGGTAAACCAGCTCCATCACAATGATATTCCATGGTACTCTAGTTCAGTTCCAGTCCCTACAATCCTGTGTGGCCCATCCTCCCACTCAACTGGAACTAGTGAGGATTTTTCCCAGCAGCCAGAAGTTCCAGAAGGATGCCACTTCCTCTGTGTACTTAATGATCTCCAAAGAACATTGTATAGTCTAGCCATAGCTTTGAGAGCTCTCCTCCCAATATCAGATGAAGGAAACCCTGTATCTTGGGTGGAATTCTCTGTGGAAGATCCATAGCACTTTTATATTTAGGCTCAGCCAAACTGGGAAACCTTCGCAGTAAGGGTAATGTAAATAATCCTGTCAAGTTACTCTTGCATCTTTGGAGGCTGGCATATAATGTTATAACTGTACCAGTCATGTGAGAACAGCACATGCATTTCTTTAAATCCCTATCTAAGGAAGGCTTATTGGGGGCCAAGGAATTTTCCCACCTTCATAAGAAGCAAGTGAGTGCCCTGGAAACTGGGCAATAAGACGGTTTTTTTTTTTTTATAGAATACCTGCACTGTATTGTTTAGCAATTGTTAAAGACGATCTTTGATCAGTAGATCTCCCAGCCACACAGGGACTCTTTTCTGACCTTTAGTATGAAAATTCTCTGTACCGTGGCTTAGGTTAGTGGGAGGACTATGGGTAGGTTACCTTAAGGAGGACAGAAAGGGAAAATGTTTGAGGAGTTGGAGTAGAGGTCAGAAGTAGGAGGAAAATGAGGTTATTCTTCCTGAGATCAAGGGCTATTTAAGGCCTGGGATTTTCCAAACACTCAGGTTTCCTTCCTCTCCTCTCTCTCATTGTACTTATACAATTTTAGCTATGGCTTTTAGGACTGGCAGAAAATTAACAAATTATCCTATGCTTGCTTACATCCCTGTTTGGTGACCTTCTGTTTAGTGGGAGGGGGCTGGTAGGCCTGGAATTGGGGAACATGCGGGGAAAAAGTAATTTTTCTACTCACCTCACAAGGAATGATAATAAATGGAACTCAGGATTCAACAGAGTTTACTATAAAACATCATTAGCCTGTGCCTTAGGCTGCTCCTTAGGTACTTGGGCTTGCTTCTTAGCTGCTTTGGCCTGCACTCAAGCTTGCACCTCCAGTAGGTCAGGTCATACCTTAGTGAGTTCAGCCTCCATGTTGGCTGCCTTGGCTTGGTTCTCAGCTCGTTCAGTGTCAGAGCTTTCTTGGCTTTAGCCTTGTGTGGTCTTGCCTGTATCTTAAATGGTTCAGCCACTTTCAGGGCCATTTTGATCTTTGCCTTTGGTGACCTGGCCTGTACCTCAGGCAATTCAGAGAACAATAGAGCTAGCTTGACTTTTGCCTTAGGTGACATTGTCTTTGCCTTAACCAGTTTGGCTCCTGCGAGGGCCATCTTGACTTTTTTTTGCCTTGGCCTTTGCCATGTCTGGTTGGGCCTTTGCCAGACTTGGGCCTTTGCCATGTCTGGCTGCACCTTTGCCTTGGCAAGCTTGACTTGTACTTGAGCCAGCATGGCCTTTGCTTCAGCTGGTTTGGCCTCTGTTTCCCCAAGCTGGGCTTGTGCACTGGCCTTCTCCTGGGCAAGTTCAGTCTGTGCCTCTGCTGGCTGCTCCTGCTTCATCTTCCTCTGGGTTGGCCTAACTTGTGCCTCTGCCTGCCTGGGTGAGGCCTATACTTCAGCCTCCTTCTGGGCTTTCACTTTCTTTGTCTGCATCCTCCTGATTTTGAAGCTTATACAAAGCTGTGTACTTAGCACTGCAAATGGAGATTCAGACAAGATGAGTGAATGGGAAGGATCAAGAACCAGCTGAGAAGAAACAGTGAAGCCACATTGGCTTGGCTATTCCCTACCAAACAAGCTGGAGGCAGACCCTGCCTGATTCCCCATAGTCTTTGCCAGCATTTGTCCCCAAGCTGGCAGCAATCAACTCTTCCTCAAACTCCAATCCATTGTTCCCTTAGCACCCCCAGGCACAGTGCAGCAGGAAAAGGATCTTAGAAACCAATTCTTCCTCCCTGGTGGATCCCAACACAGATCTTCTAAGAGACTAGTTGGGAGGTGGTAGAGGGAACAATTTCCAGTAATGCAATAAAACAAGCAGAAACTGCACATTTGCCCACAATAAGGCTGCATCATAAGCTTCATTCAAATATTGATTCATTTTGGGCTCAAAAGCATAGGTTATTCCATATTGATCAGAGGCTCTGACCAGCAGGTATGAGTAATGACAAGGTGTGAAATTGGATTATTAATAAATTCAACCTCCTTGGCAAAATCTTCCCAAATATGTATCCCAGTGGAAGAAAAATAGTGATAGGATTCTGGGTTGTAGAACTGTTGGCGTCTACATGTGTAGGCCAAACACTCCCCATGGTGAGGAAGGAATGATAGCTACTAAGGCCTGGAAGGGTTACAGAATGTGATAAGTTTGCAGAGAGTTATAGTGCAGTAAAGCCAAAACCAGACATTATCATAAGTCATTCATAACCCAGTACTTCCAACTTGTACAGTACAGCCTCAAATTTCTTTCATTGACATCACACATGGATGCCTATTAAAGCAACTGAAAGCAGAATTATTAAAATTGAAGACCCCTAATCCAGACAGCCACCTAATTCCTCCTTATGACCCCTATCTCTGTTTAAAGTGCCTCTGAAGAACACCAGTATTCTGAGAGCACAGTTTAAAAAACCTGAGCTCGACCTGCCCTCTGCCCTGAAAATACAGATGGGCCTTGAAGCCCAGTGATAGTTATACCACTTTAGGGACAGAGCTAGGTCTGGTACCTAGATTTATATATCCTCAGCTCAGGAGTCTCTCTTCCACCCCACTATTTTTTTTTTCTCTACAAAGCACACCTTACCATGGTGTGCCCAAGATTTAACTTTCCAGATCCCAAATTGGACAGGCCAGTGTTCAAACACTTAGTGCATCTGAGGTACTACCTATGGCTGCTTCCTCCCCTCCCATTCCTCCCCTCAGCAATGAGAGGGCTTAGACCCAAAGGAATCTACTTTGAAGTTGTCTGGAAACAGGAAGCGCAGAAGAAATCTTCCCAGTGGTAGCTTCTACTCTTGTCTTGTACAAATTTGTAGAAATATCTGAAGCCCCAGAAGCCTTACCAGTCCAATTTCTACCATATTCTGCCTTTTTGACACTTTTTCACTTAATCTTCCAGTTGTGAACTTCCTGAGGGCAAGGCAAGTGTTTAATTTCTACAACCCTGATACCTGACACACTAGCGATAGGTATTAATGTTTCTTGTGTTGAACTCAAGTCTCATTATTGATATGCAATAGACATGATGGAGATTATTAATTTTAGGCTCCAAATGTGTAAACTTCAATTCAGATAATGGAAAGAGACTTGCCCAGGAGCACACAGAAAGCTTAGGATATTGGCTATACTCTGCTTTCCAGCTATAACTGACCTTCACGTGTGATAATGGTGAAGCCTAAGGGATTTCTAGGAACCAGAAGGCAAGGCCAAGATACAATAAGAAGAAAAAATTGTACAAGTAGAGAAGTAAGGAGCTTCTGGGGAAGAGGACTGAAGATTTGAGTAGGGGCATGGCTGTGGGATAGAAGAATGTGTATAGTGGGAGAGGCCCTATATTAAAGCCCAAAGCTATACTTGCATTGTGTGTGTTCTTGTGCCCTCTTGCCAGTCTCACATCTCAGGTTATGTAGCTAATGGTTTCCAAACTGTCGAATAACGTGTTACTCCCAGAAAAGATCAGTGGCAAGAGCACATTGACAACGGATGCAGAGCCACCTGGAACTGAGATGGATCCTTTTTATTATTAACTCTTGAAAGAACCCGCAGAGCTGGGATGGAAGGTGGTTTGCTCCTTAATGAATATTTGTCTCAGAGTGACCAATGAGGAGAGGGAGATGCAAAAGGCCCAGCACATCTCTTGACTAGAATTCTAGCCTTACCTTTCTACCCACTCATTGTTTTGCTGATACTGAAACAATGTGTCCCCCATTATTCCTTAATCTGTTCACCTTTTTATCTTTTTTCTAGCTCTTTTATCCACTGTTGAATTCTTAATATCCTATACTCCAATAGCTTGGCCTCCTTGCTCCTGGGAGAGAGCTAAACCACTTAATCCTTTGCGCTTTCACACTTAATTAGGCACATTTGATATTTAAGGCCCCATTTGTATTGGAATGGGTAAAGTATCAACTGTCTTTCAATGACAGGGATGGGAGCAAGGATAGGCTTAAATAAAAGACACAAGGCCTTGGGCTGGGGCTCAGTGGTAGAGCACTTGTTAGCATGTGTAGTGTTCTGAGTTCTATCCTCACATGTTGAAAGTCCTCTATACCCTATTTCTCTGGACAGTAATATGACAAATGTTGTTAAGGATGGTTAGAGGTGCCACTGTTTGCTCAGAAGTTTCTGGCTTCTTGGGGAAGTGTTATCTACAGGTTTCAGAGTTCTGTCCTGTCCACAGAATACCATGTCACTAGGGAGTGAGTACTTGGTTGTCCATGGAGTCTAAGGCTTGGTCTTGACCTGTTTCCTGGGAGATCATGTAGCATGTAACCTGGCTCCTCAATTTAAGCAGTCCTGTTTTGGTTTACTTCTCAGGCATCTCTAATTTTATACTGTTTTCTGGGTTTGTGCGTTTCTCCAGTTGAGGTCTTGGGTTGCATCTTGCTTCTGCATCTTTTCCTTTCTTCTTTTTAAAATTTGTTTTCTGTGTTGATGCTTGTAAAGGGCTTATGGTAGGTAGTTTTATTACTAGTATCAAGACTTCCTTAGGAAATAATTACTTTTCAGATATGTCTTCTAGATGTAGCTGGTTTGTGGCTTTTGAGTCTGCCTCAAGATCCACCTGTTCAATTTATTAGGGATGAGAAGTTTGCCTGTTTGGCCTAGCACTCAGTTCTTTGGTACTGGACTATGGTATTGTTTATGATCCTCAGGCAATCTCAGTATTGGCATATAAGAAAGAACAAATTGGGGCCGGTGAGACGGCTCAGCGGCTTAAGCGCCTGCCTTGCAAGCGCGAAGGCCCGAGTTCGACTCCCGGAACCCACATACGAAAAAGGGGCCGGTGATATCGCTCAGCGGCACGGGTGCCTGTTGGTGCGCGAGGTCCTGAGGTCGTCCCCCCGGTACCCACAAAAAAAAAAAAAAAAAAAAAAAAAAAAAAAGAAAGAACAAATTATCACAACGTCTATGTCATCTTGGCTAAAGTAGTACAATCAGTAATAACGATAGCGTCAAGCACACCTGGAAAATGAAAAACTGTGGTAATTATTAATTTGAGAACTTTAACCATAGGATTAAGATTTATAGTTATATAACAAAATTTAAAGCAATCCAGAAAATCATATACAGTAAATATATCCTCAATAGAGCAATTTTACCCTCAGGAGAGGAAATTTAAAAGAGACAAGAGGAAAAGATAGAGAAATCAAACAGAAAGAGATTAGAAGCAAGGGTGAAGGACAAAGGAATATTACCCAACTTTTGGGATTCTGGAGAAGAAAACAGGAAGGAAAGAAAGAAGAAAGAAAAACAAGAACCAAACAAAGCAAAAATCTAAAACAATGTTCACATTCATGAAAAAATGAAAACAAATGAAACAAAAAAGAGAAAAGAATCAAAGAAAGGAAAAATATGTCACTTCAGTGCAGGTCTCTGCTGTCACTGGCAGACAAAAGAGACAGAAAGAGCCCAGATCTGTGTTGGATGCTCCCAACAAGCTTGCAGTTCAATTAGGGCTGGGTGGTGAATAATCTGTGCACTTTCAACTCCACAGAAGTTTGGGCTGATACTGTGTTGTTTGGCCCACTACATTCTGGGTTTTTCTTGCCAGCTTGAACTTGGCTCCTCAACCTCAGATGTCTCCCATGGCTGTTCCTCACCCAGGCACTGGGGGTATTGAGATGAAGCCAACTCACAGCTGCTTTGAGTCCCAGGTTCAGCTGGCCCCTTCCCAAAATGGCATCAGGCCAATCTCCTGGGGACATTTGGACTAGAGTCACTCACCAGCTACTGCAGGCCACAGCAACCACTGCTCCTTTCTACTAATGCATTTCTCCATTGAGGCCTCTGAAGTCACCTGCTTTCACTGTGTCTCTAGATTCAAGCCACCTCTTCCATGCCACAAGCTGGGAGTGAGGGAGAAAGTGCCATTTGCCACCTCCCTCTTCTGAGTTGAGGTCCCTCTCTTCATTCTCCCATTACAGTGTGGACAGATCCAAGCCAAATCACCTGTGATCATCCTTTTCATCTGGCGATTATACCATGGAATTTACTTAGGTGAGGGTAGTGTTCTTCTACAGAGTGATCTACAGGAGGGACTTTCTGTTCTTCAGGCTTTTACTCTTACAAAGTTCTGTATGTGAGAATGTGGGCAAGAGGCACAGTTAGGATATATAGTATTGGTACTTCCCCCAAAGACACTGGAATTGTTGGGTGGCAGGTAAACAGACACTGGAGACCAGGGTGTACCTTGGGTATAAGGGATACCAATGAGGGAAGATTAAGAATACTTCGGTATAATATAAAATATATTTGTAGTCTCTGATTTGCTGTCATAGACCTCCTAAAACCCATGAAATTTCTTGAGGGGTAGAAGTATATTTTATTATCTATAAGCCTCTTTCAAATCATACCTGAGTTTATGATAATGAGGTCACTTATGGTGCAACACCTTTATGCTTCAGGATGGAGCCAGTCACCAGAAAGACCAAATGATTAGAAGATTGGAGGATTGGAACTTTCAGCCACACCCACCAACCTCTGGGAAGTGATTGGGGGCCAAAGACCAAACTCTATAAAAACTCTCGAACAATAAGATCTGATGAAATGTCCAGTTTCTGAACAAATGAAAGTACTGGGAGGGTGGTGCAACCAGAGAGGTCATGGAAGCTATGCATCCCCTAAAATACACATTCCTCTATTCATCTCTTCATCTGTATCATTTATAATATCCTTTATAACAAATTGGGAAATACAAGAAAGCAGTTCCCTGAGTTCTATGAACTGTCTTAGCAAATTAATAAAACTTATGAGGCAGGTCATGAGAATTCCAGCTTGTAGCCAGTTGGTTATATATTCAGGTTTGGAATTGATCCCTTAACCTGTGTGATCTGACACTCTTCTAGTAGGTAGTTTCAAAATTAAATTTAATTATAGGATATCCAGTTAGTGTCCTCTGGAGCATTGGTCAGTGTGGAAAAAAACTCACATGTCTGGTTTCAGAAGTGTATTGTGAATGTGTTGCATAGAAAGTGGAGAAAAATAAGTTTGTTTTTTATCTTCAGAAAGGGACTAGAGCAAAGAGCCCACATAGTGTTCACACAAATCCTGGCACCAGTGTCCCAGCCCTTACCTTTTTCTTATACACTGGGTAGTTTGTTTTGTACTTCAAGATAAACTTACAGTATACTGCTTATTCTCAGGCACTTGACTTAGAGATGTGTGATCAGTGCAGTCCCCAGTAGTCCTTGAGGTGGTGTACTGGGATACATGGCACAAGTTGGTTTAGTGAATGCTGTACAAGCTCTCATGACCTAGAAGGGAAAGAGGAAGCACTCACATTTTGCTTCAGCAGCAGAGTATCCAGTTCTTGGCCACACACCACATTTTTCTGATGTCTTCCCCAAACTATTCAAACACTGGTGACTGGTTTTCTCTGGGAAGTAAGTGGCTAAGTTTTCCACTTCATTTGACATCTCTGATAATGAGGACTGTCTAGAAGATTCTGAAGGAATGTGCAGACTTGGAAGGAGTACTGACAGATCTGTTATGTTTATCATAGGTATGGGACCTAAGAATTCATGCTGCCATTCTGGGCGTAAGGATCTGAAGAGTATCTTTACAAAGTGAGGTACTAAGGCTATCCTGGCCCTTAACTCCATGTGTATCTAGAGGCATGTGTATTAATCTTTTTGGGTTCATGTTTCCCTTCAGGATCTTAGGGTTACCAATCAAGTAGTGTTGAGCCCTAACAGATATCTCAGGAAGCTTGAGCTATGGAGATGCCAAGCAGAGAACCAAGGATATTTTCATGAAATCTCAGAACAGAGGTTAAAGTAACTGAGATTATTCAGCTCAATTTAGAGAGTTTAAGGCAATTGTGTGTTGATCTTAATTGTCTTGTCTTACTGTCTCATCACTGAGACACAATACCCAACACCCACAGCTTAAATGAGGAAAGGTTTATTTTGGCTCACAGTTTATAGAGGTTTTAGTTCATAGTCAGCTGGCTCCAAGGCAAGGGGCAATGGCATAGGAGGGTTGTTCATGGCATGGAAGAAAGGAAGCAGAGAGAGATGAAGGGAGAAGGGAGATAAGTATATACCCTTCCAGGCCATGCCCCTAGTGAACAATTTCTTCCAACCAGACATTACTTCCGAACATCATTCTTAGCTATAAACTCATCAGTGGATGCTATCATGAGGTAATCACCTCCCAAAAAACCTGCCTATGAGTGCAATGAGGCTTTGGAGTGGACATATAAATATAAATAATATCCCCCAAAGGTTCATGTGTTAAAATCTTAGTCATCAACCTGTGGTATTACCGGGAGGTGATGGAAGCTTTAAGATATAGGGCCTAGTCACTAAGGACATGCCCTTGATGAGAATATTGGGATCCCATCCTCTTCCTGTCTCTTTGCTTCCTGGTTGCCATGTAGTATGTAGCTCCTCTGTCATGCACTACCATTACATTGCACTGTGCCTCTATGGATGCAAAAGCAACAGGGACATGTGACTATGGACTGAAATCTCTGCAACTGAGCCAAAATAAACCTTTCTCTTTATAAGTTGATTATCTCATATATTTCTTAAGGTGATGGAAACCTGGTTGATACAATTTATCAGGCTTGGTATTCTCCTGTCTCATATTGATTTTCCTTTTGTGTGCCACTGAAATATATAGCAGTCTAATTGTCCAGCATATAGCCCTATTATGGCTTGCATTTAGATATCTCCCCAAAGACTTATGTGGTCGTAGGTGGGGGTTTTTCAAAGGTGGCCAAATCTAGAGTGTGGGACCAATTCATGGTGCAATGGTAGGATTAAGGATGCTAGGATTATGGGTGCGTGATTAATAAACCAGTCCACTGATTGGTTTGGCACCTGCCTTAATCCCAGTAGGCAGATAGAATGTAAATGGGACAAAAAGATGCTGCTAAGGTACCTTCCTAGATTTGCTACCTTCTGCCCACCATGAACTGTTTCTCCTCTGCGATGCCTGTCTGCAATGTCACCCTGCCTTGGACCCAGGCAATTAAGGACTGAAACCTCTACAAACTCTGAGCTAAATAAACCTTTCCTCCTTTAACTTTGGATGTCAAGTATTTTATCTCAGAAATGAGAAAAGTGGCTAAGACAGAATTTGGTACTAGAGAAAAGGGGTCATTGCTGTGACTGTATCTGATCATATGGCTTAGAAGACTTTGTAGCTGGCTTGTGAAAAGAGGAAGAGTTAGGAAAGGTTCAGAGGTGCCAGCTGAGAAGGCAGAGCTAGAACAACTTAGGCTGTACTTGATGGGGGATTCTGATCAGAGTTCAGAGACCAGAATGCCAACAGAAATGATGCCTGTGAAGACCAGGCTCAGGTGGTTTCTGCTGGGAAGAAGGACTTCATTGGCTATTGGACTCCAGATGATGTGTGTTATGGCTTGGCAGAAAGTTTGTCTGCATTATTCTCATGTCCAGAGACTGCTTCAGACTGAGATTAAGGGCAATGGACTAACTAATCTTGCAGAAGAAATTTCAAGACAGTCTAATGTTGGGGCAGTGGCATGGCTACAGTTGGGGGTTTTTAGTCAGATTTATGTTAAGGATCAAGAGAAAAGAGCCCAGAAGAATGATTTAAAACATTTTGAGTTTGGCCAGAAAGGAAGCTTCAGTAAAATTGGGGCCTGTAAAGATGGAAGACAGGAGAAATTGGTCACTGAAAAGACTAGCAAGAAAAAGACAAGTATTTCAGAAGAAAACAAAAGAAAAGATGCCCTGAGGACATCACAAGAAACAGCTGGACCCCAGCCTTTGCAGCTTCAGAGTTGCAAAGGTAAAAGACTTTGCTTTGAGAAGGGTCCTAGAGTACCATGATTCAGAACAGTGGCAGTGTAGAGAATTTGTTCTTCACAATTGGGTTCAGAGTGCTCAGCAATCCAGGCACTCAATCCCTATAGCCAAGAGAGAAGGAAACCTGGCTACTGCTCCAGTGGGCAGCAGACTTTGGCATCATCATCATGGTGCTGCTTTTAGATCCATGCAGAATTCAAGAGTTGTGAGGTCAGGAAGACATCCACCCAGATTTCAGAAGAAGGCCTAGGAGGCCAGGCAGTGTGCCCCTGAGTGTTGCAGACCACAAATTCACAATGGCTAATTTTTCATATTTCCCAAAGGGATGAATGGAGGCTTGGGATTTCTGGTATCACCGTTTTGAGATTTCCCATTATCCCATTAGTGGTAGACTATCCTCTCCCACCTACTAAGACTAAGGCCACTAAGACTAAGACTAAGACCACTGAGACTAAGAGTAAGACTACTAAGACTAAAGATGCTCTAGGGCAAGATCCTCATTAGCTTAACATCATCACCACCTTCTGAGTTATCTGATAATCTCCTTGTATCAACGCAGATCTCCTTCACCATCACTTTATTTAGGCAGGAGGCAACCCACACCTCACTCAAACATATTTGCTCCTTAAATTGCAGGCTCCTGGTGGAACTATGATTTATGCCCATAGAAGCTTACTCGGGGTCTTCAGAGAGGCATCTACTCCCTACCTCTTACCAACTCTGCAGCAGGTCTTGGGATCCAGGCTAAACTGTAACTTTGTTTTGGTCAAAATCCCTCTCCCATCCCAATGAATGCTTTTAACCTGTGCCTCTTCTCCTGCTTTAAGGTAAGATCTCCCTTCTGTGTCTTCTCTGGCTAAAATGAAGTGGTATCTGTATTCAAGGTACATTAAAGTGAGCAAATTATCATTATTCCTTAAATAATTCAGTATAGCAAGTATTTACCTAGCACTCCCATTGTATTAGTTATTATAAGTAATAGAAAGTGACTTAAAACACACAAGAAGGTGTGTGTAGGCTTTAACACAAGTACTCTACCATTTTATATAAAGGACTTCATCATTCAAACTTTGGTGCCCATGAAGAGGGTCCTGGAACCAATGTCCCATGGATACCAATGAATGACTATACCCTAAAAACTACAAACTGTTGCTGAAAGAATTTAAAGATGACACAAATAAATGGAAAAACATGTTCATGGATTGGAAGTCATGATACTATCAAGACAGTAGTACTACACACAGTGATCTATATTATCAATACAAACTCTATCAAGATTCCAATGATTTTTTACAGGAATAGAATCATCCATTTAAATTTTGTATGGAATTTTGGGGGACCCTGAATAGTCAAAACAGTTTTGAGAAATAGAATGGAAGACACACGTTCTGATTTCAAAATTTAGCATAAAGCTATAGCAATCAAACAGTGTGATACTGCTATATAGGTAGGCATATACATCAATGGAGCAAACTTGCCAGTTCAGAAAACTCAATTCCCTTGGCCATTCATTTTGACAAGGTTGTTAACATCATATAATGGGAAAGCATAGCCTCTTGAACAAATGTGGCTGAGACAACCACATAACCACATTAAAAATTTGGGCTTCGGGGCCGGTGAGATGGCTTAGCGGCGTAAGCGCCTGCCTGGCAAGCGCGAGGGCCCGAGTTCGACTCCCGGAACCCACATACGAAAAAGGGGCTGGTGATATCGCTCAGCGGCATGGGCGCCTGCTGGTGCGTGAGGTCCTGAGGTCGACCCCCCGGTACCCACAAAAAAAAATAAATAAAAATTTGGGCTTCTATCTCATACAACATAAAAAATTAACTCAAGAATGGATCAAAGGGCCGGGGAGATGGCTCAGCGGCATAAGCGCCTGCCTTGCAAGCGCGAGGGCCCGAGTTCGACTCCCAGATCCCACATATGAAAAAGGGGCCAGTGATATCGCTCAGCGGCAAGGGTGCCTGTTGGCACGCGAGGTCCTGAGGTCGACCCCCCGGTACCCACACAAAAAAAAAAAAAAAGAATGGATCAAAGACCTAAATACAAGAGCTAAAACTATAAAACTCTTGAAAGAAAACATAGGGGTCAATTTTCATGAGCTTTGGTTTGGCAGCAGCTTCTCAGATATGACAACAAAAGCACAAATATAAAAGACAGCATGCCTGACAAGTGCAAGGTCATGAGTTCGATTCCTGGTACCAAAAAAATAGATGTTGGACTTCATTAAAATTAAAAACTTTCATGACACAAAGTCAGATAGGGGATTAGGGCATGGCAAAGCTGGCTGGGGAATTAGGTGTGATCTGTTAATTACAAAATCCTGGGCTGGTGAGATGGCTCAGCGGCATAAGTCCCTGCCTGGCAAGCGTGAGGTCCTGAGTTCGACTCCCAGTACCCACATACGATAAAAGGACCAGTGATATTGCTCAGTGGCATGGGCACCTGCTGGCGTGTGAGGTCCTGAGGTCGACCCCCAGTACCCACAAAAAAAAAATCCTAGGACACATGTACAGGATGGTTCCCAAAACACTGCATGTGACCTCATGAAAACTTGAACAAGTTTTTGATAGGATGGCATAGACCTGATGTCAGCCTAAGGAGTGGATGGTATAAAAAGGATCATTGCCACTGAGTTTTTCCCACTGTGTTCTCTCTTGTATGGATGGCACACCCTCATGCTGTAGGATGTACTTATTTTCCTACTTTTACTTGGCCTAAACTCACTCTGAAGATCCTGTTTCTTTTCCCACCTTTAGTAAAACTTTGCTACCATTTGTGCTTGTGTTGATTAATTCTTTGCTCAGGACAGAAAGAACATAGAAACCATCTCCAGGAGACTCCAGCACCCCAAATCCCATAACAAAAGTATATAATCAAGTAAGTGAAAAAGCAAGCTACAGAATAAAAACAAATATTTGCAAATATATCTAATAAAAGTGTAGTATTCAGAACATATAAAGAACTTTTACAGTTCAACAAACAACCCAACTAAAAATGGGCAAATGGGGAAATGGGATTTGAATAGGCACTTCTCCAAAGATATACAGATGGCCAATGAACACATGAGAAGGTACTCAGAATCACTAATCATTATGGAAATGTACAGCAAAACCACAGCAAAATGAGATACACTTTCATGGTCATTATCATGATGGTCTTAGTTACTTTCTTGTTAATGAATCACAATACCTGACACCTACAACTTTAAGGAGAGGTCTATTTTTTTTTTATCAAGAACCTTGAAGTGCAAAAGAAAGTCCCCTGAGGGCTTTTGTCGCTATACTGAGATCCATTAACTCATGAGGAAGAAGGGGGTTAAATCCACTTGCTGGCCTCACTTCCTTTAACTTACTTTCTTTAACTTCCATAAAGTAAGGGTAGAACTTTCCCAAGCAACCCAGGTGAGTTACTTTTTCTTTTTTTCAAACTTTTTTTTTTAAAGACAACAAGTAAACATTCTCATGTATTAACAAACTCAAGCATTAGAGAATGTACAAATAACTTTGGAGAAAAATATTACTCAGTATAAGATTAAGCCATGTGAAAGCTAGGTAAAAATAGAAGACTAAGGAATGGAGTAGTCACAGTGAATTTGCATTTTCATACTAGGGAGACAATACGATGTTTACAAATGTGCATCCGGTTTATTTCGCTTGTGAGTATTTTCTCGAGTTGCATCCATTTACCTATAAAAGTTTCCAGTTTATCTTTCTTTATGGCTGAGTAGTACTCCATTGTATAGAAATACCACATCTTTTTTATCCATTCCTCGGTTAATGGGCATTTGTGTTGTTTCCACGATCTAGCTACTACAAATTGTGTTGCTATAAACATAGGTGCACATATATCACTGTGGTACAATGTTTTTAATTCTTCTGGGAAGATACCCAGAAAGGGAATAGCTGGGTCAAATGAGACCTCCAATCCCAGTTTTTCGAGGAGTCTCCACACGGATTTCCACAGTGGTTGCACCAGTCGACACTCCCACCAACAGTGGAGAAGGGTTCCTTTTTCCCCACAGCCCCTCCAGCATTTGTTATTAGTTGACTTCTTGATAACATTTCACCCCATTCTTTCTGGGGTGAGATGGAATCTCAGTGTTGTTTTCATTTGCATCTCTCGAATGACTAGTGATGTTGAACATTTTTTCATATATTTATTTGCTATTTGTATTTCTTCATCTGAGAAGTGTTTATTCATCTCAGATGCCCATTTTTGGATTGGGTCTTTAATTTGGGAGGTCTGATTTTTTTCAGTTCTTTCTATGTTCTCGATAGTAATCCTTTGTCTGAGGAACAGCTGGCAAACAGTTTTTCCCACATTGTGAGTTGTCTCTTCACTCTGTTGGTGGTTTCTCTTGCTGTGCAAAAGCTTTTTAATAAGATGAGATCCCAGTTATTGATTCTTTGGGATAGTTCCCGTGCGGTTGAGTTTTTATTCGTAAAGTCTTTGCCTACACCAATGTCTCCAAGGGTTTTACCTATCGTACCTTCCAGCAGATTTAATGTTTCTGTTTTAATATTGAGTTCTTTGATCCATTTTGAATTTAGTTTAGTGCACGGTGAAAGATATGGGTCTAATTTTAATCTTCGGCATGTGTAGAGCCAATTTTTCCAGCACCACTTATTAAAGAGGCTATCTATCTTCCAGTGAATGTGTTTGGCACCTTTGTCAAAGATAAGGTGGCTTAGTATGTCTGGAGTTGTTTCTGCATCTTCTATTCTATTCCATTGATCTTCAGGTCTGTTTTTTTGCCAATACCACGCTGTTTTTATCACAGTAGCTTTATAGTATAATTTCAAATCAGGGATTGTGATGACCCCTGCCTTGCTTTTGTTGCCCAGAATTGCCTTTGCTATTCTAGGTCTCTTCTGGTTCCAGATGAATTTTAGGATTGTTTTCTCTAATTCTGTGAGATATGTTGTTGGAATTTTGATCAGAATTGCATTAAATCTGTATAACAGTTTTGGAAGTATGGCCATTTTCACTATATTGGTTCTTCCGACCCAAGAGCAAGGGATATCTTTCCAAGGAGAGGTCTATTTTGGCTTACAGTTTGTAGAGGCTTCAGTCCATAGCCAGATGGCTCCAAGGTGGGGGGCATAGGAGGGGGGCATGGTGGAGAAGAAAGAGTTCATGGCATGGCAGGCAGGAAATAGAGATGAAAGGAGAGATATATAACTTTCTAGGCCATGCGCCACAGTGATCCACCTCTTCCCACCAGAATTCACCTCTCAACATCACACCCAGCTATAAAATCATCAATGCACTGATCCACTGATGAGTATCACATTTAGCTGTAAACTCATCTGTGGACTAATTCACTGATGAGTATCACATATGCAAGGCCCTGAGTTCCATCCAGTACTGCAAAAATGAAGAAAGAGGAGGAAGAGGGGGAGGAAGAGGAGGAGGGCCAGGTGAGGAGAATGGGAAAGTGGGGAAAGAGGAGGGGGAGAATGAGGGAGGGAAGGAGGGTGTTATGGCTTGTATCTAGATGTTCCCCCAAAGTCTCATGCTTATAAGTGGGGCTTTTCAGAGGTGGCTGGATCTGGAGTGCATGAATGTGAATTAAGGGTTTATGAATATGGATGATTGGATTAGTCCACTGATTGGTTTAGCATTGTTCTGGGTATGGGCAATGGGAAACCCCACCCTGGTTGTGTGTGGCACCAACCAATAGGCTTGCAGACTGAATGGAACATAAAGGGACAGTAAAGAAGGCAAGCTTGCTGCTCACTGCTTGCTGCTTCCTGTTTGTTCTGCTATGGAATGTTTCTCCTCTGCCATGCCTCTCTGCCATGTCACCCTGCCATGGAGCCATCTGACTACAGAATGAAACCTCTACAAACTGCGAGCTGAAATAAATCTTCACTCCTTTATCTTATGCGAGTTGAGTATTTTGACCCAACAACAAGAAAATTAACTAAGACAGAGGAAGAGTGTAAAGGAAAGTGTTCAGAAGAAGAAGGTTAAAATGGTAAATTTGATGCTATGCATATCTTATCAAAGTAATAAAATAAATGAGAAGCACTTTAAGGATGTATAGAACTCACTGAAATCCACATTTTAAAGAAACAATACCATTCTGAAATGCAACAAAGAAATGCAATGGAGAATAATAGTGCTATAGTTTGAATGTGTCCCTTAATGTTCATATGTTAGAAAATTAATCCCCAGTGCAACAGTGTTAGAAAGTGGGACCTAATAAGAGGTATTTAGGTAGTGATGGGCTCTGCCCTCATGAATAGATTAATGTCATTAACACAGGAGAGGCTTAGTTATCTTGAGAATGGATTTGTTATGAAAGTGAATTAGGGCAGGGCGTGGTGGCACACACTTGTAACTCCAGCAGTCTGGGAGAGTGAGGCAGGAGAATAATGCATTCAAGCTCAGCTTGGGCAATTTAGCAATTTATGGAGAACTTGTCTGAAAATTTAAAATGAGGTTGGGAATATAGCTCAGTGCAAAGGCTCTGGGTTCAGTCCCAAGTACCACTCCCACCCAAATTAAAATAAATTTGGCCCTCCATTCCTTTCTTATTCTCTCCTTCTCATGCCTTTCCACCTTCTCCCATAGGATGATTCAGACCTTGCCAGATGCCCTTCTCATGCTTGTGGACTTCCAGCCTACTGAGGTGTGAGCTAAATAAATCTCTGTTCTTCATACATTATCCAGTCTCAGGTAACAGCAGAAAACAGACTAAGACAAGTAGTAAAGATTGTTTATCCTAGTACTTCAGTTCCACAAAGCATTGAAACCTAGGGCTCTCTTGTCAACTTTGGTGATTTTTGGGTTATTTTGCAGAATCTGAGGCTTTTTGAGAGGGCTTTTGTATCTCACAAACAATGGAGATCTACATGGTTTGTAGAATCAATTTGTATCTTTGGTTGATCTAATCTATTAACCTTTGGTTAAGGATTCACTAAAAAATTTAAAACTGCTAAAAACCTTGGAAAATAATGCTCATCACAAGTTCCACATTATGTCATTTGATAGACTAAGATTGTCAGAGCTGTAAACACCCTCAGACACATTCTAATTTTTTCAACTCCATTTTAATTAAATGAGAACATCTAAAATATCTCACACATAGGAGACATTAATGTTTGTAAAATGGAAGAACTACAAATTATTTTATTTTCTTCAGTGTGTGTCCTTCCTTAAATACATCTCAAGCTAGCTGAATATAATGGGGCCATTTTATGGTATATTGCAAAATACATGAGATATAAATGTATTTTTAAATTTTTATTGTTTTATTTTTGTGGTGCTAGGGAACTGAACCTAGGGCCTTTCTAGGCGTTCTAGGCAACTCCTTAACAGCCCAAACTCTTGAGGTTATTTTAAAAGTTGAAAATATTTTACCTCAAGTTGTGGTCAATTACTATGCTCAGAATGAATATTATGGTTGCTACATTCATTATTTCAACCGGGAACCATTTATGGAACACTGTACACATTGGACATTTTGTTAGGTGTTGAGCACACAAGGCAGAGGGTCCCATACCTCAAGTAGCTCTTTCTATTTGAAAGAAGCAGATAAGAAAGGGGATGATTACTACTTAGTATGATGTGTGGTGAATTGGGGGAAGGAGGTGAGTAAAATATACGAGAGTCTAGAGAAGGGGCATGTTAATTCTGAATTCTCACAAAAGGTGATGATTAGTCTGAGAACTGAAGAACAGGTAGAAATAGTCAGGTATAGGATGAATGGGGAGAAGTTTTGTATAGCTGTAAGTTGAAAATATTCAATGTAAGAGTATATGTAGAGGGGCTGGTGAGATGGCTCAATGGCATAAGCACCTGCCTGGCAAGTGCGATGGCCTGAGTTCGACTCCCGGAACCCACATATGGAAAAAGGACCAGTGATATCACTCAGCTGCATGGGCGCCTGCTGGAGTGCAAGGTCCTGAGGTCGACCCCTGGTACCCACACACACACACACACGAAAAAGAGTATATGTAGAGATCAAGGGGGAAATAAGGATGATATACTTGGAACACAGAAAGCAGTTAAATAATATATCAAGGTTAAGAAAATGTTCTGACTAAGGACAAGTCATTGGTCACATTTTTGCCTACAGTTTTAGTAACATTTTGTGAGCAGAAGACTGGATAGAATAGAGTAAAGAAAACAGCAAGTGTAGAAAACTTTAGGAAGTTTGATTCAGAAGGTAAAATAAGGCAGTAGTTGAAGAAAACCATGGAATTATGGAAGTTTTTTTTTTTTTTTTTTTTGTGGGTACTGGGGGGTCGACCTCAGGACCTCGCGCGCCAGCAGGCACCCGTGCCGCTGAGCGATATCACCGGCCCCTTTTTCGTATGTGGGTTCCGGGAGTCGAACTCGGGCCCTTGCGCTTGCCGGGCAGGCGCTTAAGCCGCTGAGCCATCTCACCGGCCCTGGAAGTTTTAAAAAATAATATAGACATGAGCATGTTCAGAAGGTGTAGGAAAAAGATCTGATTGAGCAGAAGGGGTTGAAAATGTAGACAAGAGAAAGGCGTGAATTTTGGAAAGAAGTTTATAAAAAGATGGGAGAGATGGGGATCTAGATTCCAGGTGCATGGTTCAAGCTCAGATGGAGAGAAACATGACCCCTGTTTTATGGTAGCAATGAGATGGGGAGACAAGATAAATTTAGATGGAATTGTAGGCACATTTGATAGTAGAAATTCCTCATCTAAAAAAAATAAAAAAAATTCCTCATCTGATAGCTCTTTTATGAAATACAAAGCAAGGCCATCTGCTGGAGGTGAGAGTAAAAATATATTCAAAAACTGGGAAGGAAACGAAGAAGTTTTAAGACAGGGGCAGTGACATATGGCTTGAAACATACTGAGCAATTGACAGAACTGTAAGAGAAATTAAATCAGTAAATGTTGTTTGAGATTTCGACAAAACTCTATCAGAAACTTCTAAATTGAGATGACCAAAGTATGATGCAAATCATAATTTTTTTTTTTGTGGGCACTGGGGGTCGACCTCAGGACCTCACGTGCCAGCAGGCGCTCATGCTGCTGAGCGATATCACCGGTCCTTTTTTCCATATGTGGGTTCCGGGAGTTGAACTCAGGACCTCACACTTGCCAGGCAGGCGCTTACACCGTTGAGCCATCTCACCGGCCCTGCAAATCATAATTTGATAAGGGATTTATATGCAAAATATGAAAAAGACACATCTTAACCATGGAAAGACAAATAACATATTTTGAAATGGACAACTGATTTTAATATATATTTCTACAAGACCATATACAAATAGCTGGTGAGCACCTGGAAAGATGCTTAATATTGTTAATTATCAGAGAACTGCAAATCAAAACCATAATGAGATATCATATCATCCTAGACAGAAAGGCTATTATAAAAATTGCAAAAAGTAGTAAATGCTGGTGAAGACTTGGAGAATAGAAAATGCATGCAATTGTTGATGAGTCCACTGATGGATGAATAGATAGAGAAAATGTTGTATATAGACATAATAAGATATTATTCAGTCACAAAAATAAGCAAACTGTGTCATTTATGGCAAAATAAATCAAATGGGGAACATTAAGTGAAATAAAGCAGATACAGAAAAATTAGTACCAGGTGGGCATCATGCCACAAATCTATAATCCCAGCACTCCATGAAGCTTAGATAAAAGGATCACAAGTTCATGCCTAACTTGGGTAATTTAGTGAGACTTAGGAAGACCCTGTCTCAAAATATAAAATAAAAAAGGCTGGGGACATAGCCCAGTGTAAAGGCCCTGAATTCAGTCCCCAGTACCACCAAAAAATAAACTTAGGCTTGAGAAACCCAAATCAGTAATAAGCCAAGAAATAAATTAATGTTTCATTAAAATACTAGTATTTTTGTAATACTTTATATTTTTCAAAGTACTCTCACATATTTTCTTTTTTGATAAAAATTCTGATTATAAAAAATACTCATTGAATTGTAAGATAATGAAATGGACAAAAAAATAAAAGTCAGCTAAAATCACAAAATTTTAACAGAGAAACCCCAAAACATGTAAAATAATAAAGATAAGAGCAGAAAGGAATCCAATGTTGAAAACATCATTTTAAAATAGGAAAGAGGGCCGGTGAGATGGCTCAGCAGTGTAAGTGCCTGCCTGGCAAGCACAAGGGCCCAAGTTTGACTCCTGGAACCCACATATGAAAAAAAGGGCTGGTGATATTGCTCAGTGGCACAGGCTCCTGCTGGCACACGAGGTCCTGAGGTTGACCCCCAGTACCCGCACAAAAAAATAAATAAATAAAATAAAATAGGAAAGAAACAAAATAAGAAAATAAAGAAGATTAACAAAGTCAAAACTTTCTGCTTTGATAAAATTTATTTTAAATGTCATACTTTTTGTAAGACTGATCAGGAAAAAAGAGAAAATACAAATAAAATGCAAACAAAAAGGGGAATAACTATTGAAAACAATGGAGAGGAAGAAAATTGTAATGTAACAAATTTTACAAAAGTATAATCAGTAACTTTTTAAGAAAAAGTAATAGGCTGGGGAGAAAAAACTGGTGGAGCACTGAATGCCAGCAACTCAGCTTTTTCAGGACAAAATGTGTAGAGTCTGGAAAATAGAATTAAAATGAGAGAACTTTATCTAGGAACCACTGGGGGACAGACAGAAGAGAAAGAAAGGATTAAAAGAGACAGGAAAAACAAAGCACAAACACAGAAGATAGGGGGGCCTCTGCAAACCATGGCCAAGAGTGGTTGGCCAGCTGCCATTTGGGAGACAAAGTGAAACTAAAATCTTTTCACTCACAGAGAACTGCATGGAAACTGACAGAACTAGCAGCAAGGAAAACATGGGATACTGCTTGCAGAGTGGCTTTCCACAGGCAACAGTTTATGAGTGGGCTAGGTCCAGTGTTCTCCACCACAATTGCAGAGCAAGAAATGTCAGGAATGCCACTGTAGGAAAGGGCTCATTGCTTGAACCTGGATCCGAGAGCAGCAACTGGCTCCAAGCCACATTCCACACTGTCAAGTTCCCAGAGTGGATGAGGGAATGACAGCCATGGGAGATAGCTGGCAGTTACAGAGCAGGCTGGATGGATTCCTGCTGAGGGGCTGGAGCTGGTGAACATAGATCCAGCTCCTGTGGTCAGAGGCCAGGTTCAGCCTGAGTTACACAGGATTGGAAGGTCACATTGGTGCCCCGTTCCCACTGTATGTGGACGTCTGCATCTAGCATGGCTGTGAAGGCAGACTGCCACCTTACACTTTCAGCATGAACAGAGAAATGTCTGGGCCTCAGCTCTGCTCCTTGATCATAGGCTGTGGAAAAAAGCCATGCATCTGAAACAATAGAAAACTTGTCTTTCTTTTTCCTTTTTTTTTATGTTTTCCTCCTCATTTCCCCCCATTTTTATTCCATTATTTCCCCTTTTTCTTTTATAAGTGTGTGTGTGTGTGTGTGTGTGTGTATGTGCTATTCTTTCTCTTGCCTTTTTCTTCCAATCTAGTTTATAGAGGGTAAAGGAATTGTACCCTGTCCCTTTTTATTCCTTCTACTTTTCCCCATATCTTTTTATCTGACATTTTTATCCTGTTTCTTATCTTTTCATTCTTTTTCTTTCTCCCCCCTTTACTGGTTTCCCTTTAACTTTTTCTCTAGTGTTTATATTAGTCATAATCTCTTTTCATCCCCCTTTCTCACCACCAATTTTTTATCCAATTTTCCCAGTCATCCTCACCTAAATATATAACATACCTCTAACCACTATTGTGATCCTTTGCCCCTTCTTATATCCTCCTTCCCATTCTGGATAGTGGAAGACCTTAAATAACAAGAGCAACAACAACAACAACAACAACAACAACAACAACCTCCACAAAAATCTTTTTTTTCTTTTCTTTACCTCCTTCTGATATTACCCAATCCTCAGCCCCCCGGGCTTTAGATAAATGATTCTATAAAATTACAGTTGAATGCTTTTTTTAACCATTAGAGGAGACCTAGCTATCACACTTAGTGCATATTAGCTGTGGGTCAGTACTTGGGCTTTTATGAGGCTTACGCTATAACCATGGATTTTTTTCTCGAGACTTAATGGAAATCAAAAATTGGATCTCATGGTAAATTCTTTCTCAATTTGCCTTGAAAGATACTACTGTAACTGATTAGCTTGTTACTATGTAGCTGATTGGATTGCATAGGCACACTCATGACTCAGTAGACAGTTTAATGTCAGTAGAACTGTCTGCCATTTTCACAATCAAATGCAGGTAAAGGGACAGCAAGAGTTCCAAACCTGGGCCAGTGAGATGGCTCAGCGGCTTAAGCACCTGCCCGGCAAGCGCGAGGGCCCGAGTTCAACTCCTGGATCCCACATACAAAAAAGGGGCCGGTGATTTCGCTCAGCGGCACGGGCGCCTGCTGGCGCGCGAAGTCCTGAGGTCCAGCCCCTGGTACCCACAAAAAAAAAAAAAAAAAAAGAGTTCCAAACCCAAGAACTTGGACTGGATCAGACTCTGCAAGCATGCCTGCAACCTGGTTGAAAGAAGTCCTGAGTGTGAATTAGCTTCAGTATTGCAGTGGAAGGACTGGAGGAATTATTGGGGAGTGAACACTCAGACTCTCTGGCAGTGAGATAGATATGAATCAAATATACACTGTCTCATTGGAATATTTAAACTGTGTTCCCACCTAATATCTTATAGGTTTGAGTTTTTGTTTGTTTCTTCATTTATTTAGTAAAGTGAGGTTATAATACATTCTTTTATGTTTTTGTGTTTATTAGGATTTTGCTTTTGTGTATTTTTTCTTTCATTGGCTCTGATTTAATAGGTGTCTAGGTTCTTTCCATCATCTCAGCTCCCTATGTAGTTTCTTCACCCACACAGCAATAGTATTTTTCCCAATATATAAACTCTTCCTCACAAGTTTTTAATTTTCTCATACTTACCTTCCCCACAGTCACTTCTATCTTCTCTAGTACTAACCTATGATCCTCTCCATCTTAAACCTTTGGCTCTTCCATCTTACTTAGCCTATTGTCCTCCCTACCAGCAAGTTCTAACAATCACATAGCTTTCCTCAATCAAAAAGTAAGCCTCCTTCCTCCTATATCTCATCACTGCCCCCACAAATATCCTTTTGAAACTCTCAACACTAACCCTTCAACTAAACCAAAAGTACTCCTCTAGAATCAGATCCCACATCTAACTTTTCTCCTCATCTATCACTATCCTCCCTTAATCTTCTTCCTTAATGTTTAACAGTACTCATCCAACCACCTTCCATTCTCCCCCCTCCATTTCACCTACGTCATTGACAACAATTACAAATAATAAGTGGCCATGCTGTACATAGAAGATAGACAAAGGGGGAAGTGTAAATTCAAGGATTACCATACAGAAGTGTTGTAGGTTGATGCTATTATAACCAGGAATAATTCTTTCTGGAAAACCTAGGGACAGAGTCCAAATTATTTAAAGTAAATAATAGGAGTAAATACTAGTACTGAACATACAAAGCTGAAAATTATTCACAGGGAGGCAGCATCCTACTAAAAATCTCCTTATAAGTTGCAAAATCTACTCAATGTTCTAGACTTCAGCATGCAGGGCCTCCTCAAAAAGAAGGAGAGAAAAAAGAGGATTTATATATATATATTCATGAATGCTTTGTTTGTAAACAATTTGGTTCACAAACAAGCATTTGGTGAAATTTTGTTTTTGTTTGCAAACTCTGAATCTGGTCACAAACATGACCATGGCCATCTTTCTCACACAACCACAAACTTAGCCATCTTTTCCAAAATTGTAGAATACATTAAGTTCGTGAACCAAAGTGTGTGTGTATATATATATATATAATATACACTACAAAGTATATGCATATATACTACAAAGTACATATATATATATATACTACAAAGTATATATATATCACAGATATACAGACACATAGAAACATGGCAACAGAAGACCCATGGGGTCTCTCAACTCTCCAAAGGCAGAGCAAGAAGTCACAAAGGAAGAGGAAAGCAAATAACAGGTAGTAGAACTCTATGAAAATTTCATAGAATGGATGAAGAAATTAGATGACTTCTAAGAGGAAAAGTACCAAAAGTTCAAAGCAATTTACTCAATATGTCCCCAGGAAATGTGGGGGAAATAAGTAAAAAAACTGAAGGGGCTAACAAAACTGTTCAAAATTTGAATGACTGGTTCAACAAGGATATAGAATCCTAGAAAAGATGTCAGACAGAAATATCTGAAATAAAAAACTGTTTAAAATTCATAAATTTCAGAAAGGACCAATGTGAAGACAGACTATCTGAAATTGAGGACAAAATAGTGAACTATGATGAAGTATTCAAAGAAGCCGCAATTAAAATAAGAGAACAGAAAAAGATTATCCAGCTAGATGACAAAAAAAGCAATATGAAGGTAATTGGAGTTAGAGAAAAACTAGAACATAACAAAGATGGACTTAATAACATGTTTATAGCAGTCGTAGAAGATAATTTTCCCAATAGAAGAGTTTAAAATTCAAGTAAGCAACACTTACAGAACACCAAACAATTATGATGACAAAAGGAGTTCACCAAGGCATATCCTTATTAAATAACCAGATAGTCAGCAAAAAACTAGAATTTTAAAAGCAGAGAAAAATTAAAATCACATATAAAGGTACATCAATTTGAGTCACAGCAGATTTCTTAACACAGACCCTAAAGGCCAGAAGAGCTTGGAGAATTGCAAGCCCAAAGATCAAACAACTTCCAGTCAAGATTACTTATCTAGCAAAACTATCCTTCAAGATAGATGGAGACATAAGGTGTTTCCATTTAAAAAAGGCCAGCTCAAAAGATATATGAGTGCTACAACAGCACTCAAGAAAATACTTAAGAGTATCCTTGACAGAAAAATGAAACAGATACAGTTAAAAACACAGAGGTAATTAAAAATCCAAGAGGGGCAAAGGACAAATGACAACAAAGAAGTTCAGGAAAAGAAAAACAAAGAAGTGACCAACAGAGAAAGAAGGCAATGATAGTAAATAATCAACACATTTCAGTAATATCTCTCAAAATTAGTGGCCTCAACTCTTTAATTAAAAGACAGAGATTGGCAGACTGGATCAAAAAACAGAATCCCAGAGTCTGTTGCATTCAAGAAACTCATCTAATCCAAAAAGATATTCATAGATGAAAAATTAAAGGATGTGAAACAATAGGTCACACAGCAGAACCCCAAAGATAAGCAGGGGAAACAATTCTAATACCAAAAATGGTAAACTTCAAGCTAAAACTGAATAGAAGAGACAAAAAATGTCACTACATACTAGTTAATAGAACAATCTAATAAGAAGAGATAACATTGCTAAATATATATGCACTGAATACTGGAACACCTAGCTTCAAAAAACCAAAGCAGCTAACATTAAAAGTTCAAATAAACACTAACACAATCATAGTAGGGGAGTTTAAAACCTAACTTTCAGAAAAAGATCAATTAAACAAAAAATAAAGAAATATCAGAGTTTGAATATATGGACTCAATAGATATTTACAGTATTCCACCACTCCACAATGGAGTATGCCTTTATTTCAGTGACACATGGAAATTTTTCCAAAATAGAACACATATTAGTTCACAAAGCATACATACAACCCAGATTAACTTATGCAGCAAAGCTATCCTTCAAAATAGATGGAGAAATAATGTACTTCCATGAGAAAAACCGCTCAAAAGATATATGAGTGCTAAACCACCTCTCAAGAAAGTACTTAAAAATATTCTTGAGGGGCCGGTGAGACGGCTCAGCGGCTTAAGCGCCTGCCTTGCAAGCGCGAAGGCCCGAGTTCGACTCCCGGATCCCACATACGAAAAAGGGGCCGGTGATATCGCTCAGCGGCACGGGTGCCTGCTGGCGCACGAGGTCCTGAGGTCGTCCCCCCGGTACCCACCAAAAAAAAAAAAAAAAAAAAAATATTCTTGATAGAAATACCAAAATAGACACAAGCAAATAACACAGGAAACTAGTGAGGTCAACAAAAGAATGTAAGGAAAAATAAAAAACAGGATTCACCAACAGATAGAAAATGCAAGCTGGGCATGGTGGCACATGCCTGTAATGCCAGTGTTCAGGAGGATGAGACAAGAGGATTGCTGCAAGTTCAAGGTCAGCCTGGGCTACATAGTGAGTTCAAGGACAGCCTGAACTACATAGCCATACCCTGTCTCAAAAAAAAGGCAGTGATAGTAAATAAGCAACATATCTCAATAATATCTCTCAATATTAACAGCCTCAACTCTCCAATTAAAAGACATAGATTGGCAGACTGGATCCAAAAACAGAAATGAACAGTGTTTTGCATTAAAAAAAACTCATCTAATCCAAAAAGATATTCATAGAGTAAAAATTAAAGGATGTAAAACAATAGTTCATGCATCAAGACCCCCAAACCAAGCAGGGGTAGCAATTCTAACATCAGACATGGTAAACTTCAAGCTAAAACTGATTAGAAGAGACAAAGAAGGTCACTACATACTATTTGGGGGAACAATCCATCAAGAAGTGATAACATTGATAAACATAACCACAGAATACCGGAGCACCCATCTTTATAAAACAAAAAACTGCTGAAATTAAAAGATCAACTAAACATTAACACAATCATTGTAGGAGATTTTAATATCCCACTTTTGCAAAGAGATAGATCAACTAAATAAAAACCAATGAAGAAATATCAGCACTGAATCACACCCTTGAACATACAGACTTAATACATATGTATAGAGCGTTCCACCCCTGTATAACAGAGTACACATTCTTTTCAGCAGCACATGGTAGTTTTTTTCCAAAATAGATCACGTACTAGTCCATAAAGCATGCTTAAGTAAATATAAAAAATTGAAATTACCCTATGCATACTGTCAGACCACTGTGCAATGAAAATACAAATCAATAACAGAAGAAATTTTAGAAAAGGCAAAAGCTCCTGGAAAATTAATAACAGACTTCTAAACAACCAATGGGGCAAAGAAGAAATCAAAGAAGAAATTTTAAAATTTCCAGAAGTTAATGACAATGACTGTATAACTCACCAAAACATTTGGGAACATATGAAAACAAGTCTAAGAGGAAAATTAAATACAATCAATGCTCATATTAGGAAAATAGAACAAGCCCAAACAAATAACCTTATGAGAAATCTTTAGATACTTGAGAGACAACAACAAATCAGCCCAAAACTGAAATTAAGGAAGGAATTTATAAAGATGACATTGGAAATCAATGAAATTGAGACTAAAATATTGTACAAAAAAAAAAAACAAGGAATCAAAAAGCTGGTTCTTTGAAATAATAAATAAAATAGATAAGCCCTTGGTGAGACTTGCCAAAAGGAAGAGAGAAAATACAAGAATAAATTTAGAAGTAAAAAAGGTAAAATCACAACAGACACTGTCAAAATCCAGAAGAGAGTAACTACTTTGACAAATTATATTCCAAAAAACTAGCAAATTTTGAAGAAATGGACAGATTCCTAGACTCATACAAATTATCAAATCTAACCCAAGAAGACATATATATGCTTAACGACCCAATAACTATGAAATTGACACAGTAACAAATAATCTGTCGAGTAAAAAAAAAAAAATAGCCCAGGACCTGATGGATTCACTGCTGAATTCTACAAAATCTTTAAGGATTTAATATCACCAAACTCCTCAAACTCTTCAAAGAAATTGGAAGGGATGGAGTGCTCTGAAATTCATTTATGAAAGCCTGTATTACCCCAATTACTAAAGCAGACAAAGATCCATGCAAAAATGAAAACTATAGGCCAATCTCATTAATGAACATAGATGCAAATATCCTCAACAAGATATTAGCAAATGGAATGCAGCACATCATCAAAAAGATCATATGTCACAATCGACTAGGTTTCATCCCACAGATGAAAGTATGGTTCAACATAGGTAAGTCAATAAATGTAATATATCACATGAAGAGAATCAAGGTTGGGCCGGTGATATAGCTCAGTGGCATAAGTGCCTGCCTGGCAAGCGCAAGGTCCTGAGTTTGACTCCCGGTACCCGCATATAAGAAAGAAAGAAAGAAAGAAAGAAAGAAAGAAAGAAAGAAAGAAAGAAAGAAAGAAAGAAAGAAAGAAAGAAAGAAAGAAAGAAAGAAAGAAAGAAAGAAATCAAGGTAAAGAACCACATGATTATATTAATAGGTGCAGAAAAGGCTTTCAACAAAATCCAACATCACTTCATGATAAAAACTCTGAAGAAAACAGGTACAGAAGAACCATACATGAATTCAATAATAGCTAAATAGCTATTATTGAATTGAATGCTAACCAATAGCTAGCAGCATACTAAATGGGGAAAAACTAAAAGCATTCACCTTAAAATCAGGAACAAGACAAGGATGTCCACTATCACCACTTTTATTCAACATAGCACTTGAAACATTAGCCAGAACAATCAGACAAGAGAAAAATCTAAAATGGATACATACAGGAAAGAAAAAAACTCAAATTATCATTAGTTGCTGATGATATGATGCTCTACATAGAAGACCCAAAGAACACCAGAAAACTCTTAGAATTAATAACCAACTTCTGCAACATAGCAGGATAGAGGTTAACAAAAAATCATTGACATTTGTGTATACCAACAATAAACTTAAAGAAATTATGAAAAAATTACCATTTACAGTAGCCTCGAGAAAAATGAAATGCTTAGGAATTTACCTAACCAAGAACATGAAGGACCTCTAAAAAGGAAACTACAGTACTCTGTAAAAGGATATTGAAGAGGACATCAGGAAATGCAAAGATGTCCCCTGGTCCTAGGCAGAGCCAATATTGTAAAAATGGCCATACTCCAAAAACTGTTACACAGATTCAATGTAGTCCCAATCAAAATGCCAACAGCATATTTTACAGGACTAGAGACAAAACCCTTGAAATGTGTATGGAACCAGAGGAGACCCAGACTAGCAAAAGCAATTTTGGGCAGCAAGAACAAAGCAGGAGGCCTTCCAGTACAGGACTTCAAGCTGTGCTACAGCATGATAGTGATAAAAATGGCATGCTATTGTAACAAAATCAGATGCATGGATCAATCAAACAGAATAGAGGATACAGAAACATCCCCAGACACAATAAACTATTTGATCCTTGATAAATGGCCCAATAGCTTATCTTAGGGGAAAGATAATCTATTTAACAAATGATGCCTGGAAAACTGGTTTTCTGTTTGCAGGAGATTGAAACTGGAGCCTTATCTCTCACTATGTACTAAATTAAAGTTAAAATGGATCAAGGATCTAAACATTAAAACTGAAACATTAAACCAACTGGAAGATAAATTGAGTAAAACACTTAAAGGTGTAGGAAAGGGTTTTGTAAACAGAACCTCAATTGAACAAGAAATAACAGCAAGGATAAACAAATGGGATTATATCAGACAAAAACCTGTTGTACAGCAAAAGAATCCATTATTAAAGTGAAAAGACAACTTACAGAATGGGAAAACTTTTTGCCAGCTACTCTTCAGACAGAGGACTAAATATCTAGAATACATAAAGAACTAAAAAAAAAATTAACCATCTAAAATTAAAGATCCAGTCAAGAAACAGACAAGGGAAATGAAAAGATATTTCACAGAAGTACAAATGGCCACCAAATATATGAAAAAATGTTCAACATCTCTGATCATTAGAGAGAGGCAAATAAAACAAATCTTAGATTCCATCTTACTCCAGAAAGACTGGCACTCATCAAGCAACCAAAAAATAAATGCTGGCATGGCTGTGGTTAAGAAGAAACCCTCCTATATTGTTGGTGGGAATGTAAATTAGTACAACTGCTATAGAAATCTGGGCAAAGATTTCTCAAAAAATTAAAATTTGAAATTCCTTATCACTCAGCTATCCCCCTTCTAGGTATCTTTACAAAGAGATTAAGACAACATACATACATACCAATATTTATGGCAGCAAAATTTGTAGTGGCTAAATCCTGGATGTAGCCTGTATACCCATTAACATACAATTGGATAAGGAAAACATGGCATCTATTCATAATGGAATAGTATTTGGCTATAAAGAATGACAAATTTGAGACATTTGTAGGAAAATGGATGCATTTGGGATATATAATGTTGAGTGCAATAAGCAAGATGTGCAAGTTTAATACCATATGGTATACTACTTGAGCAAGACAATATACAAACAAAGAGAATAATAAAGGATGGATAGAAGGGCACAAGGGGATGGATCTCTTGCAATAAGGAAGGTGTCCAAGGGAATAAGGGCAAGGGATTAAAAGGAGGGGAAGGGAAAATAAGTAGAATAAACACAGGCCATGTACAGGGACCTAATACCCTCAATAAATATAAAAATTTTATGCCATAATATGAGCTAAGATTAATACTATCAACAAGAATGAAAATCAGTATAGGGGAATTAGAGGAGGAGGGAAGGAAGGACAAGGGAAGGGGAATGGGTTTAAAAAAAAGTTATAGTACGTACATGTACCAACCCCCCAAAATGATTATAAACTACATGTACTGCAAACAAGTACTAATAAAATTTAAAAAATTAAAAGTAAATTGTACTTTGAAGATAACTACACAATATACTAACCATTGTTACTTTCCTACAATCTTGTTTTGAAATTTTGTACCATTTTTTTATTGGTTATTTTTGTCTCTTTAAAATAAAAAAAAGTAAACGGTGCTAGGAAAACTGTCTATCCACAATGGGTGAGGAAAAAACAGTAAGCTTAGAGCAGCAACACTGAAAAATTTGAAATGTCAATCAAATTCTACAACTTTCTTCTCAAAAATATCCTAGTTTCAGACAGTAGAAGTTGAGTTCCACCAACATTTTAAGGAGTGGTTAATTACTATCAAGTAAAAATATTTTTGTAAAAAGAAATGTAGTTAAAAATGTTCATATCCCTTACAGGGCTTTATTGATCTTGATTCTAAAAATAGATAAGGACAAAATAAAAAAAATGCAAGCTCATTTTATGAGTAAAATATAAAGCAAAAATCCTAGGCAACATATCAATTAACCAAGTTCAATGATGTATGAAAAAGTACTTCACAATCAAGAAGCATTTATTCTTAGAGTACAAGTTTTAAATACAAGATACTTCAGTATTGGAAAACCTGTAAATGCATTTTACTATACTAATAGAGAAAAAAATAATCAAAATAGAGAAGAAAGCATTTGATGTGGTTCAGTACCTATTTATGATTTTAAAATTATTCTCAGCAAAACAGGAATATAAAATAACTTCCTTAAATTGATAAAGGCTATCTATAAAAGCATCTACAGAAATAATTTTATATAATGAGTAAGCTCTAATAAACACATCCCCGTTAAGATGGGAAATAAGACAAGGATATCCATTATTATTCTTACTGCTTAACATGGCTAGAAATCTTTTTTTTTTTTTTTTTTTTAATGTTGGTACCGGGAGTCAACCTCAGGACCTTGTGCTTGCCAGCAAGCACTTGTGCCACTGAGCAATATCACTGGCCCTCTTTTTCCTTTATGTGGGTACCGGGAGTTGAACTCAGGACCTCGTGCTTGCCAGGCAGGCACTTATGCCGCTGAGCTATCTCACCAGCCCTAGGAATCTTGGTTAATATCATAAGGAAATAAAAATAAATAAAATTAAAGAACTGAAAAGGGAGAAATGCATTTTTCAGTAGATATAATAATCTTACTAGAAAAACCATCAAACCCACAAACATGCTGTAAGAACTAATAAAATAATAAAGGGTTTGAGGGTACAGGTCAGTGGCAGAGCACTTGCCTAGCATGCACAAGGCCTGGGGTTTGAACCCCTGTATGGAAAAAATCAGTAAAGTTTCCAGTCACACAGTCAATTTAAAAGCCAACAATAGAATTTCTCTATACCAGCAATAAAACCCAAATATTTAATGAAAATATTATCTACAATACCAACGGAAATAGAAAACAAAACTTCAAGTGAAAGACCTCTACAATAAAAACTACAGTACTCTGATAAAGGAGATCAAAGAAGACATTAGAAAATGGATAGGGCTGGTGAGATGGCTCAGTGGCTTAAGCGCCTGCCCGGCAAGCGCGAGGGCCCGAGTTCGACTCCCGGAACCCACATACGAAAAAAAAGGGGCCGGTGATATCGCTCAGCGGCATGGGCGCCTGCTGGCGCGCGAGGTCCTAAGGTCGACCCCCCGGTACCCACAAAAAAAAAAAAAAAAGAAAATGGATATACCCTGTTCCTGGATAGGCAGAAACAGTGTAGTCAAAATGGATGTACTTCCAAAACTGATATACAGATTCAAAAAAATCTCAATCAAAATACCAACATTCCTCATAGTATTAGAGAAAATAATCTTCAAATTCATATTGAACCAGAATAGCAAATGCAATTCTGGGTGACAAGAGCAAAAAAGGAAGCATCACAATCCCAGATTTCAAGTTATAATACAAGGCTACAGTGATAAAAACAGGATGGTGCTGGCACAAAAACAAACACACGAATTAGTGGAACAGAACAGAGGATCCAGAAGCAATCCCAGGCACATTCAGCTTCCTGATCTTGAACAAAGGGGCCAAAAATGTATACTTTCTTTTTCCTGTTTGTGGTTTCTTTACTGCTTTCCTTATCATTAATTAGGATATATTAATATGCCTTTTCATAGATTTTAGTTTTAGCTGAAGACCTTGTGGGAGTAGGTCTGTATCACACATGAGAGAACATCCAGATTTGAGGGGATTAATCTCAAATCCATTAACTCAATATTCAGGGGAGATGCCTCCCAACCTATAATTTACATAATTTTCACTTCAAGTGATCACCATGATACGACAAGTTTTGGAAACACTGCTTGGTAGAAGAGGCTTTGAGAGAGAAAATACATACAGGTTGTTTGTTCTATGATAGATATCCCTTATTGTGCAGTCCCCACCCAAAACCTACTCTAGAGCCCCATATACACTCTTTGGTCTGACTGACACCCTGCTCTCAGCCTAGATATTTGAATGTTAATATTTAAAGATATTTGTCTTTCTAGCAGAAGACCTTTATCATTGCCCACCTCCTTCCATACCAAGTATACCAAAGGACCTGAGCAAGGCAAATACATTAATAAAACCTGAGATTTAGAAAATGCCAATATTTCAGGAGATTTTTGATATCATGTAGTCCAATGCTTTTCTTTCTCCTTACCTCTCAACCAACCCCTATTGTATAGATGAGGAAGTTGAAGCGAATAGAAGTGACTTATGCATTTATTAGTAAAAGGGGGTCGTCATTTGTGATGCCAGTTTCTACATTGATCACTGTCCTAGGCTAGCAAACCAGGCAACCATGGGTATCAATGCCAGATTTGGTGGTTTATAGCTTCATGCTCTTGGACAGGTCAACTTTTTCTCTGTTTTCATTTCTTCCTCTGTAAAATGGGACACTTAATACACCTAACTGCATTAACCACTTAGCATACTATAGATGCTCATAAAATATTATCTCTCCTTTTGTCCTCTTTCCATTCCCTAAGTTACTTTCTAGATATACCCAAAAGGGAGAAAACAAAAAAAAAATTCTCATTCTAAATGGAAAGGGAATACAACCATTTCTAAAGGCTAGAAGAATCCTATTAAATGAGAAACACAGATCCAAAGAATTTAAGTAATTTGTCTCAAAGTGGTCTATCATATCAGTGGCTTTTTACCTGGAAGGTCCATAACCACCTCTCCTCTTTTACAATCAAATCGCTGAAGTTCTTACCCTTGCCTTCCAGGAAAGTTTCATCCTTGCTAAAGCCTGTGCAAGCTGTTGAGAGATTGAAATCTGAGGAAGATGTTCTCCCATCTCCTGAGTGGATTCAATAACTTCAAATCTGAAACCACCACCAAAATTTAATCTGCCTTTCCAAGACAGAGATCTAGAGAATATGATGCAGGGGTGTGGGAAGAACATCTGTTCTGGGACAGAACAAAATGGAAGGGCCGAAGAGGGGGAGGACTGATTGGCTTTTGAAGTTCCCCACCTAGGATTACAATAGTAGTTGATTTCAGTGAACCAACATATAAATATTTACAAAGAAAAGGAGAGAAGGCTGAATGTTGAAATGATTAGTTCTTTGTTCTCAGAAAGCCTTGTAGGCTTAGGGTACTGTAGTGGTTGATTTATTGTGTCAACTTGAGAAGTTTAGAAGCTTAACTAAATTGGCTCAGCAATTCTACACCCTAGGGTGTAGAAGACTCACCCTAGGTTGGCTCATCACCTGGATGGTATAAAAAGGAAATGAGGAAGGACAGATGTGTTCCTGTTCTTCAGAGGAGCTCCAGTCTTCACTTTCAGCTTGGACATCATCTCCTGGACTCTAGTGCAAACTTTTTGGCTTCCACCTTGGATCCTTCAGCCTTCCAGCATAGACTCATCAGCCTTCCATCGCAGACCTATTGGCCTCTTGATATGGACTTGCATGGGACACTGCAGTGAACCCCAGACTTTGGACTGAATCCTTCAGTCTCCAGTGTGCAGACACCCTCTGCATGCTTCCTCATCCAACTCTGTAGCTGACCATCATAAGCCAACCTTGTAATTTCTTATACATTTGTATATCTTGTGTTATATCCATTTCTCTAGTAAAACCCTGACTGATACAGGTACTATCCTTAGCAGTAGCAGTGGGAGCTCTACATCTGGTAAACTTAAATTCTATTTTCTCTTTCCTCCCTTCCAGTGCCAATCATCCCTGTGATGCTGGGTCTGAATCCTGTATCCCTTAAAGGCATACAACTGTCATTACTACTTCTCATTTCCTCCTTTATACAGACCTATCAGAACTATAAGTAAAGAAAGTTATAGAATTAGGACTAGGATACAGGCCTTTCTCTCAGAGTGTCCTTTAATGTCTGAAACTTGGGAACATTCTGTATGGGCAGAGTTTTCCATCTGTAACTCTGAATGTTTGCAGTGGTTTTACTAGGCAATCTAACAGCATACCTGGCATGAGTGCTCAGCTAAGCCTACTGAATATTGCCAAGCTGTATGTGGGAGCCAGGAGCAATGAGGTATGTGTCCAAGGTAGGTGCTGGTAGGCCTTAGATCCTCTTTCCCATGGTCTGATCTCTTGGGAACAGTTGGAGAACTGAAGATATTGGTTAGTTGGCTTACAAAGTGATCTTCACAGGGATGGAAGATATGTATCATGGAAGATGTAAGCAGCTTAGGAACTGTCAATAAGAATGTTTTAGGGTGAGTAGACATAGGGTCCAACACACAGGTTCTATGAATCTATGGAAAATAAAGGTTTACAGCAAGCCACATGGAATCTGACAGTGGGGCAGTTCTTGAAGAAACTCATGGTAAGAATGGGAAGATTTTCATTTTAAGACTAAGAATACAAGCAGTGAAGGTCTTTTTGTTCTGTTGATAGGTATATTCCTATCACTTCTTCACTATACTAACCTGCAGTTCCCTTCAAGTCATCCTTGATAATCTAAAATAATTGTCCTTTCCTGAAGAAAAAAATACACGTATAATTTGTTTTTTGTTGGGTACAAAGGTGACATATGAACATTCTGAAATTCTTAGGGTCCCAAAGACCAAGCACAATTATTGTTAGTAACTTGCTAAATTCTCTTATCAGTAATTTCTTTTCTACACCTAGGTCTTTGTTTGGCAGGTTAATCTTATGTCTCCCTATTCAAAAAATTCTATGCTCTAATCAAATTGCAACACTCATTTCTCAGTGTGTCTTGGGTTTTCATACTTCTGCATTTTGTCCATGGGATTCCCTTAATCTTGTATGCTTCTGTCTTTCAAGATCTTTGTTAAAGGCTATCATACCCATTACATATATTGACTTTTTCTTATGGAATTAATTACTTTGTTTTATATTAAAAGAGCCCCTTTCTGACCCAACACACTGATCCATTAGGTGTGAGCAATTTAAAGGTTAGCTCCATGTCTGATTTCCCTCTACGCTTTCCACAGTGCAGACTATCAATGTCAATTACAGAGTAAGTGCTCTATAAGGGCTGAATGGGGGCCGGTGAGATGGCTCAGTAGCATAAGTGCCTGCCTGGCAAGCGTGAGGTCCTGAGTTCGACTCCCAGAACCCACATATGAAAAAAGGGCCAGTGATATCGCTCAGCGGCACCTGTGCCTGTTGGCACGTGAGGTCTTGAGGTCGACCCCGGGTACCCACAAAAAAAAAATAATAAAATAAGGGCTGAATGGGCTCAGCCATGGTTTAAAGAATATATTGAGCATATATTATGTGTGAAGAATTATGTCTAAACTTACATGAATTAAATAATTGATTTCTCACAATTCTATAAGGTAGACACTATTATTAATTCTATTTTATACATGAGAAAGTAGGATTGAAAAGCTGAAGTAATTTTCCCAAGGTCATACCACATTATATTAAGACTCAAACTCAGATTATTTGACACCAGAGCCCACCCTCTTAGCAGTTATGTTCTGTTGCTTCTTGCGTGGTTGCCAAATTGGTGTATGTATATTTTGCAGGAGGATGACAGCAGGGAGAAAGGTCAAATGTTAAAGGATACAAAAAATGGCAGGATAAATACAAAATAATTCCATGCAAAGTCAATTTTATTTATAGATTTGGAGAAGTAAAAATAAATAATAGAATATAATATTTTTCCAAAAGGATGAAGTCCTGCCATTGGTGGAAATTTGGATGGACTTGGAGAATGTTAGGCTAAGTGATACAAACCAGACACAAGAAGACAAGTACTGCACATTCTTACTCATTTGCTGAACTACAAAAGTTGATCTCATAGAAGTACAGAGTATAATAATGGTTACCAAGTGCTGGGGAGGAGATGGGGAAAGGAATAGTTGGATTGGTCAATGGGTATAAAATTAGGTAAGAGTAGTAAATTCTCTGCTTTATTGCACAGTGGGGTAACTATAGTTAAAAATATTGAATGTATATTTCAAAATAAAAGGATTTTGAATGTTTTCATTACAAAGAAATGATAAATATTTGTGGTGATATATTTGCTAAATATCTTTATTTGATCATTATATGATGTATATGTGCATCAAAACATTACACTGTACACTACAAATATGTGCAATTATTACATGTCAATTAAATACAAAAGCAAATAATTCAAAATAGCATTGTTTCTATCTTAAAGTGAGCATGGCTATATAAAAAACAAAAGTTGCATGAATTTTAACATTAAAATGTGAAAAAATATTGGCTCATTGTTAACTGCTTTGGGTTTCATCTCCAGAAGTCCTGGAGGGACAGTATATTTCCCTGCTTCCCGAAGTATTTGAAAAACACTGGCTTAGTGGATGATGGCAAGAGATAGTAAGTTGTCAATGGTGGATAGGGCTGATGAAGTAGTGGTGCGGATGGTGGTGTACTGGAATGGTGGAAATTAGGGTGACACCTCAGATAGCATCAAGGATGGTCCTGACAACAGTGATGATGCCAGAATCAATTGTGATGATGGGTGAGATGAAAGTGGTGTCGATCAGAACTATGATGATCATTTAATCATGGTCCAACTTCTTGAAAAATTCTTGGTCACCTCCAGAATGAAATTAAATTAGGGGTGGAGTCTGCTCCTCCCCCAAATTTTAGGACACCATGTAGGAAAGCTTGACCATTTTGCAATCTTCTGTGATTTTTCAGGACTTCATGGAGTACCCTCTATATGAATGGCCTGCCCTCTTTCCACCCACTCCTTTCAAACCATTTATATGTGAAGCTCCTCTATCTTTCAAGATTCAGCTCTGCAATCTTCTTCTACATACCATCCTTAATTCAGGGACCCCTCCCTTTGTGCCCCCATAACACTTTTTATTTGAACATTTGTCACACATTGGATTTAACTCTTGTCTTTTGCTCTAGACTGGAAGTTCCTATTTCATTTTGCTATCAGCCTTCATATAGAAAAATAGAGTGTATCAATAGATAATTCTTCCCACCACAAAGTTATAATCTCAACATACATGCTGGTGCATGCCTATAATACCAGCAATCCGAGAAGCTGAGTCAGGAGAATTAAAAGTTCAACCCAGCCTGGGCACCTCAAGAAGACCCTGTCTCAAAATTTAAACAAACAAACAAACAAACAAATAATAAGGCTGGAGATAAGCTCAATGTGAAAGCACAGGGTACAATATCTAGTATCACACATCCACACACACACACACACAACGACTATACTTTGGCCCAAAGTCTCTGAACAAATGGTTAGTCTGAAGAAATGGTAGCCTAGTGGATGGATTAGAGTGCCTTGAGAGGTAGGTTGATAGATTGGGGTTATATCTAAAGGGACCATTTCAGTCTAAATGTTTGTAATAGTTATGTATAACTATGGGTGGTAATTGATTCATTTATTTTCACATATTTTTTGAAACTTCAGTGCATCCAAGCTGATACTGACTGGGTCCTGAAATTACAGGAGATATTCTTCCTTAACATTTGCCCATATGTTAGTCAACAGACACTTACTAGATGCTCACTTGGTGTCAAAGTATTAGCTCTTTCCTATGTGGCACCAAAGGGTAGAACTGGATGTTGTAAGGAAGGACTATCAGCTTAATATAAGGAAGTATTTTCTAATAGTTAAAGCTGGTAATAATTAGAATAGACTCAACCCATCACTGGAGACATGCAAAGAGGATATGAGGCATTCAAGTAAGTATCTAAGGTCCACTAAGACTCTTCTCTTTTGTCCCTAGAAAGAGCCCTGAATCCCTCCTGCCTATACTCTTGCTACCCCTCTCGAATGACTATAAGCCTCTAGAGAGTCATCTGGCCCTAGGTCTTTTATTTACTATTGTCTTTTCTTTTTCTTACTATTTTTAACTTTTCTTCTATCTGTTTCCCTCCCATGCCTTAGTCTTGAGATAGGGGTAGGGGAGGATGGCAAAAATCTCTCCCTTTTTGTGGCTGCATAACAGAGTAGCCTGATTGGGCTTACTATTTTATCTGGAGCTTTATAGCATGAAAATTACTGTCATATTCAACAGACATTTATTGAGCTATCCTCTGTTCTGAGCACATGATCTTTTAGCTGCCTCACAACAACCCTGTGGGGTAAGTTGAAGGGACTTTGTCCAGCTGGAAACACTGGAGTGAAGTCACATGGCTTATGAATAGCATCAGAGAGGACTGGGCCTCTAGCTCCTTCTCTCCAGTTTCATCAGCAAGCTCCCAGATGTACTCCAAAGGAAAAGGCAGTGTTTCTGTCAAATGGAATAGGGGAAAATTAGATAGGCTTAGAGCAGATTGGTTAAAACACTATTTCCCCAATTGTTCTTTTGTTCGTACAAAGAACCATGGGTCTTTCCCACCTGTACATTCACTGTCCCTCTCAAGTACCTATTGGTCACTTGCAAGTAGCTTGTCCCTAGGTCCTTCTTGCTAGGTCACCTGCCAAAACAAACAGCAGCCACACAGCTTGTAAGGCCAGCTCCCAGATTTGTGGACAAAACAAAAGGGTGATTTGGGAGTCTCTTGTCCATGGTCACAAGTATGGAAGTCAAGGTGGCTATGGACTGGAAAAGTTGCAAGTCCTCAACACATTTGGACCACAAGTTAAGTCTCCTCCACAAATGTAAGGGACAAAGTACTTATGGTGGGGCTGGGAAATAAGAACTGTCCACTATCTGTCAAGACCTTGCCCTACCTGCCTTAACCTCCTACCTTACTCCCCTAGTCTCCATTTCCTCCACAATAAAATGACCTGAAAAGAAAAACAAAATGAAAAGTCAAAATGTGTCTGAGAACAAGGCATCTATTTGAACTTCAGTGACTATGTTATTTTCTTGCTGCTGGGGACAGAATACCCTACACCCAAATTTAAAGGAGAAACGGTTTATTTTGGCTCACAGTTTGAGGAGGTTTTAGTTCATAATTGGCTGGCTCCAAGGCAAGGTGGCATGCAGAGGAGCATCACAGAAGAGAAATAGTCCATGGCAAGCAGGCAGACAAGAGCAATCAAGGGAACTTATCAGCTTTTTTCTGTCTCTTTTATAGTCTACATCTACTCCTGACAGGGTGGTACCAAACCAATTAGTGGACTGATTTAGTAATCACACACCCTTAATCCCAGTATCACACACTCTAGATCCAGCCATATTTGAAAAAGCTCCACCTATGTTTATGTGAGGCTTTGGGGAACATCAAGACCCAAGTCATAACATTCCTCCCCTAGCCCCCTAAAGATTCATGCACATCCCTTTATGCAAAAGGCATTTAGTCCATCTCCAAAAGTTGCCAAAGTCCTAACAGTTTCAGCATTGCTGTGAAGTTCAAGTCCAAAGTATCATCTGAGATTTAAGGCAAACTCTTAGCTGTGAGCCCCTGTATAAATGAAATGAAAGGTAAACACTTCCAACATTCAATGACACAAGATGGACATTTCCATTCCAAAAGGTACAAAGAGGGGATAGAAAGGAATGGGAACCAAGCAAGTCCAAAATCCAGCAGGACAAACATTAAGTCCTATATTTCCATGTCCAGAATCCCCAGCAATCTGTGACAAGTTGTGAACTGCAAGGAGCTTGGATGGCTCTGCCCCTATGGCACTTCTGGTGGTTGTGGCTCCCATGGCTTCTCTCTCTGGTTGTCTCTGCTCACTCCTTGCACCTTTCCTCAGATGATCCATCCTCCCAGATTATCAAACCTTCTGGGATCTCCACTGTACTTTCAGCTTCATACTCACAACTTTGCACACTACCCTCTAAGGGGTGCACTGCCTGGTCTCCTAGGCCTTCTTCTGATATCTGGGTGGAAGCCTTCCTGACCCCACAACTCTTGCATTCTGCATGCATGAAAAATCAACATCACAGGGATGGTGCCAAGGTCTGCTGTCAGCTGGAGCAGTAGCCATGTTTCCTTCTCTCTTGGCTGAAGGGGTCGAGTGCCTCGATCACTGTGCACTCTGAAACCAATCCCAAGGAACAAATTTTCTAGGCTGTCACCATTCTGGAATGTGGTACTCTGGGACTCTCTTCTTAAAGCAAATTCTTTCACCCTTTCAAAGTTGACATTGCAAAGGCTGGAGTCTTGCTGTTTCTTGTGAAGTCTTCAGGCCATCTTTTCCATTGGTCCCATTCCTTCTTATCAACCACATACCCCTCAAGTTCATCTTTTCATTCCACAGTTTTATTGAAACTTCCTTTCTGGTCAGACTCAAAAGGTTTTAAATCATTCTTCTGGGTTCTTTCTCTTGATTCTCAACATAAATCTGGCTAAAAGCCCCCAACAGTAGCCATGCCATGGACTCAACTATAGGTTGCCTTGAAATTTCTTTTGCTGCCACCCTTAATCTCAGTCTCAGGCAAAATCTCTGGACATGAGCAAAATACAGACAAACTTTCTGCCAAGCCATAACACACAACATCTTTAGTCCAACAACCAATGCAATCCTTCAGGAAACTCCTGAGCCAGGTATTTACTGGCAGTGTTTTGATCAGCATTCTTGTCTTCTGAGCTATGATTGGAATCTCCCATAAAGTACAGCCTAAGGGATTTGAGCTCTACTTTTTCAGCCGGCATCTCCAAACCTTTCATAAATCTTGCCCTTCCCATAAGCCAGCTCCAAAGGCTCCTATGCCACATAGTCATGTCAGTCACAGAAACAACCCCACCTCTCTCATACCAAATTCTGTGCTAGTTACTCTTCTTGTTGCCAGGGCAGAATACATAACACCCAAATTTAAAGGAGGAAATGCTTATTTTGGCTCACAGTTTGAGGAGGTTTCAGTCCATAATTGGCTGGCTCCAAGGCAGGGTTACATGGCAGAGGGGCATCACAGAAGACAAATAGTCCATGGCAAGCAGGCAGGCAAAAACAATCAAGGGACCTTAGAAGCTTCTTTCTGCCCCTTTTATCTTATTCAGACTACTGGGATTAGGGTAGTGCCAAATCAGTCAGTGGACTGATTTAGTAATCATACAACCCTTAATCCCAGTATCACACACTCTAAATCCAGCCACCTCTGTAAATCCCCACCTATGATTACATGAGGCTTTGTGGGACATCTAGATACAAGCTGTAACAGTGATGACCCAACTAAAGGAGAAAAAGTACACATCTTCTATTGATGTCCATACTTCCATCACTTAGTTGAATGTCCCTTCATTGTTCTTGGTAGCAACAGAAAAATAGCACTTCTATCATATTTCATAAGTGAATTATGTCCTTCTACTCAGTTTCATCCCTCATTTTTATTGACTGGTTTTTCTTAGGTTTGAGAATGAATGTTTGACCTGTGCTGTTTTTGTTCACAATGACCATTCTTTGTCTCATTTGATCTTCCTAAGACATTGCAAGGCATTCAAGATAGAAATAATTAGTTCCATTTTGCTGATGAAGAAAATGAAGAAAAGAGAAGCAATTTGTCTAAGATCATAGATATGTTGTCTTCTCCTTTCAGGAATTTGGTGGTATTAAAACTATACCCTAATAAGTTCATTTTTACTGAAATAAGAGTTCAAAAGATTAAGAAACAGCAACATTAAGAAGCAGCAACATTGAGAAAGATAAATTTCTGGCTACAGAACTTTATTTGGTATCCCTGAAACTGCAAAGAGGCCTTGACCAATTCCATATGAAAGGCTGGCTTTGTCAGTGGCCCTTTTGTGTATCCAGTGAAAGGATTTATAAGTATCTGTGAACTGGTGAGTGGGTATAGCTGGTGGAAGACAAGGAGAAGAAACTCTGGAGGGACAGTCGTGAAGAAGGGCACTCACCACCATAATGAAGCAAAGAGAAAGGAAGAACACCACTCCATATGGACTTGGGCAATGGCCCAAGTGCAATTGGTCTGATGCCAATACTTTCTACTTTGAACTTGGTGGAGGTAGGTGTTTCAGTATTGCTTATAGACTATCTATCACTGGTCACTTTGGTAATAGCTTTCCTGGGCCAAGGATTTGGATCTCTCAGGGAGGAATCTGGGCAGGGAACATGGAGATAATAGAGGTCAGAGCTTCTGCACTCTACAGAAACAACTGCTATATATTGAGCCCTTACTCTGTTTCAGGCATTGTGTTTTATGCTTTGCCTCCCTAAAACTAAGAAAAACAAGGTTAGAGTGATCAGCTCAAGTTTGCAGATGGGGAAAACAGACTGGAGAGTTGAGATTTTCCCAAGCACATATAGTGAGTTATTCTAAGAGCCAAGACAAGAATTCTGCTCCCCAGACTCCCAGTTAGCCCAGACATTTTCAAAGATCTTGTCTCTAAAATGAGAAGTTGTTTCTACTCCAATAGCCACCAAGTCAAATAACAGCTGTGGTATACCTGTAAAAATATTCTCCTGCCAGGCACAGTGGCACACTGTATATAATCCTAGCTACTCAGGATCTGAGACAGAAGGATCACTCGAGACCAGCAGTTCAAAACCAGTCTGGGCAACATGGTGAGGCCTTGTCTCAAAACAAAGAAAGGAAAGAAAGAAAGAAGAAAGAAAGGAAAAACATCCTTTCCACTGATGCTTTTTGTGTATGTATGTGTGTGCCCACCAAGACTGATTTGCGCACAGATCCCTTCCATAATATTTAGAGAAGTGGAATAAATAATTCTCTTCTCATATTTTTCAGAGAAGGTATGTATGTAGTACAGGCTAGTCTTGAACTCACTATCTTCTTGTCTTAGTCTCAAGTCCCAAGATTAAAAGTATGTGTCACCACACTTGGCTTTTCCCATATCATTTTTGTCCTTGGAAGTTTGCTTTTATTCATGCCAAAAGTAACCAGTAATGTTAACTATTCTTGTTTCACCCGAAATATGAACACACCAGTCCAGTTGACATGTGCAACTGACCATACTCACAGATACATTAATAACATACACTTTCCCACTTATCACTTACATAACCTGTGTAGAAGTCATATAATTAGATAGGTAATTGTTTGTCTTCCTGTTTCTGTTCCAAGGGAAATGGATTCACAAGATGACATGTTTAATAAGCTAGGACTCAGTGCCTAAAGGGGATTCTGAAAGATCAGTTGCTTATAAGTAGATCTCTCCCCTATTAAAAAAAAAAAAAACTAAGACATTTCCAAGCCTTTTTGCTTATTTCTTTGTCCAACCACTAAGCCTTGTTTGGTGAAGCAGGCTATGTAGACAGCCCATACTATAATGATACCAGGGGAAAACAAACTCAATTACAGGGAGAAAACTGCAGCCCAGAGGCCAACATAAGTAATAGAATTGAAGTTCCTTAAAAACTTTACCTTCCATAATAAAATCTTCAGATAACCATGGGTGGTCTGAGACTACTGAATGGGAAGTGTTTATCATGGCTTTTTATTATCATTTGACTCCTGTCTGAGGTAATTGTCTTAGAGTTGGTTTGAAGAGGATGATTTTGAAGGGGATGCAGAACTAATTGTCCTAATGGAAGGAGTGTCATAGGTGAGTTGGGTAGGCCTCCTTTTCCACTCCAGTTTCTCTCAAACTGTCGTTGATACCATATGCTAGTTCCCTTTAAGTGTCTGGAAGGCTACTTTCCTTTGGTTAAAGATAGTCATATCCCAAGGTTCTCGTTCTTTAAAAAAAATTACATCTTATTTAAAAAAAATATTAGTACATGTTTGCAGTACTTAACGATCATAATCATCGTGGGGAGTTGGTACATATACATAACACATCTTAATTCTTTTTTTCACCTCTTTCCTCCTGCCTTCTCTTGCCCCTCTATCTATCTCTTGGTCCTCTTCTCCTTTGCAAAAGATATTTTTCACTGTTTCCTATTATCTTTTATGCTGCACTTTATTTATATTTTGGGTTTCTCATATGAGAGGTCTTCTATTAAGAGGTAATACAGGGCCGGTGAGATGGCTCAGCGGCTTAAGCGCCTGCCCGGCAGGCGCGAGGGCCTGAGTTTGACTTCCAGAACCCACATACGAAAAAGGGGCCGGTGATATCGCTCAGCGGCACGGGCGCCTGCTGGTGCGCGAGGTCCTGAAGTTGACCCCCCAGTACCCACAAAAAAAAAAAGAGGTAATACATCTTGGATGGAAAAACCACTAGGTAGCTAACATTTCAGTGTGGATGAATAGGTCCAATACTGGAGTGGCCTTGGAGTTGTGTGTGGGGATGAGTGAAAGGGGTGGTGCTGATAGAGAAGATTATGATAATGTGGGCTCTATACCCTATTCTGCCACTAAGAGTGTGGAGTTTGAAAATGATCTTTTTCTGTGCTTCAGTTTCCCATCTGTAAAATGAGGATGGCAGTGTAGTTCCATTCCAGTACTGACATCCACAGATGGGTTGTGTTTGGACTCACAACACCTAAATGTAGTGTGAGTAAAGGGAGGAGGTAGGGACAGCCTGAAGACCAAATATTAAGTCTTCTCTCTGGTTAGAAAGACTGGGTGCATGCACTTGGCCTTAACCTGTGGGTATTTGCCTTGGGAGGGAATGGCAAGGAGGGAGATGGTTTATTTTCACTCCCTGCTATGAATCTTTGGGTAGAGCAGATGCCTTTTACCAGCTCAGGGAGTGATATGGAGAATGAAACCTGGGGATACAGTAATTTTGATGTGTTTCACTCTAGTGGTTGCTGAGAAGTCAAACAGGACAGGCCCTTTGGGAAAAGGTGTGAAAGTCTGGCTAAAGAGTGTGTCCAGGGACCAGTCAAACTCAGAATGTCCATGATTTATACATGAGGACTTACCACAAACTGAATATTAGTACAAGTTTTAAAATATTATTTATACAATTCTTGGACTTTTAGGTCCCCAGGAAAGCCCATCAAAAACCTTAGACCATGAGTCCTTATCCCTGGGTTCATGGTACCAGTAGCAGCAATGCAGTCCTTCACAGAGACTAATATCTTCTGGCAGCAACCTCCAAAACCAGATACTCTGGGTAGGTCAGAGTGAGAACAAGGGGGAAAGGAACCATCTGGTCACCACTTCAGACTGAGGAGGTTCACTTGAGATTCGGACAGCCCAAAGAACAGACACAGAACTGTGGACTTGGTTAAACATCTTTATTCAGATGCTCAGCAATAGTTCATTGGTTTAGCTACTCTTGTGGCTCCCAGCCACTGTACACTAGCAGTAGACCTTGGCTGCTTAATCTCCCATTCATACAGCTGTCTTCAGCTGCTTAGTCCACTTTTATATCAAGCTACACAATAGTGGCCATGTGCCAGTAATGACCTTGGCTAAAATATTATTTACATTGGGGTATTGGGAGATGTGTTTGTTCTGGGGCTTTGTTGACACAGAACCCAGTATCTCCCAGATCTCCTTTACCCTACAGCCTGAACCAAAGTACTACTATCTCATTCTTTTATGTTTTCTAACAGAAATGTACTCAGCATCCTCTGGAACCAATTTTAGCCTATCTGATCAATTTGATAAATTAGGACTCCCACAAGATGGGAATACCTGAAGGAGTACTGGAATTTGTGGGAGCCGTGCAAGCCTTCAGAGATCTTTTCTTGACATAATGATTGAAAACTCTTGAGTTTTCACCCTGCACCCTGCCTAAAGATACTTGGCTATGGGTTTGAGGTTGGAGATAAAGAGGTGCCTAAGATATCCCAGAGCACTGATGGCAAACCTTTTAGAGGTGAGTGCCCGAACTGCAACCCAAAACCCACTTATTTATCACAAAGTGCCAACAATGCAATTAAACCTGAATACTGAGGTTTTGGTTTAGAACAACAACAAAACAAAACAAAAATGAAAACAAAACAAACAAACAAGAACAACAAAAAACAACTCATACATTAACATATTTTGTGTTAAAAGAAAAACAATACATGTGCCTTAGGTTTGACACCATTATTAGAGGCTGCCTTCCAGACACATGGTCTTTCCTCTGAGCAGTGAGATGCAGGCATAGCAAACAGTCACTCATCTTAATCATGGACATAATGCCAGGTGGAGGCATTAGTGACTGACAGACCACCAAAATCAATCCAGCAGCAGAATTTTTTCACCTGCATCAAATCTTGGATTTTTAGGAGCTCCTGTGGTCCAGCTGGGATCACTGTAATGTAATTTGTCAGAGAGACAGCCTGAGGCATACCTGGGACTTCAAAAGGCTACCCTGAGTACCAACAATTGTCATGACTCCTCTAGTTGACACCTTGAGGTAGTTGGAAACATGTGTTATGTACAAGTTGGTTAATAGAATCACAGAGTGGCTTAGATAGGCAAATCTTTTAGAGCGTTCAATGATGCAAAAAGCCCACTGTAACATGCATACCATAGATTTGCCACCAGCAGACAATTTCAGATGAAGAAAGCCCCAGATGGGAAAAGTGAACCCTTCAAACACACCCAAGATCAACACAGACATGGCTAATATATTATTTTGGATTTTGTCTTATAATATGATGTCACTTCTCCTTAGTATTCTTAGGATATTTTAGATATCATGCTGACAACATTGATTGTAATAATAATAATGATATATTAATGTAATAGCTAAAGCAAATAATGTGAGGCTTAAATAAGCAGAATGTGTAAAAGAACTTGGACTAGTAACTAAATAGCTGAAATCTAGAAAAATAAGGAGGTCCCTTTGTCCAAATATCATTTAAAACATAGCAGCCACAAAATCTTAATGATTAAAGCCAGAGTATGAGGCTGTGGCAAGGGAAGGAAGGCAATAGGAGTAGGGGAGATTTTAATTAAGACCTCGAGGCTGGAATTTGTGGCTTAGCTCCATTTCTTGATAGTCTCCTTATCTATCATAGCCTTAAGCCACAGACATTTCAGTTCAGGGGGCCAGCCTAGCAGGGAAACGAGTAAACAGGTAAAACAGTTCAGGATGGGGTTTCAGTCCTCCAGCTATATACACATTTCATTGAGATATAATTCAGAAAACATACAATTCACCCACTTAAAATGTACGACTAAGTGGTTTTTAGGATAGTCACAGAATTGTGCAACCAGCACCGTAACCACTTTAAAACATTTTCATCATCCCCAAAATAAATCTCATATTTGGTAGCAGTCATCTGCTCCTTATTTTTCTTCTGGTTTTTGAGACAGGGTCTCTTGATGTAGATCAGGCACACTATGTAGCTCAGGCTGGCCTTGAACTCATGACAATCATCTTGCCTCAGCCTCCCAAGATCTGCTCATTTTATTGAGACTAACTTCTTTCTAAAATTTGCTTTGTATGTCCCTGGGTCCTCACCTTCTTTCTAAGGTCATATTTCTCTAATTGGGACTGTCTTCCTCACATCTATGAAGTTGTACTCCTTTTAGGGGTCTTTTTAATGAAAAAAATGTTACTAGTACCTTTTTGTAGTATATAATTTTTACATACCTTGTAGGAAATTGGTACATATACATAACAGGTTCTAATTTCTTTTTTCATTCTCTTTCACTTCCTTCCTTGCTCCTCCATCCATCTCTTGATCATGCTCCTTTTTATTTTTATTCATTTATTTTTTAAGTATTTATTTATTTATTTGGTACTGGGACTCGAACTCACAACCTCACACTTTGCCAGGCAGGTGCTATGCCACAGAGCTATATCCATGGCCAAATTTATTTATTTATTTATTTAGTTTAGTTTAGTTTTTGTTTTTGTTTTGAGACAGGGTCTCACACTGTACTGTAGGTTGGCCTTGAATACACTATGTAGCCCAGGCTGGACTCGAACTCATGGCGACTCCTGCCTTGGCCTCTAGAGTGCTGGCATTGCAGGCATGTGCCACCATGCCTGGCTCCTTTTTTTTTCATGTCGGTACTGGGGGTGGAACTCAGGACCTCATGCTTGCTAGCAGGCACTTGTGCCGCTGAGCGATATCACTGGCCCATTTTTCCTTTTTATGTGGGTACCTGGAATTGAACTCAGGTCCTGACACTTGCCAGGCAGGTGCTTATGCTGCTGAGCTATCTCACCAGCCCTCCTTTTTATTTTTGTACATACTTGCAATAAATAATGTTTACATTCCTTGTGTGGAGTAGGCACATATACATAACGTATCTAAATTCCTTTTTTCATCCACTTTTTCTCCCCTCCCTCCATCTCTTGATACCTTTCTACTTTGAGAAAGATCTATTTCCCTACTTGCTATTATCTTTTATTTTACTATTGATACTTTGGGTTTCTCATATAAAAATACAATATTTAAGCTTATGTGTCTGATTTACTTCATTTAATATTATGGTCTCAAGATGCATCCATTTTCCTACAAATGATTCAAATTTATCTTTCTTTATGGCAGAGTAGTGTAAATACCAATGTGTGTAAATACCACATTTTCTTTATCTTTTCATGTTCTGATGGACATACAAGCTGTTGTCAAAATTTAACTATTATGAATTGTGCTTCTATAAACTTGGATATGCATGTACAACAGTAATATGATATCTTCAAATCTTTTGGGAAGATACCTAGAAGGGGAATAGCTGGGTCAAATGAAATTACTAGTTTTAGTTTTTGAGGAATCTCCATACTGATTTGCAAAGTGGTTGTACTAGTTCACATTCCTATCAACAGTATAGAAGGGTTTCTTTGTATTACAGCCTCATTGGCATTTGTTATTTGATTTCTTGATGGTAGCCATTCTTTCTGGAGTAAGATGGAATCTCCATGTTGCTCTAATTTGCATTTCTCTAATAGCCCATGATGTTGAGCATTTTTGCATGTATGCATCGGCCATTTGTACTTCTTCTGTGACATGTCTATTCATTTCACTTGTCCATTTTGTGATTGGGTCTTTGATTTGGGGCTAATTTTTTTTTTTTTGGTTCTTTATATATCCTAAATGTGAGTCCTCTGTCTAAAGTATAGCTGGCAAAATTTTGTTGCCATTCTGTAGGTGGTCTTTTCCATCTGTTGGTTGTTTCCTTTGCTGTGCAGAAGATTTTTAATTTGATATGATACCATTTGTTGATTCTCAGAACTATTCCCAGTGTGACCAGTGTTCTGTTCACAAAGTTCTGGCTTATGCATATGACTTCAAGAATTTTACTTATTTTGTCTTCCAACAGATTAAATGTTTCCATTCTAACATTTAGTTCTTTGATCTGTCATAATTTTAGTTTAGTACATGGTGATAAATATGAATCTAGATTCAACCTTCTGCATGTGAATAGCTGGTTTTCCCCATACTATTTATTAAAGAGGCTTCCTTCTCCCCCAGTGTGTATTTTTGGCCTCTTTGTCAAAGATCAAATCATTGAATGTGCTTGGAGTTGTTTCTGGATCTTTTATTCTATTCTATTGATCCTCATGTCTATTTTTGTGCCAGTACCATGCTCTTTTTATCACAGTAGCTTTGGAATATAACTTGAAGTCTGGGATTGTGATGCCTCCTGCTTTGCTTTTTTTTTACCCAGGGTCACTTTTGCTACTCTGGGTCTCTTCTGGTTCCATATGTGTTTTAGGATTCTTTTCTCCATTTCTAAAAAATGTTGCTGAAATTTTGATTGGGATTGCATTAAATCTGCATGTCAATTTTGGAATTATGGCCAATTTGACTATATTTGTCCTGCCCATCCAGGAACAGGGGGTATCTTTCAATTTTGTGATGTCTTCTTTTATTTCCTTTTTCAGAGTGATGTAATTTTTATTGTAGAGGTCTTCCACTTCCTTATTTAGGTTAATTGCTAAGTATTCAATTTTTCTTTGTGCCAATTTTAATGGTATCCTTTCCTAGTTGCTTTTTAAGTGGGTTCATTATTATTGTATAGGAATGCTATTTATTTTTAAGCATTGATTTTGTATCCTGCTATATTTCTGAATTTGGTTATTAATTCTAAGAGTCTTTGGGTGAACTCTTTGGGTATTCAAAGTAGAGGATGATGCCATCTACAAATAATGATAATTTGACTTCTTCCATTCCTATAATACCACCTTTATTTGTTTTTCTTGCCTAATTGCACTTGCTAATGTTTCCAGTACTATGTTGAGCAGGAGTGAAGATAGTGGACTAACTAAATGATAATTTCAGCAATATATTGGTTTATTAAATGTTTTCATAAATTATTAATATATGATGTTTACAATTTCATTCTTATGTTGACTAAGCTAAATTTCTAGTATATAATTTTATATTAAAATAGTATATATAATTAAATTCACTATAATTAAAAGGTTACATTTTCTATTTTTTTTTTTTTGTGGGTACCGGGGGGTCGACCTCAGAACCTCGCGCGCCAGCAGGCGCCCGTGCCGCTGAGCGATGTCACCGGCCCCTTTTTTGTATGTGGGTTCCAGGAGTCGAACTCGGGCCCTCGCGCTTGCAAGGCAGGCGCTTAAACCGCTGAGCCATCTCACCGGCCCACATTTTCTATTTTTAAAACAATAAGGTTTTCTTGAGATATTAAAATGCTCTTGGTTAAATTTACAAAACTAAATCAAGAGATAAAGGATTTATATTTTCCTAAGATAATTTCTTGCATTTCCATTGCTAGGCTTTTGGTTATTTAAAACACTGCATTTTAAGAGGTAAATATTAGTTAAATGTTGACTTGTAAAATGTTTTCAATAATCAGGCTGTGATTGGTTAAATAAACAACTATCATCTTTATTTATAAAACACCCTATATATTTGGGACTAGAGATGTATGTGTGGCTAAATATAAAGTATCCTGTGCATCTAAGCTTTAAATTTAAGTTTAATGCATACAAAGTAAATAATAAATGCTTTCATTTATATAATATGCATTACATCTAGACCTTAGAAATATAAGTTGATCAAAAGTTTTGGCATCCCTTTAAATTTTGTCCTGCCATTTAAAGTGATCTACATCTACTGGCTTTGATTAAACAAGCATTTTGTTATTGTATAAATGAGATACACTTGTATATTGGGTAATAACTCTATTTGTAGTAATTATAATTGTTTCCTAATAAAAGATCTAAAAATGTCCTTTAAATTTTGTTAGTGCAGTTTCAACATATAAACTTGTTAAAGCAATAATAATTCTGCAGTAAGAATAAAAACTAAGTGTATTTAAAGATTTCTATAAAGCTGTGATGCTTGTTATTGCTAACCTCATGGTATATTGAATATATTTGTGCTTCCCATTGTATAGGCCTTTGAGGACACAAAACTTAGGATGCATCTTATCATACTGAGGACCTCTAGACTAAAGTTATTTATGATGATGGACTTTGTAGGTTTATGTATATTGTGATTATTATGTAATTGTATTATGATAGTTAGATATGCCTAAACATTATATAGTTGAGGCATTATATAGTGTCATTATTATGTTTAAAAGTTTGACATTAGTAAATTATCAAATAAATCTTTAAAGAAGTACATTTTACTTAAAAGGGCAATTTGTTAAAAAGTAGTAACAAATTTAGGTAAAAGTTTCTTTAAGTCACTTAACATTTTGTAATTAGATACAGGTAACTGATTGACAAAATAAAAATTTAAATATATTTTAGAGGTAATAACAAAAACTTAATGGGTTATAATGTAATAACGTCATAGTAATTATTGTGCTAAAATGTTATGTTTACTCTTTTTTTTTTTTTCTTGTGGGTACCGGGGGTCGACCTCAGGACCTCGCGCGCCAGCAGGCGCCCGTGCCGCTGAGCGATATCACCAGCCCCTTTTTCGTATGTGGGATCCGGGAGTCGAACTCGGGCCCTTGCGCTTGCAAGGCAGGCGCTTATGCCGCTGAGCCATCTCACCGGCCCATATGTTTACTCTTTTTTTTTTTTTTTTGTGGGTACCGGGGGGTCGACCTCAGGACCTCGCGCGCCAGCAGGCGCCTGTGCCGCTGAGCGATATCACTGGCCCCTTTTTCGTATGTGGGATCCGGGAGTCGAACTCGGGCCCTTGCGCTTGCTGGGCAGGCGCTTAAGCCGCTGAGCCATCTCACCGGCCCCCATATGTTTACTCTTGACTTGAGGTTTTCACTGTATAGCTTTATAACTGTTATATGTTAATATTCTGCAGAAATTTCACTTTTTTTTTTTACTGGGAATTGAACTCAGGACCTTGCACTTGTGAGGCAGGCGCTTGTGCCACTGAGCTATATCTCTGGCCCAGAAATTTCACTTCTAAGACAAAAGTGATTGGCAAAACAAACAAAGGAAATAAAATCTCTGGCCACACTTTATATTTCCAAGTGCTCAATATCCAGCTAAGATTATGACAGTTAAAGCTACTATTCCCACTTCAATACCCGTGTAACTGATCTTCTGTGTGTTCAACAACTGATGCTTGGATACCAAAGCTAAAATTTAAATGGGCTAAGAAGACAGCCAACATTTTGGCCCTGGCTCTTCAAGGTCAATCAGGACCCAGGATGTGTCAGGACTCCTCTAGAGGATCCTTTAACTCTGGTGAATCACCCAACCTTCTGAACAGGCACACTGTTGGACCCCGGAGGACAAGACTCAACCAGTACGCATTGTGCTAAAAGGAGAGTCACTAAAGAGGGGAATGTCTCCCTGCTTCCAAGGGAAGCCATGTGCTCAAGCAATGACCATAACTCATCCTGGAAGATGACACAAATGATAGAGAAAAAAAAACTAAAAGAGCTAAGAGGCTCTGCCCAAAAGTAGTGCCTGAGGAGGCTAATATATATATATATATATATATATATATATATATATATATATATATTATACATATATATATATATATATATTATATATATCAACTCAACACAGATCTTACTTTGTCTTAAATACCCAGCAGGAAAGTATAACCAAAATTATATATAGAGAGAATATAGTAATGTTAAATTAAAAGCTAGGTTAAATATAAAAAGGGGGCTCCAAATACTGTATCAGCCCCTGCTGGCAGTCTGCAGCTGCATCTATAATTTATAGCACAACAAGTCTTGATTACCAGTATCCATAGCTCTTGCAAAAATGTGTCCTTCAGCCTCTTGGTATGTTCCCATTATGTGATTTGAGTGTACTTTCAAGTTCCTCTTGAGTAAAGATGTAGCTTTGGGTTTGTTACAATTAAAATAAGAAGACATTAAAATTTTATTGCCATAACAATATTGCCTGTGTGTTCTTAAACTCTACCTGTTTTATATGAGTGAACATCTCAATAAATACAGGTTAATATTAAAAATAAAAGGTTTATACAAATTGTTACTGACTTCCATCAGTTTTGGAGCCATTATTCATCAACATTCTGTTAATTTCCATCCTGGGCCTGTTTATCCAACATAAAATGAAGCTTAAATATCAATGACTTGCTAATGCCTTTGTCCTCTTTTCCAGACTATAAAATAGTCCATCAAACAACAAAACCCTTCTTCTTTTGTGTCATTTATATATCAGTCAGGGTGAGACTTGTGATCCCTGGCTAGGTAGAATCAATGTCTCTCCTCAGCCTAAAGTAGTTACAGGAAGAGAGAATATCAGGCCTTCTGCACTGCCTGAAGAATAAGGGATCAAAATCTAAGGAAAGGAAATGAGGTAAGATAGAAGAAATAAAAGATAGGTTTAAAAATACAAGGAAATCATAACTAAAAGTTGTAGTTTTAAGAAGACTGCAACTTCCAGGACCCAGCTGAAGTTATGCAAGGTGATACCTTATCAGCTTTCCCTCAGTTACATTTAGGTTCCTTCCCTACCAGACCCATCATACCCAAAATTCCTCAGGAATACAGAAAGTCCAAAAACTGGCTTAATTGAAAAATTAAAGAGGAAAAATCTGATTCCAAGATAAAGGAGCAGATTGACAGAAATTTTTAAAAATGTGTAGAGCCGGTGAGATGGCTTAGTGGCATACACGCCTGCCTGGCAAGCACGAGGGCCCGAGTTTGACTCCCAGATCACACATATAAAAGAAAAGGGCCAGTGATATTGTTCAGCGGCATGTACGCCTGCTGGCACACGAGGGCCTGAGGTCGACCCCTGGTACCCACAAAAAAAATGTGTAAATTACCTATTCAAAAAATAAAAAAACTGTCCATAACTGTAGAATGGGCTAGTACCTTTCTGTGTGTGGACCATATTTTCCTGGGGTTTCTACCCTTTCAAGAGAAGCATACATTTTCCCTGTTCTAAGAAATAATGTGTCTTATTTCTCTGAGTGCCCATGCTTCACTTCTGAGTGCATCCTAAATCTCTGCCTAATAAACCCCTTACTGATGCATTCTGAAAATTCCTTTTCTGTGACAGGAGTTAGGGAGCCTACAAACTTATTTTACAAAAGGATGTGTTAAGATCCTTGTTTCAGGTTCAAAAACTTCTCAGACCCAGCCCAGTAACAGTACCACCTTCCCCCTCATCCCAGTATCCCCTCTAATTTTGAGGCTTTGCCCCATTTTTCTGGGGCTAGTTTTTCCTTGAGGTGCCCCTGTTCAAACCCTGGGGCTCCACCTCCTCAGGTTCTCTCTCCTGTGCTGGTGTCTCCCACTCTTTCTGGGCTCTTCCTCTTCTCAGATGTCTTCACTCATCTGAGTTTCTTCTGCAGACAACTAGATTTTCTTTTTCTTCTAAATCTTTCCTGCCCACTCTTTTGAATGGGAGGCAGATAATTTCCAAGATTTGTGCCTAGGTGGGAATGGGAGAATCACATCCCACAAGAAGTATGTGAAATTACTATCATTTAAAGTCTCCCCAAAATGAATGTAATTATTTGTATCTCCATTATACGTGAATAAACATAAATAAAGAAATAAAGAAATAAATCATGCCATACCCCCTGCAAAGGTTGAAATATCAAGAGGAAAGTAAAAGTTAAGCATTCACTATATGCCAAGAGCTGTGCTATGCTTTTTCACATACATTATTCCTGTAATCCTCAGTAGGGTTTTGAGTGGACTTTGCTATACCCATCTGATAGGTGAATGCACTTTGGCTTGGTGCAAAAAAGCTTCTTGGAGCTTGACACAGCAGAGTGAAATCCCCATCTTCTGAATGAGGGGGGTGGGAGTAGGGGTGGGGTGTAAAGTGGGGTGGCAGCCTTCACTTGCAGTCTGGGAAAGGGGCTGAGGTGCCTCTGCCCATGCTGCACCTCTTGGACTAGGGGAAGCTAAGCCTTGCCAGCCAGCCCACCCCCTAAGGATTTGGCACCACAGGGCACACTCCCTGTGGGGAGGGGAAGAAGGAAGTGGTTTTCACACCTGGAAGGTGGTGTTCACAGATCTAAGTTTGGAGTGGAAGAATGAGAAGTTTGCAGGGCTTCAAAGGTACCTGTGATGGAGTTGGCATTGGGGTACTCCCTCCCTCAGTCCTGCCCTCCCTCCCTTGCAACTGTCCCTCATGAGCCTGTCCACACTGTGGAGCATAAAAGCCACATATTCTCTTCTTGCTGCCCCAACTACTTACCTTGCTAGTGACCTCCTTGTAGGTGCAGGTAGCTGACTGGATCCAGGATGAAGGTATCCAGCAACAGGACTCTTCCTGAGTCTCCTTCCCAGGAAGGATAGAAGAGGTGTGCCCAGTAGGATTGCAGTTCTAGAGGGTAGGAAACTTAAGGCACCCCTGGTGTGGGCAGTGGAAAGGCTTTGGCAGCAGCAAAGCTTTCCTTGGCAATCCACTGCCCAGTGGCTAGGTGTCCCCAACAGGTAGGGTCAACCAGCATGCTGGGGAGTGAATCTGGTCTAGGCAGGAGAAGGAGAGAGGGAGAAGAGAATGCACAAGATGGAGTGTGGCCCCTCTGAAGGGGGGGTTGTAGAACAGCCCAGTGACCACAGATGGTGTGGTTAAACAGCTGGCTCCACTGGAGGGTTTCTGAAGTTCCTTGTGCACCACCAGCTGGCCACCCAACTAGGCTCCTCCTTGTATGTTAAATAAGGTATAAGTCACTAGGAGTTGGGCTGGACCAAACCAAGATAGGCTAGTGAAAGCCTCTGGCCTTAAGACTGTCCTGAAGAGGGGTTATGAGAGCACTTCAAAGGGGAGAAAGTGGGGGGAGTGAGTCTGGTATACCTGATCCCACAGCTCAGTGAAGGGGTGGGGTGGGGGGTCTCTTAGGGAAAAGCTCTAAAGATTAGGGCTGCAAAGAAAGGGAGTGAGAGGAGGCCTAAGCTGGAGGGGCAGAGGCCACTGTGAGAAACTGCAGGGGCTGGAGCTCCCAAGGGAAGACAGGGGCTATGGGTTCTGAGGAGAGAGGAAGAGTCTATAGGAAAGATAAGAGTTCTAATAGTTAGGAAGGGAGTAGAGAATAAGAGGAGGGAGACACTGAGAGCGACAGACAAGGGCACAGACTGCCAAGTTTGGGGAGAATATCTAGTCAAACATGCAGTGGAAGGAATTACATTCCAAAGACATAGTGAAGTATGAGAAGCACTGATAGGGCTTTAAAAATTGCATTCTTAATTACTCAGCAAACATCACTTGGATTTTCCAGTCTTTGAGGTCCTGAGTACTATGAGGAATCCACAAGTGGCCAAAGCACAGAGAATCTTCATTCTGAAGGAGTGGAAATTCTCTCTCTTTCTTTCTCTCTCTCTCTCTCTCTCTCCCCCCCTCTCTCTCTCTCTCTCTCTCTCTCACACACACACACACACACACACACACACACACACACACACAATGAGCCAGCAAATCTATGAGCTAAGTAAGGAGTTTCAGCTGAGGGCAAGTACTACAGGATAAGGTAAAAACAGAGATCAGGGTGCTGAGGATCTGTCCTTTGCAGAGTGCTGATGAAGTTTAGAGAGGAATTTGTAGGGAGCAGATATGCTGTTGTAAAAGCTCTGGTGGGTCTTGGAAGCACAGAGTGGTGATGAAAATGTTCTGGGAATGCTGCTGTAAAGGTAAGTAAAGCTGCTAGTGGTGAAACTTGGCAAGAAGTGGACTGGGGCCAATAATGATTTTGCCCCTGTGGGAAAGGACAAGCTGCCATGAGTTAGGCTCAATGCTTAAGGGGACCAGAAAGAACTGGCTGCTGGATGATAGTCTTTCTCTGGCCAACTTCCTGGATCTCATCCTACATTCCAAGGAAACAAGCTCCCATCTGGACAGCACACTGAGACTGAATCCCACTTGAGGTGATTGTACAGTCCTACTCCCAGCCTCCTTTCCTCCAAAAGGAGCTTGGGTTTTTGTCTGGTCTCTCTGAGCCCTATATCCTGCCTTAGTTGCAAGACCCTTGTGTTGGCCACTCAAGCTGCTCAATAGTATTGGCATTTCCACCTAACACATCATCCTTTCCCTTGCATCTACCCGCAGTACCTTTCCTTCCCTTGATCACCAGGCCAACTACTTAACCTTTAAGATTCTGCTCAAGAATATTACCTCTTCTGAGAGGCCTTCCTGTAGAGCCTTTTTCAAAACCCTAACAACCACAATAAGACATTTTGTTTACTCTCTTTTCTATACTTTCACTGACTTTTTGTTCATGCTTTCAACATAACAGTAAAATTATTTTTTCCTTTCTTTCTTTCCTTCTTTCTTTCCTTCTTTTCTTTCTTTCTTTCTTTCTTTCTTTCTTTCTTTCTTTCTTTCTTCTTTGCTCTTTGTTCTTTCTTTATTTTCTGCATTTCTTATTTAGATCATGAACTTCTTAAAGGTAAGCCTATTGTTAGCTCCATGGTTCTACTCACTAGTCCAATATATAGTCCATAATAAGAATTCAACAAGCAGGTAACTCTTTTGTGTAGACTATGTCAGAGGAATGAAAGAAAGAGAGAGGAGGATATAAGAACAGTTAGTTACTGAATTGGTGAGAAAATATATGCACCTTGAGAACATACTGCTAAGTGAAGTAAATCTGACATAAAAGGTTACATATCACATTGTTTCTGTTATATAAGAAACCCAAAGTATAAATAATTTAAAGAGCAAAATAAAAGATAGACAATAAGAAACAGGGAGGTCGATCTTTTGCAAATGGGAAAGTATCTGTGGATGGAGGGAGAGAGAAGGAAGAGGAGGAGAAGGAGAAGTAAAAAGAATTAAATGGATATGTACTGACTCCCCACCATTAATGTATTCATTATGTATCACAAACATGTACTAATAAAAATGAATAAATATTAATTCCAAAAAAGAACAATTATTACAATAATCCAAATCAGTGATGGTGAGAGCACCAATTTAGGCAGTACAGATGAAAAGGAAAACTTTGATGTCAGTCCTAAGGTGCAGGGAGAAATTGACAGTGCTCTGTAATTGATTTGATGTTGAGGGTGGGCAAAGAAGGAGAGAAAGATCTGGAATGATTCCAAGGCTTGGAGTCTTTGGACTGAGTGGGTGGAGAGACTGCCTATAAAATCTAGGAAACTAAGGGGTTTAAAATAAGGGCAAATTTTAAACATATTAAATTTCAGATGTAGGTAGAAATTTGTACTGTATTTGGAAGTAGGATGAAGCTGGGTACAGAGGGGCAGCTCCTCATTTAGATTACGAAGATCCAGAATTCTGAAGAAGTTCCTGACAAAGACATACCCATTAAATGAGTGAAAACTGATAGCATTTTGAGGAACTGTGGGAGCAGAATTTATTGTCAGCACATGGAGTAGAGCAGAGTGCATTTGGAGCTAACAGTAAAGACCTACATTTGAGAGACATTCCATCTTTAGAGAGGAATAAACAAGAGTATGCCAACTCATATGTGTATGTACTAGACTGGGGTCTTCCAGAAACTAACTGGCTTCCCAGATGTTGGACAGCAATCTGGACAGCATCTTTCTTTTTTTAAAATTAAGTTTATTTGTGCAATTTAGATATACATAATGATCATATTCATCACAGGGACTTTTTTTATCTGCATATGATATATATTGATAACTCTTTTTTCACCAACCCACTCACCTCCCTTCAACCCCTCTTCCTTCCTTATTTACAAAGTTTCTTTCCATTTTATCCTTCTTTTATCTTTTTTCTTTTCTCTTCCTTTCCCCTTTTCATTTACCCCTCCCTAGTGTCTCTTTCCTTTTGAACAATTTCTTCCTATTTCACAATATCTGTTGTATATCTTGGTCCTTGTTTACTCTTTCAATCTCTAACACCAGAGAGACTATGTGATATTTACACGTGTGTCTGATTTATTTTACTTAAGAGTGTGGTCTCAAGGTGCATCCATTTACCTAGAAATGTATCAAGTTAATCCTTCTTATGGCTGAGTAGCACTCCATTGTATAAAAAAAAACACACATTTTTTCTTATCCATTCCTCAGTTGATGGGAATTTAAGTTGTTCCCAAGATTTAGCTATTACAGACTGTGTTGCTATAAACATGGGTGTGCATATTTTGCTGTGGTATGATGTTTTTAATTCTTCTGGGAAGATACCCAGAAGAGGAATAGATAAGTCAAATGGGGCCTCTAATCCCAGTTTTTTGAAGAATCTCCACACTGATTTCCGCAGTAGCTGTACCAGTCTACACTCTAACCAAGAGTGGAAAAATGATCCTATTTCACCACAGCCCCATCAACATTTGTCATTGGTTGATTTCTTGATGATGACCATTCTTTCTGGAGTGAGATGAAATCTCAGTGTTGTTTTAATTTGCATCTCTGAAATGACTAGTGATGTAGAACATTTTTTCATATATTTATTTGCATTTGCATTCCTTCATCTGAGAAATGTGTATATATCTCAGGTGCTCATGCTTGGATTGGGTCTTTAAATTTGGGAAGGGGTCTGATTTTTTTTCAATTCTTCATATGTTCTAGATATTAGTCCCTTGTCTGAGGGAAAACTGGCTAAACATTTTTCCCATTTAGTGGGTTTTTTTGCACTATGTAGGTGATGTTTTTTTTGCTTTGCAAAGCTGTTTAATAGGATGAGATCACAGTTGTTTATTCTTTGTATTATTTCCTGTGTGATTGGGATTTTGTTCATGAAATCTTAGCCTACACCATCTTCAAGAGTTCTGCCTATTCACTCTTCCAGCATTAGTGTTTCTGTTCTAATATTTAGATCTTTGATCTACTTCAATTTTAGTTTAGTGCATGGTGATAGACATGGTTCTAGTTTTAGTCTTTAGCATGCAGAAAACCAGTTTTTGCAGCACCATTTATTAAAGAGGTTATCTCTCTTCTGGTAAGGGTGTTTGGCCCCCTGTCAAAGATGTGGTGGCTGAGTGTGTTTGGAGTTGTTTATTCATCTTCTAATCTGTTCCAATGATTCTCAGGCCTATTTTTTTTTTATCACAGTAACTTTGCAGTATAAATTTAAGTCAGGGATTTTGCTGCCCCCTGTCTTTTTGATAATTGTTTTTGAGATTATAGTTCTCTTCTGTTTCCAAATGAAGTTTAGGAATATTCTCTCTTGTTCTGTGAGGGAGGCTAATGGTATTTTGATTGGGCTTGCATTATATCTGTATAACAATTTTTGGAGTATGGCCATTTTTACTATGTTGGTTCTTTCTACTCATGAGTAAATGATAGTTTGCATTTTCTGATATCCTCTTCAATTTCCTTTTTCAGAGAACTGTAATTTTCAATATGTAGCTCCTTTACTTCATTTGTTAGATTCATTCCTAAGTATTTCATTTTTTGGCATGTTATTGTGAAAGGTGTGGTTTCCTTAATTTCTCTCTCAATAAGTTTGTTGCTTATGTACAAGAATGCTATTGATTTTTTAGTGTTGACTTTGTATCCAGCTACACTACTGAATTTGATTATTAAATCTAGGCGCTTATGCCGCTGAGCTATCTCACTGGCCCTTGTTCATGATTTTTATAGTGAAAGCTTTCGGGTTTTGTCCATTTAGTATGATGTTGGCTGTTGGTTTGTCATAGATGGCTTTTATCAGATTGAGGTACACACCTATGTTCCAATTTTCTGTAGGGTTTTTATAATGAATGGGTGTTGGATTTTGTCAAATGCTTTTTCCATGCCTATTGAGATGATTATGTGATTTTTGTGTTTGGCTCTGTTGATATGGTATATTACATTTATTGATTTGCATATGTTGAACCATCCCTGAATCCCTGGGATGAATCCTACTTGGTCATGGAATATAATCTTGTTGATGATTTGCTGCATTCTGTTTGCCGGTGCCTTATTGAGAATTTTTGCATCCATGTTCACTATGAAGATTGGCCTGTAGTTTTCTTTTTTTGGTTGGGTCCTTCTCTGGTTTTGGAATCAGGGTAATAATTGCTACCAAGAATGATTTTGGGATTATTGCTTCCCTTTCAATTTCATTAAAGAGTTTCAGCATTAGTGGCACTAGATCTTCTCTAAATTTCTTGTACAATTCAGCAGTAAATTCTTGTAAGATTCAGCCCATCAGGACCTCAGCTTTTGCTTGTTGGTAGGTTTTCAATTACATTTTCGATTTCCTTGACTGATATTGAGTTATTTAGAATTTTTATATCTTCTTGATTCAGTTTTGGCAATTCATATGTATTTAGGTATATGTCCACTTCTGTGTTTTCCATCTTATTAGAGTACAAGTTCTTGAAGTAGGTGTTGATGATCTTCTGGATTTCTGCAGGACCTGTTGTGAATTCACCCTTTTCATTCCTAATTGTATGGATTTGAGTCTTTTCTTTCCTCTGTTTATAAGTTGGCTATGGGTTTATAAATTTTATTTAATCTTTCAAAGAAGCAACTCTTTAATTCATTGATTCTTTGTATTGTTTTCTTACTGTCAGCTCCATTAATTTCTACTCCGACCTTTATAATTTCCTCCCTCATATGAGCTTTGGGTTTGATTTGTTCTTTTTCTAGAACTTTGAGGTTCAACATTAAATTATTTGATTGAACTCATTCTGTCTTCCTGATACGGTTATTCACTACTATGAATTTCCCTCTTAGGATACTGTTTAATTTATTCTTTGACCCATTGGTTGTTTAGTAGGGTATTATTTAATTTCCATGTGTTTATGTAGCTTTTGTGGTTTCTTTTGCTTAATTTCCATTTTCATTGCACTACAGTCAGATAATATACATTGGAAATTTTCAATTTCTGTTCATTTACTTAAGAATGTTCTATGGGATAGTATATGGTCTATTTTGAACAATATCTCATATGGAGCTGAGAAGAAAGTGTATTTTAATATTGTGGGGATGGAAAAACTCTGTAGACATCTACTAAGTCCATTTGTTCACAGGTTTGGTTTAGTTCTGATATTTTTTTGATTTTTTTGTCCAGTTGAACTATCTATTTTTGATAGTGATTTTTGATATTAAGATACCCCATTACAATTGTGTTAGTGCTTACTGATTTTTCATGTCCATTAATATTTGATTTATTTAATTGTGTGCACCAGTATTTACTGCATATATATTTATGATTGTTATCTTGTTCTTGGAATTTTTCCTTAACAAGTATGTAGTGAAATTCGTTGTCTCTTTTCACTGGTCTTTGCTTGAAGTTCACATTATCTGCAAATAGTAGAGCTACCCATTTTTCTGGGTTCCTGTCGCATGGAGTACTGTTCTCCATCCTTCGACTTTCAGTCCATGAATTTCTCTTTAAGTTAAATGTGTTTCTTGTATGCAGCATATTGTTGGATTTTGCTTCTTGATCCATTCTGCCAGTTTGTTTCTTTTGATTGGTAAACTGAGACCATTAACATTGATGGTTATAACTGATATGTGTTGGCTTATCCTTCTCATATTATTTTCCTCTTATTAGTTCCCTGTCTTTCCCCCCTGTTTATTTGCTTTCCCTGCCTTGTGGCTTCTTTCTATTGATGTTCTTTGAATTGTGGTCTTTGTTATCTCTTTCTAAAATATCCTTCAGAGCATTTTGGATAGCTGGTTGGTGGTCATAAATTTCTTAAGTTGTTCTTCGTCATGGAAGTATCTTATTTCTCCATCAATTTTGAAAGGTAGTTTTGCAGGGTACATCAGTCTGGGTTGGAGGTTGTTTTCTTTTAGGGCTTGTAATAGCACACTCCAAACTCTCCTTGATCTGAGGATTTGTGTTGATAAGTCCGTTGTGATTCTGATGGGCTTTCCTTTATAGGTGATTTGTTTTTATTCTCCAACCACTTTTAATATTCTGTTCTTATGCTGAATTTTGGGAATCTTGATTATTATATTCCTTGCTGAATATCTGTTTTGTTCATGGCTAGTTGGAATTCTATATACTTCATGTATTTGTATGTGAAATGCTTTGTCCATGTTTGGAAAGTTTTCTGCAATTAATTCTGTGGAGAGTTTTCTTTATGGCATTTGTGCTATCTCTGGCTTTCTCATTGACTCCAATCAATCTTATGTTCTTCTCTGCTTCATCTCACAGCTGTTGGATTGACTTTTCATGGCTCCTTGCTATTATTAAGATATCTTTCTTTTCATGGTAACTAGCCACGATCCTGTATTCTCGATCTGATATTTTATCCTTGCCTCAATTCAGTCTGTTGCATATACTTTCAATGGAGTTTTTAATCTCCTGGATTTCTTTTGGATCTGTTTCATGGATTCCATTTCTTTCCTATGTTGGGCATTCATGGTTTCAATCATTTTTCTAATTTTCTTTCTTTTTTAATCTGTATCTGCTCTAATGTCTTTCATTTTGATTATCATTGCTTTTTCTCACCTGAGAGATTATTTTTTCTATAACCTCATCTGTTTGTTTTCTCACTTGTGCTACTATCATTTTAGAAAGTTCTAGTGGGTGGCTTTCAATTTCTTCTATCCCACTATTTTGAGAACTTGTCCTCGGTGGGCTGGAGTTCTGGGGTTGCACTTTGCTTTTATATATTGTCATTTTCTATTTTACTTTATTCCGTGTTGATGCTTGTAGATTTATTATGATAGATAGCTTTATCACTAGTATCGAGGCTTCCCTAGGAAATGTCTGTCCCTCAGGGATGTCTTCACAGTGTTGGTGGTTCTCGGTCTTTCTGTGTATCCCAAGAACCTACCTTCCCAATTTATTAAAGATGAGAAGTTGCTATCTATTTAGCTCAGCACCCACTCCTTGGTACTAGACTATGATGATGGATTTGACCCCAGACAATCAATTTTGTCATACAAGGGAGAAGAACTGATTATAACAGGTATGCCATCCTGGCTAAAGTAGTACAGCTAGCAATAACAGCAGAATCAAGAACAGCCTAGCTACTGACAAACTGTAGTAACTATTAACTTGATACCTTTAACCATAGGAGCAAGTTCTACAGTTATATAACAAAAGTCAACATATACCACAAACCTGTATGCAATGATTTCCCCCTTAGTAGAGTGATTTTACTCTGTGTGTGTGTGATTTATGAGCAATTGGGGACAAAATAGAGAGATGAATTGGGGGGAGCGGCTGAAGCTGAAAATCAATCACACATGCAGGGATAGAGTAAGCCCAGCCCTGAGAACACGGAGCCCCTGAGGTGAGCCTGGTGAACAAGTTGATCCAGCCCTGAGAACATGAGGCACCCAAGGCAAGATAGGTGAGCAAGTTGTTAGGCAGAGGGGTTTCACCTCACATCAACCTGCCATGTGTATAAATAAACATGCTGCAGTCATTGGGTTGCTTTTTTCTCCCACCAGAAGAGGAGGCTCCACCCGACCTAAGCTTTCTGCATTTTCACTCTTGCCTTGATTTCTTCATGATCCTCCCCTGGGAGTTTCTCAAGAGCTGCACTGGGTGTGGCAATGAATGAGAACAAATATAGTAGAACCAAAGCTGGAGGGCCAAGGATGATCACCCAAGTTTTGGGAAACTGGAGAACACAGGAAGGAAACAATGAAAGAGAAAGAAAAGATGTTGAAGTGAACCAGAAAGAAAGAGAAGAGACAATGTTCACACACATGAGAATACCATAAAATCAGGAGAGGTAGTTGAGTAAAGAGAAAAAGATGAATAGAAGAAAAGAAAAAGGTAAGAAACCTAAATAGTGAAAAAAACAAAACAAACCCCAAAACCCCAACCACACAGAAAAAGGAAAAACAATTAAATAATGAAAAAGAAAAATGATAAAATTTGTCTGGTGTCCACAGTTCTGTGGTGGTATACAAGTCTGATCCCAGAAATGTGCTGTATAATCCCACCAAGTTTGCAGTAGGATTTGTGCTGGGTATGGGGCTGATCTTGGCCTCTGGATGTTGGGCTGTGACTGATCTTAAGCTGACAACATTCTGGATGTCCACTTCTCCTTATTGTGATGGTCTCTACAGTGCTCTCCCAGTTGCTGTGGTGCCTTTGGAAAGGGAAAGCCTGGGTTTGCTCCCAAACCTGTATACAGTTGGCTCCCTCTGGACCAAGCACAGCTTCCTGTGTTTGACACCACTGACTCTTCTTACACATTAATTGTTGGGCAGGGGGAATGCCTTTGTCCTGCTGCAGGCCAAGGCTGCTTGCTTGCTCATGGCACTGGGCCAAGGCTGCTCTGCTGGTTGCAGACCAGGGCAATGCTGCCAATCCTTTGTATTTAAGGATAAGACTGGATTTTCATGGCCACTGGAGTGGAGCTCATTGGTCCCAGCTCCTAACTTAGCAGAAATCCCTCTAGTCTGCTTCCCACCTGCTGGCAGCCTGCTGTTACTGGGTGGCTCTTCCTTCATTCCACTCTGGAATATTGGCAGCGAAGCGACCTGGGACTATTCTGCTGCTGTAGTTAGCCCCAAGCCCTTTGAAATAAAATGGTAATCCCACCTGCTCACTTCTGTTCTGCATGTCTGTGTGCCAAAGCACAGCACTGGTTCACTTCACTCACCAACCGCTGGCTCTGCATGTTCCAGCGGAAAAGTGTCTTGTATTCTCACTGCTGCTTCAAACTTTTCCCCACTGCCAAGCTGCTGATCCCACCTGTGCCATGCATGCTGGACTGCTGGCCCTGCCTGCACCATGTATGCCCAAGCATCTTTCTTTAGAGAACATATTTACTTCTTTTTTCTTCCATCAAAAGTCATATGCTCTAAAAATCTTGCTGGTTTCCTAACTAATTCAGTGGCAGTCTCTCTCACTTTTCCTCTCCATTTTCACCACCAACTTCCTAGTATGTGTTTTTATTCCATCTAACCAATTTCACCAGCCTTCTAACTTATGACTACCCCTAATCTTTCATCCAACTTAGTCTGCATACAAAATAAATTATTTTCTCAATTTAGTAAGTGTAAAATTTAGTTAGTAAGTGTAATGATCACAGAGCTTTCAGAGAATAAATGCTCAGTAAATTGCAGCTATTATTGTTCTACATGCCCAGAGAGAGAATGGTGTAATAGAAAGAGCACTGAAATGGGAAACAGGATAGCTCTGCCACTGGCAGTACATGACTTTGGCCCTAATCTCTTCCTTTGTAAAATGAGAACAATGAATCATGATTTGGTTACTCTCCAGGGTGTTATGAAATGCAAGTTTAATGAGATCTGAAAGCCAGGACTAAGCATAAATATCATTGGCTTCCGATGGTTCACTGTTGTGTGTAATGGGAAAAGTGAGAGGAGAGGAGATGAGAGGAGGTAAAAGGGATTCGTGTTATACTGGAAGCTCTTTTAGTTGGACTGGCACAAGGGAAGGCTGTGATCAGGACCCACGGGTGAAGAGATGGCATAAAGGAAGTAGCTCCCTTTTTATAGTGTTGTTGGATTATACACATATTTAACTTAACAAAATTCTAGTAGTATACTGTTTATCAAAGACAGAAAAGGTGCTTTATTCACTCTTATCTCTTTCTTCAATTTAAACTGGCCTCTACTGACCCAGGAAAAGAAGAGCTAAAACAATATACAGAAAAATAAAGAGAAAGTAATTTTTTGAGCTCTTAAGTACTTTTGTTGGTGTTGGTGATTTAAGGATTTTAATTTTTTTCTATCATCTGTCTGTCTATCATCTATCTACCTATCTATCATCTATCTATCTATCTATCTATCTATCTATCTATCTATCTATCAATCATCTATCTGTCATCTCAGAGAATTAATCCCAGGGTCTTGTGCATGCTATACAAGTGTTCTGTCACTGAACTACACTTCCACCTTGATTTAAGGGATTTTTCAAGGGGAATTTTGACAGTTTCAATTTTAATTTTATGTGCATACTCTGGAAATCCCATGATTCCCTTTGGCAACCCACTGTCCTTCTTCACTTCACCATGTAATTCTAATGTACCATCCAATGAATATCATTGATCATATACTCTGTCCTTACTATCCCCACCAACACTGGACTCCTGGGAATATGATGAATTCCCTTAGGAATTCCATGAGAACCCCTGGCTGGATGATCTGTGGGTAGCTTTCCAGCATGCAAATTTCAGATGTCACTGATACACTTATTGTTCCCTAGAAATTCTCTCTTATAAAACCTTGTGCCTTGAGGCCTTAGACAATATAAAAAGTTGATGACTATATAGGAAAAGGTAAGTTTGGGTAACTCCAGGTCCATAAGCAGCAGTCCCAGTGATATAGGAGAAATACAACTCCCAACCTGTCAGATGTCAGATGTGCTCAGTTTGTGCCCCTTAAATTGAAGAATAAATTCCAAAGAATAACAGAATTTAAGAGTAGGAAAGGTTTATTGAGAGATGGCTGCTGAGAGACAGAAGAGGTCCCAAATATGGGTAGCCACCAAGGCCCTATTTCAGGGGTAATTTATACAGCAAAGTCATAATGTGGGTATAATGTGTGTCAAACTATACTCAACCTGTAGGACTACAATACAGTTACTTAGCTAATATTGATCCAATAGAAAAGCAGATCATGTGGCAAGGGTACATGGAAAGAACAAAGGCATTTTTGGGAAGGGATGTGTCCAGATGTTCTAGTCACCCATCTGGGCAACTGATGCCTGTCTGGACTTCCTGGAAGAGGAATTACAATGTAATTCCAAGTTTCTGATTATCCCTTAGGGAAGCATGTAGGCTTGGCCATTGGATCTTTTTCTTGAGGACTGATCTTCAGAAGTGCCTGTAACCACAATTCTGATGCTTTTATTTTTTCTGCTGACTTCCTTAAGAGCCCAGTCCCTCTCCTACTGTATATTTATTTCTATTTAACTTAGCTGCCTATAATACTAGCTCTACTAATGACTTTATATGAGACAAGTTTTCTTCTTTAAGTGATAGGGGATCAAATTGTTATTTCAATCCTTCAGGAATTTGAGTAGCAGGAATCTGGTGAGATAATGGTAGACAATCTCTTTCAAAAGCTGAAAAGCTGAGCTACTCTTACCTCAAGTCAGCACTAACCTAGTAACAAGATTTGGTCTCTATAGCGTTGTGGATCTTAGAATGTTCTTCAGACCCATGAGAGGATGAAGCTGCCTTAGAAATTCTATTCCCAAGATCCCCCCAATACCAGAGTCATTATTGGCAGGAGTTCACCCTCAGAATAATTGCTCTGTACCTCTCATTTTGGCTCCTACTCATCCACCTCCCCCCACAAATTGAATGGAAACCAGGAGGTGTTCAATAGCAAACAAGATTATTTCCATACCCTGATAATTTTCCACTTCCTTTCTCATTTTTATGGAAAACTCTTGCTGCCTCTTCAGAGGTTTGTCACTTCCTCTGATCCTCCCACATCCTTCTGGTCAGAGTTGGGAGGTTTGATTCTATGCAGATAGAGGATAATGGATAAAAATGAGGCTTCCCTTTTAGGAAGATATGAAATAGAGAGAGGTTGGGGGCCAAGGGTTCCAAGAAAATGGGCCAGGGAGTGGGATATTCAGGTTTCATAGGTTGTGGAATGTTTTGATCAAAAGATCCTGGCTGGACACCATGGTGCACTCCTGTAATCCCAGCTACTCAGGAGGTTAAATCATGAAGATTGCAAGTTTGAGGCTAGCTTGGGCAACTTAGCAAAATCTTGCCTTAAAATACAATTTAAAAATGGTTGAGGATGTAGCTCAGTGGTAGAGTGCTTGATTGCCTAGCATACATAAGGTCTTGGATTTAATCCCTAGCATGGCAAAAAAAAAATCAATTGCAATGTAATTGATGGCCCTTAATAGGCTCCCTGCAGGCTTGTTGTGGTCTAAGAGGTATTTTTTAGGCTAAGTTACAAAGTTTAGCTGGGGAGAAGTGGTACTGTCTCTTTCTCCCATTTGACAATAAATAAGGACTACAGAAAATTGTCTTTGTCTGACTTCCCTGAGGCATCCCACCCCTTCTCACAATCTCTTTGACTTTTGTATCTGCCTCCAAGAGTACATTCCTGCCAAGTACCCTCATTTGTGCCCCTCCAAGACCCTATTAGAATTTTCCAGCCTCTACTTATGCCATCTAAGCACCCAGGAACATCTTACCAGCATTGTTTTCATCGCATTTTCATCTACTTGAACAAGGCAGAATAAATCTTGGGCATGTAGACTTTATGTTTTCATGGGGGCATCAAAGAACAAGAAAATACATATTCACATACAGACAGACTGTGATAAATGTTATGAAGAAAATAAATGTTGCTGTTGTGGATAATAACAAAATAGAATCTAATCAGGGAATCAAGCATAACTTCTCTGAGGAGGTGGCAAGCCAGTCATGAAGAGAACAGGAGGGGTAGGATGGGGTAAAAGGAAGGCAAGGGGTTGTGGAAATTTCCCAAGGCAAGAGAAAATGTGTGTGCCAAGTTTTCAAGGTGGAAAAGCGTCTGACACATTCAAGGAACTGAACAAAGGCCAATAAGGAAGAGTTGGTGCAGTATAGAAACATTTTCTTCTTATGGTCTATGACCACATAGTGCCATTCCATCCTTAGCAAAAACAGTCCCGTCACACAGTATCTTACAGTTCAAAAAGCCTATTTACATCATTTCCCCTTACATGCCATAATTCTAATTTGATTTGATGTTGTGAGGACAAAGCAAATTAATACTTGCAAAGCTTAGAGAACAGAAACTGTAAGATAAGTACTCAATGAATATTAACTATTATTACCCCTACTCTCTAGTGTTGTTTGGGGATTTAATACAATACAGTTATTCATTCATCCTGTATAAGATTTTGTACCAAGTAGGAAGTCCACATACGTGGAAGGTATTAAGTGTGTGTAAGTATGAATCCATTGGAGGCTTTGTAGCTTGATAATTTGGCCAGAACCAGAGGAGAAAATTTCTGAGGACCTTCTTGCCATGAGTATTTTATTGTAGGAAAAGCAATTCAGGTCTTGCCATATTATTGTGCTATGCTCACTCCTTCCTTTGCTCTATGTTGGGGTTAAGTTCATAAACCTGAGACATCATTGACCAAGAACTGAGGCTCTTGACTTTATCTCCTGAAATTTGAGGAAGGCTGAGAGGCTCAAGAAGACTGACACCTTTTATCAGTTTTTGATGTTTTCTTATCCAAGAAGCTATAGGTGAGAACTAAGGAAGACAGAACATTTTAGTGATGCAGAAAAAGGAGTGACCATGGGAAAGAATTAGAGCCAATTCAGGCTGTACTGATTTATGTCAGTAGGGTTTCCTTTAAATGGAAATAATATTAAATTAATCAGCTCTTAAACATATTTTGCTGATTTGGGTATATTTTTCAGCGCCCAAATGTGGTGGCTTCTCCCAGTCTGAAGTTTATTTTGGCTCACAAGTTTCCTGATTTTCCCATTCTACATTCTTTGAATTACCTGTGTTTTTTAATTCCTAGTCCTCAAGAAGAGAGATATCTAAGTACCCTTATGAGGAGCAGTAAAATTAATACTGGACATGATATCAGAAATTTTGGGTTCCAATTCCAGTTCTGATGCTTGCTAGTGTGTGGTTCTTGGAACTTCAATTTCCTCATCTACCATAGAATGCTCCTTTATGTGGGTAAATCACCTTTTTTTTTCTTTTGTGGGTACTGGGGATCAAACTCAGGACCTCGTGCTTGCGAGCAGGCAGGCGCTTGTGCTGCTGAGTGATATCACCAGTCTTTTTTTCCTTTGTATGTGGGTACCGGGAGTCGAACTCAGGACCTCAAGCTTACCAGGCAGGCGCTTATGCCACTGAGCTATCTCACCGGCCCATCATCTTAAACTAAGGAAAGTTGAGACCCAAGAGATGGTGGAGGATACAGGTGAGTCAAACTTGGGGGTCAATGGGATGACAGATACCATAACTGGAAACTCATCATATCAGAATGAGATAATGGATGAGAAGGTACATAATAGGAGTAGGGATGGATATATACTGATATATCCTTAGCTTGTTTTTTTTTTCCTTCCATACTTCCTTTTCCAGAGGAAATATAACTATTTTGGATGATCTTTCCTGTTGGAAACTCAGATAAAGCCATTAAGCTATTTATTAGTGTTTTTGAGATTAGCTTAGTTAATTAAAACACCTCATTAATGAAGCCAGCAGGCCTAATTCAATTCTGTTATGGGAAATTTAATTTTGCTTTTCTCATTCTCTATGAACTGTACAAAGGACATCATGTAAGCTTATTTGAAGACATAGAGATGTATATAGGAGGTGGAAATATACACACTGGATTTTAGGGAAGGACACAAGTCTTCTTTCTTATTGTTTTTAGAACACCAAAGTTCACCTCATTATGGAAGGGAAGAGATGAGACAGATAGTACTCAGACAACATTAGGTATTGGGAGCTGAGCAGTCTCCTGATCTTCTGGCTGAGTATATGGCAAAGGATAAAAGGACTATAGAAAAATATGGTATATGGAGATCTAGGAAGGGCAGAACTCTTGTGGCTAAGACCCAGACTTCTCTGAATTTCCCTCAATTTATTTGGTACATCATATCAGGGGACATGCAGATAAATGTAGGGAATAGCTGAGATAAAAAGGCATGAAAGTGAGCAAAGCTTTGTGAAAATGGAGCAAAGACATTCCAATTAGTAAATCTTTGCTTAACGAGAGAACTGTTTTATCTCTAAGTTTGGTATTATTGCCCTGTAATTCTGAGTGAGATTTAGTGTCCTCAGCTGTGATATTATCTTTCCTTCAGAGATGTCACAGTGTCACAGGCCACTATAGGCCTCTACTATGACCATTCGCATGAAGAGTTCTGTTTCCACATGCCAGCTGCTGGCTCATCAGGCAAGTCACTTAGGCTTGGGACAGACTCATAAATTAATATAGAAAGCCAACTGATTAATTCTAAATCCTGCTCTGTGCTGCCTCAATATGGTCTCCATCAATTAGGGTTCAAAGGGACCTAGTTCAATTTCTCCTCCATTCACTTGACAGACAGAGAGGATGAAGTCCAAAGAGACTCAGAAATTGTCAGTGTCAGAGGTAAGACTACTGGCTCTTAGTTAAGTATCCTTTCCACAGACCAATGGTGCCTCTCTGAAATGATTTTCAGTTCCCCAAATGATAATTAGTATTCTAAGTTTCTTTTAAGAACAAGATACAATTTTAGGAATTACATAGGAAGGATGAATGAGGACTCTGAAAGGGCAGCAATCATAAGGTCAGAGAATCTGGTTAGTGTGAAAGAGAACCTTAGGCTCCACAGTAATGGTATCTTTCTGCCTTTGGCTGTTTGCTCTCTTTCACCCCAGGACTTGAAGAAGTAGGGTTTCTGTGGCCTGAGCATCCAGGTCTCTGCCAGAATAGCTGTCAACTTTGTGGGCAGCTTCCCTTGCCCTCCCCAACTACCAAATTGGTGCTGCACTGGGGCCCTTATCAACAGAGGGTGTTTCTCTGGCAAAAAATGAGGAGACTAGTTACTGTGAAGCTCGCTTTCATCTTCATGGACCTCTTCTTTGGGGTCCATGGTAGACCCAATAGAATAAAAAATGCTAAAAATGTAACACAACTAAAAGGAATTTTGTTTTCTTCTATTAAAGAAGCTACAATAAATGAAATAAGACAGTGGATGTTTTCTGGGCAGGTATCATGGGTTTGAATTCCCAAGTTCACTTAGAGGAGTGCCTGTTAGTGATGCTTTCTTTTCCTATTTCTCTCCTCATAAGGAAGAAGGAAGCAAGAGCAGACAGGAGGAACTAACTCTACACTGATACCAGAACCAAACATGCTAGCATGAAAAAATCTAAGATCTTATTTATGAGCTATCCAGGATCCTAATTAGAGAAGTAATATGTAGAACTAGGCAAGTGAACCCAGGCCAGAACCAGTCAGTGACAGACACTAATGATATAGAAAATCTTCTTTCTAAGATTTGAGGTAATTGACTTTGACACCATTTTGCTTCATGCAGTCTGAAAAAGTTATACAAACATGAATGGATCTGTCCAAGAATTAGAATTTATTTTGTAAAGGAAAAGGAAGCAGATTGTATTGGGAATGAAAGTAAAGATGCACAGATGGCTAAACTGGTGAGTAGAGAAATGACCAAAATGATCTGTAGGAAGATCCACAAGGCAAAGAATTTTGGTGTTTTATTAATTTGATTTTTATTACTATAACAGAATACCTGGCCAGGCATGGTGGTGTACACCTGTAATTTCAGCACTTGGGAGGCTGAGGCAGGAGGATCACTGTAAATTCGAAGCCACCCTAGGCTACAAAGTGAGTTCAAGGCCAATTTGAACTGCATAGTTAAACCATGCCTCAAAAAGACAAAACAAAACAAAACAAAAAGCAAAACATAACAAAACAAAACCAGAAAATACCTGAAGCTGGGTATTTTATGAAGAAAAGAGTTTTATTTAGCTTACAGTTTTGGAGGCTCAAAAGCATGGTTCTAGGTTAAGCTCAGCTGTGGTGAGGGCCTCATAGCTGATGACATCACAATGACAGAAGTACATGCTAGAGTGATCTTAGGCCAAGACAGGAAGCCAGAGAGAGTAGGGAGGGTTTAGTCTATCTTATAATAACATGCTCTTGCAGGAACTAACTGTGGTTCCATGTGAACTATGTTAATCATCTCTGAGGTCAATGCCAGTGATGACCTAATTATCTTGCACTAAGACCCACCTCTAAAGGTTCCATCATTTCCCAATATTGCCACACTGAGGACCAAATTTTTACACATGAGCTCTTGGGGTGGAAACTCAAACCATGTCCAAACAACAATAGGTGCTGATAGCCTCTGTTTGACTTCTGCAGTACCACCCTAAAACAGAAAGCCATTTATCGTTTGACTCCTTATAAGATCTCAAACTTGGCATTCAACACACTCCATGGATCATCATCTTACATTTGTTCTTTCACAAATCCTATATGCCAAATATTGTCTGTACATCTCAGTTAAATTTTTAAAATATTATTATTTTAATTGTACAAATTTATGAAATACTATGTGATAATTCAGTATATAATATGTAATGATCAAATAAGGGCAATTAATAGTTCCATCTCAAATGTTATTTTAAATGTTTCAATTAACAAATAATTGTAGTGTGAAATGATCAAATAAGGGCAATTAATATTTCCATCTCCTTAAAAAATTAAATATTTTGATTAACACATAATTGTACATGTTTATGTTTATAGCAACACAATTTATAATGACTAAATCTTGGAAACAGCCTATATGTCCATCAACAGATGAATGGGTAAAGAAAAGGTGGCATTTACACACAATGGAGTACTACTCTGCCATAAAGAAGGATGCACTTGATTCTTTTGTAGGAAAATGGATGCACTCTGAGACCACAATGTTAAGTGAAATAAATCAGACACACAAACTTAAATATTACATGGTTTCTCTCATATAAGAAAACCAAATATAAATAATTTAAAGAGCAAAACAAAAGATTAGTTAAGAATTCCAGAAAGATGGCAGAATCATAAGCAGGAGAAGAAGAGCCTCTCTGAGATTTGCTCTCCAGACACTGGAATATAGCAACACAAGGAATAGAAGAAGTGGCAAGTGAGTCACCTGGATCCAAGAAGAATATGAAGCAAGAATTGAAGCCCACAGGGAGAAAAAAAAGAGAAATTTCAAAAGAGAAAAAAGAGGTAGCAGGTAGGGCTTTCTCCCTGAGTCAGGACTCACTGCGTAGGAGGAGTGATTCAAACTTGCAGACACACAGTAACTGCTAGCAACCCTGGAGTCCTCCACAGAGAGATGCAGCAGTGCAAGGGAGGAGTGGACACTGTGGACTGCACTGGCTGGTTTGTGAAGCAGACTTGGGCATCCGTGAGAGAGGGTGACTGGCTGGGAGCCATTTTGGAGAGTGGCCAACTGAGCTCAGAACCAGAACTATTAGCTCAACCTAGCAGCTCCTGGCTGAGTTCAAGCCCACAGAAGGTGCACTGACTGTTGCAGTCTGAACATGTCTGTTCCCAGAGTCATGGCCAGAAACCAACCTGAACATCAGAGGAAATAAAGGAGCAGGCTCACTGAGATTATCCACTACTCCACCTTAAAACTGCTGTGAGCTTGCTGGGATAAATCAACACAGATCTGGACTCTGTCTTCACACGTTGTCTACCAGTGACAGCAGAAACAAACCTTCAAGTGGACATTTTTTTCTCTCCCTTTTCTTTTTTTTTTGTCTTCATTGTTTGATCTTGTTCTCACATGAATGTGAATGTGGTTTCTAGTTTTTTGTGGTTGCTTTTGTGTTCTATTCTTTTTATTTCTTAATTCTCTTCTCCTTCCTGTTTGCACTAGTTTCCCAAAGTTTGCATGATCCTCCTTTGTCTTCCAGCCTTGCTTCTAATCTCTTCTTCATCTTCTATATCTCTATTTTCTCCCCTAAGCCCTTTTAAATTTTCTATATTGAGGGTAAAATTGGCATATTGAGGGCTTATTTACTGCATACGATTTTCTGGTTTGTTTTAGATTTTGTTATATAACCACAAATATAGTCCATACCATTAAATGTGGCAAATTAATAGTTACCTCAGTTTGTCATTTTCTAGGCTGTGTTTGATGCTACTGTTATTGTGGATTGTACCACTTTAGCCAAAGTGACATAATAGTTCAAACAAGCTGTTCTTCTGGGTATACCAAGACTGAGATTGCTTAAGGGTCATAGAAAATACTGTGGACCAATGCCAAAGAACCAGGGGCTGTGCCCAGCAGGCAGCAACTTCTCACTGCAACAAATTGAACAGGTAGGATTTTGCAACATACTCAATACCCAAAAACCATCTACACTTGGAAGACACTTCTGAAAAGTAGTCATATCCTAAGTGTTCTAAATACTAGCAAAAAAGAAAAAGGCAGCACATCATATGCAATCTACAAGCATCAACCCAGGAATTAAACTTAAAAAAAATAGAAAACAAGAAGACACTTAAACAAGATGCAACCCCAAACTTCCCATTCACCAAAGGCAAACCCAGGGGAATGAGGTGAAACAATCTAAAGCCACCCACCTTGACTCTCTTAAGTGGTAACAACAAAGCAAATGAATGAAACTCTAGAAAAAAATCAAAATGGAAACAATTTCCAGATGACTACAGAGATGGTGACCACAATTAAAAACATGCTTGGTGACTCTAGAGAAGATACAGATTAAAAAATAGAGGAGCTTAGAAAAAATTATGGAAACCATAAATACCCAACATATGAAAGACATGGAATAAAAAAAAGATTCAAGCAGATATCCAAGAGACTAAAAATTCCATCGAAAGTATCCACAGCAGAATAAAACAATGTGAGGACAGAATCTCAGACTTGAAGAGAAGCTTGCTGTTAGTGAATAAATTTGCTGTTCATGAAAAGAAAGATTTTTTTTAAAAATAGCAAGTGACCATGAGAAATCAATCCAACATCTGCTAGATAATACAAAGAATACCTTAAGATTGATTGGAGTCAGAGAAAAAGCAGGAGATAGCATGAATAATGTAAAAACCTGTTCACAGACACCATGGCAGAAAAATTCCATAGCATGGAAAAAGAATATGACATATAGATAAGTGAGGCATATAGAACTCCAATTAGCCATGATCAAAATTCTACAGCAAGGCATATCATAGTCAGGATTCCAGAAATTCAACACAAGAACAGAATATTAAAAGCTGTTACAGAAAAGAAACAAATTACCTATAATGGAAAGTCCATGAGAATCACAGCTGACTTCTCAACACAAACCCTCAAGTCAAGGAGGGCTTGGCATGAAATATTCCAAGCCCTGAAAGAAAACATCCTCTGGCCCAGATTGTTGTACCCTGCAAAATTATCTTTCAAAATTGATGGAGAAATGAGATACTTCCATGACAAAGAACACCTGAGGAAATTCATGAACATCAAACAAGCACTCCAAAAAATCTGAAGAACATTCTAGAAAGAGATAACAAGGACTTCCACTCCACAAAACCCAACAGAATTAATCCACCAGACAAGGAAAACAATTAAACAGAGGGGATGAAAAATGGAGCCAACAAAAGGAAAATAATACAACAAGGATAGGCCAATATATATCAGTTATAACCATCAAATTTAATGGTCTCAATTCATCAATCAATGGAAACAGACTGGCAGAATGGATAAAGAAGCAAAATCCAACAATATGCTACATACAAGAAACACATATAGTTCAAAAAGATATTCATAGACTCAAAGTCAAAAGAGGGAAAACTTTATTCCATGGGACATGAACTCAGAAAAAACAGGGGTAGCTATTCTATTTGTAGACAAGGTGTATTTCAAGCCAGGACTGATTAAGAGAGACAAAGACAGTCACTACATCCTTTTAAAGAGAACAACCCAAGAGGTAGAGATAATGATCATAAATATATGCAAAAAATACCAGTGCACCCAACAACATAGAACAAAGGTTAACAGATATGAAAAATCAAATAAGCACTAATACAACTTTGTTGGAGGATCTCGATGTCCCCCCATCATGAATAGACAGATCAACTAGACAAAACATCAAAAATGAAATATTAGAACTGAACCAAACTCTTGAAAAAATGGACTTAGTAGATGTCTACAGAGTGTTCCACCCAACAACATCAGAATACACATTTTTCTCAGCTGCACATGGGACATTCTCCAAAATAGACCACATACTAGCTCATAGACTGTGCTTCAGTAAATGCAAAAGAATTGAAATTGTCCCATGCATATTATCAAACAACATTGCAATGAGATTGAAAATTAATAGCAAAACAAACCACAATAAATTCATAAACACATGAAAACTAGATAACACTCTCCTGAGCAAACAATGGGTCACAGAATAAATTAAAGAAGAAATTAGATAGTTTCTATAATTAAATGGTAAATACAATACAACAAAACAGAACTTACAGGAAACAATGGAAGCAGACCTATGCAGGAAATTTATATCAGTGAACACTCGTATCAGAAAAACTGAGTAAGGTCAAATAAACAACTTAATGTTGACCCTCAAACTTCTAGAAAAAGAAGAGCAGACCAAGCCCAAAGCTCCTTTGAGGAACAAAATTATAAAGGTCAAAGCAGAAATTAGTGCAATGTACACTAAGACAACAATACAAAGAATCAATGAATTGAAGGGTTGGTTCTTTGATAGATTAAATAAAATTGACAAACACTTTCCCAACCTTATCGAAAAAAGGAAAAATAGACCTAAATCCACTCGATTAGGAATGAAAAGGGTGAAATCACAATGGATCCTGCCAAAATCCAGATTATCTATACCTACTTCAAGAACTTGTATTCTAATAAGATAGAAAATGCACAAGAAATGGACAAATTCCTAGATACTTATGAATTACCAAAGCTGAATCAAGAAGATAAGAAAATCCTACATAAACCAATACCATTCCATGAAATTGAAGTTATAATTAAAAACCTACCAACAAAGAAAACCACAGGCACGACGGATTCACTACTGAGTTCTACAAGAAATTTAAAGAAGACCTAGTACCACTACTTCTCAAACTCTTTAATGAAATTGAAAGGGAAGTAATACTCCCAAATTCATTTCTTGTAAGCAACTACACCTTGATACCAAAACCAGAGATGGACCCAACTAAGAAAGAGAACACAGGCCAATCTCCCTAATGAACGTAGATGCAAAAATCCTCAATAAGATGCTGGCAAACAGAATGTGGCAAATCATTAAGAACATTCTATACCATGACCAAGTAGGATTCGTCCCAGGGATTCAGAGATGGTTCAACATACATAAATAAATAAATGTAATACACCATATTAACAGAGCCAAAGACAAAATTCATATGCTCATCTCAATAGATGTGGAAAAAGCTTTTGACACATTCCAAACCCCATTCATGATAAAAATCCTACAGAAATTTGAAATAGATTGTCTTTAGGTCAATCTGATAAAAGCCATCTATGAAAAAACAACAGCCAACATCATACTAAATGGAAGAAAACTGAAAGCTTTCACTCTAAAATAAGGAACAAGACAAGGATGTCCACTGTGCCCACTCTCATTCAATAGAGTTCTGGGAACATTAGCCAGAGCAAATAAACAAGAGAAAGAAATAAAAGGAATAGCTATATGAAAGGAAGTTTTTAAATTATTATTATTCATAGATGACAGGATACTCTACATAGAAGACCCCAAAAACTCCACCAAAAGACTTCTACATTTAATAACCAAATTCACTTGCATAGCTGGATACGAGGTCAACACTCAAAAGCAAAGCCTTTCTGTGCATGAATAACAAACTAACTGAGAGAGAAATTTGGGAACCAACACCTTTCACAATAGCATCCAAAAAAATGAAATACCTAGGAATCAATCTAATGAAGGAAGTAAAAGACCTCTACATTGAAAACTACAGTACTCTGAAAAAGGAGATTGAAAAGGATATCAGAAAATGGAAAGATATCCCTTGTTCTTGTGTAGGAAGAACCAATATAGTGAAAGTGCTATACTTCCAAAATCATTACACAGATTTAATGAAATTCTGATCAAAGTTGCAACAGCATTTCTCATAGAACTAGAGAAAACAATCCTAAAATTCATTTGGAAGAGACCTAGAATAGCAGGTAATTCTGGACAACAAAGTCAAGGCAGGGGCATCATAATCCCTGACTTGAAATTAAACTAAGAAGCTACTGTGATAAAGATAGCATGGTTCTAGCAAAAAGGAAGCAAACAAACAAACAAACAAAAAACCCAGACCTGAAGATCAATGGAACAGGTTAGAAGATCCAGAAACAACTCCAGACATACTTAGCCACCTTATCTTTGACAAAGGGGCCAAACATATTCACTTGAAGTAAGATAGCCTCTTTAATAAGTGGTGCTGGAAAAATCAGCTTTGAACATGCTGAAGATTTAAATTAGATCCATATCTTTCACCATGCTCTAAACTAAAATCAAAATGGATCAAATATCTAAACATTAAAATAGACATATTAAATCTGCTGGAAGATAGAATAGGTAGACCTCTTCAAGACCTCTTGTAGGCAAAGACTTTACGAACAAAACCTCAGTCACACTGTAAGAGCAAAGTTACCAAGTTGCAAACTTATAGAAATTTCATAGCAGACATTAGAAATCAATTAGCAGTTTCTGCCTAAACTCATGCTGTCTGTCATATAATTAGACTCAGTTAGCCTTGACTGTCTGTGTCCAGCTGCAGTTTCTAGATAATGTGCTAGGTCAGTCTGGTACAGTCCAGTTGTAAGGTCTGTATTTTCCTCCCCAAAAGGATATGTTTATAGTTTCCAGCTTGCTTCAAGGACTTTGTGCCCAGAGCAGACCAGCCTGCTCAAGGACACATTGAACTTTACCTGCTCAGCTCAGGCACCCTCCTTTCCTTCCCAAAATGTTATAAACAATTCCTTATAAGTAAGATTACTTAGAAGAAGCTTACATGGCAATCTATGATTTCATTCATGTAACCAATCATGTAATAAACTGCAATCAGCTTGTACTTCCTGCTTGCTAAAATGTGTTTAAACTGAACTCTAAACTGACTCATGGCTAGCGATTTGGACTTGGTTCCCACTAGCCTGCTAGTGTCACAATAAAGTTGCCTTCCATCCTCCTTGGTGAGGAGGGTTTTCCTTTCAGTCCTCATTCATTTTTCTTCCACAACAACACAGGAACTATCACAAAGAATCAACAAGTGCCATCTCATCTTATTAAAAAGCCTTTGTGCCTCAAGAGAAACCAACACAGTGCAGAGACATCCCACGGACTGTGAAATAATTTTTGCCAGCTGTTTTTCAGAAAAAGGATTACTATCGAGAAAATATAAAGAACTCAAAAAAACAGATCCCCCAAATCTACAGGCCCAATCCAAAAATGGGCATCTTAGATGCATACACACTTCTCAGATGAAGTACCAACAGCAAATAAATATATGAAAAAATGTTCAACATCACTGGTCATGAGACATGCAAGTTAATACAATGATTCCATCTCACCTCAGAAAGAATGACTATTATAAAATTATAAAATTCAACCAATAACAAATGCTGGAGGGGCTGTGGAAAAAAAAGGAACACTTGTCCACTGTTGGTGGCAGTGTAGACTGGTGCAACTATTGTGGAAATCAGTGAGAAGATTCCTCAAAAATATAGGACTAGAGGTTCCATTTGATCCAGCTATTCCCCTTTTTGGTGTCTTCCCAAAAGAATTAAAAGAATCATACCACAGTGATATATGGGAACACCTGTGTTTATAGCAGCACAGTTTGTAATAGCTAAATCTTGGAAACAGCTGAAATGCCCATCAACTGGTGAATGGATAAAAAAGATGGGCCGGTGAGACGGCTCAGCGGCTTAAGCGCCTGCCTTGCAAGCGCTAAGGCCCGAGTTTGACTCCCGGAACCCACATACGAAAAAGGGGCCGGTGATATCGCTCAGCGGCACGGGTGCCTGTTGCCGCGTGAGGTCCTGAGGTCGTCCCCCCAGTACCCACAAAAAAAAAAAAAAAGATGTAGTTTTTTCACACAATGGAATACTACTCTGCCATAAAGGATAAGCTTGAGACATTTCTAGGTAAATGGATACAGTCTGATACAATACTCTTAAGTGAAATAAATCAGACACACATGTGTCAATACCACATTGTTTCTCTGGTGCAAGAAAATGAAAGTGTAAATAAGGACCACAATGTATAATAGGTATTGTGAAATGGGAAAATAATATTCAGATGGGAAAAGGAACAAGGGAGGGGAAGGGGAAAAGAAGGGAAAAGAAAGTAAAAAAAAGAAAATAAGGAAAAATGCAAACAAAGCTTTTGTAAATGGGGAGATAAGGAGGGGTTGAAGGGAAGGTAGGGGAATGGGAAAAAAGAAACAATTTTATCATGTATAGGTACAAATTCTCTATGATGAGTGTTTTTATGTATATAAAAATGCACCACTAAATACTAATTGGAAAAGAAAAGAAAAAAAGATTAGTTAATAAGAAACAGGGAGCTAGATCTTGTGCAAAAGGGAAGGGGATCTAGAGATGGAGAGAGGAGAGAGTGAAGGGGAAATGGAAGTAAAAAGAATTAAGATGTGGTAATGTATGTGTAGTAACTCCCACTGATGAATGAAATCATGTTGTGCAGCAAACATATACCATTATGTTTTTTAAATGGAAGCAAAATAATTTTGCACGTTTATAGGGTATAGTGTGATATTTCCATACACACACACAATGTGTACTGATTAAATTAGGGTACTTAATACTTCTATCTCCTAATCATTACTTTATATTTGGAGACTTCAAGAACCTTTCTTCAAGTTATTCATAAAATATATAATAGGTTATTGTGAGCTACACTTCCCACAGTGTTCTGTATAACCCCTGGATTTATCATTTCTATGTTTGTTTGAGTTAGGAGGAGATATTTCTCAAAAAAAGAAATTCAAATGACCAACAAATTTTTGAAAATGTGCTCGGCTTCACTAGTTTCAAGTCAAAACCACAGTGAGGTAGCATCTCATCTCAATGAGAATAGCTATTATCAAAAACACAAAAGAGTTGATGCATGTCTGTAATACTAGCACTCTAGGAGGCTCTAGGAGGCTGAGGCAGGAGGATCACAAGTTCCAGCCCAACCTTCGTAACTCATTGACTCAGCAAGGCACTATTTCAATATAAAAAGTAAAAAAGGGCTGGAGATATGGCTTATTGTAAAGGCCCCTAAGTTCAACCCCTAGTACTGCAAAAAGCAAAACAAAAGAAAACAAAAACTAAAACAAAAACACCGCCTCCAAATCCCCAAATCTTGACAAGGATATGGAGAAAATGGAACTCTCACACACTATTTGTAGAAAAGTAAATTAGTATTGTCATTATGGAGAATAGTGTGGGGGTTATTATATATATATATATATATATATATATATATATATATATATGTACCGAGAGTCAAACTCAGGACCTCGTGCTTGCCAGGCAGGCGCTTATGCCACTGAGCTATATTACTGGCCCAGTATGGAGGTTGTTAAAGAAACTAAAACCAAATCTACCACATGATCCAATTATATATCCTTTGGATACATACTCAAGAGAAATGATATCAGCATATCAAAGAAGCACACATATATATTGCTGTGCTATTCACAATAGCTAAGATATGGGATCAACTTAGATACCTATAATTAGATGAATGTTTAAGAAAAGTGTAGTTTATATACACAGTGGAATATTAATTGGGTATTAAATTGAGTGAAATCCTGTCATTTGCAAAAAAATGATGGAATTAGAGGACATTATACTATGTGAAATTAGTCAAGTGCAGAAAGATTCATTCCACTTATTCTTTCTCATATATGGTGTTAAAGAGAAATCACATCCTTTAGTATATTCAAGATTCCTCAGTAGTAGTGGTAAAGCTAGGACTTGAAACCAGACCTTCTATGTCCACTGTTCTTTTCATTTTTATGCCTCTTCACTAATTTATTTCTTCTTTGTGATCATAAATATTACACTGACAAATAATAGAGTTGTTAATATTCACAGAGAACAATGTTTGAAGCTTTTGATATGCATATTATCTCATTTAATATTCACAACATTTCAAAGACATGTGTCATTATTCATATAATAAAACTGAGGCTCAGAGAAATTAGTAATTTGCCCAGGATTTCATAAATAGTATGCTGTGTGAACAGGATTCAAATCTAAATATCTGACCAACCTCAGAGCCTGTGCTCATTAATACTAGTTTAAGCTGTGTCTTTGAAAAATACTTTGAATCTACTAGAGCATATGATTTGGCTTGTGTCCCAAGGAAGAAAATTGATCTTCAAAAGCAGCAATGCTTTAATGATTGATAGTAAACATCTGTGAAATAGATAAATGGCAAAAATGAGGGTGATCTGTGTTTGGAAAATTTAATTCTGTCTGTTTGGATCTACCTGCTCCCTAGGAAGATGTAACCCATGCTCTGGTCTCACTAGTTGGTTTCCATTCCTAATTCAGACTACATGCATCAGAAAATTCATACAGATGAGGAGGCAGATGCTATAGAGACTAGAGAGTGTAAATAGTGAGAAAAGTTTGAGTTGTGCACAAAATTGTATTATGCAAAGTACTTACAAGTATTTTGTGAAGTAAGTTTGTGGAAAGAGGGTTATCACAGATCACAAATAGAGAAAAAGGCATAGCAATTTACCATTGCTTTTGTTGGTTCTAGGTTCTTTTTTAGTTCACAATTAATTGTGTGACAATATCAGATCTGAATTCATTGACGTCTATACTGGGAAGGTGAACTGGAGGGCTTTTTCTAGCTCTGGGTTGTACACTTTTAGGGGGATATGAGTAAAACAGAACTTGTCCATAGGATAAAAATCAAGTTATGAAAGATCCAACACCATGGCCTAAGAATAATTGTAGAACTCGCACTGGTGAAAGGAAACCATAACTCAGAAATGCTCAAATTGATATTCTCATTCTTGACTCTTCCCTCTCTCTAATGCCCCACAGCCAATCACCAGTCCTGTGGTCCTACTTTTTGAATGGAAAATAATAGAGTAAAAATCATTCACAATATAGGAAAACTGAATGGGTCATAAGGATATAAAAAGACATTAAATGTATCTTGTGAAAAGAAAAGTATATATTAAAACACTGAACAAACACTTTGCATGTATAAGACTGATAAATATCTGTGTGTGTGTGTGTTTGTGTGTGTGTGTGTGTGTGTGTCATTGGTTCTATTTCTTGGAAGAAATCTAACTAATATACCATACATTTGAATGATTAGAAATCTCTCCTCTGGGCTGGTGAGATAGCTCAGTGGCATAAACGCCTGCCTGGCAGGCGCAAGGTCCTGAGTTTGACTCCCAGAACCCACATAAAGGAAAAGAAAAGGACCAGTGATATAGCTCAGTGGCACAAGCGCTTGCTGGCAAGTGTGAGGTCCTGAGGTCGACCCCCAGTACCCACATAAAAAAAGAGAAATCTCTCCTCTTACTCTGTTAGCACTCTGCATAATACGCCCTGTGCATAATACAACCCTCCCTCCCTACTTAGAATCCCTACGTAGTCTCCAGAACAGCTATCTGTTCATTCTGCATGCATTTCCTGAGGCATATGATCTGGATTAGGAATGGAACACAAATTAATGAGAGCAAAGAATAGGTTACAAAATAAGTTCAAAGCCAGCCTGGACTACATAGTGAGTCTCAAAAACAAAATCAGAGCAAAAAGAAAGAAATATCTGCTTCACCTAATACAATCAATTGCAGGCCCAAATAAAAAAAAAAAAAGGCAGAAAAAGGTAAGTTCTGTATCTGTTCTGAACATTGGACACCTATTTTTTCTGGCCTTGGACATCAGAACTTTAGGTTCCTGAGCCTTCAAACTCTGGACTTGTATCAGACTCTTCAGGTTCTTAAGCCTTTGACCTGGACTGAGAGTTATACCATTGACTCCCTTGGTTCTCAGTTCTTTACTCATGGACTGATCTATACCCCTGGCTACCCTGGTTCTCCAGCTTTCAAATAGCATATGTTTGGATTCCTCGGCTTCCTTAATCAGGTGAACCATTTGCAAATAATAAAGCCCCTCATGTATGTATATATGTATCATCATCATCATCACCATCATCATCACCATCATCAATCTATCTATCTCCTATTTGTCCTGTTTCTCTGGAGTACCCTAACTAATATACCATATATTTGGAATGATTGGAGATATCCTTTTACTCCATTTTCTTGCTCTCTATCATTTGAACATTATATGTTCTAGTTGTTCATTTAGTGTTTATTTTAAAATGCATATTTAACAAAAATTCCATTTATGTTTTAATCCTCCTTCCAAACTTTAAGAGGATCTTGAGATATTTTAACTTCAGTCATGGAATCCCAGCTCCTATGCTTTTTTTGTCAGGTATTTTAGTTCCATCCTATTTTTGCCCCCTTTAAATTAGACATAGGATTAGTTTTATACAGTTGATTGATTTTTAGATTTACCTAAATTTTGTTAATGTCTATTTAGCATTGCCTCTTGAATCATATCAACCTTTTCATGAACTTGAATTTCATTCTTTAGAAAATGTCTTTAGGTGGCAAACTCTGTTTTTCCTTTTCTCAATATTTCCTTATCCTTAATTCATCTTTATTTTGAAAGATAATTTTGCTGGATTTATAATTTTAGACTAATGGCTATATTTCTAAGCACAATAAAGCAGTTATATGGTGGGCCAGGATGCCCTGAAAATTGTTGCCTATAGTTGAGGGCTGTAGGCAATGAGCAAGGGGATAGAGGATGATGCTGTCTGATATACACAACCTTGAAACCTGTGGACTTTATGAGCAACCACATTTGCCAGTGACTGAGATGGCCAGAAAAGCCTTGGAGAAGTAGGTGGGCCAGAGTACCAGAGGCAGAAATAACCTAGATCAAGTTCCAGGGCTGGACCAAAACAATGTCTTTAATTTTGCTCTTTATGTATACTTTGGGTTTCTCATATAAGAGAAACTATGCAATATTTAAGCTTGTACATCTGATTTATTTCACTAAACATTATTGTCTCAAGGTGTATTCATTTTCCTACAAATGACTCATTTATCCTTCTTTATCACAAAGTAGCACTCCACTGTGTGTAAATACAACAATTTCTCTATCTGTTCAACTGGTAATTCATGCATATCTGGGAATCTGTCCATTTCTTCTGTGTTTTCAATCCTATGACAGGAAAGATTTTCAAAGTAGGTATTGATGATCTTCTGAATTTCCACAGGATCTGTAGTGATTTCACCCTTTTCATTCCTCAAAGCATGAATTTGAGTCTTTTCTTTCCTTTTTTGGATGAGGTTGGATAAGGGTTTATCAATTTTATTTATTCTTTCAAAGAACCAACTCTTCGATTCATTAATTCTTTGTATTCTTTACTTAGTATCTATTGCATTAATTTCAACTTTGACCTTTATAATTTCCTCCTTTGTGTGGGCTTTGGGCTTGTCTTGCTCTTTTTTTTTTCCTAGAAGCTTGAGGTACAACATTAGGTTGTTTATTTATGCTAGTTCTGTTTTCCTGATTTAAGAATTCACCGCTAAAAATTTCCCTCTCAGGACAACTTTCATTGCATCCCATAAGTTCTGGCATGTTTTATCTGCTTTCTCATTTAGTTGTAGAAAGAGTTTAATTTCTTTAATTTCATCAGTGACCCTTTGGTTGTTTTGGAGGGTGTTATTTAATTTCCATGTGTTTATGGAGATTTTGCAGTTTCTTTTTTTGTGTGTGGGTACTGGGGGTTGAACTCAGGACCTCACACACCAGCAGGCACCTGTGCTGCTGAGCCATATCACTGGCCCTTTTTTCGTATGTGGGTACCAGGAGTCGAACTCAGGACCTTACGCTTGCCAGGCAGGTGCTTATGCTGCTGAGTTATCTCACCGGCCCTGCAGTTTCTTTTGCCATGAATTTCCAATTTCATTGCACTATGGTCAGATAATATGCATGGGAAAATTTCAACATGTTCTGTGGGCTAATATATGGTCTATTTCAGAGAATGTCCCATGTGCAGCTGAGAAGAATGTGTATTCTGATGATGTTGGATGGTTTCTTTCTGTTGTTCTTGGAATTGTGGTCATTTTTATCTCTATCTAGAATATCTTTCAGTACTCTTTATAGGGTTGGTTTTCTGGTCATGAATTTCTTCAGTTGTTCTTTGTCATGGAAGTTTCTTATTTCTCCATTAATTTTGAAAGATAGTTTTGCAGGGTACATCAATCTGGGTTGGAAGTTGTTTTCTTTCAGGACTTGAAATACTCCACTCCAAGCTTTTCTTGACTTGGGGGTTTGTGTTGAGAAGTCTGCCATGATTCTGATGGGATTTCCTTTATAGGTGATCTCTTTTTATCTCTAACAGCTTTTAATATTCTGTTCTTATGCTGAATTTCTAGGATCTTGATTATTGTATTTTTTGGTGTAGTTTTATTTTGCTCATGGGTGTTTGGAGTTCTATATGCTTCATTTATTTGTATGTGAAATTCTTTATCAACACTTGGGAAGTTTTCTGCCATTATTTCTTTGAAGAGATTTTTATGGCATTTGTGCTGTTTCTAGCTTTCTCATATACCCCAATCAATCTTATGTTATTCTTCTTTGCCTCATCTTGTAGCTGTTGGATTTATTTTTCATGGTCTCTTGCTATTTTTTTTTAATTTTAAAAAGAAGAAAAAACAAAACAAAACAAATAAAAAAACCCAAAATTTCAAAACAACATAATAGGAGGATAACAATGGTTAATACATTATGTATTGTTATCTTTAAGTTAGTTATTCAGGGTACAAGATATCAGCATTCAATTGTCCAAGCATTACTGGCACAAAGCTTACTCTTTTTTTGTTTTTTTTTAGCGGGTGCTGGGGGTCAACCTCAGGACGTCGCGTGCCAGCAGGCACCCGTGCCACTGAGCGATATCACTGGCCACTTTTTTCGTATGTGGGTCCTGGGAGTCAAACTCAGGCCCTCGCGCTTGCCAGGCAGGCGCTGATGCTGCTGAGCCATCTCACCAGCCCACAAAGCTTACTCTTAAATGAACTAAGTAAAATTAGTAGTGTATCTATCTTAACCATCTTATATATGAATAATTTTTTTCTTTTCCCTTCTTTCTTTTCCCCATTCCACCATCCCAGTCTCTCTTTCCTTTTGACAGTTTCCTTTTGATTCACCATATATATTGTATATTTTGGATCTTGTTTACCCTTTCAGTTTTTCATACTAGGGAGACAATATGATGCTTACACATGTGTGTCCGGTTTATTTCACTTATGAGTATCTTCTCGAGTTGCATCCATTTACCTATAAAAGTCTCCAGTTTATCCTTCTTTATGGCTGAATAGTACTCCATTGTATAAAAACACTACATCCTTTTTATCCATTCCTCAGTTGATGGGCATTTGGGTTGTTTCCAAGATCTAGCTATTACAAATTGTGCTGCTATAAACATGGGTGCACATATATCGCTGTGGTACGATGCTTTAATTCTTCTGGGAAGATACCCAGAAGGGGAACAGGTAGGTCAAACAGGACCTCCAACCCTAGAGTTTTGGGGAATCTCCACACTGATTTCCACAGTGGCTGTACTAGTCAACATTCCCACCAAAAGTGGAGAAGGGTTCCTTTTCCCCCACAGCGCCTCCAGTATTTGTTATTAGTTGATTTCTTGATAATAGCCATTCTTTCTGGGGTGAGATGGTATCTCAGTGTTGTTTTAATTTGCATCTCTTGAATGACTAGTGATGTTGCACATTTTTTTGTATATTTATTTGCCATTTGTATTTCTTCATCTGAGAAATGTGTATTCATCTCAGATGCCCATTTTTGGAGTGGGTCTTTCAATTTGGGAGGTCTGATTTTTTTGAGTTCTTTGTATGTTCTAGATAGTAATCCTTTATCTGAGGAACAGCTGGCAAACATTTTTTCCCATGTTGTGGGTTGTCTCTTCACTCTGTTGGTGGTTTCACTTTCTGTGCAAAAGCTTTTAAATAAGATGAGATTCCAGTTGTTGATTCTTTGTGATAGTTCCTGTGTGGTTGAGGTTTTAGTCATAAAGTCTTTGCCTACACCAATGTCTTCAAGGGTTTTACCTATCCTACCTTCCAGCAGATTTAATGTTTCTATTTTAATATTTAGATCTTTGATCCATTTTGAATTTAGTTTAGTGCATAGTGAAAGATTTGGGTCTAGTTTTAATCTTTGGCATGTGTAGAGCCAGTTTTTCCAGCACCATTTATTAAAGAGGCTATCTTTCTTCCAGTGGATGTGTTTGGCACCTTTGTCAAAGATAAGGTGGCTTAGTATGTCTGGGGTTGTTTCAGCATCTTCTAATCTGTTCCATTGATCTTCAGGTCTGTTTTTTTGCCAGTACCACACTGTTTTTATCACAGTAGCTTTATAGTATAATTTCAAGTCAGGGATTGTGATGCCCCTTGCCTTGCCTTTGTTGCCCAGAATTGCCTTTGCTATTTTAGGTCTCTTCTAGTTCCAAATAAATTTTAGGATTGTCTTCCCTAATTCTGTGAGATATGCTGTTGGAATTTTGATTGGAATTGTATTAAAACTGTATAACACTTTTGGAAGTATGGCCATTTTCACTATATTGGTTCTTCCTATCCAGAAGCAAATGAAATACTTCCGTTTTCTGATATCCTCTTCAATCTCCTTTTTCAGAGTACTGCACTTTTCAGTGTAGAGGTCTTTTACATCCTTTGTGAGGTTGATTCCTAGGTATTTCAATTTTTTGGATGTGAAAGGTATTGTTTCCCTAATTTCTCTTTCAGTAAGTTTGTTATTTGTGTACAGAAAGGCTATTGATTTTTGAGTATTGACTTTGTATCCAGCTACACTACTGAATTTGCTTATTAAATCTGGCAATTTTATAGTAGAGTTTTGGGGGTCTTCTGTGTAGAGTATCATGTCATCTGCAAATAATGATGATTTAATTTCTTCCTTTCCGATCATTATTCCTTTTATTTCTTTCTCTTGACTAATTGCTCTGGCTAAAATTTCTAGGACTATGTTGAAAAAGAGTGGGGACAGTGGACATCCTTGTCTTGTTCTTGATTTTAGACAGAAGGCTTTCAGTTTTTGTCCATTTAGTATAATATTGGCTGTTGGTTTGTCATAGATGGCTTTTACCAGATTGAGATAAAGACAATCTATTCTAATTTTCTGTAGGGTTTTTATCATGAAAAGGTGCTGGACTTTGTCAAAAGCTTTTTCTGCATCTATTGAGATGATCATATGATTTTTGTCTTTGGTTCTGTTAATATGATATATTACATTTACTGATTTACATATATTGAACCATCCCTGCATCCTTGGGATGAATCCAACTTGGTCATGGTGTATAATCTTCCTGATTATTTGCTGCATTCTGTTTGCCAGTATCTTATTGAGGATTTTTGCATCTATGTTCATTAGGGAGATTGGCCTGTAGTTCTCTTTCTTAGTTGGGTCCTTCTCTGGTTTTGGTATCAGGGTAATGCTTGCTTCCAGGAATAAATTTGGGAGTATTGCTTCCCTTTCAATTTCATTGAAATGTTTGAGAAGTAGTGGTGTCAGGTCTTCTCTAAATTTCTTGTAGAATTCAGCAGTGAATCCATCAGGGCCTGGGCTTTTCCTTGTTGGGAGGTTTTTAATTACATCTTTGATTTCATAAGTTGATATTGCTTTTTTTAGGATTTTTAAATCTTCTTGATTCAGCTTTGGTAATTCTTACATATCTAGGAATCTGTCCATTTCTTCTGCATTTTCCATCTTAGTAGAATATAAATTTTCAAAATAGGTATAGATGATCTTCTGGATTTCTGCAGGGTCCATCATGATATCACCTTTTTCATTTTCAATTGCATGGATTTGACTCTTTCCTTTTCTTTTTTTTTTTTTTTTGTGGGTACCAGGAGTCGACCTCAGGACCTCGCGCACCAGCAGGTGCCCATGCCTCTGAGCGATATCACTGGCCCTTTTTTTGTACATGGGTTCCGGGAGTTGAACTCAGGACCTCACGCTTGCTAGGCAGGCGCTTATGCCACTGAGCTATCTCACCGGCCCGAGAGTCTTTCCTTTTCTAATAAGGTTGGATAAGGGTTTGTCAATCTTATTTATTCTTTCAAAGAACCAACTCTTTGCTTCATTGATTCTTTGTATTGTTTTTTTAGTCTCCAGTACATTAATTTCTGCTCTGATCTTTATAATTTCCTCCCTTGTACAAGCTTTTGGCTAGCCTGCTCTTCTTTTTCTAGAAGTTCGAGGTTCACCATTAAGTTGTTTATTTGCGCTTGCTCTGTTTTCCTGATATAGGTATTTAATGCTATAAATTTCCCTCTTAGGATTGCTTTCATTGTATCCCATAAGTTCCGGTATGTTGTAGTGTCATTATCATTCAGTTGTAGAAAGTGTCTAATTTCTTCTTTAATTTCATCTGTGACCCATTGGTTTTTGAGGAGGGTGCTGTTTAATTTCCATATGTTTAAGGATTTTTTTGTGATTTCTTTTGCCATTGATTTCCAATTTCATTGTACTATGGTCTGATAATATGCATGGGATAATTTCAATTCCTTTGCACTTACTTAAGCAGGTTTTATGAGCTAGTATGTGGTCTATTTTGTAGAATGTCTCATGTGCAGCTGAGAAGAATGTGTATTCTGATGTTGTGGGGTGGAACACTCTGTAGACACCTACTAAGTCCATTTGTTCAAAAGTTTGGTTCAGTTCTATTATTTCATTGTCGATTTTTTGTCTAGTTGATCTGTCTTTTTGTGACAGTGGAGTATTGAGATCCCTCAATATAATTGTATTAGTGCTTATTTGATTTTTCATGTCCTTTAATACTTGTTTTATATAGTTGGGTGCACTAGTATTTGATGCATATATATTTATGTTCGTTATCTCTTCCTCTTGGATTGTTCCCTTTACAAGGATATAATGACCGTCTTTATCTCTCTGAATCATTCTTGGCTTGAAATTCACTTTGTGTACAAAAAGAATAACTACCCCTGCTTTTTTCTGGGTTCCTGTGGCATGGAGTATTGTTTTCCATCCTTTGTCTTTCAGTCTATGAATTTCTTTCTGAATTAAATGTGTTTATTGTATACAGCATATTGTTGGATCTTGCTTCTTGATCCATTTTGCCAGTCTGTGCCTTTTGATTGGTGAATTGAGACCATTAACATTTATGGTTAAAACTGATATGTATTGTCTTATACTTGTCATGTTATTTTCCTGTTGCTGGTTCCCACTCTTTTTCCCCCCACTCCCTCTATTTAATTATCTGCCCTGCCTGGTGGATTCCTTCTGTTGGGGTTCCTGGAGTTGTAGTCCTTGTTATCTCTTTCTAGAATGTCCTTCAGAACATTTTGGAGTGCTGGTTTGGTGGTCATAAATTTTCTCAGATGTTCTTCGTCATGAAAGTATTTTATTTCTCCATCAATTTTGAAAGATAGTTTTGCAGGGTACATCAATCTGGGTTGTAAGTTATTTTCCTTTAGAGCTTGAAATACATCATTCCAAGTTCTTTTTGACTTGAGGGTTTGTGCTGAAAAGTCAGCTGTGATTCTGATGGGCTTTCCTTTATAGGTGATTTGTCTGTTTTCCCTAACAGCTTTTAAGTTTCTGCTCTTCTGTTGAATTTCTAGAATCTTGACTATGATATGTCTGGCTGAAGATTTTTTTTTTGATCGTGTCTAGTTGGAGTTCTATAAGCCTCATTTATATGAAGATCAAATTCTTTTTCTCTACCAGGGAAATCTCCGTGATAATGCCTGTGAACAGGGTCCTGATGTCATTTATGCTATCTCGTGCTTTTTCATTTATTCCAATTAGTCTTATTTTTCTTTGAGTCATCTAGCAGATGCTGGATTGATTTTTCATTGTCCCTTGCTATTTTTAAGAATTCTGTCTTTTCATGATCACTAACCACAAGCCTGTCTTCTATATCTGAGATACTGTCCTCACATTGGCTTAATCTGCTACAAATACTTTCAATGGAATTTTTGTTCTCCTGGATATTTGCTTGAATCTGCCTTATGGATTCCATTTCTTTCCTATGCTGAGCATTCATGGTTTCTATAATTTTATTAAGCTCATCTATTTTTTTTGTCTGTATGAGCTATAGTGTCCTTAAGCATGGTCTTCATTGTGGACATTGTCTCTGCAGTTATCTGGGAAATTATTTCTTATTTAATTTTTTCCAAAGCCTCATTCAGTTGCTTTGTTGTTACTACTTCATTTATGCCAGGTAGGTGGCTTTTGGACTGTCCCACCTCATTGCCCCCTAGGTTTGCCTTTGGTGAACTGGATGTGTGGGGTTGCATCTTGTTTAAGTGTCATCTCATTTTCTTTTCTTTCTTTAGTTTAATTCCTGGGGTGATGTTTGTAAATTACCTATGGTAGGTTACTGTATTGCTAGTATTTAAAATCCTTAGGAGATGACTAGTTCTCTGCAGTATCTTCCAAGTGTAGCTTATTTTTGGTTTTGAGCTTTCTGCCAGATCCTACCTCTTCAATTTGTTGGGTATGAGAAGTTGCTCCCTGTTTGGCCCAGTCCTTGGTTCTTTGGTACTGTGCCACTGTATTTTCTATGACCCTTAGTCAATCCCGGTCATGGAATATCAGGAAGGAAAGCTGTTTAGAGCAATTATTTCACTTTTGGCTATAATGGTACCTAAAGCATCAAACACAGCCTAGAAAATGACAGACTGAGCTAACCAATTATTTACCACTTTTAACCATATAAAGTAGAGTTGCAGTTATATAACAAAATCTAAAACACACCAGAAAAATTATATGCAGTATACAAGTCCTTAATATGTCAATTTTGCCCTCAGGAGTTTAAATTTTAAAATGAGTTAAGGAGGAAATAGAGTATTGGGAGAAGAGGAAGGAATTAGATGTAAGGTTGGAGGACCAAGAGGGATCCCGCTAACATTGGGAAACTGGTGCAGAGGACTGGTGGGAAAAAGAGAAGGAAGGGATAAAAGGAAGAACAGATCAGAACCACAATCACAAAGAGGTTAGAGGTTCTGTTTACACTCATATAAAAACCAGATAGAATAATGAAGGAAAGAGCAAACAGGCAAACAGAAACAATGAATACAAAAACAACAAAACAAACAAACAAAACAAAAATAAAACCCCACAAAAAAACAAAACAAAACAATAAAAAACCCCTTCACCAGAACAAAAAACAAATGAGAGAAAAAAAAAAGGAAAGAAAAAGAATCAGTTCCAGGTGTTGACTCTGCTGTAGGCAGTCACCGTGTGATGACAGAGTCCTGTTCTGTGCAGGTCTGTCCCAGCAAGCCAGGAGCAGCCCTTTGGCGGGTCAGTGGGCAGTTGCCTGTACTCTGTGGCAGAGACTGGTTTCATTCGCCTGCCACCGTCAGCGCACTTTCAGCGGGCCTGAGAGTCGTGGCGCTGCGCTGAGTCCCAAGCACTGTGTTTTGGCACCATGCTGAGTCCCAAGGGCTGTGTTTTTGTGCCAGGCTGAGTTTCACTGCACCCCCCACAATGGCGCCCAGCCAATGGCTCTCTGGCGTGGGACAGCTGTGCCTCAGAGGCACTCACCGCTGGCCAGCACAGTCTTTGGCTGCTCCCCTGCACCGCCACTGTCCTGCAATCTTCCTCGCAGGTCCCCAGGCATGCCAGCTGTCACCTCGTGTCCGCAGATTTGAGCTTGTGTCACTCCGAGGTTCCTGGGACAGGGAGAAGGTGACGTGGTCTCTTCCTTCTTTGTTGAAAGTACCCTTCACTTGCTCCTTGAGTCCCAAACTGTGCTTCAGAACTTTCCTGGGTCCAGGTGAGGCACCTCCCTCCTTCCTGCGTTCTCCTGGTCACTATATTCCAGTGGCCCAACGGCAACTTTTAGAGAGTTTTGCTACCTGCTTCTTACAAATCCGCCATCTTTTCTTGCATCTCTCTCTTGCTATTTTTAAGATATCTGTCTTCTCATGATCACTAGCTGCAATTCTGTGTTCAAGTCTGATATTCTATCCTCTCCTTCATTCAGTCTGCTGCTTTTACTTTCTTTTTTTTTGTGGGTGCTGGGGGTCGACCTCAGGACCTCACGTGCCAGGAGGTGCCCATGCCATTGAGCAATATCACTGGTCCTTTTTCATATGTGGGTATCAGGAGTCAAACTCAGGACCTCATGCTTGACAGGCAGGTGCTTATGCCGCTGAGCTATCTCACTGGCCCCTGCATATACTTTCAATGGACATTTTAATCTCTTGGTTTTCTGTTTGGATCTGTTTCATGGATTGCATTTCTTTCTTATTTTGGGCATTTTTTGTTTCCATCATTTTTCTAAGCTCATCTATTCTTTTATCTGTGTCTTCTCTAATATCTTTGATTTTAAGCATCATTTCTTTTTGTGCCTTTTCTACTTGTTTTTTCACTTCTGTTGCTATCATTTCAGAAAGTTCCAGTGTTTGACTTCCAATTTCATCTATCTCATTGTGTTCCAGGCTTGTCCTGGGTGGGCTGGGGGTCTAGGGTTGCATTTTGCTTTTGCTTCTTGTCATTTTCTATTTTCTCTTTTTTATTTTATTCTGTTTTCTATGTTGATGTTTGCTGATTTCTTATGATAGCTTTATCACTAGTATGGAAGCTTCCCTAGGAGATGACTGTTCTTCAGGGATATCCTCTAGATGTAGGTGGTTCTTTATAGCTATCCCAAGAACCTACCTTCCCAATTTGTAAAGGATCAGAGTTCCAGTCATTCTGGCCACCAAAGGCATGTGTGCACTAGTGCGCTGGGGCCGGCCTGTCCTGGGTGTCTGGGTTCCAGTCATTCCCACTGTGAAAGGTGTGTTTTCTCTGTATATCTGAATGAGTGGTTTCTTTTCAAGATCCACAGTTTTGGAATCCAGCAAATCACAGCTTTCTTCTTCTAGCTTTATGGCCTATGTGTTTGCAAGGTGCCTCCCCCTCTGCTTCTCATGCACCTCTGTCCATCCATCCAAGGCTGATATCTGTCAATGCCAAGGCATGTATTTGCTCATGTTGGTCGATGGCTAAAGCCATCAGACCTCTGATCTGTGCTGGATATAGGCAGCAGGACAAGGGTTCAGTCAGACACCTGTATTTATGCCAGAATTTTCAGATTCAGCTGCTTCTGAAAGTCACAGGCATGGGGCCTGGTTTCTCACCATGGAGTGCAGGGCCTTTGTCCTTCTTAGTCTGAGCTTAAACTTCTTATGGGGTAAGTGTCTAGCCCGCTCCCTCTCTGTGATTATATCCCATGACTGTCTCGTACCCAATCACTTTGGGAAGGTAGCACTGGGAATCCTGAAGTGAAGTTGTTTTGTAGCTTTTCTGTGGTTCATCCCTAAATAATCAAACCATTCCCCAAATAGTGCCTGATTAAATACTCTTTGGAAATATGGCAAGTGCTGCACTGGATTGTTTTCTCCAGTTGTAGCCTGCAGGGTGGATGGAGTCACTTTTGGAGCATAACCTCATATTGTTTTTGGAGTTTACAATAACTGTGGGCTTAGGGCTAGCATTGCTGGCACCATCCATTGTTTCTCTTCAGAACTTCTGCCTGTGGAAACTGATGGCTAAGCTTCTAAACTGCTTTGTTCTTTTCTCTCTGTTGTGGTCCATTTCTCCACCTTCTCTATACTGTCTAATTTTTCTGTCAGTTCTTTCCAAGTTCCAAGATATTTACTTCTATTTTTTAAAATTTTTCTCTCTTCATCAAGTTGTTATTTTTCAGGTGTCTGGATTTCAGGTCCCAGATAGGGTATGTTTTGCTACTGATTGCTACTAGCATTTTCACCTTCCCCATGCCAGTTCTTAGCTTTGTGACCCTGAACAATTCATTTCATGTCTCTATGCTTAATTTTTCTCATCTGTCAATTGGAGATCATTTGAAGAGGATTAGAGTGATATTTAGCTAAAAAAGAAGTGTTTACCAGAGCTCAGTGTTAGTTCTTTTCACCTTTTGCTTCCTGAAAAACTTGGTATAACTCAAAGCATGAGGTCTAAGAATGTGCCTAAATGTCAAGCTGTGTGCATAGGTCTATGTTTAACTGTAACCCCAGGGGCAAGACAAGACATTTGACCAAAGCCCTATACACTGTATACTTAGTCCTGGGAGAAATTCAGGGATGCAAGATCTGAAACCCTAGCTCTCCTTCAGCTCCCAGTCAGGTCAATAGAGCGAGAAGTTAGGAAAGAACCACTTCAGAATAATAAATTCATGGGATAAAGAGGCAGTGGGAGGTAAAGTTGCAAAGGTAAACCATCTAGTCCTTTGAGAATCACCTTCCCAGCCTCAATAGGGGAATGAAACATTCTTCTTGTGCTCTTTCCATCCTGGGAAATGCCAATTTGCACTCTGCCAAAGCATCTCTGCAGTCCTAGAAGAATGGATTAGGCACATAGGGTGGCATATATTTCTTCTCATATTGTGACCTCAAATTCAGTCAAGTTCTTGAAGACATTTTAGATCCCTCAAAAAGAACCTACCATTTTTTTACTATCTTCACAAAGTTTTTAGTTATATAATACCTTATTGTTGACTATAGGTAAAATGCTGTAGAGTAGAGCTCTATAACTTCATATTTATTGATTAGTAATTCATCATTTCTCCTCCCACAGTCCCTCATAACCATTTTATTCTTGATGCTATACATTTCACTATTTTAGATACTTCATATAAGTGGAATCATGCAGTATTTGTCTTTCTGTGACTGACGTATTTCACTTAGCATAAATAATGTCAAGGTTCATCCATGTTTTTTCATATTCCAGAATTTAATTTTTCTTAAAAACTGAAGAATACTCCATTGTATGTACATATCTGTTCTCCAGATTAAATAGCTACAATTTCTTAAAAAGTTGCCTATACTCCATATTAGCTCCTAATGATCCTTCTTCAGATTGTTCACTTCTTTTTAGACATACTCTGCTTTCTTCATGTGAATATGGAAACCTTTCATACTGAATACCTTCACACTAGAAAAACCTGTGTCTAACAAGATTTAGTGTTATGGGGAGAGATCAGACAGGCAGGACTCCTGGATCTTAGAGCCAGCTGTGTCACTGATTCAACAGGTGATTCAAGTAGAATCATTCACCTCTTTTTGCCTCAGTTTCTCCAATTATATAAAAAATAAACTCCATGACTTGTGAACACTCTCCAAGTTAAAAAAAATAAATCATGGCTCTGTCTATGATAAAATAACAGACTCAGATGGAGAATGAAGGCCTGGCTCTGTGGCCAAGCCACTTTTCTCATCTGCTTTAGAAAAAACCTGTGAATAAACCTAACCTAACCTAAGTGTATATTTTAATACACTGTTGGGTTTTATTTACTTTTGTGTTGAAAAGTTTTGTATTCAAATTCATGAGATATGTTTGTCTATATTTTTGTCTTTTTTATTTATAGCCTTTGTTTTTCATATCAAAGTAATATTTACCTCATAAAATGAGCTGGAAAGTGTTCCAGCTTCCTCAATTTCTTTTTTTGTTTGTTTGTTTTGTTTTGTTTTTTGGTACCAGGAATCAAACTCAGGACCTTGTGCTTGTCAGGCAGGCACTATGCTGCTGAATTATATCCCCATCCCCATCTTCCTCAATTTCTGTGAGAAATTTGTGGAATTGGTGTTATTTTTTAAAGTGCAGTATAATCTGAAGTGAAGTGATAGGGACATGATTACTTAATGTTCAGGAAAATTTTAATTAGAAAATCTATTTCATTAATGATTGTACACCTATTCTGATTATTTATTTCATCTTGGTTAAATTTTAGTATTTTGTGGCTTTTAAGGAATGATTCCATTTCTAGTTAGTTGTCAGATTTATGGTTGCCAAACATCCTGCCATTGCACTGTTTTTATCAGTCCCGGAGTTTCAAGCCATTAGCCTTCCTCTTACCACCTTTCAGAGTTTTATTTTGGTTTCAGAATTCTCCTTTGTCAATATTTCCAAGGTTAGCAATGCAAAACAGAACTAATGTCATATTATCTAATCTATACCATCTTCTTGGGACTAGAATTTGGAGGAGGGTGTTTTTACACATATCAGGTAAAGACACTCTGCCATGTAGTCTTCCCAGAAAGCCTTATTCTTGGACAATGTAAAGAAGAAAAAGTAGGGGCCATGTATTAGTTTTATATCCCTTCCCAGCAGAAAGTTCCCCAGTTTGCCCCAGCATATGATTATAGTCATGGAAGGGGTGCTCCAAACCATGACTACTAAAATTTAACAATGCGGCACTTCAATTTTCCTTAAAATTTCTCAACTTTTCCTCCCTCAAGTCTCTCCTGTTAAATCCATCCATATTGCCAAAAGTATTATCTTCCATGAAAACTGATTTATTTTTTTTGGCAGTAATGGTAATTAAACCCAGGTTTCTCACATTGAGCTACATCCTTAGCCCTTCTGCCCTCTCCTCTTTTTCCTCCTCTTCTGTTCCTCCTTCTTCTTTTTTGTTTTTGTTTTTGACAATACCTTGTTATGTAGGTCAGGCTTTCTTCAAACACAGGCTGACCTCAAACCCATGCTGTACCTCAGTTGCCTGAGTTTTAAGGTTACAGACATGTGCCACTACACCTGGATAGACAACTACTATTATCTAGCATCTACTGTCTTGTTCTACATACACATTTCAGGCAAATGAATCTTTAAACTTGAGCAGGTCTTCTCCACAAAATTCTGATTTAATAGGCTTAGGTTAAGACCTCAAAATTTTTTAATTTTTTAAACACTGATACTAGATGTCTCTGGAGCAAGTGGTCCAGAGACCACTCCTGGAGAAGAACTGTCAAACACAGTCTGTATCTCTTTCTTCCCCAGCAGGAGACGCCTGCTCTAGAAATTTTCTGATTGGTGCATTGCACCTTATGTGAATATATATTAGCTTAACAAGCTCTGCCTGCCCAAACATTTACTAGGCAGATATTCCCAATGTCTTGCTTCAACCTGATGGGATCTGCTGCTATAAGAACCATTTTTGTTGCCAGTCTAAAGCCAACAGTCTTTTGCTGACCTTTACCAAGGACTTGACTGCAAATTTTTCAGATTTGTTTTAATTTCTGATACACAGGGCTAAAATTCAGGCAGTTCACAGCTATATGGCAGTACCAGCTCTTAAATGATGAACTGTCTCAATACCACTTGGTAAATAATCACTACCTTAACTCCTTTCTGTGCCCCCTATTACCCTAGCCCCTAGCCTGGAACTCCTAGACCTTCCTGTACTTTTGCAACTAGAGGATGTGTGCTTCCAGAACTCTGCTCCAATAAAAGAAGCCTGTATCCAGTTACATAGACTGGGGCCATTGGTATATAGGTTGGCAAATATTTTCAATATTACTCCCATATGTACATTGTCTTTTATGTCATTCCTGACTACTTGGAAACCTGACCTGTTCCTAGTTTTATTGGTTCCAATGACTGAACTTAACTCTTCCAGGGGTTTTTGTCCAAAGTTCAATTGAGAAGTCAAGACATTGTAGCCTATATAAAGAATTCCAAGTAGGTGGGAAGGCCTTGAGAGTATGATATACTTGTTACCTACAAAACCATAATATATCCAATTATAAAAACACATCAGTAGTAAAAAGAGCTGAGATTTAAGAAACCATAGGTTAATTTTTCCATCCGATCAGCTTGAGTTGTAGTGTAGATTCTGGTATATACTAGTATGACCTTGGGCATGTCACAATTCTCTGAGTTTGTTTCTGTGTTTATAAAGTTGAGATAATTGAAATAATTCTAATAAGGTTGTTACATGAAATAAATTCATTAGTCCACAAATATTGAGGGCCTATTCTGTACCAGGGGCTCTTCCAGGTCTTTATGGCAAAAAGTGAGATCTGTGCTCCAGCAGCATTGCATTATTTAAGAGCTTATTAGAAATACAAAATACCAGTTCCCAACAGTGAGTTAGAATCTTCATTTTAATATCAATTAACATTAACATTTGAGAAGCATTGCTCTAGACAGGCCATATTACTTGATTTTGAATATGGCCTATCCTGGAGAAAAAAATAAAACAAAGCAAAACAACTTGCTGGTGGCATGGAAATTTTCAGTTTAGTCTCCTTAATTGTAGAGTGGAAAGAAAAATGACACAGCACTCTGAAGGTCTGGGGTTTATGGGTTACCATTTGAATGCCTGCCTGGACTATGAAGAAGCTACTAAGCAGAGGTTGTGCCTGTAAAAGGAGCACCTACACCTAACTCCATCTGATTTTTGCCATGTGAGAATGCCAGTCCAGGATGACCAGAACTACTAATTTTTCAAGAGAAACTGGAAATGGAGAGAATCATAGAGAAAGAGATTAGCTTTACTCAGCTAGAATCCAAATTGGTTTTCAATTCTACCTAGGGATCTCTACTATCTTCCTCTAGCAGTATCCATATCATTTTGGTGCCTGTTAGAAATGCTGAATCTCAGCCCTATTTCAGACCCTCTGAATCAGAAATTTTATTTAAACTAGCTCTCCAGATGATTATTATGCACAATAAATTATTAGAAGAAATATTTAGATACAGAGGATGCACTTGTGAATGAGACAAACAATGCCCCTCATTCTTACAGAGCTTAAATTCTGGTGGTAATAAACAGTACAATAGATTTAGAACCTAATATGTAACCAAGACAATTATGGATGGTGTTAAGTACTGTGAGGAAAATAAAATGTCCAGGATGGCTTATTTATTCATAGGGATGGTGTTTAACCTGGGGCTACAGATGAACTAGAAGGACCCAAACTGGGATAGCTAGACATTCTGGGGACTAGCTGAACATCTATTTTCATGGTGAGTTAGGATAGAAGATATAAAAGTAGGTAGAAAGGAGACAAGGAAAAGCACAACTAAAAATGTACTTTGAAGAAGACTAACTCCTAGGATACAGTCAAAATTACATAAGACTATCAATATCAGGATTCTCTTGGTTAATTTATCCTTCTTTCCTTCCAGGCCCACCATACACCAAATTCCTAAAGGATACTGTAAGTCCATAAGTTGTCTTAGTTTAAAAAGTAAAGAGAAGGAACCAGATATAAAGATAAAGGAAAAGTCTGAGAAATTCAAAGAATGCTTAAATTATCCACCTTAAAAAACTGGGCTGATACATGTAAAATAGACCAGCACCACTCTGGGATGTGGGCCACATTTTCCACAAGTTTCCACCCTTAAAGAGAAACATGTATGTTCCCAGTTTCAAGAAATAATGCAACTCATTTCTTTGAATGCCTGAACTCCACTCTTGAGTGTGTGTTTTTAAAATTCTACCTAATAAATCATTTCCATGATTCTTACTAGTCTTGAAAATTCTTCTGCAATGAGAGTCAGAGAACTTACCATTTACTACATGGCTAATGTTGGCTTAGGTTCTCCATTTCCTCTTTGGGAACCTCCTTAAACTCTGTCTGGTGACAATGAGATCTCTTCACATGACCAACATGGACTCCTTCATAGCATGATGATATTAGAGTAGATATATTTATTACAGGGTAGCTGGCTTCCCCCAGAACAACCATTTCAAGAGGCCAGTTAAGAAACTCATTAGTGAACAGGTAATAAGGCGTACTTTCCACTATATACAGTTCCAGGTTCTTAATACAGATATATTTTTGACTTAGTGCCACAAATTATACAGCATTACTTCTGCCACATTCTGTGAGGTACAAGGGATTTGTAGGATAGGGAGAAATTCAAGGAGATAAACTGCAAAAGGGTGTAAATAATAATAGTCTTATTCTTTGGGGAGTCATCTCTGGAGTCTGCATACCACACAAGATAATGTTTGAGCTGAGACTTGAATAATGCAAAGGAACCAAGCATGCAGACTTCTGTGCAAAACAAAACAAAACAAAAAACAAAAAACAAACAAACAAAAAAGACCACTACAGTCAGAAGGAACACCCTGCCTACATCTTGAGGCAGGAGCAAGTGAGGTATTTAGGAGATGTGAAGAGGACAATGTACTACAGGATAGTGTATGAGGGGAATCATGAAAGAAGATGAACCTGGAGAGGTAAAGATTCCATGATCTGGCCAGAATTGAGGTCAACTCCAAGCCTGCTTTGAACTGTGTTGCCCATTCATATGGTGCAGCAGAGAAAGTTACTGACTGACCAAGTGTCCTAATTATGGTTGAAGCCAATACCCAGGAACACAAGGTGAGCCTTGAGAGGGTCAGCAGTTCCAGGAAGAAACAGACTGGGCCACCAGAACTAGCTCCAAGAAAACCCCTTGGTTATTGTAAACTGAAAGAACAGCATGGGGTTTTACAGTGAAAGTGACTCTTGCATGGCAGGCTATAGTTGGAGAAGAAATTCAATGCCATGTCGATCATTATTTACAGGGTTTAATTAGGACACATTTTGAGAAATGGTTAAATGTTTAAGACTGTGCCACCAAACAACTGCAAAACAACTTCACATCAGGGTTCCCAGTGTTAACCTTTAACAGTGACTGGGTGAAAGAGAGCCACAGGAGACAGTCTTAAAGAAGATATGGGCCAGACATAGACTCCGTGAGAGGTTTAAGCTCAGAACAAGGACACAAAACTCCACCCTTTGTGCTGAGAAGCCTGGTGTGTATAACTCTGAGAGGCAGTTGGGTCTGAACGTGCTGGCATTAAGGATAGCAGCCTGCATGAACCCCTGCTTCACTGCATACTTCCAGCACAGAGACCTGTAGTCTAATCAGACCCATCTAGCAATGTGAGCAAAAACATACTTCAGTTTAGACGGTTGCCACAGCCTAGAGTGTATTGATAAAGGGACATCTGGAGCAAGGGGGAATGAAATAAACTCATGGGCCATAAAGCTAGGGAGATAAAACCAACTAAGGCTGCAGATCCAAAACAGAAACCATTAATTCAAATATATAAGGTAATATTTTGGGAACTCATTTTTTTTTCTAATTTTTGAGGGGATTTGAGTGTTTCTCCTTTTTCTTCCTTTTATTTTTTTGCTATTTTTCTTCTTTTTCTTTACTTTGCTGTCTGATTTTTCTTTCTTCTTCTTTCTCTTGTTCGTACTTTCCTATTACTTCTATCTAATTATATTGATTTACTCCACAGTAAGATATGTTATCTCACAGTTCTTTCTTCCCTCTCATTTTCCATTGCTTAATTTTCAAAATTTTACTTCTTTCCTTTTCTCATTCTCTGCCCCCTCTATCTTTACTAGTATGACCATTAAACTTTATTAATGTTTAGATAGTTAATTCTAGGCTATTACTGTTGAATTCCTTTTTTTTGTTGTTTTTTACTGAATGTATAGTTGTTGCATTTAGTAGTTATTTACTATATGTCAACATCTGGTTTGTCTTAGCATTTATACTATAATTATAGATCACTTTTCTATTGTAAATGGTTGTACATGATTGGTTCTTATGGTATGTCAATATGCAGTTTGCCTGTGATTCTATTATTGTAGATGATTTAGTTGGTATTGCCAGGGTGGCATAGTTGTTACTATTAATAGATTTTCTTTGTACACCAATATCTGGATTGCCTTTGTGTCATTAACAATACTGAAGTTAATTCCTGGAAAACTGGGTGCTGAGACAAATGCACTACAGTCTCCCCTACCAAATTAATGGAGGTGGTCAGACCTTGGACACAGACAAAGACTTACAGTTGGCCATGCCCAGACTGTATCACTGAAAAGCAGACTCTAAAGAGGTCTAAATACAAGCAACAAATTCTTTCCACATAATTCATCTGTAAACCTCAAAAATCCAACAATAACAAAATAGAAATATGAGAGGACAAGGCAAAAAAAAAATGTCTCCAAAACTTTAAACTTCCTCAAAGCTGATCCATGGGGCACTGAGGGGTGGAAATCAAAAGCCAAAAGGGTGAATTATTTAAAAGTATAAAAAAGAGATAAAAAACATTATTTAGGTGCCCAGCAAGTTCAAAGTATATATAAATAAATAGATAATGATCTTAAAAAACAAAACAATCAGCAAGTTTACAGAAGATACTAATAAAAAGCTAGCTGATCTACAGTTATTCAAAACATGAGTGATGAGTGTAACAAAATATTAGAGTCCATGAAAAGGTATCAAACAAATAAAGGAGACTAAAAATTCTATTGAAAATATCACCAGCTGAAGTGACTACGTTAGGGTAGAGTGTCAAAACTAGAAGATAGGGCTTGTGCTGTGACCATATACTCAGAAATACAAGAAAAAAAACAAGAGAACATGAAAAATGGATACAAGAGCTGCTAGAGAATGAAAATAAGACTATTCTAGCATTAATCAGAATTAGTGAAAAATCAAGCAGCAAAAATGGCATTAAAATTTACAAAAATAAGCAGAAAACTTTGCAAATATGGGGAAAGAATTAAACATACAGGTAAGTGAGACATATAGAACTACAAATAGGAATACTGAGTAAATAACCTCTCCATGACAAATAATAGTCGAAATCTCAGAGGTCCAACAAAAGGACAAAATCTTAACAGCTGGTAGAGAAAAGAAGCAAAACACATATAAAGGAAAATCCATTAGAATTATAGCAGACTTATCAACACAAACTGTAAAGGCCTAAAGAGGTTGGAACACAGTGTTTCTATTCTTAAAGGAAAAAGTTTCCATTTCAGACTAATTTATCCTGCAAAACTATGCTTCAAAATTGACAACAAAATAAGGTGTTTCTTGACAAAGATCATCTTAAGAAATTCATGACCGCCAAACCAGAACTCCAAAAAATTCTCAAGAACATCCTATGAAGAGACAGTAAAGACAAAAATGTCAACAGGTTGGATAGAAAGAATACACCATGCATGGTGATCAGTTAAGCAGAAGGGAAAAAAGGGAATTAGAGACAAGAAAACAATGTTATAGCAGGAATAAATCAATATCTTTTCATAACAATTATCATAGTGAATTGTCTCAATTCCCCAATTCAAAGAGGTAGATTGACAGAATACATCAAGAAAAAAATTCAACAGTATACAAAAAACACATTTCTTTTATTTCATGTATATATTTACAATCTGTTTAATTTCTTTATTTTCTAAAGATCCTTTGTAGAATTTTTTTTATTTTATGGAAAGAAGTGAACTGAAATTTCATAACATAATAATAGGAGATTAACAATAGTTAATGCATTGTGTATTGTTATCTTTAAAGTAGATACTCAGAGTACAACATATGGGCATAAAATTTCTCCAAACGATAGTAGCACAAACTTTTCTTTTCAATGAACTAAGAGACACTAGTTGTATAACTATCTTGTATGTTTTTTCCTTTTCCTTTCCTTCCTTTCCCCTTTCCCCCATCCTAGTTCCTTTTTCCTTTTGAACAATTTCCTCCCATTTCACAATATCTATTGTACATTTTGTACCTTATTTACTCTTACAGTTTCTCACACCAGGGAGACAATATGATGTTTATACATGCGAGTCTGATTTATTTCATGTATGAATATGGTCTCAAGTTGCATCCATTTACCAATAAAAGCCCCCACAGCAGGGGCACACATGTGGCTGGACCAGCCCAGGTCAGACCCCTCAGTGACCCACCAAGGCCCAGATGGGGGTACACATGCCAGCAGTTGGTAAGTTAGGTGAACCAGTTTTGTGCTTCAGCACACAGACGTGAGAAATAAAAGTGGGTGGGTGGGGCTGCCATTCTTTTTTTTTATCAAAGTGTTTGGGGAGAACTTTAGCAACAGAACACCAGTCCCAGCCCCCACATCCAGAGACCAAAATCAGTCCTATACCCAGCACAAATCCCACTGCAAACTTGGCTGGAGTACACAACACATTTCTGGGATCCAACTGGGACATACCACAGAACTGTGGACACCAGAGGAATTTTACTACATTTATTTTTCTATGTTTTTTTGGTTTGCCTTTTTCTGTCAGGTTGGATTTTTTTGTTTGTTTATTTGTTTAGTTTAGTTTTATCTTGTTTTGTTTTTCATGGTTATTTTTGTTGTTTTTTGTTGTTTTTTCTCTTTTTTCTTTCTCTTTCTTTTTCTTTCATGACATAGATTTATTACCTTTCTTTTTGTTTTCTTCTAGTCCTCTACTTACTCTTTTTTGTCAACTATCTCACTTGATTTTATGATACTTTTATGTGAGTAAACATTGTCTCTTCTCTTTCTGGTTCACTTCAAAACTCCTCTGCTTTCTCTTCAATTCTTTCCCTCCTGTGTCCTCCAGTTTCCCATAACCTGGATAATCATCCTTTGCCCTCCAGCCTTGCTCCTACTATATTGGACCTCATTCATCTCTCTATCTTGTCCCTTATCCCTCTTAATGCCCCCCCAACAGGGTAAAATCACTCCATTAAGGGGAAAATCATTGCATACAAGTTCCTGGTATAAGCTGGATTCTGTTATATAACTATAGAATTTGCTTCTATGGTTAAAGGTATAAGGTTAATAGTTACCACAGTTTGTCAGTAGCCAGGCTGTGCTCAAGACTATTGTTACTGCTAACTATACTACTTTAGCCAGGATGTCATACCTATTATAATCAGTTTTTCTCCCCTGTATGACAACACTGATTGTATGGGGTCATTACCATCACCATAGTCCTGTACCAAATGATTGGGTGATGAGCCAAATAGATAACAATTTCTCATCCTCAGTATATTGGGAAGGTAGGTTCTTGGGATAGACACAAAGAGCAAGAACCACCTACATCTAGAATACTTCTCTGAAGAACAGACATTTCCTAGGGAAGCCTCAATACTAGGGATAAAGCTATCTACCATAAGAAATCTACAAGCATCAACACAGAAAACAAACAAACAAAAACACATTTAAACCAATAATAAAATCATAGACTAAAAATCAAAGGATGGAAAACAATATTTCATGCAAATGGGAACCCAAAAACATCCAGAAGTAGCTACCCTATTTTCAGACAAAGTGGACTTCAATCAAAAACTGATCAGAGGAAGTAAAGAAAGTCATTATATATTTGTTAAGGGAACAATTCAACAGGAAGGGATCACTATTATAAATATATATGCCTAACACCGGCACACTTATCTCTATAAAACAAACAATACTTGTCATAAAGATCACATAAACATTACCACAATTATAGTAAGGGACTTCAATTCCCCACTGTCACAAATAGACAGATCAACTACACAAAAAGATCAACAAAGAAATATCAGATTGAAATGAGCTTTTAACAAACAGACTAAATTGATATTTATGGGGTACTCAACTCAAAAACAACAGAATATTCTCAGGAGCACATCGAACTTTCTGCAAAACAGATCATAGACCAGCCCATAAAGCCTGCCTAAATAAATGAAAAAGAATCAAAATTATGTCATGTATATTATTAGATAATAATGTATTGAAGCTCGAAATCAATGGCAGAGGAAACAATCAGGAACGGATCAGGTTTCTAATCTCCTAAAACAAGTGTATGGTGAAGGCTTAAATAGAAGAGACAATGGAATATGGTTTGGGGTTCCAGGAATGTCAGCACTCTCTTGGAGCTAAGACTAAGATTTTCAACAAATTTGGGGGTCATGCAGGGAAATGAGGGGAATACCTGAGGTAAAGTTGGGAAACTGAGCAGGACATTGAGAAGCTAAAACAAAGACATTCTAGGCAATAAATCTTGCTAATTAAGAGAACTGTCTTATCTCTAAGTTTGGCAGTTATTGACCTGGAATTGGAATGAGAGCCAAATGTCCTCAGCTGCAGCCTTATCTTACCTTCAGAGGTGTCAGAGTGTCAGAGACCAATTCATGTCTCTACTGTGACCATTGGCATGTAGAGTTATATTTACTGCATTGCAGCCACTGGATCTTTCGGCAAGTCACCTAGGCCTGGAACAGACTCATAAGTAAGTATAGAAAGCCAACTGATTAATTCTAAAGCCTGTTCAGTGTTGCTTCATAGTGGTCTCCATCAGGAAACAACAGAAAGTATGAAAACATGGGGAAATCACAAAATACGCTCTTGAATAATCAATGAGTCACAAGAAATCAAGAAAGAAAATAGATAGTTACTAAAATAAAATAATAATTTCAGTATATTATGCCTAGCATAATGCCAAGTGTAAATGTCTTACATATTGTTATGGTGTGTGTCTAGATGTTACTCCAAAGCCTCATGCAGTCATGGCGGTGGGCTTTTCAGAGGTGGCTGAATCTAGAGTTTGTGATTGATTCATGGTTCAATGCTGGGAGTAAGGGTGTGAGTGCTACATCCACCCTAGGGTGGGTAGCCTGCATACAATATAAGGGACAGAAAGAGGCTTGTCCCTTCTCACTTCTTTGTTGCATTTGCTGTCTTCTGCTGCCATGAACTGTTGCCCCTCTGCCAGATGCCACCCTGCCTTGGAGCCAGCAGACTATGGACTGAAACTTCTACAAACTGTGAGCTAGATAACCCTTTCCTCCCTTAAATTTGGGTGTTGGGTAGTTTTTCTCAGCAATGAGAGAAAAGTAACTAAGACACACATAGCTTATCTTTCCATTTTCCTTTTTCTGTGCCTCTCTGCTGAATGGTTTAGACTGATGCAGCTCTGGATGCTCAGCAGGACTTCCACCAACCCTGACCTGTTCATAATTCAATTTGAAAGGTGAGGCTACAATGAAGCCCAGGGAGGAACCTAAACTGAATTAAAATGGTGAGTTTGTGTGGTTCAAATTATGGATATTCTTCTAGTACCATAACACTCATTCATCAAATTACTCAATTCATCATGAAAGCAAGGTCCCTGCTGTTACTCCAGGTTTAGAAGGAACTAGGTGTTTCTTGCTAACAGAGGAAGGGAGAATATCAGAGCAGCAACTAATTGAAATTTATAGAATGTGGAACTGAAAATATAATTCTTATCATCCTTTGTTTTATTTTCTAAATAATGGTAACAACTTCACACAGTAAACACCACATTGAGAATGAAGGCCTGTCCTGTGACCATGATCTACTGCATTCACAATGAGATTTTTCTGGAAAAAAGCAAACAACAATGAAAGATACAGAGGTTTTACTTCCTGAATATAAATGGCTGGAAGGCTGAAGTCAGATGTAAGGCTGGGGAGCCGGAGGCATGACCAGGTGCAGTATGCGATGAGAGGAAATACCAAAAAACAGAAATGTTCATACTCACCCACACGTGTGCAAAAGCACTCTTTGCTGTTGCATGAGAGAGGGAAGTTGATTAATTTAAACTCATTTTGGTACTAATGTGCAGCTGCCACATGATTCTGCTAGTTGCTATCTGTGACCCATAACAGAAGGTAAATGTCCCAAGTAATATCTTGTTGTTCACATAGAAAAGCTGGAGTTCAGAAGGGAAAAAAGACTTGCTCAAGAACAGAGATTTGGTGACAGGGGCAAGACAAAACAATTCAATTCTCAGCTTCAATATGTAGCCCAATAGTGTTTCCCAAATTGTTGCACCAACACCACTGCCCTACTGTATGCAAGATGATTTTAGGTGGTACATGAATGATGTTTCAATTTTAATAGGTACGCATATTTGTATGTATTAGTGAGAAGGTCACTAGCAAATCAGAGCAATGATTATATAAATAGTATTGTGTAAGATATGGCAGAAATCATGAAGGTAATATACAAATGGCTGAAGTTTGTAAAACACTGGTTACAGGAAGTTTTTTAAAAACTTTTATTGCTTTATTTATTGACAGATATTAATTGTTCATTTTAGTAGGTTTCACTGTGACATTTCCATACATATACTGTGCATTAATCATGTTCACCCTAATTTTTACCCTCTTTCTCCTTCTCCTCTTTCCCCACTTCCCCAGTCTCTAACAGCCCCTCTTCTATTTCCAGGTTATTTTTTCTCTTTTCTGTTTCCTTACATGAAAGAAGACATGCAATACTTGACTTTCTGTATCTGACTTATTTTGCTTAACATGATGTTCTCTGTTTCATCCACTTTCCCCCAAATTATAGTATTTAATTCTTCTTTATGACTAATAGTCCATTGTGTATTTATGCAAAATTTTCTTTATCCATTCACCTGTTGATTGGCACCTAGGCCGATTTCATATCTTGAGTATTGTGAATAGTGCTGCAATAAATGTAAGTATGTAGGTACTCCTATAATACACTGACTTGGTATGAAGTTTCTTGAAGCCAGTCAAGATGGGGTTTGAGTCCTAATGCAATGCTTCCTACTGTCTTGTGTTATTTGGTCAAGTCACCTTCTTTTCTAAGCTTCCAATGCCTAGTTTATAAAATATAAATAACTCAAACACCCATCCAAAAATGGGCATCTGAAATGAATTGACACTTCTCAGATGAAGAAGTAGAAATGACAAATAAATATATGAAAAATGTTCAACATCACTGGTCATTTGAGAAATGCAAATTAATACAACACTGAGATTCCATCTCAGTCCAGAAAGAATGGCTATTATCAAGAAACCAACCAATATCAAATGCTGGTGAGGCTGTGGGGGAAAAGGAATCATTCTCCACTGTTGAGGTGTAAATTGGTACAACCACTATGGAAATCAGTGTAGAGATTCCTCAGAAAACTAAAAGTAGAGGTTCCATTTGATCTGGCTATTCCCCTTCTAAGTAACTTCATGAAAGTTTTAAAAGTATCATACCACAGCGACATATGCACACCCATGTTTGTAGAAGAACAGTTTGTAATAGCCAAATCTTGGAAACAGCCCATGTGCCCATGAGCAGATGAATGGCTAAAGAAAATGTGGTTTTTATATACAATGGAATACTACTGTTCCGTAAACATGGATAAACTTGAGACACTTTTAGGTAAGTGGATGCACTTTGAGAACATAAATTTAAGTGAAATAAATTGGACACACATGTTTAAATATTCCATTGTTTCTCTTGTGTGAGAAATCTAAAGGATAAAGACTAAAATGGAGTATAGATACTGGGAAGTAGGAAGAAAATGTTCAAATGGGATGGGGAAAAAGGGAGGGGTGATGGGGAGATGAAGGGAATGGGGGTAAAATTTTTTTTTTAAGTTGAAGGAAAACAATAGAACCAAAATTTTGTAAATGGGGAAGGGAAGAAGGATTGAAGGGAAGGGGGAATGGGGACAAAAGAATAAATATATATCATGTACAGATACAAATTCCCTATGATATGTCAAAAATGTACCAAGAAATTAATTAAAAACATGGACTTTTGGTATGTGCCTTATTTTGGTCCTTCCCTCATGAATGTGATTGTTCTACCACATTAAGCTGTTTTCTACTTCTTCCTCAAAAGACTGAGAGTAGTTTGGATGTGGTAACCTATAAAACAGTGGGCTGGAGAGAGCCCATTTTTGGTTGAAGTTCTAAATACTCTGAGGTGTTCCAGCCATCCTACCCTTTTGTATTCACCTCTGAGGACCACCTGCTCATTCTAGATAGTGAATATCTGAAAGATATTCTAAACCTGGCCAGATGCAAGATTTAAGGTTGAAAATTTTTAGGCCACTGAAGCCAAGATGTCAATTTTCTCCCAACTGGCTTCACAACAACATGAGGAGTCAAAACCTTGACACACTAAACATATATACACATATGCATGCATGTGTACACACACACACACACACATGCACAGAGTTACCTGGCTAAATTTCTTTGGATTTTGGTATAAATCAACCAAATAAATTTTTACTTTGGGGCTTCCTTGATTCTCAATTCTGTAAGGATCAATAGGGGACTTTCAAACTCTGTTTAATTACCCTGAGGTTTAAGCATGGTTGGAAAGATGCCATGAGATAAGAGGTCATAAAACACCTGGAAAACTGTGATTCCATTGTTATTGCTTGTATCTACTGTCCTCCCAAAGTCTCATGCACTCATAGGTGGAGCTTTTCAGAGGTGGCTGTATCTCCGGTATGTTAATGTGAAGTAAGGGTGTGTGAATATGGATTAAGGGAGTGATAATTGGATTAGTTCAATAATTTGTTAGCATTGTTCTGGGTGTGGGTAATGGGAAGCCCCACCCTGTGTGTGGGTGGCATCAACCATTAGGCTTTCAACCTGAATGGAATAAAAGGAAAAGTTGGAAGGCAGGCTGCTGCTGCTTGCTGCTGCCTGCTTCCTTTCCCATGGACTGTTTCTCCTCTGGGATGACCCTCTGCCATGCCACTCTGCCTTGGAGCCAGACAAATATGGCCTGAAACCTCTACAAACTGAACCAAAATAAGCATTTCATCCTTTAACTTGTAAGTGTTGTGTATTTTGTCTCAACAATGAGAAAAGTAACTAAGACATCAATACAGAAGGAATTAGGGCAGCACCTCCTCATGTATCGTAAGTGTAATAAGTAGTGTTTTTCAAATGTTGAATCATTCCTAATCATTCCTAATAGAAATAGAGTCTTACTATTTCTCAAGACATTGTAAAAGATACAAGACATCTCCATTGTGCTCTGTCTCAATTCTTTAAGGATTAATATGTTGGCAATAATAAAATATTTGCTTTATATCTATCAGCAGCAAGAGATAACAATAACATCTATCTTCCTCACTGAACTGAGGTTTGTATTCAGTGACTGTTATCTCCATAAATTTAATGCCCAGCACAGGGTCTGGCATATATTTATAGTCAATAAATATTTAATCAACTGATTTGAGTTGAATAGTTGTTTGATGGATAAATGAATGAGTGAGATAATGGCTGAATAAAGCCAGACCATGGTAGAGTGAGTAGCAGAGTGTAAGCAGAGCTAGAAATAGGGAGATGCCTGAATCATGAGAAGCACTTGAAAATATGCGGTATTTTAGGGAGAGACAGGCTTGCAAAGGAAGGAAGTGCCAGACTGCCAACATCATTAAAGATAGCTGAGGTAATTCCAGGTGACAATTTGTGACAAGTTAGAGTAATAGAGTTCCATTGAGTATCCTGCCAAAACCAAAACACTTCAAGCCAAAAAATTATAGAAGGGCTGAGATATGTCTGTGTGGTGTGGGAGCAGGAGACTTATCCTTGTTTACTGAGACTAACACTGAAACATAGATGGAAGCCCATGCGAATACCAGATAGGGGTCAGGGAACAAGACAAATCTAAAGAAAGGTCCACATTATCTCAATGAGATGCTGATGGGGATTGTATGCTGGTTCCACACAATTCTTCTATTCTTCTTACCCATACATAAATGGTATTATATATGATTCTACCATGCTGTCTATCATAATACTCCACAAATCCAACCTACTGCCACCATTGTAGCCAAAACCTTTACTATCACTTGGTATATTTTATAGGAATCACATTTTCTTAATTGAAAATCCACATAATTTGAAGTGGAGAATAATACTTGTGCTGAAAAAGAGACAGAATATATGAAATCAGGATTGTTCTGTAAAATTCAAACTAAAGGAAGACTTTCACTGTTTAGATTAATCCTTAGGCATTAATCCTTTAGATTGATGCTGTACCTACTTTTCCTTCATTTATTAATTTATTATTTATTTATTCAACTGCATGTTTGAGCATCTATTCACTGTTATGAACAGTGGTAAGCACTATGTGGAGAAAGAATAAAGGGTAAAAATGAAAAAAGTTGTGGGATCCAAGAAATTGGTAATTTCTCAGTGAAGGCAGGCATTTAAGCAAATAGTCTTGTTAGGGTTATTAGTCTTGATGAATCATCCAAGTGGATATAAACAATAAGTATTTAGAATTAGACACTGGAGTAATGATGTACGGTTGGAGTAAGAGATAGGGACATTTTGAAAAGAAATGAAAAATAATACTGAGAATATAAATGGAGGGCCAGGAAGAGAGTTTAGAGGAAAGAAAAAGACCAAGGAAAGAACTTTTATGTATGCCTACATTTTAAAAAAGGAGCAACTAAAAGACAAATTGTATAGTCAGAAAAGTTGGTGAATAAGAGGAGAGATGATGAACATTTATTGAGAACCTGTGTGCACGGGATTTTGTATCTTGTGTTTTGTAATAATTCCATGAGGTAGGGCTATATCTGATGCATTTTTTAGAGATGAGGAAACTGAAGTTCAGACAGCCTGAATGACTTGCCTGGCATCACAGAGTAAATAGTAAGGATTCAATAGCCATATGTCCATTCTCAGACCTTATTTAATGGCCCCAAATTTTGGCCCATTTATAGAAACAAGCTGACCTGTTTGAGTCCATAGTCTTGATAAGAGACCTCAGAACCTCAATAACTTGTTATTGTACTCATTTTATGCCCTCTGAATTCCTTAGCCCAACCACTGAGGCCTATGACCTAGACAACTTTATCTATGCTGCTAGGGAAATATAAATTTAGACTCTGGTATTCTGTTTGGCACTACGTATACTAAAATAGACAAAGGACCTGAATATTACCTGGAGACTATAATTTTATCTTTAAAAATGACCCTGGAAACCATCTGTGTGTGTGTGTGTGTGTGTGTATGTGTGTGTGTGTGTAAGGTGGAAAAAATCAAAGAAGTCACCAAGATATACCCATTTTCACAAGACAATTGTGGAAATCTGGAAACAGGGAAAGGTTTTCTATATAGTCAGATATCTCCAGACCCACAAGTGTCTCCCTATGCAGAAGGCTTAGGGAAGAAGCAAAACTGTTGAACAGTGTTTGATGTTATGGAAAAGACATTCAATTTGGAGTCAGAACTTAATTTTTAATACCCTTTCCCTAATATACTAGTAAGAACTTGTGTACATCTTGTCTTCCCTCTGACTTTTAATTTTCTGTGTATAAATTGGCATGGGACAACTGATCTCTAAAGTTCCTTTTAACTTGAACATCATGTTATTGTAGACATATTAAATCTGTCATATAAGAAAGATTTTGCTTACAACTTTTCCTCACATTTATATGGGAATCAAAATTTAGGAATCATGGAGAATTGTTTAATATCTTGTCTGGAAAAACTTAGTTTCAAGTGTTGAGTCAAACTATGATGGGAATTTGGTTCAAATTTGCTTTAAAAAAAAAGAACATATATATAATTTCCAAGTCCTTGTATAGGATCTTCCAGCCCCAATTTCTTCTACCCTTGCTCTTCCAAAACAGTCAATTTATTCTCCAACCCAATGCAGTTATTAATATCCAGACCTGGTAGGTTGTAGTGTCTGGCTGCTTTCTCTCTGCCCAGCTCAGCATCAATGCCCTCTGATCCTACAGATGGCAAAAGATGGACTTTCAAAAAAAAAAAAAAAAAAAAACACTGTGTGCAAACCATTATGTACTTTTTTTCTTTTCTTTTTTTCTCTCTTCTTCTTTGGCAATAGTAGGGCAGAAAAAGAACCAAGCAGGGGGAGTAAAGAAAACTTTCTCTGGGTAGTTACAAACTACTTAGAGTTCTCAGAGCAGCTCATTGGTTATTATGCTTGGTATTAAGGCAAACGTTTCAGGCTATGAACGTATATGCAAAAGTATATGTTTGAATTTAAGAGTAAATGATGACTAATTTTAGTTGGGTGCCTGTTAATTCTCCAAAGTGAAAATTAATTACTTGTTAGCTAATGTAAGACATGATGCTTTGATTACAAATAATTTATTCAATTCCACTCAACAAATATGAGTTTGTCCCAGACCTGGCTCCAGATCTTCGATCATGGGACAGTCTTTTCTCATTGTTTCATCTCAGTCTCCCCAAGTATACAATGATATTTGGATCTTCTTTAGTGTTCCTTCTGAAAAACTCAATATGCCAGAGACATATGCATTATGGTTTGTGTGGTATGTCAGACCTTTACTGCTTGGGGTCTTAGCCACAGTGAAGATTATTAAAGGTTTTGGTATATGACATGTAGAAGAGTTAAAAGAACACTGAACTTTGAGCCCCCTGTCTTAGTTCTTACACTAACAAAATGGGTGACTGAAGAAATCACTTCATTATTTTAGAATATTCTTTTCTTCATTTGTAAAACAGGACTATATGACTCCTGAAGTCACTTCCAATTTTGGAACTCCAAAAAGGGGATAAATTTCCAATTAGAAAGCCCTAGTTCCATATGTTATGGGCCATACGCAGGTAACACATTCTTGCTCAAAATAGCTTCATATCTAGAATGGAAAATAGCTGTGTTGTAATTGCTCCCTCCTATCTTCTCTGGAACTCTTGGCCTAATTCACAAAACCTTGACCAACTCTTCAATTCAAAAAGCCCTTTGAATGCCCCATTTTCTACTGGATTAGGTGATTCACCAAACACATATCGACATATTAAGTTTTAAGAACAGTTATCCAAAGGCACATTGTCTAGTTTTGTATCTTAACTTCTTTGTACAGCATTCCCATCTAGTTCCAACCTAACTTCTATCTTTGGATGTACCTTTGTTATTACATAACATGTGCCCAACTAATATGATGCAGTGTATCCGTCATTCTCCAGGTGGACATTTAGTTCCTGGAGGATAAATACTAAGCTTTGGTCATTTCTGAACCCTTCACATGGGACGTGATGAATGTAAGATTATCAATGAATGCTAAACAAAATAACAAATAAATAAGTAAATTCACAAAAGAAATCCAATATAAGGTAGAAAGTGATCAGTGCTATAAGTTAAAGTCATAAAATACAGGGGAATCTCAAACTTCTGGCAAATTGTGGCTAGTGGAATTAAGCAAGTTTCAACGCGGAAAAAGTGCTATGTAGCAGTATCATTTAAGGTAAGTAGGAGACAATTCCACAGGAGGGAGCCAAATCAAGTCATTAGAATCATGTAGGAAAGTGTTAAGAGACTGAGAAGCAATCCAGCTTGGATGTTCCATGGAGGTTGATGAAAAGGTAAAGAGGGAGAGTGGCAAGGTTTATTGGGATTCAGATTATGATGAAACTTGAAAATCAAGCTGAGGGTTTTGAATTTTCTTCTTTAGGAAACCAAGAGCATCTGGTGGCTTCTGAACGAGTAAACACTTCAATCAAAGGTGTTCTTGATACAAAGCCCTGTAGAACCGGCCCAGGAGGGACTGCGGGTTTCTGCAGTGAAGTGAGACAGCCTCCGAGGCCAAAAGATAGACTCTGAACCCTGCTCCAAGATTGAAGAAACATGGCCTTCTAGCATGCTTCTGACTAAACATGTCATAATGTAGTGATAGACACTGATAACCTTATGAATTTATTTCCAACAATCATTCTACCCATGGCCCACATATGTAGTGTCAATCCCTTTGCACGACATACCAACACTAATAGGGAACTATAAATTTGAGTTTTTATCACAATGTTCTCCTGCGCTATGAGACTTGATCTGTACAGCTGTTCCCTTTGCTGCTGGGGGAAATTTTCCTGCTGTAACATTGCCATCTAGTGGTCTTTGTTTTTCTTACAACCAGAGGTACATTTATCCCATCCTTACAAAATTGCTCTCTTTCTTCAGGTATTAAATGTCTATCTGTTTTCTCTTTCACCTCTACCTCTTCTCTTTTCTTCCTTTATCCCATGAGGAAGTGGCGTGAGCGAAGCAGGCAGAACTACAATTCATTAGTCTAATGTTACAGATAAAAAATGGAGGGTAAAAAAGATGGAGTAATTTGTCCTAGTTTATCTGTGAAACAACTGGATTAGAATTCAAGCTGTAGCTGTTGACCAGGAACTCTGGATTCCTTTACTCCTACCTTCCTTTCTTCTTTCCCTCCATCTTTTCCTCCTTTTCTTTTCCCCTTCCCTTCCAGAAATGTCCAGTGACACTCTTCTGTGCCAATGACAGAGTTAGGAACTCCCGGCCTCTTAGCACAAATATAAAAATGTTATAACTGAATGTGATTTGAATAGTGATAGAGTAATGTTGAATGTCCTGGGTCGCCAAGGATATAGGGTAATTTTCCTGCCAGGCAAAAGGAAAAATGGTAAATGATTGTAAGTCATGGGAACACTAAGCACTCAAACATAGATTTGGGGAAAAGATACAACATTTTCAGAGAAAGTGGGAATAGGATTTGGGAAGTGGGGTTTGCATGTAGATTGTGCAGCCTTTGTGTTCCAAGCAGAATACATTGGACTTTAGTCTCTTTCATTCCTTACACAATTTCTGAAGCTTATAAGAAAATAAAATATCTTGGCTATGGCCACTCCCTCTTCACACATACTCACTAACTAAACTGTTTAGTTCATTAGACAGGCCAAGAAAACAACAACAACAACAACGACCCTTTAAGTTGTCCAGAGATATAAATTGAATCTGGGGCTGAATGGGGCCAAAAACATTCTGGCTTCTAGGTCTCCTGGTGTTGATCAGAATGTGATGAGAGTAGATGTTAAGAAAGTAATTCAAAAATAATTGCATGGATTCCCGACATCTGGACCAACCTAGGTAAATCAATATGAAGACTATATCCTGCTTGATCTATCCTTTTATTCCACCTACAGGGCTAGAGTTTCAGTGGGAAGCAACTGTTTGTTCACTGAATTTTATTCACTGATATCCAGAATATTTTCAGGGTTGGTTGCAGTCCCATTGAAACCATTCAGGCTAACACACTTTAGCCTCAAATCACACATGAATTCTCATACTCCTTCCAAATAAGACTCCCTCTTTTCTTATATTTTACTTGGGTGCATGTATTAATAATTTCAGCCCTCATATGTGTGAGGCTCCCAAGAACAAAGCCCTTGGGCTCTCCAATAATGTAAGAGGGAAATAAAGAAAAGAATTCAGCCCTTTATTTCACAGAAAAAGAAACAAAGATTCAGAGATTTACCCCCAACTAAGAGGAGGAGGCTGAACAGGTCACCAAATTCAGCACTTTTATTATTCCTCTCATTCCTCTCAGGAAATGTAATTAAAGGAGAACAAAAGCCACTGATGCTTTGCAGAGTCATAAGCAACACTTTCATTAATAATTCTCATAGTTAATTTACATTTCATGCACATTTTCTCCAGACTTAAGATCCTGAGACCCAAAGAACCCACAAGGCCGACAGGAAGCATTGCTCTAGCTACTGTGACAAGTTCCCATTTTGAGCAAAAATTTCAATATAGGTCATTGTTATCCTATAAAAGTGGGCTCTTCAGGGGAAGAGAGAACCCTTGGAAGTACATGGCAAATTGAACAGCATGTATTCCAAGGGGTCAAGGAGCTGGAAATATACTAAATCATTTACTTATTTTTCCTGAGCAGATAAAACAATCATTTCAGCATGCTTCTGTTTTAGCTGATTTTCTTTGATAACTGACCTCAGGGGCCTATATTCTTCTCTAAATGTTATTTCTCTGTGTGTTTTGTATCTCTATCACTCTATGTTTATGTTCTAAGAGATCTAATCTCCTTTGTGCTGATGCCTAAATGGTACCAAATCAGCATTTTCTCTTAAATCTCAATGTTATTTAGTAGATGAGTAACATTATTGTATTTTGTAACAGATGAGGAGACTGAGACACAGAGGTTAAACTATTTGTCCAAATTCATATGATTAATAAATGGCAGATATGAACCCACACAGTTAGATTCTAGATCCTGTATAATGCACTGCCCATTCTGTCCTATTTTTAATTTCAGCATTATGGGCTTTTCACTCCTTGCACCCTGTCCCAGTCAATTATCCTAATATGCTATGCTTATTCCATCTCTTATACATTTGCTTAATCTGTCACCCACCATTCTTTTCCCACTTCTCTGCATCCAGGCAGATACTTGGAGACTTAATTCAAAGTTTTCCACAAGGCCTTCCCTAAATATGCCAGAGTACCTAACATTTTGATCATACTACCATGGATACTTGGAAGGTTTTTTTATTGATCTCTTAGTATTCTGGAATAGATAATATTTGAATTATATTTTAATTTTTTCAAAAACAGAGAAACTTTATGCTGCCGTATATTTCTAGTGAACTTATTTCCCCAAACTAAATAAGTATAGTTTGAATCTGAGAATGAATGATCCCAGTCTACAGGGAGAAATTTAGCTTCTGCAACAAATACTAGTTCAATTAAACAATCAATTCCTTTATCAGTTAATCACTTCAAGCTTGTCAGAATGATGTTAGCAGATTAAGCTATGGTATTGAGTGCCTACTGCACCCCAAGGACTGCATGGGTCAATATCACATATCCTTTTCATATAACCCTCACAGCAGCCCTGAGAATGACTTTCCACTTTCAGTATTAAACAGTCCTTATGACCTACATACCAAAACATTTTCATATGTCAGGGTACTTCCTATAGAGGAAGGCCTCACCAAAGTAAATCATTAATGAAAGCTCACCAAAGCAGGATAGAATTGAGTTCTCTCAGCCTGGAAGGGCAAGAGTTCTATACATGTTTCCTTCTAAGGGCTCCAGGGCAAAGTAGTGCCTTATAAATTAGAACAAAAACTGGAAAGAAGCTTTATGGCTTGTATCTAGATGTCCCCTCCAAAGACTCATATACTCATAGGTGGGAGTTTTTGGAGGTGCCTGGATCCAGGGTGTGCGAATATGGATTAAGGGTGTGATGCTGGGTTTAAGGGTGTGTGTGTGTATGAGTCCATTAATTGGTTTCACATAGTTTTGAGTGACATCACCCAAAAGGAAAGTAGCCTGGATGAAATATAAAGGAGCAAAAAGAAGCTGCTCACTGCCTTCTACCTGCCTGCCTTGCCATGAACTGTTTCTCTTTGGCAATACCCTTCTGCTATGCCACCCTGCCTTAGAGCTAGCTGACTATCACTGAAAACTCTACAAACTAATAAAACTTTCCTCCTTTAACTTTGGGTTTTGGGTATTTTGTCTCAGGAGTGAGAAAAGTAACTAAGAAAGATTTTGGTACTGACAGTGGGATTGTTGCTGTGTCATTACCTGGTCATGCAATTTGGAACCCTTTGGAACTGGCTTGTGGAAAGAGTTTGGGAAGGTTTGGACATGTCAGCTGAAGAAGCAGCCCTAGAATGCTGTAAGCTGAATTTGATGGCAAAGTCTACTCAGAGCTCAGAAGACCAGAATGCTGATAGAAATGCATCTAGTAAAGACCAGGTTCAGGAGGTTTCAGTTAGGAGCAAGGATTGCATTGGCAGATGAACAGACCATGTGTGTTATGCTTTGGCAGAAAATGTGTCTACATTTTCCTCCTGTCCAGAGACTTTGCCTGAGACAGATATTAAGGGCAGTGGACTACTTGCAGAAGAAATTTCAAGGCAGTCTGATGTTTAAGTGGTGGCACGGATAATGTTGGGGTTTATAGGCAAATCTATGAGGGAAGAGCCCAGCAGAATTATTTAAAATATTTTGAATTCAGATGGAAAGGAAGCGCTGGTAGCAATGAAGGAGCAGAGGAGAACTTGGTTGCTGAGAAAGCAGAGGACGGTAGAAGACGGCCCAAGATATCACAAGACCTAGCAGGATTCCACCCTTTGTAGTCTCAAAATTGCAAAGGTGTAAAACTTTGCTTTGAGAAGAGAGCCCTAGAGTACTAGGTGCCAGAATTGCAGCAGCTCGAGGAATTTGTTGGGATTGGGTTCCTCTTTCTAAGCATTCTAGGCACTCAAACCCTATCACCAATAAAGAAGGAAGCCTGGCCTTTGTTCCAGCTGACAGTAGACCTTGGATTCATCCACATGGTGCTGGTTTTAGGCACATGCAGAATGCAAGAGTTATGGGGTCAGGAAGGCTTTCACCCAGATTTCAGAAGGCCTGGGAGTTCAGGCAGTATGCTTCTGAGAGGACAGTGGGTAAAACTGTGAGTGTGAAGCCAAAGGTGCAGTGGAGACTCTAGAAGTTTGGAGGAACCAGGAACATGGATCATCTGAGGAAAGCCACAAGGAGCAGAAAAAGCTGGCCCAAAAAAAAGCCAGGAGAGCTACAATGACCAGCAGTGGCATAGGGGCAGAACCAGCCAAACCCTTTGGAGTTCACATCTTGCCATAGATTGCCCCGGATAATGGACATGGAACTATGGGACTTAATGTTTGCACTCATGGATTTTGGAATTGCTTTGGTCCCGTTCCTTTCTATCCTCTTATTTATACCTTTTGAAAAGGGAATGCATACCTTGTGCCACTTTATTTTGGAACTGTTTAACTTTCTTTTCATTTCTATAGGGGCTTGCAGTTAAGAGTTTGTCTTAAATCTCAGAGGAGACTTTGGGCTTGGACTTTTCAGCAATGCTGAAACTGTTAAGTCTTTGTCAACTCTTAGAGATGTACTAAATGCCTTTTGCATAAAGGAAGGAACATGAGTCTTTTGGGGGCCAGGACAGAATGTTATAACTTGTATCTAGATGTACCTCCAAAGTCTCATGCAGTCCTAGATGGGGCTTTTTGGAGGTGGGTGGATCTAGGGTGAGTGAATATGGAATAAGAGTGTGATAAGAGAATTAACAGTGTGTGGATTAGTCCATTAATAGGTTTAGCATAGTTGTAAGAGAAACTACACAAAAGGTGGGTAGTCTGGATGGAATATAAAGGAACTTAAAGAAGCTGCAGCTGCTTGCTGCCTTCTACCTGCTTGCCTTGCCATGAGCTGTTTCTTCTCTGCAATACATCTGTGCCATGCCACCCTGCTTTAGAGCCAGCCAACTATGATCTGAAACCTCTACAAACTGTGAGCTGAAATAAAACTTTCCTTCTTTAACTTTGGGTGTTGAGTATTTGTCTCAGCAACAAGAAAAGTAACTAAGATAGAGGCCCTTTGGATAATCTCTTTAGTGTAAACCAGCTGAAAGACCTGAGATGTTTAAAGTGTTTTAGACAAATAGATAAGTAGACAATCACATATAATTCAACTTATTTATAAAATGACATATTTTTCCCAAGGAATTTAACATTGATTCAATAGGGTCATTTAATAAAAAGTCCATATTCAAAACTAAATTGTCCCTTCAAAAGTCTTGAAGTTTTGTTGTTGTTCTTTTTGTAGTTTTAGTATCCAGGATCTAAATAAGTTTCACACATTATTTTTCTAGTTTCATTTCTTTGGTTGGCCTTAATCAAGATTCTAGAATGTTCCACTTCCTTTTGTGGAATTATATCATAGCTGACCTTTTCTGACCCATTCAAGCCAATTGACTTGTAGAATGCCCTTCAGTCTAGATTTCTTTGATTTCTATTCTCATGTTTAGATATAGGTTAAACATTGTTTTTTTTTGTTTTGTTTTGGCAAGAATACAACACAAGAATTTTGAATGGTTCCATTTGCATCACTTCGTAATGTCAATTTCATTCCATTTTTTAGTTTAAGTTTGTTTACTACATTGTCTGCCAACATTCCCCACTGTGAAAGTACCTTTTCCCATTTGTGGTTAAGTAATGTTTTGAGACCATGTGACTATCCTGTTCCTTTCTCTCCTGGTTCTAACATGCATCAATTATCTTTTTTTTTTTTTATGGAAAAACAAAACAAAATTTCAAAACAAAATAATAGGAGAATAACAATAGTTAATACATATGCATATTGTTATCTTCAAAGTAGTTAATCAGAGTACAAGATACGGGCATAAAAATTCTCCAAAAGATATTAGCACAAACCTTTCTTTTCAATGAACTGAGAGAAACCAGTAGTATAACTATCTTGTATTCTTTTCCTTTTCCCTTCCTTCCTCTTCCCTTTCCCCCACCCTAGTTCATCTTTTCTTTTGGAGAATTTCTTCCCATTTCATAATATCTGTTGTACGTCTTGGTCCTTATTTACTCTTTCAGTTTCTCACACCAGGGAGACAATACAATGTTAACACATGTGAGTCTGATTTACTTCACATACGAGTATCATCTCAAATTGCAATCATTTACCTATGAATGTCTCAAGTTTATCCTTCTTTATGGCTGAGTAGTACTCCATTATATAAAAAACACATCTTTTTTATTCATTCCAGTACACTTTTGTGCATAAATACCATATTTTCTTTGTCTATTCATTTGTTGATATACATATAGGTTGCTTCCAAGACATAGCTCTTATGAGTTGTAGAGCTGAAACATATGTATCACTGTAATATGATGTTCTTAACTTCTCTGGGAAGATACCTAGAAGGGGAATAGTTCAGTTGAAAGGAACCCCATCATTTTTGCCACTTCCTGAAGCAGTTGTTGAAGTCCTCTTCCATGAGTGTTTTTATTTGTGCTGTTGGAGCTGCCTCAGGTTACAGAATCAACTCAAAACATTTACCTTTCAAGGTTGTTTTGACTTTGGGGGAGAGCCAGAAGTGGCATGGTGCAAGATGCAGTGTATAAGGTGGGTGAAGACATACCGTGACATTTTTATGGGCCTGTCTTTCCACTGGATAGCATTCAGCAGCATCATTTACTGTATTCTCTGTCACACCTTGTAAAGACAAGAAAGAGGACTTCCAGAACCACCTCAATAGATAAAAAATGATGGGATAGGTGTGTTAGAAGTGAGAGGGGTATTTTGAGTATGTTCCTTTTATTTTAATAATTTTTAATATTTAGACATTCTCCATTTGTTTTTTCCATGACTCTTCATTCTCTGTATTTTTACTTTTTCATTAGGACAAGTTTGTAATAGACAATGATTATATTTTTAATGTAGAGTTGTTGTATATACATAACACACCTTGATTAGTTTTTTCATTTCCTTTCCCTCCTGTCTCCCTCCATCTATTGATCTGCTTCCCATTTGAAAAAAAAAATGTCTCCCTATTTCTTATTACCTATCTTTTTGTTTGCTTTTTATTTATTTTTTGGGATTCTTATATAAGGAAAACCATATCATGTTTAAGCTTGTGTGCCTGATTTATTTCACTTAATATTATGATCTCAATGTGCATTCAGCATCCTACAAATTACTCAAGTTTATCCTTCTTTCTGGCAGAGAAGTACTCCATTGTGTATAGATACCACTTTTTTTTTCTTCATTTTTTCTTTTCTTGTTTCACTAGTGCATGTTTGCAGTACATGCATTTTACAATCCTCTTGGGGAGTTGATACATAAGTGCATAATACAATTTGTTTCTTTTTTAAATCTCCTTCCTTCCCCTCCCCACACCTCTTCTAGTTCCTTGTTCCTTCATTTCATTCTTTTTGATATTATTAATCTTAGTTAATGTTTATGGCATAGAATCTTCACATACATTGAGGTTGTTAGGACTTTACGGCATATATTTATTCTACCTGTTTCCCCATTGACTCCCACTCACCCCTTGCCCTTGGTCCCCTGGATCCCTTCTCATCCAGAAGAGGTCCATCCCTTTCTCTTGTTCTATTCTTCCTCTAATTTTTCTTAGTTTGTACCTTACCTTAATCAGATGACAGAAACCACATGATATTCAAATTTGCGTGTCTGATTTATTTCACTCAACATTATATTTTTCCAGGTGCAAACATTTTCCTATAAATGTCTCAAATTTGTCATTCTTTATAGCTGAGAAGTATTCCATTATATATAGATACCACATTTTCTTTATCCAATCATCTGTTGATGGGTATATACAGACTGTTTCCAGTATTTAACTATTATAAAGTGTGCTGCCATAAACATTGGTATCACTGTAGTATGATGTTGTAAGCTCTTTGTGGAGGATACCTAGAAGGGAGATAAGTGGGTCATATGGAATTTCTAACTTTAGTTCACTGAGGAGTCTTCATGCAGATTTCCATAATTGTTGTACTAACTTACATTCCCAGCAACAATGTAGGAGGGTTCCTTTTTCACCACAGCCATGCCAGCATGTTTTACTCTTTGAATTCCTGATGATTACAATTATTTCTGTAGTAAGATGGAATCTTAGTATTGTTTAAATTTTCATCTCACTAATGGCCAGGGATGTCAAATATTTTTTTTCATATACTGTATTTCTAGGCTATTTGCATTTCTTTCTCTGTGAAGTGTCTCCACATTTCACTTGCCTATTTCTTGATTGGGTCTTAATGTTAGGTGGTTAATGTTTTTTGAGTCCTTCATATATTCCAGATATTAGTCCTCTGAGAAGTAGCTGGCAAAACATTTTCCCATTCTGTAGGATGTCTCTTCACTCTGCTAATAGCTTTTTTGCTGTACAGAAGCTTTTTACTCTGATGTAATCCCATTGTTGATTCTTGCTGTTATTTCTTCCACAGTTGCAGTTCAGGTTAGAAAATCCTTTCCTATACCTATGTCTTCAAGTGTTTTACGTATTTTATCTTCCAGTAGGTTTAGTGTTTCAGTTTTAATGTTTAGATCTTTGATTCATCTTGATTTTACTTTAGGACATGGTGAGAGATATGGGTCCAGTTTCAATCTTCTGCAAACAGAGAACCAGTATTCCCAGCACTATTTGTTGAATAGGCTATCTTTTGTCCCCTTGTCTAGGGATGTTTCTGTATCCTCTATTCCAGTGGTAATGAACCTATGGTATGTATGTTGTTTGTTTATCTTTTAAGATAAAAATGTTAATGTATGAATTGTTTTTCTAAACTAAGATCTCAATATTTTGCTTTAATTGCAGTTTTGGCACTTTGTGATAAAAAGTGGGTTTTGTGCTGCAGTTTGGGCACTTATCTCTAAAACATTTGCCTTCACAGCTCTATTCTGTTCCACTGATCTATGTATCTGTTTTTGGTCCACTACTGTACTGTTTTTATCACTCTTATGTTGTACTATAGCTTAAAGTCTGGTATTGTAAGGCCTCTTGTTGCCCCAAATTGCTTTTTTTATTATGGGTCTCTTCAGGTTCCTTATGCATTTCAGGATTGTTGTCTCTAGTTACGTAAAGTGTGCAGTTGGTATTTTTATTGGGACTGCATTGAATCTGTATAACAGTTTTGGGAGTATGGCCATTTTGAAAAAAATTGGTTCTGTCCATGCAGGACCAGGGAATTTTCCATTTTCTGATGTCCTCTTCAATCTCCATACTCAGAGTACTGTAGTTTTCTTTGTAGAGGTCTTTCACATCCTTGGTTAGGTCAATTCCTAGGTATTTCATTTTTCTTGAAGCTACTGTGAATGGTATTATTTTCATAATTTCCTTCTCATCAAATTTATTATTGGTGTACACACGTGCCAGTGATTTTTGTGTGTTTATCTTGTATCCTGCTACATTTCTGAAGTTAGTTATTGATTCTACAAGGTTTTTTCTGGTGGGGTTCTTTAGTTCTTCTATGTAGAATATCATGTCATCCATAAATAATGATAAATTGTGTTCTTCCTTTCCTGTATGTATCCCATTTAGATTTTTCTCTTGTCTGATTGATCTGGCTAATATTTCAAGTACTATGTTGAATAGAAGTGTTGATAGTGGACATCTTTGATTTGTTCCTGATGTTATGGAAAATGCTTTAAGTTTTTCCCCATTTAAAATGATGCTGGCTGTTGATTTCTCATAAATTGCTTTTTATCAAATTCAGGTATTGTCATTCTACACATTTTCTTCAGAGTTTTTATAATGAAGACATGTTGGATTTTGTCAAAAGCCTTTTTTTTGCATGTATTGATATGACCATTTGGTTTTTTACCTTGCTTCTGTTTATGTGATGTATTACAATTACTGCCTTACATATGTTGAACCATCATTGCATCTCTGGGATAAAACCTACTTAGTCATAATGTATGATATTTTTGACAATGTGCTGTATTATATTTGCTAATATCTTGTTGAGGATTTTTGCATCTATGTTTATTAAAGAGATTAACCTACACTTTTCTTTTTTAGTTGGCTCTTTATCTGGTTTTGAAATCAGGGTGATACTGTCTTCCATAAATGAATTTGAGAGCACTCCATCCCTTTCAACTTCTTTAAAGATCTTGAGGAGTATTGGTTATATAAGATCATTAAAGGTTTTGTAGACTTCAGCAGTGAATCCATCAGGTCCTGGGCTTTTGTTGTTGTTGTTGTTGGTAGATTCTTCATTACTGTTTCAGTTTCATTTTTGTTATTGGGTTAAGTACACTTATGTCTTCTTGGGTTACCTATGGTAATTTGTATGAGTCTAGGAATCTGTCCATTTCTTTAAAATTTGTTCTTTTCTTGAAATTCAATTTTTCAAAGTAGTTACTATCTTTTGGATTTCAAAAATGTCTGTTGTGATGCCACATATTTCATTTCTAATTCCATTGATGTGAGTCTTTTCTCTCTTTCTTTGGGTAAGTCTACCTAAGGGCTTATTTATACTATTTACTCTTTGGAATAAGCAGCTCTTTAATTGATTGGCCTATATGTACAATTTTAGTCTCGATTTTCTTGATTTCTGCTGTCATCTTTATAACTTCCCTCCTTAATTTCAGTTTGGGGCTGGATTGTTGTTTCTCCAGTATCTTAAGATTTCTCATAAGGTTTCTTATTTGGGCTTGCTCTATTTCCTAATGTGAGCATTGATTGTGATTAACTTTCCTCTTAGAACTGTTTACATAGTGTCCCAGAAGTTGTTGGTGAGTTGTATAGTCATTGTCATTAACTTCCAAAAAATTTTTAAATATTTTCTTTGATTTCTTCTGTGGCCCATTGATTTTTTAGGAGTGTGATGTTAATTTTCCAGAAGCTTTTACCTTTTCTGTGATTTCTTCTGTCATTTATTTTTATTTTCATTTCACAGTGTTCTGATATTATTCATGGGATAATTTCACTTCTTTTCCATTTACTTAAGCAGTTTTATGGGCTAGTATGTGATGCATTTTGGAAAAACTATGATGTGTTGCAGAAAAGTATGTACACTCTGTTGTACAGGAGTGGAATACTCTATAAATATATATTAAGTCCTTATGTTCAGCTTTATTGTTAATTTATTAATTGCTTGTTTAGTTGATTTATCTCTTTGCAAAAGTGGTCTGTTAAGATCCCCCACTCTGATTGTGCTAGTGTTTATTTGATATTTTAAATTCAGCCATTTTCCCCATGTTTCAATTAATTAAGTTTATTGGTATATTTTAAATATACATAATGACCACTTTTATCATAGGAACTTTGGACCCGTACATGACTTATCTCAATTCCTCACATTTTCCCTTCCCCTTCCCTCCCTTCAACCCCTCTTCCCATCCTTATTTACAAGAGTTTTCATTCCATTTTTCCTTCTAGTTTTTTCTTCCTTCTTTTCCCTATCCTCCCTTCCTTGTTCCTCTTTAAAACTGAGCATTTTCTTCTTCTTTCATAACATCACACATACATTCTGATCCTTCTTTACACTTTCAGTTTCTCATACCAGAGAACAAAGCAATTTTTACACACGTGTGTTTGATTTATTTCAGTGAAGAGTATGGTTTCAAGGTGGAATGATTTACCTTGAAATGTCCCATTCTTCTTTATGGCTGAGTACTACTCCATTGTACATAAAAAGAAAAACTTCTTTATCCACTCATCAGTTGATGGGCCTTTGGGCTCTTTCCAATATATAGCTGTTACAAACTGCTGCTATAAATATGGGTGTGCATACATTGCTGAGGTATGATGTTTTTAATTCTTTTGGAAATATCACATGAAGGGGAATAGCTGGGTCAAATGGGACCTCTAGTTAAAGTTTTCTAAGGAATCTCCACACTGATTTCCACAGTGGTTGCACCAATCTACACTCCCTTTATCAGTGGAGAAGGGTTCCTATTTCCCTGCAGCCCCACCAGCATTTGACATTGGTTGATTTCTTCATAATTTCCAATTTTGGGGACTGAGATAGAATCTCAGTGTTGTTTTAATTTGCATTTCTCAAATGACCAGTGATGTGGAACATTTCTGCATGTATTTATTTGCCATTTCTACTTCTTCATCTGAGAAGTGTCTATTCATTTTGGATGTCCATTTTTGGATTGGGTCTTTAAATTTTAAAGGTCTAATTGTTTTGAGTTTTTTATGTATTCTAGATATTAGTCCTTTGTATGAAGAACAGCTGGTAAAATTTTTCTTCATTCTGCTGATGATTTTTTTGCTATGTAAAATCTCTTTAATAGGATGAGATCCCAGTTGTTGTTTCTTTGTATTATTTCCCTTGTGGTCTGGGTTTTGTTTAGAAAGTTTTGCCTACATCTGTGTCTTAAAGAGCCCTACCTATTCTATTTTCCAGAGATTTAGTGTTTTTGTTTTAATATTTAGATCTTTGATCCATTTTGATTTTAGTTTAGTGAATGATGAGAGACATAGGTTTAATCTTTGTCTTTGGCATGTGGAAGCCAGTTTTTCCAGCATCACTTATGAAAGAGACTATCTCTCTTCCAGTGAGGGTATTTGGCCGCTTTGACAAAGATAAAGTGGCTGAGTGTATTTGGAGTTCTTTCTGCATCTTCTAATGTGCTCCATTAATTCTCAGGTCCTTTTTTTTTTGCCAATACCATGTTGTTTTTATCACAGTTGTTTTGTAATATAATTTCACCTCAGGAATTATAATGTCCCCTGCCTTGCTTTTGTTACCAAGAATTATTTTTGCTATTCTAGGTCTCTTCTGGTTGCAAATATATTTTAGGAAGTTTTTTCTCTAATTCTGTGAAGCATGCTATTGGTATTTTGATTGGGATTACAATAAATCTGTATAAAAATTTTGGGAGTATGGCATTTTCACTAGGTTGGTTTTTCCTACCCAAGAACAAAGGATATCTTTACATTTGCTGATATAATCTTTGATCTACTTTTTCAGAGTACTGTAGTTATCAATGTAGAGATCTTTTACTTCCTTTGTTAGATTCTTTCCTAAGTATTTCTTTTATTATGCTAATGTGAATGGTGTTGTTCCCCTAGTTTCTCTCTCAGTAAGTTTGTTATTTTTATACAGGAATGGTATTGACTTTTGGGTGTTGACTTTGTATCCAGCTACTCTAATGAATCTGGTTAATAAATCTAGAAGTCTTTTGGTGGAATTTTTGGGTAATTCTATGTTGAGTATCATGTCATCTGCAAATGATGATAATTTGACTTCTTCCTGTGGTATCTTTATCCCTTTTATTTATTTTACTTGTTTAATTGCTCTGGCTAATATTTCGAGAACTATATTAATAGGGGTGGTGATAGTGTACGTCCCTGTTTTGTTCCTGATTTTAGAGTAAAAGCGTTCAGTTTTTGAGCATTTAGCATGATGTTTGCTTTTGTTTTGTCATAGATGGATTTTATCAGATTGATATAAAGACTATTCCAATTTTCTCTAGGATTTTGAAGGGGTGTTATAACTTGTCAAATATGTTTTCTGTATCTATTGAAATGATCATGTGATTTTTGTCTTTGGCTCATTGATATGGTGCATTACGTTTATTGATTTGTGTATGTTGACCCACCCCTGCATCCTTGGCGTGAATCCTACTTGGTCATGGTGCATAATCTTCTTGATGATTTGCTGCATTCTGTTTGCCAGTATCTTATTGAAGATTTTTGCATCTATGTTCATTAGGTTGATTGGCCGGAAGTCCTCTTTTTGCATTGGATCCTTCTCTGGTTTTGGTATCAGGAATGACTTTGGGAGTATTGCTTCCCTTTCAATTTCATTAAAGAGTTTGAGGAGTAATGGCATTAGATCTCTAAATTTCTTGTAGAATTCCATAGTGAATCCTTTAGGACATGGGATTTTCTTTGTTGGTAAGTTTTTAATTACATCTTAAATTTCATTGACTGATTTTTGTTTATTTAGAAGTTTTATATCTTCTTGATTCAGCTTTGGTAATTCATACGTATCTAGGAATCTATCAATATCTTCTGTGTTTTCCTTCCTATTAGAACAAAGATTATTTAAGTAGGTGTTGATGATCTTCTGTATTTCAGCAGGATCTGTTTAGATTTCACCTTTTAATTCCTAATTGCATGAATTGTAATCTTTCTTTCCTTTTTGAGATAAGGTTGCCTAAGGGTTTATCAATTTTATTTTATCTTTCAAATATCCAACTCTTCAATTCATTGATTCTTTGTATTGCTTTCTTAATCTCTATTGCATTAATCTCTGCTCTGCTCTTATTTCCTCTCTCATACAAACTTTGTGCTTGAGTTGCTTTTCTTTTTATAGAAGTTGGAGATTCAACAATATGCTATTTATTTGAACTTGCTTTGTTTTCCTGATGTGAGAATTCACCGTTGTAAATTTCTCTCTTAGGACCACTTTCATTACATCCCATCAGTTTCAGTATGTTGCATCGGCATTATCATTTAATTGTAGATAGTGTTTAATTTCTTCTTTAATTTCATCTGTGACCCACTGGTTGTCCAGGAGGGTGTTATTTAATTTCAATCTGTTTAAGGACTTTTTCTTGGTTTCTTTTGCCATTGAGTTCCAATTTCATTTCAGTATGATCTGATAATATGCATGCAATAATTTCAATTCCTTTGCATTTTCTTAAACATATTCTATGAGCCAGTATGTGGTCTATTTTGGAGAACATCCCATGTACAGCTGAGAAGATGTGTATTCTGATGTTGTGGGGTGGAACACTCTGTAGACATCTACTAAGTCCATTTGTTCACAGGCTTGCTTCAGTTTTGATATTTCTTTGTTGATATTTTGTCTAGTTGATCTGTGTATTTGTGACAGTGAGATATTGAGGTCCCCCACTACAATTGTTTAATGCTTATTTGATCTTTGATGTCCATTAATATTTGTTTTGTATAATTGGGTGCACGGGTATTTGGCACACGCATATTTATGGTTGTTATCACTTCTTGGAGTTTTCCCTTAATAAGTACATAGTAACCATTTTTCTCTCTCTTGATTGGTGTTGGCTTGGATTTCACTTTGTCTGCAAATGGAATAGCTACCCCTGCTTTTTTCTGGGTTCCTGTCACATGAAGTATTATTTTCCATCTTTTGATTTTCAATCTATGAATTTCTTTTTTTAGTTGAACGTGTTTTTGTATGCAGCATATTGTTTCTTCTTGCTTCTTGATCCATTCTGCTAATGTTTCTTTTGATTGGTGAATTGAAGCCATTTATATTTATGGTTATAATTGATATGTAGTGGTTTATCCTTGTCATATTATTTTCCTGTTGTTGGCTCCCTGTCTTTTTTCTCTGTTTAATTGCTTGCCTTGCCTGGTGGCTCCTTCTATTGCTATTCATGGAAATGTAGACTTCTTTATCTTTTTCTAGAATATCATTTAGAAATTTGTGAGTAATTGTTTGGTGGTCATGAATTACTTCAGTTGTTCTTTGTCATGGAATTATGTTATCTCTCCATTGATTTTGAAAGATAGTTTTGCAGGTCACAATCTGGGTTGGAGGTTGTTTCCTTTCACAACTTGACATACTTCACTCCAAGCTCTCCTTGACTTAAGGGTTTGTGTTGAGAAGTCTGCCATGGCTCTGATGGGCTTTTCTTTATAGTAATTTGTTTCTTTTCTCTAATAGCATTTAATATTCTATTATTGTGCTGAATTTTTTGGCATCTTAATTATCATATAAGCCTTGGTGTAGTTTTATTTTGGCCATAGATAATTGGAGTTCTGCATGCCTCACTTATATGTGTGTTAAGCTTTTTTCCTTGTTTGGGAAGTTTTCTGCCATTACTTCTGTGGACATTTTTTTTTTAATGGCATTTGCATTGTCTCCTGCTTTCTCATTGACTCCAATCAATCTTATGTTAATATTCTTTGCATCATCTTGCAGCTGTTGGGTTGATTTTTCATGGTCTCTTCCTATTTCTAAAAAATCTCTCTTTTCATGATCCCTAACCAAGATCCTGTCTTCTAGGTCTGACATTCTGTCCTCACTTTGGTTCAATCAGCTGCATATAAATTCGATGGAGTTTTTAATCTCTTGGATATGTGTTTGAATCTGTTTCATGTATTCCATTTTTTCCCTATGTTTGGCATTCATGGTTTCCATCATTTTCCTAAATTCCTCTTTTTTTATCTGTGTTTAATCTAGATTCATGGGGTAGGTTCTTTGGTATGATCATCATCTCTTTTTTATTTTCCTTGAGGTATTATTTCTAATCTGATTTTTTCTACAGCCTCATTCATCTGTTTTATTTTTTTTTCCTGCTATCACTTCAGAAAGTCCAGGTGGGTGGCTTCTGATTTCCTATATCTCATTGTCCTCTGGACTTGTCCTAGGTGGGCTGGAAATCTGGGCTTGCATTTTGATTCTGTGCCTTGTCATTTTCCATTTTTTAATTTTAATTTGTTTTCTGTATTGATGCTTGTAAATTGCTTATGGTAGATAGTTTTATCACTAATATTAAGGCTTCCCTAGGAAATGTCTATTCCTCAGAGATGTCTTTTATTTGTAGCTGGCTTTTAATCTTTTTATCTGATCCAAGAGCCTACCTTCTGAATTTATTAGAGATAAATATTTGCTATTTGTCTCAGCACCCAGTCCTTTAGTACTGGACTATGGTGATGGTTATGACTCCAGACAATCACAGTGTCGTTATACAAGGGAGAACAACTGATTACAACAGGTATTACACCCTGGCTAAAGTATTACAATTAACAGTAACATTAGCATCAAACACAGCCTAGAAAGTGACAAACTGTGCTAATCATTTACCATAAAAATAAGATCTACAGTTATATAACAAAATCTAACAAAAACCAGGGACTTTTATGCAATGAGTTTTCCCTTAGTTGAGTGATTTTACACATTTGAGGTGATTTAAGAGGGACAGTGGACAAAGTAGAGAAAGAAACGAAGAGAAATGAAGTACAAGGAACCCTGGTTGACAAAGGATGATCACCCAACCTTTGGGAAACTGGAGAAGACAGGAGAGAAAGAATGAAGGAAAAATCAGAAGAATATCAAATTGAATCAGAAAGACTAGAGATAGTGTTCACTTGCTTAAAAATATCAAAAAATTAAGAAAAAAATTGAGGGAAGAGATAGCAGAGATGAGTAAAACAAACAATAAAAGTAAAAACCTAAACAAAGAAAAAAGACAGGAAAAGGTAGGAAAATGAAACAAACAAAGAGAAAAAATAATAAAGTTCCTCTGATGTCCACAGTTCCCTGGTAGTGTCTAAATCAGAGCCTAGATCTGTGCTGGGTAACCCCACCATTCCTGCAGTAGGATTGGTGCTGATATTGGCTTCTAGATGTGTGGGTTGGAGCCAATCTTCAGCCAGTAGACCTCTGTATGTCCCTCAGCAGCCCACCCACTCCTCACACAGTTTGTCTCCACATTGGTCTCCCAGTTGCTGTGGAGCCCTTGGAGACAGCCTGAGGCTGCTCCCAGCCCCATGTATAGTTGGCTCCTCCTGTTCCTTGCACATCCTCCTCCATTCCACTTTCACTTGCATGCCTGTGTCCTCTCATGCTGCTTGGTGCATGGTGCAGAGGGGTGGGGTCTGTAGGCTAACTCACTGCTCTTGCCACTGCTGTGGAGACAGCCCAAGGATGCTTGGTCCCTCTTCAGTTTCCTCTCCAGCAGCTGGACTGTCAATCTCCCACTGCTCTGCTGAGCCCAAGACTGCTTAAATCTCATGCATCACCATTCCTCTCTCCAGCCACTGTTTGAGGGGCAGTAGGGATCATGCTGTTCCACTCACTACTTTCACTGTCACTGCTGCAGTCTCTAACCTTGCTAACACAATGCTTCTGTCACCACCATGGAGACAGCTCGAGGCTGCTTGGTCCCTTTAATCTCTCCTGAAGTGGAAGTGCCAACTTTTGTCTCATTTCTGCACCATGGCCCAGGTCTGCTTAAATCCTGCATGTTGGTGTCCCTCTCTCAAGCCACTGGTTGTGGGACAGGAATGGTAGTGTTGTTTTTGAGTCACTACCTTCACCACCACTGCCACTGCTGTCTCTAACCTTGTTGTCCCTTGTCAGCAGTTTTTCATTTTATGAAGATACATACTCCAGTATTCAATGTGTAAATATTATCTAGGTAATCTCTTCTTCTTGGATTGATCCATTAATATGTGGTGACCTTCTTTGTCTCTTCTAATTAGTTTTAGTTTGAAGTTTACCATGTCTGAGATAAAAATTGTTGTTTTTGATGTCCTGGTGCATATTGTTTTCCATTCTTAATTTTTAGTCTATGAATATCTTTTTGGATTAGACGAGTTTCTTGATTGCAACAGAGTGTTGGATTCTGTTTTTTGATCCAGTCTGCCAATCTGTGTCTTTCAATTGGAGAACTGAGGCCAATAACATTGAGAGATATTACTGAGATGTGTTGATTATTTACTGTAATTGTCTTCTTTCTCTGTTGGGGACTTCTTTCTTTCTCTTTTCCTGATATTTTTGTTGTTTTTTATATGTTCAACTTGAACTTTTTGTTTCCTCTGTAATTTTAGCTGCGTTGGTTTCAAACATTCTGTCAAGAATATTATTAAATATTTTCTGGAGTGCTGGTTTAGCACTCATTTATATTTTGAGCTGATCTTTTTTCTTGGAAATTCCTTAATTCTCCAACCATTTTGAAGGATAGCTTTGCCGGATAGCTTAATCTGGATCGGAAGTTATTTGCTGTTAGGGCTTGCAAAACTTCACTCCATGTTCTTCTGACCTTTAAGGTTTGTGTTGAGAAGTCTGCTGTAATTCTAATCAGTTTACCTTTATAGGTGATTTTTTTGTTTTTCTCTGACTCCTTTTAAAATTCTGCGCTTTTTTTTTCCTGGATATTCAGTAATTTAATATGGGTATTCCTTGTTGAATTTCTTTTTTCCTCATATTCGTTTGGTGTTCTGCAAACATTGCTTACTTGTATTTTAAACTATTTTCTTATATTTGGGAAATTTTCTTCTATGATTTTTGTGAACATGTTAGTAAATCCATCTCTGTTATCTTCTAGTTTTTCTCTAACTCAGATTAGCCTTAGATTGGTCTTTTTAATGTCATCTAGTAGCTGCTGGACTATCTTCTCTTGTTCACTTATTTTTGTGGCTTCATTGAGTACTTCATCATAATTCACTATTTTGTCCTCAATTTCAGACACTATTTTCACATTGGTCATTTCTGGAAATTTAAATTCTATAATTTTTTATTTCAGCTATTTCTGCCTAACATCTTTTCGAGGAGTTTGTATCCATGTTAAATCTGTCATTCAAGTTTTGAGTGGTTTTGGTTAGCTCATTCAGTTTTTCACTTCTTTCCTTTGAATTCACCATGGGCATATTGAATGATACTGCTGTAAATTTTTGGTTCAGTCCTTTTTGAAATCATCTAGTTTCTTCATCCTTTCTATAAACTTTTTGTAGGGTTCTATTACCTGATGTTTGCTTTCCTCTCCCTTTGTGACCCCTCGCTCTGCCTTAGGAGAGTTGGAAGACCTTGGGGGTCTTCTGTTGCCTTGATTCTCCATAGTCATATGTTTATGTATGTCTTTTTAAAATTTTTGATTGTTCATGTATATACATGCATTTTTATATACCCTCCCTCTGTTTTTTTCCCCTCTTCTCTGGTTGGGTACTGTAGTTTGAGGTATAGTACAATATAGTTTATACTCTACTATAGTTTATGTGAAGATTTTCAGTAAGATGTTGGCTCCTCATAAAGTCTTTACAACTTTGTATGTCCAGTGATAGTATTTACTCCTTCTGTTATTTACTTTAAGTGATTTAGTCTCTGTTCCTATGTTTTGCAGAGAGAATTACTTCTGGTTATAACAGCATCAACTTTTCAGAGATGTCCTCTAGGCTTAGCTAGCTACTGGCTACTACCTTCTTTCATCAGGGAGGAAAGGTTGCAGTCTTTTTGGCATAGTACCAGTTCTTTGGTACTGTAGTATTTTCTATGATCCCCCCAGGAAATCTGGATATTGGCATACACAAAACACCGATTGATTGCAAAACCAAAATACCACATTTTCTTTGTTCATTCATTTGTTGATAGACATATAGGCTGCTTCCAAGATTTAGCTATCATGAACTTTGGTGCTAAAACATGGGTATGCATACATCTCTGTAACATAATTTCTTTAACCCTTTTGGGAAGATACCTAGAAAAGGAATATTTGGGTTAAGTGGAATTTTTATTTTTAGTTTTTTGAAGGATCTCCATACTGATTTCATTTGTGGTTGGTCTAGTTTAATTCTCTCCAACAACGTAGAAGTATTGCTTTATCCCACAGCCTTGCCAGCAATTGTTATTTGCTTGATGATAGCAATTCTTTCTGGAGTAAGATAGAATCTGAGTTGTTTATGCATTTCTGTAAAGGTCAGCAATGTTGAAAGTTTTCATGTATTTATATTTTGACCATTCGTACTTGTTTTGAGAATTGTCTATTAATTTCAGTTGCCAATTTTTGGATTTGGGTCTTTTATTTTGGGTGGTCTAATTTTTTAAAGTTCTTTACATTTTCTATAAGCGCTTTGTCTGAGGAATAACTGACGAAATTCTTTTCTCATTCTGTAGGCTTTCTCTTTGTTGGCTGTTTCATTTGTTGTACAGAAGCTTTTGAGTTTGGTATGATCACATTTGCTCTTTCTTGACACTATTTATTTTGCCATCTGGCTTCTGCTAAGAAAGTCCTTTCCTATGCCTATGTCTTCAAGAGTTTTCCTAATTTATCTTCCAACAGATCATTTGTGTTTTTTTTTTTTGTTTTTTGTGTGTGTGTGTGTGTGGGTACTGGGGGGTCGACCTCAGGACCTCGAGCGCCAGCAGGTGCCCGTGCCGCTGAGCGATATCACTGGCCCCTTTTTCGTATGTGGGATCCGGGAGTCGAACTCGGGCCCTCGCGCTTGCCGGGCAGGCGCTTAAGCCACTGAGCCATCTCACCAGCCCAGATCATTTGTGTTTTAACATTCAGATCTCTCATTCATTTTTATCTTAGTTTAGTACATTGTGAGATATATGGGTCTAGAGTCAATCTTCTGCAGGAGGATAGCTAAGTTTCCCAGCACCCTTTTCTAAAGAGGCTATTTTTCCTCCAGTGTTATGTTTTTTGCCTCTATCAAAGATCAAATAGCTGAATGTGCCTGGAGTGTTTTTGCATCCTCTACTCTGTTGATCTATGTGTGTCCTTTGTGCTAGAACCATGTTCTTTTATTGTTTTTTTTTTTTAAATCACTGTTGCATTGTGATATAATTTAAAGTCCTGGATTGTGATGCTTCCTACTTTGCTCTTTTTACCCGGGATTGCTTTCCTTATTCTGGATCTCTTCTGGTTCCATATGAATTTTAGTATTGTTTGGTCTGTTTCTGTGAGATTGTCTGTTGAGATTTTGATTGGGATTGCAATAAGTATGTATATCAGTTTTGGAGATATGGCCATTTTGACTATATTGTTTCTGCCTACCAAGGCACCAGGGACATCTTTCCATTTTTAGATGTCCTCTTTGATCTAATTTTTCAAAGTTTTGTAGTTTTTTTTTTTTTTTGTGGGTACCGGGGGTCGACCTCAGGAACTCGCGTGCCAACAGGCACCCGTGCCGCTGAGCGATATCACCGGCCCCTTTTTCGTATGTGGGTTCCAGGAGTCGAACTCGGGCCCTTGCGCTTGCCAGGCAGGCACTTATGCCGCTGAGCCAGCTCTTTGATTTCCTTGGTGAGGTTAGTTTCTACGTATTTAATTTTTCCTGATGCTATTGTGAATGATATTGTTTTCCTAACTTTACCTCTGTATTGATGTACATAAATGCTATTGACTTTTGTGTGTTGATTTTGCATCCTGCTACATTGCAGAATTTGCTTATTAATTTTAGGAAACTTTTGGTAGATTTTTTTTAAGGTCTTCTACATATAGGATTATGTTTTCTGCCAAAAAAAATTTACTTCTTCTTTTCCTATTCATAGTCCTTTTATTCCTTTCACTTGCCTTATTGCCCAGACTAATGTTTTTAATACTGTATTGGATAAGAGTGGTGATAATGGATATATTTGTCTTCTTCCTGATTTTAGAGAAAAAACTTCCAGTTTCTCACCATTTAATATAGTGTTGTCAGTACATTTGTCACAAATGGCTTTTATTAGATTAAGATGTTGGCAGTATATTTGTCACAAATGACTTTTATCAGATGAAAGTAAGGTCCTTCTATACCTATTTTCCTCAGAATTTTTATTATGAATGGATGTTGGAGTTTGTCAAAGGCTTTTTCCACATCTATTTATATGATCATATGATTTTGACCTTGCTTGTGCTTATGCAATGTATTCCATTTATTGATTTGTTTATATTGAGTCAGGCTTGCATCCCTGAGATGAATTCTACATGATCAGGGTGTATGATTTTTTTTTGCATTCCATTTGTCAGTATATTGTTGAGGATATTTCTATCTATGTTCATTAATGAGATTAGATATTATATATCTTTTTTGTTTTGATACTTTTCTGGCTTTGAGTTCCAGGTAATGCTAGTTCCTGGGAATGACTTTGGGAGTACTCATTCTCCTTCAATTTGATTAAAGAGTTTGGGTAATATTCATATGAGATCTTCCTTAAAGTTCTTTTAGATTTTAGCAGTGCATCTATCTGTACCTGGGCTTTTCTTTGTTGGTAGGTTTTTTTTTTTAATTTTATTATTGCTTCAATTTCATTGCCTGTTATTAAATCATTCAAGGGTTTTATATCTTCTTGGTACAGTATTGTTAATTCATATGTGTTTACAAAACTATCCATTTTTTCTGAATTCTCTAATTTATTGGAATACAGCATTGTGAAGTAGTTGCTAATAATCTTCTGGATTTTGGCAATGTCCCTTGTGTATTTACCTTTTTCATCTCTAATTTTATTGATTTGTGCATTTTCCCCTTGTTTAGGTATGATTGACTAAGAATCTATTTTGTTAATTTTTTCAAAGAAGAAGCTCTTCAATACATTGATTCTTTGTATTTTTTTAGTCTTAGTTTCATTGATTTCTTCTCTTATCTTTATAATATCCCTCCTTATTCTATTTTTGGATTTGGATTATTGGTTTTTCTATGATTTTGAGGTCCATCACAAGGTTACTTATTTGAGCTCACTTTTTCTGATGTGGGCATCCACAGCTAAAATCTTTCCTCCTGGGACTGCTTTCACTGTGTTCCATAAGCTCTGGTATGTTGTACTGACATTATTGTCTAATTCTAGAAATTGTCTTATTTCTTCCTTGATTTGCTCTGTAACCCATTGATTATTCAAGAGTGTGTTATTTAATTTCCATGCATTTGCATTATTTCTGTGGTTTCTTTTACCATTGATTTCTAGTTTTGTTGCACTATGATCTGCTAACATGCATGGGATACTTCAATTGTTTCACATTTACTTAAGTATAGGTTCTTAGTATGTAGTCTATTTTGGAGAAAGTTCAATGTGTCACATAGAAGAATGTGTATTTGTTGTCCTTGGGTGGAACACTCTGTAGATATATATTAAGTTCATTTGTTTGAAGATTTGATTAAACTCTGATATTTCTTTGTTGATTATTTTTGTCTTGTTGATCTGTCTGATTGTAATAGTTGGGTATTGAGGTTTGCCACTATAACTTTACTGATGTATATCTGATCTTTTATGTATAGTAATGTTTGTTTTATGAAGTTGGATGTGCTATTGTTCAGTGCACCTATGTTTATAATGTTATATCTTTCTGTTGAATTACTCTCTTAACAAATGTGTAGTGATCTTCACCTCTTCTGATCAGTTTTGCTTAAAGTCTACTTTATCTGAAAGTAGGATAGCTACTTTTCCTTGTTTTGGGGTTCTTGTTGCAAGACATATTGTTTTCCATCCTTGATTTTTAGTCTATGAATTTCTTTTTCATTAAATGTGTTTCTTGAATATAGTATGCTGTTTGTTTATTTCTTGATCCATTCTGCAAATCTGTGTTCCTTTAATGAAGGAATTGAGACCATTCACAGTGAGAGCTATTTTGTAAAGATACTGACTTATTCCTGTTACTGAATTATTTTCCTCTTGCTGATTTTCTTTCCTTGAATTATCCTTAACTATTTACCCTACCTGTTGTATTCTTCCTTTAGACCTTTTGGCAAAGTTAGCTTCATTGTCTTTTCCTAGGGTTTTCTTGAGATGTTTTTGGAGATGTTTCTTGTGATGGTTTGTAGGTCATGAATTCCTTTAGGTGCTCTTGTCTTCAAACTATCTTATTCCTTCAATGATTTCAAAGGGAGCTTTGCAGTATATATCGGTCTGGGTTAGAAGTTGTTTTCTTTAGGGCTTGAAATATTTCACTGAAAGCTTTCTTGGCTTTTAAGTTTTGTTTTCAGAAGTCTGCTGTAACATTAATGGGTTTATTTTATGCTATTTTTTGCTTTTCTCTAACATCTTTTAAGATGCTGACCTTGTGTTGGATTTCTGGGATTTTGAATATAATGTGTCTTGGAGAAGAACTTTTCTTATCATGGCTATTTTGGATTCTGTATGTCTTGTTTATCTGTATGTTAAGTACTGTCCTCATACTTGGAAAGTTTTCTGCTATTATTTCTGTAAATCAATTATTTATGCTATTTGTTCTATTTTCTGGATTTTCATTAATTCTAATTCATCTTAGATTAGGCTTCTTTGCATTATCAAGCATGTATTGGATCCATTTTTCATGTTCATTGTTGTTTTTAAGGTATCTCTCAAGTACTGGTCACTGACAACAGCCTTATCTTCTAGTTCTGACACTCTGCCCTCACAGTTTTCACTTCTGCTTCCCATATGTACTTTCAATAGAATTTTTAATTTCCTGAATGTCCTTTATGTACCTTTTCATCCATTCTTCTTTTCTATACTGGGCATTCATGGTTTGTATCTTTTTGTTTCACTCAGCTAGATTTTATTAGTGTCTTATGTAGACATGCTGATTGTTTTGTTTATTAGATCCATTATCTGTTTAGTTAGACCTTCTTTGTTCCCACCATGCTCCTTATTGATATATTTTTAAAATCGCCTCTATTATCCTTAAATAATTTGACTGTGTGACTTTTGATTTCTTTCTTCTTGATGCCCCATTGACCAGCTTTGAAAAAGTTATGTGTTTTGTAAGTATTTTGTTGCCATGTTTTATGAGATTTCTATTTTTTGTTTATTTGTTTTCGGTGTTGTGTCTTGAAGGTTGATTATAGTGGAAGCCTTTAATTTATTTTCTAGTATGGGACCTCTTTAGGTAGGGACTACTTTTCAGTGATTACTCTGGATGTGGCTAATCCTAGGCTTTTGCATCTGTCCTAGAGTCCTACCACCTCCACTTATTTTGGAGGTGATGCTGCAGTGTATTTGGCTCAGTATGCTGTTCTCTGGGAATGGGTGGGAGTATTGTTATGACAACAAAGCATTCAAGATATTGAGACACATAGAAAACCAACTGATAGCAACAACTACTTCAGTTTGGCTACCGTAATAAAATCACCAACAATAAAAGCACCTAAGGCAAACTTAATATTGAAATACCCTGTAAACCAATAATGTACCAACCCTTAACCATAGAAAAGAGATATGTAATTATAGTAAAAACAGTAAGACAAAACAAATATTTACTTACAGTAAATAACTACTAAATGAATGACTTTACCTCCACTAACAATAGAACAGTATTCAACTGTAATAGCATAGAATTAACTAGCTCAACATTCATAAAGCTTAATGATTTTACTAGTAAAGATAGAGTGGACTGGGAATTAGTGAAAAAAGTAAAATTTAAAATATTAATCAATGGAAGATGGGAAGGAGGAGAAAAAAATGAACTAGGAGGTCCTATTGTGGAATAAAAAGAAATTAGTAGTATTAGATTACAGTAAAAGAAAAGAACAAAGGAGAAAAAAGGAAAAACAAAGAGCAAAATAAAGAGGAACAAAAGAAAAACAAGAAGAGAAAAAGTTAAAACAAGAAAACCCCCAAATCTTCAAAAACCAATGAAGGAAAAACAAAGGGAGAGAAAAACTGAGTCAATAAAAAAACCCTTTTTTGAATGAGTGTTTTTTTCTAGAACCTGCATTCTTGGAAGCCAGCAAGCCACTATTTTCTCTGCCTAAGTTTATAACCTGTGGGTTTGAGAGTTGTCTCTCTGAGCCATGAGCCCCTCTTTCTGTGCACTGCAGCCTATGGTAACCATTCAAACCAAAGCATACCCTTGCTCATGTTGATAGATAGGAAAAAACAATCAGCCCTCTGGTCCCTGCTGGATGGAGGTCCCAGGTCAGGGGCTCAAGAAGACATTTGACTTAATTCCAACACTTTTATACGCAGCCTCCTTTGAAAGTCACACTCACAGGGCCTGTTTTCTCACTATGGAGGGCAAGACCTGTGTCTTTCCCATCCTGAACTTATACTTGTCAGGAAATTAACGTCTAATCTGCACCCTCTCTATGTGGCTCTCACTCAATCACTGTGAAGGGTAACATTGGAAACCCACAAGTGGAATTTTTCTGTAATTGTTCTGTGACTCGGTTTTAAACAACCAATCCCTTCCAAAAATGACACCTGATTAAGCACTGTCTGGCAATATGGTGGGTTTCTTCTCCAGCTTTAGCCTGCTGTGAAGGAGTCACTTTTGGAGTAAAACTCCATGCTGTTTTTGTAACTTACTATAACTGCGGTCTCTGCTTGGGGCTAACACTTCTGGCCAGGTCTATACTTTCTCCATGGCCTTACCTTCTCACTCTGGGCATTGGCCTAGTCTACTATCAGGTCTGTCCGTTGGTCAGCACTTCAGCTGCCCCATGCCAAGGGGAAACAAAATGCAGAGCCAGCTTCCAGTTGTCAGATGGCTGTTGCCAGGGGACAGAATCCACAGGCACAGAAAATATGTGCAGGGTGAGGCTGCTGCCTTACCTGAGCTGCATGGGGCATGGCCCCATTCTCTGTCCTTTTAAAAGTTTCTCTTCTGAGCATGTTGTTATTCCTCTAATAGCAAAGAAAAAGGATAGTATTTTCTAAAAAAGAAGGTGTTTGTGTTTGTGTGTGTTTGTGTGTCTGGGATTGGGGAAGAAAGATACACTTGGAAGATAAAGAAAAATGAATGACTTTTAGATCTAGGAGACAGGAAGCTGAAAGGGAATGCAGCCTAGCTTAGAGTAGATGATTAAAATCTAGAAGTAACTACTTAGAATTGGGACTAACTTTGTTGCTTTTCATAGAGAACATAGGGCCTGAAATGGGTATACTGGAAATTGTGTGTGTGTGTGTGTTTTCTGTTAATGGTGAAGTTTGAGAAGAGTGACTCATAATATGGCAGCAGTGGGAAGTACAGTGAAAGAGCCTCAAGAACAAGCTTAATGTTAGGGTACCAATTTGGTTTTAGTCTTGTCACTCCCATGTCTATCCTCATTCCCTTTATGGGGCTTGACACAGAATAAGCTAGTTAGTGTTTGTTGACTGGACATTTGAGTGGCAAAGAGACAGAAGCTTTCCTGCCTAGGAGGGAAAGTAGGAATTTATGGGATGTGTATATTTTTAAATTTTTATTGTGAAAATTTTCAGCTATATATTAAAAGTACATAATTTAATAATGAACCCCCATGTGTACTAAACTCATCTTCAACAATTACTAGCACATGGCTAATCTTAGTTCATATATACTCTAGTCTCCTCCTTCTACCCAGTTCACACTAGATTATTTTGAAGCAAGTTATATAATTTCGATTTTTTTTTTCAATGTGGGTACCGAGAGTCGACCTCAGGACCTCACACTTGCCAGGCAGGCACTTATGCCGCTGAGCTATCTCACCGGCCCTGGATAAGTATTTTAAAGTTTAAAATATATTGAAAAATTTCTGTGAAATGGCTGAACCAATTTATGTTTCCATCAGCAGTGTTTGAAATTACGTCTTTTTCATATGTTAGTCAATCTGAAAATTATCAGACTTTAAAATTTTCATTAATCAGAAATAGTATTTTATTGTTTCAATTTGCATTTCTCTGTCTAGTAGTGAAATTGGGCATGTTTTCGTATCTTTAGAATTTACATTTTCCCTTTTGTTAACTACCTGTTCAAATCTTTTGCCAAGTAATAGTAACCCAAATGCATGGTACTGGCATAAAAACAGATGCAGAAATAGTGGAACAGAATAGATAATCCCAAAAAAATTATGTGGCTAACAAGCAACTGCTTTTCGACAAAGGCAGCAAAAACATACATTGGACAAAGGAAAGTCTATTTAATAAATGATTATGGAAAAACTGAATCTTCATATGCAGAAGAATGAAACTAGATTCCTATCTCTCACAATACCAAAATGAACTTTAAAAAGTTCACAAATTTAAATGTAATAACTGAAGCTATGAAACTGCTAGAACAAAATATATAGGAAATACTTTAGGACATTGGTCTGTGCAATAATATTTTGGATTTGACCCTAAATAAAGCAAAAGCAGAAAATTGACACATGGGATTACATCAAACTAAAGAGATCCTGTACAGCAAAGGAAATAATGGACAGAGTGAAGAGATAACCTAGAAAATGGGAGAAGATATTTATTTTTTTATTTATTTATGTATTATTTTATAGAGAAAAAATAAAAATAACAATAAAACAGATTTTCAAACAGGTTAGTAGGAGAGTTACAATAATTAATATATTGCATATTTTTGTCTTCATAGTAGCTATTCAGAGTACAAGATGTAGGCATGATATCTTGTCCAAACAATATTAGCACCAAATTTTCTTTTCAATGAACTAAGAGAAAATAGCTTTATAACTATCTTAATTATCTTGTGTATAATTTTTCCCTTTCTTCCTTTCCCCTTGTCCCCATCACAGGTTGTCTTTTCTTTTGAACAGTTTCTTCCCAATTCACAATACCTATTGTACACTTTGGATCTTATTTACTCATTCAGTTTCTCACACTAGTGAGACAATATGATATTTATACATAGGGGTCTGATTTATTTCACTTATGAGCATGGCAGAAGATGTTTATGTATTGTTCATTTGATAGCGGATTCATTTCTAGAATATATAAAGAACCCAATTTAATAGCAAGAAAAATATTACCAAAAATGGGCTAAGAGGGGGCTGGGGGCATAGCTCAGTGGCACAGCACCTGCCTAGCTAGTGTGAAGTCCTAAGTTTGAATCCCAGTACCCACAAAACAAAAACACACAAACAAAAATGGGCTAATACCTGCATAGACATTTTTCAGAAGAAGACATACAAATGGCCAACAAGTATATGAAAAAATGCTCAATGTCACTAATCATTACATGAAAGTCAAAATCGCAATGAGCTACCATCTCATTTAGAATAGCTATTATAAAAGAAATACTGGCAAGGATGCAGAGAAAGGGGAAGAGTTATACATTTTTGATGGGAATATAAATTAGTACAGCTGTTACAGAGAATAGTATAACAGTTCCACAAATATCACAAATAAGCTTGGCATGGTGGTGAATGTCTGTAATCCCAGCTACTTGGAAGGCTGCGGCAGAAGAATTTCAACTTTGAGGAGAGCCTTGGCCTGAGACCCTGTCTCAAAACAAAAAGATATAAAAGGGCTGGGTTTGTAGCTCAGTGGTAGAGCACTTGTTTAGCATGCATGAGGCACTGGGTTCAATCCCCAGGACTTCAAAAAACAAACAAATTTTAGAAATAGAACTACCATATGATCCAACAGTCCCACTATGGGATATGTATCTAAAGGAAATAAAATAAGTATGCTGAAGAGATATCTGCATTAACATGTTTATTACAGCAATACTTACAATAGCTAAGCTATGGGATCAAACTAGACATCCATGGTTAGATGGATGGATAAAGAAAATGTAATAAATATACACAATGTAATATTTTCATCCACAAAAAAAATGAAATTTTGTCATTTGTAGCAATGGAACTGGAGGACATTGTATTAAATGAAATGTCAGGAACACACACACAAACACACACACACACACACACACACACACACAACACAAAACAAATACCACATGTTCCCACCTATATGTGGAAGCTAAAAAGCTGATCTCAAATAACAGAATAGATTGGTGGTTACTAGAGCCTGGGGAGAATGAAAAAAAGGGAGGTTGTAAAGAGGATGGTTAGAGGGTACAGTTGTATGTTGGAAGAACTGGAGATTAATGCAAAATGATTTGATTACATTGGATGAACTGGTCTCTACAGCTTTGGGGAGATTTTTTTGATTCTGTGGGCAGGCTGAACCATAAACTTAGTGTTCCCTTTTCTTGAATACCATCTAAGCCACATTGACACATTATTTTATTTTTGTCTTCCCATTTCTCTAACTTCCATGGAATCACATTCCCCACTTCTCAACCAACCACTCCTTTGCTATGCCAACACAGCAGTAATCTCAGCCAACTTGCAACAAAACTGATCAGATTACTGTTCTGTACACCAAATACCATTCCTGCTATGCCTTACCGAGGATTGTACTTGGGATAAAACCCAATCATTTGATGAAGGCTTGAAACATAACTGATTCCTATCACATCACTAATTCAGTAATACGTACCCAAATTCTTTCTGAGCTCAACTTTTTCTGCAAAGGGCTGAGCTCATATGTTTTTGTTCATTTAATTTAGGTCAGTTTCTTTTCCTTTTTTTCTTTTTTTTTTTTTTTTTTGGTGGGTACTGGGTGTCAAACTCAGGACCTCGTGGGCCAGTAGGCGCCCGTGCTGCTGAATGATATCACCAGCCCTTTTTTCCTATGTGGGTACCAGGAGCCGAACTCAGGACCTCATGCTTGCCAGGCAGGCGCTTATGCCACTGAGCTATCTCACCGGCCCTAACTTAGGTCAGTTTCTAAGTTGGCCTCTCTATGAGCAAGTAGAGGAGCTGGGAGTGGATAGAAGGAGTGCTTCGACATATCTTCACAATAGCTATCCAGGATTTAATGCACTCAGAATTGATAATAATCAGCTTTAACATATTTCATTTAGTAACTATAAGATACTAGTGAGCTATACATTTTTGTCCTGTTTACTGATGAGGAAAACAATATTTAGAAAGACTGTGGGCCTTGTTTAACATTTATACAACTAATTATGAGCAGAGAGGAACCCAGAAATTCTCTTGATTACAAATCCAGGGCTTTTTGACTATTCATTTGTCTTTACCTGAGTTTGTAGGAATTCCCATGTGTGCTACTCTTTCCATGGCTATCCTGTCTCTGGCCATATCTGGGAGTCTCACAGAGAGCAAAAATGCCAGTGCTATAATCATTTGGCACTTTGTCCATGAAGTAGAAGATAAAAGAAGCTTGCTTCATTGTTCAGGCTTTGCTGCCTGTGAAGTGACAGGGGTTAAAGAGGAGATGAAATACTCTACTATAGTACAAAGAAGCTTCCATTTGCCTGGGATTTATAATGTTATGAGAGAGGCATCAATGGACAATGAACTAAGAATATGGTCTCTGTCTGTATTAAATTCCTGGGGTGACCATAACGAAGTACCATAGGTTGGGTGTCTTAAACAAATGAAATTTATTTTCTCAGAGTTGTAGAAGCTAGAAGCCCAATATAGAGACGTTGGTCCATTTGGTTTTTCTGAGGCCTGAGGCTTATAGATCATCAGCTTCCCATTTTGTCCTCACATGGCCTTTCCACTATGAGTATATATGTCTGTTGTCTCTTTTTGTGTCCAAAATTCCCTCCTTATGAGGACACAAGTCAGATAACATTAGGGCCCACCCTAAGAATATCATTTTAATTCTTTAAATGTCTGGCCTCTAAATTCAGTCATATTCTGAATAGGGGTTAATGCTTCAGCATATGAATTTGAGGAAGAGAAACAAAGCTCATAACACACCCTTTTGTTCCTCAGAGCTTGGGCTGAAACTAGTTCATCTTTTCAATTTAAATAACTAGCAGCTGGATAAAGAGACACATAAGTATTTTCAAGATGAACCACGTGGGCTGGGTTACTTAGTACCTGTTCCCCTTCTCCCCAGGATCCAGCACTTTCATCCCAGTTAAGTCAATAGTTTCAGGGTTGCTCCATAACCACCCATTGTCTGTTGCTAGCAGAATCTTGGTGGTTTTTGTTGTTGTCATTGTTGTTGTTGTTGTTTTGTTTTTTTCTGCTGAATTTTCTCTTTTGTCCTTTTTGGCAGATATCTGATTCCTTGAGTGAAGTTTTGGCTCTTAATTTTCTAGACACAAGTATGGAGAATAAAAGTTTTGTCTATATCTCTATGTATTTAATGCAGATTGAGTAATTTTGTCTTTAAACAATGGCAGTCATAAATATGGTGAATATAGATTTCAGATTTCTCAGCATAGCCCTAGGTCCAAATATTTGGTCCTATTGTTTCTATAATTACATGCACATTTTTTAGACTGGTTGCTCTAATGTGGGTCCAGAAAATATACTTTGTGAAGGTGCTAAGTGGATTTTAGTACTTCTTTTAATAACTTTCATTATTTGGGGGATAAATTGTTAGCTGAACATAGCATTCAGGTTCTTCAGTACATCTATCCAACTTTACCTCCTGTCATTCCTCAACAATATTTTTGCACCAAACCATACAGAATTTTAGTCAAAACTTGCTTGTCTCTTTCACATATCCACATCTTTGTACATGCTGTTTTAGGATAGTCTTCTAGAATGATAGTGATGCCCATCTTCCCACCTTGACTTGTAACCAGCCTGCTAACCTCTTATTTATCTATCAAGTTTCTGTTCAGATCTTCCTAAAACTGGTTCTGCTCTCCCAAAAAAGTTAATCACTCCTGTTTTGCCACTGTAGCTCATAATACTATCTTCTGTATTATACTTAAACGTATTATAGTGATGAGTACAACAGAGTAATTATAACCCTGTTGGTTTGGCTATTTTCCCCACTAGACAGGCACTAGGCTCAGAATATGTACTCAGGTGATTGTTAAATGACTGAGAGAAAGAATGGGAAAAATGTTACCAAGAATAAGTGTTTGCTTTTTCCCATCTTCCAACATAGTCTACATAATTTCTGTGATTAAAATGATGATATAGGAGATATGTAGGATCAATATTGGGTTCACACAGCCTGGAATAGTCTTCTAGCTTGTTTACCAGTTGTGGAAACTGATCAAATCTTAGTTAAATTTCTAATTCTGGGCCCTAAGAAGACTAGTTTCTATTGTGGATTAATGTACATCCCAAAGGGATGAGAGAGGAGGATAGTCTGATAGAAATGTTCCTGGATAAATGGGTATTATGTTGAAAAGTCCAAAAAATCTGGGTTTTCCCATGGCCATTACTATCCCAGTGTCCCCAGAAAAGACTCTGGGAGAGAAGAACATTGCCACATTGATGGGGAAATGCCAGCCTGGAAATTGCCACACATACGACTCAGGGGAAGTAATATGGAGGTGGAGTCTAGGGCAGAATAATACAGAGGGACTGATGCAAAAAACTAACTGTCATTATTGAGCAACTGAAGAGGTATGGGCTAGAAGTACAAACTGTTGATGCTGGGACTTCCTTTCCACAATGACTCTGCAGTCCAGAGGTTGGGGAAGCAGTTACAGAGGCCACCTCAGGCCAAGCCTGGGATAAGAGTGGTTACAGATAAGCTACCCACCCATGAGTTCCCACCCCATCCTACTTTCGTCTGTTGTTACCTCAGATCTGACAATAGCCCTGCAATGTAGGCAAGGCAAAAATTATGACCTTCATTTTATACTTGAAGGTGTCAAGTCCCAGAGAAGTGGGCCATGAGACAGCCTCTTCCTCTGCCCAAATGTTCAGTTGCTCTTACCTCATGGTCCCTCCATGCACAGAACCTGGGCCATGCTCTGACTGGAGTCATCTATCCATATAATTTAACAGTTACTCTCCTTTCTATGCATTCAATTTCTCTATTTCAATTTATTCATACCATTTTCCATTGATGCTAATTCACCTCAGTCTAGCTTATGTTGAGTAAAGGGTTTTAATCATTGACTCACAAATTATTATTTAATACCGCATACCATGTGCTGTGCTAAGCACTATCCAATACATCAATGAATAAAACACAGCCTCTAGTAATCTCATAGAGCTCCCAATCACAAAAATGCAGTATCTACAACCAAGTAGGTTGCAAGCAGTAAACATATAAATTGAACAAAAATAAATTTTCCATACAGTAGAAATTGCTATGAACAAAATTGGTAGGGTTTTGTGTATGAGGTAAAAGGGACAGGAAAGCTATTTTGTCTAGGGTTGGCAAGGAAACTATTCTATGGAAATGATGACCTGAATGATGAGAAGGAGGCAGCCGTAGGTTGAAGGAAATTTCAAAGGCTCTGAAGTAAGAAAGAGCCAATGAAGTACATAGTCCAGATAACTCAAGGTGATAAACACCTAGAGGAAGCATGGTATGCAGAAAAGACATTAGATGCAACTTTAGGAATCCTTTTGCTTGTATACCCACCCTGGTAAGAATTCTTTATATGTAATGGAAGAAAACCAGCATGTAATGTGTATTTTTATGTGCCAGACATGAACTAGCCCCTTTCCTGCATGGATTTTAAAATTTCCTTAAGTTTCAGCAAGATCATCTGTATAACAATAGGCTAAAACTATTTGGGATTTTTAGTGCCCTATAGCTTGGAGAGATGAGATAGTCTAATCTATTATCCCTTCCTTCTGTTAGGAAGCTGGTGCTCAGGAAGATAAAGTGCTTTTGCTTCAGGTTGTGTGTTAGATATATACATTCTTCTTTAACTCTAGGCCTGATCACTATGATAAGGTTGAAAGAGTCTCATATGAACTAAAACAAAGTGGATAAGTCAGACATTCTTCCCAGGAAGAAGCCATGGATAGAAAAGTTCTATTTTAAATACAGGATGAGGAAGTTATCTGATGAGCCCTTTGACAGTACGGTTATTTCCTGGGATTTCAGCAAAGTTTTTCTTATCGGCAGATATTTCCAGGAAGAGTAGAAATTACACCACAGTGTTCTGGGTAGATAAGGCTTATGTTGGTGGGGACAGAGACCCTGGAAGGAAGATAGAAGTAAAGTCTAAAATCTATGTGCCTTTCTTGGAAAGAATGTTGTGTTTCAAATCCATTTTCTTTGGTTTCCAATAGCCATTTTTGCTATTACTCCTGCTCCTTCTCCTCTTCCACCCTTTTCTTCTTCCTCTTCTTCTGGTCTATGCAATCCAGAATACTCACATTGGCTACACCCAGTTATACCTTTAGGCTCAGAATCAGCCCAGCACTGATCCTCATACCTAATATCCCAGATTGAAGACAGGATAGGAGAAAATAAGGCAAGAAAAATTAGAGGAGACAGATGATAAGGTGGGAGAAAAATGAATAGAAGAAGGAAAGCAGGGGGAGGAGGAAAAGTAACCTCCACCTGTTGACTAGTAGGCTTACCAATCCTGCTTCACTATGCAAGAAATTTTTCTAAGTTCTATTATTTTCCAGTAAAATAGCATTTGATCTTGATTAAAAAACTGTCACATTGGTTATGAAGCTTCTCAAATTGATTCCATCAACAGGAATAAAATGTACTTCTATCTGCAAATCCTCTGACTCTTCCAGACTTCCCTATGCCCACTACTGTTTCTACTAGAGGAGAGGGTAGAGCTCTTTGTGCATACGTGTAAGGGAAATTCGGATTCCATTTCTTCCTTCTCCTTACCCAATGAAAAAATTTCCTCTGAGATTTCAACCAATAAAATCATCATATAATAGATTGGTCATCTGGAGATGTCATGAAGGGGAAGGGAACTCTCACTAATCAAGGCAGGAAAAAACAGGCCTTTCAGATATTGGAATCTAATTAAGGTAGAATCTCAAGATGTTCAATTGAAAGTTAAAGAAGTACAAAGCTCATCAATAGGATTAACTCAGCTGCAGAAAAAAAGAGTGGTGAATGGGGGGTTCTGCAGAAAGACTAGAAAAAAAAATAGCTCCAAAAGATCAAAGTGGTCATTGCATTCATTTTAGTGTTTAAGAGACAGAGAAAAGAACAGTGGCCATGACCCTTCCTTTCACCCCATTTTAGTTAAGGAAGTTTACAGAAAGGAAGAATTTGTTAAGCTCATTTGATCTCCTTTGTCCTGTCATACATGTTCTCCTCAAACAACTTTCTGATTCATTTGGCCTTCGAAATAGATTTGTATTTGAGTACAAGAGAAATTGCTATTCATGGGGCCGGTGAGATGGCTCAGCGGCATAAGCGCCTGCCTGGCAAGCACGAGGGCCCGAGTTCGACTCCCAGAACCCACATACGAAAAAAGGGCTGGTGATATCGCTCAGCGGCACGGGCGCCTGCTGGCGAGTGAGGTCCTGAGGTCGACCCCCGGTACCCACAAAAAAAAAGAAAAAAAAGAAATTGCTATTCAGCCAGCATGAGTCTTCCCAGCTGTTTGGGAAATTAAAAATATCTCGGGATTATATCTGCTTCCTGTGAGTTTGACTTGCATGGGTCAGTTCATGGAGTTGGTCAGATCAATTCCCGGTGTCTTCTTAAAACTGGACTTTTGAGCTTGTGGGTTGGATAAAACTGAATCCTGTGGTCCATGGCTAGAAGTCTCTGCTTGAGAATCCTTATCCTTGGAGGATATTTCTACCCCTCTATCTCTGTTATATCAAGAAGTCAAATTCTTTGCTTTACAGATGGGGTCACTGAAACCCAGAGTGGGGAAGAAACCTGCCCACAATGGGTTAGTGGCAAAGACAATATCTAGGTCTAAGTCACAGTCTGTCCTACATACTTTGATGTCTGGATTCTGTAATCTTTCTTGGCCACTAATTTAGGATCAAGAGTTGTAATAATTCTCCAAAAATCTGTTCTTAAATCAATTGAATTTAATTTTTCTAGTAACTCCGGGGAACTGAGGTCTGAGGTACATTTACAGCTTTGCCTTTCAACTGACTAATATATGTATGTGTGAATTTATTTATTTTTGGTGATTGAGTTGAACCCAGGACCTTGTGCATGCTAGTGAAAAACTCTACCACTAAGCTACCTCCCCAACTCACATTTGACTTTAGAAAACAGATTCTTTCCTCTAGTCCATTGATGGCGAACCTATGGCATGCATGCTGCAGTGGGCTGCTTGCATCATTGAAATTTCTAAAAGGTTTTCCATCACTGCTTAATTCATGCAATTTTGCCCCTCACCATCTCTGTGAGATGTGAGATGGTTGCATTTTGTCCTCTCTCTTACCTAAGGTGATAGGAATATAACTCTGGTTGAAATTGTTTGTCTATTTTCAATTTTATTCCATTATGTCCATAAAAGTAGAGATTTAGATGACATTACTCATCAATTCAGTTGCTGTACCAGTCTATTTTTACCTCCAGCCAGATCCTGATTCTGGATTCTTTCATTAAAACTCACTATGTTTCTAGATATGGAGTCCAAGGAAAGAAACCCCTTATATCTGAAGAGACTTTGATCACTGTAGAATTGGAGTTACTGACTGAACCTGTATGAAAGGGTCCATCATGCAAGATGGAGCCAGGCCAGGGAGCACAGCTCAATCTTTCAAAAGGTTTTTTTAGTCAGATTTAACTAACATGTATAGAAAGTATGTTTCATACTGGAACTTACCCTAGGGATCTGGAAATCCCAAAATGAGTAAGTAAAAGAGGATTCCTGATAAAGTGCATCTTCTAGGCAGATAACCTAAATACAATGTGATCAGGCTGTAACTTAGGTATATACAAAGTACAGGAGAGAAGATCCAAGAGAATTTTCTTAGAGGTGGTGATAACTGATAAGGAGATAATAATTGATCTGGGCATGAAGTATAAAAACAACCTCTTCTGAGACAATAGGTATGAAGATACCAGAACAATTTCTAGGCCCATGGAAATATCTATGTAGAGACCAAAGAATTACTAGAGTATAGGACATGTTGTAGTTGAAATAGAGGATGGGTGGGGAAAGATGAAGACATATCTTGTGGATGTATTGTGAAAAACCCTGACTGACAAGTTTTGAATGTCAAAGGATAGACATGCATCCTTTTTAAGCAGCGCACAAACATCATTAGAGTTGCACTGTTAGAAGATGATCTTGTCAACAAATGCCAAATCTTAGAAGAAAGGCATTATTAGCTAAAAATGAACATTACGTTCACTTTTTAACCTTCTACTTTCATCTTCATCATTAGAAACAAACTTTTTTACTTCAATACAGGCATTCTGAAAACCAACTTCATCAACTTTTATTCAGCTAACATTTCTTAAATAGTTACTCTGTGCCAAACACTGGTATTACAGAAATCTGTTTAGACAGATATTTGTCCTTGAAGGAACTTCAGATCACTAATGGGGTAAAGACAGGGACATAAAATACCACACTATAAGGTAGTAAGTGTTATAATTGGAGTAGAGTATTAATAAAATATATAATTTTCATTAAAGATAACTGATCTTTGTAGCATGGACTTCCTCTGTGGAAATAAGGAACACAAGACAATGAGTAGGTTTGTTTGAGATGTATCATCAAGGGTGTGAGGTCTTAAACTTTTGGAGCATAAGGTCAGTATTCAGTTGACTCTATTGATCTGGAGGTGGATAGATACAAAGGGAGTAAGCAAACAGAGCTACAAGAAACAAAAAATAGAAGTACAAAATTCTGGGAAACACTAACATAAAAAGAATCAGGAAAAAAGAGAACCCCTTAAGAAAATCAAGGAGAATAGTTACAAGATAGGTGCATTTGAGGAGTATGAGTAAAAAAAAATTCAGTGTTTCTCATTGACCATTATTCTGGATAAGACACTCTGCTAGGTACTAGGGACACAAATGAAGAAGACGGTCCTTAAACTATGGTCCTCTGGCATGAAGTTAATCTTTACATCTCATATGAACCATAATTTTGTGATGGAATTGAGTCTGAAGGAGGGGAATACCTTCTAAACCAGATAATGATTTGGTTACTGTGCACTGTATATGAAGATACAATACTATAACCCATAAATAAACACAAATATTATACATCTATTAAAAAAGAAAGAAGTATTGGCTGAGTCATCAGGTACAGAAACATTAAAGGACATGAGAGTGGAGAAGCTCATGTCTTTGTCTTTGTTGATTAGGAATTCATGATAATTTGGTGACATTGTATAGAAAGTTCAATGCAAAAATAAGGATAGTGAAGAGAAATGAAAGCTAAGTTATGGTAGATTGAGAGGTAAAGCAGTGAAGCAATCTATGGAAACTACTTGTTTGAGATCATATCAAGTAGGTGCTGGAAAGAGATATTTTGAAATTATTTGTAACTTGAATATGTCTATACAATGAGATCAAATATAAGAGACAATATAAGATAATGTCTGAGAAGAGGCCATTGTGTTGATAACTTTTGTGAGAACAGAATTGGGAGTGGTAGATTCTCGTTCTGAACCCCCTTTGCTTGGATTAAAGTCAAAGTGAATGGTTCATAAGAAGCACCAGAGGCTGAGGGCTATAGCTTGCAACTCAGGGAAGAATGTTTGGAGGAGAAGTAGGATTAAGGGAGAGGAAGCTGAGAAACCACAATAACCATGGTTAAGATGAGATGTGAGGACTAACTTCCTGCCAGAGGAGCATAGCTTATGGCAAGAGAAGTATGACAGTTTCCTTTGTGACCTCTTAAAACTTACAAATAATTCTGATTAAAAAAATTGATGTGGTCCAACTTTGAAGTAGTGGAGGAAACTCAAATAGTCCTTCCAACTGGCATGTAATATTAAAGACAATAGGAAAGTTGGCTTGAGCTTCACCTCAGCTGATTACTGAATGACTTGAAGTAAGTCTTAATTTGAGCACTATGAAGTTCTGTTTCCTCATCTGTGAAAAGGGGATGATCACCCACCTCTAGAGTGGTTTTGATTACACAAGAGGATGTGCATAAAACACCCAGCACAGTATTTGCGACATACTTACTCTTCAATTGTTGGCTCCCTTCCCCCACTTCCTCTGTTTTTCTAGTTCTGTAAGCATGGTGTCCTGATGTCTTCTCCAGCATCCTCTGCCCTCTCCAAGCTCTCTTTCCATTTTTCATTGTTAATAATATGAGAAAGCCAAAGTATAAATAAAGAGCAAAGTAAAAGATAGATAGCAGGAAGTATGGAGATCTTTTTCAAATGGAAAGGGAAACAAGAGATGGAGGGATTGGGGAAGGAAGAAAGGGAAAGGGATGAAAATAACAGACAACTGAAGAAAAAAAGGAAATAGATCTTTTACAAATGATAAAGGGAACAAAAGATGGAGGGGGCAGGGAAGGGTGGGAAGGAAAGGGACCAAAAACAAATTAAGATGTGTTATGTACATGTACAAGCTCCCCACACTAATATAATCATTATGTACTGCAAACATGTACTAAAAAAGGCCTAAGGATATTGGGAATCCTTACCACCATGTCCAACAGCTGACAATCCCCCAAATAGATTCAAGCTGATCATAGGGGCCCATAGACCCTCAACCCCTTCCCCCTTTAGATACACTGCCAAGACTTATAGATGACCTAGCCAGCTTCCGTGTGTTTAATACCATCAGTAAATCACAGAAGTAGGCATAACACATGATTAGAGGCATTCACAAGCTGCAAAAGTTATCTTTCCTTGTTAGAGAGATGACTGCTGAGAGCACCAGCAGGTCTCCCTACAATTCACATGGGGACTCATATTCAAGCACAGGTGCAACATCAAAGGAACCTCCATGAACACTACACACAGAGGCCTCAAATATTGGTATTATCACTTTACACTTTAGGAAACTTTTTCACTTATGTTAGGTAAGGATATAATATATATGTAAAATAAGTAATATTTATAATATAGTGATGTTAAATAGCAAATAATATTACTTATTATAATAAAAGTAACAGATATAAATAATATAAAAGAATATAATTAATGTTAATGTTTTACATAGATATAATATTACATACATACATAAGGCCCAGAGAACTTTACTTAGTCTGGATCATCTTTTAGGTCCAGTTTTAAACATTTTTGAAGAAAGACTTCTCTAAACTCTTCTACTAGATTAGGTTTACTATTATTTGCTCTCAAAACACCCTATACGGTATTTGCCCTAAATAACACTTGTATATTTGTGGGCTTGTTTGGTGACTGCCTATTTCTTTCATTTGAATATGAGTTCCAGAAAAGCAGGCCCCCTGTCAATATTGTTATTTTGGTATCTGGGTCACCAAATCAATTGACAAATCTATACATTTTAGAAGAGGGTTCTTAAAGACCATTTATTCTACCACTATGTAAATGGGGAGACTGATAGAGGAAAGAAGGAAATTTCTCCATGCCATACTTCAAGCCACGGCACAGCCGAACCTGGCACTCAGGTCTCCTGGCATTCCAAGCCTGTGATTGATGAACCTTCAACCTTAATTGCTTCTGTGTCCCAGGTCACCAGGAAATAGGGTCAAAAACAAAAATAGTCAAAGCTTCCAGAATTTGCATATCACCTCATTTTCCGGTGAACATAAAGATAGAATTCTTTTTCACCAACAAATATTTATTGAGCTCCTGCTATAAACAAGGCAGTTCTAGGCGTTAGGGATATACTAATCAGTAAGATAAAACCATTGTCTCCATGGAGCTTACATTCTAGTAAGGGGCATAGATAGTAAGCAAAAATATAAAACTCTAGAAACAAAGGCAAAAGGCAAATGACAGACTAGTGGAAATATCTGTACTTATTACATATGAAGGTAAATCTCTAATGTATAAAAAACTCCAAAACTCAATTAAGAAAAAGAAATTAATGATTAAGATGCAATATTTAGCCAGGCATAGTGCTGTGTGCCTGTGATCCCAGCACTTGGGAGGCTGAAGTAGGAGGATCGTCAAGAGTTCTAGGCCAGCATGGTTTACAGAGTGAGTCCAAGGCCAGCCTGAACTACACAGTGATACCCTGTCTCAAAAAAACAAAAAGAAATGTGATACTGATTTTTTTAAAATGCAGTTTTGTTCCTTCCAAATATTTGCAATAGGCTATTGTAAGTTGGTTCCTCATTTCCTTTCTTTCTTGTCTATTCAAAATGGTTGCCTTGTAGAAACTATTAGGTGGACCATTGTGGGAAACAGATAAGAATGGTTGGTTAGGATCACTTCAGCTATTTTTGTCATTAATGGAAGCTTCTGAAGGACTCTGACTGGGAGTTAGGTGTGAGAGTGAAGATTAAAATCAATTTGCTTTTCTGTGTTTGAAGAACTCTCTGGAATTCCCATTTTATCTACTTCATTTATTTTGTCTTTTTAAGGAGCTAAGCAAAGGTCAGCTTCAGATTAGCCTCTTCCCTAATGATTACAAATTGAAAATTAATGAGGTTTTCCTGGATAAAACTGCCTTTATAGACTAAAATGGTAACTTGCTTGAATTTGACATTTCTTAAGCAAATAGATTGCTGCAAGGTTCCTATCACTCATTGATTGTGACATGACATTTAAATCCTGGCTCTACCATTTCCTATTTTTAACATACCATAACTGGAACCTCAGGTCTTCCTCTATCAAATAAGAAAAATTGTTGTATCTCCTTCATAAGGTTATGGTGAGGACTTTATGACCTAATACGTGTAAAGTACTGGAAACAATGCTTCACACTTAGTGAGCTCATTGCTATTTGTTCATTATTGTTATTACAGAAAAAAATGGACCTCTTAGTAGGTCTGAGTTCTCTGACTGCTTTCTTCCAGGACTTATTTGGTGTGTTGGTAAGTCTTGAGGTGAATATTATTACTACATCCTTAAATATTAAAAATATTCATAGGCTTATATTTATCCTGTTGCATCAGTAGTCCCTCTATTCACAGGAGCTCACCATGTCCTTTCTTTCCTACCTCTACACTATGACTCAGGTCCTTTCCACTTCCTGCTTCCTGGAATGCCTTTCAGTCACTATTGATCCTATTATCCTTCAAGGGTCTTTTAAGATGCTGCCTCTTTTGGGAACCCAAAACCAGTTGTAACTAACTATTCTATCCTCTGTCTTCATTACCTAGACTCAAGAAATCATAGGCTTGGCTACAGAAGGGCACTGTACTGTCTGTACTTTCTCCAGCTTCTCGTGTCTCACTGGTTAAATCCCAATCCCAAATCCTCAACTGAGTGTACCAGGCTTTCCTCAGTTTATCCCACTGAATACTTGCTTTGTGTTGTTCTTTCTCCTGCTCACTTTATTCCAAGCTAAATCAGTTTCCTTATCTTCTTGAAGTATGCCATATTATTTCTCATCTCAGGGCCTCTACCTATACTGTTTCTTCTGACTGGAATTGTTTTTGTCTATTATTCACTTGGATCCCTCCTTTTTATTTTTCAATCTCACCTTAAAAGTTACTTCCTCTGAGTGAGGAGATCATTCTTAAAGGTGAAGGGGATCATGAGATGGAGGGAGTGGGAGGAAGTGAAGGGATTATATATGACAAAAAAGGAATTGGGATGTGTTATGCACATGTACCAACTCAATGCAAGGAATGCAAACATTATGTACTACAAACATGTACAAAAAGAAAGGGGATTAAGAGATGGGTGGAGGGGAGAGGGAAGGAAGGAAAAGGGGGTGAACAAAAGAATTAAGAGGCGTTCTGTACATGTACCAACTTCTCACAAGGAATGTAAACATTATGTACTACACACATGTACTAATATACTAAAATCAAATTTAAAAAATTAAAAATGTTACATCCTCCTAAAATTTTCCTTTACCTGCCTAAGGCTGGTGGAGTAGATTCCTTTGTTATGTGTTATCCCAAGTCGTTGGAATTGTCACTTTTTCTCAGTCTTACTTATAAGTATTTGCTCAGTCGCTATTTTCTGCCATACTGTGAGTGCCAAGAAGGAAAGCATTTTTCTGTCTTGTTTACTTCTCTATAGTGAGTACCTCACCCAATATATAATTTATTCAATGAATGAATCTAGTGCAGACTCATTTTAGAGATGGAAATATGGAGGCCAAGAGAGGGTGAGGGATTTGCTCAAGGTTACACAGAGAATCAGAGTCAAAGAAAAGACTACGTTCAGGTCTCCTGATGACTTGTGCAGTGTTCTTTTTCATTCATGCACCTCTATTATTCTACTCATTTCTTGTATGTACTAATGTAGCAGTCTGACTCTTGGACAAGGCTGTGAATTCCTTGAAGTTAGGGAATCACATTTTCTACCTGTTCTGGTTTATATGACAGCCAAAAACCACATATAGCAATTCAACACTGGAAATATGGCTAGTCTACATTGAGATGTACTGTAAATACCTTATTAATAAATATTTTTATTGTTTACAAGTTGAAATAACATCTTGGATGGATTGGGATCAGTAAAATGTGTTATTGAAATTAGTTTATTATATTTAGTTTTTTAGAAATTAAAATGGAGACATTTAAAATATTTATTTACTGATCCATTTGAAAGTAGCAATAATGAACACATTTCATGTTAACATAACATTTTAGCCATATTGTGAAAGTCTTGCCTTTGCAGACTCCCCGTCTTAATTGTCAGTTTGTTCCACCATAATTTTTTAATTTTAATATGGCTATTAGAATATTTTTAATTTATATTATATTTTATTAAGTTATTATATATTTCTGTTCTGCTGTATATTTATTTTTCCCATTGGTGCCAAACATAAAGATTTGCAGCCAGTATCTACTGCTGTTCAACACACCCTTGTTGAATAAATTTGATCTGTAGTTAGTGCGTTAATTGATGTCATTTACCTTGTCAGTATCTCTGGCTTTGTGTACTTTAAAACCTGTTCCCAGACTCAGATGTACAAGAAATTCTTTAATCCTGGACTGAGAATATTCTATATATTACATCAGGCTTTGGGTTTCCTCTCAGAGGAAGCCCCTGTGCAATCCTATGCAGAGCAATCACCAGAGTTGAGATGTAGTGTGTGCACACAGGAAGTGGGCATGGCTTTGCAATTGTCCTTGGGGCTTCTTCTTGAAAAGTTTCTGAAAGGAGATGAGGGTGATTGATCAGAGGGATGAACTCAAAATAAAAGGAGGCTTTCTAAGTTTCTTCATGGAAGCAAGATAAGCTAAGGAATGTGGGAAATTTTGGCCATAAGGTCTCCTTCATTTATTTATCCATTAAGTCATTCATTTATTCATTCACAATTCTGGAGAAACTAGTTTATTCCTTGCCCTGGGATGACAGTAGGGGATCAGAAACAGTCCTTACTTAGGGAAGTTCTTTTTCTCCTGGGAGAGACAGATATTAATAAGTATAGTGTGAACAGGGTTTTGTTTTTCAGACTAGAGGATGGTAAGATAGAGAACTATTGCTGGAGGTGGTCAGAGAAGGCTTTCCAAAGACAAAGAATATCATTATTTTTCTCTGTGTCCTTTAAGATTGTGCTAAAGTCTTACTCTTTTAAGACTATAATTTCTAATTTCCATCACCTCCTTGTCCCTCACTCTGAAAGAATTGTAACTTTCTTATCTATTCCTCTGATGGTACTTTATACCTTTGTGAAACCATTTGTCACATTCTGTAAGGTGATGTAGTTCTCTGAGTGGATGTCTGTCACCCTTCCCATCTAGCCTGATAAATCCCTCCATCAGATATGGTGACTCAGGCTCAGACAGGTTGTGCAGAATCATTCAAGCTTAATGAATTACAGATCTGGGTTATAACCCAGGGGCTATAGTCTAGGGTCTAAGACACAGGGGCTCTTTCTCTATGTTCTTTGTACTCCTCCGCTAAATGAGTAAGTGAATGTGTCAGTGTGGGTCCCCAGCATTGCCTGCCTACTCCCTCTGTCAACTCTCTTCCCTTCTCTCTCATCTCTCTCCATAAGTATAGTCATGATGAAATATATCCAAAGTGGGAGGTTTCTTTGAATTCTCGTTGTTCTCAGCAACAGTTTGCACAACCGACTTTTAAAAAGTCCCTTTCTGCTTTTATTGCAAACTGGGCCCTTTCCTTCATGATTTGTGTTGGGGAGTAAAGAGGAACTCCAAGAAACACAGTGTCCTTTGTTCTAATTCAGACACTCTGCATAGGTGGTATAATTTGTGGACCCTTCTGGTTCCTAATGTTCTTTCTGGGGCCTGCCTGCTATAGGGTTCAAAATGGACAACAGCAATTAATCCTTTTAAGTGAAAGCATTGTCTTCAGATATTCCTTGTTAAAAAGCCAGTAGAATACCTTAACTGATAGAGCAGAAAAAATGAGTGGGTAGCTGAACTTAAATTTCTGTAGTGTGAGTTGAGGGTGGTCCTTTCCTAGCAAAGTGCCCACAGGGCCATTCTGCTTCTGCCTCAAGCTTTAGGCAGAAACAAAAACTGAACAGGAACTGAGTCTTTCTAGAAGCCAGACCTGGGGAAACTAGTCTCAAGGTCTAAACTAATAAATTATTCTGGTAGAAGGAAGTTTTCTGCAGAGTAGTGTGACTGCATGTGAATTCCTTTCCCAGGCAATCCCCAGAGCCTTAGGCTCTGCAACCATAGGATAGCCCAAAGTGAGTATAGAGAAGCAAGTATGGAGGGAGTCATAAAGGAACCTGGGCATATTTGAGTTAGAGAGGCAACCAAGACCATCTAGTCCAACTTCTGATGCCTAAACGGGTAACCAAGGCTCATGGGCTGAAACAGAGTTGGGATTAGGGCCCAGAGCTCCTGGCCCAAGGATGTACTCTTTTCTCTTGAGACTGAATATATAACCCTGTTTGTGGTATGGACAGATTGTTTACCAGACTTAAATATTGCCCAGGGCCCTCCTTCAATTTGTGTAGGCCATGGCAGCACTGAAATCATTAAATGCTAGTCCAAGGATATTTTGAAAGCATCTTGTGAATTGCCCTTCTCATTCTCTGTGTCATTATAATTCACGATGGAAGGCACTGCATGATGGAACCATCATCTTTCTAGCTGTAAATGGGGACTTCCCAGGGACTGAAAACATGAGGATGTAGGACACCACTTACTTTCTTTTCATGTTTATGTCCATTACTCACCCTGAAGTTCAGAGTTGAACTTAGGGGCCTGTACTATCTTTTCTTTCTCAAGGCCAACTACTTTCCTCTCTCCTCCTTGTAGCCAATGTGGAAAGGAGGAAAAAACCTAACATTTGGAGTATGAACTGAGTTTGAATTCTGCCCTCTCCACTATTTTCTATATTTGTTTGTTCAGACAAATGACTATTTCCATGTGCATCAGTTTCCTCATCTATAAATAAGAATAAATTATAATGCCACACTGGAGGGCTATTGAGTAAATGAAACAATGTACATAAAGCACATAGCAAAGCAATCTAATAAATGTGAATTTGCTTCTTTCTATTCTTCTGTAAGTCCCTTGGATGTCAGATTGTGACCTATGGTTGTAGCTGTGCATGTACAGCCAGCTTTATAAGCAAGGGACCTCTGCAGTTTCACAAAGTTCCATCCTTAAAAGGACACCACACCATATTTTGTTTAATGCTCTGCTGTCACCATCTTGAAATTCTTATTTTTTATAAGGGGCTTATCACTTTAATTTAGTACTAGGCCCTGAAGATATTGTAGGCAGTTCTGTTTACCAGAAGAAAAGTTAGAGGTAAAAGGGGTATTCTAGCTCCATGTCATTCTGATAGAGTGAGAAAGCACATGAGTTAGAGTTGATAGAAATGGGGTCAATTTGCAGCTTTGCCACTACCTTGCTTTGAGAGGTTGGTTATTTCCTTTAATCTCTCATTGGCTCAATTTGTCAATTATGACAACAGGGATTTTGATTAGATAATGGCACAGCTCTGACATTCCAGGATTCCCTGTTACTCAGGGGAAACCTGAATAGAGGCTAGGGACAGCCCACACTTTCTGTTCTCCCTCTCTGCAGCATGGGGAGCCAGGGTCTGTTGAAGGTTGGATGAGAGTGGGTGGGGACACAGTAGTGAGGACTATTGCTGCAGTAGCAGACCCTTTCACAACAGCCCTGTTTTGTCATTTTGTACCCAGATTTCCGTTGGCTAACCTCAGCCTTATCTTCCTTGTTTCTGTTTCCTCTTCAGGACACCAAGGGCCCTACAAGACACATGACCTTCCTGCTCACAACATAAAGCTCAGTTCTCTCTGTCCTCTACAGTTTGGCTCAGCACCAGGGAACCCCTGACCCTCCAAGAACAAGGCACCACTCCAATGGCAGGTATAGTATCTATTTGCTCTCTTCTTGGATTACCGAGCTGGGGCAGTGTCTATAGTAGCCAAGGGTGGCTTGGATCTGCTCCTCCCATTCTTCTCAGATCCTCATCAAGGATTCAGGTTCAAGGATGAGACAGATGAAGTTTCCTGCTGTCTTTTCAACTTGAAGTTTCTAGTGTTTAGGAGAAGGGGGGATAGTATTTTTTATGAAAGAAGCATGTTTATTTAGAAGACAATAAAATTTTCTTTAGACTCAGGAGTCAGCAATCCTGATATTGTCAGGATTGAGTAGCAATTTGAGTAGCAATCCTGGTTTGTCACTTACTCAATGTTTATCTTTAGAACAGTCCTTTCTCCAGTTTAGGACTCAGTGTTTGATTCTCTTCTGCAAAGACTAAGAAGAGAAAGATTCAGTGTTTGAGTGTTTTTCTTTTTTAAGGAAGAGGAAGAGAAGGATTAGCTGGAGGCTGTTTAAAGACTTAGTTATTTTATTTTATTTTATTTTATTGGTAGGTACCGGGGGTCGACCTCAGGACCTCGTACGCCAGCAGGCGCCCATGCCGCTGAGCGATATCATCGGCCCTTTTTCATATGTGGGTTCCAGGAGTTGAACTTGGGCCCTCGCGCTTGCCAGGCAGGCGCTTATGCCGCTGAGCCATCTCACAGGCCCAAAGACTTAGTTTTTATATTCCTTATTTTGATAGGTGTCATCCCTCCACTGAAAAAGGTGAGAGTGATCCTTGAATATATATCTGTAAGCAGGGATCAACACACCCAGGAGGAAAGCTGGTGGTGATATATATAGTATTCTCTGAGAGGTATGACTCAAAGGTGAAAGGTTTTTCTTTTTCTAGTCTTACACTGGACTGCTAACATTTAATAATTAAATGGACCTTTAAAAACACCTTCGAATGGGAGATTGAAGTCCAGAGAGAGGAAGGGACTTTCCTAAGATCACTCAATGAAACTGTGGCAGAGCTGACTCTGGAGTCTTAGCCCAGTGCTCTTTCTGTTCTATCCCAGGAGAACTGAAACACCAATAGGCAGGAATTTCCCTAAAATTGTCCCAATTTAACCTCCTTAATCTGAAGCCAATCTTTATTTTTAGTCATTGTCCTGATGAGTTTATCTCAATTTGCTTTTCAGATAGTTGATTTTTTTCTGGGTGTAAAGAGATTCCTCAGATGTTTATTTATACCTTCAACTCCAAGCCTATTCTCTCCAATTCCTTTCTTTAAAACTGGCTTATCCTTTGTCTCAAAAATAGTGGCTTTGTGGAGCTCTCCAAAGGAGGATTTATATTACAGATGAAGACAAATAATGACATTTCATATACTTTAATGGACCAACAGAAAATCTTTAAGAGTCCCTCAATGTCACCCCATGTAGTTATTCATCTCTTTCCTATGCATGTGGCCAACCTTCCTCAATTGAATCTTCTTTTGCTACATATATTACATTAGAAAGGCATGGACTAAAACAGATAAAGTGGAAATGAAAGCCATCTACTTCCAGTTCAGCATCTGAATCCTTCCATCATTACTGGGGCAACATTGTATATAAAGCTTCCAGTCTTCTTGAGGTGAATGACACCAGCAAGGCTATCCTAGATGTTGCAAATACCGCCAGGTTATCTAGGTCTTCTTCCCAAAGCTAGTAAGCTATGAAGGCAATGATGACAGAGGAAAGCTATCAGCCTGTTTCTTTCCCCTGCCACCACAACTCAAACTCGTTAACCAGCTTCCTTGGCTAGCTTCTATCCACAGCTTCAGGGGCTGAACCAAAGTCTCCTTGAACTCCTATGTAAGAGGGTCTGGAAAGCTCAACAGTTTCCAACAACCCTGCCAGGTAAGTCTTCTGGTCCACATTTCTAGAGAGGACAACTGAAGCTCAAAGAAAAACTTGCCCCAGCCATCATTGGCTAGTTGATGGTCAAGACCACATTAGAACACAAATTTGTTTGATTCTTTCCATTATACTGTATATAGCGACCATGACTGCTGCTTTAGCTGAGAATTACACTTCTGAATAGCTTAAGGTAGATTGTGTAGACAGAGAAGTGGGGAGGGTGTGGAAAAGACAGTTTAGAACCTTAACTTTGAGGTCACTCCCAGATATCAAATTGGAGGGGTATATCACCTTTTTATATTTAACTAAGAGAGTTGAGAAAAAACACTGATTATTTCTTGCTGAAAAACCTCATGGGAAAGTTTCACATTCCTGGTAATCTTGGAGTATTTCTATTTTTCATGCCACTATTTAATATAGACCAGCTATTTCTCACAGATCAACTGCCAGAACTAGGAAAGGCATAAGTTTGAAACTTACAACCTGGCATTTTAAGTGATAGGGTCTGGATATTATCAACTCTGGAAGAAGTTCCAGGCCTGACCTTGGTCCTGACAGCTTCTTTATTATCTGGTGGTTATGAGTTCAAGGATTCCACTGCCATCTGGAAACTCCACTGCCATTTTTGTTGTTGTTGTTGTTTGTTTGTTTGTTTCTCTTTATTGCTGTGTTTCCACCATTTCCCAGAGGGATGTACAAAGCAGGGAGGCAAAAAAGGACCAAAGTGTGAGGAAAGTGGAGGGCACAGTGGGGATGATATAAGGCATAACTCCTAACTGCAAACAATTCACTGTGTGACTTTAACTAGCTTCTTCCCCAATATGAACCTTCAGTTCCTTGTTTAAAGCCTTGAGTGAGTGAGACTAGATTATCTCTAAGGGAACTTACATTGCTTCCATTCTTGGATCCTTATGGGATAATGTCATCATGTTAGAGAGGGATGAGGCCACAAGAAATTTCTGTCTTTTCAGTCCAATTCTGTTAAGTCAATTTCCAATAGCTCTTGTTTCACTTCTGCTAGAATGGCAGTTATTTTTTAACATATGTGGTATATTAAATACTAAACTAAGGGCTTTACATGCATTATCTCATGTCATTCTCATGAAAAATTTATGAGGTCAGTACTATACATACTTCTGTGGTAGTGGTTGAATCCAGACCTTTGCACAGAGCTACATCCCTCGTTCTTTATTGAAAATTTAAGCCAGGGTCTCACTAAAATCCTAAGTTGTCTAAGCTGGGCTGAAACTTGTGATCCTCCTGCCTCAGCCTCCCAGAGTGTGGGATTATAGCACCACACCTAGCCCTTTATACATATTTTGTGGCTGTGGAAAACTAGAGCTCACAGAGGTGAAATAGTTTATCTAAAGTTGACCAGCTAGTTAGTGGTAGAGCTAGGATTCAAGTCAATGTTTAACTTTAAAGTCTATGGTGCATAATCACAATACTGTGGGAACACAGCTTGGAAGAACTGGGAAGAAGGGGGAGCAAGGACACAGACTCTGGAGTCTGGTCCTTTCTACAAGTCATGGAGGAAGAATGATGACCAAATTATCCCCTCTCTGCTGCATAGAGGAACCCACTGAAACTTGGAATCCCTGGAAATGCTACTCGTGCCATAGGAATCCCCAGATAAGCAATTAGGACTCCTCTTCTGGTTAGGGATCTTATGCCTATTTTGCTCACTTCCCTGTGTTTTAGGTGCTCCTTTTAACCTCTGCAAGTTCTCTGAGGCTCAGAGTGTGACTTCATCACTGCTTCTCCTTCTCTTTCCTTCCAGGACATCTTCCAGGAAAATCTCACCACCCCACAGAAGCCCTTGACCTGATGTCCTGCAGTGCCACGCTCCGTGTATTTGACAAGCTGAGTTGGACACTCCATGTGGAAGAGTGTCAGTTTGTCAAATACCCCAAGTGCGGCACATGCCTAGCAGCTCCAAACTGGGGCAGATGGGATTCAAGAAATAGACTGCTGGCTGAATATAAGAACGCTCATCCAATACCATACTTTTCCAAGTCATATTTCTGAGATTTTGAGGGAACCAAGGCACTGCATCTGAGGGTGTTGGGGTGAGGGAGTGAGGCAAGTCTCTGAGCTGCAGTCCTGGGTTGTGTCTACACACATTTTGAGAATGCTGAGAAGCATACAAAAATCTTGAAAAAGAATAAGGTTATGGGGACACAGGTGCTCTCGGATTTTGTTTGATTCTTTCCTTCCTTCACATTCTCTTTCCAGTCTCACAGCCAGGACACCAGAATTCTCACACAAGTATCATAGCTCATGTGACAAAGCAGGACACAGAAATCCACTTTCTTGTCACTCATTCTTACCTTCTAAACACATTTTGACCTTGCCTATCTTTTCCCTTTTCCTCCTTCCTTTTCTCCTTCTCAGAACATCCCCATTTCTCCATGCCTGTCCAATTCTTCTCCATATGTCCTGGTCACACCAAAGTTCAGTCCTTTTGGGGACTTTTGACAGTTAACCTATGCTTTTTCTTTCTTCATTCGCAAAACACTCCTTGCTTGGGTCCTGGTATGTGCTACTATATCGCCTACCACTCAATATAAACTTTTGGATTATTATTGATATTTTTCAGGGGATATTCTTGCATTCCCCATTACATGTGAGCTTCTAGAAGGTAAAACTCTTTCTTTGACTGCTGCCTCCCCTACCATAGCCCATTATTTTGATTTAACAAAATATTCAATAAATGTTTACTGAATGATTTATATTCCATTATTTATTAACTTTTGCTCTTGATTTATTTTCCATTCATTCATTAGCTTTGGGTATTTTGGCCAAATATCACCCAGGATTTTGTGAAAAATATCAAACTGTAAGGGAGGGGTAAAGGAAATGGGGGTAAAGGGATAAAAAATGATTAAGACATGTTGTATTCATGTACCAAGTCCCCAAAACAAGCATAACTATTATACAGTACAGACATATGCTAAAAAAATCAAGCTATGGATCCCACAATGCTATAGGGTGTATGAGGTAGTAGCCAATACGGAGGGGATTTTCTTCCTGAGAAATAAAACCAAGGGCTGGAAGAGTGCAAAATGTAGATTCAGAGGGTAAATGAATTTTGGAATTGGTTATGCAAAGTTATACAGGTACTTTATTGCAATATTTTTAGAGCCTTTAAAATTTTAATGCTGCAAATAAATTAGACTCATATGTGTAAACATCATATTGTCTCCCTGGTGTGAGAAGCTGAAAGAGTAAATAAGATCCAGAATGTACAATAGATATGGTGAAATGGGAAGAAACTGTTCAAAAGGGAAGAGAAACTGGGATGAAGGAAAGGAGAAAAGAAAGAAGGGAAAAGCAAAAAAATATATATATACATAGTATATAGTATATATATATATATATATATATATATATAAGATAAGGTAGTTATACTACTAATTTTTCTTGGTTCATTGAAAAGAAAGGTTTGTGCTAATATTGTTTGGACAATTTAATGCCTATATCTGGTACTTTGAGTAACTAATTTAAAGATAACAATACACAATGTATCAACCATTGTTACTCTCCTATTATCTTGTTATGAAATTTTGATTTTTTCTCTTTCAGATAAAAGTTAAAAAAATATTTTAGTGTTGCATTAGAAATCTCCAGGATAGAGCTATGTAGAATGAAGCATTTTCCACGCTTATCTGACCATAGGAAGTTTTTCCCCATGGGCTATCTCTGAAGATATTTCTCTTTTTCTTTTCTTTTCTGGGTTTTTTTTTTTTTTTTTTTTTTTTTTTTGCATCTCTACTTTTCCCTGAACAGCTATCCACTAAGACAGGTCTCATGTTAGCAATCCATTTTTGTTTAGCTATCCAGAAGCTTTTTGCTACCACTTTACTTTGAAATCACTTACTGGCATGGACACAGAGTTGTTTCATGAAGGAAGCTGGAGTTCCCAGTGGGTGTGGTTCCTTTTTCAGAGGTTTGCAAGCATAACAAGGAAGAAAAAGATAATTACTCCTTTCACAAACCATTTGAAGATAGTATCTAGGGATGAGGAAAATGCTGAAGTTTTGACCATGGACTTGGCAAGTTGAAGGATGGAGAAGTGGAGGATTCCTCCTTGTTCACTTCCATGTACTATTTTGACTTCTGTAATCATCCTTAAAGGTGACAGATCTTAGACAAACATGAACTGACTTGTGGCTGCACTGGAACCAGAAGTGGTAACATGGCAATTTCCATGACAACTAAGGAAATTGATTTGACATGAATTACATGGGGGAAAGGAATCAATGTGGAGTTGGCCTAGAACAGGTTCTTACAGGGAAGCTTGATTACACACACACTCACACACACACTCATGCACAGACTCTTATCCCTTGCTTGAAGAGAAAGACTTCATATTGTAAAAAGGGGTCAGAAGCTAGAGAAGATGACCTATGAAGAATGAAACTACTCCAATGATATAAAGAAGTGGAAATCCTTAGGGATGGTATATACATAGTTTGAAAAGAAAGAGATCCTTTCATCTCTGTATCTATAGTCCATTGAGACAGTAGTAAGGATTCTTCTTTGTCAGGCTTCCAGTTGACCTGGGAAGCATCATCCAGGTGGAGCCAGCAGAATAATGGAGAATGGAATGGAAACCAGTAGCACACTGTTTAATCAAAGATTCATTATAATAAAGCTGTGACTACCTGTGTAGTGAGATAGGGATGGTGTTGGTGGAAAGGAGAACGACTAAAGACCAAGGGATTATCAATACTCCCATATTAACCAGTCTCACTTTAATTACACTTAATATGTCCTATTATACCTTGAGAGAAGACCAAAACAACTGAAATTGCTATCATGATAAGATATTTATTGAGCACTGAAAGAATACCAGAGCACTAGATTCACAGTACAGAGCAGAACAAAACCCTGGTTTGTAACATGACAATCTCAGATAAAAGTGGTCTGGCCCTGGAGAAAGAGAAGTGATCCTGCACATAGTTGGTCTCTTGAAGTGGCAGAGTTTAGCCTTCTCTGGTCTTCTGGTGGTACTTAGAGGTCTGATGACCAAGCCTTAGTGCTGTGAACATTTCTCTGGTGTTTGAAAAAGAACAGTGGAAGCCTCTGGTGGAGATATTAGAAGGACCAAAGACAAAACCCAGCAGCTGGCTTGCTTGAGGGGAATTATGGAAAATTCACTCCCAGGGGGCCCAACATTGGCAGGGCAGACACTTTGGGCTATTCAGGAAGAGAATTAGCAAGGAAGGAGGTCATGCAAAAGGCAGGAACTGAATAAGCAATTATTTTAGCAGAACTTGACCAAGTAGAGCATTTTAACAGACACTCTTGCCCTCAGTGGCCAGAAGCTCATTATCCGAGGGTACTGTTTGCAGCAAGCAGGCGTAGTCACTGTTGATCTGAGTGATGATCTGGTACTCCTGGCCCAGGAAGGGTTCATCAGAGTAGTTGTCGCCCAGAGCCAGGGAAGCTTACTTGTCATTGGAGCAGCCAGATGCAAAGATGGCTACCCTCATGGTTTCTCCAGAGTTGCTGGCTTCTCTGGCATGTACCCTAATGCCCAAGAGGCCACATCCCATGACAAAAGAATAGGGGATTAGACCAGCACTCCTCACCTTTCTAAATTCTTACCAATTAACTCTCAGGGTCTTGCCACCCAATAATTCAGGGAGCAGATGGTGATAGGCCTAAATTATCTTGTGTATTCAGTGGAGCAGGACAGAACTTCAGAAGGTGCCTCAGAGAAGCTAGAAAGCTATGCCTTAATACTGAAGTTCTGTGGCATCAAGTCTAGCTTTATGCTACATCCCTTCCTCTATGTTCCCTGCCAATGGCCAACAGAATTGAGTAGGGAAGGGATCATAAACTAGAAAAGAAGAGGCTGTCTTACCTGTTGACTTCATAGACACGTTCTAGAAATGAAAGAAGAATCAGGTCAGAAGTTTCCACGGAAAGTGAACAAAGGCCAATCATGGCCACTGGATACCAGTCAAAAAATGAAAGAAAGGGACAGACAGGACCATTTTAATATGTCGTGGGATGTTAGGCTGGAGTTGTTGCTTAGTGTGGAATGGGGGAGAGCACTGGAACTGGACCCACTCTCCACCCAAGAATCGCACCAAAGATCTTCAGAGAGTCTTTGTGAGAAACTTGACTACCAGACAAGAATCCAGGAAGGGGCTGAATTAGTGTGATGTCAGGAACCTCAGCCCAAGCCACTCCTAAGTGCACTCACCCCTACCCTATACTGAAGAAAAAGGCCCTAGTCACCATTGCCCTCTAGTGTCTGTGGAGGATAATTGTCCACATATGCTCAAAGGCTTTGCTTGGCAGATAGAAGGATATCTAGTGGCATTGCCTTCTAGGTACTTATAATCTTTTAAGGAAGCAGCTGGAAATGCATGCATTAAACCACAAAAATGTAAACAAGACAAGCCACAGGCCTTATGCCTTACAGAAGAGCCCTGAATTTTCACGTGTTGCATACTCAATTGGCCTGGGAACTCCTGTACTACATGGATTCTGTCTTTTTTCATTGTTATTTGCCCAGCATTTGGTACATCATAGGTGCTCAGTAATTATAGCATAAATTGAAATGATTCCATGACATTATCTCCCTTATAGAGATATAGAAAACAGAACTTCTGGAAAGTCAAACTGAGGAGGTAAAAAATAATAAAGGTATTATGTGTAAGGCATATTTGCTTGTTTGACTTTAATGACTAGAAACAAAAATAAGCAAAAGAGAGTGATGAGGGGCCGGTGAGATGGCTCAGCGGCGTAAGCGCCTGCCTTGCAAGTGCGAAGGCCCGAGTTCGACTCCCGGAACCCACATACGAAAAAGGGGCCGGTGATATCGCTCAGCAACACAGGCACCTGTTGGCACGCGAGGTCCTGAGGTCGTCCCCCCGGTACCCACCAAAAAAAAAAAAAAAAAAAAAAAGAGAGTGATGAGGTTAGAAAAGAGGGCTAGAGCCCCATTACAGAGTGTTTTGAATGGCATGTTACATTTTAACCTTTATCTCCTGGGCCTTGAGGAGCCAGGGACCATTTTTGAGAGAGGAACAATCTAATATGGTTACTATTTATGACCACACCAAGACTATGATAAATGCTTTTCTTTTAGTACTCATGAGTTTTATGGCCACTTCCAAGTTTATACTCATGGGTCATAGCCATGTTAACTGGTCAAGGCCAGAGTTTATATTTGAGACTCAAGAGAAGGAGATATCTGAAGCTCCCTTCTCTTAGACTAGAGAGACCCATAGTGGAAAACAAAGTATTTGTGAGTAGGAGATGCTATAGACAAAGAGACAAGCTAATGGTAGGTAAAATGACTACTGCAGTGGACATTGAATTATAGCTAGATTTTTCTTAGAAATAAGTACACCCGTCCTTATAATGAGTCACCTAATGATGCAACAGAAGTTTCCCTTAGGTTGCCTTAGGTTCTTAGAAATAAATATCCTAACGTTATTTTTCCTCCTTTGTTGGCCCATGGTTGTTAAATGGCTCTGACACCTGTGCTTTCATTGTGCCACTTGCCCTGTTCAAAAAATTGGGTTACTTTTAGTCCCTTTGTAAATCCTGGTGAAAAAAAAAACTAAATTCTTGAGCTTGGTATTCAAAGCCTTATGTAATTAGAATGAACTTCTTTTCCCCCCTATATTTCCCTATTTCTCATTTATGTGCATTTTCTTTATTCATGATCTCAAATTCAGTTGTCTTTTTAGGCCTTTACACTTTTACACGTGTAGTTTCCCATTCTTGGAATACTGTCCCTTTACACATCGTTTTCATCTTTCAAGGCCTTATCTAAGTTTCACCTCCTGAAAGCCCTTCCTAGTTAAAGCAGACCTAATTGACCTTCTTTTCCCCAGGACCCCTTTAATATTGATTATCTTCTGTAAGTTTTGAGTCCATAATCTTTATCGTTATGTATTGATAAGCTCCATGCTTCAACCTTGAATCCCCCAAATAAATTGTAGGCAACCTAAGGGAAACTTCTGTTGCATCATTAGGTGACTCATTATAAAGATGGGTGTACTTAGCTGGGCACTAAAGATTTTTGCATCTATTTATGTAAGTCTGATATCATGTTGGAATAGACATCTGTCTCACTCCACCTGTACCCTCACTCCAAGACTAGCTTGGGACATCACAGAATATAGGCTTAAATGTATTGCCAGAAATAATGAATGAGGAAAAGCCAACCAACCATACTTATCACTCACCCTGTTGGGATGTCTTCCGACAGAGTATGACATAAGCCATGGTGACGAAAACCATACAGCACAAGGAGGTGATGAGGATGATGGCAAACAAAGGCAAGCCCCTTCCTAGGAGGTAAGAAAGGCCAAGATTTACGTGGTTGAAAATAAGGCAAGAAACAGAAACTCTAAGAATCAGCCCAGACTAGCCAAAACTTCTTTCTTTTCTGTTCTTCCATCTTCTCTTAACCTTCTTATCTAGTCAGAGAGACAAACTAAATTACAGGTCCATGAGAAAGTCTTGAAAATAGCCAGAGATAACATGTTTAAACAAGTTCTTCCAGACCTGTTATTTGACAGCTGATTAGCTGGTGCATTTGAGCCAGAGCTCCATGTTTTACATGGGACCAAGACACGAGGTTTTCACCTTCCCTTTAGAAAGAAAAAAGTAGTACCTTCACTTCCCATCTTCGCCAAAATGCTACCTTATTGAGATTTGAGTCAGTTATTCCTTTTCCTCACAATACTCTGGCTAAATTCCCAGCTTCTTTCTTTCTCAAAATGCATTTCTACTGAGTCTTCTGCAGTACATATCTCCATCATGCCTAGAAGCTGAAGGAACCCCCTGTACTGGGCTTCCAGTTCTGGATCTGTTATTTATTTGCTGTATGACAGTAGTAAGCAGAATAATATTCCTCCAAAGATGCTCACAACCAAAATTCCTAAAACCTGTGTGAGTGCTTCCCTTCATATTATAAAGAGAAAATAAGGTTATAGATGGAAATAAGGTTGATAATTAACTGGTGTTGAGATGAGGAAAGTATCCTCAATTATATAGGTGCGGACAATGTACTCAAAAGGAACTTTAAAAGTGGAGGAGGAGGGCTGGTGAGATGGCTCAGCGGCTTAAGCGCCTGCCCGGCAAGTGCGAGGGCCCGAGTTCGACTCCCGGAACCCACATACGAAAAAGGGGCCGGTGATATCGCTCAGCAGCACGGGCGCCTGCTGGTGCGCGAGGTCCTGAGGTCGACCCCCCGGTACCCACAAAAAAAAAAAAAAGTGGAGGAGGAGACATATGAAGAGGTCAGAGTCAGAGGGAGATTTGAGGATGTTACACTGTTAGTTTTGGAAATGAAGAAAAGGAGCCAAGAGCTAAGAAACGTTGGAAACTTTTAGAAAGTGGAAAGGATAAGGAAATGGATTCTTCTCCAAAGCTTCCAGAAGCAATGCAGCCTACTGACACCTTGACTGTAGCTCAGTAATAACTGTGTCAGATTTCTGATATCCAGAATTGGAAGATAATACCTGTATTTTGTTTTAAGGTGCTAGGTTTGGCTTGGTTTTTACAGCAGTCATGGAAAAATGAATACAATGACATTAGTTAAATCTCTGACTGTTACTGGGTCTTAGTTTCCCCTTAAGTTCAATGAAACATTTGGAACATGTCTAATCACTTTTAGCTATAATATTTTGAATATGGGGGATTAGTGAGGGAATAAAGAAGGGTAGAGAAAGGAATTCCAGTGTCCTTCAGATTTTCTGGTGAAACTGTCTTTGTTTTTCCTAGACTATATATTCTCTCTTAAGAATATGTAGTTCTCTGAGCTTTTGGTTGTAACTTAGAGAGTGAAAGATATAGAGTAGTGCAGATCAAAGAAAGATTCCTCCATTATGGGAGTCAAGTTATGAAAAACTTGGTAGATGAGGTAGGGCACAGATCCAATGTCTGAGAACTTATATTCCTCCTGGAGTTATCTTCTCATCTTATCAAACCAAATCTCAATAGTTTAAGGGAAGCAGCTAATTATAAATGGGTGTGAAAGTAGTTCATTATTTTAAAATCAATGGGGTTATCTCAGTAAAAACCAGCTGACCCAGTCCAAGGTGGGGTTTTAATTTCTGTGACTCTGATTTGGCAATCTTTGTGACTTTGGAGGAATAAAAAGTTGTCTGCAAGCTGGTATAGGTCAGGGTCCTATCCCATTCTTGTTTGGGAAATATATTACTATGGCAATAAGGAGCAATGGGAGAATACACATACTATTCCCTTGAATTTCACTCTGTCTTTGTTCATCCCTGAATCTGTATCTCTCTGTCTGTCTGTCTGTCTGTCTATCTCTTGACTATTTGTAAAGTTGAATGCCACAGAAGAATGTATATAGCTATAAGTATTGGGCACAGCACTGTAGTCAAGAATGAAGGATGTAAGTCATGAACTTACTTTTTCCTGGTACACCAATGGTTTCCCCAAAGTAGACATCCACTTTAGAAGTCTGGTCCCAGGATTGGTTTACTGTAGATGTTGCTATGATAGCAGGAAATCAGAGTCAGAAGTCTTGCTTCCAGACAGGTTCTGTAAGGTAGGGGATGGCTACAAAGGTTGGAAGTTTTTGTGGAAATCTGTGCCTGCCCCTCAGGAACACCTGGGCATATCATTTACCTCAATATTGTGAGGTAAGGCATTGTAATTTCTCACTTTTAGGGATTCTCAGTGGAAAGAAAGTTCATAGAGAGGAGGTAATATATCCAAAGCCACACAGAAAATCAGGTGAGGAGCAAAACGTAAGTCATAGTGTGCTCTTGCTTCAGAAGTTTCCCCAAAGAAGAATCCTTGTTTTCGTGATTCTACTTCTTCACTACACTTACCCCATTCATTTCCATTCATTTACTACACTGTTTTCTCTGAGTAACCCAGTGACCATTTATTCATTTTTCAATGGTATTGGGGCTTTTGCATTGGTTTCCATACCATTTCAAACCTCCCTTACTCCCATAGAATCCAGGTAAAACTCACCCTCCAATGGGGATTTGGTGGTTGTAGGTGCTTCATTCTTGATGTCAAGTGGTTTTAAGGAATCTGAAAGAAAAAGGAAGCCCAATCAAGGGCTTTGATACCCTTGAGTGAACAGCTGAATGTTCTAGAAATTTAGGAAGGAAGTAAAGGACAGTCAGGCCCATAACTGAACCTCTCAACCCTTGCCTCATGATATGGGTTAGTCCTGTATTGCATGATTATTCATCAAATACCAATCTAAGGCAGTGTTCTTAAGTCAATGTTCACAGACCTCACCTCCAAGGAATCTGTGGCTAGGGTTCAAAGGGTCTGTAAACTTAGATGAGAAAATATATTTTATTTATTACTAACTTTTAACTGAAATTTAGTGTCCAGTCTATTGAGAGGAACTTTGGAAGTCTCACAAAGAAGGTGGTAATGAGTGATGTCAGTAAAAATGGTGGAGTAATTATCTCTAAATCTTACCCCTTCATAAAAGCAATAAAATAACAGAAAAATTGATATTGTTCATCTTCTCCTAGAGTTTTGGAAATTTTCCAAAGGTTTGTAACAACAGGGAGGATTTATGGAAGAAAAAACCCCAATTTTTTTGGTAACAACAGCAAGCTTTGTGGCATTTTAACCTAGTTTTATGGCATTTAACTTTAGTTCTATCATTCCTTCCCAGCTCAAATGTAATCAGAAAATAAAACCTCATTCCAGCTGATGGAGTGAGCAAAATATACCTTATCCCCAAGCAACTGTCATTATTTGACCTATTTGGTGGTTTTTTGGAAGATGAGGCTTGAAAGGTTGTTTTGTTAGTCACTCAGTTCTGAAAACCTCTCATTGAGAATGGGAGAATATTTGTCATATAGATGAGGAGGTAATGGGTAACAATTTCTAGAAGAAAAGAGACTAACCAAAAATTCTAAAATGAAAAACTGAAGAATGAGATGCTCATAGGGAATTTAAAATGCTGTGATGCATTCCTGGGAATCTAGAAGGCCACATACATACATAGAGCTGTGCTTTCTCAGGAACTACATGAAAAGGTCATAAGTTACTAACCCTTGCAAGTCTTATAAACAGAATGTAAAGACTATGACACAGTTATAAACTGCTTGGTTGAGTATTAAAAATATGGCTATAACACATAAGAGAGCTATTTGGTAAAGACTAGGAGATATATTGATTACAGACATTAAAGAAAATATCCATCTGATCATTAGCTGGCCACTAAACTAACCAAGCAAAGACTTCAGTGGCCATCCATGGCAAATAATATGAAAGACTATACAGAATTAACTCAGAAATTCTTTAAACAAAACAAAGTAAAACAAAAAAAATTATTACAGCAAGCAGAGTCAACAACAAGCCCTGGGGAGAGAAAAAATAAGATTTCCAAAGTTACTACATTATATTATTCTAAAAGTCTAGTTTTCAACTATAAGAAATATAAAACATTCAAAAAAAACTATGAAGTATACACCATTTACAGGTAAAGAAAAATTCAATAAGTAAAAATTGTCCTTGAGGAAACAATGATATTGGACTTAATAGATGAAACAAATTAAATATGTTAAAATTGAAGGAAAATGTACATAAATAATAAAAAGCACAATGATTCAAGTAAAATAGAAAATGTCAACAAAGAAACTGATATTATAAAAAGGAACCAAGTAGAAATTCTGGAGTTGAAAATCACAATAACTGAAAAGAAAACTTCATTAGATGGAAAAAAAAATCTACTAGCAGATTTGAGCTGGCAGAATAAGGCATCAGTAAAGTTGAAGATACAATTGAAATTATTGTTAGTGGAATACAGAGGAAAATGAATGCAAAAAATGAACAAAATCTTAGAGACACATGGGACACCATGAAGAATATCAACATATACATAATGAGCATCCTAAAAGAAAAACAGAGAGAGAGGAGAGAAAGAGAGAGAGAGAGAGAGAGAGAGAGAGAGAGAGAGAGAACATTTGAAGAAGAAGGCAAAATTCTCTCATTTGATGAAAATCAATAATCTGCAAATCCAAGAATCTCAATTAACTTCAATTAGGATAAACTCAAAAATATCCACACCAAAAGACAACATAATAAAAAAACAAAGCAAAAGCAAGAATATTGAGAGCAGCATGATAGAAGCAACTTAGCATGTACAGGATATTCTCAATAAGATTAAGAATCTTAATCTTGGCTGGTTTTTCATAAGCAACACGGCAGCCAGAAGGCAGTGGAATAATATATTCAAAGTACTGGAACAAAAATCCCACAAATCAAGAATTATATATTCAGTAAAACTATAATTCATTAGTGAATGAGAGATCTAGGCACAATGGCATACATTTGTAGTCCCAACTATTTGGAAGGCTGCAGCAGAAGCATTACTTGAGCTCATAAGTTTAAGTCTGGACTGGGTAACACAGTGAGACTCCATCTCAAAGAAAAAAAAAGACAAAACAAGAAGGAGAAGATAAAATATTTGTAAGATAAAAAAATAACGGAGTTTATCACCAGTAGACATGTCTATAAGAAACATTAAAAGGCATTCTACAACCAGGCATGGTGATACATGCCTATAGTCCCAGCACTGAGGCTGAGGCATGTGAATGGTGAGTTTGAGGCCACCCTGGGCTACACAGTGATTTCAAGACAAACTTGCTCTATAAAGTGAGACCCTGTGTCAAATCAAAAAAACAAACCAAACAAACAGTATTCTTCATGCCAAAATAAAAGGACACTATATAGTAACGAAAACCAACATGAAGGAAAAGGAAAAAAAAAAACAGTAAAGACAACTGCTTCATAAATGTGGAGTGTAAATATATTTTTCTTCTCTGATTTAACATACACTGCATAAAGCTGAAATCAATGGCATGTGCCTGTATTTAAAGCTACTCAGGAGGATGAAGCAGTGGGATTTCTTGAGCCCAGGAGTTCAAGGCCAGCCTGAACAACATAGCAAAATGTTATCCTAAAAAAAGATGCATAAAGCAATAATTACATATCTTTGCTGATTTCATTATAATATATAAAGATGTAATGACAACACTAAAGGATATGAAAAGGAGATATATAGAAATACATTTTTATATATTATTGGAATTAAATTAATATAAATCCAAACTCAATTGTAAATTAACAATGATCCACATGGAAACCACCCAGAAACTAACAAAAATATATAGTCAAAGAAAGAATAAAGGAATTACATAGTACACTTGAAATTATTTATTGAATAACAAAGATGTCAGTAATGGAAAAGTAGTGAAATAAGAAATACATAGTATATATAGAGAGAAAAATAGAAAACTAGCAGAAATAAATCCTACCTTATCTGTAATTATGTTAAACATGAATGGGCAAGACTCTAAAATTTAAAGGCAGAGATTGTTAGAGTGGATTAAGAACAATAAATCTAATTATATTATGTGTGTGCTTAGGCTTCAAAGACAGAAGCAATTTTATGGTAAAAGGATGGAGAACTATTCTGATAAAATACAAATAAAAGACAAATATTGTTATTGGAGATAAGGAGCAATTTAGAATTATAAAAAAATCAATCCATAAATAGGACAATTGAATTATATATGTATACTCCTAAGAATAGAGCCTCCAAATTCATCAATTAAAAATGAAAGAACTAAAGGGAGGGATAGCACATTTAGCAATATTAGTCTGAGAGTTTAATATCTCCCTTTCTGTTATGGACAGAACAACTAGATAGATGATGAGAAAGGAAGGTAAAGATTCTAAAAACACTATTAAATAATTAGAACTAACAGATCTATACAGAATACATATTGTTCTTAAAATAAATTTCAATAAATTTAAAAGAATTGAAATAACAGGAAGCATGCTCCCCAACCATAGTGAAATGAAATGAGAAATAAATAACAGAAAATAATTTCTGAATAAGAAATAGAAAATGTGACATGACAGAAGTTCAACAAGCAAAAATATTGGATTGCTAACCAAACAACTACTCACAAAGTAAAGTAAAATCTCATGTAGCTTCATTGGTGAATTCTACCAAACATTACAAAAATTAATGCCAAATCTTCACTAATGGTTTTAAAAATTCGTGAGGTAATATTTCTCAACTCGATATATAAGACCAGTATTACCCTGATACAAAAGCAGACAAAAATATAAAAAGAAATAAAAACTAAGAACCAATATTCCTTATGAATATTTATACAAAAACCCTTAATCATACTAGCATATCAAATTCAGAAGAATATTAAAAGGATTATAACAAGATTGCAAGGACAGATTAGCATTCAAAAACAAGTAAATATAAAACTAAACTGTATTATTAAGGACCCATTAATCACAAAAGACACAGCAAAAACATTTGACTCATTCCAATACACTTATATGATAAAACAACAAATTAGGAGTGGAGGAAACTTCTTCAATCTTATGATGGGCATCTACAAAAAAATCTTGCTTAACATATATGATACTCTGAGATTGATGTCTAGTACCCCAACCAGGGAAAGAAGATATACAACTGTCTCTATTTACAGATAACATGATCAGATATAGAAAATCTTTAAAGAGGCACAAAACAATGATTAAACACAATAAATATTCTTATCAAGTTTGCAGGGTAAAAGATAAAAGTACATAAGTTGGTTTTATTTCTATACATTAGCACTGAATAATCCAAAAATGATACTGCAAAGCAATTCCATTACAGTAGCATAAAAATAATACAATACTCCAGGTCCATCCATGTTGCTGCAAATGTCAGTGTTGAGTTAATATTAAAATTAACTCAAAATGCATCCAAGTCTTAAACATAAGAGCTAAAACCACAAAAGATCAAGAAGAAAACATGGGTGTAAATCTTCATTAACTTGGGTTAGGCAATAATTTCTCAGATACGACACCAAAATACAAGTATTAAAATAAAAAACAGAGAAGTTGGACTTCATCAACATCAAAAAAATTTTTTGTGTATGTTTTAAGGGACATACCAAGAAAGTGAAAAGCCAATACACAAAATATTTGCAAATAATATATTTTATAAAAATCTAGTATTCCAAATATTTAAGGAACAATTCAACAACAAAAAAGGCAAATAAAGCAATTTAAAAAATGAATAAAGTATTTGGATAGGCAGTTCTCACAGAAGTCTGGAGGTATCACAATAACTGACTTAAAGACATACCAGAGAGCCGTAGTAACCAAAACAGCAGGTACTGGAGCAAAAATAGACACATAGACCAATGGAGCAGAATAGAGGCCCAGAAATAAATTCACATATATACAGTTAACTCCTTCTGGACAAAGTTATCAAAAGCATACATTAGAGAAAGGACAATCTCTTTAATAAATGGTGCTGGGAAAACAAGATATCCACATGTAAAAGATTAAACGGTTAAGTTTAATCTCTCATCTTGTGCAAAAATCAACTCAAGATGGATCAAAAACTTAAATATAAAACCTGAATCCCAAAACTACTAGATGCAAACTGGGGAAACATGGTAAGACATGGGTACTGTCTTCAGGATAAGACCCCAAAAGCACAAGAAAAAATGCAAAAATTGACAAATGGGATTTCACCTAACTGGAAAGATTCTGTACAGCATAGAAAACTATCAACAGAGTAAAGAGAATACCTAGAAAATGGGAGAAAACATTTGCCAACTATTCATAGAACAAAAAAATTAATATTCAGAATATATAAGGAACTAAAAAAGCAAGAAAAACACCAAATAATTAAATTAAAATGGTTCAATGATCAAAAGAGATACTTCTCAAAAGAAAAAATATGAATGATCAACAAATATACAAAAAATTATTCATTATCTTTAACCATCAGGGGAGTGCAAATCTAAACTGCGATGAGATACTACCTCACTTAATTTGCAATGGCTATTACCAGAAAAACAAAGAATGATAAATGCTGGCAAAAATTTGAAGAAAAAGTAACTCCTATATACCATTGATGGAAGAGTAAATCTGTATAGCCATTATGAAGAACAGTAAGGAGGACCTTCAAAAAATAAAACTAAAAATAGATCTGCCAGATGATCCAGCTATCACACTTCTGGGTACATTTCTGAAAGAAATTAAGCCAGTGCATTGGAGAGGTATCTGCATTCCGATGTTTATTGTAGTACCACTCACAATAGCTAATATATAGAAGCAGGCTAGGTGTCTCTCAACAGATAAATGGATAAAGAATATGTGGTATATACACAAAATGGAATATTATACATCCATGCAGAATAATGAAATCCTATCATTTGCAGCAAAATGGATAGAACTGGAGGATATTCTGTTAAGTGAAATAACCCAGACACAGAAATAAATGTATCACATGATTTCTCTCACACGTGAAATTTTAAAAATGTCAACCTGAATGTAGAATAGTAATTAATAGAGGTTGGAAGTGATAGGTGTGGGTGAAGGTGGATAAATGGAGGTTGCATTTTGATCAGTGCAAGCTGTATGCATGTGTCAAAATATCACATTGAATCTCATTAGTATGTATAAAAAGATGGTATATAAATAAAAAGAAGGCACACAAATGGTCAACAAGCATATGAAAAAATGCTCAACAATATTAGTCATTAAGAGCACGTAAGTCATAACCATGGTGAAATTCCACTTCACATCTACTAGGATGTCTATAATTAAAAAAAAAAAAACAGGAAATTAATGTTGGTGAGAATGTGAATTTGCCACCCTTATACACTGCTTCTGGGAAGATAAAATAATACAGCCTCTTTGGGAAAGAGTTTAGAACTTTTAGGGTCTTAGCTCTTCTACTTTTGGTCATGTATCTATGGATATTGAAAATATATGTCCACAAAAAGTTTTTACATGATTATTCATAGTGTTTGCTCATTCATAAGGCTGACACGTAGCTACAACCCAAGTACCCATCGATTGAAAAATGGATAACTAACATGTGGTACATCCGTGTAATGCTCTGTTTTTCAGTAATAAAGACAATGAATTATTGATACATGTTGCAGCATGAATGAACTTTGAAAATATTATTTTAAGTGACAAAAATGAGCACAGAGGGTTACATTTTATGATTCAATTTATATGAAGTATACAGAATAGGAAATCTATAGAGACAGAAAGCTGATACATGTTTTCTGGGCTTTAGAGGTATAAGGGAATGGAAGTGACTGTTTAATGGGTATTCTAGGGCAAATGAAATGTTCTGGAATTAGATAATGGTGATGGTTGCACAACCATGTAAACCAATGAAGTGTATATCTAAAAATGTTGACTCTTTTTGTATATGAAGTATATTTTAACACAAAAAGAAGATATGAGTGAAAGGTCAATAGAATTTCTTTAGACCAAGAAGGTCAGGAGAACATTGCGGGCAGACATAACAATATGCTATGTTTGAGATGTGGAGAGATGTATTAGAAAATAAGGCTGGATAAGAAGGCTGAGGACAAACTAAAAGACACTGGGCTTTCTTCTTTGGATGGAAGGATCCACAGGGAGAAACAGAAGGTTTTTAAGGAAGGGAGTGAGCTTTTTTCAGTTGAAGTTTTAGGAAAATAATTTTGACAACAGTATGGGAGATTTTCGAAGGTGAGGTAGTAATTTATTTTGTCCATGTATTAACAAATATTCATTTAATGTCCTCTATTTACCAAGTACTTTGATGGACTGTGTATCCATGAAGTAGGCAGAATTTTGCAAGCTTGGATTGTATAATCTAGTGACATAAAATCGATATTCAATAAATGCTAAATAACTCAGAAAAGACAAGAATGTTCAATTTGTCTCTTTATGAAATTCACATCCTTGGGCTTTCTGATCAACCTGAATGTAGAATAGTAGTTAATAGAGGTTGGAAATGATGTATGGGGGTGAAGGCGGGTAAAGGGAGGTTGCGTTTTCATCATTGCATGTTGTATGCATGTGTTGAAATATCAATGTCCTTGCTGCTTGACCAGAATGTTGACTTTCAGAGAGATGAATCGCTGTCCATACAACCTTCCCAGGGTGAAAATTTGTAGGGAGACCGGGTAAATGAAAGAAAATATGTAGAGATTTAGGCTTTACCTCATAAAAGAAAAACTCAATCAAAAAAACAAAACAACAAAAAGAAAAGAAAAAAACAGCTTTCAAAGGGCATCCAGGAAGATTCAACCATGAGAAACAATCAGACACAGTGTAAAGAGTAAAATTCGATTTACACTTCCTTGCTGTGAGTCCACGACCAAGTAGATTGCCCTTTATGTTTCCTTTTCTATAACATGAGAGTAATCTTAGCCATTTCATGGCATTTTGTGAGGATTCAGTGAGGAAATGTGCATTGAGTTCTTGAACTTTGTATCTGGCAAATATGAGGTACCTAATAAATGTCATATTACCTTTCACATCTTTATATGACAAGTATTGTTGTGTGTGTGTGTGTGTGTGTTTGTACAATCATTGCCTACCCAGGACTCCACTTCTCCAACCATTCTGTGGCATAAGGGAGGTATCTTTGTTCTGTTAAGATGCTCACCTGGAGGGAAGATTGCTCACCTTTGACCACAAACTTCACAATGTTGCTGCGTTGTTCAGAGCCAACACGGCCTTTGGCAGTACAAAAATAGGAGCCTGAGTTGGCCACCACTGCAGGCTTGAAGAGTAAAGTACTCAAGGCTGCTACTTTGATGGGTTCCTGGTCATTAGCTTGTTCCTTGTACCAGACATAACTGATGGGGGGAGAACCCCAAGCCTGGCATTGAAGGCTAATTCTCATTCCTTGGGGCACAGTGAAGCCATAACCACTGCCAGTTGTCACTGTGGGCTTGGACACAGGGACTGCAAAGGGAAAAGAAGAGAGGAGGCTTTGGGAGATCATAAGATTATGGCACACAAGACGAAGTCATCCTGGTTGAGCATAAGGGCGTGCATGTGTCTGCAATTGGAACTAAAGATGGCTCCTAAATTGTGAGGTAAGAAGGGAACAGCAAATAAAAATACCTTCCTTTGCATCACATTTTTGTTGCAGAGCTGAGGATAGAATCCAGGGCCTCATATATTCTAGGCAAGTGCTCTGTAAGTGAGCTACACCTTCAGTCCAAAAATAGCTTCCTTTGGAGGATTGGGCATTATTTGGTACTATTGTTTTTGGAATTATCTGGAGTTAAAAATAAAGTGACTTAAGAAAATGTCAATTTTTAGGCTCAAAATTTCTCTGTTATTTGCAGTTTCAGATTACCAAGGCCAGATCTTTACAAATTGTTAACCCAGCAAAACCCATCTTGGCTAACCTCTTGCCTCTCTTTTTCCACAGCATTTCTGTCAGCATCTGTCTAGCCTCCAATATCTTTATCAGAATTATTCATTATTAAAAGTTTTAAGGCCCAGAACCTAAGGAGGGCAACAGAATATGAATGCCAGAAATTCTGGAACACTTGAAAAGGTAGAATTGAAAGATAGAAATCCTTCCCAACACTTCTTAAATTCTACCATAGTATTGATGATCTTGAGGATCTTCTGACTGTACACTTCCTCTGATTAGCACATATAATTGAAGAGAGCCTATTGTACAGATAAACCTAGGTCTCTTGATTTCTCAGAAGTTTCTAGGATTATAGTACTCTATTGAATCTTTGCCTATCAATGCTTTCCTGTTCCCACAGTGACTCACGTTTCTGGACACGGAGCTCAATGATCTTATCTGTCATCACTTGGTCGCCATCAGGGGTCTGCCAGGTGACTTCACAGGTGTAGTGGCTCCTGTCATCCATCTCCAAGGTATTCAGCTGGAGAGATACAACCCCTGGAATCTCCTGGCTCATGTGCAGGCGGCCTCGGTATTTTGCTTGCTGTATATGGTCTCCAGAGGAGTCACGTTGGAAGATGGTGACTGATTCTGAGTCGCGTTGTACCAACCACCTCACCATGACTTGGGTATAGCCTTTTAGGGGACCATAGGTACAAGGAATATTCACATCCCCTTTCCAGGGTCCTGTCATGTTCTCTGGTGCTTCCAGGATGGGATGGCCTGAAGAGAGGGAACAGAGGAAGGAAACAAACTTAGAAGGCATATACACCTGGGAACTACAGTGGTAGTGGCAGGCCTCAAGGGATTTCTGAGAAACACTCCTCAACTTTTCTTCCATCACACTTCTGTTTTCCCTGTGCCCTTTTGTTCTCTGCCAACCTTCCTATCAAACAGAACAAGTTTTTAGAAGGAAAGACCTTAATATTTTTTAGCTCTTGTGAGTTTCAAGTCCTTTTCATGTCACTCTCTTGCTATGAAACGATGCTAGGTAAGTCACTCCTACCATTTAGGATCAATTTTATTTATCGATAATGTGAAACATTTGAATAGAATGATCTTTGAGGATTTTACCAACTCTGGGATTCTGCATGTCCATAAAAAATTTCTTTTCCAGGAGAGGTGAGAACAAAAATCATGAGCAGTTATGTCTGGGCTATTTCAGTTTTGTGTAAATGTGTGGCTAGAAAAATATGGGGGATTTGGGGCTTGGCAAGAATGGGTCTTCTGCCTTATTATCTCTTCTTGCTCCTAAGCTCTTCTCTGGAATGGTGGAAGGAGGTAGGAAGTAGGCAATTCTGATGGTGAAATTTGGTGCATAGACAGGCCTGGGTATGCATTCCTGTTTAACAGAACCATTAGTTATTTTTAAATTTGAAACCTGTACTTTGTAAGCCAGATTGATTTATTTTCTGATTTCTTTGTCTTTATTTCTTTTTTAGCTTCTCTTAGTTCTCATCAAAGATACACTGGGAAATTCCATCTGGAGAGGGAAAGTTTTTTTTTTTTTTCATTGTGGTTAGGGTGGCCTTTCAACTTGATTGGCTTCGTGATGCACCCTGGGGACCACACTTCTAGGAATGTCTGGGTGAGTCATGGAGGCATGGCTTTAGGGTCTATGTCTGGTTCCTCACTTCTTGTACTCTGACACTGTTCTCCTGCTCTGCTTCCATGAGGCTTTACTCTGCTGTGCCCTTCCACCATGTTGTTTCTGCCTTAAAGCCAGCCTGCCATGTACTGGATTCCCCAAAACCATGAGCCAAATTAAACCTCTCCTCCTTTAAATTGTGGGTGCTGGGTATTGTGTCTCAGTTACAGGAAAGCTGAATAATACATCCATGTTTGATATCGACAAGAAAAAGTTATGGGTAAAATCCTGGAGCTGGCTGTACTAGGGATGGTGGTGGTAGGAAAGTGAAATTGCTCCTTGATGAGCTCAGTAGGGAAACCTGGAGGGAAAAGGATGGAAATATTGAAACACCCATTGCTCCCCACCAGAATTTTCAATCCACAAATGTCATATTTTGAAGATTTTGTATTCTGTTCAACTAGGGCCAAGAGTACAGGGCTGTATTTAGGCAATGTCTTTATGTTCCTCTTAGGAGAAGTGGTTTCAAAGTGTGAGCTATTACTGAATAAAACCTTCTTATTTAGCCCAGTGTTCCCATGTTTCAGTCATACAGATAGAAGATGACACCTGTTGAATGGGATGGGCCTATGCTTCCTAGCTCTGAAAATGTATCATCAAGCACCAGATCTTCTATCAATAGAGATACTAAAGTTGAAACTTTGACCTGTGCCCCCACCAGGTACTCATAAAACATCAATGATATATTTTACCCAAGATAAAGGCCTGAAGTAGAAAAGAATAAACATAAATTGTGTTGCTAGATCCACCACACACTCTCTGGAGAGTTGATATGGCAGGGAGCAGAACATAAACCCACAAATGGGAATATAAGTGGAGTAATTTTATTGCTCCCTAAAAATGAACTTTATAACCAGAGTTTTCTATGGATGGATTATGCTATCTGGGGAAGTTCTAAGATCTGCTTAGGTCTTGGACAGCATTATTCTTCAAGGGCCCTTTCAACCCTAGGTGTCCAGCTCTAATGGACTGTAATGGAAACAGAAGTTAAATAATTACATACTCTAGCTGCTAATTAACTTTCACCAGGTGATGGGTTTCACTGTGCAACAGATAGTTCTTGTTTCCATATGCATGAAGTTACAGTTTAACATCATCATATGCATGCATACTCATACATAGTTTTAGCCCCATGAAAACAAAAACATACCATCCTTTATCCCTTGAAAACCATCTTAATTCTCTTGGTTTAATGGGTTCTTTCTAATTAATCCTTCTTTGACCCTCCCCAATCTCCCTTCTCTCCACTTAAAAACACTCTCACATTTCCTTCCTTGGCAACAGAGCAATATTCTACTCTGAGGATATCCTAGAGCTGCTGAAAATGTCTTTATCCATGCATAAGCATGTTTCCTTTCTGAACTTTGAGGAGCTGCAAGTCCTGACTGTGTTCCCATCTGTGGGAACTTGCTGGAGATTTTCACATAGCTCACTTTGGTCTGTCAAGAACATGGCGATCCAGTGTCAAATTTGCAATTGTGAAATTAACTTCTGGAACTATGTCAGGGTTGACTCCTCTATCCCAGAATGGGAGCATGGGACAGAGTTGCTGACTAGACTTTCCATAAAGATGTGTATCTTCCTGTGTTTACTTTTTTCTTCCCTTCTCCTTCCTTGAGTTTTTCCTCTTTCCACCCATTATTCAATTTTGATTCTGTTTCTCCTTTGCCTCTTCCTTTCTTTTTGTTCTCTCTCCTCTTCCAATCTTGCTTTATCAGTAGCATAAAAAATAGTGGATAGTAGACATAGAGCACCCCAAGAAAGAAAACATTGTACTACTCTTTATGCTTCCAGATCTGCAAAGTAAGAGTAACCACAATAGCATTGACTTGTACCTTTTAACTATCCCTGCCATACCAAGAAAGCCTAGGAAAAACACCTAGTAGGAGAGTCTAGTGAGATCAGAAAAGTAGTCAAAGACTGCATAATGTACGAGGATAACACCGTTTAGATCCAAGTTCTACTTTACCTCATATCTCTCTGTGTCATTTGTGTAAATTACTAAGCCTGTCTGAATTTCATGTAATCATTGATAAAATGAAAATAATAAAACTATTACATGGAGGATTATTGTTACAAATAAAAGTGAACAAATAAAAGTAAATGTGAAAGCACATATTATATATCTGACATTCAATAGGTGCTGGATAAATGTCAGTCTTCTCTCATGCCTCAAGCAAAACTTCTTATACCCGTCTTGATTCTTCCTGTCCTATAGAAGTCCTCAGTATGTCTTCCCCTGGGTATATATGTATATTCATTTGACTGGATCATTGTCAACTTTCACAGGGGCTTGAAGGAGAAGTTATCACATGACAAGTAAAGAGGTACCCTCCGCAGTCTGATAGATTATATTAAGTTTTGGGCAGGTACTAGGCCATCTATGGGTTGTAAGGCAGCCAGAAAAGACAGCAGAATGTACCTCAATGACAGGACTGGCTTGGCAGTGAATGTGAAATGTTGGCCAAATTAGATCAGTACTCCTGATCTTTCTGGAAGATTGGGTAGGAACAATCCATTTCAGAAAACCTCCACCTCCTGGGGAAATGCACTATCCATTAGGGATACATCAAAATCACCAAATTGTGAGCCATTTGATAAAACAGGGATTGAGGTACCAGGTAGGATGATATTTGGAGACTTCTGAAATTGTGTAGCTGGGAGAGCTTTTAGAAAAAACTAGTCACATTTCCTCATAGATATACAGTGGTACCTCAGTTCACAAGCTCTTTTGAAACTGAAAACAAGGGCCGGTGAGATAGCTCAGTGGCATAAGTGCCTGCCTGGCAAGCATGAGGTCCTGAGGTCGACTCCTGGTACCCACATAAAAAAATATGAAAACAAGGAGAAGCATTTGAAAAAAATTTGTTTTTGCTTGCAATCTCTGCATTGGGTGACAAACACAACCACGGCAATCTTTCTCACACAAGCACAAATGTGGCCATCTTTTCCAGAACTGTAGAACAAATTAAGGTTTTGAACTGAGGCACCACTGTGTATGGGCAAGCTAAGGTCCAGAGAGAGATATTCTTATCCAAAGTCAGATAGATGACAAGGTAAAGTTGAGGCTGGAGGTCTAGAGTACATGTTTTCAGATGATACATTGCTTTCTTTCCTTCTTAACCTACTAAAGAACAGGTCATAATTGAAACCAGCAACTTCTTACCTGCACCTACGTGACATGGTTTCAAAGATGTCATCTTAGTGGTAGGTATTATCTTTTTGACTGCCTGGAAAAAAATGCCCTCATATGCCAGCTCCTTCCTGCAAAGGCTTTCCTAGAATCTTGCTCTCTATCCTCAGGTAAGAATTGCATTTCCTTTAAATATTGGTCTCCCTCAGGAGAAAGACCAGAGCTGAACACTGACTCAGAGGGTTTGGCTCAAGAAAGAGGGGACGGTACTCTGGTCCCATGACCTGGACTTAGATAAGCAAAGATCTGGAGCCTGTGTAAAAGTCCTGAAGAAAAGAAGGGCCTAATATGTTGGATGTGAGACCCTTTCTAAGACCCATTCTGGGTCCCTTTGTGAATCGTCTTCAATCATCAGAGAGACTGAGATTTCACATTCCGTTGACCACATTTTTTATTTCAGGGAAAAAATAAAGTTTCATAACAAAATAGTAGGAGAGTAACAACAGTTAATACATTACGTATAGCTATCTTCAAAGTAGTTACTCAGAGTACAACATATGGGCATAAAAATTCTCCAAAAGATATTAGCACAAACCTTCCTTTTCAATAAACTAAGAGAAACTAGTAGTATAACTACCTTGTATTTTTTTTCTTTTCCCTTCCTTCCTTTCCCCTTTCCCCCAACTTAGTTCCTCTTTCCTTTTGAAAAATTTCCTCCCATTTCACAATATCTATTGTACATTGTGGTCCTTATTTATTCTTTTGGTTTCTCACACCAGGGAGACAGTGTGATGTTTACACATGTGAGTCTGATTTATTTCACTTATGTACTCATAAGTGGTTTCAAATTGCATCCATTTACCTATTAAAGTCTCAAGTTTATCCTTCTTTAATGGCTGAGTAGTTAGTACTCCATTGTGTAAAAAGACCATATCTTTTTTTATCAATTCCTTTGTTGATGGGAATTTGGGTTGTTTCCAAGATTTAGCTATTACTAGTTACCTCGTGGACAAAGGATTACATTCGATAATAGATACTTATAAAATGTTTACAAAATGTTTCAAAAGTTTATAAAATGTGAATGTTAGGATTTCTTGCTATTATAATTATTTCAACATGTTTTTTAACCCACAGGAATAAATGGACAGCTGATTCTGGCTTTTAGGACTTTTAAGCTATTAAGCCAGTCTCTCAGAGCTGTCCAGCTGGCAGTCCCCTTGGAGGCCAGCCAATTCAACTTTCTTATTGTACAGATGGGCTGGAGACACTGAGGCCCTGGGAGGGGGAAGACATTGTAAGATATTCAGTATATCCTGAGCCTAAGTTCAATAGTGAAAAACCTCACACACAAATGATAGGCCTGCTTCAAGGGCTGGAAGAACTCACAGGCTGGAAAAGAAACAAGACATATGAGAATTCTCATGTCCTTTCTCTTTCCTCTCTTGCATGAACAAACACATACACACAATTTAAGTTTAACATTTATATAATGTTCCTCCAAGTCCCTGCCTCAATAAATCCCAATTCAAACTGACATATTTGGAGAAGATAAAAAGTTACATTCTAAATTGTGTTGGAGAATAACTTTGACATTAATGTTCTATAGGCTGGGGCAAACTCTTTCTTCTTGGTTTATTTAATTTAGGTTACTTTCTAAATTTGAGGTTCTAGAGGTTGACAGAACCCAAGGCTCTGGTAACTTGCCAAGCTGAGTCAGCTATGGGAAGCTGGGTTGCTGACCCCACAAATAACATCAAACTAACACCTATTTAGCTTCTCCCTCTAGGGAAATGAAACAAGCAGGGGTTCAGCAATAACCCCTTTACCCTATCTTGAGTCTCATTTAGCTATTACCCAAGTATAGCTTCTTGAAAATTTATCTCACTTCTCAGGAATGTAAATAAACATAGAAGAAGACCTACGGAAATTATGACACAATGAGATAGTTGGAATATGTGTTTAGCTTTAGCAAGCCACAAATAGCTTAAACTAGCCATATTCACTGTACATAAGCCCAAGAACAGGGAAGAAATCAAGACCTGTAAAAACCAGTTGAACGAGCTGGACTATTTAGCTTGGAGAAGAGAAGAGTTAAAGGGACATAGTGTGTTTCTTCAGACCTTTGAAGAGTTGTCACAGACAGAGAGGAGCAGATATATTCTGTGGGACTCCAAGAAACAGAGCTGGGACATTTGGATGGAAGCCACAGAGAAGTGGATTTAGTTTAACCCAAGTAACATTTAGAACTACTCCTGGATAGACTAGATGGTCTGGGGAAGTAGTAAACTCCCAGTAATAAGAAGTGTGTGAACAAACAATGCTGAATACTTGTTCGTAACAACGAATGATGGTGCAGGTTACTTCTAAGGTCACATCTACCTCTTAGGCAACATTCCTTCTTTAGGAACTATATATCATAACAGGGATCAAAACCTGGAAGGGGATAGATTAGGTCTAATGGTAGAATTTCAAATGAAAGACAGCAGATGTGGCAGGAAGATTTGGGTAAAATTAGGAGTCTTTTTGATGTCTCTAAGATACCAGCACTAGAATATCATGCAGATGTTTCCCAAGAGTGTACACTTTTCAATTTCTACCCAAATTTGCGCCTTGGATTTCCCAGCAACCTTCAACTACCACTCTCCCTTCTCTCCAAAGTTGAGAAAGCCTGCAGCATTAGCTGAGAATACTCATCTGCACAACAGAGACCATCTTTCCTCGCCAGTAAGCATTCAACATCACCCTTATAGTCTGTTGCCTATGCCAGCAGAGGCAGCCTGGTTCCCATTTGCTGTCTTACCACAGGCGATCACTGTTAGGTGGCTCAGGAGCAGCAGGTCCAGTAAAATCCCCATTATGGCCAGAGGCACTTCTGTCTTTTCTTCCAGCTTACTGCTTCCAAGGAGATTTTAACTCCTAGTGACTGTCAGTGTTTGTGTCTGCTCATTTCTCTTCCTTCCCTAAGTCTGTCACTGGAACTCCTAACTCCATTGCACATTTCCCCTTCCTTCCTTATTTCAGCATAAGTCATGTGGGGTCCCCCATTCCCCCTTCCCCCCTGCCTGAGGTTGGAGATTCAAAGGTGAGTGAAAAAATTCCTCCCCCTGGTATGGTATTGATTTGACATTCCCTGAAGCCAATGGGACTCTCCACTTTTTGATCATCCAGTCAATTTATTTCAGGTCTCCACAAGACTCAGAAGTTGGGGGAGCAAACTTTGGGTGAGTCAGCTCACTCCAGTACATGGGTGTTTTCCTTTCTGTTGGGCCCAGGGAGAAGAAGTCAGTTTTTCTGGCTATGTGATTATTTCAAGCTTAAATAACTGGCAAACCCATGGAAAAAGGTGTTATAGAGGAAAGTGCCTCATATCTCATAATGAGAAACCTCTTAATCACTTTCTCTAGTAGATTCACTTCCCTGATGGTAAGGGAGACTTTATTTTCATTAATGTTCCTTATGCTTTTTCATAAAGTATCTATTACTATCTTCTTTTAAGGGAAAAATAAGCCTTGCACCAGAAGCAGTGCACTAGACCTTTGACTTGATAGTAGAATGTTCTATTAGGTCAGACTTTTTATTGACTTTCAATTGATACAGACCTTGACCTACAAAAGAGAGACATGAAGTCCCATAGCAAAGCTGAGTTGCTTAAAAAATGACTCCTCTTTACAGGCCCCAGAATGATTGTAATTTCATCAACAGTCTAATTCTAGGTTGGGAATTGCTTGCAGTGGACTAAGCTTTAAAAATAGAAGGAATTCTAAAAGGACAAATATACACAGCAAGTTGATACTGCACTGTAAATAGTGCCTAAGATTTGTTTTCTTTTTGGTTGGGGGATATAAGAGGCCTTGGTTGGGGAGGGGGGCTTGGGCAGAGAAAGGTCATGGGACTGTATAAAGAGACATGTTTGCCAGGAGGTAATTGCAAACAGATAATCTGGGCCTTTGCAAAGGAGAAGAGAAGATTCCAGCCTTTTAGGCCCTCTTATTATATGAAATTCTGTCAAGTCCCTTTGCTTCCTGGATCCAATACCTCTTGCCTGGTTGTCTCTTGTCTTTTGGCTACTTGATTCTGTCTGCCTCATTGAGTTTTTAGGCATTATTTGTCATAGAGTCCTCATTCAGGAAATCCTGAACTTCAGAAAAACTTCCTTTGTATTTTACAAACAACACTCTATCACCACTACTACCATTACCATCACCACACACACACACACACATCACACACATGCACACAAACATGAGTCTTTCTTCTCCATCACTTCGCCTGATGTGGAGATGGAAACCCATTGGACTTGTGTAAATTTCTGCCTGGTCATGTAATTTTGTGTCTTTTGAGCTGCCCTCTGCTCTTGGATCTGAAGATAAAGAAATATCCTGGAGAAGACACCCAGCCTTGCCACTGCAGAGCTAAGCAGCCCTGATGATCATAAGAGAATTGCATGGGAAGTCAGAAAGCTTGGAGCTGGCATTCCTCTGCATCTACTTCACTCTGAGCCCTTGGATAATTGTCTCTGAAAGACAGCTTCCCTAATTATGACATAGTAACATGGACATGATTAGACTTGATGCTTGTATCTTCTAAGATTTTTAAAAATCAACCTAAACTCTCTCCCACTCTGGAAGGAAGGATGGATAGATAGATGATAGATAGATAGATAGATAGATAGATAGATAGATAGATAATAGATAGATGCAGTTGCTATGTTTTAAATCTTTTAATTTTCCAGGCACTGTACTAAGCACTTTGCATGGATGATACAATTTGATTCTCATAATATCTTTCCTGCTGCATTTTACTCCCTTAAACTGCTTTTCTTTTTCTTTGTAAAACTTACTTCTATGTTATGGCTTATATCTAGATGTCCCCCCAAAGCTTCATGGGGTCATACATGGGGCTTTGTGGACATGGCTGGATCTGAAGTATGTGATTCTGGGACCAAGGATGTGATGCTGGTATTATTCATAGTGCAATGCTATTCTCGGTGTGAGTGCTATCTGCCCTAATGGTGGGTATCTGGGATAAGATATAAGGGATAGAAAGAGGGTCACTTGTAGCTTGCTGCTTTTGCTGCCATCTGTCTGCCATGAACTACTTCTCCTCTGTGATGCCACCCTGCCTTGAGGCCAGCCAATTATGGACTAAAACCTCTACAAACTGTGAGCCCAAATAAACCTTAACTTTGGGTGTCAGGTATTTTGTCTCAGCAGTGAGGAAATTAATATGCTCTACATGACATATTGCATATTTCCTGGCTTACTTGTTTGTTGTCTTCTCACACTCTGAAATGTAGGCCACATGAAGGGAGGGATTTTTATATATCATGTTCACTGCTGTATCTCCAGTGCCTAAAACAGTACCTAGCATATAATAGAGACAATGCATGCTTGCTGAGTGAATGAGTTAAATGAATCCGCATTTTACAAATGAGGCTACAGCCTAGAACAGAGACGGTGAACCGTTTAGAGAATAGCGCCAAACTGCAACCCAAAACCTACTTATTTATTGCAAAGTGCCAACACTGCAATTAAACCTGAATACTGAGGTTTTAGTTTGGAAAAGACAACTCATGCATTAACATCTTTTGTCTTAAAGAAAAACAAATAACACGTGTACCATAGGTTAGCCATCAGTGGCCTAGAATAATGAAATCATGGCTATAGAGATACTTAAACAAGAGTCAAACAAATATCTGTTTTTTCCAAAAATAATACTGTTAAATACCACACTGTTCTGCTTCCTTTGTACATTAATGACCACTTATATATTTCCAGACCATCTCTGGTTGTTGTGAGGAACACAGGAAATGGGTGAGACAAAATATATCATATGGGGTCTTGTAAGCCATTTGGAGTATTTTAGCTTTTATTCTGAGACAAAAAGTGATTGGAAAGATCTGACTAGGAAGATGGTGTGATCTTATTTGTTTTTTGTTTTGCAGTTGTATTGAATTTTTAAAAATTTATTAAGTTTATTGGTACAATTTAGATATACATAATGATCACATTCATCATAGGGAACTTGTACCTGTACATAGTATGCTTTAGTTCCTCTTTTTTATTTTCCCATTCACCTCTCCTCCCCTCAATCCCTCTTCCCCTACTTATTTACAAAGCTTTGTTTCCATCTTATCCTTTTTTTCTCATTTTTATTCTTTTCTTTTCCTTCCTCCTCCCATTCCCCTTTCCTTTTAAACGATTTCTTATTTCACAATATCTATTATATATTTTGGTTCTTATTTACACTTTCAGTTTCTCACACCAGAGAATCAATACAATATTTACACACATGTGTCCATTTTATTTCACTTAAGAGTATGGTCTCAAGGTGTATCAATTTTTTTTTGTTAGTATGTGTGTATCTTAAGTGATGTTTGCATTTCTCATGTGGAATATCTATATAGCATTGTAATTGTTTTTTTATCCCCTTTCCCTTTCCTCCCTCACACTTCCATACATCTTTTGATCCCCTCCCTTTTTTTGTACATACTTGCAGTATATAATGCTTACTTTCCTTGTGTGTAGTTGGGACATGTACAAAACAAATCTGAATTCTTTTTTATCCTATGTCCCTCCCCTCCATCTCCCTCCTTCCATTTCTTGATCCCCTTCCCCACTGAGAAAGATCAATCTCCCTCTCTACTTTATAGTATCAATCTTATACTTTTTTTTTTTTTTGTGGGTACCAGGGGTCGACCTCAGGACCTCAGGCGCCAGCAGACGCCCGTGCTGCTGAGCGATATCACTGGCCCTTTTTTCATATGTGGGATCCGGGAGTTGAACTCGGGCCCTTGCGCTTGCCAGGCAGGCGCTTATGCCGCTGAGCCATCTCACCAGCCCCCAATCTTTTACTTTTCTCTTTATTTATACTTTAGGTTTTTCATATAACCTTGTGTGTCTGATTTACTTAAGGTGCTTCCATTTTCCTACAAAATATTCAAGTTTATCTTTCTTTCTGGAACAGTAGTACACCATTGTTATGCTTTGTGTCTAGATGTGCTCCCCAAAGCCTCATGCAGTCACAGGGGTGGACTTCTAGAATTTGTGATTGATTCATGGTCCAAAGCTGGTATTAAGTGTGTGAGTGCTATACTCACTGTAGGGCAGGTAGTTGCATACAATATAAGGGACAGAAAGAGGCTGGTCTCTCTCTCACTCTCTCTCTTGTTGCTGTTGCTGCCTTTCACCACTATGAACAGTTGCCCCTCTGCCAAGTCACTGTGCTTTAGAGCCAGGTGATTATGGACTTAAACCTTTATAAACTGTGAGCTAATAAACCATTCCTCCCTTAATTTTGGGTGTTGAGTATTTTGTCTTAGCAAGTGGAAAAGTAATTAAGACAGAATTTGGTACCAGGAGTTCGGTCATTGCTGTAACTATACCGTGTGGTTCAAGAGCCTTTGGAAATGGCTTGTGGGAAAAGATTGGAAAGGTTTGGAGATACCGGCTTCTTTTTTTTTTTTTTTTTTTTTTTTTTGAGGAAACACCACACTGATTTCCATAGTGGTTGTACTAGTTCACTTTACCACCAACGGTGTCGAAGTGTTCTTTTTTTTCCACATCCACTACAGCATTTCTTACTATATGATTTCTTGATGATGGGTGTTCTTTCTGGGGTAAGATGGAATCTTAGTGTTGTTTTAATTTGCATTTCTCTAGTGACCAGCAATGATGAGAATTTCTTCATGTACTTATTTCTCACTTCTACTTCTTCTGTGAAATGTCTATTCATTTCACTTACCCATTTTTTTATTAGGTCTTTTATTTTGGGGATTGTCTATTTTTTGAGTTATTTATATATTCTAGATATGAGTCCTCTGTGTGAGGAATCACCGGCAAAATTTTCTTCGCATTTTAGAGGTTGTCTTTTTGCTCTTTTGTTTGTTTCTTTTGCTATGCAGAAACTTTTTAATTTGATGTGGTTCCATTTGTTGATTCTCTGAACTATTTCCTGTGCAATTAGGCTTCTACTAAGAAAGTTCTTGCCTATGTCTATGACTTTAAGAGTTTTATCTTTTTGTCTTATAGCAGGTCAAGTATTTCTGTTTTAATACCTAGTTTTTTGATCCATTTGGATCAAGCTATTTGGTGAGAGACGTGTATCTATATTTAATATTATGAATGAGGATAGCCAATTTTTGCAATACCTTTTACTAATACGGCTTTCTTGACTCCAGTGTATGATTTTTGACCCTTTGGCAAAGAGCAAGTAGTTAAATGTACTTGGGATTGTTTCTGAATCCTCTATCCTGTTCCATTGATCCTAATTTCTGTTTTTGTGACAGTATCATGCCATTTTTCTCACAGTAGGCTTGATTATAACTTCATATCTGGGATGGTGTTGCATACCATTTTGCTTTTTATACCCAGGGTTGATTTTGCTATGTTGGATCTCTTAAGGTTCCATAAAAATTTAGGATTATTTTCTCCAGTTCTGTGAAGAATGCTGTTGGGATTTTGATTGGGATTGTATTAAATCTCTCTATAAATATAGATTTGTGTTGGTTCTGCCTATCCAGGAATAGCTTCCCATTTTTTGATATCCTCTTCAATTTCCTTTTTCAGAGTACCATTGTAAAGGCCCTTAGATTCCTTCGTTAGGTTAATTCCTATGTATTTGATTTTTCCTGATGTTATTGTGCAAGGTATTTTTTTCTAATTTATTTTTCAGTAGATTCATTATTAGTATACAGTAATGCCATTGTTTTTTTCTGTGGTGATTTTGTATCCTGCATCATGACTGAATTTGGTTATTAATTCCAAGTATTTTTGATGGATTTTTGGTCTTTTATGTGTCAGATCATATCATCTGTGTACAATGATAATTTGACTTATAACTTTTCTATACATTTCCCTTTTATTTCTTTTTCTTGCCTAATTGCCCTTGGTAATGTTTTGAGCACTATGCTTAACAGGAGTGGTGGTAGTGGCCATCCTTGCCATGTTCCCTATTTTAGAGGGAAAATTTTCAGTGTTTCCAAATTTAATATGATGTTGGCAATAGGTTTTTCATATATGGATAAGGTTCATATAAGGTTGGAGATAAGGTTTTTCTATACCTATTTTCTTTTTATCATGAAAGGATGTTGTACTTTTAAAAGTCCTTTTATGCATCTATTGAGATGATCACGTAGCTTTTGTACATGCTTCTGTTTATGTGCTGTATTACATTTTATTGATTTGCATGTGTTGAACCATCCTTTCATCCTGGGGATGAAGCCTATTTGGTCATGGAATATGCTATTTCTGGTGATTCATTGTGTTCTGTTTGGCAGTATCTTGGTAAGAGTTTTTGTAACCATATTCATTAAAGATTGGTCTATTGGTCTCTTTTTGTGGATCATTGTCTGATTTTGAAGTCAGGATAATGGTAGCTTCCAGGAAAAATTTTAGCAGTACTCTTTCCTTTCATTTTCATTAGACAACTTGAAGAGTATTGGTTTTAGAATTTCCTGGATGTTTTTTAGAACTCAGCAGTGAATTCATCAGGACCTGGACTTTTCTTAGTTGGAAAATTATTTATTACTGCTTCAATTTCATTGCCTGTTATTGGGTTATTTAGGATTTTTATATCTTCTGTGTTCAGTTTTGATAATTCACAAATTCCTAGGTATCTATTCATTTATTCTGGATTCTCCAATTTATTCTGGATTCTCCAATTGTTAATAATGTTTTTTTTTTATTTTGCCAGTGTCAATTATTATTTTGTCTTTTTTAAAAATTAAGTTTATTGGTACATTTTAAATATACATAATGATCATATTCATCGTAGGGAATTTGTACCTGTACATGATATATTTGTATTACTCTTTTTATCACAATCACCTCTGTACCTTCAATCTCTCTTCCCTATCCCAATTTACAAAGCTTTGTTTCCATTTTATCCATCTTTATTATCTTTTTTCCATTTCCCTTCATTCTTTTCCCTTTCTCCTTCTCTAGTTTCTTTTTGAAGAACTTCTTCCCATTTCATAATATCTATTGTGCATCTTGGTCCTTATTTACTCTTTCAGTCTCTCACACCAGTGATACAATGAGATAGTTATACATGTCAGTCCCATTTATTTCACTTAAGAATATGGTCTCAAGTTGCATCCATTTGCCTAGAAATGTCTCAAGTGTATCCTTCCTTATGGCTGAGTAGTACTCCATGGTATACAAAAAAAAATCTTTTTTATCCATTCATTGGTTGATAAGCATTTGGGTTTTTCCAAGATTTAGCTATTACTAACTGTCCTGCTAATAACATGGGTATGCATATATTGTTGTGGTATGATTTTTTAATTCTTCTGGGAAGATACCCAGAAGGGTACAGCTGGGTCAAATGGCACCTCTAATCCTAGGGTTTTTTTTGAGAAACATCCATACTGATTTCCACAGTGGTTGCACCAGTATATATCCCCAAAAACAGTGGAGAGTGTTCTTTTTTTTCTACAGGCCCTCCAGCATTTGTTATTGGTTGATTTCTTGATAGCCATTCTTTCTGGAGTGAGACGGAATCTCAGCATTGTTTTAATTTGCAACTCAAATGACCAACGATGTTGAATATTTTTTCATATATTTATTTGCAGTTTGTATTTCTTCATCTGAGAAGTGTGTATTCATCTCAAATGCCCATTTTTGGATTGGGTGTTTAAATTTGAGAGTTCTGATTTTTTTTTCAAATCTTTATATGTTCTAGATATACATCTTTTGTCTGAGGAACAACTGGCTAAAATTTATTCCCACTCTGTTGTTTGTCTTTTGACACTGTTGGTGATTTCTTTGCTATACAAAAGTTTTTAATAGGATGAGATTCCAATTTTTTTATTCTATACATTATTTCCCATGTGATTGGGGTTTTGTTAATGAAATCCTTGCCTACATATACATTCTCAAGAGTTCTGGCTATTCTTTCTTCCAGCAGATTTAGTGTTTCTGTTTTAATGCTTAGATCTTCAATCCATTTTGATTTTAGTTTAGTGCATGGTGATAGACATGTTTCTAGTATTAATCTTTGGCATGTGGAAAGCCAGTTTTTCCAGCACCATTTATCAAAGAGGCTGTCTTCTTCCAGTGAAAGTGTTTGGCTACTTTGTCAAAGATAAGGTGGCTGAGTGTGTTCGGAGTCATTTCTAGATCTTTTAATCTGTTTCAGTGATCCTCAGGTATTTTTTTTTTGCCAGTACCATGCTGTTTTTATGGCAGTAGCTTTGTAGTATAATTTCAAGTCAGAGATTGTGATTTCTCGTGCCTTGCTTTTGTTGCCCAGAATTGTTTTTGTTATTCTTTTTTTTATGGAAAAAAAACTTTAATCGCTGTTGCAAAAACATTTTTATGAAGTAGAAATTGGTTTCAGTATTATTAGTAGAGAATATGTTCTAGAAAGTGGAGGTAACTGGATGTAAAATTCCGGCAGCAATTTAATAGAACAGTCCCAGATTATTAGGCTGAGGCCAACACCTAATGAGGACGAAAGCCTTGTCTGTGGGGAATTTTGGACGATACCTGCAGAAATATTACACTGTGTATAAACCAAATTGAATTATTTTCACAAGTGTTGTAAAGTCTCATATAGTAAAAGTTTTTCTTTACATGCACTTCAATTTCACAGCAAGAGTGGCATAGAATACCTAAACACAGAAGAGAGCATTCATGCAAGATATCTAACTCCTTGATATAATAATGCATACACTTCAAAATGATTACACTATCATTACATCTAGGGCTTTCTGCAACTACAAGGTGGCGGTTATAGAAAGCATGGCCCCTGGTATCAACATCTAGAAAGCAGCCACCACCTTCTATGTGTGTTCTCTTTTTGCGTTTTTTCTTCATTTTTCTTAATCAACTCTGCTGTTGTTGCTGCTTCTTAGCAAAACTGGTAAACACAAAATTGTAATCATTGAACATAGCACTCTGGCAATCAAGACGTTTAAAACCTTCAATCTTCTGGGGTGAGGAAAGCACTGTGCGACATTTAGAACTCTGATTGACAAACAAGGTAGTCACAAATTTTCCTGGCTTGAAGACTTCCACAACTTTCCTGATCAGGTCATCATAAGAGGTCTGACTTAAGTTTGTTTCAAAGCTAACATAAGAAAACTCTGGTTCTGGAGTGATGTGAATAGTCCAATAAGTTCCATCCGATTTCATTCCATTCATTGAATACCCACAAGGATTGAACAGTGTGGCATCAATGACAGAACCTGGTATCAGGTCACGAATTCCACTCTCATGAGTGACATCCTTTGCAGTAACACCATCTTTCATGTAGAACTGGTCCATGACTCCTGGGTCAAGCTCACTCATCAGAATTTCCAGGGTCTGATCTGGCTGGCTGATTACTCGACTCTCTGGGAAATCCAAAGTATGCAAGTACCAACAGTCAGAATTCATACGTCCCATACAATATGCTGCTCCATTTGGGAAAATTGCATTAAGAAACTCTATTTCTTCCTGGAAATTCCGGTGTGGGTACCCTTGGTGAGAAGGCTTTATGAAATTCTTACGAGAATAAAAGAAGCTTTGAATCGAGTGAAACCCACTGTAATCCCTAGCGAGCTTCAACAGGGGGACCAGTGCTTTCAGCAAGAGGGTGGTACCACATGTCTTCAAAATGAAACGTCTCTTGGAGACAAACATGCTACTCTCACTGAGTACATGAGCTTCCTGCTTGTCAGTTTTTGTCACACTTATGATTGAACATTGCACATCCTTCAAAAGTACATCCCACTCAGATCTCGGGATAGTGCGTAGATCCCCAGATCACTGGTTGGCGTCGGGTTGCTGACGGGAGAACCAAACCTCCAGCAGCTTCTTGGCCCCTTCGAAAAAATGTGCAGCTTCCATCACCGTGAGACTAGCGAACAACCAACAACCACAGAAAATCAACTAAATTAAATTTGTTCTCCCGCCGCTGCCGCCACCGCTGGAGATTGTTCCGCCTGTGTGTTGCTATAAAGTTCAGGTTCCTTTTTTTTTTTTTTTTTGCTATAATTTTATATTAACTTTTTTTTAAAAAGGATTAATAAAATTTTCCCGGCTTTCTTGTGTGAGCGAAAGTTGAACGTGAGTCTGTTGGAAATAGAGGCAGATACAGTTCAGTCTCTTGTATTCCGCTGCTTTCCCATTAAAGAGAGCAGAGCGAGCGCTAGCTAATGTCGCCGGCCATACTGTGTAAGCGAGTGTTTTTGTTATTCTAAGTCTCTTCTCTTTCCAAATGAATTTTAGGAATATTTTCTCTAGTTCTGTGATTTATGCTAATGGTATTTTGATTGGGATTGCATTAAATCTGTATATTGGAAGTATGACCATTTTCACTACATTGGTTCTTCCTATCCAAGGGTAAGGCATATCTTTCCGTTTTCTGATATCCTCTTCTATCTTCTCTTTCACAGTACTGTAATTTTCAATGTATAGATCTTTTACTTCCTTTGTTAAATTGATTCTTAAGCATGTCAATTTTGGAGGAGCTATTGTGAAAAATGTTATTTCCCTAATTTCTCTCTCAGTGAGTTTGTTATTTGTGTACAGTAATGCTATACATTTTTGAGTGCTGATTTTGTATCCAGCTACACTACTGAATTTGGTTATTAAATCTAAAAGTCTTTTGCTGGAGATTTTGGGGTCTTCTATTTAGAGTATCATGTCATTTGCAAATAATGTTAATTTAATTTCTTCCATTCCTATCCTTCTTTTATTTTGTTTCTTTTCTAATTGCTCTGGCTAGTGTTTCAAAAATTACATTGAATAGGAGTGGTGATAGTGGATATCTTTGTCTTCTTCCTGATTTTAGATTGAAAGCTTTTGGTTTTTGATCATTTAGCACGGTGTTGGCCATTGGTTTGTCATAGATGGCTATTATCAGATTGAGATAAAGACCATCAATTCCAATTTTTTGTAGGGTTTTTATCATGAGTGGGTGTTGGACTTTGTCAAATGCTTTTTCTGCATCTATGTAGATGATCATGTGATTTTTGTCTTTAGCTCTGTTAATGTAGGTATATTACATTTACTGATTTCCATATGTTGTACCATCACTGCATACCTGGGATGAATCTTAATTGGCCATGGTGTATAATATTTTTGATGACTTGTTGAATTCTTTTTCCCAGTATTTTATTAAGGATTTTTGTACCTATGTTCATGAGGGAGATTGGCCTGTAGTTTTCTTTGTTGATTGGGTCCTTCTCTAGTTTTGGTATTAGGGTAATACTCGCCTCCAGCCATGATTTTGAAAGTGTTGTTTCACTTTCAATTTCATTAAAGAATTTCAGCGTTAGTAGGATTAGATATTTTCTAAATTTCTTGTAGAACTCAATAGTGAAGCCATCAGGACCTGGGCTTGTCTTTGTTCATAAGTTTTTTATTACATTTTCATTTTCATTGACTGATGTCAGGTTATTTAGAGTTTTGTTTCTTCTTGATTCAGTTTTGGCAATTCATATGTGTCTAGGAGTCTGTTCATGTCTTCTGTGTTTTTCATCCTGATGGAGTTCAGGTTCTCGAAGTAGGTAATGATAATCTTCTGGATTTCCACAGAATCCATTGTGATTTTACCCTTTTTATTCCTTATTGTGTGTAGTTGAGTCTTTACTTTTTTTTGATAAGGTTGGCTAAGGGTTAATCAATTTTATTTTATCTTTCAAAGAACCCATTCTTCAATTCATTGATTCTTTGTATTGTTTTCTTAGTCTCAATTGCATTAATTTCTGCCCATCTTTATGATTTCCTGTCTTGTACGAGGCTTGTGTTTGATTTGTTCTTTTTCTAAAAGTTTGGGGATCGACATTAATTTGTTTATTTGAGCTCATTTTGTTTTACTGATATAAGAACTCACAGCTATAAATTTCCCTCATAGAACTGCTTTCATCATGTCCCATCAGTTCTGGTATGTTGTATCTGCATTAGCGTTTAAGTGTAACTACTGTTCAATTTCTTCTTTAATTTCCTCTGTGACTCATTGGTTGTTCAGAAGAATATTGATTAATTTCCATGTGTTCATGAAGTTTTTGTGATTTCTTTTGCCATTGATTTCCATTTTCATTGCACTATGGTCATAGAATATGCATGGGATAATTTTGATTCCTGTGTATTTACTCAAGTATATTCTATGGGCCAATATCTGGTCTATTCTGGAGAATGTCCCATGCGCAGCTGAGAAGAAAGTGTCTTCTGATGTTGTGGGGTGGAACATCATCTAGACACCCACTAAATTTATTTGTTCACAGGTTTGGTTTAGTTCTGATATTTCTTTGTTGACTTTTTTGTCTAGTTGATCTATGTAATTGTGACACTGGGTATTATATCCCTCATTATAATTATGTTAATGCTTATTTGGTTTTTCCTGTCTGTTAATATTTGTTTTATGTAGTTGGTTGCACTGATATTTGGTGCATATATATATATATATATATATATATATATATTTATGATTGTTATCTCTTTTTCTTGGAGTTTTCCCTTATCAAGCATGTAGTGACCTTCTTCGTCTCTTTTGATCAGTCTTGGCTTGAAGTTCACATTGTTTGTAAGTAGAATAACTACCCTGGCTTTTTTCTGGCTTCCTGTGGCATAGTACATTGTTTTCTTTCCTTTAACATTTAGCCTATGAATTTCTTTTTGAGTTTAATGTGTTTCTTGTATGCAGCATCTTGTTTGATCTTGCTCCTTGATTCATTCTGCCAGTCTGTTTCTTTTGATTGAATTAAGACTATTTACATTGGTGGCAATAAGTGATAGGTATTGACTTATCTTTCTCATATGATTTTCCTGTTGTTGATTCCATGTCTTTTCTCTGATTAACTGTATTCCCTGCTTCGTTGTTTGTTTCTATTGGTGATCTTTTGCTTGTGATCTTTGTTTTCTCTAATATATCCTCCAGAGTATTTTGGAGAGCTGGTTTGGTGGTCATGAATTTAAGTTGTTCTTAAGAAGTTTCTCCATTGATTTGAAATAGTTTTTTGGGGTACATCAATCTGTGTTGGAGGTTGTTTTGAAAGGGTTGAAATACTTCACTCAATGCTCTCCATGATTTGAAGGTTTGTGTTGAGAAGTCTGTTATGATTCTTATGAGCTTTGTGATTTGTTTCTTTTCTCTAACAACTTTTAACATCTTGTTGAGATTCACTTCTGGAAACTTGATTATTGTATGCCTTGGTGTAGATTAATTTTGTTCATGGCTATTTGGATTTCTGTATACTTCACTTATTTGTATGTCAAATTCTTTTTCTATACTTGGGAAGTTTTCTACCACTACTTCTGTGAAGAGGTTTTTTATGGCATTTGCACTATCTCCAGCTTTCTCATTAACTCCAATCAATCTTATGTTGTTCTTCTTTGCTTCATCCTGCAGCTGTTGGATTGATTTTTCGTGGCCTCTGCTCTTTTTAAGGCATTTTCCTTTTCATGGTCACTGGCCACAATACTGCTTCTAGATCTGACATTCTATCCTCGCCTTTGTTCAATCTGTTGCACATACTTTCAGTGGAGCTTTTAATCTCCTCATTTTCTGTTTGGGTCTATTTCATGGATTCCATTTCCTTCCTATGTTGGACATTCATGGTATCCATCATATTTGTAAGTTCCTCTATTTTTTATCTGTGCCTGTTCTAATGTCTTTCATTTTGATCATTTATTTTTTTTTTACCTGAGAGATTATTTTTTGTAGCCTCTTCCACTTCTTTTTTCACGGCAGCTGCTATCAGTTCAGCAATTTCCAGTGGGTAGCTTCTGATTTCCTCTATCTCATTATGCTCTGGACTTGCTCTGGGGGTGCTTGAGGTCTGAGGTTGCATTTTGCTTCTGCATGTTGTCATTTTCTATCTTCTACTTTCTATTTTATTTTGTTTCCTTTGTTGATGCTTATAGATTTCTTATGGTAAATAGCTTTATCACTATTATTGAGGCTTCCCTAGGAAATGTCTGTTACTCAGTGATGTCTTGTAGATGTAGGTGGTTTTTGGTCTGTGTTAATCTTGGGAACCTACCTTCCTAATTTTTAAAAAATGAGAAGTTGCTATCTATTTGGTTCAGAATCCAGTCCTTCATAGTGGACTATGGTGATGGTTATGACCCCAGACAATCACAGTGTTGTCACTCAAGGGAGAAAAATTGATTATAACAGGTATGACATCTTGGCTAAAGTAGTACAGATTGTAATAACAATAACATCAAGCACAGCCTAACTACTGACAAACTGTGGTAACTATTAACCAATACTTTAACAATAAGCACAGATTCTACAGTTATATAACAAAATCTAACATATTCCAAGAACTTGTACGCAATAATTTTCCCCTTGGAGTGAATTTAATCTGTGGTGTGGGGTGAGGGATTTAAGAGGGATGTGAGACAAGACAGAGAGATGAATGAGGTCAAATATAGCAGAAGAAAGGCTGGAGGGTAAAGTATGATCACCCAAATTTTGGAAAACTGGAGAACACAGGAAAGAATGAATGAAAGAGAATGTATTGGAGTATGGAAGTGAACCCAAAAGAGAAGACACAATGTTCACCCATGTGAAAATATCATAAAATCAAGAGAGATAGTTGAAAAAAGACAAATAGAAGAAAACAAAAGGAATGGTAAGAATCCTGAATAGTAAAAAAAGGAAGAAAAACTAATACCCAATCAGAGAGAAAAAGGAAAACCAATCGACCAAAGAGAAAGTAAAGTAAATTTCCTCCAGTGTCCACAGTTCTGTGGCAGTGTCCAGTTGGATCCCAGAAATGTGCTGTGTTCTTTGGCCAAGTTTGCAGAAGGATTTGTGCTGGGTATGGGGCTGATCTTTGCCTCTGGATGTGGGGCTGGGACTGGTCTTCTGTTTCTGGAGTTGTCCCTGAGCCCTTTGATATACAGTGGTGGTCACGCCTGCCCACTTCTGTTCTGCATGTCTGTGTGATGGAGCACAATGGGGGTTTACCTAACTTACCAACTGCTGGTTCATATTCTCACTGCTCCTTAGGATTTTCTATGCCACTGGCCCTGCCTGCCAGTATGCACCCGTGCTGGGGCCTGCTTTCACAATGGTCCCACCTGCCAGTGTGATATTTTTTGTTTTTAATTGCATTAATTTGTGTCCTTTCTCTCCTTTCTTTGATTAGATTGGCTGAGGTTTTTTCTATTTTATTTTTAAAAATTCATTGATTCATTGTATTTATTTGGTCTTAATTTCATTGATTTTGCTCTGATCTTTATAATAATTTCATTGTACTAGCTTTGGGTTTGGATTGTTATTTTTTTAGGACTTTGAGGTACATCTTTTTGTTATTTATTTGGACTCATTCTGTTTTTATGCTGTGAGCATTCACAGCTACAATCTTCCCCTCTTAGGACTGCTTTCATTGTGTCCCATAAGTTCTGGTGTGTTTTACTGGGATTATCATTTAGTTTCAGAAACTCTTAGTTCTTCCTTGATTTTTTCTATAACCCAATGTTTAGCTAAGCGTATTGTTTAGTTTACAGGTGTTTTTATAATTTCTGTGCTTTCTTTCATTGTTGATTTTTAACTTCATTTTTTTATAATCTGATAATATGTGTTGGATAATTTCAGTTATTTTACACTTACTTTAACTTGTTTCATTTGCTCATATGTGGTCCATTTTGGAGAAATGTCTATGTGCTGCTCAAAAAAATGTGCGTTCTGTTGTTGATTGAAATACTCTGTAGATATCTATTAATTCCATTTGTCCAAAGGTTTTGTCCGTTTTCATATTTATTGATTGATTTTTGCCTAGTTGATTTTTTGTGTTTGTGGTGTATTGAAATTCCCCATTTTAATTATGTCCATGTTTATCCCATCTTTTATGTCCAGTAGTACTTGTTTTGTGAAGTTAGAAGCACCTTTCGTTGGTGCAAATATGTTAATTATTGTGACTTCTTGTTAGATTGTTCACTTACCCAATATGTAGTGACTTTATTTGCCTGTTTTAATTAATTTTGCCTTGATGTCCACTTTGTCTGAATATAAGATAGGTACTTCTGCATTTTGATGAGTTCCTGTTGTATGGAATACAGTCTAGGAGTTTTAACATGTTTCTTGTGTACAGCATACATTGGATTTTATTTCTTGATTGTTTCTATCAGTCTGTATCATCTGATTGTGGGATTCAGATCATTTACATTGAGAGTTATTACTGAAACATATTGATTTATACCTGTTACTGCCTTCTCTTGCTGATTCCCTATCTTCCCCTTCTATTTAACTGCTTAGTCTACCTAGGGTATTCATTCTATTAGACCTTTTGAAATTGTTACTTTCATTGTCTGCAGGGTGTCTTTGAGAGTTTTTTGGACTGCTGGTTTGAATTTCTTTAGATTGTCTTTAACATGAAAATATCTTATTTCTCCATCAATTTTGAAAGACAGTTTTGCAGTATGTCCCAGCATGGGCTGGAAATTGTGTTCTTTTAGGACTTGAAGCACTTTACTACATGTTTTTCTGGACTTCAAAGTTTGTGTTGAAAAGTTTGCTGTAACTTTATTGGGTTTTCCTTTATAACCGATTCATTGTTTTTGTCTAGCTGTTTTTAAGATTCTGTTCTTTTTGTTGCATTCCAGGATTTTGACTACCATGTGTTGTGGAGAGGTATTTTTTTATGATCCTGTTTATCTTGGGTTCTATATGCCTCACTCGACTATATTTCTCATTTGTCTCTCTGTTTTGTCCCTATACCTCTTGAATTTCCCCACCACATGGTAAAATCACTCTACAACGGGGAAACTCATTGCATACAAGTCCCTGATTTATATTGGGTTCTGTTATATAACTGTAAATCTTGCCCCATGGTTAAAGGTACCAAATCAAGAGTTACCACATTTTGTCGGTTTCCACCTTGTGCTTGATGCTATTGTCATTGCTAATTTTACCACTTTAACCAGAATATAATGCCTGTTATAATCAGTTGTTCTCCCTTCTATAAGAAAACAGTGATAATCTTGGGTCATAACCATCACCATAGTCCAGTACTAAAGAACTGGGTGCTAAACCAAATAGATAGCAACATCTCACCCTTAATAAATTGGGAAGGTAGGATTTCAGGACACACAAAACCAAGAACCTCCTACACATAAAAGACACCTCTGAAGAATAGACAATTCTTGGAAGGCCTAGATACTAGTGATAAAGCCACCTACTGTATAAACTTTATGGGCATGGATACAGAAAAAAAATAGAAAATGACAAGATGCAGAAGCAAAACCCAACCCCAGACCTCCAGCCCACCCAAGACAAGTCCAAGAGACAACAAGGTAGAGGAAAATGGAGGCCACCCATCTGAAATTTCTGAAATGGTAGCAGCAGAAGTTCAAAAACAAGTTCATGAGATTACAGAGGAAATCAGATCAGGAATAAATATCCCAGGTGAAAAAAGAGGTGATGACCATAATGAAGGTCTTACTCAGCAAGTGTAGAGTAGACATAGTTAAAAAAATAGAGGAGCATAGGAGCATGATGGAAACCATAAATGCCCAACACAGGAAAGAAATGGAACCCATGAAACACATTCAAACAGATATACAGAAAATTAAAAATTCCACTGAAATTTTGCAAAAGTGCATAAATGAAAATGAAGACGGAATTTCAGATCTAGAAGACAGGATTGCATCTAGTGATCATGAAAAGAAAGATCTCTTAAAAATAAAAAAGGATATGCAAAAACAACCCAACAGCTACAAGGTGATGCAAAGATGAATAACATATGATTGATTAGAGTCAATAAAATGCAGGAGTCAGCACAAATACCTTAAAAATCTGTTCACAGAAGTCTTGGCAGAAAACTCAAGTATGGAAAAAGAATTTGACATACAGATAAGTGAGGCATATAGAACTCCAATTAGCCATGACCAAAATAAATCTACACCAACCCATATAATACTCAAATTTCCAGAAATTCAGCACAAGAACAGAATACTAAAAGCTGTTAGAGAAAATAAACAAATCACCTATAAAGTAAGGCTCATAAGAATCACAAGGGACTTCTCAACACAAACCCTTAAATCAAGGAGCACTTGGAGTGAAGTATTCCAAGACCTGAAAGAAAATAGCTTCCAACACAGATTGTTGTACCACACAAAACTCTCTCAGAATCAGTGGAGAAATAAGATACTCCAATGACAAAGAACAACTAAAGAAATTCATGACCACCAAACCAGCTCTACACCGTGATCTGAAAAATAATCTAGAGAGAGATAACAATATGAACAAATGCAAAAAAAAACAATAAACAAACAAACAAAAAACACTAGAAAGCGGCCACAAGGCAGAGCAAACAAACGGGGGAAAGACAAGGAACTAACAGCAAGAAAATATATGACAACTATACACAAATACATGGCAGTTATGACCTCAATGTAAATAGTCTCAATTCACAATCAAAAAAACAGACTAGGGGCCGGTGAGATGGCTCAGCGGCTTAAGCGCCTGCCCGGCAAGCGCAAGGGCCCGAGTTCGACTCCCGGAACCCACATATGAAAAAGGGGCTGGTGATAGTGCTCAGCGGCATGGGTGCCTGCTGGCGCACGAGGTCCTGAGGTCGACCCCCCGGTACCCACAAAAAAAAAAAAAAAAAAACAGACTAGCAGAATGGCTCAAGACATAAGATCCAACAATATGCTGCCTACAAGAAACACATTAAAATCAAAAAGAAATTCATAGACTGTAAGTCAAAGGATGGAAAACAATATTCCACGCAACAGGAATCCAGAAAAAAGCTGGGGCAGCTATTCTATTTGCAGATAATGTAAACTTCAAGCCAGGACAGATCAAAAGAGATAAAGGAGATCACTATATTCTTGTTAAGGGAAAACTCCACGAAGAAGAGATAACAGTCATAAATATATATGCAATAAATGCAGGAGCACAGAACTATATAAAACAAATATTAATGGACATGAAAAATCACATAAGCATCAACACAATTTTAATGAGGGTCCTTAACATCCCATTGTCATAAGTAGATCACCTAGACAAAAAATCAACAAAGAAATATCAGAAGTGAACCAAATGTGTGAACAGAAGAACTTAGTAGAAGCCTACAGGGTGTTCCACCCCGCAACATCAGAATACACATTCTTCTCCACTGTGCGTGGGACATTCTTCAAAATAGACCACATGTTAGCCCACAGAATATGTTTAGTAAATGCAAAGGAAATGAAATTATCCCATGAATATTATCTGACCATAGTCCGATGAAATTGGAAATCAATGGTAAAAGAAACCACAGAAATTCCATAAAAACAAGGAAATTAAATAACACTCTACCGAACAACCAATGGGTCACAGAGGAAATTAAAGAAGAAATTTAACAGTATCTACCACTAAATGATAATGCTGATAAAACATACTGGAACTTATGGGACGCAGTAAAAGCAGGCTTAAGAAGGAAATTTATAGTGGTGAATACCCAATTCAGAAAGACAGAACAAACTCAAATAAACAACCTAATATTGAATCTCAAACCTCTAGAAAAAGAAGAACAAGTCAAGCCCATAGCTTCTATGAAGAAAGAAATTATAAAAATCAAAGCATAAATTATGCTTTTTGTGCAATTGAAAATAAGAAAACAATACAAAAATTGATGAGTCAAAGTATTGGTTCTTTAAAAGATTCAATAAAATTGATAAACCCTTAGCCAACATTATCAAAAAAGGAAAGAAAAGACTCAAATTCATGCAAACAGGAATGAAAAGGGTGAAGTCACAACAGATCCTGCAGAAATCCAGAAGATCATCAATACCTACTTTGAGAACCTTTATTAGAATAAAATGGAAAACACAGATGAAATGGACAGATTTCTAGAGTATATGAACTACCAAAGCTGAATGAAGATATAAAAATTCTAAATAACCCAATATCAGTCAATGTGAAATTGAAAATGTAATTAAAGAACTACCAACAAAGAAAAGTCCAGGTCCTGATGAATAAACAGCTGAGTTCTACAAGATATTTAGAGAGGACCTGATGCTATTAGTCCTCAAACTCTTTAATGAAATTGAAAGGGAAGCAAAACTTCCAAATTAATTATTGGAGGCAAGTGTTACCCTGATATCAAAATCAGAGAAGGATCCAACCAAAAAAGAGAACTCAGGCCAATCTCCCTAATGAACACAGCTGCAAAAATACTCAATAGGATACTGGCAAACAGAATGCAGCAAATCATCAAAAGATTATATACCATGACCAAGTAGGATTCATCCCAGTGATGCAGGGATTGTTAAACATATGCATATCAATAAATGCAATACACCATATGAACAAACCCAAGGACATAAATCACAGGATCATCTCTATAGACACTGAAAAAGCATTTGACAAAGTCCAACACCTAGTCATGATAAAAAACCCTAAAGAAAATCAGAATAGATGGTCTTCATCTCCATCTGATAAAAACCATCTATGACAAACCAAAAGCCAACATCATACTAAATGTTCAAAAACTGAAAACTTTCATGCAAAAAACAGGGACTAAATAAGAATGTCCACTATCACCACTCCTATTGAATATACTTCTGGATGCATTGGCCAGAGCAATTAGACATGGGAAAGAAATAAAAGGAATAAAGATAGGAAAGGGAAACTTTATCACTATTTTCAGATAAGATACTCTACATAGAAGATCCCAAAAGCTCCACCAAAAGACTTTTAGATTTAATAACCAGATTCAGTGTAGCTGGATACAAAATCAACACTCAAAAATCTATAGAATTACTGTACACAAATAACAAACTCACTGAGTTAGATATTAGGGAAATAGGGCCAGTGAGATGGCTCAGCGGCGTACGCGCCTGCCTGGCAAGTGCGAGGGCCACAGTTCGACTCCCAGAACTCACATACGAAGAAAGGGCTGGTGATATCGCTCAGCGGCACGGGCGCCTTCTGGCACACAAGGTCCTGAGGTCGACCCCCGGTACCCACAAAAAAAAAAAAAAAAAAAAGAAATTAAGGCAATAAAACCCTTTACAACACCATAAAAAATACATACTTAGGAATCAATCTAAGAAAGGAAGTAAATACCTGTACATTTAAAGCTACAGTAATCTCAGAAAGGAGATAGAAGAGGATATCAGAAAATGGAAAAATATCCCTTGCTCTTGGGTAGGAAGAACCAATATAGTGAAAATGGCCATACTTCCAATATACCGATTTAATGTAATCTCAATCTAAATACCATTAGCATACATCACAGAACTAGAGAAAACATTCCTAAAATTCGTTTGGAAACAGAGGAGACCTAGAATAACAAAACAATTCTGGCCAACAAAGGCAAGGCAGGGGAAATTATAATCCCTGACTGGAAATTATACTGCAGAGCTACTGTGATTAAAAACATCATGGTACTGGGGAAAAAAAAAAAACAGACCTGAGGATCAATGGAAGAGATTAGAAGATGCAGAAACAACTCCAGACACATCAGCCACCTTATCTTTTACAAAGGAGCCAAACACTTTCACTGGAAGAATGATAGCCTCTTTAATAAATGCTGCTGAAAAAACTGCCTCCCCACATGCTGAAGACTAAAACCAGACCCATGTCTATCACCATGCACTAAACTAAAATCAAAATGGATCAAAGATCTAAACGTTAAAACAGAATCAGTAAATCTTATGGAAGATAGAATAGGTAGAACTCTGGAAGACGTAGAGGTAGGTAAAGACTTTATGAACAAAACACTGACTGCACAGGAATTATCAGAAATAATCAACAATTAGGATCTCATCTTTTTAAAAAGCTTTTGCACAGCAAAAGAAATCACCAACAAAGTAAAAAGAACCCACAGAGTGGGAAAAATTTTTGCCAGCTGTTCTTCATACAAAGGACTAATACGTAGAAAAAATTTTGCCAGCTGTTTTTCAAACAAATGTCTAATATCTTGAACATTTAAACAACTGAAAAAAAATAAGACACTCCAAATTCTAAGACCCAATCCAAAAATGGGCATCTGAAATGAATAGACACTTCTCAGAAGAAGTAGAAACAGCAAGTAAATGTATGAAAAATGTTCAATATCACTGGTCATTCAAGAGATGCAAATTGAAGCAGCACTCAGATTCCATGTCACTCCTGAAAGAATGGCTATTATCAAGAAGACAACAAATAACAAATGCTGGTGAGCATGTGAGGAAAAAGGAACACTTCACCGTTGGTGAAAGTGTAGGCTGGTGCAACCACTGTGGAAATCAGTGTGGAGATTCCTCAAAAAACTAGGATTAGAGGTGCCATTTGACCCAGCCAGTCCCCCTTTTGTTTTCTTCCTGGAAGAATTAAAAATATTATACTACAGCAATATAAGCACACCCATGTTTATAGTGGCACAGTTTGTAAGAGCTAATTCTTGGAAGAAACACAAATGCCCTTCAACTGATGAATGGGTAAAAATAATGTGTTTCCTTATATGATGGAGTATTACTCAGCCATTAAGAAAGATACAATTGAGACATTCATAGCTAAATGGATGGACCTTGAGACCATAATTATGAGTGAAACAAATTGGACATACATGTGTAAATATCGCATTATCTCTCTTGTGAGAACCTGAAAACGTAAATAACAACCAAAATATACAATAGATATTGTAAAATAGGAAGAAACTGTTCAAAACTAAAAGGAAACTAGGGAGGGGGAAGGGGAAAGGAAGGGAAAGAAAAAATGAGAAAAGAAGGATAAAATGAAAACAGCTTCGTGAAGGGGGAGGGGAAAGGGGTTTCAAAGGAGGGGACAGGGATGGGAAAAAAAGAGGAATCAAGATGTATCATGTACAGGTCCAAATTCTCTATTATGAATGTGATCACTATGTATACCTAAATTGTACCTATATAGATAAATAAAATAAAAAAAATGTAGGGTTGACATTACCTTGTAAAAATTTACTGTGTGATACATTTTTCAAATAAGATTGAGGGCCGGTGACATAGCTCTGGGGCATAAGCGCCTGTCTGGCATGTGGGAGGTCCTGAGTTCGACTCCTGGTACCCACATAAAAAAATAAATAAAATAAGACCGAAGAGCTAAACAGATCCACATTAAAAAAGATGTTATATATATACATATATATATATATTACAGAAGGAATTCAAACTTTATTTAAGATGTACACATACTAACAAAAATTCCAATACAACTGCAAAACAAAAAACAAAAATAAGATCACACCATCTTCCTAGTCAGATCTTTCCAATCACTTATCTCAGAGTATGAGCTAAAATGCTCCAAATGGCTTACAAGACCCCATATGATATATTTTGTCTCACCCATTTCCTGTGTTCCTCACAACAACCAGAGATGGTCTGGAAATATATAAGTGGTCATTAATGTACAAAGGAAGCAGAACAGTGTGGTATTTAACAGTATTATTTTTGGAAAAACAGAGATATTTGCTTGACTCTTGTTTAAGTACCTCTATAGTCATGATTTCTTTATTCTAGGCCACTGATGGCTAACCTATGGTACACGTGTTATTTGTTTTTCTTTAAGACAAAAGATGTTAATGCATGAGTTGTCTTTTCCAAACTAAAACCTCAGTATTCAGGTTTAATTGCAGTGTTGGCACTTTGCAATAAATAAGTAGGTTTTGGGTTGCAGTTTGGGCGCTATTCTCTAAACGGTTCACCGTCTCTGTTCTAGGCTGTAGCCTCATTTGTAAAATGCGGATTCATTTAACTCATTCACTCAGCAAGCATGCATTGTCTCTATTATATGCTAGGTACTGTTTTAGGCACTGGAGATACAGCAGTGAACATGATATATAAAAATCCCTCCCTTCATGTGGCCTACATTTCAGAGTGTGAGAAGACAACAAACAAGTAAGCCAGGAAATATGCAATATGTCACGTAGAGCATATTAGTTTCTTTCCTCATTGCTGAGACAAAATACCTGACACCTAAAGTTAAGAGAGGAAAGGTTTATTTGGGCTCACAGTTTGTAGAGGTTTTAGTCCATAATTGGCTGGCCTCAAGGCAGGGTGGCTTGGCAGAGGGGCATCACAGAGGAGAAGTAGTTCATGGCAGACAGATGGCAGCAAAAGCAGCAAGCTACAAGTGACCCTCTTTCTATCCCTTATATCTTATCCCAGATACCCACCATTAGGGCGGATAGCACTCACACCGAGAATGGCATTGCACTATGAATCAATACCAGCATCACATCCTTGGTCCCAGCATCACACACTCCGGATCCAGCCACCTCTAAAAAGCCCCATGTGTGAGGTTTTGGGGGACATCTGGACACAAATCATAACAACATTTTTGTAGCAGCATAACTCACAGCTAAACCTTGGAAGCAGCATACATGTTCATCACCGTATGCACAATAAATAAAATGTGGTGTTTATGCATAGTGGAGTACTACTCTTCCATAAAGAAGGATAAACGTAAGTCATTTGTAGGAAAATGGGTGCACCTGAAGATCTTGTTAAGTACAATAAATCAAACACACAAGCTTATTTCGTGGTTTCTTTTATATGAAAAAACCTAAAGTATGAATAAATTAAAGAGTAAAATAAAAGAATATGAAGCAGGTATACAGATCTTTTTTTTTTTTTTTTGTGGGTACCGGGGGTCGACCTCAGGACCTTGCGCACCAGCAGACGCCCGTGCCGCTGAGCGATATCACCGGCCCTTTTTCCATATGTGGGTTCCGGGAGTCGAACTCGGGCCCCCGCGCTTGCCAGGCAGGCGCTTATGCCGCTGAGCCATCTCACCAGCCCAGCGATATAGATCTTTTCAAATGAGAAGAGGAACAAGAGATGGAGGGAGGTGTGTGAGGGAGAGAGGAAGAGCAAATGACACTAATGGGTGCAAGGTTTCTTTTTTGGATTTTGAAAATATTCTAACGTTGGCTAAAAACTAAGATGATGGATACACATTCTTCTGAATATTTTAAAAAACCTTTGAGTTTTATAGTTTAAACAGAGGAACTTTGTCATCTGTAAATTATATCTCAAAGCTGCTAAAGGCCATTTTGGAAGAATTTTTAGTGGCCTAAGAAAAAGTTTAAAATATGTTATGCAATAAAGCCAAGTTTCAAACTATATGTAAACCATAACCCTACTTAGGTTAAAAATATAATGGGAAGGCAGATAATATTTAATTTAAAAAAATTTTTGTTGTTTCCATTATTACTAGTGGTCGTGCATTTCTCTAGTAACATTTTTTGTTAATTTCTCCAAATGTGAAAAATATGCATTACATCTTAATACTTGTTTTTAAATGGTAGACTTAATTTTTCTTTTGTACTTGTCACTTTTCACCATTTTGTGATTTTTCTACAATTAAAATGTATTTTTTTTTAATGTGGGTACCGAAGTCAAACTCAGGACCGCACGCTTGCCAGGCAGGCACTTATGCCGCTGAGCTATATCACCGGCCCAAAATGTATTATTTTAATAATCAGACCAAACCAAAGTATTTGAAAATACCATAAAACATCCATTATTCATTATAGCATCTACAAATACATAAGAATGACTTAAACAAAATTAATAAAAATGAACAATCATTAAGAGACAACTTGTACAACACATTTAGATAGTAAAAACATGAAAATATGCTAAACTTCACTTACAATAGATGAAAAATTAGAAAGTTGATATTGCCCATTGTTGGTCAAGTTGTAGGGAAACACTTTGCCACAGGGATGGCCAAGAGGTTGATTGGTGTCACTTTGGTTAACAACATCTACTAAGATTTTTTTCTTTCTTTTTTTTTTTTTTTTGGTACTGGAGGTTGAACTCAGGACCTCACACGCCAGCAGGCACCCGTGCCGCTAAGCGATATCACCGGCCCTTTTTTCGTATGTGGGTACCGGGAGTCGAACTCAGGACCTCGCGCTTGCTAGGCAGACGCTTATGCCGCTGAGCTATCTCACCGGCCCAAGATCTGTCTCTTGTTTCCTTTCATCAACCTTCTATTTTGTTCATTTTATTTGTACTTTGGATTCCTCAAATGAGAGAAATCATAGAGTATTTAAGCTTGTGTGTTCCATTTATTTCACCTAACATTATGTTTTTAAGATGTATCCATTTTCCTACAAATGTCTCAAGTGTATTCTCCTTTGTAGCTGAGTAGTATTTCATTGTGTATAGATACCATATTTTCTTTATCTATTTGTCTGTGGACATATAGACTGCTTCCACCTTTTAACTATTATGAATTGTACTGCTATAAACATTGGTATGCATGTTTCACTGTAATAAGATGTCTTTAAGCTGTTTTGGGAAGATTCCCAAAAGGAGAATAGATGCATATAATGGAATTTTTATTTTTAGTTTCTTGAGAACTCTCCATACTGAGTTCCATAATTGTTGTTCCCACCAACAATGTAGAAGTGTTCCTTTTTATACCTCAGCCACTCTAGCATTTGCTATTATTTGATTTCTTGATGATTGCTATTCTTTTTGACATAAGATGAAATCTCAGTCTTGTTTAATTTGCGTTTCTCAAGTGGCCAGTGAAAGTGAATATTTTTTCATATATTTATTGGTCACTTGTATTTCTTCTTCTGAGTGTCCTTTTATGTATTTTAGATATTAGTCCTCTGTTGAAAGGGTAGCCAACTGAGGGTGGGGCTTGGGGGTGAGGGGAAGGGGACTTAAAAGATGTAAGATGTGTCATATACATGTACCAACTACCCACAATGGATGCAAACATTGTACGTCACAAATGTGAACTAAAATAATAATAATGAAAATGGGGGAAGGGGCTCCAGAGACAGAGGGAGGCAGGAAGGTGGGAAGTGGAAGGGGAATTAACAAGAATTAAGAAATGCTAAGTACAGGTACCTACTCCCTAAGATGAATGTACACTTTATGTACAACAAATATATAGTAATAAAAATAAATAAATAAAAACCCTATTTACTGAGTAACTGAAGTTTTAGCATGTTATTCAACAGAAACATTTACACAAAAACATAAAGATTTTTCTTACATCATTGATTTTAATGGGAAAATTTTATAAATTTAAATGTATTGATAAGTAGGGATTATTCAAATAAATTTTAGTTCATCAGTATACCATAAAATACTATGAAGCTATTAAAAAGAATGTGGATAAATCTATATCGATAGATACAGAAAGATGTCTATAACACAGCTTTAAGTGAAAAAAAGCAAATTTCAAAGCTGATTATATAATGTCTATTTTTGTTTAAAAAATACAGTATAATATAAGCATATGAAAATTCTATGTGGTGTATAAATAAATTGTAATCCATGTGTGAACTTGCATTTTTATGAAAGAGGAGGATTAAATTTTAATACTAAATCTGCTACTTACTAATTTCTGTGACCTTATATACTCTCAGTTTTCTCATTTGTAACAGGAGGCTAAAAATTATACATATTTCTTAACATCCTCTTGAACATAAAAAGAAAATGCTCAATGTCATTTATTCTGCTTTGTATTTTTCTAATTTTTAATAATTTTCATGCGTTGTTCTGAAATCAGAAAAAAATGGCAAAGAAATGTTGACAATGCACTTTCAGATAATAGTTTAGTGATTTTGTCATAGGAGCAAGCAAGGTCAGCAAAAATTTCCTAAAACCTCCTCATGGAGAGCAGAATATTTAGTAACCTGCAAGGGAGCTCTCTGGTTGATGAAAGCCTTAGATGTGCATTCTTACACATTATTGGAAAAGAAAGCATTTTTACCATATTATGCCAAACCTAGCAGTTGTTATTACTCTATAGATGGAAGAGAGGCTCTGAAGTCAAGTAATCTTCCCATGGTCACATACAGTAGAACCACATATCTGACCATGTTCTGTGTAATTACAAATTTATTCCTTTCATATTGCACAAAACAGTCCAGATTTATTTAAGTGGAGAGTAGATAAATTTTCCCTGGTGAATACCCTTAGTCTCTCACACAGCCACTGCATTTCACACACCCAGATGGTTTATTTATTTTAGGGACTGGAAAGTGGAAGTGGAATCTCATTTCTGGGTTGTGACAATTATGTGCCCTGTTGGGTCATGGGCTTCACTGACCTCTGAGGTTGAGAACTCTTAGGCAAACCAAATTCCTCCTCCTCCCCTTCTTCCTCATCCTCCTCCTCTTCTTCTTCCTTCTTCCTCGTCCTCCCCCTTCTCTCTCTCTCTCTCTCTCTCTCTCTCTCTCTGTGTGTCTCATGGTAAAAGCTGACAAAGACCAGCTGGGCACAAATAATATGTCTTCATGGATGTAGTCAATATAAACATTCTGAATTTATTCCTATTCCTAGACTTATACTTTCTGCTACCATATACCTAATCTTGAAAGTAGTAACTCTTCCTTTCTCTTTTGTCACATCTTTCAGGTGCCTCATTGTGCTGCTTTCTCTTCTTCATTCTAGTAGTGAAATTTCTTGTTGAAGTTCAGTTTAGCTCAGAGCTGGACCACTTTTTGTGGACCTTGATATTTTAAATATATGTTTCCATTTATCTCACTGTATTTTGATAGTCATTTCTTAGGCTTCAAAACACTACACCAATTTCTCCTCATCATCTGGCTTTATTATCAAAGACCTTAGACCTAGACTTAAAACATCCCTGACATTCTAGTGGGGAGAACGTAAGAGTGGGAAATATAATTTACTTCTAATTATTTACTTCTAATTTTTATTATCTGTTAGAATGTAAGCTGTATGAGGAAATGGTTTTATGCATTTTGTTCACTGATATGTCACAAGTGCCTCGAACTGTGCTTGAAGCCTTTTGAAAGTTCAATAAATATTTGTCCAATGGGCTAATGAGTATTCTAAGATCTTGTAGTTCATTTATTCATGTTGTAGTGCTCAAGTAAGATTCAAAACAGCCCGTGAAAACTTAGAGGCTATATGTTTTAAGAAATGACTCTATAATGTTTATTTAGTTAGTTAGTTAGTTAATTTTTTTGAGACTGGGTGTCACCATATAGTCCAGGCTGGACTCAAATTTGATGTAGCCCAAACTGGTAAGGAACCCACATTCCTCCTGTCTCAGCCTCCCAAGTGCTGGAATTATAAGTGTGTAGCACCATGTCCAGCTTAACTCTAGCTTTTCTTGGAAACTTTTTCTAGTTTCTAAAACTGTTCACCACTACAAAGTGTGTTCTTTGTCCATACTCTCATTCATTTAGTTGTTGGATGTGTACTATGCACCTGACCTTGAGCTGGTAACAGCCATACAAAAATGAGTAGAAAATATTCTTGCTTTGAGGAAATCCAGAATCCAGCAATAAACTAGAATTCTAGGTTGTGTATAAGTGTCTTCTAATGTACATGAAATGGCCCAGAAGTATAAATGAGAGAGATCTCTTTCAATTCTGTTAGAAAAGTAATCCTAGTCTATGATATTCTTTCTGTGGCAGCTTAAGCTCATTAAAGTTTTAACAGTGAGTAGTTAGGTGCTATTCTCACTGTTTTCTTCTCTGTAATATATAATCCCAGTTCCACCAGCTGTACCTTAGAAATTATGGTCTCATAGCCTTGAGCACTTCTTGAAGAGTACTTAGTAGCTTTTCTTCCTAATGACTATATTCTACCAAGCTGTGGTAATCAACCTCATGACTGGGGAGTTGGGAAATTCAAATATTCCCTGAGGGTATGCTGACTGAGATGGAAAAATGGCTTTGATGATCTAATAGTGAAATCAGACCTCCATTCCCAAAGAACATGGGGTAACTAGGGTGGTGTCACAACAGGATGAAATTTAGAGTCAGAGAAGCCAAGTCAAGAGAAACAATGAAGACAGACCTAAAAGAAGTCACTAGGATGAATTCCTAAATTTGCAGAGGTCACCAACACTTGCCTCCTTGATGTGTTTGGTTACTGCCACATACATGAAGAGTGATCCTAAACTGTTACTACTGTTTTCCATGAGGCTGCTCCTGGCTGGCACTACTGAGGATAAGGTAAGAACAGACAAGACAAGACAAGACAAGACAAGATGAGACAAACAAGAACAGACAAGAAAAATCTAAAGGTCTAGCTATTTGTGACAAAACTGGCTCCATGAAACTGTGCCGATGCTAAGCCATGTGAGATGGTTAAAAAATTTCAACAGTAGGTGCGTTTTCAGTATACATGGATCACACAACAATTTAAATGAGCCATGGAAGCTACTGCAAAGGAAAAATCTTCTTAAGGCCTTGCAGTTAATGAAATGTCCATTTGGCTACCTTCCTTTAATTGGCATTATCTCTCAAAGTGAGAGTTATGCATCACAGAAATGTAAATAAATAAATAAATGACATTTTCGAGGACACTTAATTTTTAAAGAGTTTGACAAACACTTTTATGTCTTTCAGGCACTATGAAGAAACATGCATTTCTCATGCTACCCTGGAGCACATGTCATTGCTGTTGTGCTTTGAAAGAGTTTCCAGGGTTGTTTTGGTTCCAGCTACTTCAGGATAGGTTCTCATGTTTATGGATCTAAACGATCGCTATTATTAACTCTGATGGATGGTAGCACATTTATAAAAAATATAAAGCAGTGTCTTAGCCCTGGGTATATTTATAATAATCTGGAGAACCTTTAAAATTCCCAATGTAAAATATTATCTCAAACAGATTAAACTGAAGTCTTTAGGAGTAGGTCCCAGACACCAGTGTTTCGTAAAGTTCTGTGTAAATCTAAATGTCATTTGAGTTACTGTGAATGGGGATATAGCTAGCAAGATTTCCACAGCTTACCATATCTCCTTCCTTTCCCCTTTTTGGTACAGGCATACACGAAGAAATTAAACTAAGTATTATCTTTAATGAGCACGTGATCAAGATGTAGAGTCAGAGACCACTGGCATGGAGATAATTCTTATAATTTGGACAAGTATCTAATTTAGATAAAGGGTAAGGGGAGATGCTGGAATTAGACCACAGACACCAAATGCCCTCTCACTCTGGCAGGCCCCAGTACTACTATTAATGTAATACTATCCAGTATGCAAAGGGACAACATATTATTTGGTATTATTATTTAATTTTGTGATCTACTTTATTGGTTTTATGAAAACCAATGTTGCTTAAAATATTAAGATATTTTCTAGTCAACTTTTTGGAATGTATGTATGTTATAAAACAATAACTATCAGGCTAAAATAAAAAAAAACATTAGACTAGAAGGTTTTGGTAATATTCAGATTAAGTCCTCACTTTTGCAGTTCAGCAGAGAAGTGTGGGAGAAATATGAACAGTAGTGAAAGGCAAGAAAAAAGAAATTGTGGTTAATATCATTTCGATCACAAAAATAAAGGTAGACTGTCTTGCCTAGTTTATGGATGGCTTCCAAAATGAAACAGGGTAAGTTCAGACTGTCCAAAGGTAGTGGAACGGCCTTTTGCTTTATTTCAAGCACTGGCCTTAGGCATATTCCTTGGTTCTAAGCGGAATAAACCAAACAGCATCACCTCAAAAATTTCATTGGATGAAAAGGTAATCCTTTATTCCAAAATTTTGTAGTTCTGCCCAAGCACTAGGAAATGGCTTTTTGTATTTAATAGATAACTTGGCTCATCATATACCCATTTGCTTATTCAACAAACATATATTCTAGGCACTAATACAGGAGAAAACAAGTCAAAAATTTTTGCTCTTGTAACTTCTAATTTGGTTAAGAAGAATAGATAATAAACAAGTAAGTAAAGTAAATCTCCTTTTCCACTGTTCCTCTTTGATCTTAGCAAAATTATGTACTTGTATGATTAATTTGACTCCACTTAAAGTGTAAGATCCACAATGGCTCAGACCCTGTCTTGTTCATTTCTTTACCTCCAGTTCTTGGCACAAAACCAGCTCTCAACATTGTTAAACAAAAGGATTCAGATCAATAGAAAAGCAAATGGTAATTTATCATTTTAATATATGAATTTTAAAACTTTGTTCATTCTACTCTGTCTTTGGCAATAGCACAAGAGTCAAACATTCAAAAAGACTTATCTTTACCTAAGATCTTGTGTCTTGAAAAGGACTAAAGAAAATGGATCCCTTTCTCCACTGTGCCATTACCAATAATTACATTACCAATAATAATTTTTAAAGGACAATGCCCTGACCACAAGCCAAGTAAAATGAGCTAAACCATTTGAAAATTTTCCATTGTATGAGAGGAAACTTTTCATAATTTGGAATTCCAAGGGGAGCTGTTAGTAGCTTCTAAGTCTTCATTAAGAAAGTTAATATCAAAATAAATTTCATTATATATTTCAGAATTCATATAGTGTTTCTAATTAAGAAGCTACAGCCCTTTATATAACCAAATTTTTGCCCAAAGAAACATTTCACCTTTTCTCAGACATGTACCCTGATAGGAATGTCAACAAAAGCAGTTGGGTACTTGTCCGGCTGAGTAAAGGAACCGTGACTCTTTCACAGAAGAGCAAAATCCATTTTCTTGGAACTTACTTGGTAATCAGGCACCAAGAGAGTTTACCAAGATTACTTTGTGATAACCATACCACTTAGCGTAGTGATTCTTTTTCTTCTATAGGCTCTCTAAAGCAATGTAGTGATGAGTTTAGAAAAAACTCTTAGCAAATCAAAGAAAAGCCCAGGCTCAATATTCACTTGTTAAACATGAAGTCCCCTAGGCCAGTTTGTCTTTTGTTTGAATGTAGTAGTAAACTATGTTCACTATTTCATTACCCATTTAATATAGGCTATGGGCCCTGGAAAACAACACATTTGCAGACTTACGAATGTTAGATTTTTAAAACTCTCCAGTCTAAATTTATTAGGCTGGCCTCTAACTTGCCATCTCTTGCCTCAGTCCCCTAAGAAGCTGGGATTACAGGTATGTACCACTGCGACCTGTACAAACTTATTTGTTCCTTTTTGTAGCCCCTATACACCTATGCTATTCTCACCTCTAATTTTCTTTATGACATTTCTTTAGAACTCTTAACAGTCTAAGGATTAAGCCTGAAGTGTACATCTCTGGTTATCACAGAACCACCTATCAAGTCAGCTCACTTTTGCTCATGCTTCTCTGTAACATATATGGATCTGTGATGATTTTTACCTTTCATAAAGTAATACAATTAGAGGGAACTCAGTCTAGGATTTTTTTTGAAGGGGTTACATTATGCAAAGACAAATTCATATTAATGTATATACATTTTCATACATATATGCACATGCAGTCTAAAAGCTTTATTCTTTTTTTGTCATAAAGTCTCCTCTACCACAAAGAAGGCACTATGAAATGCATGCTAAACTCTTTATTAACTTTATGTAACATGTGAAATAACATAGTAACAACAAACATTTTTTTCACTTTGTAAATTATATTAGGCTCACTCCCATATATGAATAAAATGAAGACTGGACTTTCTTAAGAATTTTAAATGTATAAACCATCATAGTTAAGGGAACATACTCTATTTAAGATGTAATGGCTGAAAACAATGACAGAATCCTTCCTTTCCTTTGATGATGAGTTAATTGACAGCAGATGTGAAACTCTGTCAAATAAAAGAAGCATAAAATAAGTAAATTTGTAGACAGAGTTTAGTGGAAGGGAATAAAAGAGTACAAGAGTGGTACATATTGATCTCTTAAAAATTTACCTTGAAGTTTTTGAAAACCAGAAATCTTACCCATGTTTTATAATGTTTCCTCTACTAAACAGATGATCTAGAGTTTAAGTTCTGTGGTGCCCTCTGGCTAGGTAAATATGAATGCTGCTGTAGGAAAAGTTTGTATACAAACTGTTCCAGGTTGATTAAAAACATACTATTTCTGATGCATAGCTAATTATAAAAGAATTACATACATGCCAGCGTGAACTTGAAACAATTACAGAGATGGATGCAGAGATGGGAGATACAGTTGAAAAATGGTTGGCTGTAATATGCCATCTTAATTTCTAATAAGTAACTTGTTCTTAGGTTTCTTTATGTTTGAGGGAAGAACTTGGTTAGAGCATCTCTTAGAGTTCTTATAGTGATTGATGTACAAAATTTTATTTTATGTTGAAAATTACATTTCCCTTAAGAAGTAAAAATTGTATACCTAATAAAACTTACAGAAAAACTGTAAAATGTACAGTAAAAGTACGTGTAAAATCCAGGAAAAACTTTAGAGCCATCCTTCTCAGAATTAACAAATAGCATTATTTTTCAAAACCAGATCTGTCTCAAGAAACCCTGAGATGACATACTTTTTCCTATAAGCAGAAACTAACCACACAGATTTGCTATTTATTTAGAAAACTATTGTACTTTTTGGTATTTAACACAAATTTCTTTTCTGAACACAAAGTATTGGAAGAATGTTGCTTTAAACCTTTTTGTGTGATCTGAATTTCATCCCACCCGTTCAAGTTATATTTTGCTTAGGTACGAGAGGGCAAAAATTTTAACACATTTTTAAGTTACAGATATTAAGTGATAAAGGGAAATATACTAGACAAAGGTAGGAGTTCCTGTCTGTTTTCTATCAGAAAGTTAGATTGGAGGGAGCTCAAATTAAATTCAAGTAGAAGGGTCAATTTTAATGGATTCTTCAACAAAATTGGTAACAGAGTTATGAAAGAGTCAGGGGTATATCTTGCACTCTCCATCGGTTTCCATACATAAGTGGGGCATAACATTTTCAATAGGATTTGCAACATATTGTTGAGAAGAAATATTCAGGGCTATATAATCATGGTCACATAAATCTGGTAAGACATTCGATGGATTCTTCACATCATCCAAAAGGAGGTCACTAGAATCTTGAAGTTCTTCTCCAAAATCACTCATCAACATCTCATCTAGTGAGGAAAGCAAGGTGTTTTTCTGGTATTGGACCACCTGCTTGTCTGTAGAAAGACAGTGCTTTGTTATACATAATGTGGGAGGAGAGGGGGTAAGACAAAGTTTAATTTACAAGTCTTATGCTGTTAAATGCATCCCGGAACAGAATGAGGGGTATTCTTCCAGTCTTCTGAGTCACACTATCCAAATCTGCTACTGGAAGGGCATCTTTTTTTTTTTTTTTTGTGGGTACCGGGGGTCGACCTCAGGACCTCGTGCGCCAGCAGGTGCCCGTGCCGCTGAGCGATATCACCGGCCCTTTTTTCGTATGTGGGATCCGGGAGTCGAGCTCGGGCCCTCGCGCTTGCCAGGCAGGCGCTTACGCTGCTGAGCCATCTCACCGGCCCTTAAGGGCATCTTAACTATGACTAATATGCTCTTAACTCTTAGAAGATAGTATCAGACTTTCCTACTATACCTACTATTTCAATCTTTTTAGAATAATCTCTCTATAGGAGAATAATATCATGTAATTATGTCAAAATCTAATTTGGATTTAGGAACAGCACTAACAACTAGAATATAAATATTTCAGGATACACTTCCCACAAAATCTAAGCCTAACTATGGAGGACTAAGCTTAGTAAAAAAACAAAGGGCCTACTTCCTAAGAAAGGCCTTCTTTGGAAAAACCTAAACTCACGGAAAATCCCTTTGAGGGGTTTTTGATTACGATTTTTGCTTTAAAACCAGAGACATCATAATATAGTATTCTTCAAGTTTATTTGGTAGTTATCAGGCTCTTTCAGATATAATATCTGATTTAGCCTTCAAAGGAATTTATGAAGCAAGAAAGAAAGGGAATTATTCATAGTTTGCACAAGAATAAATTCTGGTTCAAAGAGGTTAAATTATTTGCCAGGGGTCACTATAGATAGTAAATTATGGGGCTGGGACTAGGACATAAAATTTCCTAATCCCTCTACAAATATTTTCTTATACCTTCTTTTCCATTGGCATCAAGTAGACTTATTTCTCCATCTTCATTGTTCTTTAAAGTTAGACTCTAGATAGGAAAAGAGAATGCTACAATATTTATCAACCAATCATTCTTAGAGATGAAGTTATATATGTGGCTTAAAAAGCCTGTCTCTCAGGACTGGGGGCGAGGGTGTGTGCCTAGCAAATATAAGGTGCTGTGTTCAATCTTAGATCCAAAAATAAGCTTATCCCTTGAGATATTAATGAAATTGAGGAAGAAATATTTCTATTTATTTTGTTTTCTAATGGTTGTAATTTTCTTTTACTCACTGCTTTTTAGACAGAAGGAAAATCAATTCATAATGCAGTGAGAGCCAACTATACAATGTAGGTCTAGTTGTCATTTAGTTTGAGCTAATACGGGGCAATATTTCCTGCCAAGACAGAAGAAAATTTAGTAAATATTACATTTGAATCTAAGTATTTGAACCTGAATGATAGGGCTTATCTAACATGCCTAATATGTCTGGCAGAAAGAAAAAACTTCTTTCAAGTCATCTTGGGTGAACAACATAAAAAGTATCAATTCCCTCAGGGTCTAGCTCTATTACTTATTAATCAATGACAAAAAAGTAAATGCTCCATCTGGAGATCTTCCCTAGCTGGAGAAAGAAGTTATGGGAAAATAGAAGTGTTTTGCATTTTGTCTTAAAATAGCACCTATAAGACTTTATACTAAGCTAAGAGAAAGGGACCTATAAGTATACTATTACAGGCAATTATCTGCTAAGAACTGTGTTTTCTTGATATTCACAGGAGGTTGAAGAAAAGCTTAATAAAAGACAATTATTTTAAAAAATCACAGATTCTTCATTTTTTGGTCCTCTTATAAATTTCAGTTATAATTATGGCCATTTACCACCTGACTCAGTCCAGTCAAAATGCATGATTTCTTCATAAAGATGAAATTTGGTTACCTGTTCAATTTGTATTCAATGGTGTATTTAATATTCAGATATATGTCTATGTCACAATGTAAAATGCCCAGATACTCCTCTTATCAGATGTTCTCATTAAAATGTCACCCATAGCCACAAACTTGTAGCATAAATGACAGGGAAAGGTATCCTAAAATATGACATAATGTTTAAGAAAATCAAACAGATAGGTAACATGCTAACGCTACTGTTAATCCAGTAATTTTTTTTTTCTGTCTGACGAGTTTCTTAAAATATTGCCTAAATACTCTACATAGTGCCCTTGGCCACAAGAGGCAAGATCTCAAAAAAATTCTGTTATTCGGCATGGTACATGACATTTAAAATACATTTTTTAAATTAGTACATGTTTGCAGAACATGATGTTTACATTCCTCCTGTGGAGCTGATACACGTGTATAACACATCTCGATTATTTTTTTATCACTTTTCCTTCTCCCCTCCATCTCTTGATCACTTTCCCATTTGAGAAAGAAAGCTTCCTACTTCTTATTATCTATCTTTTATTTTGCTCTTTATTTACAATTTGGGTTTCTCGTATATGAGAAACCATGCGGTATTTAAGCTTGTGTGTCTGATTTACTTCCCTTAACATGGTCTCAAGGTGCATCTGTTTTCCAACAAATGACACACGTTTACCTTTCGTTATGGTACAGGAGTTATCCATTGTGTGTAAATACCACATTTTCTTTATCCATTCATCTACTGATGGACATATAGGCTGCTTCCAAGATTTAGCTATTAGGAATTTTGTTACTATAAACATTAGTATGTATGTACCACCATAATATGAGATCTTTAAAAGCCCATTTAACAGAACACATAGTCTAGTTTTTTACAGGGATAGAATAAGATTCTATAAATTGTATAATTTATAAACAGAGCAACTGCCAAGAAAAGTAACAGTTTGCTTAAAAGGATTTACCAAACATTTGTTTTGAAAGGGTCTCACTATGTTGCCCAAGTTGGCCTCGGATCCCTGGACTCAAGTGATCCTCCTACCTCAGCCTCCTGAGTTAGTAGGAATGACAGGTGCACAACTGTGTCTGGATTGTCAATTATTTTATCAGTAGCCCTTTGGCAAATGTGTGAACAAAGAATTGGTACTTCACTACATAGGTCTCTAGTGTACCTGGTATGCAAACCAAAACAGTAAAATGTTGAAAAATATTTACTAATTTAGGCTGGACTTTTCTGTAAATAGTCAATATTTTGGCAGAGGAAAAAAAGCATGAGTAGAGCAGTGAGGGAATATACATAACATGCCATAAACCACTCTACTTCACTCACTTAACTCAAAAGCTTTCCTACTAATAATCTACTATCATGGAAATCTGCATCAGTAAATGTGCAGTAAAGGACCTCATACTCGGATAGTGCAAAAAAGCAATAAAAAATATAAAATAGATCTTACATCTGTTTCTGCCATAACATGCACACTGAGTAAAGTTTCAGTTTCATTTGTCACCAAATTTGGAAGTTCAGAACAGACTGGCTGAAAAGAAAAAAAAAAAGAATTATAAACAAGGTTGTCTAAATATAATAACTTAAATTCTAAACCTGCTGCGATCATAGGGGAAAAGAATTTTATGCAACAATGATGAATAATGAGACAAGAAGAACTTTGGATACATAAGAAGGTATTACCAAAGCGTAATACTGAACAAAGGGATATGTTTGCATTGCTTATTTTTAAGTGACTAAAGCAAGGAAAACCACCACATAATAACACATAAATTGTGATACTATTATGGAGGAGGAGATACAACTTCTTCATTTTCTGGTTCAGAAAACCAAGACATAAAAACTATAGACATTAAACTAATCTAAAGGCCAAAGTAAAAAGTACTCTTGAATCCCAGGCGTAATATTATCAGAGTCAATTGTCATTTATCATTCTACTTTGGGAATAATCTATGTAAGTGCAATAAAGTCTCAAATATGAATTGATAGGCTTACTTCACTGACATAATCAGAGGTGTAATTCACATCCTTCTTAGACAGAAAGGACTTTAGTTCCATCAAATCTCCATCAGTGTAGTGCATTTCATCCCTTGAATGAAAAATGGAGGAGTGGGAAATTAACAAACTTTATTGCCATGCAAGATGACAATGGATGGAAAAAAAAATCTAAATGGCAGAAGATAATCTTTAAGAAAATATCCCAAATATAATGAATTGTACAGATTACTGCAGGTCCTCAACCAAAAACACCATTAACCATATGGCATTTTCCAATTACAGATATTTCACTTCCAGACAATGAACCCTACTGCTGTTCAGAAGATTTTAGTACATAATTGACTGGCTATAATTCATCCAGAGTGGCCCACTTCCATCTTACATACCAGAGTTTTTAATCTGAAAAGCCCCAGAAAAGAAGGATGTAAGAAAATCCACATTATTCTATTCTGTAAGAATTCTGAATAGGAAGTACTCTTCAACCCAGGAAATCTCAGTCCAGAGGATTTTTCCCACCATTTTGTGCCAAGTAAAGATGATAAATCACTGTCCCCAACTAGAAAAAAATTGAAGGCATCACAGCAAAGTAATTTGTGACCTGCAGCCTTCCATTTATGAGATGCTATATGCTCCAAACTTAGTCTTTGAAATTACTGTATTCCTCCCCATGGGCAGCATTCAGCCTGAATTTCACCAATAAATGTGAGCCGTGGATTTGAGGGAGTGTAACACACATCAGTTGACAGTGAGAAAAATTTTTTATATTTTGACTTTATGTTATTGTGCAGCTCTTGACTTCATTTTGTGATGCCATTCACTAGGAAAATCAGGTCCTCTAAGGACCACTGCTTGCACTATTTTCAACTATTATTATTTAACCTGACTTCAAGAGCCCAAATGCCACTCAATTCTTATAGATCGTTAACATAGGGAGCCTTTGTTCTTTCCTGTGGCTTTGTCGATCTAGCTGAACTTGAATCCTGCTTTGCTGGTTAATTCAGGCAATGTTAAAGCAACTCAGAATAATCATCTTAACTGACAGAGTTCCCATTATCCATTAAGGTTCTGAGGAATGCCCTGTGCCCTGAAGGATGAAGATTAGTTCATTGTATAGAGTGGTTCCCTTTGGCTCAAGTCTGAGGGTCCACACTAAAATTTAGGATCAGTCTGAAAGCCCTTTTAGTTGTGTTTCTCAGGAAGCTATTTATGTAAAAAGGTCTACCAAGCCCATACATGACCTTTGTCTCTTTAGGGTAGGCAATAAATGAAGGAAGGAAATAATACAAATATAAGATGATAAAGCATCTAAACAGACAAATATAACCACTGCTGATGAAGTTGAAATTAGGCTGTCATTCTTCCTCTACATGTCACTCAAGTTTTTGTGGCCAGAGTTTTGCTGATGATAGCGCCTTTGTGGCTCCAATTTAGTAGTATTTCTGCTGAAACACACAGAATCTAGTTTCAGGAAATTAAGACATCTTTTTTTTTTTTCTTCTTACTGTTCTGCGCCAAGCAAAAGGTCTGGCCCTAATTTAGAACAATTTTTGGATTTAAGAGGGAGCGGGGGTTTTACACTGCCAGTGTTTGACTCTCATTTTCAGAAGACCACAGATAGTGAAACACCAAATATATTACCGAAGAGTTCATCCATAGTATATGAAAAACAGTGATAATGTTGGGAGTGGAGGTTTCTAATGGCTGTGTTTCCTTAATCACATATTGCTTCCCTCATCATAATATTATGCTTTGGATAAACAGGTAATTTTCATAACTCAGAACTATATATGTCTGAAAAGCAATATCCACAGTTTCTTCAGAAGCACAAACCATTTATCAGAGCTAAGTACTAGTATGAAGTATTCATCATAATTTAGTGTTTCCCTTTTAAGTATCTGATTTGTTAGTTTCAAAATGAAAACAGACTTGATTCGATATTCAGAGGTGCAACCATAGGTACAGCAAAGTATTATGCTACCTCTCAGCTAAAATTAGGTCGCTAATTGTATACTTGGACTTCCAAATCCCCATCACCATTCAAAATAATGTTTCTGGGCTTTCTAGAAAAGAAAGCGAAAGAGCAGGCAGAGGTGTTCTTCAAAAACTCTACAAACTATTGTTACATATCTGCCTGTCCTCAGCTCTATCCAACGTGTTTTCTGCACTATGAAAAGAATAAAAATTTTCCCCAAAAATATGTAGAGGACATGTTAAGAGAAGAGAGACTGTATACCTGTTCATTATAGTATCACATTGAATATCTGATTTATCTTCACTCAAGATTGAATCAGTGTCCTGAGAAAGCAGAGACTCTAACTCCAAAGGCATATATTTAGTTTCCTGTCCAAAGGATTCCGCAGTCATTAGGTCTTGTAAATCTGGTGTGACCCAATCCAAATCGCTCATCACTGAATCTTCACTCATAGGTACATCTTGATTTGACATTTTAGGATCTTTTCTGAGAAATAACATACAAGATATGAGTTTGACATGTTGCAACAGCTCAAATCATATGTGCTATAGCATATTTATCAGTTACATAGTATCAAAAGATTTGCAATATTTAAAACAAATGATTTATAATGTAACAACCAGCTCTCATTTCATTTCATTTCATTCACATATTATATAACACAATGTTCAAACATCCTGACAGGTTAACCATTCCACCACCTAAACTTAATAAAAAATATTTATAATAACTAGAATAGTTACAATAAAAAGAACAGACAATAACAAGAGATGATAAGGATATAGAAAAATAGGAACCATTACACACTGCTGGTGGAAATTAACGTGAAATGATATATCCACTTTGGAAAACAGCTTGACAATTCTTAAGAAGTTAGATACAATTTTCCATTCAATTCTATTCATTTCTCTCTTTTTTTTTTTTTTTTTGAGACAGGGTCTCACTCTGTAGTCCAGGCTGGCCTTGAACTCACTATGTAGCCCAGAGTGGACTCAAATGTGTGGTGATCCTCCTGCTTCAGCCTCTCGAGTGCTGGAATTACAGGCATGCACCACCATGCCTGGCAATTCTATTAATTTCTAGGAATTCCATTTTTCATTTTCTATCCAAGAGAAATGCAAACATAATGATCTTCTTGTAAATGTTCATAGCAACCTTCTTCATAATAGCAAAAAATGGAAAACAATCAAGTGTCTGTTACCTGATAAGTAAAATGTGGTATATCCACGTAATGTAATTTTATTTAGCAATAAAAATAACTGAAGTATTGATCCATTACACAACATGAATCTTGAAAATAATATGCTAAGTGCACAATATACGATAGCGAAATTATGGAAGGAACCTATATGCTCACCAACAGATGAATGGACAAAGAAAATATGGTATATATACAAAATGGAGTACTATTCAGCCACGAATAAGGATAAGTTTGAGTTATGTGCAGGAAAACAGGTGGAGCTTCAGACCATAATGCTAAATGAAATAAATCAGAGTATCTGTGAGGATCTTGAAGAGGTGTTATGAAAAATAAGGTGAATGCTGCTGTTGAGTGACATCCAATGTAAAAGCAGGCTTGTTAAAACGTTACAGTGTGTCCTCATCCGTCTTACTCACTGGATCTGGTACCATGTGACCTCTGGCTCTTTGCCAAAGTCAATGACCATGAAAGGTAAACATTTTGAAACTATTCAGCACATCAAGGTGGCCAAGACAGCACAACTAAAGGCATTTATGAAAAAAGACTTCCATAACTGCTTTAGAAAGTGGCAAGAATGATGGGATAAGTGTGCTACAAGGTAGGGGGAATATTTAAAGGTGGATTAATGACAGTATGCTTTTTATTGTAATAAATTATTTTAAATTTAAACATTCACCATAGATTTCAAACACACTTCATAATTAAGCTGGATAGGTTACCATGTTTTTCCGTATTCTTTCTGAGTTGATATTTTAGAAGTCTATCAAATATCTATGACTGTATACATTCCCTAAAAGTTAAATTTTTAAATTTAGCTTCTCAGTTTCATTGTGGGGATGTTCAAATATCATTTGTTACCATTTCAACACTCTAGATGCCAAAAATCTGAGAGTCATTGATATTTCTCTCTCTATTCTCTTTAGAAAAAAACCTCTCTGGTATACTGTTTTTCAAATGTGGTTGTGGTCAGCATTCCACACCTCTGTTCGTATAGTGAATGTGTGGAAGAGGATACATTTGTATGACTCTTCTGGGCCAACACCCAGATAGACAACTTTTGTGCTTTTGGCTTTAAGGGACAACATCTGTGCAAAAATTTAATTCAAGAACTGAGTCTGTACATTCCTACCTCCTTCTCCAGAAATACGCACTTTCTGTTGTCTTACTCCTTAAACACCTCAGGTCCAGACACAACTGACTCAATGGCTTGCTTCTCTTTATGTGTCCAGACTTTAAGGTACCCCTGGTTATATCTGTAATCAACTTCCCCTTAAACACTTGATCTCTACCAAAATATTCTGCCACCTCAGGTTTCCTGTACTTCCAAAAGATATTTCATAATATTCTTCCTGCTACATTATATTCCACTAGAAAGTTCTCCTCCAACACTCTCCTTGCCATATATCCCTTTCTGAAACTTTCACCGGGCCGGGGATATAGCTCAGCAGCACAAGCGCCTGCCTGGCAAGCACGAGGCCCTGAGTTCGATTCCCCATACAAAAAAAAAAAAAAAAAAAAGGAAAAGAAAGAAACTCTCACTATCCTGTACCAGACATAATGATTTTCCATTTGGTTCTTCTTTCCACCCATACAGACAAAACTAAGACTGAGATGTCTGGACTAGTAACCCTTCTCAACAGACATCCAGATATTTAGCATCCATCTACCTGTGACACACACTTAAAACTGATATACACTGGGCTGACAATGTAACTCAGTGGTAAAGTGCTTGCTTAGTATGTGCAAGGCCCTGGGCTCAATCCCTAGTACCACATACACACACACTATGATTATATATATATATATATATATATATATATATATCCACAAATAATGCATTTAAAATTGTCCAAAGATCTGAATAAGTAACTTTTAAAAAGATATAAATATGGCCAGAAAGTATACTTAAAAATGCCCCATTTCACTAATAATTAGGGGCATGCAAATCAAAATCACAATGAGATAGCGTCTCCTCCCAGTTAAAATGACTTTCACCAAAAAGACAAAAAATAGTAGACGCTGGTAAGGATGTAGAGAAAAGGGGACTGTTATACACTGTTGGTAGGAATTGTAAACTTGTAAATTAGTATAGCCATTATGCAGAACCTTATGGAGATTCCTCAAAGTCTAAAATAAAACTACCATAGATCCAGCAATGCCTCTGCTCAGTATACATCCAAAAAAAAATGAGATCATTATACCAAAACTACTTTTACTCTCAAATTAATTGCAATGCTATTCACAGTAGATGAAATCTGGAATCAATCTAGATTTCCATCAGTAGATGGACAATATATGATGTGCATACAAAATACACACTGAATAATATTCAGTCTTGGAAAGGAATGAAATCCTGCCATTTGCAGCAATATGGATGAAACTGGAGTTCATTGTCTAAAGCAAAATAGGCCAGACACAGAAAGACATATATCACACATTGTTATTCATTTGTGGCAACTAAAATGTCAGTGTTGTAGAAGAATGGAGTGATATGGTGGTCACTAGAAGCTGGGAAGGGTAGGGGAAGGGGATGGAAAAAAGTTAAATAAAAAGTACCAAAACATAGTTATAGAGGAGGAATTAGTTCTGGTTTTCTACAGCACCATAAGATAACTATTCATTAAAACAGTCTGTGTTATATTTCAAAATGATTAGAGCAGTATGGAATTTCCAACAAATAGAAATGATTAACCATTGAAGAGATGGAAATGCTAATTGCTCTCATTTGGTTACTGCCTATTATATACATGTAATAAATTACCATAGTGCACCATATGCAAAGGTATGAATATTATGTCTCAATAAAAATGATATTCATGTATAAAAACTTGCAAATTTGCAAGCACGTTTTCCCCAAATAGGCTCTCCATATTTCTCATTAAATTTATAGTAGTTGCTAACCTAATTTTTTGTTGTTTTTGTGAATGGATTTTTAAACTGGCTATTGCTGACATGTAGCAAAGGTATTAATCATATATGTATATTAAGTAAGCTATGTTTTCATACATAGTTTCTTCAATAATTGCACTATTTTATACACAAGTCAAACTGTTTTGCAAGAGTGTTTTGGGAGTCATAAGGGGGACTGGGCAAGAACACAGATTGCAGTACCATTACACCACTAAGAAAAAAGCAGAAATACATAATATACTGACAGGAAGTCAGCAGTGTTACTTTTGTAACTGAAGGAAAGCATTTTTGTTTATTTAAAAACAGAATATAGCCCATGCTCTAACGTAGCTGCAGATCACATTATATTTCATTACAAAAACATTGCTCACAAGGTTGCTTACCCACGATCTCCATTTGCTTGGTCCACAGATGAAGCTAAGTTTTTGTATTCATTTTTCGAAGTAGGTAAATCACTGTCAAGGAGAGTTTTATATCTGTCTTCAATAAGTTCATAACCATCTTTTATTATCTCCATCTAAATAGGACAGTTAGAAGAAATGAGAGTTGATTATGTACCTGTGTATGCATCTAGTCTTTCTTAGACCATATGTGGTACCATTTCCTTTGAGAATATTTAACAATTGTGTGAGAAATAATAGTAACGGACACTGAAAATTTAACTGACAGTAAATGCTTTTCTTGCCCACCCACCACCATCATCTTATTTCAGAATCTTACAGCTTCTTTCTTCTTCTCCTCTGTGATATGGAAATACTGACGAGCACATTTGGAAGCTTCAACTTCAGATATGACTGGTAATGACCTGCAATGACACCCAGATTTCATTGCTGAAAAGTATCCTACTGTTGCAATGGTCAGCCCACTCTGTAGTAAAGAACTTAAACACCGTTTTTAAAGTGATCAAAGTAAGCATCAACAATAAGGGCAAAAATGACATCAGAATAGCCCCTTTAGACATACATGTTTTAGGATAGCACCATCAATGAGGGCAAGCAAAGTAACCTTAATGATAGCTTAGTAGAATTATTGGCAATCTAGAATATTATCACTACATATAAGTTTTCTTCTATGTCTACCTAAAGACATCTTAAAAACTTTATTATTATTGTTTTGGGTTTTTGAGACAGGGTCTCACTGTGTAGCTTAGGCTGGCCTTAAACTGGAGATCTTCCTGTTTCAATCTTCCAAGCGCTGGGATTACAATCACACACCACTATGCCAAGATTCAGTACTTGGGCTTTTTTGCTTTTAGCATACACTGGGTCAGCTAAAACTAAAGTTAAATCTAAAGTAAAGAATAAAAGGGGAAAATAGGCTGCTTGGAGGGATGCCTGATTCCAGCGCTGGAACAGGCGAAGTACAAATTGAATCTAGAATTCCTATTATGCCAAAAGTAAATAGTCAAAATAATGAGGATGTACCTATCAATGGACATATTCTAGTAAGGACTATAATTTTTTTTATGTGGGTACTGGGAGTCAACTCAGGACCTTGCACCTGCCAGGAGGCGCTTGTGCCGCTGAGCGATATCCCCGGCCCTTTTCTTCATTTATGTGGGTACCGGGAGTCGAACTCAGGACCTCGCGCTTGCCAGGCAGGCGCTTATGCCGCTGAGCCATCTCACCGGCCCAGGACTATAATTTTTTTTTAGTAAAATAAGAATCCATACTTATGTAAATAAATAAATAAATAAATGAATAAGGAAGCAGGAAATGTTCTTTAGAATGCAAACTAAAAATATAGAGGAATATGTATATATAGAAAATCACTACGGACATTCCTAATTTAACAAGCTACCTGTTTGACAACTGTTCAGACTTACCACTGGCTGCTAAGACTTACAACTCGTCTTTCTTTTTTCTTGGTACAGTTCTGTACATCTTGTTTGCAGAGCCTCAATGTCTTTCTGTTGTAGAGCACACCTTGTTTATATAGTACTGTAATTTTTGCTGGTTGTACTGTACTGTACTGTAGTTTTATATTCTGTTATACATTATAGTGGTGCATGTAAGAGTTATGCAGATAAAAGGAAAGTCATGAAGTTTGAGTTTCCTTTGACCATTTCTTTGTTCTGAATACATATTGTAATGTACACACTATATACAATTCTTCATTTAAAGATCAATTCATTTAACAACCTAGTCACAGGAATAGAACTTGGTTCATAAACAAGTAATGTCTGTATTATAAAAACATCATAGTAATATGTTAAAAATCCTAAATCAATGCTAAAATTGATGAATAAATTTTTGAGAACGGTATTTAATAGACTCAAGTACAGTACGTCCTCTACTTATAGACACGCTCCATTCCAGGAGAATGTTCATAAGTTAGATTCTTTCGTAAGTCTGACAAAGGAAATCTTATACACCTGTGACAGAAATAGGAAATGTAAAACATAAAACAACCAAACATGCACAAAAATACTGTAAATAAACTTTTTACTTTTGCAGTTACCTTGAAATGGCGGTACAGTATAGTACAAGTGTAAATAAATTATTTTTACTTTTGCAGTTACCCTAAAATGGTAAGGTAGACAAGTGTGCAACTTCTGTGATTTGTTCACATCTACGGATGTTCGTAATGTGAGGTCTGTTCACATCTGTGAAATTTCACAACTTGAAAGTTCGTAAGTTGGGGACTTACTGTATCTACCCACAAGATAATAATTACAAAAGGAAAATAGCACTCTTGGGGGACACCACCTTAATTTAAGTGATCAAAGTAAGCATCAACAATAAGGGCAAAAACTGACATCAGGTGTCTCTGATATGAACACAGCACCACTTTTTGGTATTACTGCCAAAAAACATAATCTGATTATACTCATAACAATAGGCCAAACCCAAAGTATCCTCACTTTATATTCTTCCAAAATTACTGGCCTGTGCTTTCAAAAATACTGAAGTCATGAAAGACAAAGACAGGCTGAGGAACTGTTCCAGGTTAAAAAATAATTAAGGTATAATAAGTAAATGCAGTGTACTCATGAGACAGAGAATGGAAGAGAGAGGGAAGATTGCAGCTATAAACAACTTCACTGAGACAACTGATAAAACTGAAGTATGAACTGAGCATTAGAAAATAGTGTTAAATCAATGTTAAGTTTCCTGATTTTGATACTGTGCAGAAGTTTTGTAAGAAAATGTTATTGTTCTTAGGAAATATACATTAAGTATTTAGGAGTAAATGTACATCATGCCTGCAACTTAATCTAAAAAGCTTCAGAAAAAAATCGTGTGTGTGTGTGTGTGTGTGTGTGTGTGTGCGCGCGCGCGCGCGCGCAGGGTGAGAGAGAGAAAGAGAGACAGAGACAGAGAGACAGAGACAGAAAACAAATGATAGGACCAATGCTAAAATTAGAGAATCTGGGTAAAGGCTATATGGGAGTCCTTTACAGTATTCTCAAAAATTTTTCTGTTGATTTTATATCAAAATTAAAAGTTACTAAAAAACCTCAAAAGTGGGAAGAAGGCCCACTCCAATGGGAAGCAAAGCCCTAGAGTCAGTGACTCCCACTAGTAAGGTTTGAATTTTGAATCTATTATATATTAACTACGTGGCTTTAGATAACGTTGTTGAACTTAGCATGACTCAGTATCATCATCAGCGAAATGAAGACAATGTTAGAGCCTATGTAATAGAATTTTCCTAAGAATTAAATGAGATAACCCATATAAGGCTTAGCACTCTGTACCTACTCAATAACATTAGTCATTAATTATTATCCATTGGTTCTAAATTGCTTAATCAAGTCTGAAGAATCCAGCCAACAACATAGGAATTTGTGCTTGAGGTACAACTAGATAGTATCTTACAAAAATATTTTATAATTAGATACTCTGTCTTCTAAAGACTTAGACAAAAATCCTACAATTTTAGGTTACAAAGGGCCAGTTAAAATGGAGCTGGGAGGGCCGGTGAGATGGCTCAGTGGCTTAAGCACCTGCCCGGCAAGCGCGAGGGCCCGAGTTCGACTCCCGGATCCCACATACGAAAAAGGGGCCGGTGATATCGCTCAGCGGCACGGGTGCCTGTTGGTGCGTGAGGTCCTGAGGTCGACCCCCCGGTACCCACAAAAAAAAATAATGGAGCTGGGAACTACTAATTACATCAGAAATTATAGGTGAAATGGCTTTGTTCTCTCTGGTCAGGGTAATATCTTGTATAAAGAATCTCTATAGAAGCTTCATGATCCTAACGAGGTGGAGCTGAAGAATATCTTCCAATTTATTGCAGGAGAATCTCAGGGAAAATATAAGAAGGGATTCAGGGCCTGGGGTACTAGCTCAGTCGCAGAGCATGTGTGGCCCTGGATTAAATCTCCAGCAGTAAGTAAATAAATAAGTAAGTAAAAGTCTTTAAAAATGAACACTTATTTTAAAAAGAAGGGATCCTGTTCCATTTGGCTCCTTAGAGGTGACTAGAAACCTTAGAATCGCTGATACTTAACACTACTGCACTACAATAGTTCTCAATGACACCTCTAGAATCCACCTTAAGGACACAAACAGAAGCAACCTACAACCAAGAGCCAGCAACTAGGGTACATCTACCATGATCATGCCATAGCAAGTTAATCTTTTATCACTTCTTTTTCCTGTGACAGGGTCTCGCTACATAGTCCAGGCTGGCCTTGAACTTCCAGCAATCCTCCTGCTTCAGCCTCCCAAGTTCTGTGATTATAGGCATGCAACACCATGCCTAGTTTAGCATTATAAAAAACATAAAAACAAAGGAAAAGCAATATATACTGAGCTGATGATGTGTTTGGATTTCTTCGGGAGGTATCATTTTCATCCTGATGTTGCATACACAATTCTTATATGCTGATTAAGTGCTCTAATTTGAAAAATAAGAGTGAGCTTGGAAAAAGAAAAATTACGAGACATAATTTTGAGTATAAAGCGTCCTTCTATAATCAAGAAAATACTTGGAGTCAATAAATTTACCTTTTTCTGCTTTTGTTTACCATGTGATTTTCACTTATCAAACTTGAGATAAACTGAAAAATCTAAAAATAAATCATAAAGAATGTTTTAATTAGGATATCACACTCAATAATTAGAGAAATCCATAGCTAAAGAAGAAGGTTACAGGTATCCCATTACACATAAGTAAAAATTAATATACTTTCCTTTTAGCTTTCACAGTACTTTATAGTATAATCATTCTATATCAAAGCCAAAAATGCCATACAGTAGCTCCAATAAAAAATTTACAGAAAAAGATAAAAATCCTTTAAAAACGGAACTGATACCTGTGTTAACAGCTGCTGTTGTTCACCATACTTCTGCTTCAGATTTTTCATTTCAAGCCAAAGTGTTGCATATTGCCTGCAATAGAGTATATTTTCCAAATGAAACAGAATAAAAACATCTCTAGAATTTTTAAGTTACAATAGGTAATAATATATTGAAGTATCTGAGTTACAGTATTCATGATGTTCTTCAGAAAGATTACCTTATTATCCTACCTGAATAATTCAGGCTTAAATTTTAATTCCTTTCGATCTTTGTTAATTAGTCCTTTACACTGATACTTTTATCATTCAGGTCTTTTCTGTTGTTGTTCTGGGGATTGAACCCAAAGCCTTGCGCATGCTAGCCAAGAGCTCTACCACTGAGTCACGTCCCCAGCTTCTACGCTAGCATTTCTGAAACATGGACTACCTTAATACGTATTCTTATAGACTTGAGAACATGAAAATCATTGCAAATCAAGATACTAATTTAAATTCCTTCTTAACAGTTACAAGAGTAGAACAATACTTCATAGAAGACTGGAAAAAGCAGCTAAGTATCAGTGAGTTTACACTAAACTAACTATATTTACCCTGAACAATATGAAAAGAGACAAGTTGTATCAGATTAAGAGACTAAAAACCTCTTATACAGAATTAGTTTTAAGTGTGATCTAATATAATCCAAATTCCACAATATGAAAGTATCACAAATATTTGGCTAAAAGGAACTTCAGAAGGCCATCTAGTTAACTGTTGCCCAATAATTTATTGTCTGTTTTACCTATAAAATCAGCCAGAAAGCACTGAAGGATCCTCAACCACATGATATATATGTATGTTTTGCTTAACACTCAACAGCAGGCTGATATCCAGAATTAACCTGAAGGGCTAGCTCATGGTCAGTATCCATGAAAATCCTGGCTTATATTTAATATTATTGAAAAGGGAAAAAAATACTTCCATTCTCTTCATCACCCTTCTCTTTTCTCCCTTACTTAATGAGAAAACTAGTTTACTAAGTCAAAGAATAAAATCATGAAATTAATGGTACTTTTTCAAGTTTATACGCATGGAATTATTCATGTTTCTGGATGGCCTTTTGCATGTCTATGGAGTTTATAGGAGTGGCAATTCATTGTAAATGATGAGTATTTGGTGTGTTGCCTTTATTTTAGTTACCTTGGCCAAATAAAGTTTATCAGTTTTGATGATTTTCCAAGAAAAAAAAGTACTTTTTTACTTCATTGAAAGATTTACAGAAAACTTGAAATTTAAGTATTGAAGGACATTTTGCTTGAACATAGTTATATATATTTCCTCAAAAATAAATAATGAGTTATACTCTTTTCTCACAGGTATTGTGTGACTATTTAATGATTTAAATTTTGCCTTTGAACACTACTGCCTGAGCAAAGATTCTAACGTTAAGAGAAATTGTATGCTGTGTTATGCACTCTGCAATTCCTTATGAAGCACTGAGAAACATAGTAAAGTATACATATTATAGACAAAGTTTGCTAAAAAGGCCTAAGAATTTGCAAATAAGCCAGGAATGTAAACTAGAGTACTTAATACAGAACCTGCATATTTAATGTCTTTTTTCTGTTTTTCTCATGTCAAATGGAAACGGATACTTGTTATACTACTCATACCTGCAAAGTTTTCCTGGATGGTGGTAATTGTATTTTTGATTTATACAGTGGTATGCTCATCAGCCAGAATTACATGATCTGAAGCATTGGAACATTAACAGGACTCCAGATACTATACCTTTTGATTGAGTGCTGTGGTTTTCCTTAAAAGAAACCACAGTAAAGTGCCATAGAAAACAAGTGTACAGTTTTTCAACTCAGAAGGAATCAACCTTAAAACTTTAGAAACAGGCATTGGAAATCTTGATTAGCATTTACTTTCCCAGTTTGGCAAACTTAGCATCCAAGTTGCTCTGTTCATCACTCATCTCTTGCAGTTCAGTAGCCATTCTCTGCAACTCATTAGGGTAGTTTCTCACATCGTCCACTTTCACTGATGGTGCCTACAGTGGAAACAAAATACAGTTGGGCTGGTTAGAAATACCATCAACTTCATTATGGGCACTTATGAAAGGGAAAAGAGGCATGATTAATCTACAACAGTAGACTAAATTCTTTAAGTGTACCTCTGTTATAGCAGTGAGAAAGCCATTTCACATGCAGCAGTTATCACATGCATTATCATCTCTCTTACTAAGTTGAAAGTTTCTGAAAGATTAGAAATATTGCCTCCTGCTACCCTCTCCTCTTCGATTTGCAGCTCAATACCTTACACATAGTTCACCAGCAATAAATATTTACTAAATTCAGCATATATTTTTAGTAACATTTACAAATTACTGAAAAATGGTTACATTTCTGTACAAAAATGTACATTTCTGTACAAATTACTGAAAAATGGTTACATTTCTGTACAAAAATGGTTACATTTCTGTACACAGTTTTTATCCTTAAAGAATGAAAAATATGCTTTAGGGAGAATAACATATATAAACCAGGAACTACAACAAAACAAAAAATGTAAAAAAAATTATATGTGATTCTGACATACAGCATAGCATATTAAATTAAAAACACATCTCATTCTGTTTAAACTTGAGCTCTGACCTTCACCCAGCTCCTCCCTGTTAGGAGTGATTATGAACAGTGTTGAGGAAGAGATTTACCTTGTAGATCATAAACAATGTGGTTAATTCTCAAAAACAATAAAAAATGGACTATCGACTCATTTTGTAGGCCTACTGGGATAGGAGCATGTTGAACTAGATGTTCCATAAAAAAGAAGCACCATGCTAGGCTTTAAAATTAATAATAACATCTATAATAACGATGTTGCAATTATTGACACAGGTGGTGACTAAGCAGACCACCAACTGTTCTGAGTATAGCTATAAGATGCATTATCATCATATTTAATAGATGTTTTAAAAGTCTCATTCATTCAGAATCTCACAGTATAAGCACAATAAAAGTTTTTATTCAAACATTTAATACTGACAAGAGATAATGCAACTAAAACTTTAACAAAACAGGGCAACACTCTTTCCATATCTTGTAATCTGAGCAACTACTTTGAAGACAACAATACTGTAATATATCAACCATTGTTAATTTCCTATTACCTTGTTTTGAAATTGTATATCCTTGTTTTTATTTTTTCTCTTTAAAATAAAAACAAATAAGGCAACACTTCAATTACTCTAAGTTGAGGCTTTATCTCATGCCACTACTGTGAATAAGCCTGGGTCCTAGTAAATAAGGAACTATAGACTCTACCTCCCTCAAGCTGAAAATGGGAATTGTAAATAGAAACTTGCAACTTTTTCATCTGCTATCAAGGTATCTGAAAAACGAGCTGATCTGTCAAATATCCCTTGTGTAATTAAAAAAGCAGGAGAAAAGTTTAGATATTTAAACAAACAAGATGACTATCTATGAAAAGCAGTATGTAATAAACACTAAATGAGCACCAAAGATGATATACAGTATTTTATTAGGATTCAGAAGAGGGTGCAATTACATTTGGAGTGAATTCAATGCCTGTTTTGATTCTGTGATAATGAAGATATTGTCTGTCATTTGTTTAGCCCATAACTTGATCATCTTCTCTATGGATGGTGTGTATCATTTCCCAAACATTCACTATGGACTCAAAAGCTAACAAGTCAACACAATATTAGAAAAAAACATTTGAGGACTTTGTTTTCTTCTATAAGAAAACAAAAATATGGTATATCTCCTAAGTACCAAGATTGTCAGCTGCACTAATTAATGGTATATGAGAACCACCATTTCCCATGTAGAAGCTATAAACTAAAATTAAATGTAAGTTAGTTCATATGTATTAATATTTATAATGGATCTGATTTTGATTTTACTTAATTTAGCTTTGTCTTTCATTCTTCTACCTCATCTAATGTAGGAGGTTATCATAAGGTTGCTACAAGTAAAATGAAGATTATGTTGCTTGAGGATTATGAAAAAAGTATTCTGTGAACCAAGTTTGCCCTATTCCAGCGGTTCTTTAGTCTTAGAACCCCTTTATGCACTTAAATTTTTTTGAAATCCCCAAAACATTTTGTTGATATGGGTTATATCTATAAACATATACAAAATTAGAATTAAAATTTGATAAAATTTAAAATATTCATTAATTTTTATACTGTTAGAAAAATTCTTTTTACTTCATACATCTCCCAAAAATGTCTGAAGAGCTCTACAAGTTTGCAAATCATGCATTAAGAACCACTAGTCTGAACAACATTCTAAATCATGCTTTTGTTCCTAAACTTCCAGTACACAGAACCCATTTGTACATGAGGTTCATAAAAATATCAACATGCATAGACATCTCATGAGTGAAAACCTGGGTTACTATTTACATTCTGTCTTGATCTATATGTAGCTCTGGGTGTGAGCAGACAGGCTTAGCAGTTATTTTGCTTATTAAGACAAATATAGAGAGTCAGGCGTAGACCGCTCCAGTTACTCTCTTCCGTGTTGCTCACAAGCACCGCAGCCATGTCTTACCGGGCTGATGACTACGAGTCTGAGGCTGCTTATGATCCCTACAATTACCCAGGCGACTATGATATGCACACAGGAGATCCAAAGCAGGACCTTGCTTATGAACATCAGTATGAGCAACAGACCTATCAGGTGACCCCTGAAATGATCAAAAAACTTCATCCAGTATTTCCACAAAACTGTCTCAGATTTGATTGACCAGAAGGTATATGAGCTTCAGGCCAGTTGTGTCTCCAGTGATGTCATTGACCAGAAGGTGTATGAGATCCAGGACATCTATGAGAACAGCTGGACCAAGCTGACTGAAAGATTCTTTAAGAATATACCTTGGCCTGATGCCAAAGACATTGCTCCACAGGTTGGCAACGATTCCGTCTTCCTGATTTGGTACAAAGAATTATACTATAGACATATATATGCCAAAGTCAGCCAGAGGATCCTCCTTAGAGCAGAGGTTTGAATCCTATTACAACTACTGCAACCTCTTCAACTCTATTCTCAATGCAGATGGGCCAGCTCCCCTTGAACTACCCAACCAGTGGCTCTGGGATGTCATTGATGATTTCATCTACCAGTTCCAGTCATTTAGTAAGTACCGCTGTAAGATGGCCAAGAAGTCAGAGGAGGAGATTGACTTCCTTCGATCCAACCCCAAAATCTGGAATGTCCAAAATGTCCTCAATGTCCTTCATTCCCTGGTGGACAAGTCCAATATCAACCGGCAGCTGGAGTTGTACATGAGTGAAGGTGACCCTGAGAGTGTGGCTGGGGAGTACAGACGGCACTCCCTCTACAACAAACTCAGCTACTTCAGCTTGGTAAGGCTGCTGCACCTGCACTCACTGATGGGGGATTACTACCAGGCCATCAAGGTGCTGGAGAACATCAAGCTGAACAAGAAGAGCATGTATTCCCGTGTGCCGGAGTGCCAGGCCACCACCTACTATTATGTGGGGTTTGCATATTTGATGATGTGTCACTACCAGGATGCCATCCGGGTCTTTGCCAACATCCTCCTCTGCATCCAGAGGAACAAGAGCATGTTCCAGAGGACTATGTACAAGTATGAGATGATCAACAAGCAGAGCGAGCAGATGCATGCACTGCTGGCCATCACCCTCACCATGTACCCCATGCTCATCCACAAGAGCATCCACCTCCAGCTGTGGGAGAAGTACTATGACAAAATGCTGCACATGCAGAAGGGCGACCCGCAGGTCTAACAGGAGCTCTTCAGCTACTCCTGCCCCAAGTTCCTGTCACCCGTGGTGCCCAAATACCACAACGTAAACCCCAACAACCAGAAAGAGCCTTTCCTGCAGCAGCTCAAGGTGTTCTCCGATGAGGTGCAGCAGCAGGCCCAGCTCTCCACCATCCGGCAGCTTCCTCAAGCTCTACACCACCATGGCCGTGGCCAAGCTGGCTGGCTTCCTGGACCTCACCAAGCAGGAGTTCTTGCATTCAGCTCCTCATCTTCAAGCACAAGATGAAGAACCTGGTGTAGACCAGCAACATCTCTGCCCTGGATGGCGAGTTCCAGTCTGCCTCTGAGGTGGACTTCTACATTGATAAGGACATGATCCACGTCGCAGACACTAAGGTCACCAGGCGCTATGGGGTTTTCTTCATCTGTCAGATCCACAAGTTTGAAGAACTTAACCGAATCTTGAAGAAGATGGGACAAAGACCCTGAGGACATTCACACTGATTAGTCTGGAACCTCTTTTGACCTTGTAAGTGAGAAGAGTTTTTGTCACCGTGAAGCCTTTATCACATCAGCAATCAGCTGAGTTGAAATTTATTCAAATTAAGGACTAAAATATTATAAGCTGATTTCAGTAAAGGATCTTTGGAGCTAGAAAAAAAAGACAAATATAAAAATAAAGTAACTTCCTAACTTTCTGGTCTCCTCTCCCTAGTTCCTAAAATGTTGTATTTGCATATGCATGGTAAAAATACACCAAGCATTAAAACATAAGTCAGGAAAAGTGATAAAACTTTGAATAAATCGATATCACGAGGTCATCTTTCTAGAGAAACAGAAAAAGTACCCAGCAAATGAGTTTTCAGCTGGCAAATTCCAACACCAAGTTTTAACCTTAAGACTTAAAGAAACTGTAAAATATTTAAATCAAGGAAAGACTGGCTGCAGCCCATATTTTTTACAGAAAAGTGTGAGACAATAGTCCTCCTACTTTGCGCTTGATATTTTCTAGAAAGCTGGCTCCTCCCTTTTTGAAGAATGGATGTTGAAACTCCATAGCTGGTGCCTTCTGGCCAGTCTTTCCATGCTGCAATCCAATTACCTTTCGGAAACCATCTAGCAATAAATAAATAAAACAACAATGGTTAAAAAACAAAGGTCATTGAATAGATTCTTGACAGGAGAGCTGAAAATTATCAGGATATATTAGCAATACTGCAAAATATCTGACTACCACAACATAATTGCTGGATTAAAATAGCTTAATTTCAAACTTGGGAACTGAGATCTCAATAATCCATTTTATTTTGTTTATACAAAACTTACAAATGATCCTAGGGTACTGGTGGGGAAGTCTGGATAATTAAAACTTATATATAATCAGCCAGCTTAATTTTAACCAACAGCTTCAAATTTCTGTAACGCCCACTATTATGTGGCAATATCTTAAGGATTACTGAGTGAGAGCAAAAATAACTAATTTTGGTTTCATCTTTTAGTGCTCTGCTCACCCTTTGAAAAGACGGAAAAGGAAACCAGTACAAAAAGGAGAAGCAAATGTCTTAGATTACAAACTAGATTGTCTGCTCCTAAAATAATCAAGAGCAGCAACAACAAAACAACCCAGTTAAAAACGGGATGAAGATTTGAAGAAATGTTTCTCACTAGAAGAAATACAAACGGCCAACAAACATGTGAAAAGAATGGTATGCATCACTGGTTATCAGGGAAATGTAAAGCAAAAACATAATGTGATATCCCCCTATTCCGGTAAGAATTGTGATTAACATTTATCTACTAGTTTATCTCAGTTTGTTGAAAAGAAAGTTTGTGTTACTGTTTGTTTCTTTTTTCTAAGAATCACTTTGGTTTAGGTCTTGTATTGAGTAACTACTTTGAAAATAATGATACAAAGTGTAATAACTATTGTCATTCTCTTTATTTTTTTCATAAAAAATACAAAAATAATGTGCTGGTGGGGATGTGGAGAAAAGGGAACTTTTAAACACTGTTGATGAGTTATAGCCAGTATGGAAGTTCCTTAAAATCTAAAAATAGATCTACCATATGATCCAGAAATCCTCCTTGTGGTTATACAATCAAAGGAAATGAAATCATCATGCCAAGGAGATTCCTGCACTTTCATGTTTATAGTGACACTATTCAAAAATAGCTAAGATATGCAATCAACCCAGGTGCCCTTCAAGAGATGAATGGATAAAGAAAATATGGCATATATACAAAATTTAATATTCAACCACAAAGAAGAATGAAATTCTGTTGTTGATCACAAAATGGATGAAACTGGAGGACATTAAGGTAAGTGAAACAAGCCAGACACAGAAAGACAAATACCGTATGTTCTCACTTATACTTGGAAGTTGAAAAAAAGTGTACCTGAATGTAGAAGAGTTATTACTAGAGATTGGAAAGTGTGTGTTGGAAAGAGGCTGGATAAAAGGAAGTTAAATGGTGGGTACCAAAACACCATTAGATGGAAGAAATAAGTTCCAGTGTTGCACAGTACAGTGAAATAACTACTGTTTAGAATAACCTAATATGTTTTGTGAAGATATATAGAAGGGCAGTAATCAAAGACTACAAATATAAAGAAATGGTAAGGAGAGGAAAATGCTAATCACCCTGATTTGATCAGTGCAAGCTGCATGCATGTGTTAGCATATGACCCTGGGGTATAGCAGTGCATGCCTATAGTCCCAGCTACTCAGGAAGCTGAGGCAGGAGGATTGCTTGAGACTAGGAATGTGAGGCCAGTCTGGGCAGCATAGCAAGACCATGTCTTAAAAAATTCACATATATGTCACACTGAACTCCATTAATGTGTACAATTAATATACTCTAACGAAAAATAAAATAAAATTTAAAAATTTCACATATGGTAATTTTTTAAGAAAGGAAATGGAGGAATTGTGTATGTGTGTATTATGTTTTTCTGCTTTTTCGTTTTCTTTTTTTCAGTAATAGGATCAAACTTAAGGCTTTGAGCATGCTAGGTAAGCACCCTACTACTAAACTACAATCCCACATACATAGCGTATGTGTGTGTTTGTTTGTGTGTGTGTGTGTGTGTGTGTGTGTTTGAGACAGAGTCTTGCTAAATTGCACAGGCTGGCCTCAAACTTGCAATTATCTTGTTTCAGTATCATGAGTAGCTGGGATTACACTGCACCCAGCTTTTACTTATTTATAATGTAATAAAAAGTTACAACCACAACTACATAACTGATTCAAGAGGTAGAGTAGGAACCAGTAATTTACAGTATTTTAAAAGAGCAGAATTGGAGAATAAAAATGGTGGGGTAGAGACCAGCAACAAAATACAGGAAAAAAAAATAGAAACATGAGAAGACAAAGCAACAAAATTCATTAAAAAACTCCCAACTCCCCCAAAGCTGATCTATGGGGCACTGATGGGGAGTAAATCAACAGCCACGCAAGTTAATTATGCAAAATGATAAAAAGAGGATACAAAAAACCCCACCAGATCAATAAGTTGCTCAGTGAGATAAAGAGGACATAACTAAACAGATAACAGACTTAATAAATGAAATGATCATCGAGTTTACAGAACACTAATGAAAAACTAGCTGAGCTAAATAAAATGATGCAAAACATGAGTAAACAGCTTAGTAAAGGACTATAGCAAACAGAAATCCAGAGTAAAAATTTTATTGACAGTATAGGCAAGAGAAGTGACGAATGTGAGGACCGAGTGTCAGAACTGGAAGATAGGGCTGATAAAAGTGATCATATACTCAGAGACATCTTAGAAACAACAAGAGAACGTGAAAAATGGATCTAACGGCTAACAGATGATACAAAGAAAACTAATCTAAGATTAATTGGAATTAGTAAAAAATCAAAAGACAACACAACTGGCATAAAAAATCTGCTTACAGAAATAACAGCAGAAAATTTTCCCAAGTATGGGAAAAGGATTTAATATACAGTTAAGTGAGGCATATACTAGAACCCCAAATAGCTCAAGCACAAAATATTTCTCCATGACGCATCATAGGCAAAATCCAGAAGTCTACCACAATCTTAGAGAAAAGCAAAAATTCACTTACAAAGACAAACCCTTTAGAATTACAGCAGACTTCTCAAAACACACCTTAAAGCCCAGAAGAGCTTGGAATGAAGTGCTCCAAGTCCTAAAGAAAAACAACTTCCGACCCAGACTGATATATCCTGGAAAACTGTATTTCAAAATTGATGAAGATCTTTCCATCACAAAGAGCACGACATAACCACAAGACCAGCATTCCAAAAAATTCTCAAGAATATCTTAGAAAGAAGCTCTCATGTCTCTTCATGATATTCCACCCTCACACTGTAGGGTGTACTTCTTTTCCTAATTTTACTTTGCAGAGCCTGTTTTCTTCCCTACCTTTAATAAAACTTTGCTACCATTGGAAAAAGAGTACCTTACAAAGAGACAATGAAGACAACAATGCCAAAAAGTCTAATGGAATGAATACAAGAGGCAGAGTGGGTGGTCAAGCAGAAGAGGGGGAAAAAAAGAATCAGCAACAGGAAAATAATGGAATGACAGGAATAAGTCAAAATCTTTCAGTAATAATTCTCAAAGTGAATATTCTCAATTCCTCAATCTAAAGATACAGATAGGCAGAATGGAACAAAAAACAAACTCAACGGTATGCTGTATACAAGAAACATATTTAGTCCAAAAACAAATTCATAGACTAAAAATCAAAGGATGAAAAATAATGTACCCTATGCAAAGGGTGCCATAGAACAAGCAGAGTATCTATAATACTTTCAGACGAAGAGAAGTTCAAGCAAAAACTGTTCAGAAGAATCAAAGAAGGTCACTATTAGGGGTACAATTCAACAGGAAGAGGTAACAGTTATTAACACATATACAATGAACACCAGCGCACTCAACATCATAAAACAAATAGTACTTGATCTTAAAGATCAGATAAACATCAACACAATGTGGAAGACTTCATATCCCACTGTCACAAACAGACAGATCAACTACATAAAACAATCAACAAGTATCAGAGTTGAACTATACCTTTGAACAAATGTACTTAATAGCTATGCAGAGAGTATTCCACCCAACAGAACAGAATACACATTCTTCTCAGCAGAACATGGAAAATTCTCCAAAATAGATCACACAGTAACCCATAAAGCATATTTAAGTAAATACAAAAGAATTGAAATTATCACATGCATATCATCAGATCACAGGGCAAAGAAACAAACAAAAAATCAATGGCGAAAGAAATTACAAACATTACGTAAATGCATGGAAATTAAACAATACATTATTGAATGATCAATTGGTCACAGAAGAAATTACAGAAAAAATTAGAAAGTTTGTGGAATAAAACAATAATGCCAGTACAACATACCAGAACTTATGGGACACAGTGAAAGCAGTTCTAAGAAGAATGTTTATTGTTGTGAATGCCCACATCAGAAAAAACCAAGTGACCTCAAATAAACAGCCTAATAATGAACCTCAACATCTAGAGAAACAAGAACAATACAAATTGAAAGCTTGTATAAGAAAGAAAATTATAAAAAACAGAACAGAAATTAATGACATTGAGACTAAAATAAACAATATAAAGAAGCAAGGAATCAAAGACCAGGTTCTTCAAGAGAATAAACTAAATTGAAAAAGATCCTTAGCCAATCTTACCAAAACACCTAAATCAATGCAGTGAAAAATAAAAAAATGTAAAATCACAGAAGATTATTGGTAACTACTTTGAAAACCTGTACTCCAATAAATTGGAGAATCCAAAAGAAATGGATAGATTCTTAGATACATATTAAAAACCAAAATTGAACCAAAAAGATACACAAAAGCTAAATAATCCAATAAGAGGCAATGAAATTGAAGAAGTAATAAAAAGCCACAAACTAGCAAAAGCACAAGACTTGATGGTTTCACCATTCAAAACCAGACAAGCACTCAACTAAAAAGGCTAATCCCTTAATGAACATAGACATAAAAACTTCAACAAGATATTGGCAAATAGAGTGCAACAAATCATCAAAAAGATCACGCATCATGACCAAGGTAGCTTCATCCCAGGGATGCAAGAATAGTTCAACATATGCAAACCAATAAATATAATGCATCACATGAATAGACACAAGGACAAAAATTACATGATCATCTCAATAGATGAAAAAAAAGCCTTTGACAAAATCCAACACCCGTACATGATAAAAACCCTGAGAAAAACAGGTATAGAAGGGACTTATCTGAATCTGATAAAAGTTTTTTTTTTTTTACAAACACCACATTAAGTGGGGAAAAGCTAAAAGCTTTCCCTTTAAAATCAGGAACAAGAGAAGGATATCTACTATCATCACACCTGTTTGATATAGGACTGAAAATAGCAGAGCAATCAGGCAAGAGGAAGAAATAAAAGGAGTACATGTAGGAAAAAAGGAAGTCAAATTATAATTATCTGCAGATGACATGATCCATTACATAGAAGAACCAAAAGGTTTCACCAAAAGACTCCTAGAATTAATAAGCAAATTCAGCAATGGAACAGAATACAAGATCAACACACACACAAAAAAATCCATAGCATACCTATATACCAATAATGAACTCACCAAGAAAGAAATTGGGAAAACAATACCGTTCACAATAACATAACAAAATTAAATACTTAGAATTAATCTAATCAAAGAAGTCAAAAACCTCTAAAACCAAAACTGCAGTACTCTGAAAAAGGAAATTGAAGCAGACATCAGGAAATGGAAAGACATCCCATTTCTGCATAGGAAGAACCAATATTTTCAAAATGGCCATACATCCAAAACTAATGATACAGAGCTTTAACGCTATCCCAATCAAGATACAAACAGCATTTCTCACAAAACAGAAAAAAAAAAACCCTAAACAAATCCTAAAAAATATGGAACCGAAAGAGACCCAGAATAGCAAAAAGCAATCCTGGGCAACAAAGCAAAACACAGGCATCACAATCCTGGATACACCTTGAGCTATAATATTAAGTTCAATGAATCCAACAAACAGGATTGAACACCACGCTGTTCTCTTACATTAGAAACCTGAAATATAAATAAATTAAAGAGCAAAGTAAAAGATAAATAATAGGAAATAGGGAAATAAATCTTTTTCAAAAGTTCAGGGGACCAAGAGATGGAGGGAGGTGGCAGGGAGTGGAGGAGAGAAGGGGATGAAAAAGAATTAAGAAGTGTTACATACATGGGCCAATTTTTCACAATGAATGTAATCATTATGCACTGAAAACATGTACTAGTAATAATTTTTAAAGGGTGTAAGGCAAAAAAATAAAACAGCAGGATCATGTTGGGGATACTGTTCCATCACATAGCACTTTTTTTTCATGCATGAGGCCTTGGGTTCAATTGTTCAATTCCTAACACCATACACAGTTAGAGAGACACACACACAGACAGAGACAGACAGACAGAGAGATAAGACAGAGACCACTTTGCAAACATCACTTGGTGTAATGATCAGTAAGAAGTTGTGAAAGGATGACAAATGGCAGCAGTATAATGAGGTACTTTGAATTATTTGTTAAAACTACATATGACTTACCCATCATATTTCTTTGAGCTCATGTAAGAATACAGATTTATGAACACACACAGAGAATCATAGTTCACAGAAACTAACAAGAAAAGAAAAAAAGGGTATCATTCACTGATGGAGTATATATATGTGAAAATGCTGTTGCTGAAACATTATTGTTTTCCCATGTGTTAAAAAGAGTACCTTTGCTGTTCTGCCTCCCCTCAGGAAGACGGTAGTTTCCAAAGACATCTAGAAAGCTCCTATCATATTCCAATCTTGAACAGTTTTTATTTTTTGAGACAGGGTCTTGCTACATACTCCAGACTGCCCTCAAATTTGTATGTAACCTAGGCTGGCTGTTATGACTTGTATGTAGATGTCCCCCCAAAGCCTCATCCTGTCGTAGGTGGGGCTTTTTGGATCTAGGGTTTGTGCTGTGGGGATCAAGGGCATGGTGCTGGGATTGATTCATGATGTGAGTGCTACCCACCCTAAGGGTACAATAAAGGCCATCGCTGACAAACCCACTGACAACACCATACTGAGTAGGAGAAGTTGAAATGTTTTCCTCTAACATCAGGCATAAGACAAACACATATGCCCATTTTCACCACTTGTAATCAACAAAGTACTAGAAATCCTAGCCACAGCATTAAGGCAAGAGAAAAAATGAAGTGGCAGCCAAACTGGAAAGGATGAAGTCATATATCCATATCCCTGCTTGCAGACAATATGATCTTTTATACCTAAGGACTCCACTCAAAAACTGTTAGAATTAATAAATCGATTCAGTGAGATTGCAGAATACAAAATCAACATACAAAAATCTGTAGCACTTCTATACATTAAAAGCGAACTATATGAAAAACTAATCAAGAAATCAATTCTGTTTAGAACAGGTACAAAAAAATACCTGATAAGTTTAAGAAAGTTAGTGATCTCTACAAGAGCTATAAAACATGAATGAAATAGAGGAGGACGCAAATAAATGTAAGTATATCCTATGTTCATAAACTGGAAGAATTAATGCTGTTTTAATGTACATACTATCTTAAGCAAATTATAGGCTCAATGTAATTCCCTCTAAAATACTAATGACAGGAGAGGAAAAAATGGCAAAGCAGTGAGTGCCAGCAACTCACCTTCTCCAGGACAAAGTGCCTAGAGTACAGAGAATAGTAGTTTAGAGAGTTATCAAAGTGAGAGGAGGTTACCCCAGAACCAGGAGGGAACTCATCAAAAAAAAAAAAAAAAAAAAAGAGTTAATTGATACAGAAGAAATACAGAAGAGAGGGAATGCCTGGCAAACCATGCCACCAGAGAACATCTGTTTGCCAACTGGAAGACAAAGTGAAACTACAAATTTTCACTCATGAAACCAGACAACTGCATTGGGAAGGAAAGAATCAGCAGCAGTTGGAACTGGCAAAGAAAACACAGAATATTGCTTCCAGAGTGGCCTTTCACAGTAAACAGTGGATGAGTGACCCCGGTACAACGCCCACCACCATAACCTTGGAGGGAGAGCTGGTGGGGGCACCATCGTAGGGAAGTCTCAGTGCTGGAGCCTGGACTCTGGAAGAGCCACCCCTTATCTCAGGGTCATGATCCATGCTCTCGAGTCTCCAGGTGAAGGACTGCCATGGGAGACATGCAGCAGTTGGAAAGCAGGTTGTGGGGAGTCCCACTGAGGAGCTGGGACTGGTGAGCCCACTCGGCTCCTGTGTTCAGAGGCCAGGTTCAGCCTGAGTTACACAGCAGTGGAAGTTCACATTGGCACTTGTTCTCACTGGATGCAAAGGTCTGCACCCAGCCCCATTCGGGAGGCAGACTGCCACCATAAACTTCCTGTGTAAACAGTGATAAGTCCTGGCTTGAACTCTCCTCCTTAATCCTAGACTGAGGAAAAGAGTCATGCAACCAAAACAATAGAAAACCAGATTTTATTATTTTTTATGCTATTGTACTATTTTTAAAATTTTGTAGTATTTTATTTTTTCTTTCACTGCTTTCCTCCTCCTGTTCACCCCAAATTTTATTCCATCATTTTCCTTTTTTTTCTTTTATGAGCATGTCTATTTGAATGTGTGTGCTTCTCTTCCTCTTGCCTTTCTCATCCAGTATTGTTTATAGAAGGTTAGGGAATCCTCCCTTTTCATACATATCCCTCCTACTTTTATCCATATCTTTTCACCTGACTTCTTTCTGCTGCTTCTTATTTCTTCTCAAAATTTATTTTCTTCTCCCTCTTTTATCTCCCCTGAACTTTTTCTCTAATATTTATATCATTCACAGAATCTTTTCCCATCCCCATTTCTCACTACCAATTCTGTACCCAGTTTTCTCTGCTATCCTCATCTTAATATATAACATACCTTTGCCATCATTAGGATCCTTTGCCCACCTCCTATTTCCTGCTTCCCATACTACATAGCAGAGTACCTAAACATACCTTCTTTTTCCTCTCCCCACCTCCCAGGCATTACCCAGTACCCAAACACCTGGGCTTTAGATAACTGATTCTATAAAATCACTTTTGAATGTTGTTTTTCACCATTACAGGAGATATAGCCATCGCATTTACCACATATTACCTAACTATGGGTCAATACTTGGGTTGTTATGGTGCATTCACTATAGCCATGGAGTTTTTCTGTAGGCTAAATGGAGACCAAAACAAGGTCTTATGTTATGTTATTTCTCAACTAGCCCTATTAGACAACACTGTAATGGATTAGCCTGTTAATACTATAACAGAAATAATCCTAACTCAGTGGACAATTTCAAGCAAGTGAAGCTATCAGTCAAGTCCACCATCACATCCAGGGAAAAGGACACCAAGAGTTCCTAACTCAAGAACTCAGACTGGATCAGACTCTGCAAGAATGCCTGCTAATTGGTGGAAAGAAGTCCTGAGTCTGGGTTAGCTTTAGTATTGCAGTGGAAGATGAGAGGAGGTACTTGAGTGTGAGCACTCAGACTGGCAAAGAAGATACTTGGGAATCACATACGCAAAGTCTCACTGGAATATTTAATCTGGGCACCCATTGGACATTTTATAGGTTTAAGTTTTTGCATGTTTTCTCAGTTTATTCATCAACATGGAGTTAGGGTGTATTCTTTTATGGTGTCCTGTGTGTATAAGGTTGGTGACTTTTGTGTATTTGTTCTTTCATTGGCACTAGGTTCTCTCTCTCGCCTCAGCTACCTATCTAGTTTCTTCACCTCAAATCCCTGAAACAGTATTATTAGCAAATTTCTTTATTATTTTTCATAAACTCCTCCTCCCAAGTTTTTAAATTCCCCATACTTAGCTACCCCACAGTCACTCCTATTGTCTCTAGTATTAACCCTCGATCCTCCCCATCCTAAGCCTTTGGCTCTTCCATATCTTACCTAGCTTATTGTCCTCCCTATCAGGAGGTTCTGACAACCACATAGTTTTCCTCAAGCACAAAGTAAACCTCCTTTCTCCCATATCTCACCCTTATCCCTGAAATATAATATCCTCTGAAAATACTAATCTATCAATATTAATCCTTCAAGTCACCTAAAAGTAGTCCAATAGAATCAGATCCCACATCAATCTTTTATTCTTATCTACCATTATTCCCACCTTCAAGCCCCCCAGTTAGTGTCTAACACTCCTTATCCAACCACCTCCCATTCTCCTCACCCCACTTCACTTACCTCATTGCAGAACAACCACAAATAACGAACTGTCATAGTGTGCATAAGGGGTAGACAAGGCGGGTAAGTGTAACTGAAAGGTCTATCATATAGAAGTGCTGTAACACTGAATCTGTGGATGCCATTATAACTAGAAATAATTCTTTTTGGCAAAGCATAGGGATAAAGTGCAAATTATTTAAAGTAAATAATACAAGGAGTAAAGATTAGCATTGGGCATACAAAGCTGAAAATTATTCAAAGGGAACCAGCACCTTACTACAAATCTCCATATAAGCCACAAAATCTCACTTCTCTAGTCCTTAACCTGCAGTACCCCCCAAAAGAAGCAGATGGATATATATATATATGTGTATATATATATATATATATATATATATATAATTTTATGTTTACTTAAGCTGGTTTTGTGGACTAGTATGTGATCTATTTTGGAAAAAAGTACCATGTGCTGCTGAAAACAATGTATATTGTAGAAGAGTGGAATACTCTGTATATATCTGCTAAGTCTATGTTCAAATGTGTTGTTCAGCTCTGATATTTCTTTATTAGTTTTTTGTTTAGTCGATCTATCTCTTTGTGAAAGTGGCATGTTAAAATCCCCTACTATGATTGTGTTAATGTTTACTTGATCTTTTAAGTTCATCAGTTTTTATTTTATGAAGTTACAAGGATATGTATCACAGATACATACAGGAGCATAAGGAAGCAAGAAAACAGAACATCCTCAAATTCTTCTAACTCCTCCAAGGCAGAGCAAGGGGCTGCAAAGGGAGAAGAAAACAAACAACAGGTAGCAGACAGAAATCTATGAAAAGTTTATAGAAGGAATGAAGAAAATTGATGAATTCAAAGAGGAAATGAAGAAAATATTCACAGCAATCACACTCAATATGCCTGTGGTGAATTTAGGGGAAATAGGTGAAAAACTGGATGAGCTAACCCAAACAGTTCAAAATGTGATTGGTAGATTCAACACGGATATGGAGTCATTGAAAAGATGTCAGAGAGAAATAACTGAAGTAAAAAACTGTATAGAATTCATAAATTGCAGAAATGACCATTATGAAGACAGAATGTCTGGTATTGAAGACAAAATAGTGAATTACGATGAAGAGCTCAAAGAAGCCAAAAAGAACATAAGATAACAAGAGAGGATTATCCAGAAACTGCTAGATGACAGTAAGAAGATCAATCTAAGGCTAATTGTAGTTAGAGAAAAACTAGAAGATAGAACAGACGGATTTCCTAACATGTTTATAGAAATCATAGAAGAAAAATTTCCCAAATGTAAGAAAGGAGGTTAAAATACAAGTAACACTTATAGAACTTCTTCATGACATAGAAAGCTCAGCAAGGAATATCCTTACTAAAGTATCAGATATCTAGCAAAAAAATCATGGAATTTTAAAAGCAGACAGAGAAAAACAAAAAATCATGTCTAAAGAGAAAACCAATTAGAATCACAGCAGACTTCTCAATACAAACTCTAAAAGGCAGAAAAGCTTGAAGTGAAGTATTGCAAACCTTAAGAGCAAATAACTTCCAATCCAGATTAATTTGTTTATCCATCAAAGCTATCCTCCAAAATAGATGGAGAAATAAGATATTTCCATGAAAAAGACCAGATCAAAAGATATATGAGTACTAAACCAGCTCCTGGGAAAATACCTAAGAATATTTTCAACAGAAATAAAGAAACAGACACAGCTAAAAACACTGAGAAAACTAGTGAGGTCAATGGATAAACAGTAACAAAAAGCATCAGGAAAGAAGAATTCACCAAGAGATAAAGAAAGCAATAATAGTGAATAACTAACACATCTCAGTAATATCACTCAATGTTAATGGCCTCAACTCTCCAATTAAAAGACACAGATTGGCAGACTGGATCAAAAAACAGGATCCAATAATCTGTTTCATTCAAGAAACTCATCTAATCAAAAAATATATTCATAGATTAAAAATTAAAAGTTAGAAAACAACACTTCATACACCAGGACCCCCAAAACAAGCAGGGATAGCAATTCTAATATCAGACATGGTAAATTTCAAGTTAAAACTGATTAGAAGAGACAAAGAAGGTCACTACATACTAGTTAAGGGAACAATCCAACAAGAAGAGATAACATTGATAAACATATACCCACAGAGTACTGGAGCACCTAACTTCGTAAAACAAAAACTGATGAAATAAAAAGATCAAGTAAACATTAACACAATCATAGTAGGGGATTTTAACATGCCACTTTCGGAAAGAGATAGATCAACTAAACAAAAAAACCAATAAAGAAATACCAGAGCTGAACAAAACACTTGGACACAGACTTAGCAGATATATACAGAGTATTCCACTCCTCTACAATATACATTCTTTTCAGCAGCACATGGAACTTTATTCCAAAATAGATCACATACTAGTCCACAAAACCAGCTTAAGTAAGCATAAAAGAATTGAAATTACCACACGAATACTATCAGACCAATATGCAGTGAAAATAGAGATCAATGACAGAAAAAATTTCGGAAAAGGCAAAAGCTCCTAGAATACTAACTACATACTCCTAGACAAACATAGATCACAGAAGAAATCAAAGAAGAAATTTAAAACTTTCTGGACATTAATGACAACTATACAACTCAATGAAACCTCTGGGACACCATGAAAGCAGTTCTGAGAGGAAAATTTGTCACAATCAATGTTCACATTAGGAAAACAGAGCAAGCCCAAATAAATAACCTCATGAGTAATCTTAAGATACTTGAAAAACAAACCAACCTCAAACTGAAATTAATGAGGGAAATTATAAAGATGAGAGCAGAAATCAATGAAATTGAGACAAAAGGACAGTGAAATAAATCAACAAATTGAAGAACTAGTTCACTGAAAGAATAAGTAACATAGATAGGCCCTTAGCCAGACTCACCAAAAGAGAGATAGAAAAGACTCACATCAGTGCAATTAGAAATTAAAAAGGTCAAATCACAACAGTTACTGTTGAAATCCCGAAGATAGTAACTACTTCGAAAAAATTAGATTCCAACAAATCAGCAAATCTGAAGAAAGGGACAGATTCCTAGACATATTCAACCTATTAAAACTAACCCAAGAAGACATAAATATGCTTAACAACCCAATAACAAGCAATGAAATTGACATTGTAATAAAGAACCTTCCAACTAAAAAAAAAAAAAAAAAAAAAAAAAGAAAAAGCCCAGGAACTGACACATTCATTGCTGAATTCTATAAAATCTTTAAGTATATTATATCACCAATATTCCTCAAGCTCTTCAAAGAAACTGAAAGGGATGAAGTGCTCCCAAATTCATCTATGGAAGCTAGTATCACCCTGATCCCTGAACTGGATAAAGACCCAATTAAAAAAGAAAACTATAGGCCAACCTCCTTAATGAGCATAGATACAAAAATCCTGAACAAGATATTAGCAAATAGAATGCAGTGCATTATCAAAAAGATGATACATCATGATTAAGAAGGTTTCATCACAGAGATTCGAGGATGGTTCAACATACATAAATCAATAAATGTAATACATTACATAAACAGAAGCAAGGTCAAAAACCACACGATCATATCAATAGACCCAGAAAAGGCTTTTGACAAAATCCAACACCCTGTAATGATAAAAACTCTGAAGTAAACAGGTATATACCTGAATATGATAAAAGCTATTTATTACAAACCAATAGTTAGCATCACACTAAATGGGGAAAAACTAAAAGCATTCACCTTAAAATCAGGAACAATATAAAGGCATCCACTATCATCTCTTATTTAACATAGCACTTGAAACATTAGCCAGAGCAATTCGACATGAGAAAGAAATAAAAGGGAAACATATAAGAAAGAACTCAAATTATCATTATTTGCAAACAACATTATCCTCTACATAGAAGACACAAAGAACGCCGAAAAAACTCTTAGAATTAGTAACTAACTTCAGCAATGTACCAGGATACAAGATCAACAAACAAAAATCATTATCATTTGTGTACATCAATTATGAACATGATGACATGGAAATTATGAAAACAATACCAGTCACAGTATTTTCAAGAAAAATGAAAACCCTAGGAATTAAGCTAACCAAAGAAGTGAAAGACATCTACAAAAAAACTACAGTGCTCAGAAGGAGGAGATTGAAGAGGACATCAGGAAATGGAAAGATGTCCCCTGCTCCTGGATAGGAAGCATCAGTATTGTCAAAATGGCCATACTCTCAAAACTGTTATACTGATTCAATGCAGTCACAATCAAAATACCAACAGTATACTTTACAGAACTAGAGAAAACAATCCTAAAATTTATATGGAACCAGAAGAAACTCAGAATAGCAAAAGCAATTTTGGCCAACAAGACAAAAGTAGGAGGCATAGCAATACCAGACTTCAAGCTATACTACAAAGCAATAGTGATTAAAATGGCATTGTATTGGAACAAAAACAGATATGTGGATCAGTGGAACAGATCTGAGGATGCAGAAACCTCTCCAGACAAATTCAGCTATTTGATCTTTGACAAAGGGGCCAAAAGCATACCTTGGAAGAAGGAAAGCCTATTTGATTGGTGCTAGAAAACTGGTTATCTGTTTGCAGAAGATAGAAAATGGACTTTTATCTCTCACCATATATTACATTAAAATCAAAATGGATCAAAGATCTAAACATTAAAACAGAAACACTAAACCCACTGGAAGATAAAATAGGTAAAACACTTGAAGACAGGTGTAGAAAGGATTTTCTAAACAGAACTTCAGTTGCACAATAAATAACAGCAAGAATCAACAAATGGGACTACATCAGACTAAAAAGCATCTGTACAGCAAAAGAAATCAGTCAGTACAGTGAAGAGACAACCTACAGAATGGGAAAAAAATTTTGCCAACTATACCTCAGAGGACTAGTGTCTAGAATATACAAAGATCTCAGAAAATTAAACCATCTAAAATCAGGACCCAGTAAGGAAATGGGCAAGAGAAATAAAAAGACACTTCACAGAGTAAGAAATACAAATGGTCAACAAATATATGAAAAAAATGTTCAACATCTTTGGGCATTAGAGAAATGCAAATTAAAAAAAGCTAAAATTCCATCCTACTCCAGAAAGAATAACAACCAATAAGAAATCAAATAACAAATGTTGGTGTGGCTGTGGTTAAAAAGGAACCCTTCTTTATTGTTGGTGGGAATTTAAACTAGTACAACTATTATGGAAATCAGTATGGAGATTTCTCAAAGAACTGACATTAGAAATTCCATGTGACCCAGCTATCCCCCTGCTAGGTATCTTCCCCAAAGAGCTTAAGTCATCACACTTTAGCAATACATGCATACCAATGTTTATAGCAGCACAATTTGTAATAGCTAAATCCTGGAACTAGCCTGCATACTCATCAACAAATGATTGGATAATGAAAATGTGATACCTATATATAATGAAATATTACTCCACTATAAGGAGTGACAGATTTGAGACATTTGTAGGACAATGGATGCACCTGGATAATACAATATTGAGTGAAATAAACCAGACACACAAGCTTAAATACCAGATGATATCTCTCATTGACTGAGGCAAAGTACAAAGAAAGAGAATAATAAAGGATGGATAGAAGGGGACAAGAGGAAGGATCTCCTGGTCTAAGGGAACGAGGGCAAGGAATGAGGAGGTGGGAAAGAGGAAATAAGTAGAATAAAGATATATCATTGTACAGGAACCTAATAACCCCAATTAATGTAGACATTATATGTCAAAACATAAGCTAAGATTAATAATAACTATCAACAAGAATGAAAAATGGGATAAGGGAGCTGGAGGAGGATGGAGGGAGAAAGAGGGAAAGGGAAGGGGATTTTAAAAAAGAGAGAGAAACATGCTATAATATGCACAGGTAACTGCTCCCCAAAACAACTGTAAACTACATGAACTGCAAACATGTACAAATAAAATAAAAAATTAAAAAATAAATAAAAAATACTAGTGACATTTTTATCAGAAAAATATTCCTAAAACCCCATGCAAACACAAGGACCCTGAAGTGCCAAAATAATCTTGATAAAAAAGTACAAAGTTGGAGCCAGCCATGGTGGCACACACCCATAATCCCAGCTATTTGGGAGCCTGAAGGAGTATTATGAGTTTGAGGCTAGCGTGGGCAATTTAGTGAGATGCTGTCTCAAATAAAAAATAAAAAAGGGTTGGGGGTGTAGCTCAGCACTTCCTGGATCAATCCCCAATACAAATAATAATGGCAACAGACCTAAATAGAAATTTCACAAAAGAAGACATGCAAATGGCCAACAGCTCAGTGAGACCCTATCTCAAAATTTAGAAAGGAGACTGAGGATGTAGCTCAGTGAAAAGGACCTGGGTTCAATAACCAGTACTGAAAAAAATGACCAACTGGTAAATAAAATAATGTCCAAGAAGATTAATCACCAGAAAAATGCAAATCAGAATCACCATGACATTTCACTTAATTCTTGTTAGAATGGTTATAAAAAAAGAGAAATGATAACAAATGCTGGTAAAGATGCGGAGAAAAAGGAATCCTTGCACACTATTGGTGGGAATGTAAATTAGTACAGCCGTTAGAGAAAACAGTATGGAGGTTCCCCAAAACATTAAAACTAAAACCACCACTGGACATATATCCAAAGAAAATAAAATCAGTGTGTTAAAGAGACACCTGCATTCCCATGCTCATTGCAGTGCTATTCACAATAGCCATAAATGGAAACAACTAAGGTGTCCATTCATGGATAAATGGATAAAGGAAAGTGGTGTATGTATACACAATGGAATATTATTCAGCCATAAAAGAACATATTTTTGTCAACTGTAATAATATGGTTGGGACTGGAGTACATTATATTAAATGAAATAAGTCAGGCACAGAAAGACAAATTGTGCAGGATCTGACTCAAATATAGTATCTAAAAAAGCTTTTGTAGTAGAAATAGAGTAGAGAATAGTACTTACCAGAGATAAGGGAGGTTAAGGAGGTCGGGAGACAAGGAAATGTTAGTCAATGGATATGAAGTTAATCAAATAAAAGGAATAAGTTCTGATGTTCTATTACACAGGGTGACCATATTTAAAAATAATATCATGTGTATTGTGAAACAGTTAGAAGGGGAGATTTTAAATGGTCTCATCATGGGAAATTATGAATGTTTGATGTTATAGATACATTAATTAACCTGATTTGATCATTGTATAATATATATATGTACTGAAATACTACACAGTATCCCCAAAATATATACAATCATTATGTGTCAACAAAAATAAATATATGTATGGCAAAACATAGGAATGCATAAATTTCATGAGAATTTTTGAGCACAAGAAAACCACTGTTTGCTGTGAAGTGAGAAATAATATCTTTAAGGTTTTTCATGGAATATGTCCCAAAAGCAAAAATGAAAATGTAGATAAATAGAGTTTGACCCCACTGTCTTTTTAAAAAATGGGATTAAAGAGGCAGCCGAAGTCTATACCTAATTAACAGGTGGTAGAGGCCAGAATATATTTTAAAAGGTGATGTATTTCTTCCAGGAATTACTTTATGAAGCATTATATCTCCATCATGCAATGAGAAGTTTAACTTTCATTTCCTATTCCCACAACTTCTGTCAGAGCAGATAGCATAAAAGTTAATAACCTCAAGTTTTTGTTTCCTATTGAAGACCCATATTTTATAAAGAAAGATATAATTCCTTTGTATTTAGAATATATTCACAAGCAAGCTTATATACCCCATGCCCTCTACTCTACAACACAGAATTTCCTTATCATTCATCCTTTAACAAACATTTATTGAACACTTAGCTTCCTATTGGATAATTAGTTGGCTAAGCTTTGTGGAGGACACAAAAGTCAGTAAGATGACATTCCTGTTTGCAAGAGCCTAATAGTATAGCAGAGAAGGCAATCACTTTTATTACTACTATGAAATGGTATGTTTGAATCATATAGGAGGGAGTAATGAACTATGCCCAGAGTGGATGGTGATATATCAATTATCTTTAAAACAAAACTCACAAAATAGGAAAATAAGGCCAGGTGTGTTGGCACACACTTGTAATCCCAGCACTTGGGAGGCTGAGGCAAGAAGGTTGCTGCAAGTTAGAGGCCAGCCTGGGCTACATAGTAAGTTTAAGGCCAACATGAACTACATAGTGAGACCCTGTTTCAAAAAATCAAATAATAGGAAAATTTATTTGTCACAAGAATAAAAACACTCCCATAGGATTACATGGGAAGAAAATCTGTATCAAAACATTTGATAAATCCAGTATGTTACTTTAAAACCCCTGAAGCCTCTGTGTTGAACAAAGAAAAAAAAAAAAAAAACCTAAAGGCAAGTTTAAGTCATTTGAATGTGGATGATAATCAGCATATGTAGTTTTCCTTAATATCTGTAAGTTCTCAGGGAAACAAAATTGTGAGGAAAAAATGCTGCTGTTCATCAAAGACATTTATAACACAGAGGTTTCTAAAACTTGTTTGTAACAGACACTATGTCTTTAACTTCCTATACAATGGACAAATATTCAACCATTAGGATATGGTGATAACAAAACACTGCACTCTTTTTAGATTCTTCATAGTCATTCTTTAAAGAAAAACACGAGCCATTTCCCAAATTTTTTTTTTTTGTGGGTACCGGGGGGTCGACCTCAGGACCTCGCGCGCCAGCAGGCGCCCGTGCCACTGAGCGATATCACCGGCCCTTTTTCGTATGTGGGTTCCGGGAGTCGAACTCGGGCCGTCAAGCTTGCCGGGCAGGCGCTTACGCCGCTGAGCCATCTCACCGGCCCTTCCCAAATTTCTATCATCTAAAAAGTCACAAACTTAAAGGATGTGTGTGTGTGTGTGTGTGTGTGTGTGTGTGTGTGTGTTGACAGATAACAATAGAAAAGTAAGGCTGCCTGGGATTGGGAGAATGGGGAATGGCTACTAATCAGCAAGAGGTTTCTTTCTGAGGTGACAGAAATATTCTACAATTAAATTGTGATTATGCAAGAATATCTTCATGAATGTACCAAAAGCCATGAAATTAGCCTCTTTAAATGGGTGAATGTAGTTGAAGTTCAGTTAAAAAAATCATACTGTGATAAGCACTGTGGTTGTCTTATAAATGAAGTACTATGGGCATATTGCAAAAAACGAGATTAATTCTGATATATGAGAATGTGACACTTCTTGAAGCAGCTGAAATTTGAGCTGGGACTTAAAAATAAAAAGAATTTTAGTATGCAGATACTAAGAATGGAGCTGAGAAAGAACAGCATTTCACGCAAAGGATATAACACGAAGAAACACACTGATACAGGAAAGTCTATGGCAGTGCTACATAAAATGTGACTTAGACACTGATGCTGGTCTGCAATACGTTTATTACTGGTTGGTGATGATTAAGTATTAAAATGAGAGTAGCCCTTTAGATGCATTTATAATACTGTAGTCCAACATTGCTGTGAAATCCACACATTAAAAATTAATTCTTACGTTTTACACAGTATTGGTTTGTAACAAATTGGAAATCTTTTAAGAATGTGTTCTTCACTATAGTTGATTTGAGCAACTGTCTTATTTTTTCCTCACTGAGACACAATACCTGACACTCACAAATTAAAGGATGAAAGGTTTATTCTAGCTCACAGTTTGTAGAGATTTCAGTACATAGTATGCTGGCTCCATGGTAGGGCATCATGGTAGAGCAGGCTTACTGGTGGGCATGGTGGTGAAGCAGAGAAAGAGATCAAGGGAGAAGGGAGGGACCTACCCCTTTTCAGGTCACACCCCAGGTGACCCACCTCCTCTGACCTGGCTTCATCTTCCAATTCACATTTAGCTATAAACTCAACAGTGGACTAATCCACTGATGTGTATCACACCCCCATGATCCAATCACCTCCCAAAAGCCTCACCTGTGAGTGCATGAGGCTTTGGGGGGACATCTAGATATAAACCATGACAAACACTGGTATAATGCATGTAAAGAGAGTAACTAACTACCTGTGGAAAGATGTGTGTGTGTGTTTGTGTGTGTGTGTGCTGTGCAGTTAATCTGTATGTACTGTGGTGGGAATTGAGATTTTTTTAAAAAAGTGACAATCAAAATTGTATTTTGAAAAGTTAAATAATACAGTAACATGCATGACTTATTAGAGCAAGCAATGTACATAATTTATTAGAATGGGGTAAAGGTTAGACTATCAGCTAAAAGGCTACTCTTTAGACAGTAAAAGAGTGAAAAGGAGAGCACAAGGAGAAAGAGGAGGTCACTAATGCTTCCTATATAAGAATTTAAGAAAATTAAGATATGTAACAAATAGCCAAATCCATCTTGAGCAAAAATAACAAAGCTAAGGTATGTTCCAAACTTCAAAATATACTACAAAGCTATATTAACCAAAACGGCATGGTATTGGAATTTTAAAAAATACTATTAAAAAACAAACATTCTATTGGTCTGTACCTATAGAATGGAACAGAGAATCCAGAAACTTGCATGCATCTACAGAGAAATGATTTTCAATAAAGTTACCAAAAATACACAATAAGGAGGAGGATCATTTTAGCTCAAGGGTTCAAGGCCAACCTGGATAACACAGCAAGACTCGCATCAAAATAAAGTGAAAAAGAACACAAAAATTTTAAAAATTACCATCTTCCTTAGAATAAACAATCAAAAAGAAAATTAGGGTATAAAACATTACCAATAAATAATTGTCTTTGCATTGTAATTGTAATTTTTTACTGCCCATCCTATTAGTCAAGGTGCAGTTTCTTCCTATGGGCCTGGAATACAGTACTTCACTTTTATTTCTCATTCTAACAATATTAATATTAATTTTTTGTATCTACAAGACATTAAACACTGATTACAAAATTTTTAGAAAGGGATTATATATATTATACATACATACATATATATATATATACATATATATTGTATGTTTTATATATATATATATACATATACATCTATATTCCTTTAAAACTGTTTTAGAAGAAATATGAAAGAGCAAGAATTCCTTGTATTTTTTCTTTTTGAAATTCCTACTAATTGGGGCCGGTGAGACGGCTCAGCGGCTTAAGCGCCTGCCTTGCAAGCGCGAAGGCCCGAGTTCGACTCCCGGAACCCACATACGAAAAAGGGGCCGGTGATATCGCTCAGCGGCACGGGTGCCTGTTGGCGCGTGAGGTCCTGAGGTCGTCCCCCCGGTACCCACAAAAAAAAAAAAAAAAAAAAAAAAGAAATTCCTACTAATTGTATACATGCTACTAATCACATTATAGAACATTTGACTAAATTTAAAATTTTTGCCCTGGAGCACCCAGAAATGAAGAAAAGCTGCAAGTGTATACTGCTATGAACATCTCTCCAGAACTCTTTTTGCACAGCTGGTGTCACCATCATACTAAAAGCAATATTTAAATCAAACTAAAGATTAAAAATTAAAATTCTTTTCTGCAATAGTGACAAAGGCCCTGAACCTACCCACATGTACTCATGTGAGACAAGGCCAATAGGTATGCCCCCACCCCTCCCAGTACTAGTTAATTTTTGAATAATTGTGATTGTCAGAAAAGTGATCAGTACTAGTTTTTGTTTTGTTGTTTTGAAAAGCTTTTTTTGTTGTTGTTTTTTAAAAGTAAAGCTTTTGTGATGACTCTGTAACAGACTAATTTGAAGCTGCTCCCTGGTTCCACTTGAGAGTAACCTGGGACATCTTAGTATTTTTTTCCCTTCTTTTGTTTGGGGAGGGGTATGTGTGTGGGGGTTTGTTTTTTAGTCTTGTTTTTTTAAAATTCATTAACCAGTGGATAGTCCCTAGGGGAGGAGGAAGGATTGATTTCACATTCCACTTCCTAGAGCTATTTTAGAAAAACACGTTCCCCCACCTGGTCCTCTTAGGAAGGAGTATACTAAATGGCTCATTTAATAACACTCCTTTTTGAAAGTTGCGTTTTTTCTCTCTCCACCCTTGAAAAGATCCAGTATTTGATGAAACTCATGAAAGCTGTCTTGACCCTGCTCTTTTCTAGGATGCACTCTATAGGTGACTCTGACTTTCAAGGAAATTTGCTTGCCTTTAGCTGATTTTTTTGGAAGTTAATTTTAACTTCTTTCACTAATAAATGAAGAAACATACTGCACCTTTTGAAATACACCAAATGGATTGAGTTTGTAATTTTAAAAAATTTCCCCAATCGAAAAAATAAAATAAAATGCTGAAAAAATACTAGAAAGGCATTAGCAAGTGGATAGTTTTCTATTCTTCTAAGTAATCAGGAAAACAAATCATGTTTCTAGTTACTTTGAGAAAGTTTCTATAGTAAATACATAATGTTGAAAGATGAAAAAAAGGAAGAATGGGGGAAAATAACTATATTAACTTGACAGTTCGTGAATATGTCTATATATAGTTATACATATCTATATATAGATATATCTTTAAATTAAACTGTTCCAATGCTTGTGGTTTTTGTTTGTATATCTTAGAGATTTTAAATGAAAATATTGTGTGTACTAAACCTGGATGTTTTAAAAAGCAGTGCACTGTTTATTCCTTCTTACTACTATTTTGAGGATCTGAAAGTAGTATTTCATAGTTATTTTATATAAATAACATTTCATTTTTACTATAATAGATTTTCATTATGAAAATTTGAGGAACACATAAAAAAAGCAAACATCTCTTTAAAAGTATGTAAAAGTGAGAGCAGCATTAAAAAAGATCTCATGGTATTACACAAGATGATGAAATATTTTAAATGTGGGAAAATATTTATGACACAATGCTAGGTTAAAAATATGTAAGATACAAATTTTACAAAAGTATTATTCTAAGTTTACATATATACACACATATTTGTGTGCATTTATAAGTGTGTATATGTGTACATACATTATTGCTTGTGTATTTCTCAAGTTTTCTATAATGGTAACACAAAAACTTATGTTAAATAACAGAAGTCTTATGGTAGAAAGTAGATTCATATTTGTGCTATGTCAGACTTTCAATTTTAAAGATTAGTGAGAGAAATCTGTTCTACCAAAGTAATGGAGTTCAGACTTGACTTGCTAACTATATGACCTTGATCAAAGATACTTAATCTTGGGGCCGGTGAGATAGCTCAGCGGCATAAGCGCCTGCCTGGCAAGCGCAAGGCCCTGAGTTCGACTCCTGATACCCTCATACGAAAAAAAAAAAAAGGCCGGTGATATCGCTCAGCGGCACGGGTGCCTGCTGGCACGTGAGGTCCTGAGTTCGACCTCCGGTACCCACAACAACAACAAAAAAAGATACTTAATCTCTTTAGGTCCCAATCCCTACTTTTAACACAATAGCATTAACATAGAAAAATTCTTGGGAACTATTCAGGTCTAAGATTTTGTAACTCAAATGAATTAAAACAAGTCTTGCCAGAAAGAGCATTTTTATATCTGGAATCCCAATCAATAAACCAAACTAAGTAGATTTATTTTGAGTACTGAAGATTGAACTGAGGGCCTACACACTGAGCTATATTCTCGGCTCTTTTTAATTTTATAAAAAATTTAAGGGCCGGTGAGATAGCTCAGCGGCATAAGCGCCTGCCCGGCAAGCGTGAGGCCCTGGGTTCGACTCCCGGTACCCACATAAAAAAAAATTTTAAGACATCATGTCACTTAGTTGCCCACGCTGGTCTTGAACTTTCAATCCTCCCACCTCTGTGTCCCAGAATGCCAAGGTTACAGGCATGTGCCACCATGCCCAGCTCAAGCTAAGTAGAAATAACAGACTGTAAAGCAATAAGAACCCTCAATGAACTCAAAGTAATAGTCTTATGTTTAAAAGGAATAATTTCCTCTGTGATAGCCCACTAAATTCTAATCATATGTGCAGAAATAAGTAATACTCACAGATATTGAGCTGTCGTGTGAAGCTGGCTATATTGTTATGTTTGAAGTATTTTGGAAGTAATTTTTTAGCAAAGATTTTTTCATTCACAATGCAAAAGCTGTGACCATTCTAAAAATAAAGAAGACAAAAAGGTAGTTATTTACAGAAAAAGTGAAGTTTAAATAAAGCAACAATTCAACAACAATGTATCAGGAACTAAAAAGCTGAAAATGTAAAGCCAAAACTTATTATCAAAACACTTAAGCTGGGACATATATTTGGTAGAGTGAGTGCTTAGCATGCTCAAGGTCCTAGGTTCAATCCCCAGCCCTGGGGAAACAAATTATTCTATAAAGAGTTAGAATATGCCAACAGAAACTATGAAGAAAAATGCAATGGATTGACCACAAAAAAAAAGAAAAGCCATGTGCATAACCCCATAAATTAAAAATAAATACAACATAAATTAAAATGTAAAATAAAAAATGGAAAAAATATTTTCAGTATGGACAACAAAGAGCTATTATGAGCATGTAATGAGCTCTTATAAGTTATTAAAGCACAAAAACTTCATTGGAAAAGAATTTGAAAAAGACATGAAGATGTATTTGAAAAAATTAGCAAATTAAGTTTTAGAAAACTGTCCAAAATGTAAATTAAAACAGTAATGAGATATAATCATATCAAATTGGCAAAGATTTTTTTAAAAAATGTTAATCTCCAGTCTTAACAAGTTAACAAAAGTTCTGATAAACAAGTAACCACACACTTTTGGTGGGAATTGAAATTGCTTAACATCTCTAACAATATCTATTTAAAGCCCTAAAATATTGTGTTGGACTTAGAAATTCCTTAGGGAATAATTGTTGATATGTGTAAAACTTTAGCTATAAACTGTTATATAAATAATCATATATAATATTTTTAAAAATTTAATAGTTTATAAAACTATACAATACAGTTGGTGAAAAAATTGAAAACAACCCAAATGTTAAGATATTGACTAAATCTATACAAATGAATGTTATGCAACCATAAAATGAAGCTTTGGAAAAAAATTTTTTTTTTTTTTTTTTTTGTGGGCACTGGGGTTCGACCTCAGGACCTCGCGCGTCAGCAGGCGCCCGTGCCGCTGAGCGATATCACCGGCCCCTTTTTCGTATGTGGGATCCGGGAGTCGAACTGGGGCCCTTGCGCTTACCAGGCAGGCGCTTATGCCGCTGAGCCATCTCACCGGAAAAATATTCAATGAAATGGAAATATTTATTTATTTTTTGGGGGGGGAAATATTTATGATATATTTTCAGTGAAAAAAGCAAACTTCCAAATGGTATAAAAATATCATTTTATGAATAATAAAGATATCAGCCTGGAGATGTAGCTCAGTGGTAGAACACCAGCCTAACATGCCCAAGGCCCTGGATTCCATCTCCAACACTGTAGAAAATAAAATACCCACATACACAAAAGAGTATTCTACAAACTGCTAACAGTGCTTATCAATGGATGGTAATATAACTGCTTTTATTTTTTTAATTTTGGATTTATGTTTTTTGGTTATTTATGTTATTTGGAAAATTTTCTAAATTTTCTAAAATAAATCCACTTTGATTAAAAAAGTTATTTTAAAAGTAGGCAAGTCAGGTGTGGCGGTGCACTCCTGTAATCCCAGATCTCTGGGAGGCTGAGGCAGGAGGATTGCAAGTTTGAATCCAGCCAAGGCAAACTTAGTGAGACCCCGTCTCAGAATTTTACAAAAGGGGATTAAGGCTATAGCTCAGTTCAAAGGCCCTGGATTCAATCTCCAATACGTCCTCCTCTAAAACTAGGCAAGGTGATAATGTACATACATATATATTAGTCATTCCCCTAAATTACAAATTTTACATGTTTAATGAAATAATAACAAAATAAATTAACTTTGATATTACATTGTTTACATTTTACTGTCCAGTTGGATTAAGATTTAGGAAAAAACTCTTTTTTTTTTTGTGGGTACCGGGGGGTCGACCTCAGGACCTCGCGCGCCAACAGGCACCCGTGCCGCTGAGCGATATCACCGGCCCCTTTTTCGTATGTGGGTTCCGGGAGTTGAACTCGGGCCCTTGCGCTTACAAGGAAGGCGCTTACACCGCTGAGCCATCTCACCGGCCTGGAAAAAACTCTTTATGTGTCAGTTTCCTGTATTACCTAATAGCTCATGGATCATAGTCTAATTTGTTCTCAGAATTCCTGAGTCACTCTTATTGAAGGTGTGCATGTGTTCAAAGAAGTTGTGTTTAGTTGTCTGCCTCTCAAGAACCCTCGTGACTATTTATAAACCAAACTGAATTACTGAAACAACATCCCCAAGTCCACTTCAGTTCAGGCTTTTCCTAGAATTGACTGGACTTTAGAGATAAAAGAAAATTTATATAATGTCATATTAGTCTATTCCTCCCCTTGACCAACCCTCTATGGAACTACAAAAAAAAAAAGATGACTATACTCAGGAACTGAAAGAGTCCCTAGTGAAAATTACCTGTAAACTGGACAAATGATATCTCAATAAGTAGAGGTTGATATACAATAAAAGTGAAAGCAAAATATGATTATGTATGTTTCAATTTATTCATATTGTGTATTTTAGTCCATCCTTCAGTTTATGATAATTAAAGAGTGAATATTGAGAAAAGAAATGTATCAAAATATTAATTGGAAAGTGATTACTTTTATTATACATTTGAGAACCTATAAAGGGTACATTATCTTTCATGTATTGAAAGTACTACTTGCCTGAAAAGAACCTAGATGTCCAAAAAAAGGGAAGGAAAGATCAAATCATTTGTGACATATTTGTATGATGAAATATAATGTAAGCACTAAAGATACTGCTTTAAAAAAGTAATTTCATGGGAAAATGTTGACAATATTGCTGTTTTGAAGACACGAAATTACATGCATTATGTAATATTTTAAATATCTTCTTAAAATAAAAAATTGGTTTCATTCTGATTGTAAAAACATTACATTCTCAATGTAAAAAATAAAAGATAAAATGGGGCCGGTGAGACGGCTCAGCAGCTTACGCGCCTGCCTTGCAAGCGCGAAGGCCCGAGTTCGACTCCCGGAACCCACATACGAAAAAGGGGCCGGTGATATCGCTCAGTGGCACGGATGCCTGTTGGCGCGTGAGGTCCTGAGGTCGTCCCCCCGGTACCCACACAAAAAAAAAAAAAAAAGATAAAATGATACAAAAAGCCTCAGCATCCAGAGATAATCATTAACATTTCGAAGAACTCCCAAGATATCTGTCTGCATATGTATGCTTATAAATATATACACTAAAATATATTAACACACCAACATACAGATACACACTGATACATTTTTATATATATAAACACAAAAATGAGATTTTACTAAAGTTGATTTAAGTAGGACAAAGATAAATATATTGTTCTGCAAATATTATTTCTATGATGAAAGTATGAAGAAAATCAAAATATCACTTCCAGAAATAACAAGTGTTTTACTTTTTTTTGTGTGTGTGTACCGGGGGTCGACCTCAGGACCTCGCACGCCAGCAGGCACCTGTGCCGCTGAGCGATATCACCGGCCCTTTTTTCGTATGTGAGTTTCGGAAGTCAAACTCGGGCCCTCGCGCTTGCCAGGCAGGCCCTTATGCCGCTGAGCCATCTCACTGGCCCAGTGTTTTACATTTTGGTATATTTACTTAAGTCTCCATTTCATAAATTTACTGTAATAAATATACATTGTATTTATAATTACATTTTTAGTACCAAAACTATCCTTTATTCTGTATTGTCTTATTTGAGTTTTATTAGTTTTACACCACACTTTTAAATACTTATGGTACATATTAGTAAATAAAAGGAATTTTAGTACAGGAAATACATTTAATAAATTAAACATCAATCCAAGATAGCAGGACAAGCTGTAACCAAAAAGTCTGGAAATACCCAAGTAGCTACTCTTTTGAGTCATATTTTCAGGTTCTGGGGCTATTAAATAATTACATCAGCCAAGAAATGCCAGTAAAAGTTTTGATATTTTATAATTATAAGCAAATGGAGATTTACTTTGTAGTATGTAAAGTGCTAATTTTAGTAGATCCACTAAAATAGAGAACATACAAGAAACACCATTAATAGAATGGTCATTCAAATCAAACTAATGTTATAACAGTTTACAGCATTTTATTGATAGTGTTTTAAGTCTGTGGGAGGAACATCTAACTACCTGCATCACTACTTTTTTGAACTTCACAGAAAATCCAGTATGTATAAAACCAAGTGCTTATCATTGTAAGAACACAAGAAATACCCTTATATTAGGAAGCTATTCAAAACTAACAGGGCACTATGGACCTAAAATAGGTCATTTCCAGAAAGTAAGTATAGATCATTATAGTAACTATATAAACATCTAAGAAAATTGAATAGTTAGGTACACAAGCCATGCTGAGGTCACCAAGAACATGATCACTGACCATCTAGTTCCAAAGGGATTTTCATTAGTGCATACAGAGAAGAGTTCAGTTACTTTCTGGTATGATTCATCCAATTTGTCCATACTAATAGGTGGCCTGGTTCACAAAGCTGCATAGTATGCTTCATCATCAAAGTCACTTTCATCAAAAGTTTTATATTTATTACCATCATCACTTGTAAGATTAAGATTAATGTGTGGATTGAAGTCATCATTTCCCACAGAATAAGGCCAAAAGCAAATATGTCTGCCTTGTCTATAATAATGCTATTTTCCACCCAACCTGCTTTGGGTTTCCATGGCTCAGCACCAATGTAACAGGCTTTGGGATCAGCCACAGTCATATTTTCATGCAATGGTAGAGAAATTCCTACGTCACAGATTTTAATTGCTTCAAAATCATCTTTAATTGTAACATTTGAAAATTGTATGTCTCCATAAAGCAGTTTCTTTTCTTGGTGCAGATACTTTAATCCTCTCACCATGTTCAAAACAACTTTTAAAATTATAGCTGCTGGAAAAGGACCTTGGCTGTCTTTATATTGCCCTTCTAGTAATTCGTTTAGAGATTTCCTCCCTATACTCCATAGCAAGGCACATGCTTCAGTAAGAGTGTGATAACCTGCTTCTAGATGATGAAGGCTTTTTTAAAAATTTTAGCTTCATCAGTTAGTCTCTTCTGATATATACTTCGATATTGAGTGTTACATATAGGATTAATCATTTTCACAGACCAAGGAGAATGAGAATTTTCTCAGAGATCTTTTCATTAGGAAAACATTTACCTCAGTCCCAGTCCCGTAGCCAAGCTTCTGCATAAATGGAGAGACAGGGATATTTATACATAGAGTTGAACATAACACAGATTTCCTTTCAGATAATTTGGTGTCTCGAAATTATTGATCCCTTCCATTACAGCAACCACTCTAGGTCAGAGGGCTGGGGTTCAGAGCCCTCTTCCTGCTGTGACTTGATGACAAATCACCTCGCCAGAGTAGCACACCAGCATAGAGAAAAGCCGAGCTTGGTGGCACAAGTCTGTAATCCCTGCACTTGGGAGACTAAGGCAGGAAGATCGCCAAGAGTTCAGGACAACCCTGGGGCTACATAGTGAGTTCAAGGCCAGCACGTACTACAAAGCAAGACCCTGTCTTGAAAAAACAAAAAAAGAAAAAAAAAAAAAAAAAAGTAAAGTGACGACAATTTACACTGGAGGCTGCCTGGAGGAGTGGTCCCTGTGGCTGGGATGCCTCCTCCTGGCACACACAGTCTCAACAGCCACTGTGTTATGAATGCTTTACGCTTATAAGCCTTTATACCGCCCCCCAAGACTGCCTTGAACTGCTGGGGCTCAAAGGGCTATTTATCACTTTAAAACACTTAAAAACCTGACTGGGCCGGGATATAGCTCAGCGGCACAGTGCCTGCCTGGCAAGCGCGATGTCGTGAGTTCAATTCCCGGTGCCAAACAAACAAACAAAAAAAATGACTTAATTTTACAGACCACACACACAACTCTTCAGGAACTCAACTATACTATAAAACAGTTACCTGTGTGATTATGTATCTGTTCCCAACAAATAACCTAAAAATGCTTTATTACTTTACATTACTTTTTTTTTTTTTAATGTGGGTACCAGGAGTCAAAGTCAGGACCTTGTGCTTGCCAGCAAGCTCTTCTGCCACTGGGTAATATCACCAGCCCTTTTTTTCGTTTATGTGGGTACCGGGAGTCGAACTCAGGACCTCACGCTTCCCAGGCAGGCGCTTATGCCGCTGAGCTATCTCACCGGCCCTACATTACATTTTGTAAACTGCAACTTCTCATTTCAGCCCAAGTAAGAACGAAAATACTTCTGACAAATTTGCCAAGCAAAAGGTGGCTTCCAGTGAGTTCTGAGTTACCTTGAAAAGAAAATATATCAGCAAGTTTGGCAGATATATACACCCTTAAAAAAATAAGGAGTTCCACTTCTAAATCACTACTGGTCATCATACAAATCAGTATAACATCATATAAGTCATTTGATAATAAGAACGGTCTTGGGCCAGCCTGGCAAGTGAGAGGTCGTGAGTTCGGTTCCCGGCATCAAAAAAAAAAAAAAAAAAAAAAAAGAAAAGAAAACAAAAACGGTCTTTAAAATGCTTGTATTACCAGGCCCTCCTTTCGATCCCCAGCAACACAAACATGCACACGCATGTGCACACACACACACAGGTTTGTATCATTTAATTTAGTAATTCTCTTTCTGGACTATTCCAAAGAAGCAGAAACTATCAAAAATATTTCTGTACAATTTTTTATATTGTGGTGAACATGGTGGTGGTGCATGCCTATAATCACAGCACTTGGGAGGCTGAGTCAGGAGGATCACTGGAGGCCAGCCTGGGCTACGTAAGCAAGTTCAAGGCCAGCCTGCACTACATGGCAAGACCCTGACCTCCCAAAAAAAAAACAAAAAAAATTCTTATACCATCACAGAATTTTTTTTTTTTTAAGCTGAGACTCCAGGCACAGGTCATGGCACCTGGTTCTTGGAACTATTTTTAATAGTAGAAATTATTTAAAATATCCAAATGCCTAAAAATACAATGGTTAACATGGATTCAGATGGATTATTACATAGTCATTAAAACAATACTTTTATTTTGTTTTTGATATGGGGTCTTACTATATTTTCCAGGCTGACCTTGTACTTCTGAGGTTCAAATGTTCCTCTTGCTTCAGTGGCCCAAGTAGCTCAGACTATAGGTGTGCATGCATCAAAACAATGTTTTAACATATTTAATGCCATGGGGAAATGCTCAAAATATAAAGCCAGTGCAAGAAGATAAATTATGAAATTCCAAAGAGTAAAATATCAATTTCGTAAATAAATGTGTATTTGTAAATATAAATACCAGTATATATTTATACATACACATATATTTATACATATACATATATTTATACATAAATTTATACATTTATACATACATATATATATATATATATATATATATACCACGATGGAAAAAATGCGTAAAATTTAGGTTATCTTTGAATTATGAACATTATTTTTTATTTCTGCATTTTATATTTTACAAATTTACATATACACACAGTTGTTCAAGCATAGTACTCCAGAATTCTCATATTCATGATATATAAAGGAGCAACAATTCTGTTTTTATTTTTTAATTTTGTAATTGACATATATTTGTACACCTTTATGGGAGATATATTACAATTTGATACATGTATGCAATGTATAATGATCATATCGGGATATTTAGCATTTCCGTCTCCTCCAATATTTACCATTTCTGTATGTTGGGAATTTTTAAACTATTCTATTTATTTTGAAATATATCACAAATTGTAATAGACTATAGTTACCCTCTTGTGCTAGAGAACACTAGAAGTTATTCCTCCTAATGTGCAAATCCTCTAATCACCCACTTCCTAATCTCTAGTGACTACTATTGTACTGTCTTCTATGAGAGCTACCTTTTAGTTTCCACAAATAAGTAAGAACATATGGTATTTTTCCTTATGTGTCTGGCTTACTTCACTTAATATAAGGTGAAGGAGCAGTAATTCTTAATACCGATGAACTCAAAGGTCAACAGTTTTTGCAGTATTATACTAACTTGCTCGCTAAGAAATCCCAAGGTCAGAAACAAAAGCTCTTAACTCAGAAAAGCACTAGGTGGCATTCTGTCCCACCCTACTGATCCCAGACAGCATTCGAAAAGTATTCTAGCTCCTCTCCCACTTTAACTGTACCAATATAGCTGTACATATCCAAATTCAGTAACTTAGGTGCTGTGCCTGTTTACTACATATATATTGGAATGAAAATAGTGTATTGTTTTTTATGGAGCGAGGCCTGCGCTCAATGTTCCTTTCACAGCAATAATAAAGAGGATCATACCATCCACTAGGCCAGACTTCAATGATACCTGCTTCCCCATGGCACTGACAAGCACTCCCCCACTAAAAAAAAACTAAAAGCATGAAATAATGTATAAAGTAAACTCCTTCCTAAACTCTCAGCTTAGGGACAGAACAGACATCTTCTACATTTATTCTACATAGATAAATTTTTAAAATTCAAGTTGACTTAATTAGCATTTTTATTCTACCTTTCAACTTCTTCGTTTGAAGTTTCAAGTTAAGAGTTTGTCTGTGATGATGTAAAGTGCGTTCAAAAGTTAATTTTTGTTCCCAAGAAGCTATCCGTGTAGGAACATCCATAAATAATCATAATATATGGGTGGGCAAAATCAGTCAGGTAAAGAGGAAGTATTTGAAATTCTAAAAGAAAGAAAAAAATTATGTAACTTAGGAAATCAGATTTCATTCATGGAGGTGGTAGACTTTCAGGAATTCTGGAAATTGATTAGAATATCAACAAGGAAAATACAGGTATTTTCAGAGAGCAACAAGTAATCTAATTTGACCAGATCATAAAATACATGTAGGGAAATCAAGAAGATAAGACTTGAGCTGGGATATAGCTCAGTGACACAAGCGCCTGCCTGGCAAACACGAGGTCCTGAGTTCAATTCCCGGTACAAAAAAAAAAAAAAAAGAGGACTTAACACAATGGAGTAGTAGTAAAAAACACAGACACTGGATTATCTGAGGACGTAGCTCAATAGTACAACATTTGCCTAGCATGTGCGAGGCACTGCAAAAACCAAACACAGACACTGGAATAAATCTCCTTGCATTTAATTTCTGGCTCTGCTCATTGCTTACTATCACAGAGGTTTTTTGTTTTGTTTTGTTTTTGGCACCGGGAATCGAACTCACGACCTCATGCTTGCCAGGTAGGCACTGTGCCACTGAGCTAAATCCCTGGCCCTATCATAGAGGCTTTTTTTTTTTTGTGGGTACCGGGGGTTGAACTCAGGACCTCGCACTTGCCAGCAAGCACTTGTGCCACTGAGCGATATCATCGGCCCTTTTTTTCCTTTATGTGGGTTCTGGGAGTCGAACTCAGGACCTCATGCTTGCCGGGCAGGCGCTTATGCCGCTGAGCCATCTCACCGCCCTATCATAGAGTTTTGGAAAGTGGTTTATCTATTAATTTCTAGGCAGTCACATGAAATAATATCTGTTTTAACAGTCTTATAATCTTCAGATATTATCATTGAACAATAATGTAAATTTTATTTTTGCAATTCTATGGGTTCACATGTTATGGTATATCCAGGCAACCTAATTAGCACTTTGTTAAAGGCACAGTGGTTATGGAATACCTATTCTGAACCAAACTATCTAAGTTTGTACGTAGCTCCATCAGGTACTAGCTATTGTGATCTTCAGCAAGTCCCTTAGCTTGTCTGTTCGTCAATTTGCTCATTTGTAAAACAGAGTTAGTTACCACATTTGTGAGGGTTAAATCAGTTAATTTATAGAAAATGTTTAGAAGAGCACCTGGTACAAAATTAACACCCAATAAATGTTAGCTATTGAAAGGAATTAGTCCAAGGCTGGGCATGGTGGCACACATCTGTAATCTCAGCACTTGGGAGGCTGAGGCAGGAGGATCACCATGAGTTTGAGGCCAGCCTGGGTAAAGTGAGTTCAAAGCTAGCCTGAACTACATAGCAAGACCCTGCCTCCAAAAATAAATTGATAAATAAATAAATTAATTAATTAATAAAGGAACTAGTCCAGAAAGGAAGAAAACAGTGTTGGTTTAAAATTCCATATATGACTGATATTCTGTATTCTATCCCATTGATGAGTTCCCTTTAGGGATGTAATATAGAATTTTGTAACAGGGATTTATAGCCAGGTTTTATTTTTTATTTTTTTTTTTTTTATTTTAAAGAGAAGAAAAAACAAATCAAAAGAAGAACAAATTTTCAAACAAACATAATAGGAGGGTAACAATGGTTAATACATTACGTATTACTATCTTTAAGTTAGTTATTCAGGACACCAGACATTAGCATTCAATTGTCCAAACATTATTGGCACAAACCTTACTCTTCAATGAACTAAGTAAAAATGGTAGTGTATCTATCTTAACCATCTTATATATATATATATATATATATATACAATTTTTTTCCCTTTCCCTTCTTTCTTTTCCCTATTCCAGTCTCTCTTTCCTTTTGACCAGTTTCTTTTTGATTCACCATGTCTATTGTACATTTTGGATCTTATTTACTCTTTCAGTTTCTCATACTAGAGAGATAATACGATGCTTACACATGTGCTTCTGGTTTATTTCACTTATGAGTATTTTCTCGAGTTGCATCCATTTACCTATAAAAGTCTCCAGTTTATCCTTCTTTATGGCTGAATAGTACTCCATTGTATAAAAATACCACATCTTTCTTATCCATTCCTCAGTTGATGGGCATTTGGGTTGTTTCCAAGATCTGGCTATTACAAATTGTGCTGCTATAAACATGGGTGCACATATATCGCTGTGGTACGATGTTTTTAATTCTTCTGGGAAGATGCCCAGAAGGGGAATAGCTGGGTCAAATGGGACCTCCAACCCTAGTTTTCTGAGGAATCTCCACACTGACTTCCACAGTGGCTGTACCAGTCGACACTCCCACCAACAGTGAAGAAGGGTTCCTTTTTCCCCACAGCCCCTCCAGCATTTGTTATTAGTTGATTTCTTAATAGTAGCCATTCTTTCTGGGGTGAGATGGTATCTCAGTGTTGTTTTAATTTGCATCTCTCGAATGACTAGTGATGTTGCACATTTTTTTGTATATTTATTTGCCATTAGTATTTCTTCATCTGAGAAATGTGTATTCATCTCAGATGCCCATTTTTGGAGTGGGTCTTTAAATTTGGGAGGTCTGATTTTTTTGAGTTCTTTATATGTTCTCGATAGTAATCCTTTGTCTGAGGAACAGCTGGCAAACATTTTTTCCCACATTGTGGGTTGTCTCTTCACTCTGTTGGTGGTTTCTCTTGCTGTGCAAAAGCTTTTTAATAAGATGAGATCCCAGTTATTGATTCTTTGGGATAGTTCCCGTGCGGCTGAGTCTTTATTCATAAAGTTATAGCCAGGTTTTATACAGGAGGATATAAATCAGTGCCTAACATATAACTGGCACTCAAGAAACATCTGTTGGACTGCAGATGTAGCTTAATGGTAGAGAATGTGCTTAGCACTGAAACCCTAAGTTAGATTCCCAGCATCCTAAGAAAGAAACAACTTTTTTTGTGTGTGTGCATAGTATTAGGGATGGAATCCAGGGTGCTCTACCACTGAGCTACATCCCTAGACAATTTTATTATTATTTTTTTATTTTCAAACAAGTTCTCACAAAATTGCCAAGCAGGACTTGAACTTGCAATGTTCCTGCCTCAGCCCTTCAGTCAGCTGGGATTACTGGCTTGTACCACTACACTCAGCAAGAGATCTATTGATTGAAGTGATTTGCTACAGATTCTAGTGTTAGTAACTGGTAGAATAGAAGCAGATATACATTTGTGTATAACAATGCCTTTAGGGACTGATTAAGTAAGGTTTTATGGTGCTATGAAAAACACATTTTGATTTTGGATTGGCAATATAGCATCACGTTATTTTTCTTCAAAACTACCATTTAAAATAAAGATTTTGCAGAGAAGCAGCTCAATTTTTTTTATAAGAATGTCTTATAAAGAGTGTTGTGCTGGTAAACATTTAATAGTAGCTTGGAGGTGTAAGAGATGATTTGCGGCATTTGATAATTTCTAAATGTAAATCATCCTCACTAAGGTTAATTTTACTCTATGAATATGATGTCACTGAATGTATAGTTGGAAGGTGAATACAATTGGCTTTCATGAGTACCTCCAAGCAGAACGAGCCCATTCTAGCACACCACTGTCTATAAAGCACGGCTCCTTTCAACATGTGCTTTACATGTCATATAAGGCAAAAATCATGCAAAGCCTAAGACCAACTTTTGTCTAACATATGTAAATGTGGCATAAAATTTTAGTAGATTTTGCTGTGGAAAAGCTGTGTGTGTGTGTTTGTATGTAGTGTATGTGTGGTACTGAAATTTAAACCCAGGGCCTCCTGCATGCTAGGCAAGAACTATACCACTGAATTTCAATATCCCAGTCCCCTGTTGTAGAAAGGTTTTTAAAAAGTTCACTGATTATAAAAAGTCTTCCTTAGACTTCTATGCTTTAAATTCAACCATTTTGTAAAAAAATGTTCAAGCACACAGAAGAGTTGAACAACCATATCTCTACCACACAGATTCTATACCTAACTTTTCACTAGCTATTTGCTTCATAACATATTATTAACCCATCTTATTTCTTAAATTAGTTTCAAAGATGCAAACGTTAGTCCATTTCACTCAAACACTTTAGCATGCCTATCATTAACCCAGTTTGATATTTATTTAAATTTTTAGGTAAAATTTACATTTAAATAAATTAATATGTTTTAAGTGTGTCATTCAATGAGTGTTGACAAATGCAGACTTCAAATCTTTTCAAGATATTGACTATCAGCATTTCCTAAAAACATTTCCTCATTACCTTTTCTAGTCAAATCAGTCCCCACCAGCAGAACCCTCTACTGTTTGTTTTTAGGCATAGATTATCAACATATTTTAAAAATATGAACCTGGAGCTAAGTGGTTTAGCTCAGTGGTTGGGCACTTTTGTATGTGTATGCTAAGCCTTAAAAATTGGAATAGTTAATTTTTAAAAAGACAAGGCCAGGAAAGAATGAAATATATTGGAAAGTAGTGCTGTCTTAGGTAAATATACATTTTCTAAAACTAACATGTCTAGAAGGCTTATGCTTACATATCTCTTCAATTATGCTGCAAGCCTCTTGCGAAACTATGGCTAATAACCTAGTGCTTTCATATTTATATCAGCAACATCCAATAAATATAAGCAACTATATATTTGCTCCGTATTTCGCCATAAAAATTACCACATATCTACATACGGCTTCATCGTTTACCAACCACTTTCTTTACAAATGCTTAGGTTGAAGGTATTCAGTCAGATACAGAGTCATGAAAATCCCAAAGTAATGCTCAGAAGAACTCATTCCTTCAAACTCTCTGGATATATATATATATATATATATATATATATATATATATATAATTATATATATATATATAATTATATATATATATATATATATATATATATATATATATATATATATATAATTTGTTTTTTCATTTCCCTTACCGCAGTGGGGACTGAGTCCAGGTCCTTGCACACACTATGAAAGTGCTCTACTACTAACACTACTAGGCCAAAGCAGTAATTTTCTTTTTTGCAGTGTGAAGGATGGAACACAGGGCCTCGCACTCTACCACTGAGCTGCACTCCAGCCCCTCACTTCCTTCAGGTTAAGTATTTTAACTCATAATTTCTTTTCTTTTAGCTAAATCAAAAAATTAAATATTACATGAAACATTTGTGCCAAAATAATTAGAGAGAGAGTAGGAGCTGAGTATAAAACAAGAAGGGCCATGAGTTGATGATTATTGAAGTTGCTTATGGTACTTGGGAGTTCATTGTATTGCTTTATATTTGTGGGGTTTTTTTTTTGTACCAGGAATCGAACTCAGGACCTTGTGCTTGCCAGGCAGGCTCTTGTGCCGCTGAGCTATATCCTCGGCCAGGTTTTTGTTTTTGTTTTTGTTTTTTAATAATACAAAGTTAAAGAAAAAGTTTTACTTCAATTTACATGGATAAATAGAGAACTGACCCCAATTTGCCTTTAACAGATATACACAGTTCCACGAGTCCCTACTTCAGCTGACATGAGGCTAGCCTAAGTCAAAATCTTGGCACATTGTCTAAACAAGCATAAAACTGCCTGACTGAGAATATGCAAACCTGTATATCCCACCCAGCTCAGCAGGCTGGATGAAGCTGAGCGCCTAGTGAGAAATGAGGTCCACCATAATTAAATTCTCTCAGATGCTGTGAGAAAAGCTGGCAGTGTTCAAAGCTTCCAAGATACTCAATGGCTCAATTTAGGTACAGTTGCCAGGAAAGCTTGTATTATGAAAGGGGCAGGGAGAGACAGACAGACAGGAAAGACAAAGACACGGACACTAAAAGGTCCATGAACGTAGCTGAGTGCAAGTGAGCGAGGCTCTGTGTGCCCAGAGCTACAAAAAACAAACATACAAACACTCCCAAAACGTGAGAAGTTCCTATCCTGGGTGAGGTATATTTTTAGCTGGTGTGTCGCTTGACTCGGGGTTCTGAAGAAAAGCGTAAAGGAGGCTAGCTTTTGATAGAAACCATATAGAAACTAATAAGCGGAGACTTATCTTGTGAGGAAATTGAATTTGCGTGCTAAAGAGTTGTGGGGTCAGGAGAAAGTCCTCTGCCTCCTTCTTCACCAGCCCTAAATTTTCCCACATCTCGGAAAGACCTTTTCTGGAGCCACATTCGCCTCCTTACCACCCGTTCCTTTCCCAGCGTAAGTCTTTACCTCACTCCAGCGAATCACATCGTCCAAGTCCGTGTTTTCTACTAACGCCCAGAGCTTGATAAGAAAGCGGGGAACCACTGCAGTGGAGGCTTTCTCCATGGTTCTCAGTGCCAGTACCACGAGGAAAATAAAGGCAGTCTAAACCGCACGCTGGAGCTACCACGTTCCGTGACAGAATCAAACGTGCTACAGCAATGTGCACCAGCTTCTAGTGACTAAAAAACCAGGAGCAGCCTACAGCACGTAGGGGCGGGGCCTAATTGTACAAAGGGAAAGCCTCATTGGCTGGTTAAGCTATTTGAGGCACGTGACTATGGAGGACCTTTGGGTAGAGGAAAAATTTTAAAGGGACAGGAAACTATATCCGCAAGCAAACATCGGCACTCGGCGCGAGTTCGACCTGATTCTCTGCTGGCTCTCAGTGCACAAGTAGAAGGAATTACTATAATTTTGCAAACCGCCTCATCTCTCTAGCAGTGCTTAGCAACTTGTGGGTATGTACGGCAGTGCAAAAGACGGCACTGCGTGGCACGTAACCTTACACTGTACAGAAGATTGGAAGGGGGTTGGCATTGTGTTAACTTGATGTTGCATGTAGTTTGGTAGTGAACTTAATGATATTACAAGGCAATGTTGTATGGGGCACGGTTTTGACCCTTTCTCTAGAGAGGTGATGAGCATTCTCGCCATATGTTTTTGGTGAGAAACAAGACTTGTTGATATTAAGAAATAGGCTGCTGGGGCTGGTGAGATAGCTCAGTGGCATAAGCGCCTGCCTGGCAAGCGCAAGGTGCTGAGTTCAATTCCCGGTACCCACAAAAAAAAAAAAAAAAAAAAAAAGGGAATAGGCTGTCTAGTGAGACGGTTGTAAAGATGATCATGTAGAAAGAAACTTGAGTAAGAAAGTCCAGTGTTTTTCTTGTTTCCCTTTTCATTAGAACGTATCAGGTAGTTAGACTGTCACCTGTTTTTTGAAGTTTTCTGGGATTACAACGAGTTGAACTGATCCTGAAATTTGGCACTCTCTTGTAGAAGCAATGTTAATAATAATACTAATATATAGCAGTAGCGATTATCTCAGTTTGCTCGGATTTTAGTAATTTATAAGCACAAATTGATAGAATATTGGAAGTGGAAAAGACCTAAAAACTCAAATTCCTGAGCTTTAAGGAGAAATAATGCGGGCCCAGTGCCTGTTTTTGTTGACTAGTAAATTTCTTTATTTGTATAGCAGTACTGTGGATTAAACCCAAGGCTTTACACATACAAGACAAATGAGCCACTGAGCCACCCCCCCCAACTTAAATAGTGAATTTCTTAAGTGTAGGTAGCATGCCTCATACCTTTTTAAAATGGTCATTTTTGAATGAGAATTTAATTACTAATTACACGAGTGTGAAATAAAACCTGAAAGGAGATTTATATTTATATTTAGGTTGCTATATATATTTCCTTTTTGTACCTTTTATGAATTATTATATTTAATCTTTTTTCCCTGCATACTGAGAATCTAACCCAGGGAGTGGCTGAGCTATATACTAAGTGCTTTGTACTGTTTTAAATTTGGGGACAGGATCTTTCTATTAAGTTGCTCAGGCTGGCTTGAAACTTGTAACCCTCTTGCCTTAGCCTCTCAAATAGCTGGAATTATAACCAGCTATTATTTAATCTTTATCTTTCACTGTTCCTTGACCAATACTATTTGCTCAGTTGAATAGCCTTGTTTCTCAAAATCTCTTCAAATGAGCTCAAAATTGTTAAAAAATTAATACTTGTTCTTTTTTGGTACTGGGAATCAAACTCAGGACCTTGCACTTGCCAGGCAGGCACTTGTGCCATTGAGCTATATCCCCAGCCCAATACTTGTTCTTTTTTTATGTGACAATGGTTTAGGTATTTCTAATAATACAACTGGTTAGGCTTAAAGATTTTATGACCTCTTATAATTTGTTGCCTGAGAACCTCATTTCTCTTTAACTTCTCTCTATCCCCTCTTCAGCTGCTATTCTTTGTCCATACTTCACCTATCATTCAAGAATAAGTCAAGGAAGGTTTTAGGGGCCTTTGATTCCAGTCTTTACCAGTTTCAGCCTTCTTTAAGAGTGGCTGTCCCAGACAATTTGCATTTTCATTATGTAGTGTGTGATTATTTGTCTTTGCCAACAATTAGATTATTATATCAATAAATAATTCCCCTTGCCATATATAAAAATGCTTCATTTGCTAATTGTTTCTCAAGCTGTGTTTTCACTTTCTAACTGGATTATAAACACGTCAAAATCAAGGCTATTTCATATATTATAGTTTCTTTGTCATTTTCTTACAGCATAGGACCAGATACACAGTGTTAAAAAATATTTTTTGATTAACCAGTACTCTCTAAGCCATCCTTTCTTTTCCATTTGTACTTTTTTTTTATATATGCAGATACTGGGAGTTGAACTCAGGACCTCACGCTTGCCAGGCAGGCACTTATGCTGCTGAGCTGTATCACCGGCCCTCCGTTAATACTTTTATATGTTCACTGACACTAGGACTATTTCTCAACTGATCTTTCTGCCAGTATGCTTATTTTTTCTTAAGATCATTTTACATACCACTGTCAGATATAATTTCTTTGCCCAGAAAATTAACAATAGATCTTTCATATTATATTAGTATGTTTTCTATTATTATAACAAAATTCCCAAGACTGAGTGTTTTATAAAGGAAAGAGGCTTTGACAAGGGGTATAGCTCAGTAGTAAAATGCATGAGGTCTTGGGTTTGATTCCTACAACCACATAAAAATAAGGGGTTTATTTAGCTCACAGTTCTGGAAGTTTATGGGCATAGCGTTGGCATCAGTTTGGTTTTGTTGAGAGCCCCTTTGGCTGTGTCACATGATGAGAACTTGAGTGTGAGGGAGAGCTCACATAGTGAGACAAGATGCCAAAGAACAATTCAGGGTTTGTCTCACTCATTTATAACAACAATCTTATGAGGACTACATCAGGGCTCCACAGAAACTATCTTAATTTCTTCCAAGGACAGTACCCCCAATGAACTATCTAACTCCTACAAGGCTCCACTTTTTAAAGGATCCACACTACCTCTCAACATTGCCACACCAGAAATCTAGTTTCCAACACATGAACCCTTAGGAAACAAACTCAAAATATATCCAAAACTGTGCCACATGTAAAGTTCATATTCCTTGGCATGGCATTGAATGCTTTCTTCAAAGTGGCTTAAATATTCCTTTCCTTCCTTAATACTCTCACTATATCTTTTCATATGATCTGTGATACAGCCAAAAGGAAAAAAAGTACATACATACATACACACACACACACACACACACACACACTCCCTTCAAGGCATGTTCCATACTTTTCTTGCCTTTATTATCTGTGTTCTTGCTGCCTATATATATTTTTTTGAGACAAGGTCTTGCCTTGTAGTTCAGGCTGAACTCACTATGTAGACCAGACTGGCCTTGAACTCACAGGGATCCTCCTGCCTCAGCCTCCCAAGTGCTGGGATTATAGGCATGCACCACCACACCCGGCCTGCCTATAGATATTCTATCCATTATAATAGAGCGGCAAGATAGCACAATGGAGAAGGAGCTGTGGGATCTAGGATCAGGTCATCTGAGTTCAAATTCTTGTTTTCAAATTTATTCGAAATTTATTTCAAGTGATCTTTCATAATGTCCTTTTCTTCTCTGTACCTCAGTGTTTTCATCTAAAAATGAGATCACTATCACCAACTTCCCACAGAATTTGTGAGGATTAAATGGATTGATGTATGTGGAAGTACTTACAGTGTTTTTTCACAGTGCTGGTTCTTCCTCTTAGCATTTAGAGTCTTCTCTTCCTTCTCTCTCTCTCTCTCTCTCTCTCTCTCTCTCTCTCTCTCTCGTGTGTGTGTGTGTGTGTATGTGTGTGTTGAACTGGGAGTTTAACAGAGAGAGCACTGAGCTGCATCCCTACCCCTTTTTATTTTCATTTTGAGACAGGGTCTCACTAAGTTCCCCAGGCAAGACATGAACTGAGACACTCTCCTGTCAGCCTCTGGAGTATCTGGGATTACAAGCATGTGCTACTATACTGGACCCAAGAATCCTCTTTTTTATTCATACCTTAGTAATCTCATCTAGTCTTACGAGTTTAAGTGTCATCTTTATTTTCCATACCCAAAAATATTTATCTATGAATCAATGGTTATCTTTTATCATGGGACTTTTAGGAGTATTTATAGAGATCAGGATCTCTATATTTTCATATCAGAGTATTAATTACAGGTAAAGAAAAAAAATTTTGGGGGGAGAAAGAATGGGCCTTTTGATAAAGAGTTTCATTTATTGGCCACTGAGAGACATTAGTCCTGGTAGCAAGCTTTGAAATTGTCACTTCACTTTTTAGCTGTTCTATAAAATTTTGAAGCTTTACCAGGTCACCTCCCTGTAGAGGAGATGCCCATCACAGTAGCCCAGATACATTAGAAGTGAGCAGTTGTCCACAAACCCACTGCGCATCTTTGTTAATGTTTTTGGTGTATTGTTTGGCCCAGTCAAGGAAAACATTAGTTCCCCCATTGGAGAATGGTATAAGGCAGTGATGGCAAACCATTTAGAGTTTTCAGTGATACAAATAGGCCACTGCAGCACACTTGCCATAGATTCACCACCACTGGTATAGGGTTAAGAAAAAATGAATTGTTTCATTTTTAGACTGGTAATCAAAACTTTTTATGGCTATAAATTATAAGTGTAGCTGGAGATTGCCAGCAGGGGTTGGTGTAGTATTTGTAGTATTTTTATATTTAGCCTATTTTTAATTTAATATTATTATTACTCCCTCTATATATAATTTTGGTTATACTTCCCTGTTGGGTATTTAAGACCAAGTTAAAAGGAGACCTTTGTGTTAATCAGAATTAACTTTTTTTCTCTCCATATATATTTTTTTCTGTCCAATTCTATAGATTTTTCTCTCCATATATATATATTATATATATTATTTTATATCTCCATATATATATATAAAAATACATATATTTGGCATATATATATATACATGGAGATATTTTTCTCTCCCTGTATATATATATATATATATATATATATATATATATATATATATATATATATATATTTGGCCAAATATATATATATATATAGGGAGAGAAAAAATATATATATATGCCAAAGGAGTTTAGGCTCCTTAGGCATTATTTTGGGGCCATGGTCAGAGGTTAGAGCCTCTTAGCTCTTTGAGTTTTACCTCTAACAATTGTGTCATCTGCCAGGATGGTCATGGTCTTGCTTGACCATATGGCTTCCCTTGGAAGTATGGGGATATTCCTCTCTTTAGTGACCCTTCTTTGAACATAATACACGCTGGTTGACTCCTGTCCTCTGGGGTCCAACAATCTCCCTGCTCAGGTGGTTGGGTGATTCAACAGGGTTGTAGTAGCCTGTTAGAGATGTCCCTTCTTGTCCTGGGTCCTTATAGACCTTGGAGTCCTGGGGACAAAATCTTGGCTATTAGCCCGGTTATCTTTTTTAGCACTGGTCTCTAAGCTTTAGTTTTCTGAACACTAAGGGGGTCAGTTATACCAGTATTGAAGTGGGAGCAGTAGAATTAACTAGCATAGTATTATCTGGATATTGAGCACTTTGAAATATAAACTATGACCAGAGAACTGCTACTTTTTTAGCCAATCATAGTTGTCTTAGAAGTCAAATTCCTGTAGAATGTTAATGGATAACAGTTACAAAGTTTTACTAGGAAAATTTAAAATCAAGAGCAAATATAACATATTAGCTTAACAATTTGATGACATTATTACACTAGAACTAATAGTTTTTCATTATTATATTTGAAATGCATTTAAATTTTCATTTTAGTAAAAACAACTTTTTAATTGGTTACCTTTATCTAATTATAAAATATTAAATAACATAAAGAAATTTTTACCCATTCGTTACCTTTTTTTAATTAAAGTTTCTTTTTAAGTAGAATGTACTTATTTACAGATGTACTTTATACATAACTATTGGCCAGTCTTTATTCATTATAATGACACTGCCTAACTTTATAATGTTTAGGCACATCTAATTATTATACCACAATTACATGATAATCACATAAATATAAACCTGGAAAAGTCCATCATTATAAAAAACTTTAGTCTGGAGCTCATCTGTATGATAAAATGTCTTCTTAAGTTTCACACCCTAGAGGGCCTGTGCACTTGAGAAACCCAAATGCATGTCATACACCATGAAATTAGCAATAATTAGCATCACAGCTACCAGTATAAAGACATTTTTACACTATTTCTACACAATTTTTTTAAGGAAAAAATTAAATTTTTTTAACAGATTTATATGGTATAACTGTACTGACAATTAAAAAAAATCTTTAGACCTCTTATAAGTTTAGGAAACAGTGCTACTGAACATAAACATATTACCCCATATAAGTGCATCTCATCTATACAATAACAAAATGCTTGTTTAATTAAAGCCAATAGATGTAGATCAAGTTTTGTAGGACAGGACCAAAATTAAGGAGATGCCAAAAATTTTGATCATTTTAAATATTTAAGGTCCAGATGTAATGTGTATTATATAAAAGAGAGCACTCAGTTACTTTATATGTTTTATTTTATTTTTTATTTCATTTTTTATTTTATTTTTTTTGTGGGTACTGGGGGTCGAACTCAGGACCTCGCACTCCAGCAGGCACCCGTGCCGCTAAGTGATTTCACCGGCCCTTTTTCCGTATGTGGATACCAGGCGTCAAACTCAGGACCTCACGCTTGCCAGGCAGGTGCTTATGCCACTGAGCTATCTCACCGGCCCACTTTATATGTTTTAAATTCAACTTTAATGTTTAAACTCACAACAGATTTTATCTTTAGTTGTATATCCATCTCTAGTCTGAGATATAGGGTGAGTTGTAAACTTGGATGCTAATAGTTGTTCAATTAAGCAATCATAACATGTTTTTTTTTTGTACCAGGAATCGAACTCAGGGCCTCACGCTAGCCAGGCAGGCACTCTACCCAGTGAGCTACATTCCCGGCCCCATAACCTGATTATTGAAAACAGTTTATAAATTTACATTTAAATAATCTTTAACTATTAAAACTCAGTTTCTTAAGTAACAGAAAGCCTAACAATGGAGAACCTAAGAAATTATCTTAGTAAAACCTTTGGTTTTAATCTGGTGTTCATAAGTTTAACTAAAAGCATTTTAATATCTTAAGAAAATTTTATTGCTTTAAACATAGAAAACAGCATTCTAATTATCACCAACTCAATTTTCATATATAATTATAAATTTTATAATTTATATATATTTTATATTTTACTTATATATTTATATATTTTATGTATATATATATATATGTATAATATATTAATAACATTTGTTGTGGTGCACAATAAGATTCTTTACAAAAGCTGGACAAGCCTCTCACCCATGAAGAAAACTGAAGCAAATTGGCTCAGGCAGCTGCTCTTTCAGCCACAAAGGGGAGTTTGTCCAGTAATTCCCCAGGCCCAAAGGACCATACTTAATGGAAGTTTCTTTCTTATTTAATATAAAATTATGTATGAGGAAGTTAACTCTTAGTCAACTCAAGAAACATATATATATATATATATATATTTATATGTATGTGTGTATATTAATAATTTAGGAAAACATGTTTAATAGACAAAATATTATATATACATACTCAAATATATAATATATATATATATATATCTTTAACCAAGGAAAATCTCTTGCAAGTTATTGTACTTAGAAAACAATGGGCATTTTATTTATAAAACCAATTTTTTAGATAAATATTATTTTGATTGTCTAAAAACCTGGATGAAAACATGTCACCAAGTTTAAAGATATATTTAGTCTTTTAACTCACTTTTAAGCCATGTGAACAAAAATAATTGGTGTAAAATAAGTGTCTATTTATCTATAAGCCAATTAAAATAGAACTTTTTGATAATACATACTGAAAGTTAACACACAGAAGCATGCATATTAACACAAATTACACATAAACTTTATAAATTTTAAGGCTTTTACTTGTAAGTCCCATATAAGCCTTGAGCCTTTTAGCCCTCATTTTGTAATGTGTTCAGTTTGGATATGCCCCAAAACCTGTGCAGTCTATTCTTTTTTGTAAACCTTAAGAAAGCCAGAAGTCTATAAGGGCAAAAAATAAGAAAAAGAGGTCATTGAGCTTAATTTTTTTTTTTTAAGTGAAGTAGCTGCAGGTACTTTAAACAAGTATTAAAACAAATTAATGGGCAGACAGACTCTAATATATAGAACACATAAAGCAATTATATTAAATTAAAGTGCACTTTTGGATGTATTGGCCAATAATTATAATAATCTTTTTAATAGTTGTAGCCTTATAACTATAAATAGATTGGTCAGAAACTTTTTCAGGGGTTATCAATTAGCTCTCTTTTTCATATGTAAATCATAACAGTATTTTCTTTAATATTTGAAACTATGCTGAATACACTACCTTCCTTGTTAATACTGTAGACATATAATCAAGTGTGAAGGGGGAAAGAGAAAAGAGCTTTGAGGCCTTGTTTTTTCTCTCTTTAACTTACCTTTAAAGAATAATCAACTTTTAAAAATCTTTTATTTTAAATTGATCTCAAGTTCATAGAATGTAATCTGAGGGTGATATTTTAGGAATAATGAGTTACCTGTATTTCAGTAAGATTCACTGTTAACTTTTAGTATTTAGTGAGCCTTGTGCACTTTTGGAAAGAGATGAAGAAAAAAAAAAGGAAAGCAAAAAATATATATATATATGGGAACCTATTTAGATTTCCAAGGTCGTACCATGTGAGCGGCCTGCCTCAGACCAAGTTCCAGTCATGCAACTGGGGATTGCACTATATGTACAGCACCCACAAAACAGGCTCCTGCCATGCAGTGCCAGGCTGCCCAAATTGGGGATTGCACTGCTCATGCAATAGCCCTCAAACCTAGGTCAGGCTGTGTGTGCAGCCTCCTAGTGTAGGGTCCTTGTTGCAAGTGAAGCCTGTCCCATTTTCCACAATCAGAACTGCCCAGGGGAACAGCTTCACCCTGTGTTACCCCAGAGTCAGAATCATCCGTGATTGGTGGCTCCACCCTGTTTACTGTCACTGACTAGTCCAGACAACCCTGCTAGTCACACATAAATTGGAGTTATTCCAACCTTTATAAATAGATCAAGAAAGCAGGAAAAGGAGTTGTACACAAGAGCTGGATTTTACTTAAAAATCTACCCCGAAATCTTTATATCTAGAGATCTGCAACACACACACACACACACACACACACAAGGAACTCACAGAGGGTTTAAAAAGTCCAGGGATGTCACTTAGCAACTGGAGAGCATATATAAATTTAGATAGGGAGATAAACTTACAGCCAAAATTATCATAAAAATGCCAGCACCAAATATGATAGAGGGAAGAAACAAGCTAGATTAGAGAAACAACCCCCAAAAGTCTGGTATTGACAGGAGGCCCTGTGGCTCTAGGACCCAGGAAGGTAGTGGCAGACAGCTTAGAAGAGCTGAAGTGGTGACATTCCTTCTGGGCTGTGAGCTTCTAAAATACAGAGGCAATGCACTTCTCCCTCCATCCTCACACTAGACTCCTCCACTCTCCAGTTCCCTGCCTCTCCTTGATAGGTAATGCCAGAAAAAACGTTAAAGGACTTGAGTTCTCTGACATATAAAAGCCCAAGTGGGAGAGAAGGGACAAGGAGAGGATTGGGGGTTTCTTAGGGGAGAGAGAGAAAAAAGAGAGAGAAAGACGAACCACTGGAGTCCTTCTCAGTCTGAGTCCATAAACTTCACTAAGTCCCATGGATAGCATCAAGCTGTCACCTGAATGACCACTTGAATCTGCATGGCTTATAATATGTTCCCAGCTACCCAAAAAAGGGAGTCTTGGAATCAGATACACTGAGTTTATGCTCTTTGATTTTGAGAAAGAGACAGAGACAGAGATAGAGGCAGAGACAGAGACAGAGAGATCAAAAGAGCAGTTTAGAGGACCTCCCTCAGGCTAAAATATTCAGGACCCCACACATGTGTATATTTTCAGTTTGCTTCCTCTGTTGTGACCCAGAGACTGGTGCTCTGCACTGTGTCTCAGGATTGGGTTTCCCATGTCAGTGGCATGAGAAACTTTGCTCAAGTAACTGGATGGGGACTCATTCTTATTTTGTGTCTTCCTAAAGAAATAAAATTTTTTAGAGTCCCATCTACAGGAATACCTAGCGAGGCTGCTACACATCCTGGAGAGTGCTTTTTCACATCTTTTCCCATTTCTGGTTAGAGAGAGAATGTACCTTTTGTCATTAGTGTCCTTATGTATAAGCATAATGGATTTCTAGGGGTATAGGGATCTCTAACTGCTGGAAAAGAACAAAAAGTCCCTATGGCTGCAGAGGGAGAGAGAGAAAAGACGATCAACCATACTTCAGAGGCAAAGGGACTTGGATAAAATTATGTTTCAGAGGGCCAGGAGTTGAGAGGAAAGTGGGAATGAAGAAAACAAAACAAACAAACAAACAAACAAATATACTTTGGCTGGACTTACCAAAGTTGTCCTTTGATGCCTTTTTTTTTAACCTCTTGCCACTGACCTGCCAAGAGAAATGTGACCAGGCTGGCATTTCTGTAAGTGTCCTCAAGGCTGAAGTAAGGAACTTATCCCACCCTTGTAGAATAAATTTTCAGGTTTGCTGACCCCCATCGTGGAAAAAGAATTTTCAGGACACATTTGTAAGATATATGAGAAAGGCTTATTAGAAATTTTAGGATTCAGTCAAGAATGGAGTGCAGATAATAATCAAAGAAATGAGACATATTATGAGCCAGAGTTGGGTATATTTAAGGGAGTGTCTTTGTCATCTAGGGTATGTATTCTTACTGCCAGGTTACAATGCAAGCCATCGATATGGGTTTGAATTTGAGATATGCTGTCCACCAATGTTGCTTCCTTGGGGGTGGAGGAAGCACAAGTTACAGGTGAAAATGACAGATGCAGAGCCCAGATTTACAGACATATTGTCTTTAAAACCTTTAGGAATTTTTTAGTGAGTTTCCTGGAAGGGAAAAGGCTTGAATAACTTTTGTGTCTTGAAGCTGCAGTTAAGTACAATTTTAAAATCTCAATTTCCTTCTCTCCTTTCTATCTAGTTTTTATTTCCTCTATTCCACCTTAGGATTACAGACCCTTGTCTCAATACCTGGTTACTTATACCTCTTTACTTCATTTTAGCAATAAATGTTGTGGCCCACCTACTGGGACCTCATCACCATGCCAAGGCCATGGTGGTCCTTTTATAGATGGACACAGCTGATCCGGTCTTCTTTGGGGTAAGTTAAGCTTACACTTTGGTTCATTACCAAGGGCAGCCCACAGGCAGAGCCTAAGTAGCTTCTGATTAAGGACAGCATCATGGTCAGGAGTAAGACAAAGCACAATCTGTTTTCAGGTTTATAAGATTAGCTGTCACCAGCTCTTCAATGCAGTTTAATGTGGGAACCCCAAGTGTGTCATTAAAAGATGATACAATATTGCCTGAAAACAATAGATTCTAATTTATTTTGTACATTTGAGTTGAAGGAAATTTCTAAAATTTAATATTATTTATTATTAATACTCAAAGCAGGAAAGGAAAATTATTCATTTATTCTTTATACTAATTTTGCTTACTTTTCTGTGATCACAACAGAGAAAATGGATATGATGATATAAGTGAGAATAGGTAATATTTGTGATATGCTTATGTTTATGTCATTCAATGATCCGGTGTGCCCTTAGATGCAACAGAGAAAAAAAATTAAGTAATTTGTCCACAGTTATCCAGTCAATTAGCCCATGCTGTTTTACTCCAGAGTCTATGCTCTTAGCCAATTTATCATAATACTACATTCTATAAATATGTCTGCCTTAGTTGAAATCAGTAGTGTTCCCTTGGATAAATGGTAATATGCTTGAATTTTGTTAGTTCATTTAAAAAGATGTATTGAACCTTCTATCCGCTAATACTGGGTTCAGCCCAAAAAGTTGAAAAGTGTTATAAAGTTTGGTCTCTGATCCCAAGAAGATTATAAATGAGAAAAGACATGTAGGTGCATAAACAATTACAAAGCAATGAAATGTGGTCAGTGCTCTAAGAAAAATTTGACAAAGTGCATTAAAGTATTTGCAAAGATACAGTAGAGGGAATACTGCTTGATTACATGAAGTGGACAGCAGAGAGCCTCTGTGTTATATTTCAGCTAGTTTTTGAAGAATGTTCAGACTTGGAGAAATGTGGAAAGTGCATGTCAGGTACTGTTCCTTTTAACAATAGAAACAAAAGTGTAGAAAAATGACTAGGGGATAGTTCATGTGGTGAGTGGCAAGAAATAGGCTGAGAATATAAGAAGTGAAATTATTCTCTGTCTCTTTGTCTCTGTCTCTGTCTCTCTCTCTCTCTCTCTCTCTCTTTCTATGTTTCTCTGGCTCTTTCACCTTCTCCCTTTCCCTCTCTCCTTTTCTACCACACATATGAAGAAACAGCATGAAGATGGCCCTTCTGCAAAAGCCAAAGCACTCTCACCAACACAAAATTTGCTGACACTTTGATCTTGGACTTACCAGCCTCTGAAACTGTAAGAAATAAATGTTTAAGCCATGCAGTCTGTGAATTTTGTGGTAGCAGCATGAGTGCAATGGTAAGAGATGAGGCGGAGAATATAGATACTTTTAACTAATAAAATTTGATTAGTTTGGAAAAATTAGTTATTAGAAACTGGTTGTGCTCCCCTTTTGTAATATTATATTTTGTTGTAGTGCTGGGTATGGAACCCAGGGTCTCACATAGTCTAGGGCTATATATGAGCTACATTTCCTGCCCTTTTTAATTAAAAAAAAACCACAATCATGATAAATAGTTTAAATTATGCAGAAGGATATAAACTAAAAAGGAAAAGTTCTTTTCCTCCCCCACCTAGCACCTAATCCCTATTAACTATAGACAATTTAAAACTTTATCTTATGTATCCTTCTTACATATTATTTGTATGCACAAACATATATCTTGAATGTGCGCATATATGTATTTAGGTGGACCTCTGGGGATTTTTTTTTTACAAAAATTGGACCATATTAAAAGTAAGTTTTGTAAATTGCATTTTTCACTAAGTTTTACAAAACTTCCTAGAGCTGGGGAGCATAAGTCAGTGGTAGAGCGATTGCTTAGCAAGTGAAAGGGCAAGACCCTGGGTTTGATTCTCGGCATCACCAACTTAGATACTGATATATAGATACTTTTATTTATATAATTATAAATGGATCTTTGGTTGTTATAATTTTCTGATGATTATAAACTATACAGTGATTTTGTATATGTGTGTATATATATATTTGTGGGCATATCTTCAGGATAAATTATTTGAACTCAAACTGATGGATTCACGAATCCATATATTTACCATTTTTATAGAAATTCCTGAAGTAGAAGATTAGGGCTGGGGAAACCAGTCAAAAAACTGGGTGGTATGTGTCAAAATCATGAAGACCCAGCGGACATGCACAGAACACAGGATCAAGGATGACTCTGTAGCTTCTTTTTTTTTAATTTTAAATAGAAAAAAAAAAACCAATGATACAGAATTTCAAAAGAAGGTAATAGGAAATTAACAATGGTTGATATATAGTGTGTTGTTATCAAGGTAGTTGCTCAGATTATAAAATATAGGCATGCAAAATTGATCAAACAATATAAGCACAAACCGTTCTTTTCAATGAACTAGAAGAAATTAGTAGTATAATTATCTTAGCTGTCTTGTATACATACATTTTTTTTTTTTTGTGGGTACCGGGGGGTCGACCTCAGGACCTCAGGCGCCAGCAGGCGCCCGTGCTGCTGAGCGATATCACTGGCCCCTTTTTCATATGTGGGTTCCGGGAGTTGAACTCGGGCCCTCGCGCTTGCCGGGCAAGCGCTTAAGCCGCTGAGCCATCTCACCGGCCCCTGACATACATATTTTTTCTTTTCCCTTCCTTCTCTTCTCCTTTCCCCCATCTTAGTTGTTCTTTCCTTTTGAGCAGTTTCTTTCCCTTTTACAATATCTATTGTACATTTTGGATCTTATTTACTCTTTCGATTTCTTACACGAGGGAGACAATAAGATGTTTACACATGCAAGTCTGATTTATTTCACTTATGAGTATGGTCTCTAGTTGCATCCATTCACCTATAAAAGCCTTGAGTTTGTCCTTCTTTATAGCTGACTAGTAAAAATACCACATCATTTTTATCCATTCCTCGGTTGATGGCCATTTGGGTTGTTTCCAAGATTTAGCTATTACAAATTGTGCTGCTATAAACATGGGTGCAGACTCTGTAGCATCAGAGCACTGTACACAGAACCAGTCGGAAATGTGCTATTTTTAATTCTTCTTTTACACTTGGCAGGAAGTCAAGTGAGTCTTTTTATAGGGTTATTTAAATCTGCTACCGGGCCAAGTGAGTTTTTAACAGGACAACTATTCTAATGTATTCTTTACATGAGGGAGCAGCCAAACCAGGAATTCCAGATGCCCTTTGCTTATCCTCAGGGCTTCAATGAGTCTGTTCACTGACCCACTCAGAGTGTACTGTTTTTTCACATTTAATGAATGTACATCCCTGCTACCTTTCCTGGATGTCTTTTCCACTTATTTGTTCAGGACACCAAGAACTTGAAAAGAATTTCCCCAAGACCCGCTGTCCAGTAATGTTTCTTGGTGAGTTTAGACAGGAGGTTAAAACTCCTTTGCAGAGAATTTTCTTTTTACTTTTTCTCTTCTTTTTTCCATTTTTGTGCATTCTAAAGTTTAATATGTCTCTTTTGCTCCCACACTTTTGTTCTTCCCAATAATTTCTTCAGCTTTCTCATTCCTTTTGGAAAATAACTATAAACAAACTGATTTTCTGCTTGAGTAGCCACCTAGACCAGCCTGGCCCTTTCTGTGCTCACTGTGATCAAAGTTTCATTTGGGCTTTTACCTTAGATGGCATTTTATCTTTAGCTATCCTTAGTGAATCACTTGTTTCAGGACCCCATTTGCTAAAACCTTAGAGAGCCATTCCAACTCAATTTCCCATCATGTTTCCCAATTGTCCTCATGCTCACCAGGAAATCTCACACTTATAGGTAAGAGCTATGATCTCCACATTCAGGGAACATATGGACTTCCTCCCTTTTCCCATCTAAATCTAAATACGAGCCCATTTGAGATACTACATAGGAAGTCTTTTCTATCCTCTGATATATGGTAGTGGACCCAGAAGCTACAAGGCTCTTACAGTACCTTATTCATCTGGGCCAAGTACAATAAGCTATCAAACTATATGAAAACTAAGTCCTACAGGTTCCTGGCCCAGGAGACCACCTAGTGTGTGCCTTGGAGACTAAGTGCTCATTAAAACTTGGAAAGAGAGGAATCCTGGAGACCAATTAAAACCGGAATGGAAAGGGTCCCTTTTCAGTGATCCTTGCCACACCCACTACAGTAAAGAGGGTGAAAATATATGAATAGATTCACCTTTCTGGGATAAACCGGACTCCTCCTAAAATGTCTGAGGCCAAGGATCATCCAAAAGAGAAAAGCTACTCCAGTGAATCTCTGTAAGATCTGAGGCTTCTCTTCAAAAGGCAAGACTCCAGTACTGCTCTAGGTGCAGATAAGTAGAATCATTAATGACCCTGATCTACCACAGCTTAAATGGGTACTTGGGGCACACTTCAGAAGCACATGTATTAAATGGGCACTTGTATTGGGGCTCCTGTTTTGGATCCATAATGAGAGTGATCCTGCTATATCTCTTTCAGGCTCTTGGTAGTTTGCCAAATATTGCTTCTGGCCATGTTTTCCTCTCCACAGGAAGCATAGAAATAAAACTCTTTAGAAAACTTCTTTCAGGGCCGGTGAGATAGCTCAGGGGCATAAGCGTCTGTCCGGCAAGTGCGAGGTCCTGAGTTCAACTCCCGAAATGCACATAAAGGAAAAAAAGGGCCAGTGATATCACTCAGCGGCGCAAGCACTTTCTGGCAAGCGCAAGGTCCTGAGGTTGACTCCCGGTACCCATGTAAAAAAAAAAAAAAAAAAAAGAGAGAAACTTCTTGCAAATAGTAGCATGGGAAAGTAATGTTTTTAATTACTGAATTTGTCATAGTTCACATGTTAAGATGACCAGAAAATATTCTCACCTGCTCTTTCTCATATAGGGCCTCTGCTTTCTCAAACTAATAATAAAATTTGTTTATTCAATGTTACAGTTTAATGGGCCAATAATAGTCCAGGTTCGTGTGTATGACAAGGAAAGAACTGCCAAGTGTATGTACACCCAGTAATAAGGAGTAAGTAGCTACATTTATTAAAGATCATGGGAAGTTGTGCTTAGGGCCAGTCCATGCCAACAAAGGTGCTGGGGTGACAGAAGTTCAGTGCACACCAGTCAAAGGTAGCAGCAGCAGAAAAAAGGGGAAATAGAAATTGATAACTCAGGCTTTCAGAATCTAAAGCCAGATACCTCTGCAAAGTGTCTCTCATTGAATCCTCCTTGGCAGCAGTTGTCATGGCCAGTGGTTGAGGCCATTGCTGGCAGGCACAGTGGGAAACCAAAGAACAAAGCCATGTCCATCAGCACCATCCTTCCCAAGAAACATGACCACACTCTGTCTACCCCCAAATTCCTCAAGGCAGCAACTCCTCCCCTCCTCTTTAAATCCTTTGTTCTACCCTCACTTCCTGCTGATCCTGCTCTCAGAACTCAGCCTACTTCCACAAGAGTGAATAAACAGCTATAGTTGGTTATACAGAGCTCTCTCAGGTGGTATCTCTCCCCCCCCATGCCTTTAACACCAGTATGACAGCCTGTGCTCTCACCTAGGGAATGGGGATTTCCTAGGCCATTGGTGGCAAACCTATGACATGCATGTTGCAGTAGCCATGCAGAGCCCTCACCATCAGCATGTAAGCCAAGTCACCCCAGCAGCCAAGCCTCAGATAACAGTTGTTTTTCCAAACTAAGACCTCAGTATTCAGGTTTAATTGCAGTGTTGGCACTTTGCAATAAATAAGTGGGTTTTGGGTTGAAGTTTGGGCACTCAGTCTCTAAAAGGTTCGTCACCACTGTCCTAGGCTTTTGTTATTTTATTTTGTACTTCTCTTAGGATAATGAAAGCTTGCATAGCTATAGGGGGCTGTTTAGAGTTAAATGGAGGTAAGAGTGTGACTCTCTCAGCACCTTTGTTTCTAACAGTGCTATCCCCCCCCCAAAGCTCTGATTCCCAAAAATCTTTAAGGCAAATTGAAGGAGGAAGTTCCATCTTCCATAGCTACTTCTGGCTGAATAGGGGTATTGGCCCTATCTACACAGAGAGCAAGGAACCTCACACTGACTAATCTATGAGTTCACGAGAGCTGAGCCCTTCCTCCAAAGATTTCTTGATGAACCATGGAAATGGAAGCAGGTTTTGATCTTGAGTTATGATCATCACCAGTATTTTGACAGCTGTCAAACAAGAAGAAACAGGGCCGGTGAGATGGCTCAGCGGCGTAAGCGCATGCCTTGCAAGCGCGAGGGCCCGAGTTCAACTCCTGGATCCCACATATGAAAAAGGGGCCGGTGATATCGCTCAGCGGCACGGGTGCCTGTTGGCGCGCGAGGTCCTGATGTCGACCCCCCGGTACCCACAAAAAAAAAAAAAAAACAAGAAGAAACAAATTTGACTAAGAGATTAAATATGTAAAGTCTACACAGTAAGGCAATGAGAAGCTTTAATAAAGGCCATGTCTAGGACAGTAGCAAAGACACCCAATTTCAGATATTTGGCCAGGACGTTCATGATTCAAACAGTTCTTCTGGATCTTGGAAGCACAGTCAGCCAGTTTTTGTGCCACTTCTCTTACTATTTTAGATCTGTTGACAAAGGAAGTACATTTTTATTTTAGGAACATACGTAACCCCTTTTTTTCAGCTGTTAGGATTTCTAGTCCCCTGTGATGTTGCATGGACACTGCTGCTAGTGAGTCTATCTGGTCTTGAAAGAAAGCAAGTTTGTCTAGGCTGTCAAGTCCTTCTGTGGCTGTTGATGATAGGAGAAAGATGTGATTAGCTTTAACAGCTCATGTAAGTTGTCACTGTTATTATTTCTATTAGAGGCAGTTTCTAATAATCCTGGATGATCCCAAAAAAAACAGAAAAAAAAAAGATGCCATGTTATAACTTGAAATAGGGGCCTTAAGTATAGTAAACAAGACAGTAACAAGACTACAAACAATTTACTTAAAGGGAGCAAACCATTTTACTTATGTGGTTTACCAGGGTGGTTGGTGGGTTTTTTATTTGTTTTGTTTTTTAAGAAACTTCAGAATATTTACTGGTTCATAGGTGTACAAAATTCATGGTCCCACTTTTTTGTCTCCTGGTGTCTCAGGGGTCTTGGGCTTTGGAGAAGCCCTGGAGAAGTGAATCCATCTATCTATTTCCTGTACCTTAATGTCAGAAGGGGTAGTTAATAGGGTTGTGAGTTCTTGTATTAGGCTATATTTTCCTGACTGCTTGACTTATTGAATGGAGACTGGCACCAGTAACCCTGTAGCCAAAGAATTTATCAATAATGGGCTTCAATCCCAATTTAACATTTTAAAGGAAATATTGTCTTTTTTGAGAGTACAGGTTAGGGTCCTTTAGCTGAATAACTACTGGAGTGGCCTTGACAATCCTCCCCAGGATGCTGTCATATCATGCTTGAGGATCTACATCTGGCAGAGACATCAGCCTCCCTAGGGTCAGGCTGGCTGGGTCCCTAGCAACTAGGACAAGTCCAGGGGTTTGCCAAGGGCTTGAGTATCAGAGTGTCCTTGAGTAGGGCCAATAGACTGTTTTAATTATTGGGATGGACAACTCTAGTGTCACCGTAAAGGCAGCTTAGGAAAGGAAATCTTTTAAACAGCAGTTCAGAGTAGGAGTAAAGAAAGCTGTCCGGTTAACTCCCTCAAGGCCCACAACAATTTTAGAATAGGATGAAAGCTCACCCTAATAAGAAACTAGAACTGAATAAATCACCCTACTATTGTAGAGAAGTATAATTTGTTTGCCTGCTACATTTAGAGTTATCCAAGGCTTCTGCAAATTGTAGTTCTCTTGTGTAAGAACCTTATTAGCTGCCTTGGGCACCATCACCACTCATTGTCCAGGCATTTTTCCTTGCCCATCATCGTGAGGGATGACCTCATCTTTTGCTGGGAATGAGAGCAGTCACTTTTCCAATGCCAAGGGTCTTCTTTCATGTTCTGAGAGCACCAACAAGGGCTAATAAAATACTGCCTTAAGATAATCTAAGTTCCTTTAGACTCAGAGTCTAAATTAGTGTATGACTCTCGGGCCCTATGTTAAGTAGATCCAGTCCTAGTAGGGTGTGGACTCTGCAGATAGCCTTTATCTCTTGAGGGTACTGACTGAGCAGGTTGTTGAGGAGGTAGCCTATAGGGAGGAAGAACTGACATGAGGGAGGCTTCTGTAGTCTCAGCAGAGGACTGATTACTTCTACAGTATAAATCAGGCCTCAGGTAGAGGGCCATAAAATCTTGAATGTAAGGCACCTGTGACCATCTTTCTTGTCACAATAAAGATATAATTGAAATATGGCATTATATTTCAGGCTGCCAAGAAGTTGCTACATCTCATTTTCCCCAAGTGGATACAAAGGCAATTTTTTTATTACATGGGTATACAAGATCATTTTTGGAAGGATCTTAAAATAAAACTCTCTCTAATGGTTGAAAAGATATCCAAGTGGAGTCTCAGAATGAATAGATGAAGCTTCTCCCATCTGTAGATAGGAGGAAAATTAGGTATTAGAATTTTAGCAGGCTTGTCTCTGAGTCAGTCTTCATTGGTGGTACCCGATACAGCATCTAGCCTTTTAGCTCTGAGTGACCTGATTAGGCTGAATTCCTTAGGATTAGGTCATAGAAGCCTTACAGAACCTTTTCCTAGGTTAGTTCCACGTGGAAACCGGACAGGACATACTCTAGGTTTTTCATAATCCTTTTCAGCTTATATTAAACTGTCTCCTGATAAAACTGAACTCTCTGGGGCTGGAAATCTCCAGCCTTGCCTGGGCATGTGCCACTTTCCGTTTGGAACCTTAGAGTCTCTTCTATGTCCATAGAGAGTCCATACACAGAGTCCAGAACTGGGATGCCTCACTGGCTGTGTATGTTTTACCCAGTTTTGAAACTTCCTGCTTTGGAAGGGGTAGCAATTGTCTCGCTCAGCAGAACCCCCAACCCTGGAATATTTTCCACAGATACAGCTCTCAGCCCCTCTAGCAGAGAAGCAGGCATTTCCATAGATATTGCACTACTGGCAGTCTAAAAAGAGGAAATAAGACCTGTCCCTGGAAAATTTTAAAGCTACAAAGCACACATATCTGGTGACAAAATCTCAAAATAAAAACCAGGCACTAAGTAAATTCAGTCTGCAAATACAAGTTACATGTCCTTTCCGTTAGGTACATAAACTTAAAGCCATGGTTATCACAATGAAAGCAAAACTGAGCAAATAGAGCAAAACTATCAGCAAAGTACTTCAGGAAGTGACAGCTTTAGGCGGGTTCTAAAACCCAGAGGTGATGAGTCAACCAGAACCAGCTGGGATTCTGCCAACTGCTGGTCAGGGTGAGCAGAAGCTGCTATGGTGGGATTTTTAAGACAGACCAATTTTTCTCTTCCCATATGGGAACACACTGTACCTCTTCACTCTTTTTCTGAGTTACCTAGAACCAACAGCTAAAAAAATTGAACACTCTGATAGCCAAAAGCCTGAGGGAAGAGAGAGGATCAGAAAAGAAGGAAAATTACTAAAACCTATAGAAAGGAAGCTCTTGTCATGAGCCCATGACCCATGAGGAAGTACAAATATCCTTGGTGCTAAACAAAAAGCTGCCCAAGTCCAGGGCAAATTACGAAGTACTCCATGGAGAAAATCAACAATTCAGTCAGGCCAAGTCCATGTCTCTTGGTGCCCTACCATGGGCAGGTATGCCAAAACATTTGCCTACTGGCAGGCTTCTCTCCTTGGCTTAGTCTCATCCCACTGAGGCATGCGCTATAGCCTCCAACATAGGCTTTCAACATTATGTGGATCAACAGCAGAATATAGTATATCAAAAACAATATGAGCCCAACTGATAGGCAGGAGTCCTCTTGTCCCCTGGAAAGACAGAAGCCTTTTGCCCCACAATTTAGTCATTTTCACATGGCAACTGGTCAGCTTCTCTTTCCACTTCCACAAAAAGCTTCTTGGTCTTATAGGGACAGGTGGCACTGTAGGTAGGGAAAAGATAGGATAAAGCCTTCATTGGTCATTATTAGGATCAATAGGGAAACTTACTAAAAGTTTCTGCCTCTACTACTAAAAGCAGTTTTTGCCTTCACAAGTAGACTCTACAGTTAGGGCAATTAAAAGGACAAAGAAAATAAAGTGAAGCTACGCCTGAGAGAGGCACCAGGCAACACAATTGCTATAAAGATTTATCAAGAAGAGTTAAATACTGAGGAAGCCAGAAATGAAAGATCAGGAAAGCCATCTCCCCACACACACCTAGGAGAGAATGCAAGAGTGATAAGAGACAGCCACCAAAGGACTCTTATTTAATATGTAAGATATGCACAAGCACACACACACACACAAACCTATACATATACACATACACATGCAAGTACATTCTCACTTTAACATACATATATTACACCAGATACACACATGTACACATGACCTCTTAACTTAATCATTAAGTAAACTGCCTTCCTAATAGGCCCTCCTATTAGGCCCTTCCCCTTCACTTATCCATTACAAAGGGAAAGGAAGAAACCAAATGGCCAGAAGGCCTAGATTAGGATCAAAGACCATCAAGAAAACTGGTCAGATACTGACAAGTATCCACCTGGGGGATGGGAAAGACACTAGTCCCCAATAAAAGGAGCCAGGGATAAAAACTTCTGGGTTTCAGTTCTGAAGTCCCCTACCATCTCACAGTAGCAGTCTATCCTCTTTTTGTCCTCTTCTCCCCAAGTAAAGCATCTTTGTTATATTAAACTTTGCCTATTTTTAGTTCTTTACTGGTGCTGGGTTTAGTTAGGATCACTGGAAGCTGCACTTTCAGCAGAACAGTGACATGGTGTGGTGACCTGTCTTTAAAGAACAGTGTGAGGCAGAGACCAGAAGAAACCATTAGGCTTCTGTAAAGGCAACATGGCATGGAATTTATTGTACCTGGGTGCAGGCAGAGGGCATAAAGGCCATCTGTAGGGAACAAAGAGAAGCCAGCTTTTTTAAAATAGGGTTTGAAAGAAGGCAAGGGACATTAGGCAGGAAGATCTTAGTAAACATCAGTCATCGAAGTTCTCTGGAAGCTTCATGCTTCAGTGGGCAAAGTCCTTGGGATATCCAGTGTGAATGTTTAGGTGTCTTTAGATGTCCAGGTGCTTGCAAGTTTTCATGTTCTATCTTATCTCTTTGAAGACATCCTGTGTTTGCCAAGGGCAGCCCCCAGTGCTGAGCTGAGAACAATGCCTCTGCTGGCAGACAGTTTGGGTACTGGTAGAATCATGTCCAAATAGAGCCTGTTTGAATACACTGTCCACTCCTAGATGTAACATTCCCATGTAAAAAAGAGTTGAGAAGGAAAAGGGAGTTACCCTCCTTTTTGGCTGAGTTGCTTATCTCCTGCTTCTGCTGAGATCTCCAAAGGTCTTTAGGTTATTGATGCCTCCAATATCTTGGAGGTAAGGTCTCTGGACTGCTGTATAGTAAAGTGTGTTGGCTGTTGTCCAGTGAGTTCTCCTGTGGTCTTTTGATGTCTTCCTGGCTTGGCTAGTGAGATGTTACAGTTGAATGGGCCAGTAGTCCAGATTCTTGTGTACAGTGTGAAAAGAATTGCCAAGTGTACACCCAGTGGAAAGTATTAAGTAGCTACCTTTATCAAAGATCATGGGAAGTTGTGCTCAGTGCCAGTCCATGACAGAAGACCACTGCACACTGTCCAAGATAGTAGCAGCAACAGGAAAAAGGGGAAACAGAGACCAATAACTCAGGCTTTCAAAATTTAAAGGCCAGGCACCTCTGCTTTTGGTTTGTCTTGTAGCAGAAAATGCCCACCCCAGCCAGTATACTTCAATTGCCTAGGTAACAATTCCTGTTACAGTTCCCGTTACTTCTGTTTCTTAGAAACAGCTGGTCACTGATGCATAGCTGGTCACTATGATACATACTGTAAAAACCAATCAAAGACTCTACCTCTGTACCTCCCCTTTGCAACCCCATAAAAACCTCCCTTCCTGGTCCTTTGACACCTGACATTTTTATAAGGATTGACTCCTTGTCAGTGCCATTCCAATGTTAAATAAATCTGCTTCCAAATCCTGGGTGTCATTTTGGTGTTTCTGTTTGCCATTGCATCCGGTGCATTGGCCCGGAAGACCGACTATGCTGACCTCTTTGGTCACCAGTCATGCCCCTCACAGATGGAGCAGGGACCTCTCCAGGTCTTGACAGGAAGGCACACCCTGGAGATTTCTCGAGTCCACTCTGAGGTCTGGAGGAGGATTCTTAGCAACTCACACCGGATCCAAAAAGTAGGAGGATGCAGTCTTGTCTGGTCATCAGATAATGTAAGACCCCCAGGGGTACCCCAGTTATTCTGCTTGTCCTGCTCAGCTTGAGCAGAAGGGGAGTCTGATCAAATCTCATTAGTCAGGGCCCCCCTCAAGGGAAGGGGGTTAGAATGTTTAACCTCTGAGTGCCTGTTAAATGAATGCATGAGTGAGAGGAATAGACAGCATAAGCCATAGGCTGCTCCATCTGTGCACCAAGACTGGGAAGCACAGGTCACAGTGGCTGATTGGGCCCTCACCTGCTGTTCTGTGGCAATCTACATATGGCATAATGGAGGCCTAACACCCTCCTTAGCTAAGTCGCACCTAAGTCCACATGAGGGGCACGGCCAGGTGGACATCTGAACAGTGTCTCTCTCTGAGGGCCACTCATCCTTTGTCTGTTGTGCCACCATTCAAGGGTACACCACACACACATAAGGAGCCAGAAATGGGAACAAATTAGTCAAAACCCATGGTCCTTGCCCAAAAATTTTAAAAAAGGGCTTTTCTGGTGATTATGGAGTTAAAATGAAATCAAGCTGCTGCAAGTCCTAAAACTGCTGCTCCCTGCATCTAAAAGAAAAAATAAAAATAAAAATAAAAATAAAAGAGGCCTATTCTTCCTGAGAATTCCGCCTTGGTAGATGAATCACCCCTCATTGGCCACCGCAGTTGCTGCCAATTAAACCAGATCTAGTCCAGTCAGTCATTGCCTGCTTTTGGCCACAGAGGCCCTCCACCTGGAGCCTTCTGCTTCACAGCTAGTCTATCCTGATCAGATGGCATCATCTAATGCCCACCTGAGATGACTGTCCACAATTCTGACTGTTCAACACAAAAATGTCCACATTTTGACTGAGGAAAACTGGACTGTCAGTCCTGACAAATGGGTTGCCATGGCCTTTCCCAAAGGTTTACCTACCTAGGAGCACAAAATCCAGCAAAAACAAAGCAACCCAGTCAAGCACTTCTCAGAGGCATCAAAGAGGGGGGGGAAAGCCCATTAACATGTTATAAGGGCTATGGGCACTAAAAAATAAATGCCCCTACAGATTAAAAGATAAGAATTCTTAAAAGGTTCTACCTGGATGAGATGACAACTTTTTCATCAGTCTGATGGGCTCAGACTAGGCCAGAGTGGGCTCCCTTCTTCCTGGTAGACAATAAAACAAAACTATCCTCTCACCCTTTCTGCCAGGCACAAAATTGCAGCCTGGGAGGACATCTCACCAAACATGAGTTTCTGTATATGCCTGAATGCCCCATCCTGCTTCTGGGAAGAGACATCCTCTTCAAGTTAAAGGTACTGAGCCAGTCAGCCTCCCTCTTGTAATCCCAGAAATTTTTTGAGTGTTCTTGCATGTTTCATTTTTCAAGAGAACTTTAGTTATCATTTTCTCTGTTTCTCTACAAAAACATTTTAGATGATGATATCACTGAATATCCAGATGAGTTTAGAGAGAAAAAATAATTTTGAGGCTTAAAAGTATGTCTTTCCAGTTTTTCAAGTCTTCATTGACACTCTCTTAATTGCTTTTTAAAGTTTTCTTTATGCAAATGTTTATCTTTATATGTCATAGAAAAAGACATGCAGAAAGGCTCAGATTCTGAAATCTTTGATTATTCTTATCTAGTCTAGACAGGCCTGTGTCATAATTTGCCTGTAACAATGATACAGTGGCAACACTTAGTGCAAAATAGAACTTTAAAAGTTAGATATTTTTAGAGATAAGCAATTTCTTCAAGCTTCCTCCCACTGAACACATAATCAACAAACTCTGCACTTCTTAGCACAGAAGTGACAGAAGACAAAGATGCTGGCCCCAGGAGGCTGGAGCTCAATTTCCTTTTCTCAAGAAAAGGAACAATGAACTGAAGATGGCTGGAAGCAGTAAAGCACATGTGGAGATCTGCATTATCTCTCTGTGCTCCCCCTCCCCTCTATTTCCTACTATAAAAGACACACCCACCTATGCATGGTAAGATGGTGATTTGAGAAAAATGGGCCCCTCCACCTCCTGGGAGGTAGCATTGAATAAATCCTTTTATCTTTATGCCAAAATAAATGGCCTCCTTTTATTTGGTCAGCATGAGCAAACAAATCTGAGCATATAAAACCAAGTGGCTGATAATACCATTTTTGTGTGATTTAAATAAATGACGGCTGTTCAATGATAAATTCTTTCTGTGTTACATAGACATAGACTGGCCTTTCATTTGCAGCTACAACTATTTGAGGAGGCTGTATCATTTATACCTCTGTTTTTTAGTTTCATATTCTGAAGTGTATCCATGTATATATGGACTGCCCCATTCCTAGAATGATACATGGATAAAGTGCTTTTTAACACTGGGCTTTGGAACAAATCACTTTCTCTGGGCTTTAGCTTCCTAATCCATAAAGTGTTCGGCTTTGTATCCAAGCATATTGTGAAGATCATATACATTAATATAGGTAAATGAATGAGATAAACACATTGTCTTAGTTACTTTCTCATTGCTGGGACAAAATACCAGACACCTACAAGTTAAAGGAGGAAAGATTTACTTTGGCTCACAGTTTGTAGAGGTTTCAGTCTATAGTTGGCTGGCTCCAAGGCAGGGCACCATGGAAGAGGGGCATCACAGAGGATAGGGGAATCACTCCATGGCATAGCAGGCCAGAGACAACAAGCAGCAAAGCAGCAGCAGCAGCAGGAGCAGCACCAATATGAGCAACAGCAGCAGAAGCAAGCCTGCCTTTTGCTTTTATCCCAAACAAGCTGCAAACCTCTTGGATGGTGCTACCCACACCCAGAACTATGCTAATTCCAATCAATGGACTAATTCAGTACCACATACACTTAATCCTAGTATCACACACCCTAGATCTAGCCAGTTCTGAAAAGCCCCACCTATGAATGAATGAGGCTTTGCGGGGGACATCTAAATACAAGCCAAAACAAACATTATACCAATCCCAAGAATTTTTATAAATTAGATTTATTTCACAGATACCTTTTCTCTCTGCAGCTGTCGTTTTCCAGACATTTGCAAAGATTTTGAATTATTTGAAATTGTACTTTAATGTGCTACGAGATGGCACGTCCCCAGGGAATTTTGTTTTCAATTTCTTAGTGTCCTGAACAAAAAAATTAGTCAAGACACACAGAAAAGGCGTCAGTGATGTACATTTATCAAAAGTGGAAAAGAAGTATGCTCTACAGAGTAACAATGAGCTGGTGAACAGACTCACAGTGCTGGTGAGGATAAAGGAAGGGGGCTCTTTTGTATCTGGAATTGCTGGAATGGCTTCTCCCTCATGCAAATAAGGCATTGAGATAGTTGTCCTATCCAAAACTCACTTGGTCTGGTGCCAGATTTGAACTGCCTTATCAAAAGACTTGCTTGGCTTCTTATCAGATGTAGATGAAGAATTGAAAATAGCACTTTTCTGTTTGGTTTCTTGTACAGTGCTCAGGGGCTGCAGAGTCATCCTGGACTCTGAGATTCCATGACTTTGACACATTCTGCCCAATTGTGTAATTGGTTTGCACCAGCCCTAATCTCCTACTTCAAATGTGTCCTGAGAATGTTTTCTTCTTTCAAAACTGCACTTTTCACTTCCCCTTTTGCCCAGATCTCAGGTGCCGAGTGCTCCACTTGCTCCCACCTACTCTTTCAACACTCACTGACAGCTTAACCATCTAGATTTAATTTCCACCCCTTCATGGAAATGGCTTCTTCAGTGATCAACAATGTCATCCTAATAACCAAATCCAGCAGCCTCTTTGCTGTATTCATTTGGCTTTTTAAAATTGTCTTCATCTGTTTCTAAAAAAATTTTTTATTAGTACATGCTTCTGATACATGTTTACATTCCTTGTAGGGAATTGGTACATGTACATAATACATTTTAATACCTTTTTTTTCATTCCCTTTCCTTCTCCTCCCTCCTCCTTCCTCCACACAAGCTTAAATTTCTCTTTTTTTTTTATGTGGGTACCAGGAGTCAACCTCAGGACCTCGCCGCTTGCCAGCAGGCACTTGTGCTGCTGAGCGATATCACCGGCCTTTTTTTTTTCCTTTATGTGGGTTCCAGGAGTCAAAATCAGGACCTCACTCTTGCCAGCAGGCACTTATGCCACTGAGCTATCTCACTGACCCTGTCTTTTTTTGACATAGGAAAATTTTATTCTTTTAACAATCTTTGTTACAATGGGTTGTACTTGAGTACTGCTTATAAAATTGGAGAATAAAAATGTAAAACAGAAAATAAACTTAAAGATTACTATTTTTAAAAAATTAAACCTTCCTCCATTCCTATTGTTAATGTTTATTACTGAGTCTGTAACTTGTTCTGGAAACCTTACCATATACTATCTTGGCAACAATGGCAACAAGTACAAGTGCATTGAAAACAGAAATTGAGACAATTTTATTCCAACAGGAAAGAGTGGAGAGTTCTAGTTGGATGTATGGTGTAGTCTTTCATGCTGCATAGTTCTGGTAGGTATGGAGTGTCCACATAAACTGAAGGTTTTCCAGTATTATCCATGGTAGATTCACTGAGTCCTGGCTGGGCTTACAGTGGACAATTTAAAACATCAGTGGGTCTTAATTGTATTATTATAAAGGAAAGGGGTTAGATCTAGGCTAGGCAACATGGAAGTCTTTTCTTACACCAGGGTCCAATGATTTTCTCTTTCTTGGGGATGACATGAACTAAAGCAGATGACTCCAGAAGATGCCCTGTATTAGGGTGAAGAGAAGATTCCATGTAAGTCACACTAAGTCATACCATGCCCTTGCCAGCACACCTGTGATGACCCTACCACATGATCTCCACATGCTCCTCATCTGCAGTCCTAGACTGGATATTGGCCCAACAAGGGGGCATTTGTGCAGTCCTTTATGACAACTGTTGCATATATGTTAACACCTCTCAACAGGTGGAAACCAGAACTCAGGTCATTTTACAAAATGTTAAATGGCTACATGAACAGCAGGCAATAAATTCTCTAACCTCCCAAGTATTTGAACAAATTAAGGGATGCTTTCCAACTATTACCACCTGGTTCCTTCCTTTTTTAGGTCCATTAGTAGCCATCCTCTTATTGTGCCTATTTGGACTCTGTATCCTTAACTGTCTTTGTTTTACCTCAGACAGAATTGAGGTCATCAAGCTACAGATGGAGCCTTAAGTGACTATATCCTTTACCTCCCAAATTCAACCTTCTACCTGGGACCACTCAACAGACCCCCTGAAAAGGGTCCTCCTAACATTCCCACTCTGAATCTGTTAAGCCAGAAGTAGCCAGAGTAGTCATTATCCTTATTCCCAGCAACAGTTGGAGGATGCATGGAGAGGGGGGAAATGTAGAAATAGGGGACCTCATAGGTAGGGAAGAAACAGAAGTCGACCCCTGGAAGAAAATACAAGGAAAAGCAAGAAACTGAATGCCTGCTAAAAGAGGAAATAGATAATTAGAGCTAAACAAGCTAGCTGGACAGGAAACAGTGTCCAGCTAAAAGAGGAAATGGGTGATGACCATAGCAGCCAACAGGTAATCATGACACAGACAACTTGAGGCCAATGAACAAAAGGAGCATAGTGCTCAGTGAACAACAGCAGGCCAATAACAAAAAAGGGGAGAAAAAGGTATTTTTTTAAAGCAATGAAGCAGAAGGACTGCTGCTTAACCTGTGGACTCCCAGCTCTAGGACCCTTCCTCCCTGTGAGGTGCTCTTGTTCCACTTTCCTTGCATAAACTAACTTTCACTTTGCACTGTCTTCATGACTTTGTTCTTTTATTTCTATACTGGTTTGAGAATTGGACCAAGAAAAAAGACCCCTAGAGCAACATTACAGGAACATTCAAGCATACCCTGGTAACTCATCACCTTAGCTTCCCTAGGCAGGCTTTCTTCTTTCCACCAACCAGAGACTTACTATGCTTGTTTGTTGTTATGTCTAGGATATTTTAGTTACAAGTGGGTGGATTTAAGAGAAAGGAGGTTGCTCCGTCCTAGAAATTATCCATATTATTTTCTAGGAAAAGAAAATCATTCTATTCTATTGTGACCATTGGTAGGCACGAGGAATTGAAAGGAAAACTAAAAACCAATTTAACTAAAATGTTCCATTTGGCCATTAACTCATAGAACTCTAGGAATGAAAAGGCTTTTAAGAGTCTAGCCTCACATCTTCCTTTTATGGTGGGAAACCAGGGCTCAAAAAGATAACAGGACTTGTTCTAAATCAAATAGTAAATCAGACGAGAAACTAAAAACTAATTTATTCTTTCCTCTCTCATCTGTGTTCCTTATTATCTTCAAAGGCCATTATATTATTTTTAAAACTCATTTTTCTTACATTATAACTGATCAGAGGACATTTACATTTGTACCAGTCTTAATATGGAACAAGGAAGAACAAAGTATACAGTTGTTGCTTTTTAATGATGATGATGGTGACACATTCAGGGGAAAGGAATAAAAAAGAGCAAAGACTTATTTATTTTTCAGTATCAGTTTAAGGAAGCTATTTGCTAACCATCAGCTAATACATCAAAGTCAAATTTATCTGGGAGCCTTTCAGCTATCCAGCTTTGGGTGTGGATTCAAGATTAAAAGTATATTCAGCTCAGAGTTCATTTTGGGCTCCACTTTGAAATTCTTTAATTCAGTCTAAATGACAGTGAACCTTATGTTTTTAGTTAAAGGTCCTAGACTCATTGTCAGCTCTAGGTTATCAGAATTCAATAAAATCCATAATTTTTATATAAAAATCTTTATGTTTTCTTAGAACAATTTCATATCCATCATCTCACTGCATTTTAAGAGATCCAAGAATGTGTGTCTGGTGGCCAGGGTTTGTTTGTTTGTTTGTTTTCTTATTTAGCAAATGAGGACTGCAAAACTTTTATTAAGTGAAAGTTCTGAAGTCGTAAAGAAAAAAGAAACTTGATGCCAAAACCAGGACTAAACCCAAGCCACCTGACTTTCTACTACAATATGATGTCACAGAAAAGAGAAAATGAAGCAGAAATGCCTACAAATATAATTTTTTAGTGTTTCCTCAATCTGCTGAAGCAGCCTTCTGAAATACTTTGGTTCAGCCTGAGCAGCTATATCCATCCCTGTTGTTATGTTGTTATGATACTAAACAAAGTTAGTATAATAAACTTTGCAAATATATAAAGCTATTCTATAAAGTCAGAATTCCTTTCAAAATTGCCATAAATAAAAGTATGTAGTTCTATAAAGAGTAGAGATTGCCACAAAATATGAAAAATCCCTTAAAAGTCACAATTTAAAAAGTTTAACAAAGTACAATTCATAGTGAATTGTTAGGTTTTGAGAGATTCGATCTCAGTTGAGATTGTGTTAAAGAGAGTCAGTGACAGGCAAGGAAAGACCATGGCAAAGAGACCAGCAGAGATACAGAAAACTACATACAGGCAGACACAAAAAACCCAGGAGAAGAAAAAGGAGAGAATTGTGAGATGATAGAAAAATGAAGGAGTGAGATAACAAGAAAGACTGAAGAGGAGTAAACAAGAATTAAGGAGTGAGAGAGAAGAGAAAGAAAAAGATGGAAAGAAAAGGAAAAGTGAGTAGAAATGGGTACAGGGAATTAGTAGGAGAAAGGAATGAGTGAGAAAAAAGATACAGAAGAGACAAAAATTTGTAAGGAGGAGAACTAACTATTTTTCGAAAGTGAGAGACATTAAAAGTGTCATCTTCGTCAGATGCATGCCTGTAATCCCATCTCACTGGAAAGTACAGACAGAAGGCTGTCTCAAAAATTAAAAAAGAGATAGGGTCCAGGGTCAAAGATGGGTGAGTGGTGAGCAGCAGAAGAGCCTCTCTGAGATTTGGTGTTCCGACACTGGAATACAGCAACTTGAGGAAAAGGAGGGAAGTGGGTCCCTGGCAACCAGGAAGGATCTGAAGCTAGAATTGAAGCCAACAGGGAAAGGAAAGAGAGAGAATTCTATGCAGAAGAAGGATATGGCAGGTGGCACTTTCTCCCTGAGCCCCAGGTTGTAGTGTGGGAGGGGAGGCTCAAACCTGTAGATGCATGGTGACTACTGGCAACATTAGAGGGCTCCACAAAGGAATGCACAAGTGGAACAAGTGGTGGACACAGTGGACTGCAATGGCTGGTGAGTTGTTCAGGTTCAAATGTCCCCCATGAAAGGGTGACTGGCCAGTAGTCATCTTCGAGAGGGGCCAACTGAGCTCAGAACAGCTGCGGGCTGGCTCCATGTAGCAGTTCCAAGTGTCAGGGTGAGGCTGCTGAGTTCAAGTTGGCAAGAGGTCAGAGAGCGAAGTTCAAGCCAGCATGGAGTGTTACAAGCTGAACAAATCAGGTTCCAGCCTCACAGCCAGAAACCAGCCTGGAATTCATTGGAACTAAATGTGCACACTTGCTGGGATTATCCACTACTCGTCAATAAATCTTCAGCTAGCTTGCTGGGGTTAATCAACTCAAATCTGAAATCTGCCCACATTGTCTATCAGTGGCAGAAGAGACACGCCTTGAAATGGACTTCTTATTTTCTTCTCCTTTTTTTTCTTTTGTCTATCTTTTCTTGTTTTTGTTTTGTTTTATTTTTTCTTTATTGTTTTTTCTTGTTTTTATATGAGTGTGAAAAATATTTCTAGTTTTTTTGTTGTTGTTTTGTCTTGTTCTTTTTATTTCTTCCTTTTCTCTTTCTCTTCTGTCTCCTTCACCAGTTTCCTGAAGTTTGTGTAATCTTTCTTTTTCTTCCAGCTTCTACTCTCTTCCTCTTCTTCTATGTCTCTATTTGTCCCCCATGGCCATTTAAATTTTCTCCCCTGAGGGTAAAATCACCATAGTGTGGGTTTATTTACTGTAAACAATTTTCTGGTTCATTTTAGTTTTTGTTATATAACCACAAATCTAGTTCATGTGGCTAAAGGTGGCAAAGTAATAGTAACCACAGTTTGTCATTTTCCAGGCTGTTTGATGCTATTGTTATTGCTGATTGTACTATTTTGGCCAAGGTGACATAATTGTTCTAAAAAGTTGTTCTTTCTGATATACCAAGACTGAGATTGCATAAGGGTGAACGATGTTATAGGCCAGTGCCAAAAAAACAGGGGCTGGGCCAAGTAGGCAGCAAGTTCTCATCCCCAGTAAATAGAAGAGGTAGGATCTTACAACAGACTCAAAACCAAAAATCCAGCTACATTTGGAAGATATCTCAGAAAAGTAGTCATTTAATAAGGGTTCTAAATACTAGCATTGAGCTACTCCCCATAAGCAATTTACAAGCATCAATCCAAGAATTAAACTAAAAAAAAATAGAAAAAGAGAAAACACTTAAATAAGATGCAACCCCAGACTTCCAGCTAAGCAAAGGAAAGACCAGGGGGCAATGAAGTGGAACAATTTGATAGCCACCCACCTGGACTCTCTGAAGTGGTAATAGTGGAAGTAACAAAGTTGATGAACAAGGCTTTAGAAAAAAATCTAATCAGAAATAATTTCTGGAATAACGACAGATATGGTGACCATAATGAAAGACATGCTTAGTGACTCTAGAGAAGATACAGATAAAAAAAATAGAGGAGCTTAAGAAAACGATGAAAACCATGAATGCCCAACATAGGAAAGAAATGGAATCCATGAAACAGATTCAAACAGATATCCAGGAGACTAAAAATGTCATTGAAAGTACACACAGCAGAATGACCAAATGAGAGAACAGAATATCAGATATACAAGGCAGGGTTTCAGTTAGTGATCATGAAAAGACAGATTTCATAAAAATAGCAAGGGGCCATGAAAAAACAATCCAGCAACTGCTATATGATACAAAGAAGAATAAAATAAGAATAACAGAAAGAGATAGCACAAATGACATGAAAAACCTCTTCACAGAAGTAATGGCAGAAAACTTCCCAAGCAGGGAATAAGAATTTGACATAAATGTAAGTGAGGCATATAGAACTCCAATTAGCCATGACCAAAATAAATCTACACAGCATATGATAGTCAAGATTCCAGAAGTTCAACACAAGAACAGAATATTAAAAGCTGTTAGAGAAAAAAAAAATCATCTATAAAGGAAAGCCCATCAGAATCACATCAAACTTCTACACACAAGCCCTCATGTCAAGGAGAGTTTGGAGTGAAGTATTTCAAGCTCTAAATGAAAACAACATCCAAGCCAGACTGACACGTCCCGCAAAATGATCTTTCAAAATTGATGGAGAAATAAGATACTTCCATGACAAAGAACACCTGAGGAAATTCATGACCACCAAACCAGTACTCCAAAATGTTCTTAGGGACATTCTAAGAGAGATAACAAGGACTACAACTCCATGAACCCCAATAGACTGAATCCACCAAGCAAGGAAGGCAATTAAACAGAGGGGAAAAAGTGAACCAAGAATAGGAAAATAACATGAGAAGGATAAGTCAATACATATCAGAGTTGTAACCATCAATGTAAATGGTCTCAATTCAACAATCAAAAGAAACAGACTGGCAGAATGTATCAAGAAACAGGATGCAATAATATGCTGCAACAAGAAACACATTTAATTCAAAAAGAAATACATCAACTAAAAGTCAAAGGGTGGAAATAATACTGCATGTGACAGGAACCTGGAAAAAAGCAGGGGTAGCTCTTCTACTTTCAGAAAATGTGGATTTCAAGCCAAGACTGATTAAGAGAGACAAAGAAGGTCACTACATCCTTGTAAAGGGAATGATCCAAGAGGAAGAGATAACAATCATAAATATATATGCACCAAATAGCAGTGCACACAACTACATAAAACAGATATTAATGGACAAGAAAAATCAAATAAACACTAATACAATTGTAATTAGTGACCTCAGTATCCCACTGTCACAAACAGAAAGATCAACTAGACAAAAATCAACAAATATTAGAGCTAAACCAAACCTGTGAACAAATGGACTCAGTAGATGTGTACAGTGTTCCACCCAAAAACATCAGAATACACGTTCTTCTCAGCTGTATATGGGATGTTCTCCAAAATAGACCCCATACTAGTTCATAGAACATGTTCAAGTAAATGCGAAGGAATTGAAATTATCCCATGCTTATTGTCAGATCATAGTGCAATGAAATTGGAAATCAATGGCAAAAGAAACCACAAGAACTTCATAAACACACGGAAATTAATTAGCACCCTCCTGAACAACCAATGGGTCACAGATGAAGTTAAAGAAGAAATGAGACAGTTTCTAAAATTAAATGATAATGGCAATACAACATATTGGAACTTAGGGGACACAATAAAAGCAGTCTTATGAGGGAAATTTATAACAGTGAATTTCCATATCAGAAAAAGAGTGAACTCAAATAAACAACCTAACGTTGAACCTCAAGCATCTAGAAAAAGAAGAGCAAGTCAAGCACAAAGTTTATGATAGGGAGGAAGTCATAAAGATTAGAGTAGAAATTAATGCAATGGAGGCTAAGAGAACAATACAAAGACTCAATGAATCTAAGAGTTTGTTCTTTGAAAGTTTAAATAAAATTGACAAACCTTAGCCAACCTTATCAAAAAAAGTAAAGACTCGACTCACGGTACCCACATATGAAAAAAAAAAAAAAAAAAAACAAGAAAGTAAAGACTCAAACCCATGCAATTAGGAATGAAAAGCCTGAAATCCCAACAGATCCTGCAGAAATCCAGAAGATCATCAGTACCTATTTTGAGAAACCTGTATTCTAATAAGATGGAAAACACAGAAGAAATTGACAGATTCCTAGATACGTGTGAATTACCAAAGGTGAATCAAGAAGATACCAGAATTCCAAATAAAGCAATATCAATCAATGACTTTGAAGTTGTAATAAAAAAAAAACTATCAACAAAGGAAATCCCAGGCTGTGATGGATTCATTGCTGAGTTCTACAAGAAATTTAGAGGGCACTTAATGCTGCTACTTCTCAAATTCCTTAATGAAATTGAAAGGCAAGCAATACTCCCAAAGTCATTGTTGGAAGCATTACCTGATACCAAAACTAGAGAAGGATCCAATCAAAAAACAGAACTATAGGCCAGTCTCCCTCATGAACATAGATGCAAAAGTCCTCAATAAGATGCTGGAAAAGAGAATGCAGCAAATCATCAAGAACATTATAAACTATGACCAGGTAGGATTCACCCCAGGGAGGCAGAATGGTTCAATATATACAAATCAATAAATGTAATAAACATATTAACAGAGCCAAGGACAAAAAAAATCATCATTTCAATAGATGGAGAAAAAGTGACAAATCCAACATCCATTCATGATAAAAACCCTACAGAAAATTGGAATAGATGTTTTTTATCTCAAATCTGATAAAAGCCATCTATGGCAAACCAACAGCCAACATAACACTAAATGGACAAAAACTGAAAGCTTTCACTTTAATATCAGGAACAAGACAAAGATGGCCACTATGACCACTCTTCTTCAATATAGTTCTGGAAACATTAGCCAGAGCAATTAGATAAGAGAAAGAAGTAAGAGGAATAAGGATAGGAAAGGAAAATTTTAAATTACCTTTATTTGCAGATGACATGATACTCTACATAGAAGACCCCAAAAGCTCCACCAAAAGACTTGTAGATTTATCTTTTTATTTTAAAGAGAAAAAAAGACAGAATTTCAAAATAAGATAATAGGACAGTAACGATAATTAATACATTGCACACTGTTATCTTCAAAGGAGTTGCTTAGATTACAAGATACAGGCATGAAATATTAAGACTCCTAGATTTAATAACCAAATTCAGTAGCATAGCTGGATACAAAGTCAATACTCAAAGACAGTTGCATTCTTTTTTTTTTTTTTTTGGGTGAGTACCGGGGGTCGGCCTCAGGACCTCACGCGCCAGCAGGCGCCCCCGCCGCTGAGCGATATCATCGGCCCATTTTTCGTATGTGGGTTCCGGGAGTCGAACTTGGGCCCTCGCGCTTGCCAGGCAGGAGCTTACGCCACTGAGCCATCTCACTGGCCTGACAGTTGCATTCTTGTACACAATAACAAACACACTGAGAGAGAAATTAGGGAAACATGGCCTTTCACAATATCATCCAAGAAAAGAAATACTAAGTAATCAATCTAACAAAGGAAGTAAAAGACCTTTACATTGAAAACTATAGTACTCTGAAAAAGGAGATCAAAGAGGATATCAGAAATTTGAAAAATATCTCTTGCTCTTGTGTAAGAAGAACCAAAATAGTGAAAATGACCGTACTTCCAAAATTGTTATACAGATTTAATGCAATACTGATCAAAATTCCAATAACATCCCTCACCCAGAGAAAATAATCCTAAAATTCATTTGGAACCAGAAGAGACCTAGAATAGCAAAAGCAATTTTGAGCAACAAAGGCAAGTTAGGAGGCATCACAATCCATGACTTGAAATTATACTACAAAGTTATTGTGGTAAAAACAGCATAATACTGGCAAAAAACAGAACAAAGACTCAATAGAACAGATTAGAAGATGCAGAAACAGCTCCAAACATAACTCAGCCAACTTTTTTTTGACAAAGGAAACAAACACCTCTGGAAGAAAGATAACCTCTGTAATAAATAGTGCTGAAAAACTTGGCTTTCCCCATGAACAACATTTAAACTAGGCCCATATGTTTCACTGTGCACTAAAATAAAATTGAAACAGCTCAAAGATATAAATATTAAAACAGAAACACTAAATCTGCTGGAAGATAGAATAGGTAGAACTCTTGAAGACATTGGTGTAGGCAAAGACTTTTTGAAGAAAACCCTGATCATGCAAGAACTATCACAAAGAATCAACAACTGGGATTTCATCTCATTAAGGAGATTTTGCACAGAAAAGAAAAAAAAAAAAAAAAACAAGAAACCTGTCAACAGATTGAAGAGACAACACATGAAGTGGGAAAAAATTTTTGCCACATGTACCGGATACAATGCATTAGTATCTAAAATGTGTAAAGAATTCCAAAAATCAGAGCCCCCACATTTAAAGATCTAATCCAAAAATGGGCATCTGAAATGAAGAGACAGTTCTCAGATGAAGAAGTAGATAGAAATGGCAAATAAATGCATGAAAAAATGTTTAACATTGCCGGTCTTTAGAGAGATGAAAATTAAAACAATGCTGAGATTCCATCTCATCCCAGAAAGAATGGCCATTATCAAGAAATTGACCAATAACAAATGCTGGCAAGGCTGTGGGGATAAAGGAATCCTTCTCGACTGTTGGTGGGAATGTAGACTGATGCAACCACTGTGTAAATCAGTATGGAGATTCCTCAAAAAACTGAAACTGGAGGTTCCATTTGTTTCCAATCTTGCTATTCTCCCAAAAGAATTAAAAGTACCATGTTTATAGTGGTACAGTTTGTAATAGTCAAATCTTGGAAGCAGCCCAAATGCCCATCAACTGATCAATGGATAAAGATATGGTCTTTTTAAATATATAACAGAATATTACTCTGCCCTAAAGAATGATAAGCTTGAGATATTTCTAGCTAAGTGGATGCACCTTGAGACCATACTCTTAAGTGAAATAACAGATACACATATTAAAATGTTGCATGTTCTCTAATGTGATAAACTGAAAGTTTAAATAAGGACCAATATCTATAATAGATGTTGGGAAATGGGAAGAAAATGTTCAAATGAGAAGGGGAAGAAGGGAGGGGGAGGAGAAAAGGAAGAAAGAGAAAAGAAAAAAGTTCAAAAAGGAAAAAATGGAAACAAAGCTTTTGTAAATAAAGAGGGGAAGAGGGGTTGAAGGGAGGGAAGGGGAATAAAGAAAATGAAGCAAGACATATCATGTACAAGTGCAAACTTCCTATGATGAATGCTATAATTATGTATATCTAAAATGTCTGACCTAGAACTATGTAATGAAGAACTGAATCATTATGCTTATAACCACTACTACATAATGGCACATAGGTGACTAAGGGTGGTGGACAGTGAAAAAATACTAACAGATATCCCTTGAGTTTATAATTGTTAGTTATCACTTTTAAATTTCCAAAGCATTTCAGACACATTATCTCATAAGAATGATTTGCCTCATTTGCCCAGAATTTATAACTTTTCCTTTTATTATTTTCTAGTAAAGTGTTCTGAAATGAAAAGTGATTTTACAGGGGGCTTGTAAAAAACTATAAAAGTAAAAATTATGGTTATATATATTTAAAATTATGTCATTGTTTTTCTTTCCAGTCTCCTAAACAAATGCTCTGTTTAGTACTTAATTATTTCTATGTATGATGGGAATCTGGATTCTGTATTTTACAGTGATGACTCTTCCTAATTCAGACTTAACAGAAACTCCCCTCTGTTGATTAAACATGTTACATAATATGCTTACATTTGGAAAATTTTACTCTATTGATCAAAAACCTCAAAATTTACTCAGTAAAAGATTTATTCGATAAAAAAGGTTTTTTTGCTTAAAAAAAATGAAACATTGTCTTTGCTGTCCCAGAAATCATGCTTTTTGCTGGGATGGCCATTTTAATTGATGCATTCATTAGCCCATTAGATTTTAGTAGGTCTACTTTATGCCTTTTGTAGCATGTAACTGTATTATTATTCATTAATGCACCCATGAAAAAGGTATGTATTATCAAGAAAACATTGCGTATGAGATCCTAGTAATAAACCCAGTAAATCTTCATATTTTCATTCACAATTGCCTCAGAAATCAGACCTCAGTGTGCCTGCAATGACCACTGCTCTTCTTTCTGTCAAAAGAAGGAAGGAAAGGAAACCTGCTGTCTTAGTTACTTTCTCATTGGTGGGACAAAATACCTATGCCCACAAGTTAAAGATGGAAAGGTTTATTTTAGCTCACAGTTTGTAGATGTTTCAGTCCATAGTTGGCTGGCTGTAAGGCAGGGAGGCATGGCAGAGGGGCATGACAGGAAGAAACAGCTTATGGCATGACATGCAGGGGGCAGGAAGTGGTCCTTTTTTTTTTCCTTTATATTCTATCCAGCCTACTGTTTGGTGCCACCCACACCCAAGGTGGGTCTTCCTTCTCTTTTGCAAAAGATCTCTCTCCCTGTTTCCTATTATATTTTATTTTGCTCTTTAATTTATTTACATTTTGAGTATGACCACTTCCTCCAGGAGGTGGTTAGATCAGCCACAATAGTAGCATTTTCTACCACAGTTCTCTGGAAATTGAAAATTAGTCCACTGATTGGTTTGGCATAGTTCTGGGCAGGGTTAAGTGTTCCCTACCCTGGATGTGAATGTAACTCACCGTAAGGCCAGATTGACTGAATAAGATTTAAAAGACAGAAGGAGGGTTGCTGCTTGGTACTTGTTGCCTTGCTGCCTTCTGCCTGCCATGAACTCTTTCTTCTATGCCATGCCCTGCTGTCATGCCACCTAGCCTTGAAGCTAGACAACTATGGACTGAAACCTCTACAAACTATGAGCCAAAATAAGCTTTCCTCATTTAACTTTGGGTGTCAGGTAATTTGTCTCAGAAAAGAGAAAAAGAAACTAAGACACCCTCCATTCCCTTCCCTCTGTGTCTTGGTCCCCTTCCCATTTGCAAAACATATCTTCCTGTTCCTATTAGCTATCTCTTATTTTTCTTTTTAATTTATTTATACTTTGGGTTTCTCATACAAGAGAAATAATGCAGCATTTAAACTTGTGTGTCTCATTTATTTCATTTAACAGTATAGTCTCAAGTTGCATCCATTTTTCCTATACATGGCTCAATTTTATCCTTCTTTATAGCAGAGTAGTACTCCATTGTGCGTAAATAACACATTTTCTTCATCCATTCATCTGTTGATGGACATAGAGGCTGCTTCCAAAATTTGGCTATTATGAATTGTGTAGCTGTAAACATGGGTATGCATGTATCACTGTAACATAATCTCTTTAAGCCTTTTGGGAAGATACTTAGGAGGGAAACAACTGGGTCAAATGGAATGTCTATTTTTAGTTTTTTTTTTGTTTTGTGGGTACCAGGGGGTCGACCTCAGGACCTCGCGCGCCAACAGGCACCCGTGCCACTGAGCGATATCACCGGCCCCTTTTTCGTATGTGGGAACCGGGAGTCGAACTCGGCCCTCGCGCTTGCAAGGCAGGCGCTTACGCTGCTGAGCCATCTCACTGGCCCTTTATTTTTTATTTATTTTTTATTTATTTTTATTTTTAGTTTTTTGAGGAATCTCCATACAGTTTTCTGTAATGATTATACTAATTTATATTCCAATGAACAATGTAGAAGTGTTCCTTTTTCCATGCGCCCACACCAGCATCTACTATTATTTAACTTCTTGATGATAGCCATTCTTTCTGGAGTAAGCCAGGATCTCAGTGTTCTTTTAATTTGCATTTCTCTATTGGCCAGTGAGCTTGAACATTTTTCATGTATTTATTGGACGTTTTTACTTCTTCTTCTGAGAATTATCTGTTCACTCCAGTTTCCATTTTCATGTCTTATTTTGGGAGGGTCTGCCTTTTTTTGTTTTTTATATATTCTAGATATTAGTCCTCTGTCTGAGGAGTAGCTGGCAATTTTTTTTTCCCATTCTGTAGATTGTGTCTTCATTCTATTGGTTGTTTCCTTTGAAGTGCAGTTTTCCCAGCACCATTTGCTAAACAGGCTATCTTTCCTTCAGCTTATGTTTTAGACCCTTTGCATAGATCAGATGGCTGAATGTGCCTACTGTTGCTTTTGCTTCCTTTTTTCTGTTCCATTGATCTACATGTCTGATTTTGTGCTGATACCATACTGTTTTTATCACGGTAGCTTTTTAGTATAACTTGAAGTTTGGTGTTATGATGCCTCCTACTTTGCTCTTGTTGCCCAGTATGGCTTCTTCTAATCTGGGCCTCTTCTGGTTCCATATGAATTTTAGGATCATTTTCTCTAGTTTTGTGGGGAATGCTACTGGTATTTTGATTGGGATTGCATTTAATCTATATATAAGCTTTGGAAGTATGGCCATTATGATAATATTTGTTCTGCCTATCCAGGAACAGGGGATATCTCTCCATTTTCTGATATTCTCTTTGGTCTTCTTTTTCAGGGTACTGTAGTTTTTGTTGTAGAGATCTTTCCCTTCCTTGGTTAGGTTAATTATTAAGTATTTAATTTTTCTTGAAAAATTGTGAATGCTATTGTGAATGCTATTTGTCATGGCTTTGTTTAGATGTCCCCCAAAGCCTCATGTGGTTATATGCGGGGTTTTTTCAGAGGTGGCTGGATCTAGAGTGTGAGACACTGGAATTGATTAATAGGATCAAGGGCCCTAGGATTAAGGGTGTGAGTGCTACCTGCCATAAGTAGCCTGGATAAGATATAAGGGATAGAAAGAAATGTGGTTATCCCTTGTTTCTATGCTACCTTCTGCCCTCCATGAACTATTTCTTTGTGATGCCACCCTGCCTTGGAGCCAGCTGATTATGGACTGAAACCTCTACAAACTGTGAGCTAAATAAACCTTTCCTCCTTTAACTTTCATTGTCAGGTATTTTGTTTCAGCAACAAGAAAAGCAATTAAGACAATATTTTTTCTGATTTCTTTCTTGGCATGTTCATTTTTGGTGCACAGGAACACTATTTTTGTGTTGATTTTGTATCCTGCTGCAGTGCTGAATTTTCTTATCAATTATAGGAGTCTTCTGTTGAAACTTTTTGTTTATCTATGTAAAGGATCATATTTGCAAGTAATGATACTTTGACCTCTTCCTTTCTTATACATATCCTTTCTGTCTTTCTCTTGCCTAATTACTCTGGCTAATGTTGTGAGTATTATATTGAACACGAGTGGTGATAGTGGACATCCTTGTCTTGTTTCTGATTTTAGAGGGAAAGCTTTGGGCTTTTTCCCATTCAATATGATGTTGGCAGTAGATTTGTTGCAAATGGCTTTTATTAGTTTGGGATAAGGTCCTTCTATACACATTTTCTTTAGAATTTTTTATGAATAATATTAGACTGTCAAAGGCTTCTCCATTTATTGAGATGATCATGTGATTTTTTTACTTGCTTCTGTTAATGTGATGTGTTACATTTATTTATTTGTGTGTGTTGAACCATCCTTGCATCTATGGGATGAAGGCACCTTGATCATAATGCATGATCTTTTTGGTAATTTATTACATTCTTTTTGACAATATTTTGTTGAGGATTTTTATGTCTATATTTGTTAAAGTGGCCTGTCATTTTCTTGTTTTTGTTGGGTCCTTGTCAGAGTAATGGAATCAGGGTAATGATGGCTCCCAGGAATGACTTTGGCAGTACTCCTTTTCTTTCAATTAAATTAAAGAATTTGAGGACTATTAGCATTTGATCATCTCTGAAGTTCTTGGATAATTCATCAGCAAATTTATCAGGTCCTAGGATGAGCCTTCCAGACTTTCAGATACCTCTTTCTGTTCACTGTTCTAAACCATTGTTGTCTAAGTGATTTCAGAGATTAGATGCTTAAAGGAACAGTGCTAGGCCAATTATAATGAGTCGCTTTGACAGGAAATCAACTGGCAATAATATACACATATTCCTTTGGAAACAGACTTGTTTTTTAGTGAAGCTGTTGGGTACAGTGAAATCAACCGGGAAACTGAAAAACCTTACCCTAATCATCTTTTCAAAGGTGAAGATTACAAATGCAGTTTTTCTCAAATAGGATTTGGTGACCATGATACTCAGCTCACAGGCTATCTTATTCATTCTTTTGTCAGACACGTACTCATTCATAATGCACATGTTTACTGAGCACTGATTCTGTATTAAGTGTTGTGCTAGGCTCTGAGGCTGAAGTGGGGAGTAAGAAAGATATGATCCCTTGTCCTAGAGATCTCTGATTATAGGCTATGGGGAGAGGCAGTTAAATAAGTAATTATAATAAATTGTAGTTTGATGTGCAGGGTGATGTGATAGCATATGGCAGAAGCACCTAACCCAGCAGCACAGAATTTAAGGAATACTTTTTGGAGTAATGGGTTTCTAAGCTGAGACACAAAAGCTGAATGGAAAGCATAAAGGGCTCTGTAGAGCCCCTAAAGGGCTCTATAGGCCATGTTAAAGAGTTTGATCTGTATTCCAGTAAAACAAACAAACAAATGACAAAAACAACAATAACAACAAGAAAAACACAAGCCATTAACCTCCTGTACCCTTCTGTTTTGGTGGCTCTAGGGTTAGAACCGAAGGCCTTGTGCATGCTAGTCAAATGCTATGCCACTGATTCACAAGACTAAATTGCTTCTTTCTTTTATTTTCTTTTTCTTTGAGATGGGGTTTGTTAGTACATAGTTCAGACTGGCCTTGAGCTCAGTTTGTAATTTGGTTGGAAGTGCTATTGTGTTACCTTTCCACATGGCCAGTAGTCGTAATGCCTTACCACATGGCCAGCCACTATCTTGTTTTCTTGCTTGACTATGCCTAACTTTTGCATGGGCATGTATCACTGGCCCTGGACATTTTTTCCTCTATCTTTTTTTATTTGTTTATTAATAACTAGTCTTATAAGCTAAGCCTCTGATTTCATTTTATTTATTTATTTATTTATTTATTTATTTATTTATTTATTTGAGACTGGGTCTCACTTTGTAGTGCAGGCTGGCCTTGAATTCACTATATAGCCCAGGCTGGCCTCAAACTCTTGACAATCCTCTTGCTTCAGCCTCCTAAATGCTGGGATTACAGGCATGCATCACCATGCCCTGCAGCTTCTGATTTTAAAGAGCATGTGGGCTTGTAGAACCTTTTTCCTTCTTCCCACACAAAAGAAACACTGTGTGCTATCCCTTTAAGAACTCAAGCAGCCTTTGCCAATGCAAAACTTTTGGGGGGCAGAGCCAACGTGGGTGCACATGGTGGGGCAGATGTGGGCCCACAGACAACATTGGAGGCCTTTCCTGGTGAGGCATGACCATCTTACTGTGGCTCCAGGCATAAAAAGAGGGGCTCACCAGGCTGGCACATAGGAGGGCTTAACCTGCTCTGGTTGGGTGCACATGAACTAAAGACCTTCTTGCCACCCCCATGTCCCAGAAAACTGGGTTGGGTGCCAGACAAGTCAAGCAGTACTGGATGGGCCAAAGTCACCCATGCACAGGCACACCAGGCTACAAAGCCAGGCCAAGGGCTTAGCCTACTTAAAGGCCTAAGTCAGCTGGGTGCTCTGTGCCTTGTCAGGCCCATGCTGAGCTGAGAGCAGCAGGCATGACAGCAGCCCTGCAGGAGCAAATGCTGGGCTGCTGGCGCTGCACTCCCCCAGGTGACAGCAAAGAACACGAGCTGGTCTGGTGCTACAAAAGGCAATGAATTCCTCTGTGCGCCTCAGCCACTGCTGGTGCACACAGCTTCCCAACACTGCTCTCTCCCAGTCCAAGAGCCTGCCTGAGGCTATTACCACCTGGCTTTTGTGCTTCCCTGTTTAAATACAGATAAATTAAAGACCTATGTCTGATGCCTGAGCAGAACAGCTTTTAACAATATTTAAAACCTAACTAAAGTAACAGCAAGTGTATAAAAAAGTCATCCCCATTCTTAGTCCTTTTTTCCAACAAAATAAGTATGAGATGTTTTTACTATATGTTTTCACTCTGGTTGCTTTAAGTAGAATCATCAAGGGACTTGAAATACCAGTTAAGCCATCAAGTGCTTTAGAATAAATACAAGTTGGGCCATCAAGAGGTCCAACTAGGTGGTTAAAAGAACTTTGCTTGAGAAAGTTCTGCCATTACTTCATGGAAATTAAAGGACTAGGAAAGGCCAACAGATGGCTCAACCCCCTTACCACTAAGGAATTAATGGGTCCCAATGTGCGGACAAAGGCTTTCTTCTGTGGTAAATGATGCTGGCATCACTCTGACAGAGACATCTGTCCAGGCTGTGTAGTCTCACGAAGGGCACCTTGTGGACTCCGGGTCTTCTGCATGGGACACAACCTTGAGGAGATCAGACCTAGCTGTCTACTTCTCTTTAAAGGCCCCAAGCCAAGCCAATGGGAAACTTCTTGGACCTTCTCACCACACGGTTTCCACCAACTTTGCCACTAGGCCAAATCATGGATGAATAGGAGAGTTCAATTCTGACAATTTAAAGCAAAAACAGCTTATCTACTATTGCAATATGGTCTGGGTCCAATACAAACTGGGTAGAGGCAAAAGGGGGAACCCCAACATAGTTGGAGAGCACATAATCCCTAGTAGGTAAGGTCTACAGCTTCTTCCAGCTTGAAGAAGCTATAGAAGACAGAGACCACCACTCTTTCAGCACCCCATAAAGAATTATGGGATTTATGTCTCAGAGGGAAATGAGACAGTAGATAGAGTGTGGCAAAGCTGGGGGGGGGATAAGTGGGACCAGTCAATTACAAGACCCCAGGACAACACCAAATAATTCCCAGGACCCCATATGTAGAACTTCTCATGGGTTCCTGTGAGATGTGGACAGTATAAAAGACACTGGATGGCACAAAGAACCCAGTATCATGACTCTTCATGGTAGCCCACTCTGTGCCTTTCAGACCACGTTGTGCTTTTATTTTTGCACTTTTTCTCTCTTGTTTGGCCCAAGTTTTTGCTCTTCAGAGCCAGTTTCTCCCTTACCTTACCCTTTCACACCTCACTTTTCAACTAAACTTTTGGCACCATTTTTGGTTTTGTCTTGTCCAATTATTTGTCCGAGGCAAGAAAGACCTGGAATATGTTTAATTAGTGATCCATTTCTAAAGGAACTACCAATAACAATGGAGTTATCTAAATATCTACAGTTATCTAATATCTAGTTATATAAATATCTACAGTGTCCCACACAACAGAGTACACCTTTATTTTCAGCAGCAGAACTTCCTCCAAAATAGATCACATGCTAGTCAATAAAGTGTCCCAACTGGGTAGGTCCCTGATTCCTCTGCAATACCCATTGCCTCCTTCCCAGATTTGTGTAGAAAAGCTAGCTCTACTTTCATGTTCCATAGATAGTAGGTATTTATTAAGAGTCTGTTCGGGAAAAGGCTTTTCCTGACAAAATTAATTTTGAAAATATCAAATCTAGACCACCTTCTCCATGTTAAAGATGAAGAAACTAAGACCCAGAGAGGCAAAATTACTTCTTCAGGATCACCATGGACCCTTTAGTAGCATAACTAGAATGCAAAGTCAGGATTTTGAAACATTCTTCCTTTCTGACATGAATTAACACTATTGGTATTAATGAAGGAATAATAATTTAGATTTATTGCTTTTTTTTTTTGTGGGTTCCAGGGATCGACCTCAGGACCTTGCGCGCCAGCAGGCGCCCGTTCCGCTGAGCGATATCACCGGCCCTTTTTTCGTATGTGGGTTCCGGGAGTCAAACTCGGGCCCTTGCACTTGCCAGGCAGGTGCTTACGCCGCTGAGCCATCTCACCGGCCCAATTTATTGCTTTATTAATAGCTAAAATAATAACCTTCATTCCCCTTTTACTCTGTACTAGGCACTGTACTAAATAGTTTGTATTTATGATTTTATTTCATTTCTCTTAGCAGTCCTATGAAATACGTAGTGTTATTATGTCCATTTTATGGAAGTGAAAACCAAGGTTTAGAAAGATTCAATTATTTTTTTAAGGTTGCAGATGCAATAAAGGCTAGAGTTGGGGATTTCAATCCAGGATATCTTATTACAGTTTTCATGCCCTTAATAATGATGCAATATTTCCAATACCTATATTGCAAAAAAAGTCTACAGAAGGCATTGTTAAACTATATGTCCTGGGTCAAATCTTGCTTAGTGCTTGTTTATTGTAAATAAAGTTTTATTGGAATATAGATATATCTCATGAGCTACAATTATAGATTTGAATAGTTATCATATACAGAAACTGTATGTTCTACAAATAAAATATTTGCAAAGCAATCTTTTACAGAAAATGTTTGCCAACCCTTGTTCTATAGGTATCCACTTAAAAATATTTTTCAAGTGAACCCTGAGAGAAGGCACCAGAAATGTACCGAGGATTTGCAGGGGAAGTGGGCACAGTGTATCTTCTAGTGATAATTGTGAATAAATAATACAAGCCTGGAGATCTGGCCTAGCTGGCCTCTTACAGTCTTCACTGTGTTGACTCAAGAGCTTCTATAATGAGCTGTTCCTTGTTGTCTTTCATGAGTCACAGGAGAGGCCTTATCCCTTCCCCTCCCTATCATAAATGCCTTAGAGCCTGGACTTGGATCTCAAGTTAATGGGTTTGGTCCCCACCTTCCCCCTCTAGCTTCAAGGTTCACATCTGTACCAGGCAGATAATCCTAGGTGCTGCCGTGGCCTGATCCAGCTTCCTTTGACCACTGAGCATTTCTGAGAGAGCTGAGGCTTGTAGCTCCTCCCTTCCCTTTACTGGTGCTTCCATTTTGCTCAGCCTGGGCTTCAGTCAGTGGGACAGCTCCTGTGTCAGACCACTTTTAAGAACCCGTATTGGTTTATGACCCAGACTTTGCCCCACCAGCTCAGTCTTCTGAAAGTCCTCTTCCTTGACCTGTTCCAAATGCTTTAATTCCAGGAAAGGAAAATGTGCCTTGCCTGACTGAAGAACAGCACCTGCTCCTAACCAAGATCTCCTCATCACAAAGTAAGAATACCATGCATTAGAACTGCCATTATACCTGTCCCCTTCCTATACCGGGATTTGGTAGGTGTGCTGTGTTTTCCAAAGAGGCATGAGGTATTCAGCTTTATCGCCAAGAATTACTCCCCACCTACTCTTTACTTATTACTTCACATCTTTGTCACTTCTTTATTTTCCACTCTTACTATCTAGAATGCGCCTTTTTCATGAAGTCCTAGATATATAATTTTACAGAGCTGTGAGGGTCCATACCTAATTGAAAGCCTTCATTTTATAAATGGAAAGAGGTCCAGAAAAGAGAAGAAATTGGGCCAAAGCACATACAGTAGAAGATTACTGTCAATGGGAGGGGAGCTGGGGCCTAGATCACTTAACTCAGGGCAGTGATTTTTCACTACTTTTTCCTTTTTTTTCTTGGTATATGTTTGTGATATATAATAATACATTCTAAATATCACAATTTTACTTCTTCTCCTCTTGGTCCTCCCATCTCCCCCCATTCCCAGAGCCTGTTCCCATCTCCACAAAATCTACCTCCCTGTTTCCTATCCAGCAACAACAGGGATGATCTTTGGCTTTAAAAATATCCAGACTTCAGTTTCACCCTAAATTGTTAGGGCCCATGTTGCTTTTTAAAAATTATTTCTAATATTTCTGAGTCTCAGTTTTCAGGCTGTTACTTATCTTTGTAAATACAGGCTATCTTCTAGCTACATGTGATTTCATCTGATGGAAAATGTTGTTAATACATCCCTAGGGTTTTGTTCTAGGATCTGCTGGAAATGACAGAGTCAGAGTTAACGTATGTTAAAAAAAATCTAACAGACATTCAATAATTAAATCCCTTCCCCCACTTCTAAAGAAGTATTTGTGTTTCTCCCCTAAACAGCACAGTGTAGTAGTGTCCTCACGAAGAGACTATACAGACCCAGGACAATTTACCCTTCTTTTACTTCCTAAATGTGTGACCTTGAGCAAGTCACTTTCCCCCTCAGAATCTAGTTTTTCTCCATCGCATAATATAGAGAACTAGAGTACCTATCTCACAGGATAATTTTGAGAAGTAAATGAGAGAATACATTTAAAATAGTTAACATAGGACCAGGCATAAAGGAAGAGAGCTGTTTGTTTTACTACTGTTTTATTTCTATCTATTTCTAAGCAGCCATGACCTCAGAAAAACAGACAGGGCTGAAAATGGTGCTTCTGAACAAGTGGAAAAGTTGATAGTTTCTACATTGGGTAACCCTTGTAAAGGGCCCATTACTTTTTTTTTTTTTTCTTTCTCTTTTCTTTTTTTGTTTTCTTCAGTCCTGGGAATTGAACCCAGGCCTCATACAAGCTAGGCAAGTGGTCTGCCACTGAGCTACATTCCCAGCCGAGCCTATTTCTTAAATGGGGATGCAAGACTTTGCCTGCAAGTTTTGACTAGCCACACTGATAGTGCATTCTCCTCCCAGCTCAGGAAGCTGTCGCAACAGAAGTGCTGCAGCCCACCCTCTTGTAATTCCTCTTGAGATCCTAACCAGGATTTGGAAAACACCCGGATATGGTCAAAGAACCAGCCCGGGTTTTGTACCAAACCGGCCAGAAAAGGACATTCCAGTAGTTTAGTTTCTGGAAAAGAGGGCACCTAGCACTATCCCCTCCCCCATTCACTCACGCCAAGCCATCCCCACCCCCAAACCCCTACCTCCAACCCCTCTCCCCCGCAAACTGGAGCCCAGGACTTAATTTTTGAGAAAGGCCTGTAAGCCAGGACACTGATTGAACAGGACTGGCAGGCTCAGGCTAGGGTCTGCAGTTCAGCATCAATGGGCCGCTGGCGTGAATATGGAAGTATTTTCTCTATCAAGGTAAGCTTTCTTTCCTCACTTTCTGAATGATCTCACTGCATTCCTATGCAAAAACCCTTATTAAGCTGGGGTTACGGGAGTCCTGAGCTGCTGACAAAGTTAGTGGCTGAGAATTTGGAGGAAGTTTGGCTGGGTGCCCAAGGAAGTTAAAGAAAACAATAGGCTCCTTTTGTTCCTCTTGGCAAAATGGCCAGGACCACACTGGCTTGTCTGTTTCCGGAGCAATCCTGGAGTCACAGAGACTAGTTCATTGTCCTATGGAAACAACTGGCTTATTTTCTGTCTCCCAGAGTGGGGAAGCTTATTGTGGTGATGAACCTGAAGACTACATAAATGAGGAAGCTCAAACCCTTAAAAATCATGCTTACTTTCATATTTTGAGGCCAGATTGAGATAGAGTAAGCCAATAAATGATAGCTGAACTAAGCTAAAATCTGAATTATCTTTTCACTTTTAGTATCTAAATAACAGGAATCTTTCAATGAACATGGGTTCAAATTCTAGCTTTACCAGTAACTGCCTGCATAACTTATAGAAAAACCCTTCACCACTCAGGTCTCAGTTTCTTATATATCATAAAACTATGGTGTCAAAAGGTTTTATTTGTATAGATATCTGTAATATCTTCAGGTTCTCATTACTGAGCATTTACTATATGACAAACAAGCCTTTGTTAGGGGGTTAAATATCCATTGTTTTGTTTGAGCCTCAAAACTATGCTGTGAAATAAATATCATCCACATTTTTGCCTCAGATAGGTGAAAATAATTTCAAAGTTCATATAGCTATTACAGGTAAGACATGGGATTTGAATTAGAGTCTTTAACTTCAGTATATTTTGTATCACAGGGTGAAGAAAGAGTAACGAGTTAAGAAAGCAGAGAACCAAAAGGTGAATCTTGATAGCAGGTCTGTTTGGAAGGTTGCTGAGAGGTTGGTGACAGGGCCCCTGGGGATAGTTTACCATTCGTTTTTAATTGAGTGATCTTTTGTCTGGGTTGAGCCTTTTCAGCCCAGTCTAGCCCAATTTAGAAAGGGAGGTGGAATGAGAGAAAAGAGCATTGTCACATTAAGGGAACAATTTGCAAATTCTAGGAAAAACAGTGATGTAAATTGTCATGGATGATGATGACCAGGCCCAGGTGACATAGGGATGATAGGAAAGTAAGGTAAAGATAGGGGAGCTTGAGTTAATGGTGGCCAACATTCTCCCCAGGCTGAAAGAAGGGTTCTATATAATAACTATGTTTTAATTCTTATTACAAGTAGCCAAGAAATTATCTTGAGCTTTTCCTTCCTTCGAATGCTTCTTCTTTCTGCCTTTCATTTTATTTTATTTTATTTTATTTATTTTATTTTATTTCATTATTTTATTTTACAGTACTGTGGATTGAACCTAGGGCCTGTTAACTTGTAACCCCAGCTCTTTTTTAAAATTCTTAGTTTGAGACAGGGTCTTGCTAAGTTGATAAGTTACCTAGGCTGGGCTTGAACTTGTGATCCTCCTGCCTCAGTCTCCCAGAATGCTGGAATTACAGCCATGTACCTCCACAACCAACCCTTTTTACTTTTAAAAAAGTACTTCCTTTTTATTTTTTCCCAAGACTCTTGCTCACCTTCCCTATTTCATTTTTCATTTTCTGCTTTCCCTTTTCCTCATCATTCTGACTTTTTTCTGTGGGCTCAGCAGAGAGAAAACATATCCTTGCTCAAATGAAAAATTTACACAAGGATTTCAGATCTTTCATCTCACTTGATCTTCATACCAAATTAATGAAGGGCCCAAGGCAGAGATCATCCCCATTTAAGCAATAAGGAAACAACATAAGCCTAGGAAGTTAAATGATTTGCTCAAGGTCATATAATGAATAAATATGAATCCAGAACTGGAACCTGTTTTTTTTTATGGTGCCTGAACTCTTCCCAAGTACCATGAAAATTTATCCAAGTATTTATAAAGGAATCTGATGGGCTATCCCTCTATTCTGCTCTTAAGGTGTATGATAACACCAAATTAAACAACAAGAACCATAACAGTAGCAATGACAAATCCTCGTGGAGGAAAGAAAGTCAGTAATTAGAAGGAAGAAAAACTAGTATTTATCAAGTGCCCAGCAAGTCCCAGATGCCATGTAAGATTACCTCATTTAAACACAATTTAAAACAGTATTCAAACCTAAGTTTATCTGACTAAAAGTTCTGGTTCTTTACATACACTATGTTGCTTCCAAGGAGAGAATAATGTCAGCCTGAAATGTCAGTGTATTTTAATATCCATGTCCATATGCTTTCATGTTTATGTTTCTGTACATCAGAACTTCAGAATGTACATGTTCCTGGCTATCCATAGAATGGTAAAGCTTTGGACTGGGGTATAGCTCAGTGGTAATGTGCTTGCCTAGTAGGCATAAAGGCCTGGGTTCTATTCTTAGCATTGAAACAATTTTTTAAAAAAGGTAAAGTTTTAATTGTGGCAGTTTTCATTTATAAATAAATTTTCTCATTTGTAATAACAATAGCCGTGAATACTTAAGCATTTTTTGTGGTATGGGGGATTGAACATAGGGATTTCACACTGAGCTATATCCTCAGCTCTTTACTTTTTTTTTTTTTTTTGATACAGGATCTCTTAGTTCCCTAGGGTGGCCTCAAGCTGACAAATCCTCCTGTCTCAGCCTCCTTAGTAGCTAGGATTACAAATGAAAGCTGCACCTACAGGTCTTTGAGCTTTATGCACTTACAGATCTTAATTCATTAAATCCTCACAACAACTCTATGAGGCAACTAAGAATATTAAAGATGAAGACTTCGTGACTGGAGAAATGAAGTTTTCCAAGTCACACAGCTAGGAAGAGAGGAGCCAGGATTCATTTAGGTACTGTGATTCCAAAGCCTGTGCACTGGATGCATAATGTTGAAAGCAATCCTTATCTCCCGTACTTTGAGAATTAAATAAGATGGCAGATGTGAAAAACACATTGTAAGATAAAAACTGCTAGGGGAATGTTAGGTAGCATTTTTTCCCCAGGGTCTATTGTCTAAGCCCTTTAGACTAGTCATCGCCACCTTAGAATGCCTATTCATTATATATTGAAGGTCTGTACTAGGCTCTCCTGTGAACATTTTCAAACTTACCATTTGCTTCTCCATTGTGGAGGTCTTACCTGAGACAGTTTTCTCTTTAGATAAAAAAGCAAGGCACAACTGCCTTGCTAATACCTCCCCGAGAAGGAAACTTGAAGGAGATCCATGTTGCATTCAGACTTACAATGAGCGAAAAACGCTCCTTTCCTGTTCAGGTTTCCAAGGAACTGCCATTTGTGTGACCATATATAGTACCACATGTAGGTACATGTGAGTGTACCTCTGTTTTATTGGTGAGTGTGTGTATTGGTATTGTGTGAGAGCTGTAATAATTCTTTTTTATACTCTGCGTTTCTTTTTGTTTTTTTAATTAATTTTGTAATGATACTTTACGAACTCTTTATATACTACATTTTCGATACTTCCATGTTTGTGTATTTCACTAGATTGTAATACTTCCATTACTCCCAAAAGGTAAAAACCATACAGTCCAGCCCTATATATTCCATTATTTTAAAGATAGAAAACTGAGGCTTATTAAGGTGAATAAACTTGCCTAAAGTCACTCTCCATTTCTTTTTATTTCATGGAAAAAAGTAAACCGAAATTTCATAACAATAATAGGAGAATAACAATAGTTAATACATTGAGTATTGTTATCTTTAAAGTAGTTTCTCAGAGTACAAGATATGGGCATAAAAAATTCTCCAAACGATATTAGCACAAACCTTTCCTTTCAATGAACTAAGAGAAACTGGCAGCATAACTATCTCGTTTTTTTTTTCCTTTTCCCTTCCTTCCTTTTCCCTTTCCCCTATTCTAGTTCTTTTTTCTTGTTCAACAATTTATTCCCATTTTACATTATCTATTGTACATTTTGGACCTTATTTACTCTTTTGGTTTCTCATACCAGGGAGACAATATGATGTTTACACATGTGAGTCTGATTTATTTCTCTTATGAGTATAGTCTCAAGTTGCATCCATTTACCTATAAAAGTCTCAAGTTTGTCTTTTTTATGGCTGAGTAATACTCCATTGTATTTAGAGGTCTCTTTCAAACCAGCTATTCCCCTTCTGGTTATCTTCCCAAAAGAATTAAAAACATCATACCACAGTGATATATGTGCACTCATGTTTATAGCAGCACAATTTGTAATAGCCAGATCTTGGAAACAACCAAAAGGCCCAACAACTGAGAAATAGGTAAAAATGATGTAGTATTTTTATACAATAAAGTCACTCTTTGAACCAGGGGCAAAACTTGAAATAGAGACTACTGGTGGGATAATACATGCTTATGCCTCTGTTTTGTTTGTGTGAACCCAGGGTCTTCACACTGAGCTATATCCATAGCCCATTTTAAAAAATTATTTATTTATTTATTTATTTATTTGAGATAGGGTCTTACTAAGTTGCTAAGTTGCCCAGGCTGGGTTCAAATTTGCTATCCTCCTGCCCTAGCCTTCCAGAGTGTTAGAATTACAGGACTGCACCACCAGGACTATCTGCTTATGCCTCTTTGTGTCACTTTAGCAGTAGCTATTAGGTTTCACCTACTGGGTTGTCACCACATTGGGTAGTAGATACACAGAGACTTCTATGACATTACATCCACTCTCAAGGAGTTTATAGTGCAATTTGGGAAATAAAAATAATTCACCAGGCAGCTCAGAAAATAACAATAATACAAAGTCTGACTCAATGCAGTTGGGTGCTATAGAGAGCAGCCCTAAGTGATACAGAGAGGCTAGCAGTGTTCTTCTGAAGGAATTGGGATTTAAATTAACCCATGGAGTAGAATTGTACATAGTATGGAAGACTAGCTGAGTATGGTAGCGCAAGCTTGTAATCCTAGCACTCTGCAAAGCTGAGGCAGGAAGGTTGCAAGTTTGAGGCCTGCCTGGGTAATTTAATGACTTAGTGAGACCCTGTTTTAAAGTAAAAAAATAAAAAAGGGCTGGGGATGTAGCTCAGTGCAAAGGTCCTGGATTTAGTCCCTAATTCCATAAATAAACAAGCAAGCAAAAATAAATTGTAGCCAAGTGGGAGAAGGAAGAGGAAGGAAAACAGTAGTGACTGCCTACTATTTTCCAAACCTGATATTACAGGGCCCCTCTTATGTGTGTTTTCTGATTTATTTCTTCAAAGCTGATATTATTACAGCCATGTTACAGAGAAGAAAACAGTTTCATACTTTTAAAGTAATACCCAAGGCTACATAACTTATCAGTGGGAAAGCCTCTAACTTTGTAAAGAACTACCGAACAGCTCATTGCTTAAATAAATGGCTTTCTGAGAAATGTAATTTGGAGACTAGAAATTCATTGCCACATTTGAAAGAACCTGAGAATTTATAAGGAAGTCTATAGGTTTCTTTTTAAACCAAGGTAAATATCTGGAAATATCCTATCCATATGTGAATCTGTGCGTGTGTGTGTGTGTGTGTATAGTACTAGGTATCAAACTCAGCGGCATTCTATCACTGAGCTATATGCCCAACCTCATTTTATTTTGAGATGGTATCTCACTAATTTGCCTAGGCAGGACTTGAACTTGTGATCCTCTGCCTCCGCCTCCTAAAATACTGGAATGATAGATGTTCACCATCACACCTGGCTTTGTGAATACCATTTTTGTTTGTGTTGCTGGGGATTAAATTTCTGTTTTTGATTAATCATCCCTATTTCAAGTATTTGGGATTTAGTGAAATAATTCATACAAAAGAATGAATATGGTGCTTTGTGCTTTGTGCTTAGTAATCTCTCAATGAATGGTAGCTATCTTTGTTATTATTATCATTGTCTATGTGTGGATGTAATCATGTTTCTCAAGTAATAATAATCATATGTAATTGCATGTTTTAGAGTGCATGTTTTTCCTAGATATAGCTATTATTATGGTCATATGCATGTTTTCTGCACATACACATGTGAGTGCACAAGTATGTATTTGTGGAAGATAGCATATGAGTAAGATCATAGGAGTTAATGTCATACTTCCTGGAATCAAATCTTTACCTATTGTTAACTAGATGCCTTGATCAAATTACTTTACACTTCTGTTCATTCCTCTCTTGTAATATGGGGATAATAATGACATCTACTTAATTGGGGGTTTGTGAGGATTAAGTGATGTAATCTATGCAAAATACTTAGGTGCACCATGGACAAACTGTAAGTACTGATTATTACTATTATTATTGTTATTCTGAAGGTGACTCTGTGACAGTGGGTTCTATGTGTGATTGTAAATGTATGCATCTTTGTCTTTAACTAAGTCTGCATGTGCCAACGTAAGCAATTGTGTGTATATGTGTGTTTATGTGTTTGTGTTTCTGTGTTTGACTAGCAGTGTATGATATGACTGAGTGTTTTATCCTACCCCAAGAACTCTTACCTCCTGGCTTATGTTGCTGAAATGAGAGGATAGAAGTTTGGGTCTGATTCCGATTCAGGATTGGACCTGTAAAATGGATTTGCACCTAGCCTTAGGAACCAACAGAGAGCATTTCTTCTGGGAAGTTTGGTGTATTTCCCTCACATACTCTCATTTATTTTTGTTTCACTTTTAACTTTTTTGATGTATAACATGCATGCAAAAACTGAACAGATTTTAAGGTGATAGCTCAGTATATTTTCACAATTGAGACACACTCATAACTGACATATATATCAAGAGGCAAGAACACCAGAAGCCTTTCTTGTCCTCACTGATACCTGCCTCAAAGACAAACACTATGGTTTCTACTTCTTTTTCTCTTTCTCGTCCTTTTCCTCCTTTAAATTTTTTTGATGCTTAGTATGGAACCCAGGGCTTCATGTATGCTTGGCAAATGCTGTACAGTTAGCCATAATCCCCAGCCTATATTCTTACTTGTAATAGCATATGCTACTTTTATGTTTTTTCTTTACATAAATGAAGTCATACAGTGTGTGTGCTTTTTGTGTCCAGTTTCTTTCTGCAACATTACATTTGTGAGAGTTGTCAATATGGTTGTGTGTGGTTGTAATTTGTTCATTATTATTGCCATTTAGAAAGCCATTGTAGGAATAAAATGCAACTCACTCATCCATGTTAGTATGCATGAACATTTTGGCTGTTTCAGTTTTTGGTTTATGAATATTCCAGTAAATGTCTTTTGATAAATTTTCATTTGTTTATAAACACAATTTATGGATGATAGGAAGTGAGTAGCAACGAATCTTCTTCTTTTGCTTATGGGAAAACAGGCAAAGGAAGAAATAATGACTTAATTTAGGTACCAAATGAGTCAGTGTGGCCTAATCAGGCTTCTGGTGCCTAATTCCTGATTCTTGGGACAGAGTACAATTCTTCCTTCTTTAGTACTGAAGAAACAGGATTGAGATCTCTCTTTTAAAGGAAATGATACAAGATTATCAGTATAGGTGACTTTTAAACTTTGCCCTCTGAAGTCTAAAGTGTAGAAATCATTGAACGCTTGTTGAGCTGAAAGTAATTAGGTAAGGTCGAAGAACTGGGCTGGTTTTAGTTTTGCTTTTTCAGCCACTCCATCTGGCCCTTGTCTCTTTGGTTTTCCACACACATGCAAATCCCATTTATTCTCTTTCTTTCATATCAGCAGCTTTCATTTGTCTGTTTCCCAGAGTCATGTGGGCCATGGAGCCAGGCCACCTTCTCTGGGGTCTACTATTCATGCAGTCCTTCTGGCCACTACTGACTAATGGGGCCACTCGAGTCTACTACCTGGGCATTCGGGACGTGCAGTGGAACTATGCTCCCAAGGGAAGGAATATCATCACTAACCAGCCTCTGGACAGTGACAAGTAGGTTTGATGTCTTATGGTTTTATAGGTGGAGTTGGAAGGGGGCATCCCTGAGGTCAAGAGGTAGCCTTCTGAGGGTGCTTTCCAAGGGTGTGGTAGCAGTCAGTTTCTGCTCTTTCTGGGCTGTACATGCAAGAAGTGTTCCTGGGGAGAGAGCTAGTTGATTCAGCCAACATCCCATCTAGAGTCTGCTTTTCCATACTGATTTGTCTGAGCATTTTTAGAATCCTAAAGATAAGTCTGTTTCCTTGATTCTAACGGTTGTTTATCTTATTTTAAAGTATAAATTAAAGAGCAAAATGAAAGAAAATAGGAAGTAGGGTGAAAGATCTTTCTCAAATGGGAAGGGGATCAAGAGATGGAGGGAGGAGGAGGGAAAAGAGGGAAAGGGGATGAAAAATGGAATTAAGATGTATTATGTACATGTACCAACTCCACACAAGGAATGTAAATGTTATGTACTCCAAACATGTACTAATAAAAATATATATACAAATTAAATATATACAATGTTTGTAAATGTGTAGTGAAACTATTGCTTCCATAGTTTGGTGAAACTATCCTAACTTTAGATGCATATGTGAAAATGTAAAAAAAGAAATAAGGTAAGACTTAGAAGCAAGGAAATGATACTAATGGCTATCTCTAATATAACACTCTGTGACAGATACCATACTACACATTTACAAACTTTGTTTCACTTAATTCTGACAAAAACTCTATGAAGTATGAATGACTTTCTCTCTCTCTTTCTTTCTTTCTTTCCTTCCTTCCTTCCTCTCCCCTCCCCACCTCCCCTCCCTTCCCCTCCCCTTCCCTCCCATCTCCTCTCTCTCTCTATCTTTTAGTATTGGGAATTGAACCCAGGCCTTCTCACTGACCTACATGCCCAGCCCTTTATTTTGAGGTAGGCTCTCACATAGTCACTAAGTTACCCAGGCTGGGCTTGCAATCCTTCTGCCTCAACCTCCCATACTACTAGCATTACAGGAGTAAACCAACTTGCCTGATTGGAATAAACTTTCTTGATTTTAGAAACTTGCTGGGACTCCACATGTATGTGTTAAAAATATGAATGAGTATGTTAAAAAACATTATGTGACCATGAACCATTTTATTTCCCCAAAGCATCAAGGTTTTTCAAAGTTGACACATTGCAATAGCTCAAAAAATGCAATTACTTAGTGACGGAAAATAGTGAAGTTTTTCCCTCTGAGACTATTTTAATATAGGATTTTCTGACTCTAAAACTCTTGCATCTCTGACCTCTGTAGGAAGAATTATAGTAGGATTAACAGCTCTGCCTTTTTTTTTTTTTCTTTTTTGAATGCTGGGGATTAAACCCGGGGCCTCAGGCATTCCATGCAAGAGCTATGTCTGGCACAAGCTCTGTCTTTTTAACAAAAATTATCAACCTAGTTTTGAAGTCAGAGAGTCCTTCTATTAAACTTGTCCTTGAAGGAATAGCTTAATATCTCCCATCCTTAGTACTTTGAAATAATAGCATTTTCTGAATTATTGAAATATGCCAGGTACTGTTATAAGTTCTTTATATATTTATTTTTTAGTTTACTTTTTATCTTCTTGTGCTGGGAATCAAACCCAGGATCTCATGCATGTTAAGCATGCACTCTATCACAGAGCTACAGCACCCCCAGACCTAAATTTTAATTCTGTTAGTCACCAATAACAAGTGCCTGAGTTAGATACTGTAATTATCTTCATTTTACAAGTGGAAAAATTGTGCACAAAGAAGTTAAGTAACTTTCTCAAAACCCCACAAATTGGGAAGTAGTAAAGTTGGTATTCAGTCCAAGTGGCCTGGATTCAGAGCTTGTGGTCATAGCCACTATGCTGTAAGGCTCTCCATATATTATAGCAGGGTGATGCCAAGTGCATATCAGCAGAGATCTGATCATTTAAAAAGAATCAGTACATAGTTGGTTGCATCCCTATTACTATATATTGGATTGAGTCATGTGAAATTACCTTTTTAGAAGTAAAGAAATCAAATATCAGCAATTTCAAGTGCTTCAACTTACTACTTACCATTTTCTAAAAGTCAAACTTAAAGCTTTTATGTTTTTGTAAGTATAATCTAATTTCCTCCTGTTTTGCCTTAAACGTGGAAACTTTTTTTCTTTTTTTTCTTTTTTTTTGCCTTTCCAATGAGCTACATTGCCCCTCTATTTTTTTTTTTTGTGTGTGTGTGGGTACCGGGGGGTCGACCTCAGGACCTGGCGCGCCAACAGGCACCCGTGCCGCTGAGTGATATCACCGCCCTTTTTTCGTATGTGGGAACCGGGAGTCAAACTCGGGCCCTCGCGCTTACAAAGCAGGCGCTTACACCGCTGAGCCATCTCACCGGCCCTCCCCCTCTATTTTTTGAGACTAGATCTCACTAAATTGCCTGGTCTGGGTATTTGAACTTTCCATCCTACTGCCTCGGCCTCAGAGTGCTTGGAATTACAGGTGTGCATCACCATGTCCAGCTGATGGAAATGCTTTTGTCAGCGTTCTGTGGAAAAGAGACTTCCAGTGATTTGAAGATGGTGGAAAAATTGTAACTCTTTTCTTCTTTCCCAGAATAGCTTCCAGATTTCTAAAGACTGGCAAGAACAGGATAGGGAGCAGCTATAAGAAGACCATCTATAAGGAATACAAGGACAACACTTACATGGATGAAGTGACCCAGCCTCCCTGGTTGGGTTTCCTGGGGCCAGTGTTACAGGCTGAGGTGGGAGATGTCATCCTTATCCACCTGAAGAATTTTGCCTCTCGTTCCTATACCATCCACCCGCATGGCGTTTTCTATGAAAAGGACTCAGAAGGTAAACTAGCCCACATTTTCTTTCTCTCTATCCAGACAAGTATCATTTTTCCTTTACTGCCATCTGAGAAAGAAGAGCTGGGAGCAAGGATAGGCTTTTCTTATTTATCTATCTGAAGTGGCAAAGTCTTTGCTCAGAGAAAACATGGGTATCAGTTTTGTTATTCATACACTGAGTGACTTGGGCAAGTCACTGCTCTTCTTTGGGCTTCAGATTCCTTATCAAGAATGCGAAGATACAACCTTTTTCTTTTTATCACAAGGAGCTACTGGAATGACATTTCCATAGAATATTTGAATATGCTTTGAAAAGAGAACTGTGCAGTAAATGTATTATTGTAATTTTTTCCAAAAGGTCCAACTTTTTTCATAACAGGCAATTCAGCTTATTCTTCTGTATCTCCCAGTGACCTATAATACTTAAAGTGAGTCTGAGGAATATGGACTGAAGTCAGAAGATCCTAGCTTGTGCTCAGGATGAAAAGAAAGCAGAACCCCTGTATACAGTTAATGAGCATGTAAAGTAAGACAGCTATTATGTAAAAGTATAGAAGTTCATAAAAAAATAAAAACTACTCTACTATCCAGCAATCACATTTCTGGGTATATATCCAAAGGGAATTAAATCAGCATGTTGAGGAGACACCTGTATTCCATGTTTATTGCAACACTATTCATAATAGCTAGGATATAAAATCAACCTGAATGTCTATCAACAGATGGAAAAAGAAAATGTGCTATAGGGCTGGGGGTGTAAATCACTGGTAGAGCGCTTGCTTAGCATATGTGAGGCCCTGGGGTCCATCCTCAGCACTGAAAAAAATTGTGAGATATATATATATATACACATAATGGAATACTATTCATCCTTTAAAAGGAGGAAATCTTGTCTTGTGAGAACATAGGTGGACCTAGAGGACATTATGTTAAGTGAAATAATCCAGATACAAAAAGACAAACATCACTTGATTTTATTCCTGTGAAATCTAAAAAAAATTTGATTTTATACAAGTGCGCCCTTATAATCCCGGCACTGGAGGGTGGGGGGGCAGAAGGATCACAAGTTCCTCAGCCAGCCTGAGCAACTTCATGAGATCCTCTTTCAAAATAAAAAATAAAAATGACCAAGGATATAGCTCAGTAGTAGAGCACCCCTGGGTTCAATCCCCAGTACTGAAAAAACAAATGATCTTATAGAAATTGAGAGTAGAATGATGGTTACCAGAGACTGGAGAGTAGGAGTGCAGGGGGTTGGGGAGAGGCTGGCCAGCAGATACAGTGTGACAGTTAGACAGCAAGAAAATTTCCGCTGTTACCTGGTGCAGCAGAGTAAATATACTTAACAGTAATGCACTATATAACTCTCAAAATAGAATAATTTTGAATGTATTCATAATATTAAAACTCTAACCAAGTAAGAAAATTTTAAAGAACATTTCCTTAGAAGGGTAAAGTTGAGAAATGTGGCTCCCTTTTCCATTCAGAATTCCTTCAACTTTAACTGTGGGAATAAATCAGGCAGCCACTGAGGACAAAATATAGCACCTGGGAACAGTCAAATATTGTTCTTTTTTTGATATATTTTATTGATACATTTTAGATATACATAATGATCACATTCATCATAGAGAATTTGTACCTGTACATAATATATCTTGATTCTTCTTTTTTCTTCAATTCCCTCCACTCCCTTCTATCCCTCTTCCCCTCCTTATTTACAAAAGCTTTGCTTCTATGTTTTCCTTCTATTCTCTTTTTTGTCTTTTCCCTTCCTTCCCCCTTTTTAAAAAAGTGGATATGGTAGAGTTAAATTTTTATTAGCACATGTGGTCAAAAGTTGCAAAAAATGTCTTCATTCCTCATTTGTCTCTACTTTCCCAGTCTCCTGCCCTTGAAAGATAGAATATCTGGCCTGCAATCAGCCATCAGCCCATGTAATGCTGCCATTGGCTAGATTGCCTACTATACCAGGCAGATCAGAGGTCTCTGCTTTGATCTGATTCATGGAGTAAAAAAAAAAATTAAAGGTAATAGAAATTAAAATCACTCTACCATTTTCTTTTCTGAATGAAAACATTCAATGAAAATTATAACATCCCTTATCTCCCATCTATTAAAGTAATGCCATTATTTCAAGCTCATTTTCTATGCAGGTTTTTAGATGTTATTTATGTATCATTCATTTTTCATAGCAAGCTTAGGCTTATGTAATCTTCCTTTTGCCCCAGGTCAAACTGAAGAATGTATACTGTGTTATACTCTCTGTAAATTTTTTTTTTTTTTTTTTTGCAGTACTGGGGAATGAACTCAGGGCCTTTGCACGGAGCTACATTCCCAGCTCTGTTTTTAATTTTTATTTTGAGACAGGATCTTGCTATGATACTAAGTTGCCCAGATTGGTCTTGAACTTGCAATCTTCCTGCCTCAGCTTCCCAGAGTGCTGGCCTTACAGGTGCACACTACCATACATACCCAGGCTGGCAAAATCCTTTTTTATGAAAGCATTTATACTACATATAAAGCATATAACTTTATATGACAGCGTAAACTGACAAATTTGTGTATGTAGATCATCTTGAGTTATTATTTCAAATTGAACATTAGAAAATATATTAATAACTATAGATGTTATGAAGAAGTTATTTCTATTTTTGTACTAAAAATCAATTGGATGAACTAAGTCCAAAACATCATAGTGTAAGTAGCAGTTTTGTTTTGTCTTACTGTTTATATATTTGAACACTGCTACACCAGATAATCCTCATCCCTGGAGTATTCAGTTAAATTTGACATCCTAGAATATATGGCTAGCTTTAAAAATTCCTTTCTATTGGTGAAATGGAAGTATTGGTTTTCCTCATGAATGAATTTTCATATTTGTAAGTGCTGAGTTTATAATTCAGGTTTGAGCAAGTTGTGAATAAGTGAAAAAAATAACTTGCTGAATATATATATTTACATGTCATCAGAATGAGTTGTGTGTATTCTTCTGAGAAGAATAAATTTAATTTAATTATTCTGTTAAACAGTAATCAGGATTACAAAATATGTGCTTTAATATTGTTATGTTTGTGGATTAATATTTTCAACTTGTTTAACCATTTCAGTGCTAATATTTTGCCATCCCATCCTCATTTTTTCCTTTACAATTTTAAACAAGTCTCTTCATTAAGTACTGTAATGATGAGCTGGATGTGGTGACAAATGCCTGTAAACCTAGGACTCTGAGAGGCTGAGGCAGGAGGATTACAAGTAGAACTCAGCCTGGGCAATTTAGTGACTTAAAGAAACTGTCTAAATATAAAAAAAAAGAAAAGGGCTAGGGCTACAGCTCAGTGCAAAGGTGTTGAGTTCAATCCCCAGTAACACAAAAACAAACAAACAACAACAACCTATGGTGATAAATTGGCTGAAAAAAGACATGAGAAAAGTTTAAGGTGATGAATACAGAACAAAGTAAGGAGATTTTAACTTGGCCTTTAACTTCCTACACAACTTTGAACAAGTTACTTCTCGGGTTTCTTTTCCATATAATGGAGAATTGAGCCAACTGATCCTTAAATTGCCTTTATGCTGAAATTGTGTGATTTTCCTGCTTTTAGTTTTCCAAAGTAAGTGCTTCAAGGAAGGAAATTTTGTCTTATTCTTGCTTCCACGCCAGCAGCTTTGTACTATGGTGCTGCTAGTTAGGTCTTGCAGCACTTTGTCAGGTTAGCTCCTTCCCAAATGGCCAGTATCCCTCCACCCATTGTTTATGTGAGGACTGGGGTGAGGAACACTGTACAGGACCTTAGAATCTCATGTTTTTCAAGACTAGACCTGTGTGTCCTATATACTTGCCCTCTCTTGGCTTCTGTATCTGCCATTCTTTCCTTACTCACCTTGGTACTAGACATGTACAATTTCATTTTCCAGGCTCCCTATACCCAGATGGCTCTTCTGGGCCACTGAAAGCTGATGACTCTGTTCCCCCGGGTGGCAGCCACATATACAACTGGACCATTCCAGAAAGTCATGCACCCACCGATGCTGACCCAGCATGTCTCACTTGGATCTACCATTCTCATGTAGATGCACCAAGAGACATTGCAACAGGACTCATTGGACCCCTCATCACCTGTAAAAGAGGTACAGACCCCAAGGATGATCTAAGGGATGCAGTTTGGAATATTTGGAGAAAGCAACAATATTGTTGAAGCACCTTCATCTTGGGCAGTAGCCTAAAGAATGTTAATTCAGCACCTTTGTCTATTAACAGGAACATCCCTGCCAAACTCCCTTTCCACTATTTTTTCTATATCATTGTCTTTTTCTTTAAAAAATAACTCTAAAACCCCAAAATGTGTATATATATATATATATATATATATATATATATATATATATATATATATTACTTTCTTGTTTATAGAAATAAACCTTGTATTTTTAAAATTCAGATTGATAAATCGGTTGGAATAGTACACACTAAAGGAATAGTCATATCTGAAGGCTGGAATATGGCAGGAATGTCAGATTTAGGCCCTGGATTGAAGACATAGTCAAGGATGATGGGAAGGAATTATTCTAGATCCTGTGTGACCAACATTCAAGTTCAACTGTATTTGTGGTTTTATCTGGAGAGTTTAGAAATGAAAGTTAGCACCAGAAGGCTATACTTCCTTTCCTGTTTCTAACAGACCCTTAAGGCTCCCTCTCATTCTCTACCTTTCTTATGAGTACCTCCTGCAGCTTGTTGTTGCTATGGAAAGGAGGTTCTCAAAGGCATCTTTTATACTTGCCCCAGGAACCCTGGATGGGAATTCTCCGCCTCAGAGGCAGGACGTGAACCATAATTTCTTCCTGCTCTTCAGTGTGGTGGATGAGAACCTTAGCTGGCACCTCGATGAGAACATTGCCACTTATTGTTTAGACCCTGCCTCAGTGGACAAAGAAGATGAGGCCTTTCGGGAGAGCAACAGGATGCATGGTGAGCTGGAAGAAGGGACCACATTTTGTCAGCAGACACTGATGGAGAGTTGCTACAGGGCCTAGAATTTGATGGGTGCTTACACATACCTGGTTCTTTTTAATTCTCTTAAGAACCAGTAATAATGGCTTTTCCATTTTGACTGTGAGGACCCTGAGTCTCCCAGAATTATGGATCAAATAAATGGCACAGCTAGAATTACATCCCTGTTGTATCTGACTGTAGGCTATGCTATCCTGCCTCATAATGTGGAATAGTTAAGGCTATTGATTCAGAAGTTACATACTGTGTGTTGGTTGTCCACTGATATAATTAATGAAACTTTGTTATAACAAAAGCATGCAAGCTGGAAAAATTGCCTACTTTGTGGAGAAAAAATGTTTGCTCTCAAGTTTGCTTATATCTTCCATCCTACTCTGGGTTTATGTCTATAAGGGAATTTGCCATATTAATTAAATTTAAAACAAAATAAAGGCACACATGAGCATAGAACTGATATTAAGAACATTAAGATGTAAGATATAACTGATATTAAGAACCGATATTAAGAACAGAAGCAAATTGGCTTTTTATTAATCAAGGAAGTGATTTTCTTAATTTTTGGTGACAGGGGTTGGCTTAAAACCAGACAGCCCCAAAAGGAGTTGAGAACTTAGAGGGAAGATGTAAAGGATAGCTCAGACTGTTCAAATTTCTCTTGGGTTTTATAAGAGCTGATTGTAATAGCCACAAAAATTGCTAGTGTGACAGTTATTCTGTGGAAATCTCAGAAGGAAACTAGCCTGAAAGGAAAGAATAGCCAGCAAAATAGCCCTATGCCTTTTACTTGCTTGTTTAAAATACTGGCTTTGCCACTAACTAACTCTGTGGCGTTTAGAAAGCAGAATTTTACCCCTCTGAGCCTTGCTTTTTTCACTTCTTTGAATAAGACTAATGATGTTGGCCTGTTTCTGATAGCTGTTTATAATACTGAGATGAAATAATGCATATGGTCAGCAGAGTGTGCTCTTTAAAACCTCACTGAGATGTTATCTATTATTATTGTCAGATGGTAAGACATCCCATTTGTCTTTGCTTTTCTAACACTGATATTCTCTTTTGTAGCAATCAATGGCTTTGTCTTTGGAAACTTACCAGAGCTGAGCATGTGTGCACATAAGCACGTAGCCTGGCACTTGTTTGGCATGGGCAATGAAGTGGATGTCCACACAGCTTTCTTTCATGGACAGATGCTGACCACCCGTGGACACCGCACTGATGTGGCTAACATCTTCCCAGCCACTTTTGTGACAGCTGAGATGGTACCTCAGAAGCCTGGCATCTGGTTAATTAGCTGTCAAGTGAACAGTCATTTGCAAAGTGAGATACAAAATTTCTGACCTTTAAGGTGTTGGAGGGGGGCATCAATAATAGTCAATATGAGCCTGAAATTTTGGTTTGGAGCCATAAGATAGGTCTTCCAGGTGAGACATCTTCATATGCATGGTTAAGCACTAGACTAGAAGTCAGGGCCCCCAGGTTCCTTCTCGGTTCTGCCCTTAACTTTTTAGGCAATGTTGGACATATCTCCTTGGATTTTATCTTCTCCATCTCAAACATAAGGTGTCCTAGGGATGGATAGATAGAGTTCTAAGCTGTTTTTTTATTTGTTCAGAAGTCTGAGGATTTAAGACTTAGAAGAATTTTCACTTGATTGAACAGGGAGTGAAGAAGAGATTAGTTAAAGAAAAGCAAGTTTTGTCCAGGTAATCATGGAGTACTGTAGATATGTAGTGACTCTCTACTTGGGACCCAACAGCATTAGAGGTAGATGGTTTTAGGTTGGGTGGGAGAATGGTTAAGGTTATGAGGGAATGCATTATGGAGTGTCAGGAGGAAGGGTGGCAGAACTTACGAGGCAAGGCAAAGAGCAGTAGATAAATGACTAGAGGGTTTGAGTTGTAGTTTTAACTCTGAAAATTTCACTGGATCACTTTGGATGAGTCCATTCCCATTTCTAGGCTTTACTTCCACATATTCAAAATGGAAGAGTTGGTATAAATGGTCTCTAAAATCCTCTTTGGCTCTTACTTTCTAGAATTATTTGATGTATGTTGAATTAGGAGGGTCTTCAGAAAGTGTTATGTGAATATGTGAAAATGAATTTGAGTAGATGCAGAGTTACACACTGGTTAGAAAATGAGTTTAGGATGGCAGGTTTCAGTTAATAGAGGCCATTTCTGTGTGTTGCATCATCAAAAGTCTGTCCTTGGATCCATGGGTGCCTGGGTAAGAGAGCTCAAAATGGATTAGGGTTAGGGATTCAGCATGATAGTAGAACATGCATGGACCCTGGAACCAGACAACCCTGGATTCAAATCCTGGATGCACAATTGCTTACCCACTTTGGTAAGCCTAGAGGATGGAAACAATGATGACTACATTATAAAGTTGTAGTGAGACTTCAGAGACATAATGCAATTTTGAATCCTAGAGAGTAGAGAGAGAATGTGACCAAGATACACAATATAAGAAAGGAAAATACATACTCAGGATTTATAGTTAAAAGGTGGGAGCTTAAGTCTCAACGCTACCACTGACTAGCTATACAATCTTGGACAAGTTACTTAACCCTTTCTGATTCTTAGTTTGCTACATTAAAAGTGTATTTCATACTGTAATTAGGAAGATTGAATGGCAATAAAGTGCAAAGCACCTAACACAGGACCTGACATATAATATACATTCAACACAAACTAATATTCCTTCTTCATACATACCTCAAATTTATAGAAGATTTTTTTATTTTTATTGGTACATGTTTGTAATACAAAATGATTACATTGCTTATGGGGAGTTGGTACATGTATATAGCACATCTTAATTCATTTAATGTCTCTTTTTCTCACTCCACTTCTTGGACCCCTTCCCTTTTGAAAGAGATGTTACTCCCTATTTCCTATTAACTTTTACTTTGCTATTTATTTATACTTTGGGTTTCTCATGTAAAAGAAACCATGCAATATTTAAGCTTGCATTTCTGATTTATTTCACTAAACATTTTGGTTGCAAGTTGAATCCCTTTTCCTACAAATGACTCAAATTCATCCTTCTTTATGGCACAGTAGTACTCCACTATGTATAAATGCTACATTTTCTTTATCCATTCACCTGTTGATGGACATATGGGTGACTCCCAAGATTTAGCTATTATGAACTGTGCTGCTATAAACATGAGTATGTATATATTGCTGTAATATGATCTCTTTTTTACTCCTTTAGAAAGATAACTAGAAAGGGAACAGCTGGGTCCAATGGAATCTCTATTTTTTTAATTTTTATTTTAAAGAGGAAAAAATGGAACAAAATTTCAAAATAACATAATAGGAGGGTAACAATGGTTAATACATTATGTATTGTTATCTTTAAATTAGTTATTCAGGGTACAAGATATCAGTATTCAATTGTCCAAACATTACTGGCACAAACCTTTCTCTTCAATGAACTAAGCAGGAATGTCTATTTTTAGTTTTTTGAGGAATCTCTATATTGATTTCCTTTGTGTTTGTACCAGTTTACATTCCCACCAAAAATGTAGAACAGTTTCTTTTTCCTCACAATCTCATGACCATTTGTTATTATTTGATTTCTTAATGACAATCATTCTCTCTTGAGTAAGGTGGAAGCTCGGTGTTTTTAATTTCTGTTTCTTTAATGGCCAAAGATATTGAATATTTTAATGTTTATTGGCCATCTGAGAAGTGTCTATTTATTTCAGTTACCCATTTTTTGACTGGGTCTTTTATTTTTTTGAGGGAATCTACTTTTTTGAGTTCTTTATGTGTTCTAGATATTTGCCCTGTGTCTGAGGAGAGTAGCTGGACAAACTTTTCCCATTCTGTAGGTTGTCTCTTTTTACTCTATTGATTGTTTACTTTGCTGTGCAGAAGCTTTTTAATGTGATATGCTCTGATTTGTTGATTTTTGGCCCTATTTCTTTTGCAATTGGTGTTTTATTCAGAAAGCCTTTGCCTATGCCTATGACTTTAAGAGTTTTACCTATTTTATCTTCCAGCAGATTGTTTCAATTTTAACATTTAGATCATTGATGCATTTTGATTTTAGTTTAATACATTGTAAGATGTATTAAACTAGATTGAATCTGCATGTATATAGCCGGGCTTACCAGCACCAGTTGTTAAAGGGGCTATCTTTCCTCCATGTTATGTTTTTGGCCTCTCAAATCAGATAGCTGAATGTGCCTGGAATTGTTTCTGCATGCTTTATTCTGTTCCACTGATCCATATGTCTCATTTTGTGCCAATACCATGCTGTTTTTATCACTGTAGCATTGTAGTATAAGGGGAAGTTTGGGATTATGGTGCTTCCTGCTTTGCTCTTGTTGCCCAAGATAATTTTTGCTATTCTGGGTCTCTTCAAGTGCGTATGAATATTAGGATTGTTTTCTCTAGTTCTGTGAGGAATCTTATTGGTATTTTGTTGGGAATTCCATTAAATCTGTTAGTTTTGGTAATATGGCCATTTTGAAAGTATCTGTTCTCCCTGTGCAGAAAGAGGGGATATCTTTGCATTGTCTGATGTTGCTTTGATCTTCAGAACACTGTAGTTTTTGTTGTAGAGGTCTCAGTTTTTTGGTTAGGTTAATTCCTGAGTACTATACAATTATTCTTGATGTTATTGTGAATAGTATTGTTTTCCGAATTTCTTTCTTAATGAGTTTATTTTTGTGAAGAAGAATGCTATTGATTTTTCATGTTGAATATATCTTGCTACGTTGCTGAATTTGCTTATTAATTCTGGAAGTCTATTGGTGGAATCTTTTGGGTCTTCTATGTAATGGACCATGTCATCTGCAAATAACGACAATCTGACATTTTCCTCCTTTCCTGTACATACCCCTTTTATTTCTTTCTCTTGTCTGATTGCTCTGGCTAATGTTTTGAGTACTATATTGAACAAGAATGCTGATAGCGGACATCTTCTTCCTGATTTTAGAGGAACTTTTTTTGTCCATTTAATATTATGCTAATAGTAGGTTTGTCATAAATGGCTCTTTTCTAATTGAGATATTGTCCTTCTATACATATTTTCTTCAGGGATTTTATCATGAGTGGTTGTTGGATTTTGTCAAAGGCTTTTTCTCCATTTATTGATATGATTGTGTGACTTTTGTCCGTGCTTCTGTTTATGTGGTGTATTACATTTATTTATTTACATGTGTTAAACAATACTTTCATCTCTGGAATAAAGCCAAGTAGGCCATGATGTGTGATCATTTTGAGGATTTGTTGCATTCTCTTTACTGAATCTTGTTAAGGATTTTTGTGTCTTTGTTGCTAAAGTGATTGGCCTGTAGTTGTCTTTTTTGGTTGGCTTTGTCAGGTTTTGGAATCAGAGTAATGCTAGCTTCCAGGAATGACTTTGGGAGTATTCCTTTCCTTTCAATTTTGTTAAAGAGTTTGAGGAGAATTGGCATTAGATCCTCCCTGGGGATCTTCTAGAATTCAGCAGTGAAATCATCTGGTCCTGATCTTTTCTGTCTTGATAGGTTTTTATTATCATTTCCATATCATTGCCTGTTATGGGTTTATTCAGTTTTTTTTATATATTCTTGACTCATTTTTGTAATTCATACATATTTAAGAATCTATCCATTTTTTCTGAATTCTCTACTTTATTTAGAGTACAGGTTTTCAAAGTAGTTACTAATAATCTTCTGGATTTCAGAGGTGTACATTGTGATTTTGTCTTTTTCAAATTGCCTTAAATTAGGTCTTTTCTTTCCTTTTTGAGAAAAATATGCTAAGAGTTTGTCTACTTTGTCTATTCTGTAGTAGAACCAGTTCTTCAATTCATTGGTTCTTTGTAGTGTTTTTTTAGTCTTCATTTCATTAATTAGTGCTTGAATCTATATAATGTGCTTCCTCATACCAGCTTTGGATTTGGATTGTTCTTGTTTTCTCTAGGACCTTGTGTTGCATCATTAAGTTTTTATTTGGGTTCACTCTGTTTTTCTGATGTGGGCATTTGTAGCTGTAAACTTGGCTCTTAAGACTACTTTCACTGTATCTCCTAAGTTCTGGTCTGTTATACTGGTATTATCATTTGATTGTAGGAACTGTCTAATTTCTTCCTTGATTTCTTCTGTGACTCATTATTTTAAGAGTGTATTGTTTAATTTCCATGTGTTTGTATAATTTCTGTGGTTTCTTTTGCCTTTAATGTTTCATCTCACTATGATCTCATAATATGCATGGGATAATTTTGATGCTTTTGTATTTATTTAAGCATGCTTTATTGGCTAGTATGTGGTTCTATGTGCTGCTGAGAAGAATGTATTTTCTGTTGTTAGGTAAAACATTCTGTAGATACCTCTTAAGTCCATTTGTTTGCAAGTGTGATTTGACTCTGATTTTTCTTTGATGATTTATTTGTCTAGTTGATCTGTCTGTGACAGGAGATATTGAGGCCCCCCTTATAGTTATGTTGAAAGTTATTTGGTCTTTATTAGCAATAGTATGTGTTTTATGAAGTTAGGTATGTCTGTGTTTGGTGCATGTATGTTTATAATTGTTATCTCTTCCTCTTGAACTGTTCCCCTAACAAATATTTAGTGACCTTCTTTGCCTTTTCTGATCACTTTTTGCTTGAAATCCACTTTGTTTGAAAATAAGATAGCTATTGCCACTTGTTTTTGGGTTCCTACTGCAGGGAATATTTTGCTCCATCCTTTGATTTTTAGTCTACAAATTTCTTATTACATGTGATGTGTTTCATGTGTAAAGCATATTACTGGGTTTTGTTTCTTCATCCATTCTGCCACTGCCTGTCTTTTGATTGGAGAATTGAGACCATTCATTTTGAGAATTATTACTGAAAGGTATAGGCTTATTTCTGTCATTACATTATTTTCCTTTGTATGATTTCTTTTTTTTTTCCTTCTGCTTAACTGCTCACCTTGCCTGGTGTATTAATTCTATTAGACTTTTTTGCACTGTTGGCCTCATTGTCTTTTCCTAGGATAGTGTTGGTAATTTTTTGTAGTGCTGGCTTGTTGTTTATAAATTTCTTAAAGCACATTTTGTCATGGAAAATCCTTATTTACCTATCGATTTTGAAAGATAGTTTTGCAGGATATATTAGCCTGGGTTGGGGTATGTTTTCTTTTAGGACTTAAAATACATCACTCCAAGATTTTCTGGTCTTTACGTTTTGCGTTGAGAAGCCTGCTGTAATTTTTATGGGTTTACCTTTATGAGTGATTGCTTGCTTTTCTCTAACAGCTTTTAAGATTGTATTTTTGTGTTGAAGTTCTAGAATTTGACTATGATGCATTGTGGAGAAATTATTTCTCAAACTTGGCTATTTGGGGTTCTATCTACCTCACTTATCTGTACGATAAATCCTTACCACATATTTGAATACATTTTCTGCTTTATTTCTTTTTGAACAAAACTTTTATGTTTATTGACATCATCTTAGGCAACCATGATTCTGGAGAGTTGTAAACAGAATAATCATTGTGGCCCTCACAAGTGTAACAGTTTTTTTCTGCTATTATTTCTGTAAACAAGTTTTATATGCCAATTGTGTTGTCTTCTTATTTTTTACTAATTCTAAATAATCTTGGATTGGTATTCTTTGTGTAATCTAGCAGCTGTTGGACCCATTTTTCAAGTTCTCTTGTTGTTTTTAAGAATATCTCTGAGTACTTGCTCAATCAACATCAGCCTTATATTCTAGTTCTAACATTTTGCCCTCCTGTTGGTCACTTTTGCTTCCCATACTTACAATAGAGCTGTTAAACTTCTAGATTCTTGTTTGGTACCTTTGCATAAATTATAATTCCTTGAGAAATTACTTACTCATGTTTTGTATCCTTTTGTTTATCTCAGCCTGTTTTTATTAGTATTTTCTATAAACTTGCTAATCATTTTGTTTATTAAGTCCATTAGCTGTTTACTTATATTTTCCTTGAACTCACTGAACACATTATTCATCTGATGTTTAATCTCACCATTTATCTTTCCAAATAATTCAGCTATGTGGCTTTTGATTTCCTCCCCCGTAAGGCTCCAAGGATCAGCTTTGGGGGAGTTGGGAATATTTGGAGGCATTTTGTTGCCTTGTCTTTTCATGTTTCCATTTTTCTTTCTTTTGTGTGGGTATATGCTGAGGTTTGTGGGCTCTTACAGTGGAAATACTTCCTTGCCTGTATGGAGATCTCTTTAGTCAGTTTCTCCTTTTCAGTGATGCATTCTGTGCATGGCTAACTCTAGACCTTTAACTCTGTCCCAAAATATGAACACCTCCATTAATTTGGAGGGAGAATGCAGTGTAATTAGTTTAACTCCCAGTTCTCTGGGTAATACTGTGCAGTACTGTTAATGAAACAATGGTAGTCCAGATATTGATATACAGAGAAAACTAATTCATAGCAACAACTATGTCACCCGGCAATAGCAACTAACTCGGCAACAATAATAGCATCAAAGATAAACTAGATATTGACATACCATAAGAACTAATAATGCACTACCCTTATCCATAAAAAAGAGATCTATAATTATAGTATAAACACTAAGACCAAACAGATATTTACATAACTAAATTCAATAATTTTGGCCTGGTGAGATAGCTCAGTGGCATAAGCGCCTGCCTGGCAAGTGCGAGGGCCTGAGTTCGACTCCCGGTACTCACATAAAAAATAAAAATTATATCTTTACTAACAATAGAAAAGAGTTCAAAATTAGTAGCATAGAGTTAACTAAATATCTAAAGATTAATAAAGTTTAATGGTTATAACTAGTAAAGATAGAGAAGGTGAGGAACAAGAGAATTAAAATAGACAAATAGGAAAAATTAAGCAGTGAAACATGATAACGAGGAGAGAAAAATGAGACAAAAGGTAGTATTAAAGCATAAAAGGGAACAGAAAAGAACAAGTAAAATGAAAAAGAAAAAGAAAAATATGAAGAAAAAATAAAAATTAAAAGAAAATGGGGAAAAACCTGAATTCGAAAAAAAAATCAATGAAGAAGAAAAAAAATGAGTAAAAACAAAAATTTTTTTTGAATGAGTGGTTTCTTTTCAGGATCTGAAGTCTTGGAATCCAGCAAGTCACTGTTTTCTCTGCCTAGCTTTATAGCTTATGGGTTTGTAAGGTGGCTCCCCTGCTACAGAGGCCCTACTGTTCATACACCCAGGCTGTGGGAACCATTCAATCTGAGGTTTGTCCTCGCTCATATTCGTAGATGGGGAAAGCAATCAGACCACTGATTTGTGGTGGATCTAGGCAGCAGGATAGTGTTTCCAGTAGACCGCTCGACTTAATACTAGCACTTTCAGACCTAGTTGCCTCTGAAAGTGCCACACACTGGTCCTGGCTTCTCAATAAGGAGGTCAGGGCCCCATGTCCTTCCCAGCTTGAGCTTAAACTTCTCAGGGATCTATGTCTAGCCCATACCCTATCCATGACTGTTAACTGTGGCTGACTCTCACCTAGTCATTGTTGGAAGGTCACACTGGAAACCCTGAAATGAAGCTGTTTTGTAGTTGTTCTGAGGCTCGGTATTAAACAATGAACCTTTTCCCAGAATGGCCCCTGATTAAACACTCTTTGGCCATATTGTGGGGGTTGCACTGGATTTCTTCTCCAACTCTAGCCTGCTGTGAGGAAGGAGTCACTTTCAGAGTAAAATACCACACTGTTTTGCAGTTTACCATAACTGATCTTTTCTTGGGAGTAGTACTGCTAGACCAATCAATTGTTTTTCCCTATAACTCCTGAGCCTGGGGGATTACCTTGTGTCTCCTAGACAGGTTCCTTTTGCAGGGAACCAGGGTGAGCTTTCTAGACTGCTTTGTTCTTTTCTGTGTTTTGTTCTGTTTCTCCAGCTTCTCCGTAGTTGCTCATTTTTCTATAAGTTCTCTCCAAATTCTTATAGATCTACTTCTTTTTTTCTCTTCACCAGGGTCTTATTTTCAGGGTGTCTGGATTCCTGGTCCCAGTGAGGCTGTACTTTGCTGATGATTGCTTCTTCACTATTTTCTGTGTTCTCTAGTATACACAGTTTTAATCTTGAGATGTTGTGAGACTCAAATATAATAATATAGTTATTAGGCCGATATAGGGCAGTGATAGCTATGACCATTATACCTCACTGTAATATCTCTCACATTAGGAGACATTACTTAAAATCTACATTTTCATGAGAGTCCCAAGTCTGAAGCTTCATCTCCATTACTGAAGTTGTTCCGTTATTTTGGGAACTTCCCCATTTATAAATAACTTAGCCTCTTTTTAATTTGATGCTCCCACCAGCCCCATCAGGTGGATTTTCCTATTCTCCCTGTTTACAAAAGAGAGAAGCTCAGTTTGAGGAAGTGACTTGCCTAAGGTCTTACAGATAGTGGTAAATCTTATGCTTGAAACCAGTTCTCCTGACTTCAGTCTTTGTGATGTTGCCTCAATGTGAGTCTCTTGCAGAGGCAAGAATGGGAATCTGGTAAATGTGTCAATGATAGCACTTGAATTCCTGCCTGGGTTCCCTCTCTCAGCCAGGCTCTTCAGGAGTAAGAGAAAATAGCTCAATAGGTATGGAGATAAAGAGACTAGTGAAGAATGGGAGGAGAAAACACTGGAATATGGAGTAAGGTGAATACTCTGTGTGAGAAATCCTGGTAGAATGGGAGCCATCATGATGTTCTTCTTCCAGGTGGCATGCAGGCACTCTACAAGATCAAGGATTGCTCTATGGCTCCTCCTGTGGAGCATCTGACAGGCAAAGTTCGGCAGTACTTCATCGAGGCCCATGAGATTCAGTGGAACTATGGCCCGATGGGACATGATGGGAATACTGGGAAGAGTTTGACAGAACCAGGAAGGTACGAAGTAGAGGGCTCCCTCCCTGTACTCCTGTCCAGAAACATATCTCCCTTCCAGAAACCTCTCTCTTTACTTACAGGTAGCAATCATTGCCTTGTTGCACTTACTATTAGCCAAGTTCTTGTGGCCCCTGAGAAAGCTTGCTCTCAGGGGAGCTACAGAAAGCAAAGCTTTTTGTTATGTTATGACATGATCCTAGCAAGGGACTAAGAAGGATAAGAGATTCGTCCTATAATCCCTGGCCATGTTGAGAAAAGAAAGTCCAAATGGGACAAGTGCCCACATCATTTGAAATGGCCCTTTTCCACCTTTTTTTTTCTTTTACCCATTAATTTGCTCCTTGCTCCTTCTTTTCTTTTCTACAATATGAAGGAGACATTTAAGCAGGAGTATAAAAAGCATTCTGAGAAATGTGACATAAAGAGAAGCAAGCTGCTTTGTGTCTATTCCATGCCCATCCTTTTGGAGGAATTTCTCCAACTTCTGTCTCTTCCATGACATAAATGTGGACAAAATAGAGCTGAAGATTAGTGCCCCACTAAGTTGCTACACCTTAAATTATACCAACTCACTTGGTAACTAATGATGCCAGTTCTTTCACAGATGTTGGTAGATGACTAGGAGAGGGCCTGGGGAAGATACAAGGGTACCTATCATGTTTATTATTTCAGCAGGAAATAATGGACTGAATCTGCAGAAAATGTAGGGAGGTTGGTGCTTAAGTTTCAGGATGGTATTAGAATCTACAACTCTTGGTGAGTTTTCATTTAGGAGTGAAGCACTTTTTATGATTGGGGTTTTCTATATTGTCCAGGCAGGTCTTGAGCTCATGGGCTTAGGTGACCCACCTGCTAGCCTCCTGAGTGTGACTACAGGTGTGCACCCCCACAACCAGATAAAGCTATTTTTGATTAAAAAGAGAAAGATTTGGAGTACTTGAGGATGATTAAGGGCAGAGGTAGGCTGGGTATTTCTAGAGGGCAGAACTGATCCCAGTATCTGGCATTTGCAAGAATATTCCAGCCTAGTATAAAGAATAACTCCAAAAATTTAAATAATCTAATAGTAAGTTGGATTACTTCTCTGAGTTCTCTGTATTTAAAAAGGCTTAAATAGAAGTTGTGTCATGGATTAACGGTGTCACCAAAAGTGATATCTTCACTGGTTGGAGTTAACTTGTATGATTTTGGAGGTCTTTCCTAACCATAAAGATCTATAACTTGACAAGATTAAAGGTAAGATGGGGGTCTGTTTGATATGCAATGAAATTATATGACATTTACCTCCTTATATACTAGTGGTTCAGATAAGTTCTTCCAGATGAGTTCCAGCCGAATTGGAGGTACTTACTGGAAAGTTCGGTATGAAGCCTTTCAAGATGAGACATTCCAGGAGAAAGTGCAGCTGGAGGAAGAAAAGCATCTTGGAATACTGGGTGAGGAAACTTTTAACTTATGAATATTTTCTTCATCTTTTGAAGAAGATTTGTTACCTGAATCTTTAATCTCTTAACTTCTTTGACTAGACTAGTCAGAGAAGTGAATTTAGAGACTGGAATCTGGGAGTAGCTCCCGGGAATATTGTAGACCAGAATCTCCCAAAGAAAATCCCACGAAATTAGTAGAGTAAAGCCTTGGTTTGCTAGTATACTTTATTCTGGAAACATGCTTGTAATCCAAAGCACTTGTATATCAAAGTGAATTTCCCCATAAGAAATAATGGAAACTCAGATGATTCATTCCACAACCCAAAAATATTCATTCAAAAATGATTATAATACTGTAATATAATACAAAATATAAGGAAAATACAAAATATAAAGAAAAATTAAAAAATTAACCTTTGAAAACTTTGCTGGCTGGTGTGAGGGAGACAAGAGAGAGAAGGGTTATTGTGAAGGATGACTTTCACTATCACTAATGGAATCACTGCTATCTAACGGTTCAGTGGAATCTTTTTCTTTTCATGCAACTTTAACAAGGAACCTATCCAATGACACTTGCTTTTGCCTCCTTTTGAGGATTTTATGGAAATGTGACATTGCATTGTTGTTAAACAGATTCATTGCTCACTAGCACTGCTACAGCCTTATTTGGGTAATGTTTTTCTATAAAATTTTGCACTGTTTCCCACAATTTGCACATCTCCCTAATCTCATGTGAAGTGAGGGATTCCTCTGACATTTTCTCCTCCTCCTCTGCAGACATAATCTCCTTCACAACCTCTTGCTGTTGGGAGAAAATCACCCACAATCTCAGAGAGAGAGAGAACTATTGGCTCAGTTATGATCATGTGATGTTCAATGTCACATACTACTCATATTGCAAGATATCGCTTGCTTATTAAATTAAAATTTATTAGAAATGTTTACTTGTCTTGTGAAACACTCATGGAACAAGTTACTTGCAATCCAAGCTTTTATTGTATTTTGCAATAAAGGTTATGGGTTTGAATGTGTCTAATTGCACAGTCAAATAGTGTTCTTTGCTGTAGGACTTCTGAGAGCCTTGGATTTATGTTTATTCATCATGAATCTCCAAGATTGAAATGGAGTTTGTATTATTTCTAATATTTACTTTTCTAATTTTTTTTTGGTAAAATCTTTTAGTACCATTATTGTACACAACACACTTTTAGAATTGCTTTTCTAGGTGCACTCCTGAAGGACTGTTTAAGGCAGTACAACTGTTGAGATTCTTGGCAGTCTGGGCCCAGGAGATGATCAGCATAATGTATAGTCATACTTGCTTTATTGAAGGATGTAGAATGATGTTTTGAGTCTGATCTTGGAGAAGATATCTAAAAATTTTAAAGGAGATTATTTAAAGTGTAAAGCAAATTTAAATGCGGTTTATTCACTGAGTGTAACCAGGAAATAAAACAGATCAGATGGGAGAAAACTTAGGAAAAGAAAATAATGTAGTGAGTCATGTTCTGGTGAAAGGTATGAGGCAGTTGATTCTAGATCAACATGGACAGTAGGTCCTATATCAGCTGTACAGGGAGATATCAGAAGAAGAAATACACTCAAGAAAGGGTTAGTGGTGAGGTGGAGGAGCCATCATTAGCTAGGGGAGCAGAGGTATGCGATTATGTGTGGAAACTGAGTAAAAAATCAAGCTGAAAACTCTGATTTAAGGTTAAAGCCAGCATAAATGTTCAGGATATTGTCTTGGTACTTTTACTGAGCCTCAAAAATGACCTAAGATAGGTTAGATATGCTGAGTAGTGAGGTATGAAAAAGTCCAGAAATTATGTCTAGACTACCCAGGGCCTGAATAGAGGGTATAATAGTTTTCTTTGCTCTGAATTGATTTCAGATAAAGGTGAGCTCAGATCTTAGAATCTACTAGAAAATGTAGTTATGAAAACTCACATAATAAAGTTAGAGGAAATAGGATTGGACCAAACAGTGAAGTATAAAACAATGCTGGCAACAGACCTTGGTTCTGCAGCTAATCTGCCATTCGAATTTGTGTAGGTCAGTGCTCTCTGTCCAAGTTGAATTTTCCTCATCTGTAAAAGGGAGATAATAATCTCTGCCCTGTATGCCTTAGAATGATATTTCTGGATCAAAATGAGATTACAAATTTTATAGTGATGTTTAAGTTGTGAATTACATTATATTTACAATGGATTTTTCTCTTTTCTACTGTCACTTACCTTTTTTCTCCCTCCACTCTCTGTCTGCTTTCTTCCTTCCTCTTCATCTTTGTTTTCATTCTCATTCTCTCTCCTTCTCATTTTTCAGGGCCAGTGATCCGGGCTGAGGTGGGTGATACCATCCAGGTGGTCTTCTACAATCGTGCCTCCCAGCCATTTAGTATGCAGCCTCACGGGGTCTTTTATGAGAAAGACTACGAGGGCACTGTGTACAATGATGGTGAGCTTGCAGGATTTCCAATAAATGTGGGCCACAGTTGATAGCTGCTGGCTCTAGAGGACAAATAAATGGAAAGTGGGGAAGGAGAAGAAGGCAGAATTGGTTGTTATGTGTGAATGCTACTGACTGAATGAATTATGTAAGACTGAAACAGAGCTAGGATCAATAAGAGAGAACTTCTAAAATATCTTTAAATATTTTGCTATTTTAAAGATATGGAATTTTGAAAAACACAAAAGATTACAAAATAAACATTACTCATAGATAAATTGCCCTATGCATTTCACATAGCTTTTAATACTTTATATTAAGAAGTGATTATAAAGTGTATATATTTACAGATATGTGATGATATTGTGCATATAGTTTCTCATCCTACTGTTCTTACTTGTCAATATATTGTGTTTCCCATGCAGTTATGATATTATAAACATTTTAAAGACTATATAATACTCTATCAGTTGAATTTTTTTTTTTTTTTTGTGGGTACCGGGGGTCGACCTCAGGACCTCGCGCTTGCCGGGCAGGCGCTTAAGCCGCTGAGCCATCTCACCGGCCCTATCACTTGAATTTGACATAATTTGTTTACCTTATATCCTATTGTTTGGAGATACAAGTTTTTTTCTTCAGTATTTTGAATATTGTAAATCAAGTAACAAAGTATGATTACATACATCCTAGTTTGATCTTGAATTATTATCTCAGGAGAGAATCCTGAAAGTGTCATTATTGGGTAACTTATTTCTTGTTTTCTCAGAGAATATTAACATATGTGAATTCTAAGTCAAAAATTAAAAAAAAAGGTCTGTGAGATAGCTCAGCAGCATAAGCGCCTGCCTGGCAAGCACAAGGTCCTGAGTTCGACCCCCGGTACCCACACAAAAAAAAAAAATTCTGGGGTTGAAGGTGAGACTCAGTGGTAAAGCATGCACTTAGTATGTGGAAGGCTCTGGGTTCAATCCTTAGCAATATATATTGTCTAAGAAATTGCAGGCTTGGTGTTTTTCAAGTAGGCACACACATATTTAGATAACATTTACACATCCACACATACATACATATATTAAAAGGAAAAATATTCAACAATCAGAATCATTCAGGGCCGGTGAGATGGCTCAGCGGCGTAAGTGCCTGCCTGGCAGTTGCGAGGGCCCGAGTTTGACTCCCGGAACCCACATACAAAAAAGGGGCCGGTGATATCGCTCAGCGGCACGGGCGCCTACTGGCGCTCGAGGTCCTGAGGTCGACCCCCGGTACCCAAAAAAAAAAAAAAAAAAGAAAAGAATCATTCAAAGATGAAATGAGCTATGATGACAACAGTGAGTCTCCCATCACTGGAGAGTTTTAAGCAGTGAAAGGGATATAAGAGTAGATTAATGTATGTTTGCTATTAAGGAGTATTCCAAAAAAGTCTTAGAAACCCTTTTAATCCTGCGGTCATATGATTTTGGAAAATTGAAACCTAAGGAAGTTTAAATCACCCCAGTTCATATAACAAATAGTGGTAGAAATATAGACTAAACTCTAGTCTCTTGATTCTTAGACCACGGTTCTTTTCAGTGTCCAACACTCCATGTTGTTGCTGCTACTCCAAAATGTATTTATAGCTTATTATCTTTATCCCACTGTTTGGAGCTGATGATCCTTATTCTGCCTAATATGAATAATGACCTAATGTTTTCTCTGCAGGCTTATCCCACCTTGGCTTGGTGGCCAAGCCTTTTGAGAAAGTAACATACTACTGGACAGTCCCTCCCCATGCTGGTCCTACTGCTCAGGATCCTGTCTGCCTCACCTGGATGTACTTCTCTGCTGTGGATCCCATAAAAGATACAAATTCTGGCTTGGTGGGCCCCCTGCTGGTGTGCAAAACTGGTGCCTTGGGTGCAGATGGCAAACAGGTAATGCCAGGGGAGGGTGGCTGGGAAGCCTGGTAAGAGGAAGATGGAACTGGTTTGCTGTATAGGGGTTAAGCATGGAACTAGGTTCTAGAGGTAAGGGAACAGAAACAAAGATAATCAAACCATTACATCAGAAATTAACTCCATGCTATCTTGAATGTTGTTTCCTAACAAACACACTTCTTCTTTGGCCTCTGTTTTTTTTTTTTTCCTATTCTATTTCCTCCTGTCATAATCTCCCTGTTTTTCTCCCTTATCCTCTGCCTTTACTGTTTTCTCTCCCTCTTCCTCTCCTCTACTCCCTCCCTCTGTCCCAGCTCAGTGACCACTCAAAACTGATCTTCATCCCTAAATTTGCTTTTATATTTGCTTGTCTTCTTTTGTATGTAGGCCACCATTTCTAGCTGTGTAACCTTGGTCAAGTTACTTAAGCTCTCTTTGATTCACTTTCTTCATGTGTAAAACTAAAGTTTTAGCAATGGAAGAAGGTACCTTGGGTTTCTGTGAGGATTAATGAAAAAATTCCATATAAACTGCTTAGCACCGTGTTTGGCACATAGTAAGAAATCAGTAAATGGTAACTGTAATAATAATCATTAGTATTGCTTTCCTCTTATTTTCCAGCCATCTCCTGCTCTCCTAGCGACCTTCCTATCACTCTTTGTATCTCTTCTCCCTAATCCTCATCCTGTGCTTCTTTCCTGCCCCTTCTCATGCATTCCTCTTCTCCAGTCTTGTCCTTTTACTTTGAACTCCTTCTTCCATCTGTAATTTGAAGTTACCTGAAGAAAAACTGCCTAGCAACAACTGCAGCTCTGGGCAGGAGATGTGGGCTTGGCTCTGAGTCTAGAAAAGGAGAAGGGAAAGAATCAGGGAGTTTTGGATCCTCAGCTACACAATACACAACTACTGAAACTGTTGTCATTCTTCTCTCTGCTTGTTCCAACTGGGCTTACAGAAAGGGGTAGATAAAGAATTCTTTCTCCTCTTCACTGTGTTGGATGAGAACAAGAGCTGGTACATCAATGCTAATAAAGCAGCTGCTATGTTGGATTCCCGACTGCTCTCAGAGGATGTCAAAGGCTTCCAGGACTCCAATCAAATGCATGGTACGGGAAGCATTTTTTATCCTGGGCTCTAACAGAGGTCTTAAGTAAAATTTGATCTAACCATTATCATGAAAAATCCCTATGAACACTTATCATCTCTGTCTCTGTAAGAGAAAAGCCATATTGAGGGATTTAACCAAAAGCAACAGATTTTATAGTTGACATCTTCTTGCACTGTGCCCTGTGTTTCACAGAATGGGGAGGAGTGCACCAGAAGAAAGTACTGAAATGAGGATTGTACACAAGGAATCCTCTAGAGACTGTGGAGAATGAGTTGGGGTGATGTTCTTCTGGTCATTTTTTTTTCTGGTGCTGGAGATTGAACCTAGGACCTTGCATGTACTATGCAAGTGCTCTACTACTGAACTACACGCTCTAGTCCCCACTATCCCTTTTCTATCTCTCTCTCTTATCTCCCACTACACTTGCTCCCATACTCCAGCAATATAAGGCTGTTTTTACCAACATGATCATACCTTGTACTTCGTTGATTTCTTCTTTTTGCAGTGCTATGCCATCCATTTGAAATGCCCCTCCCTACATCTTTGCCTTCACCCTATGGAAATTCCTTCCATTCTCATAGATCCTATTCAAACATTATCTTATACATATAACCATTTCTTAGCACTCAAGTCCACAGTGATGAGTCCCCATTCCGAACTACCATCACATTTTGATTAGATCATTTAGTAGCACGTTCCATGTACTTCTCAATACTGAGTTATTTGTTACATGGTTTTTGACTTTCGCTAGAATATAGTCTTTGTATGTTGCTTATCTCTGTATCTCTGTATCCTCTACGTTAGCTAATGCATAGACACGTTATTTGAATTAGAGAACTACCAAAAGGGGAATTAGGTGGGTGAGGAAATGACTTGGTAGATGTGGTTCTAGTTTCCAAGGAGCTCCCAGTAATTTGTAATGAGATGAAAATAATAAAACCCATGAAACAATCATAGAACAATTCAAAACAGACCATAATTAAGAGCTAAATTGTGTAAAATAGTTTTTAAGTTCAAAGTAGGAGAACATTGATGAGGAACAATGAAATTAAAGGATTCCTGGAAGAAGGGAGTACTGTACTTAAGCTGAGGCTTAAACACTGAATAGGTTTACAATCAGGACATTGTAGCCAGGAAAAGCAAAATCACAGTGTTATCAAAGTTCCCACCACCATCACAAGGAATTGTCAAGCAGGGTGACTCATTAAGGCTGATTCTAGTGGAGGTGGGGACATTGAAAAGGGTTCAACTTCAAGCAAGCCTCCCTGTATTTTCTATGGGGGAGCCAAGATAGGGTGTAAAAGGTGGGAGGAGAACAAAATGAGTGTGTTGTCTTTTGACTCCATCTTCTATCCATGGTTAGTTCTATTATCAGAAAAAGTAAGGCAGTCTCATAAGCTCAGTTCATTCCAGTTTCATTTTAATGAGCACTTAATTGGTACAAGCAACATGTCAAGTGCTAGAGCAGTCACACAGATCACAAATACAGAAGAAATGGTATGATTCCCACTAGGTCAATCTAGTGCAGGAGAGAGATACATAAATAGATCATTGGATTATGTGATGTTGTATTGCAGAATTGTGCAAGTTAAACAGTCTCATGGAAATCAGAAAGAAAGAAAGAGAGGAAGGAGGGAGAAGTAGGAACTAATGGAAAAGGGAAAGGGGATGGGAAGGAAGGGAAAGCAGTGGAGAATGATCTCTCAGTTTCAAGTTGTGGGAAACCATAATACAGAGCTGATACCATGCTGCCACTAGAGCTTGAGTAGTCTCATCTCATCTTCCCATCTTGTCTTGTGCTTTTGTTTTCCAGCCATTAATGGGTTTCTGTTCTCTAACCTGCCCAGGCTGGACATGTGCAAGGGTGATACAGTGGCTTGGCATCTGCTTGGCCTGGGCACAGAGACTGATGTACACGGGGTCATGTTCCAGGGCAACACTGTGCAGCTTCAGGGCATGAGGAAAGGTGCAGCCATGCTCTTTCCTCACACTTCTGTCATGGCCACCATGCAGCCCGACAACCCTGGTAAGTGCCTTAGCAGCTGGTCTTAGGCTCAAAAACTGTTGAGTAGGGGGTTGGGGGTTAAGCTGCAAGGAGGGAGGGCTAGTGAAGAGAAAAGAAGAGGCATGTTGAACATGCAGGGGAGGTTTTCAAGACATTTCTCTCTTTTCAGTGTGTCCTCCATATCCTGGTTATCTGGACTGTTTCCTCAGCTGCAAGCAGAATAGAATGAGTAGTAGAAGGCTGAGGAGACTTTCTGGAGTAACAGGATTGAAATTGGGATGCTTCTGAGGAAGTTCTTTCGTGGCAGAGGGTGGACTTGGTCATGAATTCTTTAGACCACAGAAATTTTGTAGATAAAATCCCTGCATTGGAAGGAAGGTTAATTACATATACCTGTAAATGTTTTCAAATATGATATTCTGTGAAGATTTCTGCAAACTGTCCTACTTCTCATCTCTGTGTGTGAGGTTCTGGAATACTGTGAACTGAAAAATCAGAACCCAGGATCTCTAGTCCGAGATCTTTCATTAATATGCTGTGTAAGTTTTGCCTAACCATTTCCCATCTTTGTAGCTAACTAGCTAGCTTGATTGATTCTTTCCTTCCTCCTTCTTTCCTTCTTTATCCCCATCCATATCTCCCTTCCTCCTTCCCTCTTTTCTTCAAGAATAAATTTGACTAGAATGTTTCTTCAGATTCCATTTATTTCTGGCATTTCGTAGTATAGCAATATTTTTTCTTCAGTCTCTAGAAGGTATTCTTTTTCCAACCAGTAGATGGCTGGAAGTGTCTGAAAGAAAAATCTGTTAGAGCTACATACAGTAGTTCCTACTAAACTTTTAGTCCTGTAAATTCCATTCCTAATGGGAATATCATTCCCTAAAGAAAACAATTATCTTCGACAATTTAATAATTTCAGTCTGATCCTTAGTGTGACAGACACTTAACATAAAACTTATCTCCCCAGCCTTCTTGGGCCCATGCTGATTCCCATTTACTTGTGTTATTTTCTTGGTCAGGGAGGGTTGTTAGCAAATTAGAAATATCAGTTAATAGAGCTCAAAGGAAGTCAGGAAGAGGTGCTTTTAGTAAGGTAGAGGTGGAGAACTTCTAAATAGGAAAGATCATTTGTTAAGTCAAATTTCAGATTTAATCTCCTTCCTGCAAAACCAGCCAGGTGCCACAGTCAGGCCTATGTACCTTGCCAGGAACCACTCTAACTTTAAATGAAAGATATCATTTTTGTACCATACTGCTGAAGTGTGGTGGCATGAACCTGTAGCCCTAGCTACATGGGAGGCTGAAGTAGGAAGATCCCTTGAGCCCACAAGTTTGGAACCAACCTGGGCAATACAATGAGACCCTATTTAAAAAAAAATAAATATATAAAAAACATTCTGGTAGATAGTACGGAAGAGAAAAGTTTTGATGAAATTATAAGAGTAAAGGCTTCAAAATTTACTATTGGTTAAGATTCCTGAATTTTGTTACTAGCACAGGCACTTTTTTAAACTTTTTTTTTTTTTTTTTGCATTTCTAGACCTTGAAAACTCTTCTTTAAAAAAAAGATCTCAATTCATAGAGCATTGGAACTGGTAGAAACCATTTTAGATGATCTCAACTCACTTATTTTACTAATGGGTGCAAGCAACAGAGGCCTAGAAGAGGAAAATGACTTGCTCAAGTTAGAAATATTGGCTCTATTTTTTCTGCTTTTGTCTTGCTCCTCATGCATCAAATCCTGTTGTTTTATACTCCTAGATGATCTCTTGAATCTAACTTCACTCTGTCCCTGAGGGCTTGCTGTGTGATTAAAATGGAGAGACACCATTGTGACTTACTCTCCAAATACAAGCCCAAGGTACCAAATTTAATGGACCAGACAGGACCAGAATTTGGCTTTGGGATTCTAAAGAGACAGGTCTTGATGGACAGTGGTAAATATACATATGTATACATATGTGCTTAGGCATCTATGCAGATGTTTTTTTTTTTTTTTTTTTTTTGTGGGTACCGGGGGGTCGACCTCAGGACCTCGCGCGCCAGCAGGCGCCCGTGCCGCTGAGCGATATCACCGGCCCCTTTTTCGTATGTGGGTTCCGGGAGTCGAACTCGGGCCCTCGCGCTTGCCGGGCAGGCGCTTAAGCCGCTGAGCCATCTCACCGGCCCTATGCAGATGTTTTAAAAACATCACAGTAGCTAGGCATGGTGACATCTGCCTGCAGTGCCAGCTATTTAGGGGGCTGAGGTAGGAGGATTGCTTAAGCCCCTGATTTTGAGACTAGCCTGGGTAGCATAGCAAGACCATGTCTCAGAAAAAAAAGATCACTGTTTAAACTCAATTTGTTTCTTAGTGGATGTTTCTAATTAGGTTTAAAAAACTAGAAAAACAAATCTGCAGAAAAAAATTTCACAAAATGTTAAGAGTTTGAGTTTTGTCGGTCTGTTAGTGATTTTAATACTTTTTCCTTTGCTCTAAATTTTACATTTAAAGATAATAGAAAATGACATAGTGTGTTTAAAAATATCATCCTGTATAATATGTGTAAGCTCTTCCTACAAAAATATTCATAATAGAGCTTTAATAGCCACAGAAAGTGGCAGATACAAAGGATAAAGCTTCTAATACATTATTTTCTACCAAATTCATGTTAGATTTCTCAGTAGGAAAGAGAATATTTACTACTGCTCAGAGTCCTTATGGGTCTCTTTCCTCTCTTTTGCCAATAGAGCTCTTTATCCTTATTCTCTTCTTTTCACCATTCTCACCCTCTTTTTTCCATTCCTTTTTCCTCTGCTCATTGTTGCCTTCTTTCATTCTTTTTTGCCTTTTTGTTTTTCTTCTTTTTATGTCCCTTTTGTCTTTCCTTTTTTTTCTTCCATCTATTTATCTCTCAACTTGTCCTTTATCTTTCCTTCTTTTTCATTTCATCTTCCACTTCTTTTTATCTGTCTTTCCTTCCTTACTCCACCACATTCCTTTTTCTCTTCTCTTTTTTCTCTTTTATTTTCTCCTTTGATTTTTCTCTCCCTTCTTTTTTGCATCTTTCTCTCCATTTCCTTCTATTTCTTTATCTTCTGTTCTCCCTTTTCTTTTTGTTTACTTATTTCTCACCTGCTTTCTCTTATTTTCAGTTTCCTTTTCCTTCATTCTGTATCTTTTCTTAGTTCTGTCTTTATAGTCATCCATTTGATCTCTTTTTCTTTCTTGCTTCTTTTTATTGTCTCTTCCTATTACATTTTCCCAAAATACAGTAAACTTCTGTTCCCTTCTGCATGTTGGTTTATGTGCTGGGGAATGACAGGATGAATGAGGCAACTCACAGATAATGTGAAAGGTAGCTACGTCTGCAAACGTTATTCACCAGGCCATGGTGATATCCCAAGAACTAGGGCAACCCATTGTGGACTCTGACAGATTATTTTCTGACTTGCAAATGAAGCTTTGCTGGGAAAGCAGACACCCAGACTGAGCCTTTACCTTTTCTTCTTCTTGTCCTGGGGAAGAAACTTAGTGACTCGCTCATGCTAGGCAGGTACTCTGCCACTAAACTATAACCCAGCCTCCCACTGCAGTTTTAAGAATAAATAAACTGCTACCCAAGAGAGGGGAGAGTGGTGAGGAAGGCATTATATTGGCAGTAGGAGCCATAAAAACATTGGCCTAGAAGCAACAGCTGCTTAAGGAAGATTCAGTGGGTCTCAACTTGAGGTATTATGTTAAAATGTGTTTGTAAATGTGAAGGTGCTTTTAGTTGTTAAAGTGACTGAGGGTGTGGAGGAACTGATACTGACATTTAGAGGATAGAAGTTAAAAAGTCGACCAGAACGAAGAATAGTGATTGGTACAGGTTTGGGAAGAGTGGGTGAGGGTGGGTAAAGAAGCCTGGATTTGATCAGTGCACCCTGTATGCATGTATTGAAATATCACATAGAACCATATTAGTAGGTACTATTTATACACATTAATAAAAATACTTAACTATGTTGGGGAAAAGCTTTCTGCCATGAAGGAAATAAGATAGAAAGTGATGGAGGCATTACATTAGAGAAGCATATTCAAGGAGGGCCTCTCTAAGAATGTCATTTAAACTGATACATAAATAATAAAGAAGAGGGAGCCATATGAAGGTCTTTGAACAGAATAGTCTAAGCAAAGAGACCAGCAGTTGTGAATATTGAGAGGTGGGAAAAGCATGTCTTGTTCAGGCACCAAAAAGCAAGCCAGAATGGTTGGAATGTGATGAGCTAGGGGAATACTGGCATGATATGTCTTAAAGGTTGATAAGAATTATATTATATAGGGCCTTATAAACCATAGTTAGGAGTTTGTGTTTTATCCTGAGTCAGAGTGGAACATTTAAAACAGAGATGCAATGTGCTGTGGATTATATTTATTAAAGAGCACTCTGGATGCTCTTGTGGATGATTGAAGAGGGCAGATGAAAAAGCAGAGAGAACAGTTGGGAGGCTGTTCCAAGTTTCTAGGTAAAAGATATTGGTGACAGGCTAGGGATGTTAATTTTGAAGGAAGAGCTAGGACTTACTGATAGAGTAGATGTGTGCAGGGTAATGCAAATAGAAACATTTGGAAGTAGATGTGGAAAGAAAGGTGGGGACTTTTTAAGGTGCCTGTAAAATTTGTGTAAGTTGCTATTTTTAAAGAAAGGAGCACTTTGTCCTTAACCATGTCATTTACCTTTAAAATGCATTATGGATGGAGAACCTAAGACAGTAGAGTCTTTGGGCCAGAATAGTCAGTGAGGGCTTTCCAGAAAAAATGAAATATGAATTAGCTGTAAGAGAATGAGTGGACTCTCATAGATTTTGAGGGTGAGGTAGGAAGGTACATTCCAGAAAGAGGATAATAGCAGGAGTGAAATTTCAAGATAGGAATGACATATGTGAGAGGACAGTCAGAGTTAAATGTAATTAGAGCAGTAGGTGAGTTTGGTACAATGTGTAGGAACTGGGACTAGGTGAAGGGTTAGGGACCAGCTCATGGAAGGCTTCAAAAGCCAGAAAAAAGAGTTTGTAGTAATGTTATAGCAGTGGGCAGCAAGGTAAGGGAATAATGAGAATAATATTCTAATAAAGTTAGCTGCTTTTGATCAATATTACTGAGCCTAAGTGTCCTTGATATAAAAATCTGGAAGTTGAGATCAAGTCCAGGCAAAACCACAGAAACCATTGGTATCTGAACATTCTACTGTAAAAACCTATGGAAGTCCTTTCCAAACTGTCTTATGTAGGCATCGTTGAGATCAAGAAGTTTCTTTAAAAAAATATAACAATTTAAACCCACATTCATTTTTTCAGTACTTGTTAGAAAAAGGAAACAGCTGGTGAATGCTTTACTTGGAATAATAATTCATAAGCTTTGTTTACTTGTACATAGCTTCACTTATTGAACATTTAATCTATGCTATATATGCTAAAACCTACACATATATGATTGTATTTAATTGTAAAACAACCGCATGACATAAGCAACTCAGTCCCCATTTTACTGATGAGGGAACTGAAATATTTAGAGATTTAGAAATTGCTAGAAAGTTGTACAGTTAATAAGTGACAGTTACCAACCATTCTGATTTGCTCCAAACTAAGAGGTTTCCAGGGATATGGGACTTTCAATAATAAAATTAGGAAAGCTCATGATAAACAGGAAGGAGTTGGTCTTTTCAATGTCAGACTAGTTTTTAACCCAGATGGTGTAGCTTTGGAGCTACAGCTCTTAACCTGTGTGTGCATTACCCTCAATTAACTTGTAACATACATTTTATCTAGTACATAGAAGAGTCTTATCCTAGACTGCTCATTCTCTACAGAAAGGTTAAAGAGAGACAGGAAATCCTCCATGCTACACCCAGGGGTATTCTGAATCAAGTTTTGTTCTCTGATCTTCCCTTAGGGACATTTGAAATTTACTGCCAAGCAGGGAGCCACCGAGAAGCAGGAATGAGGGCAATCTATAATGTTTCCCAGTGTCCTGGCCGGCAAGGCAGCCCTCGCCAACGCTACCAAGCTTCAAGAATCTATTACATCATGGCAGAAGAGTTGGAGTGGGATTATTGCCCTGATAGGAGCTGGGAACTGGAATGGCACAACCAGTCTGAAGAGGAAAGGTAAGGCTTCAGAAGAGAAGAGATCACACTTTTAGAGAATCAGTTCACATATGAGGATACTGAAACTGAGGGGAAGAGGTGCTTATCTAAGACAATAACGTGATACTAACTGAACTGGGACAAGGGACTAGAATGCAGGTTTTCTGGATTTCAGCTCAGTGATTCTTCTGTATTTATTTACTATTTGGTTGAAGTCAAAGAGTTGCCTGCACCCTCATCCTCTTAGTCTTTGCCTCTCTTCTTCAAGTCAGCCAGAAGCATCTACCCTTAGATTTAAATTTCAGAGAGAATTTATTCAGGGAACTGTATGCCTTAAGCTCATTCATTAAGGTTATGAAGTTGGCAGGTAGCAGTAAAAGTCCAAACTAGGGAAATTTAAATAGAATTTTATTTCTTGCTTATGTAATAGCATAAATAGGAACAATCTATGGCTGGCAGGTGAATTATGTCACCCTCAATACTTACTTTCATCTCTGGGACCAAGATGCCATTTCTACTTACAGTAATTCCCAGCTATCAGAGCAAACTGCACTGTCTGTAAGGTGATGGCCTTAAAGTGTATACCTTTCTTTCATATCCCATTGCCCTGAACTTATTCATATGGTTATAATGAGATGAAAACAAGTCTGGGAAATGTAATCTCTAGGCATCTGTGTGCTTAGGTAAAACCTGGGTGATTCTATTACTAAAAATGGAGGAGGATAGAATTGTAACTGAGGTACAAATTAGCAGTCTCCACTGATCGTGCTGTTCTTTGCCAATTCTTGATTTTTATGTTGATTGATGGAAGTTGAAGTCCACTTGCTGACTTGCTCTGGGAATCAGGAAAAGCAAATTCCCTTAAGTGAGCCTTGGTTTGCTCATCTATAATGTACTGGAAGAATACGACTATAGAAGGGGGAGAAAAGAGCAGCGGGCTTGGATCTAAGTCCACTCTCTCTTTCTGCTTTCTGGCTGATGGTGTCTGTGTAGATAAATCCTATCACCTCTGGTCAAGTGATTGCACCTCTGAGACCACCTAACTCTCATGCCTATTGAGAATGTCAAATGGTAAAATGAATAACAAAGCTCTTTGTAAACTAGAAAACATCCCATGAGGGGAAACATGCAAGATGTCATTTCTTCCCTATCTCTTCCCACCTATTACCTCCAACAGTAGCAGCAGCAGCAATAGCAGCAGCTAATATTCTCTTACCACTTTGCAGCTACCTTGTCCTTTTGTCAAACTAATTCCATCCTAAAGGCCTCCTTGAGGTTGGAGCTGGAGCCCAAGCTTTAATAGTCCAGTGCTATTGTCATATTAGTTGAATTATAAATTTCTATCTGGATGAGGGAAAACAAGAAACATGAATAGACTTCGAGACCTATTCTATTCTGAAATAGAATCTTCATGATGGTTACACAGCCAATTTGGTTGGGGGAGCAATCTAACATTAAAAAATAGATTTCCATATCTTCTTTCTTCTGTGACATGAAAATGGTTCTGACTAAGCTGTTTTGTATCTGAAAATGAAGGGTTGAAGGCCAAGTGCTGATAACACTCTTTGGGTTTCTCTAGTTATGGTCACATTTTCCTGAGCAACAAGGATGGGCTTCTAGGTTCCAGATACAAGAAAGCTGTATTCAGAGAATACACTGATGGTACTTTCAAGATCCCTCTCTCAAGGTCTGGAGCAGAAGAACACTTGGGAATCTTGGGTAAGGGAATTCAACTTTCATCCTAGTGTCTGTAAGCCTGATGTGCTTCTAGAACAGCTGTATCATATCAGTAAGTCCACTACAATCACCATTCTCAATTTTTCTTATGATATATTAGAGGTATGGTCATATTTCATAAAGGAATCATGAAAACAATTACTGAAAGGTAAAGGAAAAGTATGAATTCTTCTATCTGAACCAAGTTTTTCCAGAATATCTACATCTTTGAGGCATAGGGGTTTCCTTGTCAGGCCTGGCTAGTGAGGAAACCTGTGTCCCCACTCTGGTTTCCTTCCCCCTCTTCCATCATCTCCCCAGAGACAAACCATAGACTGGCCAGGGTAGTAGATTTTAAAAAGTGCTCTAGGTAGGAGAATTTAGGAACATCAAAAACTGGAAATAATGATACAAGAAATCAATATACCCCTATATCCCAATTTTCTCACCTTTTTTGTGGGTCCAATGGGTTTCCTCATGCTCAGTTTGCCACAGAAGGGACCTATTGCCCTCTGAAGAGACCCCAGCTATTCTTTATTCTGTGCCAAAATCTCACTCATGTTCATCAATGATTCTACAGAGCTCCAGTGCTCTAGAGCCTATAGATATTACAGATAGAGTTGGGATAGGAAAAGTAGGGGTAATTGGAGGCATAATCCTGTTGTTGAAATATTCTCACTGGGCATGGTGGCACACGCCTGAAATCCCAGCATTCAGGAGGCTGAGGCAGGAGGATTACTGCAAGGTCAAGGCCAGCCTGGGCTACATATTAAGTTTAGCCTGAACTACTTAGCAAGACCATGTCTTGAAAGAAAGAAAGAAAGAGAAAAGGAAGAAAGAAAGAAAGAAAGAAAGAAAGAAAGAAAGAAGAAAGAAAGAAAAAAGAAAGGGGAAAGAAAGAAAGCAAGCAAGAAAGATTCTTATGCTGTAACAGTATCAGTTTAAGGATTTTTTAATCTAAATATGGAGCAGGCTTTGACTTTCTGTCTCAAAATGATCCTTTCTCAGGAAAACCTTTAATTCAATGGATCTCTTAGGTATGTCCCTTTCTTTAATGTCCCCAGTTCCATTCCCCAACTAATGAAACTTTTAATTATTTTACATATATTAGGTCCACTTATCAGAGGAGAAGTTGGTGATATCCTGATTGTGGTGTTCAAGAATAATGCGAGCCGCCCCTACTCTGTGCATGCCCATGGAGTTCTAGAATCTAGTACTGGCTGGCCACGGGCTGCTGAACCTGGTGAGTGGGTACACTTAGTGAAGAGACAAAAGATACACAACACATTTACTTCATTTAGTCTTTTGTCTCACTGCTATAAAAATTACACTCTTGTGGGTTGCCAATAGAGGTGAGAGGTAGAACATTTGTTTAGCATGTACAAGGCCCTGGGTTCAATTCCTAACAAAGGCAAAAAAGAAAAAAAAATGACTAGGGTATAGCTTAGCGGTAAAATACGTGCTTTGAGTGTTTAGAGCCCTGAGTTCAAATCCTATGACTACAAAAAACAAAAAAATATGCTCTTAGAGATCTGAAACAGTAACATTAGCTAAGACAAAGCCACACCCTAAATTTATTTCTATGAAAACTAAATTTAATCCCCAAATAGGCTGTGGCTTAGTATTGACTAATATTCCTATTTTAAATCTTTAAAAGTATACTCTTGGCTCTAGTCTGAACTGATCTTGGCCAGAGAGTGACCTGGCCCAGACCACAGATTAGTGCTTGACACTAATTATAACTAAAGTTCTTGTCCTCTTATCACAGATTAAATTCTAACCCCGGTCAAACACTAAACTCCTAATACTGAATGTAGAATGACCACAATTTTCACCACATTCTTTTCCATTAAGTCATTCTTTGAGTAAATATGTGATGCCAGTGGGTGACAGGAACAGCTAAGCTATGAATACAGTAGCAAGTAATATTTGTATCTACCCTCAGAAAATTTGGACTATTGTGATAGAGGCAAGTAAAATGATAAGTAAAATGCAGTGTAATGAGTGTTAGAGAGGAGTGTTACAATGTGATACTTTGAAAAGTGGGTACCTAGTCTAATGTTTGTGTGGTTAAGAATGGTTTTCCAGAGTAAGTGATATCTCAGGTGAGATCTAAATCAGCAATTTTCAAACATTACCATGCATCGAAATCACCTACTTGTTAAAACACAGATTGCCGGGATCAATCCCCAAAGTCTCTGATTCAGTGGGCCTGTGATGGGACTTAGGAGTTTGCTACTTCAGGCAGGTTTCCAAATGATGCTCATACTTCTAGTTCAGGAACTACACTTTTTAAAAAAAATTAAATTTATTGGTACACTTTAGATATACATAATGATCACATTCATTGTCTTGGTTACTTTTCTCATTGCTGAGACAAAATACCCAATGCCCAAATTAAAAAGGGAAAGGTTTATTTAGCTCACAGTTTGTGGAGGTTTCAGTCTGTAATCTGCTGGCTTCAAGGCAGGGTGACGTGGCTGAGGGGCAACCATTCATTGCGGTGGAAGACAGCAAAAGCAACAAAAGTGAAAGGGGTGAAAGGGGCAAGCCTCTGTTCCTGCTTTATATTGTATGCGGGCTACCCACCCGAGAGCAGGTGTAGCACTCACACCCCCAATTCCAGTACTAGACAATGAACCAATCACAAACTCTAGATTTAGCCACCTCTGAAAGCCCACCCCACATGACTGCATGAGGCTTTGGGGGGGCATCCAGACACAAACCATAACATTCATCATAGGGCATTTGTACCTGTACATGATATGTTTTGATTCTTCTTTTTTCCCCAACCCCCTCCCCTACCTTCAACCCCTCTTCCCCTCCTTATTTATAAAATCTTTGTTTCCATTTTTTCCTGCTAGTCTCTTTTTTGCTTTTCCCTTCCTTTCTTCTCCCCTCTTCCCTCCCTTTTTCCTCTCCCCATTTGCACATTTTCTTCCTATTTCCCAATATCTATTATACATTTTGGTCCTTATTTGCCCTTTTGTTTTCTCACACCAGAGAAACAATGTGATATTTTTAAATGTGTGTTGATTTATTTCACTTAAGAATGTAATCTCAGGTGCATCCATTTGCCTAGAAATGTCTCAAGTTTATCCTTATTTACAGCAGAGTAGTACTCCATTGTGTTAAAAAAAACCCCACATCTTCTTTATCTATTCATCCTTTGATGGAGATTTGGGCTGTTTCCAAGATTTAGCTATTGCAAATTATACCGCTATAAACATGGGTGTGCATATATTGCTGTAGTATGATGCTTTTAATTCTTTCAGGAAGATACCAGGAAGAGGAATAGCTGGGTAGGTACTACACTTTGAAAACCACTGAGCTAACGTATGAGAAAAAGAGACATATGACTGAAGGTAGGGTGAAAGAAAAATAAGGAAAACGTAGTTGTAGATGTAGAACATGTAATGTTTAAAACTCCGGTAATGAGAGATGAAAGTTGGACTAGGGGAAAAGGGTAGATTCCAGGAAGATAAATGAGGTAAACTAAACAAGATTTGTGATGAATTAGGTGTTAAAAGAAGATAAGAATTCTTGAATAACACCCACACTTTGGAGGAAATTCTTGAATAATACCCAGATTTTTGGCTTGGACAATTGAATAAATAGTGATGTCATTCATTAAGATAGGGAAAATGAGAGAAAGTTGCTTTGAGATTTGGGGGGCAAGGTGGATCCATTGATGATGGGTTCAATTTTGAATATGTTGAATATGAGATGTCTGTAATAGGACCAAATACATGGACCTGTTAGACATAAAGATCTAGGGCTCAGGACAGTGATACGTTTTTATGCTTTGTAGGAATAGATGTGGGGGAGCATCAGTATTAGGGAATGTGTTTCTTACTGAAACATGCACCTGAGAAAATAGTGAGAAAGATGGTAGGAGAAAAACCAAGAAATGATGGTATCATAGATGTTAACAAGACATTTTAAAGATCTCAAGGATGAAGCAGTCAACAATTTTAGTTGTTTCAGTGAGGTTAAATATGGCAAGAACAGAGAATTTTCCATTGGATAGAGCAACAGTGAAGAAATTGGTGATTTTGATAAATTGGTGGTGAAAGAGGCTATATTGGATTGGATTAAACTGTAATTGGGAACTTTGGGAGTGAGAACAGTGAAAATGGTTTAATTTTAAGATGTAGTTAAAGCAATTTCAGGGGTACAGTTAAGTGCTAGAGTAAAGTGGAAGTGAAGGACATTAGAGTTGAGAAAGTCAAGTGAGTGGTAGGTTGAGTGTTGGAAGAATCATCCACAGTGACGTTAAAGTCACTCAGAAGAATGGTAGGAATTGAGATGGGAAATAGATAGAGAATAAGATACTAAAATCATCAGTAAACGACTGAAAGGAAAGGAGGGATGCATTAGAATCAGGGAAAACAGTTAGAAGGTTGTTATAGTAATCTAAAGAAGTGATGATAATGTCTTTAACAAAGAAGAAGGCCAGGAGTGGTGGTGCATGCCTGTAACCCCAACACTCAGGAGGCCGAGAAAGGAGATTGCTGAGAGTTCAAGGCCAGCCTGGGCTACATAGTGAGTTCAAGGCCAGCCTAAACTACACAGTAAGACTCTGTCTAAAAAAAAAAATGTATATATATATATATATATATATATATATATATATATATAGGACATGAGGATAAAGAGTTAGTTGGATATGACAGATGTTAAAGTAGAATCATTGAGATGTGATGACTGAGCAATGTTTTGGAAATAATGGTGATGGAGGAGCCAAGGATAATGGGCAAAATTTTGGTTTAAGTGCCTGGATACTGGTACCACTCACAAAGATAAAAATTGTAGGAAGCAGAAAATGATTTTTGCTTGGTTGACTTTTAATGAGGAGAGATATTAATTTTATTTTTAGATGTTTTGAATATGAGGTACTTGTAATATAAACTAGTCATAATGAGGCAGCCATAAGGACAGATTATACTCAGTTGGAGACAATGAGATTGTTGCTTGGAAGAGATACCTAGGATAGGTACAAAGATTTAACAGTCATTAGTACCTACAAAAGATGATAGCTGAAATCACAGTTATGTGTGTGATCAACCAGTAACTAGGATGTGGAGTAACATAACATTGAGCTGAGAATGAAACTTTGAATTATATCATTATTTAAGAGGATGTAGTGTACTCTAAATAGTTTATAAGGTAAAACAGTTTAATCAAAATCACATTTGGATATTTTTGGGCTGAAATGAAATGATTGTATATAATGTTCATTTAGGAAAAGAATGAATACCTGGGCAAGAGGAGCCAAGATTTAGAAAAAGAAGAGTAATGAGAAAAGACTAGTACAACCTACATTATTGTAAAGGTACAATAATTAAAGCAGCATGATACTGTAAAGAACAAGTAGGACAAAATAAAAACCTCTGAAACAAAAGCAAGCTTTTGCCTTTTTGCTCTCTACCTCTTACTTACTAGAGTCTAGCTAGGATATGTTATTAATTTCATTAGTCAGAATCCAATATATTTGTTGGACAATGTCTTACCAGTGGACAGGGTTATTATTTCTTTTATCTCAGCACTCCCTATTACATTGCTTACTCCTATGTTGTGAGTTGATCTGTGCCTGTAACTGGGTGAGCAGGATACATGCATTAGGACAGGGCCTGCATTGCTCAGGGCTTTAAGACAAAGCTTTGCTCTTTAGTTCATCTGTTATCAGAGTTCTGCAGTAGGGGTTAGTGGACACCGGCTCAGCTGTTAAACAAGTGATACTTTGATTCTCATTCAGCCACTCTGTATAATTTCCTTAGTCAGCAACCCTAAGGGAAGGAGCAAGTAATGAGAGCCAGGCTTTCCTATGTTCCTGGATTAATACCATCATACTAGCATTGAAATTTTGATTCTTGCCTCTAAAAATAGAAGAAAGGAAAAGTTGATTAACATATAGCTTTAGAAGAAGTCATTATCCTTTGGGGAAAAATAAAACTAGATTTCTGTCAATTACCACATACTAAATAAAGTAAATTACAAATAGATTAAAAGTAACGTCTTTTTTTTGGTACTGGGAATCGAACTCAGGACCTTGAGCTTGCCAGGCAGGTGCTGTGCCACTGAGCTATATCCCCAGACCTAAAAGTAACATCTTAAAAAAAAACTAAAAGGGCTGGTGAGATGGCTCAGAGGCGTAAGCGCCTGCCTGGCAAGCGTGAGGGCCCGAGTTCAACTCCCGGAACCCACATACGAAGAAAGGGCCGGTGATATCGCTCAGCCACACAGGCGCCTGCTGGCACACGAGGTCTTGAGGTCAACCCCTGGTACCCACAAAAAAAAAAAAAAAAAAAAACTAAAAGAAAATGTAGTGAACATTTATCTGAACATTAGGTGGGAATAGATTTTTCTAAGATTAAAAGCAAAAGAGGAGACCCTAAAAGAACACATAACACAAATAATAGTGTAACTATATCAAGAGTTCTTACAAAAACAAGTGATCATTGTAAAGACAAAAATGAGTGAAGTATATAGGCCAGACATTTATAAAATAAGTAATATAAATATATAACAAAATGAAAGAAGTTTAGTATTATAATAAGTAATGTAGTAAGAAGTGGCAAAAAATACTGTGTAGTCGCTGCCCTCAGAAATTTTACAGTTTAGAGGAGAAAGGAAGTAATAAGCAAGAAATCAAGTACATACACCCATATATACAAAATAAATGCTATAAGCATAGCAGAAGAGAATAAGGGGGCAGAGTGGGAAAAAAAAGTATAGATCTTATGGCAGTGGCATCTTATTTATGACTTGAGGGATGAGGAGCTAGTGTAACATCTCCGAGAGGAGTATCCAAAGAAGGAGTGACCATTTCAAGGAAAGAGAACAACAAGGGTAAAGGCCCTGGAGACAAGGTAGTATGGCTGAACAGAGTGAAGGGTAGGGAAAAATCTCACAAGTTAAATGTGAGAATAATATGGGGAGGAGATTATTTTGGGTTTTATAGGCCATTCTAGGAACTTCAAGTGGGCTGGGAGACCCTTGAAAGATTTTTGAGCAGGAGAATGAACTGACATATTTTAAAATGATCCATCTGGTTTTCGTGTTGAGAAGACACCATAGGGAGACAAGAAATGAGAAGAGCGGGTCGGGAGACAAAGTAAAGGAGATAAGGCATGATGATTGCAAGTTTCAGGCCATCTGGGGCAACTTAGTAAGATCTTGTCTCAAACTAAAAATTAAAAAAGGGCTAGGGATGTTGCTCAGTGGTAGAGGCCTTGCCTAGTATGCACAGGGTCCTGGGTTGGATTCCTAGTGTGTGGGGAGGGGAACTTAAATGCAGATTTCTCATCAGAAGATATAGAAGCCAGAAGACAATGATGCAACTTCAAATTGTTGAAATAAAATTATTGAATTCTACACACAGAATTCTATATAGAGGGAAAACAAGAAGAAAAACAATTTTTCAGGAAAAAATCTGTGAGAATTTATTACCCACAGACCTACATTACAAGGATGTTAAACAATTTCAGGAGGAAATGATGTATCACCAGACTGAAAATGTTATCTATACAATGAATGAAGAGTTGAAATAGAATGAATGAAGAGTTGAGATAGAATAAATGAAGTTTAAAATAAAATTAATTTCTTTCTTTGATTGTTCTAAAAGAAAACTGACTGACAGAAAAATATTAACAATACATTGAGGTTTTTGTGACTCTAAAAGTAAAGCATAAGACAAAAAGCCACAATGGATGAAAGAGTTACAGTTGTAAGGTCCTTACACTGGACATTAGACAGTAGAATGAATTGAAGATAGACCCCTATTAATAAATCGTGTGGTTATAAACTTCAGGGGAACCCATAAAATAATTTTTAAAAAGATGTATAAGGAATAAATTCACAGTGGAAATAAAACTGAATAATCTAAAATACTCAATGGAAAATGAGGTAGACCAAGATGGTAAAAGTAAAAGAGAGACAATAGGAAATAGTGAGATGGAACTTTGGCATATGGGAAAGGAACCTAGAGATGGAAGAAGAGGGGAGGGAGAAAAGGGAAATGAGATTTTAAGGGGGGGTAGTTGTGAAGTTATGAAGTGAAGTTGTGTACATGCACAAAGTCCCTATGAGGAAGTTCCATATATTCCGAGAAATGCACGGACGGGGAAAGAGGGACGAGGAGATGGGGTTAAAAAAAGAATTAAGAAATGTCATGTACCTGTCAACTCCCCACAGTGAAAGTAATCATTATGTAATACAACATGTACCAAAAAAAGAACACATGAAGAAATAGAATAAAAGCTACAAGTATGATAGATTTTATTCTAACCATGCCAGTCATTATACCAAATTTAAACAGTCTAAATATACCACCTAAAAGACATATATCATGATGTTTCATTAAAAGAAAAGACCCAATTATATGCTATCCAGAAGAAACCCATTTTAAACATAATGGTATAAATAGGATAAAGTAAAAGAATGGGTAAAGACAAGCCATGCAAACACTAACATGGCTATACTGCTATCAGGCAAATTAGCCTTCAGATTAAGGAAATTGCCACATATAGAGTTTCATGGCAATAAATGAATCAATTCTCAGAAACACAAAAAATAACCCTAAATGATCATAATATATATTCACTGAACAACGACTCCAACATACCAGAATCAAAAACTTATAAAACTAAAGATAATCTATGGATTTCTATGAATTTGTCCATTTTATCTGTTATATGATTTGTTGACATGCAATTGTTGGTATTGTTTTCTTTTAATCCTCTTTATTTCGGCAAAATGAATAGTAATGTCCCCATTTTTCATTTGAAACTTTAATTACGTATGCCTTCTCTCTTTTTTCCTCTACCATTCTAGTTAAATGTTTTAATTTTTTTATTTTTATAAAGAATCAGCTTTGGTTTCATTTATTTTATTATTTTTCTCTTCTCTATTTTACTTATCCCTACCCTATTTTTCAGTTTTCTTTCCCCCTGCTAGCTTCGGGTTTACTTGGTTCTTTTTCTAATTCTTTAAAGTTTAAAGTAAGGTTATTGATGTGTGGATTAGTCCAATTTTTAAAAGGAAATACCTGATTCACACCACTTTATAAGGAAAAGACACGTATGTTGGTTCACAGTGCCAAAGGTGCAAAATCTAGTATCCTCACCTGGTGAGGCAGAGTCTTGAGGCAGCATAAAGCATCACGTGGCAAGGGACAGGGAGGACATGTGTACATGTGTGTCTCTTCTGGTTTCCTTCTTCTTATAAAACCACCAAGATTCACTTTTAAATTCTCCATGCTTAATGACTTTATCTATTCCTAATCACTTTCCAAAGATCTCACTTGTAAACACCATTGTACATTCACTTTCCACCCTCTTACTACTTCACAGTGGATATTAAATTTCAACACACGAAGTCTTGGGGTGCTTAAAATATATCCAAATCACATTGAATATATTCTTTCCATCTTACTGTAGGTATTTACACCTATAAATTAGTCTTTAACCACTACATTTACTGTACTGCAGGTGATCAGTTTTGGCGTGTCTCTCCCATCTCACTGGGGATTCAATCCAAGGCCTTCACACTAAGCTACATCCCAGCTTTTTTAAGGTTTTTTTTTTTTTTTTTTTTTTTTTAAACAAGTTCTTGTTAAGTTGCTAAGTACCTCAAGCTGGGTCTGAATTTGTCACCCTCCTGCTTTAGCCTCCCAGAGTGTTAGGATTACAGGCATGCACCACCATGCCTGGCTCTGTTGTGTGTTTATTTTCATTAATCTCTAAGCATTTTATAATATTCTTTGTGATTTTTGGAAGTGTTTGTTGTTTGAATTCAAAACACTTGTGTATATTTTCCAGATTTTCTTATTTATTTCTGTGTTCTACTGTGGAGAGAAAATATTTTGTACAGTTTCAGTTTTTGGAAATGTGTGAAGAAATGTTTTACAGCCTATCATACACAAACTATTCTGGACAATGTTTTACATCCACTCTGCTGTTGTTGGGTAGAGTGTTCTATATATATCTACTAGGTCTAGTTAGTTAAAAGTACTGGTCATATCTTCTATTTTCTTACAGATATTCTGTTTAGGTGTTCTATCCATTACAATAAGTCCAAGTGGTGTTGAATTCTCCAACTATTATTGTAGAGCTGTTTCTCCCTCAAATGCCATCAGTTTTGCTTCATGTATTTTGGGGTTCTATTTTTTGGTTCATAAATGTTTAATTATTATTATAACTGCTTGTTAATTCTTGTATTTTTATATACCATAAATTGTCTCTTGTAACATTTTTTTTTTTTGTGGGTACCGGGGGGTCGACCTCAGGACCTCGCGCGCCAGCAGGCGCCCATGCCGCTGAGCGATATCACCGGCCCCTTTTTCGTATGTGGGATCCGGGAGTCGAACTCGGGCCCTCGCGCTTGCCGGGCAGGCGCTTAAGCTGCTGAGCCATCTCACCGGCCCTCTTGTAACATTTTTTGACTTAAAATCTATTTATTCTCTCTTTCTCTCCCCACCCCTCCCTCACTGTATCAGGGATTGAACCCAGAGTGTTTCTCTGCACTGAGCTACATCTCCAGTCCTTTCTTTAATTTTATTTTGAGAAAGGGTCTCACTGAGTTGCTACATTGTCCAGGGTGGTCTTGAATTCATGACCCTCCTGCTTCAGGTTCCCAGAGTGTATAACTCTTTTTTTTTTTTTTTTTTTTTTGGTTACTCTTTTCCTGGTGCATTCATTTTTATTTATTCACTTTCAACATAATTGTGTCTTTGTATTTAAAGTGAGTCTTTTATAGACAACATATGGTTGCTATCATGTATGTCAATTTTTAAGAAATATATTCAGCCAAATATTTTGTTTAGTGTGTTTAATCCATTAACATTAAATTATAATCATAGGTACAGAAAAATTTATTTCTATTGTTCTGCTATTTGTTTTCTGTGTGTCTTACACCATTTTTGTCCCATATTTCCTCTACTACTACCTTTTTGTGTATAGTTGATGTTTTGTAGTACATTCTTTTGATTCCCTTCTCATTCCTTTTGTGCATAGTTTTAAATATACTTTTAGTGTTCCATTGAAATTATATTTAAGACCCTGAATTTATATCAGTCTAGATCAAAGTGATGCCAGTTTCATTTCAATAGCATATTCAAATTCTGCTTTGCATACATTTTCCCTCACATATAAGTTGTATTTTTATGAATTACACTGCATACATTTTCCAATAATGCAGAGCTATAGTTATTTTTATGCATTTGCTCCTTACATAATGTAGGAAATAAACTGCAGGGCTAGAAGCCAAACGTATAGTATAACAAAAAAATTTTTTTTTTTTTTTGTGAGTACCAGGGGTCAACCTCAGCACCTCGCGTGCCAGGAGGCACCCGTGTCTCTGAGCGATATCACCTACCCTTTTTTTCCTTTATGCGGGTACTGGGAGTCGAACTCAGGACCTCGCGCTTGCCAGGCAGGTGCTTATGCCTCTGAGCTATCTCACTGGCCCAACAATTTTTATATTTACATCTATATATAATTTTAATATAAGTCTTTATTTCTTCATATCACTTCAATTTACTAATATCCTTTCATTTTATCTTGAAAGTCTCTCTTTGACATTTCTTGCAGGACAGATCTAGTGGTAAAGAACTCCCTCGACTTTCATTTAACTGGTAATCTATTTATTTTCAGTCTCTCTCAGATCTATGGTCTATGAAAAATCAGTGGTTGCACTTGTCTAGCATGTGAGGCCCTGGGTTCAAACCCCAGTACAACAAACAAACAAACAATCAAACAAACAAATGCTACTGTTAATTTTATTGAGGATCTCTTATGTGACAAGTTTCTTGTAGTTTGCAAGTTTTCTCTTGTTCTTGTTAACTGCAGTTTCATTATAGTGTACACTGGTGTGGATATCATCGATTTTATCCTACTTGGAGTTAGTTGAGCCTCTCAGGTGTACAGATTTATATTTTTCATGAAATTTAGGAAATTTTCAGCCATTATTTCTTCAAATATTCTTTCTCTCCCTTCTTTCTTCTTTCTTTGACTACATAATGTGTATGTTAAATTTGTTGTTGTCCCACAGACCCATTTTTCCCCATTTTTTTTCCTTTCTGCTTCTCAGACTGAACACTTTCCATTATCCTATCATCAAGTTCACAGATTTTTTTTTCCTGCAACTCAAATGTTCCATTGAACCCCTATGGTGAACTTCTAATTTCAGTTGTACTTTTCAGTTCCAGAATTTCGGCTTGGTTCTTTTTTTTTGTGGTATGTATTAATCTTTTAATTTTGTTCATATATAGTTTATTTAAAACATTTTCTTTAGTGTTTGTCCATGTTTTCCTTGAGCTCTTTGAGTATACATAAACAGTTGTGATAAAGCATTTATTTCAGTAGAGTTATGAAAATAAGAGTAATATTGGGTGGATCAAAGAGCACAAAGGAGGTATTTTTTGAAGGCTTGTCTGTGAAGGCCAAGAAAAATATGGGATTTTGTAATTGGAGAAGAATGTGGGATCTAGCAAAGATTTTTAATTTTTATGTATTTTTGTTATGACTTTTATTTTTGTTTCTTTTGGATTTTTTGTTTTCTTTTTGCTTTTTATTATAATTGCTTATTAATCTTACAAAATATTGGGCTTCACTGCAAGGAAGATTTTACAATGGAATATTCTAGGCTTGAACTTTTTAATACCATAGCCATTAGTCACATGTGACTATTCAAATTTAAATTAGTTAAAATTAAACTAAACTAGAACTTCTGGCCCTTAAATGTACTAGCCACACATGCAATACTGTGTAGGCCCATAAACCTCTAAAATCTGCACTAATCTTTTATTTATTTTCTTCAGTTACAAATGGAAAATCAAATATCAGTTTCCCACATTCATGCTCTGGATTCTATTACTTCTCCATTTTTAATTATCTTAACGCTTTGATTATTCATTTCCTCTGTATCCCTGTCTGTCTCTGTCTCTCTGTCTGCCACTGTCTCTCCCCTCCCCCAATAGTCAATTTCTGTCTCTGCTGGATCCTTGTTATTAACGTAAGACTATGGTCTAGTACAGTGAAAGAAGTTTGCACATTTTATAGTACGATGATGAAAGGTATTTTCAGGTGGTTTCAGTTTTATGATTAATATCTGAGGCAGGGTCATCAGTGTTGTGGAGGTAGGTATGGTAAGGTAGGAAGTTTGAAGCAAAAGAAATGTATTAAATTATTGATTCAGAGTATAAAAAAGCAAAGTATTTGATGCACAATTATACATATTTATGAGGTACAATGAGATACTTTGATACATGCATATATTATGAAATTGTCAAATCAGGGTAATTACTTTGTCCATCACTTTTAGAATTCATAATTTCTTTGTGGTGAAACCATTCAAAATCTTCTCTTGTAGTTATTTGGAAATATATATTACATTACTATACAAAGTTATCATTAGGAATAAATTCTGATATTCTATTATACAGTAGAGTGACAATAATTAAAATAAGCTCTTTTGAATGTTATTTCAATTCTCCTTTTCATTTTTACTTTTTTATCTTAGTTTATTAGTACATTTGTGTAGTACATAATGTTTACATGCCTTGTGAAAAGTTGGCACATGTACTAATATATTTTAATTCCTTCTTACACCTCCTTTCCCTTCCCTTCCTCCCCATATCTCTTGATCCCCTTCCTTCCTTCTTTCCTTCTTTCTTTTTTCTTTTTTTTTTTTTTTCTATGAAAAACATTAAGACTGCCATATAGTGCACAGGAACCATTTAAGTTTTCATATAATGAATTCCAAGTAAAACCAATCATCTTGTTTGTTTATTGTATCTTTGTATTTTTTTTTGTTAAATCAGAAAGAATTTCTTAAAATTATAATACTCAGCATCCCATAGGAATAGAGTGTAATATGTTGTTCATGGGACTTTATTTATTTATTTATTTATTTATTTTTTGTGGGTACCAGCGGTCAAACTCAGGACCTCACTCGCCAGCAGGCGCCCGTGCCGCTGAGCGATGTCACCAGCCCTTTTATCATATGTGGGTACCGGGAGTCAAACTCAGGACCTCGCACTTGCCAGGCAGGTACTTATGCCACTGAGCTATCTCACCAGCCTTTCATGGGATTTTAAATTGGTGGAAACTTTCAGAAGAAAATGGGAATGTGTATCAAGATTACTAGAATCTTCTGTTCTCTTTAATTGTACCTCAAAATATTTATTGAAATATTTATGTGTAAGGCTATATATTACAGCATTATAAGTAACAGAAAATGTGGATGCATCACAAATGCCCAACAAAGAAAATGCTTAAATTAATTACAGTAAATCCTTAAGATACTGTTTTATAGCCATTAAAATCATGTTTTTTTTAAATATTTTAGTAATATTGCAAAGTGCTAATGATGAAATGAAATAAAAGTCAGGCTCTAAAACTATATTAAAACATGATTCAAATTTTATAAAATAAGAAAACATACATATATATATATATCAATACATGTCTACATAGACCTACATGTCTATATAGCTTATTTATCTAGGATGGCTTTTTTTTTTCTCATATGGGCATTCACAAGCATAAACTTCCTTCTTAAGATGCCTTTTATTATGTTTCATAAGTTCTGGTATTTTGTACTGGTATTATTGATACAGGAGAAATGTAACTCCCAACCTTCTAGAAGTCAGATATGCTTACTTTGTGTCCCCCAAAATCAAAGAATGAATTCTAAGGAACAACGGAGGTTAACAATAGGAAGGATTTATTGAGAGAGAGCTGCTGAGAGAGAGGAGTGGTTCTAAAAGTGGGTTACCACCAAGGTAATTTCTCTAAGAATGCTTTATAGAGCGAAATCATGAGGTGGGTACAAAATCATGAGGTCAGTACAATGTGGGTCAAACTATAATCAACCAATAAGATTTCAAGTATATATAAAACATAAAAAAACAGATTGCAAGTATAGCCACTTAACTAATATTGATCCAGTAGGGAAATGGGTCGTGTAGCAAAGGTGCGTGGAAAGAAAAAAGGCATTTTTTTGGAAGGGATGGATCCAGATGCTCTGGTCACCCACCTTGGTGACTGATGTCTATTTGGACTTCCTGGACCAGGTGGTGCTAATTACAGTACAGTTCCAAGATACTGTTTGTCCCTTAGTGAGGCATGTAGACCTGCCCATTACATCTTTATCTTGAGGCCTGATCTTCTTCAGATGTACCTCCAGCCACAATTCTGAATTTTTTTTCTGTTGCCTTCCTTGAGAACCCAGTAGCTCCTGACTGTATATTAATTTCTATCTAACTTAGCTGCCTATAATATGCCCCCTTTGAAGAGCTATCTCTAACTACGGTGAAGTTTCAATCTAGCTGCTTTGAGCTGAGAAGGGTTGGTGTAGGGGAGCTTGCAGTCAGGGCCTTCTCCAGAGTGCTAATTTAATGGGCCTTGGATGGAAGTAATGTTGTACTTTACCAGTTTTGAACTCCCTTTACAAGATCCATGTAGTGGATACTGGTAAATAGAATCTGGCACATTTGTCATTGGTTCCATCTGCATGATCACATGGAGTTCGGTAGCGTCTAGGTGAGAATAAAAAAAATTTCCAAGAAATTAAAGCATGTACAATCAAATCATGAGCACTAGCATAGCAAGGCAAGTTAGGGGAAAGCTATGTCCAGACAATCCTTTTAAGGAACTGCAATAGTGATTGTAACCAGCTGGCTCTTAGACTCCTCCACTAATGGAGGTTATCTCTAAGTCTGATATTTCTTTGTCACAAGTCCCTCTAGTTTTAGCTGTGAAATGGAGAGTTTGGTGGTTTTGAAGGACAATTTTAGCTAAGGAATTTAAAGACTCTTGCTCAGCTTTTTTTTTTTTTTTGTATGTAAATACTGAGAGTCGAACTCAGGACCTCGCACTTGCCAGGCAGGCTCTTATGCTGCTGAGCTATATCACCGGCCCTTGCTGAGCTTTTAAAGCTTCCACTGTAGCTTTCTAGCCTCACTGAACCATAAGAGTGGTCAGCTTCATGTGTAGCTGGAAACTGCCAGAAGGGGTCAGTGATTGGAGCCCCATTTCTTTTTTTTTTTTTTTTTTTTTTGTGGGTACCGGGGGGACGACCTCAGGACCTCACGCGCCAACAGGCACCCGTGCCGCTGAGCGATATCACCGGCCCCTTTTTCGTATGTGGGATCCGGGAGTCGAACTCGGGCCTTCGCGCTTGCAAGGCAGGCGCTTAAGCCGCTGAGCCATCTCACCGGCCCTGGAGCCCCATTTCTATATCTAGCCTTTATTACTATGGTATTATTTATATATATTTTTTAGTTATACTTTTCTGTTGGGTATCTAAGACCAAGTTAAAGTGAGACCTGTGTTAATCAAAATCAATCTCACAAAGGATTTGAACAGATGTTTTTCCAGAGAAGATATTTTAAATGACCAGTAAGCACAAGAGAAGGTGACCAATATCATTAGCCATCAAAAAAAAAATTGCAATGAGATAATACCTCTTTTTTGCTAGGATGATTAAGATACAATTAAGGAAAAGTAGTTTTGATAAGAGAGTTGAGAAGTTGAAACCCTCATAGTGCTGTCTCTGGGGATGCAAAATGATGTAGCTAATTTGGAAAGCAGTTTGGGTATTCCTCAAATGGTTAAACCTTGTTAATATATAAGCCAGTAAATTCCACCCATGGTATACACTCAAAAAAAATGAAGTCATAACATTCACACAGATACTTGCAAATGTTGGTAGTAATATTTTTGCTGTGCTGGGGATCATATATAGGGCACTGTACACAGTAGAGAAGCACTGTATGTACCACTGAGGTACATTTCTAGCCCTTGTAACAGAGTTATTCATAATAGCCAAATAGTAGAAATGATCCAAATGTTCATCCACTGGAGAATGGATGAATAGAAATATAGTAGATCCATAAAATGGGATATTTGGCAATAAAAACCAATTGATTACTGATACATGGGTGGGCCACAAAAACATTATTCAAAATGAAAGAATCTAGTAACAAAAACCAATATACTGTATAATTGTTTGTATGAAATGTTCAGGTTGAGACAGAAAACAGTTGAATTGTTTCTTTAAGGTGGTGGATAGATTATAGAGTGACAGGATTATAAAGGTTTCTTTTGGTGGTGATGACATGAAAATGGACCGTGGTGGTGGCTATAAAATTCTGTAAATATAGTAAAAAGCATTGAATTTTACACATTATTTATGGGTAATATTTTATTTTGCTTATTTATTATTTTATTTGCATGTAGATAGGTTACAGTGTGATAATTTGATACATATGTCAATAAAATTTATTAAAAGATTAATATGGCAGCAATTGGAAGCTGGATCAGAGAGGCCAAGTGGTGGGAAACAGAACTGTTAGGAGATTTGGTGATAGGTTAAGTGAGAAAACAGTCTAAACTAGGACAAGAATAGTGGGAATTGGAAAAAGTTGAGGATGGTCATAAAATATATTGTAGAGGTAGAATCAATAAGGCCTGCTATTTGTTTCCATGTTGAATGGATGAAGGTAAGGAGGTAAAGACTGAAGTTTGGATCTGAGTAACTAGGACAGTGATGATGTTGTCTATATACAATGGATGTGTACTTTGAGAAAAAATGTTTTTTGGAGGGAGGTGAGTTCCTAACAACTTCAAGTGTTTTTCTTTCTTTCTTTTTTCTTTTTGGTGCTGGTGATTGAACCCAGGGCCTCACATATGCTAATCAAATGCTAAGCCACTGAGAGACACCCCTAACTCAACAACTTCAGTTTTTCAGATGCTATCAGGGCAACCTTAAAATGATGCCTATTATCTAATTAAAAATTAGGATTGGAGTTTAATAAAAAGGGAGGCCTGGACAGAAGTAACTAAGATATGTCAATGTATAGATCACAATTTATGTCAGAAAAGTGCCTGAAAACTTCCATAGGGAGAGTCTGGAAAGAACAGAGAAAAAGAAAGGAGAAAAAATGTTTTTACGAGGTAGGAGCAGGAAAATAGATCAGAACCATTAAAAAGGGAGGACATTAATAGCAGAACTTCTTTACTAAAGGATTGACCCTGAACCTTTAAAAGTGAGAAGAATAGAAGTGTTGAGAATGTCCCTGGAGGAATTTTCTTTTCAAAAATTCACAAAAATAAAATGGAGACTGATGTGGAAATGATGGAAGTTAAAAGTCTTAAAGTTGCTGGTGCTCCCCCACCATAGCATTTTGAGGATACCTGGATGTTGAAAGAAATTTCTGATCTGGTTCAACTTGAGGTCCCTTATTGCCCTTCCTAGGTGAGGTGCTCACTTACCAGTGGAACATTCCAGAGAGATCTGGCCCTGGACCAAATGACTCTGCCTGTGTTTCCTGGATCTATTATTCTGCAGTGGATCCCATCAAGGTAAAGACCAGATTGGCTGTCTGGAGGTGGGTCTCAGAAACAGACAAACCACCTGTCAAAAAAGAACCTAACAAAGAAGTGTAATAAGAAGCCCAGGCTTAAGATACTAGAGTCTAGAATTTGGGGATAATATCTCAGATGCTAGGCTCATTTCAGTAGTCGGGAAGAGGAATGAAGGGAATGCATAGCACCAAATATTTCTCCTGAAAATTTTCTTCCTTGTCTCTTCTTTTTGGGTTCCATAAGATAATAACTATCATTCAAAAAAAACTTGGGAATGATTGTCACAAGATTGGGGTTCTAGTTCTGATTTGGCTCTAACTTCCTTTAGGAATGACTTTTAAAAAGTCAGTCTGCCCCTGCCTCCTCTTCTGGAAAATGGGTTTGTCTATCTAGCCTATAGTAAGCCATTAGCAATATTTTTTTTTGCTACAGCAGAGATTAATTTATAATCTTTATTTTATTTTAATTTTTAATTAATTTTATTGGTAAAATTTTGATATACATAATGATCACTTTCATCATAGAGAATTTGTCCCTATACATAATATATCTTGATTCTTCTTTTTACCCCAATTCCCTCAGCAATCATTTATTGTCTACTACATCTTGGGCATTTTACTTGGTGCTTTGAAGGACACAAATATTAAGATACATTTCCACTTTCAAAAAGGATAGACTAGTTGAACAAGAGGAAAGTCAAGAAGTTATCACAATGGAAGCTACATGTACTTGGGCCTTGAAAGCCATTAGATATGGGATGTAGAGGAGAGGAGGGCTTTGTAGGAAGAGGAAACAGCATGAGAAAGCATTGAGTTGTGGAAGTGCATGGTGAATTTGATGATCAATAAATAGTTAGCACAGCTAAAGCATAGATCATATAGGACATCTTATCTATGCCCCAAATGACTGTGAGAATTGATTCAAATAACATACAATAGTAGGGTGCTTATAATAGTAGGGTGTAAGACATAATGATGAGGTGCTGAGGGGCACAGTGATGTAATTCCTTGCAGAGCACTGCCACCCAGGAACAACCCCATCTTTCTCTCTTTTCCTCTTCCTTCTTTCTTCAGGACCTGTACAGTGGCCTAGTAGGGCCCTTGGCTATCTGCAGAAAGGGCATCCTGGAGCCCAATGGAGAACGAAGTGACATGGATCGGGAATTTGCCTTGTTGTTTTTGATCTTTGATGAGAACCAGTCTTGGTATCTAGAGGAGAATGTGGCAACCTATGGGCCCCAAGAGTCAGGCTGTGTTAACCTACAGAATGAGACTTTCTTGGAAAGCAATAAAATGCATGGTATGTAGAAAAAAAAAAACTACCCCTTTAAAAAAAAAATCTTCACTGATTGGTTGAATGAGGGTGTCTGATAGATCCATTACTACCTAAGGGAACATAATTCTGGAAATTGATAAGAAGGTTGGAAGTAGAATGAGGATGAATTGGAAATATCCTTATTATTGTATATTTATAAGCACAAAGCAGATATCTGGTCCAGATTAGTTTAGATGCTCAACAGTATTCTAACTCTGTAATGTTGTGATGGTGACACAGATTTTTAATATATTGGAGAAGGCAAATGGACATTTATGTTGCTCTCTATACCTTTGCTTCAAAGTTCTGATTTTAGTCTCATGTTATTTCATTACCATTCTTTTCTTTTTTTAAGAGAGAAAGATTTATTTACTTTATAGTTTGTAGAGGTTTCAGTCTGTAATTGGCTGGCTCCAAAGCAGAGTAGCACATGGCAGAGGGGCAACAGTTCATGGCAGCAGAAGACAGCAAAAGCAACAAGAGAGAGACAGAGAGCTTCATTACCATTCTGAATATGGGATCTGCTTTCTCAACAGCTTGTCTGTTTTTAAAATAAAATTTCAATTTACAGGTGGAATCATTGGGGCTGGACCGTAGCACAATGGTAGAGCAATTGGCAAGCATATGCAAGGTCCTGGGTTAAATCTCTAGCACCAAGAGAAACCAAAAATAAACATACAAATGAATAATTGGAGAAGAGAGCCTCATGAAGTAACACACTGGCTTTATGTCAGATATAAGGAAAAATACCTTGATTCTTGAATAGGTTTACTGGGAAATTTCACATCAAAACTTCCCTTTGCTCTAGGGATCAGGGTAGCTTTTCAAAAAGAAGAGAAAGTCTCAAATAAGAGGGAGAGCTTGGGCTGGTGAGATAGCTCAGCGGCATAAGCGCTTGCCTGGCAAGTGCGAGGTCCTGAGTTCAACTCCTGGTACCCACATACGAAAAAAAAGGGCCGGTGATATCGCTCAGCGGCACAAGCACCTGCTTGCAAGTGCGAGGTCCTGAGTTTGACCCCCAGTACCCACAAAAAAAAGAGGGAGAGCTTAAGTGCAGTGGAGTGTATAAAGTGATCGCTCATAACCCCTTCTAGTTCAAGATTTCTTGATCTGAGAATGAGGTGCAGCTTTGATAATGACTCTAATGGAACCCAGAAGTAGTATCTCACTATCCCACAGATTTCAACTTGATGAAGAAATGAGTGATTCACATTAGAACAGATGATTCAGAAAATGCACTTCCTAGTTTCTGTCAAATGAGAGAAATAAATTGACAAAATGGAATGAAGGCACAGTTACATCCTTCTAATGCAGGAGTTTGACTAATACCCACATTCATCTTTTTGTTTATGCATCCATTCATCCAAACTTTTCAGGTTTCAGTCCACCTACTATATCTGCCCAAAAGGTATTTTTGAGCAATTTCTGAGTGCTGGCACTGGAGTTATAAAAATAAATAATTTGGGGGTGTAAGGAGGCAAATAAATAACATTCTTCCCTTTTCTTCCCGATTCTTAAATCGAGAGATGCTTATGATCAAATGTGCATTTTATCACTGGGAAGGCTAATTGAAAAGCTGAATTTAGTTCTACAAGTAAATGTGTTTGCTCATACTCCTTTGTAATAGATAGATTTTCGACTTTGTCATTGACTTAGATGGACAATATCTTTCCCTTTGACACAAGCAGTCTTACTCACAATGAAATAGTAAGTCAGTTTGCATCCTATTCTGTGAATAGACTTATCAGAAAGGGAAAAGATCCAGAAGGGACTGAGTTGAGCATGTTGTTTCTTCTTCCAAATTCACAATTAAGTGGGAGTAGTCAAAGAGAAGACTATAAATGTACCTTATATTATTTCCCTTCTTGAGGAATAAAGTAGACATTACTTTCCCTCTGTAAGAACATAAACAGTGGGAGGAAATTGTTTTCACTCAAGTCCAGTGCCAGTGTGAATTAAAACAGCAATAAGTACTTTGGTGTCTTTGGAACACAGGATGTATTCTGGGAAAAGAAAGATGGTGAAGCTCATGCGTTGATAGCATTAATTATGTGACTGTGATAGTTTTACAAAACATTTATTGTAGGGTGAGGTATTTGTTGATTATTCTGAAAAAATACAAGGAAGCTACACTACTATAGTATATACATTTATTTTCTGCTTAGTGTTGAGTATATGAACTTCCATATCTTAAAAGATAGCTAAACTTAGAAGGCAGTTTTTGGTGTGCTCCAATAATTTTTGTGCCCATAGTACTGGAGGACTTCAGAAGTGCAAGGAGCTGTAAGGAATTACGGATATGGAGAAGAGGCAGGAGATCAGGAAAGTTTTCTTCGGGGAGGGGAGGATTTGACTGGGTTTTGAAAAGATGAACAAAAAGAGGCAGGATTTCTGGGAGAAAATACAAAAGGACACAAATAATATGCATGGACTATTTGGAGATAGTGGTGAAATCATTCTAATTGGAATAAATGTGTTGGGTAGTGGGAAATAGGTCTGGGAAGGTGGTTTGGGGCTATATTTTGACGGACCTCATTGGCTGAGCTATGGAATCATGGACTTGCTCCTTAGGGAAGGAGGGAGCTATTGAAGTATTTTAAGCAGCAGAATGACATGGTCAAATTAGTTACTTAAGGAGATAACTCTGGTAACACCAATGTGGAAGATAAATTGGAGGAAGAAAAATGGAATAGGAATGAGCCAAGTTAGGAGCCTATTGCTATCATCAAAGATGCTGGGGACCAGACCTAATGCAGTTGCAAAGGTAAGTCAAAGGGAGAGATGCAAGAGACATTTTCTTCTTTCACAGCCATCAATGGGAAGCTCTATGCCAACCTCAAGGGTCTTACCATGTACCAAGGAGAACGAGTGGCTTGGTACATGCTGGCCATGGGCCAAGATGTTGATCTACACACTGTCCATTTCCATGCAGAAAGCTTCCTCTATCAGGTAAGCTGGAAAGAGGTTTGAGCTCCTTAGGGTTGATTAAAGGAGTGCCTCTAATCTTTCAAGAAGAAAGGAATAGCAAAGAATAAGAGTAGCTGTCTAGTATATGGAGAATTGACTTGGGAATTCTAGTCTGGCTATATATACCAAGGTCAGTCACTTCCCTCTCAGCCTTAGCTTTCCCTTCTGACATGGATGAGAATGGCTCATTTATAGGGTAAGGAGATTGAAGGAATCAACGTCATTGGGTCTCAGTCAAGGACTTGAGACTCAATAAGCAGTGATCCTAAGAGCAAGAAATGTTACATCCCAGAATCTCTGACAGTATAATCTATTGTAAGAAAAATTTCCATTCAAAGAGCTACATGAAATAATAAGTAGATTTTAAAGAACATTTAGCCTTAGGAAAAGAGCACAGAGTTGGAAGTATTGATAGAGACTTAGAGATGTGGAAGTGGTGATAAAGGTATTGGCAAAGAGGAAAAACTAAATTGAATTATTTTCTAAAGGAAATATGTGCTCCTTCTTACAGGTAAATGCTTAAGCCAAATTCTCCAAATTTCAACATGTGAAAAGATTAAAAAAAAGAAAGAAAAGAAAACATATAGAGATACTAATTTTGAGCCCCTTAAAGGAATCTAGAATGTCTTTTACTTTGGAAAACTTTAAGAAAAAGTAGGAAAGAGTCATCCATTGATTTAATTCATGTGGATAGGTTTTAGGAGAAATGAGAAAGTGGATGCTTAAACCTGCTCTCTGGTCTAGGAATCCCATGCCCCTGATGTGAACATCATAGACTTTCAGTTTCTATAGCTTCACTTCCTCTACCCTACTCCCAATCTATCTTGCAGAATGGACAGAGCTACCGGGCAGATGTGGTGGATCTGTTTCCAGGGACCTTTGAGGTTGTGGAGATGGTGGCCAGCAACTCTGGGACATGGCTAATACACTGCCATGTGACTGACCATGTCCATGCTGGAATGGAGACCCTTTTTACTGTCTTGTCCTCAAAAGGTAAGACCTAGCTCCCTGAGATGGGTCATCTTTATCTTGCTTATAGAAACCAGGTAATACCAAGAAGCTTCTTACACCTCTTTATTTTATTTTTTGTGGGTACCGGGGGTCGAACCCAGGACCTCGCGCGCCAGCAGGCGCCCGTGCCGCTAAGTGATATCACCGGGCCTTTTTTCATATGTGGGTTCTGGGAGTCGAACTCAAGACCTCGTGCTTGCCAGGCGGGTGCTTATGCCGCTGAGCTATCTCACCGGCCCACCTCTCTTGATCCAAGAAGAACTAGGTATTTATTTAGAGCATAACCCCTCCAGGAATTCCCCCTAATAATATTTCTCATTTTCTGTTGCTGCTCTGAAGCCTGCATCTCTCCTATTGTATTACCTGTTGAGCTCCTGTGGGCTGACCCATCCTGAAACTGGTGGGGCTCAATGCCTAGTGCAAGTTTGCACTCTTTGAAAATTTAAGTTATACACAAATGTACTATTTAGAGCATAATAGAAGCATTGAAGGAATGTTCTAATGAGTGTTTTTTTGTGTGTGCTGGGGTTGAAACCCAAGTCTTTGTAAATGCTAAACATGTGCTCTACCACTGAGTCACACCCTCAGTCCTTAGTGAGTCCTTTTTTAAAGAAAAGAAAAATAATTCCAGTGGTTACCTGTTAACTGATGTGTTTAGTAAGGGTTTTAAAAGACAGTTATTTCTAACCCATCAAAAGGTAGAAACAGATACTGGCTTTTGATTACTGCTTGTCTCAGATTGAGTTGCAACCAAAAGTAGAAAAAACATTTTTCTTAAAATTTTTATAGGGAAAGGTAATAGCTGGGAAATTTCTATACCAATTACCTTTATTCTCCACTGAGTATGTAGAAAGGTAGGTTGAGTTGGCTTTTGTGTCTTTGGAGCATTAAATGGTTAAGTGTTTTACTTCTTGATCTTCTTGATCCAAGTCTAGCTCCCAGCAGTATCTCTTTTCCAAGAAGTCCTACAGGGGTTTTGGGGGCCCAGAGAAATCAGTTATTTTTTCTTTCCTCCTGTGCTTTTTAAACTACCATAGTGCTTGAAAAGAAAGGGTGTTATCGAAGTAAGTATTCTGAGGTTGTCTAACACTGACTTTATTAGAAGGACTAGGGAGTGGGAAAATGTCTTTGTTCTCTCAAACAGACTTAGCAAATCAGGACAGAGAACATAACTACACTCATGAGGAAGCAGGAGTGGGAGCAGGAGCAGGAGCGATGATTGTATCTGATTTCTGGTATCATTAAAAAAGCTTTGTTCTCTGGCAACTCAGAATGCTACAGTGTGAATTCCACTTACTACTCTAGTATTATTCCCTAATATCCAGATGTTGTATTCTATCTGTTCTTAGAACAAAATTGATGTTATCAAGGTGTTATAGATTTAGGACAATAGGTTGTCTTCATATGTTATAATGAGCCATCTCAAATATGAGTCACCCAAAATATAAGAGACCATCTCCACCACATATCATTCAGGCACTTTCATGAGTAAGGACAGCTCAAATATCCTTATGACAATGAGCCAGCCGATAAATCTTAATCTACCTGTCTTTTTGTTTTTTTAAATCTCGCTGTGGTTTAATTTTATATGGCTCTAACTTTGTATGTGTAAATAGGACTATCAGAAGAAAGAGTTGAAGACAGACAGGGAAAAAAGTATTAATTGTTGGAACAAAGTTCCTCCTGAGGCAACAGGGGTGAGAGTCAGAGCTAAAATTAGATTAGTGCAAGATCGGAGGAAAGTCATCCTTCTACTGTAAGAAGAGAGAAGACAGAAAACCTAAGGATCAGTGTGTAGGCTGGGGGGAGCATCTTTGGAAACAGGTAGAGAACTTTTCCTTCATGATCTCTATTTCCTGTGTGATGGAGCACATAGAGTCATCTGCTGAGAGTGAAGTAGGGTAAAGGACTTGAGGAAAGGGGGCAAAAGCTTATAATAAACACTCTAGGGGATGCAAAATAAAGTAATTATTGCAATGCAGCATTGAAGATTTAGTTGAAGTTGGACCTAATCTTTCTAAATGATTTTCATGATTTTTCTCTGGCAGCATTTAGCATATCAGACAAAATACAGGGCAAGTACAGTTACTGTGGATTCAGTAAATGATTGTAATATTCTTGGTAAGTTAGTATTTGAAATGATAGACCATGGAGTCTGAACTCTCTAGGAAAGGAAGAGAAGACAGGATGAAACTGGTAGCTTTAGGAAGAGTGGTAGGATTCAGCACCTAGAGATTTAATGAGGAACAAATAAAAACTAATAGAGTAATAACACAGAAAAGATAGGAAGTTATTGTTAGATTTTTTTATTTGCGAGGTGGAGCAATACTGGATAACAAGTCCAGTGTGATCATAGGAGTGATTGGTAGAATTGGAGTAAATGTGCAAGTCATTAGAGTTAAGAGGTCCAGACACTATGAGGCTTGAGTGTTGGATGGGTCAGTACTCATGGTGGGAACTGAGGAAGACTGAACTAGGTACTAAAGACTGAATAAAGAGAAAGAGTGAAGGGAACTGGTAGGTAATAGTAGCAAGAAGTGTTTTTGGCTTTTGTAGCCAAATAATATGAGCTGCAAAAGAGATAGAGCTTTACTAAAAGGAGAGGAACAAGGTATTGTGAGAGTGTAAATGAGATGCAGACCTGAGAGAGGACTTAGTCTCATTAAAGCAAGAGAGAAAAAAGTATTCTAAGAGGTTGGATATGTAGAGTAGATTTGACAAGGACAAGAGGCTTCTTGAAAGAAGGGTTGGAGACAGTAGGAGAAAAAGCAATAATGGTGATAGAGGCGGTACCAAGAAACATGTAAATAATGGCAGAGAGGTCACTTATATTTAACCTCCTGATCCTGTGCTTTTGTCCATATTCTGTGTCCCTAATCAAAATCAGATCAACATACCGATATGGAGACTGCAAAGTAGATAATTTCGTCTTCATTTTTGCTTTCTATATACCAAAAAAAATCCCCCCAACCTATGCCGACCTCCCCTGGGGAACCTATAGATTGGTAGGAAAAATAACTGGTATAACATCTTGTCTTTTTCCACCAGAATACTTAACCACTGTCACTACCATCACCAAAGAGACCGGAAAAGGTAGGTACAGACTGGGAAGTTGCATGTGGCATGTGTGTGTATATATGTGTGTGTGGTGCCACTAACAAATGGGACTCACCTGAATAAAAGCTGGGCACAATGATATTAGTGTCCTGAGATTTCTCTAAGACTTCAGGTACCGGGGAACCAAGGTTTGGCTTTGCTCAGCACATTTATTCTCTCTGGCTTCCACTCCTAACCTCTGGAGTCCAGGAAAACAGCCTCATCCCCAGTTAGAGGCTGGTATCCTAGTCTCTTACCTAATGTGTGAAGGAGAAGAAAACTCTAAGTCCTGCTAGGTTAGGCATGAAAAAGTTGTAGCACAGACATGGATTCCTGAAGAGAAAATGTTAACAAAGACCAGATGGTTTTCAACAGTTACTTTTATTTTTGCCTCTTTCCCCTTCATCTGTGGAATACCAAATAGTTGAACCTTTGGAACTCATATTTCTGCCATTTGAGAAAACAGAGATTCTTGTCCTTTGCAGACTAAGTCTAAATTGTGCTTTCATTCTCCATCCCATTTTTAACCTGACTAGGAAATTTTTAAAAATTTATACTAGTGAAAAAGGGACTTTAGAGAATGTTTGTTTACTCTAGGAGGTTTTGGCTGTTTGGAAAAGTCTTAATGATCTGCTTAAGTATCTTGTGAACTATTAACCAGGGCCTAGGGTATATCTTATAGAAGTTAGCAAGAGGTAAAGTAAGCTTCAGTTGGTAGGGCTCAAACTTCATCTCTGTCAACCTTAGCAGCTCATTATTTTATATATAATAAAATTTTACATGTGGTGTGTAATTGTGTGAACATGTGCTTGTGTATACATACACTTTTTATGTGTATGTTTATATATTCATACATATATATTTTGTGTACATTCCTCATAATCTTTCACTTGTTAAAAAGGTTCTACAATGAGGGAACAACCCCCAAAATTATTGGTCTAATAAATTCCAGTAATTTTCTGTACAAGAAGCTAAGAAATGGAAAGTGAATTGTCATAAGAATAGTAAAGGATAGACTGTGAACTCATCCTATTTGGATGGACTTGTTTCTCCAGGAGATGACTCCAAACGATGATACTTTAGAGTACTCCCCATTCTTGGGTACGAATTTTTTCTCTCTCCTCTATTTCAGCAGCAATCCTTAGAGACATTGGAGATGGCAACGTGAAGATGCTGGGCATGCAGATCCCCATAAAACATGTTGAGATGTTAACTTCTGTTTTAATTGCCATGGGCATTATCCTCCTACTTGTTGTCCTGGCTCTTGGTGGTGTGGTCTGGTACCAGCATCGGCAAAGAAAGCTACGGCGCAACAGAAGATCTATCCTGGATGATAGCTTCAAACTTCTCTCTATCAAGCAGTAATAACTGGATCCTGGATATATCCTCAAGAAGCACACATGGAATGTACTCAAAAGTTCCCAATGTGTCAAGGACTAACAGCTAACTCTATTATCAAAGGGTCGTGGGTGGTGAGGAGGCAAAGACCAGAATCAAAATTATCTGGGTATTTCTTCTTTTATTTATTTATATGGAAAGTATGTGCTCCTATTCTTTCCATAGTTTCTTTGCTACACTTTGAGATCTGGGACTAAGAGTGTCCCCTAGTATCCTATACCACAAATTTCAACAGCTGAATTATGTCACACTCAACTCATGGAAGATTTGAATATTTCTAGAAATGGCTCCTTCTCACAAAGTAGAATACAAGAAAAAAGCTCATTAGCTAGGTTTCTGTTGCTTTCCAGGATCTAGGCAAGTTCAATTTGAGGCTAAGTAAGCCATGCAGATAACCTGCAACTAAAGTAAGGACTAGGAATTTAGACATGATGGTGAATTGGAGGCAGAGTGGGAATTGGGAATCTAAATTACATTTTGAGTCTCCTTGGCAGTGGACTATTTTGGAAAAGTGAGTGGATGAGCTGTTGCTGCTGCGTGTACTTACAACTTCTGGAGCCAGAAACACTTCAGAAAGTCAATTCTTCAGATTCTTACACATTGGTACTGAAGAGGGTGTTAGATGGCCTCTCCATGTTTGAGGCAGCAAATTCTGTCCATTAAAATACTTGTTAGAGGGCCGGTGAGATGGCTCAGTGGCGTAAGCGCCTGCCTGGCAAGCGTGAGGGCCTGAGTTCGACTCCCGGAACCCACATACGCAAAAAGGGCCGGTGATATCGCTCAGCGGCATGGGCGCCTGCTGGCGCATGAGGTCCTGAGGTCGACCCCCGGTACCCACCAAAAAAAAAAAAATACTTGTTAGAATACTCAAAGACTTAACTTGGTGATTTTGACTATCCCTAAAGCTTCTGGGAGACTCCATTTCAAACAAACCTCTCAAGGTGAGAGTGAGTGTAAAGTATGGGTCTGTCTAACCATTGTGAAGCCTACAAAGTTGTGTTGTGGGACCTATCCCAGAGAAAACCATAAATACTGTGGTGGGTAACATCCTAAAAATGGATTAATTTCATAGGTGGCAGAGGTTTTCTGAATGTCAAGAAAAATTTTCAGTGAGAGATGCAAGCATCAGACCAGACTCACACCTGTCCACTGGGCAAAGAGAGTTGGCAACATATCTGCTGACCCTTTCTTCCTGTGGAAATATTTGGGAGGTTTACTTGCTACCTTGGTATCTCTTTACAGGACAGAATCATTCCTTCTGGTAACTTACAGCAGTATTTCCTTGTCATCTGCAAGTTTGAGCCTCTTTGAAACCTAGGTCAGAGAGCACAGACATGAGATAGACTAGGCAAGGGGCAAGATACTGCTGTATCCATAGTACTGTACTGGAACAGAAGAAGCAGCATAAGGGAGACTAATGACGATGACAGAAATACGTAATACTTTACACAGTACGGAGCATTCTAACTCCTGATTGAATTGGACTTACCTCAATTCTGTTAGAGTGCTCTCCCATTTTACATGTGAGAAAACAAAGGCTCATGAAGATTATATAATTTTACCCAACACTACTCAACTAGAAGTTGAGCAGGGATTCAAGTACTCATCCATTTGACTCCAAATACCTATTATATCCTCCTTCAGCCTGGAAATCTTCACTAATCTCCATCCTTCTTACCCATATTGATTTTTACTTTCTCGTCTGTTCAACAATTTTTGTAAAATTGTAACTCTGTAGGTAAAAACCTACAGAGTTGATGTTCAGTTTCACTATATTGGATGTTGGAGGAGGAAACTGGCCAGAAACTATCATTCATCTTGTTTTATCATGGTCAGTGAGTTTCTGGAAAGTTTTACTGGAAACTTCAAAAACATAGTGGCAGTGGAATAGGGTTCAGATTGCTACTTATTTAAGGCCATTGTGTAGTCAATGCAGCTGGCAACAGCAGAACCCTTTTGGCCTGTTAATGTGAAAGTTAATGAAAACCAAGTGTACTCTCAGGACTCCAGTCAATAAATAGTTTTAATTTACATGAAACTGGGAGGTACTTAGCTTGTTCCCAGTTATGAATCTGAGATTCTAGCAGTGGTGGATAGGATGGGATGCACTTTTTTCTGAGTGTGTAATCCTGCTTCAGATAAAGGAGTGGAAACTCAGAGCCTATGTGTTTCAGAAAAGGATGTATTTTTGTGCTGAGTTTGTTCCAAATGTGAATATAAGGAGTTGCTTTCTAGTTAGGTGGCACTGCCATCCATTGAATGACTCAAGCCAGAAATTCTCAGCATCGATACATCAGTGAGTCTTGTTTGTGTTATCTCTGAAATATCATTTTTTTCTGTTTCCATTGCTACCACCCCAGTTTATATGGACAACTACAATAGCCTCCTGCTTATTTTTCTCAAATTCTTTCTAGCCCCTTACAATTGATTTTCTACATGAAAAAGTGATGGTTCAAATATAAATTGAGCTTCTAATTTGAACAAGATATCAAAGATTTTTTCTCTTTTTGAAGATAAACATGCCCTGGAAATAATAATAGTGGAGACAATAGAAGTACTCAAAAAGAAAGAGGAAGGCAGACTAGATAGAAACACAATGGCTGAAAAAGTTAAATGGCAACTTGGCATCGTAGAAACTTCCACCAGAAACAACCAAGTCACAACACACTTACATTTTAGAAATTAGAAATAAAATATTCAAAACAACAAAAGAGCATGTTACCTATATGGGAACATCAATTCAATGATAATGGGGATCTGTCTGAAAACCTGGAGGCCAGAAGGAAGCAGCATGAAATTTTTCAAGTGATGAAAGAAAAGGACTATGAATCTCAAGTTCTATATACAGTAAAGCTGGAAATTCTAAGAGAATTTGTTGCTATCAGACCTGTCTCTAAAGAATTTCTAAAATAAATTCAAACAGAAAGGACATGGTAAACAAAAGGAACACTTTAACTTGAAGTTTGCCTATGAGGAAAAGTGTGAACGATCTTTCACTGATGATAAGTAGTACCCTTGTCCTGGCAAACCAGAGATCACCCAGAATTCATTAGGCCTCAGCCAAGAGGGAGTAGTTGTGACATGTCTGCTCTTCTAGGGCATTTCTGGTTTAAATCAGTTTTGCAGAGGGTTGAAGAAATACTGGAAATCCTGGGCAGCAGGAATGCAAGTGGAATGTGTCCTAACTATAGTCTTAAATGCTTCATAAGAAACTTTCCATGAACAGAAAAAAAAAAATAAATAAGGAAAGGAATTCTGAGATTAGGAACAAGGGTTTCAGGATGAGAGGATTCAAATCTAAGGTAAAGGATCAGACACGGACCTGTTAGACCGAGATTGAGGAAGTAAAGTTCTACCTCCTCCTAATTCACTATCTATTTAATAATCTTCCCCTGGTCTTTCCACATTAAATATTTTGATGTTCACAATTTTTCCCCACTAAGTGCTGACAGAATTACATTGTTTGACCTAGAAATATCTAGTTTCCTGCCAGGCGTGGTGGTGCACACCTGTAATCCCAGCACTCAGGAGGTGAGGCAGGAGGATCACCGTAAGTTTGGACTACATGGTGAGTTCAAGGCCAGCCTGAAATATATAGCAAGACCCTGTCTCAGAAACCAAAATAAATAAATAAGTAACTAAGAAAGAAAGAAAAGAAAATATGCAGGTTCCTTATTGGTGGTCAAGAGAAAACTCAGTCAAAATAAGTAGAAAATATGGGCCGGTGAGATGGCTCAGCAGCGTAAGCGCCTGCCTGGCAAGTGCAAGGTCCTGAGGTCGGCCCCCAGTACCCACAAATAAATAAATAAATAAATAAATAAATAAATAGAAAATATTTTTCTTCTTTTAAAATTGTAAAAAGACAGCTAGGTCCTGGGTCAGAAAGCGATTCTTGCAAATGTTATATTTACAGATATCCAAATGTCAGAGGTTGTTTTGCTCTGTGAAAGTATCTCCAAACTGTCAATCCTGGGAATTCTAAGGGGTTGTTTCAGCAACTTGCCCAGGTTAATGATACTGGAACACGTCTCCTCACGAAATAGAATATCTTGGCCCCCCATTCACATAGGAAATTTCTTGTATGAATGGGGAGTGAGTGACTCTTTATTTTAATTAATAAAAAAAAACAAAACAAAACTGCAAATTCTCTGGCTATAGAAAATGAGATTTTAATATGATTTTCAACAGTAGTATTTGTTGTTTGAACAAATATTGACTCTCTGCAAACAATTTAAAAAAGACACTGTCAAAAATAAGAAATCAAACCACTGATTGGGAGAAATCATCCAAATAATGAGTGGCAAAGAGCTCTTAAAACCCAACAATAAAGGAAAAAATAAAAAAGAGCAAAAGACTTCAACAAACATCTAATTAAAGAAGATACACAGAAGGTAAACAAGCATGAAAAAAGATGCAGAACTTCATATTCTTTAAGGAATTGGAAACTAAAATGACACTCTGACACCACTATACACCTTTTTGAGAAAACAAATGAAAAATAACACCAGAAATTTCTGATGAGGATGTGGAGCAAGAATAATTCTCATTCATTGCAGGCGGGAATATAATATGGTACAGCCATTTGAGAAAACAGTTTGTTAGTTTCTTTTTTTTTTTTTTTTGGTGGGTACCAGGGGTCGACCTCAGGACCTCGGTGATATCACCGGCCCCTTTTTCCTATGTGGGTTCCGGGAGTCGAACTCGGGCCCTCACGCTTGCCAGGCAGGCGCTTATGCCGCTGAGCCATCTCACCGGCCCAGTTTGTTAGTTTCTTACAAAACCATATGATCCAGTAGTCATGCTTCTTGGAATTTATCCATGAGTTGAAAATTTATTTCCAAACAAAAACCTGCACAAGGATATTTAGAGGAGCTTCATTTGTAGTGGGTAAAATTTGGAAGTAACCAAAATTATTTAAGTAGGTGTATAGGTAAGTAAACTGTGGTACATCCAGAAAAATGAAATATTTTTCAGCACTAAAAGAAAGGAACTGTCATAAAAAGACATGGAAAAACATAAATATATATTACTATGTGAAAGAAGTCAATTTGAAATACTACTTACTTTTAGAATTCTATTATGCTCTGCAAAATTCAAAAGTATTGGTGAAGGAAAAGGACAGTGGTTACCAGTGTTTAGTGGGGGAAGGAAAGATAAACAGACTGAGTACAAAAGACTTTTAAGACATTAAAACTATTCTGTAAGAGCTGGACATGGTGGTGCCTACCTGTAATCCCTGAACTCTGGAAGACTTAGGCAGGAGGATTGCAAGTTCCACCCCAGGCTAAGCAACTTAATGAGACCCTGTCTCAAAATATAAAGCTAAAAAGGGCTGGGATTGTAGTTCAGTCTCAGTACCCTGGGTTCAATCCCCAGTACCACACACACACACACACACACACACACCAAAAAAAAAAAAATTGAAAGGAATGGTATTTTAGTATTCTGTAAAATACCATAACTGGATGTAGTTCATGATAAATTTGTCAAAACCCACAGTTTATAAAACATCAAGAATAAACCTAATAGAAAGTGTGGGCTTTGGAATACAAGGATGTATCAATGAAGGCTCATAAACTGTGGGATATTGATAATGAAGGAGATTGTTCATGCACAAGGAGAGGAATATATGGGAACTCTATACTTTGTTCTCAGTTTTGCTATGAACCCAAAACTGCTCTAAAAATAAATCCCATTGGAAAAAAGGACTTTTATTGGTATATATTAGTAATGCAGAATTATGAGATTCATTTGTGTATATTGATAAATACATATAACATATATTGATTATTTTCATCCCTGTTACATCCCACTCCATTTCTTCCCCTTTCCCCTGATCTCCTTACCTCTCTCTAAAAGTCCATCTTCTTGTTTCCTCTCATCTCTCCTTTATTATACTTAAAAAAGACATTTTCTAGGAGACTTCAGGGAGGGATGTTCACTCGTGACTACAAGAGGTAAGTGAAAATGGAGAAATACAATTCTACTCTTCTTTCTCCTAGGTTTTGATATTGTACAAAGGTAACTGTTAACTTGGAGTTGCTGCAGCCATACTGTGACCTAAGAGGCCCAAGAGTAGGACAACAACAATGCTGGGAAGGGCATATGCCTATAATCCCAGCTACTCAAGAGTCTGAGGCAAGAGGATCAAAAGTTCAAGGCTGGCCTGGACAACTTAGGGAGGCCCTATTTCAAAATGAAATAAAAAGAGTCGGGGATATAGCTCAGTGGTAGAATTCTTGCATAGCAGGTAAGAGGCCCCAGGTTCAATCTCCAGTACTGGAAACAAAACAAAACAAAACAACAACAACAAAAAGATGCTGACTTAGAAATCTAACATTGTTGAACACCAATCAACCACATATGTGTTGGATTTTTGTTATGAGACGAAAAAACTGTACTTATTGAATATTCTGTACCTCACAACTGAAATCATCCCAAGTGCTGCACAACCCAATCTCTTTTAATGGGTTTCCCCAAAAGTTATCACAAATGTGTTGTCATACTTATCTATAGCCTAGATAAGTATCTTTCTAGAATCTGAACCAAGTCTGAGCTGCTTCCTATTTATTAGCCAACTTTCCCTTTCATGTGCCTAGTCCATCCAGGTGGGATAATTTATTTCCAATCTCAGCATTAAACTATTTTCTGCCTCATGATGTTGTTAAAAAACACATTATTCATTAGATTTCATCTCTTTTGTTCTGGTCAGTGTTCTCAGTTGCTAAAGATGGAAACTCTCTAGTTAACATGTTAATAAAGTTTATTGGTGATATTGGACAGCTCAAAGAATCGATGAAAAGATTCACTTTAGGATACCATGAACAGTAAATGTTATTTTTGCCATCACTGGTGCGATAAATTCTAAATTTTTCCTTGCTTCTTTGTTATCTTTTCATTTTTAAAGTTCTGGGTAGGAACATCCAACTAGCCAAGCCTTTGTATCTTCTGAGACTCACACAGTGGTGGATTCTCTAAACACAGGAAGGTTGAGCAGCCCCTCTAAAAAGTAAAGTAAAGACAAATATTTGTTACACACTTCCTGATGTATTTCCTACTCTCTCTCAAGATTCTTATGCTTCTTTTTAATGGTCCTCCTAGAGCGATGCAGTTTTCCCTCTTCTTTCAGAATTCTTATCCCCCTCAGAACACTGATCTCTTGCTTTCAGATTACTAATGAATGACTTAGAATTAATGACTGTTAACACCTGAAGATATGATCTCAGAAATATTTTCCACATTGAAAAATAAAGTTTGGTGTAATGATGCTATAACTTAAAGGAATGGACTCTTAAAGGATACATCACAGCAAAATTTGGTGTTTTTCTGTTGTGTCACTCACTTCTGTTTCTCTCCCATGACAAGTTCTGGAGTAGTGTCCCAGTATGTGGAGTATGGGCCTAAGAGCTGAGACTGAGCTGAGTGAAATGAAGTTTTGAAGGTAATTATGTGGGCCTGAAGTTGAGAATCATAAAGAAGTAAAGCAGGTCCAATGATTTGATTAAGCAGAGTGGGAAATTTGAGGAATTCTGGCCCTAGAATGGCTTCGAAGATTTTTAGAGAGGCTCTACAGCAGCAGTGTCCAGAACTCCATGATCTCTTTCGGGAACTTCCTCTATGCAAGATTTTGTTCCTCACCAGTTAGACAAGAGGTTAAGGTGTGGCAGAGTTGGCTAGAGATTTAGGTTTACCTGCTAATTACAAAATCCCAGGACACATACATAGAACAGTTCCCAAAGCTCTGCAGGTAGACTTCTCCCAACAACTCAAGCAAAGTTTAGGTATGATGGCCTAGACCTGACATCACCTTGAGGAGTAGATGATACAAAAAGGACAATCTACATTGAGTTTTTGCTACTGTATTCACTCTTGAATGGTGGCCCACCCTCACACAGTAGGATGTACTGCTTTTCCTACTTTTACTAGGCCCAAACTCACTCTGCAGAGTCAGTTTCCTTTCCTAACTTTAATAAAACTTTGCTACCATGTGTGCTTGTCATGGCCTATACTTTGTTCACAGCAGAAAGAACCTAGAAACACCACCAGAAGGAGAATCCAGTAATATATTTGGCTTAGCCAACCATGGGAACAGATAAGACCCTTTTGGCACAATTTTTTTTTCCTCTCTCTCCCCTACATTGGGGAACCCAGGAGACTTCTCATGGCACAGGAACTCTTTCCTGTGTTTCCCAGCATGTGGAGTGGAGGGAAAATGTATGGCCTTGTTTTTTCCAGCCAATAAGAGGCACATAGGTCTACCTCAAGTTTTTCTCCACTTTTCTTTCTTTTTCCCATTCATGGTCACTCTGACAGTTCGAGTTAAGTAGCCAGAGAGCATGTTATTATGCCTTTTTGACCTCAGGCTTCTGTTCTCCATGATACTTTGTTCAACTTTCTCACTCTTTTGGGGAAAAATGCCTGTTGGTAACTTGGTCTCTTGTCTGAGTATCTGTCTACCCAAGTTTACTTCTTTTGAGCTCAAAGCCCCATCAGTGCTTTTCCCCTAGATGACCATTTCTTTTGCAGGGTGCAATCTTAATCAGGGTCACCATCTTGTCTTGTCATGTGATTGGCTATCATTTTGAGTCAGCCATGTGGTTTCTACCATGTTTGATTTCAAGTGACCTCATGGTCACCAGAAAATCTCACCCTTGTAAATAGGAGCTAAACCCTTGAGTTTAGAGAACATATGGACTTCCTCCCCCTTTTCTTTTAATTTGGGCTTAATCCTTTTTCTGTTTCTTCTAACAAAATGCAGGTAATTTAAAAACATATGCCAGCTGGGCATGGTGGCACACACCTGTAATCCCAGCACTTGGGAGGCTGAGACAGGAGGACTGCTGTGAGTTCGAGGCCATCCTGGGCTACATAGTGAGTTCAAGACTTCCTTGGACTGCACAGTGAGACCCTGTCTAAAAAAAACAAAAACAAAAACAAAACAAAACTTTAGAATTCAAGAGAATTAGAAATACAATTTAAAAAAAAGAGGTTTCCATCTCTACTACCTTAAACAAAGTACCAAAATTTTCACTATCAGGGTAAACGCAAGAGATATCGTCTCTCAAGTAGCTTCACCCTGTTTAAGTAGAGCCATCAAGTGCCTCAAGATGACTAAGGGAGTCCTGTGATACTGTTTCCCAAGTGCCTCCATCCTGCTTAAGTAGAGCCATCAAGTGGCTCAACGGTGGCTAAGGGTATAGTGGTGTGGGTGAGGGTTCCATCACATGGGAGCTTCAAAAGACTAGTAGAGCCATCATGTGGCTCAACCTCCTCTCCCTAAAGAGTAAATGGACTCCAGTAAGAAGATGAAAAGCCCCCAGTAGGGCTTTCTTCTATGCTTCTATGAAAGAGGCTGGTGTTTTGAACAGAGACATCTGTCTAGTAAGTACTTGAGTCTTACAAAGAACGCTTTGTGGGATTAAATCAGATCTCCTCCTTCTGCACGGGACACTATTTTAAGGACCTGCAACGTAGTTCTAGGTAGAGCCATCAAGTGGCTCAACACCCCTATGCTTCTATGAAAGATGACCAACCTCATCCTAGCTTCAAACAGAGATGTCTGTCTAGTGAATACTGGAGTTTCACAAGGAACACTTTGTGGGCTTATTGGGTCTCCTCCTTCTCCATGGGGCACCAAGTTAAGGATCTAAGACCTAGTTGTCTCTCTATATAGGTTCCAAGCTGAGCCATGGGAAACCTTATGAACCATGCCAGGCAGATTCCACTGACTGTGCCACTAGGAACAGAAATAAGGCTAGGGTTTTGAGGGGCGGTAGGGCTGCCCTTCTTCTCTCCCTACCAGCCTTTTGATTTCCCAAGGAGACTTTAAACATGTCTCTTTGGGATCCACTGCAATGAATGACAACAACTTGCTTGGGAAGATAGACTACCTCTAAGAGCTGTAGAATGTCCTGCTGTGTTTTATAGATGATTGCTTACTAGTCAGCAAGCTCCTTTTATCCAGGTTGCTACATGGACATATAGCACCAAAAGGCATATTCAGAGTCTGTATAGATATTTAACTTTTTGCTTTTTCCTAATATCAGTGTTTGAGTAAGAGCTATTAGCACTGCCTTTCAGGGTCCTTCTTGGACAAAGCTACTTTCATCAGTGAAACACACCTTCTCATGGTCTTTGAGGGGCAGGTCTCTGATGTCCTCCCTGCTTGCATAGGTCTGGGAGATCACTTGTTCACAACAATGGCTAACTTCTGGGCCTGTAAGCATCAAAGAGGCAGAATTAAGGGGAGTGCAAGTTTTATAATAACCTCAGGAGTGTCTAAGAGCATGACCTGCTCCTTGGCAAGCCATTCCCCTGCTAACCACAAGTAAACTTGGGTCTCAAGAATTACTCTGACCTAATATGGAGTCAGGACTTCTAGTTTCTGTCCTAAAGTTAGGTTTGCAGGTTTCGCTGTTAGCATGGCTGTATCTGCTATTGCTCTCAGGCAGGATAGCTATCCAGCAGCCACTCTACCTTTTTGAAAAATATGCCACTGGGCAGAGTTCTTGTCCGAACCTTTGGATCAAGACACCCAAGGCAATTCCTCTCTTTTCTGATATGTAGAGAAAGAAGGTTTCCTTAAGTCAGATATTCCATTATACCATGCAGTGGGATCCACCTGTTGGCTAATTTGTTCAAAGAGACCAAACAATCCCAATAGGAGAACTGTAGTCTCAACAGGTAAAATCTGTTTTGCCTTTTGCTGTAATTTCAGAATTGCCCCCAATTTTGCTAGTAAATCTCTTCCTAGCAAGGGAGTAGAACACTGTGGGACAATTAGAAACTCTTGGTTAAACATTTGGCCTTCAAAGTGACACATGAGAGCAGGAGTAAAAAATCTCTGACAAGGGGTCTCCTTTACCCAAATTATGGGCTACAGATGTAGAGGAGGGATTTCCAGAGAAGGAAGTCAAAACAGAATGTAGTAATTGAATTGGCTTATCCGTTACATCCAGTGTTGCCTAGGGTTCCTCATTGGAGATGGTAATATCCATGGACAGGGGCATTGTAGCTTCCTTTAGGGATCTTCAAAGCAGAAATGAGGGTTTTGGCTGGCCTAGCCCCTTTCTGGAAGTGGGGACAGTCAACCCTCCAGTGCCACAAGTCAGGCATATTGGTTGCTTCTCACTTGGAGCAGGGCCCTGGTGATGGCTTGGTTCAGTCATGTGCCCAGTGTCCAGACTTCTTGCATTTATAACAGGAACCTCAGTTGTCCTTAGGTTTTCCCTTGGACTAGCTGGGTGAGTTTAAAGCATTGTCAATTGTGACAGCTATAATTTCAGCTTTTCTCTTTTGACCCTCCTCCAGATCCTGATTGTTAAAGACCATGCATGTCCAGCACTTGGGTCATAGGTGTCTGGGGTCCTATTTGAAGTTTCTTCATTAAACAGATAGGAGAGACTCATATCCCCCTGAGAGACAAGTAGAGATCCAAGGATAGGATCATCAAAGATATCCATCTCTTCCTCAGGAGCCATTCAAAATACCGTAGTTTCTGGGCTTTTCCTGAGATAAAGGTTCACAAAAGTCTAAACATAAGGGATTTCATTCCACCTTCTATGTTTTAAACATAAATATTTTAAGTAAAAAGTAGTCTCATAATTTTTTTTTTGTGGGTGCTGGGGGTCGACCTCAGGACCTCGTGCGCCAACAGGCACCCGTGCCACTGAGCGATATCACCGGCCCCTTTTTCGTATGTGGGTACCAGGAGTCGAACTCGGGCCCTCGTGCTTGCAAGGCAGGCACTTATGCCGCTGAGCCATCTCACCGGCCCAAGTCTCATAATTTAAACTGTCATTTTGTACCCATCTCTCACCATTTCCTAGTTCATATTGAACCCAAACTGTATTGCAATAGTAGATAAGATATTCCTTTTTTAAATTGGCAGAGTCAAACCTTTCCCACTGATCAAGGATATGCCTTATTCTGGTCCTTCCTCAAGGGACATAGAAACTATAAAATCCTACATGGGAAATGGTCACTAGAATTTTCACAGGACTAAGAAGAAAACTATTTCTGAGACCCTCTGGATAACCTGAGGCTCCCCTTCAGAAAGCAAATCTTTGATATTGTTCCAGGTGTAGATAAGTAGAATCACTAATAATCCTAATTCACCATAGCTTAAATGGGCGCCTCTATTGAGGCTCCAATTTTCAGTTAGAACCATTGTGTGGGTAATCTTGGTAAGGCTACGGCTCTTAGGCTTTCAATAATTTATCTCACAAGAAGTATAAAAATCTGATCTGCTCCTCATATTTAGGTTCTACATCCCCAATATAATAGTAATTTTCTCCCATCGAACAAACAGTTCAGTAGTCACTAACTCTTTCCTCATTGTGTTCTGACAGGATTTTTTTTCTTCAATCCAGCCAATGAGTCATAACACCCCAAGGTTGTTGGAGAGCACATAATCCCCAATAGGTAGGGTCTGCAGCCCCTTTCAGCTGGAAGAAGCTATAGAAGACAGAGACCTCCACCCCCTCAGGACCCCATAAAGAATTATGAGAATATGTGTCTCTCAGAGACAAATGAGACAGGAGATCAGGACATGGCAAAGAAGACAGGGGAAATAGGTGTGACCTGTTAATTACAGAATCCCAGGACACCAGCACAGAACAATTCCCAAAGCTCTGCACATGGATTTCTCACAGCTCAAGCAAGGTTTCAATATGATGGCCTAGACTTCCCATCACCTTGAGGAGTGGATGACACAAAAACAACAGTCCACATTGAGTTTTTGCACTGTGCTCACTATTGCATGGTACACTGTCCTCAGGCTGTAGGGCATATTGCCTTTCTTACTTTTACTTGGCCCAAACTCACTCTGCAGAGCTTGTTTCTTTTCCTACCTTTAACAAAACTTTTCTACCATTTGCACTTGTCTTCACCTATTCTTTGCTCAGGACAGAAAGAACTTAGAAACCACCTCCAGAAGGACACTCCAGCACCCCAGAACCCAGTAACCCCAGGAGAATCTCAACAAGGCAGATGTGGGGACCATGTCTTTAAAGCCCCCTGCTATAGGGAACACAGCATGCCTGCCACTTATGTAACTTTGGTATGGAATAGGCTGTTATTTAGTTGTGAGTTATAAGTTAGATGCTTGAGTTCATGGAGCCAAGGGAAAAGGAGTCCTTTAGGATGTGAAGGAACCAAAGAAGGAACCTTGGCCTAAAGACAGTAGCTATACATTACTGGAGCAAGAATAATGCCAATCTTTTGCCCATTTCTTCTTCCACATGGGATGCCTTCTTGTCATTCTTTGTATATTCAGTATAAACACATCCTTGGAAGAAGCTCATCCTGATTATACTGACCTTAAGTGGTTTTTCTATGATCTGAACTTCCATACCAAAGGATCTATGCCACATCCCTTAACATTTATTGTGCATTATTGTGCGCTGTTTATGAATTGTTTCTTGTGCAGCAGATGGTATAGGGTACTCCTCAAGGCAGGAAATTTTATTCAGTCAGACATGTAATAAATTCTTACTCATTCTAGCTAGTAGTTTCTATCTGAGTTGTATTTGTGTGTAAATAAAAGAAAAGTTCTGCACTGTTTTAAATATCTTCCAAAACTTAGTATTATTGCTAGCAAGTAAGTCAGCCACCCTTTTTATATTTAGGTCATTCATCACAATTTTTCCGCAAAAGGCCATTTCTTTTTGATCTTGAAACTGAAACTGATATCAAAATCTGAGATCTGATGATGAGACAATATATTTTTATTTTTGCATTACTGTGGAGAAACTGTGATGTAGTGAGCAGAAAAAAAAAGAATAGGTAATAAAAATATCTTTCCACTAAACTCCAAGTCTGTATGCAACTTTTTACTTGATAGTTCCATTTAGAAGTCTAACAAACATCTCAAACTCAGTAAGACTAGTACAGGTAGCGCAGTCAGGGCTGGGGTAACCCTCCCCTCCATCCACCTGAATTTCAGTAACACTTTGGGGCCAATGTTCCATCCATTGTCCTAGGAGAAGCATAAATAAAAATAACAAAGACCCAGGAAATCTCTAAAACTCCAGGATAGAGAACCTGCTTGTTAGAGATTATCTTCAGTAACGCTTTCTGCACTCAAACTTCATCAATGATTCATACATAGAGACAGCATATCGTGCATGTGATTAAAACAGAGTAAACTCTGTGAGAGTCATGTATACTGGGAACCCTTGAGATGACTCAGCAGCCTGTCATCATTTTCTGTCAATCATATCCAGAGACATCCAATGAGAAGCACCCAGGGTGGAGTGCACATCTTTTAAAATCCAAAAGCCTGATTTATTGTCATTCTTCCTATTCCCCTGCTGTCCCAGCACCACTTTTTCCCATTTGTGCCACCTTTATTGTGCGTATTGGTATAAGCCCAAGCACACCTTCCTGTTAACTTCAATAAAGGTAGCTGCTTTTTTTTTTTTTTTGTCATCTGGTGTATACTTGCATTTCTTTGCTTGCTATACACAAAGATCTGGGATCTATCTCGGACACATCACACATGGTATTGATACCATCTGCACCAGGCTTATGGTTTCATAAATGCCGAGGAATTAAGTCGCAAACCAAAGGAGGAGGTTAGGAGAGTTTTCACTGGAAATAAGGAGACTAACTCCTGGATTTTCAAATACAGGTGTCCATGTTGAATCAAACAGGTGGTCTTTGAGGGGCTAGAGTTCTTCAGTAACCTCCTGTTCCCACAACACCGGTATCTTCAGATTTCTCACTTCCACTCCAGTGAAGAATGGGGAAGTGGGGTGAAGCTGGCTCAGAGCCAAAGTCCCCCAGCAGAGACTAGGGAAGTCATGTCCAGTACAGAATGAGGAAGTGAGAAGTGAAAGTAATGCAAAGCATAAGTTTGTTTATAAGGTCTTGAATGCAAGGAACAGCTGCCAAGTAACAGGATGTGGTGCAAAACTGGGGGAATTTGACTGAGTTTTCCAAAGTGGGCCTGGAATCTGCTCACAATTATAGATAGGGTAAACTGGTTTCTAAATATAACTGTTTCACTGATTGGTATAATCTAAGCCAATCAGGGTCTTAGCCCTTGTTTCTGGGTTGAGGAAAGTTGTGGGGTGGGTAAGTAGCACATGGTGAGAATATGTAATAATTTCACAAGAGCTAACTTCTTCAAGTACGTAGTATATGATAAGCTTGTAGGTACACAACCATCAGCCACCCAGGTCATGTCCTGATCATCCCTACTTATACCTCCCATGTCTGTACAGCTGCATGGTCCCTCAGTTTAGAATTACTTATAGGCAAATAGGGTACAAGATTTGTTTAATTATTTAGTGGACACCTATCACTGGTGTCTCTGTGAAGTTAAAAACAAAAGCAATGGGAACTCATACTCTAGCCTAGTTCCTTCTAGTTCTTTCACATAATGCTTAGAGTAATTTGGAATCCTAGAAAGAAGTAGTTACTTTACATTATAATAACCTCAAAAATCCTAAGAAGGGGGTGGGCTGCATTTCATGTTCAGTGTATTTTAAATTCTTCAAAACTCAGGAGCTCAGTAGGTGGTGGCATCTCTCTATAAGAGGGAGGGTCCATATTCCATGTTGTCTGAGGAATGTTCATTCCTGGTCAAAGTCTGAGTTTACTGTCTATTCTTAATTTTTATTAATATAGCTGATCACCCCACTGTGTCTCAGGCTCTTTCTTCCACTAGCCAGCCATCTTGCTCATAAGCTAACTAAATAAACTATTTTCTACAGTATCTGGAGAAAAATATGTGTTCCTCTATTAGTTTTACCCATTTCAGTGAAGTCTCCAAAGTCTCCATTATGCATTCAGTTGCTTAGATCGGAAACTATGGGATATTTGGACATTTAACCCAGCAGCCTTATTTAAAAACCAACCAATATCTAAAACAAACTTGTATTAGGCTACTTCTCTCAATCACCACCACTGCTGCTATTATTTATCACTTGAACTACTGTAATAACTTTTTAACTTGTGTTATCCTCCTAGTATTTTTGCCATAAGTTATCTTAAATTTTACATCAGATAAAACTAGCTTTCTGCTTAAAATACTCCAATGACTTTCGATTAAGTTTATTCTCATGGCTTATAAAACCCTCCATGATCTGATGTATGTCAATCTCTCCAACCTCATCTTTCTTTCTTTTCTTCCTTCCTTCCTTCCTTCCTTCCTTCCTTCCTTCCTTCCTTCCTTCCTTCCTTCCTTTCTTTCCTTCTTTTTTTGTAATATGTGGGATTAAATCCAGGGCCTTTGCAGACACACTTTTTTCTTTCAGATGGAGTTTTACTAATTTTCTGCATTGCCCAAGCTGAGCTCCAACTTCTGATCCTCCTGCCTCAGCCTTCCAGAGTGCTGAGATTTCAGGTGAGCAGAAAAGAGGTGGGGGAATGTGAACTCAACAGTCCAAGCATGTTTATTGCTAAACCTGAGAGGAACCTCCCTGTGCAAGCAGAACAGAAAAGGAAGGTTTCTCTTACAGGCTAAGAGACTTTTTATAGCACATCTTGGTGGGCTTTTGAGAGGGTGGGTCAGAGAAAGGGTGGGCTGATGTGTCCTTTTTGTCCACTGTAACCTGCTGACATATCTTCTGTGACCTACTGACATGTCCGCAGGGGACAGCTCTTTACCTGCTGAACATGTTCTTTGTGAAACCTACATTTTTCTAATGGTGGTTGGACTCATTTGAACTGGTGGTGTCCTGTCCAAGTTTTATCATTCCTGCTTTTAAAAGGGTATAGGAAAAAGGATTATTGTTCTTTTCTTGGCTATTTCCTGCTGAGTGGGGGTGATGAAGGTTTTTTATTTTTTTTATGTTATGTTTTGGAGAAAGAAAGCTATTTGGAGATGTTCTCCAGTAGTTGCCCATGAGATGGCTGCTATTTGTTCCTGAAAAAAAAAACATTTGGAATAAATTAATCATACAGAGAAGGAAAAGAGTAATAAGCATTAAGGGGACTAGGAGGGATAGGAACCAATGAAGAAGAAGGAGAAACAGATTATTGGAAGAGCCTTCAAGGAGTTTGGAAGCGCATTCATGAAGGTGTTTTACTTGTCTCTGAGGAGACCAGATTTGTTGGTATAAAAGCAGCGTCATTCTTGGAGTACAGCACATATGCCACCCCATGAAGCTGTCAGGAGATCAAGGCATCTGCGATTTTGGAGGATGCCTGAAGCCAGGGAGTCTACTTGATCTTATGAGTGTCCCAGTTGTTCAGAGACTTCTTTGAGTCCCTTAGTGAGTTATTTTGACAGCCTGGTGAACTCTGAAAGAGAGACTCCTAGGGCTCCAAACCCCCCATTCCAGTTCCTGTGATTATTCCCAAGGTGGCCATTAAGGGGACCAGCTATATGGCACATTGTGCCCTGACATGGGTTCTGGGGGAGATAGGGATGGGTAGATTGGCTGTTGCTAGGGAGAAGCTGGAAGTGACGAGGCCTAATGTACAGGTTCCTGTCCAGTTTATAGGTAGGCAAATGTATACCTTGGTTCCCCACACCCAGAAGATGCCCATCTCTAGGGAAATGCATCCCATGAGATCAAACCGGGGCAAGAGAAGGAGGTCTGGAGTGGGTTAGGAAGTAAATATCAGACTGCCTCAAATTTGTGCCATATATGGAAGGAGGAGCTAAAAGTTGCAAGGGGGACTGGAGTGAAGCTGCTTATAATACTGTGGGAACTTCTTGGCTAAGAACTGCCCATTTTTGGTTTAGGAAGACTCTGTATTAAGGTGTTTGCATTTTGGGGCACCTCCATGGGCTAGGGGGAATGTCTTTCAGGGGGTCCTTTCCCCTGTCTTGGCAATATTCAGATGTAGCATTTACACTGCCCTGGAAGGAAGTGTAGCCAGGTACCCATAAAAGAGTTTCCAGAGGGTTGAAATTGTGGTTATCAGAAGAAGGTGGGGGCCGGTGAGATGGCTCAGCGGCGTAAGCGCCTGCCTTGCAAGCGCAAGGGCCCGAGTTCGACTCCCGGATCCCACATATGAAAAAGGGGCCGGTGATATCGCTCAGTGGCACGGGTGCCTGTTGGCGCACGAGGTCCTGAGGTCGACCCCCGGTACCCACAAAAAAAAAAAAAAAAAAAAAAAGAAGGTGGGAGGAGATGGATAGTAGCTAGGCAGAGAGCGGGATCTAAAGACCTGACTGAGGCAAAGTTATCTTGTTTGGTTCAAGAAATGCACAGAGGAATGGGTTGGGTTACATGGAGTCCATTTTGGGGGGGACCAGTTATGGCATACTGTGACAGTTGGTGAGCCTTTAAGACCTGTTGATACCCTTTAGTGCCCCTGGGAGTCTGATGTAAGATCCTGCAGCTAGGTCTGTGCCCCTGGGGCTGGCAGTGTCAGTGAAGTGTACACTTGCAGAAGTGTTTATCCATATTCCAAGGGGAGCAGGGATTCATGAGTCTGCTATCTGGGAAAGAAGGCAGCAGACCCAGCAGGGTGGTTGAATGGTTCCAGTAAGGGTTTGGATGGTTTAATCATGTGAGTGTCTAATTGAGGTAACCAGGAAGGGTTGTGTTCTGATGCTAGGAATTAAGAAAATGAGTAATATTGAGAAACAAAGGATTGGAGAAGGAGGACACAGGAAATAAAAGTGGCGATTTATTCTGGGGAGAAGTCTGAGAGGGTTCCCAGTAGCCATAGGTCTTGGATTATTTGTCTAAGGAAGAAAAGGACAAATAATAAGGGAACTATTCTACTAGAACGGTAAAGAAATGGGCAAATAATGAAGAGAGATACTCATGGGGCTCTCTAGCTGTGTCTCTGATCTCTTCAGTCACAGAAGGCAGCCTGGTGATCTTCAGGGTTGTTGGTCCAGTTGGTATGCATTGGAAAAGGGTAGCCTTTTTTAGAGAGGAGAAGTTGGACCCAGGAGGAATGACCTTTGAATTTTGCTGCTGTTGGGGTGGTCAGAATTACTTGAAAGGGCCCTGCTCATTTTGGCTTTAATCCATGAAATGGGTTGGGGCTTTATATGTACCCAATCTCCAGGTTGTAGGGACAGAGGGATGAAGGTGTCTAGGCTGTTGGAAGATATTGGGAAACTAGAGTCAGCATAGTTCCAAATGAGATGTCTAAGCGTGTTAAGTAAGGAATCTGAAAGAGAGGAGAGTAGGTTTGAATTGGAGGTAAGGAATGTGAAGGGAATGAGGGGCCTTCCATATAGAATCAAATAGGCTGAGCATAAGAGGTTTGCAAGAAGGAGACCTGAGTTTGAAAAGGGGTAAGAGTAGGAGTTTAGTCCAGTCTAAATGGACCTGGAGGGAAAACTTGGTCAGGCTCTGTTTAAGAAAATGATTAGCCTTTTTGACCTTATCTGAGGACTGGGGTTGATTTGGGATGTGGAATTTCCAGATTATATTTAGGGAAGAAGCTACCTGTTGGTTGATCTGTGAGGTAAATTCAGGTCCATTTTTGGTTTGAATGGAGGTAGACAGTCTGGAGGAGGGGATGATTTCAGTGAGTAGGATATGTACTACTGTGGAGGACCTTTTGTTTTATGTAGGAAAGACTTCTATCCATCCTGAGAAGGTTCAACTAGAACAAGGTGGTTTTTTTTTTTTTTTTTTTTTCCTGGAGGGATGTGAGTAAAGTCTATTTATCAGTCAGTGCTGGGGAGAGATCCCTGAAATTTATAGATGGAGACAAAAGGAGGTCTGATGTTTCTCTGGAGGTTTGTGGTTTGTCATATGGAGCATTGGGCAATTATCTTCTACAGAGAGGTCTTAAAACTAGGGGTGAGATGTACATTAATCTGTAGGAATTGGAGCAGAGGGAGTGATCTGGCATGGAATGGAACTGGTCATGGAAGATGAAGGGAAATTGTTTTGCAAGCTTTCAGGAAGGATCAATTTTTCATGGAGAAACCACCACTCTTTCTGTTGTTATGCATCCTCTTCTCTGAGGAGGGTTATTTCTTGTGGTGTAGGAAGATGTAAGCGGGAACAGGAAGCAGCTAATGGAGAGAGCGTTAGTGGCTGCCTGTTTTCCTACTTGATCAGCCTCATTATTTCCACAAATGATACATCTAAAATGTTTATCTTGTGAGTTAGTTCTTTGATGGCCCTTGAAATAAATGACTGCAGTTCTATGTGGTAGAAGCTGCATGCCCCTAGAAGGTTTTGAATTAGGGGCCCATTTTGTATAGGGGTATTGTTTTGTAGTTAGGAGTCCCCTTTCATGCCAGATTTGGACATTTGAGTATAGGATATTATATGCATATTTGGAGTCTGTGTAAATATTGATGGTTTTCTTTTTCGAGAGTGAGAGCTCTAGTAATTGTGATGTGTTCTGCCTGCTGTGAAGTTGTCCCTGTGGGGAGGTCTGCCACCTTGATTACTTCTTGGGCAGGGTAGAAGGATTGGCTATCACGATGGCCTTCAATGATGGCATACCCTGCCTGGGGAGGGGTGGTTTTTGGAGTGCTTCCATCAATAAACCAGTCAAAGGACCCTGAAATGTGTTCTGAGCATATGATAGAAGCAGGTGAGAGTAAAATCAAGGAGCTCAGTGCACTCGTGTTGGGGGTGGGGTCAGGTATCAGTAGGAGGTTGGCAGGCTTTAGGACAGATGAGTGGCAGAAAGTAACTGAGTGTTGTGAGAACTGAGAGTGTAGGACTTAAACTAAGGCCAGAAGGAAAGGATTAAAGCATGATGGCTAAGAAAGTCTGGGAAGTTGTGTGAAGAATATACCTGTGGGGGCTGCTAGAGAGTAATCTTTTGAGCCATGGGGATAAGGAGTGCAGCTGATGCTAAAACCTGTAAACAGAGAGGCCAACCTTTTATTACAAGGTTGAGCTATTTGGATAAATAGGCAACAGACTGGAGGGAGTCTCCTGCTGGCTGTTTGAGTAGCCCTAATGCTTGTCCCTTCTTGCTGGTTAGAAATAGAAAGAAAGGTTTATTAGGATTTGGTAGAGCAAAGGCAGGAGCCTTAAGGAGTGCTCACTTGAGGGCCCAAAGGACAGGGGAGTTAAATCAGTTTCTGGCACTCTTTTTTCAAAAGCATCATAGAGGGGTATTGCAGTGAGTGACAAATTTGGGATCCAAAGTCTAAAATAGCTAGGAAGCTCCGGGAAGGAAAGGAGATATTTTGTGGTGGGGAAAGGAAAACTATTAATAGCCTGGTTTCGGGGGGGGTATGAGGCAAGTGGTAGGGGTGAGGTGACGGCCAAGGTAAGTAGTCTGGGATATAGAATCATTTTCTGAAGGGCTACAATGCAAAAGGTCATTGACATATTGGAGCAGGTAGCTAGGGGTAAGGTTGAGGGATTGGAGGTCCTTTTGTAATGCTTGGCCAAAGAAGTGGGGGGGGTTATTCCAAAATCCTTGGGGAAGAACTGTTAATATGAGTTGTTGGATGAACAGAGATAGGGGGTTTGTCCAGGTAAAGGTGAAAAGATTTTGGGAATCAGAGCTGAGGAGACAAGTAAAGAAGACATCTTTGAAGTATAAAACAGTAAAGAATTCAGTATTGGGGGGATACAGAAGAGGAGGATGTAGGGATTGGGGACTACTGGGTGAGTGGGAACAATAGCTTTGTTAATATTTTGAAGATCTTGGAAAGTGTCTTTTACAGGCTAAGAGGCTTTTTAAATAGCATTTTTTCAGCCTTTTGAGGGGAGTGCATCACAGAAATGGTGGGCTGATGTGTCCTTTTCATGTTTGTAATCTGCTGACATGTCCTCAGGGGATTGCTTGTAACCTGCTGAACACGTCCTCTGTGAAATCTATGTTTCTCTGAGATGGCAGATGGGCTCAATTAAACCGGCAGTGTCCCTGTCTGGGTACTATCAATAGGCATGCACCAACCACATCTGGCTTCAGATTTCATCTTCTACCTCTCTCTCTCTCTCACCCATGTGTGAGTATCATTGGCCTGCAAGCTTCTCTACTATATCAAGGTTACTAGTGCTTTTAAGCTTTGCATTATTTTTTCCTTTGTGCAGAATGTTCTGCACCCCAATATCCATATAGCTGTTCCTCTGAAACCTCAGGTCTCAGTTCAAATATCACATAAAAGTCTTCTTTGACATTTCCATATGCATTATTCTGCTTGTTCTGCACAATAAAATACCACAAACTGGGTGACTTAAAATAACACAAATTTTTTCTCACAGTTCTGAGACTATGAATTCCAAGGTCAAGGTGCCTCTATGGTTTGCTATTGCTTGGCCTGTCCCCTGATCTCCTAAAATGAATGTACAGTGAAGGTTTAAATAAAAGAGACAACTAATATGCTTTGGGGAGTCCAGGAAAGTCAGAACTCTCTTGGAGCTAAGACAAAGACTTCTCTGGATTGCCTGCGTTTTTTGGATTTCAAACAAGTTCAGGGGGCATGAGGGAAAGTGAAGGGAGAAGCTGAGGTAAGAGCAGGAAACTGAGAAGGACCTTGAGAAGTTAGAACAAAGATTTTTCCAGCAGTAAATTTTGCCAATTAAAGGAACTGTTTGATCTCTAAGGTTGGCAGCTTACAGCTTCAGAATAGGGAATGTCAACCCCAGAGCTGCTGACTTATCTTGCCTTCAGGGGCTGTGAATATGAGCTTTTCTTTTTTTCTTTTTTTTTTTGTGGGTACCAGGGGGATGACCTCAGGACCTCGCGCGCCAACAGGCACCCGTGCCACTGAGCAATATCACCAGCCCCTTTTTCGTATCTGGGTTCCGGGAGTCGAACTCGGGCCCTCACGCTTGCAAGGCAGGCGCTTACGCCGCTGAGCCATCTCACCGGCCCGAATATGAGCTTTTCAATACATCCAGATAGCACTGTGTTCAGCAAATTAACCCTTACATAGCCTGGTCCCCAATCGTTGGTTTCTGGTAAAGGCTCTGTACTTGACTTGTATACAGCCACTTTCTCACTGTATCCTCTCATGACATTTCTTGTATACATGCACAGAGAAAGAGAAGTGTGATCTGTCCAGTGTCTCTTTTTACAATGACACTAATTTATTTACACCAGAGTTTCTCTCTCATGAATTCATCTAACCCTAATTTCCTCTCCAAAGGCCCATTTCCAAATACCATAACATTGGGATTTAGGGCTTCAACTGAATTTTGGAAGGTACATAAAAATTCAGTTCTTAATAGTATCTAAAGTAGCTCCAGGACCATTAGCCTACTTCTTATCACATTACCAAATTTCATATTGTTTGTAGTATTTTGTATCATTTTTAACATGATTTTGCTCCTATATTTCACATTCTATATTTGAGATCATAGAGTGGTTAGAAAAACCTTCTTGGAATGAGGGAGATTTCAGTTTAACATAAAAGGAAGATGAAAATGTGGTTAGTTTAGGAGATGTAGAGAGGAACTTCCATTGATGGAGATAGGGAAATAGCATAATAAAAAGACTGAAAGTATGCAATGCATTTACATTTTCTGGGAACATTGTAACTACCAGCCCTGTTTAGCAAACTGCTATTTAGAGTACAATTGATATCTGCAACCACTGATCTGGCCCATTGCTATTCCACTGGATATCTCCTAGTATAGGGAGCCAATTACTGATTGGAAAAACAGAAAGTTTGTTGATGCTTGGGATCACTATTTCCTTCTCAGCTTTGCAACAAGATTTGTAACTTTGAAGCTTCACAGTTGAAGGAGCAATTCTGAATGGTATGGTTTTCTCAGTTTTGCAAGTCAGTTCAAGATTAGCAGGAGGGGGGAGCACAATGACTGTGTACAATAACTGATTTATCAATTTGAGTAAGAAACATCCAACTACTTTGGATCAGTATAGTTCTGGGTATGGCTGAAGGAATTTACTGAAGACAGAAGACCCACCCTGGATGTGAGTGGCAGCAACAAATATGCTTCTTGCCTGAATGGAATACAAGGGAAAACAAGAAGGAAGTCTCACTTCTGTTTCTTTGGAGGAGCTCCAGTCTTCACCTTCACCTTCACCTTGGACAGTGTCTCCTGGCTTACAGCCCACACTCTTCAGCCTTCCAGAATAGACCCTCCCGCCTTCTAGCACAGACCTTTTGGCCTCCTGATATGGACTTGCATGGACACCACAGTGAGCTGCAGGTCTTTGACTGGATCCTTCGGGTCTCCAGTATACAAACAGCCCTTTTGCACTCTTCCACATCTGACTCTGTCAGTGGCCATTGTAAGCTCATCTTGTAAATTCTTATATATTTGTATATCTTGCATTAAATCTATTTTTCTGGTAAGCACTGACTGATACTGTAGCAGAAAATGTCCTCTCCCCCGCCGGTATACTTCAGTTTCTGTGAGTTGCCCAGGTAAACCCCAGTTTACTTCAGCTCCTGTTACAGTTCCTGCTACTTCTGTTTCTTAGAAACAGCTAGTTACTATGATGTATATAGTCACTATGATGCATACTGTAAGAACCAATCAAAGATAACCAAGTACTCTGCTTCTGTACTTCCTCCTTACAGACCCTATAAAAATGTTATCCCACCACTGTTCATGGCCTGATATTTTGGGAATGGATCCCTATCAGAGCCCATCAACATTAAATAAATCTGCCTCCAAATCCTGGATGACATTTCAGTGTTTCTGTTTGCTGTTGCAATACAATGACTAACAAATGTAATCTTCAGCTGCTCCCACCCTCTAAACCTCCTTCCAATTTATACCAACTCTACCTACCACATTTTTCTCTCTCTACCAATTTCTTTTCTCATTTGATGGCCTGTAAATCCCTCTGGGTCTTTCCTTAGGAAACACCCAGTTTTCCTCACTAGCTCTGAGGGAAACAGAAGACAGGTATCATTCTCTCTGATGGTCCTGCCTGCTTTCCCTGAGGCCTTAGCTACCAAGACATACTAATTTTCATGGCTAAGTTAAGCTTACTTATGTGACATACTTACAAATCTATCAACTTTCCTGGCTACATTCATCCACTGAATGAAATATTAAGCAAATTATTTTTGTGAAATCTACCCAGGGTCCACCTGCAAAATTGAACTTTTGTGGGCATACATGTGCATGTTCTTATCTGTGCACACACATATTCCTTTTCATACAACAGTAGTTATTAATGTTCTGTCAAATGCCTGAAGATATGCCCATGATTAAATCACATGCTATTACAAGACCAGCCTTTGCATTTCTCACACTATTTCAGTTCCAGCCACAACTTCACTTCTGTGAAGAAGAAGTTGTGTTTATCAGCTTGCAATGGCTCTGGACCTGAGGAAACCAAGTCAGTTAGATCATTAATATCAGTACACATATTATATGCAAAACACAGCTTCAGGAGCTTCAGGTGCTGAAAGGAGGGCAAGAATGAAGTGAGAAACAAGATATATAAGAATGCTCTTCTTCAAGGAGAGATGGAAAATGTGTGAGACCTCCATGAAGATATAGAGAAAGAATACAACCACAAGGAAATTAAGACAAGCTTTATGTACGGGGTGAAATTTCATATAGGCACTGTATTTCATTAACATTTTTATAGTTATGTTACAGTTGAATGGACTAATAATAGTCCAGGTTTATGTATGTGATAAGGAAAGAATTGGCAAGCATACATCCAGTAGTAAGTAATAAGCAGCTATGTTTATTGAAGAGCACAGAAAGTTGTGGTCAGGGCCAGTCTGTGCCAATAAAGGTATAGCACAGATGAAGAAAAGTGCCAGTGCAACAGAAAAGCACTGCACATAGGTCAAAAGTAGCAACAGCAACAGAAAAAGGGAGCTGATAACTCAGGCTTTCAGAATTTAAAGGCCAGACACCTCCGCTTTAGGTGCCTCCTACTGAATCGCTAGGTGTGATTGACAGGAATGATTGACAGGCAGGGTGCTGAGCCATCTTAGGGACTCTTACGCATGCTCATCCCAGAATTAACTGATCTTCATTATATTTATGAGATATGTTAAATATTGATAAGCCTGTAATGAGGTGGAAGTAGAGTGAAGGTGACCAGAAGGTTAGGCTAGGAGATCCAATAGGCATGTGCTCTTCCCTAGGGCATTAGTGATCTTCTAAGCTTTTGTTACTTTATCTTCTACCTTTCTTAGGACAATGGAAGCAAGAGTAATTATAGGGTGAATTAAATAGTAGGAAGGGAGTGACGTCTCAGCTTCATTGTTTCTAACAGGACTAGTTATATTTTCTTTTATGGAGAGGGTACAATGGATTGAACCCAGGTTCTTACTCATGCTAGAATTGTGCTCTACCACTAAACTACATTCCTAGGCTTTTTAAATTTTATTTTGATACAGGGTCTATTACTTCCACTACCAGCCATGTACCTCTCCACTTGTCTCTTCCTGTTCTTATGAGGGCATTAATTCTATTCTGAAAACCCTGCCCTCATGACTTAATATAATCTCAATTATTTCTCCAAGTCTCCACATTAAAATACCATCATACTAGGGATTAGACCTTCAACATAAGAATTTCAGGCCTGGGGACATAACCATTCATAAATTTTGGAATAGTCATTTTTTTTTTTTTTGTGGGTACCGGGGGGTCGACCTCAGGACCTCGTGTGCCAGGAGGCGCCCATGCCGCTGAGCGATATCACCGGCCCCTTTTTTTTTTTTTTTTTTTTTTTTGTGGGTACCGGGGGGTCGACCTCAGGACCTCGCGCGCCAGCAGGCGCCCGTGCCGCTGAGCGATATCACCGGCCCCTTTTTCGTATGTGGGTTCCGGGAGTCGAACTCGGGCCCTTGTGCTTGCCAGGCAGGCGCTTAAGCCGCTGAGCCATCTCACCGGCCCTGGAATAGTCATTTTTGATTGAATCTTTTATTAATAGTATTCCATTGGGAGAGGTGTAGAAAAGTTTGAACTACATCACTGTTTTTCAGAAGGGGTTCTTAGGGTTTCTAGGAGTCTAACTGGTATGCACTGGGGCCACCTAAGGAAGATATCTAGATGTCATGGCTCATAGTACCCAAGTCTCACTTTAACCTGAGAGATTATTTCTCTTTTTAAAGAAAATTAAACTTGAATTTGATGGGATTAGTTACTTGTAGACATAAGAAAGGATACACAGAGATGTTATCTACCTTTTCCCCAATTTCTTCCAGTAGTAGCATCTTTTAAAACTACCTAGTACAATATCACAGGCTGGATCTTAATATTGATAAAATCTACTGATCTTATTCAGATTTACACAGCTTTACTTGTACTCATGGACATGTGTTTGTGTGTGTGTGTGGTTATGTGTATGTTTAGGTATATGTATTTTATCATATATAAATTAGTGTGACCATTACCACAGTCAAGATACAGAATAGTTTTGTAGCAACAATCACCAATTCTAATGCCTTTTATAGCCATTAACACCTCCTGCTTCCTGCCCCTCCAACTCCTAATCCCTGAAAACCATTGTTCTCTGTCTCTATAATTTTGTCATTTCATTAATGATAAATAAATGCAATATTACAATGCTCCACTTTGGGATGACATTTTTTCACTCAACATAAATATAAGTTATTTTTATGTATCAGTATTTCTTTTTTTCCATCACTGAGTAGTATCCTGTATCATAATAAACTGCAATTTGTTTATTCCTTCAATTATGTAAGGACATCTGAGTGGTTTCTACCTTTTGATTATAATCAAAAAGTTCCACGAACATTTGTGTATTGGTTTTTGTTTAAACACATTTTTTACTTCTGAATGGTAAGTTTCAGATGTTCGATTCTTAGCTTGTATGGTAAAGGGATGTTTAAATTTAAGAAATTACCAAGTTATTTTCTGGAAAGGTTGTATCTTTTTATACTGACACCAAGTATATATGAGTGATCTAGGTTCTCTGGAAAATAAACAGCATTCCAAGTTGTCACTATTTTTGTTTTAGTCATTCTGGTAAAATATGTAGTGATACCTCATTGTGGTTTTAACTTGCATTTTTCTAATGGATAAGGATGTTGAATATTTTTTTCTGTTTGGTAAATGTGTGTGTGTGTGTGTGTGTGTGTGTGTGTATGAAATGTCTGTGATTGTCTCTTTGAAAAGCATTATAATGTAGTAGTAAAGGAATGCTGTCTCTCAAGTCAGATTTCCTAGGTACAATATAAACTTAAATTCTATCCCTTATTACTAGGTAAGTTAATTATTATTACTTTGGAAAAGTTTTCCTAAACTCTTTATTCTTCAGCTTTCTTATTTGTAAAGTAGAGATTTCAATAGGTTTTACTCTCATAGAATTGTCAATTCTGCAAAAGCAGACAACTCTCCCACAAATGAAATACTCTTTATAGAAAGACACCATGATGTTGCTATGACTCTTTTGTAGTAAGAATGAGATCAGGAACCAGCAACAAACACGAAGACCACCAAACCAAGTTTTCCTGCACTTGCAGCTGGAAATACACTGGAGGTTGGTTCCCAGTAACTCACTGTAAGATATTGACAGAGTATTGTCTTCATCTTGAAACTGTTTCCACATGTGTATATTAAAGGGCAGAGTGGAGAGGGCATTTAGGGCTCTCTATGGGTTCTTGATGTTCTGAAACCCTTAGATTTTCAATCTTAGTTGTGAAAGAAACACATTGCTGGTAAAAGGGCTTCACAGTTTAAAAGATGCAAAATCTGCCAGTTTATTCCCTTTGCCTCTTGGATTCTTGTGTTTCTCCATTTCCCATTTCCCAGACTAAAGTCCGAGAAATTATTTGCCTTTACTGATTTCCGATGAGTGAGCATTGTCAGTTATGTAGTGGACAGAAAGTCAGTACAATGCATTTTTAAGTGGTTGAGCTATGAGAAAAAAACTAGCTTGAAAACTACAAAGTAGATTTGAATCATTGTACAACTGACTTAGACTCTTTGTATTTCAGATTTCTGTTGAAATAGCAATAGCAGTAGAAAAGTACCTTATACAATGTTGTGAAGATTATATGTCAGAATGTACAGTACACAGAATAGTGCTTCCATAAATACTAGATTTTTAAACTACACAGCATGAATGAAAACTAAGATGAATGCTGAAATAAAAAAAATTATAATAAGACACATTGTGATTAATCTCCCTCAAAATACTCTCTCTCACTTTAAACACAATTATCCCATTGTTTTTGCCACTTTCTGAAGCAGTTCTGGAAATTTTTCTTGTATGAATGTCTTTGGTTGCATTATAGTGGCACCATCAAGGGTCTGAATCAATTTTTTTTGTGGGTACCGGGGGTCGAACTCAGTACCTCGCATGCCAGCAGGTGCCTGTGCCACTGAGCGATATCACTGGCCCTTTTTTTCGTATGTGGGTACCGGGAGTTGAACTCAGGGCCTCATGCTTGCCAGGCAGGTGCTTATGCCGCTGAGCTATCTCACCGGCCCTGAATCAATTTGAAAGGTTTAACTTTCATGGTCATTTGTAGATTGAGGAAGAGCCAGAAGTCTCATGGTGCCCGATCTGGTGAACAAGGTGGATAAAGACACATAGCAATATTTTTATGAGCCTGTCTTTTCACTGGATGGCTCTCAGCAATAGCATTCACCTTGTATGTGAGCATAATTTGTAATGACATTCATGAAAGAAGGCTTCCAGAACTGCTTTAGAAAGTATCAAGAATGATGGGATAAGTGTGTTTGAAGTAAAGGGGGGAAGTATTTTGTGTTTTTTCATGTAATAGATTTTAGAAGTTTAAATATTACCATATATTTTTATCACACCTTTGAGAGTACATACTTGAAGCACTGAATGAGGATTCAATATCCCAATGTGATTTTTTTTTTTTTGGTACCAGGAATTGAACTCAGGACCTTGCATTTGCCAGGCAGGTGCTTGTGCTGCTGAGTTATATCCCCGGCCCCCCAGTGTGGTTTTAAAGAATCAAGTATACCCACCATCATAACTTTCACATTCAAGCTGCTTTAACATCTTCATCCTCCTATAACAGTGTTCCTCATATGCCGTCCAGAGAGCATACTACTTTGATGTACTGCTTTAGGCAATGGAGATATAGCAAAAAAAAAAAAAAAAAAAAAAGCAAACATGCCTCTGCCTTCAATTTAATTTATAACACAACCTCATATAATCTGTAGTCCAATGTAGGAGCATATAATAAACAATGAAATGTATACTTACATATAAGTTGAGAAAAAGTTTCTACTGTATATAGCATCACCTCTCTCAGGTATTGACATTTAAACTAATCCTTGAAAGCCAGCAATAAGAAGAAAAGGATGAGTTCTATTTTATTAAGAAGGAATTTAGATACGGTGATATAGCTCAGTGGCATAAGTGCCTGCCTGGCAAGCGCGAGGTTCTGAGTTCGACTTCTGGTACCCACATATTAAAAAGAAAGAAAGAAAGAAAGAAAGAAAGAAAGAAAGAAAGAAAGAAAGAAAGAAAGAATTTATTACCTGAAATAGAACTGAGAATTTATTACTTGAAAAAGAATAGCCTACAGCAAGAATGAAGAAATCCATATCATACAGGGCTTGTTTGTTTGGGTTCTATTTAAAATATAATGAAGTCTTTAGGACACAGTATTTTTAATCAGGGTGATTGGCTTTAGAAAATGGGTCTGAGATAGTGTCATTCATTGGATGATAAAGCTTAGGGAGGAAAGCAAGAATTTTCTTTTGAATATGTTAATTTTAGATCCTCATGAAACATTCATGGAGCATATAAGACAAATAGATATGCATGTACACTAGAAGCATAAAGGTAGAAGGAGATTGGGCTGAAGAAATAATTAGATTTCACTTCAAGATTATTTTGGTAATTCTGTGTCCTTGGAATCCCCACATGAATTTTAGGATCAGTTTTTCCATTTCTGCAAAAAAATCTAGCTAGAATTTTGATAAATATTATTTGAGGGCCAGTGAGATGGCTCAGTGGCATAAGCGCCTGCCTGGCAAGTGCAAGGTCCTGAGTTCGACTCCCAGAACCCACATAAAGGAATAAAGGGCCGGTGATATCGCTCAGCGGCACAAGCGCTTGCTGGCAAGTGCGAGGTCCTGAGGTCGACACCCGGTACCCACATAAAAAAAAAATTATTTGAATCTGAATCAAGTTTGAGAGTATTACAATCTTAACATTAATTTTTTTCCCAGTCTATGAATATGTGATATATTTTCATTTACTTAGGCTTTTCTTAATTTATTTCAAAAATGTTTTCTAGGTTTCGGTACAAATCTCATGTTTCCTTTGTTAAATGCATTCTCAAGTATGTTATTCTTTTTGATATTGTTGAGAATAAATTTTTAAACATTTCTTTTTTTCATTGTTCATTGTTAGTGTACAAGAATATAACTGATTTTTATACATCAGACTTATTCAACACAGTACTGGAAATTTTAGAAAGGATAATAAAGAAAAGAAAGAAAAAATATGAATTGTGGAAAAATAAATACAGATGACACTGAATTATTCACTTAAAATCACTGATTTTATATTATGTGAATTTCATATCAATTTAAAAAAGAACAGAAAAAACTCAACAGTGAAATATCTCACAGTTCAATTAGAAAATGAGCAAAAGACATAAACAGACATTTCCAAGAAGAGGGTATACAGAGGACAAATAAAAATATAAAAAGATGTTCAACATCAATAGCCTTTAGGGAAATGCAGATTAAAACCACAATGTAACATAGTTATGTATCTCTCAGCATAGACAATTGAATTGAAAAGAAATGATAATAGAAAATGCTCGTAAGGAAACAGAGTAATTTTATCTTTCATACATTGCTGGAAAGAATATAAAATGTTTACAGTTACACAGGACCATAGTTTGGCAGTTTCTTTTAAAATGAAGCATTCAACTACTATACGATCTAACAATGACATTCTTGAACATTTATTCTGAGTAATTGAAAATTTCACAGAAAAATGTGTATTTAAATTTGTTATAGTAAAAAATTGGAACCAACCTGTATATCTTTCTATGTGCAAATGATTAAACTAGTACATCATGTTTACTACCTATCACTAGAAGGAATTTATGAAATAACATTGATGAATTTCCAGAAAATTACAGAAATGGAAAATAAGTTAGTGGATTTCAAAAGTTAGGATGGGGGGAAGGAAGGGAGTGTGGATATAAAAAGGGCAACAGGAGGGACATTTCAGTGCTAGAAATGTTCTGTTTCTTAACTGTGATGATGGATACATGAACTTGCACTTGTGATAAAATTGTACAGAATTTAATATACAGAGAGATACAGATGTGTACAAGCACAACTAGGGAAACCTGACTAGGATCAGTGGATTGTGTTAGTGTCATTATTCTGGTTTCCATGTTATACTATAAATTTTCAAAGTGTCACCATTGACACTATGAAAAGTGTACAAGGGATCTCTTTCTGTCTTTTTCTTTCAAATGTATATGAATATGCAAATAGCAGAGTTTTCAATTTTAAAAAAGATGAAATGCTAGTAAGATTGACAGCATGTCAAGTTCAAACTATCCAGTTGTCCTAGAAGAAATTGCCTGAGTATGCTTTTCTATGATTAGGCTAAGCCTGTTTAGAAAAAAACTGCATTAGGCCCAGACTTGTTGGGAGGAGGGTACCAGCCTTCAGGACATCACTGCTTGTATTTCTAATGGACTAACAACTATCCCCCAAAAGTTGTATTTCATTTTGTCTTAGGAGCTTTTTTGGAAACTTTGTTGTAGACAGAGAGACCTGTGGGAATTAATCATGCCCAGTCTGTGTCTGAGGTGCTTGCAAATCTCTAGCATCATCATTAGACTTTGCCTAATTGAAAAATGTGACCACCTTCTCAGCTATTTACAGCTCCAAAGTAATTTCCTTCTTACTCAAGGAAGTAACTAACCCCAGACTTTACCTTGTGGTGTTATCATAGTTGGATGGAGATGCTAGAATGGAGGTCATCTTGTCCATTCCCAGTTTCAAGGCAGGACTAGTTTAGTGTCCAAGACTGAGCCATCATGATGTCAGACTTCAGACCAGAGTCATGCTGTTTTCAGCATTAGGCTTTTGGTGGAGGAAGGAAGAGCACAGGAAACATCGGCTTATAGTGAAGCATCTAGAGAATATAAGGATTAAAATTTAAATGCATTAGTAGTGCTCCACCTCAGTGCTGACTACCCAGACCCCTTACATCACCCTAGAGAATCATCTCTTAATATATTATTTTATATAAGTATATGGGCTTATTTGTCTTAGATGCCAGATGTAATGAAAGAGAACATTTTGATTCAAGAGACCTGGGTTCTTATTCTTCCTAAGCAAGTGATAAACTTTGTAACTGTGGAAAAATTCCTTTTTCCTCTTTGGGTCTCATGTTTTTTCTTTATGAGATGAGGGACTGGGATATTCTTTCCAGCCCTGAATATAAATATTTTCTTTAATGAACTATCCCACTTTGGGTATTTACATTTTTCGACCCCGCCCCAGGTATTTACATTTTAAAATGAACAGAGGTGGCACTAGTTCATCTCCTATAAAAATTTCAATTACTAGAGAGGGAACAAGTTGTCTCTGGACTCCAGTGATTGCAAACAGACACATTGCTTTTTGGATGAATTATGGATCTGTGAGAACTGCCCTGAATAATGTCCATAAGCAGGAAGATAATATCAACAAATTTATTCATTCGGTCATGTTGACACCTTTATTGGTTAGAGAAAAAGCAAAAGCTCAATATTTGTTTGTATTAGTGGCAGTGGGTTTAGCCGACTGAGTCATCTTTGTCAATAAGCTGATCTGTCAGAATTGCACATAAGCACCTTTCTAGAAGGACAGTTCCAGACAAGGCCTTGTTTTTGGTTGGAAATAGTAAATGGGATTTTCTCTAATTAAAAAAAAACTGAATTAATGAATATGTTATATGTGAGCCCCTAGTTGAATCATTTGTTCAAGTTCATTTTTTTTTTTTTTTTGTGGGTACCGGGGTGTCGACCTCAGGACCTCACGCGCCAACAGGCACCCGTGCCGCTGAGCGATATCACCGGCCCCTTTTTCGTATGTGGGATCCGGGAGTCGAACTCAGGCCCTCGCGCTTGCAAGGCAGGCGCTTACGCCGCTGAGCCATCTCACCAGCCCCTAGTTCATCTTTTAATAAGAATATCAGTCATTTATTATGTAATGCTTTCCATTTTACACAGTCTGTGTTCCTTTATTGACTCTACACAGAAAATTTGGAATTTTGGTCATGTTTTCTTCTCTATTTAGAAGCATGAAGTTAAGGATTCCATGACACGGAATGTTGCTCATTCTCAAGAAGACCCAGAGAGTACCTGAGAATAATTCCATATTGATGTGTGAATATTTGATCCAGAGTGAAAAGGACTTTGCTAATGGTTTAGATTAGTGTCCCTGAAGGTCTGTAATATGTAAAAGTTTGGTCTTTAGAATGGTGTTATTGGAAGGTGCTGTGGGCCTTTAAGAGGTGGAGCCTACTGGAAGATCCTGGGTCACTGGAGATGTGCCTTTGAAGGTTACTATGAGATTCTGGTCCCAGGATCTATTTTTGGGCTCAGGTGGGCACTCACTCTGACACACACATTGCCACTATGAGGTAGTACTCTTGTCAGAGGCCCAAATCGATGTTGATCTTGAACTTTGAACCAGCAGAACTAGAAGCCAAAGTAAACTTCTCTTTACTTCATAAGTAGCCTGTGTTAGATGTTTCACTATAGTGACACAAAGCTGACTAAGACAGATCTGAAATAACAAGCCCTATGGGAAGTAATAAGTAATTTTGTTCACTTATTTATTAGCAAAGGAACATATGTATTATACTTGTGTTTCTTGGGCAACTACCTAAATGATTATTGCACATTACATGGACAATTAAAGAAATATGTACTAATTGTGTAACTAAATTAATAAATGAGCTAAATTCTTTTAGCCATGTCTTTTATGACTTTTACTTATACATAATTCTATTGATAAATGTAATTAAACATATTACCCCAACCAAGGAAGAATTACTATTGACATTTTGGTATACTGCATGCCCATTCACCTACTTTTATATAATATAAATACCTCCTTTTAGATATCTCCACTTAGATATCTTTATTTGGATATTGATTTATAAGCATTCCAAATTTAAAGTCTCTAAACTGAAATCTTTAGTTATTATTTTTTTTTTACGCTTGGCAAATATCAGTTGCTCCACCTACACTCTTTCACATCTCAGGAAATATCAAATTAATTCTTCCAGTTATTCAGGCCTAAAAAAAAAGCTTAGGCCCATCTTTAGCTTCTCTCTTTCTCTCTTTTCCTTCCTTTCTTCTTTTCTTTCTTTCTTTCTTTCTTTCTTTCTTTCTTTCTTTCTTTCTTTCTTTCTTTCTTTCTCTCTTTCTTTCTTTCTTTCTCTTTCTCTCTCCCCTCCCCAAAAAAGGAGAGACTGAAATATTTGGCAAACTCAATCCACACAAGACAGATCTGGAATATAAGGCCCCTCACCTCTTTTAATTTCCTTCAAATAGAGGACGCTGCAGGCTAGCAACAAATATTTCTTTATTTAACTATAGCTTTTTACATCTTGGTTTTCTAGATAGAGAAGATGCTAAGTAAGAAGATGCAAGGCACTTGCTCTCAGATTGAAGGAATTTGGGGGATTTAAGACCCATATCTTGCAAGCTGTTTAAAATCACAGAGTTTCCCTGATACTGTCCATAGTATGCAAAAGAAGCTGCAGAAATATTACACAGACATGTAAGTGCGCACACATGGATATGTGTGCACACATGCACACTGCTTATTTGGGTTTGGAAGCATTGTCTAGATCTTTCTTTTATTCTGAATACACCACTTGATTCTCATAGTTATATTCCATATTCTTCCTGTGGCAGACATTTTTCATGCTTTGTACTGGTTCAATACATTTCATCTTTTCACATATTGGAGTAATTTGATATGAGTTCTACCTTCCCAAGGTATATGTCAGAAACTTGCTTTCCTAGCCGCTCAGATAGAGAAAAAGCATGTAATATAAGATCCACTAATCATCTCTACTCAATTGAGAATGTGATTTGGAAGAAGGCATCATAAAAAAGCAGGTGTTGAGAGGATCTTGTTTCTGGTGAGGGTAGCAATAGGGACATATTGTTTTTATAGATAATAGTGGTGGAAGTTCTAGCATTAGTCATAAGACCTGTGATTCTTGTTGCCAGAGATGTGTTTGATGTGTAGTTCTGTGTTGTGATCTGGAATTCATGTATGGTATTGTAGCCTCCTGACCAACTTGTTTTATAGAGATCCTGTGACCTGCCTAATTTTCTTTACTATATTCCTTATTTTGTTTGCAGCTAAGAACCATTCTAAAGGAATTTGAGATTTGAGGAACAATATGGCAACTTGTGTTCTCTATGTTATGTTATTGTTTTATATATCCTGCATAGGACATTGCAGAAGCCTCCAACCTGGACCTGCAGATGGACACAACAGAAAGAGAAACAAAACTAAACTGAACAAAACATCAAAACAAACACAACAATAAAAAACAGTTCCAAAAAACTCTGTTGCCATGCTTGGGTATAGTTTGACTCTACCCACTCAAGAATTCATGCTTTCAAATGTAATCCCCACTATGAGGTTTTAAAATGGTACTTAATCTGACTGTGATGATTAGAAGTAAGGCCTTTGAGAGGTGATTAGAACTAAAGAAAGCCAACAGAGTGGAGTCTTCAGAGTGAATACTATTGGATTTATATAAAGGTGGAGAAAGCCCTCAAGATACACATATGCTACCTGACTTTCCCACATGATGCCTTATGTCACCTTGGGGCTCTGGTAGGAAGAAGGTCATCACAGGTCTAAGTTTGTGACCTTGGTCTGGAATCATGAGCAGAAATAAAGCTGTTTATAAGCTACCTAGCCTCTGGTATTTTGTTCCAGTAATAGAAACTAGACTAATATATTCTCTCAGCCAAAGGACGGAGGAAAGGGTACCCTGATAATAGAAAATGTCTATCAATACACCTCCTTCTCCACCCAAACATCTAGGGGAAAATCCCATACCTTCTCCCTTATGGTTTCAGAAGAGAGAAGTGGTGAACTAACCATCCAAATCCTCCAGTTGCCTCATTCTGCAGACCTAAGAAGTACACTCTGATTCTCACTGGGTATTGTCAATGAGCAGGCAACAGATTTTCTATCCCTTGTCTACCAGAAGCAGAGAGTACTATAATCCCTGGGCCGGGGTAATTTTGACAAGGCTGAGTGGTTAGCTCATCTTTAATCCCCACCTGGCAAAGGAAGTTGGTGAGCTGTTTCCCTGCCAATGTAACATTAAGGTTATCCAGCAGCAAGCTGAGTATCTATTCTATCTTTACTCAGCATCAATGAGAATTAATGAAGTAATATAAGATAGAATTAGTCACCCCTAAACTTCATTTCTATCTCCATGTTAGTGGGGCCCAGTGGAGACTTGAGCATCTATAACTATTTGGAAGCAACAAGACTAAAGTCTTGGAAGCAAAGACTAAAGAGTGACAGCTCTGTTGGGGATAATAACTAGAAGGGGAATAGCTGCATCAAATGGAATTCCCAGTTTCATTTTATTGAGGAATCTCCATATTGATTTCCATAATGGTTGTAGTAGTTTACATTCCCATATGCATACCCATGTTTATAGCAGCAAAATTCATAATAGCTAAATCTTGGAAGCAACCTATATGTCAAGAGATTAATGGATAAAGATAATGTCACAATTACACACACTGTAGTACTACTGTGCCATGAAGAAAGGTAAACTTGAGACATTTATAGGAAAATGAGTGCACTTTGATACCATAATGCTGAGTAAAATAATTTAGACACATATGTTTAAATATCACATGATTTCTCTTACATAACAAACCAAAAATATAAACAAAGAGCAAAATAAAGATAGATAATAGGAAGTATGGAGATAAATGTTTCCCAAGTAAGAAGATGATCAAGAGATGGAAGGAGGGGGAGGGAGGTGAGGAAAAGGGGATGAAAAAGAAAAGGAGTTAAAATGTGTTATGTACATGTACCAACTCCACACAAGGCATGTAAACATTATGTACCACGAATGTGTGTTAATAAAAAGCAGTGACACCTGGGGCAAATAAACACCATACTCGCCTTCTATCTCTTGTGTGAGCCAAGCCTACTGAGGAACTTAGCCTTTGCAACAAACCCAGAAGCTCCCCCCCAATCAACAAGGTCCAGTGAGAAGCCACAGTGCCACCCTTACCCTGCAGCAACAAAGTTCTCCACTTTCCTTCTCCCTGATGATATCAGGGCCCAACAAAGAGCAGATCTTATGCCTTATTGGCTCTGTGAAGGCAATGAGGAATTGTGATTTGGATTCACTAGGAAGGAATCAGTAAAGATTCAAGGGATAGGTGAATATCCACTACACCCATTTGCAAAGAGGTAGTATTAGTGCCCCATTTTTGTCGGATTGGTGTCAGGGGGCCAGGTAGAAAGTTAATAATACAGAACAACCTAGCTGTCATTCTACTTCAACAGGGGGACTCCTTATCAAAGGACAAAATTACATAGGATTCTGTGTCATAATGTAGTTACTAACATGTCCAGGATACAATAGAAAAATCACTTGTCATGCCAAGAACCAGGAAAAATTGCAACATGAGTGAAAAAAGATAATAGTTGTTAACATTGAGAATAATCAAAACTTCGATACTTCACATCAATTTTTAAGACACCATCATAAATATGCTTCAATGAGCAATTTGAAAATCTCTTGAGACAAATTAAAATAATGTAAAATCTTAGCAAAAAATAATTATTATAAAAAACATGGAAAGTATAGAGCTGAAAATCAAAAGATTTCCTTAAACACATTGGATAAGCTTAATAGTAAAGTGAGGTGAAATAGAATAAATTAAGTGAAATTTGAGATGGAACAATAAAAATACATATTATGAAGAACAGAGAGAAAATTGAGTGGATAAGTAAGCAGACACTCAAGGACCACTGGGACCATAATAAAAATTGCTAACATTTGTGTCATCGGAGTCCTACAAGAAGAGGAGAAACCAAGCAGGGCTGAAAAGGAATAAGAAGAAATAGTGGCTCAACCTCCCCCAAGTTTGTCAAAGGACATAAATGTACAGATTCTATAGGCTGAGTGAACACTAAATAAGATAAACACAAACAAACCATGCTAAAGTATGTATTCAAACCTCAGAAAATTAAAAAAATATTCTTCAAAATTGGAGATAAATGAAACATTATTTATAAATAATAATGTATAAATTTATAAATAAATAATTCATAAATGAGACATTATTTATACAAAAACCCCCATTTGAGTGAAAGCAGCTTTAGCATACGAAGTCAGGTGTATGTTCTTTATTGTGGTAATTATTGTCAGGGAAATTGTTTGTACCACTGTCGGTATATACACCAACATGAACCAATATCTGTGGTATTTCTTAATAATGTGAATTTAAATATGGCATAGTTAGGTCATAGGGGCATGATTTTAATGTAAACAGAACTTTAGACAACATTTTATCCACTGAGAAAATTATTGTTCTCCAAGTTCCATTGATATCTCTTTCTTATTTAAACAATGAAACGGTGGTAAAATTCAAACTTTAGCAACTTAATTATATTTAATATATGGGCATTTCAGGGACATTACGTACGTTCATGAAGTTGTGCCTCCATTTCCAGAAATCTTTTCATAGAAACTCTTTATCTATTACACAATAACTTCCCACTCCTTCTTCTCTCCAGATTCTAATAACCACCATACTACTTTTGTTTCTTTGAATTTGACTACTCCACTTACCTCATGTAATGGAATCACACAATATTTGCCCTTTCATCACTGGTTTATTTCACTTACTATAATGTCCTCAAAGGTCATACCTGTCATAGCAAGTACTAGAATTTCCTTCTTTAAGAAGGCTGAATAATAATTATTCTTTTATATATATATATTCATTTAAGTATACACCACGTTTTATCCTTTAATTTGTTGATGGACATTTGGGTTATTTCTACTTTTTGCCTATTTAGAATTCTACAATCAATTAATATTGGTGTACACATACCTGTCCAAGTCTCTGATTTTAATTCTTCTGGGAACAAACCTAGGATTAAAATTAATATATTTTACAGTAGTCCTATTTCTAATTTTGAGTAATTGTCATAATATTTTCTATATGGCCTGCATAATTTTCCAGTTGCAACAACAGTATACAAGATTACCTGTTTCTCCAAATCTATGCCAATAGGATATTTTCTAGTTTTGTTTGTTTTTTGTTTTGATATTAGTCATCCTAATGGTATTGTAAGATGTGAGATGATATCACATTGTGGCATTGATTTACATTATACTAATAATTAGTGATGTTAAGCACTTTTGCTTTCTTATTGGCTATATGTATAGTTTTTGGTGAAATGTCTATTCAAATCTTTTATCACTTTTAAAGAGGTATTTATTTTTTGTTGCTGAATTGTAGGAGGTTTCGATGTATCTAGTTAATGCCATTTATTAGATATGTGATTTGCAAATATTTTTCACCCTATTGATTGCATCCTACAATACACAAAAGTTTTAAATATTGACTTTTTGAAATTAATTTTATTGGTACACTTTAGATATACATAATGATAACATATATCATAGGTAATATGTACCTGTATGCAATATATATTGATTCTTCTTTTTTCCCCAATCTCCTCCCCTCCCTTTAACCCCTCTTTCCTTCCTTATGTACAAAAGTTTCATTTCCATTTTTTCCTTCTATTGTCTTTTATTTTTCTTCTCCCTTCCTTCATTTTCTTCACCCATCACCATATTTCCCCTTCCCATTGGAACAATTTCTTCCTGTTTCCAATATTTATTATACATTTCAGTCCTTATTTACCCTTTTGGTTTCTCACACCAGAGAAACCATGTGGTTTTTGAACATGCATGTCCTATTTATTTCACTTAAGAGTATGGTCTCATGGTGCATCCATTTACCCAGAAATGTCTCAAGTTTATCCTTCTTTATGAACTAGTAGTTCTGCATTGTAAAAAAAAAAATCTAGAGAAGCTGCAAGACAGAATAGTTTGGAGGGCACAGATCGACTAGGACCAGTGGGCCCCTGGGAAAGAAAGAAGCAAGGTCATGATCTTCCTTAGAGATCTGGAACTAAACACTATGACAGTCATGGCTTAGTAAGCAGCATTTGTGACCAGTGTGACCAAGGGGGAGAGAAAAGGCAGTAGAGGAGTGTCAAAATTGGCACTCTGTCATGGCTCCTACAAATACCAGTGAGCTCTGTGTCTATAGATATCCTGCCTTCCAGAGACCACAATGGCTCAATGCCAGCATGGGAGATTTCTCATGACCAGCCAAATGTTGCTGAATTCTGTAAGCTCTAGGCACCCCTTAGTTTGTGGGCTGGATAGAGATACCTTGTGAGGAACAGAGAGTTTGGCAGGGCCAGGGTCTGGAGAATCATGGCATAGCCAGAGGAGGTTGGCCATCATGCTCATCCACAGCAGTATAGAAAGAGCAGATGTAAGCAGCTACAAGGATTATTACTGAAGGAAAGCAGTAGAGACCAAGAGGACACTTTCAAAAAACAGCATAAGACAGGGGACTTGGCTAGCCATACTATGTGCTTCCTCCCTCTGACACAATTGAAGATATGCAATCATAAGATGGAAGTAAAAACATCTCTGGCAAATAATGCCCACAGGAGTGCAACTAAAGCAAAGCAGAGCATGGCCAGGAGAGGAAATTAGAGACAGGTTCAGCAGTGAATCTGGACCTCAAGCCATTTAATATTGAAGACCTTTTCCATGGTGCCAGTTATCAGGGACCCCTACAGTAAGCCCCCAATCTCCTGCCCAAAGTTACAGTGCATGGTGAGAAGACAGCAAGAGACAAAATAGAGGTACAGCAGGGATCTGGGATGACCAGTTGCTCACAGGGAACAAAAGGCCATAAGGCAGCCAAAACCTTGGTATTTATTGATTACATCTGAGTCAAGGACAAGGGGTGACAGGCAGTGAGTGTTTCCGGAACAGTAATGGCAACTATGGTAGGCTAGTAAGAAGAATAATGCATGCCTGAAGGACAAGACAGGGGTTAATAAGAAAGCTGTAGTTTCCCCAGGTGCCTTATTGTCTTCAGTAGTTCTTATCTTACTTGGGGTGCATCACAGAGTCACTAGCCCTAGGACTTCCAGCTGTGACCAGAAAAGAGAGGGGCATTACTGTGTTCCAATCTGGCTCAAAGGGCAGGACAAGGATGGCCTTGTATATCTCCTAGTCTCAGTTTAAAATTTGTGGTCCTCAGCATTTTCCCCTTTCTGTTTATATGATTGCAGAAGTTGAATTAGAGTGAGCTGTGGCTGCAGGGTCTCTAAATGCCAGTGGGTTTGAGTTCCTCTGTGGCAGACTAAGAATGAAATCAGAAGACATAAACAAATCACTATGAGAATAGCACCATAAAACCATGAATGAGCCTTGAATTATTTAAAAGGATTAAGCTAGCTGAAGGAATCAGGAAATTTATCCCAATCCTGTATTTGTTCATCAAAATTTTGAGTTTGTTGAGCTATAGACAATATTTCTTTCTGCAAACATCTAGATCCAATTATGCACAAAACAAGCTGTCCGGGTGGAGTGAGTAAGAGCAACAGAAGAGACAGCCGTACTGGAGATCAGCATTAAAGAGACTATTCCAGCAATAATCAGACCAATCATTCTTTTTGTTCTATGTGCAAGATGACTATCTAGGTACTGCAAAAGATGAAGCATCGGAGCGTGAGACCAAGGCTCAGCCAGATTAACTGGTATCCACACTCCTGGCATACATCCAAGGATCATTAAACTTTTATCAATAACTTTTCCTGCTTGAATGCAATGACTTAAGGTACATATTGTTCATGAAAAGGAGGTTTTATTCCAGACTATCGTTCCTAAAGGAAAACATAAGTACTGTAAATGCATAATGAAGTTCTTTGGTTACCACTCTGTTTAGCCACAATAGTAACATTGTCCTTAGTGTGGTGCGTATTATGACCTGTCCATATTTCCCCCACAACATACAGAAGGGCAAGTTTCCAAACAGTAGTTTGTATAGGCCCAGTCTTGCCATTAAAGTCCCAGGGATTGGTGTGCTAAATCCTGCATCCTCCCAGGTAAGTTTACTCTCAGGAAGGATCTGTATGGCTGACATGTTAACCCATTTCCAAAATGCCACATGTCAATCAGAAACATTGTAAGCTCTTCCTCATAGCAATCCTCTAGGTCCCCAATCAATAGACATTTTTTGGTCCTTTTTTCCCTTGCAAAGGTCCCAAGGAGGAGGAGCACCTTTTACATAATTATTCCAATAAGTACACTTTTCCCAGAAAGGGATTAGGGGCAAAGGAATCAATCCCTTCACCAATTATACAGATTCAACCAAAGATCAAAATATTAATGGATCATTATTATGTATCAGCCAGTTTGGGGCACCAACAAAAAGGCAATAATTGGACTGTATTGTCCTATATTCCACACACAATGGGGGGGTAAGTGAAATGAGAGGCGTAAGTTATGACAGCCTTATTCTGCATCTCTAATAATGATGAAGGACCAGGCACCCAATCAACCTGACCGTGATAAACTTTTGATTTATTATAGATTTCAGGAGGAGAGTCAGCCTAAGTAATGTGTCTGAACAGGGATGGATTAGGCACATATGCACAATACTCTCGTCCTGTCATAGGGGTTATACACACAGCGCAGGCTATGATAGCCATCATAGCAAATAACACATTTTCAGGGGTATGTGGAAGGCCCTGTCATGTGACCAGCATCCTAGCTTCTTGCACCATCTTCTTCAGTTGTCTCATTATTGGGCTCACACCTGGAGCAGTTGGCAGCATAGGTGGAGTTGGAACCTCCTCCAATGTCCTGTTGGCAAGTGCTCTCATCAGCGGTTTGACTGATGGTCTTGCTTTCTGCTGGTACCACCATAGTCTCATTCTTACACACACTGGGATGGCAGCCACAGCATTTCTCCATTATCTATGGAAATACAAGCAAACCCTCACCCCCATGTTATCAGCGTGGTGGGGCCATACCATTGACCTGTCTGAAGATGGCACTGCAGGACTTGGGGCCTACTACCTTCAGCTAAAGAGGAAGAAGAATGTTGCCAATGAAGCACGGTAGGGGGTGATGAGGATTCAGGAGCCAGATTCAAGAAATTTAAAACATAAATTGCTAAATCTAGTTGAATATGTGGTGACATCTGGATTCCCCATTTTTGCTTTATTAATTGTTGTTTTAAGGTTAAATGAGATCTTTAAATAATTGCTTGCCTCTGAGGATTGTAAGGAATTCTAGTTATATGCTTAATTCCCTAAAGCTGAAAAAATTGTTGAGTGGATCTGCTAATATAAGCATGTCCATTATCTATTTTTATGGACTTAAGCAAAGGCTGATAAAAAATGTTGTATATGATGGCCCTCTTCGTTCTTTGTAGCCTGAGAAACAGTATTATAGGGGGAGAAATGAGCTTAAGTATTATAACTTTATCTGGATATCAAGTATATTGAAATATAGAGTATAGCCAGAAGACTGTTATTTCTTACCAACCATTGTTGTCCTAGTTGAATCCCTATAGAGTGTTAACAGGAAACAGTTACAATTTATAAAGAAAACTTGAGATCAAAAGCCATATGTAATATTTTAGCATGAAAATTATGATGACATTATTTTTGTAACATACATAAATCTCCATTTTGGTATAGAATAAGCTTTTTTAGTCAATCGTCTCTATCTACTGCATAAGAAGCTCTCACCTAATTTGTTGTCCTTTAATGGGATGTCATTGAAGAAATTTGTGACATTGTCTGGACGGTTTAATGCCTAAGCATGTTTCAGTGTAGTAATACATGTATAACAAATATCACAGAAAATTTTTCAAAAAAATTATGTTTCAACAGGTGGTCTCATTGGTTTGATATACCTCTTATTACAAGTAGCTGGAGTACAAGAGAAAGGCAGATATCTGAATCTAAAGAAAAATCTTACCACTATAAACAATCCCAATGTTACATTTTAGAAGATCTGTACATCTAGAAGATATGAATACATTTAATATATTGTGAGATTAGCAATAATTAATTGTCATAGCCATATGAAAACTTTTACTTCTTAATTTAGTTTTGTACCAAGAGCATTTTTAATGAGAAAACCTTATTTTTTTATTTATAGAAAACTTAGCCTTTTGATGATGACCAGTGTAAACATATAACAATAATATATTTAGCAACGTTTATTGGGGTGTCTTCCATAAGGCTATGGGAACCAATGGGGCCCCCTTAATGAACAAAGGCTGGAATAAGATTTTTCCAGGCATTTTCTCCTTTATTCACCCTGGGGAGTCCGTCCAACAGCTCCCCCACCCTAAGGGATCTCTATTTATTTATCTTAACAATTTTTTCATGAACTGTGAGAACCACATCATAACAATTAATACATTGTTTTAACCAATGAAAGATTCTGTAAAGAGTTCCTGTATTTAAGCATTTCTCCCACCTCAGCCTCTCCCATAGCTGGTACTACAAGCATGTGCCACCATGCTTGGCCCCGCTAAGGGAAGTAGGGAAGGGGAAGCTGCTTCTCTGTTACATGGCTCTGTTGTTGTCCAGCCATGGCCACTTCATTACTCTCAGAACAGGTCCTGTGCCACCAATGCTGCCTCTGTAACTGCCTCCCCTAAAGACAACCATGTCACCATCTTGGGTGTGCTGGATCAGTCTAAAATATCTGGAGATGTGGGCTGAGGAGTATCTTTAAAAGTCTCAGGGCTGGTGAGATAGCTCAGTGGCATGAGCGCCTGCCTGGTAAGCACGAGGTCCTGAGTTTGACTCCTGGTACCTACATATAAAAAAAAGCAAAGAAAAAAGTCTCATCCAGTTCTGGGTCTCCCCCAGGAGGCAGTGGTACAGTGGGAGGTTTTTCTATTTATTTATTTATTTATTTATTTATTTATTTATTTATTTATTTCCCTTGTCCTGTTCTAAAAGAGAAACTTTGGGGGTACTAGTACTTAACAGATATAAAACAGATTTTACCAACCTCCAAGCTTAGAAGGTCTCAGGAGAAACAGTTTCTCCTCTGCCATGAGATCTCTTTAAAATTTTTTCCCACCTTGTCCCAATTTTCAATATCTAAAATTCCTGCTTGTGGGAACCCAGGGATTGTACTTAATGATATAATATGATCCCGTATGAAGAAGAATGAAAAATTCCACCAAATGCCTCCTAGAATTGATAAACAATTTCAACAAAGTAGCAGGATACAAAATCGATACACATAAGTCAATAGTGTTCCTGTACAACAATGATGAAACTAGGCCAATAAGAAGCAAAGGAATACAGATAATAATAAACTCTACCAGCAAAGTAAACCCAGGACACGAGGGACTCACTGCAGAATTCGAACAGAAATTTAGGAAAATGGTAACACTAATACTTCTCAAATTCTTCAATGAAATTGAGAGAAAAGGAGTACTACCAAACTCATTCCTTCAAGCTAACATTATCCTGATACCAAATGCAGACAAAGACTTAAATAAAAGGAAGAAAAGAAAACTTCAGGCCATAGATCCAAAGTGAACATAGATGCACAAATCCATATCACTTCTGAATAAGGATAATTCATCCTCTTCCTTTCCTATGTGTATCCCTTTTATTTATTTCCTTTCTTGATTGTTCTCGGTAAAATTTTGAGTAAAATATTGAACAAAATAGTAAGAGTAGACATTCTTCTCTTGTTCCTGATTTTAGAGGAATAGCTTTCAGTTTTTCCCCATTTAAAGTGATGTTCACAGTGGGTTTCTCATACATAACTTTTATCAGTTCCACTCATAGTGAAACTAGGGAAATAATCCCATTTACCATAGCTTCAAAAGAATTAAAAACCTGAGAATTAACTTAACCAGAGAAGTGCAAGACCTGTATAATGAAAACCATAGTAATCTGAAAAAAAAAAATGATCAAGGAAGAAATTTTAAAATGGAAAGACTTCCCTTGCTTCTGGATAGGCAGGTCTATTATTGTCAAAATGGCCATATCACCAAAGCTGAAATATAGATTTACTGAAATTCCAATCAAAATGTGAACAATATTCTTCACAGAACTAGAAAAAACAATCTTAAAATTTGTAAGGAACAAGAAAAGATCCAGAATACCCAAAGCAATCCCAGGCAACAAGAGCAAAGCTGGGGGCCGGTGAGATGGCTCAGCGGCGTAAGCGCCTGCCTTGCAAGCGCGAGGGCCCGAGTTCGACTCCCGGAACCCACATACGAAAAAGGGGCCGGTGATATCGCTCAGTGGCACGGGTGCCTGTTGGCGCGCGAGGTCCTGAGGTCGTCCCCCTGGTACCCACAAAAAAAAAAAAAAAAAAAAAAAAAAAAAAAAAAAAGAGCAAAGCTGGATGCATCACCATCATGGTTTTCAAGTTTTATTCCAAAGCTGCAATGAAAGAAAAAAAAAAACAAAAAAAAAAAAAACAGCATGTTAGTAGCACAAAAACAGACATGTAGATCAATGGAACAGAATGGAGGATGGAGAAACAACCACAGGCACATTTAGCTATCTATCTGATCTTTGATAAAATGACAAAAATCATACACTGGAGAAAAAAATAGTCTTTTTAATAAATGCTTCTGGAAAACTGTTATCCACACGCCAGAGAATGTACCTAGACCCATATCTCCCACCCTGTAGTTAAAACAAATAAAAATGGATTTAAAAAATAGACAGAGAAAATGAATCTGCTGGAAATAAAATCAGTAAAACTCTCAAAGACATAGTCATAAGCAAGGACTTTCTGAGCCCCAGTTGCATAAGCAGTAACACCAAGAATCAACAAATGGGATTATGCCAAACTAAAATTTTCTGCATAGGAAAGGAAACAAACAATAGAATGAAGAGAAAACATAAAGATTTAGAAAATATTTTCCCAGGTATTCAGGCATATCTAGTATCTAGAATATATAAAGGATTCAAAAAATTTAAATTACCCAAATAAAAGACCCAATCAAAAATAAGCAATTTAAATTAATAGACACTGCTCAGAAGAGTAAAATGGCCAAATTAGTACTTGAAAAGCATTTGTCATCCTTGGCCATTAGAAATGCAAATCAAAACAACACTGAGATTTTATCTTACCCCAGAATAATGACTATCATTATGCACTAAAACAAAAACAAAAACAAACAAACAAAAACATGCTGGTCTGGTTGTAGGGATAAAGAACCCCTTCTACAACATGGGAATGAATAGTAATACAAGCACAATGGAAATCACTATGGAGATTCCTCCTAAAACTAAAAATACAAATTCCACTCAAACCAGCTACACACCTTCTGAGTATCTTCCCCAAAGATTTAAAGACATTATATTACACTAATACATGTATATTTATGTTTATAGCAACACAACTCACAATAGCTAAATCTTGGAAATTGCTTAGATGTCTATCAACAGATGAATAATAAAAATGTGAGGTATATGTACAATATACTACTCAGCCATAAAGAAATATAAATTTATATCATTTATTGGAAAAGGGATGGACCTTGACACCATAATTCTAAGTGAAATAAATGAGACACAGAATCTTAAATATCCCATGATTTCTCTTATATGAGAAAACCAAAATATAAATAATTCAATTAAAACTAAAATTAAATTAAACTAGTTTAAAATTTAATTAAAAATTAAAAACTGGGTGATAAGAAAGGAGATGTGATGGTGATTTAGAGATGGAGGGAGAGGTCAGTGTTGGAGGGAAAAGAGGTATAAAAAGATGTGATATATGTATGTATCAGCTGTCCAAGATGAATGTATGTATTTATTTATTTTTATGTGGATATCAGGAGTCAAACTCAGGACCTCATGCTTGCCAGGCAGGCACTTATGCCACTGAGCTATCTCACCAGCCCAAGGTGAATGTATGTATTATGTATCAAAAACATGTAATAGTAAAAACAATTTTCTAATAAAAACTTTCTAGCAAGTGAATGTTAGCTTTGCTGAAATGTAAATCCATTTTTCATCATCCCAAAACCTTCAGTAAAGTCTCCTGCATGCATGATCACACTAAATTTGTCCTTACTTCAACTAGAAAAAAAAGAAAAGAAAACATTCCTCCTCAGAAAATTCCCTTTCAAATTTCCTTGAATTATGAAAACCTTAGAAGCTGTTGAATGCAATGGATTTGAACCTTCTATTCTGTCTTCTATTTCTGACATAAATATTCCAATTCTTATTAACACCTCCATGTAAACCCATTAAGTGCTCATGTTTTTCCAGGTAGTGTAATGATCACTGGACATACTTCTGCTTTCAAGATGCTCTCAAGTGAATGGAACAGATAGACCTAGAAATATAGACCTATTACTCATTCTAGGCTACTGTAATACCCAGTCACTCAACCCAAACAAGTCAATGTCATTCTAGATCAATGTATTTTTCCCTCTTCCACATCTGATCTATCTGATCTTCAACTTTAGCCCAGGCTTCTTTCCTAAGCTTTGTATCCACATATCTATATGACAGAAGAGTCCACTTGCATGTCCCACAGGCATCTGATATTTATTATGTTCCAATGTGAACTGATCATTTTCCATTTTCTTCCCTCTTCTCAAACTGGCCCCTTTTCTCAATGGGTCAAGTTCCATTAAGAGAATCACCATATGCCCAATAACTCAACTGCAAAATCTAATTCTTCCCCTTCCTTTCATGCCTTTCCACCTCATCCAATTTTATGGCAAATCTTTTAATTTGCATCATTTCAATGTTTTTCACATTAACTCCCTCTTTTCTGTTTCCACTTCTAGCATCTTGACACAAACCCTTATGTATTTCCACGAAATGTTTTGACACTTATTCCATGAACGCTGTTAATGTAGTAGTAACTATGATGAACAAAAACAGGCTTTATCCGGAGTTCATGGTTGAGTGAAAAAAATAGACAAATGATGGTGAAAATTTTCATATAATGTGATAATAGTATGTATGTTTGAACTGTCATGATAAATAGATTAGAAGACTGTTGCAAATCTGTGCACTCAGAGAACTCTGGCTAAAGAGGCTAATCAGAAATGTGCTTAGAGTCCTTCAATGACAGACACTCAACCCTGGAATTGAACTTTGCCACAGTTTCACTACTAGGTTCATAGACTTGTTTGAATTTGGTGCTTGTTCTACAGTTTGGCATGCTTTTCTGGTACCTTGGACTTCTGCCTTATCCTTATGAGCAACTTCTCCCAAACCAGATTCTGCTTGTCTATGCCGTCAGCCACTGACTGGAGTCCTTTATTTCAATTTACACTGCCCCTTTTATGTTTCATTATTCTTCATCTTTTATCCTCACAACAAGAATCACAGGTTTAGAGAAGTTAAGTAACTAGCCCAATATCACAACCAGTTGAAGGGCCCAGTCATATTCTCATAACTACTAAGTTTACATTTCATGATGTAGTGTCAGGCAGATGGTCTTTGAGGCGCCAGTGGTCTTCAAAACACCCCCCCCCCATTTCTGAGTTCCTCCACTTTACTCCAGTGAAGAATGGGGAGGAGAGGCCAGGCTGGTTGAGAGTTGAAGGCCCCAGCAGAGTGAGAAACTCAGGCCTCACACCAAAAGAGGAAGTCAGAGGTGAAAGTAATGCAAGGCAGATGTTTATGAGGTTGACAATGTGAGGAGCAGCTACCAAGAAATGAGAGGTTCTACAAGGCAGGGGGAATGTGATCAAATTTCTCAAGGGTCAAGGGACCAATTCACTGACACTTACAAGGGCAAGCTTGTTTCTAAAAATAACTGTTTCACTGATTGGAATAATTTAGGCTAATTAGGGTCCTAGCCTTTGTTGCTGGGTTGAGGAAAAGGTGGTGTGAGGGGCTAAAGGGGTACATAGTACATGTAATAATTTAACAAGAGCTAGCTTTCTCAAATATATAGCAGACAATATACTTGTAAATACACAGCAGTCAGCCAGCCAGGTCATGTCCTATATTATCCCTATCTACATCCCCTCTAACTGTCCCTACAATGATCTGTGCTGGTATAGTTGTGCCAAAGAGAAAAGAGTGTACCTCTTCCCATATCTATAAGTCAACCCAACCTTACCAGTTATCTAGGAGCTATTGTCAAAACCTTGACAAAACCCATTACCATCTTGGGTTCCTATTGTGGTATAGCAGACTTTCAACATTTTTCTAGTCTAGTGCTTCAAATAATACCAACATTTCAATCTCTTCCCCTAGGATATTCTCTTTCCCTTTATGCTATAAGGATAAATTCAAGTGTTCTTTGGACTAGTAAAATATTTTAAGAAGTTTTCTCTCTGAGCAAAGAAAACTAAGCAAAGGAAACTCCTAAAAGCAATTGGACAGACCTCTTGGAGAGTATAATGCCATCCAAGCTGTGCTGTTTCACCTTACTTGCATTGGCCTTCGATACTTAGTTCCTGAGAAGATTGGATGATTTGCTATTCTAAAGTTAATTTTAAACTGTGTTGTCACTCCTAGCATCTAAAATTACTTCAAAAGTATGGGAAATGTAAAGACTTGACCAAAACAAATGAGAGAGGGATAGGAGAGAATTGCTAGGAGTAGCTGGTGGCTGGGAATTTTATTAGGTGGAAGAGAAGAGACACAGATTCTGCTGTCTGGTCTGTTTGATGGGAAGGATTTTCACTCCTCTTACTCAGGAAAATTGGCTGATATTTCATAGCAGTCAGGAGAGCTAAGCATGCAGAGCACATTGGTTTGTTTTTCACTCTCAAGTTAGAGTCACAAAACTCATGCTCACAGCTATCGGTGTGCTGTGAGGGTTAATTCCAGAAGGTTTGAAATTGGTTTAAACTATCTTTTTAAGTTCCTTCATGGCAATGTTGCTTGGTCATTGCATGGAACATACTGATTTTTTTTTTTTTGTGTGTGGGTACTGGGGGTTGACCTCAGGACCTCACGCACCAGCAGGCGCCTGTGCCACTGAGTGATATCACCGGCCCTTTTTTTCGTATGTGGGTTCCAGGAGTCGAACTCAGGACCTCGCACTTGCCAGGCAGGTGCTTATGCCACTGAGCCATCTCACTGGCCTGGAACATACTGATTTTATAGTGTTGCTTTATAACCAGTGGTCCAAGTATTATCAGGATAGTTTACACCAGCATGTCAACATTGTTTACTGGTAAATGTGAGATTTATGGTTTGTACTCAGTCTTGGTGGGTCTGTAGGAAAACTGTTGTTGAGACTAGTTATGTAGCAGTAATATATCTTTGCAATCAGCACAATATTTTAAAATTTGGCTAGTTTGGAATCTGTGTATCACTGCACATGTCAGCACTTCCTAATGTGTTATGCATTAGGCCATGACCTCGACAAAGGGAGGACAATTAAAAACTCTTACAATAGATAAATTCCTGTGTGCTATAGTTTGGTTCTTCAGTGATCCCCAAAAGTCCATGTGTTAAATTGTTGGTCCTCAGTGTGGTGCTATTGGGAGGCAGTGGAATTTTAAAGTGGTGGGCCTAGTGAGAGTTTTTAGGTAATTGAGGGTATGTATGCCTTTGAAGGAGATAATGAGACCTTAGTCTTCCTCTCTTTTACTTCCTGACCATGACATGAGTGGGTTCTTTGCTTGTTTATTTGTTTTTACCACATGCTCTCAACATGATGGGCTGCCTCACCCAAAACAATGAAATCAATCAACCATGGACTGAGAGCTCTCAAACTGTGAGCCAAAATAAATTATTTTCTTTATAAGTTTTTTATTTTAGATATTTACTATAGCAGTGGAAAGCTGTCTAATAACCTATGAGAAAGGTATTGACTGTGATTCATATTCTACTTTAATATTGTTTCTATATTTTACTATTTTCTTTTTTTCCTTCAATCAAATTTTACTGGTACATTTTAGATATACATAATGACCACATTCATCATAGAGAATTTGTACTTGTACATGATATAACTTGATTCTTTTATTTTTCCATTCCCCTAACCTCTCTTCAACCCCTCCTCCACTCCATATTTACAAAAGCATTGTTTCCATTTTTTCCTTCTTTTCTTTTTTTCTTTACTTTTCCCTTATATTCATTCCCCTCCCACTTTCCTTGTTCCCCTCCCCATTTGAATATTTTCTTCCTATTTCACAATACCTAATATACATTTTGGACCTTTTTTACACTTTTAGATTCTCACACCAGAGAAACAATGTGGTATTTACATATGTATGTCCGATTTATTTCACTTAACAGTATGGTCTCTTCATGCATTCTTTTACCTGGGAATGTCACAAGTTTATCCTTCCTTGTGGCAGAGTAGTACTCCATTGTATAAACAAACAAACAAACAAACAAACAAAAAAAACCTCTTCTTTATCCATTCTTCTGTTGATGGGCATTCAGGCTGTTTCCAAGATTTGGCTATTACAAATTTTGCTGCTGTAAACATGGGAGTGCATATATTGCTGTAGTATGATGCTTTCAATTCTTTCAGGAAGATACCCAAAAAGGGAATAGCTAGGTCAAATGGGACCTCTAGTCCTAGTTTTTTGAGGAATTTCCACATTAATTTCCACTGTGGTTGCACCAGTCTACACTCCTACCAACAGTGAACGGTTTATTTTTCCACAAAACCCTGCCAAAATTTGTTACTGGTTGACTTTTTGATAATAGTCGTTCTTTCTGGGGTAGGATGGAATCTCAGTTGTGTTTTAATTTACATCTCTTGAATGACCAGTGATGTTGAACATTTTTTCATATATTTATTTACTGCTTGTGTTTCTTCATCTGAGAAGTGTGTATTCATCTCAGATGCCCATTTTTGGATTGAGTCTTTAAATTTGGGTGGTCTGAATTTTTTGAGTTCTTTGTATGTTCTCCATAGTAATCCTTTGTCTGAGGAACAGCTGGCAAACATTTTTTTCCCGCATTGTGGGTTGTCTCTTCACACTGTTGGTTTCTCTTGCTATATAAAAGTTTTTAGTAAGATGATATCCCAGTTGTTGATTCTTTGTGATAGTTCCTGGGCAATTGGGGTTTTATTCATGAAGTCTTTGCCTACACCAATGTCTTTAAGAGTTTTACATATATTATCTTCCAGCAGATTTAATGTTTCTGTTTTAATATTTAGATCTTTGATCCATTTTGAATTTAGTTTAGTGAACAGTGAAAGATATGGGTCACCACTCTGCCATCTTCCCAGAAGTCCCAAATGACTTTGATGTTTAGTTTAATACTGATTTCTCCAAAGAAGATATTCTCAGTAAGCAATGATACAAGACATCTATTAATTCAATGTCTTTCAATCAGAGTAGTCAACCTTGTATGGTCCTTGCTTGACTGAGCCTCCAAAGCTTGGGCATTCCCAATCCCCAGCCAGCTTGCAGGCAGGAGACCAGAGCTCACCCAGCTCTCTGCACCATGACACCAGGGCTGACAGTGGACTGGGTGACCAAGGGAGAATGCATGGTGAATACTCCCCACCCATCTTTTATTATTTTCTGTGATAAACAAAGCATTCATATATATTTTAATATTGGATCCTGTTAATCAATTCACAATTGTGAGCAATGGTCAATTACATTTTTGCTATTTACAGTGGTACTTTGCTTCAAGAACTTAATTCATTCCACCATTCTGGAGAAGATGGCCACATTCGAGTTTGTGTAGGGAAGATGGCTGCGGTTGTGTTCATCACCTGATGTGGAGTTTGTCAATGGAAGCAAAATTTTGCCAAATGCTTCTGTTTGCAAGAGGAATTTTTTTGCAAACAGAAGTTTTTGTGAACCAAGGCATTACTGTACTTTTGAGAGTTATATATTCTGATCACATGTAATTTGTCATATACATGACTCAGAAATGGTTACTTTTGTTTTTCTTTTCATGTACTTGATAGTGTCCCTTGGAGCACAAAAATTTTAAAATTTAATGAATTTCAATGCATCAACATTTTTCTTGTACTTGGTTTCATATATAAGAAATTATTTCCTAATGAAAGTTTTTTCTTCTTTATTATTTTAATTTATTAGTATATGTGTGCAGTACATAATGTTTTCATTCTTTGTGGGGAGTAGATATGTGTACATAATAAATCTTAATTCCTTTATTCTTCCCCTTTCCCTTCCCTCCCTCCCCCTACCACCCATCCCTTGATCCTCTTCTTTTTTTTTTTTGTACATGATGGAAGTTCTTGAAGCTTTAGTTTTATATATTCTTCTGTGAGTCTTATGGTTTTAGAGTTGTTCCCAGTTCATTCATTTTTAATCAAGAAATGGTGCTGTAATTTGGGTTGTTTTAGGCCCCTACATTTGTAGTAATTTTACATAGCAGCAAGAGGAAATCAATATATTGCTACAATGAAAGACGTTTCACCATCTGCATATCCTTGGTTTAGCCTTGTGCTAGAGTAGCCTCCCTTAGGAAGATGTAGACAGGCCACGTTCACTGAAGGTTTTAGTGAACTTACCTGCAAGTGAGAGTGTCCTACAGTGATAATATATTGGTTAAGGAGAATATAATTTTATGGCTTTTTAAAAAATTTTATGGAAAGAAGGCATAACAAAATTTCTTAACACAATAATTGGAGAATAACAACAGTTAATACATTGCATATTGTTATCTTTAAAGTAGTTATTCAGATTACAAGACATGGGCATTAAAATTTCTCCAATTAATATTAGCACAAACCTTCCTTTTCAATGAACTAAGAGACAGTAATAGTATAACTGACTTTCATTTTTTCCCCTTCCGTCCTTTCCCCTTTCCCCATCCTAGTTCCTTTTTCCTTTTGAACAATTTCTTCCTATTTCACAATATCTATTGTACACTTTAGACCTTATTTACTCTTTCAGATTCTCACACCAAGGAAACAATATAATTTCAATACATGTGAGTCAGATTTTTTTCACTTATGAGTATGCTCTCAAGTTGCATCCATTTACCTATAAAAGTTTCAAGTTTATCCTTCTTTATGACTTAGCAGTACTCCATTGTGTAAAAATACCACATCTTTTTAATCCATTCCTTGGTTGATAGGCATTTGAGTTGTTTCCAATTTTTAGCTATTACAAAGTGTGCTGTTATAAACATGGGTACACATATATCACTGTGGTATGATGTTTTTAATTCTTTGGGGAAGGTACCCAGAAGTGGAATAGCTGGGTCAAGTGGGACCTCTAATCCTAGCTTTTTGAGGAATCTCCTGTTTTATGACATTTTAAGACTTCCTGGATGGGCTGAAATATTCATATGAGCCTACAAGTCATTAGTCTAAAACAGTATATAACATTTCCTTCTCTTTTCAAAAGAATTATTATAATCCATGCTATGAAGAAGTATAGAATTTCTTGAAGCAAAAGGGTATTGTATCCTTTTTCTACCAAATAGGAAAATCATGTGGGGCTTTAGGCCCTTTTCTTTTAATGATATTGCATAAATTAATATTCATATGTGTCTTAGTTACTTTTCTCTCATTGCTTAGACAAAATACCCAACACCCAAAGTTAAAGGGGGAAATGTTTATTTAGCTCACAGTTTGTGGAGGTTTCAATCCATAATCCACTGGCTCCAAGGCAGAGTGGCATATGGCAGAGGAACAACAGTTCATGGCAGCATAAAACAGCAAAAGCAACAAATGAGGAGGAGGAGTAAGTCTCTTTCCTCCCTTATATTTTATGCAGGCTACCCGCCCTAGGGTGGGTGTAGCACTCACACCCCCAATCCCAGCGCTACACAATGAACTAATCACAAACTCTAGATTCAGCCATTTCTGAAAAGCCCACCACCCCTTGACAGCATGAGTCTTTGGGGGGACATCCAGACACAAACCATAACAGTATATTAGAACAACTTTTCATTCCTGGTGTAAATCCCATTTTCTCATTATGTACAATCCTTCTGATATACTGATGCATTTAGTTTGCTTTTAAGTTGAAAATATTTGTGTACCTGTTGATAAAGGATATTGGTCTATCGCTTTCTTGCAAGATCTATGTGTGTCTTTGGTATCAGGTTAAATTTATTTTCATAAATCTCTATTCTCTCCTGTTGTTTTTAGATGAGTTAGAGAAGAACCGGTATTAATCTTTCAATTTGGAGAGAATTCACCATGAAACTACTTGAGTTTTCTTAGTTTGGAATTATTTTGACTACTGGTGCAATCTGCATACTTTTTATTCTATTTGGATTCCCTGTGTTTTCTTAAGTCAGTTTTGGTTGTTTGAGGCTAGGAATATTTTCATTTCATGTAGGTTACAAAATTTGTTAGCTTAGCTTAATTTAAATCTTATATTTTCTTAAATGTTTGCATAAAGATTTCTTAATTTTGTTGTATTTTTATAGAAACAACTCTTTCTTTGATTTTCTCCATTGTTTTTATATGCCGTATTTCATTGATATCCATTCTAATCTTCAGTATTTCCTTCATGTTCTTTCTTTGAGTTTAGCTTGAGCTCTTTTTTGCTAGTTTCATAAGAGGTAAAAATAAGTTATTGATTTAAGAGCTTTCCCTTTTTTATTTTTATTGAGGTGAACTGTATATAACATAAAAGATATTTAACCATTTTAAGTGCAAAATCTAATGGCATTAAGTAGTGCTTTCTGGCCTCTATTGTTTCTGATTTCACTGATGGAAGTGTGCTGTTAATCTTATTGGACTTCAATGTATGCTGTTTTACTTTTGCCATTTTCCAGTTTTTCTTTTGTTAACACCTGGTTTTCTACTTTTAATTATAATATCTCTGCATTTGTTTCATAATTATCTTATTTGAATTTTTTGAGCTTCTTAGATTGCATATTAAATTTTTCCTCAATTTGGAAATATTTCTCCCATTATTACTTCAAATGTCTTTTCTGCCTTTTTTTGCTGCTAGTGCTTCCATCACAATTATTTTGGTGCACATTACAGTGTTCTATATTTTTCTGAGATTCTGTTCAATTTCCTTCATCCTTTTTTCTGTTCTTCAGATTTCATAGTATCTGTCTTAAACTGACCAGTTCTTTCCTCTACCTGTTGAAATCTAATGTTGAACTTCTCTAATGACTTGTTCATTTTAGTAGTTGTAACTTTCAACTCTAAAATTTCTTGCTTTTAAAGGCAACTTTCTCTTTTTTTGAAGAAACATTGTCAGAATACTTTTACTTTCTGCAAGAAACATGCTTGCCTGTAGCTCTTTAAACACATTTATAATTACCCTTTTTTGTTGTCGTTGTTGAGACAGGGCCTCACTATGTCATTCAGGCTGGCCTTGAATTCAAGTATCCCAGACTGGCCTTGGACTCATGGCAATCCTCCTGCCTCAGCCTCCTGAGTGCTGGGAATACAGGTGAGTGCCACCATGCCTGGCTTTATAATTGCTGCTTTGATGTCTTTGCCTTTTACATCCATCATCCAGTCCTCTCACAAGAAGTTTTTGTTGCCTACTTTTTTTTCTTTTTCTTTAGTATGGGCCATAATTTACCAATTCTTTGTTGGTCTCATTCATTTTTATTGAAGATAGGGCATTTAGATAATATGTTATAGCAAAAATGAATATTGCAAACTTTTAGGTTTGTTGTAGGTGGTGGTTTATTTGTTTAGTGACTTGGAAATTTTAATGAAGTATATTTTACTCACAGTGTGAAACCTCTGATGTACTGTACTCCCCAGACAACACAGTCTTACATATGTATACAATCATCTTCTGGTTACTGTGATTTTAACAGGAATCTTTTTCTTTGTCTCTTTCCCTGATTTCTCTTCTGAGATGTCTGTTTCTACTTGTATCACAATTGTTTGTTAGCTGCCATTAATTGGTATCTATTTATTGCTTTTTAGCACTCCATTGGGACATAAATTCCACAATAACTTTATCCAAATTGAGGCTCATTTCCAATGGTAGTTATTGGGAATAATCTTTGCATTTTGAGCCCACAAGGGCTGTTCTAGGTTGGCTCTTCTCCTACTCTTTAGTGAGTTTACTGAGCTGATTTAGTTTTCTGTTCTCATAGAGCCACCAGCATTTCCTTACTTACTACCAAAATATTTCTCTCTCTCTTCTCTCTTTCTCTCTCTCTCTCTCCTCTCTTTCTCTCTCTCTGTTTTGCAGTAGTGATGGGCATCAAACCAAAAGCCTCACACATACTAAGTATGTGCTTTACCACTGAGCTACAGCCCTAGCCTCCTTTGTTTTAAATATGCCACCCTCCATGCTTCTTTCTAAGTAAAACTGGTTTATTTGGGAGAAACTTGACATGTCTCTATTTTAATAGCCTGCAAAATCTTTGAGCAAGTGCCCTGGAACTGGAAGCATGTATAGGGTCCTGCTTCTCTTACACTAATGTATGAACAGGGTCTTGGGTGGGGAAATGCCCTTTAGTCTTCTTAGCTTATATTCCACCATGGAACCTCTGCTTTAAAAGTGAAATGGGACTTGAGTGATTAGGGTCCTGTTGTTTTCATCCTTCATCTTATGGGTTGGATGTGAGTAGAGAAAGAGAGCTCCTGACTTCCCAATAAATATTGTCTTTTAATTAGCCTCTGCAACATGGAGATTGGGTTAATAAAAATGTCAAGGGCTGGAAAAAGATGGCAGATGTGTAAGAAGCAGGCAGCAAAACTCTCTAAAAGTTGCCCTTGGACCACTGGAATACAGTGAGTGGGAGAGCGCAGGAGGGAGGGAGGTGCCTCCCCTGGACCCAGGAAAGTTCTGAAGCGCAGTTCAGGACTCAGGGCACCAGTGAAGGGTACTTCCAATGAAGAAGAAGGAGGAGGCCACGGCGCCTTTTCCCTATCCCAGGAACTGCAGCATGAAAGATGCTCAAATCTGCAGACATAGTGACAGCTGGTGTCCCCAGGAGCCCCCGTGGAGGATCGCGAGACAGTGGTGGTGCAGGGAAGTGGTGGAGGACTGTGCTGGCTGGCAGTGAGTGTCTCTCAGGCACAGCTGTCCCATGCCAGAGAGCGATTGGCAGGGCACCATTGTGGGGGGTGCGGTGAAACTCAGAGCGGCGGGAAAACACAGCACTCAGGACTCGTGCTTGGGACTCAGTGTGGCGCTGCGGCTCTCGGGCCGCGGAAAGTGTGCTGATGGTGGCAGGTGAAGGAGACTAGTCTCTGCCAGAGAGTACACGCTTCTGCTCACTGCCCCAACAAAGGGCTACTCTTGGCTTACTGGGACAGACCTGCATGGAACAGGACTCTGTCACCACACTGTGCCTGCCTACAGCAGAGTCAATACCTGGAACTGATTATTTTTATTTTTTATTTTTATTTTTTTCTCTCATTTGTTTTTTGTTCTGGTGAAGGTTTTATTTGTGGAACTTTATTTTTGTTTTGTTTGTTTTGTTGTTTCTGTCTTCATTTTTGTTTCTGTTTGTCTATTTGCTCTTTCCTTCATTATTCTCTCTGGTTTTTATATGAGTGTAAACAGAGCCTCTAACCTCTTTGTGATTGTGGTTGTGATCTGTTCTTCCTTTTAATTCTTCTGTCTCTTTTTCCCACCAGTCTTCTGCACCGGTTTCCCAATGTTAGTGGGATCCCTCTTGGTCCTCCAACCTTACATCTAATTCCTTCCTCTTCTTCCAATACTCTGTTTCCTCCTTAACTCATTTTAAATTTAAACTCCTGAGGGCAAAATTGACATATTAAGGACTAGTATACTGCATGTAATTTTTTTGGTGTGTTTTAGATTTTGTTATATAACCGCAACCCTACTTTATATGGTTAAAAGTGGCAAATAACTGGTTAGCTCAGTCTGTCATTTTCTAGGCTGTGTTTGATGCTTTAGGTACCATTATAGCCAAAAGTGAAATAATTGTTCTAAACAGCTTTCCTTCCTGATATTTCATGATTGAGATTGACCAAGGGTCACAGAAAATACAGTGGCACAGTACCAAAGAACCAAGGACTGGGCCAAACAGGTAGCAACTTCTCATATCCAACAAATTGAAGAGGTAGGATCTGGCACCAAGCTCAAAACCCACAAACAAGCTTCACTTGGAAGATACTGCAGAGATACTTCTCCTAAGGATGTTGAACACTAGCAATAATGTAACCTACTATAGGTAATTTACAAACATCACCCCAGGAATTAAACTAAAGAAAGAAAAGAAAATGAGATGACACTTAAACAAGACACAATCCCACACATCCAATTCACCAAAGGCAAACCTAGGGGGCAATGAAGTGGGACAATCTGAAAGCCACCCACCTGGCATCTCTGAAGTGATAACAACAAAGCAACTGAATGAGGCTCTGGAAAAAATTAAATCAGAAATAATTTCACAGATAACTGCAGAGATAATGTCCACAATGAAGACCATGCTTAAGGATGCTAGAGCAGACACAGACAAAAAAAAAATAGACAAGCTTAAGAAAATGATGGAAACCATGAATGCTCAGCATAGGAAAGAAATGGAATCCAAAAGGCAGATTCAAGCAGATATCCAGGAGAACAAAAATTCCATTGAAAGTATTTGTAGCAGATTAAACCAATGTGAAGACAGGATCTCAGATATAGAAGACAGGCTTGTGATTAGTGATCATGAAAAGAAAGAATTCTTAAACATAACAAGGGACCATGAAAAATCAATCCAGCAGCTGCTAGATGACACAAAGAGAAATAAATTAAGAATAATTGGAATCAATGAAAAAGCATGAGATAGCATAAATGACATGAGAACCATGTTCACAGACATTATCACATAGAATTTGCCTGGTAGAGAAAAATAATTTGATGATTAGATAAATCAGGCTTATAGAACTCCAACTAGCCATGATCAAAAAAATTCTTCAGCCAGACATATCATAGTCAAGACCCCAGAAATTCAACAGAAGAGCAGAATCTTAAAAGCTGTTAGGAAAAAGAGACAAATCACCTATAAAGGAAAGCCTATCAGAATCACAGCTGACTTTTCAGCACAAACTCCCAAGTCAAGAAGAGCTTGGAATGACGTATTTCAGGCTTTAAAGGAAAATAACTTTCAATCCAGATTGATGTACCCCATGAAACTATCTTTCAAAATTATTGAAGAAATAAAATACTTCCAGGTCAAAGAATATCTGAGAAAATTTATGACCACCAAACCAGCACTCCAAAATGTTCTGAAGGACATTCTAAAAGGAGATAATGAGGACTACAACTCCAGGAACCCCAACAGAAAAAATCCACTAGGCAGGACAGATAATTAGAGGAAGGGGGAGAAAATAAGAGGGGGAAACAACAACAGGAAAATAACATGACAAGTATAAGTCAATACATATCAGTTTTAACCATCAATGTTAATGGTCCCAATGCACCAATCAAAAGGCACAGACTGGCAAAATGGATCAAGAAGCAAGATCCAACAATATGCTGTATACAAGAAACACATGTAATTCAGAAAGAAATTCATAGACTGAAAGTCAAAGGATGGAAAACAATACTCCATGCAACAGGAACCCAGAAAAAGGCAGGGGTAGCTATTCTTTTTGCAGACAAAGTGAATTTCAAGCCAAGAATGATTCAGAGAGATAAAGACAGTCATTACATCCTTGTAAAGGGAGCAATCCAAGAGGAAGAGATAATGATCATAAATATATATGCATCAAATACCAGTGCACCAAACTATATAAAACAAGTGTTAAAGGACATGAAAAATCAAATAAGCACTAATACAATTATATTGGGGGATCTCAATACTCCAATGTCACAAAAAGACAGATCAACTAGAGAAAAAATCAATAATGAAATAGTAGAACTGAACCAAACTTTTGAACAAATGGACTTAGTAGATGTCTACAGAGTGTTCCACCCCACAACATCAGAATACACATTCTTCTCAGCTGCACACAGGACGTTCTCCAAAAGAGACCATATACTAGCTCATAAAACCTGCTTAAGTAAATGCAAAGGAATTGAAATTATCCCATGCATATTATCAGACCATAGTGCAATGAAATTGGAAATCAATGGCAAAAGAAATCACAAAAACTCCCTAAAAACATGGAAATTAAACAGCACCCTCCTGAACAAACAATGGGTCACAGATGAAATTAAAGAAGAAATTAGACACTTTCTACAACTGAATGATAATCACAGTACAACATACTGGAACTTATGGGATAAAATGAAAGCAGTCCTAAGAGGGAAATTTATAGCATTAAATACCTATATCAGGAAAATAGAGCAAGCACAAATAAACAACATAATGGTGAACCTCGAACTTTTAGAAAAAGAAGAGCAGGCTAAGCCAAAAGCTCATATAAGGGAGGAAATTATAAAGATCAGAGCAGAAATTAATGTATTGGACACTAAAAAAAAATACAAAGAATCAATGAAGCAAAGAGTTTGTTCTTTGAAAGAATAAATAAGATTGACAAACCCTTATCCAACCTTATTAAAAAAAACAAAAGAAAAGACTCAAATCCATGCAATTGAAAATGAAAAGGGTGATATCACGATGGACCCTGCAGAAATCCAGAAGATCATCTATACCTATTTTGAAAATTTATATTCTACAAAGATGAAAAATGCAGAAGAAATTGACAGATTCCTAGATACATATGAATTACCAAAGCTGAATCAAGAAGATTAAAAAGTCTTAAATAAACCAATATCAACCAATGAAATCGAAGATGTAATTAAAAACCTCCCAACAAAGAAAAGCCCAGGCCCTGATGGATTCACTGCCGAATTCTACAGGAAATTTAGAGAAGACCTAACACCACTACTTCTCAAACATTTTAATGAAATTGAAAGGGAAGTAATACTCCCAAATTCATTCCTGGAAGCAAGCATTACCCTGATACCAAAACCAGAGAAGGACCCAACTAAGAAAGAGAACTATAGGCCAATCTCCCTAATGAACATAGATGCAAAAATCCTTAATAAGATACTGGCAAACAGAATCCAACAAATCATCAAGAAGATTACACACCATGACCAAGTTGGATTCATCCCTGGGATGCAGGGATGGTTCAATATACGTAAATCAATAAATGTAATACACCATATTAACAGAAACAAAGACAAAAATCACATGATCATCTCAATAGATGCAGAAAAAGCTTTTGACAAAGTCCAGCACCTTTTCATGATAAAAACCCAACAGAAAATTGGAATAGAGGGTCTTTATCTCAACCTGGAAAAAGCTATCTATGACAAACCAACAGCCAATATTATACTAAATGGCCAAAAACTGAAAGCCTTCCCTCTAAAATCAGGAACAAGACAAGGATGTCCACTGTCCACAGTCTTATTCAACATAGTTCTGGAAACTTTAGCCAGAGCAATTAGACAAGAGAAAGAAATAAAGGGAATAATGATTGGAAAGGAAGCAGTTAAATTATCATTATTTGCAGATGACATGATACTCTACACAGAAGACCTCAAAAACTCCACTAAAAAATGGCTAGATTTAATAAGCAAATTCAGTAGTGTAGCTGGATACAAAGTCAATACTGAAAAATCAATAGCCTTTCTGTACACAAATAACAAACTTACTGAAAGAGAAATTAGGGAAACAATACCTTTCACAATAACATCCAAAAAAATGAAATACCTAGGAATCAACCTCACAAAGGTTGTAAAAGACCTCTACACTGAAAACTACAGTACTCTGAAAAAGGAGATTGAAGAGGATATCAGAAAATGGAAAGATATCCCTTGCTCCTGGATAGGAAGAACCAATATAGTGAAAATGGCCATACTTCCAAAACTGTTATACAGATTTAATGCAATTCCAATCAAAATTCCAACAGCATATCTCACAGAATTAGAGAAAACAATCCTAAAATTCTTTTGGAATCAGAAGAAACCTAGAATAGCAAAGGCAATTCTGGGCAACAAAGGCAAGGCAGGGGGCATCACAATCCCCGACTTGAAATTATACTATAAAGCTACTGTGTTAAAAACAGTGTGGTACTGGCAAAAAAAAAAAAAAAAAAACAGACCTGAAAATCAATGGAACAGATTAGAAGATGCTGAAACAAACCCAGACATACTAAGCTACCTTATCTTTGACAAAGGTACCAAACACATTCACTGGAAGAAAGATAGCCTCTTTAATAAATGGTGCTGGAAAAACTGGCTCTACACATGCCAAAGATTAAAACTAGACCCATATCTTTCACCATGCACTAAACTAAATTCAAAATGGATCAGAGATCTAAATATTAAAACAGAAACATTAAATCTGCTGGAAGGTAGGATAGGTAAAACCCTTGAAGATATTCGTGTAGGCAAAGACTTTATAACTAAAACCTCAATCGAACAGGAACTATCACAAAGAATCAACAACTGGGATCTCATCTTATTAAAAAGCTTATGCACAGCAAGAGAAACCACCAACAAAGTGAAGAGACAACCCACAACGTGGGAAAAATGTTTGCCAGCTGTTCCTCAGACAAAGGTTTACTATCGAGAACATACAAAGAACCCAAAAAAATCAGACCTCCCAAATTTAAAGACCCATTCCAAAAATGGGCATTTGAGTTGAATACACATTTCTCAGATGAAGAAATACTAATGGCAAATAAATATACAAAAAAATGTGCAACATCACTAGTCATTCGAGAGATGCAAATTAAAACAACACTGAGATACCATCTCACCCCAGAAAGAATGGCTATTATTAAGAAATCAACTAATAACAAATGCTGGATGGGCTATAGGGAAAAAGGAACCCTTCTTCACTGTTGGTGGGAGTGTCGACTGGTACAGCCACTGTGGAAGTCAGTGTGGAGATTCCTCAAAAAACTAGGGTTAGAGTCCCATTTGACCCAGCTATTCCCCTTCTGGGTATCTTCCCAGAAGAATAAAAACATCGAACCACAGCGATATATGTGCACCCATGTTTATAGCATCACAATTTGTAATAGCCAGATCTTGGAAACAACCCAAATGCCCATCAACTGAGGAATGGATAAGAAAGATGTGGCATTTTTATGCAATGGAGTACTATTCAGCCATAAAGAAGGATAAACTGGAGACTTTTATAGGTAAATGGATGCAACTCGAGAAAATACTCATAAGTGGAATAAACCGGGCGCACATGTGTAAGCATAGTATTGTCTCTCTAGTATGAGAAACTGAAAGAGTAAATAAGATCCAAAATGTACAATAGACATGGTGAATCATAAAGAAACTGGTCAAAAGGAAAGAGAGACTGGGATGGGGTAATAGGTAAAAGAAAGGAAGGAAAAGAAAAAAATTGTATTTATATGCAAGATGTTTAAGATAGATACACTACTAATTTTACTTAGTTCATTGAAGAGTAAGGTTTGTGCCAATAATGTTTGGACAATTGAATGCTAATATCTGGTATCCTGAATAACGAACTTAAAGATAACAATATGTAATGCATTAACCATTGTTACCCTCCTATTGTGTTGTTTTGAAAATTTGTTCTTTTTTGATTTGTTTTGTTTTTTCTTCTCTTAAAAAAAAATTCATGCAAAGTTGAAAAATAAACTGAGCTATGTGGGACCTGGCCAAGATCCCCAACTGCCTGTATGAGGGGTATGGTGAAGTATGAAGGAAAAACCGTAACAAATTTAGTAATTTATGATGGAGGCTGGGAGGTCAATGCCTCAGGATGGGCAAAAACAATGCCACACCAAGCTAGCCACTTTTTATTGGGTGCACACAATAATCAGAGGGCTTATCAGATGACTCAGAGGGCAGTGGTGATTTTAAGCTAATGAGGATCTTGCCCTGCAGCGTCTTTAGTCTTAATAGTCTTACTCTTAGTCTTGGTCTTAGTCTTAGTCTTAGTCTTAGTGGGTGGGAGAGGATGGCCCACCCCTAATGAGGTAATGGGAAATCTCAAAAAGGTGATACCAATAATCCCGATCCTCCATTCATCCCTTAGGGTAGTATGTAAAACTAGCCATTGTGAATTTGTGGACCCCCACACGGAGCACAGTGGTGCACTCTTATAATCCCATCACTTTGGGAGGCTGAGGAAGGACGATTGCAAGTTCAAATCTCGCCTGGACATTTTAGGAAGACACTGTCTCAAAGGCATTAGGTTCAAACCCAGTACCAGTACCAAAAAAATATAGTTCAAATTAATAATTTGACCTTTACAGTTGTTTTGTAAGTGAAGTCCAGCAGGACAGTAGATAGTGCACATCAACAGAGGCAGTGCATGTGGTAATGTGGGTGACTGCTGTTCCTGTCACCCACTCATATATGGCCTCCTCTATGTCCCATGAAGATGGGATTCTGGGGGACACACACAGAGCGGGAGTTGGAGTAAGTCTGCATGAAGAGTAAGGCCATTAACTCCTGTGATGCTTGATTGTGTCAACTTGAATAAAAGAAGCTTAACTAAATCAGCTCAGCAATTCCACAGCCTAGGGTGTGGAAGGCCCAACCTAAGGTGGCTTGTTGCCTGAATAGTATAGAGGAGAAAGGAAGAAGGACGGCTCTGCTTCTGTTTCTTCAGAGGAGCTCCAGTCTTTGCCTTCACCTTGGATGTCATTGCCTGGCTTTCAGCGCAGACTCTTTGGCTTCCAGTGCAGATACTTCAGCCTTGCAGCATAGACTCTTCAACGTTCCATCACAGACCCATCAGCCTCCTGATACAGACTCGAACAGTACTCTGCAGTGAGCTCCAGACTCCTCGGTCTCCAGTGTGCAGACCCCCTCTGCACGCTTCCTCATCTGACTCTGGGTGGCCATTGTAAGCCAATCTTGTAAATTTATGTATATTTGTATATATGTGTTATATCCGTTTCTCTAGTAAATACTGACTGATACAGCTACAAAAAAAAAAAAAAAGTCAGTGACCTTCACCAGGCAAGCCATTGTGAAACTCATCTGAGATTTATGGAAAGGGAGCCTTGTCTTTTGGTCACTTTCACATAGAGTGGAACTTCTGTCATGCTGAAATTTGGAAAAGAGTGAATGGAAATGAATGATCCAAGGCTAAAGTGCCATAGACTTTACTTTTACCAAGACTTAGTAGTTTTTCTTGAAACATGTTCTATTATCTGCTTTACATATTTGGTACATTTTTTGAAGGCTTTAAATAAATTATTGCTTTTTTTATATGTCACAACTTATTCAACCTTCCCATCCAGTGTCTGTTCCCCAAACATCAGGAATGGTTTCCTGGCTTGTTCCCCTGACTCCAGTCTTCCTTTCTCTAAATACAGTGTTTCCCTTGCATCAGATCTGATGGAAGGGCCTCATACTTGGTCATGTCATCTGGTCGTTTCAAACATTCTAAGACTTTATTTTACTGCTCTTTTTGTTTTTCAGTGTTAGGGATGGAACCCAGAGACTCATGCATGCCAGGCAAGTAGTCTACTACTGAACTCCATCCCCAGCCCCACTTCCCTATTATGTACTATTATATATACAATTAAAACTTAGTAACATGTTATTAAGACCTCTAACCACTTGTCTATTAATAGGCATCTTCCCTTCTATGAATAATAAATTATATCCTAAACATGCCACCACTTCTCACATTTCTGAGACTCTGCTTATGCTATTTCTTCTACCTATATTGCTTTCTCCTATTTTACTCTCTGCTTACAAAACTTACTAATACTGTAAATCATGTGTCAATGTCACCTCCTCAGTGGAGCCATCTAGAATTTCTCTCCATATAGTATGGGGGGCCCAGTTACTGAAGACCCTCATGAAATATTCAGTCTCCTACTCAGTGATGTGGAGCACAGCTGAAAATGAAACCTACAGAAAACTGCAGTTGTAATGGGCTCTGGGATGACCAATTGCTCCAAAGTGCAAAAGGCATTTATCAAAAGCAGCTTCCAGCTTCTATTCAGCGCACAAGGAACAGGCGCATGAGAACAGTATGGGCAGAGGGTCATGTCTGGATGCACAGGAACAACCACTTCTGCAGGCTACCTAGCATGAGAGGAACAAGGCGTTCATGTATCAAGCACAAAACTGTCAAATTTCCATATCAGCTTAATAAGTAACTTAGTATATTGCTATAAGCAACTTTTTAGTGCTGAGAAGAAGATTTTGTTCTGAGTCTTATTGCTTCAGTGCTGACATTATCCCATATCTCAGCCCTGTCCCCTCATTGGCCGCTTGTTTGGCCTCAGGGATGGCCATTAATGGGGAGAGGCGCAATGCTGGGCTGTGCAATACTGCTTTGCCTCCATGGTATACGTCAGTACTTTGGCTGAACTTCAGGTGCATTTTTTAGGCCAATTAAAAGGAAATTTATCTCTGCAGCTAGCACTTCCTGTACTTCTATAATTATTATGCCAGGGTTTGATAAGGAAAAGGAAAAAGGCTGTAGCAGGGGGCTGAAGTCAGGGGTCTTCAACGTGGTGATTCGCCACAATGTAGATTTAATTACTCTTTTATTTTTGTTCTTTCTACATGTTACTCATAATTATAGCTAGCACTTCTTTACTCTATCTTGTTAAATATATTTACAAAATTGTCTTTTATAGACTGAGTTCGTTGAAGATGGCAGCTTTACTTTGGTGTTATCTTCATGTCTCATATAGCACATAATATAGCACAGGTGCTCAATAAAATTAAAATTCATGAAATAATTACATTAAACATTTTATGGGTTATGTAATTAGTAATACTAATTTCAAGGTAATTTTTAAAGTTTCCTTTTTCCTTTATAATATTTCCAGTTCTGCCAGGGAACGCTGGCATCCTGAGAGGCAGCTGGGGCTGCCCAAATCATAGTTGCTATAGCAACATTGCTTTTAACAGAGATTTTCTCTGGCCTAACAAAGGGTGGTAGATTTTAAGGGTAGTATGACTGTGTTTTTTTTTTGTTACATTTATGTGTGTGAGTTATACAAGTGTGTACTGAGTGGCAATATTGGGAGTGGAGAAGGTAAAGCTTTTTGTCCACCCATTTAGCCATCAAAATCACCCAGGAATGCTTTTCTAGATCATTATTTTATTTCCTTTTCTGATATATTTTTGTTCTTTTTATTGTTTTTAATGGAACTTAAGAAAAGCTTAATTTCCATTTTGTTACTTGCAGTAGAATCCATTAACTCATTTGTTGGCTTTTTCTGTATAGCTCTTTACAGTTACTCCCCAAAATTCTCTTGTAAAATCCATAATAGGGCATGATTTTTCTCTGTGACTTTCCAATTTATACTCAGTGATACTGACACATAGAAGGCAATTTCACAGTGAAGCACTTGTTTGTTCATGGGTGTGTGGAAGGACATTAGCCAACTGAATGTCTCCACTGTGAGATAGCTTTTGACAATATAATTCATGACTTGGCAAAGATGGATTCTTTCGCTTCCCATGCCAGTCAATTGTAAAACTGATTATGGGTGCCCTCTGGAGCTGCTACTCCTCTACCTTACTGGGTTCCTGAAGGCAGGTGGATTGGAGACTGCCATCAAGCCAATGGGATTGCTCACACCGGTCAGCACCCTGCTATTTGCAGACAAAATTCACAAAAATCACATTGTCTATGAAAGGCAACTGCAACAAAATAGAAAGAGTACTGAAAATTCAGTTAACCAGACTTAGGCTCTGGTATTTAGCTTTTTATCTTCAAGTAAGTCTCTTGACCTCACTGGACTTATTTTTTTTCACTGAATTGTGACATAATTACAATTAGATGATATAAAGAGAAAACTGATATGGAGTGGCAGTGAGGGCAGGGGTTACTGATATTTATTAACTACTTAATATATGCTAGGTACAGTGCTTATAGTTTATAAGTTACCTCATTTCCCTGGCCTGTGCATTACATAGAATATTTGAATACAGAAGTATCTGGAACCAAATTTTATTTTCTTTCTATCCACTATTGTGGATTTTTTTTATATCCCTGGCTAATTTCAGTGGTCTTCCACATAGACAGGGAAATGAGACACAACAATGATTTTTATATATTTATAGACCTCATTTGAAGAACTCAGCTCCACAGTCAATACTGAAGGCAGGAAGAGTGCATGTGAACTTTCTTTGTAGCCCTTTTAATGCTTGTTTGGGGATGTGTTAGAGGAATTTACTTCAATGTTGCCTTGGAAAATGTCCTTCCTTTGAGCTGGACTTTCATATTATCAACAGTTCCTGGGGAAATGCCCAGTGAGTAAGCAAAATTTTTTTTCCAATGTAGAAAATACCAGTTATGTAACAGAAAATGTAGAATACCTTGCTGAAGCTGCAACAGATTTTAGGTCTGAGCATCCTGTTCAGGGTAGCCTCTTATCAATTAGAAGAGAATGATTCCCCTGTCAATATATCATTCCTACCCTCAAACCATTAGTGTTTGGGGAAAAGAATGTTTTTGGAGTTCTTGTCTGCTCTTTCTCAATGTCTTTAACTTTGGCACTAAATGCTGCAAAAACACTCAGAATGTGGTGTAAATTCTGTGGTCCTGTTCCTCTGGGGATCATATTGGACCTGCTTCTACTGGATATTGATCCCATTAATCACTCCCGTTGACATCATTATCACACTAATATGACTTCAAGCCCCTCAACAAGCTGGGATAATCTAATTAACCGTGCAGGTGCTTTATACAATATTAATATAAAAGTTTTATGAAACATTTTCCTAGAAGCTCAAAACTGCTCCAGAGTTCAAATTTACAGAGATTCTCACCCTTTCTGGTAGTTTCAAATAAACTCACAAAGAGGAGCAGATTGCTCTCCTCCTCCTTACCGCCTGGTAATTATCACACTTTAACCCAGCAGCTTCCACACTGGATCAAATGCTGAAACGTAATCCAGGCTTTTTGGCTTATTCATGTTCCACTGTGTGGGAAGGCAGGTGAAGAAGCTGGTTTTCCTGCCTGTGGTGACAGCTAGAGGGACAGCATGTGCAGCATCACTGACATTAATGAATGAAAGTATTTAAGAGATTAATGCTTTATTGCTCAGAAGCCTAAAGTTTTGTTTTCCCCGTTATGCTCTCCCTGAAAAAAATATATCTTTATGTATCTAAAACACTGTTTTTACCTTCTTTAAATTTCTCCAGTTTGGCTGATTTTCAGCAAAGATGCCTTTTTCTTCAGCTGGTCTCTTATCAGCAATTCAAACATTGTTTTGGAGGTACACGTGTGCACATTTATACAACTAAATTTAAATTAAAATACTAACAGGGTAATTATGGGCAACTTATCTAAACTCTGTGCCTCAGTTGTCTGTCATTGCAATGGAAATAATTTATCTCACAGCATTGTGGTATGCAATATGCTATCCTGTTAAAATCTAAGCATACTGTCAAGTCTCTAAATTTTACTATTTTATTCTGTTTTACAGTCTCTTCCTTCTTTTCTTTCTGTAAGGAAGACAGTGAAAATAACCCCAATATGACTGACATGTTCAGACATTTGTCTCTTACCCCCACGGAAAAATGCTGGGAAGTTCTTGATGATAGTTCCCCTAATAGCAAGTGCTAAAGATGATGTCCATAACATAGACTTAAATAAAGTCTTAAATTTCAGTTACGAATACTCAAATGTATATTAATGGCCTTTTCAAAGTAAAGACTGAAGCCAAGGATTTGGTCCATCAACAATTGAGCCTCATTACTTATCTTGTTCAATTATAGACAAGAGGAGAAAGTAAAGCCTCTGCTTTACTCTGGAGAGTTGACAAATGTATGAGATGGTTGGGAATAAAAGGCCTGTGATAATGTGTGAATTATACTGATTTACATGAAAATAGAGAGTCTGCCAAAAAATGTATACACACTTTAGGAATAGAAGAAGAATATGATTTTTTTCAACAGATGGTGTTACTCTCATATGGGGGACCCTAGAGAATGTCATATATCACAGAAATCTCACTATGTTGCTGGCCCTTAGAGAAGAAATTGAAAATGCATGTGCATGATCATCTCAATAGACGTAGAAAAAGCTTTTGACAAAGTTCAACACTCATTCATGATAAAAGCCCTACAGAAAATAAGAATAGATGGTCTTTATCTCAATCCGATAAAAGACATCTATGACAAACCAACAACCAACATCATGCTAAATGGACAAAAACTGAAAGCTTTCATTCTAAATTCAGGAACAAGAAAGGATGTCCACTAGTACCACTCCTATTTAATACAGTTCTGGAAACACTAGCCAGAGCAATTAGACAAGAGAGAAAATAAAAGGAATAAGGATAGGAAAGGAAGAAGTTAAACTGTCATTATTTGCAGATGACATGATACTCTACATAGAAGACCCCAAAAATACCACCAAAAGACTTCTAGATTTAATGACCAAATTCAGTAGCATAGCTGGATACAAAGTCAACACTCAAATATCAATAGCATTCCTGTACACAAACAACAAACTCACTGGGAGAGAAATTAGGGAAACCATACCCTTCACAATAGCATCCAAAAAAATGAAATATGTAGGAATTAATCTAATAAAGGAAGTAAAGGATCTATATAATGAAAATTACAGTACTCTTAAAAAGGAGACTGAAGAAGATATCAGAAAATGGAAAGATATCCCTTGCTCATGGGTAGGAAGAACCAACATAATGAAAATTACGATACTCCCAAAATTGTTATACAGACTTAATGCAATCCCAATCAAAATACCACTAGCATACCTCACAGATCTACACAAAACATTCCTAAAATTCATCTGGAACCAGAAGAGACCTAGAATAGCAAAGGCAGTCTTGGGCAACAAAGGCAAGGCAGGAGGCATCACAATCCCTGCCTTGAAATTATACTACAAAACTACTGTGATAAAATCAGCATGGTACTGGCAAAAAAAAAAAAAAAAACAGACCTAAGGAGCAGTGGAACAGACTACAAGATGCAGACACAACTACAAATGCACTCAGCCACCTTATCTTTGATGAAGGGGCTGAACATGTTCACTGGACGAAAGATAGCCTCTTTAATAAATGGTGCTGGAAAAACTGGCTCTCTACATGCTGAAGACTACAACTAGACCCTTATTTATCACCATGCACTCAACTAAAGTCAAAATGGATCAAAGATCTAAATATTGAAGCAGAAACAATAAATCTACTGGAAGAGAAAGTAGGTAGAAATCTTGAAGACATAGGTGTAGGCAGGGACTTCATGAACAGAAATGAATTGGCACTGGAAATACTTCAAAGAATCAACAACTGGGATCTCATCTTATTAAAACAAAAGTTTTTGCACATCAAAAGAAATCACCAGCAAAGTGAAAAGACAACCCACAGATTGGGAAAATATTTTAGCTGATTTTCCCTCAGACAAAGGACTTCTATCTAGAACATATAAAGAATTGAATAAAATCAGTCCCCCCAAATTCAAATACACAATCCAAAAATGGGCATCTGAGATGAATACACACTTCTCAGATGAAGAAATACAAATGGCAAATAAATATATGAAAAAAATGTTCAATATCACTGGTCATTCAAGAGATGCAAATTAAAACAACACTGAGATTCCATTTTACCCAGAAAGAATGATTATTATCAAGAAATCAACCAATAACAAATGCTGGAGGGGCTGTGGGGAAAAAGGAACCCTTCTCCACTGTTGGTGGGAGTGTAGACTGGTGCAACCACTGTGGAAATCAGTGTGGAGATTACTCTAAAAACTAGAATTGGAGGTCCCATTTGACCCAGCTATTCTCCTTCTGGGTACCTTCCCAGAAGAATTAAAAACATCGAACCACAGCGATATATGTGCACCCATGTTTGTAGCAGCACAATTTGTAATAGCTAGATCTTGGAAACAACCCAAATGCCCATCAACCAGGATTGGATAAAAAAGATGTGGTATTTTTATACAATGGAGTACTACTCAGCCATAAATAAGGATAAACTTGAGACTTTTATAGGTAAATGGATGCAACTTGAGACCATACTCTTAAGTGAAATAAATCAGACTCACAAGTGAAAACATCGTATTGTGTCCCTGGTTTGAGAAACTGGAACAGTAAATAAGTTCTAAAATGTACAATAGATATTATGAAATGGGAAGAAATTGTTCAAAAGGAAAAAGGAACTAAGATGGGGGAAGAGGAAAGGACCATAGGGAAAAGTGAAAAAATGCAATTCAGTTATATTATTAGTGTCTCTTAGCTCAGTAAAAAGGAAGATTGGTGCTAATATTGATTGGAGAAATTTTTATGCCCATATCTTGTATCCTGTGCAAATACTTTAAAGATAACAACATGTCGGGCTGGTAAGATAGCTCAGTGGCATAAGCGCCTGCCTGGCAAGCGTGAGGTCCTGAGTTCTACTTCCAGTACCCACATAGGAAAAAAGGGCCGGTGATATCACTCAGTGGCACGGTTGCCTGCTGGCACGTGAGGTCCTAAGTTCGACACCTGGTACCCACAAAAAAAAAAGATAACAACATGTAATGTATTAATTATTGTTATTCTCCTATTATTGTGTTATGAAATTTTGTTTTACATTTTCCCATAAAATAAAATAAAATAAAATAAAGATAATGCATGTGCAGCAGTCTCAATGACCAAGGTTACCTAAGTAGCAATTTGCAGTACTAATAAATGTCTGGAAGCTAATGGCCACCACTGTGAACACCTCCTGTAATTGTAAAGGCCAAATGTAACTTGTACTAATTTCACGATGTCTCAATAAATTGACTATTAAATTATTTATACAAGCTTTTCTTTTCCTGAAGTGTGTATACATTTTTTGGTGGACTCTAGTTGCTCATAGCAAGAAGGAACATTTGCAATGTTATCTGAGTCCCTTTGTATGGCACCAGTTATTGGGGACCCCTGCAGTGAGTCCCCTGATGTCCTGCCCAGAGTTATCCACACAGTTAGAAGAGCAAGAGACAAAATAGTGGTATAGCAGGGATCCAGGATGACCAGTTGTTCACGGGGAACAAAAGGCCATGAGGCAGCCAGAACCTTGGTATTTACTGATTACATCTGTGTTAAGGACAATGGGTGAAGGGCAGTGAGTGTTTCTGGGAACAGTAATGGCAACTATGGTGGGCTAGTAAGAAGGACAATGCATTCTTGCAAGGACAAGGATGAGACAGGGGACAATAAGGAAACTGTAGTTTCCCAGGTACCTTATCATCTTCAGCAGGTCTTATCTTGCCCTGTGAGTGCCACATCAGTCACTAGCCTTAGGGCTTCCAGCCGTGACCAGAAAAGAGAGGGGAACTTCTGCACTTCAATCTGGCTCAAAGGGCAGGACAAGGACAGATTTGGATGTCCCCTAGACTCAATGTGTAATTTGTGGTCCCCAACACAATGTACCTTTCACTGTGGATCTCAATTATACCTCATAACAACCAGGACTACAAGCACTACATTAGTTCCTAGAGAGGAAAGGAATTGTTCAAATTTCTACAGTCATGGAAACAGGATTTCTACCTAATTCTGTCTAGCTCTCAAGCCTGTCATATTCTCACTACACTACATTGCTTTCAAAACATGAGGTGGAGCACAACATCTTGAAAAATCTATGAAAGATCTTTATGCCTTTCATATTCCTTCAGTTGCTGGCTTTGTCATTTATATCCTCTATTGTATAGGATTTGGATCTGTGTTATGCAGTATCATAGGCTAAAAATCTGTTGTGAACTTAGCTCATTTTAAACTTTATTTCCTTTTCATGAATGTGCTTAGACTGTGCTTTGTACCTGAAAAAAATATCATGGTATTTCTTTGAAAACAATCTTAGATTCTAATTGTGATCAGTCTGTCTATTGTTACGAGTCCTGGGCCATGTGACTTGCCATGCAAAAATTCCCATGGCAATGCTATTCAGACTGACCTGTAAACATTTATTTTAACTGAGTGGTTGTTTCTCTTATACTCTTTCTTCTCTAGGTCACATCCACCATTTTCTTTCCCTTTGTTCCTTTCACAACTTAGTACTGCTTGCAAAGATGTATGCAGCTGATGGTGGGCATGTGGAAGGCTGGATGACATTAAGAGAAGATAAATTTGGGACTAAATTGTGGGGTGACACTAACTTATGCTCTTTCTCCCCTTTCCTTCATCATTTCCAACCAGAGCTATTTTCTTGCAAGCTGTCATTGTTTCTTTTGCTTCTTGTCACTCCCATCTCAGCCAAATATCTCCTCTTTATGTAGTCAATGTTAGTTTGAAATTTAATGTAGTAAGCATATGTTCCTATTGGGTTTCTTATGGCAGAGAAAGAAATGGTGAGAAGTTTGAGGGAAATGGAGAGACTTGAAACAAGTCAGATATCCATCCTTCAATCATGCAGGAAGGAACAGCAGCTAGGCAGAGTGAGATCTGTTTATTTTGCCCAGCCATATATACAGCATTCTCTTGTTTTGTAGTGGGCATTAAGAGGGGCAGCAAGGATACATCCATGTTTCCAATATAAGTGCAAAAGATTACAGAGAGGTTAACAATGAGCTGGAAAGATGAAACAACATACATGAGTCAATGACATGGTATCAGGCATCCTGGAATTAAGTGCCAAATTGAATTTTGCTGATAGCTTTTGCAATCTGTGGAAGATCTAGGGAGAGTGTTCTCCATTTTAACTGGGGTGGGAACAATGACTTTTTAGAGAAGAGGTTTTAGCTAGGTCACAAAGGAAAAGAAGCCTTTAGAAGGCAGAGCAGAGGTTGATATTCCAAGGCAGAATAGGGGAGCATCTTAGCAGGAAGAGTTAAAGGCTGAACAGGGTGTTGATTGAGGTATATAAGCAGGCTGCATACTGATGAGGCAGTACTGGGGCTGGCCAAGCTAGCTTTTAGCAGTGTAGCTGACATTATTATTATCACCAACAATTGAGTACTTTCTATGTACAAGAAACAGTGCTAGATGTTTAACATATTTTTTGAGTGCATCCTTATATCACAGAATAATGATGCTCTTTTAGGGGAACAAGTAAATACATGTAACATATATTGCTCATTTTCAATCCCTTTACCTCCTTCTCCTTTTCCTACTTCCTTTCCCACAACCTACCCAGGTCCCATTCCTCATCTCCAACAGTCTGTCTTCTAGTTCCCTATCACCTCTCCTTTATTTTATTCATTTTTATTTGTATTTTAGGTTTTTCATATATGAGGAGCTGTGTGATATTTAACTTTCTCAGTCCGTCTTTTTTCACTTGGCATGATAGTTTCAAGTTCCAACTATTTTCCTGAAAATCACACAATTCCATTATTTTCCATGGCTCAATAATATTTAATTTTGTATATATATCACATTTCAGTTATTTATCTTTTAATGGGTATTGAGGCTGTTTCCAGAGCTCAGTTATTGTGAATTGCACTGGGTATGGGTATGAATGTATCACTATAATACAATATCTTTAATTCTTCAGGGTGCATACTCAGAAGAGGGATAGCTGGATCAAATAGAATTTCTATTTTTAGTTTTTTGAGGAATCTCCATACTGATTTCCAGTCATTGTACTAGTTCACATCAACTATGTAGGAAAGTTACTTTCTCCCTGCATCCCTGCCAGCATTTATTGTTTTTTGTGTTCTTGATGGTAGTCATTTTAGCTTGAGTATGATGGAATCACAAAACAACTTTGAGGCTCCTTCTTATCCCAGGTAAAATAATGTATGTTATTTAAACTTTAACATTGCTAGATTATTATCATCATTATGCAAACAAATGAGTAAAATGAGGCTCGAAGAGGTGAAGAGATTTGTTCAAGTTTATGTATCTTAGTAGAAAGGCAGTGTTGGAACTCTATTTTAGCCACCCCAAATAGCAAGTTCCTTTAATATCACCTTTCTTAAAGTATTATTAGTCTACATACCTGAAGACAAGGATATTGCTAGCTTTGTTGTTGGTGCATAGACCCTTGAGGAGTCTGTGTAGAACCTGATATGGTATCTCAAAGGAGCTTTTGATTCTTAAATTTGGTCCCCTTTCCCAATCAGTGCAGGGACATGTGGGTACAGCAATACACTGACAGAGCAACACTTCTGACCCATTGTTCATTTTTTTTTTGTGGGTACCAGGGGTCGAACTGAGGACCTCGCGCGCCAGTAGGTGCCCGTGGCTCTGAGCAATATCACCGGCCCTTTGTTCATCTGTAGGTTCCAGGAGTTGAACTCGGGCCCTCGCGCTTGCCAGGCAGGCTCTTATGCCGCTGAGCCATCTCACCGGCCCCCCATTGTTCATTTTGCACATGTCACCTCAAGAGATCTCTAGGCATACACTGCTGATTTCACTCACACAGAAAAAAAAAGTCGGTACTTGTGAAGAAACACTGGGGTCTGAGCCCTTCTCAGTTAATTGACTGAGTCATTCTTTATTTGTAATATGTCTCTATCTCATTTGCTTTACTACATGACAGAAAAAAATTGAAACTTTTTTGAGGTCAGGTGAATCTGGAAAGCAATGTTATTACAAAGACAGTTAAATTACTGCCAACCTGCATAGGTATCCATACCTATGAATTTGGTCCTGGAATGGAAAATTTCTCTTTCTCCCGTCCTGACTTTATCACCCTCTCTCTTATGGTTCCCACTGTGCTGACCTATTGTTAAGAGCAATAGTTCACTTTCCCTTCCTTCCTTGGATCCTTCCTTTCCTTCTTTCCTTTGTTCATTTCTTCCATGGATACTGCCTCATGTATACCACTTCAAACTTACTTAAGTATTTAGCACAGTGGTCTTTTTTCCTAGTTTTTCAGCATACAAATTATTTACCATTGCAGTGTTTAGACACATACTACTCACTATGCTTTAGATGCTTATACAACACATTGTCCAATCAAGAAGACTTTTGAAAGTGAAACGGAGTGCTATAATACCTATGCTGGGACAAGAATTATAAACACGGATTATTTTGAGCAAACAGAAATACAATCATCCTACTTGTGTCTCAATTTTTCTTGTGTCACTAGCTCATTTCATGAAATGTTCCTTTTCCAGCTTTAGGTACTACTTCCTAGATGCCTTCAGTGTCTGCTCTAATTGGGCACCATGTCCACTTCATTATTTTGTATGACTGTATTCTATTTATTTTCTTCTTACAACTTATGAAACTGTGTATATGCATATTTACTTATTAATTATTTAATGCTTGTCCTAATAACTAAAGTGTAAATTCCAAAAGAACAAGAGCCTTGCCATTTTTGTTTATAAATTTGCATCCAGTGTAGTACAATGCTTGGTATATAGCAATAATGAGAATTAACATTTATCAAGTGCCTACTATGTGCCTGTCACTGTGATAAGAACATGTTCATTAAATAAATATATAATACATAGTATATATTCATTTAATCCTCAGAAAAACCTACAAAGAAAGCAATAGTATTTTGCACATTTAAGAAATAAGAAAACCAAGGCACAGAGAGTTTCGGTGGTGTGCTCCAGGTCATCTCATTAGTAAAAGTATAATACAGATTCAAAATTCATATAATCTGGTTTAATGGTTCATGCTCTTAACCATCACACTCTAGATATTTGGCTGGTGAGTATATGGATAAGTTATTCTATGGATGTTGTTGAATGGATGAATTAACTCAATGTATTTTTACTGTGCTTTTACATTTATTACATTTTAAGCACAACTTATTTCTGATATACCAAGGTGAACAAGTTCTAACTATTGATTCAGGAGCTCTATAAGATCCCTGGGATTTTTTTGGAGTTGGTAGATAAGCCTTTTTTGGATCTGGCTGCAATGAGAGAAAAAAATAATGATTGGATGTCAAGAATATGACAGAGTGGAAAAAGCAAAGAATTTGGAATTAAATAGCTTAGCTCTAAGTATCAACCTATTATGTAACATGGGGCAGTAATAAACTCAGATGTCAAGATGAACTCAATGTATTGGGAGATAAGTAATGACTTTGAACATAAGAGGCAGCTTACATGGAGGTAATGCCTTGGATGTAAGGGGTACAGTTTAGATAAGCGTACCCACCAAGCTTTGTAGGTATATTTGACACAAGAAAACACTGAAATTCAGAGAACAAATTTTGTATGCCATAATTAAAACTGAGGCATTCTGAATTGAAGTTCTGGACATTTTTATCAAATCTACAACTTCTGTATGACCTTGAAGCAGTCACTCTAAATTTGACAGATTGTACCTTATTTTTCTCATCAGTGAATTCAAGCTAATTACCCTTGTCCTGACTATTTCACATGGTTATTGTGAAATAGAAAATCCAGAACTCATGCGTCTCTTCATGCTCCTAAACCACAGTGCTCTTGTTCTGTCTATCTCCAATGCATATTTTAAAGTCAGATAATTCTTTTCACCTCCACTGTACTTTTCCTATTCATTCCAGCATCATGTCTCACCTAACTCAGGATAATAGCATAGCATCTTTACTGCTACCACTCTTGCCCCTTATAATCCACTTTTCATGTGTAAGTCAGTTGTGCTCTGCTAAAATGGAGACTGGGGCCGGTGAGATGGCTCAGTGGCGTAAGCGCCTGCCTTGCAAGCGCGAGGGCCCGAGTTCGACTCCCGGATCCCACATACGAAAAAGGGGCCGGTGATATCGCTCAGCGGCACGGGTGCCTGTTGGCGCGCGAGGTCCTGAGGTCGACCCCCCGGTACCCACAAAAAAAATAAAATAAAATAAAATAAAATGGAGACTGAATTATGTCAGTCCCTGGTCTTCTTATTTAACCTTGAATCAAATTTATCTGGACTCTTCCAGCTTTATCATATTATTTTTCTAATATTTATTTTCTCATGTTTTCACTCTATACACACATGCCTTTTTGATACTTCTCAAATATATGAAGCTTATCCTTGCCTCATTGTCTTTATACTTGTTACTACTTTTGCCTCATCGGTTCTTCTGCCATATTCACTCATTACAAGCTCCATCTCATTATTTCATATGTAATTATACTTTCTCAGAGAGACTTTCCTAGATCACTCATCCTATCTGAAATTACCTTTTTACATTATTTGCTATTCCTTTATTCTCTTTTCTTCATAGCAATTATCAATGTATGAAATTACAGTATTTATTTGCTTTCTATTTATTGTCTGCCAATCCCAATAGATTATAAGGTCCACACAGGCTGGAAATTAACTTGTCTATAACCTCAAATTCTGGCACCATGCCTAATTAACCATAGATATTCAATTAATAGTTTCTCTTAGTTATAGAAAAGTTTTATGATATCTGTTTATTTCTTCTTTGTAAAAGAGAATCTGTCTTGTCTATGTCTTGTACTCTGAGTAACTACTTTGAAGATAATGACACTAAGTGTATTAACTATTGTTATTCTTTTATTTTGTTATAAAATTTTGTCTTATTTTTTTGTAAGATTAAAAATTTTGTTGAATGAATGGCTATATAGTGACCTCCACAACTATGGTATTCATGCTGTTACGATGTGATACTGACTGACAGTATAAGACCTACCATGTTCCTAGGAGGCAGGGTAAAATGTCCTAGGATAACTTTCTAGATAATGACTTCATCACTTATATTCATTTGGTGTCCATTTAGCACAGTTTAGGAACAGAGAGCTCCAACCTGTCTGCCAGGTTTCAATACCTTCCTTAGAGGATGATGCTTGGTGGTTTCCATAGAGACCAGCACAATAAAACAATCCCAGAGGTAGATCAAATAGGGGCAATTACATAAACTTCTGTGCCAGTAAGGACCCTTATTTTGATGCAGACAGGGAAATGAGAATCATGAAGAGATAAAAGGTGGGAAGGAAAGAAAGAGAGACAGATTTAGTGGAATGGGGAAAAAATAATTCAATAGAGTTTTAACTTCAGGCTCATTTACATCTAGCTGTGTGACTGTGGACATATAATTTGAACTCTCATAGCCTCCCCATTTTCCTCAAATATGAAATGCAATCCTACCTACTTAAAATGTTTCTTCAGAGGAATTAGACATTACATGTATGGGAATGTTCCATAGATGATAATTATCTTTTCTGTTTCCTATCTGAATTTGAAAGTGATAAAGCTGAAAACAATGGAATACCTGCTCAGAAAAGCTTTCTTTTGATTGGATTCCTCTTCCTCATTTCATTCATTCATACAACAATTATCTATCAAATGTCTTTTGTCTAGAGTCGAAAGATGAGCATGTCTCTCAACATATATACCAGGTATTTTTCCTCATGTGGCTCCTATTCTAATGGAGATTTACAATCAGTAGATAAATAAGCAAACAAATACACCATATAAGTTTAGATAGCACCATGAGGGATTTCTTAGGAGGGATGTACCATAGTTTTATGTTTTCTTTAAAAATTACCCATTGACTGTTTTGTGGATAATGGATTATAGGGAGCAAGAGTGAAGAGGAAGACCTGTTAGGAGATTTGTAGTAATCTGTGTGGGAGATGATGGCAGCCTGGATTGGGATTACAGCATTGAAGCTATATTTTGGAGGAGTTACAACCTAAATTACTATTGATTTGTTGTTTATAGTGGGAAAGAAGCATCAAAAATAATCTCAAGGTTTCTGTCTTGAGTAGCTGGAGTGTGGTGGTATAATTTCCTGAAATTAAAAAGAATGGAAGAGAAGCAGGTTTCTTACAGCAAAGAAACTAGTAAGCCTAACAAAGACATGTTAATTTGAAGTATTTATTGGATATCTGAATAAAGAATTTAAATATATAGTTGGGCACATGAGTCTGTAGTCCAGGGGGGAATTAAAGACAAGGACATAAAGTTATGATTCATCAGTATATAGGTTCACCTCCTTAAGAGGTGCATTTAAGGTTCACCACCTTAAGAGGTATGGTTTAGATGCTGTTTTTGCTTTCTGCTCTTTTCTTTTTCCTGTACTCTCCTTCAGAGGGTGCATCCATTGAATTGTTTCTCGAAATGTCAGAGAATGAAGGGATTTTACAGATTATCTGGTCAATCCACATTCTAATTGCAAGGCCCAGGCAAGGAAAAGGTGTGATCCAAGATCATATAGTAAATGTTGGGCTTAGAAAATTAGCTTCCCAATTCTGACATTAAAAGTCTTTTCACTCTATTTATTTTACTGTCACTCTTCCCACCAGTTGCAGTTAAATATCTCTGATCAGTGATGTCTTTCCCAACTCCCATTCTCCATTCAGTCGCTTTCAGCATTTGGGTTCCTGCATCACCTTGTTTAATATCTAATGTGGCACTTATTTTATTCTACTTTGTGGCCTATTTAGCCAATTTTTAGATCCTTGCTACTCAAACAATATTCCCTGGATCAGCAGTGCTGGAAGATTGTTATAAATGAAAATTTTAAGTTCCATCTATACCGACTGAATCAGAATCTGTGTTTGAAGATTACCCACAGATAATTTCTATGCACATTAAAATTTGTAAAGGTTGGGTCAAGTCATATATCTCTATGTATCCCTAGTATCTAACACAAGGACTATCACACAGTAGATACTAAAAGAATGCCTGTTTAAGTGAAATGAAGTGATACAAATATTTCTTTTCTCCTTCCATGCTCTGGAGCTATCTCTTGGAATGCCTTTCCCCATTCTCAGCTTCTCTTGATCAGTACTGTCAGGCAAAGTGGCCCATTTGGGAACTTAGCTGTTGTGGCTTTAGGTACTTCAATCAAGGTAGGTGGCCCAGAGAACATTCCAGAAATGAAACAAGGTCTATGCAAATGGGCTGACAGACCCATTGGTCTGACTGTAAAATCTAGTGAATTAACTAGAATGGTTTTAGCTACAAGTAGAAATCTATCTCACAAATGGCTTAAACCAGAGGCTTTTAGTCCCAGCTACATATTAGGACTACCAAAAGAGCTTTTTAAAAAGAGAGCTTTGATTAGAGCACATGAGGTCTATGCTTTTAGGAAATTCCCAGTATGTAAATCAATACTATTAACTATATCCATCCTGCTGTACATTGGATCTCTAGACTTACTCTTCCTTAATAACTGTAACTTTGTAATTTTTAACTGATATGTCCCCCTTTTGCCTCATCTCTCTGGCTCTGGTGTTCCATAAATTCAACTTTTAATATCTAATATAGTTCTACTCTATTTCTACAAATTTAAAATTTTTAAAATGTTAATTTAATTTCATTTTACCAGTACATGTTTTCAGTGTATGATTACATTCCTCATGGAGAGTTGGTATATGTACATAACACATCCTAAATATTTTATTTTCACCAGTTCCTCTTCTTTCTCGCCCCCTCCTTCTACCTCTTGGTCATCTTCCCTTTTGCAAGAGATCTATCTCCCTGTAAGATGATAATGTTAAGTGAAATAAATCTGAAATGCAAGCTTAAATATCATATGAATTCTTTTAGAGAAACCCAAAATATGATTTTTTAGATTTCACATATAAATGAGAACATGCAGTATTTTTCCTGCATCTGGCTTATTTCATGTAGCATATTGTTCTTTAGGGAAATCAATATGCTAATGTGCTTGATTGTAGTAATCATTTTACCATGTGTATGTATGTCAAAACATCGTGTTGTACACATAAAATATGTAGTATACAAAAAAGAAAAAAAATATAGACTAAATCATTATCTCTGGAGGTATAAACTATGTATCAGTAAACTATTTCTAAAGTTCCCAGGTACTTCTAATAATTGATCAAGGAGACCTGCTAACATGAAAATTAACAATATATTTATTATTCCAGATGAATGAAAGTAAAGATATAGGACAGTTCCTGGGTTTGGTTAATTCAGTGTCTTAAAAATATCATTAAGGACTCACTTCTTTCTTCTTTTACATTGCTATCTTTTATTATGAAAGCTCTTTTGATAAAAAGGCACTATCAGATCCAGTTCCAATATCCCCACTCAAGACACCCAGAGTGCTAAGAACATTTTTCTCCCAACATTTCTGCTTAAAAGCAAGAAAAACCTTTCTTAGAGGCTCTCCAGACTTCTCATTTGTAATTGACCAATTTTACATTGTGTGGCAATACCTAAACAAATCATTGAGAAGAAGAATGGGGCCCTTATGATTGGCTTAGATCAATTAGAATTTATTCCATAGGGTATCCTCTGAAATATATGGCAAAAATATTTAGATAACATAAAGTTTCTTTTACCAAAAAACAATGCAGAGTGGCTTTTAAGCAGCCATTCAACAGTATGTGCTACACAGTATGCAACAATCAAACAATCAACAACAATAACAAACAAACAAAAAAACCCTACAACCATAGCAGGTTGGTATGAAACAACAGCAGAATTTCAAGATGAGGGAGTCAGCAATCCCACTAGGTGGGCAGTGATAATCCTTGGGGAAGTATGCAGTTGGGATTGGTATGTGGCAGCATAGGGTAGAGGTTAAAAGTATGGAATTTGGAATTAGAAAAGTTTGAGCTCACAATTGTGGAGAACCATCATGTCAATTCCCCCCAAACCCAGCCATGATTTTGTTTAGCTATGAGCAATGCAGGCTGTATAGAGGTGATTTCCCTAATTGGCTTTCAGTTTTAATAAAGGAGTCTGGCTGGAGCTGTGTATGTGCCTCATGACAGCACTTGGAGGGCACATGGGCTCACATTGCCCCCCTCCCAATGACCAAAGTTGAGCTCAGGGAAGCAGGCCATGAGACTGTAGGACTGAGATGTGAGATAATGTCTCCACTGACACCTATGTGACTCCAGAGAAAATTCCTTCCCACAATTGACTACAAAACAGGTTACTCATTAACCACAACCTGAATCTGGCTGTTCTGTTCCTTTTGCAAGAATGTTTTGTTCCCTCTTTAACAAACCTTGCCTACCTAGCTACTTATCTAGCACATCCAGCTGTAATCCCCTCACCATTTTCCTCAATGTAAATGTGATCAATAAATACCAAGGTTCTGGCTGCCTCATGGCCTTTTGTTCCCTGTTAGCACTGGCTATCCCTGTTGCACTGCTATTTGTCTCTTGCCCTTTCTTTTCACCGTGCTCTGTAACACCTTGCAGGAAATTGGGGACTCACTGCAGGGGTCCCTGATACACAATTCAGATTTTTATCATTAGTTATATAACTTTATCATAAATCATTTGGCTCCTTTTAATATTAGTTCCTTTCCATATAAAAATGAGATTATATGATTAAATTTCTGAGAAGGTAGCAGTAGCTCCACGCACAAAGTAAGCACTCAAGATCTGATTTTTCTTTGTCTTTGGGTTTTGTTGTTTTTGTGCCTTTTATTTACTGTGGATGTTACCACTGCCACTAGTATTTATGGAAAAGAGGAGTCCAATCTACATTAAGAAGCAGATGAAATAAAATGGAACTTAAAGTATTCCATAGATAATGAGATATAGACTTGAGAATGCAAATAAAGAAGCCAATTATCAACAACAACAATTACAATCATTTTTATTATAACAGTTAATAGATGGCATCATCATAATGGTGGATTAATTCTGTGGTCTCAATGTTTATGTCCCACTAAAGTTCATACATTGAAACCTAATCTCCAATATGATAGTTTTAGAAGATGGAACTCTGAGAGGTAAATAGGTCATGAAAGAAGAGCCACAACACAAATTTCAAAAAATTAAAAACAGATGTAAATATACAGAGTATCTTCTGAAACCAAATGGAATGAAGTTGGAGATCAATAACAAAAGGAAAACAAAATCTTGAAAATATGTGGAAATTAAGCAACATACTTTAAGCAACCATAAAGTCAAGGAAAAATCATATGAGAAATTATAAAATATCTTGAGACAAATGAAAATGGAAGCACAACATACCAAAACCTATGGGATGAAGTGCAAGTAGTCTTAAGAAAGACATTTATAACTGTATGTTAAAAGGAAGAAATGACTCAAATCAACAATGAATTTTTTACCTTAATAAACTAAGAAAAGGAACAAAGTAAACTGAAACCTAACAGAAGGAAAGAAATAATGGAGAAGAGCAGAGACAAATAAAATGGAGAATAGAAAATAATAAAGAAAATTAACGAAGTCAAGAGTTAATTCTTTGAAAATATTAATGAAATTAAGTGTTTAATTATGAAGTTAAAAAATGCAGTGTTCCCAAAAACTCATGTATTGAGGGCTTGAGCACCAGACAGAAATGTTTAGAGGTGGGGAATAGAGAAGTAATCCTATCATGATAGCTTTAACTTTATCAGTGGATTAGTCCATTAATGAGATCATACTTTGATGGTATTATTGGGAGGTGGTGGAAATGTGATGGAATCTAGTTGAAGAGAATGTATGATAGAAGCATAACTTTGGGGAAAATCTGGTTCCTGAACCCTTTCTATCTGGCTTTTCTTTTTTCTCTCTGCTTCCTGGCTGCCATGAGGTAAGTAGCTTTCCGCTGCGATGGCATTGTCATGCTGTTTCTGCCTTGCCTTGGGCCTAAAAACAATGGAACTAGTTAACCATAGACTTTTCAAACTGTGAACCAAATAAGTATTTGCTCCTTGAAGTTGCTTTTCTCAGGAATTTGGACACAGTGAAAAGAAACTGGCTAATACACTAAAGGTTAGTTAGATCGACCAAAAAATGAGAGAAAACTCAAATTAAATAAGAAATGATGGTGGGGAAATTACTGCACCTTTTAAGTTAAAGCAGTCTACTCCTAGATATGCATCCTGAGGAACTGAAAGCAAAGACTTGAACACATACTTTTATGCCAGTGTTTGCTGCAGCAGTATTCACATAAACCAAAAGGTAGAAACAACTCAAATGTCTCAGTGAATGAATAGGTAAAAAATGTACTGTATACATACAATGAAATATTATTCTACCATTAAAAGGAATGAAGTCCTGAAACATTTGAAAGCATGACAGAACCTCAAATACAAGATACTAAGTGAAATAAGCTAGAAACAAATAAATATATGGTTTCACTTACATGAACTGAAAAGAATAGACAAATCTATACAGACAAAAAGTAGAGGGCCGGTGAGATGGCTCAGCGGCTTAAGCACCTGCCCAGCAAGCGCGAGGGCCCGAGTTTGACTCCCGGAACCCACATACGAAAAAGGGGCCGGTGATATCGCTCAGCGGCACAGGCGCCTGCTGGCACGCAAGGTCCTGAGGTCGACCACCCGGTACCCACAAAAAAAAAAAAAAAAGTAGAAAAGATGTAACCCAGTTTGTAGGGAGGGGAGAATGGGAAGTTATTGTTTATTGGGTACAACACTTCTGTTTGGAGTAATGAAGATTTAAAAAGAATAGTGGTAATGATTTCACAATCTTTTAAATGTAATTAATGTCACTGAAATGTATGATTATAAATGCTAACGTGTCATTATGTATCAAATGTACATGTGCATTTACCACAGTCTTTAAGAATGAATAATGTAATATGCCAAAACTCATTGAATTATACCCTTTAAATGAGTGAATTATATCTTAGAATAAAGCTATTAAAGAAACAGCAACATGGGCCGGTGAGATGGCTCAGCCGCATAAGCGCCTGCCTTGCAAGCGCGAGGGCCCGAGTTCGACTCCCGGAACCCACATACGAAAAAGGGGCCGGTGATATCGCTCAGCGGCACGAGCGCCTGCCGGCGCGTGAGGTCCTGAGGTCGACCCCCCGGTACCCACAAAAAAAAAAAAAAAAACAAAAAACAAAGAAACAGCAACAGGGCCGGTGAGATGGCTCAGCAGCTTAAGCGCTTGCCTGGCAACTACGAGGGCCCAAGTTTGACTCCCGGAACCCACATGCGAGAAAAGGGCCAGTGATATTGCTCAGAGCCACGGGCACCTACTGGCACACGAGGTCCTGAGGTCGACCCCCGGTACCCACACACAAAAAAAGAAACAGCAACAACTACCAACAAACAACAACAACAACAACAAAACCAATAACATGTGAGACTATGAGAGTATAGAAAAAAAGAACCCCAACAATCAATGTCCTTTTCCAGATAGAAAAATCTTACAAATCCATGTGGGACACTAAAGTACGTCATTCTTCTCTCAGATTCAGTTTCTCCACATCTTGAAATGAAAAGATTATACTAAAATGTCTCTTGGATCTCCTGCAGCTCTGACATTCCAGAATTCTATAACTCATAGGAAAGAATACCCAAGAAAGCACCTGTATTTCACTCTACGAGGAAGCATGTTAGGAAATGTGGATAAAAGATCAGGAGTCCTCGATGGCATAACACTCATTGAAGAGATTTATAATTTGGGAACAGGGGGAAAATACAAAACTATTTTTAAAAATACTGAGAGACTGTAACAAATGGTAAATAAATAGTACTTTAAATTTCAAAAAGATAGCGTTAATTGTTGTTACTCTCCTATTAGCCTGATTTGAAACTCTGTTTTATTTTACTTATATATATATTTTCTTCTTCTCTTTAAAATAAAATAAATTTTTTAAAAAAGATAGTGTTACAGATAGACAGATGAGTTGGTGTCTGAGTAGCACACATGTAGAAGGAGTAGATATAGAGTAGACTACTGTTCCTTTGGATTTGGGGATAAGATGGATCTAGGAGAGAAAACTCTGAAGACCTGGAAGATTTTCAGCAATGATTTATCATATGCTAAGTTATTTACAGAAGGGCATGATGTCTTCAACTAGTATGAGACCAAATATTACTTGGTATGACAATAGCATCAATCAATGAGAAGATAAACCATGACCATTCTGAATTGTTAAAAGCCCTACATGACAGGTAAGATTATAATGGAACACACTGGCAGAACTTCTGCTGTGTTCCTACTACAAATAGGGAGGTCCCAAGTAAATGGGCTGAGTATACATTGAGCTACAATAGGCAGGGTAGCAGAGCAGGTTCAAAGGCATAACTTCTGAGGAAAAGTTCTCTATGGGCCTTAAGTAACAGTAGAGGAAGAAAAACTTCCTCAGAATTGAAAAGAAAATATGACTCATCAAAGAAAACTTCTGATGTGGCTTATATTAGTGCTACACTTCAGGATCTCATATATTTACCATTATAGAGAGCTCTATGGGGTGTAACTGTAACCTGTGGATCCTTAAAAATTGAACATCTAAGCTGCAAAAGTGCAAGAGCAGAAAGCTACAGTCCGTCCTAGATCACATTGGGAAAACTTATAGAGATGGGAAGTGTCTGTTATAGAGAAGTGCACTGAAGTAAAATAATACTACCAGGGCTTCTGGTGGGTTAATGCTCAAATTAGCCAACAACCAACAGGAAATGGTGAAAAGACAATGAAATACCTTTGAAATTCTGGGTGGGACAGGCTTCCTTATACTTGCCCTTTCTGAATCTTAAATTAATAAAATCCTAAGGCCAGGCTGAGGATAATGTTTGTGACAGTATACATATTACACTTTCCTGCCCCCAAATAGAGATGTAACTCCTTTACCTCCATGAAGGTTAGGAACTGTGGATAAGAGATTGGGAGTGCTGAATGATGGTGAGAGGAGAACACTCTTTCCCAAGTGGTTTTGTTCTCCATAATTCTGAGGACACTTCTCTACCCTCCTCACGTAAGAAATAACTAATAGTTTTTACCCAGGAATTCCCATATGGAATGTGGATTTAACCAAAGCTAAACAAAGTTTGTATTTTCAAGAGTTCTGACCTAGAAGACACTGATTCAATTGGAAAATCTGGAAGTGTTAGAAACATTGGGTCTTTGAGAAGATGATGGCTTTTCTAGATGAAAATATTAAGGTGAATGCTAGATTTCCTAACACCATATCTGGTATTCTTGAAGGTCTGAAAAGAAAAGAGAGCTATTTTATACAAAAATGTAGATGTCAAATGCAATATTGACCAGATGTTCTTTCTCTCTCTCTCTCTCTCTCTGTCTCTGTCTCTTTCTGCCTGCCTTTCTATCTCTGACAGTATGTTTCCGCATTTGTACCTCTGTCTCTCCATTTCTATCTTTTTGTTCACTTACTCTGCATTAGCTCTGTCCCCATATTTGGGTCCCTTACTCCATCTTCTAAGCACATACTGCATATCTTCATCTTCATCCTTTATCTACAGCCTTCCCTGTAATGCTTAGGATAGCTCTTACAACTTTGTGTACAACCTAAGCACAGCTTATTACAAATAAGCTGGGAATCAAAGGTCTCCATGAATCCATAAGGAATCCCAGATTTTTTTTTTTGAAACAAGGTGTCACAAGGTCACTGAATTACCTAGGCTGGGCTAGAGTTTGCTGTTCTGTAATCCCTTCAGAGTGCTGAGATTACAGGCATGTGCCATGGCACTCAACTGAATCCCAGGAATTCTCATCTATACCCCTTAGACCTGTGTTGAGGGAAAATAATATAGTCTGTTACCTATAAGGTATGATTTAAAAGCTGCTTTAAGCTGTCTTGCTCACTATGCAGTATGGAATCATAAATGTTGCCATTAGAAAATTATTCACTTGGGATTCATCATCATTATAGACCTCTTTAAATGCAAATTCTTGAGAAGCATTTGGTAACAGTTCTGGAGCAGTGACCTGAAAAGTGCTTATTAATTCATCTTTATTCAGAAGATGGTGTGGAAATGGTGGAGTGATGAATACACAAACTCTCCAAGATTAAGTATCCAGACTCTGGAAAACAACAACTTGGAGAAAGAACAAAGAGAAAAGTCGTTCCCTGGGAGCCAGGAAGGATCTGACAAAAAAATTACTAAAATGTACTGAGAAAGAAACAGAACACAACACAGAGAAGAGAAGAGACCTCTGCACTTTCTTCACAGATTGAGCAGCTGGAAGTCACTCACTGGTGCTTGCAAGACAAAGTGAAAGGGAAAATTCCTCCTCATGGAGAATTACAGTAGAACAGACCAGACTAGCAGTAGTTGTGATCTACAAGAAAAGCTTGGAACTCTGGCCCCAGTGTGTCCTTCTACAGGCAACATCTGGTGAGCAACTCTAAGATAAGTGCCTTCCATACCCCTAGAGAAGGGTTGATTGTTTAAACCAGAATGCACAGTAGTTATTTTTCTTATTGCTGAGACAAAATACCCAACACTCACCAGTAAAAGGAGGAAAGGTTTATTTGCACTCAGAGGTTTCAGTCCATAGTAATCTGGCTCCAAGGCAGGATGGCATAGTAGAGGGGCATAACAGAGGAGAAACAGTCAATGGCATGGCTGGCAGAAGGTAGCAAGCAGCAAGTAGAAAGCCGGCCTTTCCCTTTTATCCCATACAGGCTACAAAGGTTTTGGGTGGTGCCATCCATATCCATGGTGGAACTTCTGTCTTCAGTAAATCCATTCAGTCACACCCAGAACTCTACTAATTCTGATCAGTGGATTAATTTATTACCACACACCCTTAATCCTAGAATCACACACACTATATCCAGCAAGCTCCAAAAAGCCCCACCTATGAGTGCATGAGGCTTTGGGGGGACATTTACATACAAGCCATAACAGTATCAGCAATTTTACCATAAGGAAATTATTCACTTGGAATTCACCACTGTTTTAATATTACAGACCTCTTTAAATGCATACCCCTGGAGACAGGTGCCATTTTGGGGAAGAGTTGATTGTTTGAGACCCACAGAAGCCACTTGGCTCTACTCCAGAGTGCTCAGTGTTGTGTTCCCAAGGTAACTGGGTAATGAACAGCCACAGAAGACAGCTGGCAGTCAGAGAGCAGGCTAGTGTCATGGTGTGTGTCTAGATGTCCCTTCCCAAAACCTCATGCAGTCATAGAGTCTTTTTGGAGGCGGCTGAATCTAGAGTGTGATTGATTTGTAGTGCAATGCTGGGATTAATGGTGCTGGGATTAAAGGTGGGTGATTGCTGGATCATCTAGTGATTGGATTGGTAACCCCCCAATCCCGATAGACTGGATACTATATAAGGGACAGAAAGAGACTTGTCTTTCTCTCTCTCTTGCTGCTTTTGCTGTCTTCCACTGCCATGAACTGTTGCCCCTCTGCCATGCCACCCTGCCTTGGAGCCACCAATTATGGACTAAAACCTCCACAAACTGTAAACTAAATAAACCTTTCTTCCTTTAACTTTGGGTGTTGAGTATTTTGTCTCAGCAATGAGAGAAAAGTAACTAAGACAGCTAGAAAGAGACCCCCTAAGGAGTTTGAGCTAAAAGATGCATAACCAACTTCCACAGCCAGAGGCCAAGCTCAGCCTGAGTTCCACTGGATTTGAAAGTTGCAGCATTGGCATCCTTGTCCTACTTCCTGCTGATGCCTGAAGGCAGCATGAATTTGGGATCAGACTGCCATTTTTTATCTAGCAGCATGAAGAGGGCCAATACTACCACAAAATTGCACATTAAATATAGCAGAGAAATTTCTTATATTGTCTTTTTCTTCCTTCCTTTTTTGTGTTTTTTTCTGTTATAAATATGTGTTTTTTCTTCTTCACTAGCTTATACAGAAAGTGAATTTTCCCTTATCCTTTTATTTTGTTTGTTTCTATTTCATTTTAAATTGCTTTATCTTACTTGTTTTTTTGTTTTTCCTGTTGTTTCCTATTGCTTTCCTTGTCTCTCTTTTAATTTTTCTCCTTTTAATATTTTTCTCTTATTTATATTATCATATAATTTCATTTTGCCTTTTTAATCTCTTATTTCTCATCAGTTTCTTTTTGTTACCACTATCTAATGCTAAAAGCATCACTGTAACCCATTAGGATCCCTTGGTCCACGTCTTTCTCTTCCTTCTTATATCTTACAGTTTAAAGTTTCAATTTTTTCTTCTTGAATTCCTCTGTTTCCAACCCACTATATGTTAAATAGCATAATTATAAAGGTTTATGGTCTTTAGATAGTTAAAGCTATAAAATTACTGATGACTTATTTCTATCACTATATGAAATATAGCTGTCACTTTTAATATATATTAGCTGTACATAAATATATGGATTGCCCTCATGTTTATGTTTTACTTGTGAATTTCTTTTCTAGGGTAAAGGGAGGCACCTAAGGCTAGCTGACACAGTGTAATTGGTTCTTATGGTATGTTAATAGCCACCTTGCTTTGGATGATACTACTATAGCTGATTTGCTTGGTATTGGTTGCATAATTGTTGTGATTAGTGGCTTTTTCTATAAGTCAACAGCCAGTTTACATTCTGACATTAAATATACTAAGGTACATTTCCTGGGACCTGGATATTGAGCCAATTACACTGCATTCTGCCCTCCCAAATTAACCAAGGTTGTTGGATATTGGGACAGAGGCAAAGGATTGTATTTAGCAACACCCAAAGTACATCACTGAAAAAAAGTAACTAATGATACCTCTATACTAGTAACAAATTATTTACAATATATGTGTCCATAGACCTCAGCCAAAACAAAAGAAAACAAACAACAAAAAGAAGCATAAGAAGACAAGGCAACAAAATGCCTCCCAAAACTCCACACTCTCCTAAAGCTAATCTAGGGGGAATCGAGAGGGAGGATAACATAAGCCACACACCTGAATTACTCAAATGTGTAGAAAAGAGATCAAAGATATATTCAGTGGAATAACAAAAAAATATGATTAAACAGATAATGGAAGTACTAACCAAAATGATCCTGAAGCTTTCAGAAGACCTTAATAAAAACCTAGATGAGATAAACAAATTGATTAAAAACTTGAATGACCAATTTAGCAAAGAATTAGAATCCTAGAAGAGGTTTAATCAGAAATCCAGGAGATTAAAAATTATATTGAAAGTATGGGTAGCAGAAGTGATCAATGTGAAAAAGAATCTCATAACTATAAGACAATGATGCTTTTAAAGATCAGCTACCAAAAGACATCTTAAATGCAACAGAAAAACATGAAAAATTGATACGATAGCTCCTAGATAAACGCAAAGAAGACTAAACTAATAGTAATAGGAATAACTGAAAAACCAGAAGACTCCACAGATGACATAAAAATCCTGTTCACAGAAGCAATGGCAGAAAAATTCCCAAATATAGGGAAAGAAATGAGCATACAGATAAGTGAGGCATATAGAACTCCAAATAGCAATGACCAAAAGAGAAGCTCTCCACACCACATAGTAGTCAATATACTAAAAGTCTATCAGAACAAAATCTTAAAAGCTGTTAGAGTAAAACAATGAATCACATATAAAGGTAAACCCATTTGTTAGAGTAGATTTCTCAACACAAGCCTTAAAGGCTAAGAGAACTGGGAGTGAAGTGTTTAAATCCCTAAAAGATATCAAATTCCAACCCCAACTTATGTAACCTGCCAAATTTCCTTCAAAACTTAGGGAGAAATAAAGTATTTCCATAACAAGGAGCACCTCAAGAAATTAATGCTCACTAAATCAGCATTACAAAAAAAATCTAAAGGATATCTTAGAGAGAGACAATGAAGCCAACAATGGCAATGACTCGAAAAGTATGAATACACCTGGCAGGATGCACAGATAATCAAAAGAGAAATTAAGGAAATCAGCAACAGGAAAACAATGTAAGTGAAGGAATAAGTCAATAACTTTCACTAGTGATTATCAATGTGAATGGCCTTCACTCACTAGTCAAAAGACACAGATTGGCAGAATGGATCAAGAAACAAATTGAATTATATGTAGTATATAAGAAACATATTTAATTCAAAAGAAATACAAAAATTAAAAATCAAACAATGGAAAATGCAACTAGAATATGGACAAAAGAAGGAGTAGTTATCCAAATTTCAGACTAAATGTATTTCAAGCCAAAAGCGATCAAAAGAGACCAAGAAGGTCACTACGTATTGTTTAAGGGAACAATTCAACGGGAAGAGGTAACAATAATAAACATTTATGCACCAAACACTAGTGCACACAACTTCATAAAGCAAACCCTGTTAGACAAGGAAAATCAGACATTTACCAATACAATTGTGATGGAGGACTTCAATATCTTTCTTTCACAAATGATCAGTGCAAAAAAGAATCAACAAAGAAATATAACAGTTGAACCAAACTTTTGAACAAATGAATTTAATAGGTATGTTTCAGTGTTCCATCCAACAACAAAGAATACATATTCTTCTCAGCAGCACATTGTGTTTTCTCCAAAGTAGACAACACACTAGCCAATAAAGTACGCTTAAGTGAATGCAAAAAAAAAAGAAAAATCACGGGCCGGTGAGATGGCTCAGCGGCATAAGCGCCTGCCTTGCAAGCACGAGGGCCCGAGTTCGACTCCCAGATCCCACATACGGAAAAGGGGCCGGTGATATTGCTCAGCGGCACGGGCGCCTGTTGGCGCACGAGGTCCTGAGGTCGACCCCCTGGTACCCACAAAAAAAAAAAAAAGACAAATCAAAATTATCCTATGCATATTATCAGATCTTAGTGTAATGAAAATATAAATTAATGGCAAAAATTTTGCAAACACATATAAATGAAACAACACCATCTGGAATAATTAATGGGTCTCAGAAGAAATGAAGAAATTAGACATTTACTAGAACCAAATGATAATGCCAATAAAACATACTAGAATCTACAGGACATAATGAAAGTAGTCCTAAGAGGTAAGTTTATGGCTGTGAATGCCAACATCAGAAACAAAGAGAACTTAAATAAATAACCAAAAGATGAAACTCAAGGTCCTAGAAAAACAAGAACAATTCAAACCCAAAGCTAGCATGAGGAAGAAAATTATAAAGGTTAAAGCAGAAATAAATGAATTTGAGACTAAAAATAATACAAAGAATCAGTGAGTTAACAAGCAGTTTTTTGAAAGATTAAACAAAATAGACAAACACACAATCTTAAAAAAAAAGGAAAGACTCAAATCCATGCAGTTAGAAATAAATAAAGGTGAAATCACAACGGATTCTCCTGAAATCCAGAAGATCATGGATAACTACTTTGAGAAACTGTGCACAAATAAAATGGAGAGTTCATAAGAAATGGATAGATTCCTAGAAACATATGAACCACTAAAGCTGAAGCAAGAATATATAAAAATCCTGAATAATCCAAAATTGGTCAATAAAATTGAAAAATAGTTAAACAACTACTGACTAAGAAAATCCCAGGTCCCATCTGACTCACTGTTGAATTCCACAAGAATTTTAAAGAAAATTTAATGCCAATACTCTTCAAATTATTTAATGAAATCAAAGGGAAGCAGTCCTCCCAAAGTTATTCCTAGAAGCAAGTATTACCCTGAATCTAAATCCAGAAAAGGACCCAACCCAAAAAGAACTACAGGCCAATCTCTTTAATGAACATAGATGCAAAAATCTTCAACAAGATACTGGCAAGCAGAATGCAGAAAATCATCAAAGAGGTCATACACCATGACCAGGTAGGTTTCATCCAAGGGATGCAAATATGGTTCAACATACACAATCAATAAACATGATACACCACATAAATAAAAGCAAAGACAAAAATCATGTGATCATCACAATAGACCCATTAAAAACATCTGATAAAATTCAACATCCATTCATGATAAAAATCTTGAGGAAAATAGGTATAGAAGCTCTTCATCTCAATCTAATAAAAGTCATCTAGGACAAACCAATAGCTAACATCATATTAAATACAGAGAAGCTGAAAGCTTTCCCTCTTAAATCAGGGAAAGGGCAAGGCTGTCTATTCTCACCACTCCTATTCAATATAGTTCTTGAAATATTAGAGTAAGCAGGCAAGAGAAAGAAATAAAAGGGATATGGATAGAAAAGGAAGAAGTTAAATTATCATGACTTGATGCTAACATGATCTTCTATGTAGAAGACCCCCAAAATCACCAAAAGATTCTTAGAATTAATAACCAAATTTGGTAATGTGGAAGGATACAAAGTCAACACTCAAAAATCACTAGCATTCCTGTACACCAACAACACACTCAAAAAGCAAAAATTTAGGAAAAAAAAAAAAAAAACATCTCTTAGAATAGAATCAAGTAAAATTAAACACTTAGGAATTAACCTAACCAAGGAAGTGAAAGACCTCTACAATGGAAACTACAGTACTCTGGACAAATGATTAAAGTTGTTATCAGAAAATGAAGAAATATTCCCTCTTCCTGGATAGACAGAAGTAATATAGTCAAAATGATTATATTTCCAAAACTGTTATACAAAATTAAATCAGTTTCAATAAATATACCAGTAGTATTTTTCACAGAATTAGAGAAAATAATCATAAAAATCTTATGAAACAAGAAGATACCTTGAATAGCTAAAGCAATTCTGAGCAACAAGTGCAAGGCAAGAGGCATCACAATACAGGACTTCAAGTTATACTACAAAGCTAAGGTGATTAGAATAAACACATAGCATTGGGAAAAAAACCCCGAGACTTCTGGATCCATAGAATAGGATAGAGGATGCAGAAACAACTCCAGACACACTGAGCTACTTTATCTTTGACGAAGAGGCCAAATACTTTTGCAGAAGGAAAGATAGCCTCTTTAACAAATGGTGTTAAGAGAACTGGCTATCCACATACTGAAAATTGAATCTAGACCCTTATTTCTCACCATATACTAAACTAAAATCAGACGAATTACAAATGGCCAATAAATACATGAAAAAATATTCAACATTGCCAAGCATTCAAGAAATACAAATTAAAACACCACTGAGATCCCATCTCCCTCCAGAAAGAATGGCTATATTCAAGAAATCAAATAAAAACAAATTATGGAGAGGTTGTGGGGGATAAGGAAGTCTTCTTCATTGTTGGTGTGAGTATACACTGGTACAACCACTCTGGAAATCATTATGACAATTTCTAAAAAATCTAAAAATAGAAATTCCATTTGGCCCAGGTAGTTCCCTTCTAAGTATCTTCCTGAAAGAGCTAAAAATATCATATTACCATGATACATATGTACCCATATTTAAAGCAGAACAATTAAAAACAGCTAAATCTTGGAAACAGCCTAAATTTCCATCAACAGATGGATAGGTAAGGAAAATGTGGTATTTATACACAATGGAGTACTACTCTGACATAAAGAAGGATAAACTTGAGTCATTTGTAGCAAAATGAATGCACCCTGAGACCATAATGTGAAGTGAAGTAAATCAGACAAATGAGCTTAAATATTGCATGGTTTCTTTTATATGAGAATCCCAATATATAAATAAAGTACAAACTAAAGACAGTAGGAAATAGAGAGATGGATCTTTGGCATATGGGAAAGAAATGAAAGATGGATCAATGGGGTAGGGAAAGAAGATTAATTTTAAAAAAGGTGAGGATTATTAAGTGTTGTGTACATGCACCAAGTTTTTCTGAGGAATGTGATCATCATGTGTGTTAAACATCTATCTATCTATCTATCTATCTATCTATCTAATCTTTAAGAGGAACAGGGAGAGAGGGAAAAAGAGTGGGTTAAAAAAGGAATTGAGAAATGTCTTGTACATGTATCAATTCCCCATGATGAATGTAATTATAATGTACGATAAGCATGTACCAATAAAAAAGAATGAAAAGTAACAATTCATCTTTCTTCAATAAAATCAGAAAATACAGTAAGTACTAAAAATAATCCAATTCTGTAGGAAAGGAGTAATGCATTTAGGCTTATTCAATGTCAGAATATCAGGGTTGGAAGTGAACATAGAATCTCTTTATTTCTTCCAATCACACCCTATGTTCCTCTCACTGCATAAATTACCCTCTTACACACTCAATCACTTTATCTTATTTTTATTTTATTTTTATTAGTATAAAATGTATACATAATGGAATACTACTCTATCATTTTAGACATAACTATATGGTTGCTGTCAGGCTTGATTATACATTGGAAACATCTAGGGAACTTTAAAATAATCACAATGTTTATGCCACACTGAAAATCAACTAATTCGGAGTTTCTGAGAACAGAAACCAAACACTGGTATTCATTTATTTTTTCCAGAAGATTAAACTGGGCAGATTGGATTGCATAAAACATAGGTGGCTACCTCTCCTTGCACATCTCCAGAGGTAAGTAGCTACCCAAGGCAACCTATTCCACCTGTTGAGAGTTCTGCTTCTTCACAAATTTCTTACCTTGATTCAAAATAATCTCAGCCATAGTTTCTACACACAAGTCCCAACTGTTCTATGTTGTAGACACGCAGATGGTTTTCTGACGTATGACAACCTTTCAGAAGTCTGAAGACTGAGATTGTAGTTTTTGAGTCAAGTTTTCCCTAGGCTAAACAAATCCTGATACCTTCAACTATTTTCCATCTTCTTAGTGTTCCCACCCTCCTACAAATTGATTCTTGCCTTACCAACAACTGATTATGAGTTTATGACTTGGAACCATCTGATGAGGGAGAGTTCACTATCTTCTGAGGTAGCTCATTTCATATTTGAATAGATTTAATCATTTAAAAGTTTTCCTTGTGTCTAGTTGAAATCTTTGTCCCTATGGCCTCTAACCAGGGATCCTTGATCTTCCATTACAGCCATGCAGGCCCTGTATACTATTACTGCCTTATGATGGCCCTGCAGTGGTCTGAATATAGAAACCAAATCCACCCCCTACCCCTTTTCGTTTTCCTCCAAGACTCAATAGGCCCGGTTCCTTCAACTGCTCCTTAAAGGACTTGGGATCCAGTTCCTTCTCAATCCTAATTACTATTTTATAAATAAGGTAAGTTTTGTGCAGGTCCTTCTCTTTTTAAAATTTTTGTTGTTAAATATTTGTATTAGTACATGTTTCCAGTATATGTGATTACATTCATCGTGAGGAGTTGGTGCATGTAATAACATATCTTAATTCTTTTTACTTCCCCTTCTACTGTACCTCTTCCCTCCCTTTATTTCTTGTGCAGTTCCTTCTGAAAGAATTGGACTAGAGCCTCCTAACAGTGTTTCTGGTAGGGTCTAAGCTGCCCAAATTAAAGTTGGGGCATCACTACATCTGTCTGGGCTCTAAATATCCCATGAATACAGTTCCTATGGCTTGCATTTTGGTGGCATCTCCATCCATAGCTGACTTTCATTGAACTGACCATCATCTGAACTCTATAAAAGTCATTTATTTTTTCCTGATCCTAAACTCTGTATTCCTCTACGTGAGCTTCTGTTTCAGATAAATCTGATCCCTCAAAGTAAATGGTTATTTTGTATCCCATACCTATGACTGTAGAAACTTGGATTGTGTGGGGGACAGTATGTATAAATCATAAGTGTGGAGTCTGTACTTGGTACATGTTTCTATCTCTACCATGTGCGTCATGTACTTCTCAGTTCCTGTCTTACACTTTCTCTAGACTGCTTTCACTCCAGATCACTCTTCAGTAGCCTATTCACTTGCAATATCAGTCGCTTTCATTTTTTCAGTATCTGGCTTACTTTTACTCCCCCACAATCTTCTCCGACCAAAATCTTGCAATATAAACAGAACCAATCTCAGCCACTTTCCTTGGCTTCAGTAACACAACCTTACCAAAACTCTTTATATCATTGCAATTACTGGTTTCCTGTCTCCTTTACCATTTTTTTGGCTTAGCAGTGCTCCCACCAAAACAATGGGCATTCTTCTGTTTTAGGAATTAATTCTCAGTTCTTGGCTTAATTTAGGTGAAAGCCTGCAAGCTGGCATCCTGGTATTGACTCTCCATTTACATCCTGTAGGAAAATTGCATAAACAAATTTATTGGTGTCTGGCATCTGTTAAAATTTGTGCAGATGCTCCAACAGTAGGTGACTGATCACTTGATCCACTACTCTCAGGAAAGGCTGTCCTTGAATGCCAGATTAATCACTAGTGGAAAGCAAGATGAACTTTTTAGCTGCCCATTAATGCTTGATTCCTTGCATTGATAGTAGGAGATATGGAATGGATTCCCTTGACTCTACTGAACTTCTCTTGTATACTATAAAGCAGAGTCCAGAACACAAGGTTCAGAAAATACTTAGAAGTTACCTGTTGCAATGTATTTAACTCAAACATTGTCCTCCTGACATAGTAATGAAACACCAACTTTTCAGAAGCCTGGGACAGGAAATAAAATTAAAACAGGTAGGGCAAGGAAGTATAGTTTCGTGAGAGAGGTGGCACAGGTAGAGACCATTATTTGAGCTAATGGAGTCAAAAGTGAGAAACAAATGCTTAAACAGGACTTGTGCCTCCTCATTGTAAATCTTGAGGAAAAGAAAAAACTTGATCTGGAAGAAGTTTGATACTCTGAATAGAACTGATTCACAGGATAGTGTTTTCTAGCTTCTCTTCCCCTCAGTCCTGGGAATTAGGAGGTCTGTATAACAGTCCTATGTTTACTGTTGACCCTTGGTGTGACCATGGGTAACTGTGTAAACCACTCTGGGTTACAATTTCCCCATTTGGAAGACATATTTTAGTTCTGGCACTTTGTGATTCTGTGGCTCAAAAACCTGGCAAGGTTTTTCCTGTGGAGATATTGCAATCCTAAACAAATGTTTAAGCAAGGCAGGTCTATTTACTTTTGTTCCAAACCTGGAGTAGTTGTACAATAAAAGGGGCCAATTGTCCCCATTTCCATTATGGCAAGGATAGAGATAAATTGGTTTATACCAGCATTGCTGTTGGTAATGAAAATGGGATAATCACTCTGGCAAACAATTTGGCAGTTTCTTATAGAATGAAACATATAATTGCACTCTTTGTCATTTTTCACAGAGAAATAAAAATTTACATTGACACACAAATGTCCACAACAGCCTTATATGTAATGTCAAAAAATTGGAAATGACTCAAATGTACTTCAACAAATGAATAAATTATGCATGGTATATCAGTACCATAGAATACTGTTTTTCAATGAAAAGGAATGAACTATTAGTACATACAAGTTTGATGAATTCAAAGACAATTATATTAAGTGAAAATGTCAACCTCAAAATGTTTTATACTGTATGATTCCATTATATGACATCTTCAAAAGTGACAAAATTACAGTGATAAAGAGCAGATCAGTGAAAATTCTGTTCATTGATCCTGGATTCACCAAAAAGGAACTGAAGAAAAAATTTCAATGGTCTGCAGCATTTTCATTTATCAGCTGCCCACTGGATGTAGAAATTCAACTTTACTTGATGTATTTGACCAACCAGGATAATTTCCATTTAAGAGAGCTTGGCTTCTCCATATCCTTGCAATTAACTTGTTTTTCTTCCCAAGAGATAGACATTTCTGGTGTACTTCTTCTAATAAGCCACTCTATCAGAAGCTGGCAATTTGCAGCTTTGCACATGAATTTAAAATCTACTTGGCAGCATAGAGAGTTTCTTGTGCCACTCCCCTGATTTGATGCTGGAAGACTTTATGTAGCATGTCAAATAGAAAGTCATCTAGTCTCTGTGTACAAATCTAATGCATTCTCTCCCAAGCTAAGCAATTTCATCTCAGAATAGCTCAAGCTATTGAAAAATGTTCCCTTATTTCCCACCCTGTGGTCTCACAAAATCCATATTCTTTTCCAACAAGACAGAGACTAGTTGCTACTGAGTTTCTAATGAGGTTCAGGCTTTTCAATTGAACTTGGTTCTCTTTATATCTACCCTCTTCCATAGTTGATCTTATCCAAGCCCTTGTCATCAAATATCATGCGTAGGTCAAAAATTCCTAGAATTATATCTCTAGCCCTGTCCTTTCTGAACAGATTTCTATATCCAGTGATTTAAGTGATTTTTCACTTAGATGTAAGAAAGCCTCTTGCATCACAATCTCACTCAAAATGATTCTTTTCCCCAAATATGATTATTTTCTATGGTTCTCATCAGTGAATAGTTCTATTACCCTTCCAGAGATCTGGATACACTTCTGATATTTTCCTCTTCTGCCACCCAAATATCTAGGTTATTACAAGGACCTATCAATATTTACCTCCTAAATATCTATTGAATACTATCATTTCCAATAATGTTATTTCCAATCCTTCTGCTACAGCCCTATTTTCTCATTTGGATTACTAAAATGAGCTCCCAAAATTATATATGAATTCATGACTTTGACATTTGTCCTTCATCCTGCAGCCAAATAATTTTCCCCAAGCATGGATCTGATCAGTTTTCCCACCCCTGCCCTTTCCTAGAAACACTTTCATGACTTATTTCTATTACTCTTAGTATGAAGAAAAAAATTCTTGCAACAAGCTAAAGGCCTTGCAGTTTCGGGAATTTCTGATATGGTTTGGATGTTTTGAATGTTCCTTAAAGAGTCATATGTTCCTATTGTGGCAGTGATTAGAAGTAGGGGACCATTGAGAGGTGAAGGCCTTACATTCAGTTGGAGATGCACTCTTGGAGGAGGTTATGGAGCCTCCATCTCTCCCTGGGTTTCCTTTTTCAATATGTAATATTTTTTCTCCTGCAAATTCTCCTACCATCTGCTGTGAGATCTTCACAAGAGTTGAGATGATGCTGGTGGCATGACATCAAATCTCTAGAATAGTGAGTTAAATAAAACTTTTTTCTGTATAAAGTTAGCATGCTTCAAGTATTATGTTATATTAACCCAAAATGGATGAATATACTAGCCCACATGTCCAGATCTTTTTCCGTGTTTTTTTCTCATTTTCTGGTCTCAGTCTCACTGTCCTTTTTCACTTCCTTCAATGAATTGTGCTTTCTTTTGTTCTAGGACCTCTGCCTATCCTGTTGTATTTGAAGGGTTTTTCCCCACCTCCATGCATTCATTTGTTTTTTATCTGGTTATTTTCTGCTCTTTTCTTTAAATTCTTGATTTTTATCCATGACTGCAGTACATAATGATCACATTTTTGTGGGGAGTTGCTACATGTACATAACATATATAAATTCTTTTTCATCACATTTCCCTCCCCCCTTAAGCCTCCCTCCATATCTTGGTCCTCTTCTCTTTCACACTCTTTATTTCCCACTGTCTTTAATTTTCTCTTTTTTATATTGGGGGTTCTTATATAAGAGAAACCATGTGATATTTAATCTCGTGTGTCTGATTTCTTTCACTTAAGGTGCATACATTTTTCCTACAGGTGACGTTTATCTGTTTTATGGAGAGTAGTACTCCATGGTGCATAAATACCACATTTAGTTTATACACTCATCTGTGGATGGACGTACAGTATAGGCCACTTTCAAGGTGTAGCTATTGTGAATTTTACTGCTATAAAAATGGGTATACATGTATTACTATAATATGGTGTCTTTAACACCTGTGGGAAGAAACCTCAGAGAGGAATAGATGGATTGAATGAAATTTCTAATGTTAGTTTTTTTGAGGAATATCCAGACTGATTTTCATAGTGTTTGTACCAGTATACATTTATGCCAATAATTTAGGAGATCCCTTTTCTTGTCAGCCTCTCCAGCATTTGCTATTATATGACTTCATGATGACAACCATTTTTTCTGGAGTAAGATGGAATCTCAGTGTGGCTTAAATTTTCATTTCTGTAATGACCAGAGATATTGAACATTTTTGTGTATATATTGGCCATCTGCACTTCTCAGAAGTGTCTATTCATTTCGGTTGCCCATTGTTAGATTGAGTCTTTCATTTTTTGGGGGGGGTCTAATTTTTGTATATCTTTATATATTCTATATATTAGTTCTCAGCTTGAGGAAAAGCTGGCAAATATTTTTACCATTTTGTAGGTTGTCTCTTCAATCTGTTGTTTGTTTCCTTTGCTGTACAGGAACTTTTTAATTTGATATGATTCTATTTGTTGGTTCTTGATGTTATTTCTTGTGCAATTTGTTTTCTGTCCAAAATGTCCTTGCCTACCCCTATGTCTTTCTGCAGATGAAGTCTTTCTGTTTTAACATTTAGATAATTGATCTATTTTGATTTTAACTTAGTACACAGGAAGATATGTGGGTCTAGATGCAATCTTCTGCATATGGATAACCATTTTTCCCAGCATCCTTTATTAAGGAGGCTATCTTTTCTCTAGTGCATGTTTTAGGCCACTTTGTCAAAGATCATATATGGAAATGTGCCAGAGGCTATGTCCACATCTTTTATTCTGGTCCATTGATACATGCGTCAGTTTTTGTGACAGTATCATGCTGTTTTTATCAATGTGGCTTTGTAATATAACTTGAAATCCAGGACTATTATGTTTCCTGCTTTGACCCTATTTCCCAGGATTGATTTTGAGGTTCTGGTTCCCTTCTGGTTCCATCTGAATTTTCAGATTGTTTTCTCTGGTTTAGTGAGGGATGCTGTTGATATTTTGATTGGAATTATGTTAAATTTGTGTACCAGTTTTGGAAGTATGATCATTTGAACTGTATTGGTTCTGCCTATCTTAGAACTGAAGATATCTTTCCATTTCCTGATGACCTCTTGCATTTCCTTTTTATAGAAGTCTAGATTTTACTATTGATGTCTTTCACTTCCTTGATTAGGTTAATTCCTAACTATTTAATTTTTCTTGATGCTCTTATGGATTGTATTGTTCTCCTAATTTCTTTCTCAGTGAGTTCATTATTGGTGTAGAGGAATGCTATTGATTTTTCTGTGCTGATTTTTGTACTCTGCTACATTGCTGATTTTAGTTATTAATTCTAAGTGTCTTTTGGTAGGAAATTCTGGGTCTTCTATGTAGGGCAGTTATGGTGAACCTTTTAGAGCTTTCAATGATACAAGCAGCCCACTGCACCATGCATACCATAGGTTTGCCACCACTGACATAGAGGATCACGTCATCTGCAAATAATAATAAATTGACCCCTTCGTTTCCTATCCCTTTTTTTTCTTTCTCCTTTCTGGTTAATCTGGCTTATATTTTGAGTACTATACTGAACAAAACTGGTGATAGTGGATATCCTTGTATTGCTCCTAATTTGACATGAGATACTTTCAGTTTTCCCCTATTTAATATATTGTCAGTAGGTTTGTCATAAATGGCTTTTAACATACTGAGATAAGGTCCTTCTGTCCCTATTTTTCAGGATTTTTTTTATCATGAATGAATGTAGGATTCTATCAAAGGATTTTTTTTGCATCTATTGAGATGGTCTTGTGATGTATTACATTGACTTGTATGTGTTGAACCATCCTTGTATCCCTTGGATGAAAGTTACTTTCTCATGGCATGTGATTATTTTGATGATTTGTTGCAATCTATTTGCCAGGATCTTGTCAAAAATTTTTGTCTCTGAGTTTATGAAAGAATTTGTCCTATAGTTTTCTTTATTTGTTGGATCATTTTCTGGTTTTGGAATCAAAGGAATGTTAGCTTCCAGAAATGACTTTTAGAATACAACTTCCTTTTTAATTTCATTAAAGAGGTGGAAGAGTGCTGGCAGTAGATCTTCCCTGAAGTTCTTGTAAGATTCAGTAGTAAATCCACCAAGACTTGTGCTTTTCTTAATTGGTAGGTTTTTTAAATTACTGTTTCAATTTCATTGCCTGTTACTGGATTACTCATGATTTTAAGTCTTCTTGGTTCAGTTTTCCCAATTTGTATGTAGCTAGGAATCTATCCATTTATTCAGAATTCTGCAATTGATTTGAGTAAAAGTTTGTGAAGTTGTTGCTAATAATTTTCTGGATTTTGGTGGTGCCATTGTGATTTCATATTTTTCATTTTTATTTGCATTGATTTGGCCTTTTCTTTCCCTTTTTTTGTAAAATTGGTTAAGGGTTTGCCTATTTTGTTTATTCGTTCAAAAAATCAGCTCTTTTATTTATAAGTTCTTTATCATTTTTTAGCCTCAATTTCATTAAATTCTGCTTCTATCTTTATAATTTCTCCTTCTTGTACTAGCTGTGGATTTGGGTTTGGATTGTTTGCTTTTCTAAGACCTGCATGTCCATGATTAGGTTATTTATTTGGGTTCACTCTGTTTCTCTGATGTGGGCATTCACAGCTATATACTTCCCTCTTAGGACTGCTTTCCTCATTTCCCTGAAGTTCCTGTTTGTTGTACTGGCACTGTCTTTTGACTCTAGGAACTGCTGATTTCTTCCTTGATTTCTTTTGTGACCTATTAATTATTCAAGTGTGTAGTCATTAATTTCCATTTGCGTAATTTCTGTGGTTTCATTTGCTATTGTTTTTTAGTTCCATTGTGCTATGATCTCATAATATACATGGGATAATTTCAACTCTTTTTCATTTATTTAAACATGCTGTATTGGATAGTATGTGGCCTACTCTGGAGAAAGTTCCATTTGCTGCTAAGAAGAATATGTATTCTATTGTAGGAAAGTAAAATGCTCTGTAGATATTTATTAAGTCCATTTCTTCAAAGGTTTCTTTCAACTCTGATATTTCCTTTTTGATATTTTTCTAGTTGATCTATCTGTGACAGTGAGGTATTGAGGTCCCTCACTATATTTGTGTTGAAGTTTATCTGACATTTTATGTCCAGTAGTGTGTGCTTTTATGAAATTGAATGTGCTGGTGTTTGGTGCATATATATTTATAATTATTATCACTCCTAATGAATTGTTCCCTTACCCAATATATAATAACATCCTTTGCCTCCTCTGATCAATTTTGGCTTGAATTCTACATTGTCTGAGAAAAGAACAGCTACTCTTGGTTGTTTGGGGGTTTCCATTGCATTCAATATTATTTTTCATCTCTTGACTTTTAGTTTATGTGTTAGTTTTGGTTAAATATATTTCATTTATGAAGTATATTCTTAGATTTTGTTTCTTGATCAATTTTGCTCTTATCTGATTATTTACTAATTCCAATTAATCTTAGATTAGTCTTCCTTGCATCACCCAGCCTCTGTTGAATCTAATTTTCATGTTCATACTGTTTTAGGGTATGTATAAAACAAGTGGTCTCTGACAGCAGCCCTCTTTCCTAGTTCTGACATCCAGTCCTTGTACTGTTTGCTTATGCTACCCATAGTTGCAATAGAGTTTCTAGTGTCCTGAATTTCTGTTTGATACAATTTCATGGACTCTAATTCTTTGTCAAACTGGTCATTCATGTGTTGTATAATTTTTTAACTGTGTTTTAAAATTTTATTTTATTAGTACATGTTGCAATTCATGCAGTTTACACTCATCTTGGGGAGTGTTTACATGTACATATTACAGCTTTTTTTTTTCATAATCCTCTTCCCCTTCCCTCTCCCTCCCCCTCCTCCTCAGGTTCCCCATCACTGTTTTTGTACTTATTGATATTATTTGTCTTAGCTCTTGTTTGGGCACATAATGCTTGCACTGATTGGCGTTATTAGGATCCTGTACATGGAACATCTTTATTCCATTCATTTCCCTATCCCCTCCTCCTTGCCCCTGTCCTTGTTCCCTTGGACCACTTCTCTATTAGCCAAGCTCTGTCCACTTGTCCCTTTCTATCTATCCTTTATCATTTTCCTTGTTTGTATTTTGCCTCATGCAAATTAGAGATAACATACAGTATTTAAGCTTGTGTATTGGATTTATTTCACTCAAAATTATATTTTCTAGGTGCATCCATTTTCTTACAAATGGCTCACATTTTTCATTCTTTGTAGCTGAATAGTATTCTGTTATATACAGATACCATATTTTGTTTATCCAATCATCTGTTGATGGGCATACAGGCTGCTTCCAGGATTTAGCTATTATGAATTTTGCTGCTGAAAACATTGGTATGCAAGTATTGCTGTAGTATGATGACCTAACCTCTTTGGGTAGATACCTAGCAGGGATATAGCTGGGTTGTATGGAATTTCTAATCTCAATTCTTTAAGAAATCTCCATACTGATTTCCATAATGGTTGTACTAGTTTGCATTCCCACCAACAATGCAGGAGTGTTCCCTTTTCATCACAGCCATGCCAGCATTTGATTTCCTAATGATTGCCATTCTTTCTGGAATAGGATGAAATCTTAACATTGGTTTAATTTGCATTTCTCTTATGGACAGAGATGTCGAACATATTTTCATATGTTTGGTGACCATTTGTATTTCTTCTTCTGTGGTGTTTGTTCATTTCTCTACCTCATTTGTTGACTGGTCTTTAATTTTATGTGGTTTAATTTTTTGTGTGTTCTTTGTATATTCTAGCTATTAGTCCTATGTCTGATGAGTAGTTGCCAAATGTTTTTCCCAATCTGTAGATTGTCTCCTCACTCTTCTAATTGATTCTTTGGCTGTACAGAATTTCTTTAGTCTAATATAATCCCACTTGTTGATTCTTGCTGCTATTTCTTGTGCAATTGAGGCTCTGTTTAGAAAATCCTTTCATACACCTATGTCTTCAAGAGTTTTACATAATTTATTTTCCAGAAGGTTTAATGTTTGTTTTAATGTTTAGATCTTTGCTCCATTTTTATTTTAATTTCATATATGATGAGAGATAAGTGTCCAGTTTCATTCTTCGACAAACAGATAACCAGTTTTCCCAACACCACTTGTTGAATAGGCTATCTTTCCTCCAACATATGCTTTTGGTCCATTTGTCAAAGACCAAATAGTTGAGTATCTCTAGGGAGGTTTCTAAATCCTCAATTCTGTTCCACTGATCCATGTATCTGTTTTTGTTCCAGTATCTTTTTTTTTTTTATCACTATTGCTTTGTAGTATAGCTTGAAGTCTGGTATTGCTATGCCAGCCTTCTTTGCTTTTACTGCCAAAAATTACTTCTGCTATTTGAGGTCTCTTCTGGTTCCATATGAATTTTAGTATTTTTTCCTTTGATTAGTAAAGAATGCTTTTGGGCATTTAGGAGTATGTTGTTGATTTTCCAGGAGCTTTGGCTTTTTCCAAAATTTCTTCTGTCATTGATTTCTATTTTCCCTGCACAGTTGTTGGATAGTATGCATGGAGTGATTACAATTCTTTTATATTTACTTACACAGACTTTGTGGACTAGTATGTTATCCATTTTGGAAAAAGTACCATGCTGATGAAAAGAATGTACACTTTGTGTAGAAAGGTGGAATATTCTGTATATATCCATTAAGTCCATAGTTCAAGGATGTGTTTCAGCTCTAAAATTTCTTTATTGGTTATTTAGTTAATCAGTCTCTTTGTGAAAGTGAGGCATTAAATTCCCCTATGATTGTGTTAATGTTTTAGATCTTTTAGTTTCAGCAGTTTTTGTTTTATGACGATAGATGCTGCAGTTTTAATTGCAAAGATATTTACCAATGTTATCACTCTTTGCTTGATTATTCCTTTTACTAGTGTGTAGGTGACCTTCTTTGTCTCTTTAATTCATTTTAACTTGAAGTTTACCATGTCTGATATTAGAATTGCTACCCCTGCTTGTTTCAGGGATCCTGGTTCATAAAATATTTTTTCTATCCTTTAATTTTTAGTATATGAGTATTTTTTTATTAGATGAGTTTCTTGAATGCAACAGATTTTTGGATTCTGTTTGTTGATTTAGTCTGTTAGTCTGTGTTTTTGTTTGTTTGTTTTTTGTTATTTGATTAGAGAGTTGAAGGCATTAACATTGAGAGATATTACTGAGATGTGTTGGTTATTTAGTTATCATTGCCTTCTTTATCTGTTAGTATATCCTTTACTTTACTTTTACTGTTGTTTTTTGTTGTTTATCTAGTGGCCTCTTTAATTTCCTCTGTGTTTTTGGTGTGTCTAAAATTCATTGTTTCTGCTGAGAATATTCTTGAGTATTTTCTCAAAAGCTGGCTTAGCACTCATATATCTTGTGAGCTGGTGGTTTTTATGAAAATACCTTATTTCTCCATTTACTTTGAAGGATAGTTTTGTTGGGTAAGTTAATCTGAGTTGGAAGTTATTTGCTTTCAGAGCATGAAATACTTCACTCCAAGCTCTTCTGGCCTTTAGGATTTGTTCTGAGAAGTCTGCTGTGATTCAAATTGGTTTACCTTTGTATACTACTTTTTGTTTTTATCTGAATGCCCCTAAAATTCTGGTTCTTGGTTTTGTTTGTTTGTTTTTTATGGCTACCTGAAAATTTAATGAGGATATGCATTGTTAAACTTCTCCTTTCATCTTAGCTGTTTGGAGTTCTATAAGCATCACTTACTTGTATTTAAAAATCTTACCTTGTATTTGGGGAATTTTATTCCCTAATTTCTGTAAGCATGTTGGTGAATACATCTGTGCAATTTTCTACATTTTCTGTAACTCTGATTGTTTTTTTTTTTTGTTTTTGTTTTTTGTTTTTTTGTTATCTAGCAGCTGATGGATAGTGTGTTTTATTATTTTCTTTTTTGGCTTCTTTTAGCTCTTTATTGTAATTCATTATTTTGTCCTCAATATCAAACATCCTGTTCACTTCTGCTATATATAAATTCCATACTGTTTTTTTTTTAACTTCAGGTATTTCTATCTGACATCTTTTTGAGGATTACATGTTCTTGTTGATTCTGTTGTTCAAATTTCAAACTGTTTTAGTTAGGTTGTCAGTTTTTTACCTATTTCCCCTAAATTTACTGTGAGCAGATTGCGTGTCACTGCTGTAAATTTTGGCTCATTTCCTCTTTGAACTCATCTATTTTCTTTATCCCTTCTAAGAATTTTTCATAGATTTCTGCTATCTGGTATTTGTTTTCTTCTCTCGTTGTGATCACTTGCTCTGCCTTGGGGAGTGAAGGGGCTTGGAGATCTTCTATTTTCTTGTTTACCCATTCTCTTTCTTGTATCTATCTATTTAAATCTATCTATATCTATATCTATATCTATATCTATATCTATATCTATATCTATATTTCTATGTCTGTATCTATCTATAGTCCCACTCTTTTTTCTTCTCCCTTTTTACCACATTTTACCACTGGAAGGTCCCTCAGAAATCAGAGACTCACATTCTTCCAGCTGTCTCCAACTGCATAAGATTTTTCTGGTCCTGGTGTAGTCCTCTGTGAGCAGGCAACTGTGCCTCCCAGGTGGGAGACAGCCAGCCACAATTTGCGGCCACAATCTGTACTCTTGCAGCATGGGCCACCTCTTCTGTATCATTTAATCCTGTTTTCTTCTCCTCCATCAGTTCCCTCATTGTTCCCTTGTATCCTTCCCTTGTTTTGGTTCCTTCCCAAGATACTGTCCTCCAGACTTCTGATACCTTGTCCTACAGGAGCAGAGCTGTTGGCACACACTGCTCCACCATCTTAGAAAGTCTCTGGTGTTGTATCATTTTGTTTAGCTCAGCTAGCTTTCTCTTAGTGCCTCTTAAACTTGCTGACTGTTTTGTATATTAAGTCCACTATTTATTTAGTTGTATCTTCTTTGAGCTACCAAGAACATTACTGATCTGTTTATTAAATCTCTTTTATCATTTTGAATAATTCAGCTGTATGGCTTTTGGTTTCCTCTCTCTTGATGCCACATGGATCAGCTTTGGGGTAGTTGGGAGTGTTTGGATGCATTTTGTTGCTTTTTCTACTCATGTTTCTCTTCTCTTTTTTGAGCTTTGTGGGTTGATTATACACTTTGTTGCTAGGATGTAGACCTCTTTAGTTAGTGTCTGCTTTTCAGTGATGCACTCTGAACATGGCTAACTATAGGCCTTTGCTTCTGTACCAAGATCCAACCACCTCTGTTTACTTGAGAGGGTAGGCTTCAGTGTATTTGGCCCAGCACTCAGTTCTCTGGGAATGGGCTACAGTATTGTTAATCACAAAAAAACAATGAAGATATGGGCATATAGAGAAATCAATTAGTAGCTACAAGTATGCCACCTTGAAAATAGCAATAAAACTGACAACAGTAATAACATCACAGACAAACTGGATATTGACATACCCTATATACCAGTAATGTACCACCTTTAGCCATAGAAAAGATATTTATAATTATAGTGTAAACCCTATGCCAAAACAAATATTGACATTCAGTAAGAATCTACTAATTGCAACAAATATGCCTCCACCAACAATAGAACATTACTCAAAATTAATAGCATAGAGTTAACTATCTACATATTCATAAAGATTAATGGTTATATTACTAAGTATAAAGGAGGTGGGGAGCCAGGGAATTAAAAAGTAGAATTTGAAAAATTAATCAATGGATGACAAGGAAGAGAGAAACATGAGATAAAGTGTGCCACTGAGGAGTAAAAGAAAATTAATGGTATCAAATAGAATTAATGGAAAAGAACAAACAAGAAAAAGGAGAAAACAGATGAAAATAAAGGAAAAAATAAAAATAAGAAGGAAAAATAATTACACAGAGAAAAGAAAAACAGAAAAACAATTGAGAAAAAAATCAACCCCTAAAAAAAAAAGAAAGAAAAAGAAAGAAAAAATTAATTTAAAAATTTCTCTGTCTTTTTGAATGAGTTATTTCTTTTAAGGATCTGCAGTCTTGGAATCCAGCAAGTCATAATTTTCTCCACCTATATATACAGGGCGTGAGTGTGTGAGGTGCTTCACCCACTCTACAGAGGCCTCTCTGTCTGTACAACCCTGAGTGTGGAAAATGTCCAAGTTGAGGCATGTCCTTCCTCACTTGGTAGATAAGAAATCAATTAGACCGTTTGTCTCTGCTGGAGGTAAGCAGAAGGCCAGGGCTTCAAGCAGACTGCTAGACTAAATGTCAGCTCTTTTAGACCCAACTGTCTCTGAAAGTCACACTTGCCTGACCTGATTTCTCAACACAGAGGTCGGGGCCTGTGTTTTTTCTTGCCTGAGTTTAAACTTTTCAGGGGGGTCTACATCTAGCCTGCACCCTCTCTGGGACTGTCTCTTGTGGCTGTCTTTCACCTAGTCACTGTGAGAAGGTAACACTGGAAACCCTGAAGTGGAGTTCTTCTGTAGTTGTTCTATGGCTCAGTTTTAAACAATCATCCTCTTTCCAGAATGGCACCTGACTAACAACTCTCTGGCAATAAAGTGGGTGCTGTACTAGGTTTCTTCTTCAACTCTAATCCTCCAGGAAGAAGTGAGTTTTGGAATAAAACTCTCTGCTCTTTTTATAGTGTAACAGTAGGCATGGGATTTTTAGGGGCTAGCACTGTTGGCTAGGCCTGTTATTTCTCTCTGGAGCTTCCAACTCCCTGGGGCTTACCTTCTCTGCCTAGGCATTGGCCTTGCCCATGATCAGTTTGGTCATTTGGTTGGTGCCTCCCTTGCCCTATGCCAAGGGGAAACACCCACAGAGCAGGTTTGGAGTTGGTGGGTGGCTACAGCCAGGGCACAGTATCCACAGGCATTGAGGGCAAACACTGCACGGGGCAGGGTTCCATTTGCATGATGAACAGGAGCTTTCTTCACATTATAATTTGTGTGACTTTCTCAGGGAAGATTTCCTTGTAATCCTTGACTAAATCAAACTCTATGTGTATTTTTTTTAATTTTAAAGAGGGAAAGAAAAATAAAAATAACAAAACAGAGTTTCAAAACAGGTTAGTAAGAGAGTTACAATAATTAATACATTGCGTATTGTTGTCTTCATAGTAGTTATTCAGAGTACAAGATATAGGCATGATATCTTCTCCAAACAACATTAGCACAAACCTTTCTATTCAATGAACTAAGAGAGGGTTGGCGTTATAGCTCAGTGGCACAAGTGCCTGCCTGGCAAGCTCAAGGTCCTGAGTTCAATTCTTGGCACCAAAATAAAAGAAAAATGAACTAAGAGAAACTAGCTGCATAACTATCTTAACTATCTTGTGTATAAATATATATTTTTTCCTTTTTCCCTTTTTCCTTTCTGCCATCACAGTTTGAAACCCCATGTTTTTATACGTTTTCATAAGCCCATATAGTTCTTTTCCTTGGTATTTATTCCACTTTTAACTTTACTTTCTATAAATTAATTTGTCTTTCCTTAACTAAACTGTAAGGTCAGTGAAATCAGAGACCAAATTTGTTTATCTTCATGACTGAATCCCCAGCAACTAACACCATAGCTGGCATATAGTACATATTCACATTCTTTTTTGGTAAATGAAATTGATTAAAATCTTGAAGAAGACAAGGCCTGTTATGGGTTATTGTTTACAATATGGTTTTAAGGGGAAGAAGAGAAGAGAAGAAAGCAGTAAATATATTTGTTGCTGTTCCATATGACTGGGAAAAAAGTATAGAAATAATGAGTTAAGAATCCTAAACAACCCAGAGATGTCAGAAAGCCCATATGGCTAGTGATTCAACATATCTTGGAATCTCTGTGTTATGTTAGGTGATTCCAAGTTTAAAGGCAGTAGGAAAAGCAAAAGGTACAATTAAGAATTGTGGTCCCTTTGAAAATTTAGAGACCTGTAAACTCTCTCCTACTCTTAACTACCACCTTTTGAAATACAGTAGATGTTTCCTTCAGAGGGCATCTAGTTCATTCCTTTACTGTAAAGATGGAAAGCTTTTTACAATGTTGTTATGGCTTAAATATGAAGTGTCCATAAGACTTATCTATTGGGGCTTGATCACCAATGCAGTAAACTTCAGAGACAAGGCCTAGAAAGTTGATTGGATGTTAAGCTCATAAGTTGATGAGTTATGCATTAGTAACTTTCCCATTGCTGGAACAAAATAACTGACAAGTACAAATTAAAGGAAGAAAGGTTTATTTTGATGTATTTTTTCAGTCCATGGTCTGCTGGCTGGTTCCCAGGCAAAAAGAAAATGGCAGAGTGGCTACACAGAGGAACAAGGCAGAAAAAGATGTGCTCAACCCATGGCAGCCAGAAAGCAGAGAGTGAAGGAGGTATCCAGGGAGGGAGATGTATCCTTCCAGGTCACACCCCCCGTGACCTGTCTATTCAAACCAGGCTCATTAGCTAAGAACTCACCAGCAGATTAATCCACTGACTAATAAAGTGCCCCTACAATCTGGGCATATTCCAAAATCTCCACTTTTAACACATGAGATTTTTGGGGGATATGCTAGATCTGAGTATAAGTTCATAGCTAAATGGGCTATTGGTAAGTGGGGCCCAATTCCAGGACATAGTTCACTGGGGGAGTACCTATTCACAGTATATCTTGACCCTGGCTGCATCCTCTTGTTCTGTCTATTTCTCTTTGCTTCCTTGCTGGCGTTAAGTGAGCAGCTTTCCTTAGGTATTCCTTTCCTCTATGATATTCTGTCCTGCCACAGAAAGGCGTACAATAGAGCCAGCTGACCATGGACTAAAATCCATGAAAGTATGAGCCACAATAAATCTTTTCTTTTTTAAGCTGTTATTATCAGGTAATTTGTCAGAGTGATAGGAAGCTAAAGAAATGCAATGTAATTTAGAAGCTAAGCTGTCTCTAGATAAATTTAGGATCCAACTCCTCCTTGAAGTCACTTCAGCCCACCAATTTTCCCTCTCTACTTTGGATATGACTTTATTATATCCTACTATTGTGATTTATTTATATATGTCTGTGACACCATTACACAGTGGACTCCTCAAAGACAAAGGTTGTGTCCTACTCATTTCTATATCACAAGATTGAAGATAGGGCCTGTCACAGAATAGAATGATTCTCAAACTTTGAAACACATTATTATTATTTGAAGAGCTTTTAAAAGTCCCATATTCTCGGATCCCAATAGGCCAATTATGTAAGGCTCTTTGGAGGTAGTACTCAGGCATCAGTAATAGTTAAAGCTAATTTGTGGCTGACTTTGAAAAACAGTAGGTAGTTGATTTCCCATCTATTCCAATTAAAATAAGCAACCTTTTAAAAACCACAGGTGTCACATTTAGATTTATGAGTGCCTTGCCATCAGTTCAGATTGAGAAGGTTCACTTGAGATTTGGGCAGCCTGAAAAAAAGACACAGAGCAGTGGACTGGATTAGACATCTTTATTCTCATGTGCTACTCTGCCATGTGCACTTCTGTGGCAGTCCTCAGGCTCCTAACCCACTGGCCTTTGTGGAAGTCTAGCTATATAAAGGGGTCTATATAATAGTGACTGTGTGGCAGTAATGATCTTCTTTATATAAGCTATTTATACTGGCCAGAATTGACCTTGGTTATATCAGTTATTTATACCAGGATGTTGGGAGGTGCTCCTGCATTGGAATTCTGTTGATTTGAACTAAAAGTCCCCTGGAAATTACTGCACCCCCCAGCCTGAACCATAGTGTAGCCATTTTGGGCTTGATTTTTCTCTACATCAGGTAAGTAAAATGTGTTTCAAATTTTATGTGCATACCAACGGAATGAGAATCTTGCTAAAATGCAATTTCTGAATTAATGTATTACTTGCAGAAAAATGGATGGAAGTGGTGACTGTCATGCTAAATGAAAAAAGCCAGACTCAGAAGACAAATGTCATTTTTATATGCAAAACTTAACATATAAATAAATAATAAATAAATAAATACACAAAAATATGATGGAAAACTAGAAGGAGATAGGAGATAGGAAATGGGATCACCAGGGGTGAGGGAGAGTGAGGAAAAGAGATTGAAAAAGAGCAAGATATGTTATATGCATGCATCAATTCCCCAAAATAAACACAACTATTTTGTAATACAAATATGCACTAATAAAAATAAATGAATAATAAAAATTTATAAGATGATATTACACAAAGAATAAAGGGGGATATTAAACAATGGTGTGACTGCACAATGATAACAATACCTTATTGTTAAAAAGTGTTTTCATTAATGTAAACATGTATAATCCTCACAGCTATCTTAACAGGGTAGAACAACAGGTATCATTATGCTCATTTTACTGCTGAGGAAAACAGGACTCAGAGCTGATTGGTTACTTGTCTGATTTTATACAGGGAAAAGGGAACTGAGAGTGAACCAAAACCCCTCTTCTCTTGGCAGTAGAGACTAACGTTCTTTTCATTATATAAGAAACATCAAGATCAGCAATGTGAAAGAGGGAGGGTGAGTGTTCCTAATATGAATTAGTTTGGTCAATATTGCCTTTTCAAAATGCAGAAACATAACCCAATAATAACTTGCTTAAATCTCCATTCATCAGCTAAAGGAAGATGATAAGCAGATGGCTATTTGATGAACTCTTGTGAGAAGAATATGAATTATATCATTAAAGTTATTTGAAATAATATACTTTCAATGACAGAATCTCCCTGCCAAGCACACTTCCTTCTCCTCACAGCATTGCTGGATGCTGCCTGAATCCATAATCACACTTTTTCAGGCCAATTTCCCTCACTTATCTTTTTTTTTTTTTTTTTGGTGGGTACCGGGGGTCGACCTCAGGACGTCGCGCGCCAACAGGCACCCGTGCCGCTGAGCGATATCACCGGCCCCTTTTTCGTATGTGGGATCCGGGAGTCGAACTCGGGCCCTCGCGCTTGCAAGGAAGGCGCTTATGCTGCTGAGCCATCTCACCGGCCCTCCCTCACTTATCTTGATGGTTAGTATCCTACCTGCATTGGTAAGGTCCACTGTCACCAATAGGGTTTAAATCCCAGTAGCACACACAATAAGCCTACACAGCCAATGCAGATATGTGTGGCTGCACTTTATGTCTTGCAGATCTCTTCAAGCTCCTAGGCCTCACTGCCTGTCAGTTGGCCAAGCTTAGGGAGAAAAATGCTGCAAAGTTATAAGCAACTGAGGAGGGGAGGGAGGGTATACAGTATGTCAGGCTACATTGAAAAACAGAATATGGGACTGGAAGGAAAAATCACTAAATAAGCAAGTATAACTTACATTTTAGTAAGCCTGACTTGTGAATAAGTGCACCTCCCTTTCACATTTTGAGCCTCATTTCCCTGTCAGTAAAATGAGGATAACTTTATATACCTGCAAGGTTACTGTTCTCATCAAATGAGATAAAGATTAAGAAAGTACTGAATGTATTGTAAAATGCTCTACACTGTTAAAGACATTATTACAATCTTTTTGAGTTTTTGAAAATGAGAAGAACTCTCTCAAACTGCTTTCTTTTTGCTTATTGTCTTTTGTCCCTCTACTGACCTTCTTTCTGTTTATTGAATACTCCAAACTTGTTCCTGTCTCAGGGTCTCTATACTTGGTGTTCCTTCGACCTAGAATGCCTCCCCTTCACCTTCCATTTTTGCTTGGTGAGTTCACCCTCATCATTTAGGTCTCAGCCCAAATATCACCTTCCCAGAGTGGTCTAGTTCATCCACTCTGATGGGCCACACACACACACCAGCCTCTTTCTCATTATCACTTTATTATATGCTCTTCATAACATTTGCTATGATGAGATATTATCTTGCTTATATGCTCCTTTACCTATGTGATTTATTCCTTCGTGGAATGTAAATTTCATGAGGATAGATACTTTGTCTGTCTTATTCATTGCCATATCTATATACTTGAATAGTGCCTGGTAAATAGTAGATACATATTTATTAGAAAGTTTGGCAACTAATGTGGCCTTCACTTTTAAGGAGAAGGGAGGTAATTTGTTTGCTAAATTGTTGGAACTTACCCTCATTTTCCTATATTTCTGCCTTTCTAAGGCTTATTGCCAAATTGGCTGTTCTTTCAGGGATAGAGTGAAGACCACAGACAATAGTTCCAGCTGTTATTACCATTGTTTCAGTTACTACTGTATTATGATCACTATGATCACGTATAAGGTATCACTAAGAACCACTTCTTCCACCCATCTCATGTTCATTTACAGAGGCTAAAAACATGATCTTCTACTTCTTTGGTTATTTCAACACCTTGACTGCAGTTTCAAATATAAAATTTAAAAAGAGGTTTATTTTTGTGTATAATGACCATAATCACAAGATGTTGGAGCTAGAAGGATCCTTAGAATATTGATTTCAACTTCTTCATTGTACAGACAAGGAAATTGAGGCCAAGAAATAGCTAAGCACAAACTCTAGATTAAATTAGATTACCTTGCAAGTTAGGAGCAAAACAGGATTTAGAAGTCACTGCTGACAACTAATTCACAACTGTGAAAAGACAAAGTTTGGAATATTTTGTTCTCTGGACCAAAAGAAGTGTGCAGATTTATCAGATGGCTCTCATGATCTTTCCAGCTTTCAGATTTCATAATTAGAGAGACAGCTAAGGTCAAGCATTCATTTGTTTATTTATTCGTTCTACATATTTTTCTCGAAGGCCTACTTGTGACAAGAAAAAAGTAGGCTTACTTGTGACAAGGAAGAGTCTGCCCAGCAGTAGACTCTTCTCTTTTTTCAGGGAGGGAGAAATAAGGTACAATAATGAAATAGAGATCACAATCACATGCATAGCAAATTGGGAAAACTGAAGGCAAGGAAAAGAGCTCTGAAGTAGATAGCAGTTAGGAAACATGGGCTCTAGGCCTGACACATCCTCTTTGGCTATAGCTTGTCCCTCTCTTTGTCTTTCTGTCTCCATGTGTGAGAAGGAAGTATTAGAACTCCTTGTTCTCTGCCATCTCCACTCCTTTTCGATTTTGTGACTTAAATCCTGCAGGAGCACAATATAACTACCTCAATGAACACTAACATATTAAATGATGTATATATCATTTCCTGAATTCCAGTTTAATGGAGATGGGAAACTGAGGAGAAAGAAAAAGAGTGCAAGAAAACAGCGGAAGTCTGAGTTCTCTTGCTCTAGTAAGCAGCCCTCTTTGAGCTTCAATTCTATGCATACTGAGGAGGCTGGCTTAGCTGGGCTCTGAACACAGCCCCTCCATGCCTGTTGCTTGCCTGTACATACTTGTGAATGGTCTGCAAAGACTGAGACTGTACACTTCCAGAGGTGCACAGTTCTCAGAACCAGGAGCCATTTTTGCCTGAAATGAGGGTTCTTTGTGATTTTATTATAGGCAGCTAAGTTAGATAGAAATTAATATACAGTCAGAGAGGGACTGGGCACTCAAGGAAATCAGCAGAAAATTAAAGACATCAGATATGTTGCTGGAGGCACATCTGAAAAAGGCAAGGCCTCAAAATAAAGTCACAGTGGCTGGACTTGCATACTTCCTTAAGGGATAAATGGAAACTTGAGACAGTACTGGAATGGACTAGTACTACTTAGTCCATTAAGTCCAGATATGCATCAGACACCTACGTGGGTGACCAGAACACCTGGACCAATCACTTTCCAAAATGTTGCTATTTTAGAAGTCAGATAAGCCAAGGTTAATGATGTTAGCCATATACCCTTGCTATGTGCCTTGCTTCCCTACTGGATCAATACTAGATAAGCGGCTATCCTTATAATCTTATAGGTGGATGATTGTAGCTTGATCTACATTGCACCCATATTGCGACTTTTGCTGTATAAATTACCCCCGATGTAGGGCCTCTGTAGCAACCCATTTGCAACCTCTCCTGTCTCTCAGGAGCTATTCCTATTCTCCAATAAACCTTTCCCACTCTTAACCTCCTTTGTCTTTTGGAATTCATTCTTTGATTTCAGGGGACACAATATTGGCACACCTGACATATAGCAGGTTGGAAGTTATATTTCTCCTATATCAGTTTTAGGGTTAAAATGGATTTTAGAGGCTCCTATGAGATGAATTTGAGCTGTGTGTGAGACAGGTTTTTATAATATATACATCCATTCGGTGTCGGCAGGGGATGGGGCACAGTAAAGTCTCTGTCCTGAAACCTGGACAATCTTTTGATTTTGATATTGTAGCTCAGTCTCAAGCCCTGGAAAAAAGGCTGAATTCAAGTGAGAATAGATGAATTCTTATTTTCCAGCATCAAGTTTCTGATTTTAGGAGGAAGAGTGGAGGGGGAAAAAGGGGGAGAGGGACTGAAGGAGGGAGAATGGGTGATGTGTCAGGAGTGGGGTGGAAAGATAACTTGAAAAGATAGCATGACTGTATGTACTTATTCTGATTCTTACTGGTGCCAAGAAGCCTTCCTTCTTCCATTAGTCATTTATATCACTATTTTCCTCAATTCTTAACTACCCCAACTCCATGGAAATACGCAGAGAAATGCACAGGAACCACACATACTGTACTCTCCATTCCAAACCTCTTCTTTTCCTGCCCCTGGGAAAAGCCAAGAACATTTCCCTTCTTTCTGTTCTTACTCCCACTTTTGGGGGAGAGGAGGTGAAGTTTAAACCTCTCCTTGTCTTTCCTCTCTGCCTAATTCTGTCCTGGCTATTCAACTCCCAGATCAAATGCCAACTTCTCTGCAAAGCCTCCTCTGCGCTCAACCTATGGTATTTGCTCCTATAGCACTGACTGCACATCTTATGCCCTCCCGGAATTAACTATTCCTCTTTAGGGCAATTGTTAGCTGCTCAAGAAAAGAGACTGCTGAGTCCTCATTTTTCCAATACCGGGACCTTCCTCCACTGATATACTGGGTACATTGGTGGGCTCATTAGTCCCAGGTTTCCCTTTGTGCCTAGATTACAAGGTCTCAAGTAACTCATGGGTTTGAGGACTTATATGTCAAGAAGGACTCACATGTTCATCAGGACCTGGAATGCAGAAACAGAGATAGCAGGGGAAACACAGGTTGGAGAATGCTAATATGCTACAATGTACATCATTTCTTTCTTCAAATCCATCCCTGCAATGTTGTTGTATGGGACACTCACTTGTCCTCTGAGAACCAACCCAGTTTTGAAAGGTTCAGGAACTTGACTCAGAGAGGCCAAAGCAGACTACAGTTAATGGGCTTAGCAACCTTGACCTGCATGTTCATGTCTGATGCTCTCACATATGCCCCCGGCACTGTATTTCATTTAAATTTTAGAAAAGTCTTGTCTCTGACTACCTGTTAACACATTCTTCATTTGTTACCACATCTTAATCCCTTTTGGGCCCTTGGGAAGCCAGCTCAGGATCAAGCCCAGAGAAGCCTCCCCCAGATAGTCAGTTGATGTATGTTGGAAACTGCTGTAGAGGGATCAACTGGAGATCAGTGATTCTCAGCCCTATTCAGTACCTGCTGTAGGATGAAGCTGTCTGCTAGAGTCAGTACTTACTAAAGTCCTTCAAGTGTGTTTGCTTATGTGTCTCAGCTTGTAGCCAAGCAAAATACACTTTCTTTCCTTTTTTTTTGTCCTTTCTTATTTTTTTTAAAAGAAGTTATCTAGTAATCATATAATTTCTTCAAGCCTAGGTCCATATACAGAAGGCTTAACTTTTATGCAGAACACCAGAGTTTAGATTTTGGAATTAGCTATGCACTGTTACCTGTCAGTCACCATCTCCCTACAAAGCAGGAGCACCCACAATTAGCTGGTTGCAATATCCTTAGATATCTGTCTCAACTCCTACTTCCTTGATGTGGCCAGGGTGTGCACACATGTGCACATAAACATACACACACACACGCACGCACACACAAAGTTTGCTTGTTCCTTCATGGTCGCTTCATGATCTTCATGCCTAGATAATGATGATGATAATGGTGATGGTGATGATGATGATGGCAATGATGTAACAAATTAATTTCTGGTTATGCCTTAATAAGAACTTATTGATATCCCTGACATCAGGTGGCTCCCTTTTAGGATACCCTAGGAAAAGAAATGTGCAGCTGCTATCCTCCTCCACTGCCCTGGGAGGTAGAAGCTGGCTAGGATGTCATGGGACTGGATGAAATAAACAACAGTGATTCTCAGAGTGACAGGCTTGCTGCATAGCAAAATACTCTGAACTGCCACTTTTCAATTTTCACTTCTAGTTCTAGTGCTTCAACTAATTTTATGAACTTCCCAAGCCTCAGTTTCTCTACCTGTAAATTAGTGGGAGAAGGGTGAGTGATAATAGGCAAAGGACACTTTCTAACTCTGACTCAGGTCACTGCTGTGTTCCTTTTAAGCACCTCTACAGAGGCAACTCAGTGACTCTAGTTGTGGCTCAAATGTCTCCAGACACCTCTGAGAGGTAACTTAAAATCCCGCGGGAAGAGAAATCTGAGACCACCAGCCCTAGCCTCTTTTCCACTGCAACCACGATGACTGAGCTCCATCTTCCTTTCTCTGCTGCTGCTGCTTTGAACTCTGTCAGCATCAATTTACAGAAGTTTCCCAAATGCTAAACTTTCCTTGGTGATGCACCTGCCAACTAACCTGCCACAGTCCAGATCCCAACGTGGTACTTCCTGATTGTAGTGTTTCCTGACACAGTTTTGAGGTTGGAGAAAGCACAACATCCTGCTGAGCTTACTCTGTTCTAGGCAACCCTCACTTGGGCTCTCAAACACTCCTTGGGTGTTCCTTCCAGATTCGCCCCATCTCATTGTAGCTGGTAAACCCAAAAACTTGTGCCGGCCTTTCCGGGGGAACACTTTCCCCCAACGGCTACCTGAGTTGCTAGTACGGAGTGAGGCATCCAGCCCGAGTCTGTCCAGTCGAAACCATAGTCTCCACAGCCCCCTCGCAGTTCCCTGAGCCACAGCTCTTAGTCGGCGCTTTGTGCAGAAGTGAAACACAGAGTAAGGGCAAGGGGAATTGATGAAGGCAGATTAGGGGGAGGGGGGCTGAAAAAAGAGCCCTTAAGTCTAGGCTCCCAACTGCAGGAAGAGCCAAAGAGGTGCAGCAAAAGTAGGGGGTATGAGACGGGATCAGTGAAGACTTTGCCAATGGCTCTGGGGCCCCAGATTGGATAGATAGGGCGGGGGAATCAGCCAGGGCTCCCTATTGGCTCCCGCGCGGGACCTTAGATTTTCTCTAAAGGGCTGCTGCAGAAAGCACAGCCAGCACAGGCTGGGGCTGCTAGTGGCAGCGCATGGCTCCGCCTTGCTCACAGCGTCAGCCGGCCTTGGATCTAAAGATTTACCGACTGATTGAAGGCAAGAGAAACTGAGTCGGAACGACCCGGGACTACGCAGAGGAGAAGTGACGCTGGAGGTCTCCAGGTCAGAATAGGCACTGCGTGCGCTCTCCAAACAGGCGGAGCATTCGGAGTCAGCAGCAACTTTAGCCCACCCCAAGCTCAGCTGCCCAGCTCAGCTGTACGCATTTGCCCATTCCACTCCTTGCTGGTTCACGGCGCTTCTTCCCCCTTTCCCACTTCAGACACTGTGGAGAATACCTTCTTAGCTCAGCGCTTCTGCTCACTGAGCAGAGTTTGCCCAGCTCTCCATCCAGGGCCTCACCGCTCCAGCTCACTTCCCCGGGCGCTCCCTGACCTAATAGTTTAAAGACCTGACGGTCCTCCAAAGGCATCAGTCTGGACGCCCCGGCCATAGAATCACCCCAAGGAGTATTTACGAAACCTGGCACCATGAATTATGGGGACGAGCTGACCCCTGAAGCTCTGAGTGTGCCTAGCGGCTTTGACGACCTGATCACCACCACCACCTCCCAGGTGCTGCAAGCCATGTGCAGTGCCGCGTCTGGGATTGGTAGAGCTGGCCGAGATAGCGTGCTCTCCATGATGGATAAGCTGCCAGACCATATGTCAAACATGAGCGACCTGTCTGACCTGTCGGGTCTCCTAACTTCAGAAATGGTGTCCTAAGATGAGCAGGTACAGTTCTGGCTAGTGGTAGGGTACACCATAGTGGTCTTTGCTGCTATCCTAGGCAACTGGGTCTTAAACCATGTAATTATGAAGTACAAGACGGTGCACACTGCCAATGGCCTCTTCGTTGTCAACATTTCTGTGACCAACATGATGCTGGCTCTTCTCAGCTCCCCATTCACCATGGTAAGCTGGGTGCCAAGGAGCGTGGCTGGGGAGCAGGATGAGAACTAAGGTGCAACTTTGTACTTGTCACAGAGAGAGCAGTTCGGCAGGAAGGATTGCTGAAACCAGTTGGGTTGATTTAGAGACCATTTGCAGAGACTGGAGTGGCTGAGAGACATTGCGAAAGGTTTGGAAATTGAGTTGGGAGGCAAACAGAGACAGGCAGGATTGTAGTTGCATTGCTGAATTAATGTCTTGCCTTGACAGAAGCTGAGAGAGACTTAAATTGTTCAGGGTGACAGTGGGGACCTATCATAGGTGACCTTTGGGCTGACGTGTAAATCCAAGTTTTGTCACAAAGACACAGCCTCAGTTTCCCCACCGTTCAAAAAGCATTGCTTATGGGGCCAGTGAGATGGCTCAGCGGCTTAAGCGCCTGCCTGGCAAGCGCAAGGGCCCGAGTTCGACTCCCGGATCCCACATACGAAAAAGGGGCCGGTGATATCGCTCAGCGGCACGGGCGCCTGCTGGCGTGCGAGGTCCTGAGGTCGACCCCCCGGTACCCACAAAAAAAAAAAAAAAAAAAAAGCATTGCTTAGACTTGAAGGTGGTTAACATCTTTTGTGATTTGGTGTCCTTCCTTGTCTTAAAGCTGGACTGTTTGTGTGGGAGAAGATGGGAAGAGCATGAGAACTTCAGTGTGGAAATGTTTCTTTGCTTTTTGAGACAATAATGCTAGCAGTTTAGTGAAGCAAGCAAGGTTTACTTCTTAGAATGGTGGATCCAGGGTTTAGACCTTGTGTCTCACCTAAGCCTTCTCTACTACAGGTGCGCTATGTTTGTAATTCCTTGGTGCTTGGGAAGATGGCATGCCATCTCAATTGCTTTGCACAGTACTCTTGTACCTATGTAACTGTGATGACCATGGCTGCTATTTCCTTGGACCGACATCGGGTATGTGCTTTTCACTTCTTATAAAGGGATGTATTCTTTTAGGTAAATAGAAACAAGTAATATCACACAAAGTGTAGAAATTTCTTTGTTTCTTAAGACAACATATGTGAATGCATATATTTAGTTTAGGGGGATTGCAAGGTAGTGAAATACAGACCTTCATCAAATCAAATCTTGCTAATAAAACTGCTACCATTTTCATATAGCACTATGGGAATAGAGATGTGGCAATGAACAAATAATAAAAAGTGTTTCCCTTCTCCTTTGGAAAACATTTCTTATTTGCTGAATTGCAGAACTAGCTAAGAGAAGAGAGAGGGAACAGAGGAGTCAGGGATGGGTGTGGCTTCAGGGTTGATGGTGGGTTGAGTCTGGGAGGTGGGAGTAAAGTCTTTGAGGGAGGGTTGAGGAGTTGAAGTAGGAGGAGATGAAGTGATGAGCACAGAGATGGGAAAATTTTTGCAAATGACTTAAAAGGAAGTGGTTTAGGTCATAAGAAGCTGGAAAGGGTTACATATTAATCAGTAGGGAGAGAATCAGAAAACGAGTGAGGTCAGAGGGATGAAGGGGAAGATTAAAGAGGTTGTGGCTGAAGCCAAATGAGACGGACCATGGAGGGATTTAGGTGATAGGAGAAGGAGGGAGACAGGAGGAGACAAGGAGGGAGGTAGGGAAGGAGGAAGAAGGGAAAGGGCAGGAGAGGAGCCCGATGTGGGATGGGGGGAGATGAAGGAATATGTGGAGGGCATACCCATCCATACAACATAAAAGAAAAATAAATTACACATTTGGACATCCATCCTCTTCACAGAACTCCCTACTCAGGACATGAGCTTTAAAGATAGTCTATGTAGATTCCTGATTTCTAATCAAAATGATTCCCTCAATATTAGCTATGTTACTCTTTCATGGAGCAAAATGCCACATATTTTCAAATGAACAAAAGTATCCAAAATTACCCAAAGCACATTATCTATTCACCTATGAAATCTTTGTACCTTTGCACCAGAAAGTCAGTTGATGAATGACTGATAACTAACTAATTTGAAATGTCAAATTCAACTGGGGTCCCTTTACTTCCAGGTGATGCTATATCCCCTGAAGTCCCGTATTACTCTGATTCAAGGCAGTGTTTGCATCATTATCATATGGATCTTGAGCACCTGTGCTGCTTTGCCTCATGCCATTTACCAGAAGATTTACCAGGTGAAGATTGGGTAAGAGGAACACAGGATGACCAGTGTCAGAATTCCAGCAACTCATAATCTTGGAAGCCACATTAAGTAAGTCATGGCTTGAGTAATACCATGCAAAGCATGAGTACAAAAACAAATTTCTCTTAACTGGAATTTATCATAAGCATTCCCAGAAACTCTCATGGCAATGGATATTAGGCATATCCTTTCCTGTTTGGGAGGGACCATAATTTTCCTATATGTCACTTGAAAATTCTGTATCAAGTAAAAGTCAGAGTTCCCTTGGCTTCAGGCTCAGTGCAGACACAAACAGTAAATATGTTTCCCCTTAAAGCCTAACTGCCATGCAATAGCTGGCTGGGGGTCTTAAGAAAAAGGCAAAAATAATGATGCTTTCCTTTCTTTGTCTTATAACCTAGAAACATTACTGAGGAAACTGTCTGCCTCCCAAGTTTCCCATATACCTCAAAATCCACATGGAAATACATTGACCTGAGCACCTTTTTGCTCTTCTTCATCTTGCCATTGATAGTATTGGTAGTTGTCTATGGCCATGTGGCCAAGAAGCTGTGGATCTATAAAGCTGTTGATGATATCAACATTCATACTTACATCTGCCAACGTGGGAAGAAGAAGCAGACTCTGAAGATGCTGATGACAGTGGTGCTTGTCTACACAGTCAGCTGGCTTCCCCTCAACCTCTACCTGCTGTTGCTATCCAGTGAGTCCATATCAAGCCATAATGATCTCTACTTTTTCTTCCACTGGCTGGCAATTAGCAGCTCCTGCTACAACCCCTACATTTACTTCTGGCTCAGCGATAGCTTCCGGATTGAAGTTCAGAAGTTCATCGTGGAAATCCAGAAGATACTGCTAGATGGAATCAGCCACCTGAGAGGGGAGCACCACCAACTAAGCTCTGTTTCACCTACCCACCATCCTGCCTGGGTGGATCCTAATCCTGGCATGCCCAAATTCCCCAGATTCAAAGATTTTGATGAGCTACCTAGTCCCCCTCCCTCTCCAGCAGTAGAAATCTCTTTTATTTACCCTTCATTGGCTACAGTTTAAGCTGCCCAGACAGTGATAGTTACCCATCCTCAAAATACCTGAAATAGGATGAGACTAAAATAACTAGAATTCATTCATTTCTCCTGAGGGTGGGGCTGGTACTTGAGTGATAGGGGCCATGTGAACCACCATATATCTCATTCACTGTTTAATTTTTCCCTGTCTTCTTTCATATTCTCCTTTCCTACTTTTTCTTTCAACATCAAGTACACTGAGGATATTAGACGTCCAGATGGATCAGAGGTGTTTCTCTACTGCTGAGAGGAAAATTTCACTCTGATTTGGGGCTTCCTGAACTGCATCTGTTTCTGTTCACCAATGCTCCTTTCCATTCTTGTGTACCACCATGCCATGGTTCTTGCTCTCTGATTGCTGACATTGCCTCAGGAGCTGTAAAAACTCCTAGCAATTCTTAAATGTATTTTATTTAAATGGATAACATGCTGATCTCCTTATCATATTTCTAGGAAAATGCTACTAGAGAAAAGTGTAATACTTGAAATTTTATCAGATATCTCTGGGAACTCAAATCACCTTGTATGTGCAAGTTGAAACATATTCTGTAATGGAGTGAGAATGAGAAGTCTTACAGGTGTAGAGGAAAAGACAAGGCAGCTAAACGGTTCAACTTGAGTTATTTCCCCAGGTTGTTATACAATAATTTGACCATCATTTCCTTCTGAGTGTAATGAAAACTGAAGTGCCCAAATTAGCACTACAAAAAAGCTTCTGTTTCTGACTCTACATTTAGTATCATACCTTGTTTCATGTAAATGTATGCTATTTAATGTTGCCTTTATTTCAAAAAGAGAAAACATAATGTGTTCACTGTTGTTTTAATTATTCCCATCTTTTTAGCCTATAAGTTTTTCAACTTAGCAGGAGAGATGAGAAGGAAGTAATATCAAGTCCCTCTCTTGCCACTACTTTTATTTGGGAGGCAATATTATTAAGACGCTTTTGAGACTATTGATTGTTGTGGTGTGTCAGGATGATTCCATGATGAGAATAGGATTTCCTGTCCTCATCTTCCTCTCCTGCTCTTTTTCATACCATTCATCACTACCCTTGGCATTCCTTTTTTATCTCCCACTTGAGCCCTCTCTTACCCTCTTCTTCTCCTTCGTGTTTCCCACTACAGTCTCCTGCTCCCTTCTGTTGATCTCACTCCTTATCCTTTCCTTCTTCCTCCTCTACATACCTCATCAGCTCTCTTCTCATCTTCCATGTTCTACTTTCCTTGTCTTTCTCATGCCCTCTTTTCTTTTCTCCTTCCCACTCCTACTCATTCTCCTCCTCCCTCATCTTCATTTGTCTTCCTTTTACCTAACTCTCCTCTTATCTTCTCTCCAATTTGCTCATCTTTATCTCTTCTTCTTCCTCTTCTTTCTCCCTCTTCCTCATTCTGCCTAAGTTTCTTTTTAAGTTTCATTCCCTCCATGTCTATTGAGTAGGAGTGTCACCACAAAGTGATGCCAAGAACGTAACCCAATTCCCTTTGGAGGAATTGAACCCAGGTCAGATGTGTTTCTTCTCCAGGCATTCATGTTTTTTCAAACTCTTCCTATTTTATGGTATTTTAGCTATTGTTCATTTCCCTTCCTGTTCCATTCTCCATAACAATGCCCCAAAGAAGAAAAATAACTTCTAGAAACTTTAAAAGAATTAGAAACAATAACAACAGACTTCTATTACCATTGGATAATCCTGGAAATTGTTGGTAGTCCCAGGTCTGGCTTAGTGGCTTTAGACTTTTGCTGCTACATTTGCTGTAAACTTTGTAGTTACTTTGCCACACTATTGCCTTTAGTGGTTTTGAGATGGAGTTGTCATCTGCTTAGAGTGAATGTGTGTCTCTGCTTTTATTTCTTTCTCTTGCACTATCTTTCTTCTGCTCATTTTAATCATTGTCTTCGTAACAGTGACATACTATTCAATGTCCTTCGAGAATTCCTCTGGAAAGGGATGAGACAGTCTCCAGGACTGTGAAGATTAACTAGAGATTAGCTTTGGCTAGTCTGATCCTACTTGGGACAAATAGGGTTTTTTTGGAGTTAGAACCCCAAACATTTCTGATAAATTTCCTCACTTGCTGCAGTGTTGCTTCTCTTTTCAGACCAAGGAGAAATTAGAGGAAGAGGTTTAATTGTAGTTTAAACTCTGCTTCTTTCCATTTTCACTTTCATGTGTTAATCCTGCACCTTCTCTCCCTTCCTACCCTAAACATACCAAATAAAAATATTGACCATTTATTATTCACATATAAGACCAGATATTTGGAGAAGCCCTAGGATGAGTAGATGACCACATTTCCTGTTGTCACCAATATAATTTGACATCCATGTATATTCTCCTTTTAGCTTTGGCTACTTTTGAGATTAGTAGTTTTGTTAGTGGTGAGCTCTGCTGTCTTTTTCCCTCTCTCCTCATGGAAATCCTTCTTATTCTTCTAACTAAGGACAGAGATATTTCCTTCCCACTCATTCTCCTTTTGGAAAGACAGCTACATCTCACGATGGCTAACTGTTCAGGGTCAGAAAAGGAGAGTGCAGAGTGCATTGTACCCAGTGCTTCTTAGAGGAATCATACCTTGCTCTGTTATCTTCCTTCTCCTGCTTAGACATAGGAGAAATTTAGATAAAAGAGCTATCATTGTAATTTAAATGATCATTGTGCAATTGTATTTTCATCTAATGTTCTCTCATTCCCAGGAAAACCCCTTCCTACTCCTGTCCCTATTCTCTACAAGAATTAGACTTTTTATGTCTTCAGTAAGGTTGAGAACCTGGAATGTTACATGCTTGACCAATAATCTAGCTTCAGTATTTGCTGCTGACTGGAAACCTCACATTCACAGAACTTCATCTGCCCATCAGCTGTGTTGATGTATGGGATATTTGAAGAATTGGACATCTAAATAGTCTGATTTCTTACAGGGTTTTACTTAGATCTTTTTTCAGCAGCAACTAGTCTGAACTCAGCACCCAGACAAATCTGATGGTGGTACCATTGTAAGCAGTTTCTGGCTGGAGGGTTTATTTAGTTGGAACATGGTGCTAATGAGCTCTAGGTCCCAGGCTTTAACCTGTGTGCAGCCATTTAGCTCTGTGGGTTTGAGCATGGTACTAAAGAACTATGGTCATGTGGTTTCAAAGCCCCATGTGTGTTTGTTTACACAGACTGCACCACTCACCCTAGCCAGACTTTTCCTAGACATGGTTATTAGCCACCTGGAAGATGCAGCAAAACTGTTGTATAAATGGTCTTCCAAAATTAATTTTCATTTTTGAAGAAACAGTTTAAAGTGTATTCCCTAGTGACCGTGTGTTAATAGTGCGATCTTAGCATAATGGCGTCACTTCTGAAATGTATATTTGAACAAGGAAAGAATGACAGTAATGACAGATAGGAGAAGTTGCCAAATTCTTCACTTTTGCAAATTCAAATGTATCTCAACCTTTGTCCAATGACAAGAAACCACATCTTGGTCCAAGCTAGGACACTTGGAGAAATTCTTTGGTGAGATTAAGATTACACATAGCTGGCCTAATGTTCAATCATAATGGGATAAGTTGGAGTGAGGGAATTCATCCACTGATGAAGATATCTAGGATGCTGATAATCAATTTTATGTATTGGTCACTTGTATACATGTCATGGATATTCTTCATAGGTCTTTTGAGCTGAATATCTCCTTCACTGAAAATTCCTTCCCCATAGTTAAGGCATCTTTCTATGCTGTCACAATCACATAGACACATACACTCACACATATGCAAACACACATAAATATACCAACACACATACCTACCTGTACATAGCACACATGTGTAAACACACATAAACACCCACATACATATACAAGTATAAACATGCACACATACAAAAATGCACATACAGATTGTGTTTGAAAACATACCAGATTTTCATTCATAATGCTTATCTCAAATCTAATATTTTTCTAGTCACCATTCTTCAGTCAATTATCTGAGCAAATTCTGTGAACTTTCCTACATTTTTATTATTTTTGTAGGTGATTAGATGATTGCTTTGTACAATATTGTACTAACCCTATCTTATTAAAATCTGTTGTATTACTCACATTTCCGGCATTATAATATGGTAAGTGTTTATGTTTAAACACACACACAAAAATTCTTAGAGGAGTAGCATACATAGAACATAAACACATTCATGCACAGGTTATTAAAAACACTTTAATAAGAGGAAAAGAGTCTTGCTGACTAATGCTGGGAAACAGGAGATTAAATCACCTTTTAAAAAATATCGTACTTGTAGTTGGTAGGCAGCTAAGAATTCATAAAAGTTTCAAAACTTGGCTTGGTCCTTCATTTACACATGTAGAGAATGGAGAACAGAGAACTAAAATAATACCCTTGTCTTTCTTATGAGGAATTTTCTGAAGTTGTATATGGTTGTTTCTTCATTAAATGGTTCAGTTGGTAGTTTTGCACCAAGAGAGGTATATGCCTCGATATCAGCAAGTGTCTACTTGGAATCATGATTATACATGTGGAACATCCACTTGTTACTCTGTCATTGCTGAAGTCTGTCAGCCTCTCTGGACTATGAGGCAAAGTTTCATTGATGGACACTCTGTTTTCCTCTGGACCACATGAAGGAGATGTACTATTGTAGACAGTACGTGAGTAGGGATAAATTTGTTTGTTCTGATAATCTTGTTCACAATTTTGTATGTGTCTACTTCAAAGTCTTTTCCCTTATAATATTGATATAAATATCCTATACATGATGATGACTTTGTAATTTTTTTTTTGTGGGTACCAGGGGTCGACCTAAGGACCTTGCGTGCCAGCAGGCGCCCGTGATACTGAGCTATATCACTGGCCCTTTTTTCATATGTGGGTTCCAGGAGTCTAACTCGGGCCCTCGCACTTGCCAGGCAGGCGCTTATGCCGCTGAGCCGTCTCACTGGCCCGACTTGGTAATTCTTAAAGTAAGATCTTTTGGTGTTTCTCAAAATGTTTTTTGTCAATGTTTCACCCCATATTGAGAGACTAAAGACTGTTGGGGAATCTGGATAGGACTGTAGATTTCACTTTCAAATGTTCTGTTGAATGGAATTTTCTCTTTAAAAACAAAGCACTGGATCAACTTCTATTGTTCTACATACAGCTTTGAGGGTCACCTTTTTGCATTCTAAGGTAAGATGGATCCTGAAGGAAAAATTAATCTTATCTGAATGGCCAAGGTAAGCATGAAGGAAATAATGCGGATATTAGCTTGATGGAAATTTCCTGACATAATATATGCAGATCCTGAAGGAAGTGCCCATATTTAAATTTATGTAAATGTATTTATTTTAACAAGACTAGTTTAAAGGTTACATCAGAATTTACCATTGACAAGTGAATCTTACTATTCTTTTGTGATAAGATCTTGCTGAAAATAGTTTTCATCAGTTTGAGGATCTGTGAAGATTTTAGAAGGCACCTAAAAGAAAGATACAGATCCAGCTGGCCCTTGAAACCTGTGATCTATAGGGTTTCCCACTCAGAATACTGATCTAAAGATGGTGGCAAATCTTCATTAACTGTTGGAAGATCACTCTATTTGTAGGTTTAGACAAGAGTCTGTTTATCAATTCTTTTGTATCTACAACTTGGTACTCACATGGAAAGAATCTAGTGTAAAAAATTCCCTCAATAAGGTAAAGTTTAAATGCAATAATAATTTTAAAAATTCCCCTAAATAAAGAAAATATGTGACCCCTTGGACTTTGTAAGGTAGTTAGTGAAGTTTATTTCCTAAGCCAATATTTGCCTGAGCAATATCTTGAGGTCTCATGCAATGGAAGTGTACTTGATGATACTGTAATGACTTTCAGCTTTTCAGTTTTTACCACCACTCTGTCCTTGCTCACAAGATCTGTGGAATTATGGACAATATAGTAGGCATAAGTGTACAAGCAAATCATATACTAGTTACTTGGTTCAAGCCTAGTGGTTGTGTGGGTTGTGTACAATTGAATACTCCCAGGGAAAGACTGTGAGAGTGCCAGATTCTCACAGCAGCTGTGTTTAAAAGACACAGCAAGAAAGGCTCCCTGTGGAGATATTCATGAATTACAATGGGACATCTTGATTAAGGGGAACAGAGAAAAGTCTCACTGAGTTATAAAAGGACAATGGACATTAGCTTGGGTTCCCAGCAGGGACATTTGTGTTACTTATTGACTTATTACTTTTTTAAATATTCTTTACCAGTACCCCTATTCCTCTGTACCACAATTCAGTGTTTGATTGTGGATTCTGGGTTAGGGAGGGGAGGGACCACAGGTAGCAGATAGTGTGTGTGGGGGGTAGGAGTATGGGAAATGGGAGTAGAGTAAGACGTATATGTATACCCACATATATACTAAATAGAACTATTTGTTCAAAGCACTTCCAAATTCTTATATTAGTATATCTGGTTGCAGCAGGTAAAGGGAGGAGATATTGCCTACACAGTAGGTATTTGTGACTCACAGTGGCTATCATAACCTAAGGTCAACACTGAAAACTTTTTAGGTGTTTCTCTTATGGGCATTGAAGTGGGAGTGGATGGGGGAGGAGTGTAACATAAAAGCGAATCCTATGAGCTCTCTCATGGAAAAGCTTCTGAGTGAGCCAAACAGACAGTTTATCCATGAAAATACCAAGGACTCAAGTCTCTACCTTCCAGTTTGCAAACAGAAAAACATGCTGGTACCTCATGCAAAGAGATGAGAACAGAGACCCAGAGTGGGTTGACTCAAGGCTAGAATACCCCAAACAGGCAAGATACTTCACTCAATAAAGCCAAATCCAGAATTCCCAAGGTTAAGTTCAGAAGAATTTCTAGAAGGGAATGAGAACACAACCAAGGGCCCCTGACTCTGACACTCTGAATTTACCATCCATGTGTCTTTTGCTTCAGTTATCATTACAGTCATCACACCAGCCCTCAGAAGTGCAAAGAATCCCTTTGGATGCTTTGACCCATTAATAATTTGTAGCTCCAGCCTTTCTCATATGTGTTAAAGGAAAACAACTAGAAAATAAAATCATTGGATGCAAAAACATAAACACAGGTTAACAAATTTTAAGCCTCAGGGGTTATATTTTCCAGCTTTTACCCTACTCTATTGAACAATTCTGTTTTCCTCCCATATAATAGCTCAGATAACTACCATGAAAGTCTAAGGCTGATCCTACTTAAGTAATCTTACCTAGGTTCTCAATTTCCTAGCCTCTGTTTATTTTTCTTGAAGATTATATAGTCAGTTTTTTCCACTATACTGAAAGACCTTAGGATAATTACTTACGAAGAAAAGATCTCACACTTTTGGAGGCTAAAGTTCTAGTGGCATTTTAGAGGCTCTCAAAAGGGTCTCATGGCAGAGGATGAGTGATAGAGCATGTGCAAAGGAAGAATCACTTCTCAAGTCAGGCAGCAGAAAGAGAAGAAAGGGCCAGATTTTTTTTATAACCACACTCTTATGAGAAATACCAAATGGTCACAAGATTCCAATAAGACCTAAATGTTTTTCAGTAGGCTCATCCATTAAAGGTCCCTATCACTTCTCAGCACCATCACCTTAAGGACCAAACCTCCAACCATAGATGGACATCTAAGCCATATGCAAATTGTGTTGTCCAGCTTTCTGTCAGAGGGACAAAATAGTTCAGATAAACAACTCATGAGGAAAGAAAAAAGTTTATTTTGGCTCAGAATTTCAATCCATGATTAGTTGGCCTATTGTTTTGGGGTTCCACAACCTCCCAACACTGCCACAAGCTGGTGAGCAAGGCTTTATTACATGGATGTTTGGGAAACACTTGAGTTTCAAACTATAGCATAAGCCACAACAAGGATCATCATGGTAACATCTGTTATACTGAGTCTCCTCCCAGGCAAAGTGATCCATCTTATAAAAATCATCCCACTCTAAGTGCCTCCATAACCTCACATGTGTCAAGAAGTTGTTTTGTAAATCAAAGACACATGCATTTATTTTCTTGTCCAATAGATCCTTTTATTAAAAAAACACACTTGGATATAAACAGACTTTAAGCCCTAAATCTAAAATAAAACATAATGCAAAAAAAGAAATGATATTTTGTCAAAACAAACATATTTTAAAGTTTAAGCAAACTAAGGATGTTTAACATTATTTGACCTTAACAAAATCACCAAGAAATTTTGCAGCTTCAAATTTTTTTAGCTTTGTATACATCTATGCTGTATACTACTAATTCTGTTAAATGTTTGGACCCAGAGAGCACCTGAAATAGTTTCTTAAATTATCTTTCGTTTGGAGAAAGAGAATTCTGTTGCAGATATAGTGATAGTAATTGTGAAAAGAAAAATAAAAACCATATATTAGAAAATCTTATACCCATGCTATAATATTTTAAAACAATCATTTTGAATATTTCTTTTATTGCGTTTTTCATGATTTTATACAAAGAAGTTATTTTCCTGGAAAAGGTTCTGTGTGGTCACATGAAACTTTTACTTGTTTCTTTTATGCATTTCTCACATGCATTTCTCACTATAGATTTTTCATCAACCTGAATTAATTGGAGAAAAGATATGCAAACAAATAAGCAGCTGAATTTATCCCTGAAAGCCAAACAGTGACTATAAAAATTACATGATGAAACATGATTAACTATAGGATCTTCAACCTAAAAAGGCTGTTGAATATTAGAGAGCTAGTGTTAACTGTTGGTATATTTACAGTCAAAATCAGGCAATGCAAACATTTAAAATATCATGTTTTTGGATCCCAACAAAATTGCAATCAGAGAAGTTTTTAAAGTACAGAAAACATGGGCCGATGAGATGGCTCAGCGGTGTAAGTGCCTGCTTGGCAAGCGCGAGGGCCCGAGTTCGACTCCAGAACCCACATACGAAAAAAGGGCCGGTGATATCACTCAGCAGCATGGGCGCCTGCTGGCGTGCGAGGTCCTGAGGTCGACCCCCGGTACCCACACACACAAAAAAAAAGTACAGAAAACATGCATCAATTTCCCACAAGGATAAGTACTGGAACATGTACAAATAAAAATTTAAAACTAATTAATTAAAATTTATTTAATTAAAAATTAATTAAAATATTAAAAAAGAATACATGATTTTTGTTATGCACTTTTTAGTTGTGCTGTAGATTAAACACAGGGCCTCCCACATGCAAGGTAAGAGCTGTACCACTGAGCTACCATTCCCAGCCAGTAATGTACTTTAAAAAAAGTAGTTTACTGAAGCATAACTTACACACAATAAAATACACAAATACTAAAAGTATAGAAAAGTGAATGCTTGTGTGTGCATGCACTTAAACAACTACCATCCACATCAACATATAGAACATTTTCAGGACTCTAAGAGACTACTTCATCCCTGCCCCTAACTGTATTTCCCCAGATGTAATCACTGTTCAGATTTGTATTGCTGTAGCTTGAATTTTGCTTTTTTTTTTCTTTTTCTTTTTCTTTTTGAGACAGTGTTTTACTCTGTAATTCAGGCAGGTATTAAACTCACTAGCCTCAAACTAACAGCAATCCTTCTGCCTCAGCCTTCTGAGTTCTGGGATTACAGGTGTGAATCACCATGCCCAGCTTTATCTTTTTTTCAATGTCAGTATTTCTATCTTTTATTTTTTATTAACATGTATTAATTTACATATTAATATGGTTCAGTGTGATATTTTCATAGATGTGTACAGTATACACTGGTCAAATATACACCTTGTAAACTCTACAATCTCCAGTGATCACTATTCTACTTTTATGTAGAATTTCTATGTCAAATTTCTAACCTAGCTTGAAGGGCAATGGATTTATTCATTATGCACTAGTACAAAATGGTAGTAAGAACTTCTTCATTACTTTAGTTCAGAAGCAGTCAACTCTCAATTAGCTTTTAAACACTACCAATGTTTTCTGTCTTTGTCAATGCTAATCAAAATCAAAATATTTTTACAGGAGCTCTGAATACATCAATAAAACATGCATAATTTCTGGACATTATGAAAAATCAGTTTAGCTACACACTTTTTAAATGACCTTTAAATAATAAGTGTGTGTGCTTCTACGGCAAATCATAGAAAGTTTGAATCATGCATGGTAAATTTGACTAGAACATGATCACTTATAACATTGGGTGTACATATGAATTTTTATTTTTCAGATCTATGTAATATTTTCTTTTTTTCAACTTTCTTTTTTTGACTTTAATTAGTGCATGTTTGCAGTACAAAATGATTATATTCACTGTAGGGGTTTGGTACATGCACCTAACATATTTCATTCCCTTTTTCCCCCTCTGACCATCCCCCTTTTATTTTCCTACATCAGATTCTTTTAATTATTTTATGAGACCTTACAAAGTATATTATCATATATACAGGTTGAAATACAGACTAATAGGCCAAAGAACATATAAAGCATGTAAGACGATCATACTAAGTCAAAGTACACTTTTAGATACATAATCTGCACCAGATTACAATAGCTGTTCTTCTTTCCCTTTTTTTCTATTATATGTATTTTATTTTGTGATATATATATATATATATATATGTATATATAGATAGATAGAGAGAGAGAGAGAGAGAGAGAGTTTTTCATATAAGAGAAACTGTGATGTAATCTTGTATGTCTCAGTTATTTCACTTAATATTATGGTCTCAAGGTGCCTCCATTTTCCTACAAAGGACTCAGGTTTATCCTTTTTATGGCAGAGTAGTACTCCATTGTGTATAAACACCACATTTTCTTTATCCATTCATCTGTTGGAGGACACATAGGCTGTTTCCAAGATTTAACTATTATGAATTGTGCTGGTATAAACATGAGTATGCATGTATCACTGATGATGCCTTCAAATCTTTTGGGAAAATACCGAGAAGGGGAGTAGCTGTGTCAAATGAAATTTCTCCTTTTAGTTTTTTGAGGAATCTCCATACTGATTTGCATAGTGGTTGTTTCAGTTTACAGTCCCACCAGTGATGGAGAAGTGTTCCTTTCTCCCCACAGCCTTGCCAGCATTTGTTATTGCCTCATTTCTTGATGACAGCCATTATTCGTGGAATGGGATGGAATCTCAGTGTTTTTAATTTGCATTTCTCGAGTGGCCAGTGATGTTGAACATTTCTTTATGTATTTATTGGCCATTTGTATTTCTTCATCTGAGAAGTGTCTATTCATTTCTGTTGCACATTTTTATATGGGTTTTTTTTAATTTGAAGGGTCTAATTTTTTGAGTTCTTTATATATTCTATGTATTAGACCTTTGTCTGAGGAGTAGCTGGCAAAATTTTTTCCCCATTTTGTAGGTCATCTCTTCTCTCTGTCAGTGGTTTCCTTTGCTGTGCATGTTCTTGAAACTACTTAAATAACTAGAGATTAAGAGGACAAGACATGAATGTTACTGAGTAACTGACAGATTGAGTTTTGGCTTCATTGAAATATACATGGTGTATAGATGTTCAAACATCTACTTAACTATTGAGAAAACCAATACCTAATTAATGTATTTCATTGTTGCAGATTTTTGAGAAAGTCAGGTCAAAGTTAAATTCTGTTCAGGCACAGTATCATTTGTTTGACAATAATGTCTTATTTGTGTATAAATGTATTACTCTGTTCAATGGCAAAGAGCAAATCTAATTTACATGAGCCCCTTTTATCCCAAAGGTCCTGATTCCCCTATCTTCTTCTTTAGGCGACTAACAGTATAAATAATCTCATGGAACAAGAGGGGTAGTCATATATTTTAAGAGGCTTAGACATATAACCCCATCTTAATATCATAAAACAATTATGGCATTTGCATAATCATCCTTATGAATAATGACATGTATGAAGATTGGTAATCTAAATCTCAAGGCCTACAGGTCCTAGAAAACTGAGATCCAGGTTGTCTTCCTCCAGGCACATGAGATACTTAAATATCAAAATTAACTCTGTGCTTGTAAGCTAGGTTGGTTGGGTTACATAGAAAAAGACAGCAAAAATAGATGCCTTTTACTGGACAAGTTGGAAAGATGATGTTCCAGACCAGTCCAAATCTGGAGTCCTTAGAACTATGAAAAACAACCAGATAAGTTCCAATCCAAGTATAGGAGAACACCGATGTCACAGTTGGAAAACCAGTAGAGATAAAGAACTCTCCGTTACCTCACCTTTTGTTTTATTTAGCCCTTCACCCACATTAGAAGTGACGATCTGTTTTATTTTATCTCCTGAATCAAATGTTAATCTCACAGACACAATCAGAATGATATTTAACCAAATACCTTTTATCTCCATCAAGTAGGTATAAAAGTATCCATTTTAGCAGTTTTAAAAAGTTTAATGTTTATTAGTACATGTGTGTAGTTTATAATGTTTACATTCTTTATTGGAAGTTGGTTACACATGCATAACACACTTTATTTTTTTTAATCCCCTTTCTGTTCCCTCCTTTCCCTCATCACCAATCTGTTGATCCTTTTCATGCTTTTTTCAGTGGTACATGTTTGCAGTACACAGTGTTTACATTTCTTGTGGAGTTGGTACTTGTACGTAACACATCCCAATTGTTTTTCTTCATCCCCTATAACTCCTCTTTCTCCCCCCTCCACCTCTTGATTTCCTTTCCCTTTAAGAACGATCTATTATGCTGCTTCTTATTATCTATCTTTTATTTTGCTCTTTATTTTTACTCTGGGTTTCCCTTATAAGAGAAATCATGTGATATTTACACTTGTGTCTCTGATTTATTTCACTTAACATTATGGTTGGTCTCAAGGTGCATCCATTATTCCAAGTCCTGCCTTCCATTGTGGAGTCAACAGAGACCAGAAGTTTTCTTTTTTCTTCTATACATCCAGGCTGTGGAATGTTAATTCAAGACCTGTCAACTAGATTATCTCTCCTGGGATTGTAAATATTTACCAAGAGACAGAAGGATGGAACAAAGAGTTGACCATCATTCAAAACCTTAATGACAGCAGCCATGGCAGAAACTCTGTGATTCAACAAGATTAGACTGTGAGAATACTGGTGTGGTGTCTGCTTCTTGGCTGTCCAGAGTTACCTTAATGCCTGCCTATTCCAAATTCTGATCAATTCTTTTAGGCCCTTATCCCATTCTCAAAATACTTCCAATAGTTTCAATTTTACTAAGTAAGCCAGAATCAGATTTTGATGCTTACAAATAAGAGCTTAAAGAGATATACATTCATTCAACAAATACCTATCAGACATATATTATCATGGTAAGCACTGAAAATCATATGATAAAAAAACACTGTCTCTGCTATCAATTGAATTTACAGGGCTGGGGATATAGCTCAATGGCACAAGTGCTGGCCTGGCAAGCGCAAGGTCCTGAGTTCGATTACCAGTACCAAAAAAGAAAGAAAGAAAGAAAGAAAGAAAGAAAGAAAGAAAGAATTTACAGGCAAATTGTGCAGATATAAAATAATTGCACAAATAATTTCAGTCATTGTAGGTTTCATGATGGAAAAGTAACGTGTGTTTTCCAAAGAGTTATTTTCTAACTGAATTAGTGGGGAAAATAAAATTAAAGACGGGAGGATACAGATAAATTTTAGATGAGTAGAAACAACAATTTTGACTAATGATCTGCACTTTCTATGTGAAGCTTGAAATAGCAGCTTTTGAAAAATAAGAAGAAGGCCGGTGAGATGGCTCAGGGGCATGAGTGCCTGCCTGGCAAGTGAGAGGTCCTGAGTTTGACCCCCGGTACCCACAAAAGAAAAGAAAAATAAGAAGAAAGTTATCCAGAGTAAAATAGAAAGTATTTATGCATAGAGCTGATGTCCATTTACATGTAATGGTTGCAAAATGTAAAGTAGTATTTCTCTAGTTGTTGTGAGTAGTCTGAGTTCAGGATCAAAATAGGAAGACAGAGAAATGAGCCTGAGGTTTTTCTAGATAAGTGCAAAGATAAATGAAGAATTACATTTGTACACAATTGATTTACAAATTGTATTTGCAAACAATCGGTTGAAGTAATGAGCTATGTTATTACAGGTTAATGGTAAAACATTATATGAAGGCCTCTTAATAGAAACAAAATGAAAAGATCTGAAAGATATTATTTAAAAATTTGTAACAAGTGTGACATTTCTGCATGATTTTATAGTCAGAAAATGGGGATAGGGTGAATTGAAGTGAAGTGGAGGTTATAGTCACTGAAATTAAGATCAAATAATTGACCTTATAAGCTAAAATTAAGATCACAGAATTGACCTTACAAAGCTAGAATTAAAGTGAGTCATCTTTTTTGAGATTGAAGTTACCAGATGATCAGAGTAGAAATCTAGTGGACACCTATGAACCAGGGGTGTGCCACACTGAAAAATATGAAAGAGAATTATAAAGGAAACAATGTCCTCAGAGGAAAACTGGTGTCTCATTTAAAATAAAATATGGAGAGAATATGCTATGTGTGTGTGTGTGCATCAGTTTACTTCTCAGAGTATGTAGAGTCCATAGGAATTCCACAGAAATATTCAGTGTAGTTAACCAATTCATATAAGAAGATAAATTTTCAAATGCTGTTAATAATTTAGAAGTATCACCTTAAAGGAGAAAAAAAAAATAAGAAAGGCAAATGGCTCAATACCTTTGTTTTTTTAGCACTGGCACTTCATGCTACTACCAACAACTCTTCTGCCTGCTCTAATCTCCCATTACACATATTGCAACTCATTCACTTCAGTCCAACCTTCATGGAGCTTCTCTTCCAGTACTCGGTGTTATTAATTAGTCCATTCAATGCCTAGATTATTGCCTTATCCAATATGCTTTTCGAGCTGTTGTGATAGTGTCATTTTTTTTTTTTGCCCAAAGCTTGATAAACTTGCAAATAATTTGGAGCACAACCATGTGGATTAGGTTCATAGCTCAGGAAACTATTTAAGTTCCACCAAATCCTCACCAGGTGCTTGTGCCAGATGCAATCTTATTAATTGAAGATGAGGCTTTTGAGACTACCTATTTACTATAATTTCATGTTGAACCTCACAGATTCTTCTTGATATATGCCCCCCCAAGAACGAAATGATGAAGTGGTAATTTTCTCATCCGCATTCTAGATGCTGTTGTTACCTTAAACAAAATGAAGCACACATCAATATATGTGATCACAGGAACATCATAACATGTCATATGGAGTAACAGATATGTATACGAACAAATCACTTTTCACACTGACAATTTAGCATCAATTAAACCATCTCTTTTGGATAAAGAATTTTGAGATACCAAAGTTTATGAAAAAACTTCCTTTATTCAAGAAAAGAATTGTTTTCTGGATTAATTTTCTTATCTTCAGTCCCTTTCCAGCTGTATTTTCCTGCTAATTTTCTTAGGCAAACCTGTTTGGGATACTACCAGTAGCCAGAAGGAAAGGAAGGTTCATGGTTACAGTGAGAATTGGGTCTGAAGGAAGGGACAAAGACTCTAGGGTGCTTGACTTCAATTAACATTTACTAAGTGAATCAGTGAGACATGACCTCTGATTCAGGAACTATTTGGAAGGTGGAATAAGAGGAAGGCCAGGGTGACAGAATCTGATATATTTGTAGTTCAAAACATTTGACTGAAGAGTGAATTTAAAAGGGTTGACTAGAAAGGTAAATGGCTTCCTTGTAAGAAATCCCAAAGAAACCTTTTCTGCTTTGTGAGCTAAAGGAAGAGATTCCGTGGAAAATATATGTATAATTATGTAAGGAATTTATTAAATAGTTTACAGGATTAGAGGCAGGAGAGTCCACCATGGCTGTCTGTGGGATCAGAAGTGGAAGAATCCACAGGGGTCATCTGTGGTGGAGAGCCAGATGATCCAACAGCTGTTCAGGCCAAAAACATGGAAGTCACAGAACAAGAGGGATCAAGGATGCAACACCATTTCAAGGTAGAAGGTCTGGAAGTTCACTGTAGTGTTGCCAGTGAGAGTCTGCCTTTGAAGGCTGAAGAAACTGGAGACATTTGTCCAAAGGCAATGACAAAACAGGAACTCTTCCCAAAGGGAAACACTGCTTTCTTTTTTTTCCTTTTATCCCATCCTGTCTAAAAGCCTATTGGTTGGTCCCAGCCATAGCTGTGCTGAGTGTTCCCCCTTCAGTTTCCTGGCCTACATCTCATTCATCCATAGACACACCAAAAACCCAGAACTGTGCTCCACTTATCTGCTAGGCATTTCTTAATCCATTCAAATTGACATACCATGATTAATGGTCATATGTACCCTCTGGCAGTCTTCATCTTCCTCTTATGGGATTTAAGAATAATCCCTATTTAACTCTTACATTGTAATTGCCTGTGTTTGTTTGTTTGTTTGTTTTTACCCTAATTCACTTTCTAACTTGTTTTCTTCCATTTAAAATTCCAGGGATGTCTTGATTTGAATTCAAATTATGCTTCTTGGGATTTAGAGCTCTTTCTAAAGGTTCATTATAATCCTGTGATCACTTTTAGGACTTATCAAGGACCTGACAGGAGTCACATACTGCTTCCTGATGTCTTTTGTTTGAGCTGATACTAAATAGAACTTTGAATAAACCAAGGAGACAAAGATGTATGAAGGGGAAGAGTTATGGGTCAGTATTCACTTTGAAAAATGCTTGTCAGTTAGAGAAACACCACCATCACCAGTTCTAATCTATAGGCCTGAGTTTGGCTTTAAAGTCAGTAGAATGAATCTGAATTTTTCTGCTTGACATGCAAATGTTTACCAAAAAGCTAGAAAAACATTTGTTCAAATGTTATTATTTTGTGTAATTGCAGAGGTAATTCATTATAATTGAACAAATATTGGAAAATAGAAAGTCACAAGAACAAAGTTAAAATCATTCATAAGGCAAAGACACAAAATTACAAATATCTTAACATTCTGCTCATACCCTATCAGCAGTTTTTTTTTTTAATGCAGATCTCTGTTATGTTTTTGAAAATGGTATTATACTCCCTATGCATTTGGATATACAAACATTCAATCAATACTGGGAATTCTCATTAGGAATGTTTATGTAAAATTTACTTTGTAAACTAATTTTTCTCAATAATGTAAGATTGATCTATGGTATTAACTCTTCTTTGCAAAATCACATCATATGCAATATCTATATTTCATTGAATGGAAACATATTTCATTTAACCAATTTCCTTCTTTGCTATTTAAGTTGTTTTCAATTTTTAAGTTATACATACTAATGTGATGAGCACAGTTTGCACATACATCTTTGATAATATGATTCTCAGATACAGTTGTATTTTTCTATGTATTGGTCTTTATAATACTTTAAGAATTTGTTAGTGACTTCAGCACACATTCAGCTGCTGGTTCAGGGAGAAAATTTAGTTGTTTGGCAGAGTTTAAACAATTAACACAAGAATGGAGGTGACTGAGGTGGTGTTAAGGGGTAAGAGGTTAAAAGTGAGCCTCATAAAATATAGAGCAAAACAACTCAAAGAGAAATTAGCCACACAGCCACAAGGAAATCAGTCCTCTGGTCAAGATGGGGACTGACCTGAAGTAGATACAGCTGAGCCCTACGAAATTAAGGGTTCTATGCAGATCACTAATGTGTCTTTTCGCTAGAAAAATGACAGTGAAAGGTGATTAAAATGGAATACAAATATCAGAGAAAAGCACAATTGGAAGGCCCTTCTCATGAGACTGGGGCTGTTTAAATACTTCCTATATCAGGTTAAGTGAAATGGTGGAGAAAATCAGTTTAAATCTCCTCAATATTTACACCTTGAGTATATTCTAGGGACTTAGCTATATCAGTAAATCTCTTAGAATCCTCCTCTGAGGTCATGAGACTGTTCCAAAATGATCCATGAGTTTTTGGTCATGGGCCTCTATGAGATACTTACTTAAAGTACACAGTTGACCACATTAATCTCTTACTTTCAGCCTTTCAATGAGATCTACATAAACTACAAAAGACAATTTAACTTCTTAATAAAACACATAAAACACAGAAATATGTCATGCTGAGTAATCCACAGTCCCCAGATTTAACCAGAGGGGCACTAGACAAGAAGAGGAGAAAAATATTCAGCAGGAACGTTACATTAAAAGCGAGTAGTGTTGGGCATTATCTCTAAAGCTTGGTTTCCTCATTGGATTGTTATAGTTATTTAAATGGAACTAATTAATTTCAACAAGAATGAAAACTCCATGAGCCAGGGATGTTTTTCTGTTTTTCTTTGCAAATGTATCAGTAGCAATTAGAATAATTTCTGGGTCACGGTGGGTGATTAATAAATAATTCACTTGATTTAATGGAAATAAGAAAATAGTATAATTTATTGAACAAAAACATAATCTCTGGAATCAGATAGAACTATGTTTATGTCTCTACTTTTTACTTGCTAGTTGCATGACCTTGAACAAGTTACTTAACTTCTCTTAAGTTTTATCCTTTTTCATGCTTAAAATAGGACAACAATAGAATCTGTCCTTCAGAGTTGTTTTAATGATTAAATTAAAAAAAATTAAAGAATATAGATCAATGACCATGCACATAGTAAATTTTCAATAAATGTTATACTATCATTCCTCCCCAATACCTAAAACTCATTTATGGTGTACTTAGAGTTACTGGTCTAGATGCCAATGATAAGATATATTTATAGAAGACAAAGAGTCAGGAAGTGTGGATAACACTTAAGACAGGATATACAGTGCTCTCTTATGATCTTTCTACTTCCCAGACTCAAGTAGTACTGACCTCTAGATAAAAATTCATCACAAGTATAGTTTTCATCTGTGGATCTAAAAGAATTTCTTCTTAAAAGTATTTGTTCCTAAAATTGGAACAGTTTTACATTACTTGTAGAAATAAAAAATGGTGTATCATCATTGGAAATCAGTATGGTCATTCCTCAAAATATTAAATGTAGAATTGCCATATGTTCCAGTAAATCCACTTCTGAGTATATACTCAGTATAAGTGAAATCAGGGACTCAAACATATATTTGTATACCCACTTCCATAGCAGCTAAAAAGGCACAATAGCTAAAAGGCAGAAGCAACCTAAATATCCATCGATGCATGAATGGATAAACAGATTTAAAAGGAAGAAAACATACAAACCTTGAAGACATTATACTAAGTGGAAATATCTGCTCACAAAAGTGCAAATATCATGTTATTTCACTTGTATGAGTTACCTAGTGTAGTCAAATTCATAGAGACAGAAAGTATAACAATGGTTCCTAGGGCCTGGGGGAGAGTTAGTGCTTAATGGGTATAGAGTTTCAGTTAGGGAAGATGAAAATATTCTGGAGATGGATGATGGGAGTGGGTGCACAACAATGTGAATGTACTCTCCTCCCTAAATTCTATACTGAAAAATGGCTAAACTGATAAATTTTATATTATGTAAACTTTACCACAAAAATAGGGACACATTTTTAGCACATGTTCTGTGATGTCTGAAAATTAGTTAACTGTACAAGGAAGAAATCCCACTGTGTTATCTCTGGCAAATATAAAAATCTCTCTGAGACTTAGTTTCTTCAACTATAAAATGGAAAAATTATCGCCTCTCTCTTAGTTACTTCCTCATTGCTGGAAAAAATACCAACACCCATAAGTTAATGGAGTAAAATTTTTTTTTGGCTCACATTTTGCAGAGGTTTCGATCCATAGTCAGTTGTCTCTAAGTCAGGGTGGTGTAATGGTTGATACATTGTGTCAACTTGAGTGTAGAAGTTTAACTAAGCATCTCAGCAGGGAGCCAGGGTCCTCACTTTGTAAACATCCTCATCCTGTGCAAGAGGAGAGCAGGGAGATGGTATGAGTGCTACACCTGCCCTAGAGGGTGGTAGCCTGCATACAATATAAGGGAGGGAAAGAGGCTTGCTCTCCCCTCTTTTTTGCTCTCATTGCTTTTGTTGTCTTCTGCTGCCTTGAACTATTGCCCTTCACCATGCCACCCTGCCTTGGAGCCAGCTGATTATGGACTGAAACCTCCACAAACTGTGAGCTAAATAAACCTTTCTTTCCTTAATTTTGGGTGTCAGGTATTTTGTCTCAGCAATGAAAGAAAAGTAACCAAGACAGGTGGCGTGGTAGAAAGGCATCACAGAGGAGAAACAGTCCATGGCAGGGCAGGCAGAAGGTAGCAAGCAGCAGCAGCCTCATTTTCCCTTTTTTCCCTTCCAGGCTACAAGTCTTTTTGGTGGTGCCACTCACACCTAGGGTGGGCCTTCCCCTTTAACCACCCCCAGAGCTATGCTAAATTAATCAGGTGACTGATTTAGTTATCACACCCTTAATTCACATTCATGCAACCTATATCCAGCCACCTCCAAAAAGCCTCACCTATGAGTGTATGAGGCTTTGGGGGGACATCTAGATACAAGCCATAATAACCTGCATCACAGGGGCATTATGAGTATTTGATTGAGATACTGTGTATGAAAATACAAGATGATGTATAGTTCACACTGGAGATTCTAAGTCATATTAACCTAATTAAATAATGAGAGATTTGGAGATGATATTTCAACTATACTATAATGGAAACTGTTTATAAATGGAGTAGGCAAGGCAAGTACTAGAAGACGCTAAATTATTTGGGGGAAATAGGATGAAGCAGGTAAAAGTGGAAATACAATAGCATTATTCACTTAAGTAATACTAATCTGCAACTCAGTTTCTTCATCTGAAAAGTGAAGAAATTAACAGTTTCTGGCTTGTAAGATTATTCTTCACTGTTCCACCAAGAAGTATTTATTGCACACTTCCTATCTGCCAGACACTGTTCTTGGTTCTATTAAAAATAGCTGTAAACAAGATAGGCGTATACTCTTCCCTCACAGAACTTCCATTCCAGTTTCCACTTTGTAAATATGCTTAAAAGACTTGATACATTATTCTAGACCTCATGCCTTCTTCATGGAAAAGAGAAGTTTAACTGAAATATGCACATGTAGTGTTTTTTTAACTTTATTGAGATTTTAAATTCTCAAATGTCTAGGCACATATATCTCACTTCTTGTTTGAATGTAGATAGCTGAACTAAAGGAGCTTTTAAACGTGTTTTTGCACTGAGAAGTATACTTGGCTACATGAGAGTTAACTGGTTTCTAAAATCATCAGAGCTGAATGTTTTCCTCTTGTAATATTTGTCTTTATAGGGCAAAGACAGTGGGGATTACACGGTACCTGGACTATGCTATGGAATAAGAAATATCAGAGTAAATGTCACTGGATAATCCATCTATTTCAAATGACAATATTCCATGCTTTGATATGAAGCACATGGAATACAGATTGTGGAAAAAGGTATAATGTTGAGACAGAGCTCCTTCTTTACCAATGCCCTGAGTGTAGAGACTGATAAACAGAAAGCTGGGTCACTGAAAAAGTCAAGTGACTCCATGAAAGACCTAGCAAGTCAGGCATCCATCAGAGAGAGGAATTTGAAGTGTTTTGTAAAATAGAAGGAAGAAAAAACCAAACCTATCATTCTCCCACTTCCCCATCTGTCCAATGTGGGATAGTGTTGAGATGAGGGCTAGAAAGAGTTTGTGGAAAAGGGGGATTAAAATTGAAAAAATTGAGAAACTTAGGAATCATTTTGAGATTGGAAACTAAAAAAATATTTTCTCCCTTTTAACTGAAAAGTTAAAACTAATTTAGTGTGGCCATTCCCCCTTCTCCTCCTCCTCCTCCTTCTTCCTCTTCCTCTTCTTTGCTAGATTTGGCTTGATTATACAATTGTCAAGGCCATAAGCTTCTTTCTGAATAAGGGAAGAGGGGTTGATGTGGGTGGGAACACTAGAACAAAAAAAAGAGCTTGACTCTTGATAAGTGCGAGGCTGGGAGGAATTATTAGGCATAGTTCCGACAGGTATAATGGTGTACAACAACAAAAAGTCATGGGCTTTTGACTTTGACATGGTGAGATATAATCTAGAACATACTTAAATGGTTCTAATAGGATGCATTTCACAGTTTACAGATTGATTTAACTATTAATTTTTGTAGTATAGAACAGAGATATTATCATTGATAGATTTACTCATTATTTATGATATTTGGGGTTAGCAAGGCTGATGCACTTATTACTCAATATTCTCCCTAATAACAATTCTGTTGTATCATCTGTATGGACTTCAAGTTTAAGGAAATAAGTACAGATTCCATTTCTTCTCACTGATGAAAATGAATTGAACCCTAAATTAAATCTGCTGAGAAATATGCACCAAGGAGAGTTTCTCTCAGATCTCAACACTAGGAAGACTTGTTTCCCTTAGCAACTGGTTTTGCTTTTATCTTATGGATGGTAAAAGTTGTGTAATTGTTTATTGTTTCCTCTTTGCATTGCATTTGTTATCAACCTTAAGCTAATAGTACATCACATGTATTTTATTTATTAACTTCACCATTGGCTCAATCTTCTTTCCTCCATTCTCCATTTTCTTAGTTAATTCATATTTTATCTTTCATGTAGTTTTGGAAGCTACCAAAATTTAGATCGATATTGGACGACATCCAGTGATGTACATTTCTGTTATTATATTTAACATGAACCCACCATAATAATATATCATAAATGAAAGAGAGCTCATTCCTTTCTAAAAATTTAGGAACATTGCAATAGGAGTCAGCCCCTCAAGATTGGTAATTGGAAGAAACTGTGTCTATTAAGGCAGTTATAAATGAGGTGTAAATGCATCTTTAAGGAAGTTGGTGTTGGGATTTTTCAAAGGGTTAGCTGATGAAAGTCCTAGCTGTAAAGTAGCCAGAGATAAAAAGATGAGGAGGGATCACAAAAAACAAAAATTGTGTTCCAAATTTAGTATCTATCATCAAATTTGAAACCTATCACTATTATTGGTTTATTGAAAGAATTAGGGAACTTGCCCCACCCCTCAAACTGTTTCCTTATTTGGAAAATGGAGATGAAATTAAATAGTTTTAATGTATTTCCTCACTTTGGCTTCTTATGCTTAGTATAGTGTATTAAAAAGGGCACTGATCTGGAATTAAGATTGGTGGGATCTGTTTCTGGCTCTACAATTGACTTGATTTGTGACAGTAGAAAAATATTTCCTCTTCTGTGAGGCTTGGTTTGTCTGTTTGTATTTTTTTTTCTTTTTTTGTAGTGCTGGGAATTGAACCCATGACCTTATGCATGTTAAGCAACCTCTCTATCACTGAGCTATAGCCCCATCCTGCCCCCATTAGTAATGTTAAGATTTGGACTAAATGTTCTTTTTTTTTTTTTTCTGGGTACCAGGGGGTCGACCTCAGGACCTTGCGCGCCAGCAGGCGCCCGTGCCGCTGAGCGATATCACCGGCCCCTTTTTCGTATATGGGTTCCGGGAGTCGAACTCGGGCCCTCGCGCTTGCCGGGCAGGCGCTTAAGCCTCTGAGCTATCTCACCGGCCCTGGACTAAATGTTCTTTAAAGCACTTTCAATTCCAAGGTGTTACTAGCATAAACTAGATTTCATATAAGATAAGAGAATTCAAAGCACAACTAATGCAAATAGGGTTTAGGAATGTGTTTATCAATTGGGCAATAGGAACATAAAAAGATTTCTCTATTTCCTCCTTATTTTTGGGTTCTAGCCATGTCAAATGACAATGACATACACCCTAAAAGAATCGTTTACCCCAAAAAAAGTTATGGTGCAGTCCAGCATGATGCCTCACACAAACTTTCTTTCACTGAGGAGGCCCATAACCCAGACACTCCAAAATGGTTATCAGATGGTTAAGAATAGCCCTTCAGGGCTGGTGAGATGGCTCAGCGGCGTAAGCGCCTGCCTTGCAAGCGCGAGGGCCCGAGTTCGACTCCCGGATCTCACATACGAAAAAAAAAAAAGGGGCCGGTGATATCGCTCAGCGGCATGGGTGCCTGTTGGCGCATGAGGTCCTGAGGTTGACCCCCTGGTACCCACAAAAAAAAAAGAATAGCCCTTCAATACCAGTTACTTGGGAGACTAAATCAGGAGGATCACAAGTTTGAGTCCACTCTGGGTAATTTAGTGAGACCTTGTTTCAAAATTTAAAAAATATATACATATATTTAATATATTAATATATATATATATATGTGTGTGTGTGTGTGTGTGTGGCAATGTCATGTTGTTTCTATTACTGTTGTTTTGTAGCATAACCTGAAATCTGGATTTGTAATATCTCCTGCTTTGCTTTTGTTGCTCAGATTTGCTATGGCTATTTGGGGTCCCTTCTAGTTCCGTTTAATTTTAAGATTATTTTTTTCTGGTTCTGTAAGGAATGCTGTTGATATTTTGATTGGAATTGCATTAAAACTATGTGTCATTTTAGATAAAATTGCCATTTTGACAGTATTGATTCTGCCTATCCAGGAACTGGGAATGTCTTTCCACATTTTATGTCATCTTCAAACTCTTTTTCTCAGAACACTATAGTTTTCATTACAGAGTTCTTTTATTTCATTGGTTAGGATTTTCATAGGTATTTAAATTTCATTTTGAAGCTACTGTGAATGGTATTTTTTTTCCTGAATTTTCTCATGGTGGACTCATTGTTGGTGTCCAAGAAAGTTATTGATTTTTACATGTTGATTTTGTATCCTGCCACCATGTTGAATTTATTATTTCTAAAAATCTTCTGTTGGACTTGTCTAGGTATATTATGTAAGGGGATCATGTTGCCTGCAAATAAGGGTAGTTGGATTTCTTTCTATTCTATTTATATAGGTTTCATTTTTCTGTTACTTGATTTCTCTGGTTAAAGTTTTGAGTAGTATATTGCACACGAGAAGTGAGAAGGAGCAACATTGCCTTGTTCCTGATTTTAGAGAAAATAATTTCAGTTTTCCCCATTTAGTTTGATGTTGGCAGTAGTTTTATTTGTTTTGTTTTGTTTTTGTTTGTTTGTTTGTTTTGTTTTTTTAATACATGCTGTGTTGGTTACTTTTCTCTCATTGCAGAGACAAAATACCCAATGCTCAAAATTAAGGAAGGAGAAGTTTATTTAGCTTACAGTTTGTGGAAGTTTCTGTCCATAATCAGCTGACTCCAAGGCAGGGTGGTATGGCACAGAAGCAAGAGTTCATGGCTGTAGAAGACAGCAAAACAACAAGAGCAAAAAGGGAGGAGCAAGTCTCTCTTCCTCCCTTACATTGTATGCCGGCTACCCTCCCTAGGGCGGGTGTAGCACTCACAGCCAATCCCAGCACTAGACAATGAACCAATAACAAACTCTGGATTCAGCTGCTTCTGAAAAGCCCAGCCCGCCATGACCACATGAGGCTTTGGAGGAACATCCAGACACAAACCATGACACATGCCTTTTACCAGTTTCAGGAAAGGTCTTTTTATACCTGTTTTCATCAAGGTTTTTAATCATGAATGGATGTTGGATGTTGTCAAAGTATTTTTATGTATCTATTGAGATGATTATGTGATTTTTATTCTTCTGTTTATGTGTTGTACTACATTTATGGATTTAAATATGTTGAACCATCCTTTCTTATTGAGATGAAGCTGACTTGATCCCAATGTATGATTTATTTAATGTTATTACATTTTATTTGCAACTATCTTCTTGAAGAGTGCTGTATCTATGTTCACTAAGTAATTTGGCCTATAGGTTTCTTTTTTGTTGAGTCCTTGTCCCATTTTAGTATTAGTGTAGCATAGGTTCAAGGATTAAGGTTAGCTGGGTTCTTCCCTTTTTATTTCATGGAAGAGTTTGAGCAGTATTTGCATTAGTTCTTTTCTGAAGTTCTGTTAAAATACAGCAATGAATCCATTAGGTCCTGGCCTTTTCTTAATTGGTACAGTTTTTATTGCTTTCTCTATTTAATCCCCAGTTATTGTTCTAGTCAAAGATTTCATATCTTCTTGGTTCAGTATTGGTAATTTATATATATTTAGGAACTTAACAATGTCATCTAGATTCTCTAAATTACTAGACTAGTAGATTTTAAAATGATTTCTTATAGTACTGTGTATTTTGATGGTGTCCTTTGTAATTTTACATTTTTCATTTGTTTTTTAAAGTACATGTTTGTAGTGCATGATGATTAAATTCAATGTTGGGAGCTGAAACATGTACTTATCTTAATTAATTTTACTTCTTCTCTTGCCCTCTCCCTCCCCTTCCTCCATCTCTAGAACATTTTCCCATTTACAAAAGACCTATTGCACTGATTCCTAGTAATCATTTTTATTTTCCATTTAAATTACTTATGTTTTGTTTTTCTTATATAAGAGAAACCATGCAATATTTATCCTTCTGTGTCTCATTTATTTCACATAATATTTTTTTCTCAAGATGCATCCATTTTCATACAAATGACTCAAATATATCCTTCTTTATAGCACATTATTACTGCGTTGTGTAAATATACCACATTTTCTGTATCTATTCTTCTGTTGATGGACATGTAGGCTAATTCCAAGATAGAGGTATTATGAGTTGTGCTGCTATAAACATAGATATCCATATACCCCTGTAATATGGGATCTTTTATTCTTTTAGAAAGTTACTGAAAAAGGGAATAGCTAGGTAAAATGGAATTTCTATTTTTAGTTTTTTGAAGAATCGCCATACTGATTTCCATAGTGGTTGTACTAGTTTATATGCCCACAAAAAGTGTAGAAGAATTCCTCTTTTCTCACTGTCTTACCAGTGTTTCTTACTATTTTTATTTATTCATAATACCATTTTGTGGAGTAAGGTAGAATATCAAAGTTGCTTTAATTTGCATTTCTTTCAGCAACAATGATGTTAAACATTTTTTTAATGTATTTATTGGGAATTTGTACTTTTTCTTCCAAGAAGTGTCTATTCATTTCAATTGTCCATTTTATTAGGTATTTTATTTTGGGTGGTGAACTTTCCCAAGATATTTATATATTTTAGATATTAGCTTTCTGTCTGAAGAATAGGTGGCAATATTTTTTTCCATTCTGTAATATATCTCTTCACTGTATTGACAATTTTCTGTACTGTGTGGGCTTTTCAAAATTTTATAAAATCCCATTTGTCTATATTTTTTGAGACAGAGTCTCACTAACCAGTTCAGGGTAACTTTCAACTCATGATGATCTTCTTGTCTCAGGTTCCTGAATGCTGGGAATACAGGCATGGGCCACCACACCCAGCCATTTGTTGATTCTTCATGTCATTTTTGTGCAATTCAGGCTCTGTTTCAAAAATTTTTGCCTTTTCCTGTGTCTTCAAGAGTTTTACTTATTTTATCTTCTAGCACATGGTGTTTCTGTTTTAATATTCATATATTTATCCACTTTGATTTTATTTTAATACATGGTGATAGAGATGCATCTAGCTTCAAATTTGTGCATGTGTGTAGCCAGCTTTCAACCTGTGCAAAAGTACCTGTCTTTCTTCCAGAGAATGGTTAGCACCTTTGTCGAAAATCAGATGGCTGAATATGCCTAGGGTTGTTTATACATCTATTCTGTTCCACTGATCCACATGTCTATTTGTATGCCAATACTAGTTTGTTTTATCACTGCATTCACTGTATTATTCACTGCATATTACTTGTATTATTACTTTAAATCCAGGATTGTAATGCCTTCTGTTTTGCTCTTTAAGCCCAGGGTATCTTTTCCTCTTCTGGGTCTCTTCTGGTTCCATTAATTTTTATGATTGTTTTTTCTAGTTCTATGAGGAATGCTATTGGTATTTGGCTATGTAGTGCATGAAACCTTTATATCAGTTTTAGGCATATGAGCATTTGACAATACTGGTTCTGCCCATACAGTAATATTCCTTTCCACTTTCTGATGTCCTCTTTAATCTCCTTTTATCAGAGTATTGCAAGTTTCACTATTGAGGTCTTTCACTTTCTTGGTTAGGTTAGTTCTGAAGTATTTACGTTTATTTGAGGCTAATGTGAATGGTAGTTTTTCCTAATCTTTTTCATTATTCGTGTACACGAATACTATTCATTTTTGTCTGTTGACTTTTTTATCATATCACATTACTGAATTTGATTATTAGTACTGGGAGTCTTTTGGTGGAATTTTTTGGGTCTTTTGTATAAAGGATCACGTCATCTGCAAATAATGATAATATGACTTTTTCCTTTCCTATATTTTTCCCTATTTATTTCTTTGTCTTGCCCGATTCTTCTCACTAATGTTTTGAGTACTATATTGAACAGGAGTGGTAAGAGTGGGCATTCTTGCCTTGTTCCTGATTTTAGAGGGAAAAAATAAGTTTCCCCCCTTTAAATATGATGCTGTCACTAGGTTTATCATAGATGGCTTTTATTATATTGAGAAAGGTCTTTATATATCTATTTTATTCAGTGTTTTTTTATGAATATTGATGTTGGATTTTGTCAAAGGCTATTTCTACATCTACTGAAATAACCACGTGATTTTAGCCTTGTTTTTGTTTATGTGATGCATTATATTTATGCTTTATATAAATGTTCAACCATCCCTGCATGTCTGGAATGAAGCCTACTTCAGCCCAATGCAAAATCTTTCTGGTGATTTGTTACATTCTGTTTTTCAGTATCTTGTGGATTTTGGCATGTATGTTTATTGAAGTGATTGGCCTGTAGTTTTCATTTTTCTTTTGGTCCTTGTGTGGTTTTTTAATCAGAGTAATGCTAGCTTCAAGAAATGAGTTTGGCAATACTCCTCTTTCAATTTCATGAAATATTTGGAGGAGTATTGGGGTTAGATGTTCCCTGAAGTTCTTGTAAAATTTATCAGTGAGTCTATCCAGGCCTAGGCTTTTCTTAAGTTGTAGCTATTATTTGACTGTCTGTATTTCTTTTGCTGACATTGGACTTCAGGGTTTTTTATATCTTCTTGGTTTAGTTGTGGTAATTCATATGTGATTAAGAATCTATCCATTTCTTCCAAATTCTCTAATTTATTGGAGCATAGGTTTTCAAAGTAGCAACAAATAATCCAGATTTTGGGGTCCCTTGTGACTTTGTTTTTTTCACTCGTAACTGCATTGATATAGATCTTTTCTTCTTTTGGTGGGTTTGGTTAAGTGTCCAGTTTTTCATTGTTTTGAAGATTGAAAACAATGTTTTCAAGTGTTTGTTGATTTATTTCTTCTTTGTATTGTTTTTATTTACCTGTATTTTATTAATTTTTACTCTAATCATTATTTCTTTAATTGTACTAGCATTGGATTTAGATTATCCTTGTTTGTTAGGATCTTGAGATTCATCATTGTGTTATTCATTTGGGCTTGCTCTGTTTTTCTAATTTGGGTATTCACAACAATAATTTTCTTTCTTATATCTGCTTTCATTGTGTCTCATAGGCTCTGGTGTGTGGTACTGTTTTTATTGTTTTATTCTAGAAATTATTTAATTCCTTCCTTGATTTCTTCCCTGACCCATTGGTGGTTATTCAAGAGTGTATTGTTTAGTCTCCATGTGTTTGCATAGTTTCTATGGTTTCTGTTGCAAATGATTTCTAGTTTTACGGCACTATGATCTGATAATATGCATGCAATAATTTTTATTCTTTTATATTTATTTAAGCAAGCTTTATGGGCTAGTTTGTGGTCTACTGTGGAGAAAGTTCTGAATTCTGTTAAGAATGTCTATTCTGTTCTGGTAGGGTGGAATACTGTGTAGTTATCTACACAATTAAGATGATTTATTAAAAGGTGTGGATGTAATCTGAAGTTTCTGGTTTGAATTTTTCTAGTTGTTCTACTTGTGATATTGAGGTGATGATGTTCTCCACTATGATTTTGTTGATGTTTATCTTATATTTTATATAAGGCCAGTAGTGCTTGTTTTATGTAGTTATGCATGTTCGTATTCATTGTGTATACATTTATTTTTTCTTCTGCAATATCAAGTCTGCTCTTGAACAATCCCAATGAGTTTAAGATCTTAGTGGTTATACTTTCCAGCTTCAGAGATTTTTTAAATAGTTTTATCTCTTTTTTTAGAAAAGACAAGATTTGATCATAAGTCTAAGAAATATAAACTGCTTTAATCATGATGTGAGTGTTTGGTTCATTGAAAGTAGAATACAGGTCCATTTTCTCCCATTCTAGACTCAAACACTGTGGTTGTCTAGTGGACCTGATTCCCACCTAATAAGTGCCTTTAGTAACTATCACTGTGAACATTAACAATGTCCTCTATTCACTTCCTTTCTTCTATGTGTCTATTTTTATGCTAGTTCCATGCTATTTTTGTTACTATGACTTTATATTATATTTTGAAGTTAAGTATTGCGTTACCTCCAGTAATCTTTGTTCAGGATTGCTTTGGTTATTTTGAGTCTTCTGTGTTTCTATATAAATTTTAGAATCATCCTTCTAGTTCTGTGAAGAATGTCATTGTTATCTAGATGAAGATTGCATTAAATTTGTAGATATTTAATATCCACCCCCATTTCTTTAGGGATGCACTTATAGTGCAAAAGTGCATTATTTGACTTTCAAGTTTTATACAGTTTCTCAGGTTTCTATTGTTGATTTCTAGTTTTATTCTATTGTGATCTAATAGAATAAAAGATATTCTTTTTTCTTTCTTTTCTTTTCTGGGGGGGTATTTGGCAAGACTTGCTTTCTGACCTGATTTATTGTCTACTTTGGAGAAAGTTCTGTGAGTTGCTAAAAATACTTTTTATTCTGCTGCTATTTGATGGAATACTCTGTAGACGTATGTTAAGTCTGTCTGATATATAGTATAGTCTGATTTTGATGTTTCTTTGTTATGTTTTCTCTCAATGACTTTTCCACTTCACCTTGTTATGAACTCAGTCTGATATTGAATTCAGTCTGTATAATTGCATTGGTACCTCTCTGTGCATTTATCTTAAGTACTGTTCAGATTTTGAAGTTGTGTTTTCTGAAGGTTAGTACATATATATTTATAACCATTATATGTTCTTGGTGGATTGTTCATTTTAATAACACATAGTGACCTTCTTTTACTCTTCTTACTAATTTTGACTTGAGGTTGGCTTTGTTGGAAATGTGTATAGCTTCTCATTCTTGCTTTCACATTTTATTTGCATGGAGTATGACTTTCCATCCTTTCTTCACCAGTCTGTGTATGTCTATGTGAGCAAAGTATGTTTCTTGCAGGCAACTTATAGTTGATTCTTCTTTTTTAACACCATCTGTCATTTTGTATCTTTTAATTAGATATTTGGGACTATTATTAATATTTATATACTTATTTCTGCCATTTTGTTACTTTTCCGATGTTTGATTCTTTCCTAATGCTCATTTATTAGCCTATTCTTCCTATTTTGTGTGTAGCGTTCATTTAAATATCTTCTATAATGCTGACTTAGTGGCCACAAATTTAGTTTCTGCTTGTCTTTGAAGGATTTTATTTTTCCTTTGATTATGAAAGATTGCTTTGCTGGATATACTAATCCAGGTTGACAGTTACTTTCTTTTAGGACTTGATATTATTCCATGCCATACTGGTCCTCAGAGTTTCTGCTGAGAAATATGCTTTTATTTGGATGGAATTGCCTTCTTTTGTTGCAGCATTTAATATCATTTCTTTGTTCTATATTCTTTATTATTATTATTATTATTTTTGTGTGTGTGTGGGAACCGGGGGTCGACCTCAGGACCTTGCATGCCAGCAGGCACCCCTGCCGCTGAGCGATATCACTGCCCCCTTTTTTCGTATGTGGGATCGGGGAGTCAAACTTTGGCCCTCGTGCTTGCCAGGCAGGCGCATACACTGCTGAGCCATCTCAAAGGCCCTGTTCTATACTCTTGACCTTTTAACTCTGATATGATATGGGAAGGTTGTTTTGTGGTTATATCTGTTTAGGGTTCCAAATGCTTCCTAAACCTGGATGTCCATATCTTTCTCAAGATTTGGAGAAATTTCTACTATTTCACTGAATAAATTTTCTAAACTTTAAATCAGCATCTCAATGCCCTCTTGTACTCCAAAGTCTCTTAACAGAGCTGTTGTCTTTTTTAACTTTTTAATTGTTTTTAATTTGAGATATGGTCTCACTATATAACTCAGGTGGGTCACAAACCTACTACATAGGCCAGGCTGGCCTCAGAATCATGATCCTTCTGCCTCAGCCTCCTAAGTGCTGGAATTGCAGACATGTGCCACCATGCCCAGCAGCTAAGTTTTCTTTATTGCTATTTAAATATAATTCCTATACTTTATCTACAAGCCCTGAAATTCTCTTCTCTGTTTGATCAAGTGTGGTAATGTGGTCTTCCCTTGAAATTTTTTTCTTTGGCTTATTGAGGTTTATATTTCCAAGACTTCTCTTGGTGTTCCTCAGAATTTTTGTATCTTTATCACAGTGTTCTTATATATTTTGCATTGTCTTGCTTATTTTATTCAGTCTTTTATTTGTATCATTTTAGAGTCTGTTGATGAATTTTTAGTAATTCTATTGCAAACTTTTTCCAGTATTTGTCCACTATGATGTCATTGAGATTAGTTATTATGGAAGTACTTTTGAGGCATACAGTTTGCTTTCTTTTTCATGCTTCTAATATTTCTATGGTGAGATTTTCTCATCTGATGGATTGGATAACACTTACTCTTTTATGTGAATGCTGTTTTAAAGAGCAGACTTCTTTCCAAGATGTGCCCTGGGATATCAGATTGTTGTGGAGTATTGAATGTATTCAGTTGTCTTTTTGATAATAGCCTGGAACTTTTATAAACTGTCGATGGGAATGTAAATTAGTACAAATATTATTTTAAAAAGTATAAATGTTCCTCAAAACATAAAAATATATTATAATCCATCTATCCCATTTTTTGGTATGTAGTCATAGAAAATGAAACTAACATATGAAAGAGATACTTATATTCTCATGTTTATTGGAGCACTACTCAAAATAACTAAAATATGAAGCCAACTGACATTTTTATGGACGGATAATTGGATAAAATATGGCATATATAAACAATGCAATATTATTCAGCCATAAAAATAATGAAATCCTGTAATTTGTGGCAATATGGATGAAACTGTATGTTATTAAGTCAACCAAGCCAAGCCAGTCACAGAAAGACAAATTATACATATTCTCACACACATGTGGAGGTTAAAATAGTTGATCTCACAGAATAAGAAAGTAAAATAATTATTCCTGGAAGAATAAAAGGACACTGAAAAAGGGAACAGGAGGTTTAACGACAAGTGCCAAAATGCAGTTAAATAACAGGACTAAATTCTAGTGTTCCACTATCACCACACCTATTCAATACAGTTCTGGAAACACTAGCCAGAGCAATTAGACAAGAGAGAGAAATAAAAGGAGTAAGCATAGGAAAGGAAGAAGTTAAACTATCATTATTCACAGATGACATGATACTCTACATAGAAGACCCCAAAAACTCCACCAAAAGACTTCTAGATCTAATAACCAAATTCAGTAGTGTAGCTGTATACAAAGTCAACACTCCAAAATCAATAGTGTTCCTGTAAAGAAACAACAAACACACTAAGAAATTAGGGAAACCACACCCTTCGAAATAGCATGCAAAAAAATGAAATATTTAGGAATCAATCTAATAAAGGGAGTAAAAATTCTACATATTGAAAATTACAGTACTCTGAGAAAGTAGATTGAAGAGCATATCAGAAAATGGAATGATATCCCTTGTTCATGGGTAGGAAGAAACAACATAGTGAAAATGACCATACTCCCAGATTTAATGAAATCCTAATCAAAATACCATTAGCGTATATCACAGAACAAGAGGAAACATTCCTAAAATTCATTTGGAACCAGAAGAGACCAAAAATAGCAAAAGAAATTCTGGGCAACAAAGCCAAGGCAGGAGGAATCACAATCCCTGACTTGAAATCATAGCACAAAGCTACTGTGTTAAAATCAGCATGGCACTGGCAAAAAAACAGACCTAAGGAGCAGTGGAGAGATTAGAAAATGCAGACACAACTACAAATACACTCAGCCACCTTATATTTGACAAAGGGGCCAAATATATCCACTGGAAGAAAAATAGCCTCTTTAATAAATGGTGCTGGAATAACTGGCTTTGCAAATGATGAAGGCTACAGCCAGACCCATGTCTATCACCATTCAGTAAACTAAAGTCAAAATGGATCAAAGATCTAAATATTAAAACAGAAACACTAAATCTACTGAAAGAGAAAGTAGGTAGAAATCTTGAAGACATACGTGTAGGCAGAGACTTCATGAACAAAAACCAAACTGTATGGGAAGTACTTCGAAGAATCAACAACTAGGATCTCATCTTATTAAAAATCTTTTGCACATCAAAAGAAATCACCAACAGTGTGAAAAGACAATCCACAAAGTGGGAAAAGATTTTAGCCAATTGTCCCTCAGACAGAGGACTTCTATCTAGAACATATAAAGAATTGAATAAAATCAGACACATCCAAATTCAAAGACCCAATTGAAAAATGGGGATCTGAGATGACTATGCACTTCTCAGATGAAGAAATACAAATAGCAAGTAAATGTATGAAAAAATGTTCAACATCACTGGTCATTTGAAATATGCAAATTGAAACAACACTGAGATTCCATCTCACCCCAGAAAGAATGGCTATCATGCAAGAAGTCAACCTATAACAAATGCTGGAGGGGCTGTGGGGAAAAAGGAACCCTTCTCCACTGTTGGAGAGAGTGTAGACTGGTGAAACCATTGCAGAAATCAGTGTGGAGACTCCTCAAAAACTAGGATTATAGGTCCCATTCCACCCAGCTATTCCACTTCTGGGTATTTTCCCAGAAGAATTTAAAACCTCATACCGCAGTGATATATGTGCACCCCTGTTTATAGCAGCACAATTGTCAATAGCTAAATCTTGGAAACAACACAGATGCCCATCAACTGAGGAATGGATAAAAAATATGTGGTATTTTTGTATAAAGGAGTACTACTCAGCCATAAATAAGGATAAACTTGAGACTTTTATAGGTAAATGGATGCAACTTGAGACCATACTCTTAAGTGAAATAAATCAGACTCCCGTGTGTAAATATTGTATTGTCTCCCTAGTGGAAGAAATTGAAAGAGTAAATAAGATCCAAAATCTACAATAGATATTGTGAAATGGGAAGAAAGTGTTCAAAAGGAATGAGAAACTGGAATGGGTGAAAGGAGAAAAGAAGGAATGGAAAAGGAAAAAAAAACATATATATGATAGTTAAGATAGTTATACTACTAATTGCTATTAGTTCATTGAAAAGAAAGGTTTGTCCTTATATTGTTTGATCCATTTTTCATGCCTACAGCTTGTAATCCGAGCAACTACTTTGAAGATAACAATACACAATGTATTAACCATTGTTACTCTCCTATTATATATATATATATATATATATATATATATATATATATATATTTTTTTTTTTTTTTTTATGTGGGTACCGGGAGTCAAACTCAGGACCTTGTGCCTGCCAGGCAGGTGCTTATGCTGCTAAGCTATATCACCGGCCCTCTCCCACTATCTTGTTTTGAAATTTTGTATCATTGTTTTTCTTGTTTTTTTTTCCTCTTTAAAATAAAAAAAAACTAGAGCTGGGGATATAGCTCAGTGGTGTAGCACCTGTCTGACAAATGTGAGGTCCTGATTTGAATTCCTTGTACCAATAATAATAATAATATTAAATAAAATGATAACACATAGTCATACAACCATGAAATATTTTTGTATCATAATTGTGCTTGTGGACACCTAAGCCTATACATGCAATATAATAGCCTAGAACTAAACATCCACACACACACATACACAAAGTCACTCATGAAATAAGGAAAATTAATCACTGGTGGATTGAATGGATGTTAATATCCTGACTATAATATTGTACCAAAATTTTGCAAGATGTTACATTTAGAGAACATTAGGGAAAATGTACCAGGGATCTTCCTACATTACTCCTTGCAAGTAAATGTACAATTATTTCAAAATTTCAAAATACAATAAAAATTAAAATTAAAAGCCTTATAATATAGGAGTCCACTTACATAATTCTTTATTTTTTATAATAGTTTCAAAATGACAAATTTATTTTATTTTATTATTTTTTTTAATTTTATTTTAAAGAGAAGAAAAAACAAAACAAATCAAAAGAAGAACAAATTTTCAAAACAACATAATAGGAGGGTAACAATGGTTAATACATTGCGTATTACTATCTTTAAGTTAGTTATTCAGGACACCAGACATTAGCATTTAATTATCCAAACATTATTGGCACAAACCTTACTCTTCAATGAACTAAGTAAAAATCGTAGTGTATCTATCTTAACCATCCTATATATATATATACAATTTTTTTTCCCTTTCCCTTCTTTCTTTTCCCTATTCCAGTCTCTCTTTCCTTTTGACCAGTTTCTTTTTGATTCACCATGTCTATTGTACATTTTGGATCTTATTTAGCCAATCTCCCTAATGAACATAGATGCAAAAATCCTTAATAAGATACTGGCAAACAGAATCCAACAAATCATCAAGAAGATTATACACCATGACCAAGTTGGATTCATCCCAGGGATGCAGGGATGGTTCAACATACGTAAATCAATAAATGTAATACAGCATATTAACAGAACCAAAGACAAAAATCACATGATCATCTCAATAGATGCAGAAAAAGCTTTTGACAAATTTATAGAGATGGAGAAAATATTAGTTGTTGCACAAATTAGGGATAGGGGTGGGGTGAGTGCACATATAATGTGATTGTACTAGGGATATATCTATGTTCATGGAATAGTTTTGTGTTTTAATGGTGATGGCTAAATGAAGCTACACACTTGACAAATTTGACATGTCAATGTCAATTCTTTTTTCTGACTTTATGTAAGATTGAATAGTTGGAGTAAGTGGCACATGGGACCTGTGTACTAATGTTACCAGGTTTTGGGGTGCTGGAGTCAGCTCCTGGAGGAGGTTTCTAGATTCTTTCTGTCCTGAGCAAAGAATTGTTCAAGACAAGTGCATATAGTAACAAGATTTTACATTCATTAAGGGTAGGAAAAGAAACAGGCTTTGCAGAGCTTATTCGGGCCAAGTAAAATTAGGAAAAGAAATACACCCTACAGCATGAGGGTGGATTACTGTGAAGGAACACAATAGCAAAGATCTCAATGTTGACTATCATTTTGTATCACCCACTCCTCAGGCTGACATCAGGTCTCAGTTATCCTATTGAAAACTTCCTTGAGTGATCCAGGAATCTATGTGTGGGGCTTTGGGAACTGTTCTGCATATGTGTACTGGGATTTTGTAATTAATGGGTCATGCCTAGTTCTCCAGCCAGCTTTGCCATACTCTAGTCTCTTGCCTCAGTAACTTTGTAATTTTTTATGTCTATAATTGTTCAGTATAATTTTTGCTACTTAGTATATATAGTTTACTATAAAATTTTATTATGTGACTGTTCCTCTGAATTTGTTATGATTATTTACTATATATAAAAAGAAAAATTATAATAAATGAAAAGTTGAGCAAATTTTTACATCCACTTCAGGTCTGGGAGTCTGTACTCTGGTTCTAAGTGGAGGCCTAAACTAGACCACTTATGAAACACACACACACACACACACATGGCCCTCAGTGAATATTCACAGATTCCTCATCTGTTGGCTTTCCTCGTTGTTTCTTTTCCTTATTGTCACAGCACACTTTGTTCAAAGTTCACAAATTAAGGAACTGAAGTTTTCCCATATTGGAAGGAAAGTTTTTTGAGTAACCTTCTAATTCTCAAAATTTAAGAAATTGAATGTATAACTCATAAGACTTCCCCTCTCCTTCAAAAATGAGTACTTCACAAATGCTTCTAAAGTCCCCATTTTGAAAGAGTGGAGAACCTGGGGTGATACAATTTTACAAGGTACTCCAGATTACCTTGCCCAGAGTGGTACAAATTGTCCATGAGAGATGAAGCAATACTTCTTAATACGGGTTATTAATATATATATATATATATATATATATATATATATATATATATATATTTAAGAGAGACAGGATTAAATGTAAAATCACCCATTTTGCCCACAAAAAGATGAGCAATTTAGAAACAATTGATAAATAGTATTTAGCTCTTAAATAGTAAACTTATAGTAGCCAAGGCTAAGCTTTTGACCCTGTAGTTAATACGATGTACTAAGTGGGAAATGCCTAGCACTTTATAAATACTTTGATTGATTAATACATTCATCCCACCATGAGGAGAATCAGGCCCCAATTTGCAGTAAAGAATGATATTAATGCTCCTATATGACTCCAAGTGAGAAATGAATTTAGAAGTTACCTTGCCTGGTCCCCTACTAAAATAAGCATCTCTTGACATTTATTCTTCTGCTGGCATAGCTCCAAATAATGAGGAGCTCACTGTCTACTAAGGCAAATTATTGTCTATTAGAATAGGTTGGATTCATATATTCCTTGTTTTCAGGTGGAAGTAGTCTATGATGTTATGTGAAAAAACTCACTCTATACTAGAGTCACATAGAATATTATGTTCTCCTTTTGCTTTCTGATAGTCCTGCAGATGTCTGAAGACAAAGACTGAATCTTCTCTTTTGTAATAAAAAAGCTGCAAATAAATACCATCTGTCTGTGTTAACAATGACAAATTTGAAATTCCCAAGGAAGGGACTTTTGCAAGACCACCCAGATGACAGTGAATTCTCCAGACACAATAGTGCAATTTCCTTCAACTTACCTCTCTTCATCATACTTAAAAAAAAAAAAAACTTTTTGAAAATCTATACCAAGCGAATACCTCTTATAAACACTGTGAAGAAGGCAGGATGAGTACTGCTTAGTATTTCTTCTATAAGTCAGATAGCTAAATGATGAAATAGCTTCAAATACAATTGACTAAAACAAAAAGCTGTGGAAAATAGGTGCCATGACAAAGTCCTAAGTAATTATCTGTGAAAGCAAAGGGAAAGGTGACAAAACATCATGGAAGCTGTGAGGGATTCCCTTCTCAGGTGTTATATGGTAATTTAGACAGCAGAGGAATGGACAGGTTGGATAGTATGAAGTGAGAACATTCCATGAAGATGAAATGGACTGAATAAAAGATGTATTATCAGTGCAGGAGAAATATTTGGGACAGGATATTCAGATTTCCTCTCTAGGCCTTTTTCTCAATAATTTCCTGTGGTCTCTTCTGTCCGAAACAGACACATTGCATGAAATTGCTGAGAATGAGCATTGCCGTACAGAAAATCTACAGATGTATACTGCAAGATATGAGAATCCTCTATGGGACTGTGATTGAAGAACTGTGATTTGCATGCATGCATGTGGCATGGTGAAGATATACTATAAAGTGGAGAGGGAAGCCAGTGAGGAGGCGGTAGAGTAATTAGATTAGAAAGTAACATTGTATCATATCATAGATGGTGGAGATGTAGAGAGGAGCACAAATTTTGATAAATGTATATGAAGGCTGAATCAAGATGGCTGAAGTGGAACAATATAAGGAAAGAAAACTTAAGTACATTTTCAAAGATATTATATCTAGTTCTACCACTTGTTGAAAGAGGGGTATTAAAGTTTCAACTATAATTGTGGATTCCTGTGTTTTATCTTTCAGTTCTTTTAATTTTTGCTTCACTTATTTTACAACTTTATTGTTTGAGGCATACACATTTAGAATGCTATATCACTTGATGTATTGACCCTTTTATTAATATGTGTCTTTCTGTGTCGTGATAATTTTCTTTGTTATTTTGATATGTCACATCAGTGTTGTTTTCTGTTGTCTTTTTTAATTCACGGTGTGATTCTCCTGATTCTTGGTATAATGAGTGATTTTAATTAAACCTGGACATTTAGTGCATTGTAAGACTGAATATAATTTAATTTACATTTTTATAACAAATCTCCTCTTTTCCCTATCTAGTATAGTAAAAGACATGCCAACTATCCATTGCCCATTTGAAGTGGAAGCCCCAGTTCTCTACATGGCTTCTGTTGACAACTGTGGTGGTGGGGAATCCTTTCTGTTATTGTCAGGTAGATGTAGAACAGATTCTCAAATTGTTTCCACTCACATGGATGTCCTGAAATGTCCTTTTAGGAAAGCCCCAGCTCTCCCTTTGCCTTTCTCACCATTGAAGAGGGACTGGTATATCTCATTATAATCTAGAAAGCAGGGTTTTCTATTTGTCTTTTGCTAGCAAAGCTAAGGCTGGGATTTATCTTCTTTTTGTTATATTTGGCTGGAATACAGCAGTTATTGTCTGCAACATTTATGTTTGTTAAACTTCCATAGTTCATTAGCTATAGGGAGCAAGCTTTTGCTTGGGATGTTTTAAAATTTAAAAGACTTTTAAAGTTTCTGGGTTGCCATCTATTTTAGTTTCATATCTGGGATATATGAAGCTAAAAAAACACCCAGATAAAATGTTACTTTTTTATCCTTTGGTCCTACAGTCCCTAGATGGTCTCCCCTCTTTTCACTTTTCAAAATCTTCTGTTTGTATTATATATACTATCCAGAGGTTCTAGCTGTACATAGTCAGGTAATAAAGAAGCTGTTAGACTCTATGCTTCTGAAAGCAGAAGTTAAAACAATGATTTCATTAATTGCTTAATTAAGTATGATATGTACAATTTAAAATCTATGTAGTAAAATCAAAAACCTTCTATTCACCCAACTCTTCCTTATGTACTCTGCTCCCTTGGATGTCCCAATATTATTAGTTTCTTCCATATGCTTCCAGAGATGTCTTATACCTACATAAGTAATATTTGTACATATAAAAAACACACCAACGCAGGCACATACATATTTCTCCTTTTAAATACAATTAGTAGATTATACATACAATTCTGTAGCTTGCTTCCTTCTTAAAAATTAATAATTTACTTGGATTTGGTTTGTTCTTATGATATTGAAGGTTGAAACTAGTGCATCATGCATTCTAGGTGGGCACTCTACCACTGAGCTACATTGGCTTGGCTGCTTTCAAGGAGACTAAGACTATAAAGTGAAGGGAACTGTGTGGACACTGGCTGCATGATATAGCAGCTGTGTGGTTTTTTTTGTTGTTGGATTTTTTAAATTGCTTTTTTGTTCTGGGTTCATTTTTTTCTTTTCTTTGTTTCTTGCTTCTTTATCAGTATTATTGTACTTTATTTTTTTTTCATTTTCAAGTTGTTTTTTTACTCTCTGTTTTTCTTCTCTTTTATCTTTTTAACTTTCTTACATCCCTATAGTTTTCTCTTTGGTGTTTTTCATTTTCCGTACCGCCTTGTTCATAACACATATTCCATCTCTTCTCCAATTTTCATGCAACACACACACACACACACACACACACACATATATATATATATATAGAGAGAGAGAGAGAGAGAGAGAGAGAGCCTGCCAAAAAACTTTAACAGTTTGCCATACTAACAAATGTCTGGAAGGTAATGGCCACCACTTTGAGAACCTCCTGTAATAGTAAAGGCAAAAGTTAACTTGTGTTAATCTTCTGATGTAAATTTAGTATTAAATATTTACAAGAGTTTTTCTTTTCCTGATGTGTATGTTTTTGGTTCTCTTCCTCTTTCTCTCTTAAATCTCACAGCTCTCTTCAATCTCTAATTATACTTCCCTTCCTCTTCATCCCTCTTTCTGCCTCCACAAACCTTTTCTTGAACTACCTCAATAGAAATCCTTTACTTCAGTGATAAAATATCTCCAACATAGTCTGGCCTCGAATCTCTTTTCATCTGACAGTTACCTTATATCCCTCTCCTCTTACTGACTTACCCTCTTTCCCCACCTCCACATCCCATACTAATCACTAATATAAGTATACTACAGACTTTAGTGGGCACTGATAAAAAGGTGAAAGGTTCAAAAAAATTTAATGTTCATGATTGATGTATGGTTGGATCTGTAGGTGCTGTTGTAACCAGTAGGAATTCTCTTTTAATAACACGGTGACTGGGTCCAAAAATCAACTGCTTGACAAGTAAAGCAAAGATCACATAACTGAAAAACAACACATAACTAAATGGATCTTCACACCAACAACAAAGTTTCTTCACTCTATTTGATCTCACCCCTCAGTACACAAACACATACACACACAAAGAAAAGGAACATGAAAAAAAAAAAAAAAAAAAAAACAAGGCAACAAACTGCCTGCAGAGACTCCCAACTCTCCCACAGCAGATCCAACCAGCACAGGTGGAGAGGAAATTATACACCAAATAGATGAGCTGTACAAAATAATCAAAGAAGAAGCAAAGACACATGATGAGCTTCAAGATGATATAAGCAGATAGTGAAATTAACAACAAATTGACCAATGTGGATAAGAAGAATTGAATAAAAACTTACAAGAACTAACCAAAACTATTCAAAATGTGAATGTAAAATTTATAAAGTAAATAGACTTCATTAAAAGATGGAAAACAGTTATCTTGGAGATAAAGAATTCTATTTAATATTTAACCAATTGACCAATTGACCAATATGAAGAAAGCATATCAGTCTTCCAGGAAAGATCAGAATCACAGGACAATGTAGTTAGAGCTACATTTAAAATAACAGAGCAAAATAATTTGATACATTAGCTACCAGATAACACTAAGAAGAGTAACCTAAGGCTAATTTGAGTTAGAGAAAAATTACTGGGCAATGCACATAGAATAAAATACCTGTTTACAGAAATCACAGCAGAAACTGCTCAAGAATAGAGAAAAAAACATTTAGGTAATGAGGCACATTGCACTACAAAAAATCATGACAAGAGAAGAAGCTTCCTATGGCACATCATAGACTAACTCACAGAAATCAAAGATAAGAACAGAATAATGAAAGCTGTCAGAGAAAAGTAAAAATGATTTATAAATGTAAACTCATTATGATTACAGTACACTTTTCAACACAAACTTTAAAGGTCAGGAGAGTTTGGAGTGAAGTGTTTCAAGTCCTAAAGGAAAATAACTTTCAACCCGGACTAATATATACTGAAAAAGTGTCTTTCAAAATTGATGGAGAAATAAGAACACTTACTGATAAAGAATATCTTAAGAAACTCACAATCACAAAGCCAGTACAAAAAAACCCAAAAAACAAAACAAACAAACAAACAAAAAACAATGATATCCTAGACACGGAAAATGAAGCCAACAATTGCAAAAGTGTGTTGGAGTGAACAAACAAGCAGGGTGAGAAGTTAAACAAAAAGGGAAAAATAAAGAAAACAACAACAGAAAAGTAATGCAATGACAAGAATAAGTTAATATTTTCCAGTAATAAATCTCAATATAAATAGCCTTAACACCCTAATTAAAAGACACAGATTAGCACACTAGTTTAAAAAGCAAAATACAATGATACCCTGCATACAAGAGACACATCTAAGCCAAAAAAATTGATACAATAAAAATAAATCGATGGCAAACTATATTCCATGCATCAATACATGCAAATTAAGCAGGTGTTGCAGTCTTATTCTTACACCAAGTGGGTTTCAGCCTAAAACTGAAGAGGCAAATAAGTTTACAAGAAACCACCAATAGACTGAAGAGACACACAGAATGTGAAAAAAAAAGTTACCAGCTACTCCGCAGACAAAATACTATCATCTAGTATATATAAAGAACTCAAAAAATCAGACCTCTCAAATTTAAAGACCCAATCCAAAAATGGACATCTGAAATGAATAGACACTCCTCAGATAAAGAAGTACCAACAGCAAATAAATATATGAAAAACAAATGTTCAGAATCACTGGTCATTTGAGAAATGCAAATTAAAACAATACTGAGTTTCCATCTCACTCCAGGAAAAATGGCTTTCATTAAGAAATTAACCTATAACTGCTGATAAAAGTGAACTCTTCTCTATTGCTGGTGGGAGTGTAAATTGGTACAACCACTATGGAAATCAGTATAGTGATTCCTAAGAAAGTAACACTAGAGGTTCCATTTGACCCAGCTATTTCCCCTTCTAGGTATCTTCCCAAAAGAGTTAAAAGTATCATACCACAGTGATACATGCATACCTATGTTTATTCCAACACAATTTATAATAGCTAAATCTTGGAAACAGCCCATATGCCCATTAACAGTCTTCATCTATCAATAATTAACTTGAATGTAAATAGATTGAATTATCCAATCAAAAGTCATGGCATGGCCGAATGACTAAAAAGACCTAAAGATCTGCATCTTACAACTTACACACTTTCCTTATAATGACATCTAAATAGTGAAGAGATGAAAAAAGTTATTCTATATGAGCAGAAGCCAAAAGAGAATGGGAATAGATATACTCATATCATAAAATAGACTTTATGTCAAAAATTGTAAGAAGAAGAAAACAATAAGATCATTCAAATAATAAAAATGTTATTTCACAGAAAGAAATGACAATAACTGTAAATATATATGTAGTCAAAGTTGTGAGAAATAAATATACAAAGAAATTATTAATATATTTGATGGGTCAAACTGGTGGCACATACCTGTAATCGCAGAACCCGGAAGCTGAGGCAGGAGAATTGTAAGTTTGAGCCCATCCTGGGAAACTTAGCAATTTACCAAAATCCTGCCTCAAACAAACAAACAAACAAACAATTGGAGATTTAAGGACCTAGATTTAATCTACAGTTACCATAAAAAATATTTGAAGAAAGAAATAGACTTCAATAAGATACTATAGGAGACTCCAACACCTCATTTTTAACCATGGGCTAATTATTCTCACAGTAAAAATCAACAACAAAAATATCATATTTCTATTTCCCTTTAAACTTACAGACATAAAGAGAACATTCCATCCAACAGCTAGTTGCAGGATATCTATTCTTCTCAACCCTGTATGGAACATTCTCCAGTTTAGATAACATGTTAAGCAACAAAATATGTTTTACCAAATTTAAGAAGCTTAAAATCATATCAAAAGTTAGTAGTCAGGGCCAGTGAGATGGCAGCAGCATAAGCGCCTGCCTGGCAAGTGCAAGGGCCTGAGTTCAACTCCCAGAACCCACATACGAATAAAGGGCTGGTGATATCACTCAGCGGCACGGGCGCCTGCTGGCGTGCGAGGTCCTGAGGTCAACCCCCAGTACCCACCAAAAAAAAAAAAAAAAAAAAGAAAACTCATAAAGTTAGGGGTGTAAGGAAGGTAATAGGGGGATGGATATGATGAAAGTATGTTACATACATGTGTGAAAACACTTTTGTAAAATTAATAAGCACTAATAAAATATATTAAAAATAAAATAGTTTTAGAAACAGTCAATCTCCTGGAAAATAAAGTAGGTAGAAATCTTGAAGGCATAGGGGTAGGCAGAGAGTTCATGAAGTAAAACCAAATTCCACAGGAAGTACTTCAAAAAATCAACAACTGGGATCTCATCTTATTAGTTTTTGCACATCAAAAGAAATCACCTGACAGTGAAAGCACAACTCACAGAGTGGAAAAACATTTTATCCAACTGTCCCTAAGACAAAGAACTTCTATCTAGAACATATAAAGCACTGAAGAAAATAAGGCCTGCTAAATTCAAAGACCCAGTCCAAAAATGGGCATCTGAGATGAATACAGAGTTCTCAGATGAAGAAATACAAATGGCAAATAAATATATGAGAAAATGTTCCACATCATTGGTCTTTTGAGAGATGCAAATTCAAACAACAGAGATTCCATCTCACCCCAGAAAGAATGGCTATTATCAAGAATTCAACCAACAGCAAATGCTGGTGGGGTGTGGGGAAAACAAACCCTCCTCAACTGTTGGTGGGAGTGTAGACTGGTGCAACCACCATGGAAATCAGAGTGGGGACCCCTCAAGAGACTAGGATTAGAGGTTCCGTTTGACTCAGCTACTCCCCTTCTGGATATATTTCCAGAATAATTAAAAACATCATACCACAGCGATATATGTGCACCTATGTTTATAGCAGCACAATTTATAATAGCTAAATCTTGAAAACAACACAAATGCCCATCCACCAAGGAATGGTTAAAAGAGATGTGGTATTTTTATATAATGGAGTATTACTCAGCTATAAAGAAGGATAAAGTCGAGGCTTTTATAGGTAAATGGATACAACTTAAGGCCATACTTATAAGTGAAATCAATCAAACTCACATGTGTAAACATCATATTGTCTCCCTCATGTAAGAAATTGAAAGAGTAAATAAGATCCAAAATGTACAATAGATATTGTGAAAGGGAAAGAACTGCTGAAAAGGAAAGAACAGGGATGAGGGAATGGAGAAAAGAAGGAAGGGAAAAAGTATATATATATGTATATATATATATATATATATATATATATATGTCTTACATATATATATATATGTAAGACAACTAAGATTATACTAGTAATTTCTTTTAGTTCACTGGAAAGAAAGGTTTGTGCTTATATTGTTTGATCAATTTTGAATGCCTATATCTTATAATTTGAGCAAATAATTTGAAGATAAAAATACATAATATATCAACAATTGTTAATTTCTTATTACCTTGTTTTGAAATTCCATATCATTGTTTTTATTGTTTTTTCTCTTTAAAATAAAAAAGCTACTTGACATAGGAAATTTACAAGCATCAATTGAGTAACTAAATTTAAAAAAAATAGAAAATGAGAAGACACCTAAACAAGATGCAACCCCAGACATCCAGCGCACTAAAGGCAAATCCAAGGGGCAATTAAGTGGGACAGTACAAAAGCCACCCACCTGGCCTCTCTGAAGTGGTAACAGTGGCAGTAACAAAATAAATGAATGAGGATGTAGAATAAATCCAATTGGAAATAATTTCTCAGATAACTACAGAGATAGCGACGATAATGAAAGACATGCTTAGAGACTCTAGACCAGGTACAGATAAAAAAATAAAAGAGGTTGGAAAATGATTGAAATCATGAATGCCCAACATAGGAAAGAAAAGGAACCCATGAAACAGATTCAAACAGATATCCAGGAGATTAAAAGTTCCATCAAAGTTATATGCAGAAAAATGAGCCAGTGTGAGGACAGAATCACAGATATAGAAGATAGGAATGTGGTCAGGGATCATGAGAAGAAAGATTTCTTAAAAAATGAAAGTGACCATAAGAAATCAATCCAGCACCTGATAGATGATGCAAAGAAAAATACATAAGATTGATCAGAGTCAATGAAAAAGCAAGAGATAGTGTAAATGACATAAAAAACATGTTCACAGAGGTAATGTCAGAAAACTTCCCAAGTGAGGAAAAAAATTTGACATATAGGTAAGTGAGGCATATAGAACATCAATTAGTCATGATCAAAATATATCTGCACCAAGGTATATAATAGTCTAGATTCCATAAATTAAACACAAGAACAAAATATTAAAAGCTGTTAGAGAAAAGAAACAAATCATTTATAAAGGAAAGCCCATCAGACTCACAACAGACTTCTCAACACAAACCCTCAAGTAAAGGAGAGCTTGGAGTAAATTATTTCAAGCCCCAAAAGAAAACATCCTCCAACTCAGATTGATGTACCCTGCAAAAGTATCTCTCAAAATTGATGGAGAAATAAGGTATTTCCATGACTAAGAACACCTGAGGAAACCCATGAACACCAAATCAGCACTACAAAATGTTTTGAAGAATATTCTAGAAAGAGGTAACATGGATTACAACTCCATGAATCCCAAGAGAATGAATCCACAAGGCAAGGCATGCAATTAAACACAGGGGAAAACAACAGAGTCAACGACAGGAAAATAACATGACTGCACCAGTTATTTCTTCTCCTATGTCTTGAACTTCAATAGTTCCTTTGCTCTTTCTCATGAGCATACAAGCATCATTAAGCCTCTTCCATCAGAAAAAATTTCCCTTATTCCTCAATCTTATGTTTGTCTTCAACTATCGTGTGGTCTTTCTCTTTCCATGTTTATTGTATTTAAAACTTCCACTAATCTTGCTGTATGTTCTACTAACCTGAAACACAATGTCAAAGTTATATATTCCTACAGAACAAATTTCTTCCAAAACTTCGTTCGGTAAAACAAAATAATTTTCCATAATCAAAATTGGCTGCTTTAGGAATTAGATAAGTTACTGAATTGGTATGCCCCACATGGCATGTACTTAACTCACTCAGTGGCATTAAACTGATGGATTGTCTGGTCTGGAGGATCCAAGACACTTTCACTCACATGCCCAATATCTTGTTAAGGATATATGAAAGACTAGACACCATGGACTTCATTTACTTTCCATGTTGTCCCAGCAGCTGTCAATATGGTATCTGCAACTGAGAAGGCATATTTCTCCTTTGGTGATTCAGTTTTCCAAAAGATAGACTAGTGAAGAAACTTTCTGACTTCCTATGATCTACCCTTGGAAGGCATATAACACCAATTCAACTAAATTTTATTTGTTAAGCTAATGTAGCCCAACCAAATCTAAACTGGCATTATAACTTGTAATTGTTATGGTTCTTATTGTGAGAAAATCAAACAAGTCTTAATAGAGGCCATCAATGTGTTACACAGTTAGGTGACACTTAAATTTTGCCTGTCTAGGGTGAAATTATCAACTCCTTTAAAGTTCCAAGACCAGGATTTCCCAGATTTTCACACCCTCAAAATTATTATCCTGAAATGCCATAACATTGACCTCCCACATTTGTAAAATCACCTTTAACAATCCATGTATGCTGGACCTAACATCTAGATCTTGAGTATATTATGTAATATATTACTGGCGTTATTGTGCTGCACTGGTCACAATTTATACAATAGATCAGGCAGGTTCCTTGTAATGTCTAAGTATCTTTTTCCCTTAGATAACAACTATATATTTTGGAAAAAACACTACAAAAAGAACCACTACAATGTAGTAGAAAGCAACCTAAAACAGATAGAGTCTAAACTTGAATGAAGGACAGAATTCGGCAGTGAGTTTCCTATTTTTAAGTCCTAAGCATGAGAACAAACCACAATCAATTACCCAGTGTGCATCTAAAACTCACAAAATTTTCATTTTTGTTTTCTTCAAGAATTACAATAAAGAGTTCTAGACTCACCTACAGTAACTACGAAGGATGGCATTAAAATCCTGAAATGGATTCAGAGGAGGATTTTCTATGTTTACATTCTCTCCAAATCTCCATCCAAGCCCTAAACTATGAATGTAAGTGGTAAGTTCCAAGCAACTTACCTGGAGATAAGAGATTTGAATAGAGTTTACAAGTGTTCTCCATTGCAGGGGAGATAGTTCATATTGAATTGAGACAAGTTATTTGCCCTGCTAAAACAAATAGAAAATCAACAGTTTTCAAAGGAATTAAGTGGAATTCAGATTCATTACAAGCTTTTTTTTTACAAAGTCGAAGAGACATTTCAAAATGATTTAGACATTTAAAAATAATAAATCATAAGCTATATTCAAGGAAAAAAGTCAATAGAAATGAACCCTGTGATGACACAGGTATTGGAATTAGTAGGCAGCTTTTTAAAAGAGATAACCCAGCCATAAAGAAGGACAAACTTGAGACATTTCTAGGTGAATGGATGCACCTTGAGACCATACTCTTAAGTGAAATAAATTGGACACACATGTGTAAACATCACATTGTCACCCTCATGTAAGAAATTGAAAGAGTAAATAAGGAACAAAACATACAATAGTATAGTGAAATTGAAATTGTTTAAAAAGAAAGAGAAACTAGGAAGGGGGAAAGAAAGGAAGGGAAAAGGAAAAAGGAATGATAAAAAAGTATAAAATGGAAACAAAGCTTTGTAGATAGGGAGGGGAAGAGGGCTTGAAGGGAGGGGAGGGGAATGGGGAAAAAGAGGACTCAAAATATATCATGTACAGGTACAAATTCCCTATGATGACTATGATCTTTATGAATATTTAAATTGTATCAATAAACTTAATTAAAAAAAAAAAACAGGTGAAGTGATATGCTGAATAATATAAACTCCAGGAGTTCCCCTCCCCTCAAAAATAAAAAAAAGTGATAACCCAAATATTTAAAAATATGTTAATAGCTCTCAAAAAGTCTAACAACAAAATGCATTTAAACTAAAAAAATCTAAAAATGAAGCTTATTTAAGATCTAAAAACATGCAGTGAATAGTAACCAGGCAATTTATATGGCCAGTTGCATTGCAACTATCAAAAATTGAACATATATATGTGAGAAATCAGCTCAAGGACTAACATATTGAGCATGGCAAACCTCGCTATCACCTCAACACCTACTTATACTCTGCTAATTGAAATCCTCATTGCTTCTCACTTAGAATAAACATTGTCCCCAGAATAGTGTCTCTGTTTCTAATCACTATTTACCATATACCTCCTTCCACACACACGTATATTGAATGTATTTTCTACAATGATTTCATAATTATCTTTTGCAAAACAGTTTTAATTATAAGTATACTGATTTCAAGTGACAGAAAAACAACTTTAATTTAAGAGAAAGGAGCTACTTCTTAGAAAGCAATTAGAGGAAAAGGAACAATACAAACAACACCAGAGATTTGAGAGCAAATAAAATTATTTCTATCTCTCATCCTTGAATGTTGTTTGCAGTCATTTACATCAATTTACTCTTTGTGAGTATGGAAAGACCACCAGAATTTTTTGACTTTCATATCTTGACAGTTTTCCAGAAAAGCAGGACAGAATATTTTATCCATATGCACTTGGAAGCAAATTACAAAACAATTATGATCTCCTGACCTATGTCACTTCAACCAATCAAATCAATTTTTGCTAGGGAGGGGAAATAGTATGATTGTAAGCATCCAACAGAACCTCATGATTGAAGAAAGAATAAATAAATACTCTCAAAAAGAGAGGATGTGAGGGCTAGGTGTGGTGGTACACATGGTAATTTGAGGATTAGCCAGGAGGATTACGAATTCAGGGCCGGACCATAGGTGACTAGAGGCCGTAGTACTCTCAAGATTTTTGGAAGATGTGCACTGGAGAGCACAGGTACACAAAAATGGGGCAAGCAAAGACACAAGTACAAGAAGGCAACCTGAAGGAGAAATACAGGAGATGAATTTTAGATCAGTGATTCTAGATCACTTGAATCCAACTTTGCTTATACCTTAGGTCTGTTGAATGTGCCATCTTGGGAGAATATCTAAAACCTGAGGGGAGGAAGCCAAATTCTGCTGTTCCTACTGGGCAGCTGCAATTAGTGCTTAATCTAGCATCACACTCCAGTGCCTACAAGTCCCAACTCCTTTCTCACTAAGAGATGCAGTCCAGTAAGAGACAGTCACAGATCATGGATCTTATCGAAACTGAAAGCCAGGGAATCATTTGGAGGGCAGTGATTTAGTTAGGACTGGTGATCCATTGGAAAAGGAAGAAATAAAATCACAGTCCTGGTTAGGGAAGCAGCCCAAGACTCTGAGAGCCATGGCTTAGTGAGTTGTAGGGCAGGCAGTGTTAGTGACCAGTGAGATCAGGGAGAGGAGAAAAGATACTTGAGCAGTGTTAAAGTAGGCACTCTCCCATCACTCCCACAAACACCAAAGAGCTCCATGCCCATAGAATATCCTGCCACTTCCAACCATTTAAATTCAGCAGAACTCAGAAACCCACCAACTGCCAGCAAAAAGTTGCTGAGTTCTGTGAGTTCTAGGCACCACTGAAACTACAGGCTAGATAGTAACTCTTTGTTAGGTGTGGGCAAAGGTGTTGGAGCAAGTGAAGAGCCAGAGAAAGCTGCAGAACCAGAAAGCTGCTCAGTCAGAGCTATATAGAAAAAGTGGACACAAGCTGCTCCAGGGATCATTACTAAGAGGAGGGGAGAGAGATTGAGAATGTCCCTTCAGAAATCAGCAGAATAGTGGGTACTTGACCAGCCACATTGGGCCCTCCCAACCCAATTTAAGATAACAATCACGAGAGGCAAAAAATAAAAGTACCACCAACAACAAAAACAAACACACACACAAAACTGAACAAAACAAAACAAAACTGAACAAAACATAAACCACTGGTTAACCATGACCTCAGGAGCTCAAATATAACCAGACAGAGCTGCCTGCTGAGGAAATGAAAGGAAGTCTAGAAGGAAGGCTCAGCAGTTCATCTTGACCCCTAAATTCTATCACTCACTGGCAAGCAAAAGAAAAAAATTGTAAGAGGGAGCCAGTTTAAGAAACAACAAACACATCAAACTTCTTAGATTCATCCATAGAAGACTGGAACTCAGCGCCCCACAACTACTATAAGTCAAAGTCTCCCTTTTTGTGAATGTAGGGGGAAGAGCAAACCACTCAAATATTAACTGTAGTATAAAGAGAATGAGAGAACTCTAATTTTGTGGTTTTGTATGTGTGTGTTGTTTCTCCCTCTCTCTTTTTTTCTCCTTTTAATATACACACACACAGTTTGTGTGTGTGAAAAGGAAAATAAAGATTAATAGATCTTTGCTTTCATTTAAATAGTATCTTTTATGGACAACTCAGGTTAAACATTACCAAAAATTGTGTGTAGAGGATTCAAAAAAATGTTTCTGGGTTACTGAACAAAGGGAAATTTGTTTTAAAAAAGTCTTAAATTGGCTTTATAAATGCTGATATAAATAGTACTTGTCCTCTCTGCAAAGTAGTGAACAGGACTGATCGTACTATGTTGAGTAGGTTCAAGAAATGTATAAATATCAAAACACAACCAAAGCTAAGGTTACATCCCAGGGAAGCATGCACTAACTGAAAGAACCTCCAGAGTAGTGACAGAGTTTTTCTACCCAAATTGACATACAACTCTTAGCACAAAAACAATAGAAACATGAGAAAATGAAGCCAACAGAATCTTCAAAAATTCTTAAGTCTCCCAAAGCTGAGTACACTGGCACTGAAGTGGAATAAGTGACAAAGAACTAAAAAAAAAATGGTTAAAATGTTTGAAGCACTCAGAGAAAAACAGATATATAAGATGTTCAGTGAGCTCAAAAAGGATATAAAAAAACAGATAATGATAATATAATGTTTAAGGAAGCTCAAACAAGGCACAAACAAAAAGCTGAATTAAATAAAACAATACAATATTTCAATGACCATTTTAGGAGTGATCATGAAAAGAAATCAAGTATGTATTCAAGATATAAAAAAATCTGTTGAAAGTATGGTCAGTTGAAATAACCAGCATGAGAAGACAGTGTTGGTAGTAGAAAACAAGGTTGATGTAAGACACCATGTATTCAGTGATACCTTGAAAACATGACATCGTAGAAGAGACGGCTGCTAGGGAATAAAAGACTAACCTAATATTTATAGAAGTTAAATGAAGGTTAGAAGATGACACAAAAGTATCTAGAATTTATTAACTGAAATCAGAAAAATTTCCAAATCTAGGAGAAGAATTAGATGTGCCAAATAGCTACATCCAGAAAAAAACTTTCCCACAACATACCAAATCCAAAATTCAAGAAATTAAGCATAAGAGAGAATACTAAAAGCTGTTATAGAAAAAACCTTGAGTAACTCATAAAGGCAAATCTATCAGAACAGATTTCTCAATATAAATCTTAAATACCAGGAGAGTTTGGAGGAAAGTTTTGCAAACCCTAAAAGACAACAACCTTCAAGCAAAAATAATGTCATTCAAAATTATCTTTCAAATTGGTACATAAACAAAGACTTTCTATGACAAAGAACAATTAATAAATTCATGACCACTGATCCACCAAAGAAGAAAGTAATCAAGGGAATTCTAGACAAAAACATAGTGGTCAACACTGCCAAAGGGCCTAAAGGAAATAATACATCATTTATGGTGTACATCAGGAATATTCCTCAAAGATCTCATGTGCTCATAGGCAGGGCTTTTGGAAGGTGGTCAAATTATGTGGACACTACAGATGACTTGCTGCTAAGAGGTGAGTCCTGGTTAGAGGTAGGTCACCGAGAGCATAATCTGTTGGAGGGTATTTTTCCTTGGCTTCTCCATTCTCTTGCTGCTTTCAGGGTGCCATGAAATGAATGGCTTTCTTCTGCCATGCACCTCTGCCATGCTGTTTCAACATGGAGTCTGCTGAACATGAACTGAAAACCTGAGCCAAAATAAATCTCTATTTCTTTAAGTTGGGAATGTTGGTCTTTTTGTACCAACATTGAGGAAAATAACTAAGACACCTAATTGGGTGAATAATTAAACAAAAGGGAAAATCTAAAGGAATTTACAATTAAAAAATAATGCAATGACAGGATTCAATGAATACCTTTCATTAATAACATTCACTATCAATGGCTTTAGTTTTCTAATCAAATGACACTGAATGGCAGACTGAATCAAAATACAAATGCCAACTATTTGTTGCCCAAAAAGGGATGCACCTCATCCACAATGAAACACATGCACTGAAAGTGAAAGTATAGAAAGTAATATTCATGTGACTGGAACTGGAAAATAAGCAGAAGAAGCTACCCTATTTTTAAACAAAGTGGACTTCAATCCAAAACTGATCAGAAGATAGAAGGAAGGAGTACATACCAGTAAAGAGAACAAATCAACAGGAGCAGATTTCAGTTGTAAACACATATGCCCAAAATGCTGGCACTCATAATTGCATAAAACATATATTATTGGATATAAAAGATCAGATAAATAATCATAGGGTGGGACTTCAATACACCACTGTCACAAATAGGTCAACCAGACAAGTCACAGAAATATCAGAGTTGAACCATATGATGAAACAAAAGGACTTGATGGATATCTACAAAGTGTTTTATACAACGACAACAGAACATACATTTTTATGTGTAGCACATGGGCATTTCTCCAAAATAGACCACATCTTATGACATAAAGTATGCATAAATAAATGCAAAAGTGCGTATACATCTCAGAAGCCCATTTTTGGACTGGGTCTTTAAATTTGGGAGATCTGATTTTTTTGAGTTCTTTATATGTTCTCAATAATAATCCCTTTTGGACAATTGAATGCCAATATCCTGTACTCTGAGTAACTAATTTAAAGATAACAATATGCAAGGTATTAACCATTGTTACCCTCCTATTATGTGGTTTTGAAATTTTTTTCTATTTTTTCTCTTTGAAATAAAAATTAAAATGAATAAATAAATAAATAAATGCAAAGGAATTGATGTAATTGGATTACTATCAGATAATAGAAGAATGAAACTAGAAACCAAGAGCAAAAGAAGGGCCAGTGACATAGCTCAGCGGCATAAGCGCCTGACTGGCAAGTGTGGGGTCCTGAGTTTGACTCCTGGTACCCGCATATAAAGAAAAAAGAGCAAAAGAAAATTCATAAACTACATAAATACATAGATATTAAATAATATACTCTTGAATAATCAGTGTGTCCCAGAAGAAATTAAGGAAGAAATAAAAAGTTCCTAAAATCATATTAAATAATTGCTCAACATACTACAATTTGTGCACACAATGAAGAGGGAAGTTCATGATTAGGAATGCCCACATTAGAAAAATTGAGTCACTGCATATTAATAACTTAATTATGCACCTAAATGTCCTAGAAAACAAGTAAAATACCAGCCTAAACTAGTAGAAAGAAAGAAATTATAAAGATCCACGAAGGAATAAATTAAATTGTGGCTAAAAACAGTACAAAGGATCAATAAATAAAACACTTGGTATTGGAAAGGATAAAAAAATGACAAAACTTTAGTGAAACTTACTAAAAGAACAAAAGACTCATATCAATGCAATTAGAAATAAAAAGGTAAAATGAAAAAGAAAATGGACACTGCTGAAATCCAGATGATTATAAGAAACAACTTTGAAAATATATAAATTAAGGTAATTTAGGAGGAATTGATACATTCCTAGACAGATATGAATTACCAACACTGAACCAAGAAGATATAAAAACGATGAAAAACCAATAATGGGCAGTGAAATAGGTGAATAACAAAAATGCTATCAACTATGGAAAATCCACAACTGGATGGAGTCACTGCTGAATTTTTTCAAAAATTCAGAAGACTGAATACTCTCAGTACTCCTCAAATTATTCCATGAAATTGAAAACAAAAAAACATGGTTAAACTCATTCCTTGAAGCTAGAATTACTCCAATAACAAAACCACAAGGGCATAACAAAAAATGAAAAACACACTCCAGTTTTCTTAATAAATATAGATGCAAAATTCCTCAGTGCAGAGAATGTGACAAATCATTCAAAAGATCATACAGTATGTTCAAATCAGGTTCATCTCACAGATGCAAAGATGGTTCAACATATGTAAATCAAAATTCTAGTTCACCAAATAGTAAGAAAAAAATATGTGATATCAAAAGATGCAGAAAAAGTCTTTGACAAAGCCTAACATTAATTCATGATAAAAACCCTGATTTAAAAAGGATTAGAAGGACTTTACCCTAAACCAATAAAAGCCACTTATGAAAACCCACTGCCAACATCATATTCAATGGGAAAAAATAACTGAAAGCATTCCTTCTAAAACCAGGAACAGGACAAATGTGTGCCATTCTTACCACTCCTGTTCTCATACAGTACTCAGCACTTTAGCCAGAGCAATCAGGCAAGAGAAAGAAATACAAGGGATACAATTAAGAAAGGTAGAAGTCAAATTATCCCTATTTTCATATGACATGACCCTTTACACCGAAATTCATAAAACTCATCATAAACTGTTTTGAGAACTAATAAATAAATTCAGCAATTTTCAGGATACAAAATGGACATACAAAAATGAACATTATTTCTCTAAGCTAACAATAAACAAAATGTAGTACTACTCTCCAATAAAGAAAGATAAATGAGTCATTTGTAGGAAAATGAACACACCATAATGTACATTTAAATAAATCATACACACAAGCTTAAATATCATAGGGTTTCTCATATATGAAAAACCCAAACTAGAAATAAAGAGCAAAATAAAAAGTTGATAATAAGAAATAGGGAGATAGGTATTTTGCAAATGGGAGGGGCACCAAGAAATAGAGGGGAGGGATGGAGAGGAGAGAAAGGAGATAAAAAAAAGAATTAATGTGTTTTATGTTCATGTACCAACTCTCCATGAGGAATGTAATCATATACTGAAAACATGTGCTAATATAAAATGATAATTGAAAAGCAAAGCAATGAACCCATCAGGAAAAAAATCCAAAAAATAATCTCATTTACAATAGTTTCAAAAAAATTAAATCCCTAAGAATTGGCCCAACAATGGAAATGAAAGACCTCTATAATGAAACAACAGTGCTCTGACAGAAAAGATTGAAAGGAACACCATTAAAAGTAAAGATACCCACTTGTGCTTGAATAGGTAAAATAACTATTTTCAAAATATCCATACTACCAAAAACAATGTATAGAATAAATAGAATTCTAATAAAAATATTATAGACAGCTAAGTTAGGTAGAAATATCATAGGCAGTCAGACAGTACTAAGCCCTCAAGGGAGTCAGTGAAGGGGATGAGAACACATTATAACCGTGGCCAGAGGTGTGTCTGTTAGAGGCCAGGCCTCCAGATGAAGACTACGTACCTCCCCGTGGGATAAGATAATTGGTATCACCTGTTCCAATAAAGTCTAGATAGACATCAGTCAACTCACTGGGTGAACAAGACCTCCACATCCATCCCTTCCTAAAAAGGCCTTTGTTCTTTCCATGTACACTTGCTCTATGACCTGCTTCCCCACTGCATCAATATTACCCAAGTGGCTATACTTGTAATCTTATTTGGTTGATCATAGTTTTGCCCCATGTTGTACCTACCTCATGATTTTGTACCCACTTTGTGATTTTGTTCTATAAAACTTCCTATGAGAAGTGGGCTTGTTGGCAACACACTTTTGGGTCCCTCCTCTCTTTCAGGAGCTATCTGTCTCAATAAATTTTTCCTACTCTTAACCTTCATCATTCCTTAAAATTCATTCTTCTATTTTGGGAACAGGAACTTGGTGTATCTGACATCTAGCATGTTGGGAATTATGTTATTTCCCCTATATCAAAAATACTATCACCATTTTTCACAGAACTAGAAAAAATAATCCTAAAATTTACATGGAGCCAGAAGAGACCCAGGAAAACCAAAGCAATATTGAACATCAAGAACAAAGCATGAGGCATTACAACAAAGTACTTTATGTTATACTTTAAAGCTACAGTAATAAAAATCACATGGTATTGGCACAAAAACTGACATGTCAATGAGTGGAATTTGATAGAGCATGCAGAAAGCACCATCAGACATGTGGTTTTTTGTCAAAGGCACCAATGAATTAAAATGGAGAAAAGAGAGCCTCTTTAACAAATGATGCTGGGAAAACTTGTTATCCACATACAAAAGAATCAGTGTAGATCTGTATCTCTCACTTTGTCCTAAAACCAAATCAAAATGCATCAAAGACCTAGATAAAAACACAAAATCACTGAATCTTCTGGAAAAAAAGTATTGTAAAACTCTTGAAAACATAGGCACAGGCAATGACTTCCTGAACAAAACTGCAATTGTCTGAGATAAAATACCAAAAATGAACACATGAAATATATCAAATTAAAAAGCTTTTGCACAGCAACGTAAAAACCAATGTAGTGAAGAGACAAACTACACATTGGAAAAAATTGCCTACTACTCCTCACACAGAGAACAAATGTCTAGAATATATGTAAAATACAGAATATTAGACCCCCAAAGGCCTTCTGGAAAGATGGTGGTATGGCAAGCAAAAACAAATCAGCCTCTCCAAGATTTGGAATACGGACTCTGGAAAACAACAACTTGGGGAAGAAAAGAAAAAAAGAGGTGTTTTTCAAGAACCCAGGAAGGATCTGATGTGAAAATTGGAGCCTACAGAGAAATTGAAGAGACAAAACAATGCAGAAAAAGAAAGGGGCAATCTGCACTTTTCTCCCTGGCCTCTGGCTCATGGCTTGTGAGAAAGGATGACCAAATCTACAGAGATACCGTGAAAGTAGTGGACTCCAGAGGCCGGCAGGGAGTAGTGCATTGTGTTACCGTTGAATGGGCCAATAATAGCTCAGGTTCTTGTGTACAACAAGGAAAGAATTGCCACACATATACCCAGTAGTAAGCAGTAAATAGTTACATTTATTGAAGATGATGGCGAAGGTAGCAGCAGGGACAGGAATAAGGGAATAGGGGAAAGAGCTCCTGATAAATCAGGCTTTTAGCATTTAAAGGCCAAACACCTCTAGCTTTATGTGCCTCCCACTGAATCTCCCTGGGTGCCAGTTCTCTGAAACCTAGGGCATGGCAGTCTCTTAGGCTTTTGTAATTTTACTTTGCACCTCTTTTAGGATAATGGAAGCATAAATACCCATAGGATGCTATTTACATTTAAATGGAGGGAAAGGAGTGACTCACTCAGCTCCTTTATTTCTAACTGTACTAGAACAGATGGGCAGATACTGTGTGCTTCAATAGCTGGTGAGTGACTACAGTCCAAGAGCCTGCCCCAACTGTAAAATTAACTCTCCAAATAAAAGCTCACATAAAAATTGGCAATCAAAATGAATAGACACTTCTTAGAAGAAATACAAATGGACAATAAGTACATTAAAAAATGTTCAACATCTTTCACCATTAGAAAAATGCAAATTAAAATAATGCTTGTGGTTCCATTTTACTCCAGAAAGAATAGCTATTATCAAAGACTCAAATCACAACACATGCTGGCAAGAATGTGGAGGAAAGGGAACCTCTCTGCATTGTTGAAAAGCATATAAAGTAGTAGAACTAATTTCTACCAGTTTCTAAACTATAGAAATCACTATGGAGCTTCCTCAAAAATTTAAAAATAGAAACACCATTTGGTCCAGATATACCTCTTCTGGGTTTTGTCCAAATATTTAAGATATCATATGATATTGATACATGTATATCCATGTTTATAGCAGCACAACTCACAAGAGCTAAATTATGGAAGTGGCCTACATGCCTATCAAAAAAAGAACTGATAAACAATGTTATTATTTATATATATATCTTCTCCATAAGGAAGTTATATATATATATATATATATATATATATATATATATATATATCGGCCATAAAGAAGGATACATTTGAGCGATTTGTAGGAATATGCATGGATCTTAAGGAAATAATACTAAGTCAAATAAATGAGACACAGAAGGTTACATATTGCACCATTTCTCTAACAATATGACCCAAATTATATGTAATTTAAAGGGCAATATAAATGGGGCATGACAGGAAACAGGAAGGTAGACACTATGGACATATCAAAGAGATCTGGAGAAAAGTGAGAGAGGGGAGTAAAATGTCAAGATATGATATATATATATATATATATATATATATATCACTTCACAAAAATGTATGTAATTATTATGTATCATAAGCATATCCCAATAATAAATAGTTAATATGATTTGATGTCAGCCTGTGGTACATAGCGAATTCAAGGCCTGTCTGCACGATGTAGTGAGACCTTATCTCAAAAAAAGAAAAGAAAATTAACAGAGTGCGGTTTCCAAGAAGAGGGAGAGAAGTTGGCCCCAGAAAAATAAACAAGAATAAATGTTTATGCTAACAGGTTTCTGCTGTTCTCTGACAAATTTGGTGACACCACCATATTCCATGAAATTACCAATAGCAGAATCATGAGATTTATCATGTAGAATTCTAGTTGTCCCCTAATATATGTCCTATCCTCATCTCCCTCCACATTTTGCTGCTTGAAACATAGGTAGATGGCTGAAGCTCAGTCTTGTATCATCAGTTTTAATTTTATACTCTGAGAATGATGGAGAAGTAAACTGAAAAACAATGAGTTTATAGACTACTACTAGGAAACACTGTTAATTGACAGCTGATCTTCATCATAACTGATAACACCTTTACTTAAATTTAATTAAGACAAAACTATGACACTATGAGTGGATTGAGTGAAAACTTTTGGACTTGAATCTAGGCTCTGTCATGTAAAAGTTTTGAGACCCTCATCATACTACTTTGTTTCTGTACCTTGGTTTCTTCATGCATAACATAAAGATGATAATCTTATCTACTTCATAAAGTAGTTCTATGGATTATATAAGACTAAATGGGTAAACATGTAGGAAATGATCAATAAATGTAAGCTTTTCCAATGCTTGCTAACTTTCCCTACTAAATATTTTGGGAGTCTTTTCCTTTCTTCACAACTCTGCTGCCATGTCACTCCAACATGCTCCTGTCTCCAGCCCCAAACCCTAGCCCCAACATCCTCTTCATTTCTAACAGCTAAACTTTCTAAAATCTCCTAATCTTAGCAAGTCATCTGTCTTTAAAGGCCAATGAGGACTCCCCATCACCTTCATTATGAAGACCTGACTCCTTAACATAGTGTTCAAGACTCTTTGATCTGATGTTCTCTCTCTGTATCTGCTGTCTACATTTTAGCCACCCCACAGAGGCTCATAATTCTTAGTTCTAATTTCACTTATGACATTTTTCCTGAACTTTGGTTTCACGTATGCAATTACATAATACCTCCTGAATATCACACAGATACTTCAAGCTCAGCATGTTTAAAGTATAATTTGCATTCACCCCCTACACCTACTTCCCTTTATCCCAAATCTTTATTAGTGACATGCCCACCACTTGTATTGCCACCCAAATCTAAAATCTGGAAGTCTTCATACTGTCTCATCCTTCACATCCAAGTAATTTCTGAGAAGTCCTGCCAAATGTACTTCTTCATTAACTCTCCATTCTCTCTCTTTCTCTGCACCCTCACTGCCTCTGCCTATTTCTGATCCTCACCTTCTATGTCCCAAATTCCTTACAGTAGTCTCTCTCCTTAAAGCCTATAACGACTCCAATCTAGTTGCCAATTTGAGTTACCAATGTTACCTACCTACATTGAAAATCTTGTCATGTCATTGCATGGCTTGAAACTGCACTGTTTCACATTGTTAGTCAATCAAAATTATTAACAATCACCTATCCTCATTACAGTTTGTTATATGTTAAGAAATATGCTAGGTATTAGGGATAAACTGCTGAATATGAGATAGCTTCATTTGTTTTTAAAAAGAAATTTATTATCTAGCTTGGAAGGCAGGCACAAAAACAATTACAGTATAATATAACATAACAGGTATAGAGAATTACAACAGAATGATGAGTCTGTTGACAGCAGGGTGTGTGAATTCTCAATATTTGAATCTCAAGTTCCTGTTAAATTTTTTTATGTAGCCTATAGATTTTTAAAAAATACTGAGCAGAAGAATTTTTTTAATGCTTTTTGTAAAAGAGGGATGAAAATGTCTTTATGACATAACAAACAAATGGAATGGATGGCCCTTAACTGGATCTTAATTTGGATGTATCAATTATGAGTTATCTTATAAGACAATCAGAGAAATTTGAAACTAATAGAATATTTAATCATTTAAGGGGTTGTTGTAAGTCTTTACATAGGATAATATTATATATATTTTTTTACAGTCTTGCTTTTAAAACCATAGTTTTCTCACCAAACAATGGCTAAAAATTTCTTCTACATATGTAAAAAAATTTTACAAATGACATGATATGATGTCTGAATCTTGCTTCAAAATATTCCAATGTTAGCAGATTTCTGCAATCATTCATATGTAAACAATTGCTGGTCCTGGGTGAAAGATTTTTGTGAATGACTTCATATGTTTCACGGGAATGTTGTTGTTACATCCAGGGGACTAGCACTACCCACTACACCAGGGTGGGGGATGAGCACTACTGCCCTGTTGTCGGGGGCAGCTCTCTGGGATTTGTAAACTGCATATCAATAAAATATTAGAAGTATAAAGTTTAAGGAAGGAAAGACATTTTATTGGACACTTTATTGGAAAGGGGAGAAATGGAGGAGATACAGCTACCTTGAACAAGTCAGAGTAGGGGCCTCCAGAAAGATGGAGGAATGAAAAGCCCTTTGCTCTCAGTCCTTTTTATTAATGTGGCAGAAAGACTCCCTCTTGGAGTGTGTTATGACTTGTTTGGCTATTTTAAACTCTAGGACCCCACCCCAGGTACCATCTTCTAAGTTCAAATTTCCTATGTGAGATTCATTTGGTTTTCCTTTGTCCTGTCAGGAAAATTTATGGGTTTGTTAAGAAGGCTTTACATACAAGGTTGAGTTAGCAATAAAGTAAAGAGAAACATAGTGAGAATACACACACTCACGGAGACACACACACACACATATGAAGAGAAACAGGGACAGAGACAGAGAAAGAGACAGACAGAGACAGAGAGAAAGAGCTGTTTTTTAAGTGGCAGGCCCTTGTCTTTTTTGTAAGGTGGGCAGGGACAGCTAGGCTAAGTTGGTTGGGGCTCTAGCCTATCTTATCAGCTTTCTCATGTCTTGTTAATTGCTTCCTCAGTAAAGCTTTAACTCATTCAGGTTTGGAATAGCCAGAAAGTCCAATGAGGCCTTTCCTTGATTACTGACCCCTTTCTCCTACATTTTCCTCCCTCTGAGAGGTCCATCCAACTGATTTTGGGGAAAATGGGTGATGACAGATCTGGCATGGAGGGCAGGATGCATGGAGACCAGGACCCCATGAGATCAAATCTTGGTAGGTACAGCACAGACTGGCATATCCACATGCCAACTGGGAACACATTTTACATAGGGGTGAGGCTGCCATGTTAGCCTGTGGGCTCCAAAATGGGCCATGCAGGGCCTTGCTAGTTTCACTGACTTCAGGACACGTGGGAGTAGGCTCAGTATCAGAGCAGGGAACAAGGCAAGGGAGAAGTGGGCCTGAAGACAAAGGAAATATAATCCCCCTTTGCCATTAAGGCTTTAGAGGGTAGACTGCACCTAGCTAGTAAATTTGAAGAAAGAGAGAGAGAGAGAGAGCTGATTCTCTAAAGCTCACATGTGAGCTCTCTAGATCCTTTGTAATTTTTCTTTAAAAGCTATTTTTAGATCTGTTTACATAACCTCCTGTGTTGAGATTGTTTCACCCTAAGGAAACCGGCCAGTCCACCCTGTCTTGGGTGACACTCCTGAAGGAGGGGGCAGGAGGTCTTACTGAACAGCCCTGCCTTAAAGTATGAAAGAGACAAACTGTGACTAAAGCTTTTTTAGGGTCTCTGGCTCCTTCTGATCTTCAGCAAAGCATGTCACTGAAAGAAAGAAAAAGCGAAAGAAAGTCCACTAGAGGGAGCTCCAACACAGGAGAGATCAAAGCACCTTCTTTCAGAAGAAAAGACCAAGAGATCATGTTGCTTGGAGATTTTATCACTAGCTCTATACACTGCAGTCATCATGTTCTGATGGAGAGAACACTTTTTGGGAAGTGAAAAAAAAAAAACTACCTGTAACACCCTCCTGCAGAGTTGCAGGGATCCAAGAATAAATTGCCACCAAGCTATTACAAGCCATGTACTTCCTGAAAGTGGCGTAGAGGGCCAGCCAGAGCTGAGTACTGACCATGTCCAGTGGAGTCTCTTCTTTCTCAGCATTCTAGTCAGGGAACCAACAATTTTGCATCCAGGGGACAAGCACCACCCACTGCTCTAGGGCAGGGACAAGTACTGCTGCCCTGCTCTGGGGGGCAGCTCTCTGGGATTGGTAAACTTCATAGCAATAAAAAGTTACAGATATAAAGACACTGTGGCAGCAAGACTCTTCCCTTTGGAGTGAGTTGCAACTTGATTGGGTATTTTAGGTCCTAGGGCCCCACCCCAGGTACCATCATCTACATTCAAATTCCTATGTGAGCTTCATTTGGTTTTCCTTTGTCCTATCAGGAGAAATTATGCTTTTGTTAAGAGGACTTTACATACAAAGTTGAATTAGCAATTAAATAAAGGGAAACATACTGAAAGAATATATATACATATATGTTGTCTTTAAGTGGCTGCCGCTTATCTCTTTTGTAAGGCAGGGATGGGTGGCTGGGCTAACTTGGTCAGAGCTCAGACCTGATTTACCAGCTTTCTCTTGTCTTGTTTATTGCTCCCACAGTGAAGTTTTAACTCTTTCTGGTCTGGATTACCCAGAAAGCTAAATGAGGCCTATCTCAGTTTGTGGACAATTTTCCCATTGTGACAACTGAATAAAATGATTATGTAAAATTTCTAATGGACCACTTCCCTCATCAAAAAACTCTTTGTCTTTCTCCCCCTTCGTTTTATACTTCTGCAAAGGAGGAGATATATCAAGATAAATAACAGGTAAGTGGGATGGGATTTTGAAACTTGATATTCTGAAGAACAGAAAACATTCTCAGCAATGTTTCTGTCTTCTACTAATGATAGACTTCAGGACCATACAGCTCTCTGAGGAATCTGGCAAAGGAATTCTAGTGCTACAACAGTAGAAGAAAGGAAGAGAAAGAAATCATAGATTGAAGTTCTGGGGAAAGGAGAGAAGAAATATATCAACATACTCTATGTAATAAAAGAAGCTATCTGTTTGAATCTGCTTTACAATATTGCCTCCTAGTGAGTATCTAAATTCAATTTACTGTGGTTCTTTAGTTCTTTCTTGTAGTGAACCAACTTTTTTGTGAACCAGTTCAAATTTCATCTTAAAATTCAATGTAAATAAGATTAATCCATTTGGACCCTTATAAACATGGTTGCAAACTGACTTTGGTTCGTAAGCAAGTCAATGTTTCAATAAATTTCATTGGAAAGAAGGTTACTCTGTTCTGAACCATATGTATTTTTTAAAGATAAAAAATAGAACAAAGTTTCAAAACAACATAATAGGAGGGTAACAATGGTTAATACATTGCATATCGTTATCTTTAAATTAGTTACTCAGAGTACTAGATATCGGCACTCAATTGTCCAAACAGTATTAGCACAAATCTTTTTTTCAATGAACTAAGAGGAAATTAGTAGTGTATCTATCTTAACCGTCTCGTACATATATATATATATTTTCCCTTCCTTCTTTTCTCCATTCCTCCATCCCAGTTTCTCTTTCCTTTTGAACAGTTTCTTCCTGTTTTACCATATCTATTGTACATTTTGCATCTTATTTACTTTTTCAGTTTCTCACACTAGGGAGACAATATGATGTTTACACATGTGCATCTGGTTTATTTCACTTATGAGTATGGTCTCGAGTTGCATCCATTTACCTATAAAAGTCTCCAGTTTATCCTTCTTTATGACTGAATAGTACTTCATTGTATAAAAAAACCACATCTTTCTTATCCATTCCTCAGTTGATGGGCATTTGGGTTGTTTCCAAGATCTGGCTATTACAAATAGTGCTGCTATCAACATGGGTGCACATATATCGCTGTGGTACATTTTTACTTCTTCTGGAAAGATACCCAGAAGGGGAATAGCTGGGTCAAATGGGACCTCCAACCCTAGTTTTTTTTTTTTTTGTAAGTACCAGGGGTTGACTTCAGGACCTCACGTGCCAGCAGGTGCCCATGCCATTGAGCAATATCACTGGCCCTTTTTTCGTATGTGGGTACCAGGAGTCGAACTCAGGACCTTGTGCTTGCCAGGAAGGTGTTTATGCTGCTGAGCTATCTCACTGGCCCAATCCTAGTTTTCTGAGGAATCTCCACACTGGTTTCCACAGTGGCTGTACCAGTCGACACTCCCACCAACAGTGGAGAAGGGTCCCTTTTTCCCCACAACCCCTCCAGCATTTGTTATTGGTTGATTTCCTGATAATAGCCACTCTTTCTGAGGTGAGATGGAATGTCAGTGTTGTTTTCATTTACATCTCTCAAATGACTAGTGATGTTGAACATTTTTTTGTATATTTATTTGACATTTATATTTCTTCATCTTAGAAGTGTGTATTCATCTCAGATGCCCATTTTTGGACTGGCTCTTTAAATTTGGGAGGTCTGACTTTTTTGAGTTCTTTGTATGTTCTTGATAGTAATCCTTTGTCTGAGGAACAGCTGACAAACTTTTTTTTCCCACGTTTGTGGATTGTCTCTTCACTCTGTTGGTGGTTTCTATTGCTGTGCAAAAAAATTTTAATAAGATGAGATCCCAGTCATATGTATTTTTTATCCACAAAAATATGAAAAAAAGGTAGAGTACAGCCTAGTGTGAAGAAATAGAACACTAACCATGCTAGAGGCAACTTCTGGTATGGAGGACAGAAAGGTTGGTGGAAAGGAGGTTATTGTTTGGAGGGAGAGACCCCTTCCATAAGGAAATCAGGAATATCTCCTTCAGGTATTTCCTCTCTTCTTTGTCTCTTAGTTGCAGGGTCAATTTTGTTGAAAAATCTGTCTAAATCACTTGTTTTTTCCTGCACCATATACCCCTCTAGAAATGAGAGACCATGTTATCCTCCATCAGATTCAACACTCTGTTCATAACAGTTATTTTGGGTGGTGCTTCTCAAAGAAATCCTGGCACTCCTTCTATTTTTCCATAATGGATTTTATCATATCACTGCTAACTTCTTCCCTGTTTTCTTCTTCCTTAGCAGAATACTTGAGAAGTGCCTTCTGCTACTCACTTGAGTTCAATAAGTTCTTCCATCTTCAGCTCCTCCTCATTTTCTGCAATATGCTCCTCTATGTCTGTATCATCAATGTCCAGATCCATACTCTTGCCCATGGACACGATCTCCTCCACTATGTGTGCATCATACCTTTCAAAGTCACATTCAGTGACACATTCTGGCTACAGTTTCCTCCAGGCTGAATTTAAGGTCGAGTACATTATGTCTTCCCAGGCTTTGTCAATGAGGTTGTTGTAGTGGAAGACACTGAAATGTTTCTTCCAGAACTCTTTCAGAGTCAAGGACATCTCTCCAGTGACACTAAAACACCTGGTGAAAAGTACCTGTATGTACAGGTATTTGAAGTTGCTGATCACTTGCTGGTCCGTGGGCTGCAGAAGAGGTGTTGTATTGGGGGAAGAACTTGACCTTTATGAAGTTGTACTTAAGTATCCATATCATCCACCAAGGCTGTAGAGTGTGCCAGGGCACTATCCATCAGAAGACACCTCTCAGCCAGTTGGCTGTCAGAAAGATATTTCTCAATGGTGGGTACAAACATCTCGTGGAGCCATTCTGTGAACAATTGCCTTTAGAACCACACTTTTTCACTCATTTTTCACATGATGGGCAGTTTGGCCTTGTTCACATTCTGTTCCTTGAATGCACAAAGGGTCTGGAAATGGTACACCAGTAGTGGCTTAATCATCAGATTAGTACTTGCATTCACAGACAGAATAAAGTTCAATCTGTCCTTCATGGGCTTGTGCTCAACAGTGCCTTTTCCTCCTGAGTGATAATAGGTTCTGTTCAGCATCTTCTTCCAGAAGTGCCCTGTTTCATCAAACTTGAACACTTGCTGAGTGACGTACCCTTCCTCCTTCATGAATTCTGTATATTCTTTCTTATAGGCTTCTGCAGCAGCCTTGTCAGAACTGGAAGCCTCACCATGGCTAATCACATTGTGGAAGTTACTTCACTTGTGGAATTTATCAAATTATCCTGTACTGGCTTTAAATTCATCACTTGTTGCACCTCTAGAGTGGTTTTCTTTCAATAAATCACTGTGGAATTTCCTGGCTTTTTCACAGATCATAGCATCACTAATGCTATCACCTGCCAGCTGTTTCTCATTCAGTCACACTAACAAAAGTTTTTTCACCTCTTCCAGCACTTGTGTCCTCTGGTTGGCTAACATTTTAACTCCTTTTGATACATCAGCTCCTTTGATGGCATCTTTATTCTTCAAAATAGTTGAGAATGTCAGCTTTGCCATCTTGTATTCTGAGGCCAGATCAGTCACATGTATACCATACTCATGCTTTTCTACAATTTCCTGCCTCAATTCAATGGGTATTTTCTTCAAAACCTTCTTCTCAGCATTCTTTTTTTTTTTCCCTTTATGTGGGTACTGGGAGTCGAACTCAGGACCTCGCGCTTGCCAGGCAGGCACTTATGCCACTGAGCCATCTCACCAGCCCCCCTTCTTACCATTCTTGATCTGCAATTTCTTGTTACTTGTATTATTGCTCTACACATTGTTGTCATCTTCATTACCACTCTGAACTTTCTTTTTACTGCCATGCTTGCTCTGCACTTTCTTTAGAGCCATGCTGGATTGAATAATACTTTATAGTACTGTATGTGATAAAAATCACACAGATAATCTTCATGGCAAGAGTGCACAGGCCTGTCTGTGACCACTATTTTGACTAAAGGAAGCCATGACCATGTGTCAGAGTGGGGAAGATGGCCGTGTTTATGTTTATGCAGGGAAGATGGCTGCAGTTGTGTTTATCACCTGATGAGGAGTTTACCAATGGAAGCAAAATTTTGCCAAATGTTTCTGTTCACAACCTAAATTGATTAAGAACAGAAGCAATCAAGAAATGAGTTATTACTCTATCTTATTTTCCATTCTATTCTGATAGTTCTGTCTGTGAAAATTATAAAAGGAAATGGATGCCATCAGCAAAGTTTACTGATTTATCTAAACTTCAATCATTCTTTTTTACTCTATTGTGTGCCTTATGCTCAAACTCTGATATAGCACCTATTAAATGTCCACATTTATTAATTTAACAAAGTTATATTCAAAGCACCTATTTTGGGGCAAACTGAGGCATACCTGAGAGATAAATGGTAATAAAACTTAGTTGACACATAAATATTTGAGGAGATAGAAATTCTAATTACCATCATTTGATACTTACACATTGTATACATGTACCAAATTATCATTTTGTACCTTATAGATATTTACAAATATGTGTCAGTTTAATAAAGAAAAATGTTAGTTGACCAGAGGCATGTAAACTGAATTAAAGTAGTACAATATTTGTTGAATACTTAGTATGTACTAGTAACTTTTAAAAATATAAATGTGCATTAAATCACTTAACTCCCACAAGTCAATGAAATTTGATTATAAAGTTGTGAGGACAGCAGCACAGACAGACAAGTTAAATTTCCCAGGACCACACAGCCAGGAAAAGTTAGACACTCATTCAAACCTAGTCTGTCTTCTGAGCCCATGTTCTAAGTAAAAATACTGTGTCCCAAACCTGTGCTAGTGTCACTATGGTTTAAATGTCTGTGCCTTCAAAATTCATATGTTGAAGTTATAGTCCTCCAGGTGATGGTATAAAGAGATGAAATCTTTTGGCAAGTGATTTTATCATGAGAGTAGAGCTCTCATGCTTGAGATTAGGTCTTTTTTTTCTAATTTTATTTTTTATGAGTACATATTTGATCACATTCATCATAGGACATTTATACCTGTACATAATATATTTTAACTGTTTTTATTCCCACTCCCTCCCTTCTCTTCAGCTTCTCACCCCCTCTCCATTTACAAAAGATTTATTTTCATTTTTTCTTTCCATTCTCTTTTTAAAATCCCTATTTCCTTCTTCCTCCTTATCTTGTTCCCCTTCCCATTCGAACATGTTCTTCCTACTTCCCAATATCTAGCCTCAATTTTGGTCCTTATTTGCCCTTTGGGTTTCTCACACAAGAGAAGCAATGTCATATTAAACTTGTGGGTCTAATTTATTTCACTTAAAATTATGGTCTTGAAGTGTATATGTTTACTTAAAAATGTCTCAAGTTTATCCTTCTTTATGGCAGAGTAGTAATCCATTGTATATAAAAGCCATATTTTCTTTATACATTCATCTTTTGATGGGCATATGGGCTATTTCCAAGATTACCTATTATAAATTGTGCTGCTATACACATGGGTATGCGTGTATCACTGTGTTATGATGCTTTTAACTCTTTTGGGAAGATACCTGAAAGTCAAATGGAACCTCTAGTTTTAGTTCTTTGAAGAATCTCCATACTGATTTCCATATTGGTAGCACTAATGTACACTCTCACCAACAATGGAGAAAGATTCCTTTTCCCCATAGCCTCACCACCGTTTGTTATGCATTAATAAAAGATAATATATATTGATATAAAATATGTGTAAAATCTTATACACAAATATCTAAATTGAAACCTAAAGGTCTGGAAGTATTCACACATTTCTCAAATTTGAAAAACACTGCTGTAGTCAGTGGGGTGATAAAAAGGGCACAGTTCAGACAGTTTTCTTGCTTTAATAACATCTTTTGGTTGCGAGGAGAGTGGATTCAAGGAGATCAAGAAGAAGGTGAAATTTCCAGGGGTAGATCTCAGAACAGACCTGTATCTTCTCCTAGAAAAAAATGACTGTTCACACCATTCTCCACTACTTTTAAACATAGCACCATTTGACTACAAGATTCTGATGCTGAAAAAAATACTGCAAGAATACCTCATCCAACCTCCTCTAAATAATTATGGAGAAACTGAAACTCAGAAAAAGGAAATTGTTTTTTGAGTCACACAGACTGGGAGTTGGGCTGAGCTGTATAAAAAACCTTTCAGACTTTGATAATACCATACTAAAATTGTTATTTCTATCTTTGGGTCTGAATAGTCACTCTTCTAAAATAACACTTTGCTAATTCCAAACTTTTATATGATTCAGGGTAATACTTGTTTATATTTATGAGAAATTCAATGAATGTGTATCCCCTCTCAGAACAACTAATTCTTCAACCAGTATGTACCTTTATGCTGTCATTATTTTCCCATTATTGAAACAAATGACCAGAACAATACTCATAAAAACATTAGCAGCTGGCACAAGATACATTGTGTATATGATATTAATATTTACCACATCACATTAATAGTTTTTTTAAATCATTTATTGTGATCTTTTATGTTCAATGCTCTTCACTTCAATTTTTATTTCTTTTATTTCTTTTTCAAAGTTCCAAAACCTACATCAAATTTTGATTCAATATGGCATTCAATCATGCTATTACACAGAGCAAACAACAGGACAGAAATTTAATGCTGGCATAAAACAATAGAAGCACAAAGTATATTCTTCACCACTACAGTCCTGGATCAAACCCATATCTTTAGAATGGATATCTACTAACCATTTTCTCTTCTGTAGTCTACCTACCTTCCTATAACCCACATCTTACCCCTACTCAATCCATCTTCTTCCACAGTATAATTTCTAGAACATGTTTCTCTTTGCAACTTTTATACTAACACCTAGCCATTCAAAAAAATGTTTAGAAAATCATGCCCAAATTGCTGCACAACATTCAAAGTCCTCTGTATTCTGGTATGCCATGTGCTGTGACATTCCATAGGTTTAATGAGGGAAAATAAGTTTTAGCACGAGATATAGTTGGAGATAAATTACATTCTCCCTTTAACTTTCTTCATGACCTTGGTCAACTCTGGGCCAGTTTCATCATCTGTGAACTAGAATCTTATATTTCCCAGATTGTTGTAAGAATAATAAATAATATCTGTGAAACTTCCTTGTTAATTTTCTTATGCACACATATACATATATTCCATTCTTCCTGAGTTTGACTCCTGGTACCCACATATGAAAAAAGGGCCAGTGATATTGCCCAGCAGCATGGGTGCCTGCTGGCGTGTGAGGTCCTGGGTTTGACCCCTGGTACCCACAAAAATAAATAAATAAATAAAAAATAAAAGTACATGTTTATTTGATGATACCAATGTGCTTCCACTTTCTCTTTCAATTAATAATCCAATCTTTTAGGTTCAGCACAAATGTTACCTTGTCTTGGAAGTCTTGATCCCTCAAAAGATGATGATGCTTGTAGAAACTGCATTGTAAATCTTGAAGTACTACAGAAGCATTAAGTTTTATATTCTATTATCATCATGCTATCACTATTAAGTTCTTTTTAACTTTAATTATAAATATAGTTTATGTAAACTGTGTGAGAACTTTATTTAATATTTTCATGTTAAAATCCATAAAAACTTTTCCTTTTTTTTTGTTCTTTTTTTTTTCTAAAGGTACTGAGAGTTGAACTCAGGACCTTTACATGTTACAGCCCCAGCCCTTTATTGATTGATTGATTGATTGATTGATTGATTTACTGATTGATTGACAGGGTCTCCCTTAGTCACTAAATTGGCCAGGCTGGTCTTTAATTTGTAATCCTCCTGCCTCAATCTCCCAGAGTGCTGTCATTACAGACGTGCACCACCATGCATGGCTATAAAATCCATTAAGGACAGCAATTGTTTACTTCTCTTACAATTTCTGGAAATTATCATGGGCAGTGATACCTTATAATTGAAAAAAAATTTTCAGACCTACTGAAAATTTTCAGGTTTTGCAATCCTGTGAATTAAGCAAAGGCTTCCAACAATGTAGGGAATATTTAATCAAGCGAGATGGATAATTTTGGAGTAAGAACAGTGAGCATTATGTCATCTTAACTTGCTTCATCTCATACCATCCATGCTTATCCTTGGAAATCTAACAGCTTAGTTCCTAGTACCAGAGGAAGTACGATGTTGTTGTTGCTCTTTTAAAACCTTATTCTCAAAGAATTGTCATTATTTGAACTTTGCAGTTGTTCCCTATAAGATCTCACTTGAAAGATTTGTGTTTATTTGACCTAAATTTGAGCTTGCCTACTCCTGAAAGCCTCATCCCAGGTTATTTGTTGAAAAAAATTTATGAGTAAATGTTCAATGTTGTCACAGCTGTATGAGGCAATAAATACCTGTTGGGATAAAAAATAGACCAAACCATAAAACTCAAAAGTAAAACCTGAAGAATGAAATGTCCTCAGAGGCACAGAAAGGCTTTGACATATTTCTGGGAATCCAGAAATTCCTGTACATGCATAAAGTGGTTCAAGAGCTTCACAAAAACTGAGTAGTACTAAACTTTTTCAGGTGACGAGCCTTGAGGTTCCACAAATGCAGGAAGTGAAAGTTAAATGATTTTCAGCTACCTGGTTGAGTGATGTATTTCCCATCACACACACACACACACACACACACACACACACACACACACACACACACACACAGTCTATCCATAAAGACTAAGTGATTTAACAATCTTCATCTAGACATTAGCTGACCACTAAGATAACTCAGCAGAGACGTCAATGACCACACATATCATAGAATACAGACATTATGGAGTTAGTTCAGAAAAGTCACAAAACAACCACCACTATAAAAAAGGACAACAACAACAAAAAAGGGGGGAGTATTTCTGATTTACAAAGTTCCTATTTGATAGTTGTCTCAGTTACTGTTGTCTCATTGCTGAGACAATATACCCAATACCCAAAGCTAAAGAGGGAAAGGTTTATTTAGCTCATAGTTTGTGGAGGGTTCAGTCCATAATCAGCTGGCTCCAAGGCAGAGTGGCACATAGCAGAGGGGCAAAAGTTTATAGTGGCAGATAGTAGCAAAAGCAAGCAAGGGAAGAGAGCAAGAGACAAGCCTCTTTCTGCCCTTTTTATCTTATCCAGACTGCTGAGATTAGGGCAGTGCCAGTCCAATCAGTGGGCTGATCCAGCAACCATCTACCCTGAATCCCAGCACCCTTAATACCAGCATTATACTATGAATCAATCACACACTTCAGAGTCAGCTGCCTCTGAAAAGCCTGCCCCTCCATGACCGCATGAGGCTTTGGGGTGACATCTAGTTACAAACCGTAACAATAGTATATTAAATATGCTTTTTAGGGCTGGTGAGATGGCTCAGCAGCATCAGCGCCTGCCTGGCAAGTGTGAGGTCCTGAGTTTGACTCCCGGAACCCACATACGAGAAAAGGACCGGTAATATTGCTCAGTGGCACAGGCACCTGCTGGCGTGCAAGGTCCTGAGGTTGACCTCCGGTACCCACACACAAAAAATGCTTTTTCAATGAAAGTTTAGGGTACATAAAAGAAACAAAAAAGTATAGTTAATACATAGGAAATAAGTAATCAGTAAAAAGTGTCCATGAGGATACTCAGATATTAGACTTATTAGAAAAAGATTACAAATCAGCATTTATAAAATTCTCAAGAGGTTAAAGTAAAGGGAAATTATTATAATAATGCCTTGCCAGATAGGATTGTCTCTTGTATTAAGAAATAGAGCCAGCGGTAGTTCTGTATGACTGTAACTGCAGTGACTCAGGAGGCTAACATGGAAGGATCTCAAGTTTAAGGCCAGCCTGGGAAACTTATTAAGACCTTGTATCAAAATTTTAAAAATAGGGAGGTATCTCACCATTCCTTGTGCTCGATTTCCAATACAAAAAGCCCATATAATTTTCTAAATATCAAAAGGAAACCTTGCAGTTGATAAGTGTACTAACTAAACAGAAAATGTCACATGTTGGATAGTTGGACTCAATAGAATAATTTGATCAGACAAAAAAATGAATCCACAAATTCACAAAGAGAGGTCATTTGAGACTATTGTGGCTAAAGAACAAAACTTTAAGAAAGAGAAGCTTCACAGACTTTGTTTACTAACACATGTATCATGTGTGTACAAATAATGGCCAAATATTCTCCAGTTAGATGAAAAATATTAATATAAACATGGAGAAAGCTAGACCAACTGCAAAAAGTGTAAACTCAAGAAAATACAGACCTATACATATTATACTCAACCTATTGAAAGGAATCAAGAGGTGACTTATCAAGTAAAAGAGACCATCAATAAGATTTATTACTCGCTTCTCATCAGAAAGTAGGGAAGCCAGAAAGCAGTGATATGGTATAGTCAAAGTGCTAAAAATGTCAACCCAAAATTTAATGTCTATCAAACTATCCTAAAAAGTGAAGGAGAAATCAAGATACATTCAAATAAAATTCAAACATTTTGCTACTAATAGACTTGCACTAGAATAAATACTGAAAAGAGTCATCAGGATAAAATAAAATACAGTAATTCAAATCTATCTAAAGACATAAAGATCACTATTAAGATAACTGCATAAGTAAATATAAAAGATAATATATATTGATTTTTGTTTATAAATCTTTTTTTCCTACTTGGTTTAAAAGCAACTGCATAGAACAATAAGTATGAATCTCTGTTGATGGGAGCACAACCACCACATAATTTCTGCCAAGAATCGTATAGAAAGAGGCACCAGAACTATTTTAGAGCAAAGTTTATGAATAATATCAAAAATAAGTTAGCATTAATACAAATTACATTGTTATAAATTTTAAAAAACGTTAATGATAATCAGTTCCAAAGATAACAGCTAACAAGTAATTAAAATACATAGTAAAATAAGTAGGAAGGAAAATTAAAATGTACATGAAAATGTCTATTGAACATAGAATAAGCCTGAATCAAGTAACTAAAAAACAAAAACAACATTAAGACAAGGAAAATAGTAAAATAGCATGCATGAATCCTATTTAACCAGCAGTTGTATCAAAGGTGAAAGTATTAAATTATCCAAATAAAAGGCATAGATTGACAGAATGGATAAAAAAATAAGATCAATCCTGGGTGTGGTGGTGTACTCCTGTAATCCAAGCACTCTAGGAGCCTAAGGCAGTGAATCACAAGTTCAACTACACTGTGAACAATTTAAATATATAAAAAAGAGCAGGGGCTAGGGATTTAATTCAGTGTGAAGGACCTGGGTTCAATCCCCAGTATCTCAAATAAATAAATAAATAAATAAATAAATAAATCCAATGATATGTAAACTATATGAGACACATTACATTCAAACATGCACTAGGGTAAAATGTAAAGATTGGAAGATATAACAAACAGTAATAAAAAGAGAGCTATAACAACTATAATATCCAAAAACAACAGATAAATTGTATTAAAAAGAGAATAGTATTTTTAAAGGAAAGGGATTACGCCATGAAGAAAAATTGCCAAATTTATACATACATCTATAGGTATCTATCATCTATCTATCTACCTATCCATGTAACAATAGCCCAAAACTACCTGAGACAAAAACTGACAGAATTGAAAAGAAAAATACATAATTCAATAGCAATAGAGACTGCAACTCCACTTTTAGTCATGGATAAAATAGCTAGACAGAATTTAGTCAGAAAGTAGAAGTCTTTTTTCTGGTATTTGTGAACCCAAAGCCTCATTTTGAGCCACACTCCTAGCCCTTTTTATTTTTGACTTTGAGAAAATTTCTCACTTAGTTGCACAGGCCTGCTTTGAACTTAAGATTCTCCTACTTCAGCCTCTCAAGGAGACAGAATTACAGGCATACACCACTGTGATTAGCTGGAACAGAAGTCATGAACAACACTATAAACCATCTAAGAATAACACGCATCTAGAGATCACTCCATCCAACAACTGCATGCACATTTTTTATCCAGTGCACATGAAACATTCTCCGAGATATTCCTTAAATTAGACCATAAAACAAGCCTCGAAGTGTATAAAATTCAAATCATATAATGTATGTTTACTGACCACAATATTTTGCAACTAGAAATCAACAGAAATAAATGAAGGAAATTTACAAATGTTTGGAAATTAAACACATGGCTAAACATTCAATGAGTGAAAAAAAAGCTTAGAATGAAAAATTGCAAAATATTTTTAAATGAGTGAAAATTGTATCGTAGCATATGGAAATATATGTGATGCAGTAAATGCATTGCCCAGATGGGAAATTTATAGTTGCAACCCATGTATTAGAAAAAGAAAGATTTCTGTATTCACAAATAAGAGCCCATGAATATTTGTAGAAATTTCTTCATAACTGCCAAAGAAAACAACCGAGACATACTTCAACAGTTTAATGAGTAAACAAGTTCTGGTACATAGGGAATGATTGGGAAATATGATGAATATTATATTTTTTAAAATATTACAATAAAAGTCACGTGATCATTAATTCCCTCAAAATATTCCTCTTAACTAAAAACATACTTATCCCATCATCCTTGCCATTTTCTGAAACTGTCTGGAAGTTCTCTTTTATGAGTGTCTTTAGTTGAGCTATCATGGCTACCTAGATGCCCTGCATTAATTCAAAACATTTACCTTTCAGGGTCACTTTGATTTTGGAAGAGAGCTGGAAGAGTCACAGGGCTAGGTCTGGTGAATAAGGTGGATGAGGATGCACCACAATATTTTTACAAGCCTGCCTCTTTGTTGAATGGGACTCACAGCAGCATTCACCATATTTTGATATCAACTTATAAACTGCTATGATTCTAATTGTCTTAAATTTGGAAAGAACTTATTTTGAGGTCTAGGATACTATCTATCATACAGAACATTCCACGTGTACTTGAGAAGAATGTGTATTTTACTACTGTTAAATGGAATCTTCTATTCAACACAGTACCGAAGATAATAAAATAGCAACTATATGAAAATGAAATAATAGAGATTCAAAAATGAAAGGAAGAAATGAAATAATTTCTTTTTTCAAGTTATGACATAATTCTAAATACATAAAACCTTAAAGATTCCATAAGTGAGAAAATATTAAATCTTATAAATGAATTCAGTGAAGTTGCAGGATAAAAATCAACTTAGAAAAGCCAGTTGCACTTCTATACATTAATAATGACATATCTAAAAAGGAATCCTACAAAATAATCCCATTTACAACAGCATAAAAATAATAGATTGCTTAGGAGATTTTTTTTAAATCATTTTAATTAGTTATACAGATTAATAGATTTCATTTTGGCAAATTTGTATGAAGAAATTTAACCAAGGTGGTAAAAGATTATATACTGAAAATTAAAACACTGATAAAACAAACAAATTAATATATATTCCTGATTTATGGGTTAGAAGAATGAATATTCTGAAATATATTCATACTACCCCAAATGTTTGACAGGTTCAGTGCAACTGCTACCAAAATCACAATGGCATTGTTCACAAAAACAAGTAGGACAAAATTTCATATGAAACCACAAGATTCTGAATAGCCCAAGAAATCTTGAGAAAGAAAAGCAAAGTTGGAGATATCACAGTACCTGATTTCAAATTATATTACAAAGCTATAAGATTCAAAAGAGTATAGCACAGATGGAAAAAAAAGAAACAGACAGATTGATCAATGAGACAGAACAGAGAGCCTAAAAATAAATGTAAGCATGATGAGCCAACTAATTTTTAACAAGAGCACCAAGAAGACACAGTGAGTAAAAGAGTCGTGTGTCAGGAAAACAGGATCTCTACAAGCAAAATAATTGAATTATATTCTTATCTTAGACCATACAAAAAATCAAGTTAAAAAGGATAAAAGAGTTAAACATAGGACTTGAAACTGTAAAACTACTAAATGAAAATATAGGCGAAATCTCTTGCTATTGTTCTTAGCAATTACTTTTTAGATAGTATACCAAAAACACAGGCAATGAAAACAAACATAAATAAGTGGGATACATCAAGCAGAAAAACTTCACAATTGCAAAGAAAACAATCAGCACAATTTAAAAAAACAGCCGAAAATTTGGCAGAAAATATTTGTCAAAAATATATCCGATATGGGTTGGTATACAAAATATGCGAGGAACTCATGCAATTCATTGAAAAAAGTGAACAACCTAATGAAAAATGGGCAAAGGAACTGAATAAATTTTTCTCCAAAGGATATGTAAATATAACCAGCAAGTATATGAAAAAATGCTCAACATAACTCACTAGGGAAATACAAATCAAAACCACAGTGAGACATCACTTTATTGCTGTTAGGATGAGTATTAACAAGAAGAAAAGAGACAAGTATTGGCAAGGATGTGGAGATAAGGGAAACCTTGTACTTTGTTGGTAGGAATATAGATTAGTAGAGCATTTATGCAGAATACTATAGAGGCTCTGCTAAATAATCAAAATAAAACTATGACATGATCTACCAATCCCTCTTTTGAATCTACACCAAAATAAAATGAAATGAAGTGATAAACTTGCAAACATTTCTGCATGCTCATGTAAATTGCAGCATTATTTACAATAACCAAGATATGGAAACACACCCTCAGTGCATCAGTATCTGCGATTTACAGCAAAGAGATAAACCTGGGGAATATTATGCCTGTGAAATAAGCAAGGAAAAAAAGGCAAACATTGTATCATTTTCTTATATGTGGATCTTAAAACAAAAGTCAACTACATAGGCTATAAATATAATTACTAATGACAGTAGAGGGAAATGGTAAATGAAAGTCAAAATTTATAAAGTTAAGGTGATGTAGGATGACTAAGTATAGAATAAACAATATGCTCTTATAAAAAATCGTGGCTATGCAAGATGATGAATATGTCAAATGGCTTGAGTTTAGTAATAATTTCATTCTGTATATGTGTATAAATCATCATTTCATACACCTTAAATATATGCAATTAAGAAGTAGATCTTTGTTACCTAGTAAAGTAGGGAGTGATAGAAAGAACTACAAAGGAACAAGGAAATTTTGGGAGTGGAGTGTATGCTCACTATCTTAATTGTGATAATGAGTCATGGGTATATGGTAGATCAAAACTTATCACAGTATATGAATATGTGCAGTCTATTTTATGTCAAGTAATACTTCAATAAAATATTATTTTAAAATATGAATCAAAATCATAAACTCCTGGCACCACCCTCAGAGTTCCAGGTTAAGTATCTTTTGGATGAGACCAGAGATTTTGTATATCTAATAAGGGCTCAAATAAAGTTGATGCTTCTGCTCCAAAGACCATTTGTGGAGAAAAAACTACTTTAGGATAGAGAGTTTATTTTCTTGAGGAAGAGAATTGAAAGGGTAAGAAGGGAAAAGCAGGCCTGAAAACTAATAAAATCTTCAGAGACAAATCAACCTTATGCAATGTGTGGTCTTTGAATCCTGATTGAATCAAAGAAATTATAAAACATTTTGGGTACAATTTGGGAAAGGTTAACTATGATAATAATGACTTTGTTATACTTTTTTAGATATGATAACTATATTATGGTTATATTAGTTTTCAAGCCTGTTCTATTGAAGATTAATGCAATTTGTGAGTGATATACTAAGATAACTAGGATTTTTGCTATGGTAGGATGTGGCTTAATTAATTGCATCCCCTAGAAGTTCACTGTAATTACAAATTTGTTCCCCAGGGTGATACTTATCATGGGTTATTTCTTCAGAAAGGATTGTGGGACCATATTCTGCCTGTCCTCCCCCCTCACCTTGTTCAGGAACACAAGCCTTTATGCAGACACACACACACACACACACCTCTGCCATGAAATGACTGCTTGTCCCAATACACACTCCTGCCATTATCATCAACCATCCATTTTTGACCCTTATCAGAGTCAAAGCCCAAAGAACACCATTTGGACTTTCAACCTCCAAAACTGTAAGCTAAATAAAGTTAGCTACTTCAGGAGCTTTGCTGCAGTAACTCACAGGTGACAAATACAGTTTGCTTAAAAATTAATACAATTAGGGAAGGCAAGTTGGTGGTTGTAAGATTAAAAGAAGATTAGTCATGAGCTCATAACTGTTCCTGTTTTTTCTTTACTACATGGAGTTCATCATACTATTATACTTACTTTTGTGTATGTGTGAAAGCTTCCACTTAAAAAAGTTCATATATATGACACCTAAACAAAGAAAGAAAAAAATGTTAGTGGCTTGTTTGTACCTGTCTGAGCTAGCTAACCTATAATGCTCAGCTGCTTTCTGTGAAAATTAGATCAATACCTATCAGTTTTCTAAAATAGAGCATCCAGAGACAATTTCACATATGTTCACTTCTATAGAAACACTTGAACCTGCTGTCAGAATGCTGCGCCTTTTCTCAGAGAGTGAACCTAACATCCTATTAATTTTATTTGATTAGTACATAGAAATTACATTCATTTCAAGGAGGTGGAACATGAACATAATACATTTTAATACATTTTACGCACCCTCTCCCTACCACTCCCTCCATCTCTTCATCCATTTCCCATTTGCAAAAGATCTCCATGTTTCCTATTATTTTTGATTAATTTCCCTCTCTGATTTATTTATATATTGGGTTTCCAATATAAGAGAAACAAAGCTGTGTGTCTGATTTATTTCACTTAATATTATGGTCTCTAGGTGCATCCATTTTACTACAAATAACTGAAATTTGTCCTTCTTTATAGAACAGTAATACTCCATTGTGTATAAATACATTTTTTAACCATTCATTTGTTGATGGACATATAGGCCACTTCCAAGATTTAGCTATTATGAATTGTGGTGCTATACACTTGGGTATGTGTGTATCATTGTAATATGATATCTTTAATTATTTTGGGGTTATGAGGGCATAGCCCTTATATCTGTCTGCCAAATACATTCACATTACCCCACCTGAAATGGTAAGTAACTTCCATAACTCTTCACTCCTGCAAACACACACAACATGAAACTTAAAGATACCTCAGAATGAATACAGATAAATATTTCATACATGTTTGAGCATGAGCACTTCTAGTAGGACCTTTGCCTTGGAATCTTCCCTTCCTTTCCACTGCATCTTGGAAGAATAAAATACAACTTTACAGTATGTTTCTATTTCATTTGGATATTTGTGTAATGGCCACTATATTTAAAGAAAATAATCTTTCTCCTTGTTCAATCATACTAGTATAACTGTGTAGCACACTTATGTCCACCATTGGACTTGTAAGTTTTCCTTTGGCATGGATCATCTCTTATTTTTCCCTGTACTACCTTCACCAGCTTACCATACTGTGTAACACACAGTAGGTCATAAAAAAAAGATAGTAACTGAAATAAAACTATGTCCACTAAACAACTTACTTTGGTACCTATTCATTTATCTTTGTTAGTTATAATTTTATTCTAATCATATGAGAAAGATGAGTTACTTCTTAATTTTATTATTTTGTTTTATAAATAAATGAATAATTTATTGATTTATTAAATAAACATTTACTTGATAAAGAATTATGTGCAAGGCACAGCAACAGTTTTTTTTGAAGTTAATTTTCTCCATTAATTTAATTTATTCTTTCCTCTTTTTTATTAGCACAAGCTGGCAATACATAATGATTACATTCATCTTAGGAAGCTGGTACATGTAGACTGCACATCTTAATTCTTTTCTATCTCTTTTCCATTTCCTGCCATCCCATCTCTCTTCTTCCCACATCTCTTCATCTCCTTCCCTTTTGCAAAACTTCTGTCTCCCTGTTTCCTATTATCTGTCTTCAGTTTTGCTCTTGAATTTATGTATACTTTGGGTTCCTCAAATAAGATAAACAATATGATATTTAAGCTTGTATGTCTGATTTATTTTACTTAACATTATGGGCTCAATGTACAAAATTATTTTAGTCTCTGATTGATGATCAATTTGCTATCTTTTTAAAAACTTTAAAAAAATTTTATTAGTACATGTTTGCAATTCATGCAGTTTATAATCATCTTGGGAAGTGGTTGCATGTACATATTAAAGCTTATTTCTTTGGTTTTTAATCCCCTTGCCCTTTTTTTCCTCCTCCCCTTCCTTCAGTTCCCCTATCCTCCTTTTCATACTTGTTGATATTTTTTGTCTTAGCTCATGTTATAGCATATAGTATTTACATTAATTGGGTTTATTAGGTTTATGTATGTGTCACATCTTTATTCCTCTCATTTCCCCTTTCCCTCCTCATCACACCTTGCCCTTGTTCCCTTGGACCACTTCCTTATTGCAAGAGACCCATCCCCTTGTCCCCTTCTATCCATCCTTTATCATTTTCTTTGTTTCTACTTCGACTCACTCAAATGAGAGATATCATATGGTATTTAACCTTGTGTGTCTGTTTTGTTTCACTCGATGTTATTTTTTCCAGGTACATCCATTTTCCTACAAATGTCTCAAATGTATCATTCTGAGTAGTATTCTATTATGCATAGATACCAAATTTTCCTTATACAATCACGTGTTGATAGGTATACAGCTTGCTTCCAGGATTTAGCTATTATGAACTGTGCTGCATGTATTATGAATTGGTACGCTTGTATCACTGTAGTATGATGACTTAAGCTCTTTGGGGAGGATACCTAGCAGGGGGATAGCTGGGTCATATGAAATTTCTAATTTCAATTGTTTGAGAAATCTCCATACTGATTTCTGTAATGGTTGTACTAGTTTACATTCCCACCAACAATGAAAGAGGCCTTTTTCACTACAGCCACACAGCATTTGTCATTGTTTGATTTCTTAATGATTGCCATTCTTTCCAGAGTAAGATGGAATCTTAGCATTTTAATTTGCATTTCTCTAATGGTCAGAGTTATTGAACATTTTTTCCCATATTTTTTGACCATTTGTATTTCTTTCTCTGTAAAGTGTCTGTTCATTTCTCTTGCCCAATTATTGACTGGGTCTTTAATTTTAGGTGTTTAATTTTATTGTGTTCTTTGTATATTCTAGATATTAGTCCTCTGAGTATTAGCTGGCAATTTTTTTCCCAGTCTATATGTTGTCTTTTCACTCTACTGATTGATTCTTTTGCTGTACAGAATGTTTTTATTCTGATATAATCCTATTTGTTGATTCTTGCTGCTATTGTGTGATTGAGGTTCTGTTTAAAAAGTCCTTTCCTATATCTATGTCTTCTACAGTTTTACCTATTTTATATTCCAGCAGGGTTAATGTTTATGTTTTAGTGTTTAGATCTTTGATCCATTTTGATTTTAATTTAGTATATTGTGAGAGATAAGGGTCCAATTTTATTCTTCTGCAAACAGATAACCAGTTTTCCCAACACCACTTCTTTAATAGACTATCTTTCCTCCAACATATGCTTTTGGTCTATTTGTCAAAGATCAAATTGTTGACTATGTCTGGCAAGGGTCTTGTATCCTCAATTCTAATCATATGGTTAATGTTATGGATTTTTCTTTCATTACAAACTTGGCTGATTCCCAAATACTGTGCGCCTCTGTCTTCAATAAATCATCTATCTCTAAACAATCATTCAGTTTTTCCTCTATCTTATTTCTTAGATAATTAAGTAACCATTTGTTCTCAGTGTACTGTAAAGAGCACTGAATAGAGATTCTAAGACCTGAATTTTTGTACTGGATTTACTATTTTCTGATTTATGCACTATAATTTACCCACTTATAAAAGCGGGGACCCTGAATCAAGGTGATCTCTAAGTGTCAACTTCTATGACTCTACATTTCTCAGCTTTTATGAGAAATGAGTTTGCCACGAGTGGCCACAATTTCATGCTCTAGTATCTGTTTTCTAAAAATTATCACTGCCTTTCCCATTGTTATTGCCTTAACTACTATTCCTCATTGTTATGCTCTAATAAATCCCATGTTCCTTGGATAGACTTCCTTCAGAAACCTAGTCTTAAGTGACTACTGCCTCTTCAGCACTTGCAAAACATGTTTGTCCAAACCATCTGGCCATTAACCATGCACTACCAGAAATCTTCTATTGTTGCCTTACACAATGTTTAACACTTTTATTGCAACTAACTTCCCCTGTGAAACAACAAACTATGATGGATAAAAGAAAAGCTGGCCTGGGAATTCAAGACTTGCTAGAGTTGAGTCCTGAATTTACCACAAGCATGTATCTTCCTCATCCCAGGCCTAAAATTCTTCATGTGGGAGTAGGGAGGTGAGAGAGTATGGAAAGTTTGGACTGAGTAGTGTCTAAGCTTCTTTTTAACCTTTAAAATCTTCTAAATCTCTGTCTTGTCTCCTGAATAGAAGAGTAAAGAAATAGAAATATGAATATAAAGCTCATATTTATACACCTCAGCCTGCTCACTACCCAGCAGATTTTGTGTTTTGCACTAAAAAGTATTTTGTACATATATAATTTTAGTTTGATTCCACAATTTTACAGTCCGTATTTCTTTGCCATCAGTGAAAAGAACAGCTCATTCTCTCTCTGTTTGATATAACTGTTTTAGGGAAAATACTGTGAAAAATATATCTTCTTTGCTCTAATTTCTTCCTTTCTTATGTTGTAAGAAAGGTGTGTATCTAATTCTGGATTTGAAGCCTTTGTGTCTTTTGACCTTTTCCATTTGTCAGGATGATATAATGTCAGTGATAGCTATTACCTTTCACCTTTCATTATTTTTATTATCCAGATTGTGCATGCTGGTCTAACGCTTATTTTTCCTTTCCTGTTGGGAGGTATACCTTTATTTTTATATTATAAAAGGAATATAATTATATTACAGGAATGTAGAAATAAAGAGAGAAAAAAATCACCTCTAATTCAAAATCCAGGTACAAGCATTATTATTTTCATCTAATTACTTTTTGTTTCTTTTATTCTTATTCATAGATTTTTCAAATATATAGTGCATCAGCAACTTTTTCCTGCTTTTGGGGCTCTTCGTTATAGCAGAACATTTGCCATTGGACCACCTACTCATTAAAAACATTATTTTAATTGAAAAAAAATTATGTAAATCAAAATTTGATGCAAAAAGATAAATCACTCCTTACCTCATCAGTTTAATATAGCAATTGCTATTATTATCATGGTTGATTTTTTATATATTTACTTATACATGTTTTAAAGTTTATATATTTGCAAGTTCCATTTTTCTTTCATTTTAAATAGAGCATTTCCTCATGTTGTGCCGTAGTCTTCAACGGCTTTACCAGAAAATCTGAAAACAAAAAGTGGAAAAATTCCATCATTGTAATCAAATATAAGCACTGATACTGTATTTTGCATTCTCTTTTACCTTTTTTATCTGCAGTTTTTATATTATAATCAGGGGACACAGTATTTGAGCCTCATGTTTGCAAACTTTTCTAAAGATTAAGCTTTTAAGATGGTGCTACACAGTCTTCACAAACAGTTTAATTGAAAAAATATGATGTGACAATACAGTGTGAAAGAAGTAAATATAAAATGACCCCTCACCTATTCCTGGAAGATATTGTTTTACCTCTTTATGCAAACTTAGTCAAGCCTTAGACACAAGCAGATTATTTTAACCTAATTCAACCACATATTAAAAAATATTTTGTAACATGCTGTCTTACCTTAATATTAAATCTTAACTATTTTGAGCATGCAGATAGTCTTCATGATTATCACTTTTTAAGTTATAAATATGGGCTACGGATGTGGTTTGCTATCATGTGTGCTGCCCTGAATTCGATGCTCAGTAATACCAAAAAAATCTGTAAATATAAGATGAAATGATAATGAAAACTTTGGAAAAAAAGAAAATGAAATTACTGTTCCAACCCATACTCAAACACCAACACATGGATAGATCAATCCTATCTTTTCCTTACTTGTACTTATGTTGTATGCAATTTATTTTGACTGGCATTTTCACCTTCTAATTTTGAATAAGCCTTTTATATGTTATCACAAAATAATTGTAAACACATTTTATAAAAGGAAAAATTTTCCTGATTTCCACATTAAATCACATCATTTTAGCCTGTATATCTTCTGACACTTTCTATTTTTTTTACATAGTGTGAGCTGTTATTTTTTGAACTTTTTGTTGCCTTTATCATGTTGATACAGAATGTTTATAAGCATAATTATTTTTGAAAAAATATTACAACTGCACTACAGCAAATTCTAGAGAAAAATTAGGTGTCAACAACTGCAACATATTTTTAGCTTTTTTCTATGTTTGTATTTGACATAATTATAATTATAATGTACAAATAATTTGATTCTATCTTCTTCTTTTCACTATTGAAACAAACACTCTCTATGTTTCTATGTAGCCTCAATAAACATATTACAATTTTAAATAAAAACTGTTAACAACATTCAGGTGAATTTTAAATATTGCAAAGATTTTCCCTCATCCTACTACCTTAACAACCATCTGAATTTTGTGTATTCTTAAGCAAGCATATATTTATATTTGCCATGTTATCTCTATGCCACTTTGTATCTTTCTCCTTTTATTTAATCACATAACAATTTTATGTGTTTTAGGTTTTACATAATGGGATCAAGATCTTATATGATCTAGGCTCCCATTGCATATCCTCTTCTACTAATCTCCCCCTTACACTCCAATTTCACACGTCCTCAGAGATTATTATATGAAGAGCTCACCCTACAGTTGTGCAGTATACAGCTTGTAAAACAGTGTTATGACAGGCACTTTCTAAGAGCAGCACGCATAGATTCATGAACAAAATATACAGCTTGCTGTATTTTCTTTGATTAAAGGCACTCACAATACAGCCTTCTGGTTTTTGCCAAAACTTCCAGCATTCCTTCCTTCCCTTTACCTCCCAAAGCTGGGATAACAAAGTGGGAAATGAAATAATCACTTTTAAAATACGGTACACTTTAAAGAAACTTGAATTGTTAGGCTGTAATAAAAAATCTGGAAGAAATTTCAGATTTTTTCCAAGTTCAGGGAAGCTCCTTATTCTAAGAGTTATAAGTCACCTATTTCCTTGAGTCATTAAAATAGAATAAGATCAAATGGTAGCATGAAGTGTTGAGAATAGGTGGAAAGAATTTTTTTTCTAAATGACTATTCCTATGAGTTAATTTATTAATTCAAATTATTTCCATGGTCTTCCATTGTTTACCAAATTAAGGAAAATCTCTTCACTCACATAATTCAGTCTCTTCTCAATAGAATCCAAATTACCCTGTATTATGTCACTTGTTTTGATTTCACGTGATTTTTTTACTTCAGTATAAAATATAACAACCTAGGTATTCAGGAGAAAAGGAATTAGAGAACAATCCTTCCAAACCCCTCCTATTCAAGGAATATCTTCTACTTTATCCTGACCAGTATTTTATTCAGCTTTGAGTTTCAGACTTCCGAGAAGAAACTCACTATTACTCCAAAAAGTCTGTTGCAATTAGTAATATCTCAACAAGAATTAGTCACCAGCTTGTTGGCCTTGATTTCATGTATTTTATTATTTTTTTATGCTTATTTTTTTGGTGGGTACCGGGGGGTCGACCTCAGGACCTCGCGCGCCAGGAGGCGCCTGTGCTGCTGAGCGATATCACCGGCCCCTTTTTCGTATGTGGGTTCCAGGAGTCGAACTCGGGCCCTCGCGCTTGCCGGGCAGGCGCTTAAGCCGCTGAGCCATCTCACCAGCCCGATTTCATGTATTTTAGATCCAATGTAAGATATATTTCAACCTAGGTATAAGGAGGAAGGGGAATTAGAGTCCTTGCAGGCCTCCATGTGAGAAGGGAAATAACCCAAGATAGATACGTTTAAATGAAAATTAGTCTAGGCAAAGATTTCTACCAAAACCCTTGACAGGTAAAGTACTTTCATAAATACCACATTGAGAAGGCTTGGGTACTGCTGAGAGACAAGAAGGTAAATCAGTAGGTGTGCTATAACATGCAACCACAAAATCTTTGTGACCAACAAGAATCATTATTTATTTCTTAGGCATCTGTGTTTTATCTGTAGCAGCACGATTAAACACAATGAACTCAGTGTATGCTGAATAACATACAAGTTAGGTGGGAGTTTACACTATGAATTTGTCATCTACCTCAGTGATTTATTCAGGGGTGTTCTTTTCATGAACATGACAAAGAACAGGAAAGATGAACAGAAAGATTTAATATTTCTTAAGACTAAGTCACAGAATTACCACATCATCACTTTGATCATATTCTGTTCGCCAAATCAAGGCCACATGGCTAAGTACAAACTCAAAGGGCAAGAAAAAAACTGATGACTATTGATATTCAGCAGTTTTTATATGCTACCTGATCATTTATGTAATTTATTTGGAGAAATGTTTATTCAATTTATTTGCCCCTTTTAAAAACTGGATTGTTTATCTTTGTGTTAAGTTTTAAGAAGTTATTATTGTTATTATTTGTGATACTAGACAATGAAATCACAGCCTTGACACAGATATATCCTTACTCTTTATATAATTATTATTTTGGGGCAAGGCCTTGCAAAGACACTAATTTGACAAGATGGGGCCCCAATTTGCAATTACACCTCAGCCTTCTGAGTAGCTGTGATTGCAGATATATGCCACTGCATCTAGGTAGGTTTTTAAAATATCCAGTATTTAGTCCTTTATCAGACAAAAGGAGTGTTTCTCCTTCTGTGGTTTTTCATATAACTTAACACAATTATAGTGTTGGAACTCAATACACCACAATCACAAATGGAGAGATCAACCAGACAAAAGTGAACAAAATAATATCAGAGTTGAAGAGTATCTTCAAACAATAGGCTTACCAGGTATTTACAGAGGGTTCAACCTAAGCAGTAGCTTAGTAGCTTTGAATGCCCACAACAGAAAAACAGAATGAGTCCAAATAAGTAACCTAATGATGCACCTCAAGGTCTTAGAAAAAGCAGAATGCCAAATCCAAAACTAGCACAAGGAAGAAAATTGTAAACATTAGATCAGAAATTAATAAACTTCATAGTAAAAAATAAAAAGAATCAATAAATTGAAGACATCGTTCTTTAAAATAAACAAAATATACAAATGCTTAAACTATCTTGCACAAAAGAAAATAAGGACCCAAAGCAATGCAAAAACTATGAAAAAGGTGAAAACACAATGGATACTGCTGAAGTCTGGAAGATTGTTAGTAATTACTTTAAAAACATGTACTCTAATAAATTGGAGAATCTGGAAGCAATAGATAGATTCCTAGATATATGTGAATTACCAAAACTGAACCAAGAAGACATAAAGACCCTAATTAATCCAATAACAGGAAATAAAATTGAGCCAGTAATAAAAAACCTAGCAAGAAAGAAAAGCCCAGGACAGAATAGATTCGCCATTAAATTCTACAAGAACTTTAGGGAAAATGTAACACTAATACGTCTCAAACTCTTTTACAAAATTGAAAGGAAAAGGGTACCGGCAAATACATTCCACAAGCTAGCATTACCTTGTTTCCAAAATCAGACAAGGACTCAATGGAAAACAAAACAAAAACAAATCAAAAGAAAAGAAAAGAGAAGAAAAGAAACCAAAACAAAACTACAGGCCAGTCAACTTAATGAGCATAGACACAAAAATCCCCACCAAGATACTGGGAAACAGAATGCAACGAATCACTAAAATGATTATAAATCATGACCAAATTGCTTACATCCCAGGGATGAAAGGACAGTTCCACATACACAAATCAATACATGTAATACATCACATAAACAGAAGCAAGGACAAAAATCATGTGATCATCTCAATAGACACATCTCAATAGACACAGAAAAGGCTTTTGAAAAAAATCCATACCAAATAAAAACCCTGAAACAAATAGATATAGAAAGAACTTATATCAACCTAATAAAAACCACTTATGACAAACCTACAGCCAACACCATATTAAATGGGTAAATACTGAAATCTTTCTGTATGAAATCAGGAATGAGACAAAGGTGTCCACTATCTCCACTCTTGTTCAATAAAGTAATCTAAACTTTAGCTAGAGTGATCAGCCAAGAGAAAGAAATAAAAGGGATATGTATACGAAAGGAAAAAGTCAAGCTATTCTTATTTGCAGATGGCATGATTCTTTACATAGAAGATCCAGAAAATTCACTATCCAACTTCTAGAACTAATAAACAAGTTCAGCAAATTAGCAGGATATGAAATCAGCACAATAAATCAATAATGTTTGTGTATACCACTAATGAATCCACCAAGAAAGAAATTAAGAAAACAATGCCACTCACAAATAGCTTAAAAAATGGGCCAGGGATATAGCTCAGCAACACAGTGCCTGCCCAGCAAGCACAAGGTCCTGAGTTTTATTCCTGGTACCAAAAAAAAAAAAAAAAAGATATACCTAGAATTTAACCTAATAAAGGAAGTGAAAGTCATCTATAATGAAAAGTACAGAATGCTGATAAAGGTGATCAAAGAGGACATCAGAAAATAAAAGCTATCCTCTATTCCTAGATAGAAAGAAAAATATTTTCAAAATGGCCATTCTTCCAAAACTGATATATTGATTTAATGTAAACCAAATCAAAATGACAACAGCATTCCTTGCAGTACTAGGTAGAACAATCCTAAAGATCAAACGGATCCAGAATAAATCAAGAATAGCAAAAGCAATCCTGGACAAGAGCAAACAGGAAGCATCACTATCTTGGATTCCAAGTTATATTCCAAAGTTATAGCCATAAAAACAGCTTGTCATTGGCAAAAAAACACACATCCAGATCAATGGAACAGAATAGAGGATGCAGAAACAACACAAGGCAAATTCAGCCATCTGATCTTTGACAAATAGGCCAAAATAATATGCTGGAGGAAATGCATCCTTATTAACAAATGGTTAACTGGAAAAAGCACACCTGCAGAAGACTGAAACAAGACCCACATCTCTTACCTTGTACTAAAATAAAATTAAAATGAGTCAAAGACATAGGTATTAAAAAAGCAATACATCTGCTAGAAGATAAGATAGCTAAAATTCCTGAAAACATAAGCATAAGCAAAAACTTTCTAAACAGAACCCTAACTGCACAAGAAATAATACCAACAATCAACAAATAGGATTAAATCAAATTAAAAAGGTAGAAAGCTAAGGAAACAAGCAACAGAGTGGAGATAATTTACAGAATGAGAAAGAACAATGCTAGCTACTCCTTAGTCAGAGGACAAATATCTAGAACATATAAAGAACTCAAAAAATTAGACACCTCCAAAAATAAAAGACCCAATCAAAACAATGGATATCTGAAATGAAGAGATACTTCTTAGAAAAACATATAAATGTCAAATAAGTACATGAGAAAAATTCAACACCTCTAGCCATTAGAAAAATGCAAATTAAAACAACACTGAGATTAAATCTTACTCTAGAAATAATGGCTGTTGTCAAGATATCAAATGATAACAAATGCTGGTAAGGCTGTTGGGGAAAAAAGAACACTTCTAGATCCCTGGTGGGAATGTGAACTAGTACAACAACTAGGGATATCTCTATGGGGAATACTCAAACTAAAAATTAAAATTCCATTTGACCCATATATTGCCTTTCTATATCTATTCTCAAAAGAGTTACAGACATCATATTATAATGATGGTCCATACCCATGTAAAGTAGCACAATCCATAAGAGCTAAATCTTAGAAGTAGCCTATATATCCATCAACAGATGAGTGGATAAGAAAATTGTGGTGTCTGTGTACTATAGTGTATTACTATGCCATAAAGAAGGGTAAATTTGAGTCATTTGTAGTAAAATGGATACACCTTGGGACAATAATGTTAAGTGAAGTTAATCAGACATGAGCTCAAATATTGCATACTTTCTCTTGAGAAACCCAAAATGTGAATAATTTAAAGAGCGAAATATAAGATAATAGGAAACAGGGAGATAGATCTTTTAGAAAGAGGAAGGGGATGAAGAGATGGAGGGAGAGAAGAGGGAGCGGAGGTGAATGGGAAGTAAACAGAATTAAGATTTGTTTATAAATGTATGGATTCCCCACAATGAATGTAACCTTTATGTACCGCAAACATGTAGTATAAAAATAAAAAATTTAAATAAGAGTTTATTGTTTTAGGTCTTACACTTACATCTTAGATCCATGATAATTTTGTATTTGTTGTTAAATAGGGGTTTAATTTCATCCTTTTCATATGGACACCCAGAACTACTGAAAATACTATTTTTTTAAGTTTTTTTTTAGTAATTTCATATCCATATTAGTTACACAGACTACTGGGTTTCCTTTTGACATATTTTTATATTCATAAAACATAGTTTGATAATTTTCCCTGCCTCTGTTACTCCTTTTTTCCACTTTCTTCACTGTCTCCCATTCCCTTACTCTTTTTGATAGTCTCCCTGCAATTTTGATGTCATCTTTAAAAAAAAAATTCTAGATTTATTATATAAGAGAAAACATGCCATATTTGACTTTCTACACCTTGTTTATTTAACTGAAAATACTATTCTTAAAAGCACTATTGAAAACACTATTCTTTTACCACTGGAATGTCATAGCACACTGGTGAAAATCAATTGACTATAAATGCATTTATTTCTGAACTCTGAAATGTATTCCATTGATCTTTACTTCTAGCTTTACACCAGGATCATATTGTGATTGCTCTAGCCTTGTAGTAAGTTTTGAAATCACGAAGTGTGAGTTTTCTAACTTTTTTATTCATTTTTTAAGCTCATGCTAGGTCTTTTGAATTTCCATATGAACTTTAAGATCAGCTTGTCAATTTTTGCATGCACACACAAACGCACAAAGCCAACTGGCATTTAACAGTAATTTAATGCATACCAATATTAGGATTATTGCCTTCTTAAAAATATTGTCTTCCAAATAATTAACATAGTATGTCTATTTATTTCTTTATTTTTAGCATTACTGATGAGTAATTGACTAATAAAATTGTATGTGTATACATTGTGCAATGTAATGACTTGATATATTTGAACATTGTGAATGATTACCACAATCAAGTTAATTAACACATGCAAAATCTCACATATTAATTTTTGGGGGCAGAATCTTTAAGATCTACTCTTTTAGCATATTTCAAGTTTGTAGTATAGTACTATTAACTATAGTCACCATACTGTGCATTAAATACTCAGAACTTACTCATCTAATAACTGAAATTTTGACCAATACAAACATGTTCCCACCTTCCTTATTCCATAGCCCCTGGCAACCACAATTTTACTATTGCTAAAAGTTTGTGCTTTTTTTTTTTTTTTAAAAAAAGGGTTTTATATTTTAAAAGATACCACATAGAATTTTCTATTTTCTGTCTTATTTCATTTAGCATAATGTCATTCAGATTGATCAAAAAACAGGAAGTTTTCTTTTTTATGGTTGAATAGCATTCCAGTTTGTGAGGAAAATGGAATTTTCACACCACATTTTTTTTTTATTGAACTATTCCCCATGGAGGGATACATAAGTCATTTTCATATCTTGACTATTGTTAATAATGCTGCAAGATTGAGAGGATGATGCAGGAGGATTGCCATGAGTTCACAGGCAGCCTGGGCTGCACAGAGAGTCCAAAGCCAGCCTGAACTACAAAGCAAGAACCTGTCTCAAGAAAAAAAAATAATGCTGCAAGAAACATGGGCATGCAGATATCCCTATAAAATATCCATTTCATTTCCTTTTGATGTAGACCCAAAAGAAGTATTACTGGTCACATTGTAGTTCTATTTTTAATTTTGTGAAACATTCAAAAGTAATGTTTTCTGTAATGGCTATACTAATTTAGATTCCCAAGAACTGTGTAGAAGTTTCCTTTTCTCTACATTGTCTAATAGCCTATAGCTGTTCCTAGGCTATGGTGAAAACACAGGAGATGAAATTAAACAAGATGAAATGATGCAATCATAACACACAATAAATATAAGATATGTGAGGCTGCTGCCAGTGTAACATCAAACTATTTTACAGTAAATGATTTCTAATAAGTAGATGGAGGATACTTTAAAGGACACAATATTAAATATACAGAAGAGTAATATAATTGAGTGTTATTATCAAGTGTTACATACTATACATAATTATATATGCTACATTTTGATTCAATTGACAATATGACAACACAATATATTTTATATCATATTATTATAAATACATAAATTATGTGTTATACTATGACATTAAAATAGTGTCATCAGGTGAAAGAAAAATTTCAGCTCCATTGTAACCTTATGTGACCACCACCATACAGATGGTCTTTCATTTAGGGAAACATCATTATGCTGCCCATGACAAAATAAAAAGTACCAATCAGAAATCATAAAGCTGAAATTTACAGTAGGTGAACAGAAAGAAGTATTTGGTAGCAGAGTTTAACAAGAGACTAGAAGAAAGGACCAGAAAACTCAAAGGGAATTGTAATTTATCCAGTTAAAGGAGTAAAAGAGAAAAAAATGGAGATAAATGAGTATAACAAAAAATAGTTTATCTAGTAAGCCCAACATTTGGAATTTATCAGAGACAATATTGATAAATGTTATTTTTCTATGTGAGTGGCATATATTATTTGTTTACATGTCTCATAACATTTTGTTGAATGGTAGATTTTTGAATATAAAAAATCTGAAAGTCATAATATTCCTTTCCTTATGGTTTGTTGATATTGCTTATTCAGTGAATTGTAGTTATTTGTTTAGTCCTTCTCTCTATGGTTTTCTGCAATTTAAATATATAAACATACTTCATTTAGTGTGTTTCACAGATAGTTTTCTTTTTCTTTACAAATTGAGGGTTTGGGGCAACCTTGCATAGAGCAAGTCTATTGAGCACCATTTTTCCAAAAGTATGTGCTTACTTCATAACTTTCCATCACATTTTGATAGTTCTTGCAATACTTCAAACTTATTCATTGTTATATCTGCTGTGGTGATCTATACTCAGTCATTTTCATGTTCATACTGTAATTGTTTTGGGGCATGACAAATGATACTGATATGAGATAGTGAACTTAGGTGATACATACTGTGGCTGCTTCACCAAGTGGCTACTCCCCATCTCCTTTCTTCTCTCCAGGGTTCCTTATTCTTGAAGATACAATAATATCAAAATTAGGGCAATAGCCCTACATTGGCTTCTAAGTGTTCAAGTAAAAGAAAAATTGTGTCACTTACATGTAACAACTCCCCATGAGGAATGTGATCACTTTGTACCTCCAAAATGTATTAACTAAGAAATAAATACTAGAAAAATTCATCTGTCTCTCACTTTAAGGCAATACTGAAAAATGATTAAGCTTAGTGAGGAGGGAATGTTGAAATCCAAGAAAGACCAAAATCTAGTCCTCTTATACCAGTTAGCCAAATTGTGAATACAAAAGATAAAATTTTAAAGAAAATTAGAAGTGCTTTAGCAGTGAACACACAAATGTTAAAAAGTGAAACAGGTTTATTAATGACACAGATAAACCTTTAATGATTGTGTTACATCAAACCAGACCATACTACAAGTCAAAACCTATGAAGGCTGAGAGAGGTGAGAAGGTTATGGGAGAAGAGTTTCAAGCTAGCAGACATTGCTTAATGAGGTTTAATGAAAGAAGCCAACTAGTCTCTTGCCTGATTTCCCACTGAAAGACATATATTCCTATAACTTTATGGGGAGATGATGGAGTGGAGTTTTCTATCTTTGTATAGCTACTTCCTGCTGAAAGGGTCTGTAGGCCCTTCCTATTGGGGATTATGTGCTCTCCAGCTACCTTGGGGTGTTGTGGCCCACTGACTGAGTTGAAGAAAAAAAATCTGGCAGAAGACAACGAGAAAAGAGTTAGTGATGGTTGAGCTATCTGAACAATGGGAGAAGGAAAAAAAAATTTTCTATTAAGCTGGAGATGTGGAACTCAAATATGAGGAGTTACTGGTCAGATTCTCACACATCCTGTAGAGAATAAAATATAGCAAAGAAGGATTTTAGATAAATTATTGAGACCCTGAGAACCATAGCCTTATCAAGACTACCCACATTTTGGATCTAATTAAAAAACAGGGGCCTCAATACAGGTGCCCATTTACTTAGCTGTACCCAAAGGAGTATTGGAGACTCGCTTTTTGAAGAGGAACCTTAGATGACTGAGTAAGGGCTATGAGGTTGTCTTTCTGAGCAAAGGTCCCTGGGAAGAAGGGGTTTGTCCTTGATGACCTAGTGTGAACTGATAATTGCATAACTTGCTTTCCAACGTTACTTCTATCAATGAGCCATACCTCCTCAGAGTCTTGGAGGTGCAGGCCATTGATGTTCTGTCCTTTGCATAGGTCTTGGAGATCACTTGTTCACAAGAGTGGCTAACCTCTGAGACTGTAGGCCTCAAAGAGGTAGGAATAATAGTAGTGCAAGTCTTTATAGTTACATCAGGGATGTCTAAGAAACATGGCCTTGAATACTCCCAATGAATAAAATCCACTTTGGCCTTTACTGGAACTGGAGAATTGCCTACAATTTTGCTAGTAAATTTCTTACTAGCAAGCCAGTAGGCAAAGCAGAAGCAAAAAAGGTCCAACCAGGGGCCCCATGGACCCCATTTATGGCTATCAATCTAGAGGAGGGTTTTCCAGAGAAGGAAGTTAAAACACATCTATAAGGAATTGAATTTGCTTACCCATGACATCTAGGATCACCCAGGGATTTTCACAGGAGATAAAGATGTCCATGACAGGAACATTGTAGGTTGACCTGGGCCCCTTCAGTCCTCTTCATTACAGCAAGAGGTGAAGGTTTTAGCTGGCCTAGTCCCTCTCTCAGAGTGGGGATGTTCAAACCTCCAGTGCCATGAGTCAGGTAGATCAGCTGCCTAATGCTTACACAGGCTTGGTACAGTCCTATGCTCAGTGTCCAATTTTCTTGCAGGCCTTAATTGGCTCTGGGATTTCCCTTGGAAGGCTTGGGTGGGCTTAAAGTATTGCCAATTGCAACAGCCATAATTTTGGCCTGTTCCTTTTTCTCAGCCCTTTCCCTTTATCCTCATCTAGATCCTGATTATTGAATACAGAAAAAGCTGTTTCCAGCAATTGTGTCATATTTGAAAATATTGGGTCTCTCTGGAACACTCATCTCTGGTGGAAACAGGTAGAAGAGACCTATAACCCTCTGAGAGTCAGGTAGGCATCTCAGGACAGGGTCATCAAAATATCACCTTTTCCTTTGGAGGCCTTTTTAAGTATTATGTTTTTTGAGCCTTTACAGAGACAAAGAACCATAAGAGCCTAAAGATAAGGGATTTCACACCACTTTTCTTGTCTTTTGCAGAAAAAAGAACTGAAGTATTCAGACTGCCATTCTGTAACCTTCTCAGGGCATTCCCTATTTACTGTGCCCAAACAGTACTACAATAGTAAAGACAAGGGTGGAGCCCCTGGGGCTCCAACTAGCTACCTGCCTGTGGCCTATGGAGAGAGAGAAAAGACTGGGTCTGAGATTCTTCAGAGGGTATACTCAGCAGAACTATGCAAACCTATCAAGTCCCCAGAGCATAAGACTCAACTGTACTGCCAAACACCTCTGGCAAAATGAGTGGCACCATTGCCTTCTTAATTATTTTTTTTCCTTAGAACTTTTTATACCTTGTGGCCTACTATGATTCCTTCAGGATCAAATTGTTATACAGTCTACTCACCAGGGCACTGGGATAGGCAATTCAATCTTTCTCTTTTTCTCTTACTATACACATGCTCCTGTGCACTGCCAGAGGAAAACACAAACTATAAAGATTCATGCTAATACAAAGTCATGACCTCCAACCTCATCCAGCTCTTCAGTTCTGCCTGGAAATTCTTCTATTACATGTCACAAATCAATTCTTAGATGATCTTTCATGAACTGCTTCAAATTTTCATTCTTTACAAGACCCTACCTCATGGCTTACCTTCTGACTTCCAGCAAATAATTTAATTTTTCCTACAAAAAAGTAGTATTGGGAGGAAAAAAGATGGCGGATGAGTAAGAAGCACGCAGCAAAACTCTCTAAAAGTTGCCATTGGACTATGGGAATATAGTGACTGGGAGAGTGCAGGAGGGGGGGAGATGCCTTCCCGGGACCCAGAAAAGTTCTGAAGCGCAGCTTGGGACCCCCAGCACCAGTGAAGGGTGATTTCCAACAAAGAAGGAACAGACCCCGCCCGCGCACCTTCTACCATCCCAGGAATCATGGTGCGACAGAAGCTCAAAGCTGCGGACACACGGTGACAGCTAGTGCCCAGAGAGCCCCCACGGAGGATCATGAGACAGCGGCGGGGCAGGGGAGTGGTGGAGAACTGCGATGGCCGGCGGTGAGTGTCTCTCAGCCACAGCTGTCCCACGCCAGAGAGCGACTGGCCGGGTGCCATTGTGGGGGGTGCGGCGAAAATCAGAGCGCCGCGAAAACAGCGCTGGGAACTCGTGCTCCAGACAGGGCAGCATGGTGCCTCTCAGCCCCACGAAAGTGTGCTGAGGGTGGCGGGTGAACGAGACTGGTCTCTCAGCCACACCTGTCCCGTGCCTGAGAGCGACTGGCCTGGCACCATTGTGGGGGGCGTGGCGAAAATTAGAGCGGCGCGAAAGCAGTGCGCTGACAGTGGCAGGCGAAGGAGACCGGTCTCTGCCTGAAAGTCCACGCTCTGCTCACCACCCGCCAGAGGGCCGCTCTTCGCTCGCTGGGACATACCTGCACGGAACAGGACTCTGTCATCACACGGTGCCTGCCTACAGCAGAGTCAACAACTGGAACTGATTCTTTTTATTTTTATTTTATTTTATTTATTTATTTTTTTCCTCTCTCATTAGTTTTTTCTTCTGGTGAAGGTTTTTGTTTTTTTGTTTTTTTGTTTTTTTCTTTCGTGGGGTTTTATTTCTGTTTTGTCTGTTTGCTTTGTTGATTTTGTCTCCATTTTTGTTTCTGTTTGTCTATTTGCTCTTTCCTTCATTATTCTCTCTGGTTTTTGCATGAGTGTAAACAGAGCCTCTAACTTCTTTGTGATTGTGGTTGTGATCTGTTCTTCCTTTTATCCTTTCCTTCTCTTTTTGCCACCAGTCCTCTGCACCAGTGTCCCAATGTTAGTGGGATCCCTCTTGGTCCTCTAACCTTACATCTAATACCTTCCTCTTCTCCCAATACTCTATTTCCTCCTTAACTCATTTTAAATTTAAAATCCTGAGGGGAAAAATTGACACACTAAGGACTTGTATACTGCATATAATTATTCTGGTGTGTTTTAGATTTTGTTATATAACCGCAACTCTACTTTATACGGCTAAAAGTGGTAAATAACTGGTTAGCTCAGTCTGTCATTTTCTAGGCTGTGTTTGATGCTTCAGTTACCATTATAGCCAAATGTAAAATAACTGTTCTAAACAGCTTTCCTTCCTGATATTTCATGATTGATATTGACTAAGGGACACAGAAAATACAGTGGCACAGTACCAAAGAATCAAGGACTGGGCCAAACAGGTAGCAACTTATCACATCCAACGAATTGAAGAGGTAGGATCTGGCAGAAAGCTCAAAACCCAAAAGCAAGCTCCACTTGGAAGATACTGCAGAGTAGTAGTCATCTTCTAAGGATGTTGAACACTAGCAATAAAGTAACCTATCATAGGTAATTTACAAACATCACCCCAGGAATTAAAGAAAGAAAAAAGGAGACGACACTTAAACAAGATGCAACCCCACACATCCAATTCACCAAAGGCAAACCTAGGGGGCAATGAGATGAGACAATCCGAAAGCCACCCACTTGGCCTATCTGAATGGGTAACAACAAAACAACTGAATGAGGCTCTGGAAAAAATTAAAACAGAAATAATTTCACAGATAACTGCAGAGATAATGTCCACAATGAAAGCCATGCTTAAGGACACTATAGCTGATACAGACAAAAAAATAGATGAGCTTAAGAAAACTATAGAAACCATGAATGCTCAGCATAGGAAAGAAATGGAATTCATAAGGCAGATTCAAGCAGATATCCAAGAGAACAAAAATTCCATTGAAAGTATTTGTAGCAGATTAAGCCAATGTGAGGACAGGAACTCAGATATAGAAGACAGGCTTACAATTAGTGATCATGAAAAGAAAGAATTCTTAAAAACAGCAAGGGACCATGAAAAATCAATTCAGCAGCTGCTAGATGACTCAAAGATAAACAACTTAAGAATAATTGGAATAAATGAAAAAGCAGGAGATAGCATCAATGACATTAAAACCATTTTCAAAGATATTATTACAGAGAACTTTCCTGGAAGAGAAAAAGAATTTGACCCCAAAATAAAGGAAGCTTTCAGAACACCAACTAGACATGACCAAAAAAAAAAAAAAAAAACTTCAGCCAGACATATCATAGTCAAGATCCCAGAAATTCAACAGAAGGGCAGAATCTTAAAAGCTGTTAGGGAGAAGAGACAAATCACCTATAAAGGAAAACCCATCAGAATCACAGCTGACTTTTCAGCACAAACCCTCAAGTCAAGAAGAGCTTGGAATGACGTATTTCAAGCTCTAAAGGCAAATAATTTTCAACCCAGATTGATGTACCCCGCAAAACTATCTTTCAAAATTGATGGAGAAATAAAATACTTCCATGACAAAGAACATCTGAGAAAATTTATGACCACCAAACCAGCACTCAAAAATGTTCTGAAGGACATTCTAGAAAGAGATAGGAACCCCAACAGAAGGGATCCACCAGGCAGGGCAGATAATTAAATAGCAGGAAAGGGGAAAAACAAACAAAGAGTGGGAACCAACAACAGGAAAATATCATGACAAGTATAAGTCAATACATATCAGTTTTAACCATCAATATTAACGGTCTCAATCCACCAATCAAAAGGCACAGACTGGCAAAATGGATCAAGAAGCAAGATCCAACAATATGTTGTATACAAGAAACACATTTAATTCAGAAAGAAATTCATAGACTGAAAGTCAAAGGATGGAAAACAATACTCCATGCAACAGGAACCCAGAAAAAAGCAGGGGTAGCTATTCTTTTTGCAGACAAAGTGAAATTCAAGCCAAGAATGATTCAGAGAGATAAAGACGGTCATTACATCCTTGCAAAGGGAACAATCCAAGAGGAAGAGATAACGATCATAAATATATATGCGTCAAATACCAATGCACCCAACTATACAAAACAAGTACTAAAGGACATGAAAAATCAAATAAGCACTAATACAATTATATTGGGAGATCTCAATACTCCACTGTCACAAAAAGACAGATCAACTGGACAAAAAATCAATAATGAAATAATAGAACTGAACCAAAATTTTTAACAAATGGACTCAGTAGATGTCTACAGAGTGTTCCACCCCACAACATCAGAATACACATTCTTCTCAGCTGCACATGGGACGTTCTCCAAAATAGACCACATACTAGCTCATAAAATCTGCTTAAGTAAATGCAAAGGAATTGAAATTATCCCATGCATATTATCAGACCGTAGTGCAATGAACTTGGAAATCAATGGCAAAAGAAATCACAAAAATTCCCTAAACACATGGAAATTAAACAGCACCCTCGTGAACAACCAATGGGTCACAGATGAAATTAAAGAAGAAATTAGACAATTTCTACAACTGAATGATAATGACAGTACAACATACTGGAACTTATGGGATACAATGAAAGCAGTCCTAAGAGGGAAATTTATAGCATTAAATACTTATATTAGGAAAATAGAGCAAGTGCAAATAAACAACTTAAAGGCGAACCTCAAACTTATAGAAAAAGAAGAGCAGGTTAAGCCAAAAGCCCATACAAGGGAGGAAATTATAAAGATCAGAGCAGAAATTAATGTATTGGAGACTAAAAAGTAATACAAAGAATAAATGAAGCAAAAAGTTGGTTCTTTGAAAGAATAAATAAGATTGACAAACCCTTCTCCAACCTTATTAAAAAAAGAAAAGAAAAGACTCAAATCCATGCAGTTGAAAATGAAAAGGGTGATATCACGACGGACCCTGCAGAAATCCAGAAGATCATCTATACCTATTTTAAAAATCTATATTCTACTAAGATGGAAAATGCAGAAGAAATGGACAGATTCCTAGATTCATATGAATTACCAAAGCTGAATCAAGAAGATTTAAAAATCCTAAATAAACCAATATCAACCAATGAAATTGAAGATGTAATTAAAAACCTCCCAACAAAGAAAAGCCCAGGCCTGATGGATTCACTGCCGAATTCTACAAGAAATTTAGAGAAGACCTAATGCCACTACTTCTCAAACTTTTTAATGAAATTGAAAGGGAAGCAATACTCCCAAATTCATTCCTGGAAGCAAGCATTACCCTGATACCAAAACCAGAGAAGGACCCAACTAAGAAAGAGAACTATAGGCCAATCTCCCTAATGAACATAGATGCATAAATCCTTAATAAAATACTGGCAAACAGAATCCGATAAATCATCAAGAAGATTATACACCATGACCAAGTTGGATTCATCCCTGGGATGCAGGGATGGTTCAACATACGTAAATCAATAAATGTAATACACCATATTAACAGAACCAAAGACAAAAATCACATGATCATCTCAATAGATGCAGAAAAAGCTTTTGACAAAGTCCAGCACCTTTTCATGATAAAAACCCTACAGAAAATTGGAATAGAGGGTCTTTATCTCAACCTGGTAAAAGCTATCTATGACAAACCAACAGCCAATATTATACTAAATGGCCAAAAACTGAAAGCCTTCCCTCTAAAATCAGGAACAAGACAAGGATGTCCACTGTCCCCACTCTTATTCAACATAGTTCTGGAAACTTTAGCCAGAGCAATTAGACAAGAGAAAGAAATAAAGGGAATAATGATTGGAAAGGAAGAAGTTAAATTATCATTATTTGCAGATGACATGATACTCTACACAGAAGACCCCAAAAACTCCACTAAAAAACTGCTAGATTTAATAAGCAAATTCAGTAGTGTAGCTGGATACAAAGTCAATACTCAAAAGTCAATAGCCTTCCTGTACACAAATTACAAAGTTACTGATAGAGAAATTAGGGAAACAATACCTTTCACAATAACATCCAAAAAAATGAAATACCTAGGAATCAACCTCACAAAGGATCTAAAAGACCTATACACTGAAAACTACATTACTCTGAAAAAGGAGATTGAAGAGGATATCAGAAAATGGAAAGATATCCCTTGCTCCTGGATAGGAAGAACCAATATAGTGAAAATGGCCATACTTCCAAAACTGTTATACAGATTTAATGCAATTCCAATCAAAATTCCAACAGCATATCTCACAGAATTAGAGAAAACAATCCTAAAATTCATTTGGAATCAGAAGAGAACTAGAATAGCAAAGGCAATTCTGGGCAACAAAGCAAGGCAGGGGGCATCACAATCCCCGACTTGAGATTATACTATAAAGCTACTGTGATTAAAACAGTGTGGTACTGGCAAAAAAACAGACCTGAAGATCAATGGAACAGATTAGAAGATGCTGAAACAACCCCAGACATACTAAGCCATGTTATCTTTGACAAAGTTGCCAAACACATTCACTGGAAGATAGATAGCCTCTTTAATAAATGGTGCTGAAAAAACTGGCTCTACACATGCCAAAGATTAAAACTAGACCCATATCTTTCACCATTCACTAAACTAAATTCAAAATGGATCAGAGATCTAAATATTAAAACAGAAACATTAAATCTGCTGCAAGGTAGGATAGGTAAATCCCTTGAAGACATTGGTGTAGGCAAAGACTTTATGAATAAAAACTCAACCGCACGGGAACTATCCCAAAGAATCAATAACTGGGATCTCATCTTATTAAAAAGCTTTTGCACAGCAAGTGAAACCACCAACAGAGTGAAAAGACAACCCACAACGTGGGAAAAAATGTTTGCCAGCTGTTCTTCAGACAAAGGATTACTATTGAGAACATATAAAGAACTCAAAAAAATCAGACCTCCCAAATTTAAAGACCCACTCCAAAAATGGGCATCTGAGATCAATACACATTTCTCAGATGAAGAAATACTAATGGCAAATAAATATACAAAAAATGTGCAACATCACTAGTCATTCGAGAGATGCAAATTAAAACAACACTGAGATACCATCTCACCCCAGAAAGAATGGCTACTATAAAGAAATCAACTAATTACAAATGCTGGAGGGGCTGTGGGGAAAAAGGAACCCTTCTTCACTGTTGGTGGGAGTGTCGACTGGTACAGCCACTGTGGAAGTCAGTGTGGAGATTCCTCAAAAAACTAGGGTTGGAGGTCCCATTTGAACCAGCTATTCCCCTTCTGGGCATCTTCCCAGAAGAATTAAAAACATCGTACCACAGTGATATATGTGCACCCATGTTTATAGCAGCACAATTTGTAATAGCCAGATCTTGGAAACAACCCAAATGCCCACCAACCGAGGAATGGATAAGAAAGATGTGGTATTTTTATACAATGGAGTACTATTCAGCCATAAAGAAGGATAAACTGGAGACTTTTATAGGTAAATGGATGCAACTCGAGAAAATACTCATAAGTGAAATAAACCGGACGCACATGTGTAAGCATCGTATTGTCTCTCTAGTATGAGAAACTGAAAGAGTAAATAAGATGCAAAATGTACAATAGACACGGTGAATCAAAAATAAACTGGTGAATAGGAAAGAGAGACTGGAATAGGGAAAAGAAAGAAGGGAAAGGGGAAAAAATTGTATATATATATAAGATAGTTAAGATAGATACACTACCAATTTTACTTAGTTCATTGAAGAGTAAGGTTTGAGCCAATAATGTTTGGACAATTGAATGCTAATGTCTGGTATCCTGAATAACTAACTTAAAGATAATAATACGTAATGCATTGACCATTGTTACCCTCATATTATGTTGTTTTGAAAATTTGTTCTTTTTTTGATTTGTTTTGTTTTTTTCTTCTCTTTAAAATAAAAAAAAGTAGTATTTAGAGAAGGAAATCACTAAATATTCAACCTTCCATATCCTCGATATATCCTGAGAAATGCATTTTTCTTTCCTCTTGCCATGTTTCAGAGGAAGAGATATTCCTTTTCCATTAAGATACTTAAAATTTATCCACTTATTTTCTGCATTCCATTTACTCTTTTATTTTTTTTTTGTGGGTACCGTGGGTCGACCTCAGGACCTCGTGTGCCAGCAGGTGCCTGTGCTGCTGAGCGATATCACGGGCCCTTTTTTCGTATTTGGGTTCTGGGAGTCGAACTCAGGCCCTTGCGCTTGCTGGGCAGGCACTTTCGCCACTGAGCCATCTCACCAGGCCCCTCCATTTACTCTTGCAACATTCATCATCTATGATCCCAGATCTGTCTTATATCTTAATTGTCTTTCCTAATTTTTGCCTTTCAATGTATAAAAAAGTTCAAATACTTGCCATCTTAATAAAAACTCTCCCATGACACCCTTTACCTTCTGAATTATCTCCCCTCTGCTTTATAACATATTCTTGTAAGAGTGGTCTATACATTCTGTCTGATTCTTCAACTTCTATTCATTTTCTCATTCGTTGCAATCTGAGTTCTGATCCCATTATTCCATGGAACTGGTTCTGAAAAAGTCAATGTTTGTGTGTGTGTGTGTAAAGCATTGATTAAAATAACTATTGATTTTATATAGCGTAGATTCCAATAATCATTTTTAATTTTTTTTCCTTTTGAACCTCTCTCCCTCATTTAACAGATCCCTTCAAACTGTCTCTTTCCTTCATTTCTGTGACAGTCTCTCTTCTCTGGATTTTCATTCATCTCCCTAGGCTTTCTTTGCCAATTTTCTTCATGAAACATTTTCCTTCTTCTTGTTCTCATGTTGGTGATTCTAGGGGTTATGTCTGACTTTCTTTTATAATTTTGATATATGCCCATCATAGTGGCATTAATCTATATCCTTGGTTTTAACTACCATCAATAGCTCAATTATTTCTAAATATTTGTCTTCAGCCTAGATATTTCCACTGGGTTCCACTTAGTTCACAATTCCATTGAGTATAATCTGAACTGATCTCCATACCCTTAAAGTTCATTGTCTTCTATTTCTTACTTAGGAAAAGAGCCATCCAAGTGAGGAATTTGGGGGTTATCCTTTTGTGTGTGTGTGTGTGTGTGTGTACTGGGAATCGAACTCAGGACCTCAAGTTTGACAGGCAGGCACTATGCTAATGAAATAAATCCCTGGTCCTTGAGGGTTATTCTTAATCAATGCTTTCCCATTATTGCTCATCCCCTTCCTCTGGCCCATCCACTAACTCATCCTATAGCTTTTACATCTTAAATGCCTATAGCAATAATGGCATGTGAGAAATGACAGAGAGACTGAAGCTGTGGGAAAGATCAGATTTTATTCCTCTACCTACAGGCAGACTGAGATCAGATTGATATCAGCCAAAATCTAAAAGGGGAACTGAGTATATGTAGGTTTTAAGGTTGGGGGCTTAGTTTTAAAGAATCCCAAAAAATCTGGACAAAATGTTTGAGTTTATGGTTGTTAAGGCAATCAGCACAGTTGGTACACAGAGCTGGTGTCAGGGGACTTCAGGATGACCTTAGTCTCACATTAAATTTCTTAATTGCCTTTGCTTCTTGTTTATCAGGGCCAAGCTATTGCCAGTAATGGAGAGTTCACTGTTTTTAGTGAGCTCAAGTCACTTTCAGCTCACTCTCAGACTAGTCCTGACACCTATGAGAGCCAATTAAGGGTCCAGCCCTTGGGGTCAGAATTCCTGAGTTTTACTTTTGACCATGAGTAGAATACTTAAACTCTGTGCCTTGGTTTCCTCATAAATCAAGAATAATACTAATCTCTATTTCAAAGAGGTTTTTAAAGTATTGAGATATATATATATATATATATATATATATATAAACAATGAATTAACACAAGTAAAATTCAGCACAGTATTAGTGCTCATTCTGTTTTTGTTAGCTATCTTTGTAATCTGTTTAGATCTATTCCTTTTTATGAAGAAATAAAACACAATTTTATAACAAAATAGTAAGGTGATAACAATAGTTAATACACTGTGTATTATCTTCAAAGTAGTTACTTGGAGTGGAAAACATAAATCAGATTCTTACAAAAACAAAACAGATAGTAACAAGAGCATTCTTTTCAACAAACTAGTAAAAACTAGTAGTATAAATGCAACAAATTAGCATATATATGTATGCTTGTCATCATCTCTTGAATGTTACTACAATAACCTTTTAATTTGTTTCCCTGCTAAAAGTCTTGACACTATTCAACCTGTCTCTTGTTGTCAGAGAAATCTGATTAGAATGAATATCTGATTATATCATTGTCTTTTAAATAATAACTCAGTGGCATTCTGTGACATATATGAGAGTACCCAGGATCTTTCAGATGGCACAGGAGGGTCTTCATGACTACATCGCCAGTTTTATGTCTTATCACCTTGCATTTGACAGTCCAGATCTTTTCTCTCCTGCCTTTGCACATCCTGTTTTCTTCAAACTTCATCTCAAAAATTCTGTCTTGATCTTTAAGAAGAGATCAAGTACCCCATCCCCTAGGAATTATTTTCAAACATTTGTCCTTCATTTTTGCTAGATGCACATTGTCTGTGCTCCCATTGCACCCTAGCTACTCAATTACGCCTCTAATTGACCAAGGTACATACCTGGATCTCCCATCATATTACAAGATCCAGCAAACAGATTCTTTGGCCTATTTATCTCTCTGTTTCTCAGATCAGCAGTAAGGAACATGCTCAAGATATTGTAGATTAAATCAGCTAGATGTGTTAGGATTTGGGAACTAGACTAGAAAGGAAATAAGATGAAAGTTGTTCTGGAAGTAGGTGCATCAAAGAAAGTACAGGGATATTTCTGTCAGCTATTTAGTTCAATGTATTTGGGTAGTGAGGTTTGGGGAGTATAAATGTCTTAGACTACCCTAAGAAAATTCAGAGGAAGAAGAAAGCACCAAGAAGGAAGAAAAAATACCTTAACCACTTCATCCCTGAGAAGTTCTTGTCCAACTCACAATTGAGATGATCCTGGATATCTATGGGAGATTGGTTCCAGGACCCCCTGTGGATACCAAAATCTTTGTATGCTCAAGTTCCTTATGAAAATAATATAGTACTTTCGTGTAACTTCACAAATACTTTAAATCATCTTTAGATATTTACAATACCTAACAATGGAAAAGTAAATACCTGTTATACAATATTGTTTAAGGAATAATGACATGAAAGTCTGTACATGTTTTATACAGATGCAATTTTTTCAAATATTGAGTTTGGCTGAATCCACAGTTGTAGAACCCCTGGATATAGAGGCTGGCTCTGTTTTACAAGACCAGCTGTGCTCACAGCATTCTTGGTCTCAGTTGCAGTTCTTGATTCTCACATTTTATGCTTCTGCAAAGCAAAAAGAATGAGATTTGTTGGATAGTAGCACACATATACACCCTAAAAATAATCCTGGTTTTCTACCAGTTTTCAGAATAGAACTAATTTATATTATATAAAGGGCCACTATCATTTGTACACTTAACAACTCACAACAGGCAATTTTTTCTTGGAAAGGCTCTAGGCTTTAAAGTGAATCTGTCCATCATCTTCCAGTTGGCATGCCTATTTGAGAATTCGTAAGGGCCATTTTAAGATCAAGGCACCATACTCAGGGTCTTGTTAATACCTCTAAGCCATAGCAAAGTCAGCCTTTGAAGGCAGTAAAAAAAGAGACAAGTTTGAAGTAAAAGCATAGGTATCAAACACTGGTAAATTGATAACTGCTGGTCAACTTGTAACACCCAGCTGAACTGAATCAGCATGGGGCTGGGTGTGGAGGGCCCACCTGAGTATTGTTGCCAACAGCATAAAAGGGGAAGAGGGTGTGCTGTTGATTCTCCTGGAGAAGCATGTCGTGCTGATTTTCCTGATGAGCTCGGCTGTTCTCATCATCTGAGGATCTAGGGACCTCGTTGTCACTGAGGATGGCTGCGGTTCACTGCGGGGGAGCTCTGGTCCTTACCTGGAGTGTTGCTTCCTGGCTCCAGTGCAGATCCCTCAGCCTCCTGGCACAGATTCTTCATCCCACTGGTGCAGACTTTCCAGCTTCCACCACTGATCTTTGGGCCTTCCCAGTGCAGATCCTTGGTACAGATTTGCATAAGACATTGTTGTGGGCTGTAGGTCTCCAGTTGCACTCCTGGGGGGCATTGCTGTGGGCTGTAGGTCTTCAGCTGGACTCATGCAGGACATTGCTGTGGGATTCAGGCCCTCAGCTGAAACTTTGGGTCTCTAGTGTGTGAACAGATCTCCTGCACTCTTTTGCATTTGACTTTTTGGGTAACTATCAGAAAATAACCCTGTAAACTATGTGTCCTGTATTAAATCTTTTCCCTTGTAAACCCTGACTACAACACACACACACACACACACATGCATGAACACGTGTGCACGTACACAAGGCATGCCTGTAGGTGCTTACACCAAAGCATACACACATTGCCCAAAGTTTTTCAGTAGGTTGGATGCTCACTAAGAAAAGAGAGCAGAAGGACTACAGCAGACAGTCCTGCATGCTGCTTCCTATTTTGGGATCAACTCAATCACAGAGTGAGTCACCATCACTGATGGTTAAAATTTTACTGATGTATTCAACAGAAATACGCTAGGTAATCATTTGCAGTGTGCGGAATTATTTGAAGGGTACTTGGAGACCTTGTCCCTCCAAATATCATCTCTTGAAGCCTGCTAATGCTATTTGCAATTTTTACCTCCTAGCCAAAGGATAATTGCATTTACCCATTGTGCATCAATCATGCCTTCAGCACAGAGTTAGCTGGTCAGATCAAACAGCTGTCAAATAGCAGGGCTTACAGTGAAAACCAGAGATGTTCTGATGTCAGGGAATAATAGGAGTGAACTGCTGGGTTCTTGTCTGAAGTGAAGGACTGCAGGAGTTTCTGAGCCTTTTGGAAACAACAGAGGTGGGTACAGACAGGTTGGGATTTCCATGGCGCATGTTCACAAAAGAGTTATCGCTCTTACTTGTCTCTGAATCCTCTAGCCCCACATCACTGATCTCCCCACACAAAGCCTTTTTTTCTGTCCCATTTCTGCAACCCATTCAGACATAAGAATCTTTAGCTTTTGCTGTCTCTACCCTGCTCCATTCAAATATACAGAGTTTAGGTCATCATCTTCTACCACCAGAATGCCAATAGTAATCACTATATTTCCTTGTTTTATGCCAAGTCACATTTTCGCTCCTACCAGCATGCTCCAAAAGTGGCTATTGTTTAGACCCTGATCTCTGAATCAATAATAGGAAATTTGCACCTAATGAACAAAGTCCCTGAGGATGGCGTCTTTTCTGTCAGTATCAAGTATCCTATCATTCCACAATATTTTCTTCCTCTTCCCAAGGCACCTTCTCTCTGATGACTTGTATGCTGAACTACATTACTACTAGTATTCTCCTTTTTATAAGCAGAATAAGAGAATTAAGGATATTGGGGTTTCTGTTTGTTTGTTTCACTATGTAGCCCACGCTGGCCTAGAATTTACTATAAAGTCCAGGCTGGTTTTGAATTCATGATCCTCCTGCCTCAGCCCTCCTAGTTCTGGGATTATAGGAATCCACCACCAGGTCAAGCTAGGTTTTAATACATATATAATACTTGATGAGGAATATAAGAAATATAAGCGGTATTTCAACTCTTATGTGTGGTGTGAATTTATTAGGCATAAAGAATGTTTTTAATGTTGAACTGGAAGAGGCAATATAAATTATTACCAACCCAGTAGAAGCCAGTTTAAATAAAAGATTACTACAACAAATTGGTGCCAGTTGATCCAAGTATTACACTCATTCTAATAGAATACACTCATTCAGATATAACTGCTTAGAATCTCATCTAATTGAACCACCATCTATCCTTTCTTTTCTTCCTCTATGCCCTAGTTTGAAAGTGTAAACAGATGGTTTTCATATTTTGTTTTACATTAATTCAAACTGTTGAAATCTGAAGACAGAGAATTTTGAAAGAGCAAAAGAAGAAGGCATCAATGTATTTTCCGTAAGATTAAAAATCCACTTCTCAGTAGAAATCATGGGCCTAAAAGTAATGGGATGACATATTCAAAGGGCTCAAAGAAAAAAGTTGTTAACCAATAATGTTATGTTGAGCAAAACTATTCTTCAAAATAGAAAAAATATTTTGAAAGTTCAAAATAAACAGATGGGTTTTATTGCAGTACAATAAATACTAAAGGGAATCCTTCAGGGTAAAGTGAAAGGAACCTATATCATAACTTTAATCAGTACAAAGTACTTTTTTTTGTAATGCTTCCATTTTTCTTACCTAACTTAAAAAGGCACTTGCTGGTCTGGGAGTGTACCTCAGAGGTAGAACACTTTTCTAGGTTGTGTGAGGGCCCTGGGTTCAATCCATAAATATATAAACATTTTTAAAAAGACAACTTAATAATACTGTATTTATAATAATATGTTGATGGACTTATGATTTATAAACATAACTTGAATGAAAAACAGTACAAATGAGAAGTGAGGAAAGTAAGATATACAAGAGCAAACTTTCAAGTATCATTTAAATAAGGTTAGTACTAACTCAAACTGAGCTATTTTAAATAAAGATAACAATTTTCATACCCAAGACAACCACTAAGAAAATTAATAAAAATTCATTGTAAAAAAATAGGGAATTAAACACAGTTCACCTGAAAAATTATTTCACACAAAAGAAAGAAATAATAAAAACATGAAATAAGACATAAGGTACTCAGAAAACTCATTGCAAAAATTGTCAACATGAATATATCTTATTAGTAAATGCATGAAATTTAAATGGATAAAATATTCTCATTGAAAACCACAGGTTAGGGCCAGTGAGATAGCTCAGCGGCATAAGTGCCTGCCTGGCAAGCACAAGGTCCTGAGGTCGACCCCCGGTACACACAAAAAAAAAAAAAAAAAGAAAAAAGAAAACCAGAGGTTGACAAAATGGGTGAAAAAAGTATAATTCAAGTATATGTTGTCAACAAGATACACTTTATTAATTTTTTTTTTTGTACCGGGAATCAAACTCAGGACCTTGTGCTTGCTAGGCAGGTACTGTGCCACTTGGCTATATCCCCAGCCCAAGATACACTTTAAATTCAAAGACGCAAATACATTGATAGTAAAAAAAATAGAAAATATACACTATGCAAACAGCAACCGAGACAGGTGAAGTGGCTATATTATTCTCTGTGGGTTGAATCCACCCAAATATTTCAAGATCCTTACCTCTAGTACCTATAAATGTGACCTTATTTAGAAATAAGGTCTTTGCAGATGTAAACTGGTTAATATGAAATCATACTGGAGTAGGGTAGGAGAAGTTCATTTATAAGTGTCTTTATAAAAAGAGGACAATTTAGGTAATGAAACAGACACAAGTAGGGGGATGTGGCTCATTGGTAGAGGGCTTGCCTAGCATGCACAAGGCCCTGGGTTTAATACTTGGCACCCCAAATAACAACAGCAACAACAACTACGACAATAAAGAAAAAGAAAAGAGACAGACACAGACAGGAGAAAGGCACATAAAGGCAAAAGCAGATGTTGAAGTGATACATTCATTCATGCACTTATTCATTCAACCATCACCAATTTGGCTCAAAGTCACACAGTGAAACAGCATAACTAGGACTTCAACCTGTGTTTCCTGTCAGTGGTCTTTTTTCCTTAAACCCAATTAGAAAAAAAATTAATCTTTAGTGAATACTGAGAAACATACACTTCTTTATATTTATAAATATTACATTTCACAACAATATACTGTACTTCTATAATGGGCCAGAACATCTATTAAGTAATGTTATGTCAAGTGTAGTGAGCCATTCAACAACTACAACTTGTGGGATCAGACAATTTGGGCTTCAAATGTGACTTTTCCCCTGATATTTGTATCACTTGAAGAACTTCACCTCTCAGATTCTTGACCTTTAAAATAATATAAAATTCTTTATCTCTCATAATTGCCAGAGCCAATTTTGCAAAGGTATTCAGTATCAATATATGTTTTTTCACTTTGTTATGGTTATTATCCTTAATGTCAGAGTCAAATATGGTCCCTGAAGTCCTCCTAAACTGACTTTGCACATGGGTACACTGAGACTCCGAGAGAAATGCTACTTCTGCATTGTCATCGAGTATTTCTCTTTCCCTGGGAAAGCTTCAAGGAAAATAATGCGTGATTCTCCAGTACAGTGACTTAGAAGGCAGCCCAAACTCTTGCAGAGTATGATTGCCACTCCCTTTTTATCTAGAAGCCTAGGAATCCTGACTAGAAGCAACCATGTGGATTATTTACTAGTCTCCCCTGTGAATATTTTTCCTTAGTGAAAAAAAAATACAATTACAAATAGAGCATCCAGATTTGGCACTGCATAACCCTGCAAAGGAGAGGATCAGGGAGAAGACTAATGGTGTAATCAATAGACTATTGGATTAAAAGGCTGGAATTCAATCCCGTATATTTATGACCTAATCTTGACAAAACAGGATGATAGTTGGCATCTACTAGGTAAGAAGGACCTTGATGGCTCAAGTGAGAGCCTCTGCTTGGCCTGCAAAAAAAGGTAACATAACTTCAATATATTTAATACATGCACAATCTTATTCCATTTCCAAATTACTTTCACTATCACTGGATTACTAATTAACACAATATTCCATAAAAGTTAGATAGGAAAGAACACTTTACTCAATCTTATAGATGAAGAAAGGGAGTTTCAGAAAGGGTAAAGGAAATGTTTAGAATCACTCAAGGAGGAAATGCAGAAAGGCAGATTTTCTCATCACAAATGCATTACTCCTTCCTCTGTGCTCGGGAGGGAAGCCACTTCAATTCCATTATCTTGTCTAGAGTCTACAGTTGGGTTTAAGAAGAATTTTCAGGCATTGTGGCTTTATTTTTATTAATATCTGTCAGTACATTGGTGGGAATCAATTGATAGTTTGGAGCCAGAGCTGAAACTTCAGAAAAGGGAACTTGTCTGAGCAACAAGAGGGGTGGCATGGTAACTGAGTATGTGAGGTCAAAGTATTACTCCACCAAGGGGGCAAGGCCTTATTGATTCCCAAGTCAATTCCCTGCTTCTAGCCTCAGGGCTGTGACATTATTAAAACTTCCATTTGGTGAAAAATCACTCACAGTGTCCCTTGGGGCTTCCTTAGCAAGGGTGGTAGCTTCATGATAGGCCTAAATTGCATTTATCAGTACAAGGCAAGCTACGAAGACTGTCTCTACTTTGAGTACATTCCACTCCATCCTGCCCCAGTTACCACCACAGAAACACAAACTCACATGCAAGGTCACTTAGGGAACATTCTAATATTCCTGGCAAAAGAAAATTTCCTACAAACCTGAGGACTGGATACATGAGCTTAATGAGGACTCATGAATGATCTGGAAAGACCATGAGAGAGCCTGCTTGGGAGCCAACCTGCTCCTCGGTTCCTCACTTCATTCCCAGGGATATTGTCACTATGGTATCATCAACACTAACATTACATCTGGCACATACTAAGTATTTTTGAGCATATACATGAATGAATGAATCTGTTTCTAATGTGATATTATCTTACTTGGGCTCAATATGAACCACAGCTCTAATTGCTATGATTACTATTAACACTATTACACTAGTATAATAATAACAACAAGTACTATTACTACAAACACTAAACATCTTCTTTACTGACAGGCACTGTTCTAAGTGCTCTTAAAGTAACAATTCATTTAATATTTATAACACTTCTATGAATTGGCTTATTATTATTATCACCTTCTATGAGATTCAGTGTTTAAGGTGGCAAAGGGCATGACTTCTGACAAATTCTACCTCTAAGTATCATGTACTAGCTATATGACCTTGGTCATATCACATAAACTTTCTTTGTCTCAGTTTCTTCATCTATAAAGTAAGGATGATAATAATAATATTTCACAGGGTTGTTGTGAGAATCATACTAACCAATATGTGTAAAGTTCTTGGGTCACTTCCTGTTTCATGAAAAATGTTGTTTTTATTTTACAGACAAGAAAACTGAAGCACAAAGAGGTTGAGTAATGAGCACCAAGCTGCACAGTTAATTAATGGCAGGGGCAAGATTCGGACCCAGGTATCCTTTCACTCTAAGAAGAGCCACACTCTACTCACTGTCCTGTTCTGCTTCTCACTGTATATGTTCGAAAGTGTATACACATATTGCTCCTTTCACAGTCCTTATGAAATAAAAATGCCCTCCAGCCAGATCTCTCTTCTTTCCCCAAAGGCAAATGGAAAGATCCTTCTCAAGTGGGTAAAATATTTTCTTAATGTTGATTTATCCAAGTCCTATATTTCTCATTTAAAAACCTTGACCCTTCAATTTCATCATGTGACATTTTTAATTACTACTCCTTGAGTTTGCTATAAGAAGAGTCCAGGAGCAATGAAAAATCAAGACAGTCTTATTCTGAAATAACACCCTCTAAAGGAACTTGTTGGTTGCCCATGGGACAAGGATTTCTGGCTTTTTGATACATCACAACTCATCTGTTCTTCGTATTTCTGAAATAATTCGTTTCCTTCCTTTTATACAATTTTCACTCATCATTGTCCCCACCTGACTGCCAGAGACATTTCTACAACACAGATATCCTTTATGTTATCACCTGCTTAAAATTCTTGTATTGTTTTCCATTGCTTCTGTAGCATTCAATAACCTGTAAGATTTAGCTTTGGCTAACTCATTCTTTTTCCTCTTACTTACAAAACACTTATTCTTTATTGTATATGATGATTAATTTTTACTAGGGGAAGTGGAGATGATGAAAAGCCATGTCTACTCAATAGATTGGAAGTACTGAAAGGTAAGATTACACATTTTTAAATCTCTATATTTCTAATGATTAGAAAAAATGCCTAGTATATAATAGTTATTTAGTTAATTAATGTTGAGTGAATAGATGAGAAGTAAATATAAATCAATAGATTTAATTAATATGAATCAATAAAAGTGACTTTGAAATTCCTTTTTGATTAGCAAAAGAAAATCCTCTGGCAGGGACGAGACCTTTCTGAGTTTTGTCAAGGTGTATAGAAAAATGAGGAGAATTTTCCTTTCATCAAGGGGCTGGAAGATATTGGATAGTTGTGTAATGAAAGTGCTATGTACCATTGATGAACTGACAAAAACCATTTAGGCAATTGAAAGGTCCACTTTCTAAAGAAGTTAAAGCCTATACCAGAATCTCCCAGAGTTTTAACACTTAGCAAAGCATTTTAGGGTTTGCAAAGCCGTTCTCATGCCTGACAAGCCCAAGTAAGCAAAAAGTAGCTGTTCAGAAAATTACACTTTACTGCTAGGGGAAAGTCAGGATTATATCAAACAATTATTGATATTTGACAATTAGTGGAAAGATACTGAATTGTACCAAGGTACTTGATATCTTTCAATTTGTCTGTCTACTGTATATTAGCATGTATTACACAGGTTCAAAGAAGTGTGCTTAATTTATGTAAATAACAAAGTTTATCCAATTTATTTTGTTTATCTGGTAGCTCTTTACTTAGAAAACAGTGTTGCCAGGAAAAAATGGGCAATTTCAGGTCTTTTTGTGTGATAATATGCTTTTTCAAGTGTGTTTACCTTACAGCTCTAATTAGAGACCAAGATCTCTAAAGGAAAAAAAAAGTTGATATTTACTCATTATCTAACATATATTAGTATGATTGAAATAATTAATTAATGATTCAGACAAAGAGCGCACTCATTTGTCTGGATAGAATAGTTCTCATGAATTCATTCATACTAGTGCATTAAAATTTGAACAATAGCTTAGTTTTTAACCAGTATTTTTTCTTTTTTATGTTGTCCTATTCAATACCAGGATATTGTGGTGGCAAACTCTGTATCAACTTGACTAGACTAAGGAGCCCAGGTAGCTGGTAAAACATTATTTTTCTCTGTGTGTGTAAGTGTAGAGTTTCTGAAAGAGAGTAGCATTTGAATCAGTAGAGTGAGTAGAAAAGATTTGTCTTCTCCAGTGTGGGTGAGCATTATCAAATCACTTGAGGGTTCCAAGAGAACAAAATGTAGAGGAAGGACAAATACATTCTATCTTTTTGGGCTGGCACATTTATATTTGCCTCCCTTTAGACAATGAAGCTCTGGGTTCTTGGACCTTCAGACTGTAAAACTTAAACCAGCACACTTCCATTAGACCTTCAGCCTCAGACTAAATTACAAAATTAACTTTCCTGGTTCTTCAGCTTGCAGATAACATGTTATGAGATTCCTCAACTTCTACAATCATGTGAGTCATTTCTCACAATAAATCTCCATATATATCTGTAAATTATACCAATTCTTTTTTCTCTGAGTAACCTGATTAATACAGATGTTTTCTGGTATTAGTGGCATTATGCAAGAGTAGAAAAGGGTAGCAAGTGTTACCCTGAACTTTAAACCTTCTATCTCATATCATGGCCTTTCCTTTTCCTTTCGTTTTTACTCACACTTTCTAAAACTTTTCAACCATGCCTATTGTAATTTAACTTTTGTGGTCTTATTTAACGTGCAAAATAAAAAAGTCCAATTCAGGAAATATAACTGGAAGATTTGCTAGAAATCACATACTCTCATTCACTGTTCTTTACATTACTACTGCTATTAACAATGCCAATAATTTGACATTATTTTCCAGTCTGTTTTTACATATATTAGCTAAAGCAAATTCTTAAAAATCGTTAATACACCTTCTATTATTGTATTTTGTGTTAAGTCAACATTTTGTGGAGAATAGCTGAGAATAATAAATTAAAGGAAGAAAGATTTATTTTGGTTCCCTTTTTTTCAGAGGTTTTAGTTCTTGATCTGATGGCTCCATTGTTTCTGGCACTGCAGTGATATAGTACAGCATGGGTGAAGAGTGTGCCAGAAGAAAGCTGTTTACCTCATGGTAGACAGGAAGGAGGAGGGGTGGAGACACAGAGAGAGAGAGAGAGAGAGAGAGAGAGAGAGAGAGACAGACAGACAGACAGAGAAAGAGAAAGAGAAAGAGAGAGAGAATGAACTTGTGCTATCAGGCTTCCTCCTCTTCCACTTTTGTTTTATCCAGCCCCCCAGCTTATTGAATGATGCCACCCACATTCATGGCAGGTTCCCTACCTCAGCTTGCTGTCCCATGGGCCAATCATCTCTGAAAATATCCTAAGAGACACACCCAGAATTGTATTACCAATTTCCTGGGAGTTTCTCAATCCAAACAAGTTGACAACAAAAATTAATCATCATGTGCCCATTTTATGGATGAGTAAATTGAAGAACAGAAAATTTAAAGAACTTGTCCAATGTCACATACTTAGTAAGTGCAAGGCTCATAGAGAGGTGACTTTCACAATTTCATTTAACTCAGGATTATCAAACTTGGAAAGGCCTTCAGAAAATTAATCCTGGGCCAGTGAGATGGCTCAGTGGTGTAAGCGCCTGCCTGGCAAGCGCGAGGTCCTGAGTTCCACTCCTGGTACCCACATACAAAAAAAGGGCCGGTGATATAGCTCAGTGGCACAGGTGCCTGCTGGCGCACGAGGTCCTGAGGTGGACCCCCGGTACCCACCAAAAAAAGAAAATTAATCTTAGTCTCTGCTCCCAGTATTTATATATACTGTGTGTGTGTAGCATCTGTAGTTAGCAAAGAATAATTGATTCAAATATACAGTAATTGACAGGACTTCTGTGGCCCTGCCAGAAGCCTGGTTAGGAAACTGGTTCACTTTCTTTGACAGCTCCTTACTACCTGAGGAGCTAGTTACGGAGTCTAGAAAAATATTTTAGAGACTCCCTGGAGTAAAAGTGTATAGGAGGTCATTAGTCCAAAAAACAGTTTTCTTTCCAAGGACACCCAGAAAAATGCACATATATTAGGTGGGAGGAGAGTTAAATGACTCAGGTGGCCACTTTTTACTACTGAAAACAAATTAGCTTTCACTTTGGAAGTAAAGAGCAGAAATGACAAGAAGGCAATGTAATGTAACTTATGATAATGACAATTAGGAAAGGTTCAAATGTAATAGGTCTTTATAGGAAGACTCCAGATCGATGCAGAGTATGGAAATCAAAATATAAATATGTTGTATATGGAGTGCATAGCAATTTCTTATAAAATTTCATTTACACATTATTTTACTTGACCCTCTCAATAACTTTGAGGAAAATGCCAACCTCATTTTCCAGAAAAGGATATGGAAGTTCTGAGAGTTTGAGTCAATGTTCCAGGGACATACTTTAAGAGAAAGAGCTGGTACTTAAACCACGCATGGTCTACTATTAGTCATGCTTTCCTTTGATTCTAGGTAGAAAAAACAGAGAAAGTTAAGATATTTTTAGCAGTAAAGGGGCCTCTTTCTTACATCTTTAATTTTTTTTATTTTATGGAAAAAAGGTAAAACAAAATTTAATAACAAAATGATAGGAGAATAACAATAGTTAATACATTATATGTTGTTAATCTTTAAAGCAGTTGCTCAGGGAACAAGGTATGGGCATGAAAATTTCTCCAATTGACATTAGAACAAACCTTCCTTTTTAATGAACTAAGAGACATTAATAATATAAATGACTTGCATTTTTTCCCTTTTCCCCACTGTCCTTTCCTCTTTCACCCATTCTTTCTTGCATCTTGATTTTGCAGGCAGTATTGCAATTATTAACACACCCATTTTCTGCATGAATTATTTGCTTTGTCAGTTATTCACAGTGAAGTTTAAATCTCACCCTGACTCATCTCTATACATCAGTGCATATACCATGTTCAACAACCAAATGGAATTTGGCAAGTAAAGCTTCTCCTCTTCTAAATCATATAACACACACTTATATTATTTGTTGTTATCCTAGGTTATTCTTTCTACTAGAACAGACAATATCTAGTTGACTGTTGTCTGCATCATAAAATATCATTAATTCATACCTTGTTTATCTAGCTTGAGTGATAATTTATGTGAGGGCTGGGATGATAGTTTTTTCTTCATCATCTTGTATAAAAGAAGTGATACTCTAAACCAATTTGCAATGAAATAATTAAAGCACTAGAGAATTGTTCTCAAACATTTTTGAAGAATTCAAACAATTGATATACTAATTATAAACCATTCTTACCCACACATTTAGGAAAACTCCCCAAGAAAATTTATTTGTTGTTTTTAGTTACTGAGTACAAGTAATAAACTAGCATTTTTGTCAATGCTTTATAATTCAGACTTTATTAAATTATCAAATTAGTCTCACATGTTCAATATCTTATGCAGGCGCTTGTGCCACTGAGCTATATCCCCGGCCCTATTGAATTAATTTAGGTGAATTAAAAGCACATTGCACATATCATGAATGCTTGTTTTCTATCCCAAGGGTTCCTTCAGCTAGATGATCACTCAGAAAACTCCCTAACAGAACATACGATTGCTACAAGTCTGGACAGTTCCTCTAGTGTCTGCAATTAGAGGAATGAAGTCTCCTTCTCTGTCACCAGTGTTCTCCAGCTCCCTTTTCAAGTGAGTCATAGTTACATCTCATTTTTGGGTTGTGTATGTAGAAGAAGAAAACTTAGAGCAGGTACCTATAGTTGAGAGTTCATTCATGCATGATCATCTGCCTGCTCCCCCAAGAAATCTGCCTTTTGTGTCTTAAACTCTGTGTCTCCGGTTTGGCTGAGCTAATCCTCCCTGGTTAGCTAAGAAATCCTCATTTTCTTCCCACTGTCCTGCAGTTAACTCTGGATGAGGAGAGAGTGTTCTAGTAGTCTCTAGCTTTTGTTTTACTTATCCCTTTGATCTTGTTTTTTATTTAGATTGAAGCCTGAGTTCCTTAAAACATACAATTTTCTAATCCCAAATCCATCTGGTCTTTCTTAACTGCCAGAAACAAAGACGCATTTGGTCAGGGAGTTGCATAGCCATTGCCATATTCACAAGGCAGCAGACAGCATCGACCCTATTATATAACAGACTTCGACCCAGAGGCTGGCAATCAAAGGCAATTCCTGCGCTCTTCAGCATATTGGTCTGAATAAATTTATAGAGAGTAAGATTGCTTTGTTTTGTTTGTTTTCTGTTTTTCAAAGAAAATCTGTTGGCCTTTTTTCCAACATATGAACTTGGACATTTACATATGATAGAAAATATACAATATTGAATCCAAAGCAGGATGCTAAAATGATAGGAATTTCGGAATAAAGAGCATAAGAAGGCCAAATTGAAGGATTTGGGAGTCTCTATCAGAATAAAATTCTAGAATTATGGTGGATAGAGCAGTGGAGATTCTAGACATATCAAGTTTATCAGGCTACTCATTCAGGTATTTTGTATGACATTATTCTAGGTGCTGTGGGGAGAGATGATAGAAGGCCAGACCCAATCCCCAAACTATCTTTAACTAGAGGAAAAATGACAAGTACCATATTTACAAACATTTTCACATTATTCTAAGTTGAAAAACATACAGTCTTGTGAAACACAAAAGAATAATTACTCTCATTTTAGAGGGTAGGAACATGCTTATCTAGAGAAGTTAAGTGACTGGACTAGGAACAAACATCAAGTCAAATATTCTGCATCTACATCCAAATATGACTCCAGAGATAATTAAGACACCAAGAAGTGTCTGCTCTATGAATACTACTATGTTTAACAGGAGGTAAGTCGAGCTTTTCTCCTTACTTCTACCCCTTAATCCCCTAAATTCAATTATTTTCTTAGTGACTCATTTAAAAGCCTGTTTTCTGTCTGCTATTCCTTGATGTCATACTCTATGCCAAAATGGGATTTCCCTGAGCACCTCAGCTCACAGCCCCAGAGAAAGAAGGAACTAATCAGAATCTGCTGTGCACCAAGCATGGGATGGAGTTGGTCTGCAGCTAGCTCCTCAGTCTCTCTTCCAGGTCTAGAGTCTCCTCAAAGAAAGTATATTTTCTAGTCATGTCCTCACACTCACACACTTACATGTCCATGTTCTGCTTTCATCTACAGTCTGAAATTTCTACCTCCCTGGCTTACCAAATACATGCAGACTCTTGATAGTTTTCATTTAATGTGCATGAGCCATTTCTCAATGCCTCTTTCTCTCAAGTGAGGAAAATTACCTCTCCCTACTTCCTTTCCATTCAGTTTGAAAGGAGAAAGTACAAAACAGATAGACTCAACTCTGCTTATGGAGAGATGTAAAAAAAAAACCCTAAATGTCATCAAATTAGTTTTATTCATATGGCTAACTTGCTGCTTTCTCAGGTAGTCTTCTATTAATTTCTTATGAAAGAAAGTATGTGCAGATATTCAGATTTATCAGTGTCTAATTTATGTTCTCATTGCTGAGACAATACCTGACAGCCACAACTGTAAGGAGGAGAGGTTTATTTTGGCTTACAGTTCGGAGAGGTTTCATGACATAGTTGGATGGCTCCAAGGCACGGCAGCATGGCAGAGGGGCATGGCAGAAGGGAAACAGCTCATGGCATGGCTGCTGGAAGCAGAAAAAGTTATCAAGGGAGGAAGGGGTAAGCTATAACCTTCCAGACCACACACTCAGTGACCCACCTCCTCGGATCAGGCTTCACCTCCCAACATCATATTTAGCTATAACCTCATCAGTGGACTAATCCACTGATGAATATCACACATCACTGATCTAGTGACCTTCCCCAAGCCCCACGTATGAGCACATGAGGCTTTGGGTGGGGGAACATTTAGTTATGAACCATAATGATCAGTGTACTTTGATATTGAAAATAAAGATGTGGGTGTAGTGATAGATGGATACTGATGTGTCTTTTGTATTGTATGTGAATATCAAGCACAAAGAATGTTAAAGATAGTCTTTAAGCAACATCTAATTACCATTAAGCCATTTTGAAATTGATATCGGAAAGATGTTATTGAAATTGTATTCATCATCTCTTCATATTCCTCAAATGAACTCTTAGGGTAATAGGCAAATAGTAATGTTATTATTTCTTGAGCCAATGCTGAAATTTGGGCTTTTCTTAAAGTTCAAGCTCTCATTTTGGAGCATTCTAATGCAGTTTTTCTTTATCCTTATTCACAATTTACATTAATACAGTTTTTATATATCCCAAATCTCACAGTATCTCCTAGGGCTAAACCACTGGAAGAAGTAATTTAGGATTGAGTGAGGAGGGGAGCTAAAGGTATATAGGTCATGAGACAGGATATATCTGGGATGGAGATAGAACAGAGAAAAACAATTCACAGAAACAAGAAAAAGAACTGAGAGAGATAGAAGGAAAATTAGGATGATCAACTCATCTTGTTTTGCCTGAGAATTTCTCAACTTTAGTAGTGATTGTCCCTTGAGACATCTCTCAGTTCTGGACAAAACAGGACATTTGGTCACCCTAATGAATATCCAAGTGGCAAAAAAGAGTAATGACTAAGAGTTATAGCCAGGCTAGCAAAGTGCCTGACACATAGCTGACATTCAACAATCAAAACATTGTCAAATATTCAACATTTCATATTTGTTCTTATGAATCCATCAACAATCATCTTTCAACATGTAAACCAGCTGGCCAGTAGTCTTTAAGGATGCATTTTACAAATGTTCCAAGTTTCATTGCAACTAGAAAAAATTCACATAATTTAGTAAGTTATATGACATTTTTAGAAACATTTGCTGTAAAATATTGTCCATTGCTTTGGATTAAAATCTAATTTTTATCTTGGCATTCACAATTCTTCTGCAACTGAAATCAATTTGCTATTCTTGCTTTATTCTTACTGGTATCCAGATAATTAAACCATGTCAACCTCTTAATTCCACTTTCCTTTCTCACACGATCATTCCACTCCAGAAGTTTGCTCAGCCTATCCCCCCATCTTTATCTGTACCAGTCCCCAAACCTTGACTAGCTTTTCAAGGTCATCTTAGGTCTCTTCTTCTCTAGAGTATTGTTCCAACTGTTTCCATTCTATATCACTCTCTTCTCCCACCTCCTCCCTTGCTGAATATCTGTAGTCCTTACAGCCTGTTCTATTTATCTGGTTCTTAATTATTTGCTAGCTAGTGTTAGGGTCGGGACGCCCGCCGCGTGAAGGAAGACTCCAAGAAGCGTTCTCTCATGCAAAGGGCAAGGGGTTTTATTATCCAAGCATGCATGGGGCTCACTGAACACGCAGGAACAGTGGGCCCCGAAGTTTGTCTGTGTAGGGCTTATATGTCTATAGAACAAAGGGAGGAGGGGTCTTTGCAAGCGCGGTTACAGAAGCAGATAGCATTGGTTAGTTTAAACAGCTTTTTACATTCATTGGGAGAAGACACTCATATGGGAGTTTTTAGGCTGGCCGCCCGAGCGGGGAGGATGTTTTCTAATATGGGCAGCAGGTGGTCCGGAACAGCACAATCTGCAATCCTTGCAAATTTCTTAGCCCAGGGTCAGTCGTTATCTTGCAGCCCAGTTCCCTGGTCTGTGGTCAGCTTTGTTTTGTTTTTATCTACTTTAGGTAGCTTTGTAACAGCTCAATTCCCGGAACATTGGGAGGAGGGGGACAGTATAGACTGTGCATTCCCAGAAGGGAAAATTTCTCTTACACTAGTATTACCAGCTAACCATTTCATTAATAAATCTCTAACTCTACCTTTCTAACATCATTCTACCCCCGATCTCTACCTCAATGTCTATCCTACATGATATAACTTCTTTCCCGATTTATTTATCTAATCCTAATCTTTCCTCATACCATGTCATTGTTATTTTATTTCTAACCTCACCCTATCTTTTCTCCTCTTCCCTAAGATTGTCTGAATTCTATGTTCTTTCAATACTATGATTAAAACTTAACCTCCTCCAGAAAACTTTATCTGGCTTCTTTATTCTGTTCATCTATAACTTTTAGGAGACCACACTGAACATTATATTATAGGGTGTGGTTGTATTCAATTCAGCAAATGTTTGTAAGGCGTTCTCATATGACAATTTCTCTGCTAGGCCTTAGGGTACATGAGAGATGGCCATATTTGTAAGTTTTTAAATGACTTTATAAACTCATCTGTCCAAAACTTTAAGTTTTGAAAGGACAAGCTAAACCTTACATAACGATCTGCCTCTCTATGCCACAAAGTAGTCATGACTTGACATCCACCTCTGCAATTTTGGAATCCTCCTAGAAGCGTTAAGTAAATAAAGGCTGCTAATTGGTGTTTAAGATCACATCCCAGAATGAATGGTCTCTTAACCATTCTAATATGTGGACATCTCTTTTAGCTTTCAATGGGGCCTGAAATTTGAACCTTTATCAGAAGCTTATAAGGACTCATGTAAACTGTTTCCAAAGTCTCTAGTGTCCACTTCATGAAGATTACATAGATCTATCATCATTTTCCCCATCTGTAACTGCTGAAAGTCAATCCCTTGTCATTTCTCCCTTAGAAGGTGGCAATAGCTTCCTTCCTCACTGGTCCTCTTGCCTCCAGTATCACTCCTGAAAATCCATCTGTCCTTCAATCATCAGACAGTTTATCTGTCTAAACAAAAAAAACATGTTATGATAATCCACTGCCTACAGAATGAAATTCCGATGCCACAGTGTTATATTCAAGGGCTTTCATAATTTTGTTCAGTCTCCTTTTTCTAACATGTCTAATTCAGATGCTGAAAGCATATATTCTGCTGTATAATATATTCAGGACTGGACTAATTTTCTTCTACCTGAAACGTCCTTTCTCTCATCTCCATTTATCAGAACCTGGCCTCCTCCTGGAATCAGAATATTAAGTGACTTGTTTTTCTGTGGGTTTTCCTGGTCTGGAAAAAAAAATCTGCTTAGCTGAATACAAAAATCCATTCTAGTTTTATAGGGTTTAGGGATTAATTTTTTTTTTAAAACAGGCTAATATACATGAAAGAGCTTCCTGTTCTATGAAAACAAATAAGATTCCATCTATAAGCTTCATATTACTATTTTTTCTTACCAGAGACAAGCTGGATTTTTCTTTATATTACAATTTCCATGAGGTTATGCACTGGACTGCCCTTCTGGGTGACCAAGAAAATCCCTTTACATCTCTCTTTGAGTGAGACAGGATTGTACCTCAGAGATCTGGTGGAGCAGGTGGAGAGGGAGAAGAACACAGAATTTTTGGTTTGATTTGAACCTGAACTTTGGGGAAGATCAGATTAGGAAACTCAGTGCCATCTTAAAGCCTTCATAAATGCCACTTCATGGGTGGGGAAAGGAGGAGGCGTTACGAAGCCCTTGGCCAAGGACTGTCCTCACCCTGTGCCTTACTCTAGAACCCATGGGCTAGTGCACCGCCCTTTCCCCCTGTCTCTCCTTACCGAACCTTATAAATTAGCTAGCAGGAGCCTAGGAGTTTTCTTCTACTGCCAGATTCCTCTGGCTCTAGTACTCTCACACCTAGGCCTCAGATTGGCTAGCTAGGGCTAACTTTCCAGGTTAAGCTGCTGCAGTTCTTGGAAGAGAAGATGACTTCAGAAAAATATCAAGAGATACAGAAAGTGGAGCTCTAGAAGCAGTCAGAAGATGCGGAGCCCGAATGGCGGACCCTTAAGGGCTGGGATCGGTCTGCCTTCTCTGCGCTGAAGCCTGGCTTCATAGAGTCTGAGGCAGTGGCCTAGCTGAGGGGGTTGGAGAGGGAGAGGTCTGCCTTGGGTGGCACATATTTTGGGCGGCATGATTGGCCAAAAGGAAATTTATGTTGTAGTAATTTACTCCATTCAGATATGTTGGAGAGTGGCAAATTGAAGGACCTAGCTACCGCACTGGTGAGAGGGTGCTGCAAGTGTTGATGGGGGGCAGCTTGCTGGTTGGATAGACTTCTCAGGCCTCCCAGCGCTCTGGAAGGCCTGCAGGAAGGAACTTGCTTCAAGGCTATTGTGCTGTAAAGGTGTCGAGCTAGCTTTTCTTATCCAACTGTCTACATTCTTGGGTCTGAAATTCAGAGATTTTGCCCTCATACACATCTAAAAATTGATTTCCGCTTGTATATGTATGAAGCGGCTAAGATCAGCCACCACACTTTTGTTGACAGAACGGGGATCTGGTTTTGTCGAGGGTGGGGTTTTGGAATCCTTGGAATAGTTGTGGGCTTCCATGTAGAGGTTTGTTCTTGTTTGTCAGGAGTTAGGACTCAATGTTGAGATCCAGCAAAATGGAGAGATGGTGAGTACTGTCTGCAGGACAGAGAAGTGGGGGTAGAAGTAGAAAGCAAAGGTCTTCTGCTTCTATGTCTGCAATATTCAGACAACATTCTACGCTCTCACACACATAAAAATGATACACATTACTTCATCCTTTATTAATTAGCTGCCACCTCTTGGAGACTAGTCACCTATTTAGAAATCCATTTCTTCTGTCTTGGTATTTTATTTGTACCTTCCAGCACAAGTAAGAACAACCCAAAATCGGCTTTTGCTTTCATAAGAAAAGGTAAAAGGGTCCAACTCCCTTCATCCTATTCAAGGACATCCAGGATGATTCCAGGGGCAGAACCCAAATTTATCTAGCCTGCTAGGAACTGATAACTCAACTCTGACTAGAAATTCATTTACTAACCAGTTAATTAATTAATGTAATATCCAATAAAAAGCATCGGCCCCACTAGGGCAGATTTTTGAGATGGTTTGATTAACAATATGATAGTGTGAATTCAAGCTTCTATGTCTGTCTGTGTAGATCAAAATCTATATCTGACTTACCTTGTCTCAAACTCTTCTGACATGTTCAACTTTTATTGATAACTTTCTTTTCACAATACCTACAGCTCTTAAATCACCTGCATTTTACAGTTAGTTTTACAACTTGGATTGTTTTCTGATTATTGAATGTTAGACTAATTTCTAGGACTTGTCAATAAGCAACGTCTTTTGTCATCCTCCAAGGTAGCTGAGTTAACTGAGCGTTGAGTTTCTGATCGTTTGCTAATTGACTGACTGATTATAAACCTGTATAGATAAATTTTAATGAAATGAAATGAGTCATACCTCAGAACAATCAAGTTATTCAGAGAAGAGGCAGTGTGCAGGAATTAATGAATGCATTTGCTAGTACTGCCCAGTCAAGAAGTAGTATATAGTTGATGGTACCCATACTGGTTTATGGACAGTGAGTATTTTAAAAGTCACAACCTGCTGTTTTGGGCTACCAGTGGAAGAGAGGCAGAAACTAAGATGGTTTTATTCAAGAAACTTACAAATGAATTAATGCATACTTCTTACCACTTCAAAATTTTAAATTAGTGATGGTGATACTTACTGGGATTGTATAGGCAAACTGGTCGTCATCCTGTTGTAGTGGTTTTTGTCTGTGTGTCATTCAAATGTACTGATGAAGCGTTAACCCTGGTTTCTACCTGGAACAGGAGAGAATTTTTTTAATATGGGTGTATCTTTCTGTAAAAATCTAATTCAAAAATAAAGCTAAGAATAACTGGACCAAATTAAATTAGAAGAATGATTATTTGCTTTTAAAATTATTTGCTACAGAGCTACCTTAGCAATTCCTTAGTTACTACCAATTGAATATTAGCTTGAAATTAAAATACCTCAGAGATTGAAATGTAAATAAAGAACATTCAAATATTTAATATGCAATACACCTAGAATCTTAATATACTTTATCAGTGTATCATTTAAAAAATTTATTAGTACATGTTTGCAGTACATAATGTTTACATTCCTTGTGGGGATTTGGTATATGTACATAACACATCTTAATTTCTTTTTGCTTCCCCTTCTCCTCCCTTCCCTCTCCCTCCCTCCATCTCTTGATCACATTCCCAATTTGAGAAAGGTCTATCTTCCTATTTCCTATCATCTATCTTTTATTTTGCTTTATATTTGTGTTTTGCACTTCTCATATAAGAGAAACCATGCAATATTTAAGCTCGCATGTCTGATTTATTTCACTTAATATTATGGTCTCAAGTAGCATCCATTTTCTCAAAAACGACTCAAGTTTATTGAACAAGGTATTCCACTACTGACATACTTTACAACCCTGATCTAGAGACTGAAAACCGGATCCTGAGGAGAGCATAAGGGCCTCTGGCCCTGAGTCTGCACTACAGACAGCTGCTCTTTTCTGACTCAAAATGACAGAAAGACATGTCAAATTTGAGCCTAAAAGTTTGTATCCTTTATTTTTTTTAAACTTATTTGAGAGAGGATTCCTGACTAAGGTACCGAGGCTATCATTTGCCTCCTCCAACAATAATAATTTGGAATAAATCAAATGCACTTTGAATATGCTTGGTAAATATTGCCTGAAAATGACTGGAAAGAAGTTCATCCTCACTAAAAGAAACGAGGGAGAAAAATAGCTTAGTTTCATGGGTAAATGATTGCTCTCATTGCTTTCACAGGATTCTATCAGCCCAGTGATTGTGAGTTGATCGGGCTGACTCCTGGCTTCCCTTCTCCTGTAGGATCTGTGATTCTTCAAATCTAATGTGGATTAAGGAGTTTCTCTTTGGCAGCCTTTGAAGAAGGACTTCCTCACGTGTCTTCTTTAAAGTTCTTTGAGTCCTGCTAAATTTATCACCTTCTCTGAAAATGAACTATTCCTTTAATGGAACATCGCCTTCTTTATTACAAGTAGAAAGTATTGTTGATTTGTTCCATCAAAATGTCACTTTCTTTCTACCAATCAAGCATCAGAACTGGAATCATACAAGTCTATGTAGCACCAGTGTTCCCACTCCAGAATGGGAAAGGACCACAAGGACAGGCAGAAAATGGCTAGGGAAATCCCCACATTGAAGCAAAAATAATGCTATCTTTCGCATACGCAGTCATCATAATGATATACCTCTTTGGCAACTCCTTCGTGTGCCAAATTTTCCTCAAGCAAAAGGAAATCAACAAATTAACAAATATTCGATCTGCAATATCTGACATTTTGATAGTTCTGCTCAACAGTCCCTTTGCTCTGGTGAGTGACTATATTGAGTTGGTTCCAGCACACAGGCCAGATGCTGCTCTAATCCAGGGATGAATGGTAGGAATTTAAGGAAGATGGGACATAAGTCTACCTCAAAGCCCTATTCCAGAACCTAATACTTTAAGGCTTGAGGAGATTATTTGAGTGACTAGCCAACCTGCCCTTTGCTTCCAGTTGCCATGGACTGACACCCAGTAAGGCCTCAGGAGAGTATTTCTGAATAAAAGGGCAGGGAAGGGGCAGTGCTGAGACAGATAGACACCTCTTAAAACTCTTCAGGATGAGGCCAGCTTTGAGGATAAAGTATGCTTGTGGAATGTTGCACAAATATCTCCCCACCTCCCCGCTTCCTCTTCCTCCCTCAGCTGGGTACCATTTAGAGTTCTAATATTTTCAAAGCTGAACTATCTTTTTTATGTACTTTTCTTTTCCTTTTTCCTAAACTACCTACAACCCACTGTTCTTACTAGAATTAAGTAAACTGTTTTTTCTTCTTTCATATATTTTTTGAAATAAGGTAAATTGTACTAATACTCCAAGTAAGTTGTATAATCAGTATTTGCCCATACAAACAACACTGCCCTGAGCTGATGTCTGGAAGGGTGTTGCCTTTCTATTCCAGGTAATTCTGTACCCAGTGAAACCAAGGCTGACACACTCTCAAAGCGTTTTGACTGTGGTTGTGTTCTGGGGTCTTGCAGTGTTCCTGGCTGTTCCACATCCAGTTTATCAAAACCTATTCTATCTCATCAGCATGTAAGTATTCAGTTACTTAATAGATAATTTAAACTTTATCTTTCCAAAGAACCTTGGGAAATTGATATTTGAAAAGTCCTCAACTGCATTTTTCTTCTCTTCCAACTTTTCTTAAAAGAGGACATAGAACATCTATCTAACCCTAACCTGTATTAATAGACCCCAGATGACAGGGCACCAGGTTAGAAACACTGGTGGTTGGGAATCTAGTTGTCCTCAGTTTGACCTCTGCCTGGACCAGGACCCATACGAAAGAACATTCTAGTTTCATCTCTTAATTTTTATTGACAAAAGACCTAGAGATTGATGGGGGTGAGATTTATTTAAGGACGATAGGTAAGATAGGACTAGAACCTAAGCTTTTCATTCATACCATTGATTTCTTTGTCATAACATCATTCTCTTCTGCTCCAGGAATGGAGCTGTTAGGAGTCACTGACTCCCTGCTTTTCCTGAACCCAGCATGCTAGTTGGGAAGTATAGAGACCTTGGGACTTTTAGCTTGCTGTATATCAAATCTCTGCTGGTGATTGCTGTAACATACACTCACCTGGGGAAGAGGTTGTGGACATAACAGTACGATGTGTCTGCTTGTCAATTTATGGCCTACTACCAGAAGTGGAAGAAGAGCATACAAATGCTTTTTCTTAGTGTAATGGTCTTTGCAGCGTGTTGATTTCCCCTCAGCTGCTACAGGGTTCTTGTTTCCAGTGCAGGCATAGAAACTGAGAGTGTGCTTTTCTATGCCTTCCAGTGGTTTGCCATGAGCAGCGCTTGCTGCAGTCCTTTCATCTACTGCTGGCTCAACAGGAGCTTCTGTGCGAAACTCAGATCTATAACATCTTGGTGTACTAATTTCCTGTTTTGCAAGAGCTCCCAGGTTGAGCACCAAGTGCAAGTTCAGGTCAGTTATGAGGTATTTGAAGATCCCAGTGTGGCTAGAGGGGAGGGAAATTTTGAACTCTGTCCAGGGGGATTCAGAAGATCCAGATGTCTTCCTGGATCAAAAATAGAAATATTCAACCCAGGATGCTTATTTCTGTATCCAGGTGCAGGCCATCAATGTTGTAAGAAGGGCACCTATAATAGAAGACCACTTGATCCCTTAGAATTTTGTTTCATAGGGTACCTGGGTATGCATTTTCAGTGGCATCCCAGCTGAGAGTAACCCTCAGGACTTGGTCATGACCATTTTATTCTCCTTCCAAGGAAATCAGGCCTATCCCCTTATCCTAGATCATATGTTCATACTTAACATGGTAACAACAAATCAGTGAGAGATGCCATAATCTTTAAGCCACATATGCAGACCCAATGTTTTTATGTTATTGGCACCCCTACAAGTCCATCCCCAGTTCATTTTGGGGTTGATGATTCTGATGTCTGGAATTAGAAAGGTAGTCACACTTTACCTGATGAGGTCACTGTGCCCCTGCAAGGAAAACTGGCACCACCAGACATCCTGCAGGAGTCTGTTGACTTACCTATCTTGCTTTAGTGATGAGAAGAGTGAGAACTAGAGTTTTCGATTGAGACTCATTTGACTGTAGGTTTGATCTGTGGTAACTATTAGTAGATTCTGAAAGTAAAATGGAGGATTTATGAGTGAGAGAGAACATGAGTAAAGCATCAGAAAAACAACTATTTAATAGGTCCTCCTCGCAAGTAAGAACTCCTTCTTTTTCTTCTTTTTCTTCACTTTACTGTGAGCTCAGGCGAAGTGCTCTCCTATATTTGCTTCATGCCTCAACTGAACCTGAGGCAAAAAGTTATCTTAAGGAGGAAGAAATACTGGAGAATGGCTTCAGAGCTGTATTGCACTCACCTACTTAAATTTGACTCCCTAAACTCAGTCTTTGTAGTTCTTATAGTTATAAACTGTTTCCTAGGTTTTAGATGTCTTATCTTATTGCCCAGAAGCATGGATTTTCTCATCAGGATCTCATTGGTATTTTTATTTAACTTGTGTATACTTTCGTATCTGGTCTCTATTGAGTTACAGTGATCTGTCTCATTTGTATTCTCCGTCCTAGTTGACTTATACTAATGCTTTTCTCCCAATACGTGCATGACAATTAAATCAACCTTTCCAACTCTGACTACTTACTAGCAACTATAAATTGTTACATCTTAAATTGGAACAAAGATACAATCAGGTCCATGCATATGCATACAATCATACACACTTTCATGTTCACACAGGTACAAGCTTGTATATAAATTGCCTCTTGTGGCCACTCATGCTAACTTCCTGCCTGATGCTCTCCCTTATTTCTACATATAATCTCCATGCTAACTGAGCCTGAATGTCATTTCATGCCTTAATATGAAGGTTTGGAGGCTGTCAGATTGTTACAATTTTTTTTGTTTGACAATATTTTGTTTTTATCTTTTTAATGTTTTATTTTATGAAAACAATAAAACAAAATTTCATAATCAAAAACTGATAAAAGAAGGATAAAATGGAAATAAAACTTCGTAAATAAGGAGGGGAAGAGGGGTTGAAGGGAAGGGAGGGGATTGAAAAAAAAAGAAATCAAAATATATCACATACAGGTACAAATTCCCTATGATGAATATGGTTATTATGTATATCTAAATTGTAGCCAAAAACTTAATAACAATGAAATTGTGAAGAAAACCTAGAGGCTATCCTGAATTAAAACAAATAATAATATCCGCATCTATTAATTTAATAATATATCCAGAAAAAGAAAATAGCAATAGTTATTATACTGTGTATTGTTATCTTCAAAGTAGTTAATTTCCCCACCTGGTGTCAGGGTTTCTTTATTGCTGTGCTTTACTTTCCCTTCCCCGATTTTACTTTTCTTGATGTTGTGTACTTTCCTATGACAATTCTATAGATCCATAATGTAAATTCTTCTGCGCTAATTTTATGCTTGTACCCTACCTCAAGTTATTTACAATAGTTCTTTTTTTTTTGCTATTTTCTCACATCCTCTTCAATTTAACTCACTTCAGTTCATATCCTATATGCCCTGCCACATCTTCTGCGAACTGTAAGTCTGTTCTCTTTATTTCATACCTCTGCTATGACACATATTCCAGATATTGCTGTACTCACACATTAAGAAACACCCTCAGAAGGTACGAAACTGCTTCTCTCTCCTTCCAGCATTTCACCCAAGTGTTCATTGTTTTATATCTGTTGTTCTGGGTTGCTCAAACTTAGGTTTTAATTGCTGCCTTAACTGGTGTTACACAATGTCCTGGGCCAAGGTTCATCCTCTCCTTGGAAATTAAGATCTTCGCATTTTTGGTGCTTTATTCCACTCTAGATTCTAGTCTTTTCCTTCTCTTTGTATAGCTGCTTTTTTCCCATTTTCCTCTTCTCCCTTTCCATTCATCCTCCCTCCCTCCTTCCCATCCTCCCTCTCTCTTCTACTTCTGCTCCTCCTCTTCCTCCTCCTCCTTCTCCTTTTCTCTCTCTCTCCTCTCTTTCTCCCCTTTGCTTATCTCCTCAGTGTTAAGTAAAACTTCAGTTTTGACCTTCTATTGCTTCAGTATTCCTGTTCTCTATTTTCCCTGTAGACCTCTTTTGTTCAGCTACTGCAACTCACATGTACAAACTCGTGTACACATGCACTCAACCACAGACCAGAACATTTATTTGTTCTTTGTGTTACCAATTCTGGATATTTTTCTTTCTTCTGAGGCACAATAAAAATGAGGGGCAAAGTGAGGAGACAATGAGAACTCTTAGAGGAACTTGTGTCTTTCCATCAGCTCAGGAGTGTCAGAAGGTCCCTGAGGGGAAGCAACTTTCTGGGTTTTCGAGGGAGCCAGTCTTTATGATGGCATGGATGACAAAGAGAATGAACAGTATTTCTGTTTTAAGCATCTTTTTTGTGGCATATCTTTCCTCTTTGTTCCTTAGAAGATTAAATATTCCTGCTTTCGTGCCTTATTTTGGCCTGGGACATCCGTCTGAAGGTACCATTCACAAGATATTGAGAAGAGTCTACCATTTTTCTTGAGATCTCAGCATTCTTGATGAGATTGTTCTACATAAACTCTTTGCTTATATCTTTTTAAAGATTACTTACTAGTTAGTATGTGCTTATAAATATAGGTTACAAACTATGGTCACAATAAAGTAAAAGCTGTGAACTGATTTCAGCTTACTTCACACAAAGGACAATTTTATGTATGGCCACAAACTTGACTTCTAGTGTGGGGCTTTGCTGACCTTATAGACTTGAACAGAGATTGGATGGCCCACCACAACCTGTCCCTCCAACTGAATGAATACTGGCACAGGTGCAATTTCTATGATAGAAACACCATCTGTACAATTAAGACAGCAATTCTATGTTTTGCTTTAGATACAGGGACAAAATGGTGTATATAATAGAAAAATGTTCAAGACTCGGTGATGGGACCAGGGTTGTTTTCCTGACTCAATCATCTGTATGCCCAAGTTACACGACCTTGGTGTGCCTCAGTTTCCTCATTTGTAAAATGGGTACAACAATCCCTACCTACTTTATAAGGCTGTTGTGAGGGTTATCTGTAAAAACAGATGACATGTTTGGAAGTGTTTTAACATAATACTTTCTCAAATGCAAGGTATTATTATTAACATTAATAATTTTATTGTTACTTGTCCCATGATTATTACTACTAGTATTACTACTCTTGATTATGACTATTGTTACTATTAATACTAATGTTGTTATGCTCTCCTCTAAATGCTGAATTTTCTTTAGGCAACTTAGAGGATGGTGAAGACAATTAAAAATGGACTGCTTGAGATAATTTATTGGTGAAAAAGAAACTTCCATTGTCTGCTTGAATGATTAAAGGCAAAATATCTGTAGACTTAAGTGGGCATGGAAACCCTATTGAGGGGAAAGATGATTTTCATGGCAGGAACAGAGAACTAACTAAATGCCAGATTTCTAGACAATGGAACAGAAGAAGCAGAGGCCAATTTATAGACAAATGTGTATGTTTGAGTTAAACCCCACTGTGGGTTTCACACAATTCTGTTCTCAGGCAGAAATGAGACAGAAAATCAAAGAAGGAAACTTGTGAGAGGTTAGATGGTAACAATGAGAATGCAAGTGTGGAGATAGTAGAAGGTCTCTATTCTGAATTTTCATTTCTTTGCTAAGAACACCAATTATGACTCATCTTTTTTTTTTTTGTGGGTACCAGGGGGTCAACCTCAGGACCTTGCATGCCAGCAGGCACCCGTGCCACTGAGCGATATCACCGGCCCCTTTTTCATATGTGGGTTCCGGGAGTAGAACTCGGGCCGTCGCGCTTGCAAGGCAGGAGCTTACGCTGCTGAGCCATCTCACCAGCCCTATGACTCATCTTAATTCTCTGAAATTCTATGTTTCAGTTTAGATACAGGGACAAAATGCACTATATTGTGCATTTATATTTTTAATATTTTAGATATAATAGTAAAATATTAAGTGTAATATTATTTATGGTATTTTTCTAAAGTTTATTGAAGTATATTATGGTGTTACATTTAACTATTTCTCTAACAATATAGCTCACAATTAAACAAATAAAAACAAAAAAATATTATCCACAATGTCTCCAAAGTGTTATATATGTATTCCTGTTTCTCTGGAACACTGAAAAGCCCCCAAATATGAACTCTGTGGTGAACTTCTGCACAGTGTGCTACCCTAGAATGTATTCAAAGCTGATTGTGCTTACTGGAAAATCTTCACCTGGATAGAGAGACTGTTTTCTAAAATCATGTTCTGCCTAGAAACAAGCAAATGTGAAGTTTTGGAGTTCCAAGCCCAAATTCTTTTCTGGAGCCTTCCTCAAGGCTCTTTTCAAAGGGAAGGAGCTAAACGGAGTGGAGTAGACCAATGCTGTGATTATACTGTGTTACTTGCTTTTTGTACATAAGTGTATCTTGCTTAGAGTAATTTTTCAAGAACTTCAATCTGTATCTCTTTGTGAATATTTTGACTGTATGTATTCAATTAAAAAGGACTGCATCGGTTGTTGGACTCCAGAGGATGTGTGTTATGGCTTGGCAGAAAGTAGTCTGCATTTTGCTTGTGTCCAGAGACTTTGCCTGAGACTGAGATTAAAGGCAGTGGACCAATTAATCTGGCAAAAGAAATTTCAAGTCAGTTGAATATTGAGGGAGTGGCATGGCTGCTGTTGGGGGCTTTTAGCCAGATTTATGTTGGATATCAAGATCAAAGAGCCCAGCAGAATGATTTAAAATGTGAGTTTGGCCAGAATGGAAACTCCAGTAAAGCTGTGGACTGCAAAGATAGAGCTGAGGAGATCTTGATTGCTGATAAGGAACCAAAGAAAAGGAAAGATGGCCTGAAGGCATCACAAGAAACAAGTCTCCACCCTTTGTAGCCTCAAAACTGCAAAAGTGGAAGATTTTGCTTTGAGGAGAAAGCTGCAGAACACCATTTCCCAGAATGCTGGCAGCCACACTATGTTCCTGAATGGCGGCAGCATAGAGAATTTGTTTCGCAGAATTGGATTTAGAGTGCTCAGCGATCCAGGCTCTTGACCCCTACAGCCAAGAGAGAAGAAAGTCCAGCTACTGCTCCAGCTGGCAGCAGACCTTGGCATCATCCACATGGTGCTGGTTTTAGGTGCATGCAGAATGCAAGAGTTCTGAAGATTTCAGAATGCCTGGGAGGCCAGGAAGTGTGCCCCTGAGAGGACAGTGTATGAAGCTATGAGTGTGAAGCCAAAGATGCAGTGGAGACCCTAGAAGTTTGAAGCCAGGAACATGGATCATCTGAGAAAATCTACAAGGAGGGAGCAAAATGGGCCTAAGAGAGAAGCAATGGGAGCTACAACCACCGGAAGTGCTGTAGGGGCAGAGTCATGCAAGCATTTTGAAGCTCACAACTTGCCACAGATTGCTTCAGATGCTGGACATGGACTTAGTGTTTGCCTTGCTGGATTTTGGACTTCCTTTGGTCCCATTCCTTTGTATCCTCCTGTTTGTAACTTTTGGAATGGAAATATCTATCTTGTGCCATTGAATGTTGGAAGTGTTTAACTTTCTTTTCATTTGTACAGGGGCTTGTAGTTAAGAATTTGCCTTACATCTCAGAGAAGACTTGGGACTTGGACTTTTCAGCAATGCTAAAACTGTTAGGAATTTGGCAACTCTTGGAGATGGACTAAATGGTTTTTTTGCATAAAGGATGTGCATGAGTCTTTGGGTACCAGGGGCTGAATGTCATTGTTTGTGCCTGGATGTCCCCCCAAAGCCTCTTGCAGTCATGGGGTCAGGCTTCTAGAGTTGGTGATTGATTTGTGACCCAATGCTGGGATTATGGTTGTGAGTGCTATACACACCCTAGCGTGGGCAGCCTGCATACAAAAGGAGGGAAAGAGGCTTGCTCTCTCACACTCCTCCCTTTTGCTCTTGCCATTTTTGCTGTTTTCTGCCACCATGAACTGTTCTCCTCTGCCATGTGCCACTCTTCTTTGGAGCCAGCCGAGTATGGACTGAAACCTCCACAAACTGTGAACTAAATGAACCTTTCTTTCCTTAACTTTGGATGTCAGGTATTCTGTCTCAGCAATGAGAGAAAAGTAATCAACACATATTCTATTAAAGCATGTTTTATTTGTAGATAATAGTCTCAGCCAACTCACCTATTTTGTTGTCATTATGGACAAAATGAGGCAAAATATGGATAAATCAAATTTGTGTAATTTATGGTATTTTCCCTTTCATAATTTAAAAATATTTTATGATAGGCATTTTAAATATATACGAACATAGAATATTGTAATACATACCAGGTCCCACTACCCAGTTTCAATAGATTCAATAGTTTTCAATAATTTTTCAATTTTATTTCACCTATGTTTTTCCTGTGTTGTTTTGATGGAATGCATTAAAGCAAATTCCAGAAAAAAAACATCATTTCATCCCTAAATACCTCAGTATGAAACTTTAGCTAAGTAATTATCTGTCATCTTATCTGCAAATGTTTATAATATTCACTTTACCAAAAGGAAAAATAATGGAGCTATTGTGTAAACACACACATTTGCATGCACACATACACTCATACATTTTAGATAAAATAGAGACCTTAGAGTTTCATATTTAAAGAAACCAAATTCAAGAGTTACTTAAGGTCACCAAGTTCTCAAACTGTTTTTTCACAGGGGCAGAATTGGATTCAGGCTCCTCAACTAATGATCCAAGACTTTTAAATGATATATGACATATATTGATAATAGTTCTTTAAAGCTGGCACAAATACCATAGATACCCTACAGAGAAATAGCACACAGGAAACTAGTGTCAATCCAACAGAGATACAAGGTCACAAAAATGCTCACAATAAATGCATTAGTAAAATCATGGAATTTATGTGCTAGATAGACATTGCAGATCATGAAGTTAATCCAATGCCTCACATTACAGTGAAGTGACCTGAAATCCAAACAAACTATGGCTTATTTTCCTGAGAAAAGATGGCCAGATACAGTAATAGCAGAACTGAGTCTCTTACCTCATGGTCACTGTAAATAGTGACTATTCTGAATTCATGATATGTGATATTAATGATGACTATGGTTATATCCATATACACCAGTCTGTACGAAACAATATTAGTAACAGATCCAAACAAAAGTCAATATACTAGTGAAGGAAACAGTTTCACTTTATCTACTTCCCCTTCTTTTCAAATGAAGATATGTTAACACCTGTTTGAAAGTTAACTCCCCTACATATTTCCTCAATGCTATTTATTCAGCTGGAAGCTGCATTTAATTCCAAATTTTCTACATTTTTATTTTTCCCTCTCCACAGGCTTTTCCCCTGCACATTAAGCATGCTTTGGACTCTAACATTTTATTAATAAATATGTAAAACAATAACAAATTCAAAGTGATATTGAATCCCCTCTATGACATTCTCTTTTCCCTTCAAACACAAGGTGTAAAAAGTAGTAATCTATATTCACTGTCTTTACATTATTAATTCCTCAACCTACTGCAATATGGTTTCCTCTTCAATTTTTGCCCTAATAACATTTATCATTGACCTTCTAATTGCTAAATGAAACTTTTTTCTCATTTTCCATATAATATGACCTTTCTCAGATTAAAATTATAATCACTTTTTCAAATTGTAATTTTTCTAGCCTCCTGTGAAATGACTTGCTCTTCATTCTCTTTATATTTCTTGATAATTTTTTCTCAGTCTCTTTTCTCACTCTGTGATTCATCCATAGGACTGTCCATACTCAATGCCCCAGGTACTGGCCTATGTGTTAATATCTTCTAAATCAATTTACCTATGATTTCAGAGCAATATATCCAGTTGCGTCTTGGATATATCCACTAGGGTGTCTACATTTACTTCCATGTAAATTTGTACATTAAATTCATTAAATTCTTATCTGACAAATACCATTATCTTTTATCCAGTTTTTCAAGACAGAAAACTGGGAACCATATTGTATCCCTCCTGCTTTCATTCTCTTCAGAACACACACATTTCAATTCTATTTTCTTTTTTTATTTTATGAAAAAATAAAACAATATTCATAACAAAATAATAAAAAATAACAGTTAATACACTGCATATCATTATCTTCAAAGTAGTTACTCAGAAACAAAACAAAGATTCTTCCAAAAAAGAAACAGGTAATCGCTAGATCTTGGAAACAACATATATGTCCATAAACAGATGAATGGATAAGGAAAATGTGGTATTTATACACAATGGACTACTGTTCCATAAAAAAAGATAAACTTGAAACATTCTCAGGTAAATGGTTATAACTTGAGAACACAATGTTAAGTGAAGTAAGTCAGACACAAAAGCTTAAATATTGCATGGTTTCTCTTATATGAGAAACTATATATATAAATACATATCAAAATAGATGGTAGATAAATAGGAAGTAGGGAGTTCAAATAATCCCCTAAATTACTTATTTCACTGTTTCAAAAATGATTTAATATATATGTTAATCTGTTTCATTTACCACTAGTTTCTTTTAGTTCATTTGGTACTACTTTCTTAAATTTTGCCTCTCCTCTCTATCTCTACCACTTCAATTTTGGCCTGGGATATCTAATATGGTAGGCAGTGTCTACTTACCTTTAAGTTATCCAAAATTATATAAAATCTTAAGCTCCTTTGCTTAGTCATAGTACCTATATTCCAACTGCTAAATAAACAAAGAACCTATTATAGTAGACAACACATATATAGCCTATTCCCATTGTTGCAGGAAGTTCTATTGGACAGTGATGATTTGGATTATATTGTTACCATCATTTCTCCCCTGAAAAATTCAATAGTCACTTAAGCCAATTTACTTGGCTCCATTCTTCCCCATACTCACACTTGTTTATCCTTACACTGTTACCAGAGTCATCACTATACAGTACATATCTGATCATATCAATATCTTGTTTAAAACCCTTTTTTGGTCCCTTATGTCATGGCCTACAAAATAAATTTCAAATGTGTGTTCAAGGTATACAAGGCCTTCACTCATCTGTCCTCCTCACACATTTTTAAGGCTTGCTATCACCTGACCGATAATCCTTTCATGCCAAATTGTTCACTTACAGTAATCTGCCATATTTTCATGCCTGTAAAATTTTGCTAGACTGTTCTGTCTGCCTGAATAACTTTCTGTTCTTGCATCCTTTATGAAGTATCTCAAGAGTCAGATATTCCATTAATATCTGACTGAATCTCCAAAGTAGAACAGACAACTTATAAACTGACAACTTACTGTGTGATCTCCATTGTTATCAAGAATAATAATTATTTATTTTTGTGATTCCTTCTCTATTAGACCAGAGCTTGCCTGAAGGCAGAGAACATGTATTATTAGTAGTAATAATAGTTGTAGTAGTAAAAGTAGTAGTAGTAGCAGGAGTAGTAGTAGTAGTACTAGTAGTGTGTCTTACCACAATGACTGGCACAGAGTACCTATTCAAAAATTACTGGCTGAAATAACAAATGCTGGCAGGGCTGTGGGGAAAAAGGAACACTTCTCCACTGTTGGTGGGAGTGTAACTGGTACAACCACTTTGGAAATCAGTGTAGAGATTCCTCAAAACCCTAGGATTAGAGGTCCCATTCAACCCAGCTATTCCCCTTCTGGGCATCTTCCAAGAGGAATTAAAAACATCATACAACAATGATATATGTGTACCCATGTTTATAGCAGCACAATTTGTAATAGCTAAATCCTGGAAACAACCCAAATGCCCATTAACCGAAGAATGGATAAAAAAGTTGTGATATATTTATTCAATGGAGTACTACTCAGCCATAAAGAAAGATAAACTTGAGACTTTTACAAGTAAATGGATGCAACTTGAGACCATACTCATAAGTGAAATAAATCAGATTCACATGTGTGAACATTATATTGTCTCCCTGGTGTGAGAAACTGGAAGAGTAAATACGTTCTAAAATGTATGATAGATATTGTGACATGGGACATAATTGTTCAAAAGGAAAAAAGAACTAGAATGCGGGAGAGGGGACAGGAAGGAAGGAAAAAGGAAAAAAACAAAATATAAGATGGTTATGCTACAAGTTTCTCTTAGTTCATTGAAAGGAAACATTTGTGCTAATATCATTTAGAGAAATTTTTATGCCCATATCTTGTACTCTGATTAACTACTTTAAAGAAAACAATACTCAATGTATTAACTATTGTTTTTCTCCTATTATTTTGTCATGAAATTTTGTTTTACATTTTTTCCATTAAAAAAAATCACAGCAACACCAGCGAGATGTCAAGTATGTCCTACAAAGGCCAGGAAAGCAAAACACATGTGCTGTCACTGTAAGTGATATATATATATATGGAATGTGCTATTGTCATGTGTGAAGACTGCCTTAAGTTAGGTAATATGCATGGGATAATTTGAATTCCTTTGCATTTACTTAAGCATGTTCTATGGGCTAGTATATGGTCTATTTTAGAGAATGTACCGTGCACAGCTGAGAATGTGCATTCTGATGTCTTTGGGTGGAACACTCTGTAAACATCTTCTAAGTCCATTCGTTCTCAGGTTTATTTCAGTTCCGATATTTCTTTGCTGGCATTTTGCCTAGTTGATTCATCTATTTGTGAATGGGTTATTAAGTTCTCCACTAGAATTGTGTTGGTGCTTATTTGATTTTTTTCTGTCCATTAATATTTGCTTTATATAGTTGTGTGCTCCTGTTTTTGGAGCATACATATTTATGATTGGTATCTCTTCTTCTTGACGTTTTTCCTAAACAAGTATGTAGTGAACTTCTTGGTCTCTTTGGATCAATCTTGCTTGGAAGTTCACATTGTCTGGTAATAAAATAGCTACCCATGCTCTTTTTCTGGGTTCCTGTCACATGGAACATTGTTTTCCATCCTTTGATTTTCAGTCTATGAATTTCTTTTTGAGTTAAATGTGTTTCTTGTATACAGCATATAGTTGGATCTTGTTTCTTGATCCATTCTACCAGTCCGTTTCCTTTGATTTGTGAATTGAGACCATTTACATTGACGGTTACTACTGGTATATATTGGCTTATCCTTGCCATATTATTTTATTATTTTATTGATTTGCATATGTTGAACTATCCCTGCATTCTTGGGATGAATCCCATTTGGTCATGGTGTATAATCTTCTTGATGATTTGCTGCATTCTGTTTGCTATTATCTCATTGAAGATTTTTGCATCTATGTTCATTAGGGAGGTTGACATGTAGTTCTCTTTTCTGGTTGGGTCTTTTTCTGGTTTTGGTATTAGCATAATACTTGCCTCCAGGAATGAGTTAGGGAGTATTGCTTCCCTTTCAGTTTCGTTAAAGAGTTTGAGGAGTATTGGCATTAAATCTTCTCTAAATTTCTTGTAGAATTCAACAGTGAATCCATCAGGACCTAGGGTTTTCTTTGTTGGTAAGATTTTAATTACATCTTCAATCTCATTAACTGATATTGGGTTATTCATAATTTTTATATCTTTCTGATTCTGCTTTGGCAATTTGTACATATCTAGGAATCTGTCCATTTCCTCTGTGTTTTCTGTCCTATGAGAGTAAAGATTTTCAAAGTAGGTATTGATGATCTTCTGAACTTCCACAAGATCTGTAGTGATTTCACCCTTTTCATTTTTTGTTGCATGAATTTGAGTCTTTTCTTTTTCTTTTTTTAATAAGCTTGCCTAAGTGTTTATCAATTTTATTTATTCTTTCAAAGAACCAACTCTTTAATTCATTAGTTCTTTGTATTGTTTTCTTAGCCACAGTTGCATTAATTTTTGCTCTGATTTTTATGATTTCCTCCCTCATATGGGCTTTGTGCTTGACTTCCTCTTCTTTTTCTAGAAGCCTGAGGTACAATATTAGATTGTTTATTTGAGCTCATTCAGTTTTCCTGATATGAAAATTCACCACTATAAATTTCCTTCTTAGGACCACTTTCATTATTCCCCATATGTTCTAATATGTTGTATTGGCATTTTCATTTAATTGTAGATATTCTTTAATTTAATCTTTAATTTCATTTGTGACCCATTGTTTGCGCAGGAGGGTGTTATTTTATTTCCATGTGTTTATGGAGTTTTGGGGGTTTCTTTTGCCATCAATTTCCAATTTCATTGCACTATGCTCAGATAATATGTATGGCATAATTTGAATTCCTTTGCATTTACTTAAGCATGTTCTATGGGCTAGTATATGGTCTATTTTAGAGAAAGCCCCATGTGCAGCTGAGAAGAACGTGTGTTCTGATGATGTTCGGTAGAACACTCTGTAAACACCTACTAAGTCCATTTTTTCACAGCTTTGGCTCAGTTCTGATATATCTTTGCCTATTTTTTTAATCTAGTTTATCTATCTCTTTGTGACAATGTGGTATTAAGATCTCCTGTTAAAATTGTGTTATTGCTTATTTGGTTTTTCATGTCTACTATTAATTGTCTTCTATAGCTGGGTGTCCAAGGTTATACTTAAATGTAAACCTAAAAGAAGGGAGAAAGTATAACATTGATATAACAATATTTGTGAAAAAAACATGCTATGAAGAAGGGATGGTAATTTTAAAGGCTCTAATGGGGTAACATATCTGGATGTTCAATAAATAGGCACAGGAAATCAGGATGATTGATGCAGAGCAAATAAGTGTGAGGAAATTTAGGAGGTGAGGTGAGAAGATTACCATGAACCAAATTAAGCAAGAATTGCAGACCATGAGAAAGGTTTTAGATTCAATTCTGAGAGAAATGGAAGTGACTTGAAGATTTTGAATAGAGAAACGGTACGACCTGTGTCTTTAAAAGACAGTTCTACTGGTCATGAGAAAATATTTCAGGTAGCAAGGGTGGAAGAAAAAAGACTAGTGAGGGGGCTGTTTCTCTTTTTTAATTATTTAAATTTTATTTTATAAAAAAGGTAAAATGAAATTTCATAACAAGATAACAGGTGAATAACAATAGTTAATACATTGCATATTGTTATCTTTAAAGTAGTTACTCAGAGTAAAAGTTATGGGCATAAAAATTCTCCAATTGATATTAGGACAAATCTTCCTTTTCTATGAACTAAGAGACACTATTAGTATAACTGACTTGTATTTTTTCTCCCTTTTCCCATCCTTCCTTTCCTCTTTCCCCCACCCAATTCCTTTTTCCTTTTAAATAATTTCTTCCCATTTCACTATATCTATTGTACATTTTATTTTATTTTATTTTATTTTTGTGTGTGTGTGTGTGGGTACCGGGGGGTCGACCTCAGGACCTCGTGCACCAGGAGGTGCCCGTGCCGCTGAGCGATATTACCGGCCCCTTTTTCGTATGTGGGTTCTGGGAGTCGAACTTGGGCCCTCGTGCTTGCCGGGCAGGCACTTAAGCCGCTGAGCCATCTCACCGGCCCTATTGTACATTTTAGACCTTATTTGCTCTTTCAGTTTCTCACACCAGGGAGACAATACAATGTTTACACATGTGAGTCTGATTTATTTCACTTATAGGCATTGTCTCAAGTTGTATGCATTTACCTATTAAAGTTTATCCTTCTTTATGGCTGAGTAGTACTCCATTGAATAAAAATACCACATCCTTTGTATGCATTCTTCAGTTGATGGGCATTTGTGTTGTTTCCAGGATTTTGCTATTACAAATTGTGCTGCTATAAACATGGGTTCACATATATTGCTGTGGTGTGATGTTTTTAGTTCTTCTGGGAAGATACCCAGAAGTGGAATATCTGGGTCAAATGGAACCTCTAATCTTAGCTTTTTGAAGAAGGAATCTCCATACTGATTTCCACAGTGGTTGCACCAGTCTGAACTTCCACCAACAGTAGAGAAGGGCTCCTTTTTCCCCACAGAGGAAGCTATTTCTGTGTCATGACCTGTCTTGGGAGCAGGGTCCTGAGCAAGGGAGATGAGAGATTAAGAAAAAACTATAGACATACACTAGAAAGAAAACTGGGCCCAGGTGGGACCTGACCTATCTGAAGGAGAGGCAGCAACAACCCAGCATAGTCTGCCTCTTTATTTATACACTATAAAAAGGGAGAGAAGTGCTTGATGGGGCTGACAGTGCAAGGTCTCAGTGTTTCACTGAGAACACTGAAAGGGAAACATTCTCAATGCTATCTGTGCTATAGTTAATGGGGAAGAACATGAAGGCCAGACACCTGCTGGACTGGCCTTGCTCTAGTCCCAACAACTCGTTTACATAGCTCACCTCTGGTGCTCCATGTTCTCGGGGCTGACCTTGCTCTAGCCCCAAGGAGTTCGCTAACCTCCAGCTCAGCCCCAGCTCATCAGCTCCCCACATTTCTTCGTTCAGGTGAGCAATAACAATGATTTAGTCCAGGGTGAGAGCAGCATAAGTGGTTCAAGATATATTTTGATAAAATAGCTGACATGATTTGCTGAAACTTGGCAGAATTTAATGAATTTGCTGATGAACTGGATATAGTATAAAAAGGAGACATTACTACTTTTTGGCTATTTTATACTTATTTTACTAGTGAAAAACTGATAAAGAGGGGCGAATCAATTTACCTTGTAAACTTGTTTATATCTGCGAGGCAGAGATAGGATTCAAATCTAGTACACTGGGCTCTCAAATCTGTGCTCTTAACTACTGTGCCCAGTGCCTCCTGAATGGAAGACAGTTACTCTGTTAAAAAATGTTGCTATAAGAAAAAATTACACCTTCACTAGAAACCAAATGGAAATTAAAAATAAGGGAAACTTTTGAACTTTAAAATTACCAAAAGTGAAATTGACCAATATCAACTAGTGAGTGTTTTTTTTCCTTGAATTCTGTGTTCCATATGTTCCTGCTATCCCATCACTTGTCTAATCACTGTTATGGAACCACCACAAGATCTTAAGCTAGTCTCCTCCCTTCTCTGAGCATCAGTCTTACCATGAACTAAGTAATAGGGCAGTTCTATGTGGTTTAGTAGGTCTAAAATTTTTTGATTTTTTCAACTATAATATCCTTAACTTCGTGTAAAAACACTAGACATCTTCAAAATGATTTTTCCAAGATATGATAATGATAATATTGTGGATAATTAAAATGGATATGGTTCTAGGGATTTTGGAAAGATAGATATGATTTGAGTAAGAAGAAAAAAGCCTTTCAAGTGCTTCACAGAAGCTGGAAGCAGAAATTGTTTGCCTAATGAACATAAAGAACAAAAAAGGTCAACAGTTTCTCCTGGGAAACAAAGATCTTAGTAGAAAGCACAATGACATTGGCATTGCCCACACTTGGAATGCAGTCTGTCTCTACAATACCAATTTACTTCTCAAAATTTTAATTCCTATATATATAAATTGAGAGTGATGCTAATCTCAACAGTGCAAGTCACTAGTGAATGTAAAGCACAGAGCACACAGACCATGCTAGGTAATCACTAAATGGTAGTATATTTTCCCCTGTCTTCTTTCTCTCTACTATTATTCATCCTCCCATTGGCTAGCAACACAATGCCTAGTATCCAGTAAAGACAGCTCAGGGAATGGTGTGTCACAAATAAATGTGTATATGCATACACATTCACAAAAATAAGGGTTGGGGGTTTTTAGGGCTTGTATCTAGATGTTCCCCCAAAGCCTCATTCAGAGTTGGGGAGTTTTGAAGGTAGCTGAAACAGGGTGTGGGAATGTGGTGTGATTAATGGTGTAATGCTGGGATTAAGGGTGATCCATCCTGGGTGTGGCTGGCAGCAATCAATACGATTGCAGTTTGAATGGAATATAAAAGGAGACATGGAAGCCAGGCTTGCAGCTGCTTCTGCTGCTGCCTTTGCTTGCTGCTTGCTGCCTTGTGCCTGCCCTGCTTTGCCATGGACTGTTTCTCCTCTGTAATGCCCCTCTGCCATGCCACCCTACCATGCCACACTACCTTGAAGCCAGCTGACTATGGACTGAAATCTCTACAAAGTGTAAGCTGAAATAAACATCTTCTCCTTTAACTTGTGGATATTGGGTATTTTGTCTCAGCAATGAAAAAAATACTAAGATAGGGTGTAACTCAGTGATAAAACACTTACCTAGCATGAGTCAGTCCCTACTTCAAACCTCAGCACTACAAAAAATGATATCACTAAATCAAAGCTTAACATTTCTGAAGACATCTCATAAAACTGATTTGAGGTTCCCCACTGATAGAAAACATCCAACTATGTATATTAGGTCAAGCAATATGAAGGTGAAACTTATAGAAAGTAAATAGCATAATCTAGAATCCACCAGTGGCTCTTCAAATTAATAAGCTTTGGTTTTATCGCTTAGTGAATATAACTTTTAATTTAGAAAACAACTAATCAAATTTAAAAGTGTAGTCTCAGGTAACATTCTAATCTTACTGACTCTCACTGCCAGTTTGTCTGGCTGGCTGAAGAAGAAAGAGGGAGGTCATGAGAGCAACTTGAGGGACAATTACCTGCTATAATTGGATTATGATGAGATTTTAATTATTACATTCTCAGATTACAATGAATCTGATGGTAGACTTGTAGATTATTAGAGCTACAAAGATATCCACAAAATTTAAACTTGAACCTCTATTTCTCCTCTCCCATCTGAATGAAACAAGGATGCTGACAAAGATCTATCTAGAGTTATCCCAGGATAGTTACTCCAGGACAGTCCCAGTCCAAGATAGTTCTATTTCATTTTTCCTGAAGTTATGCAAGGCACACTCCTTTTGAAAATCAAACCAAATGTGTCTAAATGCATTGTTCTTCTCCCACTTGGACTGGAATTCAACTTTATTTGAAAGTTTTTAATGAGAATAAATTATATATGAAGAATTTCTTAGAATAAGTATTTGTATGTGTGTGGGGGGGCACATGTGCCTGCATTGCTCTGTAGATGGAGAAAATGACTTAAATTTATAGGAAATGGGACATAACTTTCCAGAATCCAAGAAAATGATTGTCAGACTGGATCACAATCAATTCCAATTCTTTGAGTACTTATTTTGTGCCAGTCATGATGCTGGGAATCTTCACATACACAAGAATCTCATTCAATCATAACAAGTTTGAAAGGAGGGGTAGTCACTTCTTTTTTAACAATTAAGGAAACTGTACCATATACAACAAATGATTTGGCCAAGGTTAAATGGTCAGTTCATAGTTCACTAGTCTGCATAAGACCAAGTGAAGTAGATATAGTGAGACCCTAGCAGAAAGCTTACAAGAATAAATACCCATTTGCTTTCCTAGAGAAGAATTATTCACATTGCTTCTCAGCTGAGGTTAGTACTCAGCAGACCTGAGACATAGCAGAGGCACCTCTGAATTTATAGTAAGAACCAGAAGAAAGAGCATACATTTGCCAAAAGTTTTTTATTGAGATCTTGCTATAGGCCCAAGCCAGAATTTGAATCTGTTCTCAACCAAAAGAACTTCCACCTTGAGGAAACTGGAGAAGGTAAAAATCTTAAACATCTTGTAATGCCAGAAAACGTGCTTCTTTTTCCTGGCGTGTGAGATAAGGAAAGATTATGCAGTTCCAAACTAAAAAGGAACACCTGGAATACACCTGAAAAGCCAAAGGCAGGAAAATGGAGTGTACAGTGGTACCTCAATACATGAGCTTAATTCTCTCCACAGTTCTGGTTGCAAAGTGAAATGTATGAGAACCAAGTCAAATTTCTCCATACTGTCAGCACTGAACCTAACCATTGATTTTATTTGGTTCCCATTCAACTTTATTTGCAACCAGAATTGTGGAAAGAATTGAATTTGTGAACCCAGGTATCATGACTTAGGAAGGAGTTATAAGAGATACAAAGCAGTTCTTGGGCCTCAGAGGGTAGAAAAAAAGCCCACCTAGGTATGCAGGTAGGCAACCCTACAAAAAAAGAAAGTGCCAGTCCCCATAGAGAAGATGTCAGAGGAATCAAAGAGAAATACACTGTAGTGATCTGCAAAGAGTAATAGAAAAATACAATGAATACTTAAAATATAAAAGAGAACTAATTACAGTAAAAGGCACATTTCCAATAAGGATGGGATAAGTATATTCAAAGTGAGGGAGAGTATTTTTAAAGGTATTAATGCCAATGTTTACTTTACTGTAATATATCATTTTTAAAATATTCATATTTTTTATCTTCCCTCATTAATCAAATATTTATGGCAATATCTGCAAAACAAAAATATTGTGATGTGTTCTCATACACCTTTTCTGCTGGATCTGGCCTCATACACCTTTTATCTCTTCCCTAAAGTCAAAATGACCATGGAAGTCTAATGTTTTGAATCAATTCAGGACATCAAGGCTGCCACAACAGCACAACTAAAGATATGAGACAGGACTTCCCAGAATTGCTTCATAAAGTAGTAAGAACAATGAAATAAGTGTATTCAAAATTGAGGGGGAGTATTTTGTAGGGGATTATTGGCAATATGTTTTCTACTGAAACAAATTTTTAAAATTTAAACTGTCACTCTATGTTTTGAGCACACCACATAAATTTGGCACTTTCCTCATCTGAACAATTGGGGTGAGTCATACTCCTCTCACCAGGATGTAGAGTGTGCAATGAGGTTATGTGGAGTAGAGTTCTTGATGACAGGTAAAATGCAACCTAAAAGTGAAGAATGATCATTAAGTTATAATCCAGATAAATGAGGGCAAGCATGTTTCCATTTCATTAAGCTCAGTAGGGAACTTCCTTAAATGCTTTCTCTTGTAATGCATTTGAAAGGATTCAAATTACAGTAATTTTGTTGATACACAACAGTTTCTAAAGGCCTATGCCTGTAGTTGAGGTGATATAAAGTAGGTGGCAAAGGGTAGTTTTCTGGGCACTGATTCAAGCACTTGCACACACATTAGCACGATGTTAACTACTCAGGCCTTCCAACAAGCCTGTTGGAAAATGAGACTCAGAGAGGTAGTTTTACTTCTGCAAAGTAACACAAGCAGGAACTGGCATAGCCAGGAGCCCATATTGTGTCTTTTTAAACTTAAATTCCCTCCAACAAACATCCAGCAGGAAATCAATGGAAAGTAGGAAGCAAGATTTTCACACCACCCAAACTAATAAAGTATTTATACTAGTGAATTGTATAAGTTATTTAGGTATAGTTTAATATCAATAGAAATCACCAACTATTATACAAAGTGATACTCTCACTCCACACAAATAATGTAAACATTATGTACTGCAAACATGTTGAAAAACAAACAAGCAAAAAAGTGAAGAAATGGGTGGAAGGCAGGAAAGGAAAAGAAATGAAAATGGGGATTAAGATGTGTTATATACATATACCAACTTCTTACAAGGAATATAAACATTATGTACTACACATATGTACTAATAAAATAAAATTTTTTTAAATCAAAACTGAATCTTATAAAATATTCATTTATATACCAGGAAGGTATGTAAGAGAATGTAAAATGATAAAAGCAAACAGAAAATAAGTAATAAAATTACAGACGTAAACCTTAACAGATGAATAATTACTTTAAATATAAATAGTCTAGAAAAATAATTAAAAGATTATGGGCTAGAGGTATAGCTCAGTGCTAGAGCACTTATCTAGCATGTACAATGCCTTACGTTTGATCCCTCACACCACAAAATAAAAATAAGATTGGAAGAGTAGCTCTAGAAACATAAACAAACAAAATGTGTCTATAAGAAACTCATTTCAAATATAATGACATAGGCTGACTGAACATAAAAGGGTAAAAAAGGATATATCATGTAATATTGTTTGGATATGGCTTGAGTCTGTCACTAAGAGTTTATGTATTGATGTTGAATTCCACTGTGAGGTGTTATGAGGGTAGGAACAATATAAATATGGTGTTTTGTGGTGGGGCCTTTAATGGTTGATGAAGATTATATAAGGTCATCAAGGTACCATCCCCATGATTGAATAATAGAGGCTTTATAAGATTAGAGAGAGAAAAAGGAAGAGGGTAACACAGAGAAGAGAACTTCCTGTTTCTTGTCATGTGATACTCTGTGTGTCCTTGGGACTTTACAGGCAAGAATTTCATTACTAGATGTAGCCCCTTAATTTAAAGTTACATAGCATGTAAAAGAAGGAGTAGCTACATTTATACGAGATAAAGTATAATTAAGAGCAAAGTAAATCATTCTAAACAAAGAACATTATGTAATAATCAAAGGACTAATGCACGAAGAAGACACAATGATATCAAATGTGTGTATACTAAATAAATAAATGAAAAAAAGGGATGAGGCAAAAAAATGAGATGTGAAACAAGAAACAGACAAATCAAGAATTAAAGCAGACTTCAGCATCCCATTGTCAGCACTGACAGACTGAATAGTTGGAAAATTAACAGATTTAAATTATCTGAACAACAAATGTAGCTAACAGGATCTAACTGACCATATATTAAATACTTCATCCAACAACAGTAGAATACATAAGTTTTCAAGTGTCCATGGAACATTTAGCAATGTAGAGGAAATTCTGAGAAATAACACTAAGCTCAATAAATATAAAATATTTAAAGTCATATAAAGATGTTCTTTGCTCATAAGGAAGTCAAACTAGACATTAGTTTAAAAAAGACATTGTGAAAACCTTCAACATTTGGTAATTAAATAAATATTTCACACAAATTAGTGACTCAAAATGTTTCAAAGGAAGGTAAAAATACATATTTAGGAGAATAAAAAGACAAGATGGACAGGAAGAATATAATTGCAAAGCACTCTTGAAAAAGAACGTGTGCCCAAAACATGCAAAGAACAATAAGTAGACAAACAACCCAATTGAAAGGAGGAAAGATCTTAAGAGTTATGTTATCAAAGAAGATATACAGATGTCACAAAAAAGTGGAAAAAGATGTACAGCATTACATCTCATCAAGGAATTGCAAATTAAAATGATGAGTTACTACTGCATAACTATAAAATGCTTAAAATCCAAAATTCTGACAATGTCAAATGTAGGCAAGTATGTGGAGCCACAAGAACTATCATTCATTACTGATAGAGATGCAAAATTTTATAGATGATTTTGGTACAGCATTTTTGAATGAATATAAATATACTCTTAACATTTGATACAGCAATAGTGGTTCTAGGTATTTATCTAAATGCTGAAAATTTATAGTCACACAAAATATTGTACACAGATGTTTACAGTAGATTTATTCATAATTGTCAAACAGCTGGATCCATGCCATAAGGAAATTTGTGTCTCTAAATGTTTAGAGATAAGTAATGATCTCATCCAATAAACTAAATTCACAGTTTAAGAAGCTAGAAAAAGGCAGTATAAGCAGAAGCAGTGATAGTGAAAATAGAAAAAATAAATCAAACCTAATAATGGTATTTTTAAAATATTAATAAATTTCATAGTATCTTCTAAACAACGGTACAAGAAGAAACATACCATATGTTTTTGAGGCCAACATTATCCTAAGAGCAAACAAAACAAATATTTTTAAAAGAATGAAAGCCAAAGACAAATATCATCCTTAAACGTAGATGCAAAAAACTTTCAACAAGCTGAACATAGAGCTGAACACCTGTAGTTCTAGGTAATTAGGAGGCTGAAACAGAAAGATGACTTGAGCCCAGGAGTTCAAGACCAGATGGGGCTACATAGTAAGATCCTGTGTTAAAAAAATTTTATTAGCAAATCAAATTCATCAATATACAATAAAAGAATAACAAATTATAGAAATATAAAATGAGTTCAATATTCAAAATCAATGCTAAGCTGGGTGTGGTGGTACATGGTTGTAATATCAGCACTTGGGAGGCTGAGGCAGGAGGATCACAAGTTCGAGTTGCAAACTCTGGGTAATGTAGCAAGACTCTGTTGCAAAATTAAAAATAGAAAAGAAGGTGTAGCTCATTGGTAGAGTGCCCTGTGTTCAATATCCAGGACTGCAAAACAATCAATATAATATACAGTACCAACAGTATAAGGAAGAAAATCACAAAATCATATTAAATCATTGTTTTAAAAATTCAGTACCATTCAGGATAGTAAGTGTCAGTAAAACAGAAATCAAAAGGTATTTCCTCAATCCAATAAAGAGCTTCTACAAAACACCTACAGATAACATCATCCTTACTGAAGAAAATTGAATGACTTTTTAAAAGATTGGATTAAAAAAATTACTCCTGGTACCCGCATATTAAAAAAAAAAAGATTGGGAATAAGGCAAAGTTATTCACTTTCACCATGTTCACTATGTATACATAATAGTAAAAGTCCTAGCCAATGAAATAAGGCATGAAAAGAAAAGACAAGACATACAAATTTGACATGAAGAGATTTATTTGCTCCTATTTTCAGGTGGAATGATAATTTACACAGAAAATCCCAAAGACTCTACGGGTGGGGGTCAGGAACTTATGTCATACCACATATGGTAAATGGACAGGAAATAATTGCATTTCTGTATTATCAAATAATCATAAATATATGTAATAGTGAAATACCATTTAAAATACCTCAAAATAAAATTAAATGCTTAAATACAAGTCTAACAAAATATGTATAAATGCCAAAAATGTATCTTGATTAAAGACATTTCAAAAATACGAATGGAGAAAAATACTTAATTCATGGATTGAAAAACACAAGACAGATTTCAATTCTCCAAAATAGTCTATAAATTGGACACAATTCTTTCATACAAAATCCCAGTGGGGAGAAGAAACATGGCTGAATAGAGGAGGAGCCACATTCAGAGCTACTCAGAGAAATTGCACTAAAAACACAGGTAAGTGGAAGAAAGGGAGGGACATACATCCTGAAACCAAAATCAATCTGAAATAAGAGACTCACAGATAAAAAAAAGAGAGAGAGATAGGATTTAATAAAATGGCCATCCAGCCCACAGGGCTGCCATTGAGTCACTCAACCTCTAGTGGAATTGGACCATCATACTAGGAAGTTTAAAAGAAGAAAAGAGAAAAAAGTGGATAGACTAAAATAGTGCAGCTAAATCAAGGCACACAGGATAGACTTGGGATATAAGGTCCCCTGCCTATTTTGCCTTCCTCCAAAGGATGCTGCAGCCCAGCAATAAATTCCACTGACACACAAAGGAGTGAGCTGCTCCCTCCCCAGTGACAAGCCAGCTTTTTTTCTTTCTCCATTTATTTTCTGTTTTTTTTCTTCCTTAAAGTTCATGCAGCAGAGCACTAAGTACAAACTGACAAGATTAAAGATTACAAGGGTTCTACAGTGGCATGTAGTGAATGGAACAACATAATCCCTCCCATGACCTGTGATTAGAGAGATGCAGGGACTTAAATAGCTTGCACTGCAGGACTGAGCAGACTGGGGCTGCCCCCACACCTCTAGCAGGGACAGAAAGTCACCCCACAGCACCCCACCCCACCTCACCCAACAAGAGGTTACATACTACAGCTGAGGCCACTGGTGGTGGCTGGAGAGGCACCAGTGAAAGCATGGAGTAGAACAGCATGACCCCCCTCCAACCCTGGAACCAGTAGCTTGAGAGACTTAAGCAGCACTGCACCTCACACAGCAATGAGTGGGAGGCTAGCATTCTCCCCTTGGTAAAGGAGTAAAAGTTTGGACTGAGCAGCATTGGAAGGCACCTGCAGAAGCAGAGGGTCAGCCCACATCACAGTACTCCACCACACCCAGCAACAAGTGACCTGAGAGGAGAGACTTGCCAGTGGAAGAGGAACACAGGAGGTTTGCAAGGACAAGGAGAAGCCAACTATACATGGGGCTGGGAGCAGCCCCTTGTCTCTGTGTGAGGTCAGTGCAACAACTGGGATAGAGATGCAGAGAGCAATAGGATAAGGAGTGGGACGGCCACTAAGGAACATATAGAAAGTACTGGCTGAAGACTCTGGCACCGATCCCAAACATCTAGAGGCCAAAATCAGCCCTACATCTAGCTCAAACTCTACTGCAGGCTCCGCAAAGTCATTCAGTAGTTTTGAGCTCTCAGTGGACATGAGAGGAATTTTATTTTTTATTAGATTTTATTTTATTTTTCTTCTTTCTTTGCTGGGTTGTTTCATTTAACTTTGTTTTAGGTTTTTACCAATATTTTTGTTGTAATCTTTTGGTCCTCTTTCTCCCTTTCCTGAATTACCTTTCTTGATTTAATCATATTTTCATATGAGTGAATATTCTCTCTCATATTTTTCATTAGCTTCAATAATACCTTGCTTACTTCTTTATTCTTTTTCTTCTGCCATCTCCTCTAGCAAACCTTGCATGATCATCCTACAACTTCCAGTTTTGCTTCTACTATATTTCTCTTCATTTATCTCTCTTTTACCTGCTATCACTCTTAAATTTCTCCACCACAAGTTAAAAACACTCTACCAAGGGTGAACATTTTGCTTACAAGCTCCCAATTTATGTTGGATTCTGTTACATATCTGTTCATCTTGCTCCTATGGTTAAAGGTATGAAAATAATAGTTACCATAGTTTGTCAGTTTCTAAGCTGTTCTTGATGATATTGTTATTGTCAATTGCACTACTTTAGCTAGGGTGTCATATCTGTTGTAATCAGTTGTTCTCACTGGTACAACAAAACTGGAAATATCTAGGGTAATAACCATCACTACAGTCCAGTATCAAAGGACTGGGTACAGAGGCAAATAGATACCAACATCTCAAACTTAATAAATTGGGAATTTAGCATCTTAGGGCAGACACAAAAACCAACAACCTCTTACACATAGGAGACATCCCTGAAGAATGACAATTCCTAAGAAGACCTTGACACTATTGATAAAGCTATGTAGTATAAAAACTTAGAAAAATCAACACAGAAAACAAAGAAAAATAGAAAATGACAAGACACTGAAGCAAAATGCAACCCCAGACCTCCAGCCAACACAGAACAAATCCAGGAGACAATGAGATAGAAGAAAATGGAAAACACAAACCTGAAATTTCTGAAATGATAGCAACATAAATAAGGAAACAAATCCATGAGACTATAGAGGAAATCAGATAGTAAATAATCTCTTGGGTTAAAAAAAGTGATGATGACAATAATGAATAACTGGCTCAGCAAATCTAGAGTGGACATAGATAAAAAAATAATTAAGGAGCAAAGAAAAAAAATGATGGAAATCATGAATGCCCCACATAGGAAATAAATAGAATGCATGAAACAGATTCAAACAGATATCCAGGAAATCAAAAATTCCACTGAAATTTTGCAAAACTGCATAAAAAAATGTGAAGATAGACTATCAGACCTAGAAGATAGGATCACAGCTAGTGATCATGAAAGGAAACATCTCTTTTTTTGTGAGTACGGGGGGGTTGACCTCAGGACTTTGCAAGCCAGCAGGCACCCATGCCACTGTGTGATATCACCAGCCCTTTTTTGTATGTGGTTACTGGGAGTCAAACTCAGGACCTCACGCTTGCCAGGCAGTTACTTATGCCATTGAGCTATCTCACCACCCCATACTTCAAGAATCTTTAATAAGATCTGTTGATGTGTTTTATTACATATATTGATTTGTGTATGTTGAACCATCTCTGCATTCCTAGGATGAATCCCACTTGGTCATGGTGCATAATCTTCTTGATGATTTGCTTCATTCTGTTTGCTAGTATCTTATTGAGGATATTTGCATCAATGTTCATCAAGAAAATTACACATTATAACCAAGAGTGATTCATCCCAGGAATGCCAGGATGGTTCAACATACTCTTGTTAATAAATGAAATATACCATATCAACATAGCCACAAACAAAAATCACAAGATCATCCCAATAGACGCAGAAAAAACATTTGACAAAGTCCAACTCCCATTCATGATTAAAAACTCTAAAAAAATCAGAATAGATGCTGTTTATCTCAATCAGATAAAAGCCATCTATGACAAATCAACAGCCAACATTACAATAAACAAACAAAGGCTGAAAGTTTTCACTCTAAAATCAGGAATAAGACAAGGATATCCACTATCCCAACTCCTATTTAATATAGGTCTGGAAACAAGAGCCAAAGCAATCAGACAAGAGAGAAAAATAAAAGGAAAAAAATAGGAAAGGAAGAATTTAAATTATCATTATTTGTGGATGACTTCATACTCTACATAGAAGACCCCAAAAACTCTACCAAAAGACTTATAGATTTAATAACCAAATTCAGTCACACAGCTGGATACAATGTCAACACTCAAAAATCAATAGCATTCCTATACAAAAATAACAAGTGCACTGACAGAGAAATTAGGGAAACAACAAGTTTAACAATAGCATTAAAAAAATGAAATACCTATAAATAAAAATCAATCTATTGAAGGAAGTAAAAGACCTCTACATTGGAAAATTACAGTACTCTGAAAAACAAGAGTGAAGATGATATCAGAAAATGGAAAGATATACCTTGGTCTTGGGAAGAAAGAACCAACATAGTGACAATGGCCATACTCCTAAAATTGTTATACAGATTTAATGCAATCCCAATCAAAATGCTATTAACATACATTTCAGAATTAGATAAAGCAATCCTAAAATTCACTTGGAACCCAAAGGGACCTAGAGTAGCAAAAGCAATTATGGGCAACAAAAGCAAGGCAGTGAGCATCGCAATCCCTGACTTAAAATTATAGTAAAGAGCTACTGTGATAAATAAAAAAAGTATGGTGCTGGCAGAAAGAAAAAAGTACCAGAAAATCAGTAGAACAGATTAGAAGATAAAGAAACAACTCCAAACACACTCAGCCACCTTATCTTTGACAACGGTGTCAAACACATTCACTGGAAGCAAGATAATCTCTTTAATAGATGGTGCTGGAAAAACTGGCTTTCCAGAGGCCAAATACTAAAACTAGACCCATGTCTATCACTATGCACTAAACTAAAATCAAAATGGATCAAAGATCTAAGTATTAAAACAGAAACACTAAATCTGTTGGAAGAGAAAATAGGAAAAATTCTTGAAGACATAGGTGTAGTCAGAGACCTCATGGACAAAACCCAGACAGCATGGGAAATATTACAAAGCATCAACAACTGGGATTAAAAAGTTTTGCACAGCAAAGGAAATAACCAACAGAGCAAAAAGACAACCCACAGAGTGGGAAAAAATAGCCAGTTGCTTCTCAGACAAAGGATTAATATCTAGGACATATAAAGAACTGAAAATATTCAAATCCCCTAAATTCAAACACCCGATCCAAAAATGGGCATCTGAGATAAATACACACTTCTCAGATTAAGAAGTACGAATGTCAAATAAATATATGAAAACAGAGTTCAACATCACTAGTCATTCAAGGGATGCAAATTAAAACAACACTGAGATTCCATCTCGCTCCAGAAAGAATGGCTATTATTAAAAAATCAACCAATAACAAATGTTGGCAGGGATGTGGAGATAAGGGAACATTTCTCCACTTTTTTTGGTACTGTAGTCTGGTGTAAACACTGTGGAAATCAGTGTGGAGATTTCTCAAAAAACTAGGGCTAGAGGTCCCATTTGACCTAGCTATTCTCCTTCTTGTTTTTTTTTTTTTCCCAAAAGATTTAAAAGCATCATATCACAGTGATATATGCACACCCATGTTTGTAGTGGCACAGTTTGTAATGGCTGAATCTTGGAAACAACCCAAATGTCCATCAACTGGTGAATGGATGAAAAAGATGTGGTTTATTTATACAGTGGAGTACTACTTAGCCACAAAAAAGGATAAACTTGAGACATTTATTGCTAATTGTTTGGACCCTGAGACCATACACTTAAGTGAAATAAATCAGATGCACATGTGTAAATATCACATTGTCTCACTGGAGTGAGAAATCAAAGTGTAAATAAGTACCAAATTGTACAGGAGAAAATGGTGAAATGGGAAGAAATTGCTCAAAAGGAAAGGGGTACTAGGGAGGGGGGAGGGAGAAAGGACGGAAGGGAAAAGAAAAAATGAGAAAAGGAGGATAAAATGGAAACAAAGCTTTGTAAATAAGGAAGGGAAGATGGGTTGAAGGGAGGGGAGCAGAAATGGAGGAAAAGGAGACAAATTAAACATATCACGTACAGGTACAAATTCCCTGTGATGAATGTGATCATTGTATATACCTAAATTGTACCAATAAGCTTAATTGAATTAAAAATAAAGCTATATTATGTGAAAAAATAAAAATGTAAAGTATGATCTACTAAAACAAAGCCCAGGGCCGGTGAGATGGCTCAGCGGCTTAAGTGCCTGCCTGGCAAGCGTGAGGGCCCGAGTTTGACTCCCGGAACCCACATATGAAAAAGGGGCCGGTGATATTGCTCAGCGGCATGGGCGCCTGCTGGCGTGCGAGGTCCTGAGGTCGACCCCCCGGTACCCACAAAAAATAAATAAATAAATAAATAAAACAAAGTCCAGCATTATTCTGTTTTATTTATTAATATACTTAATCTAAAATTATATGGTAAATCAAAGGAACTAAAATAGTTAAACCAATTATTTTAAAAATAAATGAATGCACCTGGAAAGTATATTGTTAAGTGAAATAAACCAGACACATAAGCCTAAATACAACATAGTATATCTCATTTGAGTAAGGCAAAGTAAAATGAAAGAGTAATAAAGGATTGATAGAAGGAGACAAGGGACTGGATCTCTTACAAATGGGAATGTGTATAAGAGCCAAGTGTGAGAGGTGATGGGGAAGGGAAAAGAAATATCTGGAATAAAAATATGACATGTACAGGAACCTAAAAATAGAATATACTAAAAGAAATCTCTCTACCCACTTTTTAGTCCTTATTGTATAACTACATTAATGAAGACAGCATGATATTAGTGGGGGTAGAAGATATATATATATTACTGAAACAGACAGTCTCAAAATAGACTCACTCAAGTACATCCAACTGCATTTTTACAAAAATGCAAAAAAATCAATAGATCATAGCTTTTCCAGCTAACAATTAGATGTACACACACACACACACACACACACACACACACACACACCTTGACTCAAATCTCATACAAAAATTAACCCAGTGTATGTTATGTACTTAAATATAAAATGCTGGGAAGAGTATATGACTATTCAGACTACTATTAGGAAGTTCCTTTAAACAATTTTGTACTCTGACTTTGATGGTTGTAACATGGATTTATTTATATATGTGTGATAAAATTTGATGGAAATATATACACACATACCAACACTAATAAACATGCAGGATGCATAGCAGAGCATTAAAAACTGGTGGAATATGAATGAACACTACATAGAAAATTAATGTTACAAAACTTTTATGTGAGGATATATTTATTTCAAGACAAAAGTACTAAGTCAAATAAAATATATTTGGGAAATATAATACATTGAAATAAAAAATTAAGTGAAAAATAGAATGGGAAAACAAATATCACAAAATTGGAATAAAGACTGAATGGAATGAGGTCTGGGATGTGAGGAAATAGAGAATGGATTGTGTAAAAGAATGAAATGGGAATTTGAATGAAAAGCAATGGAACCTGAAATAACATGTTATATAGGTTATAGATTAAAATTGAAAGTGGAATTTGTTATATTATGAAATACAGAATGGAATTAAATATGGAGTGCAATGCAATACAGAATGATAACTGAATAAATTTGATAGGAAAATGAAATAAGGTAAAAATTGGAAAGAATTGAAATAGAAAAGGAAAAAAGTGCAACAAAGTGAATTATGTAGCTAAATGCAAAATGTCATGGAAATAAGGTGGAAGGGAAAAGTATATGAAATTTAATAGAATAAAATATGCTTGCCAAGCATATATAATGACCTGAATTTCACCCAGTATATTGGGGCAGGGGAGCAAAAATAAAAACAAGCTCTTCTGAAGAGATAGAATTGATTGTGAAAGATGGGCTGAAATAAAAAGTTATATGTAATATAATTTTATGTAATATAAACTAAAATTTAATGTAAACTGAAATATGGAAGGAATTTAATATAGATTGGAGGAGTTGGATATATTGGAAATTGAGATTAAATGGAATGAAATGTAGAGAAGATTGTAGGTTGGAATGGAAAACAAAATTGGTATGTCCTAGAACACAAATTATATAACTGAATATGGGGAGGAATGAAATATCCCCAGAGAAAAAAGGAATGAAAAAGAAATAAGAATTAATTGTGATACAACATGGATTGACATAGGAAATAGAAAAAATTCCATTATAAGTAAATGCAGAATAAAATATTACATGGAAATTAAATTTAAAAACAAGCAAGACATGGTGGTGCACGCCTGTAATCCCAGCACTTGGGAGTCTGAGGCAGGATGATCACTGCAAGTTTGAGGCCAGCCCAGGCTCCAATGTGAATTCAAAGCCAGTGTGAACTGCATAGAGAAACCCTGTCTCAAAAAATTAATTAATTAATTAATTAATTGAAACAAAATATACAACTCTACAAAGAATGACAAATTGAATAAAAATGTGACAAATAAAATATGGAATCTAGTTATAGAAATTAAATAGAATGTGAAATAGAAAATGGTACAAAATATAAGTATTGTAAGTTTGGATGAGAATGTCTGGATTATTAAGTGGAATTCTAATAGGTACAAATTGAATGGAAACCCTGAATTTATTGATGTATGAAATACAGTGTTTAATATGGTAGAAGATAAAAAAGAATACAAAATATAGAATGGTATCATAGTTTCTTTCTTGTACCTGGGACAAAATACCTGACACCCATGGGTTAAAGAAGGAAAGGTTTATTTTAGCTCGCAATTTGTAGAGGTTTAAATCCATAGTGGGGGGCCAGTGAGATGGCTCAGCAGTGTAAGTGCCTGCCTGGCAAGCATGAGGGCCTGAGTTTTACTCCCGGAACCCACATATGAAAAAAAGGGCCGATGATATTGTTCAACGGCACGGGTGGCTCCTGGCATGTGAGGTCCTGAGGTCAATCCCCGGTACCCACAAAAATAAATAAATAAATAAATAAATAAATAAATAAATAATAAATCCACAGTGGGCTGGTTCCAATGCTGGTAGCATGGCAGAGGAGAAACAGTTCATGGCATGGAAGGAAGCACAGAGGGATTAAGGGAGGAGGAAGTATATATACAATTAGGTCGTTCTCCCATTGATGCACTTCTTTCAACCAGGTTTTATACTGCAATGTCACACCCAGCTATAAACTCATCAGTATGTTTATCCTGTATCACACACCCATGACCCAGTATCAAACAGCTACGATCCAGTCATCCCCAAAAGCTCTACCTATGAACACATGATGCTTTTGGGAGACATATAGATTTAAGTCATAACATTCCTCCTCTGGCCCCCCAAATACTCATGTGTATCCCTTTATGCAAAATGTATTTAGTACATCTAAGAATTGCCAAACAGCAAATTCTCCTTGGAGATTTAAGGCAAACTCTTGGTTTCAGGTCCCTCTAAAAATGAAAAGAAAGCTAAACACTTTCAACATATAGTGGTACAAGACAAACTCTCCCATTCCAAAAAGTAGCAATACATGGATAGAAAAGAATGGGAGCAAATAAAAACCAAAATCCAGCAGGGTGAACAGTAAATCCTGTAGTTCCATTTCCAGCACCTGGGGTAATCTATGCCAAGATATGAACTCCAGAGGTTGTTGCCCCTGCCCCTATAGCACTGCCAGTGCTTGTAGCCCTCATGACCTCTCTCTTGGCCTAACTTTGCTCACTTTTTGTGAGTTTCCTCAGATGGTCCACATTCATGGCTTTTCCAGCTTCCAGGAATCTCCACTGTACTTTTGGCTTCACACAGCTTCATGCACTGCCTCTCTGGGACACAATGCTGGCCTCCCAGGCCTTCTTCTGAAATCTTGATGGAAGCACTCCTGAACCCACAACTCTTCCATTCTGAATACACATGAAATCAGCAGCATGTAGATGACACAAAGACCTGCCATGAGCTGGAGCAGTAACTGAGCCCTTTAGTATCTTGCCAGTGGTTTCAGATACTTCTGAGTACCTAGGTAACTGAGCATGATGAATTGAATCCTGAGGTAAAAATTCCCATTTCTGAGGCTGCCTGGTGATTTGGGGCTCTCTGGTCAAATGAAATAATTTCTTCTTTGCAATTTTGAACCTTGAAGCATGGGTTCCTGCTGATTCCTGTGATACCCTCAGGCCATTTTTCTATTATCTTGTTCTGAAGTGCTTGGCTTTTTAATGAGAATCTTTTCAGTAAATAGGTTCTCCTCTGCTCCATATATGCTGGTCACAACTTACTGGAGCTTCCTTTCAGGCCAAATTTAAGATGTTTTAAAACATTCTGCTAGGGTAATTACATTTGATTCTCAAGGTACAGCTGGCTAAAATCCCCCAAAAGTAGGCATGTCACCATTTCAACATGCCTGGAAATTTCTTCTACCATATTAATTAGTCCACTGCCCTTGATTTCAGTCTCCTGAAATAGTTTAAGACAAGGTTAAAATTTAGACAAATTGCCAGACACATGGCATGGAGTCCAGCTGCCAATGAACTCCTTGGTCCAACCTGAAACCTCCTGATCCTGGTACCATCTGGCTGCATTTCTATAATCATTCTGATCTTTTGAGGTCTGACCAGAATTTTCCATCAAGCTTGGCTTATAGGATTCTAGGGCTTCTTCTCCAGGCATCTGAAATATTTCCAAACTTTTCTTAAAAGCCAGTTCCAAAGTCTTCTGAAATACATGGCCTGGTAGCATTGGTGCAGGATATGATACAGGAGATGAACTATGAAAATATTATATGTCCCAACCTGTTAGATGTCCGATACACTGAGTTCATGTTCTCTAAAATTTGAAGAATGAATTCTAGGAGCAATGGAGGTTAAGAGTAGGAAATATTTATTGAGAGGGACAGATACAGCTCCTGAGAGGCAGGAGGGGATCCAAATCGGTTGCCATGGATCCCACTTTACAGGGAAACTTTATAGAGTAATACTCACATGGGTACAAGTGGCTTAACAACTATAATTAACCAATAAGGATACAAGTATAGTCACTTATGTAATAGTGATCCAATGAGCAAAACAAGTCATGTAACAAGTGTGCATGGAAAGAACAAAGACTTTTTTTTTAGGAAATGATGGGTCTAGAAGTCTTGGTCACCCACTGGAGTGACTAATGTCTATCTAGGCTTCATTAGGCCTGATGTTTGTCATTCAAGGATGAATAAAATCTTGGTCATCTCATCTTTATCTTGAGGCCTGGTCTCCAACAGATGTGTCTCCAGCCACAGTTGAGATGTGTTTCACATTTATCTGACTGCTTATAGCATTTCTGCCTAGCTTTGCTGTCTATAACAGAATCACAGCAATGACCCCACTATTGGTGTCAAAATCTCTTACTTTTTCATTACTGGCACAAAATACCCAACATCCATAAAGTTAGGAGAGGAAATGTTTATTTTGGCTTATAGTTTGTAAAGGTTAAAGTTCAACATTGGCTGGTTCCAAGGCATGGCAGTATGACAGAGGGGCATAACAGAGGAGAAAAAATCACAGCATAGCACACAGGAAGCAGAGAGGGATCAAGGGAAAAAGAATGTATACTTCCAGGCTGATCTCCCAGGGACCCACTAGCTTCACCTTATAACATCACACGCATTTATTAACACATAGTGGGCTAAACCAGTATCATATATTTATGATCTAGTATCAGAAATGCATGATCCAGTCACTTCCCCTAAGCCCCACCCGATGAGCACACGAGGCTTGGAGGAGGACATGTAGATATAATCCATAGAAATAAAAAATAATGAAACAGATTACAATTAATGAAAACTAGAACCAAGTTAAATATGGAATCTAATGAAATATGACATGGAAATATAACAGAAATGGAATATTATATGCAAGTGAGTGGAAAATGCAATGGATAATACAATGGAGACTAAATTGAGAGTAAATATATCAGAAGTAAATAGCTATCTAGGTATATAGTGGGGTGGATTATGAACAGAGAGAAAGAATAAAATAAAATATTGATCAAAATGAATTTCAATATTGAAAGAATTATGGTTTTAAACGGAAAATGAATTTGCTATTAAATTGAGAAAATAGGCAGTGTGGAAATATCTAAAATATAGATAGGAAAATGAAATATAATGAAATAAAAATGAAAGGAAGAGAACAGAATGGAATATAAAATCAAAATTATTTATGGAAATGCAATAAAATACATGACAGAATTTTAATGTAAAGTTGATTTGGGAATTAAATGAGATGAGAAAGTTTATCTTTTTTATTCCTTCTAGCAAAATCTCTATTCTTTATTATTTATCCTTTTCATTGTTGGTTTTCTCAGTTACTGTTATCTAATACTATTAATTTTCTTTTACTAATTAACAGCATCTTTTATATAAATTTTATCAACATTTTCCCATTTTCTATTGCTTAATTTTTTAAATTCTCTTTTTTCATGGTCCCATTCCCTGAAACATTTAACTATTCTACAGTAATATAAAGATTTGCCTGTATATTATTTAAATATATTTTACTACAGATGATTACTGTTCTATTGTTAATGGAGGTAGAATTGCTCTATTGAGTAGATATTTACAGTATATCAATATCTACTTTGTCTTGTAGTTTGTGCAATAAATATAGATCTTATTTCTATAGTTAAAGATAGTATATTGTTAGTTATAGTTTGCAATTATCCAGTTTGTATTTGATGCTACTGTTGTTGATTTGACTTCTTTAGCAAAGGTGACACAGTTTTTCCTGTCAATTTATTTGCTCTCTATGGCAATATCTAGATTTTTCTGAGGGTTATAAGCAATGCTGTAGCCCATTACCAAATAATTGTTTATTGGGTCAAACAGGGTCCTTCTTCTCCTCCCTAATTAAGGGGAGTGATAGAATGCTGGCACAGACACAAAGGCCAATAATTAACTGTAGCTACCCTAGAGAACATGTCTGAAAAGTAGACATTACTTAAAGAGGTCTTGAGACTAGTATTAAAGCTACCCTTCAAAAGCTTTTTGCAAGCCATGGCATAGAAAACAAATAAGCAAACAAAAAAGTAGAAAATGAGAATACATGGAAGCAAATTACCCCCAAAAGCTCCCAAATCCCCAAAGCAAATCCAGGAGCCACTGAAGGGCAAGAAATCAAAAACCACACAATGGAAATATCTGAAAAAGTAGCAGTGGAAGTAACAATATGGATCAATAAGATGCTCAGTGAATTCAAATCAGAGATAATAGCAGAGATAATTAAAGGCAAAATGATCCTAATAAAACAAATGATTAGTGAGTCTAGAGAAGATACTAATAAAAGTAGAAGAGTGAAAGAAAGACAATCATGGATGTCCAACATAGAAAAGAGCTAGAGTCTATAAAACACTTGCAAACAGAAATGCAGAAGATTAAAAACTCTATCTGATGAATACACAGCAGAGGCAATCTCTGCAAGGACTGAATATCAGATCTAGAAAACAAAGCTGTTGTAATGATAAACTGTTGAAACATGCCTTAAAAATAGCAAGGGACCATGAAAAATCAACCCAGGATGTGCTAGATGATGCAAAGAAGACAAATCTAAGATTAAGTGAAATCAATGAAAAACCAGAAGATAACATAAAGAGTATAAAATAAACCTATCTGCAGAAATAATACTGGAAAAAGTTCTAACCATGGGAATAAAATTTGACATACAGATAAGTAAGGATATAAAACACCAAATAGTGATGATCAGAAAAGAACTACACTGAAACGTAAAATACTCAAGATTCCAGAAATTCAACACAACAGCAGAATCTTAAAAGCTGCTAGAGAAAAGAAAAAAAATTGCTTATAAAAGAAAACCAGGGCCGGTGAGATGGCTCAGCGGCTTAAGCGCCTGCCCGGCAAGCGCGAGGGCCTGAGTTCGACTCCCGGAACCCACATACGAAAAAGGGGCTGGTGATATCGCTCAGTGGCACGGGCGCCTCCTGGCGCGCGAGGTCCTGAGGTCGACCCCCCGGTGCCCACAAAAAAAAAAAAAAAAGAAAACCAACCAGAATTACAGCAGACTTCTCAACACAAATTGTAAAGTCAAAGAGACCTTGGAGTGAAGTGTTTTAAGCCGTAAAAGAAAACAAATTCCAACCCAGAATGATGTATCCCACAAAATTCTATTTCAAAATTGTTGGAGAAATAACATATTTCTATGATAAAGAACACCTAGAGAAATTCATGACCATGAAACCAGCACTCCAAAAAATACTCAAGAATATCCAAGAAAGAAACCATGAAAATAACAACTTAAGTAGAATGAATTCACCAGTAAAGGGAAGCAAGTAAGTAAATAGAATGGAAAAAAAGGAAAAAGAGGAGGAAAATAATATAATAATAAATTTAAGTCAATAAGTCTATAAGTGATAGATATATCACTTATAAGCATTAATTTGTATGATCCCAATTCAGCAATCGAAAGAAACAGATTAGCAGAATAGAACAAGAAATAATATTCAACAATATATTGCATGCAAGAAACACATTTAACTCCAAATTAAATTCATAGAATGAAAGTAAAAAAAATGTAAAAAATACCCCATTCAATAGGAACTTGGAAAAAAACAGAAGCAGCTATTATAATTGCAGAAAAACTGTATTTAAAGCCAATACTGATCATAAGAGACAAAGAAAGACACTACCTATTTGTTAAGGGAAAATTCAAAGGGAGAAGACAATAATCATAAATATATACACACTAAATGACAGCATACACAACTTCATAACACAAATACTAATGGACATGAAAACTCAGATAAGCACTAATACAATTGTAATAGGAAACCTTAATACCCAACTGTCACAAATAGATCAAATGGACAAAACATCAACAAAGAAATCAGAGTTTAACCAAATCTCAGAAAAAATGGACTTAATAGACATCTTGAGTGTTCCACCCAACAACAGAATATACAGTCTTCTCAGCAACACATGGGACTTTCTCCAACATATACTGCATATTAGCCCATATAACATGGTTAAGTAAATAAAAAGGAACCAGTGTTATTTCATGCATGTTATCCAATCAAAATGCAAGGAAACTAGTAATCAACAGCAAATGACAGCAAAGAAACTACAGAAACTACATGTTACAAAAACATTTGGCAAATAGAATGCAGCAAATCATGAAAAAGATTGTACAACATGACTAAGTAGGATTCATTCTGGGGATGCACAGATGGTTCAACATATACAAATCAATAAATGTAATGTATCACATTAACAGAAGCAAGGACAGAAACCACATGACCATCTCAATAGATGCAGGAAAAGCATTTGACAAAATCCAAAATCTGTTCATGAAAAAAAATGCTAAAGAAAACTAGAATAGAGAGACTTTATCTCAAACTGATAAAAGCCTTCCATGACAAACCCACAACCAACATCATACAAAATTGAGAGAAGATGAAAGCATTCACTATAAAATCAGGAACAAGACCAGTATGTACACAATAAACACTCTTGTTCAGAATAGTCCTCAAGGGCTGGGGATATAGCTCAGCAGCACAGGGCCTGCCTGGCAAGTGTGAGGTCGTGAGTTCGATTACTTGTGCCCCCCCAAAAGTCCTCAAAATATTAGCCAGAGCAATTAGAGAGAAGAAAGCAATAAAAAGAATATGGATGGGAAAAAAGCAGTTAAATTACCATTATTTGCTAATGACATGATCCTCTACAAAGACCCTAAAAATCCCATCACAAGACACCTAGAACTAATAACCAAATTGAACAGTGCAGTGGGATACAAAGTCAGCACTCAAAAATCAATATCATTCCTCTTCACCAATAACAACCTCAACAAGAAAGAAATTAATGAAAACACATCCTTTCACTATAGCATCAAGAAAAAAAATACTTACAAATTAAGTTAACCAAGGGAATGAAAAATCTCTACCATGAAAGATCAAAGAGGATCTCAGAAAATGGAAAGGTACCAACTGTTCCTTGATTGGCAGAGTTAATATAATTAAAATGGCCATAATTCCAAAATTATTATACAGATTTAATGCAATTCAAATCAAATACAAATAACATTCCTCACAGACTTAGATATAAAAACCTCAAAATGGTTCTTATGGAACCAGAAGAAACCTAGAATATCAAAAACAATTCTGGGCAACAAAGGCAAGGTAGAGGGCAACAAAATCCTGCACTTCAAGTTATACTACAAAGCTACAGTGATAAAAACAACACAATATTGGGGAAAAAAAGACAAGACATTGTAATCCATAGAACAGAATAAAAATGCAGAAAAAATCCAGGCACACTTAGCTAGTCTTTCAATAAGGAGTCAAACAACTTCACTGGAGGAAAGATAGCCTCTCTAACAAATGGTGCTGGGAAAACTGGCTTTCCACATGCTGAAGATTGAACCTAGATTCGTATCTCTCACAAGGCACTAAACTAAAATCAAAATGGATCAAAGTTCTAAATGTTAAAAGAGAAAAACATCTGCTGGAAGATAGAATAGGTAAAACTCTTGAAGATGTATGTGGAGGCAAACACTTCATAAACAAAACCATATTTGCACAGGAAATATTGCAAAGAATCAATAAATGAAATCACATTAAACTAAAAAGCTTCTACAAAGCAAGGAAAACCAGCAACAGTGTGAACAGACAATCTACTGAATGGAAATAAAATTTGCCATTTACTGCTCAGACAGAGGACTAATATCTGGAATATATAAAGTACTAAAAACTTAGACTCCCCAAATTTAAAGGCCCAATCTAAAAATCAGCATGAAGGGCCGGTGAGATGGCTCAGCGGCGTAAGCGCCTGCCTTGCAAGCGCGAAGGCCCGAGTTCGACTCCCGGATCCCACATACGAAAAAGGGGCCAGTGATATCGCTCAGCGGCACGGGTGCCTGTTGGCGCGCGAGGTCCTGAGGTCATCCCCCCGGTACCCACAAAAAAAAAAATAATAATAAAAAAAAAAAATAAAATAAAAATCAGCATGAAATGAATAACCACTTCTCAGATGAAAAATTACAAACAGCCAATAGTACATGAAAAAATCCTCAACATTACTGGCCATTCAAAAATGCAAATTAACACAATATTTAGGCTCCATCTCATGCCAGAAAGAATGGATGTCATCAAGAAATCAATCAATAACAAATGCTTCCAAGGCTGCATAAATAAGGAACACTTCCCCATTGTTGGTGGGAGTGTAAATTTGTGCAACCACTGTGGAAAGCAGTATGGAGATCCCTCAAAATCTAAAACTAGAGATTTCATTTGCCCCAGCTATTCCCCTTCTAGGTATCTTCCCTGAAAGAGTTAGTCATATACCATGTATTCTGGCTTGTGTCTAGATGTCCCCCTAAAGCCTCATCGTGGTAATCGGTGGAGATTTTTCAGAGGTGACTGGATATAGAGTGTGTGACACTGGAATTGATTCATGGTGCAATGCTAGGATCAAGGGCACTAGGATTAAGGGTGTGAGTGCTACCCGCCCTAAGTAGCCTTGATGAAATATAAGGGAAAGAGCTGTGGTTTTACCTTGTTGCTTTGCTATCTTCTGCCCACATGAAATGTTTCTCCTCTGCAATGCCTGTCTGCCATGCCACCCTGACTTCAGCCAATTATGGACTGAAATATCTACACACTCTGAGCTAAATAAACCTTTCCTTCTTTAACTTTGGATGTCAGGTATTTTGTCTCAGTAATGAGAAAAGTAACTGAGACACCACAGTAATACATGCATGATCATGTTTATAGCAGGACAATTTATAATAGCTAAATCTTGTAAACAACCCATATGCCCATCAACAAATGAATGGATAAAGAAAATGTATTTATATATAATGGAGTACAACTCTGCCATAAAAAAAGATAAACTTGAGATTTTTTTCATAGAAATGGATGCATCTTGAGGCCATAATCTTAAGTGAAATAAATCAGATGCACAACTTTAAATATCACATTGTTTCTCTTGTGTGAGAAACCCAAGTATAAATAAGGAGCAAAATGGAGCATAGGTCTTTTTTAAATTCAAAGGGGAACAAGATAAGGGGGAGGTGGAGGGAAAGAAAGAAGATTGGATTTAAAGAAAAAAATAAAGGAAAAATGGAAATAGAGCTTCTGTAATTGAGGAGAGGAAAAAGGTTTGGAAGAAGGGGAGGGGATGGGGAAAATAATTAAGTTGAGTTATGTGCATGTACAAATCCCCATGACGAATGTGACCATTATGTAGTGCAAATATGTGCTAATAAATATAAATAAATTTTTAAAAGTGAGATAAGAAAGAAGAGGAAGGAAGTGAGTAAGAAGGATGGCAGAGTCAGGAATCCTGCCTGAAGTTTTATGTATCACTGACTGACCAGCATCATTTTATCATTTGACTGAGTTATCAGAAATTGGCTTAGTGTTTTTAGATGTAGCATGTAACAGATGGATGTTACTCCATGCTGATTATGTTTTCAAGAAAGGAACTTTTTGATGGGGTAGGATCTTTGTCTCTTCATCTTTCAATTTGGATTGCTGGGAAACCAAACAGAAGTAGTTCATGTAGTTTTGTTTTCAAGCTTGAGTTAAACATGAATACTTAGGAAAAGGAAAAGACTAAAGACAAAGATCTCAAAATACCATTATCCAAGGAAAGAGAAAAGGAGGTAAATCCCTTCCAGGATTTAGGAAAGAAAGTGAAAAAAGGAAAGCAAAGGAAAGGAAAGAAAAAAAAAAAAGAAATAAGAACTAGGGCCAGTGATATAGCTCAGTGGCATAAGTGCCTGCCTGGCAAGTGCAAGGTCCTGAGTTTGACTCCCAGTACCCAGTTATAAAAAAAAAAAAAAAAGAAAGAAATAAAAGAAATAAGAACTGAAGGGGAAAATGCCAAAAATAAAAAAAAAAAATGATTCCTGTACTGCCCAATGAGGGATCACTTTTTCAGTGGACAACATAATCAAATGGCCAAATCCAGAACACAGGAGTAGGGAAAAAAACACAACAATGAAGATGTAATTAAAGAGTTCAACAAATTCCAGGAAGCAAATTCAATGCATTTGTACTTATTCAAGAGATCTATACCTATATCGTCATTACAAATAATTTACATAATTAACAGAACTTTATTTATATAGTAACAAATCACAGCCCTGCCCAGCAGACATGGGTTGTCTTATAAATCTCATAACACTGGCTATAAATGAAAATTCAATTACTAGTTTTCCTGACTCTCTTGATGACTTTTTTTTGAGACAGGGTCTCACTTTATAGTTCTGACTGATCTTGAACTCACTATGTAGCCCAGAGTGTCCCAGAACTCATAGCAATCCTCCTTCATCAGCCTCCCAAGTGCTGGGGTTACAGGCATTTGCCACAATGCCTGGATTATGTTGATGACTTGAAGAACCTTCAGATGCTTGATTTATGGCATAATAAACATAAATTTCTTCAGTGGTGTATGGGCTAGATTCTCTCACCACTCTACATTTGCTGTAGTTGTATAAGCACTGTAGAAAACAGCATCAAATACCTGTCAAAATTCAGAATGCTTAGCTTTCAAGAGAACAAAATGAAACAACTGCCTGCTGAAATTGGTGAGTTATACAACTTTTTTATGCTTGATGTAGCTTATAATCAACTTGCACACCTCCCAAAAGTGAACTGCATGCGGACAACCAACATGGGTTTGCAGCACAATGGAGTGCTGGACTTTCCTGAAACAATAGGAAACTTGTCCAGTTTAAGTCACCTTGGCCTAAGATATGATAGACTGCCAGTATTACCCAAATCAATAGCAAAATGCATTGAATCTAAAGAATTAAATTTAAACAACAATAACATTTCTACTTTACCAGAGAAGAGCCCATTATTCAACTCTTGAAGTTGGAGGCTCCATATCATACCATGGTCTGATACAGAGCTGCACATGCTATACAGTGTACAGAAGTAGACTATGATTCATGTTTCACATGTGTATCTGTGTGTGTTTATGTAGATTTTGATATATATGGATGAATTTAAAAGACTGAATTATGTTTTTCTGCTAATAGAAGTATCAGCCATTTAGATTTTTTTAATTGTGTACAAAAGGTTTAAGTTTTCTTTTCTGAAACTGATGAAATTTTTCTGTTGTGTAGTCTGAACAGCATGTTTGCTTAAAATTGTCAATAAATTATGAAGTTAATAAATTTAAAGGACAGAGTATTATACTTAGATATACATTCTCTTAGAAAAATAGTGGAAAATGATTTTGTTGCTACTTTTCATAAAAATTTCCCCTTACTGTCAGATCTTTATAGTATGATAGACTCTGAATATAGAATTTTTCTTTAACTTAGTTTGAAACTTGATATTTAAATTTTATATTTGGTTTACAGTAAGCACAAATCACTGAATTTTTTGTTTTAATTTTCTTTGTCTTAGTCAAAATTAGAGTTTATATCTTCTGTTAAAGAATGTGGCAGATGATTCAACATGGCTGAATAGAGGAAGAGCCACATTAGAGCTACTTAGAGAAAATCAATTAGAAACACAGATAATTGGAGGAAAGGGAGGGACACACATGCTGATACCAAAATCATTCTGAAATAAGAGACTTACAGATCAAACAAAACATAGACATAGGACTTTATAAAACAGCAATCCAAGCCGGGTATATAGCTCAGTGGCACAGCACCTGCCTGGCAAAAGCAAGGTCCTAAGTTCAATTCCCGATACCAAAAAAATAAAAAAGAAAAGAAAAGAAAAGAAAGAAAGCAAAGATGATGAAAAATAGTGATCCAGACCACAGGCCTGCCAGTGGCACTGCCACCTGCATGCTAAGAATCACCATACTGGGAATGCTCCAAGAAACTGATGGACTGCAAAAGTGTGGCTAACTCCACCCAAGCAGGATAGATTTGAGATATAATGCCCCTTGACTCTTTTGCCTTCCTCCACACAGAGGACACGGCTGCCTGACAGCAAATTTCACTGGCATTACTCCCTCCCCAATGCACCACCAGATTTTCTTTATTCTTTTCTTTTCTTTTCTTTTCTTTTCTTTTCTTTTCTTCTTTTTCTTTTCTTTTCTTTCCTTTTTTATTTTTTTTCTCTTGTGCCCTAGTGGCTAACTGGAAACCCAAGTGACAAGAAGGTTAGGGACCTCAGTGGAGGTGGTGCATGACCCTTCCTGCCCGGCAACCAGTGACTTTAGAGAGGGATGCAGACATGTGGAATTTAAACAGCCATGGCACTCCCCCTGTGGGAAAGGAGATTGAAACAGGCCAAGTAGCCTTCAGTTGTCTCAGATGCAGTGGCAGAATTCATGAGCCAGTAAGGTTAGGGACCACTGTGGTTGTGGCTGCACTGCAGTGGTGGCCTCAGCAGTGAAGGTAGTGAGTGGAATAATACAACACCACCTACCCTGTGACCAGTGGCTTGAGAGAATTTAAACAACTTTGTTCTGTGGCACAGTAATGTGTGGGAGGTTGGCACTCCCCATGAGGCAGAGAAGATTGAATTGAGACTGGCTGTCTCAATGTTGGTGGCAGGAGCAGAGTCTACTGTACACAGGACTGGGAGCAGCCTCAGGCTCTATCCATCTGAGGATGCCACAGAAGCTGGGAGAGTGACACAGAGAAATGAAAGGCAAAAAGCCGGTGGGCTGCTGAGGGACATACAGAAAGTTTCTGGCTGAAGATTCTGGCTCCAGCCCCCACATCCAGAGGCCAAGATAAGCCCTAGACCCATCACAAATCCTACTTCAGGCCGCGATCTTTACCCAGCAGTTTTGGGATCGGACTTGGACACTATCACAGAACTGTAGACACCAGAGGAGTTATATTTTTTTCTTTGCTTGTTTTGTTTTCCTTTTTAAGTTTGGTAGGGTTTTTTAGGTTGTCTAGGTTTTTACCTTTACTTTTGTTCTGTTCTATTCACCTTCTTTCTTTCCTCAACTTTCTCTTGATTTTATGATATTTTCATGAGTAAACTTTGTCTTTAGACTTTCTGGTTTGCCTCAATAATCTTTGGCTTTCTCTTTCATTCTTTCTCTCCCGTCCCTTCTCCAGATTCCCAAAGCTTGCATCATCATCCTTTGTCCTCTAGCCTAGCTTCTACTATATTTCTCTTTAATTATCTCTCTGTTTTGTCCCCTATCCCTCTTAAATTTCCCCACACAGGGTAAAATCACTCTAAGCAGAAACTCTTTGCATCCAGTTCCTGTATCATGTTGGATTTTGTTGTGTAGATCTTGCCCCTATAGTTAAAGGTACCAAATTAGTAGTCAACATAGTTTGTCAGTTTTTCAGGTGTTCTCCCTAGTGTGACAGTACTGTGATTGTCTGGGGCCATAACCACCAATATATTCAGTTACAAAAGGACTGGGTGCTGAGCCAAATTAGTAGCAACATCTCATCTTTAATAAATTGGAAAGGTAGGATCTTAGGACAGACACAAAACCAAGAACAACCTACACCTAGAAGACATCTCTGAGGAAGAGACACTTTCTAGAGAAGCTTTAATACTAGTGATAAGCTATCTACTATAAGAAATTTACAGGCATCAACACAGAAAACAAAATGAAATAAAAAAAATAGAAAATGACAAGATGCAGAAGCAAAATGCAACCCCAGACCTCAAGCCCATCCAAGGCAAATCCAAGAATCAATGAGATAGAGGAAATCAAAAGCCACCTATCTAGGGCCAGTGAGATGGCTCAGCGGCATAAGTGCCTGCCTGGCAAGCGCGAGGACCCAAGTTCAACTCCCGGAACCCACATACAAAAAAGGGCTGGTGATATTGCTTAGCAGCCTGGGTGCTGGCTGGCATGCGAGGTCCTGAGGTCGACCCCCGGTACCCACACACACAAAAAAAAAACCACCCACCTAAATTTTCTGGAATGATAGCAGTAGAACTAACAAAAACAGATGTATGAGGCTACAAAGGAGATCAGAGGAGAAATAATGTCTTAGGTAAAAAAGAGAGAGGGGGAGAGAGAGAGATGATCACAGAAATGGATGACTTGCTCAGCAAATCTAGAGTAGACATAGATAAAAAAAAGAGGAGCATAGAAAAATGATGGAAACCTGAATGCCCAACATAGAAAAGAAATGGAATGCATGAAACAGATACAAGCAGATATCCAGGAAATCAAAAATTCCATTGAAAGTTTTCCAAACTGATTGAATGAAAGTGAAGACAGAATATCAGACTGAGAAGGCAAGATCACCATTAGCAATCAAGAAAAGAAAACTCTCTTACAAATAGCAAGGGACAATGAAAAAACAATCCAACAGCTGCCAGATGATGCAAAGAAGAACAACATAAAATTGATTGGAGTTAATGAAAAAGCAGGAATCAGAACAAATGACTTAAAAAAAAAACTGTTTACAGAAGTAATGACAGAAAACTTTCCAAGAATAGAAAAAGAGTTTGACATACACATAAGTGAGGCATATCAAACTCCAATTAGTCATAACCAAAATTAATCTAAACCATGGTATATAATAATATAGATGCCAGAAATTTAGCATGAGAACAGATTAAAAGATGTTAGAGAAAAGAAACAAATCTCCTATAAAGGAAACTTCATCAACACAGCAGACTTCTCAACACAAATCTTTAAATCAAGGAGAGAATGGAGTGAAGTGTTTCAAGTCATGGAACAAAACAAACTCCAACCCAGATTGGTGTACCCTGCAAAATTATCTTTCATAGTTAATGGAGAAATAAGATACTTCCATGACAAATAACAACTGAAGAAATTCATAACCACCAAACAAGCACTACAAAGTGTCCTGAAAGATAATCTAGAAAGTGATAAAAAAGAATTCAATTCCAAGAATACCAATAGAAAGAAGCCACCACACAAGGTAAGCAGTTAAGCAGAGGAGAAAGACTGGGAACCAACAGCAGGAAAATAATATGAAAGAGGATAAGCAAATGCATATCAGTTATAACTATCAATGTAAATGGTCTCAATTCACCAATCAAATGAAACAGACTGGCAGAATGGATCAAGAAACAATATTCAACAATATGCTGTATACAAGAAACACATTTAACTCAAAAAGAAATTCATAGACTGAAAGCCAAAGGAAGGCATACAATGCTCCCTGTGACAAGCCAGAAAAAAGCAGGGGTTTTTACTTTATTTGCTGACAATGAAAACTTCAAGTCAAGGCTAATGAACAGACAGAGAAAGTCACTACATACTTGTTGCATAAATATCCCAAGAAGAGATAACAATCATAAATATATATGCACCAAGTACAGGCACACCCAATGATACAAACAAATATTAATGAACATGAAAAATCAAGAAAGCACTAATTGCAATGGGTAAATTTAATATCCCACTGTCACAAATACACAGATCAACAAGACAAAAAAATTAACAAGGAAATATCAGAATTCAACCAAACCTGTGAACAAATGAACTTGGTAGATGTCTACAGAGTATTCAAACCCACATCAGAATACATATTCTTTTCAACTGCACATGAGATGTTCTCCAAAATAGATAATATACTACCACATAGAACATGCTTAAGTAAATGCAAAGGAATTGTAATTATCCCATTCATATTATCTGACCATAGTTCAATGAAATTGAAAATCAATGGCAAAAGAAACCACGAAATCTCCATAAACACATGGAAATTAAATAACACTCTACTGAACAACCAGGGGAGGTCAGATGAAATTAAAAAAAGAAATTAAACAAAGAAATTAAACAGTACCTACAATTAAATGATAATGCTGATACAACATACCAGAACCGATTGAGCACAAATTTCTTGTTTTATTTTTTGAGGAATTTCAATATGGATTTTCATAGTGGTTGTACCAGGTTAGACTCCTGCTCACAGTAAATAATTGTTCCTTTTTCCCTGCTGCCTCTCCAGCATTTACATTTGATTTCTTGAAGATAGCCATTCTTTCTGGAGGGAGATGAAATATTAGTGATATTTTAATTTGCATTTCTAAAATGGCCATCCATGTTGAACATTTTTTATGAATTTATTGGCTGTATGCTCTTCTGAGGAGGAGTATTTATTCATTTGAGATGCCCATTTTTATTGGGCCTTTTATTTGGAAGATGTACTTTTTTGAGTTATTTACATGTTCTAAATGGTATTCTTTTGTCTGAGGAGTAGCTGGGAAACTTTTTCCCATACTGTAAGTTGTCTCTTCAGTCCGTTAGTTGTTTCTTTTGCTGTGCAGAAGTTTTATAATTTGATATTATCCTATCTGTTGATTCTTGGTATTATTTTTGTGCAATTGTTCAAACAAATCTTGTCTATGCATGTGTCTTCAAGAGTTCTACATATTTTGTCTCAGAGCAGATTGTTTGTGTTTTATTATTTATATCTTTGATCCATTTTGATTTTAGTTTACTGAATGGTTTCTGATATGCTTCTGGATTCAATTCTTAGCATGTAGATAGCCAGTTTTCCCAGCACCATTTGTTAAAGAGGCTGTCTTTCCTATTGAAAAAGTAGTATTTGACTCTCTTGTCAAAGATAAGGTAGTTAAATTTGCATTGCATTATTTCCACATTCTCTGTTCTGTTTCATTGATCCAAACATCTTTTATTTTGCCAATTTCATACAGTTTTTACCATTGCAGCTGTGTAGTATGGTTTGAAGTTGGAAATTGTGATGCCTTCTTCTTGCTCTTGTTGCCCACTATTGTTTACAATATTCTAAGTCTCTTCTGGTTCCATAAGAATTTTGAGGTTGTTATTTCTATGTCTGTGAGGAATGGATTAGTATTTTGATTGGGATTACATTAAATCTGTACAATAGTTTTGGATGTATGGCCATTTTAGTTACATTGATTTTGCCTATCAAGGCACAGGTGATATCTTTCCATTTTCTGATATCCTCTTTGAGCTCCTTTTTCAGAGTGCTATAGTTTTCATTGTAGATGTCTTTAACTTTCTTCCTTAATTCCTAAGTATTTCATGTTTTCTTGATGCTAATGCAAAAGTTATTGTTTTTCTAATTTTGTTCTTGATGAGTTACATTACTTTTATTGATTTGTGTATATTGAGCCATCCCTGCATCCCTAAAACAAATTCTACTTTGTCATGATATATGAACATTTTTGATGACTTATTGCATTATGTTTTCCAGTATCTTATCACTGTACAGGAATACTATTGAATTTTTTGGTTTAACTTTGTATCCTGCTATATTGCAGAATTTGCTTTTTCATTCTAGGAGTCTTTTTATGGAGTTTTTGGGATCTTCCATATAAAGGATGAATTAAACTGTAAATAATGATAATTTAACTTCTTCAATTACTAAACATATCCCTTTTGTTTTTTTGTCTTGCCTGATTGCTGTGGGTAATGTTTCAATAATTATAATGGACATGAATAGTAATTAGTAATAGCAGACATCTTTGTCTTGTTCCTGATTTTAGAGGGCAAGTTTTTAGCTTGTCTCCATTTAATATTTTTTGGTCACAGGTTTTTCATAGTTGGCTTTTATCAAATTGAGGCAAAGGCTCTCTACATCTGTATTTTCCAGTGTTATAATCATGAATGGATGTTGGATTTTGTCAAGTACTTTTTCTGTGTCTACTACTAGGATCATATTTTTGTCCTGTCTTCTCTTTTTGTGGTGTATGACATTTATTTATTTGTGTATGTTCAACTATCCGTGCACCTCCAGAATTAATCCTACTTTATCATAATGTATGGTTTGATGACCTATTTCATTATGTTTTCTAGTATCTAATTGAGGATTTTTGTGTTTATGTTCAATAAAGGGACTGACCTTTTTTTTTTTTTTTGAAGAGTATTGCAGTTAGATATCCTCTAAAATTTGTGTAGAATTCTATAGTGCTTCTATAAGGACCTGGACTTTTTTAGTTGACAGTGTTTTATTACTTCCTTAATTTCATTGACTGATATTGGTTATTTGGGATTTTCATACCTTCTTTGTTCACCTCAGTAGCTCATACTTATCTAGTGATCTACCATTTCTTCTGAATTCTCCATTTTACCACAGTACAATTTCTCAAAGTAGTTACTAATGATCTGGATTTTGGGATAATCCATTGTGGCTTCCCTGTTTTCATTACTAATTGCATGGATTTGGTTTATTTATTTTCTCTTTTGGGTAACATTGGCTAGGGTTTGTCAATTTTGTTTATTCTTTCAAAGAACCAACTCTTTGACTCATTGATTTTTTTAATGAGGGTGGCGGGAGTCAAACTCAGGACCTCATGCTTGCCAGGCAGGCACTTATGCCACTGAGCTATAACACCGGCCCTACTCATTGATTCTTTACACTGTTTCCTTAGCTTCAGTTAATTTCTGCTCTGCTTTTTATAATTTCCTTCCTCATACTACCTTTGAATTTGGATTTTTCTTGTTTTTCTAAGACCTTGAGATGCATCACTTTGAGATGCATTATTAGGTTGTGTGTTTGAACTTGCTCTTTGTCTTTTAATGTGAGCATTCACCTACAAATTTCCCTCTTAGAACTGCTTTCATTGTGTCCTATAGGTTCTGATATGTTGTAGTGACATTATTGTTTGATTCTGGAAACTGTCTAATGTCTTCTTTGATTTCTTCTGACCCACTGATTATTCAAGAGGGTATTGTTTAATTTCCATCTGCTTGCCTAGTGTCTGTCATTTCTTTTGCCATTGATTTCTAGTTTCATGGTACTGTGATCTGATAATATACATAGGATAATTTTGATTATCTTTCATTTACTTAAGCATATTTTATGGGCCAGCATGTGATCTATTTTGGAGAAATTTCCATGTGCTACTGAGAAGAATGTGTATTCCATTGTTGTTGGTTGGAACACTCTGTAGATATGTTAACTCCATTTCTTCAAAATTTCGATTCAACACTGATATTTCTTTGATTCTTTGTCTCATTGATCTGTCTGTTTATGATAGTAGGGTATTGAGGTCTTTCATTGCAATTGTATTAAGTTTTTGTCTGATTTTTCATATCCATTGGTGCTAGATTTATAAAGTTGGGTGCACCAGTATTTGGTGTGTGTATGTTTATAATTGTTATCTCTTCCTGTTGAATTTTTCCCTGAATCAGTATGTAGTGACCTTCTTTGTCTCCCCAGTTTTGGCTTGAAGTCAAATTTGTCTGAAATTAGGATAGCTAATCCTGCTTTTTCCATATTCCCACTTCTTGGAATATTGTTTTCCATCCTTTACTCTTAATCTATGATTTTCTTCCTGAATTAAATGTACTTTTTATATGCTGCATATCATTGGGTTTTGTTTCTTGATATATTCAGCCAATCTGTGTCTTTTGATTGGGGAATTGAGACCATTCACAATGAAAGTTACTACTGAAACCTATTCTTTTTTTCCTGTCATTGCATTATTTTCTTGCTGCTGATTTCCTTATTATTTTCCTTCTGTTTTTCTGTTCATCCCCAGCAACATTCATTGTATTTAACTTATTAGCATTTGGCACTTTATTGTCTCTTCCTAGGCTATCTCTAAGAATTTTTTGTAACGCTGATTTGATGGTCATAACTTTCTTGAGTTTCTTCTTGCCATGGAAATTCCTTATTTCTCTATCAACTTTTAGGAAAGCTTTGAGGGATATATAAGACAGGGCTGTGTTATTATCTTCTACAGTTTAAAATGCTTTACTCAGCCTCCTGGCATTTAAGGTTTTTGTCAAGAAGTCTTCTGCAGTTCTAATGGGTTTACTTTATATGCAGTTCATTGCTTTTCACTAACAGTTTTGAAGATTTTGTCTCTGTCATAGAATTTTCATACTTTGAATATCATGTGGCATAGAGAAGTTCCATTTTGGTTATTGCTATTTGGAACTATGTATGCCTCACTTATCTGCATGTCTATTTCTTCTCCTATTTGGGGGAAGTTTTCCAGGATTATTTCTCTAAACAGATTTTTTATGCCATTTGTGCTGTCTTCTCATCTTTCACTTATTTCAATTACTGTTAGTTTAGTCTCCTTTACATTGTGTAGCAACTGTTGGATCCATTTTTATGTTTTTTTGTTTGTTTCTTTTGAGACAGGGTGTCACTATGTAGTTCAGACTGGCCTTCATCTCACTATATAGCCCAGGCTGACCTTGAACTCACACTGATCCTTTTGCCTCAGTCTCCCAAGTGCTGAGATTATGGGCATGTGCCACCATGCCTGGCTCATGTTGTTTTTTAAATGTCTTTTTTTTTTTTTTTTTTTTTGTGGGTACCGGGGGGTCGACCTCAGGACCTCGCGCGCCAGCAGGCGCCCGTGCCGCTGAGCGATATCACCGGCCCCTTTTTCGTATGTGGGTTCCGGGAGTCGAACTCGGGCCCTCGCGCTTGCCGGGCAGGCGCTTAAGCCGCTGAGCCATCTCACCGGCCCCCTTAAATGTCTTTGAGTCACTGGTCTTCTGTTCTCACATTGGTTGCTTGTGTTGCCCATTCTTCCTGTATAATTTTTAATCTCCAATATTTCTGATTGAAACTTTTTCATGGACTCTAATTTTATGCTACACTGGTAATTCGTGCTTTGAATCATTTCATTATCAGTTTAGTTGTATCTTCTGTGATCCCACCAAGCACCACTTTGCTCTGTTTTCTGACCTCATCTGTTATGCTTTCAAGAAATTCTTGTATGTGGGTTATGCTGTTCTCCTTATCAGTGCCCCTTATGTTAGCTTTGTAGGATTTGGGAGTTTGAGGAGGCATTTTCTTGTCTTCTCATGTTTCTATTTTTTTTTTTAATTTGTTTGTTTGTTTTGTTTTGTACTGAAGTTTCTGGGAGCTTGTAGGGAAATTTTTTGCAAGCACAGTGATCTCTTTGGCTTTTGGTGTTATATTGTGGGCATGGCTAACTATATTCCTTTGCCTCTGCTTCAAAATCCAGCCATCTCGGTCAAATTGGAGACAGGGATGCAACTTAACAGCCCAAAACTGAGTTTTTGGGAATGTACCTCAGTATTGTTAATGTCAGAATTGAAATCTGAGTATTGGCTTTTAGAGAAAACTAATTTATAGAAAAAATTATGTGACCCTGGAAGTTTCAAGCAATCAGTTATGGTAGTATTGTCCCAGACAAATTGGATACTAACATACCCTAAAAACCAACTATATACCATGCTTAACTCTAGAGAAGAAACCTGCAATTATAAACATTAAGACATCTCAGGTATTGACTTACAGTTAATATGTACTAAATTTGACAGATATATATCTGCTATTTTTAGAAAAGAATTTAACAGTAATTTTATATTGTTAACTATATAAAGATTAATAAAGCTTAGTTGCTTTTGTAAAAGATGCAGTGGGTTGGAAATGGGGGAATGCAAGAATTAAAATTTGAAGCCTTAAATTATAGGATGTGAGAAGGAGGAGAGAGAAATGGGACAAAGGATTGTATTAGGGATTGAAAGGATGTTTATAGAGTTCAGTAAAGATAACAGGAAAAAAAATACCAGGAAATAAAATATAAAACAAAAAAGAGAAAAAAGTATATATGGAGAATAAAAAGAAAAAATTAATGGGAAAAATTTAAAGGAAGAGAGGGAAAAAAGAAAAAGAAAAAATAAGAAAAAGTGATAGAAAAAAAGACAAGGAAAATCCTCTAAATCCCAATATACAAATGGTGAAGAAAAAGGAAGGAGAAAAATTTTCTCTGTGATTTTGATAGTATGTTTTCCTTCTGGGACCTGAAATTTTTAGGTGCAGCAATCTCAGTTTTATTTGAGGCCCCTTTGCTTTTCTGAGGCTCTGGCAATGTCCAAGTCAAGATGTGTCTCTGCTCACACCACTAGATACAGTAGGCAGTCAAACCCCAGATCCATGTTGGATGCAGACATCTGTAGGCAATAGGGTAAGGGTTCAAATACCCAAAATTGAGACTTTCAAATCCAGCACAAAACAGGCTGTGCCTGGCCTCTTCCCATACTGCGTTGGGCCTGTATCCTAACCAGATGAGCATAGCTCATAAGGGGTCTGTTTCCAGCCTGCCTGCTCCTTCACTGTGGTGGTGTCCCTTGACTGTCTCTCACCCTGCCACTGTGGGAGGGTAATATTGAGAACCCAGAAATGAAGCCATACGATGGCTCTTCTTAGTTCCATGTTCAAACACTCAAGCCTTTCCCAGAATTGTGCACAAGCCTGCACTCTCTCCAGGGATATGGTGGCTGCCTGAACTGGGATCACTCACCAGCTGTTGCCTGTAGAAAGACTCCCATGGGAGCAGAACTGTGTGCTGTCTCCAAAGATCTCACCAATGGACAAGTCTGATCCACCACTGCATTTCCCCTTCAAACCCTCTGAAGTCCCCAGCATTCACTCTGTTTCATAGTTTCTGTCTCTCTTTCCCATGAGCCAGGAGCTGGGGAGGAAATTCCAGAGCATTTATTCTCCTCTCAGCATTGTGTTGTGTCTCTTCAATTTCTCTGTACCCTTTAGTTTTTTTGTCAGTTCCTTCCTGATTTCTGCAGATCTACTTCTCTTTTATTTTCTTCCCCAAATTGTTATTTTCCAGGGTCTGTATTTTGAATCTTAGAAAGACTGAATTCCTGGTGTTCACCACTTCACCATTTTTCTAGGAACCTGAAAATTTTTTCCTTAAGGTTGGAGGAACAGAAACATGTAATAAAAAAGTTTACTTTATTTCTGTGTTATAAATGCACAAAAATAGCAAAACTTTGGCAAATAAAGAAATTACACATGAACACATTCTACATATGTATACACAATCCTATATAGATATGTATTTATTGTAGTATAAATTACTATACATATTTTTAAATATTTTCCCCCTATCCTTGTATAATAAAATGAATTTCTTTCCTTGAAAACTACAGTATATTTACATATTTACATTTAACAGTGTATTTTGGTTCTCTATCTTCACTTGCCTTGTACCTCTTTCAGTCTGGAGTATCTGTGTCTAAGCACAGTATTTTGCCACTGTGCTGTATTGCTGCTCAACTAAATGCACTTTTCCCCATATGTGAGGCACCAGTTTCAGACAATTCAGTTCAGTAGCATTACTTTTAAGCTCATCTTTATTTTCTTGGTAGTTGGTAATACAGTTACGGAAAAGAGGCACATGGCATATGACCCATTGTAAGTTCTGTGTATGCTCTGTATGACAGGCATGTGATATTTGATATATTTTATTGCATTTACTGCCTTAAAGTCTAGCAGAATTGTAATGTGTGCCTTTTTCAGTATTTTTACTGTTGTTAGTGAAAGTCTAAGTCAGTTTATATTGAGAAGATTCACAGAACAAGTGCATTCTGGATATCATATAAAAACCACTTCCATACCATGACTAACTACTATACAAAATTACATACTACTGCTTTTTCTAGAAGCCATGAGACCTGCAACCACAAGCAGTGCCATAGGGAGGAGTCACCAAAGCCCTTTGGAGTTCACAACTTGCCACAAAATTGCTGGGGATGCTGGAAGTGGAACTGTGGTGTTTAATATTTTCCCTGCTGGATTTTGGTTTTGCTTCATTCCCATTCCTTGCTATCCCCATTTGTAACTTGTAATGGAAATGTCTCTCTTCTGCCATTGAATGTTGGAAATGTTTGACTTTCTTTTCATTTGTTTCAGAAGCTCACAGCTGAAATTTTGCCTTAAATCTCAGAAGAGACTTTGGTCTTGGACTCCAGGAACGCTGAAACTGTTAGGCAACTCTTGGAGATGGACTAAATGCCACTTGTATAAAGGAATGTACATGGATCTTTGGGTTGCCAGGGATGGAATGTTATGGTTTGTGTCTGGATGTCCCCCCAAAGCCTCATGCAGTCATAAATGAGGCTAAGAGGTGGCTGGATCTAGAGTACATGACACTGGAATTGATTCATGCTGCAATGCTCTGCTCAAGGACACTAGGATTAAGTGTGTGAGTGCTATCTGTCCTAATTTAGATATAAGGGATAGAAAGAGCTGTGGTCATCCTTTGCTTGCTTGTTTTGCTACCTTCTGCCCACCGTGAACTCTCTCCCCTCTGCAATGCCTGTCTGCCATGCTACCCTGCCTTGGAGCCAGCTGATTATGTACTGAAACCTCTACGAACTGTGAACAAAATAAACCTTTGCCCTTTTAACTTTGAGTGTTGCATATTTTGTCCCAGCAACAAGAGTAAAGTAACAAAGTCATCTACACAAAACCATTAAAAAAAATAAAACTATGATATTGATAGAATTTTGCAGTGTTTTGTTTCTTTCTGGCACTCAAATTCAGGGGTAGATTTGAGGTCAAGCTTATGTTTACAATTGGAAATTTTATAAGGACCAACTAAGGAATGCAAGGTAGGTGAGGATATAAAACTCTAGAATATTTAAATGCATTGTAAAACTACATAGATGTCACTGGATTTTACCAAGTAATACACTTTCTTTTTTCTTTTCCATCTACTGTGGCGTCACAGTTAAATTTTCTTTTATAAGAGGAATTTGTTTATTACAGCTCTAAGAAAAGAAATTAGAGTGAAGGCATCATAAATGAAATGAAATCACTATAAAGTAGAATGGAACAGGAATTATAAATTGGAATGTAATTAAATAGAAATTGAAGTGAAATATAGAACAAAATAGAAATATAATAAACAAGGTAAGAAATTGAATACTTTTGGAAATAAAATGTAATGCTACACTGAATCAAATTACATAGAAAACAGAATAGGTATAGAAAGATACAAATAAATTGTTGAATAGAGAGTGGAATAAATGAAACATAGAATAGAAAGACAGGTGACATGTGACAGAATGTGGATTAGGAAATGAAATAGAAAATAGAGTGAAATTAATTTAAATATAAAATGGAATTGAATGGCAATTGGAATATGGAACAGTTTATGGATTGAAACAAAATTGACTCTGGCTTGGAGAAAAGGATGGAACAAAATATGTAACAAAAATTAAAGTAGAATTTAGGGTAGAAAATAATATCAACTGATGTATGGAATGGAAATTACATCAAAATATAATATAAAATAAATAAAAAGTAATAAATTATAAGAATGATAATATAATGCCTAATTAATTTGGGAATAAAATGTGATAGGAGATATACTGTAAATTACAATAGAATGGAATAAATAAAATATGTAATTAAATGGAATACTGAGTGGAATAACATAGATTTAAAATCAAATTACATAGAATTACAAACAATGAAATATAAAATAGTTTATGGAATTAAAGCTGGAATTTCTCATAAAATAGAATCTAGTTTCAAAAAGAATACATAATATTTAAAGAGAATGAATCATAATGAAATGTTATGAAATTGGATGTGGATTAAAAATGGAGCACAGCAGAACATGGACTCAAATAGAATCATTCATGGAAGTAAATGAAAACAAATGTAAAGTAAAATGAAATGAGAAATGGAATACAATAAAAATTGAATAAAATATGGAAGAAAATGACATACGGAGGAAATTCAATATAAATTGAAAGTAAAGTGAAAGATTTTTTTTAAAAAAATGCAGTGGAATACAGCATCATTTAAGAACTGGAGAAGAAAAATGAAACTTATTGGGAGTGCAGTGGCACATGCTTATGATCTTAGATATTGGGAGGTTGAGGCAGGAAGATCTCATTTTCAAGGCCAGCCTGGGCAACTGAGTAAGACCCTACCTCAAGTAAAATGTGATGGGGTTGTAGCTCAGTGGTAGAGTGTTTGCCCAGAATGTGAAAGGCTCTGGGTTCACCTAGTACTGTCAAACAATAGGAAAGGAGAAGAAATGCATGGCATTACAGAGGAATAGGTAATAAAATGAAATGGAGAATACTGACAAAAGGATAAAATCATAGTGGACTGAAATTTATGAAAATATAAAATGGAAAATTTGATGAGTAGAACACAAAATCAAGCAGAATGTCATGGAAATAGAATGGGATGAAATGTGAAATTTAATATAAGTAAAATTCAGGGCTTGGAATGTAACTTAGTGATAGAACACTTGCCTAGCATGTGGAAGGCCCCAGGTTCCATCTCTAGTAGCACGGGGTGGGAGATAAAAAAACAAAGGAAAGTACACTGAATATGAATTGTAAGGAAATTCAACATGAAGTGCAATTTATTATGAATTCAAATTTTGATTGGCCTATGACTGGATTGCAAAACAGAATTTATTAAGCCAAAGTGTGAAAAATCCAAGGAACTATGGAAAAATAGAACGTAGATCATAGAAAATAGAATACAGATTGCAACATCAAATGAAAAGTGGAACAGAATGAATTTTGAGCTAAACAGAATATCACCCAGAAATAGAATATAGTAGATATTGAATTCAGTGAAATGAACAATGTACTGTAATAGAATATCCAGAAGACAAAAATTTGAATGAGACATAATATATAGTGAAATAAAATATGGGATGAGATGGAACATGGAACTGATGGATTATGAGCACAAAACACATGTGAATAAAATATAAAAAATGAATTGCAATTAAATGAAATTTAATATATAAAGAAAAAAATGAAGTAAGCACTACATAATTGGCTGTGAAATATGGAAGTGAATAGATGATGGGATAGGATGTAAAGTGGGATGAAAGGAAGTGAATGGAAAATTTAAGTGCAAGGAAATAAGTTACTCTTTTGAATGGAAAATTATCTAATTGGAATAGAAGGTGGAATTGAAAGGAATACATAATATAAATGATATACTATAAAATAGAATTGAGTGAATTAAGCTATGTATGAAAATGAAACGGAAAAAGGTAAGCAATAAGATATTGAAATGAAGTGGTGTACAATAGAGAAAGAACATGAACATTTTCAAAATGATAGTATGAAGAGCAGTGTGGTCTCTCTTCCATATAAAACAAGCATAACTAGTAAAAATTCATTTAAAACAAAACCTATATCAATGTATTGAAGTATTTCTTCTATACCTTATTCCAGTAATTTCATAGTTTCATGTCTTACATTTAGGCCTTTGATGCACATTGAGTTAATCGTTATACAGGGTGAGAAATGGGGGAAATTTTAATTTTCCACATATGAATATCCAGTTTCCCCACAACCATTTATTAAAGAGGTTGACCTGTCTCCAGTGTATTTTTTGGCACATTTGCAAAGAATTGGTTAGCTGTAGATGTATGAGTTTATATCTTGGATGTCCATTCTGTTCCACTGGACTCTGTGTCTATTTTTGTCTGTACTATGCAGGTTTTCTTACTATGGCTTAGTAGTATGTCTTGAAATTGGATAATTGTGATGCTTCTAGCTTTGTTCTTTTTATTTAATATTTCTTTGGCTATTTGGGAATGTTTATGCTTCCATATGAATTTTAGGATTGTTTTTTGTAGTTTTAGCAATTATATTTTTGCATGATTCCAAAATCACAGAAAACAGAAGGAAAAATACACAAATGGATTTCACCAAACTAAAAATCTTCACAGCAAAGGAAACAATCAGTAGAGAGAGGAGAATGGATAATATTGCCAACTTTTTATATGACAAAGAACTGATAACAACAATATACAAAGGATTCAAAATCCTCAAAAACATAAAGCAAGGAATCCAATTAAAATGGGCAAATAATCTGAATAGGCACTTCTCTAAAGAAGAAATACAGATGGCTAACATATATATGAAAAATGCTATCATTAGCTATCAAGGAAATGCAAATCAAAAATATAGTGTAATACCATCACACCCCAGTTAAAATGGTTAGTATCAAAAAAATAATAACACACTCTTGTGGAGAAAACTGATTCATATACTCTCATATAGTGTAGGCAGGAATGTAAATGGGCATAACTGTTATAGAAAGCAGTGTGGAGGTTGTTTTTTTTTGGGGGGGGGGAACTTGACATTGAACTCAGGACCTCGCACTTGCCAGGCAGGCACTGTGCCACTGAGCTATATCCCTGGCTCTGATTCCTAGTACATAAGAAAAAGAACATCCATAAGATTCAAGAATTCTACTATCTGGTATAAACACAAAGGAAGTGAAATCAGCATACCAAAGAGATAACTGTGTGCCCCTGTTTATTGTGGCACTTTTCATAACACCTAAGATATGCAATCAACCTAGGTACCCATTAATAGATGAATGGATAAAAAACATGGTATGGATGTAATATTGTTCAACCATAAAGAAAAATAAAGTCTTGTGATTTACAACAAAATGGATAGAATTGTTCTTCTGCTATATCAAATACGCTTGGTCCTTACAAGTTTTTCAATTCCATTATTGTGATTTTCAATTGATGAATTTCCATTGAATTCTATTTTATTTTATTTGTTTCTGTATTGGTATTTTCTATTTGATGGGACAATTTCATCTTACCTTCCTTTAGTTCATTAAGCAAGATTTTCTTAGCTCTTTGAATATATTTATATACATATATCTTGCTTTGAAGTCTTTTTCTTTTAACCCATGCATCAGAAAACTCTCAAATATAGTTTTGTTGCCTGTGTTTTCTCCTCTGTATGGGTCACACCTTCTTGTTTACTGTACATTTTGTGTTTTTGTTATTGAAAACTGGACACATTAATGAATGTGTCATTCAAATTCTATATGTTGGTTTTCTCCACACCAGAGTCCATTATTATAGTATTTTGCTTGTGTGATTGTTCATTTATTCATTGAGCCATGTTTTCACCTTTTTTATACTATTCCACAGAAGGTGTAGTCTTGGACAATTATGTATAGTCTTTCTGTCCTTCACCCATCCCCAAGGATGATTGTGGTTTCCATCAGGCTTTCTTCAACTACCTATTTCCTTATCTTGATGTTAAACTTCCAGCTAATTTGCAGAAAATTTTTGTGATCAGCCTTTGTGGTTTTCTCTGACACATGGAGGGCTGTATCTTTCTGTGCTTCTCATTGCTAAACTTCTAATCAATCTATTGTCTTTTTTGATATTATTATGGCACTATCAACATCCTCATAATTGACTACTATGAAGATTTTGACCATTTTAAGAGTGTGCACAGGCTTCAATTTTCCCATACTCTCTTCCTAATAAGTCAGTCCAACTTAGATATATGAAGTTTAATTTTCTGTGGCATGCCTCTCTCTGGTTGTAAGCTCTGCACAATTGAACCGGTTCTGGGAGTAGAAATACTGGACCACTTTTTTGGAGTAATGCTTCTATATAATCAGAGAATTGCATGAGCCTCACAGTCCTTACTTTCCTTGGCTTGCCTCTCCCATCATGGATCATTCATCTAAACAGTGAATTGATATAGGGGCAATTAGAGTGTAGTAGTCTTCACTTACTCTGCCTGAAAATGCATTTTACCCTATGTGTAGGAATGTGTCATTAGGGGACCCAAACACTCCTTGGCCACAGTGGCCTGGAATAGAGTCTATGAAACTCAGAACTAGAAACTGATAAATGTCAATGCTTTTCCCCTTCCAGGAAAAACGTATATTCCCAGTGTTACAACTTGTATCTTCCCCCCAAAGCCTCATGTGGTCATAGTTGAGGTTTTTTGTTTTTTTTTTTTTTTTGAGACAAGGTTTCACTCTGTAATCCAGGCTGGCCTTGAACTCACTATGTAGCCCAGGCTGGCATTGAACTTGTGGCAATCCTCCTGCCTCAGCCTCCCAAGTGCTGGGATTACAGTCCACCACCGCACCCAGCATAGTTGAGGCTTTTTGCATGTGGGAGGATCTAGAGTGTGTGATGCTGGGATTAAGGTGCCCCACGCTGGGTGTGAGTGGTACCAGTCAATAGGCTTACAGCCTGGATAGACTATAAAGGGACCAGAAGAAGGCTGTTGCTGCAGCTTCTGCTTTTTTACTACTTCACTGCTGCTTGCTGCCTTCTGCCTTGCTATGGCATGGACTGTTTCACCTCTGTGATGCCCCTCTGCCATTCTGTCTTGCCGTGGAGCCAGCTGATTACAGACTGAAACCTCTGCAAGCTGAGGCAAAATGAACCTTTCCTTAACTTTGGATGTCAGGCATTTTTCTTAGAAATGAGAAAAGTAACTAAGACACCTAGATTTGGTGATAGAGAGAGCACAAACTATGTCGTGGTTGCACCTGCTTGGAATAAAGATTTAATCACATTGAGCTTGGAAGGGAAAGAGTTAGTTGTGCCAAAAGCTCACTGGTTTCAGAGATTTAGTAGATTTTTTTTTTGAAACAAATATTTCTCCACCTGCCATAAACACTTAGGAAAAGATATTTTCATTATTTTACACAATTGCTTCAGTTAAATGATTTTTCTGAGGGAGAGGGTCCACTGAGTACCTCACTGCACAATTGTGGAGGTCTCTCCATTCTATACTGGGTTTTTATTGATATATGTTTCCAATACATAAGATTACATTCACTGTGGTTATAATATTTCAGGTAATGTTCAAGTTCTGAAGTGTTAGGAGTAAGCATCACCCAAAAAATACTTCTATTCTGGGGAGGGAATTACTGCATTTCTGTTTGTATGGAGAATAGTTATAACATGTTAGGCATAATTATGAACTTGTCTTTGCACCTGGAGACTACGGTTTCAAGGAATGTGTCTACTTCTCAAATTATAAGGGGTGAATTGTGATAGCTAACTGATTGTGTCACCTTGAGGAAGAAAGGCCCAGCTAAATTGACTCAGCACAGTTCTGAGTGTGGAAGACTCACCCTAGGGATGACTGTCACCAGAATGGTATAAAAAGGAAACAAAGAAGGAAGGCCTGCTTTTGTTTCTTTGGAGGAGCTCCAGTCTTCATCATCTCCTTGCTTACAACACAGACCCTTCAACCTTCTGGAGCAGACCCTTCAGGCTTTCAGCACAGACTCTTCAGCCTTCCATTGTAAACCCTTTGGCCTCCTGATTCTTATTTGCACAGGACAATACACTGAGCTCCAGGCCTTTGATTGGATACTTAAGGTCTCTAGCATGCAGGCAGTCCTTTTGCACTTTCCACACCTGACTCTGTGGGCAGCCATTGTATTCCAATCTTGTAAATTCTTACATATTTGCATATCTTGCATTAAATCTGTTTCTATAGTAAGCACTGACTGATACAGTCCAGAAAATGGGGAAAGGTCTTACTCCAGCTAGTAATAGGCAGGGGTGGGTGAAGCAGGATTTCTAGCATGCTCTTTTAATGACTTTCTGGCTTATTGCCGATGTAGTCATTCAGATTATATGGGAATGGTTAGCATATTATGAGCTGATGATAGTTTGACACTACTATGTGATACTTAAAAACTCCTAGGAAGACTGATGTAGTTTTCCAGGTTTGGCACTATGATGGACTCAATGGGACTAACATTCCCTTTTCCAAGTCATGTTACAGAGGCAGCTGTTGTATGGTTGAATGTGCTTAGGCTCCAAAGACAGACTTGAGCTGGAATTCCAGGACATCACTCACTGCTATATCGTAGGAAAACTATTAAAGCTGTCTGAAATTCAACTTCCTCCTTTGTAAAATGAACAGCATAAAGAGCTCCTACCACTTAGAAACATCGGGATATTGAATAAGATAGAATGTAAAAGTGAGAAGCAGTGTATGGTGGCATATTACTGTAATCCCAGCACTTTGGAAGGAGTTGCAGGTTTTAGCTCAGCCTGGGCAACTTAGTGACTTAGCAAAACATTGTCTCAAAAAATAAATAAATATAGGAATAAAGGACTGGGGATGTAGTTCAATATGAAGGCCCTGAGGTCTATGTGGGTGCTGCCCACATGTTTACTCTTTTTATTCCTTCATCACTATCATAAATTAAAAGATTCAACCTCCCTCACTGTACCAGAATTCCTAATTTTATTAAATGAGAATACGAGGTCTGGTTAGGCTTTTAAAAAAGAGCTTTTCTGGGCCGGTGAGATGGCTCAGCGGTTTAAGCGCCTGCCTGGCAAGCACGAGGGCCCGAGTTCGACTCCCGGAACCCACATACAAAAAAGGGGCCGGTGATATCGCTCAGCGGCACGGGCGCCTGCTGGCGTGCAAGGTCCTGAGGTCGACCCCCGGTACCCACAAAAAAAAAAAAAAAAAAAGAGCTTTTCTTACCGAGAAGAAGAACAAAAACAGATATACACAAATTTCCAGGCTCTTAACTCGCCAATAATTCCCAGGAATTCTTCATTCTGTGGTGACTTTCTGTGGTCTGTGATGGTACTTCCCCTTCCTAATGGTTCTTTTCCTATATCCACCCTTGAGAATGTGGTGGTTTCCTGTCCTTCCTCTCTTGGTATGAGTGATGTATCCCTAAATCTTTCTCTTCTGAGTTCCTCCTAGATGCTTCCTCTCCTTCTTGCCCCCAGGCAATGTAGATAATTAAAAAAAGATAACTGAAAGAACTCAAATTCTATCTCTTCTTTTGTTCTGAATTGAATAACTGAGTGTAGAGAGAGAGGGGAGAGAGAGAGAGAAAGAGAGAGAGAGACAGAGAGAGAAAGAAACTCAGGGAACCAACCCTGGAAATGCAAACAAAAAGTAATTAAATTGGTAAACCAACAAATCTGCTCATATCAGTGATCACAGAATATTTTTGAAAAGTTTTATTGAGGTACAGTTTACATGTTATAAAATTCACCCATTTCAATTGTACATGTCAATGATTTTTATTAACTTTATTGAATGGTGCAATATCATGGCTTCTATCTAGATATCCCCCCAAAAAAACCTCATGCACTTATACGTGGGGCTTTTAGGAGGTGAATGAATTATGTGTATGTAATACTGGACCATGGGTGTCTGATAGTGGATCATAGGTTCATGATACTGGATTAGTCCACTGATGGGTTTACAGCTTAGTGTGATGCTGGGAGGTGAAGCCTGGTGGGAAGAGATGGATCACTGTGGGTGTGCCCTGGATATATATATATATATATATATATATTCCTACTCCCTCGAGTGCTGCTGCTTCCTGCTTGCCTTGCCATGAGCTGTTTCCCCACTGCCGCGCCAACCTGTCTTGGAGCAGCCTGGACTAAAACCTCTACAAAAGCGTGAGCTAAAATAAACCTTTCCTCCTTTAAATTGTGGATGTTGTGTCCTTTGTTCCAACAATGAGAAAGTAAGACTTGCAGCCATCACCATAACTCAATTTTAGAACATTTTTCTACTCTAAATAAGATCTCTCATGCCTATTAATACTTAACCCCTTTTCTCACACCCAATCTCAAGCAACCACTAATTTCATTTCTGTCTCTATTAGCTTGTCTTTTATGGACATTTTATATAAACAGAATCACACAATATGTGGTATCTTGTATTTGGCTTCTTTTACTTAGCGTGCCTTAAGGTTCAGCTACAGTATACTATGTGTCAGAAGTTCAATTAATTTAATTCCTTAATAATAGTCCATTATACATATGTACTACAATTTACTTATCCCTTTGTCAGTTGATAGACATTTGGTTGTTTCCACTTCTTGGATATCATAAGTAACATTTCTATGAATATTTGTGTATAAACTTTATGAATATATATGTTTTTAATTATCTTGAGTGTATACTTAGGAGTGGAATTACTAGGCAATATGTTAGTTTTAGCTTTAACCTTTAGAGGAACTGCCAGACTGTTTTCAAAATTGGCTGTACCATTTTATAATTTCACCAGCTATATATGAGGATTCTCATTTCCTTACCTCCTTATCAACATGTATTTTTGTTGGAATCAGAGAATATTAAAAATGGGAACAAACCTGATTCCCTTAGTTTTTAAATAAAATTATAGAAAAGCTCAGAATTTAAAATTAAATGATGTTCCTTTAGTGGTCCTTTGAATACAATGAAATTGTAAACACAAATACAGATCCTGAAATGGTATAGCAATGTTCTTAAGAATACTTCAGGTGGTCTAGCTAGAATATGCCTGTGTTTTTTAAATAGTATGATCAAAACTGAAAATAAACACACATATGCACAAACTCCTAGAGATTTGGCAGACATCAGAAGATATGTTCACAGTTCTCTTAGAGCTACAGAGCCTTACTTGAGAAGTATTAGAACACAAGAGTTTCGAGTAGATCTGTAGTATACGTAGACAATAATCCAAATATAATAAACAATTCAAAAAATAGAAGAGCTTAGACTACAACCCCAAATCTTCTTGGTGTCAATTCAATGAATCCCACTAACCATGGTGCTACATCCAATGATCAGAAACACAGTTCCTTGCTGTACTCACTGAGCAAAGACACAGAAGCCAAATGAGTCACCTCGGCTTTCTGAAAGCAGAGGAACAAACAAAACATTTGAATGTATTTCTATTTATTAGCTAACATGAAGTGTTTCCACAATACAGCCCTGCAAGTATCCACACATGTGTATTGCTCAAAATCAGCAAAATCTCAATAAGCAACTCATTGATAAGGAAACAAAATAATTAAATGTAACTATATTTGATGTGAAATCCCAGACTTTGATAATGGGGGCAGAAAGGGGACAAGAGGGCTGATCATCACAGTGTGGAAATATTGTGTTTTGATAAGTGTGGTGCTGTAGTATTTGACACCCTTAACTAGCATGGATTTGAGGAACTTGGAAAAGAATGTTGCTCTCTCAGACTATGCAAAATTCCAGCCACAGTGTATGGAGAGGAAAATAGTAAAGGAAAAAAAAAATTCATCCTCAGCAACCCACCACCCCAAACGAAAAGAATTTTCTTTCGCTAATTTCATTATGGACAACTCAGTATTGTCTAGGCTCAGGGTATGCTGAAAATGTTTCCATCAAGTTCATTCTGTGCTTTCACTAATCAGTAACTGGCAAGAGGAAAAGACATAAAAACATAGTTCTCAAAGATGGTCCCACTCTAAAAGCAATGAAAAGGAAACCTTTAAAAGAACTTTCCTGAAGCAAACACTCAAATATGACATTGGCTGTGGTCAAATAGTAATTATAAAGAAAAACAGCATTCTTTATTTCACCTTCATCCAAAATATCTTAAAAAGCAAAGCAAACAATACTTCATTGCCCTATTCCATTTGCCAACTCTAATCAATGAACTTTAGAAAATTGGAATCCACGTAATTCTGAGTATAGTCATACCATGTTATGAGCAGGCACACTGAAAGTGTAGTTACAATGTCATTTTAAAATGTCATTGTATTATTATCACTATCATTTTCACAGAGGTGCAATTGTTATGTTTGGACTTGAAACACTGCCAGGCCTGCAGTGAACACCCGGGGCCTGCTCAAGCTGAATTACCCTGTTTGGGTACTAGTTCTTCCCCTGGACCAGAAGATGTAGACATGACTAATTAAAGCCAGTGAGATAAGAATAAACTGTTCCAGAAAAGATAAAAAAAAAAAAAAAAAGAAGAACCAAGAACCTAAAGATCAAGGCCTAAGCCTTTGCTCTCACATATTTGCTCATGCCTGCATGAGGTCAGGCTGCTTGGTGAAGACTTGCAATTAAATTCCTTCCGCCACTCAGTACAATGGGATTTTGTTTTTCTTTTACTATCCAGTACACTGGGATTTTTTTTTTTCTCTTACAATCCACTAATCAGGGGCCTTTAGCTCTCTAATTAGTGGGTTGTCCCAAGGGCTTTTAATCAGAATTCAGTTCACAGCTGAACTGTTCTCAAAGATGTGTTTAATAAAATCCTAAAAGTAGTGGTCTTGCTGTAGAGAACACTCCTTGTCAGGGCTAGGTGATAGTTAAACACTCTGCCTATGATATTTAATTAACCACCAAGTACTTGTAGATTCAGAACTAGCTGTGCAAGCTTCAGAAAATTCTCAGATAATAAAGAATAATATTATCTCCAAGGAGCTTGTTTCTCTCTGGTCATGAAATGTATAGGTGAGAGCTAAAGGCAAAGAGTCACTCAAAATAATGAAATCGGAGGGGTTGGTAGGTTAGCTGGTACCTACTGACATGTTAATAGAAAAAGGAGGTGGGGCCTCTTTCCCCTCCTCACTCAGTTAATACTAAATCCGTAGGGACACATCTTGGGGGGGTGGCTAGGAGATAGTTTTGGAACCTATTCCCCAGAAGGAAGGCTACCTTGGCTCAGAAATGTTCTGTAAGGTTCTAAGAAGGCAGACTCCAATCCTGCTCCCTACTGGAGGTGGACTGGTATAGCATCCTATATAGTGTAAAGCCCAGAAGGTCCAGAGGAAAGTTGCATGCCCTGCCCTATGCTGCAACGCAGGATCACTGCACATCAAACATGTACAGGACCCTCCAGATGACCTAGGGAGAGCCGTGAACTAGGGGAACGTGGAAGAAGGCAGAGAAACTCTTATAGCCCTAGGGGATGAGAGCTGGAGACAAAGAGCAAAAAGCTCCTTCACTCTGCCCCAGTTGTACAAAGATGCCAATGAAATCTTGTGTCATTTTTCAGTGGAACACACTACTGCTGTTTCGGCACCATTTAACAGTCTATGAAGCTAGCTGCTTTTCCTGGTGGTGGAGATAGCCTACATTAATCAGTCTCTTAAAGGTTTCCCTTATCTTTTAAGGACCATTTAGGCAGTGTCTAGTGAAGAAACATAACTTAAGAGGGCCCTTAAATATCCCTATCTGTCATTCTGCCATTGCCAAGAGCAGTTTCTACTCTACTGACCTTTCCCAGGCCTGTATTCTCCATCATAGGATCCACAATTGAGGTTGGGAGTGGAAGGGGGGGGCAGACTGTCTTTCTCAAATGTGAATTATCCTGCATAAGTCATTATTGTTTGGGCCCCAGTTTCTTCATCCTTATGCATAATGTATGAATGAACCTTTTAAAACTGTAAAACACTGAAGTGTTATTATTGACAGCTTTGATTAAATATCTACAATCTACTTGTGGAAGGCTTTTAAAGGTAAGAGAATTGCCTCCTCTAACCTATAAATAAAGTTAAACCTCAAATCACCCAAACCAAATTCAGAGACTCTTAAGCTGCACAAAGGATGAATGAGGTGAGGGTGGGAGCAAAAAGATGGATGTTCCTACTAACACCATTCTTCATTCCATCTTTCACATCTCAGGGGCAAAGGGAGATAAGATAGATTGTAGAGTCTTTTCCACACTTGTACCTTGTAACCATTCTGATTTTCTCACCTTTGGTGGGACTGTGCTAAATAGAAACCTGTAGCTTCTCATTGAAGTCAGACCTGGCAGAAAATGTACCAGGCAGGTGGTAGGGGGCAGGGGAAAATGGCAGCAAGTGGGGAGGTCAGGCTTGCTATAGTAGACAAAGACCTTCCCTCATTCACATGCAGACATAAGGGCCTTATTTGCCCCTTTACCTTTTTCTTTCCAAGCGCAGTTGTTTTCTGGAACAAATATGCCAAGAAAACCAACATCATCCCATCCAAAACGCTGTCTTCCAGAAAACAAAGATTTTAAGATATCAAAGAGGCTCTGAAAGCACTCCAGTTTGCTATTCACCTTTTTGTTATTGAGTAACTTAAGTGTAGTCCCTTTCTATCTCTGGGGCTCACCTTCTTCAGAAATCTATAGAGGGCAATTCCTGCCTTCCCCACCTCAGACTCTGTGTAAAGATCCAAAGAGATGATGAATATAAAGTATATTGCAAAATATGAAGTGCAGAACTCATCTAAGTAGTGGATTCCAACATTCTCAACCCAGGATAACTGTGCCATATTTTCAGTCTTGGTGTTTACAAATTAAGTCATATCCATCTTTCTGAACTGTATACACTGCTCCCAAACAAAGTAGCCAGTTGCTCCACTGAGTTGAGCACATCTTCCTTCCAAACCTGACCTACTGTGAAGGAGTGGGTAATAGCCCAAGTGTCTCATTATAGACATGAGACTTAAAAACAACACCTGATGTTCACACCTAAGCCTTGAGGGTCTCATCTGCCCTGTTCCATTGGAAGGCCATAAAAAGGAGTTCCATTTCATGCTAAGAAGCATATAAAACTGGTGATGAAGGCTCAGAAGAAATAGATTGGCTTTTCACCAAACCAGAAAAGCACCAAATGGTTCCTGATCTTCCCTAGAAACAGGTCCCGCTGAGAACATTAGCTCCTCAGTAGACCCTCCCAGACCTCAGAAACTCACTTCAACTCAAAGGCCAGGCATCAGGAAGCAACACAAGAGACAAGAGTAGAAAAGAAATAAAAATGAAAAGGACTTTAGGAAAATCCATTTTAAAAGGAAAAGACACTTCTTTGAATACCTACTAAAGAAGGGTACAGATCTATTTGTGAGGAGGAAGGAAGACCCTAACAAATGGGCAAGCTATAGAGCTTTCAAAGGACATGAGTTGGGGGATCGTGGTGCCAGGCCTCCCCAAAGAGGAGTCTGCATGTGCGAGTATGTGCGTGAGAGAGAGAGAGAGAGAGAGAGAGAGAGAGAGAGAGAGTGTGTGTGTGTGTGTGTGTCTGTGTGTTGGGGTACTGGGGAGGGAGACTGTGGAGGAGCTAAAAGAAAATGGTTTCATTTTGCCCCTAAAGTGCTAGATGGATGCCAATGAAGTTCTGAAAGCCTCCTTTCTTCAAGCTCACAGGACCAAAACATAAGCAGGAAAACTCTATTCTATTCATTGTCATTCTGTCTGCTCTTTACTACAGTCAAGTCAAGTAAGGAACATGTACAGTAGTTCCAGGCTAGGAAATTTGGCTCTCTTGGCTGAAACAGGGAAGCAAGCAATTTTGCAGGTTAGTCCTGGAGAAATGGTGGGGAATCAATCCTTTGTAAGATGGGATAGAATATACCCCATTGCAGAGTACTGGCTGTTGTGGACACCATACCCCAGGTCTTTGCTGCTGGTGTGTTATAGGAATAAGGCAGGAGAGTCTAAGGAGAATGACTAGGTATGGCTGACAGGAGCAGGAGAGACCTAGGGAGGGAGCACAGCAAGTTAGAAAAGTGGGGGCCAATCTCAGTATTTACTTCCTCTCCCTAGTCCCCTCCCAATCATGAGTTACATCAGTGGTATAGTATCCAACAACAGAAGTACATCAACTATATAGGGAGATGAAAAATCTACCATGTTCCAAACTAATGAGACAATTCTTCAGGAAATTGGCTTTAGTTCTATGCCCTACGTACCTTAGAAGAACCTAGAGTGGTACTTTCCAGAGGGGAGATGCTGCTTTCACACTTCTGTAGCATTATCACAGGTAGAGAAATTAAGTCTGCATGGCCCAAGGAACACAGCCAGGACCCAGGGAGATGCAAAGTGTTTTCTTTATATTGAGCTCAAATCTACTAGTATAGCTGTACTACACATTGGCCAATAATGAGCCCTCTGCCTTTGCCAATGTATAAGGGAGGACTACACAAATTCTTGATGTAGAAATAAGTTGAAGATCCCTAATCCAAAAATTCAAAATCCTAAATGCTCCAAATTTGGAACTTTTTGAGCACCGCAATTTCCACATCTTGATCACACATGACCAATTTCAGTCAAAATGCAAGCACACTAGAAACACTGTATAAAATCACCTACATGCTATGTATATATGAAATATAAATGAATTTTGGTTTAGACTTTGGTCCTATCCTAAAGATACCTCATTATGTATATGTGAATCTTCCAAAATACCAAAAAAATCTGAAATACTTCTGGTATCAACAATTTCACTTAAGAGATATTCAAAGTATATTATAAAAATATACCTAAGTATGGATTGAAGGCTTTATAGGGAGCATTGGACTAGATTACCCTGAAGGTACCTAGGATGACTAGTTTAGTATCAGTCATAACTTTTTTTTTTTTTTTGTGGGTACCGGGGGTCGACCTCAGGACCTCGCGCGCCAGCAGGCGCCCGTGCCGCTGAGCGATATCACCGGCCCCTTTTTCGTATGTGGGTTCCGGGAGTCTAACTCGGGCCCTCGCGCTTGCCAGGCAGGCGCTTAAGCCGCTGAGCCGTCTCACCGGCCTCATAACTTTTAAATGAATAATGTTTTTATCTTTTTAGGTAGGATATAATGGGAAGTTATGGGACAGCTGGCAATATCTTAGCTGTTGCAATAGGGAAATGAGTAGTGTGAAAAGTAGTTGGTTACTTAAAAATTAGAAACTGGGGCTGGTGAGATGGCTCAGCAGCGTAAGCGCCTGCCTGGCAAGTGCGAGGGCCTGAGTTCAACTCCCGGAACCCACATACGAAAAAAGGGCTGGTGATATCGCTCAGGGGTATGGGCGCCTGCTGGCGCGCGAAGTCCTGAGGTTGACCCCTGGTACCCCCCCAAAAAAAATAGAAATCTGCCTATTTACCTGTCTCATATTTAAGGCTTTCAGAAAATGACATTATCTACACATTATTTGCAGTGGTGGAGTTGGATGAGCTCTGGAATGGAGCCTTAAAATCTTGGCTCTCGCCTAGTTCTGCCACTGAATCACTCTGTGATTTGAAGTAAATCACAGTTGCCTTCTCCATACAGTGAGGCTAGTATATCCTGACCTGCTTACCACAAAGGCACAGTGTTATGAAGATCAGTTAAATGCACTATATGTAAAGGGATACATAAATTGTGACTGAGGGCAGTCTAACCCTAACCCAGAAGTGTGATGTCTGACTGGCTTAAAAGATTAATATTGCCACAGTTGCTCCTCCACCCACCAGTATTCTTTGTTTACTACTGTTCCTTCACTCCAGCCCTATTAAACTGCAGAGGGAAATTCCTTAAGGGTGGCCTCTAATTTCTGGACTTTCTGCCCCACCTTTCCAGCTCACCTCAGTAGAGTTAAGGGCTGGGAACTTGAAAGGGCACACTGAGCTCCAGCCTGTCTCCAGAGCTTTCAACTGTGTTCCCTGCCATGGTCTCAGCTACAGTATAGGAGGCAGAGTTGGAAAACTTTTGCAGGTCCAGCTCTGTGCATTCGATGGGGGTGTGTACCCAGTGGGAGTGACTCTCCGAGGCGCAGGAGGCCATTGTAAAGGATTCCTGTATGGGGAAGACATGAGTTGAGTTGTAGACGTCATCCAGAATGGGATTAAGTGGCTTGTTCTCAAAGATGCCTTCACTCAGTGGGTACTCAGGACTGGTCTCCTGGCCAGGTGGCATGGGGAAGAGAGATTCTTCTGCTGCCTCATCAGCCTCAAATTGCAACGAACCTCCTGTAACTCAAAGCAGAAAGCCACTGGGTCATCCAAAGCCAGGGTCTCTTCTCAACAGGGTACCTGGTTCTAGGCACAAATAAGGAGGTCTTGGAACTAGTATTACTCTTTCCCACTCTGGGAACCAGAACACCTAGGACCAGGTTGAAGTGACATGTGAGAAACATACCTAAACTGGAGTATGAGATTGAGGCTACCTTTTTCTGGATTAAAGAAGCAAATCAATTTCTTCAGAAAAGGAAATGCTTTGTGGAAAACAGATTTTGAAACATCTCCCTGCCATGATCTCATCTCTAGGTGTTATTTCTGTGTATGTTACATTATATGGCAAAAGGGACTTTGAAGATGGAATTAATGCAATCAACTTTAAAGTATGGAGAGGATCCTGGATTATTCAGATAGGCCCAATGTAAAATTGCACATCCTTAAAAGCAGAAAAGAAGTCAGAAGGGACAAAGAGAGCGTATTGGAGAGATGTGGCACCAGAAGGACTCAACTCATTATTGTTAGTTTTAAAAATAGAAGAGAAACATTAGCAAAAGAATGTGGGTGGCTTCTAGAAACTGAGAATGGCCTTCAGGTCATAGCTAGCAAGAAAATGGGACCTCGGTCCAATAACTGCATGGAAATGAATTCAGCCTTCCGCTTGCATGATCAAGGAAACAGACTCTTCTTTAGAACCCCCAAAAAGGAATACAGCATTGCCAATATATCAGCCTTGTGAGATCCAGCCAAGTCTGCTGAACTTCTGAGCTATGGAAACTGTGAGATAATAAGCTATTAAATGTGTGGCAATTTCTTATGGCAATGATAAAAAATAATATACCCTTCATGCATGAGTCTGATTCAGCATCAGGTTACAAACTGATAGTGTATTGAATGTATACTTGTTTGACTCACCCACTATGGTTCTGGCTTTGCTCTATATTATAATTCTTTGCCAGTATTTAACATGGCCCCTTATAAAAAATCTAGATTTCTGGTTTCTTTTGAAAAGTTGGCAAGTTTTGGAATATTGAATATTTCCAAATGATAACAAAAAGATAGAATTGAGTAGTAGATTCCCTTTTCAATAGAGGATGCACTTTCTGGTTTGCCACAGTCCGTATGGCTTTCTCTTACACCTTATAGTGGATCTAATTCACCCAGTGCCCTCACTTACACAGCCCTGGTATGTGTGTAAGTCAGTCACTCCTGATAAAGACCTTTCCCAAATAAGGAAAATCTAGCCCTCCTTCCGCTTATGGAGATTGTAAGGAAGCTGTCTTCCCTCATATTCCCAGGAGGTACCACATTATTATCTTGAGGATAAAAGGGGAACAGAAAAGTGCTACTCATCTCTTCTCTCCTAGAGAAGAGAAGGAAGACAGCCAGTTCTCAGATTGTCACTCACAATCATCTTGCTGAAACCTGGGGCCCAAATGCTTCATTGCATATGTTTCATGCCCATGCTCAGGAACTGGAAAGCAGCTCTTATTTGAGATATGGGCTTCTGGCGTTGAGACAGGATAGTCCAACCTCAGCCACCATGTCCCAGGAGCTACCAAAAAGTAGAAGAGATTGAAGTGAGTTTGAGAAGAGTCATAAAGAGACAAAGGGAACTTATTTACTCTATCAGTTTCTCATGTCAGAGAGACAATGCGATGTTTACACATGTGAGTCCAATTTATTTCACTTAAGATTATGGTCTCAAGTTGCATCCATTTATCTAGAAATGCCTCAGATTTATCTTTCTTTATGGCAGAGTAGTACTCCATTATATAAAAAAACACATCTTCTTTATCCATTCCTCAGTTGATGGGCATTTGGGTTCTTTCCAAGATTTAGCTATTACAAACTGCATTGCTATAAACATGTGTGCACATAAATCGGACTCACATGTGTAAACCTCACATTGTCTCCCTAGTATGAGAAACTGAAAGAGTAAATAAGGACCAAAATGTACAACAGATACTGTGAAATGGGAAGAAATTGTTCAAAAGGAAAGAAGAATTAGTGTGGGGGGAGGGGGAAAGGAATGAAGGGAAAAGAAAAAAAAACAATAAAAAAAAGAATAAAATGGAAACGAAGCTTTGTAAATAGGGATGGGAAGATGGGTTAAAGGGAGGAGAGGGGATTGGGGAAAGAAAGAGGAATCAAAATATAACATGTACAGGCAAAAATTCCCTATGATGAATATGATCATTATGCATATCTAAAATGTACCAATAAACTTAATTTAAAAAAGAGACAAAGGGAAACACTACAGCCCATGAAATGCTAGATTTATCTCTGTTTAGGCAAAGAGCACAACCAAATACACCTACTAGGCTTTTTCAAGATAAACTGACAGGACCAAGAACCAAACTGACCAAGTAGCTCTATTTAAGAGGGACATGCCTGTACAAATAGAGTGAGGCTTAAAAAAAAAAAGTAGTTTCTTTGGGCCCAACATCCAGTAGACTGAGGAATAGTGCTGCCCTTCCCTGTATCTAGTAAAATTTATCCTCTCTCTTACTAACTCAAGTCTGTACTAGTCTGAGTTCATATTTTAGTGTCCCTGTGTAGCTCTCATTTCCCTTAATGGCACGAAAGTTGCACTGAACTTTGCTACTCTTAGCTGGAGTTGTAACATCTTGTTTGGTCCTCACCATCCACCATTCCATCTCATCCATATCTCTCTCCATGAACTGCTTAGCTAATCAATGAAGTTGTGCTGAAAACAGATCATAATGATTTCTGTCTGGAATTTTACATTATCATCTCCGATGAACTGGGCCAGATCTCTTTGGGTTTCAATATTGATTTGGGAAAAAAAAGACAAATTTTATCAACTAGACACTGGGCTTCCAGTTACTCCATTTTGGAAAATTACTATACTAATAGCAGTTTCCATAGACCTTACCCACCTTTATTAAAATAATGTCTCATATATAGCTAAGTGTTCTACCCTTTTCACATGTTCCACCATTTATATTTATTAATATAGATATGCAGAATTGAAAACTTAAAAAAACCTAACTAATCCAATTCTATCTCTTATTTTAAAGACTATGGAGAAAGAAGCTCATAAAAGCAAGATAACTTCTCCAAGGTTACATAATCAGTTAGAGATAGATTTAGAGCCTGTGTCTCTGGATTTCCATCATGCTCCTATGTGACATCCTGGAATCTAATGAAATATGTCCCCAAACCTCTCAAAGTTACCCCCAGTCATTTTGGAAGTCCCATGCTTTCTATCGCCATTTCAGATAATTCCACAGGCCAAACCTGGAGAAGACCAACCCTGGTTTTTTCCAGTATGGTAAGTAAGGCCCATTAACTCTCAGCTCCCCAAAGTTCCTCTCTTCTGCCAATAAGAGCCTTACTTCTAATTCATGTGAAATGTGAAGCAGCCACCCTTACCATGCTGGCAATGTCTGTTGAAGAACTGCTTGCAGTAGAGGAAGAAGAGCCCCATGAAGGTCAGGGTAAACACCACCAGCAGACTGCTCACCAGTGCAACAAGTGCAGCCTCTTGTGGGGGCACTGCAAGTACATCTGCCTTCACTAAGCTCAACTGAAAGGTACCTGTGGGACAAAAAAGTGGGAGAGGTCAGATAGCATGGGCAGTCAACAGTCACACTGACATTGGGCCTGGACTTCCTTAGACCATCACCCTCTCCCTCAGGCCTTCCCCAGTTATGGCTGTCATGCTGGTTTTACTTCTTTGTAGAGGAGGAAAAATAATGAAGAACAAAGCAGAAGAGCTCACACATAGTGCAGGCATGATATAAATTTGTGTAATTAAAGATTCATGTATCTTATGGTCATGCCACATCTAGTGATATAAAAAAATTAAAAATTTCATCAATAAGCACAGGATAAATGCATTCTAATATAACCCTAAGATATATTGCTATATAGCATGTAAAGTAAATATTATATCATTAATATAAAAAATACACAAGGGGACAAAAAAGCATACCCAAGTTTATAGCAGCACAATTCATAATAGCTAAATCTTGGAAGTGGCCTATATGTCCATCAGCAGATGAATGGATAAAGAAAGTGCGATATAGCTCATAGAACATGCTGAAGTAAATGCAAAGGAATTGAAGTTATCCCATGCATATTATCAGACCATAGTGCAATGGAATTGGAAATCAATGGCAAAAGAAACCACAAGAATGTCATAAACACATGGAAATTATATAACACTCTCCTGAACAACCAGTGGGTCACAGATGAAATTAAAAAAGAAATTAGACAGTTTCTACAATTAAATGATAATGTCAGTACAACATACTGGCACTTACGGGACATAATGAAAGCAGTCCTACAAAAGAAATTTATAGTGGTGAATACCCATATCAGGAAAACAGAGCAAGCTCAATAAACAACTTCAAATTGAACATCAAGCTTCTAGAAAAAGAAGAGCAAGTCAAGCCTAAAGTTCATACGAGGGAGGAAATTATAAAGATCAGAGCAGAAATTAATGCAATGGACACTAAGAAAACAATACAAAGCTTCAATGAATCAAAGAGTTCTTCTTTGAAAGATTAAATAAAATCAACCAACCTATAATGAACTTTATCAAAAAAAGGAAAGAGAAGACTCAAATCCATAAAATTAGGAATGAAAAGGGTGAAATCACAACAGGTCCTGCAGAAATCTAGGAGATCATCTATAGCTACTTCAAGAACTTCCATTCTCATAAGATGGAAAATGCAGAGGAAATGGACAGGTTCCTAGACACATATGAATTACCAAAGCTGAACAAAGAAAATATAAAAGTTTGAAATAAAAGAATATCAGTCAATGAAATTGAAGATGTAATTAAAACCTTACCAACAAAGAAAAGCTCAGGCTCTGATGGATTCACTGCTGAATTCTACAAGAAATTTAGAGAAGACCTGATATGGCTACTTCTCAAACACTTTAATGAATTTGAAAGGGAAGCAATACTCCCAAATTCATTCCTGGAAGCAAGCATTACTCTGATAGCCAAATCAGAGAAGGATCCAAGCAAGAAACAGAATGATAGGCCACTCTCTGTAATGAACATAAATGCAAAAGTCCTCAATAAGACACTGGCTAACAGAATACAGCAAACCATCAAGATTATACGGGCCGGTGAGATGGCTCACTGGCATAAGCGCCTGCCTTGCAAGCGCAAGGGCCCGAGTTCGACTCCCGGATCCCACATACGGAAAAGGGGCCGGTGATATCGCTCAGCGGCACGGGTGCCTGTTGGCACGCGAGGTCCTGAGGTCGACCCCCTGGTACCCACAAAAAAATAAATAAATAAAAATAAAGATTATACAACACAACCAAATAGGATACAACCCAAGGATGCAGAAATGCTTCAACATACACAAATCAGTAAATGTAATACACCACATTAACAGAACCAAGGACAAAAACCATGTGATCATCTTAATGGACAGAGAAAGAAACATTTGACAAAGTCCAACACCCATTCATGATAATAAAAAAAAAAAACTAAAGAAAATTGGAATAGAGGTTTTTATTTCAATCTGATAAGAGCCATCTATGACAAACCAACAACCAACATCATACTAAATGGACAAAAACTGAAAGCTTTTGCTCTAAAATCAGGAACAAGACAAGGAGGTCCACCGTCACCACTCTTACTCAATATAATTCTGGAAACATTAGCCAGAGCAATTTGACAAGAGAAAGAAATAAAAGGAATAAGGATAGGAAAGGAAGAAGTTAAATTCTCATTATTTGCAGATGACATGATGCTCTAAATAGAAGACCCCAAAAGCTCCACCAAAATGCTTTTAGCTAAATTCAGTGGCATAGCTGGATACAAAGTCAACATTCAAAAATCAATAGCTTTCCTATACATGAATAAAAAACTCACTGAGAGAGAAACTGGTGAAACAACACCTTTCACAGTAACATCCAAAAAAAAAAAAAAAAAAGAAAGAAACACCTAGGAATCAATCTAATGAAGAAAGCAAAAGACCTCTACATTGAAAACTACAGTACTATGAAAAAGGATATTGAAGAGGCGATCAAAAAATGGAAAGTTAGGGCCGGTGAGATGGCTCAGTGGCGTAAGCGCCTGCCTGGCAAGCGCAAGTGCCCAAGTTTGACTCCCGGAACCCACATACAAAAAAGGAGCCGATGATATCGCTCAGTGGCACGGGCACCTGCTGGTGCGTGAGGTCCTGAGGTCAACCCCCGATACCCACAAAAAAAAAAAAGAGAGAAAATGAAAAGTTACCCCTTATTCTTGGGTAGCAAGAACTAATATAGTGAAAATGACCATACTCCAAAAATTGTTACACAGATTTAATGTAATCCCAATCAAAATTCTGACAGCATATCTCACAGAATTAGAGAAAACAATCCTAAAATTCATTCGGAATCACGAGAGACCTAGAATAGCAAAGGCAATTCTGGGCAACAAAAGCAAGGCAGAAGACATCACAATTCCTGATTTGAAGTTATACTACAAAGCTAATGTGATTAAAAACAGCATGACACTGGCAAAAATAAAAAAATAAAAAAACAAACAAACAAAAAACAGACCTGAGGATCAATGGAACAGATTAGAAGATGCAGAAACAACTCCAGACATACTTAGCCACATTATCTTTGACAAAGAAGCCAAATACCTTCGCTGAAAGAAAGATAGCCTCTTTAATACATGGTGCTGGGAAAACAGGCCTTCCACATGCCAAGGATTAAAACTAGACAGATATCTTTTACCATACACTAAACTAAAATCAAAATGAATCAAAGATCTAAATATTAAAAGAGAAACACTAAACCTGCTGCAAGATAGAATACTTAGAACTCTTGAAGACATTGGTGTAGGCAAACCCTTTATGAACAAAACCCCAATTGCACAGCAACTATCACAAAGAATCAACAACTGGGATCTCATCTTACTTAAAAGCTTTTGCACAGCAAAGGAAACCACCAACACAGTAAAGGGACAACACAGAGTGTGGCATGAAACTTTTGCCAACTGTTCTCCAAAAAAAGGACTATTATCTAGAATATGTAAAGAACTCAAAATAATAAGATCCCCATATTTAAAGACCAAATCCAAAAATGGGCATCTGAAATAGACACTTCTCAGATGAAGAATAAGGGGCAAATAAATATTTGAAAAAATGTTCAACATCATGGGTCATTCAAGAAGTACAAACTAAAACAACCCTGAGATTCCATCTCACCCCAGAAAGAATGGCCATTATCAAGAAATCAATCAATAACAAATGTTGGCAGGAGCTGTGGGGAAAAAGAGGCCCTTTAATGTTGGTGGGAGTGTAGACTGGAGCAACCGCTGTGGAAATCAGTGTGGAGATTCCTCAAAAAGTAGGACTAGAGGTTCCATTCAACCCAGCTATTCCTCTTCTTGGTTTCTTCCCAAAAGAATTATATGTACACCCATGTTTATAGCAGCACAGTTTGTAATAGCTAAATCTTGGGAACAACCCAAATGCCCATCAGCTGATGAATGGATAAAGAAGATGTGTTTTTTTCTTTAATACAGTGGAGTACTACCTTGCCATAAAGGATAAGCTTGAGACATTTCTAACTAAATCAAGGCACCTTTGAGACCATACTCTTAAATGAAATAAATCTGACACACATGTGTAAATACCACATTGTTTCTTTGGTGTGAGAAACTTAAAGTGTAAATAAGGACCAAAATATATAACAGATATTGTGAAATAGGAAGAAAATGCTCAAATGGGAAGGGAAACTAGGGAGAGGGGAGGAGGAAAGGAAGGATGGGAAAAAATGAGAGAGAAGAAAAAAATAGAAACAAAGCTTTTCTAAATAAGGAGGGGAAGAGGGGTAGAAGGGAGGGTAGAGGAATGGAAAAAAAAAGAATCAAGTTATATCATGTTCAGGTACAAATTCCCTATGATGAATGTAATCATTATGCCTAAAATGTACCAATAAACTTAATTAATAAAAAAAGAAAGTGTGGCATTAATACACAATGTAGTACTATTTTGCCGTAAAGAAATATAAATCTGAGATATTTTTAGGAAAAGTAATGAATGTTGAGACCATAATTTTGAGTAAAATAAATCACACACACAAGCTTCAATATTGCCTGGTTTCTCTTATATGAGAAACCCAAAATATCAATAAAGTACAAAATAAAAGATATATAATAGGAAATAAGGAGATAGATCTTTCACATAAAGGAAGGCAACCAACAAGATGGAGGTAGGGAAGAGAAAGGGGAGGGGAAGGGGTGATAAGAGAATTAAGATGTGTTATGCACATGTACCAGCTCCCCACAAGCAATGTAATTATGTACTGCAAATATATAGTAATAAAAAAATAAAAATTGAAAAAATATTTGAAGCTGAAAATAAGAGTATATAGCTAGATACAATTTATATTATGTCATTTATATTATATCATTTATTTATATTATATCATTTAATATATTGTAAACTATATGCAAAATAATAACATATTACTCAGGAACATGCATATATATGACAAAAGAGAATATTAAAAATTTAGAGGAGAGTATGGCAGAGACATACTGCTCACCAATTATCCACTTGTGTCCCTTCATTCCCATTACATTCTTTTATAAAGGTCTTCAGAGTACTTCTGGCCAATGGAATGTACATGTTAATAATGTGTGACACTTCTACACTGAGGCAATTAAAAGCCAGTATTTCTCCTCCATCTCTTCCCCTGTGCCATTGGTCTGTAATCTACACGGTCTAGAAGGCATAGTCACACAATGGAAAAAGACCTTGGAATAGTGATTTTCATTGTACTGACTCACTGAGATTTGAGGGTACAGCCTATCAGCAGGATGCATACAACTCCAGGAGAGAGGTTGTGGATGTGGAGGTAGGGAGAAAATGGTACTCAGGGATTCTAAAAGGAAATACTATTATACTTGTGGAATCTTTGCTATTTAAAAAGATCTAAAACAAATATATAAAATGTTAAGATTTATTATCTTTGTATCTTGAGTAATTGAGCATTTTAACTTGTAATTTTCTGTGCATTTTAAAATATTTACATGTCTGAAATATTTCATCACTTTAAGACATATATCAATAATTTATAAAGAATAAGAGAAGATAGGTGGTAGACAAAAAATGACAAATAAAAGGATAGTGATGTAGGCATATACTGGACTTGGGCTCTGAGTGCCAGCATGATGAAAGAGCTGTTAAGTATTCATCTGTGGCTGACAATGTCCAGGGCACTATATAGAGGAATCTTGGGAATGCACTATTTCTCCCCTCTGGGAGCCTAAATAGTATATATGGATAGTTAGAATATTTTGACTAGTTTATGAGAAGTAAGAATGATAGAGGCATCAAAGAGTTAAAATAAGTGGTATAGAAGTTTGTCTCAGTATATTGGTCTCACCTGGTCATAGTGCAATTTTACGGTGTATGTACCAGAAGATGGGGAGCTGTACATATCTGACAATACTGTAATCAGTATAATTACTACTCAACTCTGTTTTACAACATTTTTTCGATAAAATATAGCTAAGTATATGTCAGGTTGCTATTAAAAATATTTTTTTTTTACTCTAGATCATGGTAAAAAAAGGATTGAATGCCAATGATGTAGATGAGAGATTTAGCTTGTACTTGTTTCAACTTTGGTATCAACTCAGTGACACTCACACAAGTGTCTTCCATCCACACAGGCTTTTAGGGCATTAGAGGTCCCAATACCTGTGGAGATTTTTTGTTTGTTTATGTTTTTTTTTTTTTTTTTTTTTTTTTTTGAGACAGTGTCTCACTATGTAGTTCAGGCTGGCCTTGAGCTCACAATGTAGCCCAGGCTGACCTCAAACTCATGGCAATCCTCCTGTCTCGGCCTCCCAAGAGCTGACAGGTGTGCACCACCATGCCTGGCTACCAGTGGAGATTTTAATAGATGGTCTGTAAAGATTCTTCCAGCTCTGACAGCCTCAGCTCAATAGGAACAAGGCCTCATACCAGTCATAGTTTTTCTGTTGCTTAGTGGGTACAGATTTCCTTTTGGGGACATGAAAAAGTCTTGGAAATAGAAAATGGTGATGTTTGCATGACCTTGTGCATGTGATTAATGCCAATGCATTATACAACTTTGTTCAGCTCTTCATGAATCCTTTTTTTTTTTTTTTTGGATACCAGGAGTCGACATCAGGACCTTGCGCTTGCCAGCAAGCACTTGTGCCGCTGAGTGATATCACTGGCCCTTTTTTTCCTTTATGTGGGTTCTGGGAGTCGAACTCAGGACCTTGTGCTTGCCAGGCAGGCGTTTATGCCACTGAGCTATCTCACCGGCCCCTCTTTATGACTATTAAGACCTAGGAATTTCTATACACTTTGTAAAACAAAACAACAATAACAATAATTCATCGTAAGTGTACAAATATTATAATTTATTGTTTTTAATATTGATTATTTCATTAGATATAGACAACCACCCCATAATGTATGAAGAAAAATGATTTATCATGAGTCACATATTTTCACTAAGGAAAATGAGGTTCAGTGTGTTTGAATGATCTGTAGAGGGTTATGTAGAGATTATGTTGTAAAACTAGAATTCAATTATAACTGATTCCCTTGCCATAATACTCCACAGAATGAAGTTTGATGGACTACTCATCTCCTCTACATGTAGTCTTTCTTACCCTGCCTTGCTGTCACACAAAGGGTTGGGGAAGAAGGGAAACAAGAGAAGTAGATACACACACTGAACCTCAGAAGTGGGGGTCTGTTTCGTGCATGGTATACACTCTTGGTCTTGCAGGCCTCCAATACGTGTCTTTCGGTAGAACCTGTGGTTAGAGCGATAAGGAATAGTACAATGATGAAACAAGCAGTGCACTTAGATCAGTCCTTCCTGAGACCATAGGTAGCTTCTAAGAATTTTCCCTCCTAGAAGCCTGAGCCTACTTCTTCTGATAAGCTCTCTAACTTCATTTTTTTTCTAACTCAAAAGCTCAGAAATTCTCTCTCTTTCCTCATTCACCACACAATAAAGGCAAAAAGACAGCTAATTCTACAAGACATGGGAGAGGTGCTTTGACCCCAACTGCTTCATAATTTCTTTTATGCCTATAATGAGACTTAACTTAAAACTTGGGCTTGGGCTCTGAGTGCCAGCATGATGAAAAAGCTGGTAAGTATTCATCTGTGGCTGACAATGTCCTGGGTACTTTATAGAGAGATCTTGGGAATATACTATTCTCCCCTCTGAGAGCCCAAATTGAATATATATAGAGATAGTTAGAATAGTTTGACTAAGTTATGAGAGGTATGGATGATAGAGGCATCAACGAGCTAAACCGAAATGGTGTAGAAAAGTTTGGCTCAATATAGTGGGCTCACCTGGGAAGACAGTCCCCACAGATAGCATTAGAGGTAGCTGTGCAGTTGGCCTTCTGGACACGATTGATGACAGCACACGTGATGCAAGCCTGACATCTGTGGTGGCCCCAGTTGTTTTTGTACCTCCGGGGAGGGCAGGCTGTGCAGTATGCATCTCGACCCTCTCCATAACCACAATCCTGCAGAGAAATGGGAGTCACTAACGTTGCTCTACAGAAGCTCGCAAAGAGGATCACCTGTGGGAGAAGTGATAATAGTACAGAGCAGTATTTTTCAAACTGCAAATGGCAACCCTATTATTAGGTCATAAAATCAATTCACTAGGTTGCAGCCAGAATTGAAAATTGAAATAGAACAAAACAAAATAATTGCATCAAATATTATAGTGCATGAGATGAAGTAAAGCTAAGTATGTCTTTCAGTCACCATAGGCTATGTTACACTATGGCAAGAAGAAAACCCCAAATCTCTGTCTTAAAAGAACAAAAAAGTATTTTCTCACACAATTTGCCAGGGATTTTCCAAACTCTGCCCTGTATTACCTTTATTGGGTACCGAAAATAGAGATTTCATCTTTGTACTGCCATGATAGGAGGATCAAGGTAAAGAGAGCATTGTGAACTCTGAGCACTGGCTCTTAAAATATCCCCAACCCCAAATAACCCATTTCAGTTTGCTCATATGTCCTAGGCCACAGTGATCATTCTTAACTACAAAGGGTATAAACAATATAATTTTACAGTGCTCCAGAAGGTGGGGAGCAGTACATATCTGACAAATCACTATAATTACTACTCACCTCTGTTTTATAACACTTTTTTTACAGATAAAAATAAAATGTAGCTAAGTATGTGTCAGGCTATGATTAAAATTATTTTTCACTGTAGGTCATGGTAAAAAATGGATTGAATGCCAATGATGTAGATGAAAGATAAATGATCTGGCTTGCTCTTGTTTCAACTCTGGTATCAACTCAGTGACACTCTGGCAAGTATCTTCCATCCACACAGGCTTTCAGGGCATTAGAGCTCCCAACACCTGTGGAGATTGTATTAGGTGGTCTGTAAAGATTCTTCTAGATCTGACAGCCTAAGTTCAATAGGAACAAGGTCTCATAGAAGTCATAGTTTTTCTGTTGCTTAGTGGGTACAGATTTTCTTTTTGGGGACACGAAAAACTCTTGGAAATAGAAAATGGTGATGCTTGCACAATACTGTGCATGTGATTAATGCCAATGCATTATATTCTTAAAATGGTTAAATAGCACATTTTATCTTCTGTATTTTACCACAATTAAAAATGAATAATATGGGCCGGTGAGATGGCTCAGCGGCGTAAGCGCCTGCCCGGCAAGGGCGAGGGCCCGAGTTCGACTCCCGGATCCCACATACGAAAAAGGGGCCGGTGATATCGCTCAGCGGCACGGGCGCCTGCTGGCGCGCGAGGTCCTGAGGTCGACCCCCCGGTACCCACAAAAAAAAAATGAATAATGTAATATGTCCAATACTTTAAATAGGTGAATTATATGGTATATGATCTGAATTTTAATATGGCCGTTAGATAAACGGCAGAGCCTCCATAAACATGGGTTGCTCAGTGACAGAGAAGTATCCTCCCACTCCCCAATGCTGACTGGAGTTAGAGTCTGAAATATACTCACATAATCTGTTATGTTGTAAAATTTTAGTATCTGTTTGCTATAGCAGCTGGCATTACCTGAACTAATATGATATATAAGTTGCACTTTCCCAGGGGTTGTAAAAAAATGAACACCAGCCAGCCTCTAAACACTCCTGCCATCCTGTGCCTTTATTTGCCCTTTCTTGTCTTACTCAGTGTCTCATAGCCCCATTCACAATGATTCCATCTCTGTTGCATTCCAGGAGAGTGTGACATGGATTGTCATCATTTTTCTTATAACATAGATTTCTCGAGAAAGAAAAGGCTTCTTGGAGCCTCTGCTAACTTATGTGAAATATGAGAATGGTGATAGCTGCTGTATCTGCTTTACAGAGCGGCCTCAGGATCAAAGTAATAGGAAATACAGTGTAGTGATGAACAGCCCAGATCTAGTGTCCACAAGATCTAGTTTAACTCCCACCTCTTCCAGTAACCAGCAGTGTGACTTCAGGCAAGGCACTAGACCTGAATTTTCTTGTGAATCAAATAGGAAATAATGTTACCTAACTCCTATATTTATTAAGATTACATGATCTGACCAAATAAACAAAGAAAGCACCCCAATAGGGAAAAGCTAGTCTTTTTTAATAGTTGTGTTAAATAACTGAAAAACTATGTGAAAAATAATATAATTTGGTCCATTCTTCACATGGTAAAATAAGAATAAATTCCAAGTACAATAGATATTTAAGTACACAAAAATAAAAACTCATACTTTTTTTGCTCGTTACTTTTATTAACAAAAAGTGCAAACTATTTTGAAAATAAGTAGACTATGCATCATGGCATTCAAGCAAGACATCAGACATAAAAACATGAACAATAGTAAGTAAAACATAAGCTGATGCAATGTCTCTCACATGTACATATAGTTATTCATGCTTTTTCAATAGTCTCTTGGTCAACTTTCAGTGTAATTTTCACAAATATATAGCAGCTCAAACAAATGCAGGAGCACAATGTTAAAGTCTGGCAATTTTAGGGTGGGGATTACTTATGAATATGAAAGAAAACCTTATATATCACAGTTTCATTCTGATGTAGGCCACTGTGCAATAAAAAACTCAATTATTAAAGCAAGTATAGGTGAATTTCTCATTAATCTGGAATGCAGAAATCTGCCTAACTATAACTTAAAAGTCCAGAATCTATAAGGGAAAGATGTATAATTCTAATTACATATAAATTTAAAGGGCCGGTGATATAGCTCAGCAGCATAAGCGCCTGCCTGGCAAGCGCGAGGTCCGGAGTTCGACTCCCTGTACCCTCATATAAAAAAAATTAAAGAAACTTTCATATGACAAAAGATTTATCAACAAAGTCAGAAAATAACAAACAAAGAAAATATATACATCTTATATCACAAACTAAAAATTTATACCCCTAATATATGGAACTGATAAAAATTTGAAAAAAAAATAACTCTGTAGAAGGTAAACATATAATTCATGGAAAAAACATAAATGGTTTTAAACAGTTGAAAGACAATCAACTTCACTCGGAAAAAAGGAAATGAAAAGAAAAAAATTAATAAAGTACCATTTTTTGCCCATCAGAGTGACGAAACTGCAGAAGTCTGACAACATGCTATGTTGATAAGGCTGTGGGGAAACAGGCATACTGATGTACTGTTGATAGCCATACAAAATGGCACAACACCATACAAAAATGATAGAACAAAATTACACAATTACTCTTTGACCTAACTATCTTATATTTAGAAATCTATCACACAGATGCAATGTTAAAACTACAAAAAAAAAAATTGCATGAATGTGGCTACTCAATGCAACACCATTTATAATAGGAAAAGACTGGGAGTAACCCAGTGTCACTGAAGAGGAGACTGAATAAAGTATGTAACATGCATAAAGAAGTGTTTTGCAGTTGTAAAAAGGAATGAGGACTATCTATGAATAATACAATGGATGGATCTTCTAGATATATTGTCAAGTGAAAAAAAAAATAAAGTGTTCTAACTTTAATCCAAAAACCAGGGATTTGGTCAAAGTACACACACACACACACAGAGGTTTCTGCCTATTTTATAAAAACAGACAGTAGAAGTCTATGTCATCAAACTAAAATGAAAAACAAAACAAAATAGAACACAAAGGAGGAGAATTACCTGAAAAAGGAAGAAAGAAAAATGTTGAATGGGATAAGAATATAAATGAGAGCTTTGTGAATATTTACTTTACTGTATTTTATAGATTTGAATTTGGGATTATATAAATATTGTACAATAAATATAAAACAAAATTAAGTTACAATTAAAGTCATCCCTAAAAGTTTTAAACTTAATGAAATAAATTAGCTTAAAATAAATGTGTATATATAAAGACCATATATGAGTTTAAGATCATATATATATAAATATATATATATATATATATATATATATATATATATATATATATAACCTGTCACTGTGCCTATCACATAGTAAGTTTTCAACGAACAACTGAACATTAAGTACTATTTTCAGGGAAAGCAAAATTTAATAATGTCTAAAGCACTGATATCAGAAGACCTAAGTATGACTCTTCACTTATTCACTTGTTAGAAAAATCAACCAATAAGTTGACTGATTGGTTGTACTACTCTTCATTGTATTGATTAACTCAGGAAACACATATTAAACAACTAGTATGTACTGGGATACTATTCTGTAAATTGTGACTAAATGATTGAAACAAGCAGAAAAAATTCCCTCCACTCATGGAATTACATATTTATTTATTTTCCATAAAAGTTTTTAGGGTTGAATCATTCCTATTTCACAAATAAGCAAACTTCAGGCACAAGGGTTTTTGTCACAAAACCTGGGTAGCTTAGGTAACCTCTTTTCTATGGCCCTGAGACTCCACACCCACAACCAGAGATAATAAGCTTCAGGCGGCACCAGCAAGAGTGATCTTGCCACAGCAATTCTGTAGCCCAAGAAGTCTCTTTGTCCTGGGAGTCTGAGACTGCCACATAAAGACAGGGTAGGATACAGGGGAATGTGGTATTCTAATATAATCAACAGTCCAGTCTGGGAAGTTTTCTTTCCTACAACTAAGAGATTTCCTTACTTCCACCTAGATGACTCAAGAGACCTGGCCAACACAAACTGCTTCCAAACCCAGGCAGCATCTTCAGAGAGTAGTGGGAGCCCCAGTTACATCATATAAACCACACAGACAAAAATCACACCACAATAGGCCTAGGGGCCGGTGACATGACTCAGCGGCATAAGTGCCTGCTTTGCAAGCACGAGGGCCCGAGTTCGACTCCCAGAACCCACATACGAAAAAAGGGGCCGGAGATATCACTCAGCGGCACGGGTGCCTGCTGGCGCAGGAGGTCCTGAGGTCGATCCCCGGTAACCACACACATAATAAAAAAATAATAATAATAGGCCTAAAATTAAATTGTCTTCATAACTGCCAGCAACAAAAGTAGACCAGGACATACATATTAAAACTAAATAGATGACTGCTTGCTAAAATAAAATATTTCAATGAGACCTTGAGTCTAAGTCTCCTAGAATAATTGACAGAATGCTCAATAAACAATAAAACATTACTTACCATAAGAAGAATTAGGAAAAGCACAATGTGAATTAGAAAAAGTAATCAACTAACAGCAAGAGTTAGTTAAATCAAATATTGGAATTATCTGACAAGTATTTTAAAGCACCCATAATAAAAATTCTCCAATAAGAAATTACAAATTCTCTTGAAACAAGAGAAAAATTGGAACGTCTCAGCAAAGAAATAGAAGTTATTTTAGAAAAGAACCAGATGGAAATTATAAAAATAAAAAAAAATTAAATATCAAAAAACTGGATGGGCTCAATATTAAAGAGATGACAGGTGATAGGGTTCAGTGAATCTGATGATAGAACAGAATGCATACAATATAAACAGCAAGGGTAAAATAGACTAGAAAAAATATGTGAAGCCTCAGGGAAGTGTGGGTCTATAACAAAAGGTCAAGCAATCACATCATTGGAGTCTCATGAAAAGAAAACAAATGTATGCATGAAAAAAATTCAAAGTAATGAAAGCTGAAAACTTCATAAATTTGGCAAAAAGACCTATAGACCTGAGTGGATCTATAGATCACAAATAGAATAAGTCTAATGAAATACAAAGCGATATATATTATGATGAAATTCCTAAAACAAATGAAAAAGACCTTCAAAATAGCTAGAAAGAAATTATATTCCTATAGTGGCACAACAATTCAGATAACAGTGAGTTCATTCTGAAGCCATGGAGACAAGAAGGAAGCAACAAATTTTTTAAGTGCTGAAAGAAAAGAACTGCCAACTGCAAATTCTATATCCAATGAAACTATTCTTCAGGAATGAAGAGGAAACAAACACATTCTCAGCCAAAGGAAAATTAAAGGAATATGTAGACATACTCTTAAAAAAAAATAGCAAGGGGCTGGTGAGATGGCTCAGCGGCATAAGCACCTGCCTTGCAAGCGCGAGGGCCCGAGTTCGACTCCCGGAACCCACATACGAAAAAGGGGCTGGTGATATCGCTCAGTGGCACGGGTGCCTGCTGGCACGCGAGGTCCTGAGGTCGACCCCCGGTACCCACAAAAAAAAAAATATTAAGAGGGAGTTCTTCAAACAGAAAGAAAATTATGACACTTGAACCATCTGGAAAGAAGAACAAACATTGGAAACACAAAAATATGTGTATACAAGTTGAATATTCTTTCTCTTCATGAATTTTATAAATCACATTCATTCACGATCAACAGATATAACAAGAATATGTCAATTCTTATGACAATGATATGTAAAAATTGAAAAACTAAAGGAACCTAAGCAGAAGTGATGTTTCCATACTTCACTAGAAGTGGTAAAATGTTGTTATCAGTGGATTCTAAAAAGTTATATGTGTAGTTGGTAATACCAAGAACAACTTCTAAGAAAATAATACAAAGAAATGTACTCAAAAAACACTACAGATAAATCAATACAAATACTCAAGTAACCCATGGAAAGGCAGGAAAATACAAAGAGGAACAAGGAACACAGAAAACAAACAATAAAATGACAGTTTTAAGCCCTTAAATATAAATTGTGTAAGTGAACCGATTAAAAGGCAGAGATTGGCATAGTGGATAAAACCAAAGATTATCACATTGTTTTCAGTAACCATTTCTTGACTAGGGGGATGAATCATTTCTTAAGAAATCATAGAGGTGCAAATCAACATAAAAATTTTACTGAGAATCCTCTGTCTTAATGAGGAGGCAAAGGAGGTTTTTTTAAATGATAAAGATCCCCAAATTATTTCACTATTTATCACTTTTATAAGCAGAAAACACTGACTTTTAATTTTACCATAATAGAACAATGCTGATTTAAAAAACTTCACGCTGACACTAGTCTAAAGATGTCTGCTAACACCACTTCTACTCTCCTTGAAATATTAGCCTGAGCAATTAGAAAAGAGAAAGAAATAAAAGAGCAATGGATAGGGAAGAAAGAAATAAAATTATTATTTGCTGATGACCCTCTACATGAAAGACTCCCCAAACTCCACCAAAAGATGCTTAGAACTAGTATCTAAATTCAGTAGAGTAGCAGGATACAAAGTCAACACTCAAAACTCAATAGCATTCCTGTACACCAATAACAAACTCACCAAGAGGGAAATTAGGGAAGCAATATGTTTCACTCTAGCACCAAGAAAAATGAAATACTTAGAAATTAACCTAGCCAAGGAAGTGAAAGACCTTTACAATGAAAACTATAAAACTCTCAAAAAGGAAGTTGAATAAGATATTAGAAAATGGAACGATACCCCTAGTCCTGCATAGGCAGAATCAATATATTCAAAATGGCCATACTTCCAAAAATGTCATATAGATTTAATGCATTTCTAATCAAAATACCAAGAACATTCCTTACAAAAATGGAGAAAGCAAAACTAAACTTTATATGGAACCAAAAGAGACCTTGGGTTGAAAAAGCAATTCTGGGCAACAGGGCAAGGCAGCAAACATCACAATCCCAGACTTCAAGTTACACAACAAAGCTATAATGATAAAAACAACATGGTATTGGCAAAAAAACAAACATACAAAAAAACAGATTTGGGTATCAATGGAAAAAAAATTAAAAATGCAGAAATGACTCAAGGCATTCTCAGCTATGTTTTCTTTGGTAAAGGGGCCAAATCATTTTGCTGGAAGAAAGATAGACTTTTCAACAAATGGTGCTGGGAAAACCAACTGTCTACATGCCAAAGGTTAAACCTAGACCCATACCCATATCTCTCACCATGAACTAAATTAAAATAAAAATGGCTTAAAGATCTAAACATTGGAACAGAAACACTTTATGTGCTAGAAGAGAAAATAGGTAAAACTCTTGAAAACATAGGTGTAGGCAAAGATTTTCTGAACAAAACCTTGGTTGCACAAGAAATAATACCAAGAATCAACAAATGGGATCACATCAAATTAAAAATCTTCTCCACAGCAATGGAAATCACCAACAGAGTGAAGAGACAATCTACAGAACGGGAAAAAAAAAGTTTTGTCAGCTACTTCTCAGCCAAAGTACTAATATGTAGTATAAGGAACTCCAAAATTCAGATCCTGCCCCCAAATTTAAAGACACAGTCCAAAAATGGGCATCCAAGATGAATTGACACTTCTCAGATGAAGAATTCAAACAGCCAACAAATACATGAAAAAATGTTCAACATCACTGGCCATTTAAGAAATGCAAATAGAGACAACACTGAGATTCCATCTCACACCATAAAGAATGGCTACCATCAAGAAATCAAACAATATCAAATGCTGGCAAGGCTTTGGAGAGAAAGGAACACTTCATTGTTGGGGGGAGTATAAACTGATATAACACTACGGAAATCAGTATGGAGAGTCCTCAAAAAACTAAAAATAGAAATTCCATTTGACCCAGCTATTCCCCTTCTAGGTATTTTCCCAAAAACGTTAAAGACATACCACAGTGATGTGTGCATACTCATGTTTACAGCAGCACAATTCATGACAGCTAAATCTTGGAAGTAGACAATATGTCCATCGACAGACAAATGGATAAAGAAAATGTGGTAGTTATACACAATGGAGTACTACTCTGCCATAAAGAAGAATAAATTTGAGTCATTTGTAGGGAAATGGATGCACCTTAAGTGAAGAAACTCAGACACAAAAGCTAAAATGTTGCATAATTTCTCTTACATATATAATGAAATTAAGATAGATAATAGGAAAAAGGAGAAAAACATAGCATGGACAATGTGTCTAAAGGTGTTCCTTGACTGACTACAATTGCCTTACATGTTTTATATGTTCTTTGACCTGTTATTCTGGTTTTTAATCTCTATGTATGACAATTAACTTTATAAGGCTATATAAGATAAATAAGTGAAACTGATGCTGAAAAAATAATAGAGGATGGTGGAAAGGGGGAAAAAGAAATTAAAAGTTGTTGTGTACATGTAACAACTCCATACAGTCTACTGGAAACATGCACTAAATTTTTTTTAAATAGTAACTTATTCTACAAAAATAGTAACTTATTGTTATGGTTTGTGTTTAGGTGTTCCCCCAAAGCCTCATGCAGTCATACATGGGACTTTTTCAGAGGCGGCTGTATCTAGAGTATGTGACACTGGGATTGATTCATGGTGCAATGCTAGGCTCAAGGGCACTAGAATTAAGGGTATGAGTGCTACCCACCCTAAGTAGTCTGCATAAGATAAAGGGGGCATAAAGACACTGTTAACATCCCTTGTTGCTTTGCTACCTTCTGCCTGCCATGAATGTTTCTTATCTGAGAGGCCTGCCTGCCATGCCACCCTGCCTTGGAGCCAGTTGAATATGGACTGAAACCTCTACAAACTGTGAGCTAAATAAACCTTTTCTCCCTTAACTTTAGGTGTCAGGTATTTTGTCTCAGCAAGAGAAAAGTAACTAAGACACCTATATAACATAAAAGGTATTTAATTCAAAACTATAATTGAGGTTTTTTTATGGGAATGCACAATATTTTATTATTAGGAAGGAACATATGTCATAAAATTAATATGACAAAGAACAATAAATTAAAAATTCCACCAGTGGTGACGAAGTAAAAAGAAATTCAAAATCATTTCTGATTTTAAATATATTTATGTTATATAAAAAATTGAAAAATATTCTTCATTCTGCAATATGTTTGTATACTCAGGTTTCATATGTGAGTAGAGAATGAACAATAAACAATGAATATTGAGAATACAAAAAGAAGCAACAAGAAAGTTTTTAAAACTGGAAATGCAGATGAACAAACAGAAAAAGGCCATTATGTTTCCTTGTCAAATATAAAAAAGTAAAAGCAAAATTCTCATAAAGTCCTCATAAATTAGTAATTTAATATTATAGAGGAAGACATAAAATTAATAGACAACAGAAATATGTATTCTTCTTTGTGGTTTAAGATTCTGGAACTTGGGAATTCTATGCATTGTTGAAAATAAATGTGATTTTAATGCAAATTAACACAAAAATTTCAAAGGTGTTATTTGCTAATATATTTCAAGCATCTTAAAATTGTATTTAGTTTGCCAACTGTACTTCAAGAAAAATGACCTGAAGAAACACTGCTAATGTTCTGCAATGACTTATTTACAGTGATATTTACAATGAATGAATGCAATTTAAAAATAAATAAAGGTAACAAAAAAAGATTGTCTCAGATGCTGTTGGCTGCTTATCCAAATGTCATTGGCCCTTCTCTTCCTTACTAACAGAACACTGGTGTTATTTTAGGTAGCATATGAAGAATGGGAAGCCCCATTCTTGTTTGACAGATATCCATTTCCCAGTCTCCCAGTTAGATATAGTTACATCACCCATTTTCAGACAATAAGATATAACAGGAAATGTGTAGGGAGACATTTGGGAAAATGCATCTCCTTTAATGAATGCAAGGTATTTTGACCTTGCTCCAACTTCCTGACTCATCATGGTGTAAGGTGTGATCCTTTAAAGCTGGGATTGATGGCTCATGCCTGTAGTCCTAGCACTGTGGAGGCTGATACAGAAGGATTGCAAGTTTGAGTCATTAGGCAACTCAATGAATTAATGAGACCCTGTTTAAAAAACATTTAAAAAAAAAAAAAGAGCTGAAGGTATAGCTCAGTTGAAAGACCCTGTGTTCAACTCCCAGTACCTCAAAAAAAGAATAGCTTTGTTTCATTATTTCCTTCTGGGTAGAAGGGAGGGAAGGGGAATTGGGAAAAAAGAAGAATCAAGATACATTATGTACAGGTACAAATTCCCTATGATGAATGTGATCATTATGTATATCTATAGCATACCAATAAAATTAATTAAAAAATAAAATAAATTTCATGAAGAAGGGCTTGTAGCTCCCCTGATATTGAGGTACACATGGACAAGTTTTCTTTATTTTTGAATAAATGTGACTAAAGCCAAAAAAAAATAAGACGAAGGAGAAGGGGAAGGAGGAGAAGAAAAGAAAGAAAGGAAGGAAGAAAAAGAAATGAAGAAAAAGAAAAAAAGAAAGATGTGACGCTTTGAGTTATGTCAACCATGAAAGCATAAGGAGAGGATAAAACAGCAAGGAGCTCAAGATGGATGAAAAGCCTGTGTCCTTGATAACTATTATTCTGTCCAACAAGACACAGGCTACCTGTCTCCAGACTTCCTTACATATATAAATATGCTATAGTTTAAGTAGCTGTTAAGTTTTGTGTTACTTTTTTACTCTGAGCATAGGCAATTAAAGTTTTTATCTAATTTCTCTAATTCAACTTATTTTTATTGTACTTTTATGTACTACAAAAACACAAACATTTCATACATTAATGTGGTAACATACAGTGTTTTGATATATTGTATAATGTTTAAATCACATTAAATCTATTACCTCTTCAAACAGTTATTTATGGTGAAAACTTTCAAAATCCTATATTGTACCTTTTGAAGTATATAGTACATTATTATCTATACTCAGTTTACTGTACAATAACACACTAGAAATTGCACATATCTAACCATAACTTAGTACTCACTTATCAAACTTTCCTCATTTCCTCTTCTTCCTACTCTTCCTAGCCTCTGGAAACTCTACTCTCACTTCTATGAGATTAACTGGTTTAAATTTTACATATAAATAAGAAAGCGTATGTTATGGCTTGTATCTAGATGTCCTGCCAAAGCCTCATGCACTCATACTTGGGGTTTTTCAGAGGTGACTGGATCTAGGGTGTGTGATATGGGATTAAGGGTGTGTGGTGACTAAATGGGTTTAGCAAAGTTCTGGGTGTGGACAATGGAAGCACCACCCTGGGTGAGGGTGACACCAATCAATAGCCTTTTAGCTTAGATGGAATATAAAGGGAAAGAGGGAAGGCAGGCTTGCTGCTGCTGCTTTGTTCTTCCTACCTTCTGCTTGCCATGCCATGAACTGTTTTTCCTCTGCTATGCCCCTCTGCCATGCTACTCTTCCTTGGAACAAGCCAACTATGGCCTAAAACCTCTACAAAAAATGAGCCAAAATAAACCTTTCTTGTTTTAACTTGTGGGAATCAGGGATTTTGTCCCAGTGAACAAAAAAACAAACAAACAAACAAACAAACAAAAAGCATAACTAAGACAGATTTTGGTACCAGAGAAGTGGGAATATTGCTGTGACAATACCTGACCATGTGGTTCAGAAACCTTTGAAACTAACTTGTGGCAAGAGTTTGGAAAGGTTTAGAGATGCCAGCTGAAGAAGCAGCCCAGAATGCTGTAAGCCTTGATGGGAGATTCTGTTCAGCAATCAGAAGACCAGAATGCTAATAGAAATGCAGCTGGTGAACACCAGGCTCAGGAGGTTTCTGTTGAGAAGGACTAAATTGGCAGTTGGACGCCAGACCATGTGCATTATGCTTTGCAGAAAATTTGTCTGCATTTTGCTCATGTTCAGAGACATTGCCTGAGACTTAAATGAAGGATGGTGGACCAATTAATTAATCTTGGGGAAGAAATTACAAGGCAGTCTGAAGTTGAGGTGGTAGCATGGCTACTACTGGGGGCTTTTAATCTTTGTACTTTGAGAACCAAGAGCAAAGGGCCCAGCAGAATGAGTTTGGGATTTTATTCATTGTGCTCATCAATCCAGGTGCTTGATCCCTACAGTCCAGAGGGAAGGAACTTGGGCTATTGATCCAGGTGAAGGCAGACGTTGGCATCATCTATGTGGTGCTGCTTTTAGGTGCCTGCATCAGAAGGAGGCCTGGGAGCCCAGGCAGTGTGCTCCTGAGAGGTCAATATGTGAAGCTGCAAGTGTGAAGCTGAACGTGCAGTGAGGATCCCAGAAGGTTGCAGAAGCCAGGAACAAGGAACAAGGAGTGAGGAAAACCAGCTGAAGAGAGAAGCCACGGGAGCTACAACCACTGGTAGTAGCATAGAGGCAGAGCCACCCAAGCCCTTAGTTTTTTGTTGTTGTTGTTGTTTGTTTGTTTTACTGGGAATCAAACTCATGACCTCACACTTGCCAGGCAGGCACTGTGCTGCTGAGCTATATCCCTGGCTCCAAGCCCTTTGTAATTCACATCTTGTCACAGATTTCCCCAGATGCTGGACATCAAATGATAGGATTTAATGTTTGCCCTGCTGGATTTTGGACTTTCTTTGTTTCCACTCTTTTCTATCCCCCTATTTGTACCTTTTGGAATAGGAATGTTCATCTTGTGTCACTGTATGTTGGAAATCTTTAACTTTCATTTATGCGGGGACTCACAGCTAAGAGTTTACCTTAAATCTCAGGGGAAACTTTGGACTTGGACTTTTCAGCAGTGCTAAAACTATTAGGATTTTGGCAACTCTTAGAGATGGACTAAATACCTTTTGCTTAAAGGGATGCACATGAGTATTTCGGGGGTCAAAATTATTTATGTATTTATGGCTTGTATCTAGATGTCCCCCCAATGTCTCATGAACTCATCGGTGGGGTTTTTCAGTGCAGTCATAAGTGAGGCTTTCCAGAGGTGGCTGGATCTAGGGTGTGTGATACTGGGTTTAAGGGCATGTGATAAATAAATGAGCTTAGCATAGTTCTAGATGTAGATAATGGAAGTCCTACCCTGGGTGTGGGTGGCACCAACCAGTAGGCATATAGCCTGGATAGGATAAAAGGGAAAGGGAGGCTCACTGCTGCTGTTGCTGCTACTGCTGCTGCTGCTGCTGCTTCCCACCTGTCCTGCCATGGACTGTTTCTCTCCTCTGCCATGCCTTTCTGCCATTCCCCTTTGCCATGACACCCTGCCCTGGAACTTTCTGACTATGAATTGAAACCTCTACAAACTGTGACTCAAATCAACCTTTCCTCCTGTAACTTGTGTGTGCTGGGTATTTTGTCTCAGCAACCAAGAAAGTAACTAAGGTAGTATAGTACTTGTCTTTCTGTGTCTGGCTTATTACATTTAACATAATAACCCACAGGTCCATCCATTTTGTCAGGAATGTCAGGATTTCAGTTCTTTTTTTATGTCCCAACAGTATTCCATTGTTTATATGTAAAACATATTCTCTATTCTTCAATCTGTAGACACTTAGATTGTTTCCATTTCAAGGCTATTGGTGAGTAGTCCTGTAATGAACACAGGAGTGCAGATGTCTCTTTGATACGTTATTTCATTTCTTCTGGATATACACACAGAGGTGGGAATGCTTGATCATATGGTAAGCTTATTTCTAATTTTTGAAGTACTGCCAAACTGTTTTACGTAATGCCTCTACTAGTGAACATTCTCATCATCAGTGTGCAAAGGATCTCCTTTTTTTAATTCTTGCCAGGACTTGCTGTGTTGAGTCTTTTTTTTTATGGTACCTGTAATTGAACTCAGGACTCGCACTTGTCAGGCAGGTGCTGTGCCCCTAAGCTGTATCCCTGGCCCTAAGTCTTTTTGATAGTAGCCATTCTTACTGGGGTGAGATGATATTTCATCATGGTTTTGATTTGCACTTCCCTGATGCTTAGCAATGTTGAAGAATGTTTCATATATCTGACGCCCATGTATATAGAGAAATATGTTCCTTTCAAATCAGTAAATATTGTTTAATTCAAAGGTAAAGTAATTTGTTCACAGCAAAGATGGGAATCAAACTCAGATGTCTCTGGGTCTAAAGATTTTATATTTATTTTTACTGTACCATTGTGACTTTGAGAATATCCCACATATTTTTGAGCCTTAGCTGTCTCATCTAGAAATTAGGATTCATAACACCTTCTTAGTGGAACTGTTGAAAAAACCAAATGAGCTAATGTGCTCCAAGGCTCTACACAAAGTACAGATGACCAGATAAGTAGATGATATTTCTATACTATATAAAGCTTTTGCAGGAGCACACTAGTACAATTCCTTCTTTTTTTCTGAGCTTTCCAGTCTTGTTGAAGTAAATGGCAATTGGAGAATTAACAAATCAACTGTACTTTTCATCATGGGATTCTTTTTAAGAGTTTGGTAATAGCAGTTTGGCAAATAGACATGTATTTTTCCTTGAAGAAGTTCAGCTTTGTAAATATGGATAGTTTTAAAGATAATGGCCATGTATAGAATAGAATAGGAAAATTTGTAACATTCTTTGTGGTATAGGGATGAAACCCAAGTCCTCACACATGCTAAATGAGATCTCTACCACTGAGCTATGTCCTCAGTCCCATTTGTAAGGCTTCTTATCATGAAGACTGAAGTAATTTGAAATATTTCTGTCAAGCCAAGCAACATATTTCATTGAATCTATCCTAATACCCAGCATGACCTAACCTGTGTTAGACTTTGTTGGTCCTAGAATCTCTTATCTACTACGTAGGCATCCCACTGTATGACACAATCATATGTGTAAAGAGTTAATATTAGGGTTAATGCTCATATCTCTTGGTATCCCTGGGTCATACTCTCTTTGCTTTTTTTTTTTTTTTGAGGTATAGACATGGGTAAAAATTATGCTAAATAATCGCTTCATTTTCCTTTGTCATAGGACCATGTCACCCTCCTACTCAAAACCCTCCAAAGCGTTCCCAGTGCACTTCAGAAATGGAAAATTTCTCATCATAGAGTTCATGTCCCCACATGGTCTGACCAATATTTCTTTTTCCTTCTACTGTGAACCACTCTCCCTCTTACCATACACCAGTTGCATGAACCTTCCTTCCTTGAACACACCTAGTTTATTCTCATCTTGGGACTCTGCTCTAGCTGTAAACCTCCCCAGAAAGCATTTCTTTAAGAAGGCCTTCTACTACTTCCTGACTTGAAATAGCTTCCCAGTCACTCTGTATCATATCACCCTAATTTAATTTTTGTCATATCTTCAGATCTAGATTCCACATTTATCTATGTATATGTCCCATTTTTTGTTTCACTAATTAAAAGGTAACATTCATGAGGGCAAAGACTTTTGTCTGTCTTGCCATATTCTTGGTGCCTATGAAAGTGTTTGCCATTTTGTAGGTGTTCAATACATAATCACTGAATGAACGAATACAAAGTGCAAGTACGCAGAAATCATCTGCTTCCAATTTCTGTAGCACCAGCTACAGCCTACAATTAATACCACACCCAGTTTAAGGACTAGCAGGGAACTTGAGGCAGAAACAATTAAGCACTCTAGCCTTGCTGTTTTCTCTATCTTGCTGGTTGTTTTGTTTGGAACTTTATCTTTAAGTGGGATTCTAGACACACTCTGGTTCCCCATCCTTGAATCCTTCAACTCTCCCTTGCATAGTATTCTTAGTAGCCCAGACCCCTTGAGACAGAGGCCACACTTGGTCCTTCTTGGTTTTCCTCTCTTCTCCATTCCCAAGACCTGATCTGACTCTGCAACCCTACATGGGTGGGTCTTGCTTTACTTGACAGATTGCTATAATGCCAAACAGTCTTCCTGGGCCGCTATATTACACATCTCCCCTTGTGTTACCCATTATCTCATGAAACCTTTCTGTGATCTTGATCCTGCTAGGCTGACTTCATGCTAGAATAATGACTACTGTTGTATATTCTCTGGATCCCATGTTTTACGTGCTGAACTAGATCAGTCACAGCTGAGCCTGACTATCCTAGTATTGGCCTCTCTCAGTTGTCTGATTGGTCCTAAGTTGTGAAAAAATAAGTATAATTATTTGAGGGACTTACCTTGGAGAGTTCTTGCCCAGGACCACACTGTTGGCATGTGACACAGCGTCCCCATTGGTCCCAGTACTCATTTTCTTGGCAATCCATGGTGAGAAAGCTGTGGGTACAGAATATAAGAATAGGGAGCTAATAGAGAAGTACTGCATGGTAATTAATGACTTCCATGACATCTGGTTTCTGGATCCATTTAATCTAATCTCTGGCTCTTAGTGAGAGGAGCTGAGAAACCCAAACCAAAATATCTCATTCTTATATAGCCTTGACCACATGCCACAAACTCTTCTAAATGCTTTACATGTGATAACTCATTCAATTTTCAAAACATATATATCTGGGATCATTATTAGCTCCATTCTGCAGATGGGGAAACTGAGATACACTGGTCATAGTGGTTATATCAGGTGTTGAACTAGTAAAGAGAATGACAAGAGAAGTAGCTGGCTTCTGTGTAGGTATATAAAAAAAAAACATGATCCTTGATGTGTAACCAGCTCTTAAGAGTTTAGTAAGCACTTCCTTATCTATTATTATTTCATGTGCACAATAGCCCTGTGACTTGAGGAGCATAGGTATTATTATCTTTATTTTATGCATGAAAAAGCTGATACATTGTTCTTGTTTGCCAACAGTGTATTTCACACTTCTGAGGACCACTAGCTGCCACTGCTTCGGTCCTGCTGCAGAATGGGATGGGAGGATGTTACAGTATGTAGAAATATCCTGGTACACTAAGGTGTTGAGAAGGGAAAACGTTACTCAGATAATAGTTTCTGACAGACAGATGGCATAAAGCATATACTGGACTGAGAGTTGGGATATATGGATTCTAATCCTTGCTACAGAGTTTGTTCAGGACTAAGGTTTTCCAACACATGGCACTTTCAGTGCTAAAACTGGGAGAGTTTCATCCTATCTGGCTTTTTCCAGAAGAACATTCATAAATCAGATTCGTTCTTTTTTTTTTTTTTTTTTTGTGGGTACCGGGGATCGACCTCAGGACCTCACGCGACAGCAAGCGCCCGTGCCGCTGAGCGATATCACCGGCCCTTTTTTCGTATGTGGATACAGGGAGTCGAACTCAGGACCTCGCGCTTGCCAGGCAGGTGCTTATGCCGCTGAGCCATGTCACCAGCCCTCAGATTCATTCTTAAGTCCAACAAAGTGAGTCTTATACACCTTTACACAAATACACAACATAAATTATGAAAAAACCAAACACACGTGCACACAAACAAATACTGTAAATAATGCTTCCAGACATCCTGGGCTCTGCATTATCACACTGTACAGTAAGCACACAGCAGCACAACTGTGACAATGTCTGCCAGACATATGTGCTACTTCCATGATTTGCTCCCATCTACGAATGTTCGTATTGCAATGTCTGTTGCTATCCGTGAAAGGTTGCAACTTAAATGTTCATTAAGTTGAAGACTTACTGTATATAGAAAGGTAGTCTTCTATAAAGAAGAATTTAATGAGAGTGGCTCAAGTAATTGATAAATGAGGCCTGTCCTTATAAAAGAGAAAGGTTGGTAAGATTTTTTGCTTGCTCCTATCATGGTGAATTTCAGGTGGTTTCTCAAAGTTGTTAAAACCCTGGGTTGAAAAGAAAAACTGTGATGGGAGAAAGGGGAAAGGAAGAAAGGGAAAAGAAAAAAATACATATGTATACAAGATAGTTAAGATAGTTACACAGCTAGTTTCTCTTAGCTCACTGAAAAGAAAGTTTTGTGCTAATACTTTTTTGGACAATATTTCATGCCTTTATCTTGTACTCTGAGCAACTACTATGAATATAACAATACACAATGTATTAATTATTGTTACTCTCCTACTAGCCTGTTTTGAAACTCTGTTTTATTGTTAATTTTACTTTTTTCCATTAAAAAAAAAAAAAACCCTGGGTTGCTGTGCCTCAAGGTAAAGTACTTATGCAGCATGCACAAAGCCCTCGGTTCCATTTCTAGAACCACAAAAACAAAACTCCTACATGTGTACTTCCAAGCCAGAAGAGAGAAGAGTGTGTATGCAGTTTTTGAGAGGCCACCACAAAAGTCCGCAGTGGAGATAGGATAAGATATCCTGGCTGACATTCTTGTTTCCTCACTATCAACTAGGCTATTCTTTCCCATCTCTTCATTCTGAAGAAAGTAGCCTATGAAAATCATTTTTGAGCCAGATGCCGTGGCACTTACCTATAATCCTAGCACTCTGAGAGGCTGAGGCAAGAGAATTGCAAGTTCAAGCCTGGCCTGGGCAATTTAGTGATTTATCGAGACCCTGTTACAAAATAAAGAAAAGATAATAAAATGTCAGGAGATATAGCTCAGTGTGAAGGTTCTGGATTAAATCCCTAGCATGAGAAAGAAAGAAAAAGAGAAAGAGAGAAGAGAAAGAAAGAAAGAGAGAAAGAAAAGAAAGAAAGAAAGAAAGAAAGAAAGAAAGAAAGAAAGAAAGAAAGAAAGAAAGAAAAGAAAGAAAGGAAGGAAGGAAGAGAAAGAGAGAAATCCATTTTTGTAGAAGATAAATATATCCTCTACTGTGTGGTTTTGATTATTGGCCTATGGAATCAGCCTCAGTAGGCTTACCCTCCTCTCCTTGCTACCCCTTTTCTCACTGAGCACAAGAATCACCAGTGGTCTCATTGTACTCATGACAAGGGAATTCTCCACCATGAGAACAAAGCCAGCATACTGGTATAGATAATTCTCCTGTAATATTTTCTTGTCTAGAAAAATAGAAAACATTGGCAGGAGCCAAACAACAGAACTCCTTTTGAAATAAGCTCTTGACTCAGGCCATCTGAAATTTTCATGGCAGCTGCTGTTGGCCTTTAGGTGTCTGTGACATGCTATTTCCAGAGGCTCAGCCACCTAGTAAACATCACAAGACAAGAACACATCCCTCTTACCCTGGTTTTTAGATTTCTGTCTAGGTGACTTAGGTTTATTGCCAAATCCCCATATCAGGACCTAGGGAACCAAAATAGGATTTCTTTTTCCCTCTTTTTTTGTCAAATTGTTTATCCAAAGCATATAAATTAAAGCACCTTTCATTAGAAGCTTAACAAATTGCTTTTATTGAAGAGAACAAAATCACATTGACTCTGGCCTACTCTGAAGAAGTCAGTATATACGGGTGAAATTATCTAATGAAGATTTAATCTCACTATCCATGAACAATGTGTGACCTTATATCAAGTTGTTTTTTTCCTTGTGGTCAACAGTGTCATGCAGCAGATGCAACTGCCTTTTTATTTTAAGCGAAAGTAAGAAACAATAAATAGGTTTTGAGAAAATCAGCTACTCCCATAAACTGCAGCTAGACATTCTTTTAGTATTCCAGAGAAGTTGACTGAATCCCCGAAACAGCTCACTGAGTCAGTGAAACAGACAGAACTATAAAATTCCCTAGAATAGAGACCACTGCATACCCAGCACCTAGCCCTGTACCAGGCAGAGAGTAGGCACCACAATCATGCTTGCTATTTGTTAGCTTGCCAACATGTTTTGCTTCCTGAACTATGGTTATGTGCCTAGCAACCTACAATATTTCTTTCTCAAGAAATGACTTTCAAACAGTAAGAAATAACCTCACATAAAGAAAAAGAAAAGGTGTTAGGGATATGCAGACTTGGGGATGAATCCCAACTCTACAACTCACTAGTTGTATGTCCTTAAAAATGGTTTCATCTTTCACAGCATCTGTAAAAATGTAGATTTTAATACCTACATTGTCTAGTAATTTACAAAATTACATGTAACAACATATGTTGAAGATCTAGTATAGGGCTTACGCATCTGAGATGCATGGGAATTAGTGAGTTCTCTTCCTATTCCTCCCAGTTTAGCATGGTCCTTTCCTTCCTCCCCTTTGGAAGGGCGGGGATTTTGCTAAGAGGAGTGCACACTTGTCATTCTTAAGATTTGTGAGGAAGAAAAGGGAAAGGCACCTAAGCTTCTTTATTGACCCACTACAGTTACAACATGAAAGTCAAGCCTAAGACATGGGTGTCACCATAGCACATTCCTTCTCACTAACTGCTGCCACCAGTAACCTGAGGCTTGAGAACATGATTACTCTCAATACCTTCAATACCTAAGTCACTTTGACTAAAAGGAACATTATTGTCACTGTTTACATTTTTCATCAAGATATTCCTGAATATGGTAAACTCACTTGACCAAGGTTTGGAAACCTGAGACAACTGTTTTTGGAATGAAAATTTAAAAGAAATTAGTGGGAATGAGACAGAGGGGGAGATGTTAGGTGCCCTTTTGTCTCCTCCTGTGGAGTATGACACATTCTGGGATTCTGCTTCTGCACAAGCCCCCTACCCACTCAGTTGTACTGTTTTCAGGCTACACCTTGAAATATTGCCTGCGACACACAAACAACTCAGAAGGAAAAGCAAAACGAAAATGGATGGACAATGACAAAGCCTAGATTGCTGCAGTGAAAAGAAGTCTGTGGTTCCTGACAGGAATTCCAGCTCTGTCCCTAACTCAAAACTTCTCACTGGAGTTTGGGCAACTCACTCAGTTTCTCCATCCATAAAATGGTGATACTCTTACCTGCTTTGCGTAACCCTTATGAGTAGTTTGGACATGAAATGAAGTGATGTAGCAGTGCTCTAGAAAACTCATGTGGGTCACATGCTAGGACTGTTCACTTGTTTTTTACTGCAGTACAAAACATACATAGTAAAGAGCACAACTATTAAGTGAATTAATGAATTTTTACCTATGCACACACTCACATAAACTTCGTCTGTATAAAGATACAGTATGTTTCCATTACCTCGACAGGCTCCCTCATGCCCTTTTTTTCCCAGGCAATACCAACTCTGTTCCCAGGTAATTGCTACTCTGGTTTCTGTCACCATGATTAGTTTTACTGATCTATGAACTTAATATAGACTGAAATCACACAAGAGTTTCAGCTTACAAGAGTTTTTTTTTTTCTTAATAAGCAAAAAATTCTATACTTTTAAAATTGTTTTCTTACAAGAAAATATAGGTATATAACTTTGTGGCCTTGGACTAGGCAGTAGTTTCTTAGATACAGCACAGAATGCATAAGCAACAAAAAAATAATAATAAATAAATTTACACTTAATTTTACAACTTAAAAATTTGAAACTCCTATGCTTTATTTAGTTTTTTATTTTAAAGAGAAAAAAGTAAAAATAACAATAAAATAGAGTTTCAAAAGAGGCTAGTAGTACAGTAACAATAATTAATACATTGCGTATTGTTGCCTTTAAAGGATATTATGAAAATATTAGGAAGGATGGAAGGAGGGTGGAAGATTGGATATGATAGGTTCACATTGGATGCATGTGTTGCAATATCACACTGAAACATATATATATGCATAATAGATATGTTAATCAAAAATAAACAAAGAGTAAATGAAAAGAAAACCCACATAACGTGAGAAAAATTTACAAATCATACATCTGATCAAAGACTTGTACCTAGACTATACTGAGAACTCTTACATCTCAAAAATAAAAAGACAGGGCCGGTGGGATGGCTCAGCGGCTTAAGTGCCTGCCCAGCAAGCGCGAGGGCCCGAGTTCGACTCCTGGAACCCACATACGAAAAAGGGGCCGGTGATATCGCTCAGCGGCACGGGCGCCTGCTGGCGCGCGAGGTCCTGAGGTCGACCCTCCAGTACCCACAAAAAAAAAAATAAAAAGACAACAATTTAAAATGAGTACAATATTTGAACAGACATTACTCAAAGAAAATATGCAATTCACCAACAAGAACATGAAAACATTCTCAGAATCATTAGGAATAAAGGGAATGCAAATCAAAACTACAATGAAATACTACTTTATACCCACTATGGCAGCCATAATAAAAAAACGAGCAAAGAAGTGTCAGGGATGTAGAGAAATTGGAACCTTTGTATACTGCTATTGGTGGGAATGTAAAATGATGCAGCTCCTTTTTAAAATAATTTTGCACTTCCTCACAATGTTTAATATGGTATTACCATATGACCAGGTAATTCCATTCCTAGGTATATACTGCAAAATTGAAAACATATGTCCACACAAAACTTATACATGAATATTCCTAGCAATATTATTTATAATGGCCAAAAAATAGAAAGGAAAAACAAATGTCCATCAACTTATAAGCAGATAAACAAATTTTGGTCCAATCATACAATGAAATATTATTCAGTCCAAAAAGAAATGAAGTGCTTATTGCATCCTATAATGTGGATGAGCCTTGAAAACATGTACAGTGAAAGATCCAAAAAAGTAAGTGTGATATGATTCCATTTACAGTAAATGTTGAGAATAAGTAATCCATACAGGCAGAAACTATACTTAGTTTGCCAGGAGTTGAAGGGAGGAGAGAGTAATTGTGTAATGGATGTGAGTTTCTATTAGCATTGATGAAAATGGCCTGGAGTTAGTGATTTACAACTTTGTAAATAATACTAAAATCCACCAAATTGTACACTTTAAGGGTGTGAATTTTATGATCATGAATTATATCTCAATTTTTAAAAATATTTCCTCAGCTTGTTTATTTAATACTTTAACTACTGTATGTTATTCTAATAGATACTGCCTCAGCACCAAAATAAAGTAGGTTAAAGCTGCTATGGACATTCTTATACGTGCCTTCGATTGTGATTTGCTTCACCCAAACTTTATCTGTCTCCTCTCTCTCTCCCTCCTCAATAAATAAATATAGATATAGATCGGGTGTGTGTGTGTGTTGAGTTTAACAAGAAGTGCTGACAACTGACAACATGACTAGTTTTTCTTTATTTAGCCTGTTTCTCATCATGCTGCTGCTCTCCTGCCCAATCCCCTTGTTCTGATTTACAACAAAACAAAACAAAACAAACAAAAAACACTTAGGAGAGTAAAACTGCAGACAAACAGGGCAGAGAACCAGTGAGGCTGATATTAATGATAATCCCCATATTAACTTATTGTGCCCTGAACAATCGATGTTGGCCAAGTTTCTGATGGATGGATGTGAGGGTGCAGCTGCCTCTGGCCTTAGCTTGTGGCTGCTGCTCTTCTCAATTTCCACACATGCCTGTGGGGTGAGACATGCTCTTTCTATCTAGGCTGGGTAGGCAGAACAGGATGACAAGTCTAAATTAAGAACTCAAGACTTCAGGATATTTGCTTTGCCTGGACAGTGCAGGAGGTCTGGGATTAAAAAGGGTGAGGAAACTGCTTTTCAGCCTTTTGGCTAAGATCAGGTGGAAAAAGGGTGAGGAAGACAGCAGCTGGTCCATTCTCTGCCCATTCCTCTCCTCTGAGCCCAGTCACCCACCCACATGCACAAGACTGGCAAAAGCAAAGCAGTTGCTCAGTTTGGCCCTGAGATACTCTTTTCTTTGAAATTCAAGAATTTAATCTGTATAGGCCACTCATCATTTCCAGATATTTGGCCTATAATACAGGTGTTGCTTTACCATTTGGTGCTGACTTTCAGCCTTTGCCTTTCCAGCCTACCCCAGATCCATTCTTACCTTAGCATTTTCTTGCCCATAACCTACTTCCAAAATACCAAATATCTCATTTACCCCCTGTTCCACTATTTGTGAATTTTGCCTCTCTACCACCAGGAACATGCTCCTACCCAGCGCCAGAATTAAGGTCCCATTTGTAGTATGAGGAAATTCCTCTGGCCAACCTCTTAGACCAGTGGTTTTCACTCTTGACAGCACCTAGGGAGCTCTAAAGTACAGTGACACTTAGGTCTTACCCCAGAGATTCTGATGTAATTAGACAGGGATATGACCTGAGCATCTGGCATTTGTACAGTAACCAGGTGATTTTTATATGCAGTCAATGTTAAAAATATCACTGTTCCAAGTGTTCTTTTGGTTTTGGTCTTGTCTGCTTTGCCTATAGATAAGGTATAGTCAGAGAAAGTTTTTCTGTTCCCCCACATTCAGGGGGAATCTAATGAAGGACTAAGCTGATGAAAGGCTTACTCATTTTTTTCTAGGAATAATATGACATAAAGGTGTAAAGGGATGAAGTTGGCGTGGTTCTTCTAAAGCATGTTATATCATGTCATTTCCAACTTGAAAATTCTTTAGTGAATGTCCCTTTCACTTATAATAAAACTAAAGTGCATCTAATGGCTGATGAGGCCTTAGATGATCTGCCTACCTTAACTTCCCCCATTATCTCTTTGGTCCCATTCTCTACTACTCTTGCCCTTACTCTCTTCACTCCATTCATGATAACCTCCTTGCTGTTCTTCAAATTACCCATGAATGCTCTTACCTTAAGGCTTCCACACCTGCTCAAGCCAGGAATGTTCTTCTCCAGATATTCATTCGACTGACTCCTTTATCTTCTTCAGTTCTTTGTTCTTATACCATCTTCTTAGTAAGACTTCTCTGACCACTCTTAAAATTACAACTTCCATCCATACTTTCTATCAGTTTCCTGTATTATTATTCTCTACAACATTTATGACCTTCGACATACCAAATATTTTGCTTATTTACTTCTTTATTTTCTGTTCTTTCTCCAACTAGACTGTAAGCACCATGAGATAATGGTGCCAATTATGTTCACTTCTTCATCCCCGGTGCATAAAAGTGTGACTAGCACATAGTAGACTCTAAAGAAATGTTTGTTGGATGAGTAAATGGTAAAAAAAAAAAAACCTACAGATTAATGGTAACCAATCTTCAGCTTGAGTGAAAGGTTTCAGTTTGTAAGAGATTTCACATCAATTAGCTCAATAGACTTTTACGATAACCCTAGGTGGTAGCTAAGGATTATTATCACCAATTAACAGATTTCATAAAATGGAAACAACTGAGGATCAGAAAGAAAGAATTGTTTTAAGTTTAGTTAGTAAGAGACAAAAGCAGAACTCAAAGTAATTTAGCATCCATGAATGTGGCATGCTTTCCCAGGGAGTATCAAATTAAGAAAGGAAGAAGTCCTTCCAGCCTTCAATGAAATTTCATTTTTCTTAAGGGATATTTTAGATGGGCCAAAAAGCATTTTCTGAACATCAATCTAATTGTGCTTTAATTTTTGACAGAGTTATTGCTCAAGCTTTAAGAGACAGTTCAGGACAAGTGTTGTGGCAAAAAGAATAGAGAAAAAGTGATAGTGGGAGATAAAGACCTTACGAAGTAAGGGCCAAAAGAAAGATATGAGCGAAAGAAAAATTTGAGAGTTTCCAGATGGGAAACTAGGTGAATCCCAGGGCCATAAAGTGTGTAAAAGTGGAGTTGCTTGGTAGAAAAAAAGACTACACTGTTTTCCAATCATTATATGTACAAAGATGGGGACAGAGGTTTCAATGGTTTTGCCCAACAGGCAATTGAAATGTGTAGAATATAGGCTGGAACTGAAGATGAGCCAAGTGCACAAAAGATCAGAATAGCAGCTCTTGTTTATGGCCTCATATCAGAATCCACTAAAAGATTTTTTTATAAAACATCTGGCTGAAGGCTAAGTAAATCAACACCTCTGGTGGTGAAGAACCATGGATTTAGGTAAATCAAGTCAAAAGTTTAGATAGGTAAACAAGAATGCCAAGAACAAAACATTGAGGGACACCAATATATGGAGCTGAAAGAGAAATAACAGCCATGAGCAATTAAGAAAGGGAAGCCATGGAAGAGAGAAGAGAACTTGGGTAGGGCAGTATAGAACAAGGGTTTAAGAAGTAAGAGGTAAGCCATAGTGTCAGCTGTTGTTTAGTATAGGGAGGCAAGGGAGGGTCAGGACTGGGGATGTGTTATTTTGATTTTGATTTGGCTTCATGAGTGTGTGGTAAAAGTAAAAATTTTTTGTACATGCATCTAATGCCAGCATAGAGGGAGGCTGAGACAGGGGCATCACAAGTTTGAGCCCAGCCTGGGCAACATACCATCTTAGCAAGACCCTTTCTCAAAAATAAAAAATTAATAAATAAAAAGAAAAGAAAAGAAAAATAAGAAAAGGGCCGGGGATGTAGCTCAGTACTAAGGCCACATACAGAAACAGTGTCTACTTGTGTTTAAGTGTGTTAAAATATGTGCCTCAAATGGAAAGAATTGAGAGGCCACAGATGGTTACTATAGTTTTTAATAAGATTCTCTCCCAATTTCCAAAGTTACTGAAGAATTCAAACTGTTAGTGACAGCAACATCTGGTCCAGCAATGTCAAGATTAGCACATCTACAAAGAAGAATGAAGGAAACTGTGCAAAGCTAAAGAAGCCTCTTTTGTTTACTTTGTCCTTTATTCCAATACACAAAGCAAGAGATAATGCCCCAGTTGGAGTAAAGGAGAAGAAAATTCTTATTAAAAGCAGTTATTACTGTATAGATAGAATTAATAACCAGTTGCACTGGGTCACTTCCACTCAGCCAAAGGCAAATGCTAACCTGATGAGTCAATTTCTTTCTTTTTCAAAACAAGTGTATGCATGTATACACACACACACACACACACACACACACACACTCACACTGGGAAAAAAGTACAGAAACCTCAAAGGACAAATATAGTTTAGAAAGCTGTAAATTGAGTAGAAGAAAATGCTAAACAATGTAAGTACTTGGTTAGAGTCTGGCATCTGCTAAAAAAGAATTGTTGAGAAGAAAATAAATTGTGCAGCCTAAAATATAGATATAATTAATAAAAGAAATGGGGTGACATTAATACCAGTGAACTTTGAGCTGATTATGAGGGGGGAATTCCATTTTAATAATTTCTGAAACAATCTTCCCAAGTGGAAGCAAAGGCACAGAAACTACTTACCATGTTGAAGGGAAAAATGAGATAATGTATGTGAAAATGCTCTGGAAACTCCAGACTGAGCTACACATGTGAAGATTTGCTGTAAATGCTATTATTACTTCACCCAGACCTAGGGAGCAAAGGGCATTGGAGACAAGTCACATGCCAGACCAACATTAAGCCAAACATGAAGACTGTTCTGTTTCACTATTGTCCTAGCCAAAGTGAATCACTTATTCATGTACTGACCACTAAAACATCATGAAATTCTGGTATCATCAAAAATTAGTTACCCAACCAGCAGTACTAGGAGTGGAGGTTCACTAACTTCCCAAGGAAGCTTTTGGCTGAGGTGTCTCAGCTGGCAATTGAATTAATGGTATGATTTCTTTGCAGGGCTGGGAACTGGATAAAACTCAGGTGTTCTAATTTCAGATTTGCATTAATGTTTTTGGTCTTACCCCACACTGTGTTCACCCTATCCAATTTACTAAGCAATCTAGAATAGCTGTATCTCTGTGAATATATCAATAAGAACAGTCTCTTTTCCCCAGAGCAATCCAAATTTGAGCAAGTACTCCATCTCTTCCTCAAAAGTCACGGAGCAGAGGAACAGGCCAGTGGACATTTGCAAGAACAACCCAGGGTCACATCCATACAACAGGACTGGGAGGAAAAGCCCATAAACTGAGGTAGAGGATGAGATCCTGCTCCCAAAATATTTCTTGCCCTTTAGAAAAAAGCTGAAGAAAGGTGTAGGACTTGACAGGGCTGTGAGATAAGAAGCATATGATCTCATATGTAAATACGCATTGTGTGAAATAATTCACAGCCTCTGACAATCTTAGAGTCAAAAGGGAGTTTAAAGTTCATCTTAGCATTTGGGAGGCTGAGACAGGAGGACCACCACAAGTTCGAGGACAGCCTGCTCTACAGAGTGAGTTCCATGCCAGCCTGAACTACATAGTGAGACCCTATCTCAAAACAAACAAAGAAACAAATAAAAAGACAAAAAAACTCATCTTAGTCCCAGCTACTTGTCATTCAGTAGAGAAATGCCATCCAACTCTACTTGTACTCCTTTAATAACAGGCACCTCAGTGCTCACGAGGTATTCCAGTATGGTTTATTTTCTTCTTCTCTTCAGCAACTCGTTAAAATTTTCAAACCATCAAGTAATTGAAAATATATAGTCATGGAATTCTAAAAGAATTCTTTAAGAGAGCCTAATTTCATTGCTTTACAACCCAGGTGGGGAAACAAAGGATTAGAGAAGGAATAGAATTTTCACAAAGTCACATAGTTGGTTAGTGGCAGAGACGTGACTAGAATTTAAGTCTCCATATTTAGGGACCAATAGTTTATCTATTTCCCTTATGTGAAGAGAGGAGTGGGCCCAGCTTCAGAACTGATTACTCAATGACTGTGCTACCAAGGTTCCAACTTCTTTTTTCCTTATTCTTCTAACTCAATATTGGCTTTTTAAAACCCTCCACAGAAACAATTCAAAAGGGCAGACTGGGTCAAGGAGCAGTGGTGCATGGAAAGGAAGTAATACTGGCCACTGTTTTCGGCTTATCCATGTTGTTAACTAACAACTTCCTGTAACTAGTAACATATTAGTGTTTGATTCCACCACATATTACATGGCAATTCCCTTAATTTTTTTTATAACAACATAATATCTTTTGGGTATAGTAGGAGGGCATAATAATTATAATCACTCCAGAGTGGATTTCTAGTCACTCAAAAATCACCTGACAAGTGCCTTTTATGCTAGGCATTCTGTTAGAACTTAGTAAAAGGAGGGAAAACCCACAGGTGAAGAAAGCATATTATTCACCTGTAGGAGATCATAACTGGCAGGGAACACTGAGAATATATTCAGTTAATTCTAATCCAAGACAGACTACAGTCATATCTCCCATGAACCCAGAATAATAATGGTCCTTCCCGTTACAGACTGATAGTGAAACTGGCCTCTAACCTTTTGTTAAGCTCCAAAAGGCAGAATACATGGACAGAGCTAGTCTTAAGAAAGAAAGCAGAGAAAAACAGCTTTTGCTTCAAAATCAAGCTTCAGCTTGAAGGAATAGCTCCAAAAGGTGTCCCATCTCTGCAGAAGGCATTCAAAGTGGAGCAGTTATCAAGAAGATAAATAAAGGAGGGCTGCGTGACCTGCCATAGTTTCCTAGACAAAATTATTATTTGCTCTTTCCTTGGGATTAGGGGTTTTGATCCCCTACATAGTTTGTCTTGATGAAAACTTTCAAAGAAGGAATAACTGGTATAAGGTAATTGGAGGATCTATCCTCTTCTTGTCTCCTTTTCTAGTGTCAAAGTGCCTACTGCTAGTCATCACTTTAAACCCAAACAGCTGTGTAAAATTACAAAAACAAACTGAACTTGAAGAAAAATGTTGCTTTCAGCTTTGTCTCATATACATATTAACTAAACAATCTCTGCCAAATTTCAATGTCTCTGGGCCTTTCCTAGTTGGGATGAAGAGTCAATGGGATTATGGAGTTGAAAGAAATAAATACATTATGAAGAAATTGGTCATGTTCACCCATCATGTTCTTTTTGCAGTGTCCCCCACCATTATGAAGGTATTACTACCACAATTTATATAGTTCAAAACCTCAGATTCATATTTGATTTCACATCATGCCATAGGAGAAATAGAAGCAACTGAGCTGTTCAACCTGAGAAATTAAAAACATTGGGAATCTTGTCTCTGGTCTTCAGATCTTTGACAACTACCTTAGAAGAAAAAGAGTAGAATGCATGAGGTGGCCCTAGAGAATTACTAGAACATCCAGGTGCAATTCATAGGGAAGTTATGTTCAGTTTAACAAAAGGAAGAGCTTTTTTACAATTTAAGCTCTTCAAGAAGAGAACAGACTTTTCTGGAGAACAATAAAGGCCTTCCCTCTAGAAGTGTTCAGGAGGAGACTAACAAGGATGTTTTAAGGTGGAGTCAATTGGGGTAAAAGGAATTTAGGATTCATGAAAGCCTACTATGTGTCAAGCATCATACTAGATAATTTACAAGGATTATACTTTTAATCTTCCCAGAAACACTCTGGTCTAGGATGTAGGTAGTATTCTCTCTCTTTTTCAGGAAAATGGATGCTTGAAGTAATTCAATTTTTCTCACTTGACTTACTACCCATATTATAGGAAGGTGGGAGTGACAATTCTGCATTGTATTAAGCTAGTTAGCACTGACAACTACCTCACAGTTTGTGTAAAAAATACCACTCCCACATATTTCTAAATGCCCTATGGAAATACTGATTCTTGATGGGAATGTAAGGTACATAATGTGCTTAGGAACCCAAAGGGCAAGTGAGTAGAAGAGCCAGAATTTAAAAATAGCTGCGTTCAACTCTGAAGATTGATCTCCTTTCTAATGCATCATCCACAGAGGTGGGATGGGAATGCCCAGCTTCTTAAGGTTGCTGTGAGGATTGCATAAAATAATCCATGTAAAGCCAACACCAAGAGATTCTGGATCTCTTCTTTCTCCTTTAATCCCATATATTTATCAACTTCAAATTTCTGAAGATTCTTTTGTGCTGTCTTAAATGTACTGCTTCCTTTCTATTCCCACAGCCACCACTTCAGATCTAGAATCTTTTACTCTCTCTGCATCTAGTTTGTCCACCTCTTGTGTTTTCCTATTCCAACTCATCTGACTCACATTTACCAGATTATTCTTCCTAAAGTATACATCTGATTTTTCCTTTATTTTAGAAATTCCAAGTCAAATCAAAACTCGAGAGTTCAAAGCCTTCTGTGGTTTACCACCAATCTAACAATTTAACTTTAACTTCCACTTTCCCTAATTGTACTCTAAAATCCGGCTCAGCTGGTGTTCTGTTCGCACTCCCTGAGCTTCCCTGCCTTCCTGCGGTTCTTCTTGTTTGCTCTGCTTAAACTGCTTTCTCTCCTTTCTCCACTTGTTGAAATCCTGTTCTCCATGACACATCTTAAATGAAATAGTTAATAATTACTGGGTGCTTGTTTTAGGCCAGCCACTATGCTAAGTGTAAGTACTTTACATGGATTATCTTATTTAATCCTCACAACAATCTTATTATCTCCTCTTTCTCTAAGAGTTAACTCAAAGGGGAAGTGATTATATTTGTCCAAAGTCACACAACATACGTTGGGAATGGGATCTGGAGTCAAATAGTCTGGCTCTGGAGCCGAGAGAAGTATTACAATTTCGAACAAAAAACAGTCAAAAATAGTTTTTGATTTTCTCTGGCTCGACCTGATATGATCCTTACTTGACAACCTCAGAGCACTTTGCACCTTTAAAACCTATCTTCTGTTATATGTACTTGTCTTTTTATACCCATGATGAACCTGTTTGAGCCCGAGTGATCACAACCTGTATCTTAGGCATCTCACTATCTCACACTTTCTGGCACAAACTAAGTGCTCAGTAAGTCTGTTAAGTTGAATAGAAGGTATGATGGGGTAAGGGAGGGCACAAGACAGTTATCTAGGGAAAATGCTCCACACTTTCTTACCCCTGCCATCTTGTATGATATTGGCCAGTGCTGCCAACACCTGTCTAAATGAGACCCTGCAATCTGTTTTCCCAGCCTGGTCTCTGGCGGGTCTCTTCTTCTCCCCCCAGTTCTTGGAGCTGCCTGGGCCTTGGCCAGTGTTTGGGGTGGGACAGGATCAAAATATCACTGCCCTGGGCTCAGCTTCCAGGACTGAGGGATCAAGTGCAATTCAGTTGGGGGACAGGGTTGGACTGAAAGCCCCCATACAGAGCCAGCGTGCTCTTTACACAAGCCCTGACTTGCCTAGGGAACACTTGGGTGAGCCAGCAGTTCAGCTTCCCTCCTGGATGCTCCACTTGTCTGACCCCCCTTCCTCAGCTAACTCCTAGCTTCTTTCTTTTATCTCCCATGCCCAGATGCTCAAGGCAGTTGAACAAGTCCAGGCATGTTCCCAGCAGCTGCCCAGCTCTAAGTGTCTACACAGAGGAACACTGTCTCACCAAGGCTCCAAGGATATCAGCCTAGGTTTCTGACACCTCAGAGCCTCCAGACAAAAATGAGTGGACTGACCAACAGCCACCTTCCCAGCTATTCTGACTTTGCAGCATCCTGGCAGGGACATCCTGACCTGATCCTGTATTTTCACCGCTCCCAGCCACCTTGCCACACCAGGGGTGTTCCCACATTTACCCTGTAAGGAATGGATAGACGGATCTTACCACAACAACGCGATTCCGGGGTGGGGGGAGACACGCTTCAGCGCAGACCAGACATGCTGCCCGGCCGCCGCCCCTCAGCCCCAACCCTAAACACCGCACTCACAGTAGACGAAATCCGTTGTAATCAAAGCTTCACTCCACTCATTTCACATACATGTGTTGCAACAACGGATCAAATCCATCCACCCTCAATCCCTTTTGTGCTACGCCTACCTCCCCCTTCCCTTGAGGCTCCCGGGACAGCTATTGGACTACTTGGTATGTGTAGGCGTGGCTATGCAAAGAAGTTCCACCCTGGAGAGGGACACTGTGATTCTTGAGGGTAAAGGGTTGATCAAGCCGCTAGTGCGGCAGGAGTTGCAAAGCTCCTGGGAACTGAAGTGAGGGCAAAGGGCACTGAGCCAGGGAGTTAGGCCCAGCCCAGTCTGTGGGAACGGAGGGAGGCAGAGTCAAGTGCTTGGAAGCCACTGAATGCAGCTTAGTTCTTCAAAGTTCTGTGCATGAGTTAGCAGACCTGGAGTTGGACAGGAAAAATTAATGTTGGAAAAGTAAGGATTTTCAGACACATGGAAAAAAAAAAAAGAAAGAAATACTTCTCAGTCCTGGGTCTGTCTTCCTCCTCCTCTTCCTCCTCTTTCCCCTCTTCCTTCTTTCTGCTTTTTAAAATGCTCATGTCCGCAGAAAACTAGGTAGAATTTTGAAAGGAGGAAGAGAGGAGATGTGAACTTGGGAAATACCACTAAAAATGAAGGGAAACTGGATTCTGGACTTGGCTTGAACTTTAAGCAAACCCTCACCTTCTGTGGGGCCTTGGGTTTCTCTGTGTACAATGAGCGGTTTGGATTACATAGTCCCTAGGGGCCCTTCTAGGGACAACATTTTGGGAGTTTATGTCTATGATCTCACAGGCAGCAGTGGGGAAGTCCTGGAATGTTGTGCCTGACCTTGAAGAACTTGCAGAGATAAGACAGAGAGGACACAGAAAACGGCACACTGTATAAAATGAAAGGCCCAACTATGGGGTACAGGCTGGAAGAGAGTTGGAGGCAGGAAGAAGGACTGAAAATGAAAGAGTATATGGCCAGGGAAGATGTATGCTATTCAGTGGATTGGGAAGGCTCAAAAAAGGCGGAGGAGCAAATAATACTTTAAATGATAAAGAGAAAGGATACTTGAGCCAAGATATAGGAGAAGGAATCAAGCAAAGTGCCATAATTAGACTGAGGGTCCACTCCTGACTGGGATAGAGGTTGTACACAAGGAGTTCAGAGTAGGGTCTCAGTACAGGGGCTGTAAAGTCTTTGGTGGAAAAGGGCTGAAGAGGCACTGAGGTAACTTTGCATAAGCCCTGAATTAACTCTATTTCTGTTGAGGATTACATGAATTTATACACAAAATAGTGTCAATATGAATAAAGCAATTAGAACAATGACTGGGACATAGTAAAGGCACACAGTATAGCTTAGATATAAATAAATAAATAAATAAGTAAACACATACATGTATATACTTTAGCATTCTCTGGTAGCATCTGTGAGATGAAAATGAAGACAGCTACCCTGTGTACTTCTTAATTCTGCTCTGAGGATGCAGATGAGAAACCAAAAGAAAGACCCTCAAGTTTTCTTTTAGAGGAGGGACCCTTTTCCAAAAGAGAGGCCATCAGCTTTTCCTCCATTTTATGTAATCCAGAATAATTGGGTTACAGACAGTCTTGAGACAATAATGTAGTAGAAAGAATACTGACTTGGGACTTGGGAGTCTTGGTAAAACTAACTTTATGTGCAAAATCAGTTAAATCTTATCTTAGCCTTCCTTCTGCATTTGTAACATGAAAAGGTTGTTGGACTGGATGGTTTTAAACTCTAAAGCAGTGCTTTAATGTGTACATGGAGTCCCAGGCATTCTGTTAAAGCACAGATTCTAATCTAGTAGCTGAGGTACAGTGTAGCAGTGAGTAGGGTTGAGGCTGTCAGCTTTGCTCTCTATGAGGGAGCCATGCTGACTTCCTGTGGCATCAAAACTGAGGTTGCGTCAGCTCATTTTGGGGGGATATCCCTCAACCCCTTTTTTATGATGAGCATGAGTTTTCTTCATGAACTCAAACAGTATAATGCCAAGAGAAGTGTTTCTTTGACTATAATTCACTGTTGGAACCAGCCTAACATGACAACAGGATAGACGGATCCAGCCTCCCTCCCTTATTTCTAGGGCTAGAGAGCTTCTGCTGGGGCCAAGTGAGAGATGTGGAGTTCCCTACTGTGAATCACCAGCTCTTCTCAGAGGTTATCTAAGATCACTCAGGGTAATATTGGTCTCGTCTGGGGGTAATACTGGGTCTCAAAGAAGCCTGAATAGCCTCTAGTTCTAGGGTAAAATGAAGGCAGGATGAATTATTTCAGGAGATTCATACTTCTTCAGTCAGACTGGACCGTTAGAGCGCTTCTGGAGATTGAAAAAGGAGAGCAGAAGCTGAAGTGCCAAGGGATGCTGAGACCTCTGGGGTAGCTGCTTTGGACTCCAATATCTCTAAGGATTTCCCTTAAGAAAGGTTCAGCTTTTGGTGCCCTTTAGTCAGCTTGCAATATGTATAGATAAGCTTGGCTATAGATGTTGGATTAAATGGAATATGTAGGCTTGGGTCTTCTGGCTTAGAAAGTTGGGGTATAAGAAAGTCACTCCTGGGCCGGTGAGACGGCTCAGCGGCTTAAGCGCCTGCCTTGCAAGCGCGAAGGCCCGAGTTCGACTCCCGGAACCCACATACGAAAAAGGGGCCGGTGATATCGCTCAGCGGCATGGGTGCCTGTTGGCACGTGAGGTCCTGAGGTTGTCCCCCCGGTACCCACAAAAAAAAAAAAAAAAAAAGGAAAGTCACTCCTAGCTGTGAGATTTTTTTCAAACATCAGTTGAGTTTCAGCATAGTTCATTAGTCTTTTGTCTCATCATTAATCATCTTCTCCTCCACTTATCCCAAAATGTTTCAAATTCACTGTTAGCCAAGCACCAAACACAACTCTCAAACTTCTAGCAAATGACGCCATTTCCAGTTTCACTGAGAACGTAAAAGAGCAAGAGCCTTGAACTCTAAACAATTTCCGACTTCTCCACATTCAAACTCATCTTTATCTCTCACCAGGGAGTTTCTATCTATCCCGTACTAATCTCTCTATCTGGGTTCCTTCCTCCTGTCTGCTCTACTTTCTTTTTCTCTCATCTTTATAATCTCTCTTTTTCTGGGTCCTTCCCCTAACCTCTGATTTTTCATTCTTAACCAAGATTCTGATTACTGTAGTTATTAACTTTTTGTCCCTCTGCTATGATCTGAATATTTGTGTCCTCCAAGAATTTATATGTTGAAACTTAACCCACAGTGGGAAGGTATTTGGAGGTAACTGTTTAGGAAGTGATTAAGGCATGAAGGCAGAGACCTCATGAGTGCAATTAGTGTCTTTATAAGAAAATTCATATAAACTAGAAAAAGCCATTGTCCTCTCTATTACATGAGGACATGACAAGAAGGTAGTTATCCAGGAAATGGGACTTCACCTGATGCTGAATCTGCTGGCACTTTGATCTTGATTTTCAGTGTACAGAACTGTGAGAGATATATTTATATTGTTTATATGCCACCCAGTTTATAGTATTTTTCTTTAGCAGCCAGAACAGGCTAAAACATCCCCTCCCCAATTGATTTTCCTGCCCTCAGTCAAACCTCAACATATTGGTATACATTCCTTCTTGTTTGTTTTTTGTTGTTTATTCTTGACTCACCCACCCTCTGAAAGACTACTTCTGACTGAGGCAAGTAGCCAAAACTCTGTGTCTTCCTTAGATACTACCTTAGCCAGTGTAGGCCCCGAAACTTGGCACATACCAACTAAAAGACCTTGCAACCCTGAATCCTCTACATATGTATTTGTTGGTAATACTACTGCAAAGTAATGTGGTGACATAGCACTCATATCCTCATAGCTCAATCTTTTTTTTTTTTTTTTCAGTACTGGGAATCAAACCCAGGGGCACTATCCCACTGAGCTCTATGCAAAGGCCATATTTTTTTTAAAATTTTCAGATAAAGTCTCATTAAATTGTCCAAGTTCGCCATAATTTCAGTGGTCCTCCTGCCCCAACATCCCGGGCATCAAGAAGTGCAGGGCTATACCACTACACACAGCCACATTCAGTCTTTATGCTTTTATACACAAAATTATAGTCACAAGGGTTTACGGGCATAGGTGAGAGATTACTGCATCTGGTATAATACAGAAATAAGGTAATATGAAAAGGGTAGGAAAGGAAGTTTTACGTTACCCACATCACCTCTTTCCCAAGTCCAGGAAGCATGTTGTAGAGGGAGATACCCTCCATGTGAAAGAAAGAGAGTGAAGTGAGCACCAGAAAACCTAGTGAAGTAAAGTGAGCACTAGGCCAACCCCATGACTCCCAGCTGGAACCTGCACACTAGGACTACAGGCTCATTCCTTTGTGAGGTCAGTCCCTGTGGCCTTAGGCACCAGGCTAGCCTCCATGGTCCTAGATTTCAAGCCTACTCTGAACCAAATGGGCCTCCATAGCCCTAGACTCCAGGCTAGCACTCATGGACTTAATCACCAGCCCCATCCCACCCTCAGGCTGGTCCCTGTGGGCCCATGTTTTAGGCATACCTTAGCATCAGGTCAATCCCCAGAGGCCCCAGGCTCCATAACAGTGTTTCTGGTTCAGGCTCCAGGCTCACCTCAAGCTCTAGAGTAGCCACTGCACAAGGAAAGTCCCCATAGCATCAGACTCCAGACCAGCACCTGTAGACCCAGTTTCCAGTCTTGCTACAGTGTCAGGCCAGCACCAAGAAATTTAGACCCCGGGCCAGTTTCCATTAACTCCAGGCTCCAAGTAGCACCAACCCGCCCCTCCCCCGGAGACCTTACCTCCAGGTCTGCAGACCTAGGATCCAAGCATACCTCAATAAAACCAAACTCTAGGTACATCTCAATGGATCCAGGCTTGAGGCTCTTCCCCAAGAACCTAGCAACTATAGCAGGGTGCTATGGCTTGTATGTAGATGTCCCACAAAAACCTCATGCACTCATAGGTGGGGCTTTTTAGAGATGGCTGGATCTAGGGTGTGTGATAACTAAATTAGTCCCCTGACTGGTTTAGCATAGTTCTGGATGTGGATAATGTGTGTGAGTGGCACCAAGCAATACCCTTGTAGCCTGGATAAGATAAAAGGAAAAAGAAGACTCGCTACTGCTGCTATAGCCACTGCTCCTGTTGCTGCTGCTTCTAGCCTGCCATGTCATGGACTGTTTCTCTCCTCTTCCATGCCCCTCTGCCATGCCACCCTGCCTTGGAGCCAACTATAAACTGAAACTTCTACAAACTGTGAGCTAATATAACCTTTCCTCCTTTAACTTGTGGATATTAGATATTTTGTCCCAGTAACAAAAATGTAACTAAGACAGTGGGCTAGTCGTGGTGGCTCATGCCTATAATCCCAGCACTCCAGGAGGCTAGGACAGGAAAATTGCAAGATTGAGCCCAGCCTGGGCGACATAGCAACTTAGCAAGACCTTATTTCAAAATAAAAATTTAAAAAGGCTCAAGATGTATCTCAGTACAAAGGTCCAGAGTTCAATCTCCAGTACTGCTAGATAAATAAATAAATAAATAACAAAAAGTAAAAGAGGATCCAACTATATGCTACCTACAAGAGACCCATTTGCCATTTTAACTTTAAGAACACATATAGATAGGGTAATAGTGAAGAGATCCAAAAAAGTATTCCATGTAAGAAGTAATTAAAAAGAGAGCCCCGATACCTACATTTATGTTTTACACAATAGTTTTAAAAATCTATCACAAGAGACAAAAATGGCATTGTATAATGATAAAGGTGTCATTTCATCCAGAAGACATAACAGTTGTAAATATATATGAACTCAGCATTGAGACAATATCTAAAGCAAATACTAAAAAAATTGAGCAAGAAATAGATAATAATGCAATACTAGGAGACTTCAATTCCCCATTTTCAGTAGTGGATATATTAGTGGATCAAATAGAAAATAAGGAAACTGTAAACTTGAACAATATAGATCAAATGATACTAATAGACATAAAGAGAATATTCTATCCAACAGCAGGAGAATACACATTTTTTCCAGTGCACATGGAATATCCTCCAGGGTAGATCATATGTTGGGGCACAAAATAAATCTCAACAAATGCAGGAAGATGAAATCATATTGTATTTTCTAACTTCAATGCAATAAAACTAGAAATCAACAGGAAAAAATGCAAAAATCTATAAATATGTAAAAATTAAATAACACACTCTGAACAACCAATGGAATGCAAAAGAAAACAAATTTTGAGATAAATAAAATTGGAAGCAAAACATACCACAACTTTGTGTATGCAACAGAAAAGCAGTTTTAAGATGGAAGTTCATAATCATGAATGCCAACATTGAGAGAAAATGATCTAAAAATAGACATCTAACTTGGTTCTTCAAGAAATGAATAAAAGAAAAGCAAATCAATCCCAATATCACCAGAAGGAAGGAAATGACAGTTCAGAGCAGAAATAAATGAAATGTGGACTAGAAAAATAAAAATGACTCATGAAACTAAGGAATTTTTTGAAAAATAAAATGGGCAAATATTTATCTTGACTAGGAAAAAAGAAAAAAATTATAAATTAAGAAAAGACATTACAACTGATACCACAGAAATACAAAGGATCATAAAAGATTACTATGAGCAATTAAATGCCCACCAATTGAGTAACCTATAAGAAATGGTTGAATTCCTACAAACATACAGTCTACCAGGACTGAAGCATAAAGGAATAGAAAATCTAAACTGACCAATAAAGAGCAAAGAGATTGAAAGTGTAATTAAAAACCATCAGCAAAGAAAACTTCAGGACATGGTATGTTCCCTGGTGAGCTCTATCAATCAATTAAAGAAAAATTAACATCAAACCTTCTCAAATTCTTCCAAAAAATGGATAAGATGGAACACTTGCAAACTCATAAGGCAAGCACTACCCTGACATCCATTCCAGACGAGAACATTATGGAAAAAATTTATAAGTTAATATATTTAACCAAGGAGATGACAGATCTGTACACTAAAAACATTAAAACATTGATGAAATAAATTGATGAAAACAAAAATAAATGAAAAGATAGCCTATCTTCATGGATGTGCAGAATTAATATTAAAATGTTCCTCTTACCCAAAGTGATCTATAGATTACCTGTAATCCCTATCAAAATTCCAATGATTGTTTTTCACAGAAATAGAAAATGCAATACTAAAAGTACATGAAATCACAAAGATGAAATCAAAGCCATCTGTGCAAAAAGAGAAAAGCTGGAGGCATTGTACTACCTGACTTCAAAATATACCACAAAACTATAACAACCAAAGCAGCAAAGTATTGGCTAAAATATACATGCAAATAGAACAGAATAGAGAGCCCATAAACAAATCCAGACATTTACGGACAGTTGCTCTTTGAAAAAGTTGTCAAGAACACTCCATGGGAATAGAAGTGTCTCTTCAATAAATGGCAGTTGGAAAAACTGAATATCCACATGCAAAGGAATGAAATTCAACCCTTATCTCACACCATACACTAAAGTCAACTCAGAATGGATTAAATATTTAAATGTAAAAACCTGAGACCGTAAATTTGCTAGAAGAAAACACAAGGAAAGAGATGTTTTTGTATATGCTGTCATCTTTGGTATCTGTGGAAGATTGGCTCCAGAATGCCCCCTGGATGCCAAAATCTGCAGATGCTGAAGTCTCTTATTATATAAAGTGGTGTAGTGTTTACTTATAAAATATGTACATTTTCCCATACTTTAAATCTTCTCTAGATTTCCTATGTAAACCAATAATATGTAAATAGTATGTAAGTTTTTGTTGTACTGTGTTTTGGGGAGAATAATAACAAGACAAAAGTTTGTATATGTTTAGAACAGATGCAATTTTTTTCAAATATTTTTGATCTGCAATTGTTTGACTTCACAGATATAGTACCCATTGGTATGTAGGGCTGGCTATGTGATCCCAAAAGTACAGAAAACAAAAGGAAAAATAGACAATTGGGATTGCCTCAAACTGAAAAGATTCTTCACTGAAAAGGAGACAACAGAGTGTGTAGATCATCTAAGGAATAGGAGAAAATATGTCCACATCACACATCTGATAAGCAGTTTATATCTAAAATATATAATGAACTAAAATAATAGCAAAGACACAAATAACTGGATTATAAAATGCTAAAAAGACCTGAACATTTTTCAAAAGACATACAAATGATCAAAAGTATATGAAAAAATGCTCAACATCACTAATAATCAGGGAAATGCAAATTAAAACTGCAATGAGATATTACCTTTTACCTGTTAGAATGAACATTATCAAAAAGATGAAAGATAACAAGTGTTGGCATGGATGTGGGGAAAAGAAAACCCTTGTTTCCTGTTAGCAACAATGTGAATTAACATACAGCCACTACGGAAAACAGCATGGTGGTCCTTAAAAAATTAAAAGTAGAACTACTATATGATGCAGAAATCTTACTACTAGATATATACCTAAAGGAATGAAATTAATATGTCGAAGTTATATCTGCACTCTCATACTTATTGGAACATTATCCACAGCAGCCAAGATAAGGAATCAACTTAAGTGCCCATCAATAGATGAATGGACAAAGAAAATGTATTACATATAATAAGCAATGGAATATTATCCCAGCCTTGTCATTTGAGACAATATGGATAATCCTGGAGAATAATATGGTAAGTGAAATAACCCAGGCAGAAAAAAAATAATACAATCTGACTTAACTCATATATAGAATTTAAAAATATTGAAAACATAGAAGCAGAGAATATACTGCTAGTTTACAGGCATTGGAGAGACTGGGGTGGGGATAAAGAGATGTTAGTCAAAGGGTGTAAAGTTACAGTTGTGAAAAATGAATAAGTTACTGAGATCTATTGGACACCATGGTGATGATAGTTAATAATGCATTGTATATTTAAAATTTTTAAAGGACTTGTTATGGCTTATATCTAGATGTCCAAACCAAAGCCTCATGTGCTCATAGGTGGGGCTTTTGGACGTGATGGGATCATGGGTGTGTGACATTGGATATCCACTGATAGGTTAATATAGTTCTAGGTGTGGGTGGTGAATTTTATGAAGAGAAAAGGCATACTTTGGGTATATGTGAGATAACTAATAGGGTTGCAGCCTGGATGGGATAAAAAGGGAAAGAAAGAAGGCTCACTACTTCCTGCCTGCCACTCCATGAACTGTTTCTCCTCTGCTATTCCCCTCTGTTGTGTTTCCCTGCCTTGGAGCCAGCCAAGTATGGACTGAAACCTTTACAAACTGTGAGCCAAAAATAAACATTTCCTCCTTTAACTTGTGAGTGTTGGGTATTTTATCCTAGGAATGACAAAAGAAGCTAAGACAAGACTAGATCTTAAACATATTTACCACAAAAAATTAGAAGTATGAGAAGTGATAGATATATTATTTTACTTGATTTTAATCATTTCACAAGGTATACATGTATCAAAACATCACATTGTATATAATAAATATATACAATATTTATTTGTCAATTATACCTTAATAAAACTGGGAAAAAAAGTGAAAAACCCAAAATACTAAATAACATCTAAACGAACACAGTATTGCTTAGGTCAGATTTTGAGATCTAAACTCAAAATTTTAAGGCCACCTCAAAGCTCTTTTCTCAGCCCCATGCTGATACCCACCTACAGATGCCTGGTGAAAATGAAACATCTAATTAGGGATGCAAAAAAAAAAAAAAGGTTTACAAACTTCCCCTAAAATTCTACTTACTGGATTGAGGATGTAGCTCAGTGGTGGTAGAATGCTTCCTTTAGCATGCCTGAGGCTCTGAGTTAGACTTTTAGCATTGAAAAAAGAACCTTACTTACAGGACAAGGGTCACCAAGATATGAAACTGCTTTTTATTTTAATTTATTTTGCAAAATATTAGGATTTCTTAGCCTACTTCAATCTTTTTTTTTTTTCTGGGTACCCGGGGGTTGACCTCAGGACTTCGCGTGCCAGCAGGCGCCCGTGCCGCTGAGCGATATCACCAGCCCCTTTTTCGTATGCGGGTTCCGGTAGTTGAACTCGGGCCCTCGCGCTTGCTGGGCAGGCGCTTAAGCCGCTGAGCCATCTCACCAGCCCAGCCTACTTCAATCTTGAAAGCAATCTATAGCATTTTATGCCTGGCACAAAAAAAAATAAATGAAATCAATCAATCAATAAATAAGGAAAACCAAAAAAGAATTAAAGTGTGGTAAACAGCAACATTAAGAATTACATAATTATATAAACTATTAATACTAAAATATTTTCCCCTTAATATTGGTGAGATGCCAATATATCCTTTGTATTATCATACCACGCAACCATACATACACCGTGGTTTGAAAAGACTCTGGAAAACTTGATTGCTTTCTGCCAATATCAGAGGCAGTCACAGTGTAGAAGGAACTGATGAGTTTGCATAATTTAGAGGGAAAGTGAGAACCTGTAGGTGAAATGTGCAGGCAGACAGATTTATACCCAATAGTAGAAATGGATTTTTAACAATCAGTGTGAAGGCACAGGTCAGTCTCTACAGCTCCAGATACCCAGGGTCATTCTTTTCAGCATATGTCTTCAGCCTGTCTAGTTTCAGAGTGACTCCTCCAGGAAAGAGATTAGCCCTTACATTCCTCTCTAACCACCTTTCCAGACTCAATACTTTACAGGAAAGCTGTGCAGGCCTTGGTTGTGTCTCTACTCAGTGAGGTGCAAGCTGACCTTCATGGGAAGACTTGAGGTTAACTAGGCAGGTGGGGGCTGTCACAACTTGTCCTGGAATAATTCTAATGGAAAGCATAAGGAGGAAGCAAATGCGAGCTCAGGTGTAGATGCTGCAAGTAAAATTACTACTAAGTGTCAAGGATTGGTTCTCTGGATATATCAATAGAAGCCAATGCATACAAACGCGGTGAGGTGACCAGTGATGGAGAACCTTTTAGAGCTTTCAATGATACAAATAGCCTGCTGTGGCACACATGCCATAGGTTTGCCACCACTGGCCTAGACTTTGGGATAGGTATAGGGCAGAGAGGAGACGTTGCCTGAAAGGGTGACCATTCAGTCCTATAGGATTTTCAACTCTTCTTGTGTATTCCACATTACTGCCAAGCCACCACCAGATCCTCTTCTAAGTGCTTCACATGTCTTAACTAATTTTTCACAAAAGCTTCTGTTATAGCTGTTTTATCATCCTTATCTTTCAGATGAAAAATCAATACAGAGAGAGCAAGGATCTTATTCATGATCATATACCTAGAAAATGACAGTGGATTCAGGACTCTCATGCAGAAATACTTGGTGCCAGTGTGTTTAATCAGTGGCTCTTAAAGCGTAGTCTTTGACCAGCAGCAATGTCATCATCTGAAAATTTGCTTTAAATGCAAATACAGTAACTATAGTCTGATTCTAGACCAACTGAATCAGAAACTTGTAGGGGTGGGCCCAAAGTGTCCATATTTTAGCAAACCTTCCAGGTAATTCTGATGGCCACTCAAGTTTCAGTGCCAGTACGCTAAAACACTTTCCAAGTGAATTCTCCTTCCCAACCAGAAACTCTTTCTACCCTCCCCAGGGAGCTACGCAAAAAACTCTACCTTTACTTTAGTGGTAAAGTCCTTAATTTGGCATCAAAATATCAGTCCAGAAATACTGATCCCTGTCCTTTAACATCAAAAAGCAGATGCTATTAGGGATTTAGTCCACTCACCTTATCCCCTTACAAGGGTTTCTTTCTTTCCACTCATTCTGAGCCTCTTCTTCACTGTGCTCTGTGGTTCACATTCCATCAATTAACTCCACTCCCTCTGATTCTATTATTAATTATCTTCTCTCTGGTGCCCACTCCTTCTACCTCCAAATATATGCAGATTCCTCCCAAAGAGGGGGAACAACTTTCCATTTCCTTTGAGTCCTTCTTGAATTATTGTGCCTCTAGTTTATTTCAAGAGACTTAAAAAATTTGTCAGCAACAACCCCATGCATACCTTGACCCAAATACTTGTCTTCATTTTCCTCTAAAACCCTCATCTCTCACTCCAGCCCTGTACCCATGCAAAACCAGCCTCACTAGTTTAGTGACCACTTACACCCACCTAAAAATTACTCTTCAACACCCAAACACTATTAGATGGCATGCCACCCCTACTGGGGAGCCCCTGCACATAAAGAGTCAAGAATATGCATTCCATATTTTCTTTTACCAGCAGTATACCCAGAAACCTGTGTGCCAGCTTCCCACTGCATATGACACCAATCCAAAAATCTTTAATTGCATTACCTTGACAATAACAAGATTGGCAGTTTATCTGAATTATCTGAAAAATGGTACCCTATCCACAGACCTATTTAAAAATAACCCAGCTAAAGCCCAGAGCTGGTAACTAACTTTCCCAAGACCATGCAGTTAGGTAGTAGCAACACTGAGATTTACACAGCCTCTGCTCAGACAACAAAACTCTCAGTAAGATTAACTAAAATTAAGTTGTTGTGTAATATGTACTATGCATTATGCCAGGTACGTTTGAAAACAGTAATAGCAAACAAGCCATGATTTATAGTGGATTTCATATGTGTTCTGCATTATGCTGTCTCTTTGTGAATTATTTCATTTAATACAATGATATTGTAAGATAGATTCCATATACTCACTTCAAGAATGATGTAACTCAGAGTTAAGACATGACAGGTCTAAGGTCATTATGCAAGAAAGTACATAAACCTGAATTTGGAACTAGATGCTTTTGACAGAAATCCTTTGCACTTTCAAGCACAGAATCTTGGCTCACATAATCAAGAGTGAAATGCGGGCAAGACACAGTAGGAGAGGAGAGTGTTGAGTTTTGACCCAGAATTATCCACCTACTGAGTGACTTTGGATAAGTTTCTCCAATTGAAATATGAGTGCAAAGCTGTTTTCAGAGCATTTGTGACAATCAAATATATTTGTAAGTATTTAATAACTCTGACTATCCATCTATCATGTTTCTACCTCACTTCTTAGTATTGGGACAGGTAAAGTCCCTTATTTAGATGTTTTAGGGATGTTCTTTGCTACTCTAGATGAGTTAATTCTTAAGTGTGAGAGGTTGGAGGAGATTAGTCACGATCTGGTCAATTATTTTTCTGTGGCTTTTGGTTCGGTCCCCTCCACAGTTGGAAGTATACAGTGATGAGGTTAAGTCGTGCTCTCTTGAATGTTTCTGGAATGCCATCTCTTCTAAGGCAAGTTTTAACCTCAATACCTCCTGTTTTGCTATATTTATTTTACCAAACACACTCTTGACAATGAAGGGGTAAATGTACTCGATTTCGTAGAGTGTAGAAGGGATCCAAGTGTATTTTGAGTAAACAGCTTTTGAAGTTCCTTGAGAAACCCAAGGGGAGCAAGCATTACCACTTGGGTCTTCGTGTTACAAGCTGATACACCTTACTCTTTTTATCTCATTTTCTCTCCAGTTTTGTACCCTGCTGCTGCTCTTAAGACCCTTGTTTTTCAAAATCCTTCGTTCTGTCATCTTACCCTCCTCCATATCTCATTTACTTGTTTTGTTTTGCAGACCCCAGTATCTCAGGCTTTGGATGGTTGTTAACAAAAGCTTTCTGCGTAGTGTCTACTCTAAAGGAAAAAGGATGAGCACTGGTCCTGTGAATGGGTGATGACTGTTATGATTCCAATTCATTCACACCAACAATGAAAGCTACTGATAATTTCAGCATTAGTTACTGTCTTAGTTCATTTGCGCTGCTGTAACAAGATATCACAGACTAGGTAATTTATTTAAAAATATGTATTTTTCCCCACAGTTCTGAATACTGGAAAGTTTAAGATCAAGGTTCCAGCTGCTGATAACTGATGAGGGCCAACTTGCTCTGTCCTCACATGGCAAAAGACAGAAGGACAAGGGATCTAACTAACTAAAGAAAACCTTTGTTATAATGAGTGTAATTTTATTTATAAGAAAAGACTCTTTATGACTTAAACACTGGTTAAAGGTCCCCATGTATTAGTCAGCTTTTCATTACCATAACAAAATATCTGACAGGTGCTACTTTTCTTTGGCAATATTGGGGATTGAACCCAGAGCCTCATACTCTACCACTGAGCTACTTCCCCAATTCAAAAAAAAAAAAAATTAGTGCTGAAGATTGAACCCAGAGCCTCACACATAGTAGTCAAACATTTTATCATTGAGCCATGATTTCAGCTATCAGGCTATTTATGAAGAAGAGGAGTATTTAGCTCACAGTTTCTGAAGTTCAAGAGCGTGATGCTTGCATTGGCTCAGTTCTCAGCTACATCACACCATAGCAGATAAACAAGGATCAAAGCATGTGTGGGAACAAGCAATTAAATCTTGAATCAGGAACAGAGAAAGCTGGGTGGGCCAAACTCAACAGTAACAATTCTCCAACAAAGAGTTCCACAAGAACTTCCCTTTGAGGGCACACTCCCAATGATTTAAGAACTTCCACTAGATCCCATCTCTCAAAGGTTCTACCACCTTCCAATAGTACCAGCCTGCAGACCAAAGCTTCAGTCACAATGGATCACTGGGGGACACTCATACCACACCCAAACAAGAGCACCTTTTAATATTATCACACCTGAATTTTTGAGGGCATATTTATACCATAGTATTCTACCCCTGAATTTCCAATATTATGCTCTCCTCACATGTAAAATAACCTTCATGATAGCACAAAGCCTTGCCCCATTCTATCAGCAGCTCAAAAGTCTAAGGTCCAGAATCTCATGTAAATCAGACAGGGGCAAAACTCAAAGTATGATTTATCCACAAGCAAACTGCTTTCTATTTGTTAATCTGTAAACTCAAACAAGTCATGTGCCCCATAAAATACTATGGTGGGACAGGCACATGACAAATATTTCCATTCCAAAACAGAGCAATAAGAAAGAAGCAAAGAGTAAAGGTTTCAAGTAAGTCCAGAACACAATAGAATGAAACACATGAAATCTTGACACTTGAGAATAATCTTTGCCTTCATATTCTGCTTTCTGGACACACTGAGGCACAGGTTGGGCATTAAGACCCCTAGCAGCCCCAGCCCCATGGCTTTGCCAAATATAACCCACAAGGTAACTTACATTGGTTAGAATCTAGTGTCTGAAGCTTTTCCAGGTTGGCATTGCATGCTGGTGGTTCTATGGTTTGGGGATCTTCGAGATGGCTGCTCCACAGCTCCTTTAAGGATTGCCCTATAGTGGTCCTGTCCCTATGATAGGTCTGTTTCTGAGGCATCCTTTGAAATCTAAGTAGAGGCAGATAAGCCTCTACAGATCCTGCATTCTACAAACTTATAGAATTGCCAACACATTGATGCTGCCAAGGTTTAAAGCATGTGCCTTCCAGAGTGGCAGCCAGACTTGCACCCGGGCCTGCTTGAGCCAAGGTTGGGGGAGGGGGGCTAAAGAATGTTGTGTTGCACTGGAATGTGGAAACAGAGACTTGAGGTGGTCTTGGGCAGTGTGTCCCAATGTTCTATAATCTAATAACCTCTTAAAGCCCCCAACTCTTAATATTATCACATTGGCAAGACCTGAATTTTAGAGGAGGCACATTCATACCTTAGAAGTTACCAAAAAGACACACCTAAGGACAACATTAATTTTTCTGCTAACAGACACTAGCCCCCCCATGAGAAAAAGTATGTATTATTTGTTGATATGACTTTGTTCCTGCATTTTTGTGAAATTATAATGGTGAAACCTTTGCACCTTTTGATCCTAGCTGATATTACAGGAGCTGTAAAAAACCGTACTTCAGATACACATTCACGTGACTTGCTTCTCCCTCAGTCAATCATACTTATTTTTCTGGTTTCCACGTTTTTCCTTAATAGAAGAGAAAACAGTGAAGCCTAATTTCATCTTGACATCTAAAATGTGTGTATGCCTGCACACACATATACATACATATATTATCTGTCATATATGACACAGAAGATATTGAATAATGGATGTGTGTTACAAATAAAAACAAATATAAACAAGTGATAAATATGCAATGTAATTTTAAGTATAAATAAGCACTAAAAAGAAAACTAAAATATGGAAAAAATATATAATGGGGGTCTCAAATAGGATTGCCAGGCGAGGCCTCTTTGAGCCAGTGTTATCTGAGCAATGACCTAAATTATGTTAGGAATCAAACTATGCAGAGGTTTGGGGAGACCATATTCCAGGCCGAGTGAAGGGCAAGGCAAAGGCTTAGAGGCAGGATATTCAAAGAATAACAAGAATTTTAATCTTACAAACAGAGGTCAGACATTGACAAGTGACAGATCATGTAGAACCTTATAGACAATGGTAAGGCGTATGGATTTTATTCTAAGAGTGAAGAAAAGCTACTTTAGATATCTTTACTGTAGAAAGAATATGATCTGATTTTCATTTAAGAAGATTATTCTTATTTCTCTGTAAATGATGGCTTTTAGAGGACAAGAGTAGATATGAGGAGATCAATCTGGGAGCCTATAGCAATAGACCAAGCAGCAGATAATGTTGGTGTATACTTGAATGAGAGTAGTAAGAAATGGTTGGATTCTGTATTTGCTTTGGAGGTAAGGTTGATACAATTTGCTGATGAAATGGGTTTTGAGTGTGAGGAAGTGATAGTTAACAAGGGCAATGCCTAAATTGTAGGCTTTAGCAAGTGGGTGAATGGTGTTGCTACTTATTTATATAAGGATATTGGTGAAGGGACAAGTTTTGTGGGGGTGGGAAATAAAGTGTGTGGGTTTGCACATATTAAATTTTAATCTTCTTAGATTTCCCAGAGGCTCAGCACTCACTGATACAGAAACTGTGTCCACTGATTTAGAAAGTCAGAGTCTGGGCCAGTGAGATGGCTCAGCAGCATAAGCGCCTGCCTGGCAAGTGCGATGGCCCGAGTTCGACTCCTGGAACCCACATATGAGAAAAGGGCCGGTGATATCGCTCAGCGGCACGGGCACTTGCTGTCACGCCAGGTCCTGAGATCGACCCCGGTACCCACAAAAAAAAAAAAAAAAAAAAAGGTCAGAGTCAGCAGGAGTAAAAAACAAAACAAAACAAAACAAAAACCCAATAATTAGAAGTTGACTGGTATGGTCTTTTTTGTGGAAGGAATTATAAAAATAAAAAGGGGGCACCACAATGATACATGAGAGCTAGAAGCATCAAATCGGAATATTAAGGTTACAAGCAAATATAAAGGCCATTTAATCCTTCCTACCATTTATCTGATGCTGAAATCCTGTTTACACCATCTCACTGAATTAATCAAACACCTTCCTCCCCCATTCTTCCCTCCCTCTCTTTTTTCCTTCCTTCCATTCTTTCTTCCTTCCTTCATTCCTTGTGTTGGGTGGGGGGGAGTTGAACCCAGGGCCTTGTACATGCTAGGCGAGCACTCTACCACCATGTTACATACTCAACCCTCGCTTATTTTATTCTGAGAGTATTGCTGTGTTGCCCAGGCTGGCCTCAAACATTTGATCCTCTTGCTTTAGCCTCCTGAGTAGCTGAGATTACAGGCATTTACCTGGCTATCTTCTTCTTAGTCACCACTGATGAAATTAAGTTTACTCCACTTCTAAAAGCCACCTATTCCCATCACTTGTAAAACTCCACTGAATGCAAATGGTAGCCATTTATCATGGTGACCCTTTTTAACCAAATCTTTTCCACTGCCTACATAATTCCCCCTATCATGCCTGTGCTTTCTCAAGACAATGTAGAACCCTGGAAGACCAATAACAATGGCCTGTCTTAATTGTTACATTAGAAAATAACATCAATGTCAACATCAGTGTTTAATATATCCAAATCATCCCAACTTCCCTAAAATTCCAAATTCGGATATTGCATCAAATCTGGAGTGCCATACCTTGAAAGTTCTACTGAGAAATTAAGGAATGTCACAAGATGAAAGTCCTAGTTGGGGAAATAATTGAATTTATGTTCTGTTAGGAATCACTATAGTGACAGGGAATGTTGAGTCTATAGAAAAGACATGACAGGCAGATGTTATAGGAAACAAATCTACTACCCTTGAGAACCCTTGTTTAAAATGTATTAAAGACAAGGCTACCCATATGGTCTCTACTGGCAAGAGAACTAGGGGAGCGTGGGGAGGCTCAGTAGCACTGTGCAGTAATGAAAGTACAGGCTTTCCACCTAGCCTTGTCTAGAGTACACCCACAGTGTAGGAGAAAGTTGAGGGTACTTCCTTAGAGAATGGAAAGGGTGGGAGTTTTAGCTCCTCATCTTGCCTTTGCTGGCATAATGAGTATGGGAACATAGGTTGTTTTCTTTTGTTTTTTTTCTTCCCTATGTTGTTTTATTGGAGTAGAGCTGTTGTTTAAAATTTTTCTGCCTTACTGGGATGGTCCTTTCTTGATCATTTAGCTGGCCTTCTTGGGACTTTTTCTGTACCTTTGGAACATCTGGATCATCTACTTTTCTAGTATCCTGTCTGAGATATGTGAGGCAAAAAGAAGAATCAAGAAAGATGCTACTCTGTTACCCCTTGGGTCCCAAAGACCCTAGACAATCTTCTTTCCTTTCTTCACCTTTTAGTGTTTTCTTATGCTGGTTTTATGTATAGCATGTAGAGTTTTTTAGTTATATTTAGCAGAAGGAATAGGGAAAATTATATTTGCTTCATCTATCCTTTTTATAAAGCTGTCCATGCATGAAGTGGGAAGCCCAGAGATACAACAGATTCCTTTTCTTGGAGATATTCAAGCAGAATTGGGAGTAATCAACTTGGCTAGCAATGTTATAGATGTGAAATAAGCATTAGATTGGGAGCTGAACAGAAAGATCTCAAAGTCTCTTCCTAATCATGAATTCTATGGTACTATGATTGTATGAGCATCTTATTCTTTTAATCAACAAGTATTAACTCAGCACTGGGGGGAGGGGATTGCAGGAGGATTGTGAGTTTGAGCCCACCCTGCAGCGAAAAAGCAACCTAACCCAACAAAAACACAAGTATTTATTGAGTGCGTTCTATATGCCAACCACTGTGTTAAGGGCTGGAGATACAGCTGTGAATAAGACAAAGAAAGTTCCTGGTTCTCACAGAACTTATATTCTGGAGAGGGGAAACTGAAAAACAAACAAATGTCATCAAGATAATTTCAAATATAAGAGCAAAGAAGGAGCTCAAGGGCCATTTTATGTTCTTTTTGTTTTGGTTGTCACCCTGGGGATTGAACTCTGGGCCTTGTTCATGTTATATAAGTATTCTACCACTAAACTACATTCTCAGTCTTGAATAGGCCATTTTGGCAATCCACCAAGACCTCTCCCAGGAGGTGATATTTGAATTATAAGGAACCAGTTCTGTGAGATCTGGGGAAAAAGGTGGCAGAAAATAATTAGCAATTTACAAAAGTGAGTTAAGTGAACTAAAGAAAGCCAGTGTGATTGCAGCATAGTAGACAAAGAGTTGAGGTATCATTTGGGACCTTGTCTATCATAATAAGGAACTTTCATTTTACTCAGTGACATGGAAACATTTGGTGGGTTTTAAGAAAGTGATATGATCTGATTACATGTAACAGATTTGTTGAACAGTGCCACTCAACAGAATACAAGTAAGTGAGAAAGGTTTGCTTTTCTTCAATACCTTTTATGCTATGTCAAAATCCTCTTTCTCTGCTAACATATCTCTTAAAAACATATTGAGCAAATTCCATAACTACCTGGTCACATTTACTAAAGTTGACTCAATCTAAAATTGAAATTTCATGTCAGGGTCACAGCTTTTTCTTTTTTGTCACAGGCCAGACTTGTAGCTTGGAGGGCTAAAATTGAGAAGATGATGCAGAATGTTCTTTTCATCTTTTTCCCTCTCCAACACTTTGAAATTGGTATACATTTGTGTATGTGTGTGTAGGGAGATGTCTAAAGATACTTTATCCATTTCTCTTTTCAAGATCCATCTACTTTGGACTTGGAAGAATAGAAAAGGGGCAGATAAGTAAGGTCAAACATCTTCAAAGTGCTTACACTGTGGTCTTCTCTATTGGGTATCTTGCCTTCTCAGGATAATATTTGCTAGATACTAATGCTCTTTGAGTTTAAGAGGTTCACCTAAAAGTTGTTAGGGGCTTCTCTAATGGTTAGTTTTCTAATGTATGAGATTCATCTCCAGCTCATCCTCTTCCCACCTCTCTCATCTGCCACTTCTACCTGTTAACCCCAAGCCTCTTTCTTCTAGTAGCTTTTGCTGCCTTTAAGGCAGGTTCCTCTTTGCTGAAGTGGAGTCAGAGACAAGCCTATGACATTGCAGCTTCAGCAAGAAGCCTTTTCTGATATGTATGACTAGAAGATTAAGCTCTCTTTTCATTCGTATGCCCTAACTTGGTGCAAGCATGAAACCTGAGGCTCCTTTCTTAATCTCTGTCCATCAAGCTTCTTAAAAGTAATGAAGTCCCTGTTCTTTAAGGGTTTTTCTGTTCCAATTTTTCCCCCAATTGGGAGGGTTAGAAGACATTTTCCCCCAACTGCAGGGTCTAGTTTTGAACAGATAAGCCTATTTCTTTGAATGGAAAACCAGGAAGGGATACAGAGTGTAGTTTTAGAGGCCAGATCGGCCTTACAAAAGGAAATTGTCTTGATTCAAAATGAATCAGTGGGTTGCTGAACCCAAGATTCTAAACTGCAGTTTTCATACTGCTTAGGGGGGCAAGGGTCTGATTTATAGAGCAGATAGAGATGTGGCAGGTTTATTATACTGAAGAGTCACCAAAAAGAATCTGAGAAACTAGAAGTCATTGAAATTTTCCCTGTTTACAGGTCAGCCAGCCAGTTAGACTTTGCCATCTAGAAAAGGAATTCATGTCTTCTGAATACATATTGTATCCTGCACTGTGAATATTTCATATGTGTAACTCTTATATGTGGGGATTATTGTCCCAGTTTTATAAAGGAGGAGACTGAGGTCTTGATGGCATGAAGTAAATTGCCAAAGATCATATCCATAAAAATTGGAATATTCATTTGATACTAGAAGTATCAGATTTCAGTCATGCTTTATTGGAGCAAGATTCTTGTGATTGTAAAAGATAGAAACCCAGCTCAGTCTAGATTAGGAAAAAACAACTACAAATGGTATCTATTGAGTTTCTTCCATGAAGAAATTATTGTAGTAATATGGGAAGAACCTCATGGAAATGAAGTAAAAGTTGCAGGTATCAGGACTTCAGTGACTAGAACCAGGGCCTCAAATCCGCTAGAACTTACTTTTTTCTATGTTTTATGTCTCCTGTTTGCTTCTCTATGCAAGTTTCTTTTATGCTTTCTTACTTCAGAAAGGCCTTGCCCACATGACAGGAAATACAATTGCCAAGAGCTTTGGTTTAGAAACTTCAATGGAAAAAAATAGGTTCTTTTTCTTCAAATCCATGTATCTTACAGACACAGATTGCCCTTGCTTCAGCTGGCCCAACCACCCTTTCCAGAAAAGATGTCACATTTTATTTGGCTAGGGCTGAGCCTCTTATTAGCAGGGGAATAAGAAAGATAGAATAAACACACACACGCACAAATTAATTGCACAGACTAATTACTACATTTGCCTTTCCCACTGCACTAAGTACTGTACTAATGGAGAGTTTGGCAAACTTTTTTTTTTTTTTTTTTTTTGGTCTGAGGCCAGACAAGAGGTATTTTTAGGCTTTGTGGGCCATATGCTATCTCTTTTACTTCTCCCTCTTTCTTCTTACAACACATTAAAAATCATTTTTATGTCATCAGCCATACCAAAACAAATCTTGGGCTAGACATAGTCCAGCTGGCCAGTCTTCTACATAATAACATAAGTTATCTAGACCTACATCATTTTGAAACTGAGTATGATACTAAGCATCTTAGAATCCAGTTAACTGAAGAATGGGAATGCACAAACTTGCAGCTAAATTCATTCATTGATGTGGGATAGATGTTTGGTGAATAAGGCAAAAGGGGACTAATATCTGAGTGACTAATTTTTATAAAATGTCTTATTAAGACTTTTACAGGGCCGGTGAGATGGCTCAGCGGCGTAAGTGCCTGCCTTGCAAGCGCGAGGGCCCGAGTTCGACTCCCGGATCCCACATACGAAAAAGGGGCCGGTGATATCGCTCAGTGGCACGGGTGCCTGTCGGCGCACGAGGTCCTGAGGTCGACCCCCCGGTACCCACAAAAAAAAAAAAAAAAAAAAAAAAAAAAAAAAAAAAAAAAGACTTTTACAAAATATGATCTCAATAATTCCTCACAATAATTCTGTGAGAAAGATTAAAAAAACTGACTTTAAAAGAGATTGTGTAACTTTCTCAAATACACCCAGTCAAAAAGTGCTATGGTAAGGATTCAAACACAAGATTCTCTGGCTACCAAACCAAAGCCTTTACATTAATTTTCAGAAAGCAATTGTCAGTTCTGTGGATGACGGAAGTGATGTACTTCAGTCCAGCAGGCACACCACCCAAAACAATAGCTGATACCTCCTTAAATTCACAAAAGAAAGGTAGCCATAGTTATCTTTTAGGCATCACATCTGCTTTAGTGAAGTCACCTGGTATTTTTACAGTTTCTTATATTACACTGAATTTTAATAATGAGCACAGGAATACCATTTTGCCAAGCAATATTAACAAAAAGAGATGCACAGGTTATTTTAATATACATCAAAGGGTGTAGGGCCGGTGAGATGGCTCAGCGGCTTAAGCGCCTGCCTTGCAAGCGCGAGGGCCTGAGTTCGACTCCCAGATCCCACATATGAAAAAGGGGCCGGTGATATCGCTCAGCAGCATGGGCGCCTCCTGGCGCGCGAGGTCCTGAGGTCGACCCCCTGGTACCCACAAAAAAAAAAAAAAAGACTATCAAAGGGTGTAGCTTCAATGTTATTAGCATTTCATTCCTTTGAGTATGTGATTGTGTCCTACACTGATTTGGGGGTAGGGAGAATAAACTCAAAGTAGATTTTTTTTTTTGGTACCGGGAATCGAACTCACGACCTTGTGCTTGCCAGGCAGGCACTGTGCTGCTGAGCTATATCCCTGGCCCCTCAAAGTAGATTTTAAAGCAAAAGAATATTGTTTTGATGAAGGTACACAGCAAAGTAGATCTCTTCTCTTTGTTTTTGTGTTCTTCCATACAATAGAGAACTTCAAGCAGATGGCAGATTGACATTGTATTTTCAAGTGTAACTTCATGTTTTGACAGTGACAAATTTGCAGGTTTTTAAGTATGTCCTTCTAAAAATCAGCACATATCCTCTCAAGTCATCTGGGACTGAGTTTTATGCTGCGTCTTCTAAGGCTTGGCAGAGGACTAAAAAGTGAAGAAAATGAAGGAAACTTTTATTTACTGTGCATCTGTTATGTGCCATGTGTTTTGCTAAAACAACTCTGTAAGAGGTAGTATTGTTATCTCATTTTAAATGTATTTATTCTTTTTTTTTTTTGTGGGTGCTAGGGGTTGAACTCAGGACCTCGTGCGCCAGCAGGTGCCAGTGCCGCTGAGCTATCTCACCGGCTCCTGTATTTATTCCTAAATGTACGCTAAGCCCTTCATTAACCCCTGCTTACGAGGAAGCTGAAACTAAGAGAAAGGAAGCAACTTGGTGAGCTTGGCCAAAGCTAAGATAAGAGGTCAAGTCAAGCAGACACAAAAGTTCTGTTATTTTCCAACAATATTATGTTTTCAACAATCATTCTCTGGACACTACAACTCATGAACTAGAGCAAGGAATAAGGTTTTATATTTATGAAGTTCCAACATTAGTATTTTGACTTTTGGGGGGTTCCTAGAGTTCTTCCTTATACGGATTTAGAGTACAGTGAACCATAAGTAATATTTTGTCACATGACATACTTTTTTTGAAAACCTTCTTATTCCCTAGAACTCTGTGCTCACAGCAGGGCCGTTCAAGGTATCTGTCATCAGTCAACCTCCCTACATTATCTTGGACTTTTCACAGATCTGACTTATACTTAGGCTGTGGTACATACCAAGGTGAATCCTGTGAAATTTCTCTCAGGAAATCATAGGCCTCTCCTCAGGACTTGGAGGAACAAAATTGTATTTGAAATGTATTGTGCATAAAGAAAAGAAACAGGATGGAGTTAAGGGAGGGAAGGAGAGAGGAAGAGTGGGATTATGAACGAGAATATGCAATAGTAGATAATAGCTTCCCTACTTTTCTCTATATATAAGCGTGATATTTTTGCCTGTTCTTAGCTTTTACATGGAAGGAATCATATGCTATGTTTGCTTTTCTGTCGTGCTTATTTCATTTAATGTTATATTTATGGCATTCATTCATTCAAGATACTGAAGATAACAGTCATTCATTCATGTTGCTTGTCATTTTCTTGTACAAATACACAAATAAAGTACATTTTATAATTTCTATCCACTGCTCTAATTTTAGTTTATATACTGTGGAAATGAGCATGAGTCTTGATTTCTTCATCAGCTGTTGTGTGAGTATTAAACATTCAGGATTAGCATTCATAGCGCCTAGTTGGTATTTTGTTTCTTCCACAATGAGAGACTTTAATGGTTTAGAGCATGTGGTTTCGAGCCAGAGATACTTGGCATTGATTTTCTACTTTCATTTTTCTCTTGCAACTTTTGAAGATCCAGTTTGCTTATTTTTAAGATGGAAATTAATAATAACCTCTAGTTGACTTTTGTTATAAGAAAACTTATTATAATGTACAATACCTAGCACATAGTAGACACTTGAAATAATTTGCTAATTATATTTTACTTTTTAGATACTTTAAGCTGTGGGGTTTAGAAAGCACATTCTTGGTAAGAGTATCAGTCTCCTAGCTTGGGACTCTGCGTGTGTGTGTGTATTGTGCAAACATGTATGGTCATGTACACACACACACACACACACACACACAGATGAAAGAGGGGAGTGAGGTAGAGGGAGAGAGAGATAGAAAGAGAGAAGAGTTGAAAAGTGATTCAGAAAGAAATAGTAAGGGTGTTTTCCTGTGCTGTGGCAGTCAGGAAGGAGACCTTTTTGAAGAGTTGCCCCAAAAAGCAAATAGAAAAAGAGAACAGAGAGAAGAGAAGAGGAGAGGAGAGGAGGGAAGGGGAGGGGAGGGGAGGAGAGGACAGGAGAAGAAAGAGAAGAGAAGAGAACAGAAGAGAAGAGAAAACAAACTAGCCCAAGGTACAGTTTTTCCTTGGGTAAAGGCTTTTGATGAGTGAGGAAAATTATTGCTATATTTGTCACACTGTGACAACCAGATATAAACTGCACAATACCAAACCCAAGGAGTTACCTTAGGAATCTATGCCAGCCAATCAGAAAGAGCCCTGCCAGATGTCCTTAATAATTACACAAAAGCTCCCCTCTTCCTCCTCAGGAAGTTGACTCAACTCTTTCAGCACTTTCTGTTTGCCTTGATGACTGATAAGGAGGGTGAAACCAGGACTACATGTATATCATGGAATGCTTTTATATCTCCTCTCCCAACTGATTTTATCTTAGTGGAGTGGTTTGTCTGTTGTGCCTTTGTGCCTTTTTCATGTCCTAGAAACCAGGGAAGCCACCGCCTAAATCTTTTCTATGGAATCGGGTGCTTGTTTTTTCTATTCTCTCTCTCTCTCTTTCTCTCTCTCTTTCTCTCTCAGCAGTGCTGGACATTGAACCCAGTCTCTTCACACTGAGCTAAATTCATTTCTATTTTTTTTATTTTGAGACATGGTCTTCATCATTTGCTAAGGTGCCTAGGCTGGGCTTGAACTCAGGATCCTCCTGCTTCAGCCTCCAAGAGTGCTGGGATTACAGGCTTGCACCACTACACCTGGCTTAATAAATATCAAATCCTAAAGATAGTTCTGGTTTTTTTTCAGTACCTCCCCTACAATTATCTCTTCCCTGTGCTTTCTTTCACAGACATGAATGAAACTGCTTAATATAAGAGGAAAAACTGATGGTCAAAAAAAAGCCACTGCCTTTTTCTGGGCCTCAGTTTTACTGCCTGTCAAATGGGAATAATAATCTCTTCACTGATCCCATGGAGTACTTGAGGATAGTTACAAAAGGTTTTGCAAAATTAAAGTGTTTGTGTATATTAGACAAAATAGAAAACAACCAATATTTATTAAGGGATTCATTAAGTACTAACTATAATCTAAATACTCATATATTCTTTATATTCAATACCTTATTTAGTCTTCACAACATGATGTAAACATGATTATTATCTTAAATGTATGGAGGCTCAGAGGCAAACTCATTTGTCCAGTGTTGTATTATTAGTAAGTGGGAGAGCTGGCTTGAAAGCAGAGAGTTGGACTCTAAGAGACACGCTCTTAACCAGTTTGCTATACTGCTCCTTCGCTGTCATTATTGCATGGCTCATGCCTTCTAAATGCTAAAGTCCCAATCAAGTCCAATCCCTCCAAGGAAAGTTTGTCTGACTACTCCAGCCATTAGTAAAATATCCTCTCCTTGCTTTCTCATTTATGTAGCATGATTAGTTTCATGTCCAACAGTATCATTTTATCACTCCTAATGTATTGCTTCATAAGTTTTTCATAGATGTTAAACTCATCTTCTTGAATATATTGTAAGCTGATTAGGAGTATATATCTTATCTCAGACTTTGAATCCTCTGTTATATTGAGGACAGGGTGGAGTCACAAAAATCTCAGAAATGGAAAGAGTTTTAAAAATCTTTTTTTTTTTTTTTTTTTTTTTTTTTTTTGTGGGTACCGGGGGGTCGACCTCAGGACCTCGCGCGCCAGCAGGCGCCCGTGCCGCTGAGCGATATCACCGGCCCCTTTTTCGTATTAAAAATCTTTTAACTAGAATTCCCTTTAAATACTGGTTTGACTACGTCAAAACAAAAATTACTAAGAACAGGATGATCATCTTCCCCCATGAAGATGTACATTTTTGTTGATAGAGCACATCAGTTTCTTGTTCACACATTCATTCATTCTTTTCACAGTGTTGTGGTATTAGATATTATGATAAGCAGTGTAGCAAAATAGTCAAAATAGAGAAGAACCAAAACAAAGTCCCTGCCTTCAAAACACTTACAAAACATTAGAAGAAGCTAGATAGGTATGCGAATATGTAAAACAACATATTTACGGAAACATTTCAGTATTTAAGCAAAAATTTGTAGAGAATTGGGGGAAAAAGAAGTCAATTTTGGGGCCAGTGAGATGGCTCAGCGGCATGAGCACCTGCCAGGCAAGCGCGAGGGCCCGAGTTCGACTCCCAGAACCCACATACGAAAAAAGGGCCGGTGATATTGCTCAGTGGCACGGGCGCCTGCTGGCACGCGAGGTCCTGAGGTCGACCCCCGGTATCCACAAAAAAAAAAAAAAAGTCAATTTTACTTGCAGCAAGGGGTAAAGTAGCCATGGAAATCTTTCTGGAGATAAATTCTGACAACGAAGTAGATGGTTATTTGAAAGCCAAGATGAGGGAATACTTTGAGTAGAAAAAGCAGTACAAGCTGTTTGACAAAAGAAGGAGGGGAAAAGGAAAAATAAATAATAAATAAATACACACACACACACATATATATATATATATATACACACACACACACACATATATATATATATATATATACACACACACACACACAAGATAGTTAAGATAGTTATACTACTAATTGTTATTAGTTCATTGAAAAGAAAGTTTTGTGCCTATATTGTTTGATCAATTTTTCATGCCTATATCTTGTAATATTAGCAATTACTTTGACGATAGCAATATGCAATGTACTAAACATTGGCACTCTCCTACAATCTTGTTTTGAAATTTTGTACCATTGTTTTTATTGTTTTTTCCTCTTTAATATAAAAAAGAAAGAAATGGCAAATTATTCAGGGTCTTATAGGCCATGCTAAAGAATCTGAATTTCATACTGAAAGTATTTGGGTGCCACTAGAAGATCGTTGTAGTAGTAGATTAGGGAATGGACTAAAGGGATACTAGGTTGCAGTAGACAGACCAGTTTTAAGACCATGTGGATGAAGAGAGAACCAATTAGAAGATTATGGATGTAAAGGACTTAACTTTAAGGCAGCAGCAGGATGGATGGGGGAGGGCACAGACAGGATAAATATTAGCAAGGGAGAAAGAGGAGGGTTCAGTTGCTAGTTGAACATGTACAAGGCGAGCAAAAGGAAAAAAATCTAAGAGTATGTATGTTCAGGTTTATGCTATAAACTGGGAGAGTGGATAACTGGTGGTGTCATACACCAAGACTGAAAACACAGGATGAGAAACAAAAGTAAAGAAAATAATTATGATGGCAGATTTGAATACAGTGAGTTTTGGTTTCCTCAGGGTATGTCTAGTAGACAGTCAATTATATCGAATGAAGTCAGGATTAAAGGCTGGGTTGTAAATTAAGAATTGTTGTTTTTAACATTTATTGAACATTTATTGCCCAGCACTTCACAAGCCTTTTCTTGTTTAATTCTTTTTTTTTTTTTTTTTGTGGGTACCGGGGGGTCGACCTCAGGACCTCGCGCGCCAGCAGGCGCCCGTGCCGCTGAGCGATATCACCGGCCCCTTTTTCGTATGTGGGATCCAGGAGTCGAACTCTGGCCCTCGCGCTTGCCGGGCAGGCGCTTAAGCCGCTGAGCCATCTCACCGGCCCCTCTTGTTTAATTCTAAACAAGACTTTAAGATTTTAGGAAATACCTAGTCTTCTATATCCAAATGAGCAAATTAAAGCTTTAGAAGAAGATAAGTAACTTATGCATCCAGTAAGGGGCATAGCCAGGATTCAAAGCCAGGTCAGTATTGATTTAGTGCCTGCCTGCTTAATTAATCTTAGAAATTATGTATTAGAAATGGATAAGACTGTAGACTGAGAAGAGGTTCAAGAGGTAAAATTTCAAGGCACAACAATCTGTATGAAAAAGAGAAGCCTACAGACAAGAAATTGAGAAAGAATGATCAGAGCAGTAAAAAGAAAAACAAGCATGAGATGTGTGGTAGAAACCAAGGGAGTAGAGAACAGAGTCAAAGATCGTGCGACAAGGATCAAGAAAACAAGAGAGCTGCAAACTGAACAACAGAGCCAGTAATAAGAATGTGTTATGTTTTGTGTCTGGATGTCCCCCCCCCAATGCCTCATGCGGTCATGGGGGGTGGGATTTTCTGAAGTGGCTGAATCTAGAGTTTGTGATTGGTTCATTGTCTAGTGCTGGCACTGGGGTGTGAGTGCTACACCTGTCCTCGGGTAGGTAGCCTGCATACAATATAAGAGAGGGAAAGAGGCTTGCTTTTCCCCTTTTTACTCTTGCTGCTTTTGCTTTCTTCTGCCAGCATGAACTGTTGCCCTTCTGCATGTGCCACTCTGCCTTGGAGCCAGCTGATTATAGACTGAAACCTCTACAAACTGTGAGCTAAATAAACCTTTCCTTCCTTAACTTTGAGTGCTGGGTATTTTGTCTCAGCTTAAAGAGAAAAGTAACTAAGACAAAAGGCCATTCATAATCCCTACCAGAACATATTCTAAGGGTGGAGTGAGTGTAAGTTGGAGTGTAGTGTGTTGAAGAGTGAAAAAATAGAGGCTGGAGACTCTGTTGAGGTATTTACCAATGAAGGAAAAGAGGGAGTCGGTGTGGCACCCTGAAAAGAATGCAAGACAGAGGGATTACTTTTCTATCTGAGAAAAATGGTGGGTAAGTGGGATCCATGGTTTGAGGAGTGGTTAAAGATGTGGAATACCTGATGTGGGAATAGGAAAGGGGGCTGACCAGGGAAATATTACAAATTCTGCTAAGTCTAGAATTGAAAGGCCAGCTGAGGAGGGAATGCATGGTTTTTCAGGTGTTCTAATGTTCCTTCCTGCATGATGGTTGTAGCTTTACTCAGCAACTTTATTGAGTAGGAGAGGAGCACACCACAAGTGTTCTGAAATGTTTCCTACCCCAATGTTCCTGGACAGTCAGATATGAACTGTAACAATTCTGAGCACTTATAGTCTCTGGGGTGACTGTTTTAATGATTTATATATTTTCACTCACTTAATACTTGCAACAAACCTAGGATTTAAGAATCTACTTTCATTCTCATTTTACAGAAAAACTGAAATGCAGAGGTTAGATATACTACCAGGAAACCCAGAGGCCATGATTCAAACACAACTGGTCTGAATATGAGTCCATGTTTATAGCCACAATGCTATAACTAGATCACTGTATGACAGTAATTATCCATCCAGGCTACAATGGGTATGGAACACAATCTCTTAAAAGGAATTATGTGAAGTTTGAACATTCCTTCCTTACTCACCTGTCCTTGTTTCACCTCCCTGTATATTCTGAGATGACACCTGGTTGAGAATCATTTATCAGGGTGAGTGTGAGTAAAATACAAGTACTGTGACATTGAACTTGTGGCTACTATGATGCACTTGTGGGTTTAGGTTTCCTAGGAAAAGAAATGGAGCCATGCCGGGCTAATGGATTAGGGCAAAAGACCAGTGTAATTAGACTGGATATGTCAAACATAAGGAAAATAGATTAGAGATGACAGAGAAAGCTAGAAGAATATAAAATTGTGTTCCAAGTAAATAATGATATTTAAGATTCTGTTATTGGATCAATTCCAGGTGATCGCAACACCAAGGGATACCTTTGAGTTTAGGTAATATTCGTGTTCAGTAGATGTACCACACTTTATTCATAGTGAGCTTTCTAACAACTAAAACTCTTAAATGAAAAAATTTCACACATTTCACACATATACTGGACTATTCCATGCCATCTTCAGCCTGAACTTGGATAATTGTATTTTTGGACTCAGATGAAAAAATTTTCATTTATAAACTGTACTATATTTGTCTTAATTAGATCAGCCTGTGGAGATTTTATGGGTCCTCTCTTACATCAACACAGTTACTAGTTCCTTCTGCCAGCTTCATGACATGCCAACCTTGAACATGCATACCTTCTAGATCTGCCTCTAAGTAAGAATTGAACTTAGCATCCTAATTTAAAACATAGCCTTCAGTACTCTCCAGGTGTGACGTTCTATACTATCCAGACATTACTGAAAGGCACAAAAGAAAAAGAATAAGTGAGCCACTAATTAACAAACTTTGTGATAAACCATGTTTTGGAGGAAATGCAGACATAAGGCATTGACATTAATAGCATGACTATTATGTGCTAGGCAGTAAACAAAACACATTGCCTATGATAGTCATATCTTTGGCACACTAACTATATGTGATATGCCTATTTTGCAGATGTAGAACTAAGACTCACAGGGAGTTAAACAGTTACTCAAAGCCAAAAAGAGACCTAAATCAGCATAGGAATTTGAAAATAGTTCTTTTTGGCCTAAAGTCCATGTTCGATTTATTGCAGCATGGTGGAGAAAATTAAATCCTTGAACTTTTGCAGCTCACAGCCTAGTTGGAAATATCATTGCTTCCCAGTTGTTTCATGTAAAAATATTAATGAAATAAATCATCACTTCCCCATGGAAAGTGACACACATCTTTGTCAAGTAGGAGATATAAGTTCAATGATTCAGAACACTGACTGTGGAATCAGAAAGCACTAGATGAGTTATCCATCCTTCCGTCTAATCATCAGATACATATTAAGGACTTACTATTCCTTAGGGGTAATACATAGATATGAACAAATACATGAAATCCCTAGAGTCTGGTGGAGGAGAAAAACAATAAATAAGTCAAAATTATGTATCTTTAAGAAAAGATAGCTACTATGAAGAAAAATAAATAAGGGTCAAGCAAGACAGTGATAGCACTGTATGCATGTGCATGTTATTTTGGAAAAGGTAATCAGAGAAAGCCTCAAAGTGACAATAGAGATTTGAATGATAAGAACCAGTCAGTCAAGAGAACAAATCTTGGAGAATAGAGTTCTTGTCAGAGGGAATATGAGATGTAAAGACCATGAGGTGGAAATACATTTGATATATCTGAGGAACAGCAAGAAAGTCACTGTGGCTGGGCCAGGGTAACAGAGAGGAAGAGTCATACTAGATGAGATTTTTGATGTAAGCAAGAACTATTTTTTCCTTCTCCTGTAAAATGAGGATTTATAGGGCTAGAGTAAGGAAGGTACATAGTGAGGGGTCACAAAACTTATATATGCTATTATTACTACTATTATCAGGCTGATTGCACCTAGTTTTGTCATACAAGTGGCAGAGTTTGAATTAGAGGCATGAGTCAGAACAAGAGACTCTTGGTAAAGCAGGCACAGACAAGAGCATTAGTAGAGATGAAGGACAGCCTGAAATAGGAAGTAAGATCTGCATCTTCCACTGGCATAGACAGAGTGGAGTTTTGTCACATGGAGTGACTGATGCTTAATATGGGGAGAAAGGCTGGAACATTGACAACAGAGCTGACAACCACTAAATCATGATGGTCACAGAGGAAGAGCACTGGCCTCAGGATCAGGAGGTTTTGTTTCTCATCAGTAAAATAAAAATAATAACTACCTCATAAAGTTGACAAAGTTAATGAAAGTACCTACTGTAGCACTGGATTGCAAGAAGAACAGAAAATATTTTTGGTCATTTCCTTGTTTCTTATTATTCTTGGGATGAAAAATAAAGGATGGTTATGTCTTGTTAAAAACTAGGGTGCGTAAAGGAGCTTCCTGACTGTAGAACTCCATGTCATATCTGCCCTATCGATACAAGTCACAATTGCTAGATGACATACATGATGATTGCTTCAGACTTATTTTGTCATTCTGTTATTTGATAAATTCATGGTCCTCTACATTGACTCTAGCCCACTAGCTCTGACCCCATCAAGATTTAAAATTCTTCTATATTTTCTGTTATGGTTTAGATTTATAAAACGTCTCCCAAAGTCTGATGTGTTTGGAAAGTGACTGGATCATGAGAACTATATACACATCAGTGATTCATCTATTGTTCTGTTAGGAGGTGGGGCCTCACCAGGAAAGGAGGGCCACTGGGGGCATGACTCATCTTTGGCTCCTAATGTTGCTCTCTCTTCTTTCTTGATGGCATGGTGTGAGCAACTGTCCTTTGTCAGTCCCTTCTACTATGACATTTCTGCCCTAGAGCTGGGTGATTTTGAACTGAACCTATTGGAAACTGACTCAGATAAACCTCTCTTTTAAATTGTGAGTGTTGGATATTTTGTCACAACAATAGAAAAGTGACTATTGTACTTTCTTTTCCTGCATTTGGGCACCGGACTTGCCTACATGTGGCACTGTATTCATTATTGATGTCTTGTTACACTCTGTCATTTTGGGGAAGTATAGGATTTTCTACTACTGAAGAATCTAACTACACATTTGCTTCCATATTAGGGCAGGAAAGAGAGGGAGTTGGATGTGGACATCTGTCCATACAAGGTCCAGAATAGCAGCACAACACCATCTGTGAAGACTCACTATCCCTGAATATGTCTAACAAGGAAATTGACTCAATAATAAGTCTCCTTATTCTACCCCATTCCTATTTATTTATTTATTTATTTATTTATTTATTTAACTTAGGGTAGAGAGAGGTATAGGAAAAAAATTCTTTGATATTTCTTGTATCAAGCCACAATTCTCTGTACTATGGGCCAGGACTTGGCCCATGTGTGGAGAAATAAGTAGGATTAGCTAACACCAAAGTCAAGTGAGCAGAGCGAGGATGAATGTTGCAAGATAAAAGTCATTTTAACTATTTGATGGAGCTATGTGAAGGATAAATATTAAATGCTCAGAAAGTGTTTTGAATTAGGGGATTCTGTTTATGTCTGACTTTTGACCAAACCTTCTCATTGCCCTCCAGGTTACAATGAATCTGACCTTGGCTTGAAATGAAATCACTAGAATAAGAAATTAACCAGCTCTGTCACTTGTGCTTGAGAATATATTATGGAAAAACAGAATAATCAAGAAATATGGGGGCCGGTGAGATGGCTCAGTGGCTTAAGCACCTGCCCGGCAAGCGCGAGGGCCCGAGTTCGACTCCCGGAACCCACATACGAAAAAGGGGCCAGTGATATCGCTCAGCGGCACAGGCGCCTCCTGGCACGCGAGGTCCTGAGGTCGACCCCCTGGTACCCACAAAAAAAAAAAAAAAGGAAATATGCATCAGCCACATCATTTTGGGATGACTGCTATTTGCGGTTTGACAGATCTATGAAAACAGAAATGATTTTCTGTAAACCCATTTGTCTTAATGTCATGGACCCCACTTAGACTATTTATGCATGAGGTTGACTGTATAACTGTGGCTTGGATAGTTGAAAGTATTTCTAAAAAATGTTCACTTTTGTATGGAACTCACATCATTAGAATGGCAAAATGCTATGTGTCATTTTATGAAGAGAGGCAGGACTGGAAATTCAGAAAATGATGGAATGAAGTGGTTTCTTATTAGAGAGGGGAAATGGTAGTGTAAATGATTGACTTTAAATTCAAGTAAGAATTGAGAACTGACTGAAGGTCAACATACATTGGAAATTGACCAACAGGTTTTAAGAGGAACATGTAACCTAAGCAGCCTAGTAATTTCAAAAAGCAAATATTCCTGGTAAAATTCTACCAACTGACATTTGGGACAATATAAAATGCTATCAATTTCTCTTCACATTGTTCCTGACAAAAAAGATTTAGGGCCTTTTGAGAAGAGTAACTTTCTCAGGTCCAAGAAAATGACTGCTTCAGGTCATTTTGCTGCAAGGCAGTGATGCTATCATCCATTTTCTGGAAGGCAATTTTGTAATATGTAAAACCTTAGCAACATTCATGAGCTTTGACTTAAAAATCTTTGTTTTGGGAATACACCATAAAGAACCATAAAATGATGAGGAGGACAAGAGAAAATATTTGGAAGTGATGGATATGAGTATGGCATTGAGTGTGGTAATTCTCTCATCATATTGAATACATTAAAAATGCAGCTTTTGGGTGTCAATCTTACTTTAATAAAGTGGTTTCAAAAAGTTATAGACATACCATTTATGCATAAAAGTGTTCATAACAGTAATACATTACAAATAATCTTAACATTCACAATAAGAAACTCTTTAAATAAGTCAAGGTGTGATGAGAAATTATGCAGCCAGTAAAACAATGTTTAAATGGGGTGTTAAAATGAAAGCAGACTTTCAATCTAAAGTTATATAAAATTATACACATATAGAACAAACACTCTTATATACATATATGTATATAAAGAATTCAACTATGTAAACATGCTTTTGTGTGGAAAAGAGATTACAAGGAAACAGACCTAATCTTTAATGATGATTAGCATTAATAGGATTACAAATGGTTTTAGTTACTTATTTTTTTCTATTTTCAAGTATTCTACAGTATATACCGATGTTTTAATTAAGAAAGAAAGATTGTATGAGTTTTCGTGAAAGTAATGGTTCCTTTAAGTTTTCTTTTGCAAATGGAAATGTGTTGGGATGGAAAAGATGTGTTAGGAGCAAGAATCTGAAATGAAAATGGTTGGTAGCTCTACAATCTCTCCCTATGAATAGGGAACCAACTCTTCTACAAGCACATACAGTAACACTGATGCAAGTTCTTTATGTACCACTTCAGCTTGTCCTTGGTGAAAGAGGAAGAAAAAGCTTAATCCTTGCTAAGTTTGAAGAAGACACCAATGAACTTATGGGTTATCCAATCTGCCTAGTATAAATATGTGTTACAGGATCCCCTTATCACTTAAATGAAAGTCAAGTATCTGGCCTAGGATTAAATGGCTTAGAGGGTGGTGATGGAGAGATATTTGAGTAGCATGAGAGATTAATTTTCCTTACATGTCAAAATTGGAGCCTAATATTTGTACTTAATGAGACCAAATTCTATGGTTCACTATCAAAGAGAAGAAATTTAAAAATTGCCTTATCCTGGCCAAATACCATAATTGGTGAAAGAGCAAATTCCCTATGTTATGATCAGGCTGACAACTTTCCTAGGTCCTTCCTGACAGCTAGTCCATGTTTAGGTAAAATAACCTATCCATCTTATGAATGAAATCCTAGCCAGCACAATCCACTAACTGCACTCCATGGTCTTCTTGTTTTGAGCCCTATTTTTATTGCTCAAAATCAAGGTAGGAAACTACCACCATCTACGTAATTCTTTGTATATTCTGGACCCTAAAATAATTTGTGAGTGTCATGCCATCTGTCATAAATGAGAGACAATAAAAACAAAGATTAATAATGGTCATATGACCACCCCTTGATTGCTAGCTTTACTAATAAAAAGCCCTGTTACTTAAAATCAGGATGGGCAAATATGTGGATATGTTCACTTTTAAATCACATACTTAGAATGGAGAGAGAATGGAAATATCTCTTCTTTTTTCTAAACAGAAAAATAACACTAATAATTACAAAAATGATAGAATTAATAAGTAACTACTTTAAAAGACCATAGTATTAATTTATTCAGGCAAGGATAATCAATAAATGCTAAAATCACTGGATTAGAGACTACTTAGGAAAAGGATAGTTCCGTAACCCAAAAGTATCACTCACAGTTTATTTAGTTATTACAAATTTGGATGGGGAAATACAGCAGTGGGATCTGGAAGACAATCATATGATAGAATTCTGGGAATTCTAGTATGACTTTGCCCTTATATAATTCTTTCTCCTTAAATATGGAAAAATTTTGTGAATGCAATGAGAATTATGTTACTACCTTATGATCTGACAACTCCACTATCATGTAGCAGGTATATATCCAAATGAAATAAAACTGGTATGTCAAAAAGTTACCTGTACTCTCATGTTCATAGCAGAATCATTAACAATTGGCAAGGTACATAATCAACATAAGTGTCCATCAGTGGATTAAAAAATAAAGAGAAATATATATATAATAAAATATTACATAGCCTTAAAAAAAGAAGAAAATCCTGTCATTTAGATCACATGAATCTGGAGCACTTTATACTAAGTCTGGACTTTAAATAAATCTGACATTAAAAAAAACCCAAATCCTGCATATCTTGTATGTGGAATCTGGAAAAGTCAAATTCATAGAATCAGAGGATAAAAAAGTAGTTATTAGGGGCTAGGAACAGATATTAGGAAGATATTGTCAAAGACTACAAAATTTCCCTTAGACAAAAAGGAAAAAGTTCAAGACAGCTATTGTACAACATAGTGATTATAATTGACACCAACATACTGTGTACTTGAAAGTTGCCTGAGAGTAAATTTTAAATGCTCTCAACATAAATATGTGAATTAATATATATGTTAACTAGCCTGATTTAGCCATTCTAAAGTGTATGCAACTTTCAAAACATCATGTTACAGATCACAAATCCATACCTATTTATTTTTCAGTTAATTTTATAAAGAATAAAATACTAAAAATAATTATGTTACTGATATAATCATGGGGATTTTACCAATCTAACTAAGGCCTGAATCAATTGAGTCTGTTTTATTCAAAAATTAGATTATCCTGCATATTCTTAACCTAATTAAGAACAGCAAGCAGCAAGTGTTCTCTGAGCTTGGAGAAAGAAACAAACTCCATGTTGTGAAAATTTCCCCTGCCTAAGGAAAATGGTGGGGTTAAGGAATGGAAAGAAGTCTGTTAGACAACTAACAATAAATCAAGAACCTTAATCATACAACTGCAAGGAACTGCACTCTGCCGGAAACCTGAATGAGATTAGGAAAAGCCCTTTAGATCTAAGTGAGAGTGCAGCCTCAACCAACATGTTTATTGTAGCCTTGTGAGATCTGAGCACAGCAGAAAATTCAGATAAAATGCACTTGGACTCCTGACCCATGGAGACTGTGAGATAATAAATATGCACTGCTTTAGGCTGCCAAGTTAATTTTCGTGTGGAAAGAGGTAACAAATGCAACTACACTCAAATGATCAAATTTAAATTTACTAGGGGCAGGTGAGATGGCTCAGCAGCGTAAGCGCCTGCCTGGCAAGCGTGAGGGCCCGAGTTCGACTCCTGGAACCCACATATGAAAAAAGGGCCAGTGATATCGCTCAGTGGCACGGGTGCCTGCTGGCACGTGAGGTCCTGAGTTTGACCCCCAGTACCCACAAAAAAAGAAAAAAAATACTAATAATACGTTTCTTGATATTATATACTGAGAACAGACATCACTTAAACAGCATTTCTCTCAAAAAAGTTAAACCACAAACTAATCACTAGAACACTATCAGACATATCCAAACTGGCCTGAATTCTTTAAAAATGTCAGTGACACAAAACACAGAAAGGGCTGGACAACTGTTCCTATTATGCAGAATTAAAGACATATGAAAACTAAGTGAATGTGTGACATTTGACTGGGGATGCTGGATTGAGAATTAAATACTAGGACACATTATTGGGACAATAAATGAAATTTCAATATGGACAATATTATCATATCAATGTTAGTTTTTTCAAGCATGATAACTGTATTAAGAATGTATAGAAAAATGCTCATGTTTTTAGGATACAAAAATTGAAGTATTTTGTGAATATAGATTAACATTATGATGTCTACAACTAATTTTCAAGTGTCTCAACAAAAACAGCAATCAACACTACAAAATACTTATGAGCATTCACCCACCCTTACTGTTATGGCTTATATCTAGATGTTCTCCAAAGTCTCATGCATTCATAGGTGGGGCTTTTTAGAGGTGGCTGGATCTAGGGTGTGTGATACTGAATTAAGGGTGCAATAACTGGATTAGTCCACTGATTGGTTTAGCATAGTTCCAGGTTTGGATGAATGGGATTACTGAAGAGGGAAGCTCCACCCTGAGCATTAGTGGAACCAACCAATAGGCTTGTAGCCTACTGGAATATAAAGGGAGTGAAAAAGGCAGTGTAACTGCTTTTTTCTGCCTACCCTGCCATGGACTGTTTCTCCTCTGCTATGCTGTCCTGCCTTAGAGCCAGCCAACTATGAAACCTCTACGAACTGTGAGCTAAAATAAACCTTTCCTCTTTTAACTTGCAGGTGTTGAGTATTTTGTTCCACCAATAAGAAAGTAGCTAAGACACCTACACAGATAGTGAGGGGAGAGAAGGAGAAAGCGTATGACCACACATGAAACAAAATACTAACAATTAGTGAATCTAGCTGAAGCCTATTTTATGGTGTTCATTGAAGCACTATTTAAAATTTTCTGACTGTTTGATATTTTTCAGAACAAAGTTGTGGAGAAAAAACAATAAATGAGATCATGTATGTAAGCGATCATATATGTTAATGTTAAAAAGTAAGTGAAATCATGTATGTAATCTACTAACCTACTTGACAAATAGTAGACATTAAATAAATGAAGACAGTGTTATCAGTGAAATAAATACATTTATACAGTCTAATGATCAGCCTACTACACACTAAAGACTGAAAATACAGAGGTCAGCAGGCAGTGAAATAGGAACCTATGATCCGTGAGCCTATTCTCTGTGAAAGCCAAAATCTACATACTTTGCATTTCTGGTACTCCCGCTGCTTGCACCTTCACTAGCGCTCCCCTATCCCAGTCTGACCTATCTTCCAGACTTGTGAATTTCTAAACTATTTTCAATAAATGAGAGAAAGAAAATAGATCTTCATACTGATGATAAGACTAGAAAATTGAGACATATATGAGTCAGTCACATATATCTGAGCCAAGCAATTCACTACTATTTGCTGATATTAAAACCCAAGTCAGGGGCTTTATATGAAAGAGTTCTTTAAAAGAATGAAGGTCACGTAGATTAATCTGTCCCCTTGTTCATCTACCAGAACTTTTTCTGTTCATAATATAAGAAATTAGAGAACTAACCTTGACTGTAGTGTTTGGAATGTTAACTCCATCTCCTGGGGAGGAGGTCCTGTCTTTACAACCACAAGATAAATCCAGACAGGGTGGGCAGCCTCCAGAAAAAACAATGAACTGTAGTGGCAGTAGTAGCCCCAAGAAAATACAGCCTGAAGTTTTACTATAAAAGTGACTCCTTTCGCATGGCAGGCTAAGTTTGGAGAAGAAATTGACTCTAATGTCTGTCTTACTTAGGAATGATATAATCAGAAGCCATTTTGGGAAGGGGTTTATTGTTTGAGAATGAGCTATTCTGGAAACCAGAAGTCACAAAACTACTTCCCTTTAGCACCTCTGGGGAAAACCAGAGTGACTGTGTTGGGCAACAACCACGAGAGATAGTCACAGAGAAGGGGCAGGCTAATCACAGATCCCTTGAGTTGCTTAAGCATCTGTGTGCACAGGTTCTGAAGTACATGGTGCTCCCACCCTTGGTGATGAGAAGCCAGGTTGGCCTTGTGGTTTTCTGAGGGGGCTGGGTTTGAAAGTGTGGGCTGCTCACCCCTCTCTTTCCCCACTGCCTACTTCCAGCACAGAGCTCAGTGTTCTGTTTGCTTTCCCCATTTGACAACATGTTCAAGAATACTTCTTGGCTTGGACAGTTGCTACATACCAGAATGTATAGACAGAAGGGCCTCTACTTCAAGGGAGGTACCTCAGGAGTTCACAGACCATAATGCCAGCCAGGCATAGCAGTGACTTGGGTCATATGGAGGGCCACAAAACCTGGAAGCCACTGGAGTGAATGCAGCCCTGAGGCAGACAATACACCATTAACTAACCATACCAAGCAAGAAGGGTGGGGCAGGATTTGACATTCATGCAGCAAAAAGTAGGCCTAGAAACAAAATAGGCCCTATTTGTGACTCATTATCCCCCACCCATATGAAAGAAACCACTCACCCAAACACTTGGAGGAATTCTTGAATCCATTTCTCTTTTACTTTGTTTTTTGTTTTTGTTACTTTTTTGTCTTTTGCTCTTTATTTTTATTTTTTCTAGTTTCTTTTTTCTTGTTACTTTTTTGGTACTTTTACCTAATTCTGTTAACTTTCTTTTACTCTTTCATTGAATTTTTATCTCACCTTGTTCTCCTTCTTCTCATGTTCCTTTGCTCTATTTTTCAAATTTTAATTCTTTCATTTTCTCATCCCCTCTATTTTTATTTTATTATTACTATTAAGTTCTAATAATTTTTAGCTATTTAGTTGATTCTATGTGACTGTTGGTGAATTCTTTATTGCTAAAGTTGTTTTTAGTAGATATTTACTGTATGTCAATATTTGGTTTGTATTTGTGTCTACATTGTTATTTTCTATTGTTAAGGATGGTATTGTTGTAGCTACCATTGATTCTTATGGTGTGTCAATAACCAATTAGTTTTTTACTTTATTATTATTGCTGATTTCTTTTTTATTGTTGATCATATAGTAGTCGTTGCTTTTAATTGTTTTTTACTATATGCCAATATCAGGTTTGTCTTTGTATCATTAAGTTACAATGGTTCAATTTCTCCTCTGAGTGATGCTGGAGATCAAGCCCCCAGAAGGTTGAACAGTAAAAAGACCCTCAAGTATTATGTTGAACAGACTGAAGAGGATTATAAACACCAAAATATAACCAAACACAAGGACACATCACAGGGTGACAGAATCTAACTAAAGATAATTACATAGTTAGTAATTACATAGTAATTACATAGTTTCTTTGCCCTAACTGATCTCCAGCCCACAGTGCAAAAACAACAGAAACATGGGAAAGCAAGGCAACAAGATACACCCTCAAACCTCTAACTCCCTAAAAGCTGATCTTATGGTCAGTGAAGTAGAGGATGCTATAGGTAAAGAACTCAAACCTCAAATGGTTAAAATGTTTGAAGAAATAAAAAATATATATAAACAAGCGCATAAGATTTTTTTTTTTTGTGGGTACCGGGGGGTCGACCTCAGGACCTCGTGCACCAACAGGCGCCCGTGCCGCTGAGCGATATCACCGGCCCCTTTTTCGTATGTGGGATCCGGGAGTCAAACTTGGGCCCTCGCGCTTGCAAGGCAGGCGCTTATGCCACTGAGCCATCTCACCGGCCCAGCATAAGATGTTTAATGAACCGAAAAAGCACTTAATTAAACAGGCAAAGGATTTTCCCAATAAAATGTTCAATGAACTTAAAGAAGAAACAATTAATTAAGTTAAGCCAGACAATAAAAGACATGAATGGCCACTTTGGAAAATAATTAGAAAATATGAAAAGAAACCAAGCAGACATAGATATGAAAAATTTAATTGAAAGCATGGGTAGCACTCTTGACCAATATGAGGACAGGGTCAGAAATAGAATACAAGGTAGGTACAGTAGATCACAAATTTAATAGTATCTTAAAAATGACAAGACTCCATGTAAGCTGGATCCAACAACTACTAGATGATTAAAAAATACCTCAGAATTATAGAAAAAAAAGGGAAAATTAGAAAACGATCAAAAAGTAAAAGAAATTTATTCACTAAAATTATAGCAGAAAATTTTCCAAATCTAAGGAAAGAATTCAATATTAAAGTGCAAGAGGTAGAGTGACTGCTCCCTCCCTGACTGGCCACCATTTTTTTTTCCTTCTTTTTTTTTTTTTTCTTTTTCTGTCAAGCACCATAACCCCTAACTGGAACCTCTAGTGACAACAAGGTTAGGGACCAGCCATAGCATTGAGGATTGCTGGAGAAACAACACAACCCCTCGTGCCATACCACTAGCACAAGAGAGAGACTTGGACCATCCTACAGCAGCCTGAATAAGTACTTCCCTGCCCTATGACCAGTGACCAGCAACACAAGCACCCTTGGGTGGGGAAATCAGCAACTCGCTCTGATGTTCGACCTGCAGTGCAGGGACAAGGAGTGGGAAAAAAGCACTCCCCTGCCCTGTGACAACCAGCATGGGACAGACTTGCTACCACCAGTGCAGGACAAGGAGGGCAGAGCTTGGGAGGAGTCAGCTGTGTGGAATGGAGCAGGCTGAACAAGGTTCAGGAGGGACCAAGTGTACATGGTGCTCCTTTTTCTCCAAAAGAAAATATTGTCGACCATGAGTGTTTGTATGACCCTGAATGTGGCCTGTCTTAGGTTGTGGAGGTTACTGCAAGTCTTTTTTAGTTTTTACGCATTTGATTTTTCAGGCCTTACCCGTCATTGAGCTGACCACTAGCATCGCCAGCATCCCGGCGAAGAGTGGGGCTCTGTCTTAGGTGGTCCTGAGAGTGCTAGTGACTTGTAACTCCATCTTACCCGTCATTGGCCGACATTCTTATATGTTGGGGCCTCAATATCATCATAGGGTTTGGCTTGTTTGTATTTATCAGCGTCTGCCATAGCTAGACGCTGATAATGAACTTGGAGAGGTCTTTCCCACACAGGAGCAAGGGCCATTTTGACGGAGGCGATAAGTCTCCTAAATAGGAGAGGACCAAGAGCCAAAACGAGGACCAAAACTATAAGGGGGCCTAAGAAGGGGGCAAGGTAGGGGAGAACAGTTGAGAACCAAGTGTTGGGGAATAAGGCTTGTGTTCTGGCTATTTCTCTCTTTTTTAGGGCATCATTTAATTTATCCATAGCGTGTAAGACCACTCCGGAGGAGTCAGTATAGAAACAGCATTCTTCTTTGAGGGCCGCACAAAGGCCACCTTCCTTGAGGAAAAGAAGATCCAAGCCGCGCCTGTTTTGGAGAACAACTTCAGACAGGGAGGTTAGTGATGTTTGTAGGGCACGAATAGAGAGAAAGGTGTTGGAGTCATTGAGGGGGTATAAGGTAGAGCAGGGTGACCTCAGGGTGGTCATAGGGGAACCACTAGCGCAGGTACCGGAGCCCTCCATGCTGGAGAAGGGTACCGATAGTACTAGGTTGGGGTGTTTAGAGGATGAAGACTGGTCTTGAGGGCTAATGGTGGCGTTAGATGTGGCGTAAGGGTGGTAGAATGGGGGAGTAGCTTGTAAACAAAGCCAACAGGATGGGGCGGTGAGGTTAGGCTGGGAGGCATTGAGCCAGAGAGCCATGGATTGGACCATTTTGACAAGGTCAGAGGATGAAGACGTGAACTGGGGGAAGGGAGGGGTGTTTGGGGGCGTGACGGACAAATGAGAAGGTCGGGTGAGGTTGGTGGAGGGCAGACAGTCTTAGGTGGAGGCCGGGGTGGATTTGGGGATTGGGATAGCTGAAGTTTAAATGTTTGATGTAACTTATCGGCAGTTTGTTCAAGGTCAGCAATGCGAGTCATAAGTCGGGCCATGAAGGCATCAGAGTCAGGGGAAGCAGGAGATGGGGGGTAGAAGGGAGGGAAGTTAACAAGGAATGTAGGGGCTGTGAAAGAGGGGGCGGAGGGCAAAGGGCCGGAGTGAGTGGAATCGGGAGCAGAAAATGGCGGCAGCAGTTTGGTGCAAGATGGCGGAGGGGAGTTGTAGAGGGCGGAAGTGGGCAGTGGCGGGAGGTTAGGGTAGGAAAATGGCGGTGCGCCACAAGATGGCGGTCGCTCAGGGTGTCCGCATGATTGGGGATCACTCCTACAAGATGGAGGATCGTCTCCATGTGGAAGGGCAGAAGCAGTAAGAGATGGGGTAGGGGACGGGCAGCCATGTTGGTCCTCAGGTATGTCAAGAATCACGGAGGCGGGGGGCTATGATGGGGGGAATGAGAACAAAGGGAAGCCTCAGCTTGAGCTATAGTTTGTGCTATGTGGGGATCGGAAGGGCGAGCCTGTAACAATTCAGAAATTAATGTCCAATATGCAAAGGCAGTCACGGGGACTTTTTCAGGTCCGAAGACCCGGTAGTAATCTTGGAGTGCATAACCCACATGGCTCCAAACCTTCACATTGATAGTACCCTCCAGTGGAAACCAAGGGCAGATTTTATTTATAAACTCAAAGTAGGCAGTTAGGTGGGATTGTTTGATTTTGACTCCCCGGGCTTTGAGGGCCTGGGAGAGCCCTGAGACAAAGAGCTCATGTTCACTGAGATTCTGTCCCATGTTACACCCTACAGTATGAAAATGCTTACCGTGATTCAGACGAGAGACGAGAGAGAGAAGTCCTCGTGCGGATCACTGAGGGGGAGTCCTCATGGATGGGTCAAAGGCCGGCTGGGCACTCTTTTAAACCTTTGTAGGGTGATCCCTCATAGAACCTGTCATTCTCGAGCCCCACGTTGGGCGCCAAAATGTCGTGACCCGTGGAGGTTCCGACCAGCAGAGCTCCCAGGGGCAGGAACACGTAACCCGAGAGACAGTATGGGGATGATGAAAGACACACACGCAGCTTGAAGGCGAGAGCGAGAGAGAGAGAGAGAGTTTATTGAGGAAGTGCCAAGGCTTATATCTCTTTGAGGGAAGCAGTGGGAGGGTCTAATGGGTGACGTAGGATCAGGATGGGTGGAGGGAGCGCATGCTCAGACGCAAAGCTGGGTCATTTATGGCTCTCTACAACATGGGACTGGGAGCAGCCTTGAGCTGTCTCTGTTTGAGGGCTCTACAGCAACCAGGAGAGCAATGCAGAGACAAACGGGGTAAGGAGTAGTGGGCAGGCCATCCAGAAAGCTGCTGGCTGAACCACACCTCCACATCCAGAGGCCAACATCAGCTCCACATCCAATCCATCACTAATCCTATTGCAGAATTGGTGGGACTCTGATTTGGACACTACCACAGAACAGTGGACACCAGAGGAATTTTATTTTTTTCCTTGTTTGTGTGTATTGTTTCCCTTTTATTTTCTGTTTGGGTTTTTTGGCAGGGTCTTTCTTTTTTAGGTTTATACATATATTGTTGTTCTATTCCATTTGTCTTCTTTCTCTCTCTCCTCAACTATTTCTCTTGATCTTAGTATATCTTCATGTCAGTGAATATTGTCCCTAACCTTTCTGATTCACTTCAATAACCTTTTGCTTTCTCTTTCATTCTTTCTTTCCTGCCCTCTTCTCCAACTTCCCAAAGCTTGTGTAATCATCCTTTGTCCTCCACCCTTGCCTCAACTATATTTCTCTTCATTTCTCTCTGTTTTATCCCCTATACCTCTTAAATTTTCCCACTACAGAGTAAAATCACCCTACTAGGGGGAAACTCATTTATAAAGTTCCTGATTTATGTTTGGATTTGTTATATAACTGTAGATCTTGCCCCTATGGTTAAAGATACCAATAATAAGAAACTTAAGGACTACTGATACTGATATAATGATAATGGGGGAATGTAATGCCCCCTCTTACAATTTAGATGAGTAACCAGACAAAAAATCAACAAAGAAACATCAGAGTTAAGCTACACCAATGAACAAAAGAATATTATCCAATGACAACAGAATACAGTTTTTTTTTTCTACAGTACATGGAACTTTTTACAAAATTGACCATATCTTAAGCTATAAAGCATGTTTAAATAAATACAAAATAATTGAAATAATGCCCTGCATATTATTGGATGATAGTGGAATAAAGCTAGACATCAACAGCAAAGAAGCAATTGAAACTATACAAACACATGGAGATTAAATAATACATTATTGAACAATCCAGTGATCACAGAAGAAATCAGGGAAGAAATAAAAAAGTTCCTAGAGTCAAATGATAAAGGAAACACAACATGCCAAAACAAATAGGACACAATTAATGCAATTCTAAGAGGGAGGTTGTAGTTGTAAATTCATACATAAAGAGAACAAAGCAATCCAAAATAAATTAATGACCTCATTTCCCCAATCAAAAGACACAGACTAGAAGATTGGATCAAAAAACAGAATAGAACTATATTTTGCCTACATGAAACACAGTTCACCCAAAAGATTGAAAGTAAACACACGGAAAAGGATACTCCATTCAACCAGAGCCCAAAAACAAGCAGGGGTAGTTATATTGCTACTTGATGCATCTCAACATCCTAGAAAGACAAGAATAATACAAATCCAAAACTAATAGAAGGAAAGAAATTACAAAGGTCAGAGTGGAAATTAAGGAAAATAAGACTAAAAGACAATACAAAGGATCAATGAATCAAAGATTTGGTTTTTTTGAAAGGAAGGAAGGGGGTCTGGAGATGAGGGATAAAGGAGGGAGTGGAGGGAAGGGGAAGTAAAAAGGATCAAAATGCATGCACATACCAATTCCATCACAATGAATGTATTTACTACGTATCCCAAAAATATACTATACTAATACTACTACTGTACTATACTATACTGTAATATAATAAAATAAATAAAGTTTTACACCTCACTGGACCAAATTGGTCATGTGTTTATCTCTGAAACAATTTCTCCTGTACACACTAATTTGGTACACATTTCTAAAGGAAGGTTATTCCTGACAAGGTCAACTATCCCTGTAAAAAGGCTTGTTATATTACTTCACAGGGACAAAGCACCTCATAGTAGTGCAGTTGAACTGTCATAAATGAGTGCAGTTGGGAAAAACTGATGAGAAATACTACTGGAAATGTTCAACTTCCATATCACTTACTACTTGGAAGCCAGAACTGCCAGTTGACAACCAACTGGGATAGAATACTGGAGTTCAGGAGCTTACCCCATCCTGAGAGTTCCTTCAGTCAGAAAACTTTGTAGTCTTCTGGTCATGGCTATTTGGAGCTTGAAGTAATCTAGAAAGACAGTAATGCCTAAAAGATAAAGAACCACTCAGGTATCTTCTTGGAAGGCACGAAATTCATGAGAACAGCTCCTATCTAAGTGACGCTTCTTTATCATAACAAAGGAAACACCCTGTCAAATGCTATGTCTTGGCCATAGTGCCAAACCAGTATGCCACTAAAATTCCTTCAAGAATATTTAATAGAGCCTAAAGACTTCTGGAAGTTATGTACTCAATATGTGCTCCATTATTCACATATCTGTGATACCTATATTGGAACTAAATTGAGTAATTGAAAGATCAATTACTCTACCCCCTTTCAGTCCCTGAAAACCCCCGGAATGGCATGATGATGAACACCCTCATCACTATGTCCCATGCATTAGACCACCTTCTCCACTAGAACCTATCATCAAAAAGTATTTCATAAAAATACTATTCAGTTTCTTCATCTCTATATAGCCTCCAGTATATAGCCCAATTCTGTTAAACACTGGTTGTACCACTATTTTGAGACTCACTCATGATCTGACATCTGAAGACATTTGGATAAAAAAAATGACTTCAGTTGTGTCAATTAATATATGGATATTGATCGATCCATGTACTTTTTCCACTGAAATTAATCCATACTATGCTTACTGTTCTCCAAATGCAATATATTTTCCCCAGTAAACTATAATTTCTACTCTTCATTATTTTATTGTTCCACTAGGCTTCACCACCACAAACTCTGCCCTATTACTGTTATTAGATATTCACTACCTAAAAAGTTATCAACTGGCTCTTAAGAAAAACCTGCAAGCTACCTTTAGCAATGCAAAGAGCAATGCAGGCTTAGGATGGGTGGGAGAACACTCCAGCGGTATAATTTGTCTAACTCTCCATCTGCTTTGCTGTTTAGGGCTATGTCAAATTACAGAAACCTGAGAACTTTTGACATTCCAGCCGTGAATTCCTATTTATATAATTTTAGCTTCCCAGCTTCCATCATTCCCTCTTTGCCTAAACTGTCAAGACCTTTACCTCACACTATCATAGCCAGTGCTATTAACACAAAATGGAACACTAGAGTACAAAGTATAGTCTTTTTCATTTCTGTCATTTTCTTGGCCTGTGATTCTTGGTTTCTACATCCCAGCACTAACATTAGACTTTGGCCTTCTTCATTTATATATACATATTTTTTTTTCATTTATATATATGTCTAGGACCCTGACAGTCCTACAAAACTTGTGACCCAGCTCACATCTTCACTTATTATTTCTAATTTCATTCAATTGTATTTTTATTACTAATATATTAATTAATCCCTTATTTAAAAATTCAAATGTTTTAGTACTCCTTGATCACCATCTCCAACCCAAGTGCCCTCTCCAGAAATAACTACTGTTTAAATTAACAAATGTGTAAATTTGTCAAGTACCTTTCAGAATATTCCTTATGCATTTACATGCATATATTTATACTTGTGTAAATATTGTAAGTGTGTGGTGTTCTACGTATATATTTTTATATAATCAGTAACATTCTGAACATATTGTTTTTTCAACATTTTATTAACCTTCCTACAACGATTGGCGAGCTTTCCATATTACAAGTTACTTTTATATTTTGCATAGGACACAGAGTATGGATGTACCAAAGTTTGTTTAACCATTTTCCAGTCTACAAATGTTTAGATTTTCTCCAAGTTATCATTATTACAAAGTTTAATAATGAAAGCCCATTCACATCTCATTGTGCATAATTTTTAATTGTTTGTTAGGGCAGATATTAAGTACTGAAACTATTATATCACATAAAATATTATTTGAAATGGTAATACACATTGCTGAACTGTTCTCCAAAATATGGTTTCAGCAGTTTATACTCTCAGAAATAATGTATCAGAGTACCTGTTTTCTCATGTTCTTTCTTTGTAAGGTATTGTCAAACTTTTGAAATGTTGGCCTTCTCATGGCTAAAATTTTGTATCTTATTTTCATCTTGTTGTCTTGATCAACAAGATCAAGACAATATCTTGATCAACAAGATATTATGGTGTTCCCATATTCTTTTAACAAATAGTGATGTAACCATTTTAGTTCATATAAGTACACTCTATGGTGTTTCACAACAACAAAATACTTAATACATTTATCTGAATATCTCCATATCATTAAAATAGATATATGAGTGTATATACATATGTTTCAGACAAATATCCATAAATATGCATATTCTGGACATTAATATTTCATATTTTATGTATGCAGAGATATTTTTCCTAGTTTCTTACTTATTGCTTGTCATTTTTATGTGGTTTTCTAATACATATAACTTTACAAAACACTTATATAATCAAACTTCTCAATCTTTCCACTGTGGCATTTTGTGTTTGTGCTTCAAGAAAAATCTACTCTACTCAAAATTTATAAACATATAATACATTTTTTTGTGGTACCAGGAATTGAACCCAAGGCTTTTGCACTGAACTACATCCCCAGTCCTTTATTTTTTCATTTTCAAAGATCTCTCTAAGTCACTGAGTTGTCCAAGCTGGGCTTGAATTTGTTTTCCACCTGCCTGAGTTTCCCAGAGTGCTGGGATTACAGGCATGTGCTACCATGCCGAGGTTCTTTTTATGTTTTATAAGTTTTGATTCTTATATTTATAATCTATATGTAAGTTGTTTTGTGATTGATATAAAGTAGAAATTAAACCCTCTTTTCCTAGGATAGCTAGCTAATTGTCTCAATAACATTTTAAAAACTGGTTATGCTTTTTAATTGAATTGAAGAGCCAGCTTACACTAATTCCTAGATGTGTATGGATCTATTTCTGTACTCTATTCTGTTCCTTAACAACATTTTTAAAAATTCTTTATATTTGTGATCAAATCTATCGTTTTATTCACCATGTTTTTTATCTGCATCTTCTCTTTTTATTTCTTTTTTGGTAAGTCTTATTTTATTAGTAGATATGTATAGTACATAATATTTACATTCCTTGTGGGAAGTTGTTACATGTACATAACCCATCTTAATTCCTTTTTCATCCCCTTTCCCTTTCCTCCCTCTTCCCCATCTCTTGATCCTCTTCCTTTTTAAAATTTTTGTATGTTTGGTCTTTTTATTTCTTGAACATAGTTGTCAAAGCCTTGTCTATTTTATTGGTCTGTTATAAAAACAGCCTTCCAAGTCTGTTTTGTACTGCTGTAACAGAATATCACAGATGGGGTAATTTATAATGAATGGAAATTTATTTCTCATTTTTCTGGAGCTGAGAAGTCCAAGCTCAAGGGACAAGTATGTGACGAGAGTCTGTGTGTTGTGTCATCCCATGGCAGAAGGCATATGGAGAAGAGATGGTGGTAGTGAGTAAGAGGGTTGGGCGAAAGAAGGGGACCAAACTCATCCTTTTTAATGTACTTGTTCCTGGCATAACAGAATTAATTCTTTTATAAGGACAGAACTCTCATGGCCTAATTACCTCTTAAAGATCCCACCTTTTAATATATTACAAAGGCAATTAAACTTTGATATGAGCTTGGAAGGTGACAGACATTCAAATCATAGCAACATATTTTGGTCTTAATGATTAATTCTATGGATTATTATTTTTTTTTTTTTTTTTGTGGGTACCGGGGGGTCGACCTCAGGACCTCATGCGCCAGCAGGCGCCCGTGCCGCTGAGCGATATCACCGGCCCCTTTTTCGTATGTGGGTTTCGGGAATCGAACTCGGGCCCTCGCGCTTGCCGGGCAGGCGCTTAAGCCGCTGAGCCATCTCACCGGCCCACTATGGATTATTGTATATTTTATATTTTATAAATTTCTGTCAAATGTAGTAGGTTCTTCTTTCTACTTTCTTCTCCACTTTTCAGATTTTCTTGTTACATATTAGAGAAAGTTCCCTGTTCCTAACTCAAAGTTCAACAGAACTTTCCCTCAAACACAGCAAAAATCAAATAAAGGCTTTGATATTTAGAAGTACTAGCAGGATATTAGTGATACATTCAATTCTTGGAAAGCCACACATTATGCAATAAAATGTATAACTCCTGAATGATCAGGAGGTGGACCAGATGACTCAAGGACAAAGATTATTTGGCTAAGAATCATGATTAGCAGGGTCCATTTTCCACTGCAACTGGGATTTGAGTTGGTAGAATCTGTAAGTGCAGCAATCTTCCATACCAAAGGTTCTGTGGTGGAAAATTATGTAGTTAAAAGAAAAGGAAAAATTCACAGAGCTGCACATTATGAAGAGGCAATAGATACATTTTAGTCACTATACTCTCTGTGAGCCTTTTCTTCATCTAATAAATGAGCTGATTCCTTCCATTCTTAAGCAGAGGTGAGGATATAATCTCCCTAAAGTAAAGAATGACATACCTATTTCAGTAAGTATCATATCACTTATTTAGCTATTTTGCCTGGCACACAAAGAGTTTTCAATGATTGTCTATTGAATGAATGAATGAAATTCTATAAACTTGTGAAATACTTGTTAAGTTTGATAAATCACAGAATCTGATCAAAGAAAAATAATTAGACATTTTGCTTCTTTATAAAATCAAGAACAGTGACTGACACATCATAGAACCTTAATATATTTGTTGACTAAATAAGTGAATTAAAGTTAGCAGATTGAGAACAATAACTCATGTTTCCTAGTCAGTACTTTAATGACTTTAATGGCAATGTAGTGAATTCAGATTCTCTCTCTCTCTCTCTCTCTCTCTCTCATACACACACACACAGGTCATTTTGAATGTAATGTCCTATGGAATGTAAATTGAGGAAGCAGTGTAATTTATTCAATTTGGGCACTAAGACCTCCCATAAAAAATAAAATTTGGTGCACAATGGAACTGTCCATAAAAATAAACACACACTGAAAGGGAAATGTGATCTCCTCAGGCCTTTGCCTCTTCATTTGAGATCTATAGTGTTTGGAAGTTGGGAATGCCTGAATGGGGGTAGATTTAGGTCTGAAAAGTGAAAGTAGTACTTGACCTATCAAAATGTAAATTTGAACCTTTGTTCCCCCAGCAAGATGGATGGGTGGTGTAATGGTTAATTTTAGCTGTCAACTTGACTGGATTAAGTAAAACTTTGATATTTCAAAGAGCATTATTTTGGGTTGTGTCTGTGTGGGTGTTTTCAGAGAAGATTAGCACATGAGTCTGAGTGGACTGTGTTGCAATGATCCATTCTCAATCTAGGCAGCCATGATACAATCAACTAGGGGATTAGAGAGAATAAAGCCAGAAAAAGCAAATGTGTGTAGTTTTCTTCTGAAATAGTATACACTCTTACTGTCTGTTTTTGGATATCAGAACATCAGGCTCCTTGGCTCTGAACTCCAGGATTCTCACCAGAGTTTCCCTCAGTTTTCCAGCCTTTGACTATGGACTGAGTCATACCACTGGCTTCCTTGGTTGTGCAGCCTTCAGACATGGACTGAACTATGCTACTTCAGGGTCTGCAGCTTGCAGATGGTTTGTCATAGTACTTCTTAGTTTCCATAGTAATAGGAATCAAGTCCACTAATAAATCCCCTATCATGTGTCCATAACTATCTATTGATTCTGTCTCTGGAAAACCTTGACTAATACAGGCAGTGAATATCACTCAAGAAGACTCTAGGAAGATGGTGGTTTAACAAGTTTCTGGGAAATCTTAAATGCCTTGGAGAACTGCAAAGCATTGGAGGTGGCAAAAGTCCTTAATGAAGACAGAGAGAAAAATCATAAGGTTTGTGAGATGAAAGATGAAAAAAGGGGAAGACTTTAGAATTCTTCTCTGAAAAGGATCTGTTATACAGTTTACCTCATTTAATTTTAATATTGATTTTTCAAATTTCTCTATAATAGCCTCTGTTACTTTTTGTGGTTGTGACTTTAAAAAACTTCTTTTTCTTGTTGGTGCATTTACTATGGGCAAGGCACAGTGTGCAGCACTGAGGTTAGATAGAGAAGCAAAAGGTATGACCAGTACCTTCACATATCCACATTCTATTAGGGGTGACACACATATCAGAAAATAATTACAATGTAGTATATGTGATATAATTATAGAAATATGTAAAAAACACAGAAATGGTATATAGGAAGGTAATAAACTGCCTGAGGAAGTGTGAAAAGGTTTCAAAGAGGAAGTGGCAGCCTGTAAAAAGACAAATAGGAATTTACTTGGCAAACCAGTTGAGGACAAAGCCTTATAGGAAAAAAAAAAAAAAAACAGTCAAGTCAAATTCATAGAGACATAAAATAGAATGATGACTTCAGGGAATTGTGAAGGGCAAGGATGGGGTGATGCTCATAAATGGGTAGGGGAGTTAAAGATCTTGACTATCATTATATGGATTGAATGGTTGTTCCTTTTGAATCTAATGTTGAAATGTAATTGATAGTATAATAATACTAAGAGGTGGGACTTTGAGGAAGTAATTACATTATATGAAGTCATGAGGGTGGAGCCCATGACTACATTAGTAGCAAAGGGAGAGAGAACTAAGGAACCAAGCTTGTTCTGTCTTACCATGTGATGTCTTGTGATGCCTCAGAACCCTGCAGACTCCAACAAGATGGCCCTCACCAGACATGGCTCCTTGACCTGAATAAACCTTTATTCTTTATGAATTACCCAATCTGTGTTATTTAGTTATAGCACAGAAAATGTCCTAAGACATATCTTGTGGTTGGTGCAGAACCATTTAATGCTTTAAAATATGGGAGTTATAGGGTCAGATGTAGGTTTTGGACAGACTATTCCAGCATCATGTGGAGAAGCACAGATCCAAATAATCCACTGAGAATGCCATTACAATAGTTCAGGCAATAACAGTGAAGACCTGGACCTAGGTAGCTGTCATCAAGTCACAGAAGAAAGGATAAATTTAAGAGCTTACTGGTTTCCACATTCCCATGTGAAATTTTCTAGTAGTTACCAATCTTTCACAGCTAAAATTCTCAATAAAGCTGTCTGTGCTTGGTAGAAACACTTCCCTATTTTCCTTGTGCTTCTTAACTTTCTCTAATCTGGTTTCTTTCTCCAAAACACTATCCAAGATTAGTTATTGCAAAGTGCCCAATTATTTATTTGTCAACAAAGCCAATAGACATGTTTTTTTTTAGTCCTCATCTTACTTGACCTTTCTTTTTTTTTACAGTACTTTTTTTCTCTTGGCCTCTGGACACTAAGTATTCATGGATTTCCTCCTATTACTCTGCCTGCACTTTTTCAATCTCCTTTGGCAGTTCATATCCCTCTGCAGGATGTTTAAATGTTAGTAATCCTGAAGACTAAGGCCTTGGCTCCCTTCTTTTCTGTCTGTATTCTCTCCCTAGGTTATCCTATTCATGTTCCTGGTTTCAACAAGCAAATGTAATTAATATGTCATATATTTCAAGGAGCACATTATTTTATGTACCACTGAGAGCAAAAATGCTTCCAATTAAATTATGATATCTCAAATTCTACTAATCACAGCACTCCAAACTTGCTCCTTGTTACAGAGCTCTCAAATCAAAATGACACTCCCATTCACTTGGTTGTTCAAGCTATGAACCAGAAATCTGGCATTCCTTTATGCTCTGTCTCACTGCCTCTTGCTCCTCATGTATAATCATTCTCTGTGTCCTATTTCTTTTACCTCTGAAATAATCCCTGAACATTTCCATTCTTTGATTCTCACTATCATAAACCTAATGGGAGTTATAAACTGCCATTCTGACTTTACCTCAAAAACATCTTACTTGATCTTCCCAAACCTCTAATTTGCTATAGAACAGGTTGGGTGATCTTTTTAAAACCCAAATTTAACCAAATCATATCCCTAATGAAACCCTTCAGTAACTCCCCATTAGTTTTAAGAAAAATTCCAAATTATTTTTGTGGCCTACAAATTCCCTACACATCTCTCCAGCCTTCCTTCACACTACTTGGACTGTGGTCTATAAATGCCAGCCACACACCGCCCATCACTTTTATTCTCAAATGTGTTACCTTTCTTATTGCTTCAGGTCATAGTGTACATGCTATCTCCTCTGCCAGGACTCTCTAAATTCTCATTAATTAATTAAAGCCTATTCATTCCTCAGCCTTCAACTCAAATATCACTTCTTCAGAAAAGTTTTCCATAATCCCAGACTGTCACAGGTGATCTCATAGCACACTACCCTTTTCATTTCCAGAATTTAAAATTATAATGAATTAACATTAGGGAACTGCAAATCCAAACACCAATGAGATTCTATTGCACACCTATTAGAATGGGTAAAGTCCAAAACACTGACAACAGCAAATGCTGATGAGGATGTGGAGTAACAGGAACTTTTATTCCTTGTTTAAAAGTGAAATGACACAGCTACTGTGGAAGAGAGTATGGCAGTTTCTTACAAAGCTAAATCCAGTCTTACCATATTGTCCAGCAATCATGCTACTAGATATTTACTTAACTGACTGAAAACCTACATCTACACAAAACCATTATATGAATATTAATAGCAGCTTTTTTCATAATCACCAAAAATTGGAAATAACCAAGATAACCTTCAATAGTTGAATGGAGAAACAAATTGATATACAAATACAAGGAAATATTTTTCAATGATGAAAGAAATGAGCTTATCAAGTCACAAAAGGATATACTGTCAAGTAAAAACATTGAAAATGTTACGTACTGTATGATTACATCTACGCGACATTCTGGAAAAGACAAGAACTACTGATTGCAACAAGATCAATGGATGCCAGTGTTTGAGGTTAGAAGGATGAATAAAGAGACCACATGACTTTTAGGGTAGATATATATCATTATACATTTGGAAAACCCATAGAACTATACAAAAGAAAGAATGGATCCCAGTGCTTACTATGGACTTAAGTAAAAAATAATGTATCAATGCTAATTCATCAATTGTAACAAATGTACCTCAATAATATAAGACGTTAATAATAGGAGAAGCTGAAGGTATGGGGACGATAGCGAGTATATGGAAACTTTCAGTACCTTTTGTCTAATGTTTTTATAAATCTAATGCTATCCTGAAAACAAAGCCCATGAATTAAATGTGTCATTTACACTTCAAAAATATAATCAATTTAGTGTATAAATCACAGCTTAATATTGTCTTGGAACTGGGATGAAAGCTTCATCAAGGCAAAGACTTTGCAAGGAGCTGAGCTAGTATTAGCATAATACTGTGAACAAAATAGGTTCTTAGTGTTTGTTAAACGAATGGATATATCAATGATTGATGGTAAACAGAAATTAAGAAAAGAAGTAATTAAAAATTATAGTCAATACACTGTCATTCTCTGCTATGCACTTCAGCTAACATTCCAATTTGTATCACAGTGTGATTACATCTATTTTCTTTAAGCTGTTTCTTTCTTTTGGTTGGAGAACACAAAGAGAAGTAAAAAACAAATATAGAATGTAAGCACATTTGTAACTAAATAAATGTATATGCCCTATTAAAAAGAATTATAGCAAAGTTTCTGTCTTTAGTGAATAAATGAGATAGTAGCAACTCAGATCTGAGGCAAGGGGGAAATGATAAATTGAGTTTTAGAAGTTGGAGGTGCTTGTGAGACATATGTTAGGCAGTTTGATATATGGGTCTGGAGTTGAGAAAACAAAGTTAGGCTATGAACGTAAACTTAATATCCATTAGCTCCAGGTGTTGGTTGAAGCTGAATGAAAGTATGAGATCATCCTGCCATTGAGTGTAACATAAGAAGGAGAGAGGACAAAGGATATATCTTTTTAGAACATCCACACTTAAGAAATAGGCAGAGAAAAACCATAGAGAGAAAGGGAGAAGTGAAGTATAAATAAGCTAAAGAAAAATAAAAACCGTATGGCACTTTAGAGGTCAAGAGTCAACAACATTATAGGTGGTACATCTGTCAGGTAAGACAAGGCCTGAATAGTGCGCGTTGGTGTTTTTAAGGAGAAGGACACGGGTAAGATGCTTAGGGAAACAAGCTGATAGGTGAAGCAGATAGGTGAAAGCTTGGAAACCCTAAATAAATAGCCCTCTTCTTCCAAGCTCGCTGAGAAGGGAAGGAGAGAGAGAAGATGATAGCTAGAGAAAGATTAGTATCAAGTAAAGATTTTCTTCATTAACGTGTGAAAAATCTGAATAAGTCTCTGTATGTTAACAGGATATATCAAAACAAAGTTGCCTCGCTATAAATTATATTGGATTGTTCCAATATACAATTTTCTCCTTGTCACTTGAGTTTATGTACTGGCTAGATGTAAAACCACCCAAGGATGTCTTTTCTCAACTACAAAATAAGTGTCAGGGCTAGAACAGTCAACCAACTTTCCCATAAAGATATTGCAGCAGTGTAGCATTTTAAAATGGAAAGAGCATTAGATCAAGAATCTGGCAGACCTACTTTTAGAAACCCATGTTGTCATTTACTAGTCTATCTAAATTTTCCTTATGTGTAAACCACTCTCAAAAATCATAATTGATATCAAAGAAGAGACTGTATGTTGAGAGTATGTGTGTGACATCCACATACTCTAAAAGTTACCAAACTCTTTGGGGAAGCCATGAAATTATTTTGAGCTAATAAACAACAATGGTAATTTTTATTTAAACTCATTTTGTAGCAAACATGTGAGGAAGGTGTTCTTATTATTTCCATTTTATAGATAAGGAATGTGAGTCACGGGTTGGAAGGCTTTCCTAATATCACCTAGCTAGGGATTAGTTGAGTAAAGATAGAATACTAGAGTTTAACTCCAGAATTCTGCAAAATCATGCTATGTTATCACTGGCACAAAGCCACCTATCTTAATACAAGGATTCACCAATGCCTTTGAAAAAATCTGATGAACACTTTCTTCCCTCAAACATACAGAAATATACACATGTACGTTTTTTATATACTATTTGAAGTAATTCATTCCTAATCTTCGCCACTGCTGAAAACCCTTGCCATGTGGCTCACAGTGATCTCACATTAAAAATCTTAGTTCTAAATTTAATTCAATCATTCCTTAACTGTGACTCAGACACAAACCCCATCACATAAGTACCAGCCCAATTCCAGAAAACTGGGAGTGGCTGAAGCTCTCATGCTGGCTTCTACTGCCGCCTGCTGAAAGGCCTGCAATAATGACAAGTACATCGTTATACCTGTACCTTAGCGACTCTTTCCCATATTAACAAATATTTTCACGAAACGTGTACCCATAGCTCCCGGGTCTGCGACCCCAAACCCAGTGATCGGGGCATGAGGCTAGTCTCCAGAGATCGCCCGTTATTCTCTGCAGCTGAGCGGGACTCGCCGCCATTTTAGTTTTTTATCGGAGTATCTGCGTCGCCAGAAATATGGAGAGAACTTCTGAGATTCAACAGAGGGCGCTGGAGTATAGCTTTCCCGACGTGAGGCTGTGGTCTTAGCCAACCATACCCAAATGTCAACTTTCTGATCTGTTCTCTAGGGAGTGGAGTATAGAACGCCTATTTCCTTTGCAGATTAGATACACTTCTTTAGTATTCACCCTTTCCAGCCATTTTACCATTCATTATTCCTTAACTTTCTGATGTTCTTTGGTTATTTCTGTAAGTTTTATAGAACTCTGGAATCACAAATGTCAGAGAAGAAAACACAGAAGACACCCCACCACCCTAATTTAAAATCCCATCGTTTAATCCCTCAGTGTTTTGCTATTCACATTTACCATCTTCATCCCTGCAGTCTTTCTTGTTGGCCCCCTTCCACTTCCAAACCTCAAAGTGGTAATCAGAGCACTGGGCTAGAAATCAGATCAGATCTGCATCAAATGTAAAGCTCTGACACTTTATTAGCTGTGTGACCAATCACATGACCTCTTTGCGGGTCTCTATGGTGCTTTTCTGTTTCGATTTGCTAGGATTCCAGAAGTATTCTCTGTTCTTTACACACCACTTAACAATCTTTACTACCGGAGCAACCTCTGTAATGCTGGATCACACGCCTTCATTTAAATCCTGTAAAGGCCCCCTTTAACTCATGGGTAAGAGTTCAAACTTCGTATTGTGACACCAAGGACCTTCACAATATTATCCTTTCACTCTCCAATCTGTATTTTTATCATTTTATCCCCAAATACCACATGACTTAGGGTATCTGGCTCGCCTTGTCAATTCATATTGGGTTAGATGCTGATATAATTTCCATTCCAGTAGTGTCAAAATGTACCATTAATTATATATTTACATACATTTCTCTAAGTCTAGTCTGTGTGCTCTTTGAGGACAAGAACCACTGCTAAGTTTCCATATGCTAGACTAATATATGGCCCTTGTAGGTGCTCAATAAATATTTGTTTTTTTTTCTCTTTTTTGCATTTTTTATTAGTACATGTTTTCAGTACATAATGATTATATTCATTGTGGGGAGTTGGTACATGTACCTAATACGTCTTTATTCTATTTTTAATCCCATTTTCTTCCTCTCCACTCTTACCCCTATCTCTTGGTTGTCTTCTTTTTTGCAATGAGTATTTGTTGAGTGAATGAATGATTATATGTTTTTGCATCCCTGGTGCTTATCACCATATATTCAGTGAATAATCAAATACGTTCACAAAATACCGTTGACTCCGATATCTCATGCCTCCTTTTCTTCCTTCTTTAATACCTTGTCAGACACTAATCATCTCTCTCTGGATTATTGGGAAGCCTTTTAACTGGTTTTCTATACCTAGTCTTTCTCTCACTACAGTAAGGTTCCTTCGAATAAAATTCTGTAATACTATTCTCTTCTCCAAAGGTTCTAGGACTCCCTGTTGCTTACAGGATCAAATATGTACTGCCTCAACAAGCAATCAAGACCCTTCTCTGACCTAACCCTTAATAGGGGCCAAACATAGTTACTTCCTATTCCTCAAAACTTGCCTCCCTCCATTTCAAAAATGAACAGGTGAGAAATAAGAAGCATGGAGTAATGGGGGCGAAATGGGGATGGATTTGAAAAAAGTCATAGTAAAATAATGGGTTTCCCTTCGTACTGTATGTCCACTTTTTCAAAGTCCTTGTCAAACTTTAAATAATTTTGCCCTAGTTCTAAAAATAATAATAACCAAAAATAGTTGGGTATTCCTTGTGTGCCAAACATTTTTTCTAAGTGCTTTGGATGCACTGATGCATTTAGTCCTCAGAATAGCATTTGAGTAAATGCTATTTGTGTCCTCTGATCACTTATTATGACACAAAGCCAATTTAGGACTAAGTTCAGTATTACATAACCAGTGAAAATAGAAGAGCTACTGCTAAACCAGGTAGTCTCTGAGGTTTGTGGTTTATACTATAAGGAATGTTACCAGATCTTCTCATAGCTTTAATGTCATTGTCTATTTCTAACTCTCCATTTTATTTTTTATAACATTGTATAATCTTGCTTTACTGGACCCTGCTATTTACAAATACAGATATCCCACAAAATTCTGTGTTTTGTATCCCTTTCTCTGTCTGCTCAAATAGGTAACATTTATCTAGCATACTGTATACCAGAGATAGCCCTTTGCATAGTGTATTACCTCATTACATTACCTCTTTTCAGCATCCATCTGAAGTATGTATTATTATTTCTATTTCACAGATAAGGAAAATAAGGCCCAGAGAAGTAACATAACTTGGCCAATATCATACAACTGGCAAATGGCAGAGATAGAATTGAAGCCCAGGCAGTTTAACCTAGGGGCCACACCCTTGCAGTTCACTTATTTGTGTTATTTTGTTTTAGGATTAAAATCCAGATTCCACCGTTAGATTGGTGGGTTCAAATCCTAGCTTTATTGTTTTCTAGCTGTGACCTTGAGCAGGTAACTTCACCTCTTTAAGCCTCAGTTTCTTCATTTGTAAAATGAAAGAATAGTAATAAATCTGATGTGAAGATTTTGTTCATTTATGTAAAACACTTACAATAATGTCAGTTCCCCAGGCAAGATTGGTGGGAAGTCCAAACTTAATTCTTTCTTTCTTTCTTCTCTTTTTTTGGGGGAGGGTCACTTTCTAAGATTACTCAGAACTGCTGCCTTTAAGCAGTTCAGAAAAAACGAGTGGGGAATGTAGTCTTCAGCAGTCCTTCATAAATGCCCTCTGGTTCTCCATCATATATCAAATGGTCCTTTCCAATATCTGATAATTCTCTTTCCATGCTAAGCACCAAATAAGAGCCCACATTGATTTACAATGTTATACTGCCCTCTTCTGTGGATCACAGGAAATGAGATAACCATGAAGTTTACAGCCTAAGTTTCACAAATGCTTAATAAATGGCAGGGATCTTATTTATTATCTTCCATTTTCACTTCTATGAGGATGATTCCTAACTCTTACTGTCACTATGAGGGGCTAAAACAGAGGAAATAATTATATTACCAAAAGTTACATAGATAATTAATTATTTAAGTCTGAATTTGAACTCAAGACTTTATCATTCTTATATACCCAATCTTTTCTCTTTAAATGTTTTATCCTTTATGAATATGCTCAGTAATAATGACTGTTTATTTCCTACTTCAAAATCAATTTCTCCTTCACAATGTCTTCCTGTTTTCTAGCATAAGGTGTTGAACTTTTATGTTGATTATTTTCATTTTTGTTTATGGAGGTATGTATTATCCTTCCTACAAAATTTTTTAAAGTAGCTAAATATAAGAATTAACTTTCCAATTCCTTTGTAGAGCTGATTTCTAGGAAAGTTGCTATTTAGTAGAATCTACTAAAATTCAATAAGTTATTTTAAAAGAGTGGAGAAAAGCACTAAAATGAATAACTCGTAGCTTCAAGTTAAAAGCACTTCATAATAATAAATGTTTTAAAAAGTTAACATCTTGGGAACAGGATTTGTTTCTTATAAAACAAGACATTCTTCACAACCTAGCTCAGTGACTATATTATGGTAAAGATTCAGTAAATATTTGTCCAATTGCTATTTGCTGATGGGCTTCAGATCTAGTTATGTTATATTTCCCCTAAATAGCTATGGAAGGAAATGTTCTAATAAGTGAGATTTGCAAGTCATGAAACATTTAACTATTTACATAGAAAATTAATAATATACTTTCTGTTTTTAGTGTACTAAAATATGAGTGTGATTTGATTTGTCTTGCTACATTGGGTGTTATATCTAAGAATCTCATTACTGTTCACTGCTGTAGACAGAGCAAAAGATGTATCTCTAGATGAAAGCATCACAGCCCTTATCAAATAGTTGACCCAAAGCATGTAACTTATTTTATTGTTTTCTGCTTTCATTTCTAAAAGCTAAATGAGAGTAGTATGGTCAAGTACAATCAAAGCAGTAACATGATTGCTTTTTTGGGAATTTAATGAATAAATCAAAAGACAAATTGGTTGTCTGCAGAGTGATAATTTCATCTTTTAGAAAATGTATACCAAAATCAGATGCAAACTAGTATAATGAAAAACCCACTAAATGGCAAGTCAGTGTTTCATTCTGAGGCCAGTGCAACTGTATGATTGTGGAATCCCTGACTAGTTCTATGCTCTCCTCTAAATTTCAGTTCCCTAATCTGCAAAAATTAAGACTACAATGCCTTCCCTAAAGGTTGTAGTGAGACTCAATGAAAGTGCTTAATAAATGTACAGTGCTATACGAATTAGAAATAGTAGTGTGTTAAGGTATCATTACTGTGTTTTTACTTATGAGAAATCTTCCTGATGCTATCAGTTATTTTAGTATCAGTAACATAAGGGAACATACCATTCTCATTGTGGGGCTTTAATCTACACTTTAATCAGACCTGCAATAATTCCACTTACAGGATATGAAGGGAGAGTGTCCTTTACCACCTCAAGAAACTGTGTCAGTACATATTGGAACATGCTTGTTCCTGGCCTAATTCATCTTTGTTGAAAAAAGACATTATCTGCAAACACAACACTGTGTCGTCTATTTCACTGCAATTTAAGAGACCTTTATCAATTTAATGCTAACTTTACTCTAAATAACTTCAACTTAAAACTAGAGGAATTCAAAATACCCCAAGACGAACAGGTGTCCACAAGGAAAGTCAACACTAAAACATAATCACTATGCTCCCTAGTATCTACAGTGTCCTGATTTACTGACATTAATCTTCTATTTTGAGATAATAAGAAATTTTGTGGTATTGTCTCTATAATCTAAACAACTGTAGAAATATTAATGGATCACATTTTAATACTGCTATTATCTATAAAAGAATGATTACAAGAAGTGCTCCTTGTCAATAGCAGTGGTGAAGGAAGGGCATGTAAGAGCTATATCCTAAAGGATCCTGAATGTTACCCAAGGGGCATAAGGCAAATTTTGTTATAAAGGCATATCATTGTGGGTGTATAATACTCACGCTTATTCTTTAGAATATTTCTATTGATGAATTATTAATGATACGTACTTAAGAAGAAAGACACTTCAGGCTGAGAGAGCAGCATATGCGAAGGAAAATTTTCAGTGGGGGGGGTTGGAGGCAATACCCAACTATATGGTTCTAGAAGACAGATAAAGTTGAGAAGGGAGATAGAATTGAAGAGGTAGGGTAGGACAAGTCTATGAGGGCCTTGTATTCTATACCAATGAGTTTGGAATTGATGTTCAATCTGGAGTCACTGATGAATTTGAATGATTAGTACATCAGAAGATTTTTCTGGTTGCTATAAAGACATTGGTAGGACAGAATTGAGAGCAGAGACAAATAACATAGAAAGGTAGTACAGGCCAGAGACGACAAGGGTCTGTTTGTGCTAACAAAGTGACAGTACAGATGATAAACTGATCAGACTTGGCAAAAGTTCAAAAAGAGGGGCAATTTCCAGGTTTGTGACATCAGTGTCATATTTTTTAATTGGGTACTTTTATGCAAATGACAACCAATTCTGATTCATGTAGCTTGACCATATTAGAGGAACCAACTTGGGTTAGCAGATGGCACATTAATCACTTGAATATTTTAGGTGGTTTCTCTACTGAATGCTCCCCCACAGTGGATTGACATTTTTCACCCAGCAAAATTTCCTGAAAATTCATCAAAGTTGTCTTGCATATCAATATTTATTCCTTTTTATTATTAAATAGTATTCCATCATATGTATGTATCATAGTTTGCTTAAGCAAGTGTGTATGTTCCCATATATATTTCAGAATAACTTGGCCTGTCTGTAGAAAACCTTTCAGGCATTATAATATGAATTAAGCTGATGAAGCAATCTGGAGAGAACTGAAATTTTTAGTCATAAACATAATATGTCTCTCTCATTTATGTTTAGTGAAACTTCTCTCTTCAGCATCTTTTTCAGCAGCAATATTTAGCATACAAATTCTGTATTTTTTTCAGTGTCTACCTAAGCATTTCATTTTAATTGAAAACATTATTTTCTTTTATTGGTTTACATATGTTATCTTCAAGTATAATTGTGAATTTATCTATGTTTTATTTTACTTCTATCAGTTTTTACTTCGTGTATTTTTGGAAATGCTTATTGGTACATATACACTTAGGATTGCTCTCTTCTTGGTAGACTGACCATTTGTTGTTATGAAATGTACCTCTCTTCCCTGGTAACATTCATTTCTCTTATGTCTACTTTCTGATATTAATATATTTACTCCAACTTTAATTTGATTAATGTATGGCTGATTTACGTTTCCATCTTTTTACTTTCAACCTACCCAAATCATTATATTTGAAATTAATCTTTTGTGAAATCTTGTGTTTCATATTTTTATATCACTTCTGCTAATCTTAGCCTTTTGAACAGTATATTTAGATCATTTACATTCAAGGAAAGTGTTGGTTTTTTCATCTGACATCTTATAACTTGAATTATTTTTCCCTCTGCTTTCTATTGTGATTATTAATTTGTATTTTTCAATTCTAGTACTCCCATTTTATTTCATTATAACTTCTACATTTGCTACACTTTCTTTTTTTTACTTGTATTAAGCATATTTATAGTTGTTTGTTTAGCCATTTTGATGATAGCTAATTAAAATCCTTGTCAGATAGTTCAGATGTTTGTGTCATCTTAGTGTTGGTATATTAGTTTGCTAAGTCTGCCGTAACAAAATGCCATAGATTTGATGGTTTAAAGAAAAGAAATGTGTTTTGTCATAATTCTGGAGATTAGAATTAAAACACTAAGTTCTCAGCAGGTATAGTTTCATCTGAGGCCTTTCTCAGCTTGTGGATGACAGATTTTGCAGTATTCTTACATGGTCTTCCCTCAGTCTCAGTGTTGTCTGTGTCCTAATCACCCCCAAACTTCCTGGCAAACATACTTGAATTCCACCAACCTAAAACAATAACTAACCTACTTTCCATCTCTATAGATTGGCATTTTCTAGATATGATATGATATTAACTCACACAGTATATGGTCTTTTGTTACTGGTTTCTTTCATTTAACATAAAGTTTTAAGTTTTGTCTATGTCATAACATATATTGATACTTCTCTTGATTCATTGCTGAACAATCTCTTGCATGGATATGCCACATTTTATTTACTCATTCATCAATTGATGGACATTTGGATCATTTTAAATTTTTACTATTATGAATAATAGTGCTACAAAATTCATGTACTATTTTTTGTGTAAATCAACGTGTTTTCAGTTCTTTTGAATACATACCAAAAATAATTGCTGGATCATATAGAAACACTATGATGAACCATTTGAGGAACTGCCAGGCTCTTTCACAAAGGGACTGGACCAGTTTACACTCTCACCAATAGTGTATGATTATTCCAAAGTTCTCCATGTCCTCAGCAATAATTATTGTTAATTTAAAAATTTTTACTACTTATGAATTTATAGATAATGATGTTGAGCAGCTTTTTATGCATTAATTGGCCATTTTTATGTCTTTTGTAGAGAAATGTCTATGCAAAACCTTCATGTATTTTAGTTACCATTTTACTAAATATCTTTGAGATGTAAACCTTTATTAAGTACAAATCCCTTATCGGATATATGATTTGTAAAATTTCTCCCATTTTCTGAGATGTCTTTTACTTTCTTAATGTCATTCTTTGAAGCACAAAAGTTTTTAATTTTCATTATTCCAGTTTATCAATTTTTTAACTTGTCTTATCACTGTTATATCTAAGAAACAACTCCTTCATCCAAGGACACAAATATTTCCATCTGTAGATTCTTAAGTGTTTATAATTTTAACTTTTATATTTAAGAGTTAAACCATTTGGAATTTTTATATATGGTGTGAGGTGAGGCTCCAAATTCATTTTTTACATGTAAATATTAAGTTGACTTAGCACTATCTTTTGAAAAGACTATTCTTTCCGCATTAATAATCTTTGCACCTTCACTGAAAATCATTTGGGTGTAAATTTAAGAGTTTATTTCTCTACTCTTTCAAATGTGCCCCATCTATCTATATGTCTACTCTTATGTCAGAAGCACATATATATGATTAGTATGATTTTTTACCAAGTTTTAGAATCAGAAAATAGGAGTCCTACCCCACAACATCAGAATACACATTCTTCTCAGCTGCACATGGGACGTTCTCCAAAACAGACCACATACTAGCTCATAAAACCTGCTTAAGTAAATGAAAAGGAACTGAAATTATCCCATGCATACTATCAGACCATTGTGCAATGAAATTGGAAATCAATGGCAAAACACAAAAACTTCCTAAACACATGGAAATTAAACAGCACCCTCCTGAACAACCAATGGGTCACAGATGAAATTAAACAAGAAATTAGACACTTTCTACAACTGAATGATAATGACAGTACAACATACCAGAACTTATGGGATACAATGAAAGCAGTCCTAAGAGGGAAATTTATAGCATTAAATACCTATATAAGGAAAAAAGAGCAAGCGCAAATAACTTAATGGTGAACCTTGAACTTCTAGAAAAAGAAGAGCAAGCTAAGCCAAAAGCCCATACAAGGGAGGAAATTATAAAGATCAGAACAGAAATTAATGTATTGGAGACTAAAAAACAATACAAAGAATCAATGAATCAAAGAGTTGGTTCTTTGAAAGAATAAATAAGATTGACAAACCCATATACAACCTTATTAAAAAAAAAGAAAAGACTCAAATCCATGCAATTGAAAATGAAAAGGATGATATCACGACAGACCCTGCAGAAATCCACAAGATCATCTATACCTATTTTGAAAATTTATATTCTACTAAGATGGAAAATGCAGAAGAAATGGACAGATTCCTAGATATGTATGAATTACCAAAGCTGAATCAAGAAGATTTAAAAATCCTAAATAAACCAATATCAACCAATGAAATTGAAGATGTAATTAAAAATCTCCCAACAAAGAAGAGCCCAGGCCCTGATGGATTCATTGCTGGATTCTACAAGAAATTTAGAGAAGACCTAACATCACTACTTCTCAAACTTTTTAATGAAATTGAAAGGGAAGCAATACTCCCAAATTCATTCCTGGAAGCAAGCATTACCCTGATACCAAAACCAGAGAAGGACCCAACTAAGAAAGAGAACTACAGGCCAATCTCCCTAATGAACATAGATGCAAAAATCCTCAATAAGATACTGACAAACAGAATCCAGCAAATCATCAAGAAGATTATTCACCATGACCAAGTTGAATTCATCCCAGGGATGCAGGGATGGTTCAATATACATAAATCAATAAATGTAATACACCATATTAACAGAACCAAAGACAAAAATCACATGATCATCTCAATAGATGCAGAAAAACCTGACAAAGTCCAGAACCTTTTCATGATAAAAACCCTACAGAAAATTGTAATAGATGGTCTTTATCTCAATCTGATAAATGCTATCTATGACAAACCAACAGCCAATGTTATACTAAATGGCCAAAAACTGAAAGCCTTCCCTCTAAAATCAGGAACAAGACAAGGATATCCACTGTCCCCATTCTTATTCAACATAGTTCTGGAAACTTTAGCCAGAGCAATTAGACAAGAGAAAGAAATAAAAGGAATAATGATTGGAAAGGAAGAAGTTAAACTATCATTGTTTGCAGATGACATGATACTCTACACAGAAGACCCCAAAAACTCCACTAAAAAACTGCTAGATTTAATAAGCAAATTCCGTAGTGTAGCTGCATACAAAGTCAATACTCAAAAATCAATAGCCTTTCTGTACACAAATAACAAACTCAGTAGAAACTTCAGTAGAATCTGAACAGATAGAGTATCACATATTTTATTGTCAGTCAGTATACCTTAGTTTATTTCACTGAACACTGATAACACAAAATATTCTGCAAAGAAAAATTTCTATAATCAAATAAATTGAGGAAACAATGCATGCTATAATTCCCTCTTGAAAAATCACAATGCACTTCATTATCTTAGAGAATCAAGACCTCCATTAGTGAAGAGAGTGATTTCATTTCCTTTTGCTCAGTATTTAGAATATTTAACTATAGAGTTTATTTTCATACTAATTTCTATGAATGCCCAGAAGAATCTTTCTTTAAAAATCCATTTTATATACACAGTATGTGGTTTTTAAATTAATTAATTTATTCTTTCAAATAATTATGAATTGCTTTATAATTTGCTAGACTGAGTACTGTGAAACTCATGCCTACATGTTTCCTAAGCAATACTTTTCACCTCTATAATATGTGGCTTTACAGCTGGTGCTAATACTGAGCATATATTCACCTATGTAAAATCTGTCTCATATCTCTACTCACAAGTGTCCTGGGAAAGTCTGTACACATCTGTATAGTAACAAAGTCCTTTCCTCCTTTCTTCATTCTACTTGCTATGGCCAAATTGCCTATGTGCCTTTTCCTTTTCCTTTCTAGAATATTGCTGTAATTAGAAAACTGTTGTTTACAAAAATTTTTGAAGCATTGGAATGGTGGTGAAAAAAGATTTCAGTAACAAAAATAGCCTAAATGTTTGCCTTTAAAAATCTAGACTGGGATACCTGGAATTAAAATTTATTCTACTGACTGGGGACCTTTAACTAGTTTTCATGTGCCTTGAAATATCACTGTTGGTGTTTCCTCCAATATAGACCAGAATAAATTGTGGGTGGCTGAAGGAAGGCTGGAAGGAATGAAGCATAGGATTGATGAGAGTTAGGCATGTTTTCAGTGCCCAGAAGCCCTAAACCTGAAGCAAATTCAATAAAAAGGAGAGTTTTTTGCTATTGCTTTCTTGACCTTGTCTAACAACAGAACCACACTTACATCTTGGAAATCAGAAATAAAGGAAGTGTATTAGAGTAAAGAATTGAGTAGCTTGGCAGTCTATATGGGCATTTTACTGGAAGCTAAATGCCTAATCTTATCCAAAAGATAGAAGCAATACATATTTAGAGAGTTCTCTGGAGATCAAGGACCTTAAAGCCAATGGTCATTCTCTAATTTTGAGAAAATTGTGTTCTCAACACAAAGAGAGATAGGGCAATTGTGTTTGAACCTGGACATAAGAGAAAATACATTGGTTCATACTTTGCTGATGGGAAGGCAATGTTGACAAGGGGCATGGATTTAGGCTATTCAGTGAATTGAAGTCTACATTGGCTTGAAAGATTTAAGGAAGACTCTTGAATGCCTAGTGCTAAGGTATGGTCTACATAGCTTTGGTTTTGAGTTCTTTGAAGGCTATAGACTCAGAAAAATTCCTAAAACTTTTCACACTGCAAGTATCATGCCTAAAATTCATACATTTTTTTCTGCTATGCTTCTTGTCAAGATGTCCCCCCAAAGCCTTATTCAGTCATAGGTGGGGATTTTTCAGAGGTGACTGAATCTAGAGTATGTGATTGATTCCTGATTCAATGCTAGGAATAAGGTTTCTAGGACTAAGGGTGGGTGATTACTAAATGACTCCACTCATTGGTTTGACACCACCCTGATCCTGATAGCCTAGATACAATATAAGGGACAGAAAGAGGCTTCTCTTGCCCCTCTCTTTTGCTTGCTTTGCTACCTTCAGTCTGACATGAACTGCTTCTCCTCTACAATGCATGTCTGCCATGTCACCCTGCTTTAGAACCATCCCATTATGGACAGAAACCTCTACAAACTGTGAGCTAAATACACCTTTCCTCCTTTAATTTTGGATGTCAAGTATTTTGTCTTAGCAATGAGAGAAAAGGACCTAAGGCAGAATGTGGTACCAGGAGTGGGGTCATTGCTGTGACTGTACTTGACCATGTGGCTTAGGAGCCTTTGGAGCTGGCTTGTGGGAAGGGGAAGTATTAGGACAGGTTCAGAGATGCCAGCTGAAAAAGTAGAGCTCTAACATCTTAGGCTAGACTTGATGGGAGATTCTGGACAGAGCTCAGAGGACCAGAATGCTGACAGAAATGATGATTATAAAGACCAGGCTTGGGAGGTTTCTGCTGGGAAGGACTTCATCAACTGTTGGACTCCAGATGATGTGTATTATGGCTTGGGAGAAACTTTGTGTTTTACTCATGTCCGGTGAGTTTGCCTGAGACTTTGATTAAGGGTAACAGACTAATTATTCTTGCAGAAGAAATTTCAAGACAGTCTAATGTTGAGGCAGTGGCATGGCTACTGTTGGGGACATTTAGCCAGATTTATGTTGAGAATCAAGAGCAAGGATCCCAGCGAAATGGTTTAAAAGTTTTGAATTTGGCCAGCAAGAAAACTCTACCAAAGTTGGGGCCTGAAAAGACAAAAGAGAGGAGAAACTGACCACTGAAAAGACTAGAAAGAAAAGGTGAGGTATTTAAAAGAAGACAACAGAAAAGGTGGCCTGAAGAAATCACAAAAACAAACCTCAGAGTTGCAAAGGTGGAAGACATTGCTTGGAGAAGAGAGTCCCAGACAACCATGTTCCAGAATGGTGGTGGCCTAGGGTAGTTGTTCCTTGGGATTTGGTTCATAGGCCCTGGACACCTACAGCTAAAAGAGAAGGAAGCCTGGCTACTGCTCTAGATAGAGGGCAGTTTGTGAAAATGTGAGTGTGAAGCCAAAGGTGCAGTGGAGACTCCAGAAGTTTGGACCACAGACTATGAATTGTCTATGGAAAACTACTGAGAGAGCAGAGCCAGCCCCAGAGAGAAACCATGGAAGGTACAACCACTGGAAGCACTGTAGGGGTAGAGCCACCCACGCCCTTTGGAGTTCACAACTTCCCATGAATTGCCGTGGATGCTGGATATAGAATTACAGGACATAATGTTTGCCCTGCTGGATTTCAGGCTGGTTTTCTTCTCATTCCCTGCCCTCTCAGGAACACACTACCTGACCTCCCAGGCCTTCTTCTGAAATCTGAGTGGATGCCTTCCTTACCCCACAACTCTTGCATTTTGCATGCACCCAAAACCAGCACTATGTGGATAACACCAAGGCCTTCTGCCAGCTGTAGCTGTAGTTGTAGCCAGGCTTCCCTCTCTTTTGGCTGTAGAGGTTCAGTGCCTATGAAACAAATTTCTAGGAACAGTTTTCCTAGGCCACCACCATTCTGGAATATGGTTTTCTGGGGCTCTCTTCCCAAATTCTTTCACTTTTGCAATTTTGAGGCTGCAAAATGTGCAGACTTGATGCTTCTTGTGATGCCATCAGGCCATCTTTTCTGTTACCCTGTTCCTTCTCAGCAATCAAGATCTGTTCTATCTTTGCAGTCCACAGCTTTGCTGGACCTTCTGTTCTATCCAAAATCACAATTTTTAAATCATTCTGCTGGGCTTTTTGCTCTTGATTCTCAATGTAAATCACTAAATGTCCCCAACCATAGCCATGCCACTACCTCAACATTAGACCATCTTGAAATTTCTTCCGCAAGATTAATTAGTCTGTCACCCTTAATCTCAGTCTCAGGTAAAGTCACAGGACATGAAAAAATGCAAACAAAGTCTCTTCCAAGCCACAACACACATCATCTGAAGTCCAACAACCAGCGTAGCCCTTCTTCCCAGCAGAAACCTCCCAAGCATGGTCTTTACAGGCATCATTTCTGTCAGCATTCTGGTCCTCTGAGCTCTGTCCAGAATCTCCCATTAAGTCTAGCAGAAGATGTTACAGCTCTACTTTTTCAGCTGGCACCTCTGGACCTGTCCTAATTCTTCCCTTTCTCACAAGCCAGCTCCAAAGGCTCCTAAGCCACATGGTCAAGTAGTCACAGCAATGACCCCACTCCTGGTGCCAAATTCTGTCTTACATCCTTTTCTCTCATTGCTAAGACAAAATACCTGACATCCAAAGTTAAAGGTATATTTAGCTCACAGTTTGTAGAGGCTTCTGTCCATAATTTGATGGGTCCAAAGCAGTGTGACATGGCAGACATGCATTGCAGAGGAGAAACAGTTCATGGTAGCCAGAGGTAGCAAAACAAGCAAGGGATGACCACAGCTCTTTTTATCCCTTCCTATCCCTTGTATCTTATCCAAGCTTCTGGGAGAGATCTAAATACAAGTCGTAACATCTAAGTATCCTGAGATTACAACACTGGAAAGACCATATTCAGGTGATCTATTCTATAGTCCTATCTGGGCCCTGCCTTCCAGCTTTCAAAGTTCAGGAACCAGGCATATGAGCGATGTCTTCTTAGTCTCCCTGGACCAGCTCATTTCTGAACTGATACCACCACGTGACCTCAGTTAATGAGTTGGAAAACAATTATCCAGCAAGATACCACATTTGAATTTCTAGCCAATAAAAATCATGAAGTATGATGAAATGGTTGTGTTTTAAGCTACAAAGTTTTTTGGGGTAGTTTGATATGCAGTAATGCAAGACCAGAAAATGCAGAAGTGTGTAAAGATTAACCAGGCTACCACTGCTGACAGCTGCCTCCTCCTTGATTCTGAACATTCTATACCTAAGATGGTGTTAAAGTTTGAGCATGCTATAATCTATTCTCATAGAAGCCTGCAAGTTCTAACACTTTCTTTAAGTCTTTTCCAATAATATAGTACTGACTCACTCTGGCATCTCATGGATGAGCATCATCTTATTTAAAATTTTTGTGGTAGTATGAATTATGATCCTCTAACGATTTTCATATCCTGAGTCCCTGATACTGTGAATATTACTTTACATTGTTAAGTGCATTTTATTAATTTAAGGAATGTAAAATGGGAAAAAGAACTTGGATTAGCTGGGTGGTTTCCATGTAATCACAGGGGTCATTTTAGTAAGGAGAAAGAATGGTTCAAAACAGAAATGTTTGAAGATTCTATTCTCCTGGCTTGGAAATGGAGGAAGAGGACATGAGTAAAAAATATACATGGCCTCTTGAATCCAGAAAAGCAAGAAAATAAATTCTCCCTTAGAACCTTTAGAAAGTAATTGAGCCATCTCAACATCTTGATTTTAGTTCAGTGAGATTGCTGTCAGACTTCAGATTTTTAGAACTATAAGGTAATATATTTTTGTTATTTTAAGCTGCTATGTTTGTGGTAATTTGTTACAGTGGCAATAGTAAAAAAATAATACAAATCACCTAATTCATAAGAATTTCAGAATGACAGAGTTGGGAGAGTAGATTAGTTTAACCAGTGGAGATGCAGGGATTCAGAGAGGAAAGGATACTTTTAAAGAGTCACATGGCAAGTTATTAGCAGGTCTTAGACTAGAACCCAGTTATCTGAAGCTACGTAAATTTTCTCCAGTCATGTTCCTATTTTATTTGCTGCTTCTCATGGAATAAGACAGAATTCAAAGGGCCTTTAGAAGGATTTATGGGGTTGAAAATCCAACACTTTTAGAGGACAAACCTGTTGGTAAAGGGTGGAAAAGACCTCGAGTGAGGTGCCACAATGAGTGGGTGCAAAAGCTAAGCCTATGATCCAGGCCATTAGGTTTTCTCTGTCTCTTCACTGCACCACATAGCCTACCACTTCTCTTTGAATATACATGTCTCAAGTCCTTTAACTATTTGAAGCCATTTCCATCCTCTGACTTCACTTACTTATAGTGTTTGAGTCAATGATAGAAATGAAACTGTGAGAGAGTGAGAATCACTCATCTTATTTTTGTGCCAAAATAGCTTTTCTGCAGTGGCAGAGCAAGTGACACTTAGAAATAGTTCATTTTGGAGCAAACATTTCTAAAAGTCTATGTTGTGCTGATTTTATATAATAGAAAAATAAAATTAAATTTCAAACCCCAAAGTTCTTTAGTACACCTTGCCTGTATGGAATGGAATCAAAAACTGTTAACATTTACTTCTTTTCCAAACTTCTGGATCCTTTGAAGCTGGGGCGGGGGGGGCACAATAAGTGAACTGTTGAATATATTCAAGTAATGCAGTGATGGAGAAAGAGAGCTACCGGGTTTTGGGTGGTGGAGTGTCCTTTATGGAGGTGGTTTCTAGGTTCTTTCTGTCTCAAAAAAATAGAACAAAACAAGCAAACACTGTGGCAAAGTTTCTCATTTATTTGAAGTAAGAAAAATTAAAAGTGAAGGGTAAAAGAAAAAATAGTTCTGCGTACAGAGTTTGGGTGAAGTAAAAGAGAGGAAAAATAAAAAGAAAAAAGGAAAAATAGGAAAAATAAAACTTCACTCTGGGGCATAGAGCAGGCTATCATAAGGAAAGCCACAGTAGTGCACTTTCAATGATGTGTCTCCTTTTTATTCATTCCACACTTTGTGGGTTTTCATGACAAGCCCACACACAGGGTCCTGAGAATTGTTCTGCACATGAGTCCTAGAATTTTGTAATATACAAGTCATGCTTACTCTCAGTCAGCTTTGCCACTCCCTACCTACCTTCCTAGCTCATTTTCCCCTGAGAGACACAAATCCCCATAATTCTTTATGAGTTGCTGAGGGAGTGGAGGCCTCTGTCTTCTATAGCTTCTTCTGGCAGGAGGGGGCTATAGACCGTACCTACTGGGGATTATGTGCTCTCCCACTACCTTGGGTCATTGTGGCTCAAGGACGGGTTGAAGCAAAGCAAAACAAAACAAAACAAAAATACAAAAACAAAAAAACTGTCAAAAGACAATGACAAAAGAGTTAGTGACCAATGACTTGCCTGTTTGAGGGGAGAAAGAAACTTTACTATTATCCCAAATATGAGGAGCAAGTTAGAATTTCACACTTCCTGTAGAGGAGAATGTTTGACAGAAAAGAGTGTCATATAAATTATAAAGAAGCTGATGGCCATGGTCTTAGCAAGAGTCTGTTTACTTATTGGTAGCAGCACTAAACTCCTGCTTTTTGAAGAGAAATCACAAGTCTTCCAGAGGCTCATAGGATTAGCTTTTTCTTTTTGGGTAGTCTTTTTCTTCAGGCAGTTCAAGTGGAACAGGCTTTATTCTGGAAAGATGAATTCAAATATGTATTTCTGTCACTTCCTGTGGTGGATGTGACAAGGATCACTGAAAAGGGATCCTTCTATTTTGGTTTTAATTAGTCTGAGGGAGTCCCTTCTCTCCAAGTTTTTATGAGCACTTGGTCTCCAGGGCAGACACTAGGTGGTCCCCCAGGCCAGGAGCTGGAAGGACTTATTCTTATATGTGAGAATAGCTTGTTGTGCCTGGCTCAGATAAATAAGATATAAGAGTATCATGGTTTCTTGGTAAGATAGAAATGGCCTCCCATATAACATCTCAAATGGGCTCAAATTTAGCCCAGTTCTGGCCATGTTACAAACCATCATAAGTGTTATTGGTAGCAATAGGAGAGGAGACTCAGTTGCCTTTTGGCAAAGTTTTGCCAGAGCTTGCTTTAGAGTGTGGTTGGGTCTCACTACCTTTCCAGAAGACTGAGTTTGCCAGGTGGAATGGAGGTTGTACTTTGTTCCTAAAGCTTTTACCACCTCTTAAGTTATTCAAGAGGCAAAAGAAGGCCACTTGTCACGCTGGAGGGACTGGGGTAGTCAAAATAGGGGGGTGATTTCTTTAAGAAGTACATTGACTATTTACGTAGCCTTTTCTGAATGGGTGGGGAAGGCTTCATTACAGCCTGTGAAGGTGTCAATCATAACCTATATCTGTTTAAATCCTCCATGCGGTAGCATGTGAATAAAGTCTAATAGTCCTCACCAAGGTATGCCCCTCTCCTTTGCACTGGTTCTAACAAAGGTGGTAGTTTGGCTTGCCCACGTTATTGTAGGCAAAGAGTGGGCAAGGGTTGCAGAGCTGTTGGGCGGTTGCGGCTAGTCCTAGTCCTACGAAAACTTGAATGACTTTTTCCAATGTAGCATCTCTTACCATATGGAAAGATCATGCACTGTTTCTATAGCCTTCCACTTGGTCCCTTGAGGAAGGACTAGTTAATTTTCTAAATACCACAGTCCCTTTTTTATTTTTTATTCTTTATTTTATTTTATATTTTTGTGGGTACTAGGGGTCGACCTCAGGACCTCGCGCACCAGCAGGCGCCCATGCCACTGAGCGATGTCACTGGCCCTTTTATCATATGTGGGTTCCGGGAGTCAAACTTGGGCCTTTGTGCTTGCCAGGCAGGTGCTTATGCCGCTGAGCCATCTCACCAGCCCAGTCCCTTTTTTTAATTCTCTCTTTTCCTAAGGCCAAATTATCTTCCTGTGGAGTATAGACTGGTTTTAATGGTTCCTCAGGAACTGAGAATAAGGCTAGAGTATTAAGGATCTGTAAAGATGCCCTTTTTGCTTCCCTATCAGCCTTTTGATTTCCCAAGGAGACTTCAGACATGTATTTTTTGTGCTCTTTACCGGGTGTGGCTGTGACATACTTGGGAAGATGGACTGACTCTACGTGTTATAGAATTTCCTGCTTGTGCTTTATAGATGTTTATTATTTAGTAGGCCCTTTTCTTTTCATATTGCTGCATGGGCATGTAGCACCAGAAAGGCATATTTGGAGTCTGTAGAGATATTTAACATTTTGCCCTTTCCTGATATCAATGGTCAAGAGCTATTAGCTATGACTTTTGAGCAGAGGTTCCTAGGGGAAAAGGTTTAGCTTCAATGACCTGTTGTGAACTGACAACTGCATAACTTACTTTTTTATGTTGTCCTTGAACAAAGCTACTTCCCTCAGTGAATCATACCTCCACAGGGTCTTGGAGGGGCAGGTCACTCATGTCCTGCCTGCTTGCAAAGGTCTGTGAGATCACTTGTTCACAAGAATGGTAATAGTGGGTGAGGTTTTAATTAAATTTGTCTTGGAAACCTTGCCCTCAGGTTCCAAAGGTCGAAGAAGAGTAGCCTCAGACTCAATGATAGTGGAAGCCTTAAGGGCCAGAGATGTCTGGTTTTCCTGTGGCTCACAATTACATTTGAACACATGTAAGGGTTATTTCTTTAGTGCAAAGAAAGTGTGAACATAAGGAAATTTTGACCACTTTTCCCCTTTCTTACAGAATAATTCTAGTTGTGAAATCTAGTTGTGAGAGTCACAACCTCATTGACCATCAAGATCTCAGTAGTAACTGAGAGGAAGGAGGATTTTCACATTTCAAAACCAGCCCAAAAGGAAGCACAAGGAGGGCCTCAAGCAGATAACATGTCAATTTATAATTCGATATCCCCAACACCTTCTTATCTCAAGAAGAAATATATAGCTTTTTTCTTTTTTATTTTAAAGAAAAGAGAAAAAAATAAAATAAAACCAAAAAGAACAAAATTTCAAAACAACATAATAGGAGGGTAACAATGGTTAATACATTATGTATTGTTATCTTTAAATTAGTTACTCAGGGTACCAGATATCAGTATTCAGTTGTCTAAACATTACTGGCATAAACATTTCTCTTCAATGAACTAAGAAAATTAGTGTATCTATCTTAACCATCTTATATATAAATACATTTTTTCTTTTCCCTTCTTTCTTTTCCCCATTCCCCCATCCCAGACTCTCTTTCCTTTTGACCAGTTTCTTTCTGATTCATTATATCAATTGTATATTTTGGATCTTATTTACTCTTTCAGTTTCTCACACTAGGGAAACAATACTATGCTTGCACATGTGCATCCGATTAATTTCACTTATGAGTATTTTTTTGAGTTGCATCCATTTACCTATAAAAAGTCTCCAGTTTATCATTCTTTATGGCTGAGTAGTACTCCATTGTATAAAAATACCACATCTTTCTTATCCATTCCTCAGTTGATGGGCATTTGGGTTGCTTCCAAGATCTGGCTATTACAAATTGTGCTGCTATAAACATGGGTACACATATATCGTTGTGATACGATGTTTTTAATTCTTCTGGGAAGATAGCCAGAAGGGGAATAGCTGGGTCAAATGGGACCTCCAACCCTAGTTTTTAGAGGAATCTCCACACTGATTTCCACAGTGGCTGTAACAGTCGACACTCCCACCAACAGTGAAGAAGGGTTCCTTTTTCCCCACAGCCATCCAGCATTTGTTATTAGTTGATTTCTTGATAATAGCCATTCTTTCTAGGGTGAGATGGTATCTCAGTTTTGTTTTAATTTTCATCTCTAGAATGACTTGTGATGTGGCACATTTTTTGGATATTTATTTGCCATTTGTATTTCTTCATGTGAGAAATGTGTATTGATCTCAGATGCCCATTTTTGGATTAAGTCTTTAAATTTGGGAGGTCTGATTTTTTTGAGTTCTTTTTATGTTCTCGATAGTAATCCTTTGTCTAAGGAACAGCTGGCAAACACTTTTTCCCATATTGTGGGTTGTCTCTTCACTTTGTTGGTGGTTTCTCTTGCTGTGCAAAAACTTTTTAATAAGATTAGATCCCAGTTGTTGATTCTTTGTGATAGTTCCTGTGCGGTTGAAGTTTTTGTCCTAAAGTCTTTGCCTACAACAATGTCTTCAGGGGTATTACCTATCTTACCTTCCAGCAGATTTAATGTTTCTGTTTTAATATTTAGATCTGTGATCCATTTTGAATTTAGTTTAGTGCATGGTGAAAGATATGGGTCTAGTTTTAATCTTTGGCATGTGCAGAGCCAGTTTTTCCAACACCATTTATTAAAGAGGCTATCTTTCTTCCAGTGAATGTGTTTGGCACCTTTGTCAAAGATAAGGTGGCTTAGTATGTCTGGAGTTGTTTCAGCATCTTCTAATCTGTTCCATTGATCTTCAGATCTGTTTTTTTTGCCAATACCACACTGTTTTTTTCACAGTAGCTTTATAGTATAATTTCAAGTTGGGGATTGTGATGCCCTTCTCCTTGCCTTGTCTTTGTTGCCCAGAATTGCTTTTCATTCTAGGTCTCCTCTGATTCCAAATGAATTTTAGGATTGTTTTCTCGAATTCTGTGAGATATGCTGTTGGAATTTTGATTGGAATTGCATTAAATCTGTATAACAATTTTGGAAGTATGGCCTTTTTCATTATATTGGTTCTTCCTATCCAGGAGCAAGGGCTATCTTTCTATTTTCTGATATCCTTTTCAAACTCCTTTTTCAGAGTAATGTAGTAATGTAGTTTTCAGTGTAGAGGACTTTTACATCCTTCGTGAGGTTGATTCTTAGGTATTTCATTTTTTTGGATGCTATTGTTAAAGTTATTGTTTCTCTAATTTCTCTTTCAGTAGGTCTGTTATTTGTGTACAGAAAGGCTATTGATTTTTGAGAATTGAGTTTGTATCCAGCTACACTACTGAATTTGCTTATTAAATCTAGCAAATTTTAGTGGAGTTTTTGGACTCTTCTATGCAGAGTATCATATCATCTGCAAATAATGATAATTTAACTTCTTCCTTTCCAATCATTATTCCTTTTATTTCTTTCTCTTGTTTAATTGCTCTGGCTAAAGTTTCCAAAACTATGTTGAATAAGAGTGGGGACAGTGGACATCCTTGTCTTGTTCCTGATTTTAGAGAGAGAAATTTCAATTTTGGGCCATTTATTTTGATATTGGCTGCTCGTTTGTCATGGATAGCTTTTATCAGATTGAGATGAAGACCATCTATTCCAATTTTCTGTAGGGTTTTTATCATGAATAGGTGCTGGACTTTGTCAAAAGCTTTTTCTGCATCTATTGAGACGAGCATATGATTTTTGTCTTTTGTTCTGTTAATATGGTGTAGTACATTTATTGATTTATGTATATTGAACCATCCCTGCATCCCTGGGATGAATCCTACTTGGTCATGGTGTATAATCTTCTTGATGATTTGCTGGATTCTGTTTGCCAGTATCTTATTGAGGATTTTTGCATCTATGTTCATTAGGGAGATTGGCCTGTCGTTCTGTTTCTTAGTTGGGTACTTCTCTGGTTTTGGTATCAGGGTAATGCTTGCCTCCAGGAATGAATTTGGGAGTATTGCTTCCTTTTCAATTTCATTAAAATGTTTGAGAAGTAGTGGTGTTAGGTCTTCTCGAAATTTCTTGTAGAATTTGGCAGTGAATCCATCAGGGCCTGGGCTTTTCTTTGTTGGGAAGTTTTTAATTACATCTTCAATTTCATTGGTTGATATTGGTCTATTTAGTATTTTTATACCTTCTTAATTCAGTTTTGGTAATTCATACGTATCTAGGAATCTGTCCATTTCTTCTGCATTTTCCATCATGGTAGAATATAAATTTTCAAAATAGGTATAGATGATCTTCTGGATTTCTGCAGGGTCCATCATGATATCACCCTATTCACTTTCAATTGCATGGATTTGAGTCTTTTCTTTTCTTTTTTTAATAAGGTTGGATAAGGGTTTGTCAATCTTATTTATTCTTTCAAATGACCAACTCTTTGATCCTTTGATTCTTTGTTTTGTTTTTTCTATCTTCAATACGTTAATGTCTGCTCTGATCTTTATAATTTCCTCCCTTGTATGAGCTTTTGGCTTAGCCTGCTCTTCTTTTTCTAGAACTTTGAGGTTCATCATTAGGTTGTTTATTTGCGCTTGCTCTATTTTCCTGATATAGGTATTTAATACTATAAATTTCCCTCTTAGGACTGCTTTCATTGTATCCCATAAGTTCCGGTATGTTGTACTGTCATTATCATTCAGTTGTAGATAGTGTCTAATTTCTTTAATTTCATCTGTGACCTATTGTTTGTTCAGGAGGGTGTTGTTTAATTTCCACATATTTAGGAATTTTTTGTGATTTCTTTTGCCATTGATTTCTCATTTCATTGCACTATGGTCTGATAATATTTATGGGATAATTTCAATTCCTTTGCATTTACTTAAGCATGTTCTTTGAGCTAGTATGTAGTCTATTTTGGAGAACATCCGATGTGCAGCTGAGAAGAATGTGTATTCTGATGTGGGGTGGAAAAATCTGTAGACATCTAGTAAGTCCATTTGTTGAAAAGTTTGGTTCAGTTCTACTATTTCATTATTGGTTTTTTGTCTAGTTGATCTGTCTTTTTGTGACAGTGGAGTATTGACATCCCCCAATATAATTGTATTAGTGCTTATTTGATATTTCATGTCCTTTAATACTTTTTTTATATAGTTTGGTGCACTGGTATTTGTTGCATATATTTTTATGATCGTTATCTCTTCCTCTTGGATTGTTCCTTTTACAAGGATGTAATGACCATCTTTATCTCTCTGAATCATTCTAGGCTTGAAATTCACTTTGTCTGCAAAAAGAATAGCTACCCCCATTTTTTTCTGGGTTCCTGTCACATGGAGTATTGTTTTCCATCCTTTGACTTTCAGTCTATGAATTTCTTTCTGAATTAAATGTGTTTCTTGGACACAGCATATTGTTGGATCTTGCTTCTTGATACATTTTGCTAGTCTGTGCTTTTTGATTGGTGAATTGAGACCATTAACATTGATGGTTAAAACTGATATGTATTGCCTCATACCTGTCATGTTATTTTCCTGTTGTTGGTTCCCCCTCTTTTTTCCCCCTACCTCTGTTTAGTTATCTGCCCTGCCTAGTGGATTCCTTCTGTTGGGGTTCCTGGGGTTGTAGTCCTTGTTATCTCCTTCTAGAATGTCCTTTAGAAAATTTTGGAGTGCTGGTTTGGTGGTCATAAATTTTCTCAGATGTTCTTTGTCCTGGAAGTATTTTATTTCTCCATCAATTTTGAAAGATAATTTTGTGGGGTACATCAATCTGGGTTGAAAGTTATTTTCCTTTAGAGCTTGAAATACATCATTCCAAGCTCTTCTTGACTTGAGGGTTTGTGCTGAAAAGTCAGCTGTGATTCTGATGGGCTTTCCTTTATAGGTGATTTGTCTGTTTTTCCTAACAGCTTTTAAGATTCTGCTCTTCTGTTGAATTTCTGGGATCTTGACTGTGATATGTCTGGCTGAAGATTTTTTTTTTGATCATGGCTAATTGGAGTTCTATAAACCTCATTTATATGAAGATCAAGTTATTTTTGTCTACCAGGGAAATTCTCTGTGATAATGTCTGTGAACAGGTTCCTGATGTCATTTATGCTATCTCCTACTTTTTCATTGATTCCAATTAATCTTAAATTATTTCCCTTTGTGTCATCTAGCAGCTGCTGGATTGATTTTTCAAGGTCCCTTGTTGTTTTTAAGAATTCTTTCTCTTCATGATCACTAATCACAAGACTGTCTTCTATATCTGATATCCTGTCCTCACATTGGCTTAATCTGCTACAAATACTTTCAATGGAATTTTTGTTCTCCTGGATATCTGCTTGAATCTGCCTTATGGATTCTATTTCTTTCCTATGCTGAGCATTCATGGTTTCCTTCATTTTCTTAAGCTTGCCTATTTTTTTTGTCTGTGTCTGCTCTAGCATCCTTAAGCATGGTCTTCATTGTGGACTTTATCTCTGCAGTTACCTGAGAAATTATTTCTGATTTAAATTTTTCCAGAGCCTCATTCAACTGCTTTGTTGTTACCACTTCAGAGATGTCAGGTGGGTGGCTTTCAGTTTGTCGCACCTCATTGCCCCCTAGGTTTACTTTTGGTGAACTGGATGTGGGAGGTTGCATCTTGTTTAAGTGTCATCTCATTTTCTTTCCTTTAGTTTAATTCCTGGGGTGATGTTTGTAAATTACCTAGGGTAGGTTACTTTATATTTCTTGTGTTTAAAATCCTTAGGAGATGTCTACTCCTCTGTGGTATCTTCCAGGCATAGATTATTTTTGGGTTTTGAGCCTGCTGCAAGGTCCTACCTCTTCAATTTTTTGGGTATGAGAAGTTGGTGACTGTTTGGCCCAGTCCTTGGTCCTTTGGTATTGTGCCACTGTATTTTCTGTGACCCTTACTCAATCTCAGTCATGGAATAGCAGGAAGAAACGCTGTTTAGAAGAATTATGTCACTTTTGGCTATAATGGTACCTAAAGCATCAAACACAGCCTAGAAAATGACAGTCTGAGCTAACCAGTTATTTGCTACTTTTAACCATATAAAGTAGAGTTGTGTTTATATAACAAAATCTAAAACACACCAGAAAAATTATATGCAGTATACAAGTCTTTAATATGTCAATTTTGCCCTCAGGAGTTTAAATTTAAAATGAGTTAAGGAGGAAATAGAGAATTGGGAGAAGAGGAAGGAATTAGATGTATGGCAAGAGGACCAAGAGGGATCCCATTGACATTAGGAAACTGATGTAGAGGACTGGTGGGAAAAAGAGAAAGAAGGGATAAAAGGAGCAACAGATCAGCACCACAATCACAAGGAGGTTAGACGTTCTGTTTACAGTCATATAAAAACCAGATAGAATAATGAAGGTAAGAGCAAACAGACAAAAACAAAAATGAAGACAGAAACTACAAGACAAGCAAACAAACAAACAAAAAATCCCACAAAGAAAGAACACCTTCACCAGAACAAAAAATGACTGAGCAAAAAAGAGAAAAAGAAAAAAATATGAGTTCCAGGTTTTGACTCTGCTGTAGGCAGGCACTGTGTGGTGACAGAGTCTTGTTCCATGCAGGTCTGTCCCTGCAAGCCAGGAGCAGCCCTTTGGCAGTGCAGTGAGCAGTAGCCTGTACTCTCTGGTGGTGACCAGTCTCATTCGCCTGCTTTCATCAGCGCACTTTCCATGGGTCTGAGAGCCACGGCACTGCACTGAGTGTCGAGCGCTGTGTTCTGGCACCACACTGTTTCTCTGCCCCCCACAATGGCGCCCAGCCAATCGCTCTGTCACATGGGACCACTGCACCTCCGAGGCACTCACCGCCAGCCAGCACAGTCCTTCACTGCTCTCCTGTACCACCGCTGTCTCACGTTCCTCTGTGGTGCCCACCGTGGGCTCCAGCTGTCACCATGTGTCCACAGGTTTGAACTTCTGTTGCGCTGTGGTTCCTGGCACAGGGATAAGTCACCTGTGGTCTCCTCCTTCCCCTTCCTCAAAGCCACTCTAAACCACTCTTCACTCACTCCGTGGGTCCCGAACTGTGCCTCAGAACTTTCCTGGGTCCAGGGGAGCCACCTCCCTCCCTCTTGTGCTCTCCTAGTCACTATATTCCGGTGGCCAAATGGCAACTTTTAGAGTTTCACTGCCTGCTTCTTACAAATCCGCTCTAACTCTCTTTATTTCTCCAGCCTATCTCACTGACTCCTCAATATAGCTTTCTATGGAGGATTATTTCACAGGCCCTAAAGTGAGATGGACCTAAGTTCAAATCCTAACTCTATTACATTTATTTATTTATTGCTTTGTAATACAGGAAGATATTCTTTAGTTATGTTACAGGAGTACTTTAACCCACTTACCTTATCACTGTTGTTTTTTTAATTATTTATTTTATTTTATTAGTACAGGTATTGGTACACAATATTTTCATTCCCTATGGGGAGTTGGTACATGTTCATAACACCTTCCTTTATCTCCTTTCCCCTTCCTTTCCTTCCTCCTACCCATCTCTTGATCCCCTTCCTTTTTTTGTATATGTTTGTAGTACATAATGGTTACATTCCTTGTGTGGAGTTGGTACATGTACACAACACATTCCAATACCATTTTTTCATCCCCTATCCTCTCTTACATCCTGCCTGATTCCATCTCTGGATTCCCTTCCCCTTTGAAAAGATCTATCTCCATACTTCCTATTATCTATCTTTTATTTTGGTATTTATTTTTACACAAGTTCTCATATAAGAGAAACCATGTGATATTTAATCTTGTGTGTCTGATTTCTTTCACTTAATATTATTCCATCTTACCCAAGAAAGAATGGCCATCATCAATAAATCAAAAAATAACTTGTGCTGATTGGCTGCAGGGACAAAAGGAACCCTTCTGCACAGTTGGTGGGAATGTAAACTACTATGACCATTGTGGAAATAAATATGGAAATTACTAAAAAACTTGAAACAAGAAATTTCGTTCTACCCAGCTATTTCTTTTCTAGATACATATTTTCCCAAAAGAGTTAAAGACATCATGTTACAGTGATATAGGCATACCCATGTTTGCAGGAGCACAACTCACAGCTAAATCTTGGTAGCAGCTTATATGTCCATCACCAGCTAAGTGATAAAGAAAATGTGGTATTGATATGCAATGCAGTACTACTCTGCAATAAAGAATTATATAATTGAGTCATTTGTAGGAAAATGGATGCATATTGAGACCATAATGTTAAGGGAAATAAATCTACCACTTTTTAAGTGTGTAAATTTTAGTAGGTCCACCTATTGATAAGTTTCCTCATCTGCAAAACAATAATAGAAATGATACTTGTCTTTCATATTTATTGGGGGAATTGGATGAAATACTGTAATAAAATATTTAGTGGAGTGTTTGCCACAGGGGAAACATTCAATAAATGACTTCTGTTAAGATTTTTGTGTTGGTGGTGTTTTCACATTGCAGGATTGACAAAGACTATGATATCTAGAAAAAAATGATAAGACTATAGATGCCATATAATTCTTTTATAATTCTTTCCCTATATTCAGCAAGTGCTTGCAGCTCTGGGCTTGATAGGTGTCTTAGCCACTTCTTCATTGCTGGGCCAGAATGTTCAACACTCTCAATTTAAAGATGGAAAAGTTTATTTTGGTTCACATTTTGAGACTGTGTTTGGTTGGCCCCAAGGCAGAAACAAGATGGCAGAGAGGTATAGTGGAGGAAAAGCTTCTTAACCCAGAGCAGCTGAGAGAGAGAGAAGAAGAAGAAGCTAGACACAAGAGTAGACCCTTCCATGTCATATCTCACCATGTTCCACATCCAACCAGGCCCACCTTTTAATAGCACATTAAGTTATTGAACTCATCAGTGGACTCATCCAGTGATGAGTGTAATAGCCCTATGATCAAATCACATTCTACACACATGAGAACTTTGTGGGAGATTTTAGATCTAAACACTATTTCATCCATAGCACCTAAGACTTATGTCCACCTGAATGCATTTGGTCTATCTCTAAGAGCCACCCAAGTTTTAACATTGCTGAAAAATACAAGTCAAAATTTTCCTATAAGACTCAAGGCAGACACTTAGCTGTGAGCCTGCATAAAAACAAAGGTAAATACTTTCAAAATAGAATGGCACATGGTAAACATTTCTATTGCACAAAAAGGGGGATAGAGGGATAAAAAGGAATTAGACCAAAGCAAGACCAAATCTGAGGAGGACAAACATTAAATCTTGTAGCTCTGTGTCAAGTACACAGGGCAGATTGAGATCTGAGTTACTAAGGGCTTGGGTGGACCCATCCATATGGCACTGCTCATTGCACCCCACACGGACTCTTTCTTGGAGTGACACCACTGACGGTGGCTTTCCCTAGCAAACATTCCATGCTGCTAACATTTGCAACTTCCTAGGGTCTCCGGTGTACTTTTGGCTTTACCCTTACAGCTTCATGCACTACCCTCTTAGGAGCCCCAATGCCTAATGACCCCAGCCTTCCTCTGAAATCAGGGTGGAAGCCTCCATGACCCCACAACTCTTGCATGCCTATAAAACCAGAACCATTTGGATGATGCCAAGGTTTGCCACCAGCTTGAACAGTAGCCAGACCCCCTTGGATTAAGGTTGCAGAGCCCTCTGGCTGTCTGTATAGCTGATCATGGTGATGTGAATTCTAGGGAACCAATTCCTTACGTGGCTCTTCTCAAGCAGGTGCCCAAGAACTCTCTTATCAAATGAAAGCTTTACAGATTTGTACTTTTGAGCCTATGAAAGGTAGGATCCAGTTGAATTTTAGATGCATTCAAGTCATCTTTCCTATTGCCCTGATACAGTCATTGTTTTATTTTTAATGCTAGTATTTTCAATATGTGTGCTCTCCTTTGCCCCAACTTTGCATGTACTTCTTTTCTGATGAAACTGCAAATAATTTACGTTTGCTTTTTGCTCCTGATTTTCACTGTAGTTCTGGGTAAAAGCAGCAAGTAGTACCCATGTTAAAGCCAGAAAGTTGAGCTGCTTTTAAATCTTATTCACAAGATTAATTATTCCATCACCTTTAAACTGACTCCTGCAAAGCCTCAGGACATGGGAAAAATGAAGACAAACTTTTTGCTGGATTGTAACACACATAGCTTCTAGTCCAACTGTCAATGGAAGTCTTGTTCCCAACTCAAACTTCCTGAGCCTTTATTCTCTGCATTCTTATCAGCATTCTGGTTTTCCACTCTCCAACCAGACTCTCTTATCAAGTTCAGCTTACAGCATTCTAGGACTTCTCTAGCTGACATCCACCAACCTTTCCAAATTCCTCTTGCATGCCAGTTCCAAAGGTTTTTAAACCACATGATCAAGTGCAGTCATAACAATGACCGTACTTCTCTGGTAGCTAAATACGTCTTAGTTGCTTTCTTATTACTGGGACAAAATACCCAACACCCACAACTTAAAGGAGGAGAGCTTTATTTTGGCTAATGGTTTCAGTTCATGGTCAGCTGGTTCCCATGCAGAAAGAGGATGACCATGGGACATGGCAAAGGAAAAAGTGCTCAACTTATGGCAGACAGGAAGCAGAAAAAGAGAAAAGCTTGGTTTAAGAATACACGGCCTCAAGTCATGTCCCCATGACCTAACTTCAATGAGACCTCTTCTCCTAACAGCACATTCACCTACTGAACTCATCAATGAATAGATGAATCCAATGATGACTGTAGTGTCCCCATGATCTAGTCCCTGTACAAACACATGAGACACTGATGGCCAGTATCAGATCTGAATCATAACAATAGACATCTGAGCTCAATAGATATTTGCTCCTTTCATCAAGAAGAACCAAAATGTACAGTAGATAGTAGATAAGCAGGACTATAGTCTGGGAATCAGAAATTCCAGGTTTGTTTCACATTTGTCCCTCACTTGTTCAATGTCCATGACTAAATCCTATCTTTCAATAGTTTCATCACTTAAATGGGAGAACAAATTTGGTTATTAATTTATTCACTAGTGTTTTTCATCTAATACATATAATAGCTAAGTCAAACCCTAGTTAATTACCTATCAGCAATGACAAGCACTTTGCCAAGTAACTGAAACGGTAAGATTACATTATCTAGATGGGCAGCACTGCAAAATGTGAAGAATGGTGTGAAAGGGATGAAAAGGGAACAGAAAGATATTTTAGGTTGGCACAATGCTCTATGCAAATAACTAACTGACTGTATGTTTTTCATATACTACAATGTCACTTTTGTGCATTTCAAAAATGATATAAGATGTGTGACACACGTTGGGAGCTCTGGTCTCAGGAGTGTGAAAAGCACAGAGCATGTCAGCTTTTAGCCAGCTGGCACACCGGCTTCTTACAGGAAGCCAAAATTTCCTACAAGCAAGCTTTTTTTGTGGAAGGTCAGCATGTGCAAGTTTGGCACAAGCTGGGGTGGAATGGGATTGAAGAGAACTTCAAAGGTCACTGCAATTAGTATCTATGCAAATGAACACCAAGACCCATTTGTCCCAAGCATTTACTGTTGACTGTGCTCTATCTTAGCAATACATTTTTGTTGCAATACATGTCAAAATTTATTTTTAAGATTTAAGTATTTTCCTGATTATTAAAGAAAATCAATTTTATTATAGAAAATTTATAAAGTGCAAAATGCTAAGCATTTATGACAAAAACTTGTGGAACGCAATCCCGATGTAACAGACACTATGCTAAGCATGCATTAAATAATACATCTAGCTTCATAACATTCCTGTGAGGTGGATATCTTTTTGATTTCTATACTTTGGTGAAGGAAACTCAGATTCAGTTTTCTTGCTGAAGCTCACAATATTAATGTATGGTAGAGCTAGAATTTGAGGCCTAATTTATTTGACTCTAAAGTTTGTTTTTAACATGTTATAAAATTTAAACATATACATAAAGAAAGAGAGAAAGATCCATTTATTATTTCATCATTCAGATGTAATCACTGCTAATTTTCTGGGCATTTAAAAATATATATACATATATCTCGAAAACAACAGACTTGAAAGGCAATGTAAAGTCTTACCTTTCCATTTCATGAATGAAATGATGAAAAGAGTGCATGGAATTACTCTAGTTGGTGATCCATTATAAAAATAAATAAAAATTTCAGACAAATAACACCCACCCTTCTCTATGACCCATATGCATAATAAAGTAAGAGAATGCCTCCAAACTATGCTTTTGTTAGCATGTTAACAATCAGAATTCTACTTATCTTACTGGTCATGTCATTATGTCACAATTTCTGTTTTAAACCACAGCACAATATTCTTAAATATATGTTGCTTTTTGGTACTTTTATGGTTTCTCATTTTCCAGTATCTAAAATAATGTTCCTGTAGATATATCTTTGGACATATATTTATCAAATTTACAGAATTTCCCACATATTTTCATTTCCTAAGAAAAAATCTTTTTTTATTTTATTTTAAAGAGAAAAAAACAAATCAAAAAAAGAACAAATTTTCGAAACAACATAATATGAGGGTAACAATGGTTAATGCATTACGTATTATTATCTTTAAGTTAGTTATTCAAGATACCAGACATTAGCATTCAATTGTCCAAACATTATTGGCTCAAACCTTACTCTTCAATGAACTAAGTAAAATTGGTAGTGTATCTATCTTAACCATCTTATATATATATATACAATTTTTTCCCTTTCTCTTCTTTCTTTTCCCTATTCCAGTCTCTCTTTCCTATTGACCAGTTTCTTTTTGATTCACCGTGTCTATTGTACATTTTGGATCTTATTTACTCTTTCAGTTTCTCATACTAGAGAGACAATACGATGCTTACACGTGTGCATCCGGTTTATTTCACTTATGAGTATTTTCTCGAGTTGCATCCATTTACCTATAAAAGTCTCCAGTTTATCTTTCTTTATGGCTGAATAGTACTCCATTGTATAAAAATACCACATCTTTCTTATCCATTCCTCAGTTGATGGGCATTTGGGTTGTTTCCAAGATCTGGCTATTACAAATTGTGCTGCTATAAACATGGGTGCACATATATCACTGTGGTACAATGTTTTTAATTCTTCTGGGAAGATACCCAGAAGGGGAATAGCTGGGTCAAATGGGACCTCCAATCCTAGTTTTTTGAGGAATCTCCACACTGACTTCCACAGTGGCTGTACCAGTCGACACTCCCACCAACAGTGAAGAAGGGTTCCTTTTTCCCCACAGCCCCTCCAGCATTTGTAATTAGTTGATTTCTTAATAGTAGCCATTCTTTCTGGGGTGAGATGGTATCTCAGTGTTGTTTTAATTTGTATCTCTCGAATGACTAGTGATGTTGCACATTTTTTGTATATTTATTTGCCATTAGTATTTTTTCATCTGAGAAATGTGTATTGATCTCAGATGCCCATTTTTGGATTGGGTCTTTAAATTTGGGAGGTCTGATTTTTTTGAGTTCTTTATATGTTCTCGATAGTAATCCTTTGTCTGAGGAACAGCTGGCAAACATTTTTTCTCATGTTGTGGGTTGTCTTTTCACTCTGTTGGTGGTTTCTCTTGCTGTGCAAAAGCTTTTTAATAAGATGAGATCCCAGTTATTGATTCTTTGGGCTAGTTCCTGTGCAGTTGAGTTTTTATTCATAAAGTCTTTGCCTACACCAATGTCTTCAAGGGTTTTATCTATCCTACCTTCCAGCAGATTTAATGTTTCTGTTTTAATATTTAGATATCTGATCCATTTTGAATTTAGTTTAGTGCATGGTGAAAGATATGGGTCTAGTTTTAATCTTATGCATACCATCGCTCTAAATATCTTTGTGTTTTGCTATCTAGAACTGCAAGATTTAGAACTGCAGTTCTAGATAGCAAAACACAAAGATATTTAGAGTGATGGTATGCATAATTTAACTTCTGAGATGAAGCTAATTTTCAGTAAGAGCAATACCACTGCAAAATGTCTTCAACACATTGCAATTAATGTTCTGATCACTATTGACAAGAATTTATTGGTAAAATACAGAAATGTAAAGAAACAGTCTTTGGGCAATCTGTCAAATTTTTAAAAATATTTTCAAAATAAATTAAATGAAAAGAATTCACAAATATCCAAAATAATCACTTTACACCTAATATGATGCAAATAAGTAAAACAACTTTTATAAAAAAATTTAAGCCCCGTGACATAGCTTAGACAATATTCAGTTAAATTTCTATTTCCCTTTTCTTTCTGAACACACATTTTAGACTGTATTCCCAAGCTCCTTTCCCTTTAATTGTGACCAAAGACAGAGTTTTAACAAACAGAATGCAAGTGAAAGTGTTCTTTGCCGTGTCCAGGACTTACACCAAATGTCTTCCACATATGACCACCCACATTCTCTTTTACCACTATTATGATACACATGATCACAATAACTTAGGAAGCCTTGAATTAAAGATGGAAAAAAGCAAATATAGAAGAGACAGTTCAAGCCTCTAGATCAACATTTGGAAGAAAGCCATTATTTATAACATTTGTTTTGTATGTTTTGGGAATAAGAAGTAAATTTCTACTATGTTTGGGCAATTAAATTTTTGGGGTTTATTTGTTACAGTAGATAGTGTTGCCTGAAGTAATGTACGGCCTTCAATGAAATGCACTGAAAATCCTTGTGATGGTCAAAAAAAGCAAAAATAAATAAGCCTGTTTAAGTGTTGAAAAAGTATCCAAATTAAGGCAGAATTTTAGATGAAAAGATCATTAGGTAAATTTTCCTAGTACTAAGACTAGAGGTGACAAGGAGATAGTGTTATGAAAGAGAAAGGAGTTTGGTTAAAAGAATTTCAAATGGGAAAATTTAATAACTAGAAAAAAGACTTGAAATAATATTTAGATTCTATATGAAGGACAATGAAAGAGGAATAAGAAAGAAGGAAGAAGCCAAAAACATGTGAAAGACAACTAAGAGAAAATGAAATGGAGACAGACATACAATAAGTGAAATGTCTATTCTAATGATCATGGCACTTTAATCTCTGTTTGCCAATAGTGGGCCTTTTCTAAGAATAGTTTTTTTGGCCTCAGCCTCCTTTATGGAAAGGAAGCTAGAACCCTTCCACCATAGTTTTTTTTTTCCCGTGAGATCCTGGCATCACAGACACAGCTAATTAGATCCAGAATTTGAGCAACTTGAAGCAAAAACAGCCATTCATATGCTTCACACACTATTTATGGCCAAGGACAAAACCTTATAGGAGAACTTCATCTAATCCAGCTATTCTAAATCTGGTTTATACCTACTAGTCCAATGAGGTCCTATTCTTTTTATGTCTGAATGTAAGACATATATAAAGTTAATTAGGCAAAAGCATCAAGATCATCAGAAGTAGAAATAGAGAGTCACTATGTGGTAGAATATAAATTCAGGACAAATGTACATCACTGAGGCATATTGTATCCAGAATAATCCGGTGGTTGCTATTATACTTTATATTTCCATGTGTCCTTAAAATAACTTTATATTACCTGAAACAAGGAGAGCATGTTTTTTTGTCTTGCTAAGGAAAATAACTGTTAAAAAATTCACCAGAGCATTTTAAAAAGCAACATGATCTTAACAGGGAAAGCTGGGATTTTTAACTTGGACTCTAATTATGTAGTGGAAACAGCATTACTTCTTGGACTTCTCTGAGAATGAAATGAATGTTAATGAGAAGAATTACTTTATATGCTTTATATATGACACATTTGATATGCAAAAAACTCCCAAAAGTTATTTCCAAGCAGCACCTTTTCCCTGAACTTTTGACTTGTATAGAAAACCCCCTTATCCAAAAGTTAACTTACTATATCTTAAGCCAAATTCCAAATCTTTTCTACCCAAAAGTATGGTTTTATTCTTTGAACAGCAGCGAAAAGACAAGATGGCCAGTAATTATTTCCCTTGCTTCTGTTGGCAAAGAACAATTCTAAATGGTGGAAATAATGTAAGAAAAAAAAAACAGAAAAAAACTGATAGATGAAAAAAGGAAGCAAAGTTAGAAGCCCTACACTGGAAGAACAACATGGAAACAGTGTCTTACCACCCTCCTTTCATCTAAAAGAAGTAGGCAACCCAGGTCAAGTATTTCCAACCCAAATACAGGAAAGAAGACAGCCCACATAGGCTCATTTCTTCTTCATTACTAACAGGAATTCCATTAGTAACACCTGGAGAGCTCTGTAGCACTATCAGAAGGAATTTATCAGAACATTGAGTGACAATCAGTGGCCAGAGAAAGAGCTTTTGTTCCCACCGGGCTTGAAATTTTCCTCCTCCATCAAGAGACCCTGCCCAGCATGAGGGCACTAACAAGACACCTCTTGATTGAAGTGTTCCAACCTGGGGATATTTTGTCCTTGGAGCCCAGTGTCCCTTACCTCAAATTAGATGTTTTAGGTTCTCGGCCTGGAGGAAACATACTCTTACCCTCAGACAGCACCAACAGAGATCAATGAGAGCTTTCCAATACCTGGTAAATAAAGCAAGCACAAATAAAACCAGAAAGGTCCTGAAAATTGAATTATCACTGGAAGGAGAGCCCACAAAAATAGGTAGACCTGTGGGCTAAACCTAAACAGTGTGGCTCCCCGGTAAAATAAAAGGATTATATACAACATAGAGTTTCTTAGCATAATAGAAAAAATGTACAGGTTATAATCAACAATCACCTGTCATACCATGGACTAGTAAAATCATAATTTGAATGAGAAAAGAATGAGCTGTCATGAAATATCAAGATGAATCAGATATTTGAATTACCTGGCAAGGCTTATAAAGCAGATATCATAAAATTCCTCCAACAATCAAATGAAAAGTTCATTGAAATGTATGAAAATATAGAAAACCACAGCAAAAAAATAGAAGTTATAAAATAAACCAAATAGCTGAATAACTAACTTAAAGATAGTAATACGTAATGTATTAACCATTGTTACCCTCCTATTATGTTGTTTTGAAAATTTGTTCTTCTTTTGATTTGTTTTGTTTTTTTTCTTCTCTTTAAAAAAAAAATAAACCAAATGGAAAATATAGAACTAAAATTTGATAAATTAAAAAAAAACTAATTGAATGGGCTCATAGTAAATTGGAGATAACAGGAAAATAACAATTAGTAAACTTTTTTTTTTGTGGGTACCAGGGGGTCGACCTCAGGACCTCGTGCACCAGCAGGCGCCCGTGCCACTGAGTGATATCACCGGCCCCTTTTTTCGTATGGGGGTTCCGGGAGTCGAACTCAGGCCCTCGCGCTTGCCAGGCAGGCGCTTAAGCCACTGAGCCATCTCACCGGCCCATAAACTTTGAGACAGACTAACATAATTTACCTAATCTGAACAAGAGAGAGGAAAAAAGAGTAAAAAAAAATTGAGCATATGATAAGGAACCAGTGGGGAAATAACAAAAACCCAACATTTATGTCATGACAGTCCAAGAAAGAGAGGAAAAAATGAAATGGAAATAAAAGAGTATTTTGAGAATTAATGCCTGAAAGGGAAAGACAATAGATTTAAGAGGCTCACCAATGCAAAAGAAATATACATTAAGGTACATCATAATTCAACTTTTGAAAAATAAAGGAAATTAAAAATCTTGAAGGTAATGAAAGAAGAAATACCTGATATACAGCAGAACACCAATTAAAATGATGCAATTTCTCATCGGAACAATGGAAACCAAATGAATGTGGTACAACTAGTTCTGAAAGAAAGGAAATTTCAATGGCAAGTTCTATATCTGGCAAAGTTATCCTTTGGGAATAAAGGGGAAAAAGACATTTTCAGACAAAAGAAACTAAAAGAAGTTGTTGCTAGTAGACCTACTTTTAAAGACTGTATAAAGGAAGTTCTTCAAGCCAAAAGGAAGTGATAAATGATAAAAAGTGTCACATCATCAGGAAGAACTAAAAGACAACAACAACAACAAAAACATAAATACAGCTTTATGAATTTTGCAAATCACTTCAATGACTAAAACAAAAATCATGACACTATCTAATTATCAAGGCCCCACACAATGCCTACCATATTGTCTTTATGATTTCATTTTCTACCAGTGTTGCTGACAATCACTTTGCTTCAGCCATACTTACCTCCTTATTGTTCCACAAATACATCAGAAATAGCCTTCTCTTACAGCTTTGGCACGCACTCACAGTTCCCTGTGCTTAGAATGTTCTCCCTTCAAACACTCATGTCATCCTTGTTCAAGAGTCTCCTATTCAAAGAGGTTCTTATTGACCATTTTTCTACTTCCAGTACTCTTTACCTCTATTTTGTGCTTTTTTATTCTCTTTCAAAAATATTACTTCCATGAATACAAAGATTATATTCTGTTATCTTCACTTTTGTATCCCCTGTGCTCAAAAAAGTGGGTGACACATAGGAAAGATTTATGTGTCTGAATAAATGAATGACTTCATTAGCAAATTCAAGACTTCTCTTTTGCATACTCTGGGAATGACTTGATGCCACATTTGGAAGACCACGCAGGTCATACATTTTCTCAAGCTCAGAGAAATATCAGAGACTAGAAGGCCCATGAAAATTGAGATTATTACAAAATAAGAATATGTTTCAGTTCAGCAATATTTTACTTTCTATCCTACTCTTTATATCATCTATTTGTTGAACACCTACTATGTATTGAGTTTTATATACAAAGCTCTTTTAATATTTGCAAGAAATTTATGAAGAATTTTCTTTCTTCTAAGGTGCTATTGATTGAAAACTCACCAGTAATTTCATAACCACCTTTTAGAAGAAAGAAAACTCAAAGTTAAAAAAGAAGGTTGGAAAGGCAGACTCCTATGTTAAATACGCATATGGGTTGAAATACGCTTTTTAAATTGGAAATTTTATAATATTTTAATATTTGTGTCAATATGTTATTACCTTTCTTTCATAAATGGATAAACTGAAGATTGAGAGTTTAAGTAACTTGCTTTGAGTCACAAATCTAAGTAAATAGCATAATTTAAAAAACTCTCTACATTATGCCTAAGGGTGTGGTATATATACTTTCTTGCCTCCTAAGAGCTTATCTCTGTGATTCTCAAGCAGGTTGTCACCATCTCATAAAAGATATCTGCAGATATTTTTGGGAATGGATGTTGGCATAATGAATTGTAAATGCCACTGATATTTAGAGGATGGGGTCCAGCAATTTTAAATATTTATACTGTGCACGGAACCAGTTTCATACAACAAAGTACTATCCCATGAAAAGGTTAAGTGTCTGAATAATCAACAACATCTACTCATGCCCCACTCTGTGCTAGTGCTGGGTGAAGTGCTTGGGATTCAAAGATGAAAACGACCTAGTTTTTACTCTCAGAAATCTCATAGGCTAGTGGAAAACATAAGCAGGCAAACAATTGTCTCTCATAAAGAACAATAAGTAATTTATCAAAATTATGGATAAAACAATATAAGAATCAGAAAGAATGAAGAAGATAAGTAAGAAAGGGTCCATTGAGGAGACAGCTTTTGAATTTGGTCTTGAAAAACAGATTATATATATATATATATATATATATATATATATATATATATATGTATGTGTGTGCGTGTGCATGTGTATACATATATATATATAATTTAACTTTGAAATTGCAATAATTGCATATATTCATGTGCTCCACTATGATAAATCAATACTTGTATACAATGTGTAATCGCTAAATCAAGGTAATTGGCATACAAATCACCTCAAATGCTGACCATTACTTTGTATTGACAACATTCAAAATCCTCCTTAGCTATTTCAAAATATAAATTTAATTGTCATCAACCATAATTGCACTGTTAAATATGACTTTAAATTATAGAAAATGAGGTGTGTATTTCAGACATATGGGGCAGGACATGTGAAGGCATTAAATGTGAAAGAACATGTCAGGGAAATTAGCTATATGCAAGCATTCACTGAAACTACAGCTCTAGGGCTTAGCTACATTATATTCTACATTGGCTAATTCCTACAATATTTGTGAGTTTGAAATCAAAGTATATAATTTCTCTCCAGCTTAGTTTCCTCTTCTACAAAATGGGAATTGAATCTATCTCATAGGGTTGATGGAAGAGTAAATGTATTAATATATGTGAAATATTTGGAATGGTATCCAACACATAATAATATTTCAATTAATGTTATTGTTAGTTATTTTAAAAATTAGATTTTTAATATTCTGTCCCAGTGTAGGTCTAAGATACCTGATAGATTACATAGAAAAAGAGATTGGATAGATAGATAGATAGATAGATAGATAGATAGATAGATAGATAGATGATAGATAGATAGATACTGCAGTTTAGGGAAATTTTAAGATGTTTAGTTTTAAAAAACTGAGTTGGGATATGTGACATAGAAGGGTAGGGCAGAGTTCAGATCATAAACTTCTCTGTATTTATGCCATATATAAAGTGTTTAGATTTTATCCTATATGAAATGTGGAAGCATATGCGGCTCTTAAGCAGAGAAGTAGCATGTTCACATTTGTATTCTTACACCACTCTGACTCTTGTGTGGAAGATGAACTGAAGAAGAGGGACTGCAATCACGGAGATCAAGTAGAAAGTGCTTGAAGAAATGCAGATAAAGTGATATATAATTTAAGGTAATGTCAGGTAAAAAAAAAGGATAGATTTGTGAAGGATTCACAATCCACGAGAGTTGAATTAGGCATAAATGAGGTTGGAAAATTGTGAAGAGTGGAAATTAAAAAAATCTAGACCTAAAAGTCCCTTGACTCTAATCCAGTGCTCTTAGCATTTCTCTGAGCTGTTTACTTTTCTGTGCTGCTATTAACTTGTGTTGGACCTCTTCCATGGCACAGGAGCCTACTCTTTTAGTGGAGTATCCTGTGTATCTTGTTTGTCTCTGTTTTTAAGCTAAGAGGCTCTAAGCTGGAAGTGCAACTTCTCTCTTTCCTTTATGATGCTCGTTTATAGATTTATAGAAGCATTCTTGGAGATTGGCCAATTCCTACACAGAAGGTTCTATGGCCCTTGGGTGGCCAGAGCATGAGCAGAGGACTTGAGAAAGGTGCCTAAAGCCTTCTGCTGCCTAATGGCACAGTTCTCTGGGATCCACATTTGTGTCTCCATGGGAAATTTCTGCAAATACTGTGATTTCAGCCACCCTGGGGGCTTTGCCCAAACAGAGTACTCTTGGCTAAGCCTCTATTTCTTCCATTTCTAAACTTTGTGTATTTCAAGGGAAATCTGATCTGGACCCCTCTGATTCATTTACACTTAAATCATCCCAGGGCTCTGTTGTAAGAGTGAACTCCACTCCAAAAATGTCTTATAAGCTTTAGTTATAAAACTCCGTAAGATTTTGTGAGCTAGAATTTTTTAACTCCCCTTTTCTTTGAAACAAGATGTTGTGACTTTGCCAAGATTAAATGGATTTCCAACCGCAAAGGGGTCGTGTTTGGTTCAAGAGTCAGAAATCATGAAACTCAAAGGCCCAAATGCATTCTTCAAGAATTGGCAATAATGAACCACAGGAGGATAGGATAAAATGATAAATATAGGATCCGATGGGTTAGAGGGTGACAGGAAGCCTTCATTGTATACTTTTGGCTCAGTGTCCAAAAGCCTCAGAAGTTTCATCCTTTAACTGGGGAAATGGAACCATGAGACAGCACACTCTTGTAAGGCACCAAGCAAAACTAGGCAGGAAGAAAATTCCCATTTTGAAACAAATGTCTGAGGGTTTAAAATGCTTTTCACAGTCTTTCCCCTAAATTCTCGAAAAGCTCTGTTATTTGGGAATAATTATGCCTATTTCTCAGAGGAACAGAATGAGCTTAAGAAGAAATGAGGTGACATAGTCAAGGTCACAGAACTAAACCAATAGTGAAGTCAGGAATTGTCTTTATCTAACTTCAGACTGCATTAGTATGGAAGAAGTAAGATGTGATAACTTACTCTGGGATTGCTGACAGACAAGAAGTCCACTATTAATGACAGGTTTCCTATCCAAGAAGTCTTCCTTGATGTCTCCCAGTTTAGAGCTGTCCCTTGCTCTTTTGGAGACCCATGGAAAATTTGTTCATGCATCCGTTAGAATATATAACATTCCTCTTTTGTTTTAAGGTCATCTGTGCATTTATTTTATTAATTTCCAGTGCATTACTCTCCGTATTTTATTAGAGTATTAATCACTCAAAGCTGAAATATATGCTACTCATCTTTCAATCTAGTGTCTATTTCAGTGTCAGGCAAAAAATGGAGTGATCTCAATAAAAGTTAAATAGATGTATGTGTTGAGGGTGGATCTGTGAGCATATACTAATGTAAATGTATGTCAATGTGTTTGGACATGAGCTAAATGTATTTTAGAGACATATAGATTGGTGGGGGAATGAGTGTATTCACATGTATTAGAAAAGTGTGAATTATATATGTATGTTCATCTTTGTGTATATTGGGAAGATACAATTCTGTGAGTATACTTAGAAATGAGCACTAAATTTTATTCTGGGACTGCATAGGAAAGAACGATAAAGGACTTTGTGATTTCTTGAATAATTCTTTGAGAAAATCTAAAGCTTTGTGACCACTACTTAGCCCTGAACTTTGCAAAGACTTGTTCTAAAGGCATGTCAAACGTTCCTCCTGGTACTCTCCAACAGAGGCATGAAACACAAAGCTAAGAATCCACAAAATAGAGTCAGTGAATTTCACACTTGAAGCCCACAATTTCCTCTTTCTATGGCCTTTTGTGCTCTGTCTTTACATACCCAGCCCCAATGGCCCTCAAGGTAGAGCAAGTCTTCATGAAACAAGGAAACTATTTATTAACTAGGGTTGAGCAAGAAACCCAGGGATGTCCTTCCAAAATGGAAGGCTACCAAGCCTTTTTTTTTTTTTTTTTGGCTAGTGTGAAATTCTTGCTGCCACCACGCTGAAGTGAATGAGAATCTACAGAATTTTTTTTAAAACCACTGACCTCTTGTAAACAGACACTCCTCTTTTAAGGACCAAGCCACATTCCCCTGACTCGATTGTTAAATGAATTGGTCACTAAATGAGGAATTGAATATGGTATGCACATTGCAAATATTCAGAACAAACAGTCAAAAGAAACTCAAACTTGATAACTTTGCTTTTATTCATATAACTCTTACATGCAATATTGCAATGTTAACAGAACATAAAACTACCGTACTTTACAGTACAATCACCAAAAATTATAGTACATACTGTATAAACAAGGTGTACTGTACCAAAAAAAAATACATTGAGGCTCTATAAACAAGATGTACAGAACTGTACAAAAAGAAAGATAGGTCATAAGTCCAAATTGTGTCTTGGTGGTAAGTCCAAACAGTTGTTAAACATTTAGGTCATTAAATGAGGAATATCTGTACAGAGCAATTGAACTGGGAATACAAAATCCATTATATTGTAATTCTCTTATTTCAACATCACTATATAAATGCATTTACAACTGGACCTTTTTAAAGATACATTTCCTTTTGTTACAATGAAGGAAAGATTTCTTCTATTTTTTCTACCTGTATTTTATCAAAGACTTCACTTGGTTTCTATTAATGCCCCCTCCTACATATTCTCCCTATTGCATAATCATCATCCTACAAAATGCTCGAGTATCTCTCACAAAACATTCTTCCAAGATCCCACATTTTCCTTTATCTAACCTATTTAGGTGTTTCTATGTTCTGCTTAGTGAAATTTCATAACAGCACCCATTTTTTAACCTGCATATCACTCCAAATTGGATTGTATTAAAAATACTCTGGTTGAGATCATCTATGATACTCGTGTTGTCAAATCCTGTAAATATTTCCTGACTTCAGATTACTAAACTTCTATACAACTTTTAAATGTCGATTGCTCAATTTAGTTAAAATATTTTTATAAGGAACTTAAAGTTTAAGTTTACAAAACATTATTGTTGATTATAGATAAAATGCTGTCCAGGAGATCTCAAGGTTATTCATCTTGATCATCTGAAGCTTTATGCCTGTTGATTGAAAAATTCCTTTTTTTTTTCTGTCTCTCTAACTCCTGGTAACTACCATTCTACTCCATGATTCTGTGACTATTTTGGATACCTCAGAAAAGTAGAATAATGCAATACTTGTGGGAGTGATTTATTTCACTTAGCATAATGTCTTCAAGATTCACTCTTATTGTTGCATATTTTAGAATTTCTTATTCTAAGGATATATATATATATATATATATATATATATATAAATCTATTCATCTGTAGGTGATCACTGTGGTTATTTCCATATCTTGACTAGAGGGATGAAATAAGAGTGGTAGCAATGCCTCAAGATCTTGATTTCAATTCTTTCAGATAAATATCCAGAAATGGGACAGGAGGGGTCATATGTTAGCTCTATTTTTAATGTTTTGCAAAGCTCCCATACTGTTTTTTGTTAGTGGCTCTTCCATTGTGCAGCCTATTGATAGTATGCAAGCGTTCTAATTTGCTCATATCCTCTTCAAAATTTGTCTTCCTTTTTCATATATAGTAGCTATCTGGACAAGTGTGAGGTGACAGTTCACTCTACTTTTGCTTTGCAATGATAATTATGGAAATTGACTGTGTTTTCATGTATTATTTGACCATTTGTTTGTCTTATATCCATGTTCTTAACATAGTATTGATAGGGTTTTTAATATCATTATCATTATCATCATCACTTTATTATACAATTCTAGGAATTGCTTATACAGTTTGGAAATTAACCCCTTGGTCAATATAGCATCTGCAAATATTTTCTCCCATTCCTTAAGTTGCCTTTTTACTCCGTTTCATTTTCTGGGCCGAGGTTTTTAAAGTGAGGTTTCCTAACTTTGTTTTTGCTTTTGTTGTCTGTGTTTTTTGTGTCATATCCATAAAATCATTGCTAAGAACAAAGTTATAAAGTTTTCCCCCTATTTTTTTCTTCTGGAAGTTTTACAGTATCAGATACTATATTTAATACATTTTTATTAGATCTTTTGAGTAGTGGAAGATAAAGGTGCAATTGAATCCTTTTTTCTTTATTAAAGTCAGAATGACAAATATGTTTTTATATATTAATGGCATTTAACATAATATTTTGACATATGTTTTGGCCCCAGATGTCTCAAATTTGTTTTTAAGGGGCTGAGAACTTAATCTTTCAAAATATTAAGACCATTTTATGCTCCCCCTCCCACCCTATCACCTGCCACACAAATGCCCAGCACCCCAGAATATGTAGGATATCATCCATGCAGTCATTTCCCCTATAATTACAGGCTGGGAAGGAACCTGGATACTGGTGTTATGATTCCAAAATCTTCAAAGTTATTAGATGAACTGGTGTTGCTCTATCCATAGTATGTCAGAAAGATTTGGGACCAAGTAAAGTATTCCAACCCTGACCTAAAATTGTGGGACATTGGCAAGATTAGTAGTGGCATGAGGCAAGATCTCACTGAAGAAGATAAATAATAATATTTAAAAGGATATGAAGCAGAAAATATACCATATTTCCCCCAAAATAAGACCAGATCTTACATTGATTTTTGCTCCAAAAGATGCAATGGGGCTTATTTTCAGATGTTGTCTTATTTTTCATGTGTACAAAAATCTACATTTATTCAAATCCAGTCATGTTATCTTCTTCTAGAACACTGTCATAACTCTCAAAACCCCAAATTCTTGCCTGAATTTCTTGCACCTCCATTTTCTGTAGAAATGTTGACCTCAATCTTTCATATCTAGCAATAAAGTTATTTTTAAGTGATCACTTCTTACACATGTAGCCTATTTATAATGCATTGGTAACACAAGTGTCAGGGTTTTTTCCTATGAATTCTTCACCTAGGTCATGATCTCTTGCAGGCAAGGTTTCACAAAGTTTCCATTAAATCAAGTGTTAATTGAAAACTTATGAGACAGGAGTGGTAACAAACATGACGATATTTAAGAATGATGGTCCATACAAAAGGAATAAAATTGCAGGCACCAAAATTCAGAAAACTTTTTTTAATTTCTCTCAAGTTCATTAAGTCCATCTGTTACAATGCATGACACTGAATTATGAAGATTCACATTAGACACAACCACATCTGTATGTTATCAAGTGTGCACAATCACAAGTTGCATCTGTACTCTGGCCATTCAGCAATAAGTCTTGAGTGCATCTGTTTACATAAGTATTTACCACTCATCCAAATGCACCCACTTAGGTATTTACAAATATTTGATTATACAGTATTATCACTTATTTTAAGTATTAATTTCCATAATGTTTATTTATATTTAATTATACATTATAATTATGATTTTATAATTCAATATATCCATCATGTGTTGAAATGGACATACTAAATGCATCCATCTGGCTGATGATTTTAACTAGGGCTTATTTTCAGGGTAGGGCTTATATTACAAGCATCCTGAAAAATCATGCTATAGCTCATTTTCTCATTAGGTCTTAGTTTCTGGCAAACACAATAGAGTAAAATGAATCTACAAAGGCCTATCGTAATTCCTCTGTACACTTTGCTTACATCAATGCAAAAAGTCATGCAGAAGGTGCATTAGAGCTAAAAAAGTTGATTATTTTGCATGAAGAAAGGACAACTTTACATGAGCATTCAGTTTGCTGAAGAGCCAGGTGATTATGATGATGGACTGTTTTCAGAGAAACCACCACCTTATCAGCTAAATTCTCAGCAAGAGCATGGTACTTCAGTCAGTTGGAAGAACAGCTAAAATGCCAGTTCTCAAGTGACAGGTCTAGGCCTGAATGACTTATCAGTGAAAACTGGAAGCTGAACTTTTTCAAAGGGAGAAATGGGTATCAAGAAAAGAAGAGGAAATTCCTGGAAAGCACAGATTCATTTAAGGATGAATTTAAAAGATTGTGCAATCTGAAGGTAGAACTGGATACCGAAGATGTTGCAGCTAAAATTACACAAGTCAAGGAATAGATCCCCACAAAAGATGAGAGAAAAACATAAACGTGGCAGAGCAAGGTGAGAACAGGTACCACTCCTGAGGAAGAGCAAGCACCAAACAAAGCGAAGGAAAAGAAAGATGGTGAGAACATTCCAAAGGAAACACAGCCCACAAACCTTGTAGAAATGGTGGAGATCCAACAGAATGGTGAGGAAGGCACATCCACTTTTGAGGACAAGGAGACTAGGTATGAGGGAATCAACAAGTTATAGGATGGAAACAGTAATAGTACTACTGGCCCAGAGAGCAACTGTTCAACAGTGGAAGAGCCATGAACAGATCCCCATATCAGAAGAAGAGAAAAAAGAATAAATTTTTCCTTCTCTTCTGTGTTTTAAATACTTTTAAAAAAGAAAACAAATGTTTTTTAGTTAAAAATAAAATTTAATTAAGATAATTATCAGGTCTATCACTTCACATACTTATTTTTTGTGTGTTTAGAATATTCAAACTTTAAGTTTTAGCAATTTCCAAGTATGCAATACATTATTATTAACTGTAGTCTCCCTGCTAAAAAATAGATATCCATAAATTAGTCATCCTGTCTTGCTGAAAGCTTTCACACCTTAACCAACATTTCCCCATCCCCTGGAAAACATTATACTCCCTGCTTTAATGAGTTCAACATTTATATAAGGATCTATGTATAAGTGAGATCATGCAATATTTGTCTTTCTCTGCTTGCTTTATTTTATATATTATAGTGTCCTTTGGGTTTATCTATGTTGTCACAAATTACAAGATTTCCTTTCTAGCATTTGTTTGCATATAGATGCAGCATATTTTATTCATTGATTCATAGGCACTTCGGATGATTCCACACATTAGCCATATTGGCTAATGTAAATAATGTTGCAATAGACACGGGGTGCAGATATATTTTAAACATACTGATTTAATTTCCCTTAGATATATACCTACTAGTAACATTGCTGGATCATATGGTACTTCTAGTTTTAACTTTTTTAGTAACTTTCATATTGTATCCCATAATGGCTTCACTAAGTTTATTATTGTGTTTGCAAAAATTCAGTTATCCATTTACCATTTGCTAAAACAACTATCATTTCCCCATGTTGTATTAGCATGCTTGATAAAGGTAAGCTATGCATATGTATAAATATATATATGATGTCATATAAATATATATGATGTATAATATAATATGTAATACATATATATATAAAAATATATTTATTTATCCATAAATATCCATGGATTTATTTCAAGTCTCTGTATTCTGTTCCAATTGTGTGTCTGTTTTGTGACATTACAATGCTTCTTTGATTTATGTAGGTTTGTAATGTGTTTTTAGATTTTATTGTTGGTATATTTTTATAATACATAACAATTATATTCATTTTCAGCAATTACTCCATATACATTTAGCTGTCTACCTCCCTGATTTTTAGAGTTGTTGTTTATTTTGCTATTTAAGTTTTAATTTTGAATTTCTCTCTCTTTATCACACAAGAAAAAACATAGATATTTATCTATCTGTGATTGATTTATTTAATTTAGAACATCCATCCACTTTCCTACAAATGACTCAAATTTATCCTTCTTTATGGCTGACTAGTACTCCATCACATATAAATACCACATTCTCCTTATCCACTCATCTGTTGTTGTTCATATAGGCTACTTCCATAATTGAGCTATTGCGAATTGTGCTGCTATATACATAGACATACATATATAAGTGTAATATAACTTTAACATTTTTGGGACGACACCCAGGAGAGGAATACCTGCCTCAAATGAAATTGTTATTTTCAATTTCTCAAGTAATCTTCATAGTGACATTCATAGTGGTTTTATTAGTTTACATTCCCACTACAATGTAGAAGGGTTTGTTTTTCCCATAACCTTGCCAGCATTTATTATTTATTTTTTTGAGTCTTTGATCATAGCCTTTCTTACTGGTATAAGATGGAATCAGAGATTTTTTTGATGATATTTCTCTAATGATCACAGATGATGAATGCTTTTTCATGTACTTATTTTGTCATTTCTACTTCTGAGAAGTATCTATTCATTTACATAAGCCATTTTTAGTGAGCCCTTTATTTTGGAGTTTCTATTTTTTGAATTCTTCATATATTCTTTGTATTTGTCTGCTATCAAAAGAGTAGCTGGAAACATTTTTTTCCCAAACTGTAGGTTGTCTCTTCACTCTTCTGGTAATATTCTTTGAGGTGCAGGAAATTTTTAAATTGATATAGTCCCATTTGTTAGTTCTTGTTTTGTTTTGTTTTGTTTTGTTTTTGTGGGTACCGGGGGGTCGACCTCAGGACCTCACGTGCCAGGAGGTGCTCGTGCTGCTGAGCGATATCACCGGCCCCTTTTTCATATGTGGGTTCCGGGAGTCGAACTCGGGCCCTCGCGCTTGCCGGGCAGGCGCTTAAGCCGCTGAGCCATCTCACCAGCCCCATTTGTTAGTTCTTGCTATTATTTCCTGTGCAATTGCATTTCTGTTAAGAAAGTACTTGCCGGGCCGGTGAGATGGCTCAGTGGCGTAAGTGCCTGCCTTGCAAGCGCGAGGGCCCGAGTTCGACTCCCGGATCCCACATACGGAAAAGGGGCCGGTGATATCGCTCAGCGGCACGGGCGCCTGTTGGCGTGCGAAGTCCTGAGGTCGACCCCCCGGTACCCACAAAAAAAAAAAAAAGAAAGTACTTGCCTATCCATATGTCTTCAATAGTTTGACCTTCCAGCAGATTTCATCTTCCAGCAAATTGAGGGTTTCTGTTTTAATATGTAGATAGTTGATCCATTTTAATGTGATTTTAGTAGAGTGTGAGATATGGGTTTAGACTCATTCTTCTCCATGTGTATAACCTGTTTTCTTCACACCATTTGCTGAAGTTATCTTTTGTCCAATATATGATTTTGGCAACTTTTCTAAAAAGTTAGATGGCTGATGGTGCATGGGGTTGTTTTTGCATGTGTTGATTCTATTTTATTGGTCCACATTTTTTTTTGTGCCGGTACTGTACTGTTTTTACTTTTGTAGCTTAGTAGTATATCTTAAAATCTGAGATAGTAATGCCTCTTGTTCACTCTTGTTGCTCAAGATTGCTGTGTTTGTTTTGATTGTCTTCTGGCTGAATTAAATTTTAGGAATTTTTCTAGTTTTGTAAAGAATGTTGGAATATTGATTGGACTTGGAATAAATCTATATTTCATTCTTTATTTTGCTATTGTGACAATATTGGTTGTGCCTATTGAGGAACATGAGATTGTCTGATGTCCTCTTCAAAGTACTATAGTTTTCATTCTGGAGTCCTTTCACTGCTTCTAGGTTAAGTAAATTCCTAGGTATTTAATTTGATTTTTAAATTTTTTAATTCTTATTAGTACATGTTTGTAGTATATGATAATTACATTCATTGTAGGAATTTGGTACATGAACCCAAAACTGTGGCTGACCTGATGCTGTTTCATTCATTTCAAATGTGGCCATAAAGGCTCACAGGCCAAGACTAACTTCACTCTGGGCAAAAGCCAGGTTGATGGAAAATAATGAACAAAATTATTTCTCTCAAAGAAGATAGCTTGTAGCTAACCAAGCAAATAACGCCAAGCCTTTGCAATTCTTCCCAAGCAAGATTCATTGTAGATCAATGTGTGTTGAACATTTCCCATGCTTTCATTTCCTGAAGGAAAATTTTATTGTGGTTGTTTCAATTTTGTATTTCTCTTTGGTGTGTGGGTGGATATCATTTAGCTTATAGATCACTGGATCATGAGGAGTCATATTTTGAGTTGAGGGGATGACTACCCATTACCAAAAATTCCTGAGTTTTGAGATGAATGAGGCAAGATGAGAATCTCTTTAGGAAGGAGATGAATATGGTCCATGACAGTGTAGGAGTGTTTATGTGCAGGGAGGATGTGGATTGTGGCAGACTCTGATAGTTCTCCAGCAGTATTTATTTACCTTTTTGTTTTTTTTTATTTTAAAGAAAATTGGTAGTATTAGGTAAAAGTAACAGGAAAAACCAACAAGGAAAAACATAACTACTAAAAAATGGAGAGTAAACTAAAGGGGAAAAATACTAAGAGAACAAATTAAAAGACAGCAAGAAAAGAAATATAGAATAAAAGAGGACATAATCAAACAAATACAGAAAGATACTATTAATAAAAATGGGAGGATGGGAAATAAAACTCCAAACACCACCAACAACAAAAAAACCCAAAAGACAAAAAACAGCAACAAAAGATTCAAAACTCAATAGAGAAAGAAAAAGAACTGGATCAAAATAAGAAACAAAAATATTCCTATATATTTCCAAATGAGTGGTTTACTTCCAGAACCCATGGTCTTTGGACTCCATAATGTCACAGTCCTCTCCCCCCAATTTGTAGCTTATGGATTTGTGAAGTGATTCGTCTTCTCAAGAGGTCCCCCTCTCTATAAAACCCAGTCCATGGCAACTTCGCAAGCCCATCCCCATTAATGTTAGTAATATGGAGAAGCAATCAGACCACTGATCTCCTGTTTAGGCAGTGGAGCAGGAGCTCAGGTAGACTGTTGGACTCAGTACTATTGTCTTCATATCCAGCCACCTCTGAAGTCCAGACATGCTGAATCTTACTTCTCACCACAGAATGCAGGCCCTGTGTCCTTCATGGCCTGACCCTGAATTTCCTGGGTATCTAGGTGTGTGTATGTCTAACTCTAACCCTCTCAGTCTGTTGCCATGGTTGTCTCTTGCCCATTCACTGTGGTAGGGTAATACTTCAGTCCTGGAGTGAAGTTGTAGTGTAGTTGTTCTGTGGCTCAGTCCCACAAATTATCCCTTTCACTGAATGGCACCTGCTAAATTCCCTCTGGTAATATGGTGAGTGCTGCTTTCTTCTCCAATAATATCCCACCATGAAGAAGGCACTCTCAAGGTAAATCTCCATACTTTTTTTTTTATTTTACAACTGTGGACTTTTCTTGGGACTAGCGTTTTTGTTTCATCCATATGTTCTTCCTGAAACAGTAAGCTCTTAGGGCAAGATTATCACTGCTCTGAATTATTGGCTTCTTCCTCAATCAGGTCAATTGTTCGATAGTCACCTGTGCAGCCCTCTGCTGAGGGGAACCAATGTGTAGAGCCTGCTAGGAGTTGGAAATTTGAGGTTTGTAGGCCACAGTGGGCAGATCCAACCTCACATGGCACACAGAGGTTCATTATTGGTGTGTACAAAAGCTATTGATTGTTTTATTTTTATGTATACCACTTCTGAATTTGGTTATCAGATCTAAATATCTTCTCATGCAAAGAGTAGTGTCTTCTAAGTATAAGATCGCGTTGTCAATCAACAGGAATAATTTGACTCCTTCTTCCTATTTGACACATTTTATTTCTTTCTCTTGCCACATCATTCTGCCTAAAATTTCAAGTACAGTATTGAAAAATAGTGCTAAGAATGGACATTTTTGTCTCGTTCCTAATTGTTAGAGGAAGTATTTTCAGTTTTTCCTCATTCAGGCTTTGGCTATGAATTTATCATATATAGCCTTCATTAAGTTTAGATAACATCCTTCTATATGTATTTTCTTCAGGGCTTTTATAATGAAGATATATTAAAATTTGCAAAGGCTTTTTGTGCACTTATTGGGATGCTCATGTGACTGCATATGATGTATTATTTTTTATTTGCTTATGTTGAACCCAGCCTTGGATACTTGACATAAAACCAAATTAAGCACGGTGTCTTATCTTTCTTAATGGGTTGTTGAATTCAGTTTTTGAGTATTTTATTGGCAATTTTTGAATCTAGGTTCATTAAGGATATTGACCCACTGGTGTGTGTATGTGTGTGTGTGTCCTCTTATCTGATATTGGTATCAGGGTGAAATGAGGTATGATACAAGAAATTTTTAAAATGGGCAAAAAATAGAGACAAATATTTTAAATTTGCACTTTTGATAAAAGAAGAAAACCCTCGAGCTTCAGGGCACAAAAGTTGCTAAAGACCCTTTCTTTTTCAGGAAATTCACTCAAGAAAATACCAAAACATCTTAAAGAAAAAAAGCCTGTAGTTTGGGCTATGGGCCTGTCTTTTCACCTGCATGCTCTGCTTCTTCCATCCTCAAGGAAGCAGCAATATTAATAGGTAGATATCTAAATTTTTTACACAAGTAAATGGTTTACATTTTGAAATAGCCTGACATATGGGTCACCTGACAGACAGTAGGACTACACTTCTTAGATCACACCACTTGACTCCACAAGAGTGTGAGATACTTTTCTCTCTCTCTTTCTCTCTCTCTCTCTATCTCAAGGGTCCACACACTCCCTCATTTTTAATTTTAGAAAGAAAAAATACCAATGAATATAATGATACAGAGTTTCAAAACAAGATAGTAGGAAATTAACAATGGTTAATATATTGCATATTGTTATTTTCAAAGTGGTTGCTCAGATTGCAAGATATAGGCATGCAAAATTGATCAAACAATATAAGCACAAACTGTTCTTTTCAATGAACTTAAAGAAGTTAGTAGTATAATTATTTTAGCTATTTTGTGTTTACATATATATATTATTTTCTTTTCCCTTCCTTCTTTTCTCCTTTCCCCGATCCCAGTTCTTTTCTTTTGAGCAGTTTCTTTCCCTTTCACAATATCTATTGTACATTTAGGATCTTATTTACTCTTTCAGTTTCTCACACTAGGGAGACAATATGATGTTTATACACGTGAGTTTCATTTATTTCACTAATGACTATGGTCTCTAGTTGCACCCATTTACCTATAAAAGCCTCGAGTTTATCCTTCTTTATAGCTGAGTAGTACTCCATTATATAAAAATACCACATCTTTTTTATCCATTCCTTGTTTGATGGGCATTTGTGTTGTCTCCAAGACTTAGCTATTACAAGTTGTGCTGCTATAAACATGGGTGCACATATATTGCTGTGGTATGATGTTTTTAATTCTTCTGGGAAGATACCCAGAAGGAAAAGAGCTGGGTTAAATAGGATCTCTAATCCCAGTATTTTGAGGAACCTCCACACTGATTTCCACAAGGGTTGTACCAGTGTACACTCCTGCCAACAGTGGAGAAGGGTTCCTTTTTCCCCACATGCCAGCCAGCATTTGTTATTGGTTGATTTCTTGATGATAGCCATTTTTTCTGGGGTGAGATGAAATCTCAGTGTTGTTTTAATTTGCATTTCTCAAATTACCAATGGTGTTGAACATTTTTTTTCATATATTTATTTACCATTAGTATTTCTTCAAAGTCAACACTTAAAAATCAATAGCATTCCTGTGCACACTCTATTTCTTTGAGTATGTATTTCTGAATTTCTGCCTAATAAAATCTTCCCCATGCTTCTTACTTGCACATTCCAAAACTTCCTTTTCCTCAATAGGAGTCAGTGAACCTCAAAATATTGGATGTTTAGGGTGTGCTATGTTCCTCATCTCAGCTTCTTAGACCCAGCCTGGTGATATTTTCTCTTGGCAAGCCATCCAGGAAATAAAAGAGGCATTGAAACCATAACTTTGGTAAGTCCAGCCAAATATCTTTCTTTATTCTTCCCTGCTTTGGTCAACATCTTGCTCTGAAATGGAGTTTCCACCAACCCCTCACCCTCTTCAAGCATAGTTTATCTCTTTCTTTTCTTTTCTTTCCTTTTCTCTCTTCCTAGCTACAAACTTTTGCAGCTATGAACTCAAACTGAGAAACAGTCCACTGGTTTTCTCTTTTCATCCTTTCTTTCCTAAAAAGCCCCAATCCCCTTCTTGTCTATTCCCTCCCACTCAGAGGTCTGCATCTGTCAAAAACTCAAATCATTTTAAATTTTCTGATACTAGTTACCAGGGAGAGGCATGGAGATGGAGGATAGAGGGAGATCAATCAAAGCTGGGAAACCCAGGAAGAGTTCTAATGGCTCCAGGGAAATTTCCTAGTGTGTTGCACCACATTGGAGGGGGGAGGGGAACTGTGTGGTTTCTGTATTTTCCTGCAGGTAGGAAAGGCCCAAAGGATGGGCTCTATTTCAGCCCTTCTCAGCTGTCTACCATGACCTTTCTTGGTCCTAGATTATAGATCTATCTGTCTAACACTGCCTACTGGTACTTTTTTCTGAAGCCTGGTGCTATTGCTTTTCTAATGCTAGCTTGCTTCCTCCCTCCACCTTGTTTCGTTCTGAGATTCTTATGATAAACTTTACCTCAATTTTATCTCCCTGTCCAAACTGATATGTGATTCATATCTGTACTTCATAGGAGATGTTTCTAGACATTTTAAATTCTCTATGAATTCCTTATATATTTTACAGGTCGCTAGATATAAAGATCTTTGGAGTAAACTTTGAGTAAAGCCCACCTGTTGTGTACAACTCCTTTTTCCTGCTTTCCTGATCTGTTGATGCAGGTTGGAATAGCTACATGGCAGGAGCAAGGACACTTGTCCTGGACATGAGCAGGAGATTTCAGCATGACTAGCAGTGATGCCTGGACTAGTCAATGACAGAAAACAGAGCATAGCTGCCCTCTGAGTAGTACTGACTCTGGGGTAACAAAGCAGAGCTAGGTCCCTGGGAAGTTCCTACTCTGTGGTAATAGGTCAAGTCTGCTAATTATGGGTAGTTTTGGCTGTGAGGTACAGGGAAAAGCTGCAATTTATAGGCAGTTCTCTTCTGGGAAATGAGGTGAGGGAATCAACCTCCCTTCTTTGAGTTAAATTATTCACCAAAGTTTATGCAGGACTGGGTTGTGTGTGGATCAAGCTGTACTGTAACTAAGCTGTTTTGGGATTGTAGTTCAGTGGTAGAGTGAGTGTGATAGTCAACTGATTGTGTTAATTTTAATAAGAAATCCCCAACCAAATTGGATTGGAATACTTCTTAGTGTGGCTGAAGTGATTTACTGAAGACAGAAGACACAACTTGGGTGTGAGTGGCACCAACCAATAGGCTTGTTGCCTAAATAGAATAAAAGGGAAATGAAAAAGGAAGAATTGCTTTTATTTCTTTGAAGAAACTCCAGTCTTCACCTTGTAGCATCAGGCAAGTGGTCTTTCAGGGGCCAGGGATTTTCAATGATCTCGTGTCTCCCCCATGTGTCTCCAGGTCCTTTACCTTCACTGCAGTGAAGAATAGGGAAGTGAGGCAAGGCTGGCTCAGAGCTCAAGGCTCCTAGAAGAGAATGATGAACTCAGGTCCCCCCACCACATAAAGAGGAAGTCAGAAGTGAAAGTAATATGAGACAGAAGTTTATTTATAAGGTCATGAATGCAACGGACAAGTGCCAAGCAACAGGAAGCACTACAAGGCAGGGAGTACTACACTGAGTTTCCCAATAGTCAGGGTACCACTATAATCAGAATTATAGGGGTAAGCTGGTTTCTAAAAATGACTGTTTCACTGATTGGTGTAATCTAAGCCAATCAGAATCTTAGTCTTTTGTTTCTGGGTTGAGGAAATGTCGGGGGCTAAAGAGGGACAACATGTAATAGTTTCACAAGAGCTAGCTTCCTCAAGTACATAGTGTATGATAAGCTCGTGGTAAATATACAACCATCAGCCACCCAGGTCTTGATCTATACCATCACTATCCATATTTCCTCAAACTGTCCCTACAACCTTCACCTTAGACATTGTCTCCTGGCTTCAAACACAGAATCTTCAGCCTTCCAACATCCACCCTTTGGCCTCCTGATAAGCACTTGTACAGGACACTACATTGAGCTCCAGATTTTCAACCTCCAACTAGATCCTTTGGTTCTCCAGTGTGCAGACTGTTCTTTTACACTCTTCCACAAATGACCCTGCAAGAAGTCATTCTAAGTTTATCTTATTAATTCTTACCTATTTATATATCTTACATTAAATCTGTTTCTTTGGTGCCCACTGACTGATACACATTTTGGTACCCAGCTTGGCTCTAAAGAAACAAAACCATACAGATAATGTTTTTAAAGGGCTTTAGTGCTTCCTGGAGTTGGCTTTCTGATTTGATGAGACCTATCTTACATTAAATCTATTCCCTAGTGAGATAGAGTGAGTATCCACCCAATATTCTTAAAATGTTGTACTTTACCCCCACCACCACATAGAAAGGAGGAAATAAATGACAGTTACAGTAAACATAGCAGTGAGACAATTACAGCAATAAGATACAAACTAAGTACCAACTGTGACATCCACAACTCTAACAACAAAAATAACAAAAATATATTAATCATCATTTTCATTGCTGGGGCTGTACCCCCACCTAGTAGCCATAAGTAAAAGTCAAACAGGTTGATTTGACTCATAGTTTCAGAGTGTTCAGCCTGGAGTCAGCTGGCTGCAAGGCATAAATGGCATGGCAGAAAGGTCTGGTAGAGGAAATCTCCATTTATGGCAGCCAGGAAGCAGAAAGAGAAGAGGCAGACAGTGATTTGTATACCCTCCAAATGCATGCCTTCAGTGGTCTCCACTTCCTAACATCGTATTCAGATATGGATTAACACATTGATGAGTATAGTGTCCCCATGATCCAAAAGTCTCACCTCTGAACACATGAGGTTTTGTGGGGAGGCATTATAGATCTAAGCCATAACAAACAATGATTGTGAAAACAAAGATAATATTAGCTAAATTGTTTTAAAATATGTAAAGAGGTAGTGGTAGAAAAAAGAGTAATGAAGCATGGTGAAGATGCAGGCCCAGTTCTAAGAGTAAACACAACCAATGACACAAGATGCCTTGAGAAATAACTGTTAGAATTTCAGAGCCAGAGGAGACTTAAAGAACATGTGCATCATGGATTCTCAAAATGGCAGTGTGGCAAGTGGCAGCAGTTCAACCTCTCAAGATTTGGAATATAAACAAGCTGTATAACTATCTTAATTACACATATATATACACACATATATTCCTTTTCCATTTTTCTTAGTTCATTGAAAATAATGGTTTGTGCTAATATTGTTTGGACAACATTTCATGCCTATATCTTGTACTCTGAGTAACTACTATGAAGATAAGAATATGCAATGTATTAATTATTGTTACCCTCCTATTAGCCCATTTCAAACTCTGTTTTTTTATTTTTATTTTTTTCCCTTTAAAATAAAAAAAAAAAACCAAACACTGGAAAATAACAATTTGGGGAAGACTTAAAAAATAGAGAGATTTAGATCCCTGGGAATTGCGAAGGAACTGACAGGAAAATTAAAGATACTGAGAAATTGATGAGACAGAGCACAATACAGAGAAGGTAATAAAACAGTCTAGAGTTTCTCCCCAGCCTGACTCTGCTGAAGGAGGTTTGTGCTGGGGGCTCCAGGGAGAATCAACATTGGAGTGAACCAGCAGTTGTTGTGATCTGGAGGGATGGCATGAGGTATTGATCTTATGAGATTCCTTCCACAGGCAACAGGTAGAGAAGGATCCCAGTGCAAGTGCCCACCATATCTCTGGAGAGAGTGTGAAGTTGGGTGCCATTCCAGGAAAGGGTTGAGTGTTTTAACCTGGGATTCAGAACCGCTGTGAGATGGATTCACTTCTGGGTTCCCAGTGCAACCTTCCATAGTGACTGGGTGAGATATAGCTTGAGAGAGAGCTGCAGACAAGGAACAAGTTGGAAAGAGACCCATGAGGTGTTTGAGCTTGATCCAAAAAGCACACAGGCCCAAACTGTCCCATGGCCAGAGGCCAGGCTTAAGTTGAATTGGATTTGAAACTCTCAGCATTGAATGTTCAAGCCCACACATCACTGATAGCATCTGTCATGGATTGGGAATCTGATTGCCTGCCTTATCTGCCGGCACAAACGGGGACGTGTCTTGGGTTGGACATTGCCACAGCATAAACAGAATAGTCTCTGGAATGGAGGGGGATGAATTGAAAAACCACAGACCTTAATATTATGTAGAGAAAACTGAGAATTGCTAGCCTAAAAATTATGGATCCTGGAAGGAAACTACTTTTATTTTAAGTTCCCACACACCTCAGGAAAAAAACCCCAAAAGAAACAAATAAGCAAACCAAAAGCAAAATAAACAAACAAACATAATAATAGAAACATGAGAAGACAAGGCAAAAATTCCTCCCAATTCCCCCAAAACCAATCAAGGGGGCAATGAGGGGAATAAAAGCTAAAGACACACACTTGAATTATGAGAGAGAATAACAGAAAGACAAAAACAAATAAAAGGGGTGCTCTGTAGAATCACAGAAGATATAACTAAACAATGCAAGTAATAAACAAATTGGTCAGGGAACTTTCAGAAGACACCAGTAAAAAGCTAGCTGAGCTAAAAAATGATACCAAACCAAACGGATACCAAAAAATGATACCAAAATGATACCAATGAATGACCAGTTTTTCCAAAGTTTTGGAGTCCATCAAATAACTCCAGGAGATTAAATTTATATTAAAATACATGTAACAGAAGCTACCAATAAGGGCAGAATTTCAAAATAAAATGGTAGAGATTCTTTCAAAGATGTAGTATTCAAACAACACAAAAAACAAGAAAATATGAAAATGAATCCAACACATCCTGGACAATGCAAAGAAGACTAACCTAAGATTAATTGGAATAAACAAAAAGTCAGAAGACATCACAAATGGCATAAAAACCTCTTTACAGAATTAATAGCATAAAATTGGCCAAATATATAGGTAAATAAATAAACATACAGGTGATTGAGGTATATAGAACCTCGAAAAGCCATGATCAAAAATAAAACTTCCCACATCACATTACAGCTAAAATACCAGAAGTCCAACTCAGGGACAAAATCTTAAAAGCTGTTAGAGAAAAGAAATGGTTCAATTAAAGAGTTAAATCCATTAGAAATACAGCACATTTCTCAATGCAAAACTTAAATCCATAAAACAACAACAAAAAAGGAAACCAGAGGAACTATGTAAAACTATGGAAATAAATCAACATTCTCTTGAATAATCAGTGGAGCCCAGAAAAAATCAAGGAAGGCATTTAGACAGTTTCTAAAATCAAATGATGCCATTACAACATACTGGAACCTATGAGACACAATGAAAGCAGTTCTAAGAGGGAATTTTATAGCTGTGAACGACCACATCAGAAAAAAATGAGGAGCTGGGGATATAGCTCAGTGGCACGGTGCCTGCCGTGCAAGCGTGAGGTCCTGAGTTCGATTCCCAGTCCCCCCCCAAAAAGAAACACAGAAAAAATGAATGAGTTCAAATAAATAACTTAATGATGCACCTCAAAGTCCTAAAGCTGGTATAAGGAAACATAAAGATCAGATTCATGAAATTGAGACTAAAAAACAATACAAGGAATTAACGAATTGAAGATCTGGCTGTGGAAATGAATTAAAAAACTTGAGAAAATCCCAGGTAATTTTACTAAAAAAGAGAAGACTTCAAGTCAATGCAACTAGAAATGTGAAATCACAATGAATTCTGCCAAGATCATTGGTAACTACTTTAGAACTTGGATTCTAATAAAATGGAGAATTTTAAGTAAATGGATAAATTTCTAGATGCATATAAACAACCAAGGCTGAACCAAGAAGATATAAAAATCTTGAATAATCCAATTTCAGTCAATGAAATTGAAGGAGTATTAAAGAGCTATCAACTGAAAGAAGCCCTGGTACCAATGGATTCACTGCTTAAATCAGCAAATTAGAGGTCAAAGGCTAATAATCTTCAAACTCTTTAATGAAATCAAATCAAAAGGAAAAGAGTACTCCTAAACTCATTTCTGGAAACTAGAATTACCCTGATGCCAAAACTAGAAAAGCATCCAACCAAAAAACAGAACTGCAGGCCACTTTCTTTAATGAACATAGACACAAAATTCCTCAATAAGATACTGATAAACAATGAAAAAAATTTCAAAATGATTATGCATCATGACCAAGCAGTATTCATTCCACAGATGCAGGGATGGGTCAACATCTGAAAATCAATAAATGTAATACACGACATAAACAGAAGTAAGTACAAAAAATGCATGATCATTTCAATAGATGTAGAAAAGGCCTTTGACAATACCCAACATCCATTCATGATAAATAACTTGAAGAAAATATGTATAGAAGCACCTTATCACAATCTGATAAAAAAATCATTTAAAACAAACCAAAGGCTGATATCATATGAAATAGGAGAGACTGAACCTTTCCCTCTAAAATCAGGAATAAGGTAGGGCTGCCATAACCACTCCTGTTCCATATTGATCTTGAAATATTAGCCAGAGCAATCAGGCAAGATAAATAAATGTGAAGGATATGTATATGAAAGGAAGATATTAAATTATCATTATTTGCAAATGACATGAAATAGAAGATGCAAAATTTCCGACAAAACTCCCCAAATTAATACCAAATATATAATAGCATTGCAAGATACAAAGTCAACACAAAAAATTATTTACTTTCCTGTACAACAATAATAGACTCACTAAGAGATTATGGAAACAGTAGGTTTCACAATGGCATTGTTATGGCTTGTACCTAGATGTCTCCCCAAAGTCTCATGTGCTTATAGTTTGAGCTTTCTGGAACTGGTTGGATCTAGATTTCGTGACACTTGGATTAAGAATGTGTGGTACTGAATTAGTCTACGGACTGGAATAACCATAGCTCTGGGTGTCATTGAATGGATTTACTGAAGACAGAAGCCCCAACCTGAGTGTGGGTGGCACCACACAGAAGGATTGTAACACAGATGGGATAAAAGGAAAAGGCAGACTTACTGCATCTCCTTGCTGCTGCTTGCTTTTTTTGCTGCCTTCTACCTGTCACACCGTGAACTGTTTTCCCTCTCTGATGCCCCTCTGACATATAACCCTGCCTTGGAACCACCTGACTATAAACTAAAAACTCTACAAACTGTGGTTTTAAAATCTTTTAAATCTTTCCTCCTTCAGTTTGTGGGCATTGGGTATTTTTTCTCAGCAACAGGAGGAAATAACTAAGACAAGCATCCAGAAAAATTAAATACTTAGGAATTAACTTACCCAAGGAAGAAAAACAACTCTAAAAATCAAAACTACAATACTCTGAAAAAGTAGATCAAAGAGGATATCAGAAAATGGAAAGATATTCCATTTCTTGATGGACAGAACCAATACAGTCAAAATAAATCCAAATTTAACAGAATTCCAATCATAATTCCAAAAGCATTCCTCACAGAACTAGACAAACCTATCTTAAAATTCGTATGCAACCAGAAGAGACCTAGAATAGCAGAAACAATCATTGACAATAAAAGCAAGGCAGGAGGCATCACAATCCCTGACTTTAAGTTATGCTGCAAAGCTACAGTAAACAAAAACAAAAACAAAAACAAAAACTTGTAGATCAATGGGCTGGAATAGAAGATGTAGAAAAAACTCCAGGCACACTCGGCTTCTTGATCTTTGAGAAGGGAGGCAAAAACCTTTGCTGTTGGGCCAGTGAGATGGCTCAGGGGCGTAAGCGCCTGCCTTGCAAGCACGAGGGCCCGAGTTCGACTCCCGGATCCCACATATGGAAAAGGGGCCACTGATATCGCTCAGCGGCACGGGTGCCTGTTGGTGCATGAGGTCCTGAGGTCGACCCCCCAGTACCCACAAAAAAAACTTTTGCTGGAGGAAACATAGCTTCTTCAAAAGATGGTGCTGAAAAACTGGCTGTCCACATGCCAAAGATTGAACCTAAACCCACATCTTTCAGCAAGCACTACACTAAAATTAAAATGGATCCAAGATCTAAATATTAAAACAGAAACGGTCAATGTGCTGGAAGACCAAATATATAAAACACTTGAAGACATAAGCATAAGAAAGGACTTGCTGAACAGAACCCCAGTTGCGCAAGAATTAATATGAAAAATCAACAAATGAGATCATATCAAATTAAAAATCTTCTGCACAACAAAGAAACCACTAGAAGAGTGAAAAGACAACTTACAAAAATGGAAATAAATTTTGCCAGCTATTCCTCAGCACAAATATCTAGAATATACAAAACCTCAAAAAAATTTTGATCCCCAACATTAAAAGCCCCAATCAAACAATGAGCAACTGAAATGATTAGACACTTCTCAGAAAAAGTACAAATGATTGATAAATACATGAAAAATATTGAACATCACCGGGCATTAAAAATATTAAATTAAAAGAACACATATTTCATCTCACACCAGAAAAAATTACTATCTTCAAGAAATGAAATAATAACAAATTCTGGAGAAGATATTGGGAAAAAGAAAGTCTTCTTCTGTTTTGGTGGGAGTGTTAACTAGTATAACCAGTATGGAAATAACTATGGAGATTCCTCAAAACACTAAAACTAGAAATTCCATTTAACCCATGAGTTCCCCTTCTAGGTATCTTCTTTTTTTTTTTTTTGTTATGGGTACCGGGGGTTGACCTCAGGACCTCGTGCGCCAGCAGGCGCCCATGCCGCTGAGCGATATCATTGGCCCTTTTTTTGTATGTGGGTTCCAGGAGTTGAACTTGGGCCCTCATGCTTGCCAGGCAGGTGCTTATGCCACTGAGCCATCTCACCGGCCCTAGGTATCTTCTTGAATGTGTTAAAGACATCATATTACAGTGATGCATGTATACCCATATTTATAGCAGCACAATTCACAATAGCTTAATCTTGGAAGAGGTTTTTATGTACATCAACAGATAAATTGATAAAGAAAATGATATTCATAGATAATGGGGTATTACTCTTCAATAAAGAAGGATAAACCTGAGTCTCTGGCAGAAAAATGGATACACCTTGAGACCATAATATTAAGTGAAATAGATCAGACACACAAGCTTAAATGTTGCTTATGTTACTCTTATATGAGAAGTTCAAAATATAAATAAAAAGCAAAATGAAAGATAGCCAATATGTAACAGTCAGTGATCATTAGAGAAACAGATTTAATATAAATATATATAAGGATAAATATATAAGGATTTACAAGATAGACTTACAATTAGCCACCTACAGAATCAGCTATGGAAGAGTACAAAAAGGCTGTCTGAATACTGCAGATCCAAAGGATACATCAAAGGTCAAAGTTCTGGAGCTTACTGTAGTGTCCTAAGCAAGTTCATGTCAAGAGGCCAAATAGTTGGCAATGGAAGTTTGAAGAGCTGCTCTGGAAGCCAGGAGATGGTTTCTAAGGTGAAGGTGAAGACTGAAGCTCCGCTGAAGAAACAGGACTGAGCCTTCCTTCATTGTCCTTTTTATTCCATTGGTGCTACACACACCCAGGATGAGGCTTCCATTATCCACACCCAGATCTATGCTAAGCCAATTTAGTTATCACACTCTCTTAAGCCATGTTCACACACCCTGGATCCAGCCACCCCAAAAGGCCCCACCTATGAGCACATGAGGCTTTGGGGGACATCTATATACAAGTCATAACACAACAGGAAATCACATGATAGACCTTTAGCATATGGGAATGGAACCAAGCGACAGAGGGAGAAGAGAGAGAGGGAACAGAAATGAGATTTTAAAAAGTAGGAACTGGGATGAGTTGTGTACATGTACAAAGTCACCATGAGGTATGTGATCATTACGTACAACAAACATGTACAAAAAATATATATAGGAGAAGGGGTCCAATAGATGTGGGGTGGAGGAAGGGTAGGGGAATATGATGAAGAAAAGAATCAAGATGTGTTGTGTTCATGTACCAACTCTCCATAACAAATGTAAATATTAAGTACTGCAAACATGTACCAATAAAAATAAAAGATGCAATGATATAATTAATTAAGAAAGAGGAAAATGCAAAGATGAAATCAAAAGAAAATTTGTAATATTCAAAAAGGAAAAAAGAAGAAAGCAGAAGGTAAAATATTATGTCAAAAAGGCATGAAATAAAAATGAATTTAGTAATAATTAATAATAATAATAAAAATTTAAAAGGACAATAAAAAGAATTTGTCTACCAGTGGAAGAAAAGACAGATGAACAAAAATCTAAAAGAGAATAAAACTAAAGAAAATGCAAATAAGTAAAAAAAACCCTATACTTATATTGAACTTTAATAAAGATTCACATGAAGCAATTACTAAATACATAAATACTTTTAATAAAAAAGGGAGAATTTTTCTACACTGAGATAGTCAGTAGTGTGGAATAGATGGATGACACTACTAATTTGCACATTTTTCTCTGACATCTTGGGCTGTGTGCTACTCACGGAGAGCAATGCTGATTTGTAAAAATTCTTCCCCTTTTTGTGTTGCTCACTTGTCTGCTGATTTTAGTGGTTTGGGACCAGAGCTGGCTGTAATAATATTGAGCTTCCATTGCTCTCTAGTATAAGGTAGCATGGAAGGGAAAATTTTGTCAGCTGGAGTTACTCTAGGGCTGGGTGGATGCCATGTTCTGTTCCATATCTGGGTCATTCCTGCCCTCCAAGAGACTGGGAGAGTGGGACAACCAACTCCCCTGGCTGGAGGCCACTTGGCAGTTCTTATGCAATCCACTATCCATAACTGTGGCTTTCAAAGGACTAATCCCTGCATGTTGTCACACTCCTGATCCTCTTCAGTGGGCTACTGAGCCATGAATCTTTGTATGAATTTGATTTTTGTAACTGTTTTTTTTTTTTTTTGACACTGGTAATTGAAACCTAGGTCTTGCACATAATAGGCCAGTGCTCTACCATGGAGTTATGTCCCAAGCCCATTTATTTTACTTTGAGATAAGGTCTTGTTAAGTTGTATAGGGTGGCCTTGATCATGTGATCCTCCTCCTTTAGCATCCTGGATAGCAAGGATTATAGACATGCATCTCTATACCCACCTAGTGCACCAGTCTTAAAGGTAAACTGGCGCCACTCTCTTCCAACCCAAATCCCACTACATATATTATTTAATGCACCTTCTTCAATGATGTTCCACCATGGTCATGCTGGGCCATAGAATAGACACTAGCTGAGAATGTGGCAATACATGCTGTAATTTCCAGGGCAGAGGAGAATATAGAGCTTATATTCACCAAAACAGCAATCTAGGGTGTAATCTTTATGAGATTGTTCCCTACAACATGTCACACTAAGTTCAGAAAGGCAGAAAGCTTCTCAAGTGCCAGCCCACTATATAGATAGCTCCTTGATCAGATAAATTTAGACTGCCTTTCTGCTGCAAATGTCTCTTTGTACCAATTTTATCCTCTATGTCTCTCTTCCCCTCTGTGTCTCTATGTCTCCCTCATCATGGAACCCTGCCACTTCCATAGGCTCAGTACTTATATGTTTCTTCTCAGACTCTGTTCTGATGACCAGAATCACTTGTTCTTTCTAAGTTTCTGACTGCCCAACATGAACTTCAGTGCATTCCTCCCAACACCCAATTCACTGAATAACTGCTTTCTAGATCTTTTGATTACTATCTCTGGAGAGGCTAGAAAGTGTTGCCTTCTTTCAGTCCACCATCTTGACTTCCTCACTCCTTGATCACTTCTTATTATCACAATTGCTAACACCTGGATCCTGTGCCTCCTGTCTGATTTTTGTGCTTCTGCTTTTGCTCTTCAATAAGTCCATTCTCATAATAACTGCTAGAGAAATATTAATAAGTTTTCAGATTGTTACTCCTCTGCTTTAAAAACTGACATTTTCTCATCTTATTCTGAGTAAAATCCAAAGTCTTTATACTCTCGTACACAGCCTTGCATCATGTCAGTTCACTATTCCTACTTTAATCTCATGTCTTGCCACTGTTCACATTAGTCTGCTTGTCCTCTAACACACCAGTTGCATTCCTAAATTAAGGATTTTGTACTTTGTTATTTACTTTACCTGAAATGTTTTTTCCTCAAATATCTGTGAAGGCTTATTCACTCAATTTCTTCTAGTGTTTATGCACATACCATTTTATCAAGTAGAGCCTTTTTAGCACCTCCATCTAAAATTGCAACTTTACCTTATCTACATGATTCCTGTCTCACTTAACTTCATAATATGTATTAATAACATACACGTACCATATGTTTACATTGTTTTATATTTTGGGAGTACGTTTCCCTGTATGTAAAATGAAACTGATAAATTTATCTGTCTATTTTAGTACTGTATCCTTAGAGCTAGACACATAGCAGATATTCAGTGTTTACCTGTCAAATGAATAAACAAATGAATAAATGAATGAATTTTAGACATGATGAGATTAGTGAAGCAAATATTGAAAAAAGCATCCAAGTAACAGAAGCAGCATTTACAAAGACTCAGAGATGAAGTAAACATTGACTGGACTACAGATAGTTCAGTCTCACTGGAGCATGTTACTGTGAAAACGAGAGAGTGAAAACGAGACCAGGATTGAATCCTCAGTGTCATTGCAAACCACATTAAAGAGTAGTCTTAATCAAAGTGTTGAACCACTGAAATGTTTAAAGCAGGGGAGAGGCAAGGTGAGATTGGCCCTTGGCCATACCTTTAACACTGACTGGTTTACACATTTAACAAATATGGAAAATAATTTCTAGTAACCATGTAAACAAGAAAATTGGAGTGATTGAATAAAATGAACCAGTTTCCTTACTTATTAAATGTAGAAAATGATAGTATCTACCTCATTCAGGTATTGTGAAATATAAACAAAACTTAGCCCAAGTGCAAGGCATATACTATTGTGCCTAGTAAATTCTTGTTGACTAGGAAGCTCTTCCTTTCCAGTTTTCTTTTGGTGAAGTAATAAAGTGCCACAAATACAAGTAATTCAAAACTTTTGGAGTTATACATACCTAGTCTCAAATTTTAGCTTTGCTATTTCTTCACATTGTAGCTTTGGAAAGTCACTTTAATTATGTAATCCCCAGTTTTATTCTCTTGGAAAGGGATACTGGTATTTTACAGCTCCTAGTTGGGACATTGAAATTAAAACATCTTTGTCCAGTTGAGGCAATGAGCAGGGGTCAACCCTGAAGGAGCATTGATGGTGAAAGTTAGGACAAAGATATGAAGCAGAGGTGAAGACACAAGTGGCCTGCCACTCTTGGTCTTAACTCCTGCCTAGTAGGAACTCAGTCCAACCATTCACTTCATACACTTCAGCATCTCCATTGCCAAACTACAGAGACCAAAAGTAGAGAACATGAGGTAAAATTAGTATTCTTGGTAAAAATCCCAGTATGAATTCAAGATTTTAGCCAAAATTAGTGATACAATATTGGAGTCAGTCTTAAACGTATATTACATCAGTAATGGTCAAGACTAAATGCTTGTCAGAATAAGCTAAAGGTTTTAAGAAAGCACAAGAGTTTGAGCTTCACCCCCAGAAATGCTGATTTAATTGGTCTGGAGTTAGGCCTGGACATCCATATTCTCTCTCCTCTGCTCCTACCTCACGTAATGCAAATATTATATATGGTAAAGAACTGATGTTTAAATACCTATTCTGGACGAGGTGTGAATTCATTGAATCTTTACAACAAACTTACATTGTATTATGTATTCCATTTTATGGAAGAGGTAATTGATAAAAAAATAGCTGAACAGATTTACCAAATGACACATAAATTGTAAGTGGCAGAGATAGAATACTAACTTCTGAATTCAAAGTCCTCCAGCTACTTACTATAAAGTCTTAGAAACCCAGCTAAAGGACAGTTTAAGTCTCAAAAAGAGTTATTTGGAGTGGGCCTCGTGGATTGGGTAGATATTTCATGTATCATAAAGTCTTATGGGCAGCAATATAGTATAGTGACCGAGAGGATAAAAATAGAAGCCAATAATTTCCTGGGTTCAAATCTCATCTCTGTTACTTGGTAGTTACATAGTCAGACTAATTAACCTGTATCAGTTTTATAGCTGAAATTATAATACTACAGAAGATTGTGATTCAGATTAAATAATTTTAATGAGTTTAGAATAGTGCCCAAAGTAGAATAAGTTTTTGAAAAATGAATAAATTTAGAAATATTATACATTCCAAGATCACCTCACAAACCTGGTACTGCCACCTCTGTAGACATAGTTTACCTTAAAGTAGAATCTGTCCAGCGAGCAACCTCCTTTCTCAAATGATGGACATGATGGAGATGGGTAAGGAAGAAGTTCCAATAGCTTCAGACTGGATCCAAAACTTCAAGGAAAGTTAAATCAGGTTCAAAATCTCATGATTGCTTCTAAAGTTAGCTCAATAGAATCAAAAGAGATCAGGAAATAATTCCAAGTCAAAAAATGTTAGAAATCCAGAATCCCAGGCAGTCATAGTTAAAAGTGTGTGGTAAGAAGCAAGTCTCAGGATGGGTCCAGAATAGTTTGGAGCCAACACAAACAAGCTTATGTAATTGTGTTAATTCAGCCTTATGGTCAAGCTTAGTGAGAACACAACTGTCTTTACTGAGAGAGGCATCTAAGATTGAAAGAATATTGGCATTTGAGGACTCTACTGAGGAAAGTTCCAGAACATTTTAACAGATGAGTAACGTAAGAATACAAAATGAAATGGAAAGATATTCCATGTTCATGGATCATAAGAGTCAATAATTTCCTATCAAAATATGACAGAACTAGAAAAAACAATTCTAAAATTTATATGGAATATAAGAGGCCATGGATAGGTAAAGCAATCAGAAGGAAAAAGAACAAAATAGGAAGTATTGCACTACCTGACTTCAAATACTACAAAACTGTAGTGGACTGAAATCTCCATAAAGTGTGAGATAAATAAACCTTTCCTCCTTTAACTTTGGGTGTCAGGTATTGTGTCACAGCAATAGAGAGAAAAGTAACTAACACATATGCTGTGTTGCTAAAGTTGCTTAACTCTAATAAGAGGTTTTTTGATGCAGTTCTTCAGGTGTTTTATGTACCGTATCATGTCATCTGTAAATAAAGATAATTTTAGTTCTTCCTTTCCTATATGTATCTTTTTAAATTATTTATCTTGCCTGATTGCTCAGTCTACTGTTTCCAGTACTTTGTTGAATAGAAGTGGTGATAGTGGATATCCTTGTCTTGTTACTGATTTTAGGGGGAGTACTTATAGATTTTTCCCATTCAGTATGATGCTGACTATTGGTTTGTCAGAAGTAGCTTCTATCACATTCAGGTATAGTCTTTTTACACCTGCTTTCTTCAGGATTTTTATCATGAAGGAGTGTTGGAATTTGTCAAAGCCTTTTCTGCACTTATTAATATGATTATATGGTTTTTGACATTGTTTATATGATGTATTACATTATTGACTTATGATATTGAAACATCCTTGCATCTCTGGGATGGAACCTACTTGATCATGATGTATGATTTTTTGATAATGTACTGCATTCTATTTGCTAATATTTTGTTCAGGATTTTGCATCTATGTTTTTTAAGGAGAATGCCTTGTAGTTTTCTTTTTTAGTTGGGTCTTTGTCCAGTTTGGGGTTCAGGGTGCTATTGGCTTCCATAAATGAATTTGGGAGCACTCCATCCCTTTCAATTTCTTTGAAGAGCTTGAGGAGTATTGGTGATATAACACCTGTAATTGTTGTTTTTAAGTTGATAGATTTTTTATTACTATGCCAAATTCATTGCTTGTTATTGGGTTGTCAAGCATATTTATGTCTTCCTGGATTAATTAGGTAATTTGTATGTGTCCAAAAGTCTATTTCTTCAAAATTTGCTACTTTCAAAATACTACTTCAAAATACTACTTTCTGTATTACATCAATGTCTGTTGTGATTTCTTTTTTTATTTCTAATTGTATTAAAGTGAATCTTCCTCTCTTTCTCTTGATAAGTCGGTCTAAGTGCTTATCTATTTTATTCATACTTTTGATGAACCAGCTCTTTGATTCATTGATTTTTCTCTTATAGGTTTTTTTTTTCTTTCAGTCTCAGTTTCGTTTATTTCCACTCTCATTTTTATAATTTTCCACCTTAATTTTGGTTTGGAGCTGATTTGTTTTTGTTTCTCAAAAGCAAAGATCTATCATAAGGTTCTTTATTTGGACTTGTTTTGTTTTCCTTATGTGAGCATTGATTAGGATAAATTTCCTTCTTAGAACTACTTTCATAGTGTCCAAGAGGTTTTACTGAGTTGTAGAATCATGAATCATTGTGGTTCACCTCCAGAAAATTTTAATTTCTCATTTGATTTCTTCTGTGAACCACTGGTTGTTTAACAGTATGTTGTTAATTTTCCAGGAGATAATTCTAACCCTGAAATTTTGCCTTTTTCCAAAATTTCTTCTGTGGTTGATTTCTACTTTCATTGCACAGTGGTCTGATATGCAGGGGGTAATTTCACTTATTTGTATTTATTAAAGCAGGCTTTGTGGAAAAATATGTGATTTATTTTGGAAAATGTAACATACACTGCTGAAAAAATGTGTAATTTTTTGTAGAAGGGTGGAATATTCTGCAAATATCTATCAAGTCCATATGTTCAAGGGTGTGGTTCAACTCTGATATTTCTTTATTAATTTTTGTTTAGTTGATGTATCACTTTGCAAAAGTGAGGTTTTCAAATCCCCATTATAATTGTTTTTATATTTATATGATCTTTTAAATTCAGCTTTTGTTTAAATTCATTTTTTGTTTCATGAAGATAGGTGCTCCAGTATTCAGTGTATATATGTTTATCAATGTTATTTCTTCTTGTTGAATTGTTACTTTCAACAATTATGTAGTGACCCTCTTTGTCTCTTCTGATCAGTTTTAGCTTGAAGTTCACCATAACTATTATTAAAATTGCTACTCTTACTTTTTTTGGAGGGGCATGGTGCATGAAATATTTTCTGTGCTTTAATTTCTTGGCTATGAATTTTTTTTAATCTATTTTTTTCTTGAGTGCAACACACTGCTGGATTTTTTTTATACAATCTACCAATCTGTGGCTTTTAATCGAAACTGTTAAAACTGTTAAAATTGTTGAAAGATATTACTGAGATGTGATGATTATTTAGTATGATGATTCCTCCTGTTGATGAATCATTCATTTTTCATTTCCTTACACTTGTTGTAGTTTATCCATGGGCCTGACTTGGAATTTTCATTTCTTCTATGTTTCTAGATAAGTCAGTTTTGTTATTACTGTGGAGAATATTTTTAAATATTATCTAGAGTGCTGATTTAGCACTCATGTATCATTTGAGCTCATCTTTTTCATGGAAATAACATATTTCTCCATCTATTTTGAAGGATAGCTTTGTTGGACAAGTTAGGCTAGCTTGGAAGTTATTTGCTTTTAGGGATTAAAATACTTCATTCCAGGGTCTTCTGGCCTTTATGATTTGTATTGAGAAGTCTGTGGTGACTCTAATTGATTCAATTTTATGTGATTTTTTGGTATTCTGTGGCTGCCTTTAAAATTTTATGTTTTTCTTTTCTACTGGATATCTGGGAATTTAATAAGGATATGCCTTGGCTAGCTTCTTTTTTCACCATATTTGTTTGGTGTGCTTTAAGCATCACTTGCCTGTATTTTATAATCTGTTCTTATATTTGGGAAATTTTCCCCTATTGCTTCTGTAAACATGGTAATAAATCCATCTGTGTTATCTTCTAGCTTTTATCTAATCCCAATTAGATTTATTATCATCTAATAGCTGCTGATTAATCTCATGTTCTCTTATTTCTTTGTGGCTTCTTTGTGTACTTCATTGTAATTCACTATTTTTCCCTCAATTTCAGACACACTGTCTTACACTGGTTATTTCTCCAATTTATGAATTCTTGACTGTTTTTTATGTCAGCTATTTCTGTGTGATATCTTTTTGAGATTCTATATACCTGGTGAATTTTCTTTCAAGTTTTGAACTGTTTTGTTTAGCTCATCTAGATTTTATTTATTTCTCCAAAATTAACTGTGGGCATATTGAGTGAAATTGCTGTTAATTTTGGTCCATTTTCTCTTTGAAATAATTTAGACTTTTTTAATCCTTGTATAAATTTGTCACAGAATTCTATTCCTGGTATTTGCTTTCCTCTCCCTTTGTGACCTCTGGCTCTGCCTTGGAAGAGTTGGAAGACCTTAGGGGGTCTTCTCTTGTCTTACTTCCCCATACTCCTATGTGTATTGTTTGGGGGGCTACTGCAGGTTGAGGACTAAAGTAGTGAGGAGAGTTTGTGTCTTATATTGAGATTTTTAGTAGGATATTGCCTTGAATGACAAGTGATGTTGAACATTTTTTTCATATATTTGTGTGCCGCTTGTACTTCTTTTGAGAAATGTCTATTCACCATGTACTATAGGTCTTCAATTCCTTATAAGCCACCTGTAGTTTCCAAAGTGTTGCAAATTTAGAGGGTTTCAGATTTTAGAAATGTAATATAGTATCATCATTTATATTAAGTAATATTATATTTGAGGTCTACGAAAACATCACATATTTAAATATTTTAATATTTCAGTAGATGAACATATGAAAGGCAACACTATGATAAATAATCTTTCATCAGGTTATATCAAGCTATCACAAATAGGAAGATGAGCTTTTTTTGCTTTAAGTGTGCTTCTGAATATTGTCATTGTGAATAAAGCACTGTAGGCTTATATTTCTGAATTAATTACATCATGTCAAAGTAAAGTTCATTCTATAAATCCACAAATGGCTTTGGACTAAGTAATAGTGGAGTAGCATCTTATTAGCTCAGAGAAATAAAACTATGCTGTTTCAGTTTTCAAAAAAAAATCCATTGACAATATCCAGTATAGATTATTGATTTCTTTAAAAGGGACTATGTATTCATACCATATACGTGCCTGAATTATCCTTAATAAGATAAAAATAGAAGTATTTCCATCAAATAAAAAATAACACAAATGCAAATATCTTTGTTACTTTTCACTTGTTGCTAAGACAAAACACCAGCACCCACAAATTAAGGGAGGAAATGTTTATTTAGCTCACAGTTTTAGAGGCTTCAGTCCATAATCGGCTGGCACCAAGGCAGAGAGGGATTGCAGAAAACAGTTCGTGATGGGAAGAATATAGCAACACAAGCAAGGCGGAGACAAGACTCTTTCTGTCCCTTATATTGTATCCAGGCTACAGGGATTAGTAGCAAACCAATCAATGTACTGATTTAGTAACTGCACACTCAATCTCAGCATCACACACTCTAAATTCAGCCACCTCTGAAAAAGCCCCACCTATGCCTGCAAAAGGCTTTGGGGACACATCTAGACACAAGCCATAATATTCTGCCCCTGGCCCTCCAAAGACTCATACACATCCCTTTATGCAAAAGGCATTTAGTCCATCTCCAAGAGTTGCCAAATTCTTAACAGTTTCAGCACTACTGAAAAGTCCTAGTCCAAAGTCTCCTCTGAAGTGTAAGGCAAACTCTTATCTGCAAGCCCCTGTACAAATGAAACAAAAGTTAAAGATTTCCAACATTTAGTGGCACAAGATAGACATATTAAGCTAATTCAATTAGACAAATAAAAATTGATAATATTACAAAACAACTTTTTTTCTCTCCCAGACTGTTTTATACTGTTATAACAGAATATCACAGATAGTGTAATTGAATTGAAATATATTTGGCAAACAGTTCTGAGGGCTGGAAAATCCAATAGCATCGTTCCAACATCTGCTGATGGGTTTTATGTTGCACTACCCCATAGCAAAAGGCAGAAATGAGAGAGAGAGAACAAAACAAATGGGGGACAAATACAACTTTCATGTCAGGACCTAATTTGGTAATAAATAATTCTCTTTTTCAATAATTGCACTGATCTACTCATGCAGGCAGGCTAATATCCTAACTTTCAACACTAATCAGTTGGGGATTAAATTTACAACACATAATTTGTGGTACATGTTCAAGCCCTAGCATTTTCACTGTAGATACAAATGCTTATTTAGCAAAAGTGAATTAATAAAAGCTATCCAAATCTACAAGATAATTCAGTAAGATTGATGTCTTCAAAATTATTACATCAATTCAAAGGTATATATAAATAAATAAATAAATATATATATATAGAGAGAGAGAGAGAGAGAGAAAGAAAATACAATGAAATACTAATTTATTTAAAATGGTAACCAAAATAAGAATAAACACAAATGTGCATAACTTACAGAAAGAAAAATTTTTCTTAAAGATATAAGATGATGGAAAGATAGTAATACATCCTGTATAATATTTTAATATATCTTTAAGTGTGATTGCCTGATTAAGATGTTGGATAAATTTTTTACATGATTATAGATTTTATATGTGAAAGAGACAGAAAAATTCTGAGCAAGAATAGTAAAAAGGGTCCGGTGAGAAAGCTCAGTGGCGTAAGTGCCTGCCTGGCAAGCGCGAAGGCCCAAGTTTGACTCCTGGAACCCACATACGAAAAAAGGGTCGGTGACATCGCTCAGCGGCACAGGCGCCTGCTGGTGCACGAGGTCCTGAGGTCAACCCCTGGTAAACACACAAAAAAAAGAATAGTAAAAATATGTTCATAAACAGTGAGAAGAAAAGAGAACAGGATGAGGTCAGCTCTATCATTTAGTTCCCTTTATAAACTTATAAAGATTAAATAAGTTTGATGGTGGAAAAGAAATACAGTAAGAAATCAGCAAAATAAAAGAGAGAATAATTTAATAGTCATAAAGTTTTTGGAAACTTAGCATTGATAATATTACATTTCTGACCAGTGGTGGACTGTTTACTTACTAAATAGTTTTTTAAAACTATCTGGGGGCCAGTGAGAAGGCTCAGCAGCATAAGCACCTGCCTGGCAAGCGTGAGGTCCTGAGTTCAACTCCCAGTACTCACATACAGAAAAAGGGCTGGTGATATCACTCAGTGGCACGGGCACCTGCTAGCATGCGAGGTCCTGAGTTCAGCCCCCAGTACCCACACACACAAAAAAAAAAAAAAATATCTGGAAACTAACACGTTATTAAAAACACCAAGATAAATCCCAAAGGTACTAAACATATGAACATAAAAATATAAAACAATAAAATTTAAAATTTAAATTTAAAATTTAAAATGTAAGAGATTTAAATTTAATGTTCTTTAAGAGAACATTGGCAAATGCACTTATAATCTTGGTGTGATGAAGAATTTTTAATACAAAATCAAGATCCCATAAATGAAATGATTGACATATATCTGCAGTGCATAATAATTACATTTATTTCGGGGCATTGGTATATGTATATAATACATATTAATTCTTTATTTTTTAATCCCATACCTCTCTCTTCTCTCCCTATTCCTTCCCACTCTTGGTCCACTTCCCACTGGCAAAAGCTTTTTGAGATTTACTTCTCTTCATTTTTTTTCCATTTCCTTTCCTTCCCCTCCCTCCAGCTTACTCCATCTCTTGTTTCCTATCCATTTGAACTCCCTGCTTTCTATTTATCTATCTTCCATTTTACTATATATATATACATATATATATATATATGTATATATATTTGAGTTTCTCACATAATAGAAACTATGTGATACTTAAGCTTGTAGGCCTGACTTGCACTTAATATGAGGGCCTCAAGTTACATCCATTTGCCTATGAATGCCTCAAGTTTATTTTTCTTTATATCGGGGTAGTACCCTATTGTGGATAAATACCAAATTTCCTTTATCCATTCACCCGTTGATAGGCATATAGGCCATTTCCAAGATTTAGGTATTGTAAATTGTGCTGCTATAAATATGAGTATTCAAGTATCCTAGTAATATTATACCTAGACTTTAAAAATTTGGCAAAGATACCTAGAAGGAGAATAGCGGGTCAAATGGAATTTCTATTTTTTTTATTTTTTGAGGAATCTTCATAATGACTTCCATAGTGAAAGGGCTAGTTTACATTCCCACCTACAATGTAGAAGAGTTCTTTTTACCCCCATTCCACCAACATTTGTTATTATTTGATTTCCTGATTTTAGCCATTCTTTCTGGCTTAAAATAGTAATTCAACATTGTTTTTATTTGCATTTATCTAATGGCCAATGATGTTGAACATTTTTCATTTATACACTGACCATTTGTACTTTTTCTGAGAAGTCTTTATTCATTTGACTTGCACATTTATTTATTGAATCTTTTATTTTCAGGTGTCTAATTATTTGAGTTCTTTACGTATTCTAGATATTAGTCCTCTGTTTAAGGAACAGTTTGCAAATTTTTTACTATTCTGTAGTTTATCTCTTCACTCTGTTGGTCATTTCCTTTGCTATGCAAAAGCATTTTAATTTGATATATTCCCATTTGTTGATTCTCAGTATTATTTCTTGTGCCATTGAGGTTCTGTTCAGTAAGTCCTTGTCTATGCCAATGCCTTCAAGAGTTTTACCTATTTTGTCTTACAGCACATTGTTTCTGTTTTAGCATTTCTGTCTTTGATCCATTTTGATTTTAGTTTAGTTTATGGTGAGAGATATGGGTCTAGACTCAATCTTCTGCATGTGAATATCCAATTTCCCGGAGAAATATTTTAAAGAGGCTATCTTTGTTCCATTGTGTATTTTTGGGCCCTTTGTAAAAAATCAAATAGCTGAATATTTCAAGGACTATGTTGAACAGGAGTGGTGACAGTGGAGATAATTTTCTTGTTCCTGATCATAGAGGGAAAGCTTTCAATTTTTCATTTAATATGATGTTGCCAGAAGGTTGCTCATAAAGGGCTTTTATCAAATTGAGATAAAGTCTTTCTATACCTCTAGATCCTGGGTGCTCCACTTCACAGGGCCACGGATGTGATAACCAACAGACCAACCTGATCTAAGAAGAGATCAACACCCAGGAGGAGAGTTTCACTTCAAGACCTGATCACAGAGACCAGGTGAGTGACAGCCTTGGGAGATAGGCTTGGAGATGGTGGCAGGCAAATAAGCATTTCCTAAGATCCCCTGGGAGGCCTGGAATCAGACCAGTAAGATCACAGGACCTGAATTTTGTTTTGGGAGGCCAACATCAATGATAGTAATCATCAGATGGTTCAGTCATGAAGAAAAAGCCATTTAGTCTAGTGATATATCTGCACTATGACACTGCTGCCTACATCCAGCAGAAATTAGTAGTCTGAACAACTATACATCAATATAAGTGGGCAGCTAATTGTCTTCAATTAAATTACAGTCTTCTTCATTTTGGTTAAGGAATAGTCATGAGTGGTTCCTAGGGTTTGACAATATCCAGTTGAAATTTGATACCACTGCTATCACCAAATTTACTACTATTACCAACAGAACACAGTAGTGGTTGGCAAATTGTTTTCTCTCTCTGCCAATATCTTCATTGTCATGGTCATTACAAATAATACTGTGGCTCACTTCTTAAGAAGAGAGCACTGTGCCAAACATTTGCAAACCCCAGCACATAAACAAAAGAAAACAAAACAAAACACAAAAACATGAAATGACAAGGCAACATAATGCTTCCAAACACTCCCAACTTCTCCAAAGCCAATTCAGGGGACACTGAGGGAGAAGAAATCACAATCAACACAGGAAAGGGGTTTAAAAGATACCAATGGAGGTAAAATAGTTCAATAATGTACTGTACAATTTTTTAAAAAGATACAACTAATCAGATAATAACCTAATAAAACAAATGATCAGTAAGTCTAGAGAAGACACTAATAAATAGAAGAGTTGAAGAAAGGCAAAACATGAATGCCCATCGTAGAAAAGAATGGGAGTCCATTAAGGGACATCCAAAGAGAAATCCAGGAGATTAAAATATGATCAAAGTTATGGGTAGCAGAAGTGACTAACGGGAAGAAAAAGAGTCAGACTTAGAGGACAGGGCTAAGGTCAGCAATGAATTAATGACAGATACCTTAGAAATAACAAGTGAACATAAAATCTCAAACAAACCACTCCTAGATGATTCCAAGAGGACTAATACAAGAGAAATTGAAATTAGTGGGGAAAAAAAAAACACAAGACAACACATATGGTTAAATGTCCTGTTTACACAAGTAAGAGTGGAAAGTGTCCAGATACAGAAAAAGGATTCAACGTACAAGTAAATGAATCCTATAAACCCACAAATAGACATGATTAGGGGAAAAAAGTCCATGCCACATATTAATTCAGATAACAGAAATACAACATGAGAATATATTCATAAAGGCTGCTAGACAAAAGTAATGGATCACCTATAAAGGAAAACTCATCAGAAATACAACAGATTTCTCAACACAAAACTTAAAGTCAAGGAGAGCATGCAATGAAATATTTTGTCTCTTAAAGAAAACATTTTCCAACCCAGATTATTATATCCTGCAAAATTATCTTTCAAAATTGATGGAGAAATAAGATACACCCATGATAAAGAAAACCTAAAGAAATTCATGACCACCAACCCAACATTTCAAAAAATTTTCAAAGATATCCTAGAAAGAGACAATGAAGCTAAAAATGCCAAAAAGGTTCAATAAAATGAATACATCAAATAGGACTGGCAATTAAGTAGAAGGGAAAGAAAGCAAAACAGCAACAGGAAATTAATACAACAACAGGAATAAGTCAACAGCTATCAACTATAATGGTCAATGTAAATGGATTCAACTAACCAATCCAAAGACACAGACTAGCTGAGTGGATCAAAAAACAAACCCCAATTGTATGCTATATACAAAATCACATTTAACACAAAAAGAAATTCATAGACTAAAAATCAAAGAGTGGAAATCAATGTTCCATGAAACAAGAACCAGAAATCAAACAGGTGTTGCTATCTTTTTTCAAACAAAATGAATTTCAAGCCAAATCTATTCAAAAGAGGTAGAGAAGGACATTATATATTGATTAATGGAACATTCAACCAGAAGACGTAAAAGTCATAAACATATATGCACCAAACCATGGTGCACCCAACTTCATAAAACAAACACTAATGGCCGAAAAGATCAGATAAACATCAATATGACTATGGTCAGGTACCTCAATACCTCACTATCACAAATATGCAGATCAAGTAAACAAAAGATCAACAAAGAAATATCATAACTGAACCAAACTGCTGAACAAATGGGCTTAATAGATATACACAGAGTGTTCCACCCAGTGACAACAGGATACACATTCTTCTCATCATCATCTGGTACTTTCTCCAAAATAGACCATAGATAGCTAATAAAGCATGCCTAAGTAAATGCAAAAGAATAAAAATTTTTACCATGTGTATTATCAGATCACAATGCAATGAAACTAGAAATTAGCAGCAAAAGAACCCACAGAAACTATGGAAACACATGGAAGTTAAACAACACACTTTTGAATAATTAATGGCTACAGAGGACATTAAGAAAAAAAATAAGACAATTACTATAATTAAATGATAATGCCAGTACAATATACCAGAACTTATGGGACACAATGCAAACAGTTCTACAAGAGAAATTTACAGTGGTGAATCCCCCATATGATGAATAGAACAAGCCCAAATAATCAACCTAACGATGTATCTCAAGTTATCACAAAAACAAGAACAATCCAAACTGAGAGACTGTACAGGGAAGGAAATGCAAGAGCAGAAATTAATGAAATGGAGGCTAAAAAATCATAAAGGATCAATGAACCAAAGAGTGGGTTTTTGAAATAGTAAACAAAATCAACAAACCCTTAACCAATCACTTGAAAAGGAAAGATAATGCAAAAATTAATGTAATTAGATTTGAAAAAGTTGAAATCACAATGGACAATACCAAAATCTAGAAAAGTAATAGCAATTACTTAATAAACATATATGTCAAAAATTAGGGAACTCAGAAGAAATGAAGAGATTTCTAGATACATATGAATTACCAAAACTGAACAAAGAAGACTTAAAAATCTTGAGCATTTCATCAACAGACAATGAAACTGAAGCAGTAGTAAAATATTACCAACTAAAAATCCCAGGACCTGATCATTTACAGCTGAATTCTGAAAGAATTTTAGGTGATATCTAACACCATTAATCTTTGAACTTTTTGATGAAATTGAGAGGGAAGTAATACTTCCAAAATCATTCTCAGAAGCTAACATTATCTGGATCCTAATATCATGCAAGGATCCAACCAGAAAAGAGAAGCATAAGCCAATTTCTCTAATGAACATAGATGCAAAAATCTTTATCAAGATAGTGAGTGGCAAACACAATGCAACAAATCATCAAAATGTTCATACACCACGACCAAGTAGGCTGCATCCCAGGGTTGCAAGGATGGTTCAACATACACAACTCAGTGAATGTAATTGATCACATAAAAAGAAGCAAAGACTGGGCCAGTGATCTAGTTCAGTGGCACAAGCGCCTGCCCGGCAAGCGCGAGGTCCTGAGGTTGACTCCCGGTACCCACCCACACACACATACACACACACAAAAAAAGAAACAAAAACAAAAATCACATGATCATCTCAATAGATGCATAAAAACATTTGACAAGTTGCAACATCTATTCATGATAAATACAGTGAAAAAATAGATATAGAATGCCTTTATCTCAACATGATAAAAGCCGTTTATGACCAAGCTACTGCTAACAAAACATTAAATAGGGAAAAATGAAAGTCTTTCCTCTAAAATCAGGAAAAACACAGGGATGCCTATTATTATTAATTCTGTTCAACATAGTCCTCAAAGTATTAGACAAAGCAATCAGCCAAGAGAAAAATAAAATGTATATGTATTGGAAAGGATGAATGAAAGTATCATTATTCGCAGATGACATGATTCTTTACTTATGAGACAAAAAATCTCCTCCAATAAGTACCGAGAAGAGAGCAGTGGCAAAAATAAGGTTTCTGCCTTCATAAAGCCTACATTCTAAAAGAAGAGAAATAATACAAAAATGAATAAAAAGTAAGATATTTGATGTTAAATGTGATTATGAAAAATAAAGTGGAAACAGAAAAGAAATTCTAGTGGGGTGGTGTATTTCAGTTTTAAGTGGATTAAGTAAAAGGGCAGAATTTACAAAGCAGTATATGAATAAATATCTGAAGAAAATGAGGTGATGTGTCATGTGAATACCTGAGAAACAGCCTAACTCTGCATGAGATGGCTGCATGCTTTGTGTGTTTGAAGAACAGCTAGAAAAGCAGTAACTGGAAAGAAGCAAAAGAGAAATAATTAGGATATAAGTCTAGAGATATAAGGTGGTAAAAGATACAAATAGGGTAGGCATCAACAGACAGTTGGATAGAGAAATGTGGTTTCTATACATAATAGAAAACTACTTGGCTATAAAGAAATACAGTTTGGAGATTTTGTAGGAAAATTGATTGCATCTGGAAAATATAATGTTGAATGAAATAAACCAGACACCCAAGCTTAAATACAATATGGAGTCTGTCATTTGAGTGAGGAAAAGAACAAAAAGTTTAATAAAGGATGGGTAGAATGAAACAGGGGAATGGATCTCTTGCCAGTGGAAAGGGGTCCAAGAGACTAAGGGTGATGGGAAAGGGGAAGAGGAAATAAATTGAATATAGATATGCCATGTACAGAAATCAAACATGATCTATCAACACAAATGAACATGGGAAAGAGGAGTTAGAGGAGGAGGGAGGGAGTGGAGAGGGAAAGGAAAGATGACTGAAAAAAGAAACAAGTTGTATTATATACATGTACCCACTCCCCAAGATGATTATAACCTGCATGTACTGTAAATATATACTACTAATAAAAGACACCAATAGAGTAGGACCTTTGACTTTTGCTGAGTGAGATGGGAGGTTCATTGGTGGACAAGTTCTCCTAGGATAATAAGCAACCAAGAAGTGCTAACATGTTGGTGGCCTTTAAGGGATCTATAAAGTCACCAGAATCAGGCACAACTGGTTTTCCTACCTCAGGCAAGTCTCATTACCTATTTTCCTGTTATTGATAAGCCCTGCCACCAGGAGAAACAAATTTCACTTTTGTTCCAATGAAAGAGAGTTGCCCACCTGTGAGACTAGAAGTCTTGTGGACAAGTAGAATGACTTGAGCAGTTGGCAAGAATCTGATAGCAGGCAGAAAATTTCAGAGAAACAAGCTGGTGAAAGGAAAGAATGGAAGTTATGCTCATAAACTAGATGCATTTATGAGGGAAAGGGGGCTATTATCCATCATAGCTGCTGTTCTGTGACTGAAGATGAATATGTTACTGGCTGGAGAGCTGGCAGTACAGAGGAAAGGGAAAGCAGAAAGGTCCATTAAAGAGGCTGAAGTCACTCCTTTAAGAATCCTGCTTTTCAAAGGGAGAAAAGCAGGATTAAAACAAAGAATCTTTTGGAACTTCTGGGCCTAATTATCATTTGAGCACATTGACATATAATTTATATTTCATTTGCACCTATTCACTTAGCAAATCCCTGAAATTCTGGTAATTGGCCTGAGAGATGTAAAGTACTGAGCCCACTGCCTCTCACTAGTGAGAGTTAACTTTGATTATTGTTTCTACTGCTTTTGTTGTAAGAGCTGAAAGTATTTGGTGAGAAAATAAGTCCAAAGATTAAGTTTGATTGTTTTGTTTTATTTATGTGGCACTGAAATCCTTTATAAAATTATTATTATAAAGATGACCTATATATATATATATATATATATATATATATATATATATATATAGCTATTTTATTATCACACACCTATTTTTAATTTTAAATAGACAATGTTTATTTATTATAAAGTCAATCAATGAGAAAAAATCTGTTTTGTTTTGCAATAAATTGAGCATATAAAATTTTGATTTTATTTGGTGTTGCCATTAGTTTTTGAATAGCTATAAACATACTGTATTTTATGAAAGAATTCCAAACAAATTATTTGTACATCTCTCGAAATACTTCTCTAGTATATAAAGCTTTAATAATCACTATTTGGAAACTGGAAATATAAGGTAAATGCCTTAGTTACTTTTTTCATTGCTGAGATGAAATACCCAACACCCAAAGTTAAAGGAGGAAAGATTTATTTGGCTCATAGTTTGTAAAGGTTTCAGTCCATAATCAGCTGCCTCCAAGGCAGAGTAGCCTGGCAGAGGACGATCACAGAGAACAGTTCATGGTGCCCACATGTTAGCAAAAGCAACAAAGAAAGGGACAAGACTCTTTATGTTCCTTATATCGTATGCAGGCTACCCACCCTAGAGCAGCTGTAGCACTCACACCCTTAATCCTAGCCAGAATTATGCCAAACTAATCAGTGAACTGATTTACTAACCACACACCCTTAATCCCAACATCACACATCTCTGAAAAATTCAGAGATTCGGCCACCTCTGGAAAAGCCCCATCTATGACCACAAGAGGCATTGTGAAGACATCTAGACAAAAATCATAACATTCTTTCACTGGCCCCCCCAAAGTTTCATGGACATCCCCTTATGCAATGGCATTTAGTACATCTACAAGTGTGCCAAAGTCCTAACAGTTTCAGCACTGTTGAAAACTCTGAGTCCAAAGTCTCCTCTAAGATTTAAGGCAAATTCTTAGCTGTGAGCCCCTGTACAAGGAAAAGAATGTTAATCACTTCCAACATTCAATGTCACAAGATAGACATTTACATTCCAAATGTTACAAACGGGGGATACAAAGGAATGGGACCAAAGAAAGTCAAAAATCCAGCAAGGCAAACATGTCCTGTGGTTTCATGTGCAGTATCCAAGGCAATCTGTGGCAAGTTGTGAATTTCAAAGGGCTTGGGTGGCTCTGCCACTATGACACTGCATATGGTTGTAGCTGCTATAGCTTCTCTATTGGGCCCTCTTTGCTCCCTCTTTGCAGTTTTTCTCAGACAATCCACATTCCTGGCTTCTCCAAACTTCTGAGGACTCCACCACACCTTTGGCTTCACATTCAGAGCTTCAAGCACTGCCTTCTCAGAGACACACTGCCTGGCCTCCCAGCCCTTCTGAAATCTGGGTGGAAGCCATCATGATCCCATAACTCTTGCTGATTCACTAGTCTCCTGCCCTCAATCTCAGCCTCAGGCAAAATCTCTGGATGTGAGCAAAATGCAAACTTTCTGCCAAGCCATAACACAAGTCACCATGGAACCCAACAACCAATTTAGTCTTTCTTCCCAGCAGAAACCTCCTGAGCCTGGTCTTTACCAGTAGGATTTCTATCAGCCTTCTGGTATTCTGAGCTCTGACCAGAATCTCCCATACAGAACAGCCTAAGGCATTCTGGCTGTACTATTTCATCCAGCAACTCAAAACCTTTCCAAATTCTTCCAACAAGCCATTCTCAAAGGGTCCTGAATCACATGATCAGGTATAGTAACAGCAATGACTCAATTTCTCTGGTAACCAATTCTTTCTTAGTAACTTTTTTCATTGCTGAGACAAAATACTCAACACCCAAAGTTAAAGGAGGAAAAATTTATTTGGCTCACAGTTTGTAGAGGTTTCTGTTCATAATCAGCTGCCTCCAAGTTAGGGTGGTTTGGCAGAGGGCCATCACAGAGAAGAACAGTTCATGGTACCCACACCTATTTCCCTCCTCTTTGAGAAGTGGAAAAGATGCACAAACCTGAATTGGTGGTCAGGAGAAAACAAAGTGAGAGAGAAATGACTAAAATCAAATCAAAACATCTTATCATGGATGGTGAGAGAAATCTTTTCAGAGATTGGAAGACAAATGGTCCAACACTGTTCATAGGATTTTCCAATGTTTTGGCTATATCCATCACAAACAATCACAGGGCTAATGCACCAATGCAATAAATGGCTGATATAACTCTGGTACTCCTTAATCTTTTGTTTCTTAATTAGAGGCCCCTTATCTCCCTTATACACATACATGAAAAGCTTCATAGCCTTTGTGACCTTGTGCAACAAATCAGACACGTGGGCTCAACTTTGGCTTCAGGAGTAATAGTACAAGAAAGAGATATATACATCCTCCCCCATCAGGTAGAGCATGACTGCAGCCACTTTTGGTTTTCAAGCTCTCTGTTGTGGTGGTGGGTACATTGTATTGAAATGCTAACTCAGCCCACAGCACTTCCATGTGTATGCTTGTTCTCTTTCTCTCAGTGAGCAAAGATAGAAAAACTCCCACCAACTACCTATAATGTCTACTTCCAAATTACAGTTCTATCTGTTCTCCTTTGACTACTTCTCAGCAGCTTCTGCTCTATGGATAGTGCCATTACTGTGATTTAGATGGGTCCTTGAAAGAAATGAAATTGAATATGTGTAGGGAGTGAATTGTGAGTATAGGAGGTCAACAGTTGGGAAGTCAGGTTGGGGAATAGCTTTTGGAAAAGATAATTTCACCATCCTAGCCCACTGGAGAACATGCCCTTCAATGTAAAAAACAAGCTTTTTTGATATTTGAGATCAATTAATTGTAAGTTATAAATTAAAAATCAGCCCCCAACTGTGGTTGCTTTAGAGTGATTTCAGTGCAAAAACCATGCGTGAGTTGATAACTGACTAATGCAAGATTATTTCTTTAATGAAGATTAAGGTTGTGCAAATGAGGGTAGATGAGCAGGGTATGAACTCTTCTGGTTAAATATTATGGTTAAAATATGTTTTTAAGCACTCTTCCCCACCATTCTTGTTCCTGTGTACCTGAAACTTATGATCTTATTTACTCCTTATGGAACACTATAAGGGAGTATTATTATTTCAGTCACTCGCTGAAGGTAAAATAACAAGGAATTGACTGAACTGAGACTCATGGTCAGTCTTTTGACTCCAAATCCAATTGTTATTGCTGTTTCTAGATCAGCTGTATCACTGCTCCTCTAGGACAAGTTTAGAAAACTTAGAAATTGAACCTAGAAGAAACTGAACAATCAGAATGTAAGCAAAGACTTTAAAAAATAAGTTTATCAAAAACCATAGTTATTCATGGAGTAACATAATAGTTACCATTTACTGACTTCCTCTGTTCTTGGTATTTTACATTCATTATTTTGAATATTCCCTCTTTTACAAAGGAGGAACTGGTGGCTTAGAAAGATTAACACACTGTGTAATTTATTTATTATATCTATTTTTATTGTTTGTCTCCATGATGTGAATTAGTATATTGTAATCTCCTTGAGGACAAGTATCTCCAGTTCTTAGAACAGTCCCCAGACCCATTAAGTTACTTGGCAAGACCCTGAAAAGATGGAATACTAAAAAAATATACTATATCAGAGAACTCCAGACTGTAGAATGATGAAGGGGCAGGTGTGATAGCACCACTTGGGTGAGGGCTGTTTAGTTAATACAGCCTCTAAATACAGCAGTGAAAGTTTTTGATTGACTCTGTCAGCAGAAAGGACTTTTAATATTCAAAAGGCCTCATTTCTAGTTCTCATTCTGCGTCTGCTAACTGGGTGGCCTTGGGTAAATTCTTTATGTCCCTAGAACTTTAGTTTTTCCACCCCCTTCAAAAATTAAGCTAAGATTCAGGGCTCAGAATGACAATTGTTCCAGTGGTGCAAGCCTGTAATCTCAGTTCTCTGGGAAGCTAAGGCAGAAGGATTGCAAGTTCAAACTCAGTCTGTGCAAATTAGCAAGACCATGTGTCAAAATAAAATATAAAAGAGGCTGGGGATACAGCTCAATGTGAGGGTTCTGGTGTCAATTTTTAGTACCCCTCCAAAATAGAACTAGAATATTCATAACCTTTTTGGTACAGGGATCTACTTAAGGCTTTGTATCCCTAAATTTTTGGATCATGGATCTCCTTAAGTCTATGTTATATACTATGAACTTTACTGGGGACAATTCACTAACATTGCAGCTTTTGCCTTTCATTTCAGAGAAGCCACCAGGCTCTGCATAGCAAACATAGATATCTATCCCTTTACACACAAAGGATAAGTTTTCTTGGACCAACTATCATTCTGAGCCTTAAATCTTAGCCAGTGAATGAATGTGCAGCATGTGTTGGCCTAGGAAAACTAGAAACCCTTTGTCTTGCAGTAAACCAACCTAGGAATTAGGCTAGTTGCATTAATTATTTGGAAATCTGGGCTTATCTTTCAACTATGCCCCTTGCTATAAGGTTAATTTAACTTGTTTCTTTTATTTATTTCTTGGCATGCTAATAAGTTTTTAATGTTTTATTAGTGAATATTTGCAGTGCATAATAATTACATTCATCTTGGGGAAATTGTTACATAACATATCTCGTGTTTATACCTCACCCCGTCCTCCCTATATCCTTCCTCAAGTTGCTTCCTATAGAATTGAATGATGGCAACAAGTTCCTTGCATCTTTTAGGCCAAGTAAAAAGATATAATAGTGGAATAATGGTATCTGAAGTTTCCACCTTCCCACAGGCATTATTCAGTTGTTAGAGTGGTTGTACTCTATCCTCTCTGCATGGAAACATGCAGGAAAACTGAGGTGCTTTACAGGGAACTGATGCAGGTGAATGGGCCATAAATCAACTCAGTTAACTGGCTAAGAGTGACACGTGTGGTCTATGCTGGGACTGTGGAGGTGGCAATATATGAATAGGAGATTGGACAAGTCAAGTCTGGGCAAAACTAAACCACAGGCATCTGGTGGAAGTCCAGAGTCTCTTTATTGCTCTTTTGACCTCACTGGTTTTCCTTTCAATAGTAAGCAATCAGTTTCAATTCAGCTATTTGTTGGTCATTTTGCCTTGAGATAAATTTAATCTCTGTTTGGACCTCAGTGATTCTCTGTGTACTTAGAAAATTTTGGCCCAACCCAGCCTGATATGTTCTGCGAAACTATTTTTCAAAATCGATGAAGGAATAAGCTATTTCCATGACAAAGAACACCGTCAGAAATTCATGACGATCAAATCAGCACTTCAAAAAATTCTCAAGGATATGCTTAAAAGAGAAAATGAAGTTTCCAATGCCAAAATGTCTAATAGAATGAATATACCAGGCAAAGTGAGGAGTTAAGCAGAAGGGAAAAAAGTAGTCAACAACAGGAGAATAATGCAATAACAGGAATAAATCAATAACTGTCAGGAATAACTCCCAAAGTAAATGTCTCAATTCCTGAATCAAATGACACAGATTAGCAGAAAGGATCAAGAAACAAAGTTCATGCCAGGCATGGTGGTGCATGCCTGTAATCCCAGCACTTGAGAGGCTGAGGCAGGGGGTTCGCTGCAAGTTTGAGGCCAGCATGGAGTACATAGTGAGACCCTGTCTCAAAAAATACCAAAAAAATGTATACAAAATACAGATTTAATCTAAAAAATTCAGAAACTAAAATCCAATGCATGGAAAAAAAATCCTATGCGAAGGGAATGCAAAAACAAGCAAGGATAACTACTGTATTTTCATAAAAAGTGTACTTCAAGGCAAAATTGACAAGAAGAGTGCAAGAAAGTCACTACATATTGGTTAAGGGAAAAATTAAACAAGAAAGGATAACAATTACAAACATTTATGCACCAAACACTAGCACAATCAACTTCATAAATCAAACATTACTGCATATAATAGATAAGATAAACATGAACATAATTATAATGGGGGACCTTAATATGACTGTCACAGATAGATCAATTAGACAAAATATCAAAAGGAAAGTTGATACAGACTTTCAAATAAATGTACTTAATAGGTATTTATAGTGTTCCACCCAACAACAAAAAAATACACATTGTTCTCAGGAACACACAAAACTTTTTCCAAAATAGACTATATACTAGTCCATAAACCATGATTAAGTAAATGCAGAAGAATTGAAATTATCCCATGCCTATTATCAGATCATAGGACAATTAAACTAGAAATGAATGGCAAAATAAGCCACAAAAATTATGCAAACACATGGAAATTAAACAACATACTCTTGAATAATCAAAGGGTCACAGAAGAAATCAAAAAAGACATTAGACAGTTCCAAAATCAAATGATTATGCAAATACAATGTACCTATGGGACACAATAAAAGCAGTTTTCAGAGGGACATTTATAACTGTGAATGCCTACATCAAAAAACAGTGGAAGCCCAAATAATAACTGAATTATGCACTTCAAGGTCCTATGAAAACTAGAACTATCCAAATCCAAAACTAGTAAAAGGAAGGAAATTATAAAGATCAGAGCAAAAATTCATGAAATTGAGACTAAAAAAATTAAGGAAGCAAAGAGCTGGTCCTTTAAATTAATAAAAAAAATTAGACAGTCTTACAAAAAAATGGAAAGAAAAGACCTAAAATAATACAATTAGAAATGAAAAAAAAGGTGAAATCACAATAACATTGCTGAAATCAAGATCAGTAACTGCTTCAAAAACCTTTACTTCAATGAACTAGAGTATTCAGAAGAAATGGGTAGATTTATAAATAAGTATGAATTACAAAAACTGAATCAAGACGCTATAAAAACTTTCAATAATTCAATAAAAGGCAATGAAATTGAAGTAGTAATTAATAAAACTACCAGCAAAGAAAAGCCAGAACCTGATGGGTTCACTGCTAAATTCTACAAAAACTTCAGGGTATATTTAACCTCAATACTCCTCAAAATCTTTAACATAATAGAAAGGGAAGGAATACTTGTAAAGTCATTCCTGGAACTAGCATTGCACTTATTCCAAAACCAGAGAAGGACACAACCAAGAAAACAGAAGAAGAGGTCAATCATTTTAGTGAAACAGATCCAAAAATCCTCAACAACATACCAGCAAAAGTATGCAACAAATTATCAAAATGGTCATACAACATGACCAAGTAAGCTTCATACCAGGGATGCAAGTGGGGTTCAATATGCTCAAAGCAATAAATGTAACACACTGCATAAACAGAAGCAATGACAAAATCTTGTGATCATCTCAATAGATGAAGAAAAACACTATGACAAAATCCAACATTTTTGATAAAAATCCTGAAGAAAATTTGCATAGAAGTCCTTATCTTAATTTGATAAAAGTCATTTAAGACAAGCCGTCTGCTAACAACATATTAAATGGGGAAAAACTGAAAGCTTTACCTCTAAAATTAGGAACAAGACAAGATGTTCATTGTCCCCACTCCTGTTCAGCATAATACCCACAAACACTAGCCAGAGCCATCAGGAAAGAGAGAGAAATAAAGGGATATGTATAGGAAAGCAAGAAGTCAAATTATCATTATTTGCAGATGACATGATCTGCTACATAGAAGATCCAAATTTTCTATGCAAAGACTCCTAGAATTAATAACTAAATTCAGTAGTGTAATAGGATACAAAATCAATACAGCAAAATCAGAACCATAACTGTACACCATTTATGAACTTGTTGAGAAAGAAAGTAGAAAACTACCATTCACAATATACTAAGAAAAAATAAATATTTAGGAATTATCCTAACCAAGGAAGTGAAGTACTGTACTCTGCAAAAGGAGATAGAAGATTTCAGAAAATGGAAATATATCCACTGTGCTTGTATAGGCATAAGCAATATAGTCAAAATGCCCATACTTCCAAATTTACATACAGATTTATCACAATGCCAGTCAAAATACCAATAGCAATCTTCACACAACTAGAGAGAAAATCCTGAACTTCATGTGAAACTAGAAGAGACCCTGAATAGCAAAAGTAATCCTAGGCAACAGGAACATAGTAGGAGGCATCAAATGCCAAGATCTCAAAGTATATTAAAACACTATAGGGGCCGGTGAGATGGCTCAGTGGTATAAGCGCCTGCCTTGCAAGTGCGAGGGCCCGAGTTCGACTCCCGGATCCCATATACGAAAAAGGGGCCGGTGATATCGCTCAGCGGCACGGGTGCCTGTTGGCGCACGAGGTCCTGAGGTCGACCCCCCGGTACCCACAAAAAAAACAAACAAACAAACAAAAAAAAAAACACTATAGTGAAGAAAAAGCAAGGTACTAATTAAAAATAAAAAAGACATGTGAAACAATTGAATAGAATACAGGATGCAGAAAGAACTCCAGGTATATTTATCTATCTGATGTTTGACAAAATGTCCCAAAACATATACTGGAGAAAAAAATAGCCTCTTTAACACATTGTGATGGAAAAACTGACTATATACACACAAGACATTGAATGTGGGCACGTATCTCTTATGACATACTAAGCTGAAGTCAAAAAGAATAAAAAATCTAAATATTAATTAGAAATACTTAGCCTGCTACAAGTAAAATCACTAAAACTCTTGAAGACATAGGCATAGCAAAAACTTTCTGAATAGAACACCAGTTGCACAAGAAATAACATAAAAAATCAACAAATGTGATCATGTCAACTTTAAAAAAGCTTCCTCACAGCAAAGAAACAACCAACAGAGTGAAAAGAAAACTAATGGAATGGGAAAAATATTTTGTCACTTCAGACCATGGCTAACATCTAGAATATATAAAAAACTCAAAAAAATAAATCCCTCAAATTAAAAAAATGGGAAACTAAATTGACTTCTCACTTCTAAGAAGTACAGATGATTAAGAACTACATTTTTAAAAATTCAACATCTCTTGCCATTAGAGTAATGCAAGTTAAAACAGTACTGAGATTCCAGCTTATTTCAGAAAGAATGACTATCACCAAGAAATCAAATAATAAATGCTAGGCAGGATACTGGAGACAAGGAACTCTTCTATTTTGTAGGTGGGAATGTAAAACTAGTACAGCCACTGTGGAAATCAGTATGGGGATTTCTCAGAAAACTAAAGCTAGAAATTCCGTTCAACCAAGGTATTCTCATTCTAGGTATCTTCCCAAAAGATTTAAAGACATCATATTACAGTGATTCATGCATACCTATGTTTACAACACAACAATTTATAATAGCTAAATGTTGGAAGCAACCTATATGTCTATCAACGGATGGATGAAGTGCCATATTTTTACACAGTGGAGTACTACTTTGCCATAACAAAGGATAAACTTGAGTCAATTGTAGGAAAATAGATGTATATTGAAACCATAAAGTTAAGTAAAATAAATCAGACATACAAGCTTAAACATCACATGATTTCTCATATAAGGTTTCAATTATATGAGAAACCCAAAATATAAATAAACAACAAAATAAAAATAGACAATTTGAAATAGGGAGATAGAGCTTTTGCAAAAGAGAAGGGTACCAAGAAATTGAGGGAAGGGGAGGGGTGCTGAAGGGGGAGAAAGAGAATTAAGATATGTTTTGTACATGTACCAACTCCCCATGAGTATTATAATCATTATGTACTGCACATATTTAGTAATAAAAATAATAAATTGAAGAAGAAGGATAATTTGGGACTATCTGCTTGAACAAGACCCCCCTTCAGCTCTGATAGTGTAACATTTAGGAGCCTTTGCATAGGTGCCTTCTCCATTATCACCTTGAGATTCAAGATAAAGTGTTCTCCAGGTACTACAGAAGCAGAGTCTAGCACACAGTGGTCATCAATAAATGCTTCGTGATTGAGTAAAATAAAAATGAGTATAGCTAACACTTATTGAACATGTGACAAGATGGAGCTGTAATTCTCATTGGGAGACCTGAGAGAGATGTTTGTATGTGATATTTCTTTATGCACTTGAAGTCATTATGAAGGTCATGCAGCAAGTAATTAATGAAGCTAGACTCAAATCCAGGATGCCTGGTTCCAAAATCCATGATTTATATAGTTACACTGGATTGCTCTTCATAAAAGGCTTTTTTTACTCAGTAAGCACACCATGATTATAGTTGGTCAAGAATTTGTGCCTTGGCTATGCTAAGACCTCATTAATTAAAGCAGTTTATGACACCCAAACCATCAAAATAATGAATCATAACCAAATAACTGCCAGTTCTTGAGTGTTCTAGGTTTCTGAGTCTTGGTCAATAAGGGGTCTACCATTTCTGAGCTTCCGTTTCCTCATTTATCAAGTGAGGTTAATAACTATAACCTCATAGGGATATGAACATAATGAAATGACCTCCTCTAAGCTTCAGCATCATCATCTATAAAATGGAATGGGAGTGTGTGATGATAGTTGGGGAGAAATAATCACTAAAGTTTATAATTTCTTAAGTTCTGTCTGTGCAGCTAATCCACTCTGTTCCATCCATACTACTTGGATGAAAATGATATAAAGTGTAATAACTATTATTATTCTCTTATTATTTTATTATGATATTATATTTTATTTTTTCATAAAATAATAAATAAAGACTAATTCTTTCCATGACTTTTAAGGATCAATCCTACTATGTAGCTTCAGAATGGTTTTTACCAGCCTTACCTTCCTCCATGTCTTAGTTATTTTTCTCCTTGCTGAAACAAAATACCTGATGCCCAAATTTAAGGGAGTAAAGGTTTATTTAGCTCACTGTTTGTAGAGGTTTCAGTCCATAATTAGCTGGCTCCAAGGCAGGGTGTTGTGGCAGAGGGGCAACCATTCATGGCATCAGACAATACCAAAAGTAATGAGAGAGAGATTGAGAGAGAGAGAGAGGGAGAGAGAGACTGACTCTTTTCATCTCTTATATTGCATGCAGACTACCCATCCTAAGGGCAGGTATAGCACTCAAACCTATAATCCCAGCATTGGACCATGAATCAATCACAAATTCTAGATATAGCTACCTCTGAAAAGTCTGGCCCCCATGACTGTGTGAGTCTTTTGGGGGACATCTAGACAAAAGCCATAATACTCCACTAGCAGGAGACTCTCCTCTTCAAATGTCTTACGATTTCAGTATTCATAAAATCTTGTTCCCAGCTTGTTATTCAAGGCATTCTCACCCTGGCAGGCCTACTTTAAAAGTCACTCACTTCTGATGCTCGCTTAGGCAGCACATGTACTAAAAAGTCACTTCCTTCTTTGAATCCCTGCTTGATCCACTTGACAATATTGGCAGCCTTCTTTTATAAAGGAAGACAATGTAGCACGGTAGTTGCAGAAAACTTAGCAGTGAATAAACCTGGACTTTAGGTAAATTATTTCACTCCCTTGGGCCTCAGCCTTCTCATTAGTAAAACAAGAGTAGTAGCACTTATTGTTATGGTTGCTATAAACATTAAATCAGGAATAAATGTGTCAGTACTTAGAAATCTGTGAAGGGATGTATACACAGGAGAAATTAACAAATGAACTTTTATTCCACTTTGCTTATACCTCTAAGGAACAATTATTTGTCTACTGTGTTTTAGAGTTAGATATTGACCTGTCTGTCTCCCTCCCCAGATTGAGATCTCCTGGAGGGTCCAGACCATATCTCAGGTGTGTCAGGGCACACCTATGAGCCAGAGCACTGCCTGGCACAGACGAGACAAAAAGTCAACTGCAACAAACCATTTCACCCACATAGAGCTAAGCCTCATAGCCAATTATGTTATTTTTACTTTATCATACAATCCAAGATCAAAACATTTCTGCAAAGAAATTGCCAATATTTGCTCATTTTGTCCTGGCTGCCAGTAAGTTCAAGATGCAGCAATTATGTTTGCTATACTAGTCCAGGTCACCCACTTTTTGGTCTTTTTATCCTATTATTGATACACAATGCATTGCAGGTATTTTTGTATATAAGATGTAGCCAAACTTTTCTGATTATGTACTTGGGCTGTAGGATCAGATACACCTATGATCAACTCCTTGTGCTATTAATTCCTGGCTGGATGTCTTCAGACATGTTATTTCATTCATTTGAGCATTATTTTCTTCCATAAGAAATTGGTGACAAAATTTTATATCTCACAGTGATGTAAAATTGAATGGGGTAATGCACAGTGTGTGGCACATCCTAAGCAGTTGTCAATTGATATATAAAAATACATACATATGTCTTCTCTTTTTTTCTGCAAAAGGTAGGTCAAAGTGAACATATGCATCCACAGTTATATTCTACAGTTTTGCTGCTTCTCACTTTTGGAACCAGAGCCAAAGCTAATGGCCATTCAACACAATGAAAAGGACATGCAGAAACACAGGACACATGCCTTCTTCAGGCATGTGAAGCTGAGATTGACATACTGCAGCCCATGGGACAAAGACTATCAGCCAATTTTTTTCCTTGTGGAAAAGGAAATTTATTTTCAGAATGCGTCATTATGACATAAAATGCAGAAGATAAAACAGAAATTAAAAGTTCATGAGTTATGAACAGAGAAGTTCATGCAGGCCAATTTCATTAGATAATGATTTTCCTACTTTAGAAGTATAAACATACTATACAGGAACTGCTTTGGGAGTCCCATCTGTGCAAACTAGCAACTCACTTCATCTCTAAGCCTTTGTTTCCTAACCCCTAATACAAAACTAAAGACATCCAACCTTCTTACCTACCCACCAGTAAAGGGTAATAACATAAAGTTTATGAAATTAAGAATGGTTTTTATTGTTTTATTTTTATTTATTTTTTTGTGGGTACCAGGGGTCGACCTCAGGACCTGGTGCGCCAGCAGGCGCCTGTGCCGCTGAGCGATATCACTGGTCCTTTTTTCGTATGTGGGTTCCGGGAGTCAAATTCGGGCCGTCGCGCTTGCCAGGCAGGTGCTTACGCTGCTGAGCCATCTCACCGGCCCCCAAGAATGGTTTCTAAATTTGTAAAGAAGAATGAACAGGAGGAGGAGAGGAAAAATGGGCAACAACAACGATAATCTGTTGCCTGCAGAGCCTGAAGTATTTTTTATCTGTTCTTTAGCAGAAAAAGGCTGTTGACAACTGACCTAGAAAAAGAACCATGCCACCCTATCTTGTGCAAGCATGGTGCCTTACTAAAATGAGAATCTGGATTTCAAAGGCCTGGATACTTGCCCAACAGAAGTTACCTCACATCTACCACCCGGAATCACCACAAGGGTCAAATGAAATAATGTGTCTGGCATTTATTGTGGGTGTAGCTTTCCTTTCCCTTTTATATTTCTGTCAGGAGATGAATGTTTATAAATGAGGTTCCAGATTATGCTCTCCTTTTCTTGACCATTTTTTCTTAGCTAGGCGGTGTAGTAAGGCTTTCTGTGTGCTCCTCACTTTTCTGCTATGGATTTCCCATGTCTGGCTCACATCATAGACCTAGGCAGAGGGGAAATAAGTCATACCTGCAGGGGAAGGAAGCTTCCGGATCACATTGTTGAGCCATAATTTGTATTCATGTCCCCTTGGCAAATACTCTCTAAGATTCTCCTCTGGGGAAGATCCTGTGTGGTTCCAAATATGAACGTGAACCAGCCTTGTCCTCAGAGAGCTTCCAGTCTTGTGATCATTACCTACAAGTTTAGTTGCAGCATTAATACTGCACAGAGTATCCAAGTGCAACAGAAGTAATGTGATGGAATGGGAGAGAGGTGCAGCCACCGTTCCCTTTCCCATTCCTATGCCTACCCTGACAAACACAAGCATAATCTGAGTGTACTCTTCCCATCATCAGGCCTGTAAGTCATAATAGTACTAATAGTAAGAGTTGTACTAGGTGCTGAGCCAAACATTTTCATGTATTAATTAATTCAATCATTATATCAATTCTGTTTAAAAGATATTTTGTTATCTCATTTTTTCAGATAAGGAAACTAAAACATGAGGAAAATCTCAAGAGACTGCAAGGGAACACTGAGTATATCCTATGTGCAAAATTCTGAGCTGGTTGTGGGAATACAGAATCCCATGAAAATACATAATCTTAGTCATATGGGAGAGTAGCAATGTAAGTTGTGAGAAAATCATCAGTTTTGTATATAGTTATATATGCATATAGATTTACATATGCATAGTCTATTATATGGCAGGCATTGTACTAAGCTTAGACAATAAGTAAAACAGAGATAGCATCACAGTGCAGAATGACATGTGCCATGACAGAGTTATGCATAAGAGATATGAAATCTCAGCTTGAGGAGTGGCAGGGGAAGTTCCTTAAGGTGTCTTGGAGAAGGTGATCCTTTGAGGGATTGCTATCCCTGAGATATTTACAAAAAACCAGCCCAACCTCCCCTTTCCTAACTATGAAGTCAGATCCCTTACCCATCTCCTCTGGCCCCAGGAAGCCAATAGTTAAATTTTTTCTTAGCCTTGGATTACATTTGATAGCTTTTCTGCCCACATGTGGGTCATGGCATTGAACCCCCAGAAGCCTCCCTATGAATTCTCTTTCCTGAGACAATAGGTACAACCTACTTATCTGATTTGCCTTGAAAACATTCTGCAATGAATAAGAATGAAAAACCTGGCATCTCGCTGCAGTGACTGTCTTGTATTCCCCATGGGGAGTACCTTTAGACAGTTCTTGCCTGCAAGTTTTGTCTGCAGAATTTTTCTATCCTTTCATAATATTCATATTTATTATAATGGCATAAGCAGTGTCTGAGAATCTGTCTGCTTAACACAGGAAAGAGATTGTTCTATATTCAAGACAATGTTTTTAGGCTTTTTGACAAATTAACTTTAGGGAGAATGTGTGCTTTTATATGCATACAAAGAAATGTGGGGAAGGGGAGAATTTTGTAGATGATAAATATATGCAAAAAACTGTGAGATGCTTATAATTCAGTGTGTGTGTATGTGTACACATGGTTGATTTATATATCTGAAAGATTATGAAAATTTTTAAATAGGCTGAATTTTATAGCATTTTCTTTTTTATAATTTTATCAATAAAGAGTTAATGAATTGTTAATAACTAAGATGATTCTAATTCATGTGAATGTTTTTCTGACAAATGAATTAATAATGATAAATGAAAATTATTAACCTTAATATAATTGAAGCTGGTGTGATGGCAACCTCTACAGATTACCTCATTACATTCTCAGGAAAATATTCTTTAAGAGGCACAGTTTCACCCCCATTTCACCCATATTTTCATCTACATGAGGAAACTGAGGGCCAGAGTGATTATTGCATTTGTTCAAGGCTGTACAGCTCAGTAGTGGCAGAGCCAAAATTCTGATGTTGGGGATTCTACTTGTAAACCTTTTAAATTTAAATCAAGCTACTACCCAAAGTTGAGTGTAATTAGGACATCTTAATGAGGATGTCAAAGACACAGCATGTGGAGTTTAGAACTAATATGGAAAGTCTGGGAAACCACTGACATTTCTTGAGCAGGAGTCTTCATAGAAAGTGATACTTTGAGAAGAAAGTTTTCTAGAGAACAAAGGCATCAGCACCTTTAGACCAAGCATTTGTGTCTTTATTGCCCTGGTCTTTATTGTTATCTAACCAAGAACACAAGGAATAAGTTAGGCTTTCTTGGCCCATGACTTTCTTTGAGGTCATGGCAATCACTTTTAGGGAGGCACTGACATGATATAATGGCATGGGGTTTTGACTTATTGGAAAAGTTCCAGGTCAACTTGCTGCAATTGTCTGGAGGCAGAGTGCTAAATCACTTGACCTTCAGAAGTTTCCAGAGGTTCTGACTAATTTATCTGCCTATTTTAATTTAGTTTCCTTAGGTCTCACTATAGCTTTCCTTACTAAATGTTCAACTTTTCTGAGCTTCTGAAAACTAGTTTTTCCTCTTTAGTTCTGGACTTCCAATCTTCAAATCCACAAACTTCAGGTCTAAAACACTTCAAACTATAAAAGAGCAGAGAATAGGTAATTTTAAAAAAGTAATTATAGCTTATTGTAACAAGTCAAATGGCACAGAGATTTGTAACACAAAAGTTTTTCTCCCAAGTCCCTCATCATCTCATGTTGGGAGGTGACAGATGCCATCAGTTGTGCATAATTTCTTCTACATTTTTGTCTATGTTCCTACAAATTATTTAAACAAATATATGCATATATACAGATAGATGAAATATTTTTAGACAAAAGAGATAATATACATATGCTTTTACAACATCATCTCATTTTGCCTTCAGATAGAAAAAGCAATTTTCTTAGTTCATTTAATGTTAAACACATTATGGATTTTGCTCCAGGTCAAAAACCACTTGGAAAAGACTTAAATAAATGAAAATAAAAATCTTTTGGATGCAGAAATCTAAGTCTAATAAGCACACTAAACCTTTACCTGTCATAATTTGGAAATCTTTTTCCCAATATTATTTTTTTATTTTAAATTGGACTTTGCTATCTTTTTCAAGAGAAAATATTTGTACCATATTGGAGTGAAGGAGATACTCAACAAGACACCCAGGTGCCATGATTGAGTATATTTAAGAACAAAGGTTAACACTTTTAAATGGGGCTTTCTCTAGGGAGAGGAAAGGGTAAAACATGAAAGTATGTTAAAGAGATGGCCAGAATCCTGAGGAAAAGACAGTAGAAATAGATCAGAAATTGAGTAGCTATAAGGCAGACAGTTTTAAATGAAACTGAGAGTTTGTACATAGAACTTAGCAAGAAATTAAGGAAAGCCTGTCTAAGGGACAGTGGTGTTTGTGAATCATTGTGTAAATGAAAAGAAAAAGTGGCCTTCACTGGAGAATCCATCATCTAATTGGTGGAGGTACTGACAATAGTGGTAAAGAATGGGTGGTTCAGATAGTCAAATGGTCCTCAGGCTACAAATATGCCAGAAAATTTGCATCTAACTTAGAGGCTCTCTCAGGGTTTCCTTGAATGGTGGTCAGAGCTTCACAACCCTGAGTGTCCATGGAATCGATTGAAACCATCAGTTCTTATCTCTGGCTCCTGAGCCAGATATCCATAATTCAAGTAACTTTTGTAGCAACTTCTTGATAATTTTGACAATAGCATGAGCAGAGGCTTTTGGACCCTTACAGGGATACTGTGCAGTGAGTGCCTGACATCTGTTAGATGTATGGCCTTGAGTAAATCACTTTCAGTTCCTTGAATACAATAAGATTGAAGTTTTTCAGGAAGAATAAAATCATATAACTAATGTATATGAGTGTGAATGCAAAGGTCGATAAATATATAGGTTATTACTCTGATACCAACTTAGGCAGATAAATACCCAGAAGTACACAGGCATGCCAAGCAGTAGATTTACCCTCCCCTTGGCACCTGCAGACCATTTCTGGTAGGAAAGGACAGGCTGTATGAAGTTTCCAGAGCCCACTTACTACTCAGAGAGTTTGTCACAGAGTCCAATGAGACATAAAGAGGTGATGTCTAGTAGTTATCATTGGACAATTTTTAACTCAGGTCAGAAAGACAAACAGAAAGTGTTTCATGTTATCATTCACAAAGTTGTGAAAGAGATCAACCCTAGAGTTCCAAGAAGTTCTAATAGACTGAAAGACTGAGTTCTGAGGAGCAGATGGACAGCAAAGCTTAGGTGGAACATGACCATGCATTCTCATTGGTGAGGTTTGGAAGTGAGTGTATTAGTTTGGGATACAACAAATAATTAGTTTTCACTTACATATGGAGTTGGAAGCAGAAGTCCAGGGTATAATTCCTAGCTCTGTTCTTTAATGTCTGTGAGGCATGGGGAAAAGAATTTAATCTCTGTATACATCAATAATATATTTATCTCACAGAGTTCTTTTAAAGATTGAATGAATTAATATTCACAAAGTGCTTAGAGTGGCCACTAGCACACATAGTGTTATATAAATCCTGCTTAAAAATAATAATTAAACCCCAAAAATTTCTTTAGTAGAGAATTTAAAGTTTGTATCTTATCCCTTATCTTTCTCTCCAGCCTTACGTCTCACTGTTTTCTTTTAAAATTATATTCCCCAAAATGGAATAGGTGCATTATTGCCCAGTCATACTACATGATTCTGTATGTCCATGCCTTACCTTGGACTGGAAAGCCCTTCGTATCATGTTTATTTAGAAAATTCCTTCTTTTTTTTTTGAGGGTACTGGGGGTCGACCTCAGGACCTCGCGTGCCAGCAGGCACTCTTGCCACTGAGCGATATCACCGGCCCTTTTTTCATATGTGGGTTCCGGGAGTCGAACTCGGGCCCTTGTGCTTGCCAGGCAGGCACTTACACCGCTGAGCCATCTCACTGGCCCCTCCTTCTTTCTTTTCAAAAGCCATTGCAAGCTTCACTCCTCCAGAAAACCTTTCTTAATTACTGTCACCATGTTTTTCCATCCCCTCGAAGTAGACATTCATTTCTTTGCACAATCTTTGGACTTTGTATGTATTTTTGTAGTTACGATTCACACTTTATACTTCAATTATTTGTTTATGACACTGTTTGCTATAGTCATGAGATCTTGAATGCAGAAATCATAATCTTAATCATTTTTCCCTAGCTTTGAGCCTATAGCTCAGTACACAGTATGAACTCCAAGAATATTGGCTGATAAGAACTGAATGCAATACATTTTAAATAACTACAGATCTTGTACTATCCTTGCAACAACCTGATAAGATAGATGTTATTAGCCCCCTTTGCTGGATGAGGAATCTGAGGTTGAGAGGTAAATATGACTCAAGGTCTCACCCACCTAATGAGTAACAGAGCTTGGGCTTAATTTCAGATCCTTTTATGCTAAACACAGTGTTCTTTGCATGGCAACACTTTTTTTTTTGTCTTCCTTCTCTTATTATTAAGGATGATAATTAACCTTCATTGAATATTCACTATGTTTAAGTTGCCGAACTAAACCCATAACACAGATTATCTTCTTTAATATCCTCACCATTTAAGATATAGAGAGGTGGGGCACTTTGCCCAAACTCACTAAGAATTTGAACACAGTATAACTTTAAAGCAAGAGTTTTTAGCTGCAATCTTCTGTATATTCTCAATTGAAACTTACAGAAAAGTTACTTCCTCAAGATTTTACTACAAGAAAATGGGTTTTTGAACATAGGTTCTGGTCCCAAACCTGCTTTTCCACCACAACATATGGCTACATCCATGGTCAAAAAGAACAAACTCTGTTTAGGATTGGTAGTTTTAGCTACAAGTTCTGCTACTCAGCTTGATATGTAGGCCATGTGGCTTCTCATAGTGTAGATTTCTGATGGTATGTGAGAGTGGAAAGGTAGGCTGAAGTCCATGTGTGGCCTTCTGATTTGTGATGAACACATGTTACATATCCTGATGAGAAAGGAAAGGCAGACACAAAGGACAAAGAGATTGGGGGAAAATCAATTAATGAAATGAGGCCCCAGCCATGCAAGCTTTTAGCAAGTCAATGCTTTAATCTCCTGCTTATATGATAATTATCTCCTAAGCAAGTATATATTTAATAGGAAAGAACAAGAGAATTTATCATTTTGATTTTATTTGGAAGGTGCCCATCTTTGGGTTGGAATTGATAAATAAGATATATCATCTGATTTCTCAGAATTATGAGCAAGTATATACCAATCACAGTTGCCTCTGGGAATCTAAGAACAATGCATAAATACAGGAAAGGAACAAGGTAAAATAACTCTGTGACCTAAGCATATTTGATCGGAAAAACACTTGCTAAGTAGGCAATAGGACCCTTTGATACAAGTGAGTGCTGGAGGGCACATACCAGTGCCAGCCAAGGTTCAAGGCATATCTCTGAATAACTAAGAATACTGTAATAATTCTAAGTTTCCAATGTCTACTTGACAAGTTGATCTATCTTATTGGAAGACAGGAAAATGGGTTTAAAGTTACAATCTACAAGGCACTGCAAACTTGTGTTTCCTTAGCAAGCTAGGGAGATAGAATAATCTTTCTTGGCCTAAAAGCATGGGCCAGGCAGGATAGCAGTCCAGAGTATCTAATTTACATATTAAGAAACTAAGACTATGAAAGAACTTAGATTAGAAATAAGGATCTTGGACTCCAAGTCCAGTACCTACCACTTTATTTTAGCTAGTTCTATCTACCACTGATCTGTACATTTGAGGACAGAGAGGATTTAGATATTTGGAGAGGTTCCTAGCACTTCTGTGACTGGAAAATGTACAGAGAATATTGGCAGGTTGCTTTTTCCACCAGTATTTACATATGAATCTGAAGTACAGAAAGAGCAATGCACTTGCAATCAGAAGCATCAGGTTTCAGTCCCATCTTGCCATTATGTAGGTGACTTAGGGAAAACTCTATTACTCTACTCAATCTTAGTTTTTCACCTGTAAAATAAAAGGATAAGATCTGCCTGGGGACAGAGATGTGCAGATTGCCTTAAGTACAGAAAAGCTCTGGAGAGATGGTAAGGGACCAAGGATCACAGACCTTTCACTTCGACTTTTTCCCAACATTTATTAGCTTCCAAAGGATATTAGTTTTGCCACATAAATGGCTTTGGCTTTCATTTCATGATCAAAAACATTTCTTCGATATTTACCCTGTATAGATAGTCATGGTAATACTATGACAGATAAACAGATGATCCTTGACCTAGGCAGGAGTTATCTGGATAAATATTCAACAAACAATAAGAAAAGGCAATTGAATGATGGATAGAGTTACAAACATTGAGTTGAGGGCTACTGGTGAGGTTTTCTCTTTCTCCAAAGCAAGCTTTGAGTGAATTCCATCTCGATCACTGATTAATTCTCCCCAGTTTGTGCTGCTTTTTTCAGTAGTCCCATCCTCACCTTATTAATCATGCATATGATTAAAAGATACATTAAGTCCAAATTCTTCTTCTTGACATTTCATTGTCTCCCCATGCAGTCTCCCAATGACTTTATCTCACTAGTCTTCAGAATCAAACAGCCATGATCTTCAGGCCTTGGTTCCTTACAGAGACTACTTCCCCATAATCTTTCCCATTCCCAATATTGTCTTCATTTCTTTCTCTGTCTCTTTTCTCTATTTTGTTACATAAAGTAAGCCAACTTTCTCTCCCTTCAGGTCCCAGCTGTAATTTCAACTCTTATTCCTCAGAGTCTGTCTACTAAAATCAGAACCTCATAGGTTTCCTCTGAACTATTAAAGGTTTAGGTGTCTATAGGAAATTTCTTTTGCTTTCTTAGTTTGAACTTCTATGCCCTGATGGCAGGAATCAAGTCTATTCTTCTTAATGTATTTTGGTAATTTTTCATATTTTTGGCCTTAAAAATTAGGACTTACAATCTAACACCAATAGGTGTGTAGTTCAAAGTGATGTTCCTTGGTTGATAATATATTGACTTTTCTGGAATGTTTAAACAGTTTCAGTAGTTTATGGTTGGAGTTTTTGTACTGCTTTTAACAATAGACACTTGTACTATAAATAAAATACAACAGGGATCCACAGTACAAAAAACAGATACAAATGGAGATGTTCCAGGTAAAATGAGGAACTATCCCTTAGAACACTCCAGGATTTGATGAGGCACCATGTTACAACTAACTCAGAAGACCAATAGGCCAAAAGATGTTAAAATTAAAACACATATTTGGAAACTGATGACTTGACTAGCAAAAATCATAACTCAGGGACCCAGAGAAACTTAAGAGGACTATGGGACAATTTTTTGGGCAATCTGGTTAAAGTTTAGCTCATGATAGGAAATAAGAAATTAAGATAGAAAACTCTAAATATTCTGGATACCTGGCAAGAAGGTTCCAGGACCTGCTTTCAGCAACTCCCCTAATATTCTATTTAAGCCTCTCCTGTCAAGAGTAATAAATCTCTGTGTCTGAAAACCTGCTTGTCCCAGGGTCAATTTCCCATTGTTTGAAACTATTTCCAGTAAACATGTTACTGTGTTTTCTGTGTATTGGGCATCCAAAGAATGAGACATTTTCCTTGAAGGGATCCAGGCTCTTTTTTTTCTTTTTTTTTTTTTTTTGCTAAATCAATTACAGTTTATTAAGAAAAATCTGAGAGCATATAATTTTTAACCAGTATGTGCTTTTTTCTCCATTACTTTATCACTTTTTTTCATTGATGCAAGAAACCTATGAGAGCCCAGTCTCATAGAAGGAAACCCTTTCTTCCCAGGGTGAGAGATCAGAACTCTGAGTAACACATTGCACATAGAGATCAGAAGACTGAGTATGACATGACACATAGAGGATCTTAGTGATCCTCGGTGTTGACTAGTGATCAGCCTCTTATTCTAGGCCCAGGCATTTTCTAGCAGTCAGTACAGGTTTTGCAAGATACAGATTTGATAATGCTACCTCACCGTTTTAAATATTTTAAAGGATTCCCATTGTTCTTGGGATAGATAACTCCTCAAAGTTTTACCTTTCTCCTTCCTCTCAGATACCCTCTGTTCTTTCTAGCCACATCTCAGTTCTTCCAGGTCATGCTGCAACAGGACATATGCATATGTTTTCCTTCTATACAGAATGCTTTATCCCTTCACTGAGTCTTCTAAAAGAAAATATAAGCACATATTTTTGTAATCATGTAAGATACCACTATGATCCTTTCAGATGCCATCCTATTTGGATGGCAGGTTAGTCTACACAAATTGTTTTCTGAAAAGTTGTCTGCCTGCCACATATCCCAGTTCCAATGACCTAGATCAGGATCACATTTAGTTTTGGGAGTGGCTGAGCTAGTGATTGTTCACAGGTGTGGAGCTGAGAGCACAAAGTTCCCGAGGAACACCCTGAGGGTACTGAGTGTCCCAGGTGAACAGGTGTTCCAGCCCAGAGAGCACAGGGCACAGGGGACAAGCTAGTTAAGCAAAGGGGTGTCACGTGACCAATGTATAAATAAATGCATTGTGGTAGTTGAGCAGTTCCTTTCCTCCCATCCAGAGAGAGGGCTCCAGCTGACCTCAGCTTTCTGTATATTGTCTTTTATCTTTATTTCTCCATCCTCTCACTGTCCTTCCCCCTGGGAACTTTGAGAGCTGTGCTGGACGTGGCAATTTAGAATGACTTGTGATTTATAAGTTTTTCTCTCTATAATTAATGTCCAAGAAAGTGTCTCAGGAAGGACCTATTCTATAAGTTTAACCCCATGGGTTCTGATTTTTAACAATTGACTTCTTAGCATTATTTTAAGTTCTTCATCTGTAATAACTAATTTAACTTTCACAACTCTTTGAGATAGGTGGTATTTTTATCCCTATTTTACATGAGATTGAGGCTTAGAGAGGTTAAGGATCTTGCCAAATTTCAGACAGCTAGATAGTCACAAAGCTAAGATGTGAAACTAGGCATTCTAAATCCAGATAGTCAGTTATCACCTTTATATTATACACTATGTCAACTTCTTACAGATGAAGAAACTGAGACCTTGAGAAGCAAAGCAACTTGTCCATATACCCAAGACATTTGTCTTCCCACAAAGGAACAGTATTAAGACCCTCCTTGGCTGTATCCTGCCATTTGGGACCTGACCAGACAGGACAGGATTGATCAGATTGAGGAAACTACAATTATGTAGGAGACCAATAGCTCGGATTCAAGTCCTTTCTTTGTTATTATGTATCCCTGAAACCCTGGGGAGGAAGATGTTTTCTGTCTTTGGATCTCAGTTTCCTCAACTATAATATGATGATTTATAAGGCTATATCTCATATCTTTTCCAGTCTAGGTCAGCATACAAATTATTTGTAGGCTTTTGTTTTAATGTAAAAAAAAAACTCATCTGTGTGTTCATAGTCTTTTCCATAACAAATATGTGTTCATTGCAATGCAATTCTTCTAAATCTTCTAGTAGTCATCTCTCCAGAAGAGAGCACCTGTATAGTTCTCATACCTCCACTGATCTGAAGGTGACCTCCAAGGCATACTGACTCCAGTTGCAAAGCCACAAATCTAAAAGCTGTCTTCAAAGTCCCTCTCTACTCTGGCATTTTACAGTCTCAGGGTTATTGTCTTCAGTGCAACAAACAAGTGTCCTGTCATTGTTTTAGTTTAACCCATAGTGACAAGTAAAAGAGAAGAGAAAGAAGATAGAAGGGTAAATAGATTGAGTATATCCTCTGAACTCTCTAAGGCCCTTTACTCATTTGTAAGGAAGAGGAATCAGGATAAATTCAAGAAATTACTTAGCAAGAAATCAGTTCCCAATCCAATAGAAACAAGTTCTGTGACTTTTCCATCATACATTGTTTCTAAAATCATCTCATCAAACCACCTCACTGAGTGGGTGAGGCAACTGAGGCATAGATACAAGAAGGCCTTTCCCTGTGATCACAGCAAGTGAGTAATGGAATCTGGGCTAAAGAACTATGGCATCCTGTTAATCTGAGAAAGTTGGAACAGAAATATGAAAGTTTTAGGTCTCAGTTTCCTCATTTCTAAAATGAAAAGAAAAATCATTGCTGTATTCCTGAGTTGTTATGCTGGTCCACTGAGGTAATGAATGTAAGAGTTATTTTGATGGAAAATCTTGTGTGATTGGAGAAATAGGAGAAAGAGTATCAGAGTACTGGGAATCTAAAGTGGGATGGGGATGTGGGGATGTAGGGGGGTCTAAAGTGAAGTTAAATAAAGGGAAAACTGCAAGAAGGAGAAGTGGGATATCTAGGATAGACTTCCTCTTGCTACTGGTTGGTTCAGACTATTGGGTTTACTTATAATTAACTGAAAGCCACATTTATGTCATTTAACAAATACATAGTATTTACTTTATGGCAAATACTATTACACATTTTTTACAAATATTAACTCAGCTAATCCTCCTGACAATCTTACAAAGTGAGTTATAGTATCATCCCCATTTTACTGATGAAGGAATGGAACTGCAGAGAGGAATTGCAGAGAAGTAAAGTAACTTATTCATGGTCATTAAGTGGCAGAAAATAAATTTGAACCCAGGTCACCTGCTTGGAAATTCATGATCTTGACTGCAAGTTATCATCAAGTCAGATGACATTGGTTGTGTGTCATGGCAAGGCCCAGATACTAGTCTAAGTTTTGTCCTCAGAAAGATTATAGTAATCTTGGACTAGTCATTCTTTATGCACCTTTTAACCTGTACAAAGAGATTTCCCTGTGCCTTGCCATTTTTGGTCCTACAAAAGCCCAGTATTACTTTCTTCACCCCAAAGATATTTTCTGAAGCAACAGCTTGGTTTTCTTCCCTCAGCTCTACTCTTAGCTTAATCTGACTCATTACCTTCAGGGAATGATGGTCTTTCAGTCTCAAGAGGATTCTGTGAGAACCGTTGTCCTTTTACTTTTAGAGCCTCTAGATACCTCAGCAAAAGTACAGCTCCAGGAAAGTTCATTTTGCTGTTGTTCATTTGTATTTAATAAGATAATTACTGACTGTTATTTAAATATTATTGAGTTATTAAAAGCACTAACAATTTCTTTTCTTTCATCTTGTTTGTTTACTATTTGGGAACAGAGTGTGATTGAGCAAGCATTATTGAACAGATTTTTTTCCCTTGTGCTACGAATGTTAATTTAATTTTGAGAGGCAGCTCAGTATATTGCCTCCATTTGCCTACATGACCTGGGGCATATTACTTTACCTTGATGAACCTGGGTAACCAACCATCCAGGAGGCAATCCCCTTGATCCCTTGAGCACAGAGCTTGCCTCTTAAAAAAGTGGAGTGAGACCTTGTATGTACACCAGCTGCCCCCTTTTTTGTGCATGAAGAAACTGATCACAGAGATGAAGGGAACTGTCCATGGGCCCACTGTTAGTGGCTGATCAGGGAGCATAAATATTATACTGGGGGGTTTATGAGGATAAGCACTAGATCTAATTTATTTAATGCAGGCTCCTCAATTGACCATAATACCAGGCCTGAAGATGGCACTGAAAAATATTGTGGAATGAATGCATGACAAAATCTAGGTTTCTTGACTTCCAAATGGATTTATTTACTCACCATAATTGTAAGCGGCCTTGCAAATTATATGCTCATAGAGGTCTAACATCTAAAAATCATCAAGCTACAAAAGAGACTATTTTTTTCTTTCAGGTAAAAATAGGAAATTTTTCTACCTATGACAATCCTCACAATCCTGCTGCTATTCTTCAAGATCCAGCTTCTTATAGACCCCAATAGGTGATTGCACCCAAAGTGATTGATGGGATGCAGGAAAGTATGGGAGCAAAGGTAGCCAAATCAGTGTGGAAATAACCATTTTTTTCTGTTTCTTTTTTTTTTTTTAGTTATCTATTGCTACACAAGAAGTTATGCAAAACTTAGCATCTTAAAACAGTGCATATCTATTGCTTCACAATTTCTGTGGGTCGGGAAACCAGGCATAGATTTCGCTGGATGCCTCTGTGTCAGGGGTTGGGATTGCTGTCACAACGCTTCACTGAAGTAGGGTCAGCTTCTAAGCTTACTCAAGTGGTCATCAGCATGACTCAGTTCTTTGTGGACCCTCAGAAAGGGGTCCTCATTTCCTTGCTAGCCATTAAACAGAGGCCTCCTTCAGTTCCTTGCTGTGTGGACCTCTCCATAGGGCTGCTTACAAAATATAGCAGCTTACTGCATCATTTTCCTACTCTTTCAAAGAGTAGGAAAGGATGAACAAGATAGTTTATGGTCTTTTATAACAATCTAGGAAGTGAAATCTTGTTATGTTTGCCACATTCTATTTGTTATAAGCAAATCACTAGGCTAAGTCGTGCATTGATTTCCATCTTAGGAGCTGTCTAGAACACTGGATTTTCCCAGCCCTTGACCCAATCTCAGCCTTGAATAGGGTAAACAAACACATCATATACCTAAGGGTAGCAAATGGTAGTGATTAGAGCACTGGAAATTTTAGTTGTAGTCCTTGCTCCACCACTTACTATAACATAGTCTTTGGTGACTTAGCTCATTTCTCTGAACTTCACTTCCCTCAAAATCAAAATAGAGATGAAATACCTGCCCTACTGGGTGGTTTTGGGAATGTAATGGATTTTGGATTCCAAAAAGCTGACAATCTAGTCAGTAGGAGCTATTCAGCAATGATGACAGCAGTTTATAGCATTACTAAATCATTTTTTTTGGAGGTTTGAAGGTATTCTATGGATAGGGATTTTTACATTTGCTTTCTAGAGGCTTTATTCCCACTTTTGTTATATAAATAGAAACTTTTTTATCAGACAGGATAGAGAGGAAGGAAGTGAGGAAGAATTGTTTGGGCTGCCTCCTGTCCTGAATTCCATCATTAGTGTATAATTTCCTTTGACTTATGGTAACATTGCAAGCTTGAAGCCCAAGACCCACATTTGGGCTGCAGGGATGTTTTTTCTTTACCTTATTGAATTTTAAAATTTAAAGATTTATATAGAAATTATAATTTTTCAGACTTTCTGGAAAAATTGAAAGATTTGGCCACCTTGAGTTCTCATTCTATATGGTACTATGGCTAGAATTAAATAAACATTTGATGACACACATCCTCACCAGATCACCATAGATATTGCCACTCAGAAAAAGTCAGCATATGCTCTTTTATTCAAACTATTATTAAACTAACATTACTTGTCTGTCCCCTAGAGACATCTCCATTTTTTTAAGAGAAAAAAATACAACAAAATTTCAAAAAACATAATAGGAGGGTAACAATAATTAATACATTTTGTATTGTTACCTTTAAATTAGTTACTCAGGGTACAATATATCAGCATTCAATTGTCTGAACAACATTAGCACAAACCTTTCTTTTCAATGAACTAAGCAAAATTAGTAGTGTATCTATCTTAACTATCTTATATATATACATAATTTTTCTTTTCCCTTCTTTTTTTTCTCCATTCTCCCATCCCAGTTTCTCTTTCCTTTTGACCAGTTTCTTCCTGTTTTACCATATCTATTGTATATTTTGGGTCTTATTTACTCTTTCAGTTTCTCACACTAAGGAGACAATTGATGTTTACACATATGCCTCCGGTTTATTTCACTTATGAGTATTTTCTCGAGTTGCATCCATTTACCTATAAAAGTCTTCAGTTTATCTTTCTTTATGGCTGAGTAAAAAAGACCACATCTTGTATAAAAAGACCACATCTTTTTTATCCATTCCATGGTTGATAGGCATTTGGGTTGTTTCCAAGATCTGGCTATTACAAATTGTGCTGCTATCAACATGGGTGCACATATATCTCTGTGGTATGATGTTTTTAATTCTTCTGGGAAGATAGCCAGAAGAGAAATAGCTGGATCAAATGGGACTTCCAATCCTAGTTTCTTGAGGAATCTCCACACTGATTTCCACAGTGGCTGTACCAGTTGACACTCCCACAAACAGTGGAGAGACATCTCCATTTTTATCCCCATGTTTAATATATTATACTCAGTCATTATCCCCAGGAAATTCCTAGCATCTCCCAGGGCTGTGTGTCTAACAAAGGGACTCTTATTGGTGCTTCAAAACCTCAATGTGTGGGCCGGTGAGATAGCTCAGTGGCATAAGTGCCTGCCTAGCAAGTGCAAGGTCCTGAGTTCAACTCCCAAAACCTACATAAAGAAAAAAAAAAAGGGGCAGGTGATATTGCTCAGTGGCACAAGTGCTTGCTGGCAAGTGTGAGGCCCTGAGGTCAACTCCTAATACCCACATAAAAAAAACCCTCAATGTGAATAAGTCTCTTGGAACTTTTCCTATGGACAACATCTGATAGGAAGCTGGAGTGAGGAAAGAGGATAGATAACATGGGGGGTGCGGTGGTAGATGCATTCATAGTTATGTTATTTATGACCTATTTTATTATTCATATTGGACAAGTCAGGAGGATTTAAATAACATGCCTTGCCAGGTGTGGTGGCTCATGCCTGTAATTCCAGCCCTCTGGAGGCTGAGGTAGGAGGATCACCGAGAGTTGGAGGCTAGCCTGGGCTACATAATGAGTTCAAGTCCAGCTAGTACTATATGATGAGACCCTGTCTTAAAAAAAAGAAAGAAAATAACATACCTTGTCACGTAAGAGTAGGACTGAGGGCTAGAGTGTAGGCTTTGATGAGGGGGGAAAATTACAAAGCTGACAAGCAACCTGGATGGATTTGATATGATTTTGATAAATTTGGGTTGTTAAAAGTAATAACAACTTTCCCTTTTCTTTTTTTTTTTTTTTGGTGGGTACCAGAGGTCGAACTCAGGACCTCATGTGCCAGCAGGCGCCCATGCTGCTGAGTGATATCACCGGACCTTTTTCGTATGTGGGATCCGGGAGTCAAACTCAGGACCTTGCGCTTGCCAGGCAGGCACTTATGCCACTGAGCCATCTCACCAGCGCTCCCTTTTCTTTATGCTAATTGATTTTTCAAAAACAGGGATTAAAACCTGTATGAAATGTGGCTGTGGGTATATAGGCTATTTTCCTTCCATGGAAAATTGAACTCTTTACTATTGAAGACTGAGATAAACTCCTGTTGTTTTATGGACCCTTGTGTTATTATTTATTCATTTGGAATTTATACAAAGTCAGAGATTATTAAGCAGAGAATTCATGAATGGAATACAGAGGCAAGAGAATCCCATGGCAGTTTATGGAAAATCACATGCATTATTTTTAAGAATCTGGGCCCAGATTAATTAAGATGGAGTAAACGATTTTTTCATTGGCTCATTGGTTCATTACACATTAAGTAAACACTGTTCACTCAAAAATGATTTAACAAGCACCCACTGTGTACATGGCACTGTCTTAGACACCAGGGATACATTAGTGGAGAAATCAGACAAAAATCCCTAGGATTTACATTCTAGTGAGGAAGGGAGAAACAATAAGAATAAGTAAAATATACAGTATGTTGACAGAAGTAAGTGCTAAGGGAGAAAGGTAAAGAAGGACAAATTGATGTAATAACAGGTGGTAGTGAGCCTTGTGAATATATGAGGGAAGAGGGTTTGTGCATGTGCAAAGGCTGTAGTGTATCTGGATTGTTCAAAGAACAGCAAAGAAAGCCAAATGAACTGAAGTGAGTAAGCAAAGCAGAGTAGTGGGAGATGAGGCCAGAGAGGTGAGTGGGGAGATCATAAAGGGCTTCATAGACCACTGTAATAAATTTTCAGTTCCATTATCTTGCTTCTCTTTAAACCACTCCTGGCTTCCACCACCCACTTCTGATAACTCATCAAGATGTCTTAGTGCTCTTTCCCAAAGTTCTGATTCAGTCACTGTCCTCCTGGAGGTGATTAGAGGTGCTGATGCTGCCTTGCCCTCCTGATTCATTCTAGGACCTTCCCCCACCCTGATTCTCTTGGAGACCCTACAAGCAAGTCCCACACAGTATACATTGTTGAAGCCCCAACATCTATCTCAAGGCTAAAATGTTATGCTGAGAAGCATTCAGCTAAAGCTTGTTGAACAAACTGATTTTTCTACCTTGAGTCTATTTTTCTAGGCCTTGCAAGTTGATAATGCTATAAAATGGTGGGTTGTGCTGGTCAGTGCAAGTGATCTTCCACTTGGCCCAACTCTCTTCTAATCTACCATCTCTTAAACTATTATGTGTTAGGCATAGTGTTAACTCATCTCACTTAGCCTTCTTTACAAATATTTTTACAGATGAGATGAAAAAAAGACTAGAGAGTGGGAAGGGATTTGCCTAACATCACAAAGATTTAGTGATAAAGCAAGGGGTTTTGTGGGTGCTGTGGGCCATATCATTGGGAAAGGACTTTACTCTTCTGTCAAACCAACATCAATTCCCATGCCCTGGAGCACACTTCAGTAAGACAGCTCCTAAATGTAAGAACTGGGGCCTTGGGCCATTGTTCAGATTTAAGAGAAGCTTACAATTTCAAAAAGCAGCAGGAAGTCCTTGTTAGGGGGCAGATAATATAGGGACTGAAAAGCAGTTGTCCCATTTATAGCTATGTGAACTTGAGCATATTATTTAGGCTTCTCCATTTTCTTCTATATAACCTTCAATGGTAGTACCTACCTTGGATAAGGGCAAAGAGTGGTCAGTGGGTTGTGAGGATTGAGGTAAATGTACATGAAAAAACTTAACATTGTCTGCCACACAATTTAGATATTAAAGGAATGACAGTTTTCTTGCCTATCAAACTTTAGCCCAGCACAATTCCTGCTGGGCCTGGATGACCTCCATCATTTTCATAAACATTCTCACCATTTTCTCAATCTTTCCAGCTAGCCCATAAGCATTAGGGCAGCCTCAATGCTATCCAAATTCAATATTCCTCACAATCCCTGAACCATGAAAATTTGATAGCTGGGCAAAATTGACAGTGCTGTCATTCTCTTCTTTTCTGTACCACTGAAAATAAGGCCCATTCAAGAGCTCCTGAAGAACTACTTGAGCTCCTTTTTACCTGACATTTTCCTTCTCATTGGCAGAGTATGAATTTGGATTGATAATGACAGTGATGACTACATCAATCTTTATATTTATGTAAAATTTTACAGTTGATCAGTTTTTCATTTTTATGTCTTCTTGTTTTCTTGATAGGCCTGGGATGGGCAGGGAGAATAATTTGTTATTCTACATATATGCTAACTGCAATCCATATGAAGACTATTTTTCTATTTTCTTCCTCATCAGCACACATTTATCCATATACAAACAGAATTTTGGACAGAAATGAATCTGAATCAAATGAATGGCTTAACAGGGATTAAGTTAGGGGAGGCCTTTGATTCTGTCACAAACTTCATCAGCCTTCTGAAGCCACTCCAAATATAATAGACTGTGAAACTAAACCAATATAATTATCCAGATAAGTGCAGTTTAAAGATAAGACTCTTAGCTCCCTGTAGCCTTCTTTAAGTACCCCTCCTTATATGGAGAATCTGGAAACACCACTGTGAGCAAGGAATGGGCAGGACTCAAAACTTGCCTACTACTTTTTTCCTTCCTTTGCTATACCCGGCACCCTCATACTATCCACTGGTTTTGACACAGTGCCTGGCAGAAGTACAGTTTCTAAACAAATTTAGAGTACCAACTGCAAAGAGCCTCAGACAGGAAGCTGTGGGCTTGCTCTGCAATTCTCAGAGCAAGGAGGCAATTCTGCCTGTGAGTAGAGTAGGCAGGAGCCCCAGAAGAATGAAGGCTCTGCTCTCAAGAAGACTAAAGTCTCTAGGGATCAAAGCAAAAACAAAAAGAGCTGCCATGGAAGCTACCTGTGCATGTTATATACCCAGGTAATCATTATGCCAGGGATCAGACAGTGATGGGCATGGAATTGTGGAGAAGCAAATGCTCTAGACTTGAGATTCCAGGTTAGACTTGAAATGGTTGCACAAGGAATTTAAGTTCCAGTATTCTCAGTAGAGAGCCTGAGCCTCTACTCAGGAAAAAAAAAAACTCATTGCTGGGCTGTCTTTACACTTTATTCCCCTTCTCTCCTTGGGCTGCAGTCCCATTCCTGGAATTAACCAAATAGGTAATTGGTCAAACCTCAGCTAAAACACCATGTCAAGATGTGAGCCCCATGCTTTAGTGTGGACACATGAGCTTTTACTCAGGAATATGGTATCTAGAAGGTTTCTGGGAGGTTTCTCATAAGGTAAAGAGGACATCTGACATCTGAGTCCAAGGAAAAAAGGAAAGACCTGTGGATCGACTCCATAAGGAGTCAAAACTCTGCAAATGATTTTTCCACAGAGCAGCTCATGGTCAAAATGGGCCATAACTGTAGACAAATGCTCCCCGTGACTGTAAGGGTTTGAGCAGGGGATTGGATCATATCTTTACAAGTATACTGAAACCCTGAGATTCTTTTACTTGTCTGTAATCATACAGGTACTAAAAGATGAATTCAGGGCTTGAAATTCAGGAATACTGATGCCTTATGTTATCCTTTTGATCTCAAATCCTGCCTTTTGATAAGGGTGGTAGTATAGAGCAGTCCCAAGCTCTGGAAAATGTAAAGATACTGTCTATGGAAAATTTCATTCCTATTTCTCCAAACTTCATTTTCTTAAAACAGAAATATCTGATATTATCATCTCTTTTATGCTGTTGCTGCTCCAAAACTATTTCTAGGGAAATAATCACAGAAACTATGAATTGAAGACCAAAATTTGAGGGCTTCTTTTTGAACCTCTGCTGTTTTCTCTCGAGCTTGCCTGATATACTTTCAACAGTAGCTACTACAGAATGTGTGTGCATGGACGGCGAAAGAAGTGGTATAGTGGTAAGAAACAGTAATTCCCCTGGTATAAGCTGGCCTTCAGATGAGCAAAGCACCTACGCTGTTCCTCCGAGATGAGAACTGACTTCATGTGCACTCATTGCTTAGAAAGCTTCAGTTTTCACTCATTTCATTCAACATTTAATTTTCTTGCTTGTGACAAAAAAGAAAAAAAAATAGGGGAAGGGGGATAAAAAGAAAAAACAATGTAGAAAGGACAGGAGGGGAGGTGTGGAGGTAGCACTAAAATCACTGCTGTGTAACCAGACAACAGTGATATTGCATGTTTATGGGCATTGGTTGCCATGGAGATAGTTATATAACTCCAACTGGTGGTGAAATTTCATACTGCTTGTGGTGGTGAGTGATATTTAAGTCACTTAGGGCCACTTTAAAAAAGAACAAATGAAGTAGCTGAGGGCCCCTTTGTCTTGCTGGCTACAACCTGCGCTAAGTTTCAGCCCTTCACACCAGTCATTTTCTGGGTTTCTGTGCATAGCAAAATGTTCCCAATTATTCTCTGAATATAGCTGGGTACTTACACTTCTCCTCGGCACAGAATGGCTAAGAATAAGGCTCAAAACAAAATGACATATAAATAAATAAATAAATCATTAAAAAGCCCTCTTTTAGGGTGGAAAATTTTAGCTTGGAAAGCTTGTGTTTTTTGGGGGAAATTTATGAGTTGAGGGGAGGCATCTATTCACTAGCAGAGTTCGAAGGCTGTGTATGTTTTCCACATTCAGTCTCTGTCTCTTTCTGTCTCCGTCTCTCTCTGTCTCTCTTTCTCACACACACATGTACACATGCAGTCAATATCACCCTCCTTAAACACACTCGCATGTTCATGTAGATTCATATTTACACATGCTGCACAAGAAAATATACACATTTGATCGCACATACAATTTATTCACAGGAAAATATACGTTTCCTTGAACATACACATTCATTCACCCACATATGTACGTTGGTATGTTCTCACACAGTTCATTTATACATTCCCAAATACACTGGCATCCAACACACATAGCAAGGTAAAATGTATGAAATTGCAAATGCTCAAAGATCTAAATATTAAAACAGAAACAGTAAATCTATTGGAAGACAAAGCAGGTAGAAATCTTGAAGACATAGGGGTAGGCAGAAACTTCATGAACAAAATCCAAACTGCACGGGAAACACTTCAAATAATCAACAACTGAAATCTAATCTTATTAAAAATCTTTGCACAGCAGAATAAATCACCAACAGAGTGAAAAGACAACCCACAGAGTGGGAAAAATTTTTTAGCCAATTGTACCTCAGACAAAGGACTTTTATTTAGAGCATATAAAGAACTGAAAAAAAATCAGACCACCCCAAATTCAAAACTCAATCCAAAAATGGGCATCTGAGATGAATACACATTTCTCAGATGAATAAATACAAGTGGCAAATAAATATATGAAAAAGGGTTCAACATCTTTGGTCATTTGATAGATACAAATTAAAAAAAAACACTGAGATTCCATCTCACCCCAGTAAGAATGGCTATCATCAAGAAATCAACCAATAAATGCTACAGGGGCTGTGGGGAAAAAGGAACACTTCTCCACTGTTGGTGGGAGTGTAGATTGGTGCAACCACTATGGAAATCAATGTGGAGATTCCTCAAAAAACTAGGATTAGAGATCCCATTTCACCCAGCTATTCCCCTTCTGGGTATTTTCCCAGAAGAATTAAAAACATCATACCACAGTGATTTATGTGCACCTATATTTATAGCAGCACAATTTGTAATAGCTAAATCTTGGAAACAACCCAAATGCCGATCAACAGAGGAATAGATATAAATGTTGTGGAATTTTTACACAATGGAGTACTACTCAGCTGTAAAGAAGGATAAACTTGAGACTTTTATAGGGAAATGGATGCAACTTAAGACTATACTCATAAGTGAAATAAATCAGACACACATGTGTAAATATCATATTGTCTCCCTAGTGTAAGAAGCTGAAAGAGTAAGTAAGATCCAAAATGTACACTGGATATTGTGAAATGGGAAGAAACTTCAATAGGAAAGAGAAACTGGAATGGGGGAAAGGAGAAAGGAAGAATGGGAAAAGAAAAAAATATATACATACACACAAGATAGTCAAGATAGTTATACTACCAATGGCTATTAGTTCATTGAAAAGAAAAGCTTATGCCTATATTGTTTGATCAATTTTCATGCCTATATCTTGTAATATGAGCAACTGCATTGAAAATAACAATACACAATGTACTAACCATTGTTACTCTCCTACAATCTTGTTTTAAAATAAAAAAGGAGATTGTTAATGTTAAAGTGTTGTCAATCTATGAAAAAAAATGATTATTTCATATCACACAATCTATGTATTTACATCACCATTTTCACTCTCTCACAAAGTCTCAGAATCTCACAAACCCACATACATGTATATTTTCTCTCTTAAATTCCCTTTTATGCATTTCCAAGCAATCAAGTAACTCTACACAAATACCCACACTAGAAAAATACCCGTATTTTTCACTTGTTCATTTTCACACATACTTTTCACACATACTTTTCACACATACTTTCTACTTTTTCACACTTAGTCATGCATACTCAGCTACACACACTGACATGCTGAAAGTCTCTCACGTATATACTTTATATTTCTCACTCAGTAACTCATATACACTCACCATGGAAGCACCCTGGATTCAGGATTTTACTCTGCTGGTTTTCCATTTATGATTTTTTTTTTTTAATGTGGGTACCGGGAGTCAACCTCAGGACCTCGCGCTTGCCAGCAAGCACTTGTGATGCTGAGTGATATTACTGGCCCTTTTTCTTCCTTTATGTGGGTTCCAGGAGTTGAACTCAGGACCTCACACTTGCTGGGCAGGCGCTTATGCCGCGGAGCTATCTCACCAGCCCTCCATTTATAATCTTAATAGATCCCCTGGAGCCACCCTTGGAAGGAAGACAAGAACAGAACTATTATTCCTATAGACATAGGAACTAAGGACAGAGGATGAAAAGCGGCCCAGGTTTACACAAGTACTAAGCATAGAGTGAAATCCAAATGTTTTGATATCAAATTCAGTAATATTGTTCCCCTGGCATCTGCCAGTCTTGAGTAGATCTTATTTAGGTGAAAATACTTTACAGGAAGGATCAAGTTTATAATCTTCTGCTTCTGGTGAACAATGTTGGAGGTTAAAGGTAGTATTTAGATAATGGTTTTGTCCCTGTTCCTAGCTCACCTGGCACTAGGGGAGCGATCATTCTATTTAGCTGGATTAGCATTTTCCTCTCACTTGGTGCTCATTCTAGTTCCCCAATCCTCCAACACTCTTCTATACTACTTTGCTTCTCTGGTCAGTAAAAAATGCCAGCTTCTGCTCTATGACACTCATCTGTCATGACTATTTATAGAGTAACAATAGCTCAGCTGTATGGTGTCCAAAGAAACAGAAGACTCGATATCTATTCTAATGCAGAAGCAATCTATCTATGCTGACTATATGCTAGATAAATTGATAGGGAAATAGTATATCAGGGTCATTTGGGCTTTCTGGAAAAATATTCCTAAAGGCATACTGGAGTACTATAGTTCTGGAGTCAAAGGTTCCTGGAAAGTTCTAATCTCAGAAGCTTCTGAGCTTTGACAGTTTTTGGTTAAATGCTAGAACTAGAAATCTCTGGAGTCAGATGATTCAGATCTGAAAGGATGCTAGAATAGAAGAAATGAGACAACTAAGATATACTTTGTTGTAGGGTAAAGGTGGTATGAGAAGCTACATTCATAAGCCAAAACTTGAAAAGCTAGCTTCTTTTTGTTTCTCCAGATCCATTCTTCACTTTCCTTCAACATGCTCTTTGGCTCAGGAGGGCAACTTGTACTTCAACAGGGTCCAGTACCTTCAGGCTTCCAGTAGGGTTTGCTTGTGACAAACTCTGGCAGGAGATAGAAAAGAGGGAGGATATTGAAATCAGGGTCTTATTCTTCCAGCTCCTTCCCTACTTTGTCACTTTGAGCTGGTTTCTCCTCTCAACCCAAGGCTATTGTTCCTCTCAAAGCAGCGCTCTGCCCAGAATTTTGTTTTCCAAATTTCACTAACTCCCTCCTTCTACCCTGTCAGTCTTAAGAGTAGTTATAAAACTCCACAACAAATGATGCACTGTGCCTTTTAGATCATCCACACCCTACTCATGCTTTTGTAAATAGTCCCCTCATTAAGTTTGTATTGAATTCTCCTAATTTGCAGGTATTTTCTGTTTCTTGTGGAACCAAAATGCATGGGAAAGTTTTGGGAAGCAGATCTATTACTTCCCTTTGAGTTTTGACACAAGTTAGAAAGAAGAGGAATTTGGCTTGATTTTCCTGGCAGCCAGGGTGCGCAAAAATGTCCTGTCCTTGTTACTGTGGGATAGAAGGGGTTACCATCACAAGTTGACTTTTAAGCAGTGCTTAATACGTGTCTGAGGGCCTTCCTAACCCACAAGCCTATTTTAAGGGGACATAGCTCCATCCATTACAGAAGTGTGTCCTGTCATTTCAGCTTGCTGTCTACTTCATGTCTCATGAACAGGGCCTAAGACCTGACTGACAAATTACAGGAAGACATATTTTCACTATTGGCTATGATAAGGACTCAGAGGAAAAAAAATCATTGATGATGCCTCAAAGAACTATTTGAGGGGGCCAAGATGCTGAGGGGTTCAACCTTTGTGCAGAGAGCAATGGCAAAGTAAAGGCTGTCCAACAGCCAACATTTCTATCAGTATTGCCTGATCCTGTCCATGACAGTAATTGGTGTTGCCCATCTAGTGTCAGAAAGGCAGAAACAGGGCCCCAAAAGCAGAGATTTATTTGAAGAATGTTGCACAGCAAGTAAGGGCTGGAATCAAATAAGGACTCAAGAACCCTTGGTTCCTGCTGCTGGCATGCCATACCAAGTTATAAATAATGTCCCCCAACTCTCCTATTTTATTCTGTCATTAAAAGGTAGGGTTTGGGAGAGGGGATTACTTTATCACTTTCTCTACCACCTAGTGGTCCACCAGGGGTTTTGTTTTGTTTTGTTTGGAAGAAATGAGAAGACCATTTAGCCATCTTTATCTTGAGTCTATTTCCTCCTCCATATTCCCAGGTACCAGATTTCTCCTACCACTGTTGGCTTTAAGATCATCAAAGAGGTTTCTATACAATAAAATATATTTTCAACTGAGAATAAAAGCTTCAGTTATCTTGACCACAATAAAGTGACAGCTAAAGATGGGGTAATGACTATCTCTCAGGCGAGACAAGAATTTTGGCTTTCATAGTAGCAAATTGGTGGCAGTTGCTGTGTTTGGGGCAAAGTACACTTTGAGAGTTCTTACATATCATGCTCTATTGCCAGAGAACTGCAAAATTCTGCTCTCTTCTCAGGCTTGAATCATTGGAAAACAAAGGTGAGGAAGAAGGGTTAGAGCAATGGGCTGGGGGCTTCTGGACAGGGTGGTTCTGGCTTCTTCCCTGGAGAGGCCTCAAAATGAAAGGATTGAGTTTCAAGTTAGCATGTGCTCCATTCAGTCAAAGTCTAATATAAGCAGACTTCTGATGTAGCAGTTAAAAATAAAGACTCTTAAGTTAGAATTCTTTGGTTCTAGTCTTGGTGATATCTAACCATGAGATACAAGATACGTATCTTGTGTAAATTACTGAGCCATCTTATGCCTCAGTTGTCTTATATGTAGAATGGGGCTGCTATCCTATATTATAGAGATGTGAAGATTAAAGGAAATAATACATGTAAAACATTTAGCTCAGCAACTGGACACATAGCAAGTTCTACCTAAGAGTTAGCTATTACTATTTTCTTAATTCTTGAACCCAGTCAAGAGTCCTGTGCACCAAGACCCAGTCAGATTGACAATTATTTAGAATGAGAAAGTTACATAAATAGTCCTTGGAAGTTGAATACAAACATGAGGAAATCATCGTTCATCTTTTCCCTGTTAATTTGAATATATTTTATTCTTACATCAAAGTTATATGATTGAATTCTCAAACCAGTTCTACAAAGTATATATATATATATTTTAATTTTTTTATTTTATGGATAAAAGGTAAGACAAAATTTCATAACAAAATAACAGAATAACAATAGTTAATACATTACATGTTGTTATCTTTAAAGCAGTTGCTCAGGGTACAAGATATAAGCATAAAAAGTATATATAATTTTCCCTTTTTCATATGTAGAAACTGTCATTGAGAAACAAATGATTTTTGCAGAAGTTTTCTCAGAGATAGTAGGCAAAACTATATCCCTGTGTACCAAGTCCCATGATGTAATTTTCACTTATGGTTAGGTAGCGTTGATGGGGTGTTCAGAAGACAAAGTAAAGTTTGGAAAAATGAAACCAGTCAATCAGAAAAGTAATTCTCCAGAGGTAGAGATTCTTTGGCTGTGCCTTGGAAGGACTGGGAAATCTTCAAAACAGATGGGAGGTCATGTGGATCCCTTATTTCTTGTTTTAGCTTCTATACTGTTCTGGCCACAGTCATGCATGGTAGAGCACACATATAACCTCAGCATTCTGGATGGCTGAGACAGGAGGACCACAAGTTTTATTAGAACCTGGGCAATTTAGCAACTTAGTGAAAACCTGTCTCAAAGTTTAAAAATAAATACAAAATGGCTGAGGATGTAGCTCAGTGCAAAGGCCCTGCATTGAATTCTATTTCTGAAAAACAAACATAATTGTTCTGGTCTCCTCTCAAAGGAGCCTGGTGGCCATGTCCAGTTTCACCTTTGTGCCCTAGGTATTCAGGGATGAAGACTGTCTGGGATGATCAATCACTTATGACTCTGTAAAATTTGCCTATATACAAGGACGCAATGCTCAGGACATTCTCAATTGTCAAAAAGGACTCTTCTGAAGCTTTGATGGGTGTTGTAGTTTAGATATAAATTGTCATCTCCAAAGTCTCATGTATACAGAAGTGAGACTTTCTGAAGGTTATTGGGTTATGAGAGTGCTATACTCATCTGTGGATTAATCCATTGATGAGTTCATAGCTGAATCTGTCATTAAGAGTTGGAGCCTTGTTGAAAGAGGTGGGTCACTGGGGACATGGCCTAGAAGGGTAAGCTCTTGTCCCTAATCCTGGCTGTACATTGAGCAGGTTTCTTCGATCATGCCCATGCTCTTTCTGATTTGCAGCCAACCATGGAGTGAACTCTCTGAAACTCTGAGCCAGAAAAAGTTCTCCTCTAATTTGGGAATGTTTTATCTCAGCAATGAAAAAGTAACTAATACAATGGGTAATTGAGTATCAATACATAACTCAGTGAAAGCAACCTGTGATTTTATATGATCTGAAACAACCAGAGATAAGGTCATGGAAAATTCACAGTTTGATCAATGTCTTGCCTGTTCTAGCATGAAGCACTACTGGAAACTCAAGGTTGGCTATAGAGCTTTTCCTGCAATCTAGTATAGAAGTGAAAAAATATTATCAAAAAAAAAAAAAAAAAAAAGCAGACACACCACTATTTGTGTATCAGGCTCAGCTCCTGAGCTAGAAGAAGACATTATGAATTGAGCTGATGGAGGCAATTGTGAACTGGGAAGCATTAATCCAGCTGGGAAATGTGAAGCAGAAATATGAGTAATGAAGAGAATGTCATGCAAACAGGGATATTTTGACATGTTATCCAAAAGGCAAACTGAAATTAGAATAGGCATCAACACATATATATAACAACAGAGCAATTCACTGTGCACTGGGATAGTAAAAAAAGATCGGGAAAGTGTGGAGAGAATTTTAAGTATCTGATAAAACAGTTGAGCAAACTTCTTGCATTAAATATTGCAACTGTAGAGATTGTGGGGATGGTCAAAAGTGAGTAGATGATGTTTATGGTCTGCAAAAAGGTGGAAGGTTAGAATTTTTAAAAAGATGGTAATAAACTCAAGGTACAATTTTTTCATCAGCTCCCAAGTCTCAAGTGCTTTACAGTGCCCAGCATGCAGTTGGCATTTAGCAAAGAAAATTTATTGTCTTGTTCATTGGATGAAACAGGCAGGAGTCATGAGTCTTGGCAAGAAAACAAGGCCAAAAGTTTTGCTTTGACTGAAAGTCATATAACTTGAAAGGTTTATTGCTGAACTGATTATGCAATGTAGCTTCGAAAGAGTAGTATTTAAGATAAAGATTTGAAACCCTCAGGCAGGTTTGGAAAGAGTTGGAGAAAGGCCTGAATACATTAATAGTCCATTTAAAAACTGGCTGGCTCTTAAACCTCCTTTCAGACTATGGAGTGCAAAGACAGTGGAGCATGGTACAGGGCAGTAATTTAGACTCAGATCTGGTCTCTGCCAATGACTCAATATGAACTTGGGCAAGCCCTTTCCCTTCTGTAGACACCAATGTCCCATTCACACTAGGTGAAGGGTGGGGAACAGGAGTTAGATTTGAGAACCACAAAGACCTGACAAATATAACATTACCTTCTCTACCCCAGGTTGGGTTCCTCACAACCTTCAGAGCTCACCAAATTACATAGCTGTACCAATCCTCCAGGTGAGAATTCTTCCCTTTCCCCCTTCTCTCATGTTTATTTTGCCTACTTTAATAGTTTTCCACTCTGATAGTACCTTAGATTCACACAAGAAACTAAAAATGTGAAGACTCAGACCTCACCTCCTATAGGTTTTGACTTCAAACTCCCCAGATGATCCCAATATGCAGCTATGGTGGAAAAACATTGGCTTAGACAAAATCTTTGGTGGACTTCATGTAAAGTGCCTTAATCTCCTCAACCTTCATTTCTTGCACTATTTGTTATTGGTTTTACGTTTGCTCAGGGGGTACTTAAGCAGTCACAAAACATAAACTTTTAATTCATTTTAAAACCATGGTTTACTATTTTAACACTGGCTAGCTCCTGAAACTAATCTTCCTAATCACCAAAATCAGGCTGAGATACAATTTCAGGACCCTTATCTTCAGGAATTTTAGGTAATTATGTTAAATTGATTGCACATGATGATTGATAGCTTTTCAATAATAATGAAATACCTCATTGATGCACGCCATACTAATACAAATTTGGTGTTATTTGCAAGGAATTGAACTTACATTCATTTCTAATTATTTTCTTTTATTCAATTAGTAATTCATTCTGTCTTTTAAAAACAGCTTTACAATAGACACAATTCACCCATTTAAAATGTAAAGTTTGATGATAAGAATATATTTACAGATATATACAACCATTATTATAATCAATTTCAGAACATTTCATCACATGAAAAATCCCCATAACATTTTATTATCACATGAGCAGACATTGCATTCCCAACTAATATCCATGAATAATCACTAATTTACTTTCTATCTATAGATTTCCTCATTCTGGAATTCGATAAGATTAGGAGCAGATACTATGGATCTTTGGTGACTAACATCGTTCACTGAGCATAATGTTCATCGTTCACTGAGCATAATGTTATCAGGGTTCACCCATGTATAACATGATTCAGTATACCATTTATTTTTATGACTGCATGATATTCCATTGTAAAGATACACCATATTTTCTTTTTTTTTTTTTTTCTTTTCTTTTTCTTTATGTGGGTACCGGGAGTTGAACTCAGGACCTCACACTTGCCAGACAGGCACTTATGCTGCAGAGCTATCTCATTGGCCCAACACCATATTTTCTTGACCCGTTCATCAACAAGTAGACATTTGGGTTGTTTCTACATTTCAATTACTACAAAAAATAATGCTGCAAACATTTGTGTACAAGTTTCCTTTTGGACATACATTTTAATTTTTCTTGGGTTCATATGCAAGGGTGGAATTAGTGACTCATATTGTAAGACTATCTGTAATCATTTGAGAAGCTGGCAGACTATTTTCCAAAGTGGCCACAACATTATGATTCCACCAATAGTACAATATATAAGAGTTCTAAATTCTCCAAATCCTTGTCTAAGATTTCTATTATCTGAGTTTATTATTTTTATTCTGTCAACTCTAGTAGATGGGAAGTGATCTATCATTCTGGTTTTAATTTGAATTTCCCTGCTGACAAATAATGTTGAATATATTTCTGTGTGCTTATTGGCCATTTGTGTATTCTTGGAGACATGACTATCCAGATTTTTTGTCTATTTTTAATTGGATTATTTTTTTCTTTTTGGGTTATAAGAGTTCTTGTATTAGATACAAGTTGCTTATAAGATATGTATCTCAAAATATTTACTCCATTTGTTCTTATGTTTTTTGATAGTATTCTTTGAAACACAAAACTTTTCAATTTCAATAAATTTCAGCTTATTTCTTTTCTCATTTGTTACTCATGCTTTTGGTATTATGTCTACAAATCTTTTGTCAAATCTAAGGCCATAAAGATTTATCACTAAGCTTTCTTAGTAGGTTTTGATCTTATGTCTAGGGCATAAATGTATTTTGAGTTCCAAAATGATTCTTTTGCATGTGAACAACCATTTCTCCCAGCACCATTTTTTGTAATGATTATTTTTTCTCCATTGAATTGTCTTGACACTCTTGTCAAAAATAAGTCGATCATAGACACATCCACTTATTTCTGGAATCTCAATTCTATTCCTTTGATTATGTCTGTCCTCTTGCCACAACATAAGGTTTTGATTACTATTGCTTTGTAGTAAGTTAAGAAATTGGTAAGTGTGACTCCTCATATATTGTTCTTCATATTTAATATTGTGTCTTAGTTACTTTTCTAGTTGCTGAGACAAAATACCCAACACCCACAAGTTAAGGGAGGAAAAGTTTAGTCAGCTCAGTTTGTAGAGGTTTCAGTTCATAATTGGCAGGATCCAAGTCAGTGTGGCATCACAAAGGAGAAACAGTTCATGGTGGGCAGAAGGTGACAACAACAACAACAAAAAAAAAAAAACAAGGGAAGGCCACAACACTTTCTATCCCTTATATCTTATCCAAGCTACTTAGGGTGGGTAGCACTCACACCCTTAATCCTAGCACTATTGATCCTAGCACTGCACCATGTATCAATGCCAGCATCACATACTCTAGATCCAGCCACCTCTGAAATAGCCCCACCTTTGGGGAGGACAACTAAATACAAGCTGTAACATATTATTTTGTCTATTCTGAGACCTTACAACTTTATATGAATTTTTAAATTGTCCTGTCAATTTCCACACATAATTCAGCTGAATTTCTTACAAGGATTATGTTGAAAGTATAGTTCAGTATAATAGTATTGTCATTTGAAAAATGTTAACCCTTTGATACATGAATATATGATGTTTTTCTCTTTAGTTACTCTTGAATTTCTTTCAATATTTTGTGATAATGTTTTTCATCTTATTTGTTAAATCTATTCCTAATTATTTTATTCTTTTTAATTAAATTATAAATTGATTTTATTTTTCAAGGGTTTGTTTTAAATTTATATAAAAATAGAGTTTTTTATATTGGTCTTATATCTTGCAACCTTGGTGAACTTGCTTACTAGTTCTCATATTTTTTGATGATTTCTTGGGATGTTCTCTAAACCAAATCATATATCTGAGAATAAGTTTTATTTCTTCCTTTCTAATTTGGGTGCCTTTTATTTCTTTCTTTTGCCTAATTTCACTTTTTAGGACTTCTGGTGTAATTTTTAAAAGAAATGGAAACACTGGATATTTCTATCTTGTTCCTGACTGGAGAATGAAAATATCCAGTTTATTACCATTAACTATAATGGCAAGGATTTTTCTAGATTTTTTTTGTTGTTGTTGTGGAAGTTCCATTGTATTCCTAATTTGCCTAATATTATTTATCATGAAAGGCTATTGGATTCTCTCAAAAGCACTTTCTCTTTTAATTGAGATTATCATGTTGTTTTAATGTTTATCCTGTTTATATGATTATTAAATTAACTTGTCTTCAGGTAGCAAAGCAACTCTGCATACTTGGCATAAATCCTACTTATTCAAGGTATTCCTTTTTATATGCTGCTGAATTCTGTTGGGTAATATTTTGTTGAGAATTTTAGAGTCTGTATTCATAATAGTCATTGCTCTGTAATTGTTCTTCCCTGTATTGCCCTTGTCTTCTTTTGATATCAGGATATTACTGGCCTTAATAGAATGAGTTGGAAAGTGACCCCAGTATATGTTTTGGGGCCCTTTGTCAAAACTCTGGTGGCTGAAGAAACATGGGGTTGTTTCTATATCCTAAAGTGTACTTTATTGGTCAATATGTACATTTTTGGGCCAATGGCCTGTTTTTTGGGTTTTTTTTTTAATCTCTGTAGCTTTGTAGTAAAACTACAAAGTCTGGAATTGTAATACTTCCTGCTTTATGCTTAAGATTGCTTTACCTATTTTGGGTCTCTTCTGGTTCCATACAAAATTTAGGACATTTTTTAGCTCTGTGAAGAATGCTGTTCATAATTTTATTGAAATTACATTAAATCTATTTACTATTTTTGGTGATATGGGCATTTTGACAATATTAGTTCCTTTTATCCAGGGACAGGTCTTTTGTTTTGTTTTGTTTTGTTTTGTTTGAGACAGGGTTTTGCTATGTAGTTACGGCTGGGCTTGAACTGAATATGTAACCCAGGCTGGGTTTGAACTCACAACAATCCTGCCTCAACCTCCTGAGTGCTGGGATTACAGCCATGGGCCACCATGCCTGGTGGCTTTTCCATGCCTATCATCTTCAATCCTTTTCTTTTTTTTTTTTTTTTTGGTAGTATACTTTTCTTAGAGAGCACTTTCACTTTCACTTTCTTGTTTGGATTAATTTGTAGGCATTTAATTTTGTTTGAGGCTATTGTAAATGGGATTGCTTTCCTGATTTCTTGTCAATGAGTCCATTGTTGGTATGCAGAAATTCTATTCTGTATTGTTGTTGATTTTATATCCTGCCACTTTGCTGAATTTTTTATTAATTCTAAGAGTCTTCTGGTAGAATTTTTTTAGTTATTTGTTTTGCAGAGGACCATGTCCTCTGCAAATAAAGATAGTGTGACTTTTTACTTTTCTATTCATATCATTTTATTTTTTTCTGTTCTCTGATTTCTGTGGCTCAAGTTTCAAGTAATGCACCAAACAAAAGAAGTGGGATTTGACACACTGGTCTTATTCCTGATTTTGAGAGGGAATGCTTTCATTTTTCCTCATTTATAATTATTTTGGCAATGGGTTTGTCATCAATAGCTTTTTTCAATTTAAGAAAAAGAAATTTTATACCTGTCTTCATCAAGTTTTCTTTAAAATTATGCATGGTTATTGGATTTTGTGAGAGGGTTTTTCTATATCTTTTAAGAAGATTATGTGATTTTTTATTATTTTTTATGTGTTATAAAATATATTTTGATTTACATATGGTGAACAGTTCTTTTACTCCTGAGATGGTGCCTACTTGGGAACAATAAGTAATTTTTAATGATTTGTTGCATTCTGTTTGTAAGTATGTTGTAGAGCATTTTCTTCCTATTTCATAATCTCTAGTACACATTCTGGTCCTTATTTACACTTTCTGTTTTTCACACCTGAGAAACAATTCAATATTTACACATGTGTGTTCAGTTTATTTCACTTAAGTGTATGGTTTCAGGGCTGGTGAGTTAGCTCAGCAGTATAAGCACCTGTCTGGCAAGTGCGAGGTCCTGAGTTTGACTCATGGTACCACATATGAAAAAAGGGCCGGTGATATCACTCAGTGGCATGGGTGCCTGCTGGCATGTGAGGTCCTGAGTTCGACCCCCGGTACCCACACACACACAAAAAAAGAGTATGGTTTCAAGGTACATCCATTTAGCTATGAATGTCACAATTTTATCCTCTTTTATGGCTGAGTAGTACTCTAAAGTATCAAAAAGCCACATCTTTATCCATTTATCTGTTGATGGGCATTTGGCCTATTTCTAAGATTTAGCTATTATAAATTGTGCTGCTATAAACATGGGTGTGCATATATTGCTGTGGCATGATGTTTTTAATTATTTCAGTAAGATACCATGAAGGGGAAGAGCTGGGTAAAATACATTCTCCAGTTCTACTTTTTTGAGGAATCTTCACACTGGTTTCCACAGTGGTTGTACCAGTCTGCATTCCCACCAAGAGTGGACAAAGGTTCCTTTTTCCCCGCAGCCCTAACAGCATCTGTTATTGGTTGATTTGACAATTACCATTTTTACTGGAGTGAGATGGAATCTCAGTATTTTTTTAATTTGTATCTCATTAATGACTAGTGATGCTGAACATTTTTTCATTTATTTATTTGCCATTAGTATTTCTTTATCTGAGAAGTGTGTATTTATCTTAGATGTCCATTTTTGGATTGGGTCAGACCTCCTGAATTTAAAGACCCAATGCAAATTAAAGCAAGGTAGAAACTCTGTTGCACAGTGGGGATCAAGTGGATGAAAGGAGCCTTCATCTATTAGATGTACTCAGTTGAAAAATAATGTGTATAAAGTTGCAGGCAGAATGAAAAATGCTGAAGTAGTACTCCTTCATGGAAGAGAGCTGATTCATTTAGAATTAGGGAAAAATTAGCCATGGACTAACTTCTATAGCAATGTAGAGTGGGAGTCACTGATTTGGGAGAAAGAAAGAAAGTTGGGATTCAAATACTATAGTCTCTTACTTTTCTTAAGTAATATTTGATGGTATATCCCTGTAATAAATAAGTACATTCATCTTGGGGAATAGGTGCATATACATACCATATCTAGATCAGTTTTACTTGTCTTTCTTCCATGATTTAGACTGTCACACCATCCAGAAATCCCTCCCATTGCCACAAAATTTACTTCCCTGTTTCCTATCATGTCTCTTTTTCATTTCCTCGCTAAATTCTTTATATTTTTGCTTTCTCATATAAGAGAAAACATATGATTTTTATCATTCGTGTCATATTTATTTCACTTAATATTGTGTTCTAAAGATTCATCCATTTTCTTCTAAATGATTCAAAGTTAACCTATCCATTGTGTATATATACCATATATTTTATCCATTCATCTATTGATAGGCACATGATCTTCTGTAATTTAGTTATTGTGAATTGTGCTACCTTAAGCATGGGGTGCATGTATCACTAAATCTTGGTGACTTTAACTCTGTAAGGAAGAAACCTAGAAGAGGCATAGTTGGGAAAAATGGAATTTCTCTTTTTATATTTTTATGAATTGCCACACTGATTTAAACAGTGGAATACTATTTTCCATTTCTACCAAATAACATAGGGTTTGTTTTTCTTTACAGTCTCACAAATATTTGTTCTATTTTAAGTCCTTGACAACAGCCATTATTATTCCAATGTGGAATCTCAGTGCTGACTTATTGACATTTTTTAAAAGGCCAAATATGCTGAACAATTTTTCATGTATATTTTGTCCATTTCTATTTCTTTTAAGAAGTGTCTATTCATTTTAATTGTCCAGTGTTTCTTCTTTATATTTATTATTATTTTTGTTACTACATATTGCCAGTACACAGTGATTACATTCATCATGGGGAGTTAGTACATGTACATAATCCATATTAGTTGTTTTCTTCTCCATTTGTCCTCCAGCCTTCCCATACCTATCCAACACTTGATCTTCTTCCATTTTGCAAAAGATCTATCTCTCCATTTCCTGTTATCTTTTATTTTGTTCTATAATTCATTTATATTTTGAGATTCTCATTTAAGGTTAATCATAATATTTAAGATTGGGTGTCTGATTTATTTTACTGAATATTATGTTTTCAAAGTACATTCATTTACCTACAAATGACTTAAGTTTATCATTCTTTATGGCAGAGTACTAGTGCATTGTGTATATATGCCTCATTTCCCTTACCCATTCATCTGTTGCAGGACATATTCATGATTTAGCTACTTTGAGTTGTGCTACTATAAACATGACTATGCATGTATTACTGTAATATGGTGTCTTTAACACTTTCTGGAGGATATTTAAAAGTGGAAAATCTGGATTAAGTGAATTCTCTATTTTTAGCTTTAGAGAAATGTCCGTATTGATTTCCTTCATAGTGTCTGTGCTAGTTCACATTCTCACCAACAATATCCAAGGGGTACTTTCACCCCCACAGCCTATCCCTCACTTGTTATGCTTTGATTTCTTGATAATAGCCATTATTTCTGGAGTAAAATGGAATCTCACTGTTTCAATTTTAATTTCACTACTGGCCAGAGAGGTTGAATGCATATTCATATATTTATTATCCATGTGTACTTCTTCTGAGAAGTGCTTATTTATTTCAGTTGCCCATTTTTGACTGGGTCTTTTATGTTGTGGCAGTCGAACTCTTTTGAGTTTGTATGTATTCTATATATCAATACTCTGTTCAAAGAATGTGGGACAAATTTTTTTTCCACCCCATAGGTTGCCTCTTTACTCCATTGGTTGTTTCCTTCAGAGAAGCTGTTCAAATTGACACGATTCAATTTGTTGACTTTCGATGTTATTTCTTGTGCAACTGGAGTTCTGTTCAGAAAGTCCTTACCTATACTTGTGTCTTTAACAATTTTATCTATTGTATCTCAGCAGAATAACTGTTGTTGTTTTAACGCATGAATATTTTACCTATTTGCATTGTAGTTTAGCACATAATGAAAGATATAAGTCTAGATTCGATCTTCTCCATGTGGATGGTTAGTTTCTCCAGTACCATTTGTTTAAGAGGCTCTCTTTCCTACAGCATCCGTTTTTTATCCCATTTGTCAACTATCAGATAGGTGAGTGTGCCTGAACTTGTTTCTCTATCCTCTATTCAGTTCTATTGACCCACATGTCTGTTTTTGTGCCAGTAACATGCTGTTATTATTATAGCAGCTTTGCAATATAACACTAAGCCTGGGACTATGATCCCTAATGCTTGGCCCTTTTTTTTTTTTTTTACCAATATTGCTTTTTCTATTCTGGTTCTCTCATTGATTCTCAGCCTTTTGGCTAAGATGAAGTGTATTCTGGTTCTTTTCTGGTTACATATGATTTTTTTTGTGTGTGTGGGTACCGGGGGTTGACCTCAGGACCTCGCAAGCCAGCAGGTGCTCATGCCGCTGAGCAATATCACCGGCCCTTTTTTCGTATGTGGATTCTGGGATTCAAACTTGGGCCCTCATGCTTGCCAGGCAGGCACTTACATGGCTGAGCCATCTCATCGGCCCTCCATATGAATTTTAAGATTGTTTTCTCTATTTCTGTGAAGAATGCTGTTGAAATTTTTATTATGATTGTGTTACATTTTTATATCTGATTTAGAAGTGTGGCCATGTTGTCAATATTGATTGTACCTATCCAGGAATAGGGGTTACGTTTCCATTTTCTGATACACTCTTTGATCTCCTTCTGTAGAATACAGTAGTTTTGATTGTAGACGTCTTACACTTTCATGGTTAGATTAATTCCAAAGTATTTAATTTTCTTGATGCTGTTGTGAAGGGTATTGCTTTCATAATTTCTTTCTGGATGTGTGCATTATTAGTGTACAAGGACTTTATTGGTTTTTGTGGGTTAATTTTGTATCCTATCACATTCCTGAAGTTCACTATTAATTCTAGGAGTCCTTCTTTAGACATTCTTGGGTCTTCTATGTAGAGGACAATGCCATCTGCAAATAATAGTAATTTGATTTCTTCATTTCCATACATATACCTTTCACTTATTTCACTTGCTTTATTGCTCTGGCCAACATTTTGAATACTATATTGAACAAAATTTCCGATAGCAGATATCCTTGGCATGTTCCTGATTTTAGAGGAAACTTTTCATCTTTTCCCCATTTAATATGATGTTGCTGCTGAAAAATGGCTTTCATCAGATTCACAAGGTCCTTCTATGTCTATTTTCTTCAGGGATTTTTAAAATTATAAACAGATGTTGGATTTTTTTTGAAGAATTTTCCACATCTATTGAGATAATCATGTGACATTTTAAAAAGTTTATTGGTACAGTGATACAATTTAGATATACATAATGATCATATTCATCATAGAGAATTTGTACCTGTATATGATATATCTTGATTCCTCTTTTGCTCCCAATCCCATCTCCTCACATCAACCCCTCTTTCCTTCCTTATTTACAAAGTTTGTTTCCATTTTATCCTTCTTTTATCATTTTTCTTTTCCCTTCCTAATTTTCCCTCTCTCCTTTTTCTAGTTCTCCTTTCTATTGAACCATTTCTTCCTAATTCAAAATACCTATTATGCACTTTGGTCCTTATTTACCCTTCCAGTTTCTCACAACAGAGAAGACAATGCAATATTTACATATGTGTGACTGATTTATCTCAAGTAAGAGTATGTTGTCCAGTGCATTCTTTTATCTAGAAATGTCTCAAGCTTATCCTTCTTTATGGCACAGTAGTACTCTGTTGTATAAAAAAAAATGTATTTTTTAACCATCGCTTAGTTGATGGCATTTGGGTTGTTTCCAAGATTTAGTTATTGCAAAATGTGCCACTATAGACATGGGTATGAATACATCACTGTGGTATGATGTTTTTAATTCTTCTGGTAGATACCCAGAAGGAGAATAGCTGGGTCAAATGGGACCTAAAATCCTAGCTTTTTGAGGAAGCTCCACACTGATATTCACAGTGGTTGCACCAGTCTACACTCCCACCAAAAGTACACGCCTTTCTCCCCACAGCCCCGACAGCATTTGTTATTGGTCAATTTGTTGATAATAGCTGTTCTTTCTGGAGTGAGAAGGAATCTCGGCATTGTTTTAATTAACATCTCTTGAAAGGCTAATGATGTTGAATTTTTTTATATATTTATTTGCCATTTGATTTCTTCCTCTGAGAAGTGAGTATTATATCAGATTCCCATTTTTGAATTGTGCCATTAAATTTGAGGTGTCTGATTTCCTTGAGTTCTTTAATATTCTACATATTAGTGCTTTGAGGAAAAGCTGGCAAAATCTTTTTCCCATTCTGTGGGTTTCCTCTTCACTCTGTTGGTGATTTCTATTGCTGTGCAAAAGCGTTTTAATAGGATGAGAACCCAGTTGTTTATTCCTTGTATTATTTCCTGTGTTGTCAAGGTTTTGTTCATGAAATTTTTCCCTGCATCTATGTCTTCAATAGTTCTACCTATTCCTTCTTCCAGTAGATTTATTGTTTCTGTTTTAATGTTTAGATCTTTGATCCATTTTGAGTTTAGTTTGGTGCATGGTGGTATACACGGGTCTAGATTTAGTCTTTTGCTTTTGAGATGCCAGTTTTTCCAGCACCATTTATTCAAAAGACTTTCTTCCAGTGAAAGTGTTTGACACCTTTGTCAAAGATAAGGTGGCTGAGTGTGTTTGAAGTTGCTTCTGGATCTTCTGATCTGTTCCATTGATACTTAGGTCTGTTTTATTTGGGGGGTTGTTCCTGTTTTGTTTTGCTTTTGCCAGTACCATGCTGTTCTTATCACAATAGCTTTGAAGTAGAATTTCAAGTCAGGTATTGTGATACTCCCTGCATTGCTTTTGTTGCCTAAAATTGCCTTTGCTATTGTATATCTCTTCTGATTTCAAATGAATTTTAGGAATATTTTCTCTAGTTCTGTGAGGTATGCTAATGGTGTTTTGATTGAAATTTTATTAAATCTTTATAACAATTTTGGGTGTGTGACAATTTTCACTATGTTTGTTCTTTCTACCCAAGAGCAAGTGCTATCTTTCCATTTTCTGATACCCTGCTTGATCTCCTTTTTTAGAGTACTGTAATTTTCAATGTGTAGATCTTTTACTTCCTTGGTTAGATTGATGTGTATTTCTTTTTTTGATGCTATTGTGAAAGGTGTAACTTCCTTAATCTACCTCTCAGTGTGTTTGTTGTTTGTTTATGGAAATGTTATTGATTTTTGAGTGTTGACTTTGTATCCAGGTAAACTACGGAATTCATTTATGATATCTAGAAGTCTTTTGGTGGAGTTTTTGGGGTCTTCTGTACAGAGTATCATGTAATCCACAATTAATGGTAATTTAACTTCTTCCTTTCCTAACTTTATTCCTTTTATTTCTTTCTCTTGTCTAATTTTTTGATCTATTGTTTCCAAAACTATATTGAGTAGGAGTGGTGATAGTGGACATCCTTGTCTTGTTCCTGATTTTAGAGTAAAAGCTTTCAGTTTTTCACCTTTTTCAGTTTTTCATTCATTTTTTACCAGGCTGATGTTGGCTGTTGTTTTGTCATAGATGGCTTTTATCAAATTTTGATAAAGACAATCTCTTCCAATTTCCTGTAGGGTTTTTTTTTTTATCATGAATGGGTGTTGGACTTTGTCAAATGCTTTTTTCTGAATCTATTGAGATGATCATATGGTTTTTGACCTTGGTTCTGTTAATATGGTGTATTACATTTATTGATTTACGTATGTTGAACCATCCCTGCATTCCTGGGATCAATCCCACTTGGTCATGGTGTATAATCTTCTTGATAATTTGCTGCATTCTGTTTGCCAATATCTTATTGAGGATTTTTGCATTTATGTTCATTAGCAAGATTGGTCTGTAGTTCTCTTTTTTTGGTTGGGTCCTTCTCTGGTTGCGGTATCAGGGTTATACTTGCTTCCAGGAGCAAGTATTTGGGACTTTGGGAGTATTGTTTCCCTTTCAATTTCATGAAATAATTTGATAAGTAATGGCATTAGATATTCTCTAAATTTCTTGTAGAATTCTGTAGTGAATCCATCAGGACCTGGGCTTTTTTTGTTGGTAAGTTTTTAATTACATTTTCAGTTTCATTGACTGATATTGGGTCATTTAGAATTTTTATATTTTCTTGATTCATGTTTGGCACTTCATAGGTATCTAGCAACTTGTAGATTTCTTCTGTGTTTTGCAACTTATTAAAGTTTCTCAAAGTAAGTATTGATGATCTTCTGGATTTCCACAGGATCTGTTGTGATTTCAACCTTTTCATTCCTAACGGCATGTATTTGAGTCTTTTCTTTCTCTTTTTGATAAGATTGGCTAAAGTTTAACAATTTTACTTAATCTCTCAAGGAACCAACTCTTCAATTCTTTGTATTATTCTCTTTGTGTCATTTGCATTAATTTCTGCCATTTGTAATTTCCTCCCTTGTACTAGCTTTGAGTTTGATTGGTTTGTCTTTTTCTAGAAGTTTGAGGCTCAACATTAGTTTTTTTTTGTGTGTGTGTGGGTACTGAGGGTTGACCTCAGGACCTCGTGCGCCAGCAGGTGCCCATGCCACTGAGCAATATCTCCAGCCACTTTTTTGTATGTGGGTTCCGGGAGTCAAACTCAGGCCCTCATGCTTGCCAGGCCGGCGCTTATGCCACTGAGCCATCCCACCAGCCCTAGGTTGTTTATTTCAAACTCATTCTGTATTTCTGATGTGAGAATTCACTGCTATGTATTTCCCTCTCAGGGAATACACTGCTATGTATTTCCCATGGTTTTCACCATGTCTCATAAGTTCCAGTATGTTGTATCAGCATTATCATTTAATTGTAGATACTGTTTAATATCTCTTCAAGTTCACCTGTGACTCATTGGTTGTTTAGTAGGATATTTAATTTCCAAATGTTTGTGTTATTTTTGTGGGTTCTTTTGCTGTTGATTTCCAATTTCATTGCAGTATGATCAGATATTATGCATGGGATAATTTCAATTATTTTGTATTTACTTAAGCATGTTCTATGGGCTTATATATGGTCTATTTTAGAGAGCATCCCATGTGTAGCTGAGAAGAATGTGTATTCTGATGTTGTGGAATGGAACACTCTGTAGACATCGACTAAGTCCATCTTTTCACAGGTTTCATTTAGTTCTGGTATTTCTTTGTTGATTTTTTGTTTAGTTAGTCTGTTTGTGACAGTGCAATATTAAGGTCCCCCTGACAATTGTGTTAGTGCTTATTTGATTTTTCTTGTCCATTAATATTTGTTTTATGTAGTTGGATGTTCCAGTAGTTGGTGCATACAGATTTATGATTGTTATCTCTTCTTGGAGTTTTTTCTTAACAAATGTGTAATGACCTTCTTTTTCTGCCTTGATTAGTCTTGGCTTTAAGTTCACATTGTTTGCAAACAGAATAGCTACCCCTGCTTTTTTCTGGGTTCCTGTCACATGGAGTATTGATTTCCATCCCTTGACTTTTAGTCTATGAAATTCATTTTTAGTTAAATGTGTTTCTTATATGCAGAATATTGTTGAATGTTGCTTCTTGATCCATTCTGCCAGTCTGTTTCTTTTGATTAGTAAATTGAGAACATTTACATTGATGGTTATAACTGATATGTATTGGCTTATCTTCCTAGTATTAATTTCCTGTTGTAGGTACCCTGTATTTCCCCTCTCTTTAATTGCTTACCTAGCCTGTGGCTTCTTTCTATTGGTGTTCTTGTAATTGTGGTCACTGTGACCTCTTTTTAAAACATGCTTCAGAGCATTTTGGTGAGCTGGTATGTTGTTCATGAATTTCTTCATTTGTTCTTTGTCATGGAAGTATCTCATATCTTCATTGATTTTGAAAGATAATATTGCAGGGTACATCAATCTGAGTTGGAGTTTGTATTCTTTAAGGACTTGAAATACTTCACTCCAAGCTCTCCTTGACTTCAAGTGTTGAGAAGTCTGCTCTCATTCTGATAGCTTTTCTTTTATAGGTGATTTATTTCATTTTCTAACCACTTTTAATATTCTGCACTTGTGCTGAATTTCTGGAATCTTGATTATTATATGCTTTGGTTTTAATTTATTTTAGTCATGGCTATTGGGATTACTATATGTCTAACTTATTTGTATGCTAATTTCTTTATCTATGTTTAAGAAATTTTCTGCTATTATTTCTGTTAAGAGTTTTTTATGGCATTCATGCTATTTCTAGTTTTCTCATTGACTGCAGACTTATGCTGTTCTTGTTTGCTTCATCTTGCATCAATTAGATTGATTTTTCATGGTCCCTTGCTATTTTTAAGATATGTTTCTTTTTTTGGTCCCTAATTGCAATCATGTCTTCTAGATCTGATATTCTATCTTTGCCATCATTCATTCTGTTGTGTGTGCTTTCAAGGGAGGTTTTCATCTCTGAGATTTTTGTTTGTATCTGTTTCACGGATTCCATTTCTTTCCTATGTTGGACTTTTTTTGTTTTCATCATTTTTCTATACTCATCTATTCCTTTATCTGTATCTACTCTAATATCTTTGATTTTTATCTGTATCTACTCTAATATCTTTGATTTTAAGCACACTTTCCTTTTGTACCTGAGATATTATTTTCTCTATAACCTTCTCCACTTGTTTTTTTTTTTTTACTTCTGTTTCCATCATTACAGAAAGTTCCAGTGTTTGACTTCCTATTTCATCTATCTCATTGTGCTCCAGGCTTGTCCTGGGTGGGGTGGGTAGATAGCTTTATCACTAATATCAATGCTTCCACAGGAAATGTCTTTTCCTCAGAGATGTGTTGTAGGTATAAGTGGTTCTTGGTCTTTGGTGACTTTTTTTTTTCCTTCAGTTTATGTGATGCAGTTATTTTGTTGATTTCCATTTGTTGAACCATCCCTTCATCCCTAGAATGAAGTCTAATTGGTTACTGTGTGATCTTTTTGATGATTCATTGCTTTCTGTTTGCCAGTATCTTATTGAGGGTTTTTGTATTTTTGTTCATTAAAGAGATTAACAGGGGGTTCCCTTTTTTGGTTGGGTCCTTGTCTTGTGGAGTCATGATAATGGTAGCTTCCAGGAATGACTGTGGCAGCAACTTTTCACTTTGAATGTGATTAAAGAGTGTAAAGACTTGACATTAGATCTTTCCTTGAATTTTCATAAAAGTCACTGGTGAATCCATTGGGTCCTGGGCTTTTTTTAGTAAATTTTTCTATTACTGCCTCATTTTTTGCCTGTTATTGCACTAATCTGGCTTTTTATGTCTTCTTGATTTTGTTTTGGTGGCTCATAAGCATAGGGAGCTATCCATGTCTTCTGGATTTTCCAATATATTGGAATGCAGGTTTTCAAAATAGTGACTAATAATTTTTGGATTTCAGTGGTGTCTGTTGTGATTTTACCTTTTTCTAAAATTATATTGATTTTGATCTTTTCTTTCCTTTTTTCATAAGACTGAATAAAATGTTTATTTAATTTGTTTATTCTTCCAAATCAACACCTCATTGATTCATTAATTCTTTGTATTTTTTGTTCTCAAATTCATTAAATAGTGCTCTCATGTTTATAATTTCATTCCTTGCCTAGATTTAAATTTGGATTTTTCTCAATTTTCCTAGGAACTTGAGGTGAAAAATCAGGTTATTAATTTGGGGTCACTCTGTTAGTCTGATGAAATTTTTCACAGCTATAAACATTACTGTTATGAGTTCTTTCATGTGTCTGATAGAATTTAGTACATTCTTTAACATTTGATTCTAGGAACTGTCTAATTTATTCATTGATTTCTTCTGTGGTCCATTGATTTTTCAAGATTGCATTATTTAATTCCCATGTGTTTGTATAATTTCTATGGTTTCTTTTGGCATTCATTTCCAGTTTAATTGTCCTGTGATCTGATTATATGTCTTGAATAATTTCAATTCTTTTGTATTTATTTAAACATGGTTTATGGGCTAGTAGATAGTCTATTTTGGAAAAAGCTCCAGGTGCTGCTGAGAAGAATGTGTATTCTGTTGCTATGGAGTAGAGGCCTGTGTAGAGATCTATTAGGTGTATTTCCTTGAAGTTTTGATTCAACTGTGATATTTGTTTGTTGAAATTTTATCACACTTTTGTTTTTTTTTTGACAGCAGGTGATTGAGGTCCAGCACTATAATTGTGTTGATGTTTATCTGATCTTTTATGTCCAGTAATGTTTTTTATAATAAAGATTTTTGCACTGGTGTTTGATGTATAAGTGTTTATAATTGCTACCTCTTCCTGTTGAGTTTTTACCTGGAAAAATATGTAGTGTCCTTTTTTGCCTCTTCTGATCAATTTTGGTAGAAGCACCTTTCGAAATCTGCATAGCTAATCCTACTTCTTTTATGGCTCCTGTTGCATGGGATATTGTTTTGTATTCTTTGATTTTTAGTCTGTGAATGTCTTTCTGGATTAAATATTTTTCTTGTATATGGAATATTGAATTTTGGCTTTTTGATTTTTGTGCTAATCTATGTCATTTTATTAAAAAAATTGAGAATATTCACATTAAGAGTTATTGAAGAAAGTTATTGATTAATTCATATCATTGCACCACTTTCCTGTTACTGCTTCCATTTCTATCCCCTCCTCGTTTATTACTCCATCACACTGGTGTATTGAGTCTATTAGACTTTTGGCATTGGTGACTTCAATGTCTTCTTCTAGGATATTCTTGGAAATTATTATTATTTTTTGGGGGGGGTACCAGGTGTCGACCTCAGCACCTCACACACTAGCAGGTGCCCATGCCGTTGAATGGTATCACTGGCCCTTTTTTCTTACGTGGGTTCCGGGAGTCGAACTTGGGCCCTCGCACTTGCCAGGCAGGCACTTATGCTGCTGAGCCATCTCACCAGCCCATACTTGGAAAATTTTTGCCATGCTTCTTTGGTGGTCATTAATTTCTTAATGTGTCATGGAAATATCTTATTTCAGCATCAATTTAGAAAGATAAATTGGTCTAGGTGGGAAGTTATTTTTTGTAGGACTTGAAACACTTTAAGCTTTCCTGGCCTTTTAGGTTTGTGTTGAGAGTATGGCATAATTAAAATGGATTTACATTTACAAGTGATTTCTTGTTTTCCTCTAACAGCTCTTAAGTTTCTATCCTTGTATTGAACATTTCGGATTTTGACTATGATGTGTTATGGAGAACTTCTTTATGGATCATGGCTATTAGGACTCAATATTTGTCACTTATCTATTTTTTAATTCTTTCCTTATATTTGGGAAGTTTTCTGCTATGTTTTCTGTATGTTGTTTTATGCTATTTATGTTGTTTTCTGATTGGTCACTAATTTCAAACAATCTTAGATTTCTTTATATCGTTATTGGTTTTAAGGTGTCTCTATGTATATGGTCACCATCATCAATCCTCCCTTCCAGTTGTGACATTCTGTCCTCATGATAATCACACTTATTTTCCATATTTCAATTGAATTTTTAATCTCTTGGATTTTGGGGGTATATTTTTATGGAATCCAATTATTTCCTGAAGTGGTCATTCATGTTTTATTGTTTTGTTTAGCTCAGCTAGCTTTTTATTCATGTCTTCTGTAAATTAACTCATAATTTTGTTTTTAGGTCTATTATCTGTTTAGTTATATTTTCAGTGAGCTCAGAGAGCATCTTATTAATCATTTTTGTGTCCTTATTTATAAGTTCAAATAATTCAACTGTGTAGTTTTAATATTTCTTCCTCATCTATGCCTCATGGATCAGCTTTGGGGGAGTTGAGAGTTTTTTGAGGCTTTTCTTTGTCTTGTCTTCTCATGTATCTATTAAGGTGTGTGTGGGCATGTTGTGTGTGTGTGTGCACTTGTGCATGTGTGCGCATGTGCATAGATTTTTAGGTCAATTATATTTTAAGAATTTTGTTGTTAGTGTGGAGATCTCTTTAGTTACTTTTCAGTGATGTACTCTTTGCATGGCTAATGACAGGCATTGGACTTTATCCCAAGATCCAACTCCCTCCATTAATTTGGGAGAAAATGGTGCAGTGTAATTGACCTAGCACCCAGTTCTCTAAAAATGGACCCAGTAGTTTTAATGACACAAAGACTTTCCACTTAATGGCATAGAGAAAAAAAATCAATTAGTTGTAACAACCATGCCACCCTGGCGATAGCAAAAAATTAGCACCAGTAATAGAGTCAAAGCTTTATTGAATATTGACATACCTTAAGAAATGATAATGTACCACCCTTATCCATAGAAGAGAGCTATAAGTATATTTTAAACACCGAGACAAACCAAATAATGACACACAGAAACATCTACTAAATGCAACTGTATCTGCTCTAACAATAGGAAAGAATTCAACAGTAATAGCAGAGTTCACTAAATATGTAAAACTTAATAAAGCTTAATATATAATTGTAAAGATAGAGGGGATGGGAAACCAGGAAATAAAAGAAATGAAACTTTAAAAATAAATATAAGACATATGAGAAGGAGAGAAAAGTGAGATAAAGCATGCTATTAAAGATTGAAAGTAAATTAATAGAATTAGATAAAAGTAACAGAAAAGAGCATAGAAGAAAAAATAGAAATCAAAACTAAAAAAAAAAGAAAAAAGAAAAGAAAAAGAAGAAAGGAAAACAAAAACCAAATCCCCACTTCTCAGTGGGTCTATGTACAATATATTCCCTCTCTGTGACTGTCTCCTGTGGCCATCTGCCACACAGTCCTGTGTCATAGTGACACCAGAAAACACGGAGCTCTGCAGTTCAGTCTCAAACAACCCTATCACAAAATGGCTTCTGATTAATCCCTTCAAGATAGAGTGCGTGCTACACTAAATTGTTTGCCCAACTCCAGCCTGCCTTGCAGAAGGAATCATTTTCACAGTAAAAAGCCATGCTATTTTTTCAGTTTACACAAGCTTCTTTTAGGCCCAACACTGCTGGCCTGGTCACCAGTCACTCCCTGAAGCCACTGTCCCTCTCTTTACCCTGTGTTATTGGAGACAGGTACCCCTCCCCAGAAGTAGGGGTAAGCCGTCCAGACTGCCATCACCTTTTCTGTGTGCTGTGCTCCATCTCTCCAGTTTCTTTGCAGTTTAAATTTCAACTCTCCTTGTCCTCACCAAATTGTTGTTTTCTAGATGTTTTGACTCCAAGTCCCGTCACTACCAGTCTGTACTGTGTCATCTCGAATCTCCTAATTGCCCAGGTTTTTATTGGGTCTTTTATTTTGGGGGACCAATTCTTTTGTGCTTCTTATATATTGTAGGTATCAGTCCACTGTCTGTGAAGTAGCTGGCAAATATTTTTTCATTGTGTGCCTGGACTCTTCACTGTTCCACTTTGTTTGCTGTGTAAAATGTTTTTTTTAATTGTATATAATACCATTCAGTGATTCTTAGTATTATGTCTTGGGCAATTGGATTCTGGTCAGGAAGTTGTTGTCTATGTCTTCAAGTATTTTAACCCTGTGATGGTTGATTGATTGTGTCAAATAGAGCAAATAGCATAATTCTTGGTGTGGAAGACCCATCCAAGGGAGGATTATTACCAGAATGCTATAAAAGGGAAATGAAGAAGGAATAAAGAAGAAAGGATTGCTTCTGTTTTCTTCAGAGGAGCTCCAGTCTTCACTTTCACTTTTGACGTCATCTCCTGGCTTCTGCCCCAGACTCCTCAGCATTCTGCTGCAGGCCCTTCAGGCTCCTGATATGGACTCTCATGGGACACTACATGTAGTTCCAGGTCTTTCACTGGATCCTTCAGATCTGCATGTACAGACTGACCTTTTAAACTCTTCCACACCCAACTCTGTGGGCAGCCATGATAGGCCAATCTGTAAATTCTTATATATTTGTATATCTTGCATTAAATCTATGTCTCTAATAAACACTGACTGATACAATCTACTTTATCTTAAGTACATTCAGTGCTTCTACTTTACTATCTAGGTTTTTAGACTATTCTGATTTAATGTTAGTAAAGGGAAAGAGATGTAAAAATGTATTATTAGTTTTTGGGAATGTGACTTTTGCATTATTGATTCTAGTTTTCCAGGAAGAGAAGATGTCTTTAGTGTTTCTGATGTCTCTTCATTCTCCTTTTTCAATGTAGTATATTTTTCATAAAGATCTACTTTCATAGTTGGGTTACTTCCTATGTATTTAATATTTTCTGAAATTACTATAAATGGGATTGCCCTCCTAATTATTTTTCATAGTAGGTTCACTTTTTGTTTACAGTGATGCTATTGGTTTTTGTTGATTTTGTATCCTGCTAACTTGCTGAATTTGTTCATTAGTTCTAAGACTCTTTTGGTTGATTTTGGGGATCTTTGTAAAGAATTTTGTCATCTCTGTATGAGGAGTGTTTGTCTTCTTTCATTCCTATACCTATCCCTTTATTTTCTTTCATTTGTCTGATTGTTCTGGCTAAAGTTTCAAGTACTATATTGAACAAGAGTGCTGATAGTAGACATCCTTGTCTTATTTCTGGTTTTGGAGGAAAAACTTTCAGTGTTTCCCCATTTAATATGTTGGCAGTATGTTTGCCATAAATAGCTTTTATCAGCTTGAAGTAAGGTCCTCCTATACCTATTTTTATCACTTATTTATCATTTATGTGTGTTGATTTTGTCGTAGGCTTTTCTACATCTATTAAGAAGATCATATGATTTTTATTGTTTTTTGTTTGTATGTTGTATTATATTTATTGATATACATATGTTGAACTATCCTTCAATCCCCAGGATGAAGCCAATGTGGTCATGATATAAGATATTTTAATGATTGATTTCATTTTTTTTTGCAAGTGTCTTGTTGAGGATTTTTTGCATTGTTCATTAAGAAAATTGGCTTATGGTCTTTTCCCAAGTTTAGTCTTTTCCATTTTGGTGTCATGGTAATGTTTGCTTCAATGAATGATGGGGTTGGTAGTGTTACTTCCCTTTCAGTTTTTTTTTTTTTTTTTTTGTGGGTACCGGGGGGACGACCTCAGGACCTCGCGCGCCAACAGGCACCCGTGCCGCTGAGCGATATCACCGGCCCCTTTTTCATATGTGGGATCCGGGAGTCGAACTCGGGCCTTCGCGCTTGCAAGGCAGGCGCTTAAGCCGCTGAGCCGTCTCACCGGCCCATGAGCCGTCTCACCGGCCCCCCTTTCAGTTTTAAAGAAATGTTTGAGGAATATTAGTCTTATATCTCCCCTGAAGTTCTGGTAAAATTTAGTGATGAATTCACTAGGTACTGGGCTTTTCATAGTTTCTAGGGTTTTTCAAAAACTACTGCCTCTATTTAATTTTTTGTTATGAGTCTATTATGTGTATTTATATTTCCCAGGTTCGGTTTTGGTAATTCATATGTGTCTAGAAATTTACCCATATATATATTTTTGTGTGTGGGTACTGGGGGTCGACCTCAGGACCTCATGTGCCAGGAGGCGCCCTTGCCGCTGAGTGATATCACTGGCCCTTTTTTTGTATGTGGGTTCTAGGAGTCGAACTTGGGTCCTCATGCTTGCCAGGCAGGCACATCCACCGCTGAGCCATCTCACCAGCTCCCCATATTTTTTAGTCTTCAATTTATTGGAATATAGGTTTCAAAGTAGATTCTCATAATCCTCTGGATTTAGGTGGTGTACTTCATGATTTTACCTCTTTCATTTTGAATTGTGTTGATGTGAGTCTTTTCCTCTTTTGGTGCATTTGCCTCAGTATTTATCAATCTTGTTTATCCTTTCCAAGCACCAATTCTTATATATTGATGTTGGTTTTGGCTTCTTTTTCAGTCTTTATGTTCTTAATTTTTACTCTGAACTTTTAAATTTCATTCTTTCCATAAATTTTTAATTGAATTTCTCTTGTTTTTCTAGGACCTTAAGATGCATCATTAGTTTACTTACTTGGATAGCTCTATTTTTTTCCCTTAATTTGAGTATTCACGTTAATAAACTTCTCAATTAGAACTATTTTCATTGTGTCCATAGCTTTGGTATGTTGTGCTGCCATTGTCATTTGATTCCAGAGATATTTTAATTTCTTCTATGAACCATGATTTTTCAAATGTATTTTATTTAATTTCTATATGTAATCTATTAATAATCTATATGTCTATCATATAATTTCTATAGTTCCTATGTTTTCTTTTCTGTTGATTTATAGTTTAATTCCATTACAATTCAATAGGATTCAAGATATTATTTCAATTATTTTGCACTTATTTCAGCATGCTTTGTGTCCTAAGATATGGTCTATTTTAAAGAAGGTTACATGTACTGCTTCAAAAATATCGTTGGATTTTTTCCAAAGCCAATTCCTTTATTTTTTCCTTTGATTTAACAACTATCCCAGTTATATATGTTTATTTATGATACCCACTATTTAAAGGAGAAACGGTTTATTTTGGTCATGATATTAGTCTATGGTTGGCTGGCTCCAAGGCTCAATCAGGATTGCAGATCAGCATAGCAGAGTAAAGTTGTTCATCCCATGTGAGCCAGGAAGTAGAGGGAGAAGGCAGGAGCTTAGGAAAGAATAAATCTATTCAGGCCATATCCCCAGTCATCCATCACATCCTTGGCCCAAATTCCTAACAGCACATTGAGCTACTCAACTCATGAATGGATAAAACTACTGATGAGTATGGAGTCCCCATAATTCAATCACCTTCCTCATATATGAGACTATGGGGCAATATTTTAAATCTAAATTATAATATTCTGTTCATGGTCCCCAACAGATTTTTGCACATCATATTATGCAAAATGCACCAGAACTGCTTAAAATATCCAGTTTCAAAATCTCCACAGACTGAATGCAAAATTTTAGCTATGAACCCCTGTAAAAATTCAAAAAGAGAATTAAGCATTGCTAAAAAAAAAAAAAGAAAGCTACTGTATAAACATTCTCATTTCAAAGGGAGAAATAAGGGGACAGAAAGAAACAAGACCAAAGCATGACCAAATACCAGCAGGAAAAACAAATCCTGTAGCTTGGTGTCTAGAACTCAGGTAAGTTGTGGTGCTATGTAAGCTTCAAATGACTTAGCCATCCCTGCATCTACAGCATTGTTGTTTGCAGTCCTCATGGCCTCTGTTGTGATGTGACTGTGTTCACTCCCTGTAGCTTTACTCAGGAGATATTCCACATTCTTGGCATCTTCAAATTCCTGTGGTCCCCACTCCACTTTTGGCATCACTCTCACAGATTCATGCACTGCCCTCTTGGGATTGCACTCCCTGGCCTTCCAGGTTCTCATTTGAAATCTGGGTGAAATCTTCCATGACTTCACAACTCTTGTATTCCACATACCTGTAAAACCAACAACATGTGGATGATGCCAAAGTCTGTCACCAGTTTGCACAGTTAACAGGCCTCTTTGAGCCATGGCTACAGATGACTTTTGAGTATCTGCATGGTTCTCAGGCAAAGAATCCAGGGTCTCTCCTCTTAAATGCACACAAACCATTTTTCCTATGATCCCAATGCAAAGCACTTGGATTCATTTAAATGTTAATCTTTTCAGCAACCTGGCTCTCCATGGTTCCAACATAGCAGGCACTTTCTTTCTGATGAAATCTCAAAATTTTCATATTTTATTATTCTGATTTTCACTGTGGATCTGGCAAAAATCCATGCCTCAGACTGCATTTTGAGATGCATTTGCATTTCCTCCATTAGAATAATTATTATATTACTTTTAATCTCAATTTCTTGCAGTCTTAGGGCATGGAGAAAATGAAGACAAATTCTCTTCCATTGCATAACACACATCATCTCTAGTCCAAATGCCTGTGGAGTCCTTGTTTCCAACTGAAACCTCCTTAGCCTGGCCTTACAATCTGCATTTATACTACCATTCTTATCTTCTGAGCTGTAAACAGTATAACTATTAAAGAGTTTTTGAAAGGTAAGTTACATAACCATCTTTATGATATGTAAAAATGTTTCTTTTTGAAAATTTAACTTTTTTCCTTTTTTAAATTAAAATTTATCATACTAAAAGACATATTAATATTAATCCCCCTTGAAATATTCCCTCTTCTTCAAACACACTTATCCCATGATTCTAAGGAAGTTATTTAAGTCCACTTTGAGGGTCTTTAGCTGTGCAGTTGTGACTGTCTCAATATCCTAAATTGGTTCAGCCTGTTTATCTTTCATAGTCATTTCACTTGGAGAAGATCCCCAAGTTGAAAAGTGCCTGACCCAATAAATAAGGAGGATGAGGAAACACTATAATAATGTTTATTCCCACATTTTTACTAGTGCATATGCATTATACAGATTAACATTTTTATTTGGCTGATTTTCATATGAATGTAACATATTTTAAGCATTGCTCCTTATCAAGCCTCTTACCCCACCAGCAATATACATAATACTTTCATGGGCAAGTTTGAGGAAAATGTGCTATTTTTTTTACCCATTCACACAAGATGTAAGAATGTTTTCCATACCAACCAATTCCATAGTCTTCTACAGAAAGCAGCCAGGCATCCTACAATCGAATTCTGATACTATCTACCTAGAGGTAGCATCAGATCCCCAAAAAGAAAGGGCTCAGTCCCATAAGATTGACCCCACTTCATATGGCAACCACATGTCTGAACTTCTTATGCTTCTAACCAAACACTTGTATATTGAGGGTTCAAACAGTCCCTTCCTAGAGTTTGACAATTTACTAAAATTACGCAGTGAGCAGGAAGGAAGGGACAGGAACTCAACAATCCAAGTAAATTTATTACTGAACCTGGGGGACTGTTCTGTGCAAGCAGAACGGAGATGGTGTATCTTACAGGCTGAGGCTTTTATATAGTGTTTTTTGAGAGTTTTTTTGAGGAGATGGGTTGGAGAAACAGCAATCTTGTGGTTTGCTTATGTGTCCCCTGTGTCCTCTGTAACCTGGTAACATGTCCTTAGAGGACTGCCCAAGACTTGCTGACATGTCCTCTGTGACCCACTGACATGTCCTCTGTGACCTAAGTAACATGAAACTTACATTCTCTAAAGTTGGTTGCTGGGATCATTCAAACTGGTGCTGTCACTGCCCAGGCTCTATCACACAGAACTCAGAAAATCACTTCACTTATGTTTACTTGTTTATTATAAAGAATATTATAGAGGCCACAATGAACAGCCTGAGAGATAGCACATAAGGCAAAGTTTGGAAGGGACCCAAGAGTAGGAATATGTGCAGTTGTGGCCACCACATTCCCAGCATGTGGATGTTAAACAACCTGGAATATCATCAAATTTCATGGTTTAAGAGTTTCCACAAAAGATATTCTGAGCTACCCCCACTTCTTAGAAGTCAGTGTATGGGGCTGAAAATTTCAATACTCTAAAAAGGCATATTTTCTCTTTCTGGTGACTATCCTTCTACTGAGACTAGCTTAAAGTCCTCACCCTAAGTCATATTAGCATAAACTCATGTGTGACCAAAAGGGTCTTATTATTAATATCAAAAGACACTTCTGTCACCCAGGAGATTCCAAGAGTTTAGAAACTTTGAGCTAGGAATCAGAGATAAATACCAAATACAATTCTTATTGTTCCACGGGAACAGGAGCAGGAGCAAGGAGATCAGGGATCAGAAAATGCTTGGACTAGAGTGCTGGTGGAGCTGGGGAGCTGAGAATATATTAGTAAGAAATAAAAAAATTTGGTAAGGTTAGCTGGATATATATGGATATAAGATAAAATTTAGAGGATTCCTTCATGGATTGAAAAGAGAGATCATCTTAACATGATCTGACTAGCAGTGTAGTTGTACTTTTTTCATGTTGTTATGTGTTGGTTTGCATCCCCATAAAATATATATTGATGGACAAATCCTGAGAGCCTCAGAATGTGATGTTATTTGGAAATAGAGTCACTGTAGATGTAATCATTTAAGAAAAACTCATGGTGAAGTGGGATGGGACTTATTTTAATATGACTGGTGTCCTTATAGAAAAAAAAAACTAACAGAGAAACATACACACAATGAAAGATCTCCTTGTGGCAAATGAAGCAGAATGGAGTTCTATATCAACAACCCAAAGAATACTAAGGGATTTTGGCAATACCAGAAGCTAAGGGGAAGTAATGGAATAATTTCTGCCCTGGAACTATCTTGATTTGACATTTGTACCCTCTAGAATCATGAGAGAATAAATTTCTACCTTATTGAAATCATCCGATATATGATACTTTGGAAGTTCTAGGATCCTAACACATGTGGCTACAAAGGGTTGTGATACTAAGTGATCTAAGAAAGAGAAAGTGGATTTAGCTATTCCCTTACTAAGACTGGATACTGATACAGCAATACTTCAAACCTATTTTATTGGTCATAATAATTGCAAAGCCCCTGCCAACTTGATAAGAGAGAGGGAGAATATAGACTTAATCTTCTCAAGGGAAGTATGTCAAAAATCACAGACATCTTTAATCTACCATGTTGTTTATGTTCATTAATTTAGATTTTACTGTTAGCTGTGTTTCATTTTATTAAAATTAAGTTTATTGGTACAATTTAGATATACATAATGATCACATTCATCATAGGGAATTTTTACCTGTACATGATATATCTTAGTTCCTCTTTTTCCCATCACTCTCCCCTCTCTTCAACCCGTCACTGCCTCATTTGTTTCCATTTTCTCATTTTTTTCTCATTTTTTTATTTCCCTTCCACCCTGTTGTTCCTCTATCTTTTTGAACAGTTACTACCTATTTCACAATATCTATTGTATATTTTGGTGCTTAGTTAAGCTTTCAGTTTCTCACACCAGAGAGACAATGCAATATTTACACATATGTGTCCTATTTATTTCACTTAAGAGTATGGTCTCAAAGTCCAGACGTTTAGTTATAAATGTCTCAAGTTTATCCTTCTTTATGGTTGAGTAGTACTAAACTGTATAAAAAAAACATATCTTTTTTATCCATTCATCGGTTGATGGGCTTTTGTATTGTTTGGATGATTTAACTATTAAAAACTGTGCTGTTATAACCATGGTTGTGCATATATTGCTGTTCTATGATGCTTTCAATTATTTTGGGAAGAAACTCAGAAAGGAAATAGCTGGGTAAAATGGAACATGTACTCTCACATTTTGAGGAATCTCCACATTGATTTCCACAGTGATTGGACAACATTCTCATCAACAGTGGAGAAGGTTCATTTTTTCCCACAGCCCTGTCTGCATTTGTTGTTGGTTGATTTGTTGATAATAGCCATTCTTTCTACAGTGGGATGAAATCTCAGGATTGTTTTAATTTGAATCTCTTGAATGATCAGTGATGTTGAACTTTTTTAATGTATTTATTTGCCATTTGTACTTCTTCTGAGAACTGTCTATTAATTTCAGATGTCCATTTTTGGGTTGGGTCTTTAAATTTGGGGGATCTGAATTTTTAAAAATTCTCTATACATTCTAAGTAATAGTCCTTTGTCTGAAGAACACATGGCTAATATTTTTTCCCACTCTGCAGGTTGCCTTTTCACTCTGTTGGTGATTAATTTTGTTGTGCAGAAGTTTTTTAATAAGATGAGATTCCAGTTGTTGATTCTTTGAAGTATTTCCCACACAGTCAGGTTTTTTTCTCAGTGAACATTTGCCTACCCCTGTTTTCAAGAGTTCTATCTATTCTCTCTTCCAACAGATTTAGAGTTTCTGTTTTCATATTTAGATCTTTGTCCCATTTTCATTTTAGTTTAGCGCCTGGTGATAGACATGGGACTAGTTTTAGTTTCTTGCATGTGGACAGCCAGTTTTTCCAATAGCATTTATTAAAGAGCCTATCATTCTCCCAGTAAGTGTGTTTGGCCCCTTTGTCAAAGATAAAGTTCCTGAGTGAGTTTAAAGTTGTTTCTGCCACTTTTAATATGTTCCATTGATCCTCAGGTCTGCTTTTTGCCTGTATATGTTGTTTTTATCACAGTAGCTCTGCAGGATAATTTCAAATCAGGGATTGTGAGGCTCCCTGATTTGCCTTTGTTGCCAAGAATTGTTTTTGCTATTCTAAGTTTCTTCTTGTTCCAAATGACGTTTAGGAATCTTTTCTCTAGTTCTGTGAGGTATGCTAATGGTATTTTGATTGGGGTTGGACTAAATCTGTATAACAATTTTGGGAGTATAGCCATTTTCACTATGTTTTATCTTCCTAACCAAGAGCAAGTGATATTTTTCTATTTTCTGATATTCTCCTTGATCTCCTTTTTCAGAGTACTTTAGTTTTCAATGTAGAGATCATTTACTTCCTTTTTTAGATTGATTCCTTTGTACTTTATTTTTTTAAATGCTATTGTGAAAGCTGCAGTTTTACTAATTTCTCTCTCAGTGAATTTGTCATTTGTGTGCAGGCATACTATTGACTTTTGAATGTTGAGTTTATACCCAGCTATGCTACTGAATCTGATTATTAAATATAGAAGTCTTGGTGGAGTTTTGGGGGTCTTCTCTGTAGAGTACCATGTAACCTGCAAATAATGATGATTTAATTTCTTCCTTTTCTGTTTTTATTCCTTTTATTTCTTTCCATCATCTAATTGCTGTAGCAAATGTTTCCAAAACTATATTGAATAGGATTGGTGATGGTATCTCTCCTTGTCTTGATCCTAATTTAAGAGTGAAAGTTTTCAGTTTTTGACTGTTTAGGCTGATGTTGGCTGTTGGTTTGTCATAGATATTTTTTATCAAATTGAGATAAAAACCATCTCTTCCAATTTTCTGTAGGTTTTTTATCATAAATGGGTGGTGAACTTTGTCAGATGTTTTTTTTCCACACCTAATGAGATGATCATACAATTTTGTTTTGTTTTGTTTTGTTTTGATGGGTACTGGGGGTCGACCTCAGGACCTCATGTGCCAGCAGGCGCCCATGCCGCTGAGCGATATCACCGGCCCTTTTTTCATATGTAGGTTCCGGGAGTTGAACTTGGGCCCTCACGCTTGCCAGGCAGGCGCTTATGCCACTGAGCCATCTCACCGGCCCAATTATACATTTTTTTCCTTGGTTCTGTTAACACGGCGTATTACATTTACTGATTTGCATATGTTGAACACTCCCTGCATCCATACAATGAATTCTCCTTGGTCATGGTGTGTAATCTTCTTGATGATTTGGAGCATTTTGTTTGTCAGTATCTTATCAAGGATTTTTGCATCTATATTCATTATGGAGATTGGCCTGTTGTTCTCTTTTTTGGTTTAGGTCCTTTTCTGGTTTTGGTATCAGGGTAATACTTGCTTCCAAGAGTCACTTTGGAAGTATTGCTTCCCTTTCAATTTCATGAGTTTGACAAGTAGTGGCATTAGATGTTCCCTAAATTTCTTGCAGAATTTAGCAGTGAATCTATCAGGATTTGGGCTTTTTTTGAAGGTAAGGTTTTAATTACATTTTCAGCTTCAATGACTGATATTGGGCCCTTTGGAATTTTTATTACTTCTACATTCACTTTTGGTATTTCATATGTATCTAGGAATCCTTCCATTTCTTCTGTTTTGCATCTTATTAAAGTTTCTCAAAGTAGGTATTGATGATCTTCTGGATTTCCATAAGATCTGTTGTGATTTAACCCTTTTCATTCCTAATTGCATGAATTTGAGTCTTTTCTTTCCTCTTTTTGATAAAGTTGGCTAAAGGTTTATCAATTTTATTTAATATTTCAAAGAACCAACTCTTTGATTCATTCATTCTCTGTATTGTTTTCTTAGTCTTAATTTCATTAATTTCTGCTCTTATGTATATAATTTCTTCCCTTGTATGAGCTTTGGGCTTCATTTCTTCTGCTTTCTAGAAGTTTGTTGTTCAACATTAGGTTGTTTATTTGAGCTCATTCTGTTTTTCTTTTTTTTAACTGCTATTATTTTGTGTCTGACTGCTTTCATTGTGTCGCATATGTTCCAGTGTGTTGTACTGACATCATTTAATTGTAGATACTGTTTAATTTTTACTTTAATTCATCTGTGACCCATTGATTATTTAGTAGGGTGTTATTTAATTTCCAAGTGTTTATAGTGGTTTTGTGGTTTCTCTTGCCATTGATTTCCAATTTTATTGCATGACGTTCCAATGATATGCATGGGATAATTTCAATTTTTTTTTGCATTTACTTAAGCATGTTTTATGGGTTAGTATGTGGTCTATTTTGGAGAATGTTCCAAGTGCAACTGAGATTGTTTATTCTAATGTGGGGTGCAACACTCTGTAGACCATTTGTTTACAGGGCTGGTTCAGTTCTTATAATTTTTGTTCATTTTTGTCTAGTTGTTGTATATTTTTGACAATGGGATATTAAAGTCCACCATTACAATTGTGTTAGTGCTTATTTGATTTTTCTTGTCCATTAATATTTGTTTTATATAGGAGGGTGCTTCTGTATTTGGTGCATATATATTTATGACTGTAATCTCTTTTTCTTGGAGTTTTCCCTTTATACAAATGTAGTGGCCTTCTTTATCTCCTTTGATCAGTCTTGGCTTAATGTTCATTTTGTCTGTAAATAGAATAGCCACCCCTCCCTTTTTAATGGTTGCTGTCCCATGGAATGTAGTTTTCCATCCTTTAATTTTCAGACTATGAATTTCTTTCTGAGGTAAATGTATTTCTTGAATCTATCATATTGTTGCACCTTATTTTTTGATCCACTCTGCCAGTCTATTTCTTTTGATTGGTGAATTGAGACCAATACTGATATGTATTGGCTTCTCTTTGCCATATAATTTTACCGTTGATGGTTTTCTGTCTATCCCCTCTGTTTCATTTCTTCTCCTGCCGGGTGGCTTCTTTCTATTTGTAATTTTGCAATTGTGGATTTTGTTTTCTCTTCCTAGAATATCTTTCAGAACTCTTTGTAGTTTGGTTGTTGTGAATTCATTTAGTTCTTCTTCATAGAAGCATTTTATTTCTCCATTAATTCTAAAAGATTAGAATTTTGCAGGTTATATGAATCTGTGTTGGAAGCTTTTTCTTTCAGGGTTTTAAATATTTATATTCAAGCTCTCCTTGACTTGTGGGTTTGTATTGAGAAATCTGTTGTGATTCTGATGGGTTTTCCTTCATAGATGATTTGTTTCTTTTACCTAGCAGCTTCTAATAATCTGTTCTTGTGCTGAATTTCTGAAATCTTAATTATTATATGCCTTGGTGAAGATTTATTTTGGTCGTGACTAATTTGAATTTTGTATGCCTCACTTATCTGTATGTGAAATTCTTTTTCTATGCTTGGGAACTTTTCTGCTATTACTTCTCTGAACAGGATTTTTATGCCGACTCCTTTATTTTCATTGACTCCAATCAGTCTTATGTTGTTCTTCTTTACATTGCCTTGCAGTTGTTGGATTCTTTTTCTCATGGTCCCTTGCTATTTTTTTTTTGTGGGTACCGGGGGGTCGACCTCAGGACCTTGCGCGCCAGCAGGTGCCCGTGCCGCTGAGTGATATCACCGGCCCCTTTTTTGTATGTGGGTTCCAGGAGTCGAACTCGGGCCCTCGCGCTTGCCGGGCAGGCGCTTAAGCCACTGAGACATCTCACCGGCCCGGTCCCCTGATATTTTTAAGAGATCTTTCTTTTCATGATGCCTAATCACGATCCTGTCTTCTAGGTCTGATATTATATCTTCACTTCTTTTAATTCAATTTTGCAAAATTTCAATGGAATTTTTGATTTCCTGGATATCTATTTGAATCTCTTTCATGGATTCCATTTTTTCCTATGTTGGGCATTCATGGTTTCCATTATTTCTCTTTCCTCCTCTATTTTTTAATCTATGTCTGCTTTAGACTTGCTGAGCAACTCCTTCATTATGCTCATCATCTTTTTTTACCTGTATGATTATTTCTGTTTTGATATCCTCTATATCCTCAATTATATATTTTTATTGCCTCTACTGTCATTTCAATAAATTCAGGTGGATGGCTTCTGATTTCCTCTATGTCATTGTCCCCTGGATTTGTCCTTGGTGGGCTGGAAGTCTTAGATTGCATTTTGCTTGTGAGTCTTGTCATTTTCTATTTCTATTTTTATTTGTTTTCTGTGTTTTTGTTTGTATTTTTCTTACGTTAGGTAGCTTTATCACTGGTTTTGAAGCTTCCCTAGAAAATGTCTATTCCTCCAAGATGTTTTCTAGGTGTAGCTGGCTGCTGGTATTTGTGTCTGTCCCAAGACCTTAACTTACTACTTTACTAGGGATGGGGGTTGATATCTATTTCTTTGGTACTGGGCTATGGTGATGATTATGGTCCATATTATCATACAAAGTAGAACAGCTGATTATGACTAGTAGGGCATCTTGGCTAAAGTGGAACAGTTACCATTAAGAATGTCATCAAACACAGCCTAGAAATTGATCATCTGTAGTGACTGCTACTTTGGTATCTCTAACCATAAGATCAAAATTTTTAGTTATATAACAATATCAAACATAGACCAGGAATTTGTATGCAGTGGGTTTCCCCTTGGTAGGGTAATTTTATACTGTGAGGAAGGGGAGTTTAAGAGGGATAGGAGATTGTATTAGTTAGAGCATACAAGGGAATAAATTTAATACAGGACATGTAATTGACTGGATTCTTTTATAATATTCACCCAAAAAGTCAAATGCAGAAGAGTGAACTAGATATGTACATGCATTAAAGACATGAAAAATCCAGCTGAGGGCCTGGATCCCACAGCAATGTCCTGCATGAGTCCAGCTGAAGACCTATAACCCATGGCAATGTCCTGCATGTGTCTAGCTAGATGTTTAGATCCCACAACAATGTCTTATGAAATTCTGTTTCAAGGATCAGGACTGGTAAGGTACAAAAGATCTGCATTGGTGGAAACTAAAATGTCTGCACCAGTGGGATGAGGGATCTGTGCCAGGAGGCTGAGGGATCTGCATTGTAGCCAGGAATTGACACTCAAGGTAAGGACCAGAGCTGCCCTGAAAAGAAGTGCAGCCATCCTCAGTGACAGCGAAGACCTGAGCTTCTCTGATGATCAGAACAGCTGAGTTTACATCAGGAAATCCAGCCTGACAAGTGCACAATATTCCCCTCCAGTTGTCTTTTTATGCTGTTGGCAACAATCCTTAGGTGGGCCATTCACACCCAGCATGATGCTGTTTCAGTTCAGCTGGTTGTTCCAAGTTGACCATTAGTTAATCCAATACAGACACAAAACAGTATTAGCTTAATAGAAATATATTAGAAGCAAGGCTGAAGAATCTAAGGATGCTCACACAAATTTTGGGAAGCTGAAGAAGACAGGAGAGAGAATGAAGTGGAAAGCAAAAGAATATTAAGACAAAACCGAAAGAATAGAGTCAGGGTTCATTCACCTGTAAATATCAGAGAATATAGAAAGACCATTGAGGAAAGAGATGCAGGACAAAGAAAGCAAACCAAACAATAAAAGTCAAAACCTAAACAATCCCCCCCAAAAATATAGAAAAAAATATTTAAAGAATTCCTCTGGTGCTCCCAGTTCAGTGTTAATTCCCTAGTCAGAACTGGAATCTATACTGAATAACTACACCAAGTCTGCAGTAGAAATATTATTGAGTGTGTTACTGATCTTGGCCACACCACTGACTCCTCTTACATGAGTTTGTTATAGGGCAAAGGGCATGCCCTTGTCCACAGGCAGCCAAGGCATTTGCCTGCTGATTGCAAGGCAGGTGGGGGTGCTCTTGTGTCACCCAAGCCACTTACCTGCTTGGGCTGCTGGTCACAAGGCAGTGTGTGAAGAGTGTCCTTGTCCCATCACCAGCGAAGGTCTATTTCCTTCTTGTGCCACAGGGCACAAGAAGTCAAGGGCTGGGGGGCAGTGCCCTTGTCTCATTGCAGGGAAAGGCCACCTGCCTACTTGTGCTCCCATTTGCAGAGCAGAGGGCTGCTTCTAGTCCTTTATAGCTAGGGCTAAGACTGGCTAAATATATAAATAAGTGTCCCCTGGACAAAATATAGAAATGTAAACCTGAGATAATTTTAAAAAGTGATTTCTCCCAAAAGAATTTTTGCTAGAGTGAAAAAGTGGTCACTAGAATGGCATCTGGGTCAGAGCTCCTACTTTTCAGCTGAGTTCTCCACAGTCTGCTGTCCAACTGCTGGCTCTCTACTGTAACTGAATGGCCCTTCCCTCATTCTACTCCAGGACTTTTGCACTGAAGAGACCCTGGGGCTGTTCTGCTGCTGGAGTCTGAGCCCTGGGCACATCAAGATAAAATGGCAGTCCTTCGCACCAGCTGCTACTCTTCCATACAACTATGTTCTGGGCACACCTCTGCTTCATTCATCAACCAATGACTATAGGGTGGGCCACTCAGGAAAGTGTCTTGTGTTCTCACAGCTGCCTCCAACTGCACAAGGCTCTCCCAGTTCAGGTCAGGTCTCAGTCTCTCAGTGAGGAGCAAATTGCTTTCCTTGACTCCCTGCCGAAGAGGTCAGCTACACAGCTGCTCCAGCCACACTGCATGGTCTTGTGTCTCAGCAGTGAACTATTTCTGCTGCAGCAGTGAATCCTGTTTTCTCTTTCTCCTCTATCAGTTCCACTGTGAAACCCCATGTGACCTTGACTCCCTTTGATTTCTGTCTGGGCTATTGTTTCCAGACTCTTGGTACTTTGTTCTGGAGAAACTGAGTAGCTGACAGTCAGCACTCTGTCCTTTTTTTTTTTATCTGTGTTTCATGGTATTTATAATTCAAAAATTTCTATATCAATCAGAATGTAACCCAATTATTTTTGCCCTCTTTCCACTTTAACATATTGTATTATGGTCAGCATTTCCCTGGTATTGGAAGAAATCTTGAACAGGCTCCATAGTTCATCTGCTCATACTCAGATAATAAAAAGCCTCACTTATTTTTGGTCACTAGAATAGTTTCAATTAATAATTAACAGGCTTTTTCCAGTATAATAATAAAAAAATCTGACTTCATTCAAAATTAACATCCACCCAGCTCTTGTCTGATTTAGGCTGGCTGATTATATTGGGGGAAAAGAAGGCATGATTAGCATCTCTAGTGTCTAATCATTCCCTTGTAACTCACATCTTTCCTCACTAGACTACCTTCAGTAACTCAAGGGTCAAGGCACTGAGCAAAGAGAAAAGATAAATGAAGAGAACAGTCTGTGTGGTTCAGCAGGGTATGTGTTGTACAATTTGCTCTGCCATTTATTGTCACCCAGCTATGGAGCAGGAAACAGCCAACTTGACTGATACAGAACAAGTACAACATTTGATTTCTCTTTTCACAGTAAATATTTAAGTTGGCTCATTTTTTGATGCATCCTCTATCATTCCTCATTTATAGCTGCTATGACTGTGATTTTCCTTCATTTCTAGAGTGATCAGAAAGATTTCAGTTAAGTCACATAGGAGATTATTTGTCCTCTGGTATTTAAAGGACACAGACAGTTGAAAGGCTGGCTGAAGGAGTCTATGGTGATAGAATAAAGGAATGTGAATGGTAAGCAAATGCTGTTAAAAAATACAGCAGATCAGAGGTAAGCAATTTAAAATATGAGACAATCAAGGAAATTTTAACACTGGACAGTTGATAATATGAAGAAAATATTAATTTTATGCTAATAATTTTTGTTATATTTTTAAGTTGTCATTGCCTTCACATGTAATCAGTTATAAATTAAACAGTTTTGTTGAATAGATAAATATATAAATAAATGTTCCCTGGACAAAATATAGAAATGTAAACCTGAGATCATTTTAAAAAGTGATTTCTCCCAAAAGAATTTTTGCTAGAGTGAAAGAAAATAGTAGAAAGGGACTGTAGTTTTATCACTGAATGAGATTGTTTTCAAAAGGCTAGCCAAGCCAAATGCAGCACTCCATGAGAAGTCCATGGAATTGACTGAGAGTAAAAGGTCAGCACAGAGTGAACAGAGGAAATAAATATTAGTTTGATGATTTGATCAAGTTACCTGGGAAAAGCCAGAGATATAGCTCAGTGGCACAAGTGCCTGCCTGGCAAGCACATGGTCCTGAGTTCGATTCCTGGTACCAAAAAAAAAAGTTACCTAGGAAGTTTTTTCTTACCTCACCTCTCTATTACCAGAAAAAATATAGATTAATATATCAAAAGTTTTTCACTGAAATGTAAAAATAGTACAGTACACAAAGAAATGATCCTTTCATGTTTGTTACAATCTTATCACTGGAAGCTCTAAATATGTTATATTATAGGCCAAAAGGGCATTAAGGTTGAGGATGGAATTAAAATTTTTAATCAGTGGACATCAAGATGAAGAAAATGAAAGTTAAGCTAAATCATCAACTTGATTGACATGAAAGCTGCTTAAGACATTACTAAGCACACTTCTGGGTAGGTCTGGGTAGGTTATAGAGGCATGACCTTGAGTACTACATCTGGGTTTTAGCCCTTTTCTCTCTAGCAGTATTCCCCAGATCTGCTTCCGGGCTGTGCAGAACTAATCAGCACTACTCTACTATGACCTTCTGCAATGATTTCTGCTGTGGAAACAGCTGACCACAGACAGAACCTTTTGAAACCAGGAGTGAAAATAAATATCTCCTCTTTAATTAATAGGTGTCAATTATTTCAGTCAAGCAACAGAAAAACTGACCAATACAGAGATTTCTCTGGATCACCTGAGTGAGTCCAGTTTAATCATAAGGGTTCTTATAATTGGAAGAGGGAGGTAGAAGAAAGAGAAAAAGGGAGATGGTAGCTGAAGAAGAAATTGGCTTGATATCATTGGATATGAAAGTGTAGGAATGACCATAAGCAAAGGAATATAGGTGACTTTCAGCAGATGGAAAAAAAAAAGAAATGGATTCTCCCCTAGAATTTCCAAAAAGGAACTTAGTTTTGCTGTTATTTTAATTTTAACCTCCAAATGTACATTTTATATTTTTGATTTCCAGAACTGTAAGATAAGAAATTTGTGTTGTCTTAAACTACAAAATGTTTGATACTTTATTACAATAGAAAAGTAAAGTGCTAATAGGAATAGTAATACAAGTACTGTAAAAATAATATTTTCCAACTTATTATCATAGTATGAATATAAATAGCAAACCAAAATATAAATCTAAAATGGAAAGCAGTATTCATTGAGGCAAATGAATTTGCAGGTATGTTAATACCACACAAGTAGATAAAAAAGAAAACATGATAAAAATAATCAAATATCTGAAATGGAATTTTATTGAATGTATAGCATTAGGGCTTATTTCTCAGTGTGATGCCCTAAATTTATGGCAAGAGGGGGCATTAAACCATAAAAGTTTCACATATTTGTATCAGTTTTTATTTTTATTAGTACATGTTTTCAATATGTAATGATTGAATTCCTCGTGAGAATTTGTGCATGTACATAAGAGAACTCAATTTACTTTCTTTTTTTCTTTTTTTTTGTGGGTACTGGGGCGTCGACCTCAGGACCTCGCGCGCCAGCAGGCGCCCGTGCCACTGAGCGATATCACCGGCCCCTTTTTCGTATGTGGGATCCGGGAGTCGAACTCGGGCCTTCGCGCTTGCAAGGCAGGCGCTTAAGCCGCTGAGCCGTCTCACCGGCCCTCAATTTACTTTCATCCCCTTTCTTTTCCCACTCTTCCCCCACAACCATCTCTTCATGCCCTTCCCATTAGAGAAAGATCTGTACCCTATTTTCTATTATTTGTCTTTCACTTTGCTTTTATTTACATTTTGGGTTTCTCATGTAAAAGAAACCATGCAATATTTAAGCTTATGTGTCTGATTAATTACACTTAACATTATGGTCTCAAGGTGCATCCATTTGCCCATAAATAATTCAAGTTGATCATTTTCTAGGGCAGAGGAGTATTCTGTTGTATGTAAATACCACATTTACTTTATCCATTTTTTTTGTTGATGGACATATAGGCTACTTCCTAGATTTAGTTATGAATTGTGCTGCTGTAAACATGAGTATGCATGTAACACAGCAACATGATGTCTTTAAGTAATTCTTGAATAATACCTATTCATCTCTCTAGTAAATCAATTACATTTCCCCAAAACATGTGCAAAATATCTGAAAGTACAAATTTTCTGTAAATTTAGAGAAAGACCAAAAGTAAAGAGGAACTGTTCAAAGATGAACCCCACAGAGCCATGATAGATAATATTGATACCAAGGAACTTGTACAACCAATTGCAATATTTATGTCCCATTTTCTTCTCAAAGAGAAAGTAGAATGAATTTTGGAAATCTGTTTTTTTTAAATCACAGGTTTTTAAAATCACACGTGTGCTAAGAAAAACTAATTACTGACACCTATGCATTCTAATATTATTATTCTTTATAGATAAATTCTCTGATGTATAAAGTGTGGATCAATTCTTAGCATATGATGATAAATATAGGGTAAAGTCAAGCATGACTCTGGTTCTATTTATCACTGAATAATTATGCTAAGGAAAAAGAAATGTTTGTTCTGTTTTTATTGATTTTTGTTCAATTACTCATTAATTTAATATAATTTGCAGGAGTTTCTTTGTTTTTAGTGACCTCTATATAGATTGAAAAAGTTCCCAGCTAAAATATTCACACGGGACAAACAATTTCATAGCAAAGAAGGGCATTTCTTCACAAACATGAGGTGTTCCTTTTGATGTTTGTATGCTTATTTCATAATTCATAAAAAACAATTGGTTCTCACTCATAGACCTCTTGATTCTGATTCATCTTTGAATTACATGGTGGTAGTCAAAATTGACTTACTTCAAAATTGTTAAACAAATTTGATGCAATAGCAATCAAAATACCAACAGCATTCTTTAGAGAACTGGATTAAGCAATGTAAAAATGCATATAGAACCTGATGTGACCCTGAATTCCAAAAGCAATCCTGGGTAACAAAAGAAAAGTAGTAGAAATCACAAGCCCAGACTTGAAGTTAAATTAAAGTTATATTGAAAAACTTCTGTGATAAAAACTGCATCATACAGGCATAGAAACAGACATGAGGATCAGTTGAACAGAACAGAGAATAGAGAAACATCTCCAAGCAGATTCAACTGTTTGATTTTTGACAAAGAGGCCAAAAACACACTGGGGGAAAGATAGCTTCCTTAATAAATATTCATGGAAAAACTGGCTATGCACATGGAGAAGATTGAATAGAGACCCATTTATTTCACCATGTACTAAACTGAAGTCACAGTGTCTCGAAATATAAATGTTGAAACAGAAACACTTACCCTACTGGAAGATAAAGTAGGGAAAACTCTTAAAGTCATAGGCATGGGCAAAGAATTTCTGAACAGAATCCCATTTGAAAAGAAAATATTTCCAAGAATCAAAACAGTATCATATCAAATTCTTATGAACAGTAAAAGAAGCATAATGGAAATAAAATTTGCCTGTTTTACTCAGAGATGAATAATATTATAATATAGAAAGAACTGAAAAAATAGACCCCCTATAAATTAAAAGACCCAATCAATAAAATGGGCAAGTGAAATGAATAGATACTTCACAGAAGAAGAAATACAAATGGCTGATAAATACATGAATAGATGCTCAACATTGATGGCCATCAGAGAAATACAAATTGAAACAACACTGAGATTCCATCTTACACCTGAAATTATGTCCATCAGCATGAAATCACACAATAATAGATGACTGTGAGGCTGTGGGGAAAAAAGGAATACTTCTAAAAAGTTCGGATGTAAATTTGTTCAACTAATATGGCTGTCAGTATGGAGATTACTCAAAAACTTGAAATTAGAAATTACATAGGCTCCAGCCCTTTCTATATATCCTCTCAAAACAGTTAAAAACATCATATTACAGTGACACATGCATTCTCCCATTTATAGCAGCACAATTCATAATAGTTAAACTTGAAAGAGGTCTACTTATCCATCAAAAAAAAAATGAATGGGCAAAGAAAATATATTACACACAATGGAGTATAACTCTGGTATAAAGAAAGATAAATTTGAGTCATATGCAGGAAAATAGATACTCTTTGAATCCACAGTTATGTGAAATGAATTAGACACAAAAACTTAAATATCACATGGTCTCTCTTGTATGATAAATCCAAGTGATAAATAAAGAACAAAATAAAAGCAGATAGTAGGAAGTAGGGAGATAGTTCTTTTTCAAAGGGGAATGAGGTCAAGGGATAGAGGGATGAGGAGAAAGCAGAAGGAAAAGGGATGAAAAAAGAAATTAAAATGTGTTACATACATGTACTAACTCCCTACAGGTACTGTAAGCATTATGCACTGCAAATATGCACAAAAAGAAAAAAGTAAGGGAATCAAGATATACTTGGAGGGTGGAGGGAGGAAAGGAAAGGGGATGACAAAATGGAATTAAAGTATATTATATAGATGTACCTTTTAAAGAAAGTAAGCATTGTATACTGCAAACTGTTACTAATGAAAAATAATAAAAGTATAAGAAAAAGACCTCTATTGGTACCAACTGCACTTACATGTTCTAAAAATTTGAGGAATGATGGAATAAATGATTCTAAATTTTTTAATGGATGTATTTCTAAAAACTTTTAACAAATATTCTGTGTTAGAGTCAGTAAATTGTAGGCACTAAAAGAATGGTCAAATATATGACACCTTTTCTTGTCCTTCAGAATCTGAATCTAGAGGATAACAGGTGAAATCACAAACATGTATATTTTTATGCCATACAATAAATTTTTATGTAAGCTAAACATGCATCTTTTTTACTAATGCAGAGTTAATCAGAGGTGGTTTCTTGTGCTTTTTTTTTTTTTTTTTGTGGGTACCAGGGCTCGAACTCAGGACCTCGCATGCCAGGAGGCACCTGTTCCGCTGAGTGATATCACCGGCCCTCTTTTCATATGTGGGTTCCAGGAGTCGAACTCGGACCCTCACGCTTGCCAGGCAGGTGCATACGCCACTGAGCCATCTCACCAGCCCCTCTTGTGTTTTATTAGACTATCTTTCTCAATGATTTTCTTGTCATTAATTGATAAAATACAAAGCATCCGCATGGCTAAAGTGTAGAGAAGACATGGAAATCACAGATGAGAAGACATAGAAATCAGAGACGACCAGCCCAGAGAGATTGTATAACAAAAGACCATGTAGGCATTTCCAAGGGCTATTTATCTTTAGCAATACACAGAATTATCTTCTTAGACATGAAACACATTTTATGCCCCACCTGTTCAGAAGAACTGACATAGAGCTTAAGTACTTGATTCCTTGAAAAAAAAATGTAAGTTCGAGGACAATGACCTTGAACCTGAAACAAATAAAGGACAACTTTTGAAGTTTAAACAGAGGACCTTAAGAACAAAAAAAATCACAAAGGGCAGTAGATGAATTACTGAATTTATAATGAGTTACTTAATTTCTCTATCAATTTTTATCTTCTATCAAATGGAGTACTAGTTATTTTGCAGGATTTTAAAGAGATAATGCATACATTTATTGAGTAATGCAACAAATAATCAATGAAGGACAGAAGCACTGAGCAAGGCATTGGGAATAAAATTGCAACAAGACAGACATTGGCTCTAGCTTGATGAAAGTTATCAGGGAAGGTAAATATAAAATAAGTAATTACAGGTGCACTGAGTACTAAAAATTACATATGGAATCTACTTCAATTTCTATGAGTTGGTGATAAGTGAAAATATCAGGTTAATTCCTGCATAAATGATCCATTTATTCTTTCTTTGAAATCACAAAGTAGTTAAGCTTTGGGTATTTGTATCTTTTCCAGTAGGTCCATTTCATGAATGTTGTTCTATATCATGTTGAATATTTTGGGCTATATAATAAGAATGGCAGAGGACAGCTTTTGAAATTTAAGGAGACATGTTGTATGAAGTGAATTGTGCTTAAGAAAAAAAATCATGTGGGCACAGTATGCAAAACAAACTAGAGTCCAAAACAAGGTGTGTGATGCAGTAATCATGGTGCTAGATAATAAAGATGGTGAAGGCTTCCACCAGGGACAGCTGTGGCATCCCAATATTAACAGAACAAAGACTTGAAGACAACCAGAAAAATAAGTGATGAAAATGTCAAAGAAGATATTATTCCCAAGTGCCATATTCTTTAAAAAATAATATTCACAATACTAAACACTAGTCTTCTAATTTCACTTCCAATATACAACAATTGGAATAAGTTCACACATTACTCCTTGTTTGAACATTCAATGATTATATTTACATCTCAGTGTTTAACCTTCTGTCAGACTGACTCGGTTAATCAGTAGTACATCCAATAATCTGTTTCACTATGCCCAATGTATACTTCTAAAAAGTCTAGTATACAACTATATAATGGGTCCAAGAGCACCTGAATTTTGAACAAGATTTTTAGTTGACTCTAATATAGCAATAGTCCATAGCTATATTTATAAAGATACAGCCATATTAATAAAAAGAGCTGCAATCCCCAAATCAAAACCAAAATAATATAACATGCATGATAAATAGATGTAATTTTATCCTATATTGTATGCTTTTTTCCATTTTGAATGTAAGCATTTTTTCTGAATTTTGTGTTTATCATTTTTCAATTGTTAGTGTTTTATCAGTCTTATATGTAAACATTAATAATATATATTTAAATTATTGATAGATAATTTACACTATGAAATGCGTTATGAAAATTTAATTATGTTTTAGTATTTTCAGTTTTGTGTAACCATCATATTCACCTAATATTAGAATTCTTTGGTTCCCCTGTAAAAACATTTTCCATTATCTCAGTCTCCTTGGTGCAACCCATACTTACCATTAAGCTACTTTTTCTTCCTCTAAATGTAGCTACATTTGACATTTCATATATGTTAAATTGTACAACAATGTAACCACTTTGACTCTTTCTTTACACAGGATGATATTTTAAAGTTTCATCCACATTGTAGCATGTCTCAGTGCTTTGTTCCTCTTATGGGTGAATAATATATTACACTTGTGGATGTAACATATTTTGTTCATCCATTCATTTATTGAGAATATTTGGGCTTACACCAGTTTTTGGCTGTTGTTAAGAATATTGTTATGAACATACATGTACAACTGTTCTTGTGGTTGTTTTCTCATTTCTCTTGGGCATGGACCCAGAGGTGGAATTTTGGGAACATAACTTACCAAAGACCCCTGCAGTGGACTCCCATATCCTGCTAGGTGTTACAGTGTAGTAGAAAATTTATACAAATTTTATAGTACAAATTAAAAATCAATTAGTATCCTGTCACTATATTGAGACAGGATATGTTCATGCAGCTTATCACATAAACTGATAAACTCAGTCAGCCTTGACTGTGTGCATCCAGCTACTCCTTCCAGATAGCCAGCTAGGCCAGCCTGACCACATCCAGCTGCAATGTTTGTTTTCCTACCTAAAAATATATATCCAGTTTTTCCAACAAGCTTGAAGGACTTTATGTCCAGGACAGACTGGCCCAGTCAAGGACACATGTAACTCTAACTGCTCCGCTCAAACACTCCTCCCTTGCAGGATGCCCCTGCCTTATGGTAAACAATTCCTTTTAAGTAAACCTGCTTAAATCGAATCTGCCTGACAACATACGACTTAATTCATGTAACCAATCATGTAATAACCTGCTATCAGATTTTGTACTTCTTGCTTGCAAAAATGTATATAAGAATCTGTTTCACTATGAGCCAATGTTGGTGATTTGGACTTAGTCCTACCAGCCCACAGGCATTAATAAATAAGTTGCCTTCCAACTCCTCAGTGCAGAGCGTTTTCCATTTGGTGCAGTACCAGGTTTTTCCGCAATAGCAGTGTATGGCAGGAAGAAAGAGCAAGAGACAAAATAGAGGTGCAGCAAGGATCTGGAACAGCCAGTTTTTTTCTGGGAACAAAAGGCCATGAGGCAGCCAGAACCTTGGTATTTATTGATTACATCTGAGTCAAGGACAATGGGTGAAGGGCAGTGAGTGTTTTTGGGAACAGTAATGGTGACTACAGTGGTCTAGTAATAAGATCAAACATTCTTGCAAAGACTAGACAGAAGGCAATAAAGAAGCTGTAGTTTCCCCAGGTGCCTTATGGTCTTCAACAGTTCTTATCTTTTCATGTGAGTGTCACAGCACTCACTAGCCCTAGGGGTTCCAGCTGTGACCAGAAAAGACCAGGGAGTTTCCATGTTCCAATCTGGCTCAGGACAAGGACAGCCTTGGACATACTCCACTCGATTTATTATTTGTGGTCGCCTAAAATAACTATGTGTTTATCTGTTTGAGGAACTGCCATATGGTCTTATAAAGTAGGTAAGCTCTTTTACATTCACAGGAACACTGTATAGAGTTTGAGTTTCTGTACATCCTCATCACTTATTATTATTCCTCATTGTTTATAGCCCTCCTAATGGGTGTGAAGTGATGTTTCCTTTTGATTTTGAATTCATTTATCTGGAAACAAGATATTAAACATCTTTGCATGTATCAGTTGAAGACTTATGTATATTATTTGGAGAACTGTTTATTTAGACTCTGCCTATTTTAAACTGAGGTATTTTCTTCTCATTATTCAGTTGTAAGAGTTCTTTATGTATTTCTTATACAATATTTTAAATAAGATTTTTGATTAACAAATTATTTTCCCACTTTGTGTGTTGGATTTTCACATTACTGATGGTATGCTTTGAAATATATTTTATAATTTAATGAAGCATGATTTATCTATTATTTTTTGTTTCCCATGCTTATGGAGTAGTAGCTAAAATCACTTCTGAAACTCAAAATCATAAAGATTAATTGCTATGTTATACTTGCAGAGTTTTATACTTTTAGCTCTTACATTTAGATTTTTTAATCTCCCTATTGTAAGTGAATGTTTATGTAAGGTATGAGGTAAAAGACTCCAAATTAATTTGTTCACAGGGGGTTATGCTGCTCTCCTATCTAAATTTGTTTAAAAAACTATCTTTTCCCTATTGAATAGTTTTGTCATCTGTGTTGAAAATCAGTTTACTTTAGATATATGAATATTTTGGGGGATATTCTCATTTCTACTACAATAAGCTACACATCTACCCTTGTATCCATAATACACTTTATTGATTGCTACTGTTTTGTAGTAATTTTGAAAATAATAAAATGTGAAACATTCAACTATGATCTTCATTTTGCAGGTCATTTCAGATTTTCTGTGTCCCTTGAAATTTTATACCAGTTTATAATCAGGGTTTCAGTTTTCTCAAGAAATTCAGCTGCAATCTGATTGTGATCACTTTGCATTTGTTAATCAGTTTGGGGAATAATGCAATCTTAACAACGTTGAGTCTTCTGCTCCATGAACATATAACAGTTTTCCACTTTTTAATATTTTAATTAATTTCCTTTAATAATATTCTGTAGAGTATTGAATTATGCATTTCTTTTTTAAAAAATTAGTTGCCTAGTATTTTATTATTTTGATGTTATTGAAGACGAGATAGCTTTCTTCAATATTTTTGTGTTGTTCATTGCAAGTATATAGGAACACAACTGATTTTTGTATATGAATGTTTTATGCTGCATATTTGAAAAAGTTGCTCATAAATGTGAAAAGATTTTAATGAATTTTTTAGCATTTTCTCAGTAAAATCACATCAGTTCTGATTTGAAATTATTTTACTCTCCAATCTGTAGTAATTTTTAAATTATTTATTTAATTTTAATTATTACCAACATATAATAATTGTATGAATTAATAAGACACACTGTGATATTTCCGTAGATACATGCACTGTGCATTGATCATGTCCATTCACCTTTCCACTTTCACTACCATGCCTGCCTTCCAACACCATTCCCCCTTTCTTTAGTAGTCATTTCTATACATTCAGGCAGACTTCTTAAAAAAATGTCCCCATATGAAAGAGAACATATGATTTGATAATTGTCATTTTGTGCCTGGCTTATTTTTAAATTGAGATTAATCTTCATATTTTTATCATAGTTTCTGTACTAATTTATACACCCACTGAACATGGGTAAGATTTCTGTATTCTCTACATGCTGACCAATACTTGTTATTTTTACAATAATCTGAGTGGGTGAGATGGAATATCATTATTATTTGATTTGCATTTTTCTGATGTATAATGATATTTATTACCTATTTGTATTTCTTTTTCTTATAAATTTCTATTTAGATTATTTGGCCATTTTGGATTTCTTTTTTTTTTGTTAATTTCTTTGAGTTTTTATGTATTCTGAATATTAAACACTGTCAGGTGAAGAGCTAGTAAATATTTTCTTGCATTCCACATAGTTCAACTTCTCTATTCATTATTTTCTTTGCTGTACAAAATATTTTTAATGTTATGCAGTCCCATTTGTCATTTTTGGCTTTTATCTGTTGTATTTGTGTAGTCTTACCCAGGAAAACCACATATATGTCAATATCTTGAAACATTTGTCCTGTTTCCCATATTATTGTAGAGTTTCATGTCTTGCACTAACGCCTTTGATCTATTGTGAATAGATTTTTTTGTACATGGTGAGAGACAGTTAAAGTTTCAATCTTCTGCATGTGTATATCTAGTATTCCCAGAAAAAATTCAAAAAGTCACTCCTTTCTATGATGTATGTTTTGAATACTTTGTTCTGAATCAGTTAATTATAGGTGACTAAGTATATTTCTGTGTTTTCTATCATATGTCAAGGGTCTGTATGACTAATTTTATGCCAATACCATGCTATTCTGATTAATGTGGCTATGCAGTATGTTTTACAATTAAGTATTGTTATTCCTCCTTGTCTTCTCTTTTTTGTTGTGGATTTCTTGTGTTATGCAACGTCTTTTGTTCTTTTATGTGATTTACAGCAATATTATCTTCTATATCTGTGAAGAACGTATTTGGCATTTTGATGGAGGTTGAACTGATTTTGCAAATTTCCTTGGATAGTATGACCACTTTAAGAATAATTGTCTCAATGTGAGAATATGGGCGATCATTCCATTTTCTGTGCCTTATCTGATTATTCAAAATTTTATAACTTTTCCTTGAAGTTATTTTCACTTCCTTACTTAAGTATTCATGGCATTTTATTTTTGTGGTCATTTTAAATAAGCTAACTTTCCTGATTTCTTTGCCAAAGATTTCATTATCAGTGTACAGAAGAACTACTGACTTTTTTTAGTTTGAATATAAACATTTAATTTGCTTTTTATGATCTTTATTTTTTTATTAGTACACGTTTGCCATGAATAATGATCACATTCATCACGGAGAATTTTTACCTGTACACAATATATCTTAGTTATTTTATCCCACTCCCCACCCTTCTCTTCAACACTTCTTCCCCTACTCATTTACAAAATCTGTTTCTCCTTTTTTCCTTATATTCTCTCATTTCTTTTTCACTTTTCATTTCCTTCCTTACCCCCACAGCACCTTCCTTGTTCCTCTTCCAATTTGAACAAGTTCTTCCTATTTTCCAGTATCTATCCTCTATTTGTTCCTTAATTACACTTCTGGATTCTTACACAAGTGAAAAATGTGATAATTAAATTGTGTGTCTGATTCATTTCATGTAAGAGTATGGTATCAAGATGCATCCATATAAATAAAAATGTCTCAAGTTTGTCCTTCTTTATGGCAGAGTAGTGTTCCATTGTATATAAAGTCCACATTTTCTTTACCTATTCATCTGTTGATGGGGATGGGCTGTTTCCAAGATTTATGTATTATAAACTTTGCTACTACAAACATGGGTATACATGTATCACTGTGACATGACGAGTTTAACTCTTTAAAGAGGATACCTAGAAAGAGAATAGCTGGGTCAAATGGCACCTGTAGTTTTAGTTTCCTGAGGAATTTCCAAACTGTTTTAAAATTTGGTTATAGCAATTTACACTCCCTGCAACAATGGAAAGGGGTACTTTTGATCCCACAACCTTACCAGCATTTGTCATTGGTTGATAACTTGATGATAGCCATTCTTTCTGGAGTGATATGGAATCTGTATTGTTTTTATTAGCATTTCTCAAATGACCAGTGATGTTGAACACTTTTTCGTAAGTTTTTTACTGTTTGTACTTCTTCATCTAAAAAGTGTCTACTCTTCAAACACTCATTTTTTGCTTGGGTCTTTAAATTTGGGGAGTTCAACATTTTAGTACTTTTTGTATTCTAGATATCAATCCTCTGTCTGAGGAATAACTGGCAGAATTTTTTCCCATTCTGTAGGTTGCCTCTTCACTATATTGGTGATTTCTTTTGCTTGACAAAGCTTTTTTAATTTGATAAAATCTGATTTGCTCATTGTAATATTTCCTGTGCAATTGGTGTTTTGTTCATAAAGTCTTTGCTTACACTTACGTGTTCAAGACATTTACCTATTCTGTTTTCCAGCATATTATGTGCTTCTGTTTTAATATTTAGATCTTTGACCCATTTTAATTTAATGTGTGGTGAAAAGTATGTGTCCAGGTTCAACTGCTGGCATGTGGAAAGGCAGTTTTCCAAACATCACTTTTTAAAGAAGTTATCTTTCTTCCAGTGAAGGCATTTGGCCCTTTTTCCAAAGATAAAGTAGTTAAGTGTGTTTGGGTTTGTTTCTCGATCTTCTATTATGTTCCACTGATCCACAAGTCTGTTTTTTGTTTGTTTGTTTTGCCAATACCACGCTATTTTTATCACTGCAGTTTTGCAGTATAACTTCAAATTGGGGATTGTGATGTTCCTTGCCTTGCCCTTCTTGCCCAGAATTGCTTTTGCTGTCCTAGGTCTCTTCTGTTTCCATATGAATTTTAGGATTGTTTTCTCTATTTCTATGAGTAATGCTATTGATATTTTGATTTAGATTGCATTAAATTGGTATAACAGTTTTTAAGTATGTCCATTTTTACTATATTGGATCTGCCTACCTAAGAATACGGTGTTTCTTTCCATTTTCTGATATCCTATTTGATCTCTTTTTTCAGAATACTGTAGTTTTCAATGTAGAGGTATTTCATTTCCTTGATTACATTAATTCCTAAGGGTTTCATTTCTCTTGATGCTATAGGGAAAGGTGTTGTTTCCCTAGTTTCTTTCATGGTAAGTTTGATATTCGTGTACAGGAATGCTACTGGGTTGTGAGTGTTGACTTTGTATCTTGCTTTGCTACCAAATTTGATTATTGATTTTAGGATTGTTTTGGTGGGGTTTTTGTGTTCTTTTATGTAAAGCATCATATCATCAACAAATAATAACAGTTTTACTTCTTCCTTTCCAATCCATATTCCTTTTATTTCTTTCTCTTATATAATTGCACTGGCTAATGTTTCCAGAACAATGTTGTATAGAATTATTGATAGTAGGCATATTTGTCTTGTTCCTGATTTTAGACTAAAAGCTTTCTGTTTTTATTTATTTAGTATGATGTTGGCTGCTTGTTTGTCATAGATGGCTTTTAATAGATTGAGATAAGGCCCTTCTGTTACTATTTTCTTTAGAGTTTATATCATGAATGGGTGCTGAACTTTGTCAAGTGTTATTTCTGTGTCTATTGAGGTGGTCATGTGGGTTTTGTCCTTGGTTCTTTTAATATGGTGTATTACATTTATTGATATGCTTATATTGAAACATCCCTGCATCCCTGGGATCAATCCTACTTGGTCATGCTGTATGAACTTTTTGATGATTTACTGCATTGTGTTTTCCAGTATCTTATTGAGGATTTTTGCATTTATGTTCATTAGGGAGATTGTCATGCAGTTTTCTTTTTTGGTTGGGTCCTTTTCGGGTTTTGGTATCATGATAATGCTTGCTTCCAGGAATGACTTTGAGAGTATTGCTTCATCTTCTATTTCTTTTGAGATTTTGAGCAGTAATGGCATTAAATCTTTTCTAAACATCTTGTAGAATGGACAGTGAATACATCAGGAGATGGTTTTTCTTTTCTTGGTAGATTTTTATTACCTATTCGATATGACTGACTGATATTGGATTATTTACAATTTCTATATGTTCTTGATTCAGATTTGGTAATTCATATATTTCTGGGAGTCAACCTATGTTTTTGAATATTCAGTTTTATTATAGTACAGATTTTCAAAGTAGGTATCCATTATCTGGATTTCTGCAGGATCCATTGTGATTTCACACTTTTCATTCATAATTGCATGTATTTGGATCTTTTTTCTTCCTTGTTATGCTATATTTGTATAGGGGATTATCTATTTTATTTAAACTTCCAAAGAACCATTTGATTCATTGATTTTTTTGTATTATTTTAGTCATAGTTGCATTAATTTCAACTCTTATCTTTAAAATTTCCTTCCTTGTCCTACCTTTGGGTTTGTTTTCCTTTTTTAACATCTTGAGGATCAAGATTAGGTTATTAATTTTAGCCTCTGATTTTCTGATGTAGGAATTCACTGCTATAAACTTCCTCATAGGACTGCTTTCATGGCATTCTATGTATTCCAGTGTGTCATATAGGAACTATGGTTTAATTGTAGAAACTGTGCCTTTCTTTAATTTCACCCATGATCCATTGGTTATTCAATAGGGTGTTGTTTAATTTTCATGTGTTTATTAAGTTTTTGAGGTTTGTTTAGCCATTTATTTCCAATCTCATTGCACTATGATCACATAAGATACATTGGATAATATCAGTTGTATTTGTGCTCACCTGATTTTTCATGTCCATTAGTGCTTGCTTCATGCAGTTGAGTGTGTTGGTATTGGGTGCATATGTATTTATGACTGTTATCTCTTCCTCTTAGATTTTTCCTTAAGAAGTAGTTTATTTGTCTCTTTTGATCAATCTTTGCTTGAATTGCAGTCTAATCTCAGTCTTCCACTTTGTCTGCCATTAGAATATCTACTTCTGCTTTTTTCCAAGTTCCAGTTGCATACAGGATTTTTTGTCATCTTTTGACTTTCAGTCTTATTAAATTACCTATATTTCCAGAGTCTCTTTGCCCTGGTTCCTCCACTAATAAACCCTGGTAGAACCCTACTAGTTGATTTTGTATCTCCCTACTTTACTGAATCCATTTGTAATATCTAATTGCCCTTTGATTGAATCTTTATACATTTATATGTGTAGAATCATATCATCTGCAAACAGGGATAATTTGAATTTCTCATTTCCTATTTGTATGCCTTTTACATCTTTCCATTGCTTAATTTCTCTGGATAGATTTTCTAATAATATATTCAGTATGAGTGTTGTGAATGGACACCCTTATCTTGTTGCTCAACCTAAAACACAATCTTTCAGTGTTTTTTTTTTCTATTTACTAGGCTGTTGTTATTATTTATATAGAGATTGTCCTCCAAAACACTCATGCACTTATATGCAGGCTTTGAAAGAGGATTGGACCATGGGGAGCTATAACTGACTTGCTATTAGGTGGTGGGGCCTGATTGGGAGAGGAAGGTCACTAGGAGCATGACTTGTAAGGGCATATCTCCCTCAACAACTCCTCTCTTCTCTATCTGCTTCTTGGCTGCAATTATGTGAGCAGGTTTCTTCCACTTATAGACTTCCACCATACCAATTCTGGGTAGGAGCCTGACAAACAAGGACCAAAACTTCTTAAACATAATCCAAAATAAACCTCTCTATCTTTAAAGTGGTTTTCGGGATTTGTCACATCAACAAGAAGAGTGACAGCACTTTTGATAAGAGGAGTTGGATTCTTGCCGTGATTACCTGATCATTTGGCTTAAAATCCTTTGTAACTGGTTTGTAGGAGGAGTTTGGAACACTTGGAGGATGTTAGCTACAGAAGCCCTAGTATGCTAGAAGCTGAGATTCATGGGAGATTCTGGTTGGAGCTCAGGAAAACAGAATGCTATGGTAAATATCAGGCTCAGAAGTTTCAGTTGGGAAGAAAAAGACCGTTGGCATTTAGACTTCAGAAGATGTGTTTTATGCTCTTGCAGAAAAATTGTCTTCATTTTGTTCATGTCCTGAGATTTTGTGGGAGACTGAGATTAAGGGAGGTAGAGTAATCATACTGCTGTAGGAAATTTCAATGCTGCCCAATGTTCAGATTGCAACAAGTATACTGTTGACAATTTTTAGCCAGCTCTACATTGAGAATCAAGAGCAAATGGCACAGCTGAGTTTTTTTTAATTTTATTCTGTTTATTTGAAAACTTTTTCACAGACAGATTTTATACCTGACTCTTTACAAGGAATTCAGAGGCTAATACATTTCTTCCTTCCTTGTAACCTTTCTTCCTGCACTCTTTTATCCTTCCTTTTTCCACCTCAATTCCCTGACATCTTTTTTCTCTCTTTTTCTTTTTTTATTAGTACATGTTTGGTGTACATGAACTTTACATTCATCTTGGGCAGTGGGTACACTTACATAACACAGCATGTTTATTTTTTAATCTGCTTCCTCTTTTCACCTACCTCCTTGCTTCTGTATATAAGTCCCTTTTCCTCATTTTCATTATTACTGTTACCCTTATAATTAACTCATGTTTATAACATATAATGTTTCTACTCATTGAAGTAATTAGGATCTTGTTTATGTCATATCTTAATTCTTCTTACTTCCCTTTTTCCTTCCACTCTCCCCTTGAGCAACTTGATCCTTTCCCATTTACAAGAGAAGTATTCACTTTTTTCTTTTTATTCATCCTTTAGTTTGTTCTTTGTTCTTTGCCTTATTCAAATGAGAGATACCATATGGTAGTTAAGCTTGTGTGTCTAATTTACTTCACTCAACATTATATTTATGAGGTGCATCCATTTCCCTACAAATATCTAAAATATATTCTTTATAGCTGAGCAATATTCTGTTATATATACATAGCATATTTTCTTTATCCATTCATCTGTTGATGGGCATACAGGTTGCTTCCAGGATTGAGCTATTATGAATTGTGCTGCTGTAAATATTGGTATACATGGGTCATTGTAACACGATATCTTTAATCCTTTTGGGAAGATCCCTAGAAGTGGAATAGCTGAGTCAAATGGAATTGCTAATTTTAGATTTTTCAGAAATCTCCATATTGATTTCCATAATGATTGTACTAATTTACATTCCCATCAAAATAAGGAGGATTTTTTTTTCTGCAGCCATTCCAACATTTGTTATTATTTGATTTCTTGATGATTGCCATTTTTCTGGTATAGGAAGAAATCTTAGTGTTGTTTTAATTTGCATTTGTCTAATGGCCAGAGATGTTTAACATTTTTTCACCTGTTTATTGGCCATTTGTAATTCTTCTGAGAACTGCCTATTCATTTCACCTGTTCATTTTTTATTGGGTCATTTATGTCAGGTGGTCTACTAATTTTGAATATTTTGTGTATTGTAGATGTTAGTCTTTTGTCTGAAGAATAGCTGACATTTTTTTCCTGTTCTGTAGGATGTCTCTTTACTGTACTAATTCACTAATTTGGTATGCAGAAGCTTTTTAATTTTTTGTAATTCCATTTGTTGATTCATGTTATTTCTTTTTTTTTTTTTTTTGTGGGTACTGTGGGTCGACCTCAGGACCTCGTGCGCCAGCAGACACCCATGCTGCTGAGCGATATCACCGGCCCCTTTATTCATATGTGGGTTCCGGGAGTCAAACTTGGACCCTCGCGCTTGCCAAGCAGGAGCTTACACCACTGAGCCATCTCACTGGCCCTTATGTTATTTCTTGTGCAAATGGTGTTCTGTATAGAAAGTCTTTGCCCGTGCCTATGACTCCAAGTGTTTTACCTAGTGGTTCTTCTAGTATGTGGAATGTTTCTGTTTTAAAGTTTAGAAACTTGTTCCACTTTGATTTTAGTTTACTACATGGTGAGACAAATGGGTCTCGCTTCAATCTTCTGCAAAATCCACTTTTCCAGGACCACTTGTTGAATAGGCTACCTTTCCTCCAACCTATGTTTTTGGCAGCTTTGTTAAACTTGAAATAGCTGAATGTGTCTGCAGATATTTTTTTATTCTCTATTCAATTCCACTGATCCACATGTCTGCTTTTGTGCCAGTACCATGAAGTCTTTATCACTGTAGCATTGTGGTATACCTGGAAGTTACATATTGTGATGCGTCTTACTCTGTATGTCTTGTTTATGATTGGTTTTGCTATTCTGGGTCTCTTTTTGTTCCAAATAATTTAGGGGATTTTTTCTCTAGTTCTGGGAAGAACGATGTTGGAATTTTGATAGGAATTTCATGAATCTGTATAACAATTTTGGGAGTATGGCCATTTTGACAATATGGGTACTTCCTGTCCAGGAATAGAGGACATCCTTCAAATTTCTGATGTCCTCTTAAGTCCTTTTCAGAGTACTATAGTTTTCTTTGTAGATTTCTTTCAGTTCCTTGGTTAGGTTAATTCCTAGGCATTAAACTTTACTTGATGCTACTGTGAACAGTATTGTTTTCATAGTTTCTTTTTATTGAGTTCATTATGAACTCATGAATGAAAAAATGTTATTGATTTTTGTGTATTGATTTTGTATCCTGCTCCATTGCTGAATTTGGTTATTAATTCTGAGGGTGTTTTTCTTGAAATTCTTTAGGTCTTCTATTTAGAGTATCATGTGATCTGCAAGTAATTATAATTTGAGTTCTTTCATATATATACACATACATATATGTATGTATATATGTATTCTCTTGCCTGGTTGATCTAGCTTGTGTTTCAAGTTCTATGTTGAATAGAAGTTTTGACAGTGTACATCCTCATTTTTTTCCTGATATTAGAGAAAGCTTTAAGTTTTTTTGTATTTAATATGATGTTGGTCATTGGTTTGTCATAAATAAATTTTATCAATTTCAGATATGGTCCTTCTATACCTATGTTTTTCAGGGTTCTTATCATGAAGGGTGTTAGATTTGTCAAATGCCATTTCTGTGTCTATTGTTAAGATCATGTCTTTTTTCTTGCTTTTGTTTATATGGTTTATTACAAATATTAATATGGCATTTGGACTCTTATTGCACCTCTAGGGTGAAATGTATTTGGTTGTGATATAGGATTGCTTTGATGATGTGTTGCATTCTATTTGCTAATATTTTGTTGAGAGTGTTTGCATCTATGCTTATCAAGGAGATTGGCATGTAGTTTTCTATTTTAGCTAGATCTTTGTCCGCTTTATTAATCAGAGTGGTCCTGGCATACATGAATCAGTTTGGAAGCACTCTATCAGTTTCAGTTTCATAGGAGAGCTTAGGACTGTTGTTCAAACAAGCACCTTAAATGTTTTATATAATTCAGCAGTGAATCCATTAGCTCCTAGAAGTTTTAGTTGGTATTTTCATGATTCTCTCAATTTTATTGCTTTTTATTGGGTTGTTCATCATTTGTATGTCTTCTTGGGTTAGCTTTGGTAATTTGTATTAGTCTTGGAATTTGTCCATTTCTTCAAGATTTTCCAATATGTTGGAATACAATTTTTATAATAGTTAACAACTATGTTCTGGATTTTGATTGTGTGTTTTGCATTTTTCATTTATAATTGCATAGATCTGAGCTTTTTCTCTTTCTCTTGTTAAGTTTTGATGGGGGAGTTTATTTTGTTTAATCTTTCAAATAACCACATTTTTATTCATTGAGTCTTTGTATTTTTTAGTCTCAAATTCATTGATTTCTTTTCTGAACTTCATGATTTCCCTCCCACTTTCAATTTGTGTTTGTATTGTTGTTGTTATATTTTAAATTTCCTCATAAGCTTTTTCACTTGAGCAGGCTCAATTTTCCTAATGTGAGCATTGGTTGCAAGAAACTTTCCTCTGAGAACTGCTTTCATTGTTTCCCATAGTGTCTTAGTTACTTCTTTCGTTGCTGAGATCAAATACATGACACCTAAATATAAAGGAGGAAAGGTTTATTTGGCTCAGTTTTTAAATGTTTCAGTCCATAGCTGACTGGCTCCAAGGCAGGGTGGCATGGCAGAGGGGCATTGCAAAGGAGAAATATTCTCAGCAATCAGGCAGGTGAGGGTACATTAGGCCTCTTTCTGTCTCTTATATTTTATGCAGGCTACCCAGCCTAGAACTAGTGTAGTACTCACATCCTTAATCCTAGTTATCCCACACCCTTAATCCCAGCACCACACATTCTAGTTACATCAACCTCTGAAAAGACCCACACCCAATGACTGCATGAGGATTTGGGGAAACATCTAGACACAAGGCATAACATTCTATCCTTGTCCCACCAAAGACTTATGTATGTCCCTTTATGCAAAAAGCATTAAGTCCATGTCTGAGTTGCCAGAGTCCTAACGGTTTCAGCATTGCTGAAAAGTCCAAGTGCAATTTCTTGTCTAAGATTTAATGCAAACTCTTAGCTGCAAGCCCTTTTACAAATGAATAGAAAGTTAGACAATTCCAATATTCAATGCCACAAGATAGACATTTCCATTCCAAAAGGTGCAAATAGTGGGATACAAAACAATGGGACCAAAGCAAGTACAAAATCCAGCAGGGCAAACATCAAGCCCTATAGTTCCATGCCCAGAATGCGAGGCAATCTATGGCAAGATGTGAACCCCAAAGGACTTAGGTGGTTCTGCCCTTATGGTACTATCAGTAGTTTTAGCTTCCATGGATTCTCTCTTGGCCCTGATTTGCACCTTCCTTACAATTTTCCTCAGATGATCCATGCTCCTGGCTTCTCCAAAGTTCTAGGGTCTCCTGGGCACCTTCAACTTCACACTCACAGCTTCACACAGTGCCCTCTCAGGGGCATGCTGCCTAGCACAACAGGCCTTCTTCTGAAATCTGAGTGGAAGCCTTCCTGACCCCACAACTTGTATTCTGCATCCACCTAAAATAAGCACCATGAGGATGATTCTAAAGTCTGCTGCCAGCTGGAGCAGTAGGCAGGCTTCCTTCTCTCTTGGCTGTAGGGGTCCAGTGCCTGTGATCCAAATCTCAAGAACGACTTCCCTAGGCCACCACCATTCTGGACCGTGGTTCTCTGGGGCTCTCTTCTCAAAGCAAAATCTTTCACCTTTGAAACTCTGAAGCTTCAAAGGCTGAAGTCCTGCTGTGTCTTGTGGTGTACTCAGGCTATCTTTTCTGTTTTCTTCTTCTGAAATACTTGGCTTTTTTTGTTAGTCTTTTCACCAATCAATTTTTCCTCTATTATATCTTTTCAGGCCACAACTTTGCTGAAGCTTCTTTTCTGGCCAAACTCACATTTTGAATCATTCTAATGGAGCCCTTGCTCTTGATTCTCAACATAAATCCACCTAACCCCCCAGTGTTTAGAGAGGAGGCCATGTGCTGGAGAGCACAGTGAATGCAAATCTGTTCCAGGAACATGGTTTCTGCAACACTAGGCCAGTCCCTCAGGCTTTTAGCTTTACTATCAAAATCGCTGCTCTGTGGTGAAGTAGGGTGTGGAGTGGGCATAGGTGCTGCAGCAGCACCAGTTCTCTTTTTCAGTTGTCTGTTTGATTTGATCTACATAAGTAATCATTCTTATTAATTTTCTCTTTCACTCCAAAAGGCCTTCTAGCCTTCAGAATGCATACCATCTTTTCAGTTAATCCTCTCTTATGTTCTCTGATGTGATTTCTCTAGTTAACCATATTGAATCTGCCCACAGCTGAGTAATTTCAAAAGTATTCAGCTTCATCAAAAAGGAAACTCCTTTAAAGTTTGATCCTCTAAAATTTTAGCCTAGGAAACCTTTGTTCTTGAAAAGAGTAACATTTAAAAGATGCCAAGTACCTTGCTTCAGGACTATAGGAAGCATTCCTGGAAAACATCCAGGGAATCAGAAAGACAGCATCCTAACAGACTCAAAGGTCCAATATCGAAAGTCTTTGCTTTGAGAAGAGATCCCCATAGAACACAGCATTTTCAGGGCCAGGTAGAAGATAGTTTCCTGGAGCTCAGCCATCTAGGCACTCGGAGGCCTTTGTAGCCATGATGAAGCAGGGCTTCGTTAACCTCGACATGGTTGCAGACCTTGGAATCATCTACTTGTGCTGGTTTTACAGGCATACAGAATACAAGAATTATGGGGTTGGGGAGGCTCCTTTTTGAATTTCAGAAAGCCTGGGAGGTCAGGCAGTGTGGCCCTGAGGGGACAGTGTGCAGCATTAAGAGTAAATCTGAAAGTACAGTGGAAACCCCTGGATGTTGAAGAATTCAGGAATGTGGAACATTGGCTGAGGAAAGCATCAGAGGGTGAGCATATGTCTTGAAATCAGCAATGCTGTGATGTTCGGCCACCCAAGCCATTCAGAGTTAATATCTTTGCCCCAGGTGCTGAACACCAAGCTACAGAATTTCATGTTTGTCCTGCTTAGTTTCAGTCTTACTTTAGTCAAGTTAGTTTCTGCCCTCTTATTTCTCCCTTTTAGTATGAGATTCTTTACCCTGTGCCATTGCATATTAACAGTGTTTAACTTTCTTTTGATTTTTACAGGCCCTCACTGCTTGCCTTGAACCTTTGGACTTGGACGTTTCAGCAAACCTGGTACTGTTGACACTTTGGTGACTCTCAGAGATAAAGTAAATATAGTTTGCATAAAGATACGCAAATGAGTTCTGGGGTTCATGGGTAAAATGTTATGGCTTATGTCAAGAATGTCCTTCAAAAGCCTCATGCACTCATAGGCAGGGCTTTTTTTTTTTTTTTGTGGGTACCGGGGGGTCGACCTCAGGACCTCGTGCGCCAGCAGGCGCCCGTGCAGCTGAGCGATATCACCGGCCCCTTTTTTGTATGTGGGTTCCGGGAGTCGAACTCGGGCCCTCGCGCTTGCAAGGCAGGTGCTTATGCCGCTGAGCCATCTCACCGGCCCCATAGGCAGGGCTTTTGCAAAAGGCCTGATCCATTAAGGTACTATAGGTGATGTATTGTTAAAAGGTGGGGCTGGTGGAAAGTTGTGGAGCAGTGGGGCCATGAATTGTAAGGCATAACTTGCTCCCATTCTTCCCCACTTTCTCTCTGCTTCATGGTAACCATAATGTGGGTACCTTTCCTTTACTCAGGCCCTTCCACTATGGTGATTCTTTGTTTGAATCTGCCAAACATAGACTGACACTTGTGAAACTGTAAGCCAAAATAAACTATTTCTTTAAGTTGTGGGTATCAGGTAGTGTGTCCCAGTGATGAGAAAAATGACTAAGACAGTTTTGCAATATCATATATGCCTTTATCATGTTGAAATATAAACTTTCATCACATAATTTGTTCAAGGCTTTTCTTCTGAATGGATGATGAATTTTCCCAAATGCTTTTTCTGCATCTACTGAAATATCATGTGATTTCTAATTTATATTCTATTTTTGCAGTATATTATACTTATTGATTTACTTATATTGAACCATCATTGCATCACTGGAATTAAATAAATTTGATTGTGGTGTATCATCTTTTGATTGCACTACAATTTGAATTGGGTTTGGTTGAGGATTTTGCATTTACCATCATCAGGTATATCAGTCTATAATTTTTGTTCTTCCTGTGTACCTGTCATATGTTGCTAACAGGGTTGAAATAGGATGGGTGTGGAAGATTTCCCTCACTTTGAGCACTGCAAAATAGCTTGAAATGCATAGATATTAATTTATATTTAAAAATTTAGAAAAGTTCAGTAATGAAATCCTTAATTCCAGGATTTTTTTTTCTATTTGAAGAATTTTTATCACTAATTTCTTTACTTGCTATTGGCATATATGGTTATTTTAATATCTTCTTAGCTCAAGTTTGTTATGTCAAAATTTTGCCCATTTTGTAGATATTCCACTTTGTTATTGTATAAATTTTCAACATAATCTTTGTTGATCTTTCAAATTTCTGTGGTACCAATTGTTATGGGTCCTTTTTCACCTCTTATTTTATTTTCATCTTTTCTCATTCCTAGTTGATTAGTCTAAGTAAAAGTTTCTCAATTTCATCTTTGGAAAGAAAAACTTTGTTTCATTGATCATTTGTCTTGCACTCTCAGTCTCTATTTCATATTTTTTTTCTGATGTTCATTATTTCTTCCCTACTGAGTTTTCTTTCTGTTCTAAAACCTTTTGGTGCATGACTAGGTTATTTATTTTAAATATCTCCTTTTTTTAATTACCCACTCATTGCTATACACTCCCCTCTTTGTTCTGTTTTGTTTAATCCCACAGGTTTTGGAATTATATGTTTTCATTTTCTCCTTGTTTTATGTGGTTTTCTGTTACTGGGGGTTTAACCCAGGGTCTTTACAATGAGATACAGCCCCAGACATTTTTTTAAAAAAATTCTTTTGAGACAAGGTTTCTTTTAAGTCACTAAGTGGCCCAGGCTCAGCTCATACTTGTGATCTTCCTGAATTAGTGTTCCAGAGTACTAGAATTACAGACATACATTGTCATGCCCAAGTTCCATTTTTATTTCTTTCATGGAATTTTTACTTTTTAATTTAATTTAGTTTGATTTAATTTTTTTTTTTTTTTTTTGGGTACCGGGGGGTCGACCTCAGGACCTCGCGCGCCAATAGGCACCAGTGCCGCTGAGCGATATCACCGGCCCCTTTTTCGTATGTGGGATCCGGGAGTCGAATTCGGGCCCTCGCGCTTGCAAGGCAGGCGCTTATGCCACTGAGCCATCTCACCGGCCCTAGTTTGATTTAATTTTATGTTTGCAATGCATGCATTTTATAATCATCTTAGAAAGTTAGTATAGGCACATTATACAGCTTGTTTTTGTTTTAAAACTACTTTCCCTATTTTCCCCTCCTCCTCTAGTTTTTTCCTCCTTTTCATTCTCTTTTTGTATTGTTAATATTAGTTCATGTTTATTGCATATAATGTCCACATTCATTGAGGTTACTAGGACCATATAACTGGCATAGCTTCACCCTGCTTATTTGCCCAACTCTTCTCTCTCACCCCTCACCCCTTGTATACAGGACACCTTCTCATCTGCAAGAGATCCATCCCTTTTTCTCATTATATTATTCCTCTATTTTTCTCTCATGTTTAAATATCACATTGTTCCTCTGGTGTGAGAAACTGAAAGGGTAAATAAGCACCAAAATCTATAATAGATATTGGAAAATAGAAAGAAATGTTTCAAATGGGAAAGGGAACAAGGGAGGGGGAGGGGGAAAGGAAGGAAAGGAAAAGCATAAAAAAGAATAGAAAACACAGAAACAAAGCTTTTGTAAATAAGGAAGAAAAGAGAGGTTGAATGGAGGGGAGGGCATTGAGAAAAAAAGAATCAAGATATATTATGTATGGGTGCAAATTCCCTATGATGAATGTGATCATTATGTATATTTAAAATGCACAAATTAAATTAATTTTTAAAAAGAGAGCAAAGTCTTGGGGGCTACAACCACCAGAGAGTCATGGGGCAGAGCATCCCAATTAATTTGGAGTTCAAATTTTGCCGCAGATTCCTAGGGATGCTGAACCTTGAACTACAGAATTTAATGTTTTCGCTGCTATATTTTGGTCTTGCTTTGTCTCCCTTCGCACATTTTGGAATGGTAATGTCTGTCTTGTCCCATTGTATGTTAGAAGTGTTTGACTTTCTCTTCATTTACAGGGGCTCACAGCTAAGAGTCTGCCTTAAGTCTAAAAGGAGACTTTGGACTTGGACTTTTCAGAAATGTTGAAAATGTTAGGACTTTTGCAACCATTAGAGCTGGACTACTGGGTGTAATGGCACATGTCTGTAATCTCAGCATTTGGGAGGCCAAGGCAGGAGGATTTCCATGAGTTCAAGGCCAGCCTGAGTTACATGAGTTTGAGGCCACCCTGAGATACATAATGAGTTCAAGGCTAGCCTGAATTATAGAGAGGTTCTGTCTCAAAAAAAAAAAAAAAGAGCTGGACTAAATGCATTTTGCATAAAGGGATGTGCGTGAGTCTTTGAGGGGCCAGAAGGTGAATGTTATAGCTTGTGTCTAGATGTTCCCCCAAAGCCTCATGTGGTCATAGGTGGAGCTTTCCAGAGGTGGCTGACTCTAGAGTGTGCAATGCTGTTATCAGTGTGTGACCAGTAAATTAGTCCACTGATTTATTTGGTATAGTTTTGGGTGTGAATAGTGTGAAGGCCCTCCCAGAGTATGAGTGCTACCTACTCTAAAGGTGGTAGCATGGACACAATATAAGGGGCAGAAAGAGGGCTCCTGTGGTTCACTTGCTGCTTGCTACTTTGCTACTTTGCTGACTTCTGCCTGCCATAAACAGTTTCCTCTCTGTGATGCCACTCTGCCATGCCACTTTACCTTGGAGTCAGCCATCTATGGACTGAAACTTCTACAAACTCTGAGCTACAATAAACTTTTTCTCCTTTAACTTTGGGTGTCAGGTATTTTGTCTCAGCAGTGAGAAAACTAACTGAGACATTTATTCTGCTCTGGGATAAATGACTGATTGTTTTGAGACAGTATCTCACTGTGTAGCCCACACAGGTCACAAACTCACAGCAATCCTCCTACTTCAGCCTCCAGAGTGCTAGAACTACAGGTATCAGCCACCATGCCCAGATTTCAACTGATTTTTACTGTCTGACTTCTTGAGCTCTTCATTTCTAAAATCTCTGATAAGTTCTTTCTCAAAATTTCTGTTTGCTGAATTTCTTATTCACATCCTTCATTGTCTTCCTAATTTCATTTAATCATTTGTCCTTATTCTATTGGATTTTAGTAAGCTTTTAAACAGTATTCTTTTATATTCTTTACCTTTTCTTTCATCTATTTCAACGTATTTAATATCATTTGCTAGTTATTATCCTTAAAAGATATCACATTATTTTTCATATTTCTCATGTTTCTATGTTGAAATTTGTGCATCTGGCAAATTGGATATCTGTAACACTTTTATAGGATGGCCTTCTTAGTAAACAGTTTTCTCGTGTGCATGTGGCTCATCTTATTTTGTCAACAATGTGGAAATTAATAAAGCATACTTCTGGGTTGTGTCTGTCAGGGTGATTCTAGGGATGATTAGCATATAGGACAGACAGCAAACTGTTGGTAGAGGGGATATTCCCTGAATTCAGATGACACCATCCAGTGTCTTATAGACTGGGGTCCCAGATAAAAGTAAATCAGAAGAGGAAAGCCCACAAGCTCAAGGTCTCTCTGCCCCCCCGACTGTCTCACTTTCTGTCTTTGTCTCTGTCAACCTCTATCTCTGTCATGCTCTATCTTTCTCTGTCTCTCTCTATCTTTCTCTTTTTCTCTTTCCTCTTTCTCTCCTTCCTAGCTACCATGGAGTTAGCACCTTTCCTCTGCCATACCTTTTTATGTAATAGACCTCCTCACCACAGGCCCAGTAACAATGGAGCCAACAGATCATGAACTGAAACTATGGAAACTATGAACCAAAATAAGTCTTTCCTCTTAAAATTGTTATTCCCAGATATTTTGTCACAGAGATAGAAAGCTGAATAATACAGTGCATCTTACAGTATTTGTTATATAACGGTGAGTTTATTTACAACTGGGCACCATACTGTAATCTTGCTATAGCTTCTTTGGCTGTCATTAGTGAGTTTGGGCACAGTGCATACTGTATTAGAGTTAGAGAGACTTACTGTTTCTGTGGGCCACAAAAGAGGGGAGACATTCTAGCAGTTCAGGGAAGTGTGATGTAGACAGTGTGGAGTTCACCTTGTGTGGTTACTCTTACAATGGGAGTCATGATCCATAATCAGGTAATAAGATTTTCCTCAGATACTGTTGAGTTTTTCCTCTGTTACTTTAAGGGATCTCTGACACTTGTTTCTCCCTCCAGTAGTGATAAGGGAACAGTTGTACTTGTCTGCTGATTAGGCACTGGTGTGGTTGCAAGTATTTCATGGAGAGAAGGACTCCCAGCACCTTTACTGTGGCATTCACATCATGTCTTATCTGCAGGGTACAGTCACTCAAGGAGCATGAGTGAATGATGCAGGAGACCTAATAGATGTAGCTGTGATTAAATTTACATGCTTCTTCTCTTCTGCTACTATGGGAATGCCTTCACAGGAGCAATACTTCAGACACCCAATCCAGCTGTGCACACCTGAGGATGAGGCAACAGCTATGGGCTTTACCCCACTTCTTCCAGTTGTAGTGCCCACCAAGATATTGAAATGGAGTGGTTCATGGTTGGACCTGACCAATATTCTTCTCAGGTGAGGTGCTCACAGGAAACAAGTAAGGGCAGATTAGAGGTGGAACTGAGCCAATTTTCTTTATGGATCTTCTTATGTTGCTCACTCCAGTGGTGGACTGACAGCCAAAGTTTTGGTAGTCACAAAGTTTTGGTAGTTTAGACTTGAGTTCACCCCAGCAAAATTTTAAGGGTGGGGGAGCAGTGGAACTACAGAGTTGTTTCTTCACAGTGTGAAGTGCCCACGTATAGTGCTTCAAAAGGAATATAGCAGGAATACTGTGGGCAATTGCCTTGAGTCCTGGCATACATGCAAATCTGGAAACCATTGGCAAAATGTTCAGTCCTGGAGGGAAGACCCCTCAATCCCTTGATTCTTGAGGATGGTCCCCTCCACCCTGTTCCATTTCACAATACCTATTTCCCATATTGTAGTGTTTTGAGCCAAGTTTTTGTCATTCACTCTAGTCAGATCATTGGTTTTGTGAAGCAGCTATCTACTGAGCCAGTGCATTAGAATGTATACAGGGTCTATATGATGTGAACATGAAGGGATTCCTGGCTACCAGAGCAGTCCAAATTCAAATGATAGGTTCCTTCTCAAGATGGCTCCTGGCTATAACACCCCAAAGATTCACAGGGAGATGAAGTAAATTCTTTTCCAAAGCCAGGCTGTAAGCCTATACAAGTTGTGAAACTTTTCAATAGCTAGGATTGCCTGTATCTGTGCTAATAAGAATTTGTTGGGCTTCTTTTTCTTTCACCTTTACCCCTGCAGAAGGGAGACTTCCCCTCTTCTAGCAATGGAACTGGCACAGCAGGTACCAGGATAATTTGTTTCTTTTGCTATGCTGCTGTTCCAGGTCTCTGGATTTTATGCGGTATCTATTTTTTGCTGCTGAATCTCAGTGTTCTCCTGCAGTGACTATCCTCAATACACAGCTATAAACTATTGCTTTTGTTTCTTCTTTTAAAGGAGCAGGTAAGGAGCAGACACCTCTATGCAGCCATATTGCTGATATTTGCCTTTTATTTATTTCTATTGCTTAATTGCTCCACCTAGAACATTCAGTACTATGTTAAATGGAAGTACTGAATGTGCATATTATAGTCTTGTTACTGAACTTAAAGGGAAAGTATCTAGTTTTTTTACCATAAAAGTAGTTACCTGAGAGCTTTTCATAGTTAGCCATATCGGGTTGAGGAAGCTCCCATCTGTTCCTGTTTTTTAATGTTTATGTCATGAAAGAGTGTTAATTTGTTTTCCCAAAAGCTTTCTCAGAATCTGATGAGATGATCATGTACTTTTTTTTCATTGAAATAATGTATTTCATTAATCAGTTTTTAGATGGTAAACCAACTTTGCATTACTGCAATAAATCCCATTTGATCATGGTATACAATACTTTTTATATGTTCTTGGATTCCACTTGCTAATAAAATTTCTAGTGCATTTTTAATTTTAGTACCATATTTTTGAACATGAGAGTTTCCATTTCACACTTTTCATATAATTTTGTCTTTATAGTTATTCTTTATGTGAAGAAACATTAAAATTATGTTTTCCTTTTAAGTTTTTCATGGCTTCTCTTAGTTGTTTTTATATATTTATTTTAACTGTTTTAAGTCTGATAAGTCTGATAAGGCCCATTCAAAGTTAGTTTCCTTGGTCCAAATTTTTCCTTTGTGTATGGGACATACTAACACTGTTTCTTTGTGAGACAGGAGATTAGGGTGTTGCAAAGCTGGCTGGGGAAGTAGGTGAGACGTGTTAATTACAAATTCCCAGGTCACATGCACAGAACCCTTCCCAAAGCCTTGCACATGGACTTCTCATGAGAATTTGAGTAAGTTTTCAATACATTGGCCTTGACCTGATGTCAGCCTGAGTAGTGGATGATACAAAAATGAAAGTCCATTTTGAGGTTTCACCATTGTATTCAACCCTTCATGTTGTAGGGTGTACTTCTTTTCTGACTTTTATTTGGCCCAATCTCACTCTGCAGAAACTGTTTTTTTATATACTTCTAGTAAAATTTTGCTAACATTTGCATTTATCTTGACCAATTATTTGCACAGGATAGAAGGAACCTAGAAACTACCCCCAGGAGGCTCTAGCACCCCAAAACCCAGTAACATAATTGAGCCAGTCAGGAATTCTGGCAAGGCCCTTTGGGCACGTTTTTATTTGTTGTTTCTCTCTCAGGCATTAGGAGACCTATGGGTCCACCTTAAGTTTATCTCTCCTTTCCTTTTTTTTTCATTTTCAGTCATTCTGTGAGCATGAGTTAAATAGATTGAGAGCCTGTTATTATGCCCTTTGTCCTCACATTTCTAATTAGATTTATTCTTTGTGATACTTTGTTTAGCTTTCGCATTTTTGGGGGGAAAAATAGCTGTTGGTAACTTTGTAGCTTGCCTGAGTAGTCATCTACCCCAGTTTACTCTTTTTGTGCTCAAAGGATCATTTGTGCTTTTCTCCTTGATGGACTTTTTTCTCAGGGCATTGTTGCATCCCACTTAGTTCTACTCTGGTTTGTCACATGAATCAGTCATCTGGTTTCCACCATCTTTGTTTTCAAGTGAACTCATGGTCACCAGAAGATCTCATTATGCAGATAGGAGTTAAAGCTCTGATTATAAGGAACTTGTGGGCTTCCTCCCACTTTTTTTTTAATTAGGCTGGATCTTTTCCTTATTTATTCTAGTAAAATGCAGGTAATTGAGTAATTTATACCTTACAGCTTGATCAGAACAAAAGAACAGCCAGTAAATCTTAATTAAAGCAACAGTAAGTCAAATTGGAGTCACCATGTTCTTAGGGATTTTAGAAAAAAATTTTCATAAAAGGAGAGGTTTCTGTCTCCACTGTCTTAAACAAAGCACCAAAGTTTTTACAATTGGGGTAATTCAAGAGATATTGCTTCTCAAGTGGCTCCACCCTGCTTAAGTAGGGCCATCAGGTGGCTCAAAATGCCCAAGGAAGTCCCAAGATACTGTTTATCAAATGGCTCCACATTGCTTAAGTAGAGCCATAAAGTGTTTTTACAGTGGCTAGGGGAATCACAGTTGAGGGAATTTCAGCCTGATCTCATGTAAGTTTAAAAGGACTAGGCAGAGCCATCAACTTGCTCAACCCCCTGTCCCTAAGGAGTCAGTGGGCCCCATATGGAGACAAAAAGCCCTCAGTAGGGCTTTCTTTTATTCTTCTATCCAAGATGCTGGTATCATCCTAGGTTCAGACAGAGACATCTGTCTAGTGAATACTTAAGTCTCACAAGGGATCCTTTGTGGACTCATCAGGTCTCCTTCTTCTGCATGATGTGACATCTTTAGGACCTGAGCCCTAGTTGTCTCTCTCTATGGGCCCCAAGACAAGCCACAGAAAACCTTATAAACCATGCACTGCAGATTTCACTGAATTCACTTCTTGATCATTGGGAAGGGTTTCACCATGCCAATTTATAAAGGAATAGCTTATCTACTACTGCAACATAGTTTGTGTTCGGTATGAACTAGGAAATGGGAGATATGGGTACAGGATGGCAGTTTAAATTATGAGACTATTTTTCAGCTAAACTGTTTTTGCTTAAAACATAAAAGGTAGAATGAAAACTCTTATATTCAGGATTTTGTGACCATTTATCTCAGGAAAATCCCAGAAACTATGGTATTTAGAGTGGACCCCAAGAAAGAGAGATGTATCATTTATGATCCTGTCCTTGGACTCCCACCTGTCTCTAAGAGGAATATGATTGTCTCCCATCTAGTTAATGAAACTTCAGATAGGATCCCGGAAAACTATGACCCATTTGATGTACATGGCCTTTGCTGTACTCAACACCTGGGATCTGAAGGAAGGTCAAAAGACAAAGCTAGAATTATAGCTGTTGCAACTGGCAATGCTTAAACTCACCAATATCATCTAAGGGAGAACCCAATTATGATCAAAGACAAGAAGACTGAATACTGGGCATGTGACTTCATCAAGCCACTGCCTGGGCCCTGCTATGAGTGTGAAGCAACCAATATGCCTGGCTCATGGAAATAGAGTTTTGACTATCTTTGCCCTCAGAGAGGGGTTAGTAAAGCCAAAACATTAAGTTTCTTCTTTGAAGAGGCACAAGGAAACTTATAATGCCCCTGTCCATAGATATTACCATTTCTTATGAGGAATCCTGGGTAACACTGGGTGTCATGAGCGAGCCAATTCAATTACTTCGTTCTATTTTGACTTATTTCTCTGGAAAACCTTCCTCTATGTCTATAGACATAGCTGGGGTTGAAGGGACCACTAGTCAGAAATTCTTTACTCCTGCTCTGATGTGTCACTTTAAAGGCCAAATGTTTAACCATGTGTTTCTAATTGTTCCACAGTGTCTTACTACTTTGCTAGGAAGACATTTACTAGGAAAATTTGGGAAAATTCTCAAGTTAAGGCAAAGGCCAAAATGGATTTCACCTGCTGGGACTACACCATGTCTCTCTGAACAGATTAGCCAAGAGGTGGGTCCTGATGCATGGAATAATAAAATACCTGATTTAAGAAAACCCTTATTTTTCTAATATCAGGAAAAAGGAATTGATTTGGGTGTCTTGATCCAGAGGATAAGCCAAGAACTCGGCTCAGTGGCATACTTTTCAAAACGTTAGATGGAGTGACTGCTGGATGGCCACCCTGCCTGAGAGCAGTAGCAGCTACAGCTATACTTATAGAGAAGATGCAAAACTAACTTTAGGACAGAAACTAGAAGTCCTGATTCCCAATTAGGTCAGAGCAATTCTTGAGACCCAAAAGTTACTTGTGGTTAACAGGGGAAGAACTTGCCAAGTATCAGGCTATGCTCTTAGATGCACCTGAGGTTACTTTAAAAATTTGAACTACTCAATGCTGCCTAACACTTACAGGCACAGAAGTTAGCCACTCTTGGTAACAAGTGATCACCCAGACCTATGGAAGCAGGCAGGACCTCAGTGACATGTCCCTTCAAGACCCTGAGGAGATGTGGTTCATTAATGGAAGTAGCTTTGTCCAAGAAGAATTTCAAAAGGCAAGTTATATGGTTGTCAGTTCACAACAGGTCATTGAGGCCAACTTTTCTCAGGGACATTTGCTTATAAAGGCAGAGCTCATAAATTTTACTCAGGCATTTATATCAGGAAAAGGCAAGAAACTATGTGTCTATACAGACTTCAAATATGCCTTTCTGGTACTACATGCCCATGCAGCATTCTGTAAAGAAGGAGCTTGCAGACTAATAAACACTACAACCCTTAGTCTATCTTCCCAAGCAGGTTGCTGTCATTTATTGCAGGGGATCCCAAAGACACATCTAAAGTGTCTTTGGGGGCAACCCATTTGGGACCTCTCCTGTCTCTCAGGAGCTATTCCTATTCCTCTTTCCCCATTCCCCATTCCTATTCCCCATCCCTATTCCCCATTCTTTTTTGCCAATAAAATTTCCTACTCTTAAAAAGATAAAGTCTCCTTGGGAAATAAAATGACTGATGGGGATGCAAGAAGGGCAGTTCTTAAGCCCCTGAAGACCCTAGCCTCATTCTCAGTTCCTGAGGAACCATTCTTGTCCTTCTTCAAGAGACATTGTGATATGCTATAAAAATCCTACATGGGAAATGGTCACTAGAATTTTCACAGGACTATGAAGAAAGCTATTCCTGAGAACTTGTGGAAGACCTGAGGCTCCTCTTTAGAAAGCAAGATTCCAGTATTGCTTTGGATGCAAATAAGTACAGTGCAGAATGTGGGTCATCTTGCAAAGGCTATGGATCTCAGGCTGTAGGTAATTTATCTAACCATATGCTTTGCCATACTTTGTCCTCTAATAGATGCATAGAAATCTAATCTGCTCCTCAAATTTGGGTTCTACATCCCCAGCACCATAGCAAAATTGCTTTCTTTCTCTCAGTAATCACTAACTTATGCCCATTGTCTTCTGACAGTTTTATTTTCTTCAACCCAGTCAGCCAGAACACCACAGGGTGGTTGGAGAGCACACAATCCCCAGTAGGTAACGTCTACAGTCCCTTCCTTCCAGAAGAAGATACAGAAGAGAGAGACCTCCATTCCCTCAGCATTTCATAAAGTGTTATGGGGATATATGTCTCTCAGGGGGAAATGAGACAGGGGATTGCAGTGTGACAAAGCTGGCTGGGGATGTAGTTCTGTGGACAAATATGTCTAAGAGCATGTTGATGCCATTTGGGGAGGGTCTTTTTGCTGTGTCTTCCAATGGCAGAAGGAAGAAGGTCAAGAGAGCATTAGAGAGAGAGAGAGAGCAAGGAAAGAGAGAGGCTGAACTCATCTCTTTATATGGAAATAACTCCTGTGATAATTGACCTACTTCCACAGTCATCAAGGCAGTGCCCTCCTTACCTATTTTTCTCTCTTTTTTTTGTGGGTACCGGGGATCGACCTCAGGACCTCGCACGCCAACAGGCGCCCGGGCCGGTGAGCGATATCACCTGCCCTTTTTTTGTATGTGGGTTCTGGGAGTCAAACTCAGGCCCTCGCACTTGGCCAGGCAGGCACTTATGCTGCTGAGCCATCTCACTGGCCCTGACGTATTTTTCTCTTAAAGGGGTCACTTACTAGTGTTACAATGCCTGTCAAATTTCAACATGAGATTTTGGGGGAACAAGCTATAGCACCTCTTCATCCCCCCAGGTGTTCATACTCTGAGGAAAGTACATGGGAGGACATTATGAGAAAGTGCCAATCTGCAGGCTAGGAAAAGTACCCTTATCAGAAACTAAAACCCCTGGTGCCTTGATTATAAATATATAACCTCTAAAACTATGAGAAAATAAACTTTTATTGTTTAAGTCACTCATTTTGTAGAACTTTGTTAATGGCAACATGAGTAGACTAATATACCAACTTACTCAGTTTCTTCTGTGTGGGCATCAGTTTGTTTGTGTCTCACTTATGTGGGATCTATAACTATTCTTGTGTTGTGGACCTGGTCAAAAGAAAAGAGAACCAGATTTCTATTTTGTAATTAAATATTTTGACATATATTGGTGCTTAATTCACATCACCTCCCCTGACACATCTCAACATGTATATCCTAAATGGCCACTACACTTGTCCTCTGCACTTTATAGGGCACTGATTTCAAAGATAGCTATGTCATTCACTGCTCTGTTCTACTCCCACTCTAGTAACTCATTTAAGAAGTGTTTGCTTTAATATTTTTGCAATAAATGTTGTTATTATTTGCCAGACATTACTCTGGGCACTAGAGATAGGGCCTTGAATAAGGAATACCTTTTCTAGTTCCACTGGGCTTATATTCTAGTGGAAGGAAATGGATAATGAAAAGCTGTTTTCTTGCCTCCTGGCAAGGAAAAAACTAACACTTGGCTGAACATAATCTCAAACAGAAGGTTGCAATACTCCTACTTCAGAACCCACCCTAAACAGAGTTCTTCCCAGAGTTGTGGGAGCCAAGGATTTCCCTGCCCACAAATGACTTTGAATTTTCAGCTGGGCTGCAAAGTGAGGGATAGGAGCCAGAGTTCTGCAACAATTACAAAAACCCTGTAGAGCTTAAGGTTTGGGGAAAACCATGCTAATAAAGGGAGCATGTGCCTCATAGGAGTTTCTCATAAAAGGATCCAAGTCTTCTGGGATAGAAGCCCCAGAGCAAAATGTTGCTATAGTTATCATTAATAATAATTATAATAAATTAATTAGGGATAGACACTCCTGGACAGCTCTGGTGTTTATAGAACATCTTGACCTATTTTCCAAATGTTTGGGTTCAATGTAAGCCAATCTCTGTTTTATCCACAGTATTTTACTCTGTAATTGTAAGTGAGGAGAAATGCATATGTATTTTTGAAAAATGCAACCCACATATTGTTGAATTCATCTGCATTTAAATAATGGAGGCAAATTTATAAGAATATTTTGGCTCCAGAAGACCTTGATCCTTTTAAATAAGCTATTTGAATATCTTCCCCTTTTCTTTATACACAAGATCTATTCTCAACTGGGGACCAGTACTGTGGTAGTGTGAGTGGGAATGAGAAGTGTTACTATATTTTGAAGTTTAACCCTGAAGCAAAACAGGATATCTCCTTCTTGTGAAACTTCAAGGGGTCTAGTTTTTACTGTGGCATTTATTTATTTATTTATCCATTTATTTATCAGTACATTTGAATCTGGTTACTAAGATAGCATGGGATATAAATCATCTGGTAACTAGTGTGGAAAATAACCACCTCCAGAGGGTGGCAAGAGTATAATAGAAAGTACTGCCACTTTAGGCTCCAGAACAATGCTCAGTTTCCACTTTAGCCTACACTACCCTGCTACAGTGAAATTGCCAGAATGTTCCCTAAGTCTTCCTCTTTTTGCTGTTCTGGTTTGTGAAGAGCAGGATCTACTAATCCAAGGAACAATAATTATGTCATGAAGTTTGTTTCCACATAATCTCTAGATTTACATCTTTTGATGATGTTTCCTCCAAAGATTGACCCTTTTCAGTATGCCTCATGACACTACACCTCTCTGAATGGACAAATGTGCCAAGTAAGCAAAATTCTTCATCAAGGACAAAGGAGTATGTACATCTCACCTTTAGCTTTCTATTCAATGTTTCGAACACACCAGACATTTTGCCATGTTTAGAAAACATAATTATCCTTAACATGTGCATTGTTTGGGGCTTAGAATGAATACCTTATGCTGCCCCAACCTCTTCTATTTTGAGAAAAAGAGGCAAATATATTGTGGACTCTACACACATTTAGAACTCCATGTCATAGTACTCTCCATCTCATTACTACATGCCAAGTGTAGATTTATTTCAGACTCCATTCTTTGATCCCACAAAGTTCATGTGTTTTTAAGGGTGTTTTTCACTATATATTTCCTCTACTGTGACTGGTCTTATTATTACTTCTTAGGTTTTATTCTGTATCTATTGGTTTATTGCCAATCTTACAGACTAGAATGTAAGGTTGGTGAGGGTTGAGATTTTTTTGTTTCTCTATTGCAGTGCCTGAAATAATGTAGGTGTCCAGTAGATACATTTGGAATGACCATGACTCTATGCTATATTTTCGAAGCAAAGAGATTAAGTACAGAGTTTACATCTGCACCTTATATATACCTCGCTAGCACACTAATTTAGTGCTAAAAGATAGTGATAGAGATGTCAAGTTGGCAGCCCTGCTCCAAGAGTCATGCTAAAAATTCAAGAATCTTATTTATGTAATTTGTTCTAACCTGATAGCCACATAACAATTTAGGGAACTCATATTTTAATTTTTTCAGCATTATTGAGATATAATAACTGAACAAAATTGTATATAAGGTGTGACCTGATATCTGTATATTGAAATGTTTACTACCATCAAATTAATTAACACACCCATCAGCATAATTATTTACCATTTGTATCTATGTGGAGGAGGGAGTGAGGACACGATATCTCTTCATAAATTACAAGTAAAAATATCGTAATGTTATAAAAGTCACCGTGTTATATATAAAACTCCTAGAAATTACCCATCATAAACATGAAAGATAGTACCACTGACCAACATCACTCAATTTACCCCAGTCCTCAGCCCTTAGCTACTACAATTTTACTTTGATTCTAACTTTAGTAATTTTTAAAAGATTCTTCATATGAAATCATACTGTATTTCTTATTCTGTGTCTTGTATTTTCACTTAAGTTTATTTCCTCCTGATTAATCCATGTTTTCACAAACTGCCATATTTCTTTCTTTTAAATCGTGTATTTCGTTTACTCATACATTAAAAGACACAGGATTTTTTTTCTGTACCTTAGACAATGTGAATAACACTGCGATGAATATGGGTGTACCAATTCCTCGTCAAGTTAATGGTTTTATTTCCTGTGAATATGTCTCAACGTGCGATTGCTGGATTATATGGTAGTTGTATTTTCAAGTTTTTTCTGAAACTCCATATTTGTTTCCACAATGGTTTTTCCAATTTACATACCCATAAAAAATATGCAAGTGCTTCCTTTTCTCAATATCCTCAACAGTATTTGTTATTTCACATCTTTTTGGTAATAATCATCATAATAGGTATGAGGCGATATTTCTTTGTGATTTATTTTGTGTTTCCCTAATGTTGAATGATGTTAAACTTCACATTTTTAATGTATTTGGGAAAATATCTTTCCCCTAAGTGGAGAATTGTTTATTTAGATCATGTACCCACTGTTAATTGTGTTGTGTTTTGTATTTCCTTTCTTTCTGTATTTCCTTCTTGATGTCTTCCTTTGCAATTTACTGATTTATTGGTAAGAGTTTGTTTTGATTTGTTTCTTATTTGGGGTGGAATATATGATTAAAGATTATTTCTTTGTGACTACCTTGATGCTTACATAAAATGTCTTACAGTTATTACATTTCATTTTAAGCTGAAAACAACTTTTACTCAATCACATACAGTCACTTTAATTTTATTACCCTCCACTCTATTTTATGCTATTGATGTAACATTTCATATCTTTCATAATGTGTATCCACCTATAAACTTGTAGATATAGTTATTCATAATCTTTGTATTTTAACATTTAAATTAGGATTAAAATTCATTTACACAAACCTATTAAAGTATTCTTAATTTGCTTGTATGTTTAAAGTTTTTTGGTCTTTTTTATGGAAGGAAAAGTAAAACAACATTTCATAACAAAATAATAGGAGAATAACAATAGTTAATACATTGAGTATTGTTACCTTTAAGGTAGTTACTCAGAGTAGAAAATATGGGCATAAAAAGTTCTCCAAACACTATTAGCACAAATCTTTCTATTTAAAGAACTAAGAGAAACTATTAGTATACCTGTTTTGTATTTTGTTTTACCTTTTCCCATTCCTTCTTTTTCATTTTCCCCCATCCTAGTTCTTTTTTCTTTTGAACAATTTACTTCCATTTCAAAATATCTATTGTATATTTTGGACCATATTTACTCTTTTAGTTTATCACACCAGGGAGATAATATGATGTTTACACATGTGATTTTTATTTATTTCACTTATGAATTTGGTCTCTAATTGCATCTATTTACCTATAAAAGTCTCAAGCTTATCATTCTTTATTGCTGAGTAGTATTCCATTGTATAAAAAGACCACACTTTTTTTATCTATTCCTCATTTGATGGGCATTTGGGTTGTTTCCAAGATTTAACTATTACAAATTGTGCTGCTATAAACATGGTGAACATATATCGCTGTGGTATGATGTTTTTAATACTTCTGGGGAGATACCCAGAAGGGGAATAGCTGGGTCAAATGGGACTGCTGATCCTAGATTTTTGAGAAGTCTCCATACAGATTTCCACAGTAGTTGCACCGGTCTACACTCCCACTAACAGTGGAGAAATGTTCCTTTTCCCCACAGCCCATCCTGCATTTGTTGTTGGTTGATTTCTTGATGAAATACATTATTTCTGGGGTGAGATGAAATCTCAGTGTTGATTTAATTTGCATCTCTCGAATGATCAATGATGTTGAACTTTTTTTCATGTATTTATTTGCCATTTGTATTTCTTCATCTGAGAAGTGTGTATTCATCTCAGATGCCCATTTTTGGATTGGGTCTTTGAATTGTGGGGCCTGATATTTTTCAATAGTTTATATACTCTAGATACAATTTCTTTGACTGAGAGACAATTGGCTAAAATTTTCCCCACTCTGTGGGTTGTCTATTCACTCTGTTGGTGATTTCTTTTGATGTGCAAAAGCTTTTCAATAAGAAGAGATCCCAGTTGTTGATTTTTTGAAGTGCTTCCCATGCAGTCTGGGTTTTGTTCATGAAGTCTCTGCTTACACCTATGTCTTCAAGATTTCTATCTACTTTTTCTTCCAGTAGATTTAGTATTCCTTTTTTAATATTTAGATTTTTGATCTATTTTGATTTTAGTATAGTGCATGGTGATAGACATGGTTCTAGTTATAGTCTTTGGCATGTGGAAAACCAGTTTTTCCAACACCATTTATTATAGAGACTATCTTTCTTCCAATGAACACGTTGTTCTCTTTTCAAAGATAAGGTAGCTGAGTGTGTTTGTAGTTGCGTCTGCATCTTCTAATCTATTCCACTGATCCTCAGGTCTGTTTTTTTTTTTTTGCCAATATCATGCTGATTTTATCACAGTAGCCCTATAGTATAATTTAAAATTAGGGATTATGATGCCCCCTGCCTTGCCTTTCTTGCCCAGAAATGCTTTTGCTATTCAAGGCCTGTTCTGTTTCCAAATGTATTTTAGGGATATTTTCTCTAGTTCTGTGAGGTATGCTAATGGTATTTTGGTCATAATTACATTACATCTGTATAACAGTTTTGGGAGTATGGACATTTTCACTATGTTGGTACTTCTTATCCATGAACAAGGGATATATTTCCATTTTCTGATATCCTCTTCCATCTCTTTTTTCAGTGAACTGTAATTTTCAATGTATAGATCTTTTACTTCCTTTATTAGATTGATTCCTCAGTACTTCTTTTTATTGTAGCTATTGTGAAGGATGTGGTTTACCTAGTTTCTCTCTCAGTGAGTTTTTTGTTTCTGTACAGGAATGTTATTGATTTTTGAGTGCTGACTTTGTATCCAGATACACTACTGAATTTGTTTATTAAATTTACCAGTCTTCTCCTGGAGTATTGGGTATATTCTAGGTAGAGTATCATGTCATCTGCAAATAATGATAATTTAATTTCTTTCTTACCTATCCTTATTCTTTTTATTTCTCTCTCTTGTCTAATTGCTCTGGCTAAAGTTTCCAGACCTATATTAAATAGGAAAGGTGATAGTGAAAATCTTTTCCTTGTTTCTTATCTTAGAGTGAGAGCTTATATTTTTTGACCATTTTGTATGTTAGATGTTGGTTTATTATAGATGGCATTTATCAGATTGAAATAAAGACCCTCTATTCCAATTTCATGTAGTATTTTTATCATCAATAGTTGTTGAACTTTGTCAAATGCTTTTTCTGCATCTATTGAGATGATCATGTGGTTTTTGTTTTTGGCTCCATTAACATAGTGTATTACATTTATTGATTTGTGTATGTTGAACCATCCCTGCATCCCTGTAATGAACCCTACTTGGTTATGTTGTATAATCTTCTTGATAATTTGCTGCACCGTGTTTGCCAGTATCTTAAGGATTTTTGCATCTATGTACATTAGGGAGATTGGCTGGTATTGTTCTTTCTTTTTTTGTGTGTGGGTAACGGTGTCGACCTCAGGACCTCACGTGCCAGCAGGTGCTCATGCCACTGAGCGATATCACTGGCTCTTTTTCCGTATGTGGGTTCCAGGAGTCAAACTCGGGCCCTTGCGCTTGCCAGGCAGGCGCTTATGCCGCTGAGGTATCTCACCATCCCAGCTGGTATTGTTCTTTTATGGTTGGGTCCTTTCCTGGCTTTGGTATCAGGGTAATAGTTGCTTCTGGGACTTATTTTTGAAGCATTGTTTCCTTTTCAATTTCATTAAACAGTTTCAACATTAGTAGCATTAGTTCTTCTCAAAAAAATTTTTTTTTTTTAGAATTCAACAGTGAATCCATCAGGACCTGGGTTTTTCCTTGTTGGTAAATTTTAAATTACATTTTCAATTTTATTGACTGATATCAGGTTATTTAGAATTTTTATATCTTCTTGATTCAATTTTGGAAATTCATATGTGTCAAGGAACCTGTCCATTTCTTCTGTGTTTTCTGTATCAGAATTAAACCAATCCTGTGAACAAATGGATCTACTATCTACAGAGTGTTCCATCCCACAACATCAGGATACACATTCTTCTCAGCTGAACCTGTGACATTCTCCAAAATAGACCACATACTAGCCCATAAAACATGCTTAAGAAAATGCAGACAGATTGAAATCATCCCACGTATATTGTCTGACCATAATGCAATAAAATTGGAAATCAATAGCGAAAGAAATCTCAAAAACTACAGAAACACATGGAAATTAAACAACACCCTCCTGAACAACCAGTGGGTCACAGGGGAAATTAAAGAAGAAATTAAACAGTATCTGTGATTAAATGTTAAACGCAGTACAACATACTGGAACTTATGAGATGCAATGAAAGCAGTCCTACCAGGGAAATTTATATTGATGGAATCTCACATCAGAAAAACAGAACGACCTCAAATAACATTAGGTTATTTTGATCCTCAAACTTCTAGAAAAAGAATGAATCAAACCCAAAGCTTGTAGGAGTGAGAAAATTACAAAGATAAGAGCAGAAATTAACGTAATTGATTCTAAGAAAACCATACAAAGAATCAATGAAGCAAAGAGTTGGTTCTTTGAAAGATTAAATAAAATTCATAAACTCTTAGCCAACTTCAGCAAAAAGAGGAAAGAAAAGACTCAAATTCAAACAATTAGGAATGAAAAAGAGAAAATCACAATGGATCCTGCAAAAATCCAGAAGATCATCAATATCTACTTTGAGAAGCTGTACTCTAATAAGATGTATGTTTACTGTTACCAGAGAGTTCATACATTCATATGTTTTCATTTTGTTACTCAGTATCCTTTCATGTTAACCTTCTTTAATATTCTTCTAAGGCAAGTATTGTGATGATGCGTGCCTTCAGATCTTGTTTGGGAATTTATTTATCTCTGTTTTATTTCTGAAGGTCAGCTTTGCTGTGTATATTACTTCTGGTTTGAAGTTATTTTTTTCTTTTAGCACATTTAGATCTTGAATAATAGTGTTTCCATGTTCCATGGTTATAATCTCATACTTCCCTTTCATATTCCTTCATGAACTTTACCATAATTTGTGCATAAGACGATCACATAATTATGAGATTGCCTTCTCTTCTAGATGGGAAACGATGTGAATGAGTGCCATGTCTGCTTTGCTCTCCAATATGTTCATAGTGGCTAAGCCATGGCATGACCATGACATAATCTGCCCCTTATTGGATAAATTTACCTAACTAGAATGAAGAAATAAATTAAATGTGTAAACTAATAAACAATTCCTGATCTAAAATGTTTATGATTGGGCCAGTGAGATGGCTCAGCAGTGTAAGGGCCTGCCTGGCAAGCGTGAGGTCCCGAGTTTGACTCCCGGAACCCACATACAAAAAAAGTGCCATTGATATCACTCAGCAGCACGGGCACCTGCTGGTGCACGAGGTCCTGAGGTCGACCCCCAGTACCCACAAAAAAAAAGGAGGAAAATGTTTATGATTATCTAAATCTTCTGTGTATTTATAATTATTTTGTAAACAAACCTTAACTCTTGTTTTAAAAATATATATAAAATCAAATGCCACTCATTTATATCATACAGTTGTTTTCATGAAAACTTTTGCTTGAACAAAGGTGTTCATTATTTTTAAAATACTTTTTTATCTAATCATCTACTGTACAAAATGAGAAATGGCCACAAAAGAAAAAACTTGCCCAAGATCATATAATGCGTCTCTGGCAGAACTAACGCTTTGAATCAGGTCTCCCAACCCTTAATCTGGTAAGCTCCTTACTATCTTCTGGGTGCATCTAAATGAAATGTGATTTGTTGGAGGATAAGGAAAATAATGTTGAAGACCACAGCTGTAACCCTCTGAGAATTCAGAGTTAAATATTGGGAAATATGGCTAGAGTCAATCGGACTCAGAAGGAAATGGTCAGGGACTACAGAATTTGTCTAGAGAACTGCCTCCTAGTCCCTTGATAATACATAACGTGAATATTAACTTACTATCCTCTCCCATAAAACACATAGATAAAATATTCTGAATGCCTCATAATATATTCATGATATTTGAAGAGTACCATGTAGCAGTAGAAATTTCTTCTTCCTAATATATAGACAGAAAATATAACCAAAGTCTTAATTTTACATGGAACTTTAATTCATAAGCATGTATGGAATATTCACTCAATGTCAGACAGTGCTGGGTAGTTCATATACGGTTGAATAAAGCACGGTCTCCACTCAAAGAGGTATAATATATTAGAATAGATGAAGAAACATTACAAAATTTTTATTAGATCTACACAGGATATGAGCATGGGGGCTATGCTTTATTTACCCTTCAAATAACATTGCTAGGCTTCTTGCCCAAAATCTGCAGAACTTCATCACCTTTCTGAGCACTTCCTCTATACAGCTTCCCAGTAGCTCCCTTGTTTTGTCTTTTTTTTTTTTTCTCATGTGGTCTTTTTATTGTACTTGGTGATATATACACACATATATATTTCATATATGTTTGTAAAATTAAAATTTACACTTGTTTTGGTGGACTGATACATTACAAAATATACATTAATGATTTTGATCCCCCTTTTCATTTCCATACACTCTTTCCTTTCCCTTTAACTGATTCCCATTCCATAATTCAAAAAGCCTGCCATTATTTACACTTTAATTTATTTATAATTGCATATCTTATAGAAAAGAAAGCATGCGATTTTTAACATTGTGTATCTGACTTATTGTACTTAACGTATCTTCAAAATAGCCATGCATTTCCTTAGAAATGACTCAAATTCATCCTTCTTTATGGCTTGAACAAAATTTCATTATACACCACAATTTCTTTATTCATTAAATGACTGATGAACATGAGCTTAACTTTTGTGAATTTTGCTGCTGTAAACATAGGTATGGATCTATCACTGAGTATATCTTTAACTCTGAGTATATCTGAGTGTATCTTTTACTCTTCTGGGAATATACCATAGAGAGATAGAGTTGGGTCAAATGTAATTTCATCATTTAGGTTTTGGGAAATTTCCATCCTGATTTTCATAGAAGTCCTGACCAACAATGTAGAATATTCAGTTTTTGCCCACATCCTCACCATCAATTGTTGTTTTTAGTATTTTCAATAATAGTCATCCTGCCTTGAGTAAGATGCAATTTGAGTTGTTTTGATCTACATTTCCCTAATGACCAAAGATAATGCACATTTTTTATGAACTTGTTAGCCATCTGTATCTCTTCTCTTGAGAAATGTCTATTTCAATTATTTGCCCATTTTTTGATTGGTTTATTGGTTTCAGGGATTTACTTGTTTTGAGTTCATTGTATATTCTAGGTATTAGTCCTCTAGTAGACATTTAACTTCCAAAATATTTTCCCATTTTTAGGCTGTCTTCACTGTGTTAATTATTTCCTTTGTTGTGCAGAAGATTTTTAATTCAATATATTCCCATTTGTTGACTCTTGGTAATTTTTTTAATTAATGGATTTCTTTTCAGGAAATTCTTGGCATGCCTATGGTTCAAGGGTTCCCCTTAAGTTATCTTGTATCTGCTTCAGAGTTTCTGCTTTTATATGCAGATCTTTGATCCACTTTGATATGATTTTAGTACAGGATGAGAGATACAAATCTAATTTAACTTTCCTGCATAGTAATAACCAGAACCATTTGTTAGAGAAGCTATCTTTTCTTTAGCACATGTTTTGGGGCCATTATATCTTTTCTCTAGAATATATTTTGGCAACTTGTTTTAAAAAATCAGATGACTGAATGTGCATAGGTTTGTTTCTGCATCCTCAATTCCATCCCACTTGTCTGCATGACTGTTTTTCTGCCATGCTGTTTTTTGTTACTAATGCTTTGTAGCATGACTTGAAATTGACAATTGTGATGCCTCCCCATTTTTTCCTTAAGACAATTTTGGCGATTCTGTATCTTTCCTGTTTCCATGTGTACCTTAAGAATATTTTCCTTAAATCCGTGAAGAACATGGTAGGTACTTTAATAGGGATTGAATTAAATCCCCATATTGCTTTTGGTAACATGGCTATTTTAATGATACTGATTATACCAATCTAGGAACATAGGCTGTGTTTCCATTTTCTACTGTCATCGTCAGTCTCTTTCTTTGGAGTACTATAGTGTTCATTGTAGAGAGGTCTTTCACCTTGAGTTGGGTTGATTCCTAGGTGTTCGAAATTTTAAAGCTATTACAAATGGAACAGTTTTCCTGAATTATTTCTTGTTTGATTCATCATTGCTATAGAAGAATTTTATTTGTTATTGTACATTGTTTTTGTTTCCTACTATTTTCCTGAATTTATCAGTTCTAAGGAACTTCAGATGAAGTGTTTTTGTCTTCTGTATAAAGGATCATATTATCTATAAAGATAGTTTATTTAATTTATTCCTTTCCTGTTGAAATCCATGCCATTTCTTTTTCTTGCCTGATTGCTTTGGCTAATGTTTTAACTCACTTGAACAAGAGTGGTGAGAGTGGACACTTTATTCTCATTCCAGACTTTACATGGAAATCTTTCAGTTTTTTTTTTTATCATCAGTTTGATATTGGCTATGGATTTGCTATAGAGCACACTGGTACCTTGGTTCACAAACACTTGTTTGTGAACAATTTGGTTCAAAAACAGAAGCATTTGACAAAATTTTGTTTTTGTTTCACAGGTCTGCAATGGGTGACAGATAGGATGACAGCCATCTTTCCCACATGAACATGAACGTGGTCATCTCTTTTGCATGAAGAGAGATGCAGCCATTCTCCCTAAAATCATGGAACAAATTGTTCATGAACAGAGGCACCACTGCATAGGGCTTTTATCATTTTGAAGTAAAGTGCTTCTATACCTATTTTCTTCATAGTTTTTTTTTATTATGTAGGGGTATTAGGTATTGTGACAGGGTCTTACTCCATTTATTGAGATAATGATAGAATTTTTATCCTTAGTTCTTTTTATATTGTATATTATGTGTTTTTGAACTACATTTGCTGATCCCACCTTACATTCCTGGTATTATAGGCAGCTAAGTTAGACAGAAATTAATATAGTCAGAGAAGGACTGGGCTCTCAAGGAAGTCAATGAGAAATACAGACATCAGAATTGTGGCTAGAGGCACATCTGCAAAAGGCAAGGCCTCAAGATAAAGTCACAATGGACAGAATTGTAAAATTCCTTAAGTTATAAGCAGAACTTGAGTGCATACTGTAGTTAGTACCAGCCAGTTCATAAGTCCAGATATGCGTCAGACACCCAGGTGGATGATCATAGCATCCAGACAAATCCATTCCCCAAAGTGCCTTTGTTCTTTCCATGTACTCTTGCTATGTGATCTGCTTTCCTCTTGGATTGATAGTAGCTAAGCAGCAACACTTGTAATACTGTAGGTTGATTATAATTCGACCTATGTTGTCCTTACATTGTGACTTTGGTGTATAAATTATCCCCAACAAAAAGCCTCAGTGGCAAACCACTCATACCCCTTCTGTGTCTCAGGAGCTATCTCTCAATAAATCTTTCCTACTCTTAACCTCCTAGGTCCTTTGGAATTCATTATTCAATTTCAGATGACATGAACTTGGCATGTGTGATATCTAGCAGGTTGGGAGTTGTATTTCTCATATATCACTTAGATGAAGCCAATCAACTCATTGTATTACTCAGCTTTTCCATCGCTGGAACAAAATACTGACTGACACCCACAACTCAAAAGAGGAGAAGTTTATTTGGCACACAGATTCCAGTAGATTCAGTCCAAAATTGGCTGAATCTAAGGCAGAAACTGCATGGTGGAAGGGGCTAGTGAAGGACAACTGCTCACCCCATGGCAGCCAGGAATCATAGAGAGAGGAGGAGCTGGGCACAATACTACATCCTAGGGGCTGGTGAGATAGCTCAGTGGCATAAGAGCCTGCCTGGCAAGCGTGAGGTCCTGAGTTCGACACCTGGTACCCTCATTAAAAAAATACTACATCCTTCCAGGTCACACCCTGAATGACTACCCTTCAACTAGGTCCCACCTTCTAACAACACATTTAGCTGCGGACTTCATCAATGGGTAAATCCACTAATGAATATAGGGCCCACATGATCCAATTGGCTGCCAAACACAGGAGACTTATGGTGTACATTTTATGTCTAAACCATAATGACCACGGTGTATGATCTTTGTACTGATTTGTTGACTTCTGTTTGCAAGTGTCTTTTTGAGGATTTTTGCATCTGTGTTCATCAAGGATATTGATCTGTAGTTTTCTTTTCCTTCTTTCTTTTGAGTCATTATCCGTTTTTGTTATGAGTGTAATGCTTGTTTCATAGAAACATTTTGGGAGGATTCTTACCCTTTGAATTTCATGGAAAAGTTTGAGGATTATTAGCCTTAGCTTCACGTTTTAAGGGCAAAAATTCTTGGCAGTTAAGGACTGAATGTAATTCAAAGGAAGAAATCCAGACTAGCTGCTCAGTGTAGCAAAAAGAATGCTGAAATTTCTTTGACAAGAAAAGCTTTAGGTAAACTAGGAAACAAGCATTCTAGAAGTTCTTATGCAACTTTTGAAAATAATGAAGCAAATTTATATATGTGCAGACATGACAAAAGCTTAAAAATTTATATAATTTAGTTAACATACCATGTCACAGAACAATGAATAAAATATGATTTTTAGTATAGGTTAGATTTATATAGAAGTGCTATAAATAAATATATGTACAAAATGCATGAAATGCTGCAAAAACATTCTTGGTAGGTTTAACACTGTTCTCCTCAGGATACAATACTGGATTGGGATGGAAGTTGTAAGGAAAGAATGGATGGGAATTAGAATTTCCTGAATATTAATCTCAGATCCCCTGATAATTCACTTTAACTAAAATAAATTCCTGCCTTCCTCCTAGATGCAGTTTTCCTTACCTGTAAAAAGTGTTATTAACCATGTTTCAATATAAACTTCTTTCCAATTCCATTATTCTTACTGTCCTGGAATTTTCTACTTCTTGAATTTGTATAAGTAAATATATAGGCTAAAGTTAGAAGTTAACTTTTGTATCTCTTAAATTTGTATTTCTTAATTACTTATCATTTTGGCCTAGTATTTGAGATCATTTTAAAATCGAGATTACTTCTTTTATGGCATTAGCTTTGAATCATCTGCAAAATATACATGCATTTCTTCTTTGACTTCCTTTATTTTCTATTTAAAAACATTAAACAAAACATGCCTTAGTCAATCCTTCCACATTTAACAAAACTAGCACTCTGTACAGCTTTTGTACTGTCCAGTTCTCTAAAAATTCATCAAAAATACTCTCAATTTGTATTTATTTCAACATTGTAGCCAATGAAAATATTATAGAATATTTTGACTGGTGTATGGTTGAAATCAAGGTGACAAAGCCTCTGATATATGAAACATATTTGTAAGTCAGATAATTAAAAAAAAACTAACAATAGGGGTTAAAAAAGCATATTTCAAAATGCTGTGGCAAAGGGTATTAAGTCAAACCTTCCAGGTACCCTTGAATAACTTCAGTTGATTTCAAAATCCATAGTTACTTGGAAGCATTCCCTTTGTCACAAAATGACTTTTATAAGCCACAATAGCAAATGCTCCAACAGTCACGGAAAGAATTGAGATGTACTTCCCTCCCATACGAGCAACTCTATATAGTATGTTCTAGGAATTTCAGAGATTTACAGGAAAATAAAAAAGGCAATCTATAAAGAACTTTGCATCAAAGTTTAAAATTATCAGTTTCTTATCATTAAAAATAAAATCAATAATACAAATCTAAAAATAATTATTTTTGGTTCTACTAAAAATTTAACAAGGTTCTTATGGTGTCTGCAACACCAGTAAACAGAGTAATAAATATAAAAGTTAAAGAGAGTGCATCAAATATTCAGCAAAAGCATGTAAACTATTCATTATAGAATATTATCACAATGCAAAATGGTACATATTCATCTGATATTGCTCATCTGGCTATCAGGTCCAGAGGAGTGTATGTGCCAAAATAGTGGCCCTGAATGTTGGTGGCTCACTTAAGTAAACACATACAAACTAACTTCAAAACAGACAAGGACAAAACTATCAACTTCCTGAATAGTGAAACCTTTAGAAGTTTAAATATGAACTGCAGGCATGCCAGGGGCTTTATTTCAATGTCTACATAAAAAAGTGTTGACCTCACCTTCTAAATTAATTCATAACTTGTGCAAAACTCCAAATTCAGTAAATCACATATTTACACATTTTGTATAAATTGTATTTTTATTATAGTTATTTAAAACATTATTAGTCAGCTTTCTCATCACTAAGACAGAATTCTCAACACACACAGCTTAAAAGAAGAAAGTTCATGGTTTCACAAGATTACATGGTCAGAAGGCTACAAGGCAGAAGCTTTACTGTAGACAGTCATGATAAACAAAGCTTCTTAGATCATGGTGGCTGCAAAGCAGAGCAGGGGAAAGGATCAGGAAAAATGGGCAAAGAACCATAAATAGTACTCAAGACCATGCCTCTCTGTTCCACCCAGACACCAAATGCATGCTTTACTAGTTTGCTAACAGGAGAAACATTATATTCCACAGCTCCATATCTGGCACCCAGGGCACATGGTAGTGAGATGTGAGTTTCCAGAAGGATTGGTCAGCCCTGCAATTATGACCTGACTGGTTGTTGGTCATAGAGCCTCTCTCTTGGGCTGGGTCCACTCCTGGGTTCAGCTTTCCTTGTCAAACATTCCATTTTCTTGACATCTCTGACTTCCTGGGATCCCCACTGCACAGCTTCACTCACTATCCTCTCAATGGCTACTTGCTGGGTCTTCCAGGCCTTTCTTTGCTATCTAGGTGGAAGCCTTCCTAACCCCACAACTCTTGCACTCTGCATGAAAGTAAAACCAGCATAATGTGGTACATTTCAAGGTTGACTGACAGTTTGAATAGTAACTAGTCCCCTTGGACCATGTCCATAGCAGGATGTGCCAGGATGGCTGATATAAATGAAATGAATCCCAGGGAGCCAATTCCTTAGGAGGCCTTTTTGAGTAGTCATGCCAGGGACTCTTTTCTCAAAGAAAAGTTTACACTTTACACCAATGAGCCTGTAATGAATTGGGTCTTGCTGGTTCCTGAGATGTCTTTAGGTCATCTTTCTTTTTGTCACTGTACAAAGGATTTGCTTTCTTTGTAATGAGACTAATCTCTTTAGCAACCATATCTTTTTGCCTCAATACACATGAGTCCTTCCAGGCAAAATTTAAATTTTGAAAATATTTCTGTTATGATTTTTGGCCCTGATTCTCTTTATAGATCTGGCTAAAAGCAGCCAGTAATACCCATGCCAAAGCTTGAATGATGGGCTTTCTTTGGGGTGGCTTTCTTAAATTTTCCTCTAGGAAATTAATTAGTCAACCTCCTTTAATCTCTGTCTCTGATAGTTTCAGGACATTGGCAAAATGTGCACAAGTTTTTTTTGCCAATATGTAATACACATGGCTTGTAGTGCAAATGTCAATGGAGTTCTTGTCTCTAACTGAAACCTGCTAATTCTGGCTTTTACTGTCCACAATACTATCTGAATTCTTGTCTTCTGAGTACTGAGCAAAATCACTCATCAGGCTCTATTTAATGCATTCCAAAGTTTCTCTAGCCCACATATCCAAACTTTTCCAAACTCCTCAATCTAACCAGTTCCAGAGGCTTCCAACCACGTGATCAGATGCAGTCAGAGCAATGTCCCTACTTTCTGTAGCCATTTTCTCTATGAGTTAACTTTCCTGTTGCTCAGACACAATACCTGCCAGCCACAATGTAATCCAAGAAAGGTCTAACTTAGCTGATAGTTTCAAGAGATTCAGCATGTGGTTGGCTATTTCCAAGGCAGAAAACTCATGGAACATAGCAAACTTGCTTAGTTCATGACACCTGGGAAGCAGAGCAAGGGAATACCAGAGAGGAATGGGCAAGGGACCATATATAGAACTCAAGTCCATGCCTCTATTACCCACCCAGACATAATAAGGAGTGTGATTTACTAATCTTCTAGATGTTTCTTAATGCAATGGAGTTGATATATAAGGGTTAATGGTTCCAAAAAAAATTAAGACATACTTTTTTTTTTTTTTTTTTTGTGGGTACCGGGGGGTCGACCTCAGGACCTCGTGCGCCAGCAGGCGCCCGTGCCGCTGAGCGATATCACCGGCCCCTTTTTCGTATGTGGGTTCCGGGAGTCAAACTCGGGCCCTCGCGCTTGCCGGGCAGGCGCTTAAGCCGCTGAGCCATCTCACCGGCCCTAAGACATACTTTTAACATGAAACTAAAATCAAATATCTGTGGACTTTCTGAATAGTTGCTTATAAGGTTAAAAAGTAAACAGCGATGGCAGAAATTATATCACTTCCTTTAAATGAGTGCTTCTCAAATTATGGTTAATAATCCACTCAGAAGGCATGAAATTCATTTAGCAAGTATGTTGGCACCAATAGTGTGTATGTGTGTGACTATATATATATATAAATGCATATATTCATAATATATATATATAATTATTTGTTATATGTAAATATATTAAATGTACATTTATGTATATATATTTCATTTATATCCATCTATCTATGTCATATATGTTAGATTACAGCATACTGTTCTTTAATAAAAAATGTTTTGGGACTGGGGGTGTAGAATAGTGATTAAATTCTTGCCTTGAATGAGTAGAGGTTCTGGATTTGAGTCCCAGCACTGTCAATTTTTTTTTTTGAAAAATGTTGCCTTGGATCACACATACATGCACACACACACACACACACACACACACACACACACACACACACACACGATAATGATATGTATTTTCTTACTGTGGGCCTCAGCCAAAATGAACTGAAAAATTTACCTGAGATCCCCCTTTTTTTGTATGCAGAAGAACTTGAAAAAGCCCTCACTTTTTTCTCGATCCTATTCCTTCCATGTTTCATTAGTCATTTTATTTTGACCTGTTTTTAAACGAAACCTTCTCAAATTTTTTGCTTGAAGGAAATTGACAGGGTTTTTTATCCTTGTGCTTCTGGCCACAGCCAATCCTACACAAAACATAGTACTTTGTATCTTTACGGTTTTTGCTCCTCTGAGCTCTCTTGCTTACAGGAAGTACAATTTACCTTTTCTGTACCTATCCAATTTCCATCCCTATTTCAAGACACAGAATAATTGTGACTGCTCCCATGAAGGTATCTCAGATCATTCATTTCTATTGACATTGACATTTCTTTCCTGTCCTGTCTTTCTGATCTGACCATGATACAGATATTTCATGCACTATATGTCAATAGTTAAAGGACAGTTGGAATCCCAAAGCTAAGAGAGACGTGAAAAGCTATTTTTTCTAACTGTTCACTGAGAGCGATGCAGTCCCAAAATATCTGCCAATGCCATCTCCTCAGTGTATTCCAAATACAGAAATCTCAAACATCTTGGAACAGAATCTTGGGCGTAGGCTTAGGTTTATGTATCCACATTGCTGCTTGGGGACTATGATGCTCTCAGGTTTGAGAATTGAGGGTCTTCCACCTAGTCAGGCACTGTTGATTTTCCTACTCACTTGGAAGAAACCCAGTGTCATTATTTTCATTTGTACTCTTTCCTTTTTTTCTGGCTTTGCATAGCTGAGTAGTAGGGGTTCCCATCTTTCAGATTTATAAAGACTAAGAACAGAACTTTGCCCACCAGGCAAGAGCAGGACTGAGTGACAACATTAACTGTCTTAGTAACTTTCTGATTGCTGGAATACAATGCCCAATACTCACAACTTAGGGGAGAAGAGGTTTATTTTGGTTCATGTTCCAGAAGTTTCAGCCCATAGTTGGTAAGCTTAAACACAGAAACTGCATGGTGGAAGGGCCTGTGAGGAAACCTGCTCACATCATGTTAGTCAAGAAGCAGAGAGAGGAGAAGAGCCAAGGAAGGAGTTATACCCTCCCAGTGACTTGTGACCTGACTCTTCTGAGTAGCCTCCCAGCAAGACCAAATCCCCCTAACAGCAAATCACATATATCACACCCATGATTCAGTAGCCTTTCAAAAGTCCCACCTATGAGTTCATGAGTCCTTGGGGGACATTCCTGATCTAAAATATAACACTTCCATAAGACCACAGAGAGGTAACTATTAGGACCCCCAATCACTACACACAGGACTTTTTTCATGCCCCTTTGAAATGGCAGGGTAACCCCTATTGTTATGTATCATGAAGTTTAAAAGTATTGTCTCCATAATGCCCAGAGTATAGACACAAGTACTGTATTTATAGCTCAGCATTTTAAGTGCTCTTAGCCTGAATTTCTACATCTGAAATTGGAGTACTGACTTCACAGGTAATGTGAGAATTAAAGCAATGAAATGGAAATTGGCAGTCATAGAGGAGAGGCTTAATGAATGATGGCGGTCGTTGTTATTCCCATGGTCTCTCAAATGGACTTCAAGTATTATTTTATAACACATGATCAGCAGATAATTCTAAGACACAAAGGACTGTTTTCTTGGTTCTATGAAGCTTGAATGTTTTCAACAACTGTATGCCATTTCTTAGAAAGCAACCCAAACTGATTCCCCAATGAGTCTAAAGATATAAGCATGGTTTGATCACCAAAAGCACTTTCCTTATCTTGCTTGGTAAGTCTTCCAAAGCAATAAAAATATAAGACAGACTTGAAAAACAAAGTTGGGAAAACAAGTTGATGTCAGAAGATTTGGTGATACATTCTGAAGACTTTTGCAAATATGTTTATTTTTCCCACCATGCTTTGGCCCCGGGTAGCTGGCTGGGATAGAGATGCATGGGGGACTGGGGAGTGAAATTGTCTTGGACTGTGGATACCCCTAGAAAGAAGTGGTAGCCTGTCAAGAGTGAGAAGAGAGATTGTTCATGGAGGGCATGGAGGACTTACTGGCAGTGGGGGCAGGATGGAGGGAGAGGCAGGGCAGGGAACAGGTGCCAGATTGGTGACAGATGTGGGAACTTAAGCAGGAGGGTCACAAGAACCATGTTAATTTAGTCTTTAGAACCCAGGCACCCAGAAGATCCCAGAGCAACAACTTTCAAATCCCACAATTGAACTTCTGTGACTTTCTCTGGGCTATGGTGCATGAACAAGGGACATTTCCCCAACACACAATCACAATCATAACATTTAAGTGTGTAGTTCAAATATTGGTGTATTATGGTTTTGTCTGAAGGGAGAGTTCTACTACCTTATAATGAAATAAAAAGCACACTGCGCTACAGACTGGTGTCAGAAGTGCCTGAGAGACCCCACAGGAAAAGGGACTTGGAAAAGATTTCATAGGGCCAGGTTCAGAGCCAGGAAAGGAGCTTAGCCTTTGTAACTAAGAGCCCAGTGCTCTATACCTCCCTCAGTTCTAGCCTCAGTATTAATCAGCCAAACTTCAACATGTTACTGAAAGTAAAGTTAGAATCATTTATGGGCACTTGTTAGAAATTGACATTCTAAAATTCCACATCTCCTGAAATTGAACCTGAGACAGAAGGCCGGGAATCCGTGATTCTTAGATGTGATATATCAACTTGACTTGAATAAGAACAACCTAGAACATTAGTAAATTTCTGGGTATGTCTCTGGATGCTTGACCTATAGGACAACAAACTGAGTAGGACATCACACACCAGATGTTGATGGCACCAAGAATAAGCTTGTAGCTTGGGTGGAATAAAAAAGGAAAGAAGAAAGAAATGTTTCTTTTTGTGGGAAAAAAATTTTTTTTTATCTTCACCATTGCCTTTGGGCATTGGTCTCCATTTTCTTCAGCTTTCTAGCACAGATCATTCAGCCTTCCAATGCAAACTCACATTGACGATGCTACAGTGAGCTTCCAGATATTCAAACTAAAACTGCTACTAGACTCTCTGGCTCTTCAGCATGAAGATGGCCTTTCTGCATTCTTCTCCCTTTGATTTCACAGAAGGCAACTGTGACTCTTCTGCTTTGCCTACCTAATAAATCTTTTCTATAATTGTAAAAATCTTTTATATAGCTTCTGTTCCTCTTGCAAACTCTAACTAATACAGATTTTTATACTAGAGAAGCATTTGAACTAAGTTATGTGAGGAATTTGGAATGGTTTGAAGATCCCAGCGAGAAATGACCTTACAGCAGTAAGTCAATCTTGATGAGAGATTCTAGTCAGAACTCAGAAAAGCAAAATATGCAGACAGTACAGACCAGGCTCAGAAGATTTCATTTGGGAAAGAAGACTCCATCGACATTGAACCAGAAGCTAAGTGTGTTATGCTCTGGCAGAAAACTTGCTCATATTTTGCTCATGATCTGAGAATTTGTGGGAGCCTGAGATTAAGGACAGTGGACTAATTAATCTGGCAGAGGAAATTTCAATGCTATGGAATGGGAATTTCTGGGAACTTTCAGTCAAATATATAGTGAAAAGTAGCAGCAAACACCACAGCAGAATGATGTGAAGCTTGGCCAGAAAGGAGAAAACCTGAAAAATTGCTGTCCTCAAGAGCAAGGATGTTGAATGATTAATATTAAAAAAAATGTGCTCACTTCAGCAGCACAAATACTACTAAAAAGAAGCCATGTACATTATATCAAGACAGCAGAAAAAATGCCTCAAAGTTATCTCAGGAATCAGCAAGACTCCACCTTTCCAGGCTCAGGGTTGTAAAATGGAAAGGCTTTGCTTTGAAGAGAATCCTAGGGTGCCCTGTTCCAAAAGGACTGCCTTGGTAATTGATTCCCTAGGATTCTGTTCATAATACTTAGCCATTGAGGCACTCAGAGGCTATTGCAGCCATGATGAAATGGGGCCTCACTAATGGTCTAGCTGGCCGCATACCTTGCCATCATCCATGTGGTACTGGGTTTACAGACATAAAATGGAAGTGATGTGGGGTCATGAAGACTTCCACTCAGATTTCAAAATAAGGCCTGCAAACCCAGGTAGTGTGTCCCTGAGAGGGTAGTTCATCAAGCTGTGAGAGTGAGACTGAAAGTATAGTGGAGACTCCAGCTAAGAGAAATGCTAGCAGTTTGGACCATCTTCAGAAGGAGGCCACACGCAATGAGCAAAGCTATGCCAAGAGAGAGGCTAAGATGCCTTTCACCAGCAATTCCATTGGATTGAGGCTGCTCAAACCCTTTGGAGCTTACAGGTCACCACAATTTGCCCTGGGTGCTGGACATTGAACTATAGTATTTAATGTTTGCTCTGGTGAGTTTTGGCCTTGATTTGGTCCCATTCTTTTATATCCCTCTAGTTCTCCCTTTTGGAATGGGAAATTTTACCTAGTGCCATTGTACGTTGCCAGTGTTTAGCTTTCTTTTGATTTTTACAATGACACATAACTAAAAACTTGGCTTGAATCCCAGAGAGGAATGGATTTGAACTTTTCAGTAATGCTGAAACCGGTAAGACTTTGGCGACTCTTAAAAATGGACTAAAAGCATTTTTCATGAGATAAACATGTGCCTTTTGGGGCCCAGGGTGAAATGTTATGGATTAGATATATAAGTGTCTCAAAAATTCTCAAACTTATGGAAAGATATTGGATCATGGGGTGCTATAACCATGAGTGGATTCATCCAATGATGAATCCATAGCTGAATGTGCTGTTAGGAGGTGGGGATTGGTAAGAAGAGTTGGGCCACTTTGGATGTGACCTTCAAGGGTATGTCTCTCTCACTTCTCTCTCTGCTTCCTGGCCACCATGATGTGAATAACTGCTCCACAAATGTCCTTACACCATATTCTTCTGCCTCGGAACCAGCCGACCATGGACTGAAACTGTGAGCCAAAGTAAACCTTTAAGTTGTGGGTATCAAACATTGTGTCCCAGCAAAGAGAAAGTGACTAAGACAGACTGTGAATTTAGCTTTAGTAGGTGATACTGATGTCCGTGCACACTTGAGTTTAAGAACCATGATTTTGTTTTTATATGGAAATCTCATTGCATACCAAAATTAAGGTGGCGTCCCTTACACAACTCTGTTGGCAAGAAATTTACTATGGCTTGTGGCAGCATACTCTATCCAGAGATGTCTTTCACTAAAATTTCTTTCTCCAAAAAGCTTGAATTCATCAACAACTGAACAACAAATAACTTGTGACTATACAATTCATTTTCTAAATCACTATATAAGTATCAATTTGAATAGAGATCAAACTAGACCCTTGTGCCACTCCAACATAAAATTCTACAATTTAATTAGCTCCACTTGATAGCAAATCTTCAGTCACAAACTCAGGTGATAGTCTACAAATATGTCACAACTTTATATAACATGATTTCCATATGATATTGGGTAATTGCTTGCATGTACACTATCAGCCTAGTAATTTTCAAAGAACTAAGTAAGAATAATGAATCACTTTCTATAACTCTCATTGATTTTCATTACTTGCATCCACTGCTGAAAACAGAGAAAACAACCCCAGAATTGCAGTAAGTTTTCCATAGCATAAAACTATATTTTACCTTTTCTAAAAATTATCTTTTCTGTACAATTATTTGAATTAATACACTTACATATTCAAGAACCATCACCACAGTCATGGCACAGTGCAGATTCAATGGCCCAAATAATTTTATTGCATTGCTCCTTTGCATTACACCCTCCCCCATCCCTAACCTTTGGTGTGATGGTTAAACTGGATTATTTACTTAATTGGCTTATAAACCATCTAGGAGATGAGTAAAGCACAGTGCTAAATGTCTCTAGTTTGATTGTGGAGGCATGGCCTCAGTTCCTATATCTCCTCCCTAGGTCTTTTTCCCTGGGCTATTGGCCCTGTCTGTTTCTTGGCCACCATGAATGAAGAAGCAGCTTTCTTCTGCCGTGCACTTTGAGCATTTTGTTTCACTTTTGAAGCCAGTCAACCACGGACTGAACCTTCTGGAAACATGAGTCAAAATAATCCTCTCCACTTTTAAGTTGTAGGTGTCAAGTTTTTGCCCAATCAATGGAAAAGTTGACTAATACACGTTGGCAAGATCTATTCTACTAGTATCATTTTGCTTTTACTAAAATATCATGTAAATTCAAACATAGTATATGTGATTTTTTTTGCCTCTGGTCTCTTTTACTTAGCATAATATATTTGGAAATTCATTTACGTTGTTACATATGTGAGTACTTGGTTCTTTTCCATTGGATGTATCAGTGTTTTTAACCATTCAACTATTGGTGAGACATTTATTTTTTGTTTCCTCTTTTTGGTGATTTTGAATAGGGCTTTTATAAACATTCATATGCAGAATTTTTGTGTGAATATAAGTTTTCAATTTTCCAGGTCAAATAGTGTGCAGTGAGATTTTAAGTCATGTGACAAGTGCAATTTTAACCTCTTGAGGGGAGGGCCTTCACACTGAACTACACCACCATCTCTTTTAATTACTTTTTAAATTTTCAGACAGGGTTTAAATAAGTTGGCCAACCTAGGCATGAACTTGCTATCCTCCTGCCTCAACCTCGCAAAGTGCTGAAATCACAGGCATGCACCATCATCCCCAGCCTAAGAAAGTGCCAAAATTCTTCCAAAGTTGTTGTACCATTTTGCACTTATACAACTAAACTTGTTTTTGTGAACTAGCTTTTTTGAGTCTCTTTCACACCTACTAGTTAGTATTCAGAGGATTTCTCCCTATACACTTCATAGTAAATATCCTAGGAGCAGACATAAAAGCAGGTATTTGTTGGTTACCAAATATGGCAATGTGTTTTCCTTCCACATTGTCCTTGAAATTTTTATTTTGCTTAATAGGTCCCTTGTAACTTGTAAAATAAAAGCCAAATGTCTCATGGTCTCATTCAAAGTGTTTCATAAGCTGATTCACACATTGTCTTTTTAACTTCATCACCATATTTTATAACACATACCTGGAATATCTCCTCCATCTCATTCTAACTCTATCATGAATGATAGCATATATATATATATATATATATATATATATATATATATATATATGTATATATATATATATATACATATATAGTATTTCAGGCCAATCTATGTACTAGGTGTATTATATTATATTATATCCCCCACTGTAGTTTATCTTCATTCACATTTTGCAAGTATGCAAACAAGCATTCAGACAAATTAAGTGTTTTGTCCAGGGTCATTCAGATAGTGAGCTCCAGAAGCAGAAATAAAGAGACAAAGGTAGAGTCCCAAATATTTAATATAGAATTGAAGGTTCTTAATGATCTTCTTTCAGACTTTGTTGAAAAGTAAGGTACTGTAGAGGATGAGACCATGGACTCTGTTTGGATCCAAACTTTCTGAGTGGAAATCTTCACTCTGCCACTTGCTGAGTGTGGAATCTTGAGCAAGTTACTTAACTTTCTTAGCACTCACTTTCCAAACTGTTAAATAGAGATGATAATGAAAATAATATAAACATATTTTATACGTTTAGTGTGAGCATTAAATGAGTTAATACATGTTCAACTTGACATTATTTTTAACTTATGGTAAGTGATCCAAAAACATTAAGTATTAGTGTAACTTTATATTATCGTCTGTCTCCTTCTCACCAATACATATTCTGTATTATTCATTGTCCTGCCTCCATTCATATATCTATGCTTTTTTCTGAATATCATCCATATGTGTGCTAACCCAATTCATTTTATTCTGGCCTAAGTAAAGTATCTCCTCCTCTGTGTAAATGTATTTGTTTACTCCAGCTAGAAGCCAGACCTCCCTCCTCATTACTCTCAGAATAATTTGTTTATACTTCTGTCACTATTGTGCTTATTAATTGCTGCCTTTGATTAAGTTTGGAAGGAGCCTGTTTCTTCCATGACTCCTTATGTTCAAGAAGGTCAATTTATTTCCTTTGTCTGTTGCTTACCATATTCAGCATGATATATGGCACAGGGCCGCAAATGCAGTAAATTGCTATTGAATTGCATTCATCTTTTCCTTGTTACTCTCAGCAGTGCCAGCTGCAACCTGGAACAAGCTGATGGAAGCTTACTCTGAACTTAAGCCAGCCAAGACTTTCATCTCCTCTTTGCAACCATTTTTACTTTGTGTTAATATTTTCCATGTGGGCATCTTTGAACCAAAGCCTTGAATGTGGGGGTGGCTAGAATAGGCCTAACCCATGTAAGTTACCTTATAGTTGGTAGTTGTAATACACTTTGGGGTTTGAACTTTCAGTAGAGCTGAGGATAATATGTTCTTCTAATTTCTTGACATATATATATAGAGAGAGATAGATATATAGATATTGATTTTGAGAGTATTAAATGTCCCCAAGCAATTAAGCAATTATATAGAGCTGAGGCTCTCCATATTCCCAGTATCCATTGTAGCTTCCAAGTTGGACTTGTTTCCATCCAGGCTCAGACACACACATTTCTAAAACTAATTTCAAGTAATATTCAACCTTCTATCTTTGAGAGGAATCAGGTAGGAGTTGCCCCTCCCAAGAATGGCCAGTCTTCCAATTTCTGATGGTGTGAGAATAAAGAATCATTGGGGAAAGTAAACAGGGTATGAAAAGAAACTTGGGCAGCCAAGAATTGCATGTCTAATGCTTCTATCGAAAAACAGCCAGTATGGGCTCAGCAAGAGATCCATTATTTACTGACCCAGTTGCACTCATTTTCTCCTTTAGACTCATTGAAAATAAAAGAGAAAATTAATAGGATTAAACTCAATTCACCTAAATATGTTTCCCTCTATCTTTTTCCTTCACTCTCACCTTCTAATTTCCTGGTCATTCTCTATCATCTGGCATAGACATTGGCATCTGTATTACTATCTTCTTCATTCTCATCATCCTGAATAACTTATATAACATGTGGTGTCTTGGTCCTTTGACTACTTTGTCTGAAGTAAATTTTCTCCACCATATTTTCTCAGATACATGGTTATTGTAATCACCCAGAACCACTCTACCCTTAAATTATTACACTCAAACTTCTAGTCACTATCACACATCTGTCCAGCTATGCCTTCATTTACTCCTAGGTAACCTCATGTATTCTCTCTATTTTAAGCAGATTCTTCATGTCACACAATCTCATTTATGATGTCTCCAAAAGGCAGGGACCAGGTCCTCACTTCTTCCTCCTTACCCATTCTCATCCTTAGTCTACTCAAGGGGGAGCTCATATTAAAAATATACTTCCTGCTCAGTCTCAGATAGGATTAATAGATTAAACTACTATGCCCATGGACTGTCATCCATTGTCTTATTAGGGGTTGAAGAGTTGTTCTGCATAATTTTTTTTGTGGGCACTTGGGGTCGAACTCAGGACCTCCCGCACCAGCAGGCGCCCGTGCCACTGAGCGATATCACTGGCCCTTTTCTCATATGTGGGTACCGGGAGTCAAACTCAGGACCTCGCGCTTGCCAGGCAGGAGCTTATGCCACTGAGCTATCTCACCAGCCTGTTCTGCTTAAAATTAACCATTGATCAAGATCCACAGCACTATTCTGTCAGCACTAGAGCTAGAATTTGGGGATATGACAGTAGTCATCTTATTTTGTGCAATGGATAAGTAATTACAATGACTTGCAGCAAGTCCTCTTTGGGGACTTTAGAAGCACAAACAAATGACCTTTCCAAATAAGAATTCTTCTCTTTGGTCATCATAGATTTCCTTAGTGATTTGAAGCCTGCAGGGAATAAACAAAAAACAGACTCCTCCCCAAAACCCCACTTGATTATAATGGAGTAATTTGGGGACAAAACACTGTATTTCAAGGGTAAAAGTAGCTTTTGGCAATGCAATTAAACAGAGATGGTGAATTACTAGCCTCTTTGGGAACATAGGCTTGAATACCTAGATGCTCTTCATAAGAGTTGTGACTCTGCCCAGGACTTTATGTCCAGAAAAGCTTGAAGTAACAAGATAGATTTACAGCATTGGATTTTTTTTTTGTTGTTGTTGTTCTTTATACAGCCTTCCATTTGAATTCTTTCTGTAACTAAAGAAGATGGACCTGGATGTTTGCAGATCTACAAAATATTAAAATTTATGTTCAATTTGCTTTTCTATAGTCTGCCTAACTGAGAGAATTTTTAAGTCTTTTCTCCCTTATGGTCTAGACAAGAAGTCACTCTAAAACTTACATTTGTTATATCCACTTTTGGAAAATCAGTGCCTTCTGAATAAAGGCCCACTCATTTAGACAGGAGAAAAATTCTACTCATTGCTGCCTGTAGAAGTAAAAGGTTGGTCATGTCTGGGTGAGGATAGAAGTAGGAGGGACAGAATTAGGAGGACAAGTCTAGCTGGTTCACACTAGGAGGTACCTGGACAATTATTGGCATACATGTGAAGAGATCTAAGAGTCCAATCCACTGCTACAGTCAGAAAATCTTACCAAAATATTGTGTAGTAGAATAGAAATTGGTCTATCATCATAACACTTACGTTTCAAATCCTAACTCTATCATTTCTTAGTTGTGGAAACTTGGGAAAGACACCACCTTTCTAAGCCACAGATTCCCCATCTGCAAAATGAAGAAAATACCTGCCCCATAAGTTTATAGCGAATTTGAAATGAAATGATGGATATAGAAATATTTGAGGTATTCGTTCATCCACGATATCTATAGAGAATGCAATAACATTTCCTACTGGTAGCAATGCATCCAGAGACCCAAGGGTAATAGAAGAAACAGGTGGATATGAGTCCTCTAGGATACTATGCCCTTTGTTGTGATCTCTAAGGATAGATCAGTATTTACTCAAGAAACCAAGAAAACATATTTAAGCATTCCATATCCCCAGGCTGGAATAAGCTTTCCTTCTCAAAACATAGTAGTAAAGAGTGTGGCTTTAGGAATTAGAAGCATTGGATTCAAATTTTACTCTATCACTTTCTAGACCTCATGCAAAAAATTTCTCAGTTCTGAGCAGGTAAAATGGAGATAATAATGGAGTAAATATATTTAAAGCACTTATAACAGTAACTCGTGCACTGTAATTTGTAAAGAAGTAATTTATGTTATTACCATCATCCCACTGCTAGTCAAAACACATTGACCTTATCTTTTATTACTTTGTGATATACACACCAACTTTTTTAGAAACTCTTCTAATACAAATAACACATACTCATTGTAAAAATTTCAAACAATAATACTCATTTCACATTAGAGATAACTAGTTAATTTTTGTTTGTTTTTGTTTTTTGAGACACGGTCTCACTATGTAGTTCAGGCTGGCCATAAACTCACAGCAATACTCCTGCCTCTGCCTCCCAAGTGCTGGGATTATAGGCATGTGCCACCATGCTGGGTGATAACCAGTTACCTTGCATATATATATATATATATATATATATATATATATATATATAGAGAGAGAGAGAGAGAGAGAGAGAGAGAGAGAGAGGGAGAGAGACTGAGACAGAGAGAGGGAGAGACAGAGAAAATTAGAGGAACATTTATCACTTTTTCTGTTCTATCATTTGCCTTTTTTACTTAACAAAAAAACATGAAAATTTTTCTTATACACTCTCCTTTTTCACTTTCAAAATCTCTGAATCACTCACAAGATCAGTGTTAATATTTTATCATGGGTGATAACAAAAGTTAAATAACAAAAGTCACTCTAAATGTACCACAGTTGTACCTGCAATTTTTAAAATGTATAGCTCCTTTATGTGTGAGAAAATATGTTTAGCCTAGAGGTGTACCTAAGCTTTAAAAGAGTTCTACTATATCTCTAAGGTGCAACAGAGATTGATGGCTCTCAGGAGAGAAGTCTGTAAGGAGCTTTACAGCGAGAAGCCTGTAAGGAGCTTTATGGATTTAAGAGTATCTGACTTTATGTAGGACTGTATACAGTCCTAGAACTGTAGTCCTATGTAGGACGGTATACAGTGCTAGAACTTCACTTTTAATAGTAAACTGCTTGAAATGACCTTGGGTGCCTGGTAAAATTGTTCTAATTTCAGAAAGAAGTGTTCCATCTTGGCCAAAGAGTTGGGAGAGAGAAAGAGAGTAAGGCAGTAAAGGAGGGAGAGGAGAATATAATCATCCCAGTAGCTCACCAGAACCATCAAAGCAAATCTATTGCCAAGGAGATGATGGAGGAGTTAAAGAAGGGGAGGAGGTACTTGAACCCTAAAAGTTTTGCACTTCCAGCTGAGGCATGTGGGTCACATTATGATTGCTACTTTTTCAGCAATTGCATACCCTTTTCAAAATAAATACACCAAAATAATAATACGGAGACAAAAAATAAGTCTTAAAATCATGCCTCACTTTAAAGAATGGGGTTCTAGAGTAAAATGTTTATAAATCAAATTTTACACTACAATTGAATTCTACCAAATAATTGAAGATATGTTTGTATTTGCAGTTATTTTTGCATATCAACTTTGTAACAAATATAACAATTATGTCATAAGTTATATGCAAAAATGTAATTTAAAAAGATAATTAATGGACAGCCATACCATAATTAAAATTAAATATTAATTAATATATGGTATAGACCATAATGATTATAAATATTATGTTTAAAATAGGTTAATTAATACTTACAAACAGAAAGCTTTCTCTAATGATATATTTAAAGGAAAGTTAAACTTCCTTAAATCATTGATTTTCAAAATGTTAAAAAGAACAAATACCAAAATGAAAATTAAAATACACTGGAAATTGAACTTCTGGAGAAAGAGAGGCATGTATTATGCATGTTAACCAGACTTCTGAAGTTTGCCAAGGACTCCTCTATCACTAGAAAAATATCCCATCTTAAAATATCAGGCATTGCTTGTTCCGTTTGAAAAAGTTTATAATCTAGAAAATTTTAAATTCCTGATTTTTTCATTTTAGATAGCTGTCAATTCTTTGCCATGTGTTCAGGCAGTATTTTTTGTAAAACTTCGTGGTGATGTTATCATAGTTCTATGCATTTTCCATTAATTGGATAATTTCCAGGTTAATTTGTGTTTCTCTAGGTCACACTGAACTAGAATTTTGCGCAATAAGCTACTTCTCTAGTATTGTTTCTTGCCAAATATTTAAGGACATCAAGTTGTTTTCATATTTATTATTGATTTTTTAACTTTGATTCATGGTATTTTTGCATGATACTGTTTATAAATGAGGACACTGCAATTGAGAAGGGGTTGGGCTGTGCATATAGCTCAGTGGCACAAGTGCCTGTCTGGCAAGTGCAAGGTCCTGAGTTCGATACCCTGTGCCAAAAAAAAGAGAAGGGCCTGAGTTAAATCCTGTTTTAAATATCTGCTTGGTTTTCACATCAACCAAATTACTTTTAATTTCTCTTCACTTTAATTTCTTAATTGTTAACAAATGAACTATTTTATATAATTGTTTCATATAATAAATGAGATAATATATACAATCTTTCAATACAGTTCTTTGTATGTGAGAAGTGCTTAGTAAATCTCTCTCTCTAATATATATATATATATATATATATATATATATATATACACATATATTTATTAGTATATGTTTTTGTTAAATGTTTGCATTCCTTTTGGGTATTTGGTACATGTACATAATACATCTCAATTTCTTTTATTTTTTTCATTAAAATAGTTAAAGAGCAAGATCAATATGTTTGAGTCTCTATGGGATAATGAAATTTCCACTTCCTATGATAGACTATGTCGATGTGATGAAGCAAAGCTATGTATGCTGGCATTCAGCTAAATCTGAATGGAGATTGAGAATCAGGAATCTGCAGCTCCAGTTTTAGTCTTTGGCATGTGGAAAGCCAGTTTATCCAGCACCATTTATTAAAGAGACTATCTTTCTTCCAATGAACATGTTTGGCTCATTTGTCAAAGATTAGCTGGCTGAGTGTGCTTGAGGTTGCACCTGTATCTTCTATTCTGTTCCACTGACCCTCAGGCCTGTCTACCACCACGCATTAAAACTAAAGTCAAAATGGATCAAAGATCTAAATATTAAAATAGAAACACTAAATTTACTGGAAAAAAATAGGTAGAAATCTCAATGACATTTGTGTAGGAAGAGACTTCATGAACAAAACCCAGACTGCAAGGGAAATATTACAAAGAATCAACAAAAGGGATTTCACCTTATTAAAAATTTTTTGCACAACAAAGGAAATCACCAACAGAGTGAAAAGAAAAGCAACAGAGTGCCAAAAATTATAGCCAGTTTTCCCACAGACAAAAGACATATTTAGAACTTATAAAGACTTGAAAAAAATCAGACCACCCAAATTAAAAGACCCAATCCAAAAATGGGCGTCTGAGATGAATACACACTTCTCAGGTAAAGAAATACAAATGGCAAATAAATACATGAAAAAACATTCAATATCATTGGTCATTTGAGAGATACAAATTAAAACAACACTGAGATACCATTTCTACCCAGAAAGAATGACTATCATCAAAAAATCAACCAATAACAAATCCTGGAGGGAATGTGGGGAAAAAGAAACACTTCTCCACTGCTGGTGGGAGTGTAGACTGGTGCAACCACTGTGGAAATCAATGAGGAGAATCCTCAAAAAAAACTAGGGTTGAAGGTCCCATTCGACCGAGCTATTCCCCTTCCAAGTATTTTCCCAGAATTAAAAAACATACTGCAGCTATATACATGCACCCATGTTTATAGCAGCAAAATTTGTAATAGCTAAATCCTGGAAACAACTCAAATGCCCATCAATGAAGGAATGGATGAAAAATATATGGTGTTTTTTATATAATGGAGTACTACTCAGCCACTAAGAATGATAAGCTGTAGACTTTTATAGATAAATGGATGCAACTTGAGACCATACACATAAGTGAAACAAATCAGACCCATATGTGTAAACATCATATTGTCTCACTAGTGTGAGAAACTGAATGAGTAAATAAGATCCAAAATGTACAATAGATATTGTGAACTTGGAAGAAACTGTTCAAATGAAAAAACAAACAGTGATGGGGAAAGGTGAAAGGAAAAAAGGGAAAAAGAAAAAATATGGGCCGGTGAGACGGCTCAGCGGCTTAAGCGCCTGCCTTGCAAGCGCGAAGGCCCGAGTTCGACTCCCGGAACCCACATACGAAAAAGGGGCCGGTGATATCGCTCAGCGGCACGGGTGCCTGTTGGCGCGTGAGGTCCTGAGGTCGTCCCCCCGGTACCCACAAAAAAAAAAAAAAAAAGAAAAAATATATGTATACACAAGATAGCTAAGATAGTTATACAGCTAGTTTCTCTTATTTCATTGAAAAGAAAGTTTTGTGCTAATATTGTTTGGACAAGATATCACGCCTATATCTTGTACTCTGAATAACTACTATGAAGACAACAACGTGCAATGTATTAATTATTGTAAAAACTGTCCTGTTTTGAAACTGTTTCATTGTTATTTTTATCTTTTTTCTCTTTAAAATAATTTTTTAAAAAGAGAATTATATTAACAAAAAAGAAAGCTACAGTTCCTTTAGCAACCCCAGGCTGTAGGGCCAGTGACACTCAGCCACCACTATGAGCTCTTCAGTAGCTGAGGCTAACCCTTGACTACTATCCAGAGTTCTTCTAATCAACCTCCACTGGTCTCCATTGACCTCTATCAGACATTGCTGGTTGCTGTCAGTTAATATCAGTTGCTGACACAGGTAGTTGCTGCTAGTTGGTGCTAGTCATCACTGCTGATAGACTCCAGGTAATGCTAGTTGCTCTGGCTAGTCCATGATGCTGATCTATGGTAGTTTTTGATGGTGCAAGGAAATGTTGGTTTCCAGAACTCTTCAAATCTCTCAACCCCTAGGGTTTATTCTCTCTCTCTCTCTCTCTTCTCTCCTCTCTCTCTCCCCCCCCTCTCTTTCTCTGTTGTTCCAGGGCCTCTACAGTGACCTACATTCCTAGACATTTTAACTTTTTCTGTTATTTTGAGATATTTGCTGAATCATAAATTTGCCAGGCTGGGCTCAAATTTAGGATCCTCCAGCTTCCGCCTCTCAGGGTGCTGAGATTATAGGCATTTACTACCACAACTGGTTAGTTCTTATCTCTTTTTTAAAGTGACTCACACACTGTGCCCTCCATACTCATGGTAAGAATCACAACTATACTTACAGGACTTTTCAAGCTCACACTACTTGAGAAATTAATAACAAGCAGATTTACAGGACCACCAAAGCAAAGCTATATTTCAACTTGATCTGTGCTGCAGCAAAGGAGGTTAAGTACAAGTACCATACACCAGAGCAATCCTAGACTAATCTGAGGATTGTGAGGAGGGTACTGCTTATATTGAGCAGCAAAGAAGCAGGGTCTTCTTGGAATGGTCACAACTCAAAACTGCTGATTGATTCAAATTCAATCCTGTAGAGGTAAAATTAGACATACCCTGGAGTGGATATGGGGCATCATGGACTTTTGCAGCTGTAGCTGTCAAAGAATGCTGTCTTCTGTTTTTCAGTGGGAGAAGGGAAGAATTAGGCCATTATCGGTCTATTTCATATGAAGCAGAGAAGACCATATATTTTCACCCTTTGGTGTTACATTTTATCATACTTGGCTTGCTCATTTCTTCAGAGATCTCTTTGAAAATATTTATTTCACCATTTATCCACAATTTTCTCTCACAAGGAATTAGAAATTAGTACATGAATATCTGGAGCATGTAACAGATACAAATTACTTTTACCATGTTGTATTTAGTATTATTCCTCCTCTCCATTTGAGATGTTATTAAGCTAATTTTGTTTCAGCCTTCTCTTCTGTTTGGGTATTTTCCCAGAGGAATCCTTTGACATTTACATGCAAAACAAATGTGCCTGGTAGGCTTATCATATCTTCAGTAATGACTGAACCTCAATGATGAACTCACAATTGAAACTTTAATTGGTGCTTTTGGATAGACTGCTAAACTATCTCCTAATATATACTCTTCCTTCGTTCCCTTCAGGAATAGTATCATGCCTATTTCTCTGAGTACATGGGCAATCCATATACAGGGTACACTTTTACCCTCACTTTCAGCTAAGTATTTTAAGGAAATGAAGTTTTAACCAATAGTCAGGAAGTGGATACGATGTAGGCAACTTTTTGATCATATTATTAAAAATGAACCTGTTTTTCACACAATTTCTCTTACTCTCCAATCCTGATGAACTTGAAAGACAAGATGTTGTTGAGTTACATAAGCCATTTAGATAAAGAAAATATTCCCAAAGATGGTAAAACTAGAAAGATTGCTCCAGTTCTATGCTCAGAAACTGGCTCAAAGGACATATTCATCTGATTCCCTTGACCACTTGAGAAAATTTCCTGTAGTTAAATATATGGACCAAATCTGCTTCATTAGCCTTGGACATTCAGCCTGGATGGTTACTGTGGAAAAGCTTGTGTCTTAATCAAGCTTCTACACTTTGAGATCTCTTTGTTATAGTAGTTACTTACCTTTCTGATCATAACTAAAACATGACTATACTTTAAATTTTATGTAAGTCACATAGTGGTTTGCTTTCTTTGGGAGCATATTTGTGATTTATGTTTTCATACCTAGACAAAACTTACATTGCTATCTCAAAGACAATACTTAGCAAGGGGCAGGGACATAAGGGGAGCCTTCTTCAGAGGTAAATATTGTGTTGCATGTACCATCTTCCCCTCTGGGCCATTTCCTGGGTATAGATCAAGTTGGACATAAACCCATGATTTATTCCCTATAGCCTAGAGCTTTAAAAATCAGCCAGGGTTAGCTGAAATTCTCTATCCCTTGTGTTACTTATAGACTTTCAACACAGATGTTATATAATACGATAGATTTGCAAGTCCTGTGAGAAACAAAGAGTGAAGTTGAATTTGTCCTTTCTCCAAACCTAGTGGATTGGTACACAACAGGCAACAGATGCCAGACTGCCTGGATTTGATTCATTCTTGATTCTTGCACATACCAGCTGTGTGAACTTGAACAATTAACTAGTCTTGCCTGAGTTTTTCTCTATATAAAATGGACATAATTACTGTACCTTATTATAGATTTGTTGTGTTAATCCACTAAAAGTGTTTCAAGTAGTACTGTTAATATCATTCTATTACAGTGACTAGGGCAGTCTTGGAGCTCACAGCTTACATGCCTATCCCTGAAATATTGGTTGTCTACTGTACATACACCCCACTGTTTTAACCCTCCAGGTTCATAATAATCTGAAAAGAATCAAGTTTTCCAAACAAATGTGCACAAACGATAAAGAGCACACTTTATATCATAAGAATGATGTATTTTGGAGTGATATTTTTCAAGAAGCAAGAGCATTTAACTACAGGTCAATCTCTTCCTTAATCTGTTAACAATTAAAATTTGTTTATATGGTAATACCTTCTTTTCTCTAATTATAAAGACAATATTTGTTCATTATACAAAAATGCTAAATGACATATACATGTATAAAATACAAAAGGAATATTTTCTAAAAGTCTCGTAGTCACTACAAAGAAAATAATATTAACTATTCTGTATATCTTTAGAATTTTCCTACTGATATAAAATTTATATGCAAAAATACATGTCTTCCTTTTTTGAAAATATGTGCCACTTCATACTTATCATTTCTGTAGGAATAATCAAGCAAAACTTAATTATGCTTAAATCATTCCCTAGGCATTTAGAAGCTCCTCTTTGTGCATCTGGAATGCCCATCATGTGATAAATCTTCCATAGCATTAACTAGCTTAGAGACCAAAGGATCTCTCCAAATAAAAATAAATTAACAAAAATAATTATTTTTAAAACATGTTTTAAAAAGACCAGAAAGAATATGGAAAGAGTCATAATCTAATGTCATAATATCCTTGAAAAATGGTTCTAGAGAAAGACAGAAACACAACATACTTAAAGTAACTATTGATTGAGAAAGAAGAAGTAAGCTGATAATCTAAAAAATCTCAATTGTCAATCTCAAAATGAAAAAATAGATAAGTATGTCTAGGTACATGTCCAAAACTTTTAAAAATGGAGATTCCTCTTGTATCTTTCTGTTTCAGTGGCTCAGCAAATGTCTGCCATTATCATTTTTCCTATGTAGAAGCAAAGGTAGGGATAAGAATAACAATGATTACAAACACTAAGAGATAATTGATTCCAAAAAATATTTGAGAATTTAGCAGTTCAGAAGAGAAAAAATAAATAAACAAAACAAGATTATCCAAGGAAAAGGACATGCCAGGGATTGGATTTGCAGATAGAATAACTCTCCTCATCATTGATCAAAATGATCTGATAATGCCTAGGCCCAAACTATGGCTTTTACTTATCTTTCCCTCTACATTTTAGGAGGACAGTGAATCTGGTTGTTAGGGAGATGAGGAAGAAGCACAAGAAGTAAGAAATGTGACCTACTGTCTTTGTTGGAGTCAAAGGTTCCAATGCTCTATTATGAATTGAAAGAATGATCCAGAGCAAATTCCTACACGTATAGGAATAATGTACATCTTACCTTGGTGGAGTGAATTTGAGAAGAAAATAGGTATCAAAAGTACATAAAAGAGAGCAAAATCCAGGCTTTTTAAGTAATATTGTTAACAATTAAAGTTGAGTCATTGCACTTAAACCTTAAAACCACAGAAAAGCAGATGAAGTAAGCAATATCCAATGCTTAAAGTTCTGAAGAAAAATAGACTCAGATGATGTGAGGCAGAATTCAATGGTTTACCCACATTTTATCTGAGCAAATATAACAGTTGATTAGGACACTCAATGTGAATATGTAAAAAATTCAAAGAAATATTTTGACAGGGGTGTAAGCTGTACTATATCCATACAAGGAGAAAAAGAAAGAACAAACGAAATATACTATGAAATATGAAGAATCCATTCTTGAAGAACCAAAACCTGAAAGAAAAATTATAACAATATTTTGAACTGCAGAAGTATTTACAAAAAATGACCCAATAAGGAAAAAATGCTAAAGCTAGATGATAAAAAATGTATGATAAAAATAAAGATTTCAGACCTAATTGAAAAATTTAAGCAGTAACATTCTAGAAAAAAGAAAGAAAGTAGAAACACTTCCCAAAGCAAAACTCTTGAAAACAACATACATTGCTGAAGACTTAGAGGAAATAGATGAATGGTGCTTTCCAGTTTATATGTATCTTTATACCCATTCACTTGCAAAACATAATTTTAATTTTTTTTATTTATAGTATATGTATGTGTCTGAGATATATATATATATATACATTCATCTTGGGGAAATGGTACAAATTCTTATCATATCTTCATCATTTTTACTTCCCTTTCCCTTTTGTCTTTACCACTTTCTGGGCCCTAAGAAAAAAATACTAAATACCTGCAATTTAAAAGAGATGAGGGGGCCGGTGAGATGGCTCAGCGGCGTAAGCGCCTGCCTTGCAAGTGCGACGGCCCGAGTTCGACTCCCGGAACCCACATACGAAAAAGGGGCCGGTGATATCGTTCAGCGGCACCGGTGCCTGTTGGCGCGTGAGGTCCTGAGGTCGACACCCCGGTACCCACAAAAAAAATAAATAAATAAAAGAGAAGAGGTTTATTTTGGCTCACACTTTCAGAGGTCTTAGACCAGTCATGGTCAGCTAGCTCCAAGGGAAAAAAATGGTATGGTGAAAGAGTCTAACAGAGAAAAGCTGCTTACATCATGGTGGTTAGGAACCAGAGAAAGAAATGAGATTACAGGGAGGGAGATAAAACCTTCTAAGGCACATCCTCATTAACTCGGCTCTTTTGACTGGTCCCTAACCCCTAATAAAATGATTAGATATATACTCATCAGTGGATTAAATAATGAGGCAAAAACTGAAGACTAGATCAATATGGGCCCTGCATGATCCAATCACCTTCCACACTGTCAGCCCACTTGGGGGTCCCAAGAGAGATTAATTCAGGTGAGGTCCCAAGGTTAAAGAAAGCATGTGTGCAAGACATCAGCAACATCAGACAGCATGAAGCAGAGCAGAACATAAGAGTGCAAGAGTGCAAGAGCAGCCTGTATCTTTTTTATATAATTCTTATACAGGTTGTTATCTCATATTTACATTCTTACATAATGCCATAACCAGAGCATGCAAATTTACCTATGCTGTCATGGTTACATAAGTGTATCCCACTATGCACTTGTGCTAGATAAGTGGGGTCACATCCTTGGGTGTTCTTAGATGTCCCTGAGCTTTGAAGCAGTCTGAGTGTTTCCCCACATCCCACCCCCTAAAAGGTTGGGGTATATAAAGGTAACATTTTATGTGTAACAGGGCAAAAGTACCTCCTTGTGTTGTAGTTAAATAAAAAACCATGTGGTTTTAAAAAATCTCTTTTTTCATTTTAAAGTTTTAATCCATATGCAACATCAAAGCCTGTTATGTAACATTCAAGGTCTGGAACCATATGTTAAGCAAGGGCTTCAAGCTAGAAGGCTAAGTTTATGGTTCTTGCCCCTCTTCACATGCTATTCCTAGCAGCATCTTATATGCAGCAGTCAATATTTTTGGTCAGACACTATTACTAGAAGTCATTCATTGCAATGCCTGGTCAAGGCATCTGTTAAGTAATTTCCTGGAAAGAGGAGGGGCTTATGTCCTGAACCTAGACAGCCTACATGGTCAGCTTTTTGGTCATGCTGTCATACATCTCACGACAGGTTGGCACCCCACAAGGGACAGTGCCCTCTCACTCCTGAACTTCCCAAGCCAGTACCCTGAGTGTAAGCCCCCTAAAGATGGCCCAACTGTCCTGCACACAGGTAGGGCATCTCCATGCGACACAGTAATCACACTGACCATAACTCTGCCTATTGGCTTAACCTGCTCGTTCTGGTTTCAAACCAGAGTACTTCTGTACTGGGCTGGACAGTGACTTCTGTCCATTGAGGGATTGGCTCAGGACTAGACCCATCAGTATATCTAGCATAAGCTGGAGGTCCCTCTTTCCCTTCTGCATAGGGACTAGGGGTCATGTCTTATAGTCTGTCCTCCCAGATGGGTTCCTGGGCCATGTACATCACAGGTCCCATAACCTTTGCCAGTTTGTCTGCCAACAGGCTAGCCAAGAAAGAGGCCTGCTTTTGGAGATACATCTCCCAATGCATGAGTGGGAACCTGTGCCACTCCATTCTTGGGACATGCTGTTCACATCTATACCAAGCCCTCTATCTGTCCCATGATTCCTCACAGGCATGCAGAGCAGCATACAGTGCTGCTGTTTCTCAATCAGGGAATACTGGCTCTTGGCTCCCTTCCACAACTGTGACCAAAACCCAATAGGGTGATTCTGCTTCCTCTGTTTTTGCCTTTATAAGAATCCATCTTATAGAGGGGGTGCTAGCTAAGCAGGTTATTTGGGACATCTCTTGTGGGTTTAACTGTTTGTTATCAACTTGATCACCCCAGAGCCATAGCAGCCACGTGGGTACTCTTTCACCCACTTTCTGCTTTAATTGTTTTACCAACTCTCACAGTTCCATGGCTGTGTAGGTCGTCTATGTGTTGTGCTGGGTAGAGTTAGGCAGCCCTCCCAGTCCTCCTCCCTGGTCTAGAGGTTCCTCTACCTCCACTTTTTGAGAAATAGTGAGCCTAGCATGCAAATCCAGGGAATTTTCCCTGGGTTTTTCTCGGACATGAAAACTTATACTTCTGGAGACATTTCTGGAAGAGGAAGTGCTTCCCACGACTTACAACATGAGCTCTGCAGCAGCCAGCCATCCCTCAAGGTCCTTCTCTATCAGCTACATGTGGTCTACTTGCTGTACAAGGCCATTTGCTGCTTGATTTATGTGGCAGAAGAGAGTGAAGAACAGCCAAACCACCCACACCACAGTTTCACAGTGAGGGGAAAGGATTTTTCTGTATATCTCTTCTAAGTCTTGCAAGACATCCCTGGGCTCCAACAGACTGATTCCCAGTCCTCCAGGGCCTTCTAAGCCACCAAGAATGTGGCTACAGGTAGCCATGGTGAGGCCGGTGTTGCTTATCAGCCATTCCCAGGGGATCTCCCTCAGCTTTGGGTGCTGTTTCCGCATCCACCAAGGGACCACTCACTTCAATGTTCTGCCAACTTTGCCAGTTGTCAGCCCACTCAGAAGGGACCCAAGGGAAATTTTTGTGAGTGAGATCCCAAGGTTAAAGAAAGCATGTGCACAACACTTCAACAACAAAAACAGGCAGCAAGAACCAGAGCAGAGAACAAGAGTCCAAGGGTGCAAGAGCACAAGAGCAGCCTGCATCTTTATCATAAAAATATTATACAGGTTGTTATCTCATATTTACATTCTTACATAGTGCTGCAACCAGCACATGCATATTTACTTGTGCTGTCATGCTTATGTAACTATATCCCACTGTGTGCTTTCACTAGATGAGTGGGTTCACATCCGCAGGTATCCTTAGATGCCCCTGAGATTTGAAACAGTCTGAGTGGTTCCCCCCACACACATATGAAGCTTTTTGGAACTATCCCAGATCTAAACTATAACACTGCTCCATTCACCCCATTTCTTCTTTCTACAGATCCCCTTCCCATCTCCATAAAGTCTGCCTACATGTATTCTACTGTTATGGGGAAAATAACTCTCAACCCGTTAGATCTCAGATGTACCAAGTTCTCGGTCTCACAACACCAAGGAATGAAGTCGTGAACCAAAGGAGGAAGTTAGAAGAGTTTTAGTGGAAATAATGAGAAGGATAATAGCTCCTGGATTTCCAGGAGGAATCCTAAGTAGGAGATCATTGAGGTTCTTTGTCAAGAGTATTTTATAACAGCAAAATCACAATGCTGGTACAATATTGATCAAACTACAATCAACTATAGGATTAAAAATTCAGTCACTTAGCTAATATTGATCCAATAGGGAAATGAGTGACACAGCAAAGATATACAGGAAGAGGCATTCTTGGGAAGGAATAGGTCCAGCTGTTCTGGTCACACACCTATGTGTCTGATGCCTACCTGGGCTCACTGGACCAGTTGGTGCTAATTGCAGTATAAATTCAAGTTGTTGTTTATCTCTAGGGAGACTCACAGACCTGGCTATTACATCATCATCTTAAGGCCTGGCTTTCTTCAGATTTTTATCTGGCCACAATTTTGACATTTTCATCTTCTGTGCTGGCTTACTTTAGGTCACAATTCTTTTCTGTCTGCATATTAATTTCTGTCTAACTGAGCTGCCTATAATATTCCCCCTTCTGCAGAGGTATCCCTAAATGCCATTAATGAACCTTTGGCAAAGATCAAATCTAGCTGCTTTAAACTGAGAAGGGTCAGTGTAGGGGGGATGGCTGTGAGGGATTTTATCCAGAGACCTAATTTAAGGGGCCTTGGATGGAAGTCATGTTGGGATTTGGCAGTTATGGACTCTACTGAGGTCAATCTACTGGATCCAGGTAAAAGGAGGCTGGCATAAATATTGTTGGCTCCATGTGCATAATTATTTGGAATTTGACAGCCTCTAGTTAAGAATAAACAGATTATCCCAAGAGATTAAACACACAGTCTAAACATAAGAGTCAAAATGTAAAGACAAATTGTGGGAAAGAGCCAAGTTTGGAAACTATCCTTAAGGGATTGGATTAGGAATTGTAACCAGCTGGGTCCTAGATCTGCCTACTCATGAAAGTTATCCATAAGTCTGATATTTCTTTTATTGTTTTAAGACCTTTTCCCAGCTGATGTAAATTATTCACCTAAAGACAGCAAGTTTTATTTTTTCAGTGCATGAGTACTTCCAGTTTCACCCATAAGCAGATAGAAAGTTCTCCTGTTTTTTGTTGGTTTGTTTTGTTTTAATTTATTTTTTAGTACCAGGAATCGAATTCAGGACCTTGCACTTGCCAGGTAGGCATTGTGCCACTGAGCTATTTCCCTGGCGCTCTCCTGTTTTAAAGGAAATTTCAGTTAAGAAATTTAAAGATTCTTGCTGAGCATCTATAGAAGCCACTGGCTTTTTGTCCTTAATGAACCATAATAGTGATAAGCTACAGCTGTAGCTGCAGGCTGCCTGCAGGCGCCAGTGTAATAATTAGAGCTCCCTTTCTATATCTGGCCTACATTACAATTATTTTAATATGTATTTTGGTTATATTTAACTTTTCTGCTGGTTATTTAAGACCAAATTAAAGTGAGACCTGTACTAATCAAAATTAACCTCTCACTATATATATATCAAGGTCAGTTGTAGCTCCTCAACCATTACTTTTGGGGCCATGTACAATGCCTCTTAGTTTCTCAGTTAGAGTTTTCTGCCAAGATGGATCAGTCTTGTGTGACCATATGGCTTCTCATGGAAGCATAGGAAATGTTTCACTATTTGGTGACCATCCTTTTTAGCATTGGTTGACTTCTGTCCTCTGGGAGTCAACAATCTCCCTGCTCAGGAGACTGAGTGACTCCCCAGAGTTCTAGGATCCTTTAGGAAGGTCCCCTACTTTCATGGGTTTTTGTTGACCTTGACAGGCCAGGGCAAAATATTGGCTGTCCTCTTAACCTAGTTACCTTTCTTAGATTTCATCACTAAGCCTCAGTTGTTGAACACCCAGGAGATCAGTTACATGAGTATTTGAAAACAGTATGTTTAACTATCATAATTTTATCTGGTATCAAGCAATTTGAAATATAAAGAATGGAAAGAGAACTGTCATTTTTTTATCAACCATCGTTGTCTCTGAATTCAATTTCCTGTAGAATGTAAACAGATAATAATTATAAAGTTTTACAGGGAAAATTGGGGATCAAGGACAACATAGTATTTCAGCATAAAAACCATGATGACATTATATTAGAACCATAAGGGTTTATTATCTCTGAAGTACATTTAAATTTCCATATTGATATAAAGCAAATTTTTAGTCAGGTACGTTTATCTAAGTACAAGATATTAAACGATATAAAGAAACTTCTATGTAATATTTTTTATCTATTAATTCAATGTCATTTAAGTAGAATATATTTGTTTATAGATATATTTTACAGGTTATAAATGACTAATCTCTAATCAATAAGGTGACATTGTCTGGAATGCACTGTGTTTACATACCCCTGTTACAACACAATTACATAACAATCACATAAACACAAGCATGAAAAAGTATTGACAATTTCTGGCTGGCTGTCTCATGTTGGATTGGTAGCTGGAATACAAGTAAAGGAAACCCAGATATTTGAGGTTGAAAAGGTTTACCACCATAAGAAATTTTACCCTGGAAGTCACAAGCATGATGTATTATCAGTTTTGTATCTTTGAAAACCTGTAAAGAAAAATAAATTTAATATACTGTGAGGTTATCAATAATTAGCATCACAGTTATATAAAAATCTTTACTTATCTTTAGGATTTACATTTAAAACAATATTGTCTCCTTTAACAAGTTATATTGAGTCTAAATAAACTGAAAAGAATTAAAGACATTTTTAGAGCTCATATAAATTTAGGAAACAGTGTTAATGACCATAAGTAAACTTATTATCCACTATATATGTGCCTCTCATTTATAAAATAGCAAAACGCTTTTTTAATCAAAGTCAATAACTGTACATCAAGTTTTAATGGCAGGCCAGATTTAAAGACATATGAAAAATCTTGATCATTTTATATGTCTAACTTTTACACATGTATTGTATAAAACAGAGCACCGTTTTATTACTTTGTATATAGTAAGAATATGTAGTCTTGTGTACATATATTAATCATATGTATATGAATATAGTCTTGTATGTAGTCTTGTGTATGTAGTATATAGCATATGTATGTTAAGCATATGTAGTCCTATTTGCAAATATGAGGTTATGTCATAAACTAAAATAATAGTTGTTCAGTTAACTAATCACAAACTGAAGATTAAAAATATTTTATAGGTTAACATTTAAATACCCTTTAAGTCTTTTTTTTATTTTAAAGAGAAGAAAAAACAAAACAAATCAAAAAAAGAACAATTTTTCAAAACAACATAATATGAGGGAAACAATGGTCACTGCATTATGTATTATTGTCTTTAAGTTAGTTATTCAGAATACCAGACATTAGCATCCAATTGTCCAAACATTATTGGCTCAAAACTTACTCTTCAATGAACTAAGTAAAATTGGTAGTGTATCTATCTAAACCATCTTACATATATATACAATTTTTTCCCTTTCCCTTCTTTCTTTTCCCTATTCCAGTCTCTCTTTCCTATTGACCAATTTCTTTTCGATTCACCGTGTCTATTGTACATTTTGGATCTTATTTACTCTTTCAGTTTCTCATACTAGAGAGACAATACGATGATTACACATGTGCTTCTGGTTTATTTCACTTATGAGTATTTTCTCGAGTTGCATCCATTTACCTATAAAAGTCTCCAGTTTATCCTTCTTTATGGCTGAATAGTACTCCATTGTATAAAAATACCACATCTTTCTTATCCATTCCTCAGTTGATGGGCATTTGGGTTGTTTCCAAGATCTGGCTATTACAAATTGTGCTGCTATAAATATGGGTGCACATATATCACTGTGGTACAATGTTTTTAATTGTTCTGGGAAGATGCCCAGAAGGGGAATAGCTGGGTCAAATGGGACCTCCAACCCTAGTTTTCTGAGGAATCTCCACACTGACTTCCACAGTGGCTGTACCAGTCGACACTCCCACCAACAGTGAAGAAGGGTTCCTTTTTCCCCACAGCCCCTCCAGCATTTGTTGTTAGTCGATTTCTTTATAGTAGCCATTCTTTCTGGGGTGAGATGGTATCTCAGTGTTCTTTTTTATTTATTTTTTATTTATTTTTTTATTTTAAAGAGAAGAAAAAAACAAAACAAATCAAAAGAAGAACAAATTTTCAAAACAACACAATAGGAGGGTAACAATGGTTAATACATTACGTATTACTATCTTTAAGTTAGTTATTCAGGACACCAGACATTAGCATTCAATTGTCCAAACATTATTGGCACAAACCTTACTCTTCAATGAACTAAGTAAAAATGGTAGTGTATCTATCTTAACCATCTTATATATATATATACAATTTTTTTTCCCTTTCCCTTCTTTCTTTTCCCTATTCCAGTCTCTCTTTCCTTTTGACCAGTTTCTTTTTGATTCACCATATCTATTGTACATTTTGGATCTTATTTACTCTTTCAGTTTCTCATACTAGAGAGATAATACGATGCTTACACATGTGCTTCTGGTTTATTTCACTTATGAGTATTTTCTCGAGTTGCATCCATTTACCTATAAAAGTCTCCAGTTTATCCTTCTTTATGGCTGAATAGTACTCCAAGAGAAACCACCCACAGAGTGAAGAGACAACCCACAATGTGGGAAAAAATGTTTGCCAGCTGTTCCTCAGACAAAGGATTACTATCGAGAACATATAAAGAACTCAAAAAAATCAGACCTCCCAAATTTAAGGACCCACTCCAAAAATGGGCATCTGAGATGAATACACATTTCTCAGATGAAGAAATACTAATGGCAAACAAATATACAAAAAAATGTGCAACATCACTAGTCATTCGAGAGATGCAAATTAAAACAACACTGAGATACCATCTCACCCCAGAAAGAATGGCTACTATTAAGAAATCAACTAATAACAAATGCTGGAGGGGCTGTGGGGAAAAAGGAACCCTTCTTCATTGTTGGTGGGAGTGTCGACTGGTACAGCCACTGTGGAAGTCAGTGTGGAGATTCCTCAGAAAACTAGGGTTGGAGGTCCCATTTGACCCAGCTATTCCCCTTCTGGGCATCTTCCCAGAAGAATTAAAAACATCGTACCACAGCGATATATGTGTACCCATGTTTATAGCAGCACAATTTGTAATAGCCAGATATTGGAAACAACCCAAATGCCCATCAACTGAGGAATGAATAAGAAAGATGTGGTATTTCTCAGTGTTCTTTTAATTTGCATCTCTCAAATGACTAGTGATGTTGCACATATTTTGTATATTTATTTGCCATTAGTATTTCTTCATCTGAGAAATGTGTATTCATATCAGATGCCCATTTTTGGAGTGGGTCTTTAAATTTGGGAGGTCTGATTTTTTTGAGTTCTTTATATGTTCTCGATAGTAATCCTTTGTCTGAGGAACAGCTGGCAAATATTTTTTCCCACTTTGTGGGTTGTCTCTTCACTCTGTTGGTGGTTTCTCTTGCTGTGTAAAGCTTTTTAATAAGATGAGATCCCAGTTATTGATTCTTTGGGATAGTTCCCATGCGGTTGAGTTTTTATTCATAAAGTCTTTGCCTACACCAATGTCTTCAAGGGTTTTACCTATCCTACCTTCCAGCACATTTAATGTTTCTGTTTTAATATTTAGATCTCTGATCCATTTTGAATTTAGTTTAGTGCATGGTGAAAGATATGGGTCTAGTTTTAATCTTTGGCATGTGCAGAGCCAGTTTTTCCAGCACCATTTATTAAAGAGGCTATCTTTCTTCCAGCGAATGTGTTTGGCACCTTTGTCAAAGATAAGGTGGCTTAGTATGTCTGGGGTTGTTTCAGCATCTTCTAATCTGTTCCATTGATCTTCTGGTCTGTTTTTTTGCCAGTACCACACTATTTTTATCACAGTGGCTTTATAGTATAATTTCAAGTCGGGGATTGTGATGCCCCCTGCCTTGCCTTTGTTGCCCAGCATTGCCTTTGATATTCCAGGTCTCTTCTGATTCCAAATGAATTTTAGGATTGTTTTCTCTAATTCTGTGAGATATGCTGTTGGAATTTTGATTGAAATTGCATTAAATCTGTATAACAATTTTGGAAGTATGGCCATTTTCACTATATTGGTTCTTCCTATCCAGGAGCAAGGCATATCTTTCCATTTTCTGATATCTTCTTCAATCTCCTTTTTCAGAGTACTGTAGTTTTCAGTATATACATCTTTTACATCCTTTGTGAGGTTGATTCCTAGGTATTTCATTTTTTTGGATGTTATTGTGAAAGGTATTGTTTCCCTAATTTCTCTTTCAGTAAGTTTGTTATTTGTGTACAGGAAGGCTATTGACTTTTGAGTATTGACTTTGTATCCAGCTACACTACTGAATTTGCTTATTAAATCTAGCAGTTTTTTAGTGGAGTTTTTGGGGTCTTCTGTGTAGAGTATCATGTCATCTGCAAATAATGATAATTTAACTGCTTCCTTTCCAATCATTATTCCATTTATTTCTTTCTCTTGTCTAATTGCTCTGGCTAAAGTTTCCAGAACTATGTTGAATAAGAGTGGGGACAGTGGACATCCTTGTCTTGTTCCTGATTTTAGAGGGAAGGCTTTCATTTTTTGTCCATTTAGTATAATATGGGCTGTTGGTTTGTCATAGATAGCTTTACCAGGTTGAGATAAAGACCCTCTATTCCAATTTTCTGTAGGGTTTTTATCATGAAAAGGTGCTGGACTTTGTCAAAAGCTTTTTCTGCATCTATTGAGATGATCATGTGATTTTTGTCTTTGGTTCTGTTAATATGGTGTATTGCATTTATTGATTTACATATGTTAAACCATCCCTGCATCCCTGGGATGAATCCAACTTGGTCATGGTGTATAATCTTCTTGATGATTTGTTGGATTCTGTTTGCCAGTATCTTATTAAGGATTTTTTCATCTATGTTCATTAGGGAGATTGGCCTGTAGTTCTCTTTCTTAGTTGGGTCCTTCTCTGGTTTTGCTGTCAGGGTAATGCTTGCTGCCAAGAATGAATTTGGGAGTATTGCTTCCCTTTCAATTTCATTAAAAAGTTTGAGAAGTAGTGGCATTAGGTCTTCTCTAAATTTCTTGTAGAATTCTGCAGTGAATGCATCAGGGCCTGGGCTTTTCTTTGTTGGGAGGTTTTTAATTACATCTTCAATTTCATTAGTTGATATTGGTTTATTTCAGATTTTTAAATCTTCTTGATTCAGCTTTGGTAATTCATACGAATCTAGGAATCTGTCCATTTCTTCTGCATTTTCCATCTTAGTAGAATATAGATTTTTAAAATAGGTATAGATGATTTTCTGGATTTCTGCAGGGTCCGTCGTGATATCACCCTTTTCATTTTCAATTGCATGGATTTGAGTCTTTTCTTTTCTTTTTTTAATAAGGTTGGATAAGGGTTTGTCAATCTTATTTATTCTTTCAAAGAATCAACATTTTGCTTCATTGATTCTTTGTATTGTTTTTTAGTCTCCAATACATTAATTTCTGCTCTTTATAATTTTTATAATAATATATATAATCTTTATAATTTCCTCCCTTGTATGGGCTTTTGGCTTAACCTGCTCTTCCTTCTAGAAGTTCGAGGTTCACCCTTAAGTTGTTTATTTGCGCTTGGTCTATTTTCCTAATATAAGTATTTAATGGTATAAATTTCCCTCTTAGGACTGCTTTCATTGTATCCCATAAGTTCCGGTATGTTCTACTGTCATTATCATTCAGTTGTAGAAATTGTCTAATTTCTTCTTTAATTTCATCTGTGACCCATTGTTTGTTCAGGAGGGTGCTATTTAATTTCCATGTGCTTAGGGAGTTTTTGTGATTTCTTTTGCCATTGATTTACAATTTCATTGCACTATAGTCTGATAATATGCATGGGATAATTTCAATTCCTTTGCATTTACTTAAGCAGGTTTTATGAGTTAGTATGTGGTCTATTTTGGAGAACGTCCCATGTGCAGCTGAGAAGAATGTGTATTCTGATGTTGTGGGGTGGAACACTCTGTAGACATCTACTAAATCCATTTCTTCAAAAGTTTGGTTCAGTTCTATTATTTCTTTATTGATTTTCTGTCTAGTTCATCTGTCTTTTTGTGACAGTGGAGTATTGAGATCTCCCAATATAATTGTATTAGTGCTTATTTGATTTTTCATGTCCTTTAGTACTTGTTTTATATAGGTGGGTGCACTGGTGTTTGACGCATATATATTTATGATCGTTATCTCTTCCTCTTGGATTGTTCCCTTTACAAGGATGTAATGACTGTCTTTATCTCTCTGAATCATTCTTGCCTTGAAATTCACTTTGTCTGCAAAAAGAATAGCTACCCCTGCTTTTTTCTGGGTTCCTGTTGCATGGAGCATTATTTTCCATCCTTTGACTTTCAGTGTGTGAATTTTTTCTGAATTAAATGTGTTTCTTGTATTCAGCATATTGTTGGATCTTGCTTCTTGATCCATTTTGCCAGTCTGTGCCTTTTGATTGGTGAATTGAGACCGTTAACATTGATGGTTAAAACTGATATGTATTGACTTATACTTGTCATTATATTTTCCTGTTCTTGGTTCCCACTCTTTGTTTGTTTTTCCCCTTTCCCACTATTTAATTATCTGCCCTGCCTGGTGGATCCCTTCTGTTGGGGTTCCTATCTCTTTCTAGAATGTCCTTCAGAACATTTTGGAGTGCTGGTTTGGTGGTCATAAATTTTCTCAGATGTTCTTTGTCATGGAAGTATTTTATTTCTCCATCAATTTTGAAAGATAGTTTTGCAGGGTACATCAATCTGGGTTGAAAATTATTTTCCTTTAGAGGTTGAAATACATCATTCCAAGCTCTTCTTGCCTTGAGGGTTTGTGCTGAAAAGTCAGCTGTGATTCTGATGGGTTTTCCTTTATAGGTGATTTGTCTCTTCTCCCTAAAAGCTTTTAAGATTCTGCCCTGCTGTTGAATTTCTGGGATCTTGACTATGATGTGTCTGGCTGAAGTTTTTTTTTTTTGGTCATGTCTAGTTGGTGTTCTAAAAGCTTCCTTTATGTTGGGGTCAAATTCTTTTTCTCTTCCAGGGAAGTTCTCCGTAATAATGTCTTTGAACAAGGTTTTAATGTCATTGATGCTATCTCCTGCTTTTTTAATTTATTTCAATTATACTTAAGTTGTTTATCTTTGAGTCATCTAGGAGCTGCTGAATTGATTTTTCATGGTCCCTTGCTGTTTTTAAGAATTCTTCCTTTTCATGATCACTAATTGCAAGCCTGTCTTCTATATCTGAGATCCTGTCCTCACATTAGCTTAATCTGCTACAAATACTTTCAATGGAATTTTTGTTCTCTTTGATATCTGCTTGTATCTGCCTTATGGATTCCATTTCTTTCCTATGCTGAGCATTCATGGTTTCTATAGTTTTCTTAAGCTCATCTATTTTTTTGTCTGTATCAGCTATAGTGTCCTTAAGAATGGTCTTCATTGTGGACATTATCTCTGCAGTTATCTGTGAAATTATTTCTGTTTTAATTTTTTCCAGAGCCTCATTCAGTTGTTTTGTTGTTACCCCTTCATATAGGCCAGGTGGGTGGCTTTCGGATTGTCCCACCTCGTTGCCCCCTAGGTTTGCCTTTGGTGAATTGGATGTGTGGGGTTGCATCTTGTTTAAGTGTCATCTCATTTTTTCTTTCTTTAATTTAATTCCTGGGGTGATGTTTGTAAATTACCTATGATAGGTTACTTTATTGCTAGTGTTCAAGATCTTTAGAAGATGACTACTTCTCTGCAGTATCTTCCAAGTGGAGCTTGCTTTTGGGTTTTGAGCTTTCGGCCAGATCCTACCTCTTCAATTCATTGGATGTGAGAAGTTGCTACCTGTTTGACCCAGTCCTTGAATCTTTGGTACTGTGTCACTGTATTTTCTGTGTCCCTTAGTCAATATCAATCATGAAATATCAGGAAGGAAAGCTGTTTAGAACAGTTTTTTTACATTTGGCTATAATGGTAACTGAAGCATCAAACACAGCCTAGAAAATGACAGACTGAGCTAAACAGTTATTTACCACTTTTAGCCATATAAAGTAGAGTTGTGGTTATATAACAAAATCTAAAACACACCAGAAAAATTATATGCAGTATAGAAGTCTTTAGTATGTCAATTTTTCCCCTCAGGATTTTAAATTTAAAATGAGTTAAGGAGGAAATAGTGTATTGGGAGAAGAGGAAGGTATTAGATGTAAGGTTAGAGGACCAAGAGGGATCCCACTAACATTGGGACACTAGTGCAGAGGACTGGTGGGAAAAAGAGAAGGAAGGGATAAAAGGAAGAACAGATCACAACCACAATTACAAAGAGGTTAGAGGCGCTGTTTACACTCATATAAAAACCAGAGAGAGAATAATGAAGGAAAGAGCAAATAGACAAACAGAAACAAAAATGGAGACAAAAACAACAAAGCAAACAGACAAAACAAAAATAAAACCCCACAAAAGAAAAAAATAAAAACCCTTCACCAGAACAAAAAACTAATGAGAGAGAAAAATATATATATATATATAAAAAAATAAAATAAAATAAATAAAAATAAAAGTAAAAATAAAAAAAAATAAAAAGAATCAGTTCCAGGTGTTGACTCTGCTGTAGGCAGGCACCGTGTGATGACAGAGTCCTGTTCCATGCAGGACCATCCCAGGGAGTCAAGAGCAGCCCTTTGGCAGGTGGTGAGCAGTAGCGTGGACTTTCAGGCAGAGACCAGTCTCCTTCGCCTGCTGCTGTCAGTGCACTGCTTTCGTGTGCTGCTCTGATTTTTGCCACGCCCCCCACAATGGCGCCAGGCCAGTCACTCTCTGGTGCGGGACAGGTGTGGCTGAGAGACCAGTCTTGTTCACCCGCCGCCCTCAGTGCACCTCCGCGGGTCTGAGAGGTGCCGTGCTGCCCTGTCCGGAGCACGAGTTCCCAGCGCTGTTTTCACGCCGCTCTGATTTTCGCCACACCCCCCACAATGGCGCCCGGCCAGTCACTTTCTGGTGGGACAGCTTTGGCTGAGACACTCACTGCTGGCCAGCGCTGTTCTCCATTGCTCCCCTGCCCCGCGGCTGTCTTGCAATCCTCCATGGGGGCTCCCTGGGCGCTAGCTGTCACCATGTGTCTGCAGCTTTGAGCTTCTCTCGCGTGGCGATTCCTGGGATGGTAGAAGGTGTGCGCATGGGGTCTGTTCCTTCTTTGTTGAAAAGTACCCTTCACTGGTGCCGGGGGTCCCAAGCTGCGCTTCAGAACTTTTCTGGGTCCCGGGGAGGCATCTCCCCCCCTCCTGCGCTCTCCCGGTCACTGTATTCCCGTAGTCCAATGGCAAATTTTAGAGAGTTTCGCTGCATGCTTCTTACTCATCCGCCATCTTTTTCCTCCCCCCCTTTAAGTCTTAAAGCTCACCTTCGAATAGCCAAAAGTCTAACAATGGAAAACATAAAAACTTATCTTAGTAAAATATAGAAGCTTTGCCTTTTAATCCAATTTGGTAAGTTTAACCAAGAGCTTCTTAATATCATAAGACATCCTTATTGTTTTTGACATAGAAATCTTAACCTTTTAACTATAGCCAAATTAAATATATTATAATAGTTTATTTAATAATGTTTGTTGGGGTATGAAACTGTTACCTTATGGGAAAAACTGGAGAAGTTTCCTATCAGTGGACAAAACTGAAAAAATTGGTTCAGGCAGCTACTTTTTCTGCCACAGATGGGAATTTTGTCCAGCAGTTCCCAAAGCCCACTTATTTATCTTAACAATTAATTTAAATGACTCATGAAAAGCAAATCACAGTAGTCAAGTCTTTATATTATATATATATATATATATATATATATATATATATATATATATATATCTCCTTGGCCAAGGACAAACTCTTCAGTTATTTTACACAGAGAAAAAAAGACACTGTATTTATAAAACAAATTTTTGATATTGTCCTTGCTGTCTAACAACCTGGATGGAAACATATTATCAACTTTAAAAATATTTTTACTCTTATCAACTGATATAAATTAGCCTAGTGTTAAGCCATGTAATCAACAAGTAGTTGGACAAATATCTTGAGTGTCCATTTATCTATAAGCCAACTAAAATAGAACATATATCTGAAAATGGAACATAGAGAAACACACATTATCCTCAGTATGCATAACCTTCATGCTACCAAAAGTAAAGTCATTTATTTATAGGTTCTGTGTTAGCCTAGAGCCTATCATCCCTCATGTAGTAATGTTTTAAGTGAGTCTGGCTGCCCCCTAAATCCTAAATGATTAGTTTTCTATGGAAATCCCCCAAACAGCCAGAAGTTTGCAAGGGTAAAAATAAAAGAGAAAATAAAATTTATATGAGCTCCAAAAATCTTTAATGAAGCAGTTATATGTACTTTCACTGGTTATTAATGCAAATTAAACAGGCAGATAGATAAACATATAGAACATACAAAACAATTACTTTTGAATCAGAGTGCAGTCTTAGATGTATTAGCCAAGTTGAACTAAAAAATTTTCATAGTTTTACAATTGAAACTATGAATAGACTAGCCAGATCTTTTCCTAGAAGGTAATCAGTTATTACTTTTTAGGTTAATCATAACGGAGATCTCTTGTACTAAGTTAACACCAACAAGAATCAGAAGGGGAAAGAAAGAAAACATCTTTTACACTGTGAAGGCAAAAACTGTTTTAAGAAGGACACTAGGCTGATGGTTTATCTTAATCTTTGAAATAGCTGCTACCACAGAACAGAATCTTGGGGCCTGTTGGATTAGAATTAGTATAGCAAATTCTTCCACTGACAGCCACAGTTTTTCTTATGTAAGTGTTCTCTTCAAAGAGACACACTGTTAAAGGTACAGTGTTGTAATTTGTACATTTTCTTTGGCCACTATTTTTATTTCTCAGAGTGTACTCAGGCCAGGCATGGGTGTAGAAAATGCTAGGTGACAATTTTCCTTGATGTTCAAAGAATTCCTATTAAGTATGCCTTCCAAACAATGAGGAAAGTTGAAGTTCTGAAAAGGCCCCAACCTTCCCTGCTGCAGGTGTCTACCTATAGCAGTGCCACATCAAGCTTTCCTGTTTTGAAAAGAAGGGGAGAATAGGCAACCCTCCCATCTCTGCTCCTCCCTGCTTGTTTTGTCCATTTATTTAACACTATCCTGTGCCAGTGTTGGCAACCTGGTGGAGCTCAAAGAAGTGGCCATAATTGGACTGTCCACTCTACTGGCCCCTGTGCTACCTTCCTCATGAACCTGTAACACCTTGTCCCATACTTAACTATAGCCTTTTCCTTTTTCTACCCTCGTTAGCATATCTCTGAGTATAGAACTCAGTTGCCAGCCTGGTGATATGTTCTGGAGAGAAATCATGGCAAGAAATACACAATCTTCTGGAGACTAGGGGCTGAGGCTGTCAGGCTGTACTCGTTTGGTTTAAAACTGTTCTCAAACCCATGAGGGTTCTTATATATGCTTTCTGTTTTATCAATAAAAAACATCTGTACTGTAATGGCCCAACCTTAACACCAGTCATTCCATGCTGACCAAGTGGCATTACTGAAGGGATGTAGAATGAGAAAGGGAGTGGAGATAGTCCCTATTTCCCATCCCTAATTTAAGGGCAGATGGACAAATTTGGACTAAAACTTTTTCATTCATTCTTTGAGAGTTCCTGGATTAAATCTTGACAAGTTTTTAAGAATTTAGCCCAGGGCTAAGTCAAACATAATACAAAACACAGAACATGGATCTTATGGAGCTGTTTCATTCATCTACAAGAGTCCTTTAGTAGGATGCAAGACATGTGCTCTTTTTGTAGCATCCCCCAAACATAGCAGTTTTCCAATTCATGAAAGTGAATTTCGGCTTCATTCTGGAGTCAAGCAACAACAGTGAAGAACAGCCCAAAGCCAGATGCAGAAGGGTCAAAGGGAGGGGAAAACTTACCACCCTAGAGCAATGAAAATCCTGGTCATTTGAGAATGATGCAATCTAGCAGCCACAAGGAAGAGATTTGCCCTGGACAAAATATCTTGCTGTCTACTGCATTATCTCTTGGGGGATAGGCAGTAAAGAAGGGATAGAAGAGTGCCTGCTCCATAAGTTTACTCCATGTAAGGCACAGAAACTTTATGGGTCTTGTCACTATTTCACAATTCCCCAGTACTCCAAAGACAGAAAGACAAAACCAAAAACTTTCTTAGGATTGGTTTCTGGTCTTTAATAAAACATGCTTCTAAAGAAAAAAGCTTTAATTGGCTCACACTATAAAGGCCCCATTTAAGAAAGGAAACATTTCTAAGCAGAAAAGAAAAACAAAGATTGAAAATTAAACCAATACTCAAGTGCCCTGAATGACTGCTTTGTAATAGAGAGAAAGTGTGTGTGTGTGTGTGTGTGTGTGTGTGTGTGTGTGTGTGTGTGAGAGAGAGAGAGAGAGAGAGAGAGAGAGAGAGAGAGAGAGAGAGAGAGAGAGAGAGTGATCAGAAGGGCAAATTGGAGGTACTCTTTAAAGTACAGTGTTTAGGGTTCATAAATATGTGCACTTTGGAAATAGATTTCTCCACTCTTACCTGGGGATTGGTTCTCTCCTAAGGGGGTCTAAGGATGAGGGTTTCTCCTGCTAATCACATGAGAGACACTTGCTCAAGACACTGGATGGGCCACATACTTGCATTGTGTATTCCTGGACAGGCATGATTTCTGAGTCCCTTCTCACCCAGAAATGGAGGTATTTGGTCTAAAATAAAATGCCTACTGAGGCTGTTATCTTCAGTGCCCATATAAGTAAACACTCATTTTCTAAGGGTTCAGGAGTCTCCAAATGGAAAATAAAAAATTCTCAGGCTTGCAAATAGAACGATATTACAATTCCCTGATACTAGTAAAAATTTCCCCTTCAAAATAAGAACAACCAAAGTCTGTCCCATCACCTCTGAATCCTCAGACATGCCTAAGATTGCTGAACAGCAAGAAGTTCAAAACCCATCACAAAGAGCAGTCTATAATGAGAAGAAGCCATGCTGTAACTGCCAAACAAATCAAGGAAGGAATAAAAGGCTTTGTTTGCAAAATAAAAGATGTCCTATCAAAGAAACACAAATATAGAATACATCACAATATTTCCATCCTCTCAATATAGGCCTATTATCATTTTGACAAGAAAACAAGGCATAAGAAACTAACAAACAAGGGACAGCAATTCTTGATTACCTAAATGAGTCACAATCCAGAATCCAGTTGAAATATTTTTTGAGGAAGCATGAAACAAAAGAAAATTCTTAATTGCATCCAATGAATTCACCTAGGCCTCCACTTGTTATGGGGAAAATAATTCTCAACCTCTTAGATGTCAGATGTGTTGTTTGTGGTCTCACAATATCAAGGAATGAATTCATGAACCAAAGAAGGAAATTAGAAGAGTTTCTTTAAAAATAAGGAGAAGAATAGCTCCTGGATTTCCAGGAGGTGTCCTGAGTGGTTGGCCACTGAACCTCTTTGTCAAGTGTGCTTTATACAGCACAATTACAATGTGGGTTCAACGTGAATCAAAATATAATCAACCTATAGGATTACAAGTATAGTCACTTAGCTAATATTGATCCAATAAGGAAATGAATCGCATAGCAAAATTCTATGGAATGAATAAAGACATTCTTGGAAAAGTATGGGTAGGGATATTCTTATCCTCCCCCCATGTGTCTGATGTCTATCTGGGTTCACTGGACCAGGTGGTGCTAATTACATTATAATCTTGAATTTCTTTTTATGTCTAAGGTAGCTTGCAGGCCTGGTTGTTGTGTCTCCATCTTGAGGCCTGGCTCTCTTCAGATTTGCCTCCAGCTACAATGTCTTCATCTTCTGTGCTGACTTCAATCCTTTTCTGATGGCATATTAATTTCTATCTAACTTAACTGTCTAAAATACTATCTTGCTTGAACAGAAATGTGCAGTGCTTTCAAATACTCTTAACTGTTACCCATGAATACAAATCTCCAAAGTTTAAATTAGAGTTGGGAGATGAATGTCACAGTAATTTTAAACTATTACAATTATTTTAATATATTACAAAGATTTTTATATTCTATGCATAATGGTGCTTTCAAGTGTTCTCAATTTACAGTTTCAACTTGTAAATATGCAAGTCACTAACATAAGGAAAAACAGTTATTACTATTACAAACTATCCATAAAAAGAAAAAATAAAACCACTACCTAAACAGAACTCTATACAAGGTATGACTTAAAGTAGGTTAATGCAAATGATTTTTAATATTTTAGTCATTTTCTAAATATCAGCCCATGAACTTACCTATTTAATATATGAGAGCTACAATTTTATTCACTGAAAAATTATGCATTAATTTCCTTCAACCATCTTTCCCATCTCTTCTTAAAATTCTCTTTGACTTGATATTTCTGATTTAGTGAATTTCATACTTTTTTGAAAAGAGGACAGAAGGAAGGCAATAAACGGTAAACATTAGTGAATTTCATACTTTTTTGAAAAGGGGACAGAAGGAAGGCAATAAACGGTAAACATAGAAAAGATCTCAAATTAATCCTTTAAAATTTTCTCTCCATTGCAAAATAGAATTTAAAAAGTTAATTACAACTTGCTAAAGGTGCACTTGAACCTACCAGTCGGGGACCTAAAATTTTATGTATGAGAACAGAAGAACAAAACACTTCAACATTCAGTGCTGAAGTTAAGTAAAATGATTTGACTAGACTTGTCAAAGCAGTCAGAAACATACAGTTCAATAGGTGTTCTTTTGCTCTTAGTGTTGAGCAGTCAGAACAGAATGACAAGTGAAGTAACAAAAAGTTATATTTCCTTTCTTAAGGGGTGGGAGATCACAGGATAATTTAAATCTCTGAAATCTATTTGTCCTGTTCAGGTAAAAGATGATATTTTAATTTTTTTGAATAGCATCCATTTTTTCCTTAAGTATCAAAATCTCCAAGTATAGTTTACTGCTTTAACAGCTTGTTGAATGAAATAGTAGTAAGGTTGAAACAAAAAATTAAATTTTGAACTAGAAAAAAATTACCTCAAATATTAAATTCAATCTTCAAATCATTTATCAACATGACAACAGCTTTGGCTGAAATCACATTTTTTGTGGGTACCGGTGGTTGACCTTAGGACCTCATGCACCAGCAGGCGCCCATGCTACTGAACGATCCTTTTTTCATAGCTGGGTACTGGGAGTCGAACTCAGGAACTCGCTCTTGCCAGGCAGGGGCTTATGCCACTGAGCTACCTCATTGGCCCATGAAATCACTCTTGCAAACACTCATACAACAGGCACCCAAGCCTACAATCTGCTTTGCAACACAAGGCCATATAGTGAGAGATGGCATTGTCCTAGCCAATACTTAAGTAGATTTTAAAAAGTAATTTCTAATTTTTTTTGATTTTTAAAATTTTATTTTAAAGAGAAGAAACAAGAAAAATGATGATACAGAATTTCAAAACAAGCTAATAGGGGATTTTCAATGGTTTATATATTGCATATCGTTATCTTCAAAGCAGTTGCTCAGATTAGAGGATATAGGCATGAAAAACTGATCAAACAATACAAGCACAAACCATTCTTTTCAATGAACTAATAGAAATTAGTAGTGTAATTATCTTAGCTGCTTTGTGTGTGTGTGTGTATATATATATATATATATATATATATATATATATATATACTTTTTTCTTTTCTCTTCTTTCTTTTCTCCTTTCCCCCATCCCAGTTGTTTTTCCCATTAAGCAGTTTCTTCCCCTTTCACAATATCTATTGTACATTTTGGATCTTATTTACTCTTTCAGGTACTTACACTAGGGAGACAGTGTGATGTCTACACATGTAAGTCTGACTTATTTCACTTAGGATTATTGTCATGAAGTGCATCCATTTACCTATAAAACCTTGTGTTTATCATTTTTTTTTGTGGATACCGGGGGGTCGACCTCAGGACCTCGTGCGCCAGCAGGCGCCCGTGCCGCTGAGCGATATCACCGGCCCCTTTTTCGTATGTGGGTTCCGGGAGTCGAACTCGGGCACTCGCGCTTGCCGGGCAGGTGCTTAAGCCGCTGAGCCATCTCACCAGCCCGTGTTTATCATTCTTTATAGCTGAGTAGTACTCCACTGTATGAAAATACCACATCTTTTTTATAGATTCCTTGGACGATGGACATTTGTGTTGTTTCCAAGATCAGCTATTACAAATTGTGTTGCTATAAACATGGATACACATATATCACTGTGGTATGGTATTTTTAATTCTTCCAGAAAAATACCCAGAAGGGGAATTGCTGGGTGAAATGGGACCTCTAATCCTACATTTTTTATAAATCTCCACAATGATTTCCACAGTGGTTGCACCAGTCTACACTACCAACAACAGTGGAGAAATGTTCTCTTTTCCCCACAGGCCCAACTGCATTTTGTTATTGGTTGATTTCTTGATGATAGCCATTCTTTCTGGAGTGAGATAGAATCTCAATGTTGTTTTAATTTACATTTCTCTAATCACCAATTATGTTGAACATTTTTTAAAATATTTACTTGCCTTTTCTATTTTTTCATCTGAGAAGTATGTATTAATCTCAGGTGCCCATTTTTGGATTGGGTCTTTGAATTTAGGGGCCTGACTTTTTTCAATTATTTATATGTTCTAGATAGAACTCCTTTGTGTCAGGGACAGTCAGCTATAATTTTTCCTACTCTGTGGCTTTTCTTTTCACTCTGTTGGTGATTTATTTTGATGTGCAAAAACTTTGTAATAGGATGCAATAACAGTTGTTGATTCTTTGAAGTACTTCCCATGCACTTTGGTTTATTTCATGAAGTCTCTGCCTACCGCTATGTCTTCAAGATTTCTACCTACATTTTCTTCCATTAGATTTAGTGTTTCTGTTTTAATATTTAAATCTTTGATCCATTTTGACTTTATTTTAGTGCATGGTGGTAGACATGGGTCTAATTTTAGTCTTCAGCATTTGGAAAGGCAGTTTTTTCAGCACTATTTATTAAAGAGACTACCTTTCTTCCAGTAAACATGTTTGGCACTTTAGGCAAAGATAAGATGGCTAAGTGTGTTTGCAGTTGTGTCTGCATCTTTTAATCTGTTACATTAATCATCAGGTCTGTTTTTTGCCAGTACCGTGCTGATTTTATCACAGTGTCTTTGTAGTACAATTTCAAGTCAGGGTTTGTGATGTCTCCTGCCTCGCCTTTGTTGCCCAGGACTGCCGTTGCTATTCTAGGTCTCTTTCATTTCCAAACAAATATTAAGAATGTCTTCTCTAGGTCTGTGAAGTATGCCAATGGTATTTAGATCGGGATTGCATTAAATCTGTATAAAAGTTTTGGGATTATGGCCATTTTCGCAATAAGCCTTATTCCTATCAATGAGCAAGGGATATTTTCCATTTTATGATATCTTCTTCAATCTATTTTTTCAGAGAAGTCCAGTGTGATTCTAATTGGTTTATCTTTACTTGTGATTTTTTTTTTGTTTTCTCTGACTGTTTTTAATTTTTTTTTTTGCTCAACATCTGGTAATTTAATAAGAATATGCCTTGGTGCGCTCCTATTTTCATCATATTTGTTTGGTGCTCCATAAGCATCACTTGCATTTTAACCTCTTTTCTTATATTTGGGAACATTTCTTCTACAGTTTCTGTAAACAAGTTAATAAATCCATCTGTTTTATCTTCTAGTTTTTCTCTAATTTCAAGTAAATTTAGATTTCTTGTTATTGACATCTAGTAGCTCCTAGATAATCTCTTTTTATCTTATTTTCTTTGTTGCTTCTTTGAGTATTTCATTGTAATTCACAATTTTGTCCTAAATTTCAGACACTATGTCTATATTTTGGTCATTTCTGTGATTTGTGAATTCTACACAGTTTTTTAATGTCAGATATTTCTATCTGACATATTATCAAGGATTCAATATCCTTGTTTAATCTGTCATTCAAGTTTTGAACTTCTTCGGTTAGCTTGTCCAATTTTTTACTTATTCCCCCAAAATTCTCCATGAAATACTGAGTGAAATTGATGTGAACATTTGTTTCATTTCCTCTTTGAACTCATCTAGTTTCTTCTCACTTCTATAAACTTTTAATAGAGTTCCACTACCTGGTATTTGCTTGCCTATCCATTTGTGACACCTTGCTCCACCTTGGGAGAGTTGGGAGACATTAAGTGTCTTCTGTTTTCTTGATTTCCTATGTGAGTATGTGCATCTGTGTTTCTTCATATATATATATATATATATATATATATATATATATATATATATATATAACTCTTTTTTACCTCTCCTTTTTTGCGTGGGTATTGTGAGTTGAGGACTACAAGAGTGTCTGAGGATAGTTTGTGACTTATATGGAGATTTTTAGTGGGCTCTTGCCTACCCATAAACAATTTTCAGCTTGTATATCCAGTGCTAATATTTCCTCTTTATCTTACCTATTTTAAGTGATTTGGATTCTGTCTCTATTTTGCCAAAATAATTATTTCTTATAATAGCAGTATCAACAGATTCAGTTATCCAAAACTGATATAAGATAGTCCTTGTAGTTACACTTCCCCAGTTAGTCCATCCTCCATGAACAGTATAACCATTTATTATTTTATTTGTTTTCAAATGAGGTAGGTAAAGTGGAGGAAGGACAATGGAAGGTGGTTACATGAGGAGTGTAAGACACTAAGGAGAGGTTTGAAAGGGGATGGTGATAGAGGAAAAGAAATGTTTGATGTGGGGTCTGATTCTATTGGCATAATTTTAGTTGAGTTTACAGGTTTGTGTTGAGAGTTTTCAGAGGATATTTGAGTGTGTAAGGGTGAGATATGGGAGGAAGTTTACTTTGTGATTGAGAAAAAGCTATGTGGTTTTCAGAACCTGCTGATGGCAAGGACATTATGCTAGGTAAGATATAAAAGAGCCAAACACTGAGGATGAGGTGGATTGATGGATAATACTAGAGATGATAAGAGTGATTGTGGGTGACCTAAGTATGAGAAATGAAAAACTTGGAAGGAGGAGTTTATGCATTAGGAAAAAGAAAAATAAATCTGATAATAGTATTGTTTGGGGGTGAAGGTAAAGAAACTAGATGGGGAGCTGAGATGAGAGAGAGAACCTAGACACCTATTAAATCAGAGCCAATGAAAGAAAAAAAATACATGAATGTAGAAACCTAATAAACACAAAAGAACAATAGAAGAACATAATATGACCAGACATTACTAAAAAAAATCTAGAAACAAACAAAAACTGAAACCTAAAAGACATGTGAAAAAAGGTTAAATCGTCCAATGACACAGTGTATATGTGATTCACATGTCACTTCTTTGCCAGAGAGCCTGAGTGCTCACACCCTTATAACTCCTCTTAATCTTCCACTGCAATACTGTAGCTAACATTGACTCAGGACTTATTTCCATCTCCTTGCACACATTCTTGCAGAGTCTGATCTAGTCTGAGTTCTTAGGTTAGCAACTCTTACTGTCCTGCTTCCTGGGTGTGATGGTGGAATCAGCAATGGGGATAACAGGGAAAGCTGGGTACAAAATTGGTAGTGAGAAGTTGGGATGAGAAAAGATTCCATTGCTAATATAAACATTAATTAATTTCCTAGACAAATGGAAACATGATGGAATAAAATGGGGTTAAAATTCACAGAAGGAAAACAGCAATAAAAGTTTTCTATAGTTTTGAACATGTAGTGTTTTTTCCACAGCCTAGTATTAAGGAGCAGAGCGCAAGCCAAGCCATGTCTCTGCTTATGCTTGATATTTAATGTGCCAGTCTACTCCCTGAATGATGCTGGAAGGAGACATCTGCATACAGTGGGAAAAGGGTGCCAATGTGACCTACCAATCCTGTGTAACTCAGACTGAACCTGGCCTCTGACTGCACAAGCTGGGTTCATCTTCACCAGCTGCAGCCCTTTAGTGGTACTCGCCATCCTGTTCTCCAACCACAGCTGTTTCCTATGGCTCCCTCATCCATTCTGGAAACTTTAGAGTGTGGAGCATGGCTTGTAGCCAGGTGCTGTTCTGGGACCCAGGTTCAAACATTGAGCCCTCCCCTGCAATCGCATCCCTGCCAGCTCTTTCATTTGGTAATTGTGGTGGTGGGCACAGGACTGAGGTCACTTGCCAACTCTTGACTGTGGAAGGCCACTTTGGAAGCTGTAGCCCACATTTTCCTTGCAGGTTACAACTGCTGCTGATTCCCTCAGTCCCAATGTGTTTCTCTGTGCGTGAAAATATTTTAGTTTCAGTTTGTCTCCTATACAGCAACTCATCAGATGCTCTCACCTGCACATCATTTGCAGAGGGTACCCACTCTCCTTTATGATGTGTTCTATTTCTTCAGTATCATATAATCCTTTTGTTCTTGTCAGTTTCCTCCTGGTTCCCAGGTCACCCCTTCTCACTTTGATTCCTCTATAAACTACTGTTTTCCAGATTCTAGACACTTTGTCCTGGAGAATCTGATTTGCTGGCACTCACTGCTCTGCCATATTTTTCTTTCAAATAAAATATTTTCTTTAGCCATTTATCTGTTGATAGGCCTATAGACTGCTTCTATGTTTTGGTACTATGAATTGTGATGCTATAAATATATGTATGCATATATCAAAATAAAGTGATGCATAACCATTTTGTGAAGATACCCAGAAGAGGTAGAGATGATTCAAATAAAATTTCTAGATTTAGTTTTCTGAGTAATCTCTATACTTATTTCCATAGTGGTTGTACTAATTTACTTTGCAACCAACAGTGCAGCAGTGTTCCTTTTTCCTTGCAACCTTGCCAGCATTTATGGTTTTTGAGTCCTTGATGATAGTTATTCTCATTGGAGTAAATTGGAATCCTACACAGCAAGGTAAACACCACCAAAGACCCCAAAGGAAAGAATATATCTAACTGGAAAAGCAGTGAAAATAAGAGGAATGAACAAAGAAATAATCACTAGAAATATAATACAATGACAGAATTCAACAGATACCTTTCAGTAATAGCACTTTATGTCAATAGTCCTGAGTACCCAATTAAAAGACACAGATTGGCTAAAAGGATCAGAAAACAAAACCTATTCTTGTGTTGTCTGCAAGAAACTCACCTCATCCTTAAAGAAACAGACTGAAAACAAAACGCTGGAAATTGATGCTCCATTAACTGGAAATTGAAAGCAAGCTGGAGCAGTTATTATATTATCACACAAAGTGAACTCATCAGAAGAGAAAAAATGGAATCATATATGAGAAAGAAAAAATACATTTGGAAGTATTAACAATTGTAATATATATGCACCAAAGTCAGCACACCCAATTTCATAACAAAAACTGCCTAGCAAAAAAGAATTGATAGATAATATTCCAATCCTTGTGGGCGACTTCAATAGTGCACTCTCACCAATAAAGAAGTTAACCAGACCAAAAAATATCAATGAGTATCAAAGTTGAACCACACCACTGAACAAATAATATTACCAAATATCTACAGAGTGTTTCATCTAACCACAGCAGGATTCACATTTTATGAAACATCACAAAAATTTTATCTGAAATGGACCATATTTTTGACCATAAAGCCAGCTTAAAAATAAAAAAAAAACATTGAAATAATATATACCTTGCAACCTATTGACTCATAATGGAACAAATCTAGAAATCAACAATCAAAAAACACATAAAATACACAAACACATGAACATATATACATTCAAATAACCAATGCATCACAAACAAAATCAGGGTAAAAATTTTAAAAGTTCCTAGAATCAAATGAAAATGTAACACAATATACCAAAAACCAATGAGACACAATGGAAGCAGTTATAAGAGGGAAGTTTATAGCCCTGGATAACCACATTAAAAAATGAATATTCCCTAGCAAATAACCTGATGATCCATCTGAAAGTTCTAGAAAAACAAGAGAAGTCCAATCAAAAACTCATAGAAGGAAAGACATGAAAAACAATCAGAGTGGAAAATAATAAAATAGAGACAAAAAGACAATATAAAGGATCAATGAATTAAAGAGTTAGTTCTCCAAAAGAAAAAAAAAAGATTGATAAGAAGTTAGCCAAATTTAGCAAAAATTGAAAAAAAAAGCTCACATTAATGAATTACCAATAAAAGAAATGTGATATTAAAATGGAAACCACTAAAATTCAATGGATTATAAGAAACTAATTTTGAAAACTTATGTTCTAATAAATTGAATTATCTACAAGGAATGAATAAATTCCTGGACAAAAATAAATTATAAAACTGGACCAAGAAGACATCCAAACCCACAATAGACAAGTAATAGGCAAGAAAATTGAGGCAGTAGTAAAGTCCCTACAAAGTAAGAAAAGCCAAGGATCTGATGGACCTGATGGATTCACAGCAACATTTTACCAGAACTTCAGGAGAGATCTAATGCCAAGAATCCTCATTATCTTCCATAAAGTGAAGTGGAAGGAATACTGCCAAAGTCAGTTCTTGAAGTTTACATGATGCTGATACCAAAACAGGATGAAATAAAACAAAAGAAAAGAAAACAAAACAAAACAAAAAACCAACAAATAAAAAGGAAAATGAGTCCAAAATTGCCTATTTTGGTGTTGGTTATTTGGGGTTCTTTGTGCATTATTTAACTAGATATTGAATACTTTCCCTAGATTTGGAAAGATCTTTGCTGTATTTTCTGTGATTCCTTTCAAGGGCTTGTAGTATTTGGGATTCACCAGCTATGAGGAAGGATAGTTAATCACAACTAGGGCCTATTTTGTTTCCATACCTCATTTGTGTGCGTGTGTGTGTGTGTGTGTGTTTGTGTGCGAATGTTGAGCCCTGCCTCATCTCTCCTGCCTGGTGGAGTTAATCAATTGAGTAGTTTCTGCCCTAGGTTTGTATTCACTCCAGTGATTCTCAGGGTCATGTGTACCCCTTTGGCATATGAGGAGAACAAACATACCACCAAGCTCTGTGCTGAACTTAGGCAGTGAGGAAGAAAGGGTCATGCAGTCTTCTGGTCTTAATGCCAAAATATCAGACCCATTCCCCTCAGAAAACCACTGAAGATTACTCTAGTTTCTCACCCTTGTGGGAAGGACCATTGTGTCCTTCCTGGCCTGAGATAGCCACAGGGGGTCTGTGACTATCCTGCTCCTTTTCTGCTTTTTAAATTTTCTCTTGTGTTGAATTTCTGGGATTTTGACTGTGATGTGTAGTGGAGAAGTTGATTTTTTCATGGTTATCTGGGGTTCTTTGTGCATCACTTAGTTGGATATTGAATTCTTTCCCTAGATTTGAAAGTTTTTACTATTTTTTTCTGTAAATAAGTTTGACATACTGAGTTTCATTACTTTTGACTTTCCATAAATGTTATAATTCTTAGGTTGCTTCCTTTGTTGTTTTTGAGTCACCTAGATATTACAGGATTTATCTTCCATTCTGTTTTGTTCTTTTTTATGGTAAAACTGATTACGTGATCTACTATGACAATTTTATCTTCAAGTTCTGATAGACTACCTTACACTGATCATTCCATTGTCCTATAATTCAAATGAGTTTTTCATATTTAGGATTTCTCCTTTATTTTCACAATCTGTAATAGTTGAGCCAGGTGTGAAGGTCCATGCCTGTTACTCCAGCTCTCAGGAGGCTAAGGCAGGAAAGTTGCTGCCAGTTTGAGGCCAGCCTGGACTATACATTGAGCTCAAAGTCAGCTTCAATTACATAATTAGATCCTGTCTGAAAATAAAAACACTTAAAAAACTGAAAATATCTTCTTTTTATATTTTGATATAATACATGTAGATCTTCAGAAAGAAACAAAACATTATTACTTCTATGAAGAAAATTCATAACAAAATAATTAGAGAATGACAATATTTCATGTATCAGTATAAATTCTCTATGATGAATGTGATCATTATGTGTATCTAAATTGTACAAATAAACTTAATTTAAAAGATAAAATAAAATACTGTGTACCATAATCATAAAAGGATGGCTAAAGTGTTACAGAGAGTACAAAAAAGGATCTTCCTTACAAGAAAGTAAAAGATAATTGCACAAGTATTTCTTCCCAAAGATCTGAGAGAAACTAGTAGTATAAATGAAATGAATTAGCATACATATTGAAATATTTTTAAACAATAGAATAGAGAATTTGGGAGATCATTTGAATTTGTCTTTACTTCTTATCTGTGCATCTTCTCTTTTGCTCTTCATTTGTATACACATATATGTTGAATATCTCATATAAGAGAAACTGTTATATTTAAGCTTGTATTTCTGACATTTCACTTAACATTATGCTCTAAAATTTCATCCATTTGCCTGCAAATTCCTCAAGTTTATCTTTATTTATGGCATAGTAGTAATCCATTGTATAAAATTACCACATTATTCTATCCATTCATCTGTTGATCAACATATTCATTGTTTGCAAGATATAGCTATTACAAATTTTCTGGTATAATCATGGGTATGCATCTATTCCTGTGATACGATGAGTTTAACTCTTTTGGGAACATACCTAGAAGGAAGATAGCTGGGTCAAAGGGAATTTATTTCAAGATTACAATAGCTGATTTATTTTTTATTTTATGAAACCATTAAATAAAATTTCATAATATTTTTAATTTTTTAAGAAAACTTCACACTGATTTACATAGTGGTTTTACTAGCTTACATTCCCAAAAACAATGTATAAGAGTTACTTTCAGTCCAGTCTCATGAGCATTTGTTATTATTAAATTTTTTAAAGATTAACCATTCTTTCTGGGGAAATATAACCATATTTACCAATTTGCATTTCTCTTATAGTAAGCAATGTTCAACTTTTTTCATGTATTTATTAGCCATTATTACTTCTTCAGAGAAGTGTCTGTACATTTTGTTTGCCCGTTATTTGACTGAGTCATTTATTTTGAGGGGGGTTAATTTTTTAAATTCTTTATATATTATACATGTTAGGTCCCTGTTGAACAACTAGCAAAAAATTTTCCTATTTTATAGATTGTCTCTTAACTCTGTTATTTCCTTTGATGTGCAAAAGTTTTTAATTTGATATGGTCTCATTTGCTGATTCTTGGTATTATTTCTTGTGGCATTGGAATTCTGTTCACAAAATTCTTGCAAAGCCTATGTCTTCAAGAGTTTTGCTTATTTTATCTTCCAGCAGATTAAGTGTTCATGTTTTCACAATAACATTTTGGATCCATTTTGATTTTAGTTTAGTACTTGGTGAGGTATATGGATCTAGACTCCATTTTCTTCATGTGGATAGCCAACTTTCCCAGCATGATGCTATAAAGAGACCATTTTTCTCCAGTGTATTTTTGGCACCATTTACAAAGATCAAATATTTGAATGTGTCTAGGGTTGCACCTGCCTCTTCTAGTCTGTTCCACTGATCCACATTTATTTAAATATACCAACACCATGCCGTTCTTTTCCTATCACTGTAGCTCCATAATATAACTTCAAATCAGGTATTATAAAGCCTCCTGCATTGCTATTCTTTTTTTTTGTGGGTACTGGGGGTCGAACTCAGGACCTCATGTGCCAGCAGGTGCCCGTGCCACTGAGCAATATCACCAGCCCTTTTTTTTTGTATGTGGGTACCAGGAGTCGAATTCTGGACCTTGCGCTTGCCAGGCAGGTGCTTATGCCGCTGACCTATCTCACTGGTCCTGCTTTGCTATTCTTACTGAGAATTATTTTTGCTACTTTGGGTCTCTTCTGTTATCATTCAAGTTTTAGGAAATGTTCTCTCAATTTCTGAGGAATGTTCTTGGTATTTTGATTGGTATTAGATAGATATAAATAGATAGATAGATAGATAGATAGATAGATAGATAGATAGATAGATAATAGATGGATAAATAGATTAGTTTTGGAAGTGTGGCCATTTTGATTGTATTAGTTCTTCTTATCCAGGAACATGAGATATCTTTCCAATTTCTGTTGTCCTCTTCATTCTTCTTTTCCAAAAACATGTACATTTTGTTGTGGAGTTTCTTCATTTCTTTGGTTGGTAAATTGCCAAATATTTAATTTTGATGCTATTGTGAATGGTATTGTTTTCATAATTTATTTCTGTGAGTTCATTATTTGTGTATAAAATGCTATTATTTTTGTGTGTTCCTATTGTATCCTGCTACATTGCTGAATTCATTCATTAATACTAGGAGCTTCAAAGTAAAATGTTTTGGGTCTTGTAGTAATAGGATCATGCCATTTGCAAAGAATAATACTTTGAATTAGTCCTTTCCTATACATATCCCCTTTCTTTCTCTTGCCTGATTGCTCTGGCTAATGATTAGAGGACTATACTAAACAAAGCTGGTTATAGTGAACATTTTTGTTCTTGATTTTCAAGGGAAAGCTGTCAGGTGTTCCTCATTTAATATGATATTGGAAGTAAATTGGTCATAAATGGGTTTATCAGATTGAGATAAGGTCCTTCTATATATATTTTCTTCAGGCTTTTTACCACGAATAGATATTGGTTTTTGTGAAATATTTTTTCTTTTTCTATTGAGATGATCATGCAATTTTTATCCTTGCTTCTGTTTATGTGATGAATTGCATTTATTGATTTGAAAATATTGAATTATCCTTACATTCCTTGGGAATGAAACTTACATGGCTATGGTGTATGAATGTTTTGATGATTTGTTGCATTCTACTTGGCAATACCTTCTTCAGAATTTTTGTATTCATGTTCTTTAAAATATTAGTTGTAGTTCTGTTTTTTCATTGGATCATTGTCTGGTTTGAGGATCAGGGTAATTCTAGCTTCTAAGAATGATTTTGGGAGTAGTCCTTTCCTCTCAATATCATTAAAGAGTTTGAAAAATATAGTTATTAGAACTTCCCTGAAATTCCTGTAGAATTCAGCAGTGAATACATCAGGTCCTAGGATTTTCTTAATTAGTAGGTATTTATTATCACTTCAATTTCATTGCCTGTTATAAGTTTTGTTTTAATATTTTAACTCTTCTCAGTTCTGTTTTAGTATCTCAGACGTATTTACCTAGCAATCTCTTCATTTATTCTGTGTTCACCAATTTTTGGAGATGCATGTTTGTTAAGTATTTGGAAATAATTTTCTGGATTTTGGAAGCATCCATTGTGATTTCAAACTTTCAATTTGTAATTGCATTGATTTTGTCTTTTATTTCTTCCTTTATGTTCCTATTGGTTAAGGGTTTGTCTGTTTTGTTCATACTTTTAAAGAACCAGCTCTTTAATTCATCAAAACTTTGTATTTTTTAAGTCTCCATTTCATTGATTTCTGTTCTAATCTTTATAATTTCTCTGTAGAAGATCTGTATTTGAATTTTTCAATTTCTTTCTAGGACCTTGAGATGCATCATTAGGTTATTACTTTGTGCACATCTTTTTTTTTCTGATGTGGGCATTCACATCATATAAATTTCCTTCTTAGGACTGCTTTCATTGTGTAACATAAGTTATGGTATGTTGTACTGACCCTATCATTGAATTCTGGGAACTTTTGAAATTGTCCTTAATTTCTTCTTTGACACTTTTGATTATTCAACAGAGTGTTTTATAATTTCCATACTTTTGCATAATTTCCATGGTTTATTTAGCTATTAATTTCTAGTTTCATTTAACTGTGATATAATATTTATGGAATAATTTCAACTGTTTTCCATTTGCTTAAGCATGCTTTATTAGTTCATGTGTGGTCTATTTTGGAGAAAGTACCATTTGGCCTGAAAAGAATGTGTATTCTGTTCTTGTTGTGTGGTACACTCTATATACATCTACCAAGTTCCTTTGTTCAAATATTTGGTTAAAATCTGATATTTCTTTGTGGAATCTTTGTTTAGTTCATATATCTGTTTGTAATAGTGGGGTATTGAGTTCCCCCACTATGATTGTACTGGTATTGTATTGACCAATGTATTATGTCCATTAGTGTTTGTTTTATGAATTTGCGTGCACGATTGTTTGATGTATATATGTTTATAGATGTTACCTCTTCTTGAATAGTTCCATTAACCAATATGCAATGACCTTCTTTGCATGTTTTGATCACCTTTGACTTAAAATGCACTTTTTCTGAAAATACGATAACTACTATTGCTTGCTTTCAAGTTCCCTTTGCACGGAATATTTTTTACATTCTTTGACTTTTAGTTTATGCATTTCTTTTATGTTAAATGTTTTTCTTGTATGCAGCATACCACTAAATATCTTCTTGATTCATTCTGTTGATCTGTGTCTTTTTATTGGTGAATGGAGTCAGTTCATATTGATAGTTTTCTACCGCTCAATGCCCCCTGGATCAGATTTAAGGTATTTGAAAGGTTTTGGAGGCATTTTGCTTACTTTTCTTCTCATGGTTGTTTGTTTGTTTGTTTGTTTGTTTGTTTGTTTACTGTGCTAGGCTTTGCAACTTCCCTGTCCCAGGTCCCATTTCTTCAAAAATGAGTCACAGTGTCGTTTATAACCTCCAGGCATTTCAGATATTGGCATACAGAGAAAATCAATCAACAACAGCGACAATGATGACAGCTTGGCTAAAATAGTAAATTCAGCAACAGTAATAGCATCAAATATAAACTGGATATTTACAAACCCTAAGAACAAATAATGAACAACGCTTCACCAAAAAATGAGGTTTTATGATTTTAGTATAGACACTTAAGCAACCCAGATATTGACTTTTAGTATGTCAGACTACTATATTTTACTGGAGGTAGACAGTAGTAAAAGAGCTCAGGAATACAACTGGACTAAATTCCACCACCTTCAGATTCACCCTTCTGAAGAATTTTTCCACTGGGCCTGTCCTCTTGCCACTAAGTACAGGTCTCGTGATCCTCTTTGTCTGAGCTTCAGCCCCTCAGGGAATTTCAGGAGGTTTCTGCAACTGTCTTTCAGAGTATTGTTCTCAGGTCAGACTTTTGGTTGTCACCTCTGCCACACTGTGCTGAAGAGAAACACAGTGCAGATCTTCCAAGGTTTTGGTAGCTTGGCCACTCTCCTCTCCCAATCAGTTTGAGGCACACAACACCTGGGATCTGTGGCAATATTATTAATGGAACTGGAAGACATTAAGTTAAGTGAAATAAGTCAGGTGCAGAAAGAGAAATATAACATGCTTTTTATCATGTGGAATCTTAAAACGTTGATATAATAAAAGATGAGAGTAGAATAGTCAGCACTAGAAAATGAGATGTGAAGCAGGATGTGGTGGCACATGCCTGTAATCCCAGCACTTGGGAGGCTGAGGCAAGAGGGTCACCACAAGTTCAAGGCCAACCTTTCCTTTTTTCTAAAAAATAGAAGAGCCCACAAAAAAAGAAACAGATGTGGAGAGGTGAATGTTTCTCAACAGATATATTATTACAGTTAGAAGAAATAATATTGTTGTTTCACAGCATAGTAAGGTGACAAGGGTTTACAACAATTTATACATTTTATAAAAATGTAAAAGTGAGGTGTTTTACTAAAAAAAAGAAGTAATTAGAAGAAATGGCAATTACACAGATTTAATTATTGTACCTTTAATACATTTATCAAATTATCACACTGTATTCAGAAATGTATTAGTATGTGTTAGTTAATTATTTTCATATGAGAATTTTTTTTCTAATGAATTACCACCTGTTTTCCATGGTGACTGCTGCAATTTTTATTCCCATAGATAATGTCAAACATTTTTCTTCATGTCATTGCCAACACTTACATTTTGTATTTTTTATTTAAAAGTCATTTTAACAGGTGTGAGGTGATATTTTCTTGTAGTTTTGACTTGCATTAACATTATGATCAATGATTTTAAACACCTTTCAATATAACTAATATACATTTACATACCTTCTTTGGAGAAATAGCTATTCAGTACTGTCGTCCAGTTTTAAATTTTAACTTTTTTGTTTTCTATTAAGTTGTAACAATTGCTTATATATTTTCATATTAACCTTTTATATATCCAGTTGCCACTTTTTTACTATTCCATAAGTTTTCTTTTCAGTCTATTGATTATTTATTGTTCAGATATTTTTAATTTGGCATTATCCCACATGTCTGCTTTTGTTTTTGTTACCAGTATTTTTGGTGTCATGTCATAGCCAAGAAATTACTGGCAAGACCAATGTGAAGAAAATTTTCCCATTTGTTTTGTCCTATAAGTTTCATGATGTCTGGTCTTACATTTGAGTCTTCAATCCTCTTTAAATTACTTTTTTATGTTGTAATTAAAGATTCAGTGTTGGGCTGGTGAGATGGCTCAGCGGCATAAGCGCCTGCCTGGCAAGCGTGAGGTCCTGAGGTTGACCCCCGGTACTCACAAAAAAAATTTTTTTTCAATGTTATTCTTTCCCGTATTGGATATGCAGATTCCCCAGCACCATTTATTGCAGAAGCTGTCCTTTCACCACTGTGTGTTCTTGGCAATTTTTCTAAAATTAGTTACTGTGTATATGCACATTTTCCTTTCTCTGGACTATATTCTGTTCCCATGGCCTATATGTCTGTGTTTATATATCCATACCATGTTGTTTTGATCACTATATCTTTGAATCAGTGTCTCAAAGATATAGCTGTACTTCTATGTTCATTATTGCATTATTCACAATAAATAAAAAATTGAAGAAATTTTAATGTCCATAGGTGGAAAAATTGATAAAGGACCTGGATGTATTTGAATACAGTGGAATATTGTTCTGCCTTAAAAGTTCAAGAAATATGTTATGCGTAGCACAGATATACCTGGAAAGCATTATGCTAAACAAAATAAGCCAGACATGGAAAACAAATACTACATAACACCCTTTATATAAGAAATTCAAAATAAATAAACTTGTAATGGAAGAGAGTAGGCAGTAGTTATGAATTGCTAGAATAAAGAGTGGAGATGTATTTACTATTCTACAGGTATGATATTTCAGTTATCCAAGATGAATAAGTCCTAGAGATCTCTTGTATACTGCTTACAATTAAAAATACTGTGTTATATACTCAAATTATTCTAAGATGTTAGATCATATGTTATTTATATCTCATACACACAATAGGTAGCAGATGGAAACTTTTGACAGTGTTGGATATACTTACGGAATAGATTGTAATGACTTCACTGATGTAAAATTATATCAATAATCACTAAGCTGTATACATTAAACATATATATATATATCTTTGGTATGTCATTCATACTTCAACAAAAGCAATACTGTTCTTATATTAACCAAGAAACTTCTCAGTCCCTTTTGACAGTTTAAATTATGTATGCTCCCCAAGTTTAAATTAAATAATATTACTAATATTTTCAGCAGTCTTTCTTTCTTTCTTTCTTTCTTTCTTTCTTTCTTTCTTTCTTTCTTTCTCTCTTTCTTTCTTTTTTCCTTCTTTTTCTACTTCTTTCCTTTCTATGTGGGCAGCAATGGGGAACAAATCCAGGTACTTCTATAGGCAAGTCAAGTGTTCTAACACTGGGATATATCTCCAGCACTTTCCCTGTCCCAGTTCACATTTCTGATAGTAATGTATTGATAGGAAAGTAAACCATGCTGTACAAAAGCAAATAAAAATACATCTTTGTCATGGGTTATGTTTTGGCTGTATACAACAGGAAAAATCTTAATAGCAAAATAGTGAGAGAGATCTTTTGCAAGTGAGAATATTACTCAGAGATGAAAGGGAGGGTAAGATAATGAAAATGAATTATGATGTGTTATGTACATGTACCAACTCTCCACAAAGAATGTAATCATCATGTACCACAAACCTACTAATACAAATAAAAATTGAAAAAATAGTTAAAAGCAAACAAGCTTGTCTCTTATGGGAAAAAAGTCAGCCAGCTGCTAGTTCAATAGTGTCACTTTGTCATCAGAGAGTCAGTAAGGTTTCTCTCTCTCTCTCCCTCTCTCTCCCTCCATGCAAAATTTCATACCATCCATGATGGCTGTTGGAGCTCTAGCCATAATTTTCTTATCCCAAGCCGTAAGCAAAGGAATCAGTCAAGAAAAAATAGAAATCTTAGTTTGTTCCTTTTAAGAACACTTCATAATTTTTACCCCAAACATTTGTTTACCTCTCATTGGCTAGAACTTAATTACCTGGATGATTTTAGCTATAAGAAGACCCTGGGAATTTTAGCTATATAATGACCCTGATATTAAGAAAAAAACTAAAAGTGGGTATTAAGAGAGAGTTTTCAATTCTTCCAAAATATTGTTAGAATGGGTGAGACTGGATAGATTTTGAAAAATCATAAATACATCGTGAGTAAAATAGTATAAAACTGGTTTTCACTCTTTATAAATAAATATTTGAAAACGTGTCACTTACTAAAATCATCCTTCTCTGTGGGTATGTATAGATTCAATATCTTACAATCTGGGGAGTCTACATGTATGGGCAAGAGATCACCAGTAACTGTGATCTCCCATCTGGTTTTCTTAACTTTTAAAAAATTTTACATATATGTGTGTTCCTGTGTGTGTGTGTGTGAGAGAGAGAGAGAGAGAGGGAGAGAGAGAGAGAGATACATGCTAGATATGTTCATCTCAGAGTATGGGTACATGTTCATATCAAAACTATCCTCTATACTTGTCTTTGTCCCTTCTCCCTCCTATCTTCCCCACCTCCAGTTCCTTTTCCTTGGCTGATAAAAAATTCACAAAATGTGTACATTGAATCTGAAAACTCATCCTAAAGTAGTCATCTTAATAATTAAAGTAATACTAAATTTGAAAATTGGAGGAGACAGAGTAAGATGTGTGTTAATAAGCTCATTTTAATTAGAATGATCAAGACATACTGTCTACAATTGATAAATCAATAAAATAGTTTTATATATTACCTAAAATTATAGCCATAGAAAAATAAAGGCTGGATATGAACTTTCCAAATGACTGGAAAGAAAACATACCAAATGCACAAGAAAAGATATTCTTATAATACAAAAAATAACAAACAAAATGAAACATTAAAAGCAAAAATAAATTATTTAATTGAGTTTTATTGTGATGTTGAGATGAAAAATGAGACTAAATAAATCTTTATCAAAAGCTACAGTATTTCTACTACACTGATATATGCTTACCCATGTTTGTAGCAGCACAATTCACAACATATAAGTCATGGCAGCCTATATGCCTATCAACAAGTGAGTGTATAAAAAAAGGATATTCATACACAATGGGGTACCACTCAGCCATAACAGTGGATAAACTTGAGCCATTTGTAGGAAAATGAATGGATCTTGAGAATAGTGCTAAGTGAAACTTTAGTTATAAAGGTTAAACACCACATAGTATCTCTAATATGAGAAGCTCAAAATCCAAAAATTTAAACAGCAAAGTAAGGAAATACATTAAGAAACCAGGAAGCAGATGTTGTAGAGATGGAAAGGGGATTTGTGGGAGGAGGGAGAGAGGAGGGGAGGGAGGCAGAGGGGGTAAAAATGACGAAGATGCAATATATATATATATATATATATATATATATATATATATGTATCTATATATATATAGATAGATATATATATATAAAATTCCCAAGCCACCTGCAAGCATTATATATCACAGATTTGTACTAATAAAATAATTAATAGAAAAGGAAAAAACGATATAAAATAGCTCACAGGTATATGTAAAATTCTCAATGTCACTTATCATAAATAAATGCAGTTAAACACCACAATGATATATAATTTCACCTCATTAATAATCAGAGGCTAAAGGTAATAGATGTTAGAAAAGTAAAGTAAAGGGAACCCTTGCAAACTTTTGAGGGGAACGTATATTGGGAAATAGTATGGAGGTTCCCCATAAAACTATAAATTGAACTACTCTAAGATCCAGCAGGCCCACTACTGTGTACATATCAAAGAAAAATAAAATCGGTGTGTTGAAGAAGCATGTATACTTCCGTGTTTATTATACATTTCTTAGAACACTTGAGCAATGCAAACAACCTAAGTGTACCTCACATATAAGTGGATACTGAAAATGTGGCAAATATACATTACAAAATGCTATTCAGGTACAAAAGTGAATGAATGCTTGTCATTTGTGACAATATGGATGAAACTGGAAATCATTACATTGTCTCAAATAAGTCTAGTACAGAATGACAATTACTGCAAGATATTGCTCACATGTGAAACCTAGAACAGTTTGTCTCATATAAGCATAATAGAATAGTGGTTACCAGAGGCTGGGGAGATTAGGAGGAAGGAAAGAGTGGAGAAAGGTTGTTCAGTAGGTACTAAGTTATAGATAAATAAAACCAAGAAGTTCTACTATATTTTTAAACGTTAAAGTGAGTATACGTAATGATAATGTGCTGTGTATTTCAAAAAGCTACTAGAAAGGTTATTGAATGCTTTCCATCTACAGAAATGTTTGATATTTAAGGAGACACATATGTTTATCCTGACTTAAGCACTACAAGACACATAAATATAACTTATTACTCAATATATAAATACAACTAACCATCACACAGTAACCTATAAATATGCACAATTTTATATTTTATATATCTGATAAAAATGAACACAAATACATTAAAATAGAAAACCAAAATATAGTTATTGAAATAATGCAAAAATATGTTCTATCAAAGTATACAAATGGAAAAAATCTACGTAACAGGATGACTTATGACATAATATTAGTTTACATTATAATCAAGAGATACATCAAAAGAAAAAAGCAAAATATATAAGTAAAAGAAAAGACAATGGTATTCCTAAAAACACAGCTGAAGTTGTGTTACTAATATCAGGCTAGTTTGAATTGAAGATAAATAATTATTAAAGACATAAAATGAGGAAGTTTATGATAACAAAGGTAGAATCCACAGTATAGCTATCATGAACCTGTGTATATTATATCATCGCATATAACGTACAAACCTTGCACAATGCAAGGACAAGTTGGCAGAAGATTTAAGTACTAGGAGACTTTAAATAGCCTTGTTTGGCCTATGCTCAGGCAGGTAAACTAAAAAGAGTCAATAAACATTGAAAATTTCTAAACAATATTAATGCAGTTTAACTAATGAAGCACGTTACCATGAGTGCAAAAATATGTCATCCTCAGTTTTGTAATTACAAAAATCCTCAGGAGCAATTACAAAAATTGGCTGCTATTAGGTATCGATGAAAATAATATGTTTTGTATAGATCACATTATCTGATCAAAATGCAAACTAAAATTATTATTTATTTTTTTGTGGGTACCGTTGGTCGAACTCAGGACCTTGCATGCCAGCATGCGTCCATGCCACTGAGGGATATCACCGACCCTTTTTTTCGTATGTGGGTACTGGGAGTCTAACTCAGGACCTCAAGCTTGCCAAGAAGGCGCTTATGCCATTGAGCTATCTCACCAACCCCTAAAATAATTTTTAAATAGAATAAAATAGAGAAATAAAACACACACACCTGTGTCTGTGTTCATATAACCAAACAAGTGTGTGTGTGTGTGTGTGTGTGTGTGTGTGTGAGAGAGAGAGAGAGAGAGAGACAGAGAGAGAGACAGAGAGAAAGAGAGAGAGAAAGAAAGAGAGATAGAACAATACTAAGCCAAACCTTGCACATACTAGGCAAGCATTGTACCACTGACTTATACCCGAGCCACTTGAAAAGTCACCCCTGAAAACTTAGTAAAATGCATGCTTTCTATATCAGTATTATAAAATAAAAGCAAAATTGGAAAAGCAAGGCTAGAATTAGGTAAAGTTTTCATATAAAATACTTCTACATGAAAACTTTGAAAATTCTCTGCCAAATAATTTGATAATTAGGATGGAATTGATAGGCTCTTTCCATGAAAATATAAGTTAAGCAAGCAGCGAGTGGTGGCCTGGAGCAGGCCCCCAGCAAGCAGTGTGCAGTGGCCCAAAGTAGCAGTGGGACACTCTATCATGAGGGGCCAGACAAAGCCAGCAGTTGTGGAACAGGTCCAGTTTGCCCCAGCAGAACAGGCCATGGTGGGACACTGTTTCCCAAGAGGCCCTACAGAACTAGCAGTTGAAGACTGAGACCTGACCTGGACTGAGAGAGTCTTGTACAGTTGGAGGCACCAATGAGAACATGAGACACTTTCCCAAGCAAGCCACCCACCCAGAGTTATAAGTTGGTGAGTAAACCAGAGTGGTGGTGCCCCACACCCAGTCACATGGAGTAGCAACTGGAGGGCGTGACCACCTTTCTATCTGTCTGAAAGAGCTCTGGGGCTGGAACTACAGCAGAATGGCCCCAGGGTCACTTCAATGCCAACATCTGGGAATGGAATGAAGGAAGGGCTGTCCAGTCCCAATAGACAGCCTGCAGTTGGACAGCAGACAGGGAGGAACTCAGCTGAGAAGTAGGAGATGGAACCCAGACTCCAATTCAGCAAACACCAAAGGACAGCCATTAGACCTAGCTTCAAAGGACTAGAAACAGCCCCCTGGCCTGCAGTGGGACAAGGGCACACCCTCAGCCTTGGTCCAAAGGCACAACCAGGCAAGAGGTCCTGGATGATGACAGGACAAGGGCATCCCCCACCCCCTGCCCTGTGACCTGCTACACAAGCAGGCAAGCAGCCTTAGGCTGGACAAGGGTACCAGCACTTTCCCAGGAATCAGCAGGTAAACGGCATTGGGTAGCTGCAGGCAAGGTACTCCCCTTGACCTACCACAAACTCATGTAGAAGGAGTCAGCGGTGTGGCCAAGATCAGCCCCACACTGAACAGTAATACTGCTGCAGACCTGGCAGAAATAGTCAGTATAGATTCCAGCTCTAACTAGGGAACAAACATGAAACTGGGGGAGGCAGAGTAATTTAATATTTTTTCTATTTATTTTTTATTTTTTTTTATATTGGGGGAGTTGTATAGGGTTTGACTTTCATTATTTGGTTTGTTTTATCCATCCTGCTTCTCTCTTTCCTCACCAGTCTTTTGATATTTTTCTGAAATTTACAGATGAATGAACACAGTCTCTTGTCTCTCTGTATTGCCTTGAAAATCTTTTGATTTCTCCTTCATTCTTTCTATCCAGTCCTATTTTCCACTTCCCAAAATTTAAGTGATCATCCTTAGTCCTTCAGCCTTGTTTCTACTATACATCTATCTATTCAGCTATTCCTCTGTTCTGTCCGCTATCCCTCTTAAATTCCCCTACCACACAGGTTATAATCACCCTACCAAGGGAAACACATTGCAAACAAATTCCTGGTCTAGGTTGAAGGTTGTTATACAACCTAGATCTTGTTTCTATGGTGAGAGATATCAAATTAACAGTCATCACAGATTATCTGTTTCTAAGCTATGTTTGATGATACTGTTGTTACTAATTGTACTAATTTAGCCAGGATACTATACTTGTAGTAAACAGTTGTACACACTCGTATGAAAACATAGTGGTAATCTGGGGTCACAATCATGCCCATTAGCCCAATAACAAAAAAACTGGGTGCTGAGACAAATAGATAGCAGCACTTAATCTCTAATAAACTGGGAAGATGGGATCCCAGTACAGACACAAAGACTAACAGCCAGCTATACCTAGAAGACATCTTGGAGCAATAGACATTTCCTAGATGTCTTAGTTATATTTATCTCATTGCTGAGACAAAATACACGAAACCCAAGGTTAAAGGAGGAAAGGTTTATTTAGCTCAAAGTTTGTAGAGGTTTCAGTCCATAATCATCTGGCTCCAAGGCAGGTGGTGTGGTAAGGGACAACAGTTCATGACAGTGGAAGACAACAAAAGCACAAAGATCAAAAGGGAGGAGCAACACTCTTCTGTTCCCTCATATTTTATGCAGGCTACCCACTCTAGGATGGGTGTAGCACTCACATCCCCAATCCCAGCACTAGACAATGAAACAATCACAAGCACTAGATTCAGCTTCCTCTGAAAAGTCCACTCCCCATGACCACATTAGGCTTTGGAAGGACATCCACACACAAACCATAACACTAAGGGAAGCTTCAGTGCAAAGTGATAAAGATACCCACCATAAGAAAAATACAAACAACAAAGAAGATAAAATAAAAAAGAGAAAATGACAAGATACACAATCAAAATGAAATCTCATATTTCCAGGGAACAAAGGACAAGTCCAGTGGACAACAAAATAGAGGAAATCAGAAGCCATCCACCTGAATCCACTGAAATGACAGTAGAAGAAATAAAAAATATATACACACATGATGCTATAGAGGATATCAATGAAGAAATAATCTCAGAGGTAAAAAGGAGAAAGCAACCATAAAGAAGGACTTGCTTAGCAAATCTAGAGTAGACAGATTAAAAAAATAGAGGAGCATAGAGAAATAATGGAAACCATGAAAGCCCAAAATAGGAAAGAAATGGAATCCAAGAAATATATTCAAATAGTTATCCAGGAAATTAAAAATTTCACTGAAAGTTTGCAAAATCAAATTAAAAGAAGTGAAGATAGAATATCAGACATAGAAGACAGGATCATGGTTAAATATCACAAAAGAAAGATCTGTTAAAAAATAGCAAGGGACAATGAAAAAATAATACAACAACTGCAAGATGATGCAAGGAAGAAAAACATAAGAATGATTAGAGTCAATGAAAATGCAGGACTCAGCAAAAATGATATAAAAAGTGTGTTTAGAGAAGTAATAGTAGAAAAGTTTCAAGGCATCTAAAAAGAATTTGACACACAGATAAGTGAAGCATACACAACTCCAATAAGTTATGCACAAAATAAATCTACACCAAGGCATATAATAATCAATATTCCAGAAATTCAGCAGAACAAAATAGTAAAATCTCTAAGAGAAAAGAAACAAATCACCCATAAAGAAAGCCCTTCAGAATCACAGCAGATTTCTCAACACAAACCAGTAAGTCAAGAAGAGCATGGGTGAAGTATTTCAAACCCTGAAAGAGGACAACTTCCAACCCAAATTGAGGTATCCTGCAAAGTTATCTTTCAGAATTAATGGAGAAATAAAATACATGAAAAACAACACCTGAAGAAATTCATGACAACAAAACCAGCCCTGCAAAGAGTTCTGAAAGATGTTCTAGTAAGAGAAAACAAAGCTCACAATTCCAAGAATACCCATAGAAAGAAGCCACCAGGCAGGAGAAAAAATGGAACAGAGGATAAAGATAGGGAACCATCAGCAAGAAAATTATGTCACAAAGACAAGTCAATATGTATCAGTTATAACAATCAATGTAAATGGTTTCAATTCACCCATCAAAGGAAACAGACTGGCAAAATGGATCAAGAAACAAGATCCAATAATATGCTGTATTCAAGAAACTCATTTAACTGAAAAAGAAATTCATAGACTGAAAGTCAAAGGATGGAAAACCATATTGCATGCACTGGAACTCAGAAAAAAAAACATGGGTAACTGTCCTATTTGCAGACAATGGGAACTTCAAGCCAAGAAATATCTAAACATATAAAGAAGGACACTAAATACTTGTTAAAGGAAAACTCCAAGAAGAGATAACAATCATATATATGCAACTAGTACAGCGGCATACAACTATAGAAACAATTAATGGACAAGAAAAATCAAATAAGCACTAACACAATTGTAATAGGAAGCTTAATATCCTGTTGTAATAAATATACAAAACTAGACAAAAGGGCTGGTGAGATGGCTGGGCCTGTGAGATGGCTCAGCGGCTTAAGCGCCTGCCCCACAAGCGCGAGGGCCCAAGTTCGACTCCCGGAACCCACATACGAAAAGGGGCCGGTGATATCGCTCAGCAGCACGGGCGCCTGTTGGCACGTGAGGTCCTGAGGTCGACCCCTGGTACCCACAAAAAAAAAAAAAACTAGACAAAAAAATCAATGAAGACATATCAGAAATGAACCAGCCCTGTGAACAAATAGACTTACTAGATGTCTACAGAATCTTACACCCCACAACATTAGAATAAACACTCTTCTCTGTGGCACATGGGATGTTCTCCAAAATAGGCCACATAATAACCAATAAAATGCTTAAGTAAATGCAAAAAACCTTGAAACTATCCCATGAGTATTATCGGACCATAGCGCAATAAAATTGGAAATCAATGGCAAAAGAAACCACAAAAACTCCATAAACGCATGGAAATTAAATAACACCCTACTGAACAACCAATGGGTCATAGATGAAAATAAAGAAAATAAACAGTATCTACAATTAAAGGATAATGCCAATACAACATATTGGAACTTATGGGATGAAATGAAAGTAGTCCTAAGAGGAAAATTAATAGCGGTGAACACTCACATCAGGATAACAGATCGAGCTCAAATACATAATGTTGAACCTCAAACTTCTAGAAATAGAAGAACAAATCAAATCCAAAGTTCCTACAAGGGAGGAAATTATAAAATCAGGGCAGAAATCAGTGGAGTTGAGACAAAGTAAACAATACAAAAAATAAATGAATTGAAGAGTTGGTTGTTTGAAAGATTAAATAAAATTGACAAATCCTTAGGCAACCTTATCCAAAAAAGGAAAGACTCCAATTCATGCAATTAGAAATGAAAAAAATAAAATCACAATGGATCCTTTTGATATCCAGATGATTATCAGTACCTACTTTGAGAACCTTTAATCTAATGAGATGGAAATCATAGAAGAAATGAACAGATTCCTAGATACATATGAATTATCAAAGTTGAATCAAATGATATAAAATTGTACATAATCCAATATCAGTCAATGAAAATGAAATGTAATTAAAAACTTACTTCCATCCCAGCTTTAGGGATGCTGAGAGAGGAGGATTGCTATTAGTTCGAGTCCAGCCTGGACTATAAAGTGAGTTCAAGGCCAGCCTGAACTACATAGCAAAACCCTGTCTCAAACAACAACAACAACAAAACAAGAACAACAAAAACAAAGAAACAAACAAAAAAAAACTTACTAAGAAAGTAAGCAAGGTCCTTATGGATTCACAGCTGAATTCTGCAAGAAATTTAGAGAAGATCTAAAGCCATTACTAGTCAAATACTTTAATGAAATTGAAAGAGAAACAATACTCCCAAAGTCATTCTTTGAAGCAAATATACCCTGATACCACAACAAGAGAAAGACCCAACCAAAAAAGAGAACTTCAGGTTAATCTCCATAATGAACATAGATGCAAAAATCCTCAATGATTTACTAGCAAACAGGATGTAGCAAATCATCAAGAAGACTGTACATCCTAGAGATAGAGGGATGTTTCAATTAATGCAAATCAATAAATGTACTACATTACATTAAAAGAACAAAGAACAAAAAATATGACTATCTCTATAGATGCAGAAAAAGCATTTGACAAAGTCCAACATATTTTCATGAGAAAAAACCACCCTACATTAAATTGGAATAGATGGTCTTTATCTCATTCTGATAAAAGCCATGTATGACAAACCAATACCCACATCATACTAAATGGTCAAAAACTGAAAGATTTCTCTAAAATCAGGATCAAGACAAGGATGTCCACTATCACGATTCCTATCCAATACAGTTCTGGAAACATTGGCTAGAGCAATTAGATAATAGAAAATAAATGGAATAAAAAAAAGAAAGGAAGAATTTAAATTACCTTTATTTGCAGATGACATGATACTCTATATAAAAGACCCTAAAATTCCAACAAAGGACTTCTACATTTACTAAGCAGACTCAGTCACATAGTTGGATACAAAGTCAGCATTCAAATATCAATAGCATTCCTGTACACAAATAAAAAATTCACTGAAAGAGAAATTAGGCAAACTGCACCTTTCACAATAGCATTTATAAAATGAATTACTTAGAAATCAATCTAACATAGAAAATAAAAACCTCTACATTGGAAACTACAGTAATCTAAAAAAGGAGATCAAAGAGAGTATCAGAAAATGCAAACATATCCCTTGTTCATGCATAGGAAAAACCAACATATTAAAAATGGCCATACTCCAAAAATTGTTATACAGATTTTATACAAACACAATCAAAATACCATTAGCATACCTCACAGAAATAGAGAAAATATTCCTATAATTAATTTGGAATAAGAAGAGACATAGAAGAGAAGAAGAAATTCTGTGCAACAAGGGTGAAGGAGGGGCCATCACAATCCCTGACTTGAAATTATACTACAGAGCTATTGTGATGAAAGCAGTATGGTACTGGCTAAATAAATAAATATATAAATAAAAAAGACCTGAGGATCAATGGAACAGGTTAGAAGAGGTGGAACAGATTAGAACAGATTAAGACAGGGCCGGTGAGATAGCTCAGTGGCATAAGCGCCTGCCTGGCAAGTGTGAGGTGCTGAGTTCGACTCCCAGTACCCACATAAAGGAAAAAAGGGGCCGGTGATATCACTCAGTGGCACACACACCTGCTGGCAAGTGTGAGGTCCTGAGTTTGACTCCCTGTACCCACAAATAAATAATAAAGAACAGATTAGGACAGATTAGAAGAACAACTTCAAACAGACTCATTTATCCTAAATCTTTGACAAAGGGCCAAGCAATTTTACTAGAAGAAAGAAAGCCTCTTTAATAAATGGTGGTGGAAAAACTTTCTTTCCACATACCAAAAACTAAAACTAGACCCATGCATATCACCATGAACTAAACTAAAATCAAAATGTATCAAGGATCTAAATATTAAAACAGAAGAAGTAAATCTGTGTGAAGAGACAATAGGTAGAGCTCTTTAAAACATACATGTAGTCAAAAATTTTATGAACCAAACCTAAACTTCACAGGAGAAGAAGAATCAACAATGGGATCTCATCTTATCCAAAATCTTTTGTACAGCAAAAGAAATTACCAGCAGAATGAAAAGACAACCCAGAGAGTGGGAAAAATTTTAGCTAGTTGTTCATTAGACAAAGGGCATATATCTGATATATATACAGAATTTTAAAAAATCAGACCTCCCAAATTTAAAAACCCAATCCAAAAAAGGGCATCTTAAATGAATAGATACTTTTCAGCAGAAGTACAAATGGCAAATAAATACATGAAAAAAATGTTCAACATCACTGATCATTTGAGAGATGCAAATTAAAGCAATGCTGAGATTACATCTCACTCCAGAAAGAATGGCTATTATCAAGGAATCAACCAAGAACAAATGCTGGTGAAGCTGTGGGGAAAAATGAACACTTCTCCGCTTTTGGTGGGAGCATAGACCACTGCAACCACTGTGGATATCAATGTGGAGAAGCCTCAAAAAACTAGAAGTAGCGGTTCCATTTGACCAAGGTTTTCTCCTTCTTGGTATCTTCCCCAAAGAATTAAAGGTATCACACCACAGTGATATATATATATATATATATATATATATATATATATATATATGCACCCATGTTTATAGCAGCACAGTTTGTAATAGCTAAATCTTCCAAACAACACAAATGCCCATCAACCAACGAATAGATAAAAAAATGTGTTTCTTTTATATAATGGAGTACTACTCAGCCATAAAGAAGGATAAACTTAAGATATGTAGAGATAAATTAATGGAACTTGAGACCATACACTGAAGTGAAATAAATCTGACACATATGTATAAATATTGCATTGTCTCTCTGGTGTGAGAAACTGAAAGTGTAAAGAACAACCAAAATGTATAATAGATATTGTGAAATAGGAAGTAGTTGTTCAAAGGTAAAGGGGAATGGGGGAAGGGAAATTTTAGAAATGAGAAAAAAGGATAAAATGGAAATAAGTCTTTGTAAATAAGGAGGGGAAGAGGTGTTGAAGAGAGCAGAGAGGAATGGAAAGAAAGAGGGTCTAAAATATATCATATATAGATACATATTCCCTATGATCAATGTCATCATTATGCATATCTAAATTGTACCAATAAACTTATGCATAAAACAATGGTTATGATTTAGCATTATGTGTTTATTTAAAGAAATGATGACTATGTGAGTGTGTTAGTATGTTTTCTATAGCTGAAACAAAATATGTAGTAAAATAAACTTATGAAGAGAAAATATTTTATAAAAGAAAATATAAGTTAAAATAATCATCACTGGAAAATATTACAATTTCAATGAATTGAATATGGGAGAAATTGAGAAAGTTACAAGTGGACTTCCCCTCAAAGATGACCACTTCCAGATTTTTATAGAACACTTATAAATGATGCAAACATTTAAATAACCATTGGTTAGTAGAATACCATAATATTAAAAGAATGTAAAAGTATTAAATCTATTAGAATAATGTATTATGTTAAGTGATCGATGAGAATATATGGTCCTCTTAGTTAATTTCACAGAGGCATTTGACAAAATCCAATATACATTGCTGATTCAATGCTTTTTAAAATTTCTTTTCACTGTATATTTTAATACATGGATAGCTCTCTAAAACGATAAACTGTTTTTTACCCTAAAGGCAGGATTCTGTTTAAGACTGAAAAAAAGTGTACTTTTGTGAAAGTTAGTGATAGTAATGTAATTTCTACCCTATGTCTTTCTTAACAATATTTGTAAATATTAGCCAACTATATTTGAAAAAAGAAAAATAAATTCTCATTATTAAAAAAGAGGCAAATCTTACACTAATTGTAAATTAATGGTTCTATATTTAGAGAATCCACTAAGAATATAAAACAAAACCATAGAAAAAAGGCAATTGCCCAGTTATGTCATTAATATATTAAAAAAACAAAAACAGACTTTCTCTTCCTAGAAAAGCATAGTAGTGAGAGTTGGAGCAGGAAAAGGAAATTCTTCTGAAGCAGAACAGTAACATAGAAAAACGTTGCCACAGATAAGTGCAGACAGTAGGAGTTTGATGCTCTGCTTTGAGCAGACACCCACACGGTAGCAGGAGAAAGGAGAAAGGCAATTGTCACCCTATGCCTACACAAGTCCTTTACATCCCTACAAGCTTCATCTTGTCTGATCACCTAGGCTGATACAGTGGAGTATCACAGAGGGAGAGTAGTCATTCTGACTCCCAGTTCTCTGCATGAATTACCTATATCTACACCAGTGTCCAATCACAGGAGAAGAGTTTCAAGCTATTGAACAAATATAGCAAACATCACTCTTACAAGACCTACAAATCAGAGTCTGATACAGTATGCTCTGTGCCCAAACATATGAATTATAACCAAATAACATATGGTGAGGTTACACTATGTTTTCCAGTTGGAAATGAACTCAACATTATTCACGCCAAAAAATGAAACCCCAGGACACATCACCAGGGAAGACCTAATACCATCATGGCCATCAAATTAAGTGAAAATTATATCCATCAAAGCAGATGGACAAATCTCAACAAAGAAATATAACAAATATGAAAATTCAGGCAATATAACACATCCTACTGTTCATAACTCTCTTGTGACAGATTCCAAAAATATCAAAGTTGATGACATGTGATACAGAACTCAAAAAAATTATTTTTTCTTGAGAATAATGATGTTGAACAGAATACAGATAAATAGTTGAATGAATAAATGAATTGAATGTATTGTATTACAGAAGGGGAAAAGGAAACAAATAATGGAAGGAAAAATGACAACAAAGCTTGTGTAAATTGGGAGGGGAGGAAGAGTTGAAGGGAGTATAGGGGAAAGGAAGAAACAATTAAAATATATTGTGCACAGGTAGAAATTCATTATGATGAATATGATAAATATATATGAGAAATAATTACTAATAAAAAAACTGAAGTTAAAAAGAAATTAAGCAAAGAGAGATTAAAAAAACAAAAATAATTATTGGAAATAAAAAGTTCAATAAATTGGCTTTTAAAAACTCAGTTGAAGACTCAGAAACAGATTACATCAATCAGAATAACTTTCAGGCCTTGAAGACAAGTTGTTCAAAACATTACATTTATTAACTTATTCTTTTTTTAATTGTTTATTGGTACTCTTTAGGTGTATACATAATGATCACACTCATTATAGGGAATTTGTAGCTGTACATGATATATCTTGATTCTTTATACCCATTCCCTACCCTCTGTTCAACTCCTCTTCCCCTCCCCATTTACAAAAAATTTCCCATTTTTCCTTCTTTTCTCATTTTTTCTTTTCTCTTCCTTCCTCACTTCCACCTGCCTCCCTAGTTTCCCTTCTCATTTGAATGCCTCCTTTCAATTTCATAATATCTATTATACAACTTAGTCCTTATTTACATTTTCATTTTCTTACAACAGAGAAAAATTATGGTATTTGCATTTGTGTGTCTGATTTATTTCACTGAAGAGTATGGTCTCAAGGTGCATCCATTTACATAGAAATGTCTCGAGATTATCCTCTTTATGGCTGGGTAGTACTCTGTTGTAAAAAACAAAAAACAAACAAAAAAGCCCAAAAACCTTCTTTATCCATTAATCAGTTGATGACCATTTGGGCTGTTTCCAAGACTTAGCTATTACAAACTGTGCTGCTATAAACATGGGTGTGTATATATCACTGTGGTATGATACTTTTAATTCTCTAGTCCTAGTTTTTTGAAGAGAATTCACACTGATCTCCACAGTGGTTGCACCAGTCTACATTCTCAACAACAATGGAGAAGAGTTCCATTTTCCCCATAGCCCCACCATCATTTGTTCTTTCTGGAGTGAAATGGAATCTCAGCATTGTTTTAATTTGCATCTCCCTAATGATCAGGGATTTTGAATTTTTTTCTTCTATGTTTATTTGCTGTTTCTACTTCTTCATGTGAGAAGTGTGCATTCATTTCAGATGCTCATTTGTATTTAAATTTGGTTTTTTTTTCTTGTTTGTTCTTTATATATTTCAGATAGCATTATTTTGTATAAGGAACATCTGGAAAATTTTTCCCCATGCTGTGGGATGTCTCTTCACTCTGCTGTTGGTTTCTCCTGCTGTGCAACAGCTTCTTAATAAGATGAGATCCCAGTTGTTGATTCTTTGTGATAGTTCCTGTGTGATTGGCATTTTGTTTATAAAGTCTTTGCCTACACCAATTTCTTCAAGAGCTTTACCTATTCTATCTTCCAGCAGATTAAGCGTTCCTGTTTTAATATTTAAATCTTTGATCCATTTTGGTTTTAGTTTAGTGCATGGTGAAAGATATGGGTCTAGTTTTAATCTTTGGCATGTGGAAAGCTGGTTTTCACAGCACCTTTAATCAAAGAGGCCGTCTTTCTTCCAGTGAAGGTGTTTAGCATCTTTGTCAAAGATAATGTGTCTGAGTATGCCTGGAGTTGTTTCTGCATTTTCTAATCTGTTCCATTGATCCACAGGTCTGTTTTCTTTTCCAGTACCATGCTGTTTGTTCACAGTAACTTTGTAGCACAGTTTAAAGTAAGGGATTGTAATGTCCTCTGCTTTGCCTTTGTAGCCCAGAAATGCCTTTGCTATTCTAGGATATTTCTGGTTCCAAGTGAAGTTTAGGAATGTTTTCTATAATTCTGTGAGATACGCTGTTGTAATTACATTCAGGATTGCATTGAATCGGTATAACAATTTTGGAAGTATGGCCTTTTTCAGTATATTGGTTCTTCCTAAACAAGAACAAGAGATATCTTTCCTTTTTCTGATGTCCTCTTCAATCTTTAGTAAATTTTTCATCACTTGCTCAGAGTACTATAATTTTCAATGTAAAAGTCTTTTACTATCTTCATTATATTGATTCTTAAGTATATTATTATTTTAGATGCTACTGTGAAAGTTGCTGTTTCCCTAATTTCTCTCTCAGCAGGTTTGTTATTCATGTACAGGAATGCTATTGATTTTTGAGTAGTGACTTTGTATCCAACTACACAACATTGAATTGGTTAATACACTGAATTTAGTTATTAAATCTAGACATCTTTTGGTGGAGGTTTTTGGGTTCTTCTATATAGAGTATCATGTCATCCACAAATAATGATATTTTAACTTCTTAATTTACTGTTTTTATTCCATTTATTTCTTTCTCTTCTGAAATTGCTCTGCCGTTTCCAGAACTATACTGAATAAAAGTGGTGACAGTGGACAACTTTATATTGTTCCTGATTTTAGAGTGAAAGTTTTAGGATTTTTTTTTGTGGGTACTGGGGGGTCGACCTCAGGACTTCGCGTGCCAACAGGCACCCGTGCTGCTGAGCGATATCACCGGATCTCTTTTTCATATGTGGGTTCCGGGAGTCGAACTTGGGCCCTTGCGCTTGCAAGGCAGGCACTTACACCGCTGAGCCATCTCACTGGTCCAAGTTTTAGGATTTTTGACCACTGAGAATGATGTAGGCTTTTGGTTTCTCACAATTGGCTTTTATTAGATTGAGGTAAAGACCATCTCTTCCAATTTTCTGTAGGATTTTTCTCATGAACATGTGTTTGACTTTGTCAAATGCTTTTTCTGCATCTATTGAGATGATCATATGATTGTTTTCTTTGGCTCTGTTAATTTGGGATATTACATTTAATGATTTGTGTATGTTGAGCCATCCCTGCATCCCTGGGATGAATCCTACTTGGTCATGTTGCATAATCTTGAAGATTTACTGCGTTCTCTTTGCCAGTATCTAATTAAGGATTTTTGCATTTATGTTCATTAGGGAGATTGGCCTGTAGTACTCTTTTTGTCTTGGATCCTTCTCTGGTTTTGGTATCAGGGTAATGCATGCTTCTAGGAATGAATTTTGGAGTATTGCTTCCCTTTCAATGTCATTAAAGAGTTTGAAGAGTAGTGGCATTAGATCTTCTCTGAGGTTCTTGTAGAATTCAGCAGTGATTCCATCAGGATCTGGGGTTTTCTTTGTTGGTAGGTTTTAGTTACATCTTTAATTTCATTGAATGATATTGGATTATTTAGAATTTTAAGTCTTCTTTATTCAGCTGTCTATATATATATATGAATATATCCATTTTTTGTGTGTTTTCCATCTTATTTGAAAATATGTTCTTGAGGTAAGTATTGATGATCTTCTGGATTTCTGCAGGATCTGTTGTGATTTCACACTTTTCGTTCCTAATTCTATGGATTTGAGTCTTTTCCTTCCATTTTTTTTATATGGTTGCCTAAGTGTTTGTCAATTTTATTTAGTCTTTCAAATAATTAACTCTTTGATTCATTAATTCTTTGTATTATTTACGTATTCTTAATTGCATTAATTTCTGCTCTGATCTTTATAATTTCCTTCCTCATTTGAAGTTTGGGCTTGCTTTTTTCCTCATTTTTCTAGAAATTTGAAGTTGAATTTAGATTGTATATTTGAGCTCATTCTGTTATCCTGATGTCAGAATTTGCCACTATAAATTTCCCTCCTTGGATTTCATTGTGTTCCATAAATTGTAGTATGTTATATTGGCTTTATCATTTTATTGTAGAAACTGTCTAATTTCTTCTTTAATTTCATCTGTGACATATTGTTTATTCGGAGGATGTTATTTAATTTCCATGAGTTTATGTAATTTTTGTGGTTTCTTTTGCCATTGATTTCCAATTTCATTGCACTGTGGTCTGATAACATACACAGGATAATTTCAATCATTTTATATTTACTTAAGCATGTTCTATGAGCTAGTATGTGGTCTATTTTGGGTCACATTTCATGTACAGCTGTGAACAACGTGTATTATGTTGTTGTGTGGTGGAACACTCTATAGACATCTACTACATCCATTTGTTCATAGGTTTGCTTCAGTTCTGATATTTTTGTTGATTTTTTGTCTTGCTCGTCTGTCTATTTGTGACAATGGGGTACTGAGTTCCCTCATTACAATTGTGTTAGTGCTTATTTGCTTTTTCATGTCCATTAATATTTGTTTTACAAAGTTGAGTGTACATGTATTTGTGCATATATATCTATGATTGTTATCTATTCTTCTTGTAGTGTTCCCTTAACAAATATTTAATGACCTTCTTTGTCTCTCTTGATCAGTCTTGCCTTGAAGTCCATTTTATCTGCAAATAGAATAGCTACCCCAGCTTTTTTCTGGGTTCCTGTCAAATGAAATATTGATTTCCATCCTTTGACTTTCAGTCCATGATTTTTTTGTGTGTGTTAAATGTGTTTTTGTATACTATATATTGATTGATTTTCTTTGATCCATTCTATCAGTCTGTCTCTTTTCATTTGTGTATTGAGTCTATTTACATTGATTTTTATAGCTGATATGTATTGACTTATGCTTATCATGTTATTTTCCTATGGTTGGTTCCCTTTCGTACCTCTCTGTTTAATTGCATGCCTTATCTGTTGGATTCTTTCTACTGGTGTCCATGGAATTGTAGTCCTTGTTATCTTTTTCTAGAATATCCTTCAGTACATTTTGGAGAGCTGGTTTGTTGCTCATGCATTTCTTCAGGTGTTCTTTGTCATGGTTGTAGCTAATTTCCCCCTTGATTTTGAAAGATAGTTTTTCAGGTTCATCAATCTAGGTTGGAGGTTTTTTTCTTTTATGACTTGAAATACTTCACTCGAAACTCTCCTTGACTTAAAAGTTTATGTTGTGAAGTCTTCTGTAATTTGGTTGGGCTTTCCTTTATAGGTCATTTGTTTCTTTTATCTAACTGCTTTTAATATTCTGTTGCTGTGCTAAATTTCTGGAATCTTGACTATTATATACCTTGTCATAAGTTTTTTTTTTTTTTTTTTTTTTTTGTTCATGGCTAATTGGAGTTCTACCTGCCTCACTTATGAAATTCTGTTTTTTATTCTTGGGAAGTTTTCTGCCATTACTTCTGTGAACAGATTATTTATGTCATTTTTGCTATCTCCTGCTTTTTTGTTAACTCTTATCAAACATATGTTCTTCTTCTTTCTATCATCTGGCAGGTGTTGGATTGATTTTTCATTGTCCTTTGCTATTTTGAAGAAATCTTTGTTTTTATGATTGCTGACCTAAGTCTTGTTTTCTATACCCTGCATTCTGTCCTCATGTTGATTAATTCAGCTGTGTCTTCTTTCAATAAAATTTTATTCTCCTGGATATCTGTTTGTATCTGTTTCATGGATTCCATTTCTTTCCTATGTTGGGCATTCGTGGTTTTCATCATTTTCCTAGGCTCCTCTCTTTTTTATCTGTATCTACTCTAGATGCTCTATCCAAGTTCTTCTTTTTGATCATAATATATATATTTTACTTGAGAAATTATTTCTGATCTGATTTTTTCTTAGCCTCATTCAGCTATTTTGCTACTTCTGCTACTAGTATATTAGAAAATTTAAGTTGGTTGACTTCTGATTTCCTCTCACTCATTGTCTCCTCTTCTTGCCCTGAGGGTGTGGGGCTGGATGCCTGGGGAAGCATATTGCTTCTGTGTCTTGTCATTTTCTATTTATTAAATTTTGTTTTCCATGTTGATGTTTGTAAATTGCTTTTTGTAGGTAGTTTTATCGCTATTATCCAGGCCTCCCTAGGAAATAACTATTCTTCAGAGATGTCTTCTAGGTTTAGCTGGCTCTTGGCCTTTGAATCTGCTTCAAGATCCTTCATTCCCACTTTGTTAGGGATGAGATATTGCTGTCTATTTGGCCAAGGACCCAGTTCTTTGGTACTGGACTGTCATAAATATTATGTCCCCAATCGATCACAGTTGTCATACTTAGAAGTGCAACTGATTCCAACATGTATGACACCCTGGCTAAGAAGTTCAATTTATAATAACAATAACATCAAGCATATCTTAGAGACAGACAAACTGTAGTGATTATTAATTTGGTACCACTAAGCATAGGAGCAAAATCTACAGTTATATAACAATATCCAACACAATCCTGGAATTTGTATTTCCCTTAGTAGAGAGATTTGAACTTTGGGGTTGGGGATTAAGAGAGACAAGGGGAAAATAGAGAAATTAATGAAGAGAAAGAATAGAAACAAGACTGAAGGACAAAGGATGCCACCCAAGCTTTTGGACACTGGAGAAGAAGACAGGAGAGAATGAATGAAGGAGAATGCAAAAAATATCAGAGCAAAGCAGAAACACTAAGGACAATGTTCACTCACATGAGAAAATTCAATCAAAAGACAGTTGAGAAAGAGAAATAATAAAACAGTGACAAACAAAACAAGCAACTGATATTAAAACCTAAAAAATATAAAAAAATTGAAATAGAAAAAAGACAGCTATCTTCTGGCATCTGCAGTTCAGTGGCAATGTCTAAATCAGAGCTCAAATTTATGTTGAGTGACCCCGCTCAGTCTGCAGTAGGCTTAGCATGCACCAACTCTGCTCTTTCAGCTCCAAAGACTTGTATGCTGACCTTGGTTTCTGGCTATGGGGGCTGGGGCCCGAGTTCTCATTCAACAACTCTGGGTGCCCTTTGGTGGCCCACCCACATAATCTCCTTACCCTGTATATCTCTGTGGTGCTGCCATCCCATTCCTCATTATCTGTAAATGTTCTGATTAGATGCTATGGCACATAGCCTTAACTTCTCTGCTCCACTGTTGTGTTTCTCCCTGGAGGACTCAGGATTCACTCACATGTGATGTGCCCCTGATAGTTCCCAAATCAGGCAAAGGTTGCTTTTTATCCTCTCATAGTCTGAGAACAAATTGGCATACCATTGGGGAAGGAGCAGCTTCCTGGTCACCTGCCACTGTGTGTGCTCATAAACTCTGCTGGCAGGTTGCAACGTCTTCTATTTGGAGGACAGCAAAACATGATGAGGGTACCTTACACCCTAAGTCTATCCTGTGGGGTTTTATTCTGCCATCCACTTATTGTGAACTTCCCAGATTGGTGGTTTCTGTGCTGCGTGGAGGGAAGCAGAGGCAAGAGGAGCCAGGTTTATGGACTACTTCATCTTTTTATAAACACCTATGCCTATGTTTTGTTTGGTCTAAAAGTCTCTTATTTCCAATTAATTTTGGCATCAGGTTGTATGTCAATCCCTTTCTACCGATTACCTGTTTCTACTTGATTTTCTCTGACTATATCCAACATGGCTCCTCCTCTACTCATCCATGTTGAGTCTCCCTGAGAATTCTATTTCTTCCCTAATTTTTTCTTGGTGAGTGCATCATTAGTTTACAGGGTTGACATTGGTAATTGTGCATTAACTTTGAATCCTCATGCCTTGCTGAATTTATTAGCTCTAAGAGTTTTTTGTGGAACTTTTATGTCCTCTATGCAAAACATAATATCATCTGCAGATAATAATCACTAGATTATCACATTCATATATATATATATAGCATTGTTTTTTTTTTCTTGCTTGACTGCTATGGCTAATGTTTTAAGTACAATAACATATTGAAAAGGAGTGGTGATAGTGTACAATCTTGTTTTGTCCTTGCATTTAATTGGAAAGATTCAGTTTTTCAATTTAATGTGCCATTTTCAGTTGATATGCTATAAGTAGCTTTTATTAGATTGCAATTACATCTTTCTATACTATCTAGTTCAGTTTTTTTTAATCCTAAATTGATGGTGGATTTTGTCAAAAGCTATTTCTATATCTATTGAGATTATCATCTGATTTTTATCCTTGCTCCTGTTTATGTGATGCATTACTCATTTATGTGTGATGAACCATCCTTTTGAACATGGGATGATGCCTACTTTGTCAGACTGTATGATCATTTAAATGATTTGCTTCGTTCTGTTTGCCAGTATGTTGTTGAGGGTATAATGGTGCCTTGGTTAATGAACTCAGTTCTCTCCATGGTTCTGGTACCAAATCGAAAAGGAAGAAAACTGAATCAAATTTCTCTATATGGTCAACATTGATCTTAACCATTGAATTTGATTCTGTTCTCATCCAACTCAGTTTATTACCAGAATTTTGGAAAGAATAAAGTTCATGAACTGAGGAACCACTGTATTTGCATCTATGTTCTTTAAAGAGATTGGCCTATAATTTTCATTTTTAGTTGAGTCCTTGTCTGGGTTTGGAATCAAGTTAAATTTAGCTTCCAAGAATTAGTTTTGCTGTGCTCATTCCCTAGAAGTTTCAATAAAGATTTTGAAAAGTTTTGATGTTACATTTACCCTGAAATTATTGGAAAATTCAGTGGTGAATCCATCCAGTCTTGTGCTTTTATTTGTTGGTAATTTTTATATTACTATCACAATTTCAATGCTTGTTATTGGACTGTTTGGGGTTTCATAGTTTCTTTTTCAATTTTGGCAATTCATATATATCTCGGAATCGATCTATTTCTTCTAGATACTCCAATTTATTGAAGTACAGATTTTCAAAATAATTACTGATAATCTGGATTTCAGTGGTGCAGTTTGTAATTTTGTATTTTTCATTTTTAATTTTATTGAAATGTGTCTTTTCTTCTTTTGGTAAGCTTTCTAAAGGTTTGTCCATTTCCATTATTCTAGCAAAAAAACAGCTCTATGTTTCATTCTTTTTATTCTTTATTTAATCTCAATTTCATTAAATTTTGCTCTGATATTTAAAATTTATTTCCTTTTTATAATTTTAAATTGTATTGTTCTTGTTTTTCTAGGAACTTAAGGCACATCCTTATTTATTTGGACTTGCTCTATTTTTCTGATGTGGTCATTTACAACTATATACTTCCCTTTCTGAACTTATTACATTATGTCTCATAGGTTAATGTATGTTGTCCTGGTGTTATTATTTGATCCTGTTACTATTTTTTTATTTTAAAGAGAAAAAGATGAACAATGAAACTGAGTTTCAAAACGGGTTAATAGGACAGTTACAATAGTTGATATATTGCATATTGTTGTCTTCATAGTGGTTATTCAGAGTACAAGATATAGGCGTGAGATCTTGTCTAAACAATTTTAGCCCAAAAATTTGTCTTCAAGGAACTAAGAGAAGCTGGCTGTGCAACTAAATTAACAATCTTGTGTATACATAGTATTTTTCTTTTTACCTTTTCTTCCTTTCCCCTTTCCCCCATCATCATTTGTCTTTTCCTTTGAACAGTTTATTCCCAGTTCACAATATCTATTATATGTTTTGGATCCCATTTACTTGTTCATTTTCTCACATTAGAGAGACACTATGATTTTTACACACATGGAACTGATTTATTTCACTTAAAAGTATCATCTCGAGTTGCATCCATTTACCTATAAAAGTCTACAGTTTATGCTTCTTTATGGCTGAGTAGTAATACATTAAATAAATAAACCATATCTTTTTTATCCATTGCTCTGTTGATGGGTATCTGGGTTGTTTCCAAGATTTAGATATTACAAATTGTACTTTTATAAACATTGGTGTACATATATCACTGTGGTATGATGTTTTTAGTTCTTCTGGGAAGAAACCAAGAAGTGGAATAGCTGGGTCGAATGGGACCTCCAATCCTAATTTTTGAGGAATCTCCACACAAATTTCCACAGTGGTTGTACCATTCTACACTCCCACTACCAGTGTACAAATGTTCCTTTTTCCACGCAGCTCCACCAGCATTAGTTATTGGTTGATTTCTTGATGATAGTCATTCTTTCTGGGGTGAGATGGAATCTCAGTGCTGTTTTAATTTGCATTTCTTGAATGACTAATAATGTTGAACATTTTTTCATATATTTATTTGCCATTTGCCTTTCTTCACCTGAGAAGTGTGTATTCATCTCAGATGCCCATTTTTGGATTGGGTCTTTAAATTTGGGGACCTGATTTTTCTCAATTCTTTGTACATTCTAGATAGAAGTCCTTTGTCTGAGGGACAGTTGGGTAAAATTTTTCCCACTTTGTGGGTTTTATTTTAACTCTGTTGGTGATTCCTTTTGATGTGTGAAAATTTTTTAATAGAATGAGATCCCAGTTTTTGATTCTTCTTATTATTTTTTTGTGGGTGTGAGTGGTCAAACTCAGGACCTCATGCTCCAGCAGGCTCCTGTGCATTTTTTTCTGTATGTGGGTACCAGGAGTTGAACTTAGGACCTTGCGCTTGCTGGGCATGTGCTTACGCCACTGAGCTATCTAACCAACCCCAGTTTTTTATTCTTTTCTTTTTTTTTTTCTGGCTACCGGGGGCTCGACCTCAGGACCTCTCGTGCCAGCAGGCGCCCATGCCACTGAGCGATATCACAGGCCCCTTTTTCGTATGTGGGTTCCGGGAGTCGAACTTGGGCCCTCGTGCTTGCCGGGCAGGCGCTTAAGCCACTGAGCCATCTCTCTGGCCCTGGTTTTTGATTCTTGAAGTACTTCCCACACAGTTTGAGTTTTGTTCATGAACTCTCTTCCTGCCCCTATGTCTTCAATTTTTCTACCTACTTTCTCTTCCAGTAGATTTAGTGTTTCTGTTTTAATATTTAGATCTTTGATCCACTTTGACTTTAGTTTAGTGCATGGTGATATACATGGCTCTAGTTTTAGACTTTGGCATATGAAAAGCCAATTTTTCCAACACCATTTATTAAAGAGACTATTTTTCTTCCAGTGAACATGTTTAGATTCTTTGTCAATGATAAGTTGGCTGAGTGTTTTTGGGGATGATTCTGCATCATTTATTCTGTTCCATTGATCCTCAGGCCTGTTTTATTTGCCAATACAATATTGATTTTTATCACAGTAGCTTAGTAGTATAATTTCAGGTCTGGCATTGTGATGCTTCCTGCCTTGGCTTTGTTCCCCAGAATTGCTTTGTTGTTCTCAGTTTTTTCTGGTTCCAAATTAATTTTAGGAATGCTTTCTCTATATCTGTGAGCTATGCTAATGGTATTTTGATTGGGATTGTATTAAATCTGTTTAGTAATTTTGGGAGTATGGCTATTTTCACTATGTTGATTCTTCCTATCCAAGGGCAGGGGGTATCTTTCCATTTTCTGATATCCTCTTCAATCTCTTTTTTTAGGGTACCGTAACTTTCACTGTACAGATATTTTGCATCCTTTGTTAGATTGATTCCTAAGTATTTCATTATTTTGGATTTTATTGTGAAAGGTGTGCTTTCCCTAATTTCTCTCTCTGTGATTTTTTTTTTTTTTTTGCTTGTGTACAGGAATGCTATTGACTTTTGCGTGTTGACATTGTATTCCACTATCCTACTGAATTTGGATATTAAATATAAAAGTTTTTGGTGGAGTTTTTGGGTTCTTCTATGTGGAATATTATGTCATCTGAATATAATGATAATTTAAATTCTTCCTTTCCTATCTTTATTCCTTTTATTGTTTTCTCTTTTCTAACTGCTCTGTCTAAAGTTTCCAGATCTATACTGAATAAGAATTGTGATAATGGACATCCTTGTGCTGTTCCTGATTTTAGAGTGAAAGCTTTCATATTTTGACCATTTAGCATGACATTAGTTGTTGGTTTGTTATAGATGGTTTCTATAAGATTGAGGTAAAGACCGTCTATTCCAATTTTCTGTAGGATTTTTATCATGAATTGGTGTTGGACTTTGTCAAGTGCTTTTTCTGCATCTATTGAGATCATGTGATTATATTTCTTTGGTTCTGTTAATATGGTGTATTACATGTATTTATTTGTGTATGTTGAACTATCCCTGCATGCCTAGGATGAATACTCCTTGGTCATGATGTATAATATTCTTGATGATTTGCTGATTCTGTTTGCCAGTATCTTATTAAGGATTTTTGCATCTATGTTCATTACAAAGATTGGCCTGTAGTTTTCTTTCTTGGTTGAGTTCTTCTCTTGTTTTGCAATCAGGGTAATACCTGCTTCCAGGAATGACTTTGGAAGTACTACTTCCCTTTCAATTTCTTTAAAGAGGTTCAGCCTTGCTGGCATTAGTTCTCTAAATTTCTTGTAGAATTCAACAGTGAATCCATCAGGGTCTGATCTTTTCTTTGTAAGTAAAATTTAATAACATTTTCAATTCATTAGAAGATATTGGGTTGTTTAGAATATTTATATTTTCTTTATTCAGTTTTGGTAATTTGATTGTGTCTAAGAATCTGTCCATTTCTTTTATGTTTTCTATTTTAATTAGAATATAGGTTCTCACAGTAGTTATTGATGATCTCCTGGATTTCTCTGGGATCTGTTATGATTTCCCCTTTTCATTATTAATTGCTTGAATTTGTGTATTTTTTTTCTTTCCTCTCTTTGATGAGATTGGCTAATGGTTTATTAATTTTATTTATTCTGTCCAAGAACCAACATTTCAATTCATTTATTCTTTCTGCTGTTTTCTTAGTCTCTATTGAATTAATATCTGCTCCTATTTTTATAATTTTTCCCTCATATGAGCTTTGCTTTTGATTTTTTCTCCTTTTTCTAGAAGTTTGAGTTTCAAAATTACATTGTTTATTTGAGCTCCTTCTGTTTTCCTGATGTGTGAATTCATCACTGTAAATTTCCCTCATAGGACTGCTTTCATTGCATCCCATAGGTATCAGTATGTTTTATCAGCATTATCTTTTAATTGTATGTGTGTTTTAATTTCATCTTTAATTTCCTCTGTGACTCACTGTGCAGAAGGGTGTTGTTTAATTTCCATGTGTTCCTGTTTCATTGCGCTATTGTCAGGTAATATGCATGGGATTATTTCAATTCCTCTACATTTACTTAAACATGTTTTGTCAGCTATTATATGATCTATTTTGGAGCACATCCCATGTGCAGGTGAGAGTGTGTAGTCTGTTGTATTGTGGTGGAACACTCTGTAGACATCTTTTAAGTCCATTTGTTCACAGGTTTTGTTTAATACTAATATTTCTTTGTTGAATTTTTGTCTAGTTGATCTCTCTATTTGTGAGAGTGGGGTATTAAGGTACCCCACTACAATTGTGTTAGTGTTTATTTTTTTATGTCAGTCAATATTTGTTTTATGTATTTGGGTGAACCTGAGTTTGGTTCATAAATATTTATGATTTTTATCTCTTCTTCTTTGAGTTTTCCCTTAATAAGTATGTAATGACCTTCTTTGTCTCTTTTATCAGTTTTGGCTTAAAGTTTGCATTGTCTGAAAATAGAATAGCTACCACTTATTTTTTCTGTGTTCCTGTGGCATGGAGAATTGTTTTCCATCCTCTGAACTTTATTCTGTGAATTTCTACAGGGTCTTGTCTGCTTTTAACCTTTTCATTCCTAATTGCATGGATTTGAGTTTATTATTTGCTTTTTTTGATAAGTGTGGCTAAGGGTTTGTCAATTTTATTTAATCTTTCAAAGAACTAACTCTTTGATTCATTGATTCTTTGCATTATTTCTTAGTCCCCACTGCATTAATTTCTGATCTGATCTTTTTAATTTCCTCCCTCATACAAGCTTTGGGTTTGACTTGTTCTGCTTTTTCTTTTTTATTTTAAAGAGATAAACAATGAAACCGAGTTTCAAAACAGGATAGTAGGACAGTTACAATAGTAGATAAATTGCATATTTTTTCTTTGCAGTAGTTATTCAGAGTACAACACATAGATATCATATCCTGTCTAAACAATATTAGCACAAAATATTCTTTTCAAGCAACTAAGAGAAGTTGTCTGTATAACTAGCTTAACTATCTTCTGTATACATATATTTTTTCTAGAACTTTAAGTTCAACATTAAGTTGTTTATTTGAGATTGCTTTGTTTTCCTGATATAGGTATTCACTACTATAAGTTTCCCTCGTGGGACTTTCACTGTGTCCAAAAAGGTCTAGTATGTTGTATTGACATTCTTGTTTAATTGTAGAAATTGTGTAAATTCTTATTTAACTTCATCTGTGACTCATTAATTGTTTAGTACCATGTTATTTAATTTCCATGTGTTTATGAAAATTTTATGGATTCTTTCATCATTCATTTTCAATTTCACTGCATGATAGTCTGATAATATGCATGGGGTAACTTCAATTCCTTTACACTTACTTAAGCATGTCCTATGGGTTGGTATATGCTCTATTTTGGAAAATGTCTCAGGCACACCTGAGAAAAATGTGTATTTTGATGTGAGTTGGAACATTCTATAGACATCTACTAAGTTCATTTGTTCCCAGGTTTGGTTCAGTTCTAATATTTCATTTTTTATTGTATGTCTACTTAATCTGTCTAATTGTAACAGTAGTACATTGAGATCCCCCATCACAATTGTATTAGTGCTTATTTGATTTTTCCTGTCTGTTAATATTTGTTTTATATAGTTGGGTGCATCTGTTTTATATATATATATATATATATATATATATATATATATTTTTTTTTTTTTTTTATGATTGTTATCTCTTCCTCTTGGACTGTTCCCTTTACAAGGATGTAGTGACATTCTTTGTCTCTTACTCTTACCTTGAAATCTCCTTTGTTTGCAAATAGCATAGCTACTCCTGCTTTTGACTAGGCTCGTGTTGCATGGTGTATTGTTTTCCATCCTTTGACTTTAAATCTATGAATTCATTTTGAATTAAATGTGTTCTTTGTATTCAGCATATTATTGGATTTTGCTTCTTGATCCATTCTTCCAGTCTGCTTCTTTTGATTGGTGAATTGAAACCATTAACATTGATGGTTATAACTGATATGTATTGACTTATCCTTATCACGTTATCTTCCAGTTGTTGGCTCTTCCCCACCCCCGTGTTTAACTGCCTACCTTGCCTGGTGGAGTTATCCTGTTGGGATTCATGGAGTTGTAATCCTTGTTATCTCTTTCTAGAATGTTCTTCAGAATATTTTGAATTGCTGGTTTGGTGTTCATGAATTTCCTCAGGTGTTCTTTGTCATGGACATATCTTATTTCTCCATTAATTTTGAAAAATAGTTTCATGGAGTATATCAATGTGGGTTGGAGGTTGTTTTCTTTTATGACTTGAAATACTTCACTCCAAGTTTTCCTTGATTTAAGGTTTTATGTTAAGAAGGCTGCTGTGATTCTGATGGGCTTTCCCTTATATGTGATTTTTTTTTCTCCAACAGCTTTAAGTATTCTGTTCTTGTGTTAAAATTCTGGGATCATGACGATTATATGCCTTGGTGTAGATATATTTTTGATCATGGCTAATTGGAATTCAATATATCTCACTTATCTGTATGTAAAATTATTTTTACCTCCATTGAAAATTTTCTTTTGAGCAGTATCTTTTCCTTTCACAATACTGCTCAAAATGAAAGAACAACTGGGATGGAGAAAAAGAGAAAAGAAGGAAGGGAAAAGAAAATTAAAATTGTGTGTATATATATTATATATATGATAGCTAACATAATTATACTACTAATTTCTATTAGTTCATTGAAAATGGTTTGCACTTATATTGTTTGATCAATTTTTCATGCCTGTATCTTGTAATCTCAGCAACTACATTGAAGATAACAATACACAATATATTAACCATTGTTAATCTATTATCTTATTTTGAAATTCTCTATCATTGTTTTTATTGTTTTTTCCTATTTAAAATAAAAAGGTTTTCTGTCATGACTTCTGTGAAAAGATTTTTTATGTCATTTGTTCTGTCTCCTACTTTTTCATTTACATCAATCAATTTTTGCTATTCTTTGCATCCTCTAGAAGATGCTGGATAGATTTTTTGTGGTCCCTTGCTATTCTTAGGAAATTTTTCTTCTCATGATCGCTAACCACAGTCTTCTCTGCTATATCTCACATTCTGTCCTCCCTTTGGCTCATTCTTCTGTGTATACTTTCAATGGAATTTTTAAGCTGGATATTTGAATCTGTTTCATGGATTCCATTACTTTCTTATTTTGTGCATTCATGATTTCCATCATTTTCCTTAGCTCCTTTATTTTTTTATCTGTATCTGCTCTACAGTCATGAAGCATTTCTTTCATTACGGTCACTGTCTTTCATTATGTTTGCCATCTCTGTAGTTATCTTCAGATTTTACTCTTTCTAGAGCCTCATTTATCTGCTTTGTCACTTCTGTTGTCACCTCCTCAGAGAGTCCAGGTTGGTGGCCTTTGGAATATTCTGCCTCATTGTCCCCTGGGTTTAACTCAGGGGAGCTGGAAGTCTGTATCTTTTTTTTGTAGTATAACTACTTTGTGTTTTTTTCTTTTTCCTTTCCTTCCTTTCCCCATCCCCCATCCAAGTTCCTTTTTACTTTTGACCAATTTCTTCCCATTTCACAATATCTATTTTATATTTTGGACCTTATTTACTCTTTCAATTTCTTACACCAGGAAGACAGTATTTTATTTACACATGTGCATCTGGTTTATGTCACTTATGACTATGGTTTCGAGTTGCATACATTTACCCATAAAAGTCTCACGTTTATCTTTTTTATGACTGAGTAGTACTCCGTTGTATAAAAAGACCACTTTTTTATCCATTCCTCAGTTGATGGGCATTTGTGCTATTTGAAAGATTTAGCTATTACAAATTGTGCTGCTATAAACATAGGTATACATATATCACTGTGTTCTGATGTTTTTAATTCTTCCAGGAAGATACCCAGAAGGGGAATAGCTGGGTCAAAAGGGACCTCTACTCCTAGTTTTTTTGAGTAATCACCATAGTGATTTACACAGTGGTTGCACCAGTCTGCACTCCCACCAAAAGTGGAGGAGGGTTCCTTTTAACCCATAGCACCTCCAGAATTTGTTTTTGGTTTGTTTCTTGATGATAGCCATTCTTTCTGGAGTGAGATGGAACCTCAGCATTGTTTTAATTTGCATCTCTCAAATTACCAATAATGTTGAATACCTTTTCATGTATTTATTTTTCATTTGCATTTCTTCATCTGAGAAGTATGTATTCATTTCTCATACCCATTTTTGCACCTTTTTAAAGCGTCTTCTCATTTTCTATTTTTTTAGTTGAATTCTTGGGTTAATTCTTGTAAATTACCTATGGAAGATACCTTTATTGCTAGCATTTAGAACACTTACAAAATGTCTACTTCTCAGAGGTGTTTTCCAGGTATAACTGGCTTTTGAGTTTTGAGTTGGTTGCAAAATCTTATCTCTTCAATTTATTAAAGATAAGAAGTTGCTGGCTAATTGACCCATCCCCTGGTTCTTTGTTACTTGTCTATAGTACTTTTCATCACCCTTAGGCAATTATAGTCTTGGTATGCCAAGAAGAACAACTGGCTAGAACAATTATGTCACTTTGGCTAAAGTCGTACAATCAGTAATAACAATAGCATCAAACACAGCCTAGAAAATGACAAACTGAGGTAACTATTAATTTGCCACCTTTAACTGTATGAACTAGAATTGTGGTTATATAACAAATCTAAAATGAACCATAAAATTGTATGCAGTAAATAAGCCCTCAATATGGCAAATTTAATCTCAGTGTAGAAAATTTAAAAGGGGTTTCAGGGGAAAAATAGAGAAATAGAAGAAGAGGAAGCAACTAGAAGCAAGGTGGGAGGACAAAGGAAGTGCATGCAATGTTTGGGAAACTGGTGAAGAAGGCAGGAGGGAAAGAGAGAAGGAAGAAGTAAAAACAAGAACAGAACAGAATAACAGCAAACTAGAAATTGTTCACACTCATAAAAACAAGAACAGTCAAGAAAAAACAAAACAAAAGAAAACAAAAACAAGGGATTACAGGAGGACCTCAAGATGGCAGATGAGTAAGAAGCAGGCAGCGAAACTCTCTCTAAAAGTTACCATTGGAACACGGGAATATAGCGACCCGGAAAGCGCAGGAGGGGGGGAGATGCCTCCCCGAAACCCAGAAAAGTTCTGAAGTGCAATCTGGGACCCCCGGCACCAGTGATGGGTGACTTCCAGCAGAGAAGAAGGAAAGAAGGAGCAGACCGCACGCGCACACCTTCTACTATCCCGGGAGTTGCGGAGCCACGGAGGCTCAATTCTACGGACACACGGTGGCAGCTGGCGCCCAGGGAGCCCCCACGGAGGATCCTGAGACAGCGGTGGGGCAGGGGAGCGGCGGAGAATGGCGCTGACCGGCGGTGAGTGTCTCTCAGCCACAGCTGCCCCGCGCCAGAGAGCGACCGGCCGGGCGCCATTGTGGGGGGTGTGGTGAAACTCAGAGCGGCTCGGAAACTGCTCTGGGAACTTGTGCTCTGGACAGGACAGCACGGGGCCTCTCAGGCCCACGAAAGTGTGCTGAGGTCAGCAGGGGAATGAGACTGGACTCTCAGCCACACCTGTCCCGCGCCAGAGAGTGACTGGCCCGGCGCCATTGTGGGGGGCGTGGCGAAAAACCAGAGCGGCGGAAACCAGTGCAGGGAACCCGCGCTCCGGACAGTGCACTGAGCCTCTCAGGCCCAGGGATCGTGAAAGGGCGCTGAGAGCGGAGGCGAGCTAGACTGGTCTCTGCCTGAAAGTACGCGCCTCTGCTCACCGCCCACCAGAGGGCGCTCCTGGCTTACTGGGATGGACCTGCACAGAACAGGACTCTGTCACAAGGTACCTGCCTACAACAGAGTCAAAACCTGGAACTGATTCTTTTTATTTTTTTTATTTTTATTTTTATTTTTATTATTTTTTTTCTCACTGATTTGTTTTTTGTTCTGGTGAAGGGTTTTTTTGTTTTTGTTTTGTTTTGTTTTGTTTTTTGGTGGGGTTTTATTTTTGATCTGTCTGTTTTATTGTTTTTATCTTCGTTTTTGTTTCTGTATGTGTATTTACTCTTTCCTTCATTATTCTCTCTGGTTTTTTATATGAGTGTAAACAGCGCCTCTAACTTCTTTGTGATTGTGGTTGTGATCTGTTCTTCCTTTTATCCCTTCCTTCTCTTTTTACCACCTGTCCTCTGCACTAGTGTCCCAATTTTAGTGGGATCCCTCTTGGTCCTCTAACCTTACATCTAATTCCTTCCTCTTCTCACAATACTCTATTTCCTCCTTAACTCATTTTAAATTTAAACTCCTCAAGGAAAAATTGACATACATAGGACTTGTATACTGCATATAATTTTTCTGGTGTGTTTTAGATTTTGTTATATAACCGTAACTCTACACAGCTAAAAGTGGTAAATAACTGGTTAGCTCAGTCTGTCATTTTTTAGGCTGTGTTTGATGCTTTAGTTAACATTATAGCCAAATGTGAAATAATTGTTCTAAACATCTTTCCTTCCTGATATTTCATGATTGAGATTGACTAAGGGACACAGACAATACAGTGGCACAGTACCAAAGAATCAAGGACTGGGCCAAACAGGTAGCAACTTCGCATACCCAACGAATTGAAGAGGTAGGATCTGGCAGAAAGCTCAAAACCTAAAAGCAAGCTCCACTTGGAAGATACTGCAGAGAAGTAGTCATCTTCTAAAGATCTTAAACACTAGCAATAAAGTAACCTACTATAGGTAATTTGCAAACATCACCCCAGGAATTAAAGAAAGAAAAAATGAGATGACACTTAAACAAGATGCAACCACACACATCCAATTCACCAAAGGCAAACCTAGGGAGCAACGAGGTGGGACAATCCGAAAGCCACCCACCTGGCCTATCTGAAGTGGTAACAACAAAGCAACTGAATGAGGTTCTGGAAAAAATTAAAACAGAAATAATCTCACATATAACTGCAGAGATAATGTCTACAATGAAGACCATGCTTAAGGACACTATAGCTGATACAGACAAAAAAATAGATGAACTTAAGAAAACTATAGAAACCATGAATGCTCAGCATAGGAAAGAAATGGAATCCATAAGGCAGATTCAAGCAGATATCCAAGAGATAAAAAATTCCATTGAAAGTATTTGTAGCAGAATAAGCCAATGCGAGGACAGGATCTCAGATATAGAAGACAGGCTTGCAATTAGTGATCATGAAATGGAAAAATTCTTAAAAATAGCAAGGGACCATGAAAAATCAATTCAGCAGCTGCTAGATGACTCAAAGATAAACAACTTAAGAATAATTGGAATAAATGAAGAAGCAGGAGATAGCATCAACGACATTAAAACCTTGTTCAAAGACATAATCAGGGAGAACTTTCCTGGAAGAGAAAAGGAATTTGACACCCCTATAAGTGAAGCTTTTAGAACACCAACTAGACATGATCAAAAAAAACTTCAGCCAGACATATTATAGTCAAGATCCCAGAAATTCAACAGAAGGGCAAAATCTTAAAAGCTGTTAGGGAGAAGAGACAAATCACCTTATGAAGGAAAACCCATCAGAATCACAGCTGACTTTTCAGCACAAACCCTCAATTCAAGAAGAGCTTGGAATGATGTATTGCAAGCTCTAAAGGAAAATAATTTTCAGCCCAGATTGATGTACCCTGCAAAACTATCTTTCAAAATTGATGGAGAAATAAAATACTTTCATGACAAAGAACATCTGAGAAAATTTATGACCACCAAACCAGCACTCCAAAACGTTCTGAAGGACATTCTAGAAAGAGATAGGAAACCCAACAGAAGGAATCCACCAGGCAGGGCAAATAATTAAATAGCCAGAAAGCAGAAAAACAAAGAGTGGGAACCAACAACAGGAAAATATCATGACAAGTCAATACATATCAGTTTTAACCATCAATGTTAACGGTCTCAATTCACCAATCAAAAGGCACAGACTGGCAAAATGGATCAAGAAGCAAGATCCAACAATATGCTGTATACAAGAAACACATTTAATTCAGAAAGAAATTCATAGACTGAAAGTCAAAGGATGGAAAACAATACTCCATGCCACAGGAACCCAAAAAAAAGCAGGGGTAGCTATTCTTTTTGCAGACAAAGTGAACTTCAAGCCAAGAAGGATTCAGAGAGATAAAGACGGTCATTACATCCTTGTAAAGGGAACAATCCAAGAGGAAGAGATAACGATCATAAATATATATGCGTCAAATACCAATGCTCCCAGCTATATAAAACAAGTACTAAAGGACATGAAAAATCAAATAAGCACTAATACAATTATATTGGGAGATCTCAATACTCCACTGTCACAAAAAGATAGATCAACTTGACAGAAAATCAATAATGAAATAGTAGAACTGAACCAAACTTTTGAACAAATGGACTTAGTAGATGTCTACAGAGTGTTCCATCCCACAACATCAGAATACACATTTTTCTCAGCTGCACATGGGACGTTCTCCAAAATAGACCACATACTAGCTCATAAAACCTGCTTAAGTAAATGCAAAGGAATTGAAATTATCCCATGCATATTATCAGACCATAGTGCAATGAAATTGGAAATCAATGCCAAAAGATCCCACAAAAACTCCCTAAACACATGGAAATTAAACAGCATCCTCCTGAACAACCAATGGGTCAGAGATGAAATTAAAGAAGAAATTAGTCACTTTCTACAACTGACTGATAATGACAGTACAACATACCGGAACTTATGGGATACAATGAAAGCAGTCCTAAGAGGGAAATTTATAGCATTAAACACCTATATCAGGAAAATAGAGCAAGCGCAAATAAACAACTTAAGGGTGAACCTCGAGCTTCTAGAAAAAGAAGAGCAGGTTAAGCCAAAAGCCCGTACAAGGGAGGAAATTATAAAGATCAGAGCAGAAATTAACGTATTGGAGAATAAAAAAACAATACAAAGAATCAATGAAGCAAAAAGTTGGTTCTTTGAAAGAATAAATAAGATTGACAAACCCTTATCCAACCTTATTAAAAAAAGAAAAGAAAAGACTCAAATCCATGCAATTGAAAATGAAAAGAGTGATATCACGACGGACCCTGCAGAAATCCAGAAGATCATCTATACCTATTTTGAAAATTTATATTCTACTAAGATGGAAAATGCAGAAGAAATGGACAGATTCCTAGCTTCGTATGAATTACCAAAGCTGAATCAAGAAGATTTAAAAATCCTAAATAAACCAATATCAGCCAATGAAATTGAAGATGTAATTAAAAACCTCCCAACAAAGAAAAGCCCAGGCCCTGATGGATTCACTGCCGAATTCTACAAGAAATTTAGAGAAGACCTAACGCCCCTACTTCTCAAACTTTTCAATGAAATTGAAAGGGAAGCAATACTCCCAAATTCATTCCTGGAAGCAAGCATTACCCTGATACCAAAACCAGAGAAGGACCCAACTAAGAAAGAGAACTACAGGCCAATCTCCCTAATGAACATAGATGCAAAAATCCTTAATAAGATACTGGCAAACAGAATCCAACAAATCATCAAGAAGATTATACACCATGACCAAGTTGGATTCATCCCAGGGATGCAGGGATGGTTCAACATACGTAAATCAATAAATGTAATACAGCATATTAACAGAACCAAAGACAAAAATCACATGATCATCTCAATAGATGCAGAAAAAGCTTTTGACAAAGTCCAGCACCTTTTCATGATAAAAACCCTACAGAAAATTGGAATAGAGGGTCTTTATCTCAATCTGGTAAAAGCTATCTATGACAAACCAACAGCCAATATTATACTAAATGGCCAAAAACTGAAAGCCTTCCCTCTAAAATCAGGAACAAGACAAGGATGTCCACTGTCCCCACTCTTATTCAACATAGTTCTGGAAACTTTAGCCAGAGCGATTAGACAAGAGAAAGAAATAAAAGGAATAATGATTGGAAAGGAAGAAGTTAAATTATCATTATTTGCAGATGACATGATACTCTACACAGAAGACCCCAAAAACTCCACTAAAAATCTGCTAGATTTAATAAGCAAATTCAGTAGTGTAGCTGGATACAAAGTCAATACTCAAAAGTCAATAGCCTTCCTGTACACAAATAACAAACTTACTGAAAGAGAAATTAGGGAAACAATACCTTTCACAATAACATCCAAAAAAATGAAATACCTAAAATCAACCTCACGAAGGATGTAAAAGACCTCTATACTGAAAACTACAGTACTCTGAAAAAGGAGATTGAAGAGGATATCAGAAAATGCAAAGATATCCCTTGCTCCTGGATAGGAAGAACCAATATAGTGAAAATGGCCATACTTCCAAAATTGTTATACAGATTTAATGCAATTCCAATCAAAATTCCAACAGCATATCTCACAGAATTAGAGAAAACAATCCTAAAATTCATTTGGAATCAGAAGAGACCTAGAATAGCAAAGGCAATTCTGGGCAACAAAGGCAAGGCAGGGGGCATCACAATCCCCGACTTGAGATTATACTATAAAGCTACTGTGATAAAAACAGTGTGGTACTGGCAAAAAACCAGACCTGAAGATCAATGGAACAGATCAGAAGATGCTGAAACAACCCCAGACATACTAAGCCACCTTATCTTTGACAAAGGTGCCAAACACATTCGCTGGAAGAAAGATAGCCTCTTTAATAAATGGTGCTGGAAAAACTGGCTCTACACATGCCGAAGATTAAAACTAGATCCATATCTTTCACCATGCACTAAACTAAATTCAAAATGGATCAGAGATCTAAATATTAAAACAGAAACATTAAATCTGCTGGAAGGTAGGATAGGTAAAACCTTTGGAGACATTGGTGTAGGCAAAGACTTTATGAATAAAACCTCAACCGCACGGGAACTATCCCAAAGAATCAATAACTGGGATCTCATCTTATTAAAAAGCTTTTGCACAGCAAGAGAAACCACCAACAGAGTGAAGAGACAACCCACAATGTGGGAAAAAATGTTTGCCAGCTGTTCCTCAGACAAAGGATTACTATCGAGAACATATAAAGAACTCAAAAAAATCAGACCTCCCAAATTTAAAGACCCACTCCAAAAATGGGCATCTGAGATGAATACACATTTCTCAGATGAAGAAATACTAATGGCAAACAAATATACAAAAAAATGTGCAACATCACTAGTCATTCAAGAGATGCAAATTAAAACAACACTGAGATACCATCTCACCCCAGAAAGAATGGCTACTATTAAGAAATCAACTAATAACAAATGCTGGAGGGGCTGTGGGGAAAAAGGAACCCTTCTTCACTGTTGGTGGGAGTGTCGACTGGTACAGCCACTGTGGAAGTCAGTGTGGAGATTCCTCAGAAAACTAGGGTTGGAGGTCCCATTTGACCCAGCTATTCCCCTTCTGGGCATCTTCCCAGAAGAATTAAAAACATCGTACCACAGCGATATATGTGCACCCATGTTTATAGCAGCACAATTTGTAATAGCCAGATCTTGGAAACAACCCAAATGCCCATCAACTGAGGAATGGATAAGAAAGATGTGGTATTTTTATACAATGGAGTACTATTCAGCCCTAAAGAAGGATAAACTGGAGACTTTTATAGGTAAATGGATGCAACTCGAGAAAATACTCATAAGTGAAATAAACCAGAAGCACATGTGTAAGCATCGTATTATCTCTCTAGTATGAGAAACTGAAAGAGTAAATAAGATCCAAAATGTACAATAGATATGGTGAATCAAAAAGAAACTGGTCAAAAGGAAAGAGAGACTGGAATAGGGAAAAGAAAGAAGGGAAAGGGAAAAAAATTGTATATATATATATATATATGATGGTTAAGATAGATACACTACCATTTTTACTTAGTTCATTGAAGAGTAAGGTTTGTGCCAATAATGTTTGGACAATTGAATGCTAATGTCTGGTGTCCTGAATAACTAACTTAAAGATAGTAATACGTAATGTATTAACCATTGTTACCCTCCTATTATGTTGGTTTGAAAATTTGTTCTTCTTTTGATTTGTTTTGTTTTTTCTTCTCTTTAAAATAAAAAAAAATAAAAAAAGTAAAAAACAAGGGATTATAAAGAAAAAAATGAAGAAAATAAGAAAAATGTTCACTTCAAAGTGTGTCTCTGCTATCACTGGCATACAGCATGGTCAGACAGAGTCCATTTTGGAGTTGATTAAACCCAGCAAGCCAGCTGTAGCCCTACAAAAAGATATTGGATAATCTCTCCAGGCTCACATCTTTTGTTCCACTGAAGTTCAGGCTGGTTTCTGGCCATGAGGTTGGAACCAGGTCTTTTGAACTGTCTATATTCCTCTTGCTGGCCTGTACTTAGCTCCCCGACCTCCTGCTGACTTAAACTCTGCTCCCTGACCCTGACACTGGGAGCTGCTAGATGGAGCCAGCAGTCGCTCTGAGTTCCAAGCTCAGATGGCCCCTCTCCAAGATGGCTCCCAGCCAATCTCTGTCTCCTGGGGTATGTCTTTAACCAAATGACTCACCAGCCACTGCAGTCCACTGAATCCACTGCTCCATTCCACTGGTGTATTTCTCAGTGGAGGCCTCTTGAGTTGCCAGTAGTCACAGTGTGTCTGCAAGTTCAAGCTGCCCCTCCCATGCATTGAGTCTAGGCTCAAGAAGAAAGTGTCATCTGACACCCCATTCTTCATTTAAGCCTCTTTCTTTGCTCTCCCTGTGCATTTCAATTCTTGCTTCTGATGTTTTCTGGGACCCAGGGATACACCTCCCTCCTTCTCCTCCTCATTTTGTTATATTCCAGTGTCTGGACACCAAATCTCCAAAACATTACATTTAGACAGAAATAAGTAATAAAAAAGAATGAAGAGATACACACTATCTCTGGGACACAATTAAATATCAAATGCTCAGATCATTGGCATATGCGAGGGAGAAGAACTATAGGTTGAAGGCATAAAAACATATTTAATTAAATAATAGCAGAAAATTTACAAATCCTGACAAATATGTAGCTATCCATGTAGCAAAGCATAAATAACCCTAAATAGACATGATCATAACAATTTGTGACAGTGTAATTAAATTGCCAAAATACAGGACAAAATTGAAGAAATGCCAGGTGACATCGAAAGATAAACTAAAAGCAGATTTTTTTACAGAAACTCTAAAGCCAGGTGAGAAAACAGTGTTGTAGTATTTTGAATCCCAAATGAAAATAACAGCCAAGCATTAGTATATCTGTCAAAACTATCATTCAGAAAAATAAACACCTGCTAAGAGAAGCATAAACTAAAGGAATCCATGATCACTATATCAGCACTACAGAAATTATTTGAGGGAATTCTCAACCTTGAAAAAAGTAATGGCTAACACAATCATGAGAGCAGAGAAAATAAATCCTACTAGAAATCGAGTTATATGAGTGGAAAAAAATGAAAGAGTCAAACATTATTAATACCATTGACCATTCAACTTCAAAATTGAATTAGAAGAAACAAAGAATATTCAAAACAACCAGAAGAAAATCATGAAGATAACAGGAAACATTCATACATTTTAACTGTAACCATGAATGTAAGTGATCTTAATTCTCCATTTGAAAGATGCAGACTACTTTAATGGATTATAAAACAAGATACAGCAATACACTAAATACAAGAAACTCTCCTTACCAGTAAAGACATACCCAGACTAAAAATGAAAAGATTGAAAATGACACTCTATGCAAGTGGAATATACAAGCAAGCAGAAGCAGCTATACTTGTAAATAACAAAATATACTTTAAGATAAAATCAGTCAGAGGGGACCAAGGAGGTCCCTATACAATGAGAAAGGAAATCGTTCATCAAGAAGATAGGGTGACATTATTCTGGAGGTCAGAAGCATCCCCTTTATTTTGGTCAGACTTGGAGGAGGGCAGTATAATCTTGGCGATGCTGTGGAGATCTCCAACCAGGAGAGTTCTCCATTCCTAGGCCTCTTCCTTTCTGCCCCCGAGTGTCCTCACCTCCTAGGCCTCTCATATCCAGTATCCACATCATGGGGTGAGGTGAGAGCACACCCAAGGAGAGTAGTTACACTGAGTATCCTCAGTCTCTACCAAGATGATAGAAGTACTGACAACAACTGACTCCCAGAAACTGCTACACCAGTTGAATACCCTGTTGGAACAAGAGGCAAGATGTCAGCCAAAGGTCTGCAGCTTGAGACTAATTGAATCTGCACATGATAATAGCTTCGGAGTGACTGCAAGAGTAAGGGAATTTGAAGTAAAAGCTCTTAGTCTAACTTGGTTCTTTGGCTTAGATACAGAGACATTTTCTCCACCTGTGAATTTACGGACAGATTCCTGACTGAAATGAAGGTACAGCCCAATCACCTTAGGTGTGTTGGACTGAGCTGCTTTTATTTGGCTGTAAAATCAAACAAATGTCCCATTGGAATCTGACTTAATCCTAATAATTTAGTATAGGTTAACGGTTTCAGACTTGATAAGAATGGAAAAGATTGTATTGGAGAAGGTTTTTTTTTTGTGGGTACCGGGGGGTCGACCTCAGGACCTCGCGCGCCAGCAGGCGCCTGTGCCGCTGAGCGATATCACCGGCCCCTTTTTCGTATGTGGGATCCGGGAGTCGAACTCTGGCCATCGCACTTGCAAGGCAGGCGCTTACGCCGCTGAGCCATCTCACCGGCCCTGGAGAAGGTTTGTTGGAAAGTCAAAGCTACCACTGACTTTCAATTTCTACAACTCTATTATTCACTCATTCAAGAGAACTTGCCCTTTGAAAGGAAAAATAGCCTAAATTTTGAAAGACTAGAAGCTCCATTTAAGTCATGTCACTGCATGATCATATTTTCTAAAGAAAAGCCTTCTGTATTGGCCTTATCCATCATTGCATTGGAGATCAAAGCACAGAAGTGTGTAGAGTTAACAGAAGGAGTAGAATGTCTTCAGAAACATCCCAAAATAAATGGCAGAAATCTGACCTTCTGGCAGGAGTTTGTATCCAAGTGTTTAACTGAATATTCATCAAACAAGTGTTCCAAACCAAATTTTCAGAAGTTGAAGTGGATTGTTTCTGGGTTACTGCATGGTAACTGAAGCATAGTTACTATAGAATAACTCATTTTCTGGCAATTCCTGAAATGGTTCCTTAATTGGTAAATATGGTTGTTATTGTCTGTATAGAGAAAATTGTATAATTTTCTCCCACAATTGAAGTGCTGAAATACTATCTTCAAAATAAAGCAAATGGACTTGGAATAGTGAAATGGAAAAAAATGACATCACCAATCTAGTCAGCTAAACTTTGAAGGCATTTACTACATATAAGGTACAACATCCTAAGGAAAGGAGTTATCGAATCTCTAATATATATGTTAAACCTTTCATTAATTTAGCAGCTTTAGAAAATATACATCCTCTTTAATAACCTAAATATTTAAAGTAGCACTGAGGTAGTGATTTTTTTTGGTGTGAGTACCGAGGGTTGAACTCAGGACCTTGCGCTTGCCAGGCAGACACTTATGCCACTGAGCTATCTCACTGGCCCAAGGTAGTGATTTTTTAATTGCACATTTTGCTCTATGTAGTCCGAAGCTCTACCTCATTTAAAATTATAATAGGACCAAAAGTTTGATACATATGTGAACTAATTTGAAACTGTTAGTTTATAAGCAGGATCAATATGAACTTGAATATTATACCTAAAGAGAAAGCAATACAGAGCAGATTATCTCTGTTGGGTTTCTGAAAGTTGCCAGTATATCTCAACATGCTGCTATTGCAATTGTAATGCTAGAAAGTAATTATATTCATAATAGTTTTAAATTTAGTCACTGCGTATGTTCTATATGTTCTTGCTATCTAAATTGATTAATGTACAGTAATGATTGACTTATTCCTATTCAAAAATAAATGTTAACATTCAACACACCTACATATGATTATAAAATTTAAGAATTAAAAATTTACTTTTAACAACTAGCAGCATTTAGACAAAATTTATATAAGTAGATTTTTTTCTATACATAGATAATATCACTGCAGAAACAAAAATATGCAATAAATTTGAAGTCTTTCCCCACAACTGTGAACTATGGATTTCATAATGTTATAATGGATTTAAATTATGAAGCCTCAAAACATCACAACTGGATTAGTATTATGTTCTCCAACTTGGGAAAACTGCAATGCTGTAGTAGGATTGTTCAGAATTGAATTCATCTGTAAAACTAAATGCATAAGTGTGAAATACTTAGTAGAAGCCTGAAAAAGTGAACTGAATCTTCATTTCTAACATTAATCTAACTTTCTACATTGGATCAATATATTATATATAGGTGATATTGAAAATGGTAACGTACTTAATTTAAATGTTATATTTTAAATTATGAGATTTACATCAAAACCATTATTTCACACATATACTTTCTTAAGGCATGATTAGGTTTACATTCTAGATAATGTAATGGTTACTTGTCTCCCATGATGCAAGTAATAGATAATTAAGAGATGAAAATGTGATTGTTATATGGGAACTACATTTAAATTTAAAGACATTTTGCATTAAGTAAAAATACAGACCTAGTAAGTTTGGCATATTCATTGAGCTATTTTTAATATTTCTTCTATAAAAACAGGTTATGTTTGTATTGATGATAAAAATTTCTATATTGATTCTACTTCCTCAGTTTAGTTCTATTAAAAAAAACTTATGTTCTAAAAGATTACATAGTAACTCAAAATCAGTTATCACCCTGAAACTTGCTTAACCCTAAATTCTGGCTAGATAAATCACTCCAGAAGTTTTACTATGGACTATTTCTATAAAACTGCCATTGCTTCTAGTTCTTTTTTTTTTTAGGAATAGATTATACTTTCACAAATTTCTATACCATGTCTTAAATAAGTAAGCACCTTCATAATTATAAGATTGTGAGGCAGTACTTGAAATTCTCCATGTGAGTCAATGAATGTAAATATATATATATATATATATATATATATATATATATATATATATATATATATATACTTGTAAGCAGTTACTCAATGCTGCCTGATGCTTGAGTCTATCCAGAATGTATGTAACCAATTTTGACATAATGTTACAGATATATAAGCATTGAAACTAAATCAAAGTACCTCAATATATTCTGCCTTTAACATTTTGTAAACGATGTTTTGTGGATAGCTTCAGTTTTACCAAAAGGCTGATATATTTCAATACTTTGAAAACATCAGTATTAATTTTGAGTTGGCAGAGGTGACCTAACCAACTACCATTATGTTGGGTACAAGAGACATACCTTTCAATAAAATTATTGAAATGCAAAAAAGATAGAGTGATTACAAATTTATATATTCCAAATATAAGAACACCCAATTTTATATAACAAACTACTTGATGTAAAAAGGGAGACAAACAAACACTGGCTAACTTCAATACCACACTCCCACTAATGGATAGATGATCTGAACAAAAAATCAACAAAGAAATGGAGTTAAATTTCACTAAAGATTAAATGGTTTCTAAAATATTTGCAGAATATACCTCATTCCTCAAAAAGGCAAATTTTTCTAGAATAGATCATGTAATAGCTCAAAAAATCTTTATAATTAAAAAATGTTGAAATAATATCATTCATATTATTTGATCATATTAGAATAAAATTAGAAATTAACAACAAGAGAAACTGAAAAATTATATCAACACATAGAAATTGAGCAACATATTTTTGAGTAAAGAGTTGTTTACTGAACAAGTCAGAAGGAAAATTTAAAAATTCCCTGAATCAACTGAAAATAGAAATAGTGCATAAAAAATTTGTGGTTTACAGGAAAAACTGCAGCAATATGGAAATTTATAAATGAGTGCCCACATCAAAAAAAAGAGAGACACAGAGACAAAAAGAGACAGAGAGATCTCAAATAATATGCCTAATAATGGATGTCAAAATCTCAGAAAATCAAAGAAAAATTAGTAGAAGAAAAGAAATAATGAACAGTAGCAATAAATGAAATAGAGATTAAAGGAATAATGCAAAGGATCAATGAAATAAAGAGTTGGTTCCATGAAAAGAAAAACAAAATTGAAAACATTTTAGTTGTATTAACCAAAAGAAAAAGAGAAAATAGCAAACAAGTAAAATTAGAGGTGAAAAGGGACAAATTAAAATTTATATCCTAGAAAATCAAAGGATATATAGGAAAAATTTAAAGTTTATACCAGTGAGCTGGGAAAACTAGAAAAAAATGGAAAAGTTTCTGGACACATATTACCTAACAATATTGGAACAAGATGATGTAAAAATCCTAAATAAAGAAGTAACAAGTAATAAGATTTGATCAGCGATAATGTCTATCAAAAAGACCAGGCTTGAAGAGTTTCACTGCTATGTTTCACCAATTTTTTAAAAATTATTTTTATTTTACTAGTACATGTTTTGAGTACAGGAAGTTTACATTTATTTTGAGAAGTAGGTATACATACAGATATAACACAGATTGTTTCTTTTTAAAATCACCTTTACACCCAGCTCCCTCCCTCTGTCTCTAAATTCCCTCTCCCCATTTTCATTCTTGTTATTCTTATCTTGAGTTCAGGTATTAAAGAACTGATATTGATGCTCCTCAAACTATTTCATGAAATAAAGGGAAAGTAACCCTTCCAAACTCATTCTACAAATCAAGAATTATCCTACTATAAACCATCACAAGACAACAAAAAAGGAACTGTAGACAAAAATGCTGATAAAATAGATGCAAATATCTTCAATGACAAAATACTTGCAAGTATAATTCAAGAGAACATTTAAATGATCATAAGATATGATCCAGCTATCTTCAATAGAAGAATGCAAAGACAATTCAACATGGGCAAATTAATAAACATGATAGATTACAAAAATTGAAGCGATACTACAAATTATATAGTGACCTCAATAGATGAAGAAAAATGCTTGGTAAAATCTAGGAGTAGGGAAGAAGAGAAAAATGTTATTGAAATAGATTAAAATACGTTAAATGCATGTAGAAACTTCCCAAAATAAATCCCATTATGTAGTATTAAAATGCACTAATTAATTTAGAAATTCAACATCTATTTATGACACAAACCCTGAACAACTTAGATATAAATGAATCATATGTCAACATAATAAATTCTATATATGGCCAAACTATAATCAACACAAATAGAATGATGGAAAACAGAAATCACTTCCTTTAGAATATGGAGCAAAACACGACACTTTTTCAGTGTAATACTTGAATTATTATCCAGAACAATTAGGCAGGAAGAAATAAAAATGCATAAAATAGTAAAGGAGAAAGTCAAATTACCCATTTTTGCAAATGATATGATTCTGTATGTAAGAAATCCTAAAGATTGCATCAAATGATTATAAGCAAATTAAGCAGTGCAGCAGGATGAGAATTCAACATAAATATCAGTAGCTTTTCTATATAGCAATAATAAATGTTCTGAGGAAATAATCAGGACAGTAATCCCATCAACAATAATGACTAAAAGACAAAATACCTAGAAATAAACCTAATTGTGAATGTGAACATTCTCTAAAATTTCAAAGCTTTGAGGAACAAAATTAAGGAAAATACTAAAACATAGAAATCCCTCCCACACTTATAGATTTGAAAAATTAATATTGCTAAAAATAGCTGTACTATTCAAAGTAATCGACAGATTAAATGACCCATTTAAATACCAATGACATTCCCCACAGAACTCGAAAAAATTTCCTAAAATATATATGGAAAAGACATATATGCATATATATATATATATGAAGACCTTGAGTAGTCCAAGCAATTTTGAGCCAAAAAAGCAAAGCTATAAGAATCACTATAGGGCCGGTGAGATGGCTCAGTGGCGTAAGCACCTGCCTTGCAAGCGCGAGGGCCCGAGTTCGACTCCCGGATCCCACATACGGAAAAGGGGCCGGTGATATCGCTCAGCGGCACGGGCGCCTGTTGGCGCGCGAGGTCCTGAGGTCGACCCCCTGGTACCCACAAAAAAAAAAAAAAAAAGAATCACTATATATGATTTTAGGTTATATTACACAGCCATAGTAAGAAAACGAGTATTGTATTGGCAGAAATACAGACATGTAGACCAACAAAATAGAGTGGATGATAGAAAAATAAATTCAAGCATCTTCTGTCAACTAATTCTCAAGAAATTTGTCAAAAATATACATTGGTGAAAGAATAGCTCCTCATAAAACTGGTACTCAGAAAGCTGAGTAATCATATATATAAGATTGAAACTAGACCTTCATTTCTCACCTTGTATAAAAATCAACTCATAAAGATCTTAATGTAGGACCTGAATCATTGAAAGTATTAAAATATATGGGAAATATTTCAAGATATTTAACACAGGCAATGATTTCCTAGATAGTATTCCAATAGCCCAGGAAACAAAAACAAGGAATTGATTGATAGAATCAGAAAGAGCCTTGAAAACAAGGGAAAGAATAAATTTTATTGGGAATATACATAAATAAATGAGAAGCAGTAATAAATCAAACAATAGAAAAATGAAAAAAGAGGAATTTCTATATATATTTCAATAATAACATTTAATGCAAATGACCTTAATTCTCTAATTAAAGACACAAAGAGCAAATCAAATTAAATAATAAGTCCCAAATATATGTTGTCTACAAGAAACATATCTGTGGTGCCTTAACTAAGGGTCAACTTGTAATACCCAGCCTGACTGAATCAGCATGGTTCTGGGTGTGGAAGGCCCACCTGAGGATTGTTGCCAACAGCATAAAAGGAGAACTGGAGGGGAAGATGGTGTACTGTTGATTCTCGTGGAGTAGCTTGTCACGCTGATTTTCCTGATATGAACTCAGTTATTCTTATCACAGGACCTTAAGTCCTCACTGTTGTGGAGGATGGCTGCAGTTCTCTTCAGTGGAGCTCTGGTCCTTACCTTGAGTGTCACATCCTGGCCTCAGTGCAGATCACTCAGCTTGGTGGCACAGATCCATCACCCCCCTGGCATATACTTTCTAGCTTCCACCACTGGTCTTTGGGCCTTCCCAGTACAGATCCTTGATACAAACTAGCATGAGACATTGTTGTGGGCTCTAGGTCTCTAGCTGGACTCATGCAGGACATTGCCATGGACTCTAGATCTTCAGCTGTAGTCATTCAAGACATTGCCATGGTATCCAGGCCCACAGGTGGATTTTTTGCATCTCTAGTGCATGGACAGATTGCACTCTTCTGCATTTGATATTTTGGTGAATATTATAAATAATCCTATAAATTATGTGTGCTGTATTAAATGTATTCCCTTGCAAACCCTGACTACAAGAGTATCCCACCAGGAAAGACATACACAGGCTGAAACTGATATCAGGAAAATTATGAAAGCAAACGGGGTACCTATACTTAAAAGAGGTGCTTAAACTATGGGGTGAATGTGTAAATTTTAAAAACTATTGCACTAAAAGACACCAAGAGATGAAAGGAGGCAGAAGCAAAGGGAGCAGATGGGGTGCAAAAAGAATTCAGATGTATGTACATATATACACTTTTCCATGACTGCAAAAATTATGTACTGCAAATGTATACTAATAAAAATAAAAAGATATATTGCCATTAATCTCTCTCAAAATACTGCTCTGCTTCACTTCAGACACAATTATTTCAACATTCTTACCACTTTTTGAAGCAGTTTTGGAAGTCCTCTATCATGAGAGTCTTTATGAAGTGTGACAATGAATACAGTGAATCCCGCAGGCAAGAGCCATCCATCTGAAAGGCAGGCTCATAAAAAATTGATGGTGTGACCTTATTTACATTATTTGCTAGATACAGCACTGTGTAGTTTCTGTTACTTCCTGAAAATAAAAACAATCATGAAATGTAAACATTTTGAATTGATTATAGACATTGAGGAAGTCACACAGAACAACTAATGACACAAAAGAGGGCTATAAGAACTGCTTCAGAAAGTGACAAGAATGAAGATATATATGTGTTCAAAGTAAAGGGGAGGTATCTTGAGGGGTATTAATGGCAATGTATCTTTTACCATACTTTAAAAACGTTTAAACACTTACTGTTTTTTTATTATACCTCATATATATGTCAAAGTATATATCAAACTAAAATTAGTCAAATGACTAAAAAAAAGCCACTGCATATTGCTAAAGGGAACAATTTACCAAGAAGAGATAATAATTACAAATATATAGGCATCTGATGTCAATGCACTGATCCTCATAAAACAAAGACTACTTTACATACAGTGACAGATAGACTCCTATACCATTTTGACGGATGACTATAATGCCTCATTTTAAAAAACAGGTCATCCAAATAAATATTCAACAAGTAAATATCGAAATTAATCTGTACTATTTATCAAATTGATTTAACACATACTTATAGAAATTCATCCAATAACAGAAAAAAAAGTTTTTTAAACAGCTTATAGAACTTTCTCTCCTCCAAAAATAAGGTCATAATTAAAGTCTTTAGAAATACAAAAATTGAAATGATACTATGCATCCTATCAGATAATTATGAAGTGAAACTACAAACCAGTACAAAAGGAAAAAAAAGAAAATGTACAAATTCTTGTAGATTGAGTAATAAAACATTGAATGATGAATTGGGCTATTGAAGAAATCAGAGGGGAGCCAGGGACATATCTCAGCTGCACAGTGCCTGCCTGGCAAGCATGAGGCCATGAGTTTGATTCCCAGTACCATAAATAAATAAATAAAATAAGATAAAATAAAAAATCAGAGGCAAAATTTCAAAATTGCTAGAATCAAATAGTAATGGAAAAATGACCTCAGAATTTGTAAAACAATGAAATTAGTTGTAGGAGGAAACTTAATAGGTATTAATGTCTGCAGTAGAAAAAGTATAATACAAAATATATAACCTAATGATGTGTATCAAGGTCCTAGACAAACAAGAACCAAGCAAACCCAAAACTAATAGAAAAAAATGATAGAAATTAAATCTGAATTTAATGAAATAGAGCTTCAAAGAATGACACATAGAATTAATGAAACCAAGAGTTGATACATTGAAAAAGATAAACAATTTTGATAAACTCTTAACCATACCTCCTCAAAGAGAGAAGACCCAAATGAATAAAATTTGAAACAGAAAAGTGACATTACAAAAATACCACAGAAATCCAAAGGATTGCTGAAAAGTATTTTGAAAACTTTTATTCTAATAAATTGGAAAATCTGTCAGGATAAATTTATGGATAGATATGGTCTACAAAAATAGAACCAAAAGAATATAAAAACAATAGGCAATGAGATTAAACCAGTAATTAAAAATCTCTCAAAAAAGAAAATTTCAAGTCTAGGTAAATTTACTGCATAAAATTACCAGAACTTTGAAGAAATACCAGTGAACAATTATCCTCAAAATTTAGAAAATGAAGGAATGATACTAAATTCATCCTGTGAAGCCACTGTCACTCTGATAACAAAATCAAATTATGATTCAACAAAAAAGAAAACTTCAGAACATATCATTGAGTAATACAGGTGCAAAAATCCTCAATAAGATTCCTGCAAACAGAATTCAATAACACATTAAAAATATTATAGGGTAGAAGGATGGTTCTATGTATATAAATCAATAATTTTAATTCACCATAGAATACAGCAAAAAAATAGAACAAATGATATGAATCAAATGATTATTTCAGTAGGACTTTGGACAAAATTCAACATGCCTTCATAAAAAAACTGAAGGAAATATGTATAGTAGAATATTTCCTGAAAATAATAAAATCCGTATGTGGCAAACACATGCCCATCATTGTATTGATTAGGGAAAATCTCAAAACATTTTACTAAATCAGGAAAAAGACAAGGGTTTCCTCTCTCACCAGTGTTCTGCCATATAGTAGTTGAAATTTTAGCTAGGCCAAATAGGCAAGACAAAAAGTGTAATATTGGAAAAATAGAACTCAAATTATCTCCATTTGCAGATGAGAGAGTCTTAAATATAGAATACTCTAAAACTCCATGAAAACAAAGTTAAACCTTATAAACAAATGCAGTACAGTGGCAGTCCTTAGGTCATCATTGAAAAATCAATATTCCTGCACACCAGTGAACTCTGTGAGAAATCAGGAAAACTCAATTTACAATAGTTTCAGAGATTACCTAGGAAACAATCCAATCAAGGAGGTGAAAGAGAACTATAATAAAATTACAGAACATGGAAGAACTTAATTGAAGAAGTCTGTAGAAAATGGTAATACCTCCCTTGTTCATGGGTCAGCAAAACTAGTATGGGGAAAAATGGCCATATAACCAAAAATGACCTATAGACTCAATATCAAAATATCAAAAACATTCTTTTTCAAAGAGCTAGGAAAAATAATTCTAAAATTGATACGGAAGCACAAAAGACACAAAATGCCAAAGCAATTACAAATTTAAAAATAACAATGACAGAGGCATCAGTATATCTGGTTTCAAAACATAGCATAAATTCATAGTAACAAAAATCACCTGATACACACACAAAACCAGATACAGTATGTTGTCCAATGGAAAAGAAAAAATTACACAGAAAAACACACAAACAAATATAACCATCTGATTCTTGGCATAGAGATAAAACAACACATACACACACACATTAAAGAGAACACAGCCCCTGTAACAGATTGTGCTGGGAAAACTGGATATCCATGTATAGAATATTGACATTAGATTCCTATATCTCACCCAGTACTAAAACCAATTTAAAATGTTTTACATAACTAGATATTACACTGGAATGTTTTAAACTCCTAGAAAAAAATAAGTTAAATACTTTAAATCATATGCACAGGAAAAGGCTTCCTGAATAAAACTCCAGTAGCACAGGAAATAATTGCAAGAATCAACAATGGGACATCAAATTACAGTTTCCTCACAGCATGGGAAACAAAACACTGAAAATGCAACCTACAGAATGGGAGAAAAAATTACCAGCTACTCTTCCAACTTTAATATATGTGCCAACAAAGCGAGCACTGCCAGCTACTCTTCTAAAAATAATCAATGATGGAAAAACTAACTCAGTAGGTACTTCTCAATATAAGTACAAATGGCGAATCAGTATGTGAAAAAGCATGCAGCATTTAGCCTTTAGAGAAATGCAAATTAAAACTACAGTAGGAGGGCTGGGGATATAGCTGAGTGGCATAGCGCCTGCCTGGCAAGCACAAGGTCTTGAGTTCAATTCCCAGTATAAAAATCAAAAACAAAAACAAAAAAAAAACTACAGTAAGATCCCTTCACACCCCAGTTAAATGACTATCAGAAGAATACAAAAAACTAAAACAATAAATATTGTCTAGCATTGGGGGGACCAGTCTAAACAGTTGGTGGAAATATAAACTAGTACAAGCTCTATGGAAATCTGAATGGATGGTCCTTAAGTAGCTAAAAATAGAGATATCATTTGAACATACCATAATAATATTTGCATACCTGTGATTATTGTGTCACAATTCACAATATCTGAACTGTGGAAACAGCCTAGAAGCCCATCCACAGATAAATGGATAAAGTGTAATATACATACAAAATAAAGAAGAATAAAATCGTGACATTCGGTGGAAAATGTTTGAAAATTGAAGACCGTCAAGTTAAGCAAAATTAACTAGGTTCAAAAGGTTAAATATCACATGTTTTTTCCTATGTCAGCAATATAAAACAGGAAAGATGATAGGAAAATATTATTAGACATGAGTATGTAGTTCAAGGTGAGTAAGGAAGGAAAGAATGAGAATAAGCAGAATGGAAATAACAAAAATATCTTATACATGTGAACCAATATACCAAAATGTATCATTGTTGTAATGTGTTACTTTTAGACATTAATTATATAAAATCTTAAAAATACTTGTACTACTGCAGCGAATATGGAATCCACTCAGGTACTCATAAGCAGATGAATGCAAAAAGAAATATATATATATATAGAGAGAGAGAGAGAGCCCACCAACAGATAAATGAATAAAGTGTGATATATCATATATTATAATATTTATAATATAAAACATTATTCAGTCACAAAGAAGAATAAAATCCTGTCATTGCAGGAATATGAATGTGAGTAGAGGACATCATGTTAAGTGAAATAAGCCTGAAAGGGAAAGACAAATATCAAATATTTTCTCTCATACATGGATATTTAAAAAATAAAAGCTTAACCGAGAGTACAGGAGAGATTACTACAGACTGAGATGTGGGATGTAGGAAGGAGAGAGAAAGAGGGGGGAAATGATAGAAGAGTGGATGAACATGATCAATAATGTGCTTGATATATGCCTGCCTGAGAATATTATATCATTCCTATTCATTAGTAGAATTACCAGATGTTAATAATTACTTTTTTATAAAATCTGTTGGATTTCTTTCCTTAAAAAGAATTAACATAGTTTCTTTTTCAGTATTTATTCTTTAACTCAATTCATTGTATATATTGAGGGGAGCAATGTGAAATATATATATATATATCACTATTCTATTCAGATGAACAAGACCCCAGTTGCACAGGAAATATTGCAAAGAAACAACTGCCTCCTCACCATGTTAAAAACCTTTTGCACAGCATCATATCCATATTTATAGCAGCTCAATTTATAATAGCCAAATCTTGGAAACAGCCTAGATGCCTATCAACAGATGAATGGATACAGAAAATGTGGTTTTTATAAACAGTGGAATAAAACTCTGCCATAAAGAAAGATAAACTTGAGAGATTTTTTTAGGTAAATGGATGCACCTTGAGACCATATTTTAAGTGAACTAAATCAGACACATTTGTTTAGATATCACATTGTTTCTTTTGTGTGAGAAACCAAAAGTGTAAGTAAGGATCAAAATGGATGATAGATATTGGGAAATAGTAAGAAAATGTTCAAATAGGAAGGGGAAAAAGGGAGGGGATGGTGAAGGGAAAGAAAGGAAAAGGAAATAAAAGAGAATGGAAGGAAAATAATGGAAACAAAGCATTTGTAATTGGGAAGGAGAGGAGGGGTTGAAGGTTGGGGTGGAGAATGTGAATAAAAGAATTAAGATATATTATGTACAGGTACAAATTCCCTAGGAGGAATGTGATCAGTATGGATGAAAAATATGTACTAATAAACAATAAAGTTAAAAAACTTACTGCTTAGAAAATGGATCAGAGAATTTGGTTGCAGAGAAGGAACAGGACAATAGAAATGTTGGCCTGAGCACATCACAAGAACCAGCAGGACTCCACCTTTTGAAGCCTCAAATTTGCAAATGTGCAAGACTTTACTTTGTGAAGAGAGCCCCAAAGAACCATGTTCCAGAACAGGGTGGCCTAGAGAATTTTTTCCTCAGGATTGGATTTACAGCTCTCAGCATTCCAGCTACTCAACTCCCACTGTCAAGAGAGAAGGAAGACTAGATACAGCTCCAGATGGCTGCAGACATTTGCATCATCCATGTGGGGCTGATTTTATGTGCATGCAGAATGCAAGAGTTGTGGGGCCAGGAAGGTTTCCACCTAGATTTCAGAAGAAGGCCTGGGAGGCCTGGCAATGTGCCTCTGAGAGGGAAGTGTGTGAAGCTATGAGTGTGAAGCAAACGGTGAAGTGGAGAACCCAGGAGGGTGGAGAAGTCAAGAATGTGGATCATCTGAGGAAAGCTGGAAGAGTGAACAAAGCCGGCCCAAGAGAAAAGTTATGAGAGCTGCAACAACCCACAGTGCCAGCCATGCCCTTTGGAGTTCACATCTTGCCACAGATTTTCATAGCTGCTGGACATGGAAATATGGGTCTTAATGTCTGGCCTGCTAGATTTTGGTCTTGCTTGTGTCTCATTTCTATCTCTCATCCTATTTCTACCTTTGGAATGGGAATGTTTACTTTCTGCCATTTTATGTTGGAAATTTTTAACTTTCTCTTCATTTGTACAGGGCTTGTAGCTATGAGTTTGCCTTAAATCTCAGAGGAGTCTTGGGGCTAGGACTTTTACATCAACTCTGAAACTGTTAGGCATTTGGAAACTCCTAGAGATGGGCAAAGGCATTTTGCATAAAGGGGTACATGTGAGATTTTGGGGGGTTAAGGGTGGAATGTTATGGCTTGTATCTGGATTACCCCCAAAGACTCATGCACTCATAGTTGGGGCTCTTCAGAGCTGGGTGGATCTAAGGTGTGTGATACTGGGATTAAAGGTTTGTGGTACAAAATTAGTCCACTGATTGCTTAAGTGTAGTCCTGGGTGTGGATCATGAAACTGTTCACCCTTGGTATGAGTGACACTACCCAAAAGGCTTGTAGCCTGGATGGGATAAAATAGAAAGGCAGGCTTGCTGATGCTGCCTACTGTCATCCCTGCCGTAGACTGTTTCTTCTCACCCAAGCCCCTCTGCCATACCACTCTGCCTTGGAGCCAACCAACCATGGCCCAAAACCTTTACAAACTATGATCTAAAAAAATCTTTTCCTTCTTCAACTTTGAGTGTTGGGTACTTTGTCTCAACAACCAGAAAAGTAACTAAGCCATCCATCATCTTAAACATTTATGATTTTTTATGGTAAAAACATTCAAAAAGAGCTCACACCTATTTAGAAATATACAATGCATTATTGTCAGGTATATTCACATTATTTTGCAATAGAACACCAAAATTTAACCCTCTTATCTAACTGTTGCTTAGTAAGTATTGATCAAACTTTAATTTTCCCTTCATATTTACTCTCTCAAGTTTCTGGTAAATAAAATTTTACTGGGCCGGTGAGATGGCTCAGCGGCGTAAGCGCCTGCCTTGCAAGCGCGAGGGCCCGAGTTCGACTCCCGGATCCCACATACGAAAAAGGGGCCGGTGATATCGCTCAGTGGCACGGGCGCCTCCTGGCGCGCGAGGTCCTGAGGTCGTCCCCCCGGTACCCACCAAAAAAAAAAAAATAATAAAATAAAATTTTACTCTCAATTTTTATGTCATCAGCTTTCATAGATTTTACATATGCGTGAGATTATAAAGTCACTATCAATTTCATCTGTGGCTTGTTCCTCTTAACATAATCTGAAGAAAAGAAATTTGGGAAATTTAATGGAAGAAAAAAATTCTCACTTTTAGGAGTAATTTAAGAAAAATATCCACAAAACAAAAAGTGTAGTATGTATATAAAAACTATTTTAAAACTATGGTGGAACATAAAGGAATAAAGACAAATGGGAATATGTAGATGCTTTGTTTTTAGATAGGAAGACAGTATTGTAAAAATGTCAGAGCACAGAAATGTACATAGAAAGATGATGCAATCCCAATCTAAATGTCAATAGGATTTTCTCTGAGAAATGACATGATTTTAGCATTCATCTGGGCAAAACTATGTGGTTGTAACAAAGAAAAATTGAGAAACAAAATATGTTTGGAGATTACGTTAAGCAGATATTTAGATATATTGGGGTGATGAAATAATTGAAACACTTTGAAGAAGAGATATACAAACAAATGAAATAGAAGACAGTAATTTGTGGACCTCAGTCCAATAATGGACCTGGTGTATTTTAATAGATTTATTTCAAATTGGCAAATGAAATGGACAGTAACAAAAGGTATTCGTACACATTAGTAACAATTTGGGAAAACACAACTAGTGACTTCATTCTTTATACCTCTCTCCAATATCACTGATGAATATTTAATGAAACCTAATAATATCAAGTTTATTTTGAAGAATAAGCTTGTAATAATGGCTCAGGCTATATACAAAACCAAAACACTCCTAAATAACAAATGACTCAAACAAGATTTCACATGGGAAAATGGAGAGGAGAATCATTCAGAAGGAAACAGTTAAAATGGGGGGTGTTAAGGTATTGAAAATTATAAAAATGTGTTCAATTCATGTAACACATCCTCCAAACAAATATAACTATTATATATTACAAACTTGCACTAATAAATTATAAAAAATTGAGGCGGATGAAAACCAAGTAGAATGTACCAACTTCGTTTTTGTGTGTGTGTGTGTGTGTACTGGGAGTCAACCTCAGGATCTCGCACACCAACAGGCACCCGTGCCACTGAGTGATATCACCGGCCCTTTTTTCATATGTGGGTACCGGGAGTCAAACTCAGGACCTTGCGCTTGCCAGGCAGGCACTTATGCCACTGAGGTATCTCACCGGCAAATATGTACCAACATTTAACGGATACAGGTAAAGCAGTATTTACAGGGAATGTTATAGTAGTAAACAGTTACACTGAAAAATAATCAATATCTCAAGGTAATAACCTAAACTCCTAACTCAAAATAATAAACACACCTTAGAAAATGAAGAGCAATCCAAACTCAAACCAAAGGAGAAAGGAGGAGAGTATAAAGATAGGAGTGAAAATAAATGGAAAAGAACAGAAAAAAAATGGTAGAGAAAATAATTAAAACCGAAAGCTGGTTCCTTAACAATATCAATGTGATTAATAGACTTTTAGCTAGAATGAACTGGAAAATAGTTAAATATTAATATAAGGAGTTAATAAACTAAATTCCATTGACTTCACAGAAATACAGACTGTAGTAAGAGATTGTTTTGAATAACTATTTACCAAAATATCAGAATTTTTAGAAAAAATAAATAATATTTTACAAAGCTACAACTAAAATTAATAAAAGAATAGAAAATTTGAATATACTGAATAATATAGATAATAAATTAGACTTTTTAATTTTCCTACAAAGAAAAACCTAGCCCAAATGTCATCGGTGAAAAATTCTATGGAACATTTAAATAGAATAAATTACTTTCTTATCACTGAGATACAATACCCAATACCTGCAACTTTAAGGGGGAAAGATTTATTTCAGCTCACACTTTGTAGAGGTTTCAGTCCACAGTCAGCTGCCTCCAAAGAGGCAGCATGTCAGCGAGGCATGGCAGAGGAGTAATAGTTCATGGAATGGCAGCACAAAGCTGAGAGAGAGTGAAGGGAAGTGATGGGAAAAGATAAAACCTTGTAGGCCATGTCCCCAGTGACCCATGTCCTCTGACCATGCTTCACCTCCCAACATTACATTTAGCTATGAACTCATCAGTGGACTAATCCACTGATAAGCATCATGCTTTCACGATCCAATCACCTCCCAAAAGCCCCATCTATGAGCTCCTGAGGATTTGGGGGAACATCTAGATATCAACCAATGCACAATCATTACCAATATGTCACAAGTTCCTTCCAAACACAAAATGTGAGTGCTCATTCCATGAGTCCTGTATCATTCCAGTACCACAACCAAAGATATCAAAAGGAAAGAAAACTATAGATCAATATCTCATTGGAATATAGGTGCAAAAATGCTCAACAAAGTACTAGAAAGTAAAATTCAGAAATATAAGAAAATGTTTCTAAGCCATGAATAAGTGGATTTATGCCCAGAATTTAAGGTTGGATTAACAGATGAAAATCAACTAATGTAATACATCATATTAATACAGTAAAAAGCAAAACCATGAAATTTCAATAGACACAGAAAACCATTTGACAAAATATGATAAAAGCACTTTGCAAAATATGAACAAAAAGAAATTATCTCAACTTGAAGTGGCATGTTTATGAAACATCCAGAACTAACACCATACTTAACAGAAAAAGGCTGATTGCTTGCTCCTCAAGACTGAAAACAAGGCAAGGAAGTCCACTCATCATTATTTTTCAACAGTGTACTAGATGTTCTAGTCAGAGCGATTAAGTAAAATAAAGAACTGAAAGTCCTTCATCTTGGAAAGGAAGAATTTAAACCAGTACTATTTGCAGATGATATGATAATACTATACTATTCAAATGATATAGATAATGCTAAGGAATACAATGAAAACTGTTAAAACTTATAAACAAGAATAGGCTTTCTGGGCCGGTGAGATGGCTCAGCGGCATAAGCGCCTGCCTTGCAAGCGCGAGGGCCCGAGTTCGACTCCCGTAACCCACATACGAAAAAGGGGCCGGTGATATCGCTCAGTGGCACGGGTGCCTGTTGGCGCGCTAGGTCCTGAGGTCGTCCCCCTGGTACCCACAAAAAAAAAAAAAAAAAGAATAGGCTTTCTTAAATGTTGCCAAAATAAGTGTGCATACACATGGCAAAGAATGAAGTTCAATTTCTTCCTTACAACACACATTAAAATGAACTCAAAATTGATTACGGACCTAAATGTAAGAACTAAAACTGTAAAACTCTTAGAAAAAACAAGGGAAAACTGTCATGATTTTAATTAGGCAATAGTTTCTTTCATTTGATACAAAAATGCAAACAACAGAAGAAAACTGGACAAACTAGACTTAAACAAAAGAAATCTTCAACCAATACTGCTAACAATGAAAAAATGCAACCCATAGCATAGAAAAAGATACTTCCAGATCTTATATTTGATAAGGAACCTAAACCCCATATATTAAAATAGCTCTTACACTTCAACTATAAACAAAACCAATTAAAGAATAAGAAAAATATTATAATAGATATTATCCAATGCTGATGTAAAATGGCTAATTACATTCTAAAAATGGTTCAACATCATTAGCTATTGAGTGAATGGAAATCCTAAACACATCAACTACTTCACATCTGCTAGAATGAGTATAATCTAAAAAAAGCAGGTAAAAAATATATTGGCAAAGATGTAGAGAAATTGTGATCATCTTACATTGTTGGTGGGAATGCAAAATGAAACAATGATTTTAGTAATGAGTTTGAAGATTTCTTAAAATTGAAATATAGACTTAATATATGACCCGGTTAACCTGCTTTGTAATTTATGGATAAGTTTATAAGAAGCTGCAGCATGAAGTCATAAAATGTCACTGGATTAGTAATCAGAAAATCCAGGTTCTAGATCTTAAGATTAACTAAACTTCAGAGTGGCTTTTGGCCTTAATTTTCTCATCTATAGAAGAAAATTGGACTAGACTGGTAGTTTTTAAAATGTGTTCCTGGGCCTCTAAGAAACATACTTCAAAAGGCACTTCAGTAAGCAAAAGGAGATTGAGAAATTGGACTCTGGGCCAATATCTCCACTCTTCCAGTGTATCCGCATTTTTTTTTCTAAATTTTTGGTTCCTTGTGAGATTTCTTATTAAGAAAAGGCTTCGTTGCATACCCAAACTACCAACATGCAAACACAGCATAGATGATCTCTGAGATCTCTCCTGGTGTGGACAGTCTAGAACTTTAAAGGAAAGGGCATAGATACAAATGTTCTATCTAAAGAAGACTGTAAAATCCTACTTCATGTTCACAGGTATATCCACCATACAGAGAAAAAAGAAAGAAAGAAACACAGCTTACTGACCTCAGCTTCTTTAGTTCTGATGCCCTTAGTTTCTTTTGATCCCTGATCTCTAAATTTGTGGTGGTAGAAAGGGGGAGTCTAGGCTTTATTATGATGTGGTTTTGTCCCTCTCCCACTATGCACTATTCAGAAAAGGTAGGAAAGAGTTATTATTTAGGTAAGACTTCAAAACTGGAAAGCCAACAAACTTGAAGTATTTTTCTCACCATATTGTGCTCTATAATCTCTCCCCTTCCATCTTTATTTACTCTTCTTTTCATTTTCTGGTTGCAACAAGTCTAAATGTGAATGAAATATCCCACAGCTTCAGTCAGATCCCACAGCACAAAGAAGTGTGTTGCTGTCATCAATTGATTTACATCTGGAATCTCAAAAAGAGGATGAAGCATGTGCAAGCCTGGGAACATGTATCTTAATAGGAACCTTGATGCTGCATTGGGTAAAGTCTGAGCCAGAGAAGACAATGAGAATCTTCTTTGCTTTAGCAAGAAAAGAGGTACAGAAATAACAAGCCTCCATAGAAGATATGAATTGATTGATAGGAATGGGATCCATAAGGAATAGAGTGAAATGTCAAATGGGAACCCTCAGAAGTTAGATTTCAGCTTATTCCACAAAAACTTTAGAAAGGATAAAAGAAAACTGAAGCTCAAACTGCTGGGATAATCTACAAAGTAGACAGTAAATTTAGTGGCAGAGGATGCAAAGAGCCATTGCTTTGTCAGAGCTGCTACCTCTTCTGTCTACTGCTCACTGCCAGTAACCCTTATTCATTTCTGAGATAGTTAGATGTAAAAGAATATGTTACTTAAGAATGGAATCCCCTTAGTGTTTTCAATCTTGAGAGTAAGACTGCCCAGAGACCAAAACTTTTACAAGTGGAGTCAGAAAGAATTCAAGTTCATTTTAATAAACACTCATGTTAGTGCCTACTAAGTGCCATAAACTGTGCCTGGCTAAGAAGTTCACAAGCTAATGGTAGAAGGAGTAAACACAGAGTAGTATGGTTTATATGTACATGTCCTCACAAAATCCCATGCACTTATCAGTGGAAGTTGGAGTTTTGTGTGGTGATTGGATAATAGGGACACGATACTCATCAGTGAATTAATTCACTCATGAGTTTTTAACAATTGTTATGTTGGTCAGAGGTGGGTCACTGTGGGCATAGCCTGGAAGGGTATTTCTCCCTCCTCTGCTCCTCCCTTCATTCTCTTGGCTCCCTGGCTGCCATGAAGTGAGCAGTTCTCCTTCTTCCTGCCCCTCAGCAATGCCAACCTGCCTTTGAACCAGCTAACTATGGACTGAACTGCTACAAACTAAGCCAACATAAATCTGTTCTTCCTTAAGTTGTGGATGTTGTGCATTGTGTCTCAGTGACAAGAAAATTAACTAAGACACAGTGTTTCAACACAAAGTAGTAAACTGATTGATAGTCAAAATAACACTTCACAGAATTATAAAGGAGGGAAAATCAAGTGAAATACACATAGTTTCATAGATCAGAGTTGGAAAGAAATAGAGAACATGAGGTCCGGTTCCCTCCATCACAGGGCAAAAATGAGGCTGAGAATACTGAAAAGTATTTTCCAAGGTCACAGAGCCAGCCAACATCAGAGATGGACCTCCAGTTTACAGAATCAGGATCAATCAGCCCTCCACCATTCTGCACAGATAATAACATTTTTGCTTATTTTAAGATCACCCTTTCTGATTATAAATTACACCAGGTCTCTTCCCCCAATAAATGTTTAGGAAAAGTCAGTGAAGAGTTTGTGCAGTTTGTACAACATACCTGTTTATCTGAATAAGCAGAATAGATCAGTTTCTGTGTGTCCTGTATCTTTCTATGATATGTGCTACTTGAACGGATCTCATACACAAATCTGACATTAACTTGTAGTGTAGCAATACAGGGAGTCCAATGTTAATCATACCAGAATCAGTGGAATTCTGCTTGAGAAGGAAATCATTTGAGTCCCCTTCTCTCTCTACAATTTCAACAGATGTAGTCTCCAATATTCTCAGGGTAGGATAAGGTGAGGCAAGTTTTCCCCCATCTAATTCAACTTAATGTTTTCATATTGCTGTCAAGTTTTCATCCAACCCTTTCTTGTGCACCTCCAATTACAGGGAGCTTACTGTCCTCATAATAAATCTGTTAGAAGGCACACTCTTGTTCTAAAAATCATATGTGTGGTTCCTTAAAGTTTCATTGGGTTGGTCTCCTATTCTTTGTAAAGGTGTGAAAACCACAATTATGTCATCTTGAGTTATCAGTTCTCTATACTCAATGGTTTTACAATTCAATGTCCAAATATTCCTCTTGGTACCCAGATTCTGTCGCTATCCTTGAGTGTGATTCACTGGACTCATTTTTGCTTGGGCTAAAAAATAAAGTATGAGGAAACATACTCTTTCTTATATTGTTAGTGAGAATGCTGCTTGGCAGAGATTATAGATTGGGAAATATGGCAACTTCTATAAATAAATATTTTAAATATGTATATGTTAAAATTCACGAACGCTACTTCTAAAATCCATCCTACAAAAGAAATAAAACAGTATTAGTGGATAGAGAGATGAGATAAAAATAGACAGATGAAAGGTAAATAGGTAGATAGATGGGTAGAGAGAGAGTTATTATTGCATATCATAAAAATTAACTGGAGGAACTTAAGTGTCCATTAAAAGAGTATTGATCCAAAAATTTACTATACTCATATTATAAATAAAATATTAACACTGATATAATAGAAGTAGATCTACATAATAATATGAAAATGTGTGCAAGGTACATTAAATGAAGACTAAGTAGAAAATTAGCATATTGGAAGTGAATATGCATGGTATCATTTCATCTTTGTAAAAAAAATTACATGTGGATATGCTTATATGAAAACAAATCTTATAGACATAAGAAGCACCTGAAAAGATAAACACTAAATTACCTCTGAAAGTGGGTGGAGGATAACTTTCTTTTTTCCTTTCCAAATTTCTATATATTGGTTTTAATGAACATGAGTTAATTTTGCAAATTAAAATAAATTTACAAAATCAAAAGGTTACTGGAGAAACCATCTCACAACTCCTCTAGTCCTTCATTCATGACAATCACCACATGGGTATGTATACAGTCAGAGAAACATGAAGTTGACTGGGGGTTTAAGTCAAAGCTCTTCAATTTATCAGCACGTTACCCTGGTGAAGTTACTTAGCATGTTTGTAACTCATTTTCCTCCTCTGTGAAATGGGAATAAATAAAGTACTTACTTCATGTATTTGTTAAGAGAATTAAATGGATTAATACATTTAAAGCATCTAAGAGGTGTTGGCACATAATATATGTTTAATAGATATTAGTAATCATAATTATTAATGTATTTAATCAATTCTATCCATTTTGTGGCCAAGACTTGAAATATCTATCATCCTTAACTCCTTCCTTACTCTCATTATTCACAATAGATCAGCTACTGTCATGTTTCCCTGAAAATAAGACTGGGTCTTAAATTATTTTTTGCTCCAAAAGATGCAATAGGACTTATTTTCAGGGAATATCTCATTTTTTTTTATGACAAGAACTACATTTATTCATGTAAAATAATTTACATTTGTTCAAATATAGTCATGTTATCTTCTTCTGGAACATTGTCATAACTCCTTAAATCTCAAATTTCAGCCTGAATTTATTGCAACTCCATCTCTTATAGAATCATTGTCCCCAATCTCTCATGTCTAGCTGTAGAGCTTTCCTTAAATGAGCATTTCTTGTCCATGTAGCTTGTTCATACTGAATTCTCAACACAGCTGTCAGTGATTTTTGTCCTATGAATTCTTCAATCAAGTCACAACCTCTTGCAGGCTGGGCTTCACAAAGTTTATATTACATTAAGTCTTAACTGAAGTCTTATGAGACAAGAGTGACAACAAAAATGATGACAGTTAAAAATGATGGTCCACACAAAAGTGATGAAAACATGCAGTCACCAAAATTCAGAAAATGTTTCTTTATTTCATATGAATACATTAGGTACATCCATTACAATACACAGTATATTCAATTAGGAAAATTCATATTAGACCTGAAAGCATCCATTTGATATCAAGTACTCACATTATTCATGTCTGTGTCTTTACTCTGGTCATTTGGCAATATGTCTCGAGTTTATCTGTTTACCTATGTATTTACCTCTTCTCCAAAAGTGCATGTTTGGGTAATTACAGATATTTAATTCTAATTCACATTATCACTTACTTTAAGTATAAATTTCAATAATATAGTTTATTTATATTCAATTTTATATTAATAGTATCATTTTATAATTTAGTAGGTCTATTGTGGGTTACAACAGACAACTAAAAGCATGTGTTTGGCTGGCAATCTTAACTGGGGATTATTTGGGGTGTAGGACATGTAAACATCCTGAAAAATTATTCTAGGGTTATTTTCCAGTTCTGTCTTTTTTTGGGGGGAATAGAATAAGTCCCATATTATATTAGGTAAAGCTATATGCAATTTCCATTTCTGTACTACAGAAACAGTTGGATATCAGTCAGTTCATATCATTCAACCTAATGTCTCCCTAAGATTTCACAAATCTCTTTATTATTTCCTACATTAAGACATTAGACCTTGACTTTTTTTTTTTATTTTAAAGAGAAGAAAAAACAAAACAAATCAAAAGAAGAACAAATTTTCAAACAAACATAATAGGAGGGTAACAATGGTTAATACATTACGTATTACTATCTTTAAGTTAGTTATTCAGGACACCAGACATTAGCATTCAATTGTCCAAACATTATTGGCACAAACCTTACTCTTCAATGAACTAAGTAAAAATGGTAGTGTATCTATCTTAACCATCATATATATATATATATACAATTTTTTTCCCTTTCCCTTCTTTCTTTTCCCTATTCCAGTCTCTCTTTCCTTTTGACCAGTTTCTTTTTGATTCACCATATCTATTGTACATTTTGGATCTTATTTACTCTTTCAGTTTCTCATACTAGAGAGATAATACGATGCTTACACATGTGCTTCTGGTTTATTTCACTTATGAGTATTTTCTCGAGTTGCATCCATTTACCTATAAAAGTCTCCAGTTTATCCTTCTTTAGGGCTGAATAGTACTCCATTGTATAAAAATACCACATCTTTCTTATCCATTCCTCAGTTGATGTGCATTTGGGTTGTTTCCAAGATCTGGCTATTACAAATTGTGCTGCTATAAACATGGGTGCACATATATCGCTGTGGTACGATGGTTTTAATTCTTCTGGGAAGATGCCCAGAAGGGGAATAGCTGGGTCAAATGGGACCTCCAACCCTAGTTTTCTGAGGAATCTCCACACTGACTTCCACAGTGGCTGTACCAGTCGACACTCCCACCAACAGTGAAGAAGGGTTCCTTTTTCCCCACAGCCCCTCCAGCATTTGTTATTAGTTGATTTCTTAATAGTAGCCATTCTTTCTGGGGTGAGATGGTATCTCAGTGTTGTTTTAATTTGCATCTCTCGAATGACTGGTGATGTTGCACATTTTTTTGTATATTTATTTGCCATTAGTATTTCTTCATCTGAGAAATGTGTATTCATCTCAGATGCCCATTTTTGGAGTGGGTCTTTAAATTTGGGAGGTCTGATTTTTTTGAGTTCTTTATATGTTCTCGATAGTAATCCTTTGTCTGAGGAACAGCTGGCAAACATTTTTTCCCACATTGTGGGTTGTCTTTTCACTCTGTTGGTGATTTCTCTTGCTGTGCAAAAGCTTTTTAATAAGATGAGATCCCAGTTATTGATTCTTTGGGATAGTTCCCGTGCGGTTGAGTTTTTATTCATAAAGTCTTTGCCTACACCAATGTCTCCAAGGGTTTTACCTATCCTACCTTCCAGCAGATTTAATGTTTCTGTTTTAATATTTAGATCTCTGATCCATTTTGAATTTAGTTTAGTGCATGGTGAAAGATATGGATCTAGTTTTAATCTTCGGCATGTGTAGAGCCAGTTTTTCCAGCACCATTTATTAAAGAGGCTATCTTTCTTCCAGCGAATGTGTTTGGCACCTTTGTCAAAGATAAGGTGGCTTAGTATGTCTGGGGTTGTTTCAGCATCTTCTAATCTGTTCCATTGATTTTCAGGTCTGTTTTTTTGCCAGTACCACACTGTTTTTATCACAGTAGCTTTATAGTATAATTTCAAGTCGGGGATTGTGATGCCCCCTGCCTTGCCTTTGTTACCCAGAATTGCCTTTGCTATTCTAGGTCTCTTCTGATTCCAAATGAATTTTAGGATTGTTTTCTCTAATTCTGTGAGATATGCTGTTGGAATTTTGATTGGAATTGCATTAAATCTGTATAACAATTTTGGAAGTATGGCCATTTTCACTATATTGGTTCTTCCTATCCAGGAGCAAGGGATATCTTTGCATTTTCTGATATCCTCTTCAATCTCCTTTTTCAGAGTACTGTAGTTTTCAGTATAGAGGTCTTTTACATCCTTCGTGAGGTTGATTCCTAGGTATTTCATTTTTTTGGATGTTATTGTGAAAGGTATTGTTTCCCTAATTTCTCTTTCAGTAAGTTTGTTATTTGTGTACAGGAAGGCTATTGACTTTTGAGTATTGACTTTGTATCCAGCTACACTACTGAATTTGCTTATTAAATCTAGCTGTTTTTTAGTGGAGTTTTTGGGGTCTTCTGTGTAGAGTATCATGTCATCTGCAAATAATGATAATTTAACTTCTTCCTTTCCAATCATTATTCCTTTTATTTCTTTCTCTTGTCTAATCGCTCTGGCTAAAGTTTCCAGAACTGTGTTGAATAAGAGTGGGGACAGTGGACATCCTTGTCTTGTTCCTGATTTTAGAGGGAAGGCTTTCAGTTTTTGGCCATTTAGTATAATATTGGCTGTTGGTTTGTCATAGATAGCTTTTACCAGATTGAGATAAAGACCCTCTATTCCAATTTTCTGTAGGGTTTTTATCATGAAAAGGTGCTGGACTTTGTCAAAAGCTTTTTCTGCATCTATTGAGATGATCATGTGATTTTTGTCTTTGGTTCTGTTAATATGCTGTATTACATTTATTGATTTACGTATGTTGAACCATCCCTGCATCCCTGGGATGAATCCAACTTGGTCATGGTGTATAATCTTCTTGATGATTTGTTGGATTCTGTTTGCCAGTATCTTATTAAGGATTTTTGCATCTATGTTCATTAGGGAGATTGGCCTGTAGTTCTCTTTCTTAGTTGGGTCCTTCTCTGGTTTTGGTATCAGGGTAATGCTTGCTTCCAGGAATGAATTTGGGAGTATTGCTTCCCTTTCAATTTCATTGAAAAGTTTGAGAAGTAGGGGCGTTAGGTCTTCTCTAAATTTCTTGTAGAATTCGGCAGTGAATCCATCAGGGCCTGGGCTTTTCTTTGTTGGGAGGTTTTTAATTACATCTTCAATTTCATTGGCTGATATTGGTTTATTTAGGATTTTTAAATCTTCTTGATTCAGCTTTGGTAATTCATACGAATCTAGGAATCTGTCCATTTCTTCTGCATTTTCCATCTTAGTAGAATATAAATTTTCAAAATAGGTATAGATGATCTTCTGGATTTCTGCAGGGTCCGTCATGATATCACCCTTTTCATTTTCAATTGCATGGATTTGAGTCTTTTCTTTTCTTTTTTTAATAAGGTTGGATAAGGGTTTGTCAATCTTATTTATTCTTTCAAAGAACCAACTTTTTGCTTCATTGATTCTTTGTATTGTTTTTTTATTCTCCAATACGTTAATTTCTGCTCTGATCTTTATAATTTCCTCCCTTGTACGGGCTTTTGGCTTAACCTGCTCTTCTTTTTCTAGAAGCTCGAGGTTCACCCTTAAGTTGTTTATTTGCGCTTGCTCTATTTTCCTGATATAGGTGTTTAATGCTATAAATTTCCCTCTTAGGACTGCTTTCATTGTATCCCATAAGTTCCGGTATGTTGTACTGTCATTATCATTCAGTTGTAGAAAGTGACTAATTTCTTCTTTAATTTCATCTCTGACCCATTGGTTGTTCAGGAGGATGCTGTTTAATTTCCATGTGTTTAGGGAGTTTTTGTGGGATCTTTTGGCATTGATTTCCAATTTCATTGCACTATGGTCTGATAATATGCATGGGATAATTTCAATTCCTTTGCATTTACTTAAGCAGGTTTTATGAGCTAGTATGTGGTCTATTTTGGAGAACGTCCCATGTGCAGCTGAGAAAAATGTGTATTCTGATGTTGTGGGATGGAACACTCTGTAGACATCTACTAAGTCCATTTGTTCAAAAGTTTGGTTCAGTTCTACTATTTCATTATTGATTTTCTGTCCAGTTGATCTATCTTTTTGTGACAGTGGAGTATTGAGATCTCCCAATATAATTGTATTAGTGCTTATTTGATTTTTCATGTCCTTTAGTACTTGTTTTATATAGCTGGGTGCATTGGTATTTGACGCATATATATTTATGATCGTTATCTCTTCCTCTTGGATTGTTCCCTTTACGAGGATGTAATGACCGTCTTTATCTCTCTGAATCCTTCTTGGCTTGAAGTTCACTTTGTCTGCAAAAAGAATAGCTACCCCTGCTTTTTTCTGGGTTCCTGTGGCATGGAGTATTGTTTTCCATCCTTTGACTTTCAGTCTATGAATTTCTTTCTGAATTAAATGTGTTTCTTGTATACAGCATATTGTTGGATCTTGCTTCTTGATCCATTTTGCCAGTCTGTGCCTTTTGATTGGTGAATTGAGACCGTTAACATTGATGGTTAAAACTGATATGTATTGACTTGTCATGATATTTTCCTGTTGTTGGTTCCCACTCTTTGTTTTTCTGCTTTCCGGCTATTTAATTATTTGCCCTGCCTGGTGGATTCCTTCTGTTGGGGTTCCTATCTCTTTCTAGAATGTCCTTCAGAACCTTTTGGAGTGCTGGTTTTATTGGTCATAAATTTTCTCAGATGTTCTTTGTCATGAAAGTATTTTATTTCTCCATCAATTTTGAAAGATAGTTTTGCAGGGTACATCAATCTGGGCTGAAAATTATTTTCCTTTAGAGCTTGCAATACATCATTCCAAGCTCTTCTTGAATTGAGGGTTTGTGCTGAAAAGTCAGCTGTGATTCTGATGGGTTTTCCTTCATAGGTGATTTGTCTCTTCTCCCTAACAGCTTTTAAGATTCTGCCCTTCTGTTGAATTTCTGGGATCTTGACTATAATATGTCTGGCTGAAGTTTTTCTTTGATCATGTCTAGTTGGTGTTCTAAAAGCTTCACTTATAGGGGTGTCAAATTCCTTTTCTCTTCCAGGAAAGTTCTCCCTGATTATGTCTTTGAACAAGGTTTTAATGTCGTTGATGCTATCTCCTGCTTTTTCATTTATTCCAATTCTTCTTAAGTTGTTTATCTTTGAGTCATCTAACAGCTGCTGAATTGATTTTTCATGGTCCCTTGCTATTTTTAAGAATTTTTCCATTTCATGATCACTAATTGCAAGCCTGTCTTCTATATCTGAGATCCTGTCCTCGCATTGGCTTATTCTGCTACAAATACTTTCAATGGAATTTTTTATCTCTTGGATATCTGCTTGAATCTGCCTTATGGATTCCATTTCTTTCCTATGCTGAGCATTCATGGTTTCTATAGTTTTCTTAAGTTCATCTATTTTTTTGTCTGTATCAGCTATAGTGTCCTTAAGCATGGTCTTCATTGTAGACATTATCTCTGCAGTTATCTGTGAGATTATTTCTGTTTTAATTTTTTCCAGAACCTCATTCAGTTGCTTTGTTGTTACCACTTCAGATAGGCCAGGTGGGTGGCTTTCGGATTGTCCCACCTCGTTGCCCCCTAGGTTTGCCTTTGGTGAATTGGATGTGTGGGATTGCATCTTGTTTAAGTGTCGTCTCATTTTTTCTTTCTTTAATTCCTGGGGTGATGTTTGCAAATTACCTATAGTAGGTTACTTAGACCTTGACTTTTGTACCAGTTAGTCTTTTAACTTGTGTCCCTTATCTGATTATCTTCCTACGGTGATCTTCTTTACATATATACCTTTGATACAGTCATCACTGTAAACTTACTAATCATCCTTCATTCCATTCAAAGGCCACCAATTGGTTCCTATTGATCATGAAACAATCATCTTCCCCATATCTGACACATCTAACAGGTAATGTTCATATGTGTGTTTCTTTCTCGTGGAAGTACTCAACTTGTTGCATTATTGCCAAATAAATGGTGTGGGGGAAGTGAAGCACATTTTATGTAAAAATTTTTGATGTGTTATTCATAAAAGCATTTTACAAGACTGTGAATAATGAAATCAAACATTTAAATTAACTTGGCAATTTTGAATGATGCTGAAAGATATTTACCTGATAACTTTATATGTTTTAAAATCATTTCCAGTGATGATTTTGTTTTTAATGAGGAACAAAAGTGAAGGAAGCAGCTGGCCAACTTCTGGGCAACTTTCTCTGGATTTGAATTGAAACGTCTCTTTATCTTATTTGAAACCATAGATAAGTCAATGATAACTGCACACTAACCCCAACAAGGTATTATGGTTTGCAATTGCTTTTCTCACCATTTCAATTGAGCCTAAAATTTAAAAGACAATTTTTGTGCTTATAATAATGTACATTGTATATATCCATTGAATGCCAACTATGGAATAGGAATTATGTTCTTTGGTAATCTCAACAGACACATTCATATCTCATTATCACTCAGGCAGAGAGTAAATACAAAGATATTAGACACCCTTTATTTATCTGTCTTTTCCATCTGCCTAATATGGATGTGCCTAAATGTAAAAAAAAAAAAAAAAAAAAAAAAATATATATATATATATATATATATATATATATACATATATCGGCAAAGTTACAGCTTATGTACCGTACAACTTTCAAGACCTTACGATCACAATTGCTCATTACAGAATAAATGAGATATAAGACTGGGTAAAATATAAGGGTGACGGTTTTATAGGTTTTATGTAACTTTCAGTAAGTTGCTTACAACCCCATCATACCTGCTCTCCTACTCATTAAAGCACATTAAAATAAACCTTAATAAAAATTGTCTTATTGTATGATAACTTTGAGTCTACTTTACTTGATTTTCATTTCAAATAAATCATTTGCAAACATTAGTACTATAACTCTTATGGGTAACTGATTAATTTTGACACATCAGTGCCTTGCAACAAGTGGTCTGGTCTTCTAAATAAAGGCCACCTTTAGCTGGCCTTCAAGAGAGATTGTACTCTGGCATTCATTTGTAATTTTGTAACTTTTCATACCCAGTGTTTTAACAAAATTGATCTCTACACTAGATTTCTCTGTAGTTGCAATAAGGCACAGTGCATTCTCTTAATATCAAGAACTAGTACTGGAGCCAGAATTCAATCTCAGGCAGGTAGCTTGGTTCCAAAGTCCAGGCATTTGACCACTACACTTTAGTGTCTCTCATACAGTTCTTATATTAGAGCATTTGCCATCTTCCTGGAAAGGAGGCAAATCTCTTTCTTGTTCATTTGCATCTTCTATGGAAACTTTCTTATAGTAAATAAATTAAGTTAATATAAGTAATATATATTCAGTTTAATACTAAATCAATACACCAGCTTGATGGTATGGTCAAAAAGTAATCAGCATTTAAAATAAGTATATTAGGGGCTGGTGAGATGGCTCAGCGGCATAAGCGCCTGCCTGGCAAGCGCAAGGGCCCGAGTTCGACTCCTGGATTCCACATATGAAAAAAGGGCCAGTGATATCGCTCAGCGGCATGGGCACCTGCTGGCGCACAAGGTCCTGAGGTCGACCCCCAGTACCCACAAAAAATAAAATAAAATAAAATAAGTATATTAAAGTTTAGGGAAGCTACATTAAAAATTGTATGCAATGTATTTTTTGTCAGGCCCTGTGGCAAAGCAGAAAAGACTATTGGAGATCAGAAACCAAGCTATGTCCTGTGATCTGCATAACCTAAATCCCTATCAGCTAAGTTCCTATCAAAGAATATCATTTACTGCTTTCTGCTTGACAAATATTACAGATATCTTCTGACATAACTACTCTTTCAAGTTTAAAAGTTAAAAGTTCTAAAACTGCAAGGCAATTTACAAAGCCATTTATTTTAGTCAGCTTTATGCCACTGTGACCAACCACCTGAGAAAATCAACTTAGAGGAAAAAAAGATTTATTTTGGGTTCTCAGTTTTAGAGGTTTTAGTCTATGGTCAGCTGGTTCTATCACTATTAGGACCACAGCAAGTCAGAAACATGATGGCAGAAATGCATGGCAGAAGAAGTCTGCTGATCTCATAGTGGCCAAGAAGAGGAAAGGAGAGGAGAGGAAAGAAAGGAGAGGAGAAGAGAGGAGAGAGGAGAGGAAAAAAAGAGTGAACAGGAGAGGAGAGGAGGGGAAGGGAGGGCAGAGGAGGAGAGGGGAGGGGAGGGCCTAAGAGGAAAGGACCAGGTACAACATGTAGTCTCCAACATCATGCCTCATGACCCACTGAATTCAACTAGGCCCCATCTTCTTCCTAAACTTCCATTACCTCCCAATAATGCCATCAAATCCTAATCTTGTTAATGAATTAATCCACTGGTGGCATTAGAGTACTCATGATTCCATCACCTTCTGAAAGTTCCACCCTTGAACACATGAGGGATATTTTAGATGTAAATCATAACACTATGGCATTAGCATCTTAGGGTGTCATATGTAGCATGCTTTGTCTCTTCCATTTACTATGTATTTGTCATTGAAGGAAATGAAAATCTAAACCTGCTCTTTTCATCTGTAATATAGTAATATGCTCTCAAATGGTGCTTATAAGGATATATATATATATATATATATATATATATATATATATGTCAAAGCGTGGTGCTTGGCATCTACTAGACTCCACAAATGAACTACTTTTCACCTTACTTTATCTTTTCAGTCAGATAATAAATTCCTGGAATGGGCTAATTACAAAACAAGATTATAATCCATTCTAGGATACATAGATTCTGGCCAGTGGCTTTGGGAAGACAAAGTTGACACCAGTAGAATTTAAGCAGCAATGCAATGTATAATTTATTTCCTGACATCTACCAATTATCACCATTTTTATTTTACTAACTCCTCACACCAAATAGAGTACAAAATATTTTAATATTTTGCCTCCAAAATACATAAAATGTCTCTTCATTTATAATCTTTACTGTCTCTCACCCAGATGGTTGCAACAGCTACCTAATTGGTCTCCATTTGATCTTGTCTCATTTCAATCCATTCTCCCCATTCTTTCCAGAGTAATCTTTCTGAAGTGTAAATCAGATCGTGTCTTTCTCTGGCTTAAAATGCTTCAGTGGTTCATCATGATGCATATGGTACAATAAAGGGAAAACACCTTAACATGGCTTACTGGTCAGTTGTGTCTGATCCCTGCCTTCCTCTTTAGTCTTATCTCTGGCTACTTCCCATATACAAACTGTATACTGCAATAGAATTAAACTTCTTGAAATTTTGACCACAATTTGCTCTCTTTTTCCTTCTCTTCCTCCTCCTCCTCTTCTTCCTCTTCTTCTCCCCTTCCCTCATCCTCTTCCTCTTCTCATTCTTTTTGTTCTTTTCTTTGTCTTTTCTTCTTCTTCCCTCTCTCACTCCCTTTTGTACATATTTTTAAAACCTTAGACAAGTAATTGTCTTAAAGACCATATATAGCTGTGCTGCAGCCACTGACTTCCTTTGCTGTTTCTTCAATATGTCAAATATCCTCTTGGCTTAGAATCCACATAGTTGCTGCTCCCTCTTTCTGAATTTCTCTTCCTCTATATATATTCATGGATTCTTCCATTTCCTTTACAACTCTGTCAAAATGATCTCTCGATTCTATCTATAATATATCCCAACCTCATTGTTCTTTATCTTATTGCCCTGCTTACTTTTCTTTGTACCTGAAATATATATGAACGTGTGTATGTGCCCAGAATATTTGCTACATTCAAGAAGAAATTTCATCTCTTTTAGTTACTATGATATATAGTGTGGAAAATGTACCTCCCATAACATAGGTGTTTCATAAATATGGTTCACATCAATATGTGAACACTCTTACTTCTGTTTCAAAATCTTTACTTTCCTACACTTTCCACATTTGTCTAGGTAATATTTAGTCTTTACATTGAACTTTCCTTGCATCGAGCAGCTAGTTGAAGCACACTTGCTCTGGCCATCCTCAGCTCCCTATATTTTCTCTTACAAGAATAGATTATTTGGGGAAGAAGTGAATGAGCACAGATTGCAATAGTCATTGAATATCATATTGAGTTGTTTACACTTAATTCTGTTGGTTATGTAAAAATTATGTGGAGGAATATTGTGCTTTAAAATATTATATTAGAAAGATTATATTGGCCACAGTATACAGGATATTGTTTAAAAAAATGAGAGCAGGGTTCGCCTAGAACATGGATATAAGGACTCAAATAAGAAAACAAACATGAAGCATGCAGAATTGAGAACCATTCTGAAACTGTCATGAAGGAAAAATAAACAGGGCTATATGACAAATATAACAGAAAATACAAACCATGGCAATGACAACGCTAAAACATTGACTTTCCATGAATATAAGTTGAATTGGAGTGGTCTAAGGGGAAATCTTAGTGAAAATAATCATTAAGCAGTTGGAAATTTGGTCACCTAAAAGCTAAATATATGTTGATAGATTAATTGGTACCCTTGTTAGAATCTAGACTCTGCTCCTGAGAAAAGACAATGAAGAAGGAAGAAGACTCAATTTAAGGTGTTAATTCAATGATGGCATCAGAAACTAAAGTTTACTGCTTATTACTAAGCTTAAAAGAAATACTTCACTAAAGAAACATGCTAACGGTGATTAAGCTTTGTATCTATGCTAATTCTTATGGAAGACCTACAGCAGGCATTTGATCATCACAACAAATCTGTGCACTAGGTTATGTCATTCCCATTTTACAGATAAAGAACAAGGCTTGGCAAAGTTTCATACATCCATCAAATGGTTCAATTCATATTGGAGCTCAGGTATTTGTGATTATTTTCTACTGCATCACCTCCCAGTAAACCATCATCAATGCACATGTGGAGGACATCAAATTTACTCTGCTCAAATCATAAATATTTATAAATATTAAGGATTTTTAAGTGACATAACTGATGGGAAAGATTTGCCATCAGTGATAGATGTGTTGTAGGAAAAAGCCTCTGTGGTTTCCTTTGTAATGGCAAGTGTTAATGAGATTCCTGAGCTCTCATTTCCTATTTTTACTATTGGGGTGAAGGAACATCCTAGAATCTTGTTATAGAAAATAACTTCGGCTTATGGAATCCCATATGGAAAAAACTAACATCAATTCTTTCCTAATTCTTTGTAGCAATGAAAAGCTAAGCCTAAAATCAAATTTTAGAAATGGGCTCTTTTTGAGGGAAAAAATATCCAAATGGACCTCAGAATTATAAAAATTTTAAAATAGGTATTACCTGGAATGAACCAAAAAAAAAAAAAGAAAAGAGAAAAAAGAAAAAAGAACTAAACTTGAATCCTTTCTGTTTGTGGGGATTTGGACTGGCTTCTTCTGTTTGAGTTTAGGGGGGTGGATTTAGGGTACTGAATGAATACTGTTGATGATTTACAGAGTCAGAGAGAAACACTATCTAATAACATGAAGTTCAGCTGAGAAAATGGAGCATAGCAGGTAGACTCCAGAAGCAGTCCTCTCTAGTATCCAGTTCAAAGAGTTTTATTTTCAACACTATAATTCCTTTTGGGGAAGTTTGTAAGTCATCACAGACTGGTGCTGCCAGTATTTTGATTAATAAGGAAGATGCCTGCTTCTACTTTGAGGGAGTGGGATACAGAGAGAACAGTAGCTGCCTGCTAAAGTGGTGGTTAGGAGATAGCTTGAAAAGATAGAGAAATTTGGGATTATAGGTGAAAAAAGACTACAAAGAAAGTTATGTGGCAAACATAGATACTCACCAGGAGACTCAAAAAGAAGAAAATTCGGTAACAGTGGGGTTTCTTCTGCCTCTCAAAAGTCTCCTACCATTCCAACAAACCGGGCCATTCTGTAGCCAAGCAGTTTTTGGCTGTAGTCTGGAGTCTACCTCCTTTTCCTGAAGTTGTCTTCTCACCAGGCCTGCCAGTTTCCTTCTTCTGTTTCATTTAGCTTCTCTGGTGGCAGAAAGCAGAGAAGCTTTTAGACTTATCAGGCTTCATCATCATTCCTTCCCTCCCCTTCCCCCTAGGAAACCAGGGCAGAGAAAGGGAAAGCTGCAGGTTAGAACAGCAAGCTACCCGCAGGCCATGGTGAAGGACAGGCCTTTGATCAGCTCCCCGTTACTGGGCTGATTTCCTCATGTATTTGTCTTTCTTTTTCTTTTCTTTCTTTACATGTTTTTTGGGGGGGAATTTAAAATTTATTTATTTATTTATTTACCCATTTGGTCTGTGCTGAGCAGACATGGTTAGCTACCTAAAGGTCAGTAGGATGGAACAATTTGGCCAGAGCCCAATGTTTCAGCTTTGCCAAGAACACACTGTTCTACTGTATGTACCTTGGCACTGTCAAAAACACTTGATATAACTTTTCTTTCCTTCTTTCTTTTTCCTTTTGTTCTTTTCTCATGTCCACTCTTTTTGTTCATTTACCCTATTTGTACTTGTCTTCTTTCTTTTTTTTTTTCTTCTACTCTTTGCAGACTCTGCTCTTTTCCCCATGTGTCTTTATTCCCTGGCTTTCTCCACCTACTCAAATTGAACTGAAGCAACTCATAGCCAGTGGAATATTTCTGACCCTGGGCATTCAACAGGTAAGGAAGAGAGCACAGTGTTATTTTCATCTTCAAAGTGGAACTAAGGTTAGTCTATTGGTCAGGTCTTTGTGGAATGCTGAGCTGATACAGAAGAGATGGGAGAATCACCTTGCAGAAGGGATCATACATGGAAAAATACTGAGGACATATGAAGTTTATCAAATAAGGAGATCAGAAACTATATTTCTTGGAAGCAAAGTAGACTGATTTCAGAAGTTTGAGAGGCTTTGGCACAATTTGACATGATTTTCCTGGTGACCATTTTCCTTCCTACCTTCCATCCTTTCCCCTATTTAGTCTCCTGTCTCTCCTCTATCATCATGACTATCTTTACTAACACCACTCAGCCCACGGTTTACATCCTGATTTCTTCCACATAAGTCTCCTGTCAAATCTCTTGTAAAATCCCTCCTATCTCCTCTGGGGCTGCCTTTGAATCACTTTCTTGGCACTCTACTTTGCTGCTACTCTTATTTAGGAAATTTATGAGGTAACATGAAAAAAGGGTAGGATAGTCCTTCCTTAATTCAAACACATAGGTCCACATTCCAGTTCCCAAAACTAGGGAATCTTTTCCTAGTCAGTTATTCCTATAGGCATCAGAGTTTAATTATCTCTATCTGTCTTCCTAGGCTATATCTTTCTAGGTAGTGTAAAATATCCTGAACCACTGTAAACCAAAGAAGCCTAGCTTGAAAGACTAAGAATTGTGTCTTCTGGATAGAGTTAGACCATATATGATGTAAGAAGAAAAATATCTAAAAAAAAAAAAAAAAGTAAATGGTTCATATGCATCTCAATGAAGATAAGGAGAGGTCAACAATGTAAGATGACAGCTGTAGGCAAGATAAAACAAAACACTTTCTAAGAATGTGCATCCTTAGTAGCACAGGTAAATAAAAGGTTGCTGCATTCTTCCCAAGAGATACTTAAAAACATCTGGTATGGATAGATTGATGCTGTATTCCATGGGAGTCCTATAGTTAGATTTGGACTCTGAAATTATTAAAGACATTGACATATTGAATTTTTTTAGAAAAGTTAGCTTTTTTCAATTTTTATTTTAAAGAGAAAAAAATAGAACAAAATTTCCAAACAACATAGTAGGAGGGTAACAATGGTTGAATTTAGTCAAGAGGAATTTGAACCACAATTTAAGCTATGGCTGAGATGATCTGAAGAAAGAAAATGTTTACTATAGAAAAGAGAAGAGTCATAGATTTCTTTATTTAAACACTGAAGCTCTGATATGAAGGAAAAGGACTGACTATATTGCCTGAACCTTAGGTCTATACCTGGAATAAATAAGACCAACTCCATGAGAATGTGAAAAGAGGGACACTGAGCAAAGATTAGCCAAACAGAAACCTAGTGTGATCCCGACTGGTTTAAACATTCTCAGAAGAGGAACATAGGAAATAGTGAGAGTCTGGGAGCCTCTATCTACTAACCTGTGCTCTGTGAAATCCTTAAAGGACTAGAAAAAAGAGTCAGAATCAGACGAAAGAAGATCTGAAAATTATGAGGGATTGTGCCTCAGCCCTCATTGCAGATAGCGTGGCCTTTGAAACCAGACCCACTGGATCCAGATTTCTCCAGGCTCCTGATATTTTTATATTACTTTCAAGCCATAGCTTAGTTCCCATTCATCGAAGAGTCATCAATAATTTCCACAAACTTATGCTTTTTCACTTGTCTAAACTACTACATTCCACTTTAGATAGAAGAGGAAACTGGAATGATCCTCTCAACCCTGAAATTCTGGGAAATCTGCTCAGTATTTACCTCTCTGTCTTCATGTCCTATGTCAAGCACTGACCCTCCCCTGGGAGGCAGTGTTGAGCAATAAAAAGAGCAAAGGTTTTAGATCATATCAGAGGAAGATTCAAATTCCACCTCAACTTCCCACTGCTCACGCAGTGACTAAATTACCTCCCTTCCGGAATTTTTAGCTGTTCCATTCATAATATGAGGACAATGCACAATAGTAGTGCTGTGAAGGCTAAATGACATAAACTATGTAAAGGGGTTAGCTGAATGCTGGAAAAATAGGTATTACCCAGTAATTATTTTTATAAACTAAATTGTCTCTGACTCTTCTAGAATTCCAATTCTAGCTGATTAACTTTTTCTGGGAATTCCCCTAACACTTGTGTAAAGATACCACATTACAATTACTTGGGTCTTACTATGGTTGTGTGATTGCATACTCTGGCAAAACTCTATGCCATCTTAAATCTACACCATGCTGTTATGTTTGACTAGGTTAAAGAGAACTGTGTTCCTTTTAAGCCACTCTGGATCAGTGTGAAGGTAGACTGCCTAATTAATCTAACATTTACTTAATAGAGCCTGAATTCAGTGTTTATGTTTAAGCATATGGGAAAAATATTCCATGGGAACCAACACCATAAGCTTTAGTTTAACTCTTAGAAGTCCACCTTTATAGGTGGATTATTTTGTTTTCAAGAGGTGTTGATCAGTTGACAGGTAACCGAGTGGTCTGAGCAGGCTACCACCCTAATCCTGATAGACTGGATACAATATAAAGAACAGAAAGAGACTTGTCCCCTCTCTCCTCTCTTATTGCTTCTGGTATCTTCCACCACCATGAAATGTTGCCTCTCTGCCATGTGCCACCCTGCACTGGAGCCAGTCGATTATGGAATGAAACCTCTCCAAACTGTGAACTAAATAATCCTTTCCCCTTTAACTTTGGAGGTCAGGTATTTTGCCTTAGCAATGAGTAAAATAACTAAGACATCTTCTTTAATTTGAGCACCCAGACATTGACAAAATTTATTTTCTCAGCAAACTTATCATTCCTGTTCTGTTCTGTAATTCTTAGCTAAATCTCCTAAGTTGTGTTACTATTTATATATTCAATTGTTGATCAGTCTTATCAATCCTATAATCCTATATCTGAGGTATTTTGTACCCAAGTACAGGAGCAAATGTATATTTTATGAAACTCCATTTTGTGAGTTTGAATCTGTAATTTGAGTTTGTTAAGTACTTTTTTGGATTGTGCCTCTCATCTGATTTATTTCCCACCTTTACTGTCTTAACACCGTTTATCAGAGTATACCCTGATAATATTTGACTTTGTGTCTAGAGTCAGCTGGATGCCCAACGCGCAAGAGATTTTTTTTCCCCTTTCCTCTTCCTTCTGCTGCCTCTGGGGAGTCCAAGCTACTGATGGACATTATCTAAGTGCTACTGTTTCTCAGCAGCACACTGCATGATCCTATTTATTTGATGTAGAGCATCAGCAAACTTTTACGAGTTCCTCCTATCCATCTCACCATCATTCCCTCCATCCATCCCCTCATTCTGAGAGAACGTGAGTTTTCTTTGCAGGGTTAACCCAGCAGATCTTGGATTATTGTGAGCTCTGCTTCCCTATTTTGTGATCAATTGGCTTCGGGGAGCCTTCTTTGTCACTGGTAAAATACCTGTAACAGCTGAAGCAAGATCTTTTAGTCATGCAGAATATTGGTCTGAATCATAAACTTTTCCTTTGGTGCTTCAGTGCCCATATCACTAAGGACTTAATTTTATTGATAATATGGAGAGGAATTTCCAGAAAAAAATATCAGAACAATTTATTTTACCACATCCTCACTGGATAGATACAGCTTTCAGAGAGGTGTTCAGGGACATCTAGATGACAGGTATGATCCAGCAATCACCCACCCTTAATCCCAGCACCATTAATCCCAGCATTGCACTATGAATCAACCACACACTCTAGTCAGCTACCTGTGAAAAAACCTGATCTAAAACTTCATGAGGCTTTGGATGGACATCTAGACACAAACCATAACAGAAGATAACAGAAGATTTGTATTACATAGAATACAAATCTAGGTGCCAAAATTTAAGAGGCTTAATAACTTGAAGGGTGTTGAGGTGAGAAGAAATAGAGCAAAGTTGTTTGAAATCATAACATGAGTAATAAGTGTTGGAGTTGGAACTCTTTAGGCTGGGGAAAAAGTTACTAAGAAGAAATAACTTTTCAAATACTTTCCGGATAGTCACATGAAAGAGGAATTTGTCCTGTTGTGTGAAGGTTCACAGCATCAAACTAAGATCATAAAGAACAAGGAGAATTAGAGTCCAAATAAATAACAAATTGCCTCTGTAGTGATACTTTCCTTAGTACATTGAAAAATATGTTGAAACACCACTTACCATAGGTATCATGCCATGGAGCTCCTCTCTAGGGCAGGCAATGACTTTGGTTAACTTCCTTTTTAACTTCTGAGATTGAACAAGATACAAATCTAACTGACTGCTAATGGCCTCAAACGAAGCAGAATATCTCCATGAGGGCTCAATGGAAAACATTAGTACCTTGTCTTTTCATCAGAATATTGATCACACATTTATGTAGGACCATCTTAAACTCTGAGTGACATAACCAAAAACATACTCAATTATGAACTCATGCAAATTTTTGCCTTTGTAGATTGTGTAGATATTGTGTGGACAAGCAATGTAAGAAATATAATGCAAGTCACATGCCTTATTCTAAGTATTCTACTAGCTACATTTTAAAAGAGGAAAATAAAGGAACTTTATTTCATGTATTCAATTTAACCCAACAATTCAAAAACACTATTTGGACATGTAATTATTATATAAAAGTATTCATAAGATATTTTATGACATGATATTATGTTCCCTGTATCTGTTATGTATTCATTTTATATTTTAGGAGTTGGTTTTTTTATTAAGTTTATTGGTACAATTTAGATATACATAATGATCACATTCATCATAAGGAATTTGTAACTGTACCAACTGTACCTTGCTTCTTCTCTTTTTCCCATTCACCTCCCCTCCCTTCAACTATTCTTCCCCTCATTATTTACAAAAGCTTTGTTCATTTCATCCTTCCTTTTTCTTTTGTTTTCTTTTACATAACTTCCTTTCCTCCTCCCAATCCTTAGTTCCCCTTCCCATTTGAAAAATTTCTTCCTATTTCATATTATCTATTACATATTTTCATCCTTATTTACACTTTCATATTCTCACACAAGAAAGACAATGCAATATTTACACATGCATGTCTGTTGATTTCACTTAAGAGTGAGATCTCAAGGTCCATCCATTTAGCAATAAATCCTTCTTTATAGCAGAGTAATATTCCATTGCATAAAACACCACATCTATTTTTTCCATTCATCGGTTGACAGGCATTTGTGTTGTTGCTGAGATTTAGCTATTACAAACTCTGCTCCTAGAAACAATGGTGTGCATGTATCACTATGGTATGACACTTTTAATTTTTTTGGGATGATAACAAGCAGGAGAATAGCTGGGTACAATGGAATCTCTACTCCTAGTTTTTTTTTAGGAATCTCCACACTGATATCCACAGTGGTTGCACCAGTCTACACTCCCACCAACATTGGAGAAGGATTATTTTTCCTCACAGGCCCAACAGCACTTGCTCTCAGTTGATTTCTTGATAATAGCCATGCTTTCTGGAGTGATATGGAATCTCAGTGTTGTTTAATTTGCATCTCTCAACTGACCAATAATGTTGAACATGTCTTCATGTATTTATTTGCCATTTGTACTTCTTCATCTGGGACATGCGTATTTATTTCAGATGCCCATTTTGTATTTCATTTTTAAATTTCAGGGTTCTGACTTTTTTTTTCAGTTCTTCATATGTTCTACATATTAGTCCTCTGTCTAAGAAACAGCAGGCAATTTTTTTTTCCACTCTGTGGGTGTCTCTTGATTCTGTTGGTGATTTCTTTTGCTGTGCAAGAGCTTTTTATAAAGATAAGTACCTGGTTGCTGATTCTGTTTAATATTTCCCATGCTACCAGGGTTTTATTCACAAAGTCTTTGCCTACACATACGTTTTTGAGACTTTTACCTATTCTCTCTTCCAGCAAATTCAGTGTTTCCATTTTAATATTTGGATCCTTGATACACTTTGATTTTAGTTTTGAGTACGGTGAGAATCATGGGTCTAATTTTAGGTTATGGACTGTAGAAAGCCAGTTTTTCTGACACCATTTATTAAAGAGGCTATCTTTCTTCCAATGAAGGTCTTTCACTCCTATGTCAAAAGTAAGATGGCTGACTGTGTTTGGAGTTCTTCCTGAATCTTCTAACCATTTCAATTGACCCTCTGGTCTGGTTTTTACTTTTATGCCAATACCATGCTGTTTGTATCACAGTAGCTATGTAGTATAATGACAAGTCAGGGACTGTAATGCCCCCTGCCTTGCATGTGTGGCTCATAATTGTTTTCGCTAATCTAGATCTCTTCCAGTTCCAAATGAATTTTAGGGATGTTTCCTCTAGTTCTGTAAGATATGGTATTGGTAATTTGATTGGGATGCATTAAATCTGTGTAACAATTTTGGGAGTATGGCCATTTTCACTATGTTTGTTCTTGCTACCCAAGAGCAAGGCATAGCTTTCCATTTTTTGATATCCTCTTTGATCCCCCTTTTCAGTCTACTGTACTTTTCAAGGTAAAGGGCTTTTTCTTCCTTTGTTAGATTGATTCCTATTATTTCTTTTTGTGGATGCTATTGTGAAAGGTGTGGTTTCACTAATTACTCTCTAAGTGAGTTTGTTATCTTTGTGTAGGAAAACTATCGATGTTCGATTGTTGCCTGTGTATTCAGCCATGTGACTGAATTTGGTTATTAAATTTAGAATCTATTATATCTTCTGGTGGAGTTTTTGGAGTCTTCTATGTAGAGTATCATGCCATCTCCAAACAATGATAATTTAACTTTTCCTTTCCTATTTTTATTCCATTTATTTGTTTCTATTATCTAATTGCTCTTGCTAAAGTTTCCAGAAGTATATTGAATAGAAGTGGTGACAGTGGACATCTTGTCTTGTTTCTGATTAGGATGAAATTTTTCAGGTTTTGCCCATTCAAAAATGATGTCTGTTATTGGTTTGTCATAGATGGCTTTTAGCAGATTGAGACAAAGACTGTCTATTCCAATTTTCTGTAGGTTTTTGTTTTTATCATGAACGAGTGTTGGAATTTGTCAAATAATTTTTGCATAACCATTGAGGTTATCATGTGGTTTTTGTCCTTTATTCTGTTAATGTACTATATTACATTTACTGATTTGCATATGGTGAACCATCCCTGCATTCCTGGGATGAATCTTACTTGGACATGGTGTATAATCCTAATGATATGCTACATTCTGTTTGGCAGTTTCATACTGAGGATTTTTGTATCTTTGTTCATTAGGGAGATTGGCCTGTAGTTCTCTTTTTTTGGTTGGGTCCTTCTCTGGTTTTGTTATCAGGTTAATATTTCCTTCCAGGAATGAGTTTGGCAGTATTCCTTTCCTTTTGATTGCATTAAAGACTATCAGGAGAAGTGGCATTTGATCTTCTCTAGATTTCCTGTAGAATTCAGCAGTGAATTTATTAGGATCTGGGCTTTAGTTTGTTGGTAGATTTTTAATTACATCTTCAATTTTACTGACTGATATTGGTTTTTTTGACATTTTTATATCTCTTGATTCAGCTGTGGTAATTTGTATCTAGGAATCTGTCCATTTCTTTTTTTTTGTGGGTACTGGGGGGTCGACCTCTGGACCTCACACGCCAACAGGCACCCGTGCCACTGAGCGATATCACCGGCCCCTTTTTTCGTATGTGGGATCCGGGAGTCGAACTCAGGCCCTTGCGCTTGCAAGGCAGGCACTTATGCTGCTGAGCCATCTCTCCGGCTCTCGATTTCTTCTTTGTTTTCCACCTTATTAGAATACAGATTCTCAAAGTAGGTATTAATGAAATTCTGGATTTCTGAAGAATTTGTTATGTTTTCAACTTCTTCATTCCTAATTGCATGGATTTGAGTCTATTCACTTTTTTGATAAGGTTGACTAAGGGATTGTCAATTTTATTTAATCTTCCAAAGAGCCAACTCTTTGATTCAGTGGTTCTTTGTACATTTTGTCTCAATTGCATTGATTTCTGTTCTGATCATAATAATTTTCCCCCTAATATGAGCTTTGGGATTGACTTGCTCTTCTATTTCTGAAAGCTTGAGATTCAACAATAGGTTGTTTATTTGAGCTCACTGTCTGATATGAGAATTCACAATTATAAATTTCCCTCATAGGACTGCTTGCTTCAACTCTCATAAGTTCCAGTATGTTGTACTGGTATCATTGTTTAATTGTAGAAACTGTCTAATTTTTTCCTTAATTCCATCTGTGATCCATTGAATGTTCAGAATGGTGTTAGTTAATTTCCATGTGTTTATGCAGTTTTTGTGGTTTGTTTTGCCAATGATTTCCAATTTCAATTCACTATGGCTGATAATATGCATGGGATAATTTCAGTTCCTTTGCATTTACTTAAGTATATTCTATGAGCTTGTATGTGGTCTATTTTGAAGAACATCCAATGTGCAATTTAGAATAGGGTGTACTCTGATGCTGTGGTGTGGAACACTGTAGATATTTACAAAACCAATTTGTTCAAGTGTTTCATTTGGTTCTGCTTTTTCTTTCTTGATTTTTAGCTCACTTAGTTGATTTATCTATTTTAGACAGTGGGGTAATGAGGACTCTATTACAATTGTATTAGCGTTTATGTGATCTTTCCTGTCCATTAATATTTGTTTTATATAGCTGGGTGCACCATTATTTGGTGCATATATATTTATGTTTGTTTTCTCATTCTCATGGAGTGTTCCTTTAAAAAGTATGTAGTGACTTTGTCTCTCTTGATCAGTTTTGGCTTGAAATCCACTTCGTCTGCAAGTGTAATAGCTCCCTCTGCTTTTTTCCAGGTTCCTATTGCCTGGGGTATTTTTTCCATCCTTTGAATTTCAACCTATGAATTTTTTTGAGTTAAATATGTTTCTTGTATGCAGCATATTATTAGATCTTATTTCTTGATCCATTCTACCAGTATATTTTTTTGATTTGTGAATTTAGACCATTTTCATTAATGAGTATAACTGATATGTATTGACTTATCCTTTTTCTGAGATTTGGTCTCACATTTTAGTGCAGGCTGGCCTGAACTCATTATGTAGCCCAGACTGGCCTTGAACTCTCAGAGATCCTTCTGCCTCAGCCTCCTGTGTGCTGGAGTTACAGGTGCATGCCACCATAACTGGCTTTGTTTTATCTTTGTCATTTTATTTTCCCATTGTTTGATCCCAGTCTATCATCTCATTTTAGTTGCTTGTCTTGCCTGTTGGATTCTTTCTGTTGGTTTTCTTGTTATTGTAATCTTTATTTCTTTCTAAATTACCCTTCAGATCATTATTGAGTACTAGTTTGATGGTCGTGAATTTCTTCTGTTGTTCTTTCTCATGGATGTATCTTATTCCTCCATTGATTTTGAAAGATAGTTGTGCAGGGTACATCAATCTGGGTTGCAAGCTATTTTCTTTGAGGAGCTGAAACACTTCACTCTAAGCTCTCCTTGACCTAAGTGCTCTTTTTTTGTTTTTTATTTTTTGTTTTTTATATGCATGTACCAGGAGTCGAACTCAGGACCTTGTGCTTGCCAGGGCAGGCACTTATGCTGCTGAGCTATATCACCAGCCCTAAGTGCTTGTTTTAAGTCTGCTGATTCAGATGGGCTTTCTATTAGATGTGATTTTTTTCTTTTCTCTAACAGATTTTAATATTCTGTTCTTGGTTGAATTTCTGGAATCTTAATTATTATATGCCTTTATATTGATTTGTTTTTGTCATGACTAATGATGTCCTATGTCCCTCACTTATCTGCATGTCAAAATCTTTTTACATGCTTGGCAAATTTCTTGCTATTAATTCTAGGTAAACTTTTTTATATCTTTGCACTGTCTCCTGTATTTTCATTGACTGTGATCAATCTTATGTTATTCTTCTTTGCATAATCTTGCAGCTGTTGCATTGATTTTTCATGGTCACTTACTACATTTAAGAAATCTTTCTTTTTCTGTTCACTGAACACAATCCCATCTTCTAGATCTGATATTGTGTCCTCACTTTTGTTCATTCAGTTGCATTTATTTTCAATGGAATTTTTAATCTCCTAAGTATCTGTTTGAATCTGTTTCACGGATTCCATTGCTTTCCTGTGTTGGGAATTCACTTTTTCCATCATTTTCCTAATCTCCTCTATTTATTACCTGTGTCTGCTCTAGAGACACTGAGCAAGTCATTCATTTTGATTGTCATCTCTCTCTTTTTTTTATTTTTTTACCTGAGAGATTATTTCTGATTTGGTTTTTTCTACAGACCCAATTTTTTTCTGCTGCTGCAACCTTTTCAGAAAATTCAGGTGGGTGGCTTCTGTTTTCCTCTATCTCATTGTCCTCTGGACTTTTCCTTGGTGGGCTGGAGGTATGGGAATGCATTTTGCTTCTGCTTCTTGTCATTTTTAACTTTTTAAATTTTAATTTTTTTCTTTGTTGATCCTTATGAATTGCTTGTGGTAGGTAGCTTTCTCACTAGTACCTAGGAAATGTCTATTTCTCAAAGATGTCCTCTATGTCTATTTTGCTGTTGGCCTTTGTTTCTGCCCCAAGATCCTACCTTCCCAAATTATTAGGGATATGAATTTGCTATTTGGTACAGCACCCTGTCCTTTGGTACTGGACTATGGAGATGATTATGACCCCAGACAATCCCAGTATTGTCATACAAACAACAACACCTAATTACAACATGTATGATACCCTGGCTAAAGTAATCAATTAGTAATAACAATAGCATCCCACACTGCCTAGCAATTGACAAAATGTGGTAACTATTAATTTGTTACCTTTAACCTTAGGAGCAAAATATACAGTTATTTTACAAAATCCAACAAACACCTGAAACTTGTATACTGTGAGTAACCCCTTAGTAGAGTGACTTTACCTACGGGGGAGAGGTGATTTAAAGGGGATAGTGCAAAAGCAGAGAGGTAAATGAAGTGAAGTGTAGTAGAAGCTAAACTGAAGGACAAAAGATGATCACCCAAGCTTTGAGAAACTGAAGAAGAGGACAGAAGAGAATGAAGGAAAAAGCAAAAGAATATTGAAGCAAACTGGATAGACTAGAGACCTTGTTCACTCACATGAAAATATCAAAACTAAAGAAAGATAATTGAGGAAAGAGAAAAGTCAAACAAAACAAAGCAAAACAGATAATAAAAGTAAAAACATAGACAACCAATCAAAAAAAGACAATAAAATTCCTCTGGTGCCTGCAGTTCTTCAGTAATGTCCAACTCAGGGCCCAAATCTGTGGTGGACAACCCCATCAAGTCTATAGTAAAATTAGTGCTGGGTGTGGAGCTGATCTTGGCCTCTGGATGTAGGGGCTGGGGACATCCTTCAGCCAGAAACTTTTGTATATACCTTGGTTGCACACCCAAGTTTTCTTACCCTGTTTATCTCTGCATTGCTCTCCCAGTTGCTGTGGCCCCCTCAGACAGAGACAGCCTGAGGCTGCTCCCAGTCTCCTGTACAGTTATCCACTCCCAGCCCTTGCACAGCATTCTCTGTTATAGTCTGCTACTTTTTTTCTTCTCACATCATAGAGAGCAGGTAGAGGGATTTCTCTCAGTTTATTCATTGCTCCTGATTTTTCATGTCTCTCACCACTGGAAGCAGGCTTGGGGAAGTGCTGATTTCCCATTGTTTGTCATACCATGGCTTAGGGCTGCTTAAGTCAGGTGCCAATGGGAGCAGTGCAAGAGGTGTGGTGCTGTGCCACTCATTACCTTCACCACCACCACTGTGATCCCTAACCTTGTTGTCACTAGAGGTTTCAGTTAGCAACTATGGCTCATAACAAAACAAAACAAAAAAGAAAACATACTGGCAGCCCATCGAGGAGGGAGCAGCTTCCTTATCACTTGCCCCCGTGTCCTGGTGAAATTTGATGCCAGCCTACAACATTCTCTCTGGAGGAAGGCAAAACAGGTGAGGGGCCTTATATCTCAAATCTACCCTGTATGGCATGGGATTGCCACATTTTTACAGTCCATCAGTTTTTTGGGAACTTCCCAGAATGGTGGTTTTTGCTCTACATGCAGGTGGTGTTCCCACAGGCAGAACTTTGTGGTGCTTTGCCTTTAACAAAGTCCTATACCTATGTTTTATTTGGTCTACAAGTCTCTTATTTCAGGTTGCTTTTGGCATCTGGATGTATATATGTCCCTTTCTTCTAATTACCTGTGTTTTTAGATGACTTTCTCTGAGTTGCTCCAATGTGGCTCCTCCTCTATTCACCCATGTTGAATCCTCTGTCCTGTTAAGTATTTATATCTATAGCACATTTCAATTAAGAACAGCCATATTTCAAGGGCTCAAATGCTCTGTTGAGTGGCTATTATAAAAAATAGCATAGACATAAAAAACAAATCAAAAACCTCTGCCAAAATATATAAACTGTATAAACTTGCCTGGAAAGGAGTATGATACTACGTCAAAGAAAATATATGAATATGATATTGTTACACATAAAACACAAGTATTTGTTTGACAAGATTAGTTGTCTGGTTTCTCTTGAAATATTTTTATTTCTTTTTTCTTTTATTTTACAAAGAATCTTTTTATTTTTGCTTTAAATTAATGTTTTTTAAAATGTGTGGGTAAACATACATGGCATGTTTTAAATATGAAATACTCAAATATTAAAAATTTGTTCTCCCATGCAACAAAACTTATAGATGGTTCCTAAAGACGTAATTGGATCGTAAGAGCACTGATTTTATCAATTGGTTTATCTGTTAATATATTTATAGCTGAAAAGTATGTTCTGTATGGCCTAAGTAGAGAAAGTAAGTCACTGGGAGTGTACTTTTGAAGGTTGTATCCTCTCACTAACACCTTCTTCTTTCTGGCTTTTTCTTATCTCTCTGTATCCTGGCTTCCATGATGTGAGTAACTTTCTTCTGCTATGCCGTTTTTGTCTTTTAGTCAGCTGACCATGGACTAAAACATTCAAAATCATGAGACAAAACAAACTTTTAATCCTTTAAGCTGTACATGTCAGGAATTTTGCCTCTGCAATAAAATTGTGTCTAGAATTGTTGTGGTTTATGACTTGATGTCCTTTCAAATCCACATGTTGTCATAGGGCTTTTCAGAGGTGGCTTAATCTAGAATGTATGATGCTGGGAATAAGAGTGTGTTATCAGTTCACTGATTGGTTTGGTATTGCCCTAATCCCAGCAACCTACATAGAGGATAAAAGGGACCAAAAGATGCTGTAAAAGTTGCTTGTTGATTTTGCTGTCTTCTGCTCACCATGAACTGTTCTACTCTGTAAAGCCACCCTTCCCTGAAGCCAGCAGATTACAGATTGAAAACTCTATAAACTGTGAACTAAATAAATCTTTCCTCCCTTAACTTTGGGCATCAGATATTTTGTCTCAGCAATGAGAGTAAAGAAACTAAGACAGAATTTGTTACCAAAGAAGTGGAGTCATTGCTGTGACATTACCTGCCCATGTGGTTCAAGAGTCTTTGGAACTGGCTTGTTGGAAGGGAAAGAGTCAGGTAAGGTTTCAGGACAGCAGTTGAAAAAGCAGCCCTGGAACACCTTAGTCAGCACTGTTAGGTAGATTCTGGTCAGAGCTCAGAAGACTAGAAAGCCAATATAACAGACTCAGAAGATTTCTGCTAGGAAGAAGGACAGCATTGGCTGCTGGAGTCCAGATGATATCTGTTATTTCTTGGAAGACAGCTTGTATCCATTTTGCTCATGTCCAGATACTTTGCCCAAGGCTGAGATTAAGGGCAGTAGACTAATTAATCTGGCAAAAGATATTTCAAGGCAGTCAAAAGTTGAGGCAGTGGCATGGTTACTGTTGGGGGCTTTTAGCAAGATTTATGCTGAGAATAAAGAGCAAAAAGCCCAGAAGCATTATTTAAAGTTTGTGAGTTTGGGCAGAAAGGAAGCTCCAGTAAAGCTGTGGACTACAAGGTAGAGCAGATGAGATCTTGATTGCAGAGAAGGAATAGGAGGACAGGAAAGTTGGCCTGAGAGCATCACAATAAACAGCAGGACTCCAACCTTCATAGCATCAAAACTGCAAAAGTAAAAGACATTGCTTTGAGAAGAAAGCCCCAGAGCACCATGTTCCAGAATGGCAGCAGCCGAGAGAATTTGTTCCTTGGAATAGGATTCAGAGTGTTCAATCATCCAGGCACTGGTCCCTTACACCCACAAGAGAAGGAAGCCTGGCTATTGCTCCAGCTGGCAGCAGACTATAGTACCATGCACATGGCGCTGGTTTAGATTAATGCACACTGCAAGGGTTGTGGGGTCAGGAAGGCTTCCACTCATATTTCAGAAGAAGGCCTTGGAGGCCTGGCAGTGTGCCCAAGAGGGCAGTGTGTGAAGCTGTGAGTGTGAAGCTGAAGGTGTAATGGAGACCCCAGAAGTTTGGAGAAACCAGGTATATGGACAATCTGTGAAAATTTCAGGGATGGAGCAGAGTAATCCAAAGAGAGAAGCCATGGGAGCTATAAACACAGGCAGTGCCATAGGCAGGGAGATACCCAAGTGTTTTAGAGTTCACAACTTGTCAGGCAGTGTGCCCTGAGAGGGCAGTGTGTGAAGCTGTGAGTGTGAAGCTGAAGGTGCAGTGGAGACCCCAGAAGTTTGGAGAAACCAGGAAAATGGATTGTCTGAGGAAAGCTGCAAGGTGGGAGCAGAGCAGACCCATGAGAGAAGCCATGGGAGCTACAACTATCTGCAGTGCAATAGGAGTGGGGCCACCCAAGATTTTTAGAGTTCTCAACTTGCTACAGATTGTTGGGGATACTGAAATTGGAAATGTGGTATTTAATGTTTTCCTTGCTGGATTTTGGACTTGCTTTGGTCCCATTCCTTTGTATCCCCATTTGCAATTTTTGGAATGGAAATTCTTGTGCCATTGAATGTTGGAAGTTTTAATTTTCTTTTCATTTGTACAGGGGGCTAGCAGCAAAGAATTTTCCATAAATCTCAGAGGAGGCCTTGGACTTGAACTTTTCAGCAATGCTGAAACTGTTAAGATTTTTGTAACTCTTAGAGATGGACTAAATGTCTTTTGCATAAAGGGATGTGTGTGAGTCCTTGGGGACCAGAGGCAGAATTTTATGGTTTGCATCTAGATGTCCCCCCAGAGCCTCATGTAGTTATAGGTCTTTTTCAAAGGTTATCTGAATATAGAGTGTGTGATTGTGGGATCAAGTGTGTGTGATTGTTTTGAAATTGCCCTAATCCCAGGAGCTTAGGCAGAGCATAAAAGAGGCAGAAAAATATTGTTAAGTTTAATTGTTGATTTTAATGTCTTCTGCCACCATTAACTGTTTTCCTCTGCAAAGCAACCCTGTTCTGGAGACAGCTGATTATAGACTGAAACCTCCACAAACTGTGAGCTAAACCTTTTCTCTCCTAACTTTAGGCATCAGGTATTTTATCTCAGCTATAAGAGAAAAGTAACTAAGAAAAAAATGATAAAATGAAAATACTTTCATGAGAGAATATAAAACTATAGTGTTATAAGATACCCTCATTATGTTTTTTCTTCATTTTCCTTTCTGCCCCAACGTACTTTTTAAAAAAAAAAAAACTATCAATTGAGCCACCTCAAAGGAAGGGAAGAGCCAGATGTGTTGCGGGACAAATTATATGCTTTGACCATGAACACCCACCAAATTGTCACTGATTTTGCATTTTGTTTCTCCTCAGTAGAGTGCCACAGAGGAGGTAACCAAGTACCTGACCTGATCATGGATGAAACCAAATATGTCAGAGAGAAGTAAACATCTGATGTCTTCTGCTTTCCATCTCAGAGAGTCACAAAAATAAGAGACTTACAGAGGTGGAACAGTTCCAGTCCCCAACACAAGCAAGTATTTTTCCCAATACAAGGAGCCCCTTGACTCAGGAGTATGACCATCCACCAATTCCAAGCCCACTCTACATTTTGATTCAACATGAAAGATGGCAGCAGAGGTGAGAACTAACTAAACTAATCCCAGTTGAAGACAATGCTTAGAAGAGAGTCAAACAACCAGACCCTACAACAGGAGACATTAAGTACTATAGCCATTTGAAGCCCCTGCATGCAGCCTACATTCAGCAGAAAGCAGAGGTTTGATCACATTCCTCATCTACCTACAGGATCAAAGACATGTCTTGACTTGGGTGGTAACAACAATCTAGGGGGAAATGAACAGAAGGGCTCTGGTGTCGGGAGAGCACCTCAAAAACCAAAAGGGCCTATATCTAAGCCTAGAAAGTCATGACTTGCTGGATCCCAAGACTGAAGATCTTGGATAGAAACCACTCATTCTATAACACAGGATTGTTTTCTTTGACACCATGTTTTTCTTTTCTATTTAGTTTCATTTTTGTTATTCTTTCATTGGGTTTTGCCAGAATTTGAAATTATTTTCTACCTTATGTCTCTCTTCATTTGTTTTGTCTCCTTTTCTCATTTTGCCTTTCAATTATCTTCCTCCTTTTCTTTCTTTGTTTTTGCTAAGTATTTTTTTTCTTGTCTTTCATGCTTGCTTTTCCTGTGATTGCTCTCTTTCAATATTAATTAATTTTTATGCCTCAATAGAAGGCCCTATCTCATTTTTTCCTCCTCATACCTGACTGATTAAATTTTCAAATTTTGTTTTTTGAATTTGCTCATTCTCCACCTGCTCTACATTTATTAGTATAAATACTGAGCTTTATAAATCTCTGGATAACTAGTTAACATTATGCTATTGCTCTTCAATGGTGTTTTATTGTTAATGGAGTTAATTTTGTTCCTTTAAATAGATATACATTGTAGGTCAATATGTATTTTTGTTTTGGTGTTCATACTATAATTATAGATCTCCTTTCTATGGTTAAGTGGTACTTTATTCGTCCTTAGGGTTTGCCAATAATCAGTTTCAATTTGATATTTTAATCAGTGCTGCTTCATAACTATAGTCAGTGTGGCATAGCTGTTGGTATTATTTGGTTTTGGGAAAGGCCAATATTTGTATTACCTTGTGGTCATTAACAATACTGTGACCTATATCTGAAAAACTGCAGAGTGGGCCAAATCAGCTGTAACCTCCCAGCTCAAGTAAAAGGAAGTAGTTGAATCCAAGGACAGAGGCAATGGCTAATAGTTAACCATTACTAGAGGAGACCACTGAACATTAACTAAAGACATCTCCATACTAGAAATAAACTGGTCCACTACAATCAACTTGCCAGCCTCAAAAAAAAAAGAACAACAAAGAAAAAACAAAATAGAAACATGAGGAGAAATGTCAATAAAATAACTATAAAACTTCTCAACTCCCACAAAGCTGATCCATGTGGTATCAAAGGGGAGGAAACCAAAACCTACAAACCTACATTATTCCAAATGATATCAGGGGAGATTAAAACGGATCAACAAGGCATTTGGCAAGCTCACAGAAGATATAATTAAAATAGTTCATGAAATAAAATGATGAATGAGTCTAGGAGGAAGGCTAACAAAAAGATAAAAAGCGCTAAAAATAATGCAAAATGTACATCACCAGTATAAAATGCAATTAGAATCCTTAAGAAATGTTCCAAACAGAAATTCAGGAGATAAAAATTCTATTGTAAGTACAGAGAGCAAATGTGATTAATGGGAGGACAGACTGTCTGAACTAGAGGACAAGCTTGCTGTCAATGAACAATTACTGACAGATACTTAGAAACAAGAGCGCATAAAACATGTTCCAACAGATCCAAAATGATGTAAAGAAGACTAATCTAAGATTATTTGGAATTAGTGAAACATCTAGGCATGCACAAATGTCATAAATAATGTTTACTAAAATAATAACAGAAAACTTTCCAAATAAGAGAAAAGAAATTAACATAGAAGTCAGGCATGTAGGATCCCAAATAGCCATGAGAAAATAATCTCTGCGTGACACATCATAGTCAAAATCCCAGAAGTATAACACAAGAACAGAATCTTAAAAGAGGTTAGAGAGAAGCAACGAATTACTTACAGCATTATATCATTACTTATACCATTATACCATCACTTATACTAATAGAATTATAGCAATCATGTTGACACAAATTTTAAAGGTCTGGAAAACCTAAAATAAAACGTTTCAAGCCATAAATGAAACAATCACCAAACAACACTAATATATATTGCAAAAATATCTTTCAAAAGTGATGGACAAATAAAATACTTTCTTGATAATGAACACCTGAAGAAATTTATGACCAATAAACCAAAAACTTCAAAGGATACCCTAGAAAGAAACAATGATGCTAACAATGACAAACGGTCTAACAAAATTAATGTGCCAGGTAGGGTGAGCAGTTAAGTAGAAGGGAAAGATAGGGAATAAGCAACAGGAAAATAAAGCAATGATAAGAATGTCAATACCTGCTTGAAATAACTCTTAATATAGATGGCATCGATTCCCCCAATCAAAAGACACAGACTGGCAGAATGGGTAAACAAACAAAATCCAATGGCATGCTGTATATAGGAAAGACATTTAACTGAAAAAGTAACATATAGACTAAAAATTAAAAAATTGTAAAATTATTCCATTCAACAGGAACACACACAAAAAAAATCAGGTGCAGCTATTTTATAGTCAGAAAAAGTGGACTTTCAGCCAAAACTGATCAAAATATGCAAAGAAATTCTCTACATATTGGTTAAGGGAACAATCCAGCAGGAAGAGATAGCAATTATTAACATATATGCATTGAACAATGGCACACTCAACTTTATAAAACAAATCTTACTGGACAGAAATGATTAGATAAGGATAAACACAATAAGAGTGGGGGGCTGCAGTGCTCTACTATCATAAATAGAACAACTAGAAAAAATCAACCAAGCAATATCAGAATTGAACAAAACCTATGAACAAATGTACTTAATAGATATCTACAAAATGTTTGCCCAACAAAAGAATACACATTCTTCTCAGGTGCACATGGAACTACATGCAAAGTAGATCACAAAACATCCAGTAAAGCAAGGTTAAGTAAATGTAAAAGAATTGAAATTACACCATGCATATTATCAAATCATAGCACAAATAATCTAAATATCAACAATAAAAGAAAACAACTTATGCAAGTGCATAAAAATTAAACAATGCAATCTAAAATAAAGTTTTACAGCAGAAATTAAGGAAGAAATAAGACAGGTTTGACAAATAAAGATGAGACCAGTAGAACATATCAGAATTTATGGGATGCAATGAAAGCAGTCCTAAGAAGGAATTTTATAGCTGTCAGTACCCATATCACAAAAACTGATTGAGCCCACATATATAATCTAATGATTCCCTTCAAGGTCCTAGTAAAACAAGACAAATCCAAACTCAAAGTTAGTACACAGAAAGAAACTATGAAGATTAGAGCAGAAATCTATAAAATTGAGAACAATTAATTAAAACAAAGAATTAATTGAAGAATTGTAGAAAGAATGAAAAAATAAAAAAACCTTAGCCAATCTAAACAAAAGAAAAGGAGAGAAAAGACTCAAATCAATAAAATTAAACATGAAAAGGGTGAAATAACAATGGACACTGGCAAAATAAAAAAGATAATTAACAACTACTTTGTAAATCTGTATGCCAATAATGTATATTGGAGAATTCAGAAGAAATGGAAAGATTACTAGATACATATGAAGTACCAAAACTGAACCAGGATTTAAACTCCCCAAATAATCCAGTAAGAGCCAGTGAAATTAAATAATGATTTAAAAAATCTTACAATTAAGAAATGCTCAGTTCTGGACAGATTCACACCTGAACTCTGCAAAAATTTCAGGTAAGTTCTAGCATCAGTACTCCTCAAGAATTTTAATAATATTGAAAAGGAAGAAGTACCCTGGAATTCATTCATTGAAGTCACTGTAGCCATGATTCCAAAGCCAGAAAAGGGTCTGAAGAAAAAAAGAAAACAATCAACCAATCTCTTTAATGAAAATAGAAGGGCCGGTGAGATGGCTCAGCGGCATAAGCGCCTGCCTTGCAAGCGCGAGGGCCCGAGTTCGACTCCCGGATCCCACATACGAAAAAGGGGCCGGTGATATCGCTCAGCGGCACGGGTGCCTGTTGGCGCGCGAGGTCCTGAGGTCGTCCCCCCGGTACCCACAAAAAAAAAAAAAAAAAAAAAAAAAAAAAAAGAAAATAGAAAAATACACAAAAAGATACTGGCAAACAGAATGCAACACATCATCAAAAATTCATACATCGTGACCAAGTAGGCTTCATCCCAGAACAGCAAGAATGACTCAACAAACACAAATGAATAAATGCAATACATCACATAACCAGAAGGAAAGAAATCACATGATCATCTCAATAGACACAGAGAAAGCTTTGAGAAAGTCCAACATCCTTTCATAATAAAATACACTTAAGAAAATAGGTATAGAAGGACCTTAACTCAATTGGGAAAAAGCCATTTATGACAACTCTACATTCATTATCATATTAAGTGGGTAAAAACTAAAAGGTTTTCCTCTAAAATCAGGAATAAAACAAGGATATCTACTATTTCCACTCCTGTTCAAAATATTACTCAGAACATTAGCAGCAACAACTAGGCAACCACAAGAAATAAAGCTGGATGTGGTGGCACACACCTCTAATCCCAGCACTTGGGAAATTGAGGCAGGAGGAACACCATGAGTTTGAGGCCAGCCTGAGCTACAAAGTGAGTTCAAAGCTAGCCTGAACTACAAAGGGAGAACCTGTCTCAAAAAACCTAAAATAAATAAATAATAAATAAACGGTTACATATAGAAAAAGAAAAGGTGAAATTACCATTATTTGCAAGCAAATAATCCTCTACATAGAGGTGCCAAAATTTTCACAAGTATTCAACATTAATAACCAAATTCAGTAATGTAGCAAGATACAAATAGACACACAAAAATCAACAGCATTTCTGTACACTTATAATGAACCTACTGAAAAATGAATTAAGAAAAATATTACCACTCACAATAGCACCAAAATATTACATACTTGGGAATTATCCTGAGGAAGTGAAAGGCATCTGCAATGAAAACTAGAGCATTCTGAAAAAAAAATTAAGAGAACTTCAGAAAATGGACAGATATCCATTACTTCTTGATTGTCTGAACCAATGTAGTTACAATAGCCATACCTCAAATTTTGATGTAGTTTTAATGCAATCCCAGTTAAAATTCCACATTTTTTCAGAGAACTGGAGAAAACAATCACAAAATTCAAATGGAACCAGAAGAGAACCACAACCTAACCACAAAAACAATCCTGGGTAGTAAAGCAAAGCACAAGGCAGCACATCCCAGATGTGAAGTTTTACTACAAAGCTACAGTGATAAAAACAGGATGGAACTGTCATAAAATAAGATATGAGGACCAATGGAACATAATAGAGGATGCATAAAAACCCAGGCACATTCTGCTATTAGATCGTTGACAAAATACCAAAAATATACACTGCAGGAAAGACAGCTTCTTTAATAAATGACACAGGCAAGAAAGTTTTGAGCAGATCCCAATTCCACAAGAAATAGTACCAAGAATCAACGAATTGTATTATATCAAATTCACGTTTCAGAACTACAAAAGAAACAACTGACAATGTAGAGACAACATGGCAGGGCCGGTGAGATGGCTCAGTGGCATAAGCACCTGCCTGGCAAGCGTGAGGGCCCAAGTTCGACTCCCCAAACCCACATATGAAAAAAGGGCCGGTGATATCACTCAGCGGCATGGGCGCCTGCTGGCGCATGAGGTCCTGAGGTCGACCCTCGGTACCCACACAAAAAGCAAAAATAAATAAAAGAGGCAACATGGCAAAGGGGAAAAATTCTGCCATCTATTCCTCAGACATATGACTAATATCTACAAAACCCAAATAACTTAAAAATATTAGGCTCCATAAATCAAAAATGGGCAACTGAAATGAATACATCTCATGAGAAAGACAAAAGGCCAATAAATACATGAATATATAATTCTTAGAATTAACCAATTTTAGCACTGTAGCAGAATAAAAAAATCATCACACAAAAATCACTAGCATATGTGTATGCCAAAAATGAACTCATTGTCAAAGATAAGGTGGCTGAGTGTGTTTGGAGTTGTGTCTGCATCTTTTTATCCATTCCACTAATCCTCAGGTCTTTTTTTTTTTTTTTTTTTTGGTCTCTACCATGCTAATTTTATCACAGAACATTTATAGTATAATTTCAAGTCAGGGATTGTGACCCCCCCCGCCTTGCTTTTATTGCCCAGAATTGCCTTATTTCTTCTAGGTCTCTTCTGGTTTCAAATGAATTTTAGGAAGGTTTCCTGCAGATCTGTGTGGTATGCTAGTTGTATTTTGATCAGGATTGCATTAAATCTGTATAACAGTTTTGGGAGTATGGGAATTTTCAGTGTTGGCTCTTTCGATCCATGAGCAAGGCATATCTTTCCCTTTTCTGATTTTCTCTTCAACCTCCTTTTGCAGAGTATTATAATATTGAATGTATAGATCTTTTACTTCTGTTGATGGGTTGATTCCATAATCACTGGAAGAAAGAGCCTTTTTAATAAATGGTGCTGAAAAAACTGGCTTTGTATATGCCAAAGAATAAAACTAGACTTATGTTGATCAACATGCACTAAGGTCAAAATGGAAAAACATCCAAATATTAAAACACAAAATCTAAGTCTACTGGAAGAGAAAATTGATAGAAATATTGGAGACATAAGTGCAGGCAGAGAGTTCATGAACAAAATTCAAGCTGCATGGGAAATACTTCAAAAAATCAACAACTCAGACCTCATCTTATTAAAAAGCTTCTGCACAACAAAAGAAATCACAAACAGAGTGAAAAGGCAATGCACAGACTAGGAAAAAATTTTAGCCAGTTGTCCTTCCAAAAAAGGACCTATATATAGAATGTACAAAGAATTGAAAAAAAAAAGACACCACCAAATTCAAAGACCCAATCTAAAAATGGGCATCTCAGATTAATATGCACTTCTCAGATGAAGAAATATAAATGGCAAATAAATACATGAAAAATATTCAGCATCACTTGTCATTCAAGAGATGCAAATTAAAACAACACTGAGATTTTGTCACCCCAGAAAAATGGCTATCATCACAAGATCAGAACAGGGTTTTCAAGATGGCAGAGGGGTGAGCAGCAGAGAAAGAGCCTCTCTGACAGTAACCATCCAGTTGCTGGTATATAGCAGCTTGGGGAGGACAAGAAGGAGGGAAATGGGACCACTGAACGCTGGAAGGATCTGAAGTGCAATTTGGGGCCCACAGAGAGAGTGAAGAGAGAAACTTCAAGAAAGAAGAAGGAGGTAGCTGCCTGCACCTTCTCTCTGGGTTGGGACTCACTGCATGACAGAAGAGGTTCAAACATGAGGACACGCAGTGATGGCCCATGACCCAGGAGACACCGCAGAGAGACACGAGATGTGGCAGTGCAGGGGAGCAGTGGATGTGAAGGAGTGCAAGGCTGGCTGTGAGTTCTGAAGGCTCAGCCATCCCGTGGGAGAGAGCAATTGGCCTAGAGCCACCATGGGGTGGGGCTGCTGAGCTCGGAACTCAGGGCAGCTGCCTGCTACATCTATGGTTCCCAGAAGGGCTCAGGCCTGCGGAAGATGCGCTGATGGATGCAGGCCGGATGAGTCTGGTCTCAGCCAGAAAGTGCAGGCTCACTGAGATTATCCACTACCTTGACAAAAAGCTACTGCTGGCTTGCTGGGACAGATCAGACCCGTGTCTACCAGCACCAGCAGAGACAAACCTGGAAGTGAATTTCATTTTTTTTCCTCTCTCTTGTTTGTTTTATGTTGTGGTGGTGTTTTTTTTCTTCATTGTTTGATCTTGTTTTTATATGAGTGTAAACAGAGTTTCTAGTCATTTGTGGTTGTGGTTCTGTTCTATTCTTCCTTTTATCCCTTCCTTCTATCTTTCCCTCCAGTCTTCTGTAACAGTTTCCCAAAGTTAGTGGGATCCTTCTTTGTCCTCCAGCCTTACATCTAATTCCTTCCTCTTCTTCCACTTCTCTATTTTCTCCTTAACTAATTTTAAATTTTAATGCCTGAGGGCAAATTTGACATATTAAGGACTTGTAAACTGCATATAATTTTATGGTTTGTTTTATTTATTTATTTTTCATGGGTACTGGGTGTTGAACTCGGGACCTCATTCACCAGCAGGCTCCCATGCTGCTGAGCAATATCACCAGCCCTTTTTTGTATATGGGTACCAGGAGTTGAACTCAGGACCTCACACTTGCCAGGCAGGTGCTTATGCCACTGAGCTATCTCACCAGCCCCTATGGTTTGTTTGAGACTGTTGTATAATCATAAATCTAGTTTACATGGTTAAAAGTGGCAAAAAACTGGATAGCTCAGTCTGTCTTTTTCTAAGCTGTGTTTGATGCTTTTGGTACTGCTATAGCCAAAAGTGACATAATTGTTCTAAACAGCTGTTCTTCCTGGTATTTCATGACTGAGATTGACTAAGGGTCACTGAAAATACTGTGGCACAGTGCCAAAGAACCAAGGACTGGTCCATACAGGCAGCAACTTCCATTGCCAATGAATTGAAGAGGTAAGATCTTGCAACAGACTCAAAATCCAAATATATAAGCTACACCTGAAAGATACCTCAGAGAAGTAGCCATCTCTTAAGGTTTTCAAATACTAGCAATAAAGCAATCTACTATAGGCAATTTATAAGCATTACCCCAGGAATTAAACTAAAGAAAGAAAAGAAAATGGGAAGACATTTAAATAAGATGTAATCCCAGATATACAGTTCACCAAAGGCAAACCCATGGGGCAGTGAGGTGGGAAAATCTGAAAGCCACCCACCTGGCATCTCTGAAGTGGTAACAACAAAGCAATTAAATGAGCTCTGGAAAAAATCAAATCATAAATAATTTCTCAGATAACTGTAGAGATGATGTCTACAATGAAGACCATGCTTAGGTACTCTAGAGGAGATAAAGACAAAGAAATAGATGAGCTTCAGAAAATTATGAAAGCCATGAATGCACAGCACAGGAAAGAAATGGAATCCATAAGGCTGATGCAAGCAGATATCCAGGAGAACAAAATAACATTGAAAGTATATGCAGCAGATCAAGCCAATATGAGGACAGGATCTCAGATATAAAAGACAGGCTTGTGGTTAGTGATCATGAAAAGAAAGAATTCTTAAAAATACCAAGGGACCATGAGAAATCAATCCAGCAGCAGCTAGATGAGGCAAAGAATAACTTAAGATTGTTTGGAGTCAATGAAAAAGAAGTAGATAGCATAAATGATATTAAAAATTGTTCACAGATGTTACGGCAGAAAATATCCCTGGTGGAATAAAAATAATTTGATGTACAGGTAAGTGAGACATATAGAACTCCAATTAGCCAAGATCAAAAAAAAAAAAATCTTCAGCAAGGCATATCATAGTCAAGATCCCAGAAATTCAACAGAAGAGCAGAATCTTAAAAGCTGTTAGGGAAAAGAAACAAATGACCTATAAAGGAAAGTTCACCAGAACCACAGCTGACTATTCAGTACAAACCCTCAACTCAAGAAGAGCTTGGAGTGAAGTAGTTCAAGTTTTCAAGGAAAATAAACTTCAACCCAGATTGATGTGCCCCACAAAGCTATCTTTCAAAACTTATAAAAAAATAAAATACTTCCATGACAAACAACGTCTGAGGAAATTTATGATGACCAAAGCAAAATCAAAAATGTTTTCAAGGACATCCTAGAAAGAGATAACAAGGACTACAACTCCAAGAACACCAAATAATGGAATTCACCAGGCAAGGCAAACAAAAAGAGGGTGGAAAAGAAAAAAAAAGGAAGCCAACAACAGGAAAATAATATGACAAAGGTAAGTCAATGCATATCAGTTTTAACCATGAATTTTAATGGTCTCAATTCGCAAATCAAAAGACACAGACTGGCATAACAGATCAAGTAGCAAGATCAAACAATACGCTGCATACAGTAAACAGACTTAATTCAAAAAGAACTACATACATTGAAAGTCAAAGGATGGAAAACAACACTCCATGTGACAGGAACCCATAAAAATGCATGGGTAGCTATTCTTTTTGCAGACAAAGTGAATCTCAAGCCAAGATTGATTAAAAGAGATAAAGAAGGTCACTACACCCTTGTAAAGAGAACAATCAAAGACAAAGAGATAACAATCATAAATATATATGCAACAAATACCAGTGCACACAACTATATAAAACAATTATTAATGGGCATTAAAAATCAAATAAGCACTAACACAATTGTATTGGGGGATCCCAATACCCCACTGTCACAAATAGACAGATGAACTAGACAAAAAATCAAGAATGAAATATTAAAACTGAACCAATCTTTTGAACAAATGCATGCAGTAGATGTCTACAAAGTGTTCTGGCCCACAACATCAGAATACACATAATTCTCAGCTGCACATGGAATATTCTCCAAAATAGACCACATACTAGCTCACAGAACCTGCTTACATAAATGCAAGGAGTTGAAAAATTATCCCATGCATATTATCAGATCATAGGGCAATGAAATTGAAAATCAATGGCAAAAGAAACCACAAGAACTTCTTCAACACATAGAAATTAAATAGCACACTTATGAACAAACAATGGGTCACAGATAAAATTAAAGAAGAAATTAGACAGTTTCTACAACTAAATGTTAATGACAGTACAACATACCAGAACTTATGGAACACAATGAAAGCAGTCCTAAGAAGGAAATTCATAGCAGTAAATAACCATATCAGGAAAACAGAGCAAGCACAAATAAACAACTTAATGGTGAACCTTAAACTTCTAGACAAAGAGCAGGCTAAGGCAAAAGCTCATACAAGGGAGGAAATTATAAAGATCAGAGCAGAAATTAACACATTGGAGACTGACAAAACAATACAAAGAATCAATGAATCAAAGAGTTGGTTCTTTGAAAGATTAAATAAAATCAACAAGCCCTTATCCAACCTTATTAAAAAAGGGAAAAAAAAGACTCAAACCCATGAAATTAGGAGTGAAAAGGGTAAAATCACAACAGACCCTGCAGAAACTGAGATGATATATACCTACTTTGAAGACTTGTATTCTAATAAGATTAAAAATGCAGAAGAAATGGAAAGATTTTTAGATAGATATGAATTACCAAAGCAGAATCAAGAAGATACAAAAATCCTAAATAAACCAACATCAATCAATGAAATCAAAGATGTAATTAAAAACCACCCAACAAAGAAAAGCCTGGGCCCTGGCAGATTTACTGCAGAATTCTAAAAGAAATTTAGAAAAGATCTAACACCACTACTTCTCAAACTTTTTAATGAAATTGAAAGGGTAGCAATACTGCCAAATTGCTCCCTGGAAGCAAGTATTACCCTGATAAAAAAAAAAGTGGAGAAGGATGCAACTAAGAAAGACAACTACAGACCAATCTCCCTAATGAACATAGATGCAAAAATCCTCAATAAGATACTGGTAAACAGAATGCAACAAATCATCAAGAAGATTATACACCATGACCAAGTTGGATTCATCCCAGGAATTCAGAGATGGTTCAATACATGCAAATCAATAAATGTAATTCACCGTATTAACAGAGCCAAGAATAAAAATTGTATGATCATCTCAATAGATGCAGAAAAAGTGTTTGACAAAGTCCAGCACCCATTCATTATAAAAGCCCTACAGAAAATTGGAATAGATGGTCTTTATCTCAATCAGATAAAAGCTATCTATGACAAACCAACAGCCAATATCACACTAAATGAACAAAAACTGAAAACTTTCACTCTAAAACCAGGAACAAGACAAGGTTGTCCACTATCTCCACTCTAATTCAACATAGTCCTGGAAACTTTAGCAAGAGAAATTAGACAAGGGAAAGAAATAAATGTAACAAAGATAGGAAAGGAAGAAGTTAAATTATCATTATTTGCAGATGACATGATACTCCATGTAGAAGACCCCAAAAGCTCCACTAGAAAACTGCTAGATTTTATAAACAAATTCAGTAGCATAGCTGGATTCAATGTCAACACTCAAAAATCAATAACTTTCTTGTACACAAATAACAAACTCACTGAAAGAGAAATTAGGGAAACAACAGTTTTCACAATAACATCCTAAAAAATGAAATACTGGGCCGGTGAGATATCTCAGTGGCATAAGTGCCTGCCTGGCAAGCACGAGGTCCTGAGTTTGACTCCCAGTATCCACATACAAATAAAGGGCCAGTGATATCGCTCAGTGGCACGGGCAGCTGCTGGCGCATGAGATCCTGAGTTCAACAACCAGTACCCACAAAAAAAGACACCTAGGAATCAATCTAACAAAAGGTGTAAAAGACCTCTACACTGAAAACTACAGTACTCTGAAAAAGGAGATTGAAGAGGATATCAGAAAATAGAAAGATATCCCTTGCTCCTGGATAGGAAGAACCAATATAGTGAAAATGGCCAAACTTCCAAAATTGTTATAAAAATTTAATGCAATTCCAATCAAAATTCCAACAGCATATCTCACAGGATTAGAGAAAACAATCCTAAAATTCATGTGGAACCAGAAGTGGTCTAGAATAGCAAAGGCAATTCTGGGCCACAAAGGCAAGGCAGGGGTATTACAATCCCTGACTTAAAATTATACTATAAAGGTACTGTGATAAAAACATTGTGGTACTGGAAAAGAGCAGACCCAAAAATCAGTGGAACAGATCAAAAGATGCAGAAACAACTCCAGATGCACTAAGATCCCATATCTTTGACAAAAGTGCCAAACAAATTCACTGGAAGAAAGATAGCCTCTTTAATAAATGCTGCTGGAAAAACTGGCTGTGCACATGCAAAGATTAAAATTAGACCCATATCTTTCACCATGCACTAAACTGAACTGAAAAGGGATCAAAGATCTAAATATTAAGACAGAAACATAGGGCCAGTGAGATAGCTCAGCGGCATAAGCGGCTGCCTGGCAAGCACGTGGTCCTGAGTTTGACTCCCAGTACCCACATACGGAAAAAGGGCTGCTGATATTGCTCAGTGGCATGGGCACCTGCTGGTAAGCACGAGGTCCTGAGTTCGATCCCCAGTACCCATAAAAAAAAACATTAAACCTGCTGGAAGATAGAATAGGTAAAACTCCTCAGGACATTGCTGTATGCAAAGACTTTATGAATACAACCCTGATTACACAGGAACTTATCACATAGAATCAACAACCTGGATCTCATCTTATGAAAAAGTATTTGCTCAGCCAGAAAGACAACCAACAGAGTGGAGAGATAACCCACAATGTGGGAAAAAATGTTTACCAGCTGTTGCCAAGACAAAGGATTACTATCAAGAACATATAAAGAACTCAAAGTGTCAGGCTTTCCAAATTTAAAGCCCCAACCCAAAAATAGGTTTCTGAGATGAATACACATTTCTCAAATGAACAAATACAAACAACAAAAAATATGTGAAAAAATGTTCAAAATCACTTTTCATTTGAGAAGTGCAAATTAAAACAACACTGAGATTCCATCTCACCCTAGAAAGAATGGCTATTATCAGGAAATCAATCAATAACAAATGCTGCAGGGGCTATGGGGAAAAAGGAACCCTTCTCCCCTGTTGGTAGGAGTGTAGAGTGGTGCAATCACTGTGGAAATCAGTGTGGAGATTCCTCAGAAAACTAGGATTGGATGTCCCATTTGACGCAGTTCTTCTGGGTATCTTCACAGAAGAATTGAAAACATTGTAACACAACGATATTTGTGCACCCACATTTATAGCAGCAGAATTTGTAATAGCTAGATCTTGGAAACAACCCAAATGCCCATCAACCGAGGAACGGATAAAAAATATTTGGTCTTTTTATACAATGGATTACTACTCAGCCATAAAGGATAAACTGGAGACTTTTATATGTAAATGGAAGCAACCGGAGACCATACTCATAAGTGAAATAAACCAGATGCACATGTGTAAATATCGTATTGTCTCCCTAGTATGAGAAGCTGAAAGAGTACATAAGATCCAAAATATACAATAGATATTGTAAAATGGGAAGAAACTCTTCAAAAGAAAAGAGAAACTGGGATGGGGGAATGGAGAAAAGAAGGAAGGTATAAGCAAAAATTATATATATATATATATATATATACATAAAAATATAGATATATATACATAAATAAATATATATAGATATATAAAGAAATACATATAATACATAAATAATATATTATATAAATAATATAAATAAATATAAACATATAATTATAATAAATAATATATATAAATATATTAACTATATATTAACTATATATTATGTGTATAATTATATATACATTTAAATATAATTGTATATGATATATATGATATGCATTATATATATACACATATATATATATATATATATATATATATGATAGTTAAGATAGATACACTACTAATTTCCCTCAGTCCATTGAAAATAATATTTTGTGTTAATATTGTTTGGACAATTGAATGCTGATAACTTGTACTCTGAGTATTTTAAAGATAACAATACATAATATATTAACCATTGTTACTCTCTTATTATGCTATTTTGAAATTTTGTTCTATTTTTTCCCTATAAAACAAAATTTTAAAAAATCAACCAATAACAAATGCTGGAGGAGCTGTGGGGCCAAAAGGAACACTTCTCCACTGTTGGTGAGAATGTAGACTGGTGCAGCTGCTATGGAAATCAGTATGGATTTTCCTCAATAACTCCAATTAGAGCTTTCATTTGACCAAGCTATTCCCATTTTGGGTATCTTCCTGGAAGAATGAAAAACATCATTCCATAGCAATATATGTGTACCAATGTATTTAGCATTACAATTTGTGGTAGCTTAATCTTGGAAACAGCCCAAATGCCCATCAACTGAGAAATGGAGAAAAAAGATGTGGTCCTTTTATATAATGGAATACTACTCAGCCATAAAATACAGATTTGAGGCTTTTATCTGTAAATGGATGCAACTTGAGACCATAATCATAAGTGAAATAAATCAGTCTCACATGTGTAAACATCATATTGTCTCCCTGGTGTGAGAAACTGAAAGGGTGAATAAGGTCCAAAATGTATAATAAATATTGTGAAATGGGAAGAAATTTTACAAAGGAATGAGGAAATAAGATGGGGAAAAGGGGAAAGGAAGGAAAGGAAAAGGAAAAAAAATACAAGGTGTTTACACTACTAGTTTCTCTTAGTTCATGGAAAGGTTTGTCCTAATATCATTTGGAGAATTTTTATGCCCATGTCTTCTTCTCTAAATAACTACTTTGAAGATAAAATTTTCCAATTTATTAACTACAATTATACTTCTATTATCATATTTTGAAATTTTGTTATAATTTTCCCTATAAAATGAACTCAATAAAAAGAAATTATGAAACTTTATTATCCACAATAGTATAACAAAGAACCACCAATTAATTAACCTACCCAAGGAAATTAAAGACCTCTACAAAGAAAATTACAGTACTCTGAGAAAGGACATTGAAGAGGACATCTAAACTTGGAAAGATGTCCCTCACTCTTGGGTAGGCAGAACCAATATTGTCAAAATGGCCTGCTATGGTTTGTATCTACATGTCCCCTAAGCCTCATGCAGTTATGGCTGGGCACACTTTTCAAAGGTGGCTGAATCTAGAGTTTGTTATTGATGCATGGTCCAATGTTGGGATTAAGGTTGTGAGTGCTACATGCCCCCTAGGGTGGGTAACCTCCACAGAGTATAAGGGACAGAAAGGGGCTTTTCCCTTCTCTTCCTTGTTGCTTTTGCTGTCTTCCATTTCCATGAACTGTTGCCCCTATGCCATGTGCCACCGTTTTTCGGAGCCAGGCAATTATGGACTGAAATCTCTACAAACTGTGAGCTAAGTAAACCTTTCCCCCTTTAACTTTGGATGTTGTGTATTCTGTCTCAGCAACAAGAAAAGTAACTAAGACAGAATTTGATACCAGAGAAGTGGGGTCATTGATGTGACTATATCTAACCATGTGGTACAGGAGCCTTTGTGAATGGCTTGTGGGAAGATTTTGGGAAGGGTTTGAGGTGCTGGCTGGAAAAGGAGACCTAGAACACCTTGGGCTGCATGTTAAGGGAATTTATTGTTAGAGCTCAGAATACCAAGAGACAGATAGTAATTCTGTCTGTAAAGACCAGGCTCTGGAGGTTTCTCCTGAGAAGCAGGATTGCATTCGCTATTAGATTTCAGATGATGTGTGTTCTGGTTTGTCTGCATTTTGCTTGTGTCCTGAGACTGTGCCTGAGTCTAAGGGTGGTGGGCTAATTAATCTGGCAGAAGATATTTCAAGGCAGTCAAATGTTGAGGCACTGGCATGGTTATTGTTGTGGGCTTTTAGCCAGATTTATTGTGAAAATCAAGAGCAAGGAGCCCAGCAGAATGATTTAAAGTTTGTGAGTTTGGGCAGAAAGGAAGCGCCAGTAAAGCTGTGGACTGCAAGGTAGGGGAGAGGAGATCTTGACTGCAGAGAAGGAACACGAGAATAGAAAAGTTTTCCAGAAGGCATCACAAGAAGCATCAGGAATCCACCCTTTGCAGCCTCAAAATTGCAAAAGTAAAAGTCTTTGCTTTGAGAAGAAAGCCCCAGAGCACCATGTTCCAGAATGGCAGCAGCCAAGAGAATTTGTTCCTTGGAATAGGATACAGGGTGTTCAGTGATCCAATCACTGGTCCTTTACAGCCACAAGAGAAGGAAGACTGGCTACTCCTCCAGCTGTCAGCAAACTATAGTACCATGCATGTGGCGCTGGTTTAGGTGCATACACAATGCAAGAGTTGTGGGGTCAGGAAGGCTTTCATCCAGATTTCAGAAGAAGGCCTTGTAGGCCTGGCAGTGTGCCCAACAGGGCAGCATGTGAAGCTGTGAGTGCCAAGCCAAAGGTGCAATGGAGACCCCAGAAGTTTGGAGAAACCAGGTATATGGATCATCTGAGGAAACCTGCAGGGAGGGAACAGAGTGGGCCCAAGAGAGACACCATGAGAGCTGTAAACACAAGCAGTGCCATAGGTATCGAGCTACACAAGCTTTTGGGAGTACACATCTTGCCACAGATTGCATCAGATGCTACATGTGGAATTACAAGTCTTAATGTTTGCCCTGGTGGATTTTGGACATGCTTTCACCCCATTCTTTTGTGTAACCCTGTTTTAACTTTTTGGCATGATAATGTCTATCTTTTGCCATTCAGTATTGGAATTGTTCAACTTTCTTTTCATTTGTGCAGGTGTTCACAGCTAAGAGATTGCCTCAAATCTCAGAGGAGACTTGGGACTTGGACTTTTCAGCAATGCTGAAACTATTAGGACTTTTGCAACTCTTAGAAAATGACTAAATGCCTTTTGCATAAAGGAAGGTATGTGAGTCTTTGGGGGACAAGGGTTGTTCCCCGTGGAGCCAGCCAATTATGGACTGGCACCTCTAAAAGCTGTGAGCTAAATAAACTTTTCTCTTTTATCTTTGGGTGTTGGATATTTTGTCTCAGCAACAAGAAAAGTAACAAAGACATGGCCATACTCACAAAACTGATATATGGTTTCAAAGCAATCACAATCAAAATACTAAGAGCATTATTCATATAACTAAAAAACAGAAAAATTCTAAACTTCATTTTGAACCAGAGGAGACTCAGAATAGCAAAGGATATCTTCAGTAACAAGAGCAAAGCAGGAGGCAATCATACCTGACTTCAAGTTATACTGCAAAGCAACAGTGATTAAAAGGAAAAAGCTGGCATGGTATTGGCAAAGAAACAGACATGTGAATCAATGGGACAGAATAGGGGACGCAAAAATATCTGCAGATGTATTCAGCTATTTTATCTTCTCCCAGTAGGCTAATTTTTTCCTCACCCAAGAGGCCAAATGCATACATTGTTGGAAATTTAGCCTATTCAACAAATGGTGCTGGGAAAACTGGCTATCTATATGCAGATAATTGAAGCTGAACAAATATCTTTTACCATCTAGTAAACTAAAATACAAATACTTTAAAGATAAACATAAAACAGAAACAATGAAAATACTGAAGTTAAAATAAGTAAAATTCTTGAAGTCATATATGTAGGCAAGGACTTTGTGACCAGAAAGCCAATTGCACAAGAAATAACAGCAAGAACCAACAAATGAGATTATATCAAGCTGAACACTTGTGCAGCAGAGGAAACAATCAGCAGAGAGAAGAGACAACCTATAGAATGGGAAAAATTTTGCCAGCAATGCTCAAATGAGGTTTAATATCCAGAATATATTAAGAATTGAGAAAAATCAGACCACCCAAATTTAAAATACCCAATAAAAAACTTGGCAAGTGAAATGAATAGACAATTACCAGAAAAAGAAGTAGATGGTCAATAAACATAAAAATATTCAACACCTCCAACCACTAGAAAAATGAAAATTAAAACAACACTAATATTTCATCTTACACCAGAAAGAATGTCAAAAACTAAGAAATCAAATGATAACCAATGCTGTTACGTCTGCAGTGCAAGTGGAATTTTTCTACTTGTTTGCGGAAATGTAAAATAGTGTAACCATTATGGAAATCAGTATGGAGATTTCTCAACGAACATTTAGAAGTTCTATTTCACCAACTTATTCCTCTTCTAGGTATTTTTCTAACAGAGCTAAAGACATCATATTACAGTGATGCATGTATACCAATGGTTATAGCAGCACAATTCATAATAGTTACATACTGGAAGCACCCTGTATATCCATTAACCAATGAGTGGATTAAAAAATGTGGTATTTATGCATAATGGAATACTACTCAGCTAAAGAATGATAGTTTTGAGACATACATAGCAAAATGGGTACACTTGGAAAATATGTTAAATGAAATAAAACACATGAAATTAAACACCACATTATACCTCTCATTTGAGTAAGGCAAAGTGTAAATAAAGAGCAAAATAAAAGATTGATGAAAGAAACATGGAGATCTTTTGCAAATGGGAGGGATTCCAGGAGACTGAAGGAAAAGGAGTAGGGGGTGTTGAAGGGGAAGTAAGAAATTTAAGATGTGTTATGTACATGTATCAAATACCCACAATGAATGTTAATATTCTATGTTGTAAACATTAAATAAGAAAAAAATAATAAAAATGAAAGGGGATCTAGTCACAGAGGGTATTATTTGGGTTGGAGGGGAAGGAATAAAAAAGAATTAACATGTGTTATGTACATGTACCTAATCCCTAATAAAAATGAAATTCATGTCTTTCAAATATGTACTACAAATAAAATTTAAAATAGAAAATTAAATTTATACAAAACCAGAATAGACCCAGAATAGGAAAAACATTATCAGGTAACAAGTGCAAAGCAAGAGGCATCAGAATCTTGGTCTTCCAGTTATATTATAAAACTATAGTGATTTTAAAAAGGATGGGATTGACACCAAAAAGGTATGCTTATCAGCAGCAATCTGATCTTTTACAAAAGGGATCAAAATATGTGCTGGAAAAGGATAGCATTTAAAAAAATATTTAACAAAAAATGGATTATACAGGTGAAGATTATTGAATCTAAATCCATATCTCTCAGCATGTACTAAAAATCAAAATGGACAAGAAAACCAAATAGAGAAACACTGAATATGTTGAAAAATAAATTAGGTAAAACTCTTGTAGCCATAGGCATAGTGACAATTTTATGAACAGAAAACCATGGCACTAGAAATTGCATCAATAATCAACAAATGGGATTATATAGTATTAAATACCTTGCACAGAACAAAGCAAAAACCCAACACAGTCAATGAAGAATCTAACAAATTGAAAAAATAATTGCCAGCTACCCCTTGAACAGAGGACTGATATCTACAATATATAAAGAATTCAAAATAATTTTGATCCCTCCAAATAAAACACCCAATCAAACTATTGGCAATAGAAATGAATAGACATTCCTCAGAAGCATTATTATAAATGGCCAGAAAATTGATTTTTAAAAAAATTCCCAGAATCTTTGGTCATTAAAGAAATGCAAATCAAAATAACACCAAAATTTTACCTTACTCCAGAAAAATAGCTATAATCACTAACTTAAACAAACAACAAATGCAGTTGAAGTTGTAGGAGAAATAAATCCTTCTCCATTTTTGGTGGAAATGTAAACTAGTACTACTACTATGGGAATTTGTTTGGAGATTACTCAGAAAAACTAAATACAGAAATTCCATCTGACCCAGTCATTCCTTTTCTGAGTATCTTTCTGAAAGAAATAAAGACATACTATTACAGTGATACATGCATACCCATATTTGTAACAGTACAAAGTACAATAGCCAAATCTTGGTAATGACCTATATGCACATCAACAGATGAATGGTAAAAAGTAGTACCAGTATATATACACAATGGGGTACTATTTGCCCATAAAAAAGGACAAATTTGAATCATTGTTAGGAAAATTATTGTGCATTGAGCCCATAATTTTAAGTGAAATAAATTTGACACAGAAGGTTAAATATCACATGGTTTCTATGATGTGATAGTTTATTATGATGTGAGCTTGAATAAGAAACTCCTGGCTGGTTGATTTATCATAGTTCTGGGTGGGTATGGATGATGGACTTACTAAAGTGGGAGGACCCACTCTGGGTGTGTATTGCTTCAGGTTCTTCATTTGCAAAATGGCATAATTAATAGTACCTACTTCATAAGGTTGTGGAAATTAAAGGAATAATCTGTATATAAAATATTTAGCATTGTTCCTGAAATATACTATGAGCCAAATATATGTTAACTATTATGATTATTATTACAAATTTCAAAGGAGTGTGTTATGTTGGATGTTGCGGAAATGTAAAGACTATGCCATTTTTCTCAAGATAGGTTGGCAGGAGGATTTTTTGGATTTATAGTATCAGATTTCATAGCTAAACATAACAACCAGACTTATTAAAGGAAGATAAAAGGGCAAAAAATGCTACGTACAATGGAAAACTACAAAATTTACAATTTCTTTTGTAAAGTTCCAAAATCACATAACAATATAAATAAGACCTGATTTTTAAAAGGCCATTGGCTAAGTCTAACTACCCTATCACGAAGGTAACTACTATTATGGCTTAGATATAGAACGTCCCCTAGGGACTCATACATTCAAAGGTGGGGATTTTGAGTGTGATTTAATCATGGATCACTATACTCATTAGTGGACACATCCATTGATGAGTTCAGTAGTTGAATGTGCTGTTAGGAAGTGGAGCCTGATTAGAGTTGAGTCACTGAGGATGTGATGTGGAAAATGTATTCTCATCCCTGGTGCCTCCTTCAGTCTCTGCTTCCTGGCTGCCATGGGTTGAGCACCATCTTTTGTGCCATGCTTTTCTGCCAGCTGATCATGTACTGAAAGTGTGATCCAAAATAAACTTCCCTTCTAAGATGTGGGTGTTGGGCATTATGCCCTAGCAATGATTAAATGGTTAGACAGATTTTGATAATGACAGTGTGGTCGTTGCCATGACTATACACGAACATGTGTTTTAAAACCATTTGAAAGTGTTTCAGATGAAGACTTTGGAAAAGTTTGTAGATGCCCGCTAGAGGAATGCTAGAATGTGGTAAACAGAGCTTGATGGGAAATCCTGAACAGAATTTAGAAGATCAAAATGCTGCTAAAAATGTAGACAATAAAGGACAGATTCTGGAGATTTCAACTTGAAACAAGGACTTCATGGCACTTGGGCTACAGGCCATGTGTGTAACACTCTGACATAAAATTTGTCTACATTGTTTTTATGTTCTGAGACTTAGCAGAAGACTGAGATTAAGTGCAGCAGACTACTCTGATAGAAGAAATGTCAAAGCAACAGAATGATAAGGCTGTGGTATGAGTATTGGCAGTTGTGTTCAGTGATATCTACAGTGAAAATCAAGAGTTAAAAAATGTTAATAGTTTACAGCTTCATCAGAAAGGAAGTGCCTACAAACTTGGAGTCACGGAAAAGATGGTTTATGAAAGCATTAGCATTAAAAAGAAACCAAGTACTTCACATCGGAACAATAGGATAGATAGCATGAAACATTCCAGGAATCCGCAAGACCACACCATTCACAGGCTCAGGGGTGCAAAACTATGAAGATTGGGCAGGGATATAGCTCGATGGCACCGTACCTGCCTGGCAAGTGCAAGGTCATAGGTTCAATTCCTGGTACCAATAAATAAATAAATAAATAAAAATCCCAAAAAACAAAACAAACAAACAAAAAAAATATGAAGATTTCATTTGAGGGAAGAGCTCTTTGTCCCCTTGATTGAGAGGGGCTGCCTAAGGATTTTCTGGGATTCATTTCACATTGCTCAGTCATCCAAGCACTCAGAGGCCTCTGCATGTACGATCTAAGGAGGCTTGGCTACTGCTTAAACTAGCAGTTAACCTTGGAGTGATCCCCAGGCTGTTCATTTTACAGGCATCCATAATGCAAGAATTATTAGATTAGGGAAGCTTCTACCTAGATTCAAAGGAGGGGCTGGAAGTGTTCTCCTGAAAGGGAAGTGAGTGATGTTGTGAGAGTGCAGCTGAAAGTATAAGGGAGACTCCAGGAATTTGGAGATGCTAAAAACATGAAATATCTGCTGAGGTAGGCCACAGGCAATGAGCAGAGCTATCCAAAGTGAGAGGTCATGAGGGCTGCCTAGCAACTAGCAAAGCTGTAGGCAAAGGGCTGCCCAAACACTTTGGAGCTCACAATTCACCACAACTTGACTCAGATTCTGGATACAGAACAACAGTTTTCCCAGGAGTATATGTTGAACAGGCTGTCTTTCCTCCAGTGTATGTTTTTGGCCCCTTTGGCAAAGATCAGACGACTGAATGTGCCTGGGTTTTTATTTTCTGTGTCCCCTATTCTGTTCCACTATCCGCACTTCCTTTTTTCAGCCAGTGTCATGTTTTTAATCCCTGTAGCTTTGTAATATAATTTGAACTCTGGGATTGTGCTGGAAAACATATCTTTATTTGTTCTAGTCTGTGGCTAAAATTCCACACAAGTTAGAATATTAACTATAGCCCATATAACTTTGTCACCAACATAAACCATAGCTAATTGTATATACGTTATATATTTTTGCAGAATTTTGGCATATCCTGCATGTCCATCCTTACCTTGAAATTATCCAAAGTCATTGTAGTTGCTGCCGCTGCTAGCTTTTATTTTGTTAAACAAAAGCTCATATATTATTAGGTTCTTTTTTTGTATTTTAATATAATTCTTTTGTAAAACTAACGCTTTATAGTATACCTTTACAAATATTATCCTGAAAACAATCAAGAGGATTTCAAAGCACAAAGAATGATGTGATTACCTAGACTAGAAGTTTGGCTTAAGTAACTTTTACATTTTTCTCTAAATCTGAGATTCTAGAATGACTGACAGGAAGAAACCAGTTTCAGATGTTAAAAACTGTTAATACTGGATCTCCTTATCGCTGTCATTTTTTTCCAAGGGACTTAAGACAGCCACTGAGGAAACAAAAGAATCATATGGAGTTTGAGAACAGGGCAAATGAAATCTACATTCTTCCTTGATTGTGAAATCTGCAGACAATATTTACAGGGTCTCTAAATGGCAGCTTATTTTAAATCAACATGCAGTAAGAGTTGAGAATTAGTAAAACAAAAACGTCCTGTTACTGAAATATTAAATAATGTATTTGAGTGAAGAAAGGTAGCAGACTCTAATAAAAGAAAGATAACATAACCAAACACACCTAAGTAGAATTGAAAATGGAGCTGTGCTGATAGTAAATGAGCAGTTGTAATACTAACACCAAGAGCTGCAGTGTTTCACACATTAGCACATCTAACATTCACAGCAAAACTGTAAGTAGTAGGGAAGTCACTTTTTTTACCCCTACTTCACTTTTTAGTTTTAAGAAACTGATGTTTAAGTAAATAACTTGGCAAAGATCAAATACGTGCCAAGCATTTGAACAAGTATTTAATCTCAGTTCTGCATAACTGTAGAGCCAACACTAGGGACCACAGTATTATGCTATTTGTCAAGGTTTACAATTAAATTTTCAATTATAAATTCAATTGTACAGTTTTTACTACCTGCTCATCATTTGGAAAATCAAATGATAACAAGTGTAGCACACACAGCACACACCTGCATTTCCAGGTACTCTGGAGGCTGAGGTAGGACTGCAAGTTCAAGGCCAGCTTGGGCAATTTAGAGAAACCTTGTCTCAAAATTTAAAACATAGGCACAGGGTGTAGCCCAGTGATAGAGCCCTTGCCCAGTATGGACAGGCCCTGTATACAATCCATAGTATGAAAAATGTTAACAATAACATCAAATTTGAAAAAAAATGCTATAAAAAATAGACATGGTAAATGTAAAGTGTAGAGCATATAAACTTTACAATAACTGTTAGGTTTGTTAGGTTTTCCTAAAATGTCTGTGTGTGTATGTCTGTGTGAGTGTGTCTGTGTGTGGGGGGGAGAACGTTAATTGTCATGATGTGTGAAGTACCTATTCCTGAACATGTCTAAAGAGTGAGCTCTGTGAGGTCAGAAATTACTATTTTTTTCACTGAATCTTGTGTTGCTGGAACACATATTGACACATAAGAAGGAACTACACAAATAATTTTTTGAATGAATGAAGTAAAAAATGAATGCATATACTATTTTATATAGCTATACTTTTACAAGAGTATATTGTAATGGTATGTGTGATCATACATATCTCAAATAAGAGAACTATTTTCTGATTTAAAAAGAGACAGAGGGACACAGAGAGGGAGAGGTATAAGGAAAGGGAGTAAAAATCAAACTGAAGAGTTATGAAAATATGAATATCCTTGAGAAAGTTAAAAAGACCCCTCATGACTACCCTTCAAAACATATCCTGAATTAGACCACTTCTTACTACGTCCACCACCCTAGGCCAAACTGCCATCTCTTGTCCACACACCTGCAATAAAGCTTCCTTCCTGGTCTCTCTGGTTCCACTATTATCTTTCTACAGTGTTGTCTTTAAAGAAGCAGGAAGGCAGAATAATTTATAGATAATGAAATTTATGTCATATACATCTTCTTTTGAAAAAAAAACCAATATCACTATATTTATAATAAAATTCCAACATTTTACCATGGCATGCAAGACTCTCCTTGGTCTAGGCAATGCCTATGCTTTTAATTCTGTCTCTTATCTTACTCCTGTTCATCACGTCCCATTCACATAAGCCTTCTTAAGAATACTAAATTCTTCTCAGGTCATTCCTGTCTCATGGCCTTTATGCTTGCTCCTTATTCTACCTAAATTACCTGGTTTGCCCTCTCATTTCATTCAGGTATCTGCTGAAATGCCATCTCCTAAAAGAAACCCTCTCCTATCATATTATTGGAAGTACCAAACAAATTTTGTCATACTTTCCCCATTTACCCCACTTTGTTTTCTATATACTACTGCAGATATTGTTTCTGATTTATGTATACAATTAATGTGTCTCCATGAGAAAATGTAAACTCCATGAGAACAAGATAACAGTGGTTAAAAGAGCAAGTTCTAATACTACTCTTGATTTGAATCTTGACTTAATCACTTACAAATTTATATTGTTGAAAAAGTTACTTAACCTATCTCTTTCTAAGTTTTCTCATCTGTAAAATTGGAATAGGGATGATAACTATTTAACAAATTTGTAAAATTAAAAATAAATAAAATAATGCTATGGAAAAAGGCCAAAAGATTGTCTGCATAAAGTAAGTGCTATATGAGTGTTACCAGTGTTTAGTATTCTCTATCTCAGCACAAGGGACAGCTCCTGAAATACAGGTGTTCAATGAATATTTATAGAATGATGATGTGTATAAGTTGTGGACCTGACTTTTCAGAGGGACTGTAAATACAAGTTAAATGGCAACTTTGAAAAGAATAGAGAGGTTGATACTATTGTCTGTTATCTCCCAGCATTTAAAGCAATGACAATTGACAGAATGAGGAAGTCACTCAAAGGGGGAGGAAGAGGCATCATATATTCCTCAAATTTGTGAGAGGTTCTATGTTTGAGACAGACATAATCAAGAGACAGACAGAGATAAGTGTGTGCAGGGGTGTGTGTGCTTGACTGAGACAGTTAAACTAAGAAGGGATGTATGCAAACAGTGATAAAATAATTTTACTTTGAATACACAAACTTATTAAATATGAAGCCTTCTCTTTACTCTTTGTAGATAGAATACCAAGGAAGATGAAGGTTTTGCCAGTTTGGAAATGGTATTCTATCCCCAAGAATATGGGATTCAATGAGTGCCTGCCAGTGAGCCAATTGTCCTGGAATTCCAGATGAAAGCAAACATTTTCTGGAATACCTGGTGTAATAGTTAACTATTATGTCAACTTCAGTAAGAAATGCCCAACTTATTGGATTAGCATAATTCTGGCTGTGGCTGAATGGATTTACTGAAGACAGAAGATCAACCATGGGTGTGAGTGGCACAAACCAACAGGCTTGTAGCCTGAATGGAATGAAAAGAAAAAATGAAAAAGGAAGTCTCAGTTTGGTTTCTTCAAAGGAGCTCCAGTCTTTGCTATCTCCTTGGGACATCAATCTCCAGCCTTCTAGCACAGTCTCTTTAGGCTCCCAGTTCGCACTCTTCAGCCTTCCAATGTAGAAACTTAAGCTATGAATGAGACTTTGCAGTGAGCTCCATGTGTTCCACCTCTGACTAGATTGTTCAGCTCTCTAGCATGCAGACAAGCCTTTTGCATCCTTCCACACCTGACCACAGGCAGCCACTGTAGGCCTAATTTATAAACCATATATTTAGATTATATTATCTGTTACCCTAGTCCTAACTGGTACATTTGGACAATCATAACTATATACAAAGCTCTCTAATAGGAACTGGAGTGAGTAGGTTCTAGAAAATTTGAATCATAAATTAACAAAACCCTGAACTCTTTCCTTTGGAAGCAGAGTCACATCTGTCTGTCAATCCCTACCCACTCTAGACTCTCACATAATAGCCTAAGTAATGCTAGTCATGTAGTCACTTGGGAAGGGCTTTTATCATTTGGTAAGGAAATTAGGACAAGTATACTGTGATCTAGCTATACAACCCCTTGTTTTGTCCAAAGAGAAGGGAAGCAAGCCTAAGGATAAGCCAGTCAAAGGCTATATTTCTCATTACTATGTATATTCCCCTTTAACTACAATTGGGGACAATGAGAAAGGATGAAAATGAAGTTATTTCTATTGTTATGTTACCTCTATCTCCAATCTTAGACTTTCAGTGTTTTCTTAACTAATTTTCTTGACCCCAAAATGTGTTGATAAGGGTTTTTTCATCTGTCTCTGAAAATCCAAGAGACCTGGAAAACTTCCAACAGAAGGAAGAATAAATTGACTGGAGAATCACTGTCTATTCCTATGTCTATGTCTTGTCTATGCTAAGTGTTTCAAACAGTAAGTTTAGGGAAAAAAGCCAAAATATCAAACTGTGACTAATCAGTTTGATGTAAATAAAGCCAATTAAGTTGCCACATGTAGATTCAGCCTCAGCTGAAAGAGACAATCTTCCAACTTTCCACTTTTTCATGAGACTTCAGTGGATAAAGGGGAATAAAAGCAAAACTATAAATTCAGCTATTGACAAAACTTCAAAGTCTTATCAGACCTCATTTATATAAATTGGACATAGAGCATTATCCTAAGAATACAGCAAATCAGGACAATTCATTCTTAAAAACACAGATCTTTAGAGTTCTAAAGGTCCTTAGAGACTATATATAATCCAGCTTCTTTATTGTGCAGATATATTCCTAGAGGCCCAGGAGACCTCATACAGCAAGCTAGTGGCAGAACTCTGTCTAAAATCCAAAGCTCCAAAAGGCTTTTCCATTGTCTTATCCAATGTACACGGGTCTCTTTGATTTTAGGAAGATATCTCTTCTATTTGGGGAAGGCTGGTGATTTGAGCCTAAAAGAATCTGAGGATAGCTATTGACTCTTACTACTCCACTTCCAAAATGTACAAATGAAATGTAAGGACAATTTTACATACTTTATCAGAATCTAAGAGACCTCAGTTTAAGAACCCTTGACTAGAAGCAAACACAGATCTTTAACTTCTACATCCTGCATCTTTTCTTGCTTTCCAGGGGAAATGTTAAGAATACCACTGCATCTTTGAGACACTATATTCTTTCTACTTTTGCCGTGTACCCCACCCTTAGACCAGATGTAGGCATGTCTATTTAAAAAGAAACTTTACTAAGTAACTATGAAAAATGAAAACAGAAAGACAAATGATGGGAATACTTGTATATATTTACAAAACCAAATATCCAAATCTTGGCAACATGCTTGATTTAAGCTTCCAAGATACATATTCTAGGAAGACTATATTCTGTGGCATCTTGGAGAAGCCCCAAAACTATAAAAATTACCACTGAGCAAGTTGCCATAAGAGGGGCTGATAATTTCTCCTTTTCTTGGTTCCAAAAGTGAGCTCTTTCCCTCTACTTCTATGATGGCCTCTACAACCAACACCCTTCTTAGGCATGGCCTGGAGCCCTGGGTGACAAATGTTACTTTTTATCTCACATTTGAAATTCATCATCTCTCAACACCATTGGACCCTACATGAACTTTATTTTCTCCTCCTGAACAGGCCTATGATTTAAATCCCCAAAAGCAAGAAATGACAATACTGTCAGGGTCTTGTAGGCCAAGGAAGTTCTGAAAGAATTGGATTTCCAAGAGTCAGAATTCAAATCCCCTGGCCAACTCCAATCTCTCCCTGACCTCCTTCTTCATGCTGTATTGTTACTGCTAAAAGCCTTAGTACCAGATTAGCAGCAAAAGACCCCTAGACTTGGGGGCCAGTGAGATGGCTCAGTGGTGTAAGCGCCTGCCTGGCAAGCACAAGGTCCTGAGTTAGACTCCCAGAACCCACATATGAAAAAAGGGCCGGTGATATCATTCAGTGGCATGGGCACCTGCTGGCGTGCAAGGTCCTGATGTCGACCCCCAGTACCCACACAAAAAAAGACCCTTAGGCTTTCTTGAAAAGATTAGTTTACCTCTGATTGAGATGAATTAATAAACAGGGCAATACATCCTGAGTTCCTTTCCCCTGTCCAATGGTCATTATCAGAGCAAGTAAGATTGGCACATACAATAGTCCAATCTGAACCTAAGTGTTTTCTAGTTCAGGCTTTCTGCTTCAGTGACTTGGAAAATATTCTGATTTCTCATTCAGGTCATATTTTCTACTTTTCTGGGTATTGTGTACCCCAAATCTGACCTCAAGACTGCACAATACCTTAATTACACATGCACAGTGTTGGTACTAGTTCTTAGAAACTTTCTGTGAATTAGAAATGGTACTCCTTGAATTTATCCCCATACTAGGACACATTGACCTGATTAATCTTCTCAGTAAGACATCACTGTACAGTGTACTATGTGCACAATTGTATTCAGCAGCCTTCTAGGTCCACTAATACTGAATACTGGATATGAACTTGTAGGTGCCTTTGAAAGGGAACAATATGGTTTGGTCACCTGGTGAAAAGCTGAAGCATTCTTCCCAGAAGAATTTTTTTATGTTTCTATGCTAAATAAATGAGAGAAGGAAGAAAGGAAAGGAAAGGAAAGGAAAGGAAAGGAAAGGAAAGGAAAGGAAAGGAGAGAGAGAGAGAGAATGAAAGAAAAACAAAAAAGGAAATATGGAAGAGTCCATTGAGAAGTAGGAGTTTTGGCAGAGCCTGTGTCATGGACTAAGATGCACAAAGATGAGAGGCTAGGTAGAAGAAAAAAATGGAAGGACTTAATAATCACTGTCCACTTACTGTGAACCAAGGATTTTGGTAGATATTTCACAAGTGCAAAGTCACCGATACCTCTCAATTACTCAAGATAATATCTCAATATTTATTATTTTCAACTATGAAATATACATAATATACAACTTATTATCTTAATTATTTTTAATGTGGTAAAAAAACAGATAATATAACTTTGTCCATCTTAACCACTTTTAAGTGTACAACCCAATGGCACTAATTATATTCACAGTGTTCTACAAAGATCCTCACCATCCGGCTCCAGAATTCTTTTTATTTTGCAAAACTTAAACTCTTGTACCTACTAAACAATAACCCCCAATCATCCCCCAGCCTATGGCAACCATTATTCTCCTTTTGGTCTTTAAGAATTTGACTATTGTAGAGACTTCATATAAGTAGAATCATATTGTATTTGTTTGTTTGTTGTGGGAAGAATAACTTGCAACCTGTCAGATGTTAGATGTGCCAAGTGTGTGATCTCAAAATATAGAAGAATGAGGGCCGGTGAGATGGCTCAGCAGCTTAAGCACCTGCCCGGCAAGCGCGAGGGCCCAAGTTCGACTCCCAGAACCCACATATGAAAAAGGGGCCGGTGATATTGCTCAGTGGCACGGGCACCTGCTGGCGCATGAGGTCCTGAGGTCGACCCCCCGGTGCCCACAAAATATATATATATATATATATATATATATATATATATATATATATATATATGAATGAAGTTGTGAAATAAAGGAGCAGGTTAGGGAGAATTTAATTAGAAATAAAGATAATAATAATTCTTGGATTTCCAGGAGGTGTCATAAGTGGATGGTCACTGAGGTGCTTTATCAAGGGAAATTTATGCAGCAAAACCACCATGTGGGTACAAAGTGGGTCAAACTAACATCTACCTATCATATTACAACTACAGTTGCTTAGCTAATGTCGACCCAATAGGGAAGCAGGTGACATAGCAAGTGTATAAGGAAAAAACAAAGACATTCTTAGAAAGGGATGGGTCCAGATGTTGTAGTCACCCACCTATGTGTCTAAGGTCTATCAGGACTCACTGGACCAGATGGTGTTAATTACAGCATAAACACAAGTTGCTGTTTGTCCCCAGGAAGGCTCAAAATAAGCCTGGCTACTGCATTACATCTTGAGGCCTGGTTCTCTTCAGATTTGTCTCCAGCCAAAATTTTGATCTCTTCAGTTTTTGTACTGACTTCCTCAAGGGCTCAATTTTGCTCTTACTGCATAATTCTATCTAAATTAGCTGCCTATAGTATTTTTGACTGGCTTATTTATCATAGCATACTGTATTTAAGATTAAACCATTTTGTAGCATTTGTCAGGATGCCATTGCCTTTAAGGCTAAATAATGTTCTGTTGTATTTATGTACCACATTTTCTTTATTCTTTTGTTAATCGATGGAAGTTGGGTTGGGAATTTTGGCTATTTTGAATAATGTTTCTATGAAGATAAGTGTAGAAATTTTATTGAAAGACCTTGATTTCCATTCATCTGTGTATATACACAGAAGAAGAATAACCAGATATATGGTAATGCTACTTTAAACTTTTGAGGAACTGCCATACTGTTTGCCATAGCAGATGTACAATTTTACATTTCCAACTATGCATAGGATTCCAATTCTCCAAAACCTTGTCAAAACTTATTTTCTGTGTTTTGTTAAAAAGTGTGTGGGAGGAATATAGTGAGAATTGTGGTTTTGTTTTGCATTTTCCTAATGATTTCTGATGTGCATGTTTTCATGTTTCACTATTGGCCATGTATACTGTGGTGGTTAATAGATTAATTGTCAACTTGAGTGGGGAAAGCCCAGTTGAATTGAGTCAGCATGGTTCTATGTGCAGAAGACACACTTTAAGGGGGATTGTGGTCAGAATGATATAAAAGTAGAATGGGAGAAAAGGATTTAAGCTGATTTTCCCTGGAGGAGCTTCTTCTGTTCTCTTCAGATGAGCCTCTGTCTCCACCTTTGCCTTGGGCATCATCTCCTGCCTTCTGGCACAGATTCTTTAACTTTCAGCACCCACCTTTTGGCCTGTCAGCACAGACTCTTTAGCTTCTAGCACCAACCCTTCAACCTACCAGCACAGACCTGTCTTCCCTTGTAGACTTCAGCCTGCTGATGCAGACTTGTAAGGGATATTGCCATGGGCTCCAGGCCTTCAACTGGATTATTTGGATCTTTAGCACATAGACACATCTTTTGCACTCTTCTACTTCTGACTCTGTGGGTGGCCATTTTAGGTCAATCTTCTAAATTTCTGTGTCTTGCATTAAAACTGATTCAGCACATGTACACTCTTTTGAGGAGCCTTGCTCCAGTCCTGAAAGCTCTTGTAAGCACCTACTAATAAGTATATCCTCTTTGGAGAAATACATATGCCAGTCCTTGTCCACATATTAGTTGGACTGTTTATATTGCTGTTGTTGAGCTAAAATATTTGTTAACATATTGATGATATTAACCCATTACATATGATTTACAAATATTTTCTCTACTTCCATGGGTTGAATTTTTACTCTGTCAATTGTGTTCTATGATGCACAGTAGTTTTTATTTTTTTTAATTTAAAATTTTGATTTTGTCTAATTTGCCTATTTTTATTTTGCTGCTGTATTTTTGCTATCATATCCAAGCAAACCTTTCTGAGCCCAATGTCTTTAATATTTTCACCAAATTTTCTTTAGCAGCTCTAGTTTTAGTTCGTATATTTAAGACTCTTGATTTTCAGATAATTTTTTATATATGGTATATGGCACAGTACAACTTTACACTTTCAGCAATATTTTATTGTTTTCAGTATGTCTTTTACATCCTTGGTTAAGTGTATTCCTAAGAATTTTATTCTTTTTACCATTTAGCTACATTTTAAAAATAAAGAAATTTAGCATAAAGAAGCTAAGAAATAGTGCACAGTTTGTCAGAGAGAGACCTGGGCTCTAAATCTAGATTTATTTGGCTCTAGACACCATATCCTTTTGATATAGGGGAACTATAACTCACAGCCTGCTATAATTTGTCTCTCCTAAAATTGAAGAATGAATTCCATGGAACAACAGAAGTTAAGAGTAGGAACACTTGATTTAGAGATAGTTTGTCAGAGACAGAAGGGATTCCAAAAGTGGGTTTCTACCTAGGAACTTTGTCAGGGGTAATTTATACAGCAAAGTCAAAACGTGGGTACAATATGGGTCAAGCTACAAACGACCTATAGGATAACAAGTATAGCCACTTAGCTAATATTGATCCAATAGGGAAGTGAGTTACATAGCAAGGGCACATGGAAAGAACAAAGGCATTTTGGGGAAGGAATGGGTCCTTCCCCATCCCTTTTCCATCCCAGGGATGGCCTGGTCACTAACCTGGGTGACTGGCTCCAGATGTTCTGGTCACCCAACTGGGTGAATGATATCAATATGGACTTTAATGGACCAGGTGATACCAATCACAGTGCAACCTCAAGTTATTGTTTATCTCTCAGGGAGGCATGTGGGGCTGGCCATTCCATCTTTTATCCTGAGGCATGGCCTTCAGTGGATGTACCTGAAGCCACGGTTTTGGTGTGTTCTCATCTTTTGCACTGACTCTTTAGCAGGCCCATCCCTGTCTGACTGCCTATTAATTTCTATCTAACCTAGTTGCCTATAATTTCTATTATATCATGCTGCTTTTATTGATACCAAGAATATTATCCACACAGTCCACTTTCCAGAGACCTATTAGACCACTGTAAATGGTAAAAAATCTAGTGCAAATATAAATAATTATCATCAACCACAGCACCTTCCAAAGTCAGTAGTGAAATAATTTACTGATTAGAATTTGGTTTGGCAAAGGAAGGACAGTGGCAGAAGTTCAATCCATACATTGGCTTATTAGCTTTGCTTTCTTCAATAGGTACAACAAACACTCTTAAATCCAGACCCAAGGCAATCCAATTCCATTGGAAGAGAAAAGGAGATGAAACAAATAAACAAATCAATATTGGAGTTCAATGAAAGTTTCATAGGGGATTAACAAATTGAAACAGGTCTCAAAGTATGAATAACCAGTCATAATGCAGGGAAGAAGAGAAAGATGTGGCATGAAGAAGGAGCAACTTAAACAAGGGTATGGCCGGTGAGATGGCTCAGTGGCGTAAGTGCCTGCCTTGCAAGTGCGAGGGCCTGAGTTTGACTCCCGGATCCCACATACGAAAAAGGGGCCGGTGATATCGCTCAGCGGCATGGGTGCCTGTTGGCGCGCGAGGTCCTGAGGTCGACCCCCCGGTACCCACAAAAAAAAAATTAAACAAGGGTATGCAAGAGCAAAGTATGGCATGAAATTCATGAGTAATTCTATGGGGTTATAGTCTCCATTTCAGGGAGAAAAAAGGAATGATAGTAAAGAGAGAAATGTGAGTAGGAATGAGAAGCTAAGAAGTTTGGACTTAAGACACAGCATAATTAATAAGAGTAATTTGTTTGTGTTAGAAGGCTTGTATAGGTATATTTTAGGATTATTCTTGACAGCTGGCTTAATTTTCACATCCATCTGTAATATTTCTTTTTAAATTCACAGTCAGTGATTGGCTAATATTCCTGAAAATTCTGCTCTTCAAGTAACCTGTGGCCTGTTCAGGTCTATGTTAGTGAGGAGGTACCAGCTGGAGTCAGATTGCTCTTGTCTTTATCTCAATCTTCCCTGGAAGCAGAAAAATGGGCTTTAGGCCTATTAAACTACCACATCTTTTGTTAGAAACCTAATGGAGATAAAGGGGTTAATTGAAGGGGTAAATTATGTTCCTTGGAAAGGTCACAATTCACTAAATGCAATGTTTAAGCTCTATATGTAATAAGTGGTATTGATGACTTTTAGGCAACACAGGCACCAGATTCAAGATGTGGGCACTGAGTCTCACTTGTAGTTTGCTGCCAGGACAACCTCTTTTCCAGCTGAAAAACACTCTTATCTCTCAGGAATTTTCCATTGTCTTTTCTTCCCATTCGCTATTATGGGGGTCTGGCAATAGCCTTATATGTACCCCTACTGCAGGCTTTAGGCTTTCAGAATGTTGTCATGGTGACCCTCCAATTTCTGCTGTGACTATTCATTGCCATGAGGGAATAAGTTTGCTAAACCAATTTTATTTTTTCATTTAATGTTTGCTGTATTGCAAAAGGCTCCTACTTGCTACCTGCTTGGCAGAGCCAGGTACCATGGACTAGAAGGAGGGAAGATAATGGAAAAGAAGCTGCCCTGAGTTTTAGAAGTATTTGGCATTGTAACTTCCACCTACAACTAATGTCAACATCTAAATCTATTTTCAAAGCCACCAACACCAGGATACACAAAAATGTAAAATGCCGCTTTTGTTTCTGGTGTTTCCTGAAAAATAAAGTATAGCCCTAAGTCCCTTGCAAGTTACTAAAAGACAGTTATGATTGGCTCATAGTCAACTACCCTCTCTCCTAGGTTACAGGATACCTCCACTCAGTGCACCTTTCTGTGGTTGCCTTTGTGAAACTCTTTCCATTGTATCTAATATTTTGGCATTTTTTGAGATATTTTTTCTTAAGTTAAGATTCCCAGTAGTGGATCTTTGAGCTGTGGAGAATAATTTCAGGAAGAACATAAATAAATAAAAGAACATTGTTTTTCTGTCATCCCTGTAGGGCCTTTTACCTTTTTGTACATCCTGGTATTGGTGGCTTTGAAAAAAGATTTAGAGGTGGACATTAGTGCTAGGTGGAAGGTACAATGCCAAATAATTCTAAAACTCAGGGCCGCTTCTCTTCCATTACCTTCCCCCCTTCTAGTCCATGGTCCCTGGACTAGAAAAAGAAAATCAGGATGGACTGGAGTCAAAATGTAGCTATACATTTTGGGTATAATCTGCGTTTTTAACAGTATCATATACAAGTTTGATCTCAGGCCTATAAGGTTACCTCAGCCTGTTCACATGTAATCCTTTGTAGTCTGGAGTTGAATTTTGAGCATATTTTCCTAATAGCTTTTCATCTTCCAGGTTTCACTACTAGTAACTATTTCACTATAACTTTTTTCATTTTAATGAGAAACAACTATAAAAATACACAATTTCAAAACAAGATAATAGAAGATTAACAATGGTTAATACATCGTGTATTGTTATCTTCAAAATAGTTGCTCAGATTACAAGATAAAGATATGAAAAATTAATCTAACAATATAAGCACAAATCTTTCTTTCAATGAACTAATAGAAATTAGTAGTATAATTATCTTAGAAATTATATATATATATATAATGTATATATATATATATTCTGTTCCTTTCCTTCTTTTCTCCTTTCCCCCATCACAGTTGTTCATTCCTTTTGAGCAGTTTCTTCCCTTTTCACAACATCTAGTGTACATCTTGGGTCTTATTTACTCTTTCAGTTTCATACACTAGGGAGAAAATACTATGTTTACACAAGCAAGTCTGACTTATTTCACTTATGAGTATGGTGTCAAGTTGCATTTATTTACATATGAAAGCCTGGAGTTTATCCTTCCTTATAGCTGAGTAGCACTCCATCGTATAAAAAGACCACATCTTTTTTATCCATTCCTCAGGTGATGGGCATTTGGGTTGTTTCCAAGATTTAGCTATTATAAATTGTGCTGCTATAAATATGGATGTACATATGTTACAGTGGTATGAGGTTTTTAATTCTTCTGGGAAGATACCCAGAAGGGGAAGAGCTAGGTCTAATGGGACCTCTAATCCTAGTTTTTGAAGAATCTCCACACTGATTTCCACAGTGCTTGTACCAGTCTACACTCCCACCAACAGTGGAGAAGGGTTCCTTTTTTCCCACATCCCTTCCAGCATTTGTTATTGGTTGATTTCTTCATGATAGCCATTCTTTTTGGGGTGTGATGGAATCTCAGTGTTGTTGTAATTTGCATTTCTTGAATGACTAATGATGTTGAACATTTTTCATATATTTATATTCCATTTGTATTTCTTCATTTGAGTAGTGCATATTCTTCTCAAGATGCCTATTTTTGTATTGGGTCTTTGAATTTGGAGGGTATATTTTTTCTCAATTCTTTATATGTTCTAGATAGAAGTCTTTTTTCTGAGAGACAGCTAAAATTTCATCCCACTCTGTGGGTTGTCTTTTCACTCTGTTGGTGATTTCTTTTGATGTACAGAAGCTTTTTAATAGGATGAGATCCCAGTTGTTGATTTTTTGAAGTATTTCCTTTGCAGTTTGTGTTTTGTTCATAAACTCTCTGCCTACCCCTATGTCTTCAAGATTTCTACCTACTTTATCTTCCAGTAGATTTAGTACTTCTGTTTTAATATATAGATCTCTGATCCATTTTGCCTTTAGTTTAGTGCATGGTGGTAGACATGGGTTTAATTTTAGTCTTTGGAATTTGGAAAGCCAGTTTTTCCAGCACTATTAATTAATGAGACTATCTTTCTTCCAGTGAACATGTTTGGCCCCTTTGTCAAAGATAAGGTGGCTGAGTGTGTTTGTAGTTATGTCTGCATCATCTAATCTGTTTTTCTGATCCTCAGGTCTGTTTTCTTTTTTTCCAGTACCATGTTGATTTTATCACAGTAGCTTTGTAGTATGATTTCAAGTTGGGGATTGTGATGCCTCCTTCCTTGCCTTTTTTGCCCAGGATTTCTTTACCTATTCTAGGTCTCTTCTGGTTCCAAATGAATTGTAGGAATAAATTTTGTACATCTGTGAGGTATGCTAATGGTTTATTGCATGAGATTGCATTAAATCTATATGACAGTTTTGGGGATATTGCCATTTTCACAGTATTTGTTCTACCTACCCATGATCAAGGGATATCTTTCCATTTTCTGATATCTTCTTCAATCTCCTTTTTCTCCTAAGTATTTCATTTTTTGGATGCTATTGTAAAGGGTATTATTTCCCTCATTTCTCTCTCAGTAAGTTTGTTGTTTGTGTACAAGAATGCTGTTGATTTTTGAGTGTTGACTTTGTATCCAGCTATCCTGCTAAATTTGCTTATTAAATCTAGAAGTATTTTGGTGGAATTTTTGGTGTCTTCTATGTAGCGTATCATGTAATCTGTCAATAATGATAATTTAACTTCTTCCTTTCCTATCCTTATTCCTTTTATTTCTCTTTCTTCTCTAATTGCTCTGGCTAATGATTCCAGAACTATATTGAATAAGAGTGGTAATAGTGGACATCCTTGTGTTGTTCCTGATTTTAGAGTGTTATTTACCCATCTTTTATGCCATTTTTATGTCTAGACAACTCTCTCAGAATATTCTTCCTTCTGTTTTGTGTAAAATCCACTTCTCTGACCATGAGGCAACAAGAAGTATACTTGTAGTTTTTATTTTGTACCTTCATTGCTAAAAACCCCTACATCTTCCCATCTCCAGACAAAAAAAAGAAACCTCAGTTTTTCAACCATTTCTGTAGAAAACTGAGTTCCTATTTCTTTCATACTTCTAAGAACATCATTATCTAAGAGCATCTTTTTCATCTCTGCCCGTATTTTCTGCTACATCCTCCAGCTTTCCCCACATTTCCCCACATTATCCAAAAGGAAGCTTCCTCTGCTACTGAACCTCATTTCTTTACTTGTTTTTGTGTGCATATTTTCCATCTGACTGGGCTATAATTAGAAGCACCACAATCAATACTCTTCTTTCATCGTCACTGCCTTGTTTCCCTCTTGCTAACTCAGAGGAAGTTGGGTTCCTCATTTCTTTGAAGCCCCACATCTACTACCTATAGAGAGCCCTTCCTGGTCCTTGTCACAGTCCAGGAAGTTAGATTTGTAAACCCAAAAGGAAGTGATTGGAATTCTACTGAGTTAATTCCAATCTACCACATCCAATGCAACCCACGGCGAGAATAAAGACACTAAGGCATATCTATAGTTGTGGGGAGCCAAGGGGTCCTAAGTCCCACCAAGATGGTGGCTACTGGGACAAAGGCCATGACCCAGGGTCAAACCCGGGTTTTATTAATTCTGAAGGAGGGGAGTGGCTCGGGGATGAGTGACTGTGAGAGTGGCGGGAAGTACATGAGTCTCGGGAAGTACGTGAGTCTCGTGAGCTGGGCTAGGCCTGAAAATCACCTTTGCAAATGCAGAGGAAAGTATATGCAGAAGGAGTAATCTGCATAACACAATTCAATATAGTATCTAATGTTTTGGGGTCAGTGCTTCAGCTCTGATGTATAATCTTTTATGCCCTGGGAAGTCATAGCCTCTTTCTCGAGGCTCGATCCCAGCTGACAGTGTGGAGCACGGCTCTCCATCCCGCCAGGCTCAACCATGTATTGGGAGCAAAGGGCGGGGAAACACAGGCCTGTGGCTTTGCTTCAAAGACTACACATCAGGACCTTGGCTGGACCTATTTGCATTCCCTAAAGCCAATTAAAGAGATAAGGAAAAGTCCTAGCCAGCTCTGTACATATCAATAGGTGGAATTAGGGCCAGGTTCAGCCAAGATGGAGATAGTTGCTCTCTTCTCAAGGACAGCCATCCAGGTGGTCCTCCACACTACCTAATCACAACAGTGCTTTAGTCACTCATCCAATTACCCCCACATGTAGCTGGGTGGAACTAGCCTTAATTGTCTCCTTTGTTTGGGGGGAATTATTTCTTTTAGTTCTTTATCTATTCTAGATAATAGTCATCTATGAGAATAGTAGCTACCAAAAGTTTTCTCCCATTCCATAGGTTGTCTTTTCATTCTGTTGACTGTTTCCTTTGTTGTGCAGAAGATTTTTAATTTGATGTAATCCCATTAGTGGACTCTTGACATTTCGTGTGCTTTTAGAATTCTATGCAGGAAGCCTTTGTCTGTGCCTATGGCTTACATGTTCCCCCTATTCATTTGTTATATTTTAACTAAGAACACAATAAAAGATAGATAATAGGAATTAGGGAGATAGATGTTTCTCTAATGGGAAAGGAATGAAGAGAAAGAGAAAGGAGAGGGGAGGGCATATAAAAAGAAATTAAACATATTATCCACATGCACCAACATTGCATAAAGAATGTAAACCTTATGGACTGCCAACATGTACTAAAAATGTGTAGCATTTTTTCTTTCTTTCTTTAGAAAGAAGAAAGATGTTACACTGGAAAGAGATTTTCTCACAAAGAATATCCAGGGCTAAGAAGTGTCCTTTCTGTTGATGTCACTCAATATCTTTATCTGTAAGAAAAGAATGAACAAAGCTTTGCTCAGAGAAATTTTATGAGCATTGAATTTTTTTATGATTAAGTTTATTGGTACAATTTACATATACATAATTATTACATTCATCATAGGGAATTTTTACCTATACATGATATATCTTGGTCCCCCTTCTTTCCCCATCCCCTTCCTCTCCATTCAACACTCTTGCCCTCATTATTTACGGGGATTTGTTCCCATTTTATCCTTCTTTTCTCATATATTTGTTTTCACTTATTTCCTTTCACCCTGCCATGTCCCTAGTTACAATTTCCTTTTTTTTTTTTTTTAGGTACTGAGGGTCAACCTAAGGGCCTCACGTGCCAGCAGGCACCCATGCCACTGAGCAATATCACCGGCCCTTTTTTCATATGTGGGTTCTGGGAGTCAAACTCGGGCCCTCGCACTTGCCAGGCAGGCGCTTATGCCACTGAGCCATCTCACCGGCCCTACAGTTTCCTTTTGAACAATTTCTTCCTACTTCAAAATATCTACTCTATATTTTGGATATTATTTATACTTTCAATTTCTCACTTCAAAGAGATCATGAAATATTTACACATGTCAAACATTTTTAACTTAAAATTATATCAAGGTGCATTCATTTAGCTACAAATGTCTCAAATTTATCCTTCTTTATGGCAGAGTAGTACTCCATTGTATTTAAAAAACCACATTCTTTTTATGCATTCATCAGTTGACGGACATTAGGGTTGTTTTCAAGTTTTGGCTATTACATAATATGCTGCTATAAACATGGGTGTGCATAAAGCACTGTGGTATGATGCATTTATTTCTTTTGGGAAGATGCCGAGCAGGGGAATAGCTGGGTCCAATGGGGCCAGTAGTACTAATTTTTTGAGGAATCTCTAAATTGATTTCCAAATTGGCTTCACCAGTCTACAATCCCACCAACAGTGGAAAAGTGTTCTTTTTTCACTACATCCGCATCAGCATTTGTTATTGGTTGATTTCTTGATAATAGCCATTATTTCTGGAGTGAGATGAAATCTCAGTGTAGATTTAATTTGCATGTCTTGAATGACCAATAATGTTGAAAATATTTTCATATATTTATTTGCCATTTGTATTTCTTCACCTGAGAAGTGTTTATTCATCTCAGATGCCCATTTTCATATTGGGTCTTCAAATTTGGGAGGTCTGATTTTTTTTAATTCTTTATATGTTCTTGATATTTCTCCTTTGTGTGAGGAACAACAGGCTAAGATTTTTTTCCCACTATGTAGGTGTCTCTTCATGCTGTTTGTGATTTCTTTTCCTGTGCAAAACTTTTTAATAAAATGAGATTCAAGTTTTTGATTCTTTGCAGTATTTCCCATGCAATTGGGGTTTTGTTAATGAAGTCTTTGCCTACACTATGTGTTGAAGAATTCTACCTATTCTTTCTTCCAGCAGATAGTGTTTCTGTTTTAATACTTAGATCTTTGATGCATTTTGATCTGAGTTTTGTACCTGATGATAGACATGGTTTGATATTTAGTCTTCAGCTTGTGGAAAGCTAGTTTTCCCAGCACCATTTATTAAAGAGGCTATCTTTCTTCCAGTGAATGTGTTAAGCCCGTATGTCAAAGATATGTTTCCTGAGTGTGCTTGCTGCATCTTCTAATCTGTTCCATTGATTTTTGGGTCTGTTTTTATTTTGTTGTTGGTGTTGTGGTTGTTTCTTTTTTTTTGCCAGGACCATGCTGTTTTATCACAGTACCTCTGTAGTATTCTTTCAATTTAGGGATCATGATGCCCCCTGCCTTGCTTTTCTGACTCATAATTGTTTTTGATATTTTAGGTCTCTTCTACATCCAAATGAAGGTTCTCTCTAGTTCTGTGAGGTATGCTTATAGTATTTTCACTAGGATGGGACCAAATCTGTATAACAATTTTGGGTCTATGAACATTTTTACTATGTTGGTTCTTCCTACCCAAGAACAAGGGATATCATCACACTTTTTGCTATCTTCATCAATCTCCTTTTCCAGAGTACTGTAATTTTCTTTATTCTTATTTTAAAGAGAAAAAATTTGAACAAAATTTCAAAACAACATAATAGGAGGGTAACAATGGTTAATACGTTGGTATAGCTATTTTTAAATTAGTTACTCAAGGTACAAGATATCAGCATTCAATTGTCCAAACAATATTAGCACAAACCTTTCTTTTCAATAAACTAAGTGAAATTAGCAGTTTATCTATCTTAACTATCATATATATATATATATATATATATATATATATATATAATTTTTTTTCTTTTCCATTCTTTCTTTCTCCATTCAACCATCACAGTTTCTCTTTCCTTTTGAAAAGTTTCTTCTTGTTTTACCATATCTATTGTACATTTTGGATCTTATTTACTCTTTCAGTTTCTCACAATAGGGAGACAATATGATGTTTACACATGTGTGTCTGGTTTATTTCACTTATGAATATGGTCTCAATTTGCATCAATTTACCTATAAAAGTCTCCAGTTTATCTTTCTTTATGGCTGAGGAGTACTCTACTGCATAAAAATACCACAACCTTTTTATCCATTCCTCAGTTGATGGGCATTCGATTTGATTCTAAGACCTGGCTATTACAGATTGTGCTGCTATAAACATGGGTGCGCATATATCGCTGTGGTACAATGTTTTCAATTCTTCTGGGAAGATACCCTGATGGGGAAGAGCTGGGTGAAATGGGACCTCCAATCCTAGATTTTTGAGGAATTTCCACACTGATTTCCACAGTGGTTTCACCACACTACACTCTTACATCAGTGGAGAAGTGTTCCTTTTTCCCCACAGCCCCTCCAGCATTAGTTATTGTTTGATTTCTTGATAATAGCCATTCTTTCTGGGTTGAGATGGAATCTCAGTGTTGTTTTAATTTGCATCTCTCGAATGACTAGTGATGTTGCTCATTTTTTGTATATTTATTTGTCATTTGTATTTCTTCATCTGAGAAGTGTGTATTCAACTCAGAAGCCCATTTTTGGATTGGGTCTTTAAATTTGGGAGATCTGATATTTTTTAGTCCTTTACATGTTCTCCATAGTAATCTTTTGTCTAAGGAACAGCTGGTAAACATTTTTTCCCACATTGTGGGTTGTCTCTTCACTCTGTTGGTGGTTTCTCTTGCTGTGCAAAAGTTTTTTAATAAGATGAGATACCAGTTGTTGATTCTTTGGGATAGTTGCTGTGCAACTGGGATTTTATTCATAAAGTCTTGGCCTACAACAATGTCTTCAAGAGTTTTACATATTCTATCTTACAGCAGATTTAATGTTTCTATTTTAATATTTAGATCTTTGATCCATTTTGAATTTAGTTTAGTGCATGGTGAAAGATATGGGTCTAATTTTAATCTTCTGCATGTGCAGAGCCAGTTTTTCCAGCATCATTTATTAAAGAGGCTATCTTTCTTCCAGTGAATGTGTTTGGCACCTTTGTCAAAGATAAGGTGGCATAGTATGTCTGAAATTGTTTCTGTATCTTCTAATCTGTTCCATTGATCTTTGGGTCTGTATTTTTGCCAGTACCATGCTGTTTTTTATCACAGTAGCTTTATAGTACAATTTCAACTCAGGGATTGTGATGCCCTCTGCCTTGCCTTTGTTGCCCAGAATTGCCTTTGCTATTCTAGGTCTCTTCTGGTTCCACATGAATTTTAGGATTGTTTTCTCTAATTCTGTGAGATATACTGTTGGAATTTTTATTGAAATTTCATTAAATCTGTATAACAATTTTGGAAACATGGCCATTTTCAATATATTCATTCATCCTAAATAAGAACAAGGGATGTCTTTCCATTTTCTGATATCCTCTTTGTCTCGGTTACTTTTCTCTCGTTGCTGGGACAAAATACCCGACACCCAAAATTAAGGAAGGAAAGGTTTATTTGGCTCACAGTTTGTGGAGGTTTCAATCCATAATCAGCTGGCTCCAAGGCAGAGTGGCACATGGCAGAGGGCAACAGTTCATGGCGACGGAAGGCAGCAAAAACAGCAAAAGCAAAAGGGAGGAGCGTGCGCAAGCAAGAGAGAGCAACCTCTTTCCCTCCCTTATATTACATGCAGGCTACCCACCCCAGGGTGGGTGTAGCACTCATGCCCATAATCCCAGCATTAGACCATGAATCAGTCATAAACTCCAGAAGTCCGCCTCCATGACTGCATGAGGTTTTGGGGGACATCTAGACACAAACCATAATACTCTTCAATCTCCTTTTTCAGAGTACTGTAGTTTTCAGTTCGAGGTCTTTTACATCTTTTGTTAGACTGATTCCTAGGTATTTTATTTTTTAAGATGTTATTGTGAAAGGTGTTGTTTCCATAATTTCTCTTTTAGTGTGTTCATTGTTCATGTACAGGAAGGCTATTGATTTTTGAGTGTTGAATTTGTATCCAGCTATGCTACTGAATATGCTTATTAAATCTAACTGTTTTCTAGTGGAGGTTTTCAGGTCTAGTAGGTAGAGTATTATGTCATCTGCAAATAATGATAATTTAGCTTCTTCCTTTCCAATCTTTTTTCCTTTTATTTCTTGCTATTGTCTAATTGTTCTGGCTAAACTTTCCAGGACTATGTTGAATAAGAGTGGGGACAGTGGACATCCTGGTCTTGTTCCTGATTTTAGAAAGAAAGTTTTCAGTTTTTGTCCATTTAGTATGATATTGACTGTTGGTTTGTTATAGTAGCTTTTATCAGATTGAGATAAAGACCATCTTTTCCAATTTTCCGTAGGGTTTTTATCATGAATGGGTGCTGGACATTGTCAGAAGCTTTTTCTGCATCTATTGAGATTATCACATGATTTCTGTGTTTGGCTCTGTTAATATGGTGTATTATATTTATTGATATATGTATGTTGAATTATTCCTGCATTCCTGTGATAAATTCAACTTTGTCATGGTGTATAATCTTCTTAATGATTTGCTGCACTCTGTTTGCCAGTACCTTATTGAGGATTTTTGCATCTATGCTCATTAGGGAGATTGACCTGTAGTTCTCTTTCTTAGTTGGGTCCTTCTCTGGTTTTGGTATCAGGGTAATGCTTGCTTCCAGGATTGAATTTAGGAGTATAGCTTCCCTTTCAATTTCATTAAAAAGTTTGAGAAGTAGTGTTGTTATTTCTTCTCTAAATTTCTTGTAGAATTCAACAGTGAATCCATCAGGGCCTAGGCTTTTCTTTGTTGGGAGGTTTTTAATTACATCTTTAATTTCATTGATTGATATTGGTTTATTTAGGATTTTTATTTCTTCTCGATTGAGCTTTGGTAATTCGTATGTATCTAGGAATCTGTCCATTTCTTCTGCATTTTCCATCTTATTAGAATACAAATTTTCAAAAAAGGTATAGATGATCTAGGTTTCTGCAGGGTCCGTTGTGATATCACCTTTTTTCATTCTTAATTGCTTGGATTTGAGTCTTTTCTTTTCTTTTTTCAGTAAGGTTGGATAAGGGTTTGTTGATTTTATTTAATCTTTCAAAGAAGCAACTCTTTGATTCATTTATTCATTGTATTATTTTTTTAGTCTCCAATACTTTAATTTCTGCTCTGATCTTTATAATTTCCTCCCTTGTATGAGCTTTTGGCTTAGCTTGCTCTTCTTTTTCTAGAAGTTTGAGGTCCACCATTAAGTTGTTTATTTGTTCTTGCTCTGTTTTCCTTATATGGGTATTTAATGCTATAAATTTCCCTCTGAGGACTGTTTTCATTGTATCCCATAAGTTCTGGAATGTTGTAGTGTTATTATCATTCAGTTATAGAAACTGTCTAATTTCTTCTTTAATTTCATCTGTGACCCATTGGTTGTTCAGGAGGGTGCTATTTAATTTCTATGTGTTTAAGAAGTTTTTGTGGATTTTTTGCCATTGATTTTCAATTTCATTGCACTATGGTCTGATAATATGAATCGGATAATTTTTCAATTCCTTTGCATTTACTTAAGCAGGTTTTATGAGCTAGTATGTGGTCTATTTTGGAGAATATTCCATGTGCAGCTTAGAAGAATGCTTATTCTGATGTTGTGGGGTGGAACACTGTAGACATCTACTAAGTCCATTTGTTGAAAAGATTGGTTCAGTTCTCATATTTCATTGTTGATTTTTTATCTAGTTGATCTGTCTTTTTGTAACAGTGGAATATTGAGATTCTCCCAATACAATTGTTTTAGTGCTTATTTGATTTTTCATGTCCATTAATATTTGTTTTATATAGTTGGGTGCACTGGTATTTGTTGCATATATATATATGATTGTTATATCTTCCTCTTGGATTGTTCCCTTTAGAAGGCTGTAGTGACCTTCTTTTTCTCCCTGAATCATTCTTGGCTTGAAATTCACTTTCTCTGCAAAAAGAGTAGCTACCAATGCTTTTTTTTTTCTGAGTTTCTGTCACATGGAGTATTGTTTTCCATCCTTTGACTTTCAGTCTATGAATTTCTTTCTGAATTAAATGCGTTTCTTCTATGCAGCATAGTGTTGGATCTTGCTTCTTCATCCATTTTGCCAGTCTGTTCCTTTTGATTGTTAAATTGATACCATTAACACTGAGGGTTAAAACTGATATGTATTGACTTATTCTTGCCATGTTATTTTCCATTGTTGGCTCCCCCTTTTGTTTTTTTTTCTCCCTCTGACCCTAAATCCAAAACAAAATGAAAAAAATTAAATGCACCACCACCAGAACAGAAAACAAATGAGAGAGAAAAAAAGTTCACTTCCAGGTTTATCTCTTGCTGTAGACACTGTGTGGAGATAAAGTTCCTTTCCATGCTGATCTGTTCCAGCAAACCAGCAGCAGCTTTTTGGCGGGTTACTAAATAATCTCCGCACTTTCTGTGGATACCAGACTCATTCAGCCTGCGGCCATCAGTGCACCTTCTGTGCAGGCCTGAGCCTGGCTGGAAGCTGTGGATGCAGCGGAGGCTGCCCTGAGTTCCAAGATCAGCCGCCCCTCCCCACAATGGTGGCCAGGAAGTCGCTCTGTCGCACGGGATGGCTGAGCCTCAGCACTCACCGCCAGTGAGTGCATTCCTTCACATCTGCCGCTTCCCTGAACTGCCGGGTCTCACATCCCTCTGTGGAGGCCCCTGGAGGCGCTGGCATTCACCATGTGTCCACAGGTTTGAACCTCTTCTGCTGCGCCACAAGTCCTGACCCAGGGAAAAGGTGCTGGCAGCCACCTCCTTCTTCTTTGTTGATGTTTCTTTCTTCACTCTCTCTGTGTGCACTGAACTGTGCTTCGTATCCTTCCCGGCTCCAGGGGAGCCACTTCCCCCAGACTTGTCCTCCCCAAGCTGCTATATCCCAGTGTCTGGATGGCAACATTAAGAGAGGCTCACTGTCTACTTCTCACCACTCTGCCATCTTTCCTGCTCTCCTTTTGTAATTTTCAATGTAGAGATCTTTTACTTCATTTTTAGATTGATTCCTAAGTATTTCATTTTTGATGCTATTATGAAAGATGCAGTTTCCCTACTTTCTCGCTCAGTAAGCATGTTATTTGTGTACAGGAATGTTATTGATTTTTGAGTATTGACTTTGTATCCAGCTATGTGACTGAATGTGTTAATTAAATCTGGAAGTCTTGTTGCAGTTTTTGGGATCATCTATGTAGAGCACAATGTCATCTGAAAAAAATGATAATTTAACTTCTTCCTTTCCTATATTTATTCCTTTTATTTCTCTCTCTTGTCTAATTGCTCTGGCTAATGTTTCCAGAACTATATTGAATAGAAGTGGTGATAGGAATATCCTTGTCTTATTCCTGATTTTAGAGTGGAAGTTTTCAGATTTTGACCAGTTAGTATTATGTTGTCTGATGGTTTGTCACAGATGGCTTTTATCAGGTAGAGATAAAGGCCATCTATTCCTATTTTCTGTAGGTTTTTTTGATGAATGTGTTGGACTTTTTCAAATGTTTTTTCTCCATCTATTGAGAAGATCATGTGATATTGTTTTATTTAGAATAATTATATTTTCTGGATTCATGTATGGTAATTCATATGTATCTAGAAATCTGTCAATTTTTCTGTGTTTTTGAACTTATTAATGATTCTTGAATTAAGTATTGATGATTTTCTTGATTTCCTAATGATCCATTGTGATTTCACCCATTTCATTCCTAATTGCATGAATTTAAGTCTTTTATTTCCTTGTTTTTATAAGGTTACTTAAGGGATTGTAAATATTCTTTAATCTTTCAAAGAACCAACTCTTGATTCATTGCTTCTTTGTATTATTTTCTTGGTATGCATTGCATTAATTTCTGCTCTGATCTTTATAATTTTCATCCTTGTACAATCTTTGGGATTGACTCATTCTTCTCTTTCTAGAAGTTTGAGGTTCAACACGAGATCATTCATTTGAGTTCATTCTCTTTTGGTCATAGGAGAATTCATCTGTATAAATTTCCCTTTTAGGACTTTTTTATTGCATTCCATTAGTTCCAGTTTGTTGTATAAGAGTTATCATTTAATTGTAGATACTGTTTAATATCTTCTTGAAATCCATCTGTTAACCATTGTTTCTTCAGGAGGGCACTTTTAAATTTGCATGTTTTTCTGAAGTTTTTGTGTTTTATTTTCCATTGATTTCTAATTTTATTGCAGTATGGTCAAATAATATTCATGGAATATTTTCAATTCTTTTGCATTTACTTAACCATGTTCTATGAGCTAGTATGTGTTCTATTTTGTAGAACATCCCATGCACCACTGAGAATATGTATTCTTATATTGTGGTTGGAACACTCTGTAGATATCTACTAATTCCAGTTGTTTATAGGTTTGGTTCAGTTCTGTTATTTCTTTCTTATTTTTTGTCTAGTTGCTCTACCTATGTGTGACAATGGGGTATCAATGTCCCCCATTACAATTATGTTAGTACTCATTTGATATTTCGTGTCCATTTTATATACTTGGGTGCACCTGGGTTGGTGCATATATATTTATGATTGTTAACTCTTCTTGGAGTTTTCCCTTAACAAGTATGTAGTTACCTTCTTTATCTCTTTTGATCGGTGTTGGCTTGAAGTTCACCCTGTCTGCAAATATAATAGCTACCCCTTCTTTTTTCTGGGTTACTGTCACATGGAGTATAGTTTTCCATCCTTTGACTTTGACTATGAATTTCTTTTTGAGTTAAATATGTTTCTTGAACAGAGCATATTGTTGGATGCTGTTTCTTGATCCATTCTTCCAGTCTTTTTCTTTTGATTAGTAAATTGAGACCATTAACATTGATGGTGATAACTGATATGTATTGATTTACCCTTTTCATGTTATTTTCCTGTTGTTGGTTCCCTTTATTCTCCTCTGTTTAAGTGATTGCCTTGCCTGGTGTCTCCTTTCTACTGGTACTTTTGGAATTATGGTCTTTGTTATCTCTTTCTATAATATCTTTCTGAAAACTTTGTACAGCTGGTTTTGTCATCATGAATTTCTTTAGTTGCTCTTTGTCATGGAAGTATTTTATTTCTCCATTAGTTCTGAATGACAGTTTTGCTGGATACATCCATCTGGGTTGGAAGTTGTTTTCTGTCAGGATGTGAAATGCTTCACTCCAAGCTCTCCTTGAATTAAGGGTTTGTGTTGAGAAGTCTGCTGTGATTCTGATGGACTGTCCTTTATAGGTAATTTGTTTCTTTTCTCTAATAGCTCTTAATATTCTGCTCTTGTGCTGAATTTCTGGAATCTTGATTATTATATGCCTTGGTGAAGATTTATTTTGGTCATGACTGATTGGATTTCTATATGCCTCACTTATCCATATATCAATTTCTTTCCCCATTCTTGGGATTTTTTTTTTTGTGGGTACCGGGGGGTCGACCTCAGGACCTCGCGCGCCAACAGGCACCCGTGCCGCTGAGCGATATCACCGGCCCCTTTTTTCATATGTGGGATCCGGGAGTCGAACTCGGGCCCTCGCGCTTGCAAGGCAGGCGCTTATGCCGCTGAGCCAACTCACCGGCCCCATTCTTGGGATGTTTGCTGCCATTATTTCTGTGAAGAGATTTTTATATCATTTCTGTTCACTCCTGATTTTTCATCAACTTTGATCAGTCTTTTGTTCTGCTTGCATCATCTTCCAGTTGTTATGCTGTTTTTTCTATGTCCCTTGATATTTTTAAGAGATATTTCTCTTCATGATTGCCAGCCACAATCTTGTCTTCTAGGTCTGATATTCTATCTTTAGTTTCATTCATTTGGTTTGCAATTTTCAATGGAATATTTAATTTCCTGGATATCTGTTTCACATTTTTTTTCCTGTGTCGGGCATTCATGGTTTCCATCATTTTCCTATGCTTCTCTATTATTTAATCTCTGTTTACTCCACTTTTTCTGAGCAAGTCCTTCATTATTGTCATCATCCTGTCTTTTTTAACCTGAAAGATTATTTCTGTTTTGATTTCATCTACAGCCTCATCTCTCTCTCTCTCTCTCTCTCTCTCTCTCTCTTTACTTTTGCTGCTGTCATTCCAAAAAATTCGGGTGGTTGGCTTCTGATTTCCTTTATCTCATTGTCCCCTGGATTTCTCCCTGGTAGTCTGAAAGTCTAGGGTTGCATTTTGCTTCTGTGTCTTGTCATTTTCTATTTTATTTAAATTTTAATTTCTTTTCTAGGTTGTTGCTTGTATTTTTCTTATGTTAAGTATCTTTATCACTGTTATTGAGGCTTCCTTAAGAAATGTCTATTCCTGTGAGATATCTTCTAGTTGTAGCTGGCTGTTGGTGTTTAAGCCTGTGCTGAGATCCTATCTTCCCACTTTATTAGGAATGAGAATTTGCTATTTATTTGGCTCAGCACCCAGTCTTTAGGTGCTGGACTATGGAGATGGTTATGAACCCAGACTATCACAGTGTTGTCATACAAGGGTGAACAACTGATTACAACAAGTATGGCATCCAGATGAATGTAGTACAATTAGAAATAACAATATCATCAAGCACAGTCTAGAAACTGACAAACTGTGGTAACTGCTAATTTGGTATCTCTTCCTATAAGAGCAAGATATATAGTTATATAACAATATCCAACATAAACAAAGAACTTGCACGCAGTGAGTTTCCCCTTGGTAGAGTGATTTTATCCCATAGGAAAGGGGAATTTAAGTGGGATAGGGTATAAAACAGAGTGATAACTGAAGGGAAATATAGTAGAAGCATGGCTGAAGGACAAAGGATGATCACCCAACTTTTGAGAAGCTGGAGAAATGGACAGGCAAGAAAGAATGAAGGAGAAAGGAAAATAATGTAGAGGCAAACCAGAAAGACTACAGACAATGTTCACTCACATTGAAAGTATAAAAATAATTAAGAAAGACTATTGAGGAAGGAGATAGAACAGAGAAAACAAACCAATTTCCCTCTCAAAAAACAAAAAACAAACAAAAAAAAGAAAATAATTCCTCTAGTGCCCCAAGTTCTGTGTTAGTTCCATAGCCAGAGCCAGAATCTGTACTGAATAACCCTACCAAGTCTGCTGTAGGATTACTCCTGAGTTCAGGCCTGATCTTGTTGGCACCACTGAACCCTCCCATGCGCTGGTCATAAGGCAGGGGGAGTGCCCTTTTCCCACCTCCAGCAAAGGTCATTTGCCTGCTTGCACCACTGTTCACAGAGCAGGGGGCTGCTTCCTGTTCTTTGTCGCTAGGGCTGAAACTGGCTTTTGATTGCCACTGAGTGGTCCCAGCTCATATTTCTCAGCAGAATTTCCCTCAATTTGCTGTCCAACCGCTAGCTGTCTGCTGTGACTGGATGACTCTTCCCTCATTCCACTCCAGGATGTTGGCAGTGTAGCTACCCTTGGGGTCTTCTGCTGTTGGAGTTCGAGCCACAAGCCCTTTGAAATAAAATGGTTATATTGCCCACCCGCTGCTGTTCCTCCATGTGACTGTATACTGGGTGCTGCTCTAGATCACTCACCAACCAGTTACTCTGGAGGTCACTCAGGAAACAGTGTCTTCTGTTCTCCAGGTTGTCTCTGACTGCACAAGTCTCTCCTGGTCCAGGTCAGGTCTCCATCACCCAATGGAATGCAAAACTGCTTTTGCTGCCTCCCTGCCCATGTCAGCTGCACAACTGCTCTCCATGCAGTCTCCAGTCTGTGGCAGTAAGCCATTTCTTCTGTAGCAATGAATCCTATTTTCTTTTCCTCCTCTGTCAGTACCCTGATGGTCCTCATGTGCCCTGTACTCACCTTGGTTCCTATCCAGGCTGCTGTTTTCCAGACTTTCAGCACTTTGTCCTGGAGAAGCTGAGTTCCTGACACTCACTACTCTGCCATTATTTCCCCCTCATGGCCATTGAATTAGAAAGCACAAATTGAAAGAATATGCATTGGTTTTTGACACAAAATAGGTGTACTTGACACTTTTCTCAATTCCATGTCTTATAGTGACAGAACCATTATCACAACAAACATTTTCTGAGTTTTAATCAAGTGGTAGGAACAGTGCCATAATCAAACTGCTGTGAAAATATAACCTCCAAAAATCTAGCAACTAATGTGAATGAACAAAAGAGTGTTTCTGACCTTGAGAGATTCAGATGAATCCAGATAATGCTTATTTTAAGATGTTATGGGAAGCTTCTGGATTTATTGAGTTGATGACTAACAGGATGAATTCCCCAAGAGGAATTAGGATTACTGGGGAAAGAAAAATAGTGTCCCCCTTCAATCAGTGTAGCAGAACTAAGTCTTTTTTCCCTTTGAGTCATTTTGTGTCAATCATTTGTTCAGGTTACAGAGGCACTTCTGAATGATAACACCAATAAGCATCACTGGCTTACTCTTGGCATTACCTGAGATCAGGGGGAAACAGTGCCCTAAGGGTTCCCAAACAGCACATCATCCCACACAAAAAACATTCTCCAGGCCCCTTTTCCTAGGCAAGAAAGCAGTACAATCACGACCTCTGAGTTTCCTACCAAGGGGGTCTATTTTGGACATCTTTTCTGTTTCAAGAAAAGCAATAGAGGAGAGCTAGGAGATCCTGAGTTTCCCATGCCTTGCTCACAAGGAAAAAACAGTTCAGATTTGTGAATATCAATTGCCATGAGCTCTGATGGACCAGGAAAAGAAGGATCTGTGATTCAAATCAGGCAGGGAAATTATCAATTCAGTTGTCTTGCCAGTTCACTGTGACAGCAACTACAATTGATATTTTCTCCTTAAAACTTGTCATCTCACAAAGGAGCCACTGACTTCATGTGTACACAACCTACCCCAACACAAGCCCACTATACGCATACAGATATGAATATATGAAGCCTTTCACATATTCTACTTGTATGTGAACTGACCCACAAAATCCAAAATTGCAAAGGGTCAGATGCTATTTCCAAACACCTATGCCTCAGATTTTGACTGCCTATTGTGGGATCTTTACATACTGCAGGACAAGCCTGCTGCAGTTTCTTGCTGTCTTACTAGCATCCTTGAAGCATAAGGCTGTCTATGTGCTGGCAAAGGTATGATCATGATACTCTGGTCCCTGTGCCTCTGGGCATGTGGACTTTGGGGAGTTGGGTGCTTGAGATCCAGGGCTATTACCACCATGCCCTTTGGAGGCAGTAGCAACCTCTGTTCTCCGTGCAGAGCTGCTATCATTAAAGGAGGCCTCACCACCAGCACTCACTTACTTCTGTACCTTTTTGTTCATGTCACTGTACTTTGTATGCAACACCTTGTAGAACTTCAGCAACTGGATTTTGACTTTCAGGCCCTATGTCTCTTTGTCAAATGTTTTCTCCTCAGCTGTGTAAAAAATGCCTTGTTGCTCTTCTACTAGGACTAGTATATGATGGTTTCTTTCTCTATCTCCTTAGCCATCTTTTCCATCTCTGTCTTTAGTGTAAGCTGCTGCTTCAGGTGAGCATCCTACTGCTTTATTTCCTCACAGATGCTTTGAGAATATGTTGCCTTTTGGGAGAAAAGGACTTTGATATCCTACTGGTGCTGCTCCTATGCTGTCTTCAGCATCTCCTGGCCTGCTGGAGCTTTTCTGTCAGACATTGTTGCAGGAACTTGTGTTTGAACACATTGTTGATATTCTTCTCTCACAACTCATACTACTCAATCAATTTCTTGAGCCTATCAGCAGATTCGTGCTGTCTTGGTGAAGCTTGGAGTTGCAGGCATTGTACTATTCCATCTGCAGCTGAATCTCATTCAGCATCTCCAGGTAGTGTGGAGTCACCTCCTCACAATTTTCCTCCTGGGCTTACTGAATGCCTTTCTTCTTGAGGGAGTCACTGCTGCTGCCACTTGTGGCACAAACTCTGGAGCTTACTGAGGGACGTGATGTCCCGGTGTTCACTTCAGAGATAGCCCTTCTCCTACACTGAGTGGTCCAGATTTTCTACAGGAGCTTTACCTGCTTCTGCAAGTTCCAGTGCCCTTCTAGCAATTCGACATACTTCCTGAACAGAGTTTCTCCTCTGTGGTATTCAGCATGTTCAGTGTCTGCACTAGCAATGTGATTTCCTTCCCCAGACAATTTTCTTTCTTATTCTCCTATGGGTTCTTCAGGGGTCTTAGTCTCAGATCTGGTCACTCACACAAAACTTTTGTATGCCCAGCTCCCCTTGAAGACTTTCTTTTCACTGACTATTGCTGTCTCTGACTCAGGCTCCTCATTTCTCACTGCATAAGTCTCAGACTACTCTGCATTTTCAGATTCAATGGTCTTACCTTGTATCCCATCCACACCTGGGACCCCTTGATTGTTGCCTTTATAATATGTGTTCAGTATACCTTCCAACTAGAGGCTCAGCTCAGCAGAGACATCACAGAGAGCTTCATAGGAGCAGTTTTGGCTTCAGTCCCCTCTAAATTCCTGGGAGCCTGATTTGTGAAATATTTAGATTCTTTACCAGGAACTGATTAGTTGGATTGCTCCTGGGTTTCCTTTGGTCTTGCTTCCATTTCTGCTAGTTGCTTTTTGAGTTGAACTGTTTGGCAGGTCCATTCTTTTTATCTTGGCTTTTCATTGTGATTTGCGACAGTAGCTTAGGAGCAGATCCTCACTACTGATGTCTCTTGGGTTTCCTTATTCTATGTTTACTCCAGAAACCATAAGTAACTGATGTTGATAGAGGTAAAAAGTCTTTACAAAGAAGACTCCCTTCTACACACTGCAGTCAAGCATTTTTCACCAGCTTTCCCTTGTTCTCATTGGCTCTGTTTTCCCTAAAATTATCTCCCCTTTCCCATCTACATTTTGCAATAATTCTCTGCAGCCAAGTGCACCTGAATGAACTTCTATCTGGAATTTTTAGTTTCAAAAAAGTACATACACTATTTGACATGTTCCTCTCTCTGCTATTGGCCAAAATGTGGCCTTTTCCATCCGCAAGACTGAAATGTCCTAGGGCAAAGACATTGGCAGAGTCCGGCCTGCTTTTGTAATCTTAGGATACTTTAAATATCAAAAATGGGCATACCCTTGATAAAACATCTATTTCAACAACCTCAATATAAAGATAGAGAACTGAAACCTGAAACTGAAACCAATATTGCTGTGGACATCAGGAAGTGAGACTCGCCCCAAATCACACAAAAACCTATGCTGGAACTCAGGTCTTCCAACATTTACTGCAGCACAGTGCTACTTTCACAACAGTGAATTCAAACTGACATTTCTCCTCATCCCATCCTTGCTACTTATGACTCTAGTTTCCCTTCAGGGGAATATTTTAGTTTGTACCACTTCCAAGTCCCACCCAATGTCATGAACTAGTCCCTTTATTCATTATTTCTACTCTAGGGACCCATTCTTAGAAGGTTATCTCAACCAGCTCCAATACTACAACTTGGACCCAAGAGAAGATCAGCACACCTCTAAGTGGTTTGCTTCCTAGTTTAGATTCTATTGTTAAAATGATGGTTTGTTTCTTTTTTTTGTGGATATGTGTATATTTGTGTGTATGTATTTTTTAAAACTTAAGATCATATATCATATTTAATTTTTCTGTAATGGGTTTATACAACTTATCATTTAACATATATGAAGTAACTTCTCATGTTTACAGTCTTCAAAATTATGATTTAAATAAATTTATGGTACCCATTATTTTAACCATTTCTGTATTATTGAGCATTTAGGTTAGTTAAAATTTTTTAGAGTCAAAAATAATATTGTAACCAGAAATCTTGTGCAAAAATCTATTTGCATATCTGATTGTACTATGAAGATATTTTCCTGAAAATAAAATTACTTTGTCAGAAGGCACCAATACTTTCAAACTATAGAAAGTAAAAATATCAGCCATGGTAAAAGGTGTGCATTTAGTTTATTCCCACTTCATTCAGCAAGCCATGCCCTAGGAATATGGGAAACAATACTAAATCAAACTTTATATTTGCCCTCAAAAAACTCATAGTATACAGTGAAAACCTATAATTAAATAGTTTTAATTTTTTTATTTTTATGTTTGTGATACATAATAGTTGTGTTCTTTGCAGGTAATAAAGGGAGAGAAAAAAGTCACTTTTAATAACGTGTAATCATTGTTATAAGGATGCACAGGGCACAGTGGAATCTTGAAAGAAGAAAACGCTTCAAGAGTAGTGGTAACACCTAAAATGCTTTGGAAGAACCAATACAAAGCAGACTGACTTTCTGGGTCTCTATTGACATCTATTCTTGATTAACTGAGCCTTTACCAGAATAAGAGGCAGCAATGAATAACATAGGCACATAGGAATAAGAAAATGAAGGGACAGATGAAACTCATAATGGTTCAATATATAAAGCAGAAACTCTTGAAAGAATGTACGTCTTAGCTGAAATAACATCCATGCTACATGTGTTTGAGTTGTGAAAATTTGAGGCTGAGTAGTGTTTGGGATTGTGGTTGTGACCCTTAAGAGTATACAGAGCATAGTTTTTGCCAAAGCTCAAGCAGAGTAAATGAAGTCCATTGGGCACCTAACAATAGAGGATGTAGCCCAAACAGGCTGGAAGACCTTATGACTTTCTTCAAGGAAAGAAGAAAAATGTGAGAGAGACTGTCTGTGATAAAAGCTTAGATCACAGATCGGTATCAAGGTTTTAGCCTCTGTTCTCAACTCTCCAATAACACCACTACCTCTTCCATCATGTTATCTACAATAATATTTTGTTTTCATTGAAACATTTATGCAATTTTTCATTGTTTTTATCGGTGGATCTATTTGTTCATTGTCTAATAAGTGATCATCTTCAAATCTCTTTTTATACTTTAGCACAATTTTATGAACATAGCAGATTTTAAGAAATGAGTTCATGAATGATAGATGCTATGGTTTGTCCAGATGCACCCCCAGATCCTCATGCAGTCATAGAGTTTTTTTCAGAGGTGGCTGAATCTAGAGTGTGTGATTGATTTGTGGTGCGATGCTGGGATTAAGAGTGCTGGGATTAAGGGTGGATAATTGCTGAATCACTCCACTGATTAGATTGGCACACCCCTAATCTAAGTAGACTGGATACAATACAGGGGACAGGAAGAGGCTTGTCTCACCCTTCCCTTGTTGCTTATGCTATCTTGTGGTTGCCATGAAATGCTCTCCTCTGTGATGGCCCTCTGCCAAGCCACCCTGTCTTGGAGTCAGCCAATTATGGACTGAAAACTCTACAAAGTGTGAGCTAAATAAACCTTTCCCCATTTAACTTTGGGTGTCAGGTACTTTGTCTCAGCAATGAGAGAAAAGTAACTAAGACAGAATTTGGTACCAGAGAATCAAGGTCATTGCTGTAACTATACATGACCATTTGGTTCAGGAGCCTTTGGGAATGGCTTGTGGGAAGAGTTTGGAAAGGTACAGAGACATCAGCTGAAAAAGTAGCATGGGGACACCTTAGGCTGTACTGTATGAGAGATTATAGTCATAGCTCAGACAACCAGAAAGCTGGTAAAGACCAGCCTCAGGAGGTTTCTGCTGGGAAGAAGGACAACATTGGCTGCTGGACTCCAGATAATGATTGTAATGGCTTGGCAGAAAGTTTTTCTGCATTTTGCTCATGTCCAGAGACTTTGCCTGAGACTGAGACTAAGGGCAGTGGACTATTTAATATGACAGAAGAAATGTCAAGGCCATCAAATGTTGAGGTGGTAGCATGGCTACTGTTGGAGGCTTTTAGCCTGATCGATTTTGAGAATCAAGAGCAAAGAGGACAGCAGAATGATTTAAAAAGTTTTGAGTTTGGTCAGAAAGCAAGGTCCAGTAAAGCTGTGGACTGCAAGTAGAGTAGAGAAGAACTTGATTGCTGAGAATGAACAGGAGAATAGAAAAGGGAGCCTGAAGACATCACAAGAAATAGCATGACTCCACACTTTGCACCCTCAAAATTCCAAAAGATTTTGTTTTGAGAAGAGACCACTACGTTCTAGAATAGCAACTGCCTAGGGAAGTTGTTCCTTGAGATTTAGTTCATAGGCACTTGATGGCCACAACCAAGTGAGAAGGAAGCCTGGCTAGGGCTTCAGTTGGTGGCAGACCTTGACATAATCCATGTGATGCTGCTTTTTGGTGCATGAAGAATGCAAGATTGTGGGGTCAGGAAAGCTTCCACCAGGTTTCAGAAGAAGGCCTGGGAGGCCAGACAGTTTGCTCCTGATAGAACTGTGTGTGAAGTTGTGAGTGTGAAGCCAAAGGTGCAGTGGAGACCCCAGAAGTTTGGAGAAATCAGGAATATGGATTGTCTCAGAAAACTGCAAGGAGGGAGCAGAGAGGGCCCAAGAGAGTAGCCATGGCAGCTAAAACCCCAGGAAGTGCCATAGTGACAGAGCCACCCATTCCCTTTGCCACAGATTGCCTCAGCTGCTGCACATGGAACTACAGGACTTATTGTTTTCCCTGCTGGATTTTGGACTACCTTCAGTCCCATTCCTTTGTATCCCCCTGTTTGTAACATTTGGAATGGAAATGTCTGTCATGTGCCATTAAATGTTGAAAGTGTTTAACATTTTTTCATTTGTACATGGGCTCACAGCCAAGAGATTGCCTTAGATCTCAGAGGAGAAATGGGACTTAGACATTTCAGCAGTGCTGAAACTGTTAGGACTTTGTCAACTCTTGGAAATGGACTAAATGCCCTTTGCATAAATGGATGTACATGAGTATTTGGGGGGCCAGGGGAAGAATATTATGTTTTGCATCTAGATGTCCCCCCAAAGCCTCATGCAGTTATATGGTTTTTTCAGAGATGGCTGAATCTAGAGTGTGTGATTAATTCATGGTGTGATGCTGGGATTAAGGGTGGATGATTACTGGATCAGTCCACTGATTGGATTGGCACACCCCTAATCCCGGTAGACTGAATACATTATAAGGTGCAGAAAGAAGCTTGTCTCTCCCTTCTCTTGTTGCATTTTCTCTGTTGTGGGTGCCATGAACTGTTCTCCCCTCTGATGGCCCTCTACCAAGCCACCCTGCGTTGGAGCCAGCCAATTGCAAGCTCTACAAACTGTGAGCTACATAACACTGTCCCCCTTTAACTTTGGGTGTCAGGTATTTTGTCTCAGCAATGAAAGTAATTAACTAATGCAATACACCTATGGACCTGTATGCCCTTCGTATCTTGTAGCCAACTGACTATAGACAGAAAACATGAGCCAAAATAAAGCCCTCTTCCTTTAGGTTGTGGGTGTCAGATATTGGGTCCCCACAATTAGAAAGTAACTAAGACAAAAGATAATATGAGATTTCTTATCAGGAATAATGCAAGTAAAAATATAATCTAAAAAATGCTAATGTTCTGAAAGAAAAATGCTCTTTATAAACTGCGTCACACAATGAAATATGCATCTAAAAATGAAATAAAGACATTTTCAATCATACAAAAGAATTCACAACCAAATTTCTTTGTAAAAATATTAAATTTAATTCTTTAAACTGATGAAATATAACAGATGAAAATGTGGATCTACATGAAAAGGTGCAAATATTAAGATGTTAAGTCTAGTTATTTATTTAAACTTATTTATAATGGCTATAGCATCAAAAATTATCATAAGCAAGATATTCACAGAAGAAACCACAACTAGGTATAAATGTATACACATGTGTAATGTCCACAGTATTCAAATACTTTAAATGACAGTTTCTTTCTTATGTTACACATGTTAACTTAGGTCAAACATTGTAAAAAAAATAGCAACATTGGTTTGAAATAGGTAGATTCATTCATGTAAATATGCACTGTGATTTGGTATTACTTTTTCTTAGAAAATAATTAGAAAATGATTATTTAAGTACAGAAAATATAGTATCCTCTTCTCCCAGTAGCCAAAGTTGTACAAATTTATGCAAAGAAAAGTCAGCCAATAAAAAATAAAATATATGCATGAAGTTGCTCATTATGTTGCTATTTAAAATAATTCCCAGTAATTGGAGTAGTAAATTATATGTCCTGGATAAAATGTTATTAACTTCTAATCAGAAATTCATTAAACTTACAATCAACAAGACTGTGTACAAAGCACAGAAAATTCTTATGAAATACAGTGTTTGAAACAGATACAAAACTGAATATTTTCTTTTTTTTATGTGGGTACTGGGAGTCGAACTCAGGACTTCACACTTGCCAGCAGGTGCTTGTGCCACTAAGCAATATCACTGGGCCCCCCCCCCTTTTTTTCCCTTTATGTGGGTACTGGGAGTTGAACTTGGGACCTCGCACTTGCCAGGCAGGCGCTTATGCCACTAAGCCATATCACTGGCCCCTGAGTATTTTCTATGATCGCAACTATATAAAATATTTTACATGAATAAGAATCTAAGATAGCATAAAATGGAAATTTGAACTGTCACAGTTAAAATTAGGAATAAAAATCTTTTGCCCCAGTTTTTCCATTAAAGTTGTTTCATTCTTTACATACAAAAAATGAAAAAAAAGCCTCATGTTATTTTCAGGTTGTTGAAAGACACAGTAAGATTGTGATAATTACAAAAGTACTTTGATAATTGCTAAAGGGCTATTTTTGCAGTTATAAATAAAATTATTTAAACATATTTTCTACACAATAATTAATAAAATGTATTCTATGGAACATTTTATTACTTGGTGTTGTACAAACCAGTATTCTAGATGAACATTTAAAAAACACAATAATAGTTTGGAAAATAAGAATGGGAACTCTGCACTGATGGAGAGGATATCTGAATATCTGAACTTCAAAAAAGACAATGAGATCACTGGAAAAAATATGCAAACCAACTTTCTTAGAATTCTAAAATTAAAGATTGTCTTAAAATCATCCAAATAGCATTTTTAAAAGTAAATGTCAAAACAGGAGGGGAGAGGAAGATACACAAAGAATATTTAATGAAATAGTGGTGAAAAACTTCAAAAATTAATTTAAAATGTAGTCATCTGCATAGCAGAGAAATTCAACAAATTCTAAATAGATAAACCCAAAGAAATCCAAACCCAAATGCATAATAGTAAAACTGCCTAAATACAGGATATTGAAAGCAGCAAGAGAAGAGCAAGTAAACCACAAACACACACACACGCACACGTGAATACACTACACACACTCTACACTCAAGAATTCTCAAAGTATTTATAACAGATTTCCCATCACAAACAAAGGCTAAAAGTAAGTAGAATGAGATGACCAATGTGCTGAAAGAAAAAATATTGGCAGAGGTGATTCAGCATGGCTGAATATAGAAGTCATATCTGAGAGACTCAGAGATGATCAGCTAAAAACACAGGTAACTGGAAGATGGGGAGGGACATACATCCCGATACAAAAAAATCAATTTGAAAGAAGAGACCTATAGATTGAATAAAATATAGGCATAGGAGTTAAAAAGAGGAAAATTGGCTTGATAGTGCTGGCCTGTAAGGCCTCCACCTTGGTACACCATGGGAACAACCATTTTGAGAACTTCCTAAATAGCTGGCAGGATAATAAGTGTGGCAAAGTTTAGCCTCACAGAATAGACTTGGGGTTATATGAGGTCTTCCTCTCCAAACTGTGAGAAGGCTGCTGCCAAGCAGCATTTTCTCCAGCACAGACCAGGGCCTAGTGATCAGTGGCATTAGATGCTCCCTCCTGACCTGTCCAAACTCAGACTTAGGATAAATAAGCAATAACTGTTTGTGTCAGGAGTCTTCAATACTAGATATTAGGCATGCCAGGAGCCTGAAGTTTATCCCACGCCAATGGGACATTCATCTGGAACACATAGCTAACACTGGTCAAGTTTGAGACTCAATTTGGCATGCTGGGCTTATTTGAGTCTACACCAAGCTCTCACTGGCCTGCTTCAAACCTATACCTACCAGAGACACTGTCTGATACCCAGCATAAGTCCTGGGCAGCCTGGACCTCCATAAGGAGCTCCAATCACATATGAGTCTCTACCTGGTACACTGGGAGTGTGACAGCATCTGTTCAGTACCAGGCACACTGGGTGCAGTGTGGCCTCCACCCTGCATTTTGCCAGAGTCCCAGGCACAGTCACAGTCTGACACAATAGACCAAACCCCTGCCTGCTTAGCAGCAAGGGATAAGGGTTTGCCTGCCTTGCCCAGTGCTCCAGAAGGCTGTGAGACACCACCCAGCATCCTGCTCCCTCACTAAGCCTGCCAGAATCTCCCCACAACAGTCCTGGTAACACCTACATCTCCTCTGGGTGCATCAAAGTGACATGAGCTGCCACCTAGTGTCTGGCACTGGTCCCACGGACACTGGAATATACATCGGGTACCCAGCATTGGCCCCCAACCAGTACAAATCCACACCAGGAGCTTCCGAATCCAACACTCCAGACTTTTCCTGGAATGGTTTGACTGCTTGAGCAATTGCCACAAACAGTGGTTTACACACAGGGGACCCAGTGAGCTTAGACATCTCCACACAATCCTAGAGACCATAAAGAAGGGAAAAGAGGAATGTGATGTGTAAGATTAAACACTGCAGGCTTGGGAAGAAAACACTTTCCTGGAAATATGTAGGAATGTTTTCTTCTGTTTGTTTTTCTCTTCTCTTTCTTCACTTAACCAAATTTTTTCTCTTCCATTGGTATATATTATTATTATGTCATTATTATTATTATTATTATTGGAGAGTTTGGAGTTGTATCACCCATTTTCTTATTCACACTTTTTAAAATATAAGGTTGTTTTATTTGTTTGAACTGGTCCTCCATTTTTTTCTGTCTCTTTTCTAGTTATCTCTCTTTCAACCTGTTTCCTGAATATTTCTTCTTATTCTTCTTTTCCTCTGGTTTAATCTTCATTCCCTTTATTAATCCTTGTCCCAGTAGGTTTTTATGCTACTGTTTTCTAATACTACAAATTTTCATTTACTCCTTAATAGGACATTTTACATTAATCATAACACCTTCCTTCTGCATTCCATTGTTCAATATTCCATAACCTATGTCTTGGCTCTTCATGTTTGCATAGCCACACCATTTACCCCTACAAATCCATAGGCAGTTAACTACACCTTGCTGTGACTAAATACTAAATTCTATTTTGAAAGGAGGTAAAATTTCTCTATTGAGTAGATATGTATTATATATAAATACCTGGCTAAGATTGTCATTATTCAGTTTGTTCTTGATAATCTTGTTATTGCTCATTGCAATGCTTTAGCCAAGGAGACATAGTTATTGCTATGAATTGGTGTTTTGTATATCCAGATTGTCTGGGGTTCATAAACATTACAATGGTCCATTACCAAAGAACTGGGCACTCCACTATAATAAACAAGTTGCAACCTTTCTTCCCTAACAAAAGAAGGTGTAGAATTCTGAGATAGATTCAAAGGTCAATTGGTAGCTAAGCCAAGGGGACATCTCTGAAAAGATGATACTGTTATAAACAAAAGTAATGTTCTCTTAAAAACATAGGGACAGACACCAAATCAATTAAAACAAATAACAGGAGGGCTAAAAACAGGAGCAAATCATCAAAAAGATCATACATCAGGACCAACTAGGATTCATTCCAGGAATACAGAGATGGTTCAACATATGCAAATCAATAAATTAACACATGACTTAAACAGAAGCAAGGACAAAAATCTCATGATCGTCTCAGTAGATGCAGAAAAAGCATTTGGAAAAAACAAAACATCCATTCATAAAAAAACACTAAAGAAAATGAGAATAAAAAGTCTTTATCTCAACCTGATAAAAGTTATCTGTGATAAATCAATTGCCAACACCATACTTAATGGTGAGAAGCTGAAATCTTTCCCTCTAAAATCAAGAACAAGACAAGGATGTCCACTATCATCACTTCTGTTAAATATAGTTTTTGAAATATTACCTAGAGCAATAAAACAAGAGAAAGAAATGCAAGGGATATAGATTGGGAAGGAAGAATTTAAATTATCACTATTTGCTGATGACATGATCCTCTACATAGAAGACCCTCAAGAATTAGGCTCCCAGAACTAATGTACAAATTCACCAGGGCAGCAGGATATAGAGTCAACACTAGAAAATCAATAGTATTCCTGTACACCAATAACAAACTCACTGAGAGGGAAATTTGGGAAAAAATACAATTTACAGTAGCATTAAGAAAATGAAATACATAAGAATTAACCTAATCAAGGGAATGAAAACCCCCACGAGGGATACTCTAGCACTCTGGAAAAGGAGCTAAAGAAGATAACAAAAAATGGAAAATAATCCATTCCTCCTGAATAGACAGAACCAATATAGTCAAAATGGCCATATAGTGGTACCTCAGTTCATGAATTTAATTTGCACTATGATTTTGGAATACATTACTATTTGTGTTTGTGTGGAAAAGATGGCTCTCATTGCAGTTGCCACCCAATGAAGAGTTTGCAAACAAAAATGAAATTTTGCCAAATTCTTCTGCTTGTAAAACCAAATTGCTTGCAAACAAAAACATTTATGTACCAAAGTACCACTGTATTTCCAAAACTGTCATATAGATTTAACAAAATCTCAAAGAAAATGTGAATGATGTTCCTTACAGAACTGGTGAAAGCAATCTTAAAATCATATATAACCAGAAGAAATCTAGAGTAGGAAAATAAATTCTTGACAATAAAGACAAAGCAGGAGGCATCACAATCCTGCTTTTCAAGTATAATACAAAGTTATAGTGATAAAACAGCATGGTATTGGCAAAAAATAGACACATGGGTCAATGGAACAGAATAGATACACAAACAACTGCAGACACATTCACCTGTTACTTTTGACAAAGGGGCCTAATCTATTGCCTGGAGGGAAGATAGCCTCTTTAACAGATGGTGCTGAAAAAACTGGCTATATTTGGCTGGGTATGGGGGAGCACAACCATAATCCCAGCACTCTGGATGCTGATGCAAGAGGATTGCCGTGAGTTCAAGGCCAGGCTGGGCTACATAATGAGTTCAAGGCCAGCCTGAACTACATAGTAAGACCCTGTCTCAAAAAAAAAAAAAAAAAAAAAAAACCTGGCTCTAGTTATTCCAAAGTTTGAACCTAGAACCATATCTTTCAGCATACAGTATACTAAAAGCAAAATGGCTCAAACATCTAAACATTAGAACATAAACTCAACCTGCAGGAAGACAAAATAGGTAAAAACTCTTTTTTTTGTGGGTACTGAGGGTAGACCTCAGGACCTCACATGCCAGCATGCGCCCATACCGCTGAGCGATATCACTGGCCCTTTTTTCATATGTGGGTTCTGGGAGTCAAACTCAGGCCCTCGCTCTTGCCAGGCAGGTGCTTATGCCACTGAGCCATCTCACCGGTTACCGTTAAAACTCTTGAAGACATCAGCATAGGCAAAGACTTTCTGAACAAAACCCCAATTAGATAAGAATCAATAAAAGAGATCACATCAAATTAAAATGCATTTGCACAGCAAAGGAAACCACTAAAGAATGAAGAAACAATATACAGAATGGGAAAAACTGTTGGCAACTACAATTCAGGCAAAGGACAAATATCTATAAAGAATTCATAAAACTTACACTCTCCAAATTTAACCACCCAATAAAATCTGGTCATCAGAAATGAATAGAGGGCCGGTGAGATGGCTCAGCGGCATACGCGCCTGCCTGGCAAGCACGAGGGCCCGAGTTCGACTCCCGGATCCCACATACGAAAAAAGGGGCCGGTGATATCGCTCAGTGGCACGGGTGCCTGCTGGCGCACGAGGTCCTGAGGTCGACCCCCCGGTACCCACAAAAAAAAAAAAGAAATGAATAGAAAAAATTTAGATGAAGAAATACAAATAATCAATAAATACATGAAAAAATATTCAACACTGTTACCCATTGGAGAAATGCAAATTAAAACAACACTGAGATTCCATCTCACTCCAGAAAGAATGGCTACCATTTAGAAATCAACCAATAACAAATGCTGGCAAGGCTGTGAGGTAAAAGAAACTTCTCTATTTTTTGTGGGACTGTAAATGATCCAGTGCAGACACCTTGACTTACTACAATTGTCTTACATGTTTTATGTGTTCTTTGGCCTATTAGTCTGGTTTTCAATCTGTATATATGGCAATTAACTTTATATGGTTTTTATTTTTTTATTAATTTATTTTTCTGGGTACCAGAGGTCAACCTCAGGACCTTGCATGCCAGCAGGCGCCCATGCAGCTGAGTGATATCATCCTCCCTTTTTTCGTATGTGGGTTCCGGGAGTTGAACTCGGGCCCTTGTGCTTGCCAGGCAGGCGCTTACGCCACTAAGCCATCTCACCGGCCCCTATATAATCTTATAAAATAAATAAATTAACCTGATGGTGGAAAGATAAAGAGGGAGTGGTGGGAGGGAGTAAAAGAAGGGAATTGAACTGCATTATGTACATGTATCAATACCCTACAGTGAATGTAATAATAATGTACTGCAAACATGTTCTAATAAAAGTCAAAAATGTTGGTTGTAAGTCAAGACAATTTTTACCATAAGAAATAATAGAATACCCATAATGCATTCTGAAGCTCCCAAAGCAACCCTTACATAACATTTTCACAATAAAAGTGTTGCACGCTGTGTGTAATTTACCAGAAACACCAATAATTTTCCTAATGTATTCACCAAATGTTATAAAATGTGCCTAGTTTACCAGAAACCACAACTTCATACTGTACTCACCATTCAAGTTGACATCATTGGGTTGACATGACATTATTATTAAGTAAGTGAATGCAATGATTGTTTTTTTCCCTGTCTGTGTTCTTCTCCACAAATGTTTGCAGCTCTGTCCATTTTTTCAAGATTTCCTTTATTTCAGAAGAAGAACTTTGCTGCACTGACTGTTGGTTCTGCCCCTTCTCTTCAGAAATCTCAGCTGTGATTCTCTGTTACTCAGCCAGAAATTGGTAAAGTTCCTCTGTAGACAATTCCTCTGAGTGTTCCTCCACCAGTTCTTCAGTATCACCACAGTCTACCTGCAAGCCTATGGACTGCTATTGTGACAATTTCATCAACCACAGGGTCAATTGAAGCCTCAGGCTCCTCTACACAATCTCTTTCCTATATATTTTAGGCCACACTTTCAGGAAGATCTCATTGTCCTTGGAGAAACATTGGCTCAGGATTTATCGATTAAACCCACACAGGAAAGTTGTAATGATCCCTCCAGAACTCTTTAAGGGTTAAATCTGTATCTGAGACAATCTGTAAGCACGTCAGGAACAGTTCCTTGGTGTATAGCTTCTTAAACTTAGCTATAACCTGCTGGTCCATAGGCTGCAGTAGGGGAGTTGTATTCAGTGGGAGGAACTCAGCTGAGAGCCATGGAATTCTGCTAATTTTTCTTCCAAATCTTGTGGGTGAGCAGGAACATTGCCATGGTAAGGAGAGCCTTGAGTGGAAACACTGTCCTCTAGACATTTCTTAGTAGTATGTCAGAAAGCCTCTGTGATTCACTCAAGAAAAAGTACTGTGGTCTTTTTACTCAGGATTTTGTGTTAGATCTCCACATGACCTCTAGCCTATTCGTCATGACTTCATGTTTCCTGAACACTCTAGGGGTCTCAGAGTGTTAAACCAAGAGAAGCTTTGTATTAAGGTCAACACTTGCATTGACATATAGCTATAGTATTGTCCTATGCTTCATAGGCTTCTGGCATGGTATTTTCTTCCCTTCCTGGTTAATGTATGTTCTCTGAGGTTTTTCTTTCCAGAAAAGGCTAGTTTCTTCACAGTTGAAAACTCAAAGAGAGCAAAAGCCATTTCTCTGTGTCACTGTTTGAAGTGATGTATGTAATTTTCAGCAGCCCTTTTATCAGAACTGGCTGCTTCACCATTCCTAGTTACACTATGAGCCCAAGTTCTCACCTTAAAATTGTGAACCCCCCCTTTTTCAGGCATGAAATGTTTCACCATTATCACTTGTTGATGGATTATCCTTTACAAGGTCTGAATTTATAGCCCTGGCATTTTCATAAATTATAGACTCAGCTAGGCTATAACCTGCCATCTGCCATTTGTTTATCCACACTAATAATACACTTTCTACCTCATCTAACACTGTTGATCATGAGTAATCAACTCAAGTAATTTGAGTAACACCTTTAGCAATACTAGCTTCCTCATACAAATCTTTTCTTTGTAATATTATGGAGATGGTGGATTTTGACATGCTGTACATATTAGCCAGATTGGTCACACGAATGCCACTCTCATATTTCTCAAAAATTTCCTTCTTCTTTTCTATTGTGATTGCTGTCTTTACCTTCCCTTTCTTCATTGGCTTCTTTTCTAGCATTTTGGGATCCATTTTGATAGCAGTAATCATAAAGATTACATAAAGTGCTGATGGAACTCAAACCCAAAACACATGCATCTGGGCTCAAACTGAATCTTATGTACACTTATATATGTTTTTCTGTCACCACAAGGTTTTTTCACAAACACACAAATGGCTGGCATTCAGATCATAACTCAAGACATTGATCTTAAGTTAAAACTAAAATTCCAGTCATAATCCAAGTTGTTTGTATGTTAGGCTGGATGTAAGTAAATGGGTCTACTAAATATACATAGGGTCCTAATATTGGAGCACCTTTCTTCATAAAACAAAAACTGCTAAGCATAAAAGTGCAAATACACAATCATAGTAGGTGATTTTTAACACCCCACTTTTACAAAGAGATAGCTCAACAAAAAAATCAATAAATAATTATCAGAGCTAAACCACACCTTTGAACATATGGATTTAATAGATATTTAGACTATTCCTACCCTCTACAACAGAGTGTACATTCTTTTCTGCAGATCATGACATTTTTTCCAAAATCAATCACATAACAGCCCACAAAGCCATCTTAAGTAAATATAAAAGAATTGAAATTACCCCATGCATGCTATCAGACCACTTTGCAATGAAAATAAAAATAAATGACAGAAAAAATTCAGAAAAGAGGTTCCTGGAAAATTAACAACTTCTAAACAACCACCATGTAAGACAAAATCAAAGAAGTAATTTTAAAAAATTGAAAGTTAGTAAATGTACAACAAACTAGAACTTTTGGAAAATTCATCACAGTCAATGCTCACATTAGAGAGACAAAGGAACCCCAAATAACTAACCACATGAGGAATCTTAAGTAACTTGACAAATAACAACAAACCAGCCCCAAACCAAAATTAATGAGGGAAATTATAAAGATGATATTGAAAAATCAATAAAATTGAGACTAAAAACAGTAAAAATAATCAATGAAGCAAAGAGCTGGATCCTTGAAAGAAGAAATAAAAAAGATAAGTCTAGGGCTGGTGAGATGGCTCAGCGGCTTAAGCGCCTGCCTGGCAAGCGTGAGGGCCTGAGTTTGACTCTCAGAACCCACATACGAAAAAGGGGCCGGTGATATCACTCAGCGGCACGGGCGCCTGCTGGCGCGTGAGGTCCTAAGGTCAACCCCCTGGTACCCACAAAAGAAAAAAAAGATAAGTTTATAGCCAGACTTACCAAGAGAAAGAGAAAATACATCAATTCCATTAAAAATGAAAAATGTTGTATTACAATAGACATTGTTGAAATCCAGAAGTTAGTGACTCCTTTGAAAAAGTTTCTTTCAAAAAATTTGCAAAGTTGAAGAAAAGGACAGATTTCTAGACCAATACGACTTACCAAAGGTAAACCTACAAGACATAAATATGCTTATAAACCCAATAATAAGCAAAGAAATTGACATAGTAAAAAAAAGAATCTACAAACTTACAAAAGCACACAGCCTGATAGATTCACTGCTGAATTCTTCAAAGCTTTTAAGAGTATTATATTACTAATAATTCTCAGGCTCTTCAAGGAAATAGAAAGTGATGGACTGCTCCCAAATTGATTATGGAAACCAGTATCACCCTGATTCCCAAACCAGAAAAAAGACTCAACTATAAAAGATAACTATAGGCCAATCTTCTTAATGAGCATAAATGCAAAAGTTCTCAACAAAATATTAGCAAGTAAAATGCAACATGTCATCAAACAGATCATACATCATGATCAAGTTGGTTCCATCCAAGAGATGCAAGGATAGTTCAACATACTTAAGTCAATATATGTAATAATTCACATAAGCAAAAGCAAGGTAAAATACCACATGATCATATCAATAGACACAGGTATGTCATTAAACAAAATCCAGCACCACTTCCTTATAAAAAGCCTGAAGAAAACAAGTATAGAAGGACATACCTGAATTTGATAAAAGCTATTAATGACAAAACAACAGCCACCATTGCATTAAATATAGAACAATTAAAATCATTTCCCCCAAAATCAGGAATAAAATGAAGATGCCCACTATCAACACATCTATGCAACATAGTGGAAACATTAGCCAGAGCAATCAAGCAAGAAATAAAAGGGATATATATATAGAAAAGGAAGAATTCAAATTATCATTACTTGCAGATGACATAATAGTCTATATAAAAAACACAAGGTACTCCACCTAAAAGCTCTTAGAATTAACAACCAACTTCAGCTATGTAGCAGGATACAAGATCAACATACAAAAATCATTAGCATTTGGGTACACCAATAATGAACTTGATGAGAAGGAAGTTATGAAAATAATATCATTCACAGTAGCTTCAAGTAAAATAAAATACCTAGTCATTATCCTAACCAAGGAAATGAAGGACCTCTACAAATAAAACCACAGTAATCTAATAAAGCAGATTGAAGAGGACGTCAGAAAATGGAAAGATGCCCCTGCTCCTAGATAGGCAGAACAAATATTGTTGAAATGGCCTTACACCCAAAGCTCTTATATTTAATGCAGTCCTAATCAAAATACCAACAGCATATTTACAGAACTACAAAATATAATCCTAAAATTTACATAGAACCAGAACAAGTCTAGAAGAGCAACAGCAATTTAGAGCCCTAAAAGCAAAGCTGGATGACTTGCAGTACCAGACTTCAGGCTCTACTACAAAGTAATAGTGATTTAAACACCATGATAGTGGGAAAAAACATATAGATCAATAGTACAGGATATAGGATAGAAAAACATTCTAAGACATATTCAGCCAGTTGATCTTTGACAAAAGGACCAAAAGCATACATTGGAAGAAAGATAGCATATCCAACAATTGGTGCTGGGAAAAACTGATTATCTGTTTGCAGACAATTAACACTGTACCCACATCTTTCACCTTGCACTAAATTAAAATAAAACTTGATCAAAGATCTAAAAATTAAGACAGAAACATTAAACTTATTGGAAGATAAAATAGATAAAATGCTTGAAAACATTGGTGTAGGAAAGAACTTTCTAAAGAGAACTTCAATTGCACAATAAATAATGGCAAAAGACAACCAATGTGACTATATCAGGCTAAACATGTTTCTGTACAGCAAAAGTATCAATTAGTTGAGTGAAGTGACAACCTAGAGCATGAAAAAAAAATTTGCCAGCTTCTGCTCAGACTAATATCAGGCTAATATCTAGCCTATGTAAAAACTCAAAAAAAATTGATCACCTAAAATTAAAGACCCAGTCAAGAAATGGGGAAGTGAAATGAACAGACACTTCACAGAGAAAGAAATACAAATGGCAAACAAATATATAAAGAATGTCCAATATCTCTGGTCATTAATGAAGTGCAAAGTAAATCAATGCTATGATTCCATCTTACTCCAGAAAGAATGGTATTCATCAAGAAATAAGAAAAAATAGCAAATGCTAGCATGGCTATGGTGAAAAAAATACCCTCAAATTTTTGGTGATACTGTAAACTACTGTAAGCATTATGAAAATCAGTACAGAGATTTCTCAAAGAATTAAAATTACAAATTTCATATGACACAGCCATCCCTTTTCTAGGTATTATACCTAAAGAGCTTAAAAGTTCACACTACAGCAGTACATGCATACCAATGTTTACATCTGTATATAATGAATACTACTCACATATAAAGGAGCACACATTTGAAACATTTGTAGGAAAATGGGTGCACCTAGAAAATATAATGTTGAGTGAAATAAATCAGACACACAAATTTAAACACAATATCATTTTTCATCTGAGGATGACAAAGTATGAACTAAAAGAAAAATAAAGGAAGGATAGATTGAGACAAAAGTGTGGAACTCTTGCAGAACAGAAGCAGTAAAAGGGACCAAGGGAGAGGGGTGAGGGGGAAAGTATGGGAAAATAAATACCATAAAAATATGCCAGGTGCAAAGTCCTAATTACATCAATGAATGGGGACATTATTTGCCTTTAACATGTTCTAATATATTTTTTTGTGGGTACCGGGGGTCGACCTCAGGACCTCACACGCCAGCAGGCGCCCATGCCACTGAGCGATATCACTGGCCCTTTTTTCGTATGTGGGTTCCGGGAGTCAAACTTGGGCCCTCACGCTTGCCGGCCAGGCGCTTATGCCGCTGAGCCATCTCACCGGCTCAACATATTCTAATATTAACAAGAAGGAAAAGAGGGAAAGGAGAACTAGTGGGGGAAGGAGGAGAGAAGGGGATTTAGGAAACAAACAACCTGTATTACGTACATTACCAACTCACCAAGATAATTGTAAAATACTTGTACAGCAAAAAGTGTACCAGTAAAATAAAATTTAAAAAAATATTGACAACCATTATATGTCAAAAATTATATTTGGAGATTTATAAGAAATGGATATATTTCCAGATAAACAAAAATTTAGAGAAATTTTTTCTAGAGGCTCACCCTATAATATCTACTGAAGAAATAACATGTTTCAAAAGGACCAAAATACATCAACACAATGGAATTTATTTATTTATTTATTTATTTATTTATTTATTTATTTTATGTAGGTACCAGGAGTCAACCTCAGGACCTCACACTTGCCAGCAAGCTCTAGTGCTGCTCAGCCATATCACCAGCCTTTTTTTTCCTTTATGCAGGTTCCAGGAGTTGAACTCAGGACCTCGCGCTTGCTGGGCAGGCCCTTGTGCCACTGAGCCATCTCACCAGCCCAACACAATGGAATTTAATTAAAAAAAAAAAACAAAGTATGTTTGTGAGACACAAACATGTTGAAACTAAACAGCAGGCTCTTAAATAATTAGCCAAATTAAAAAATAACAAAGGAAATCAGAAATATTTTGAGATATGGGAAGAAGAAAACATAGCATGCAAAGAGATATGAGATGCAGCTAAAGCAGTGCTTAGCAGGAAATTTATACCTGTAAATTCAAAAAGAATATTCTTTAAGTGAAATGGAAATTAAGGTATTTCAAAAATATAGCAGACCTTAAGTAATTTATCATTAGAAATCATCAGTGAAAAGAATTTCTAAAGAATCTTTTAAACCTGAAAGGAAAGTAAACTAGCAGAAACTCAAATCCACATGAATAAATTCAGAATGCTTGTAACTACACTAGTAAATTAAAAAGATATAGATAACATAAAATTATGTTTGTGACTCTATTCTTTCTCTATAGGTTTAAAACAACAGCAGCATAAGTAGTAATTACAAAACTATTTGATATGGCTATATTAAAATATAGTTTGTATTATAATAATAAAAAACAAATAGTTCCCATAACCCTGAAATAAATTTAATTTATTATGAACTACATTGTTCTTGTTTGACCAGACAAAGCATTAATGAAGTAACTAAAAATAAATTAAATAAAATTGATACAGTAAAAATATTTAACCCAAAATGAAGACAGTAATGGAAATCAGGGAAAAAAAACAGAGATATGAGATATACATATTACAAATAGCAAAATGACAAAGAAAATGTTATTTGTAATTACACGAAATATAAATTCAACATTCCAATGTAAAGGCAGGGGTTAATTGGTTAAAAATAATTCAAGTACATGCTATCTACATTGTACAATTTACTTCCAGACATATAGTTTGAAAGCAAAAGGATGGGGGACATACAATGCAAAATTTAACTACTGGGGAGCTGAAACTGTTATTACAAATCTAGGAAAAGAACATTCTGAATCCAAAGCAAGAAGAATTCAGTAAATAATAAATGTTAGAGTTAATACAAATTAAATAAATACTAGAAAATTATTGAGAAAATTAGCAAATTGAAAGTCAACTCTGAAAATATCAAGAACATTCAAACACTTTCAGCTAGACTGACAGAAAAACAGTGGAGATTCAACTTTTAAATTCCAAATGAAAGAAGCTTCATTACTATGGACATTTTACAAAAGAATTATAGGGAATTCTATGAATAATTGTATACCAGTAAACTAGATAATTTGCATAAATTGAACACATACATAAAATTACAAACCATGCTGAAACTAAGTAGAGAAGAAATGGCGTATAAAGTAGATTTATTTATTTATTTATTTATTTATTTATTTATTTATTTATCTTTTAGAGACAGGGCTTCACTATGCAGTTAAGGCTGGCCTTGAACTCACAGCAATCCTACTGCCTCAGCCTCCTGAGTGCTGGGATTAGAGGCATGCACCAGCATGCCCAACCTAAATAGCTTTAAATAATACAGTTACAATAAAATCTCCAAAATCTTCCTAAATTTATTGAAAAACTTTAGTTAGCTCATCCGTGTAGGTCAGAGAATTCCAAGTATTATAAAGTTAAATAATTATCATCTACACATATATCAGTCAAACTGCCAGAAGACAAAGGAAATCTTTAAAACAGCAAAAGACAAGTAAATCATTGTGTACAAGGGAATTTCATTAAAAATAACAACTAAAGCTAATTTGTCATCAGAAAACATGAAAGCCAAAAGGCAACAAAATAACCTACTTAAGTGCTAAAATGAAAACAATCTGTCAATAAGGAATTCTATTAAAAAAACTATCTTTTAAAAATAAACAATAAATTAGGACATTCACAGATAAACCTATCACTTGTGGATCCACCCTACAGGAAATACTAAAGAGAGTTTTTCAACATTAGTTACTTTTCCCATTGCTGAGACAAAATACGCACTACTTAAAATCAAACAAGTAAAAGTTTATTTCAGCTAACAGTGTGTAGAGGATTCTGTCCGTATTCAGGTAGTTCCAAGGCAGGCAAGCATGGCAGAACTCATTACAGAGGACAAATAGTCCATGGAATGGAAAGGTAGACAGAAAGCAGAAAAGTAGCAAAGAGAAGGAGCAAGCCTGCCTTTCCCTATTATCCTATGCAGGCTATCAGCTTTTTGGGGTGGTGTCACTTAGAGCTATGTTAATTCCAATCAGAGGACTAATTTAGTAAGAGGCAAAAATTTATATGATCTGAAGAGCAACCAGAGTATAGTGGATTAATGTAGTCTACACCTGTAGCATCATTGGTGGTTGTAGCTCTCATGGCTTCTCTCAGGCTGGCTTTGCTCAATCTGTGCAACTTTCCTCAGACAATCCATGTTCCTGGCTTCTCCAACATTCTGTGGTCTCCACTGCTACTTCAGTTTCATAAGCCTAGCTTCATACACCACCCTCTCAGGGGCACATTGCCTGGCCTCCCAGGCCTTCTTCTGAAACCTGGATGGAATCCTTTCTGATCACACAACTGGTGCATTTTTCATTCACCTAAAACCAGCACCATATTGATGACACCAAAATGTGCCACCACCTGGAGCAATAGCCAGGCTTCCTCCTCTCTTGCCTGTAGGGATCAAGAGCCTGGATTGCTGGGCACACTGAAAAAAAACCTGAGGAGCAAATTCACTAGGTTGCCATCATTCTGGAACATAGTGTTCTAGGGCTCTCTTCTCAAAGCAAGGTCTTTCACCTTTGAAATTTTGAGCTAATAAAGGGTGGATTCTGCTGGTTTATCCTGAGGTCAATTTTTTTATTGTCCTCTTCTGAAATACTTAGCTTTTACCTTCTAGTATTTTGAGCAACAAATTTATTCCCTGTTCCATATTTGCAGTCCATAACTGTACTGAAGGTTTCTTTCTGCCTAAACTTATAACATTTAAAGTTACTCCGATGGACCCATTACACTTCATTCTCAACGTAGATCTAGAAAAACACCCCCCAACAGTACCATGGTATTGCCTCAACATTAGACTGTTGTGAAATGTCTCCCACAATATTAGTCAACCACCCTTAATCCCTGTCTCAGCCAGTCTTAGGACTTGAGCAAAATATAGACAAATTTTACCCTGAAGCATAAAACACATGGTCCTGAGTCCAACAGCTAATTTAGTCCTTGTTTGTAACAAACACATCCTGAGACTGGTCTTTAAAAGCTGCATTTCTATTAGCATTCTCATATTCAATCTCTGACAAGAATCTCCCATTAAAATCAGGTTACAGCATTCCAGACCTGCTTCTTTAGCTGGCATCTCCAAACATTTCCAAGCTTTTTCTTCAAGTGAGTTCCAAAGGCTGCTGAACAACATTACCAGGCAATATCACAGCAATGATCCACTTCTCTGGTACTAAAATCTGTCTTAGTTACTTTTCTCATTGCTGACACAAAATATCTGACACAAGTTAAAGGAAGAAAAGTTTCTTTCAACTCACAGTTTGTACAGGTTTCAGTCCATAGTCATATGGCTCCAAGGCTGGGCAGCATGGCAAAGGAGCATCATAGAGGAGAAATAGTTCATGGCCTGCCAGGTTGGATGCAGCAAGGAGAAGCAGCAAGCCTGCCTTTCTCTTTTGTTCCATACAGGCTATCACCCTTTAGAGTCGTGTCACTCAGAACTCTGCTTATTCCAATCAGTGAACTAATTTAGTACCATACAACCTAAATACCAGTACCATATGCCCTAGATCTAGGCAGCTCAGAACATCCCCACATATGAGGGCATGAGGCTTTGAAGGTCATCTAGATACAAGCCATAACACAAGCATTTGTTAAAATTTTATACACTATAAACATATAGAAAAATAGAAAAGTAGAGGTAACAAAAAACTTTTTATAAAAATGAATTGCCATTCTTTCCATAAGTTTAAAAAATCTTAAGGTATATTTTTGCAAAAACTCTTGATTTTGCTAACTTCAGAAAAGCTAGTACTATCTCTTTTCATGAAATAATGAAAATGAACTAAGTGGAAAAAGCAACTTCTAATCTCCTAGAATAACCACTATTAATATTTAGGCAACTGTCTTCATGTTTTCTCTTTAACTCTTTAATCAACAATAAATAAGAATAAAAGCATTACATGTCAAAATCCCTATACTATAGGCAAAGCAATACTGATGAAATTTTCAGCATTAAATATATTAGTATAAAAGAAAATAGGAAGCAAATTAACTTAGATTTTAATGTAGAAAGCTGAGAAAAAGAATCACGCAGTAAATATTTATTTTCTAATTATATAGATGCATGTGTGTGGTTCTTTGACATTAATTTCTCATTTTATTATATTATATTATTTATATCCATGAGAGTTTTTTATCTCTATTTCTTATATGTCTTTCGATAAGCTCATTTTGTTTTCAGTATTCAAATTTAAAATATTTTCTAAAAGTCACCAAGATTTTCCCTTCTTTTCTAAGGATTTATAGTTTTAGCTCTCACGTCTAGGCTTCTAATCCACTTCAAGTCACATTGATGATTTGGTATGAGGTTGAAATTCTTTTTCAAAGAGTACATATTTTTCTCAGTACAATTTGTTCAAAAGATCATTCCTTCACCAGAAAATTTCCTTAGCAGTTTTATCAAAACTCAATTTATTATATAGATGAGTCTATTTCCAAATTCTTTCTCATATTCCATTGATTTAGATATGTATCTTTGTATAAATATCACATTGTACAGAAAGCACAGAATATAAAAGAAAATTGATAAACTGGAATTCACAAAATTTAAATTTTTTTTCTCTTTAGAAGCTATATGAAAAGAAAAAAGAAGCAACAAACTGTCAGATCATATTTGTAAGGCTTATATGTTAAAAATAATTCAGTCTATAATACAGGAATAAATTTTGCAACTTAAAAGAAACAACCAATTAAAGGGGAAAATTTGAGCAAATAATACAGCAAGGAAAGGAGATCAATAATATGTAAACATATGAAAATATATCCTACATCATCACTCTTCAATAAATCCAAATTAAAATCTCAACATGGTATAACTATTTACCTAATAGAATGGTTAAAATAATGAAGAATTACTGCAAGATTGGGACTTATACTGTTTCAAGCTATACACAAATTCTTGAGGTCTGGTGGTATAAGTCTTTTAACTTTGTTCTCTTTGTAAATTGTTTTAGCTAGTCTAGAATTCTTGTATTTTCATATGAATTTCAGAGTCAGCTTATTAATTTACACATGAAGGCCTGCTGCAGTTTGACCTTGTAATTTTCTACTGATATAAAATTCACATATGATAAAAATTCACCATTTGAGAGTGTGGTTCAGTGAGTTTTAACATTCATGGAGTTGTGTAATATTATAATGTAATACAAATGTTTTGTGCAACATAACAGAATTCCAGAACATTTTCGTCATTTAAAAAAAATCTTCATAGCTTTTAGTACTCATTTCCAAATCTCCATGATTCATCCCTGGAAAACATTAATAAACTTTGTGTTTATATGAATTTCTCTATTGTAGATATATCATATAAATGGAATTATATAATATGTCATCTTTTGTACTGGCCTCCTTTCACTTAGCATAATGTTTTTATGGTTTATCTATGCTATAGCATGAATCAGTTTTATATAAATTTTTATGGCTTAAAAATATTTCAATTTTCAGTGTCACATTTTGTTTATCCATTTCTCATTGATTCACAGTTGGGTTGTTTCCATTTGGGGGCTATAATATAAATAACCTTCCTGTGAATGGATTTTTTCAATTGTCTTGGTTACATAGCTAGGAGTAGAACTGCTATGAAATACATCATATGGCAACCTTGTGTTCAATTTCTGAAAAACTGCCAAACTGCCTTCCAAAGTTGGCTCCACCATTTTATGTTCCCAGTAACAATGTTTGAGAGTTGCAAATTCTTCACATCTCCACAATTGTTTGTGATTATATTATAATAGCCATCCTAATGGCAGTAAAGTGATATTTCACTGTTTTTGTTTTCCCATTTCTTCCTGACTAGTGATCTTTAAAGAGTTCATTGGCCATTTGTACATTTTCATTGGACAATTTCTGTAATTCCGTTCACATAGGATGTCTATCCATATATATTTCAGTTCCTGTGAGACCAATTCATACATTTGATATCAGGGTAATATGGGCCTGAGACAGTGAATAAACAAGTATTTTCTTATTTTCTGTATTTTGGAAGAATTTGTGAAGGAATGGTTTTAACTAAGTCTTCGGTAGAACACACAAGTGAATCATTCTGTTCCTGGAATTTTCACTGTGGCAAGTTTTTGGATTAATAACTTGACTTCTTGTGTATTGGGAAAAACTTGTCAGTCTCTACTCTTTTTTATAGCTATATCCAAATTTTATAATCCTTCTTAAGCCAGTTCCTGTACTTTGTGTCATTCCAAGAATTTTTTCATGTAACTGAGTTACTTAATATTTGATATATAATCATTAATTATATACCTTTTCTTTCCTTTCTATTCCTTTGTTTCATCTTTCAAAAAGCAAGTTTGTTTTTCTTAATGTTAGCATTTGGTTCTTTTTTAAATTTTCTATTCATTTGTTTCCATTCTAATCTTTATTATTTCTTTAATTTTACTTGTTTTGAGTTTAGTTTAGTTTGCTATTCTTTTTGAATTTTCTTAAGGTGAAAATTCAGGATGATCCTTGGAGTCTTATTTTTCATATTATAATAGTTCTCAGCTATGTGTTTGTCTCTCATAATTGCTTTAAAATGCATCTCATAATATTGATATACTGTGTTCACTTTGTGTTAATCTCAAATTATATTACAATATTATTTGTGATATATACTTTCACTCACTGGTTGTTTAGGATTGTGTTATTGAATTTCTACATATTTGTGGATTTTCCAAAGAGACATCTCTCATTAATTTTACACTTCATTTAATTATTGTTACAAAACATTATTTGTATTATTTCAATATTAAAATTCCTGAGACTTCTTATATGACTTAACTTATAGTCTATTTTTGATAATACTACATATTCATTTGAGAATAATATGTATTTTGTTATTGTTTGGATCAATGCTGTTATATAGATTCTTCAATAAGTGTATGTTTGGTCCAGTTGGTTTATGCTGTAATTCCAGTCTGCTGTGTTTTACAGAACTTCTCCTTAATTATATCTCTTAAAATAAATTAAATGTTGAAATATCCAGCTATTATTTTTGCACTATTTCTCACCTAATTTCTGTCATTATAAACTCATGTTTTCTTTGTTACTTTTCTCTCATTGCTGACAGAAAATAATGGACACCATGAATTAGGGAAGGAAAGATTTATTTAGCTCACAGTTCATGGAGCTTTCAGTATATAATCAGCTGGCTCCAAGGCAGGGTGGTATGGCACAAGGGCAACACTTCAAGGTGGCAGAAGACAGCAAAAGCAACAAGAGCCAGAAAAGTGGGGCATAAGCCTCTTTACCTCCCTTATATTGTAAGCAGGCTACCTGCCCTGGTATGAGTGTAGCAATCACATCATCTCACTGCTCTCCTCTTGCAGAGGCTCAGCATGTTTACAAAGTGAGGACCCTGGCCTCCTACTGAGTTACTTAGTTAAGCTTCTAAACTTCTCAAGTTGACACAATGTATCAACCATTACAATCCACCCCTTGTCAACTTGGTTACCAGACACATTTCTTTACAAAAACATGATTATTCTGATCACTTCACAACTTTAACATTATCACATAGATTTAACAGTCCTTAAAAACCAGTATTAAGTCAATCAAGAATAAATTACATCAGAACCATGACATTCCACCGCTGCTCCCCAGAAGACTCATGCACATCACTTTATGCAAAGGCATTTAGTCCATCTCTAACAGTTGCCAAAGTCCTAAAAGTTTCAGCTTCACTGGAAAGTCCAAGTCCCAAGTCTCCTCCAAGACGTAAGGCAAACTCGTAGCTGCAAGCCCCTATAGAAATGAAAAGTTGGTTAAACATTTCCAATATTCAATGGCACAAGATAAACATTTCCATTCCAAAAGTTACAAATGAGAATAAAAAGGATTTGGACAAAAGCAAGCCCAAAATCCAGCAGGGCAAACATTAATTCTTGTAGTTCCCTGTGCCGCATCCGAGGCCATCTGCAGCAAATTGTGAGCTATAAAGGATGTGGAAGGCTCTGCACCTACAGCATTTCTTGTGGCTATAGCTCCCATGGATTCTCTCTTAGGCTGGCTTTGCTCCTTCCTTGCAGGTTTCCTTAGATGATCCATCTTCCTGGCTTTTCCAAACTTCTGTGATCTCCACTGCACCCTTGGCTTCACCCTCACAGCTTCACACACTGCCCTCTTAGGGGCACATTGCCTGGCCTTCCAGGCCTTCTGAAATCAGGGTGCAAGCATTCTTAACCCAACAACTCTTGCATTTTGCATGCACCTAAAACCAGGGACACTTGGATGCTGCCAAGGTCTGCTGCCACCTGGAGCAGTTGCCAGGCTTCCCTTTCTCTTGGCTGTAGGGTTCGAGTGCCTGGATCACTTGGCACTCTGAATCCAATACTGTAGAACAATTTTCTATGCTGCTGCCATTCTGAAACATGATGCAGTCATGGCCATTCTGGAACATGGTGGTGTGTGGCTTTCTCCTTAAAGCAAAGTTTTTCACTTTTGCACTTTTGAGGCTGCAAATGGTAGAGACTTGTTGCTTCTTGTGATGCCCTCAAGCCATCTTTTATATTCCCCTGTTCCTTCTCTGAAATCAAGATTTCCTCTGCTCTATCTTTGTTTTCCACAGCTTTACTGGAGCTTCCTTTCTGGCCAAACTCACATTCTAAATTATGTTGCTGGGCTCTTTGCTCTTGATTCTCAACATAAATCTGGCTAAAAGCCACCAGCAGCAGCCATGCCACAGCCTCAACATTCAACTGCCTTGAAATTTCTTCTGCCAGATTAATTAATCTATTGCCCTTAATCTCAGTCTTAGGCAAAATCTCAGGACATGAGGAAAATGCAGACAAATTTTCTGCCAAGACATAACACACATAATCTGGAGTCCAACAACCAATGCAGTCCTTCTTCCTAGCAGAGACCTCCAGAGCCTGGTCTTTATCAGTTGGATTTCTATCAGCCTTCTTGTCTTCTGAGCTCTGACCAGAATCTCCCACGAAGAACAGCCTAAGGCATTTCACCTCTACTCTTTCAAGGGACATCTCCAAACCTTTCCAAACTCTTTCCATAAGCCATTGCCAAAGGCTCTTGAACCACATGGTCATGTATAGTCACAGCAATGACCCCACTTCTCTGGTACCAAATTCTGTCTTGTTTACTTTTCTCTCATTGCTGATGCAAAATACCAGACACCCAAAATTAAGGCAGGAAAGGTTTATTTTGCTCACAGTTCATGGAGCTTTCAGTACATAATCAGCTAGCTCCAAGGCAAGGTGGCATAGCACAGGGGCAACACTTCAAGATGGCAGGAGACAGCAAAAGCAACAAGAGTAAGAAAAGTGGAGTATAAGCCTATTTTCCTCCCTTATATTGTAAGCAGGGTACCTGCCCTGGGGCGACTGTAGTGCTCACATCATCTCCCTGCTTTCCTCATGCACAGCATGTTTATAAATTGATGACCCTGGCCTCCTATTGAGTTACTTAGTTAAGCTTCTAAACTTCTCAAGTTGAAACAATATATCAACCATTACAATGTATTTAGTGGCACTGTTGTTATACAAAAATATATAATAATTATATGTTTATATATTATACTTTTTATTTTAAAATTATAGAATTTCTCATTTTTCTCCAGAAATGATTTCCTGAACCCTATTTTGTGTTTTTTTCTTTTTTCTTTTTATTTTTTTATTAATTTTATTGATGGATTTTAGGTATACCTAATGATAAAATTCATCATAGGGAAATTCTACCTCTGCATGATATATCTTGATTCTTCTCTTTTTCTGAATCCCCTCCACTTCATTCAAACACTCTTCCTTTCCTTATTTCCAGCTTTGTTTCCATTTTCCATCTATTATTTTTATTATTTTCCCTTCCATCCTTTCCCCCTCCTTCCTCCCTTTCCCCCTTGTTCCTCCCCTGTTCCCCTTACCATTTGAACATTTTCTTCCTATTTCACAATATCTACTATACATTTTTGTCCTTATTTACTCTTTGGGATTCTCACACCAGAGAAAGAATACAATATTTAAATATGTGTGTCTGATTTATTTCACTTAAGATTATGGTCTCAAGGTGCATCCATTTACCTAAAACTCACTCGAGTTTATCCTTATTTAAGGCAGAGTAGTATGCCATTATATAAAAAAATCCACATCTTCTTTATCCATTCAATCGCTGATGGGCATTAGGGCTGTTTCCAAGATTTAATTTTTGCAAATTGTGCTGCTATAAATATACATGTTCGTATATCACTGTGGTATTATGCTTTTAATTCTTTCCAGAAGACACCAATAAGGGGAATAGCTGGCTCAAATGGAACCACTAGTTTTAGTTTGGAAAAATCTCCACACTGATTTCCACAGTGGTTACACCACTCTACACTCCCACCAACAGTGGAGAAGTGTTCCCTTTTTGCCACAATCCCAACAACATTTGTAATTGGTTGATTTCCTGATAATAGCCATTCTTTCTGTAGTGAGGTGGAATCTCAGTGCTTTAATTTTCATCTCTTGAAAAACCAGTGATGTTGAACATTTTTTCACATATTTATTTCTACTTCTACCGCTTCATCTAAGAAGTGTCTATTCATTTCAGATTCTCATTTTTTTGATTGGGTCTTTAAATTTGGGAGGTGTGAATTATTTTTAGTTCTTTATAAATTCTAGATATTAGTCCTTTGTCCGAGGAAGAGCTTGCAAAAATTTTTACCTGCTCTATACGTTCTCTCTTTACTCTGTTCATGGTTTCTTTTGCTGTACAAAAGCTTTTAATATGATGAGACCCCAGTTTGCTATTCTTTGCAATATTTCTTGTGCAATGTGGGTTTTTTTTTTGTGGGTACCAGGGGGTCGACCTCAGGACCTCACGTGCCAACAGGCACCCATGCCGCTGAGCGATATCACCAGCCCCTTTTTTGTATGTGGGATCCAGGAGTAGAACTTGGGCCCTTGCGCTTGCAAGGCAGGCGCTTATGCCGCTGAGCCATCTCACTGGCCCATTGTGGGTTTTTTTTTTTAATGGAACCTTTGCCTATAACTTTGTCTTCAAGAGTTCTGCTTGCTCTATTTTCGAGTACACTTAGTGTTTTTGTTTTAATATTTAGATTTTGATCCTCTTTTATTTTAGTTTATAAAACTGAAATAAATAGTTTATCACAGTGAAAGATATTGCTCTAAGTTTAATCCTTGTCATGTGGATACCCATTTTTTCCAGTACTATTTATTAAAGAGGCTATCTTTCTTCTAATAAAGGTGTTTGGCCAATTTGTCAAGTATAAAGTATGTTTGGAGATGTTTCTGTAACTTCTAACCTGTTACATTAATCCTCGGGCCTGTTTTTTGTTTTGTGTGTTTGTTTGTGGTTTTTTAAAGTGCCATGTTGTTTTTATCATGGTAGCTTTATAGTATAATTTCAAGTCAGGTATTACACTGCACCCTGCCTTGGATTTGTTGCCCAGAATTCCTTTTGCTATTCTAGTTGTCTTCTGGTTCTCAATGAATTTTAGGATGATTTTCTCTAATTCTGTGAAGTATACTGAAGTTATTTGGTAATGATTGCATTAAATCTGTATAACAATTTTAGGAGTATGTCCATTTTCAATATATTGGTTCTTCCTACCCAAGAACAAGAGATGTCTTTCCATTTTCTGATATCCTTTACAATCTCTTTTTCAGAGTACTCTAGCTTTCAATGTAGGGATATTTCCTTCATTCATTAGACTGATTCCTATGCAGTTCATTTTTTTCAATGCTATTGTCAAATGTGTGGTCTCTCCAGTTTCTCTCTCAGTCAGTTTTTATTCATGTACAGAAATTCTATTGTTTTTTTAGTGTTGACTTCATATGTAGCTATGCTACTGAATTTGGTTATTAAATCTTGAAGTCTTGTGGTTGTGTTTTGGATTCTTATATGTAGAGTGTCATGTCATCCACAAATAATTATAATTTAACTTTTTTTCTATCACTTTTCCTTTTACTTCTTTCTCTTTTCTTATTGCCTAATCTTTCTAGAAGTATATTGAATAAGAGAGGTAATAATGGACATCCTTATCTTATTCCTGATTTGGATGAAAGCTCTGAGTTTTTGCCCATTTAGAATGATATTTGCTGTAGTTTGTCATAAAAGACTTTTATCAGAGTGAGACAAAGACCATTTTTCCACTTCTCTGTAGTGTTATTTTTATCATGAATGGGTGTTGGTCTTTGTCAAGTGATTTTTCTGTGTCTATTGAGATGATGCTTCTTGTTCTTGGTTCTGTTAATATGGTGCATTATGCTTATTGATTTGCATATGTTGAACCATCCCTGCATTCCTGGGATAAATCCAACTTGGCAATGGTGTATAATCTTCTTGATGATTTCCTGCATTCTGTTCAGCAGTATCTTACTGAGGATTTTTAATTATTTTTATTTTAAAGAGAAGAAAGATAAAAATAACAATGAAATAGAGTTTCAAAACAAGTTAATAGGAGAGTTATAATAATTATTACATTGCTTATTGTTGTCTTCATAGTAGTTATTCTGAGTATAAAATATAAGCATGATATCCTGTCCAAACAATATTAGCACAAAACTTTCTTTTCAATGAACTAAGAGAAACTAGCTGTATAACTATCTTAACCATCTTGTGTATTCATATATTTTTTCCTTTTTCTCTTCTTCCTTTCCCCTTTCCCCCATCACAGTTTGTCTTTTCTTTTGAACAGTTTCTTCCCAGTTCACAATATCTATCACACATTTTGGATCTTATTTACTCATTCAGTTTCTGACACTAGTGAGACAATACAATGTTTACATATATGGATCTGATTTATTTCACTTATGAATATGGTATCAATTTGCATCCATTTACAAATAAAAGTCTCCAGTTTATCCTTTATGGTGTACTCCATTATATAAAAAAATCACATCTTCTTTTAACTATTCCTCATTTGACTGAGGATTTTTTTGTCTTGATTTTCTAGAGAGATTAACCTGCAGGTCTCTTTTTTGGTTAGATCTTTCTCTGGTTTTATTACCAGGGCAATGCTTGCTTCCAAGAATAAGTTTGGGAGTATTCTTTCTTTTCTACTTCATTAAAGAATTTGAGGAGAAGTGGCATTAGATCATCTGTAAGTTTCTTGTAGAATTCAGCAGTGAATCAGTCAGGACCTGGTATTTTCTTTGTTGGTTATAATTATATCTTCAATTTCATTGACCAATATGGTGTTACTTAAAATTTTCATATCTCTTGATTCAGTTGTGGTAAATTTTGTGTATTTAGGAATCTGTCCATTTATTCCCTGTTTTCCATCTAATTGAAATACAGTTTCTCTAAGTAAGTATTGTTGAAATTCTTGATTTCTGAAGGATCTGTTGTGATTTTACCCTTTTCATTCCTAATTGCATGGATTTGAGTGTATTGTTTGCTCTTTCTCTTATCAGTTTGGTTAAGGGGTTGCCCATTTTATTTAATATTTCAAAGAGCCAATTCTTTCATTCTTTGATTCTGTGTATTTTTTTGACTCAATTGCATTAATTACTACTCTGTTCTTTATAATTTCCTCCCTTATATGAGTTTTGGGATTGCCTTGCTCTTCTATTTCTAGAAGCTCGAGATTCAACATTAGATTATTTAAGCTCACTCTGTTTTTCTGATGTGGGAATTCACCCCTATAAATTTCCCTCATAGAACTGCTTTCATTGAGTCCCATAAATTCCATCATGTTATACTTGTGTTATTGTTTAATTGTAGAAACTGTCTAATTTCTTCTTTAACTTTATCTGTGACCCATTGGTTGTTGAAGATGGTGTTAGTTAATTTCCATGTGTGTATGCAGTTTTTGTGGTTTCTTTTGCAATGGATTTTTTATTTCATTGAACTGTAGTCTAATAATATGCATGGGATAATTTCAATTCCTTTGCATTTACTTAAGCACATCCTATGAGCTAGTAGGTGCTCTCTTTTGAATAATGTCCCATGTGCAATTGAGAATAATGTGTTTTCTGATGTGGATTGGAACACCGTCGATATCTTTTAAGTTGATTTCTTCATAAGTTTGGTTCAGTTCTATTTCTTTCTTGATTCTTTCTTTAGTTTATCTGTTTATTTTTGACAGTGGGTAATGAGGTCCACCATTTGAATTGTACTCTTGCTTATTTGATCTTTTCTGTCCATTAATACTTTTATATAGATTTCTTATCTCTTCCTCTTGGATTGTTCCCTTAACAAGCATATAGCAACCTTCTTCTTATCTCTTGATCAGTCTTGGCTTGAAAACCACTTTGTCTGTAAATAGAATAGCTACCTTTACTTTTTTTCCAGGTTCCTGTGCCAAGAGGTATTTTTTTCACCCTTTGATTTTCAACCTACGATTCTTTTTGATTTAAGAGTGTTTCTTGTATGCACAATATTGGTGGATCTTGCTTCTTGATCCATTCTTCCAGTCTGTTTCTTTCTTTTTTTTATGTGGGTACTGGGAGTCGACCTCAGAACCTCGTGCTTGCCAGCAAGCACTTGTTCTGCTGAGCGATATCACTGGCCCTTTTTTGCCTTTATATGGGTACCAGGAGTCAAACTCAGGACCTCACACTTGCCAGGCAGGCGCTTATGCCACTGAGCTATCTCACCAGCCCTGTTTCTTTTGATTTGTGACTTGAGACCATTTACACTGATGGTTATAACTGACATATATTGAGTTATTCTTGTCATGTATTTTTGTATGGTTCATTCTCTTTATTTCCTTTGTGTTTAATTGCTTACCTTGCCTCCTGGATTCATTATGTTGGTGTTTGTGTAGTTGCAATCTTTTTTATCTGTTTCTACAATATCCTTCAGAAAATTTTGGAGATCTGGTTTGGCGGTCATGAGTTTCTTCAGGTGTTCTGTGTCACAGTTATCCCATTTCACCATTTATTTTGAATGTTAGTTTTATGGGGTACATCAATCTTGGTTGGAGGTTGTTTTCTTTTAGGGCTTGAAATACTCCATTCCAAGCACTCCTTCTTCAAGTGTTTTTGTTGGGAAGTTTGCCGCAATTCTGGTTGGCTTTACATTATAATTGATTTGTGTCTTTTCGCCAACTGTTTTTAATATTCTGTTCCGTTGAATTTCTGGAATTTTGACTATTATATGCTTTGGTGTATATTTTTTTCATCATGGCTGCTTGGAATTCTATATCCCTCCATTACCTGTATGTCAAATTCTTTTTCCATGCTTGGGAAGTTTTCTGCCATTCCTTCTGTAAAGAGGTTTTTTATGTCATTTGTGCAATCTACTGCTTTTTCTGACTCAGACCAATATTATCTTATTCTTTGCATTGTCTAGCAGCTCTGGGATTGATTTTGCACAGTCCCTTGTTATTTTTAAGAAATTTTTTCTTTTTCTGATCTCTAACAATCCACATGTCCTCTAGATCCGATATTCTGTCTTCCCATTTGTTAATTTCGCTGTGTGTACTTTCAATGGAATTTTTAATCTCCTGGATACCTATTTGAATCTGTTTCATTGATTCCATTTCTTTCCTATGTTGAACATTCATGGTTTCCACTTTTTTCCTAAGATCCTCTATATTTTTATGTGTATCTACACTAGATTCATTAACCATACCCTTCATTAAGGGTATGGTTGGAGAGCAAGAATTATAACTTGACATAGTATCTCTTCTAGGCTCTCCTTACACTGGCCTTCTGGGCCAATTTTGGAATGTGGAAATCCCACTTCCTCTAGGTCAATGAGATTTAGCATACTGGTGTGAGGCTGGATCTTAGCTTGTTTCCTTTATGATGTTAAACTTGCCCATCCTTTTGCAGCCTCTATGCCGAAAAATGCACCCTAACCCCTCCCTTGCACTGGCTAATAAAATGGTGGCTAGCTAGAGATTCAGAGCCTTTTGTTCCTAGAGAGCAACTGGTGGTCCCAGATCCCTCCTATTCATACGTCTACTTTGTCTCTTGCTTTTTCTTTCCTTTCCTGCCATATGCTGTAACTCTGGGCAGGAGATTGAGGACTCACTAGAGGGGTCCCTGATAACTGGTGCCATGGGAAGGATTCCTAATAATCATTTCTGTAGTTATCTAATAAATTATTTCTAATATGATTTTTTTCTAGAGCTTCATTCATCTGCTTTGTTATTTCCATTGTTACCACTTCAGAGAGTCCAGGTGGGTGGCTTTTGAATTTTTTCACCTCAGGAACCGCTGGGTTTTTCCTGGGCAATCTAGAAGTCTGGGGTTGCATCTTGCTTCACTAGTTTCTCATTTTGTATTTTTTTAGTTTAGTTTCTGCATTAATACTTGTAAATTGCTTGTGGTAGGTAGCTTTATTGCTGGTATTGAGAATTCTTAACTAGCAAATGACTACTTCTCAGAGATGTCTTCCAGGTGCAGCAGACTTTTGGGTTTCGAGTCTGTTTCCAGATCCTACCTCTTCAATTTATTGTGTATGAGAAGTGTCTGTCTATTTGGTCTGGCACATGGCTCTTTGGCACTGGCCTATACCATTATTTATGACCCTCTGGCAATCTCGGTCTTGGCATACAAGAAAGAACAATTGACTAGAACTACATCACCTTGGCTAAAGTAGTAAAATCAGTAACAGTAGAATCAAGCACAGCCTATAAAATGACAAACTGTGGTAACTATTAACTTGTCACCTATAACAGTATGAACATGGTTTGTAGTTATATAATCAAATCTAAAACAAACCAGAAAATTGCATACAGTATGCAACCCCTAATTCTGGTGAATTTACTCTCAGGAGAGTAAATTTAAAAGAAGTAAAGGGAAAAAACAGATATAGAGGATGTGAAAGTGATGAGAAGGATGGCTGAAGAATAAAGGAAGATTACAAAAGCTTTTGGAAAATGAAAAGACAGGAGGGAATAAAGAAGGAAACAGAACAAGAACAGAACAAACCAACACAAAAAAAACCTAGGAACAATGTTAGCACTCATAAAAATAAGAACAAATAATCGAGAATAAGAGAAAAAATGAAAGGAATAAAATGTCTACTTCTGGGCATGTCTCTGTAGTAACTGTTATACAAAGGTGACAGACAGAGCCCAGGTCCATGTTGATTGATTTCACCAAGCCAGCAGTAGAATTATGTCAGGGTGATGGATAATCCCTGCAGGCCTCCACCTTCAGCTCCACTGAAGTTCAGGTCTCATTCTGCTTTCTGGCTGTGAGGCTGGGATCTGAGTTGTTCACTGTACAATACTCCAAATGCCTCCTGCTGGTTTGAACTCCACTCCCTGACTTTGGGCGTCTCCCAGGGCTGTGCCTCACCCTGATACTTGGAACCACTAGATGGAGACAACCTGCAGCTGCTCTGAGTTCTGAGTGTGGTTGGCCCCTTTCCAAAATGGCAACCAGCCAATCATCCTCTACTGGGGATGCCCTAACCATACAGGAATGGAATCACTCACTAGCCACTGCAAACCACAGCATTCACTGCTTTGTTCCACTGGTATGTTTCTCCATGGAGGCCTCTAACGTGGCCAGTAATCACCATGTCTCTGCAGGTTTGAGCCACATGTCCCATGCTGTGAGCCCACGCTCATGGAGATAGCAATATTTGCCACCTCCCTCTTCTCCCTCTGGAAGTCCATCTCTTTGCTCTCCCTGTGGCTCAAATTCTCATTTTAGACCCTTGATGCATCCCAAGGACCCATTTCCCTCCTTCTCTTCCTCACATTGCTATATTCCATCATCAAGACTCCAAATCTTAGAGAGGCTATTTCTCTGCTGCTCACCACTCTACCATCTTCCCAGAAGTTTTCAAGTCTATTTTGTATGATCTTATCCTTCCTCCCTTCCTTTCTCTCCCTCATTCCTTCCCTGCTTTCCCCCCATCTCTCTCTCTTTACTCTTTCCATCTCCCTCCCTGCATTAAGTTAGGCTCCTGCCACAGCCTCTTTACTGTTGGAACTACAGGCATACACCAGTATGCCTAACTGGATTTTGAGGTATTTTCTCAAAACACAGGTTATTCTGTGTATTACTATTAACATTAGATTTAAAACAATTATTTTCAGATTCATAACAATTTAATTTCAATAATATCTTAAAACACTTTTCTATGTAATTCTATTACATGTCCTTTACTATGTTATATTCAGAAATTATACCTTAATGCATATTTGCTAAATGATCTTGCTTTATTCCATGTATTTAAAATTAGAATGTAGAATAATATATTATTAAGAAAATTACATTTGTCCTAATTTCAAATTTTGTTACAAATTTAACCTCACCAATATTCTTTGTCACACACATAGATAGAACTTACTATCTGATATACTTCTATTACTTGCTTATTGTGGCTTGTGTCTAGATGTATCACAAAGCCTCATTCAGTCATAGGTGGGTCTTTTCAGAACTGGCTAAAAATGGGACACATGCTGCTAGGATTAAAGATGTGATGCTGGGCGTGAGGGTGCCCGAGCATGGGTGTGATTGCTACCTACCCTAAGGGCAGGTATCCTGGATGTAATATAAGGGACAGAAAGTTGACTGCTGCCTTTACTTGTCCTGCTGCTTCTGTTGCTGCTGCTTGTCTTCTGCTGTCTACTGCCTGCACTACAGTGTCCCTCTGCCATGTCACCCTGCCTTGGATCCAGACAATTATGGATTAAAATTTCTACAAACTGAGCTAAAATAAACCTTTCTCTTTCATCTGTGACTGTGAGGTATTTTGTCTCAACAACAAGAAAAGTAACTAAGACAGATTTTTGTACCAGGAATGGGGCCATTTTTGTGAATATATCTGACCATGTGGTTCTGGAATCTTTGGAACTAGCTTGTGGAAAGTATTTAGAAGTTTTTAGACATGTCAACTGACAGAGCAGCCCTGGAATGCTACACCTGATTAGAGAACTTGATGGGAGATCCCGGTCAGAGCTCAGAATACCAGAATGCTGGTAGAATTATTACCAGTAAAGACAAAGCATAGGAGGGTTCAGTTGGGAAGGACTGAATTGGCTGTTTGGCTCCTGGCCCTGTGTGTTATGCTTTGGCACAAAATTTGTCTGCATTTTGCTTTTGTCCAGAGACTTTGCCTGAGACTGTGTGTCAGACTATTTGATCTGGTGGAAGAAATTCCAAAGCAGTCTAACCTTGAGGCAGTGGCATGGCTACTGTTGGGGGCTTTTCTCCAGATCTATGTTAAAAATAAAGACCAAAGAATACATCAGAATGATTTGAAGCATTTTGATTTTGGCCAGAATGGAAGCTCTAGTAAAGTTGTAGACTGCATAGATGGAGCAGAGAAGATCTTGGTTGCTAAGAAAGAAGAGGACAATAGAAAACATGGGATGAAGACATCACAAGTACCAACAGGACCCACACTTCACACGCTCAAAATTGCAAAAGAATTTTCTTTGAGAAGAGACCACCACATTCTAGAATAGCAGATGCCTAGGGAAGTTGTTGCTCCAGATTTACCTGATAGGCACTTGACCCCTACAGCCAAGAGAGAATGAAGCCTTTCTAGTGCTCCAGTTGGTGGCAGACCTTGACATAACCACGTGATGCTAGTTTTTGGTGCACACAGAATGCAAAACTGTGGGGTCAGAAAGACTTCCACCGAGGTTTCAGTAGATGACCTGGAATGCCAGGCAGTTTGCCCCTGAGAGGGCAGTGTGTGAAGCTGGGATTGTGAAGCTGAATGTGCAGTGGACACCCCAGAATGTTGGAGATGTGAGGAACATGGTTTGTTTGAGGAAAACTACAAGAAGGGAGCAAAGCTCACCCAATAGAGAAGCCATGATGTCTACAACCAATAATGGTGCTACAGGGCCAGAGCCACCCAAGGCCCTTCAGATTTCACATCTTGCCACAGATTGCCTTGGATGCTGGACATGGAAAAACAAGAATTAATATTTTCCCTGCTGGATTTGGACCTGCTCTGGTCCCATTCCTTTCTATCCCCCTATTTGGAATGGGAATGTTTACCTTGTGTCATTGTATATTGGACCTGTTTAACTTTTTTCATGTGTATGGGTGCTTGCAGCTAATTTTCCCTTAAATCTCAGAGGGGACTTTTGACTTGGACTTTTCAGCAGTGTTGAAACTGTTAGGACAATGCAACTCTTACAGCTGGAATAAATATCTTTTGCATAAAGGTATGTGCATAAGTATTCTGGGGGTCAGGGTCACAATGTTATGGCTTGTATTTAGATATCCTCCTCAAAGCCTTATGTGCTTATAGGTGGGATTTTTGGAGCTGGCTGGGTTTAGGGTGTATGATATTCAGACTAAGGGTGTATGGTACTAAATTAGTCCACTAATTGTAATTAGCATTGTTCTGGGTGGCACCACTTGAAAGGCTGATAGCCTGTATGGATAAATGGGGATAAATGGGGAAAGCAGTCTTGCTGCTGCTGCTACTTGCTGCATTCTGCCTGCCTCACAAGTGAACTCTTTATCCTCTGTGATGTCCCTCTGCCAAGCCATCCCGCATTGGAACTATTTGACTATGAATGGTAACCTCTACAAACTGAGCTGAAACAAACTTTTTCTCCTTTAACTTGTGGGTGTCAGGTATTTTGTCTCAGCAATGAAAAAATTGCATACAGTTAAAAATGTATTTTCATAAAAAGGTAAGGTGTAAGTATTGAATTCATAGTTAGATTTATATGTTGGTAGCTGATCTCCAGAAATGCCTAAGACTCAATGTTGATGAATCATGCAAATGTGGTGTAGGGGGTGAGAGTAAGTCACAAAATTGCACTTATTGTATGACCCTCTTTACATAAAGTTCAAAATAGGCAAAATTAATTTATATCAGGGATGAGCAAACTTTTTCTGTAAAGCACCATTTAGTAAATATTTTAAATTTTGTGCCACATAGACTGTGGCAACTAATTAACTGTGTTGTAGTGCATAAGCAGTTGTCAACAATATATTAATAATGGGGTGTGACTGGGTGCCAATAAAACTCTACTTAAAAAATCAAGAAGTGGGTCAGATTAGACTCACAAGCCATATTGTAATAACCCATGCTCTAAATTGCTTAAGGATGTGTGCATATGTGTAGCACTAAAAGAAAAGCAAGAAAATTTACAGTAAGCTGTAAAAGTCAAACTTGCCCTTGTTACCAGAGGGCAAGAGGCAAGGGCTGCAATTTACTAGAATACACAGGGAAAGTCTAGATGATAGTAATGTTTTGTTTCATGACTCCAGTGATGATACATTTATATATTCTACATGTTGTGCCCCTTTCTGTACATTATATTTTACAGTAAAATTTCTAATGAGAAACAGAAATGTATGAAGAACAACCTGAAAAGCATGACTATAACAATTCAAAGATACAAAAAAGAACTTCTCTATACTACTCTTTGATACATTTATAAAGCTCCAGAACTTCATACTGTCTTTCACGTAGACCAATAACGAGAATTCTCATTTAAAATTTTGAAAGGAAAAAAGAACCATAAACACAAGCAGCTGGGAGGAAAAAAATGGAGAAACCATAACTTTTGATCTCTATGAAAGACAAGATCTGATGTCAGCCACAATTCATTTTAAATCTGGGCTCCTGTTAGGGCATGATAGTGCAACCCTATAATACCAGCAGCACGGGAGGCTGAGCCAGGAGGAATCACTGTGAGTTTGAGACCAGCCTAGGTAATATAGTTCTGAGACCCTGTCTGGAAAAAAATTCTGGGCTGCTTTCACTTACTCACTAGAGAAAGGTGGGCAAATGTACATAGCTTCATTGAGCCTTAGTTTCCACATTTTCAAAGTGAGGCTGATAGAATAGCCAGATAGCTAGGTATAAGCTGTAATGGAGTGAATGGTGGCTGAGCACAGGGAAGAGATTCTCAAGCAAATATTGCTCTAAATTCCTAAGCTTTTAGCCTTCAGATTTCCACAGAAGAGTTCATAGAACCTCTTTCAAGTTCCCCCATATACTCAGTTTGACAACCCTGGATCCCAGGCAATCTCAGCTGTTGAGAGGAGGTCAAACCCCATATTGACCTATGTAGATCCTGCTTGACCTCATTTACATGCATTTGCATTGTGATATTGACCCTCACAGGCATTGGCTACCATGTCTGCTCTGAGCAGAACCATGTAAGTTCAAAAACTTCCTCTTCCAAGGTGAAGGCAGTCTCGCTGTTGGTGAGAAGAAGTCATGGACACAGATAGCCATGGACACAGACCACTCCACAAATTCTAGGAAAGTTAAAGAAAAACCCACCCTAGTCCCTGGGACAGTTGCTACATTTGCCTTTCTCCTCTTAGATCTCTCTAGACCGTACTATTTTCTCCAACAAAAGTCAGCCTTGCTTAGAGTGTACTGTGCTTCTTATACAATAAAGAGCTTGCTGAAAACTACTACCTTCTGACTTTGAGTCTCATCTGCAGACCTCTTCACAAATATTATCAAGGAGGATCCAAGAATCAAGACTATTATGCAACACAGACCATCAATCTATCTCAGACTGATTCCAAAATCCAATAACAGGGCTAAAAATACCTACATTTTAGGACTGCTAAACTGTGAAATGAAAAAGGTTGGGGGAGAAGAGGCAGTGGAAGGGAGAAGAGGAAAAACAAGGAAAGGAAGAAAGAAATCAGCACAGTGCTTACCTTCACTGAATCACATTTCTGAAATCTCTGGTTTCTCTAGTACTTATTTCTTTATTAGGGCTACTAAATTCTGTCAACATTTATTGAATATGTAATAGGTGCCTTCTAAGAAATGGAATAAATAAGGGTAGGACTCCAAAGTCCTTGCCCTGAAAATGTCACAGCCTAGCAGGAAAGCCCAATATGTAATTCTTTTGCAAATGGGAAGAGGACCAAGAGATGGAGGGAGGGGGAGGAAAGAGAGGTGAAAGAGATGTAAAAAGAATTGAGACATGTTATGTACATGTACCAACACCAGACAATGAATGTAACGACTACACACTGCAGAAGTGTACTAATAAAATAAAACTTAAACAAACAAACAAATATCCGCTTTGGGAAACCTGAAGAAATATATTACAGATTGTTGTCTCTGAAAAGCAGAGTTAGAGACTACCATGTAAGAAGTACAGTATATTAGGAATACTTCTGAGATTAACAACTGTGGAAGGAAAGGGAAGAAAGCAGGATTGGGCAGAGAGAGCTGAATTATATATGAAGCTGGAATGATCCTTCAGAGTTGAGAAAATGTGGCCAGACTTTTATATGCCCTTCTGTATCACTTGCTGGAGGTGCATCTTGTCTTCAGCCTTAACGGGAGGCCTGGCTTTAAGCAAAGATCTCTTTAACAGAGGAAATCCCTGTTGGCGAAGACTATATTCCATGGACAAAAATGAGAACAGGAATTTTTTATTTTTTTCATTAAAGATCACCTCAGATATGCCATGGATTATTGGGTTATTCTTTCATTGTACTTGCAATCACTTTTATAGAATATATATAATATATATATATATTTATAAATATATATAATATATATTTATATTTATATTTTTTTTAACCAAAGAACTCTGTGAACAGGAGCTCAATAAAAGCCTGTACTCCAAGGAATACTGAAACCAATTTATAACCTCTTGGGCAAAATGTGCAACAGATGAGGCAGCTATTTTTGCCCCACTTGTTTTTCTTCCTTATTATGATTTCTGCCCATCATTTTAAATATCTTTAATTAATGATACATTTTATTGGACTTTTGCTGCCAAGCTTTTAAGGTAGAAGACATGGTTCTAAAAATCAAAGAATAAATAAATAATAAATAAAGTGCTGCACAGTAAAGTGATCCTCAAATGAAGAAATATAAATCCAAACCCAAAGCAGAAAATTGGCTAGCTCATCATGATTGTCAACTGGGAGAGAGACTTTTGTGCATGGAAGACTCCATCTCAATTCCTCCTTTCAGAAGCCCTTACTAGTAGTCCTGCTTTCCCCTATCCAGGGCACCTTAAGAAGCAGCCAGTTTGGCTCCAGTACAATGATCCAAGCACTTTTATGGTTTGAACAAGGCTATGTTTTCCACCCACCTACATCCATAAAGTGACCTTTCAGCCCTTCAGCTTCTGAGAGTCAGGGGAAACTGGGGGTAGTAAGAGGATTTAGTTGACAGGTACAGCAAACACTCTGAGCTTCTACTCTGTTACAGTTGAGTCTTGGGAAGTCTGATAAAACAGACATATTCTCTCCCTACAGTCAGTTTTTAATTTACTAGGGGAAGATAAGGGGATAAAAAAGGAATTAAAGTGTGTTATGTACATGCACCAACTCCACATTAGGAATGTAAACATTATATACTACAACATGTACTGAAAAATAAAAAAGAAATTCACACAATTCTAATACTGGTTGTGTTGGGAAGTAGGAGATAAAGCTAAATTGAGAGTGGTAATAGAGATTTAAGATTCAGAAGATAGAATTACTAGTAATTCATACCATTAAGGAATATATTGCTATGGACCAGGTGAAGATCAATGAATGTTTTCCAGAGTAGTATTCCTTTTCTTGAGACAGCATCTTGCAATGTAGCCCAGGCTGGACTCAAACTCATGGTTATCATCCTGCCTCAGCCTTCCAAGTGCTGGGATTACTGGCATGTGCCACTATGCCTGGCCCACAGTATCTATATCATTTTAATTATTCATCCACAATGTGTAAGTGATCCAGTTTATTGCATTCTTACCACAATTTAATATTGTTTAATTTTACCCATTTTGATATATCACTAGTTCATAACACTAGTTATGATATAACACTAGTTCATAACTTGCATTTTCTTAATGGTTACCAATATTGGAAATCTTTTCATGGATTTGATATTTCTAATGAAATATTTGTTCATGTTTCTTGCTTACTGGATTTTCTTTTTATTTTGTTACTATTGAGTCTTCAGAATTCTTTGTATATTTTAGATATGATGCTCTAGGATTGGGCTCATATAACAAAAATATCAAAGACTGGATGGCATAAATAACACATGTTTATTCCTCAGAATTATGGAATTTGAAAGGTCCAAGATCGAGGCACTGTCAGATCCATTGTCTGCTGAGATACTTCTTGGTTACTGCTCCCTTCTCGCTATAGCTTCATAAGGCATAGAGAAGAGAATGAGATCTCATGTCTCTTCCTCTTTTATAAATGCACGAATCTCACTATAAGGGCTCCACCCTTGTGTACAAATTACACCTTAAGTCACCGTCATATAAGGGGTTAATATTGCAGCATATGAATACAGGAAAGACACAGCATTCAGTCTGTAGCAGAGACTCCTGTCACATATGTGGTTTATAAATATTTTATCCTAATGTGTAGCTCGACTTTTCATACTCTTACCTGAAGTAAACACATAGTGAAAAGCTTATTAGTTTATTTTTAATTTTGATGAAATCCAATTTGGCTTTTTCTTTAATGAAGTATGACTCTATGTCTTGTGTAAGACTTCAACAGTCCCCAGATCTCAGAGATTTTCTACTATGGCTTGTTTAAACTTTTGGTTTTATGTTTTATATTTAAATCTTGTAAGCTGGATTGTCAACTTGGATGGCTTGTGAGATGTCTAGGGGACCAGTAAACCAAATTTCTGGGTGTATCTGGGAGGGTCATGGAAACATGACCTTGGATGCTGTATCTGGTCCATGGTCTCTTACTCATTTACTTTGCTCCCCTGCTGTGCTTCCCAGCCACTAGGAACTGAGAAACCCATACCTTTCTGCCATAAAGTTCCTCCCTTGAAGCCAAATACCAGTGGACTGAATTCTCCGAATCCATGAGCCAAAATAAATTTCTCCAGGTGTCAGTTATTATGTCCTTGAAAGGAAAATCTGCCTATTGCAAGTCTGCAATCCATTTCAAATTAATTTTGTATGAGGTGTGAGGGTTTGCTGTTTCTTTTTTATGCCTATCAATGTCCAATTTTTTCCTGTACCATGCGTTGAAAGGATTATCCTTCCTTCATTGAATAGCTTTTGCACCTCTATCAAAAATCCGTTGATTTTACATGCATGGGTCTATTTTGTTTTTTTTTTTTTGTTCTATTCTATTGATCTATGTGTCTATACCATCATCAATTGCATACAGTCTTGATTACTGTAGCTATATAAGTTTTGAAATTACTGTTTTCTCTTATTCTGTCTTTCAAAATAATTTTAGCTATTCTTATTCCTTTGGTAGCATATGCAAATTTTAGAATTAATTTATCAGTAGCTAAAAAATCTTGCATCTTGCTGAAATTTCAATAAGAATTGCAATAAACTTATAGATAAGTTTGTTGAAAAATCATATCTTCTCTGGGCTTGATCTTCCAACTTATGAACATGGTATAGCTCTATGATAGTTTAAATCATTTTTATTTCTGTTATCAGAATTTTGTAATTTTCAAAATATTTTGTTAACTTTCTATCAGAATATTTCAGTTTTTATTATAACATTTATAGAGAAAGAAGGGCTTCATTTTTTGTATTCATCTATGCATATAACATATTTCAATGATTTGCTTTCTTTCCCTCTTCTTTTCCTGTCACTCTCTTCCTCTTCTCTAACAGCTTGTCTTTCAATTTCATTTAATCACTTGTTTTTCTTTTTAGATTTCATATGTGAAACAAAACATATGATATTTGTATTGCTGAACATGGCTTATTTTGCTTAATATGATGGCCTCTAGTTCCATCCATTTTCCTGCAAATGGCATAATTTCATTCTCCTTTATAGCACAATAATAGTCTTTTGTGTATCTATATATACAACATGTGTTTTTTTTTTTTTTTTTTTTTTTTTTTGGTGGGTACCGGGGTGTCGACCTCAGGACCTCGCGAACCACACATGTGTTTTTATCTAGCCATCAATTGAGAGGCACCTCTATCAATTTTTGAGCAACTGGGAAAGGTAGTATTTTTTTAATTTCAGTGTCCACATCCTCATTGGCTAACATATAAGAATGCAATGAATCTTGTTATGTTGACTTTGTATCCCAAAACCATGCCAAACTCAGTTATTAGTTCTAATGGTGGTTTTCTAAAAATTTTTATCTATTTAATTCTAATTTTCATTCAGTCCAATGTATTGGTCCTCTTGACACTTCCTCTTTCACATATTATTTAGAAGTGTATTGCTTAGAATTCAAATTTTTCAGATTTTTTTCTATTGTCAATTCTTCTATATTTTTGCTGATTTTCTATCTAATCATCTTGTCAGTTGGAAAAAGTTGGTTATTGAAATCTCCAACTAAAATTTTGATTTTCACATATTTTCTTTCAGTTCTATCATTTTTGTTTCACATACATTGCAGCTCTGTATTTTGTAGCATATGTATTTTAAATGGCTGTATCTTTTATGAGGGTTGAGTCATTATATACAATTTTATGTCTCATTTTTCTTTTTTCTTAGCCTGCGTTTTCTGATATTAATATAGTCATCTTGTTTCCTTTTCATTAATCCGTTCATAATATTTCTTATATTCATTTAACTTTCATACTGCTCATAACATTATATGTCAAGTGAGTTTTTTAGAGACAGAAATAGTTGGGCGATATTTGTTTAATACAACTTCTTGACCACTGTCCTTTAAACGATCTATTTTATGTATTTATATTTAAGGTAATTGTTAGTATATCAGGATTTAAATTTGCTATTTCAGTTTTCATTTTTACTATGTTCTTTTTGTTTTTCTTTCTGTTTCCTTTTTCTGTCTTTGTGGCATATTACAAAATTTTCAAATATTGTTGTGATTTTAGCCATTAATTTACCCCATTTTTAATACAATCATCTTAGTATTTCTTCTGCATGTATTTAGAAATACATCAAAACCATATCATCTCAGCGGCATAAGCACCTGCCTGGCAAGTGCAAGGTCCTGAGTTCGACTCCTGGTAACCACATACAAAAAAAGGGACGGTGATATCGCTCAGCGGCACGGGCGCCTACTGGCACAAGAGGTCCTGAGGTCGACCCCAGTACCCACACACACAAAAAACACTTATCAGACAATGTAATAATTTTTGTTTAAACCATCAAACAATTTTTAAATTGGAAGAGAAGTATAGCTTATTTTATTTCTCATATTTTTATTGGTATCTTCTTTCTTCTCCTTGTTCTGAGATTCCACTTTTAATCATTTCTTTTCTATTTAGAGAACTTTAACCATTCTTTTAGAGTTGGGTTGATAAAATATTCTATTAGTTATGTTTCATCTAAGAATATTTCAATTTCCCCTTCATTATTGAAGTATACATATACTGACTATGAAATTCTGGTTAGCATGTGTTTTCTTCAGTTCTTGAAAAATATTGTGCCACTTCCTTCTAGCATTCATGTTTTAATGAGAAATACACTATCTTTTGAATTATTTTTCACATATAAACATGTTGTAATTTCTCTTTCACTGTTTTAATTCTTTCTTTTTTAAGAAATGTGCCTGTGAGTTTTGATGTAGATTTATTTGATTACAACTTATTGGGATTTTCTCAATTACTTTAATCTGTAGGTTTATGTCATTTGGTTAATTCTGTTTTCAGCCACTATTTTTCAATTATTCTTCTGCTCCACCTTTTATGTCCCTCCTTTGGGACTCTGATGACATGAATGTTACATCTTTTTTACAGTGTTTTATATACCTAAAGTTTTTTTTCATTTTTTCAGTGAAATTTCTTCAGATTAAGTAGTTTATATATTTCTGTATTCCACTTCATTGATTCCTTTACCTGTCTCTTCTGTTGTGCTGTTGAGCCAATCCACTTTATAGTTATTTTGGTTGCTGTATTATTCAGCACTGCTAAACTTTCCATTTGGCTTTTCTTTAACACTTCTGTTTTGTATGTATACTATTTGCTGAGAATTTCTTTTTATTTTTTATGTGTTTTTGTAATTTTTCACTAAAGCATTTATGATGGCTATTTTTATATCTTTGTCAGATTATTCTACTATTGCTATCATCTCAGCTTTAGAATCTATTGGTTTTTTAATTTTCTTTAATATCTTACTGTTCCTTGGGCTGGTGAGATAGCTCAGTGGCATGGGCACCTGCCTGGCAAGTGCGAGGTCCTGAGTTTGACCCCTGGTACCCACACACAAAAAAAAACTTACTGTTCCTTGATATAATGATTAAGTTTTTTTTTAAAACCTAAACATTTTCAAAATTTTGTCATGAGGTTCTTAATCTTATTTAAATTCTCCATTTTAGCTGGCTCCCTTTCACACCAATCTAGAAGAGGAAAAAGTGTATATCATGTCATTACTACCATTTGGGAGTAGAAATATAGTTCCCCCACTAGGATTCCACTGACAGCCAACAGTAGTTTGGGAACTTTTTTTACTGCTTAGCACAGAAAGTCCTGACCCCCCACTTGGCTTCCACTGATCCCTGCCTGGAAGGGGTAGGAGTGCCTTGTTACAACTAATTATGTGTCCTCCACTGACACTGCAGTAGATTTGGATTCATTACTGTTGGGCATTGGGGAGTGTCCTGACCCACTGATAAAATCTTAACAAGAAGAGAAGGCTGCACTATTATTTTCAAGTGAGGGAGAGGTTCAGGTTTCCTATATGGTCTTCTTTGACATGTGGTTAGAGTTGTCAATACTGCCTAAGGGTGAGGAAATTTGTAGTTCCCCACTAACCGTTCTCTGATACCTCCTTGACAAGTGCCTTGTTTAATTGCCTAGAGATAGCCTGGTGGGGATGGAATTTTAGGTTCCCTTTTCAGATTTTGCTGACACAGTGACATGTAGTTGTAAGGGGAGAGTGATAGTTGTCTAAAAATGTTATCTTGTTCGGATACCCCTTTTCTAGTACTTTAGCTAGACTGGAAAGACTTTGTCTGAATCTATTGGTTTTTCAAGGTTATGTGCTTCTTTAGCATCAAGTGTGGGATATACATGGCAAAAGGAAACCTAGAAAACTCACCTGGATATTGCTTCTTGGGTCTTGCAGTTCCTATGTAACCTACTTCTTTCCATCTTTCTAAGATATCTGCTTTCCTTATATATTATGTCTTGGATTCTTAGTTTTGCACAGTGGAAATAATAGATAAAATGGTACCCATGTCATATTCCTTGAATTAAAATTTCAAGTTCATTTAATAACAGTGGCAGTATAGTAAATGAAACTGGATTGGAATCTAGCTAGAGTCCTGGATCATGTAAGGGAGGTTAGTAATTTTAATTCCACTAAGTTTGACAATTTGATATTTTAATTGTTCATTTCCCTATGCAAATGGCTCTTGGAGAGAAGGAAGGAAGATGTTTATGCTCAAATTTCATGAAACTATGGCTAGCTATTAAAATGATATATGACTCACACTGTAATGTTGTGCCTAGTCAGGTAAAGAGAGAAGATTGGGTGACTTGAAATTCCTTAGTTATCTTTTTTATATTTATACCAGTGTAGATAGAATAAGTTTAGAGATGATCTAAACAGTTCTCCAATACTCAATACTTGGAACAGCCAAATGCAAAATATCACCCCCTTTGACTTGAAACAATGTTTCCTATGAGGGGTGGGTACAATTTGGTTAAATAAAGCAACTTAGTTTCTCAGTTTGGATACAATGCAAGGTGTAGCAGCAAGTGTTTATCAACTGAGTAGCTGTGATGCTAATTGCTTGGTGTAAAAAATAATAAACAACAAAACAATGAGAATTTGTAAGGCAGATTTCTGATGATCATAATGACTAAAACCTGTAATTAGAAAACTTGTAAGAAGTAATAATGAGCCAGCATGGAATTCAAATTTTGTTTGCATTAATACTTACACTCCACCATTTTGTTTTGTATATGGTATATTTGTACATATGTTTGTGTACATATATTTAATATTGTGTGATTTTGAGGTTGGATGAGGACTTGGAATGGAGTAGCAGAGAGGATCCTTAGAAAGATTAAAGGACATTATAAGTGTCTTATTGCCAATTACCATAGAGAAAGGACAAGCTGAGAAGCTGAAATCCAAGAACATCTGGAGAAGAAGGATCTCCAGATCTTGAAGTAGTGTCCCCAGTCTCTGACCTGGGGGCACTTGTTCTCCAGATGTTCTTGGATTTTCCTCTACACATCATCACATTGTGCAGGTTGGAAATCAGGCCTCAGATTTTGGCAAATTCTGTGGAAAATTCCCACATCAATCTGCAGATTGACAATGCCTATTCTGTTGCTAATGAATTTAGAGTCAAGTATGAGATGGAGCCAGCCATGCACCATCTGTGGGGACCAACATCTATGAGCTGCAGCTGGACACAGAAATTGAGGCTTTCTGGTAGGAGCTTGTTGTAGTCAGGGTTTGCAAGGGAAACAATACAATACAGGACACATAATTTATAGAGTTATTTTGTAATAGTCACCCAAAGAGTCATATACAAAAAGTGCAGGAAATCTGTCTACACTAAAGACCCAAAGAATCCAGCTGAGGGCCTGGATCCTACAGCAGTGTCCTGCATGAGTCCAGCTGAAGACCTAGAGCCCATGTCAATGCCTCCATGAATCCAACTGAAGGCCTAGGGCCCACAAAAATGTCTCATGCAAGTATATTTCACGGATCTGCAACGGGAAGGCCCAAAGTTCAGCTAGAAAGTCTGCACCAGCGGGATGAAGGACCTGTGCCAGCAGACTGAGGGATCTACCCTGGAGCCAGGAAGCGACGCTCAGAGTAAGAAACGGAGCTCCCCCGAAAGTCACCACAGCCATCCTCAGCAACAGTGAGGTCCTGAGCTCCTCCGACGATGAGAACAGCCAAGTTCCTATCAGGAAAGCCAGTGTGACAAGCTCCTCAAGGAGAACCGACAGCAGCAACTCTTCCTCACCAGTTCTCCTTTTTATGTTGTTGGCAACAGTCCTCAGGTGGGCCCTCCACACCAGGCACCATGCTGATTCAGTTCAGCTGGGTGTGACAAGTTGACCACCAGTTGTCGATCCACCACAGAGCTGTTGCTCATGAACAACCACATCACAAAAAGGAATCAAAGGCCTCCAAGGCAAGATTGACAGCAATGGAAACAGATGCCCCCAAATCTCAGGATCTTGGCAAGATCATGGCAGACATCCACCCATAATATCACAAGATTTCTCAGAAAAAGTGAGAAGAGCTTGTCAAGTATTGGTTCAAGCAGATTGAGGGAAGCACCAGCGTGATCACGTCACAGTTTGCTGAGATGAGAGATGCCAAAAAGTTTCTCATGGAGCTGAAAGTCACTTTCTACTCCTTGGAAATTGGCCTGGCCCTTGATGAGAGATATGAAGACCAGCTTGGAAAACAGTCTGAGAGATGTGGATTCCCACTATGATATGCAGATACAGTGGATCCAGACAATGCTGAACCTGAAGTCTGACCTGGCACATACTGAGGCAGAGGGAGATAACCAGACCTAGGAATGTAGAGCCCTGGTAAACATCAACAATAATCTAGAAAATTGTATCACCACCCATCGCCAACTGATAGAAGACAAGATGTCTTCAATCTGATGCCCTTGATGGAATGATGTCCCTGGAAACCATAAGAAAGACCCCCTACCTCGGTATTGTGGATGGCAAAATTGCATCTTTGACCAATGACACACAAGTGCTGAGGGGAAAAGAAGTCAGCAGAAAAAAATTTTCAAGTGGAACACATTTACCTTCCCTCCTACCCATCAAGCTTACTTCTCCTGTATTCTACATTTTGATTAATAACATCACCATATATGTTACCACTGCAGATAGAAGTGTTGAAATTGTCCCTATTTTCCTGAGAAGCTTAGTAAATGCTATACTGTTTTTATATAGTGCTATTTACCTTGATGATCTGCTTGCCAACCTCCAGTCTTTCTTCATCCCAATGAATCTTATACTTTTTCCTATCTTTGTGATTATCATTATATATTATTATTTATTCAGTTAATGCTTGTCCTTCATATTATATTTCAAATTCCTTAAGGGCAGTAGATTGTTCATTGTTTTGTTGCCAGGGCAAAGGAGGGGAAGTATTTGTTGAATTGGATGTTCTTGTGTTTTCCAGAAGAGGAGAGTACTTCCAAGATCTGAAGTTCTATATGCTCTGCACAAACACTTACAATCAGGAAACAAACTCACACTGTCACAATGTCTGAAGAAGACAGTATTGAGTTAAAGATGGTATTGCTGCCTTCAAATATCTAAAGAACTTCCATATAGATGATGAATATGATTCAATTCATCTCTAAGAGTAATAAAGCCAGACAAATATGTAGACAGTATGGGAGATAGAGTCCAATTTAAGAGAAAAAAGAAATATTGACTTTATCAAAGGGGAAATAAGCTTCTCTGATAAGTATTGAGTTTCTTCTTATTGGAGGTGAGTGTATATGGTAGCTGTATAACCATTTGAAGAAATCATTGCAGAGCAGATTAAAGCCATCATGTAGCAAGCTTAAACTGAATAACCATTAAGATCCCTCTAGAATGTCTCCATTAAAACAAGATGGATTACACCAGTCTACACACCCACCAAGAGTGGAGAACTGTTCCTGTTTCCCCACATCACCACCAGCATATATTATTGCTTGATATTTTTATAATAGCCATTCTTTCTGGAATGAGATAGTATCTCAGTGTTGTTTTAATTTGTATCTCTTGAACGATCAGTATTGTCGAACATTTTTTCATGTATTTATTTGCCATTTGTACTTCTTCATCTGAAAAGTGTGTATTCATCTCAGATGCCCATTTTTGGATTGGGTCTTTGAATTTGAGGGCCTGATTTTTATAGATTTTTATATATACTGGATTATAGTCCTTTGTCTGAGAAGCAAATGCTAAATTTTTTTTACCACTCTATGGGTTGTCATTTCACATTGTTGGTGATTTATTTTGATGTGCAAAAGCTTTTTAATAAGATGAGATCCCAGGGCCAGTGAGATGGCTCAGTGGTGTAAGCGCCTGCCTGGCAAGCATGAGGGCCCGAGTTCGACTCCTGGAACCCACATACGAAAAATGGGCCAGTGATATCGCTCAGCGGCACAGGCGCCTGCTGGCACATGAGGTCCTGAGGTCGACCCCCGGTACCCACAAAAAAAAAAGATGAGATCTCAGTTGTTGGTTCTTTGTAGTATTTTCAGTGCAATCTGGGTTTTGTTTATGAAGTCTCTGCTTACACCTATGTCTTCAAGAGTTCTACCTATTTCTCTTTCAGTAGATTTAGTGTTTCTGTTTTAATGTTTAGATTTTTCACCCAGTTTGATTTTAGTTTCATGCATGGTGATAGACATGGGTCTAGTTATAGTCTTTGACATGTAGAAAGCTAGTATTTTCAGCACCATTTATTAAACAGGCTATCTTTCTTCCAGTGAATGTGTTTGGCTCCTTTGTTAAAGATAAGGTGGCTGAGTGAGTTTGAAGTTGTTTTTGCATCTTCTAATTCATTCCATTGATCCTCTGGTCTGATTTTTTGCCAGTACCATGCTGTTTTTATCACAGTAGCTCTATAGTATAACATCAAGTCAGGGATTGTGATGCCTCCTGACTTGCATTTGTTGCCTAGGATTACTTTTGCTGTTCTAGTTATCTTCTGGTTCCAAGTGAATTTTAGGATTGTTTTCTGTAATCCTGTGGGGTATGTTAATGGTATTTCGATTGGGATTGCATTACATCTGTATAACAATTTTGGGAGTATGGCCATTTTTGATGTGTTTGTTCTTCCTACTCAAAAGCAAGGAATATCTTTCCATTTTCTGATGTCCTCTTCAATCTCTTTTTTCAGAGTACAGTAGTTTGCAGTGTAGAGGTCTTTTACTTCCTCTGTTAGATTGATTCCTAAATATTTCATTTTTTAGTGCTATTTTGAAAAGTGTTGTTTCCCTAATTTCTTCCTCTATGATTTTGTTATCTGTGTACAGGAATGCTATTGATTTATGAGTGTTGACTTTGTATCCAGATACATGACTGAATTCACTGATTAAAACTAGAAGTCTTTTGGTGGAGTTATCACATCTATATAGTGTGTCATGTCATCTGCAAACAATGATAATTTAACTTCTTCCTTTTCTATCATTATTCCTTTTATTCCTTTCTCTTGTCTAATTGCTCTGGCTGTTTCCAGAACTATATTGAATAGGAATGGTGATAGTGGGCATCCTTGTGTTGTTCCTGATCTTAGAGTGAAATCTTTCAGTTTTTGTCCACTTAGTATAATGTAGACCAAAGGTTTGAAATAGATGGCTTTTATCAGATTGAGGTAAAGACAATCTATTAATATTTTATATAGGATTTTTATCATGAATGGGTGTTAGACTATGTCAAAAGCTTTTTCTGCATCTATTGAGATGATCATGTGATTTTTGTCTTTAGCTCTGTTGACATCGTGTATTACATTTATTGATTTGTGTATGTTGAACCATTCCTGCATTTCTGGGATGAACCCCACTTGTTTGTGGTTTATAATCTTCTTGATAATTTGCTGCATTCTGTTTGTTAGTATCTTATTGAGCATTTTACGTCTATGTTCATTAGGGTGATTGGCCTGTGGTTCTCTTTTTTTGTTTGATATTTCTCTGGTTTTGGTTTCAGGCTAACACTTGCCTCCAGGATGAGTTAGAGAGTAATGTTTCCCTTTCAATTCCATTAAAGAGTTTGAGGAGTAATTGCATTACATCTTCTCTAAATTTCTTGTAAAATTCAGCAGTGAATCCATTAGGATCTTGTCTTTTCATTCTTGGTAAATTTTTAGTTACATTTTCAATTTCATTAACTGATATTGGGTTATTTATAATGTCTATATCTTCTTGACTCAACATTGGTAATTCTTACATATCTAAGAATCTGTCCAGTTTTTTTGTTTGTGTTTTCATTCTTGGTAAATTTTTAGTTACATTTTCAATTTCATTAACTGATATTGGGTTATTTATAATGTCTATATCTTCTTGACTCAACATTGGTAATTCTTACATATCTAAGAATCTGTCCAGTTTTTTTGTTTGTGTTTTCCATCCTACTAGAGTAAACATTCTCAAAGTAGGTATTGATGATCTTCTGAATTTCCACAGGATCCACGGACCCTTTTCATTCCTAATTGCATGAATTTGAATATTTTCTTTCTTTTTTTAAATAAGTTTGGCTAAGTGTTTGTCAATTTCATTTAATCTTTCAAAGAACAAACTTTTTGATTCATTGATTCTTTGTATTGTTTTCTTAGTCTCAATTTCATTAATTTCTGCTCTGATCTTTATAATTCCCTGCCTCATATGGGCTTTGGGCTTGACCTACTGTTCTTTTACTAGCAGCTTGAGGTGCAACATTAGGTTGTTTATTTGAGCTCATTCTGTTTTCCTCAAGTGAGAATACACCATGATAAATTTCCCTCTTAGAATTGCTTTTGAATCATTGTGGAGATTCCTCACAAATCCAGGACTTGAAGTCCCATTTGACCCAGCTATTACCCTTCTTGGTATTTTCCCAAAAGTATTAAAAACCTCATACTACAGTGATATATGCCCAGGCATGTTTGAAGCAGCACAGTTTGTAAGAGCTAAATCTTGGAAACAACCCAAATGTCAATCAACTGATGAATGAATAAAAAGATGTGGGTTTTTTTATGCAATGGAGTACTACACTGCCATAAAGAAGGATCAATTTGAAACATTTATTGCTAAATGGATGGCCATTGAGACCATACTTTTAAGTGAAATAAGTCAGACACACTTGTGTAAATATCACATTGTCTCACTGGTGTGAGAAAATGAAAGTGTAAATAAGAACCAAATTGTACAAGAGATTTGTAGAAATGGGAAGAAATTGCTCAAAATAAAGGGGAAATAGGGAAGGGGGAGGGGGCATTGAAGGAAAAGAAAAAAATGAGAAAAGAAGGATAAAATGAAAACAAAGCTTTGTAAATAAGAGAGAAACAGGGGTCAAAGGAAGGGAAAGAGAATGGGAGGAAAAAAGGCAAACCAAGCTATATTATGTACAGCTATATTATGTATAAATTCCGGATGATGAATGTGATCATTTTATATACTTAAATTGTATCAATAAACTTAAGTAAGTTAAAAAAAAACAAGCAAAAAATAAGATGGAATGGAGAAAACTGGGTCATTTCCTCCACCTAAATCTTTTCTACCCATGTTTATCATTCAGGGCATTATTACTAGTATCAACATCCTCATGGGCCGGTGAGATGGCTCAGCGGCGTAAGCGCCTGCCTTGCAAGCGCGAGGGCCCGAGTTCGACTCCCGGAACCCACATACGAAAAAGGGGCCGGTGATATCGCTCAGTGGCACGGGTGCCTGTTGGCACGCGAGGTCCTGAGGTCGACCCCCCGGTACCCAGAAAAAAAAAAAAATCCTCAAAAGTGTGATCATATATCTTTTCAGCATTCATAGCAATTACCAAGTTCTGTAGATTCTGCTTTAGCATTATCATATCATATCATATCACTTCATAAGTCCATTTGTTCCATCTACATTGACCTTGTTGTAATACAGATATTTTATCTCTTCTTTCAATCATTTCAATGGCCTCCCAAATTCTGTCCACAACTATCACAAGAATAATCTTGAAATCCCACTTATAATGTTACTCCTTTGGTCAAAGTCCTTGAATTAAATCTCACTACTGTTAAAAAAAAAAGCCCCAAATTTCTACCTATTCCAATGTCTCCCAAAATTTTTCATGATCTATCCTCCCAGCTGTATCTCTCTCTACTTAACTGCAGGATAATACTGCTCAAGTAATACTGTAATATTATATGCTCCCAAACTACTTTAAAGATAACAACATGTAATCAACTAACTATTGTTACTCTCTTATTATTTTGTTAGGAAATTTGGTCTTACCTTTTTTCATAAAATAAAAAAATATATTTATATTATATGCTCCCAGATCAGCCCTTATGCTTCACTTGTTCTTTTTCTGCCTCTGACTCTCTAAGTCTTAAAATTCATTTTTCAAGGATCAAATAAAATGACAGTTTCCGTAAGGCTCATTCTCCTCCTATCACTTTCTGGGGGAGTGTTGTCTATTAACTCTAAAAGTATTTTAATTAGTATTTGTGAGATGGATACAATTTAAAACTTTTTATTAAACCCATCTGTGTTAGTATTTGAAGAAGGATTTTGAGGGTAACATATACTTAGATTTGCTTTGTAAATACAGCCTGAACAGCTCAACTTATCATAATTTATTTGTACATTTCTTAGTGAGTCTCATGACTTTCCAGGTTATATAGTAACAAAAACAAAGCCCAAATTATAAAGAGCAAACTAAAAGATAGATAATAGGAAGTCATGAAGTAAATGTTCCTCAAGTGGGAAGGGCATTAAGAGATGGATAGAGGGGAAGAGGAGGGAAAGGGGATGAAAGAAGGAATTAAGATGTTTTAGGTACCAATTACACACAAAGAATATAAACACATGTTGCAAACATGCACTAATATAAAAGAAGTTCAGAACAACTCAAAAAATAAAAAATAGCTAATATTTAATGAGTGCTCACTACTTATCAGATACTGCTCTCAGTAATATATATATATATATATATATATATATATATATATATATATATTTCTATCCTTTCAACTACCTAATAAGCTAGGTACTATTAATATACTTTTCTACAAATAAAAAAGCTTGAGGATTGGTGATGTTAAGTATTTTTTTCATTTATATATAGAACACTTACATAATTTTCCTCATAAATGATACATGGGAAGAAAACAAATGACTAAGCCTAAGGCTACTCACTTTTGCTTGTCCCCTGACCTGTAACTGAACTATGTGGCCTCAGTATGGATCGATCTGTACTTTATGCCAAATTTACCTTCACAATTCTCACACCGTTGTTTGATACTAGAAGATAAGGAGGTGCATAATTGATTCTGACTTCCCTGTGGGTGATGAGTATGAAAAGGTAAAAATATTAGAAGAGGACATGATTTGAAGAGGAGAGTAGCACTGGGACATGAGAGGCTGACTGAACTAGAACAAAATCCTGGCTCCTTTATTTCCTCTCCATGTGACCTTGGATATCTACTCAACTTCAGTAATTAGACTGGAGCATTTAAGTGGAAATTTCAAATATCTATACACCTATCAAGAAAAATATATCATCTATACCTATATCTGTATTAGAATCTACATCACTCTGTCCCATTGCCTGACTTACCATACAGATTTGGGCAACCCCTTTCTCTTTCTGAGTATTACAGTCCTTATCAGCAACCTGAAGAAATTTAACTGTATATTCTTTAAGAGCTCTTCCACTCTGATACTCTGTGCAAAGAAGTGGTATAAATCAGGTGGACCAGCTTCCACAAAGAAATTTTGAGTGATTATACCATGACTGTTCCCTTCTTTGGCCAACAAAGTCATACTGCTATTAATCATTGTTATCATCACAGTCTTCAAGAAGCATTTCCTATGGCCTACAGTGTGTTATGTTGGGGAAGATTCATATTTGAATTATAATGCTTGATAATGCTTTGCATTTATACAATGCATGAAAATTTACAAAATATCTACATTCATGTCATTTCATCCTTATAACAATTTGTTGGGAAGGTGCAAATTTTTACCTCCATTTTACAAGTCAGAAAACTGAATCTGAACTGGTTATATAATGTGCTTAAACATATACAGGTCATAAATGAAGTAGCCAATACCAGTACCCATATATGCATGCATCAAAGTGCCTTTACTATATTAGAACTGTCTTCCAAAATAATTGACATAAAATAATTGTCATTCTTGACAATAATAAAGAACTTTTACATTTGTTAACATAATTCACTGTGTAGAATACTGTTCCTATATCCAGAAACTTATAGTCTAGTTGAGGAAGTCAAACATAGATATAAAAGCACCAAAAAGGTGGTATTAAAAGTTACATGTAGAAGAGTGAGGAAAAGCCCTGGAGGGACACAAAGGAAATATTCTTTTGTAGAGTTGGTGCTTTCATTGGGCTTTGAGGAGGATATGGATGTGATGAGATGAGGGAATGGGGCTTCCAAACAGGAAGAGTAGTGTGAGGTATGGAGGAAACCGATATCAAAAGCATGTTTTATGAATGAGTAAGATTTAGTTCAAGCCAGATGATTTGGCAGAGAAATATCCAATCATTTGAGGTTGTTTACCTCTCAGGAGACTGTAATATTCAATTGCTCTGAGAGAAAAGCCTATATGTACTCTATAAAGGTCAAGTGACTTGCCAAAGCCCACATATCCTATAATGGGGTCCATGGGACAAAGTTCAATCTTAGCATCCTGTTTTCTTAGTCAATGTCCTTTACAACAAAATTCAGAGTTTGCAGTCCTGTCTTCTTCAGAAACAGGTAGAAGCAATGGTTTATACTAAATATCAAGGTATGTGGAGAGGTATATTTCACTACCAAGTCTCTTTAGAGTATCTTGTCAGTAGTCTTAAGCTTTCCTTCTTTGGAGACATTGGAAGGCAGTGGGTAACAAGACCTTCATAGCTTTACCTCAGAAGAATATGCAAGCGAATTATTAGGTTTCTTACTGCCTGACTCCATTATCAACTCTCCCCAGATTCAGTAGGGAGTAAAGAGTTCCCTAAGAAAATGAGACACAGACTTAGACAAATGGGCAGTGTTGGTGTAACTGTAGCAAGACATCAAATTAGAACATTTTCTCCTTTTTAAGGCCACATTTTACCTGAACAGCTTTTAAAATAAATGTCAATTTGAAAAATGAGGAAAGCCTCTTTCTGGCTGAATCATGCTTGAAGTTCCAGGAATCATTCTTGCTCATTGCCTCACTTGTTTTCTGTTTCAGCTGTGTCTGGTCCCTTTCATCTTTTTTTCCTCCATATTCCCCCAATTCCCAGAAGCTTATTCACTGATGCCTATTTTTATTAAGCCATACTCACCGATAAATCACTATAGAGTTTGTTGTATAACACTATCAGGAATTTTGTTTTAACTAACAATTGTGTGTATGTGTGTGTGTGTGTGTGTCTGGCTACTCATTGATGGAAAATTCTCTCTCTCTCTCTCAAACCACTGAAGTTTCAGAATGAGAAAATTAAAATGGCCTCATAGAATCTGCCCTTAACTTGGAGAGGAACCAAGGAACTAAACTGTTCTTCTGACACGGATGAAAGGGCCCATCTCAAAAATATCTGAACCCACTCAAAATTTTGAAAGAATCTGAGCTCAAGGCTCAAGCCCTGGGAGATATTTTCTACAGAGGCAGCTGGAGAGCTACAGAGGGAATACAAATTCTTGTTCATTTTTATCTAATCCTACGCAGATCTAATCTGATTCTTCCTGAAATGTATCTTTTAATCAAATACTGTGTAAATATAAAGGGGAGAAAAGGAACCTCAAGCACAATTTGTATTTTATTTTTAGCTCAATTAACTCTCAGAGCCATTAACTGGCTTGTGGCTTCAGGGGTTACCTGGAGGAAAATTCTAAGTCACTTCAGCCTCCTTAGGATAAACTCCCTAACTTTCTTTAGTGCTGAAGTTGTTTAACCTAGGGTTTTCATTTCCATTTTTATTAAAGCTTTGGTAATATCAAAAGCTGATGTCTTTAAAACCAAGCCTGATTTATTTGAGGCTCAGAGCCACAAAAGTCTAATTGAACTGGCTATTACAAGTCAAACATAACTTTTGCATACAACAAAGTAATTTTTAAGCAGAAAGAACTTTTAGAAATTTAAAAGATGGCTGCATTTCTCCTTCTGAACATTCCTTTGTTTATGTTTGTACATTGAAAAAGTCATATTCCCATTATGGGTCTCATTTCTCCTTTGCATAAAACGGTAGAAGAAATGAGTTTATTAAATCAGTCATTCTCAAAAATTTTTGGTACATCAGAATCATTGGAAGTCCATGTTAAAAAATATACATGTCTAGGCATCAGCCATAGCAATCCTGATTTAGTGTGCCTGGGGCATACCTCTGGGAGCTAAAATGTTTTATGAGCTTCCTAAGTGATTCTGATGGACAACACTGAATTAATGCTGTCAAAACAATTTTCCCTACATAAAACCAAGAAATTTATGTCTCCTGAAGAAATGTTGACATGTAACTGGATCACTCAGCATCTTAAAAGTCTCAAAGCCATCATTCAATGCATTGAAATGTACTGGAGCACTAAAAATCCTGGTTGATAATGAGAATTTGGACTAAGAAAGAAGATCTGTAAAAGTCAGTAAGGAAATGTAGGGCTAAACATGTGAGAAAAATCAGGAGATTGTACTCTCTAGGCCCTTTTCTTATAGGGCCAACTATTTTGAAAATACTCAACATACTGTTGACTAGAAAATAAGAGAGCATGTGGCATTTTTACTCTGTGAAAAGGATTTAACTGAAGGTCAACTGGTAGGCAGAAGTAAGGCTTTAATTAAATTTTTTAAAGTAGCCCAGTTAATGTGTCTAAGTAAGGAAATATTTGCATGAAGCTACTATTTTTTATGACCACCATATACTCCAGGGCTTCCTGGTAGCTTCGCCCCTACTCCAAACCCCCTCAAGAATTCTTCAAATCAAGACTGGTGCATAGACTCTCTCTGTGAGAATAATAGACCCCAGCCTTCTCCTATAATGCTACACTTGTCCAGAGTGTTCTAGCCAACATAGATCATCCCCATGGCAACCCCTGCTTTGGCTCAGCCTGAGGATTAAGATGACTTCATTGCACGTACATGATAAGGGTATGCAGGATTTACTTTATGGGGAAGGTTCTTATTCAAAACAGAAACAAATTCAACAAGAAACCATATTTGTTCTGGCTATGAAGGCCATCCTTGAAGCCCATAGAATTTAAATCAAAATAGTTCCACAAGGTTCCTGTGGACTCTTACTCCCATACTTCCTTATTTTCACTCTCTGAGAGATGGCTTGAATTTTGAAAAGCCTGAAAAATCCACCCACTGCTTTCCAAGAGGATACTTTGTGTTGTGCCACATAAGGATTCAAATTGTTTGACATAATCATGGTAATTATTGTCACCATTTGGTAGATGAATTGCATATTCCCAGAAATGATTACTATATTTGACCAAAGGGAGAAGCGTTCTTCCACTCTTGGGGCAAAAATGGCTCAAGAATATTCCTATATTGGAGGAGGAACAGTATGTTCAGGATTAGAATACTTTAATCATTTCAAAGTGAACTATCATATGGTAGGAAATGTCCCTATTTAAACACTTGTATGTCCACACCTGCATATGAATTATTACCTAAAAGTCCCAGACAGAAAACCACATGTATTAATTAGCTTCCAAGGGCTTCCATAACAATTTAATACAAAAAGGTTAGCTTAAAACAAAAGAAATTTATTGTCTCACAGTCTTGGAAGCTAGAGGTCCAAAATCAAAGTGTCAGTAGGATTGCTTTTTATATTTGACTATGACAGAGAGTCTGTTCCATGCTATTCTCCAAGTTTTTGAAGATTTGTTGGTAATATTTGGCACTCATTGGCTTGCAGGTGCATCACACCAACCCTCAATCTTCATATTGTAGTCTCCATATTTCTTTTCACATAGTCTTTCTTCTGTACATGTCTGTGTCAAAATTTCTCCCTTTCATAAGAAAACCAGGCATACTGGATTAGAGCCTATGCTAACAACACCATTTTAATTTAGTCATCTCTGTAAAGATCCTCTTTCCAAATGAGATCACATTCTGAGGTAGTAAAGTGTAGAAGTTCAACTTATTTGGGGGGGCATAATTCAACCTAAAACACAATTTATTTGTCCTATTAAAATTCACAACTAAACAAATCATGGCACATACATGCCATAGAATATTATTCAGTAAAAAAGACACAAATATACAAAATATACCAATTTTAATGGGTCTCAAGTGCATTGCCTGAGTGGGGGAAAATAATGTAAAAATATCACACACTAAATAATTCCACTTATACAGTATGCCACAATAAAAATTGTGGAGATCAAAACAGAATAGTGATTTCCAGGACTTAAGGACATTGTTTTAGAAAGAGGTGGGTATATCTATAAAGTGTTAAAATCATGGAATTATTTATGGCAATGTAGTAGCATTATATCTTGATTACCATGATCTACTGAATCAACTCATGTAATAAAATTAAATAGAAGTATATACACACATTGAGCCAATGACAATTTCTTAGTCTTGACATTGCTCTAAAGTTACATAAAATATTATAATTGAAGAAATCAGAATGAAGAGTTAATAGAAAAGAGTAGATTGTACCTCCCTATAGATTTCTGTGTAAGTGCCTATGAAAGTATGACTTAAAATAAAAATATTTTTCAAATTTGAAATTTCTGCCTTTTTTTCAGCAAAATGAGTTTTCTCACAGAGCTAAAATCTTCCTTCTGTAAATGGTCACTCAGATGAAATCCACAAGGGTTCCAATACTTTGAGACTGGTGGTCAATAGAGTAGCAATCCAGTGGTGATTTAGGTGTGAGCAAAGCTATGGTGTATGTCAAGAGGAAAGTGCTGTTTCCAAGAGAGCCACAGCAGCCAGTAGAAATTAACTGCACTAAGACCTGGCAGAACATTTGTCTGGGAACACTTGAAGTACACACTGGAATACATACAAAAACCTATTGAATGTCAGGGATCATGTTTTGGAGAGGCTTAGATCATGTGTAAATAAGTAGGTATGGAAAAGATAAGGAAAGAAACATTATATGCCATTATGTGACCCACAGGTTTGTAAGAAATTCAAAAATGAGTTACAAATACAATAAGCTCTACAAAAGGGTTACAAAGAGGGTGCTATAGGTACTCGCAGAGAAAGCAACCAGCTCTGACTTAGGTTAAGAAAGTCTTCATGGAAGAAGTAATATTACAATGCTAAGATTTCACCAAGCAGAAGAATTAGCACCTATAAAGGCAGAGAGATGTAAACATAACTAAGAAATTACAGTTATTGTAAAGTTTCACATATAATAGCTGGAGATGGGACCATAAATATTATCAGAATATGAAGGCCTTTGTATATAAAGCTAAGAAGTTTGAACTTTATCCCACACATAATGTGGAGCTATCAAAGAATTTTGAGCAAGATTTATATGATCAGATTTTTTACTTGTGGAGAAAACTTTGGTTCCAGTGTGGAAGATGGATTTTTTGTGAATAGAGAGAGACCAATAGATACTTTTACTAAGGGAAACCATGCTTAAGAACAAATTTCATGAAAATTTCATGAAGACCTATAAATAAAACATATTTCCAGGTTCTTCAATGTGAAATTATATTTTGCCAGGATCGTAGTTTGATGAACCACAGTGTGTATGTGTATCACAATTTAGAAAAGTACAGGATAAATTTGCGTGCTTCATTTAATGAGAATAAAAACAACCTTTAACAAGTTAGCAATAGTGATATGCACAAGATGGTAGAATAGAAAGCCATAGGCTTATAGTTTCTCCATGAACATGATTAAATAACAAAACATGGACAACATATATGTGAATAATTCAGAAAATTACTGAGAAGATCCTGCACTTGTAGATGATTATGAAACCAGCAACACTGAAACTGGTAAGAAAGTTTCACCATAAACTCCAAACCTGACCTTGTGCCATATAATCATGGTGAAACTCTCAGATCTCAGTTTCTCCCTGAAAAGACAAAGAATTGGACTGCATTCCAACATTCTAATTTGTATTTTTGCCTGGGTAACTGGCTTCCATTTTGCTTTGCCTGGTGTGATGATGGTACCCAGAATATTTTAGAATTCTAGGGAAGGTGGCCAAAAAAGAAAATAATGAATTAGAACATGGGCACCTACCATAGCTCCTCCTGCTGGCCCAACAAGAAAATTAGGTGAAAAATACCAGATCCTGGCTTTTCCCTGAGAAGGGAAAGGGTTGGACCATGTATCAAACGTTGCAACCCTCCCAAGGATTGTGTAAAAGGTAGCCTTATATCTCACTTATCTCAGAGTGCTGAAAGGATACAGCATATTCTAGATGCCTTGGGATTACTCAGAACTAACAAAGCATTTTGAAGTAGCACAAAGGTATAAATGGCCCACAGTAGCTCGGGCTGGTTTGACTGATGAAGATTTTCTTTAGTACAACACCAATCCTTAAAAATTGACTAATTTTGGGGGCCGGTGAGGTGGCTCAGTGTCATAAGCGCCTGCCTGGCAAGCGCGAGGTCCCGAGTTTGACTCCCAGAACCCACATATGAAAAAGGGCCGGTGATATCGCTCAGCGGCACGGGTGCCTGCTGGCGCGTGAGGTCCTGAGGTCGACCCCCAGTACCCACCAAAAAAAAAAAAAACTGACTAATTTGTTTCTTTTTTCTTAAACACAGGTACTAGCACAGAGCCAAGGAAAATGGTAAAATAAGAAAACACAACCCTAATAAAGGAAAACTCCAGTAACTGAACTAAATGAAGCATAGATAGATGAATTAACCTGGCAGAACTCAAAATAACAATAAAATAGACAAGAAACTCAGAAGAAAACTATATGAACAAGTGAAATTTCAACAAGTTATACAAAAATGTTTAAACAACCAAATAGAAATCTTTGAGCTCAAGAATAAAAATACTGAATTAGAAAATTCAATAGAAGTGTTCATCAGCATACTAGAGCAAGCACAAGAATAATCAGGAAATTTAAAAACAGGTCATAGAGAGATCCAAAATGGCTGACTAGAGCAGGTATCATGTCAGTGGTGCTCAGAAAGGATTCACTAAACCCACAGGTACCCTGTAATAAAGGGTGGTCTTTTACACTGAAACAGAATATTAATCATAAAGATGATAAATTTAAATCAAAGATAATAACTGGATCATTGAAGAGGGATATGAGCCAGTGTAATAGTTCCACACCTCTCTAGCCTCTGCTCCTCCAGAAACTAGCCATTACTAGAACATTCCAATTAAAGGAAACAAAAAAATGAATTCTTTGTAGACTGAACTCAGATTCTGTATATACCTGCCCCTTCAACACATCAGCTCTAATCCAAACACTGGTGAATACTACAGCCTGGCAGCATACTCAGACTGGTGGTTCTTTCAAAAAGGATCCCCTTCCACCCTGAGAATACAGAGAATAAATATGTAAACAGGAGCTGCACAAGCTGCCAAATGGGACAGACATGCATGTACTACTGATGGTTCAAGCCAGCAAGAACATGGTTAAGAAAGAGTTAAAGAACATTGATGAGTTTGAAAAGGGGATTACCCAAAAGTTTGTGTAATTAGTATACAAAATGAACAATGGGGATTTGTGGAAAACAAAACAAAAATATTGAAAGAACAGACCAAAATATGAATGACATATTTGCTAAAGATAAAGAATCCACAAAATGTTATCAGACAGAAAATATCAGATACAAAAAATGTCTAGAATCCATGAATTTAAAAAATCATCAGTATGAATACAGGGTGTAAGAAACAGAGGAAAAATGAGAAATTATGATGAACTACTGAGAAAATCCTTGAAAAAGATGAGAAAAACCCAAACCGATCCAACACTACTAGACAACACTAAGTAAGCCAACTTAAGGCTAATTGGAATTAAAGTGAAATTAGAAGATAATATAAATTTGTTTACAGAAACCATAATAAAAAATTTCCCAGATATGAGAAACTAGTTCAACATACAAGTTAGGATTCCAGAACACTAAGCATGATAAGAAAGGAAAGTATCCAAGGAACATCATAATTAACAGGCCAGATGTCAAAAAATTTTTAAATCCATCAGAGACAAAATATCACATACAGGGCCAGTGAGATAGCTCAGCAGCCTAAGCACCTGCCTGGCAAGTGCAAGGTCCTGAGGTCGACTCCCAGTACCCACATAAAGGAAAAAAATAAAAGGCCGGTGATATCGCTCAGTGGCACAAGTGCCTGCTAGCAAGTACGAGGTCCTGAGTTTGACTCCCAGTACCCACATTAAAAAAAAAAAAATATATATATATATATATATACATATACATATACATATATCACATACAAAGCTAAACCCATTAGAATTACAACACACATTTCAACTCTAAATTTAAAGATCTGAGTAGCTCGGAGTGAAATATTTCATTTTCTAAAAGCAAACTTCCAACCCAGATTAACATATCTGGCAAAACTTTCCTTTAAAATAGATGGAGAAACAAGGATATTTCATGCAGAAAATCAACTCAATAGTTTTAAGAATACTAAAGCAGCATTCTGGAAAATACACAATAATACACTAGGCAGAAATTATGAAACCAAGAAAGCCAAAACCTCAATTGGAAGGAATATATAAAGTAAGATGAATAGACAAATAACAAAAAAAAGAAAAAGGAAAAAAAGAGACAACAACAGAGAAAGAACATGATGACAGAAATTAACATCTTTCAGTAGTATCTCTCAATTTTAATGGCCTTAACTCTCCAAATAAAAGACACATATTGGCAGACTGTATCATAAAACAGAATTCAGGCTGGTGAGATAGCTCAGTGGCATAAGCGCCTGCCTGGCAAATGCGAGGTCCTGTGTTCGACTCCCAGTACCCACATAAAAGGAAAAATGGGCCTGTGATATCACTCAGTGGCACTAGCACCTGCTGGCAAGCACAAGGTCCTGAGTTCAATTCCCAGTATCCACATTAAAAAAAAAAAACAGAATTCAAGTCTATTACATTCAAGAATCTCATCTACTCCAAAAGGATATTCATAGACTAAAAATAAAGGATAGAAAACAATAGCTCAATTACTAGGACCCTGAAAATAAGCAGGAGTAACAATTTTAATTCTGATAAAGTAAACTCCTAGCTAAAACAGAACTGAAGAGACAAAGTTCACTAAATACTAGATAAGGGAACAATCTAACCAGAAGAGATAATGCTAGTAAATATATATGCACTGAATGGTGGAGCACACATATTCATAAAACAAATACATCAGGATATAAAAGATCAAATAAATACTAACACAATCACAGTGGGAGATCTTAATACCCCACTTTCAAAGAGAGATAGATCAGCAAAACAAAAATTCAATAAAGAAAGATCAGAACTGAGCCTCATCCTTGAACATATGGAATTAATAGGTTTCTAAAGAGTGTTCTCTTCATTACAACAGAGTACACATTCTTCTCTGTAACAAGTGTAACTTTCTCTATAATCATATACTAGTCCACACAGCCTGCTTAAAAATATCAAAGAATTGAAATCACCCCACATTTACTCTCAGACCCTTGTGCAAGAAAAATAGAAATTAACAATTGCAGAATTCACAGAAAATTTAGAACCACTTGGAAATGCAACAACATGCTTCTGAACACCCAGTGGGTCACAGAAGACATAAAGGAGCAAATTAAACAATTGCTGGGCACTCCCACCTGAACTGTGGCTTCTGCTTCACATCACACAAGTAGGAGGAGGAGCCTTGCACCATGTGACAAGTAGGAGGAGCCTCCTACCTGCCCAACCACTTCAGTGTCATGTTGTGTGGGAGTCAAGAGGAGCCTTCCCACACTCCCTACCTACACTGGGGTCAAACTGTCAACTCCACGCAGCTCTGCACCTTAGTTCTCTTCAGAACAGGGCAGTAGGGGTGCCACCCAAATGACGGACCTCATTGAAGATGAGACCAACACCACAGATGAGAGTTTCAGTCCCTGACTGAAGTGTTACCCTGCTACAGGGACTAGGTTAGAGACAGCCACAGGATACACACTTGGAAAAAGGGAGGTCTAGATATAGGTCTCTTGAGATCCTCTGAGAATTTCAAGCTCAAACCAGAGAGGTCTCAGGGCCTGCAGTCTGTGGTAAGGCCTGGTTTGGTGGGTATATCCTTCAGAGGGACCTGAATCTAAAGGTGATGACATTGAGTTCAGTGGTCTGTTTGAGCTCCCACACTGCTGCCTACATCTAGTGGTGACCAGTGATGTCATTGTTCCTGTCAATTCATATTACCTTTATACTAAAATCTGGATTGTCTGGTGGTCATAATCAAAACTGTGGCCTATTCCCAAAGAATCAAGTATTGCAAATAACTTGCAGCATCACCTCCCAAACAAATGGAGGTAGCTAGATCCTAGAACAGAAACAAAGGCAAACATTAACCATGCCAAGAGGATATCTCAGCAACAAAATCACCCACTATAATAAACCTACAAACACCAGCCCAGAAAACAAACAAACAAAAAATGGAAATATGGCAAGACAAGGCAAAATATGCCTCCCCAAACTACCAACTTCTCACAAACCAATCCAGAGGGCATCAAATAGGTTGAAATCAAAAGCCACAGAGTAGAAATTCCTAAAAGGATATCAGTGGAAGTAACAAAACAGATTGATAAGATGCTTGTCATATTCAAAGATGATATAACTAACTAAATAGATAATGATCCTAATGATACAAGTGATCAGGGAGTCCAGAAAAGAAACTAATAGGAATTGAGTGAAGCTAAGGAAAGAGATGCAAAACATTAATGCCTAGCATAGAAAAGAATAAAAGTCCATTAAAAAATTCCAAACAGAAATCCAGGAGATTAAAAATACAATCAAAAGTATGGACAACCAGGGGTGGTGGCACATGCCTGTAATCCCAGCACTCAGGAGGCTGTGGCAGGAGGATCAACATGAGTTTGACGCCAGCCTGGGCTACATAGTGAGTTCAAGGCCAGCCTGGATAACATAGTGAAGTCTTGTCTCAAAGAAAAAAGAAAGAGAAAGAAAGAAAGAAAGAAAGAAAGAAAGAAAGAAAGAAAGAGAGAAAGAAGAAGAAAGAAAAAAAGGCAGAAGAAACAACCAATGTAAAGACAGCATCACATCTGACATCTATAAGACAGAGTCATGCTTGGTGATCAGTTTATGAGAAATATCTTACAAACAGAAAGAGAACATGAAAAAAACAGACCTAAAAGCTGAAAGATGATACAAAGAAGATAAATCAGTAATTAAAATAGATGAATACAATAATTAAAATAGATGAATAATCAGAAGACAGCACAAATGTCATATAAAAATGTGTTCATAAGAGAAATAGTAGAAAATTTTTCCAGACATAGAAAAAGAAGTTAAAATAAGCAAGGTGGGGCCAGTGAGATGACTCAGCACCTGCCTGGCAAGCACAAAGGCCTGAGTTCGACTCCTGGAACCCACATGTGAAAAAAGGGCCGGTGATATCACTCAGTGGCACGGGCGCCTGCTGGCGCACGAGGTCCTGAGGTCAACCCCTGGTACCCACCAAAAAATAAAAAAATTTAAAAAATAAAATAAAATAAACAAGGAGCACAAAATCCCAAATAACCATGATCAAAAAAGCCACTCCACACCACATAATTAAATTATGAGAAATCACACACAAGAACAGAATCTAAAAAACTGTTAGGGAGTGGCCGGTGAGATGGCTCTGTGCCATAAGTGCCTGCCTGGCAAGCACGAGGGCCCGAGTTCGACTCCTGGAACACACATATGAAAAAAGGGGCTGGTGATATCACTCAGTGGCATGGACGCCTGCTGGCACATGAGGTCCTGATGTCGACCCCCAGTACCCACAAAAAAAAAAAAACTGTTAGAGGACAGAAACAAATCACTTATAAAGGTAAACCCATCAGAATTACACCAGGCTTCTCAACATGAGCCTTAAAACAAAGGAGAGCTTGAAATTAAGTCTTTCAGGCTGTAAAAAAAAAAAAAAAAAACAACATCCAACACATCCTACAAAATTATCTTTTGAAATTGATAGGGAAATAAGATAGATCCAAAATAAAAAACACTTGAGGAAATTCATGGCAACAAAACCAACACTCAAAAAAAAATTCTCAACTATAATAAAGCTAACAATGTCAAAATATCCAATAGGGTGAATGTGTCAGGTAAGACAGGGCATTAAGTACAGGGGAAAGAAAGGAAAGCAGAATAAGAAATAACACAATGACAGGAATTAGTCAACATTCATCAATTATATCTATCAATGGGAATGGTCAATTCATGAATCAAAAGACACAGATAGGCAGAATGTATCAAGAAACAAAATTCAATTGCATATTGTATACAAGAAATGCATTTAGGCCAGTGAGATGGCTTAGCGGCTTAAGCGCCTGCCCGGCAAGCACGAGGGCCCGAGTTCAACTCCCAGAACCCACATACGAAAAAGGGGCCAGTGATATCGCTCAGCGGCACGGGTACCTGCTGGCACTCGAGGTCCTGAGGTCGACCCCCTGGTACCCACAAAAAAAAAAGAAATGCATTTAACACCTAAAAATTCATAAGCTAAAATTCAAAGAATGGAATGTACTATTCCATACAACATGAGCATGAAAACAAGCAGGAGTAGCTATCTTGTTGTTATGGCTTGTGTCTAGATGTCCCCCCAAAGCCTCATACACATAAGTGGGGCTTTTCAGAATGGCTGAATCTAGTGTGTGTGACAATGGGCTTAAGAGTGTGTGCTACTAAATTAGTACACTGACTGGCTTAGCAGAGTTCTGGGTGTAGATAATGGGAAGCCTCACTAAGGGTGTGAGTGTCACCAAGCCATTGGTTTATAACCTCTATGTTGTATAAATGGAAAAGAATGAAGGAAGGCTTACTGCTTGCTGCCTGCTCCACTGTGAACTGTTTCTCCTCTGTGATGTCCCTCTGTTATGCTTCTCTGCCTCAGAGCCAGCTGAGTATGGTCTGAAACTTCTGCAAACTGTGAACTGAAATAAACATTTCCTCATTTAACTTGTGGGTGTCAGTTATTTTGTCTTAGCAATAAGGAAAGTTACTCAGCCACCTATTTTCAGACAAACCAGACTATAAGCCAAAGATGACCAAAAGAGACAAAGAAGAACACTACATATTGGTTAATACAACTATTTTAGAGGAAGAGATCAAAATTATAAACATATGCACAAAACTATGGTGCATCCCCAATCACATAAAATCAATACGGTTATAGTAGGGAACCTCAATAACCCTCTAAAACAAATAGACCAATTAGACAATAACATCCACAAGGAAACATCAGATTTGAAACAAAACTTTGAACAAATGAACTTAATAGATAGATAGTTTCTACCCAACAACAACAAAAGACACATTCTTTTCAACAACACATAGAAATTTCTCAAAAATAGACCACATACTATCTAACAAACATGCTCAAGTAAATATAAAAGAATTAATATTTCACCATGCATTTTATCAGATCACAGATCAATGAGACTATAAATTAATTGGGAAAACCCACAAGAATCATGCAAATATATGGAAATTAAAGAACATACTGTTGAATGATTATTTGGTCACAGAGTAAATTAAGAAATAATTGAGGAACCAGTGATATAGCTCAGTGGCATAAGCGCCTGCTTGGCAAGCATGAGGTCCTGAGTTCGACTCCCGGTACCTGCATATTAAAAAAAAAAAAGAAATAATTGAGAGATACAGTGAAATCCTGAAGAATATTAGCAACAACTTCACAAACCGGTGTGGCAAAATTGAAGAAATCAGAAAAAAATGGAGTGATTCCTAGGAATATATGAATTAAAAACTGAACTGAGAAAACTTAAAAATTCTGAATAATCCAATAATATGCAAAGAAATTGAAATAATAATAAAAAAATAAAACCTACCAACTAAGAAGAGCCCAGAACCTGATATATTCACTGTTGAATTCTACAAGAACTTAAGGGAGATCTAACACAAATACTTCACATGCTTTTTAAAGAAATTGAGAGCAAAGAAGTACTCCCAAGTTATTCTTTTTTTCTGTTTTGTGTTTTTGAGATGGTATCTCACTGTGCAGTACAGGCTAGCCTTGAACTCATTATGTAGACCAGGATGGCCTCAAATTCAGATTGAAGCTTGAACCATACTTCTCAACATGCAGTAAACTAAAAAAAAAAAAAAAGGATCAAATATCTAAACATTAAAACAAAAACAAGGAGACTACTGGATTTCAAAATATGTAAAAACTTGAAGTTATATGTGGAGGCAGACTTTCTAAAGACAACTTCCAGTACAAGAAAAAACCACACCAATAATCAATAAATGGGATTGTATCAAATTTAAAACTTCTGCACAGCAAAGAAAAATTAGAGTGAAAAGACAACTTAGAGAATAGGAAAAAAATTTTTTCTAGCTAATCCTCACACAGTGTATTAACATCAGGCATATAAAGAACTCAAAAAACTACAATACCCAAACTAAAAGACCCAATCAATAAATTAACAGACATTTCTCAGAAGAATTACAAATGGGTAACAAACATGAAAAAGTGTTCAACATCTCTGGTCATTAGGCAAATGTAAATTAAAATGACACTAAGATTTCATCTTGCACCAGAAACAATGTCAATCATCAAGAAGTCAAAGAATAACAAATGCTGCCATTACTATGGTGTGAAAGGAACCCTCATACACAGGTGGTTGGAATGTAAACTATTGCAATCTTTATGGAAATGTACCAAAAACTCAAATTAGAAATTCTTTTAACCCAGCTATTTCCCTTTTGAATAGCTTCCCACAAGAGCTAAGGACATCATATTACAGAAATACATGCATACAAATGTACATAACAGCAGAATTCATAATAGATTTTGAAGCAGCCCGTATGCCCACGACAGATGAAAGGATAAAGAAAACGTTATATCTACACATAGAGAAATACTACTTACCTATGAAGTAGGATAAATTCAGGATGTATTTAATAAAATGAATTCACCTCAAAAATATAATGTCAAGAGGAATAAATCAGTCACAAAACCTTGAATACTGTGTAGTATATCTCATTTGAGTAGGGAAAAATAGATATAAAGAGAAAAATAAAGAATGGATGAAAAGGAAACAGGAAGATAGATCTTTTGCAAATTGAAAGGGGTCCACGAAACTGAGGACAAGGGGAGGGGGAAATAGGAAAGGGAAGAAAGAGATAAGATGTGCCATGTATTGGTACCACATACCCAAAATGAAGATAAACATATGCTATCAACATAAACTAAACCAATAATAACAGTAATAATAAAAATAAGGAAAGGGATTTTAGATGGAGGGAGGGAGGTGGGGAGGGAGGGAAGCAGAAGGCAATTAAAAAGAATTAATATGTTAATTGATCTGTAATATACATGCAGCAATTCCCAAGGATGAAAGTAAACTTCATGTATTGCAAACATACACCAATTAAAAAAAGGAAATAGGTCCTTTGAAATTAGCCACAGTTGCACAAAGAAAATAAAATAATAAAAACACTGAAGAAAACTTAAAGAACTTATGAAACACTATCCTTTCAAGTACATGATGCATTGTCGATATCCAAGAAGAAGGGAGTGAAAAAGAATCAAAAAGTTTATTAAAAGAAAATATCTAAAACCTCCCAAATCTGGGAACAGAAATGTATTTCCAGATTTAACAAGCCCAAAGGACCCTAAACAATTTGAACTTCAATAAATTATCACTGGGACATATTTTAATCATATTGTCAAATCAAAAGAAGTTCATTTGAATGCAACAAAATAAAAATGACTTGTCACACCAGTGAGATGGCTCAATGGCATAAGCGCCTGTCTGGCAAGCACAAAGGCCTGAGTTTGACTCCCGGAACCCACATAGGAAAAAAGGGCCAGTGATATCGCTCAGCGGCACGGGGGCCTGCTGGCGCGTGAGGTCCTGAGGTACCCACATAAAAAAATTACTTGTCACATGCAAAGGTACATCTAAATGACTATTGTAGGATTTTTTCAGCACAAACATTGCAGGTCAGAAATGCGCAAGATAATATGCTCAAAATCCTGGGAGAAAGCAAGAAAGCAAGCAAGAAAGAAGCTAAGCAAGCAAGCAAGCAAGCAAGCAAGAACTGCCAACCAAGAATATTATATCCAGCAAGAATATCCTTAAAGAATTAAGGTGATATTTCTATACTTATGTATACAATAAGTGCTGATAAAATGAAGGTAATTAATATTTCCATCTCCTTTTCATTATTTTATGTTTGGAAACTTCAAACTCTTCTCATGTAGTTATTCATAAAAAATATAATAGGTTTTTATAAATTGTAGTCACTTCCCTATGCTTTAGAACAATAAAAGATTACTTCCATCTGTAATTCTAATATTATCCAATGTGTACACTTTAAATAATAATAATTTACAAGCACTGAATGAAAAATATCTTTTTCAGTAAAACAGAAGATGAGGAAATTTATTACCATGAGCACTGATTTATAAGACTGTTCATGTGAGTTCTTAACTTGAAATGAAAACTCACCAACAACAACACAGTAGCATGAAAAAATATAAAACACTTTGGTAAAGTAAAGTTACAGACAAATATTAAAACTATTAATGTAATGTTGGACAAATTACTTTTAATTTTGGTACAAAAATATTAAGATCAAAGAACTAAAATAATGATAATTTTGCCAAATGTTGCAGCACACTACTGTAATTTCAGAGGCTTACTAAGCTGTGTCAAGAGGATTGCAGGCTGGAAGACAACCTGGAGAACTTAGCAAGACCCTTTCTCAAACTAAGAAATGGAAAAGTCTGGGAAGCTCTTTCTTTAGCAGTAATCATGCAAATATCAGCCACAGTGGTCAAGGTGGTCACTGTAGTAACAGAGGATTTGGTAGATGTGGCTATGGAGGCTTCCAGAATACTGTTGGATTTGGAGAAAATTATAACTCCCAGGGACTGGTGGGGCAAATTAATCTCCTTTGCTACAGTCATCATCTTTTCATACAAGCTTATATGGAAACCAAATGTAACTTTGCCAGACTTTGCTGCATCCTTACCAGAATTTGGAGTACATTACTAGTTTTAATTCTCCTGAAAATTCCAAGAGAGCTCAAAGTCACAAGAAGAAATGAAAAGAAAAATCAGAGTTCTATTCAAAAGTTGAACAGTTTATTGCTGCAGTGTGGATTAATTCCCCTTTTGTTTAGTCCTACCCCAAACTGCATTTGTAATTTTGTGATTGAGGATCATTTGTTAATGAACTGTGACTTTAACTTTCGACAACTTATTATTTTGATGTTCTATTGGCTCAGTAATTCTCAAGATATCAATTGTTTGGACAAAATAAATTTATTGCACTTGGACTACAATCAAACCTTGGCACACAGGTGTGATTCAATTTAATAGGGATAATCAGTTCATCAGTAAATACAGTATAAGTGAAAAGCTAGTGCAGTAGCCTGTGTCAGGACTTTTTGGTACTTGGAGACACTAGGGGGATACAGCTTAAAACATATTATTTACTAATATGTGAAACTACTAAGTTAAAATTCTGACTTCCTCACTCTATCCTGAATACAATTTAAATTCTATAAGAAACCATTCCAGTCATGATGAAATGTCATGTGTGTACACAACTGCAACATTTTTTGAAAGCACTCTTTAATGTTAATGCAAGTAAATACAGCAATTCCTTGTTTAGTGCTTGTTTACTAATTTAAAGTTACCATCTGTAGACATACTATTAGAGGAAAATGTTAAAGACCAGATAAAATGTTTTGGAGAGTGTATTTAGTTAGATATTTTTTGCCTGCCATAAATAAAATTGAATAACATTTCTAACATGAAGGGCCATCCACAGAAACAGCAAGTCCTTATTATAGGCCTTGATGGATTCTGGTCTTTACTGGATGCAGTGTTGATGTTTTTTGGTCAAGAGAGCATGAAGTGAAAGGATTATGCAGCAGGCTTTATTTTAATGCAGATTTACATAGCTTTGTTATAGCTGCATTGAAATGTTAAGATGGCTGACAATTGTAGACATCCTAAATCTAAGAAAAAGAAATTGAAATCTTTGAGCCCTCACAGGTTAGAAAGATGCACTAAAGTGCTCAAGATATCAGTTCTTAATAGCACAGATTTAGTGTATTTTAGTGCAAAGATCCATTGTATTTATAATCTCTTTGTGCTAATTTTAGCCAAACATGACTGTCTACTACGAAAAAATCTCCACTTGGCATATGGTGGCCAGAATGCAGTGATTTCTAAAAGTAATTTTTTAGACAGTCTTAGTTGGAAAAAATTTCTTAGAGTGCAATAGATTTTGAAATGTATTGTGCCTTGCTCTAAAACTTTATTAAATTAGGTGCACTTGACAGTATTGCAGTTACTTGTTATGATGCTATTTCAATTAGGTAGGTTTAGACTCCTATGTTTTGCACATAATTTTTTACAAAGTACTTGTTTTATTGCACATTCAGAAAAAAATATATATATATTTATTTGTTTATTTATTCTTATGTGCAAGTCCTTAAATTTCCAATCTAATTTTGTCTCTCAGAGATTGTTGAAAACAACGCATCAAGAATTAGTTTTACTAATTTAACTTGAGACCATAAAACGATAAATAAGAAGAAAATAATTTTCACATGACAGATATTTTTGCTGCAAATTTGTGTGATATTTATTGAACTTTTGACAAATATTTATTTCTATAAGCCTAACAGTGACTGCTTGACAGCTTATAGAAACTTGTCCAAAAAAGAATACAGAAATACTGGGACTTGAATGATGAATGTTATCATTTGTATGAAATAATATATTTGGGGATAATGTGAGCTTTTAATTTTAAGTTGTATTACAGTCAAATTACCAAGATTGGCATCAGAGTGAGAATGTTCCGATAAAATCTAGACAAATTGGCAACAAGAATTAGATATGTGCAAAGGTTTTGATGTACTTGTCTTTAAGATAATAAAGAAAACACTTCTAAAGTAACAAACTATGCATATTCTCCATTTCTCTGAGTTTTGTTTAATTGTGTTTGGTTTGGTTGTCAGTGATTGGCATATTTTCAATCTTCAAACATGTGGTTTTCTTTGTGTATTGCCATAGTCAGTGACTTACATTCAATTTTAAGAGCCAGCAATATTTTCAGTAAATAATGATAGATTTAACTTGCTGAATGTAAACACTGAACCTGAAGTCACTAAGTATAGTAATTGCTTTTTGTATTAGTTTTAGATTCTTGTACTTCAGGTGCTGTGTTTATTCTGATTTTAATGAAATAAAAAACTTGAAATCTTTAAATAGTAAAAAATGTAAATAAGATGGCTGGAAATATAGTTCAGTGTAAAGGCCCTAGGTTCAATCCCCAGTACTGCAAAAACAGATGGATGATGATAGATATAGATAGATAGATAGATAGCAGATATGCAAACAAAATATAGATAATTTTAAATGTGTTAATGAGGTATAGAAAAGATAAAAATTATATCATTGATAATGTAAAACAGGGAGAAGTAAAAGTGTGAAATTTTTGTATGTGATTAAATTCAACTTGCTATCAACATAAAATAGGCTATTATAGTAACCACAAATAAATACCTATCAAGTTATATGAAAGAAAACCAGGGAATGAAACCATATCAATTCAAAAAGTCAATAAAGTACAAAAAAAGACATCAAGCTTGTACTCCTAGAGCTACGGAGGCTGAGGCAGAAGGATTGCCTGGATGTTGAGGCCAGCCTGGGCTATATAGGGAGGTCACAGTCAGCATGAACTGCATAAAGAGACCCTGTCTCAAAAAAATAAAATAAAATAAAAGACATCAGGAAATGAAAAGAGAGACAAATGAAAAGACACACAGGAAACAATTATCAAAATGGCAATAGTGCATTCTTTTGGGTAAAGTTATGATGGATTAAATTTCTCAATTAATAGAAATATAGTATCTGATTTTTAAAAATTCATCTATAGAATATTCAATTAGGGGCTGGTGAGATGGCTCAGTGGCATAAGCGCCTGCCTTGCAAGCGCGAGGGCCCGAGTTCGACTCCTGGAACCCACATACGAAAAAGGGGCCGGTGATATCGCTCAGCGGCACGGGTGCCTATTGGCGCATGAGGTCCTGAGGTCGACCCCCCGGTACCCACAAAAAAAAAATATTCAATTAGTTTTTAAGTACATACACACGCTGAAAGTGAAAATAGAATTAAGATATCCAGGCAAATTGTAACCAAATGAGAAAAGGAATGGTTATACCTATATCAGGTCAAATACACTGCAATAACACAATATTAAGAGATTTCAAGACCCCACTTACTATAATGTATGGAACAAGCAGAAAGAAATTCAATGAAGAAACAATGAACTTGAACAACATTACAGAACAAATGGACCTAACAGATATGAAAAGAATAGTTAATCCAACAGAAAATAGACTATACATTTCCTCAAGTACACATGGAAAGTTCTCCAGGATAAATGAAACCTGTAGATACAAAACCAGCCTTGAAATATGGAAGAAAATTGGATGGGTTCAGTTCAGTGGTACAGCAATTCTTTAGTATGTAAAACACTCTCAGTTAAATTTACAGCATTGCCAAAAAATGATGAGAAAAAGAAAAGGGTGATACCATAACAGGTATCTTCTCCAAAGAGGATGTAAGAATGATTAAAATGCATATGAATATATATTAATTCTTCCAAGACAAATGTAAGTATTATGTATCAAAAACAGACCAATAAAAATGAAAATTAAGTGATATGCAAGAACAAAGAAGAATTTTAAGGACACCACGCTAAGTGAAATAAGACAGTCACAGGACAAATCGCCATGGGTAAGAGAACCATGTAAAAAAAAAATCAAACTTAGACACTTTGGCTACAGAGACAACAATTTAAACACTGTAAAATACTCCCACTCATCCTATTTAGGAGGAAGACAGAGTTATTTATTAACTTTAAAATTCGCTAAGTTTAAATAAGGGTGTTAACAATACACATATCATTACATAAAAAAGACAAGGGATGGAATGTAGAAGTTACAAAGCAATAAATAAAGAAAATAAATATAATAAAATAAATCTCACCAATTAAAAAATTTAAAATGTAGTGTAGAGAAAAGGTGATACAGGAAATACTAAAGTAGTACAAATCACAAAAACACAAATGGATTAAACTCATAGTAATCTGTGTAATTAATATGCACTAAAAATCTCACAAGTGTGAAATGTTCTCTATAATAAACTTTAAAAAATCCAGTTATTTCATATTTATAGGACTCAAAACTTACTTATGAGGTACAAAAAGTTTGAAAGCAAAAAGGTAAAAACAGATGTGCCACTGTGATATTTCTTTAAACAGTTGTGATCTCATTGATCTCTGATTCTGAGAGTGGGGTGTGAGAGTGGGATGCTATTATATTGGTGACTTTCTGTCCTTTTATGTTTAGTAGTTTTTGTTTTATAAATTTGAATGTGTCAATACTCTATTCATAGATATTTACAATTGTCATCTCTTCCTGTTGAACTGTTCCTTCTACCAGTATTCAGTGGCCATTGTAGTCATTTCTCGTGAGTTTTGCCATGAAATCTGTATCGTCTGAAATTAAGATGCTACTCCTGGTTCCTTTTAGGTTCAAGTTGCATGGGTTAGCATCTTCCACCCTTTTATCTTTAGTCTCTGACCTTCTTTTTGGATGAGGTGTGTCTCTTGTAGGCATTTATAGTTACATTTGGTTTTTATCTAATCTGCCAGTCTGTCTTTGTTTTTTTTTTTATGTGGGTACTGGGAGTCAAACTCAGGGCCTCATGCTTGCCAGGCAGTCGCTTATGCCACTGAGCCATGTCACTGGCCCATCTGTCTTTTGATATAGTAGTTAATACCATTGACATTGACAGTTATTGTAAAGATATTACTAAATCCTGTCCTTGCATTACTTTTAAAATGCTTCTTTCTTTCTTTTTCTCAAAAAGCAACAAATTCTAGGGAGTTTATAGGGGGAAAGGAACACTTATCCATTTTTGGTGGGAAATTAAACTTTCACAACCAGTATGGAAATCATTATGGAGATTCCTCAAAACACTAAAAATAGAAATTCTTATCAAACCAACTATACCTCTTCTGGGTATCTTCCCAAAAGAGATAAAGGTAGCAGATTACAGTGATATATGCATGAAAGTATTTATAACAGCACAACACACAATAGGTGAATATTGGAAATGAACAATATGTCTAGCAACAGGTGAATGGATGAAGAAAATGTATACAGTGATATCTCAGTGGTCGAACTCAATTTATTCCAAAATTGTGTTCGAATACCAAACACTTCAAGAACTGAACATATTTTTCCCGTGAGAATTAATGGAAAACCAAATAATTGGTTCTGAGGCCCCAAAATTATACTTATACATTCATTTTTCCATTACTTTAACAAATTTCACAATGACTTCTTTCTTTAACTCTATCATAATTTTCCTCTTAGTTTTACTGTTGGGGTCACTGACTTTCTTTGGACATATGGTTACAATATGTTATGCAAATAAAGGACAAAAACACAGTGATGAATGTTCTAAAACACACAAGCACTATAGGTTGTCTGGGGGACAGCATCACATAGACTGAAGTGTCACACTTTTGTAGGCGTGGCTAGAGGAGCCACACTACATGATTTACTCTCAGCCCTCACAGGTTTTTTCAAGTCTGGTTTACAGTTTGACTATTGAGAAATGTTACAAACACTGAGCAGATTTATTTTTTTGAACTTTACTTTTCAAGTAGTGGAAAGTTTGAGTTTAGAGCCTGAAAAATTATACATATATATATATATATTAGTTGTTGATAATATTATTTTTCTTCAGTCTTGAAGAAAAATAAATTAGAGCTATTTGTAGCAAAATAGATATATTTTGAGACCATAATGCTAAGGCACTAAATCAGACACAGAGATTTAATATCATTTGGTTTCATGTGTATGAGAAACCCAAAGTACAAAAGATTTTTAAAGCAAAATAAATGATGGATAAGAAACAAGGAGGTATACCTTATGCAGATGGGGAGGGCATCTGGGGATCTAGAACTAGAGGGATGTGGAGTGACAGGAGCAGAAGGTAAAGTAAGCAGATTAAGATGTGATATGTATAAGTACTAACTTCCCACCATGAATGTACTCATTATATATCACAAATATATACTAATTAAAAAATTTTAAAATATGCCAGACAAATTTCAACCAAATACTGTAAAAACCAAAATAATGGTTGTGGGCAACACACAGCTCAATTATTTAAAAAATTACTAATATTTACAAGATGCATATCAAAAAATGAACTTGACATGAGACATTTACAACACATATTGACTTTCTCATTAATAACACATGGAAATATGTCTGACAATGATCCTTAGGGGCAAGGATCAGTGAATTTCAAAACATTTACATTACAAAGAATACTGTCTGCAACAGAGGTCAAAAATTAATAGTTAATAATATTCGATGTTACAAACTTATTTTAGTATGTTTAGTATGTTTCTTTTCTAATCAGAGAAGTTGTGGATATAGGAAGATACTTAAAACTGAATTTTAATAAACACATATATCAAAAATTGTGGAACACAAGGAAAGTAGAATGTTCAGAAAAGTGCATAGCTTTAAATTGTTATATTGCAAAAGAGGAAATGTCAAATACTGAGTTACTTATAAAACTTAAAGAAAACTTAGAATAAACACAATAAAACAATCCCAAATAATGTTTAAGGGAAAAATTATAAATACAAAAGTAAAAAATTTAAGATAGGAAATATTAAACAGATCCAGAAAAACAAATCATGATTCTCCAAATAGGTAATTTTCTGGCAAGATTTACCAAGAAAAATAGAAAAGCATATATAAAAATAATAGCAATAAAAGAATGCATGGGTCCGGTGAGATAGTTCAGTGGCATAAGCATCTGCCTGGCAAGCAAGAGGTTCTGTGTTTGACTCCCAGTACCCACATACAAGAAAGTGGCCAGTGATATCACTCAGCGGCACGGGCGCCTGCTGGCATGCGAGGTCCTGAGTTTGACACCAGGTACCCACAAAGAAAAGAATGCATAACTATGTATGATACACGTTTTTTCATGAATTTGTTTATCCACTTGTATAATAGTTTTATTATAATTAATGACACAGTTGTTAAAGTTACTGGGTTTCACTGTAACATTAATATAAATGCATTTATTGTGACTTGGACCTGTCCACCTTCCCTTTTGCCCTCTCTTGTGCTCATCAGTCTTCCCTCTCTACCTTGTATTAAATGGTGCCTCAGTTCATGGACTTATTTTTTCCACAGTTCAGATTGCAAACTGAGTTGAATGAGAACCAAATCAAATTTATGACAGGTTCAATGTTGACCTCATGGGGAAATTTGATTTGGTTTTCATCCAGTTTGATTTGCTACCAGAATCATGGAGAGAATTGAGTTCATGAACTGAGGTAGCACATTCCTCTTCTTTGTTACTCCCTCTTATACTTGAGGTGTGTTTGATTTTTTTTACCACATATTATGAGAGAAAAAAACACACTATTATCTGTGTGTGTGACATTTAGCTTAAGATGATGTCCTTCAGTTCCATCCATTTTCCAGCAAATGACAGGATTTTATTCTTCTTTATAACTGAATAATTATCTATTCTGTACATATACCACATTTTATTTATCCATTCATCTATTAACTGGTACAAAGGCTGATTCTGTAGTTTGCCTATTGTGAGTTAAACATGAGAATACAGTTATCTCTTTTGTATGTTGACCTCATTTCCTTCAGAAATTTACCACTAGATCATATGCAATTTGAGTTTTTGCTTTTTCAGGAACTTCCATATTGACTATATGAATTTACCTTTCCACCAACAGTGCATAAGGGCTCATATTTTTCCATGTCCTTACCAGCTTTTGATATTTTTTTGTAATGGCCATTCTGACTAAGTTGAGAGGGAATGCTGAAGTCTTGATTTGCAATTCCCTGATGAGCAAAAATATCAAGCATTTTTTCCATGAATTTATAAGTCATTGTACTGTTATTTTTGAGAAGTGTCTGTTCAGGTCATTACCTCCATCTTTTTTATTGGGTTACTTGTTCTTTTTTAAGTTTTAATTGGATGAGTAGGTGGCAAAGATTTTCTTCCATTTTGTAGGTTGTCTCTTCAATCTGTTGATAGTTTCCTTCGTTGTACAGAATTTTCTCATTTTAATGTAATCCCATTGGTCAATTTTTTCTTATTTTTATGAAAAATGTAAAACAAAATTTCATAACAGAATAATAGGGTAATAACTGTAGTTAGTACATTGAGTATTATTATCCTTAAAGTACTTACTCAGAGTACAAGATATGGGCATAAAAATTTCTTGAAACAATATTAGCACAAACTTCTCTTTTCAATGAACTAAAAAACACTAGTAGTATAACTAACTTGCATTTATTTGTTTCTTTTCCTTTCTTTCCTTTCCACTTTCCCCCATCCTATTTTGAACAATTTCTTCCCATTTTACAATATCTATTTTACATTTTTGACCTTATTTACACTTTCAGTTTCTCACACCATGGAAACAATACGATGTTTACACACGAGACTCTGATTTATTTCACTTATGATTATGGTCTCAAGTTGCACCGATATCCCTTATAAAAATCTCTAGTGATTGACCCAGAGCTGTGGCGACTGGAAGGAAGAGGATCTGAGACAGGATGATGTTCCCACCATTGACCAGGAGCTGTGGAGGATGGTAGGAAGGGGACCAAGATGGGCTGCTGTTACCTCCATTGACAGGAGTCAGGGACAGGACACCAGTGGGAAAGCCAGCAACACAGTAGGACCCCAGCCAGAGTGCACATGATGAACAGGTGGGCTTAGTGGCATGGAAAAGTCTGAAGCAACAGTAACAATATGAACCAGCAGGTGATAAGTTAGGTGAACCAGTTTTGTGCTTGGGGACAAAGAAATGCAGAATAGAAGTGGGCAGGTAGTGCCACCTTCTTTCCTTTCCTTTCCTTTCCTTTCTTTCTTTTCCTTTCATTTCCTTTTCTTTGCCTTTATTTTCCTTATTTATTCTACTCTCTTTTCTCTTTAATTTTTTAAATGGCTGGGGAGAACTCCAGCCACAGAAAATTAATCCCACCCCAAATCCAGAGACAAAAATCAGACCCAAATCCAACACAAATCCACCTGTAATCTTGGCTAGTGTACACATTCTGGGACCAGACTTGGACCTACCACAGAACTGTAGACACAAAAAGAATCTCATTACTTTTATTTTTCCTTGTCTGATGGGGTTTCCTCTTGGTAATCTGCTCAGTTAGTGTGATTTCATTTGCTGTTTATTTTTTGTTTTATTTTTGTCATTGTTGCTGTTGCTGTTTGTGATTTTTCCCTTTCCCTTTCTCTTTCTCTCTCTGTTCTGTTTTGAACTGTTTTGTTTTTCTTTCTGTATGTTTGTTGTTTTGTGTTCCTTGTGTGTGATTATTTTTATATCCTGTTTTTTTTCTTTTTACTTTTCCTTTTCTTTTCTGCTCTCTTTTTCCTCTCATTTACAATTCAGATCCATAAACTTCCCCTTTGTATTATTGCACTCATCCTCTTCCTCTCTTTCATCAACTATTTCACTTGATTTTATGAAATATTCATGTGAGTAAACGTAGTATTTTCCATTTTTGATACACTTCAATAATCCTAGGCTTTCTCTTCCAATCCCTCCCTCTGATATCCTACAATTACCCAAAGGATGATCATCCTTTGCCTGGCAAATTTGCTCCTACTGTATTTAACACCATCTACCTCTCCATAATACTCCCTACACCTCTTAAACCACCCCCCACAAAGGGTAATATCACTCTATTAAGTGTGAAAATGTTGAATACAAGTTCCTGACATACATTCAGTTATATTATATAACTTTAAAAATTGGTCCTATGGTTAAAGATATCAAGCTAATACTTACCACAGTTTGTCAGTAGCCAGGCTGTGCTTGAGTCTATTGTTATTGCTAATGTACTACTTTAACCAGGATGCCATACTTGTTATAATCAGTTTTTTCTCCCCTGTATGACAACACAGAGATTGCAAGGGGCCGTAACCATCACCATAGTCCAGTACCAAAGGAATGGGCCTTCAGTCAAAAAGATAGCAATGCCACACTCTTAATATACTTGGAAGCTAGATTCTTGGGATAGACAGAAATACTAAGAAACACCTACATTTAGAAGACATCTTGAGAAACAGACACCACCTAGGAAAGCCTCAAAACGATGGCTAAAGCTATCTAAAATAAGAAGTCTGCAAGCATCAAGACAAAAAAAATAAAATAAAATAGCCAATAGAAAATGACCAGAGGAAGAAGCAAAATGCAACACCCAAGAAAAGTCCAGAACAAAAAGAGAAAGAGGAAACCAGAAGCCACCCATTGGAACTCACTGAAATGATAGCAGCAGAAGTAAAAAAAAAAAAACACAAATGGAAGAGGCCATAGAAAAAATAATCTTAAAGGTGCAAAGAGAAATGAAAATCAAAATGAAAAAATTAAAACAGACACAGATAAAATCATGGAGGAGGTTAGAAAAATGATAGGCATCATAAATGCCCAACATAAACAAGAAATTGAATCAATGACACAGATCCAAACAGAAATCCAGGAGGTTAAAAATGCCATTGAATATATACACAACAGATTGAATGAAGCTGAGAATAGAATATCAGGCCTAGAAGACAGGAATGTGACTAGAAACCAGGAAAAGAATGGTATCTTAAAAATAGAAAGGGACCACAAAAAATCAATCCGAAGGTTACAAGATGAAGCAAAGAAGACCAACATAAGATTGATTGGATTCATTGAGAAAGCTGGAGACTGTGCAAATGCCATTTAAAACTTCTTCACAGAAATAGTTGAAGAAAACTTCCCAAACATGGATAAATAATTTGACATACAAATAAATGAAGGGTATAGAATTCCAAATAGCCATGACCAAAATAAATCTACACCAAGGCATATAATAATCAAGATTCCAGAAATTAAACACAAGAACAAAATACTAAAACTAGAGGAAAGAAACAAATCACCTATAAAGGAAAGCCCATCAGAATCACAGCAGACTTCTCAACAGAAACTCTCAAATAAGGAGAGCCTGGAGTGAGGTATTTCAAGCCCTAAAAGCAACCTGTCTTTGATTGATATACCCAGCAAAATTATCTTTCAAATTCAATGGACAAATAAGATACTTCCATGACAAATAACAACTGAAGAAATTCACGACCACCAAAGCAGCACTACAGAATGCTGTGAAGGATATATTAAAAAGAGATAATGAAGAACACAAACACGTGAATACTAATAGAGAGAATCCCCCAAGCAGGGCAAGCAATTAAACAGAGGAGAAAAAGAACCAACAACAGGAAAATAATGTGAAAAACATAACACAATACATATCAATTATAACCTTCAATGTAAATGGTTTCAACTCACCAATCAAAATAGACTGCACGAATCGAGATAAGAATACATCAAGACAAACAGAATGCATCAAGAGACAAGATCTATTAATATGCTGCATCCAAGAAACACATTTTATCCCCCCAAAAAAACCTCACAGACTAAAAGACAAAGGATGGAAAATAATTCTCCATGCCACAGGAACCCAGAAAAAAGAGACAAGGAAGGTCACTACATACCTGTTAAGAGAAAACTCCAAGAAGAAGAGATAACAATAACAAATATATATGCACCAAACATGGGTGCAGACAACTACGTAAAACAAATATCAACAGACATGAATAACCAAATACGCACCAGTACAATTTTAGTGGTTGTCCTTAATACCCCACTATCACAAACAGATCAACCACACAATAAATCAACAAAGAAATATCAGAATGAAACCAAGCCTGGGAACAAATCAACTTGGTAGATGTCTACAGAATGTTCCACCCCAAAGCGTCAGAATACACATACTTCTCAGCTGTACATATGTTGCTTTCCAAAGTAGACCACATACTAGCCCACAAAACATTTTTAAGTAAAAGCAATCATTCCTTGCACACTATCAGACCATACCACAATGAAACTGGAACTCAAAGACAAAAGAAATCACAAAAACTATGCAAACACATGGAAATTAAACAACACACATCTGAAAAACCAATGGGTCACAGAAGAAGTTAAACATAAATTTATGCAGTATATACAATTAAATGATAATGCTTATACAACATACTGAAACTTATGGGATGCAATGAAAGCAGTCCTAAGAGGGAAATTTATAGCAATAAACTCTCATATCAGGGAAACAGAAAAAGCTCAAATAAACAGAATAATGTTGAATCAAAAACTTCTAGAAAAGAACAAATGAAACCTAAAGCTCATATGAGAGAGGAAGTTATAAAGATAAGAGCAGAAATTAATACAACAGAGACTACAAAAATACAAAGAATCAAGGAGTAAAAAGTTTGTTCTTTCAAAGAATTAATAAAATTAATAAACCATTACTCCACCTCAGCAAAAATAAGACAGAAAAAAACTGAAATTTAAGCAATTAGGAATGAAAGAGGGAAATCACAACAGATCCTATGGAAATTCAGATCATCAATATCTACAAGGAGAAACAATATTCTAATAAGAGGGAAAACACAGAAGAAATGGACAGATTCCTAGATACACCCAACTGCCAAAACTAAATCAAGAAGACATACATATTCTAAATAAACCAACATCAGCCAATGAAATTGAAAATATAATTAAAAATTTACAAAGAAAAGTCCAGGGCCTGATGGATTCACAGTTGAATTCTACAAGAAATTTAGAGAAGAACTAATGTCACTTATGCTGAAACTCTTTAAGGAAATGGAAAGGGAAGCAATACTTTGAAAATTATTTCTAGAGGTATTACCCTGATTCCAAAACCAGAGAAGATCCCAACCAAAAAAGAAAATTACAGGCTAATTTCCTTAATGAACATAAATGTAAAAATCCTCAATGAGATACTGGCATACAGAATGCAGCAAATCATCAAGAAAATTATAATCCATAACCAAGAAAGATTCATGCCATGGATGTAGGGATGGTTCAACATACACAAATCAATAAATGTAGCAGCATATTAACAGAATCAAAGACAAAAATCACATGATCATCACAATAGATGCAAAAAAGGCATTTGACAAAGTTCAACACCCATTCATGACAAAAACCCAACAGAAAATTGGAATAGAGAATCTTTATCTTAAATTGATAAAAGCCATCTATGACAAACAAACAGCTAACATCATACTGAATGGTCAAAAACAGAAAGCATTCATTCTAAAATCAGGAAGAAGACAAGGATGTCCACTATCATCTCTCCTATTCAATAGAGTTCTGGAAACATTAGCCAGGGCAATTAGACAAGAGAAAGAAATAAATGTAACACGGATAGGAAAGGAAAAAGTTAAATTATCATTATTTGCAGATGACATGATACTCTACATAGAAGACACCAAAAGCTCCACCTAAGCACTTCTAGATTCAATAACCAAATCCAGTAGCATAGCTGGATACAAAGTCAACACTCAAATATCAACAGCAGAGTAATTAGGGAAACCACACCCTTTACAATAGCATCCAAAAAAAGGAAATACTTAGGAAGCAATCAAACAAAAGAAGAAAAAGATATATACATTGACAACTACAGTACTCTGAAAAAGGAGATTGAAGAATATATTCAGAATATGGGAAGATATCCCTTGCTCAAGGATAGGAAGAACAAACATAGTGAAAATGGCCCTACTCCCAAAGCTGTTATACAGATTTAATGCAATGCCAATCAAACTACCGTTAGCATACCTCACAGAACTAGAGGAAACATTCCTAAAATTCATCTGAGACCAGAGGAGACCTAGAATAGCAAAGCAATTCTGGGCAAGAAAGGCAAGTCAGGGGAAATCACAATCCCTGACCTGAAATTATACTACAAAGCTAGTGTGATAAAATTTGCATGGTATTTGCAATAAAACAGACCTGAGGATCAGTAGAACAGAATAGAAGATGCAGATGAAAGTACAAACACACTCAGCCACCTTATATTTGACAAAGGTGCCAAACAACTTCACTGGAAGAAAGAAAGTCTTTTTAATAAATGGTGCTGGAAAAACTCTCTTTCCACATGCCAAAGACTAAACCTAGCCCCATGTCTATCACCATGCACTAAAGTCCAAATGGATCAAATCTCTAAACATTAAAACAAAACACTAAATCTACTGGAAGAGAAAATAGATAGAAGTCTTGAAGACACAGGTGTAGGCAGAGACTTCATGAACAAAAAGAAGATTGCACAGGAAATACAACAAAGAATGGCATCTTACCTTATTAAAAATCTTTTGCAAGGGAAAGGAAATCACCAACAAAGTGAAAAGTCAGCCCACAGAGTGGGAAAAATTAATAGCCAGTTGTCCCTCAGACAAAGGACTTATATCTAAATTATATAAAGAATTGAAAAATATCAGGGCCCCAAAATTCAAATAGCCAATCCAAAAGTGGGCATCTGAGATTAATACACAGTTCTCAGATAAAGAAATACAAATGAAAAATAAATATATCAAAAAATGTTCAACAACATTGGTCATCCGAGAGATGCAAATTAACACTGAGATTCCATCTCACTGCAGAAAGAATGATTATCATCAAGGAAACAACCTATAACAAATGCTGGCAGGGCTGTGTGGAAAAGGGAACACTTCTGCACTGTTGGTGGGAGTGTAGACTGGTGCAACCACTCTGAAAATCAATGTGGACATTTCTTAAAAATCTAGGATTAGAGGTCCTATTCGATGCAGCTATTCCCCTTCTGGGTATCTTCCCAGAAGAATTAAAAACATCATACCATAGTGATATATGTGCACCCATGTTTGTAGCAGCACAATTTGTAATAGTTAAATCTTGGAAACAGCCCAAATGCCCATCAACTGAGGAATGGATAAAAAATATGTTATATATATATATATATATATATATATATATATATATATATATACATATAATGGAATAATACTAAGCCATAGACCATAGAAAAGATAAACTTGGGACTTTCATAGGTAACTTTGATGGGAGAAAGGGGAAAGAAAGGAAAAGAAAAGGAAATATATATGTAAATACAAAACAGTTAAGATGGTTATACAGCTGATTTCTCTTGGTTCATTTAGGGGAAAGTTTTGTGCTAGTAATTTTCTGGACAATGTTTCATGCCTGTGTTTTCTACTCTGAATAACTACTGTGAATATAACAATGTGCAATGTGTTGATTATTGTTATTCTCCTACTAGTCAGTTTTGAAACTCTGCTGTATTGTTATTTCTTACTTTTTTCTATTTAAAATAATAAAATAAAATAAGAATCTCAAGTTTATCCTACCTTATGGCTGAGCAGTGCTCCATTTGTCAATTTTTGTACTTGTTTCCTGAGCTACTAGAATCCTATTCCGGAAATCATTGCCAGTTTTAATATCTTCATGTGTTTCTCTTGTGTTTTCTTCTAATAGCTTCAAAATTTCTGATTTTACATTAAAGTCTTTGCTTAATCTGAGTTGATTTATTTTGTAGAGGTTGAGAGATAGTGGTTTAATTTCAATCTTCTTTGTGTAGATATCCTAATTTCCTAGTACCACATTTTGAAGAGGGCATTTTTTTCTGCAATGCATGTTTTTGGGATATTGTCAAGAAGTTATTGTCTGTAGATGGATGGGTTATTTTTGGGTCCTCAATTGTGGTTTCACTGGGCTATGTGTCAGTTTTTATGTCAACATCATGAAGTTTTTAACAGTATATTTCTGTAGCATATTTTGAAATGAAGTATTATGATGTCTATGGCATTTTTCTTTTTGCTTAGTATTTGGTTGACTATTCAAGTTTCTTTGTCATTTCATATGAATTTTAGGATTTTTTTTCTAATTCTGTGAAGAATTTGATTGTTATTTTGATGGAATTACCTTGAGTCTGTAGATTCCCTTGTGTAATGCAAAGTCTATGCATCTTCTAGTATTTTCTTTAATTTCTTTGTTCAATGTTTTGTAATTTCTATCCTGGAGGTATTTCACTTGTTAGGTTTATTGTTAGGTTTATTTACTTATTTATTTATGTTTTATATGCGGTACCGGGAGTCAAACTCAGGACCTTACGCTTAACAGGCAGGAGCTTATGTCGCTGAGCCATATCACTGGCCCTGTTCGGTTTATGTTTTGAAGCTGTCATGCATGAGATTTTTTTCATCATTTCTTTCTTAATATGTTCATTACTGATACATAGAAAAGCTACTGATTTTGTGTGTTGATTTTGTGTACTGTTACTTTCACTGCATTTGATTATTGGTTCTAAATTTTTTTTATAGGCATTGATGCAAGGATTTTTAAAATAATAAAATACAAAGAACACCACCTACAAATTTAGGGACAAATTTGTCACAAGAACAAATTTGAAAATTTACTCAAAATTGACAATTTACTAGGAAAGTGTAACTTAAAATATGACTCAAGAAGAAAAAGCAAATTAAATCTATAATCATTAAAAATGCTAAATCAGTTCTTAAAAACATACAACTAAATGCAAAACAAAACTATTAATTTAGAAATAAAACAGGATCAGATATTCTTTTAGTCCACCACTAAATGAATGTCAAAATTAATGAATGAGAATTCAGGGTGACACAAGCATAGAGGAATAGCTGAAAGACTTGGAGGAGACAGGAACTGAGAAAAAATATCCAGTTTGGCACCCAATCTCCAATTAAAGCACAAGAAAATAAGATGTAACTTCTATAAGAATTTGTAAGATTGTGTTTTCCAGAAAACATTGGGATTAACAATAAATTAAAAACCAAGATCAAATCCTGATTACACATTCTCAAATCTTTGCAATAGAGACTTGGGAAAATGGTCGAGTAGCAATCAGGAGGAAAATACAGTTTCTCTAGGACTCAAAATCCAGAGATCTGAAAAATATCAACGTAGTGAACAGAAAAATATAATTAGATCCCCAGGAATTGGGAGGGTGCTGACAGGAACATTAAAAAATACACAGTAGCTAGAGAGATGGAGCACATTGTGAAGCAAAAAGCAAAGCTATCTGGAAAGCTCACCCTGGTACTGAGGGAGGGACAACAGTCTTTGAAGACACAAGGTAAGCCCCCAGGGTTGGCAGTTTCAGGGAAACATAATGAACAGATCCAAGAACACTAGCCTCAAGAATATCCCATGACTAGTGTAAACTACAAAAGTATCATGTGGTTTTACTCCAAAATTGATACGTTCTGCATGGTAGGCTTGAGCCAGAAATGAAATCTAATGAAGCTCTCACTATATTCTCTACCATATTCTCTATGTCAAGTGCATATTTACTACATAAAATTTTCTTATTTGTCTTAGATCTTCCTATATAACTATTAACCTTGTACTTAGCATTAAAGGAGACAAAGTATAAGCTATTACAGCTTGTCATTTTACAGTTTGTGTTTGATACTATTGTTACTAATGAATGTGCTAAGATAGCCAACGTGACATAGCTATTCTGATCAATTGATCCTCCTTGAATGCCAATATCTATATTATATGAGGGCTATAAATAATACTATAGCCCAGTACTAAAGAACTAGATTTTAGACCAAACAGGCAGCAAACTTTCATCAATAATAAACAGATGAGGTAGGATACTGGGACAGACTCAAAGGCCAAAAGTCATCTACAACTAGAAAGCAGCTCTGAAAAGTAGTCATTACCTAAATAGCTCCTGATACTAGCAATAAAACTATTTACCATAAGAAATTTACAAGCCTCCATACAGAAAACAAATAAAACTAAAAATAGAAAATGAGAAACAATGGAAGCAAGATGCAACCCACAAAAACCAATTTGCCCAAAGGAAGTCCAGAAACCATTGAAGTAGAACAAATCAAATGCTTCTCAGCCTGATTTTATGAAATATTAGCAGTGGAAGTAACAAAGCAGATAAGTAAGTCTCTAGAAAAAATCAAAACACAAATAATTACACAGATAATGAAAGAGATGATGATTATAATGAAGAAATGTTGAGTAGATACAGATAAAAAACAGGAACTGATACCATGAATGCCCAACATAGGAAAAACCTGGATTCCATAAAACAGATTCAAACAGATATCCAGGAGACTAAAAATTTTGTTGAAAGGCTATGCAGCAGAATCAACCAATGTGAAGATAAAATATCAAATCTAGAAGACAGGGTTGTGGTTGGCAATAATCAAATGAAAGACTTCTTAATATAGCAAAGGATAATGAGAAAATAACCCAAAAGCTGCTAGACGATGCAGAAAATCTAATATAGGATTAACTGGAATCAATGAAAAATCAGAAGATAACACAAAGGACAAAAAACCTGTTCACTGAAGTAATAGCAGAAAACTTTGCAAGCATGGGAAAATAATTTGACATTCAGATAAGTGATGCATATAGAACCCCAAATATCATGATGAAAAATAAACCATACCAAGGCATATAATTGCCAAGATTCCAGAAATTCAACACAAGAACAAAATATTAAAGCAGTTAGAGAAAAGAAACAAATCACCTATAAAGGAAAATCCATCAGAATCACAGCAGGCTTCTCTTGACAGAAATGCTTAAGTCAAGGAGAGATTAAAGTATTCCAAACCTTGAAAGAAAACAATCTCCAACACAGATTGTTGGATGCTACAACATTACCTTTCAGATACTTCCATGATAAAGAACACCTGAAGAAATTCATGACCACAAAATCAGTCCTCCAAACAGTGCTGAAGGATATTCTAGAAAGAGACAATGAAGACAAAAATTCCAAGAATCCCAATAAAATGGATCAAATAACTAAATAGAAAGGAAAGAAAGGGAACCAATAACAATAATATAATGGCAAGGGTAAGTCAATACCTATCTGATATAATCATCAATATAAATGCCCTCAATTCACTAATAAAAAGAAACACATTGGCAGAACAGATCAAGAAACAAGATCCAACAATATGCTGCATACAAGAAACACACTTAACCCAAAAATAAATCTGTAGACTGAATGTTCAAGGGTGGAAAACAGTACTTCATGCAACAGGATCCTGAAAAAAGCAGGAATAGCTATTTTATTTGGAGACAATGAGAATTTCAAGCAAAGACTGGTAACAAGAGACAAAGAAGATTACTACATACTCATTAAGCAAACAATGCAAGAGGAAGAGATAAAAATCAAAGATATACAAACACAAAATACTGGCACACCCAACTATATAAAATGTAATTAATATGAAAAATCAGAAAAACACTAATAAAAATGTAATAGGGGCCTGTTATGGCTCATATCTAGGTGTGCCCCAAAGCCTCATGCTGTCATAGGTGGGGCTTTTTGGAGTGGGCTTGATCTTGGGTGTGTGCTGCTGGGATTAAGCACACACCCAATGTGTGTGAGGCTGGGATTGATTCATGGTGCAATGTTACAATTAAGATTGCCTCCCACTGTGTGTGAGTGCTCTTTGCCTTAAGGGTGGGTAAACTGAAAAAGACATAAGGGACAGAAAGAGGATCACTGCTTCTTGCTTGTCACTTGTTGTTGGCTGACTTCTGCCTTCAGCCTCCCATGAAGTGTTTCTCCTTGGTGATGACCCTCTGCCATACCACCCTCCTTTAGAGCCAGCCAACTATGAACTCAAACCTCTACAAGCTGTGATCGAAATAAACATTTCCTTCTTTAACTTTGAGTGTTGGATATTTCATCTTGGCAGTGAGAAAACTAAGATAGAGAGCTCAACACCTCACTGTAACAAATAGACAGAATAATTAGGCAAAAAAAGTAAACAAAGAAAAATATTAGAGCTAAACCACACCTTTGAACAAATGGACTTAATAAATATCTACCATGTGTTGAACCCAATAACAGAATACACTTTCTTCTCAGCAGCACATGGGACTTTCTACAAAATATACCACATACTAGCTCATAGAACATCCTTAAGTAAATGCAAATGAATTGAAATTATCCCATGCATTATCATCAGATCACAGTGCAATGAAATTGTAAATAAACTGCAAAAGAAATAAAAAAATAATAGACACATGGAAATTAAATAGTAACATCCTGGCCAAACATTGGGTCACAGTTGAAAGCAAAGAAATTAGACAATTTGTACAATTAAATGACAATGCCAATATGATATACCAGCATTTATGGGAAAAAAATGAAAGCGGTCTTATGAAGGAAGAATATAGTAGTGAATACCCACATGAGAAAAAGAGAGCAAGCTCAAATTAATAGACTAATGTTGACCCTCAAGTTTCTAGAAAAGAAGAGCAAGTTAAATTCTAAGCTCATACAATTAAAAAAATTATAAAGATCAGCACAAAAATTAATGCAATTGAGACTAAAAACATACAATGAATCAAGGAAACAAAGAGTTGATTTTTTGAGAGATTACACAAAATAGATAAACCCTTGGCCAACCTTATCAAAACAAGAAAAGAAAATGCCTACAGCCACGTAATTAGAAATGAAAAGGGCAGAATTACAACAGATCCTATGAAAATCCAGAAGATCAGCAATGCCTACTTTTGAATCTGTACTCCAGTAAGATGGAAAATTCAGAAGAAATGAATAGATTCCTAGATGCATATCAATTACAAACCTGAATCAAGAAGATCTAAAAATTTTAAATAACCCAATATCAGTTAAAGAAATTGAAGAAGTACTATAATAAAAATAAATATCAAGAAAGAAAAGCCCAAGTCCTGATGGATTCATGGATGAATTCTACAAGAACTTTAGGGAAGATCTAATGTCATCACTCCTGAAATTATTTAATAAAACTCAAATGGAAGCAGTACTCACAAAGTTATTCCTAGGAACAAGCAGTACCTTGCTGTCAAAATTAGAGAAGGATCCGGGACAAAAAAGAGAACCACAGGCCAATTTCTTCAATCAACATTAGAAATAATCATCTTCAATATGATACTGGCAATTGGAATGCAGCAAATCATAAAAGATGTTATACACCAGGACCAAGTAGGATTCATCCCAGGGGATACAGGGATAATTCAACATATGTAAATCAATTAATGTAATACAATACATTAACAAAACCAAGGACAAAAACCATGGGATCATCTCAATATATGCAAAAAAAGCACTTCACACAAGCCAACACTTATTCATGATAGATATCCTACAGAAAACTGGAATAGATTTTCTTTATCTCAATCTAATAAAAACCATTTGGACAAACCAACAGCCAACATCATTCTAAATGGGCAAAAACTGAAAGCTTTCACTCTAAAATCAGGAACAAGACAAGGATGCCCACTATCATCACTCCTATTCAGTATAGTTCTGGACGCGTTAGCCAGAGCAATTAGGTAAGAGAAATAAATGAAAGGAACATGGACAGGAAAGGAAAAATTTTAACTATCATTATTTGTGGGAGAAATGATTCACCAAATAGAAGACCACAAAACCTAGAACACCACCAAACCAAAAGACTCTTAGATTTAATAACCAACTTTGTTATAGCAGGATACAAGGTCAACACTTAAAAATCAATAAAATTCCTCTACTCAAATAACATACTCACTGAGACAGAAATTAGGGAAACAATACCTTTCACAAGGGCATCAAGAAAAATGAAATCCTAGGATTCAATCTAATGAAGGAAGTAAAAGATCTTTACATTGAAAACTATACTACTCTGAAAATGGAGATTGAAGGAGATTTCAGAAAATTTATCCCCTGTTCTTGGATAGACAGAACCAATATAGTGTAAATGGACATACTTCCAAAACTGTTATACAGATTTAATGCAACCCTGATCAAAATACCAATAGCATACCTCACAGAACTGGGGAACAAGTCCTAAAATTCATTTGGAACCAGAAGAGACCTAGAATAGAAGAAGCAATTCTGGGCTCAAATGCAAGGCGGGAAGCATCACAATCCCTGACTTGAACTTATACTACAAAACTACCATGATAGAAACAGCATAGTAATGGCAAAAAAAGCCCCAAGGATCAACAGAACAGAAAAGAAGATACAGAAAATACTCCACACTCAGCTACCATAGCTTTGACAAATGGGTCAAAAACCTTCACTGGAAATAAGATAGCCTCTTTAAGAAATGGTGCTGGGGGCCAGTGAGATGGCTCAGCAGCATAAGCACCTGCCTGGCAAGCGCAAGGGCCCGAGTTTGACTCCCATAGCCCAATATGAAAAAAGGGCCGGTGATATCGCTCAGCGGCATGGGTGCCTGCTGACACGAGAGGTCCTGAGGTCGACCCCTGGTAGCCACAAATAAAAAAAAAAAAAAAAAAAGAAATGGTGCTGGGAAAACTGTGAAGATTAAACCTAGAAATATATTTGACTTCAATAAAGTAAAATCAAAATGGATCAAAGATATAAATATTAAAATGGAAACACAGGCTTCTGGAAAAAGATGGCGGATCTGTAAGAAGCAGACAGTGAACCTCTCCAAAAGTCGCCATCTGGACACTGGAATACAGTGACTGGAGGAGGACAAGAAAGAGGGAAGTGGCTCCCATGGACCCAGGAAAGTTCTGAAGCGCAGTTTGGGGCCCACGGAGAAAGTGAAGAGAGAAACTCCAACAAAGAAGGAGGAGGTGGCCTCCAGCGCCATTTCCTGTGTCAGGAATCCCGACGCGACTGAAGCGGTTCAAATCTACAGACACGTGGTGACTGCCGGCACCCCCGGGGGCCTCCACGGAGGAACACGAGAAGCGGCAGTGCAGAGCAGCAGCAGCCGTGAAGGACACACTGACTGGCGGTGTGTACTGACACCCAGCCATCCCACATGAGAGAGCGACTAGCTGGGGGCCATTGTGGGGGGGCAGCAGCTGAACTTGAATCTCAGGGCGGCTGCCACTCCATCCACGGTTCCAGCGAGGACCTCTGCAGAGGAACGCAAGACGCCGCGGTACAGAGAAGCAGCGGCTGTGAAGGACACACTGACTGGTGGTGAGTGCTGATGCCCAACCATCAGGCACGCAACAGCCACTAGCCAGGCGCCATTGTGGGGGGGGCAGCAGCTGAGCTCAGAACTCAGGGAGGCGCCACTCCATCCATGGCTACAGTGGGAACCTCGGCGGTGTAATGCGAGACGCCACGGTACAGAGCAGCACCAGCCGAGAGGGACACACTGACTGGCGCTTTTCTTCCTGGTATTCCAAGAATCTCCTAAGAGTTTGAAATACTAGCAATAAAGCAACCTATCATAAGCAATTTACAAACAGCATCCCAGGAAATAAACTAAAGAAAGAAAAGAAAATGAGATGACACTTAAACAAGATGCAGCCCCACACATCCAGTTCACCAAAGGTAAACCCAGGGGGCAGTGAGGTGGGACAATCCAAAAGCCACCCACCTGACATCTCTCAAGTGGTAACAACAAAGCAGTTGAATGAGGCTCTGGAAAAATTTAAATCAGAAATAATTTCTCAGATAACTGCAGAGATAATGTCCACAATGAAGACCATGCTTAAGGATGCTAGAGCAGACACAGACAAAAAAAATAGACGAGCTTAAGAAAATGATGGAAGCTATGAATGCTCAGCATAGGAAAGAAATGGACTCCATAAAGCAGATTCAAGCAGATATCCAGGAGAACAAAAATTCCATTGAAAGTATTTGTAGCAGATTAAGCCAATATGAGGACAGGATCTCAGATATAGAAGACAGGCTTGCAATTAGTGATCATGAAAAGAAAGAATTCTTAAAAACAGCAAGGGACAATGAAAAATCAATCCAGCAACTGCTAGATGACGCAAAGAAGAATAACTTAAGATTGATTGGAGTCAATGAAAAAGCAGGAGATAGCATAAACGACATCAGAACACTGTTCACAGACATTATCACAGAAAATTTCCCTGGTAGAGAAAAAGAATTTGATGTTCAGATAAGTGAGGCTTATAGAACTCCAATTAGCCATGATCAAAAAAAATCTTCAGCCAGGCATATCATAGTCAAGATTCCAGAAATTCAACATAAGAGTAGAATCTTAAAAGCTGTTAGAGAAAAGAGACAAATCACCTATAAAGGAAAGCCCATCAGAATCACAGCGGACTTTTCAGCACAAGCCCTCAAGTCAAGAAGAGCTTGGAATGATGTATTTCAAGTTCTAAAGGAAAATAATCTTTGACCTATATTGATGTACCCCGCAAAACTATCCTTCAAAACTGATGGAGAAGTAAAATACTTCCATGAAAAAGAACATCTGAGAAAATTTATAACCACCAAACCAGCACTCCAAAATGTTCTGAAGGACATTCTAGAAAAGGATAACAAGGACTACAACTTCAGAAACCCCAACAGAAGGAATCCACCAGGCAGAGCAAATGATTAAAGAGAGGGAGGGAAAACAAAAAATAAAAGAAGGAGAGCCAAAAACAAGAAAATAACGTGACAAGGATAAGTCAATACATTTAAGTTTTAACCATTAATGTTAATGGTCTCAATTCACCAATCAGAAGGCACAGACTGGTGAATTGGATCAAGAAGCAAGATCCAACAATATGCTGTATACAAGAAACACATTTAATTCAAAAAGAAATCCATAGACTGAAAGTCAAAGGATGGAAAACAATACTCCATGCGACAGGAACCCAGAAAAAAGCAGGGGTAGCTATTCTTTTCACAGACAAAGTGAATTTCAAGCCAAGAATGATTCATAGAAATAAAGAAGGTCACTACATCCTTGTAAAGGGAACATTCCAAGAGGAAGAGATAACAATCATAAATATATATGCAACAAATACCAGTGGACCCAACTATATAAAACAAATATTAATGGACATGAAAAACCAAATAAGCACTAATACAATTGTATTGGGGGACCTCAATACTCCACTGTCACAAAAGACAGATCAACTAGACAAAAAATCAACATGAAATATTAGAACTGAACCAAACTTTGGAACAAATGGACTTAGTAGATGTCTACAGAGTGTTCCACCCCACAACATCAGAATACACATTCTTCTCAGATGCACATGGGACATTCTCCAAAATAGACAACATACCAGCTCATAGAACCTGCTTAAGTAAATGCAAAGGAATTGAAATTATCCCATGTATATTATCAGACCATAGTGCAATGAAATTGGAAATCAATGGCAAAAGAAAACACAAGAATTTGCTAAACACATGGAAATTAAATAGCACCCTACTGAACAACCAATGGGTCACAGATGAAATTAAAGAAGCAATTAGACAGTTTCTGCAACTGAATGATAATGACAGTGCAACATACCGGAACTTATGGGATACAATGAAAGCAGTTCTAAGAGGGAAATTCATAGCATTAAATTCCTATATCAGGAAAACAGAGCAAGCACAAATAAACAACCTAATGGTGAACCTCAAACTTCTAGAAAAAGAAGAGCAGGCTAAGCCAAAAGCTCGTACAAGAGAGGAAATTATAAAAATCAGAGCAGAAATTAACGTATTGGAGACTAAAAAAACAATACAAAGAATCAAGGAATCAAAGAGTTGGTTCTTTGAAAGATTAAATAAAATCGACAAACCCTTATCCAACTTTATTAAAAAAAGGAAAGAAAGTACTCAAATCCATGCAATTACGAATGAAAAGGATGATATCACAATGGACCCTGCAGAAATCCAGAAGATCATCTATACCTACTTTGAAAACCTGTATTCTACTAAGATGGAAAATGCAGAAGAAATAGACAGATTCCTAGATACATATGAATTACCAAAGCTCAACCAAGAAGATATAAAAATCCTAAATAAACCAATAACAATCAATGAAATCGAAGATGTAATTAAAAACTTCCCAACAAAGAAAAGCCCAGGCCCCGATGGATTCACTGCCGAATTCTACAAGAAATTTAGAGAAGACCTAACACCACTACTTCTCTTTAATGAGATTGAAACTCTTAATGAGAGTTGAAAGGGAAGCAATACTCCCAAATTCATTCCTGGAAGCAAGCATTACCTTGACACCAAAACCAGAGAAGGACCCAACGAAGAAAGAGAGCTACAGACCAATCTCCCTAATGAACATAGATGCAAAAATCCTCAATAAGATACTGGCAAACAATGCAGCAAATCATCAAGAAGATTATACACCATGACCAAGTTGGATTCATCCCAGGGATGCAGGATGGTTCAACATACGTAAATCAATAAATGTAATACACCATATTAACAGAACCAAGGACAAAAATCATATGATCATCTCAATAGATGCACAAAAAGCTTTTGACAAAGTCCAGCACCTTTTCATGATAAAAACCCTACGGAAAATTGGAATAGATGGTCTTTATCTCAATCTGATAAAAGCTATCTATGACATACCAACAGCCAATATCATACTAAATGGACAAAAACTGAAAGCTTTCTCTCTAAAATTAGGAACAAAACAAGGATGTCCACTGTCCCCACTCTTATTCAACATAGTCCTGGAAACTTTAGCCAGAGCAATTAGACAAGAGAAAGAAATAAAAGGAATTATGATTGGAAAGGAAGAAGTTAAATTATCATTATTTGCAGATGACATGATACTCTACGTAGAAGACCCCAAAAACTCCACTAAAAAATTGCTAGATTTAATAAGCAAATTCAGTAGTGTAGCTGGACACAAAGTCAATACTCAAAAATCAATAGCCTTCCTGTACACCAATAACAAACTCACTGAGAGAGAAATTAGGGAAACAAACACCTTTCAAAATCACATCTAAAAAAATGAAATACCTAGGAATCAATCTCACAAAGGAAGTAAAAGACCTCTACACTGAAAACTACAGTACTCTGAAAAAGGAGATTGAAGAGGATATCAGAAAATGGAAAGACATCCCTTGCTCTTGGCTCGGAAGAACCAATATAGTGAAAATGGCCATACTTCCAAAACTGTTATACAGATTTAATGCAATTCCAATCAAAATTCCAACAACATATCTCACAGAATTAGAGAAAACAACCCTAAAATTCATCTGGAACCAGAAGAGACCTAAAATAGCAAAGACAATTCTGGGCAACAAAAGCAAGGCAGGGGCATCACAATCCCTGATTTGAAATTATACTATAAAGCTACTGTGATAAAAACTGTGTGGTATTGGCAAAAAAACAGACCTGAAGATCAATGGAATAGAATAGAAGATGCAGAAACAACCCCAGACATACTAAGCCACCTTATCTTTGACAAAGGTGCCAAACACATTTACTGGAAGAAAGATAGCCTCTTTAATAAATGGTGCTGGAAAAAATTGGCTCTACACATGCTGAAGATTAAAATTAGACCCGTATCTTTCACCGTGCACTAAACTAAATTCAAAATGCATAAAAGAACTAAATATTAAAACAGAAACATTAAATCTCCTGGAAAATAGAATAGGAAAAACTCTTGAAGACATTGGTGTAGGCAAAGACTTTATGAATAAAACCCCCATCGCACAAGAAGTATCACAAAGATTCAACAACTGGGATCTCATCTTATTAAAAAACTTTTGCAGAGCAAGAGAAACCACCAACAGAGTGAAGAGACAACCCACAATGTGGGAAAAACTGTTTGCCAGCTGTTCCTCAGACAAAGGATTACTATTGAGAACATACAAAAAACTCAAAAAAGCAGACCTCCCAAATTTAAAGACCCAATCTAAAAATGGGCATCTGAGATGAATAAACACTTCTCAGATGAGGAAATACAAATGGCAAATAAATATATGAAAAAATGTTCAACATCACTAGTCATCCGAGAGATGCAAATTAAAACAACACTGAGATTCCATCTCACCCCAGAAAGAATGGCTGTTATCAAGAAGTCAACTAATAACAAATGCTGGAGGGGCTGTGGGGAAAAGGGAACCCTTCTCCACTGTTGGTGTGAGTGTAGACTGGTGCAACTACTGTGGAAATCCGTGTGGAGACTCCTCGAAAAACTGGGATTGCAGGTCCCATTTGACCCAGATGTTCCACTTCTGGGTATCTTCCCAGAAGAATTAAAAACATCGTACCACAGTGATATATGTGCACCCATGTTTATAGCAACACAATTTGTAATAGCTAGATCGTGGAAACAACCCAAATGTCCATTAACCGAGGAATGGATAAAAAAGATGTGGTATTTCTATAAAATGGAATACTATTCAGCCATAAAGAAAGATAAAGTGGAAACTTTTATAGGTAAATGGATGCAACTCAAGAAAATACTCACAAGCAAAATAAACCGGATGCACATCTGTAAACATCGTATTGTCTCCCTAGTATGAAAATGCAATTTCACTGTGACTATTCCATTCCTTAGTCTTCTATTTTTACCTAGCTTTTACATGGCTTAATCTTATACTGAGTAATATTTTTCTCCAAAAGGTATTTGTACATTCTCTAATGCTTGAGTTTGTTAATACATGAGAATGTTTACTTGTTGTCTTTAAAAAAAATAAATAAATAGATAAAAAAAATAAAAATAAAATGGAAACACAGGGCCAGTGAGATGGCGCATCGGCATAAGTGCCTGCCTGGCAAGCGCAAGTGCCTGAGTTCGACTCCCAGAACCCACGTATGAAAAAAGGTCCGGTGATACCGCTCAGGGGCACGGGCACCTCCTGGCACATGAGGTCCTGAGGTTGACCCCTGGCACCCACAAAAAGTAAATAAATAAATAAATAAATAAATAAATAAATAAATACAATGGAAACAGAACCTGCTGGAAGGTAGAATGGATAAAATTTTTGAATACATAGATGTAGGCTAAGACTTTATAAACAAATCACAATCACACAGCAAAAATTACAAGGAATCAACAACCAGGATCACATCATATAAAAAGCTTTAGAACAGCAAAAGAAGCCCACCAACAGAATGAAGAGAAAATTCACAGAATGGAAAAAATCTCTTTACCAACTATTCCTCAGACAAAGGACTAATATATAGAGAACTCAATTTAAAGACCCAATCTAAAAATTGGCATTTGTAATGAATAGACCCTTCCCAGATAAAGAAGTACAAACAACAAATAAATATATAAAAATGTTCAACACCACTGGTTATTTGATAAATACAAATTAAAACAACACTGTTATTCCATCTCACTCCAGAAAGAATGACTCTTATCAAGAAATCAGCCAATATGAAATGCTGGTGATGCTGTAGAGAAATAGAACGCTTGTCCACTGTTCCTGGGAGTGTAAATGGTACAACCACTATGGAAACCAACACGGAATTCCCTCAAAAAACTAAAACTAGAGTTTTTGTTTGACCTAGCCATTCCCCTTCTTGGTGTCTTTTTGAAAATATTAAAAGCCTCATACCACAGTGATATATCCACATCCATGTTTACAACAGTGCAATTTATTATAATTAAGTCTTGGAAACAGACCATATGCCCATCAACAGGTGAATGGATAAAGTAAACGTGGTTTTTATATATAATGGAGTACTATTTTGCTATGAAGCATAAACCTGAGACATTTTTAGGTAAATGGATGTATCTCAAGAACATAATTTTAAGTGAAATAAATCAGAAAACCATGTTTAAATATCACACTATTACTCTTGTGTAAGAAACCCAAAGGGTAGATGAGGAGCAAAATGTAGGGCCAACATTGGGAAATAGGTAGAAAATGTTCAAATGCGAAGGGAACAAATGAGTGGGTGGAGGAAGGTAAGCAAATTAATAGGGATAAAATAAAGAATGGAAGAAAACAATGGAAACAAAGTTTCATAAATGAGGAGGGGAAGATGTGTTGAAGGGAAGGGAGGGAAATCGGAAAAGTACAATTTAGATTTATTATGTACAGGTACAGCTTCCTATGATGAATGTGGTAATTATGTATAGGAAACATGTACCAATACAAATTAATTAAATAAATAAATATATGAGAAAAGACAACAATGAAACACCTCCACAAACTCCAATTTCCCCAAAATTCATATCTGGGACATCAAATGAGAGGTAATCATAAGCTATACAGCTGAATTATTCAATATGTTAAAAGCTGGGATTTCAAAATTATCAATAATTTGCTCAGTAAGCACAAAAGATTAACAAACTGAAAATGAACTTCACAAAAAGAGAACACCACCTTTACATAAAAAAACTAATAAAAAAACTAGACACATTTTAAAAATGATACAAAACATGAATGACCAGTTTAGCAAAGAATTTGAGCCCACAAAAACACCAAACAGAAATCGAGATTTAAGACTTTGCTGCAAGTATGGGAAGCATAAGTGACTAATGTGTGTACAGAGTGTCAGTTAGAAGATAGTGCTGATGTTGGTGACAAATTACTCAAAAATACCTTGAAAACAAAAACATAACATGGAAAATGGATCCAAAAACTTGCAGACTACAAAAAGAAGACTAATCTAAGATTATTTGTAATAAGTGAAAAGCAGAAGAGAACACAAATAACATAAAGAACTATTTACAGAAATGATAGCAGAAAGTTTTCCAAATATGCAAAAAGATATAACGTACAGAGAAGTGAAGTGCATAGAACACCAAATAGTCTACATCAGAAAAGAAATTTTACATGTTACCTCATAGTATCCCAGGAGTCCAAAACCAGGACAGAATAGTAAAATCTGTTAGAGAAAGGCAATGAATCACTTATAAAAGTAAACCCAGTTTACAGCAAACTTCTCAACACAAACCTTAAAGCCCAGGAGAGGTTGAAATTAATTTGTTCAAGCCCTAAGAAAGCAACTTCCAACTCAAACTAATATATCATGTGTCTTAGTTATTTTCTCATTGCTGGGACAAAATATCCAGCATCCACAAGTTAAGAAGGAAAGGTTTATTTTAGGTCATGGTTTGTAGAGGATTCAGTCCATAGTAGGGTGACTCCAAGGCAGAGAGAAATGACATTTGTGAATGGTAGAGGACATACAGTCCAGTCCATGGCCTAGCAGGCAGGAAGCACCAAAGATTCTTTCTTTTTTCTCTTTTTATTTTATCCAAGCTATAAGCCCATTGGTTAATGTGTCCATACTCAGTGTGGGTCTTCTTTCTCCAGTAAATTCAGCATTCACACAGAGGACTATGCTAAACCAATGAGTGGATGAATCTAATACCACATACCCATCATCGAGTCACTGCCAAAAGCCACACCTATGAGTTCATGAGGTTTTGAGTGGACATGCATATATAAACCATAAAATCCTGGAAAACTGTTTTTCAAAATGGATGGAGAAATAAGGACTTTCATGACAAAGAGAACATTAAAATATTCATGGCCACTAAACTAGCATTGCCAAAAATTCTCAAGGATATCCTATGAAGAGAAAATAAAGCCAATGATGGTAAAATGTCTAATAATATAAATAAGTAATGTGGCAAACAATTAAGCAGAGGGGCAAAAATAATCAGCAACAGGAAACTAATGCAATGACAGGAATAAGTTAATACTTTTTAGTAACAACTTCAATGCGTATGGCCTCAATTCCCATTCAAAAGACACAGATTGACACAATGGAGCAAGAAACAAAACCCAATAATATGCTGTACACAAGAAAAATATATAATCCAAGAAGAAATATGCAGAGTAAAAATCAAAAGATGGAAAAATATTCCATGCTAGCTAAACCTCAAAACAAGCAGTGGTAGCTATCCTATTTCAGACAAAGTGGACTTCAAGCTCCAACAAAACAGAAGAGACCAAAGAAGGTCACATACATATTGGTCAAGGGAACAATTCAACAAGAGATAACAACTATAAACATATATGCACTGAACTCCAGTGCATCCAACTTCATAAAACAAACACCACTCAGCATAAAAGATCAGATAAACATTAACACAACTGTAGCAAAAGACCTCAATACCCCTCTTTTGAAAATGGACAGATCTACCAAACAAAGATTCAGTAAAGAAAAATCAGAGTTGAACCAAAACTTTAAAAAAAATAGACTTAAATGATGTCTACAATGTGTTCCAGCAAGCAACAAAATACACATTCTTTTCAGCAGCACATGCAACTTTCTCTAAAATAGACCACAAGCTATCTCATGAAGCATGCTAAAATAAATGCACAAGAATTGAAGTTATACGATGCATACTATAATGCTAGCCCAATGAAACTAGAAAACAATGACAAAAATAAATCACAGAAATTATGTGAACACATGGGAAGTAAATAATACACTCTTGAATAAACAATCAATTGATCACAGAAAATAAGGAAGAAATAAAACAGGTACTAAAATCAAATGATACTACCAGTACAATATACCAGAACTTACGGGACACAATGAAAGAATGTTTTTAGAGGTAAGTTTATAACTGTGAATGCCCACATCAGAAAAATTAGTGTGCCCAACGCAAACCAAGAAAATATAAAAACCCAGAATAAGTCACTATCAGGTCATGAAAATGATGCAGTAATAAAAATCCTACCAACAAAAACCAAGCCCATGACTCAATTCTACAAGAACTTCAGGGAATATCCAATGCCAATATTCCTCAACACATTAATAAAAATAAAAGGGAAGGAATGCTCACAAAGTCATTCCTGGAAGCTAACATTACTGTAATTCCAAAACCAGTTGAGAATCTAACCAAAAGAGAGAACTACAAGACAATTTCTTTTATGAACTAGATACAAACATCCTCAACAAGTTACTGGCAAACAATGCAACAAAGTATCAAAAATAGTATCAAAGTATCAAAGCAGACTTCATCCCAGGCATGCAGGAATGGTTTGACATATGCAAGTCAACAAACATAATCAAGGACAAAATCGCATGATCACCTCAAGAGACACAGAGAAAGCCTTTGACAAATCTAACATCCATTCATAATGAAAATCCTAAAGAATATAATCGTAGAAGGATCCTACTTCAATCTGATAAAATTTATTTATGAGAAAGCTACTTCCAATGGCAGAAAGAATCAACAAACAGAGTCATGTCAAATAAGGACATTCTGCACAACAAAGAAGGCATTCAACAGAGTGAAGAGACAACATAGGGAATGAGAAAATATTTTGCCAGCTATTCCTTGGACATAAGACTAATATCTAGAACATACGAAGAACTAAAAAAAAGTTATGCCTCCCAAAATAAAAGAGCCAATCAAAACACAGGAAACAGAAATGAATAGACACATCTCAAAAAAAGAAGTAGAAATAGCCAATAAATATGTCAAAAATATTCAACATTTCTGGTCATTCAAGAAATACAAGTTGACTGAGTGTGGTGGTGCATGCCTGTAATGTCAGCACTTGGGAAGTTGAGGCAAGACTGTTGCCATGAATTTGAGGCTATCCTGGGCTATATAGTGAGTTCAAGGCCAGGCTGAACTACATAGCAAGACCTTCTTTCAAAAAACAAAACTAAAAAATCCAAATTAAAACAAGCCTAGGATTCAATCTTACTCCAGAAAAAATGATTATCAACAAAAATCAAACAATAAAATGCTGCAGAAAATTTGGAGGGAAAGACACCCAAATTGTTGGTAAGAATATAAACTAGTTCAACAACTGACACTGGAATCATAGCACACAGAATGCAGGTTAATATTTGTAGCATTAAATTAATGCAGTCAACTGTCTCCTAAAAACTCATGAAAAACAAATCAACATTCTCCTTTGAATTTAGATAAATCTCATGACATAATATTCATAATATACAGAATGCAATCCAAAATTACTCATCATAGAAATGGAAAATAAAACAGGAAAATCTCAATCAGAAGGAAATAGTCAACAAATGCCCACTCTGGGAAGGCACCAATGTTGGAATCATCAAACAAAGCTTTCAACTAATTAAAATAACAATGCTCCAAAGAGTAAGGGTGAGCACACTTGATAGGAACAGAAAGATATAAACTTTTATCAAGGAAACAAAAATTTGAAGAACAAAATGGAAATTTTATAACTGGATCACCTAATAAACAATTTTTAAAACACTGTATGAGATCAATAGCAGAATGATGATGAAAGAAAAGAGTGTATGAACATGAAGATAAAGAAGTAAATGAAAACAAAATTTAATTCTGTGGTAAGATGAATAAAACTGGCTGTGGTGATGAAAGAACTGACAAATACAGGACAGAATGAAAAAGACTAAGAATGGTATGCATATAAATAAGGACATTTAATTTTTTAAATTATGGTCTGCCTAACTGCTTCTCCCATTTTGATTTAGTTAATATGAAGTTGGTCTGGCTTTTTTAATTTGAAGTCTCCTGATAATCCCATTCCCTAAATCCATATTGAGAATCATTAAAAGAGAAAATGCCAAAAATGTTTAAGGACCAGCAGTGTTTCATAAAAGAATGCTTGAGAAGCATAAACTTGGAAAATATGTGGCATGTTGGGGAGATGAGAATACATTCATTAATTGTATGAACATATATGGTAGATAGTAGTAAGATGGAATTTGAGATGGGGAGGTAGCACATAGAAAACTAAACTGAAAAGATAAGTTGATATACTATTTTCAATGGTCTTGAATGCTATGTCATGGAATTTTCTTATAGAATACATTCACTATCTTTTTCTTGAATAAACACCTGTATTATAGCCTAAGTTCCGTGCACAGATATTCTGGTGTGAGGTTTCATAAGATAGCTCATGAATTATTTTATTTTATTTTATTTTAGAGATGAAAAAGCATTTCAAAAAAAAAAAAGGTAAGAGAGTAACAATAGTAAATACTTTCTGAAAAATTATCTTCAAAGTAATTATTTATAGTACAAGATACAGGTTTGAAAAATTATCCAAACAGTATTAGCTCAACCTTGGCTTTCAATGAACTAAGAGAAACTAGTAGCATACTATATTAATTTTATATACATATATATAATATATATATATATATATATATATATATATATATATATATTCTTTTTCCTTTTCCCTTTCTTCTTTTCTCCTTTCCTCCATCACAATTGCATTTTCTTTTTGAAAAGTTTCATCCCATTTCACAATATCTATTGTACATATGGGATCTTATTTACTTTCAACTTCTCACACTAGAGAAACAATACAATGTTTACACATATGAGCCTGATTTATTTCACTTATGAGGATGGTCTCGAGTTGCATCCATTTACCTATAAAAGTTTCAAGCTTATCCTTCTTTATGGCTGAGTAGTACTCCATTGTATAAAAATAACACATCTTTGTATACATTCCTTGGTTGATGGGCATCTGTGTTGTTTCCAAGATTTAGCTATTACAATTTGTGCTGCTATAAACTTGGGTGCACATATATCATCGTGGTATGATGTTTTTAATTCTTCTGGGAAGATACCCAGAAGGGGAATGGCTTCTTCCAATGGGCCTCTAATCCTAGTTTTTTGAGGAATCTCCACACTGATTTCCAGAGTGGTTGCATCACTATACACTCTCAAAAACAGTGGAGAAGTTTTCCTTTTTCCTCACATCCCCACCCCAGCATTTGTTTTTGGTTGATTTCTTGATGCTAACCATTCTTTCTGGGGTGAAATGGAATCTCAGTGTTGTTTCAATTTGCATTTCTCTAAAGGCCAAAAATGTCAAACATTTATTCAAATATTTATTTGCCATTTATTTCTGAATCTTTCTCAGATGCCCGTTTTTGGATTGGATCTTTGAATTTGGGGATTGTGATTTTTTTCAATACTTTATATTATTTAGATATAAGTCCTTTGTCTAAGGGACAGTTGGTTATAATTTTTCCCACTTTGTTGATGATTTCTTTTCCTCTGGAAAAGCTTTTTAATAAAGTAAGATCCCATTTGTCGATTCTTTGTTGTGTTTCCATGTGGTTTGGGTTTTGTTCATGTAGTCTCTGCCTAAACCTATGTCTTCCGGAGCTCTTCATTATTTTTCTTCCAGCATATTTATTGTTTCTGTTTTAATACTTAGATCTTTGATCCATTTGTACTTTAGTTTAGTGCATGGTGATAGACATTAGTCTAATTTTAGTCTTCAGCATGTGGAAAGCCAGTTTCTCCAGCATCATACATTAAAGAGGCTCTTACTTCCAATGCACACATTTGGCCCCTTTGTCAAAGATAAGGTGGCTGAGTGTGTTTGGAGTTGCGTTTGCATCTTCTATTCTGTTCCACTGATCCTCAGGTCTTGGTTTATTTTGTTTGTTTGTTTTGTTTTTGTTTTTGCCAATACCATGTTGATTTTATCACAGTAGCATTTTAGTATAATTTCAGGTCTGAGATAGTGATGCCCATGACTTTTCCTTTGTTGCCCAGAATTGTTTTTGCTCTTCGATGTCTCTTCTGTTTCCAAATGAATTTTAAGAATGTTTTCCCTAGTTCTGTGAGATATGCTATCGGTATTTTGATCAGAATTCCATTATATCTATATAACAATTCTGGGAATATGGCCATTTTCACTTTGTTAGTTCTTCCTACCCAAGAGAAAGGGATATCTTTCCATTTTCTGATATCCACTTCTGATGTTCTTTTTCAGATTACTATAGTTTTCATTGTAAAGTTCTTTTAGTTCCCTTGCTAGAATGATTCCTAATTTTTTGATTTTTTTGGATGCTATTGTGAAAGGTGTAGTTTCCCTAATTTCTCTCTCAGTGAGTTGCTTATTTTTGTACAGGAATGCGATTGATTTTTAAGTGTTAACTTTATATCCTGCTATGCTACTGAATTTGGTTATTAAATCTTAAAGTCTTTTGGTAGAGTTTCTGGGGCCTTCTATGTAGAATATCATGTCATTATCAAATAATGATAATTTAACTTCTTCCTTTCCTATCTTTATTTCTTTTATTTCTTTCTCAGGTCTAAGTGCTCTGGCCAATGTTTCCAGAATTATATTGAATAGGAATGGTGATAGTGAATGTCTTTGTCTTGTTCCTAATTTCAATAACTGGAAGTGAAAGCTTCCAGTTGTTGAACATTTAGTATGATGTTGGCTGTTGGTTTGTCATAGATGATTTTTATCAGACTGAGATAAAAACCATCTATTCCAATTTTCTGTAGAATTTTTTTTTTATCATGAATGGGTGTTGGACATTGTGAAATGCTTTTTCTGCATCTATTGAAATGATCATGTAGATTTGTCTTTGGCTGTGTTAATATGGTGTATTACATTTATTGATTTCTGTATGTTGAACCATCCCTGCATCCCTGGTGTTAATCCTACTTGATCATATTGTATAATTTCTTGATGATATGCTGCATTTTGTTTGCCAGTATCCTATTAAGGATTTTTGCATCTATGTTTATTAGGGAGGTAGGTCTGTAATTTTCTTTTCTAGTTGGGTCCTTCTATGGTTTAGGTATCAGAGTATATCTTGCTTCCAGGAATGATTTTGGAACTGTTGCTTCCCTTTCAATTTCATTAGAGTTTCACCATCAATGGCATTAGGTCTTCTTTAAATTTCTTGTAGAGTTCAACAGTGATTCCATCAAGTTCTGGGATTTTCTTCATTGGTAGGTTTTTAATTACATTTTCAATGTCTTTGACTGATATTGGGGCATTTAGAATATTTTTATCTTCTTGATGCAGTTTTGTTAATTCGTATGTGTTCAGGAACTGTCCATTTCTTCTGTGTTTTCCATCTTATTAGAGTAAAGGTTCTTGCAGTAGGTATTGATGATCTTCTGGATTTCCACAGGATCCATTGTGATTTCACCCTTTTCATCACTAATTGCTTGAACTTGAGTCTTTTCTTTCCTATTTTTGATAAGGTTGGCTAGATGTTTATCAACTTCATTTAAACTTTCAAAGAACCAACTTTTTGATTCATTGATTCTTTGTATTGTTTTCTTACTCTCAATTGCATTAATTTCTTCTCTGATCTTTATAATTTCCTCACATATGAATTTTGGTTTTGATTCATTCTTCCTTTCCTGGGAGCTTGAGGTTCAACATTAAGTTGTTTATTTGAGCTCATTCATTTTTTTTTTTTTTTTGTGGGTACCAGGGGGTCGACCTCAGGAACTCGTGCGCCAGCAGGCGCCCGTGCCACTGAGCGATATCACCGGCCCCTTTTTTGTATGTGGGTTCCGGGAGTCGAACTCGGGCCCTCGCGCTTGCCAGGCAGGCGCTTAAGCTGCTGAGCCATCTCACCGGCCCCTGAGCTCATTCATTTTTCCTCATATGAGAATTTATTGCTATAAATTTCCCTCTCAGGACTGCTTTCGTTGTGTCCCATAAGTACTGGTATGTTGTATTGGCATTTTCATTTAATAGCAGATACTATTTATTTTCTTCTTTAACATCCTCTGTGACCCATTGGTTGTTCAGGAAGGTGTTGTTTAATTTCCATGTTTTTATGTAGTTTTTTGTGCTTTCTTTTGCCATTACTTTCCAATTTCATTGCACTATGGTCAGATAATATGAATAGGTTAATCTCAATTCCTTTACATTTACTTAAGCATAGTCTATGGGCTAATATGTGGTCTATTTGGAAAACATCCTATGTGCAGCTGAGAAGAATGTGTATTCTGATGTTGTGGGAAGGAAGACCCTGTAGACATCTACTAATTTCATTTGTTCACAGGTTTGTTTTAATTCTGATATTTCTTTGTAGATTTTTTGTCAGGTTGATCTATCTAATTGTGAGAGTGGGTTAATTAAGCTCCCCCATTATAATTGTTTTAGCTGTTATTTGACTTTTCATGTCAGTTAATATTTATTTTATGTAGTTGGGTGTACCAGTGCTTGGTGCATATGTATTTATGATTGTTATATCTTCTTGGAGTTTTCCTTTAACAAGTATGTAGTGACCCTTTCTGTCTCCGATCAGTCTTGGTTTGATGTTCACATTATCTGCAAATAGAATAGCTACCCCTGCATTTTTTCTGGGATCCTGTTGCATGGAGTATTGTTTTCCATCTTTTGACTTTCAGTCTATCAATTTATTTTGAGTTAAATGTGTTACTTGAATGCAACATATTGTTGGATCTTGTTTCTTGATCCATTCTGCCAGTCTGTTTCTTTTGATTATTGAGTTGAGACAGTTTGTATTGATGGTTACAACTAATATGTACTGGCTTATTTTTTTCATGTGATTTTCCTGTTGTTGGTTCCCTCTTTCTCCCCTCTGTTTAATTTCTTGTCCAGCCTTGTGGCTTCTTTCTATTGGTGTTCCTGTGGTTATGGTCCTCATTTTGTCTTTCTAATATATGCTTCAGAGGATTCTGAAGAGCTGGTTTGGTGGTCATGAATTTCCTCAGGTATTATTTATAATGGAAGTATCTTATCTCTCCATCAATTTTGAAAGATAGTTTTGTAGGTTATGTCAATCTGGGTTGGATTTTAGGGCTTGAAATATTTCGCTCCAGGCTCTCCTTGATTTGAGGGTTTGTGTGGAGAAGTCTGCTGTGATTCTGATGGGCTTTCCTTTATAGGTGATTTGTTTCTTTTCTCTAGCTGCTTTTAGTATTTTGTTCTTGTGTTTAATTTCTGGAATCTTGATTATTATACCTCGGTGTAGATTTATTTTGGTCATGGCTGTTTGGAGTTCTATATGATTCCTTTATTTATACATCAAATTCTTTATCCATGTTTGAGAAGTTTTCTTCCATTATTTCTATGAAGAGTTTATGGCAATTGCGATGTCTCCAGCTTTCTCATTGACCCCAGTCAATCTTCTGTTGTCCTTCTTTGCTTCATCCTGTACCTGTTGGATTTATTTTTATGGTCTCTTGCTATTTTTAAAATATATTTCTTTTTATGATCCCTAGCCTTAATTCTGTCTTCCAGATCTGGTATCCTATCCTTACCTTCATTCAATCTGTTCCATATACTTTCGATGGAGGTTTTAATCCTCTGGGTTTCTGTTTGGATCTGTTCCATGGATTCCATTTCTTTCCTATGTTTGGCATTTGTTTTTTCCATCATTTTCCTAAGCTCTTCTATTTTTTTACCTGTGTCTACTCTAATATCTTTCATTTCAAGTAGCATTTCTTTTTGTACCTGAGTGATTGTTTTTTCTGTAGCCCTTTTGACTTTTTTTCTTTCCAATTCTTTTGCTTTCATTTCAGCAAGTTCCAGTGTCTGACTTCCAATTTCCTCTATCTCACTGTCCTCTGGGATTATCCTGGATGGCCTGGGGGTCTGGGGTTGCACTTTGCTTCTGAGTCTTGTCATTTTCTATTTTCTCTTGTTTATTTTATTTTGTCTTCTCTGTTGATGCTTGATTTCTTATGGTAGATAGCTTTATCACTAGTATCAAGGCTTCCTTAGGAGATGTCTGTTCTTCATGGATGTCTTCTAAATATAGATGGTTCTTTATGTCTATCCCAAGAAACTACCTTTCCAATTTGTTTTTTTTTTTTTTTTGTGGGTACCGGGGGGGTCGACCTCAGGACCTCGCGCACCAACAGGCACCCATGCCACTGAGCAATATCACCGCCCCTTTTTCGTATGTGGGATCTGGGAGTCGAACTCGGGCCCTCACACTTGCAAGGCAGGCGCTTACGCCGCTGAGCCATCTCACCGGCCCCCTTTCCAATTTGTTAAGGATGAAAATGTGCTGTTTGGCTGAGCACCCTGTCCTTTCAAACTGGACTATGGTGATTATTATGACCCCATACAATCACAGCATTATCATACAAGGGAGAAAAACTGATTACAACATGAATGACATATCCTGACTAAAATTAGTATAGTTAGCAATAACAATAGTTTCAACAACAGCTTAGCTACTGACAAACTCTGGTAAACTTTTAACCTGATACCTTTAACCACAGAAGCAGATTCTAAAGTTATATAACAATATTCAACATATATCATGTACTTGTATGCAGCAATTTTCCCCTTAGTGGAGTGATTTTACCCTGTTGCAGTGGGGGCTAAGACTGGTAGGGGACAAGATAAAGTGATATATAAGGTCAAACAGTAGAATCAAAGCTGGAGGTCAAAGGATGATCACCCAAGTTTTGGGAAACTGGAGGACACAGGAAGGAAAAAATGAAAGAGAAAGTGAAGGAATATTGGAGTTCATCAGAAGGTGAAGGGACAATGTTTACTCTCATGAAAGTATCATTAATTCAAGATATAGTTGTGGAATGAGAGAAAGAGTATCAGTAGAAGAAAATAAAAAAAGAAAGGTAAGAAACCTAAACAGTGAAAAAAAGAAGAAAACAAAGAAAGAAAATAGAAGGACCAGAAAAAAAGAAGGAAAAAGAAGAAACCCAAAAACAAAATAACCACAAAATACAAAACAGAACAAGACAAAACCCAACCAGACAAGAACAGTATAGCCAATGAGACAAACAAGGGAGATTAAAAGTAGCAAAATTCCTCTGGTGTTCACAGTTCTGTGTTAGTGTCCAAGATGGATTCCAGAAGTGTGCTGTGTACTCCAGCCAAGTTCGCCAGGGGATTTGTGCTAGGTATGTTGCTGATCTTGGCCTGTGGATATGGCAGCTTGGTCTGGTCTTCTGATGTTGGAGTTCTCCAGAGATCTTTGATGCAGAATGATGGACCTGCACACTTCTATTTTTGTGTCTGTGTGCCAATGCTCAATGCTGATCATCTAACTTTCCAACTGCTGGCTCCTCACTACTGCTTCAGACTTTTCCATGCTGTTGGTCTTGCCTTGGCCTTCATGCATACCCATGCTGGGGCCTGGGCCTGGCCTAGTCTTGCTGGTTTCTCCACCTGCTGCCACTATGTGTGCACCTGTGCTCAGGCTCTGGCCTAGCCTGGCCTCTCTCCTAGTTCATGAATTTCTAATGCCACAGAATTTTGTATTTACTCTGTAGACAGCAAGGAACCACTGAAAATTGTGGAGCAAGAATATACCAGAATTTATTTTATTTATTAATTTAATCAATGCTTGCTAATGCTTAGTGTAGATATAGTGATGTATGCTCAGAGCTACAGTAGTAAGATGTTATGAAGATTGGATTGGAAGGGGGAAAGAATAATGTCTGTAAGATCTAGTAGAGATTATTAAAATAGTCTTAGACAATGATATTAGAGATAAAAATAATGATAAAGACCTAAATTAAAACAGTATAAATGGGAAAATGAGGAAAAAATAGGCTGTAATATAGAGAGAATTAGGAGATCAAATTTAGAAGACCTTATCAACTATTGACTGTAAGGAAGGAGGGAAAATAAGTAAGGAGGATGGATGGTTTCTAATTGAACACCCTGAAAAAGCAATGGAACCAGGGGAGTGTGAAAGAAAGATATAGATATGGGGAGACAGTAGGGGAAGAGAGAGGTTAGGGAGTTAAGGAAGGAGGGGATATAGAGTTGTGGAAAAAATATTAGTCATTTCCATTGTGAATTAATCATGGAGCTTAGTCTTCTTGACAACAGAGGAGGCCTCCTTGGGCTTAATATTCAACTATCTATACTTGCATGTCCAGAGTTTTTCAACTTCTGTACCGTAACATTTATCACCATCTCTGACCTATACTCAGTAGATGATCGTAACACATGCCAAGTCATAGCAATCAAAAATAACTTCATATAGTTTCATATATTCCCTAGGGAAAATCAGCCCCAGTTAAAAAACACTGCTGTATTTCCATACCAATTGTTAAAAATTATAAACACTTTAATACTAGTTGACAAATAATCCCTTCAAGCCTCCCAAGTCCATCACCCCTGCTCTGGCTTCCCCAGTACCTCTCCTAGTTCTGCTCACTATCAAATGTTGCCTAACACAGAGTCAGGCTTCAAGCATCTTATTCCAGTTCCATAGACCCATGTGTAATATCTCTGATTGGTGTCCTTGATACATTTGTTGTTAATATTTTATTATAATTTTAATCATCCTCTAAATAATTAATTTTTGTATCATCCTTTACCTCCATCTATGGATCCTGATTCTCACAACTTACTCCACCCAAGAAAATATCTTCCCTTCTATTAGTGTTAATGTTTGTCAGATATTTATAGAGGATTATGTGGTCCATTCTCTATGTCTCCTCATAAAGTTTGTTTGGAGAAACATAGATCTTTAATCTTTCCTTGCAATCAGACCTTCCCTTCATAAATTATGTCTTCAGGTTATCTCTGACTTCCTTTCCTGTGTCCTCATCATTTAGAGCTTCTGATGGCCTCACACTGATTCAGATGTCCTAGGTGCCATCTCATTAAAGTTATGTCATTCCACAATGCAGTGTCTCTCAGAACACTTTTGGAAATAAGACTTTCAGTTACATTATTACATTGCAAAACCATATCTAATATGAAAAAAGCTCATTCTCACACAATCTCTGTCACCCTATCCCATAGAGAACTACATGTTCACATGTCTGTGCCCAAAAATAATATATGATGGTGGACACTAGTAACATTTCCAGTAAGTATTCCCAAACTGACTAGAGAACAACTGAGTATTTTTCATTATAATGGTCTCCCAAGAAGTTAACTATAATTATCTTTCCTCTCCATCTTCCACTTGTTATATCCCCATCTTGGATGCACCACCACTCCTAATATAGTTTTCTTCTAATTGTTTGTAATGGTAATAATTTTCTCCTCATGAATTTTCTTTATGTTTGAATTTGGCTAAGTATTTACTACTTCAAGGTTTATGTTAGTATTAAACTATAATGACAAGAATATAACATGTATAGTCTTTGTGGACCAATAGTAAGAACTTACTTTATTCATGCATATTAGTCTTAAAGATAAGAAGGAAGGTATACTTTCCACTGATATTATAACTCATGAGTACAGTAAAAAAATGTAGGTAAGGGTGTTGTTCTGATAGCCAAAAAGTCCTGGTTGTCCAGTAATCACTGGTTCTTGCTTGTAAGAATGGAGAGTGAAGGTACAATAAACTATAAAATATAAAAAATTCATGACAATGCCCCCAAATAAAGAAATTAATAGTTTGATGAAGCCATAAAAATTATGATTATGAAGATAACATAATAACAGAAAAATGGTAGAAAAAATGTAAAGTGAGGAAAAAAGGACAGAAAAATATATGACTGTACATTTAAATGTGGTTCAAAAGTCTATGTCAAAATAAACCCAGTAATATTAGTGTTGTAGTATTAAAATTATGGATGAAATTTTAGTTATACAATTTCAAATCATTCTTATATTACTGTAATTATATATATATATATATATATATATATATATGAGCATTGGCACACAGTATATATATATATATATGCTTAACTTGCTAATGAAGAATAAGTAAATACAGATAGGAATCTTTCCAAAAATTGTGTTCAACAAATACCTATAGAACACTGCCTAATACCAAGTACTCTGCTCTGCGTCAGACCACAAGGAAGAATGATCAGAATATCCTATCAAGAGTAAGAATGTTTTATCTTTGAGCATTTTGAAATGTCTACTTAGGTGGTTTTGTTTTAGTTTGATGGACTAGATAACTTCAGACATTACACCTAGATCTTTGGAACTTCAAACCATTTGTAATATGTAAACATAACGGATTACTTCAGAAAAACAGAAAGTTTTTTTGCTTCTCAGGGATGGTCAGAAACTTGAAATCAGTCAACCAGAGGTCAAATTCTTTCCTGTCTCTTTTTATCTAAAAAAATTATTAAAGTTGGAATATGTGTTTTAAAATATGCTATCCAGTTCTGGTCTACAAATATTTATTGGTCTAAAAGAGTAAAAAAAAAGAACATGGGAGATGAAAGTTCATGAAACAATTCATGAATGGAACTGAAGTACATAGAACTTTTTTGTGTTATTTGGGAGTGAGAATACCTCCACTGAGAAGTTGAAATTTCCTTTAATATATTTGAGTAATGGTCAGTCTTCTGGTTGATTTAAGGGGAGTTATTAATAATATCATGTGGTGAGGAAGTCCATCTGGTCTCTACTAGGCTTTATGGCTGATCTTGCTGAATTCAAGTCTTAAGATCCCTGACTGATACTTCTGCCTGGAAGATCTTATAGAAGCATACAATTATACAGTGTAATAGTAAGAATAGCCATAAATTGTTTACAATGCATCAGGGCCAGTAATATATATTATTTCATCAGACTAAAAGACATCTCTAGAAACTTATAGTTAACCTTGTACCTAGAATATGTTATCTCTCTTGGTCTGCCCTTACATATTTCTTAAAATTTGTTACAGTTATCACCTGTTTTGGGTGTCATCTAATCCACTATAAACTGCTCAGGGCCAGTCTACCCTTTGCATATATGTCTAACACTAATCCCCATGTGATATAATTTTTGGTTTAATCATCTGTCTCACTCTCTAGTCTTTGTGTTTCTCATAGATAAAAAATACATCTTATTTCTGATAGTATGTCACAGATGAGTTTAGTAAATAACTGTTAAATAAGAGAGAAATACATACATTCATAAGAGGAGTTTCATTTTTATCTTTATCCCCACTTCTTGGGTAAAGTAGCAGAAAATATTTTCCTACAGCAGTGAATCTCAAACTTCACAGTGAATCAGAGTGCTTCCTATTAAATATGCACATTCCTGAGCCCTTTAGTAGTGGGCTGGACAACTTGAATCTGAGGCTCTTATTCCTAACACTCGATGGATTTTAATTCTCATTGCCTGTACTCATTCTGTTAAAAAAGATATAAGGCAGTAAAGATCTGTCAAAATATTTTTCTTTCTTCTATTTGGAGAAATTAAGGTGGGGGAGGAATAATCTTGAAAATGGGGCTCATCATAAGATATACATGGAATAACCACTACACAACAGGGAACTTATTCATACACTGAATCTTTCATCCATTTCCTGGAAAAGACAGCATGGACAAATTTGTCATCTCCAGAGAATTGAAAGATTCCAGAGAATGAATAAGCAGAAGCAATCATCATTTCCATTATGCATTATTATGTGGGGAAACTGAGGCACTGAATCAGAGAGCAATTTGGCTAAATTCACACAGTGACTCAGTGGTAAGGTCACTAATAAAACCTAGAATTCCTAACCCCTAAACAAGGGTAATTTTCATTATAAAAAGATAAACCTCTAATTGTGAGTTCTTAGGCATTAACATCCTGTTATATTGAAATTTTTAAGGTGATGGATGGGTAAGGAAAGCATTATTGCACTTCTCAGACCACATCACAAAAGGGAGAAGGCTATTTTTCACAGAAGTAGCTTATTGTACTGAAAGCAGGCTGGGCATTGGGTGAGAGAAAACTAGTCTAAAATGTCATGTTAATTGTTTTATAGCTATGTAAATTGTGTAAGTTACTTAAGCTTTCTGAGCCTTGGTTGTATTTTTTTTGAGACAGGGTCTCACTATGTAGTCCAGACTGGCCTTGAGCTCACTTATGTAGCCCAGGCTGGCCTCAAATTCATGGTGATCCTCCTGCCTTAGACTCCCGAATGCTGGTATTACAGGTGTGTTGAACCTTAGTTTCTTTATTTATAAATTCTGCTAATGGCTTCCTCTCAGTGTCATTGTAAAGATTACATAAGATTATGTTTATAGGAAATCCAGCATGGCTGGCTAGAGGAAAAGTGGCATCAGCAGTGGTCAGAGAGGATTCACTGAAGCCACAGGTATCCTGTAGTGTGGGATGGTCTTACACCCTCAATGAAAAAAAAACAGGAAATATGATTTAGCTACATTAAACATAACAACTGGATCACTGGAGAAGGGATATGGCTCTTCCACACCAGTTCAGCCTCTGCCCCTTCGGGGAGCAGCCTTTATGACAACATTCCAAATAGGGAATGAACAAAAGACCACTATGGAGTCTGGGCTTCTGGGTCAGACTCTACATATAATAGCCCCTTCTCCCCAACATCTCTCCTCCCAACTCCAAGGAATGTAGCAGCCTAGTGGCATCCTCACCACCATTCACTGAGGACAAAAGACTCGCCCCACCCAAGGCAGAGAAAGAGCAAATGGGTGAATGTAGATTCCCATGGGCACAAACACTCCTTTCTGTGGATTCTGCATATTCTCTTTTGAGTGAATCACCTGCCGATACATGTGGTTCCATGCCAGTGAGGGAACACATTGACCATCACCTACAGGGACCCTGCCAAAATGTAAAAGTTTTGGCAGACACCTGAGTTGCCCTGCCGGAGCATGGGTACACCTCAACTCCCTGTTGCCCTTCCTGTGAGTGAACGTGCCTGGAGATTCAGCCATAGTGCACGCTAACCACTCAATCTGACTAAAAGACCTCTAACACAATCAAACATCTGATTTTTTTCACCTATTAATATCCCGCATCTACCCCCTCCCTACAGACTTACACTCCTCTTTCACTCATCCCTCAATCTCTTCCCTTCACTTCTACTTCTGCATCTCAGATTAATTTCCAATAACAATTGAATACAGGCTGTACAGAGTATCGATAATGGGTGAAAATGTAACTGCAAGATCTATCACATATAATTGATGTATGATTGGATCTGTTGATACTGTTTTAACCAGAAATAGTTCTTTTCTCAAAACACAAATCACTTATTAAATAGCTGAAGGGGTAAATATTATCTCTGGTTAAACAAAGTTGAAAACAGATTACAGGAAGGCAGTATGTTACTAAGAAGATTTTCATATCAATTACAAATTATCCTCATCTTATTTGACCTCAGCCCTCAGCATCAAAAGAGAAAAATACTTGGATGGGGATAAAAAAATACATAAACACAGGAGCATGGGAAAACAAGGCAACAGAGGACCACCAAGTTCCCCTTTCTCTCCTAAGGCAGATGTAGGGGGCACCAATGGAGAGAAAAGAAAATACACAATAGCAGAGTTCTATGAATTGACTGAAAGAGTTAAAGAAACTCAGTGAGTTCCAAGACATCATTACCCAAAAGTTTATAGAAATTTTACACAAGTGATCCATGTGAGTTTGGGAAAACAAAATTTGGAAGAGCTGACCAATATGGTTAAAAACATGAATGATAAATTTACCAAAGATATAGTATCCATAAAACAGTATGAGATAAAAATACTAGGTATAAAATATTGAATACAATTCATAAATTCCAGAAATGACCAATGTGAATAGTTTCTGAAATTGAGGATAAAATAGTAAACTATGACAAATTACTCAAAGAAGCCTAAAGAAATGAATACAAGAAAAATTCATCCAAAAACTACTAGATGGCACTAAGATGACAAACCTAAGGTTAATTGCAATTAGAAAGAAACTAGAAGATAGCACACAAAGGTTAATAAATTTGTTTAGCAAAGTCATACCAAATAAGAGGAAGAGGGCAACATACAAGTAAGCAAAACATACAGAAAAGCAACTGTGACAAAAAAAGAAGCTTTTGAAGACATGTTATAATTAAAATGCCAGATGTCCAACAAAACAATCAAAATTTTAAAAGTGGTCAGAGAAAAGCAAACAATTACTTATAAAGGTAAACCCACTAAAATTGCAGCAGAATTCTAAGCACAAACTTTAAAGACCGTGAGAGCTTGGAGTGGGGTATTTCAAACCCTAAAAGCAAACAACTTCCACTCAGATTAGTATATCTGCAAAAAATTTCCTTCACAAAAGGTGGGCACATAAATTCATTCCAAAAGAGATTAATGAATACCAAACCAGCACTGCAGAAAATCCTGAAGAATATCCTACACTGATACAATGACAGGGTCAGGCATGGTGGTGCACAGCTGTAATCCCAGCACTCAGGAGGCAGAGGCAGGAGGATTGCTGTGAGTTCAAGGCCAGACTGGGCTACATAAGCGAGTTCAAGGCCAGGCTGAACTACACAGTGAGACACAGTGTCAAAAATAAATAAATAAATAAAATAATAAAACTAACAAAGCCAAAAATCCAGATGGAATGAATGTCAATCAAAGCAAATAGATAAACAAAAGAAAAAATAAAAAAATGCAGTTATCAAAGGAGACTGAGCACAATGATAGTAATTAATTAACACCTCTCATTAATATCTCTCAGTGTTAATGGCCTCAACTCCCCAATTAAAAGACAAAGATTCACAGACTTGATAAAAAATGGAATTCAACGGTCTATTGCATTCAAGAAACTCAAAATTAAAAAAAGATATGCAAATACTAACATTCAAAGGATATAAAGCAATAGTTTATACACCAGAATTATGAAAACAAGCAGAAGTAACAATTTTACTCTCAGGCAAAGTAAACCTCAAGGTAAAAATAATCAGAAAAGACAAAGAAAAGGCACTACTTTTTAAGGGAATAATGCAACAAGAAGAGCTAGCACTTCTAAATACACTGGATACTGGAGAACATATTTTCACAAAACAAATACTGCTGATATGAAAGATCAAAGAAACCCTAACAGAATCATAGTGGGCTATCTTAATTCTCCAGTTAAGAGATAGATCAACTAAACAAAAAAAATCAATAAAGAAATATCAGAACTGAACTGCACCCTTGAACACATGGACATAATAGCTTTCAAAGCTCTGATTTATGATTTTCCACCTTAATTTTTGTTTTAGCTTGGATTGTTGTGCTTTCTCAAGTATCTTGAGGTAGCTCATTAAGTCATTTACTTAAGTTCACTTTGTTTTTCTAATGTTAACATTGATTGCCATAGCTTCCCTCTTATGAAAGCTTTCATTGTGTCCCATAGTTTCTGATATGCTGTACTAGCACTATCATTTGTTTAACTTCATCCTTGATTCTTTTTGTGACCCAAAGAGTGTCCAAGAGTGCATTATTATGTTTCCAGGTGTTTATAATTTTTGTGATTTTTTTTCTGTAATTGATTTCTAGTTTCATTGCACAATAGTCTCATAGTAAATGTGAGGTGATTTGACTTTTTTGTATTTATTTAAGCAGGCTGTTTGGATGAGTATATGATAATTTTTGCAAAAGTTGTGTGCTGCAAAGAATGTGTACTCTGTTGTAGTAGGGTAGAACACTGTTTTGCAAAGTTCATACCATAGTTGCAAGAATGGTTGCACATATGAAAATTAATAAATATAATATACCACATAAACAGAAGCAAAAGCAAAAACCACATGGTCATATCAATAGATGCACAAAAGCTTTAGATGGAATCCAATATCCTTTCATAAAAAACCTGAAGAAAATACATATAGAAGGGCCTTACTTGAATCTGATAAAAGCCACTTATGAAAAACCAATGGCAAACATCATATTAAATGGGCAAAAAATGAAAGCTCTCTCTATAAAATCAGGAACAATACAAGGATGACCAATATCACCACTTCTGTTCAACATCATATTCAAAAAATTATCTAGGGTGCTCAAGAATCAATGAATTGAAGAGTTGGTTCTTAGAAAGATTAAATAAAATAGACAAATATTTAGCCAGCCATATCAAAAAATGGAAAGAAAAGACTCAAATCCACCAATTAGGAATGAAAAGAATAAAATCACAACAGATTCTGCAGAAGCCCAGAAGTTCATCAATACCTATTTAAAGAACCTGTATTCTAATAAAATGGAAAACACAGAAGAAATGGACAGATTCTTAGACTATGAATTACCAAAGCTGAATCAACAAGATATAAAAATTCTAAATAATTCAATATCAATTAATGAAATTGAAGAGGTATTTAAAAATTCACCAACAAACAAAATCTCAGGCCCCGATGGGTACACTCTGAAATCTACAAGGAATTAGAGAAGGGTCTAATACCACTAATGATGAAGCACTTTAATGCAACTGAAAGCTAAGGAATACTCCCAAACTTATTCCTGGAAGCAAACATTACCATGATAGTAAAATCAGAGAAGGATCCAACCAAAAAGAGAACTACAGGCCAATCTCCCTAATGAACATAGATGCAAAATCCTTAATAAGATACTGACAAACAGATTGCAGCAAATCATCAAGAAGATTATACATTATGACTAGGTAGGATTCATCACAGGGATGCAGGGATGGCTCAACATATGCAAATGAATAAGTGTAACACACCACATCAACAGAACAAAGAACAAAAACCATGTGATCCTCTCAATATCTTCATAAAAAGCATTTCACAAAGTCCAACACCCACAGATGTAAAAATAACCCTACAGAATATCGCAAAATCATTTCTTTATCTCAATCTTATAAAAGTCATCTATGATAAGCCAACAGCCAATATCATACTAAATTGTCAAAGACTGGAAGCTTTCACTTTAAAATCAGGATTAATCAAGACAAGGATGCCCACTATCGCCACTCCTATTCCACATAATTCTGGCAACAATAGCCAAAGAAATTAGACAAGTAAAAGAAATTAAAGGAATAATGACAGGAAAGCAAAAGTTAAATTATCATTATTTCTGGATGACATAATATTCTATGTAATAGACAACACAACTTCCACCAAAAGTCTTCTAGATTTAATAATCAAACTCTGTAGCATAGCTAAATACAAAGGCAGCACTCACAAATCAATAGCATTGCTGTACACAAAATACAAATTCACTAAGTTAGAAATTAAGGAAAACAACTTTCAAAATAGCACTGAGAAAAATGAAGTACTTCATTTTCAATCAATCAATCAAATAAAGGAAGTAAATAACTTTACATAGAAAACTATAATACTCTGAAAAAAGATATCAAAGAGGATATCAGGAAATGGAAAGATATCCCTTGTACTTAGGTAAGAAGAACAATATAGTGAAAATGGCCAAATTTCCAAAATTGTTACAGAGATTTAATGCAATCCTGATCAAAATACCAATAACATACCCAACAAAATTAGAGAAAACAATCCTAAAATTGATTTAGACCCAGAAGAGACCTAGAATAGCCAAAGCAATACTGTGGAACAATTGCAAGGCAGGGGCTATTACAATCCCTCATTTGAAATTATACTACCAAGCTCCCATGATAAAAACAGCATGTTGCTGGCAATAAACACACAAACAAACAGGCCCGAGGATCAGTGGAATAGATTAGAAGGTGCAGAAACAACCCAAACACACTCAGCCACCATACCTTTAACACAGGAGACAAACACCTTCACTGGAAGAAAGATAGCTTCTTTAATAAATGATGCTGGGGAAAAAATGGCTTTCCACGCACTGAAGATTAAACCTACACCTATTTCTCTCGCCATGCACTAAACTAAAATCAAAATGGATCAAAAATCTAAATCTTAAAATGGAAACACTAAATCTTTTGGAAGCTTTGATAGGCAGAACTCTTGACATAGGTGTAGGCAAAGACTTTATGAGCAAAACTGCATTTGCACAGTAAATACTACAATGAATCAACAACTTTGATCTCATAGTATTAAAAAGCTTTTGTATGGCAAAAGAAACCACCAACAGAGTGAGGAAATAACACACTAAGTGGAAAAATTTTGCCAGCTCTTCCTCAGACAAAGGACTAATATCTAGACTACAAAGAACTCAGAATCCCCAAACTTCACAACCCAAACTGAAAATGGGAATCTGAAATGATTTGACAATTCTTAGATGAAGAAGTACAAATGGCAGATGGATATATGAAGAAATGTTCAACATCACTGGTCATTCAAGAGATACAAATTAAAACAATAGTGAGATTCCATCTCACTCTACAAAGAAGGGCTATTATCAAGAAATCAATCTATACTATATACTGGCAGGGCTGTGGAGAAAAAGGAACCTTTCTCCACTGTTGGTGGGAGTGTACATTGGTGCAACCACAGTCAAAATCAGTGTGGAGATTACTCAAAAAACTAAAACTAGAGTTTCCATTTGCAACAGCTCTTCCCATTCTTGGTATCTTTCAGAAAGAATTAAAAGCATCGTACCACAGTGATATATGCACAACCGTGTTTATAGCAGCACAGTTTGTAATAGCTAAATCTTGGAAACAGCCTAAATGCCTATCAGTGAATGAATGGATAAAGAAGATGTGGGTTTTTGTACAGTGGAGTACTTCTCTACCATAAAAAAGGATAAACTTGAGACATTTCTAAGTAAATGGATTCACCTAGACACTATAACCTTAAGTGAAATAATTTGGACACACATGTTTAAATATGTCATCTCTCTGTTTTGAGATGCCAAAAGGGTAAATAAGAACAAAAATGCATAATAGATATTGAAAAGTAGGAAGAAAGTGTTCAAATGGGAAGGGGAACAAGGGGCAGGGGGTAAAAGGGAGGACAGCAAAAGAAAAAAGAGAATAAAAGGAAAGAAATGGAAATGAAGCTTTTGCAAATAAGAGGGCAAGAGGGGTTGAAGGGAGGGGAGGTGATTGGAGAAAAAAGAAAAATCAGGATATATTATGTACATGAACAAATTCCCTATGATAAATATGATCATTATGTATATCTAAAGCGTATCAATGAAAATAATTTAAAAAAATAAAAAGGAAGATTTCTCCTACTCTTCGATAGGCAGAACCAATATTGTCAAATGGCCATACTCCCAAAATTTATATATAGAATCAATGCAATCAAAAATTAACAACTGCATTCCTCACAGAACTAAAGAAAGCAATCTTGCAGTTCAGATGGGACTAAAAGACATCCAGAATAGCAAAAAACACTCCTGGGCAACAAAACAAAGCAGAAGGAAACACAATACCTGACTTCAAGTTGTACTACAAAGAAATGGTGATAAAAATAGTGTGCTATTGGCACAAAAACAGACATGTAGATCAATGCAACATAATAGAGGATATAGAAACATCCCCAGACAATTTCAGCTTTTGATCTTTGCCCAAGTGGTCAAAAAGATATGTTGGAAAATGATAGCCTATTCAACAAATCATGCTAGGAAAAGTGTCTACCTATGTGTAGATGATTGAAGCTGGACTCATATTTCTCACCATGTACTAAATTAAAATAAAATGGATCAAAGACCTAAATATTAAAACAGAAATAATCTGCTGTAAGATAAAACAGGTAAAACTCTGGAAGACATAGACACATGATATGACTTTCTAAATATAAGTTCATTTCCATAAGAAATAACATCAATATTCAACAAACTGGATTGGTATCAAATTAAGTTTCTGCACAGTGAAGGAAGCAACTAATAGAGTGAAGAGACAACCTGCATAATGGGGAATATTTGCCAGTTACTCCTCATAGGGCTAATATCTAAAATATATGAAGAAAACAAAATATCAGACTGCCCAAAATAGAAGACCCAATCAAAAAATGGGCAACTGAAATGAAGAGATACTTCTCACAAGAAGTACAAATGGCCAATAAACATGAAAAAATGTTCAACATCAGTGGTCATTAGAGAAATGCAAATTAAAAAAACACTAGGATTTCATCTTATACCAGAAAGAATAGCAATCATCAAGAATTCAAATAATAAGAAATGATGGCATCACTGCAGTGAAAATGGAGCCCTCCTTCACTGTTGATGAGAATGTAACCTAGCAAAGCTTTATGCAAATCAGTATGGAGATTTCTCGAAGGCCTAAAATTAGAAATTGCATCTGACCTAGCTATTTGCTTTCTAGGTATCTTCCTAAAAGACCTAAAGACACCATATTGCAGTGATAAATACATGCCAATGTTTATGGCAGCAAAATTATAATAGCTAAATCCTGGAAGCATACTGTATGTCCATCAACAGATGAATTGACAAAGAAAATGTGGTAGCTATATTTAATGGAATACTACTCAGCTATAAAGAAGTATAAATTCAAGAAATTTATAGAAAATGGATATACTTGCAAAATATAATGTTAACTGAAATAAATCAGACACACAATCTTAAATATCATATGGGATTTCTCATTTGAGACAGGCAAAGTACAAATAAAGAGAAAAATAAATGATGGATAGAAGAACCATAGAGATAGATATTTTGCAAATGGCAGTGGGTCCAGGAGACTGAAGAGGAGGGGAGGGTAGATGGAAAGAGAAAGTAAAGACTTTAGATGTGTCATGTACATGAACCAATTACCCACAATCCCCACAATGAATGTAAATTATGTGTCACAAATACGAACTAAAAAAATAATAATGACAATAATAGTAAAAATAGGGAAAGGGGATTCAGAGATGAAGGGGATCATCTGGGTGGGGGAGGTGGAGTGATTTAAAATGAATCAAGATGTATTGTGAACATGTACCTACTCCCTAAAATGAATATAAAATTTTTGTATGTCAAAAGTGTACTAATAAAATAAAACTATTAAAGGTTTATGTTTATAAAGCTCCTAGCATAGTTCTTAGCACATTTAAGCACTCAATTAATGGGAAATATTATTATATCCTCCTGACAGTAGTCTACTCTGCCTACCAAAATCAAACAGAATTTCAGTATGTTGGAATCCTGGACCTGAGAAAAGATGACCACTCTACCACTAACACTGTATTCTGTTTAGCAAGAATTAAACATTCAAAAAAAATCCAAGCCTAACCCAATTTGCATCTTTCTGCTACCAAAAAATACTGCTACTTCTCAGAGAACTAGAAAGACTGAAGCATTTGAAGAGAAATATTTCTAATCCCTTGATTTAGCCTGTGGAAAAGAAGTTTAAGCAGTGACATCATAACAAAATAATGGTAAATATTTAGGAACCAGTGATATGTTCCTTACCAAGTCCTGAAAGAGGAAGAGAATCAGTAAGCACAGTGACAAGAACAGAGCAATTAGCTTATAAAACCTGGATTTGAGATCTGGAGGCCACTTATGAGCTGAGTACTGTAGTTTTTTTTTCTAATACTTTCTCTCAAAGGGCCTTAGTTACCTCATTTTTCTAACATGAAGGCTGGACAACATAACAATAACAATAAAATACATCTGGACAGTGCTTTATGGATTACAAAGCCTCTCATACAGTAGTACCATCCACTCCTATTTCTAACTTTGTATGAGCATAAAAAGAAATGACACTAAGGGCAGATAAAAGGAACCAAAATAAATGCAAGGAAAGCATTTCAAATGTAGAAGTTACTGAATCAGTCAGAGGTAGGTGTAGAGTCTCTTCCCCACAAAATATTCATGAACAGAATAAAAACATTTAGAGAACCATACTCTAAGTTAAGTGGTAGACAAATTGACCCTAGCAGGTCCTTATGGCTGAGAAATGCAAAATTCCACAATTCTCCTTTAGTTTTAGAGGTCAAGTCTCAAGGTTTCAGAAGTGAGAGATGATCCAGAGAACAAGTCCCCTTGCAGGTGTGTAAAGGCAAATAAGGAGGTCAACCTGAGACACATTATTTCTTAAATCCTATAAATTGTCACTCCCTGGGGTTGGGCCACCACCAGAGAAACTCACATTATATTGACCAATGGGCCTTCCTCACAATTTAACCAGAAAAATTGTCTCACCTTTTAAGAGACATGACCTCATTTTGAGAAAATATCTCTTCACACTCCCTCTTTATCTTTTTCTACTGCTCCGCTGAACAATGTTGGCCAGGCCCGAGAAATGAGAAGTGACAGCTGGAACAACTAGCAGAATTTTAAGCATACGAACTAGGCCAGATAGGGCCCAGGGTATAGCGCAGAGGCACAAGCACCTACCTGGCAAGCTCAAAGTCCTGAGTTCGATTCCTGGTACCCCATCCAAAAAAAAGAGAAAAAAAAAGTCTGTACTATGTCCACTGTATAGACCTCATCTGTACTTGAAGTCTGAGAGTTAAGTTACTGTTCCTAAGTAGAGTACACCAGGACAATAGCCTGATGCAGCAAAGTAGGCCAGATCTTGGAGGACTGCTGTAGAAGACCCTTTCCTTCCATCCATGGACCAGGGAGAACACATTTTTCATTTGAATAACTGGAAACCCAAAATATAACCCAAAATCTAGGCCTTATTTCATTTCCCTCTCAATAACTGAACTGCTTTCTGTTTGCTTCTTTTTGGCTCTGTTGAGACACTTAGGGTAGCAAGAAAGGATAAATAAAAAGATATGGTCATGTTGGGCTCAACATTCCTAGGAATACTTTCAGCAAATTTTGGAGCTTTAGGAAGGAAAAGAGACCTGGTTCTAACTTTGTCTGAAGTCTGCTTCATTCCTTAGCTTTCTCATTTGAAAATATAAGTACACATTTCAAACTCTCAGGGTTGGTGGGAGGGTTCCATAAAACCATAAATGGAAATAAAGTTCCTAGCCTCATACTGAAAAGGGGGTCAAAAATCAAGCATCCTTTTTCAAACTCATGAAACCTAGCTAAATATTCTGCACAGCTTCCAAGAAAGCAAAAAGTGATATATTTGCTTGTACCCTGGAGTTAGAGTCTGACCTTCTCAGTATTTTTTCTTGACAATATCTGACACCTAATAAGTATCAATAAGTATTTGTGGGATGAATGATTGATTCAGCTCCTGCTATTAACTTACTGTGTGACACTAGGCAAGTCACTTACCCTCTCTGGTCCTCAATTTTCCTATCTGTAAAATGATAACAATAATCCCTTTCAAACCTACCCCATGAAATTGTTAATATAATGTATGTGGAAATCTTGTGCTGTGCTATCAGAGCTAATTGTAGTTACAGTTAAAAAGCCTATGTCAAAGGATTTCTCCGAAGGATGGTTTAGACTTTTGATCTACTGGATTGGCTCAGGTTATAATGGAGGGAAGGGGGAATAATTAGGAAAAGTTTGTCAATGGAAATCTGAACTTCTTTATAAATTTCACTCAAATCTAATAGGGAAGCCCTGGACCTCAACAGGAATTAAGCACCTTGAAACAGAGATATACCATCGTCCAGCCTCCTGAGAGATTTCATCCAAGCCTGAGTTGCAGAGTAGCACAGGCACAATAGCACATGTTCTGGAACTGGAAAACCTAGGTTCGAATCTAGGCTGTGTCTCATAACTTATGTGTGACTGTCGGCATATAACTACATCTCTGTTTCTTCATCTGGAAATAGAGGCAATATGAGTACCTATCTTATCGGTTCTTGTGAGGTTTAAGAGTTAAGATGTGAAAATATGTTTAGACTTATATCTGGCACATAGTAAACACCAGAGAAATGTAGTGTTTCCTGTCTTTATTTTTTATTTATTTATTTTTTGTGTGGTTACCGGGGATCGACCTCAGGACCTCCCACGCCAGCGGGTGCCCGTGCTGCTGAGTGATATCACTGGCCCTTTTTTTGTATGTGGGTTCCAGGAGTCGAACTCGGGCCCTCACGCTTGCCAGGCAGGCACTTATGCCACTGAGTCATCTCACCGGCCCTCCTGTCTTTAATATTGTGTAGCAATGTCATTATTTCTGGGACTGTGTTATGAGAATGATGACTGCTTTTTTTAGCTTCTGCTCTTCTGACTCCTGGGAAGTTATTTTATGGTTTTGCTAACAAAGTTCAGGTCGACCAATTCTTCTATGGCTTCCCAAGCCACTGCCTATTTGCAGTTATAAAGCAAACAACTTTAAGAGCAAATTACCAACTCCTTCCTGATCTCCCTCAGTCTCCTCTTTCTATAAATAATATCAAACATAGTATTGGACCCAACCACCAAAGCAACCCCACTGGGAGCCTTTGAAACACCAATTAGTCCCACTTTTGCAAGAAGTTACACAGAATGTAATCAAACTCACACTCAGGAAACTACTCCAAATCTTGCTGATAACATTCCTGCTTATCTTACTTTGCAAGTCTCTCTCTTTCTGCCTGTTATGAAAAAAAAAGTGTCATTCTCAAACAAAATGAAAAGCAAGGTCAAAGAGCAAAGAGGTAGAAAAATGGCAGGACAATGCATCAAACCACATCTGGTTGGCAACTCTATGCAGTAAAAAGATGATGCTCTATTTCAAAAATTCCTACATCAAACCTGACAACAAACATTATCCCTCAGTCCACAACACAAAACTAAGATTAAAGCCACATCATTATAAGGAAACATGCCTTGGAAATCATCTTGCTAATGGCTTCTTACATCAATCAACAGAGAAACTGGGGTCTGCAGAAGAGGTTCAAGGATTAAGCAAGCAGATATGTGAGAGATAGTTTCAAGCATTTCATTTTCGCTTACTGAGTCCCAATTTTGTGTCAGGCACTGTGTTAGCTATTTTTGTGTCTGTGTGTGGGTAATGGCAATCGAACTCAGGATCCCGAGTGCCAGCAGGTGCCCGTGCCGCTGAGCTATATCACCAGCCCTTTTTCCATATGTGGATATCGGGAGTGAACTCAGGACCTCGTGCTTGCAAGGCAGGCACTTATGCCGCAGAGCTATCTCACCGGCCCCACTGTGTTAGCTTTGTGATCTATTTTACTTAATCTTTGAGACATCCCTGTGAGGTAGGTACTAAATAGAAAGATCAAATGGTCCCCATCTTAAACATGGGCAGCTAGATTCAAAGACAGTGATAGACCTGCCTCAGGTTACCCAGTCATCATCCAAATGTTCTGCCCAGAGCAATGTGCTCTACACCACATTATCTCAATGAAGGAAGAATATTGACCCATGGAGCCTTTTTCATGGGTATCTGAAGAAACTAATAGATAGCTTGTGAAATCCATAGCTGCAAACTGTACCACTAAATAAGTTTGTCATTGAGACCTGCCTTACCTATGCCAGTCCATCAGGCTGCCAGAACCATTCTGATGGGCAGCAAAAATCACGCACACTAGTCCGGAGGTTCTCAAACTATATGCCAAGGACCATTTGCATCGGAATCACCTGAGATGCTAGCTGAATATCCAAATGTCTGCCCACAGTTCAGACCTACTGAACTGGAATCTCCTTCAGACTGGAGGTGAGAGAGATGTGAAATCTGTTTGTTTAACAAGAATGTCAAGCATTAGAATGAATACTAAAGTATGAGATCTGTTACCTTAGGACCATAATTTCTGCTACATTTCCCAAGGAGTGTCTATGATTACTAAATGGCAATTCAAGCACTGATTAATACATGAAATATTTACTGATGTCATAACCAGTACTCTGCAAGATAAAGAAGACATGGTCCATGCATTCAAGAGTTTCATGACCTGTATAAATTAGATAATGACAATAGAGTCAGATATGTGTGTACACAACTCAAAGTGTTCTACCTCTACACAGATGGAATGAAGGAAAGTTTTCTGGAGGACAATATTTGAGATTTTCTTAAAGAATGCATAGAAGAGAAGTAAGACAGGTAGAGAGAGGTATTCTGGGTAAGGGATCAGCTATATAATTCTAAAGTTGTTAGTCTGATCTGATAATGTATTGTCCTTGACACAACAACAGCAGCTGATAACACTCATTACTATTGTTTTTACTATTACAAGATATCACAAAGAAAGAGTACTGACCAGGCTGAAAATCAGGAGACCTGGGTTGGAGCCTTGGCTATCTCACTTTGATGCTATTTAATCCTGAGAGTATGTTCCTTCTTTCTGGTCCTCAGTTTTCACATCTGTAAGACAGAAACTAATTCCTTTATTCAACAAATATATACTGATCACCTATTATGTACCAGGCACTCTACTTGGTACAAGAGAGACAATAACAAACAATGAAGATCAGTCATGATTAAAGTAATAAAATATGATAATTATTTTGAAAGAAGGAGGTAACAGGAGTAAGTTGTAGTATATGGCAATAGGGACAGTACTGGTTTAATGATCAACTGAGAAAAATGAATATGAAAAGCTAAAAGCTATCACTATACAAGTGAAAATAATTGCTAGGTATAACTATTAAAACAAAAAAGAAGAGTTGAATTACCACATATTTCAACATTTAAACCTATGGACTTTATATGTGTCCCTTCTCTAGCTCCTGGGTAATCTCCACCTTCAGTTAATTTTGCCCAAATTTCCTGTTAATAGGACTTTTAAATATATTTCTTCAAACTACACACCTCTTGTCTATCCTCCACTTTGGATTCACCCCTACACACACAGTTTAAAGAAGTCCTGAGAGCATGGGAGCTGTCTGGAGAAAATAGAAATTAGCTCTTGATGATGGACCAGGCACATGGTCTTTTAAGTCAAATCCTGATGCTCCTGGGAAAAATTCTTTCCTCTCCTTGGACCTCAATACTACTATCCATAAATAGGAACTGGGCTCTACTGAATGATGACATATGTTCTTTACACCACTGTCATCTGGTGAAGACTACTCTACTTTCTCTGTCATGATGAATGTCTAGTGGTGGTACTTTTATGTATAAAACTATGATGTAAATGTCTCTTTGGTGTCTGGGAGTAGTGTGTGTTAAGCGTTGGGCTGTTCTCAGGAACCTTCAGAAAAGCCAGACTATTGGCACTGATGATTCTGTGAGCCCCATGCCAGAGAAAGCTCCCCACAGCAAGCTCAGAAAACAGAAGAGAATAGGAGAACTATTTCTGGGCTGGTCCTTCAGATTCCAGGCCATCAAAGCTCAGGTATTTTGGCCTATCAGTAAACCTCAAGGAACTATGACACTCAGGACAAATCAGTCTAGCAATGCTGAGTTTGCACATCAGGAACCCAAGAGCACAGAAGAAAGAAAACCACTGAATATTTGGTCCTCACTCTGTATTAAGGGCTTCATAGAAACCCAGGTATGATCATCCTATTTCATAGACCAGATTTGGAAGAAATTTATCTATTCATTTATTCAATAGTTATGTATTCAGCATTTGCTTTAGACAAGGCACTGTTTATAGTGCTGAAAATATAACAGTAAATGAATCAGAAAAGTTCCCACTCTCATAAACGTACAACAGAAACAGAAAATAAATAACTAATGCACAAACAGATAATAAAATGTCAAATAGTAATAAACACTGTGGAGAAAACAATGAAGTCATGAACATGAAGTAATAGGATAGAGGCCTGGGTGGACTCAATAGTCTGGTTGGGAAAAGTATGTCTAAGGAGAAAATGTTGAGTTGAGACCTGAACTTAGAAGGCAAAGCCAGTTGTATTAAGGGTTCCAGAAAGGAGGGAGGGGGGCATGGCTTAAATGCAAAGAACCTACAGTTGGAATAAGTTTGTTTTATTTGCAGAAGAGAAAGAATACTGAGAGTGTGCACAGAGAGCTGTCAGCAAAAGGCAGAGTCATAGAAAATAAAATCAAGAGGGCCTAGGCTCTGCAGGCCCTTGTAGACTAGTATAAAGACCATGGATTTTATTCCAAAAACAATGAGAAGAATACATTGTGATGTCTTAAGCACCAAATTGTTGGATCTGTGTTCCATTTATACAAAGCCACACAGCAAATAAATGATAGAACTAGAATTCAAACCAGGAATGTCTGCATTCAAATATTCCCAGGCCTTGTCCCACAGAGCCACTGCATTTACCCCAGTGGAGGACCCCAAATGGAAAGATTATTAGACAGAGCATTAGAGGTGATAGACAGACTAGCCAACTAGATGGAAAAGGTTTATTTTACAGTGTATTTGTGTTTTTGTATGTATGTGGACTGTGGTAAAAGGAGGTTCACAATATAAAGAAGGGCTGATGAGATTAAGATGGGCACAAAGTTAAATTTGAGAGGTAATAGTCATCCTTCAGAATCCAACTCTGCCAACTTCAAGTTATTTGACCTTAGGACAATCCCTTAGGTCTCTCTGGGCTTCACATCGCTGTGAGCCTCAGTTAAATACAAATCATAATGCTAACTTACGTGTCAGCATATTCCATAAGAAAATGTATAATAGAAAATTCCAGTTTAGAGGTTTACACACCATAAGCATTCAGTGTGTGTTAGGTACATTGAATTGAAAATATTTAGGGCATAACTGATGATACTGAAAAAGGAAATGCAGATCAGTGAATGCACTTTCATTCCCAGAACCAGTCAGGCCTACTTTCTTGCAGATAAGATTTTCAAAATTCATCTTACTAATAAGGCCAAGGCACTAGGTCCAGGAATAGGGCTTTCTTGCTTTGAGTAGGAGTTTCTCCCAGGCTATTTCCATGCATGTTAAAAGACCTACATAGGTCAGTTATCTATTCTTTAGGGACATAATAGACAAAGAGACTGAGTGGGGTGTAAAAACCTGAGTTACAATCCAGGCCATAGTAACTATGAGTAAAAAGAGTTGTTATTTCCAGAATGTTTACTCTGGACTAGATACTATTCATCATCATCATCATCTTGTTGTTTTTGTTATTATTACATTTAATCCTTGTAATAGTTTATGAGGAGGCAAGGAATAAAAGTATCAAAAATAACATGATTTTCCCAAATTCATTAATGTAGTATGTTGCAGAGCTGGAGTTGGAACTCTATTCTGTCTGGGTCCATGGTTTTTTATACTTGGGCCATTCTACACTCTTCCTCTCTCTGGCCTTCTAAGGGTGTTTTCACAGGCAAGTAATTTCACCTCTCTGAATATCAATTTTCTGATCTCTAAACTGGTGACAGTAATTCACATCTCACAAGGTTATTATGAAGACTGGAAAGAACATGTATTAATTTCTTCAGCACAGTAGGTACTCAAAATTTAGCCACACTGTTGATCTATTATTAAATCATAACTATATTATTTGAATCACTGTCTTTTCCTTCCTTACAATGCTAAACCAAAACCTTACCAGAATCTTCTAATACCCACTCTTCCTTTCTGGATAGGAGATTTCAAGGTTATCTCAGGATCAGCTGGAAAGCCCAGCAGCAATTCCTGTAAAATTTAGAGTTGGAGCAGAGAATGAGCCAACACCCTGCCTAGCAAAGTAGGTCATGGTGAAGACTGAGAAGTGTGAGCCTGGGCATGGATTGCAAGTTGGCTGTGGGCTTCCCTATCTATTTTAGAGGATTACTCTAAAAATACAAGCCTCATTGCAGCACAGAGTCAAAACAAAGAAAAATGAGCTTTCTCCCAAATTCATCAAAGGATTGCTGGAAGGACAAGTGATTCATAGAGAGTAAGCACTCACCAAATAGTTGCCTATTATCCAACAATTCACAAGAGATTTGTACTACATGGCATGGTACTGGGATGAATAGGCCAAGGAAGACACTGTGACCTGCTCCGATACTTCTTCAAATGCACTGCTAAAAAAAGCAACCTGACAGGCAAGTGGTAGCTGAACATATAATAGCAGAGATTGAGGAGATCTATTCAAAATCACCTCGGTCAAGGGTCCTCAGATGTATCTGTCCCAGAATCATAGAGCTCATTCAAGATCAGGGGACATGGGAATTTGCATATTTTTAAGAGTATGCATGTGCATGGGGGGTGGTATTTGATAGTGTTTATTTTAATATTGGTGAGTTAGTCACCAGGAAATTTTTAAAACACACTTGGTTGAAAATTGCAATTGAATGTATACAGGCATGCTGCTAAAGAACTTTAATTCTTTACTATATCTTTGCTTTGATTAGCAATAATATTTGTACATATTTATGGGGTATAATGTGATATTTTGATTCACGTATATATTATATAATGATCAAATCAAGGAAATTAGTAGTTTATGCATCGCTTTAATTTTTTATCATTTCTGTATGAGTATATAAAATACTTTCTACTATATTGAGATATATGGTGCATTATTAACTGAATTCATCCTACTGTGTCTCAAAACAAAAAACTTTATTGCTCTTATCAAACTGTAACCTTGTACCCAATTGACAATCTGCCCCCATCTTCCATCTTCTCTCCTCTCCCCATTTTCTGGTATTCACTATTCTACTCTCAAATTATATTAGATTGAACATTTTATAGATTGTACATGAATGAGAATATCTGATGTTTGTTTTTCTGTGCTTGACTTATTTCACTTAACATAATGGTCTTCAGTTCCATACATGTCATCACAAAATTAGAAGAATTTATACTTTTTATGCTACTATTCCATTTTGTACATAGACTCCAGTTTCTTTATCCATTCATCTGTTGATGAACACGGGAGTTGTTTCCATATCCTGACTATTGTGAATAGTGCTTCAATAAGCATGGAAGTGTGGGTGTCTCTTTGACATCCTGATTCCATTTCCTGTAGATATATACTAGAGTTTTACAGTGAGATCATATGATAGGTCTAATTTTAGTTTACAGAAGAAACTTTCATACTATTTTCCATAATGACTATATTTATTTACATTCCCACAAACAGTGGATGTTTTCCTTTATCCACACCCTTCTCAGCATTTGTTACTTTTATATTTTTTAAAAATAGCCATTCTTTTCTAAAAACATCTCAGTTGGGCCAGTGAGATGACTTAGTGGCATAAGTGCCTGCCTGGCAAGCGCGAGGGCCCGAGTTCAACTCCTGGAACCCACATATGAAAAAGTGGCCGGTGATATCGCTCAGCGGCACGGGTGCCTGCTGGCGCACGAGGTCCTGAGGTCGACCCCCTGGTACCCACAAAAAAATAAAAATTAAAAAATTAAAAACATCTCAGTTAAACTGGATGGCCAATTAGGTTTAAGAGCCACTGAGATATTCCTGTGATGTTCACTACCACCCAAATTTAAAGGAAATATCCCTTTTAATAAGCATTCTTCTTATGCAGAAGCCTAATATACGAAATATCTATGAATATACAAATAGAGCAAAATAGAGATCAGAAACAGTTCCTACCTATATATGAATTTTCTTTATGATTAAAATAACATTTTATATGATTGTGAAGAAGAGAGAAGCTATCAAATGAATGATGCTTGATTTGTAAATAATTTAAATATTTTCATTTACAGATTCGGTTGAACACATATCACAACAATACACTAAAATAAATATTGTTGGATTATAGACAGGAATGTAAAAAAACAAACGAGTAAGAAATGCAAGGAGAAAAATAAAGAGGAGAGTATTACTATCTTAACATTGAGCAAGACTTTATTTGTAAGATCTAACTTATTAAACAAAGTGTTTTTGAAATGAAAGATTTTACTATATGAATATTAAAAAGAGAATTTAAAAATAAACAAAAGACTGGGAGGTTCAACTTCCAATACCATTAACAGAGAAAGTGTTAATATGTATAATAGGCCAAAAGTCCCTAGAAATACAAAGGATACATTCTCACAGTGTGTATATGCCACTTTAATAATTAAAAACAAAAGTGAGGGGTGGCATCAACAAGTTGGCTGAATAGAATTTTGCCTATTTCCCTCACATTGACAATAATTTGGCAGCTATCAGTGGACAAAAGTGCCTTCATGGGAGCTTTGGGATCTAGGTAGGAGCTGGCAAAGTCTCAGTAGAATCTAAGATCCAGAAGAGAAAATTTTAGATGACAGGCCCACACCAAGATGGCAGTCTTACTGGCCATGATACTAGCTATAAATCCAAAATAACCTCATTCCATTCTGGACTTGGCTATATCTTTATTTGGCCTTGATCCTGGTACCTACACCATCCAACAAGGGAACTGGGAGTAGTCACACCCAACTCTGCTTTGAGTAACCAGCCTGCTAACCTCAGTCAGTTGCAGCTTTGAATCCTAAAGCAGCCCATGATTTGGCTCCAGCCTCCTCAGCTGTAGTCTGGAATCAGTCCTGCCTATGCAGAAACCTGCATGTCCTCAGAGGCAGATCCACTAAGTTCAGTCTTGAAGCAGATCCAGAAACAACTCTACAACACAGTTATACTTCTTCTCTGTCTGCTACAGTCCACTAGTAGTCCTGCCTGCCCAAGGACATGCCCAGAGAAATGCCCACCTATGCTCAAGGAGACAGGTCTGCTGATCTTGGTCACACAGGGAATTCTGAAATATCCCTGTATTTTGATTGCAGCCTCTCCCAGAAACAGTCTGGGGCAGTTCTGCTTGCCTGGGGACTCACTGAGAGATACATCTGTGAGTATCCTTGGGGGCAGACCCACTCACTTCAATCTGAGTTCAGATCCTGAAATGTCACTCTAGCTTCAATTCAACCCCCCTCAGCCATAGTTCAAGGGTAGTCCTGCTCAACTTATATGTGCAATGAGCATAATTCAAAACTTAATCAACAAAATACTAGCAAACAAATTTCAACAGCATATTAGAAGAAAGAAGATACACCATCATCTCATGTAGGACTTATCCCTGGGATTCAGGAATCATTCACTATACACAAATCAGTAAACTTGACATACCAGATTAGCATAAGAAAGGACAAAAATCATGTGATCAATAGGTGCAGAAAAAATACTTGACAAAATTCAACATAATTTAATGATAAAAATTCCTAATATACGGAAGGACTGTGTCACATCATAATAAACGTCATATTTGCCAAGCCCACTGATAGCAACATGCTCATTGATAAAAAGTTTAAATTTTTTCCTCTAAGTCACAGTGCTTTTTATACACTTTTAAATAGGAAAAAAATTGTTCAAAAGAAGGAAAACTAGGGCAGAAGGAGGCAAAAGGAAGGAAAGGAAAAGAAAAAGAAAGATAAAAAAAGAGTCTGTACTCTTAGGTGAAATAAATTGGACACACATGTCTAAGTACCACATTGTTTCTCTGGTGTGAGAAATTGAAAGAGTAAATAAGGAGCAAAATGTATAATAGATACTGGGAAATAGGAAGAAAATGTTCAAATGGGAATGGGAACAAGGGATGGGGAGGAAGAAAGGAAGGAAGGGAAAAGAGAGAATAGGAGGAAGAAAATAGAAACAAAGCTTTTGTAAATTAGGAAGGGAAGAGGAGTTGAAGGGAGTAGAGAGGGTTGGGGAAAAAAGAAGAATCAAGATATATCATGTACAGGTACAAACTCCCTCTGATGAATGTGATCATTATGTATATCTAAAATGTACCAATAAAATTGATTTAGAATAAAAAGTCAAACAATTTGGGTCCATTCTAACCTGTAATGACTAAATTTATTTTTTAAACATAGTGACATATAATTAGAAGGAATAATTTTTCATAATGAGTTCTAGAATACAAATACTTTAAAAGATTATAAAAATATATAAAATAAAATTTTTCCTCTAAGATCAGAATAAGACCAGAATGCCCCTCTCATCAACTCTCAACATAGTACTAGCTGTCCTAACCAGAACAATTAATCAGAAATAAATAAATAATAGACATCCAAATAAGAAAAGAAGCAGCAAAAATGTCCTTGTTTACAGATGACATGATTTCATATGTAGCAACTTAAATAACCATGAACTGAGGATCTATCAGATATGTGTGATGCAGCCAAATAATGGAATAGAATATTGTCCCATAGGAGTGTAATAGTCTTTCCCAGGCCATTTCTCTGCATGTTAAAAGGCTTGCACAGCTGTAGCTTTACCTGGTCTTTAAGGACAAATATAGAGACTAGGTGGTGTACAAACACCTGGGCTACAATTCAGAACATTGTAACTTGGGGTGGAATGGTACTCTCTTATTGCAACCTCTGCTCCAAGGCACTCCAGAGAAAAACAATTGGGGTCTCTGTTGAATCAATATAAATATGAAGATTGTTTTTTCTACTTCTGTGAGGAACGCTGTTGATATTTTAATTGGGATTGCAGTAAATCTATATATGATTTCTGGTAGTATGGTCATTTTGACAATATTGGTCTGTCCACCCAGAAACAAGGGATATTCATTTTCTGATATTTTCTTTGATCTCCCTTTTTCAGAATATTGTAGTTTGCTTTGGAAAAGCATCTGACTTCTGTGGTTAGGTTAATTCATAAGTATTTAATTTTTCTTGATACTATTGTGAATGGAATTATTCTTCTAGTTTCTTTCTCTGTGGGTGCATTATTACTATATAAAACCATTAATAATTTTTGTGTGTGATTTTGTATCTAGCTACATTGGTGAATTTGGTAACTAGTTTTAGGAGTTTTTTGGTAGAATTTTTGGGGCTTCTATATGAAGAATCATGCCTTCTGTGAATACTGATATTTTAAATTATTTTGCTATATATACCAATGTTAAATCTAGACCATATCTATCACCATATACCAAATAAAATAAGAATGGATCAAAGGTTTAAATATTAAAACAGAAACAAAATCTGTTGGAAGATAAAACAGGTAAAACCCTCGAATACATAGGTGCAGGTAAGGACTCTAAACAAAACACCACTTGTGCAATAAATAATATCAAGATTCAACAAATGGGCTTAATATCAATTAAAAAAACTACTGCACAGCAAAGAAAACAAAATAATGAAGAGGCGAACTACAGAATGGGAAAAAATTACCAGCTACTCTTTAGACAGAGGACTAATATCTAAAATATATGAAAAAATAAAAAAAATTAAACTGCCCAAAATAAAAGTCCCAATCAAAACAGGCAAAACAGAAATGAATAGATACTGTTCAGAAGAAGTACTAATGGTCAATAAATACATGAAAAATGTTCAAGATCTCTGGCCTTAAGAGAAATGAAAATTAAAGCAACACTGACATTTCGTCCTACTCCAGAAAAAATGTCTACCAACAAGAAATCAAACAACAATAAATGCTGGAGAGGATATTTTGGAGAAAGGTAAGTACACCTTAACATTTCTGATGGGAATGTAAACTAGTACAACCACTATGGAAATCAGCATGGCGATTCCTCAAAAAACCAAAATTAGAAATTAAATTTTCTAATTCCAATGAATTCAGTCATTCATTTCCCTTCTAGGCATCTTCCCCAAAACATTAAAGTCATCATATTATAGTGATACATGCATACTCATGTTTATAGCAGCACAACTCATAATAGCCAAATCTTGGAAGTGGCCTATACACAGAAGAATAGATAAAGAAAATGTGATATATATATATATATATATATATATATATATATATATATATATAACTCTGCCATAAAGGAGGATCAATTTGAGATGGATGCACCTTGAGACCATAATGTTAAGTGAAATAAATCATTACATTTTGCATTACTTCTCTTATGTGAAAAACAAATATAAATAATTTAAAGAACAAAATAAAAGACAAGGAAACATAAATCTTTTGCAAATGGGAAGGGGATCAGAATCTTGCAATAAAGGTAGTGGGAGGGAGGGGAGGGAAAGGGGAAAAAAGAATTAAGTTATGTTATGTACATGTACCCACAGTCCCACAATGAATGTAATCATAAGGTATTATAAACATGTGCTAATAAAAATAAAACTCTTACTGCCTCTAAATAAGAACAGTTTGGAAACCATTGACTCTTTAAATCAACTAACCCCATTGTTCTTGCACAGATAAATCACAGCCCACAGTGGGAAATAATTTGCCTTGTATCATACAGCAAATTAGTGCCAAAGCAGAGATTTGCATTCAGTTTTATAACTTGCAGACCTAATATGTGTACTCCTATTAGCATAAAGTCTTATAACTTCATATAATTGTAGAGTAAATGATGTCCTCAGTTTTCTTTGCCTCCAATATCCCAGTCAATGTGGTCATCCCCTTGCAAATTCCTTTGCAAATAATTCTCTAGCCTTCCTTTGAACTCCTGTTGTATAAGGCAACTATTATTTTTAACACCTTCTGATTGTTGTACAGTTCTTCCTTGACTTCAACAAATTTTTATGAAGCCTTCTTTGGGGAACACTAGGATAGAGTTAGTATTGATGCAGAAAGAAACAGAAAAGTAATTTATAATACATTGTGATTATTTGGTATTAATAGCATAGAAGAAATATACATATATATATACTTCATGAACATAATAAAAAGACAATAATTTTAGCAAGCCATTAAAGAGATAATTGAACCAGAAGGCAGCCTATAACTTTAGACTTTTGAGAGGTTGTCACAGCTATAGGAGAGGGAGCAGAGCTATAACCATGAATAGACTCTCAAGGGAAATAGTACTGTTCAGACCCAATTCTCCTACCGACACAGTAAATTCAAAACTTAGTTCAACAGCCAAGTTGCATAAAATTTGAACCCATGCTAATTTTCCATGATCATACTTCCTGTTATTTCCTCCTGAGCTGTTGTCAGATTTCTACTCTCTGCATAATGATATTTTAGATTTTCAGTGGCTTTCTACACAAAAAAGAATACAATCAACAGAGTGAAGTGGTAACCTAAAGAATGGGAAAGTTTTTCCAGCTATTCCTTGGACAGAGGACTAATATCTGGACCATAAAAAGAACTCAAAAAATTATATTCAAGATTACCCCAAATATAAAAGACCCAATCACAACATGGACAACTGAAATGAATAGTCATTTCTCAGAAAACTATAAATGGCCATTAAATTCACCAAAAAACATTCAATATCTCCTGAGTTTTCTCCAGGATAAATGATCTCCATGCTTCCAAACATTCTTCATGTCACCTAGTTTATATCCCATGAGGAATATAATCATTATACACCACAAATATGTACTAATGAAAATAACTAAAAACTGAAATATTTTTGAAAGCCTGCTTTGAATTTTTGGGGTATATACCCAAAAGTAAAATTTGTGGATCACATAGTATTCTACATATAATTTCTTTGGTAACCACCATACTATTTCCCATGGTTTTTGCACGATTCTACAATCTTGTTTTTTCTTCTTCCTTTTTTTTTTTTTTTTTTTTTTTTTTTTTTTTTTTTGCACTGGGGCTCTAACCCAGGGGCTTGTGCATGCAAGGCAGGAGTTCTACCACTGAGCCACACCACTAGCCCTGATTCTACAATTCCAACAACAATGCGCAAGTGTCCTGACTCCTCCACATTCTTACCAATGCTTGTTCCATTTTTTATAATAATCATATTAATGATTATGAGATAGTGTTTCAATGTGGTTTTGATTTGCATTTCCTTAATGATTAGTGATGTGATCTTTTCATGTGTTTATTGGCCATTTGTATATCTTCTTTGGAAAAATGTCTATTCAAGTCCTTCACCTTTTTTAGTCACTTATTGAGTTGTAATTCTAAATATTGATTGATTAATTACAAAACAAAGCATTTTGCATACTACATATTTGGTCTTTAATACAAACATTGGAAGAGAGTTAGAGCCTGGCTTATAATTATTCCCATAGTTGCAGATGAGAAAATTATTGCTCAAATATTAGAAGCAATCTAGAAGCAAGTCTGTTGTCTTGCTGACACTAGAATTCAGATTTTGAATCTGAATATTTTAAGACTATTTAATCTGAGTGCCTGATGTTATGAAGAAAATATGGAAATGTGGTGAGAAGAAGGTATTTATAAAAGGCCATAGAATTAGTTTCAGAGCACATTCTAGGATTCATTTTTTCTGTGCCAGTATGGTAGCCTTTCACTCCACTCTCTGACAGATAATTTGTGCAGTGGCAAAAGTTTGTCTTTTTTTTTTGTGGGTACCAGGGGTTGACCTCAGGACCTCGTGCACCAGCAGGAGCCTGTGCCACTGAGCGACATCACCAGCCCTTTTTTCATATGTGGGTACCGGAAGTCGAACTCGGGCCCTCGCGCTTGCCAGGAAGGCATGTATGCTGCTGAGCCATCTCACTGGCCCTAAGGTTGCCTTATCTACCTCCTAAGGAAGTTCCAATTTCCTTTAAAGACCCACTCCTCCAAAGATGAAAAAGGGAGGGTTAAGAACTTAAGGGCCGGGCCGGTGAGATGGCTCAGCGGCGTAAGCGCCTGCTTTGCAAGCGCGAGGGCCCGAGTTCGACTCCCGGATCCCACATACGAAAAAGGGGCCGGTGATATCGCTCAGCGGCATGGGTGCCTGTTGGCACGCGAGGTCCTGAGGTCGACCCCCCGGTACCCACAAAAAAAAAAAAGAAAAAGAACTTAAGGGCCAAATGCACTTCTTGGGTTTTGGAAATGAGAGCAGCTTGATAGCTGATGGTAGCAGACCAAAAAATACAGAGCTAAGAACATGAGGGAACTGAATTTCAGCTACTGTCAATTGGAGTGAATAAACCCTGCAGAGACCAGACAGATCCTTCCCAGCCACTTGCAGATCTGCTTATCACATTTTTCCGACAGAAAACTAGGTCCCTGAAGGATCTTAAAGTGTCAAGGAAGAACAGTAGTCCAGAAGAATCCTGATACTCTTTTAAAAATAACCTTCAACCTATTCAAAATCTTCTAGTCTTCAAATGGCTTTTGCATGCATTGGTTTATATGATTTTCACAGCAGTCTTGTAAAGCAGCTTCATTCTTCCGTTTCAGAAATGAATAAATGAAAGCTCAGAGAAACCGTATGATTTTTTTGAGGTCTAAAAGCAAGGAAGCTGTTCCACCATCAGTCCAACTCCAGGGCCTATGTACTCATTTTTTTTTTCTTTCTTTCTTTTGCTAGATGCTACGGAGGAGAGGAAAGTCATGTATCGTATCAGTTGACTTTCACAGAAACTGCCTGGAGTCTCAAATATGAATATTTATTACTTTATGCTAGTGACCAATACCTGAAAGCTTGATGCCATATGCCAATTATTTAAAGGAATGTTTTACTTATAATTGTAGTAATTAAGTTGTAGCCCCTTGGAACAACAATTTTAGCAATACTTAGGAACTTATTAAAAATGGAAATTTCCTGCTTCCATCTCAGACCTACTACATCACAGTTTTTGGGAGTAAGACTTGGCTATCTGTGTGTTATAAACCCACAAGGAGATTCTGGTGATGTTAGAATAAATCTAATGAACCTGGGAGCTTCACCTAATTAAGTACATCTCCGAGATGTACTTAATTGTTTGTCTCAATTTATTAATGTAGGCCGAGCCCAGGTGTCATGTTACATCATAGTTTGTCCACTTATAAAATGATAAGTGGCATAATTCATTGTGTATTCTTAGATTTATAATGATAAAAATGAAAGCTTGAGTAAATTTGGGAGAGTATGTAATTAAGAGGCACACTGACCAAGTATGATTCCTCTCATCCATAATATGCTTTTCTTACTTTAGTTTCTTTACCTGCAAAAGGGAAGTATCTAGCCCACTAACCATGTTGTTTTAAGGCTCAAATAGTGAGGGTGAATTATCCTAAATGATGATTGGCCATCATTCAGGAAATCAGATTCCATTATTGAGATATTTTTCCTTTCATTAATGTCGGTGGTTGAAAGCCACAGCCCTGAGAACCAGTGGCTATACCATAACCAGGAATAGGTAGCATTGCTACTTCCCAGGGGATTACTAGCTACACTACTTCCCAAAGCATAGGTGTCCTGGTATATCCTATTCAGTGTATATCCACTGCCAAATCCCTGCCCATGTTTCCTTAATTGTTCAATTCAGGAAATTGAACATTCAGCACAATATTTTGCCATTGCTCTTATGTTCTCTGACTAAACTATGTCTTCTTCCAAAGATAACCTGTTCTTAAAGCTTAGGCTGCCATGTTTAGCAGCAAGTGCCCTCATCTTGACTTAATCTGAATCAAATGCAACCAGTTTCTAAGGTAGCCTGGTACCTATGACTTTTCACAAAAAGGTCAGCTTGGCCAAACAAATTTTTTTGATGTCTCTATATTTGAACTAGGCCTAACGGAAAAATAAAACTAGTAGTAGATCTTGGAACTGAAAGTTACCACATTGAGTTGGAACAGGAAATATTTTTATACTATGTTCAAGCTGAAGTTATAAGAGACCCAGTTCTTAAGATAAAAGAATCAGAGTAAAACTGAATCACACTAATGAAGATCTATTTATCAACTCTGGTTGTTAAGGACTTTGTAGCTTTGCGGATTTGTTTTTTTCTGTGTCAGACCTTCCATAACCCTGTGACAAAGTCTGGTTTACTTGAAGGACCCTGCTTCTGAATAAAACAATCAGAGATCTGCTATTAAGCTGTGCCTGCTGCATGTCTCTCACCCCACAGCACACTATATGCTAAAGACTGTTCCAAGCACGTGAAATTTAGGCACATTATGATTCAGGGTGATCATGTGACTAGCCAGTTCTCCCATCCTTAGTAACCCAACTCATGCCTGGCATAACTAGCATGCTGGTGTTTGCTAAGACTCATACCTACACAAGGGGACAGAGAAGTGTTGAGATTCTTTAATTACTTTTTATATGCCAACAAGATTCCTGACTGAGGCTATACCCCAAAGGAACATTACATATACACCAGCAATATTTTAAATTTCATATTCTTACAGCAGCAGCAGCAGCTTACTGTGAAGTACACCAGTTCCGTGTGAAAGACTTATAGTACATTCAAATACTAAGAATTCTTTATCTCCTTGATCTTAATTAACTTAGTCTACCCCTACAAATAGGTCCCTAACTCTTAAATTATCCATTTTTCTCTCTTAACATCATTTTCTTGCTAGTAATCCCTTCTCCCTTTCCCTGATTAAAAAAAAAAACTATTTTCCTAAATGATAAAAGACTGAGGTTTAAGATGGAAAAAAATGATCATGATACATAATTAAAATGAAAGAGCCAGCTTCCCCCAAAACCAAAAACAAAACAAAAAATGCTTAGAATAATTGAACTGCTGTCCTTTTCCATGTAAAACTCGTCCCTCAATTAATCTCTGATTACTAATTGGAGGAAGTCAGAATATATTTCTGTGATATTGGATGACATTTGTATTTTTCCTTTGTATGTGGGTACCGGGAGTTGACCTCAGGACCTCACAGTTGCCAGCAAGCGCTTGTGCCACTGAGTGATATCACTGGCCCTTTTTTTTTCCTTTATGTGGGTACTGGGAGTCAAACTCAGGACCTCACGCCTGCCAGGCAGGCTCTTATGCCACAGAGCTATCTCACTGGCCCTGGCGTGTGTATTTAAGGTTTTTTTTTTCCTTATTCTTCCCAAAGTAGACCAAGCAATTTCTATTCTGAGATTAAATAGTGGGGTTAGAAGCCCAAGATTTCTCTAAACATTATCAATCCATGCCAGGCTGATAATGAGGTTTAAGGTCAGAATCATCATCAGTCAGAATGTATCTCCCATTATTTAATAAAAATCAATAATGTAAATACTGTTATGAGGAATTTTGGCCAATTTTATCAATCTATAAGAGCCATGTTCATCTGGCAAGAGAACAAGGCAATTTGGAATATTTAAAACAATTAAAGCCTTCCTAAGTGGCTTCAGTGGAATTATATCTCCTGCCCATAACTAACCTCTGCAGGGAGGATTTTTGGAAAGATTGGCTCTCCTTGATTCCACCAAACCTTTTGCAGGCTTATTAAAGAATACCTAATCTGGGGGCCGGTGAGATGACTCAGTGGCATAAGCACCTGCCTGGCAAGCACGAGGGCCTGAGTTTGACTTCTGGAACCCACATATGAAAAAAGGGCAGGTGATATCTCTCGGCATGGGTGCCTGCTGGAGTGTGAGGTCTTGAGGTCGACCCCCGGTACCCACAAAAAAGAGAAAATCTAATCTACGAAAAAAGATGAGCAAGGCATGAGGAAAGCCTCAGTGCTGCTGTTAAAGACCAGCTGAGCTCTGTTGCTGTGTATTTATAAATTCCTAGATACATATGAACTAATAAAGGTGGGCCAAGAATATATAAAATATTTAAATAAGCCAATATCAGTCAGTAAAATTGAAGAAGTAATTGAAAAAACACCAACTAAGAAAATCCTTGGTCTGGATGAATTCACTGACAAATTCTACAAGAAATTTAGAGATAACACTGGTACTCCTCAAACTCTTTAATGAAATCTAAAGTGAAGCAGTACTCCCTAAGTGATTCCTAGAAGCAAGGATTATGCTGTTTCCAAAACCAGAAATGGACCAAACCAAAAAAGAGAACCACAAACCAATCTCTATAATGAGCATAGATGCAAAAATTCTCAATAAGATACAGGCAAACAGAATGCATCAAATCACTAAAAAGATCATACTTCTTTTTTTTAAATTTTATGGAAAAAAATTCATAATAAAATAGGAGAATAACAATAGTTATTACACTGCATACTGATATATCCAAAGTAGTTACTCAGAGTACAAGATATGTGCATAAAAATTCTCCAAATGATATTAGCACAAACCTTTCTTTTCAATGAACTAACAGAAATTAGTAATATAACTATTTTGCTATTTTTTCCTTTTCCCTTTCTTTCCCCTTTCCCCTACCCTACTTCCTCTTTCCTTTTGAACAATTTCTTCCCATTTCATAATATCTATTGTAAATTTCAGGCCTTATTTATTCTTTCAGTTTCTCATACCAGTGACACAATACGATGTTTACACATGTGAGTCTGATTTATTTCTCTTATGAGCATGGTCTCAAGTTGCATTTATTTACCTATAAAAGTCTGTCCTTCTTTGTGGCTGAGTAGTACTCCATTGTATAAGAAGACCACATCTTTTTTATCCATTCCTTGGTTGATGGGCATCTGTTTGGTTTCCAAGATTTAGCCATTACAAATTGTGCTGCTATAAACATGGGAGCACATATCTTGCCATGGTATGATGTTTCTAATTCTTCTGGGAATACACCCAGAAGGATGTATAATGGGATCTGTAATCCTAGCTTTTTTAGGAATCTCCATACTGATTTCCATAGTGGTTGTATCAGGCTACACTCCCACCAATAGTGGAGAACTGTTCCTTTATCCCCACAGCCCCTCCAGCATTTGTTATTGGTTGACATCTTGATGATAGGCATTCTTTCTGGAGTGAGATGGAACCTCAGCATTGTATTAATTTGCATCTCTAGAATGACCAATGATGGTGAACATTTTTTCATATATTTATTTGCCATTTGTATTTCTTCATCTGAGAAGTGTGTATCCATCACAGATGCCCATTTTTGGATTGGGTCTTTGAACTTGGGGGGTCTGATTTGTTTCAATTCTTTATATGTTCTAGATATAAGTCCTTTGTCAGAGGGACAACTGGCTAAATTTTTTTCCACTGTGTGGGATTTTTTTCACTCTCAGTGATTTCCTTTGCTGTGCAAAAGTTTTTGATGAGAGGAGGTCCCCATTGGTGACTCTTTGTATTATTTCTCATGAGATCTGGGTTTTGTTCATAAAGTCTCTGCCTACACCTATATCTTCAAGATTTCTACCTATTTTCTTTTCCAGCAGACTTAGTGTTTCTGTTTTTCATATTTAGATTTTTTTTGTCAGTTTGAGACAGGTTCTCATTATGCAGTTCAGGCTGGCCTTGTGCTCACTTTGTAGCCCAGGCTGGCCTTGAACTCACAACTATCCTCCTGACTCAGCCTCCCAAGTTCTGGGATTACAGGCTTGTGCCACCATGCCCGGCCCATATTTAGATTTTTGATCCATTCTGGTTTCAGTTTAGTGCATGGTAATAGACATGAACTGAGTTTTATTCTTTGGCATGTACAAAGCCAATTTCTCCAGCACCATTAATTAAAGAGAATGTCTTTCTTCTAGTGAACTTGTTTGGCACATTTGTCAAAGATAAGTTGGCTGAGTGTGTTTGTAGTTGTGTCTGCATCTTCTAATCTGTTTCACTGATCCTCAGGTCTGTTTTCTTGCCAGTACCATGCTGATTTTAGCAGAGTAGCTTTGTATTATAATTTCAAGTCAGGGATTATAATGCCCTCTGCCTTGTCTTTGTTGCCCAGAATTGCTTTGCTATTTTAGGTCTCTTCTGGTTCCAAGTAAATTTTAGGAATGACTTCTCTATTTATGTGAGGTATGCTAATGGTATTTTTATTGGGATTGCATTAAGTCTGTAAAAAAGACTTGTAGATTTAATAATCAAATTCAGTAGTGTAGCTGGATACAATGTCAACACTCAAAAATCAGTAGCATTCCTGTACACAAACAACAAACTCACTGAGAGAGAAATAAGGGAAACTACATCCTTTACAATAGCATCCAAAACAATGAAATGCTGTGGCATCAATCTAACAAAAGAAGTAAATTATCTATACATTAAAAATTACAGTATTCTGAAAAAGGAGATCAAACAGGATATCAGAAAATGAAAAGATATCCCTTGTTCATGGATAGGAAACATAGTGAAAACTGCCTACTCCCAAAATTGTTGCACAAAAGGATCATATATCATGACCAAGCAGGATTCATTCCAGGGATGCAAGGATGATTTAAATACACAAATCAATAAATGTAATTCGCCACATAAATTGAAGCAAGAAGAAAAATCACATGTTCATTTCAGTAGATGCAGAAAAAAGCATTTGACAAAATTCAGCATCCATTCATGATAAAAACTATTCGGAAAATTGGAATGGGTCTTTATCTTAATTTGATAAGTGCTTTCTATTATAAACCAATGACCAACTTCATACTTAATGGAAAAAAAGCCAAACAAGACAAGGATGATCACTTTTACCACTTTTTTCCAACATAGTTCTAAATATATTAGCAAAAGCAATTAGACAAAAGAAAGAAATAAAAGAGATGTGGGTAGGAACAAAGAAGTTAAATTATCATTGCTTGTGGATGACATAATCCTCTACCAAAAGCCTCCATTTTGGAGGTCCTAGAACTAATAATCAAATTCAGTAATGTAGCAGGACATAAAATCAACACTGAAAAATCAATAGTGCTGCTGTACACCAATAACACACTGAGAAGGAAATTAGAGAAACAATGCCTTTCAAAATAGAACCTAACCAAGAAAGTGAAAGACCTCTACAGTGAAACCTATAGTACTCTGTAAAAGGAGATCTAAGAGGTTATCAGAAAATGGAAAGCTATCCCTTGTTCCTGGATAGGCAGATCTAATATAGTTAAAATGGCCATATTTCCAAAATTGTTATATAGATTTAATGCTATCCCAATCAAAATACCAATAACATCCCTTAAATAACTGGAGAAAGCAATCTTAAAATTCATATGGAACCAGAAGAGACCTAGAATAGACAAAATAATCATGGGCAACAAGGTCAAGGTGGGGGGCATCACAATCCTGAACTTCAAGTTTTTCCACAGAGATACAATGAAAAAAAATAGCATAGTGATGGCAAAGAAACAGATTTGTGGATCAATAGAACAGAAGAGAAGATATAGAAACAACTCCAGGCACACCCAGTTACTCTATCTTTGACAAAGCAGCCAAATCCCTTAGCTGGAGGAAAGATAGCCCATTCAACAAATGGTGCTGGGAAAACTGCCCATCCACATGCTGAAGATTAAGCTTACAACCATATTTTTCACCACACACTAAACTAAAATCAAAATGGATCAAACATCTCAACATCAGAACAGAAACACTTAATTTGCTGGAAGACAAAATAGGTAAAATTCTTGAAGACATAGGTGTAGGCAAAGACTTTTGAATAAAATTGGTTGCACAAGAAATAATGCCAAGAATCAACAAATGGGATCACATTAATTTAAAAAGCTCTTGCACAGCAAAGGAAACCACCAACCATGTGAAAAGATAACTTACAAAATGGGACAAATATTTACCAGCTACTTCTCAAAGGACTAACATCTAGAGTATGTAAAGAACTCTAAAAAATTAGACCACCAAAATTTAAAGACCCAATCAAAAATGGGCATCTGAAATAAATGGACACTTCTCAAATGAAGAAATACAATTGGCCAAATAATACATGAAAAAACGTTCAGCATCACTGACAATTCAAGAAATCCAAATTAAAACAACACTAAGGTTTTATATAGACCCAGAAAGAATGGCTACCATCAATAACTCGACCAAGAACAAATGCTGGTGAGGATGTGCGGAGAAGGGAACACTTCTTCATTGTTGGTAGGAATGTAAACTGATATAGGCACTGTGAAAATCAGACTGGAGATTCTCCAGAAAACTAAAAACAAAAATTCCATTTGATCCAGCTACTCCCCTTTTAGGTATCTTCCTAAAAGTGTTTTAAAAATCATACTACAGTGATGGATGTATACCTATGCTTACAGCAGCACAACTTGTAATAGCTAAATCTTGGAAACTACCTACATGCTGATCAACAGATGAATAGATAAAGAAAATGTGGTATTTGTACACAGTGGAATACTATGCCATAAAGAAAGATAAATCCAATGCATTTGTAAGAAAATTGATGCACACAAGCTTAAACATCACATGGTTTTCCTTATATGAAAAAGCTAATATATAAATAAAGAATGAATAAAAGACAGATAATAGGAAGGAGGAGATAGAAAAAATAGTTATTGTATTCTAAATATGTTTCTTCTCTTGGTTTCTAGTTTCATTCCAATATTGTGTGGCAGCTCATTTTGCAGGATTTCCATTTCTTTGGATATATTAAGGTCTTATTGTTACTATGGGCATTGTCTACTTTGGATAAAAAATAAATTTCTAGAATAGGAAAATCTATAAAGATGGAGAGTAGCTCAGTGGTTGTCTAGATTTAGGGGGCAGGGATTGGGAGATGATAGCTATTGAGTAGAGTTATATTTTGGGATAACAAAAATGATCTAAATTTGAATTTGGACATGGTTGTACAAGTCTGTCAATATACTAAAATCTACTGAGACATACACTTTAAGTTTGTGAATTGTATAGTATGCACATTTTAGTTGAATAAAGCTGTTTATTAGAAAAATAAAAATAATTCATTTAAATTAACCAAATGTTCTGCAGGACTGACTTTGTTCCACATGGCCATGCTAAGACACTGAGACCAGCCTGATTTCTGTGCCTAGTTTCAGCCAAAAGCAAATACTCAGCTCTTTCCTTCTTGCACTTGGAGCTCTTGGAGCCTACTTCCTGGCCAGAAGAAAAGTAAACCACTGACCCAAGACTCTTTGGTCAACCCAGGGGCCTTCAGTCCCCAAGGGCTTCCTGCTAGGAAGCAGAAACCCAGTATGTGATAAGACTTTGCACCAGAAGAAACATCCTCCAATATGCAGATTCTTTTTTGGCCTGATTTATTAGCGATAGGTCCCATTTGACAAGCAAAGAGTAGGGGAAGCAAGACTTGACTTATGAAGACTTTAGAATCTCTGTGTAATACATTGTAGGAGCTTCTGCTTGTCCTTAATTTGCTGAAATACCATAATTGTGTAAGTATCAGCCCAGCTCCATCAGTTTTACAGGCAGAACCACAGACTTCGGTACCAATGCAATAAACATGTTGAGAGTGATATAGAAACTGGATAAAATATGAGAGCTCTGATTGTAAAGCCAAGGAAACAGAGGCTGGGAGAGAAGAGGGGGCTTTTACTGTACCACACCAAAGATCCCAAACACCTATCTATAGCTTCCTTCAACTCTAGAAATCTATTGTAGCAGCTCCAAGAGTAAGCTTATTTCACAGCCTGGGTCTTCTGTTATGGAACGCTACATCCCACACTGTTCTCTTCAGTGCAATTTTCTTTCCTCTTTACAAAATAGAAATAATTAGAGGTATTTTATGGTTTAGATTTGAACTAGGTAGTGAAGTTCAAAACTTTCTCACTGCGAGGTCTAGAACAGGTTCTTAATTTTTCTCTTAACTGAACTCCACTTCCCTACACATACTCACATTATCAAGCCTGATCCCTCATTTAACCCTGAATAATTCAGTAGGGGTCCTGTAAGGAAGACAATGATCAAGTAAAATCAAAAGATCTCATTTTGAAAGCCATTTCCACTAATAGCATTCAGTGTGACCTTGGGAAAATCACCTTCCTTCTCTAAGCTTCATTTTCTGATTTGTAAAATAAGATATCTGTTGCTAGCCATCTTGCACCCTAGAATTTCAAACTTATATGGAGATGAATGGATATAGCAGATTATGTAGCACTTTAGAATAGGGAATGAATAGGGGTTGAGTTTCAATAAGTGGGTTAGAAACTCCACTTTCTGAATCATGTCAGAGCTGGACTATCACAACAATCATCTAACTGGATTATGGCTATTACTTTGGATAAATACTTTAATACTAGGATTTAAAAAGTATGTGTTCAAGAGGCAGCTTTGTTGGCAGGTCACTCTATACCTTTTAGTATATCAATTTAAATAAATAAAAGAAGGTACAATTCACCAAACAATTCTGATAGGGAAGGCATGATCTAAGAGTTTTATTATGAGCATTCTACTATTTGATTCTCAGAAAACCCTATGGGAGACAGACTATTTTATTATCCTTTTTATTGATGAGGAAAAAAGGCATAGATGTCACACAGAACATTGAAGAGCTACGATATGAATCTTAGGGATTTTAACAAAAAACTCACTGTCTTAAGTCGGTATGGTACCACCTCTTCCTTCGCTGGTATGAGGAAAGCCTGGAAATGTTTGTAAAGGCCCCTATAGTCTTTAAAGGCTGAGGTTCTGTTTATCTTATTTAGAAGAAAATGGAGAATGAAAGCATAATCATTGGAAGCAACAGTGAAGTAGAGCTGTTTAGTGATTCTCTGAAGTCATGTCCTGAATAGCAGCAATACTGACAAAAAGAAAGGAACTTACAGAGGTATTTATACATTAAATGTTTTTGTGCCATTTTATATGTCATTCACAATTCTAAGAATTTGGCAAATATTAATCAATTTAATCTTCAAGTCAATGCCCCAAACTGAGGTATAACAAGCACAGGTTGAAAGTGACAGATCCAGAATTCAAATTCAGCAGTTTGGCTTCAAGATCTGAGCTCTCACCCACCATGCAATAACCACCTGTCTACTTAGACATTCTGTCAGAAGGTTGCATATATAATCCCTAATAATATTATGATTCTCCCTGAAGGTGTGCTTGCCCAAAATTCAGGAGAGCTACATTCTAATACTAACTCCAAGTGTTGCTGGGTTACTTTGGGAAACTGCAATTTTTCAGCCTCAGTTTTCTTTCCTGATAATTAGAAAGACTGGACCAGATGGTCACTGTCTTTCTGGGATTCTTAGGCCAATTACTGAGTTTATATTCATTTGGTCTCTAAAATAGAGTTCCACTTTCATGACTTTACTTAGGCTCCTATGTTATGGCCAAGGGTGCTTTCTGATCAAAGAAGACATGTACTGCCCATTCAGCCTTCTGAAAGTGACCATTTGACATACTCTCCACACACCTGGGCCACCCGGGTTTGGTCACTACCATTCAGAGTGAACCGTGCCCTCTCTCACCTGAGCACCTCTGTTTCTTCCATTACATACAAATCTCTAAACCCTAAATGCTCTTTCAAGGCAGAACTCAAGCACCATTTCCTGAAGGAAGTCCTGAAGCCTACTCTGACCACATCTTCTCAGACTCAGCCATGATTATCTTCTTAATTATGCACTTCCTGTTGTTAGTTTCCTTAGTATCTTTTGCATCATAATTTCCCACCACAATGACTTGCACAAAGGGTAGCAGATGCCTGGTTCAATCTATAAGAGTTTATAACAAAGAGCCTGAAGAGAGTCTTCTGATGGTTATTGTGTCCTCAGCTCATGGCCTAAAAGGATATAACTGAGACAGAAAGTATTTCCCTTGCCCTCCTACTAAGGAGCTCTGCATTCTTTTTCACCTGGTCCTCTGAAGTAAGAAACACATATCCTGCTTAGGATATTTACATGGATTGATTCCAAGCAACAAAGCTCATTCCTACACATATGGTCTTCCTTTTTTAGGGGAAATAGATGTGGTCTGAGTTTGGAGGAAGATTTTTGCCTAGAACACCTCCAAGGTGCTTAGGGCTTGTTTGAAAGTTTCATTCTAGCTGATGTGTTTCCTGTGTCTCTAGCCTCTGCACTCAGAATGGTGAAGTCATGCAGTTACACATTTTTTCACAGCTAATGTAGTACAATTTCAAAGCACTTCAGACCTAGATCTTTCTTTAATTTTGCTAGAACAAAGACAGTGGGAATATTGCAGAGATTAGTGTGAATGGAGATAATGCTGAGAAAGAGTAATTCTCTGCACAAGTAATGGAAGAGAGATGTCTCAAAAAGAAAACTCAAGTTCTTACTGATCTGTTGTCTAGACAAACAGAAATATATGACATCTTTAAATAACTTATTGAGGGCCGGTGAGATGGCTCAGCGGCTTAAGCACCTGCTTGGCAAGCACGAGGGCCCGAGTTCGACTCCCGGAACCCACATACGAAAAAAGGGCCGGTGATATCGCTCAGCGGCACGGGCGCCTGCTGGCGCGCAAGGTCCTGAGGTTGACCCCCCGATACCCACACACACAAAAAAATAAATAAATAACTTATTGAGCAATTACTATGTGATAGGCCCTTCATTATGTACTTTGAAGAGCATGAAGCTAAAGAAGTCACAGCCTCAACTCCCAAGTTGTCTCATAGAATCCTACTGAAGTTTTTCTTAGTGTGATCAAACCTGCCCATTTCCTGCAGCCATGCTGCCTATCAAAGACTGTAACATACCAAAGTCTAATTCAGCCTGTGCTCTATGCCAGTCATCCAAACTTCCCATTTCTACTGTAGTTTTGACACCTTATTTTCTCTCCCAAAGACTGAGTTATTTTGGATTTGTGTAAAGTAACCTGGATGTGTTTTTATTTTCTATGATATACCTTTACAGTGCTTCATATAGGACAATTGTAGTACAGTGGGAAGGACATGAGGCTGTGGAACCAGGAAAGCTAGAGTCAGACTAAGAGTTCTGCCACTTATCAACTGTATGACCTGATACAGGTCCCTCATCCACACCAAATTTAAGTCTTCTTTGTGAAGTGAGGGTATAATATCTACCTCATAGGGATTGAATTATGCTTGCAATGCACCTAACAGAGACACTAGAGAATGGCAGGGGAATTATAAATAAGTCCTTACCCACATCTTCTCTCTCCCATAATTCCTTTTTCTATTACATTGGGGGTGGAATAAGTCATGTTTTAGAGAGTGAATTTCAGGTTCAGAGGGAAAACCCTTTGTAAACTATAATGTGCTAGAGACAAAAGAGTAAACTACATGGCCATAATTCTCTGACATGAAATTTATTTCCTTTTTCCCTACCTATTACATCTTGTGTTTTCTGATTCTTCTGATGTTACTGCTTTTTACTTCCTCGTATTAGGCTCATGAAAGTACCTGTTTCCCAAGTTTCTGCTTTTTCTTTTCTCTGTTAGTGAACTTTATTTTGTATACAAGCTTCAACTGTCACTTCAGCCGATATAAATTAAGGGTGAAATCTAACTCATTAAGCTACTGGGAGGAACCAAAGAACCTGAATACCAAGCCCTCAGAAAGTGGTAAAGCACTATAGGAGTCTTAATTGTCAGCATTACCACCAGTACAAATGGCAAAGCTGGATGGAGCTGCCAAAATTACATGATGTAGAAAGAAGAGCCTAGATTTGGAGTCAGAAATCCTGAGCTCATGCCCCTCATTAACTCTGACATGAGTTATAACCATAATAACTAAGATTTATTTACTGCATTATAACTGAAAAAGTGCTTTCACATATACTATCTCATTGATCCTCTTAATTGGCTTCTCTGTTCCAGTCTCAATGTTCTAATCCTGCCAGCTAAAGTAAACTTCCCAAAATTCTGGTCTGACCATGCCACATTCATATTCTAAACTCTTCACAGGCTCCTTACTACTATACAAATAAATGATAGTATATTCATAAGAATAAAATAACATGTGGCCATGAAAAGAAGGAAGCAGTATTATATGTACTGATAAGAAACAATCTTCAAGACATGTCAGGAAAAATGATTATAACAATAAAGTGCATAGTAGAGAGTAGAATGTGCAATCATTTACACTTTAAATTTGGGGCAACATACATATATTTTGGTATAAGTATGGAAAAGGGGATTGGCAGTCTTAAGATGTTGAAAACAGGCCATAGATTTTCTTTTCACTGTTCACCATACCTATGCCACTTTTTACTTTGTCAAAAAAAAAAAAAAAAGAAAGAAAGAAAGAAAGAAAAGAAAAACTGCCCAACAAGTGTGAGGTCCTGAGTTTGATTCCCGGTACACCCCCCAAAAAAAGAATAAAACACTACCAATGGATTCCACCATCTTTATGATTAAAGTCCATACACTTTGGTCTGTCTTTTAAAGACCTCCATATGACTCTAAAAGATCTTGGTTTATTTGCAGTACTGGAAATTGAACCCCAGGCCTTTCATACTGAGATATGTCCCCAGCACTTTAAAAAAAAATTGCAAAAGAGTCTGATTAAATCTCTAAGTTTCCCAGGCTAGTCTCAAACTTGCCATCCTCCTGCCTCAGCCTCCCAGAGTGGTGGGATTATAGGCACCTATCACCATGTCCAACACTAAAAGATCTTTTATAATTAACTTCCAACTATTTCCTTTTGTGTATTCTATACTTTGGGTAAATTGTACTAGCCACTATTTCCAGTATATATCCAACAAATAAATTCTAACCTCCCTGCTCATGTTCATGCATGACAGTTTTTCAAGTGTCCAAATATAGAGACTGTGTCTCCTTCACTTTTCTTGTGAAATAGTTCTATCTCTGGCAATCATTCCTCACACCTGGGACCTTGGCTCCACATCCTCCCCAAATTGTTGACTCCCAGAAAAGCTCCAGTAGGCTTTGGTCATTCTTAAAATATAGGTCCAGATTTTTACATTATAATTCCATTAAAGCAGTTTAATATCATACTAAGTTTTTATTTTTTGCACCAGCATCACTTCTTTCTTTTTCTGGCACTGGAGATTGAACTCAGAACTTTTGCACTAAGCTATATATATGGAGATCATTTTTTATTTTTTGTTTTTTGACAGGGTCTCACTAAGTCTCTTAAGTTACCCAGGCTGGGCTCAAACTTGCTACTCTCCTGCTTCAGTCTCCTAGAGTGCTGAGATTACAGGCATGTGCCATCATATGTGGGTTCTGTATTTTTTTTATATGCAGGCACTGGGACTCGAACTCAGGACCTCATGCTTGCCAGGCAGGTGCTTATGCTGCTGAGCTATGTCACTGGCCCACCTGCATTATTTTTGACAGGGCCTAGTTTACAATTCAACAATCCCCAGGGTTTTTTTTTTTTTTTTTGCGTTATATTCTGCTTGTAATTTACATCTTCCTCCTTTTGTCTGGATGAGGTGAAGAGCTCATGTAAGATTCAAATAAACTTTATTTTCTTTTGTTAGAATCAGCATATACCTCCAATCTTCTGGAGTCTTTGTAGTACATCTTGGTTCTGACAGCCAAAATGAATGCTGGTCTTCCCAAATTTGTGGTGTCTACATAATTCACAGTCCACCATTATGTCTTCTTTAGTCATAAAAAAGCACCTTTCAAATTATTAGAGCCAAAATTAATACGATTTTTATTGTGTTGTGTCTGAGGATAACTTTTGTTTAACACCTTGTGAAGGGGTCAAGTGGCAACTTAAAGACAAGCTTATTAAAAGTCATTATTATTATTCTATGGTAGAATTTCATGTTGAAAACAAGAAAGTGGAAGGTATAGTATAATTGAAAGATTCATCATTGAAAAATAGAAACTAGTTTCATCAGATCAAGAAATAAAAGACTACAGTGAAATGTGTAGTAAATGTGCCAAGTCTAATTGTCTGGCATGTAATAGGTTTTCTATAAATGCTTGGAAGGATGAGTAGGTGGAGATTTCCATAGTCTGTAACAAAATACAACTAAACAACATTGATTAGTTTTGTAAATGCACTCAGTGCTTTGCTGTGCCTTGAGCAAAACAATAGAACAAAGATACATCTGCATAGATATAATTCGACTTTTGAAACACATACAGACCAAACAAATACCAAGATACTAGAAAATAGATATGAGTGCAATAAATGAATACAGAGCAATTATGTGAATATCATCATCTGCAAATCAAAGAGGATGTTTGTGTCTTTACCTTTTGCCCTTAAGATCTAGATAGAATGCCTTGAATCACTATTCCATGTTCTATGGATAATCCAATCCCTTTCTCAAGATTTTTGGTGACTTGTTGGGGACTTTAAGCTTTTATGGTCACCTCTGGCCTGGGTTTGTACCTCTGCAATTTCTTTTTTTTTTTTTAACTTTAAATTTTGTAGTTCTCCAACCTTCCTCTTGAAATTTCCACAAAACAGAAAATAGCAACACAAAATTTATATGTGAAACACTCTTTTGAAGATTTAGGGAAATATAGTGGAAGTTTAGTTGATAGAAAATCAAACAACTTAAAATAATCAATTATCATCCCTCTTCTTAAAAGGTCACTGATTATTTCAACTAACTCACTTCTATGAGGTATGATCAGACTATATGGTTAATTTTCAAATTAAAAAAATATTACAGTAAAAGACACATTGCCACCAATCCCCCTCAAAATACTCCCCCTAGCTTATTTTTTTTTTTTGTGGGTACCGGGGGGTCTACCTCAGGACCTTGCGCGCCAGCAGGGGCCCGTGCCGCTGAGCGATATCACCGGCCCCTTTTTTTGTATGTGGGTTCCGGGAGTTGAACTCGGGCCCTTGCGCTTGCCGGGCAGGCGCTTAAGCCGCTGAGCCATCTCACCGGCCCCCTCCCCCTAGCTTGAACACACTTATCTCATCATTATTTCTCCTTTCTGAAGCAGTTCTGAAAGTTCTTTTTTGTGACTATATTTATGAGGTGTGATAAAAAATATGGTGAATACTGCTGCAGAGTGTCATCTAATGGAAAGACTGCCTTGTTAAGAATATTATGGTTTGTCTTCATCTACCTTGTTCACCAGATATGGCCACAATGTGGCCTCTGTTTCTGGCTCTTCCCAAAATCAAAATGAAAATGAAAGGTCAAAATTTTGAATCAATTCAGGACATCGAGGCTGCAATGACAGTGCAACTTAAATACATAAAATAGGACTTCCAGAACTGCTTTAGAAAACAGGACAAATGAAAAAGCAAGTGTGTTCAAAGGGAATGGAGCATTTTGAGGAGGACTAACAGCAATGTGCCTTTTACAGTAATAATTTAATTTAAACATTCACCATATATTTGACCACACCCTCTTTTTTTCACTACCCTTTACCTTATCCAGCAATTCAATTCAAAGCAATGGTTCTTGTTTATTTCGTCTAGCAATCCTTAACCTTAGCATTGACTCCCAACTTTTGTTTAGACACTTATTGCATGTACAACTCACTAAATTCATCTGCCTGACAGTAGATCATATAGACAATATTTGCCTTTCTTCCTTCTCTGTGACATTTAGAAATTTACTTCTCAATCAATGTGACATATTCATCAATTCTCAAACCCAGTAACAGTCCACTCTATATTTACCAATTGCTGCATAACAAATTAAACTGCAAATGCAGCAGCCTAAAACAGTAGTTTTTGTCTCACACAAATTCTGTAGATAAGAACCAAGAACTGTCTTAGCTCTAGATCACTCTCTCATTACATTGTAGTCAAGATGTCAGTGGAATGCAAGCATCTGGAGTAGAGGTATCTACTTCAAAGTTTAGTTATGTGGTTATTGGCTGATTTCAGTTCCATAAGTGTTACTGGCAGGAAACTTCAATTCCTCACCATGGGAGGCTTTACATACACTCTCTGTCCCTCACGACTGGACAGGTGGATTTCTCCAGAGGAGGTGATTTGAGAAAGCAAACAATGAATCTGCACTATCTTTTATAATCTAATCTTGGAAGTGACAAGCCATTACTTCTATCAATGACTGGCTCCATAATTACACAATTTCATATAATAAAAATACAGAATCTGTTGTTCAAAAAGCAGAAAAATGGCTGCTAAATATACTAAATATACTAAAATATAAAGCATTTATCTTTCTTCAGTGATATTTCTCTCAGCTTGTCATGCTATATTTTATTTGCTATTTAATGTTCTAAAGAAAGAAAAGCTATAAATGCAAATTTTAGACCAAATGTTGCAATTCATATTTATTGTACAGTGCTAGTTTAAAATGCAAATATCAGAGGATTTTTTTATGTGTTATACCATTTTTGTCTTTATTTCACTAAAATTTTAGCTACAAAAGTAATATAATCTCATTACAGTAATTTTGAAAACTAGAGAAACATTTTAAACAATCATGAATAATTCTTCTACTATAAGACAGTCACTAGTATCATTTCCACTGTTTTTTTTCATATGTGTGTGCTTTAGAAACTGGTAATTGCAATGTATATACAATTTTTAAGATCTGCTTTTTTTAAAACACACTCATGAAGTATTTTTCCAACATACTCTATATCAGTGGTGGTGAACGTATGGTTACATGTGCCACAATGGGCTGCTTGCATCATTAAAAGCTCTAAGAATTTCACCATCACTGCCCTATAATCTTCATAATCATCATTAAAAATAATAGCATAAGATACGGGGGTAGAGTTCAGTGATACGATGTGTGTGTGAGGCTCTAGGTTCAACCCTCAGCACCAAAACACACATACACGCACACACCCCCCAAAAGAAAACTAATAACATAATATCCCATGGAGTAGATTCACCATTCCCTTATTGCTATACATTTATACTATTTCATTTTCAAAATTCTGTAAGTAACACTGAGTGAAAATAGTTTTTACCGTACTTTGAGTTACGTTCTTAGGAAACCTTCCCAGAAATAGAGTTATTAGATCAAAGGACATTAATACATGTTAGGTACCAAAATGCTTTAAGAGGTTAAGCCAAACCAGACTCACTAGAAAACTAAGTACCATTTTTTTTTTTCAATTTTGTTAAATTCAGGCTTAAAAAGAAGCTTACCTATTTAGCATGCACAAGGCCCTGGGTTTGATCCCAGCACCAGAAAAAAAGAGGCTAGTTGTTTCATTTATATTTCTTTGATTAATAGTGATGACCATTTGCTTTCATTAATAGTGATGACCATTTTCTTTGATTAGTAGTGATGACCATTTGTTTTCCAGTTACACTAAACTCTTTTGTAAATTGTCTAGTGATGTTCTTTGTATTTCTTCTCATATACTATACTACATGAATGCATTAAATAATACAAACCTGTCACACTTTATCATGTTTATGTCATATAGGATTTTTCAGTCTATTTTTAAATTTTATTTTTTATTTTAAAGAGAAAATAAAATAAAACAAAATTTCAAAACAAGATAATAGGAGAGTAACAATAGTTAATACATTGTGTATTGTTATCTTCAAAGTAGTCAAAATACTTTTAAAAGTTATACTGGTTTTAAAATTTTATACAGTCAGATTTGATCTTTTCCTTTGAAAATATTTTCTATTACTTCCTAAGCTTAGAAAATTATTCCCCGTTAAAAGGTGGATAGTCATTTATTCTACTTTTTAAAATTTGCTTTTTAATATTTAACTCTTCAATCCAACTGCCACTTATTTATTACTGGAGATGAATAAATGCTATAATCTGTCACAGTGTTATTTAATGAACATCCTTTCTACTTTCACTTGCAATGCATCTTTATAAAAGATTAAGCTCTTATACATCACCTGTCGAAACTTACACCACTGCCACCAGTGTTTTCATTATTCTAGTTTTGTATGTTTAATATCTAATAGCATTAGTCCTTCATTACTTTTCTGCATAATTTTCTTTGAAACATCGTTCTTATTTAGCTTTCAAATGTACTTATTTGCTGCCTTATCCATAAGATATTAATTCTTGAGGATAAGATTGGTTTGTTTCCTTAGAATAGATTGCAAAGAATGTGTTACTGGGTCAACAGTTATGAACATTTTCCCCACTCTTATCACTCACTTTCAATGTTTTCAGAAAGGGTTGGGACAGTTTCATTGTAACCCTGGATATTTTGAAATAAAGATTGTGTTTTTCAAACTTGGTAGAGGAAAAAAATATACCTTGCTTCAGTTTCTATACTCTGCTTATTAGTGATGATAAGCATATGTTTGACATATAGTAAGTATTTAGTCAATGCTTGTTCAATGAATAAATGGCATGTATAAATCTGTACATAATTTTGGGATGGGAAGGTTTAAACAAATATTGTGAATATAATTGGTAATTGCTGCCTAGGTATAAGCTTATGGGCCTGTAGTCCATCTACAGAGAGGTTTTAGAGATGCCCAAAGCACCCAAGAATTCAGACCTGAATTGGGACAATCTCTAGAAATGCTATAATATATGTTTATCATAGGCATGTCTGCTTCTAGGCAGGATCAGTTGAATGGATCAGCTGAAGGCCGTTCAAAACAGTAAGCTATGTGAATACACTTGTGCCTGCATAGCCCAGACGGCTATGATTGGCTCAAATAGTGCGCATCCTTTGGCAGCACAACAGCATTAAGGAGAGACTGGTATGTGAATACTCTATCAGAAACTGATTCAGGCCCTAGTAGGCTTTCTGCAGTGAATTTAAATACCTGAGAAACTAGATCTGACCCACAGGAGCAAGTATTCGCTATGAAAACACACTACATTTCTTCCCCACTTGCTAAGCCCAGGAATACTCTTTCACTGTGAAGCTTGAAGGAGAGAGTGTCATTTTTTTTTCTCATAGGAATCAGTCTTTATTTTGAACTTTAAAAATAAAGCAAAAGCTAACAAAAAAGGGGGGCTGTTTTTCTCTGTTTTTAAGGTCATGTTAAACTTGTTAAAACATTGGTTCTTTTGCTCTACTGCGTTAGCAGATACTATTAGTAAAATTTTTCAAGGACTTCCTTTGGCATAATATCTGTCAATCTGATAAAGAGAATACCACATTATTACCTTAACTTGCATATGCTAAAATTGTGCTATGCTTTAGTCTGAAAAACCAAGTACTGTTTTGACTTAAGAGTATAAATGTTACTCTTGATTGCACAATTGATTTGTAAATGGTGCACTGCAAGTTACTACCACAGCTGTTTCCTTTCATTCAGTAGATCAATAAATTCAGAGTTTTAAAAATATCTTCTCCCCCAGTGTGCATTAAGTGCTAGTGACACAGCCAACAAGATGTCAAACACTGAAGAAGGCCTGGCAATTCATGTCAGAGTATCACCATTTGATAGTTTAACACTAAATTCCAAAGGGACTTTTCCTCTAACCCCATGTAGCACCTAAAAGAGCTATTTTACAAGCCATTTCTCCTTAGAGAGGCATCTAATTCTCCACTGCCACTTTCTTTGGAGATGGTAACATAAGCCTCCTTCCTTATTATTTGGCCTTTTGTTCTAAACCTATTTTCATCAATTCTCCACCTATATTAAAATCTGTTTTCCACTTCTGTCAAGAATTAGCTTTAAAATGCACTTCTTCCAAGGCATTCATGATAAGTTTCTCCCTACTTCTAAGTGTCTTTAGCTCATACATGTATTCCATTGGTACCATAATTGATGTTGTCCTCTAATTATTCTACTTTTTAAAATGTTTCTAGGGCCAGTGAGATAGCTCAGCGGCATAAGCGCCTGCCTGGCAAGCGCGAGGTCCTGAGTTCGACTCCCGGTATCCACATACAAAAAAAAGGGCCAGTGATATCACTCAGCGGTATGGGCGCCTACTGGCATGTGAGGTCCTGAGTTTGACCCCTGGTACCCACACAAAAAAAAAGTGTTTCTAGAGCATAAGTCCCTTGAAGACAGGGGAATTTCCAGAAACTGAAAAGGAATTTAGAGACTATCTAGTTATAGCTTTTGCCCTGCTTGTTTTACTGATAAAGAAACTGAGGCCTAGGGAAGTTAGTCTGTCTAAGTCAGTTAGCCAAGTTAGCAGAAAAACTTGGCCAGATGTCCTGACTTTTAATAGTGTGTTTTTACTAGGCTAGGTCATCTTCTATTTCACTTGTATATTTTCAAAATGCTTTGTAAAATGCTAGATAAACACCTCTCTTGATCAACATCAACATGATAAGCACAAGAGTTTACATAACTGAGAAACTGACTCAAGGAAAGGATCAGAAAGCAGAAAGGTCATTTCCTTACTTCTTTGCATGATGCCAACCTCCAGACCAGTTAATTGCTACTTTGCACATCCCATCGATCAGGCACTGGGCAGCTGTGATTGTAGCCCCTCCTACAGCTGCTGCATAGTCATATATCCCTTCAGTAGCTGGGCAGTCATAGCCTAGCCCGTATTCTATGGAGTCTGGATGATCATCATCACCTTCCTGGCTCACCTTCTGAAGGTGCTGCAGATAGGCATCAGTATGGAAGGTGGCCATCTCCTCCATGGAAGCCACTTTGGGCTTCACTATCCTCATTTGCTTATGCAGTGCATATGCTTCAATCAAAGAATGTACCATACTGGCCCGTTTGGGGACCTTGGCCAGGGAGTAGCACATGCTGACATACTCAGGACTGTAGATGTAAACTGGGGGCAGCGACTGCCCACCGTATGCCGGGTCCTCTGGCTCCTCCATCTTCCACTTCGAACCGCTCCGGAGCCACCGTCCGGATACGGCTTTTTTCGGACTCAGCCCCCAATATCAGAGGATTTAACTCATACATGTAATCACAAAAATTACACAATTTGCATTTTGAAGTTACCTCAAGTTGGCTAGACAGATAAACAAAATCCAGATGTGATAAGGTTGAAAAGAGGAAAAGAAGGTTCCCAAAATACAGAACAGTTCTGGGAGAAATGCTTTCTTGGACATGGAAATGCAGGAAAAGTGGAAAGTACAAACATTTGATGCAAGGATCAACACATCATCTCAGGTCTACTGACTGTGGCTTTCCCCTCTAACCTTGCTAATGGAAAACCAACATGGTATTGACACTGGGTAAGTTAAGCCAGGTGCCTTCCTTTTCCTACAAGTTCTCTGCCCCAACTTTCAGTAGATGGACAACCCCAAGGGGTTTTGCAAACTCCCAACAAGGGTACACTACTTACCTTGATCAGAGGTAGGCAAATAGTCTACCTTCAGCTGAGTTCTAGTTTCTGCAACACTTCCCACTAGCAAAGTCATGGTGCTAACAACCCAGGGTTGGAGTAGCACCACAATTCTGAACTCTAAAATGCTAGGGACCCTATACACCTAAACCCAAACCTCCCCACATTTGCTTCCTCATCACCAGTAAAAACAGAGTGACAATAGCTGCTGGTAGATGGTCAAGGGAAAAGAAGTGTATGGATTTTGGAGATAGGAGTACGGCAAGATCTCAAGAACCTATTCTAGAAGAGCAGGAAGAATGCAGGAAATGGAAATTCATTTCTGAACAACACTTCATTGGCACATTGTACTGTATTTATAAGACACAAACTTATATTCTGAAGAATTTCAAAACAGTGACTGCAGAATATTAAACCCCAAGGGTAGGGTTGTTTTTAACATATAACCCTTTCGGACTGCATTTGGTCACTCTGTTTGTGTCTTATTGCATTGTTTATCCAGATCAGCCATGGTACACAATATGAGGGTGTGTGAATGTCAGGAAATGGGATATTGGGAGCCGTGAAGTTTTCTTGACTCTTCTTTCTCCATCCTTGACGGGGTTTGGTGTTATTCATCTATGCTTTTCAGTACCTTGTGGAGCTGACCCCCATGAAAACACTTATACCAATGCTTTGAAATAGTCTATTTATGTGTCTATTTCCCCCAACAGGAACATGAACTCTTTGAAGGTAGGTAATACAGATTATTCATTTCTGAGTTCTCAGTTCTATTACTATGCCAGGAGTAATGTCAATTAATGTTGTTGAGTTAGTAGATTATATCCCCATCCCCAATTTCAACTGTTGTGTAATCTAAGCTTTGTGATAATATAATAAGATCAGTCTATGAAACTTGAGATTGAAAAAATATCTTGAAAGTTAAAAATGCAGTCAGATATGCATGGCTGTTACTCATTATATAGGGAGTTGAAAATAAATTTACCAGTGTTCTCTTCACTCAAATTGGCCCAAGCATTTTAGAGTATTTAACTCATAGATGCAACACAAGGATCTCAAGAGTTTCACAAGTGTAATGAGATCAGAAATAGGAGGCAAACCAAGCCAAGTCAGATACCAAAAAACAATAAATAGGACTGAAAATATGTTAGACAGCTTTCTGTCACTGTGACAAAACACCTGAGAAAATCAATTTAAAAGAGGAAAGATTTATTTTGACTCATAATTTCTGGGGTTTAGTCTACAGTCATTTGGCTCTATTGCTGCTGGGTCATGGTGAGGTGGAATGTCATAGAGAGAAACTTATCATGAAGCAAAGCAGGTCACCCCATGGCTGAAAGAAGAGGCAGAGAGAGAGAGAGAGAGAGATGAAATGGGGATAGTATTCCAGGGCATATCTCCTAGAACCTGCTTTTTCTAACTAGGCCCCATCACCTAAAGTTTCCATTACCTTCCAACAACATCACCAGCTGGGAACAAAGCCTTCAACTTAGATCCATTGATGGACATTCCCAACTCAGTCTATAACAGCAGATCTAGTCATATGGGTGAGAGCAGGAATAAGAGAACTGAAATTAGTCATAGAGTTATAAATCAAAAACCTCAATTCTGAACAAGAATTTGGGTGAAACTGCAAAAAGATTCCAAAAGGAAAAATCAAAATTTGAGCTGGCAGAGATAATTGTGAAGGGAAGGCTGGTGAATTTGCAGAGAAACTATTTTGTAGTAGCAGGAAGTCTTTGGAATGCCAGGAGTGTTACCTCATAAAACATCCTTCTACTGGTCTTTCTTTCTTTCCCTTTCTTTTCTTTTCTTTTATTTTTCCCTTCTTTCTTCTTTCTTTCTTCCTTCCTTCTTTGTTTCTCTTTGTTTTCTGAGCTGTTTTATTTCTTTCTAATTGGCACTTAATAATTGTAAATATTTATGAGGTATATTGTGATTTTTCAACTCCTATATATTGGATAGTGGTCGACCCAGGGTAATTTGCATATCCATCATGTTAAACTTCTATCACTTCTTCATGGTATATTCAAAATCCTCTCTTCTAGCTAGTTTAAGATATAAAATGCATTAATGTGACTAACCTCCTCTGATTTTACAACCTTCTACTAGTTTTAAAGGCATAGTACACTTGAGAACAAAATCATCGCATGTGCACACACACACACATGTAACCAAACAACTTGTATTGAATTATGGCCAGGAGACAGATCTTTAGAAAATACATTTTATCCAAACCCTCCCTCTCAACCAAAAAGCTTCTAGTAAACTTTATTGCGTGTATAGTTAGCATCATTTCTCCACTTTTTTTTACACCACTGATATTCTTTCAGTATCTGTCTCTTCTCCTAAGCACTTCTGTGTCTCAGGGGAAATCAATCCAACCACAGTTCCCACCTCAACCTCAATTTCTGAACCAGGGCTGAGATAGACTAGTCTAAGGATACTACCCCCCTTGCTACAGTAGTTGGTTCAGCATTTTAGACCTAATCCAGAAAATCCATGGAATTTTCCTAACCATAGAAGTTGATTCAGGAATTGCAGTCAATATGAATGAGAAGAATTTTTCTGGGGACTTTGGGGAAAATAAAGAAAATTGCCAGCAGTGACTATGCCCTATCTGTTTCTGGTCATCTTAGTGCCTGGACATACCACAACCAGTTTTTGTCATGAAAACGTACAGACTAAGAAAGTGTTTATGTACAGAAGAGGCACAGAGGAGATAAATTCAGAGACCAGAAAAGATTTGAAGAAGACTCCAAAGTTTCCTGCTAATGTGGTTTGGTGATTGATTGGTGCCATCACTGGCATGACTAGGAAAAGAGAGTGAGATAGGTTTGGAGAAAAGATGGTTAACAGGGCTTGGAGTTGTTCAGTGTGAATAAATAGTCATTACCAAGTCAACTTAATTTGTTAGCTTAAGGGCAATATCTAAGTCTGGGTAAAACCAATCCTGAGGCCAATCTTATTATCTATACAATTAAAGTTATGCAAACCAATAGAAATCCATCACTGAGCCTCTTTGAATCTGTTTTCTACTTCATGAAGTGAAAGAATTTTAACTTACATGGTCCCACAAGCAACCTCCCTTCTTTAGATACTTAAATTACCTCTTGGCATTTAGGTATCAAAAAGAATGATGTGTTCCTATTATTGCCAACCTGGCACCAATTCCAGTACCAGAAGAAGCTATTTAACATGCCAAAATGTTCTTTGTGTGTTCATTTCATAGGTCTCCTTTTCCACTCGAACGGCCTCATCACTGAAATTGAAGAGAAGTAATGCTTTCCTACCAACTGGACACTTGACATCCAACTACAAAACCATGCTTGGAATCTGCCTTAATCCATTCTGATGTGTTCTATAACACAATAACTCAGACTAGGCAATTTTTAAACAACAGAATTTTATTTCTTATAGTTTTACAGGCTGGAAAGTGAAAGATAAAAGTGCAAGAAGATTTCTACCTGGTGAGGGCTGCTCAGTACTTCTAAGATGCTTCCTTGTTGTAGTGTCCTCGCATGAAAGAAGGGCAAGAGAGTGATACTGAGACAAAAGAGGACTAAACTCACCTTTTTATTACAGTATCAATTACACCTCTGAGGGCAAAAGCCACATGGCCTAATTTCATCTGAGAGATCCTACCTCTTAATATTGTTACAAAGGAAATTAAACTTCTCGTTTTTTTCTTCATCTCTTCCAAAACTCATGTCAAATTTAAATTGCCTTTGTAATTAAATTTCAACATGAGTTTTGGAGGAGATGAATATTCAAACCACAGCAGTACTATTACTGTTTCATGAAGATAATCAAATGAGGTATCATTTATTTTACTTTTTATTAATAGTATATATTTGTGACTCATAATAATTACATTAATCTTGGGGATTGAGATATATAGAAATTGTATCATGTTATTTTTACTAACCTTTCTCCTGCACTGCTCTCTCCTCTTTCTCTTTCCCAGGTCACCTTCCCATCTCCAGAAAGTCTACCCATTTCCTACCATCTCTCCTTCATTTTGCTCTTTAAAAACTTTATATTTTTGGTTTCTTGTGTAAGAGAAATCTTGAGACCATAATGGTAAATGAGACATGATTTTTGTCATTTGTTCATTGTTAGTGAGAGGGAACTGGTGCTATTGCAAAGATAGTGCTTCACCATGAACTAGCCTATAGTACAATAGTACCTTCCCTCTATTGCAGAGTATGTCTTCATACACAACTTGTATACTTTTCTTTCTTAGAAAAATAAATTAGCTTTCTTCACAGGTTTTAGCTTGGAGGGAGGATGGGCAAAAATAAGGGGTGACCTCTTTTCCTAATATTGGAGAGTTCTTAACCATAAGATATGACTGTCAGACCAAGAATTATCCAGTCATTCTTCCTTTCTAGCTCTTTGATTTGTCACGGAACAAGACCATAGCAATCTAACCCGTAGCACTCTGAACATGTCAAAATATACCTGAGTAGGCTAAAGATTCCTAGATAACCTCTTCGGAATAGAGATGAATGACATTGTCCTCGGTCTCAAGGTGTTCTAGTCAATGGGAGAAATGCCAAATAAACACACAATTTTGAGTATAACACCTATCAAAATATGGAAGAATGGATAAGGAAAAAGTGATATATACACACAACAAAATGTTATTCAGCCATAAAAAGAATGGAATCCTGAATTTTCAAAAACATGAATGGAACTGGAGAGAATTATGTTAAGTGAAATAAGCGAGACACACCCAGAGATATACCACATGTTCTCATTTGTGGAAACAAAAATGTTGGTCTCTCAGAAAACTTAGATGGAATAGTAATAACTAGTGATTGTGATGGGCTAATGAGAGGGAGAACAAAAAAAGTTTGATAAAGAATATCAAAATGCAGTTAAATGTGAAAAATTATATGTGCTTTCTATGGCACAGTAGGTTAACCATTGATTATAGCCATCTATGAAATATTTCAAAATAACTAAAATATTACAAAAGTTCTCACACACGGTAATGGTTAATGTTTGATGAGATGGCAGTGCTTGTGACCATTAATCATTATATGTAATCAACTTGAATGGATTAAGAAATACATAGCAAATTAGTAAAGCACAGTTCTGGATGTATCTGTGGATGATTGACATGTAGGCCAGCAAACAGAGGGAAGAAGATGCACAATAAATGTGGGTAGCACCAACTAATAGGCTTATAACTTGGATAGAATAAAAATGGAAAGAAGAAAGCAGTGTCCCCATTTTAGAAAGCTTCAGTATTCACCATTAACCTTGGACATTAGTGTCCAGTTTCTTCAGTCCTCCAAAGTGAACTTGTGCCAGTGACACTACAGTGAGCTTCCTGGCCTTATTATACCTTGGACTGGCACTGCATCCTTGATCTGTCTTATTCTGTAGCTTCCACTTTCTTGGGCCAAGCAGCTACTGGGTAATGGACTGTCCCACCTCTGATCTCACCGGCAGCTATTGTAGATTCTCCCACCTCTGGTCCTGTAAGTCTAGCTAATCAACCACCTTGCATAATTATACATATATTTTTTACTAATTCTGTTTCTCTAGAGAACTCTAACACAATGCTTATTACCCTGAATTGGTTATTATACTTTGTATACATGTATCAAATTATAATACTGTATCTCACAAAGTTATAAAAATACTATGTCTCAATCATGGTTTCTTAAAAAAATTCTTGGCTTAAGGCAATGAATCAACTGGAAAAAAGGCCAAAGGTGAATGGCCAAATATAAGAATCTACAGGTAGAATACACATGGACTTCAATACTGGCCAGATATACATAAAGAAGTACAGGAATGCTTCCCAAAGTAATCCAAAATTCCCACCTTAAATGATGGGGTGGTTGGGGCTGTTACTGGCAAAAACAAAGATGAGAGGGAAAGTAGATTGCATGGAAAGATAATTAATATGTTTTGGAGTATAATTTGCATTAGAAGTAAATATCTTATTTATAATAATTACAATTTATTGAATATGTACCATGGTCAAGGCAATACCAAAAATTTTTGGGATCCCCATTCTATCTCACTTCTAGCTGTGCCCCCCCACATGGGAGAGTCTACAAATTCAAGGTATATGTTCACCAACAGCCTACATGTCTATTTCTAGACTACTCTCCAGGGATCCATACATGTGCATACAAGATTCCTGTCAGTATGACATACAGCTACCCATGAGAACAGAATAGAGATGATCTGCAGAATGGAGGATAGCACTTCCACATGCCAAAACTTTTGGCATGGAACACTAAGGAGCCCAAGAGGTCTACATTAAATCTGGTCTTCAAAATTTATAAATATGTACTTGTCAAGGAAGGAAACTGTCAGTTTATGTAACAGTTAAATTAGATAACTTATATAACAGACACGATATATAAAACTTCATTTGTATTCATGTCCAGACCTACTGTTGTCTCCTGGGCTGTCAAAGATTGTTCACATATATGACTTTATATAAGCCTCATAACCAACCATTTTGTGTTGCTAAAAGTTACTAACCCATTCTACATTATACAGGAAAGTTTATTTTTTATGAACAAGGGTTGTCAAAATTATCAAATACCACAAAGTACTTGAAAAGAGTGAAGATTAGAGCAGGACACTGGCCTTAGCAAGAAATCTTTAAATACACTCTTCAATAATGAAGGTTTAACACATCAGTGCAGCTCAAAGCTAGATTATACAAGAATAGAACAAGTGGTAGAATATATAGACAGCAAGTTGAGTTTTCTCTATGAAGTTTGGTATTAAAAGAATATGATATCTGTCCATCACAGAGGAGACTAAGTCACAGTGAAGTCAGTGGAATAAGAGCCAATGTGGAGAAAAAGTGAAGATACTGGAAGAAATGGAGATGAATACCAGAAGATGTATCTCAGCAGAGTGGAAGATTGCTCAGCAAACACAAAGTGCCTTATTTGTTCTAGGCTCTGGGGCTTCTGGAGATGTATGAGTTGTAATAAAAAACTGGTAAATGTTTATTTTTTTAAATTAGAGGGGTCTAACTTTTTTAGTTCTTTCCATTTCTAGATATTAGTCCTCTATTTGAGGAGTAGCTGGCAATATTTTCCCACTTTGTGAGTTGTCTCTTCACTCTGTTGGTTGTTTTGTTTGCTGCACATAAGCTTATTCAATTGGAGTTGAATTTCTTCTATACATATTATTGAATCATAGTGCAATGAAATCAGAAATCAATGGCAAAAGAAACTACAGAAATTATGTAAACACATGGAAATTACATAATACCCTCTTGAATAATCAATGGGTCACAAATTAAATTAAAGAGGAAATTAGTCTCTACAATTGAATGATAATGCTAACATGACACACTGGGACCTATGAGACATGATGAAATCAGTCCTAGGAGGGAAGCTGATAGCAGTGAGTCCCCACATCAGAAAAATAGAGTGAGATCAAATAAATAATCTAGTGATAAACCTCAAGGTTCTTAGAAAAAGAAGAACCATCTAAACCCAAAGCTAGTATGACGAAGGAAACTATAAAGATTACAGCATAAATTAATGTAATTGAGGGCCAGAGAGATGGCTCAGCAGTTTAAGCGCCTGCCTGGCAAGCGCGAGGGCCCGAGTTCAACTCCCAGAACCCACATACGAAAAAAGGGCTGGTGATACCGCTCAGCGGCACAGGCACCTGCTGGCACGCGAGGTCCTGAGGTTGACTCCCGGTACTCAAAAAAAAAAAAAAAAAAAGAAAGAAAAAGAAATTAATATAATTGAGACAAAAATACAAAAAAAAGATGAATCAAAGAGTTGGTTCTGTGAAAGCTTAAATAACAACCTGCTAGCCATCCTTATCAAAACAAGGAATAAAAGACCCACATTTATACAATTAGAAAAGAAAAGTGTGAAATCACAATGGATACTGCTAAAATCTAGAAGATCATAAGTACCTACTTTGAGAAAATGTACTCTAATAAAATGGAAAATTCAGAAGAAATGGATAGATTCCTAGAAACACCGAATTACCAAAGATTAATGCAGAAGATATAAAAATTCTAAATAATCTAATATCAGTCAGTGAAACTGAAGAAGTAATTTTAAAACTACCAAGAAAAGCCCAGGTCTTGAGAGATTCACTGCTGAATTCTACAAGAACTTTAGAGAAGGTAATCAAATCAAAAGGGAAGTAGTACTCCCAAAGTTATTCCTGGAAGCAAGTAACACCCTGATTCCAAAACTAAGAAAGGGCCCAAAAATAAGAACAACAGGCCAATCTTGTTAATGAACATAGATGGAAAACTCCTCAATAAGATGCTGTTATTATTTTTGAATGAATATTCCACACTTTTGACATTCTGAAGCCCTTCTTGTACCCTAATACCCTAAATGTTTGCCCTATTAATGCTGTCTGAGTACTGGTAAGCTTTCTACACTCCTCTTAATTCTTTTTTGTTTTCTCCTCTGTGTATTTTCCAATTCAGTCTTTAATCTCGTTCATTCTTTTATTCTGTTTGATCTATCTTGCTACTTACACCTTCTATAATGTTTTTACTTTTGGTCAGTGTATTTATAAGCTAAAATTTCATTTTATTTTCTAAATTGCTTCCATTTTTTGTTTTAATGTTAGAGTATTGAAACCTTTTCTGGTTTGTTCTCCAGTGTCATTGAGTTTCCTAAAAACAACTGTTTTTAATTCTTTGTGGATTATTACATAATGTTTATGGCCTAGTCTGTTTCTGGCACCTTATTTTAATTACTAAGTGAGGTCATGGCTTTGTGAAAGCTATTGGTGCCTGTTGGCTTGTAACATCATGTGTGCATTAAAGAATAAGGTATTTAATTTGGTCTTCCTAATCTGGCTTTTTATATTTTCCCGTCCTTCCAGAAATTCTGAGTAGGCTGTTTAGTCACCCTGAGCTGTAGTCACTTTTGCTATTTCAGCACTTGATAGGCCAGATTTTCCAGGAGTCTACTGTTAATGTGTTGTCGCTATTTTAGTGTTAGAGGGCAATCCAAACTACATTTGCCCAAAATACTTTTTTAGAGTATTTTTTTTGTGGGTACCAGGGGTCGACCTCAGGACCTCATGCGCCTACAGGCGCCCATGCTGCTTAGCAATATCACCGGCCCTTTTTCGTATGTGGGTACCAGGAGTCGAACTCAGGACCTCATGCTTGCTGGGCAGGTGCTTATGCCACTGAGCCATCTCACCGGCCATTTTTTAGAGTATTATGCAGGAAGAAACAATAGAGCACCTAGAGAGGGAGCTCTTTCCCTACAGGCCTCTACCCAGATATCTTTTCCACAGTTATTGACCTATTGTCTGACAATGTGGGATTGAGCCTGGCTCTGGGCAAAGTTACCTTGAATGGATCAGCCTCCTGGTACTATATCAAACCTGTGGCCACTAAAGCCACAAACTTTTCTATACCCTGAGCCTACATCTCTACAAGCCCAGCATAACACTAGGTTAGGGCCAAGATCCACAATTTTATGGAGTGTCTATTGTTGAGGTGGACTGGTGGCCCAAGACTGCTGCAACTGGCCACAAGTAATGCTACATATTATATGGGTCCCGTATCTTCACATGCTGAAAACCTCTTCTAGAGTCTCTGCATAGGTAAGCCTGGGGAAAGAGGCCATTGGGATTTTCAGAGTGTTAGGTTTCACATAACCCCACTAAGTTTCAATGCAAAGTGAATGGGGTCTTCTGTCATACTATGCTGCAGGAGGTTGATGTAGAGCTGTAGAAGGTAGATCTTTGGTCACCTGGTTGAAAGCTGGGTTATGTCTAAGTCTCAGAGAGGACCTGTTAAATCTCAGTGTACACTGAGTGGCACACTACAGCTGGTAGCGATGCAGACCAAAACAAGTGTCTGTTCCACTGTAGTGCATGTCTCTACTTGGTTCTGGGGCAGTTGTAGAACACTGTCTGTGATAAATGTCCTGGTGATATCTTTGCTGACTCAGGTTGGGGGACTAGTGATGGAAACAGCTATTCAGCAATCAAAGCTAATGTCAAGCTGGGTCACAGATGACTCTCACAGCTTCACAATCCTGGACAGTCTCCTGATGAAGCCTCAAGTTCCCCAAGCCCACTCCAAGGATGTAAATGATATGGCAAAAACTTGAGTTTGTCCCACAAGTATGCACATTTCTGATTTATCCTGGGAGCAGTCTCAAGGCCCTTTCTGTGATTCTGGCCTATGTATGGGACCTTCAGATTCTATTGGTTGCTCAGTCACACCACAGATCTTATACTGGGCACTGAGATAAAGCATTGTGCTAGATTTGGGGCACTGTTTTCCAGTGGATAAAGTCCTGATCCAGGTGGTTCTTACAGACGTTGAGGGAAGAGTGGTGGAAGTAGTCTCTTTGCTTCCTGGATAATGCAGTTACAAATAATCATTCTTCAGGTACTCCTCTTGCAGTACGTACCTCTGTGATGAGCTGGTTGGAGTTGAGAGTGGTGACATGGAAAACTCCTTATTTTCTACCTTCTTCAAAAAATCTTTTTTGTTAAACTAAAAGCAGGCAGTATATTTTTTCACTTGATTTTCTTAGCTTTTTCACTGGTACTTTGGTGCATGCACAGGTGTTTAACTTGGTGTCTGTGGGGACAGCTCAGCACAGATTTTTACTCAGTTGCCATTTGCTCTGCCTCCCTTCATGTAAATTTTAGAATAAACTGGTAAGCATCTACAGAGAACCTTGATTAGATTTTGATAGAAATTTTATTAAACTTACACATTTGTTTGAAAAGTATTGATATCTTTTCCATGTTGTCTTTCAGTCTGTGAATACATATTTAGGTCTTTTCTCTCTTTCATCAGTGCTATGTGGCTTGTAGCATATATATGCTTTACATGTTTTGTTAATTTTATAATTGAATATTTCATTTTCTTTGGAATTATTCCAAATGGTATTGTTTTTTAATTTCAGTTTCTACACGTTTGCTGTCAGTATACAAAATGTAATTGATTTTGTGTGTTGGACTTGTATCCTGTAACATTACTTAACTCATAAATCGGATCTAAGAGGAGCTTTACAAATTCTTTGGGATTTTTTACATAGACAATCATGCCATTGAGAAATATGGACAGTTTTATTTCTTTTCCAGTGTCTTATTAAATGATATATTAAAGACAATTCCTTTTTGGTCATTGCTGATATTTTGAAATGTAATTGATGTTTTTATGTGATTGTGTATGAGGAAGTCTTGGAGAATCTTCTCTTCAATTTTAATACTTTGAGAGTTTTCTTGGCTTTTTATGGTGAGAGCTGTATGGTTTACATATAATAAGACTCATTTCTCTTCAAATCATATTGGTTTCACTTTTTCTTGTCTTACTGTGCTGGCAAAGGCTTTCATTGCAATAAAATGTGGTCATAGTAGGTATCCTTGACTTGCTCTTGATTTAAAAATTTATGCTTTTATTAATTCATTATTGACATGATACTTGCTATTTTTATTTTTTGGTAATAGAGATCAAACTCAGGGCTCTGCACATGTTAGGCAAGCATCGTACCACTGAGTTATATTACCAGCCTCTGATATTTTATGTAGTTCTTTTAACAGATAAGTGTTATCTGCTTATAGAAATTTCCTAATACCCTTGCTAAGAATTTTCTTTAATCATAAAACTGTTAAATTTTACCATTTCTTAATTATAAATGTAATCATATATTTTCTTAATTTAAATTCTTACAGTCTACATTACCTGCATTCTACACATATTATCTCTTATTTTATTTTATTTTATTTTATTTTATTTTATTTTATTTTATTTTTTGTGGGTGCCAGGGGGTCGACCTCAGGACCTTGTGCACCAGCAGGCGCCCATGCCACTGAGTGATATCACCGGCCCCTTTTTCGTATGTGGGTTCCAGGAGTCGAACTCGGGCCCTCATGCTTGCCCAGCAGGCACTTAAGCCGCTGAGCCATCTCACCGGCCCTATCTCTTATTTTAATTCAGTCTCATATCTAATATAATTGTTAGTCTGTATCTGCAGTTCATTATTTCTAGTGATTCTTGCTCATCGTAGATTTCTGCTTTTGCGTTTTATGATTTTTTTTTGAAAACTGAGATTTATTATTCCTTGTAACTTTATTTTCTTTGTGAGATCTTCAAGACCAGGCTTTCAAATATGTTTATCCAAAGAGAATTTACATTTGCTTTGTGGGTGCAATTCACTGAGAATAAGAGTGAGGAGACATGGTGCAAGGACTAAAACTTGTCAATGAAAAGTTATGGTTTTTTTCTCATACAAGCATGAACTTGATCTCTTGAGTATATTGTATTGAGAGTGTGGTTAAAACAGTAAAAATTCTATTTAGATAGTGAAACATGGCTGAGATATAAACACATTAATATCCTTGATTGTTCTGTTGTTTTAAATGCTGCATATCTGTAAATTAGAAGTACAAATTCTTACAAACATTAAAGGTAAAAAAAGCAAAGTAGTTAGTGATTTGCACACCAAATGAGAATAGCAGTGGTTTTATCTGCTTTTTTCTTAATAGTGAAACACGAAAAAGACTAGTCTCAATAGTCATATGTAGATAAGAATCTGTAATTACTAAGTAAATTATTACTTTTGCATGTTAGCAAGTAAAAAATTTCAGAATTGATATTATCAAGGATATATACATATGTATATATCCATGTGTGTAACTTCATATAGTATTATAGATTAAACACTTCCAATTTTTCAAAATTTGTTTTCTGTAACATTTATACTCATCTTGAAAATTTTCAATATATCACTCAAAATTCTAATATTTTTTGAAGTGTAATACAATCAGTTAATATTTGAGAGCTATTACATTAAAAGGTAGATGAAGACCATCAGGTTTTATATTCAGCTTTTCTCTTTGGTTGAGAGGGATGTGATCAAAGAAAGTAACCTCTCTCAGACTCTACTTAACCTTATGTCTTCTAATTTTCACTATGAGGAAGGTATAATTATTAACATTGTATAGATGAAGGAACAGTCAGAAGTGGAGCCAATATTTAAGTCAGGAAAATTCAGATGTATTTGTGGATAAGACAAAGGAATGTGGACAGAAGGAGGTTTTGTACATTGGCAAAGCATCCCAGCAGCAACATTCTTCTAAATTGTTCCCAGCAGTTCTGTAATCTACTGCTGAGAACTTAAAAATAAAGCAAGCTTTGTATTTCCTGGAGAATTAGCAAATTGTAGTTTTTTCTTAAACTAGCAACCCAAAGGTTATACTAGCCAAAAGTCAAAGTCATTGCTGTTCAAGTGACAGCATGTTGTAACATTAGTAAGAGCAGGTGCTTAAAAATAAACAGTCTTGGGTTAAAATTCCAGCTCTGTCCTTTATCTGGCATAAATAGTCTTGAACAAATTCCTCAGTCTTTGTAGCTCACCGTTCTCTACTGTGAAATAGGGCTAGTAAAATACTACCTCATAAAGATGTTGTGAAGATTAAATCAGATCATTCATTTAAAGTGAAGTATGGCAGGATCATATGTACTGACTGGTCATAATCTTCCATTATTCTGAAGAAGATGATGATAATGATAATTACAATTGTGGAAATGGGCACTCACTTTTAATGAAGATGAGAAAATCAATGACTTTACAAAATAATTTTTTTTTGTGGGTACCGGGGGGTCGACCTCAGGACCTCGCACACCAACAGGCACCCGTGCCGCTGAGTGATATCACCGGCCCCTTTTTTGTATGTGGGATCCGGGAGTCGAACTCGGGCCCTCACGCTTGCAAGGCAGGCGCTTACGCCGCTGAGCCATCTCACCGGCCCCTACAAAATAATTTTTGAGGGAATTCCAGATTTAGTCTGTGTTTTAAGGTAAAGAAGATAGGATATAAAGTCAAGAGGCCTGCATTTTAATGATAAATCTACTGCTAACTCCTTCAATTATCTTGTAGCATATCTGAGTTTTACTTTCCTTATTTATGGAATACATATTCTTTTTTTTTTTTTTGTGGGTGCCAGGGGTCAAACTCAGGACCTCACGCTTGTGTTCAGGATCTTGTGCTGCTGAGCGATATCACCGACCCTTTTTTCCTTTGTATGTGGGTACCGGGAGTCAAACTCAGGACCTCGTGCTTGCCAGGCAGGCGCTTATGCCGCTGAGCTATCTCCCCAGCCCTGGAATAGATATTCTTGAAAATATTAAATGGGAATATGAATTTCACATTTTCAATGTGATACTTAAGATGGGATTATTACTAAAAAACTTGAGGGCTTCAAATTTCTGTAAACTACAAACACCATAAATAATGTGAGAGCTTACTCTAAAATGAACTGCTTGCTCATGGCAGGCTAGAGTTAGAGAAGAAATCCAGAGCAGTGCCCACCATATTTGAGATTGTTTAATCAGGAGCCATCTTGGGAAGTTGTTAACTGTTTAAAACTGAATTACTCTGGGAATGAAAAGCCACAGAATAACTACATGTCAGCATTTCTAGGGTCACCTACAACAGTGACTGGGTAGGAAACAAGATACAGTTGTGGACAGGGTGTAGACTAAACATAGACATGAGAAGTTGAAGCTTAAGCCAGGAAAATCTTGGCATTTCTGGCCTGCATGCTCACAAGCCACAATGGTTTTGAATGGTTTTTGGAGAAAGTTTGTTCTGAAAGTGCTGGCATTATGTCCAGTGGGCTGCTTCCCACCACAACCCCAAGCTATATCCAGTAAAGAGCTCACTGGTCTTGTTTCTTTCCCCTACTGGATATGTGATGAGATATATCCTTAGCTTGGATGGTTGCCACATCCTGGGATGTATGGACAGAGGATCCTCTGAAATGGGGAAGGGGCACTTCACAAACACAAAGACCATAAAATGAAGTTGAGAAAGCAGTGGCATGGAGTGCAGAGAAAGAAGGTTTCAGAAACTGGGAGTGCCTGTTGTGAGCACAGTCCTATGGTGGGCACCCTTGAGCACACCATTGAGGGAAGTACTAAGCTGTCACACACAAAATGGTGAGTGTGGAAACAAAATAAGACTTAGTAAATGACTGACTTAATTTAGTAAGTGACTGAAGTACCTTCTTGACATCTGGAGGATTCCAGTATTACAGACTGAAAAGAAACCTTTCAATCAAACACCTGGGGGAATTTGTTGGATTTCTATTTTTTCTTTGATATTTTGGGGGGGTTGGATTTTTTTCTTTCTTTTGCTTGTTTTTTTTTATTCCTTCTCTTTCTTGTTTCTTCTTTTCTGTTACTTTTATTTAATTTTATTCATTTTATTTTACTCTTGAATTGGATACTTTGTCTTACTTTTCTCTCCTCCTTTGGACTTTTCTTTTATATATATATGTATATGCAGGTACCAGGAGTCGAACTCAGGACCTTGTGCTTGCCAGGTTGGTGCTTATGCCACTGAGCTATATCACCAGCCCTTTTCTTTTCTTTATTTTTGAAATTTTATTTCTTTCATTTTCTCCATCCTCACTCCCTCCATTTTAACTAGCATTAATATTAAGTTTCATACATCTTTAGATACTTTATAGGTCTCTATGCTATTATTGTTGAAATTTTTGCATTGTTAATTACGGTATAGTTGTTGGATTTAGTAAATGTTTACTGTATGTTATGGTTTGTATCTAAATATCCCCCCAAAGCCTCCTGTAGTGTTAGATGGGGTTTTTGGAGGTGGCTATATCTAGGGTATATGATGCTGGAATTAAGGTTGTGATGCTGGGTTTAGAGTGCCCAACTTTGGGTGTTAGTAGCACCAATAAATAGGCTTAGAGCCAGGATAGAATATAAAAGGTGCCTCTGCTTGCTTTTTGCTTATTGCTACTTCAGTGCTAGCTGCCTTCTTCCTGCCTTGCTTTGCCATGGACTGTTTCTCCTCCATGTTGCCAGTCTACCGTGCCATCTTGCCTTGGAGCCAGCTGACTATGGACTGAAACCTCTACAAAATGTGAGCCAAAATAAACTTTTCCTCCTTTAATTTTGGGTGTTGGGTATTTTATCTCAGCAATTAGAAAAGTATCTAAAACACTGTATGTCAATATTTTGTTTGCTTCTGTGTCTATATTATTACTGTAAGTCTCTTTTGTACTGTTAAGGATGGTAAGGTGGTAGCTTTTATTGGTTCTTGTGGTATGTCAATATCCACTTTTTCTTTGACCCTACTGTTGTTGCTGATTTCATTAGTATTGCCAGAGTTGTTGCTATTAATTGGTTTTTGCTGTATAACAAAATCCAGTATGTTTTTTAATCATAAACATAGCTGTTGTTTCCTTCTGGAGAACTGGGTGCTGGGATAATTACCTGGCACATTTTCCTCCTCAAATTAAGAGATGGTCATTTCTTGGGACAGAGGCAAAAGTCTATAGTTAGCCACACCCAGAACACATCATTAGGAAGCAGATACTAATTAGAGATTATGATACTGGCAACAAAATCTTTCCACATTACCTTGATTCCAAAGCCAAAAAAGAATTCAACTACAAAAGGAAACAACAGCTCAATCTATCCTTTGACAAAATCCAAAATCCATTCATAATAAAGTTCCCAAAGAAAATAGGTGTAGGGCCGGTGAGATGGCCCAGTGGCATAAGCGCCTGCCTGGCAAGTGCGAGGGTCTGAGTTTGACTCCTGGAACCCACATACGAAAAAAGGGCTGGTGATATCGCTCAGCAGCACAGGCCCCTGCTAGTGTGAGAGGTCCTGAGGTTGACCCCTGGTACCCACAAAAAAGAAAGAAAATAGGTGTAGAAGCACCTTATGTATATCTGATAAAAGCCGTTTAAGACATATCTACCATTAACATTACACTAAATGAGGAAATACTGACAGATTTTCTTTTAAAATTGGAGATAAACAAAGATGCCCACTGTCACCAGTCCTGTTCAGAATAATACTGGAAACTTCAGCCAAAGCAATCAGGCAAGAGAAAGAAGTAAAAGGGATATGTATAGAAAAGGAAGAAATAAAATTATTCTTATTCACAAATGGCATGATATACGTAGAAGACACCAAAACAATCCTAGAACTAACAAAAAATTTAACAAGGTGGTCAGATAAAAAAATCGATATCTTTCCTGTATATGAACAGTGAACCCACTGAAATTAGAAAAATAAATTAGAAATCATTAGAAATAAATTAGAAAAAATACCATTAATAATATTTTCAAGAAAAATTAAATACTTAAGAATTAACCTATCCAAGAAGGTGAAAGACCTCCATGATGAAAGCTATAGTACTCTGAAAAAGGAAATTAAAGAGGGCATCAGCAAATGGGAAGACATACCCCTGTTGCTAGACAGGAAGAATCAATAGTGTTAAAATGACCACTGTACCAGAAATGATATGTACAGAGAGATTCAACATGGCTGAATAAAGGAGGACTCACATTGGAGTTTCTCAGAGGAAATCAAATAAAATCACAGGTAATTGGAAATAAGGAAAGGACATACATCCTGATACTAAAATTAATCCAAAATAAGAGATTTGTCAATCAAAGAAAATACAGACATAGGTCTTTATAAAAGAATAAACCAGCTCACAGAGCTGCCCATGAGTTTCCCACCAGTGAGATCAAAGCGGGGACCACAATTTCCGGGAAGCTCCCCACAAAAAAAGAAGAGACTGGAAAGGTGTGGCAAACTTAATCCACACAGGATAGACCTAGAGTATAAGGCACCTCACCTCTTTTGATTTCCTGTAAACAGAGGACACTGCAGCCTGGCAATAAATTTTGCTGGCACACACAGTGGAGACTGGCTGCTCCCTCCCCAATGGGCTGCAAGGTTTTTTTTTCTTTTTCTTTCCTTTCTTCTTTTTCTTCTCTGTGGGGCACCATAACCACTAACTGGTACCTCTAGTGACAACAAGGTTAGGGAGCAGCCATGGCATTGAGGATTGCTACTGAAACAACATAACCCCTCCTGCCCTACCACCAGTGAAAGAGAGGGACTTGGACCATCCCACAGCAGCTGGGACAAGCACTTCCTCACCCTGCAACCAGTGACCAGCAGCACAAGCATCCTTGGGCCAGGAAGTCAGCACTTCCTCCAACCTGCAACCTACAAAAAAGGAGTGGGAAACAAGTACTCCTCTACCCTGTGACAAATGGCACAAGCACACTTAGGACAGGAAATCAGCACTCCTCTGACTTGTGACAACCAGAAAAGTACAGACTTGCAACCACCAGTGCAGGTCAAGGAAGGCAGAGCATGAGAGGAGCCACTGGTGTGGAATGGAGCAGGCTGTACAGGGTACAGGTGGAGCCAACTGTACACAGGACTGGGAGCAGCCTTCGGCTGTATCTGTCTGAGAGTGCCATAGCAACCAGGAGAGCAACACAGATACAAGCATTGTGAGCAGTGGGGGGGCATCTAGAAAGCTGCTGGCTAAAGATTGGCCACAGCGCCCACATCCAGAGGCCAAGATCAGCCCAGGATACTATCCAGAATTAATCCTATTGCAGAACTGGTGGGACACTGATTTAGACACTACCACAGAACAGTGTGTATTGTTTCCCTTTTGTTGCCTGGTTGGGGTATTTTGTTGTTGTAGTTTGTTTGTTTTCTGTCTTTCTTTTTTTAAAATGCATATATTTTTGTCTTCTTTCTCTCTCCTCAACCATGTCTGTTGATCTTATGAAACCTTCATGTGATTGAATATTATCACAAACCTGTCTGATTCACTTCAAGAATCTTTTACTTTCTCCTTCATTCTTTCTTTCCTGCCCTCTTCTCCAGTTTCCCAAAGTTTGCTTGATCATCTTTTGTCCTCCAGCGTTGCTTCAACTATTTCTCTTCATCTCTCCTCATGTTTTGTCACCTACACCACTCAAATTTCCCCATACAGAGTAAAATCACTCTACTAGGGGGAAACTCATTGCATACAACTTTCCAATTTATGATAGGTTTTGTTGTATAACTGTAGATCTTGCCCCTTTGGTTAAAGATACCAATTCAAGAGTGACTACAGTTTGTTAGTTTCTAGACCTTGCGTGATGCTATTATTTTTGCTAATTATAATACTTTAGCCAGGATATCGTACTTGTAATCAGTTGCTCTCCCTTCCATAACAATACTTTGACAGTCTGGGGTCATAATCATCACCATAGTCCATTACCAAAGGACAGGGGGCAGAACCAAATATATGGCAATATCTCATCCTCAATAAATTGAAAAGGTAGGATCTTGGGACAGACATAAAAACCACAAATCTACTACACATATAAGACACCTCTAAAGAAAGGACATTATCTAATTATCTACTGAAGCTAGGGAGGTTTCAATATTAGTGACAAAGCTACCTACTATGAGAAATTTACAGGCATCAACAGAGAATAAAATAAAATACAATAAAATAATAGAAAATGACAAGACACAGAAGCAGAAAACAATCCCAGATCTCCAACCCACCCAAGACAAGTCCAAGGGAAAACAAGGCAGAAGAAAATGGAGGCCACCCATCTGAAATTTACTAAATGATAACAACAGAAGTTCAAAAACAAATGCATGAGGCTATAGAGAAAATCAGATCAGAAACAAACTCCCAGGTAAAAATAAAAGAGATGATGAACATAATGAAAGACTCAGGAAGGATAGAGTAGGCATAGATTTTTTAAAAATTAGAGGAGCACAGGAAAATGAAGGAAACCACAAATGCCCAACATAGGAAAGAAAGGGAATCCATGAAAAAGATTCAAGCAGATATCCAGGAAATTAAAAATTCCACTGAAAGTTTGCAAAATCAAATGAATGAAAGTGAAGATAGAATTTCAGACCTAGAAGAAAGGATTGCAGCTAACAATCATGAAAAAGAAAGATTTCTTTAAAATAACAAGGGACCATGAATAAACAACCCAATAGCTGTAAGTTGCTGCAAGGAAGAATAACATAAGATTGATTGGAGTCAATGAAAAAATCAGGAGCAGGCACAAGTGACATTTAAAATAAAAACTGTTCACAGAAGCAATGGCAGAAAACTTCCCAAGTATTGAAAAAAGAATTTGACATACAGATAAGTGAGGCATATAGAACTTCAATTAGCCATGACAAAAATAAATGTACATTAAGGCATATAATAATCAAGATTCCAGAAAATCAGCACAAGAACTATCTGTTCTTAAAAGCTGTTAGAGAAAAGAAACATATCACCTATAAAGGAAAGCGCACCAAAATTACAGCAGACTTCTCAACATAAACATTTAAGTCAAGGAGAGCTTGAAGTGAGGTATTCCAAGTCCTGAAAGAAAATAACTTCCAACCCAAATTGCTGTTCCCTGCAAAACCATTTTTGAGAATTAACAGAGAAATAAGATACTTTCATGACAAAGGACCACTGAAGAAAATCCTAACCACCAATTGAGCTCTACAATGTGTTCTGAAAGATATTGTAGAGAGAGATAACAAAGTGCCCAAACACATGAAGACTAATAGGAAGAAGTCACCAGGCAAGGCAAGCAATTAAACAGAGAGGAAAAACAAGGAACCGAAAGCAGATAACAATATGACAAGGATAAGCCTATACGTGTCAGTTGTAACCATCAATGCAAATGGTCTCAATTCATCAGTCAAAAGAAATAGATAGGCAGAATGGATCAAGAAGCAAGATTCAACAATATGTTGCATATAAAAAACATATTTAACTCAAAAATAAATTCATAAACTGAAAGTCAATAATAGGATAATATATATATATATTCCATGTGAACTTCAAGCCAAGACAGGTCAAAAGAGATAAAGATGGTCACTATATTCTTGTTAAGGGAAAACTGAAAGAAAAAGAGATAACAATCATATATACACATCAAATACATGGCCACCCAACTATATAAAACAAATATTTGTGGATATGAAAAATCAAATAAGCACTATCACCATTGTAATGGAGTAACTTAACACCCCGTTGTCACAAATAGATCAACTAGACAAAAAGTCAATAAACAAACATCAGAACTGAATCAAACATGTGAACAAATTGACTCAATATATATCTACAAGTTTCCACCACATCAGAGTACACATTCTTCTCAGCTACACATGGGATGTTCTCCAAAATAGACCACATACTAGAACATAGAACATGCTTAATTAAATGCAAAAGAATTGAAATTATCCCATGCATATTTTCTGATCATAATGTAATGAAATTGGAAATCAACAGCAAAAAAATATTCCATGAATACATGGACATTAACTAACATCCAACTGAACAACAAATGTATCACAGATGAAACTAAAGAAGAAATTACACATTATCTACAACTAAATGATAATGCCAATACAGCATACCAGAAGTTATAGGATGCAATAAAAGCAGTCCTGAAAGAGAAATTTATAGCAGTGACTAGCCCTATCACAAAGATAGAATGAGCTCAAATAAACAAACTAATGTTGAATCTAAAACTTGTAGAAAAAGAACAAGTCAAGCCCAAAGCCTATATGAGGGAAGAAATTATAAAAACCACAGTAGAAATGACAATATAAATAATCAATGAATCAAAGAGTTTGTTTTATCAAAGATTAAATAAAATTGGTAAAACCTTAGCCAAACTTATCAAAAAAGGAAAAAAGACTCAAATTCATGCAATTAGGAAGGAAAAAGGTGAAATCACAACAGATTCTGCAGAAATCCAGAAGATCATCAATACCTACTTCAAGAAACTGCATTCTAGGGCCGGTGAGATGGCTCAGCGGTGTAAGTGCCTGCCTTGCAAGCGCGAGGGCCCGAGTTCGACTCCCGGATCCCACATATGAAAAAGGGGCTGGTGATATCGCTCAGCGGCACGGGTGCCTGTTGGCGCGCGAGGTCCTGAGGTCGACCCCCCGGTACCCACAAAAAAAAAAAAAAAAAAAAAGAAACTGTATTCTAACAAAATGGAAAACACAGATGAAATGGACAAATTCATAGATACAAATGAACTACCAAATCAATAAGATATAAAAATTCTCAATAACTGAATATCAGTCAATGAAATTGAAAATGTAATTAAAACCCTACCAACAGATGTGTTACCAAAATGGCAGAGTGGTGATCAGCAGAGAAAGCGCCTCTCTCAGAGTCGTAGACCAGACGCTGGATTATAGCAACTCAAGGAAGACAAGAAGGAGGGAAGTGAGTCCCCTGGACCCAGGAAAGGATCTGAAGTGCAATTTGAAGCCAATAGAGAGTGAAGAGAGAAACTTCAACAAAGAAAAAAGAGGTAGCCAGTGGCACCTTCTCACTGAGATGGAAACTGACTGTGCGAGTGGGGAGATTCAAACCTGTGGACACACAGTGACTGCCAGCGACCCAAGAGGCCTCCAAAGAGAAACACAGAGATGTGCTAGTCGAGGGGAGCCATGGACATGAGGGAATGAACTGCTTGGCGGTGAGTGCTGAGGGCTCAGTCATACCACGTGAGAGAGCAATTGGCCTTGAGCCATCTTGGAGGGGGGCCAGTCAAGCTCACAAGTCAGAGTGGCTGCCAGCTTCATCTACAGTTTCCAGGTGGGTTTATGCCCATTGAAGGTGTGCTGATAGCTGCAGACCAAATGAGTCTGGTGTTGGCCAAAAAGTACAGGCTCACTGAGACTATCCACTACCCTACCAAAAAGCTACTGCTGGCTTGCTGGGATAGAAAATGGCACAGATCAGGACTCTGTCTCCACATGATGTCTACCAGTGACAGCAGAGACAAACCTGGAAGTGAACTTTTTTCTTTTCATTTTCTTTTTTTTTTCTCTCTTATTTGCTTTTTGTTGTTGTTGCGATTTTTTTCTTTCCTTTATTGTTTGATCTTGTTTTCATATGAGTGTAAATGGGGTTTCTAGCCTCTTTGTGATTGTGGTTCTGTTCTGATCTTCCTTTTGTCCCTTCCTTCTCTCTTACCCGCCAGTATTCTGCACCAGTTTCCCAAAGTTATCATAATCCTTTCTCCTGCAGCCTTACATCCAATTATTTCCTTTTCTTCAAGTTCTCTATTTTCTCCTTAACCCATTATAAATTTAAACCCCAGAGGACAAAATTGACATATTAAGGATCTCTATACTGCATATAATTTTCTGGTTTGTTTTAGATTTTGTTATATAACCACAAATCTAGTTTATATGGTTAAAATGGTAAATTACTGGTTAGGTCACTCTGTCATTTTCTAAGCTGTATCTGATACGTTTGGTACCACAATAGCCAAAAGTGGCATAATTGTTCTAAACAGCTGTTCTTCCAGGTATTCCATGACCAAGACTGACTAAGGATCACATAAAATACTATGGCACAGTGCCAAAGAATCAAGGACTGGGCCAAATAAGCAGCAACTTCCATTCTCCAACACATTGAAGAGGTAGTATCTTCCAACCGACTCAAACCCAAAAACAAATTATACCTGAAAGATACCTCGGAGAAGTAGTCACCTCCTAAGGGTTTTTAATGCTAGCTATAAAGCTACCTACCATAGGCAATTTACAAGCATCAAACCAGGAATTAAACTAAAGAAAGAAAAGAAAATGAGAAAACACTTAAACATGAAGTAAACCCAGACATCCAGTTCATGAAAGGCAAACCCAGGGGCAATGAAATGGGAGAATCCAAAAGCCACCCACCTGGCCTCTCTAAAGTGGTAACAACAAAGCAATTGAATGAGGCTCTGGAAAAAATCAAATCAGAAATAATTTGTGAGATAACTGCAGAGATTATGTCCACAATGCACACCACACTTAGGGAATCTAGAGCAGATACAGACAAAAAAAAAATTAGAGGAGATTAAAAAAATTATGGAAGCCATGAATGCTCAGCATAGAAAAGAAATGGAATCCATAAGGCAGATTCAAGCAGATATCCATGAGAATAAAAATTCCATTGAAAGTATTATCAGCAGATTAAGCCAATGTGAGGACAGGATCTCAGATATAGAAGACAGACTTCTGGTTAGTGATCATGAAAACAAAGATTTTTTTTTTTAAATAGCAAGAGAACATGAGAAATCAATCTATCAGCTGCTGGATGCGGCAAAGAAGAAAAACTTAAGATTGGAGTCAATGAAAAAGCAGGAAATTATGCAAATGATTTTAAAAAACTGTTCACAGATCTCATGGCAGAAAACTTTCCTGGTAGAGAAAAAGAATTTGACATACAGATAAGTGAGGCATGTAGAACTCCATTTAGCCACATTCAATAAAATCTACAGCCAGGCATATCATAGTCAAGATTCCAGAAATTCCACATGAGAATAAAATCTTTTTTTTTTTTTTTTTTTTTTTGTGGGTACCGGGGGGACAACCTCAGGACCTCGCGCGCCAACAGGCACCCGTGCCACTGAGCGATATCACCGGCCCCTTTTTCGTATGTGGGATCCGGGAGTCGAACTCGGGCCTTCGCGCTTGCAAGGCAGGCGCTGAAGCCGCTGAGCCATCTCACCGGCCCGAGAATAAAATCTTAAAAGCTGTTAGGGAAAAGAAACAAATCACCTATAAAGGAAACTTCACCACAATCACAGCTGAATTCTCAGCACAAACCCTCAAGTCAAGAAGAGCTTGGATGGGGCCGGTGAGATGGCTCAGTGGCTTAAGTGCCTGCCCGACAAGCGCGAGGGCCCGAGTTCGACTCCCGGAACCCACATACGAAAAAGGGGCCGGTGATATCGCTCAGCGGCACGGGCGCCTGCTGGCGCGCGAGGTCCTGAGGTCGACCCCCGGTACCCACAAAAAAAAAAAAAAAAAGAAGAGCTTGGAATGAAGTATTTCAAGTTCTAAAGGAAAATAACCTTCAACCAAGATTGCTGTATGCCACAAAACTATCTTTCAAAACTGATGGAGAAATAAGATACTTCCATGACAAAGAACATCTGAGGAAATTTATGACCACCAATCCAGCACTCCAAAATGCTTTGAAGGACATTCTAGAAAGAGATAAAAAGAACTAAAACTCTACGAATGCCAACAGAAAGAATTGAATCCACCAGGCAAGGCAAACAATTAAAAAGTGGGAGGGAAAAAAAGAGGGGGAGCCCACAACAGGAAAATAACATGACATAGAGAAGTCAATACATATCAGTTTTAACCATCAATGTTAATTCTCAATTTACCAATGAAAAGACACAGACTGGCAGAATGGATCAAGAAGTAAGATCCAACAATATGCTGCATACAAGAAACATACTTAATTCAAAAAGTAATTCATAGACTGAAAGGCAAACAATATTACATGGAAAACAATACTCCATATGACAGGAGCCCAGAAAAATCAGGGATAGCTATTCTTTTTCCAGACCAACTGAATTTCAAGCCAAGACTGATTAGAGAAGATAAAGAAGGTCACTACATCCTTTTAAAGGGAACAATTGAAGAGGAAAGGATAAAAATCATAAATATATCTGAAAAAAATACAAATGCACCCAACTGTATAAAACAGATATTAATGGGCATGAAAAATCAAATAAGTACTAATACAATTGCATTGGGGATCTCAAAACTTCATTGTCACAAAAAGACAGATCAACTAGACAAAAAATCAACAAGAAATATTAGAACTTACAGAAAATTGGATATGGTGGTCTTTATCTCAATCTGATAAAAGTCATCAATGACAAACCAACAGCCAGTATCATACTAAATGGGGAAAACCTGAAAGCTTTCTCTTTAAAATCAGGAACCAGACAAATATATCCACTGCCTCCCCTCTTATTCAACATAGTCCTGAAAACTTTAGTCAGAGCAATTAGAAAAGAGAAAGAAAAAAAAAAAACAATAACAATAGGAAAGAAAGAAGTTAAATTATCATTATTTACAGATGATATGATACTCTACATGAAAGACTCCAAAAACTCCACTAAAAAACTGCTAGATTTAATGAGCAAATTCAGTAGCATAGCTGGATACAAAGTCAACACTAAAAAATCAATAGCCTTCATGTATGAGAATAATAAACTCACTGAGACAGAAATTAGAGTAACAACACCTTTCAAAATAGCATCCAAAATAATGAAATACCTAGGAATCAATCTAACAAAGGATGTGAAAACCTCTATATTGAAAACTACAGTACTCTGAAAAAGGAGATTCAAGAAGATATCAGAGAATGCAAAGATATCCATTGTTCTTGGGTAGGAACAACTAATATAGTGAAAATGGCCATACTTCCAAAATTGTTGTACAGATTTAATGCAATTCAGATCAAAATTCCAACAGTATATCTCACAGAGTTAGAGAAAATCCTAAAATTCATTTGGAACCAAAGGAGACCTAGAATAGCAAAGGCAATTCTAAGCAACAAAGGCAAGGCAGGGGTCATCACAATCCCTGACTTGAAATTATACTATAATGCCATTGTGATAAAAACAGCATGGTACTGGCAAAACAAAAACAAAAACAAAAAACAGACCTGCAAATCAATGGAACAGATTAGAAGATGCAGAACAACTCCAGACATACTAAACCACCTTATCTTTGACAAAGGTGCCAAACACATTTATTGGAAGAAAGATTGCTTCTTTAATAAATGGTGCTGGAGAAACTGGCTCTGCATATGCCAAAGATTGAAATTGCACCCATATCTTTCACCATGCACTAAACTAAATTTGGAATGGATGAAAGATCTAAATACTAATACAGAAACATTAAATCTGCTGGAAGATAGAAGAGGTAAAACTCTTGAAGACATTGGTTTAAGCAAAGACTTTATGAATAAAACCCCAATCACACAGGAACTATCAGAAAGAATCAACTACTGGGGTCTCAACTTATTAAAAAGCTTTTGTATAGCAAGAGAAACCACCAACAGACTGAAGAGACAACCCACAATGTGGGAAAAAATGTGTGCCAGCTGTCCCTCAAAGGATTACTATCGAGAACATATAAAGAACTCAAAATCAGACTTCCCAAATTTAAAGACCCAATCCAAAAATGGGCATTTGAGATGAATGCACACTTCTCAGATGAAGAAATAGAAATGGAAAATAAGTATATGAAAAAATGTTCAACATCTCTGGTCATTCGAAAGATGCAAATTAAAACAACACTGAGATTCCATCTCACCCCAAAAAGAATGGCTATTATCAAGAAATCAACCAATAGCAAATGCTGGTGGGGCGCTGGGGAAAGAGGAACCCTTCACCACTGTTGGTGGGGATGTAGACTGGTGCAATCACTGTCAAAATCATTGTGGACATTCCTCAAAAAAGTAGGATTGGAGGTCCTATTTGACCCAGCTATTCCTGTCTGGGTATCTTCCCAGAAGAATTAAAAGCATCGTACCACATCAATATATGCACACCCATGTTTATAGCAGCACAGTTTATAATAGCTAGATCTTGGAAACAACCCAAACGCCCATCAACCAAGGAATGGATAAAAAAGATGTGGTCTTTTTATACAATGGAGTACTACTCAGCCATAAAGAATAATAAACTGGATACTTTATAGGTAAATGGATGCAACTCAAGACCATACTCATAAGTGAGATAAACTGGATTCACATGTGTAAACATCATATTTTCTCCCTAGTGTGAGAATCTAGAAAAGTAAATAAGTTCCAAAATGTGCAATAGATATTGTAAAATGGGAAGAATCTGTTCAAAAGGAAAGAGAAACTGGGATGGGGAAATGGAGAAAAGAAGAAAGGGAAAAGCAAAAAAACTATATATATATATATATATATATATATATATATATATATAATATTTAAGATAAATATACTACTAATTTCTCTTAATTTATTGAAAAGAAAGTTTTGTGCTTATATTGTTTGGACAATTGAATGCTGACATCTTGTATTCTGAGTAACTAATTTAAAGATAACAATATGCAATGCATTAACCATAGTTACCCTCCTATTATCTTGTTTTGAAATTTTGTTCTATAAATAGAATAAATAAATAAATTTTAAAAACCTATCAACAAACAAAAACACAGGTCCTGATGGGTACGCAGCTGAGTTCTACAAGAAATTTATAAAGGATCTAATGCCATCACTCCTTAAACTCTTTAATGTAATAGAAAGGAAAGCAATACTCTCAAACTCAATACAGCAAGCAAGTATTACCCTGATGCCAAAAGCAAAGAAGGATAAAATAAATAAATAAAAAGGTAGAACTACAGGCCAATCTCCCTAATGAATATATATATCAAAAAAAAAAAACTCAATAAGATACTGGCAAACAGAATGCAGCAAATTATCAAGAAGATTATACACCATGAGCAAGTAGGATTCATACTAAGGATGCAGAAATGTTTCAACATACACAAATCAATAAATGTAATACACCATATCAACAGAGCAAAGCAAAATAATTACAGGATCATCTCAATAATGCAGAAAAAGCATTTGACAAAGTCTAAAAAACATTCATGATAAAAACCCTACAAAAAATTGGAATAGATGGCATTTATCTCTATCTGATAAAAGCCATCTATGACAAACAAGAAATGCAGATCATACTAAATGGTCAAAAACAGAAAGTTTTCACTCTACAATCAGGAACAAGACAAAGATATCCACTGTCACCAGTCCTATTCAATACTGTTCTGGAAACATTGGCCAGAGCACTTAGACATGAGAAAGAAATAAAAGGAATAATGATAGGAAAGGAAGAATTTAAATTATCATTATTTGCAGATGACATAATGCTCTACATAGAAGATCCCAAGAACTTCAACAAAAATCTTCTAGATTTAATAATCAGATTTAGTAGTGTAGCTGGATAAAATATCAGCACTCAAAAATCAATACTTTTTCTGTACATAACTAACAAACACACTGAGAGAGAAATTAGGGAAACAACACCCTTCATATTAGCATAAAACTATGAAATACTTAGGAATCAATCTAACAAAGGATGCAAAAAAAACTCTATATTGGAAACTACAATATTCTGAAAAAGGAGATCGAAGAAGGTATCAGAAAATGGAAAGATATCACTTGCTCTTTTAAATACTTAGGAATCAATCTAACAAAGGATGTAAAAAAAACTCTATATTGGAAACTACAATATTCTGAAAAAGGAGATCGAAGAAGGTATCAGAAAATGGAAAGATATTTCTTGCTCTTTGGTAGGAAGAACCAACAGTGAAAATGACCATTCTCCCAAAGTTACTATAGAGATTTAATGCAATCCCAATCAAAATACCATTAGCATGCCTCACAAAACTGGAGAAATCATTCCTGAAATTCATTTGGAAACAGAAGAGACCTAGAATAGCAAAAGCAATTCTGGGCAACAAATGCAAGTCAGGGGGCATCACAATCCCTGACTTGAAGTTATACTACAGAGGTACTGTAATAAAAACAGCAAGGTACTCAAGAAGAAATGGATCTGAGGATAAATGGAACAGAGTAGAAGATGCATAAACAACTCCAAAAGCACTCAGCCACCTGATCTTTTACAAAGAGTAATAAAACATTCGCTAGAAGGATAGACTCTTTAATAAATGGCTCTGGAAAAACTGGCTTTCCACATGCCAAAGACTAAAACTAGATCCATGTCTATCACCATACACTAAACTACAATCAAAATTGATCAAAGAACTAAATATTAACAGAGAAACACTAAATCATCTGGAAGATAGAATAGGTAGATCTCTGGAAAACATAAGTGCAGGCAGAGACTTTATGAACAAAACCCCGATCACAAAGGATCTATCACAAAGAATTAACATCTGGGATCTCATCTTATAAAAAGCTTTTGCACAGCAAAAGAAATCGCCATCAGAGTGAAAAGGCAACCCAAAGAGTGGAAAAAGATATTGCCAGCTGTTCTTCAGACAAAGGACTTACTGAAAATAATCAGACCCTCCAAATTCAAATACCCAATCCAAAAGTGGGCATCTGAGATAGACATTTCTCAGAAGACATATGAATAGCAAATAAATGTATGAAAAAAAAGTTCAACCTCACTGGTCATTCAAGAAATGCAAATTAATACAATGATGAGATTCCATCTCACTTCAGAAAGAAAGGCTATTTTCAAGAAAACAACTAATAACAAATGCTGGTGGAGCTGTGTTGAAAAAGGAACCCTTCTCCACTATTGGTGGAAGTGTAGGCTGGTGCAACCATTGTGGAAATCAGTGTGCAAATTCCTCAAAATTCTTACATTTGTGGCACCATTTGCCCCAGCTATCACCCCTTTGTATATCTTCCCAGAATAATTAAAAGCATCATACCACATCAATATATGTGCACCCATGTTTATAGCAGCACCATTTGTGATAGCTAAATCTTGGAGGCAACCCAAATGCCCATCAACTGATAAATGAATAAAAGGATTTGGTTTTTTATGTATGATGGAGTATTACTCAGCCATAAAGAAAAATAAAGTTGTGACATTTATCACAAATGGATAGACCTTGTCGCCATAATCATAAGTGAAATATATCAGACACATATTTTAAAAAATCACATTATCTGCCTGGTGTGAGAAACAAAATGTAAATAAGAACATAAATGTAGAATAGATGTTGTGAAATACAAAGGAATTGTTCAAAAGGAAAAGCGAAATAGGGAGGGGGAAGAAGAAAGTAAGGAAGGGAAAGAAAAAATTATAGAAGAAGGATAAAATGAAAACCAAGCTTTGTGAATGGGGAGGAGAAGGAGTTTTGAAAAAAAGGGGTGGGAATAGGGAACAAAGTCTGAATCAAGATGTATCATGTATGGACACAATTCTCCATAATATGGTCATTATGTATACCTAAATTGTACCAATAAACTGAAATTTTAAAAAGAAATGATATATACATAGATTTAATGCAATTCTAATAAAAATAACAAGAGCATTCCTCACAAAAGAAACAAAAATAACTGTAAAATTCATACTGAAACAAGAAGAGACCCAGAATAGTGAAAGCAAATCTGGGCAATAAGAGCAAATGACGACACAGCAAGATTCTGGATTTCAAATTGTATTACAAAAATACTGCGATAAAAAACAGCATGTTTCTGGCACAAGAGCAGACATGCGAATCAGTCTGACAGAATAGAAGATGCAGAAGATGCCCAGGCACATTCAATCTTCTGGTCTTTGAAAAGGGACCAAAAACTTATGCTGGAGGAAAAATACTCTTTAACAAATTGTACTGGGAAAATTGGTTATATACATGCATAAGATTGAACCTAGTCTCATATCTCTCACCATGCAGTAAAGTGAAATCAAAATTAATCAAAGATCTAAAAATTAAAACAGAAACACTTAATCTGTGCACAAAGCTCATAAAACTCTTGAAGATGTAGCTTATAAGAAAGGACATTCTGAAAAGAATCCAAATTTCACAAGAAATAACATCAACAATCATTTGCTATTATATGAAAGTAAAAAGCTTTTACACAGTAAATTAAACAACTAACAAAGTGTAGAGACAGCATATAGATTAGGGAAATGTTTTTTAAACTCCTTGGATAAGAAACTATTTATCCAAAATTATAAAGAACTCAAAACATGAGGCTCTCTAATATTAAAGTCGCAATCAAAAATGTGGAATATGAAAGGAACAAAAACTTCTCAGAAGTACAAATATCAAATAAATACATAAAAAATGTTGAACATCTTTGGCCATTAAAGAAATGCAAATTAAAACAACACTGAAATTTCATCTTACTTCAGAAATAATAGCTTTCATCAGGAAATGAAATAATGGCAAATGTTGGTGAAGCTGAGTGGGAAAAGGAACCTTTATTCATTGTTGATGGGAATGTAAACTATTACAACAACTATGGAGATCAGTATGGATATTACTCAAAAAATTAAAACTAAAATTTCCATTTGACCCAGCTATTCCCTTTCTGAGTATCTTCCTGAAAGATTTAAAAATATCATATTGCAATAATACATGCATACCCAAGTTTGTAGCAGCACAGCTCATAATAGCAAAAGATTTTGATGTGACCTCCATCCTCATCAACAAATAAATTTTTAAAAAATTGGTATTTATGTGTGATGGAGCATTACTCTGCCATAAATAAGATAAATATGAGTCATTTTTAGAAAAAGGATGCATTTTTAATAAAAATGCATTTAGTCCATTTCTAAGATTTAGTATGAAAATATTTACATTTGCAGCATTGCTGAATAGTCCAAGTCCAAAATCTCTTCTGCGACTGCATGCAAACTCTTAGCTATGAACTACTATAAAAAATCATTAAAAGTTTAACACTGCCAACATATCGTGGCACAGAATAAACATTCCTATTCCAAAAGAGAGGAAGTAGGGGATAGAAAGAAATCTGATTAAAGCAAGACAAAATCCAAGCGGGGCAAATACTGTAGCTCCATGTTTGGCATCAGTGGCAGGATGTGTTGGCATGAGAATTTCAAATAGCTTTGGTTGACTGACCTCTCAGAAATTGCCAGTGACAAACCTTATGGATTCTCTCTTTGAGTTGATTCAGTCACTGCTTGTAGTGTTTTTCAGCAGATGTTCCATATTCGTAGAGTCTTCAAATTTCTGAGTTCTCCAGTGCACTTTTGACTCACTCTCATAGAATCATGCAATGTTCTCTTGATTTTGTCAACTTGATTGGCTTGGGAGCTGCCAAAAGAACTGATGTAGCACACTTCTGGATGTGTCAGGGTGGGTCATGGAGGTGTGAACTTGGTGTCCATACATAGTTACTTGCCTCTTTCTCTGGCACTGTTCCCCTGCTCTGCTTCCCAAATGTGATGAATTAAGCAGCTTTGCTCCACCACTCCCTTTTGCCATGGTTCTGTTTTGGAGCCAAATAACCATGGGTCAGATCCCCTTAAAACACAAACCATATTAAAGCTCTCATTCTTTAAATTTCAGATGTTAGGTATTCTACAATGGGAAACTTGACTAATACAGAAAATTGGTACTGGAGAAATGGGATAACTACTGTGACTGTAGCAGACCATGTAGTTCAGAAGAGTTTGGTAGTGGTTTTCCGGGGGGGTGTTTGGTGTAGAGAGGTTTGGAGATGCTGCATAGAGAACCCTAAAATACTACAAGCAAAGCTTGGTGGGCAATTCTGGTTGGAGCTCAGAACATCAAAATGTCAATAGGAATGTCAACAGTAAAATCCAGTGTCAGGAGGTTTTGGTTGAGTACAAAGATTCCATTGGTAGTACAGGCCAGGTATGTTATGCTGTGCCAGAAAATTTATCTATATGTCCATATTCTGAGACTTTGCAGGAGAGTGAGATTAAGGGTGATAAACTAACTGATCTGGTGGATGAAATTTCAGAACTGCCCAGTACTGAGTCTGTGGCATGGGTACAGTCAAATTTTAGTGGGAATTGGTTGCAAAAACAGAGTAGAAAATTTGAAAAACTCAAAATTTTCCCAAAAGGAATGATGTGTAAAATGGCAACAGTAGCTACAGCTGTTGAAGCGATTAGCATCATTAAATAGAAACAAAGAACTTTGTACATGGATAAGAAAAAAGATACCTTGGGAGCATCTCAGAAATCAGAATGATGTCACCTATCACATGCTTAAAAGTGCAAAATTGAAAGACTTTCATTTTAGAATGTTGTCCCAGAGGTGTCTGCTCAAAAAGAGATTTTTAGGGAATTGTTTCCCTAGGGCTCATTTCACTGTGTTTAGGCATCCAGGCACACAAAAGCCACTGCAGCCATGGTTCAATGGGATATAGCTACTGTTTGATCTAGTAGCTCACCTTGGCATTATCCACATGATACTGGTTTTACTGACATGCAAAATGCAAGAGTTGTGAGGTCAAGAAGGCTCCCATCCCGATTTCAAGCAAAGCCCTGGGAGGCCAGGAAAGAAGGCCTGAGCATATAGTGATTGAAGACACAGGAATAAATCCAAACGTATAGTGGAGATCCCAGAAATTCTCACATGCGATGTATGTAGAAGGTATGCCAAGGAAGGCTGCAGGTTGTGCATGGAGCAAGCCTAAGAGAGAGGGCATGTGGACTGCAACCAGCAGGGGCATAAAAACTGGAGCCACTCTTGCCTCTGATGCTGGATATGGAGCTACAGGATTTAATATTTGTCCTGCTAGGTTTGGATTTTTTTTGACCAATTCTTTTCCATCCTCAAATTCTTCCCTTTTGGAATGGAAATATTTACCCTGTGTAATAGTACATTGACTTCAGTTTTGTAGTGCTTCACAACTAAGAGTTTGCCTTGAGTCTCACAAGATACTTGGACTTTTGAAGAGTATTTGACCTGTTGAAACTTTCAGGACAGGATTATTGCATTTTTAGTTTTACATAAGTTGAATTGTGTTAGGCAGAATTATTAACTTATTTTATTTATTTGGAAAGTAGATATCGTTTAAGCAGATGTGTTTAAATGTCAAGTTGACTAAGGGCAGGATGTAATGGTTAAGCTTGATTGTGGCAATTTGATTGGCTGAGGGGTTACACAGGGAGTTGTTAGAGAACACTTCTGGGTGTGTCTGTGTGGGTCACTGAGACATGACCCTGGGATCTTTATCTGGTTCCTGGCACCTTCCATTCTGTCACTGTTTCCCTGCTGTGCTTCCTTGTTGCCATGAACTAAGATTTTCTCCGCTATGCATTTTTGTCATGATGTTTTTGCTTAGAATCTAGCTGACAATGGACTGAATCCCCTTAAAGTGTAAACCAAAGTAAAAATTTCCTCATTTGAAGCGTGGGTGTCAAGGATTATATCTAGCAGTGGAAAAGCTGACTAATATGCACAACTTTGCCAAATCCTTGCTAGTAGAGTAGTCTGCCTTAAGTAGGTTGCAACAAATGCCTAGGCACAGCCCTGGGATAAGAAGAAGTAAAACAAATGTATTGGCATAATTTTGTGTACATCTGTTTTGACCTGTCTGGGTAATAGCAAAAGTACTGATGTAATGTGTTTCACATAACTCAGAATGCGAGTGGGAAAAGTACAAAGCAGAGATGTAAAAGCTAAAAGACATATTGCAAACACATAGATGCTTAGGAGTTAAGGCCAGAAACATACAATATTTCATCCAATATGTGGAGTAAAATATTGAGTGAGACCCTTTGACATATCAGGATTTTTAAAATAGCAGTATATATGGGACATTTAGAAGCCATGAGTATTCCCAGACAAGATGCATACCTAGAAAATTTTTGAGAGGGTTTTAAACTTTTACCTCATTTGATTCCTTGTATCAAGATAAGCCTCACTAAGTGGTTAAAATGTAACCTACAGAAAGCTAATCTGCATAGACTGAGAAAGTTGTTGGTTCTCTCTATTTTATTGTTTATTCTAGCTCTTTGATTTCCAGAATATCTCTTGCAAAAATTATTGGAAATGAAATAATGTATCCAAGTGTGGTTCTCTGTATATTTATCTTACTTGGAGTACATTAAGCACTTCAAGGTTGTTATGGTAGATTGGGAATTCCCCAAAGGCTCATGTGCTCATAGGCAGGGATTGAGTAAGGTAGAGTTGTTATGCTCCTCAGTGGATTAATCCACTGAAGAATCCATAGCTAAATATTCTGTTAGGATGTGGGGTCTTGTTGGAAGAGGTGGGTCACTGGAAGCATGACCTGGAAAGGTATATCTCCCTACCTCCCTTTTCCTTTTTCTCTTACTTCCTGGTTGCCATGATGTGAGCCGCTTTCCTCTGTGGCAGAACATCCCACCATACGCTTTTTGCATTTGAGCCTGTCACTTATAGACCGAAACTCCTGAAACATGAGCCAAAATAAACCTCTCTTTTAAATTATGGGTGTCAGGTATCGTGTTTCACTGATGAGGAAGTGAATAAGACAAATGTGTACTTCAATGTTTTTGAGCAGATTCAAGAAATTTTCGACTATTATTCTTTCAAAAACAAATTAATCTCTACTTTCTCCTCCATTGCTTCTGGTACTCCCATTGCTTGTATTGGGTTGTGCTTAAATGATTCTCTCTTTTTTTTTGAGGCCTTGTTCATTTTCTTCTTTGTATTATTTCTCTGTTATGCACATTTTATATCTAATATCTATTCTCAAATTTGCTCATTGTTTCTTCTGATGGTCCCAATATACTGCCAATACCACCTAATAATTTTTTCATTTTGATTACTATAGTTTTCAAATCCATATTTTTATTTTTATAATTTTATTACATTATTTATAGTGTTTACTTATGAAACATTGTCTTTGTACCTTTCTTTACATTGTTAATCATGCTTTGCTTTGTTTCTTTACACATAATGGCTACATTGAGACCTATGCTATTAAATCTGCTATCTATTCCTTCTTAGAAGTAATTTCTATTGTCTGATATCTTTCTTTTTCTGGGTTATGTATTTATGTGTATTTCAGTTTTGTAGTTTTTTTTTTAATGTGGACATTGTGTGTAGTATGTCATAGGAGCTCTGGATGCTCATTCTCTTTTTTCCTCTTTGGAGATTTTTTTTGTTGTTTTTACTTTTGTGATTTGCCTAAAATATTTAGTAAAATCTGTTTCACCTCATATTGAAAATTTTAGAGTCACTTTAGAAATTGCAATCCTGGATGGTTGTGCCATTACCCTAGAATTACATTGATTTTGGGGGTGTTTTCTTGGACTCTACCAGTGATTCTCTTAAGGCACCTTCTTTTGGTATTACACCCTGCCTATTAATCTTCACGAATTTCCACTTGGCCAATCTATTATTTCTGCTCAGGCCCTGTGGCATAAATTGTTCAGCAGTCTGATCCAATTAAATTCAGGTGAATATATTTTTTGAAGCTTGTCTTTGATTTTCATTCTAGTAGAAGGAGAACTTATAGCTGTCTTTTTTCAGTTTATTTGTGATGAACATGAAGACCTATAGTTTTGCTTGTTGGTCTTAATTAAGAGGAGCTGCTTTTCCCTTGATAATTGCATTAGTATTGAACTTCCCACATTATGTTTCAAATATTCAGTCAATTTGGGAAATGCTTATCAACTCTCTTTTTTATCAACTGTTTCTCCACCAGGGAAAACTCTCAGTATGCATCTATGGATGAGTTTGGACAAGGGCAGTCAGCATCTTTATATGCTTGGCCTTCCATGATTCTATTACTATTTTAAGTCTACAGGTAGGTGGAAGGTTGAGGAAGGGGAAGCCCTGATCTCTTGGCTAAACTCACCATGGATTTTGTCTCTTCCACTAGGAATTAGTGGAAATAAGAAACTCTGGTGACCTGTTCTCTTGATGAAATGTGATAATCTTTGATTTGGAGCTAAAAGGATAAAGAATTCCTTTCTTTCTAAGCCACACTTACTGTGTGGAGGTTACATAATCCAAATTGGGTGAAGTGAGGTAAGGAGTGAGATGTGGCTCAAATGATCCAGGATCTGGCTATTATTACTGACTTTTAGCATATTTTCATCAGCAGATGTTTCCTTCTTTGTTATTCATGAATCCCTACAAACTTCAAATGGTTTTGAAAATATTTTGGCTAATTTTTCTTCTTATTCTGTGTAGTGTGGCCATGCATATTCTTAGTCTATTATGCAAGAAGTGCAACACTCACCTTAGTTTTTATTTTGATTTCACAAAATATTTGCTGATAATTTTCTGGATATCAGCAGCATCTGCTGTGATTTCACCTTTTTGGTTTCTAATTCCATGGATTCAATTATTTTCTTATTTGGTAAGATTGGCTAGGGTTTGTCTATCTTCTTTAGTCTTTCAAATCACCAACCCTTCAATTCATTGAATCTTTGTATAATTTTTGTTTTGATTTCACTAATTTCTTCTTTGACCTTAATAATTTCCTTCCTTGTACTAGCTTTGGGCTTGGATTGTTCTTCTTTTTCTAGGACTTTGAGGTTCATCACTAAGTTATTTATTTGAGCCCTCTGTTTTTCTGATGTTGGGAATTCAATGCTATAAACTTTTCTTTTAGGACTGCTTTCATTGTGTTCCAAAGGTTCTAGTAATTTGTAATGGCATTATCATTTGACTGTGGAAGCTGTTTAATTTCTATTTTAATTTTACCTGTGACCCTCTGATTACTCAAGAGTGTACTATTTAATTTCCATGTGTTTTTAGTTTCGTTGATGCCTTTGTCATTAAAGTCTAGCTTCACTATAGTATAAAATGATAATATGCATGGGATAATTTTGATTCTTTTGCATTTACTTAATCATGCTTCATGAACTAGCAATTGGTATATTTTGGAGAAAGTTCCACGCGCTGCCAAGAAGAATTTGTATACTGTTGATGTGGGGTGAAACACTCTATAGATACCTATTAAGTCCATTTTTAAAAAAGATTTGATTTAACCCTGATACTTTGGTAATTTTTTGTCTAGTTGATCTGTCCATTTCTGACAAGGGAGTATCAATGTCCCCCATTACAATTGCATTGTGTTTATGTGATTTTTCAGTCCATGACTGTTTTCTTTTATATGAAGTTGAGTGTGCCACTATTTGGTGTACATAAGTTTGTAATTGTTAACTCTTGTACAATTATTCCCTTAATCAATATGTAGTGAACTTATTTGTCTCTGATCTGTCTTGGCTTAAAATCCACTTTGTCTGAATTTAGGATACCTACTCCTGTTTATATTCCTGGGTCCCTATTGCATGCAATAACTTTTTTCTCTCCTTCATCATTTAGTCTGTGAGTTTCTTTTTGAATTAAGTATGCTTCTTGTACACTGCAGGCTGTTGGGTTTTGTTTCTTGATTCATTCTGCTGATCTGTTTCTTTTGCTTGGGGAATTTACACAATTTAAATTGAGAGTTATTGCTGAAAAGTATTGACTTACTCCTGCCATGTCATTTTTTTCCTGTTGCTTATTTCTTTTCTCCCCACTTACTTACCTGCTCAACCATCCAAGTGTATTCATTCTTTTTGATATTTTATCATTTTTTACTTCATTTTCTCTTTCTAGGATATCCTTAAGATTTGTTTTGTAACAATTGTTTGGTGGTCATGGATTTCTTTAGGTGATCTTTGTTATGAGAATATCTTATTTCTCCATGAAATCTAAACAAAGCTTTTGCAGGATATATAAGTTGGGGTTGGAAGTTTCTTATGTTTTAGTGCTTCACTCCAAGATCTCTTTAAAGTTTGTGTAAAAAAGCCTGTTGTAATTCTAATGTTTTTATTTTTATTTGTGATTCATTACCTTTTTCTAACAGCTTTTAAGATTTTGTCCCTGTGATGGACTTCTGGTACTTTGAGTATAATACGAAATGGGGAGGTCTTCTTTTGATGGCAGCTATTTGGGGTTTTACATTTATGTTTATTTCTTTCACTATATTTGGAAATTTTTCAGCCATTGTTTCTGTTAACAAGTTTTTATGCCATTTGTATTGTCTTCAATTTATTTTTATCCTTTGGTTGTATCTCAGTGATCATAAGGTGGCTATGTTAAATCCAACCATCACAAATTCATGCAACAGCAACTAAAGACAAGAGGGAAAATATGCCTTGTTTCTTTGATATTTTTAAATGTGAAGAAATTTCCCAAACCACTCTCTCTCTATAGGCACACACCTTTCCCTCATATCTCATTGTTCTGATAGTACCATATACAAAATCCTAAATGAAATATTGCCTAGGGGGATGAGATTAGTAGGATTTTTTCAAACTAAACAAAACTCACTCTCTAGAACTGGATGTTATTGTGAAAGGTGTTGTTTCCCTAATTTCTCTCTCAGTGATTGTGTACAAGAATGCTATTGATTTTTGAATGTTGACATTTTATACAGCTATGCTGCTGAATTTTGTTATTAAATCTGGTAGTCTTTTGGTGGAGTTTTCAGGGTCTTCTATGTAGAGTATCATGTCATCTTTGAATAATGATATTTTAAATTCTTCCTTCCTGTCCTTATTCATTTTTTTCTTTATCTTGTCTAATTGCTCTGGCTGATGTTTCCCAAACTATATTGAATAGGAGTGGTGATAATGGACCATTTTCTTGTTCCTGATTTTAGTGTGAAAGCTTTCATTTTTTTTCCAATTAGTATGATGTTGGTTGTTGGTTTTTCATAGATGGCTTTAATCAGATTGAGGTAGGGACCATCTGTTCCAATTTTCTAACCCGGTTTTTACCATGAATGAGTTTTGGACTTTATCAAAAGCTTTTTTAGCAACTATTGAGATGATCATGTGATTTTTGTCTTTGGCTTTGTTGATGTGGTGTATTACATTTATTGATTTGCATATGTTGAACCATCCTTGCATTCCAGGGATGAATTACCCTTGGACATAATCTTCGTAATGATTTCCTTCACGCTGTTTGCCAGTGTTTTATTGAGGATTTTTGCACCTATGTTCATTAAGAAGATTGCCATGTAGTTGTCTTTATACGTTGGGTCTTTCTCTGGTTTTGGTATCAGGGTAATACTTGCCTTCAGGAATGTATTAGGGCGAATGGCTTCCTTTTCAATTTCATTAAAGAGTTTGAGGAGTTATGGCATTAAATCTCTAAATTTCTTGTAGAATTATCTGTGAATCCATAAGGGCTTGGGTTTTCTTTGTTGGTAAGTTTTTAATTACGTTTTCAATTTCATTCACTGATATTGGTCAATTCATAATTTTATATCTTCTTGATTCAGTTTCATTAATTCATACATTTCTAGGAACCTGTCCATTTCTTTTGTGTTTTCCATCTTATGTGGGTAAACGTTTTCAAAGTAGGTATTGTTGATCTTAATTTCCAAAGGATCTGTAGTGACCCATTTCATTCCTTATTGCTTGAATTTGAGTGTTTTATTACCTTTTTTAATAAGGTTGGCTAGGTTTTCATCAATTATTTTTAGTCTTTCAAAGAACAAACTTCCATTCATTAATTCTTTGTATTGTTTTCTTAATCTCAATTTCATTTATTTCTGCTCTGGTCTTTATAATTTCTGCCCTTATATGGGTTTTGGGCTCTATTTGCTCTTCTTTTCCTAGAAGCTCGAGGTACAGAATTAGGTTGTTTATCTGTGCTTGTTCTGTTTTCCTGATATGAGAATTCAGCTCTATAAATTTGCTTCTTAGGGCTGCTTTTATTGCATCTCACAGTTTCAGGTATGTTGTATTTGCATTTTCTTTTGATTATAGAGATGGTTTAATTTCTTCTTTAATTTCATCTGTGACCAATTCATTTTCAGGAGGGTGTTACTTAATTTCCAAGCATTTATGGAGTTTTTGTGGTTTCTTCTGCCATTAATTTCCAGTTTCATTACATTATGGTAAGATAATACACAAGGGATAATTTCAATTCCTTTGCATTTACTTAAGCATGTTCTATAAGCAACTATATGGTCTATTTTAGAGAACGTCTCATGTGCATCTGAGAAGAATGTGTATTTTGATGTTGGTGGGTGGAACACTCTGTAAATATCTACTAAGTCCATCTGTTCACAGGTTTTGTTCTATTCTGTAATTTCTTTACTGATATTTTGTTTAGTTGATCAATCTCTTTGTGAAAATGTACTTTTAAGGTCCCCCATTTCATTCATGATATTGCTTATTTGATTTTTGATTTCTATTAATATTTGTCTTATATAGTTGGGTGCTCCCATACTTGGTGCATATATGTTTAGGATTGTTATCTCTTCCTCCTGAATTTTTCCCCTAACAAGTATGTAGTGACCTTCTTTATCTCTTTTGGTCATTTTTGGCTTGAAGTTCACATTATCTGCCAACAGAATTGCTACCCCTGCTTTTTTATGGATACCTGTTGCATGGAGTGTTGTTTTCCATTCTTTGACTTTCAGTTTATGAGTTTCTTTTTTAGTTAAATGTGTTTCTTGTACACAGCATACTGTTGGGTCTTGTTTATTGATCCATTCTCCCTGTCTGTTTCTTTTGATTGGTGAATTGAGACCATTTACGTTGATGGTTATAACTCATATATATTGGCTTATCTTTGTTATATTTTTTCTGTTGTTGGTTCCCTGCTCTTCCCCTCTCTTTAATTGCTTGCCCTGCTTGGTGGTTTCTTTCTGATGTTGTTCTTGGAATTGTGGTCATTTTTATCTCTATCTAGAATATCCTTCAGTACTCTTTGTAGGGTTGGTTTTGTGGTCATGAATTTCTTCAGTTGTTCTTTGTCATGGAAGTATCTTATTTATCCATTAATTTTGAAAGATAGTTTTGCAGGGTACATCAATCTGTGTTGGAAATTGTTTTCTTTCAGGGCTTGGAATACTTCACTCCAAGGTCTTCTTGAGTTGAGCATTTGTTTTGAGAAGTCAGCCATGGTTCTAATGGGCTTTCCTTTATAGTTGGTCGGTTTTTTTCTCTAACAGTTTTAATACTCTGTTTTTGTGCTAAATTTCTGAAATCTTGATTATTATATATCTCAGTGTACATTTATTTTGGGTATGGCTGTTTGGAGTTCAATATGCCTCACTTATCTTTATGTCAGATACTGTTCTCATGCTTGGGAAATTTTCTGCTATTTCTTCTGCAAATAGTCTTTTTATGTGTTTTGTGTTGACTCCTGCTTTTTAATTGACACCTTTCATTTTTATATTGTTTTTCTTTGCATCATCTTGGAGCTGTTGAATTATTTCCTAGTCCCTTGTTATTTTTCCTTTCACGATCGCTATCCATGATCCTGTCTTCAATGTCTGAAAGTCTGTCTTCAGTTTTGTTCAAGCAGTTTTTCCAGCTTTCAATGGAATTTCTAATTTCCTGGATATCTCTTTGAATCTTTTTCATGAATTTCCCCCCATCTTATTTGAGAGAGATTTAATCTATAGTTTTATTGCTGTATGATCTCATAATATGCATGGTATAATTTCAATTCTTTTACACTTAGTAAAGCTTGCTTCAGTGGCTAGTATGTCTACTTTGAAGAAAGTTCTTTGTGCTTCTATGAATAATATATGTTTTTGTTTTTTTCAGTGTATCACTGTGTATAAATCAATAAAATCTATTTTTTCCAAGATATTTTCTACTCTGATATTTCTTTGTTGATTTTTTCCTTAAGTTGATTTGTCCATTTTTGATAGTGGGTTATTGAGTTCAACCACTAGATTTGTTTTTAAGTCTGTATTGTCTTTCATATCCATTAGTACTAGTTTTGTTTATGTATTTATTTACTTTTGAAATAGGGTCTTGCTATGTATCTCAGGCTGGCCTTAAACTCACTATGTAGTCCAAGCTGGCCTTGAACTCGTGGCAATTACAGGCATACACCACCATTCCTGGCCAGTACTTGTTTTTAAAGTTTTGTGCACTGTAGTTTGGTGCATATATATTAATAATTGTTACCTATTCCAGTAGGATTGTTCCCTTAACCAATAAGTACTGACCTTCTTTGTCTCTTTTGATAAATTTGGCTTAAAATCCATTTTGTCTCAACATAGGTTAGCTGTCCCAGCTTTTTTTCTTTTTTCAGCTTCCATTGCATGGAGTACTATTTTCCATCTTATGATTTTTAGCCTATGTTTTTCTTTTTGGGTTAAATATCTTTCTTGTATACAGCATACTATTGAATTCTGTTTCTTGATTTCTTTTTCCAGTCTGTATCTTTTGACTGGGGAGTTGAGACTAATTGAGAATGACTAATGATAGGTAGTGCCTTATTCTTATGATTCATTTATTTTCCTCTTCCTTATTCTCTATTTTTCCTTTCTACTTAAGTGCTCACCCAACTTTGTCTAATCATTCCTTTAGAACTTTTGTCAATGTCAGCTTTAGTGGCTCTTTCTAGTGAATCCTTGGAATGCTAGCTTTTCATTAGTGTTTTTTTCTAGACTCACTACTTGTATTGTTTATTTGGCCCAATATCTGTTCACTTATGTCTTATGTGAGCTTGCTAAATAACTTAGTGATCTGTTTTGTTATCTTCCTGACATCAATTTGAATAAGTAATTCGTGTGGCTTTTGGCTTCCTAACTTTCAGTGACACATGGATCAGTTGAGGGTTAGTTGGGAGATTTGGGGGGCATTTTCTTGGCCTGTCTCATCAAGTTTTCTTGTTTGCTTATTTTGTGCTGAAGCATGAGGGTTCATTTGTTTCCATCCTGGAGACCTGTTTACATGATGTCTAATTTTCAGTTGTGTCCTGTGGGTGTGGTTAACTATAGGCTTTTGTCTCTGTCAGAATATAGTCACTTCTACTTACTTGGGATGGGAGGTTTCAGTGTATTTTGCCCATACCCAGTTCTCCGGAAAGGAGCCATGGTATTGTGAATGACCCTAAAGCAATCCAGATATTGTCATCCAAAGAAAACCCATTAATAGCACAAGCTATGTCACCTTAACCATAGTAATAAAATCACCATGATTTATAGCATCAAATACAAATTGAGTTTTGACAAACCCTAAGGACCAACAGTGTACTAATGTTATCCATAGAAAAGAAATCTATCATTATAATATGAGCACTAAACCAAACCAAATATTCACCTAGTATTATCCTGCAGTAAATATGTACTAATTTGAACTTTACCTCTACTATCAATAGAACAGTATTCAACAGCAATAGTGTAAAGTTAACTCGCTATAAATAGATTCATAAAACTTAGTAGTTATACTAATAGTGTAGTAATTAACTAGTAAAGGTAGAAATTTTTTGAAAAATATCAAAATTTGAGTAATCAATAGTGTTTGAGAAAAGTGAGTTAAAAAAGTCCTATGAATAAAAAGAAAATAATAGGATTTGAGAAAAGTTGTAGGACAGAACAAACAATAAAAAGGAGAAAAAATATAAACAGAAAGTAAAATACAGGAAATGAAAAAGAAAGATAAGAAGGAAGAGAAATTTTTTGAAAGGAGAAAAGATAAAAGGAGAGAAAAGATACTAAAAGATGAAAAAAGGGAGAAAAAATGCCAACTCTCTAAAAGCCCAATTAAGAAATGAAAAAAATAATAAAAATAGAAAAATCAATAAAAGTTTAAATCAAAGAAAAAAATCATGTTCTTTTAAAACAGTGGTTTCTTTCCAAGTTCTACAGTGTTGATATCCAATCAGTCCTTATTTTCTGTGCTTAGTTATAGGGCCTTCATGTTTTTGAAGTGCCTTCTCTGAACCAGAAGTCCTTGTCTCCATTTATCCCACATTGTGGTTGGTGTCCAAATCAAAGTGAGTTCTTGCTTCCATTGGTAGATTGTAAATGTGATCAGTCCTCTGTTCTCTCTGGATGTGATATTTACACATGTGTGTCAATTCATGTGGACTGGTGGAATTAATGTCAAAAGTCAGGCTCTTTTTCCTCACTTCTATTCTTGGGAATTGTCCTTGTCTAGTTTAAGTCAGTTGGTTAATCTTGGCCACTGCTGCCCATGCCAGTGTAAAGTAAAATATAGAGCTACCTTGGACATGTTGGATGGTGTCACTCTTGCATTGTGTGGGCACCAAATGTATCAGTATGGGCCTGCTTGCTTCTGTCATTAAGTTGTTCTTTCCTGTGTGGACCTGCTTAGTCACATATGGGATAGCCTTTTTGATCTTTTAGGGCAGGAGACATGTGAGTGGTGGAGGCTTGCTTCCTTGAGTTGGAGGAGGGTCATCTTCCCACATCTCAATTTTTAAAAGCATGAAAAGGCACTGGAAAAACATTCAGAGGCATAGACTCCCCTCTGTACCTAAAAGACATGGAAATGAATTTGCTAGAATGACAGAAACATTTGACTATATCTATTCTACTCCAGAGAAACATCAGGGAAAAAAAACAAACTTTTCCCCCAACCCACAACACTGGAGATTCAGTGAGGAATTTAGACATATATCTCTGATAAGTTGCTGTAAGGCATTCCTACCTGTCCTTTTTAGGTTGGTTTTAGTGAAGGCTAAGAGGGAAGCTAAATTTCCACATCTACTCACTGGTGATAAGTTAGCTGCTGCTCCTGGCATAGGTGAGGAGAGAATATGTAGATTTAAGTAAGGTGTAGAGTCTCATAACATGCCAAAAATAACCAGGATACAATATAAAGAAATTATAAGGAAAGCAAAGAAAACAAAGGAAAAGAATAACACATTAAAAAGACCAGGAAAATCTCAATTTGATTGGGAAAAGAAATTAAAAAGGTGATACATGTGCAATGAAGCAGATATTGAAATTTTCTTTCCTAGATCTTAAAACACTCATAAGAAAACTGCTTCAGTAAAACAATTTAAAAATGTAAGAAAAAAGCAAAGAAAATGTAAAAATATTTGAAGAAAATGAAAAATCAGAAAACAATGGGAAAAGAATAGAAGATGTAAATGGTAATTAAATTGTAATTTTCATCTTTTTTCCACAGTGGCTGTTCCAATTACATTTCCACATGCAAAGGACCAGAACTGTCCTAATTTCTCCACATCATCACCAACATTTTCTATTTTCCTATTTCTCTGTCTCTGTCTTTGTGTTTCTCTCTCCTGCACCACCCTTCCTCCCTGCAACTCTCTCTCTCCTTTCTTTATTTCTTTCTCTTTCTTTCTCTCTCTCTTTCATTCTCTGTATCTTTATTTATCCTAATAATCATCCTACTAGGTGTGAAATTGTATCTCATTTTGGTTTTGATTGGTATTTATTTAATGTCTATGAATATTGAACTTTTAATGTGCTGATTGGAAATTTATATACTTGGTAATCTTTGTCTACTTTATTTTTAGATATTTTATTAAGATTTTTGGTACAATTTAGACATATACAATGAACATATTTATCATAGGGAGTTTGTACCTATACATGACACCTCGATTTCTCTTTTTTCAATCCTTTCCCCTCCCTTCAACCCCTCTTCTCCCTCTTATTTACAAAGCTTTGTTTCCATTTCATCCTTCTTTTATTTTTTTCCTTCTCCCTTAAGTGACTTCCATCTTCTCCCTCCCAATGTTCTCTTTCTTTTGAAACATATCTTCCTATTTCACAATATCTATTGTATATTTTGGTCCTTATTTTACTCATTCAGGTTCTCACGCCAAAGAAACAATGTGATATTTACACATGTGTGTCAAATTTATTTCACTTCAGAGTATGGTCTCAAGGTGCATCCATTTACCTAGAAATGTCTCAAGTTCATCTTTCTTTATGTGTGATTAGTACTCCACTGTATGAAACAAGCACATCTTTTCTATCCATACCTCAGTTGATGGGCCTTTGGATTATTTCCACGATTTAGCTATTACAAATTGTGCTACTATAAATATGGGTCTCCATATATAGCTGTGGTATGATGTTTCTACTTCTTCTGGGTAGATGCCCAGCAGGGCAATAGTTGTGTCAAATGGGAGCTCTAATCCTACTTTTCTGAGGAATCTCCACGCTGATTTCCACAGTGGTTACACCATACTGCATTCTCTGCAGGAGAAGGAGATGAATTAGTTTTCCATTCACCCCACAGCCTTGCTGGCATTTGTTATTGGTGGATTTCTTAAAGACAGCCATTCTTTCTGGAGTGAGATGAAATCTCAGTGTAGCTTAATTTGTATTTCTTGAATGACAAGATATGTTATATATTTTTCATATATTCATTTGTCTGTTGTATTTCTTCATCTGAGAATTTTTATTCATCTCAGATGCCCATTTTCGGGTTGGGTGTTCAAGTTTGGGGACTCTGATTTTTTCAATTCTTTATATCTTCTAGACACAAGTCCTTTGCCTGAGAGACAATTGGTATAAATTACTTCCCACTCTGTGTCTCTTCACTCTGTTAATGAATTCTTTTGCTGTTCAAAGGCTTTTTAATAAGATGAGATCCCAGTTATTTATTGAGCATTTCCTGAGCCACTAGGGTTGTGTTCATGAAGTCTTTGCCTACACCTATGTCTTCTAGTGTTCTACCTATTCTCTCTTACAGGATATCTTTTGTTTCCATTTTAATATTTAGATTTCTTGATACATTTTGATTATAGTTTAGTGCATGGTGAGGGACATAGGTCTAGTCTTTGTCTTTGACATGTGGAAAGCCAGTTTTTCCAGTAACACTTATTAAATATGCTACCTTTCTTCTAGTGAATATGTGTTGCCCCTTTCTCAAAGATGAGGTAGCTTAGTGTGTTTGAAGTTGTTTCTACATTTTGTAATTTTTTCCATGGATCTCCAGGTCTGTTTTTTTTTTTTTTTTTTACTGTACCATGCTGTTTTTAATCACAGTAGCTCTGTAGTATAATTTCAAGTCAGGGATTGTGATGCCCCCTGGCTTGCCTTTGTTGCCTAGGATTGTTTTGCTATTCTAGATATCTTCTAGTTTCAAGTGAATTGTAGGAATGTTTTTTTGCTAGTTCTGTAAGGTTTGCTATTGTTATTTTTATAGGGATTGCATAAAATCTGTATAGCAATTTTGTGAGTATGGCCATTTTCACTATGTTGTGTCTTCTAACCCATGAGCAAGGGACATCTATTATCCTCCTCAATTTTTTTCAGAGTACTGTAATTTTCCTTAGATTGATTCCTAAGTATTTCACTTTTTTGGATGCTCTTGTGAAAGGGGTGGTTTCCCTATTTTCCCTCTCAGTTGGTTTGTTGTGTGTGTACAGAATGCTATTGATTTTTGAGTGTTGACTTTGTATCCAGCTACCACACTACATCTGGTTATTAAATCAAGAAATCTTTGGTGGAGTTTTTGGAATTGTCTATGTAGAGTATCATGTCATTTACAAATAAGGATAATTTAACTTCTTCCTTTCCTGTCATTATTCCTTTTCTTTCTCATGTCTAATTGCTCTGGCTAATGTTTCCAGAACTATATCGAATAGGAGTGTTGATAGGGGACATCCTGGTCTTGTTCCTGATTTAAGAGTAAAAACTTTCAATTTTTGATGATTTAGTATGATGTTGTCTGTTGGTTTGTCATAGAAGGCTTTTATCAGATTGAGTTAAAGACTATCTATACCTATTTTATGTAAGGTTTTTATCATGAATGGGTGTTGGACTTTGTCTAATATTTTTTCTGCATCTATTGAGATGATCATGTGAATTTTGTCTTTGGCTCTATGGATATCATGTATTACATTTTTCTTTTTGCATATGTTGAACCTTCACTGCATCCCTGGCCTGAATCTTACTTGGTCATGTTGTATGATCTTATTGGTCATTTGCTGCATTCTTTTTGCCAGTATCTTATTCAAGATTTTTTCATGTATGTTCATTACAGAGATTGGCGTGTAGTTTTCTTTTTTGGTTTGGTCCTTCTCTGGTTTTAATATTAGGGTAATACTTGCTTCCAGGAAAGATTTTGGGAGCATTGTTTCCATTTCAATTTCATTAAAGATTTTCAGCATTAGTGGTATTAGATCTTCCCTAAATTTCTTGCAGAATGCTGTGGTGAATACATCATGACCTTGGCTTCTTTGTTGGTAAGTTTTTAATTACATTTTTAATTTCATTGACTGATATTCAGTTATTTAGAATTTTATATCTTCTTGTTTCACTTCACAATTAATATTTATCTAGGAATCTGTCCATTTCTTTTGTGTTTTCCATCTTATTAGAATAAAGGTTCTCAAAGTAGGTATTGAAGATCTTCTGGATTTCCACAGGATCCATTGCGATTTCACATTTTTCATTCCTAATTGAATGAAGTGTAGTCTTTTTATTCCTCTTTTTGATAAGTTTGGGTAAGGTTTTATCACTTTTATTAAGTCTTTCAAATGACCAACTCTTCGATTCATTGATTCTTTATGTTGTTTTCTTAGTCTCAATTGCATTAATATCTGCTCTGATCTTTATAATTTCCTCCCTCATATGACGTTAGGGTTTTATTTGTTTTTCTTTTATAGAAGTTTGAAGTTCAACATTAGGTTATTTATTTGAGCTTGATATGTTTTCCTGAAGTGAGATTTCACTGCTATAAATTTCCCTGTTTGGACTGCTTTATTTCAGTCTCCTTAGTTCAGGCATGTTGTATCAACATTATCATTTAATTGTAGATACTGTTTAATTTATTCTTTAGTATCCTCTGTGACCCATTGATTGTTCTGGATGGTGTTATTTAATTTCCAGGTGTTAATATATTTTTATTGCTTCTTTTGTCATGGATATCCAATTTCCATGCACTATGGCCCGGTAATGTGCATATGATAATTTCAATTAATTTGCATTTACTTAAGTATGTTCTATGGGCTAGTATGTGGTCTATTTTGGAGAACATCCTATGTGCAACTGAGAATGATGTGTATTCTGATATTGTGCAGTGGAACACTCTGTAGATGTCTACCAAATTCATTTGTTCACACGTTTGGTTTAGTTCTGATATTTCTTTGTTGATATTGTGTCTAGTTAATGGATGTGACAGTGTGGTTTTAAGGTCCCTCATTACAAATTTGTCAGTGCTTATTTAATTTTCCATGGCAGTTACTATTTGCTTTATGTAGTTGGGTGCACAAGTAGTTGGTCCTTATTTATTTGTGATTGCTATCTTGTTTTCCTGGAGTTTTCCCTTAACAAGTATGTTGTGATCTTTATCTCATTTGATCTGTCTTGGCTTGAACTTAACACTGTCTGCATATAGTGTAGCTGCCTCTGCTTTTTTCTGGGTCCCTGTCCCATGGTATATTGTTTTCCATTCTTTGATTTTCAGTCTATTAATTTCTTTTTGAGTTAAATGTGTTTCTTGTATGCAGCATATTGTTTAATCTTGCTTCTTGGTCCATTCTGCCACTCTGTTTCTTTTGGTAGGTCAATTGAGATCATTTTCAATTTTTGGTTATAACTGATATGTAATGCTTTATCCTACTCATATTATTTTCCTGTTATTGGTTCCATGTCTTTTCCCTCTGTTTAACTGCTTGCCCTGCCTGGTGGATTGTTTCTATAGGTGTTCATGGAATTTTCATCTCCCTTATCTCTTTCTAAAATATACTTCATAGCATTTTGGACAGCTGGTTTTGTGGTCATGAAATTCTTCAGTTCTTTGTCATGGGAATATTTTATTTTTTCCATTAATTCTGAAAGATAGTTTTGCAGGTTACATCAATCTGTGTTGGATGTTGTTTTCATTTTGGACTTGAAATATCTAACCGCAAGCTGTCCTTGACTTGAGGGTTTGTGTTGAGATGTCGGCTGTGATTCTAATGAGTTTTCCTATATAGTTGATTTGTTTCTTTTTCTAACCACTTTTAATATTATGTTATTATACTGAATTACTGGAATCTTCATTATTATATGCCTTGGTGTATATTTATTTTGATCGTAGCTATTTGCAGTTCTATATACCTCACTTATTTTTATGTCAAATTCTTTGTCTATGTTTGGAAAGTTTCTGCCATTACTTCTGTGTAGAGAATTTTATGGCATTGTCTTATCTCCCACTTTCTCACTTACTCCAATCAATCTTATGTTGCTCTTCGTTGTTTCATCTTGCTGCTGTTGGACTGATTTTTCATGGTCCCTCACAATTCTAAGATATCTTTCTTTTTGTGGTTGCTAACCACAATCCTATATTTTTAATCTGATATTCTATATTCGCCCTCATTCTATCTGTAGTATATACTTTCACTGAAATTTTTAATATCTTGGCTATCTGTTTGGATCTGTTTCATAGCTTTCATTTCTTTCCTATATTGGGCATTCATGGTTTCCATCATTTTCCTAACCTCCTCTATTATTTTATCTGTGTCTACACTAGATTAATTGGGCATGTCTTTCATTTTCACTGTCATTTCATTTTTTATCTTAGAGACTATTTTTTCTATAGCCACCTGCATTTTTTTAAACTCGGTTGCTGTCATTTCAGAAAGTTGCTGTGTGTGGCATCTGATTTATTCTATCTCATTTTGCTCTGGACTTGTCCTGGTTGGGCTGGAGGTCTGAGGCTGCATTTTGCTTCTGTGTTGTCATTTTCTATTTTCTATTTTTTGTTTTATTTTCTATGTTTGTGCTTGTAGATTTCTTACACTAGATAGCTTTATCACTATTATTTTGTTTTCCCTGGGAAATGTCTATTCCTCAGAGATGTCTTCTAGGTATAAGTGGTTCTTGGTCTTTGCGTCTATCCCAAGAACATACCTTCCCTATTTATTAAGGTTAGGAGGTTGCTATATATCTGTTTCTACACTCCATCATTTGTACTGGACTGTGGTAATGGTTATGACCCCAGGCAATTATAGTGTTATCATACGAAGGAGAAAAACTGATTACAGCATTATGACATCCTGGCTAAAGTAGTACAATTAGCAATAACAATACCATCCAGCACAGCCTATCAACTGACCAACTGTCATAGCTATTAATTTGGTGTCTTTAATAATAGGAATAAGCTCTACAGTTATATAACAAAATCCAGCATATACCAGGGACTTGTATGCAATGTTTTTCCCATTGGCAGATTGATTTTATCTGATGGCTCAGAGTGGCCTCTCGGGAAATTGTTTCTTATGGCTGCTGAGGCACTTCCACAGGTGCTGCTGGAGCTGCTGTGCTGCTGAGGCCACTTCTACTGGTGCCCCTCATGCTGCTCAGCTGTGCTGTGCTGGGGCTGATATTTATTTCCTTGAAGCTGTATTATTTTGCTTAACAGGATGGTCTACATTTTTATTCATTTTCCTACACATCACATGATTTTTTTCTTTATGAATGAATAATATTTTGTTATATTATTTTCTTTATCCATTGATAGAAACCTTGGCTGATTCCAAAACTTAACTATTGTGAATAGTGCTGCCATTGACATGTGTATGCAGATATCTCTGTGCTGTCTCATTTATTCAGTTATATACTGAAGAATGGTATAGCTGCAACAAATGATAGTTTCATTTTTTTGAGGAAACTCCATGATGAATTTCATAGTAGCTGTACCAATTTACATTCCATTCAGAAGTGGACAAGTGTTCTTTTTAAGCTGCCTTCTAACTAGTATTTGTTATTTTTAGTATTATTGATGGTAGTCATTCTGACTGGTGTGAGATAGAATCTCAATGTAGCTGTGATTTATATTTCTCTGTTGAGTTCTTGATTATAGCCATTTTTTCTGGAGTAAGGAGGAATCTCCGTGTTTCTTTACATTTACTTTTCTCTAACGGACAAAAGTGCTCAACAGTTTTTTATGTGCTTATTTGTCATTTGATTTTGTTTTTCTAAGAATTGTCCTCTCATATCAATCACCCATTTTAAATGGGTCTTTTTGGGGTGTGTAATTTTATTGAGTTCTAGATGTTAGATATTAGATATATTCTGATATTAGTCCTTTGAGTTTTAGCTGGCAAGTTTTTTTTTTCCTTTATGTAGGTTATCTATTTACTCTTGGTTCCTTTCTTTACTGTGCAGAAGCTTTTCAACTAGATATAATCCTATTTGTTGATTGTTGGTGTTATTTCCTGTACATTTGGGGTTCTATTCACAATGTCCTTACCTATACCTATGTGTTCAAGAGTTTTACCTATATTATCTTCCAACAGATTATGTATTTGTGTTTCAATGTTTATGTCTTTGATTCTATTTTTATTTTATTTTAATACAGGCTGAGAGACATGAGTCTGGATGCATTTTTTTGCATGTGGATAATCAATTTTCCAAGGAAAATTGCTAAAGAGCCTATCTTTTCTCCAGGATACTGTATGTTTTTCACCACATTGTTGATGATGAGATGGCTGAATATGCCTGGGGTTATTTCTGCATCTTCAATTATTTCTACTCATCCCTATGCCTGTTTTTGTGCCAGTAAAATAGTGTTTATCACTGTAACTTTATTGTATAACTTCCAATCTGAGATTTTGATGCCTCCTATGTTGCTCTTATTGAACTGGATTATTTTTGCCATTCGAAGTCTCTACTAGTTCCATATTTAAATTTGATTCTTTTCTGTATTTCTTTGAAGAAGGATGATGGTATTTTGATTAAAATTGTATTAAATTTATATAACATTTTGTTGATATCTCCACTGTTACAATATTTCTTCTGTGCATTTGAGAACAGAGGATGTTTTTCCATTTCCTCATATTATCTTTAATCTCTGTTTCCAGAGTGCTGTACTTTTATTATGGAGGTCTTTCATTTTTTTGCTTAGGTTTTATGCCCTTCAACATTAAAAAATGAAATAGTAAAAATGGACTATGAGTTTCTTAATTGCATTATTATAATAATCAAATGCCAGTTTTTAACAAAATTAATAAGATATACAAAATACACAGAAACCATTCCCAATGAAGCTCTGATATCAGACTAATAAACAAGAAATTTCAACAATTCTCTTACAGGTACTCAAAGACCTACAAAATCACAGAAAATGAGCTAAAGGAAATTCATAAGACAATATACAATAAACAGGAATACCGACAAAGAGCTATAAAATAAATGAGGGAAACCAAGCAGATATTCTGCTGCTGCAAGTTTTGACAAATGAAAGGAAAAATTCACTAGAGAAGTGCAGCAGAAGTTTGGATGGTCAGAAAAATTAATAAGTGATCTTGAAGATAGGACAATTGAAATTATCAAGTAAAAATTTAAAAGAATCAATGAGGAAATATAGGTAAACAAAGACCAAGGAACTCAATGGACACTATCAAGTGAATAAACATTCACATGATGGGAATTCCCAAGATGATAAAGAAAAAGGAGCAACCATTATTTGAAGAAACAATGGTATTAAATTTATAAATATGAGAGAAATAACAAATCTCCAAGTTTATGAAGAGCACATAATAAGCTGAAAGTAAGGTGTATCCAAAGAAAATAGTACAAAACATATTTTTTAAATGTTGTTTTTTTTGGCCTGGTTTCTTTGAGTACTCAGTGTTCTTTTCTTTTTTATTCACCTTAGAAGTTTTATGATTTACTGAATGAATGATATTTTGTTCTTTCTAATTCTCATTTGTTTATTTACTCTTCCATCAGACAAACAATTACTCTTTGTTGAACTCAAGTGTTCACATTTCTCTTTCTTCCTTTTTTGTGTGTAAGATGCCTTCATGTTTCTTCTGCAATATTACCCTTGATGCTATGAATTCTTTAAGATAATGCTTATCTTTTTTAACTTTTATTTTAAAGAGAAAAAATAGAACAAAATTTCAAAACAACATAATAGGAGGGTAAAAATTGTTAATACATTGCATATTGTTATCTTTAAATTAGTTACACAGAATACAAGTTATCAGCATTCAATTGTCCAAACATTAGCACAAAACTTTCTTTTTAATGAACTAAGAGACATTAGTAGTTTATCTATCTTAACTACCATATATATATATTTGATTTTCCCTTCCTTCTTTTCTCCATTCCCCCATCCCAGTTTCAATTTCCTTTTAAACAGTTTATTCCTGTTTTACAATATCTATTTTACATTTTGGATCTTATTTACTCTTTCAGCTTCTCACACTAGGGAGACAATATGATGTTTACACATGTGCATCTGGTATTAATGCTTATCTTAAAGATCTTAAAAGGTCTTTATTTCTATTTTAATTCTGAAGAATAACTTTGCTGAATATAGCAATTCAAGCTTGGGGAAATTTTCTTAAAGCTTTAAATATATAATTCTCTGCCCTCCTCTCCTTTCTTTTTTAATATCTGAACTTTATATTCATTTCTTATTAGACAATGAGGTTTAAGAGAGATGTTTAGAATTACAGTATAGGGCCTTAAGGAATTTTTTGCCAAAATTTACCCAATGAACATGTATATACTTTGTTGATATTATACAAGTAGATATTAATAAAGAAAACATAAAATTGCTCTCCTTACCTCTATGAGAAAGTAAAATTTCATAGCAAGATAATTAGAGAATAGGGCCGGTGAGATGGCTCAGCGGCATAAGCGCCTGCCTGGCAAGTGCGAGGGCCCAAGTTCGACTCCCGGAACCCACATACGAAAAAGGGGCCGGTGATATCGCTCAGTGGCACAGGTGCCTGCTGGTATGTGAGGTCCTGAGGTCAACCCCAGGTACCCACCAAAAAAAAAAAAAAGATAATTAGAGAATAACAATAGTTATTATACTATGAGTTTCTTCTAGCAAATCTGATATTATTACAATGGGTTTGCTTTTATAATTAACTTGGTATTTTTCACTTGCAGCTTTCAATATTTGTTATAGTTATACACAGTGGAGTGTTACTCTGTCATAAAGAAGGATAAGTTTGAATCATTTGTAAGAAAATTGATGTACCTTGAGATCATGATACTAAGTGAAATAAATCAGAAATAGAAGGTCAAGTATCACATGGTTTCTTGTATACTCATTATTTATACTTAAAGTATAAATAATTTAAAGTGCAAAATAAAAGATACACATTTGCAAAGAGGAAAGAGACTCTGTGGAGATGAGACAAGACCTGAGAATAGGGCAGTTGGGAGAGAGGTGAGAGCAAGAGGAACTAAAACAAATCAAGATGATATATGCATATGTGCCTATTCCCCATGATAAATGTATTTATTATGTATCACAAACATACAGTAATAAATATAAAAATATGAAGGCCATATAAATTAGTTTCTTTTGATCTTTGTTCAAACTATATTTTTGCAAACAAATCTCCATGTGTGTACTTTTTGTGTTTTTGTGTGTTTGTGTGTGTGTGGGTACTGGGGGTCAACCTCAGGACCCCACACGCCAGCAGGCGCCCGTGCCGCTGAGCGATATCACCGGCCCTTTTTTCATATGTGGGCTCTGGGAGTCGAACTCAGGACCTTACACTTTCCAGGCAGGTGCTTATGCCGCTGAGCTATCTCACGGGCCCTTTTTTGTGTTTTTTAATTACTTTTTATTACTACACGTTCGCAGTATATAATGATTACATTCCTAATATAATGTTGGCACATATAGATAAGTCATCTTAATTCTTTTTTCATTCCCTACTCCTCCTCATCCTCCCCACTTTCTCTGAGTCTTGGTCATGTTTCCATTTGAAAAAGATATCTTTCCCTATTTTCTATTATCTATCTTTTACTTTGCTCTTTATTTATATTCTGGGCCTCTCATATAAAAGAAATTATGCCATATTTCACCTTTTGTGCCTGAAAAATTTCATTTAACATTGTGGTTTTAAATTGCATCCATTTTTCTATAAATGACTCAAATGTATCCTTCTTTATGTCTGACTAGTATTCCATTGTATATATATACCACACTTTCTTTCTCCACACACAAGTTAATAGATATTTAGGCTGCTTATTTTTTAACAGTAGTTTTTAGTGTTTGAAGTCAGATTTCCTTGAATATCCGGAACTGAATCAAACAATCATTCAAGAAATTCAACCAAGAGAGAACATCTTATTATCTCCATCTTTACAGGCCTTCTCTGGTCAGAGGCAATTGATTACCAATTATCTAGACTTATTGTAAACCTATGGATAAGTCAGAGGTGGGAGATAATGCCTTCTAAGGTTTGTTCTGAGCTTGTGTCTTATCTGGGCATGCATGTAGCATTCAAAATTCCCTCAAATACATGGTTAATGTGAATACTTTAAATTTGCAAGGAGTATCTCCAAATTTCTCCTCCAACACCTAAGCTTTGTACATCGCCCCTGTGGTTTTTAGCCTCAGGCATTTGCAGGTTTATAGTCTTCTTTTAGCTTTTACAACCAATGTCTGCCACTTTTTCTACCTGTGTTCCACATTTCTTGACCTAGAGACTAACAGTTTCTTCCCTCATTTAGCCACAGACAATTTAGTAAATATGTACACAATCATTTGACAATAAAGATCCCTTTTTTCCTTCAGGGTTGAGAGAAAGAACTAGAAACTGGGCTATTCTGCTCAAGACCAAACTATTTCCATGCCTGTGAGGATATTAGAAAAGGGCAAGTAAAAAAAGATTTTAAAACCCTTTTCTACTCTTTTGAAGAAGGCTTTTTCTTGGCTAGCCATTTGTTTTATTGCTCTAAACTTTCAATTGTTTTCCAAAGTTCCTATAAAGCTAATTTGTATGGCTTATTTTTTTTTCCTTTATTATGTTTCTGTGTGGAATGTGAACTTGGTGCTTCCTATCTCCCCATTTTTCTTGATGCCACTTCTTAGGGGCACATTTTTATTTTATGGAAAAATTATAAAACAAAATTTCATAACCAGATAGTGGGAGAATAATACCATTGGGGCACTTTTTGACCCCACAATTTCCATCATGATTATGCAAATGGTATCTGGGTATTTCAAGACCAGTTTACAAAAAACATGTAACTTAAGAAGGAATATCAAACTTGTTTTAAAGCTGTGATAAGTTGAAAAGTTTCATAATCATCTCCAAGCTTTACCACTTTACCACATCAATCTCCTCATCTACAATTCAGCCACATGTCTATTTTTGTCCCAGTACCATGCCATTTTTATCATTTTTTGCTTTGTAGTATAACTTGAAGTCAAGTATTGCAAGGCCTCCAGCTTTTTTCTTGTTGGCAAAGATTGCTCTTGGTATTCTGGATATTCCCTGGCCCATATAATTGTTAGGTTTGTTTCTTCCAGATCTGTGAAGTATGTGTTGGCATTTTGATTGGGATTGCATTGAATCTGAATAACAGTTTTGGGAGTATGGCCATTGTGACAACATTTATTCTGACTATCCATAAGCAGGGGATATCCTTTCATTTTCTGATGTCCGTTTTAGTCTCCTTTTTCAGAGTACTGTAGCTTTCTTGTAGATGTCTTTCACTTCCTTGATTAGGTTAATTCTTGATATTTTATTTTTCTCGATGCTATCATGAATGGTATTGTTTTCATAATTTCATTCTCATTGAGTTCATTACTTGTGTGTACAAATGCTATACATATTTTGTGTTGATTTTGTATCTTGGTACATTGCTGAATTTGGTTATTAATTCTAAGAGTTTTTTGGTGTAATTATTTTAGTCTTCTACGTAGAGTATCAAGTCATCTACAAATAATGGTAAAGTTTGAGTTCTTCCTTTAAATATTTATCCATTTTATTCTTATTTCTTTCTCTTGCATGATTGCTCTGGTTAATGTTTTGAGTACTTTACTGAATAGAAGTGAAGATAATGGACATCCTTGTTTTTTTCCTGATTTTAGTGGAAATGCTTTTAGGTTTTTCCCATTTAATATGATGCTAGCCACTGGTTTGTTATAAATAGCTTTTATCAAATTCAGGTATTTTCCTTCTATTTATATTTTCTTCATACTTCTTATGAAGAGGTACTGATTTTTTAATGCCTTTTCTGTATCTATGTATGTGGTCATGTGGCTTTTGTATTTGCCTCTATTTATGTGATATATTACTTTTATTGATTTGCATATGTTGAACCATCCTTACATCTCTGGGATGAAACCTACTTGTTACTCTGGAAGCTTCACTTACATGTAAGTTGACCTTTTTTCATCATATTTGGAAAATTTTCTACTATGATTTCTATAAACATTAATAATTCCATTTGTGTTATCATCTAACTAATCTCTAATTATGATTAGCCCTAGATTGGTCTTTGAGTGTCACTTAATTGCTTGTGGGAGGTTCTTTTTCTCTTTTTTGTGTGTCTCCTTTGAGTAATTCTTCATAATTTCCCATTATGTCCTCAATTTTAGACACTCTGTCTTCTTATTGGTCATTTCTATGATTTATGAATATTATACAATTTTTTATTTCATGTATTTCTATCTGTTATCTTTTCATGACTTTGATAAAATTGTCGTTCATGTTTTCTATTGTTTTTGTCAAGCACTTCCAATTTTTTACTTATTTTCCTGAAATCCACAGTAGGCATTTTGAGTGACAATTCAGTGAACTTTTGGTCCATTTTTTCTTTGAACTCATCTAGTTCCTTCATTTCTCTTCTTTAACATGTTTTCACTGACTTGAATGACTGGTGGTATATGCACGACTGTCCCATTGGGCAGTGTGAACCACTGGTGGTACATGCATGAGTGTCCCACTTGGTGGATTGTAACACTGGTACTACATATATGAATGTCTCATGCTTCCTGATGGGACAGTCACACATGTACCACTTGTGGTTGAAGCTAACAGAAACATAACACCTTTAAATCAGAGCCACCTTGCAGTGAGGCACACAAATTATGACCCCATCATGAACATGGTAATCTTTTTGTGGAGTTATGCTACCAGGTGTTCACATTCCTCTCCCATTATGCCCCCATTGATTTATTTTAGGAGACTTGGGAGACATTGAGGGTCTTCTGTTGCCTTGCTTTCACTTGATCCTGTTTGTATATCTATTTTTTATTTTTGTTTTTTTAATCCCCCAGTTTTCTTTCTTTTTAAGTGATTTGACTTCTGTCCATATATTATAAGGAAATATTTTTATTATGACAGCATTAACATATCCAATCATACAACACTTATATAATATAGAACTTACCTTCACACTTTCTCCCTTTAAAAATACTGTGCATATTATGTCATTTCTTATTAGCAGTTGTTCTCAAGTATGGTGGGAGAAGTGGAGGGAAGATACTGAAGCATGGGTGAAACAGTAGCTAGAATTACTAAAGGGGGAGATTAGTAGGAGGTGATAGAGATAGGAGGAAGAAAACAAAAGAAAATTATATGGGGCAGATTTTGTTGGAGTACTTTTACTTGAATTGAATGATTATTGTTGAGAGTTTAAAAATGATGTTTTTGGGGTGAGGATAAAATACATAAGGAAGGAGGTGTACTTTGTTATTGAGATAATGTAGCTGGTTGTCATAACCTGTTGATAAGTTTGTGTACCTGTAATGTGGAAAAGAGGATTGGGAGAGCAGGGGTTAAGTAAGATACAAAAGAGCCAAAGGAATAGGATGGGATGGATAGTGAGTTAATATGGGAGAAGATAAGAGTAAGTGAAAGAGAGCAGTATATGGCAAATTCAAAACTTGAGAGGGGCAGTTGTATATACTTGGAAAAAGAATTAAGAAATAGAATTGCTATGGGACCTTGAGGTGAAGAAACTAAATAGGGAAATGAGAAGAGGGAGAAAACCTAGATACAAAGTCAAAACAAATAGAAGAAACAACAAACAAAAGCAAAAATCAAACAAACAAAAAACCATTAACTACCCCCTCAAAAATCAACCAAGCAATACCAAACCAAACAAAACAATACAACACTAAAAAACCAAAGCTCAGAAGATAACCAATGGGCACTCACTTTAAACATTCCAACAAGAAAGGGCATATGTGATTCACATGTAATCTTTCACCAGAAAGCCTGGGAGATGGTGGTGACGAGTTAACTTGGTCTGTAGTTGCAGCTGGTGCCTGTGACCCCTCAGTGCTCGACATGCAGGAATCGTGTGAGGCTGTTCAGACTCATTGCTTATAACTCAGCTGACCTGCATGCCATAGAGTTGGTGCCAGCTGGTCTGTGTGCACTTGCCTGTGACTCAGTGGGAACTCTAGATTAGAGATCTCTGTAGGAAAGTGTCAAGTACTGGGGCCCACACACGTGCATATGGTGAATAGGCTGGCTGGACAAGAAAGCTTGTGACATGTTCCAATTCAGCTAGAATGTTCTTTGCCTATATATATTCTCTGTGGCCTAAATCAGGCAGGGTACAGGGGCCATCTGTCTGCAGTACATGCTGGAGTGGAGAACACAGGAAAGTTGCTTTTCTTAGTGTTTGAAAAGGGGGTGTTGCTATATGTTTGAGGCTTATGAACAAACTGTGTCCCAGATATCTAGTCTTTGCACACTAGATTGGTCCCTTGGACAGTTTGCCTTACTATCAAAATGGCTGCCAACCAGTGCAGTGGGGAGTGGGGGCTGTGCAACCTACCACAACAGTGCTGCTTCTCTTTTTTGTAGTCCATTTGTTTCACTTGGTCTATGTACCCTTTTTCCCCAAAAAGAGACCTAACTGCAAATTAAGTCCTAGCATGTATTTTCAGCATGCTCCTCATAGAAGCCCTATCCCCAAAATAAGCCCCAGTTAAGATGTCAGCCAGACAATCCATTGCAGTACACAAGAGACTTATTGAATTATAAAATAATATTAGTATAAAATTAAATATAAATTATATTGACATTAATACTTAAATTAAATTATAAATTATATATAAGTATTTGTAAATACCCCAGTGGGTGCCTTTGGGCAAGAAGTAAATGCTTATGTAAACATATAAACTCATCACTTATTGCCAAATAACCAATTGGAGTACAGACAGAATGCATGAGTAATGTGTACACTTGATAATGAATGGATGTGGTGGTGTCTAATGTGAATCTTCATAATTTGATATGGCTTGTGTTGTAATGAACATACTTTATGTACTTGTGTGAAATAAAGAAACATTTTCTTTATTTTGTTGCCTGTAATTTTTCATCACTTTTATGAGGATTATCATTCTTAATTGTCATCATTTTTCTTGCTATTACTATCTCATAAGTCTTCAATTAACACTTGATTTAATGGAAACTTTGTGAAGCCTAGCCTGCAGGAGGTCATGACTTGGATGAAGAATTCATAGGTTAAAATCACTGCCAGATGTGTTGCCAATATACTATGAGGAGGCTACATAAGCAAGAAATGCTCATTTCAGGAGAGCATTATTGCTGGACATGAGAGATTAGGGGCAATAGATAGGATATGGAATCACAAGAAATTCTCTCAAGAATCCAGAGTTAAGTGAGTTATGATGATGTTCCAGAAGAAGATGACATGACATTATTTGAATAACTAGAATTTTGTACATAAACAAATGTACATTTTGTATATAAATAAATGTAGCTTTTGTACATGAATTAGTGAATAAATGTTGATTGTTTGTATGAATAAATGTAGATTGTTATAAATGAAAAAATTAGACATCCCCTTAATGTAAGTCATATTGCATATTCTGGTACTAAAATTAATGTAAGACCCAGTGTTGTTTTTGGGGAAATATAGTATCATCAGATTTCATTATTAATTTTCTATTTTTTTGTGTGTGTGGGTACCAGGGGTCAAACTCAGGACCTCGCACGCCAGCAGGCACCCATGCTGCTGAGTGATATCAATGGCTTTTTTTTTTTGTATGTGGGTACCCGGAGTCGAACTCAGGACCTCATGCTTGCCAGGCAGGTGCTTATGCCGCTGAGCTATCTCACTGGCCCTTAATTTTCTATTTTAGCATGGAAGTCCTTTTCCCATTTTCCATGTACATTTCTTCTCAGTGGATATTTTCTGAGCTTCTCTGATATGACCCCTCTAGTCACCCATGTTGAATATTCCCAAAGGTAGTCAATGTTAATGGTGAGGGTAAAATATTAGGATTTCCTAAGAATATTAAACTGGTGTGAAAGTAGCTCTGTCACAAATGTATTTATTCTTAGATAACACTTGATAGCTTTCACTACTTGATAGAAAATATGGGTATGATGAAATCACCTCAATGTGCTAAAGCAAATCATAAAGAAATTGTTTTAAAAAAGAATTAATAACTTCATTCACATCTATCACCTGTGTTAAATCACTCATCTTTCACCTAATGGGGCCTTGCCAGTAAGAAATATCTACATAAAATTTAGGTTTATTTTCTTTCTTTTTTTTTGTGGGTACCGGGGGTTGAACTTAGGACCTCACATGCCAGCAAGCACCCATGCCGCTGAGCAATATCACCGGCCCTTTTTTTGTATGTGGGTTCCAGGAGTCGAACTCGGGCCCTCATGCTTGCCAGGCTGGTGCTTACACTGCTGAGCCATCTCACTGGCCTAAGGTTTATTTTCAATTAAATCTTTTAAAATGTCTATAAATAATTGCTGCTCTTCTTGGTAAGTTATGATTGTGAGTTTGTGTTTCCTAATTTGGAAGAAAGAAATAATTCAGTATGTGAATCAGGTGATCCATTATTAACTCACATGTCGATACTTTCATTTAGGACTATAAATAACCTCACCTTTCTCACTGATGTTAGTTAAAATTTTAAATTAATTTAATTGTATTTAGTTTTAAAAATTTATAATTGATCCTTTGAAAAGGACCTCATGTTTTTGGCACCATCTCCTGCCTTTTCATTGACTGCAAACAATTTTATGTTGCTTTTCTTTGCATCATCTTGCAGCTGTTGGATTGATTTTTCATGGTCTTTTGCTATTTTTAAGAAATTCTCCTTTTCATGATGCTGACTGCAATCCTCTCTTCTAGATCTGATATTATGTCTTCTTGGTTCATTTGACTTTATATGCATTCAATGGAACTTGTAATTCCTGGATACCTGTTTGAATCTATTTCAAGGATTCCATTTCCTCCATATGTTGGGCATTTATGGTTTCTACATTTTCCTAAGCACTTCCATTTCTTCACCTGTGTCTGCTCCAGAGTCACTGAGCAAGTCCTTCATTTTGATTAACATCTCTTTTTATACCTGAGAGATTATTTCTGAGTTAATTTTCTCTGTAGCCTCATTCATATTTTTTTTACTTCTGCTGCTACCATTTCAGAAAATTCAGGTGAGTGGCATCTGATTTCCTCTATGTAGTTGTCCTCTGGATTTGCACTGGGTGGGCTGGAAATCTGGGGTTGCATTTTGCTTCTGCATTTTGTCATTTTCTATTTTTTATTTCAATTTGTTTTCTGTGTTGGTGTTTATGAATTGCATACAGTAGGTAGGTTTATCTCTAGTAACAAGGTTTCTCTAGGAAACATCTATTCCTCAGAGGTGCCCCTTCTTGGTGTTTGTTTCTGTCCCAAGATCCTACCTTCCCAATTTATTAGGGATGAGAAATTGCTATATGTTTCTCTTATCACCCAATCATTTTGTACTGGACTATGGTGAAAATTATGACCCCAGGCAATCACAGCATTGTAATACAAGGGAGAACAACTGATTACAATAGGTATGACACCCTGACTAAAGTGGTACACTTAGCAGTAACAATGGCATCAAGCACAACCTAGCAATTGGCAAAAATGTTGTAACTATTAATTTGGTACCTTTAATCTTAGGAGCAAGATCTGTAATTATTTAACAAAATCCAACACAAACCAGGAGCTTGTGAGTCTCTCCTTAGTAGAGTGATTTTACCCTGTGGCTGGGTGTGGTTTAAGAGGGATAATGGAAAACTTAGAAAAGATGAAGAGAAAATTAGTAGAACCAAGGCTGAAGGAGAAAAAGTGACCACCCAAGCCTTGGGAAACTGGAGGATAGGAGAGAAAGAATAAAAAAAGCAAAAGAATATTGAATCAAACCAAAAAGATTAGAGACAATGTTCATTCACCTGAAAATATCAAAAAATAAAGAAAAATAGTTGATGAAAGAGAGAAAGGAGCCAAACAAAACAAAACAAACAATAAAATGAAAAACTTCCACAACAACAACAAAAACACCAAACAATAAAATTCCACTGATGCCCTCAGTTCTATGGTTGTGTCCTAATCAGAGCCCAAATCTATGCTGGGTAACCTTTGACAAGTCTTCAGTAGGATTAATGCTGGATGCTGAGGTGATCTTGGCTTCTGGGTGTGGGAGCCTAGGCCGGAATTCAGACAGCAAATTTGTGTATGTTCCTCAGTGGTCCACTCACATCTCCTTATGCTATTTGTCTGTGTCATAGCAAAAGGACAAAGTGAACTTCAAGTCAAGCCTGATCAAAAGAGACAAAGAATGTCACTACATATTTTTAAGGTAAAACTCCAAGAAGAACAGATAACACTCATAGATTCACCAAGAACCAGCACACCAAATCATATAAAACAAATATTAATGGACATAAAAATCAAATAAGTACTAACACAATTTAAATCAGGGACCTCAATATCCCATTCTTAGAAATAGGCAGATAAACTGGACAAAAAAATAACAAAGAAATATCAGAACTGAACCAAACCTGTGAATAAATGCACTTAGTAGATGTCTACAGAGTGTTCCACCCCACAATAACAGAATACATTTTCTTCTCACCTGCACATGGGATATTCTCCAAAATAGACCACATACTAGCTCATAGAACATGCTTAAGTAAATGCTAAAATATTTAAATTATCCCATACATATTATAAGAGCATAGTGCAAGGAAATTGGAAATCAATGCAAAAGAAACTAAACTAACTACATAAACACATTAAAATTAAACAACTTCCTGAACAACCAATGGGTCACAGATGAAATTTAAGAAATTAGACAGTTTTTGCAATTAAGTGATAATGCTAGTACAACAAACTGGAACTTAGGGATGCAATGATAACAATCTTTTGAGGGAAGTTTATAGAGGTGAAATCTCACATCAGGAAAACACAGTGAGCTCAAATAAAAAACCTGATGTTAAACCTCAGACTTCTAAAAAAAAGAAGAACAAGTGAAGCCCGAAGTTCTTATGAGGGAGGCAAATATAAAGATCAGAACACAAATTAATGCAATTGAGAACAATAAAACAATACAAAAATAAATGAATTGAAGAGTTGGTTTTTTGAAAAGTTAAAAAAATTGATAAAGTCTTAGCCAGACTTATCAAAAAAAGAGAGAGAGAGAGAGAAAGAACTCAAATCCATACACTTAGGAATTAAAAGGGTGAAATAACAACAGACCCTTCAAAAATCCAGTACATCAATACATGCATTCAGAGCCATTATTTTAATAAGAGGAATAACACAGAAGAAATGAACAAACTCCTAGATAAATATGAATTACCAATGCTAAATCAAGAAGATATAGAAATTCTTAATAACCCAATATCAGACAATGAAATAGAAAATGTAATTAAAAACCTACCAACAAAGAAAAGCCCCAGTCATTATGGATTCACTGCAGAATTCTACAATAAATTTAGAGAACATCTAATGCCACTACTCCTCAAACTGTTTAATAAAATTGAAAGGGAAGTGGTACTCCCAAACTCAGTCTTACAAGCAAGTATTACCAGAACAACAAAACCAGAGTAAGATCCCACCAAATAAGAAAACTACAAGTTAATCTCCCTAATGAACATGGATGCAACAATCTTCAACAAGATACTGGCAAACAGAATGCAGCAAATCATCAAGATTATACAACATGACCAAGTAGAATTCATCCCACGGATGCAGGGAGGTTTCACCATACTCAAATTAATAAATATAATACAACAGCCATATAAACAGAAGGAAAGACAAAAACAGAAGGAAAGACATTGTTACCTCAGCAGAAGCAGAAGCATTTTACAAAGTCCAACACCTATTGATTATAAAACCCTACAGAAAACTGGAATAGATTGTCTTTATTTCAATCTGATAAGTCATTTATAATAACCCAACAGCAATAGTCAAAAATTATAGCTTTCATTCTAAAATCAGGAACAAGACAAAGATGTCCATTATTTCCACTCCTATTCAGTATAGCTCTGCAAATACTAGCCAGAGTAATTAGATAAGAGAAAGAAATAAAAAGAATAAAGATACTAAAGGAAGAAGTTAAATTATCCTTATTTGCAGATGACATGATACTCTACATAGAAGACCCCAAAAACTCCACCAAAAGACTTGTTTTCAGTCACATAGCTGGATACAAATTCAACACTCACAATTCAATAGCATTCCCATACACAAATAACAAACACTGAGAAAAAAAATTAGGGAAAATATACCATTCATAATAGGATCAAAAAAAGAGACTTAGTCATCAATCTAACAAAGGAAGTAAAATATTTTTACAATGAAAACTACACTACTCCAAAAATGGAGATTGAAGAATATATCAAAAAATTGAAAGATATTCCTGCTCTTGGGTAGGGAACATAGTGAAAATGGCCATAATCCCAAAATTGTTATACAAATTTAATGCAATCTCAAACAAAATACTATTAGCATATGTCACAGAACTAGAGAAAGCATTCCTAAAATTATATGGAATGAAAAGAGACTTAGAATAGCAAAAACAATTCTGGGCAAGAAAGGCAAGGCAGGGCCGGTGAGATAGCTCAGTGGCATAAGTGCCTACCTGGCAAGCACGAGGTCCTGAGTTCGAATCCTGGTACCCACATATGAAAAAAGGGCTAGTGATATCACTCAGCGGCATGGGGTCCTGCTGGCACGTGAGGTCTTGAGTTCAACCCCTGGTACCCACAAAAAAAAAGAAAGAAAAATAGAAAGGCAAGGCAGGGGGCATCTCAATCACTTACTTGAAATTATACTACAGAGATACTGGGATAAAATCAGTATGGTAATTCCAATAAAACAGACCCAAGGATCAATGGAACAGATGAGAAAATGCAGAAACATCTTATCTTTGACAAAGGGGCCAAACACCTTCACTGGATGAAAGATAGTCTCTTTAATAAAGAGTGCTGGAAAAACTGGCTTTCCACATGCCAAAGACTAACATTAGACCCATATCTCTCACCGTGCACTAAATTAAAATCAAAATGAATCACAGATCTAAATATTAAAATGGAAATACAAAAACTCCTACAAGAGAGAATAGATAGAACCCTTGAAGACGTAGGTGTAGGCAAAGACTTCATAAACAACACCCCGACCACGCAGGAAATATTACAAAAATCAGCAACTGGGATCTTCTCTTATTAAAAGCTTTTGTATAACAAAGGAATTACCAACAGAGTGAAGAGAAACCCCACAGAGGGGGAAAAATATTTTTGCTAGTTTTTCCTCCAATGAAGGACTAATTCCTAGAACATATAAACAATTGAAAAAATCAGAAACCCCCAAATTTAAAGACCCAATCCAAAAATGGGCATCTGAAATGAATAGACACTTCCCCAAAGAAGTACTAATAGCAAATAAATACATGAAAAAATGTTCAGCATTACTGATTAGTCCAGAGATGCAAATTACAACAATGCTGACACTCCATCTCACTCTAGAAATTATGGCTATCATCAGTAAGTCAACCAACCATGAATGCTGTTAAGGCAGTGGGGAATAGGAACCATTCTCCACTTTTGATGGGAGTGTCAACTGGGGCAAACACTGTGGAAATCAGTGTGGAGATTCCTCACAAAACTAAGATTAGAGTTCCCTTGATGAGTTGTTCCCCTTCTTGGTAGCTTCCCAAAAGAATTAAAAGCATCAAACTACAGTGATGTATGTACACCCATGTTTATAGCATCACAGCTTGTACTAGCAAAATCTTGGAAATAGCCCAAATGCCCATCAACTAATGAATGAATAAGGAAGATGTGGTTTTTTATTTATTTTTTTATTTTTTTGTGTGGGTACTGGAGGTCGACCTCAGGACCTAGCACACCAGCAGGCCCCTGTGCTGCTGAGCAATATCACAGGCCCTTTTTTTTTTGTATGTGGGTTCCAGGAGTCAAACTCAGGCCCTTGCGCTTGCCAGGCAGGCGCTTACGCCGCTGAGTCATCTCACCGGCCCAAGATGTGGTTTTTTATACAATGGAGTACTACTTAACCATAAAGGAGGATAAACTTGAGACATTTCTAGGTAAATGTATGCACTGGAGACCATACTCTTAAGTGAAATATGTCTGACACACATGAGTGCAAATAGCATTGTCTCTCTGGTGTGAGAAACTGATAAATTCCCTATGATGAATGTGATGATTATGTATATCTAAATTGTACCAATAAACTTAATTTCAAAAAGAAGAGAAAATGATTTCATGACTCACCTAACTTTATAAAACAAGAAGTACTGAAAGTAAAAGACTGAATACACATAAACACATTTATAGTGGGGGCTTAGAGAGAGAGATCAGCTATAGAAAGATCAACAAAGAAATATCAGAGTTGAACAAAACCTTGGGCTTAATAGATATCTATAGAATGTTCCACCCAACCAAAACAGAATATGCAATCTTTTTGGCAGCACATGGAACATTCCCCAAAATAGAAAACATATTTGTCAATAAAGGAAGATTAAATAAGTGTAAAATATTGAAATTATACCATGCATATTATCAGATCATAGCACAATGAAGTTAGAATTCCACAACAAAAGAAAACACAAAAAGTATCCTAATGAATGGAAACTAAACAACACACTCATAAATAAGCAATGGGTTACAGAAAAAATCAAGGGTGATATAAGACACTTTATAGAACTAAATGATAATGTCAGCTCAACATATCAGAAATTATGTGACACAATGCATGATATACTAAGAAGGAAGTTTATACCTATGAATACCCACATCACCAAAACAGAATGAGCCCAAAATAAATAGCCTACTGATATACCTCAAGATCCTGGAAAAAAGAAAAAAGAACAAAGCAAACCTAAAACTAGGAAAAGGAAGGAAATTATAAGGATCAGAATAAAAATCAACAAAACTGATACTAAAAAACTACAAAGAATTAATGAACTGAAGGGTTGGTTATTTGAAATAATAAACAAACTGGAAAAACCTTTAGAAAATCTAATTTAAAAAGGAGAGAAAAACCCAAATCAATGTAATTAGAAATTAAAATGGTGAAATTACAATGAACACTACCAAAATGAAAAATATTAGCAACTATCTTGCAAACCTGTACACCAATAAAATGGAGAATTCGGAAAAAAATGTATAAATTCTTAAGTACATATGAATTGCCAAAAGTTAACAAAAAAGATTTAAAAGCCCTGAATAATCCAATAACAGGCAATGAAATTAAAAAAGCAAGAAATAACCTACTAACTAAATAAAGACCATATCCCATTGCATACACAGCTGAATTCTACAAAAACTTCAGGAAAGTTCTAAAATCAAGAATCCTCAAGTCTTTTAATGAAATTGAAAGGAAAGGAATACCTCCAAAGTCCCTCCTAGAAGTTCCCTTTACACTGATTCTGAAACCAGACTAGAATCCAACCAAGAAGGAGAATGATAGACCAATATTTTAATGAATATAGATCCAAAAATACTAACCAAGATACTGGCAAACAGAATGCAATGAATATCAAAAAGATAATACATCTTGATCAAGTAGGCTTCAACCCAGGGATTCAAGGATGGTTCAACATATGTACATCAATAAATGTAATGATTCACATAATCTGAAATAAGGACAAAAATCACATGATCATCTCAATAGACACAGAAAAAGCTTTTCAAAAAATCCAACATCCTTTCATGATTAAAACACTGAAGAATAGGGGCCGGTGAGATGGCTCAGAGGCATAAGCGCCTTCCTGGCAAGCATGAGGGCCCGAGTTTGACTACTGGAACCGATATACATAAAAAGGGCCAGTGATATCGCTCAGGTCATGGGCACCTGCTGGCGTGCGAGGTCCTGAGGTCAACCCCCGGTACCCACAAAAAAAAATAAAAAATAAACTCTGAAGAATATAGGTACAGAAGGACCTTATCTCCAATTATCAAAGAAAATCAAATAAAACAGATATGTATAGGAAAAGAAATAGTTAACTTATCATTTTAGATGCTATGACCCTCTACATAGAAGACCCAAAAATCTACTAAGAACTCATAGAATTAATAATCAAATTCAGTAATATAGCAAGATATCAAATCAACACATAAAAACACTATGGTTCCTGTACAATAATAAAGAACCCACTCAGAAGGAAACTAGGAAAAATAATATCATTCACAATGACATCAAGAAAAATTAAATACTTAGAAATTAACCTAAGAAAATTAAACTCTTAAACAAGGAAAATTCCAGTTCTCTGCAAAGGAAGGCCAAAGCAGACATCAGAAAATAGAAAGATATCCCCTGGATAGGCAGAACCAGTATAGTTGAAATAGCCATACCTTCAAAATTGATATACAGATTTAATGCAATTCCCATCAAAATGACAACAGTATTCTTCACAGATCTGGAGAAAACAATCCTAAACTTCGTATTGAACCATAAAAGCACCAAAATAGCAGAATAAATACTGGATGAATAGAGCAAAGTAGGAGGCATCATAATGCCAAATATACATTTATATTACAAATATGCAATGATGAAAACATCATGGTACTGGCACAAAAACAAACATGAGGATGAATGGAACAGCATAGAGGATGCAAAAGCAACAGCAAACACATTCAACTATTTGATCTGAGACAAAGGGGCTTAAAAACACACAATGGAAGAAACATGGCCTCTTTAATAAATGGTGCTGGGAAACCTAAATATTCACATGTAGAAGATTGAATCTAGACCCGTATCTCTTATATTTACTGAATTAAAATCACAACAGATGAAAGAACTAAATGCTAAAACTGAAACACTTAAACTTTCTTGAAAATAAAATAGGTAAAACTCTTGATGTAATAAGCATAAGCAAAGACTTTCTGAAGAGAACCCCAGATGCCCAGAAAATAGTACTGGGAATCAACAAATCAAATTAAAAAGCTTCTATGCAGCAAAAGAAACAATCAATAAAATGAAAAGACACCCTACAGAATGGGATATTATTTTTGCCATCTATACCTCAGGCAGAGGACTAAGAGAGAAAAATGTAAAGAACTAAAAAAATTAGACTACTACAAAATAAAAGGCCCAATCACAAAATGGTCAGGTGAAATGAATAGACACATCTCAGAAGAAGAATCAATGGTTAATAAATACATGAATAAATACAAATTAAAACAACATTGAAATTCCATCTACCCCAGAAAGAGTGGCCATCATCAAGAAATCAAATAATAACAAATGCTAGTGAGGCCATGGAGGAAAAGGGACCCCTCCACATTTCATAACCCTAACTCATGAACAATGGGGGCACCAAATGGAAAATCTTAGCATCTGGCATTGGCATATGGGGAAAATTAAGGGAATGATATTATTTTAGCACAGTTTAGCTACACAAAGTATGGTTGAAAAAGTCATTCAGTGTACTGTTAGCTAACATCAACTACTGTGTATTATAATCCCTAATACTTCTGGCACTTAACAGAATGTAACTTTTCACTAATAGAAAATTTAGTGGCAACAGAGAAAGAGGAACTGATCTTCACTCAATTATTGAGAACAAAAGCTGAAGTAATATCTGCTGTTCTCAAAGTGTGGTCTTGAAATCTTCCTGAGAGTTTATATCCAACTGATAGATAAAGGAAAATTGTGAAGGTAAGATAGAAAAAAGTACAAGTGGTATATATTACTTCTACCTATATTCCATTTTGAAGAATTTTGTTACATGAGAATACAGAGAAGCCAGATGGGCTAGGAAATGTAGTCTAGATTTGTTACAGAGAGAAAAGTAAAACATTCAATGAACTTCCAGGCATTTGTTGTTTTTTGTTTGTTTGTTTGTTTGTTTTTGGCCACAAAGCCTTAGATCAAAATGATTAGAAGTGGTGCAGTATGATAGTTCTGTTCTCTGCTATCCTGGCTCTGCACTCTATTTATTTATTTATTTATTTATTTGAGACTGGGTCTCACTGCGCAGTTCAGGGGCTGGGTTTGAACTCACTATATAGCCCAGGCTGGCCTTGAACAAACTCATAGTGATCCTCCCGCCTCACCCTCCTGAGTGCTGAGATTACAGGCATGTGCCACAATGCCTGGCTGCACTCTAAGAAGCAATCTGAGTACATGAGTAAGTGAGTAGGCTGAGGAGCTGGATTCCAGGTTCCAGGGACAGTAATGGGAAGGAGCTGGGGCTACTTGAACTTGTAAATGGAAGCCTTAACTTGACCTTTTAAAGAGAAGGTTCAGGAACATAGTCTCTGTGTTTAGTTTTCTAAAGAACTGTTATAGTGAAGAAGGTCTACAATAACTTGAATGTGTCTTCCAAACTTAATTTGTTGAAGCTTAATAGCCAGTGCCATTCAGTTAGGAGCTAGGGCCTTTATGAAATAACTGTCATGAGGGCAGTACCCTCAGGATGGGATGGAGGCCCTTGTAAAAGAGCTTGAGGTGGTGCATTTATTCTCTTCTACTTTTGAACTATGTAAGAACAAAGCATCTGTCATTATTTTTGCCCCTTTTCATTCCTGCCACCATGTGACGATGCAACAATAAGGCCCTGGTCATTCACTGAATGCAGGTGTCTTGATTTTAGACTTCCCAGACTCTTGAATTGTAATATGTAAATAAATTTATGTTGTTTTAAAATCACCCAGTCTTTGAATATTGTTATAGTAGTACTGAGGCAGTTTTTCTGTGGCGCCAGGAGTTAGAACTGAGGCTTATGGGTGAAAGCTACAGGGAGGCTGGTTTCAGTTCAACAGAAAGAAGAAATATCAGTAGTTAGAATGAGCTGCTTTTGGAGAGAGAGAGCTATTCACTTCCAGAAAGTTGGATGAGGCAATTCTTAAGAATAATGTTGAAGTAGTCACTGTGTTATGTCATAGACTGTGCTACTTAATCTAAGACACTTTCCAAGAGTGAGATGCTTTAATTCTGCATTTCCTTTTCTGCTATACACTTGGGCTTCTTTTTCTGTTTCTGGTTTATGAAAAAGAATATTAAGTGCAAAAAATGAGTTGAAATAAACTTCTATAAAAATAAAATTTAGGATCAAAGGCAATATTAATAATGCAAAATTATTAAGGAATTATACTTACAGACAAACTGCATAGTGACAACTGAAAATTTAAAACTGAGGTAAAATTTGATTGCAGGTTTCATGCAAAATATTCAAGCAACTAACCTTTGAGCAATTTGGCATTTCATAGCTGTAGCCATTCCAAGGGAATACTAGAAGATATAATTGATTCTACGAGTCAGAATTTCAGGTATCTATTGTATTTAGGCTAGCACATTCTGATATGTTTTACTTTCTAAAGTATTACCTGCAAATAATATCCAGGAAAGTAATATACAAGAAGGCTTACCAAAAGAAATACTTTTGAAGTGAGTCCCCACTACATTATCAAAATATTAAAATGTATGCAATGAAAAGACAATAGCATAGGCTTCTGAAATTGCATATTTATCCTGTCAGGACTATCTAGGAGTCTAGACTCCATGCATGAAACTCAACTTCTTTATTTTAAACAGAGACTTGTAAGTGTTTAGGGAAAAAGGGATATGACATTTACCAGCAAATTTAGGGGTAGTGGAATTTGTAAAGCCACTAATGGGAAGTTAGCACCCCAACTCAGTAGAGGAGTAAGAATTGGGACTGAGCAGCCTTGGACTACAACAGCAGAAGCAGAGGATCAGACCATATCACAGCATTTCATCCCACCCTGCAACAAATGACCAGAGAGGACAGAGACTTGCCAGGGGAAGAGGAACACAGAAGGCTGGGCAAGGATGAGGAGGAGCCAAAGGTGCATGGGACTGGGAACAGCCCCCTGTCTCTGTCTGAAAACAGCACAACTGGGAGATAGATGCCAACAAGAGAAACAGGATAAGGAGGGGGAGGCTGCTAAGGGACATAGAGAAATTACTGGCTGAAGACTCTGGACACAGGCCCCCACATCTGGAGGCCACAATCAGCCTCAAATCCAGCACAAACTCTACTGCAGTCTTGGCAGTGTTATCCAGTAGCTTTAGACTCTTGGTGGACACCAGAGGAATTTTGTATTTTTCTTTTATTTTATTTTTCTTCTTTATTTCTTTTTTCTTTTTTCTTTTTTTTTTTTTTTGCTGCTTTATGGTTTATTTCCCATTCCTTTTCATTTTCTTTTTGTCTTTTACCTATATTTTTGCTCTAATCTACTCGTCTTTTTTCTCCCTTTCCTGAATTTACCTCTCTAGACTTAAGCATATTCTCATATGGCTAAATAGTCTCTCTATTTTTTCTGGTCAACTTCAATAATCCCTTGCTTACTCCTTCATTCTTTCCCTTCTGCCCTTTTCTCTAGTTTCCCAAAGACTGTGTGATCATCCCTCATCCTCAAGCCTGGCTTCTGCTTTATTTCTTTACAGTTACCTCACCTCCATCCCCTATCCTTCTTAAATTTACCCACCACAGGGTAAGACTATTCTACCAAGGGGAAACGCTTTGCATGCAAGCTCCCAATTTATGATCGGTTCTATTATATAACTGTAGATTTAGCTTCTATGCTTAAAGGTACACAATTAACAGTTACCACAGATTGTCAGTTTCTAAACTGTGCTTGATGCTATTGTCAGTGCTAATTATAGTACCTTAGCTAGGATGTCATATCTGTTTTAATCAGTTATTCTCACTTCTGCAACAGTACTGGGAAGTTCTAGGGTAATAACCTCACCACACCTCAGCAGCAAAGGACTGGGGTCTGAGCTAAACAGATGCCAACATCTCACTCTTAATTGGAAGGTACAATCTTGGGACAGACACAAAGAACCTTCTACACACAGAAGACATCTTGAAGAACAAACCTAGTCTAGAGAAACCTTGATACTATTAATAAAGATACCTACAACAAAAAGTTACAAGTATCGACACAGAAAACAAAATTAAAACTTTTGAAATAGAAAATGACAAGATGCAGAAACAAAATATAACCTCAGACCTCCAGCCCACCCAGAACAAGTCTAGAAGTCAATGAGATAAAGGAAAATGAAAGACACACAGCTGCCATTTCTGAATTGATAGCAACTGAAATAAAGAAACAAATCCATGAGGCTGTAAAGAAAATCAGATCAGAAATAATCTCTCAGGTAATAAAAGAAATGTCAACACTTATAAATGAATTGCTAAGCAAATCTAGAGTTCAGATTGATAAAAAAATAGGTGATGACAGGAAGAGCATGGAACCATGAATGTTAAATATAGCAAAGAAATAGATTACTAGAAACAGATCCAAACACATATCCAGGAAATTAAAAATTCCACTGAAAGCTGGCAAAAATGTTGAATGAAACTGAAGATAGACTTTCAGACATTGAAGTCAGGATCACAGCTAGTGATCATGAAATAAAGATCTCTTGGGCTGATGAGATGGCTCAGCAGTGTAAGTGCCTGTCTGGCTAGTGTGAGGTCCTGAGTTTGACTCCCAGTGCACACATAAAGGAAAAGGGGCTGGTGAAATTGCTCAGAGGCACAAGAGTCTGCTGGCAAGCACAAGGTACTGAGTTCAACTCCCGGTACCCACATAAAAAAAAGATCTCTTCAAAATAACAAAAGATCAGAAAAAAAAAACAATTCAACAGCTGCAAGACGATGCAAAGAAAAATAATATAATAGTAATGGGTGTTAATGAAAAAGCAGGAGTCAACACAAATGAAATAAACCAACTATTTGCAGAAGTAGTAGCAGGAAATTTCCCAAGCATGGGAAAAGAAAGTGAGATACACATAACTGAAACATACACAACACCAATTAGCCATAAAAAAATCTACACCCACACATATAAAAATCAAGATCCCAGATTTTCAGCACAAGAAGAGAATATTAAAAGCTCTTAGACAAAAGAAACAGATCACATATAAAGGAAAGCCCATCAGAATCACAACAGAATTCTCAGCACAAATTCTCAAGTCAAGAAGACCTTGAAATGAAGTATTTCAAGTCCTGAAAGAAAACAACTTCCAATCCAGATTGATGTACCCTGCAAAGCTATCTTCCAAAATTAATGGAGAAGTAAGATACTTCCATGACAAAGAATAACTAATAAAATTCATGAATAGCAAATCAATACTACAAAGAGTACTGAAAGATATTCTAGACAGATAAAAATTACCACAATTCCAAGAACAACAATAGAAAGAAACCACTAAGCAGGGCAAGCAATTAAACAGAGGGGAAAAGTAGGGAACCAACAGCAGGAAAATAACATGATGAACATAAGCCAATACATATGTGTTATATCCATCAATGTAAATGGCCTCAATTCACCAATAAAAAGAAAGAGACTAGAAGAATGGATCAAGAAAGAAAATACAACAATATGCTGTATACAATAAACACATTTAACTCAAAAAGGAAGTCATAGAACAAAAGTCAAAGGATGCAAAACAATAATGAATGCAACAGGAACCCAGAAAAAAGCAGGGGTACCTATTCTATTTGCAGACAATGTGAACTTCAAACCAAGAATGATCAGAGGGAAAAAAAATGTCACTACATACTTGTTATGTTGAAACTTCAAGTGGAGGAGGTAACAATCATAAATATGTATGTACCAAATATGAGAGCACCCATCTGTATAAGACAAATATTAATAGACATGAAAAACCAAGTGAGCAATAACACAATTGTAATGGGGACTTTCATACCCCACTGTCACAAATAAATAGCTCAACCAGACAAAAAATCAGCCAAGAAATGTCAGAACTGAACCAAACCTGAACAAATGGATTTAGTAGATGTTTACAGTGTTCCACCCAACCACATCAGAATACACATTCTTCTCAGCTGCACGTGGGCTGTTCTCTAAAATAGACCATTTAATAGCCCATAGAACATGCTTAAGTAAATGCAAAAGAATTGAAATTGTCGTATGTATATTATCTGACCATAGTGCAATGAATTTGGAAAATAATGGCAAAAGAAACCACAAAAACTCCATAAACACATGGAAATTACATAACACTCTCCTGAAGAATCAATGGGTCACAGATGAAATTAAAAAAGAAATTAATCAATATCTACAATTAAATAAAAGTGCAGATACAACATACCAAAACCTGTGGGACACAATAAAAGAATTCCTGAGAGGGAAATATATAGCAGTGAATTCTCACATCAGGAAGACACAATGAGCAAAAATAAACAACTTACTGTTGCACCTCAAGCTTCTAGAAAAAGAAGAGCAAATCAAGACCAAAGCCCATCAAGGGAGGAAATTAAAAGGATCAGGGCAGAAATTAACGAAATTAAGACTAAGAAAACAATGCAGGGGCCAGTGAGATAGCTCAGCAGCATAAGCACCTGCCTGGCAAGTGCGAAGTCCTGAGTTCAACTGCCAGTACCCACATATGAAAAAAGGGCCAGTGATATCTCTCAGCAGCATGGTCGCCTACTGGCACGTGAGGTCTTGATGTCTACCCCCAGTACCCACAAAAAAAAGAAAACAATGCAAAAAATTAATGAATCAAAGAGATGGTTCCTTGAAAGAATAAATAAAATTGATATCACTTAGAAAATATTATCCAAAAAAGTAAAGATTCAAATTCATGCAATGAGGAATGAAAAGGGTGAGATCACCACAGATCCTGTGGAAATTCAGATCATCTATACCTACTTTGAAAATCTTTATTCGCATAGGATGGAAAACACAGAAGAAATGAACAGATTCCTAGATATGTAAAAATTACCAAAGCTGAATCAAGAAGATATAAAAATACTGAATAACCCAATATCAGTCAATGAAATTGAAAATTTTATTAAAACTTACCAACAAAGAAAATCAAGGTCCCGATGGATTCACTGCTGAATTCTACAAGAAATTTAGTGACTATTTAATACCAATACTCCTCAAATTCTTTTTTTTTATTTCAAAGAGAAGAAAAAACAAAACAAATCAAAAGAAGAACAAATTTTCAAAACAACATAATAGGAGGGTAACAATGGTTAATACATTACGTATTACTATCTTTAAGTTAGTTATTCAGGATACCAGACATTAGCATTCAATTGTCCAAACATTACTGGCACAAACCTTACTCTTCAATGAACTAAGTAAAATTGGTAGTGTATCTATCTTAACCATCTTATATATATATATATATATACAATTTTTTTCCCTTTCCCTTCTTTCTTTTCCCTATTCCAGTCTCTCTTTCCTTTTGACCAGTTTCTTTTTGATTCACCATGTCTATTGTACATTTTGGATCTTATTTACTCTTTCAGTTTCTCATACTAGAGAGACAATACGATGCTTACACATGTGCTTCTGGTTTATTTCACTTATGAGTATTTTCTCGAGTTGCATCCATTTACCTATAAAAGTCTCCAGTTTATCCTTCTTTATGGCTGAATAGTACTCCATTGTATAAAAACACCACACCTTTCTTATCCATTCCTCAGTTGATGGGCATTTGGGTTGTTTCCAAGATTTGGCTATTACAAATTGTGCTGCTATAAACATGGGTGCACATATATCGCTGTGGTACGATGATTTAATTCTTCTGGGAAGATACCCAGAAGGGGAATAGCTGGGTCAAATGGGACCTCCAACCCTAGTTTTTTGAGGAATCTCCACACTGACTTCCACAGTGGCTGTACCAGTCCACACTCCCACCAACAGTGAAGAAGGGTTCCTTTTTCCCCGCAGCCCCTCCAGCATTTGTTATTAGTTGATTTCTTTATAGTAGCCATACTTTCTGGGGTGAGATGGTATCTCAGTGTTCTTTTAATTTGCATCTCTCGAATGACTAGTGATGTTGCACATTTTTTTGTATATTTATTTGCCATTAGTATTTCTTCATCTGAGAAATGTGTATTCATCTCAGATGCCCATTTTTGGAGTGGGTCTTTAAATTTGGGAGGTCTGATTTTTTTGAGTTCTTTATATATTCTCGATAGTAATCCTTTGTCTGAGGAACATCTGGCAAACATTTTTTCCCACATTGTGGGTTGTCTCTTCACTCTGTTGGTGGTTTCTCTTGCTGTGCAAAAGCTTTTTAATAAGATGAGATCCCAGTTATTGATTCTTTGGGATAGTTCCCATGCGGTTGAGTTTTTATTCATAAAGTCTTTGCCTACACCAATGTCTCCAAGGGTTTTACCTATCTTACCTTCCAGCAGATTTAATGTTTCTGTTTTAGTATTTAGATCTCTGATCCATTTTGAATTTAGTTTAGTGCATGGTGAAAGATATGGGTCTAGTTTTAATCTTCGGCATGTGTAGAGCCAGTTTTTCCAGCACCATTTATTAAAGAGGCTATCTTTCTTCCAGCAAAAGTGTTTGGCACCTTTGTCAAAGATAAGGTGGCTTAGTATGTCTGGGGTTGTTTCAGCATCTTCTAATCTGTTCCATTGATCTTCAGGTCTGTTTTTTTGCCAGTACCACACAGTTTTTATCACAGTAGCTTTATAGTATAATTTCAAGTCAGGGATTGTGATGCCCCCTGCCTTGCCTTTGTTGCCCAGAATTGCCTTTGCTATTCTAGGTCTCTTCTGATTCCAAATGAATTTTAGGATTGTTTTCTCTAATTCTGTGAGATATGCTGTTGGAATTTTGATTGGAATTGCATTAAATCTGTATAACAATTTTGGAAGTATGGCCATTTTCACTATATTGGTTCTTCCTATCCAGGAGCAAGGGATATCTTTCCATTTTCTGATATCCTCTTCAATCTCCTTTTTCAGAGTACTGTAGTTTTCAGTATAGAGGTCTTTTACATCCTTTGTGAGGTTGATTCCTAGGTATTTCATTTTTTTGGATGTTATTGTGAAAGGTATTGTTTCCCTAATTTCTCTTTCAGTAAGTTTGTTATTTGTGTACAGGAAGGCTATTGACTTTTGAGTATTGACTTTGTATCCAGCTACACTACTGAATTTGGTTATTGAATCTAGCAGTTTTTTAGTGGAGTTTTTGGGGTCTTCTGTGTAGAGTATCATGTCATCTGCAAATAATGATAATTTAATTTCTTCCTTTCCAATCATTATTCCTTTTATTTCTTTCTCTTGTCTAATTGCTCTGGCTAAAGTTTCCAGAACTATGTTGAATAAGAGTGGGGACAGTGGACATCCTTGTCTTGTTCCTGATTTTAGAGGGAAGGCTTTCAGTTTTTGGCCATTTAGTATAATACTGGCTGTTGGTTTGTCATAGATAGCTTTTACCAGATTGAGATAAAGACCCTCTATTCCAATTTTCTGTAGGGTTTTTATCATGAAAAGGTGCTGGACTTTGTCAAAAGCTTTTTCTGCATCTATTGAGATGATCATGTGATTTTTGTCTTTGGTTCTGTTACTATGGTGTATTACATTGATTGATTTACGTATGTTGAACCATCCCTGCATCCCTGGGATGAATCCAACTTGGTCATGGTGTATAATCTTCTTGATGATTTGTTGGATTCTGTTTGCCAGTATCTTATTGAGGATTTTTGCATCTATGTTCATTAGGGAGGTTGGCCTGTAGTTCTCTTTCTTAATTGGGTCCTTCTCTGGTTTTGGTATCAGGGTAATGCTTGCTTCCAGGAATGAATTTGGGAGTATTCCTTCCCTTTCAATTTCATTGAAAAGTTTGAGAAGTAGGGACGTTAGGTCTTCTCTAAATTTCTTGTAAAATTCGGCAGTGAATCCATCAGGGCCTGGGCTTTTCTTTGTTGGGAGGTTTTTAATTACATCTTCAATTTCATTGGTTGATATTGGTTTATTTAGGATTTTTAAATCTTCTTGATTCAGCTTTGGTAATTCATACGAATCTAGGAATCTGTCCATTTCTTCTGCATTTTCCATCTTAGTAGAATATAAATTTTCAAAATAGGTATAGATGATCTTCTGGATTTCTGCAGGGTCCGTCATGATATCACCCTTTTCATTTTCAATTGCATGGATTTGAGTCTTTTCTTTTCTTTTTTTTAATAAGGTTGGATAAGGGTTTGTCAATCTTATTTATTCTTTCAAAGAACCAACTTTTTGCTTCATTGATTCTTTGTATTGTTTTTTTAGTCTCCAATACGTTAATTTCTGCTCTGATCTTTATAATTTCCTCCCTTGTACGAGCATTTGTCTTAACCTGCTCTTCTTTTTCTAGAAGCTCGAGGTTCACCCTTAAGTTGTTTATTTGCGCTTGCTCTATTTTCCTGATATAAGTATTTAATGCTATAAATTTCCCTCTTAGGACTGCTTTCATTGTATCCCATAAGTTCCGCTATGTTGTACTGTTATTATCATTCAGTTGTAGAGAGTGTCTAATTTCTTCTTTAATTTCATCTGTGACCCATTGGTTGTTCAGGAGGGTGCTGTTTAATTTCCATGTGTTTAGGGAGTTTTTGTGAGATCTTTTGCCATTGATTTCCAATTTCATTGCACTATGGTCTGATAATATGCATGGGATAATTTCAATTCCTTTGCATTTACTTAAGCAGGTTTTATGAGCTAGTATGTGGTCTATTTTGGAGAACGTCCCATGTGCAGCTGAGAAAAATTTGTATTCTGATGTTGTGGGATGGAACACTCTGTAGACATCTACTAAGTCCATTTGTTCAAAGGTTGGTTCAGTTCTACTATTTCATTATTGATTTTCTGTCCAGTTGATCTGTCTTTTTGTGACAGTGGAGTATTGAGATCTTCCAATATAGTTGTATTAGTGCTTATTTGATTTTTCATGTCCTTTAGTACTTGTTTTATATAGCTGGGTGCATTGGTATTTGATGCATATATATTTATGATCGTTATCTCTTCCTCTTGGATTGTTCCCTTTACAAGAATGTAGTGACCTTCTTTATCTCTATGAATCATTCTTGGCTTGAAATTCACTTTTTTCTGCGAAAAGAATAGCTACCCCTGCTTTTTTCTGGGTTTCTGTCCCATGGAGTATTGTTTTCCATCCTTTGACTTTCAGTCTATGAATTTCTTTCTGAATTAAATGTGTTTCTTGTATACAGCATATTGTTGGATCTTGCTTCTTGATCCATTTCGCCAGTCTGTGCCTTTTGATTGGTGAATTGAGACCATTAACATTGATGGTTAAAACTGATATGTATTGACTTATACTTGTCATGATATTTTCCCGTTGTTAGTTCTCACTCTTTGTTTTTCCCCTTTCCTGCTATTTAATTATCTGCCCTGCCTGGTGGATTCCTTCTGTTGGGGTTCCTATCTCTTTCTAGAATGTCCTTCGGAACATTTTGGAGTGCTGGTTTGGTGGTCATAAATTTTCTCAGATGTTCTTTGTCATGGAAGTATTTTATTTCTCCATCAATTTTGAAAGATAGTTTTGCAGGGTACATCAATCTGGGTTGAGAATTATTTTCCTTTAGAGCTTGAAATACATCATTCCAAGCTCTTCTTGAATTGAGGGTTTGTGCTGAAAAGTCAGCTGTGATTTTGATGGGTTTTCTTTTATAGGTGATTTGTCTCTTCTCCCTAACAGCTTTTAAGATTCTGCCCTTCTGTTGAATTTCTGGGATCTTGAGTATAATATGTCTGGCTGAAGTTTTTTTTTGATCATGTCTAGTTGGTGTTCTAAAAGCTTCACTTATAGGGGCGTCAAATTCCTTTTCTCTTCCAGGAAAGTTCTCCCTGATTATGTCTTTGAACAGGGTTTTAATGTCATTGATGCTATCTCCTGCTTTTTCATTTATTCCAATTATTCTTAAGTTGTTTATCTTTGAGTCATCTAGCAGCTGCTGAATTGATTTTTCATGGTCCCTTGCTGTTTTTAAGAATTCTTCCTTTTCATGATCACTAATTGCAAGCCTGTCTTCTATATCTGAGATCCTGTCCTCGCATTGGCTTAATCTGCTACAAATACTTTCAATGGAATTTTTGTTCTCTTGGATATCTGCTTGAATCTGCCTTATGGATTCCATTTCTTTCCTATGCTGAGCATTCACGGTTTCTATAGTTTTCTTAAGCTCATCTATTTTTTTTGTCTGTATCAGCTATAGTGTCCTTAAGCATGGTCTTCATTGTGGACATTATCTCTGCAGTTATCTGTGAGATTATTTCTGTTTTAATTTTTTCCAGAGCCTCATTCTGTTGCTTTGTTGTTACCACTTCAGATAGGCCAGGTGGGTGGCTTTCGGATTGTCCCACTTCTTTGCCCCCTGGGTTTGCCTTTGGTGAATTGGATGTGTGGGGTTGCATCTTGTTTAAGTGTCGTCTCATTTTTTCTTTCTTTAATTCCTGGGGTGATGTTTGCAAATTACCTATGGTAGGTTACTTTATTGCTAGTGTTTAAGATCTTTAGAAGATGACTACTTCTCTGCAGTTTCTTCCAAGTGGAGCTTGCTTTTGGGTTTTGAGCTTTCTGCCAGATGCTACCTCTTCAATTCATTGGGTATGTGAAGTTGCTACCTGTTTGGCCCAGTCCTTGATTCTTTGGTACTGTGCCACTGTATTTTCTGTGTCCCTTAGTCAATCTCAATCATGAAATATCAGGAAGGAAAGATGTTTAGAACAATTATTTCACATTTGGCTATAATGTTAACTAAAGCATCAAACACAGCCTAGAAAATGACAGACTGAGCTAACCAGTTATTTACCACTTTTAGCTGTATAGAGTTGCGGTTATATAACAAAATCTAAAACACACCAGAAAAATTATATGCAGTATACAAGTCCTATGTATGTCAATTTTTCCCTGAGGAGTTTAAATTTAAAATGAGCTGGGCCGGTGAGATGGCTCAGTGGCGTAAGCACCTGCCTTGCAAGCGCGAGGGTCCGAGTTCGACTCCCGGATCCCACATATGAAAAAGGGGCCAGTGATATCGCTCAGCGGCACGCGCGCCTGTTGGCGCGTGAGGTCCTGAGGTCGACCCCCTGGTACCCACAAAAAATCAAATAAAATAAAATAAAATGAGTTAAGGAGGAAATAGAGTGTTGGGAGAATAGGAAGGAATTAGATGTAAGGTTAGAGGACCAAGAGGGATCCCACTAAAATTGGGACACTGGTGCAGAGGACTGGTGGTAAAAAGAGAAGGAAGGGATAAAAGGAAGAACAGATCACAACCACAATCACAAAGAAGTTAGAGGTGCTGTTTACACTCATATAAAAAACCAGAGAGAATAATGAAGGAAAGAGCAAATACACATACAGAAACAAAAACAAAGATAAAAGCAATAAAACAAACAAAAGAAAAATAAAATCCCACCAAAAAAAAAAAAAAAAAACCTTCACCAGAACAAAATCAAATGAGTGAGAAAAAAATAAAAATAGGGCCGGTGAGATGGCTCAGCGGCATAAGCACCTGCCTTGCAAGCGCGAGGGCCCGAGTTCGACTCCCGGATCCCACATACAAAAAAGGGGCCGTTGATATCGCTCAGTGGCACGGGCGCCTGTTGGCGCGCGAGGTCCTGAGGTCGACCCCCGGCACCCACAAAAAAAAAAAAAAAAAGAAAAAAAAAGAAAAATAAAAATAAAATAAAAAGAATCAGTTCCAGGTGTTGACTCTGCTGTAGGCAGGCACCGTGTGGTGACAAAGTCCTGTTCTGTGCAGGTTGGTCCCAGTAAGCCAGGAGCGGCCCTCTGGCGGGCAGTGAGCAGAGGCCCGTACTTTCAGGCAGAGACCAGTCTAGCTCGCCTGCCGCTCTCAGTGCCCTTTCACTATCCCTGGGCCTGAGAGGCACAGCGTGCTCTCCGGAGCGCGGGTTCCCTGCACTGGTTTCCCGCCGCTCTGATTTTCACCACGCCCCCCACAATGGCGCCGGGCCAAATCAAGGTCCTGATGGATTTACTGCTGAATTCTATAAGAAATTTAGTGACTATTTAATACCAATACTCCTCAAATTCTTTAATGATATTGAAAGTAAATCCATTCTCCCTAATACATTCCTGAAGGCAAGCATTACCCTGATACCAAATCCAGAGGAAGACCCAACCATAAAAGAGCACTACAGACTAATCTCTCTATCGAACATAGATGAAAAAATCCTTAATAAGATACTAGCAAACAGAATGCAGAAAATCACCAAGAAGATTATACACCATGAGGGATGTGTGTATAAGTGATTCATCCCAGGAATACAGGAATGTTTCAACATATGCAAATCAATAAATGTAATGCATGATATCAACAGAGTCAAAGATAAAAATCACATGATCATCTCAATAGATGCAGAAAACACTTTTGATAAAGTCCAAAACTCATTCATGATAAAAAAAAAACCCTACAGAAAATTGGAATCGATGTACTTTATCTCAATCCGATAAAAGCCATCTATGACAAACCAACAGCCAACATCATATTAAATGGACACAAAATGAAAGCTTTCACTCTAAAATCAGACACAAGACAAAGATGTCCACTATCACCACTCCTATTCAATATAGTTCTGGAAATACTAGCCAGAGCAATTAGACAAGAGGGAGAAATAAAAGGAATAATGATAGGAAAGGAAGAATTTAAATTATCATCATTCACAGATGGCATGATACTCAACAAAGACCCAAAAAACTCCACGAAAAGACTTCTAGAATTAATAAGCCAATTCAGTAGTGTAGTTGGATACAAAGTCAACACTCAAAAATCAATAGCATTCCTGTATACAAACAACAAATTCACAGAGAGAGAAATTAGGAAAACCACACCCTTCACAACAAAATGCATAAAAATGAAATACTTAGGAATCAATCTAACAAAAGTAGTAAAAATCTATATATTGAAAACTAAAGTACTCTGAAGAGGATACCCAGAAATGGAAAGATATCCCTATCTCATAGATAGGAAGAACCAACATAGTGAAAATGGCCATGCTCCCAAAATTGTTATACAGATTTAATGCAATCCTGATCAAAATATCACTAGCATACCTCACAGATCTAGAAAAAATAATTCCTAAAATTCATTTGGAACTAGAAGAGTCCTAGAATATCAAAGACAATTTTGGGCAACAAAGACAAGGCAGGAAGAATAACAGTCCCTGACTTGAAATTATACTACAAAGCTAGTGTGATAAAATCAGTATGGTACTGGCAAAACAAAACAAAACAAAACAAAAAACAGACCTGAGGACCAGTGGAACAGATTAGAAGATGCAGACACAACTACAAACACAGTCAGCTACCTTATCTTTGACAAAGGGACCAAACATGTTCAGTGGAAGAATGATAGCTTCTTTAATAAATGATGGTGGAAAACCTGGCTCTCTATATGCTGAAGACTAAAAGTAGACCTATGTTTATCATGATGCAATAAAGTCAAAATTGATCAAATATCTAAATATTTAAGCAGAAACAATTAAATCTACTAGAAGAGAGAGTAGGTAGAAATCTTGAAGACATAGGTGTAAGTAGAGAGTTCATAAAAAAGCTAAACAGGAAATACTTCAAAGAATCAACAACTGGGATCTCATCATATTAAAAATTTTCTGCATAGCAAAAGAAATCACCAACAGAGTGAAAAGACAATCCACAGAGTGGGAAAAATTTTGCCAATTGTCCCTCAGACAAAGAACTTATATCTAGAACATATGAAGAATTCAAAATAACAGACCCGCCAAATTCAAAGACCCAATCGAAAAATGGGCATCTGAGATGAATACACACTTCTCAGAAGAAGAAATGCAAATACAAAATAAATATCTGAAAAAATGTTCAACACCTTTGGTCATTCAAGGGATGCATATTAAAACAACACTGAGATTCCATTTCACCCCAGAAAGAATGGCTAACATCAAGAAATCAACCAATAACAAGTGCTGACAGGGCTGTTGGGAAAAGGGAACACTTCTGCGCTGCTGGTGGGAGTGTAGACTGGTACAGCCACTGTGGAAATCAGCGTGGAGATTCCTCAAAAAACTAGGATTACAGGTCCCATTCAAACCAGCCATTGCCCTTCTGAATATTTTTCCAGAAGATTTAAAAACATCATAACACAACAATATATCTGCACCTGTGTTTATAGCAGCCCAATTTGTAATAGCAAAATCTTGGAAACAATCCAAATGCCCATCAACTGAGGAATGGATAGAAAAATATGTGGTCTTTTTATACAATGGAGTTCTGCTCAGCCATAAAAAGGGTAAACTTGAGACTTTTATAGTAAATGGATGCAACTTAAGACCATACTCATAAGTGAAATAAATCACATGCACACATGTGTAAACACTGTATTGTCTCCCTGGTGTGAGAAACTGAAAGAGTAAATAAGATCCAAAATACACAATAGATATTGTGAATTGAGAATGAATTGTTCAAAAGGAAAAAGTAACTAGGATGGGTGAAAGGGAAAAGGACAGTAGGGAAAAGGGAAAATACTGCAAGTCAGTCTTACTATTAGTGTCTCTTAGTTCATTATAAAGGAAGGTTTGTGCTAATATCAATTGGAGAAATTTTTATGCCCATATTTTGTACCCTGAGCAACTACTTTAAAGATAACAACATGTAATGTATTAACTATTGTTAATCTACTATTGTTTTGTTATGAAAATTTGTTTTACCTTTTTTCCATAAAATAAAAAAATGTAAATGTGAAAATTAGGGGTAGTCTTGGAAGAATTAAAATTTAACTTGGATAAAATATATGGGTATAATTCTCTCAAGCAGTGATAAAAAGACATTTGCATTCATTCCTTCAATAATTAAACAAACATTTATATACCAAACTTTTTAGGATGTAGGGATATAGCTTTTCCTTGTCCTTTTGAAGCTTACATTCTGGAGAGATAGTCAAGTGTATTAGTCAGTCTTCCTACTACTGGGATCAAGTCCCTGACAGACTAAAAGGAGAGTAAGTTTACTTAGCTTATGGATTTAAAGGGTTCTGTCCATGGTTGACTGGCTGCAAAGCAGAAATTGCATGGTGGAAGGTTCTGGTGGAAGAAAGCTATTCAACCCACAACAGTCAGGAAGCAGGGAGAGCAAGAAGGATGAGAGACGGAGAAAGAGAGAGAGGGAGGGAGAGAGAGAGAAGAGAGACATCTCCTCCAAAAACATGCCACCCGTGACCCACCTTCTCCACTCCTAAAAGCACATTTGGCCCCAACTCCTAAAAGCACATTTATCCATGAAGTTACCAAAAGATTAATCCACTGATTAATATAGCAATACCATGATCCAATTGCCTTCCAAAAGCTCCACCTCTGAACACATGAGACTTTGGGGAGGACAGTTTAGTTCTAAACCATAACAAAAATGAAAAATAAGCAAATGTCAATGATAAATAATTTGAAGAAAAAAAATATAATGAGTGGGGAAAATATATCAGGTAGAATTTCATATGCCATTGAAGATAACTTAGTTCTTGCTGTAATTCCAATGGGAAGCCATTAGAAGGTTTTGCAAGTATGTTATCCTTTGTACTATTTGGAAAGTATGAGTAAACAGGACACAAAGAGAACATTTAGGATACTGCAGGAGTATAGATGTGGCAGAGGTGATGAGAGAAGTATCCAGATTTAGGTATAGGGTTTGACATTAGGATTAGCAGGACAAGCTATTGGATAAGAATAACAAAGACTATTTATTTTAGTACCCTTTATACTGCATCTATAAATGCCCCTATGAGGTAGGTAATATTATCCACACTGGAGTGTTTTCAACAAGAAAATGATATGGCCTAATTTATACTATAGTAAAGTCCCTTCACTTTCATTAAATCACTCAATATCCACATAGCTCTCTGCAATAGATGGGGTGAAGATTGTTATTTCCATTTTAATTGTAAGTGCTGTGGTTTGGATATGATTTGAATGTGTTCTGCAAGGCTTCATATGTTGGAATTGTGGGTCCTCAGGCTGTCAATATTAACAAGTAGTGAGATATTTAGGAAGTGGGACCAAGTAGGATATTGTTAGGTCATCAAAGGTACGGCCTTGGCAAGAATTAATGTAAATTCTGTGGAAACTTGATTAGTTCTCCTGGGAGTGTTTATAAAAGAGCTGGCCCCTCCTTTCATTCTCCCTTATTATCTGTTTATATTTAATGTCTCTCCTTCCATGCACTTCCACTATCATGTCATTCAGTATGCCATGTAGCCAAGGGGCCCTCATCAGAGCCAGTTCTGTGCCATTTGGACTTTAAGCCTTCAAAACTGTGAGCCAAATAAACTTTTTCTTTATAAGTTATCCACCCTTAGGTATTGCATCATAGTAATAAAATCAACTAACACGGTAGGAAATCTAACACAAAAAACTCAGATACTGATTTGTAAAACTGATCACTAATCCTGAAAAAAAGGATACCTATTTACAGCAACTGTTATTGGAATGGTCACTTAGCTCCTGAGAGGTAGCTGCATTCATTTTTCTCATTGTTCTCCAGGATATGTCATTATGTAATACTGAGGGCACAGACTAATAGCCATGATTACAGGGGCCAAATATCAAGAAATATTTACAATAAAATATTTATAATATCGACCAGTATTAGGAAATACTCTGAAATACCAATGTGTAGATTCTTTCAAAGAACATGGGGCTTCGGCCGGTGAGATGGCTCAGCGGCTTAAGCGCCTGCCCGGCAAGCGCGAGGGCCCGAGTTCGACTCCCGGAACCCACATACGAAAAAGGGGCCGGTGATATCGCTCAGCGGCACGGGCGCCTGCTGGCGCGCGAGGTCCTGAGGTCGACCCCCCGGTACCCACAAAAAAAAAAAAAAAAAGAACATGGGGCTTAACGGAGAGAAGACCTACCCAAGTTATTTGGGTTAGGGTTTGGAAATGTGAATAAGGGAAAATGCAAGTGTCAGGGCTCTTGCCCCACTTAAAGGTAATCATCCCAACAAGACATAATAAATATTTGTTGAGGTACATAAACAAGATAAGGAAATGTTTAACCTATTGATTCTGCTTTGATACTGACATGATTTGGGTAATAAAAACTGCAAATTTTGTTATTCAGCATTCTATCACAATATTAACACTCTTTCCTCAACTCCCATCTCTTTAATGAAATGCTAAATATATCGTCTTTTGTTAACCAGCATTGTCTCATTGGGGTAGTATAGTTATGAGCCAGCTCACTTTCCTCTTGTTTCTGCTTACTTTAATCAAAATATTCATCAGCTTTTACTGTGATTGTCCAGATATTTGGTCTTTTTCCTACTTGACTTGAGGTACTGGGTAGACTTCCCACTTACCTGGTGATGAGACCATGTCATTCATGTGTGCAAACAGTGACTGAAAGATATAGTGAATATTTAAATTTTTAAAATACTTATTACAGTATAAGACACATTGCCAAGAACCATGGAATACGTTCAAAGCAAGGCAGAGTACTTTGAGGGGGAGTAATAGCAATGTGTTTTTAACTGTAATATGTGTTTTAATTTAAACACTTACTGTAGTTTATTATTGGTCCTCATTGTTCAAGTGTCTATGACAATTTCTGTCAGATAAAACTTTATAGTGTATCTTTGTCCACCTTATTCACCTTATCTGTCACTATGAGACTTCTGGATTATTCCCAATGTCAAAATGACCATAAACGTTAAATGCTCTTAAATAATCCAGGCATCAAGGCAGGCTTGAGTTTACAACTAAAGACACAAAAGATTCCAAAACTGCTTCAGAAAATAGCAAGAAGGATAGTACAAGTGTGTTTAAAGTAAGGGGAGTATTCTGAAGTAGATCAATGGCAAAGTATCTTTCATTGTAATACATTTTACAAAGACTCAATCCAAAAGTAGATATCTGAAATGAATAGACAATCCTCAGATGAAAAAGTACAAAAAAATAAATATATCAAAAATGTTCAACATCACTGGTAATTTGAAAAGTGCAGGATAAAACAACATTGAGATTCCGTCTCACCTCAGAAAGAATGGCTATCATCAAGAAATCAATCAATAACAAATGCTGGTGAGGCTGTTGGGAAAAAAGAAACCTTCTCCACTGTTGATAGGAGTGTAAATTGGTACAACTTCTGTGGAAATCAGTATGGAAATTCCTCCAAAACTAAAACTAGAGTTTTCATTTTACCCTCCTATTCCCCTTCTAGGTATCTTCCCAGAAGAGTTGAAGCCATCATACCACAGTGATACATGCATACCCATGTTTATAGCAGCAAAATTTGTAATAGCTACATCTTGGAATCAATCAATATGTCCATCAACAGATAAATGGATAAAGAAAATGTGGCATTTATATACAATGTAGTACTACTCTACCATAAAGGAGAGTAAACTTTATTTTTTTTTTTTATGTGGGTACCAGGAGTCAAACTCAGGACCTTGCGCTTGCCAGGCAGGTGCTTACACTGCTGAGCTATATCACCGGCCCAAGAAGGGTAAACTTTAGACATTTTTAGGTCAGACGATGCATCTTGAAACCATAGTCTTAAGTGTACTATGTCAGACACACAAGTTTAAATATTACATTATTTCTTTCGTGTGAGAAACCCGAAGTGTAAATAAGGAGCAAAATGGAGCATAGATATTAGGAAATAGGAAGTAATTGTTCAAATGGGAAGGGGTAAATGAAGGAGGGGGAAAGGAAGGAAGGGAATAGATCTTTTATTTATTTATTTACTTATTTATTTATTTATTTATTTATTGAGACAGGGTCTTGCTATGTAATTCTGGCTGACATTGAACTCACTATGTAGCCCAGGCTGGCCTTGAACTCACAGCAATCATCCTGCCTCAGCCTCCCTAGTGCTGGGATTACAGGCATGTGCCACCACACCTGGCTCAGGATTATTTATTTTTTCATTTTGAAATTAATTTATTTTTATTAGTACATGTTTGCAATGCATGCAGTTTGCAATCATGTTGGGGAGTGGGTGCATGTACATAATACAGCTTGTTTCCCTTTTTAATCTCTTTTCCCTTCCCTTCCACCTCCTTCCCTCCTTCTCTTTCCCCATTTTCATTCTTGTTGATATTATTAATCTTATCTCATGTTTATGACATATCATGTTTACATTCATTGAGGTTATTAGGTTCCTGTAAGTGGCATATCTTTATTCTACTTAATTCTATGTCAACTCCCCATCTTCCCTCACCTTCAGTCTCCTTGACCCATTCCCATCTGTAAGAGATCTATCCCCTAGTCTCCTATTCATTCCTTTATTGTGCAATGTGTACTTTCCTTACTCAAATGAGAGCTACGATATGGTATTTAAGCTTATGTGTATCATTTATTTCAGTGAATATAATATTTTACAGGTGCATCCACTTTCCTACACATATCTTAAGTTTATTCTTCCTTATAGCTGAGTAGCACTTCATTATGTATCAATACCACCTTTTCTTTATCCAATTGTCTGTTGATGGTATACGGGCTGTTTCTAGGATTTAGCTACTATGAATTGTGCTGCTATAAACCTTGGTATGCATATATTGCTGTATTATGATGTCTTCAACTCTTTGGGGAAGATACTTAGAAGAGGAATATGTGGGTCACATAGAATTTGTAATTTTAATTATTTGAGGAATTTCCGTACTAATTCCCACAATGGTTGTATTAGTTTCCATTCTCATCAGCAACACAGGAGTGTTCATTTTTCACCACAGCCAGGCCAGCATTAGTTATTTTCTGATTTCTTGATGACTGCCATTCTTTCTGGAGTAAGGTGGCATCATAGAGTTGTTTTAATTAGCATTTCTGTAGTGGGCAGAGATGTTGAACATGTTTAAAAAAGAGAGAATTGAAGGGAAAAATAGAAATAAAGCTTTTGTACATCAGGAGGGGAAGAAGGATTGAAGGGAGGGGAGGAGTATGTAAAAAAAGTATTATGATGTATTATGTACAGATATAAACTTAATACAAAAAAGCAAAATAATTAAAATAGCTACATTAATATGTTATGTAATAGTCAATGTAAAAAGTTATACAATAGGATATCAAAAATTGAAAATGTGGGGAGAAATAGAATTAAACTGGAGAGCTTTATTGAGTATATTTTCTCTTGTTCTTTTGTTCATGAGTTTGATACTGTTCTTATGTTTATGATTATGTTAAATTGTTATCATTTAAACATATCTTGTTATAATGAAAAGATTTTATTATGACTCATGGTAACACAAAGCAAAAATTTGTAATAGACAAACCAAAAATAATGAGCAAGGAATCAAAAAACATATTGAGAATAATTTACTTAACCACAAAGGAATATTATAAGACATGGAATGAGAAGTCATATAAACAACTCATCACTACACCTCAAGAAACTAGTGAAACTAGAGAATTTAAATTCAAAATTAGTGGAAAGAAGAAATAATAAAGATCAAAGTAGAAACAAATGAAATGGAGACTAAAAGCAATACAAGAGATCAATGAAACAAACAGCTGGATCTTTAAAAGATAAAAATAGATGCACCTTTAGCTGGGGGAGCTAAGAAAAGCAGAGAACAGACTCAAATAAATAAAATCAGAGATGAAAAGGGAAATATTACAATACCACCACAGGGACAAAAGAGATTATTATAGATTTTTATGAACAACAATGTGAAAAATTTGATAACATAGAAAAAATGGACAAATTCCTAGACATATGCCCCATGCCAAGAATGAATCATGAAAAAATGGAAAGCTTGAAAAGAACAATAACAATTTATAAGATGGATTCCATAATTAATAAAAAAAATACCGTCAAAGAAAAGCCTAAGTCTTGATGGCTTCATTACATAATTCTGCCAATACTTAAAGAATTAATACCAAATTTACTTAAAGTTAAAAAAAACAGAAGATGAGGGAATTATATAAAACATATTCTGTGAGTTCAGCTAACTGTGATACCAAAATATCATCAGCACACAACAGAAAAAGAAACTACAGACCAATATTCTTGATAATCAAAGACACACACACACACACTCAAAAAGTCACTAGCAAACCAAATCCAACAGCACATTCAAAAAGATTTTCACCATGATCAAGAGAGATGCATCCCAGAGATACAAGGATGGTTCAATATATGCAACTCAATAAACATACTATAAATCTCAACAGAATAAAGGACAAAAACCATAAGTATATCTTAAATGATGAAGAAAAACATTAAATAAAATTCAACATTCCTCATGATAAAAACTGAGTTTGGCTTTACAAGGAGTGTTCTTCAACATAATAAAAGTCACTAAGAAAATACTGAAAACTTTCACTCTGAGATATGAAATAAGACAAGAATGTTATTGTTGAAGAAACACTTCCCAAAAAAGACATAAAATTTACCAACATGTGTATGAAAATGTACTCAGCATATTCATCAGGAAAATGCAATTTAAAACCACAATAAGATATCACTTCAGCCCCATCAGAACAGCTAGTACAAAAACATTAAAGATAATAACACATTTACCCATTTTACCACCTCTACTGAATATAATACTGAAAGACCAAGCCAGAGCAATTAAGCAAATGAATGACATAAAGTCAACCCACATTAAAAAAGTAGTCAAATTGTGATTGTTTGTGGATGAACTGATCTTATATATAATAAACACCAAAAGCTCGACTAAAAATCTATTCAAACCAATAAATAAATATGCCAAAGTTGCAGAATAAAAAATCAACATATAAAAATCAGTAGCATTTATGTAAGCCAATAGTGAGTTATGAAAACATAATTCAAAAAAGCAACTCAATTAAATAGCTACAAAAATAAATACCTAGGAATAAATATAAACAAAGAAGTGAATGCGCTCTAGAAGGAAAATTATAAAATTTTGATGAAAGAAACTAAAGAGGACAAAAAAATGAATGACATTACATGTTCATGGGTGGAAATCATCAATATTGTTAAAATGTTCATACAGCCCAAAGCAATTTATAGAATCAATGCAATCCCTATAAAAATACCATTAACATTTTTCATAAACCTAGAAAAACTACAGAATTTGTATAAAACCACACACACTAAAATAGTCAAAACCATTTTGGCAAAAAGAACAAAGCAGGAGGCATTACACTACCTGGCTTCAAAACACATTACAAAGGTGTAGTCAACAAAATAGTATAGAATTGGCATAGAAACAAACACACAGACAAATATGGAATAGAAAATGTAATCTCAAAGTACATCTATGCATCTGCAGACAAATGAATTTTAACAAAGTTGCTAAGAATATCAATTGGAAAAAGGACAGTCTTTTCAATAAATGATGTTGGAAAAATTGGATATCCACATGCAAAAGAGTGAAGTTAGATCATATTTTTCACCAGCTATGAAAAAATGGATTAAAGACTTAGATACAAGATCTGAAATGATGAAATTACTAGAAGAAAATAAAAGGAAAATTCTTCAGGTCACTTGAATTAGTAAGAAGTTTCTTTGCACAAAACTGCCAAAACATGGGAAAAAATAGCTACAGACAAATAAGACTACATAAAAATAGAAGAATTTGCATACAAAATGAAGCACTCAACAGAGTACAGGCACAACCTACCCATGGAAGGAAATATTTGCAATGTTTTTATTTGACAAAGGGTTGATATCCAGAAAACATAAGGAAGTCCAAAACTTCAGTAACAAATTAACAAATAACCATTTTTCAATATGGGCAATAGAAATGAATAGACATTTCTCAAAAGAAGACATAGAATTGGTCAACATGTGTTAGAAAAATACACAATATCACTAGTTATCAGGGGAATGAAAACCAAAATAACAATAAGATGTCACTTCACCTGAGTAAGAACAACTAATACCAAACAATTACAGATAACAAGTGCTAACAGGGATGTAAAGAGAACCCTTGCACACTGTTGGTGAGAATGTATATTGGTATAATCATTATGGAAAATAATGTGGAAGTTCCTCAAAAGATTAAAAACAGAATTACCATATGATCTTTGAATTCTAATACTGGATATATACCCAAAGATAATGAAATTGATGAAATTGTTATGTCTGAACTTCCAATCAGTGCCCTGTGCAGAATGCCTAAGAAATGGAGACAAAATCTTAGTTCATCACCTGATAAATGGATATGTATATACATTATATATACATATATATAATCACTCTGTCTTAAAAAATGAAATCCTGTCATTTTGTAAAACTGCAATAGAACTTGAAATCATAATATTAAGTGAAATTAAGTCAGTGAAAAATAGGTACCACATGATATCACTCATATGTGGAATCAAAAAAAGTTAACCTTAGAAAAGTTGATAGTACAATGGTGCTGACCAGAGGCCAGGGACCATGGGGGAGTAAGTGAGAGGGAAAGTTGAATCAATGCATACTAACTTATAGTTACCTAGAAAGAAGAAAATCTGTGGTTCTAATGCACAATATGTCGAGTAAAATAATTATGTAATGCAAATTTAAAAAGCTAGAATAAAGGATTTTAATGATTTCACCCCAAAGAATTGATAAATATTTGAGGAGGTAATATATTTGACCTGATTTAAACATCATGTAATGTGTACATATATTGAATATAACATAGTATCACATTAATGCATACAATTCATATGTTTTATATATAATCAGTGAAAAATAAATGAGTAAAACTTTGTGTGTGAAAATAGAAGACTTAGGATGAATAAACTAATGTTATAAAAGTAAAATAAAGGTAGCAATCATTATAACTCATGTTATGACCTACTATATAATCATTATAGTGTAGTACTGATGAATATGTTGATACACAGATCAGTGGAACATAATGGAGAGCTTAGGAAAAATCTACATGGTACAATAAACTCATGTATTTGAAAATGCAGAAATCATTCAGTAATTAAATAATTCATTTTGGGACAATGAAACATCCATAGGTATAAAACATTTAAATATAACATCTCATATAAAATTTTAATAGGCTGTAGTTTTAAATGGAAAACATAAAATTGTAAAACATTTCAGAAAAAATTGAAGTAAATCCTTGAGATTTAGGGTTAGAAAAAGCTTTTAGATGTGACACTACCACAAAGATCATTGAAAAGAAAACCTGGTAAAATTGACCTTATCAAAATTATAAAATTTTGCCCCATGAAAAGCCTTGTATAGAATAAGCATGAACTACAGATTAGAAGAAAAAAATTCCAAACTACTTATCCAACAAATAACTAATGTCTTTGTTGAGGATGATGAATCATAAATTGACATAGTGTCTGGCCAGGGCCCTCCCTGCCTTGCCTTGCAGGCCAGTTTTGGAATGCAGAAATCCCTTTTCCTCTGGTTCACCACTGGGATCTTGATGGTCAATGAGGCTGTGACTGTGACAGAGCAGGATGAGGTCTGCTGAGGACAATACAGGGAGAACTAGTACCCAAGTGTGGGGATGAATCTTAACATGTTTCCTTTATGATATTAAACTTGCCTGTTCAACCACTACTATGCTTTTCCAGGAAAAGCACCATACCCTTTCACTGCATTCCATAATAAAATAGTGGCTAGCTGGAGATTATTGTTTTTTGTTCCAGAGAGCATTGATTGTCCCAGAGCACTATTTCTTTATGATTCTTGTCTCTTGCTCTTCTTCTTTCTTACTATGTACCATAAGTCTGGGCAAGAAATTGGGGATTCACTGCAAGAGTCCCTGATAACAGGTGCCATGGAAAGGGTCTCCAAGAACTGATGATTCATGTGACCTGAACCCACAACATTCTCACTTGCCTGGTGGATATACTAGGAGTGTTTCAATAGCGTTTGGATCTCACCAGATGATTCTGCATATGTCCAGCATGGAGCTAAAATAAGTGCTTTCAACTCAAGTAATAATATCACTGGGATTAAAACAGTGGTAATCTCTTACTTTAAAATGAAATCTCTTCCTTTAAAATCTCTTTCCATGAAATATTTCTCTTTGAAATTTCTTTCTTTAAAATATCTTTTAAAGAAGGTAAAGTACACAGTGCCTGTTAGCAGTAGCACCAAAATACTCCAGGAAATAATTAAATGCAATCCTTTGTTCCCATGGGCAGGAAATTTGGATATTGAAAATTGGGACAAAGTCAGCAAAAAATTTACAGAGAGCTCATGGCAGAGGAGAAACTGTTCCTCCTGAGACCTTTTCATCTTGGAGCTTGGTAAAATCTGTTTTAAATCTATTCAATACTAGTGTGCCCAGAGTTTCTGTTTAAGAACAAGACAGAGGAGAAAAAATTTTTTTTAATTTTTTTGAAAAAGCTGCCTACTATGCCGTTGGCTCTTGGGAGAGAACCAGAGCTGGGTGAGCCTTTTTTTTTTTTTTTTTTTTTTTTTTTTTTTTTTGTGGGTACCGGGGGGACGACCTCAGGACCTCACGCGCCAACAGGCACCCGTGCCGCTGAGCGATATCACTGGCCCCTTTTTCGTATGTGGGTTCCGGGAGTCGAACTCGGGCCTTCGCGCTTGCAAGGCAGGCGCTCAAGCCGCTGAGCCGTCTCACCGGCCCATGGGTGAGTCTTTTAAATAAACTCTTCAGCCTGTACCTCCAGACTATTTAAAGATAAAGCATTCTGAACTTGTATCTACATACCAACAGGCTGTTAAGAGTGTGGCTATGCAAGGAGATGTTCTTGGAACTTGTTGCTTCCTGATGAAGGTTAGAAATGATCTTAATATTCAAAATTGGCCCACAACCCCAGATTTTCTAGAGACTGATGCATCACACCCAAGATGGTGATGTGGTTGTCTCTGGGGATGGTGGCAACAGAGGCAGTGGTGGTGCAAGACCTATGCTGGCAGGAATGAGTTGTATGCAGCAGGACAGCACCAGAGCCATCCAAGAGAAATGGCTTACAAAAGGGACATTTTGAGCCCTCTTTCTAAGAACTAGAAAGCAATGGTTTAGTGCAAAGCAATGCATCCTTCTTTAAACATAACCTTTACTGCAAAGGGAAATATTGATTATGATGCAATTTCACAACTAGGACTGTATTGTAAGAAGGAGGAAAAATGGTCAAAATGCCTTATGTCCAAACTTTCTTTGCACTAAAGAAAAAATCCTTACTTGTGTTCAAATATAAATGTGAGCCACAGGAAAGCCAGACAACTCTGGCCCTTAAGGCATCCAGTATCACTGAGACTGAGGCTGCTCCTCCTCCGCCTTTGAAGCCTGAGGATGAGTTTTCCAAGAAAACCTTAATCAAAACCTCACCCACTATTAGAATCTGAGGCTTACCCCTATATGCCCTTTGGGTCCTGAGGGTGGAGCTTCTAGGCCATCCATAATTAAAGCATCCATGAGGTTGTGTCCATCCTTAGTTGATTTTGTTCAAACTCCTCAAGGATAAATCCCTTATAGGAAATAAAAGGGAAATTTAGAACTACCCACTTTTACATGTCTTCTCTGTGACTGAAAACAGATCAAGATCTAGAAAAATTTTCAGATGATCCTCATAAGTACGTTGAGGTCTTTAAAGGACTTATATAAACTAGGTTAAAGAGATGTAATGTTATGCTTAAATCAAACACTGACTTAATGAGAGACCATGCATACAGACTTTAATCTGTGAGTTTCTTAAGTGTATTACAGGTAACTGGGGATGCATATTTTCAGACTGGATGTAAATAGAGCCTACCCAGCACTGCTGTAGAAATGGCTGGATATGGAACCCAAAATGTCTTGAAGAACTTTATCGTCCTAGGGCCAAGATTTCTTCTGGACTCTTACCTGTCTTTGTCTGTCCCTGGAGGCAATAGATCTCTTTTGCAGGCTGGGATTTTGGAACCCTTGATTCAGAGTTATATATCAGAAAGTAAGACCTAAACAATATAATTGAAACACTTATTTTCTTCCTCACTCTATTTCATAAGGTTAAATAACAGTGATTCAAGTCCATTGGTTATTGGTTTAATTTTCTACTTGGCAATACAGTTGGAGTCAATAATAACTTTTGTCTCTAGATGCATGTTTTGCTAAGGACTACACAGCCAACCTGGGAAAGCTCTTGAACTTGTCTTTCTGAACCCAAGATGGCTAGGATTTAGGTCTTACTTGAAGTCACTCTTTCTTCCCTTCTCCACTGCCTTGCCCCTGAGAAATAACACAGTTTACAACAATCTTTTGTCCAAGGCAATTCTTTCCTCCAAGGCTGCTGAATTATAGGACTGAGTTTCCAGAATGATGAACCCCCCCAGAAATAGTTAAAATTACCTTTAACAGTCTGTCCCTTTAGAGGGAACAGTTACATGTGACTATCAAAACAGCAGTTTTGGCCATCAGTTGTGACTATGAAAAACTATGGCTGTCAAAACATTAATGAGTAGCCTATATAGGTGGATATTCCAATCAGATAAACTGTCAACCTAGGGCCCATTTGAAAAACTGTCTTTGCCTTCACAGATGTGAAAGGTTTTACTCCTTATAATTCTTATTACAAGAGATCTCTGTTAATTGACCTAAAAAAAGTTCTGACTAGTCTATAGTTACAAAATTAAAAACTATAAAAGAGTTATCATAATTCAAATTGGCCAAATATATTTGAGTGCCTTCTGATTTTATAAACAAATTGTCTTATGGTATTTGCTTGTCTGTCTGTCTAACCTGTAAACACCTGCTTTATTTGCACTAAACCATTTTTCTTTTTGCATTTTTGGATTATTTAAACATTTCTATGTAGTTTAAGTCAGCTTATAGATACATGTCATCAAAATTAAAAACATGCTTCCACCCAAGGTGCCAGCTGGTCAGAATGATGTTAAAATTAGTTTTATGAATGTAATGCATATTGTTGTCTATGTACAATGACTCAAGAATGTCGTTGGTTAAAGTAAAGTGTCAATTGTTATGATTTCATTTTCACAGGTCATCAAAAATTGTTAAGATTGTTAAATAGAGATCCCTTAGGTTGAGGGAGCTGTTTGACAAGACTCCCTTTGGTGAATAAAAATGCAGCTGCCTGGAAAAATCTTATTCTAGCATTTGTTCATTAAGCGGGCCCCACTAGTTCCTATACCCTTATGGGAGAAACCCCAATAAATTTTGTTAAATATATTATTAGGATATGTTTACATTGGACATTGTCAAAAAGTTGTTTTCCATAAATTAAACAATAAGTTTTTCTCATTAAGAGATGCTCTTAGTACAAAACTATATTAAGAAACAAATTTTTCACATGGCTATGACAATTCATTATTGCCCATCTCATGGTGTATTAAATATATTCATGCCTTCCAGATGTACAGGTCTCTAAAATGTAAAACTGGGATTGTTTATAGTGATAAGCCTTTTCTTTTAGATTCCAATATCTGCCTTTCTCTTGTGCTCCAGCTATTTGTAATGAGAGGTATATATCAAAACAACTTGATACACCTGTCAAGAATTTTTTTAAATAAAAGGGGTGCTTCTATGAAGCCTTTGTTATACATGTGTTATTACACTTAGAGATGCTTAGGTAGTAGAGTTCAGACAATGTCACAAATATCTTCAATGACATTCCATTAAAGGGCAACAAGTTAGGTGAGAGCTTATGTACTTGATAAAGATGACTGACTAAAAATGATATTCTATACCAAAATGGAAATTTAACAGTGTTACAAAAATAATGTCATCATGATTGTCATGCTAAAATATTATGTATGGTTTGATCTCAAGTTTTCTTTATAAATTATAACTGTTGTCTACTAATACTCTACAGGGATTCAACTAGGATGACAATGGTTTGTAATAAATAACAGACTTGTGGCTATACTTTATATTTCAAAATGCTTGATATCCATATAAAATTATAATAATTAAGCTCACTGCTCCCACTAAAATGCTAATGTCACTGACCTCTTCTGGGTGTTCAACAGGTTTGGGGACCAAAGCTAGAAAGGAACTGGGCTAAGAGTACAGCCAATATTTTGGACCTTTCCCACCAAGGTCAACAAGGAGCCAGGACATGAGGGAAACTTTTCTGAGACATCCTACAACTCTGGTAAGTCTCACAATGTCCTGACCAAGGAGGTTGCTGATCCCCATGGGATGGGAACACAGTGAACAGTGTGCCAAAGGAGGGTCACTAGAGGAAAAAGTCTCCCATGCTTTCATAGAAAGCAATTGGTGAAGCAAAGGACATGACTCATCCTGATGGCTGATGCTGACAGAAGAACTGAGAGGCTCTATACACTGTTCCAAGGTAAATCCTGACGAGACTTAACTGACCTTGATAGATAGGAAGAGGTTAATTTTAATCAATATGAGTCTCAGTTTAACTTGTTCTTGAACATCCAGCAGAAAAGTATAACCAAAACCATGTCATAATAATAAGTTACATATAGTAAGGTGCTTCAGTCACTAACCCCTTCTGCTAGTTTCAAGCTACACCAGTAATTGACCATTGTTGTTGGGTACTAACAATAAATTACAATAAAATCTGTAAGAGTTCATAACTGCTAAACTACATGATTTCTATCTGAGGCCCATTAGATTATCTCTCTGGAGAAGTCTCCTGACTGTAGTCTCCCATTACATCAACCCTTCTCAGCTCAAAGCAGTTAAAATGGGATCTATGCCCATTGTCCCCTAACTGCAGTTAGGGATACTTCTTCAGAGAGGGAGTATTATAGATAGCTAAGTTATTTGGACTCACATACTTACCTTTCTTTAAAAACAAAATTATAAAAAACAAAAATGGGGAATACTGCTACCCAAAAAATATTAGACTTTACCAAACCTTCTAAAAACTAAACATATTCTATCAGAACTTCTTTGGCAAAAGGGCAAATCCGATGAGGACACCTAGGACTCAAGTCATACAGAACTATGTAAATGGCACAGCGGAAAGAGTCTCTGATATACCCATGAAAACATGTTCAATATCACTATCCACTAAGGAAATGTGAATTAAGACCTTATTGTGATATCAATAAACACATTAGCATGGCCAAAATAAAAAAAATATAAATAGTTGACAATAGCAACTGCTGGTGACAATGGAGTAAATAGATCAAACATACATTGTTAATGTAATAAAAAATGCTCCTATCACTCTGAAAAACTGTTGGGCAGTTTCTTATTTTAAAAATAAACAAATTAGCAATTACACACCTGGTTATTTGTTCTAAAGAAATGAAAGTAATTTCATACAAAATACAAGTGAATATTTATGGAAGTTTTACTTATGTAGCCAAACAACTGGGGGGAAGAAACAATTATACAACCACAAGTAATGGTTGAAGAAAGTGTAATAAATCCTACTACTACTGAACAACAAAAAGGGGCAAACTACTAATACAAGCAATAATTCAGTTGAATGTCCATAGAATTAATCTGGCTATAAATTCTTGTAGTGGAAAATTTTTTCTCATATGGTACTAAAATTCTGAAAGTTGTTATCATTTGGGAAACTGGGTTATAGATACTTGTGATCTTTCTACTATGTTTTAAAACTGCATTTGAATCTATACCTGTTTTAGAACAGGAAGTTTAAAAATATTTAGAGTGGCAAAAACTTATTATGCAAAGTAAATAATCTAACAATAATGTGAAGGACAATTATCGTGAAAAGTATAAAATTTTTGAAAGATATTGTATGTGTAAATAAATTGAAAGACAAGACATTTGTTGTAATATATTTTCACAACTATTGAAGCGAGAGAAAAAGTCCTCAGAAAGTATGACAATTCTCTTCAACCTTATTTGTAGAGTAATTACAATTCATATAAAAATATGCCCAGTTAGTTTATGAGATTCCAAAGCTAAATATAAAAGTTTATGTGAGTTATTGACTAAAAATAGCCAAGACTCCAATGAAAAAGTACAAGGTGGAGATTTTGAAATATATTAGTAAGTGATCAAAATAATCCCAAAGGAAGGAGCAAAAGAGTAAAGAGATCACTGCAAAAGTGAAGTTTTTGAACTGGGTAAGGTGGAGGGGGGTCTAGAACACAAGTAGAGAAATTTATTTGTATCACTGCAACAATAAGAGGGAAGGCAGAGAATATGTGTAAAGAGGGAAATAGGTTTGTCATATTGGTGGAGATGTGAGAAGGAGTTGTTTCATGTTTGGAAACAATAAATTTCTGATCGCACTTACCTGCCAATGCTTCTGATGTCCCTCCTCACCACTCAGGAAGCACTGTAAGAGCAGAGACAGCATATGATGAATACTAGAATCAAAGATAATAGTAAAGATTATAGGTTCTTCAGTACAATACTTTCAAGTTAGTGCGTGTGTGACCTTGAGCAAGTAACTTACCTCTCTAGGCCTCAATTTTCTCATTTTAAAAATGGAAATAATATTAGCAAAATTGAACCAAGTAGATATAAAGACCCTAAACAGTCCAGTAAGAGGCAATGAAATTGAGGCACTAATAAAAATCTTAATAACTAAGAAAAGCCCAAGACTCAATGGACTCATCATTGAATTCTGCAGCAACTTCAAAGAAGATATAATGCTAATAGTCTTCAAATTCTTTAATGAAATTGAAATGGAAGGAATACTGCCAAATTTATTTCTGCAAATGAGCATCACCTTGATACTCAAACCAGACAAGGACTCAACTAAAAAAGAAAACTACAGACTAATCCCTTAAATGAGTATCAATGCAAAAATACTTAATAAGATACAGGCACACAGAAAGTAACAAATAATTAAAAAGATCACACATCATGACAAAGTAGGCTTCATCCCAGGGATTCAAGAATGGTAAACTATATGCAAACCAATAAATGTAACACATCTCATAAACAGAAACAAGGACAAAATTTACATGATCATCAGAAGAGAAGCAGAAAAAGCCTTTGACAAAATGCAACACCCACTCATGATAAATACCCTGAAAAAATAAGCACAGGAGGAAATAGTCTCAATCTGATAAAAATCAATTATGATAAACAGATTGCCAAAACCATATTAAATGCAGAAATACTGAAGATTTTCCTATAAAATCAGGAACAAGACAAAGATGTTCACTATCACCAATTCTGTTTAACATAATACTCAAAACTTCAGCTACAGCAAGATAAAGAAACAAAAGGAGCATATATAAGAAAGTAGTTGAACTATCTTTATTTGCAGATAACATGATTTTTATTCATAAGACCCCAAAAAGTCGACCAACAGTCCTAGAACTAAAAATTCAGCAAAGAAGCATGATATAAATTCAACACAAAAATTCAATAGCATTCCTGTACACCAATAATGAACCCATGAAGAAAGAAGTTAGGAAAATAATATCATTTACAATAGCTTCAAGAAAAATTAAACACTTAAAAATTAACTTAATCAAGGAAGTTAAAGATCTCTAATAAAAGAAACTATGGTACTCTGAAAAAGGAGATCAAAGAGGACATCCAAAAATGGAAAGATATTCCCTGTTCCTGGACAAGTAGAAAGCATAAGTTCAAAATGGCCGTGCCGCTAAAAATGATATACATGTTTAATGCAATCCCAATTAAAATTCAAACATTGTTCCTTACAAAAGTACAAAAAATTGCTAAAATTTTTATGGAACCAGAATACAAGAATAGCAAAAGTAATCCTGGACAACAAGAGCAAAGCAGGAGCATCACAATCCCATATTTCAAGTTATACCAAAATGTTATGTAGACAAAACTGTTTGGCACTGGCACAAAAACAGACATGAGGAGAAAATAAACATATTAGAGAATGCAGAAAAAACCACAGGCACTTTCAATCATTTAATATTTCACAAAGTGATCAAAAAATATGTTGGAGGAAAGACAGCCTCTTTAAAAAATGGTGCTGGGAAAACAGGCTATACAAAGGCACAAAACTGAATCTAAACAAATATCTCTCCCCAGACATTAAAATAAAATAAAAATGGAGAAAATCAAAGACAAATATAATAAAATCAAAGACAAAAGCACTGTGGGGAGATGAAATATGTAAAACTCCAGAATACATAGGCATAGGTAAGGACTTTCTGAACATAACACAAACTGCACACATTAATATCAAGAATTGACAAGTGGAATCACATCAAGCTAGAAAGCTTTTGTAGAGCAAAGAAAAGAATAGAGTGAAAAGACAACCTAGAGCAGGGCAAATATTTTTGTTAGTTATGCATTGGACAGAAGATTCCTATCATGAATATATAAAAATTCAAATAATCAGAATCCTAAAATAAAAGTCAATCAAAACATAGGCAATTGAAAAGAACAGACACACCTCAGAATTACAAAAGCCTATAAATACACAAAAAATATATTCAATATCTGTGGCCATTAAAGAAATGTAAATGAAAATACCACTTAGATTCCATCTCTCTCTAAAACATATGGCTATCTACAAAAAACCAAATAACAAATGCTGTGTGGGGAAAGAAACATTTCTACATTGTTTTGGGAGATGTAAACTAGTAAAACCACTATGTAAATCATTATGGGTGGTCCTCAAAAGTCAAAAATAGAAATTTCACATGACCAAGCTAGTACCCTGTCTTGGTTACTTTCTTTTCTCTCATTGCTGAGACAAAATACCCAATGCCCAAAATCAAGGAAGGAAAGGTTTATTTAGCTCACAGTTTGTGGAGGTTTCAGTCCATACTCAGCTGGCTTCAAGGCAAAGTGGCACATGATAGAAGGCAAAAGTTCATGGTGGCAGAAGGCAGCAAAATCAACAAGAGCAAAAAGGGAGAAGCGAACATGCAAGAGAGAGCAAGCCTCTTTCCTTCCCTTATATTACATACAGACTACCTGCCCCAGGGTGGGTGTAGCACTCATGCCCATAATCCCAGCATTAGACCATGAATCAGTCATAAACTCTAGAAGCCTGCCTCCATGATTGCATGAGGTTTTAGGGGGACCTCTAGACACAAACCATAACATCCCCTCGTAGGTATTTTCCTGAATGAGTCACACATCATAATACAGTGATTCACAAATATCCATATTGATAGTACCACAATTCATAATAGCTAAATTTTGAAAATGACCTATTGTCCATTAACAGATGAATGGATAAAAAAATATGGTATGGGCCCCTCCCATTGTCTCTCCACCACAATGGGAAATAAGGTGAAACATGCCAGAGGAGTGTTGCACTCACATCATCTCTCTACTGCCAAAACCCAGTTGAACCATGCCTGAAGGCCTAAGAAATGGCCCCTCTCATTGCTACTGCACTGACTTAGGTGAAATGCTAAAGAAGGCCCAGAGACCAGAGGGAATACCAGTGACATAGTAGGGTCGTAACTAAGGCACACAGGATTAACAGGCGAGATTAGTAGCATGAAAATTCCAAAGCAACAATAATAGTATGAGCCAACAGGTGACTGAGGCCTCCAAGGGACCAGCAACCACCTCAGGAAGAATCCAAGACTCAGTAACTGGCCCTTTTCTCTCAATTGTTTTCTTTTATTTTCTCATCTTTTTATTTTCTTTCTTCCATTTTTTCTTTTTCTTTCTTTTTTTCTATTTTCTTTCTTTCTTCATTTTGTTCTTTTATATCTCTCTTTTATAAACAGCTGGGGAGAACTCCAGCCAAAGAAAACTTATCCCATTCCCCCAAACCCAGAGACTAAGTTCAGATAATTCCTTGAATACAACTTCATGTATTTTTTCTAACCCCTTCTCTAGTTTCCCAAACCTTGAACAAATGTCCTTTGTCCTCCACCCTTGCTTCTGCTTCCTTTACAGTCATCTTTGTTTTATACATTATCCTCCCTAAATTTCCACACCACAGTTTAAAACCACTCTACCAAGGGCAAAAACTTTGCACACAAACTCCAAATTTACAATCAGTTCTGTTATATAACTATAGAATCTGCTCCTATGGTATAAAGTAGAAAATCAAAAGTTAACACTGTCAGTTTCTATATTGTGCTTGATGCTATTAGTATTGCTAATTTTACTATTTAAGCAAGGATGTTGTATCTGCTGTAATCAGTTGTTCCCCCTTCTGTAACAATACTCACTGTAACAATAACCTCACTGCAGCCCTAAACCAAAGGACTAGGGACTGAGGCAAACAGATACCAACATCCCACTCTTAATTAATTGGGAAGGTAGGATCTTGTGACAGACAAAAACCAAGAATCTCCTACACACAGAAGATATCCCTGAAGAACAGACATTCCCTAGACAGGCCTTGATACTAGTTATATAGCTACCCACCACAAAAACTAACAAAGATCATCACAGAAAACAAAGTAAAAAAATTTTCTGAAAGAGAAAATCACAAGATGAAGAAACAAAATTCAATCTCAGGCCTCTAGTCCACCCAGAAGAAGTCCAGGAGACATCAACATAGAAGAAATTGGAAGAAACACAACTGAAATTTCTGAAATGATAGCAACTGAAGTAAAGAAACAAATCCATGAGGTTATAGACGAAATCAGATCAGAAATAATCTCTCAAATAAAAAAGGAAATGTTAACATTTATAAAGGAATTGTTCAGCAAATCTAGAGTAGATATAGATTAAAAATAGATGATGATAAAGAGAAGATGGTATCCATGAATGATCAATATACAAAAGAAACCAAATGCATGAAATGGATCCTAACAGATATCCAGGAAATTGAAAATGCCATTGAAAGCTGGCAAAAGCACAAGAACAAAACCAAAGATAGACTTTCAGACCTTAAAGACAGGATGGCAGCTAGCAATCATAAAAGGAAAGATCTCTTGAAAATAACAAAAGATCAGGAAATGACAATTCAACAGCTGAAAGATGACACAAAAATTAATATAAGAATTATGGGTGTTAAAAAAAAGCAGGAGTCAACACAAATGACATAAAAAAACATTTGCAGAAGTAATAGCAGAAAATTTTCCAAGTATGGGAAAAGAATCTGACATACAGAATCTGACATACAGAGTGAGGCATCTAGATCTCCAATTAGCCATAACAAAAATAAATCTACACACAGACATATAATAACCAAGATCCCAGAAATTCAACACAGGAATAGAATATAAAAATCTGATAGAGAAAAGGAACAGATCACCTACAAAGGAAAGCCCATGAGAATCACGCTCACTTCTCAACACAAACCCACAAGTCAAGAAGAACTTGGAGTGAAGTATTTCAAGTCCTGAAAGAAAACAACTTCCAACCCAGATTGATGTACCCTGCAAGGCAAACTTTCAAAATTAATGGAGAAATAAGATACTTCCATGACAAATAACTGAAGAAATTTATGACAACCAAACCAACCCTACAAAGGGTACTGAAGATATACTAGACAGAGACAAAAATCACCACAACTCCAAGAACAACAGAAAGAAACCACCAAGGAAAAAAGATGGCGGATGTGTAAGAAGCAGGCAGCGAAACTCTCCAAAAGTTGCCGTTGGACCACAGGAATATTGTGACCGGGAGAGTGCACGAGGGAGGGAGATGCCTCCCTTGGAACCAGGAAAGTTCTGAAGCACAGCTTGGGACACCCGGCACCAGTGAAGGGTACTTTTCAACAAAGAAGGAGGAGACTACGTGCACCTTCTCCCTGTCCCAGGAACCACAGCACAACAGAAGCTCAAATCTGCAGACACGCTGTGACAGCTGGCACCCCGGGAGCCCCTGTGGAGGATCACGAGACAGTGGCGGGGAAGGGGAGCAGCAGAGGACTGCGCTGGCCAGCAGTGAGTGTCTCTCAGCCACAGCTGTCCCACACCAGAGAGCAACTGGCCAGGCACCATTGTGGGGGGTGCAGTGAAAATCAGATCAGCGTGAAAACGCAGCACTCGGGACTCGTGCTCGGGACAGCACCATGCCGCACCTGGATCTCAGGCCTGCGGGAAGTGTGCTGACCGTGACAGGCAAAGGAGGCTGGTCTCCACCTGAAAGTGCACGCTTCTGCTCACTACCCCGCCAAAGGGCCTCCTGGCTTACAGGACTCTGTCATCACATGGTGCCTGCCTACAGCAGAGTCAACACCTGGAACTGATTCTTTTTATTTTTTTTATTTTTTAATTTTTTAATTTTTTTTCTCTCTCTCATTTGTTTTTTTGTTCTGGTGAAGGGTTTTTTTCTTTTTTTGGTGGGGTTTTATTTTTGTTTTGTCTGTTCGTTTTGTTGTTTTTGTCTTCATTTTTGTTTCTGTTTGTCTATTTGCTCTTCCCTTCATTATTCTCTCTGGTTTTTATACGAGTGTAAACAGCACCTCTAACCTCTTTGTGACTGTGGTAGTGATCTGTTCTTCCTTTTATCCTTTCCTTCTCTTTTTCCCACCAGTCCTCTGCACCAGTTTCCCAATGATAGTGGGATGATCCCTCTTGGTCCTCCAACCTTACGTCTAATTCCTTCCTCTTCTCGCAATACTCTATTTCCTCCTTAACTAATTTTAAATTTAAACTCCTGAGGAAAAAATTGACATATTAAGGATTTGTACACTGCATATAATTTTTCTGATGTGTTTTAGAATTTGTTATATAACCACAACTCTACTTTATATGGTTAAAAGTGGCAAATAACTGGTTAGCTCAGTCTGTCATTTTCTAGGCTGTGTTTGATGCTTTAGGTACCATTACAGTCAAATGTGAAATAACTGTTCTAAACAGCTTTCCTTCCTGATATTTTATGATTGACATTGACTAAGAGACACAGAACATACAGTGGCACAGTACCAAAGAACCAAGGACTAGGCCAAACAGGTAGCAACTTCACATATCCAACAAATTGAAGAGGTAGGATCTGGCAGAAAGCTCAAAACCCAAAAACAAGCTCCACTTGGAAGATACTGCAGAGAAGTAGTCATCTCCTAAGGATATTGAACACTAGCAATAAAGTAACTTACCATAAGTAATTTACAAACATCACCCCAGGAATTAAACTAAAGAAAGAAAAGAAAATGAGATGACACTTAAACAAGATGCAACCCCACACATCCAATTCACCAAAGGCAAATCTAGGGGGCAATGAGGTGGGACAATCTGAAAGCCACCCACCTGGCCTATCTGAAGTGGTAAAAACAAAGAAACTGAATGAGGCTATGGAAAAAATTAAAACAGAAATAATTTCACAGATAACTGCAGAGATAATGTCCACAATGAAGACCATGCTTAAGGACACTATAGCTGATACAGACAAAAAAAAAAGATGAGCTTAAGAAAATTAGAGAAAACATGAATGCTCAGCATAGGAAAGAAATGGAATCCATAAGGCAGATTCAAACAGATTTCCAGGAGAACAAAAATTCCATTGAAAGTATTTGTAGCAGATTAAGCCAATGTGAGGACAGGATCTCAGATATAGAAGACAGGCTTGCAATTAGTGATCATGAAAAGGAAGAATTCTTAAAAACAGCAAGGGGCCATGAAAAATCAATTCAGCAGCTGCTAGATGACTCAAAGATAAACAACTTAAGAATAATTGGAATAAATGAAAAAGCAGGAGATAGCATCAATGACATTAGAACATTGTTCACAGACATTATCAGGGAGAACTTCCTGGGAAGAGAAAAAGAATTTGACCCCCATATAAAAGAGGCTTTTAGAACTCCAACTAGACATGATCAAAAAAAACTTCAGCCAGACATATCAGTCAAGATCCCAGAAATTCAACAGAAGGGCAGAATCTTAAAAGCTGTTAGGGAGAAGAGACAAATCACCTATAAAGGAAAACCCATCAGAATCACAGCTGACTTTTCAGCACAAACCCTCAATTCAAGAAGAGCTTGGAATGATGTATTTCAAGCTCTAAAGGAAAATAATTTTCAACCCAGATTGATGTACCCTGCAAAACTATCTTTCAAAATTGATGGAGAAATAAAATACTTCCATGACAAAGAACATCTGAGAAAATTTATGACCACCAAACCAGCACTCCAAAATGTTCCGAAGGACATTCTAGAAAGAGATAGGAACCCCAACAGAAGGAATCCACCAGGCAGGGCAGATAATTAAATAGCAGGAAAGGGGAAAAACAAAGAGTGGGAACCAACAACAGGAAAATATCATGACAAGTATAAGTCAATACATATCAGTTTTAACCATCAATGTTAACGGTCTCAATTCACCAATCAAAAGGCACAGACTAGCAAAATGGATCAAGAAGCAAGATCCAACAATATACTGTATACAAGAAACATGTTTAATTCAGAAAGAAATTCATACACTGAAAGTCAAAGGATGGAAAACAATACTCCATGCAACAGGAACCCAGAAAAAAGCAGGGTTAGCTATTCTTTTTGCAGACAAAACGAATTTCAAGCCAAGAATGATTCAGAGAGATAAAGATGGTCATTACATCCTTGTAAAGGGAACAATCCAAGAGGAAGAGATAACGATCATAAATATATGCATGTTAAATACCAGTGCACCCAGCTATATAAAACAAGTACTAAAGGACATGAAAAATCAAATAAGCACTAATACAATTATATTGGGGGATCTCAATACTCCACTGTCACAAAAAGACAGATCAACTAGACAAAAAATCAATAATGAAATAGTAGAACTGAACCAAACTTTGGAACAAATGGACTTAGTAGATGTCTACAGGGTGTTCCACCCCACAACATCAGAATACACATTCTTCTCAGCTTCACATGGGACGTTCTCCAAAATAGACCACATACTAGTTCATAAAACCTGCTTAAGTAAATGCAAAGGAATTGAAATTATCCCATGCATATTATCAGACCATATGAAATGAAATTCTAAATCAATGGCAAGAGAAATCACAAAAACTCCCTAAACACATAGAAAGAAACCACGAAGCAGGGAAAGCTATTAAACAGTGGGGAAAAGTAGGGAACCAACAGAAAGAAAATAACATGACAAAGATAAACCAATACATGTCAATTATAACCATCAATGTAATTTGCCTCAATTCACCAATCAAAAGAAACAGACTGGCAGAATGGATCAAGAAACAAGACCCAACAATATGCTGTGTACAAGAAACACATTTAACACAAAAAGAAATTCATAGATTAAAAGTCAAAGGATGGAAAACAAAACTCCATGCAAAAAGAACCCAGAAAAAAGCAGGGTTAGCAATTCTGTTCACAGAGTATGTGAACTTCAAACCAAGAATGATCAAGAGATATAAAGAAGATCACTACATACTTGTTAGGGGAAAAATTCAAGAGGAAGAGATAATGATCATAAATGTATATGCACCAAATATGGGGCATGCAACTATATAAGACAAATATTAATAGACATGATATATCAAATAAGCAATAACACAGTTGTAATGGAAGACTATATTACTGCATTGTCACAAGAAGATAGATCAACTAGATAAAAAATCAGCAGACAAATAATAGAACAGAACCAAAACTATGAACAAATGGTCTTAGTAGATGTTTGCAGAGTGTTCCACTCAACAAAATTAGAATACACATTTTTCTCAGCAGCATATGAGATATTCTCTAAAGTAGACATATACTAGCCCATAGAACATGCTTAAATAAATGCAAATGAGTTGAAATTATCCATATATATTATCTAAATTAGTGCAATAAAATTGGATATTAATGACAAAAGAAACCACAAAAATTCCATTAAAATGGAAATTAAATAACACCCTCTTAAACAACCAATGGGTCAAAGACGGAATTGAAGAAGACTTTAGACAATATCTACAATTAATCAAAAATTCAGATACAACATACCAGAATGTGTGAGACACAATAAAAGCAGTCCTAAGAGGGAAATTAATAGCAGTGAATTCTCACATCAGGAAAGCAGAACGAGCACAAATAAACAGCCTAATGTTGCACCTCAAGCTTCTAGAAAAAGAAGAGCAAGTCAAGCCCAAAGCCCATACAAGGAAGGAAATTATAAAGATCAGAGCAGAAATTAGTGCAACTGAGACTAAGTAAATAATACAAAGAATTAATGAATTGAAGGTGGTTCTTTGAAAGAGTAAATAAAATTGATAAATCCTTAGCCAACCTTATTGAAAAAAGGAAAGTAAAAACTAAGATTCTTGCAGTGAGGAATGAAAAAGTGAAATCAATTCAGATCCTGTAGAAATTCAGAAGATCATCAATTCCTACTTTGAAAATCTTTACTTATATAGGAGGAAGACACAGAAGAAATGGTCAGATTCCTGGAAAAGTATGAATTACCAGAGTTGAATCAAGAAGTTATAGAAATTCTGAAAACCCAATACAAGTGATCGAATTTGAAAACATAATTAAAATCTTACCAACAAAGAAAAGCCCAGGTCCTGATGGATGCATGGCTGAATTCTATAAGAAATTTGGTGAAGATTTTATGCCAATACTCTTCAAACTGTTTAATGAAATTGAATGGGAAGCAATACTCCCTAACTCATTCCTAGAGGCAAGTATTACTCTGATAACTAAAACCAGAGAAAAACCCAACCAAAAAAGAGAACAAAGGGCCAGTCTCCCTAATGAACATAGATGCAAAAATCCTCAATAAAAAACTAGCAAAAATAATGCAGCAAATCCTCAAGAATATTATACATAATGACCAATTGCAATTCATACCAGCAATGCAGGGATGGTTCAACATACACAAATCAATAAATGTAGTATACCATATCAACAGAGCCAAAGACAAAAATCAAATGATCATCTCAATAGATGCAGAAAAACTTTTGATAAAGTCCAAAACACATTCCTGATAAAATCCCTATAGAATATCAGAATACATGATGTGTACCTCAATCTGATAAAAGCCATCTATGACAAACCAACAGCCATGTTCATACTAAATGGACAAAATCTGAAAGATCAATCTAAAATCAGGAACAATACAAGGATGTCCACTAACACTACTCCTCTTCAATATAATTCTGGAAACATTAGCTAGATCAATTGGGCAATTGAGAGAAATAAATGGAATAAGGATAGGAAATGGAGAAGTTAAATTGTCATTACAGATGACATGATACTCTAAATAGAAGAGACTAAAAACTCCACCAAAAGCCTTCTAAAATTAATAACCAAATTCAGTAGTGTAGCTAGATACAAAGTCAAAACTCAAAAATCAATAACGATCCTGTACACAAACAACAAATTCACTGAAAGAGATATTAGGGAAACCACACCCTTCACAATAGCATCCATAAAAATGAAATACTTATGAATCAATCTAACAAAAGCAGTAAAAGATCTATATATTGAAAATTACAGTACTCTGATAAAGGAGATCAAAGAGGATATCAGAAAATGGAAAGATATCCCTGTTTCCTGGATAGGAAGAACCAACATAATAAAAATGGCCATACTCACAAAATTGTTATTCAGATTTAATGCAATCCCAATCAAAACACCATTAGCATACCTCACAGATCTAGAAAAAACATTTCTAAAATTCATTTGGAACCAGAAGAAACCTAGAATAGCAAAGGCAATCGTGGGCAGCAAAGACAAGGCAATAGGCATCACAATCCCTGACTTGAAGTTATTTTACAGAGCTAGTATGATAAAATCAGTATGGTACTGCCAACAAACAGACCTGAGGATCAGTGGAACAGATTTGATGATGCAGACACAAATCCAAACACACTCAGCCACCTTATCTTCATCAAAGGGGCCATATATGTTCAGTGGAAGAAAGATAGATTCTTTAATAAATAGTGCTGGAAAAACTGGCTTTACACTTGCCAAAGACTAAAACTAAACCCATGTCTATCACCATGCACTAAAGTCAAAATGGATCAAAGATCTAAATATTAAAACAGAAACACTAAATGTACTGGAAGAAAAATTAGGTAGAAATATCGAAGACACATGGGTAGGCAGTGTCTTCATGAACAAAAACCAAACTGCATGGGAAGTACTTCAAAGAATCAACAACTGATATCTCATCTTATAAAAAGCTTTTGAACAGCAAAAGAAATCACCAACACAGTGAAAAGAAAGCCCACAGAGTGGGAAAAATTTTTAGCCAATTGTCCCTCAGTCAAAAGACTTCTATCTAGATCATATAAAGAATTGAAAAAATTGGACCCCCCCAAATTCAAGGACCCAATCCAAAAATGGGCATCTGAGATGAATACGCACTTCTTAGATGAAGAAATAGAAATGGCAAATAAATATATGAAAAAATGTTCAACATTACTGGTCATTTGAGAGATGCAAGTTGAAACAACACTGAGATTCCATCTCACCCCAGAAAGAATGGTTATTATCAAGAAATCAACCAATAACAAATGCTGGTGGGACTGTGGGGAAAAAGGAACACTTCTGCACTGTTGGTGGGAGTGTAGACTGGTACAACCATTATGGAAATCAGTGTGGATTTTCCTCAAAACTCTAGTATTAGAGGTCCCATTCAACTGAGCTATTCCCCTTCTGGGTATTTTCCAAGAAGAATTAAAAACATAATACCACAGCCTTATATGTGCACCCATGTTTATAGCAGCACAGTAAGTAATAGCTAAATCTTGGAAACTACCCAAATGTCCATCTATCCAGGAATGGTTAAAAAGATGTGGCATTTTTATACAATGGAGTACTACTCAGCTATAAAGAAAGATAAACTCTAGTCTTTTATAGGTAAATGGATTCTACTAGAGACCATACTCATAAGTGAAATAAATCAAACTCACATTTGTAGTCATCATATTTTTCCCTAGTGTAAGAAGCTGGAAAAGTAAATAAGATCCAAAATATACAATAGATATTGTGAAAGGGGAAGAAACTGCTCAAAAGGAAAGAACAACTGAGATGGAGGAAAGAAGGAAGGGAAAAGAACTATATCTAAAATAATTATACTACTAATTTCTTTTAGTTCATTGAAAAGAACATTTTTTGCTTATATTGTTTGATCAATTTTGCATGCCTATATCTTGTAATCTGAGCAACTACTTTGAAGATAACAGTACACATATATTAACCATTGTTAATTTCCTACTATCTTGCTTTGAAATACTGTATCATTATTTATTGTTTTTTCTCTCTAAAATTAAAAAATGAAATATGGTATGTACACAATGAAGTCCTTCTCTGCCATAAAGAATGATAAACTTGAGTCCTTTGTAAGAAAATTGATGCCCCTTGAAACCACAGTGTTAGGTGAAATAAATCAGATACTTAATGTCTTAATTATCACGTAGTTTATTTCTCTTATAAGAGAAAACCAAAGTATAGATAATTGTGAACAACAAAATGAAAGATGCATAACAGAAAACATGAAGATACATTTTGCATATGTGAAGCAGATTTAGATATGGGGAGATTGGAGATTGGAGAGAGAGAAGAGAGGAAAGGGTGTAAAAAGAATTAAGATGTGTCATGTACATGTATCAACTCCCCATGGTGCATATAACTATTATGTACTCAAATGTATACCAAGGAAAATGAGAGACAGAAAATGTCAATAAAATATGTGCCTTCTTACATATTGCTTTGAGGATTAATTGAAAGAATTTATGTGTCAGCTGTTTGAAACAGTATTTGTCACATAATAGATATTCAACCATAATTGGTTATTTGGTACATAACAGGCCAATTAGGAAGTTTCTAGATAGAACTGACCATAAGGCAGTATACATTTCACTCTCAAGGCTCTGAATGCTGAGGAAACTCTGGATGGAGGTAACCAAGCCAAGAGCCAACTTTATCCTACTCTCAGGCTTAGGGCTTGGATTCCAACAGTTCTCAGGATGTTCCTGGACATGCTCAGAGTGCAGAGTTCAGGAAACAGAAAGAATTTAGATCAGGTTTCAAGCTTAAAATAAAGTGTTAATAGAAGGAATCTATTAGTAAGCCTGAGCCAGAATCATGAGGACAGTTTGTGAGACTAGGCTAGTGTTGGAAAGCACATGAGAGATTCATATACTCTCTAGCCCTCTAGTCAGGAAGCAAATTAAAAGATACCTCTAATAAGACCCCTTTCAAGAGTGATAACTACAGGGTCGGTGAGATGGCTCAGCGGCATAAGCGCCTGCCTTGCAAGCGCGAAGGCCTGAGTTCGACTCCCGGATCCCACATACGAAAAAGGGGCCGGTGATATTGCTCAGCGGCACGGGTGCCTGTTGGCGTGCGAGGTCCTGAGGTTGACCCCCGGCACCCACAAAAAAAAAATAGTGATAACTACAAAGCTTGACTTGACTATAAGTAATCTCAAATGATGAAATGAGCTTCTCTATTATTATTGGGGAAAGACAGGTATTACTTTGTCTTAAGGACAGAGAAACAAATAAATGTATGAAGAGGGAGAGGAGACTGGTGGAATTTAGTGTATGAAGAAAATCATTGTACTACCCACCCTGACCAAAAGAATCTATGTGTTGAGTTCTACTGATTTATAAACACCTTGGTTATGACTATTTGGGTTGAGTGGATAAATGTGTTTATGTTAGAGTTCCACAGTGTTTATTAGAATAGATGATCAACCCTGGAAGTTCATTCTCTGTAAAAGGACAAGAGTAAGCTCCCTTATACCTGTGCACAAGCGATCCTTACTACTTGCCATAGTGACTATTGGTATATTAGAGTCACATAAAATCACCAGAAATCATGAGACATCTAGTATAGTACTTGGCTCCCAGTGAGCAGGCTTTTAAGTTTGGGGACATTTTGTATTTCTGGCTAGAATAATGGGTGAAATATCACTAGAACATCTTTAGGACATGCTTTACAGTCTTCCTTTCCTGGAGTCAAAGGACAGTAGGTGGAAAGAAAAAAAGAATGGAAAAAATGAATGTCTACTATATACCAAGCATTGTTATTTGAATATTATGATAACACTTTGAGGTAAATATTATCCCTATGTTTAGCTTAATTCTATCCTCTCATGGTGAAAAACAACAAACAATTAACATATGAAAGGTTTCATTGCATCCTGCAGTAAATAAATATGTTTGATTTAAGCAGTTTGCAACTCATTTGGTTACGGAAAGCTAATTGTTTCCCAGAATATACATTGATATTTCAATAAGAAATAAGTAACTGATTTCTTGGGCTTTAATTCTCTCATCTAACATATATGGCATGTATGACTATAAAGGCAAACCACAATAAAATGTCACTTCCCTTGATATATAATATAATTATGAAATTGGTATTTTTAACATACCAATTTTACATTTCAGGTGATTCCCTTGATATATAATTATGAAATTGGTATTTTTAACACACCTATTTTACATTTTAGGTGATCAATGATCATGCAGACTACCTAAAAAGCTTTAAGATGTACAGCTATTAACTGGCAGAGCCAAGACCAGAATCCACATCTTCCTTGTTCATTTAAATTTAGTTTTTCATGAAGTGTTCACATCTATGGGATTTGTCATTTTGGGCAAAATCCTTCATTTTTTGAATCTGTTTTATCAGAAATTATTAATTATACTACATAATTTCTAAAATCCATGTGGTCTGTATCTAAGATTGTTAAGTCCCTGCCATACACATCTCAGATAAAGTCAAAATAGTATTCAGTCTCAATTTCTAAACTTAAGGAAGGTGAAAATCATATAATATAGTAACCATTTTGACCACAAATATCTTTTGACACCTGAGATGCCTGGTTAGAACAAATCTCTGAATTTGACCTCTCAGATAAACTAGTTTAATAAAGTTCCTTGCCATTCTTACCATTCCTGTCTAGTTTATATCTAAACAACTGATAGCATCAGCTACCCTGTTGGCCTTCCCAGGGCAGGGAAGGTCTCACATTGACCTAGGTGGGAAGATGGCTCCACACTATTAATGACCCTACCTACTTCTCAGATCCATGCTGTCAAATCTACTAGAATACCCACATAAAGTCAGTGGCAATTCAAAAACCCAGTCCTACAGAGGTATAGAGGTAAACCACAGTTTTATTGCCTTGATCAGTGAGTGTTCTAAATTGTCACCCCAAAGTCTCATGTGTTTGTAAAGTTTTTGCATTGTAGTGGCACTATATTTAGCAGTGTACTAGTCCATAACTGCCTGTACTGTTCAGAGTTAGAGCCTGGTCAGAAGTGGTGAGTCACTGAGGACATGACCTGGAAGGGTGTGCTCTTTCTTCTTCTTCTTCTTCTTCTTCTTCTTCTTCTTCTTCTTCTTCTTCTTCTTCTTCTTCTTCTTCTCCTCTCCTCCTCCTCCTCCTCCTCCTCCTCCTCCTCTTCTCCTTCATCCTTCTCCACCTCCTCCTTCTTCTTTATCTCTCTTACTCTTTCTCTCTCTCTCCCTCTTTCTCTCTCTCTCTCTCTTTTCCTCTCTCTCTCTCTCTCCTGGCTGCCATAACATAGCTTTTCTCTGCCAGGCTCTTTCACCATGTTTTTCTGCCTTGGAGTCAGGCAAAAATGAATTTAACCCACTGACACTATATGAAAAAATAAATGTGTCCTCCTTTGAGTTGTATACATTGGCTAACTTTTCCTAGTGACAGAAAACTGATGAATACAGAACATTGTTACCATGAGTGATTTCATTGCTGTGACTCTAACAGCCTTTGGAAGTGGTTTATGGGAGGAGTTTGGAAAGGTTGGGGGATGCTGGCTTGAGAAGTTCTAGAATGCTGTAAGCTGAGTGTGATGGCAGATTCTGGTCAAAGCTCAGGATATCAGAATGCTGATAGGAATGTAGAAAGCAAAGACCAGACTAATGAAATTTTAGATGGGCTTGAGGATTCTAATGGAAAATGGACTAGGGCCATAATTGTTTCATTTTGGCAGAGAGTTTATCTATTTTTCCCATGTCCTAAGACTTTGTGTAAGGTTGAATTTAAAGGGGGCAGACTACTAAATCAGGAAGAGGGAATTTCAAGGCAGCCCAATATTCAGGATGCAGCACTGTATTGCTGGTTCTTTTTGCCAAATATACAGTGAGAAGCAGGAAAGGAAGCAGAACTACATGATTTGAAGTTTGAATTTTCATCAGAAACAGAGATTGCAAAGTTTGGATCATAAAGAACATGGCTGCTTAAAATATTAAAATTAAGGGGCATTGTGGTGGGTTAAAAGCACCCCAATCATACCTTTCTAATGAAAGTATGTACTTTAGCATAATGGTACCAGGCTGTCTACCTAAGTAGCTGTGATAGGGAAATACAAGAAGCAATCTTTGTGTTCACCCACTTGGTACAGTGAATGGCAAAATGTGTGCACATGTGTCAAAGGGTAAATGGTTGAGTTTTGCCCAAATTATGCCTCGTGTTCCACTTTTGTATATTTATTTTCTATGCTTTCTTTTGATTTTACCTTTAGAATTAGCCCAACTCAATACAATGCTGCATGAAAATCCACTTTTACAACTTTGGGAGGAGGTTGAAAGTGAGTCATCAGATGAATCAGCTACCGATGATGACTTGAAAGAAAAAGAAAAAGAAGTTAGCAAGATATGACAAATAGAGAAGTACAGAATGAAGACCTTGATTCAAATGAGGAAGAAAGCAATAATGTAAATAAATATTTGACCAGTCAGAATGCTACAAATTGATCATGTATATCTCAATGATCCAACATCCAATGATCTAGGTCAGAAAATGGTATTAGGTTCTTGTCAGGGGCAAAACCTTTTAGGCAGAATGCCAACACTGAAATTCAGTGTTGGAAATTGTAACAGATGATATGCTACAAGATGTTTTGAAATACACTAATAATGAAATACAAGTAAAACATTCTATATGCTTCAATACTAATACAGAAATATTTATTTATCATGACATCTCACTATCTGAACTAAAAGCCTCATAGCAGGAATTTATAATTTTAAATGTCAGAATCTAAAGGAGTTAAAGAAAAATGACAAATGTGGCATTAAGATTTTTAGAAAAATAATAGCACTCAAGAGATTTGTTTTCTTTCAAAATTGACTATGTTTTGATAACAGAAAGTATCACCAAGAAAGAAAAAAGAAAAAAATTCAAAAATTTGGCTGCTATTCACTCATTTTTGAAAGCTTTGTTTCAAACTGTCCAGCAATTTATACACCATCTGACAATTGACAAACAACTTGCCTCATTTAATGGTTGTTGAAAGTTTTGACAATATATGCCAACAAAACTTTAAAAAATGGTATAAATATATATGTGCTGGTAGATGCAATGACATTTTACACCTTGAACTTAGAAATTTGTCCTGGAAGTCAGCCACCAGTCTTTATTCATGCGGTAATAAACCATATGATATTGTGAACAGACTTGGTTGCACCTATTTCAAAAATTAGCCCAAGGAATGAGGAAAATGACAGAGTGCTGAGTGTCAACTACTCAGCTTCTCCAGAAGAAAGTGCCAAAAGTCTGGAAAACGAGAGGCCAGAGAGAATCCAAGGGGAGTTCAGGAAACATAGGAACGATGAAGGAACTGACAGTGGAGAAGAAGAAAATAGGATTCATTGCTACAGAAGAAATAGCTCACTGATGTAGATCCAAGACCATGCAGTATGGCTTGAGTGGTTGTGTAGCAGACCTGTGGGTGGGGAGACAGCAAAACAACTTTGCTGCTCCCTAAGAGACTGAGACCAGACCTGGACCAGGAGAGTCTTATACAGTTGGATGCAGCAGTGACAACACAAGACACTGTTTACCAAGCGCCTACACCCCAGGCAGATGTGGGTAAATGATCTAGAGTAATGCCAGACACACAATCACAAAGAGAAGCAGCAGCAGGTTGGTGGGATTAACATTTAATTTCAAAGGGCTTGGGGCTCGAACTCCAGCAGCAGAATAGTCCCAGGTTTGCTTCATTAACAATGTCCTAGAATGGAAAGAGGGAAAAGCTGTCCAGTAAAGTAGACAGCTAGCAGTTGGACGGCAGACTGGGGGAACTCGGCTGAGAAGTAGGAGCCTGGACAACCCAGACACCATGCTGGCAACAGCCAAAAGCCAGTCTTAGCCCTAGATGCAAAGGACAGGAAACAGCCCCTGCTCTGTGAACGGTCGTGCAAGAAGGTAAAAGGCCTCAGCCAGTGGTGGACAAAGGCACTCCCCCTGCCCTAGCACAAAAGCATGTGAGATGAGTCAGTTGTTTGGCCAAGATCAGCCCTACATCCAGCAGTAATCCTACTGCAGATTTGGCAGTGTTACACATTACAGATTCCAGCGCTCACTAGGAAACTAACACTGAACTGGTGACACCAGATGACTTTTTTTTTTTAATTCCTATTTTTTTCCACAGGTGGTCATTCAGTTTTACATTGTAATTGTTTGTTTTACCTGATCTATTTCCTTGTGGTCTTTCTTGCTTTCCTAATATTTACATGTAAATGAAAATTGTCTCTACTCCTTGTGATTCACCTTGATAGTCTTTGGTTTTCCCCTTCATTCTTTCTCTCCTGTCCTTTTCCCTAGCTTCCCAAAGTTTGGGTTATCATCCTTTGTCCTTCAGTCTTGCTTCTATTATATTTCTCTAGTTATTGCTCTGTTTTGTCCCCTATCCCTCTTAAATTCCTTTTCTCCACAGGACAAAATCACTCTACCACGGAGAAACTCTCTGCATGCAACTTCCTGCAGTATGTTGTATGTTGTATAACTTCATGTCTTGCTCCTAAGGTTAGAAATACCAAATTAGCAGTTACCACAGATGATCAGTTTCTAGGCTGTGTTTGATGAGATTGTTATTGCTAAGTGTACTACTTTAATGAGGATGCCATGATTCTTGAAATCAGTTGTTCACCCATGTATGACAACCTGTGATAATCTGGGGTCCATAGTCCAGTACCAAAGGACTGGGTGCTAAGCCTAATAAATATGAACTCCTCACCCCTAATAAAGTGGGAAGATAGGATCTTGGGACAGAAAAAGGCCAACAGCCAGCTGCACCTAGAAGACATCTGAGAGGAATTGACATTTCCTATGGAAGCCTTGATACCAGTAATGAAGATAAAATAAGAAAAATATAAACAAAAACAGAAAACAAATTAAAATTTAAAAAATAGAAAATGACAAGACACAGAAGCAAAATGCAATCCCACCCAGACTTCCAGCCCACCTAGGACAAATTCAAGGGACAATGAGAGAGAGGAAATCAAAAGCCATCCACCTGAATTTTCTGCAAAGATAACAATAGAAAAAAAAAATATATATATATAGCTATGGAGGAAATCAGATCAGAAAATTTTTCACAAATAAAAAACAGAGAAGACAACCACAATGAAGGACTTGCCCAGCAATTCCAGAGTACACATAAATTAAAAAACAATAAAGGAGCATAGAAAAATGATATAAACAAAGAATGACCAAAATAGGAAAATAACATAATCCATGAAACAGATTCAAACGGATATCCAGGAAATTAAAAACTCTAATGAAAGCTTGCAAAAACAAATGAAAGATAGTGAAGATAGAATCTCAGACCTGGAAGAATGGATGATGGTTAGTGATCAGGAAATGAAAGATCATTTAAAAATAGCAAAGGACCATGAAAAAACAATTCAACAACTGCCAGATGATGCAAAGAAGAACAACATTAGATTGATAGGACTCAATGAAAAAGCAGGAAACATCACAAATGACATAAAAAACTGTTCACATAATTAATAGAAAATTTCCAAGCATTTAAAAAGAATTTGATGTACAGATAATTGAGGCATACAAAACACCAAATTATCATGACCTAAATAAATCTACACCAAGGCATATAATAATTAAGCTTCCAGAAATTCAACACAAGAAGAGAATATCAAAAGCTGTTAGAGAAAAAGAACAAATCACCTATAAAGGAAAGCCCATCAGAATCACAGGAGACTATTCAACAGAAACCCTCAAGTCAAGGAGCTTAGACTAAATTATTTCAATTGCTGAAAGAAAACAACTTCCAACCCAGATTGATGTATCCTACAAAATTCACTTTTGGAATTAATGGAGAAATAAAATACTTCCATGACAAAGAACAACAGAAGAAATTCATGATAACCAAACCAGCTCTACAAAGGCTTCTGAAAGATATTCTAAAAAGATATAATAAAGATCACAATCTCAAGAGCACTAATAGAAAGAAGCCTGTAAGCAGGGCAAACAATTAAACAGAGGGGAAAGACAGGGAACCATCAGGAGGACAATAATATGACAAGGACAAGCCAATACATATCAGTTATAGCCATCAATGTAAATGGTCTCTATTCACTAATCAAAACAAAGAGACTGGCAGAATAGATCAAGAAGCAAGATCCAACAATATGCAACATACAATATACACATTTAACTTAAAAAGAAATTCTTAGACTGAAAGTCAAAAAATGGAAAACAGTACTCCATGTACAGGAACCCCCAAAAAAGCAGGGGTAGCTACTCTATTGCATCGAATGTGAACCTCAAGCCAAAACTGATCAAAAGAGATAAAGAAGTTCATTGCACACTTGTTAAGGGAAAACTCCAAGAAGAGATAGCAGTCAAATATATATACACCAAATACCAACACACAAACTATATAAAACAATTATTCACTGCCCCAAAAAATCAAATAAGCACTAACACAATTGTAACGAGGGACCTTGACACCACACTGTAACAAATAAATAGATCCACTAGACAATCAACAAAGAAGTATCATAACTGAACCAAACTTGCGAACAAATGGACTTAGTAGATGTCTACACAGTGTTATTCTCCACATCATAATACACATTCTTCTTAGTGGTGCCTGGGACATTCTCCAAAATAGACAATGTACTAGGCCATAAAACATGCTTAAGTAAATGCAAAAGAACTAAAATTATCTCATACATATTATCTGACCATAGTTCAATGAAATCGGAAATCGATGGCAATAGAAACCACGAAAACTGCATAAACAAATGGAAATGAAACAACACCCTCCTGAACAACCAGTGAGTCACAGATGAAATTAAAGAACAAATAAAACAGTACCTACAATTAAATGACAATGCCAATAAAGAAAACTGAAACTTATGGGACACAATGAAAGCAGTCCTTAGAGAAATATTTTTAGCACTGAACACTCATATCAGGAAAACAGAACAATCTCAAATATACTACCTAATATTGAACCTCAAACTTCAAGAAAGAAATGATCAGGTCAAGCCCCATAGCTAGTAATGGGGTGGAAATTATAAAGATCAGAGCAGAAATTAATACAACTGAGACTATGAAAACTATTTTAAAAAATGAGTCAAAGAGTTGGTTCTTTCAAAGATTACATAAAAATGACAAACCCTTACCCAAGTATCTCAAAAATAAAAGGAAAGAAAGACTCAAATTCATGCAATTAAGACTGAAAAGGATGAAATCAAAACAGGTCCCTCAGAAATCTGGAAGATCATTAGTACCTACTTCAAGAAACTTTATTCTAAAAAGATGGAAAGCATAAAAGAAATGGAAAGATTCCTAGATACATATGAATTATAAAAGTTTAATCAAGAAGATACAAAAATTCTAAATAACCTAATATCATTCAATGAAATTAAAAATATAATTAAAAACATATCAATACAGAAAAGCCCAATTCCTGAGGGAATCAATGCTGAATTCTACAAAAAAATTCAGAGAAAATCTAATACCATTGCATATCAAACTCTAATGAAATGGAAAGGAAAGGAATACACTCAAAATCATTCTTGAAAGCAAGTATTACCCTGATACCAAAACCAGAGAAAAAGCCAATTGAAAAAGAGAACTGTAAGCCAATCTCCCTAATAAACATAGATGCAAAAATCTTCAACAAGATACTGGCAAACAGAATACAGCAAATCACCAATAAGATCATACACCATGACCAAGTAGGATTCATCCCTGGAATGGAGGGATGGTTCAACATGAGCAAAAAAATAAATGTAGTACACAATATTAACAGAGCCTAGGACAAAAACCATATGACCTTCTCAATAGATGCAGAAAAAGCATTTGACAAAGTCCAACACCCATTCATGATAAAAACCCTACAGAATATCAGAATAGATGATCTGTGCCTCAATCTTCTACAAGCCATTTTTGAAAAACCAACAGCCAACATCATACTAAATGGACAAAATCTGAAAGCTTTCACTGTAAAATCAGGAACAAGACAAGGATGTCCACTAACACCGCTCCTATTTAATATAGTTCTGGAAGCATTAACTAGAACAATTAGGCAAAAGAAAGAAATAAAGAAAATAAAGATAGGAAAGGAAGAAGTTAAATTATCATTATTTGCAGATGACATGATACTATACATAGACTACAAAACTCCACCAAAACACTTTAAGATTTAATAACCAGATTCAGTAGTGTAGCAGGATACAAAGTCAACACTCAAAAATCAATAGCAGGCCTGCACACACACACACACACACAAAAAAAAAAAAAAAAAAAAAAAAAAAAAAAACTGAAAAAAATCAGGGAAACTATGCCTTTTATAATAGTAACCAAAAAATACTAAGGAATCAATTTTAGAAAGTCAATAAAAGAGCTCTACATTGAAAATTAAAGTACTCTGAAAAAAAGAGATTGAGGAGAATATCAGAAAATGGAAAGATATCCCTTCCTCTTGGGTAGGAAGAACTAATATAGTGAAAATGTCCATACTTCCAAAATTGTTATCCAAATTTAATGCAATTCTGATCAAAATTCCAACAACATATCTCACAGAATTAGGGAAAAAAAATCATAAACAATCCAAAACAATCCTTCATTTGGAACCAGAGGAGACCTAGAATAGCAAAAGCAATTCTGGGCAACAAAGGCAAGGCAGGGGGCATTACAATCCCTGACTTGAAATCATACTACAGTCCTACTGTGATGAAAACAGTATGTTAGTGTCAAAAAAACAGACCAGACAATCAGTGGAACAGATTAGAACATGTAGAAACTACTTCAAATACACTCAGCTAAACAATCTTTGACAAAAGGGCCAAACACATTCATTGGCAGAAAGCCTCTTTAATAAGTGGTACTGGAAAAACTGGCTTTCTGCATTCCAAAGACTAAAACTGGACCCATATCTCTCACCATGCACTAAACTAAAATCAAAATGGCTCAAAGATCTAAATATTAAAATCAAAACACGAAATCTCCTGGAAGAGAAAATAGGTAGAACTCTTGAATACATAGATGTAGGCAAAGGATTCGTGACACCAATGGCACATGAAATACTTCAAAGAATCAACAAATGGGATCTCGTCTTATTAAAAAGCTTTTACACAGCAAAAGAAATCACCAACAGAGTGAAAAGACAACCTACAGAGTGGAAAAATATCTTAAACAGTTGTTCTTCAGACGAAGGACTAATATCTAGAACCTATAAAGAATTGAAGAAAATCAGACCCCCCCAAATTTAAAGACCCAATCCAAAATTGGGCATCTGAAATGCATAGACACTTCTCAGAAGCACAGAAGGCAAATAAATATATGTAAAAAGTGTTCAACATCACTGGTCATTTGAGAAGTGCAAATTAAAACAATTTTGAAATTCCATCTCACTCAAGAAAGAATGGCTGTCATCAAGAAATCAACAGGCTGGTGAGATGGCTCAGCAGCATAAGTGCCTGCCTGGCAAGCGCGAGGGCCAGAGTTCGACTCCTGAAACCCACATACGAAAAAAGGGCCGGTGATATCACTCAGCGGCACGGACACCTGCTGGCATGCAAGGTCCTGAGGTCGACCCCCAGTACCCACAAAAAAAAAGAGAAAGAAATCAACCAATAATTAATGCTGGCAGGGCTGTGTGGGAAAAGGAACATTTCTCCATCTCCTTCTCCTAGTGGAAGTGTAGACTGTGGAAATCAGTATGGAGAGTCCTCAAAAAACTAGGACTAGAAGTCCCATTGGATCCAGGTATTCCCCTGTCTGATATCTTCCCAAAAAATATTAAAAGCATCACACCACAGCAATATATGTCCACCCACATTTACAGCAGCACAGTTTCCAATAGGTAAATCTTGGAAACAACTCAAAATCCCATCGACTGACGAATGGATAAATTTTTTTATACAATGGAGAACTACTCAGCCATAAAGAAGGATAAACTTGAGACATTTGTAGGTAAATGGCTGGACCTTGAGACTATACACTTAAGTGAAATAAATTGGAGACGTGTGTAAATATCACATTTTGTCTCTGTGGTGAGCAACTGTGAGCAACTGAATGTGTAAATAAGAACCAAAATAAATAATAGTTGTCGTGAAATAGGAAGAAATTGTTGAAAATTAAAGGAGAATGTTGGAGGAGGAAGGAAAAAAAGAAAAAAATGAGAAAAAAGATAAATTTGAAACAAAACTATAAATAAGGAGGGGAAGAAGTGTTGAAGGGAGGGGAGGGGAATGGAAAAAAAGAGGATCTAAAATATATCATGTACAGTTACAAGTTCCCTATGATGAATGTGATCATTATGCATATCTAAATTGTACCAATAAACTAGAAAAAGAAGGAATTAGCCCAAACGTCACATTCAATATTTGGTTCACAAGTTACCCATTGATGTTACATTTGCCTAAGAAACACCATTTGACCAGTACATGACCTATTTATAAGAACAATGTGGAGATTTTAGAAAAAATATGGCATGTTCACAATAGAGAAATGTATAGTACAGTTGTTGGACTTCAGAAAGACATAACATTGGCCTCCTACATGGTGAAAAAAACAAAGTATTATTGATACTGTCGACATTACACTATGATGAAGTAGGGTGTGGTGGTGCACACCTGCAATCCCAGCACTCAGGGGACTGAGACAGGAAGATCCTTTGATTTAAAAGTCAGCAGGTGCTACATAGTAAGTTCAAGTCTAGCCTAGACTACATAGCAAGACCCTGTCTCATAAAAACAAACAACAACAACAATCAAAAAAGATTGATAGTGAATCCTCAATACAAATGAAGCTAGAAAAGGTCACATTTTATGACAAAATGAAAGGCAGAGTAGATGTTGTTTACAAGTTATGCAGCAACTATGATGTCACTCGAAACACAGAGCATTGGCCAATGTTTGTTTTCCTGATTCCTAAACATATTACACACAAATAGTTTCACAGTTTATAAAGAAAATAAGCACAAAAGATCATGGGGAAATTTTCTTAGAGGATTGGAACTGGAATTCATAAATGATCAATTATAACAGAGGAACAACAATGTGTATCTGCCCAAAGATCTCCAAAAAAGAATTCTGGAGCAGACCAGTGAACAAACAGGTGAGAACCTCCTATGAAAATAAGAGGACTAGCAAGATATCAAGTATGTTCCACTAAAGAAGACAGGAAAACAAAACACATGTGCTATCAGTGTAATACTTATGGACGGAACATGCTCTTCTCATGTGTGAAAACTGCATTAGGTGTGATAATTGAAGTAGACATTATTTTTGTGGTAGAGTTTTATTTGTATTTTTATTGTAGTCCATACAGGAATTTATTTCTGTTGTTATATTTTAGATTTAGTAAGCAAACTGCTGATGTAGAAAATGTTTACTCTAAACACTCATTACATATTTGAAATTTTATTTTATTGATATTTCATTTTCCTGGCAAGTGCACATTGCATAATATAATAAGAAGCTCCTGACAAAGAGGAAAACAAGAGAGTTAACATGTATGGCCTGCCAAACAGAAAAGCAAAGCTAAGAACACATTCTGTCAGTGTAAGAGAGACTTGTGTCTGGAACATGCTGTTGTCATGTGTGAATACTACCTTAGGTGTGAATATTGAAGTGAAGATTATTTCTCTGGTAGTTTTGTTTGTATTTTCATTGCAGTTCATATAGTAACTTATTTCTGCTTTAATTTTTTAGATCTTGGAAGTAAGTAAACATTTGATGTCAAAACTGTTGATGTTTCCTGCTTCCTGACTGCCATGCCATGAGCAAGCCTCCTCTGCCATGTCCTACTACCATGATGCCCTGCCTTGGAGGCAGTCAACTATGGAATGAAACCTTTACAAACTGTGAGCCAAAATAAACGTTTCCTCCTTTAAATTGTGAGTGGCAAGTATTGTGTCACAGTGATGAGACAGTAACTAGGAAAGTGCCTGAAAAATACAACATCAGGTGGATGAAACCAAGGTCAACTGCTAGTGTGAGCAGTTACCAGTCTCCCTTAAACCACGGCTGCAGTGGTCCCTGAGTGCACTCATTACATATAAAAAATGTAATATTTTATTTCATTTATATTTTATTTTCCTGTTAAGTACACATTGTTTAGTATAATAAGACTCATAAAATTAAAATTTATAATTCATCATTAGAATAACTCCTAAAAATAACTGTGAGCATTGTACATCCCCATAACATGGCTTTTCAAAAAATTTACCACGTTGCCCCTAAAAGAAGCTGAGTACTTTGCATCAAGAGAATAGAAAATATGACTTGAAAGCATCTCAGGGATCAGCAAGATCCCACCCATCATAAGTTCAAAGACACAAATTGTAAACATTTCAACTGAGAAAAGATCCCTAGAGCCCCTGGTGTAGAAGGGTTGCCAAGGGAATTGGTTTCCTGGAATTCATTTCACAATGTTCAGCCATCTAAACACTCAGGGACCACTGCAGCCATAGTTTAGGGAGGCCTGGGAACTGTCCACACTGGCATCATCCACATGATGCTGGTTTTACAAGCATTTTCTTAGTTACTATCTCATCACTGTGACACAATACCTGTCACTCACAATTTATTAGGAGGAAAGGCTTATTTTTGTGCATAGTTTGTAGAGATTTCAGTCCATAGTTGACTGACTGCAAGGCAGGGCATCATGGTAGTGAGACATAGCAGTCAGGAAGCAGAAAATTTGACCAAGGGAGAAAAGGGGGAAGATAGACCCATCCAAGCTGTGCATTGAGTTACCCACCTCCACTGACCAGGCTTCACCTCAAATATCACATTTAGCTATGATCCAGTCACATCCCCAAATCTCCACCTATGAGTATAGGAGGCTTTTGTGGAACATCTAGATATAAACTGTAATAGGCATGCCAAATGCAAATGCTGTGGTTTCAGGGAGTTTTCCACCCAGATTTCAGAAGAAGGCTTGGAAGTCCAGGCAGTGTACCCCTGAGAGGGCAGTGCATGATGCTGTGAGAATGAAGCCAAAAGTGCAGTGGAGAATCCAGGAAGTTAGAGATGTTAGGAAAATGTAACATTTGCTGAAGAAAGCTGCAGATAGTGAGTGGAGCTAATTCAAGAGAGAGGCCGTGTGAGCTGCCACCAGGGGTGGGGTTACCCAAACTCTTTATCCAGGTGTTGTATATGAAATTAAAGGATTTAATGTTTGCTCTGCTGGTTTTCACTCTTGCTTTGTTCTGATTTCTGTCAATTCCCCTATTCCTCTATTTTAGTTTCAGAATGTTTACTCTGTGTCATTGTATTTGGGAAATATTTAATTTTCTTTTTGATTTTTTTCAGTTGCTAACAGCTAAGAGATTGCCTTGAGTGTCAGAGAAGAATTTGGGCTTTACGGGGCTGGTGAGATGGCTATGCGGCTTAAGCGCCTGCCTGGCAAGCGCGAGGGCCCAAGTTCGACTCCCGGATCCCACATACAAAAAAGGGGCCGGTGATATCGCTCAGTGGCAAGGGCGCCTGCTGGCGCACGAGGTCCTGAGGTCGACCCCCCGGTACCCACAAAAAAAAAAAAAAAAGAATTTGGGCTTTGACTTTTCAGCAGTGTTTGGACTGTTAAAACTTCAGGGACTCTTAGAAGTGGACTAAATGCATTTTGCATAATGAAATGGACATGAGTCTTTTGGGGTAAGATATAGCTTATATCTAAAATGTTCCTTGAAAACCTCCTTTGTTTTTGGAAGTTGATTGGAGTGTGAAGTTTTTTATATTCATCAGTGGATTAGTCCATTTATGAGTTCATAACTGTGTTGTTCAGAGTTGAGGCATAATCAAGATGGGTGTGTCACAGTGGACATGAGCCAGAAGGGTGTATTCTTTTCCCCAGCTCCTCTCCTCTCTCTTTGCTTTCTGGCCACCATGATTTGAGCAGTTTTCTTCCACCAGGCTCTTCACCATACCATTTTTGCCTTGGTGCTAGCCAAACAGAGTGAACACACTGAAATTCTAAGCCAAGATAAATCTCTCCTCCTTTAAATTCAGGGTGTGGAATAATTTGTTTCAAAGACCAAAAGGGATTATTACAGTGAGCAAGGCCCAGACTGTTTCATCCTGCCACAAGAGTTTTTTTCCTAATGAATTCAGGTTTATATCTCAGGACATCAGAAGCAAATCAACCTTGTCTCCTGAATTTTCCAGCTCCTCTTTATGGTTTATATTTCTATTGTCTTTATAAGTCTTTGGCCACTGTTTCAGGCTAAGGGACTCAGAGTGTGTAGGGTCTTACTACTTCAGTATTCTAAGTCCAGGAAGGGAGTTTACCATTCCATTATAGCTTCCTGTATTATACAGGAATTGCTTCCTTCCCTGTCCTTTTCTCCTGTTCTTTCTTTCCTGTCTTTCATCCTCTCCTTCCTTCTTTCCTTCATTCATTAATTCATTTTTCTTTCTTTCCCCATTCTTTTCTCCCATTCCTTTGCTCTCTCTTCCATTTTTCTTCCATTCTTCTCTTCATTCTTTTATTTATTACATCAAAATTTGTAAAGCCTAGCTACTATGTCAGATGCAGAAGATATAAAGAAAATGAGGCCAAGTGTTTTGTTTCCTGAAGCTTATAACTTTCTCAGAGAACCTGATGTCTGCGACTAACATTTTGATCATTTTTTTGGACTCCACTTCTTCTAAGTTCCCAAAATCCTCACTCTAATGATTGTTCTCTTTTTTAGACACCTTCAGACTGTCTCTTTATAGACTCTTACCCATTGTTCTTGAAATATCCTTGAATCTTCTATCTTTAAAATCCCAGCAGCTCATTTCCCACTCCAGCTATTGCCAAATCTCTTCCTTCTTCACAACTTAGTTCTGTAAAGTAGCTGGGTACACATTTTAGCATATCTTTTCTTTTTTTCCCATTCACTTCTCAACCACTTTGGGTTGGCTATTATCCACACTACTCCATTGAAATTCTTAATGAGATAAAAATTTACTTTCCTCTTGGTGAAACAAATGATCTTTGTCAGTACTATTCAAAGGTTTTTCCAGTACCTGGCACAAAATAATTATCCATCACATATTTGTGAAATGCATGAGTGCTGCCTTCTCAGATCTTATTTTGCCAAATTATTGTGTAACAAACCCTTGGCCTTGCAACATTTTCTTCCACTAATTTATCTAAGATTGTATTCTATATATTTTCCTCTTACCTCTCTGACTTTTTTCTATTCTCCAATGCTTGTTTCTCCATTTCTATTAAAATTTCTATTGGATGACAAGAGATCTGCCCTATGCATTCTTCTTTTCTTAGTCTGCCCATTCTTTCTAATGTCCTTATCCTGGTCATGACTTTTACATGTTGATTTTTTTCCAACTAATTTTCTCAAGCTCAGATTTTCTTCTAAGTGGCAAATCAGTACTTACCACTGGTTATCCTACAGTAGCTGCAAACTTAGCATGTTCAAAACCGAACTCTTCCAAACTATTACCAACACCCCAAATCTGTTCCTCCTACAATGTCTGTGACTCAGTAAATATCACCTCTATACTGCCATTTACACAAGCCACAAACATGTTTACCTGTTGCATGTAACAATTAAGTTCAAAATAGGTAGCCGCTACCTCAGTCAGAAGATCATGGTGAACATCAACACTGAAGAGTTGTATTGATAGTATGTACCTTTGTATCTTTCCATAAACTGCCCTAGGTGCTGGATATGGATCTACAGCACGTTATATACATGGTCTTCCTCACAAAATATGCAACTCCTATCTAATTATGATAAAAATATCAAACAAACCCCAGTAAAACAACATTCAAAAATACTTGGCCAGCACTCCTCAAAACTCTTGCAGTCATAAAAGTGTGACTGAGAGAACTATTATAACCAAGGAACCTAAGGAAACATGACAACTAAATATCTCTTGCCTCTGGTCATAGAACACTCTCCCTGACACTCATCTAGAAAATGCATACTCATTTTCAGGCCTCACCTTGACTATCACCTCTTTAGGGAAGCCTTTCTTGATTCCACAGACCAAGTAATACCCCTCCATGCTTTTTCCATGCATTAACTCATATAATGATTTTCTCAGTATATGTATCCCTTCGTTAGACTGAAATTGCATTTCAAATGGAGAACCTATCTCTAGTACACTGCTGTATTTCTACTGCATAGGATAGAGGCTGGAAAACTGACACACAGGCCAAATTTGGAGTGCTATGTTTTAAGAAATTTGTATTTGAATGCAGATATTACCATTTATTTATGCATTTTTATGATTGCTTTCACATTACAACAATAGAACTGAGTATCTTTGACAGAAATGTATATAGCCCACAAAGTCTGAAATAAATGCTTTGTACTCCTTTACATGAAATATTTACCCACCATGTTTAGAATAGTGCCTAGCATGAGGTGGGCCCTTAATAATTATTTGACAGTGAGCTTTTGGTAAAAGTACTTCAGTTGATAAAAGAACATATATTTGTTTAGTGCTTAGATTATTTCTAAATAACTCCAAGTTGTTTCAGATAAAATCACTAGTTCCGCAACTACAGAAATATTTCTTTGAAAGCAGGATGGACTGTTTGTTTCTTCTTCTTTGGATTCCTCATTGTCCTTAGCTTGGGGCTGTCTGTCATTCTTAGTGTCAACATGTTCTCTCACACAGTTCTTGCCATCTATCACACCAGCCTATCAAACAGCAGCAAGGTAATTAGTAAGATCAAACACCTTTGCTAATAACATCCCAAGAGACAAATTCAAAAAATATACATCTTGGAAAAACTCCCTACATGGAAATGTAGGCCATTAGAGAAAATATTGGATCCCAGACAATACAGCATTCTCAAGATGAAAACAAACAGGACAAATATTTATAGAGTGGGATCATACTGAAGGAAATGGCAATCTGAATTGGGATATAGAAAATCTGACCATGACGTTGGTTTGACAGTTACCTAGATGTTTGGGGTGAGGCAAATCACTTAACTTACCCTATCTGAGTTTCAGTGTTCCAATCTCCAATATGAGGGTTATGATATAACTTGTAAGCCTTTCATAACAGCTACATTGATATTGATAAATTTACCTGAAAATAGTAATGCCAGTTCAGCATAATGCCTACACTTAACTCAGAGGACAATATAGTCCCTTGAGTTCCTTGTGCGACCCATGTGTTTTTTATTAACAAAAATGGGAACTCAAGCATCTTCCTTCCAGCAGATCCTCCATGATGATTCTACCTTAGAGACAGCTGACCAAGGACTAAAACTTCTGAAACTGTGATCCAAAATGTTCTTCCTCCATTAAATGGTATGTCAGGTGCCAATAATGAACTAATATAAAAAACTGGTACTTTTAGTGGAGTCATTGCTATGAGTATATCTCATGTGGTTCAGAAGCCTTTGGAACTGGTTTGTGGGAGGAGTTTGTGAAGACATACAGATGTGTCTAGTGAAGCCATATAGTGCTAAAAACAAAAGTGGATGGGCTATTCTGGTGGGAGCTCAGAATATAATATTCTCTTGCTGTGCAAATGCTTTTTAATTTGATATAGTCATATTTGTTGATTAGTGTTATTATTTCCTGTAGTTTTTTACTCTTATTCAAGAAGTTGTTTCTTGTGCTTATGGCTTTCAAGTGTTTCCTGTATGATATCTTCTAGCAGTTTCGAAATTTCCAGTTTTATATCCAGGTCCCTGAATCACTTTGATTTGATTTTAGTACAAGAGGAGGGATAAGGATCCAGTTTCAGGGGCCGGTGAGATGGCTCAGCAGCATAAGCGCCTGCCTGGCAAGCGTGATGGCCCGAGTTTGACTCCTGGAACCCACAAACGAAAAAAGGGCCAGTGATATCACTCAGAGGCATGGGCACCTGTTGGTGCACGAGGTCTTGAGGTCGACCCCCAGTACCCACAAAAAAAAAAAGGATCCAGTTTCAATCTTCTATATGTTAAAGACATTATATTTTCACCAGTGTATGTTTGTGGAGCCTTTGTCAAGTTCCAGATGGTTGTAGGTGCATGGGTTTGTGTCTGTGTCTTCTATATTAATCCATCAATCTGTATGTCTGTGTCTGTGCCAGTACCAAGTGGTTTTTTGTTATTATGACTTTGTATTATAATTTCAGGTCTGGTGTTATAATGCTTGAACATTTGCATTTTGTTCAGGATTGTTTTGAATATTCTGGGTATTTTCATTCCGTGTGAATATAGAGTAGTTTTTTTCTATGCAAAGAATGTTTTTAGTACTTTAATTTGCATAGCATTGAATCTGTAGACTGCATTTAGTAAATGGCCATTTTTGCAATATTTGTTCTTACAATTCGTGATCAAGATAAGTCTTTGTGTTTTCTAATGTCCTCAATTTCTTTTTCAGTGTTCTGCAATTTTTATTGTAGATGTCTTTTAACATCTTGATTAGGTATATTTTGAAGCTATTGTGAATGGAGTTGTTTTCCTGAATTCTTTCTAAGTGAGTTCATTATTGGTGTACAGGGATACTATTTTTTTGTGTGTGTTGATTTGTATCCTGCCACTTTGTTGAATGTTTATGAGATCTGAAACTTCTCTGATGGAACTTTTTGGGTGATCTGTGTGAGAATCATATCATCTGCAAATGGAAATACTCTAGCTTTTTCCTTTCTTACTTCTATCTCTTTAAATTTTTCTGATGCCTGATTGCTCTGGCTAAAGTATCATTTACTATATTAAACAGGAGCAGTAAGAATGGACATCATATCTCACTCTTGATTTTAAAGAAAATACTTTCAGTTTTTCCTTATTTAGTATGATGTTGGCTATAGATTTGTCACATATGGCTTTCATCAGTTTAAGGACAGATCTTTACACAATTAATTCTTCAGGGATTTTATCATGAAGGGACACTGAATTTTTCTGTGTATATTGCTGTTTCTGTGTATATTGAGATAATCATTTAATTTTTATCTTTGATTTTGATTATGTAGTATATAACATACTTTATTCACATATGTTGAACAACCCTTGTATGTCGGGGATGAAACAAACTTGGCCATGATGTATGGCCTTTTATTAAATGTTTTTATTATGTTTTCAGTATATATGTTCTATATAATGCACCGCTGAGTTCTCTTCACAAAATTTTATTGAGAATTTTTGCATCTATGTTCTATAGGTTATTTTTGTTAAGTCTTATCAAGTTTCATTTCAGGGTAATGCTGGCTTCATAGAGGAGTATGGAAGCATTTCTTCAATTTCTATTACATGAAAAACATGAAAAGCATTAATATTAGTTCTTCTCTAAGGATCTGGTAAAATTCAGAAGTAAATCCATAAGAACCTGTGGTTTTCCTTTGTTGGTAGAGTTTTTATTATTGCAACAATCTCATTGATTGCTTATTGATATGTTTAGAATTTTTGATATGTTCATGTATCAATGTTGGTAGCTCATATGTATCTAGGAATTTGTCCCTTCCTTCTAAAGTCTGTGATTTATTGGCACATCAGTTTTCAAAATATTTTCTCATAATCTAGATTTCAGTAGTGTCATAATTTTAGCTTTGTTATTAATTTGTACCTTCTCTCTCTTTAGCTATATTTGGCCAAATCTTTATCAGAAATATTTATCTTTTCAAAGTACCAACTTGTAGATACATTGATGCTATGTATTGTTATTTTAGTCTCAATTTCATTAACTGCTATGCTGATCTTTATTATTTCTTTCTTTCTACTGACTTGGGCATGGTTTATTCTTGTTTTCTATGACCTTGAAGTAATGCATTAAGTAATTTATTTGACATCAGTCTGTTTTTCTAATGTAGTCACTTATTGCTAATTTTCTCAATTAGAATGGCTTTCATTGTGTGCCACAGATTACGATACATTGTGTTTTTATTAGAATTTGATTGTAGTGTTTTTTCATATTATTTCCTCATTTCCTCAGTGACACACTGGTTATTCAAGAATGTATGAATTTTTGCAGTTTATACTTATTATGATTTTATTTATTAGGACAAGTTTGCTATACATAATGATTATATTCATCATGGTTGTTACAGTTTAAGTTTAAAATATCTCCCAAAATTCTCATATGCGTGGAAAGTGGTTGGATTATGAGGGCATACTACTCATCAGAGGACTCATCTCTCTGATCAGTTTTGTACCTGAATATGAAATTAGGAGGTGGGGACTTGTTGGATGTGGGTCACTAGAGGCATGACCTGGGTGTATACTTTTTTCTAGTTCCTCCCTTCTCTCTGCTTTCTGGCCTCCATGATGTGAACAGCTTTCCTTCACTATGCCCCTCTGCCATACTATTTCTTCCTTAGAGCCTTCTGACCATGGACTGAAACCACAAACCAAAATAAACTTTCCTGCTTTAAGTTGCAGGTGTCAGCAATTTTATCCCAGCATGGGCAAGTGACTAAGACAGATCTTGGTATCAAAGAAGTGGGATCATCACTGTAACCACAACTAGCCATGTGACTTAGAAACTTTTGAAGTGTGTTTGAGAGAAATTGGGAAGTTTGGAGGAGCAGGTAAAAGAAGCCCTAGAATGTTATGAGTAGTCACTGATGTGCCACACTGGCTAGGGCTCAAAAAACAAGAATGCTGCTAGATATGTGAACTGTAAAGGTCAGGCTCAGAAAGTTTTATTTGTGAACAAAGACTCCATTGGGAGTTGAACTAGAGGCCATGTATGTTATAGTCTGGCAGAAAATTTGTCTATATTTTGCCCATGTTTTGAAATTTTGCAGGAGACAGAGATTAAGGGCAGTGGGCTAATTAACTTGGCAGAGGAAATTTCAATGCAGTCCAGTGTTCAGGCTGTAGTATGAATACTTCTAATGGCTTTTAGCTAGGTACTGAGTAAGAAACAGGAGAAAAATCAGAGGTGAATGATTTCAAAAGTTTTTGGTTTCATCAGAAGGTCTTGCAAAAGCCATCTGCAAAGTTAGGGCCTTGGTTGATGAAAAAAATTAGCATTAGAAAGAAGCCAAGTATTTTGCATCAGGAAAATAGGGAAGATTGCTTGAAGGCATCTCAGGAATCAGCAAGAATCCACGCTTCAATGTTCAAGGGTACAAAACTGTAAAGCTTTTGTTTAAGAGGACAACCAATGAATCCCTGCTCCCACTTAAAGATTTATTCTCCAGGATTTATTCTACAATGTTCAGCCACCAAGGTTCTCAAAGATTCTTGCAGCCAGGATCTAAGGAGCACAGGCTACTGCTCCCTTGGTTCTATCCCTTGGACCTTGGTTCTATCCATGTAATGTGGGGTTTTCACGCATGCAGAATGCAAGAGTAAGAGGGTTAAAGAGGCTTCCACCCAGATTTCAGAAGAATATGTGGGAGGCCAGGCAGTGTGCCCCTGAGAGGAAAGACCATAAAGATGTGAGAGTGAAGCCAAAAGTGCTATGGAGAGAAAACTCAGGAAGTTAAAGAAGTCAGGAACATGGAATATCTGCTGAAAATACCTGCAGGCAATGAGTAGTTCCATCCCAAGTGATACTCAAGGAGTGTTGCTACCTGCCATCCCACAGAAGCAGGACTACACAAGACCTTTGAAGCTCAGATCTCAACACAATCTACTCCAGGTTCAGGGCATAAAACTACAGGATTTAATATTGTCATACTGGGTTTTGTTCTTCCATTATTCTGATACTTTTGTATCCTCCTATTTATTTCTACTTTTTGAAAAGGAAATATTTGCCCTATATCATTGTATGTTGGAAACGTTTAACTTGTCTTTTAATTTTTCTAGTGAATCACAGCTAAGAGTTTGCATTCATCTCAGAGGAGACTTTGGGCTTCGACTTTTCAGCAATGCTGTACTTGCTATAAGACTTAGGTGACTCATAGAGATCAACTAAATGCATTTTTCATAGTGAGGTAGACATTAGTCTTTTGGGTCAGAATATTATTACTTAGATCTAAAATGTCCCCCAATACTTTCATGTGGTGGAAGATGATTGTCTGATGAGGGCACTGTACTCACTGAATATGCTGTTAGGTGTTAGGGCCCAGTTGGAAGTGGGTCATTGGGGCATGACCTGAAATTAAGTATTCTTGTCCCTGAATCCTCCACACATTTTTGGGCTTCCTGTCCACTATGATGTGACCAGTTTCTTCCACTACACCCTTCTGATATGCCATTTCTACCTTGGATCAAGCAGACCACAAACTAAAACTTTGAACCAAAATATACCTCTTCTACATCAAGTTGTTGTGCCTTATATTTTGTTCCAGTGACACTAAAGTGAGTAAAGCAATACTTCTTTTGTGAGGTCTTTTATTTCCTCCTTGAGTCTTGAGGGATAACCTTTTAGGATGCAGTAATCAAGATCACCAATTATTTTCTTTCACAGCTTGAAATAAATGCTTCCCAGCCCTCCTGGTCTTTATTGTTTATGCTGAGAAATCTGCTTTTATTCTGATGGGTTTGCCATTACGAGCTGAAAACTACTTTTCTAACAGCTTTCTTTTTTTGTTTTTTGGTTTTTTTCTGAATTTTTGGTATGTTGACCTCAACGTGTTCTAGAGAAGTGCTTTTGTAGTCATATGTATTTGGGATTCTAAAGGCCTGCTTTACAGGGGTTTCCATCTGCCTACCCAGGCTTGGGAAATTCTCTGGAGTAACTGCAGTAAATGGATCTCCTATACCATTAGCCTGTATTTTTTCACATTTTGTTAGGCCAAAGTGTCTTAAATTTTTTGTTTTACATTTATAGAAGAGTTCTTGAATAACCTGTTCACTTATATATTTTTCTTCATTATTGTCTGATTTTCTGGTATGCTAACCTTGTCTTGAACTTCTGATATTCTTTCTTCTGAATCATCTTGCCTCTGCCAAGGCTTTCAATTGTGTTTACTTGATTTTTTGAGGTTTCATTTTCAGGACTTCTTCCTGGATCTTTCTTAGAACTTTTATCTGTTTACCAACTTGATTTTTCATATTCTGTATTGTCTTCCCTAATTCACTCATCTGTTTATTTACTTCTTCCTTGATCTCATTGATCATTATAACTATAAGGTTTTAAATTTTTTTTATCTGGACTTTCATCAAATTCAGTATGTGTGGATAGTTATGAATTTTGAAGGTATCTTGTTACCTGGTTTGTCATTATACTCATGTTTTTGTGTTGATGTTTGCAGATCGGTGGGGATGGATATCTGTAACCCCTATCATGTTGGACTCTTTTTAGTCAGTGGATTTCTCTTTGGGATATAACCTGGATTAATGTCTCCATTTGAAAGTTTTCTCTCAGTCTTTTCTTGGAGATAGGTTCAGTTCCTAGTACTGCTTTGAGTGGAGAGAGTAACTATGGATAAAGTCAATAATTGAGAAGATAACATAGGTTATTATATAGTTAAGAATATGTTTTAAAAGATTTCTATTTCACTAACCTACCAAAAGACAGAGTAATAATATGTAATAGGCTAGAAAGATTAAACTCAGTGATATTCATATTAATACTACATATATACATATGTATATGTATATGAGATTTAAACTAGAAAGAATAACAGAAAGACAGAAGCAAGTATTAGAAGGGAAGAAATCAGAGAGAGGAATGGAATATAAATCAGAAGTGAGAGAAGAAATAAGGAGATTGGATATAAATGTAAAACTAGCCATAAAACATAGTTTAATATCCCCCAAGAAGTTAACATTGATGTGAGAATATGTGGCAGTGTAACATTTAACATTACCAAATAAAAAATAGAAAACAACACACACATGTATCCCCACACATATATGTAGCCCCCATACATACATAAAAAGACCAAATCTAATCAAAACAAAAATACAAATGAGGATTGAAGAAGAGGAGGAGGAAGAGAAGGAGGAGGGGGGCAGTTATCATGTGCTGTTGGTTAGGGTGCATATTCCAGAGCAACTTGAAATTGCTGTGGTCCTTACTGCACCACACACAGGAGCCTCTAGTGTTCTGGGTATGGTAGTGGGGCACTCACACTGATGCTTCTGGTGAGTTTCAGGCTCAGGCATCTGGGCCTTGTTCCTGTCACAGCCCCCATAGCTGGCTTTACCCTATTTCTCTGCCTCTGGCATTCACTCCTGACTCCTAGCAGTGCCACAACTGAATTGGTTTCTCTGTTTTTTTTTTATTTCCATGGCATCTGGGTTCTGGCAGACAAGAAACACAGCATATGGTGCTTCCACCACCTGTCTCTGCCTGTGGCACTCACAACTCATAACTGATCAATAGCCCTCAATCTCTGGCTAATGTTTCCAGTGGCATCAATGGTAAAGAAGGAGAAAATACCAGCTAGACACAATCCAGCAGCCTCCCTTTGTCCCCAGTGTTCATGGTTCCCAGCCATTGCAGGTCTCCCCAACTCTGTATGGTTTGTGATTTCCATGGAGATTGGGACAGGAGAGACAATCCTATCCATCTCTCTTGGTCCCCAGCACTCACCATTCCTAGCTTCACCCAGGCACCCAGGATTAGAGAGGCCTTTCCCAGTGAATAATAACTTTGAACACTGATTCCTGGTAGGAGAACCCTGCAGCCTAGCCATCACTGAGAGTGGCTGCAGCTAGACTGGATACTGGGTGGCAGCTAATCCCAGCAACTTCCTATCTGGCAGGATCTTGTACATTTCACAAAATGACATACTCTACAACACCTTATAAAGTTTAACCTTGATTGCCAACTTGATTGGCTTGAGAGATTTCTGGGAGATTTGTAAAGCACATTCTGGGCATATCTGTGTGGATCATGTGGATGTGATGTTGGGGACTTTATACAGTCCCTGGTCCATTCATCTGTAGATCTCCTGTCTTTCTCCTTCGTGGTTTCCTTGAGTTTATCAGGTTTCTTTACCACCCCCTTCTACCATGATGTTTCTGCCCTGAAGCCAGCTAACCATCAATGAAGATGTCTGAAACCAAGAATGAAAATTATTTTTTCCTTTAAATTGTATGTCAGGTATTGTGTCCTAGCAACAACAACAACAACAACCCTGACTAATACAACATGTTAATTGTTGCTTAATATATGTTCTTTATTGAAAACACAAATTTAATATTAAAAAGGAGGGAAATGCTAACTTTAACAAGTTCTTAGATATAAGAAGGGAGGAAAAGAATCAAACTAGGTGATCTCAGACATCTCTCCTGGCCCTAAAACTCACAGTATTGTCGCTGTATCTCATTTATTGTCTGAGAAGTTAAAGACATTGGCCTCCTCAAAATAAGAAAATGCTGATTTCCAATTGAATTATGTGGAAAAGACCTTTAAGTCAGAAGAACCAGAGTTCATATCTTATTTTTGTCATTTCTCTGTGACATTAGTGAATGCACTTCACCTCTATGAGCCTCAATTACCTTTTTGTAAAACAGTTTTAATAATGCCTAACTCAGAGGATTGGTATGAGACTAAATGAGAGAAAATAGGTACATCATTTGACACATAGTAAACATTCAGACTCTTGGAAAGTATTAGAACCATCCCATCTTCTCTCTTTTTTCCAAAGGAAATCTCACATTGACTCTTTCCCACATCTTGCTTAGAGATCAGTAGAGTTTCTGTATAGAGAGTTTTCCTGTTTCCATATCTACATCTCTTCATATAGTATCTGTAATATAATCCTTCCATTTGGCCAAAGACACATAGAGAAGGAGGAGCCTGGGACCCATTCAATGGGCAAAAATTTCAGTCTGAATTCTAGAAAGGTTTTATTTTTATATCTCATGTAGTCATTAGTAGCAGAACATGGGGGACAAGGAGAAAGGCACTTTTGAAAGAATAAGGAGTCCTAGGTGAATCCATTTTCATCTCTGTGAAATGGAAGGTTATATGGATAGTAGAAGTGAGCAGGAAGGCATTGAAAGAGATGATCTACAATATTCTCCAATAATGAGTATTTAAAGGCAAAAGAACTTAAATTTAAATCCTACAGTTGTCACTTCTCTATAATGATGATAAGCACTGTAGATGGAATGTGGTACTGCAGACAGAAAGCTGTGCCTCAGATGGAAATCAACAATCATCCCAAGTCTACTGCATGCCTGTGGATTCCATACCCCGGGCACAGCCACCTGTTGAGCCTGATCTGCATTCGCTTTCCCCTCAGTATGGGCCAGCATAGGCACCAAACAACAGAACAACCTGATTGTGGATGAGGCAAACACCCGAGTAGAGGATACAGGCCCTGGAGAGTCACTAGCTCTGGGGAGAAATAATGAAGTGGGCCAGCAGTACCCTCCCCAAGAAAAGGCTGCAACTATTGTAAACTACATTAAAAAGTGTGAGGTTTTACTCCAAAAGTGACTCCTTAACAGCAGGCTAGAGTCTGAGAAGAGATCCGGTGCAGCTCCCACTATATTGGAGCCATTTGGGAAAGGAGTTAATAGTTTAAGACTGGAGCCACAGAAGAACTACAGAACAACTTCACTTCAGGGTTCCACTGTTACCCAACCACAGTGATTGGGTTTAAGCCACAAGAGACAACCATGGAGAGGGTGCAGGCTAAACATAGGTCCACTGAGAAATTCAAACTCACAGTGGAAAGTCCATAGGGCCCAATTCCCCATTGTGAGAAGCCAAGCCCAGCAAGTGTGACTTTCAGAAGTGGCTGGATCTCACGCTGGCATTTGGTCTGCTTAAACTCCCATCCTGCAGCCTACATCCAGTAGAGCTCAGTGCTATGATTATTTTCTCCATTCACCAACATAAGCAAGGACGTGACTCAGCTTGGACTGCTGTCACAGTCTGGAGCATAAGGACAGAGGGGCCTCTGGAGCAGAGAAGACACTTCACAAACCTAAAAGTCATAAGCTAGGTGAAGAAAACTGTGACTTGCTGGATTCCAAGACCACAAAACCTGGAAAAAAACCACATCTTCAAAAATACAGATTTCTCTTTCTTTTTAAATTTAACTTTCATTGGCTGCATGGGGTTGGGGATGTTTGTCCTTTTGTTTCTTGTTTCTTGTTTCTTTTAATTTTCCTACTTATTTTTTTCTTCTTTCCTTTATGTGGGTCTCTGTTTTTCTATTTTTCTTGTTCTTGTTACTTCTGTTTTGATAACTTATCTAATTCTGTTTTATTCCTTTTACTCCTTAATGACATACTTTGTCTCACTTTTCTCTCCTCCTGTTCATCTTCCATTGATTTATTTTTCAAATTTTACTTTTTTCATATAATTTTCCCCACCACATCTATCTTTACTAGTATAATTCTTAAGCTTTATTAATCTTTAGATTGTTAGTAAATTTAACAGAAATAATATTGAATACTTTTCTGTTGTTAGTGGAATTATAGGTTTTGCATTTAGTAGATACTGTATGTTAACCTTTGGTTTGTCTTAGTGTTTAAAATAAAATTATAGATCTCTTTTGTATGGCTACGGGTGGCACATTATTGGTTCTTCATGTATATCAATATCCAGCTTGTCTTTCATGCTATATTGCTGCTGATTTAATTGTTATTGGCAGTGTGGGATAGCTGTTGATAGCAATTTGTTTTCTCTGCTTTCCAATATCTGAATTGCTTTAGTGTCATTAACAATAATTTGACCCATTAAACTGGGAGCTGGATCAATTGCATTGCATCATCTCCTCCCAAATTAATGGAGGTGGTGGGATCACAAGACAGAGGCAAAGGCCTATAGTTAGCCATACCTTTCAGAGTGCATCACTGAAAAACAGATACTACGTGATCTCAATCCTAACAGTCTTTCCACTATAACCAACTCATAAGCTTCAGCACCCCAAAAAAATAGAAACCTGAGAAGACAAAATATTCCTCCAAATCCCCCAAATCCCCAAAGCTGCTCCAGGGTGCATGAAGGAGGAGGAAATCAAAAGCTACACAGTTCAATTATTGAAATTATAAGAGAAGAAAATAACAAAAAATGTACTCAGTGAGATCAAGGAAGAAATAAATAATGCATTTAATGTGCAAAATGATCAACATGCTTACAGAAGATACTAATAAAAAGCTAGTTGAGCTAAGCAAAGTGGTACAAAACATGAATGATCAGTTTAGCAAAGAATTAGAGTCCTTTAAATTGTACAAAAAGAAATTCAGGAGATTAAAACTTGATTTAAAGTACAGGCAGCAGAAGTGACTAATGAGGACAGAGTGTCAGGACTAGAATATAGGGCTGATGTCAGTGATCAACTATTCAGAGATACAATAAAAACAAAAAGCAAAGATGAAAAATGAATGCAACAGCTTCTAGATGATACAAAGAAGACTAAAGAATGATTAATTGGAATTAATGAAAAATCAAAAGACAGCACAAATGGCATAAAAACATGTTTATAGAAATAACTGCAGAACACTTTCAAAATATAAAGAATTTAAAATACATATAAATGAAGCATGTAGAACCCCATGTAGCCATGATCAGAAAATAACCACTCCACAACACATCACGGCATAGTCAAAATCCCAGAAGTCTAACAAAAGCATAGAATTTTTAATATTGTTAAGAAAAACAACAAATCTGTTACAAAGATAAACCCATTAGAATTGCAGCAGATTTCTCAACACAAACTTTAAAGGCCAGAACAACTTGGAGTGAAGTTTCAAGTCCTAAAAGAAAACAATGTGCAATAAGTACTGATATATCCTGCAAAACTATCTTGAAAAACTGATGGAGAGGACTTCCAGGAAGATGGCAGGGCAGTAGGTTACAATATATCAGCCTCTTCAAGATTTGGAATCCAGACACTGGAAAATAACAATGTGGGGAAGAAAATAAGGAGGGAGGTGGATCCATTGGTCCCAGGAAGGATCTGATGGGAAAATTGGAGCCTACAGAGAAACTGAATAAAGGGACCATAACACAGGAAAAGGAAGGGGCAATCTGCACTTTGTCTTTGGCTCTGGGCTCATGGTCCATGAGAAAGGAAGACCAAATCTGCAAAGACACAGTGAAATTGGGAAATGTCAGAGGCCATTAGGGAGAAATGCACAAGTGGAATGGAGCAGTGGATGCCATGTGCTACCACTGCATGTGACACCAGTCTGAGCATCTGCCATATTCCCTAGAGAGAGTGCTTGTTCAAATGCCATTCTTGGGAAAGGCAAACTGATCCTGGGACTTAGAGCAGCCAGGGGTTGGCTTTATCTCAAGGCTTCCAGTGTCATACTCCCAAAATGACTGGGTGAAGGACAACCATGGGAGACATCCTTTCTCAAATAGCCATGGTTGAGCCGGCAAGAGACACCTAGTGTTACAAGCTAAATGACTCAGGTGCCACACCCATGACCAGAGGCCTGGTTCAGCCTGAATTTCCATATATTTGAAAGTTGCAGAGCTGGCACCCCACCCTAATCCTAGTGCCAGCTTGCTGGTGCTTATTCAGCACAGATCTGGGCTCTGACTACTTTTTTGTCTACCAGTGAGAAGAGGGTCAAATCTTGAAATGGACACTGCCACAAAACTGTAGACCCCTGAAAACTAACCACAGGCTTGAAATCACAGACAAATTTCTTTCTTTGTTTCTTTTTATTTTTGTTCATTTGGCTATTCTCTTTTTTTATTGCTTGTTTTTGTTGTTTTGTGGGTGTAAGCATTGTTTTTGGTTTTTTAATTTTTTTTTTGTTCTGGTTTTTGTTTTTTCCTTCTTTCCTCCCCTCTTGTCTTTCTAACCAATTTCCTAGGGTTTGGATAGTCTTCTTTGTTCCTTCAGCCTTGCTTCTAATCTCTTTTTCTTCTTTTATCTATTTTTTCCTCTTCATTCTTTTAAATTTTCTCCCCTTAATTACTTCACTCTTATTATTACTCTCTATATAATTTTTTCTGCTTTTGCCCTTTTTTCTTTTATCTTCTATTTCTTGCCAGTTTATTGTCTCTTTACCTAGTTCTATAGATATCCTTCTATGCCTCAGTAAGATTCTTTGTACTACTTCTCTCTGCTCCTTCTCATATTATAGTTTAATGTGTCAAAAATTTCCTTTTGCATCTCCCCATATCCAAACCCTAAATCTTTAATAGTACAACCATAAAGCTTTGATAACCTTTTGATAGTTAACCTTGTAAAATTACTGTTGAATTATTTTCTAGCATTAGCAGAGCTAAAGCTCCTGCACTTAATATGTATTTGCTGTAACTCAATACCTGGGTTGCCTTAATGTTTACATCATAATTGCTGGTTTCTTCTCTAGGATTAAGAATGGTACATAACTGGTACTTATTGTATGTTAATATCTAATTTGTTTTGGACAATACTACTGTAGCTGTCTCACTTGACATTAACAGGGACACATAATTCTCACTATTTCTCTGTAAGACAACACTCAGATTGCCTTTGTGACATTAACAATACTAGAGTATATTACCAGAGAACTTGGTTGTTGGGCTAACTATACAGCATCCTCCTTTCCCAAATAACCAAGGTGGTCAAATCTTTGGGCTGTGGCAAAGGAATATAATTAGTCACACCCAAAGTACACCACTGGAAAGGAACTAAAGTGATGTCTATATTAGCAACAGTCTTTAGACCATAAACATCTACAAACTAGAGCACAAAACAAACAAAATAATAGAGACATGGAAAGAAAAGTCTATAAAACTCCTGTCAATCCCCCCAACTTCTCCAGAGCCAATCCAGGGGGTAGCAAGTTGAAGAATAGTATAAGCCACACACCTGAATTACTCATAAGCATAGCAGAGAATGTTAGAAAACAGCTCAAAGAGTTATATTAGCTGAGTGGTATTAGAGAAGATATAACTAAACAGATAATGGAAATAATAACTAAAAAGATACAGAAGCCCTCAGAAGACACTGACAGAAAGCCTGATGAGCTTAATGAAATGATAGAAAACATGAATGACCAGTTTACCAAAGAAATAATAGTCTAGAAAAAGATTTCAATCAGAAATCCAGATTAAAAATCATATTGAAAGTATGGGCAGCAAGACAGACAAATGTGAGGACAAAATTTCAGAACTAGAAGACAATGATGTCTTTAAAAACCAACTACTCTAATTCACCTTAAAAACAAGAAGAGAAAATAAAATATTTATCCAACAACTCCTAGATAATGCAAACAAGACTAATCTAAGAATAATTGGAATAAGTGAAAAATCAGAAGACAACATAAATGGCATAAAAAGTCCTGTTCACAGAAATGGTAGAAGAAAACTTTCCAAATATAGGGAAAGAAATAAACATAGAAATAAATGAGGCATATAGAACACCAAGTAACCATGACCAAAAGAGAACTTCTCCATGTCATGTTATACTCAAAATTCCAGAAATTCATTCCATTGACAAAAATCTCAAAAGCTACTAAAGAAAGGCAGCAATCACATACAAAGCAAACCCATTAGAGTCACAGCAGACTCCTCCACACATACAGTAAAGAATAGGAGGGCTTAGATCGAAGTGCTTCAAGCTATAAAAGATAACAACTTCCAACCCTAACTTATGCATCCTGCAAAAGGTTCCTTTAAAATTTATGGAGAAAGTAGGTATTTCCAGGACAGGAAGCATCTCAGGAAATTCATGACCACAAAACAAGCATTACAAAAAACTCTCAAGTATATCCTTGATAGAGACAATGAAGCCAATGATGTCAATAAGTCAGAAAGAATGAATACACCTAGTGGGATGAGCAGGTAAGCAAAAGGGGAAAATGAGGAAATCATGAAAAGGAAGATAATGTAATGACAGGAATAAGTCGATATCTTTCAATAGTAACTTTTTATGTGAATGATCTTAATTCCTGATCAAAAGACACATTGGCAGAATGAATCAAGAACCAAAACCCAAAAATATGTAGTATACATTTGATCCAAAAAGAAACAGATTAAAAATCAAAGGATTGAAAACAGTATTCCATACAATAGAACCCAGAAAAATGTAGAAGTTTTTTTTTAATTTCAGACAAAGTGGATATCAAGCTCAGATTGTTCAGAAGGGACACAGAGGTCTACTACATATAGGTTAAGTGAACAATTCAACAGGAAGAGTTTATAATTTCAAACATATACATACCAAATACTGGTGCACCAAACTCCATAAAAGAAACAGTAATGGATATGAAAAATGAAATAAACACCAACACAATTTTAATCATATCACAAATTGTCAAATCAGCTAGAGAATAAAATCAATGAAGAAATATCAGAGTTGAATGAAACTTTTGAACAAATAGACTTGCTTAATATCTATAGAATGTTCCATCCAACAGAAGGAGAATAAACATTCTTCTCAGCAATACATGGGACTTTCTCCAAAGTAGATCACATACTAGCCAATAAATCATTCTTAAGTAAATGAAAAAGACTGAAAATTGTCTCATGCATATTATCAGACCAGAGCACACTAAAACTAGAAATGAATGGCAAAAGACATCACAGAAACTATGGAAACACATGAAAATTAAATCATACCTTCTAAATAATCAATAGGTCACAGAGGAAATTAAAGAAGAAATCAGACAGCTTCTGCAATTGAATGATAATGCCAATATAACATTTTGGAACCTATGGAATGTAATGAAAGCAGTCCTATGAGGGATGCTATAGCACTGAGTTCCCATATTTGCAAAGTAGAGCAAGCTCAAATAAATAATCTAATGATGTATCTCAAGGTCTTAGAAAAACAAGAACAATCCAAACCCAAAACTAATATGAAGAAAGAAATTATAATAAAGATCAGGGCAGAAACTAATGAAATTGAGACTAAAAAGCAATATGAAGAATCATTGAATTGAAGAGTTGGTTCTTTGAAAGAGCAAAGAATATAAACAAACCCTAGCCAATCTTATCAAAATAAGAAAAGAGCAAAATCCATGAAATTAGAATAACAGTTTGAAATCATAACAGATTCTGACAAAATCCAAAGAATTATTGGTAAATACTTTGAGAATCTGCGCACTAATTAAATAGAAAATTCAGAAGAAATTCATAAATTCCTAGATACATTTGAATAGCCAAAGCTGATCCAAGAAGATATGAAAAATCCTGACTAGGCAAATATTAATTGGTGAAACTGAAAAGGTAATAAAAAATAACAACTAAGAAAAGCCCAGGTCCCCACAGATTAATTGCCAAATTCTACAAGAACTTGAAGATCTAATGCCAATACTCCTCAAATTCTTTAATGAAATTGAAAGGGAAACAGTACACCCACAGTGATTTCTGGAAGCAAGCATTAACCTGATTCCAAAACCAGAAAAAGACCCTACCAAAAGACAGAACTGGAAACCAATCTCTTTAATGAATAGAGATGCAAAAGTGCTCGATAAGATACTGTTCTAGCAAATAGAATGTAGGACATCATCAAAAAGATCATACATCATGACCAAGTAGGATTCATTCTAGGGATGCTAGGATGTTTCAGCATATACAAATCAATAAATATAATACAACATCTAAAGAGAAGCAAGGACAAAAATCACATGATCATCTCAATAGATGCAGAAAAACCATTTGATAAAATCCAACATCCATTCATGCTAAAAACAGTGAAGCAAATATGAATAGAATGCCTTTATATCAACCTGAAGAAAGCCATCTACGAAAAATTAATGGCCAACATCATACTAAATGGAGAGAAGCTGAAAGTGTTCACTCTAAAATCAATTACAGTACTAGCATGACCTTTATTGCCATGTCTGTTAATATAGTTCTCAAAACATCAGCTAGAGCAACAAGACAAGAGAAAGAAATAAAAGGGATATGGATATGGAAGGAATAAGTTAAATTATCATTTTTTCTGAAGACATGATCCTCTGATTAAAAGCTCCACCAAAACACTCCTAGAACTAATAACCAAATTTAGTAATGTAGCAGGATATAAAGTCAACGCTCAAAAATCAACAGCATCCCTGTACACCAATAAGAAACTCGCTAAAAGGAAAATAGGGAAATAATACCTTTCACAATAGCATCAAGAAGGCTGGATGTGGTGGCACATGCCAGCACTTGGGAGACTGAGGCAGGAGGATCGCCATGAGTTCAAGGCCAGCCTTGACTACATAGTGAGTTCAATGCCAGCTTGAACTACACAGTGAGACCCTGTCTCAAAATTTTTTTTTAAATATAGCATCAAGAAAAATGAAATACTTAGGAATTAACCCTAATGAAGGCACTGAAATATCTTTACATTGCGACAGTGAGATAGCTCAGCAGCATAAGTGACTGCCCAGCAAGTGCGAGGTCCTGAGTTTGACTCCTGGAACCCACATAAAGGAAAAAAAGGGCTGGTGATATCGCTCAGTGGCACAAGCACTTGCTGGCAAGTACGAGGTCCTGAGATCGACTCCCGGTACCCACATAAAACAAAAATCTCTACAATGGAAACAATACTCCTCCAAAAAAGGAAATTGCAAAGTATGTCAGAAAATGGAAAGAGGGCCTGTGATATAGCTCAGTGGCATAAGCGCCTGCTTGGAAAGTGTGACGTCCTGAGTTCAACTCCCAGTACCCGCATATACAAAAAAAAAAAAAAAAAAAGGAAAGATATCACAGTCCCTGAATAGGGAGAATCACTATTGTCAAAATTGTTATATTTCCAAAACTGTTCTTTTTTCACTCAATGGATTTTTTGCCTTTTATCTAACTAATTATATTGGATATATATTGCATTCATCATAGAGAATTTGTACCTGTGCATATATAGATTTAATGCAATCCCAATCGCAATACTAATAACATTCCTTAAAGAACTGGAGGAAGCAATCCTAAAATACATATGGAATCAGAAGTGACCTAGAATAGGAAAAGCAATTCTGGGCAACAAAGGCAAGGCAGGTGGTATCACAATCATAGATTTCAATTTATACTATGAAGCTACCATGATGAAAACAGCATGGTATTGGCAAAAAAGGAGTCATGAGTCAGTGGAACAGAATGGAAGATGTAGAAACACCTCCAGACCTACTCAGCTATGTTATCTTTGACAAAAGGCCAAATCCCTTAGCTGGAGGAAAGATAGCCTCTTTAATAAATGGTACTGGGAAAACTGGCGATCCATATGTCAAAGGTTGAACTTAGACTGATATTCCTCACCATGCACTAAACTAAAATCAAAATGGATAAAAGATCTAAACATTAGAATAAAATCACTTAACAGTCTGGGAGACAAAACAGGTAAAACTCTTGAAGGCATAGGTGTAAGAAAAACTTTTCTCAGTAAAACCCCATTTGCACAAGAAATAGTATCAAAAATTAATAAATGGGATCACCTCAAATTTAAAAGCTTCTGGGCCAGTGAGATGGCTCAGCGGCATAAGCGCCTGCCTTGCAAGCGCGAGGGCCCGAGTTCGACTCCCGGATCCCACATACGAAAAAGGGGCCGGTGATATCGCTCAGTGGCATGGGTGCCTGTTGGCGCGCGAGGTCCTGAGGTCGACCCCCCGGTACCCACAAAAAAAATAAATAAATAAAAATAAAAGCTTCTACACAGCAAAGGGAACCACTAACAGAGAGGATACAACCTACAGAATTGGGAAAAAATCTTGCCAGCTAATCCTCAGACAAAGGACATATCTAGAGTGTATAAAGAATGCAAAGAAGTTAGATCCCTCAAATTTAAAGACCCAATTAAAAATGGGCATCTGGGGGCCAGTGAGATGGCTCAGCGGCATAAGCGCCTGCGTGGCAAGCGCGAGGGCCTAAGTTCAACTCCCAGATCCCACATACGAAGAAAGGGGCCAGTGATATCGCTCAGCGGCACAGGCGCCTGCTGGCACGTGAGGTCCTGAGGTCGACCCCCACTACGCACACACAAAAAAATGGGCATCTGAAATGAATAGACACTTCTCAGATGAAGAAATGCAAACAGCCAATAAATACATAAAATAATATTTAACATCACTGGCCATTCATGAAATACAAATTAAAACAACCCTGAGGTCCCATCTCACTCCAGAAAGAATGGCTACCATCCAGTAATCAGCCAATAACAAATACTGGCAAGGCTATGGGGAGAAAGGAACACTTCCCTATTGTTGGTAGTACTGTAAACTGATCAATTGCTATGGAAATCAGTCTGAAGATTCCTCAAAAAACTAAAACTGGAGTCTCTATTTGACCCAAATATTCTCCCTTTATGTATCCCAAAAGAGTTAAAGACATTGTACCATAATGATGTACGCGTACCCATATTTATAGCAGTGCAATTCATAATAGCTAAATCTTGAAAACAGCTTTTATGTTTATCAATGGATGAATGGATAAAACTATGTGGTGTTTATACACAAAGGAGTCTTACTCTGCTATTAAGGATAAACTTGAGACATTTGTAGGAAAACGGATGTACATTAAGACCATATTGTTAAGTAAAGTAACCCAGACACATAAGCTTAACTATTGCATGTATTCTTTTATATGAAAAACTCAATATATATAAAGTATGAAATAAAAGATAATAGAAAAAAAGATAAAAAAGGTATTGAAATCCAGCTTGCACAATATAGCTAAAAGTGTACCTTGACTTCGTACAATTGTCTTACATGTTTTATATGTTCTTTGGCCTATTAGTCTAGTTTTCAATCTGTATATATGTTAATTAACTTTGTAAGGTTTTTTTAAAATAAATAAATGAATCTGGTGCTAAAAAAAGAAAAGGGGGTTGAGGGGAATAAGGGATATGAAATGTGTTATGTACATGTACCAATTCTCTACAATGAATGTAATCATTATGTAATGCAAACATGAACTAAAAAAATTAAAAAGTCAAGGAAAAAACTGTTGGAAAAATAAGATATTTGCATGACAAAGAACAAATTACAAAATACAAGGTCACCAAACCAACACTCAAGGATATCCTAGAAAAAATGAAGCCAATAGTCACAAAAAATATAATAGAATGAATAAACCAGGCAGGGTGAGTAGTTAAGGAGAAAGGATAAAAAGGGAACCAGGAACAGGAAAATAATGCAATGTCAGGAATAAGTGAAGAACTCTCAGACATAACTCAATGTGAATGGTCTCAATTCCCCATTTGCAAGATATAGATCGGCACAATGGATAAAGAAACAAACTCCAACAGTATGCTGTATACAAGAAATATGTTTAATCAAAAAATAGATTCATAGACTATAAATCAAAGGATGGCAAAAAATATTACATGGAAAGGGAACCCTAAAACAAGCAGGAGTAGCTATTCCTCTTCAAACAAGGGGAATTCAAGTTAAAACTGATCAGAAGAGACAACAAAGGTCACTACATATTGGTGAAGGGAATAATTCACTAGAAAGAGGTAACAATTACAAGCATGTATGCACTGATCACCAGTGCACCCAACTTCAAAAAACAAACACTGCTGAATATGTGAGATGAGATAAATATCAACACAATTATAGTAGGAGACCTTAATACCCCATTGTCAAAAATAGATGAACCAGCCAAAATAATCAACAAAGAAATATCAGATTTAAACCAAAACTTCCAACAGACATAGTAAATGTTTAGAAAGTGTTCCACCCAACAACAACAGAACACACTTTCTACTCAACAGTACCTAGAACTTTCTCAAAAATAGAACACATACTAGATAAGAAAGCATGTTTAAGTGAACCCAAAATGATCAAAATTATCATATGCATATTGTTAGATTATAGCATAATGGAAACTGGAAATCAATGGCAGAAGAAATCACAGAAATTATGCAAATGTATGGAAATTAACAAAACACTCTTGAATAATCAATGGGTCACAGAAGAAATCAAGGAAGAAATTTGGTTGTTCCTAGAGTCAATGTTAATGCCATATACCAGAACCCATGGAACACAATGAAAACAGTCCTAAGAGGGAAGTTCATAGCTGTGAATGTGCACAGGTGAAAAAAAGAATGAACCCAAATTAATAATGCAATGATCCACCTCAAGGTTTCCAAAAAACAAGGACAATCCAAACTCAAAGGAATGTAATAATAAAAGTCAGGGCAGAAATTAATGAAATTAAGAATAAAAAACAACATGAAACTTAATGAATTGAAGAGCTAGGTCTATAAAGGAATAAAAAATAGACAAACTCTTAATAAAACTTACCTAAAAAAGGAGAAAAAAGACCCAAATCAATGCAATTAGAAATGGAAAAGGTGAAATCAAAATAGCCACCACAGAAATCCAGGCTATTAGTGACTACTTTGAAAACCTGTACTCCAAAATAATTGTAAAATTCAGAAGAAATGGATATAATCCTAGATATGTATTAATTACAAAATTGAACCAAGAGCACAAAAAAAACCTGAATAAATCAATAATGGGAAAAATAGAAGCAGCTGCCAAAAAAAAAAAGCTTCCAATTTTTAAAAAGCTCATAACCCAATGGGTTCATTGCTGAATTTTACAAGAAATTCCGGGAAGATCTAATGTTAATATTCCTCAAACTTTTTAATGAAATTAAAAGCGATTCCCAAAGTCATTCCTGGAAACAGGCTTTACCCTAATTCCAAAAACAGACAAAGAGCCAACCAGAAAAGAATAAACATGTACACACAAATCTTCAACAAGTTACTGCAAACAGAGTGCAACATACCATCAAAAAGTTTCATCCAAAGAATGCAAGGATTATTCAACATATGTAATTCAATAACTGTAATAAATCACATGAATGGAAGTGTCTTACTTTTCTTTCATTGCTGAGACAAAATATCCAACACCCACAAGTTGAGGATGGAAAAGTTTATTTCAGCACTCAGTTTGTAGAGGTTTCAGTTCATAATTGGCTGGCTCCAAGGCAGGATGGCATGGCACAGGGGCATCACAGAAGAGGAACAGTTCATGGCAGGCAGAAGATAGCAAAAGCAAGAAAGCAATAAACTACAACTAACTAGCAGCAAGACTCCTTCTGTCCCTTATATTGTATCCAGGCTATCTGCCCTCTCACCTTTAATCCTAGCCCCCTTATTCCTAGCACTGAACCATGAATCAGTCACACACACTAGATCTAACTACCCCTGAAAAAGAGCAACCTATGACTGCATGAGGCTTGGGGGGGCATGTAAACAAGAGCCATAACAAGAAGCAAAGGCAAAAACCACATGATCATCTCAAGAGACACAGAAAAGGCCTTTTACACAATCCAACATTCATTCATGATAAAATTCCTGAAGGAAATAGGTACAGAACCTGATAAAAAATCATTTATTACAAACCTACTGCCAACATCATATTAAATGAAGGAAAACTAAAACTTTTCCCTTTAAAGCCAGGAAGTTACAAGAATGTCCACAATAACTATTTCTGTTCAACATAGTAATCAAAATATTAGGTAAGGGAATCAGGCAAAAAAAAAACAACAAGAAATGAAAAGGATATATATATATTTCCTATATATATATATAGGAAAAGAAGAAGTCAAATTATCATCATTCGCAGTCAACTTCGTCCTCTACATAAAAGACTCAATTCCACAAAAGACTCCAAGAATTAATGATCAAATGAAATAATGTGGCAGGATACACTATCAACACCAGAAAATCAACAGCATTCCTGTACAACAATAAACTCACTAAGAAAGAAATTTAAAAAACAATACCATTCATAATAGCACCAAGAAAATTAAATACTTAGGATTTAACCTGACCAGTAAATGAAAGAACCTCACAATAAAATTTCATTACTCTGAAAAAGGATATTGAAGAAGACATCAGAAAATGGAAAGATATCCCCTGTTACTGGATAAGCAGAAGTGATATTGCCAAATGGCCATACTTCCAAAATTGAGACACAAATTTAATGCAATCCTAATTGTAAGAAATATGTTTTATTTTTAAACTGAAGAGAGCATTTCTAGATTTCATATGAAAACAGATGAGTTCCAGAATGGTACAAGCAATCCTATGCAACAAGAGCAAACCAGGAGGCATCACTTCCTGACTTCAAGTCATATTAAAAAGCTACAGTGGTTGGGGCCGGTGAGATGGATCAGCGGCGTAAGCGCCTGCCTGGCAAGCACGAGGGCCCGAGTTCGACTCCCAGAACCCACATACAAAAAAAGGGCCGGTGATATCGCTCAGCGGCATGGGTGCCTGCTGTCGCACGAGGTCCTGAGGTTGACCCCCGGTACCCACAAAAAAAAAAAGCTACAGTGGTAAAAAAAAAAAAGATACTAGAACAAAAATTGACTTTTGGATCAAAGGAACAGAAGAGAGGATAAAAAAATAGACACACTAAATCATCTGATCTTTGACAAAGTGTCCAAAGCATATGATGAATCAGAGATAGCATCTTTAACAAATGGTGCTGGAAAACTGGCTATCCATATGCAAAAGACTGAATCTAGACAAATATCTCTCACTATCTACTACTACAATGAGAATGGATCAAAAATCTAAATTTTAAAACAGAAAAAAATCTGTTAGAAGAATTGAACTTAGACTTTCCACTTCTATGTATCTTCCCCAAAGAGTTAAAGACAGAATAGCAATACATGCATACTCATGTTTATACAACAGAATTTATAATAGCTAAATCCATCAGGTGAATGATGAAAATGTGGTATTTATATAGTTTAGAGTACCACTCTGCCATAAAGAATAAATTTGAGACATTTGTACTGAATTTATACTCAAAAAGTGTCTCTCCCCAGAAAGACTTATAGGCCATGAGAGAAAATACATGATACAAGCAAGTGAAAAAAAAAAGTAAAATGTTCAAACATTAGGATAGAAGACTATTGAGCCCACACCACTCAATATGTGGTTAGAAACCAGGACCCAGGGAAGTATCTCACCCCCAGTAAAGGGCCAAATTAAGTAGGTCATATTGTGAACTTCATATAATATTTTGAATGCAAAGGGCAGCACTTAGTTGGCCAAACTTCCCTCAGCAAGGAGTTGGGTGTCTTTCGTTTCTGTAATACTAACACCTTGTACAGGACTCTTAATAGTAAATATGTACTGACTAACTGACCTTCAGGTTAGAACATAATCTTACACTGCATCTCTATAAACTTCTCTTCATTCAGCTATCAAATGGGGTTAATGACAATAACTATTTCATAAAGTTAATATGCTGATTAAATGAGATAATGCATATGAAACACTCAAAATAATGCTTGACATATAAAAGAACAGTGGAATTTTTAGGCACTATAATTACAATGACAACTATTATTATTATTGTATATGTTTCAAGAAACTAGCATAAGTGCAGTTTTTCTGAATAACTCAAACATCAAATAATTTATAGATGAATGAGTATTAAATATGTATTAACTATGACCTTAATCTAAATTTCTTAAACTAGACTCCACTTATATTTTGGTCCATATAATGATTTGTTTGAGGATCTTGTCCAGTGCATCATATGATGTTTGGCAGCATCTCTAATTTCTACCCACTGAATGCTAGCAGAATTTCCTACAAGCAAAATATCTCCCATATTGCCAAATGTTTTTTGAGGAACAAAACTACCCTCATTGTGAATGAGGGTAAGTGACTTCAAATAATATCAAACTGTAGTCCAATTTGCTAGCCATTTGTACTTCCAGGAAGACCAAACAAACTGATGTCTTCATTTAAGTATCAATTTTTAAATTCTGGGTGAGAGGGAAAAAGAAGTGGGATCAGGGAGTTTAGAGTTTGCATTTACACTGAAATTCAGACAGCTCAAACATGTCTGGTAAGCTGGAGTGCAGGCACTCTTTGAAGTCTTTGTGAGGAAGAGTCAAAGAGCCTCCTCAGATTAGACTCATTCTAAAGGAAGACGTTGGCAAGTTGGAAGAGCTTTGTAAGCAAGTATTTTGCTGAAAACTATAAATTAAGAGTTCAAGTAGTGCTGATTTGGGACATCCCTGACAAGGTAGAATGTAAGAGGAAAAAAGACATTTTCCCCTTTCTTGACATAGGTCACTTGAGAGCTTTGGTGTGGTGAGGTTTCCAGTAGTACTGCAAAAGAGAGATTATAAGACAAGGAAGAAAAGGGAACTGAAGAGAAAAAGTGGGCATAAATACAAATGAAATAGATACAAAGCCCTGGAAATATTTAAAGGGTAGTTTTTCATGGGTACCGGGGGTCGACCTCAGGACCTTGTGTGCCAGCAGGCGCCCATGCCGCTGAGTGATATCATTGGCCCTTTTTTCATATGTGGGTACCGGGAGTCAAACTAAGGACCTCACACTTGCCGGGCAGGCATTTATGCTGCTGAGCCATCTCACTGGCCCTTTAAAGGGTAGTTTTTCAAGAAGTGGAGTCTTTAGATATATAGGAGCAAGAACCAGGGAAATTTATAATACTATTATACTGTTCATATGCCCATATTTGATACCACATTTGGTGAATCCTAAAGAAATCCAAGACCCTAGCAGATACTAGTCAACAAATATGTGTTGGGTGAAGTGATGATCAAATGAATGATTTGCTAAATGCTGACCTTCAGAATAACTTAATGAAAGTTCGTGAGAACTAGAAGACCTTGATTCCAGTCCCCCTAATTTGCAAGCTATTTCCCTTCACTTGGGCTCAATTGCCTCACACTCAAAATAGGGAGAATGAACTTGATCTTTATGATTTCTTTCATCCCTGACATTCTAGGCTTCTGTGATTTTACACATGGTTGTTGACCTGTGAAATCATCTGTCTCTCTTTAAGGACTTTCACAGTAAACAAATACTAAAATGAGAGCTGATTCTGGAGACTTCAGTCTCTGGTCCCTGGCCTGGAGGCAGGTAGGTTTCTATGACATATTCTTGTTTTGCTTCAACATACTCTTTTTTTGGTACATATTGGTAGTATATAATGATTATATTCATTGTGGGGAGTTCATATATGTCATCTCCAACATACTTTTAAAGGTGAAATACCTCCAGTGTTCCCATTTCACATTTTGACCTAATTGAACACTCTTTTGCACTGCTGCTTAAAGACTATCTAGTCTTCTTTTGAACTCAGTTGCAAATCTTTTATAGAATTAGGAGGTATCTCCAAAGTCTTTTCAAAGCTCTTTTCTTTTCAGGCCAAATACTTCACAACTTAGTATCCCAGAGACATATTTCTCAGCCTTTTAATAATATTCCTCTTTCCTTCATGTTTTGCAGTACCAGATGGAGAATCAGAAAAATCTGGGATTAAAATCCTGGCTCTGCCACAAACTTACTATGTCATAATGGACAAGTTATTTTTTTTGTGTGTGTGTGGGTACCGGGATCAAACTCAGGACCTTGTGCACCAGCAGGTGCCCATGCTACTGAGCGATATCACTGGCCCTTTTTTCATATGTGGGTACCGGGAGTCAAACTCAGGACTTCACATTTGCCAGGCAAGCTCTTATGCCACTGAACTATCTCACCGGCCCTGGACAAGTTATTAAACCTGTAGTCCACAACTTCCTCAACTGCAAAATGGGACTAATAATCCCTGCACTGCCTATGGATTGAAAGGGAGTTTTGCTTATGCAAACAACTCAGAGCAATGGAGAAATATCTAAATTATGGCTTTGCAGGCAGCATAGAGATTCAATTTGCATATCTCAGGAACTGAGCATGAAATCCCAACAACCAAGGTAACTTGAAATACAGAACCAAACTGGTCATCCACACAATGGAGTTCTATTCAAAATCAAATGCATATTAAATACATTTTGTTATGTGAAAAATGTCAGATCTAAAAGGTTACTTATTAGAAAATTCTCTTATATGACATTCTATAAAAGGTAAAATTATAGGGAAGGAAAATAGATTAGTGGTTGCCAGAGGTTAGGGTTGGGAGAAGGGATTGGCTTTAAATGAGCAACATGAGAGTTTGTGTAACTGTTCTATGAAGAAATGTGACAGTAGAAAAGAGGCTTGATGCAATTGCCCAGACCCATAGAACTTAAGCCCCTCAAAATATTTATTAACTCCAAAAGGAAAATAGTAAACAATAATGAAACTTGGTAGTCACACCTTAACCTACTACTCAACTAATTGATTGATAAGACAACCAATAAAAAGACAAATAAACATCATTTATCTTTTAAATACATCTTCTGAGAAAAGCCAAGGAATTTTGTGGTATTTTCCCCCAAAATCCAATCTAATCATGAGAAAAATCAGGCAAACACAAATTAAAAGATTGTATACACAGAGTAACTGATCAGTATATTTCTGAAGTATTAGGATCATAAAATATAAGGAAAGTCCAATAGGAGGAGAGTAATATGATGAATAAATTTGATATTGAATCCTTCAGTGGATACAATAATGGAAAAAAACATTGATGGAAAAATATAAGCAATTCAGATAATATTTCCCATGGAGTAGGTAGAGAAATATTAATATTTAGTTTTGACAACTATATCCTGGTAATATAAAATGTTAACATTAATCTCTGTTATCAGGAAGACTAAAGATAAGTCCTGGTGAAGCTGTGGAGAAAAGGGAACACTAGCAGAGTGTTGGTGGGAATGTAATTTATTACAGCCATTATGGAAAACAGTAAGAAAATTTCTGAAAAAATTAAAAATAGATCTACCACATGATCCATGAATCCCACTCTTTTGTATATAGCTAAAAAAAGTGAAATCAGCATGTTTGAGAGATATGCATGCTCCTATATTCATTACAGCACTATTCTTGATAACCCAGAAGTGAGAAAAACTTCAGTGTTCATCAGCTGATGAATGTATAAAGAAAATGTGCTACATATGCATGATAGAATACTATAAGCAAAATAAAATGTTGTCATTTTTGGTAACATGGATGGAAAAGAAAACATTATACTAAGTAAAGTAAGTCAGGCAGAGAAAGGAAGGCATCAAGCATTGTCACTCATAGGTAGAATCTAAAAAAGTTGATTTTAGAAATGTTGAGAATACAATGATAGTTACCAGAGATCAAAGGATGGCAAGGTGGAAGACATTATAGGGAAAAATTTATCAATTGGGTACTAGGTTACAGTTAGAAAGGAGGAAGAAGTTTTAGTGTGGTATTTCACATTACAGTGATTATTGATGATAGTAACATACTGAATATTTCCAAAAGTATTCTGAATATTTTTAATTATAATGTTAAAAGTTTGAGTGCATATGTTTAACCTGATTTAAAAATTGTACAATGTATATGTGTATTGAAATATTACATAGTATCAATTAATATGTACAACGTTTATATTTCTGTACATCAGTTAAAATTAAATTTCAAAATATTTAATCTTTTGTACCTAACACAAATACAAAAAAAAGCAGGTAATTGATGATGGCCAAGTAGTGATAATTTGATTCTTGTGAACTTTTAAAATTCAAATACTTTAAAATTTGAGCCCAAGCATTTCAAACCGTATAAATGTAAATAAAATATAAATATAATTTTTACTTATATTGTACATGCATGTTTTTGTTTTATGTATATGTGGAAAGATCTATTAAAATTACATTCCACACTCTTGTTTATTTAACTATGGGACAAGAGTTTAGTTGGTGACTTTTCATTTTTTGCTAGTATGGGCTGTTTACATACTAGTTAAACATAGATAAAAATATTGACAAACAGAATAAATTGCTTCTCAGCTATTAAAGAAAAAGAAGGGCTGGTGAGATAGTTCAGCAGCATAAGCGCTGGTTCTGCCTGGCAAGCGCAAGGTCCTGAGTTCGACTCCCAGTACCCACATATGAAAAAAGGGCCGGTGATATCGCTCAGTGGCATGGGCACCTGCTGGCACATGAGGTCCTGAGTCAACCCCCTGTACCCACAAAAAAAAAGAACAAAGCAAGAAAGCAAGCAAGCGAGCAAGCAAGAAAGAAAATCGGAAACATAAATTAAAATAATTCATCTTCAGCCAAATTACCCTGCAAGGAGTGATAAAGTAATTCTTTTGGAAGAAAATAATTATATAGGTCAGAAAAATAGAATTTACATAAAAAGAAAGAATATCCAAGAAGACATGAATTGGGGTGAAATAAGATGTTTTATTATTCTTATTCTTAATTTAAAATATAATTATTCAAATAATAGTGTGTATGGAGTCATTATAACATAAGGTTAAGTTAAATGAATAAAAGCAATTTCAAAAGGGAGAGGAGAAAGAAATTGACAACTACTGTAATGTGTACATTATTCATGTGGTAATATAGAGCTATTTGAATCTGTATTAAAAGTAGTTGAAAATATATATTATCAATTCTGTTGAAATTACTAAATTTTTAAAGATGTATAATTGGTATGATAAGGAAAACAAGAAAAATAAAAATATTAAATACTTAATTAAAATTGGAAATTACAAAATGAGAAATAGAAAATAAATTCAATAAAGAGAAATCAGTTATAAATACAGTAAATATATTACTTACATTAATTTATATTACTCATAATAATTATCATTTTCAATGTGAACTTTCTACACCAAACACAGACTATCAGAGTGAAAAAAATCAAGACCGCTCTACATGCTTTCACAAGAAACCCAGTACAAATATAAAATCAAAGATAAACATAAGAAAATGGATGGCACAACTAAAAAGCATAAAGAATGGAGCTCTGAAAATTGATTCCTCCACTACATCACCATTAAGCTGGTTCAACTCTCACAATAGCCTTTTTTGTAATTCAATTTTTTCTTATTTTAGAGAGAAAAGTAAAAATAATGATACAGAATTTTAAAGCAAGATAGTAGGAAATTAACAATGATTAATATATTGCCTATTGTTATTTTCAAAGTAGTTGCTCAGATTACAAGATATAGGCATGAAAAATTGATCAAAAATATAAGCAAAAATGTTCTTTTCAATGAACTAAAAGAAGTTAGTAGTACAATTATTTTAGCTATCATGTGTATTTATACATATATTTATTTTTCTCTTCCCTTCCTCCTTTTCTCCTTTCTCAATCCCAGTTGTTCTTTCCTTTTGAGCAGTTTCTTCACCTATCACAATATCTATTGTAGATTTTGGATCTTATTTACTTTTTCAGCTACTTACAGTAGGGAGACAATACAATGTTTACACATGTGAGATTGATTTATTTCACTTATGAGTATGGTCTGTACTTGCATCCATTTACCTATAAAAAACTAGAGTTTATCTTTCTTTATAGCTGAGTAGTATTTCATTATATAAAAATACCACATCTTTTTCATCCATTCCTTGGTTGATGGGCATTTGGGTTGTTTCCAAGATTTAGCTATTACAAATTGTGCTGCTATAAACATGGGTGCACATATACCACTGCGGTGTGATGTTTTTAACACTTCTGGGAACATACCCAGAAGGAGAATAGCTGGGTAGAATGGGACCTCTAATCCAATTTTTTTGAGGAATCTCCACACAAATTTCCATAGTGGTTGTACCAGTCTACACTCCCACCAACAATGCAGAAGTTTTCCTTTTCCCCACAGTCCCACCAGCATTTGTTATTGGTTGATTGCTTCATGATAACCATTCTTTCTGGGGTGAGATGGAATCTCAGTGTTGTTTTAATTTGCATCTCTCAAATGACCAATGATGTTGAATGTCCTTCATGAATTTATTTGCCATTTGTATTTCTTCATCTGAGAATTGTGTATTCATCTCAGATGCCCATTTTTGGATTGGGTCTTTGAATTGGGGTGGGGTCTGATTTTTTTGAATTCTTTATCTGTTCTACATTGAAGTCCTTTGTCTGAGGGACAATTGGCTAAATTTTTTTCCCACTCTGTGGGTTTTCTTTTCTTTCTCTTGATGATTTATTTTGCTATGCAAAAGCTTTTTATTAAGATGAAATCCCAGTTGTTGATTCCTTCAAGTATTTCCCATGCAGTTTCATTTTTGTTCATGAAGTTTCTGCCTACCCCTATATCTTCAAGATATCTACCTACTTTTTCTGCCAGTAGATTTAGTGTTTCTGTTCTAATATTTAGATTTTTGATCCATTTTGACTTTACTTTAGTGCATGGTAATAGACAGGGGCCTAGTTTTAATCTTCAGCATGTGGAAAGCCAGTTTTTACAGCACCATTTATTAAAGAGGCTGTCTTTCTTCCAGTGATCATGTTTGGCCTCTTTGTTGAAGATAAGGAGGCTGAGTGTGTTTGTAGTTGTGTCTACATCTTCTAACCTCTTCCATTGATCCTCAGGTCTGTTTTTATGCCAGTAACATGCTGATTTTATCACAGTAGCTTTGTGGTATAATTTCAAGTCAGGGATTGTGATGTCTCCTGCCTTGCCTTTGTTGCCCACCATTGCCTTTGCTATTCTAGGTCTCTTCTGTTTCCAAATGAATTTTCAGAGTATTTTCTTTAGCTCTGTGAGGTATGCTATTGTTATTTTGATTGGGATTTAATTAAATATGTATAAACATTTTTGGAGTATGACAATTTTCCCTATGTTGGTTCTTCCTATCCATAAGCAAGGGATATCTTCCCATTTTGGGATATCCTCTTCAGAGTACTGTAATTTTCAATATATAAATCTTTTACTTCTTTTGTTAGACTGATTCCTAAGTATTTCATTTTTATTGATTCTATTGTGAAGCATGTGGTTTCTCTAATTTCTCTCTCTGTGTGTTTCTTTTTTGTGTGCATTAGTGCTATTCATTTTTGAGTTTTGACTTTGTATCCAGCTATGCTACTGAATTTAGTTATTAATTCTAGAAGTATTTTGGCAGAGTTTTTGGGTTCTTCTATGTAGAGTATCATGTCATCTGTGAATAGTGATAATTTCACTTCTTCTTTTCCTATCATTATTCCTTTTATTTCTCTCTATTGTCTAATTGTTCTGGCTAGTGTTTCCAGAACTATACTGAGTAGGATTGGTAATAGTGGACATCCTTGTCTTGTTCCTGATTTTAGAGTGAAAGCGTTCAGTTTTTGTCCATTTAGTATGATGTTGGCTGTTGGTTTTTTAATAGATGGCTTCTATCAGATTGAGGTACAGACAATCTGTTCTGATATTTTGTAGGGTTTTTATCATGAATGAGTGTTGTACTTTATTGAAAGCTTTTTCTGCATCTATTGAGAAGATACTGTGATTTTTGTCTTTCGCTTTGTTGATATGGTGCATTACGTTTAGTGGTTTGCATATGTTGAACCATCCCTGCATTCTAGGGATGAATCCCACTTGTTCATGATGTATGATCTTCTTGATAATTTGCTGCATTCTGTTGTTTGAGAATTTTATTGAGGATTTTGGCATCTATGTTCATTAGGGAGATTGGCCTGTAGTTTTTCTCTTTTGGTTGGGTCTTTCTCTGGTTTTGGTATCAGGGTAATACTTGCCTCTAGGAATGCATTAGGGAGAACTGCTTCCCTTTCAAATTCATTAAAGAGTTTGAGAAGTATTGCCATTAATTCTTCATTGAATTTCTTTTAGAATTCAGCCATGCATCCCTCAGGACATGGACATTTCTTTGTTGGTAAGTTTTTAATTACTTTTTCAATTTCATTCACTGATATTTGGTTATTCAGAATGTTATGCCTTCTTGATTCAGCTTTGGAAATTCATATGTTTTTAGGAATCTGTCCAATTCCTCTGTTTTCCATCATATGCATGTAAATATTTTCCCAGTAGGTAGTGATGATCTTCTGAATTTTCCAAAGGATCTCTAGGGATTCGCCCTTTTCATTCCTTATTGCATGAATTTGAGTTATTTCTTTCCTTTTTTTGATAAGGTTGGCTAAGGGTTTATCAATTTTATTTATTCTTTCAAAGAACCAAGTCTTCAATTCATTAATATTTTGTATTGATTTCTTAGTCTCAATTTCATTAATTTCTGCTCTGATGTTTATAATTTCCTCACTTGTATGGGCTTTGGGCTTGACTTCCTCTTCTATTTCTAAAAGCTTTTTCTAGGTGCAACATTAGGCTGTTTATTTGTGCTAATTCTTTTTTCCTGATGTGAGAATTCACCACTATATATTTTCCTCTTAGGACTGCTTTCATTGTGTCCCACAGGTTCTGGTATGTTGTATCTCCATTCCTTTGATGTTTGATATCCTTTAATGTCTTTGTTAATTTCCTCTGTAACCCATAGGTTGGTTTGGAGGATATAATATTATTTCCACATTTTTATGGATTTTTTGCCGGTTTCTTTTGTCATTAATTTCCAATTTTATTGCACTATGTGAAGGAAATATACATGGATAATTTCAATTCCTTTCCATTTACTTAAGTATGTTCTATGGGGTAGTATATGGTCTATTTTAGAGAATGTCCTGTGTGCAGTGGATAAGAATGTGTATTTGGATGTCATTGGGTGGAACACTCTGTAAACATCTACGAAGATCATTTGTTCACAGGTTTGGTTCAGTTCTGTTATTTCTCTGCTGATTTTTTGTCTAGTTGATCTATCTCTTTGTGACAATGGGGTATTATGGTCTCCCATTACTTTTGTGTTGTTGCTTATTTGATTTTTCATGTCTATTAATATTTGTCATATAGTTGCATGCTCCTATATTTGGTGCACATATATTCAAGATCCTTATCTCTTCCTCTTGAATTTTTCCCCAGGTAAGTATGTCACGACCTTCTTTAGCTCTTTTGATCATTCTTGGTTTGAAGTTCACATTGCCTGCAAACAGAATAGCTACCCCTGTTTTTCTCTGGGTTCCCAATGCATGGAGTTTTGTTTTCCATCCTTTGACTTTTAATCTATGAATTTCTTTTTGCGTTAAATGTGTTTCTAGTATACAATATATTGTTGGATCTTGTTTCTTGATCCATTCTTCTAGTCTGTTTCTTTTGACTGGTGAATTGAGGCCATTTGCGTTGATGGTTATTACTCACATGTATTGGCTTATCTTCATCATGTTATTTTCCTGCTGTTGGTTCCCTATTTTCCCTCTGTTTAATTGCTTGCCATGCTTGGTGGTTTCTTTCTGTTGTTGTTCTTGGAATTGTGGTCATTTTTGTCTCTGTCTAGAATATCTTTCAGTACCTTTTGTAGGGTTGGTTTGGTGGTCATGAATTTCTTCAGTTGTTCTTTGTCATGGAAGTATCTTATTTCTCCATTAATTTTGAAAGTTAGTTTTGTAGGGTACATCAGTCTTGCTTGGAAGTTGTTTCCTTTCAGGATTTGATATACTTTACTTCAAGCTCTTCTTGACTTGAGGGTTTGTGTTGAGAAGTCCATCATGATTCTGATGGGCTTTCCTTTATATGTGATCTGTTTCTTTACTCTAACAGCTTTCAATATTCTGTTCTTGTTTTGAACAGAACAAGAACAGAATATATCTGGGTATAGATATATTTTGGTTATGGCTAAATGGAGTTCTATATGTTTCACTTATCTGCATGTCAGATTCTTTACCCATGCTTTGGAAATTTTCTGCTTTTGCTTCTGCAAATAGTTTTTTTAATGTAACTTGTGTTGACTCCTGCTTTCTCATTAACACCCATAATTCTTATATTATTTTTCTTTGTGTCATCTTGCAGCAGTTGAATTGTCATTTCTTGATCTTTTGTTTTCTTTTTTTGTACTGGTAATCAAACTCATGGCCTTGCACTTGCCAGGCAGGCACTGTGCCTCTGAGCTATATCCCCAGCTATCTTTTGTTATTTTCAAGAGATCTTTCCTTTCATGATCACTAGCTGCTATCCTGTCTTCAAGGTCTGAAAGTCTATCTTCTGTTTCTTTCAAGTGGTTTTGCAAGGTTTCAATGGCATTTTTAATTTCCTAGATACCTGTTTTTATCCATTTCATACATTCTATTTCTTTCCTATATTGTTTATTCACTGTTTCCATCCTCTTCCTATCATTATCTATTTTTTATCTATCTCTACTCTAGATTTCCTGAGCAATTTCTTTATAAATGTTGACTTTTCTTTTTTTTAACCTGAGAGATTATTTCTGATCTGATTTCCGCTATAGCCTCATGGATTAGTTTCTGTACTTCAGTTGCTATCATTTCAGAAATTTCAGGTGTGTGTCTTCTAATTTCCTCTATGGCAGTGTCTCCTGGACTTGTTCTCAGTGGGCTGGAAGCCTGAGATTCCATTTTGGTTCTTCCTCTTGAGGTTTTTTTTATTTCAAAATTTTTTATTTTGTTTTCTCTGATGATCCTTGTGAGTTTTATAGTAGGGAGCTATATCACTACTATCAAGGCCTCTCTAGGAAGAGTCTGTTCTTCAAGGACATCTTCTGTGTGTAGGAGATTCTTGGTTTGTGTCTGCCACAAGACCCTACCTTCCCAATTAATTAAGAGTGGAATGTTGTTATCTGTTTGGCTCAGTCCCCAGTCCTTTGGTGTCGGGCTATCATGAGATTATTATGTCAGAGCTTCCCAGAATTGTTACAGAAGGGGGAACAACTGATTACAGCAGATACGACCTCCTAGCTAAAGTAGTAAAATTAACAAAAGCAAAAACATCAATCAAAATATAGAAACTGACAAACTGTGTTTTGATTTTGTACTTTAGACCAAAAGAGCAGAGTCTATAGTTATATAACAGAACCAATCATAAATTATGTGTTTGTATGCAATGTGTTTCCCCTTGGTAGAGTGATTTTACCCTGTGGTGTGGAAATTTAGGGAGGATAGTGTACAAAACAAAGATAACTGGAAAGGAAGTAGAAGCAATGCTGGAGAACAAAGGACGTTTGAGCAAGGTTTGGGAAACTAGAGAAGGGGGTAGAAAAAAATATGAAGGAGTATTCAAGGGATTATCTGAACTTGGTCTCTGAGTTTGGTGGATAGGATTAGCTTTCTTTGGCTGGAGTTCTCCCTATCTGTTTAGAAAAGAGAGAAAAAAAGAACCAAAGAAAGAAAATAGAAAAAAGAAAAAAATAAATAAATGGAAGAAGAAAAAGAGAAAGAAAAGAAAAAGAGGAGAAAAGAAAATAAAAAACTGAGAGAAAAAGGCCCATTACCATGTCCTGGATTATTCCCAAGCTGGTTGCTGGTCGCTTGGAGGCCTAAATCAGACTTTTCACGACACTAGTCTTGCTTGTTCATCCTGTACGCCTTAGTATGGACCATACTGTGTTGCTGTCATTCCATCTGATCTCTGAGCCTTCCTGAGCAGTTCACCTCAGTCATGGAAGTAGCGATGGGAAGGGCCATTATTTTGGCCTTCCATGGTGGTTCACGTGGGTCACGGTGACCAAGGTGCAATGGGAGGCTCCACTCTTCTCAGGCATGTTTCACCTGTGCTCCTGTGGAGGTCTAGAGCCAATGCAAGAACTGTAATTCAATTTTTAAAAATGTTTTGGAAAGTAATAAATAACAGAACAGCAATGAAGATGAGGTGAGTGTTTAGAAAGAAAAAAAAAGTACAGCATTTTGGGGAGTGATCACTATAACTATAGTTGTTTCTTTTGTCATGTTTGCTTACTTCCTATAACTCCCAATTCCACAGCTCAGTGGCAGCTGCTATTTTTACTGTGGCTTGCTGTACCAGAAGGGTTAAAATGGACCTTGCTTGTGAAATATTATAGATGTACACTTTGACTTGACAGCTCCCTGAAAGACCCTGTCAGAAGCACTTTCAAAAGCATTTAAGGTCATACACTACCAGCATGCCATAGGGAGGATACTGGAAAAATAAATACTATCAGAGAAATCAGAAAGCTTGAGAAGGAGGAGCTTTGGGAGTAAGAAACATGAGAGAATAGAGCCTCTGAAAATCTCATATATACTGGACAAATCTGCATGGAACACATATACCTAAGACCATTCAGAAAAGATCTTATGAAGCTGTAGGCTTGCACCTCTGGCTAGTCCAGGCACTGCAGACACTCAGGAGGTGAAGGCTAAGGCAGAGTTTTAGGTATCCAGACTATATATGAAAGGAATGCTGTAATTCAGAACCAATCTACAAAGACAAGAATATTATTTGTGATTTGTTTTCTTCTTTTTTCTTCAGGCATTTAAGAATATTTCTACAAGGACATTAATCAGATAACTGAAATAACAGAATGGAAATTTCAATGGACATACAGATCAAGTAATACACCTTTGTAAAAATAACATGGAAAAGTATCTAAGCAGATGACTGCAACTCCAAACAAGGAAGAACAGTGAAATTTGGGATGGAACTAAAATCTGATTTCCAGAGTTATTATATTTTACAATTCCAAATGTCAAATTTGCTACCAAAAAAGTTAAGGCATAAAAAGAAACTAAAATGTATGACCCATTTATATGGGAAAAAACAAATTGAAAGAACCATTCCCTGAAGAAAAACAGACACTGGACTTATTAGACAAAGACTTTAAAACCACTTTTCAAAAGCAGAAAAATAAACAAGTAATAGAGCAATTAGAATAGAGAATAGAGCAAATAGACAAGACAAAAAGTAAAATACATGCAAATAGAAAAGAAGAAAGTCTAATTGTCCCTGTTTGCAGATGATTTGGTTCCATACAAACAGATAGAAAAAAAAAAAAAAAAACTAAAGACTCTACCAAACAGCTATTATAATTGATAAATGAATTTAGCAAAGGAGCAGTATACAAAATGAACAAATAAAAATCAGTAACTTTGACATATATCAATCACAAATTTGTTTATAAGGAAATTAGAAAAGCAATCCCATTCAAAATACTTAAAAAATACTTAGAAATAAATTGAGGTGAAAGATTTCCACAATAAAAATTACAAAACATTGAATAAATAAATTTAAGATATAAATGAGTTGGAAAAACTTCCATATTCATGAATAAGAAAAAATAATGTTGTTAAAATGTTCATACTATCTAAAGTAATCTAAAGAGTCTACATAATTCCTAGCAAAATACCAAAGACATTCTTCACAAAACTAGTAAAAACAACCTAAAACACATATAAAAGCATAAAAGAACCCAAATAGCCAAAATAATCTTAAACAAAAAGAGCAAACCTGGGGGCATTATAATACCTAATTTCAAGACATACTCTATAGACCCACAGTGATAAAAAGAGCTTGGGATTGGCAGAGAAAAGAGAAATGACAAATGGAAAAGAATAGAGATCCTAGAAATAAATTCACACCTCTACAGTCAACTGAATCCCTACAAAGGAGCCCCAAAACATATATTGGAGACAGAATAGCCCCTTCAAAATCTGGTGATGGGAAAGCTAGATATCTACATGCAGAAGAATGAAACTTGACCCTACTTTTCACCCCATATAAAACTAATCTCAAAATGCATAGATCAAAGACCTTAATGTAAGACGACAAACTACTCAAAAGTACTAGAAGAAAACATAGGGAACATCAAGATGTTGAAATAGAAAATGATTTTCTGGATAGGACTCCAAAACCACAAAAAACAAAAGTACAAATCAACAGGCAGGATTTACATCAAACTGATAAATTTTTGCACATCAAACAAAACAAATAGCTGAATGAAGAGATAGACAATGTACAGATTGGGAGAAAATATTTGCCAGGCATTCATCTGACAGAAAGGTAATATCCAGAATATATAAAAAACTCAGAGAATCTAAAAATTAAAAAAAGAACAACAAAACATTCAATTTTAAAATGGGCAGACAACTTGAAGGCCACTTTTCAAAAAAAAAAAAAGAAATACAAATGACCAATAAATATATGAATAAGTGCTCAATATATTATACTCAGCATAGTAAAAATCAAAACTACAGTGAGATATCCTCTTACCCAAATTAGAATGGTCATTATTGAAAGAAAACAAAAAATGCTGACATGATGTGGAGGAAAAGAAACCCTTATACAGTGCTGGAATGTAAATTGGAGTGTAAATTAGTATAACCACTGTGGAAAACAGTATGGTGTTTCCTCAAAAAACTAAAAATAAACCTGCCATATTATCCAGTTATTCCATTCCCTGGTATATATTAAATAATATAAAGCCAGTATATGAAAGAGATTCCTGCATGCCAGTGCTTATTGAGGCACTATTCACAATGGTTAAGGTATGAAATAAGTTTAGTGCCCATCAATAGCTAAATGGATAACAAATATATGTTACATATATAAAGAGTGATTGAAAAGCTTTTTTAAATTTATTTTAAAATTTTTAAGTTAAAAAAATTATTACAGTAAAAGATACATTGCTAAGAATGATGGGCTAAGTGTGTTTGAAGCAAGAGGGAGTATGTTGAGTGTTTTCAGGGAAGATTAATGGTAATGTGTCTTTTACTGTAAATTTTTAATCTAAACACTTACAATAATTTTGATCACTTCTGTTGATCTACCGTTTATGAAAATTTCTGTCAAAGCCATAATGGTGTCTCTTCATCCACCTTATTCACCATGTTTGGCATCATGATACTTCTGGCTCTTCCCTAAAGTCCAAATGACCATAAAAGATAAATGTTTTGAATCAGTTCACTACATGGAGACAGTGAGGTCAGCACAACTAAAGAACCTCAAGAAACAGGACTTCCCGAAGTGTTTTAGAAAGTGGCAACAATGATAAGTGTTTGAAGCAAGGGGGAATATTTTAAGGGGGGGTTAAAGGCAATGTGTCTTCTACTGTAGTAATTTTTTAAGTTTAAGCACTCACTGTAATTTATGATCATACATTGTACACAATTGTGTATTATTCAGCCATAAATAAAAATGAAATCTTCTCATTAGCAGCAAAGTAATTTTCTAGAGAACATCATGTTAAGCAAAATACTCCACATGCAGAAATTTAGCTATCACATGTTCTTACTAATATGTGTCAAATGAAATAAATACATACATGTACATACATGCATACATATACACATACATGCATACAGACGTACTAAAAAGTAAAATAGTGAAACAGTGATTACTTGATACTGGAAAGGACGCTAGGAAGAGGAGGTGAGGCAAGAGTGCAAGTGGGATGCTCAGGGTATGATCAATGCACACTGTATACATTTACAGATATACCAGGCTGAATTCCATTAATATTTACAATTAATAAGTTAATAAAATAATTTGTTACTAAAAATGCCAATAATTATCTAATCCTTCAGCTGAGTCATAATCTTTCTGCTGGAAGAGAGTCCTTCCTCAAAGTTAATTGCTGCATAATGTTCAGTGTGGTGTTTGCTGAATGAATATTTTCCCAAAGACCTCATGTATTCATAAACAGAGTTTGTGGAAGGTAATTAGTTTATAGGGGTTTTACAGCTGATTTGATGTTTGGAAAGTGTTATTGGGAGCATAGTCTGGAAGATTTTATCTCCTCCCCGGCTCCTCCTTTCTCTGAATGCTTTCTGGCTCCCATGACATAAGGGGTTTTTTGCCACTATGCCTTTCGGCCATGCCAATCTTTCTTAGAGCTGGCTAACCGTGCACTAAGCCATGAACTCAAGTAAATTTCTCCTCCTCGAGGTGTGGGTTTTAGTATTGTGTCTTGACAATGAGACAGCAACTAAAATACTAAAGTTTAGGGTGACTGTGGCTGTTTCTTAAATTAAGACAAAAAAGAAGTTTCCAGCATTGATTGACTCTTCCTTTCAAAAAATATTTATCCTTAGCATCTGATGCACTTTAATAATAATTTACCCAAAACAAACATTTTATCAAAGTTGGAATCTACACTTTCAAATCCTGCCACTGCTTTATCAACTAAGTTTACATAACCTAAATTCACTATTGACATTTCAGCAATGATCGCATCATCTTCACCAGGCATAGATTCCACATCAACAAACCACCTTCTTTGTTGCTCCAAAAGAAGCAACTCTTCATCCATTCAGGTTTTATCATGAGACTGCAACAATTCAGTCACGTTTTCAGGCTGTGTTTTGAATTCTGATTTGCTTGCTATTTCCACATCTTCCATTACTTCCTCCACTGTAGTCTTTTTTTTATGTTAATACAAAAATGTATATTAGTACTTCGAAATTTTTAACATTTAATTTAAATTTATTTCTTTTTTTTTTTTTTTTTTTGGTGGGTACCGGGGGGTCGACCTCAGGACCTCGCGCGCCAGCAGGCGCCAGTGCCGCTGAGCGATATCACCGGCCCCTTTTTCGTATGTGGGTTCCGGGAGTCGAACTCGGGCCCTTGCGCTTGCCGGGCAGGCGCTTAAGCCGCTGAGCCATCTCACCGGCCCAATTTCTAACTGACACATAGAAAACCTGCAAATTATGTAGTTATCGGGCCCCATATGCTGTTTTGATACATGCATGTTTTGCATAATGTTTAAATTAGGTTAAACATGTCAATCTCTTAAACATGAGTTCTATATTGCAAAAATATTCAAAATCATTTCAAGTTTTTTGAAATGTACACATTTTATTTCTCTGTAGTCATCCTAGTATACAGTAGCACACTTCCACCTCACCTCTTTGAACCCCCACCGGGGATATAGTTCAGTGGCACAAATACCTGCCTGGCAAGTGCAAGGACATGGGTTCAATTCCTGGTACCAAAAAAGAGAAAAAAAAAGTCTTGAACTCCCAAACCTCCGTGGAAGTTACAATCAAATTTCTTCATATTCTTGTTAATGTTAACATTTTGACTTTCTTCTATGAATCACAAATGTTCACGATGGCATCCTGAATGGAGAAAGTCTTTCCAAATATTTTCAATTTACTTTTCTCAAATCTATCAAAGGTATCAGTCTATGACAGCTACAGCCTTATGAAAATATTTTTCCATAAGACATGAAAATCAAATCATTTCTTGAACAATAGGATGCAGAATGGATTTTTATCAGGTATGAAGGTAGCATTAATCACATTATACATCAATATCAAAGCTCATGTGTAACCAAGTGCATTGCCAAAAAGCACTAATATTTTGAAATGATTTTTTTTTATTTTCTGAGAAGCAAGCCTCAACAGTGAGCTTAGTATATTCAATAACCTATGTTACAAACAAGTGTGCAATCATTCCGGCTTGTTGTTCCATTTACATTGCTCAGGCAGAGTACATTTAGTATAATGCTAAAGAGATTTAGCTTTATCAGAATGGTAAATGAGCATTGGCTTCAATTTAAATTTACCAGAGGAATAATATCTAACAAGTGTCAACCTGTCAAGTGTTAGTCCACACTCAGCCCTTCCTCCATTGTCCCCAGGACAGCAGTGCTGTCAAGAGGACTGTAAGTCCATACCTTATGCTTCCTCTATTGCCCTGGGACAGCTTGCCGGTGAGAGGAGTACAATGGTGCTAGCAAGAGGAGTGTAAATTCACGCTCCATCCTTCCTCCATTGCCCTTGGATGGCAGTGCCAGTGATAGCAATGTAAGTTCAAGCTCCTCCCTTCCTCCATTGCCCCAGGACAGTAATATGGGCTAAAGAAGACATGCTGAGGAACAGAAACTTCCTAGGAAAGCCTCAACATCAGTGATCAGGCTACTAACATTAGAAATCTAAAAGCATCAACACAGAAAACAAAATAAAATAGAAAATAGAAAAACAACAAGACAAAAAAGCAAAGTGCAATATCCACCACACAACCCACCCAGGGCAAGTACAGAGCATAAAGAGATAGAGGAAATTGGAAGCCAACAAATGGGACTCTCTGAAATGATAGCAGCAGAAGTGAAAAAGCAAATGGAAGAGGCCATAGAAAAAATAATATCTAAGGGGGGAAAAGAAATGACAATCAAAATAAAAGACATTTAAGCAGACACAGATGAACAAATAGAGGAGCTCAGGAAAACAATGGAAACCATGAATGCCAAACATAGACAAAAAATTGAATCAATGAAAGAGATGCAAACAGAAATGCAGGAGATTAGAAATTCCACTGAAAGTATATGCAGCAGATTGAATGAGGACGAGGATAGTATATCACATCTACAAGACCAGAACACAACTAGCAACCAGGAAAGAAAAAAATCTTAAAAATTGCAAGAGACCATGAAAAATCAATCCAACAGCTACAGAATCAAGCAAAGAAGAACCACATAAGATGATTAGAATCAATGAGAAAGCTGGAGACGTGCAAAAAGCATTAAAAATGTCTTCACAGAAAAAATGGCTGAAAACATCCCAAACATAGATAAAGAATTTGACATACAAATAAATGAAGCATATAAAACTCCAAATAGCCATGATCAAAATAAATCTACACAAAAGCATATAATAATAAAGATTCCAGAAATTCAGTACAAGAACAAAATATTAAAAGTAGTAGAGAAAAGAAAAATATCACCTATAAAGGAAAGCCCATCAGAATCCCAGCAGACTTCTCAACACAAACCCTATAATCAAAAAGAGCTTGGAGTGAAGTATTTCAAGTCCTAAAGGAAAACAATCTTCAAACCAGATTGATACACCCCACAAAACTATCTTTCAAAATTGATGGAGAAATAAGATACTTCCATGATGAAGAACAACTGAAGAAATTCATGATCACCAAACCAGCACTACAAAATGCTCTGAAAGACATTAGAAAGAGGTAACGAAGACCACAAACACAGGAACACCAATAGAAAGAAGCCACAAGGCAGGACAAGCAATTAAACAGAGCAGAAAGACAGGGAACAAGCAATAGGAAAACAACATGAACAAGAAAACCCAATACATATCACTTATAACTATCAACATAAATGGTCTCAGCTCACCAATCAAAAGAAACAGACTGGCAGAATGGATCAAGAAGCAAGATCCAACAATATGCTGAATTCAAGAAACACATTTAATTCAAAAAGAAATTTATAGACTAAAAGTCAAAGGATGAAAAACAATTCTTCATGACACAGGAACCCAGAAAAAAGCAGGGGTAGCTATTCTATTTGCATACAATGCAATCTTTAAGCCAAAACTGATCAAAGAGACAAAGAAGTTTGGTACATACTCATTAAGGGAAAACTGCAAGAAGAAGAGATAACAATCATAAATATGCACCAAACACAGGTTCACCCAATTACATAAAGCAAATATTATCTGACATGAAAAATCAAATAAGCACTAACACAATTGTAATGGGGGACCTTAACACCCCACTCTCACAAATGGATAGATGAACTAGACAAAAATTCAACAAAGAAATATTAGAATTAAACCAATCCTGTGAACAAATGGACTTAGTAGATGTCTACAGAGTGTCCCTCCCCAAAATATCAGATACACATTCTTCTCAGCTGCACATGGGACATGCTCCAAAATAGAACACATATTAGCTGACAAAACATATTTAAGTAAATGCACAGGAACTGAAATCACCCCATGCATACTACCTGATCATAGTGCAATGAAACTGGAAATCAATGACAAAGGAAACCACAAAAACTACATTAACACATATAAATTAAACAGCACCCTACTGAACAACCAATGGGTCACAGAGGAAAATAAAGATGAAATTAAACAGTATATACAACTAAACAATGATGCCAATACAGTATACCAAAACTTATGGGATGCAATGAAAGCATTCCTACAAGGGAAATTTATAGCAATGAACTCCCACATCAGGAAAAGAGAATGAGCTCAAATAAACAACCTAATGTTGAACCTCAAACTTCTAGAAAAAGAACAAATCAAACCCAAAGCTCTTATGAGGGAGGAAATTATAAAGATAAGGGCAGAAATTAATGCAATAGAGACTAAAAATATACAAAGAATTGATGAATTGAAAAGTTACTTCTTCGAAAGAATATATAAAATTGATAAACCATTAGCCAACCTCATCAAAATAGGAAAGAAAAAACACAAATTCAAGCAATTAGGAAAGAAAAGGGGGAAATCACAACTGATCCCACAGAAATCCAGGAGCTCATCAATACCTACTATGAGAACTTATATTCTAATTAGATGGAAAACACAGAAGAAATGGAAAGATTCCTAGACACAATCCAGCTGCCCAAACTAAATCAAGAAGATGTAAAAATTCTAAATAGCCCAGTGTCAGCCAATGAAATTGAAAATGTAATAAAAAGTTTACTAACAAAGAAAAGCTGAGGCCCTGATGCATTCAGTGATGAATTCTATAAAAAATTTAGAGAAGAACTAATTCCACTATTGCTGAAACTCTTTAAAGAAATTGAAAGGGAAACAACTTCAAAGTCATTCCTGAAACAAGTATTACCCTGATTCCAAAAGCAGAGAAGAACACAACCAAGAAAGAAAACTATAGGCCAATTTTTGCATAGATGCAAAAATCCTCAATAAGATATGGGCAAAAAGAAAGCAGCAAATCATCAACAACATGACCAAGTAATATTCATTCCAGGAATGCAGGGATGGTTCAACATATGCAAATCAAAAAATGTAATACACCATATTAACAGAACCGAAGATAAAAATCACATGATCATATAAATAGATGCAGAAAAGCATTTGACAAAGTCCAACACTCATTCATGATAAAAACCCTACAGAAAATTGTAATAGAAAGTCTTTACCTCTATCTGATAAAAGCCATCTATGACAAACTAACAGCTAATATCATATTAAATGGTCAAAAAGTGAACACAGTCACTCTAAAATCAGGAACAAGACAAGGATGTCCATTATCATGACTCTTATTCAATACAGTTCTGGAAACATTAGCTAGAGCAATTAGACAAGAGAAAAAGATATAAGGAATAAAGATAGGAAAGGAAGAAGTTAAATTATTATTTGCAGATGACATGATACTTTACATAGAAGAACCCAAAAACTCCACCAAAATACTTGTAGATTTAATATCCAAATTCAATAGCATAGCAGGATACAAAGGCAACACTCAAAAGTCATTATCATTCCTGTACACAAGCAACAAACTCACAGAGAGAGAAATTAGGGAAAGCACACTCTTAATGATGACATCCAAAAAAAGTGAAATATTTAAGATCAAATTTAACAAAGGATGTAAAATATCTATACAGGGAAAATTACAGTACCCTAAAAAAAGGAGATTGAAGAGGAATATTGGAAAATGGACAGATATCCCTTGCTTATGGGTAGGAAGAAATGGCATAGTGAAAATGGCCCTACTCCCAAAACTGCTATACAGATTTAATGCAATCCCAATTAAAATACCATTAACATACCTCACAGATCTAGAAAAAACATTCCTAAAATTCATTTGGAATCAGAAAAGACCTAGAATAGCAAAAGCAATTCTGGGCAACCAAGGCAAGTCAGGGGGCATCATATTCCCAGACCAAAATTTTACTACAAAGCTACTGTGATAAAATCAGTATGGTTTTTACAAATAAAACAGGCCTGAGGATTAGTGGAACAGAATAAAAGATGCAGATGCATCCCCAAACACATTCAGCCACCTTATCTTTGACAGAGGAGCCAAACATGTTCATTGGAAGAAAGATAGTTCTTTAATAAATTGAGCTGGAAAAACTGGCTCTCCACATGCCAAAGATGTTTTAGTCTATCACCATGTCTATCACCATGAGCTAAACTAAAGTCCAAATGGGTCAAAGATCTGCATATTAAAACAGAAACACTAAATTTACTGGAAGAGAAAACAGACAGAAATCTCAAACACATAGGAGTAGGCAGAGAGTTCATGAACAAAACCCAGACTGAAAGGGAACTAGTACAAATAATCAACAAATGGTATCTCACCTTATTAAAAAGCTTTTGCAGGACAAATGAAATCACCAACAGAGTGAAAAACAACCCACAGAGTGGGAAAAATATAGCCAGTTGTCCCACAGACAATGGACTTATACCTAGAACATACAAAGAATTGAAAAAAATTAGATCCCCCAAATTCAAAGACCCAACTTAGAAATGGACATCTGAGATGAATATGCACTTCTCAGATGAAGAAATGCAAATGGCAAATAAATATATAAAAAACTGTTCAACATCATCAGTCATTTGAGAGATGCAAATTAAAACAACACTGAGATGCCATCTCACCCCAGAAAGAATGGCTATTATAAAAAAAAAAAATCAACAGATAAATGCTGGAGGAGCTGTGGGGAAAAAGGAACACTTCTCCACTGTTGGTGGGAATATAGACTGGTGCAATCACTGTGGAAATCAGTGTGGAGAGTCCTTAAAAAACTAGGATTATTGGTCCCATTCAACCCAGCTATTCCCCTTCTGGGTACCTTCCCAGAAGAATTAAAAACATCATACCACAGTGATATATGTGCACTGATGTTTATAGCACCACAATTTGTAATAGATTCATATTGGAAACTACCCAGATGCCAATCAACCGAGGAATGGATAAAAAAGATGTGTTATTTTTATATATAATGGAGTACTACTCAGTTACAAAGAAGGATAAACTGGAGACTTTTATAGGTAAGTGGATGCTACTCTAGACCATATTCCTAAGTGAAGTAAATCAGACACATATGTGTAAACATCGTATTGTCTCACTAGTGTGAGGAACTGAACAAGTAAATAGGATCTGAAATGTACAATAGATATTGTGAATTGGGAAGAAACTGTTCAAAAGAAAAGACAAACTGTGATGAGGGAAAGGAAGAAAGGGAAAAAGAAAAAATACATTTATGCACAAGATAGTTAAGATAGTTATACCCCTAGCTTCTCTTATTTCCTTGAAAAGAATGTTTTGTGTTAATATTGTTTGAACAAGATATCTTGCCTATATCTTGTACTCTGAATAACTACTATGAAGACAACAGTATTCAAAGTATCAACTATTGTAACTGTCCTACTAACCTGTTTTAAAACTTGGTTTCATTGTTATGTTTATCTGTTTTCTCTTTAAAATTAAAAAAACTAAATAAAATAGAGTCAACCTGTCAGAGGCTTTGAAGCCAGGTATTGACTTCTCTTCTCTAGCTGTAAAAGTCCTAGAAGAAATTTTTGAAGAATCCTTGAATCTTTATAAGCTATTTATACACATTGAAAATCTGTTTATTATGCCCAACTTTATCATTATTTTAGTTAGTTGTTCTGGATAATTTTCTGTGGTATCCACATCAGCACATGCTGCTTCACTTGCACTTTTACATTATGGAGATTGTTAATTTTCTAAAAATTCATGAACCTCCACTAGCTTCCAACTTTCCTCTGCTGTTTCCTCACATCTCTCATGCTTTACAGAATTAATTCCTTGCTCTGTATTAAAATGTTAGTTTCAGGGAAATTTGTGACTGGCTTGATCTGTTTAAACAACTGAAACATCTATATTAGCAGTAAGATTGCTTCTCACTTTTCTGTCTTTCATGTGTTCACAGGAGTAGCATTTCTATAGTCCTTCAAGAACTTTTCCTTTTCATTTTTAAATTGGTTAACTGATGCTCTTGGTCAGTCTCAGCTTTTGATATGACCTTTCTCACTAAATCTTTTATAGTTTTTTATTTGAAGTGAGAGACCTACAACTCTTCCTTTCACTTGAAAACCTATAAGTCACTATAAGGTTTCTAATTAGATTAATTTTAATATCATGTCTTGTGCACTAGGAATGCCTGAAAAGAAAGAGAAAGAGAAAATAAATGATTAGTGGAGCAGTGAAAACAAACAAAATGTTTGTCACATAACTGTGCTATCTTATGCAGGCATAGTTGTTGGTACTCCAAAACAAATACAAAAGCAATTTAGAGGATCACCATAACAAATATAAAAATGATGAAAACCTTTATATATTATTAGAATTACCAAAATATGACACAGACACTTGAAGTAAGGGTACACTTTTGTAAAAAAAAATTGCATACTGAAAGAGTTGCCTAAGGCATTATTTCCACAAACGTTCAATTTGTAAATAAAAAAAAAGTGACACCAGTGAAGCATGATAAAGTGAAGCACAACAAAATGAAGTATCCTTGTATATCACAAGAGGTTAAAATGGTGCAACCATTATATGAAAACATGTGATAGTTCTTAATAAAACTAAAAAAAAATAATATATAATTCAATATATAATATATAATTCGACAATATCATTTCTGAGTATATAACCAAAAAATTTTAAAACAAGATCTCAGATATTTGCACATTCATAATCATACCAGCAACACTCATAATAGCTAAAAGTAAAAACAACCTAAATGTCCATTGATACATGAATGGATAAACAAAATGTGATATATACCTAAAATTGAACATTAATCTGTCTTTAAAGGGAAGAAAAAATTTAGTCATAAGTTAACATGGATGAAACTTACAGCCATTATGTTAAGACAGTCATAAAAGTGATACTCTACGATTCTACTTACATAGAGTATAAAAAGTCAAATTCATAGTAACTCATAAATGCAAATCTGCCTTGACAATGGAAATAATAAATATTACAGCAGAAGTAAAATAGAAAATAGAAAAACAATAGAGAAAATTGAAGGAATTAAAGATTGATTATTCAAAAAGTTAAAAATATTGAGAAATCAGTATCTACATTGACAGTTACATCAATAGTTATGTCCTCACTTTCATTTCTGATTTTAATTAAATGCTTCCTCATTCTTTTTCTTAGTGAGTTTAGCTAAATACTCACCTTTGTTTTATGTTTTTGAAGAACTATTCTTTGCTTTCTTTGATTCCTCTTTATTCAGTCTATGAGTAGGATACCAAATACTGAAAAACACAATACAAATAAAGAGAACAACATACTAGTAACACTTGTAAGCATGTATTATAGGTTAGAGAAAAAATGTCCCTCCAAAAGTCTTGTGTGTTTGGAGGGTAAATGGATCATGTAGGCACTATAATAATCAGTATATTCATCCACTAATGAGTTCAGCAGCTGAGGGTGCTTTTAGAAGATGGAGACTGGCAAAGGCAAATCACTGAGGGCATGACCTGGAAGGGTGTATCTCCTTCTCCCTTGCTCCCTTTTTTCTGCTTCCTGGCTGCTATGATACAAGCAACTTTCCTGTCAGACCCTTCCACCACCCCTTTATGTCTTAGAGCCAGTCAACTATAGACTGTATTTTCTAAAGACCATGTGCCAAAGTAAAACCCTCCGCCTTTAACTTGTGGGGGTGTTAAGAACTTTGACCCAATGATGAGAAAGTGACTACTACAAAATGAATATAGTAAGCCTCATAAACATACTAGCAATCAAATCCAACAGAATATTCAAAGAACCATAAGCCATGATGATCAAGTGGAATTTATCTTGGGATTGTAAGAATGAGTTCACATATGAAAAGCAATTAATAAATTATGCAACAATAAAAACATTAATAGAAAGAAGGAAAACAAAATATGTAATCATCTCAATGGACAGAAAAAAATAAAATGGACAAAAATCCAAACCTTTTCTGTTTTGAGTTGAGCAGCTTTCCTCTGCCATGCTCTTCCACCATGCCAATGAATCATGCATGAACTGAACCCTCTGAAACAGTAACCCAAATTAAACCCCCCATCCTTTCAGTTGTGGATATTGGGTATTTGGTGCTACTAACAGGAAATCTGAATACTACAGAAAGTTTTTACAGGAGATGTGAGATCATTGCTCTGACTATATCTAGCCATGTGATCGGAAGCCTTTGGAACTGGCTTGTAGGAGTTTGGAAAGATTTGAAAATGCTAGCTAGAGAATCCTGAGAACACTATGATGGCCAATTCTGTGGTTATCTTAGAGCCCAGTGGTAGGGTGATACATGAAGCTGTGAGAATGAATGCACAGATGCAGTGGACACTCCAGGAAGTTGGATATACCAAGAACGTAGGTGCCTGCTAATGAATGCTGTAGATAGTGAGCAGAACCAGCTCAAAAATTGGCTATGTGGGCTATGACCAGCAATGTCATAGGGACAGGGCTGCCCAAAGCCTTTGAAGCTCCCATCTCACCACCATATGTTCTAGGTGCTGGAAATAGAGCTACAGAATTTAATGTTTGCCCTCTGGGTTTTAGTCTTACTTTGACATGATTCCTTTTATGTCCCCATTCCTCCCTTTTGAATGGAAATTTTAAGCTGTGTCACTGTACGTTGGAAGTATTTAACTTTTTCTTTGATTTGTATGAGAGTTCACAATTAAGAGTTTGCCTTGAGTCTCTGATGAGACTTTGGGCTTGGGCTTTTTAACAATGTTGGAACTATTGAGATTTGACAACTCCTAGAAATGAACTAAATGTATTTTGCATGAGATGGGCATGAGCCTTTTGGGGGCCAGTTTCAGATCTAAAATGTCCCTCAAATGTCTCATGTGTTCATAGGTGGGGATTTTGGAAAATGATTGGATCAACTGAGTGCTATACATATCAGTGAATTAGTCCACTGTAAGAACATGGCTGAATTTGGTATTAAGAGGTAGAGTCCAATGAAATAGGTAGGTCACTTTGGACATGGCTTTGACCTTTGGAGGGTTTATCTCTCACTCTGCTCCTCTCTCTCACTCTCTCTCTATTCTTATTCTTTTTTTTTTGGTGGGTACCAGGTGTCGAACTCAGGACCTCACGTGCCAGCAGGCGCCCATGCCACTGAGTGATATGACCAGCCCTTTTTTCGTATGTAGGTACCGGGAGTTGAACTCAGGACCTCGTGCTTTACAGGCAGGTCCTTATGCCACTGAGCTATCTCACCTGCCCTTCTATTCTTATTCTTATTCTTATTCTTATTCTTATTCTTATTCTTATTCTTATTCTTCTCCCTGGCTCCCTAGGTTGAGAATCTTTCCTCTGCCATGCCCTTTCACTGTGCCTTTTCTGTCTTAGAGTCCGCTAAACATGCATGGACTGAAACCACGAGCCAAAATAAACTTCTCCTCCTTAAAATAATCGAACATCATTAATTAAAATGCTCATAAAATTAAAAATATAATAGGTTTTACTGAACATAAAAGAAGGTATTTATGAAAAACACAGCTGACAGCACATTCAATGATGAAAGACTGAAACTTTTTTCCAAAAGATCAGTATCTATACAAGGATTCTCATTTCTGCCACTGCTATTCAATATTGCACTAGATGTTTTAGGAAGAGCAGCTAGGCAAGAAAAATAAGTCACTCAAATTTGAAAGGAAGAAGTAAAACTCTCTCTTATTTGCAAATGAAAATGTTATATATATAGAAAATCCTAAATAATACAAAAAATAAAAGTTATTACTGCTAATAAATCAGTTCAACACAGGTTACAGAATATAAGATCAGAACATAAATATGAATTTTATTTCTAGATACTGGCAATAAATAATTTTAAAAGAAATCAACACAGTAATTCCACTTAAAATATCATCTAAAATAATATATTTTGGAATTCATTTAATAAAGAAGGTACAAGATTAAAACTATAGGACATATTTTAAATAATTTAAAGAAGACATAAGGAAATGGATTGGAAGAAAATTTTTTTAAATTTACTATTACTTTAATACACTGCTTTAATTGACATGTAATATTTATACATATTCATGGAGTATATTTAAATATATGTATACAATATACAATAATCAGATGAAAGTACATTGAAACATTTGTCACTTCATATTATTGGGAACACTCAAAAACCTCTTGATCAGCTACTTTTTGGGTTTTATTTTTGAGAAATGGTCTCTCTCTGTAGTTTAAGATGGTGTTGAACTCACTTTATAGTCCAAACTGGGCTCAGACTCATGGCAAACCTCCTGTCTCAGACTCCAAGGAGCTGGGATTACTAGCATGTGCCACCATGTCTGGTTCTACCGGCTATTTTGGAACATGCAATTTCTTGTTATCAATCGTAGTTATCCTACTGTGTTGTAAAAAGTTAGGAGTTATTCTTCCTACTCAACTATAATCCTGTGCCTATTAGTCGTTCTCTCTCCAGCTACCATCTACACTTCCTTTTGCAGGATCTGATCACTGTTATGTTTTCTTTTTTATCTTTTTTATATTAGTCATTCTAATTGGGGTGTAATTGTACCTCATTGTGGTTTCGATTTGCATTTCCTAGTGATTAGTGATGTTGAGAATTTTTAACATATTGATTGTTCATCTCCTTGTATTCTTTTGAGAAATGTCTTTTAAGGTTTTTTTATTCAGTTTTAATTGAATTATTTAAGGGTTTTTGTTTTGTTTGATATTAGGCATTGCTTTTTATTTTGCTTTAGTAAGAATAGGTTTCTTTTTTTATTTTTTCCTGTTGAATCATTTGTGTTCCTATGTATTTGATACATTAATCCCCTTTTTCAAGAACAATTTGTTAATGTTTCTCATTCTGTACATTGTCCACAAACTCTGTTGATTGCTTCATTTGCTAGTTAGGGGCTTTTTAGTCTGAAATAATACCATTTGTAAAACTTTGCCTTTGGTACCTGTACTGGGGGTCATATCCAAAAGTATCTTTGCCAAGAAGCAAAAGAAATCTTTGTCCTGAAGTTTTAGGGGGTTTTTTTTGTTTGTTTTTTGTTTTTTGTTTTGTTTTTGTCTTTTTTGAGACAGGGCTTCACTATGCAGTTCAGGTTGGCCTTGAACTCGCTTTGTAGCCAAGGCTGGTCTTGAACTCACGACAATCTTCCTGCCTCAGCCTCCCAAGTGCTAGGATTATAGGCATGCACCACCACACCAGGCAAGTCCTGAAATATTTTGTCTATTTTGGTCTTTACATTTCAGTATTTGATTCATTTTGAGATGTTTTTATATATGGTGAGAGGGGACTAGATTTTTTTCTACATATAGACATCCATTTTCCCAACACCATTTATTGAAGAGACTGTCCTTTCTCTAATGTATGTTCTTCATGCTTTTGTCAAAAAATCAATTGACTAGATATGTGGATTAATTTTCTGGGATCTCTCATTTGTTTCATTGGTTGCTGTTCTGTTTTTTGCAAGTGTCATGCTGTTTTGGTTACCACATATTTGTAGTATGCTTTAAAGTCAAGTAGCTTATTGCTTCCAGCTTTTTTGTTTTTGCTGAGGATTATTTTGACTATTTGAGCCCTCTTGTGCTTACATGAGTTTTAGAACATTTTTCTATTTCCTTGAAGAATGCCATCCATATTTTTATGGGAATTGAATTGAATCTGTAGATAAGTTTGGGCAGTATAGTCATTTTAACATTAATGCTTGCAACCATGAATATGAGATGTTTTCAATTTTTAAATTATTTGTTCTGTTTCTTTCATTAGTTTCTTTTATCAGTGTTTTTAGTCCAAATGGCAATGCAGTCCTTGTTCCCAACTGAAACCTCTTGAGCCTGGTCTTTACCAGCCACATTTCTATCAACATTCTGATTTTCTGAGCTCTGATTAGAATCTCCCATCAGACTCAGTTCACAGGATTCTAAAGTTGCTTCTCCAGCTAGCATTTCCAAATGTTTCCAAACTCATCATGCAAGACATTTCCAAAGGCTTCTTAATCACGTGGTCAGGTAGTCAGAGCAAGGACCCTACTCCTGGTAGCAAACTCTATCTTAGTTACTTCCTCATTGCTGGGACTAAATGTGATGACACCCACAAGTTAAAGGGGAAGAGATCTATTTTAGGTCACAGTTTGTAGAGATTTCAGTTCATAGTCAGCTTGCTCCAAGGTAGTGCACCATGACACAGGGGTATGGCAGAGGACACTTTCTCATGGATGGCAGGCAGGAATTAGGAGCCACTAAGGGATGAGGGGTATACACACACACACACACACACACACACACATATATATATATATCTTTCCAGGCCAAGCCCATAGACACCCACCTCTTCCTACCAGGCTTCAACTCTCAACATCACACCCAGCTATGAACTCATCAGTGGACTAATCCAGTATCACACCCATGATCCAGTTACCTCCCAAAATCCCTACTTATGAGCCCATGAGGCTTTGGTGAGGATATCAAGATATAAGCCATAACAATTTCTTTAATCTCCTTGTTTAAATTTATTCCTGGGTGTTTCATAGCTATTTGGTTACTTTCTTGATTCATTTTCATCTAGTTCATTATTAGTGTACGGAAATACTACTGATTTTGTGTGTTGATCTTATATCCTGCAAATTTATTTAATTTGTTTATTAATTTTAATAGTTTTGGTGGAATCTTTACAGATTTTTCTTTATATGTCATCTGGAAGCAGAGATGGTTTGGCTTTTTTTCCAATTTTTGTGTCCTTTATTTCTTTCTCTTGTGTATTTCCTTTTTTTTTTTTTGTGGTTACCAGGGGGTCGACCTCAGGACTTCGTGCGCCAGCAGGCGCCCATGCCGCTGAGCGATATCACAGGCCCCTTTTTCGTATGTGGGTTCTGGGAGTCGAACTCGGGCCCTCGCGCTTGCCGGGCAGGCGCTTAAGCCGCTGAGCCATCTCCCCGGCCCCTCTTGTGTAATTTCTTTAATTAGGACAACCAGTACTATCTTGAATAAGAATGAAAAATGAACATCCTCATCTTGTTTTTGTTTCTTAGAAGAAATATTGTTACCTTTTTCAACATTCACTATGATACTAGCTGTGGATTTCTCATATATGGCCTTAATGTTTTTGAGGAACATACTTTTTATACCCAATTTGTAAAGAGCTTGTATTATTACTGGATGCTGAACTTGCTGAGTACATTTTGAGTTTTGAAATGACTATATGGTTTGTGTCCTTCATTTTTGATTATTACATTTATTGATTTCTGCATGCTGAAGCATCATTGTATTACTGGAATAAATACCACTTGAACATAGTCTAAAATCTCTCTGATGTGTTATTGGTATTAATTTGCTAATATTTTGTTTAACATTTTGGTATCTATGTTCATCAAAGACATTAGTCTGTAACTTTTGGTGCTCTTGCTATTTTCTTGTCAGTTTTTGATATCAGTGTGAAGCTGATACTATTTAGTGAGTTTGAAGGAATTCCTTTCCTTTAAATATTTTTGGAATAGTTTTGAAAATTTCATCTTTAAAAGTTTGGTTGAATTGAATAATATGACCATCTAGTCTTAGTACTTTAATGGATAAGAGACATAACTTCTTTCCATTTTTACTAGGTTTTTCAGTTTCTTGGCATAAGTTTGTTAGTAATATTCCCTAATAATTTCTATAATATTAGTTGTGATATAGCCCTTTTATCTCCACAATATTATTTGGTTCAGGGTTAGGTGCATATATAATAAGAAAGTATATCCTAAGTGAACTGACCATATTTTTCATTAATAATGACCTCTTTTGTCTCTTTTCAGTTTTTGTTTTAAAATTTATTTCATCTGAAATGAGCTTAGTTACCTCTCCTCACTTTTGGTTTCTGTTTGTGTGCAATAATATGTTTCTATCTTTTCACTTTCAATCTATATATGTCTTTACCACTAAAGTGAGCTTCTCATAGTTGCCTATAGTTGAATCTTGTTTTAAAATCCATTCAACCAGTCTATATTTTTAATTAGGGAATTTATTCTATTTACATTCAAGAATATTACTGATGGATAATAATATACTACTGTCACTTTGGTGATTTTTTTCTAGTTTTGCATGTTGTTTGTTCCTTTATTCTTCTCATATGATTAAATTTTAGGTTTGGTGATTGGCTATAGTTATAATGTTTAATAACTATCTCCTTTGTATATCTACTCTACCAGTGGATTACATATATTTGAGGGTTTTCATGTTTTTACCTATAATCATTTCTAGAGGTAGAATTTTCTTAAGCATTTCTTGTAAGACCACTCTAGTTATGAATTCCTTCTGGTTTTGCTTGCTTAAGAAAACCTTTATGTATTCTTCATTTCTGAAGATAGCTTTTTGGGATATACTATTCTTGCCTGGAATTTTTTTTCCTTCAATACTCTGAATATATGATTCCATTCTCTGTCAAGAAATTTAATGTTTGCCTAACAGGATTTCCCTTATATGTGGATTAGTGTTTGCCCCTGCTGCTATTGTAGTTCTCTTTTTCTTTCACTTTTGACAGCTTGATGAGCTGCCTCAGAAAGAGCTTCTTTGAGTTGAACCTGATTGGGATTCTTTGGGCTCTGTGGATTTTGATGTCTATATATCTCTCAAGACATGGGAGGTTTTCAGCTACCATTTTATGAAATATTCTTCCTGTGCCTTTCTCTAACTGTTCTTCTGGATCTCACACAATGTGAATACTTTTTTAATATCTTCAATAAATTACATAAGCTTTCTTAACTTATTCATTCTTTTCTTTTGACTAATACAAAATACCTGTAGTAAAATTCATAAACACTTTCTTCTGCTTCATCTAGTTTGCTTTAGTAACTTTTCATTGTATTTTTTACTTTGTTAATTAAATTATTTAGATGCAAATTTTCTAATTGGTTTTTTTTAATGATTACCTCTGTTGAATTTCTCATTCATGTCATGAGTTGTGGTCCTGATTTCATCGAATCATTTGCCTGTGTTCCCTTGAATCTCACTGAGATTCCTTTAGATCGTTATTTTGAATTCCTTTTCAGTCATTTTGTAAGTTTACTGCTCTTTGGGACTGTTAACACAGAATTGCATTTCCTTGGAAGAGTCATGTTTCCACGCTTTTTCGTATTTTATGGTCCTATATTGATAGCTGTGCATCTAGTACAATAGTAGCCTTTTTCAACTTTAGAGTTTTTTTTTTCCCTTCATAGGAAAAATTACTTTTCTTATGGATGATTGTTATGGTAAAGTTTAGGTACTGTGTGTTAGTTTTGTCTCTATCTGGACAAAATAGTGTGGTTTCTGTGGAATTTTTTGCCATGATTCTTGTCAGCAATATCTGTGATTATCTCAATGGCATAGGCTGTGGGTATTTGTGACCACAGTGATCTTGATAGTTTATCTAGAGAAAACAACTGCTGTCTGTCTGGCTGTCGGGCTGGATAAAGATGCCTGTGGTTGTTTTAGGGTCTCCAGTGGCTAGCACTGCCATCTGGCTGACTGTTGAGTTGGACTCAGACTCATGATGGCACTGTAGGCCAGCCAACTGTTCATCAGGCTCACTAAAGTTGCAAGGCCATCATTTTAATGGCAGTGAGTTAGGCTCTGACAGGCACAGTGAGTGGGAGCCAATTGTGCAATGTTCTTACCAGGAGTGAAGATGGTAGGGCTGTCATCTGGCTGCCTGTCAAGCCAGGAATAGGCATACATGGGTGTGTCAGAAAACCACTGGTTTATTAGATTCCCTTATATTGGCAAGTCTGCCTGTTCCCTCTGGTATGGGGTTCCCATGTGGGTTTGGAAACTATATCTAACCCTTTTTGCTGGGCCTAAGCTACAAGAAGGCAGAATAATTGTATTTCAGCCACCCCTTTGAGTTACTCCCAGAATGGAGATACTCTGTGACTAATGCTACCCAGGGTGGGACAGGCTTTAACAGTGGATCTATTTTTAATGTGGCAAAGAGCCATAGCAGTTATGTCATGGAGGTTGTAGGGAATAAGATATAGGTTCATACTCTGTGGCAATCCAACCATGTGAACCCCAAATAATTATCCAAATTATGTTCAGGTATTTTGAGGGCTGCAGGAGACTCCTATTCGGTCATATGCAGTGGCAGTAGTGACCACTGAGGGTCTCCACCTCACCTTTTCCCCTACAAGGAGATATCTTTCTTGGCTCCAAGCTGATACAGGAAAGAGAATGCGGGAGAGGCAAGGTGCCTCAGTTTACTCTGTCTGGGATTTCTAGGGTTTTCACATTCTAAAGGAATCTTGTAACCTCTGTAATTATTTCCAGTATACTTCTTCAGTTCCTTCAATCAGGATATAGTTATTTATTCTTTTAGATTTTTGTCTCTTTTTGTGGGAGGGACCAGAATCTAACAAGTTCATTCATCCATCTTGCTAATCTGCAGGTAGATAGCGCAGAGTGGGATGGTAAATCTTCACTGCCCCTTGCATGGTTTACATTCCCAGGGTCAATTCATAATCAAGATGATCTCTCCAATTCTACCAACTTTGTTTTATTTCATCCAGTGAACAAGAAGAAACTACTTGGAAGTTTAATAGTTTTACTCCCCAAATTAATCTATAGATTCAGTGTAATCCCTGTCAAAATCTGACCAAAGTGTTCTACAGAAAAATGGAAGTTGATCTTAATATTTATGAGTAATTTGACTACTTTGAGTCAAAACAATCTCGAAAAGGAGAACAAATTGGGAGGATTCACACACCCCAATTTGAAGCCTTATTCCAAATCTACAGTAATCATGAAAGTTAGATATTGTCTTTGAATAGATGTATAGATCAATGGAATAGAGTTTTTTTTTTTTTTTTTTTGTGGGTACCGGGGGGAAGACCTCAGGACCTCGCGCGCCAGCAGGCGCCCGTGCCACTGAGCGATATCACCGGCCCCTTTTTCGTATGTGGGTTCCGGGAGTCCAACTCGGGCCTTCGCGCTTGCAAGGCAGGCGCTTAAGCCGCTGAGCCGTCTCACCGGCCCCGCTGAGCCGTCTCACCGGCCCTGGAATAGAGTTTTAAACCCATAAATAGGGCTGGTGAGATGGCTCAGCGGCTTCAGCGCCTGCCCAGCAAGCGCGAGGGCCCGAGTTCGACTCCCGGAACCCACATACGAAAAAGGGGCCAGTGATATCGCTCAGCAGCACGGGCACCTCCTGGCACGCGAGGTCCTGAGGTCGACCCCCCCGGTACCCACAAAAAATAAATAAATAAATAAATAAATAAATAAATAAATAAAAATAAACCCATAAATAAACTCATACATCTGTGGTCAATATCATGATGACAAGGGTTCCAAAACCGTTTGATAGGGTAGGAACAGTCTCTTTAAAAAGTGGTATTGGGCACATGCAAAAACTGATGTTGAATCTTTACCTTATGCCATGTAGAACAATTAACTCAAAGTGAAAAAATTTAAATATATAACTAAAAACATTATACTCTTCTAAGAATAATCACAGACAAAAAAATTATGTTGAACCATTATATGACACCATGTAAAATAATTAACTGAAAGTGGATCAAAGATCTAAACAAGAGATACTACCATAAAATTATTTGGAAAAAACTGTAGGCATAAATCTTTATGATCTTGGAATTGGCAACTGTTTCTTGGATATGATAAAAATGAACAAGCAACAAAAGATAAAACAGAAAAACTAGGTTTCATCAAAATTAAAATCTTTTTGTAGCAAAGGACACTATTAAAAATACAAAGTGGGCCGGTGAGATGGCTCAGCGGCTTAAGCGCCTGCCTGGCAAGCGCGAGGGCCCAAGTTTGACTCCTGGAACCCACATATGAAAAAGGGGCCGGTGATATCGCTCAGCGGCACGGGCGCCTGCTGCCGCACGAGGTCCTGAGGTCGACCCCACGGTACCCACAAAAAAAAAATACAAAGTAATTCATAATAGAAGAAAAGTTGCAAATGACATATGTGATAAGCATCTAGTATGTCATTCATAAAAAGAAACCTTACAACTCAACAGCAAAAACACAAACAACTGAAGTTAACCACTTAACAGTTTACCATGGGTGTCATTCAGGCAGCACATTTTTTTATGTAATAACTATCCCAAGCAATGCTCTGGCAGATGTCATTTCAACTGGTTGATTCTTGTATTGAATAAATTTGATAAAATTATTGTTTTTATATTTTCTGTTATATTATCTTATAAAATTACCAAAACAATATTCAATTTTTGGTCATCCTGTATTTAAATAATTAGACTAGTAAGTGATTAAAATTGGGTCAAGGACTTGAAAGGATATTAACCCAAAAATGATAAAAATTATAAAAATAGCCAGTAAGAACATGAGTAAAATTTCAATATCAATATCATGAAGGAAATACAAATCAAGCTGCAATAAAATGATACAACACATACACAAAGGTATCTATAATTTAATAAAAAATAAGCACTTGATAAGGTGTGAAGAAAGTGAAAACCTCATACGCATCTAATGCAAATGAAAAATGGTACAACTGTTGGAAAAAGTTTGATGATTCCTCAGCACGTCAAACTCAACCTATTATTTAGAAATCCCACATATGTTTAGACAAAAAACTTGCACATAAATATTCCTAGCAGCATTACATTCACCATAAGGTGGGAAAACCCAGGTGTTTTTCAACTGATAAATGAATAAGCACAATGGGGTGTATCCATGCAGCAGAATATCATTTGACAATAATATATAAATGAAGTCTTGATAAATTCTCCAATATGGATGGACATCACAGTTACTGAAAGAGGAATGTTGAAGTATGGAAGTATAACAATGGCTCCTAAATCATATTTTCTTTTAGGTAAAATACTTAAAAATTACTTAAAGACTTCCTTGATCCACATGTTACTTTAAAGGATGATATTTAATCTCTAAAGATTTTGGGCTTTTTCATCAGTCTTCTTGTTATTAATTTCAATTTTAATTTTATTGTGGTTCAAAAAATACTTGATATGGTTTCTCTCTTTTAAAATACATAAAATTATGTTGCATGGTTGAATGTTTCATGTGAATTTGAGAAGAACATGCATTCTGCTCTTTTTGGAGGAAGTGGTCTATATATTCAATTAGATCCAGTAGATTGAGAGGGAAGTTTTTCATTTTGATAAAGAATATTTAAAGAATAAAGACAAAGGGTGGGCCAGGTGGCACACACCTATAGTCCCAGCACTCAGGAGGCTGAGTCAGGAGGATCACTGTAAGTTCAAGGCCAGCCTGGCCTGCATAGTGAGTTCAAGGTCAGCCTGGACTACATAGTGAGACTATGTCTCAAAAAAAAAAAAAAAAAAAAAAAAGAATAAAGATAAATATCTTTCTCTACCATCATACTTAATACTGAGGAACTAACTGCTTTCCCTCTAAGATCAGAAGCAAAGCAAGAATGACCCATCACTATTTCTATAACATTACAAGTAAAAAGAGGTACTGAAATCATGAGCCTCTTGCTATGATGCACGAGAAGGAATTCAGGGGATTATTATTATTTGAAATCTTTGGGATTTTCTACATAGACAAGCATAGCACGAAAAAATTCTTTCTTCCTTTCCATGTATACCATGTTTATGTCAGATATTTTGATTACTTCTGATATTTTATAAGTAGTAAAGAACTAACACAAAAAATGTTTCTTTTTCTGGTTAAAATGTGAAGCATACTCCATTATCCTATCTCCCAATGAACACAACTAAACTTCCTGTACAAGATGTATGGGACAGGGCCGGTGAGGTAGCTCAGGGGCATAAGCGCCTGCCTGGCAAGAGCGAGGTCCTGAGTTTGACCCTCGGTACCCACAAAAAAAAAAAGATGTATGGGACAATTATCTTAGAATTCTGCAAAGCAAATAGCATCAGGTAAATTATGATAAGAAAACAAGCCTTGAAGTACAACCAATTCACCAGTGAGTTTCTTGTATTCTGTTTTTCTTGTTTTTCCTATGATGGACTAAAAGGCAATACAAAGTGTAGAACTGCACAAGAAGTGACAGAAAGAACTTCATGGGAAGCCCTACCATTTTGGTTCCAAGGTCAGTTAATGAAAATACAGAGGTAGAAGGAAGAGAATCTCTTGTTGTTTTCCTTTTTCTTTTTCTTTTTCTGACTCCAGCCTCCAGAGAAGCCTAGCCCCTAAGGTGCAAAGTCATAGTAGTAGCAACAACATTACCTTAGTAGGACATTAAATTCTGAGATAGAAAACTCCAATTTCAGCAGAAGTATTGTGGACTGAATAACGTGAATAAAAGTTATAGGGAGAAGTCTTCAGACACAGGACTGATATCTAGGATATATAAAGAACCCAAAAATACTAGACCCCTTTAATTTAAAGACTCAATCAAAAAATCAGCATCTGAAATGAATAGGCACTTCTCATATGAAGCAGTACAAATAGCAAATAAATGCATGAAGAAATGTTCAACATCACTGGTCTTTTGAGAAATGCAAGTTAAAACAACACTGAGATTCCATCTCACTCCAGAAAGAATGGCTATCATCAAGAAATCAAGTGCTGGTGATGCTGTGGGGGAAAAGGAACCCTTCTCCATTGTTGGTGAGAGAGTAAATTGGTACAACCACTATGGAAATCAGTATGGGGATTCCTCAGAAGATAAAAGCTAGAGGTTTCATTTGACTCATCTGTTCCCCTTCTACATATCTTCCCAAAATTGGAATACTACTCAGCTATAAAGAAGGACAAACATGAAACTTTTATAGGTAAATGGATGCAACTTGAGACCATACTCATATATGAAATAAATCAGTCTCACATGTGTAAACATCGTATTGTCTTCCTCGTGTAAGAAGCTGAAAGAGTAAATAAGATCCAAAATGTACAATAGATACTGGGAAATGGGAAGAAACTCTTCAAAAGGAAAGAGAACCTGGGATGGAGGAAAGGAGAAAAGAAGAAAGGGAAAAGTAAAAGTAAATATATATACACAAGATAGTTAAGATAGCTATACTACTAATTTTTATAAGTCCACTGAAAAGAAATGTTTGTGCTTATATTGTTTGATCAATTTTTCATGCCTATATCTTGTAATCTGAGAAACTACTTTGAAGATAACAGTAAGCATTATACTAACCACTGTTATTTTCCTATCTTGTTTTGAAATTTTGTATCATTATTTTTATTGTTTTTTTCTCTTTAAAATAAAAAATAGAAAAAAAATCATCATACCACAGTAATACACACATACCCATATTTATAGCAGCATAATATATAATAGCTAAATCTTGGAAACATCCCATATGCCCAAAAACAAATGAATGGATAAATAAAATTTGGTATTTATATACAATGGAATACTACTTTGTCATAAAGAAGGGTATGTGTGAGACATTTTAAAGTAAATGGATGCATCTCAAGACCATATTCTTAAGTGAAATAAACCAGACACACAAGTTTAAATACCACATAATTTCTCATGTGTGAGAAACCCAAAGTGTAAATAAGGAAAATAAAGGATAAATATTGGGAAGTAGGAAGAACTTGTTCAAATGGGAAAGGGAACAAGGGAGGAAGGGAAGGAAAGGAGAAGGGATTTTTTAAAAGAGAGAGAACTGAAGGGAAAAAATGAAAACAAAGCTATTGTAAATTGGGAGGGGAAGAAGTGTTGATGGGGGAGAAGGGGAATGGGGAAAAAAGGAATTAAGATATATTATGTACAGGTACAAATTCCTCATGATGAATGTGATCATTATGTATGGAAAACATATACTAAAAACAATATTTTTTTTAAACTGTAGGAAGAAGAGAAAATGATGTTGCGAAAACCCACTGCATATCTCATCCTGGACTCCAGATACCCAGAAAACAACAATTTAGTGAACAGTAAAAGAAGAGAACCAGGAATCAATCAAGAAAGAGCTGATGGGAAAACCAGAAGACATGGAAAAACTGGAGAAAATAAAAGACAATGCAGAAAAAAGAACAAAGCACTCTAGAACATTAACACCAGCTCCTGTGGAGGGGAAACTCTCTGCAAACACAGGTTAAGCCAGGAGAGGTTCAGCAAACCCAGGGAAGAACAATGGGCCAACAGCTCTAGCAGCAAGGAAAGTCAAATCTATTGTAAATTGCAAATACAAAGTGAGATTTTTATGCTGAAAAATCACTCCACATAGTATGGAAAGTTGGAAAAGAAATGGTGAAGTTGAAGAAGAAATCCATCACAGCACCTGCTGTATTTGAGAGTGATTAATTGGGAGATATTTTGGAAAGGTGTTGTTTAAGTTTCTCTGGGAATCAGAAGTCACAGAACATCTATACTTCAGGGTTTATGGAGTCAGCCGAGTGCAGTGACTGGGTGAGTGTTGGCCATAGGAGATGGTTGCAGAGAGGGAGTGGGCTAGTCATACACCCCCGGAAAAGATGAAGCAGTGACAAGCTCAGGCTGGAACATGGTGGTCCTACCCTCTGTGTTGAGAAGCCAGGCTGGTTGTGTGTCATTTACTGAAGGAGCTGGGTCTGCAAGTGCTGGCATTAAGTCCAGCAGACTGCTTGACCACACCTCCCTCACTAGCTCCATTCCGCACAGAGCTCAATAGTCTACTAGCTTTCCCTATCTACAAATGTAATCAGGGATATGCCTCAATTCAGACAGTTACCATGTTTCAGGGTGTATAGCCAGTGTGGCCTCTTGAACAAGGGGGAATCTCATAAGCCCACAGGCCATAAACCTAGGCAGAGATAGCTGCGACTTGGGGTACATAGAGGGGCACAAACACAAAGAGCTCTAAGAGTGAGTATAACCCGAAGGCAGAAACCACATCATTGATGGAACCCACTCACCAGGAAAAGTGGGGCAGGGCTCAGCATACACACACAAAAAAGTGGGTTTGGAAAAAGAGGCCCTACTTCTGACTCACTATCTCTCTCCAGTAATCCTAGTTTTCCAGTACCACAGGTCTAAAATAAACCAGTCACCCAAAGAAATTTTTGGATCTCTCTCTCTCTCTCTCTCTCTCTCTCTCTGTTGTTCTTTGGAGTTATTTGGTTTTTTTCTTTTTCTTCTTTTCTTTCATTTTTGTTGTTGTTCTGCTTTGTTCTTTTTCTAATTTTTCTTTTCTACTTATTGGCTTTTCTGCTGTTACTTTTACCTAATTCTACTAATTTTCTTTCATTCTTCAATTGGATTACTTATGATGCTTTCTCACCTCCTTCTCATCTTCCTTTACTTTTCAAAATTTTACTTCTTTCATTTTTCCATTTCCCTACACCCTCCATTTTAATTATTATTATACTTAAGCTTTAATGATTTTTAGGTATTTACTTGGCCAAATGCTATTATTCCTGAATCCTTTGGTGCTGCTAACAGTGCTGTAGCTGTTGCATTTAGTAGAAACTTAGTGTATATCAATAATTTGGCTTGTCTTAGTGGTGCTATTATTATTGTAAATGTCTTCAATTGATGAGTGATATAGTTGTAACTTTTATTGGTTTTTATGGTATGTCAACATCCAGTTGGTCTTTGACTCATTATTTCCAGTTTCTTTGCTATTGCAAATGATGGCATAGTTGTTGCTGCTGATTGATTTTTATTGCATGTTAATCTGGTCTGTCTTTGCATCATCAATATTACTGTAGTACATTTTCTCCTCCCTGAGTGGTGCTGAGGATCAAGCCTCCAAAAGAAGATGATACGCTAAAAGACCTGCACATATTACACTGAGTAGGCTGAAAAGCAGTATAAACAACAATACATAATCAAATACAAGGGTACATCATAAGAAGACAGATTCTAACTGAAGGGATCTACACAGCAGGGATAGTTTTTCTATCCTAACTGATTTTCAACCTGCAGTACAAAAACAATAAAAATATGAGAAGGTAACCAAATGTTTTCAAAAGCCCATAGACCCTCAAAAGCTGATTTCATGGACAATGAAGTAGAGGAAGTTACAGGCAAAGAATTTAAAGACCAAATGGTCAAAATGTTTGAAGAGCTCAAAGAAGGCACACAGAAGTAATTTCATAAGATTTTTAGTCAGTTTAAAAAGGATTTTATTAAGTAGACAAAGAATTTTACTAATAAAATGTTTGCCAATCTTCAAGAACAAATGAACAATAAACTAAATGAGTTAAGACGATGAAAATACGAATGGCCAGTTTAGTAAAGTTTAGAAACTATGAAAGTAAAGCAAGCAAAAATACTACATATAAAATTCAATCCAAAGCATGACTATCAGATTTGACAGTGGGAGGACAGAGTGCCAGAAATTGAAGACAAGAGGAAAGTAACAGATCATAGACTGAATGACACCCTAAAAAAAGACAAAATGCCATGCAAGCTGGTCCCAATAGATATTAGATAACTGAAAAAACTAACATCAGAATTATAGGAATAAAGAAATATTAGAAGACAACCCAAAAGGTATAAAAATTTATTCACCGAAATCATAGCAGAAAACTCCAAATCCAGGTAGAGAATTCAATATTCAAGTACAAGTGGCAAATAGGAACCTCTCCATGACAAAGCATATCAAAATTCCAGAAATTTGAAAAAAGGAGAGAATACGAAAAGCTGTTAGAGCAAAGAAGTGATTTAATTATGAAGGCAAGACTGTCAGAATTACAGCAGATTTATCAGCACAATCTTTAAGCCATGAAATGCTAAAAGAAAACAATTGTCAACTCAGAATTATAAATCCTGAAAAATTGCCCTTGAATCTTGACAGAGAAGTACAGACTTTTCATGACAAAGAAATGCTGAAGAAATAAATGACTAAACCAGTACTGCAAAAAATACTCAAGGAATTTAGACAGAGGCAAGAAGGCCACCAGCAACAAAAAGCCCAAAAGAAAGGAGAAAGAGAGAGACAGACAGACAGACAGAGACAGAGACAGAGACAAGGAAATTAAATTCTGAAAGTAAGCAGGAGTAGTGTTTTGTTTTGTTTTGTTTTGTTTTGTTTTGTTTTGTTTTGTTTTTGAGACATAGCAGAATTGAAGCCAAAACACAGTAAAGAGACAAAGACAGCCATTACATACTGGTAAAGGGAACAATTCAACAGGAAGTTATAACAATTATAAATATCTATGCACCAAATATTGGTGCACCTAACTTCATAAGACAAAAACTACTGGATATATAAGGACAGACACATACCCATGCTATCATAGTGGGGGACTTCAACACCCCACTTTCACAATTAGAAAAGTCAACCATACCAAAAAATTAACAAAGAAATAGAATCAAACCAGTCCATGAAAAAACTGAACTTAACAGACATCTACAGAATATTTCATCCAACATCATCCAAGTACATTTTTTAGCAGCACACAGAACTGTCTCAAAAATAGATCGTATCTTAGTTCATAATGCATACATTAATAAATACAAAAGAATTGAAATAATCCCCTGAGTACTACTGGATCACAACAGAATCAAGCTAAAAATCAATAATAGAAAAAAAAAAAACCACAGAAGCCACACAAACAAATGGAGATTGAATAACACATTACTGAATAATCAATGGATCATGGAAGAAATTTTTAAAAAATTTCTAGAAACAAATGACAATTGAAGTAAAACACACCAAAACCTATGGGACATAATGAAAGCACTTCAAAGAGAGAAGTTTATATCTGTGAATGCATACATAAGAAGAATTGAGCAATCCCAAATAAATAACATAATGATGAATCTCAAGGTCCTAGAAAAAAAAGAGCAGTCCAAATCTGAAATTAATAGAAGGAAAGAAATTAAAAATATCACAGCCTAAATTAATGAAATTGAAACTAAAAATACAAAGGATTAATAAATCAAAGGTTCTTTTAAAGGATAGACAAGATTGATAAACCCTTAACCAAACTGCTCAAAAAAGGGATAAAAAAATTTATACTAATGGAATTACAAATGAAAAAAAAGCATAATTACAACTAACACCACTGAAATCAAGAGGTGTAAGAAAATGTTTCAAAACTTTATATTGCAATACATAGTACAAGCTAGAAGAAATACGATATTTCTAGACACACGGCAGGCAATAAAATTGAGGCAGCAATAAAAACTATACCAACAAAGGAAAGCCAAGGACCCAAAGGATTCATCACAGAATTCTACAGGAACTTCAGGAAAGATCTAAAGCCACTGTTCTCAAGCACTTCAATGAAGTAGAAATATAAGAAGCACTGCCACTTTCATTCCTGGAAGCTAGCACTACTTTGATAGGAAAATCTGACAAGGCCTTAACAAAAGAAAGAGAGAAATAAAGAAATAAGAAAGAGAACTTCAGGCTAATCTCCTTAATGAGCACAGGTGCAAAAATACTCAACAAGTAATGTTAAACAGAATATAGTAAATCATTTCTTCAAAAATCTTATGTCAAGATGAAGTTGGCTTCATCCTAGGGATGGAAGGATGGTTCAACATAAGTAAATCAATAAGTGTAATATAACATATAGAGAGAAGTAAGAACAAAAAATCACACAATCATCTCAAAAAATGCAAAAAAGAAAAAAAAAGGCTTTGACAAAATCCAACACCCATGCATGATAAAAACTGACAAATATAGGTGTGGTGGATTAACTAATGGTCAACTTATACCACCCAGCTGAAATGAATCAGCATGGTTCTTGTTGTGTAAGGCCCCCTTGAGGATTGTTGCCAAAAGCATAAAAGGAGCACTGGAGGGGAAGATGGTGTGCTGTTGATTCTCCTGGAGAAGTTTGTCACACTGGTTTTCCTGATATGAACTCAGCTGTTTTCATTGTCCAAGGAGCTCAGATCATCTCTGTCACTGAGGATGGCTGTAGTTCTTTTTGGGGGAGCTCTAGTCCTTACCTTGAGCATCACTTCCAGGCTCCAGTGCAGATCCCTCAGTCTGCTGGCACAGATCGCAATGATGCGGACTTTCTAGCTTCCCCTTGGGAAGGCCCAAGGCCTTCCCAGTGCACATCCTTGATACAGACTTGTATGAGACACTTCATGGGCTCTAGGCCTCCAGTAGGACTCGTGCGAGATATTGTCATGGGACCCAGGCTCTCAGCTGGATTCTTGGGGTCTCTAGTGCTTGGACAGATGGCTTGCACTCTTCTGCATTTGACTTTTTGGGTGAATATTATAAAATAATCCTATAAATTATGTGTCTTGTATTAAATCTATTCCCTTGAAAACCCTGACTACAACAATAGGTATAGAAGAACCTTATCTCAAACTGACAAAAGCCATTTATGACAACCTCACTGATAACAGAACATTAATGTGGAAAAATTAGGAGCTACTAATGATGATGAAACAAGGGTGTCCATTCACACCACTTCTGTTCAATATAATATTCAAAACTTTAGCCAGAGCAATCAAACAAGAGAAAGAAATAAAAGGGATACATATACAAAATGACCAAGTCAAACTACTGTTATTTGCAGATGACATGATCCATAACAAAGTATCCATAAAAATCCACCAAAAGACTCCTGTAACTGATAAACAAATTCACACAGTAGCAGGATATAAAATCAACACACAAAAATCAAGTGTTTCTGTACACCAACAATGAGCCCACTAAGAAAGAAACTAGAAATACAATCCCATTCACAATAGGTTCCAAAACATTAAATACGTAGGAATTAGCCTAATGAATTAACCTTTCTCTGTAATGAAAACTGTAGTGTCCTGAAAAAGAGATAAAAAAGGGCATCAGAAAATCAAAAGCTTTCCTCTTCCCAGAAAGGCAGAGCCAATATTGCCAAAATGGCCATACTGCTAAAACAGAAATAAAGACTTAATGCAATCTTAATCAAAATATTAATAGCATGGGCTGGGGATGTAGTTCAGTAGTAGAGCTCTTGCCTTGCATGCACAAGGCCCTGGGTTCAATCCCCAGCACCACACACACACACGCAAATACCAATAGCATGCTTCCCAGAACTAGAAACAAACAACCCCCAAATTTATATGGAAGCAGAAGAGATGCAGAATAGTAAAAGCAATCCTGGGCAACAAAAGCAAAGCAGAAAGCATCACATCCTGGATTTCAAGTTACATTACAAAAAAAAAATCATAGTTTTGCCACAAAAACAGATATGTGGAGCAATGGAAAAGACTAGAGGACGCAGAAACAACTCCAGGCACATTAAGCTATCTGATCTTTGACAAATATTCCAAAAACATATGCTGGAAGAAAGATAGCCTCTTTAGCAAATGGTGCTGGAAAATTGGTTATCCACATGTACTCATATTCCTCATTCTGTACTAAAATCAAATCAAAATGAATCAAAGACCTAGATATAGATGTTTCTCATTTAATGAATGAGCTAATCTGCAAATGTCATAAATTGAGTTGTCGCAAAATGAGGAGTTGTACGATATTCCAAACAAAAGAAACTCTAACCTGATGACTTTACCTTTATTTGTAAAACTCTTGCATGCAGTACTATAATGTACAGCAGAACATAAAACTATAGTACTGTACTGTATAGTACAATTAGCAAAAATTACAGTGCTGTATAAACAAGGTGTACTCTACAAGAAAGACATTGAGGCTCTATAAACAAGATGGACAGCACATCAAAATAGAAGACAAGTTATAAGTCTGAGCAGTGGGTCATAAATCTGAACAGCCCACCTCTGGTCATAAGTCCAAACAGCCGTTAAACAGGTAAATCATTAAATGAGGAGTGTCTGTTAAAATAGAACCACTGAATATATTGGAAAATAAATTAGGTAAAACTCTTGAAGATAGGCATACATAGGGAAAGATTTTCTAAACAATTCCAATTGCACAATAAATAACACCAAGAATCAACAAATGGGATTATATCAAATTAAAAAGCACAGGAAATGAAATAACCAACAGAGTGAAGAGACACCTACAGAATGTGAAAAAAAAATTGCTACCTACTCTTCAGAAAGAAGACTAATATCTAGAAAATATAAGGAACTCCAAAAATATAAGGAACATCAAAATAAAAGACCTATCCAAAAATGGGTGTTTGAAATGAATAGACATTTCATAAAAGTAGGAATGGCCACTAAGTACATGAAAAAATGTTCAGCATATTTGGCCATTAGAAAAATGCAAATCAAAACAACACTGAGATTTCATGTTTTTTATAAAGAATTGATATTATCAAGAACTCAGAAAACAACAGCTTGGTGTGGTGGTGCACACCTGCAACCCCAGCACTCAGAAGGCTGAGGCAGGAAGATGACAGCAAGTTTGAGGCAAACCTGGGCTACATAGTAGTTCAAGGCCAGCCTGAATTACATAGCAAAACTCTGTCTCAAAAAATTAAAAAGAGTACTTGTGACATTGGTGGAAAAAGGAACCCTTCTACATTGTTGGTGAAAATGTAAACTAGTACAACCACTAGGAAAATCAGCATGGAGATTCTTCCAAAAACTAAAAGTAGAAATTGTATTTGACCTACCTATACCTCTTCTGGGTATTTTCCCAATGGATTTAAAAACATCCAGTTACCATGATACATGCATCCTCATGTTTATTGCAGCACAATTCACAATTGCTAAATTTTGGAAGAGGCCCCTATGCCCATCAACAGATGAACGGATAAAGAAAATGTAATATATATGTATGTGCCATAAAGAAGGATAAGTTTCAGTCATTTGTAGAAAAATTGGTGTTTCCTGAGACCATAATGCTAAGTGAAATAAATAAGACACAGAAAGTTAAACATCACATCATCACATGATTTTTCTTATATGAGAAACCCAAATAATACGTAATTTAAAAAGCAACATAAAAGATAGGCAATAGGCAACAAGAAGGTAGAGCACTGTGCATATGCGAAAGGGACCTAAGGATGGATGTTGAGGAGAGTGAAGAGAGGAAAATGTGAAGTAAAAGTGGCAAAGATGCAATAAATACATGTGCCAACTCCCCATGATGAACTTACTCATTGTGTATTGCAAACATGTACTAACAAAAAAAATCTATGTTTAAAAAGAAGAAATATTATTGCCTTTTTTCTTACTCCATCTTCCCTTGGCTTACCTTGGAGGTGGAAGCAGATGCAGGAAGAGCATAGGATAAAAGGAAGACTAAAAAAGCCTTAGCCTTTTTACCTAAAGGACCAGAAACCAGGATGGGGTGGGAGTGAGGATGAGGGTCTGTAATCTGAAGAACGCCAGAATGACCAGAAAGAAAAGAGGTCTTGAAAAACATGCTATAAATTTGTTTATGAATTCGCAGTATTACCTTTAAGCTGTACATGTGTTGAACTGATTATAAAGAACTTATAAAAGTCATTGAGTACTGAATTGCAAATCAGAGTAGTGCCTGGTTTTCAGAATGGCCCCTGAGTGGTGAGAAAATCTGAATGGCATTATGACAGCTTTGAAAATTGAGCTGACATTTGAACCACAGGCCACAGAAGATGAACTGGATGGAACTTGAGTACTGAAGCCTTCAAAACAAAAACTTATTAACATTCTCAATGGAATTAAAACAAGAACTAGAATTTCATAACATAATATTTGAAATATCCAGTTTAAAATAAAAAGGACTCGGCATAGAAGTAGGAAAATCTCAACTATTTGTAATTGAAAAAAAAAATCAAAATATACCAATCCTGATATAATCTGGAATTTACAATTATTAGAAAAGTGTAAAATGGAAAAGAACCATCTAGAAATAGGTTGAACTATAGAAACACATAGAAGAGAAATAGATATACTTATAAAAATGAAATGGATACTTTAGACTTGAAAAAATGTAACAACTAAAATAAAACATTCACTGAAAGCACTCAATATAAAATTGGAATACTCTGGTTTCTCTTCAGATCGTATAAATCTTTCGCCTTTTCAATATAAAATTGGAGATAACAAGAAAGTGTTACTCATTACTCTGAGTAAAAGAAGCCAGCCTCAAAATGTTATGCACCATATTATTAATTTATATAATTTTTTTGAAATAACAAAATTATGGGGATGGAGAACAGCTTGGTGGTTGCCCAAGGCTAAGAATGGTGGAAGGACTGAGTGTGACTGTAAAAGTGTAGCACAAAGGGCACCTTTTTTGCAATACTATTCTCCAGCTGCAGAACTATCTAGTATTGTAAGTATCTGGATATATCATAAATGTCAATCCATATAGTACTAATTAAAAAGAATACTATACCATTGTTAAAAGGAATGAAACCAAGCTATATGTTCTCCAGTGAAAATGCATTCAAATTTCTTTAAATAGATAAAGAAAATGACAAAACATTATAATGGTATAATCCTATTTAAAACTAAAATGTTATTTATGGAAATATATAAGCACATGCATATAAATATTTATTAGAAATAAAACAAGTCTGAAAGAAATATTCTAAACAGCTACCTGATTATATGTAGGGAATGGAATTGGGGGTTTGGGTCCCCTCTTCATTTATTTATTTGCAAAACAATTGGATCCTAGAATTCCAGAAACCAAATTGTTGACAAAGATAATGGAAAGAAACACCTAGACTTCTATTATCCCTCACAAGCAGAGAGAACTCACATTTTCAGTGGTAGACAACAGCCAATAGACAACAGCCAATGCAGAAAATCAAACACCTTGCCCCCAGGTTAAGGAAGAGAAGGATGTTTATATAATTGGAAAAGCAAAAGCAAAGCAGCTTCATTCCATATGAAAGCAGTTAAACAAATTCTTGGAAATATCATAAATAACCAACATCAATGTAGCATGTTAACAATAATTAATAGTTATTATAGACTCATTATGACCAAGACACTATATTCAACACTTTATATGTATCAACTCATTTCATTCTCACAATAAATCTGTGAAATAAATGCTATTATTATTGCCATTAGTCTCATGAGGAGACTGAGATATGGAAATCAAATGACTTGCTCAAAGATACATATGTAGAAAGTGACAAGGATAGGTTTTGCATCCCAGGTGGCTTGGCTGTCAACCACAAAGGGCTGGGATCACCACAAAGGGTCACCTCTTCAATTGTATTCATCATTAAAGTCTCAAGCAATATCTTTATCAGACAGGACAATCTAATCCATTAAGTAATCTTTAAAAAACATCTGTTGGACATTCTCTGGATCAATATTTGGAAATAAATATATGTTCATACATTTTGCTTGGAATTAGTGCCAATAAATTGGTGTGAGACAAATCCTTCATAGAGAAACTTCTCTAAAAGCACAGATAAAATTCCAGGAAACTAAGATGAGAACTGAATTTCATGCCTCAAGCCAACCATTAGCAGCACTGATGTAGGGAAATTGTGACAATGACTTTGCCCTATCTCAGTGATGGTAAACCTTTTAGAAACCAAGTGCCCAAACAGCAACCCAAAACCCACTTACTTATCACAAAATGCCAACACTGCAACTAAACCTGAATACTGAGGTTTTAGTTTGGGAAAATAAACAACTGTTATCTAATACTCAGCTGCTAGGTTGACTTGGCTCAGGTGCTGACAGAGAGGGCTCTGTGTACCTGCTGCAGCACATATGTCATAGATTCGCCACCTTTGCCCTATCTATTGGTGTTTCCCCCACCCTCACAGACAGAACTCATCATGTGCTGTCTGCAGATTACTCACAGTGCAAATATGCGTAGTAGAGTAAATAAATGAGGACTAAAATCCAGCCTCCATTTTACTCATCATATGTGCCTTGATTTCAATCTGCATCTCTCTAAATGAGAAGTACATTTTGGTAATTTGCAGAAAGGCATAGTCTACTCATCAAAACTTTCACTGGCAGAGATGGAGCTGCTTGAGCTGTGTGAAAGGGATAGGGATATAGGGAGTGTGAGAATGGCTTTTGCTAATGCAAACAAAGGAGCTGCATGAGACCATTTCAGACAATTCTGAGCTTTTACAGACTTATTACACTATCTCATCACTTGGGGAAAGGCTGTTTTCTTGGAGAGAACTAACTAATCTGAGACATTAATTTCTACAACCAATGTTAAAACAGAGTGACTAGGAGAACAGTCTTCAAGCTTAAACACAGTGAAGTAAACACTGGTTAGAATTACTTGAAATACAAATGACATGAAGAGAGTGCAGAAGGCCACATAATTGTTTTGAATGAGTTCAAGTCCCCTAAACCAGAAAATTCAAATACAAATAAATTTTAAGTGAAAGTCAAACCACTAGATACTTGGCAGGAAAGTTGGAAAACTGAAGACAGTTAAACATAGTAAACACTATCTGAAAGATGAAAAGAGTGCATTTGACAAACCACAAATGAATTCCTTGGTTTCAGGGAAGATGATGTTCAAAGAATAAATTGAATTTATTGAAAGAAAAGTTATATACTCGGACACCAAATGCATTCACTAAGACTATGTGATGAGAAATCAATCCAGTTGGGGTTTTATTTTTAATATTTTTGAACAAGATATTCACACAGAAGGATAGAGTGTAGGACTTCAATAAGGCACTTGTCAAGCTCTCTCATTTTAATATTATTAGATAGAGGCTAGAGGAAAATATTGTTAGGCTCCATCACAGACTGAGGAGCCATCCCTGAAAAATGTGATGAGTAATTAAACAACTAAACTGAACTTGACTACAAAGCCCTTGAGCTTGTCCTATTTACTGTTTTTCCCCCCTCAGAAGTAGATAAAAATTGAAAAAGGTATATTCGTTCTCACCTATGAATGAAAAGCAACTGGTCTAAGCCTAGCATCATGATGGCACACATCTGTAATTCCAGCATTCAGGAGGTTGAGGCAGGAAATTTTGCTTGAGTTAGAGGCCAGCCTGAACTACATAGTGAGATCTTGTCTCAAAAAAACAAACAACAGAAGAAAGGAAGGAAGGAAGGAAGGAAGGAAGGAAGGAAGGAAGGAAGGAAGGAGAAAAAAAGAAAAAGAAAAAAACAAAGAAAGAAGAAAGAAAGAAAAAGAAAGAAAGAAAGAAAGAAAGAAAGAAAGAAAGAAAGAAAGAAAGAAAGAAAGAAAGAGCGAGCAATGGGTCTAAATTATTAAGAACAGCCCTGATTTCAAGCATTTTGTCCCCATGTCCACAGATACCACCAAAATAGTCAAAATGTCCCAGAAATTCCAACATTTAGGGATCCTATGTACATCTACTAGACTTAATTCAATAACTGGCTGCAGCACAAATCCCTTTGCCAACATATGTGTATCACTTCAGTGTTTGGAAAATAATCACTACTGATAAGGAAAATGATTGTGCCAGCAGTTGTGCAAAAGTATGAAAATAGAGCATGGGTGACAGCATGAAAACTGACTTTGCTAGCAAAGATACGGCAGTGCTAGGTAGGACACATGTTCACACTGAGTTCTCTGCTTGAAGAAGTTATTAATTTTGCTCCTTGTTTTCCCTACCCTTTCTGGATTACAAAATCAGACTTGCTATAACAATCTTGGATCATTAAGTTATTTAACTGTTCTAAGCTTCAATTTCCAAATATCTAAAATATAATATAAAATGATAATTCTCTTTTCACAGGGCTGCTGAATATTGAATAAAGCAATGCATATAAAGCATATAATGTGATATCTGGTACATATTAAGAACGCAATAAAGAGAACTTCCTATTTATTTTCCTCATATATTTGTTGTTTACATCACAGTTCTCTTTCCTCAATAAATGGCCTCACCACCCACGCAGTTGCTAAAATCAAAAACAAAAACAGAAAACTGGGATACCATCCTTACTTCTCTCACTCTCTTTCATCACCTCCTTCATCACTGAATCATAAACATATAAAATTAATCAGGTATCAAATTATTTTATTCCTTCTACCATGTTTACCTTCTGAATATCTTTTGGATCTATCTGCTCCATGTCTTCTCATTGCCATTGATTGTTCTTAGTCCCAGTGCCATTATCTATCACTGCATTTTAACCACAGTCGCCTAACTGGTATCTCTACTTCTAGTTTTGTCCTGTTTTCCATTTTTATTTCACACAGCAGCCAAAGTGAGTTTTCTAAAACCCAAAGCTTTATTATGTTACTCACTTGCTTAAAACCTGTTAATGGCTTCCAATTTTTATGCCAAAGACAAATCTCTTTAAAGCATCTTTCAAGGACCTGGCATCACTAACTCCTACCATTCTTTCATATCTGTCAATTTTGATGTCCCTTCTTTTGAGAAGCATTCACTGATTCAGGTCTTAGATTAACTCTCACTTCTTCAAGAAGTCTTTCATGACTCCCCAAACTAGTATACCCTCTCACTTTTTATGTGCTGTATGCACCCAAGGTTCTCAATATTTCCTTTTTGCTGCACTTTGTGCACTCTTAATAGTAACAAACATGGGAGTGCCTGCCTGGCAAGCGCGAGGTCCTGAGTTCGACTCCCCAGTACCCATACACACACACACACAAAAGTAACAAATGCTTGCATAGCACTTGCTGCATTCCAGGAATAATTCTAAGCATTTTAGATCTATTGTCCAATGTAATCTCCTCAACAATCCTGTAAAGTAAGTACAATTTTTATTACCATTTTTCATGTGAGGAAACAGACACAGAGAGGGTAGGTTATTTACCCATGGTCATATACCTAATAAATAGTGAAAACAGTGATTTGAACCCAGCACCCTGAGTTTAGCCCTTAACTACTATACTATGCAGCTACTCACTTGTAATAAATTACTCAATGGCTTGTAAGTTTGTAATAATACTAGATAATAAACTTTACATCTGTGATTACCTTTGTATCTTCCAATGCCCAACATGGTGCCAGAAAGAAAATCAACATTCAGTAAATATTCAGTACATAGGTAAGTCAGTATTTATTGAATGACTATTGACTGGATAAATACTACTTATTGTTATCATTTCCAAGGCCTGCATTAAACACCATCTGCTTTATGAAGATTTCTCTGACTTCCACACCTTACCCTGGAAAGATCCAGTTGTTCCCACCAGTGTGCTCTGAAATTAACTATGTATAATCAGGCTTGTTCACAAGTCTGCAAAATTTCTCAGGATGATGGATGTGAAATTTATTCTTGCATCTCTAGTATCCATAGTACCAATAGGTGTTTAATTAATGTTAATGAATGGGAAGAAGAAAGAGTGATAGACATATAAGTAGATGACAAATGAGAGACACATAATCGATGGATATTATATGCCCAAATGAGAACACAAAAATAAATTTAAATATAATACGAGGAAATTTAATTAGAATAACTGTATTGTGTTGTGCAGGGTTCTAAATAATGAACTACCTGAGAAGGCAGGAAGATGATGCTTTATAGCAAAACATATTAAAAGACTTAGTGGTTATAATCAAGAGTGGTAAACTCCTTCCTTGTTGATCAGCAATGTTGTGTGGCTAGAAAATATAAAGTGATCTTAAGCCAGCAGCAGAAATTGAGTGTCCAGACTGAGAAAACTAACAGCTACTTCTCCACTAAATAACCTGCCCACACCAACAGTGTATACTTGGTTCTGAGCTTCACTCTATGAAGAAAATTGCTTGATGGGGATAGTGGTGATGGTTACAGTTCTTCATAAGGGTAAGCTTATTTTGGAAAGTAGACAGTAATCCCCAGTTTGTCACTTTTACAAGTGAAGATTTTCATATTCTTTATTTCTCTGTACAATAGTAATAATAATGGCAGTCCTCCATAGGTTTGCTAAGATGATTAACTGAGATAATATTTGCAGAGAACTTTTCCCAGTGCCTGACTGTCTGACTTCAAAGATATCACCACTACCATGTATAATATGGATACACACATTTGATGGCCGTATCATATTCAATTGTCACAGCACATCTGTTAGTTATTTCTTATTATTATCATTTTATAAATTTAAAAATTAAGGATAAGGGCCGGTGAGATGGCTCAGCGGCTTAAGCGCCTGCCCGGCAAGCGCAAGGGCCAGAGTTCGACTCCCGGAACCCACATACGAAAAAGGGGCCGGTGATATCGCTCAGCGGCACGGGCGCCTGCTGGCGCACGAGGTCCTGAGGTCGACCCCCCTGTACCCACAAAAAAAAAAATTAAGGATAAGAAAGCACAAGGATCTCAGGTAAGTAACACTGTGACAGTTCTGGGATTCAAAATCAGTTCCAGAACCCATGGCTTTTTCACTAAACCACAAGGCCCCACTGAAAAATATAAAAATAGTCATTTATAAATACATCAGGAAAAAGGAGAAAAGACACATACCTATCCTTTATCCTTTAAACTAAAAAAATCGGAGCACTTTCAAGAATCACAGCCTTTCATAAGTGAACAAAAAGTCTGCTAAGAAACTGATGAAGTATTTTGTCTTCTAAGTATATGAGAAGACTGTCTTTCAGTCTACTATCACACGTATTCACAGAGTACATTTTTAATAGCTGGACTGTCCCTTTGTTCTGACAGTCATATAAACACACATGCATGTGCACACACACAAAGTTTCCTTTTAAAACAATACAGTGAAACTAGTAATATGATTATCCTTTTTTTTTTATGTGGGTACCAGGAGTCGAACTCAGGACCTCACGCTTGCCAGGCAGGCGCTTATGCCACTGAGCTATCTCACTGGCCTGATTATCCTTCTTTTAAAAACAAGAAAACTTAAGTATAAGAGAGGTTATACACTATAACTTGTTTAAGGTTACATAGGTAGGAAATGATAGGATTAGGACACAGACTGTCTTCAGAGGCAATCTAACTACTAGCTCTTAAACTGCCTCAACCATGTTCCAGGCAGTGGGCTACTTTGAGTATTCAATAAAGGCAAAATAATGACTGAGCACTCATCCTGTGCTTAGCTTAGGCACTATGCTAAAATTTAAAAAATATATATTTAGGACTTTAATTCATTTTGATTTTAGGTTAGTGCATGGTGATAGGCATGGGTCTAGTTTTAGTCTTCGGCATGTAGACAGCCAGTTTTTCCAGCACGATTTATTAAAGAGGCTATTTTTCTTCCAGTGAATATGTTTGGCCCCTTTGTCAAAGATCAGGTGGCTGAGTGCATTTGGAGTTGTTTCTGCATCTCCTAGTCTGTTCCATTGATCCTCAGCTGTGTTTTTTTGTTGTTGCTGTTTGTTTGTTTTTGTCAGTACCGTGATGTTTTTATCACAGTAGATTTGTAATACAATTTCAAGTCAGGGATTGTGATGCCCCCTGTCTTGCCTTTGTTGCCTACAATTGCTTTTGCTATTCTGGGTCTCTTTTGGTTCCAAATGAATTTTAGGATTGTTTTCTCTAGTTCTGTGAGGTATGCTAATGGTATTTTGATTGGTATTTCATTAAATCTGTATAGCAATTTTGGGAGTATGGCCATTCTCACTATGTTGGTTCTTCCTGCCCAAGAACAAGTGATATCTTTCCATTTTCTGATATCCTCTTCAATCTCCTTTTTCAGAGTACTGTAGTTTTCAATGTAAAGATCTTTTACTTCCTTTGTTAGATTGATTCCTAAGTTTTCCTTTTCTTTTTTTTTTTTTTTTTTGATGCTATTGTGAAGGGCGTTGTTTCCCTAATTTCTCTCTCAGTAAGTTTGTTATTTGTGTACAGGAATGCTATTGATTTTTGGGTGTTGACTTTGTATCCAGCTCTGCTACTGAATCTAGTTATTAAATCTAGAAGTCTTTTGGTGGAGTTTTGGGGATCTTCTATGTAGAGTATCATGTCATCTGCAAATAATGATAATTTAACTTCTTCCTTTCCTATCATTATTTCTTTTATTTCTTTCTCATATCTAATTGCTGTGGCTAATGTTTCCAGAACTCTATTAAATAGGAGTGGTGACAGTGGACATCCTTGTCCTGTTCCTGATTTTAGAGTGAAAGCTTTCAGTTTTTGACCATTTAGTATGATGTTGGCTGTTGGTTTGTCATAGTTGCTTTTTATCAGATTGAGATAAAGACCATCTATTCCAATTTTCTGTAGGGTTTTTATCATGAATGAGTACTGGACTTTGTCAGATGCTTTTTCTGCATCTATTGAGATGATCATGTGATTTTTGTCCTTTGCTCTGTTGACATGGTGTATTACATTTATCGATTTGCATATGTTGAACCATCCCTGCATACCTGGAATGAATCAGAAACACTAAATCTGCTGGAAGATAGAATAGGTAGAACCCTGGAAGACATAGGTGTAAGCAAAGATTTCATGAACGAAACCCCAATAGCACAAGAACTATCACAGAGAATCAATAAGGGGGATCTCATTTTATTAAAAAGCTTTTGCACAGCAAAAGAAATCACCAACGGAGTGAAAAGACAACCTACAGAGTAGGAAAAAATTTATTCCAGTTGTTCTTCAGACAAAGGACTAATATCTAGAACATAAAAAGAATGGAAAACTTTCAGACCCTCCAAATTCAGAGACCCAGTCCAAAAATGGGCATTTGAGATGAATATTCACTTCTCAGAAGAAGAAGTACAAATGTCAAATAAATATATGAAAACATGTTCAACATTACTGGTCATTCAATAAATGCAAATTAAATCTATGCTGAGATTCCATCTCACTCCCGAAAGAATGGCTATTATCAAGAAAACAACTAATAACAAATGCTGGCAGGACGTGGGGAAAAAGGAACACTGTGGAAATCTGTGTGGAGATTCCTCAAAATACTAGGATTAGCAGTCCATTTGACCCAGCTATTCCCCTTCTGTGTATCTTCCCAGAAGAATTAAAAGCATCATACCACAGCAATATATGTGTACCCATATTTATAGTGGCACAGTTTGTAATAGCTAAATCTTGGAAGCAACCCAAATGCCTGTCAACCAAAGAATGGATAAAAAAGATGTGCTTTTTATATAATGGAGTATTACTCAGCCATAAAGAAAGATAAAACTGAGACATTTATAGCTAAATAGATGGACCTTGAGACCATACTTAGAAGTGAAATAAATAGGACACACATGTGTAAATATTGCATTATCTCTTTGGTGTCAGAAACTGAAAATGTAAATAAGAACATAAATGTACAATTGATATCATGAAATAGGAAGACACTGTTCAAAAGGAAAATGGAAATAGGGATGGGGAAAGGAAGGAAGGGAAAGAAAAAAAGAGAAAGAAGGATAAAATGAAAACCAAACTTTGTGAATGGAGTGACATCTTCCAGGATCCCCTCAGCTGAAGGCTAGCTCTACCTTCTATGAAGACTCACAGCTCTTTCTTCGTGTAATTCTTCAACCTTAGCCTCTGTGTTTCAAAATTAGTGTTTTATATGCCAGGCACAAATATTTATTGAAGAAATTAATGATTATATTTGATATTCACAGCAACTAATATTGAAGGTCGAAAAAAAGGTCATCATCCCTCTTTCACAGAAAATAAAGTTGAGGATCTGAGAAGTAAAGAGTCACATGATTACTAGCAGTGATGGCAAACCTTTTAGAGCTTTCAGTGGTAACAGCCCCCTGTGGCAGATTTGCCATAGGTTCGCCATCACTGCAAGAGCTAACACAACTGTGGTCTTCTGTTTCTCCCTTTCACTGATATAAGGGTTCTTTTCTCAACGTACCTTTAATCAAGATTATCCCAGAGACCCGAACACACATTGTACCTCATAAAATGATAAAAATATGGCTTGAAACCCAAACAGAAAGGCTTGGGTGTGTATTCAGGAACTTCTCATGCCAGGTTATATTTTCTCAAGTTTATCATTTTCTGTGGCTACTATAAGGGATGCATAGCCAGAAAAGCCTCTCCAGGTTATCTAGGACAAGCTTATAAATGTAAAAACTGTAAATCAAGGCTGATACAAAATGAACGTTGTGAACTCACTTGCTGACTCTCCTCTGCAAAGATTTAAGCCTATATAGTCTACTCTAAAAGAATAATGCCTTCAAATTTTAATAGTTGTTAATTGTACCTTGCCCATATCCCCTCCTGTTGCAGATTTGTTACCCTAAATAACAAGCTAAACAACACCAATTTAATAGTCAAGTTTAGATTGAACATTGTCTGATGAAGAACCATGAGCCATCATGAAGGTTTATGGTTAGCAGCTAAATACTGTGCAATTGGTTTACCAAGGCTCTGCTTCTTCTAAGGCCTATTTGGAATCAGAGCTTCATACTTCACAAAAACAAATTTTTGCAGCTGTCAGGAGTCAGGACAGCTGTGAAAAGAGTGAGTTGGACTGGGTTTTGCCTCCTGCACCACCCCAAAGTTCTGCCAGCACTAATTTCTAGAAACTTTCCCATCAATGAAAGCAAAATGGAGAAAGAGTGCTTATGTGTGCTTTTTACAGGCCTGGAGGGGCCTGGAAGCTTTGCACTTAGTTACTTTTCCTAGTTTCAACATGAACCCTGAGTAGGTCAAAATGAGAATTTCTTGAGGTTTAATGTGTAGCACGGGGTATTGTTTTTTATAAGTCCTCCTATCTGGCCATAACTTCCCTAAACTGCCCTAAATTAAAATCAACAACACCTGTTCTCTCCACAGTATGTTATCTGAGAAAAGAATTTCAGTTTTGAAATGGCCTTAGATATATTTTTAAAGTTTCATGATATTTATTCTTTTCCTATACTAGATGGGCTGAGAATTGGCAGTGTATGTTTTTGGAAATGCAAAGATGTAAAGAGTTAGGGAGGATACAAATCTGCCAAGACTGGCTATGTAATTTGGTTGGAGCCCATTTCAAAACAAAAATGTGGGTTTCCTAGTTTAAAATATTACATTTTTATCACAATTGCAGATCATGAAATCAAACCTATTTTCTTCTAATCATTGGGTTCAGTACAACTACATGGGTCCCCTGCCTGTGACATCCCTGTCTCCTGCTTAAACAAAGACCAGAGCACAGTGGTGATTCTCATATTTAAACTGTCCCTTAACTGAAAGCCAGTATTTATTGCACTATAATCTCATATGTGATGATTACTTTATGGAGTGCTGCAGAAAACGTAAGTCAACAAATTATGCTAAAGAACAATTAAAGGACTTCAGGTGATTACTTCATAGGGACAGATAAATGACCTTTGACAATTTATCAGTCTTTTGAAAGGATACTATTTATGTGATCTTCACTGACCTTCCTTGGTAAAGTCCCATGTCTCTTTTGGCTAAAATTAACAACTCACCTTTGGCTTCTTGTCACTTCACATTTATTCAGCAGATCAGCGGATGATTGCTACTTTCAATCCTCATGGTTAAGTCGGAGTCTTAATGGTTAATAATATTTAAAAAAATACTTTGAAGATGAAACCTTAGGTAGATAAAGGACACACTGGCCATAGAACTGCCTGAGAATTGTTAGGCCTAGGCATCCTCCCAGAACTGCCATACAATGTGATCTTTGACAGATTTCCTTTTGGTAAAACAGCAAATGCCAAAGTAAAATGCTCTACTATCCGATGGGATTTTGCCCAGTTCTAACAATGAATGCCTGGATTGCCTTACAGGAAAGGTGTTGGTTGTTTCACCTCTCTGGCTTTCAGTATCCTCCCCAAGTTTCTCCAACCCCACACACCTACACCATGCTTTGGAGATAGTATTTAGTGAGGAAGCACTTCATACTATTAAGAGAAGCATGTTCAACAATACCTTATCTGGTGCTAACATTTGACTTTGTCCATACACAAAAATCCATCTGAAATACAGAAAGAGAGAAACAGATTTTTTAAAAAGAAAAGAAAATGTCACATTAGTTTTACACAAACGTGTGGCTTCTAGTGCCAGATAACTGACTTTGTTACTATTTTCTATCTTGTTTTTCTAGTGTTGTGAATGCCCCAGCTAGAAGTGGGGAATGTAGGGAAAGGAAGAGGCTAAGATTCTGAGCTTCTTTTCTCCTGGACTTCTGAGAGAACTCTTCCTTAACCTTTGAAAAGGAGTCAGAGGACTCTATATTTCTAATTCTGCATCAGGCATAACTACAGCCTGCTGAGAATGTATGTCACTTCTTGCTACAGCATCTTGAGAGGAGGGAGATTCAGCAGTGCAAGCCAACTTGGCTTTTCCTGGGGCTCCTGCCTCAGCCCAAGTGTAAGACTGGGAACATAACTGTTTGACCCAATGTCTGGTCCTGCCTTCCTGACCTGCCTCCTAGGAAGGCTCTAGGCCCGGATAAAGCATAAAACCTTAGCATTTATATGAGGGAGCAAAGGATGAGGGAAAAAAGAGTGTATCTTCAGCTCCTGGCTTTTAGTTGCATCAAGCTGTTTGCCTGTATACCGTTAAAACTCAGCTGCCAGCCTGACTTTAATCATATCTAGTCTACTCTTTTAAAATGATCAGATTGGGCTGGTGAGATGGCTCAGTGGCATAAGCGCCTGCCTGGCAAGCGCGAGTGCCCGAGTTCGACTCCCGGAACCCACTTACGAAAAAAGGGCCGGTGATATCGCTCAGTGGCACGGGCGCCTGCTGGCGCGCAAGGTCCTGAGGTCGACCCCCAGTACCCACAAATAAATAAATAAATAAATAAAATGATCAGATTTCAGAAGCTCCTCAGAGGTGACTTGACTTGACTTGAGGTCCTGTATTGACTTTGGCACTTGGCTCTGGGGCTTTAGAGACCTTAATTGATTTAAAAGATCCATAAGAACCTAGATAGGCTATCAAAGGCTCCAAATTGGTCAACTCTCAGTCCAACTCAACATTTACTTACTAAGCCAAACACTCGGTGCCAGGCTAGTACTAAGAACTGGTATGTAAGTGCCATGAGGCTTCATCCCTATGCTTCAGGAGATCATAGCCTGTTTACAAAGCCAGAGGCATAAACAGATTATTTCAATACGATGTGATTAATGATAGGCTAGAGAAGGGAACTCCACGCCTCAAAAGCACCGAAGAGGAGCAACTAACCCAGCCTAAGGGTATCAGAGAAGACTTCCCATAGGAGGGATCACTGGGTAGAGTTCAAAGGAATTAGGGGGAAATGGTGAGAAACAAATGCCAGAGAAGGAACAGCAAGAGCTAAAAAGGGGATATCTAAAAGCACGCTATGCTCAGGTAACTATGAGTCAGGATATCTAAAACTCAAAGTTCAAGGTTTACAGTAGGGAGAGATGAGGTTGGAGAGTGAGACGGATGGAGACCTAGTCAAAGGAATCTCAGATACTTCATTCAAGAGTTTAGCTTACATATTAAAATGAGTGGGGATCCAGTTAGCAGGTTTAAGCACAGAATAAAATAAAACAAAAAGAAAACTTCTGCACAGCAAAAGAAATTATAACTGGAGAGGGGATGGAGAAAAGAAGGAAGGGAAAAGAAAAAAAAAGATATATATATATATATATATATATATATATATATATATATATATATATATACAAGATAGTTAAGATAGATACACTACTAATTTTGCTTAGTTCATTGAAAAGAAAGGTTTGTGCTAATATTGTTTGGACAATTGAATGCTGATATCTTGTACCCTGAGTAACTAATTTAAAGATAACAATACGCAATGTATTAACCACTGTTACCCTCCTATTATGTTGTTTTGAAATTTTGTTCTATTATTTTCTCTTTAAAATGAAAAAAAAAGAAATTATGAACAGAGCTAAGAGACAGCTGACAGAATAAGACAAAATATTTGCAAACTATACATATGACAAGGGTTTCACATCCAGAATATATAAGGGACTCAAACAACTCAACAGAAAATCAACAAAAATCTGATTTAAAAATGACAAGCCAATCATATGGCCAATGAGTATGTCAAAAACTGCTCAACATCACTAAGCATCAGAAAAATGCAAATAAAACCCATGATGAAATATCACCTCATGCCTGTTAGATTGGCTATTATCAAAAAAGACAAATGTACTGGTGAGGATGTAGAGAAAAGGAACACTCATACACTGTTAATGAGACTGTAAATTAGTACAGCCATTATGCAGGACAGTATGGAAGTTGCACAGAGACTTACACATAGAACTACCATATTATTCAGCCATCCTACTAGTGGGTATATATCTAAAGGAAATAAAATCTGTATGTTGAAGAGATATTTGCATTCCCATGTTCACTATAGCACTATTCACAATAGCCAAGAAATGGAAACATGTCCATCAATGGATGGATGCATAAAGAAAAAGTGGTGCATATAAACAGAGGGATACTCTTTAGCCATGAAGAAAAGAATGACATCCTGTCACTTGCAACAACATGGATAGAACTGGAAATCATTATACTAAGTATAATAAGCCAGGCACAGAAAGAAAAGTAACACAAATTATCACTCATATTTGAAGTCTTAAAAGTAAGTGTAATAAGCCAGGCACAGAAAGACAAGTAACACAAACTATCACTCATATTTGAAGTCTTAAAAGGTGTTCTCGTAGAAGTAAAGAATGGTGATTACCATATACTGGGGAGGGTAAGGAGAAGAGAGGGATAAGGAGAGGTTAGCCAATGGGTACAAAGTAACAGGTAAGATGAACAAGTTTTCATGATCTATCATACAGATCATACATACCATAATTAACAATAAATTAATGCATGTTTTAAAATATCTGTACTATGGGATTTTGAATGGTCTCACCACAAAGAAATCATGACTGTTTGAGATGATAAATGTGCTAATTACCCTGATTTGATCATTGAATGATATACACATGTATCAAAGTAAAATGTTGTACGCCACAAGTATGTACAATCATTACATGACAATTAAAATGTTTTAATTAAGAAAGATCCCGTGGGCCTGTGAGATGGCTCAGCAGCGTACATGCCTGCCTAGCAAGCACGAGGGCCCGAGTTTGACTCCCAGAACCCACATACGAAAAAGGGACCGGTGATATCGTTCAGTGGCACGGGTGCCTGCTGGCGTGCGAGGTCCTGAGGTCGACCCCTGGTACCCACAAAAAAAATAAATAAAATTTTAAAAAAAGAAAGAAAGATCCCTTGGAGCACAGTGAGTGCATGAATTAATAAATAAATCTATACCACAACTTTACTTAAAAAGGTGCAATGATTTTTCAAGAAGTCTATTGAATGAAAGTTAAAATTCATTGGTTTGGATCTCTATAAGCTGCTCTAACCAAAACTTTTATTCTCAACTCACTTTGTGCTCTAGTCACACAAAATTCATTCATTCTCTCTTTCTTTATTGGTTTTTGAGACAGGGTCTCACTATGTAGTTTAGCTTGGCTTTGAAACCTCTGTGACCCCGAACCCTCGGTGATCCTCCTGCCTCAGCCTCCCAAATACTGGAATTACAGGCGTGCACCACCATGCCTGGCTGTTCACTTGTTTCAAGTTAATAATTTTCACTATTCCTGTCTTAGTGACTTCTCTTCACTGAGACAAAATACCTGACACCCACAAATTAAAAGAGGGGAGGTTTATTTTGGCTCACAGTTTGTAAAGGACTCAGTCCATAGTCTGCTGGCTCCAACGCAGGGTGGCTTGGCAGAGGGGCATGGCAAAGGAGAGATAGCTCATAGCATGGCAGCAAGAAGCAGAGAGCAAGATCAAGGAAGAACAAGGAGCTATACCCTTCCAGGCCACATCCACCTCCTCTAAATAGGCTTCTCCTCATAACATCACCCCCATGATCCAATTACCTCTCAAAAATCCCATTTATGAGCGCATGAGGCTTTGGAGGGACATCTAGATATAAACCATAACACTCACTTTTCTCTTTCTTCTTCCCTTCTCTGGTGAACTCAATCATTCTTTGAGTAAAAGATCAATTATTATTTTCTCTGAGAAACCTTTCCTGACCTTCAGTTATTCCCTTTCTCCTCTGTCTTCCCATATCACCCTGTTCATGCCTTATGACCTTTATCACACACGTATTATAATGTCTCTTTTTCCTCGACTAGTCCCTACTTGCTGGAAAGCATAATAGTGCCTTATTTATTGCTACATCCCCAGCACTTAACATAGTAAACACTCATTTGTTTAAAAGAATCTAAAGATCAAATTATTGAAATAGAGAGTTGAAAATTGACAGCTCTAGTTATTTGAACAGTGGATAAATTTAACTACTATCTAGTAGGGTATAACAGAAAAAGCACCAATAATTAGTCGGGAGTAGAAAGTGACAAAAGATTTGGGATTCCAAGCCAAGTCATGTTTTTGACTTACTGTAGTCATTCCTTTCTATGTCTGGGCCTCAGTGTGCCAAGCTATATGTGGATCCAACTGATCTTCTAAAAGATTATCAATCTCTCTCCCATCCAGATACAATTGTCTAGGATTTTATCAGTCATATGGCCCATATCCCTGGCCTCGGGAGGTAAACAGAAACTATGGCAAAAAGAATGTATAAAGCACTTAGCTCTGCAAGAAGAAATACCAAATTCCTGTCATTGATGACTGCTACAAAATGTCCTTGAGTCATTCTGTATCTCCTCACTCTCTGTCTCTGTCTTTCTACCTCTGCCTCTGTCTGCCATTCTCTGTACTATATATGACTTTTCTCTCCAATTCGAGTATCCAAAGAATGAGTCAGTAGAGGACTACAAGAGCACACTTGGTAGCATTGACCTGACTTTACCTAGCTTCAGTAGCCCAAGAAAACCCATATAAAAGATTCTCCCCAAGTGAGTCTAGTACCATATATATACTATAGGGTACATATTCATTTGTTTGTAGCTTTTCCTATCAAAGAGAGCTTTTTTCTGATATTCTCTGATCTAAAAAAAAAGTAGGTGTTTTCTTGGATTTTGCTGTGAAACCAAAGTCACAATAACACAAGCCAGGCAAGAAAAAGTAGGCACACACACACACACACACACACACACACACACACAAGTTTAGTATATTACCAGGATCTTTCTTAGCTGGCTGGTAGAAAAGGACAAATGTTTAACAACATCTGCAAAAAATGATGGCTAAAACAAAGTGTCAGTGAGTACTTATTTACATACTTTTTATTTACTGCAAAAACAAAGCTTGAATTTTTTCTGATTCATTTCTCACTACCTCCAAATTTTAAAAATTCTAGTCAATTTCCCCTTTCAAAGTTGGAAAATGTTGTGTTGGTTAAGCCCAGAGAAATGAGTTGCAGGATTCTAGAACAGAATATAAAAATAAATAATAATGATAATTACAAATGATAGCATTTTTATGTTTTACTATCTTCTTATTTTGCGTAAATCATCTTTGTTGATTCTTAACTCAGTTCTAGCAAGTTTCAGGGCCTTTTCACATGTTAGTCTCTTTGTTTGAATCATTCTTCTCACCTATCTTTGCATAGTTCTACTAAGGCTTCAGATCTCAACTCAGTCATCATTTTATTAAGGACACCATAGCTAACTTCACTGCCCATGTGAAATATACCATGACATCTTCATGGTATAAGTGTCTTTCTTCATTTCCTTTATCATAATTGTAATATTATATAAGTAGGAATGGCTACTTAATAGTTATTACCCTATAATATAAAATCGTTGTTGAGCAGTAGCTACCTAGACAGATACTATATTTCTTAGTCCTCCTAATTTCTGAGCAGAGAGGGCACTAGCATATGATCAGTTCTCACCAATGCATTGCAACAGAAGTGATGTGTGTCACTTCTGACCTACAACAGTTAAAAAGCAGATGTAGCCCAGCACTGCTGTGCTTATAGTCTCAGCTACCATAAGGTTGCAGCAGGATGATCACTTGAGCCTAGGAGTTTAAGGCCAACCTGGGCAATATAGCAATAACCTGTCTCAAAAGAAAAGAAAAGAAAAAAAGTAAATGCACATTTACTATTCTTTCTTTGTAGTTTTCCTGCATGAGCATAAAGCAGTGGTTCTCAACCTTAACTATTAGACTCACCCCAGAACTTTAAAATATTCTGGCACCTCTGCTGTACCCCAGGCCAATTAAATCTCTGGAAGTAGGTCTCAGTATTTTTAACTCCTTAGGAGATTTGAATGAGTAGCTAAAGTTGAGAACCTCTATCTAAGGATGGCTCTGAATCCCTGGAACAGTATGTGAAGAAATAGTGTCCATCTAACAGAAATATCTGTACTGGTTTTTCACTTGAACCAGAAATAAATTTATGTTAAATCACAGAATAGGGAGGTTTGTTTTTATACCTGCTAGACAACCCTAATATACTCCCCACAGTATCTCTAGCACCTACCATAGGTTCAGAGACATAGTAGGTGCACAATTGTTTATTAAGAAAGGCACTATCCTCCTCATCCTTATGGATGAGGTTTAAAGAGATCATATAAATCATTCAAGGTTATACAGCCTAGAAAGCAGCAGTCTGAAGCTGAGCCTGGGTCTCTTGGATTATACAGTGGATATATTCTTCCACTATATTGGGATACCCCTTTCTATGTTGAGAAAAATATTTGTGTTTAGAATTAGCCAGGTAGGCCAGTTCAAGTCATCCCAATTTTGTTGACAACATCTAAAGCACAATGAAGGGCCAATTGTACATACCTTCTCTCCATCAGGCCTGATTAGAGTATTGACTTTGGTCACATGAATATCATAGAGTTTCTTCTTAGCCTGATTGATCTGGTGCTTTTTGGTCTTGACATTCACAGTGAACATAAGCATGCTGTTGTCTTCTACTGTCTATGTGGCATGCTCAGTGGTCAGGGAGAATTTGACAATGAGATGTGCCCAAGCTTGTTCCTCCTGGTGGAGCTCTGCCCAGGATATTTGAATTGTCTCTGGAGCCCCAGTGTCTTAGGCTGCCAGAAGGTGAGTGACATGCAGAATATTTTTTGTGTGGCTGTGGTTGCCTTTTATCACTGCTTTCTTGGCCTTCTTTTCTTTAGTCTTGGCTTTGGTAAGGACAGGAGCTTCCTTCTTTACTTTTGGTGTCATCTTGGTAGAATGATTGTGATGCTCTGTTTTGCAGATGAGGAAACCATAGATTCCAAAAACACAGATACTCACTTTAATGTCTCTTATAGATGACAATTAGTAACGTATGATAGCCTTGGCCTTCTGGCAGCTAATGCTGTGGTTATTAGCACCTGATGCATCGTAAATGTAAAATCTGAAGGCTAGTGATAGGATGTAGTGATAGTTTGTGGGTGGTAATGCTCCTTATCAGATTACTTGTTTAGGACCAAGTCCAATTCTTATATGATTGGCAAACTAAGGTCATTTTGTGTGAGGCCAAGAAATTAACAATGAGAATATAGGATGATATAATAGAGGGACCAGAACTTCACTGGACTAAATCAAGATCTGCATAACTGGTCATTGACTTAAATTTTCCTGCACCTTTCATGTTTTGTCTAGCATATCTTTCTAAAGATCACCTGAAGCATATCACTCCACAGTTCAAACATGTATAACAGCTTTCTGTTCTTCCTCTTAGCATTTCCATGTCAACCTTCCAAAAGAACTACAAGACCTTCCACAATCTGTCACTGTCCTATTTAGCCAATTTTTCTGCCAATCCTCCTTTACACACCCTTTTCTCTAGACAAGGTGTCCTCTGCACTCTCTGTATCATATTAACACCATTTTTAACATCCTATAAGCTTTCTTCTATTGAGGCTTGCTTCTTACTCCTACTAGCATCATACCACTCCTTAAAGTCTGTTTATGCTACTCTGACCCATGTAGTACTTTTATATTTGTTATGTTTTGGCATGTTCACTTTAGTTTCATTTCCCTGGAAGAGTCTGTCAGTTGCTTGATTGGCAGGCCCCCATACAGAGCCTTATTCAATTGTGTAACTCTTATCACTGATTATTTTATTTCTGGAAATAGTTTACAAAGCACACTTCAATACAAGATCCCATTTGATAGTCACATCCACTGTCCTAGTCTGTTTTGTGCTACTATAGCAATACACTAAAGACTAGATAATTTATAAGAAAGGAAAATTTATTTTCTATCAGTTATGGATAGTGAGAAGTCCAAGATCAAAGCTCCAGACTGTTTGTTGCTAGGTAAAAATCTATCTAGTCTCTGCTTCCAGGATGGTACCTTATATGCTCTAATGTCTGGAAAGAAGAACTCTGTGCCATCAAATGGAAGCAGAAGGACAGAAAAGAAGATGAAGTCCCTCTTTTAAGCCCTTTAAAGAGAGATCTAATCCCATTCATAAAACTTGATCCTTCGTGTTTCAATCACATCCCAAAGGCCACGCTGTCCAATACAGTTGCATTGTTGCATGGGAGGTTAATTTCAGGAAAGCCTGAATCAACAAGTCAGGGACTTCAGGCACTCTTAGTTCTTCACATTTAATAAAAAGGCTTCTTGGAGGAAATGGTATTGGGGAAGATGAATTTTTATTAAGGAAAAATAATGTCTGACAGAATGAGCCAACAGTATTAATAATCATCTCTAACTTAGGACAGCATTTTGATTCCTTTGGTAGCTTGCATGGACTCATTTTCCTCTCACTCTGAGTCTGGATAATGAGAACAACTAATGTTGTAATTGTAGATGCAGACAGTCTTCCAGGCTATAGGTGTCAGAGTTCAAGTACTAGCTCTGCAACTTCCTTCTGTGAGAATTTAATGCCTTTCTGAACCTCAGAAAGAATAATAATTCCTTCTACTTTGCAGAATTTTTATGAGGATTAAGTAATGTGAGTATATAGGACCTGAAGTGTTCCTCAAAGATCAGTTCCTGTTTGCTTCCCTGACCTTACAGAGCATAGACTTGAATCACAGAAGATGTGGGCCTAAGTAATGGGACTCCATTAATGTACTTAACAGGTTGCAATTAAGTTCCTCATCTTTCTCAGTGCAAGGAGCCAGAGGTAGAGCAGTAAACAAAGCAAACATTGGCTTATTGTTTTTAAGGTGTACATGGAGGAAAGGGGTAGGAGGAGGGGGAAGGAGGGTAAAAAAAGAATTATATTTTATTACATGTGCCGACTGCCCACAAAAATGTAATTATTATGTACTGCAAATACATACTAATAAAAATTAAGAAGTGTATGTGTCAGGAAACTCAGATTTGTATTGCTTTTACCCATTTTCTCCCTTCTGCCTTCTCTAAAGGAAACTAGTCAGAAGAAATGATCTGGTCAGCTCATTCATGTTGATGTGTCAATGATGGAAAATACTTCATGAATGAGCACTCCCAAGGAAAGGGGAGTTAACCTTAAAACAAGCAAAATGAATAACAAATTCTGGGGGATATCAATAAAATTCAGGACTGGGATCTGGGAAAGGAGAAAAGAAGGAAAGGAAAAGAAAAAATAATGTATATATATACAAGAGAGCTAAGATAATTATACTAGTAATTTATTTTAGTTCATTGAAAAGAATGGTTTGTGCTTATATCGTTTGATCAATTTTGAATGCCTATAACTTGTAATCTGAGCAACTACTTTGAAGATAACAATACACAGTATATCAACCATTGTTAATTTCCTATTACCTTGTTTTCAAATTCTGTATCATTGTTTTTATTGTTTTTTTTTTTACTCTTTAAAATAAAATTTAAAAAACTTAGGTTCCTCTGAAATTGTGACGGGTGGACAAAGACTGGTGCCACTATGGGAGACTCAACAATAATAGAAGCACAAAATGCCACAGCTAAAAGATTTCTCAAATTATGTTTCCTACACCACTTGTAATTCATCTATTCTTCAAAGGAAGAAGATGGAGAAGTAATGGTTATTATCTCTGGGAATTCTCTTTAGTAGGCTCAAAGCATAGACCTTTTAAGAACAAATCTTGGGGTTGAGCTTGGGGACAGAGCCATCAGTACATGCGGAAGAATCCATCTCCAAATCTCACTAGTGAGGTCCTCAGGGTACACTAAATGGTAAAAATTTCTACCATCTGCCTCTCTAGAAGAAACCGATTTATTTGATCGCCTTTGAAGAAATCTCCTGTCACTCACTTTCTCCAGAAGGTACCTCCCTCATTCACATTGTTAGTGAGGGCTAGGATTGTCCTACAATGAGATTCAACACCCTGGTGACAATTAACTAGTTGGAGAATAGATATCTGATCCAAACTTGTAAAATTAGAACACTCGGATTTTTGGACCAAGAGATTTCAGCTTAGTTTGGCTCTTAACTTGGACTACAGTGATGTAAGCAATGGCCATTTTCTCCCCACGTGAACTTAGAATGGAGAAAGTGGTCTTTGGAGAGAAGTGAAGAAGCACACATTAATATCCTTAAGAACTTTACCAAAACCAAAGCCAAGTCCTACTGAGCTTTTATATTCACACAATATTAATATTGTACAAGTATTTTTTGTTTTAATTTATATTATTACTTGTCAAATATGATTTTCAAATGACAGAACTTGCAGGCCAGGTACTGTTTACATGGTTAAGAGACATACAGAAATTGAGGCATATGACAATGCAAATACTTATTGAAGGTCATTATCAGAGCTAGAACACATAACAAGGTATTATGATTTTGGGTCATTTATGAATTTTGTTATCCCAGCCCAAGGTGGGGACCTTGATTTTATATTAGTAATTCTCCTTGATAGAGATGACAGGTTAAAAGCCAAAATATTTCCTTTAACCAACTTATTGAGAGAACCCATAGTCTCAAAGCTTGTATTCAAGTAAAACCATTCTGAGTCTAAGACGTTCAAGATATTCAGTTCATGCAGTATGGTATATAAGGGTTGAGCACACAAACTGTAGAATGAGAAGACATTGAATCTTGTCTCTATCATTTTCAAACTGTGTGGTATTAAGCAAGTGACAAACTCTGAGCCTCAGTTTCCTTGTTTGCAAAACAAGAATAAAAATACCTTTTGAGGAGGCAGCAACAGCAGCTGGGGTTATTGGCAATCTGAGCTGTGGGATTCAGCAGCCGCACAATCTTTTTTTTTTTTTTTTTTGGTGGGTACCGGGGGTGACCTCAGGACCTCACACACCAGCAGGCGCCCGTGCCGCTGAGCGATATCACCAGCGCTTTTTTTGTATGTGGGTTCCAGGAGTCGAACTCGGGCCCTCGCGCTTGCCAGGCAGGTGCTTATGCCACTGAGCCATCTCACCGGCCCAGCAGCACAATCTTGTTCCCTCCACCCATGAGGAGAATCCAAAAGTAGCCCTGTGGTATGTAGGGTACTATGGGAACTACTTGGAGTCTGAGCCAATTAAGCCTGAGGAGATGCTGCTAGATTCCAGGAGTCCAAGCAGGAAAAGGTACCATTCTGATCCCACACCCTGTCAGTAGTCTCAGGATCTATGTCTGGCCTATGTGAACTAAAGTAATCTGAAGTAGCTACATCTATATTAAAGATCTTATAGACTATTTCACCTTGACTGACTATACTATCAGGACTGTGGAGAGATGGACTATTGTATATTTACAGCCAAAATTGTCTTAGGCTATCTTAGTGCCTTTAATAGCCCCTTACTTTCAACCTCTGTATATGATCTAACATCATCCTATCAGGTGAACCTCCTAGAACATATCCACCAACTGCAAATTTAAGAATATTATATATAAGATTGCATCTAAAACCTATAGAAAAGATTTCCCTGCTTTACTGTAGCCTCCCTGCCTAATGACCCCACCAATGTATTTGGGGAATGGATTGATTTATGACCTTCTTTGTTTTGTGCTTACAAAACCTCTTTCAAGGTGGAATATGTCATTCAGAGTAACTTGAATCCATGTTCCTGGGTCATGGTCACTCATATTTGGCTCAGAATAAATTATTTTCTTAATTCTTTTAAAGCAGACTCATTATTTTACATCAACACATGAGAGGACCCTGGCAGCCAGGAATACGAGGAGGATATCAGAGGAGGAGAAGGGACTGGTGAGAATCACCAGGAAGGTAGAGGTATTAAGGACTCAGAGCTGAAAGCACTTGAGTCAGGGAGCAGAAGAAAGAAACTAAACTGCTAAAGGAACTGCAGAATGAGGCAGAGAAACAGACGAATGTAAGTTCAGTTCCAGGCAGTGTTGACCCAGGGATTAAATCCATTGAGGAAAAAATGGACGTGGGCATGGGAAACATCTATGTTGGAATATGGACTATGATGCAACATCAGAAGAGCTGGAAGCACATTTTCAGTGGTTCAGACATTCGCGTTACCATACTCTATGACAAATTGTGGTCTTCTCAAAGGGTCTGCATTAGATAGAGTTCTTAGACAGTGAGTCAATGTGAACTTCTCGGGCCTTAGATGAGTCTCTATTAGAGGAAGATGAATGAAGGTGATCCTGTGAACCCATTACTGTGCTGGGACCACCAGCTAAAACAGTTTCCATTTTAGATTTTATAGTAGTTTTAATAGCATCCTCTGGACATATCTACAAGGGATGAGCTAGAGCAACACCATAGTGTTTCCCTCCTGAACAGATACCTATTAGAAGAAAGAAGGAAAAAAAGAATTTGAATGAAGAAAAACAAAAGTTTGGGGAATAAAACTTTCCTGGTCAAACTCATCCAGTATGTTAGGATGAGGTTTTTTTGAAAAGGACTTTGAAAACTCTTTAATGTTGAATAGGTCCCAACTGTATTGATTTTTCAACAAAATTAAAGTCCATTCTACTAACACTGAAAATTAAGAGCTTTATCCATTTTTTATTGTGAACTTTTTGAGAAAATGCCTAGCACATAATATGTGCCGAGAAAAGGACAATTATTCATTGAGAGTCTCTGTCCATTTTGACAATGAGAAAAGGCCCACACAGATTATATAAAAATATTATTTAGTAGTGAGTATAATATAAGCTCTAGAGAAAGCATTTAGGGATTACAAACCTGACTCTATCACTTACTATGTGTATGACCTTGAACAAGCCTATATTCTCTTTCCTTATATGTAAAATAAGAGCAATAATAGTACCCCTTTCAAATGATTGTTGTATTAAATCAGTTCATCCACATAGAGTAGTTAGAAGAATGGGTGAGCATCAAGTAAGTGCTGTTTCTGTTAAACGAATTAGTTCATGTGAAGCTCTTAGAAGGATAGCTAGTACACAGTAATAAATATTAGCTGTTATTATAATCTGTCCCATAGACCCTGGAAAATAGAACTGTACAACCTGGATATTTCTTGATAAAGCATTCTCATTTCAATTTGATCACACAATCCAATGGCTTTTCCAATACTATGTCACTTTTGTGTCTGTATTCTTGCTTAGTTTGATATTGGTTACAGTGGCTGCTTTAAACAATTAAGCAGATAAATTTAGGGGGCACTGCCATGACACCCACAGTTGCCTTTTTGGCCAGCTTTGGAAAGCAAGTGACTAAAGATGGGTAATGTTGATTGGGAGATAAAGGGGTTATTGCTGACAAGGTAGTATTTGACTATTGCATTTTAACCTGTTTTAGTTCCAGAATTAAGTTTATTTAGGAAAAATTAAAGCCAGAATTTATATCTTATGCAATTCCATGAGAAAATGATCAGTTTTGGTCTGTTGGAAAATACTGTTTTCTTTTCTCTGTGACTTTGATCATAATAATTCATAATTCCAGTATACACAAGCTTGAATCATCTATCTAAATCAAATAACAGATTTTCAACTGACAAATATCAGAGCACTGTTCGTGATTCATTAAGTAAAGTGTAAGAATGCCTACTAATAACCCTCCACTTTCCAAGGGACTGGAAATTTATGCACCTTCCTTTCACTGATTTACATTCCAACTTAGCCAGAAATTAAAGTTTTGATGTTCACAGCTTGATTTGTCTTATTTTAAGTAGCTAGCTGCTCTGAAATAGGGTGAAACTAAGGCAATGGGGATATTTTCTCAGGGCCTTGTGAAACATGTTATACCTTTCTGAAGGAGAGGCATACAGAAGATGACAGTAGCAAGAATTGCAGAACTCCACCTATAAAATGTCCTCAGTACTCCCCCTTTGTGATTTCACTGTCACCTTTCCCAGAAACACCTGTGAGGAAACTAGACCACAGAGAATCTGCCCCAATTTCAAGAAAGAGCTAGTCCAACCTTAACCAAAGTTTTCAGGTAGTTGCAAATAATTTGTTTCTGGGGATCAGGGTTGGGGGTCACTTGTTGAGGAGAGCTAATCACTGAAAAACTTGGTATAAAGGAGAGAACTCTGACCAAGGAGAATATTGGTCCCTTATTTCTCTATATCTGGATAGCTAGATGAACTTGTGAAACTCATGTCAGCTTTCAGAGGCACGGGCTGAACTTCTGTGCAAAAGAAATAATAGTGCGTGTTCTGACTGAGGCATTACATTTGATCTTAGCCAAAAGGCCAAGAAGTGATAACTGAGGCATTATATGCAAAAGTTCTTTGTAAACCACATTATCCTATACAAAGTTTAGGTGCTAATACTTGCTGTTAGAAAATGAAGATACAGAGATAAGTTGAAAACACCCTCCTTTTGTTAATCCAGAGAAATAATATGGATGTGATAGCAGTCATCTTTCATAACTTTGAACTCTACAGGGATGTTCTGCTAGTGTGAAAGATAGAAGTGGTCTCAACTGCATCTTTCAGCCTCACTCTGATTTCCTCAGAACACTCCATTTTTAAAGGTCTATAGGTAACACATGCTCTCTGATTAATGATCATTTTCTTTTTGGCAGCTATTCATTGCCTCCTCATTACCTGCTGGAACCAAAATGAATATGAACTGAGATTCCCTATATGCTGCCATCTACAAACATATGTTTTGCAGCAAAGAATGCTTCCAAGGACATTTTTAGAGTAGAATGGGATAAGGTTTTTATGTTGAGGGAAGAGTGAAAGGGAAAGAGAAGTTTTGTAAACTGTTTCTAACTGTTGACCTCTGCTTCATGTTTTGAAATCTTTTAAATGGTGGAGTTTAAACTTTAAATCCCGTATCCCTGACACCTGAACTTGAGATTGAATATACTTTAGCATTTTGAAAAGTAAACAGCACTATACAGGATGTCACCAGATGGAGTCCAAAGAGGTCTTCTAAAGAGGATATGGAGACCTCTGCTTCAGCCGCTGATCAGGTTCTTGATTCACATCATGGAAAAAGAATCAGAAGGTTCGTAAGTGTGAAGTATAGCGCAGAATTATTAGGCAGAATTAGAAAGTAAGGAAGAATAGGAAAAATACTTCAGCTTGAATAATTGGAAGGGGCACACTCTGATGTAGGGGTTCAGATTGATCTACCAGCTTTTAAGGATTAGCTGAGGTGCATCAGCATCAGGTTGGTCATTATCTCAGTTCTGGTTTCCATAGCTCTGGAAGAATCCTTATGATTTGAGGGACAATTTAACTTCCATGAGATGACTGTTCTTGCTTGGGAGGGTGGCTACTTTGGTTCCTACCACAGATTAATTGCTCCTGCTTGGGGGAAAGTGGAATTCGTTATTGGGTCCTCTGCAAGATTCTGCTTTCCTTGGAACCCACAGTGATTGTAGGTTTAGAGACATCTAGTGTTGCTCAACCAGGGTCTAAAACTGGGTGTTGGGGCCGGTGAGACGGCTCAGCAGCCTACGTGCCTGCCTGGCAAGCGCGAGGGCCCGAGTTCGACTCCCGGACCCCACATACAAAAAAAGGCCAGTAATATCGCTCAGCGGCACGGCGCCTGCTGGCGCGCGAGGTCCTGAGGTCGACCCCCGGTACCCACAAAAAAAAATAATAATAAATAAATAAGTAAATAAAACTGGGTGTTGTGAAAGGTGACAGTTTAGTGTCCCTGCAAACACTGAAAATTACTTTAATTACTCCTTATCTTGGTGTCCTCAGTTTTGAAGTTGGATGAGATAAAGCACATAAACTTAGGGCTAATATGTCTTGTTTTGCCAACTTTTCCTGGATGATTAACATTCCGACATGCAGAGCTGAACAGGGATCTAGCCCAGAGTTTTAAAATAATGAGGGAGACAAAAAAAATGAATTTCTTTGTATCTTTTCTACATATCTTTATTACTTCTACCTCAAGTTGATAGCAGTTGCCTAATGTTTGAGAGCATTGAAATTCTATTTCATGAAATTTATTTCATGTCAACCAAAACAGACCCAGAGCTCTAGCTTTATCTACTTCAATATTTTCATCTTTAAAATGGGGTAAGTAACAAATAATAATATCTTCTTTAAAGAGCTGTTTTACAGATAACAAACAAGATACATATTTTTTTAAAAATGGACAAACAAGTATAATAATCCTTATTACACATTCACATTTCTTTCAAATTCATTATTCTATTTTTTTCACAGAAAATCATCAAGACATTATTTTTATCAACATTTTACAAAAAAAGTAAAATGTACAAAGTGATTAAGAGATTCAGCTAGAGGTCACATGGCATATTAATATGAGTGCAAGGTAATTCCATTTTTCACAAACGTAATAAAAAACTATATTACAAAATGCCTTGCTATAGCAAAGATTCAATAATACTTTTACTCATCTAATATCTGGTCTACATATTATGGATGGACAAGGTGCCTTTCCATGGCTTCAGAGTAGCAGCTGAAGTACACTGATGAGATCAGTTGCTTTTTAATAGGACATCTAGATTCACAGTATTGGCCTTGCCTCCAAAATGAGGCAATTTCACATTAAAATCTGAAAACAGTATTGTTCTTGAAAATAATGAATATCTGGAACACTGAGGCCATATTCCTGCCTAAAAACAAACACTTAGCTGGCAGATTTTAGGCAAATTGCTTAATATTTCTGAGGCTCAGTTCCTTCTTGATTAAAAAGGATAATTCCAACTCACCTGGTTTCATATGCAAAAGCAAGTAATTATCAATGGCTCCCAACACCAGTGTATCAGAGTGGATTCCTAGGGAATTATCATTAGCAGCCAAATCGCAGAGGTGTCAACAAACCTCTCTTTTCCTTATAGTTTACAATTAACATTTTGTAGCTATACTTTGGTTAAATGGGACATTAAGAGCTCTTAGTCCTAGTGCCTAGCAGAAGCTCCAGACATTAGTTAAACACAAACAAAAATGAATGAATGACATTAAATAAAAGTAGGAGGTACTGTCTAGAAGAGGAGGAATATCTATACCTATAAAATTAGAGTACATGTTGAATTGTGATAAGTATTTAAAGAAATAAAGTGTTATATAAATTAACTATTATTAATAAATCCAGAAAGGCTTGCCAGAGAACTCAATGTTTGAGCTGTGTTTTGAAAGATAAATTGGATTTGGTTATCAGGGAAGAGAGAAATAATATTTCAATAAAAGAGAAGAGTAGGTCCAAAGGTAGTCAGGTCTTAGAGTGTAAGGTATTGTCTTGGTTACTTTTCTCTTGTTGCTGAGACAAAATACCTGCTGCCCAAAATTAGGGAAGGAAAGGTTTATTTAGCTCACAGTTTGTGGAGGTTTCAGTCCATAATCAGCTGGCTCCAAGGCAGAGTGGCACATGGTTCAAGGCTGCGGAAGACAGCAAAAGCAGCAAGAGCAAAAGGGGAAGAGCAAGCCTCTTTTTTTCCCTTGTATTGCACGCAGGCTACTCGCTCGGGTGGGTGTAGTACTCACACAATCTCTGTGCCCTCCTCTTGCACAGGTTCAGGATGTTTACAAAGTGAGGACCCTGGCCCCCTGCTGAGTCACTTAGTTAAACTTCTAAACTTCTCAAGTTGACACAATGAATCAACCATAACAGTTATGTTCAGAGGGAGCCCAAGAAGTCTGAGGCTGAAGATGTGAGTGGTTGGCAGGAGAAACAGGTGGGAAAAGATGCTGCAGAGTGAGATTGGGACCTTCCTGTGACAGACTTTAAAGGTGAGACTACCAAATTGGACTTAAGCCTGCAGGCCAGAAGTTTGCAAGTTGGCAGCTCACAAACTGATTCTTGTCCAGAGACAGTTTTTTGTTGTTGTTGTTGTTTTCTTTTGGATTGCATTAAGCCATTGCATGATGTTTTAAAAACATCTGAATTAGTGAACAACATTTGAAAAAATGAGGCGATTTCACATTAAAATCTGAAAACAGTGTTGTTCTTGAAGATAATAAGTATCTGGAACACTAAGGTCATATTGCTGCCTGACAACAAATACTTAGAGCTCAGTGGTGGCAACTTGCTTTAGATGGGGTATCTGCTTCCTAGTTGGCCACAGCTTCTACTACAGCCTTCTGTGACTCTAATATCAGACTCTTCACTCAGTTTTTGCTACTTTGGAGGCATTTGGGCTTGAAACCCATGGTGCAGACAACTAAAGGTTTTTATGGCAGAGGAAAGATCCTATCAAAGTTGTCATTTTGGAAAGAACTCTCTGATTCTAATTCTGCTGAAAATAGCCTGGAAAGGAGCAGCCAGGAGAGAAGTTAGAGCTGGAGCTCTGGCAAAGGATAAGATGAAATGGGCCTGCAACACTGAAGGGCAGGAAGAAAATATGAGAAGAAACTATTAAAAGGGTAGAACTCTGAGTGTGTATTCATAAGCCCTCATCATCTGCAGCCCTGTACTTGTTATTTATTTATTTATTTATTTATATTTATCATGTGCTTGCAATACAGAATAGTGATGTTTATTTTGGTGGATTAGTACATGCATATAACATATCTTGATCACATTCAGTCCCTTTATCCATTCTCCCTTACTTCAGTCCTCACTCCAGTGCCTTTCTCTGTGTCTAAGTGTCTGCCCAGTACTTAAAGGTATTCCCCCTCCTGGACCATGAATGACCTCCTTAAAGAAAAAAATCCACAAGGTCTTATTCATCAGTGAATCACAAGTGCTTAGCAAATACTAAATGTTTAAGTATTCATTCAAAGCATGAATTGGAGGAATTCTCTTCTTAGTTTGTAAATTGAAAAAAGTTTATTATATTCCTTAGTATACTGAAACCACAGGGATTTTTGCAAACCCCCAAAACTGAACTTCTAATTTGGAAACAGAAGTTTAATTCTGTGGAAATAAAATCCAATTTCTTATTACACAAATATTTATTACTCACTGAAACTGTACCATGCCAGGATGATTCCCAAGAATTCAATAATGAACAAAATACCAATCCAGTCCTTGCTCTCAGGAAACTTACAGTCTAGTGAAGAGAAAAGACTGTGATAAATCTTCTGAAGGAGAAACACTGGGTGTTAAAACATATTAAAACGTAAGATGAAGGGACTTGAGCTAGCTTAAGAGGTTCAGGGAGTCTTCCTGGAACCGCCAAAATATATAGACATTAAAAAGATGAATGGAGAGAATGATGAAGCACCATTTAAGGTAGTAGGAATAGCATATGCAGAGGCAGAAAAGACTGGAAGCATTTGAGGAATTGAATAAAGGCCAGTGTGAGTGAAGCTCAGAAAACAGGAAGAAAAGTGGTATGAGATGAGGTCAGAGAGGTGGAGAGAAACCAAATAATGTAGGGTGTGGTTAAAATTTTGGACTTTTGTACTTAGAGTAATGGAAAACCATGACAGGATTCAAGTTGGGGAATGATATGATCAGATTCTATTTTCTAAAAGAACCCTGTATACAAATATGCACTGACAATTGATAATTGACAAAGGTCCAAAGGGAAATATGAGGAGAAAGAATAATCTTCTAGACACATGGTGCTTAAAGTATTTTATATAGAAAACTGAATCTCTGTATACAAAAACCAACTAAAAATGGATTATAGACCTAAATATAATACTGAAAATTATACAACTTCTAGAAGAAAAAAATGGGAATCTTTACGATCTTGGGTTAATACAATATTTTTTGGATCGAATATCAAAAGCATAATCCATAAGTGAACAAATCGATGCACTGGATTTCATCAAATTAAAAATGTCTGCTCTTTAAAGATACTGGTGAGACAATGAATAAAAAGACAGGGGAAAATATTGTTAAATCTTATTTCTATTATAGCTTGTTTTCAAAGCATATAAATTACTCCAAAAATTTTCAAAATAAAAGGGAAGCAGACCAATTTTTAAAAACAGGTAAAAAATTGGAGCCGAATCTTGATCTAAGAAAATATACGAATGGAAAATAAACCCCTAAAATGTCCTGTAATGTTGTTCACTGGATAAATGCAAATTAAATGAGAAATATTTAGCCATATAATTAGAATGCTAAAATTAAAAATATTGACCATACTAAATGTTGGTGAAGATGTAGAAGAACAGGAATTCTCATATGTGGGTGGAAATATAAACTGGTATAACCACTTTAGAACAGCTTAACAGTTTCTTAAAAAGGTATATATACACCTACCCTGTGACTCACCCATTCCACTATTAAGTGTTTATTTACCTGAGAGAAATGAAAGCATATGTCCATAAGAAGACTTTGGTATGAATGTTCATAACATCTTTACTTGTAGTAATCTCAAACTGTAGAGAATCCAAATGTCTTTCAACAAGTGAGTGAATAAACAAAATTGTAGTCCAGCAACACAGTGGAATACTACTTAGCAATACAGAAAAAATAACTATGTAATGCTGTACATAACAGCTTGGATGGATTTCATAGACATTTTCCTCAGTGAAAGACAAAGACAGAAAAAGAGCACATATTATATGATTCCTTTGCTATAAAATTCTAGAAAATGAAAACTCATCTATATTGATAAAAAGCAGACCATAGTTTGCCTGAGAGGGTAGGGTGGAGGGAAGAAAAACAGAAGAAACTTTTTAAATGATGAGTACCTTCATTCACTCTCTCTATTGGTTGATGGTTTCATGGGTGTATGCATGTTATTAATAATTTCCAAATATCTAGCTATTTGTAATTTAACTATATGGAGCTTATTATATGTCAATTATACCTTAATAAGGTTGTTTAAAATATACTTCTGAATGCTGAATGTAGAACCCACTGTGATAAAGTAAGAATAAAGCAGGGAGACCATTTATAGTGGTTTCATATGAAAAGAAATCCCTTGAATCAGTTCAGAAGTAGAAGACATGAAAAGAAGCAACCAGATTTGTGACATATTTGGAAAATAAAATTTGCAGAACTTGACAAATATCAACATTTTCCAAAGAATAGTTCATTCTGGTTTTCCAGAGAACATAAAGGAATACTCCATTAACAAAATCTGTTTGTAGTTGCAGAGGAAGCCCATAGTAGAAATTTAGTCACAACTAGACTGACCTGAGAGGATACCATTGATGCGGAAAAAAAAAATGCAAAGAAGAAGAGGAGAAAGGAAAGAAGAAGGAAGAAATCTGGTATACATACTGAATTTATATAATATCCTTCAATAGCTGTCTCTTTATCTTAACAAGGATGTGAGGAAAATAAGACTTGAGATGGTGGGATCAGAGTTTAAAATTCAAATAAAGGCGGGGTTACTGGCACACACCTGTAATCCTAACAATCTTGGAGGCTGAGGCAGAAGGATCACAAGTTAGAGCCCAACCTGGCCAACTTAGTGATTCAGTGAGACCCTGTTTCAAAATTTTAAAAAAGGTCCGGGCATATAGTTCAATGCAAAAATCCTAGTACTACAATCAATCATTCTATCAATCAGTCAGTCAATCAAATATATGCCCCTACTATGCTTTCCTGATAGCATAGTAATTAGCTTTCCTGATATTGATATAATTGTTGATAGTTTGTTCCACTTTAAAAAGGGTGATTCTTCAATTTTTAGAATGCTTTATTATTTAAAAATTTGTTCTAGACACATATCTCTTAATTTTCATGTCATCTTTTTTTTTTTTTTTTGTGGGTACCGGGGGGTCGACCTCAGGACCTCGCGCGCCAACAGGCACCCGTGCCGCTGAGCGATATCACCGGCCCCTTTTTCGTATGTGGGATCCGGGAGTCGAACTCGGGCCCTCGCGCTTGCAAGGCAGGCGCTTATGCCGCTGAGCCATCTCACCGGCCCTCATGTCATCTTTCTGAGGGAAAAAGCAATTAGCTATAATTTTCTGATGAGGAAACTGTGAAGACAGTTTTGGTGCTGTGAAGGCAGCATAAACTTTAGAACCCTTCTTACCTGGATTTGAATGTCTCTTGCACTGCCATTTATTAAAAGGGTAACCTTAGAATTATTTCTCATCTTAATTTATTTTATTTATTTTGTGATATTGGGGATTGAACTCATGATCTTTGACCAAGCTACATTCCCAGCCCTTTTTGAGACAAGCTCTCACTAAGTCATTAAGTTGCCCAGGCTGGGCTTAAATTGTGACCATCTTACTTCAGCCTCCCAGAGTGTTACAGCTGTGTGCCTCCATCCCTGGCTAAGACTTATTTTTAAAATATCTTATAAATCTTATAAGACTGCTTCTTTAGCATAATGAGTCATCTGTGAGATACGTTACCAAAAAAAAGAAGGTATGATTGAGATATGCCAAGGTAGGGCTCCAACCATTAAAATCTCAGCAGATGAATTTTCAGCTCCTCTAAGTGAAAAGGTCTTCAGGCCTTTGTGTTCTAGAAGGTTCATTTATAGCCATTTCCTAGGTGCCCATGAGATTGATAAGTCTAGCTAATATAGCAATGGGGTGGAAGGCTGGTTTGAGTTTTTCTAATGTGAAACACAGGAGCAAATTATATCCTTGGCTTTAGCTTATTCATCTGTAAAATAGAGCTGATCAAACTCACTCTTTTTTGCCTGTAGGTTTGAGTTACCTCCTTTGATCAAGTTTAGTAAATGTCCATGATGTTTTGCTGTGCTACAATAAATAAAGCTATAATCCTTTTTCTTCTATAAAAGCCTGTAAAATGTGGAAGAGTCTCAGACGAAAATCTCCATGTGCCATTTGGGACACACAGACCCTGTGCAGATGCAGAGATCTAAGGAATTTAAAAGCTAGGGGGGCCCAGGGCTTTCCTAGTAGGACATCTTCCTTCCAAGTCTACCCCTCCCCCTCCTCTACCTTTCCTTTCCCACTTGTCTCTTCATCTTTACACAGGAGCTGTGGGAACTCCTTCATAAGCCAGCCATATATCGATTGCATTCCTTGGATTGGACCTTTAGGAAACTTAAAATATGCAAAGACAGCCTGGAAATCCACTAGTTTGTGTGCAAGTAAATGTTTGCAAAGATCTGGATAAAACCAAGGACGTATGTGTACAGGGCAAGTGTTTCTGGTGTTTGTGCGTTTGCCTGCTTATCTGGATGAGTTTGTCCTTTGCAAGTTTGGATAGGGGAGAAATGCTGTTTAGAAGCAATTCTAGACAGGAAAAAGGGGCAGAGAACAGAGTAGAAATTAGCTCTAGTTCCTGGGTCTGAGGGTTCCTAGAGCAAATGGTATCTTGCCAGCAGGTCCAATTTCCCCCTTTGGAGGAATCTCAAACGTTTTACTAAGTGTCCGCTGGCATGGCTGTAGCTTGTTCTTTAATACGGTATGTTGGAGACTTTCCCTTGTATAGGACCCCATAGGCCCTCAAAAGAACCCCTGTGCAGACAATTAGTAAGCACAGTAATGTGCAGACATTAGTAAGCACTCCAACCCCCTTCCTCCCCAAGCGTGTTTTGGGAATGGTCTTTGCAATCAAATCTGGTGAGTGCTGGTCTTCCGAACATCTGGTAGCCCAGTCCTTAAAATAAAGCTTCAGGTTAAAGCTCCTGCTCTCGCGCCTAAAGTGTAGTACAGGAAAGTAGGGGTATTCAGGAGTAGGGGTCTTCTAGGCTTGAGCAAGCGTCTCTGGCCCTTGCCCACACTGAGCCAGCACTTGTTTCTCCAAAGCCACACAGTGCTAGCCTGCGGTGAGGGGAGGGGAGAAAAGGAAAGGAAAGGGGAGGGAGAAAGGAGGTGGGAAGGCAAGGAGGCCCGCCTGGTGGGGGCGGGACCAACCAGCAAACTGTTGCATTTGCTCTCCACCTCCCAGCGTCCCCTCCGAGATCCCTGGGAGCTAGCCTGCTGGGAGAACCTGAGGGTCCGGAGCAAGCCTGGAGGCGGAGGAGGCGAGTGAGGGAAAAAGATAGAGCTAGGGGCTCTGGTGCCGAACAGGAGCCGAAGGAACGCACCGCGCCAGCCCCTGCTCGTCTCTAACTGCTGCCAACGCCTGTTGCAGCGCGGCGGCTTCGAAGCCGCCGCCCCGGAGCTGCCCTTTCCTTTTCGGTGAAGTTTCTAAAAGCTGCTAGAGACTAAGAGGAAGCCAGGAAAGTGCCGGGTAGGACTGACCGCTGCCTTTGTCCTCCTCTCCTCCACCCCTACCTCTGTTTCTACTCCCACAACTGCCTCTGCTACTCTCCGTCTGCCCCCACCTCTCCCTTTCACCCCCCGTCTGCACAGCGCTGCCCTCCGGTTTGCAGAGAGGTAACTCCCTTAGGCTGAGAGCTGGTAAGCCAGCTGCAAGTTGCAAAGAAGGCTCTTGGGAACCTGGAGTTTGGGGAGCGGCTTGGGCTTCAGCGCTGCAGCCAGGACCTGGCTCATTAAGCAGCACGCAGGGAGTGCCCCTCGGTTCCCTACACTCCCTCTCCACCTCCTTCTGCCTCCCCCAACCCCGACTCAAGAGTGCGGAGCCAAAAATCAAAAGATAAAAAGACTCTCAGGGCTTCAGTAGTTTTACGCAAAATAAGACCAAAAGAAAATAATTCAATTATTATTTGCACCTGCTTCACTGGACATTGAATTTGGAAGGCAGAGAACCCTCTCCCCAAATTTTTGACCATCTTTTCAATCTACCGTTTAAGTATTCAGGAACAGACTGAAAGCCTAAGGAGGGCTGATCCTGCCCAGTTCCTGTCTTCCTCTGCATGACACTTTGAGGCTGTTTGAGCGCTTTTTGCTTCTTTTGTTTTTGCTTTTGGTTTGCTTTTTTTTTTTTTTTTTTTTTTTGCTCCTGCAAGTTTTCTTCTCTGGAGCTTTCCGAAGGTGGGCAGCTAGCTAGCTGCCGTGACTGCATCATCACAGCCTGTTGAACTCTTCTGAGCAGGAGAAGGGGAGATAGGGTAAGGGATTTAGATCAAAGATTCAGCCAAGCTCTAGGATGGAAGTGCAGTTAGGGCTGGGGAGGGTCTACCCCCGGCCGCCGTCCAAGACCTTTCGAGGAGCTTTCCAGAATTTGTTCCAGAGCGTGCGCGAAGTGATCCAGACCCCGGGGCTCCGGCACCCTGAGGCCGATAACGCAGCACCTCCCGGCGCCCATTTGCAGCAGCAGCAGACCAGCCCCCAGCAGCCTCAGCAGGGTGAGGATGGATCTCCCCAAGCTCACATTAGAGGCCCCACAGGCTACTTGGCCCTGGAGGAGGAACAGCAGCCTTCACAACAACAGTCAACCCCTGAGAGCCACACAGAGAGGGGCTGTCTCTCAGAGTCTGGAACCTCTGTGTCCTCCAGCAAGGGGTTGCCGCAGCAGCCGGCAGCACCTCCGGACGAGGATGACTCAGCTGCCCCATCCACGTTGTCTCTGCTGGGCCCCACTTTCCCCAGCTTAAGCAGCTGCTCCGCCGACCTTAAAGACATACTGAGCGGAGCCGGCACCATGCAGCTCCTTCAGCAGCAGCCTCAGGCTCAGCAGCAGCAGCAGCAGCAGCAGCCTCAGCCTCAGCCTCAGCAGCAGCAGCAGCAGCAGCAGCAGCTGGAAGTGGTATCTGAAACCAGCAATAGCGGGAGAGCAAGTGAGGCAGTTGGGGCTGCCACCTCTTCCAAGGACAGTTACCTAGGGGTCAGTTCGACTATATCTGACAGCGCCGAGTTGTGTAAGGCAGTGTCTGTGTCCATGGGCTTGGGTGTGGAGGCGTTGGAGCATCTGAGTCCTGGGGAACAGCTTCGGGGAGACTGCATGTATGCACCGCTCCTGGGAGGTCCACCTGCTGTGCGACCCACTCACTGTGCCCCGCTGGCAGCCGAATGCAAAGGTTCTCTGCTGAACGACAGCCCAGGCAAGGGCACTGAAGAGAATGTTGAATATCCCTCTTTCAAAGGAGGTTACTCCAAAGGACTAGACGGTGAAAGCCTGGACTGCTCTGGCAGCAGCGAACCAGGGAGCTCTGGGACACTTGAACTGCGGTCCACCCTGTCTCTCTACAAGTCTGGAGCACTGGACGAGGCAGTATCGTACCAGAGTCGCGACTACTACAACTTTCCGCTGCCCCTGGCCGGACCTCCACCCCCTCCACCGCCTCCCCATCCGCACGCCCGCATCAAGCTGGAGAACCCACTGGACTACAGCAGCGCCTGGGCGGCCGCAGCTGCGCAGTGCCGCTATGGAGACCTGGCAAGCCTGCATGGTGCGGGTGCCGCAGGACCCAGCTCTGGGTCACCCTCAGCCACTGCCTCATCTTCCTGGCACACTCTTTTCACAGCCGAAGAAGGCCAGTTGTATGGACCGTGTGGAGGGGGTGGTGGCGGCAGCGCAGGCGAGGCAGGGGCTGTAGCCCCCTATGGTTACGCTCGGCCACCTCAGGGGCTGGCGGGCCAGGAAAGCGATTTCCCTGCACCCGATGTGTGGTACCCGGGTGGCGTGGCCGGTAGAGTGCCCTATCCCAGTCCCAGTTGTGTCAAAAGCGAGATGGGACCCTGGATGGAGAGCTATTCCGGACCTTATGGAGACATGCGGTAAGTTTCTCTTTCCGGTAATGTAGCCTTTAGGCCCAGGGCACAGAGTCGCTCTGCGTTCTTGGGAATCTCGTATCTAGCCACTCTTCCTCCAGCGAACATTTAAACTGACTCAGAGATCTCAGCCCAGTTCTATAGGAAAGGCTGCCCTAAATCTGAAGCCTTTCGTGGGACTCTCGGCCTGCCAACGTTTTAACCAGAGGATTCCGAGTCCTTGCAGCTTGTCCTAGGCGCTAGTTAATGCCTTTCCAAATTCCAACTCCCCCAGCAGCCTAAAATCCTCTCTACCTTCTGGCACTCCAGGTCCCGCGGGCTCCAAACTTGATTGCACGGATCACTTTCAGCGATGAAGCCTGTAAGCCCTCCACTTCTTTTTTCCCTTCCCACCTCAAAGCCAGCGCACCTGAGGTCAGAGGACCTCGACCAGAAATATGGGCAATTTCTCCTCTTTGGGTCTGTTATCGTTCATCTTTCAGACCATAGCCAGTCTCTGGAAAATACTGTTCAAAAGACCGGCCCAAGCAGTCCTAGCCCCGTCTCCTCCAAAGAAATAGAATGGAATTCCGGGTTAGGGAAAGAAGGTTGTTTCTGGGTGCTGAGGAGCCCTGTGTGAGGGAGTGATATTCCTTCCCTGGAAGCAACTGAGGACGTTTTCCATCCAGGGCTAGAGATCAGTGGGCAGAATCTAACCAGGCACATTTAGAGCAGGTAGAAGAGCAAATTTTTCTTTAAAGCCTGGGCAAGCTTTGCCACTACAACTTTCTCATCATTGGTTGACTAAGTCGGAAGCGGTTGCTTGGGACTGTTTTCTCTTGCAAAATGTTTATTCTAGCTGTGTATTATAACACATCCACAGCCCCCTACTTCAGGTTTGCATTGGATCCACAAGAAGGAGAATGTTCTTTTAATGAAAATTTGGTCAGATTTGAATCTAATTTAGGAAAGTGTTGGGAGAAAAATTTGTATTTCCAGCTATTCTAGTGTGCTCAGAAATCTGTATGGGGAGGGAAGAAGAGTGAGGCACTTCATTATATTCCTTCATTTTAAGGACATTCTTACATTTTAAAAACATCAGTTGGTGGTGGTAACAAACCGAGTAAGAACTGCATGTGACCTATGAGCCATAATCTTGCCCCAGAGTTTTAATTAGGGCATGAGAAAAGTGGCCAGCAATTTCATCTTGCTTATTAAAAATTTTTCCTTACTGCAGTTTTTGAGTTTCTTGGAGACCATGTTGAAGATTTTTTTCTCAGCAAGTTAGAATATTCGTTTATCTGGTGAGAGAGAGTATTTACTGGAGAATTACTCAGGTTGCAGATCAGGTGCTGAGGACTGCATGGACTTGTATCTTATTCTGTGTTTCCACAGTTATTTTCTTTTATATGTGACTTTTTCAAAATTTGTGTGCCTTAACATACTTGTTTGCTGACTAAAATCTAACAATTTTTCTCCTTTAATTTGTGCTTCTGTTCCTGGAGGATGTTAGAAATGTTAGAAAAGACAGAGGAGGATATGATTTCATAAAATAATATTTTCCTGATGTCGGAGAAACAGCTTCTTCTTAGGCTTCACCTTCTATTAGGCTTTTATGGTTTGGCTTACAGGATTTGCAAAGGGTTCTTTTAATATCATGAAAGTCTTTTCCAGTGAATTTAGAGTGTTTATTTTGCAGTGGGTTATACTGGGGTATAAAAGGTCTCCATTTTATGAGAACAGATTTACTTGGTAGGGTTAATTTTTTTTTTTTTTTTTTTTTTTTTGGTCGTATGGTGGCCACTAGAGTGAAATCCCTCTTCTAATCTTGCGGGGGAAATGTCTAAGGTGTTTCTTGACCTATGATGATGCTAAATACAATCACTGGAAACTTCCATCTTCTGCGTGTCCTACCATAAATTAAATGGTAAAGTGCAAATTAGCAGAGAGGAAACTGTTGTTTGCTTAGGAATATGTGTCTTCAAAAATATAGCCTAAATTTCGACCAAGCAGCTATAGAGAGCAAAAAGTCCTTTCAATCAGGTTTATAGCAAGCTTGGTGATTTTATTCTAAGTCTTAACAGAAAACACTTCTCTATCAGGAAGACCATCGTAGTTTGATTCCTCCTTGACTCTGTTCAACTAATTAGAATTTAGCAGTACCCAAAGAAAGTACAAAATTATTTCATTTTTCCTGTTTTGTGATCGCTGAACTGGGTATGAAGAGTCCAGTAAAAGGTAAAACTTATGTTTCTGTTGTGTGAGTTGACAATTTCTATTTCTAGGATACAGAAAATCTTTGAGTAAGTAAGTTTGTTAAAAATTAATCAATTTAATCAGGATGCAACCAGTTCCACGCTAAAAGTTGAAATATTTTCTTACTTTTTCTTTCCCTAATTTTTAGGAGCACAATTTGGTGAAAAGCAGTAGATTTTTTTAAGCCCAAACCAGAGCTTCCTCCCTCTCTGTATTGCATGCATTATGTGCTAACTTTAAGTCTCAAAATTCTAGAGGCTTCCAAAAACCTGTTGGGTTCCTTCATTTTCCAATTGTGTAACTATATTCATGCACATTAGCTAATTGGTGGAGGGATTTTTTTTTAAAACATTGCTAATTTCCCCAATAACTCTGTGTTCTTATATAACAATAATGTTTCTGCAGAGGGCAGGACAGAAGCCCAAGGTGGTCCTAGTTTTACTTAATTTAGAATGTGTTTTGAACAGAAGGAATAATAAAAAATGATGGGGCTTGTTTCCAACTCTGATGGTATTTTATGGAGCTGTCTTCTGGCAGAGATCAAAGACTGACCTTAATTGACTGCTGGCCCCCTTGACAGAAATAGAGTCCCTGTATCTCAGTGAGCAGCACAAATAATATGGCAAAGATTTATTCTTGAAAGTTGGGGCCTAAGGGAGACCACGTAGGAATAAGAGTTGCGGTTTAGAGAAATTTTCCAAATGTGAAAAGACATGTTTTCTTTTAGTAGTGTGTTGTAGTCTCCCTAAATAAGTAATATTTTAGTAGTGCTTTGAGATTGGCAAGTCCTGCCTTTAGCTATTATTTTTTTTCAAGATACGGCATTTTATTAATTCCTCTTTTTATCTCCCACTCCATTCCCCAGTTATCAAGCAGCTTTTTTTATGAGTACATTAGAAGGAGCAGTTTATCTGTTTTGTAAAGCAGAATTTTACTTCGGATGAAGGCAGACTAATGGTTTCTATGGGTAGGCTTTGAGGTCAGTATGTTAGCAAGAAGCATCCTTTCTCTGTGGTTACCAAATGGTTGGTGAGTTCTGTCTGGATCTCAGTAATCAAAAACTGAAGACCAAATAATCACACTGAGTTGCCTCCCCCATTTGTAAGTATCTATAGGGTGTAACCATGGAAAAGCCCTCTTGCTTGTTCACAAACTATCTTTCAGCTCAGCAAAGGTAAACATCTGTGGGAGATGTTTTCAAAGAAGCTTGCAGCCTTCCAATCTCAGGGTCACTTTGGAGTGCTTCCTTACTAGCACTCATTTTTCTTCATCAGACTTTGATTCTTTGAGCTGTAAATTTTGAAATAATATATTGAATTTTCTGGCACATTTAATTTCCTTTGTTAACTGTTTTGCCTTACTGTAGTAATTTTCTCATCTGGTGAACAACTATGCACTTAAACAAAAATATATTTGGTCTTTTGACTCATACATGTACAGTGGCTGCTCTTGATAGGATCATGTGATTTGGGTGTGGATCATTTTATTATTATTACTAATGGTGATATCAAGAAAACCAGTTTCATTCAGAACTCTGCTCAGGCAGAGAGCAGAATGTGAGCTACGTGTCACAATGCAAGGGGCTTATTTTATAGCCAAACCTGAAATCATGATTCTGAAAAATATAAAGGAAACAGAAAAATCAAGTTTTGTGAGGTTGGTCAGAGAGAGAAAAGGAAATCTTTCCCCACTCTCAACTACCACCATTTTCTCTTAGTCTGCAGCTTCCTCAAGTGCTGCTTATCCCAAATTTTCTCTTATTCCATTCCTTTAAAGATTATAACATTGAAATACTCTTGTTTTTTTTTTTTTTGTGGGTACCGGGGGGTCGACCTCAGGACCTCGCGTGCCAACAGGCGCCCGTGCCGCTGAGCGATATCACCGGCCCCTTTTTCGTATGTGGGATCCGGGAGTCGAACTCGGGCCCTCGCGCTTGCAAGGCAGGCGCTTATGCCGCTGAACCATCTCACCGGCCCTGAAATACTCTTCTTTCTACTTCTCAAGATATTTTTTTTCTTATTAGACCTGTGGCGTATTCCTAAAAATTTTTCTTTAAAAAAAATGGATAGTAACAGATCAGATCAACTGTAGCAACTTTTTCTGAAGACTCCAGGGGATTTTCATTGTGAATAGCAGAACTTTTTTAGCTTGAGGTTAGAGGCTGATTCAGCAGTTGCAGAGGGACTTCAACTGGATGGCTTGAGGACTTAGAAATTTAATGAAGTATTTTGCAGGCTACTGCTTATCTTTCTTTTGATTCCTGTCCCTTTCTGTCTACTGTCTCTATTGATAACCTTCTCTCAGGTCCTGAGAATAATGAGACTTTTCCCTTTCACACTGCTCTGTCTGTGTCAGAAATGAGCGTGCACTAGCCGCACCTAATATGCATGTGAGGGTGCTCACTGATGTGTCCAGATGGAATGATCTGCTCAGGCTACATGTAAATTAATCATTTGAAAACTAAGAAAAACATTAAAGAAATTATTCTACTTTAGTGTTTCCCTACCAGCATTCCACCAAGTTTTGGGTTGTTGATTCAGATTAAGTTATCTTCAACCTACACAGAGCTGACTTCTGTTTTAATTATAAAGTTCTGTACAGCAACCAACATTGGTTGTCCTTCATCATAGGGAAGAAAATTATGAAATCTTAAAGTTACATGGCACCTTTTTCAAAGAAAAGTCTCAGTGTTTTCCAGATTATTCACAAGTACTCTTGTCAGTTTGAGTAGACTAGGGTGGGTTGTAATTGAGGGAACAGAAACAGTTGTATTTTCCATGATGGTCTTTTACCATGTGGGGAAACTTCTCTGGAGCAGAACTTGCAGCTTTTTCTTCTGGAATCTTCCCACCTGACTCTAATAATTTATGTTATTGCTCAGTTAGGGCTACACTCTGTGATTTCTTCAGAGGTGATAGTATATGAATTATTGCTTGCATACTCATGAATGAAGCCACCACTTCACTCTCATACTGATTCCTGCTTCTAATCTGCTGGCCACATCAGGGTTAAAGGTGGCTCATTTAGAAAAATTTATAGCATTAAAGTTCTGGTCACCGGAGAGCACTGTCAATTTAGATAATGTGGTATCTGAGTTTTGTTAATAACATCTTTATTGAGGTGCAAGGCATAATCTGTATAATTTACCCATTTAAAGTGTATAATTCAATTGTTTTTGGTATATTCAGTGTTATGAAACCATAACCATGGTCAGTTTTAGAACATTTTAGTCACCCAAAAAAGAAGCTATTCATCTTAGCAGTTGCCATCCTACCTGCTCCCAACTGTGAGCTACCATTAATCTATTCTCTATATCTATGGATTTGCTTATTCTAACATTTCATATAAATGAAGTCATACATTGTGGGGTATTTTGTGACTGGCTTCTTTTGTATAAAATGTTTTCAAGCTTCATCCATATTGAAGCATGTGTCAATAACTTCATTATTTGTTATAGCTGAATAATGTTCTATTGTACAGATCTACTGCATTGTATGTATGTATTAGTTGATGGACATTGGGTTATTTCCATTATTTGACTTTTTAATAATGCGTGAATTCATGTACAGGTTTTTTATGGACATATATTTTTAACTCTTTAGGGTACACATCTAGGAGTGAAATTTCTGTGTCATATGATACCTCTGTGTTTAACTTTTTGAAGATCTGCCAAACTATTTTCAAAAGTGGCTTCACTATCTTACAAGCACACCTGTAATATATTAGGATTCCTTTTTCTCTACATCTTACCAACACTTGTTATTATCTCTTTATTATAGCTGTCTTAGTGGTATGAAGTAGTAGCTCACTGGGTTTTTGATTTGTGTCTCCTTAATGTCTCTTTAATATTCAGCACCTTTTCATGTACTTATTGGAAAAATGTCCATTTTATCATTTAGTCATTTGTAGTTGGGTTGTTTGTGCTTATTTTATTATTGATTTGTAAGAATTTTTTACATATTCTAGATACAGGTCTTTTAACAGGTTATGATTTATGAATATTTTCCTACATGTTGTGGGTTGCTTTTCATTCTCTTGATGTGATCCATTGAAGCACAAAACTTTTTAAATTTGATGAATTTCAGCTTATCTATTTTTTTTCCGTTTTGGCTTATAATTTCGGTGTCATATCTAAGAAGGCTTTGCCTAATCCAAAGTCGCAAAGATTTAAACCTGTTTCTTCTAAGAGTTAGTTTATAATTTTAGTTGTTTACACTTAGGTCCTTGGTCAGTTTTGACTTAATGTTTATTGTGATATGAAATAGAGGTTTTGCTTCATTCTTTTGCATGCATCCAGTCATGGTGGCATCGTTTGTTAAAAATTTTCCCCATTTAACTATCTTAGCATCTTTTGTGTAAAATTAGTTGACCATAAATGTGAGGGTTTATTTCTGGACTCAATCATATCCCATTGATCTATTAGACTGTCCTTATGCCAGTACCACCCTGTTTTGATTTTTGTAGGTTTTTAGTAAGCATTAGAATGAGAAAGTGAGTCCTCCAACTTTTTCTTTCTCAAGATTGTTTGGGCTGTTGTGGGTCCCTCGAATTTTCATATTAATGGGGATTAGTTTGTCAATTTCTACAAGGAAGCCAGCTAAGATTCTGATAGGTCTTATACTGACTCTGTGGAACAACTTGGGGTTATTGCAATCTTAATTATGTTGTCTTCTGATACGTGAATATAAGATGTCTTTCCATTTAAAAATTTTTTACTTTTTCCAGCAATGTTTTATATTTTTTCAAACGTATTTCGCACTTCTTTTGTTAAATTTATTCCTAAGTACAGTATGTTTATACTACTGTGAAATAGAATTGTTTTCTTGATTTTCTTCTCTGATTTTCCATTGCCACTACACAGAAATGCAGTTGATGTTTCAATATTGATCTTATATTCTGTAACCTTGTTTAAAGTACTTGAGTTCTAAACACCTCTGGACTTAAGGAGCAAGAGTTTCTGCTACTGCCGTGAAAGTCAGAGCATACTTTATTTTGTCCTTTATAAAGGCTGTGTAGGTTACTATTCTTATTTTTACTCAACTATAAATTAGAACTGGTAATGCCATTCTTTTCCTAGGCGAAGAGGAGAGTGTTTCTGAATATGCAGTTCTTTGGAATATTGCATGAAAGAAGCCTCATTAGGTTTATGCAGTTAATAGTCCCTTTTTAAAGAATTTGGATATGGGAGCTTTTAGCAAGGGAGTGAGGAATAATTTTGATTTCTATGTAGAAAACTAACATGAAGAGGTAAAGTAGATCATAGAAATCACTGGTTATATTTGGCTTATGTTTAAGTTTGTACAAACAATTGAAGTCATAATTTTATGTTTTCCATGCTGTCCTGTAGATAAAGTAAACGATACTACTCCAGGTGTTTATTTCTAGATGGTTAACTGGTTTGTTCACTGTCATATAATTTAGGCTTCTCTTCAAGGATATATTCCATAGCCATGAAGCAAAGATAAAATTCATCTATACAAGAACTGAACTTTGGCCTCATTAATTCTCTAGGCTAAGGGTCATACCTATAGCTATAGTGCCCTGATAATGGTAAGTGAACAGCAAGACATCCAGCAAAAGGTAATATTTGACCTAATAGCTACCTTTAGCAACTACCCTAATAAAATGATCTTTAAAAAAGAATAAAAATCAACCATTTTTCATTAAGAATCAGTTATATGCCCAGTAGAAGTGACATAATGAAAGGAAAGGGAACACAATTGAGAATCTTGAGATCACTGCTTTCAAGGAGCTTCTAGTGAAAGAAAGAAAAAAAGAAAGAAGAAAGGAAGAAAAATTAGGAAGGAAGGAAGAAAAAGGAAGAAAGAGAGAGAGAGAGAAGGGAGGGAAGGGAAGAAAGGGAAAGGAGGGAAGGAAAGGACAGAAGAAAGGCCACACCATGATGACATTATGATGAGATGCTATATGTATGGTACTGAGTTTTTAAGTGTAGGCAAAGAAATGGATTGGTACAGGATGAAGTGGTCACTAGTATTCATTACTTGTGGCTGCTTCTAATTTTTATGGAAATAGTGGGGACATGACTGAACTGAAGCAACGGATTATAGGTCTTGAATATATCAAGCAACAGGAAGTGATACCTCTGGAAAGACAAAGGGAACTAGAAGAAGGTGTTGAAATCTATTTCTGCTTATTCAACAGCACCACTCTAATCAAGTTAATTATTAGTTTCTTCCTCAATTTCTTTGGGTATGTCATTGTACTTGTTGGGAACATTTTCTGATGCCTTTGACTAGACAAGTCTGCAATAATATGGTAATGATTTTAAAGTTGAGGGTGATTAATGGTTTAATGAGTGTGAGTTTAGTGTAAAAGTGAATGAAGATACCCAATATGGTGATCAGATCAAGACCTATTCTCTTCTTAAAGTTTTCGTTAGTCTTGATGGTTTGATTTGAGATTATAAATAAATGGGTTTTCAGGATGTTGGTTAAGGGAGGGATGACGTAAGCACAAATAAAACAAATTGAAGAATAAGAAGCATGTGACACTCTCTTAAGAGTTTTGCTAAATTAGATGATGAAGTTTTTTTTATGGTTTTTTGAGACAGAGTCTTGTTGTGTAGTGCAGGCTGACCTAGAACTCACTAGGTAGCCCAGGCTGGCCTCAGACTTGCAGTGATCCTCCTGCCTTAGCCTTGTGAGTGATGGGATTACAAGTGTGCTCCACCACACGCAGCTATACGACCCCCCGCCCCCATTACGGGTTCTACAGTATTTTCTGTAGGTTTGAATTGCTTGTGGGAGTGTACTCCCACTATCTGGCCGCTAGGTGGGCTGCAAGTGTCCTGGGAGTGGTCAGCCTCCTTCAGTGGTTTCAACACATAGCCAAGGCTCTATCATAGGATAATTTGAACCAGAACTGTCTGGCACCAGACAGTAAATAAATAAGCTACTGTGGTACTTAGTATTTCATCTGGGATGTTCTTTTCCAAAGTGCCAAACATTCTTGGTAACACACTGACTCCTTGATACCTTTTTATGCATGTGTATCAAGGAACAGTCAGTGACATTGTATATATTCTTGTAGCACTTTGCAGTTTACAGAGCAGTTTCACATTCCATTATTGCATTTCATTTTCATTTCTAGTTTGTACAAGTAGCCAGGGCTTAGAGTGTTACACTATTTATACTGTTACAGTACTGTTATTCCTATTGCAAACATGTTCAGAGATGTTAGGTAACATACCTATAGTCAAACAGCTTCATAGTGGCAGATCTGAGATTTCAATCTCTTTCTTCCTCAAAGCAGGTTTTCCTGCTTTTATCACACAATTTTTTTTAGCTTCATCCATAGGATGGTAAGATTCAGAGAGGCAAAAGAACACAACTGGCTGCTTGAGGGTGACACTGCTTTTGAGACTTCTAGGTCTCTTATCCATCCACTTTACTGGGTTATGTGGGAATTCTGGGTGCCAATAAACTTGCTGTTTACAGATTACATTTATTCAACAAATATTTATTGAGTGACTACTATATGCCAACTTCTATACTAGGCATTGATAATATAGCAATGAAAGGCAGAGAAGAACCCTCCAGAGAGCTGACAGTTTAGTGAGGGGAGACATGTAGACTATATTAGAGGGTGGTGATAAGGGTCACGAAGAATGACTTAGCAGAGTGTGAGAGACTGAGACTGGTGAGGGCATTTTATATTTGTTGGTCAGAGGAGGCCTTACTATGGAAGGTGATATGTAAGCAGATGGCTGAAGGAAATGAGGAAGTGATCCACAGGATATCTAGAGATAGAATATTGCAGAACACAAATGGCCTGAGGCAGGAGCACACTTGGTGTGATAGAACACAGTGAGGAGGCCCATATGGCTGGGTTACATAAGTGAAGAGTGGTAGAGCATGACATCAAAATAAAGGGGGGCATCACAAGCATTCTTTAGGACTGTGGATATTATTCTGAGGTTTTGAGCAGAGTAACTTGATCTGATTTAAAGTTTAACAGAATTCTTTTTCATATCTATTACTCTCTGATATATTACACATTTGTATGTTGACTTACTGTCTGTGTGGAGAAGAGACTGTGAGAGCAGGGCTGAAGCAGGGAGAGGAGCCTACTGCAGTAATCCAAGTGGGAGATAATGGTGCCTTAGGCAAAGGTGTTAGAGTGGGTAAGAAAGGGCTGGATTTGGGATATTTTTGGAGATAGGACCAATAGCGCTTTCTTACAGATTGGATATTCATTATAAAACAGTGAAAGGAGACAAACATAATCGCCAAATTTTTGATGTGAGCAACTGGGAAAATGAGATCACCATTTATGAAGTAGTGAGGACTGTGTATATGTAGAGAAAGTACATGGGGTGGGGTAAGCATCAAGAGTTCGATTTGGGACATATATTACGTTTGAGTTACCTGGTGAAAAGCCTGATGGCTTCTCAGGTTTCATTCAGTGCCCTCAACTTTCCCGTTCTTCAAGGAAATAGAAAGGGCCCTGAAAAGATCACCTAGTATGGCCCCTCCCCCTTTCATTTTAGTGTTTATGGAGGCTTAGAAAAGAGTAGGGACTTATCCAAGTAGTCAAGACAAAAAGCTAGCAATAGAACAAGGGCACAAACTCACTTCTCTTGGATTCCAACTCAGTGGTTCTTTGCTCACTGTTATTCTGAGGTCTCATCTGAGGGAATCAGTGAACCTTTTCTTCTTGTCCAAACCTTAAAACAGGTAAGTAAAGTAAGTAATGAATCAAAAACTGGAAAACCATACATATTGGCTGCTACCCACAAGCAAATGAAAATATTACTATTATGTTTTTACTGAAGCATATATGAAAATAATTTAATTGTATAAAATATTGAACTTTGATGAAACTTGAAACCTAAAGGGGACCTGAATGGAAATGGCTGGAAATTGTAGAATATCAGAGTTCATGGAACCTGGGAGACCATTTTGTCCAGCGAGGTCATTCTATGAGTGAGGTGCCTGAGGCAAAGATAGAAGGGGGCTTAGCCACAGTTACCCAGCAGGCTAGTCAGAGTCTGTTCTGAAAGTTGGCTGTATGTTACTTCCTAGAAAAATCTATATTAACAAAGTGATTCCATACTCAAAACGTAGAATTTAATAGCAGTAATAGTGATAGCACTTATTGAGTGTTCTGTGCTAAACTTTCTGCCTTATATGAACTATTATTTATTTATTTATTTATTTATTTTTGTGGGTACCGGGGGTTGACCTCAGGACCTCGTGCGCCAGTAGGTGCCTGTGCCACTGAGCGATATCACCAGCCCTTTTTTCGTATGTGGATTCCGGGAGTTGAACTCGGGCCCTCGCGCTTGACAGGCAAGCGCTTACACCGCTGAGCCATCTCACAGGCCCCTAGACTATCATTTAATTCTCACATCAACCTTGAGAAGTAGGCCCAGAAAATTTATGTAACTTGCCAAAGCACTGCCCAGCTAGGAAGTAGCAGAACTTGTGTGCACCCATATTTGCCCTATATGAGCAGTTTCTCGGATTACCCAGCCATTCACCCTTACCATCCCAAGAGACTGATGATTGAAGTGAATTCATTTTCTACCTCCCCTGTTATAACTCTAGTACTCCTCACCAAATAGCTGCATGACCTGGAGGTCATGGGGATTGTGGGTGATGAGAAGCAGATATCTTACAATAGACATTAGAAAACAGGATTATAAGGATTATCGAAAAGGGCCCACCACAAATCTGGGCTATTCAATGCCTGCTTAAATAGGAGAATTATCAAGATAAAATGAAAGAAAGAAAGAAATGGCCATTTGAAAAATTAGTAACTGTTTTATTTGCTTTACATTTATTAATTCCTCTGGTCATCAAAATAACTCCACGAGGTAGGTATTAATATCATTCACATGTTGCAGATGAATAAGCAGGCACAGAACAATAAATAACATGCCCAAGGTTATAGAACAAGTAAGTGGAAAAGCCTGTGTGAGAATCTAGGCAGTCTAGCTCCACAATTTAAATTCCCCCACTACATTTAGGGGAAGGCATGCTACTCATACTTGTGGGTAGAAGCCAGACTTCCTGGGGGTGCACACAAATTCTGCTACTTCCTAGTTGTTTTGACATTTGGGCAAATTACTTAACCTCTCTAGAGAGTTTTTAAAATTCAAAAACATGGGGACTGAACTTCAAACATTGAGCAACTCTCATCCTATTTAATATGTACCAGGTTCTTTTAAGGACTCTTTGAAAGCAAGATACCCAGGATCACGTGGTGAGTAAGTAGCAGAACCAAAGCTTTAACTTTTGACTCCAGACTGCCATACCTCTTTCAATTTTATGATGCTGGCTCCCTTCTTACAATAATTTTTCTCCTTCTGTTCCTCCTTCTGGATTTTTGTATTACTTGCCTTTTTTTCTTTTGTTTTTTAAATTAACTGACTCCATCAACAATATTGAACAGACAATTGGGAGAAGTAGCAGGGTTCATCTCTTTCCAGAGAGTGAACAAAAGGAGGTAAATGTCAGGAGAAAAGGTCAATATATGGGATTTACACTAAGTAAGGAAGGAAACTTCTTAGTACCAGCAAGATGCTACCTCTTTCCTTCTAGACCCAAATGGATTGTGCAGAATCCCATAGTAAGTTATGTATGCAGATGTCAGATAACATTTTTGTTACTGTGGAAAGGGATTCAAGCTACTGCGAAAGTCCCCATCTTCGGGTTTTCTTTTAAAGAAGGTGCAATCATGCTGCTCATATAAATGACTGTTTTGTTTTGTTTTGTTTTGTTTTGTTTTTTGAAAACTGAGAGTGTCTTTACAAACTTGATATACTGGGCCACTTCTGTGAAACAATGCCCAATCTCTAATTAGATGAGAAGGTTGCATAAACAGAGAGTTAGGAGTAAAGATGGAAACATTTGATGTTTAATGTTTGGGTGCAAATATGATTCCAAAACATATTTTGTGTCTGTTTATCCTGTCCAGCCTTCTTTCCCTTTCATCTATTTTCTTAAAGCAGGGTTAGCAAGTGTGTAATCTTTGGGAGTTTCCAGTTGTTCATCTGAAATTTGTTTGAATAGCATTTTAAATAAAAATAAGGCTGAGCTATTTCAGTTATCTTAATAATAGACCAAAAATCTTAACCATATTCATACTTTTACATGGTATGTTGTTTACTTTGGATACTCCCTAGGCCTTGCTAGGGTGGTGGATTTATTCAAAATAAGACGGTAAGATGTGGAATTTAGCAGGTTGAACTTTTCTCTGACGACATCACTACCCTTCCAGATTCAGCGTTCTCCATCTGAGATGACCTCACAGTATCTGGGAAAAGCCAAGTTGGAGGAATTGGGAATTAAAGTGATGAAGTAACGTGTTTCCCAAGGCATTCTCAATAATTCCCTCTACCTGAGTTCAGATCCTTATCACTTCTTACCTGGCTTGCTGCAGGGACCTCATGTCTCCTCTCTCTGGTTTTCTTTGCTACTCTTTTAATTCATACTGTATTCATGTCACCAGACTTTCATGAAGTTTAGCTCCAGTCATGGCAGTACCCTGCATTAAACATCCATTAGTCTATAAGCTCTGTGACAGTTGGAACCCTATCTGACTTATCTCCTCATTCTCAGTGTTTGGCATGGAGGAGGCCTTGCAGAGCAGTTATGTAATGTCATGTTAAACTTTTACCTCCTTAGGCTGGGGGGTAGCCCCATGGTAGAGCGCTTGCCTCACATGTAGGTGGCCTGCATTTGAGCCCCAACACCTCTCCCTCTCTCACCCTCCCTCCCTCCCTCTCTCTCTGTCTCTCTCTCTCTCACACACACACACACACACGTGCACACACACACAAAACACACAATTTCAGCTCCTCCCCCATTTGCCCTATAGGTTAAGGTCCAAATTCTTTTAAGTCTGGTGTATTCAAATCTCTTCATGATCTGGCTTATTTTTCTAGCATGAATCTTTCAAATTCCTCTACAAAGTTCTTACGTTTTAGCCAAATGAATCTGGTCACTGTCACTTTCAACCACCCTTGCCACTTTGTTCTTTGAACTTGTCATTTTACCTGTCATCCTTTTGGCCTTGAAGGCTATCCCAATTTCACTACTGTCTGTTCTTCTAAGCTTAGTTCAGACCTTTCTACAAGATGGATTTTCTCATACTCTAACCCAAGGAGAAATGATCTCTATGCCATGATGCGGTTGAAAGAATGTTGACTTCAGTCTCCTCATCTGTAAAGCAGGGCTTGAAATCTCTAGATTTTAATAATTCAAAGGGAGAAGGTCAAGTAAGATGACAGACATTAGGTACAAGTCAAGAATCACTTTTTAGGTTTGTCCCTTGCTTCCTTCTTTGATATGGCATTTACTCTCTTAAATTATAATTATTTTAAAAAAATTATAATTATTTGTATACATGCCTGATATATCCACATAAACATCGTTCTCCTTTACGGAAAATGTTTTATTTTGGATATCTCCATATAAAACCTTTAATAGACATATCATGTGCTACATAGTAGGTATTCTGCAAGTATTTCTTTATTAAGTCATTGTGGAACAATAGTATTAAGTCACTGACAAAAACAATTGATGGATCATAAGTTTTACTTATAGAAATATGGGATTCAAGATAAAAGAGGTGATTGTTTTGCTCTGTTATATTTTAATATTTGCAGTGTGGTGTTCAAGCCTAGCATCCATGGGGCATTGCCTCTTGTAAAGCATGGAGGAACTAAGATACTGAATTAAGTGTGGTAAGGGAGGCAGGAAGCAGTGAACATAGCTATTGTTTCAATATACCTGAAGGATTGTCCTGTAATAAAGAAGTTAGATAGTTTCTGTAGTACCACAAAGAGCAAAATCAATGAGGAAAGATTACAGTTTAATAATTTTTTTTGGGCCGGTGAGATGGCTCAGCAGCGTAAGCGCCTGCCTGGCAAGCACAAGGGCCTGAGTTCGACTCCCGGAACCCACATACGAAAAAAGGGCCGGTGATATCACTCAGCGGCACGGGCGCCTACTGGTTCGCGAGGTCCTGAGGTCGACACCTGGTACTCACACAGAATAATAATAATAATAATAATAATAATATTTTTTTTCTCAAAGTGGTTTCAACTCTAATCAAAAATTGTCAGCTTGGATCAGATGAGCCTGGTTTAGCCTATACAGTCTACCTGTGAAAGAGAGAGAGGGAGGGAGAGAGGGAGAGAGAGCGAGTGCACGTGCATGTGTGTGTGTGTGTGTTTATTGGATTACTTGCTAACATTTCACATGCAACTTCAGACTTCCACCTTTGGGAATGAAGATCTGGCAATATTGAATCTTTATTCTGACCTGGCACTGACTAGCAGGAGATGAAAGGCAGCTGCCCCTCTGGATGGAGCATACATTTTTGTCCAGTTTGCCCAGGCACTACCAACCTTCTTAATTCGCTTGTTACCTACTTGACCCTTATAGGTATTTGAATTTGCCATCTCTGTCAGATTTGCAACCTGGCAAATCTTGAGAGGCTTCATTACTCCAAGAGCTTTTCCTCCTCACATAAGAGGGACTAAAGAAAAGTACAAGCAGACCCATGATCAGTCCATATCTAGCATACTATTCTGGTGCAGCCATTTACCAATTGTATGATTTCATGTGAGCAACTTAATCTCTCTGATCTTCAAGTTCTTCATCTATAGAGTGTTCTCCTTGCAGTGTTATTGTGAAGACTAAATAAAGGGCCTTAATTAAAGGGCATGACCCTTTAGTAATTGCTGAAATATTAGTTTCCTTTTTCTTATTCATCACATCCTCTCTGTCTACTAGTAGGATGGCATAAGTAGCAAATTTACCCTCATTAAAGGCATTCAAAGACACTGGACCTGTTGGGAACCACAGAGGTTTAGACTCAAATAGATGATTCCTAGAAGCACTTCCTAACAATTTAGAAGCCTACAAATGACTTCAAAATGCCTATCTGGATGATTGTAGGCATGTCTTGTGTTGTTGGTGAGTTTTAATAAGTAGCAAAGAAGCTGAAAGGCCTTTGGTAAAGAAGTGCAGGGGTCAGGGCTAAAGTAAATATGTTGGTTGACATTCAGGAATAGACTTCAGTTTTCAACAGCCTTAGGTTTAAAGCCTGGCTCTGACTTACTATCTGTGAGTTCTGGGCCACTTCAACTTACTGAGTTTGTTTATACATTTCTAAAATGAAGAAACTAATACTTTCTTAGTTGTTTTTTGTGAAGATGATTGAAATAATGAATGTAAAACATTTAGTCCAGTGCCCGGCCCATAGTAAAGGACCGATAAATTGTGCCATAGTATCATCATCACCATTATTGTTATTATTATTATATCAGTCAAACAGAACTTTGGAAAACAACTCCAGCTAAAGTACATGGGCTTTTCCCTAGGCCACTGCTGCCTGATCCTCTCTTCCACACAGCTCCGTTTCCAAAATGCTTTGGCTGGAATGTTAAGTGTGAGGTCATTGCAGATATGGAGATCCTGATTTGCTTTGGTAGTGCAAGTTATTAAGTTACTTCCCTCAGCCCAGCTTAAATCTTTTTACTAGTTGATGCTTGCTTCAGAGTGGAAGACTGAGCTGCTCTGAGGAAAGGGATAGTGATGAGATAGATCCTTCTTCTCAGCCAGAGGTCATGGTCCTCCACAGGGAATGGAATGACCCAGTTCAAAGTCTGTGCCTCTGGTGAGCTCCGGGCTCCTACTTTTCAACCAGTCTCCATTGCATACATTAGTCTCCTTTGCCCACATAATCACTGAAATATCATAATCATATTTCCTTGACTCCTTCCATGGCATGGAGCCATCCCCCTTCTCATCCTTGTGATCTACACAGCTGGTGAAAGGCAGCAAACAGCAGACAGCAGAAAACAAAACAAAACAAAACAAACAACAACAACAAAAAAAAAACCCAAAAAAACCCCAAGCCTTTTAGCAGAGAGAGAAAGCTTCCCAGCAGTACTGAATTTGCTTAGGAATGTCTTGTTAACAAAGGACCTTCCTGACCACCTCTCAGCACCTAAACAGATTAACTTTTTTTTTTAATGGCAAGCTGTGTCTCAGAACAGCTCCTTGCCTGGATATATTTAAAGATCTGCTGAGTCATTTAAGAGCAGCCTGAGGGTAACAAGAGGCAAGAACTATACTCCAGTATATGGGGGCGTAAGTTGAGAGGTGAAATTTGTTTGGCTTTCTCCCATGGGGACAAACATCATGACGTACTTTCGCCCCCATAACTCTAGAAAGCATCTATTAAGACATCTTATTGTATCAGGTTTGGACTCATCAGTTTACAGAAGAGTGAGAGAAGGGGCACTTGTTCCAGTGGGTCTCCTGTCTGGAATTTTAAATGCCCCTGCTACTGATAGCTGAGAATATCGTGAAAGCGTCAGTTTGATGTGTTAATTTCCCTCTTTTCCTTTTCAGTTTCTGGTTCACATACATTGTTACCATGGCACATGCCAGTTGTTGGAAAGTGATATATTCATTCTCCATTGCACTTGTGACTTAATTAGTATAGAAATAAACAGCTGGCAAGTGTTCATTGTAGATACACATTGGAGTGGTCTTAGAGCCATCTGTCCCTCTGCTCTTCATCATGAAACTTGCCATCCTGAAAGTTGGCAAAACCTGGAGCTTCTCTTTGGTGCTAGCCTCCATGAACTCCATTCCACAGACTTGAAGCTCCTTTCTCTTTTGAGGCATCTGCCTCCTCTTTGTCTTGCCCACACCATGTTGCTTCCTCTGCTTTTCCCATCTCTAGCTCCTTTATCTGTCTCCCATGTCTTACATGGCCTCCCACTCTGCTTTCTCCATGCCATTTATCTCCCTACCATCTAAACCTTCCTTCCAGCCCCTGATTTTACTGGGCAGAGGAGTCAGAATGGATTCAAACAGATAATTTTGGGATGACTTTAAAAGTTTGGTATTAAGATCTTTTTATCATTGTTAACACTAGCTTATCATGTTGCCATCCCCAGGACCTTGATGAAATGAGTAAGCCAAAAGATGCTTGAAGCTGGCAGGAGAGTTAGTTCTATGCTTCCATTTTCCATTTGCCTTCAGTTTTTAGATGGTTTTCAGAGGACCTAGTGGGTGGCTTTATTATAGCCAGTTGATAAGAGAAATGGTAGAGGGCTAAAAATTGGAAAGGAAGCCATTGGACATGTTTGAGAGTAAACTATTACAATCCCTAGGATATATAATGTTCTGAGAGTCCACAAAATACTTTCAGGCACCTTACCTCTTTCTTTTTCTAAAAAGTAACTTAAAGGTAGGTATAACAAGAATAAACATCTCTAGCTCACAGATAAGGAACTGAGATGGGAGGCTAAAATTAAGGGATATTCTAAGGTAAATCAGAAAATAAATGGAAGAATGAAGATTTGCAGCATGATTTTTAAAATTTTAAATCCATTTTTTTCAAGCTCATTGCAAGGATTTGCTTTTTTTTTTTTTTGATAGAGTGCTAAGGATCCAACCTAAGGCCTTGCACATGCCAGGCAAGGACTCTACCACTAAGCTACTGATTTGCTAAAGAACAAGCACATATGTGATTTAAGAACATTCTTCCCAACTTTTGGTTATGGATTTGTCCCATTTCTTGTGGAAAATCTCTTGAATTCTCATCAATGTCAGTCTGCTTAAATGATGAACATTTAATTCATTAATTTATGGAGTAATTCTCTTATTTACAAGTACATTTCTTGAATGCCTGCTTTGTACCAAACCCTATGCTGAATTCTGAGGATAAAAAGAAAAATAAGAAACCATCTCAGGCATCAAAGATCTCTCAGACTGAGGACTTTTCACAGTAAACATATGAGCAGCTGCATATGAAACGTCATTAGCAAAATCTCAAGGTATATCCCATATACATAGTGAATATAACCATTCTAAAAATGAGGGTATCTTTTAGTTTGAGTACATGAAGATGAAGCCTTATAAAGCATTTTAATCTTATGAAGCATTTTAATCTAATCTTGTCTTTTAAAGAACAGAAGTGAAATGATTCAGCTTCTGGAGGAAATTGCTGGATAAGGTCTTTGGGCGACTTAGGTTGTCCTGGTGAGTTCAAATATTGTGTGTATGTATGAATTGTATATAGAGTGAGAGGGTGGCAGAGATTATTGTATAAAAGCGGATTTTAGATTTTTTTTCCAAGTAAGTGGTTAGCAGACTTGGAGCATTATCATTACACTTGCTTTGAAAACCTGACACTCAAGGCTCTTTTCCTACCAGGTATAAATTGTTTCTGGTTGAATATTACTCTTTCTTTTTAGCATTTACCTCTCAGTAGTAGGTATTGTTAGATGTTTTCTATTTTCTTGTTTTATCTTGACTCTGGTTCTAAGTGGTTCTTATTCCACTTTATGAGTGAGGAACTGAATTTTGCAGAAGTCAATGACTTATTCAGAGTCGCACAGTGAGTACCTTTGTGGATATGGGATTTAAATTTTGATTTTTCAATTTTTTTGTCATCTGACCTTAATGCTATTTTCACAATTCCAAACCACTTTAGCTATATTTTTCATACAGGCCATAAATCTCCCCTCCATTAGCCAAAGCTGCTTGCCTCCTTTCAACATAACTCTTCCCTAGCATGTGCTTAATAATCATCTGAAAATATTTTACAGCCTTCCTGGGTACTATGGCCCAGAGTCTTAATTCAGACTCTTAAGTGCCTTGGTTAACTGTAAAATGGAAAATCAAAGTCACAGATAATTCAGGAAAAATAAGTTTAGGATGTGAATTTTCTGGGCAACTTGTCATCTCTTTTTTATTTCCTTACCTTCATAAATTTACCCACAAGTTTCCCTAAGGACTAGGAGTAATGGGAATAATGGAGAAATGCTTCCTTTTCTTTCTAAGAGTCTGTCAGCCAAATGTCACAACCTCCTTCTGCTACTTCATTCTCTTTGCAGAAAGGGAAGTGGGAGCTAGGCCTGAGGTTCTTTCAGCCCTGAGTTCATATTAAGACTTTCTTTCCTTCTCTGGCTGGACTGAAGTAGAACGAGAAGCTGAATAACTACCAAAGGGGGCAGGAGTAAATGAAAAGACTTGATTCTTCGAAAAGACCAGTAGATCTATGCTTAAAATACCAGGATTTGTGTCCAGGCTTTGTGGGTTACTCTGTGTTCCTCATCTATAATTTAGAATATGAACTATAATTTTATAGATGCAACATTAAGTCTAAAATTGTTTTTTAAACTGGAAAAAAAAACTTGTAGATTGAAAGTGTAGCTGTTTTTATTATCACAAGCCAATGCTATAAATCAATGATGAAACCTTGCCCAGTTTTCCTAAGTGTGGTTTCATGGGTGGGTCTTCTCTGTGTGCCAGACAGTCATTGAAACTATGACTTGAAGGCAGTGGATTGCTTATGCATTGAGCAAATATGAAAAGAGGGCTATATATTTTGAGGTAGACAGATATCAGGAAGAATAGCCCCCTCAAATCCCACCATATTTATTCAAACAATATTTGAAGCCTTTTTCAGTTGGGAATCTATATCTGGGCTTTTTTCTTCCTTCTTTGTATATAACAGGCATTTGTTAATGGGAGCAAAACGTTACTCTTCCTTCCATTTCTGAGGATTAAATCGTGTCTCTTCTCTAGACATGAGTTCAGAACGGTGGGTTGCAAGAGGGATAGGTTAAACCAAAGAATCAGAGATGGTCAGAATTTAGAGTACCCTAGAGTTCAATCTCTTTTGTATAGATTGGGCAACTAAACCCCAGACAGGGACAGGAATTAGACTAAGTTCACAAAGGACGTCACTGGCACATTTGGATTAGAAATCTAGGGTTTCTACTCCCAGGTCAGTACTAGATGCCCTTTCTAGCTCAGATAGATGTTCTTTGATCTCAGTGATTTTGACTCTTTGTACTATTTGCTGGGAACTGTGGAACCAGAGGTCTGAGCTCTGACTAAAGTGGGAATATGTGCCCTCCCTTCTTTGTTTTTGTCCGGAGGCCTGGCAGTGGGTAGCATTGTGATCTTGACATACAGTATTTTCACACTGCTGTCCTCATTAAAGCCATGTTTTGAATCCTGCCAGTTAACAAAGCAGTGGTTAGCATGGGAAAGGTGTGTTTGCTTATCTACCCTCCCCCTGCCCCTAACCCACTGATTACAACAGAAAGTTTTATCAGCTCTAATTTGCCATGCTACTCTTTTTCCTGTAGGTCCTGAGAGCAGAGAGTAGTTCCTCCGAAGTTATCTGTTCCATCTTCCTGCCTATGCCAAAGCCTGCCTCAAAGCTGCTGGAGGCTGGTTTGTACAAGACTTTGTTCAGGGCACCAGGGAAATGAATACAGAATGCTCCCAACATTTCCTGTCACTTTTCTCCATGATACTCTGGCCTCACAGGTGGGAGGTTCTTAGTTGAAAACTGACAGTTCATTTTCTAGGGTAGTGAGTGTTGTACGATTTGGACTATGACCTGTGGAATGCAGCCGTGGCATTATCTGTTAAGCATCTACACTAGCTTGCTTGGTAAACTGTTTTAGCGTGTGGTAATTTGGGGCAAAATACAGTGTGAGTCGGGGAGTTTAAGCAACTCATTAATATTAGTGTGAAAAAATATTTAATCACCTTTACCAAGGCTTATTTATGCTTTGCACATATCAATTTAAATAGACCACATCATTTTTTGTGCATGTTTTCCTTCCTTTTAGTTTTTGTGTGTTAGCACACACAACTCTGACTTTCAGGAGATCTATGTTTGTAGTCAGTTATGTTGGCTGTCTCTGTGCCCTTAAGTGTACATCTGAATGTATATATACTCATCCACGTATCTTTCTGTTTTTCCATGATCAGATGCTTTCATGTAGCTGTCTGTGTGTCAGCTTTTGTCTGTTTCTGTGCTGTTGGATGTCAGACTATGCATATGTGCCCATTGTCTCATAAGAAATCTCCCTGTTTTCTGGTAAATCTATTAGATTATTTTGTGAGATAGTTCATATGTCTTGTTTTTTACCTTCCTGTTTGTCTTATAGCTTGGTGGCCACCTTGGTACTTAGGTGCATATTGGTATTTAGGTGTGCATAATTAATCATGTAAGAGGCCAGAAGAGTTAAAATTGTACATATTATGTTTTTAATAACAGGACGTTTGTAGAGAACTGTTGGGAGATGAGTGCTGCAGAGATTGTAAATCTTTTCTTGTTAATTTCGATATATTGGTGAATTAAGTTTGAAAGTTAGATGCCAGATAAGCTATATGCCACTCAGTATATTGATGGTAGAGAAAGTATTTACTTACACTTCCAAGTCTTATTTTTGTTGTTCATTCCTGGGTTAGAAGGTGTATTACTTTTCTACTTTTGTTTGGTTGTTGTTTTGAAGATTTATCACAGATGGTGTCTTAAGGATATGGAACTTTGAGATTGATTGAGAGCACAGAGTAAAGACATCAGTTAAAACATGACGGAGAGATGGGCATATTCTTTCTTACCTGTATGGACTGTACCAGGGGATCAAAATGGAGTTCACAGGAAAGGAGAGATGAGGGTCATGAAGAGAAGTTTATCTGGGCTCCATCTTTCCTTGATGTGAGCTATTGTGTCAATTCAAGGAAGACTGTAGCAGAGATAGGGAGGAGGTCAGCTCTCCTTTTTTTTTTTTTTTTTTTTTTTTTTTTTTTTACTTTCTGGTAAAAGGGTATCTCCTTTATTTAAAGTTTTGGGTACTATTTTCTGTTCTTGCTCTGCCATAGCAAGAAGGAAATTCCCAAATGTGGCTTACCTGTTTATTATACTTGTTTCTTTATAAAATATTAAAGAGGGAATGCTAAATGTCATTGAAACTGTCATGCAAGCTAATCCACTAATATGAACAGACAATCTTCATGACATTTCTGCATCCCTCACAGGATATCTGCAGTCCTTACTAGAGGCAGCTATGATTTTTTTGATGGCAGCTTATTTTCAGTTGTCTAGTGTATAGGCAGAATTCTTGAGTACAGTTCCTTCTCAACTATGGCAGTCTCTGAGAAGGACGTGGCCACTAATAAAAGACTAGGCTCAGTAGAAACATGTATTCATCTAGGTGTACAAAATTAATTTGACACTCAGATAAGGGAACATCTATCTAGCAGTCAGTTACTTTATGTTCAATAAAGAGAATATAGGTGTTCCATGAGTATTTTAATCTGATCCCCCTATAGGACAAGTTAGTCAAAGTTATTCAAAAATTTAAAAATTGGTAGTTTAAACTATTTACATAAAATTGACATGATAATTAAATCATCATATGTATTTTACAGTAGCAAGCTATCTTAGCTTAGTTTGAATTATTGAAGGTAGTTAGAGGTGGCACATGCCTGTAATCCCAGCACTCAAGAGGCTGAAGCAGGAGGATAACCACAAGTTCGGATTAGCCTGGACTTCTTTTATAATTCAGACAATTGAATAGAGGTTTTTATTGTGTTGTGCTGATTTAAATACAAGAGTCTGTGGTACTAGGTTCCAGTCAGGAGAATGTTGTTGTATGCTTGTATGTTGTATGTTGAATGTTTGTATGTTGGTTTCACATTCTGACTAACCTGGATAATTTCACTTTAATTTCTTCATTTTCATATAATGGTAATAATAAAGCCTGTCTTAGTAACTGCCAAATGATTGCATATGATCAATTATCTAGGAAAAATATAAGAAAAATTGGACACTAGGGTGATTTTTCATCAAGCAGAATTATTTGGTTAAAAGAATATTCTAAGATTATCTCTTGTAGTAAATCCTGGCCATTCTCTTTTTCTTAGGAAGATAGTTATCAGGTCTGATTTTGCCATTTCTGAGGAGGGACGTGAGTACTGCATTGAGTAGGAGTCAATGCTTTCCCAAGATGGTATATCTCTGGTAAAAATTAATTGTACATGTAGTATAAAGTGTCCAATATTATAAGTCAACAGATATTTAGGTGGCAGCTATTATGACCTTGGATTTATCATGACTTCCTTATTTTCTTTTAAATGAATTGTAAAAAAGAAATCTAAAATCTAAATCAGTATGTCTGGTGAAATCTCATTACAACAAACATAATTATAAAGATACTTCTTTATATTCTCTAAAGGAATGGAGGTCCTAGATGTTGGCCCATTTGTTGATAGATTAATCGGTAAGATAGATTAATTGGTAGATTAAATCTAATAAGATTTTGAAATTCTGGTATGTGAAAGAAAATAGTGCCTTTGAGTTTATTGTGCTTTTCTATGAAACATCAATTCAGTTTTTTTATTTCACTGGTGTGTTGAAAGCTGAATTTCAAGTTGTTAGTAGATCATTAGACTGCAAGATATACTTTGAGCCTTGAGTAATGAATGTAATCCGGCCAGTCGATCAAATTTATCACTTTGCAGATAGGAAATTCCGCTGTGTATTTGCCTACCTCATATTACTAGTCAAAACTAATTAAATACCCAAATCAGCATTCTAAAAATTGTTCCATTGTTCTTAAAGTGTTTTCTATGACTGCCCATCTTCTTTATTGAAAAGGTATTATGTACAAGTAAAATACTCTGCCATTTTACTCCTAGTAAAAACTCAGGGAGGTTGACAGCAATATTTAGCCTCATTTTATAGAAGAAGAAATTGAGATTTAGATTAACTTGGCAAGGGTCCCACACTGGAATGTGATAGAGTAAAGATATGAATGTAGCACACAGTTATTTCCCTATAAGTATTAATTTTATGATTATCTGGAAGTCTGCTGACCAGCCTTAGTCTCTGCTGTCTGATCATTCTACAAAGCAGAAACTGGAATGTCATTCAGATGAAATGTCTACACTTTCAAAGGGCCATTAACAATGCTCAAGTTAAAGAAAAGTAAAGAGGGGCCAGTGATATAGCTCAGTGGCATAAGCGCCTGCCTGGCAAGCGTGAGGCCCTGAGTTTGACTCCCAGTACCCGCATGAACATTTAACCTTAGATAATTTGGCTTTGAATTAGAAAGGTGGAATAAAATGGAAGAACCAGTTCTCCCTGGATTGGTATTTATTTATCTTGCTCTTCTGACATTTGGGCCAGCAGTTCTATTAGTTCTGAATAGCCCTGCAATGTTTCTCTATTTTGGGAAAGTGGATTTGGCACAAATGGATTGGTTTTCTTGAGGTATTATATAGAGGGCTACACTAACTGACTTCTAAAGACCCTTACAGCCCTCTGAATCTGTGACATTTTTTCAAGATCTTCTTATCCCAAGCCTTCATTCATGATACCATTTTTCCTTCATTTTTTCATTAAAAGCAGAAGACTGCAAGCAGACTGCCTTAGTATGTGGAGAAAGATCCCTACCCCACCACCCTTTGACCTGCAATTTAAGGATGGTATTAACACTCTTACATTGTACATAGGGTCCACTGAGGCCCAGCGTGGGTGGGAGACTTTCCTAGGTTCACATAATTAGTTATTATCAGAGTAGATGATCAAGTTTGAATTTGTAGAGCATGTGGCTTTACCAGTAACATTTTAGTTTATTATGAAAGTTTTGGAAATAATAATTAAATAGAAGTACAACTTCTGGTAATTAAAATAAATGCATACTCATCCTCTCTCCAGTAGTATATATTTCACAACTGAGTTAACATTGTTCTGGATCTTGCAACCTTTGAAGAAGAAAAAAATCATTGTCTACTCTCTGGTTTCTATTTTTCTCATCTGTGAGAAATGATGGAAATATAAGGAGGATAGTAGTCTATGATCTCTGAGGTCCCTGCCAACACGTTAGGAAATGTCATTCTTTTAAGTAGTAACTTCAGTTCAACAACGGAATGTCTAAGGGACACCACTCACAGAAGCTAATTTGAAAATATTACTGGTGACTAAGTGGTTCCTTCATGAATTATCTTCTAGAATTGCTACGGCAAGCAGAAACACCAAAAAGACACCCAGGATTTGGAGGCAGTGAACAGCTTTATTTTACACCGGTGGTCCAGGCCAGGCTTGCTCCCAACAACAAAGAAAGCCAGACCCCGCCCTCTGGTGGTCTGGGGTTTTTATAGGCTTTTACAGGCAGGAAGTACAGAATTAGAACTGTAGGTTTTTGATAGGTCAGGGCAGGTCCCGTGACTTTGGGGAACAGGTGGGTTGAACAGGAAACGGAAATATGAGTGTCCAAGATGTTGGCATGGATGATGAACCAGGAAGTGAATTGCTGGCATCTGCAAACAAGTGAGGAGGCCATATTATATGGGGCAGGTTAGAAAAATAAAAATAGAATAAAAGGGTCTTTTCTGCTTTATTCCCCCCTGTTATTTGTATCTATACAAATCTTTGTCTATACCGTGTTTGTTTAAATCGTGTTTTTGTTGTTTAAGGCTGAATAGGGGACTAGGTTTGTGTGGGACCCCAGGGCCATTTGTGAACCATGGGTAAGGACCATATGCAGTTTGATAGAATCTAGGTGCTGGGTCACAAACAGTGTTAGCCAACTAAGGATATAAGGTCCTATTAGCAGAATGAAAAAAATGGACAGTGGGCCAAGGAGAGGTCTCAACCATGGGCTCCATGGTTGAAGGGTTTTTCATTTTCTAATTAAAAGCCTGACTTTAGTGAATGTGCCTTTGGCCATAATTGTCTTTTGTGTTGAAGGCCCACCCTTGTCTAACTTAGCTGTTTATATTTTTGAAGCGCTACCTCTAACTGCGGTTAGGGGACACTGGGTGTAGTTTTCATCTTAACTGCTTCAAGCTGAGAAGGGTTGATGTGAAGGGAGACTGCAGTCATGGACCCCCTCTAGAGAGCCAGTCTAATGGGCCTCAGATACGAGTTTTGTAGTTTACCAGGTATGAACTCTTTTTATAAGGTTTATCCGGTGGATCCCAGTAGAAGGAATCTAGCATATTTGTCATTGGTTTTATCTGTATGGTCACTTGGAGTTTGGCAACCTCTAGGCAAGAATAAACAAATTTTGAGAAATTAGAGCATGTGTAATCAAAGCGTGAACACTAGAACAGAAAAACAGGTTTGAGAAAGAGACAAGTCCAGAAACTGTTTTTATGGGGGGGGCGTGGAATAGTGATTGCAACCCATTGTTCTTTGTATTTTTTTCTTCTAGCTTATTATTATGGCCTTGTTTTAAATATCTCTTGGTTATACTTTTCTGCTGGGTGTTCAAGACCAAGTTAAATTGAGACCTGTATTAATAAACATTAACCTCTTGTTATCTATCAATTAAGGTCGGTTAAGTCTCCTCGGGATTTACCTTGGAACCGTGCATAGCGCCTCTCAGTTCTTCTGTCAGTGTCAGCCATCTGGATAAGTCATGGCCATTGCTTGACCAAGTTGCTTTCTGTGAAAGCTTGGGAGACTTTTTTCCTGGTGACTCTCCTTAGGCACACTATACACTGTTGATATCTTTTTTCTGTGGTCCAACAATCTCTTTAGAAAGTTGTATAATTTACCAGAGTTGTAGGATATCGCTGAAAAGGTTCTCTCATGTCCTGAGTCCTCATTGACCTTGGAGGGCTGGGGCCAAAATATTGGCTGTCCTCTTAGCCCATCTATCTTTTTAGTTTTGGCCTCTAAACTTTAGTTGTTGAACATCTAGAAGAGAAGGTTAATAACATTATATTGTAATGGAAACAGTGAGCTTAATTATTAAAAGTTTTATCAGAATATCAAGCACCTTGAAATATAAAGTATAGCCAGAGAACTGTTATTTCTTATCAACCATGGATGTTTGAGTAGTTGAATCCCTGTAGAATGTTAACAGACAACTATTACATAGTTTTACAGAGAAAATTGAGATTAAAAGCCATACATAATATTTTAGCATGACAATCATGATGACATTTTTGTAACACACTTAAATCTCTATTTTGACATAGAATAGCTTTTGTAGTCAATCATCTCTATTTAGTACATAAGAAGCTCTTATCTAATTTGTTGTCCTTTAACGGAATGTCATTGAAGTGTGTGAACTTGTCTGGACTGTTTAATGTCTAGGCATCCCTAAGTATAGTTGCACATACATAGCATATATATATATATATATATATATATATATATACACACATATATCACGCAAATTTTTGTTAAAAAATATTATTGACTGGAGACCTTGTATTGGCTTAGCATGAACCGCTTATCACAAATAGCTGGAGCACAAAAGAAAGGCAGATGTCTGAATCTGAAAGAAAATGTTTATCACCATAAACAATTCCAGTTTTACATTTTAGAAGACATGTACATCTGAAGGCATGAATACATTTAATACACCGTGAGAGTAGCAACAATGAATTGTCATAGCCACATGAAAACCTTTGTTTATCAATTGGAGTCCTATCCAACAGTTTTTACCCACCCTAAGGGATTTTTATTTAATTATATTAACAATTTTTGATGATTTAAGAAAACCAGATTGTAACAATTAACATAATATTTTTTACAATGAGAGACTCTCAAGTCATAATATACAAACAGCAACATGCATTACATTTATAAAACCAATTTTAACATCATTTTGACCAGCTGGTAACTTGGGTGGAAGTATATCTTTAATTTTGATGACATTTATCTATAAGCCGAATAAAATTACAGACAAATGCTTCAAAAACCCAAAAATGGAAAAAGAAGAAAAATTTGTTGAGCTCAAATAAAACAGCTGTTTACAGATTGGACACACAGACAAATAAATATACATAAGACAAATCTATTTATAAAATCAGAGTGCACTCAAATATATTTTTGACTAAATTGAATTACAGCAATTCTTTTACAATTTTAGAAGTTTGTAATTATAAATAGACTAGTCAGAATTATTTGTAGGTCAATTAGTAGAGATCTCTTATAAGAAGAATTTGTAAGGAATAAAAACCTCTTACATTTGTGAAAGACAGTTTATCTGAAGGAATATCCAAATTGTTGTTTTGATAGACATATGTAATTGTTTGTTTTTTAATGGGACAGACTGCTAAAGGTAATTTTAATTATCTAGAGGGGTTCAGCAGGCCAGGTTTGGGTGTAAAAAGAGATTATCTCTGAGAATAGTGGCTGGCCTGCAAGATGTTCTGGAGAGAAATTATGACCAGGCAGTCTCTGGGGACTGGGACTGTGCCTATTTTTTAACATCTGTTTTAGTTTAAAACTGTTATTAAATTTATAAGGTTTTTGAGCAATGTTTTTTATCAATGAACTTATATGTGTTATAAAAATATCAGTCGGTTTGTCCTGTGCTCTAAAAAACCAGTCAGCATCATTTTAAGGGGATAGGGGAGTTAATCTTTAGTTTTGCCTAAGGACCAAAAGGCAGATAAACTTGGACTAAAACTTGTATATTTATTTTTCAGAGCTACAGGATTAAATCTAGACCCGTTTTTGAATATAACCCAGGGATAAGTGAAGATCAGTTTTACTCTGGAAGTGTCCCAAGGAGTAGAAACTTACCATTCTGGAAACTTGATCCTGAAATTCAGTGGCCATGGAGAAGAGAATTGCCTAGGATGAAACACTGTTGCAAACTGTTATTTTTCAGGAGCAAGGCAGTGGAGAAGGGACAGAAGAATGCGCAGGAACTAAATTTTAACTATCTCAGGTGCAGAAAGACACTTGAGATCCAAGAGCTTTTCCAGGGCGGATCTCTAATCTTTAGCAAAATATGTCTCAAGAGACAAATGTTACGATTGACTCTCACTATATTGCCAAACAGAAAATGAAACCAATAATCAAAGGACCTGAATGGCTATTTTTAATTTTTTGGAAGAGAGTGAGAGAAAATGAAAGTGTTTTATAAGCATTTGGGAGGCTGAGGCAGGTACACTTAATATTGCACTTTTGTTTATTTCTTGTTTTGATATCAATGATTTTAATATCTGTGAATTTTTTATAATCTAGGGGCCTTAGATTAACTCATATTGCCTCAGTGACTTTTTATTGGGTTATATTTTGCTTGGCATCTCTTGATCTCGCTAGTAAGCACGGTAAAACTGAGCGTTTCTCTCATCTTAGTCTTTCCCGTAGCTGGGACTATAAGCATGTGCCATCATGACCCGCCTTGTGGAGGGAAGTTGAGAGGGAGAAGCCATCTTTGTCAGCATGGGTCTTGCTCTTGTTGCCGCCTTTGCTATCATATTTTTTATCGCACAGATCCAGGGCAGCAGATGTGAGCAGGCCCAGGAGTATCAAAAGCCTCATGTGGCTCTGGATCTGAACAAGTGCACAGTGGGTGGCCCCTTTTTATTTCCGTTCTGAAACAGAAACTTTCGGGGTATTAGTTAATGAATCTAAAGCAAATTTTATTAAGCTCCAAGCTGAAAAGGTCTCAGGATAAACAGTTTCTCCTTTGTCCTGAGCTTAACCACCTCGACTGACCCGTGTTTTCCAGTCTTGGTGCACAGATGGAGCAGCCTATTGTTTACGGTGTCCATTCCACTTACTCACACATTCATTCAGTAGGCATTCAGAAGTTAAACATTCCAACCCCCTTCCCTTGAGAGTGGCCTTAACAAGAGTTGATCTTGCTCTTCTTCTGCTCGAGCTGAGCAGGACTGACAGATTGACTAACTGGGGTGCCCCTGGGGGGTCTTACTGGAATCAGGCAGGCAGGCAGACAGACAGACGGACAGACTGTGTCCTCCTCCTTTTGGGGTCCAATGTGAGCCGCTGGAGCAGGGAGCTAGGAATCCTCCTCCATACCTCCTCAGGGACCTGAGAAATCTTGAGGGTGCGCCTTCCAGTCGGAACCTGGAGAGGTCCTTGCTTCATCTGCCAGGGCCACGACTGATGACCAAAGAGGTTGACACGGTCGGTCTTACCGGCTGATGCACCACATGCTGTGGCAAGCAGAAACACTGAAATGACACCCAGGATTCGGAGGCAGTGAACAGCTTTATTTTACACTGGTGGTCCTGGCCAGGCTTGCTCCCAACAACAAAGAAAGCCAGGCTCCGTCCTCTGATGGTCTGGGGTTTTTATAGGCTTTTACAGGCAGGAAGTACAGAATCAGCACTGTAGGTTTTTGATAGGTCAGGGCAGGTCCCGAGACTTTGGGGAACAGGTGGGTCGAACAGGAAACGGAAACATGAGTGTCCAAGATGTTGGCATGGATGAAGAATCAGGAAGTGAATTGAGGGCATCTGCAAACAAGTGAGGAAGCCATATCATGTGGGGCAGGTTGGAAAAATAAAAATAGAATAAAAGTGCCTTTTCCGCTTTAGAATCAGAGTTGGATTTGGTTTTCATTCTTCTCCACCTGCCCTCTCAAACAACAGAGGCAGCACCCATTTAGTGTATATACTTTGCCATAAGACCGCATTCCTGAAAACGCCCTTAGTCAAATGGAAATATACTCATGGCCCAGTGACCCACTAGCCTAGTAGGAAAATATGCATGTGTGTGCTCTCAGTTTTGGCTTAGGCCCATTTCTTAATTTGTTGAGAACTTTCATGTCATCCAGCAATGGAGCTTAGGGAAATTGCTACCATTATATCTTTCTTTGTTGTTTTTCAGCTGTCATTGACAAGCTTTGTAGCAGAAATCTAGTCTGTCATCCTAAGAACCTTGGCAGGAGTGTTGAGTTATACAGAACTTGAATCCACTGTAGTGTTTCACAGATTCTTCCAATTGCTCTTTAGATTTTGGAGGACAAATTCTAGAGAATTGCTACAATCAGTCCAAGCAAAGGGAGAGATGTCAATGAGGCTTACTCTTGTATATAAATATGACAGTTTCTGACTGGTGACATTAGGAAGGATAAAGAGTTTTTTTTTTTTTTAACTTAAAAATGTGGATAGTGCACAGGATCTCTGCTAATTGTATTAATAGGGTCCTTCTGGGATCAAAGCCTTCTTTCAAGTGAACTGAATGTATGTAGAGGAAAAAGTCAGGTCTGCTGAGGGTGAGAGAATTAGGCCATGAATGAGCACATCTTCAAAGATCGGTAAAGAAACTTATTGGGCAGTGGAAGGGAACAAAGTGGGGATGGTGATGACTTATTTGTACTTTATTTTTTAAAGGAGAAGGAAAGAGAAAAGGAAAAGCTGGATTATGCATCCATTAAAAAGAAACCTTGAAAGAGGTCCAAATATCATTAGACATCCTTGACTTCTTAAAAATGATAAGTGTTTGTTTGTTTTTTCCCTGACAGTTGTAGAAGTCAGAGAGGTCAGAGAGTTTCCTTTTTATTGCAAAACACTGAGAGGGTATAGAAATAATTGTAGATAGTTTCGTTGTGGCTGTCAGAAGTTTTGCACTATGTCTTTACAGTCTATATGGAATTATTTGGTATGAAGATAAGCTAAAGACTCCATGGGCTATCAAAATGGAATAGCAGTAAATAAGAAGTGGTACAGGGATCTACACATACTAGATAGTAGCTCTACCACTGAGCTACACCTCCAGATCCCCAGTACTGCTTTTTCTTAAAAAAGAAAAATGAAATGCTGTGACCAGTTACCTAAAGAGGGGCAAAAAGGACTTTCAGAAACACATATCTTAAACACTGAGAGGTACTGAGAAAGGCTGATGGCTATAGGATTAACCTTATGGAAGAGCAGCCATCTCTTTCTTTGCTGTAAATCAAATTAAAAAAATATGGAAGCTCCCTTTAGTGTTTCTGAATTGTAACTGGAAACATTTCAGTTTGCTAACAACTTCAGATGCTATTTTCTTTACCTCTTACATTGGGGTGTCTCTTTTGGGTGGGCTGTATTACTAACCATCATGTTTATCTGGTATACTTTTATCTGCACAAGAAGCTACTATATATTTAAGTTTGGTAAAAATTCTTGTTTTTCCTCTAAAGCTTTATTAGATTAAGTTCCATGTGAAATGATAAAACAAGATGAAATATTTTGTTAGAGTGATGATAACAAGAATCAAAGAAATATCCTTGAAATGCCCAGGCAACCTGTTGATTTTTATGTATAATACACAGATAGAATTTTCTGTAATCTGGTTGCCAAACCATAGAGCCTGGGAATCATAGTACATATGTCAAAAAGAATTCTTTATTCAGAAAGATAAGTGGGGTGTGATCCCATCAGCAATATAACTGCAGATCATGAAGCCCTCATGGAGAGCCAGAATATGAGTATTTTGGACTCTCCAGTTAGATGAGGTTTTTACTTCAGGCCCTCAATGTTCTCTTCTAAATTTTTTCCCTGTAGAGTATGAGTACTAAGAGTGGTGAGGACAACAATGTCCTGTGTGGTTCCACTGTGTTGTTGACAAACACAATTTGCTGTTAAATAGGGCCTAACTTCTTCAGCACTGTACCTGTCTTCTGTGCCTGTGGAGCAGCTGCCATATTGAATGTGTACATAGGTAACAAGGCCAGGGAATTGTGTTCCCAAATTTAATCATGACTCAGTGCCTTGGAACTGCAATTTAAACATTGGCTGTTTATGTCGCATAAGAAAAATAATTCTTTGGAAAGAAAACCACTGAAAGGAAGAAAGACAGGCTAGTAAGTATTCCCTTCTGATGTACTTATCCATGTCTGGACACCTTGGTCTCAGAGGTCATGTTTTCAGCAAAATGGCCACCAGAAATAGAGATTTTATTTTGTAGAATCTGTTTTCTGGAACTGCTGTGATGAAAGCTGGTAGAGAGAGTTTTACTCAGGTGCGTGTGCCAAAAGAGGGTGCTGCTGATAGAGATGGTAGAGAGCTCCTTCTATAGTTCTCTTGTCCTTATATATCCTGGCTGCATAACCCTTGTCTTCTCCATTTATTTTCTCTCTCTGGGAAAACATTGGTGATAGGTCTTCATATGAGGTGTATTCTTTTTCATAGCTTTATTGACATAAAATAAATACCATAAATCTTATTCATTTAAAGTGTACAATTCAGTGTTTTATATATTCAGAGTTGTGCGACCATAACTCAAATCAATTTTAGAATATTTTCATTATGCAAACCTTATGCCCATTCACAAATACTTCCTATTTCCCCTTTCCATTCAGCCTAGACAATCATGAGTCTACTTACTGTCTCCGTATTTCTATCTATTCTGGATGCCTCATATAAATGAAATAATGCAGTATGTGGGCACTTGCATCTCATTTCTTTCATTTAGCATATTTTTTCAAGGTTCATCCACAACATAGCATGTATAGGCACTTCATTCTTCTTTATGATTAAATAATATTTCATTGTATGAATGTACTACAATTATCTTTCCATTCATCAGTTGATGGATATTACAGTTTTTTCCATATTTTTGCTATTATAAAAAATGCTGCTATGAACATTAAAATTTAAGCTTCTGTTTGAACATTTGTTTTTATTTCTGTTGGATATATATCAAGGAAAGGAATGCCTGACTAATGGTAACTTAATGTTTTATCTTTTAAGGAATTGACATTTTTTTTCCAAAGCAGCTGAACCTTATTTATATGCTTACTGACATTATGTGAGAATTTCAGTTTCTTCACATCCTCAACACTTGTTACTATCCTTTTTAGTTTGTTATAATAGCCACCCTACTGGGTGTGAAGTGGGATCTCATCGTGTTTTTGATTTGTATTTCCCTGATCACTAATGATGTTGAACATCTTTTCATGTGCTTGTTGGTTGTTTGAATATTATTTTGATCCTTCCTTTGGTAATTTCCAAATTGAATTTTCCTTTTATTATTGAATTGGAAAATTGAAAATTTTATTTTTGATGCATTTGTCTTTTTAAAGATGATGTTTTATGCTGTTTTCTAGCAAGCATTTGTGTTTTTCTACTAGTGTTACATATTTGAGCTGCCTTAGCCACTTCGCTGGATATGAATGCCAGCAGAATCTGAGTGACCTTGGCTTCCCTGCTGAGAATGCAGCTCAGGCACAGAAATTTATCAGAAATGTATCAGAAATTTACCAATCCACCCCCCATCCTTATCTGGGACAAGGAGAATCAACATTTAAATGTCTGTGTTTTTGTTGTTGTTGTTTTGATTTTTACTTTAGTTTGGGTGGGATTGAGACCTTTTCTTTTAGTTTTGTCTTACCCAGATGTAAGCAGAGTCAGGGATGGAAGAGGATGTGAATGAGACAGAAAACAGTACATTTATGTAAATCAGCATATTTGTGTTGATCTGTGTGATGGGCCAGTTGACTGAAGATACTTCAGAGTACTTACAAGACTTTCTCAATGGGTATTTACTTCATGTTTAGCCTCTGTGTACTTGTAGGTGAAACAATGGGCATGGATAGTAGTCCCATTTACCTCCCCCACTTTTGTTTTAAGCAGTTTATGTTGGTAATTAAAAAATAAATTGGGCCAGTGATGTAGCTCAGCGGCATAAGCGCCTGCCTGGCAAGTGTGAGGTCCTGAGTTCGACTCCTGGTACCCGCATATAAAAAATAAATACACAAATAAAGTAACCTAAGCTATACAATCCAATGTGAGAAGAACAAGAATAGTTTTTAAAATTTCACAGATCTGCATTTCAAAGATTGGTTTTGCTTTTCGTTATCTGGGTTCTTGTGCATGTTATTTTGCTCCTCTGAAACACCTTTATTCGCCATTAATATTGTTGGTCAGGTGTATAAAGTCCCATTTTCTTTAAATTGTTTAAGGACAAAATGAAATAATGAATACAAAATGCTTGGTACATAATAAATGGTCAGTAAGCTAGTTATTATTTTATATTTGAAGATAGGGCAAGTGGGTTTATGAAACTGTACATTAATGGTGCAATTATGTCTGAAATTGTATTAAAGAATCCACACCCAGGATAGGCTGGGAAAAAGAACTTTGAACACTTATTTACTGCTTTATCTAGGCATCAGTGCTTAGTAATTATTTATAGTTTCTTCTCTTGATTGTCTAATTATTTGAAGAGACTATTACCCAGGAAAAAAATTTCTTATAACAATAATCTCTTAACTTACATACTATTTTATGTCTTTAGAAGAATTTAATATCTTTTATTTCACTGTCTGTTTATACGTGTCCTCTGAAGGAGATACGTAGTCACCATCAGTTCTGTTTTTCAAAGGAGACAACTGAGGTCCAAAGATATTTAGTAACTTGTCTAAATTCACGCAGTAGTTAGATGACAGAATCTGAACTAGAGCCAAGCCCTTATTTCCAGGAAAGTTCTCTTTTCTTCCTCATTATGCCAAGCATAGTGGAAATACATTCTTTTTACCAGCTTTTTCTTACTCTTGAAGATCCTTTCAGGGGTTTAACTTTTGTAAGATTTTTCATGGTTTTTTGTCTGTTAGTGTGTCTACACCATTGTCATTGAGTATTTTAATACTCCTGATGAGCAGCTTTGCCTTCAAAAGGACCCTAAAAACTGTGGAAGAAACTGTGGAGGATTGGGTGGGCAGGCACCAATCACTTTCAGGGCTTGTTGACTTTCATTGAGGTTATTTACAAAGCTACTTTGTATTACCTGAACGCACTTCAGGAGAGTGTTATGAGCTCAAAACAGGCACTCTGAATGAGGTAAGGGCTGTGAGCAGGGTGGAAAATGTGGTAGATGATTTTCTTGCATTATTTTCATTAATGTCAAGCAAGTAGTACTTGAAATGCTATTTCAATAAGCATTGTATAATGTTGAAAATACTGTTACACATTTCTAACATGAAGCTCATCAATCTGCAATTCTCTGTCATCCTAGGCACATGAAGGAAACTTTATGAGCTTTAGGTTTTTATGCAGTTATTAAAGCATCTTTAATCTGATTGAGTTTGCTTTCACTTGTTTGCCCTCTTTCTCCCTCCCTTTCTCCCTTAAGTCTCCCTATCCCTCTCTACATCTCTCTCTCCCTCTCTCTCCCCTCCTCCCTCTTTTCCTTCCTCCTTCAATCCCTTTCCTCCTTCCCTCTTTCTCTTAAGCTTTCTTATTTTGTTAAAAGCAGCAAGTAAGCTCGTTGTCTTTCAGTAATCATCATTACAAATATTTATAATTTTTTATGTACTAGTTCAGCCCCTTGCAAAGCAAAAATAGCAGCACCCATGGGGTTGAAAGGGACTAGTTCTTTCTGTGAGTGGTGCTATCAGTTGTCAATTTGCTCCTCCTTCTCCCAGTTTACACATTACCCCGACAACCAGTCACTGATGTTGTGGCCATTGTTGTTTTTTATTGGCCTTTCCTCAGACACTACCCGTGGATTTTTTACACATAGTTGGCAAAGCCTGCTTCCTAAACTCCATAAGAGTTCTTAATTTATCTTAAGCAGATGGCTGTCTGTCTTTTTCCTAAAGATCTTCAAGGAAAATACATCTCCAGGGTAAGTTTAGGACCTCACAGACCTGAGTAGATTTGTTTCCAAATGCCAACCACATAACTACTTCATTCCTTTTGCCTTTTGTGGTTACAGGGGAGAGCTATAACAAAACTAATGATTATATTGTAAACAATAATGCCTTCTGCAAGTAGTAATATTCTTTGTCAAAAATATACAGAGCTTGGGATTTACTTATAACTATGCATTCGGCTATGGTTTAAGAACAGACATGACTATTAATTTTGTTATAATTATGTTCCACAACATTGAAACTTATTAAATAGCTTTTAAAAATATGCTATTATTTTGGTCAAGTGATGGAGAGTTGTTTCCCAGTTACTGACCTATAACTTGAATATTCTGTGTACTTTTTATTGAATTTGAATGTATCATCTTTGCCTTATATTCCTATGGTTGGTCATTCTGACTTTTTAGAATTCAGCTTTAAAGTCCTCCTCTTCAAACGGGACTTTTTTGAACACTGCTTCAAGGTGGTTGTCCCATTATTCATGTCCTAGCATCCTGTTTGTTTCTTTTGAAGGACCTATTCCAGTTTGTCATTATAAATGAGGTTGTTCACTTGCTTATTATCTATTTTCCTGAATAGTCTGTCAACTCTGAGGGCAAAGACTATGCTCTTCAGCACTATGATGAATGTTTGGCACAGAGAAGATAGTAAACATTTCTTATGCAAATAAATCGTAAGAGAGAGCCGATCTTTTAACATTGAGTGGAAATAAATCTAAACTAGGAATTCTTAACCTTGGTTGCACATGAGACTCACCAATGGAACAATGTCAAAAGCTATCCCAACTTACTCTTTTATAGTCTACAGATCTAAATTTCAGTGTCTACATTTTTCAAGGATTATAAATAATTCTAATGTATAGTCAGGACTAAGAACCATTGGTTAAACAGTATAAAATTAGCTTACTGTCTAGATGACTTTAGACAAATCATTTATCTCTGCCTCTAGTTTCCTCACTTTTAAAGTGGAAAATAATTCACAGTGTTGTTTATATTGGTTACATGAATTATCACAGGTCCAATATCTAGCAAGATACTTAGTATATAATATGCAATTACTAAGTATTAGGATTAGTTAATCAACCATAATCAATCTCTCTTTTCTTCCCTTCTCCCTTCCTCTCTTCTCCGTTCTTCATTCTCCCATCTCACAGTTGTGAGATTAGTATGGCCCAACAACAGACCTTTAATTTACAATGGCATTTCTAGAATTTATCATGGAAATGAGTGAAGCTGCCTTTAAGAAGTATCTCTTTAGAGACTGTGAGGTTTTAAGAGGCAACTCTCATTTTAAGAAATTTCAAATGGAAAAATCACCATTGAATATTAATAAATTTGCAAATACAAACTTTTATATTATTCCCAAACTTAATGAAGTTATATTGTGTTTAAATCTTGTTTTCAGCATGTGTTTCTCAGCCATGGTACTGTGTAAGGATAGGATTGTTGTTACTATTTTTCATTTGAAATAAAACATAATAATGATACCAACTATGGTTGTTGAGTACCTCCTACATGCCAACTACTGTGCCTAGGCATTCTGTAGGCATTTTTTAGGCGATCAGTCTTCAAAACGTTATCATCTTCATTTTAAAAATGAAGAAACTGATCTCAGAGAAGTTAGTTTACTTACCCGGTAAGTGGCTAAGCCTAGCTTGGGATGGGGATGGGGGTAAGAAAATAAAAGCGACCTACAGCAGAAGAGATAGAGATGATTTGTTAAAGAGATACACAATTTTACAAGACTGCAGTAAAGGAGAATGTGAAAGGTGCAATTCTTAGTGACCATAGTGTCAGGTATGAGAACATGCTTTGCCTTCGGGTTTAGACTACTAATCTTAACTCATTTACTTGATCTCATTTGTTTGAAAGATCCTTCCCCCTAATATAGGAATACATTTCCAAGTTTGTGATTTAAGTCACAGTGTAAGATCAAATTCAGTTAAAGTTTAACTTCCTATAGCTTTTCGGGATTACATTTATTTGGCAAAGTGATAACATATACACTCCAGTGTTAAATGTATGCACGCTTACACATATGACGTCTTTTTCTAATCTGTGTTTCTTGGCTGTGCAAATGTGATCAGTTCTTCAGAAGAAAGATTTGATACACTACCAATCAAAGGACTAGATTTCCTCATTTTATTCCTGCTCCTTGTTCTAACGTCATGTCTGCATCGCATAAATTAGGAGACATGTCATCTCCAGAGCCCTGGAATAGGCACTTCTCTGTTGGTACAAGCAAGGACAAGGAGAGATTTTCTCCATAGATAGAGGATGCTTAATATGTGTTGGCCTTGACAAATGGAAGATATTGGACTCAACTACAAGTAGATAGACCAGCTTTTACCCTTTCTTGTTTTGGGTCATTATTCATGCCTCAGTCTTCCTGAAGAGACTGACATTAAGCCTTTCCATTTACTTTGTGGTCTGTTACAAAAAACAACACACACACACACACACACACACACACACACACAAAATGAATGTGGTGGTTCTCAGCCATGACTTTGCTTCGAAATCTACTAGGAAATAAATTTAACTGGGGCTAGGGTGTAGCTCAGTTGTACAGCACTTGCCTAGCATGTAAAAAGCCTTAGATTCTATCTCTAGCACCACAATAATAATAATAGTAATAATATTGTATAATAATAATTATTATATAAGTTCTTATTCCTGGAAATTATGATTAATTTAATATAGGATGGAAGCCAGGATTTTGTATTTTAAAAATTTACTCAAGTGATTTTTTTTTTTTGTGGGTACCGGGGGTTGACCTCAGGACCTCGCATGCCAGCAGGCGCCCATGCTGCTGAGCGATATCACCGGCCCTTTTTTCGTATGTGGGTTCACGGGAGTCGAACTCGGGCCCTCGTGCTTGCCAGGCAGGCGCTTACACCGTTGAGCCATCTCACCGGCCCTACTCAAGTGATTATGATACATAGCTAAAATTGAAAATCTGATTGAGCTTACCTACTTTGCCAACCCAGCAATACTTCTCAAAGGTGGCATTTGAGTTGTATGGGAAAGATAGATAAGATCTGGATATTAAAACATGATCAGAAAGCTAAGGGTGTAGATTAGTAGTGTAGGACTTACTCAGCATGCATAAGGCCCTGGGTTCAATCCCTAGCACCATTTCAGTGGAACTATGAGTGGAAAATGAAAACTTTCCACATGCAGGAAATTTGGAAGAAAATTTGCAAAAGTGTGACAGCAGCTATAATTTAGAATTTTTTTCCAAGAAGAGAAGTGGCAGCTTCATCTTTGGTCACTGCAAATATCAGTGCCCATGAATGGATAAAGGAAAAAGAGATGGTGCTTAACTTCGAATACCTTTGTACAGAACACTTAATACAGTTCACTGCCTAGAAACAAAGTTTTAACTATAAACAGGATTTGCTTATGAACCATAGGGCACTCTAAAATCTCTGTTCCAAAGTGTAGGCTTATCGGTTTTTTTTTTCTCTATTGTAGATACCTAAGGAAGAGAACCACATTCTTCTCCATTTCATTTTGATTTATGTAATTTTCTGAGCTTCTCAAGTGGTGTTCTTTTATAAGGCAGTGGTCCCCAGGTTCTGCTGTACAAATCCAGGAACTGTAGAAGTAACGTGGTAATAGCTATAAGAGTTCTTTATTTACATGGCCATTACATTTCCATTGAGGCTGTAAAGACTATGTTATTTTTTGAATTTTTTTATTTTTAAAGAGAAAAAATTGAAAATAACAATAAAACAGTTTCAAAAGAGTCTAGTAGGGCCGGTGAGATAGCTCAGCAGCATAAGCGCCTGCCTGGCAAGCGTGAGGTCCTGACTTCGATTCCCAGTACCCACATACACAAAAAGGACCGGTGATATCGCTCAGCGGCATGGGCGCCTGCTGGAGCGCGAGGTCCTGAGGTCGACCCCCGGTACCCACCAAAAAAAAAAAAGTCTAGTAAGAGTAACAATAATAAATACATTACGTATTGTTATATTCATAATAGTTGTTCAGAGTACAAGATATAGCATGAAATATTGTCCAAACAATATTAGCAAAAACCCTTCTTTTCAAAGAACTAAGAGATATTAGCTGTATAACTGTCTTAACTATCTTGTGTACATATATACTTTTTTCCTTTTTCCTTCCTTCCTTTACTCATTCTCCCATCACAGTTTTTCTATTCTATTGGATAGTTTCTTCCATATTCCCAATATCTATTGTACATTTTTATCTTATTTACTCATTCAGTTTCTCACACAAGTGAGACAATACAATGTTTACACATGTTGGTCTGGTTTATTTCACTTACGAGTATGGTCTCAAGTTTCATCCATTTAACTATAGAAGTCTCAAGTTTATCTTTTTTATGGTTGAATATTATTCCATTATATAAAAAAAGTGCATCTTTTTATCCATTCCTCAGTTGATGGGCATTTGGGTTGTTTCCAAGATTCAGCTATTACAAATTGTGCTGCTATAAACATGGGTTCATATATATTGCTGTGGTACGATGTTTTTTATTCTTCTGGGAAGATACCCAGAAGGGAAATAGCTGGGTTGAATGGGACCTCTAATCTTAGTTTTTAAGGGAATCACCCACTGATTTCCACATTCGTTGCACCAGACTGTATGCCCACCAACAGTGGAGAAATGTTCCTTTTTCCCAACAACCCTGCCAGCATTTGTTATTAGTTGTTTTCTTGGAGATAGCTATTCTTTCTGGAGTGAGATGGAATCTCGGTGTTGTTTTAATTTGCGTCTCTCAAGTGACCAATGATGTTGAACATTTTTTCATATATGTATTTGTCATTTGTATTTCTTCATCTGAGAATTGTGTATTCATCTCAGATGCCCATTTTTGGGTTAGGTCTTTGAATTTTGGGCCTGATTTTTTTCAGTTCTTTATATGTTCTAGATATAAGTTCTTTGTCTGTGGGACAACTGGCTATAATTTTTTCTCCAATCTGTGGGTTGTCTTTACACTCTGTTGGTGATTTCTTTCATTGTGCAAAAGCTTTTAATAAGGTGAGATACCATTTATTGATAATTTGTTTTATTTTCCATGCGGTCTGAGTTTTGTTCATGAAGTCTCTGCCTACACCTATGTCGTCAAAATTTCTACCTATTTTCTCTTCCGGTAGATTTAGTGTTTCTGTTTTAATATTTAGATTTTTTATCCATTTGGACTTTAGTTTAGTGTATGGCAATAGACATGGGTCTAGTTTTAGTCTTTGGCATGCGGTAAGCCAATTTTTCCAGCACCATATATTAAGGAGACTATCTTCCTTCCAGTGAACACGTTTGGCTCCTTTGTCAAAGATAAGGTGGTTTAGTGTGTTTGTAGTTCTGTCTGCATCTTCTGTTCTGCTCCACTGATTGTCAGGTCTGTTTTTTTGCCAATACCATATTGATTTTATCACAGTAGTTTTGTAGTATAATTTCAGGTCAGGGATTGTGATGCCCCCTGACTTGCCTTTGTTGCCAAGAATTGCTTTTGCTATTCTAGGTCTCTTCTGGTTCCAAATGAATTTTAGGAATGTTTTCTCTAGTTCTGTGAGGTATGCTAATAGTATTTTGATTGGGATTGCATTAAATCTGTGTAACAGTTTTGGGAGTATGGCCATTTTCACTGTGTTGGTTCTTCCTATCCATGAGCAAGGGATATCTTTCCATTTTCTGATATCCTCTTTGATCTCCTTTTTTAAGGGTACTGTAATTTTCAACATATAGATTTTTATTTCCTTTGTCAATTTCATTCCTAAGTATTCCATTTTTTTGGATGTTATTGTAAAGGGAGTGGTTTCCCTTATTTCTCTGTCTGTGAGTTTGTTGTTTGTGTACAGGAATGCTATTGATTTTTGAGTGTTGACTTTGTTTGTTTTTTTTTTTTTTTTTTGGGTACCGGGGGGACAACCTCAGGACCTTGCGCGCCAACAGGCACCCGTGCCGCTGAGCGATATCACCGGCCCCTTTTTCGTATGTGGGTTCCGGGAGTCGAACTCGGGCCTTCGCGCTTGCAAGGCAGGCGCTTACGCCGCTGAGCCATCTCACCGGCCCTGAGTGTTGACTTTGTATCCAGCTACACTACTGAATTGGGTTATTAAATCTACAAGTCTTTTGGTGGAGTTTTTGGCGTGTTCTATATAGAGTAGCATGTCATCTGCAAATACCGATAATTTAACTTCTTCCTTTCCTATCCTTATTTCTTTAATTTCTTTTTCTTGTGTAATTGCTGTGGCTAATGTTTCCAGAATGATATTGAATAGGTGAGGTGACAGTGGACATCCTTGTACAAGACAAGGGATTTTAAAATCCCTGATTTTAGAATGAAAGCTTTCAGTTTTTGACCATTTTATATGATGTTAGCTGTTGATTTGTCATAGATGGCTTTTATCAGATTGAGATAAAGACCCTCTATTCCAATTTTCTGTAGGGTTTTTATCATGAATGGGTGTTGGACTTTGTCAAATGCTTTTTCTGCATCTATTGAGATGGTCATGTGATTTTTGTCTTTGGTTCTGTTAATATGGTGTATTACACTTATTGATTTGTGTATGTCGAACCAACCCTGTATCCCTGGAATGAATCCAGTTTGTTCATGGTGTATAATCTTCTTGATGATTTGCTGCATTCTGTTTGCCAGTATCTTATTGAGGATTTTTGCATCTATGTTCATTAGAGAGATTGACCTGTAGTTTTCTTTTTTGAATGGGTTCTTCTCTGGTTTTGGAATCAGAGTAATAATTGTCTCCAGAAATGATTTTGGAAGTATTGCTTCCCTTTCAATTTCCTTAAAGATTTTCAGCATTAGTGGCATTAGTTCTTCTCTAAATTTCTGTAGGATTTAACAGTGAATCCATCAGGGCCTGGGCTTTTCTTTGTTGGTAAATTTTTAATTACATTTTCAATTTCATCGGCTGATATCAGGTTACTTAGAATTTTTATAACTTCTTGATTTAGTTTTGGCAGTTTGATTGTGTTTAGGAATCTGTCCATTTCTTCTGTGTATTCCATCTTATTAGAATATAGGTTCTCGTAGTAGGTATTGATGATCTTCTGAATTTCTGTAAGATCTCTTGTGATTTCCCCCTTTTCATTCCTAATTGCTTGAATTTGTGTTTTTTCTTTCCTCTTTTTGATGAGATTGGCTAATGGCTTATCAACTTTATTTACTCTTTCGAAGAATCAACTTTTCGATTCATTGATTCTTTGTATTGTTTTCTTAGTCTCAATTGCATTAGTTTCTGCTCTTATCTTTATAATTTCCTCCCTCATATGAGCTTTGTGTTTGATTTGTTCTTCTTTTTCTAGATGTTTGAGGTTCATCATTAGGTTGTTTATTTGAGCTTGTTCTGTTTACTTGATGTGAGAGTTTATCGCTATAAATTTCCCTCTTAGGACTGCTTTCATTGCATCCCATAAGTTTCCGTATGTTGCATCGGCATTATCGTTTAATTGTATATACTATGTAATTTTGTGTTTAATTTCCTCTGTGACCCATTGGTTGTTCAGAATTGTGTTTTTAATTTCCATTTATTTTTGTAGTTTTTGTTGTTTCTTTTGTCCTTGATTTCCAGTTTCATTGCACTATGGTCAGATAGTGTGCAAGGAATGATTTCAGTTATTTTACATTTACTTAAACATGTTTTGTGGGTTATTATGTAGTCTGTTTTGGAGAACGTTCCATGTGAACCTGAGAAGAATGTGTATTCTGATGTTTTGGTATGGAACATTCTGTAGACATCTACCAAGTCCATTTGTTCACAGGCTTGGTTTTTAATTCTGATATTTCTTTGTTGATTTTTCATCCTGTTGATCTATCTATTTGTGAAAGTGGGGTTTTGAGGTCCCCCGCCCAGATTTATTGGTGCTTATTCAGTTATTCGTATCTGTTTATATTTGTTTTATGTAGTTCTGTGCACCCATGTTTGGTGCATATATATTTTTGATTGTTATCTCTTCTTTTTGGAGTTTTCCTTTAACAAGTATGTAGTGACCTTCTTGTCTCTTTTGATCAGTTTTGACTTAAAGTTCACACTCTCTGCAAATAGAATAGCTACCCATGCTTTTTTCTGGGTTCCTGTGACGTGCAGAATGTTTTCCATGCTTTGACTCTCAGTCTATGAATTTCATTTTGGGTTAAATACATTTCTCGAATGCAGCAAAATGATGGGTCTTGTTTCTTCTTCCATTTTGTCAGTCTGTTTCTTTTGATTGGTGAGTTGAGACCATTTACATTGATGGTTATATCTGATATGTATTGGCTTATCTTTTTCATGTTATTTTCCTGTTGCTTCCCTTTCTTTCTCCTCTGTTGAATTTCTTGCCCTGCTTGGCATCTTCTTTCTATTGGTGTTTGTTTGTTTGTGGTCTTTATTATATTTTTCTAATATATCCTTAGAGCATTCTGTAGAGCTGGTTTGTTGGTCATGAATTTCTTCAGTTGTTCTTTGTCATGGAAATATCTTATTTCTCCATTGATTTTGAAAATTAGTTTTGCAGGACACATCAAACTGGGTTGATGATTGTTTGCTTTCAGGGCTTGAAATACCTCACTTCAGGCTCTCCTTTATTTGAGGGTTTGTTTTGAGAAATCTGCTGTGATTCTGATGGGCTTTCCTTTACAGGTGATTCGTTTCTTTTCTCTAGCTGCTTTTAATATTGTGTTCTGCTAAATTTCTGGAATCTTGATTATTATATTCCTTGGTGTAGACTTATTTCTGTCATGGGTATTTTGGTTTCTATATATTTCATTAATTTGTATGTCAAATTCTTTATCCATGTTTTTGAAGTTTTCTGCCATTATTTCTGTGAAGAGGTTTTTAATGGCTTTTGCACTGTCTCCACCTTTCTCACTGACTCCAATAAATCTTATGTTGTTGTTCTTTGATTCATCTTGTAGCTGTTGGATTGATTTTTCATGGTCTCTTGCTATTTTTGTGATATCTTTCTTTTGCTGTTTGCTAGTCACATTCCTGACTTCTTGGTCTGATATTCTGTCATCGCCTTCATTCAATCTGTTGTGTATACTTTCAGTAGAGTTTTTAATCTCTTGGATTTCTGTTTGGATTTGTTTCATTGATTCCATTTGTTGTCTATGTTGGCCATTCATAGTTTCCATCATTTTCCTAAGTTCTTCTATTTTTTTAATCTGTGTCTGCTTTAATGTCTTTCATTTTGATCATCATTTCTTTTTCCACCTTAGATATTATTTTTTCCATGGCCTCTTGTTTTTTCACTTCTGCTGCTATCATTTCAGAGAGTTCCAGTGGTTGGCTTCTGATTTCCCCTATCTCTTTGTGCTCTGGACTTGTCCTGGGTGGGCTGGGTGTTTGTGGCTGTGTTTTGCTTCTTCCTTTTGTCATTTTCTTTTTGTGGGTACCGGGGGTTGACCTCAGGACCTCGTGCGCCAGCAGGCACCCGTGCCGCTGAGAGATATCACCGGCCCTTTTTTCATATGTGGGTTCCAGGAGTTGAACTCAGGCCCTCATGCTTTCCAGGCAGGCGCTTACACCACTGAGCCATCTCACCAGCCCCCTTTTGTCATTTTCGATTGTCTAATTTTTATTTTATTTTGTTTTCTGTGTTGACGCTTGTATATTTTTAATGTCGGATAGGTTTATCCCTGGTGCCAAGGTTTTCCCAGGAGATGTCTGTTCCCCAGGATGTGTTCTAGATGTAGGTGGTTCTTCGTCTCTATGTCTATCCCAAGAACCCACTTTCCCAATGTATTAAGAATGTGGAGTTGCTATATATTTGACTCAAGGCCCATTCCTTTGGCACTGGACTATGGTGATGGCTATGACCTCCACAGTCAAAGTGCTGTTATACAGGGAAGAAAAACTGATTATAACAGGTATGACATCCTGGCCAAAGTAGTACAGTTAGCAATAACAATGGACTCAAGCACAGCCTGGCTACTGAGAAACTGTGGTAACTATTAGCCCGATATCTTTAATAGTAGAAGCAAGTTCTACAGTTATATAATGTAACCTAACTTATACCAGGAGCGTGTATACAAGGATTTTTCCCTTAGTAGAGTGATTTTATCCTGTTGTGGATGGTTTAAAAGGGATTGGGGGTAGGATGGAGATGTGGATGTGATTAAATATAGTAGAGGCAAGGTTGGAGGGCATAAGATGATCATCCAAGTTTTGGGTAATTGTAGGATACAAAAGGGAAGGATTGGAAGAGAAAGCATAGGAGTATTGAAGTGAACCAGATTGAGAAGAGACAGTGTTTACTCACACAAAGTATCATAAAATCAAGCGAGATAGTTGATGAAAGAGAGGAAGAGGATGTGTAGAATAAAACAAAAGGCAACTTTAGAGATCTAAATCATGAACAAGAGAGAAAAGAAGATAGAAAAGAGAAAGAAAAGACAAAAAGAGAATAAAACAGGAAAAGAAGAAAAAAGAAAAGGAAACAAAAATAACCACACACATGGAAAAAAAAAACAACAAATGTACAGAAAGAAAAACAAAACAGGACAAAACAGAACTGAGAGAAGAAAAGAAAAGGGAAAAAACAAACAAACAAAAAAAAAACAGCAACCATAAAACAAAAACAAAAGCAAACAAGAACAAAAACTGGCAAGCAAACAACAACAACAACAAAACACTAACCCAGTGGACTACCAAGAGGAAAACCCATCAGACAGAGAAAAGTAAAAGTAGCGAGATTCCTCTAGTGTCTACAGTTCGGTGGTAGGTCCAAGTCAGATCCCAGAATGTGTACTCTAGCCAAGATTGCAGGTGGATTTGTGCTGGGTTTGGATCTGATATTTGTTTCAGGATTTGGGGGATGGTATTAATTTTCTGTGGCTGGAGTTCTCCCCAGCCATTTAAAAAAGAAGAAAAAGATAAAAGATGAAAAAATTAAAGAAAGAAGGAAGAGAAAAGAAAAGAAAAGGGGGCAGCCCTGCCTGCCCGCCTCTATTCTGCGTGTCTTTGTCTCTAAGCACAAGGCTGGTTCACCTAACTTACCACCTGCTGACTCCTACTGTTACTGTTGCTTCAGACTTTTCTGTGCCACTAGCCCTGCTTGTCCATTCTGTGTGCTCTAGCCAGGGTCCTGCTGTGTCACTGGCATTCCCTCAGATCTCTGGTCCCTGAGTCCTGTTAATGGAAGGAGCAGGAGCCAGTCAGGGACTCGATTCTCACCAGTCACAGCAACTCCGGGTCAATGGTGGTAAGGGGAGCCGGTATTGGACTCGGTTCCCTCCAGTCACGGCAGCTCTGAAGACTATGTTATTTTGCTTGTTGATGGATGAGACTGTAATTGTGCTGATGGGATGATTTGTCCATTGTGAATGAAGAGGCTTGTTTTGAATGTTGGTTGCTACTGGTCATTCTAATAATTACTCTGGTTCACGTTTAGATAGATAACGTTATGGCTTATATCTAGATGCCTGCTCAAGACTTCATGCACTCATAGGTGGGGCTTTTGAAAGGTGATTGAATCATGGAGGTGGGATAGCTAAATGTGATGTTAGGAGGTGGGGCCTAGGTAGAAAGGGTAGGCTACTGGGGCTGTGATTTGGAAAGTTGTATCTCCCTCCCCGGCTCTTCCCTCCTCTCTCTGCTTCCTGGCCACCAAGACATAAGTAGCTTTTCCTCCACCGTGCCCCCTCTACCATATTGTTTCTTCTTTGGAGTCCATTGACCATGGACTGAAACGTGAGCCAAAATAAACCTTTCCCCCTTTAGGTTTTGGATGTTGGGTATTTTATCCCAGGAATGAGGAAAGTGACTAAGACAGATACCTACTCAGATTCAAATCTTTCTGTACTCTGTAGCATAAACATGTTACACAGCAGATGTATTGAGTATCCACAAAATAAACAATTAGAACTCAAGCAGTGTGACAGAGAGTAGTCATTGTTGCTATATAATTCCCCACTTCCAAAAAGATTGGAGATTAGTGCATTGTTTAATAGCTGCATAGTACATTTGGCAGGTAAAATTTAGAAAAATAGATGTGACCTATAAATTTTGAGGAAATGCTGAGCCCTGGGCTATCCTGGTAAAGTTTTTCTGATGTCAGCTTTGTCTTAATGTTTTGGAAATACCTGCATAGTACTGCTAAGTTATACCTATTTTTATAGCAAATGTAAGGCACATGAAGAGTTTGGCCTTGTCGTCAAAGATAAATGAGTTTACAGATATAAAACAAATGTGAAAGGAAGCTCATTCTCTCCTCCAATCACTTTATGAATATTTGCTTGAAGTTCATTAGATCTCTAGCACATACTACTGTTTACTGGGAATAGTGGAAAAGAATACATAACGTGTATGTCCCCTGTTCACGTAGGTCTCCACCCTACTTAGAAATTCCTCATCTCCACAACGCTTCATATTCACTGACCCAGGGGACAGTTCAAGGACAAGGGAGGACTTGAGCTAGATCTTAAAGGATGGAGTTGGATGTCAAGGTAAGAGCTATAAGGAAAGGTCCAGAGACAAGACTGCTCATGGTCTTTACAGAGCTAAGTGAATTGGATAGGCTTTGAAAGAGCTACTGAGTGTTTCTGGAGATAAGGTCAAAGAAAAGTAGTTTTGAATCTTGATTCAGAGGCAGCTTCTAAATGGGTTGACTCTATTGAAAGAGTTTTGACTTGGATTCAGATATATCTACATTTGACTTCTGAATTTTCCATTTATAAGAACTTGAGTAAGGCATTGTTATTAAGTGAAGTAGTTGATGGAGCTGTGTGTTCAGTAAATACTTGAATCTAAGAAAATTAACTGCTCTGCTTTTCCATTGCCCAGTGGTCTTCCTTCATTTGGTAACCTGGGAAATACTGATAACTTTTTCTCAAGAATCAACCTCTCAGGTTACAAGTTGGAGGAAATGTAACAAATAAAAGAGCATATTTCTGTTTTTTCCAAGTTTCCCAGGCCTTTTTGTTTGCAGAGTTGGTTTATCTATTTTTTGGGTAGAGAAGGTCCTTTTTCTTTGTTTGCACCCCTTTAGTGGGTTAGACTGTGAGCAACATGATTATTTTCTACTTTCTCAGCCAATTTTACTCACTGTAACCTCACTGGAATAATTTCAGCAGTCAGAAATTATGTCTTATGTGTAAAAGTGTAAGAGTTAATAGCAAAATAACTATGTCATGGGCCTCAAAATTCTTTATTTTTCAGTATCAGCCTCATTAACAACATCAGTAGGCAATATGGACTGATTTGCCTTTCTTTTTTGGTACCAGAAATTGAAATCAGGGCCCCACATTTGCTAGGCAGGTACTGCACCACTGAGCTACATCTCCAGCTCTCAGTTGTCTTTTATTTTAAGGGGTAGAAAAGTGAAGTAGATCATAGTGTGATATGACTTGTCATTTGGCTTTCATTATAAACATTATCAATTACTTCAGCTCTATCAATTACTTGGCAATCCATGGTGAATATTAATGTAACTCAAATAACTAGTCTGGTCTGGATATGCCCAACTATGACATATCCTTAGAGCAAGAAGTATAAAGTTAATTAGCACTAAAGTTTTACTATGGTAGTTAATGAAGCCAGGTCTTTCAAGAATTTGAGTTGTGCCATGACCATGGCCTAACCCTGCCACAAGTTAAGTAGATTTAAAATTCACATACTAGTACAGTATTGGTTCCAAGTGTTTGGAGATGGAGGAGAGTGTATGAGTGGATGAAAGTAATCCATGGGCAGTGATTAGCCCACAGAACAGCAAGTGAGCCCTGCTGAACCCAAAGCACATGAGTCACCACCTGCACCACACTGTAGATGACATATACTCTATAATTTAGCATCAGCACTTGTGTTCCATGAAGAACTAGAAAAGTTAGTGAAGGACAATATTGGTATCTACATATGTTCCCATATCTCCATATCTTTTCCTTTGTCCCCTTCATTCAAGTCCTCCTTACTCTCAGCTGACTATTCACTGGTTCAAACTGCAGGTTTTCCCAAGGGTACTTGTATTATGATATAGCCATGTTGCTTAATCATGAGGACGTGTTCTGAGAAATACGTTGCTACACAATTTTGTCATTGTATGAACATCATAGAGTGTACTTACACAGACTTAAGATGTCCAGGAAGTCACTAGAAGACACAATCTTATAGAACCACCATTGACTGAATGCTGTTATGCAGTGCATGACTGTAGAGGACTCCTGAAGGAGAGGGAAAGCTTTTGAAACCCAAAAGAAGGAATTACTTAGGATGGGAATTTAACAATTAGAAAATGTATCAGACTAAATAGTTTGGAGAAAGATAATCTCATGTATTCCTCAACTCATGGCTGGGGATAATAGCCACTTCTACTTCCATTTAAGAGCATTTAATTCCCTGCCAGTTTCTCCCTTCTTCTCCCCAAACACACACACACACACACACACACACACACACACACACGAGTATCCTGTGCTTCAACCAAACAGAACTTCTGTTTCCTTTCACATCTCTGTGACTTCGCATGTTCTGCTCCTTCTCCCTAGAATGCTCTTTTTCCTTTTTTACCCCCCAAAATGTCCCAATTCACGTGTCACTTATCATATCTATACTTTGCTCATACCTCCTTTATTTACCACCTCTCCTCTTATGGTGAGTCTATTTACTTTTGTGCTCTGACATTTCTATGAAAGAATGAAATGCTTTCTGCAGCTCTAGATCTAATGTCCCTGGTGTGTAGCAGGTATCTGTAAATATGTGAAGGTTGGGTGAATGATTTAATAAATGACTTTCAACGTTTTAGGCTTCCAGTTTTCTCTCTGCAAAAAAAAGCAGAGTGAAAATTTTGGAGGGTGAGGTTAGATGGTTGATAGGTATATGCAGGGACCAATAGTTGTTGAAGCAGTATGGATCTATGTAATTGTTATATGTTAAGCTTAGTGTTAAGAGTGGCCTCTAACATACTTAATGCCTACTCCAAACCCAGTTGTTATAGAATTGACCCCAGCTGTGTTAGTTATTTTTAAGACTGGGCAAAGGAAATGACCCCCCCCTTTTTTTGCCTTATTAAAGGGGCGAAGATTTACCACTGTCAATTTAAATTCATCTGTTTTTTTACCTTGCCTAGTGAAAATATTAACACCCTTGCATTTTTCTATAGCTCTGTCACTTACAATATCTTTCCTTCCTGTTATCATATTTAATACTCAAAACAACCCTATAAAATAGGCATTCTCATTTTTGCACACGAGGGAACTAAGGATCAAACAGGTAATGTTGCAGTAGACCCTTGACTTAAGAACTCAATTCTAAAAGTATACCTTAATTTACTACAATTGTCTTACATGTTTTATATGTTCTTTGGCCTATTAGTCTGGTTTTCAATCTGTATATATGATAATTTACTTTATATGATCTTATAAAATAAATAAGCTTAGCTTCCTTCCTTAGCTTCTTTTCTAGCTTTTTTGGGACCATTTTCATAGCGGTAATCATAGCAGCTATGTAAAACACTGACCAAAATCACATCCACAAACACACACATCTGGGATCAGACTGATGCTTACATATACTTTTCTGGCATCAATGAGTCTTTCTTTAGAACTACACAAGTGGCCGGATGGGTCTTAACTCAAGACTTTGGTCATAAGGCAAACCTAAAATTCTAGTTGTAACCCAAGTTGTTTACATGTGAGGCTGTCATAACTCGAGGGTCCACGGTATTTATTTAAGATAATATATGAGTTAGGAAGTAAAGGAGGTAAGAGTCGAACCCAGGTCTTCTTAACAGTTATTGTCATGTCTACTGGAACATACTGCATCCATGAGTAGATAGTAAAATCAGGTGAGGGTTGGGTACCATGTGTGATATTTGCCTAGATGTGTGCATCCTTGGTGAAAACCAGCCATAATTTATGCTGGACAAGTATTCAGTAATGTTCTTTTCATTTATTTGACTGTGCATATTCTTTCCAGGGGGAAGGCAGGCTAGGGCAAGTGTAGACTAACAGTCATAAAGTTTGGGTACTTTCCTTCAAAGCTGGACTGTCTGTTTGAAAAACAGTTCTCATTGACAGATAAATCTAGTATAGGTTTTATTCATTACTGTATTTGGATGGCTAGTTTCCAAATAATCACTGAAAATATCTGTGAGGCTCAGAATAGTTTCTGATTGAGACATGTCCCTTGAACATCATCACCACATTTGGCATATTAGCCAATTCTACTAGAATGCTTATGAAAAAGCTGCCTCTGTTATAATAGGTGGGAGTGGGGAGAAACGACTCTGAAACTGGTTAGATTTGAGTTATAGTCACTCACAGTGTGACCCTTGGCAAATAATTTAGCTTCTCTGAACTTGTCTTATCTTTTGAAGTAGAATTTTAAAATGCAGTTTGTCTGATGGTTGTGAGAATGAAAATGAGATCTAGCACCAGACACACAGAAGCCTCTCAGCAAATGTTACTTCTCTCTTTCCTCCCACTTCAGTCCTGTCCTCCCAAGGCAGTAGTAGAAGTCTGCCTCTGTTCCATGCTGAGGTGCACAGCTCCTGCAAGGATTGGTTATTTTTCTTTCTTCCGAGGACTCCTGTGTTCTACCCCATCCTCCCAATTCTGGGGGCTTCTAAAGTGCACAGGTACAGTATGTTCCATGGAGCATCAGAGGCTGTTAATCAATCTCTTGGCCAACCCTCTCAGCTGCTCTTTGCACACACTCCACATGAAGGTGCACTCCAAGTCTTGGAGCCCACACATGCGTCATGCATTGCACTGCTTCCTGTACCCAAATCCATCTCAAAGCTAAAAAGACTGGGCTCAGACTTTTCCAGGGAGCTGATTTCCCAAGCAGCCCTTGTCCCCACTGTTTGATTAGAAGGAAGTACTTTAAACTCATTGCACTTTATACAGACTAGAATTAGTGATTGGTAGTGCCTTCTGTCCTCCAGGTATCCCAAAGCACTATGAAAGGCAGTGTGAAAAGTGCTGAGGCCACACAGGCCAGTACAGCAGCTGCCACCAAACACTTCACAATTAGTCATTCCCAGCCTGGGATCATTAAGCCTGTTTTTGTTGGAAGAGCAAGAGAGGCAGGGAATGTTAGTTGGCAATTTCCCCACATACTCTTTATAAAAGCATCTTCGGCTTTTCAAATTTTGCCTGAATAACCAGCTCAGGCATATTTCCACTATCACAAAGCAGAATATGATGTTGTCAAGCTGATATCAGGGTGATACCCCTAGACATTGACTAAATAGCCTTGGCCTCACAATTGGTTTTTATTTTTCACTTCTTTTTAGCTCCCTTTCCAGCTTGCTTTCTTCTTCTTTTGCCTTCCCCACCCCCAATGTGTTTTCAGGTAGAGATAAGCCAAGGGGTAGACAGTGTGTCATTTTAGGATGATCCTTTCTCATTCTTTACCATCATACCATTGCTTTTATATCAAGGAGACTTTTGAAAGCGAAACTATAATAGCACCAGTAGAACTCAGCAGACATGTAACTACATGCCCAACCTTGTCTTTCTGGTTCTACTTAGATTCATGAAGGCAAGGGCCACTTCTGTGTTGCTCACTCTCTCAGAAGGCACATATAACAAGTTCTCTAAAAATGTTTATTAACTATAAATTCCTAAGCATTTAAGATCTTCATTATTCATATCTTATCTCCTTTGTTGCTTATAATCACCTCACCCACTCTATTTGTAGGTTACCTTGTCTTCATTTCTGTATCTCTGACAAGAAACTTTAGCTCAAGGTGTCTCAAAGAGTGTATATGTCTAAATGAAATCTAACCTCCTTGCTTGGGTCTTGTAATTGGCACAAATTTTAGACTAGACTTGCATTGATCTTTGTCCTGACTGCCATAAGAGTCTTCCTTTCCTGTTGCACTCACTGCTGTGCCCCACAGAGGCAAGTTTGTCATTGATACACATTTTGAGGGCAGACTCAACTTGAGAAAACTGGAATAGATTAATTCTTCCCCATTTGCCTCCCAGATCACTGCCTGCATTCTGCTAAAAAGAGAATTAAAGGAGTGCTCTCAAGACAGAGAGGCCTAAAATTAGACATGGTAGCTGTGTTTCTCCTGTGCAGGTGGGTGGGATATCAGCAGCCAGTTTTTTTTTTTTTTCTTTTTCTTCCCTTCCTTAGGCAGTGGAAGGGTAGAGCTGAGCCTCTGGAGGGTGGGGAGCTGTGTGTATCCTCAGGCATGCCTGGTAGTTCCTGGCCCTTGCTGAGTGACTACTAGATATTTCAGCAGAGAAGGTTAGAACACATCTGGTTGCCACTCTCATTTGAAGTTTGGTATATTTATTTATTTATTTTTTGCTTTTCGAGACAAGGTCTTGGTAGTATAGTTCAGACTGGCCTTGAACTCACTGTGTAGCCTAGGGTGACCTCGAACTCACAAAGATCCTCCTGCCTCAGCTTCTTAAGTGCTGGGATTACAGGCAAGCACCACCACACCCGGCAAAGTTTAGTATTTTTAAGAGAAACTTGGGGCTTGAAGAAGCCTTTTTTTTTTCTTTCCCCTGAAGTTAGTTTGTGAGGTTTTTTTTTTTTTTTTTTTTTTTTTTAGAGCTGCAGAGTCCAAACTATCCAAATTCTTATTCTATTAACTTTCCTTCTGGTTTATTTCCTCCATCTTTCTAGGTGCTTAATGATCAACAAGAGCCTCATCATTGGTCATCCCAGACCAGTTATAGAGCCAGGGGTTTAGTTTAGGCTATAAAAACTGTGAGACCTCAAGAACTAGGTTGAGCTGGGGGAGGTGAATGCATTTTTTTCAGGGTTAAGCACAAAGAAGAACTAAGATGTCAGAGTAAAAGCTTTGACTTGTCACATATATCATCGGCAAAGACTTGTTATTTGCTGTAATAGCAATTGCTCAGGCTCTTTCATTTGAAGATTTGCAGTCAAGGTCTGGCTACACCATTTAATGATCTAAAAACGTGATTTAACTAATCTCTTTAAATTTTGATTTTCTTCATTTGTAATATGGAAATAATTGACAATTATTACTACCTCTCAGTGGTTGATAAAAATAACTATCTCATTAGAGAGGGAATTAAGTCAGATAAGGGATGGGGAAGCATTTTTAAGATGATAAAATATTATCTTAAAAGCTATTACTCGTTTCCTTTAGGTATCTATTCTTCCAAAACTTCCATTTTCTTGCCTTTTGTACATCATAGATGATTTAGATTTGACTCTGGACAGAAAGATGTACTGGATGACTTCTTAAGGTCTTTTTCCAGTTTGTAAACTATGCCCCTCCCCACTTTTCAGACTGTCCCAAGAAAGAAAATCATCTTATAAGACAGAGTAGGAATCTGGAACTCATCAGCCTTGATAATGTCTCTTTAAAGTGTAGTCAGAGATAGTACTTCTCCACTAAGTGCTAGTATCTAACCATTGTTCAAATAAATAGTAAAATGTAAATGACAGGAAGTTGGCTCATTCAGAATCCTATTTTTACTTAGGGTAACAATGAGGCTGTAATGGTCACTGTGACCTTTGATTTTCTGCAACCTCCCACTTATCTCAGGATTTTCCTCCTGCTTTTGCATTTTATATTGAGGTTTCTTCCAGGTATCAGATTAAACTTTAAGTCAGCCATGTGTACGTGCATGAAGCTTGAAAGAAATTAGCCTGAGGGGGAAAAGGTCAAAGCTGTGGGCAAAAAGCAAACATGCTACTAACATCAGAATTTGGCACCACAGTTCTGGGGCTGGAAAAATGACCTGTCATCTTATTACAGTGGACATCAGTCAGTACAGAATGGATTGGTAGGAAATTTTGCTGACTGAGTGGATTGGGGAGAATGGGGCCAGAGTACATGCCTATGCAAAGCTGAGTAAAACAGAAAGTGAAAGAAAATATACAGATGTAAACTAAGTTTAGAGAGAGTGGGAAATAAACTGGAGATTTTGACTTCTGAGTGTTTCTTTTTTTTAATGAAGTACTTCTTTCAACTCCAAAAGCAACAAGCTTAGTTCTTCTATCCCACTCTGAAGGCAAATGAAAGCTGAATCCCTTAAAATGGGCTTGGCTGAATAGATGGCACCCATTGATGAGTATCCTGCCCCTCCGCACCCCCAGGAAAGCCCAACAGGGCTCTCCCTGGAGACAAGCCCCTGGAGGTTACATTTCTATTGAGTGAAACTGGCCAAGGAAAACATCACTTAGTACTGATTAACCAAACATAAAGTCCTCCAAGGGACTTAAAAGCATTCCTAGGGAAGAACCAAGAGATGAAAACCATAGGCTGAAAGGGCAGTGTTGAAGTGCCATTCTCTAGTTTTCTTCTGACTTGTCATTGCCACCTTTGGTCACACTGCTGGCACAGCTTGTAGAATAATTTATTTGTTCGATAATCAATACATACAGTTCTCTAAATGACCAAAGAAGAAAGTTGTAGAAGAAAGCTTAGTGAGAGTAAATTCTTCACTCAAAGGATGTTTCTTTACAGAGAGGATGTGTGAAGAAAAATAATCAAGCTAGGGGATGCATGCTGAACTTAAAAGTTCCAAATAGGAAACTAAGGTGATGTGTTCAAGAGTGATGCTTTGCTTATGAATAGCCCACTGGATACCGTACTGTTCTGCTTAACTGACTACAGGTTTATTAATTAAAAAAAAAAAAACTTGTCGTTAGACTTTACACTGAATTGAACTACCTTAGGTTTATGTGGGGATGTAAGGATTTGTGACCACCAACTGCTGCCTGTGCTGCGAGTTGGAGCTGGCAAAGAACAGGGTTAACTGATAGATAAGAATGTAAACCCTTAAATATTACACATGCTAAGCAAACATCATGTAGAACAATCCATATTTACAAAAGGAGTAATTTGGGAGTGATTATCCTTATTTTTACTACTTGAAAAATTTTTGAAAAAGATCCCTTTTAAATAGGATGACCTTTGAATAAAATTTAAATATGGTTTGATTTATGTATGTTTAAGGTACTTGTACCTTTCTAGGGGTATCTCCATTGGATAAGAAATACATAATTCTGAATTCGAACAAGAAAATATGATTGATTCCCTTGGTACATTTATCATTCTTGAGAGACTGCAAAATGAATCGATTGCACTTAACACCATGTTCCTCATTGATTTCTGTTCTTGTTTTAGCAATATTCCTAGGGGAAATTATTACTATTAATCCACTAGGTATTAATAGTAAAAGAGATGAGACTGAAGATTAAACTATTTAAGTAAGGCCATTATCAACTACTCAGAGGTTTTTGTGGTAGTCTTATCATTGTATAGTTTTGAGCCTATCCTGTAGAGAATGGTTAACTACCCCCATAAACAGTGTCAATGACTCACTGAGTCATTGCTAACAACTGATTTTTGATGCCCCCTTTTGATAGCACTACAAATAAGTTTCAGAAGAGCATAACGAAGAAAGGCAAGAAAAGCCACTGTAACATTTTATTTTCTAAAAACAAGTATAATAGTGCCAAGAAAAGAGAACATAACCGAGCTACCCAAAAAGTCTATAGTGTAACTGTTTTAGTTTGATAATGCTATTCTAATCCTGTCTACTCAGTTCATTCCCACCCAGCCGATTTAGGAATCAAAGTTCCAATGTTTTATCACTATTAACCCCATTGTTTTTATTTTTAATTTAATTCTTAAAAGGCACTGGCTTAAATTCCCTTAGCGTCCTTCACATTTGATTTCTTTTGAAACTTTTTACGGTTTCACTGAAACCCCAAATGATCTTTTTGAAATAGACCTTTATTTTTAGTTTCTTCTCTAGAATCTTCCTCCTACTTGAATATCTGAGCTGCTTAGATTGGTTGCTTTAGGTCTGTCATAATGGGCACCAGTAGCAAGTTTTATTTACATGATTTCTTAGTAATGTGAGGGTTTTTTTTTAATATTCAGTTTTGTCAGACATGCAATAGCAGGATGTTAAACTATTTCATAAAGAAATGACAAATATACATCAATTTATCCTTAGTTATAAAATGTTTTTCCTGAAAAAGTGAACTAATGTTTTTGTAAAATTGAGCATATTTTTGCAACTCATAGATAGGTGTAATTTTCATTTTTAGAAGGCACATAATAAATTTAAGGCAGTGGTTAATTAATTTTCTCAGATTAATTTTTCAGAAAGCTAACTTTCTTTCTAGTCACTCAACCTCAGGCTTTTAATCACAGAAAACTAAACAACAATCTAGCTATTTCAGATATTTGTAAAGGCTTGGGAAGAGAATAATTTCCAATGTAAGGGAGAAATTATAAATATTTGGGGCTGTTTTTACCATAATTTTTGTGGTAAACTGCCACTCCTCCCAAAATAAAAGTTTTTTTATAATAGTTTTGTTTGAAAAAAAAAGACAGAGTATATTTATCTTCAATAAAAAACATAAATGTTTTAACAAGACAAACACCTATAAATTAACATTACCAAAACAAAATCTTGTTAGAGTGGTTGTTTTCTTTTAATAATTACAACAACATAGTCATTACTCCCTTTTCCTGCTGCCTGATAATTAGGAAATGGAAAACATCCTTGCTTTTTCAATTCCTGCTCTTCCAATATAGAATACAATAGATCCCAAAGAAAGACAGTTATCATTTCAAATCTATAGAAATTGTGGCTTTGATTTAGTGTAGAATGTCTATTAAAATATTACAATTAGCCTCACTAGTGCTTGAACTTGTTTCTAAAACATTCCGAGTAAACAGGTTCCTAGAAAAGTTTTAGCTTTAAGCACTTAAGAGAATACTAGAGGAGAATTGTTGATGGGTGCCAGGTCACTGTCAAGTCCTTTTTAGTAATTAAAGGCTTAGAAAACACTCAGACTAAATATTGACAAATTTACCAACAAAATGAGTTTTGAAAGAAAGTCATGGCCTGCCATGACCTGTCTTTAGACAAACTTTTTAGAAAAGTGACAGAACTCTATTTTCTGTGCAATAGAAGATACACCTTAGTTTTACAAAACTATACTTCTAATGTAGATGACTATTGTTTTAAATCCAAATGATTTTTTTTCTCTTTGTTTGTTATTTTTTATGTTCCCCATGGAATTCATAAAATTTATTAGAAAGATTTTTTTACTTCTGTGGGTTGTGAAATTTCTGATTTGGCAATAACAGAGTAATGACTTTTATCTGTTAGGTTAATTCAAGCAACAAAATCCTTTGTTTATTCTAATTATTATAGACAAAATCTTAACTTTTTCTTGTGTTGTACTAATCCTAAGGATTGGAGAACTTTCAGTATCCTTGTTTTGCTTTCGGTACCCTGTTGTATTTTTTGTTGTTGTTGTTTTGTTTTGTTTCGTTTTTTGTTTAGGTCTCTTATTTTTCTGAGTCAAAACATTTTAAAGAAGGTGACTAAAACACTCTTTCAAGTTACTACTAGAATACTGTAGCTCAGTGGTTCTTAACTGCATTAAATTTTGCCTCCCTACTTCTAAAAGACACATTTTTGTCAAGACTTGGGACATAGAGTAGAAACAGTGCTGCTGGTCTCTAGAGGGTAGAGGCCAAGATTGCTGGTAAACTCCTACAATGCGCAAGACAGGCCACACTCAAAGTATTATCCGACCCAAAATTTCAACAATGTGGAGATTGAGAAACCTAGCAGAATTCTGGAAATCTAGAATAAAGTCTCAACTCTACCACTGACCATCAAATTGTTTAACATGCCTATGGGCCTCAGTATCCTCATTTGGAAAATTATAGATTGAATTACGGGATCGTAAAGAATTTGCAAGCATGGAAAGCTAATAAACCTATGAAACACTGTGAAAATCTCTTTTCTATCAGGAAGAGGGTTTCTTTAGTGACCCTACTTATTTTGTTTGTGTATCCTATGAGATAATGTACTTATTTACTTTGTAATTTATTTTGATTTTTAAATTAAACTAATGCATAGGTAAAAAGCATTTCAAAAACCTATTTTCCACAAAGCAGTTGAGATTAAAAATCCCATTAGGGTTTGTTTTGAATATCTGATTTTTAAAATTGTTTTAAAAATCCACCTTGGCCTCCGTAAGCAATTCAATAGGAGACACACTTTAAGGATACTGTATGCTTTACGGATTCTGCCTTCCTCAGTGTATTCAGACTGTGTGTACTCCATTTTCCCAAACTGTAAGAAGCTAATTAGATGAATAGTTAGATTATCATGCCACGTGATTTCAGCGCAACCATTTTAAGCATACATAGATTAGTGAGCACCGCATGTTACATGACATTTCTCCAGAGAAACTGGTTGGCTCATGGCTGCAGTACTATCACTTGAAAAACCATATGTGGCGATGTTTTCTCAGGTGGTTCAAGCTGTAAAGTGGATCCTGATTTGCAATAAAAAGTAGAAATTCTTATAAAAGGAGCAGTTCTAACTCTCCCTGTCTCTCTTGGTACTGTATGCCAAACATTGTGCTATGCGCTGAAACAATAGCTATGTTTTATACTGTGCTTTAAAGACTGTGTCACATCCATTTCACAGCGATAGGAATAGAGAGTTAAATAACTCGCCACAAATTACATAGCTAGGAAGTGGTTTGCTCCGTGTTGAAACTTGTTTAGAAAGCCATTTAATTGAAATGTAGGAAGAGCTTCTGGCGCTTCTCCTGAGCAGGAGTCAACAAACTTTCCTTGCAGTGACCCAGATAGTAAATATTTCTGGCTTTGTGAGCCATGTGGTCTGTGTCACAACTGCTCTACTCTATTATTGTAGTACAGACACAGCTCTAGACAATACTGAAATGAACGGCTGTAGCTGTGTTCTAATACAACCGTAAAGAAGAGGCAGTAGGCTGAATTTGGCTTTTGCATTATAATTTGCAGACCCAGGTCCTGAACATTGCCTAAAGTCTCATGATCCAATCTGGTATCTCAGTTTGCCTCCCTCCTTTCTCAGAGGAGATAGCTCAAGTTCAAAATTTCATTAAGTACTTGGAGCAAGAGCCATTATAATCCTGGGTAATCCTCAGGTAATCAGATACTAACCTCTTGAACTTTTTTAGCACAATCCGGGTTCTCTTCTTATTTGCTCCCTTCTTTCCCCACTTTTAGGCCCCTTGATAAGCAGACATGCAGGCTTTCCAGGCAGTTGTATGATACGGCAGTTGGCTTGTAATGGCCTGTGGACTATCTGTTCACTGTCCTAGTAAATATTTTGCAGGGAAATAGGTACACCCTCTTTCCTCCAGAGGGATTTTCACTAGATATAGCCTAGAAATTGTAGATAGCCTTTGATTTTAGGCAGTAATGACAAATATTTCAGAGACGAGTGCCCACAACCCAAAACTCACTTATTTATGGAAAAATGCCAATGCTGCAATTAAACCTAAATACTAAGGTTTTAGTTTAGAAAAAAACAACTCATACATTAAGATCTTTTGTTTTAAAATTAAAACAAATAACATGCATGCCATAGGTTTACCACCACTGCTTTTAGGTTAGATATATATTTCAGCAAAGCTAACTGGAAAAGTGAAAACAGAATTGTCCAAGTACCACTTCATAATTGGACACGGGGGCCGGTGAGATGGCTCAGCGGCGTAAGCGCCTGCCTTGCAAGCGCGAGGGCCCGAGTTCGACTCCCGGATCCCACATACGAAAAAGGGGCCGGTGATATCGCTCAGTGGCACGGGTGCCTGTTGGCGCACGAGGTCCTGAGGTCGACCCCCCGGTACCCACAAAAAAAAAAAAAAAAAAAAAAAAAAAAACATAATTGGACACGGATTCATTTTGGATAAAAATCATTTTAGTAGATCAAATATAATTTTGGTGAAAAACAACCTTTTTCAGGGGTACAATGCCTGGAGAAGAATTCTGAAGTCCTGACTCCTTTTTACTACCAATGTAAGCACAGTTGGCTTACAAATAGCTTCGCCTCTGAGCCTCAGGTTATTCATCTTTGAAATGGGGACAGTAATCATAATTACCTCTTTAGAGTTCTCCCAAGTGCTGAAGGAAATAATGAATGTGAAGTATGTTAGTGCCCAGCACTGCTCCATATGAAGAAGAAGAAAAGTATTGAAATGAGTGAGTATGAAAAATACTGAAAATCTAATGCCTAAATATGCACCTCTTACTGGTTTTGCAATGTCTGGTAGCAATTAGTTTTGATTCTCATTAGAAAAATAATTTTTGGTTTTCTTTATCTTTTTACTAAGTTTACACACAATAAGGGTATTTGTGCACCCTTGGGGCATGAATTCAAATATTATTTATTAATATAAAATTATTTGGCTCCAACTGGAGCTACAACTCTCTTCTTAGCTGTCCCCATCCTACCATCATCCTATTTTTTGTTCATTTTTTTCCGCTTGGAGCGAAGTTTAAGTCTTCTTGTGATTTTTTTGGGGGTGGTGGGGTTGAGACAGGGTCTCGCTTTGTAGTTCAGGCTGGCCTTGAGCTCACTATGTAGCCCAGGCTTGCTTCAAACTTGTAGTGATTCTCCTGCTTCAGCCTCCCGAGTGCTGGGATTACAAGCATGTACCACTGCGCCCTGCTTCCTGTGATATTAAAACAAGTATGATGGTAATTTATTGATCAAGCATTTCTTCAGTGCCTAACTGTGTAATGATGGAGTGGTATCCTTGTCCTCAGAGAACTTAGTCTCTAGATCTATTCTCTTCAATATGCAACCAACCAGTAGCCCTGTGTGGCAATGGAACACTGAAGATATCACAAATTCAAGTAGAAAGGTGAGGGAGGGAAAGGAAATGTTGAAGGTAGAGGGAATTATTCAGAGGGAAGGTATGCAGATAAACCAGAACCAGGTATTAGAGAAGGGGCTTTGTTATAGTTGAGAAGATGGGGGTGGTATATATAGCATAACTTGCTCTTATATACGCTACATTTTACCTGATTGTGGCTTTGATGAGTATAGTCTCAGTTCTAAGGTAGGTTATGTTGCTATGTATTGTGTTTTAGCAATGTAGGTCAAAGAGCTACTTGTTCATAGGAGTACAGGCCACTGAAGACAATTTGGTCCATCATGCTGCATGTGGAAAGTGCAGTATGCTTAGTAGATAGAATCATGGTGCAGTGAGTTCACCACTGAAATGAGACCCTGAGAATAAGTTTGATTTCAGTGGCTAGTTTAGAAGAAGGATTTAAGTCAGTTAGTTTCAAAAGGCCATTGGGACAATTTTTAAAATTTTTATTTTCTTAGTACATGTTTGCAGCACATAATGATTACATTCCCCATGGGGAGTTAGTGCATATGCATAACATATCTTAATAATTTTTTCATCCCATTCCCTTCCCCTCCCTCACCGTACCATCCAACACTTTTTTTTTTTTTCGTGGGTACTGGGGGTCGAATTCAGGACCTCGCGCTTGCCAGGCAGGTGCTTATGCCGCTGAGCCATCTCACTGGCCCCTACCCTCCAACTCTTGATCCCCTTCCCTTTTGCAAAAGATCTATTTCCCTGTTACCTATTATCTTTCATTTTGCTCTATAAATTTATTTATAGATTGGGTTTCTCATATAAGAGAAATCACTTGAAGTTTAAGCTTGTGTGTCTGATTTATGTCAGTTAACAATATGGTGTCCTCCACTTTCCACAGATCCATTTTCCTGCAAACTCAAGCTATCTTTCTTTTTTTTTTTTTTTTTTAATGTGGGTACTAGGACTGGTACTCAGGACCTTGTTCTTCCCAGGCAGGCGCTTATGCTGCTGAGTTATATCACCAGCCCTATCTTTCTTTATGGTAGAGTAGTACCCCATTTTGTATAAATACCACATTTTCTTTATCCAGTCATCTGTTGATGGACATATAGGCCTCTTCCAAGTGTCAGCTGCAAGAATTAGCAATTGTGTTGCTATAAACATGGGTATGCTTGTGTCACTGTAATACGATGTATTTAACTCTTTTGGGAAGATACCTAGAGGGGAATAGGTGGGTTGAATGGAATTTCTATTTTTAGTTTTTTGAGAAACCTTCACACTGATTTCCTCAGTGGGTGTACTAGTTTACATTCCCACCAAAAATATAGAAGCGCTCTTTTGCCCCATAGCCTTGGCAGTATTTATTATTTAATTTATTGATGATAGCCATTCTTTCTGGAGTAACATGGAATCTCAGTATTGTTTTAATTTGTATTTCTCTAATAGCCAAAGATATTGAACACTTTTTGAGGCATTTATTGGCCATTTGCACTTCTTCTGAGAAGAGTCTATTCACTTCAGTTGTGTATTTTTTGATTAGGTCTTTTATTTTGGGGAGGTCTAATTTTTTTTTATTCTTTACATATTCTCAATATTAGCCCTCTGATTGAGGAATAGTTGGCAAAAATTTTTCCCATTCTATAGGTTGTATCTTCACTGTATTGGTTGTTTCTTTTGCTCTGCAGAAGCATTTTTAATTTGATATGATCCTGTTTGTTGATTCTTGATGTTATTTCTTATGCAATTGGTGTTCTGTTCAGAAAGTCCTTGCCTCTGCCTATGTCTTCAAAAGTTTTACCTATTTTATCATGTAGCAGATTCAGTGTTTCTGTTTTAATGTTTAAATCTTTGAACCATTTTGATTTTAATTTAGTACATGGTGAGATACTGGCCTAGATTCAACCTTCTGCATGTGGTAGACGGTTTTTTCAGCACAATTTGTTAAAGAGGCTATCTTTCCTCCAGTGTATTTTTTTGGCCCATTGGGGCAATTATTAAACCAGTAGTATTGTGTTTTGAATGTTCAAACCCATATTTGTCTTCTAGTCACCAGTATGTAAAGTCCTTTAGGAAGGAGGGAGGGAGGGGGAGAGAGAGAATTTTGTTAATCTCTGAATTTATATCTGTCTCTCTCCTTCTGTGCTTAGCCCAATGCCTAGCCCCAAATAGTTGTGATTTTACAGTACAAATAAATAGGAGCCTACAGTGTTTATTTGACAAGTGAATTCAATTTTAAAGTCAGTTTTTACTACTTAGAACTACATGTAGATTTTCTTTTTGGAGACTGCACAGTACTAGTTAATTTATTTGAGAATAATTTTGAGGCTAAATGACAAAGGTGAATGGTTTATATTTATTTAATTTTAAGTCCAAAGTTTTGATTTTGACATGCCATTGCCTGAAAAAATCATTAAATAAATTATTGTACCCTCATAACATGTAGTTCTATGTAGCCCTTAAATCAGGCAAGTGTGCATATGCCAACACAGTGTATTATGGTTAAGTAAGGAAAGCAAGTTTCAAATCATTATGTTTATTATTGTTTGACTTTTGTAAAAAGAAAATCATTGCATTTGAATGTATATACATGAATATATTTATATATGCATAGGAAAGCTGAGACAGAATGTACCTCAAGTTATTAAAAGTGAATCCCACTGGGGAGGGGGATAAATAGGATCTGGATAAAAATTGAGGTTTGTTACCATTTATATCCCTGTACTATTTGATGTTTTAAAACTATGATTATAAATTATTTTATAATTTTTAAAGAATATTAAAAATTCTGGTACAAACAATAGAGAAATTCACTGCAAGTTTTAAATAAAACAAAAGTAATTTAGAAGAAAACCATCTCCAATTAAATTGATTTTTGGGGACATTTTTGTGTTATTGGTTCAATTAGTAGTCACTTTAAAAAAGATTCTTCAACAAACTGCTTACTTTTGTAAATTTTTCTGGCAGCACATTTTGTTTAGCTAAAAGTTGTATTTTTATATTTTAAGGTAAGTTTCAAGTGTAATTTTTGTGTGTTTTAAAGTAAATTAAGGGGATGGTTTTAGCCAGATCATCAGGAAAACACATAAGATAATGGGTTATATAGCAGCTAATAATAGTCTGTACCTTTTTATTATTGGTTATTCCTAAATGGAAGAAAAACACACTTTTGGCCCATTAACTTCCCAAATATTTCCATTTTTTCCAGTATAATTTTAGCTTAATTGATAGAAATTCTATATATCTTGTATCTTATAAGATACATCTTAGAATTTCTGGGTTGAAAGAAAGGATAAAGCTCATCTACATAGTACAGCCTGTTTTCTGATGCTTGAAATTTTCTTGCAGTAGGAAAACTAGGTGCAGAGTAGGCATTCAACAATGTGGTTATTGAATTATTCAGAAGGAGCTTCTTGTACCTATTGTATATAACTTTTAGGTTTATTATTTTATTCTTTATAGACCTGCAGGAAACTGTAAAAAATATTTTTCTTGGATTCAAGAGTTTATGCATTTGACCACTTCATTGGTTTCATTATTCCACCTCCTATCAGGAAAGACAGATTCTTCCAAGATTCACCATTAACTCAGAAGAATAGTATAGAAGGATGAGTATAAAGTAGAACCACACTCTTTCAAATAAGTGGAAGCTTGTACATAACTCAGTCCAGTCCCTTCTTTTACAGATGTAAAAACTAAGGCCCACAGAACGGAAAGCACTTGCTCAAACTCAGCAAGCCAGAAGTGAACCAAATTGGGTCCTCAGCCTTCCATTTTAGTGAGATTCCTGTGCTGATAGCCAGCCACTTTCAAATCCTCTTTAGCAGTTATGGCTTGACCATCCGATCTATCGTGAAAAATATGGCAATAAATTAAGTTGGAGGCAGGAACATGAACTCTTTATAAAATTTAAGAAAGTTTACGTGACCATAAATAGCACATAATTATAAAGGATAATTTATGGTTCATATTTACCTTTCATTTTAGAATATTTATTTGTTACAGAATAGAATAGCTGTTTGTTATAGAATAACAGCTATTTCTACTCAGTCCATTTTAATACAAAAACATTTAAACCAGATTGAAGGAAATTTTTGTCTGACCCACCAAATTAGGATTCTAGCTTCACTAATAATTTACTGTGGTAGGCAGAATTCAGTGACCTTGTCCTTGTATGCTTACCTTATCTTTGTGTGAGAGTAGAGACTATGAATATATCATTCCCATGATTAGGTTATGTTAAATGACATGTTAACATTAAGAAAGGAATAATCACACAAGCCTCATAAAAGCAGAGTTTCTTCACTTGGTTACAAAAAAGAAAGTCAGAGATTTGAAGCTTGGGAAGGATTTTATGTGCCAATAGTAGCTTTAAAATGGAGGGGGCTGGGGCCAGTGAGACGGCTCAGCGGCATAAGCGCCTGCCTTGCAAGTGCGAGGGCCCGAGTTCGACTCCCGGATCCCACATACGAAAAAAAGGGGCCGGTGATATCGCTCAGCGGCACGGGCGCCTGCTGGCGCGCGAGGCCCTGAAGTCGACCCCCGGTACCCACAAAAAAGTAAATAAATAAATAAAATAAAATGGAGGGGGGCTACATGGACAGTGGTCTCTAGAAGTGATCCCTGGCTGAAAGTCATCTAGAAAATGGAGATCTCAGACCTACTGCTGTAAAATAATGAATGCTGTCAACATGAACTTGGAGGTATTCTTCCCCCCGAATATCCATGTAAGAGTCCAGTCTGTTTAGCACCTTGATTATGGCCTTGTTAGACCCTGACCGTAGAACCCTGCTAAATATGGCAAGACTTCTGATCTACAGAATTATAAGATAACAAATGAATGTTGTTGAAAGCTGCCAATTTAATGATGCTATGTTATGCTGCAATAAAAACAAATTACTTTACTATGTAAGGCAAACCAGTTATCCTCATGTGTCTTACACAGTTAATCTATACCATTGTGATGTTTTAGTTGTGAAATGCGGCTTCTAATTTAACAGTTGACTTGTATTGTTATTTTTAGTTGTGTAACTAATAATGATTTTCATTCTCCCAACCTATAAAATTCTTTCTGACTTTTGAATAGTGAACAAATATGAATTGGCCTTGGGCAAACTTTCCCACAATGTGATATTAATACTACCTGGTCATATACTTGCCATTTTACTATAGCAGACAAAGTATGGAGCCTGGGAAACTGTCTATTTATGTATTAATATGTTTTAGTACATATTAAAAGTTCACTCTGTACCTGACACTGTAGTAAGCTCTGTAGATGGTAGAAAGAAGAAAGGAATCAGACATGGTCTTTGCCATCAACTATCACATAATGTAACAGAAGAGAAAAGGTATGGTTTACACTCACTCTATTATTCCAAGGTAAGAAGTGTCTGATGCCTTCAAATGTATAAATACAGTTTGGTAAGTGTTCAGAGGAAGTTGTTTTGAAACCAGGCCTACAAGAATAGTTAGGATTTGAAGAGCAGGAGATGGAGCAGTCCAGAAATTTCAGCAAGAAATAAGAGGTAGAGCACAAGCAAAAGCTTAGGTAACATTTAAGGTTATATGGGGGCATAATAAGTAATTCAGTGTAATGGAAGTGTAAGATGTGTAAAAATAAGTGTAATAGGAAATGGATTTGGAAACACAGACTGGCATCACTTAAGGCCTTGATTTCCAAGCTAAAGAGTTCATAAATATTATCATATGTTTTTGAACAGAAAGGTAAATTAGGCCGATGAGATAGCTCAGAGGTCCTGAGATCGACTCCCGGTACCCACATATGAACAAAGGGCCGGTGATATTGCTCAGTGGCGTGGGCGCCTGCTGGTGCGCGAGGTCCTGAGTTCGACCCCTGGTACCCACAAAAAAAAAGGTAAATTAACCAATTCTGTGATTTAGAAAAAAATTCTGCAGCAGTGCAGATAAAATTTGGAGGTAAAGTATGGAGAATGGTGGGGCAACAAGGAAACCACTTAGGAGGGAAAGAAATTGAGAGACGATGAAGACCGGACTTAAGAGAATGGTTTAGGGAAAGGAGAAGAGGGGATGTATTTTAGGGGTATAACAGAGACAAAATGGATGTGAAGTGCAAGGACTTTGTAAGGTGCTGAGGTCGATCAAAGTTAACAGACCCAGGTAGTGTCAGAGTCAGAATTAGTACCCAGACAGCTTGACTCTAGAACTCATATTTAAGCACTGTGGTATAATCCTGAGAGGACAGACCACAATAATAGTGAGGAGAAAGAGCTCTTTATACATGATGAAACAGGCACACCACTCCCATCGACCTTGCAGCTGCTCTTCGACAGAAGGATAGAAGTTGGAGTGAGATATGAGTAAGTATGTGTGTGGGGGGGGGACGGTTTGTCCTCCTGGGAATAAGGATGGGAAGCAGATTAGGAAAGACCACTCTAGTGGGGCCTGGGAGTTTCTAGCACTCACCTGATTCAAAGAAAGGCCTTATAGGCATTGATCAGTTCCCTCAGTATCACCACATTCTATAAACTCATTGTCATTTGAGAGTATAGGATGACCCCATTTTATTATTCTTAAAGATTACTTTGGGAATCCTCATTTGTTTGTTCTTAGTCTATTCTAGAGGTTTACCATCTCTGCTGGCCACTGTCTCTGACTCTTAGCCTGTACAGACTGATCTGTTTGGATATGTGTAACATTTACAGGATGACAGGATTTATAACATGTGATTCCATGACTGCTTTTTTACCAGTCTCCTGTATGTGTAGGGGGGTGGATTGCTTGTTACAAATGCAAATTCCTGTGTCCCATTTCAGCTTTATTAAGGCTCAGAAATATTTATAGATATCTATAATAAGCACAGATCTTCTTTCAATAAATGTAAAAGCTTCATGCCCTCTTTTAACTTTTGGAATCTCCATGTAAATTAGTCATGGTGCCGAATATTAAAACAATTATGGTACTGAGTATGTTTCTCTTAATTCCACCTTCTTCTATAAATTCTCACATATATTGCCCTGAACCCTGTGTGATAATTACCAATATATATAAACCATTTCCCTGAACAGTAACAGTATGACAATTCTTTCTCTTCCCTCTCAACAACTTGTGTGGTACCCAAATAAGATCACTCCACACAAACACTAATATTAGCATATTCAGCCACTGGCAGAAGAAATATAAGGAATTATATAAATTCTTCTTTATATTTGTCTTTCTGTTTTATTACAATGTTCCTTTATTTTTTAAGAATTTGACATCTTTAAACGTAGCAGTATAATTATTAAGATTGTCAACGTTTTTATAACACTCTAGTCATACAGTGATAAAGGTTTTAAGTAGTTTGTGCTTGTAGAATACTTTTCCCTGCGGGCTTCCTTTGCTGCCTCTAGAAGGGGGGCTTGCCATGGTCATGATAACTGGAGAATGTCTTTTGAAACTTCTTCCCAAGGATTACTGCCATGATATCTTTGGAATAGTCTCCTTCACTTTTATTTCCTCAGGGACCAAGGTGAGAAAGGGGATTTTGTGATCTGGAGCTGGGTAAGTGAAGTCCAAAAATATTTAGGGAGGTGTTTCCTTCCCTGGGAATGATTTTGGTAAGAACCTTGATGCATTGGAGAAAACCAAGGTCTCAGCCTCAGGATTCCCAAAGGATTCTCCCAGTGGCCTATGAAACAAAGGGCACAGTTGGAACTGCCTTTTAGTTTTGAGAGGAGTTGTGTACATGGTTATGGGATGACTCACTCTTTTTGCTTGTATGGTTCCACTTTCATTGTGGACAGACTCTGCAGAGGGCCAGTTTGGCATGCACGTGGATGTTCATTCCACCCTGGAGCATTCTTTATGAGAAAACATTTGTTGAGTGGTTTGCCATTTTGTTTTTACAGCCACTCTGCAGGCTATGAAATAGTCATCTGTCCTTTTAATTTGTCTGAGAAAAGCAGTTTTCCTTTTCTTATCTTCATGACTGCCAAGCAGCAGAAGGGGTAACTTAGGAAAGCTATGTAATATCTTTCCATCTGTCTATTCAGAGACTGATGAAGGATTAGACTTGACTATTCATCAAATCTGAGATTTGCTAGTTTGTATTTTCCCCAAATTGGACATGTAAGATTGTTAGTTTCGTAGCAGAAATAGATAAATCATTGGCTGCTTCACTGAAGTGAATTAGTCCAGTAAGTATGTATTAAGTGCCTGATATGTAGTGAGCACTGTGCTAGTCTCTGTCTTTTAGGAGTTTGCAGTCTTGCAGGAGAGACAAATAAATGTGATAGTATATGGGAGTATAAGGTGCTGAATTATGTGATTAATTCTGAAGGAAAAGAGTGATAAGGGAAGGTTCTGGGAAGAAGTCAAGTTAAGGGGAGAAAGGCATCTGAGACCGGGATTGTAGTACATGATGAGTTTGAGGGAATTACCATAGTCCAGTCCTCTTTCAGCAGAACACAGGCATGTCCTAGTAGAATTTGCAATTTGAAATGATGACATTTAGAGTGGTATGCAGAGTGGGGAAAGAAGGAAGTAATGAGACCATTCAGTACGCTGTTGCACAAACAGAGCAGTAGTTGGTCAGAAAAGAGTGAATGTCATGCGTGTTAGATAATTTGGGGGATTTCAAATGCATGGAAATTTAATGAAAGGATCTAAGCCTTCTATTGGCTTATTGTGCACATCATCAACATCTGTGACTTTGAAGAGACAATGTGGTATTTTTGAAAGACCAGTGAGCTTGCCGTGTGGCTGGAAAAGTGACTTGCGAACACTAGGGTTCAAGCACTGGTACTCTGGTTGAATCTGTAGGAATCTTCTTGTTCTTCTCCTAGCCTCAATTTCCTTAGTTATAAAATGAGAAATTGAAACTTTCTAGCTGTGTTCTTCAGTTATGAGGGGCAAGTGAGTTAATATATGTGAAAAGCAATGTGCTATACAAATACTGGTTCTAGATACAGCTGTTAATACACTGAGCATTGCACCTACGTCATGGGGTTCTCGTGAGCTTCATAATGGATTTGAAAGCATTTTGCTAACTTTAAAGTGTGATTCAAATGTTAGCAATTAGCAAAAATAATAAAAGAGAATAATTCATTCTCTATCCAGATGTTCTGACTCCACTGTGATTCATGTGCTCATTCAGAGCTGTGCAGATGAACCTCCACTTATTTTCACAGGCTACAGCTCCACATGAAGTAGAATAAATGGGACCAAAAGATTCTGTGTTTGGCTTCTCCCCCTGTCAGGTTTTGGCTTTGGGGATGACAGGACACACCCATTTTGCATGATCTGCCACCAATCTTGCACTCACATCTAGTTCTGTTGTCAGTATACATGCTGAATTTCGACCTAGTCCTCCAGATCAAGCAGGAGCCCTAAGTTTACTTCAAATTGGCTGGACATATTGGTCTTTAAGCTCAGTAAAGCCATAGGTTCTTTACAGGCTAACCATCAGTGTGAAATTAAATATGATCTGTAAATCCTGTTTCATACTACTTGTGGTCAGTGGAAATACATTAAGTGTCAAAACCCCGCCACAATTTCCTATTTAAAGTGGAGTTAATAACCACATGGAAGTTCTGCCTTTGATAACTATGAGATGGAAGATAAAGGTGAGAAATCAGAGCAATTCCCAATATTACCCTTTACATTCCAAGATAAAGAGGGCTTGAATGCTCTTCCATCTTATTGTTTAATTAACAAAAGTATGTTACTAGCTACACAGTCATCCTGTCTGCATTGTCTTATTTTAATTTCAGTGGAGCCAGTTTAAGATGCATCGGTTTTTAGATTTAATAGACCATGTCATTTTGGAAACTATTAAGGATAAGAAGGTTGGGAAGAGTCTGGTTCCTCATCTCTTTGTTCTTGACAAAGAAATGAAATTTAAAATCACCTAAAATAGAATGTATTGGCGGAATTGATGAACCAAGATTAGTGAATCTAATGCATATTTTAGAATTCTGTACCATAAGAGCTGAAATTCAGACACATAAAGTAACCTTTAAAAGAGATTTACCACTGAAAAGTAATGAAAAAACAAAAATAAGTAATATATGTTACTAGTTATCTAATCATTCTGTCAAGAGTTCATTTTCCTGTTTCCAGATTTAACCATTTTTATTTTCTACATTTATCCAGGTACCTGCATTTCCATGTCATCTTTATAAAAATATGGTTTTGCAGGGCGTGGTGGCACATGCCTGTAATCACAGCACTTAGGAGGCTGAGGCAGGAAGATCACCACAAATTCAAGCCAACTTGGAGTGCATAGACAGAACCCATCTCAAAAAAACAAAATAAATAAATAAATAAATAAATATGGTTTTATATCATGGCTCATTTCTTTTAAATTTTGCTTTTTTCTTTTGACATATTATATTATACTTTTTTTTTTTTTTTTTTTTTTTTTTTTTTTTGTGGGTACCGGGGGAACGACCCCAGGACCTCGCGCGCCAACAGGCACCCGTGCCTCTGAGCGATATCACCGGCCCCCTTTTTTCGTATGTGGGATCCGGGAGTCGAACTCGGGCCCTCGCGCTTGCAAGGCAGGCGCTTAAGCCGCTGAGCCGTCTCACCGGCCCATACTTTTTAAGTTTTAATTGCTTCTTGATATACCAGAGAGCTACTCTGTTCTATTGGTTAAGTCAATTTTTTTATTTAAGTTTAAGCTACTTAAAATTAAGGGAAATTAAAAAGTCCTTTCCTCAATCTTATTAAACCACAAGTGCTCAAAAGACACATATCTAGTAGCTATTGTTTTAACAGTGCAGATATAGAACATTTCCATCAATACTGAAAGGTCTGTTGAAAAGCCCGGTCATGGAGTGAATATAGCATACTGTACTATACTATACTGTTTTCTACTTTTAGATACCTAAGTTATTATTAATTTTTAGGTATTATGGATAATTTGACAGTAAATAGACTGATGTGCAAGGGTATTTGTTTTAGCAGAATTTCTTAGGATCAGTTTCAAAAATGGAGTTATTAGGTCAAAAAATATGAACAGACCCTTTGTAGCCTGAACTATATTGCCATGGTTCTTTCCAAAAGGTTTGTATCAGCTTAAAGTACCTTTAGCAACATATGATTGTGTTAGTTTCAATGCATTCTCAATATGTTGGACGTTGTCAATTTTAAGTTTTATTTTAGTTTATTTTTCATTAAATGATAAACTGTTTGATTTACATTGCATTTTATTTTATTATTTGTGGTGATATGGTTTGTTAGTTTCATTTTTTGCATGGAATTGCATCCTTTACATTTTGTCCATTTATTTTTTATGTCAGAATGTCTTCAAAAGCAATTTCAATGAAGTCTGTCTCTATATATCAGTTCTGCATTAATATAATTTTTAAAAATACTTTTAAAATAGCATGTATATATATATATATATATATATATAGTATGATATATAGTATTTTCTAACACTTTGGAATACTATAATCCTATTATTCCAAAATGTTAAAAAATTTTAAATAAGCACCGAAGTTTTTGAAGACTTCTATTAAAAGGTTGCTTTTATACTAGTTTTCAATGTTCACTTAAGGGTCATAAGAGAAGTAAAAATTTAATCTTTTTCAGTAAAGAGCATAACTATTAAACCCTTGAGAAAATACAGCAGACATGTTGATTTCTACAGACTAAGGAGGAAGGGATTCATCATTTTCTAAGTGCTCCCAGTTCCCTAACCTGTAACGAAACTTATGACTTCAAGTCTTTAAATATTTTTAAGCTTAGTTAGTTGCTCCTTCTACTTGAAGCACATCTGAAACCCCTGAGGCAACCACCCAAGAGAACATGCTTGAGTTCAGGCCAGACCTGAGAGTATCAGAATCCTTGTGATTCTGAACTTAGGAGACCCAAAGGAGAAGTCAGTGGAATTGCAGCTTAGTATTGGAGCATTTTATATATTACATTAATTAATTAGTGTCTCAAAGGTCCCTTTCCTGATGAGAGAGAAGGCAACAAATGGGAACTTCTAGTAGCATGCTTAAAGTTAGTTTGATGTTTTCTATTTATTTGTTTTTTTTTAAACAAAAAGCGTAATACATGCTCATTTTAAAATAATAAAACTAAACAAATGTTTATGAAATTATCGGTCTTATTCCTGACTTCACTCATTCTCCGCATTCCTTAGAGGTAACTTCAGTGAAGAGTTTCTTTGTATATGATTTCAGGGATTTCCTGTGCGTGTAATAACATGTTTGTATAGTTAAATTTATGTATTTTTTCCACAAATGCATTCAGAATACAATTGCTGTTTTACAACTTGACTTCTTCACTTGATAGATCTGTTAATTTTCTTCAGGGTTACACAATTTTCAATTGTATGGGTGAATTGTAAGTTATCTTGTCATGCCCTCTACTAATGGATATGTAATAGTTTTATCCTAAATTTTTGATATTAAAAGTACTGCCATGATTAACATTCAGGTGCTCCTTAAGAGGAGTGGTTTTGGAGCCTGACCAGTTTGGCTCATATCTTGGTCCCACTACTGCGTTACTATATGACCTTGGGCAAAATTCTTAATTTCTCCTTGCCTCAGTATCTTCAAGAGAAATACAGATAATAATGGCTCTATCCCATAAAACTGGCATGAGGTTCTAATGAGTTAATAATGTATGTTAAGAACTTAGCATTTACACAGTAAATTCCATAGTAAACAATATGTAGTTGTCAGTATAATTGTACACTTTTATTAGCATACTTTGCACATCAGATAAATTCTTAGATGTTAAAAAGATGAATAAAGTGAGTACATACATTTTTAAGTGCTGGGCGACGTTGCTTTTTTCCCTGCCAAAAACTACAATTGCATATTACTAAGATTTTTAATCTTTGTAAATCTGATAGGTAAACACAATAGTCTATAATCATTTTAAGTTGCATCTCCAGTTATTGAGTGAAAATGAGCATCGTTTATTGGCCATCTATGTTTATTTTCGTGTGAACTGCCTGTTCTTGGCCTTTGCCAATTTGTTGTTGTTCTTTGGCTCCTCATCTGTTTCTTATTGACTTAGGGAGCGCTTTGTATATAAAAGAATTTGGCTCATTGTCATACGTGTTATAAATATTTTCCCTATTCATCTTTCAGCTTTACTGATAGGTTTTCTTAGCCATCAGTATCAAATCATATATTACAGTTAAATTCGTCATACTTTTTCTTCATGGCTTCAGAGTTTGGAGTCGTACTTCAAAAGTGTTTCTAGGTGAGTTTGATTTAAATCATGTTCTGAAATAATTTTTGCCAAAAAGTCTCATTAATAATTGCTAGAGCAGCTAGAAGAGACCTTAAAGATTCCTAATTCCAATCTTCATTTCCTCGTATATTTAAAAAAATTTTTTTTACAGAGGAAAATAAATTTAGTCTAGAAGGAATGGACTCTAAAGGTTCTACAGTAAACTGATACAAGTGTTAAGTGGAACTCACAGTTACTGATACCTACTCCATTGTTCATTCAGTTTAGCAAAAAAGAGCTTTCTTACTTGACAAATACATACTTAAGCAACTCAGAGAGAGAGGGAGAGGGAAAGAAAAGTGCGTACACGGTACATTTGATGTTATTTATTTTTTGTGCTGGGGATGGAATTCAGGGCCTTCTGCATGCTAAGTAAGCACTTTACTACTGAGCCACACTCACAGCCCAGGCAACATACTTTAAAACAGATTTATTTTTGTTTTTATTTTTATTTTTCACTTAAAGAAACATCAGCATATATAGTTTTCAATATAAATCAACTATATGTTTTCAGTATTTAGTTGAACAATTGCACAAATACTCTTACCCAAGGATCATATCCATCTCTTGCCTTAATTATTTTAATGTGAATGGGAAATGTGGATTTATCTTAATAACAAGTAGATTTTTGATCTGAAATATATGAGAGCTGAAAAGCACTGGGTTCGCTGTTAAATGCATTCTTATCTTCTCTTCCCTGCTTTAGTGAAGTCTGGGATTAAATCTAATTCCTTTGAAACTGTTCAGGATCTTAGTGAGCATGACCTGTCTTGAATGCACATGTACCAGTTGATTCCCCATTCTAAAGCCCTCTCACAACTCCTCAGTGCCTGTAGGATGAGGGCCAAGTTCCTTTGCCTACCTTACTGTAGCCACTTGATCTTTAGCATGTATCCAGAATCTTCCAGCTTTATTTATGCTTCCTTTTGCACATATTTTTTCACTGTGTGAGGCAACTTTTTGTTCCTATCTGCTTGACTAACAAATTCAATTTAAATAAACATTATTGTTGTAACTTCTGTGAAGTCTTTCCAATCACTCCATTCCAAGGCAAAGGTGCTCCTATAGATAAGACTTCTGGAAAGGCACATCAAGGATCTTGGTAGGCTCTTTGCTACTTGGTGACTGAACTATTTAACTGCTAACTATGATAAAAGATAACAATGTCAAATCTCTAGAAAATGTCCTAAGGGCATTCTGCAAACAGTGACACATTAATTCAAGAAAATCCTTTTAATCTCAGTAAGAGCAACAAGAGTCAATGAAATTTAAACCATGACCTCTTCTCATCCCCACCCTATGTGATGGAAGCTGTTCTTCAGGCAGATGTAACAAAGAAAATGAAGGTTGCCTGTTTTCCCAACTCCTACTTTGGAGCTGGAATTTTCACACCCCCCCCAGAGGGGCAGGTCATCAGTATCTCTTATGATCCTAAACCTGTTTTCCAGAAACAGTTTTAGCAGGCGTTTTAGCAGTTTTAGCTGAGAAAATTGGACTGGGGATCCCTCCTTTTACACACTTTCCACTCATGAGGGCCTTGCCTCAGGGGCAGTAAGCCAAGATTGCTGGGTTTCTCACTGTGCCTGCCATAGCTCACATAAGCTGAAGCCTCCATATTGGGAAAGAGAAGCCAAGAGGACTAAATGATACCATTACCTTCAAGTGTACCTGGGAAAAATCATACTGGGAGATCACTGTCCCTGGTCTCAGTTTCATTGCAGTGACACAGAAATTTTGATTTTTTTTTTTTTTTGTGTGTGTGTGTGTGTGTGTGTGTGTGTGTGTGCGCGCGCGCGCATGTGCGGGATCATTAAGAAGGAGAACATCAAAGTTCTTCCTGAGGTGACTGCTTTCCTTTTTTTTATTTTTTTTATTTATTTTTTTTAATTTGAGGGTCTCAAACCCAGGGCCTTGTGTGTGCTAGGCAAACATTCCACGAGTCGACTGACTTTATTTGGAACAGAGTGTTAAGAAGTTTATGACTAAAGGCATTATAGAAAACAGTGGAAATCTTGATAGTGAGCAATTCGAAGTAGATCGGTAAATTCGTGATACTGGTAGCAACAAGCAAAGCAGCAGATGAACCAGAAGGTTACCAGAGAACTAAGAAAGACAGTTAAGGTGAGTCCTCATGAGATCAAACTCATTGCTAGACATGTGGAAGGTTATGCATATATGCTAGACTGTATCCACTCAAGAGCAATTTGAGCAGAATGTGGGAAAGGCTCTAAGCTTTCCTTAGGCCATGCGGGGATCCATTAGTAAAGACTTAAGGCTGAAAAAGCTTAAACCCAGTCTCAGATAAATATTTCTTTAATAACATGCTACTGTGACCTAAGAGCAACTCCTACAATGCCAAGCTTAACAATAAAATCACAATTGTCTCTAGTGGAATAGAAGAGTGTGCCTTCTGAAAAGCAACTAGAGGAAGAACTTTTGAACTACCTACCCCTTGCCGAATGCGTAACAAAATAATAAAGTCCCTGAACTGTGAATGGCCACATATTATATCACAACATTTATGTGAAATATCCAGAATGAACCAATTCATAGAGACAGAAAATGGATTAGATTCACAGGGGGTGCAGGGAAGGAAGAATGGGTATGGAGCACTAAGGTTATAGAATTTTATTTTAATGGGATGAGCATATTCAATAGTGGTCTTAGTTGTAAAAATCTATAAATAAATAACACTAAAAACCATCGAATTCTATGCTTTTATAATTTTTGGTACCGTTTTGCAGTTCACACAATTAGATTCCTCATGAGGAGTTGATATAGGTACGTAGTAAATCTTAATTGCTTTTTCATCCCCTTGCCCTACCCTTCCAGCCCCCTCCGTCCATCTCTTGTTCCCCTTCTCTTTTGCAAAATGCTATCTCCCTGTTTTCTATTATCTATCTTTTATTTTGCTCTTTATTTATATTTTGAGTTTCTCATATGAGAGAAACTATGTGATATTTAAATTTGTGTATCTGAGCTATTTCACTTAATATAGTATTATGGTTTCAAGGTGCATCCATTTTCCTAAATATGATTCAAGTTTACCCTTCTTTATGGCAGAGTAGTACTCCATTGTGAATAAATGCCACATTTTCTTTATCCATTCATCTGTTTATGGACATACAGGCCACTTCCAAGTTTTAGGTATTATGAATTGTGCTGCTATAAACAGGGGTATGCATGTATTAGTGTAATAGGATGTCTCTACCTCTTTCAGGAAGATACATAGAAGTGGAATAGCTGGGTTGAATTGAATTTCTATTTTTAGTTTTTTTGAGAAATTACCATACTGATTTTTATAGTGGTCATACTAGTTTCCATTCCCACTAACAATAAAGAATGGTTTCTTTTCCCTCTACAGCCTCACCAGCATGTTATTATTTGATTTCTTGAAGATAGCTATTCTTTCTGGAGTAAGATGGAATCTGAGTGTTGTTTTAAATTGCATTTCTCTAATAGACAGAGATATTAAACATTTTTTCATGTATTTATTGGCCATTTGTACTTCCTCTGAGAAGTGTATGTTCATTTCAGATGCTCATTTTTATTGAGTCTTTATTTGGGGGTCATTCTTTATATATTCTAGATATTAGTCCTCTGTTCATGGAATAGTTGGGCAAAAACTTTTTTCAACTCTGTAGGTTGTATCTTCACTCTATTGGTTGTTTCCTTTGCTGTGTAAAAGCCTTTTAATTTGACATGGTCTCATTTGTTGATTCTCGGTGCCATCTCTTATGCAACTGGGGTTCTGTTATGAAAGTCATTGCATATGCCTATATATTCAAAAGTTTTACCTGTTTTATTTTGCAGCAGATTCAGTGTTTCTGTTTTAACATTTAGATTTTTGATCCATTTTAATTTTAGTTTAGCAAATGGTGAGAAAGTTGGGCCTAGATTCAGTTTTTTGCACATGGATAGCCAGTTTACCCAGCACCATTTATTAAAAAGAGTTTCTTTTGTCTAGTGAAAAATTTTGGCCATTTTGTCAAAGGTCAGAAAACTGGATGTGCCTGGAGGTGTTTCTGCATTCTGTATTCTTTTCCATTGATCCACATGTCTGCTTTTGTTCCAGTACCATACTGTTTTTATCATTGAGTCTTTTTAGTATAATTTGAAGTCAGGGATTGTGATGCCTTCTGCTTTGCTCTTTTTGCTATTCTGAATCGCTTCTGTTTCATATGAATTTTAGGATTGATTTTTCTAGTTCTGTGAGGAATGGTATTGGTATTTTGATTGGGATTGTGTTAAATCTGTATATCAGTTTTGGAAGTATGAATATTTTGAAAATATCGATAATATCCAAAAACGGGATATCTTTACATTTTATGATGTCCTCTTCAATCTCCTTTTTCACTGTATTGTATTTTTTGTTGTAGAGGTTTTTTACTTCCTTTGTTATGTTAATTCCTGCATATTTAGTTGTTTAATAATATTTTGAATGGTATTGTTTTCCTAATTGCTTGGAGTTTACTATTCGTGTACAGGAATGCTACTGATTTTTGTGTGTTGACTTTGTATCATGCTACACTACTGCATTTGATTATTAATTCTAGGAATCTTTCAGTTGAATTTGTGGGTCTTCTATGTAGAGAATCATGTCACGTACAAATAATGATAATTTGACTTCTTTCTTTCTAATACATATCACTTTTATTTCTGTCTCTTGCCTGATTGCTCTGGCTAATGTTTCGAGAACTATATTGAACATGAGTGCTGATAGCGACATAATTTTCTTGTTCCTCTTTTAGAAGGAAAGCTTTCAGCATTTCCCCATTAAATATGATGTTGGCAGGTTTGTCATAAAACACTTTTATCAGATTGAGATACTGTTCTTCTATAGCCATTAAGCGTTCATTTTTATCATGAGTGGATGTTGGATTTTTGACAAAGGCTTGTTCTACATCTGTTGAGATGACCCTGTGATTTTTGTCCTTGATTTTGTTTATGTGATGTATGACATTTATTGATTTGTGCATACTAAAGCCTCCCTACATCCCTGGAATAAAGCCTACTTGGTCATGATGTATAGTGTATTTGACAATTTATTGTATTCTGTTTGCCAGTATCATGTTGAGGATTTGTACATCTATATTCATTAACATATTCCTGCCAGCTTGAACTGCTGGTGGTACATGCATGACTGTCCTATCAGGCAGCTTGAACCATTTGTGGTTAGCTATTTAACATCAGACAATGGAATTCAAATTAGAGCCGCCTGACAGCAAGGCATATGAATTATGGCCCTGTCATGAATGTGTTAAATAGATTGGCCTGTAGTTTTGTTTTTTCATTTGTGTCCTGTCAGGTTTTGGAATCAGGGTAATGCTACCATCCAGGAATGAGTTTAGGAGTTATCTTTCAATTTCATTAAAAAGTTCTGGGATTATGGTATTAGTTCTTCCCTGAAATTCTTATGGAATTCAGCGATAAATCCATCAGACACTGGCCTTTTCTTAGTTGGTAGTTTTTGTTTTTTAAATTACTACTTCAAATTCATTGTATGTTATTGGGTTATGCAGGATTTTTATATTTTCTTGGTTCAGTTGTGGTAACTCATAGGAATCTTTCTATTTCTTCTGAATTCTCTATTTTATTGGAGTATGTGTTTTCAAAGTAGTCACTAAAAATCTTCTGCATTTCAGGTGTGTCCACTGTGATTTCACCTTTTTCATTACTGATCGCTCTGACTGATTTGAGCATTTTCTTTCCTTTCTTAGGTTAAGATTGACAAAGGACTTGTCTATTTAGTTTTTTCAAGAAACCAGCTCCTTGATTCACTGTTTCTTTGTTTTGCTTTTTTAATCTCAATTTCATGAATTTCTATTGTGGTCTTTATAATTTCATTCCTTGTACTTGTTTTAGACTTGGATTGTTCTTGTTTTTCTAGGTCCAGGCAGTGCGTCAATAGATTATTTGGGTTCTGTCCTGTTTTTCTGATGTGGGCATTCACAGATATAAACTTCCCTCTTAGTCCTGCTTTCATTGTGTCCCATAAGTTCTGGTACATTCTACTGGCACTGTTATTTGATTCCAGGAACTGCTTAATTTGTTCCATAATTTCTTCTGTGACTCATTGGGTATTCAAGAAGGTACTGTTTAATTTCCATGTGTTTGCATAATTTCTGTGGATTTTATGTTATTCATTTCAGGTTTCATTGCACTATGATCTAATAATATGCATGGGATAATTTTGATTATTTTACACTTACTTAAACATGCTTCATGGGCTAGCAATTGGTCTGTTTTGGAGAAAGTTCCATGTGTTGCAGAAGAAGAATGCATATTCTGTTGTTGGATGGAGCACTGTAGATATCTATTAAGTCTATTTGTTTGAAGGTTTGGTTCAACTCTGATATTTCTTTGTTGATTTTTTTGTCCAAGTGATCTTTCTACTTGTGACAGTGGGATATTGAGGTCCCTCACTATATTGTGTTGATGGTTATCTGACCTTTTGTGTCCAATAGTATTTGTTTTATGAAGTTGTGTGTATCAGTATTTGGTGCATATATGTTTATAATTGTTATCTCTTCCTGTTGAATTGCTCTCTTAACCACTATGTAGTGACCCTCTTTGCCTTTTCTGATCAGTTTTTGCTTGAAGTCTACCTGGTCTGAAAATAGAATAGCTATTCATGCTTGTTTTGGGGTTCTTATTACATGTCATATTGTTTGCCATTCTTTGATTTTTAGTCTATGAATTTCTATTTAGATTAAATGTGGTTCTTGTATACAGCATATCAATAAGTATTATTTCTTGATCCATTTTGTCCTATCTGTGTCTTTTGATTGGGGAATTGAGACCATTCATAATGACAGTTATTACTGAAAGGTATTGACTTACTCCTGCCATTGCATTATTTTCCTATTGTTGGTCCCCCCACCCGTCTCACTTAACTTCTCACCCTGACTGGTGTATTCATTCTATTAGACTTTTTGCATTTTTGGCTCCATTGCTTTTTCTAGGATATCCTTGAGGATTTTTTGAGTGTTGGTTTGGTGGTCATAACTTTCATAAGTTGTTCTTTGTCATGGAAATACTTTACTTCTCCATAAATTTCTAAAGATGATTTTCCAAATTATATCATTCTGGGCTGGAAGTTGTTTTCTTTTAGTGGTTGCAACACTTAACTCCAAGCTGTTCTGCCTTTCACAGTTTGTGTTGAGAAGTTTGCTGTAATTCTGATGGGTTTACCTTTATTAGTAATTTGTTACTTTTTTCTAACAGCTTTTAAGATTTTTGTCCTTGTGTTGGATTTCTGGGATTTTGACTATGATGTATACTAGAGTAGTTCTTTTCTGATTGGTGCTATTTATGGTTTCATATTCCTCACTGCCCTATATGTTAAATTCTTTTCTATATTTGGAAATTTTTCTGCTATTATTTCTCTGAACAAGTTTTTTAATGCTATTTCTATCATTTTCTGACTTTTCACTTATTTCTGTTGATCTTAGTCTTCCTTGTGTCATCTAGCAGTTGATGGATCCATTTGTCATGTTCTCTTTTTGGTTTAAAGGCATCTCTGAGTAACTTTTCAATGACATCAGCCCTATCTTCTTGTTCTGACACTGTCCTCATATTGGTCACTTCTGTTGCCCCAAATTTCTTTAGAGTTTCTAATCTTCTGAATTTCTCTGTGGTACATTTTCATGGACTCTAATTCTTTTCTATGCTGGTTATTCATGCTTTGAACCATTTTGTTTTGTTCATCTAGTTTTTATTAGGGTCTTCTGTATAATCCCTGATCGTTTTGTTTATTAAGTTTTTATCTGTTTAGTTATATCTCCTTTGAGCTCACTGAACATCTTATTGATCTGTTTTTAAGCCTCCTCTTTTTATCATTTTGAATATTTCAGCTGTATGGCTTTTGATTTGCTCCCCTTCAATGCCCCAAAGAACACTTTTGGGGGAGATGAGAGTTTTGGGAGGCATTTTGTTGCCTTATCTTCTCAACTGCTGGTTTGTGTGTAGCACTGAAGTATAAGGGTGGATTATAGTAGAAGGCTTTACTGGTAGTATGGAGATCTCTTAAATTAGTGGTGTACTTAGCGATGTACTGTGGGCATGACAAGACCTAGGCCTTTGCCTCTGTCCCAAGATCTGACCCTCTCCATTAATTTGGGAGGGGAGAACAAAATGCAATTGGCCCAGCACCCAGTTCTCTAGGAATGGACTGCAGTATTCTTAAAGACACAAAGACAATCCAATATTGGCATACAGAGACAACCAATTAAAAGCAACAACCATGCCACCCTGGCAATAGCAACTATATCTGCAACAATGAATAACAAACTGGATATGAACATTACATAAGAATCAATAATATGGCAAACGCGAGGTCCTGAGGTCAACTCCCGGTACCCACATAAAAAGAAAAAAAGAATCAATAATATGCTACCCTTAGCCACAAAAAAGAGATCTATATTTATAGTATAAGTACTAAGATAAATTGAATATTAATCTACAGTGTCTACTAAATGCAATAATTATACCTCCACTGACAATAGAAAAGAATTGAACAGTAATAGCATGAAGTTAACTATCTGTAGATTAACCACTTAACAGTTTACCCTGAATGTCACTCAGGAAGCATGTTTGCTTGTGTGCTGCCTATCCTGAGCATGGCTTGGGCAGGTGTCATTTCAACTAGATAATTCTTGTATTGAATAAATTTGATAAAATTGTCATTTTTATATTTTTCATTATATTGTCTTATAAAAATTCACCAAAAATGCAATTTTGGTCATCTTTCATTTAAATAATTGGACTGGTAAGTGGTTAATAAAGCTTAATATTTACACTAGTAAAGATAGAAGGCATGAGGAACAGAAGAATGAATGAAGAAAAATTTGAAAAGTTAAGCAATGGAAGATGAGAAGGATGAGAAAAATGTGAGATAAAGGATCTTTAAGAGTACCAAGAAATTAGCAGAATTAGACAAAAGTAACCAAAAAGAAAATATGATAAAAAGAAGAAAAAGAGAAAAATAAGAAAAACAATTAAAAAGAAAAAACACCAAACCCCTAAAAACTAATGAAGAGAAAAAAAAAAGAGAGAGAGAGAGAGAAATGAAACAAAAAAAAAATCCTCTGTATTTTTGAATGAATAGTTTCTTTTTAGGATTTGCAGTTTTGGAATCCAGCAAGTCATGATTTTCTCCACCTAGCTTTACAACCTATGGATTTGTGAGGTGTTCCCCCACTTTTCAGAGGCTCCTCTGTCCTTATACGCCTGGCTGTGGAAAGCAATCAGGCCTCTGGACTGTGCTGGGTATAGACAGCTTTCTGGGGTCTCATGTAGACCACTGGACTTAATGCCAGCATTTTCAGACCTAGCACCCTCTGAAAGCCACACATGCGGGCCTGGCTTCTTCCTTCCCAGCCTGAGCTTTAACTTCCAGGAGGAGGGGGTCCTATGTCTAGCCCATACCCTCTCTGCCGCTGTCCTTATGGCTGTCTCTCCTCCAGTCACTGTAAGGGTAATACTGGAAACTGTAGTGAAGTGTTTTGTAGTTGTTCTGTGGCTCACTCTTATTCAACCCCTTCTCAAAATGGCTGCTGATTAAACATTCTCTGGCAGTATGGTGAGCACTTCACTGGATTTCTCTTTAATTCTAGCCTGCTGTGGGGAAAGGGGTCTCTTTTAGAGTAAAATCCCACAGTTTTTGGAGTTTATATAACCATCGGCTTTTCTTGGGGCTAGTGCTGCTGGCCCATTCTATTATTTCTCCCTGGGGCTCACAACCTTGGGGTCTTAAAATTCTTGTGTTTGCAGAGTCAGGTTCCCTTCCCTGGGATCCTGGGTAACCTGGATTGTAGGTCCTGGAGAGGCTGTATTTTGCTGGTGATCACTACTCTGTCATTTTTTCCTCAAATCTCAAAAGAAATCAAATTCTATACTTTAAATGGACGAACTTTATGTTGTATAAATTTTATTTCAATAAAACTGTTTAAAGGACTGTCATCCCCTTATCCATATTCTTATATCACTCTGTATTATTTTCACTTGTGAATTTCTTCCAAATTACATTTTAATAACCATGTCATCTTTCATTGCCTCAAGAAATAGGGTCTGTGACCAGGCCATAGAGGGATTCAGTTGCCAGTTTTGGAATGGGTGTGAAAACTTTGGTAAAGACAATGAGCTGTAACAGAGAATATAACAATTTTATCTGTGCAAATATATCAAAAGACTAGTTCCATTGGATAGAAGGGCAGAGGGATTCACTGTAGAAAGTGTGCTTCTTTGATTAGCACAAATGACTTTTAGCACAGCTTATCCTAAAAGTCTCAATTTTGATTTATACCTTTATAAAAGCATGCTTTTTGCTTTCAAAATATCAAACCATATTTTTGGGTAATGATAGTGGGGATTGAATCAGGGGTTTCACACTGAGCTACATCTCTAGCCCTTTTTTAATTTTTGAGACAAGGTCTCACTAAGTCACTCAAACTGGGTTCAAACTCATGATCCTCCTGCCTCAGCCTCCCAGAGTGCTGACATTACAGATGTGCTCCACCATGCCTGGCACCAAACAGCATGGTTTATTTTTCAGCTTTTGCCACCACCTCTAGCTTAAAAAGAAGTAAAAAAAAAATAGGGTGTCAAAATAATTACATTTGCCTCTAACATTGTTGTATAAATAAAATGAGTAGTGTAAGTTAGTCACAATTTCTGAGCATCTGTAGCTAGTTGTTGTAAGATTTTATTTTGCCCCACTATGACACAGTGAAGGACTAATCAATTGGACCTAGCTTTTAATTCTTAGTGTGTTTCTTCCTAGTTGGAGAACCTTAAGAAAGGTACCACGCTTCCTTATGCCTCAGTTTCTTCTTCGTCAAATGGAGATGATAATCTGTACCGAGCAGTACTGTGGGGAGGATATATATGATAATTGATATGAAAGCACCTACAATATAACTGCACATAGATTATGGTAATGACGGTGGTAGTGGGGGTGGCAGCAGCTATGTTGTTATGCAGTGCCTACATATTACATGCCAGGCATGGTGCTGCACACCTGACATGAATCAGCTGACTTCGTCCTACACAGCAATCTGATGGGTAGATACTGTGAATATCCACACTACATAAGATAAAAAATTGTAATCACTCAGTTAGTGTGATTATAGATACTTACACTAATGGTGTGTGATAAAAGGAGTAAATAAATATTAGCGTTCTTCTTTTCCATGAATATTTTTCTGTCTCCATCCAAGTTAGTTACAGCTGTTCAGAAATTGCTCTGTTTTAAAACATATGTAGAACAGAAGCATCTAACCAAGGTGTTATAGGACATTTAATGAAGTTGGAGCAGAAGGCCTGAAGCAGCCCAGCATTACTTAACCCTAAGAAAGGTCTCCAGACTACTCTAGCCTTCTCAGCTTCCAAATCATGCATAAGGCAAGAACCGCCACATTTCAGATCCATTATTTCCTCATTGCCTAAGAAATGCAGAGTACAAAATATCACTTTCCATGGCTAAAACAGTATAAGCAAAGTACATCACAGCCCTCTGCTGTCTTGGAGGGGGGTAGCTCATCAGTTTTACTAGTTTTACTAGTTTTACTTTTTGTATGATAATATTCCACCCCACCCCATGTCCCCCACTCCCACTCTGCTGCCAGCTCCCACCTATTTCTTTGCCATGCCTGCATTTTCACAGGAGAAAGCATTTGAAGATTTGGGAGTGGAGTGGGGAAGCTGAAGTATCTCAGTTCCCTTTGCCAGAAACACACCAACCCACTTTTCTGCAAATTGTGTTAGTTTGTCCTCGAAGTGGTTCATTCATTCATTCATAGATGTAATAACTATTTTAAAAACACTATAATTAAAGACCAAGCCATGTGGTAGGTATGTTGGATATGACAGTGAATAAAACAAATCATGGTTCCTTTCAAATAACAATAGAGACAAGTAGACCAGCAAACACTGTGGTCCTGTTTTGAAGGCTAAGTGCCTAGTGCTCCTGTGATCACATAGCATTTCACCCAAATCTCATCGTCCTTCAAAAGTAAGGCATTTTGAACTGAGTACTCAAGAGTCAGTCATTGGAGACAAAATCATGGAATCCTAGAGAAAACTAGTGCCAGGAAGGCAGCAGAATGGAATTATCATGGAATATATAGTCAGAAGTTGTGGTATCTAGGTCCAACTCTGTTGATCACTGTTTAGTTAAGACACTTCTCTGTGGGATTTTTTTTTTTTTGCTTGTCTGGAAATGGTATTAATGAAAATCTTTACATAGCAGAGCTGTTGGGATTATTAAATATCACTCAGTCACTCTGTATTCCTTGGCCCTACTATATTTAGCAATAACTGTAACTGTAGAAGTTATTTTTTTCAACACTTTCTATGCTTGTTTCATGCACCACTCCCTTAAATAGAAAGTCTCTTAAAACAGTCAGGGACTTTAACTGACTTGTCACTATATTGCTAGTCTAATGGTACCTGGCTTATGATAAGTAATACATATATTTTTATTGACAGAATGGAAGATAATGAATGTACAGGTACTTTTAAATTATAAAATGTTGTATGTGTTATTGTGAAATTAAACTTGTTAGATTAAAGAGCCTCTAATTCTTCCCCTTTGTCTTATAGATACCAGCAGTTTGGCATATTAGAAAGAGTTCAAATTGCAGCCCTGCTTCTGTCTAGCTACTTCACTCTACACAGGTTATTTAACCTCCTTGAGCTTCTTTCAGCTCATCTGTTTGCTTCACAGAACAGCTGTGCAGATTGCACAGGACAAATGTATGTGAATGTGCTTGATGTGTTTGATGTGCTCTTAGTATTTTGCTGTATGTTGTGATGTATACTGGTTTAACATGGGATTAAGGATTTTTAATCTCAGTCAGTGAACTCCCTCTCCACAATCAAAGTCACTTATTTTGGAGAGCAGGGTACTTTTTCCAAGTGTCAAGCTAATACCTGGCCTAGTTTGCCTTGGGTTCGGTGTTACTGTACATCATTTAAGAGACCAGCATAAGGTCTGTTGATTATCCCAAATAGGCTGTTTTTCTATCTCCTGTAAATTCTCTGGTCCAGTGTGAAATGTCTAACCTTGGCTTCTTAGTTGTAGACTCAGTGTGGAATCTCATCAGCATTTCATTACCCAAATTGTGTCTGGTTACATGGTGCTGTCTTCCTTCTTTAGGTTTCCAAAGTCCTCAGACACTTGGCTGAACATTTTTCACATTTCTTAAGCTACATCTTCTGTGTTTTCCCTGTTTCAAAGTCACAAAAGGACTGCAAAGATGCAGTGGGTTTTCCACGGTATTCACAAGTTTGGGGTGTGGGAAGTTGTCATGGCTGCTGCTTTTCTGCTTTATCCAGTAGTATCTGATATAGGAGACAGCATTATGATTGCAGATCTCACTGGACTGGAAGTCAGATGTCCTGGACTCTAATTTCAAGGGGAAATTGGAGTGGGATGGAGGAAATGGGGAGAAATTACCTTTTGAGTGTGCCAGGCCCTTTCTCAGGTATTGTCTGAACCTCTTGCCACAATAGCCTTTTGAGCCTACAATGGTATTCTCCTCATTTGATGGCTAAGGAAACTGATGGGCAGGGAAGTTAAACTCATACTGATTCCAACATTACATGGTTAGTGATCAATAATAGTTGGATTCAAACTTGGACCTCTCTGTCCCTAAGAGCCTTTGCTTTTCACTCTTATGATGCTATAACTTACTGAAAAAATGTATTTAACTCTGAACCTCGTATGCCTCAAAAGTGAAGTGGGTCTTTGTAATAGTTACACTGCATTACAATATATTTCCTCAGACCACACTTAGGATAGGGGAAATGGACATACAGGAATTGATCTTCGTGACAGTCAATGGTTTCTGAATATAATACCAAAAACGCAAATGACAAAAGAAAAAATTTGGTAAATTGGAATTCATACAATTTGATAGTTTGTGTTGCAAATGATATCAACAAAAAAGTGAAAATCCAACACAGATTAAGTACTTGTATATCATATATTTGATAAGGGTATGGAATACAAAATATATAAGTCATTCTTACAACTCAATGACAAAAGACAGATAACCCAAAGAATTGCATAGACATTTCCACATATCAGCTACACAAAGGAAAAATGCTCCACGCAATTAGTCATTAGGGAAATGCAAATCATGACCAAATAGAGATACCACCTCACCTCCATTAGTATGGCTATAGTAAAAACAGAAAAATAATAAGTGCTAGCTTTGATATAGATATATTAGAACACTTATAAATTGCTGGTAAAAATGTAAAGTGGTATAGCTGCTTTAGGAAACAGCTTGAAAGTTTCTTAAAATGTTAGTTTGATCTAGCAGTTCCATTCCAAGCTATCTACTCAAAAGAGGGGGAAAGCAAGTCCACACACATGCACACACACACAAATTGTACACAAATGTTCATTGCAGCATTATTCAGAATAGCCAAAGAGTAGAGGAAACTCAAACATCCACCAATTGATGAATATAAGTACAAAATGTAGTATGTATATCCATGCAGTAGACTATTATCTGACAATAACAAGAAATGAAGTACTGATACATGCTACAGTGTGGATGCTCCTTGAAAACATTATGGTAAATGAAAGAAGCAAGTCACAAAAGAACACATACTGCATGAGTCCATTCATATTGACTGTCAATCAAAGTAAAATCTTTAGAGGCAGAAAAGAAAGTGGTGTTTTGGGGGTCTGAGAGGAGGGGTTAGTGGGGAATGACCTCTTACAGGTATAGGATTCCTTTCTGGGATGGTGAAAATCAATCTTCCCTTTTCTCTCCCCATGTATTTTCCTTTCTCTAAAATATCTGCATAGCCAAGAAAAATGCTCTTTTTTTTTTTTAATATGCGGGTACCGGGAGTCGAACTCAGGACCTCGCGCTTGCCAGGCAGGCGCTTATGCTGCTGAGCTGTATCACCGGCCCTCTCTTTTTTAGTTTTTAGGGTATCGGACATTTCTTTTTTTATGACAAGACAAAGCGAACACAGGCAAGCTTCACAGCACACCTAACCATATGGAAGGCACAGAAGAAAGCCCTTCATTTGTATTGGTTAATGTAAGTCTCACAGACTCCTCGAGAGGTCAAGGTATCCCCAACTCTCCAGATGGAGTCGGTGGAGCTCAGAGAGCCTTAATGGTTTTGCCCAAAGTTCAGTGTTGGAGCCAGGATTCCAACCCAAGTCTGGCTGTTTGTCAAGCCCTGCTGAGTTGACATTCCTCTCCCGAACAAGAAAAATTGCTCTGTAACTTTTCCATTTCATCCTGGTTCGTCAACCATTGGAGAACTCGCTCAAATGAATCATTCTTTTTAAAGTATCCCCAAGTTCTCCTTGGGAGAAAGAGTGGGGAGTGGGGAAAGAGAACAGAAGAGAAAGAGGAGAAGGGGCAGAGAGACTGAAGAACTCAACTGAGTACTGAGTGTTCCCAAGCCCAACCTCCCTATGGTTGACCTTGCATTTGCAGGCTGACAGCCTTGATCCACTTTTACTCAATTAGCTGTGCAACTTCTGAAGAATAGCAGGTGGTGTCCCAGTTCAGAATTCTTCAATTCTGTGATTCAGTAATTGCTTCAGGCTCACAAAACCAAATACCCTGCTTCTGGATGATAAGTGACCATGTAACCCAGAAAAGTGAGAAGAAGCACATTGTTGCATGCAAATTCTGCACTTGTTCTCAAAACAAACCTCTGCTGCTATGCTTGCAATTGACATTTTTTGGGAGATATTCGAAACTTCTGAGGTTTTTGTTTAATTTTTCCTTTATTATGTGCTGCTATAGTCATACGAAGAATACGTGAAACATGTAAGTAAGTTATACAGCATAACAACTAAATGAACATTCACGAGCCCTAATTAAAGAACCAACAATGTTAAGCCCAACATCACATCAGGCCTAATAGAATGCAAGCTCTGTGAGGGCATGGATTTTTGTCTGTTTTGTTCACTGTTGTATCCCTCAGGACCTAGAATGCTACCTGGTATGCAGTATTGGCTTAATATTTTTTAAATGAATGCATGAATCTACTTGTATCATCCTTTGTCAGAGTAAGCCTCCCCTCAGAACTATACTATTCTACACGTGTGTTTATTGATCTCTTGAATTTTGATAGTTTTTTCACATATATATTCCTAAATAACATATTATTTGTTTCTGCTGCTTATCGAACTTCGTGTAATAGAATTATATGTATGCTTTTGTGAGTTCGGTATGTTATACAACATTAACATGCGAGATAAATTTATGTATAGCTTTACCCTGTTCTTTGTCTTTATTGAATTGTATTTTATTGAATGAATGTGCCATAATTTTTTTATTCTTTCTTCTATCAGTGGATGTTTACCATTTCTGCTTTTATAAATAAAACTGCTGTGAGCATTCCTGCATGTGCCTCCTGATATATATGTGCATGAGTTTCTCTGAGATACAAACCTGGGAGCGGGACTGCAACTGTAATTTTCATTTCCAACTCCCAAAGTTTAGCTCATGAGTCAGAACTGCAGTGTACCCTTTGTCCACACTAAACCAGGGTGAGTGGGGTGCTGTTTAGAATATTTTGAGAGAGAGAGAGAGACAGAGACAGAGACAGAGACAGAGAGACAGACAGAGAGAGAGAGAGAGAGAGAGAGAGAGAGAGAGACAGAGAGACAGAGAGAAACTGGTCAGAAGTTATCTCGGTCCTCTAGTCAATGTGAGTTGTAGTTAGTAAAAGTCCACATCGTGAAATCCCCTTTATTAGTTCTCTTCCATTTATTCCTTCTTAGTAGTTATTTATGTGCAGTGTGTACTTTATTAAACTCAAATCTAATAAAAATTTGATTATTTTAGCCTTGATTGTGAATTTAATATTTTAACCACTTTTAACTGTATTTTAAATTTCAGTACTGATGAAAATATATATTTCTTTTAAATGTTTTTAATAAAAATAACATGAAGCTTACCCTCATAAGAAAATTTCATTGGAAATCCTATATTGTGAAATATAGGCGCAGTTTGCACAGCACAGCTCTACTACTCACTCATCTTCCTTCAGTGGAATTGTATGCCTACTGAACAGCAGTTCCTCATGTCTGTTTCTTGAAGGATCTTTACAAAAAGGCATCTTATTTGCTCTCAGCATGTTTCCATTTTGCTTATCTGATATTTACTTTATAATCACTTATAATCACCATTGTTGTAATCATCTGATTTACTCATTTATACCTTATACCTTTCAAAAAATAGTCCTGTCTTTGAGGTGCTTTTTCATCTTTAGCAGTCTGCACTCTGCTTTAGTACATCATTCACTATATTACTTTACTCTTCTTTGCTTCCTGTCTTTCTTCTCTACTAGATGATGAGTTGTGGAGGGGCAAGAAACATCTTGAGCACCACTATATCACTAGAATCTAGTCTGCGCCTCATCCATAAGCCTAGGTGCTAAGAGTTGAGTTGAACCAATCTACCTAAATCTCAACCTTTAGTCTCGTAACATGGTTTGTCAGCAGTTAACAGTTTGCACTGCGGAGTCAGACTTACTTAGGATGAAATCCTCGGATTGCCATTTACTAGACATATGATTTTAGGCAAATTTACTTAACGACTCTGAGCATCAGTTTCCTCTTTGGCAATATAGGGATTATACAGAGCTATATGGATAATTGTTGGGAAATTAAATTAGATTATATATAAAAAATGGCCTGGCATGTGGAGTGCCTAAATACATTTCCTTCTGATTTTATTTGAACTGTTTCCATTAGTTATAGAAGTTAAAAAAGTGAGGAAAGGAAGAAACTGGTAAAAAAAATTGTACTACTTCTTGTTTTAGGACTGAGGATGGGGACACAATCTTCACCCTAGGAAATGACATTTTAGCCAAGAGAATGGCTTTCTTTGCAGTTGGCTGAATTGCATATTGGAAGTGAGTTCCTTTCGAATATATGGCCCTGCTAATCTTGATTTGGTGGACAGATTCCTGCTGGCTTTCTTGTTATAGCAGGAAAGGGAAGGCTTGACAGGAGAGAAGCTAGGCCACTATAATCAGTAGCTGGGTTTGCATATCTACATACCATTTTGAGTGTTTTCTGTTGTACTTGGAACTTGTACAAAGGCTGATATTTGTGTCTTGGAGATGAAGTCCTTTTAAAATATAGCCTAAGGGAAAGCTTTCTTTGCTGTTGCCCTGTCAGATTTGCTCACATGCAGTTAAGGGGAGGATAACCTTTGATCCATTTGCTGGATTCTGATGACTGTGCTGAGCATAATAACCAAAGAGCCACTGGTAGATAGTAAAGATGAGTAATGGGAAGACAATAGGGTAAAAAAAACCTGTGTTGGACTTGGAGTCAAATAATCCTGGGCTTGGTATCAAATCACTTGGCCCTATCCCCTCTGAGTCTTACTTTTTCATCTGTACAATGAATATACTAATGAGCAAATAAGCTTGTCTCACCAAGTTATTGTGAGGTGTTGAAATCATACAGCACAGCAAGTAGGCTCCCATTAGGGCTTATTTTCCTTCATTTTGTTTGTAAGGGAGATGTACTCATGAAATATAAAAGTTGCATTCCTGTGGATGATATTTGGCCATTTGTCATCCATCTGAGACACATTAACCCATAAGGTCACTCAAATTTTGGTTATGGTTAGACATAGGACATAGGAAAGACAAAAGCTGACCTTTGGTTAGTAATACCTATGTGTCATTTCTTTGAACTTGATTTAATTACTATGGGAGATTAAGAATCACTACTCTGTGAAGGTTTTAAGATTGGCTTTCTGGCCCCTTCCCTTCACAACCAACTTGAAGAATTCAGGCACAGACCTTCTTGGAGATAGGCAGTGAGACTAGGTGCCAAGCTCCATCCTTGCCCAGGGAACTCCTGAGTCTTATAATAACCTAATGTTTTGATAGCAGCCCAAAAGATTTCCCACATCACTGTATATCATTTCTCAACAAAAGCATCAGACAGGGATTCTACTACTTTATAAAATGTGGACAAGAGGATGCCCATGTGCTCTAGAAAGACCTCTAAGGAAAGTGAAGGAATGAGAAAAAAACAATGAAAAATGGTATGATAATACTTATGTAATAATTATGACACTTCCCTTGTGTATTCATCCCAAGGACTACTGTCTGATTTATATTGTCACTTACTGTAGTAACTCAGGAGGATGGGTGATATTATCCCTATTTTACAGATGAGATTTGAGGCTCAAGGAACTAAAGAAAAGGACATAAAACCATTTTGATATTGGTCAGTTTGGTCATAAGTCTTCCTTTGGGTGAGGTAAGGTCATAAGGTAATGTGTCATTACTTTGAAAATGTTGCCTGACCACCACCTTAAATTAGGTAGCTTAACCACACATTTTCCCTCACACAGATAAAGCCTATGAGATTGGCTAATCCCAGAGAATTTCCCTGATCCTGTAGCAGGATCCAAAAAGCTGGGTCTATGCTATAGGAAATCCTGCAAAAATCAGCCTTAGGAGAAGCTCCAGGAAAATTCAGCTTGACTCACTTGAGCAATGACATAGTAATTTATCCATACAGTTTACACCTAAAGACCTTAGAATTTTACTCTCCTCTTTTTGCCACCCATTAACATGTGTTGCTTTGTTTTCTGTGTGTCTTTCCAGTTTGGAGAATGCCAGGGACAATGTTTTGCCCATCGACTATTATTTTCCACCCCAGAAGACCTGCCTGATCTGTGGGGATGAAGCTTCTGGGTGTCACTATGGAGCTCTCACTTGTGGCAGCTGCAAGGTCTTCTTCAAAAGAGCTGCTGAAGGTAAAGGGTCTTGTACACTCACTTCTATTTCTCTTTCCTAATTTTCTCTGAGAGTGATACGCACCTTCCAGTGCCCAGGATTCAGATCAGGAACGGGGTCTTTGGCAGAGCCCTCTCATAGAACCTATAAGCTAAAGAAGCAAATTTTCATACTTACTGGTCACCTGGTTTTGGCTCCCTTGGTTGTACAGGCAATGTAAGTAATAAAGGTGGTCCCATCTGGTACTTGGTGCTCGGTGGGTCCTAGCAATGAAAGATAAATTAATGATTTGAAAAAAAATATTTTTTTTCCTTCTTGTTTTCCACTCTGCTGCCTATTGAGGGAAAACTTGTTCTTATTAAAGAGGTTAGAAGTAGAGAAACTCCAACTGAGTCCCTAGCTTGTTCGCTGTGGTGAATACAAGATTGTTCCTCAGCAAAGATTTCCTGGCCTCAGCCTCGGAAAGAAAGTATTCTCACTATTCAGCAGACCATCAGTTTCTGCACCTGCTCCCTCCTGCTGCCGCCTCCTTGGGACCTCTCTTTGCATTAATAGCTCCTAGATAAATAAGAACCCAGAGTGAAGAGGCACTTTTATCTCCCTCACCTGAGGCCTGACTCCAGATTGGTCCAGAATCCCAACTAAGTAACATTTTATATGTGACTAAGTGGGCAGAGGCCCTAGTTCCTTAGTTGTATTTAGCTTACAACAACTCATGTTTGCCCAGCACCTAGAAGTAGTCAGTTTATATCCTATAGCAGGAACCCACTACATTTCTAGACTTGTTATATATATGCTAGTGACTCCTTACTTCCTAACCACTTTGGGCTTAAGCCTCATATTAATCCACTTCACTCCGCTCCCTGTACTAAGGACTTCCTTCTCGAAGGGATACTAATGATCAGCCCCTAGACAGAGATACTGTACCGTGGAACCACAACCAGCTGTTAAACACCAATACGCACCCTTGCTGTCACCTCCCACAAAGGAGATACTTCCTACTAGTCCTTTTTCCTTCCTTCTCCCTGGTTTGGAACAATCGAGTACTAGTCAGAAGCAAAACAGAGAGCCTTTCCTTATGTAAGGACTATAAACCATGAGAACAGTCTTAAAAGTCATATACATAAGCTACACCTTTCACCAGGAATATGCTGATACCCAGGAGAGGATAGCAGAAGTGTCAGTGATTTTTTTTTTTTTTTTTGGAATTGAGAGAAAAGGTAGAAAGTGGGTGCCCTTCAACTGGTCTCTTTGTTGATAACCAATCATAAAGATTATTGTACTTTCATCATTTCAGCTGGGTAGTAGAAGTACATATAATTGTTTTTTTTTCAGTCCCCAAAGCCATAACAATGCAACTGGCATTTTGTATTACTGAAAACATGCTGCATATTCCACTATACCTCTAAACACCCCATTGCTCCTGTTCTTGCTAGGCTAGTATGATGTTCAGGGCCCCAGGAACTAGGCCTAGGCTGATTAGAAAGAGTCTGAGGACAGTGTATTTCTTAATAGTATTTATGAAAGTATGGTTATGAGAAAAGGTACTAAGGAGAAACTCCATGGACTTCAGATCACCCCAGCCTCCCCAGTGAGACCCTGATACTTCTCCATATCCCATCATGCCATCATTCCACGGGACCTGTCTCTAGAAAAGGGAATGAACCAGAGCAGCTATCTAGAGCTAGTGCATCAGCAAGCCTGGCACCATGGTGGTGGTCATATCAGATAGGGAGTAAGTTCAGGTTAGCAAGTGAGCAGGCAAGTTCAATAGTCAGATCAGATTATACTTGATGCTGCCTCTGGGTTTTACAGATCTGGATCACCAAATTGTTTTCAGAAAATAGGAGAAATGGCCAACCATATTGTGAAGGAGATTTTGCTGTCATTTTATATGTTCTACATGAGAGCTTTCTGCAGAAGTTAGGACTGAAGGAAGGAGGTACGCAGAAGGGACCTTGTAGTGCTGCCTGGCAAGAGCTGTGCTATGACATGGATTCTGGGCTGTATGATAGCAGGGAAGGAAAGAGATGAGGTACTGGGGTGGAGATCACCCGATTTAGAGAGCACTTAGAAATCCAGTGAGGACTTTAAATGCTTCAGACCCATGAGTCACTTGTATTAGGGAAACTTAGTAGTATTTTCTTTGAGAAAATGAGCTCCTGTGAGCTCATGAGACTAAAATTATCAGTGGATTCCTTGCAAAGTCATGATGGGGAAACATTGAGCCCCTTGGTTACATCGGAGTATGGAATCCAGACTCCAGTTCTGAACCCTTTGAAGGACATGAGAAGGCAGGTCATAACATACACACACACACACACAACAAAGGAAAAAATTATTGGTGTTTTCTTTCTCCTCCCATCTGTAAAAGTCAGTGGCTTGAGTTTACTACCGTCATTATCCCTTTTGAAGGCAGGGTCTGTCTTATTACTCAAAAAAGAACATGTATTGATTTTTTTTCCCATTTCTACAATGCATCTTTATTGCTCAGATGTCCTTTCTAAAGCAGTGCCTTGTTTAAACTTGGAATTCTACCTGTTTTGGAGAGCGTAGAAGCACAAATCTTGCTCTTCTTCAGTTGTTTCTTCTTGTCAGTTAACTCAGACTGAGTATTTGGAGTGCTGATTATCACTTTAGTCACAGTTTTCATAAATTTCTGGACTGGGCACAGGTACAAGAGTTAAAAGCCTGGCATGTCAGACACAAATTCATTTCTAGCTTTGGTGGTTCATAAAGTATGAAGCTTTAATGCTGTCACTAGTGGAAGATTCTACACAGTGGATTGTAATTTGGCCAGGTTTTCTTGCAGGGGCGGTATAGGAGGAGACAGCTCTGCATCTTCTCATTGTTAGTAATACTAGAGGTTAGGGTGAGAGTTAGGCTGGGCAGAGAAAGAGCTGTGTATTTTTGATGGAAGAAATAGTGGTAATAGACATTGGGGTAAAATCACTAAAATTTAGTTGAGGAAAATTCAGTGAAAGAGTGTGTGTGGCAGGCTGTGTGTGGGTATGATCTGTGGGTCAAAAACTGGCGTGGCTAGAAAAACTGGTTTGTGAAGGAGTGGGTAGGATAAGTGGTAAGATGAAGGGGAGGGCACATTGCGTACTAAGAGGCCAGGAAATCAGAGGAAGGTGATGCCTTCATCTATGCAGAGGCTTAAAGAAGTTCAATTGTGTAGCCTTAGATAAGAAATTTTCCCATTTGGATCACAGTTTTCTGTTTGTAAAATAAGGAAATTGAACTAGATGTTCTTAAAATGGCCTTCCAGCTTGGTCTTTTTGTGACAGTTCTACAAATTACAAACACCATCACCCTTATTTTAGCAAGCACACATGCATTTATACCTGTGTGCCCTCCTGCTTTTGCCTTCCTAGCTGATGGTAAGTCCCAGACCCTAATCAGTAAAAAAATCAGTCTTCAGATGGAGTCAGAGCCAGCTGACAGAGAGCAGTGTTGATGGGCTTGATTAAAACCCAGGGCTCTGAGATCCTCTCCCCTGTGGCCATGGCTGGGTAACTCCTTTCTTTTCCATTTTCTCATCTGGAAAATCAGGATATAAATCACCATTCTCCCTCATCATGTTTCAAAGAGGGTTAATTAATTCATCATGTGCATTATGTGCTCAAGAATTTACTATTTTTCAGACGTTTTCTAGTAAAACTTTGGAGATTATACATCCATTTGTTTTGTACACATGGAGCACTGTTTGGTACACATCATAAAATTGAAACTGTAGTTTACATTCTGAACTCAAAGAATTACACCATCCTCCCTGATGTTTACAATAGGTCCCAATTTAGTTTCCCTGGCAAGTTTTATGTAAGTATGACTTTGATTCTGTCTCTTGCCCAAGGTTTTTGTGAGGGAAGAATTGTAAGTTAACCCATATTGAACCCTTTCTGTCCTTTAAATCCACTCTTTCCCACCCCAGCTCGTAGAATTGAATACTGCTTCTTACTTGGAATCTTGGAGAGTTTTTGGTGTGTTTCAGTATCATCTTCACTCTCTGACTTGCTGGGTAACATTTCCCAGGAGCAAATTAACTCCACCAGGAAGATCTGCTTATAGCTTCACCAAAAGCTTGATCAGGTTATCTTTGCTCAAGACATTGACTGATCTTCACTTTTTAAGTTCCAGAAATCTTTTCCCAAAGCTCTTCTTATCTTTCTGTATCTTATTTCTTTAAATGTCAAAGCCAAACTTTAGAGCAAAAGTTAATAAACAATTTTATAAAGGACCAGGAAATAAATATTTTAGGCTTTGCAGGTCACATGGTCTTTGTCTCAGCTACTCAGCTGTGCCTTTGTACTGTGAAAGCAGCCATAGATAATACACAAACTAATAGGTATAGTTGTGTTCCAATAAAACTTTATAGGCACTGAAATTTGAAATTTAATTTAATTTTCACATCTATTAAATACTATTTTTCTTTAGACTTTTTCAACTATTAAAAAATTTAAGTTAAAAGTGGCAGTACATGCCTGGATTCCCAGCACTCTGGGAGGTTGAGGCAGAAGAATCACAAGGTTAAGGCCAGCCTGGGCAACTTAGCGATTTAGCAATACCCTGCTTCAAAAATAAATAAATAAATAAATAAATAAATAAATAAATAAATAAATAAAGGCTGGAGATATAACTCTCTATGAATGCCTTGGATTCAATCCTCAATATCCAAAAAAAAGGTAAAATTTAATTGCACATGCATCAAAAAGATTTTACACCTCACAGAAACAGATGGTAGACTAGATTTGATCGGTGGGCTGCAGGTTGTTGACCCCTGCTTTTGATAGTCACTCTTATGCTTACAAATCTACATTATAAATTTTAGTCTCTCCAGCCTCCTCATAGCTTACTGATTCTCTACAGATTATCTGATTTTTAAAATCCTTCACAGCTGGCAAAGTTTGTGATGGTCACTTGGTCCTGAACTGTTTTTACTAAGCAGGAGAAAATATAAACCTAGGAATGCAAGAAAAGTATGTTTTTTTCTTTACGAGCTAGTAGATCAAGTCCCCTTACAATATGCAAAGAAGAAACTGAAAATATTTCACATTTTTTCCTAAACTTTCGTACAATAAGTTTGTGGGTAGCTGTGAAGCATGTATGTGTGAGTTTTGCTGGAAGCCAAATATACTCCACATGATAAGGAGGGAGGGGTTTGGGGATTATCCAGAACCAAATGTTATGGAAAAACTCTTGTCTCATAGACGGTAGGGCTCAGGTGGCCATCTGAGTTGTGGATCTGTCATATATTACCCCATGATTCTCTGTCTTCACACATTAACCAGCTTGATTCTGGGTTTCCCCATAACAAGACTATGCCACAGGCTTACGGAAAAAATAATTTAGCTCTGTAACTCATTGTAGTTGCTGTCCATCCAAGTCTCTGTCAGTGCCCAATTTGGGAGCCATGCCAAGAATTTTCCATTGATGCTCTATGGTGCCCTGTGCCTGCTTATTTATAGAACATGCATTTTATTAAACAGCGATTAACAAGATGTTGCCATAGTACCTGTACCATTATGTAAATATCTGTAATGTTTACATTACTTTTGTCACCTGGAAGATCTGTTGAGCCTGTTGCCTCCTCCTATCATGTCTCACTGATTTCCCAGCCTCTTACCTTTTTGATGCCTGTGCATATACTGTAGCCAGAAGCTGCTTCTATCCCTAAAGAGAATCTTTGGGCTCTAGTCCCATAGTAAGAAACATACTGTCCCTCAAGATAACTGAACTCTGCAAGAAGTCATCATTTTCAAAAACAATCTCTTCATTATAACAGCCATGTATGCATAGTTTTGGAACCTGTAATTCAAGTGTTCATGCTCCCTCCTCCTACGTAGCTTCAGGCTTCCAAGAAGGCAGGTTTGCTTGGTAACTGCAAACCTATAAAAGAAAGAACTGAGAAAGTGCATGACTCTTTCATTAAAAAAAAAAGGGATTAGAATTTTTAGTCCCTTTGCTTCTAGTCTGTACTACACCTCCTGGCTACATTAGTGCCTATCACTGTAAAGCAGCTCATAAGAGCAGAGCTGGTAGTAAAACTTCTCATGTATTTAGTCAGTAAACATTTACTAAGTGCATACTACATGTAGGGTAATGGGCTCTCATATTTAAGATACAGAGCCTGTTTTGAGGAGCTTATAGTCTACTGGTTATAACCCTGGCTGTCTTTAAATATCTTCAGGACTGAAGGGCCACCATATCTATTCTGCATTTGAACTTCCCATTCCCTGGGACATAGGGAGAGGTCATTCTTTTAGTATTCCATTCTCTTAGAGCAAACTAAGGCCTTGTCAATTAATCAACAATTAGGTAATAAGTGATATAGCTGAAATTTGAACTTGTGTCTTCCAGGGCTGAAGGCAGCATTCACTCTGCTACAGCACAGCTGTCCCTCAAATGCATAAATATACTACCCCAAAGTAGAAAGAATTATGCCTAGGCATACAAGAAGGGCAATGGTGAAAAGGAGCAATAGAGTTAGATATGAAAGAATGAATTTAAAAAAGACATGACTACTTTGGGGAGAAACTTAAGAAGCCAGCAAGCAGCACTGATATAAGGGAGCTTATCTTCCTAAGAAAGTGCCCCCCAGTGAAAGAAACTTGTCATTCACTAGCAACTGTCTTCATTAGGTAGGTTCAGAGACCTGTGGGTCATCATCCTGCCCACTCACATACATTAGAATGGAAAATTTGGATTCTGATGGAACCAGGCCTGGTAGCTTGTTTTTTAAATATTTTTATTACTACATGTTTGTAGCACATAATTTTTGCATCCCTTTTGGGGAGTTGGTACATGTACATAATACATATTAATTCTTTTTCCATTCCCTTATGCTACCATCCCTCTCCCTCCCTCTATTAGTCCCCTTCCCTTTTACAACTATCTATTTCCTATTATCTATCTTTTATTTTTTCTTTATTAATATTTTGGGTTTCTTATATAAGAGAAACCATGTGATATGTGTCTGATTTATTTCACTTAACATTATGTTCTCAGGGAACATCCATTTTCCTACAGATGACTGAAGTTTATCCTTATTTATGGCAGAATAGTATTCCGTTGTGTATAAATACTATATTTTTCATATCCATTCATTCACTGATGCACACATAGGCTGCTTCCAAAATTTAGCTATTATGATTGTGCTGCTATAAACATTGGTATGCATGTAATATGATATCTTTAACTTTTTCAGGAAGGTGCACAGAAGGAGAATAGCTGGGTTGAATGGAATTTCTATTTTTAGTTTTTTGGATAATCTCCACACTAATTTCCATAGTGGCTGTACTAGTTTACATTCCCACCAACAATGTAGAAGCGTTCCTTTTTCCCTGCAGACTTGTGAGCATTTTTATAAATTTAAATTTAAATTCTATCTTATTAGTACATGTGTGCAATATATAAAGTTAGGGAGTAGGTATGTGTACATAAAATACCTTTATTCGTTTTTATTTCCCTTTACCCATCTGTCTCTAGATGTCCTTTTTTCATTTTCATTATTATTATTATTATTATTATTATTATTATTTTAGTTCATGTTCGCAACATATAATGTTTGCATTCATTGTCAGTATTAGGTACATGTATATGATACATCTTAAATCATTTTACCTCCTCTGCCCCACTTCAGTCTCTTGAACCACTTCCCATTTGCAAAAGATCTGTCTCTTCATTTGCTTTTTATCAGTCTTTTATTTTGCTTTTTATTTCCACTTTGCATTGCTCAAATTAGAGAAACCACATGGTAGTTAAGTTTGTGTGTCTGATTTATTTCATTCAACATATTTTCCAGGTGTGTATCCATTTTCCTACAAGTACCTTGAATTTATCCTTCTTTATAGCTGAGTAATATTCTATTATGTATAGATACCACATTTTATTTATCCATTCATCTGTTGATGGACATACAGGCTGCTTCCAGGATTGGGCTATTATGAACTGTGCTGCTATAAACATTGGTATGCATATATTGCTGTAATATGATGTCATTAGTTTTTGGGGGGAAGATATCTAGAAGGGGAATTGCTGGGTTGAATGGAATTTCTATTTTTAGTTCTCTGAGAAATCTCCATACTGATTTCCATAATGGTTGTAATAGTTTCCATTCCTATGAACAATGTACAAGATTTCCTTTTTCACTGTAGCCATGCCAGCACTTGTTTTTATGTGATTTCTTCAAGATTGCCATTCTTTCTGGTTTAAGATGAACGCATAGTTTTGTTTTAATTTGCATTTATTTAATGGCCAAAGATGTTGAACATTTTTTCCATATGTTTATTGGCCATTTGTGTTTCTTCTTCTGAGAAGTGTCTACTCATTTCATGTGCCCATTTTTTAATTGGATCTTATATTTTGGATTAATTTTTTTGAGTTCTTTATATATTCTAGGTACTAATCTGAAGAGCAGCTTACAATTTTTTTTCCCATTCTGAAGGTTGTCTTTTCACTCTGTTGATTGTTTCCTTTGCTGTGCAAAAGATTTTTAGTTTGATATAATACCATTGGTTGATTCTTGATGTTATTTTTTGTGCAATTGGAGTTCTGTTCCGAAAGTCCTTGCCTACACCTACGCTTCAAGAATTTTACCTATTTTATCTTCCAGTAGGTTATTTGTATCTGTTTTAATGTTTAGATCTTTGATACATTTTTATTTTATTTTAGTACATAGTGAGAGATAATGGGTCTAGCTTCAATATTCTGCATGTAAATAGCCAGTTTCCCCAAAACCATTTATTGGAGGCTATCTTTCCATCAGTGCATGTTTTTGTCCTCTTTGTCAAAGATCAGATGGCTGAGTGATTGGGTTTGTTTCCTCGTCCTCTGTTCTGTTCCATTCATCTAGGTGTCTGCTTTTGTGTAAATACCATGCCATTTTTATCACTGTATCTTTGTGGTATAACTTGAAGTCAGGTAAAGTGATGCCTCCTGCTTTGCTCTTGTTGCCCAAGATTGCTTTTGCTATTCTGGGTCTCTTCTGGATCCATATGAATTTTAGGATTGTTTTCTCTAGTTCTGTCAGGAAGGTTATTGGTATTTTGACTGCGATTGCATTAAATCTATATATCAGTTTTGGGAGTGTGATCATTTTTTTTTTTTTTTTTTTTTTTTTTTTTTTTTTTGGTGGGTACCGGGGGGTCGACCTCAGGACCTGGTGCGCCAGCAGGCGCCCGTGCCGCTGAGCGATATCACCGGCCCCTTTTTCGTATGTGGGTTCCGGGAGTCGAACTCGGGCCCTCGCGCTTGCCGGGCAGGCGCTTAAGCCGCTGAGCCATCTCACCAGCCCAAGTGTGATCATTTTTGACAATACTGATTCTGCCTATCCAGGAATAGGGGACAACTTTCCATTTTCTGATGTCCTTTGTGATTTCCTTTTTTAGAGTACTGTAGGTTTCATAATAGAGATCTTTTACTTCCTTTGTTAGGTTAACTCCTAGGCATTTAATTTTTCTTGAGTCTATTATAAATGGCATTGTTTTCCCAATTTCTTTTTTGGTGAGTTCATTATTGATATAAATGAATGCTATTGATATTTGTGTGTTGATTTTGTGTCCTGCTACATTGTTGAACTTGGTTATTAATTCTCAGAGTCTTTTGGTGGAATTCTTTAGGACTTCTAATTAGACAATCATGTCATTTGCAAATAATGATAATTTCACTTTGTTCTTTCTTATACGTATCCCTTTTATTTCTATCTCTTGTCTGATTGCTTTGGCTATTGTTTCGAGTACTGTGTTGAACAAAAGTGATAATAGTGGGCATCATTGTCTGATTCCTGATTTTAGAGGGAAAGCTTTCAGTTTTTCCCCATTTAATATGATGTCACCAGTATTTTTTATCATTTGATGTCTTGTAGATAGCCATTCTTTCTGGAGTAAGGTGGAATCTCAATGTTGTTTTAATTTGCAATTCTCCAATGTCCAGAGATGTCAAACATATTTATTGGCCATTTATATTTCTTCTTCTGAGAAGTGTCTATCCATTTCAGCTGCCCATTTCTTATTGGATCTTTTTTTTATTTTAAAGAGAAGAAAAAACAAAACAAAACAAATCAAAAAAGAACAAAATTTCAAAACAACATAATAGGAGGGTAACAATAGTTAATACATTACGTATTGTTATCTTTAAGTTAGTTATTCAGGGTACCAGATATTAGCATTCAGTTGTCCCAACATTACTGGCACAAACCTTACTCTTCAATGAACTAAGTAAAATTAGTAGTGTATCTATCTTAACCATCTTATATATGGATATAATTTTTTTCTTTTCCCTTCTTTCTTTTCCCCATTCCCCCATCCCAGTCTCTACTTCCTTTTGACCAGTTTCTTTTTGATTCACCATGTCTACTGTACATTTTGGATCTTATTTACTCTTTCAGTTTCTCATACTAGGGAGATAATACAATTCTTACACATGTGCGTCCAGTTTATTTCACTTATGAGTATTTTCTCGAGTTGCATCCATTTACCTATAAAAGTCTCCAGTTTATCCTTCTTTATGGCTGAATAGTATTCCATTGTACAAAAATACCACATCTTTTTTATCCATTCCTTAATTGATGGGCATTTGGGTTGTTTCCAAGATCTAGCTATTACAAATTGTGCTGCTAAAAACATGGGTGCGCATAAATCGCTGTGGTACGATATTTTTAATTCTTCTGGGAAGATAGCCAGAAGGGTAATAGCTCGGTGAAATGGGACCTACAACCCTAGTTTTTTGAGGAATCTCCACACTGATTTCCACAGTGGCTGTACCAGTCGACACTCCCACCAACAGTGAAGAAGGGTTCCTTTTTCCCCACAGCCCCTCCAGCATTTGTTTTTGGTTGATTTCTTGATAATATTCATTCTTTCTGGGGTGAGATGGAATCTCAGTGTTGTTTTAACTTGCATCTCTCAAATGACCTGTGATGTTGAACATTTTTTCATATATTTATTTGCTGCTTGTATTTCTTCATCTGAGAATTGTGTATTCATCTCAGATGCCCATTTTGGGAGTCAGTCTTTAAATTTGGGAGGTCTGATTTTTTTGAGTTCTTTATATGTTCTTGATAGTAATCCTTTGTCTGAGGAACAGCTGGCAAACATTTTTTCCCACGTTATGGGTTGTCTCTTCACTCTGTTGGTGGTTTCTCTTGCTGTGCAAAAGCTTTTTAATAAGATGAAATCCCAGTTGTTGATTCTTTGTGATGGTTCCTGTGCAGTTGAGGTTTTATTCATAAAGTCTTTGCCTACACCAATGTCTTCAAGGGTTTTACCTATCCTACCTTCCAGCACATTTAATGTTTCTGTTTTAATATTTAGATCTCTGATCCATTTTGAATTTAGTTTAGCACATCTTGAAAGATACAGGTCTAGTTTTAATCTTCGGCATGTGTAGAGCCAGTTTTTCCAGCACCATTTATTAAAGAGGCTATCTTTCTTCCAGTGAATTTGTTTGACACCTTTGTCAAAGATAAGATAGCTTAGTATGTCTGGGGTTGTTTCAGCATCTTCTAATCTGTTCCATTGATCTTCAGGTCTGTTTTTTTGCCAGTACCACACTGTTTTTATCACAGTAGCTTTATAGTATAATTTCAAGTCGGGGATTGTGATGCCCCCTGCCTTGCCTTTGTTACCCAGAATTGCCTTTGCTATTCTAGGTCTCTTCTGATTCCAAATGAACTTTAGGATTGTTTTCTCTAATTCTGTGAGATATGCTTTTGGAATTTTGATTGGAATTGCATTAAATCTATATAACAATTTTGGAAGTATGGCCATTTTCACTATATTGGTTCTTCCTATCCAGGAGCAAGGGATTACTTTCCATTTTCTGATATCCTCTTCAATCTCCTTTTTCAGAGTACTGTAGTTTTCAGTGTAGAGAGGACTTTCACATCCTTTGTGAGGTTGATTCCTAGGTATTCCATTTTTTTGAATGTTATTGTGAAAGGTATTGTTTCCCTAATTTCTCTTTCAGTAAGTTTGTTATTTGTGTACAGAAACGTTATTGATTTTTGAGTATTGACTTTGTATCCAGCTACACTACTGAATTTGCTTATTAAATCTAGCAGTTTTTTAGTGGAGTTTTTGGGGTTTTCTGTGTAGGGTATCATGTGGTCTGCAAATAAAGATAATTTAACTTCTTCCTTTCCAATCATTATTCCTTTTATTTCTTTCTCTTGTCTAATTGCTCTGGCTAAATTTTCCAGGACTGTGTTGAATAAGAGTGGGGACAGTGGACATCCTTTTCTTGTTCCTGATTTTAGAGGGAAGGCTTTCAGTTTTTGGCCATTTAGTATAATATTGGCTGTTGGTTTGTCATAGATAGCTTTTATCAGATTGAGATAAAGACCCTCTATTCCATTTTTCTGTAGGGTTTTTATCATGAAAAGATGCTGGACTTTGTCAAAAGATTTTTCTGCATCTATTGAGATGATCATGTGATTTTTGTCTTTGGTTCTGTTAATATGGTGTATTACATTTATTGATTTACGTATGTTGAGCCATCCCTGCATCCCTGGGGTGAATCCAATTTGATCATGGTGTATAATCTTCTGGATGATTTGCTGCATTCTGTTTGCCAATATCGTATTGAGGATTTTTGCATCTATGTTCATTAGGGAGATTGGCCTGTTGTTCTCTTTCTTAGTTGGGTCCTTCTCTGGTTTTGGTATCAGGGTAATGCTTGCTTCCAGGAATGAATTTGGGAGTATTGCTTCCCTTTCAATTTCATTAAAAAGTTTGAGAAGTAGTGGTGTTAGGTCTTCTCTAAATATCTTGTAGAATTCGGCAGTGAATCCAGCAGGGCCTGGGCTTTTTTTATAGGGGGGTTTTTAATTACATCTTCAATTTCATTGGTTGATATTGGTTTATTTAGGATATTTAAATCATCTTGATTCAGTTTTGGTAAATCACATGTATCTAGGAACCTGTCCATTTCTTCTGCATTTTCCATCTTAGTAGAATATAAATTTTCAAAATAGGTATAGATGATCTCCTGGATTTCTGCAGGGTCCGTTGTGATATCAACCTTTTCATTTTCAATTGCATGGATTTGAGTCTTTTTTCTTTTTTTAATAAGGTTGGATAAGGGTTTGTTAATCTTATGTACTCTTTCAAAGAACCAACTCTTTGCTTCATTGATTCTTTGTATTTTTTTTTTAGTCTCCAATACATTAATTTCTGCTCTGATCTTTATAGCTTCCTCCCTTGTACGAGCATTTGGCTTAGCCTGCTCTTCTTTTTCTAAAAGTTCGAGGTTCACCATTAAGTTGTTTATTTGCGCTTGCTCTATTTTCCTGATATAGGTATTTAATGCTATAAATTTCCCTCTTAGGACTGCTTTCATTGTATCCCATAAGTTCCAGTATATTGTACTGTCATTATCATTCAGTTGTAGAAAGTGTCTAATTTCTTCTTTAATTTCATCTGTGACCCATTGGTTGTTCAGGAGGGTGCTGTTTAGTTTCCATGTGTTTAGGAAGTTCTTCTGTTTCTTTTGCCATTGATTTCCAATTTCATTGCATATGGTCTGATAATATACATGGGATAATTTCAGTTCCTTTGCATTTACTTAAGCATGTTTTATGAGCTAGTATGTGGTCTATTTTGGAGAACGTCCCATGTGCAGCTGAGAAGAATGTGTATTCTGATGTTGTGGGGTGCAATTCTCTGTAGACATCTACTAAGTCCATTTGTTCAAAAGTTTGGTTCCGTTCTACTATTTCATTATTGATTTTTTGTCTAGCTGATCTGTCTTTTTGTGACAGTGGAGTATTGAGATCCCCTAAAATTATTGTATTAGTGCTTATTTGATTTTTCATGTCCTTTAATACTTGTTTTATATAGCTGGGTGCACTGATATTTGATGCGTATGTATTTATGATCATTATCTCTTCATCTTGGATTGTTCCCTTTACAAGGATGTAGTGACTGTCTTTATCTCTCTGACTCATTCTTGGCTTGAAATTCACTTTGTCTGCAAAAAGAATAGCTACCCCTGCTTTTTTCTGGGTTCCTAGTGCATGGAGTATTGTTTTCCATCCTTTGACTTTCAGTGTATGAATTTCTTTCTGAATTAAATGTGTTTCTTGTATACAGCATATTGTTGGGTCTTGCTTCTTGATCCATTTTGCCAGTCTGTGCCTTTTGATTGGTGAATTGAGACCATTAACATTAATGTTTAAAACTGATATGTATTGACTTATACTTGTCATGTTATTTTCCTGTTGTTGGTTCCCCCTCTTTTTTTTTCCCCCTCTCCCTCTATTTAATTATCTGCCCAGCGTGGCAGATTCCTTCTGTTGGGGTTCCTGGAGTTGTAGTCCTTGTTATCTCCTTCTAGAATCTCCTTCAGAACATTTTGGAGTGCTGGTTTGGTGGTCATAAATTTTCTCAGATGTTCTTTGTCATGAAAGTATTTTATTTCTCCATCAATTTTGAAAGATAGTTTTGTGTGGTCCATCAATCTGGATTGAAAGTTATTTTCCTTTAGAGCTTGAAATACATCATTTCTAGCTCTTCTTTTTTTTTTTTTTGTGGGTACCGGGGGGTCGACCTCAGGACCTCGCGCACCAACAGGCACCCGTGCCGTTGAGCGATATCACCGGCCCCTTTTTCGTATGTGGGATCCGGGAGTCAAACTCGGGCCCTCGTGCTTGCAAGGCAGGCGCTTACGCCGCTAAGCCATCTCACCGGCCCTCCAAGCTCTTCTTGACTTGAGGGTTTGTGCTGAAAAGTCGGCTGTGATTCTGATGGGTTTTCCTTTATAGGTGATTTGTCTCTTTTCCCTAACAGCTTTTAAGATTCTGCCCTTCTGTTGAATTTCTGGGATCTTGACTATGATATGTCTGGCTTAATTTTTTTTTTTTTTTTTTTTTTTTTTTTTTTTTAATTTTTCTAGTTGGAGTTCTATAAGCCTCATTTATATGAAGATCAAATTCTTTTTCCGTACCAGGGAAATTCTCCGTGGTAATGTCCATGAACAGGGTCCTGATGTCATTTATGCTATCTCCTGCTTTTTCATTTATTCCAATTATTCTTAAGTTGTTTTTCTTTGAGTCATCTAGAAGCTGCTGGATTGATTTTTTATGGTCCCTTGCTATTTTTAAGAATTCTTTCTTTTCAAGAGCACTAATTGCAAGCCTGTCTTCTGTATCTGAGATCATGTCCTCACATTGGCTTAATCTGCTACAAATACTTTCAACTGAATTTTTGTTCTGCTGGATATCTGCTTGAATCTGCCTTGTGGATTCCATTTCTTTCCTATGCTGAGCATTCATGGTTTCTATAATTTTCTTAAGCTCGTCTATTTTTTTGTCTGTATCAGCTATAGTGTCCTTAAGCATGGTCTTCATTTTGGACATTATCTCTGCAGTTATCTGGGAAATTATTTCTATTTTAATTTTTTCCAGAGCCTCATTCAGTTGCTTTGTTGTTACCAATTCAGATAGGCCAGGTGGGTGGCTTTCGGATTGTCCCACCTCATTACCCTCTAGGTTTGCCTTTGGTGAATTGGATGTGTGGGGTTGCATCTTGTTTAAGTGTCGTCTCATTTTCTTTTCTTTCTTTAGTTTAATTCCTGGGTGATGTTTGTAAATTACCTATGGTAGGTTACTGTATTGCTAGTGTTCAAGATCCTTAGGAGATGACTACTTCTCTGCAGTATCTTCCAAGTGAAGCTTATTTTTGGGTTTTGAGCTTGCTGCCAGATCCTACCTCTTCAATTTGTTGGATATGAGAAGTTGCTACCTGTTTGGCCCAGTCATTGGTTCTTTGGTCTGTGCCATTGTATTTTCTGTGACCCTTAGTCAATCTCAATCATGGAATATCAGGAAGGAAAGCTGTTTAGAACAATTATTTCACTTTTGGCTGTAATGGTACCTAAAGCATCAAACACAGCCTAGAAAATGACAGACTGAGCTAACCAGTTATTTGTCACTTTTAACCCTATAAAGTAGAGTTGCAGTTATATAACAAAATCTAAAACACACCAGAAAAATTATATGCAGTATACAAATCCTTAATATGTCAATTTTGCCCTCGGGAGTTTAAATTTAAAATGAGTTAAGGAGGAAATAGAGTATTGGAAGAAAAGGAAGGAATTAGATGTAAGGTTGGAGGACCAAGAGGGATTCCACTAACATTGGGAAACTGGTGCAGAGGACTGGTGGGAAAAAGAGAAGGAAGGGATAAAAGGAAGAACAGATCAGAACCACAATCACAAAGAGTTTAGAGGCTCTGTTTACACTCATATAAAAACCAGATAGAATGATGAAGGAAAGAGCAAACAGACAAACAGAAACAAAAATGAATACAAAAACAACAAAACAAACAAACAAAACAAAAATAAAACCCCGCAAAAAAAGAAGAAAAAAAAAAACCCTTCACCAGAAGAAACAACAAATGAAAGAAAAAAAAATAAGAAAAAGAATCAGGTCCAGGTGTTGACTGCTGTAGGCAGGCACCATGTGATGATAGAGTCCTGTTCCGTGCAGGTCCGTCCCAGTAAGCCAGGAGTGGCCCTTTGGTGGGGCAGAGAGCAGAAGCATGTACTCTCAGGTGGAGACCAGTCTCATTTGCCTGCCACCGTCAGCACACTTTCTGCAGGCCTGAGAGCCGCAGTGCCACCACGCTGAGTCCCGAGCGCTGTGTTTTCGCGCCACGCTGAGTCCCGAGCGCTGTGTTTTGGCGCTGTGCTGAGTTTCGCCGCACCCCCCACAATGGTGCCTAGCCAATCGCTGTGTGGCACGGGACAGCTGTGCCTGAGACACACTCACCGCCGGCCAGTGCAGTCTTTCGCTGCTCCCCTGCACCGCAGCTGTCTTGTGATCCTCCACGGGGGCTCCCTGGGGTGCCGGCTCTCACCTTGTGTCCGCAGATTTGAGCTTCTATCTTGCCGCGGTTCCTGGGACAGGGAGAAGGCACCGTGGTCTCCTCCTTCTTCTTTGTTGAAAGTACCGTTCACTGGCTCCCTGAGTCCCGAACTCTCTATTGGATCTTTTATTTTGGGGCGTGTATTTTTCTGATTTCTTTATATATTCTAGATATTAATCCTATGTCTGAGTAATAGCTGGCAATTTTTTTCCCATTCTGTAGGTTGTCTCATTTTCTTTGCTTTACAGAAAATTTTAATTTGATTTGATTCCATTTATTGATTTTTGATACTATTTCTTGTACAATTAGGTTCTATTCAGAAAGTACTTCCTACACCTACATCTTCAAGAGTTTTATCCATTTTATCTTCCAGGAGATTAGGTGTTTCTGTTTTAACATTTAGATCTTTTATCCATTTTGATTTCGGTTTAGTAGCTCTTAATGGATTCTCATGACACAACCCAAAAGAGGAAGCACAGTTTAATATCTGAGCTCATAAGAATTCTGTTCCTTATTACCAAGCTAAGGCAACAGTTAAAAAACAGATTGTATGGATATAAGCGCTAGACCTGTAGTTCCTGATCCTTTTGCTCTGAGCCTTCTCAAAGGTGCATGTTGAATAGTGCTTCACATGGGGCTAGTAGCAAGAGAAATCCATTTCCCTCCCTTTTTATGTCAGAAAATAAGAGAATGTTGTCTTCGAGGATGGAGCTAAAGGGTCTCATAAAGTTTTATATTTATCTAGCAGGGTTTTTGTTTTCGTTTTTGTCTTTTCGAGACAGGGTTTCACTATGGAGTTCAGGCTGGCCTTGAACTCACTTTGTAGCCCAGGCTGGCCTCGAACTTGCAGTGATCCTACTCCCTCAGCCTCCTGAGTACTGGGATTACAGGTGTGTACCACCATGTCTGGCCACTAGCAGAGTTTTAAAATTCTGTTTTTCTTTCCTCTCTTGGGATGTTTCATTGTATGGATGACCCTGACTTCATTTTGTTATATGGATGTGGATTTCTCATAGTTCCTTAAACAAGTACATTCCTACAGATCACATACAAACCTCACAGCCAATCAGCAAAGGCATGGAGATTGTTACCTTATAACCCCCAAGAATTACCTGAGGTAGCATAATAAGCGTTTAGCACAACCCTTGGCTCCCAGAAAGTGCTCACATCCTGTTCTTCTCTGCTTCCACCATTGGATAAGATCATGTTATATAACTGTATGTCTTCCCACCTAACAAGGGAATGTGTGATAATGGTAGAATATGGTGGGAGGGCTCTGTAAGACATTTCTTGGTGTGAGGATGGTTACAAGTCTTCTGTGTGTATATGCATGTGTGAGTTTTTTAAGGGAGAGTTTTCATATATTTCATGTGATTCTCAGAGGACTTTTAGCCCATAGGAGTTTGTGCAACACTGGTCTAGTTTTTGTTAAGGATTTTATAGATTCATAAGGGAGTATTCTGACTACAGTCATATCCAACATGGCTATGATGAATGGCACTTTCCTCACACAGCATATATTTATTCAGTGTTCAGTGCTTATTATGTACACTGTATACTAGCCACTGATATAAGACATATAAGACAACAAAAACTATTTATTGAGCACTCAATGTACATGAGATGTTTTATAGACATTTTTTCATTCAATCCTCAAAACAATATTTCTTGCCTCAGTTTCCAGATGAGGGAACTGAGGCACAGAATAGTTAAGTGACTTGCCCAAAGGGGTACAAGTAATAGCCGTGAAGTAAATGTGACACAGTTACTGACATAATAAAGTGAGATCAGTGTTTTACTAGAAGTAGGTACAAAATTCCCTGAGCCCATAATGAGTTATTTTACCTGGAAATTTTTAGAAGGCATCACAAAAGGGCGAAGGATTGAACTAGGTCTTTAAGAATGTGTAAGAGTTTGCTGCGTTCAAAAATGTAGGAACAGAACTTTCAGGAAGAGAGAAAAGACTAAGCAAAAGACAAGGTGGTATGAAATCAGCAGACTTGTCTGGGGAATCATGTGGTGTCTGGAGGTCATTTTAAGGATCTCATTAGGTGCAGCAAGCCCCTTGACAGGCCATCAGTTGGCCTTTTATTCCCGGCTACTTCCCAATACTGAGTTGCCTATAGCAGCCCTAATCTATTCTCTGGGCTTTTTGGAAGGAGGCTTACATCCAGGTAGTGGAAGAAGATGTGATTCAAGAACACTGTATGGGACTCTGGCTCTGTCACAGACTCTGACTTTAATATATATGTCATTTGGCCAGTGGTTTACTTTGTACGTGTCATCTTTGAGAAACAGACAGACTGGAGTTCAGTCACTAGCTAAGACTAAATAGATATGAGACCTTGAGAAAAATCACTTCTCTGTGCCTCTGTAATGATAATAATAGCTCACAGAGCTATTGTTAGAGCAAAATAATGTGTAATACAGTTCCTGGTACCCAGTAAGTTTTGTTTCTTTCTCCTGGAGTGAAGTCTCAGTCACTGGCACACATATACTTAATGGTACTCCCACGGTAGGCAGGAAGTAGAGGTGGGAGATGGTGTCTGTGGTGGTTCCCTGAGTAGAGGAGACTGTGGATAGGTGTAAGGTTCCCAACCACCCATTTGTCTTTAGTGTTACTTAATTATTGACCAGAAAGGCCAATAGAATTTGTATGGGAATGTAGCAAATGTCAAGTTCTTCATTTTTCTTCTTTACCTCTGTGAGTAACATTCCCCAGCCAGCCCACCCAGTACATGTTTCCTGACCCCTGGACATTGGACTTGAAGGTGTCAGAGCTCTCTGTGTACCTTTGACCCCAATAAGAGACGTTCGTCCCAGCAAATTCAAGTTTCAAGCTACAGGCCAGGAGAAAATGTAACAAAAGTTATAAATTATCCTCCAGGTTCTTCAGCCATTGGCTTTCCTTGTCCAGCCAGAGGTGTGTCTTATTCTGAGGCCAGATTCAATAGAAACCTGATCCAGCACCTGTGTAAATAATTTTTAAGGCTTCTTTTCCCCTGAAACCGGATGGGTATTTTTAAAAATCCAAGACAGATAACTTTTTATCTAGAGTGCCATCTCCTACATTCCTAGTGCTTTGGGCCTTTTGGAGGAATGTGGTTTGGTTGCAGTGATTTGCTTTTTTTTTGCCTTTTTGGGGGCATTTCTTTGAAAAACAGGATAATACCTTGGTCTGGCCTATGATTCTACTATGATTAAAATGAAATTCAAGTAATATACCCTAATTCATTCTGCTTCCTACAGTTTGGTTTACATCCATCCATCCCCACTTACTTCCCAATTTTGATGTTTTTAAAAATTAACTACATTGAAGATAATGATACACAGTGTATTAAGTATTGTTATCTTATTTTTTATGAAATTTTTTTCTTTCATAAAATAAAAAATATTAACAGCCAACCAATACTGGCAGATATATACTGTTTATCTGTGATTCTTACATTATTCCCCTTTAGACGTTGTTCAAAACCCCATATGAGAATGGGGATTAGCACCCTGATGAGGGCCCTGTGGGCCCATAAGTAAGCTGGTATCCAGTGCTTGACATCTGTTAATTTTCTTCAGAGAGGTATTCTTCAGAATACAGTGTTGGTCCACATTTGTGTTACCTATGACTAACAGCCGCTGACTTCCTCCTCTCTTGCATAGCCTTTTTTGCTCCACCGTCTTTGTGTAGCCTCCTTAATTTCCCAGAGACTCATCTGCAGCTCATATAACTTGAAAAAACTTTTCTTTCTCTCTTTTGCAATTTGACAAACACTAGCCATCAAGTTTAAGTACAGATTATGGTTTCACAGGAGCACAGATAAATGTAGGAAACAAAAGAAGGGGTGTGGAGATGTCGAATGATTTCTCACTTACCTGTTGAGCCCTACAAAGATGATAAAATGCCCTTTAAGCCAGATGTGGTGGTGCACGTCTGTAATTCCAGCATTCTGGGAGGCTGAAGCAGGAGGATCACAAGTTGAACCCCCTGTCTAAAAATAAAAATGGCAAGAGATGTAGCTCATTCCCAAGACCCTGGGGTTCAATCTCCGGAACCACAAAAAAACTGCTTTTCGCGAAGAGTCCCATTGATATAGTGGTAAAAAAACTTGATCGTACTTCAATCCCAATGCTCCTCAATTTATGATGGTGTTACATCTAAATAAATCCATCATAGGTTGAAAATGCATTTACTACACCTAACCTACCTAATGAATATCATAACTTAATGGACAACAGAGTAAACTGTAAAATATCAGTTGTTTACTCTTGTGATTCTCTAGTTGACTGGGAACTGTGGCTTGCTGCTTGCTGCCCCACATCATGAGAGATCACTTCCCTGAATCTTAGTTTTCTCAAGGGTAAAAAAAGGATAAACGATGACCACTTCCAGAGACGTTATAGAGACAATGTGTGATAAAACAACTTGAAGTTATGCAGCATAGTGGCAAACTTTTGAAAATAAAATGAACCAAACAGTGTTGACAGTGCCTCTTAGTGCAGAAACAAGAAAACAGTTCCCCATTAAATTACAGCACATTTCCAGGGCTCCAGTGATGTCACTGAAGAAATGTTATGGTGAATTAAATAACTCACCTTTTGCTAATTACATGGATAATTTAATAGTAATTATTTTTATACATGGATATTTTTCACAACCTTAGAGATTGGTCCATTCTCAAGTACCAAAAAAGGAATTTGTATTCTCATAGTCCAGTGGCAGGAAAGACAGGACAGACAAAAACAGCTTTCATTCATTCATTTTCTCAAAAAATTTGCACTGCATCAGTCCCTGTGTGGGTCCAGAGATGAGAGTGAGCCAGCCATGTCCTCAGGGAGCTTCCAGTCTGGTGAGAATGCCTTCCTAGGTGAGCTGCAGCTTTAACACTGTACAGAAGTACCATATAAGTATGGCAGAGACAATGCCATGGGCAGGGGAGAGAAAAGTCTACAGGCACAGTTCCCCCCTCCAGGCCCAGGGACATCCCTAACCAAAGCTGGCACAGTTTGAAGGACCTGTCCCCATCAGCAGGTCTAGAAGCCTTAACGACAACAACAAACAATAATGATGATGATGATAATCATAACACCCAGTGTACTGAATATTTTCTGTATGTTAAATACTACATTGTTGGGCCGGTGAGATGGCTCAGCAGCATAAGCGCCTGCCTTGCAAGCGTGAGGGCCCGAGTTCGACTCCCGGATCCCACATACGAAAAAGGGGCCGGTGATATCGCTCAGAGGCACGGGCGCCTGCTGGTGCGCGAGGTCCTGAGGTCGACCCCCCGGTACCCACAAAAAAAAAAAAAAAATACTACATTGTTTACTTCATTCTCACAATAACCCTATGAGATAGTAAATACTCTTACTGTCCTTATTTTACAAATGAGGAACCTGAGGCATAGAGGACTAAGGGAACAGGAAAGCATCTAATCACCTCACTTTAACAAGCATCATGTATCCGTTATATGACAGACCTTGTGGGGAGAGAGAGGGATGAACAAAACTTCCACTGTCAGTCCAGTGGAAGCAACAGACAGCATACAGAGAGAGAGGAATATTCCAGGCCTGCTGTTTAATGTTGAGACTCACCGATAAATGGGACACAGTCGTCTTCTCAAATATCTCAAGTTTACTGTGTAATATAGATGTGGAAACAAAGATTCAATACTGCTGTGATAAGTGTCATAAGAAAGGTAAGTGCAAAATGGAAGAGAGACTATGCAACAACTGATTGGTTTAAATCAAAGCTGAAAGGAAATGTTGTTATTAAGAATTATAGAGCAACTAACTGATTTATTTCAAAGCCCAAAAGAGACTGTGTTTTCTAATTTAGTTTGATTTTTAGTTTTCCATTTTTATACTGTCCCTTAAATCAATGATCACTATTTGTTTCCCATCTAGGTTTATCAGAATATTGCATGTTAAATGCACTACAAGATAATAAAATTATTCATCTACCCCAATGCATACCCATACTTTCCCCATTCCTCACCTTTACTCTGTCTATCTCTTCTGACTTAAGTGCTTTTTTCCACATCTCCAAATCTTTAAGTCCTGCCTTTCCTCTAGGCCCCACTCAAATGCTTCCTCCACCCTGAAGCTGCTACCCTATTAAAAGGTACTCCACCACTTTCTCCACACAGCACTCCATGGGTGTCTCTCTTATGGTTCTTACCACTTTCTGCTTCATCTTTCAGTAAAGTACTTGCCAGTCTTTTTCTTCCACTAGTCAACTTCTTAGTGGAAGTTTCATTTTGCTGAAACCGCAATTTTATTTTAAATGCATTGGAAACATCTTTTAGAATGCCTTGTGCTTGTTGGGCTTCACCCTTCAATCTTAAACATATGAAATTATATCACATATCTGGGGATGTACACTTTCTACTAATAAGGTTTAAAAAAAAATAACTCCGCCACCATAACCAAACTGATTAAAAAATGTCATTTCCTTCTCTATGCATGTATAATTTAGAGTCATTCTTTTGTTTTGTTCATACCTTTATTGTTGGAGATTTAGATTGTTTCCATGTGCTTAGATTATATTTATATACATTACTTTTTTCTTTTTAAAATTTCTTTGGCATCCATATTCATCAGTGGAAATACTGGATGATATGCCAATGAAATTGAAAATAAAACAGCAGAGGTTGGAGATGGGAGCATGTAATGTTGTGTTATGACTTAAGAATTTATTAAAAGTTCCTTTACTTGAAAGCATCTTGATACCCATGATCTCTTACAGTTTTTTAAACTTGCATTGTTTGTGGAATTATTTGGAAGATTGCCTCCTGGGACACATTCAGCCATGGCTAGAAAATAGAATTGGGAATTAGATTGTCACTATGTCTCTTAGCAGGACTCTGGAAGACTGAGGCATCAGGCTCTTATTTTGAAAGGCACACGGGTTTAGGAAAAGTTCTCAACAGAAGATCCTTATCTGGAATAGGAAGATATAGAGCACCAAAGGGCAACCCCTGAGGAGCCATGGGTAAATGTAAGTATCAAGCACTTGGTAAGATAAAGGAACAGAAGAGAAAGAGAAACAGAGAAAGAGGTTATGAAGGGAGATGGACACTTTTCACCCATTTAACTTGGAATTGTGTTTGGCATGTGGGCACAACAGAACCAGTGAGATCACTTTAAATGAAGGAGCAATGTGTGTGCTCTGAACAACCAATGGTAAGCTTTAGGTAGATTTGTAATGGTCAAGGTCTGAAAGGACATCCTGGTCCAAGTCAGGTTCTTTGGATATCAGAAAATCACAAAAGGTTTGGATATCAGAAAAATAGCAGAAGCAAGAGAAGCGAAGGCAACATGGTAGATTCAGCACCTACGAGTGAGTTCGCACCAGTTATCAAACAGGATTATGACTACCTATGTGGGATAAAGGCTAGTTGTCCCTGGTATGTAATAGGCTAAACTATAGGAATATTAGGCATATATGGAGGGAGGCAGGTGGCTATTTTATCAATTGGTTGACATCACTAACATAGTTTCCATGATTGGGATTCTAGATACTCAGGTTTTCTTCTTTGAGTGGACACTGGAATATCTATTACAAAACTATAAATTCCATATGGAAAATAAAAGGCCTTCTGTATTACAATACAAAATAGAACCCAGTTGAGCCCAGATGAGCTGTGTAGGAATTTGGATACTGTTTTCCAGATTCCTTGTCCCCACTAATACTGAATTTATCTTTGGTTTCTAGTGCTACCACCCACTGTTCTTACCCCTCTCTATCTTGAGGACAAGCAAAATTCCTGGGTTCTGAAAACACAACAGAAATAAGCCTTCATCCATCAAAATTCCCATTAGATACCAAGGAAGAACAAAATGGAAATCTCGTATAAAAAGTAAAAACAGGGTTCATTTTTTGGAATCTCAAATAGGACAATTAAGAGTTTTATTTGGCCATTGGACACCTTCTCATAAGGTGACTCCCTTCTAGGCATGCCAATTTGGCCCAGTCTTCACTTGATAACTATTTTTCCTTGTTTTTCTTAAATCCATTCTCAATGTTTCTATGGGGTCCCAGGGAAATGCCAATAATATACACACATACCCAATAAAGGAAGGTCACTTTCCAATCGTAAGCCCTATTATAATGGTGTGAGCATTTAACACCCATGTTGCTGGTAACACCAGTTATCAACCTGACCTTTCCTTTGCTCAAAATGTGATTGATTTTGTTGCCTCAAGGAGGCCTTCATTTCCTAGGAAATGTAACTCCAGAGTTCGCCGACTCACGCCAAGGAATATATTCTCTGGTTCTGACAGAGAAGATGTCCTTTGACTAACTTTGAAAAATTTTAATGCAGTAAGGATGTGATAGAAGGACAGGGTACTTAAAGAAATCTACCTATTAGTTTTTGACCTTCGTAAACTCAATTTAACTTCCCTAAATGTCAGGTTTTTCATGTGTAAAATGGAAATAGTATAATAGCTAAAAAGACCAAATGTGATATACTTGTGGAAGTACTATATAAATTGCAATGCCACATGTGTATTTCCAGGGGGTAAAATAAATATGTGCTTGCCTCTGACCATTTTGGAATGCTTTACAAAGAATTGCCTCTGGGGAAACAGCTTTACTTGCAAATCCATTTTCTCTGCACACAGCTTATTAATATATAAGGCACATAACCTGTTATTTGCACTCATATCAAATTGATTATCTATCTCATTGAAGTACTTCCCAGGGCTCTTCAAAGTGAATTTTATGTATCCCCCAAAAAATAGTTTATTGCAAAGATAATCTCCAAATGGAATGATAGTATGTTCAACCACTTTTGCATGATGAAAGAATAGATAGATGTGTAATTTCATTACAGAGGTAATTATTGTCTCCTAGCAAGTGAGTATTGATCAGAAAATGACCAAGAGACCATTGAGAATGCCTTTCCACTGCAGCCCAGCTTTAGATCTCAAATTGCCAAGTTACTAGAATTCTGTGCAGATAAGTTGCAGAGTTTATAGCAGAAGCAAAAGTTATTCCAAAAGGAAGGCTTTATTTCACTGTCTAATGTTGCCTGACATTTTCCAGCAAGGCAGTTTCCTAAGTTGCTGTATACAAATTGAGGAAGAGTGCAATTTATTTGTTATGAGGTATAAGTATATGGGCTTTTTCAATCACATCACCCTCAAAATTTTATCTGTATTTCCCAGTGAGACTGTCTTCTCTGCCTTTGAAGTGCCTGTTTTGAGTTCATGGATGGGCATCCCTGCCTGGCTGATGCACTGACGTGAAATTGTTGACAAGGTCCTTTTAATGTTTTATGATACCCAGGCTGCTGGGGACAGTACTGGCTATGGTAGGATGACAATGAAGTGGTGGCAAAGTGAGCTTTATCCTCTGGCCTCCCTTGACGTCTTCTATTCATCATCCAATGGACTTTAAACCAGCTCTCCACAGAGTAGCCTCATCAAACTCTAAGACTAAGACTGAAGGGCAGTGTTTCAAATAGCCATTATAAGAAGGAATGAGACTTACATTTTACAAAATGATACTCTCTTGGTTCTTTTTACTCCAGAAAGACTCTACTATTTTTAGGAAAATATTAAAATCTCATTAAGAAGCATGTTACAGAGAGCTCTCCTGGCCAGCAATATTTTAAAAGATCAACCAATCACTGATTCAATAATATATATTGAGAATCTTCAGTATGCGAGAAAGTAGAATGACAAAAAGAAATTTGTCTTACACTTGTTTCCTTCACAGTCTAATGAAAGAAAGAGCCATTCTTTCAATTTACAGTGACCTAAATAACATTTCATACACTACCTGGACATCTTCACATGGTAATGATACAAAGGAGTGATTGAAAAGTTGACATAGGCCAGACGAGGATTGAATGTGGGTATAGCAACTCTGAAAGCTCCATTTTGAAATACTGGGATTGCAGTTTCAAAGGGGTATTTTGAAATCCCACCCCATGGCACTGCAGATAATAGAATCTTGCTGTCACTACAGATGGTAGAAGGGGTAATAGAATGAAATTAATGAGATGAGCAATTGAGAGGTGTTAGAGTTCATTTTCTTTTAGCAAAGAGTCTATTTTATGAACCACGGCAGAGTAAAGTCACTACTAGACAAAAAGAGGCTATCCATGTGACTCTAGGCCAGTCACTGAGGCTCTTTGGACTTGTGCTCCTGCGTTTGCAAAGCTATTAGTAGGATTTGCCCTTTCTACTTTATATGTATATTGTGAGATGATGCGTGTTAAAGGATTTGCCGATGACAACGCATCTTTAAATGTATGAAAATGCAAATAGGACTTTATAAAGGCAGATTTGGCTTCATTAATGACTGGAATGTTCTTCAAGACATCTGCATGGTTTTAAATTAGGTCAGTTATAATTTAAGAGGCTCTCTTGATTTCTTTCTCTGACTTCTCTTTGAGAGAATTACTGGCTAAAAACACACTCCAGAATTTTTTAAAATTTAAGATATAATTTACAAGCCATAATATTCACTCTTAAGAAGTATACAGTTTCATGTTTTTTAGTATGTTCAAGAAGTTGTGCAAACATGACCACTATTCCAGATGGTTTTCATCACCTCTGAAAGAAATCCTATACTCATTAGCACTTACTCTCAATTTCCCCTTTCTGTCAGCGCCTGACAACTACTAGTCAACTTCCTGTCTCTATGGATTTGTCAACTCTGGACATTTCATGTAAATAAACAATATAATATGTGGCCTTCAGCATCTGGATCTTCTTAGCATAACATTTTCAAGGTTCATCCATATTGTAGCATGTATCAGTACTTCATTTTTCTGGTGGACTAATATTCCATTGTGTGGCTATACCTTATTTGTTTATCTATTCATCTGTTGATATATATTTTGCTTTTATCAATGCTTTGCCTATTATCAATAATGCTTCCATGAATATTCATGTGCAAGTTTTTGTGTGCACACATTTTCATTCTCTTCTGTATGTACCTAGGAGTTAATTTTTGGGTCATATGGTAACTCTATATTTAACTTTATGCAGAGCTGCCAAACTCTTTTCTTTAGGGATGGCACTATTTAACATTTTTCACCAGCAGTGTATCAGAGTTTAAATTTCTCCACACCCTTGCTAACACATATTACTATTTGTATCTCTCCTTTTTCTTATTCTCCTTTTCCTTCTCTGCTTCCTCCTCTTTATTATTATTATTATCTTCATAATTATTACTTCTATTGTAGTGAGCATGGTATTTCATTGCGGTTTTGATTACCATTTTGTTAATGTGTGTTTTATGGCTTGTTTTTAGATGCACCCCCAAAGCCTCATGCAGTGAGGTGGGGCTTTTTAAGAGGTGGCTGGATCTAGAGTATGTGATTGACTCATGGTGCAATGCTGGGATTAAAGGTGCTAGGATAAGGGAGGGTGATTACTAAATCAGTCCACTGATTGGTTTGGCACCGCCCTAATCCTGGTAGCCTGGATATAATATAAGGGACAGAAAGAGGCTTGTCTTCTCCCTTCCTCCCTTGCTTTTGCTTTCTTCTGCTTGCCATGAACTGGTTCTCTTCAATGATGCCCCTCTGCCAAGCCATCCTGCCTTGGAACCAGCTGATTATGGACTAAAACCTCTACGAATTATGAGCTTAATAAACCTTTCCCCCTTTAACTTTTGGTGTCGGGTATTTTGTCTCAGGAACCAGAGAAAAGTAACTAAAACAGTGTGTCTCTACGAATTTTCTTTATACAAGATAATGTTAACTGCAAGTATTGTTTTACTTCTTCATTTCCAGTCTGGATGCCTTTACTTTTTTCTTGCTTGCTTGTCTTTGCACGGTGTATGGAGGTGGTAAGAACAGAAATGTTTATCTTATTTCTGATGTAAGGAAAAAAGAACTTTTCCTTTCACCCTCAAGTATGTGGTTAGCTATAGTTTTTCAAAGATACCAAGAGCAGAGTAAACATGTTCTTTTTTATTTCTGGTTTGTTGGAGTGTTTTTATCATGACAAGCATGGATTTGGTCAGTGGGATTTTTGTGTCTATTCAGATCATGTATTTTTGTCATTTATTATGCTAAAATGTCATATTATAGTTGATTTTTTTTTTTTGTGGGTACTGGGGGGACGACCTCAGGACCTCACGCGCCAACAGGCACCCGTGCCGCTGAGCGATATCACCGGCCCCTTTTTCGTATGTGGGTTCCGGGAGTCGAACTCGGGCCTTCGCACTTGCAAGGCAGGCGCTTAAGCCGCTGAGCTGTCTCACCGGCCCTATAGTTGATTTTTGTGTAGAATCAACCTTACCTTCCTGGAATAAATCTCACTTGATTAAATGGTATAACCTTTTATGGAGTATCCTGAATTTGATTTGCTAATATTATCTTAAAGTTTTGCGTCTATGTTTCTATTAGTCACTTTTCCATTGCTAGGACAGATAAATGACCCACAATTTAAAAGATAAGGTTGATTTGGCTCACAGTTTCAGAGGGTGCAGTCCATAACCAGCTGGCCCCAAGGCAGAAACATAGTGATGGAAGACTAGGGTGGAGAGAAGCTGCTCAACTCATGGCGGCTAGGAAGCAAAGCAGGGGAACAACACCAGAGAAAGGGGCCAGGTACCAGATATAGTACTTAAGGTCACACCTCTATGACCCACCCAGGCACACATAGAAGGATGTTTTGCTAATCCCCTAGGTGACTCCCAAGCCAATCAAATTGACAGTGAAGCTTAACCGTCACAGAGTTCATAAAAGATACTGGTCTGTAGTTTTCTTTTTGTGTTATCCATGTCTCCCTTTGTTGTCAGGATAATATTGTCTTCATAAAATGAATTGGTAGATACTCCCTCTTCTTTGACATGTTTATGAAATATTGTTATTAATGATTGCTTAGACATTTCATAGAATTCTCTAGTAAAAGCAAGTGGCTTTGGGCTCTTCTCATTGATTATTAATTCAATATCTTTATTATATTTATAGTCAGACTTTTTTAAAGTTATTTTTTAGTCAGCATTGGTAGCTTGTGTCAGTACAGTAATTTTTCATTTCATTTGTTATTCAATATGTATGCCTACAGTTATTTATAGTATTGCCATGTAATACTATTTATTTCAGTAAGATTGGTGGTAATGTCACTTCTCTATTCCTGACTTTTGTAATTTGGATCTTGTCTTTAGTTATTGGTCAGTCCATTAAAAATGTCAGTTTTCTTGATCTTTCCAAAGAATGACCATTTGATTTTATTGTTCTTTGGTTTTTTGTTCTCTCTTTCATTTATTTCTACTATAACATCATTTCTTTTCTATAGCATAACTTTAGTTTTGTCTTCTTTTTCTAGTACCTTTAGGTAAAGGTTGGATTATTTATTTGAGATCTTTCTACTCTTTTAATGGCAGGCATTTATGACAATACATGCATTGCTTGCATTGAATTCCATAAATTTTGACATTTTGTCTTTTTAAAATTAATTTTATTGGTACACTTTAGATACACATGTGATGATGGTCACATTCATCATAGGGAATTTGTACCTGTACATAACACATCTTGATTCTTTTCCCCAGTCTTCTCCCCTCCCTTCATTATTTCTTCTTCTCCTTATTTACAAAAACTTTGTTTCCATTTTTTCCTGCTATTCTCTTTTTTCTTTTCCTTTCTTCCTTTACCCCTCCGCTCTCCCTTGTTCCCTTCCCCACTTGATATTTTCCATCCTGTTTCCCAATATGTATTATATATTTACTCTTTCAGTTTCTCACACCAGAGGAATACTGAGATATTTAAATATGTGTTTCTGATTTATTTCACTTAAGAGTATGGTCTCAAGGTGCACCCATTTACCTAGAAATGTCACAAGTTTATCCTCCTTTATGGCAGAGTAGTACTGCATTGCATAAATTTAAAAAATCACATCTTCTTTATCCATTCATCTGTTGGTGGGCATTTGAGCTGTTTCCAAGACTTAGCTATTACAAATTGTGCTGCTATAAACATCTGTGTGTGTATATCACTGTGGTATGATGCTTTTAATTCTTCCAGGAAGATACCAAGTAGGAGAATAGCTGGCTCAAATGGGACATCTAGTTTTAGTTTTTTGAGGAGTCTCCATACCGATTTCCACAGTGTTTTCACCTATCTATATTTCCACCAATAGAGGAGAAGGGTTCCTTTTTCTCCACAGCCACACCAGCATTTGTTATTGGTTGATTTCTTGATACTAGCCATTCTTTACCCAGTGAGATGGAATCTCAGAGTTCTTTTAATTTACATCTTTCCAATGACCAAAGATGTTGAACATTTTTTTCATATATTTGTGTGCTATTTACACTTCTTCATCTGAGAAGTGTCCATTCATTTCAGATGCCCAGTTTTGGAATGGATCTTTAAATTTGCAGGGTCTGAATTTTTTAAGTTGTTTATATATGCTAGATATATATGCTATAGATATATCCTTTATCTGTAGAACACTGGCCAAAAATGTTTTCCTACTTTGTGGGTTGTCTCTACAGTCTTTTGGTGTTTCTTTTGCTCTGAAAAACCTTTTTAAAATCATGAAATCCCAGTTGTTGATTCTTTGTAATATTTCCTGTGTGATTGGGGTTTTGTTCACATTATTGGCCTACACCTATGTCTTGAAAACTACTACCTATTTTGTCTTGCAGCAGAATTCATGTTTGCCTTTTAATATTTAGATCTTTAATCCATTTCAATTTTAGTTTCATGCATGTTGAGAGATACGGTTTAGGTTCTATCCTCGGCGTGTGGACAGCCAGTTTTTCCAGTATCATTTATGAAACAGGCTTTCTTTCAGTGAAGGTGTTTGGCCTCTTTGTCAAAATAAGGTGGCTAAATGTGCTTGGAGTTATTTATGCATCTTCTAATCTGTTCCACTGATCCTCGAATCTGTTTTTCTACCAGTACCATGCTGCTTATATCATGGTCGCTCTGTAGTAAAGTTTCAACTCAGGAATTGTGTTGCCCCCACCTTGCCTTTGGTGCCCAGGATTATTTTTGCTATTCTAGGTGTCTTCTTCTTCCAGATGAATTTTAGGATTGTTTTCTCTAATTCTGTAATGTATGCTATTGGTATTTTGATTGGGATCGCATTAAACCTGTATAACGGTTTTAGAAGTATGGCCATTTTCACCATATTGGTTCTTCCTACACAAGAACAAGGGATATCTTTCCATTGTCTATTATCCTTTTAGTTCTTCTTTTTTCAGATTATTGTAGATTTTAGTGCAAAGTTCTTTTATTTCCTTCATTAGCTTGATTACTAAATATTTCTTTTTTTGTTGCTATTGTGAATGGTACTGTTTCCCTAATTTCTCTCTCAGTGAGTTTGCTGTTTGTGTACAGCAATGCTATTGATTTTTGAGAGTTGACTTTGTATACAGCTATGCTACTGAATTTGCATAGCAGAAATATTTTAGTGGTTTTGGGGGTCTTCTATGCAGAGTATCATGTCATCTGCAAATAATGATAATTTAACTTCTTCTTTTCCTGTCCTTATTCCTTTTATTTCTTTCTTGTCTAATTGCTTTGGCTAATATTTCCAGAACTGTATTGAATAGGAGTGGGGATAGTGTGCATCCTTCTCTTGTTTGTGATTTTAGAGTGAAGGTTTTCAGCTTTTGACCATTTAGTATGATGTTGGCTGTTGGTTTGTCATAGATGGCTTTTATCAGATTGAGACAAATACCATCTATTCCAATTTTCTGTAGGGTTTTTATAATGAAGGGGTGTTGGACTTTGTTAAATGATTTTTCTGCATCTATTGAGATAAGCATATGTTTTTGTCTTCATTTATGTTAATATGGTATATTACATTTATTGATTTGTGTATGTTGAAACCTCCCTGCATCTCTGGGATGAATCCTACTTGGTCATGGTGTATGATCTTCTTGATGATTTGCTGCATTCTGTTTGCCAGTACCTTACTGAAGATTTTTGCATCTATGTTCATTAGGGAGATTGGTCTGTAATTCTCTTCTTTGGTTGGATCCTTCTGGTTTTGGAATCAGAATAATGCTTGCATCCAGAAATGAGTTAGGGGGTGTTGCTTCCCTTTCAATTTCGGTGAAGAGTTTGAGGAATAGTGACATCAGATCTTCTTTAAACGTCTTGTAGAATTCATAAGTGAATCTTTCAGGAACTGGGCTTTTCTTTGTTGGTAGGGTTTTGATTACATCTTCAATTTTATTGACTGATACTGAGTTATTTAGAATTTTTATATCTTCTTGATTCAACTTTGGTAATTCATGTATATCTAGGAATCTGTCCATTTCTTCTGTTTTCCATCTTATAAGAATTAAGGTTCTCAAAGTAGGTATTGATGATTTTCTGGATTTCTCCTTGATTTGTTGTGCTTTCACCCTTTTCATTCCTAAGTATTCCTCAATTTTATTTAATCTTTCAAAGAATGAACTCTTTGATTCATTGATTCTTTGTTTTGTTTTCTTAGTCTTGGTTACATTAGTTTCTGTTCTGATGTTTATAATTTCCTCCCTCATATGAGCTTTGGGTTTAACTTGCTCTTATTTTCTAGTAGCTTGAGTTTCAACATTAGGTTATTTGAACTCATTCTGTTTCTCTCTTTTTTTATGAACTTGTTCTGTTTTTCTGATATGGGAATTCACTGCTATAAATTTCCCTCATAGGACTGTTTTCCTTGTGTCACATAATTTCCAGTATGGTGTATTGTCATTATCATTTAACTGTAGAAGGTGTCTAATTTCTTCTTTAATTTCATTTGTGACCCATTGGTTGTTCAGGAGGATGTTATTTAATTTCCATGTGTTTACGCATTTTTTTGGTTTCTTTTGCCATTGATTTCCAATTTCATTGCACTGTGGTTTGATAATATGCATGGGATAATTTCAGTTTCTTTGCATTTACTTAAGTATGTTCTATGAGCTAGTATGTTGTCTATTTTGGAGAAAGTCCCATGTGCAGTTGAGAAGAATGTGTATTCTGATGTTGTGGGTTAGAACACTCTGCAGATATCTGCTAAGTCCATTTGTTCAAAGGTTTGGTTCAGTTCTGATATTTCTTTGTTGATTTTTTGTTTGGTTGATTTGTCTCTTTCTGTCAATGGGGTATTGAGGTCCCCCATTACAATTATGTTAATGCTTATTTGATTTTTCATGTCTATTAATATTTGTTTTATATAGTTGTGTGTGCTGGTTTTGGTGCATATATATTTATGGCTGTTATTTCTTCCTCTTGGATTATTCCCTTAGCAAGGATGTAGTGACTTTCTTTTTCTCTTTTGATCAGTCTTGGATTGAAGTCATCTTGTCTGCAAATAGAATAGGCACTTCTGCTATTTTCTGGGTTCCTGATGTATGGAGTACTCTTTTCCATCCTTTGGCTTTCAGTCTGTGAATTTCTTTTTGAATTAAATGTGTTTCTTGTATGCACCATATTGTTCGATCTTGTTTCTTGATCCATTCTGCCAATCTGTTTCTCTTGATTGGTGAATTGAGACCTTTACATTTATAATTGTAAATGTAAATAATTTATAATTGTAAATGTACATTTATAATTGTACATTTATAATTGTAAATGTAAATGTAGAAGTCAATACATATCAGTTGACTTATGTATTTGCATTTACTTAAGTATGTTCTATGAGCTAGTATGTTGTCTATTTTGGAGAAAGTCCCATGTGCAGTTGAGAAGAATGTGTATTCTGATGTTGTGGGTTAGAACACTCTGCAGATATCTGCTAACTCCATTTGTTCAAAGGTTTGGTTCAGTATTGAACTTATGTATTGACTTATCCTTGTCATATAATTTTGTATTGACTTATCCTTGTCATATAATTTTCCTGTTGTTGGCTCCCTTGTTTCTCCCTGTGTTTACTTGCTTGTCTTGCCTGATGGATTCATTCTGTTGGGGTTCATGGAGTTGTAATCTTTATTATCACTTTCTGTATTGACTTATCCTTGTATTGACTTATCCTTGTCATATAATTTTCCTGTTGTTGGCTCCCTTGTTTCCCCCTGTGTTTACTTGCTTGTCTTGCCTGATGGATTCATTCTGTTGGGGTTCATGGAGTTGTAATCTTTATTATCACTTTCTAGAATATCCTTCATAACTGTTTGAGGTGCTGGTTTGGTGGTCATTGATTTCTTCAGGTGTTCTTTATCATGGAAGTATCTTATTTCTCCATTAGTTTTGAAAGATAGTTATGCGGGGTACATCAATCTGGGTTTGAGGTTGTTTTCTCTTGGGGCTTAAAATACTTCACTCCAAGCTCTCCTTGTCTTAAGGGTTTGTGTTGAGAAGTCTGCTGTAATTCTGATGGACTTTCCTTTATAGGTGATTTATTTCTTTTCTGTAACCACTTTTAATATTCTGTTCTTATGTTGAATTTCTGGAATCTTGACTATTACATGCCTTAGTGTAGATTTTTTTTTGTCGTGGCTAATTGGAGTTCTGTATGCCTCACTTATCTGTATATCAATTTCTTTTTTGTTGCTTGGGAAGTTTTCTGCCATTACTTTTGTGAAGAGGGTTTGTATGTCATTTGCACTATCTCCTGATTTTTCATTGATTCCAGTTTTATGTTATTCTTCTTTGCATCATCTAGCAGCTGTTGGATTGGTTTTATGTGATCCCTTGCTATTTTTAAGAAATCTTTCTTTTCATGGTCACTAACCACAAACCTTCTCCTAGATCTGATATGTGTATTAGCTGATATCTGATATCTGAACAATGTGTGTTCTCATATTGTTTGATTCTGCTGTGTATACTTTCAGTAGAATTTTCAGTCTCCTGAATATCTGTTTGAATCTGTTTTATGAATTCCATTTCTTTCCTATGTTGGAAGTTCATGGTTTTCATCACTTTTCTAGGCTCCTCTAGTTTGTTTAAATCTGTATCTATCCTGTATTCACTAACCATGTCCTTCATTATGATCTTCATCTCTTTATTTATCTGAGAAATTATTTCTAATTTGTTTTTTTCCATAGCCTCATTTATCTGTTTCGTTAATTTCACTGTCATCATTTCAGAGAGTTCAGGCTGGTGGCTTTTGATTTTTTCCACCTCATAGTCCCCTGGGTTTTCCTTGGGTGAGCTGAAGGTCTGTTTCATCTTGCTTTCATATCATCTCATTTTCTATTTTAGTTTATTGTCTGCATTGATGCTTGTGTATGGCTTATAGCAAGTAGCCACGTATATATATATGTATAATATATATGCCACATATATATGTATTATACGTTATATAATATATATATAATATATATATATGGGGGGAAATATTTTCTGAGTTCCTAACTCTACCATGTTTGCTGACATCAGTCCAATCTAAGATTTTTAAAATTTCATTGGTGAATACTTGGAGTATATATTTACATTCCCTGTGGGGAGTTAGTACATGTACATAGTACATTTTAATTCTTTTTTTTGTCTCCTTCCCTTCCTCTCCCCGCTCTCTCCCTCTCTCTCAGTCCCCTTGCCTTTTGTAAAACATCTATCACTTGATTTCCTGTTTTCAGTATTATACTTTACTCTTTAATTATATATGCTTTGGATTTCTCATGTAAGAGAGTGCATGTAATATTTAAGCCTGTGTATCTGATTTCACTTACCATTACAGTCTCTAGTTATATCCATTTTCCTACAAATGAATCAAGCTTATCCTTATTTATGGCAGAGTAGTACTCCATTGTGTATAAATACCACAATTTCTTTATCCATTTATTTGTTGGACATACAGGCTACCTCCAAGATTTAGCCTTTATGAGTTGTGCTGCTATAAACATGGATATGTGTGTATCATGTAATATGATGTCTTTAAGTCTTTCAGGAAGATACCTAAAAGGGGAATACCTGGGTTGAATGGAAATTCTATTTTTCTTTTTCAGGAATCTCCATACTGATTTCATTTCCATAATGGTTGTACTAGTTTACATTCCCACCAATAATGTAGAGAGGTTCCTTTTTCCCCGTGGCCTTACCAGCATATGTTGCTATTTAATTTCTTGATGATAACCCTTCTTCCTGGAGTAAGGTGGTATCTTAGTGTTGTTTTAGTTTGCATTTCTCTAGTGGCCAGAGATGTTGAACATATTTTCATGTATTTATTGTCTACTTGTACTTCTCAGAAGTGTCTATTAATTTCAGTTGCCCATTTTTTGATAAGTTCTTTATTTTGGATGGTCTGATGTTTTTGTGTTCTTTACATATTCTACATATGAGTCCTCTGTCTGAGGAATACCTGAAAAACATTTTCCTATTCTGTGGGTTGTCTCTTCACTCTGTTAGTTGTTTCCTTTGCTGTGAAGATTTTTAATTTGATATGATCCTATTTGTTGTTTCTTGATATTATTTCTTGTGCAATCAAATCTGAGATTTTTTGGTTGACCACTCCTCAAATTTAAAAATTACCTGAGAGTGTCCAGGACAGATGAACTGGTGTGTGTCCAGGACAAATGAAGAGACAAATCATTTCCCCATCTCACTCAGAATTGAAGATTTTGATCAGTAAATTGATAACTTATAAGATCATAGATTATCTGTACTGCTGTTAATTCTCAGGTTTCATTTCCCACCACTTTGCTTCTTGTTATAATTTCACAGGCCTCTTTGTCAGTTCTTGAATATGGTAGGCACACTCCTACATCAGAGTCTTTATATCTGCTGCTCCCCCTGTCTGGAGTGATGTCAGATTTCTGGATATATCTGTGTGACTCACTCTCCCACTTCATTCAAATTTTTGCCCAAATATCACCTCAGTGAAGCCGCCTTTTGCCATTCAATTTAGAATTACTCTCCTCCAGCACTCCCTATCCTTTTTACCATGCTTTTTGTACATAACATATGTTGCTTTTAAGCTTACTATTTTATTAGATTTTTTAAATTTATTGCTTGCTTCCTTACCTCCCACACTCTCCTCCTCCACACATATATTAAATGGATAGTCTTCAAAATAGATATTATTGATATTGTCCATAAATAGATAGATATAGATAGATAGATGTAAAATTGGCACAGAGTAGCTATTCAGAGGAATTTATTGAATGAGTAAATGCATGCATGAGTGAATTAATTTCTTAACTCCACCTAGATATTTCTTAATATCTTTTTATTTTATGGGCATGGAAATCAGTGTCTAACATAGATTCTGGCTTTTACTAGGTGTTTACTAATTTTTCAAAGAATGACATAATGAATACTGTGCCCCATTTCCAACACTTTTATTTTTCTGGTACTGTCAGAAAAACCAAATGTTCCACCTAAGTGAACTTTCTCAGATAACTGATCTCTAGAGTGTCTAGCTTTTAATAATTTTATATATCTCTTAATGGAATAAGTAAATTGCTTTTGCATGCCTTCCAGAGCACAGCAGAGTAACTGCAATTTAACATTTTTGTTCATATTTAAGAAGTTATTAAAAAGGGGGAATAAGAGTAATTACTTCATTTCTTATTTAACTGTAAGAGCATGGGCAATTCTGTTGACCATCCTGGGCCTTAGTTTCATCATAGGGAAAATGATAACTATAACTGCTCTGAATAGCTCATAGATTAGTGTGAGGTTTAAAGAAGATAACTCACAGGAACACTATCTACAAGGTATAAAGTTACTTATAAATGCAAATGATACAAATGTTTATGACTTGGGAAATTGCTCAATATATATGAACTCTTTCCTGTGTGTATGTGTTTAGGTAACAGAGAAGGGGCACACTCAAAATGAGTGGCTAAAACCTGAATAACACTGGTAATGCTATCATTCATTAGTTGAATATAATTTTCCATTCTCGATGCTTGAGGAACATCACAATTAGAACATCAAAAGTCTGCTTGCTCTGGGTTGTTAAGAATTGTTTGTTTTGGACCCAAGGTAGACACTTCTGTTTTCTAGGAAAATCTCTGGTGCCCTTCGTGCTTAAAGTGTGATTCAGAATACACTGGCCCTAGAAGAATGTACCGTTGTGTTATGCTGAGTGTCTAAATAAGACATGGGAAAGTGTAATTTACTCACTCTATAATATAGAGGAATTTTAATCTACTAATCATAAGTGACTTTTCATTCTGTCAGTAACCATTATGGTTTTTGTTCGTAATTCAGTTGATGCCAACATTTGGGAGTTATTGCTATTTTTAATTTATTTTTATTGAGACATATTTGTAAATATTTGGGGGGTACAGTGTAGTAATTTGATACATGTAGACAATGTGTGATGATCAAATCAGGGTAATGAGCAGTTCCATATACTCAAACATTAATAAATCCAACACAATAATAATAGTGTGTTGGAAACCTTCATACTCTTCTACTTATTTTGAAATATATCATAGATTGTTGTAGATAGTAGTTAACTTATTGTGCTAGAAAAGTTAGATCCCATTCCTCTTATGGAATTCTTTTAGAAAATTCAAATATATGGCAAGAAAATATATTATCTTCATAGCCAAGTGGATAACTTAGTGGACTTTTCTCCATAGATACAATATTCCCTTCTCCTTATCATCCAGTGGTTGGAAAGAAAAAGCTAGAAGTGCTTTTACTAACCAGTCAGTGTACCAGCAGTGGCCCACTAGATTCCAGATGGCTTTTTCTGGTTGCATTGGTCACTTCCTGTAACCGGTCTGACAGGTATTAACTACTAAAGTGTAGGCTAAAATGGGTTAGGGGAAGGAACAGTCAGCCAGTTTGGCTGTCTCAAGGTGGTTGTAAAAAGAAAAAAAATTTTGCTTTTAGCAGAAAGGAAATAGAATCAATGTGCTTGGTCAAGGCTGATTGAATATTTTGGAGGTTATGATGACTAACAAATCACCAATTTCACAACCTGTTTTATGTGTCAAACTTGGGTCTTTCCAACCTCTGTGCCTTTTCAAATATATCATCCTCTCTGCCTGGAATGCTTTACCAGTGTTTTGTTTACTTACCAAAGTTCTGTGTTTCCATCAGTATTACTGCTTCTGTGAAATGCAAATTCTAATTCATTTTTCATTTCAGGAGTTTATTAGCTATTAGCATTTTTTATATACAGATGAATATCATACTGTTATTTTGTTTTCTGATGACATTGCCTAACAATAGCTACCTTCTTTTGGCCAATTCTTTGTACATCTTCTATTAGTTCCTATCTTTAAGCACTCAACTCATCCATTCCTGTTTCTCATTCAATATTTAGTGAATACCTATGTGTGCCAGACATTGTGTCAATTGCTTTGCAATACATTATTTCATTTAAATGTTGCAACAGACCTTTGTGTTATTATCTCCGTTTTATAGCAGACTAAATCAAGTTTCAGAGTCAAGTGACTTTCACCAAAACAAGGACTTGAATACAAATTACCAAACTACCATGTCCCACTTCTTCTTGACTATATTACACTGGCTCCTCTCTCTTTCTGTAGCTTGCCCTGATTCCTCTATGAATCACATCTTAATCATTGGGCACCTTTGTGGGGCTTTCCTAGAATCAAAACGGAATCGTGTCTTCCTAATGCTCTGGGTCTATCACACTGCGACTTCCCAAGGGGGTATCACTGAAAATAGTCATTGAAAGAGACTTGGAGAAGATGACTATGAAATAATTGGGATGCAGGCTCATACCCACCCCCAATCAGTAGTGCTTCCACCCTCAATGAGAGGGCAGTGACATGATAGACCATGCTCAGCCCTGAGAGGCAGCATTTAGGATGCAGGTAATAACTTCTCTAGCTTTTCTTGAAGCTGCCACACAGCCCAATATTGCAGGCTTGGACTTTTCTTTCTAAATATTGTGCTTCTCTTTCACTTCTCTGGCTTCTTTTCCTGTACACCCTCCCTTCTGTTCCTCTTTCCTCCACTCTTCCTGCTCTTCTTCCTTTTCTTTTTCCTCTGTTTTTCTCTCACATGCACCCTTTCAATCTTGTTAAGTACCATGTAAGTGTTTTGTAAGGAGCACATTATGATTATCTTTTTAAGTAGCTTCTTAATTTGTTTCCTACAAATTTCCTATCAAATCAGAACCATACCTAGATGCAGAGCGCAATACAGTTGTATGTCTGAGTTGCAGGTTAATTTCAGTTTTCAAATTTGATCTGAGATGACTTTAGAACTATATGGAAGCAAAACATGAATAATTTGATTAAAGCTCTTTATTGTGGATCACTTGATAATTAAACAACATTAAGTACAGCCTTTGAATGTTGCATAATAAATATTTCAGCAGGCCCTTCAAACATGATCAGCTCCCCCTGAGCTCTACACGATTCCAGGAGACTATTCACCATTCTAATACTTGTGATTTATCAGATGCTTAAAATTTACCAGATGTTTCATATGCGTTATTTTAATTGTCACAGTTCTGTAAAGGTGTATACTATAGTCCTCATTTTATAAAGAAATAAACGGAATCAGAGATATATGCTGTTTTCCCAAGATTATGTTATTTGTCACTAATAAGTGACATGCTGGGATTCATAAGCAATTCCCTCTGACTGCTAAGTCCATGCTTCTGCTACCACACCACACTGCTTTGCCAATTAACAAATATTAAGGACAACTACTAGAATTTACCATGTATGTGATGTTTTCTTAATCTCTGGGATGGGTATGAATTTATTGAAAGATTATTGAAGTCATCTCATCACACTCACCTCATCATTTTATATGAAGAAATCGATACCCAAGGAAAACAGTGACTTTGCCAAAGTTTCACAATGAGCCAGTGGAGATAAGACATGACCTCTAGACCTGTTTGCCTCATTCTAGAATTCTTATAAGTTTTTGCATTATCACAGCTCCATGTGCGTTTATCTTGTCTCCCACTAGATTGCAAGCTCCTAAAAGGCAGGAGCTATGATTTGTTTCTCCCATACAGATTTTGGCTGAGAGCTGGACCACTGGACTTTTAGTAGACATTTGCTAATTAACAAATAATATTTTGTCAATAACAGAAACAACCTTTTCTGATCCTGTTACAAGAGCATATTCTGTACTTACACATTGTGTTGATTATAAATTGGAACTAGGTTTTGCTAGGAACACCACATCCTAGTTTTCTCTCTAAACTATTATAAAATCCAAGCTTTTGTTGTGTTGATGGAAATACCAAAAAGCCCAGAGAGTATTGTTCCAAGGTCAGGGATAATTATAACAGAGCTGGGACTATTTAAACTTAAAGTAGGCAATACATATATATGGTACAAAATTCTTAAATTATGAAAAGTTAAAGAGTGATTCTCCATGCCAGAGATACACAGTTGTCTTTCTCACTGGCAAGCATTATTTATTACTTTCTGTGTACCCCTGAAGACATAGTTATACATTTATAAATATTACAAAGATAAATCAATTTTCTTCATGCAACTAATGTTCTGTATTGTTTTGCATCTTGTTTTCTTTTAATTTATAGCAGCTCTTGGTGATTGTTCCACATTGGTACATATAGAACTACTTCATTTTAATGGCTACATTGCATGACTACATCATAATTTTATTTAACTGGTCCTGTATTGATTGACATTTGGGTTTGTTTCCAATCTTAGTCTTCTATTATAAACAATGTTGCAGTGAATATCTTTGTATATATATCATATCACACATGTACAAACATGTGCTAGGTCAAAGCACATGTATAGATATGTATCCATATTTTAATTATTCAGGATTTTACCAAGTTATCCTCCACGAAAATTGTAAGATTATCACGCAAAGTTTGTATTTGACAAAACTGACAAAATATTGTTCATTTTACAAAAGGAGCATTATTTTGGCCTTGCAGAAGTGTTCAATAGAGTATCTTTAAATGATCAGTCCCGACTGTACTTTTAAATGAGAATTCAATTTAAAGAAGTCTGATTTGTACACTACTGTTCAGGAATAGATCTATTGGATAAAGTATATGAAGAAGGCAATATATTTTTTAAATGTAATTGAGTCGACATAGGTTGTGACTCCAATCATATTAACCAAACCCCAAAGGTGTTCCTTGATAAACATGTAGGAAGAAAAGAACAAGGGAGTCAGATCCAGCTAGAAGCAGTAAAGTTACAAGGGCAGAACTAGTGGTGTACCCATAAACTTGCTTTCTTCCAGAGACGGGGTGCTGGTTTGTAGTGTTTGCTGATTTCTGTGGTTGTAGGTATTCTTATCACCACCAATTTCAAACACATTTGAGAAGAGATGTTCAGAATATGTTTTTACAAGTTAATACAAGCCAGTTGCAGCAGCACTACACTGGGCAGAATCTTAGGGAAGGCAGCTTGAGAATATAAAACTTGGGCCTGACCTAATGTCAGATGATTTGGCAGATGTGTGGTGGCCTGTTCCTCATAGTGTTTTCCTTGGTGAAGTTGGATCCTCTAATTCTCCCAGTTTGCCTATCCAAATCCCAACCAAAGGCCATCATCACTTTTGTGTTCCCTGTACTCTACCTAATAGGACAGAACCTCACTGATCTCCAGAGGAGAAAAGAAAAGGATAGGGTGGGTTGTAAACTGTCAGTTGTACTTCCAGTGTCAAAGATTGATCCTGTTATTAATCTAGTGTCAGCTGCAAAACTGAATGAGCGGGCCGGTGAGATGGCTCAGCGGCTTAAGCGCCTGCCCGGCAAGCGCGAGGGCCCGAGTTCGACTCCCGGAACCCACATACGAAAAAGGGGCCGGTGATATCGGTCAGCGGCACGGGCGCCTGCTGGCGCACGAGGTCCTGAGGTCGACCCCCCGGTACCCACAAAAAAAAAAAAAAAACTGAATGAGCAGTTGACTCAATTGCAACATCCAACACCAGCAGCTCTTGACCTGAGCTAAACGTGAGAAGCAATAAAAGAACAGGGTTTTTTTCCTGGATATTTTTTTTTTTTGTGGGTACCGGGGGGTCGACCTCAGGACCTCGTGCGCCAGCAGGCGCCCGTGCCGCTGAGCGATATCACCGGCCCCTTTTTCGTATGTGGGTTCCGGGAGTCGAACTCGGGCCCTCGCGCTTGCCGGGCAGGCGCTTAAGCCGCTGAGCCATCTCACCGGCCCTTTTTCCTGGATTTTTGAGACAGGGTCTCACTCTATAGTTCAGGCTGGTGTTGAACTCACTATGTAGCCCAGGCTGCCCTCAAACTCATGATCCTCCTGCCTCAACTTCCCAAATGCTGGAATTATAGGCATGCAACGCTATGCCCAGCCATGGAAAAGTTTTTAAAAATCACATTGCTTACTTTTTTACCTTGTAATCAATTAAACCAGAGCTCCTGAGAGTGAGACCAGGCATCAATATGTTGTAAATGCTCCCCTGGTGATTCTTATTTACAGCCAACATTGAGAACTACTACTATGCACAACATGATCTTGACATCTAATCAACTTTTTTTAAAAGTGCACATTAGTGATACAGAATGATGACATTTATTTTGGTATACTTATACATGCAAATAACATTTTGATTAATTTCATCCCTGTTACCCCCTCACCCTTTCCTCCTCCTTCCCTTTGATCACCTTCCCCATCTCTAAAAGTGTACCTTCTAGTTTTTTCTCATTTCTTCTTTATTTTTTCAGTTTTAATTGCTCATATAAAACATTTGGGGTTTAATTTTGAGACTGGTTTACTTTGCTTAACATGATAATCTCCAGTTCCATCCATCCATTTTCCTGCAAATGACATGATTTCATTCTTCTTTATGGCTGAACAATACTCCACTGTGTATATATGCCACGTGTTCTTTGTCTACTCATCTGTTGACAGGCATTTAGGCTGCCTCCACAGCTTAGCTGTTGTGAATTGTGACATGATAAACATGTGTATCCATGTATCACTATGGTGTGCTATCCTTAATTCCTTCAGGAATATACCGAAAATGTGGAATAGTCAGATCAAATGACATTTCTGTTTTTATTTTTCCTGAAGAATCTCCATACTGATTTTCATAGTGGATGTATTCATTTACCTTCCCACCAACAGTGTAGGAGGGTTCCTTTTTCTACACATCCTCACCAGTATTCGTTGCTTTTTATATTCTTCATGATAACCATTGTAACTGGGTTAGGATGGAATCTCAAAGTATTTTTGATTTACATTTCCCTAACGGCTAGATGTTGAACATTTTTTTCATGTACTTGTTGATCATTTGTACTTCTTTTGAAAAGTGTCTGTTCAATTCATTTGCCCATATACTGTGTGGGCCATTTGTTTTCTTGGTGTTAAGCTTTTTGAGTTCTTTATTCTAGATATTAATCTACAATCAGGAGAGTAGCTGGCAAAGATTTTCTCCCATTCTGTAGATTGTCTCTTTGTTGACTGTTTGCTTTTCTGTGCAAACAATTTTTAATTTGGGTGTAGTGCCATTTGTTGATTCTTGCTGTTATTTCCTGTGCTGTGGGTTCCTATTCAGGAAGTTTTTGCCTCTTCTTATGGCTTCAAGTGCTTCCCTTATATTTTCTTCTAGCAATTTCAAAGTTTCCAGTCTTACATCTAAGTCTTTGGTCCATTTTAATTTAATTTTAATACAAGGAGGAAAGATAAAGATCTAGTTTCAACCATTTGCATGTGGATATTTAGTGTACCCAACACCATTTGTTAAAGAAGCTCTCTTTTCTCCAGCATATATTTTGGCCCTGATGTAGTCAGGGTTTGCAAGGGAAAGGATTTAATACAGGACACATAATTTATAGGATTATTTTATAATATTCACCCAAAGAGTCAAATATACAAGAGTGCGGAAGATCTGTCCACACACTAGAGACCCGAAGAATCCAGCTGAGGGCCTGGATGCCATGGCGATGTCTGCATGAGTCCAGCTGAAGGCCTAGAGCCCATGGCAATGTCCTCCATGAGGACATTGTCCTCCAGCTGGCTGGAGGGTTAGAGCCACGACAATGTCTCATGCAAGTCTGCATCAAGGACCTGCACTAGGAAGGCCCAAAGGTCAGTGGTGGAAACTGGGAAGTCTGTGCCACCGGGATGAAGGATCTGTGCCAGCAGGCTGAGGGATCTGCACTGGAGCCAGGTAGCGACGCTCAAAGTAAGGACCAGAGCTCCCCTGAAGTGAACTGCAGCCATCCTCAGCGACAATGAGGTCCCAAGCTCCAACGATGAGAACAACCGAGTTCATATCAGGAAGGCCAGAGCAACAAGCTTCTGCAGGAGATTCAACAGCACCATCTTCCCCTCTGGAGCCGGGAAGCGAAGCTCAAAAGTAAGGAACAGAGCTTCTCCAAAGTGAACCGCAGTCATCCTCAGCAAAAGTGAGGTCCCAAGCTCCTCTGATGAGAACAGCCGAGTTCATATCAGGAAAACCAGTGCGGCACGCTTCTCCAGGAGAATCGGCAGCACCACCTCTTCCACTGCAGTTCTCCTTTTTATGCCATTGGCAACAATCCTCAGGTGGGCCCTCCACACCCAGCACCACACTGATTCAGTTCAGCTGGGTGATACAAGTTGACCACCACTTGTTAATCCACCACAGGCCCCTTTTCTCAAAAATTAGATGGTTGTAGGTGCATACATTTGCTTCTTTGTCTTCCCTTCTATTCCACTGATCTATGTGTCTATTTTGTGCCAGTACCATTGTTTTTGTTTTTGTTTTTTTTTTTTGTTTTACTGTGGCTTTGTAGACTATCTTGAGATTGGATATTGTGATGCCTCTAGCATTGCTGTCTTTTTGGTTTTTTTTGTTTTTGTTTTTGTTTTTGTTTTTGTTTTTGTTTTTGTTTTTTGTGGGTAGCGGGGGTCAACCTCAGGACTTCGCGCGCCAGTAGGTGCCCGTGCCACTGAGCGATATCACCGGCCCTTTTTTCGTATGTGGGTTCGGCGAGTCGAACTCGGGCCCTTGCACTTGCCAGGCAGGCGCTTATGCCGCTGAGCCATCTCACCGGCCCCACATTGCTATCTTTTGCTTAAGACTGCTTTGGCTGTTCTGGGATTTTGTGCATCCATATGAATTTTAAGATTGTTTGTTTTAGTTCTGTAAAGAATGTTCTTGGTAGTTTAACAGGGATTGCATTGAATATGTAGATCATTTTTGGTGTGATGGCCATTTAAAAAATACTAGTTCTGATCTGTGAATGAGGGAGGTCTTTTCATCTTCTAATATCTTCTTCAGTTTCATTCTCCAGTGTTCTGTAATTTTCAAAGTAGAAGTCTCACATTTACTGGGTTAGGTTCATTCCTATGTATTTTTTTTTTGAAACTTTTGTGAATGGAATTGTTTTCCTGATTTCTTTCTTTATGTGTTCATTATTGATGTACAGGAAAACTATTGATTTTTGTGTGTTGATTTTGTATCTTGCCACTTTGCTCATTTTTAAACAGATCTATGAATGTTCTTGTGGAGTTCTAAATGCTTCCCTTACCTGGATACCCATCTCATTCCACAGATGTGGGAATTTTGTGCTATAATTTCAGTGAATAAGTTTTCTATGCCATTAGTCTGAACTTCCTCACCTTCCTTGAGGTCAGTGAGTCTTAAATTTGTTCTTTAGAACAAATTCAAGAGTTCATAAATAATCTTTCTGTTAATTCTTCTTTTTTTCTTTATTAATGTAGGAATATTTTAGTGTGTGCACCTTGTTTTCAACCCTGATATTTTTATCTGGAAATATAATCTGTATCTCTTTACTGAAATGGTCTTTCATAACCTGTATCATTTCTTTAATACATTCAGCTGTTTATTTTTATCTTATTTGAGCTGATTGACCATTTTAATAATTGATTCATTCAGCTGCTTATTTGTACCTGTTTTAATCTCATTGATCATTTTAACAGTTTTTAAAGTACTTTGATATTTCATCTACTTCAGTATCTGTGGGATTGGTTTTGGGAAGTTATGGATTTTGGGAGGCATCTTATTGTTTATTTTCTTGAGTCCTGTGTTTCTGCATTGAAGTTTGCAGATCAATTGTGATAGATATCTCACCACTATTGAATTGAGGTCTTTTTAGTAAGTGGTTTTCTCTTTGTGATATGCCCGAAACTGTTGCTGTGTCTCAGCGTGAAAGCATCCACACAAACTATGGAAAGTACTAGGTTTAATCCCTAACACTGCCTTGGGAGAAGACAATAACTACTAGTAATATATCCTAACGTGAGGCACATGTCTATATCTCAGCACTCTGGGAGTCTGAGCCAGGAAGATCAAAAGTTTGAACCCTGGGCAACTTAGTCACTTAATGAGACCGTGTTTCAAAATTCAAAATTAAAAAGGGCCTGAGCTTGCAGCTCAGTACAAACGTCCTGGGTTCAATCCCCAGTACCACACATACAAAAGAACTATTGTAATATCAACATCTGGAGAAACAACCACACATCAAAATAAAATTTAAAGGGCCGGTGAGATGGCTCAGCGGCTTAAGCGCCTGCCCAGCAAGCGCGAGGGCCCGAGTTCGACTCCTGGAACCCACATACGAAAAAGGGGCCGGTGATATCGCTCAGCGGCACGGGCGCCTGCTGGCGCACGAGGTCCTGAGGTCGACCCCCCGGTACCCACACACACAAAATATATATATATATATATAATTTAAAACTCATTTTGAAAATTCTTTACTATTTCACTAACCCAGGAAAAGAAAGGGAGAGTAATAATGCAGAATTGGATAGGGAAAAAAAAGACACAAATAAAACAAGAAAAATAGGCTTTAACAATAATATTTCTATGCAGGAAAAGAAAGGGGAAGAAGACATTTGGGAGGGTATGAGAGGAGACAGAAACAGAAGAGAAAGAAAGGAATCTAAGTGGAAAATAAAAGATTTAGGGAGACTGAGTACAATTAATGAACCAGCAGAAACACAGAAAAGCCTATGAAATGACGCTTGGTGGTAGGAAACCATGACAAAACAATGTAAAACATGGTAGAAGCAAAAGCAACAATACTCATGGAAACGCACAAACATCTTTCTGGTGGTATTTATACTAGGAAAATTTACTGTCCCCAGATTTTATTGTTGAATAACACATGATAAAAAGAGTGATATGAAAATGTTTTTAATAATTATTTTATTTTAGAAAGAAAAAATAATAAAAATAATGACACAAAATTTCAAAAACAACAGAGCCAAAGACAAAAATCATATAATCATCACAATAGATGCAGAAAAAGCTTTTGACAAAGTCCAACACCCATTCATGGCAAAAAACTTACAGATAATTGGAATAGATGGTCTTTATCTGATAAAAGTCATCTATGACAAACCAACAGCCAATATCATACTAAATGGACAAAAACTGAAAGTTTTCTCTCTAAAATCAGGAACAAGACAAGGATGTCCACTGTCCCCACTCTTATTCAACATAGTCCTGGAAACTTGAGACAGAGCAATTAGACAAGAGAAAGAAATAAAAGGAATAACAATAGGAAAGGAAGAAGTTAAATTATCTTTATTTGCAGATGACATGATACTCTACATAGAAGACCCCAAAAACTCCACTAAAAAACTGCTAGATTTAATCAGCAAATTCAGTAGTGTAGCTGGATACAAAGTCAATGCTCAAAAATCAATAGCCTTCCTGTACATGAATAACAAACTCACTGAAAGAGAAATTCAGATAACAACAACGTTCACAATAGCATGAAAAAAAGAAATACCTAGGAATCAATCTAACAAAGGATGTAAAACACCTCTACACTGAAAACTACAGCACTCTGAAAAAGGAGATTGAAGAGGATATCAGAAAGTGGAAGGATATCCCTTGTTCTTGGACAGGTAGAACCAATACAGTGAAAATGGCCATACGCCCAAAATTATTATACAGATTCAATGCAATTCCAATCAAAATTCCAACAAACATATCTCACAGAATTAGAGAAAACAATCCTAAAATTCATTTGGAACCAGAAGAGACCAAGAATACTAAAGGCAGTTCGGGGCAACAAAGGCAAGGCATGGGGCATCACAGTCCCTGACTTGAAAGTATACTATAAAGCTACTGAGATAAACACAGTGTGGTACTGGCAAAATAATAGACGTGAAGATCAAAGGAACAGATTAGAAGATGCAGAAACAATTCCAGACATACTAAGCCACCTTATCCTTGACAAAGGTGCCAAACACATTCACTGGAAGAAAGGTAGCCTCTTTAATAAATGGTGCTGGAAAAACTGGCTTTCCACATGCCAAAGATTAAAATTAGACCCATATCTTTCACCATGCACTAAACTAAATTCAAAATGAATTAAGACAGAAACATTAAATTTGCTGGAAGAGGGCCAGTGAGATGGCACAGAGGTGTAAGCGCTTGCCTGGCAAGCGTGAGGTCCTAAGTTCGACTCCCAGTACCCACATAAAAGGAAAAACAGGGGCCAGTGATATCGCTCATTGGCACAAGTGCCTGCTGGCAAATGCGAGGTCCTGAGTTTGACTCCTGCTATCCACATAAAAAAAATCTGCTGGAAGATAGAATAGGTAAAACTCCTGAAGACATTGGTGTAGGCAAAGACTTTATGAATAAATCCCCAATTGCACAGGAACTATCACAAAGAAACAACAACTGGGATCTCTTCTTATTAAAAAGCTTTTGCAGAGCAAGAGAGACCACCAACAGAGTGAAGAGACAACCCACAACGTGGGAAAAATGTTTGCCAGCTGTTCCTCAGACAAAGGATTACTATCGAGAACATATAAAGAACTCAAAAAAATCAGACCTCCCAAATTTAAAGACTGACTCCCAAAATGGGCACCTGAGATGAATACACAATTCTCAGATGAAGAAATACAAGCAGCAAATAAATATATGAAAAAATGTTCAACATCACAGGTCATTTGAGAGATGCAAGTTAAAACAACACTGAGATTCCATCTCACCCCAGAAAGAATGGCTATTATCAAGAAATCAACCAATAACAAATGCTGGAGGAGCTGTGGGGAAAAAGGAACCCTTCTCCACTGTTGGTGGGAGTGTAGACTGGTGCAACCACTGTGGAAATCAGTGAGGAGATTCCTCAAAAAACTAGGATTTGAGGTCCCATTTGACACAGCATTCCCATTCTGGGTATCTTCCCAGAAGAATTAAAAACATCGTACTACAGTGATATACGTGCACCCACGTGTATAGCAGCACAATTTGTAATAGCTGGATCTTGGAAACAACCCAAATGCCCATCAACCGAGGAATGGATAAAACAGATGTGGTCTTTTTATGCAATGGAGTACTACTCAGCCATAAAAAGGATAAACTGGAGACTCTTATAGGTAAATGGATGCAACTCGAGACCATACTCATATGTGAAATAAACCAGATGCACATGTGTAAACATCATATTGTCTCCCTAGTGTGAGAAGCTGAAAGGGTAAATAAGATCCAAAATGTACAATAGATATTGTAAAATGGGAAGAAACTGTTCAAAAAGAAAGAGAAACTGGGATGGGGGAATGGAGAAAAGAAGGAAGGGAAAAGCAAAAAAAAATCTATATCTGTATATCTATATCTATATATCTATATAAAATATAGTTAAGATAGATATACTACTAATCTCTCTTATTTCATTGAAAAGAAAGATGTGTGCTAATATTGTATGGACAACTGAACACTGATATCTATTACTCTGAGTAAGTAATTTAAAGATAGCAATACTCAGGCCTGGTGAGATGGCTCAGCGGCATAAGCACCTGCCTGGCAAGCACGAGGGCCCGAGTTTGACTCCCAGAACCCACATACGAAAAAAGGGCCGGTGATATCGCTCAGTGGCATGGGCACCTGCTGGCACGGGAGGTCCTGAGGTCGACCCCCGGTACCCACAAAAAAATAAATAAATAAATAATAAATAAATAAAGATAACAATACTCAATGTATTAACCATTGTTACCCTCCTATTATGTTGTTTTGAAATTTTGTTCTATTTTTTCTCTTTAAAAGAAACAAAAAACAGAAAACAGAATTTCAAAACAAGATAGTAGGAAATTAACAATGGTTAATTGTTATTGCACATTGTTATCTTAAAAGTAGTTGCTCAGATTACAAGATACAGGCATGCAAAATTGATTAAATGATATAAGTACAAACTGTCCTTTTCAATGAACTAATTTTTTTAGCTATCTTGTGTATATATATGTATTTTTTTCTTTTCCCTTCCTCTTCTCCTTTCCCCCATACCACTTGTTTTTTCCTTTGGAGCAGTTGCTTTCCCTTTCACAATATCTATTGTAGATTTTGTATCTTATTTACTCTTTCAGCTTCTTACACTAGGGAGACAATATGATGTTTACATATGTGAGCATGCGAGTCTGATTTATTTCACTTATGAGTATGGTCTCAAGTTGCATCTATTTACCTATAAATATCTCAAGTTTATCCTTCTTTATGGCTGAGTAGTACTCCATTGTATAAAAACATCACATCTTTTTTATCCATTCCTTGGTTGATGGGCATTTGGGTTGTTTCCAAGATTTAGCTATTACAAATTGTGTTGCTATAAACATGGATGCACATATATCGCTGTGGTATGATGTTTTTAATTCTTCTGGGAAAATATCCAGAAGGGGAATAGCTGGGTCGAATGGGACCCCTAATCCTAGTTTTTTGAGGCATCTCCACAGTGATCTCCACAGTGGTTGTACCAGTCGACACTCCCACCAACAGTGGAGAAGGGTTTTTCCCCACAGCCCCTCCAGCATTTGTTATTGGTTGATTTCTTTATAATAGCCATTCTTTCTGGGGTGAGGTGGAATCTCAGTGTTGTTTTAATTTGCATCTCTCAAATGACGAATGATGTTGAACATTTTTTCATATATTTATTTGCTGCTTGTATTTCTTCATCTGAGAATTGTGTATTCATCTCAGATGCCCATTTTGGATTGGGTCTTTGAATTTGGGAGGGTCCAATTTTTTTCAGTTCTTTATATGTTCTAGATAGAAGTCTATAGTCTGAGGGACAGTTGGCTAAAATTTCATCCCACTCTCTTGGTTGTCTTTTCACTCTGTTGGTGATTTCTTTTGATGTGCAAAACTCTTTAGTAAGATGAGATCCTAGTTGTTGATTCTTTGAAGTACTTCCTGTGCAGTTTGGTTTTTGTTTGGGTACTCTCTGCCTATCCCTATGTCTTCAAGATTTCTACTGAGTTTCTCTTCCAGTAGATTTAGTGTTTCTGTTTTAATATTTAGATCTTTGATCCATTTTGACTTTAGTTTAGTGCATGGTGATAGACATGGGCCTAGTTTTAGTCTTCGGCATGTAGAGAGCCAGTTTTTCCAGCACCATTTATTAAAGAGGCTATCTTTCTTCCAGTGAACATGTTTGATCCCTTTGTCAAAGACAAGGTGGCTGAGTGTGTTTGTAATTGTGTCTACATCTTCTAATCTGTTCCATAGATCCTCAGGGTTTTTTTTTGCCAGTACCATAGTGATTTTATCACAGTAGCTTTGTAGTATAATTTCAAGTCAGGGATTGTGATGCCTCCTGCCTTGCCTTTGTTACCCAGGATTGCCTTTGCTATTCTACGTCTCTTCTGGTTCCCAATGAATTTTAGGATTGTTTTTTCTAGATCTGTGAGGTATGCTAATGGTATTTTGATTGGGATTGCATTAAAACTGTATAACAGCTTTAAAAGTATGACCATTTTCACTAAGTTGGTTCTTCGCATCCATGAGCAAGGGATATCTTTCCATTTTCTGATATCCTCTTCAATCTTTTTTCAGAGTACTGTAATTTTCAGTGTATAGATATTTTACTTCCTTTGTTAGATTGATTCCTAACTATTTCTTTTTTTTTTTTTTTTTTTGGATGCTATTGTAAAGGGAGTGGTCTCCCTAATTTCCCTCTCAGTGGGTTTGTTTTTTGTGTACAGGAATGCTATTGATTTTTGAGTGTTGACTTTGTATCCAGCTATGGTACTGGATTTGGTTATTAATTCTAGAAGTCTGGTGGTGGAGTTTTTGTTTATAATGTCATCTGCAAATACTGATAATTTAACTTCTTCCTTTCCTATCTTTATTTCTTTTATTTCTCTCTCTTTTCTAATTCCTCTGGCTAATATTTCCAGAAATATATTCCGTAGGAGTGGTAATAGTGGACATCCTTGTCTTGTTCCTGATTTTAGATTGAAAGCTTTCAGTTTTTCTCCATTTAGTATGTTGGCTATTGGTTTGTCATAGATGGCTTTTATTAGATTGAGGTACAGACCATCTATTCTAATTTTCTATAGGGTTTTAATCAGGAATGAGTTTTGGAGTTCATCAGAAGCTTTTTCTGCATCTATTGAGATGACTATGTGATTCTTGTCTTTGGCTCTTTTGATATGGTGTATTACATTTATTCATTTGCATATGGTGAGCCATCCCTGCATTCCGGGGATGAATCCCTCTTGGTCATGGTGTATAATCTTCTTGATGATTTGCTGCATTCTGTTTGCTAGTGTTTTACTGAGGACTTTTGCATCTCTGTTCATTAGGGAGATTGGCCTGTAGTTCTCTTTTTTGGTTGGGTCTTTCTCTGGTTTTGGTATCAGGGTAATACTTGCCTCCATGGATGAGTTAGGGAATTCGCTTCCCTTTCAGTTTCTTTGAAGTGTTTGAGGAGTATTGGTGTTAAATCTTCTCTAAATTTCTTGTAGAATTCAGCCATGAATCCGTCAGGACCTGGGCTTTTTCTATGTTGGTAAGTTTTTAATTATATTTCAATTTCATTAACTGATATTGGGTTATTCAGAATTTTTATATCTTCTTGATTCAGCTTTGGTAATTCATATGTTTCTAGGAATCTGTCCATTTATTCTGTGTTTACCATCTTATGTGAGTAAAATTTTCAAACTAGGTATTGATGATCTTCTGAATTTCCACAGGACCTGTAGTGATTCACCCTTTTCACTCCTTATTGCATGAATTTGAGTTATTTCTTTCCTTTTTTTGATAAGGTTGGCTAGGGGTTTATCAATTTTATTTATTCTTTCAAAGAATCACTCTAATTCATTAACTCTTTGCATTGTTTTCTTAGTCTCTATTGCATTAATTTCTTCTCTGATCTTTATATTTCCTCCCTGGTATGGACTTTGGGCTTGACTTGCTCTTCTTTTTCTAGAAGCTTGAGTCAGTGCAGCATTAGATTTTTTATTTGTGCTCATTCTGTTTTCCTGATGTGAGAATTCACCGCTATAAATTTCCCTCTTGGGACTGCTTTCATTGTATCCCACAGGTTCCAGTAAGTTGTGTTTGCATATTTATTTGATTGTAGATATTGTTTAATTTCTTGTTTCATTTCATCTGTGACCCACTGGTTCTTCAGGAGGGTGTTATTTAATTTGCATGTGTTTATGGAGTTTTTGTGGTTTCTTTTGTCATTAATTTCCAATTTTATTGCACTATGGTCAGATAATGTGCATGGGATAATTTCAGTTCATTTGCATATACCTAAGCATGTTCTGTGGGCTAGTATATGGTCTATTTTAGAGAATGTCCCATATGCAGCTCAGAAGATTGTGTATTCTGATGTTGTTGGGTGGAACACTCTGTAAGCTTCTGCTAGGTCCATTTGTTCACAGATTTGGTTCAGTTCTGTTATTTGTCTGCTGATTTTTTGTCTAGTTGATCTATCTCTTTGTGACAATAGGGTATTAATTCTCCCCATTAGTTTTGTTATTGCTTATTTGATTTTTCATGTCTATTAATATTTGTCTTATATAGTTGGGTGCTCCCATATTTGGTGCATGTATCTTTATGATTGTTATCTCTTCCTTTTGAATTTTTCCTCTAACAAGTATGTATTGATCTTCTTTATCTCTCTTGATCATTCTTGGTTTGAAGTTTCCATTGTCTGCAAACAGAATAGCTACCCCTGCTTTTTTCTGGGTTCCTGTTGCATGGAGTATCATTTTCCATCCTTTCTCTTTCAGTTTATGAATTCCTTTTTGAGCTAAATATGTTTCTCATATACAGCATATTGTTGGATCTTTTTTCTTGATTCATTCTGCCAGTCTGTTTCTTTTGATTGGTGAATTGAGGCCATTTACATTGATGGTTATAACTCACATATATTGGCTTGCCTTTGTCATGTTATTTTCCTGCTGTTGGTTCCCTGCTTTCCCCTCTGTTTAATTACTTGCCCTGCATGGTGGTTTCTTTCTGTTGTTGTTCTTGGAATTGTGGTCATTTTTATCTCTGTCTAGAATACCTTTCAGTACCCTTTGTAGGGTTGGTTTGGTGGTCACGAATTTCTTCAGTTGTTCTTTGTCATGGAAGTATCTTATTTCTCCATTAATTTTGAAAGATAGTTTTGCAGGGTACATCAATCTGGCATGGAAGTTGTTTTTTTTCAGGATTTGAAATACTTCACTTCAAGCTCTTCTTGACTTGAGGGTTTGTGTTGAGAAGTCTGCTGTGATTGTGATGGGCTTTCCTTTATAGGTGATTTGTTTCTTTTCTCTAAGAGCTTTTAATATTCTGTTCTTGTGCTGAATTTCTGGGATCTTGATTATTATATGTCTGGGTGTAGATTTATTTTGGTTATGGCTAATTGGAGTTCTATATGCCTCAGTTATCTGTATGTCAGATTCTTTTTCCATGCTTGGGAAATTTTCTGCTGTTACTTCTGCAAATGGTTTTTTACGTCATTTGTGTTGACTCCTGCTTTTTCATTGACACCAATTATTCTTATATTATTTTCCTTGCGTCGTCTTGCAGCTGTTGAATCATTATTTCCTGTTCTTTTGTTATTTTCAAGAGAGCTTTCCTTTCGTGATTGCTAGCCAAGATCCTGTCTTCAAGGTCTGAAAGTCTGTCTTCAGTTTCGTTCAAGAGGTTTTGCCAGCTTTCAATGACATTTTTAATGTCCTGGATATCTACTTGTATCTGTTTCATACTTTCTATTTCTTTCCTATATTGATCATTCACTGTTTCCATCCTCTTACTATCATCATCTATTTTTTTATCTATCTCTACTCTAGATCACTGAGCAATTCCTTTATAAATGTTGACTATTCTTTTTTTACCTGAGAGATTATTTCTGATCTGATTTCCTCTGTAGCTTCATGGATTAGTTTCTTTACTTCAGTTGCTATCATTTCAGAAATTTCAGGTGTGTCTCTTCCAATTTCTTCTATGTTGATGTCTCCTGGACTTGTTCTGGGTAGGCTGGAGGCCTGAGATTGCATTTTGCTTCTTTGTCTTGTGATTTTCTCTTTCAAAAATTTTTTTATTTTGTTTTCTGTGATGATCCTTGTGAGTTTTTATAGTAGGTAGTTATATCACTAGTATCAAGGCCTGTCTAGGGAAAGTATGTTCTTCAGGGATGTCTTCCATATGTAGCAGATTCTTGGTTTTTGTCTGTCACAAGATCCTACCTTCCCAATTAATTAAGAGTGGGATATTGGTATCTTTTTGGCTCAGTACCCAGTCCTTTGGTGTAGGGCTGTGGTGAGGTTATTATCCCAGAGCTTCCCAGTATTGTTAGAGAAGGGGGAACAACTGATTACAGCAGATATGACATCCTAGCTAACATAGTTAAATTAACAATAACAATAGCATTCAGCACAATTTAGAAACTGACAAACTGTGGTAACTATTGATTTTGTACTTTAGTCCATAGGAGCAGAGTCTATAGTTATATAACTGAACCGACCATACATTAGGAGTTTGTATAGAGCAAAGTGTTTCCCCTTGGTAGAATGGTTTTACCCTGTGGTGGTGAAATTTTGGGAGGATAGTGTATAAAACAAAGATAACTGGAAAGGAAGTAGAAGCAAGGCTGGAGGCCAAAGGATGGTCACACAAGGTTTGGGAAAGTAGAGAAGGGGGTAGAAAAGAAAGCATGAAGGAGTGTTCGAGGGATTATTTGAACTTGGTCTCTGGGTTTGGGGAATGGGATTAATTTTCTGTGACTGGAGTTCTCCCCAGCTGTTTAGAAAAGAGAGGGGAAAAAAAAGAAAGAAAAAATAAAAAGAAAGAAAAAAAGGAAGAAAAAGAAGAAAAAGAGAAAAGAAAAGAAAAAGATTGAGAGAAAAGGGCCGGTTACCGAGTCCTGGATTCTTCCCGATCTGGTTGCCGGTCCCTCGGAGGCCTCAGTCACCTGTTGGCTCATATTGTTGTCGTTGCTTTGGACTTTTCACGCCACTAGTCTCACATGTCCATCCTGTGTGCCTTAGTTGGGACCCTACTGTGTCGCTGGTGTTCCCTCTGGTCTCTGGGCCTTCCCGAGCAGTTCATCTCAGTCGTGGCAGTAGCGATGGGAGGGGCCGTTCTTTAGGCCTTCTGTGTGGTTCACCTGCGTCTCAGTGGCAGAGAGGCGATGGGAGGGGCCGCCCTCCTCAGGTTTGATTCATCTGGGTTCCGCAATGGTGGAGAGGTGATCAGAATAAGTGTTTTGATGAGCTAAATATCTGAATAAGGATGTGGTTGACTGTCTTCTGGATTCAAAGTCAGAAACTGGAGTTTTAGTTCATAATATCCTGAGGACATCAGGCTCCTTTTCCCCGCTGTCCCTCTCAGGGTTGGGGTCTTCCCAGTCTTGGACTGGAGGATTCCTGGGCCTGGCGTGGTGTAGTGTCCAGCGGTAGGTGGTTGAGTTCGCCCATCTGTTAGCACCGTTGAAAATCTTTTTTAGTCCATATTTCTCCTTTTCAGCTTCTGTCCAAGTAGGAGAAACCAATTAGGACAGTCTGTAGTTCAAGCTCCACCTCTGTGTGGTTAATAGAGGAGTACTCAGGCATGATTTTTCAAAGGCAGGGCTGGATTACACCCAATATCACAATTTTTTTATATATCTAGGAATGAGGGTGCTAGAAAAATTTTGAATGTCCACCAAAACACTTCACTGGTGTGTTCTGTGAGCAGATCCAGATTATGGACCAAAGTTCTGGAATTCACCAAACTGTGCTCTTGGAGGCATGCTGGCCAGTGTCTGCACATTGCTACATTTACTCTGAAAGCCTCTGAGCAGAACAGAAGCAATTGGACACACAAGATGTACACTGGGATGAGAAGCCACAGGCACCTATCCTTCTGTTGGTTTCTGCAGTGGGGCACCCAGACTCAGACTCCTTCGCACTGCAAAACTTCATGTGGCTGAACTCTTTTCCTGTAACAATGTTCAAAGCACCGTTGCTTTTTGTTTCTTGCCCCCTTTTTGGCTTTTCCCTCCACCTAGCTAAATTTGCTTACTTTTGGCAGGATTTTACATCATCCAGCTGTTCCCCCAAGACTGTCCCAGTGTGGAGTCCAATCTACTGTGAGACAAGTGCTAGGGAATATCCCCCAACTTTATGATTTATTTTTCTCTTTGTCACAGTCCCATTCTCCTAGGCCCCTGATTCCTAGGGAGGGTGCCCACTGCCTCCCTGGTAAGAAGGGGTTGTTGTATCCTGAAGATATAAAAAAATTAGAGGGTTTTCTGTTATTCCATGCCATCTGTTGGTTTGGATTAATATCCTGGAGTGGCTTGAGAGTGCTACTTGCCTCTAGTTTGCCATCTTGAGATCCCTCTGTAGCCAACTTTTACTCCCACCTCCCCTGCTCCTTTATCATAGGCTAAGCACTGGACACCTTGCTATTCCTAGAGCACACTAAATTCATTCCTCAATTTCAGCCTTTACAATTGCTGTTTATTCTATCATGAATGTTCCTTTCCTGCTTTCTTTGCATGTCTGGCTCCTCATATTATGCTGGTGTCATCTCAATTACCACATTTTGGGAGTATCTTTTCTCCTAACACTTTACCTGAATTAGCCCCCTATTTAGTTACACCACCCTGTTTTTTGTTCCTTCATTGTCTATAGCAGCATTTGCAAAGATCTAATTTATTATTTACTATTCATTTATTGTTTGTCTCCATCTTCTAAAAGACCATCTAACTTGAGGACGAGGCCTTTGACTATACTATTCACTGTTGGTTCCTCCATACTGCTCTCAGAGTATAGTAGATGCACACACTCAAAAATTATTCAGCCATTAGAGGATAATGATTGAATATCTTCTATGATTGAGTTACTACTGACATAACCAAATACTTCAGAATAATCAGATTTAAGCTGCAGAGCATGCCATTCAAGACTACTCATTGTCTAGCTAATGTCTAACGTACCAGCTTTACCATCTACTGCCTGTCTTCTTTAACAAGGAGTGCTGTGTGAACCACAGTAGGTAGGAAAGGTGATCTGGAGCTGGATGCTGCAGGATTGGCTTTAGCAGAAGTGTGTGTGTGTGTGTGTGTGTGTGTGTGTGTGTGTTGAGGATAGAGAACAGAGGACAGAATATTTGTCACTAGGGTGGGCCAGTGAAGGGAACAATACAGTTAGAAGAGGGACACTGGTAGAAATAGAGTACAAGATAGACCCAGTAACTTTACACATAATTCTTCTAATGTTTTTTATTTCCTTTTCTACATCACTTTCACATTCATTCTGTATCATTTGTTTTTGAACAGCTCTATGCAGCAGACAATGCCATTATTTTTACCCATATTTTTCAATGAAGAAGCAGGTTCCAGATTTCCAGTTAAATACAATATAGTGGAGCTGGGATTTGACATCTGCTCTTCTGACTGCCAGTTCAGTACTCTTTACAGTTCCATTGTATGTCACCAGTTCTATGTATGTCCGCATTGTCAAATGTACTATAAGCCCAGGAATCTGGATTGGATTCTTGTCCTCTCTTATTAAGCTAACCATAAAATCAAAATAAACAAGGATGGCAATGGCTTCATGCCACTCCCAAAAAGCCTCTCTGTAGAACATCAGTTGAGAAGCCCAGCTGAGGATCCATCTATGGTAGTGGATTAACTGGCACATATTTTCTAAATTGATGGGAGAAGTAGGACAGTCAGAAAAAATACTTGGAGTCCCAGAGACCCTGCCACTTCAGGCACAGAAGATCTGCATTTTGTCATGAATCCAAGAGCAGTAACCTGGGGGGAAAAAAGTAGCTACAACTTAATAATTCTTGAGAGAACTTTTCAAAGAACACCCTTGGGTGTTGAGGCTAGAGGTTCTAGGCTGTCTCCATCCCAAAAAATGTTATGTCCCTAAGAGAGGCATGACCCTAAACAGACCCTAGTCTAATTCTTGTCAGCAAAGATCAGTCAAAGGAGGAGCACTTAATTACTCCTTTCCATAGGATTGTGTCTTAGTTTTTGAGGGGAAACTCAGAGTCAAGAGAGCTGAGACTGGAAGAGCAGGATAGGAATGCAAACTGGCTCGGTCCTCCCGTAGTGACACTCGGATATACTCTGAGACTCCCAGAAAAAAAAATTCTCGTATGAATAGAAGACTCTCTAACCCACCTTCTTTAGGTCATTACTTTTCTCTTTGTGCACTTCACATTATTTTCTTGTTACAGATGAGGGGAACTAAGGTTAAAAGAGAAGTAGAGATACATAAGGTCACATAATGATTCATTGAGGCAGGAAGGGTAGTCCTCAGATCCTCCAACTTCTTGCTCTGTGCTCTTTATACTATTATGCCTTGCCTCTGGCTTGAAGCATAAGGTCAGGGACCATTTTAGAGGAGACATCACATTGACATCAACATCACACATAGGTCATACAGACCTAGCTTCCAATCCTGCTTCTGCCACTTATTAGCTGGTGACAATAGGTGAGTCACTCAACATCCCTGAGTCTTATTTGTCTCGTCTCTAAAATACAGTTAGTAGCTACCTAAAAGTGTTTTAGGCAATAATTAAATAAGGTAACATATTTGTAATTACCTTGAAGAGTACCAGTAAAAACACAGAAGTTTCCCCTCTCTCCATTTTTCTTCTCGAGCAAGTGTTACTCCTCCCTGTCACTTGGAAGAGGCAGCAGGTAGATTAAGGATATACAGGGGAGAGAGGCAAGTAAAATATTTGCTGAGTTACAGTAGTTAAGTAGAAAGCGTATGGCAGTGTGGATTGAAACTGGGCTATATGCTTTGTACAATCTTACATCTATTCTGCTTTCTGGATATCAGTCTCCCCATCTGTAAAATGAGAAAGTTGGAGTACATGATCTCTAGAAATTCTTGCCTGTTCTGGTGTGCAAGAGTTTATTATTTAAATAATAATAATGATAGATAAAAATCTGTATAATGCTTTGTGCTTTGTGTGGTATTCTCCTATCCATTTTCTTACGTGAGAATAACACTGGCCTTTTGGACTAGAAATGAGGACACTGAGGTTCTTGACCCTGTGTTGACGTGCACACATGGTATGACCTTAAGCAAGTATCTATATTCTTTGAATCTTAGTTTCTCAATTTGTGAAACAGATGGTATGAAAGTGGACTAAATCAGTAAGTCTTTAACCTATCCCATGAAGCCCAGGTCTCCTACAGAGTTTCTGTAAGGCATACCACAGTACTATGCCCACAGAGAAGGGGAGAAAAAGAGTGGCTTTTGGTGGGAGCGTTTTAAGTTTCCTGTGCCTGCTTCAGCAAACCAGGTTTAATTTTAACTGTTTTATCTATGAGGCTTATATGTACTGTTTTGTTTGTAAAGAGAGTTTACTGAGAAAGAAAAAACTTCACTAGTTGTTTTTAGATTTCATATATAAGTGAGATCATGCAGTATTTGTCTTTGTATGTCTGGCCAATTTTACTTAGCATAGTGGTCTTTCATAATGTCACAAATGATGAAACTTCCTTTTGAAGGCTGTATAATATTCCATTCATCCAATGATGAACACTTAGGCATTTCTGAGATCATAACTATTGCAAATAATACTAAAAATAGTTCACATTCATAGAAGTAAAGAGTAGGATGTTAGTTACCAGGCACTAGGGGAAAGTTGGTGGGGTAAGGAGTGATATGTTTGTCAAAGAATATAAAACTCTAGTTAGACAGAAGGAATAAGCTTTAATAATCTATTGTGCAACATGGTAACCATAGTTAATGTATTGTATATTTCAAAGATGCTAAAAGAGTAGATTTTGAATATTCTCACCACAAAAATAATTGGGTAAAGTGATAGATATACTAATTTGCTTGATTTAATCTTTCTACAATATATTGAAAGATCACATCATGCCTCATAAATATGTACAGTTATTTCTCAATTAAATATTTTTATTTATTTATTTTTTATTTGTTTTTTTTTATTTATATGCGGGTACCGGGATTCGAACTCAGGACCTCGTGCTTGCCAGGCAGGAGCTTATGCCACTGAGCTATATCACCGGCCTTCAATTAATTATTTTTAAGAACCTGGCTAGATGAGTTATAAAGCCTTAGACGTTAAAATGGGATCCAACCAAATATACTGTTTGGTAACTTTGTTTTTGTTTTAACAAATAAGTACGTTGTGAACATATTTCTAAATTACAAAAAAAGATATTGAATTTGTCATCAATAGCTGCCATGTTCCATTGCCTGAATATGGAATAATTTATTTAATTATTCCCTAATGTTAAGCATTTAAATGACTCCAATTTGCCCTATTTAAATAATTCTATAGTGAGCTACTTTTTTGTGTTTATCATATTACTTTCTTATAAAGCATTCCTATAAGTGGAATTTCCAGTAAAATGTTATACATATTTTTAATTCTCTTGAAATATATAGCAAAATTACTCCCTCAAAAATTTTTACTCCCACCAGCAGTACCTCTTAACCAACATTTAGCATTTCATCTTTACCAGTCTCAAATAATAAAACAAATAAAAACACTTAATTTATATTTATATCATTTCTAGGGGAATTGAACAATTTTTATATTTGTTTTTTTCTACTTCCTTAGTTAGCTGTTCATGTCTGTTGCCCATTGTTTTATCATACCATCTTCATATATCAAGAATAATGACCATTGATTTTTTTTTTTGGTGGGTACCAGGGGTTGAACTCAGGACCTAGCGCTTGCCAGGCAGGCGCTTATGCTGCTGAGCTATCTCACCGGCCCTGACCATTGATTTTAAATACTTGATGCCAATAATTTTTCTTACTTTTTTGGCTTGTCTTTAAATTTTACTATGATTTTTATTTAACATAATAAATTTGAAATATTTCCTAGTGAAATCTGTCAGAATGTTTATTTATGTCTTCTTCATTATCGTGCCTTAAAAACCCTTTATCTATCTTCAAAAAGTTATAATTTTATTGTATATTTTTAACAGTACCTCCATGATGTCTTCTTTTTTTTCATTGACATAATCCATCTACAATTTAGATTTTTAACTAATAATTTAACTACAGATTACCAAAAGTTTAACCAGTGGTTCTAACATCACTTAGTGAATAATTCATCCTTTCTTCACTGAATTGGAATGATGTGTCACATATACTGTGTCTATTTTTGGCTTTTCTGGTATCTTCCACCAGTTGACCTATACTCGAGCCACTATGACAGCAATATAATTGTTACAGCTTAATAATACTTTAAATTCCTGGTAGGTAAAGTTTTATTGCCCTTCTTTTCCACAAATATCTTGGCATTATCATACATTTTATTCCTCCACATGTACTTTGGGATTATTTTGTCTCGATTTTGTTTATGTTGTTTTAAATGTATAGATGTCATTTGGGGAGAACTGAAATCCTTGCCATATTGTATCTTCTCATCCAGGGTCATGGTGCACCTTACCATTTAATTCAAGTCTTATCTTACATACCCCAGTGAAATTTTTAAAAAAATATTTTACATAGGTCCTGCATTAATACTTACTCTATAAAGTGTGAGAAATTCTATGTTCTTCAGTCTTCTTTGTGGTTAATAATGAAGATGATGACTCAACCCTTTCTTTATTTGCATAATGTGATGATACTAATCTTTGGTAACTCCCCTACCTTACTTCTACTCCAAATGGTATTTTTAAATGAATAATTGGAAAGAATTTTAATCAGACCTTAACTCATACTGCATGGGAGAACTATGACTATGACACAAGACAACAGAAATAGGCAAAAATCCCGAAGGGTGTCTCATAGCATTAGTTCCTGGTGGAACTTTGAATCATACTTAAGGTTTATGATGAAATAAGATCATGAAGAAAGATACAGAATACCATTAGACAGTCAAGAATTTCAGAACCAGCTGACCTGTAGAGTATTTCATGCCAGCCTTTATGTGACCATTCACAGTAGTCAAGGGTTTGTAGTTGTTATAAGACAGTTTTAAAGCATTTAAATAAGTGGTCTGTTTGCAGTTCTAGGACAAGGTTTTATCTGCTTGAATATGAGAGAGGAATTTTATATTTCATCAGTCATTTCACAATAAAGTTTTGTGAGACTTTGATTATAGGTGGTTGATTAAATTTTGCTGTTGAAAGTCAACAGTGCCAAAGAGCAGAGTTTAATGGTTGTATTCTGAGATGACAGGGATTGGGATAACAGTTTGTTTTTTTCTGAGTTAATCATTCAGTCATTGGCTGTACAGCATAAAATGCTTCTAGAAACACCTTGGAGCAGGCCCAGATCCTTCTCACTTTTCTGTCAGCTGAATACACAGAAAGTATTCACAGGGCCATATACTTTATAGAAAAAAACCAAAGATCCTTGACTCACTTAGAATGCTTTGTCTTCAGATTCTAACCACCTACCCCATGTCTTTCTTAAAGGCAATTTTCAGATTTTGTGCTGGCTGTACAAGCTTGCTGTGGGTGGGTGGATTTCAATACTTTGTGCCCATTTCATGTGTTTGCATATATGTTACTCTGTGTATCTGTGGTGACTTCAGGTATACACAGTAGTGATCTTTGTTACTATGCTAGCTTTAGAGGACTTCCTTTTGTTTGCTATGATTGACCATACAAAAATGGGCTTTATCTCTGTTTGATTTTTATAAAATGCAGGTTTAGGAGTATGATCACTAGCAATTTAAAAACAGTTGGGAATCCCATGAAATTCTCTCTTATGGAAGTTTTACCTCTACTAGTTGTTATGGCTTGTGTCTAGATGTCCCCTCAATGCAGTCTTAGGTGGGGCTTTTTCAGAGGTGGCTGGATCGAGAATGCGTGATGCTGGGATTAAGGGCCTGTGATTACTAAATTAGTCCACTGAGTGGTTTGGCACACACTCTAAGCCAGGTAGCCTAAAAAAAATATAAAAGGGGCAGAAAGAAGCTACTATTGTCACTTGTCACTTGCGTGCTACTTCCCATCTGCCTGCCCTCCTTTGCCATGAACTGTTTCTCCTCTGTGATGCCCCTCTGCCATGCCACCCTGCCTTGGAGCCAGCCAACTATGGACTTCATCTACAAAATATGAGCCAAATAAACCTTTCCTCCCTTAACTTTGGGTGTCAGTTATTTTGTCTCAGCAACAAGAAAAGTGACTAAGACACTAGTGTTCTGTAAAAGACATATCTTATTAACTGAAGTATGACTACATGCCTGATTGTAGGTGTCAGTAGGAGGATACATTGGCTGAGCCCAAGTCTCTGCTGTGCCATGCTAAAGGACAATCAATTTCCACAACTCATCATTTTCTCTTGGGCATTTCTGGCTTTTAGTAAAGATACAGCATCTTGTTTTAAAAACCAGTGAGTAGTCCTGATAATGGCGTTATCAGCAGGATCTGAATTGTTCACCTTTGAAAAACACCTATAAAAACCAAACAGTATAGAACTGAATTAAACCATCTTGCTTTAGTAGTTAAAGTCTGTGTGATCAAGTGTTTGGGACCATTGTCTATCTACTTCCCTCATCTGGTAGTATATATCATGCCTTTTTTTTTCTTTGCCTAGAAACACTCTATATGTTTCGTTAATAAGTCATCTATTCTTGTATTTATTTTCCCAGGAAAACAGAAGTACCTGTGTGCCAGTAGAAATGATTGCACCATTGATAAATTCCGAAGGAAAAATTGTCCATCTTGTCGTCTCCGGAAATGCTATGAAGCAGGGATGACTCTGGGAGGTATGATACATTTCTTCCTCTTTCTCCTTGTCCTTCTCCTGCCTTCTCCCTCTATTCTTTAGTTATCTCTTTAAGCCAGATTTTCCTCTTTGATACTTACAAGGAGACCAGCCATGTTCTAAGTTCAGGCTGAATTTTTCATGTCCAATGTAGCCATCACTCAGCTGGTGCCTATATCCTTAACTGCGCCACCCATGACCCCAGGGTTCAACATAGGAGCAGGAGATGTGAAGCAAGGATCAGGAGCCAACAGAGGGTGATTGATGCTGGATTATACTGGGCAGGGTTCCCCGACGAGTACAGTTGCACTGGTTTCATGCTGTTTGGTGGTAGCCAGGATAAGGGAACTAAGAAATCTGGAACAATCATAGGTGCAGGATGACCCAGGCACAGGCTGGCTCTGAACACCTAGGAATATCCCTCAGCAAACTGCTGCCTATATTGTAGAGCCAGGAACCTGGAATGAGAAGCTGCTTCTGTTTGAAGCTTGTGACTAGGCTGCCAAACAGCCAATTTCCTATCCCACATACCCCAAGGATGAGCAGCCCTTTTAATCATTTCCTTTATTTGTTTGTTTTAGAAATCTACTGATCATTTCCAAAAGCCATTTTTCAGTAGTGCAGTAGCTCGATTCAGCTCTTTCAAGGGTGATCCCTTATCATAAGGCCGTTTGTCCCTAAAGCCTGTAGCTATCATGAGCATTGTCACCATTCCAGAATGGTTTGACACTAGTTGATGTACACTTATACTTCCCCTTTCTGAATTCCTCATCCCTTCATGTTTATATTTGCCCAATACCAGGGTCCTCCCTGCTGCCTGCTGCTTCCAAAAAGATTAATTTTACATGAGAAAATCAAGCTCCTTAGTCTACTTTGATTTAGAAATGGAACTCAAAAAAAGGCAAGCCTATTTGCATGCCCCAAACTATAGCCTCATACTTGATTATTCATTATCAGCTTAGAAAATCCAAGTGGGTGAAATCCAGCCTTCTCTCCTCTCCTCTTAAAACTAATTTAGAGCAATTGTCCATCTCTGGCTTGCTGTGAGGTGCTCAATACCTTGTCTGCTTATAGGCACATTTGAAGACATCAACTTGTTTTATAATTCTGGGGCAAGGCCATATGTATTCTCCCATGCAGATAAGTATAACATCCCCTCCTCACAGACCAGTAGTATTATATAAGCAGACCAATGTACCTCAAACAAATTGACCCAGGCTTGAGCTGAAATCAACAGAAACACCTCAAATAATGTCTAATACTCAAAACCATCACAGAAAGATCCCCTGTAAGTGGCTTTTCAGGTAGCTACCTCAAATGAGACTCAAATATTTGAAAAAGTCAACCTTGTTTTTGCTTACTTATTATACTCCAGAGAAATTCTACAATTGTGGACTGCAGTGCGGGGCAGGGAGACACAGGGCTAAAGTGGGGAGCACAGAAGGAAAGTCAGGAAAGGTGACAAAGGTATCAAAAATGAGTTTTCTCCATATAAACGTTCCAAGTCCAAGGCAAGGTTCTGATACACTCCACTCTCCAATATCAGCTTTCTGTGATTATGTGTAAGAGATGAGGGCTCCCAGGTAGAGAACTCATTGGCTTGCCATCTCTGGTATGAACTGCAAGCCTATTTTGATGTAATTAAAATGTAATGGTAATAAAAGTCCTCATAACATTTGATTCTGAATCTTATTTCAGTATCTTTTATTATAAACCAGTCTTGTGACATGATTACAGTGAACTCCTTTTCAAAAGTACAGGCTTCTGTAAAACAGATGATGTCACTACATTATCTAGCATTTAGACTTAAGGTTGTAAATTAATTTATTGGGAAGAGTGGTATAGTAAGTTTTTAAATCTGTTTATTGTGTAGAGTGCTCAGATATGAGTGGGTTTGAGCAACACAATGAAGACAAGCTGATAAATGCTGTGGCTGGCTTTCATTCTAGTTCCATTCCCGTATTTATTGAGTGTCTGCTGTGTACAAGACAGCATGCTAGGCATTAGAGTTTAGGCTGACAAACTTCAAGAAATGCTCACAAGATGCAAAAATTCTTGATGTGGTATAAATGGTGTTGCCTTTGGAGTCAGACAGATCTGTGTTAAAAATCCTAGCTCCTTTATTTACTGTGTATTCCTCTGAGCCTCAATTTCTTTGCCTGCAATTTAGAGATAACATCCTCACAGAGTTATAGTGAGGATCAGATGACATGGTTAATGTGAACATATTTGGTAAATGACAAAATGTTAGACAAATGTGGAGGGGCATGTTATGACAATGAGATCACTAATAATTTAACTGGGGAGGCTATTCTTATCACTTTCCAATGGCTTTTAACCTGAGTAACTTGTCATGCTGTCTAATATGTAAGAGTTTTCACAGGCAGAGGATCTCCAAAAATCCTCTTAAATCAACTCAACTTGAAAATTACCACCATTATTCTGTTTGGAAGCTGATTTTAATAATTAGAAAAGTATCTGTTATATTCAAGCATTGTGTTGGGAAAATTCCAGTGTTTAGCCTCTTAAACCATTGCTTGAAAACCAAACTTTTGTATTTTGCCAAAGTATCACCACATTCTCTGCCTTCTTGTGCAGTCCCCTCTCAAATTTATTGCTAACTTGCAAATTCAGTGTGTACCACACCTTTACTCAAACAATGGAGAAAAGAAAGAAAGCATTAATATACAGTGCCCCTTGAGAATACTTTAGCAATAGCCTTCCATCTTCATAAGATTTGGATTTAGCATAGATATTTTGATCACTTTGAAGGAGAATTCATAGAATTTAATTTCCTTCTTCTCATTGTTCAAATCAAAATTATGTATGTATAGATATATATCTATATATGTATCTATCTATATGTATGTATCTATAGATAGATAGATAGATAGATAGATAGATAGATAGATAGATAGATAGGCTCTCAACTGCCCATCCAGAACAAAAACAGGTCTTTCTTTTTATGTGATCCATTTCTGACTACTTTTGAACACCACATATTGCTGATTGCCTCAAGAATTTAACTACCTTACCTATTGTTCATTTGAGAAAACACATACAAATATAACTGTCCAGATTTATAATTGTCCTTCCTTTAGTGAATTAGCTGTGACTTTTTCACAGCCCATAATTACAATTAATGCACAGCCATCTCTCACTTTTCTTTGCACTTCTGAAAGACACACTCCCAATTTCTAAAATAAAACGAGAAAGAACTGCCTTTCATGCCATCTTCTCTACTGATCCCTTCCTTTTTCCCACTTTTCTCCTATTCCTGCACAAACATTATATCTGTTTATGTTTTGAAACTCATGAGTTCTCAGCTTTTAGTAAATAACATTAGTCCCTGTTTACTCCTTCTCCTGGACCATGGAAGGTTGTAGGTCTTTCAGGAATTGCAAATGGCAGCCAAATCCCAGAAGAAGAGAAGGAACATGGAGTCCCAGTGCATGTGAGAATCTGAGGTGTGCAGCATTTCCTTCAAAGGTTATTTGAGAAGTCTTTTTCCTACTAAGAGACCTGAACTCTGCATCTGAGGATAAAAACTTAACACACCTGCAAGTTTTAACAACCTATACGAATTCTCTATTTGGGAGCATGTCTCAGGGAGGCTCTGACCATGGTCCGATGTCATCAAGAATGGTGTAAACATCCGTGCAGATTCCAGTATTGAAGAGTCCTGATACCAGCTGTTTTGTCATTCTGCATGCTCAACAGAAGCTCAGCATTGCTGCTTCTAGATCACATGTCCTGGATGAGAGTGATTCCAGTGTTGAAATAGCATTCATAACATGGTTCTTCACCGCGTTCATTCGTTCCTTTTATCCATCCATCCTTCCAGCCAGCTACAAAACTAGTGCTTTCATCTTTCCATCCATTCTCTGATTTATTTATCCTTTTAACAAATATTTATTGAGTGCCAACTATGTACCAGACAATATGCTAAGCATTTAGGGCAAGCAGAGCTGAATAGTACATAATATTTGCTCATAAAGTTAAACAAGGGGAAACAGTGACCATGGATATGCACCTTAACTTTAAAGAATAAATAGGCAATTATTGAGAAGTTTAGTGAGATGGAAGGGAAAGGATATTCAAGGCAAAGAAAACAGTTTGAATAAAGGCACAGAGAGATGAAAAAATTCATTGAAGTTTTGAGGAACAGCCAGTAGTTTAATGTGGCCAAGGGTGGGGAAATTGGAAAAGCAAACTGTAACTACACTGAAAATAAACTTGCTGATTGTGCTCACAAGCTAGGATTTCAGGAATTAGAAGACTTATGACTATGAGACAGACATAACCACATATCATATTATTTGCATGTTTGGTTTTTAAAAGAGAATTAATAGAACCATGTATATTGTACTAGTGCAGGTTTAAATTTTAGAAGGTGAGACAGTAGGCCATGTAGAGAGAAATTCTTATCATAAAATTTTGCTAAATTTCTGGGCTTGGTTCATGGACCTAGTTTTCTCCACTTAGGCCTCTCTGTATACTAAAAACCTTGGTCTAGGGCAGCATTTTCCCAGTGTGGGGTTTGAGAAAACTCTTTGCATGACGTGATCTATGAAAAATTATTTCTAAGGTCAAATAAGTAAAAGAAAAAAATATTCTGATGACCTGAATATTACTATCATTCTTGGTAAAATTTACAATATATTAGTATATTGTAGGTCCTAGTGAGTACTGCAGTAAAGTGAGAAGCTTTGTAAGTCAGGGTTTCTAAACTGATTGAAACCACAGGTCCCCTCCTTTCATATAAAAGGCAAAGAGCACAGTTTGAATAAAGGAACAGAGACATGAAAAAATTCATTGAAGGTTTATGAAAGCTATTAACACCTTATCAAAAGACTAATCTCTGGAATACACTTTAGGAAACATAGGTATAAATAAAGACCCTATACAGTACACAATGCAATTAGCCCAGGTAATCCATTTTGTAGATGTGTGTGTCATTGCTCACCAAAAGAATCAGTCAAGAATAATCAAGAGCAGACTATCCTCATCATGTCTAAAGTATGTATATGCACCCTTGGCTTCTGAATCCAGTAAAGTATACCGTGTCATATTTGTAGCATTGTTTTCCTACACAAAGGAAAAAAAAGCAGCCTAAGTCAGAGCACAGTGTTGCTAAGTCACCTTATGGCTCCAGGCACATAATTCTGTCTCAAGGAGCATGCTAGACAAATTATTTCTAAGAAATAGACTAACCTCCAGCATCACATAGATTGACCAGTAATATTTTGGTTATCTAGACATTTCCCTCTAGAGTTTAACGGTCCTATTACATACTCTGTGGCCAGCATCTTGACATGGTGCTATCACATAATCTCATTGCTAAAATGGGAGGCCTAGAAGTCACCCAATGACGGAATCCCCTCCACCTCCTGTTTAGCAGGCAGCAAATGTCATAAAGAATTAGCAATTTGGAACTCAGTTTCTGAGATATACTCTCTTCTCCTCTGACTCTTTAGACTAGAGGACCCTTGAGGTTCTAAGGCTGGAGAGGCAAGCAGTGTCATTTCTGAGAATTGCTACTTCCCACACACAATTCTCAGACACCAGAGTGCTCTGACAGATATGCATAATGAAGGCGTGCACGGAGGAGCAAGATTGTCCCATGAATTTTTGTATCAATATGCACAACATACAACTGAGCACTCAGAACCTCTGAGGTTCTTTTTGTTTTTAAAACAGTGTCCTGTGGTACAGTGGAAATAATGTGATGAACTTAAATATGGGCCTTGTTTCTAAGACTTGACTCTGGCACTTTCATATCTTGATGACCTTTGGCAAATCCTTAGATTTATCTGAGCCTCAATTTCTCCAACTACACTGTGGTAATAATAAAATCTTATAGAATTGCTAAAGTATGTCTTAAAAATGGTACATAGTAGACACACAATAAATATTGCTGTGCCCACTACTCATTCTTTTTAGATGATACTTGGAGCTTGTGTTCCTGGGTACCACTGTGAATTCTTCTGTCTTTACTATTTCAGTATTGCTCTTAGTTCTTATTCCTTGGTTCCTTGTTCTCTGAATCACCTTTGAACCCTTGAAATCTTTTCTCCATGACCTATATCACCACTTCACTTGACCAAATACCTACTTAGTGATACTTTGGAGGGAAAAATATATATACTTCTATATTAGTCAGCATCCTCATCACTGGGACATAATACCCAACACCCACAATGTAAAGAAGGAAAGGTTTAATTTGGCTCAGATTTTAGAGGATTCAGTCCATTGTCGACTGGCTCCAAGGCAGAAATGGCATGGTGGAAGGCCATAGCAGAAGAATGCAGGTCACTCTCTGGAAACTTTGAAGCAGAGCACTAGGGAGGAAAGGACAGAGAACCAGATATAGTCCCCCAAGGTCATGCCTTATAACTCACCCAGACACACCCAGAAGTGTGCGTTTCTAATCTGCTGGGCATCTTTTAATTCAGTCAAGCTGAAAATCACAATTAACAGTCACAATTTTTCCATTGTCAGTTTAACAACCAAACACATCTCATCAAGCCATACTTAATCTCCAAACAAAAACAATAATAAGCTCAATAAAATTTTGCCTAATGTGATACAACTGTCTTGTGTACAACCGAAAATGCATTAATCCATTCTCCAAAATTTCAACAGTTCCATTATTACTCAAAATTCCAAGGTATTTTCCTCTAAGACTCAAGGTAAACTCTTAGCTGTGAACCCCGGTAAATTTTTTTAAAAAGCAAATTATATATTCCCAGGATACAATGGTACAAGGTAAATATTCCCATTCTAAAGGAAGGGTTAGGAGGATAGGAAAGAATAGGACCAAACCAAGACCAAAACCCAGAAGGGCAAACATTAAGTATTGTAGCTCTATGTTCAGCATCAGGGGCACATGAAGATGAGATATGAATTCCAAAGGGCTTGGGTAGCCCTGCCTCCATGACCTTGCTGGTTGCAGCCCACATGGCCTTTCTTTCTGGCTGCACTTGTGGCCTGCAGTTTTTCTCAGCAAACTTTCCACAGTCCTGGCATCCTTGACTTTCTGGGGTCTCCACAGCACCTTTGGCTTTATTTCTATAGCTTTATGCACCCTGCTCTCAGAGGCATATTATCTGGCCTCTCAGGACTTCCTTTGAAGTCTAGGTGGAAGTCTCCATGACCTCACAACTCTTTCATTCTGCATTCTTGAACAAATATCATCACATGGATGATGCCAGCATGGGGAGTAGCCAGGCACACTTGGACCATGGCTGTAGTGGCCTCTGAATGCCTGAATGTTTAGATGTGGTGAAATGAATCCAGGGAAACCAGTTTTCCTTGTGGCTCTTTTCAAGTAGGTGGACCAAGGACTCTTTTCTCAAATAAAAATTTACAGTTTTGCACCTTTAAGCCAGCAATGGATGGGATCTTGCCGATTCCTGAAACGCCCACAAGGTATATTTCTTCTTGTCTCATTTCAAAGTATTTGGTGCTTTTTGATGATGGTGCTTTTTGATGATGATAATCCCTTCAGCAGTCACACCTCCTTTGGCCCCAACTTTACACATGCTTTCTTTGGGGCCAAAATATAAGGTTTTCAAAATTTTGTACTCTGCTTTTGCCCCAGATATTACTATAAATCTAGCTAAAAGCAGCCAGTAATATACTTGCCATAGCTTGAATGTTAGGCTGCCTTCAAATTTCTTCTGCCAAATTAATTAGTTCAACAACTTTAAAATCAGTCTTATACAAAGGCTTAGGACATGGGCAAAATGTAGACAAGTTCTTTGTTAGAATGTAACATGAATGGCCTCTAGTCCAAAACTCAATAATCCTTAGTCCTATCTGAATCCTCTTGAGCTTTGTCTTTACTGTTCACATTCCTGTCAACATTCTGGTCTTCTGAGCTCTGACCAGAATTACCCATCAGGCTCTGCTTATGGCATTATAACTCTTCTCTACTGTGTGTCTGTGAACATTTCTAAACTCCTCCTGCAAATTAGTTCCAAAGGCTTCTGAACCACATGGTCAGTAGTCACAGCAACAACTCCATTTCTCTGGTAGCAGTCTTCAGCTTTTCCATCACTGGGACATAATACCCATTACCAACAACTTAGAAGAGAAGAGCTTTAAGTTGCCTCATGGTTTTGGAGGATACGCTCCATGGCTGGCTGACTGTATGGCAGAAACAGCATGATGAAAGTGTGTGGTAGAGGAACGCTACTCACTTCATGGTATCCTAGAAGCAGAATTGGGGAACTGTACCAAAAGGAAGGGGCTAGGAACCAGGTATAGTCCCCAAGGTCATGCCGATGTGATCCAGCAAAACACACCCTGAAATGTGCCTTACTAATCTGCTAGGTATCTCTGAATACAGTCAAGGTGACAATCATGATTAACAATCAGTCTCTCCAATTGTAGTGCTCGAAGGAACTTGTGTATGGAGAGACCAGACTGCATCTCCTAATTCCACCTAATCACATTACCTGGGATAGTATATATATATATATATATATATATATATATATATATGTTGAACATTGTCTCTGAACATTTGCTTTTAGATAACTATGGTTAGCAGTAAAGAAGTTTTCCTAATCATAAAAATCAGTAGTATCCCACATCTCATACTTGAGTATCTAACTTGTAAAATGTATACTTAATATTTTTGAGGTTTTAAGTGTAATAGCAGTAGAAAGATTTCATTGTTGTTTCCTTTGTTAATGCTCCAAAGTCTCCAGTTGCTCTTGAAAGAGTAAAATAATGTCATGGGCAATATCTTTTATTTTTATTTTTATTTTTTTTGTGGGTACCGGGGGAACGACCTCAGGACCTCGCGCGCCAACAGGCACCCGTACCGCTGAGCAATCACCGGCCCCTTTTTCGTATGTGGGTTCCGGGAGTCGAACTCGGGCCCTCGCGCTTGCAAGGCAGGCGCTTACGCCACTGAGCCATCTCACCGGCCCAATATCTTTTAAAGATGGCAGATGGAAAATGAAAAATACGTAGCACACAATAAGCCAAGTGTTTTTCAAATATAACAACTCCGGGGAAAAAAACTTTCATTTTTGCTGGTAGCTTAACTGCTTGTTTGAAAACATTTTACTTTTGATTTGTGCCTCCTATTATTACAAATTGTAAGGTACATTCTTTAAGATCACAAAAGTTTAAAATATTTTCATATTTTACTGAACTCATGCATAGACAGTTTACCTAAGAAAGATTCTCTTTTAGAAACTTATGGACAGAGATGAGGTCTTTGAAGATCATGTTGCTTATAAGTAGAACTAAAGGAAAATATACTATCACTCAGAAACCAGTATGGCATTCAGATTATCTGTCTCGATTATATTTTCATGACGACAGATATCTAAGAAGTAATCTGCAAATGGCATGGTTACCCTGGGTCACCTCATTTAGAATTAGGTTCCATTCTCCTCAGTTCAGTTAATCTGTGCTAAACTTTTCAGATCTCTTAACTCAGGCATAGAAATGTCTTCTTTTCCCCAGCTTAATATCTCGTTGGATTAATCCATCCCTCTATGGCTGAAGTGAGAATTAATCATTGAGGAACATTTTAGCCTTTTAACAGTCAGCAGTTAAAAACATGTAAGTACTGAGATGTACCTGCAGAAAACTTGGGCCGGAATGTGGAATTAAGAAAATATGAATCTTGACAAGATAAAAGGTCCCCAGTCCAACCTTGTGCAGTGAGGTGCCATGCTGGCCACAGTGAAACCGGCAGAGACTGGGGACTCTTCCCCAAGATGATAAATAAAGCACGGAAGCTTTGACTAGTGAGCTGTTAGGCACACAGAAATTAATTTCAAAGCACTTCTATTTCCAGGCTTAGTAATAATGTTGGCAATATTACGAGATTGTTTGGTTGCTGCAAGAAATTCAGAAGACCTCCAGTAAGGAGTCTTTGTTGATCTCTGAGTGGCTGTAATAAAACTGTGAAATTCTACCTTCCTCCTCTTCCCCCACATGCTCCTTTCCTCAAAAATCAAAAATAAGTTCTTGCCCATTGTGTGCACACACATATAAATTCTGTAGTATATTTGTCAATAAAGCAGAAAAGCAAAATCTCCCAAGTAAACAATTTTTCATTTTCCCATCTCACCCTCTGCCCTAATGGGAAAGAGAAATGGAAACCTCCATTCTAAATGGCAACCATTCCCGTTCCTAACTTTGCATGCTGCCTCCTATATTATAAGACGTGACTTAGGCATCTGATCATGGAGACACATAGATGCAAGCCCATCTTTACACTGCTACACTCAAGAGTATTTCTCATGGTAGAAAAGTCTAGGTTGGCAATTGCAAGCATCTCAATATGACCAGACATGGAAGAAAGTCTGACCTGCCTCAATTAAAATGAGGGCTCTAAAGGGTTCTAGTGGGTGGCCTGAAAAAAAAAAGAGATGGAGTCTGAAGCTTAGGAGCTTAAGCTTTTGTGCCTCAACACAGGCTCTGCTGTTGGGGCTGGGGGCTCCTTTCTTGGAGGATGACTTCCCCCACTGAGACTGATAGTGTTTCCCTACCTCACAGGGATGTTGTGAGGACGTTAGCTCTAGAATCAGTAATAGTTAAATTTTACATAGTTGTGAATATCATGCTTGTTGCTTCTTGTAATGCAGCTCAGCCTTGGCAAAGTGTTTTTTGATTATATTTGATCATATGTGATGGTAGGCAGGCACTGACTCAGGAGGACAAAGTGAAGTTCTGGATCGGTCACTTACTTTGTACAGCATGCCGCTGGGAAGAAACTTTGCTGAAGGGACTCAAGATGCTACTTTGGACAAGAAGCCACTGTGCCTGTACGAGGCTCCTATAGCCATCTTTGCTAATTTATTGGGTTTTTTCTTCACTTCACTCTTGCATATCTTTGCCAAGGACCTAGCTCTTAGACTCAGACCCCATCAGTGAGCTGAAAGTAGTAGCTGATCCACAGACTTTCAGTAAACAAGGAGTAGATTTCTGCTTCTTGTGGAAGAGAGGCCAGCCAGCCTATTTGTCAAAACATAGGAGAAGTCTAAAGTCAGACAGTTCTCTCTTTGTGAAAGTCAAGCTGACTCTGTTTCCAGGAGCTCCCACACTTGAACTTTCTATAACGAGGAAGAAGGAAAAAATCAGAGAAGCAGTGCCTATTTTTCTTGTTTCCTGTTGAAGTTGGGATTGTGGAGGAAAGTGGATCTGACATTCCCAGCCTTAGTACTCCCACACTTCCACACTACTCTCTCACATCAAATGCTTGCCTCTCCATCAGATATGGCACTGCCCCAGCCAGTCTCAAATATTGCATTGATGTAAAAGAAGAGGCTCTTAAAGTTTAATTTCTTACTTTGTTTCTGCCCTAGAGCCTCCATATTGAAACCAGTTTCTGGTGAAGTTGGAGTGCATGAGGCCAGGGGCAGATAAACTGAGAGGCAGAAATATTCTCCCTGCCTAGCCTGGACACTGCCTTTCTCACCCTCTTCCTTCGCCAGTCTCTGCTCTTTCTCTCTCTGTCTCTCTCTCTGTTTCTCTCTGTCTCTCTGTCTCTCTCTCTCTCTCTCTCTCTCTCTCTCTGTCTGTCTCTCTCTGTTTCTCTCTCTCCTTCAACTTGGCAACTTTCTGGAGCAAAGCCAAGGCAGGACTTTAGGAGGGGACCTTCCCTCCTTCCTTTGGGCAGAATTTTAATCTGCAGGCCAAGAAGAAGTTCCCTAATGTGGATTGAAAAGATAATGTGATTTATTTTTTAACTGCTTTCTATTTGTCTGAATGTTGCATATTTCTGCTAGTGAAATTTTCCTTTAATAAAAGCATTAATATATCAATGGCATTTTCTTATTTACAACAGACTGACAGAATTAATGCTGTTAATGCTGGGCCTATTTTTTCTTCTATTTTCCTCTCGCTAGCTTTCCAGGTCGTGCTGACCTGTTCAGCATGGACTGTTTCACATTTGTTTTTAATGTCAGTTTAAATGTGATTGTAAAAGCATGTATGCTCTCAACTCATGTAGTTACTTTTTCCAGTGGAAAAGCCCGGTATGCAAAAGCATTTCCAAGCTCTGCGATTTCACATGAGCAGGTTTTTGGTAATGACCTTGTGCCCCTCACTCAGGATGGCATCTGGACAGGAAACTCCTTTCTTCTGGCTCAGTAGTCAGAAAGAGGAGACTTGGAAATAGTTTCTGCCAGATCCTGTGCTTTGGCAAGGATGTGCAGCACTGCGTATCATTCTATTATTAATTACATTTACTCCTCCATGAACTAAAAACCATTAGACTAAATAGTCCAACATAAACCTTGAAAGATAAAATTTCATATTCTTTCCCCTGGCTATTCCTCTGACCCAAAATTTAGACTGAGAGGAGAATAGGAGTGTGAGGGAAAGCGCCAAGGAGGATTCTTGCCTGAGGGAATTTGGCATACACTTACTAATCCTACTTGATTGCACCCCCTGCTAATCACTCACTCTATGCCTGCTAAGGACTGGCTCCACTCGCTGTCTTTTGTCCCTATCTTAGTTCTTCTCCACCCAACTCCAACTTGCACTACTGACCCTTCTCTCCAGTAACATGCTATTTAACCAGATTAAAAATAAAGAGTACCACTGGAGAAGTCAGCCTACCTGGTTCTAGCTCTTGCTATGCCACTATTTATATAGCTCTGTGACCTTGGTCAGGACTTATCTTTAGCCTTCACTTTTAACAGTCTCATCATCTATAAAACAAAGATTGGTTTAGAGGGAGAAAGAAGGGACAGACAAGACCCAAGGCCTCCATACTCTACTTTTTGGAAGTGGAATCTTTTCATCAAACAAAATATGGCATGTAGTCCCAAAAATTTAGGTCTACCATAAAGCCCTGCTTCCCTGTAATGAAAGGAGAAGGTCTGTGTAGTCCCATGTCCAGACCCACTTTGCCTTCTCTCACGGCCCTTGAAAAAACTGTAGGACTATTGGGGCTCTCCTACGTTATTAGACTGATCCCTAGGGATCCTTCTAACTCTGATTCTGTTTTCCATGAGATTTCGGTCCTTGAAGAAACTTACCTGTTTCATCAGTTAACTTCAGAAAAGTTCACTTGCTTCGGATAAAGGACCTGAAAGTAGAGCAGTGCAGGGCTCAGGAGCTAGCAGTTGTGAGAGCCGTAGGGAATTGACTTGATGCTGAGCAATTCACACACCTTCCCTTTCAGATAATCACAACCACCTGTTAGGCAGAGCCTATTATTAGGATTCTGAAACGGGGCAGTTTGGCCCTCAATCTTTCATTTCATGCCAGGTACCCAAGATGAAAGCCATATGTGTATAGTTTGCCACAGTAGGCAGTTTTTCAGTTTTCATATGTGGTAGTGAGGTCAGATCATCATCATTCTACACAAGAGAAAACTGAGATGTAGTAGAAATCAAGGGACTTATTCAAGATCACACATCCCATAAAACTCTGATATCAGCAAACAATAATAAACCCTTTTGTTTTGAGACATGGTCTTGCTGTGTAGTTCAGGCAGGCCTTGGGTTCACTATGTAGCCCAGCGTGGCCTCGAACTTGCGGTGACCCTCCTGCCTCAGGCTCCCGAGAGCTTTATTGTGAATAGTATTTTAGAACTCTGCTATCAGATCTCTAATTCTGTTGTTACAAAGTTGAGATACCCAGATTTGAATCCTAGTAGATATAAAGAAGGCTGGCACGATTTAATCCAGAAGCCACAAACTAACTTTCCACAGGCCAAAATTCACTTACAGAATTTTATTTGTCCAGAATAGTATTTGTTTAGAAAATTGATTTAGACTTCTCCAAGGTAGGGCATCAATCACAGTCACTGTCCCTATCCCTTCCTATTTATATTCACTCTTTCTATTTATATTCTACTCTTTTGCCCTACACGACCTCTGTAAGGAAAAGTTTTTTACTTATTTACCTATCTGCCTGACTTGTGAAGGTATTTGGGGTCGTGACCCTTAGATTTAAGCATTATAATATGTAAGCACTGTACACATATGTATTCACAAATGTTCACAAAAGTACAGCCTAGTATGCTTTCACAGAGAATTGGCAGCCTTGAGGCTTTATGTTTACCTAACATTTAGAATTATGTTTAAGGGATTTTTTGATGGTGTTGGAAATCAAACGCAGGGTCTTGTGCACACTAGGCAAGTGCTCTGCCACTGAGCTACTGTCCCAGTCCTACAATTGCATTTAAGTTCTGAATTTAGTTTTATAGGCAGTCGTGTGCTGAGGAAACATATTGTTTTTCATTTCACAATGTATTCTCTCCTACCCCCATTATATCTTTTCATCTGTTCCCCTGTCAATCCCCACCCCTTTTCTAAACATTTTTATTAGTATATGTTTGCAATACATGCAGTTTACAATCACCTTGAGGAGTAGGTATTCCACTTGGCGGAGTTAGGTCACCTACACACTATTCAGTCCTTACTCTAGGATGGATGGAGAGTGAAGAAACCATTTTGGAGAGCTCACTATATACTAGACTTTCTTTGATTTAGTTCTCATAATTGGCCTCAGACATAGGTGATGGCACCCCATTTGACAAATGAGGAAACTGAATCTTGAGAAGCTAAACAAAAGGCTTAGTAATTGGCAGAGCTGGGATTTGAACCCGAGACTGTCTGACTCCAAAGACTACTCTTTTGCCCTACACCACCTTCTGTGAAGAAAATATATTAGTTTTCTATTGTTGCATAAGACATAACCACAAATTTAGTAGCTTCAAACCACACCCACTACTTAGCTTACAGTTCTGCAAGTCAGAAGTCTAGCACAACATGGCTGGATTCTCAGTTCAGGATCTCACAAGGATGAAATCAAGGTGTTGCACAGGTTGCCCTCTCATCTGCAGCTCAGAGTCTTCTCCCAAACTTGCACAATCATGGCACAATTCAGTTCATTGGAGTAGCAGGACTGCAGATTTCCGTTCCTGCTTCCTTTCTGATTATCAGCGAAGGCCCACTCTCATCTCCAAGAAGATGCCCTCTTTCTTTGTAATGTGGGTCCGAACGCCTTCAAAGCCAGCAACAGGAAGTCTTCCTTGTGTTGAATCCCTCTCAAGGCTCATTGAATGTCTTTTCAAGAAAAGCCCAATACTTTTTAATCTCACCTGATTAGGTCAAGCCCATCAAAGATAACTACCCTTAAAATTCAGCCATAGAAGGGGATTTGAAAAATCTTTCTCTGGTGCTGTAGAAATAACTTCCATAGGAGTCTAGTTCGCCAGGGCTGAAAAGTAAGCTTCCCATAGGATCTGGGTATATCAAGCCAGGTGCTCCAATCCCCTAAAGAGGAGGTATAGACAGGGAAGAACCTTACCAGGGTCCTTTCTTGTCATTGCTCTGACCTAAAAAAAGCAAGGTGGAGATGCAAAGCAATTTCCACACCATTAGAACTATACACTTTTACAGTGCCCTTTCTCCTCGTGTCACACCACTCAGTTTATGCAATTCTCTGCTTTGCTACATTGTCTGGCTAGCCTGTACCTCACATGGAAGAGTTAGATTTGACTCTGGGGCTCAGGTGTAGGGGAAGGGAAGGATGGGGGGGGCGGCCTTCATGGAAGTAAGCAAGGCCTTGGGCATTGAATAATAGCTGTGAGTAGCAAACCTCATTGTCCAGCATTCCAAGCCATCAAGCAACATGTTGGCTTCTGCTACAGAGAAAGAACAGAGGATCCCTCGGCAGAATGAACGGAATCTGATTTCAATTATGTTCAGTACAGCCTTCCTCTTTAGATAGACAGGTTAGAACACCTGGTGCGGCTTGGGCCACTGTGGCCACAGGGACAGCACAGTATGTGGGTCTTGGAAGCAAGTGGAAATGCTGCCTGCCTTCCTCAAGCTATATGTCTTATAGGTCCAGCAGAAGAGGATGTGAAAAAGCCAGCCAAGTTCTCATAGGCACTGCACAGAGAAAGGGGGATTATTTAACCTTGATGGATTCTCCCCCACAGTATCTGCACATATTGATCTTGCTTGTAGTAAGTTTGCTTAGGTCCATACGTCATGACCCCACTGAGATCTGAGTCAACTGGTGGGAGAGTAGAGGTGACAAACCATATCTCACTGATTCCACCAGCACCAATTGGTGTGTCCCTCTTTTTGGGAAAGCCCATAGATTCATCTATATATAATTTATTTGGATTCTTTTCCTCTTTATCAATAGTTTTATTAGGGGATGGCAAATGGAACAGCTGCTCCAGAGAGCAGCTTATATTAGCAGCACTATTCAATAGAACTTTCGTAGATGATGGAAATATTCTATATCTGTGTTGTCCAATATAGCAGCACTTTTGAACACTGGCAAAATGTCCAGTGAAAGTGAGATATTATATTTTAATTTTCTTTAATATTAATTAATTTAAATAGCTGCACATGGCTCATGGCTGTTTCGTTGTACAATGCAAATCTAGAATGAGCTCAAAGAGGCACATACCGAGACAGGGCAGGAGTGAGTTAATCAAAGAGAAAGCCAATGTGGCATAGGGAATTTTCAAATAGGAATAAGAACCCTCATTCTAATTCCAGCTCTGCCATTAGATTGCTTTGTCCTCTCTGGCTTCAGCCTCCCTATCTTTGACTTAGGCTAATGTCAGAAGTCCCAAAATTATGGCTAAGGACTGAATTCAGCTTTAGAATACATGATTTTCAGGACATTTTTATATATTATATGACTGCCTTTTAGAGGTGGGAAGGCAGTAGTAAGTGCATTCATTCCAGTTCACCAGAGCATCAACCATTCTCATATATGCACGTGCACATATATATACCCACCCACTATATTACTTACGTATGTATTCTATAAAGGTATTTAAATTTATGACCCTGAATAAGATTATTTCTAAGAACCTTTCCTGTTTGTCATTTTGTGAGTCTTTAACTATACTATCTCAAATCTGTTTCCATTTAGGCAGGTGACTGGAGTATTCCTGTCTCTTCCTTTCTGGATGTGATGCTAGTTACTGAAGTTTGGAAATAAGGGTGAAAATGGGAAGCAAGATATACACACAACCCCAGACCCATTCCTCAACTCTGTTTTTAGGCTAAAAATATAGGGTTTATTGTTTCAGACTCCTTGGGAGAAACAGCATTATAGAGTAGAAAGAACATGGGACTTGTAGTTGCAGAACAGGTTTATATTATTGAGTTATCTTTCTTGATAGCTGGCTAGCTCAGTTTACTCATTTTCAAACTAGGGATCAGAAATATATCTAGCCCCCTAAGAACATTGTGAAATTAATGATATAAGATGTTAATGAATTGAGACAGAATAGAAGGCCCTGAAAAAAAGTAGTACTTACTCTTATTTCTCTTAGTTACCTCAGGTACAGAGTGAATTAGACCTCTGTCCTCCCCCAGGCTAGAACAGGGGCTACATGGTCTGACAACTCTTGAGCTCAAGGCAAGAAAGTGCCAGTGATGGGAAGGGTGCAGCCTGCCTGTAGGAACTGCACTAGGGTAACCAACCCTGTAGGCATCACCAGTCTGTGGAGCTGTGTATAAGAACCCATGTTACTAATGGGTTCACCAGATGATGAGGTATTACGGGGGACAATGTTCTAGCTCTGGACAAAGATTGGCTTGGCCCAGATCATATCTTTCAGCCTGTGCTCTTGGTGGAATGTAGGAGTTGGCAGTAGCTGTACATATCTTCTTACTACTGACTGTGTCCAATCCCTGTAGAAATGATTTTTGAACAAGGTCATCTTGTACTCAGGGTTGGTTTTCCAGGCTTCTTTGTTATTTTCAAACTCAGTTCTTCTCTTTGCTCCTCTTGTACCACCTACCCCACCATTTTCCCCTTCCCCACCCTAGTTGTTGCTGCAAACATGTGATCCATTTTTGCATTGATATATTGAGTGACATTGATTTGTGTTTGCACTGAAGGACTTGCTTTTCTAATTAGAGCTGAAGGTTAAGTTCCAGATATGTGTCATTTCTTTCTACAGGAGTCAGAAACAGATGAGCAGTAGGTTTTATTGTATTTATCCACTTAAATTAAGACTCAGACTCTCTTTTTATTACTATTATCATTATTTCAAAAGAATTAGAGAAAAGTGGTTTGTGGTCAACTTCTGATGTATGTACTTATAGTACACCTGAGTTATGACCTTTTAAATTATTTACAAACAACACAAAATAAACATTGGGATGCCCAAAGATCTCTATAATGTGTGTATGTGTGTGTGTGTGTGTGTGTGTGCGTGTGTGTGCGTGTGCACACACATTTGGAAAAGATAGTTCTTAAGATTTGAGTTTCAGATTGTTATAGTTGTCGTAAATAATGTTATTTCTAACATACTTTCTAATGGCTGCTTCCTAGCATGATTCCCATTTTACAGATAGATGGTGGAGGCAGAGACATTTTGTTATTTCTTTGCTACAATTAGGGATTTCAGTCCTTCAACTTTCTCCTCTCTCTTTTGCTAAAGAAGAAAATCAATATGTATGTTATAGTATGTGTGCAGCTGTGAGTATAATTCTGACATCTGAAGCTCTTTAAAATATTCAGTGGCAAATAGAACATCAGAAAATTCCTGTTCATTGTGCCCAAAGTGGGGTGATAGAATTTAGTAGTCTGAAGATATGAGAGTTTTGAGGGTACATGTATAACTTTATCTCATTTCTATTTGATGCTTACATTTTCAAACATTATGCCATCTAGTCTTTGATCATCCACAGTAATGTAAGTGCCAGGCAACCATTCCATGTTAGGAGAACTTTAATAAAATGTATGTGTGAACTGGAGAGAATAAAATTCCAAGTTTGTGTACATTTTGGTACCCCTAGGAATCCATAGATGAACTCTAGTCTTTCTTTAATGGATCTACCCTCCTTGTATTTTCTCCCAGGAATCTGCTGGACATGTTAGACATAGACATGTTTACATCCCTTTCCTGATTTACAACATTCAGTATTTGTGTATTACCCATAAGATAGAGCCTGATTGTCTTAATATGATATACAAGCCCCTTTAAAATCAGGCCCTGACTGTGGGGAAAAAGGAACCCTTCTTCACTGGTGGTGGGAGTGTCGACTGGTACAGCCACTGTGGAAATCAGTGTGGAGATTCCTCAAAAAACTAGGGTTGGAGGTCCCATTTGACCCAGCTATTCCCCTTCTGGGCATCTTCCCAGAAGAATTAAAAACATCTTACCACAGTGATATATGTGCACCCATGTTTATAGCAGCACAATTTGTAATAGCCAGATATTGGAAACAACCCAAATGCCCATCAACTGAGGAATGGATAAGAAAGATGTGGTTTTTTTATACAATGGAGTACTATTCAGCCATAAAGAAGGATAAACTGGAGACTTTTATAGGTAAGTGGATGCAACTCGAGAAAATACTCATAAGTGAAATAAACCGGACGCACATGTGTAAGCATCGTATTGTCTCTCTAGTATGAGAAACTGAAAGAGTAAATAAGATCCAAAATGTACAATAGACATGATGAATCAAAAAGAAACTGGTCAATAGGAAAGAGAGACTGGAATAGGGAAAAAGAAAGAAGGGAAAGGGAAAAAAATTGTATATATATATAAGATGGTTAAGATAGATACACTACCAATTTTACTTAGTTCATTGAAGAGTAAGGTTTGAGCCAATAATGTTTGGACAATTGAATGCTAATGTCTGGTATCCTGAATAACTAACTTAAAGATAATAATACGTAATGCATTGACCATTATTACCCTCATATTATGTTGTTTTGAAAATTTGTTCTTTTTTTGATTTGTTTTGTTTTTTCTTCTCTTTAAAATAAAAAAAATAAAATAAAATCAGGCCCTGATTTTGTTTTCAGCCTCATAAATAGCTACCCCCCATATATATAATATATACACCAACAATACTGATCTCTAGTTGTTCCCCTAAACACTCCTCAGTGCTTTTGTTTATGCCCTCTCCACCCATCTCTGCCTGGTACAATCCTCATCAGTCTTATAAGCTCTAGGTCACATGCTACTTTTGATGCAAAACATTTCCTAACTCTTCCCATTCAGCGAGGTTATTGTTTTCCTCATTTTAGTGCCTCTGTTGCAGCATTTACCATCTTGATGTTTTCTAGAATTGTTTGTGGTCATTTATTTCTGCTCTATCAGACAGAGACACGGCCTGTGTCTTTTCTTTCACCTAGAAAAAAGGGCTAACAGTGGATGTCCACTAAATGAATAAATGAAAGATGAATATTTTCATAAATAAATTAATTGAAAGTCCCAGGTTTAAATACTGAAGGTTGCATTCAAGCATAGCCAAATCCAATGGCATGTACTAGGCTGACAGATTTGGGGTGGTGAGTCATTCATTCAGACAGTGTTGAATGAGCACTTGACCTTAGGGAGTTTAGCACCTGTAACCAGGGAGAAGAAACATCTTTATTTTCTTAACTCAGGCAGCTTTCCTACCAGTGTAGCTCTGCTATGTGGTTTTGGCCACTGATGATAAATTCAAGATTTTCTTCCTTCCCAATAGCCCGTAAGCTGAAGAAACTTGGCAATTTAAAACTACAGGAAGAAGGAGAAGCTTCCAGCGCCAGCAGCCCCACTGAGGAGCCATGCCAGAAGATGACGGTATCACACATTGAAGGCTATGAGTGTCAGCCCATCTTCCTGAATGTCCTAGAAGCCATTGAGCCAGGTGTGGTGTGTGCTGGACATGACAACAACCAACCTGACTCCTTCGCAGCCTTGCTCTCTAGCCTCAATGAACTGGGAGAGAGACAGCTTGTACATGTGGTCAAGTGGGCCAAAGCCTTGCCTGGTAAGGAAAAGGAAAATGAGTGCATGGGATGAAGGAGATTATATTTAGTGAGCACTCCTAGGGGGCAGGTACCCATTAACTCATGCGGTTCTATCACCCTATGGGAAATTTTGTCCATTGGTGGGAAACTTACTCTCTTTCTAATCTATCATTTAAAACAGTCTGATTATGAAAACATTATAGTTTACAGAAGTTTAGAGAGCCTCTGTCCAAGGATTCACAAACTTTCCTTCATTGGCCAAATGCTTTATTTCTCAAAAGCATTGTACACAGATACAAATGTAACAGGTTGATTTAAAGTCAGTCTTTGACCTGTGCCTTACCAGCTCAGACTCTCCTTTGTTACCCCAGGTAAACCCCCAGGTCATTCTTGAAGAATCTTGTGGCTCCAGGGAACACAGTTTGAAAACCAGTGAAGCATATGCTCTTTAAAGGGTCTCCTAATCCTGAGATTATGTGATTCAAAGATTCTTTTGAAACATCAGTAACCTATGGAGTCAAAGATTAACCTGCTTCTCTGACAATAATTGCCATTTAATGGAAATTTTTAGTGAAAAGAACAGTTTCCTCTTTATTACCTGTTTTGATTCTTATAAAATCCTATGAAGTAGGAGCTATTTTCCTTATTTTGCAAAGACAAGGAAGTTCTGAGAAGAGGTGTTATATAGTTACACAGCCAGAAAGTAGCAGGCCCAGGTCCCCTCCTCTAAATCTCATCTTCATTCCAATCTACCTGTAGTCTGTGGTATGTCAACTGTTCTGTAACTCTGGACTTTATGGTGAGGGGCCAAAGCTTCATGAAAGGCCACTTGGGTTATATGATGGTCTTATTACTATTGAAGATACTGCATGTTCACCATCAAGCCCTTATTTTGTATTTCTAACTCACATGGCCCAGTTGCATTCACCGGACCATCTCTAACACTTTCCCAGCTTGAGAAGCTGAGGTTGACTAGCCAATATGATCACTGGGAAGAAAGCCCAAGGACTCTGGCTGGATATGCACTGTGCCAAAACTGAGAGTTCACACAGGGAGGAAAAAATATAGGGAGGGAAAATAAAATGAAAAAGAGAAAGCTGTTTTAATTCTTATCGCTTACTCAGCTGGATGTCTTGATGTCCCATGTTTGATAGAAATTCAAAGTTCAGTCTTCGCAAACAATTTCCAAATACTTCATATATCTCATTTTATAGGATACAGGGCTTTTTCATATATATATATATATATATATATATATATATATATATATATATTTCTCAAAGCAGTTGTATGAATCATAGTGACTGCTATTTCCATTTCACATGACACAGCTCAAAGAGGTTAACTAATTTGTTTGATTGGTCACTTAAAAATGGAACCAGAACTTGAGCTCAGATCTTCTGATTTCTAATTGGGTGGTCCTGACAATAAACTAGTGCAAATTACTGTGGCAGAAATTATATAAGTGGAGGTCACTGGATTTCCTCAGCTTAATCCTCATCTTGGAAACTCTCTCCTTATATTAACAAATCTGCAAGAGAAAATCAGTTCACCATCCAGCTTGCTAAAGTAAATGATCTCTGACTTTGAGTCATTTGGAAGAATACCTTCAAAGAAACCCGATTACCATATTCATAAGAACTGCTTTTCGTTTTGTCATTAATCACCTAGTAGTTCAAGTAATTTGCTCCTTCAACAGATTGAGTTCCTGTCCTGTTTGAGACACTGTGATAAACACCTGGTCAAATGATTTTGTTTTAAAGGTTTCTGTAATGGTGAGGATATCTGGAAACTGTCTAATAGGGTACCTGGTATGTTAGTAAATTATGTATTGCCATAAATTGGGGCAGGTGAGTCGATTATATACAGTATATTCAGAATCAGATGTATTTAGTTTGGAATCCTAGTTTTGCAGTGATTGTATGACCTCAAGCAAATCACATGTCTTCTTTGTGCTTCTCTTTTCTTATTTGCGAAGATGGTAGGACACTAGCTAACTTAAAAATTGTCATCAAAATAGAGAGCATATATCATGAGTACATAGTACTTCAGCTTAAACATACTAGGTGGTCTGTAAATGGTGGCTCAATATTATGAAACTTGAGTGCTAAGCCATTGCTTTCACTAAGCTACCACCACCTTGCCTAGAAGCTTATACATGGACCCCAAAGTTGAATTGTCTTCTTCGAGGCCTTTGGCTGGCAGGTACACTATAGCAGCAAAGATTTCCAAACTGCCCTTGCTTTAAGCCTGCTGTCTCAGTCTAGAGATGAGACTACAATTTTCCCTTGCATATTGGTAACAATGACGTTGATTGGGTTCTAATGAGAAAAAAAAGGAATTGCCTCTGCTCCTTAACCTGCTTGGCGTGTTTCAAAACCTAGGAATGACTCCTCTCTATTTCTCCAGAACAGCCTAACACAGTGGCAAATAGGTGTTGAGTGAATGTATGCCTAAAGAAATCTCTGGGGTTGAGGCTACCGTCTCCTCAAGTCATCCCTTGATAACCATGCTGTCTTAGCAGGCTACTTCAAAAGCTGAGCATTAGAAAGAAGAGCTAGGTATCATAATCATATTAGGCCAATAGGAAAATCAACCTTCTGTGTTTCTGATGTGTGCACAGTCACTAGATTTGAGTACTAAGTAGCTCTCACTAAGGACTGTTAATGAATATTAGACCCAAACTAAATTTTCTTTTTTACCTTTCTCTAAAGTCTTGTGTGGGGGGAGAATCCTTATATCCATATGGACATTTTCTTTGATACCTTTACAGCTTACAGCTTAATCCAGACCTCTCCATACACTCTGACATTTACATACCACCCCAGTCTGCCTGCTTCTGCCTCTCTCGCATTCCCTACCCCATCCTCTCCCCTTCTCCTTTTCCTCCTCCTTCTCTCTCTCTCTCTCTCTCTCTTCCTTTGCTGACCATTATCTCCCATCCAGGAGGTTTAGGGTTCAAACTCCCAGGCCATTTCCCCAAAGGATCCTTGAATGTTTCTCTGCTTCTTGTCTTCCACTGGGTTCCAGCCAGTCTGTTAGTATGGCAGTATAATAAAAGTTGTGAGAAAAGGCTTGGGAGCTAAGATTGCAGACAATAGTGGTGCTATGAAAGACTCTGGAATCTGTGATGTCTGGAGCCATGGGACCTATAAGAAAAGGAACATGGGATGGGGTGTGAGTGGGCCGTAATGAAACAACAATGTTGTCTGGATAGTGAAGACTTCAGACCTGCATCTATGACTAAGGAAATGTGGTGGTATTTGTAGCTCCTGAGTTGTGACCTTTAGCAGTAGAGTAACAAAAGCACTGGAGCAGAGAATGAGAGCACCTAGCTTCCAGATCGAGTGTGGCCACATGTATACTATATGACCTTGGGCAAGTCAGTTAATTTCTCTGGCCCTCAGGGTCCATGTTAATGAAGTAAGTGTCACATCACTTATCCTCTGGGGTTATTGTGACATCAACAGGAAAGTGAGGGTCTCATCTAAATTTTGAAAAGCATTCTTAATGAAGTATAGCCAGACAAAATTTCAGGTAATGCTGAAGCTCTTGAGAAAAAGAGAGAGGAAGTGATGAGGTGATGCATTTATAACTTGAAGCATCCAACTGTTAGGAACTCTCCAGGAAAATGTGTCCACATCTGTTCTACTCATGTATTATTGCAGAGGTAGCACCTGAGAGGCTTTGTTTTCTGAGGTGAAGGAAAGTCACTTGGAGATCATCTAATTCCCATTCTACAAAATGGGAAAAAATGAAGGCTCTTAACCCATTTGTTTAATTAATTAATATTTCTGAAGTGCCCAGTCAAATATCTGGATCATGCCATATACTGTGGATGCAAAGATAAATAAGGAAATATGGCTCCTGTCTTCAGAAAGTTCCATGTCTTGTGGGGGAGACAGACATGTACATAGATAAATTCCAGTGCTGTGAAGTGAGCACTACATTTGGCTAGGGCTCTGTAATGTAATGAGAAAGTAAAAGAAGAATCATTAAGCCTTCTGCTGGTATATGTTTGTAAGACTTCACAGAGGATGTGGCCTTTGAGTAAAGTTTTGAAAGATGAATAGGTGTTTATCAGATGGAAAGCCTGCGTAGGGGAAATACATTCTAGGCAAAGGCAACAGTTTGTGCAGAGATAGCAAAACTCTATTGGCCTAGGAAAACATGAAATGTTCAGCAAATTTTAAGTTTTTCAGAATGGCTAGAATGTAAATTATCAAAAATCAAGCAGTAAGAAATTAGTCTAGGGCTGGTGAGATAGCTCAGCGGTATAAGCGCCTGCCTGGCAAGCGCGAGGTCCTGAGTTTGACTCCCGGTATCCACATTAAAAAAAAAAAAGAAATTAGTCTAAGGAGGCAGGGCGTAAAGGGCTTGTTTGTGTCTAAGGGGAGGGGAGTGGATGGCTGAAGGGTAAGACTGGCAGAACCAGGGTTCCTGTTAACTAGAAAAGAATGGAGAGGAAGTATGGGGCGGAAAGGTCAGAGAAAAGAGAGAGAGAGTTGGAATGTGGTGTGAAGAAGGCAGTGGCTATCAAGGCACAGTTCTCCATATGCTGATATGTAATTATGTGGTATTACAAAAGTCAAATCAGATCAAGGCTGCAAGGGAGATTTGTAAAGTGAGAATTGCTGTCTGTGTGGAAGAACTGATTATTACCTTGCATCTTCAGAAAGGTGTAGTGATCAAGAGCATGAGTTTTGGAGTTTGCCTGGGTTTTTGGAATTTGGTCTACCAATTACTAACCATATGATCTTGGGCATGTTCCTTGACCTCTCTGTGATTCACTTCTACTGATCACAGAATGGGGATGGAAAGATACCTATTTTATTTATTGTTGTGAGGATTAAACGATGTGATATAAGTAAAGCCCTTAGAAAAGAGTTAATTCATTGTAAACAATTAGCCTTAGATTATTATTCTCTTCCAAATAACAGTACCCTTTTTGCCTCTATTATCTCATTTGATCAGCTCATTGAGATAAGGAGGACAAGAAATATTAACCCCACAATCTAGCTTGATATTTTTCTCCCATCCCTCAGCAACCAGCACTGATGGTCCCTGTGGTTCCTCAGGGCCTGCTGAGTGCTAAAGATCCTCATATCAGCAGAGGCCAGTCTTAGCTCAGCCTATCAATGCACGGACTGACAGCCACCTCTATCTCTTCTTCTTTAGGCTTCCGCAACTTGCACGTGGACGACCAGATGGCAGTCATTCAGTACTCCTGGATGGGACTTATGGTGTTTGCCATGGGCTGGCGGTCCTTCACCAATGTCAACTCCAGAATGCTCTACTTTGCACCTGACCTGGTTTTCAATGAGTAAGTGCTCCTGGGACCAGACCTCACATAAATACAACAGCTTGGAAAAATGTGGTTGGTGGTGATGGGGTTGACAGTGGAAATTAGTACTTTTGGCCTGTAGGTGAGGCACTGGAGGCCTTAGCCAGCCAGGCAGTCTGAGGTGGCTTTGTCTGGCTGGAAAGCCAACTGGTGGGATTCTGGGGTTGGTAGTGATAAGGCTACCCGCTTCCAACCCAAGATCCAATCCTATTATTTTGGTCATTTCTGACTTGTTTTGTAGCTTATTCAGAATGTCATATAAAGGTCCCTTCTCTTCACTGAGCAATATACACAAGGAGCAGAGAGACTCTAGTTGTGAGGACTGAAGTTCCTTTGGTCTCTTTGTTGCCACTGAGGGCTGCCATCAGTCAACATTTATTGAGCAACTACTTTATGCCAGGCCTATGCTAGATACTTCCTAAATCCTGTCTCATGGAGTCCTTATGGTAATCTAATCTTCCCTTTTTGTAGACAGTCTTTTGTTTTTATGAACAGTGGAAGCCAGACTCAGCAAAATAAAGTAACCTTTGCTCTGCCATTTCCCTTTTCTTAAGCAGGTCTAATTCATACCTGCACTGCTACCAGCCCTGTTTATCCTTCATGAATTTGTTTGTGTAAGGGTTCAGACTTTGGAATTACTTTTTTTTTTTCACTAAAATATTAGTTCCCTTTCCCTTATCATCTTGGGGCAAGACCCCTGATTCTCACTTTTGTAATCTGTTAATAATAATAGGAGTTTCTTAAATGGTTTGTTACAACTAAATGAAAATTGATGGGCATGGAGAATCCGGCCTATAGTAGGCCAGAAATAATAATTTTAAAAATCCCTTTCTGATTCCTCTTTTCCTAATAGTGATAATCTTCTCTATGCCATGTGTCTGAGTTCCCTCAATGGAATTGTGAATGGAGCTGACCAGAATAATCTTCCCAAGAACCTTGAGCTAGTTTCACCATAGAGAATCCTTTTGGTCAGGGCAGGAATTAAACTTCCCTCTCCTTCAGCCCTTTAACCCAGAAGATCCTTAAAATAAAACTACAGGTCAGTGGTTCCTTAAACTATGGCTGTGCCATGCAAGGAAGTCAGTGTCCCCAGCTGCCCCTTGTTAACCCTGCCAGCCCTGATTGCCAAAAGCTAAGAATAGCCACTGGGCTTGTGGCATGACCTGCTTTGTGGTTTCCATATCTTCAAAGTCTTACCTGTGATGCCATCTTCTGGGGCAGACCTTGAAAAGCCTCCCTAGCTGTTCATCTCCCCATTCCAAGCCCTCACTGACCTTGAGTGATTGAATCAACTGCCTGAGCACTTGCTCCATCTTCCCTAGAACCCTGAGACCTTTGGAGCTCTGCAAGGTGATAATTTGTTATCCTCTAAATCTTTATTTCCTTCTATGTCTCTGAGTAAGCATATGGCACCCTACCTCAGCTTTTTCAATTAGTCCCTTCGATCTCATCAAAAGGTGCCTCACAGTGTCAGGGACCCACCAAGCCTCATAGGTCCTGAAATAACAAACACCCTTCCACTTGCAAGAACCTACTATATTAGAGCTCTCAGAGTTCCTGCAAACATATAAACTAGTGTTTCAAAATGTAGATGCTGGTGACATTTAGGGAGGACGAATTTTTCATTGTGCATGACATTCCTGCATATTGGAATATGTTTAGCATCCCTAGCATTTTCCCACAATGTAGAATTCTAATCACTCTGACAGCCCAAACTTCACACACACACATTTCTAATAGCTACCGAGGAGGCAGTACTCACAAAATGAGAGCCACTTGGGCTGGTGAGATGGCTCAGCGGTGTAAGTGCCTGCCTTGCAAGCTCGAGGGCCCGAGTTCAACTTCCGGAACCCACATATGAAAAAGGGGCCGGTGATATCGCTCAGCGGCACGGGTGCCTGTTGGCGCGCGAGGTCCTGAGGTCGACCCCCCGGTACCCACAAAAAAAAAAAATGAGAGCCACTAATTGCCGTTAGTCTCCTCAAGGTGCCAATAGGGTCATTGAGGCCCAAAAAGAGATAGAAAGGCTGGTCCTGGCCAGGCTGACCCATGTGCTGTTCTCCCTGACACCAAACCCTATTATCAGCCCAACTGTATTCTTTACTTCCCTCTTTGTGAAGAGCACATGTTTTGATGTTAATGGGCTTGAATCTTAACTGACCTTGGGAACATTACTTCTCAGAGCCTCAACTCTCATCTGTAGAATAGTGAATAATATCACAATAGCACCTTCTTCCATGTCATTTACTGAGCACTTACTATGTGCTTGAAAATGTACTCAGTGTTTTCCAATCTTCATTTCTCCTCTTAGTCAGTCTTATTCATTTCCATCTACCTCTGCTGTCCTAATTCTGTTCCTGCCTTTTCTACCCTCCTTTCTCCTTTCCCTGTCCTTCCTTTAACTCTTTCAAAATTCTTTTTGCCTGTTCTCCCTGTTTCTTGGTCCCTTACCCTATGAATCCCTGCCCTTATCGTTCCCCTCTCTTCTCCATTCCTTACCTTCTCTGTCTCAGGGATCCGCCACAATATTCTAGGAATCCTCCACACCAGGACCATTATTTCAATAGTAAGAAGACTACAGTGTCTTCACTATCAGAGGTATGGAAATAAATGGAGACCAGAGTAAGGTCAGGTTTTCCAAGCCAGCAGATCTTACTCAAAAATTCTACAGGGTGAAAGAGCTGAGGGCACCACCATTCTGGTCAACTGACTTGTGATATCATCCAAACACTTCCCCATTTCAGTTGGAACTCAGCATGAATTGAATAATTCTATACACCATCTGCCCCCTTCTTTCATTCTCCAGGAAAGCCAAGACCTCCCTGAGATAGGTTGCTGAGCTTCCGCCCAGAGAGCCCCACGCCAACTCAGCCTGTGGACCAGGCTAGGGGCTTGGGAAGCATAACGTCAAAACACATTTAGACTCCGTCTGGGAGGTGTTTGTCCTCGCCTCTAAGCGAGTGTCAGATTCCCTTTCCTTTCTTCACATGCTACTCAATCAATTACTGTCTTACACGTACACACACTCTTGATTTCTGAAGCGATGAAAACTGGAAGGCCAACTAGTGGGAATAAGGTGTATCTTCTCTTAGAGTTCTGCCATGACCATTTGTGGATCAGAGAGTCTGCTCCCCTACACCGAAGTTACCTAAGACTTGGCAACTTCCCCATATAATTTATTGGTGGTAATGTGATGATCTGCTCACAAGTCACTGTAATAAAGGCAGCTCACACGTGTTTTAGCTCTCAAAGCTGTTGTAAGGAACAGCTAGTTTTTGAGGGAGTGGGCTCCCTTTTAGCAGGGGACATTTGAATCAGACATTCAAACGCACTCCCTAGCACATTTGGAAGCATTGAAACTCACTTTGAAAGGGCAATGGTAGAATTTCCATGGCTGGGAGAAATGGCTTTCAAACCAAGAGGCAGGCAGAGGTGCTGACAGGATAAACACCTGTGGTCACTTGCAAATCCTGGTGTTGAGCTGATTGCTGAGTCCTCTCTCCTAGATATCCTCCAATTTAGGCTGCCTGAGAGGCAGATTCTGGCTCTAGCTGTAGTGAAGATACTAGAACTATAGCCAGGGAGACCATGTGCCTGCCTCACTGTGTTCATTTGGTTATGCTTTTCTGTCTCTGTCTCAGGAAACAGAGAGGACACAGAGAGCTGGAAACTCCATGTATTAACTCATATCCTGACCAAGGAAGATGAGTAGTTATCAGGATGTCAGTAATTTGGGGCGGGGGGGGGCGTGGAACACCTTGTTCTTTGTCACTGAAGCACCAGCAGGAGAAATAGCAAGCTTTTCTTGAAGAACCTAGGGAAGGAGGAAAAAAGAAATTTCCTCTGGGCATGTTGGAAGCCTCCCTTCATTCCTCTTCTTCCTCTGTGTCTTCTTCCCAGGTACCGCATGCACAAGTCCCGGATGTACAGCCAGTGTGTCCGAATGAGGCATCTCTCTCAAGAGTTTGGATGGCTCCAAATCACACCCCAGGAATTCCTGTGCATGAAAGCACTGCTACTCTTCAGCATTAGTAAGTGTCTAGGGGCACAGGGAATGCCCCTGGGGGCACAGAGGCTCAGAGGAGTATACTTTTTCTATTAAATATGATCAAGGAGAAGCCAGCCTTTGAACATTTTCCTTCTTCTTTCCTCCCTCCACTCTACCTCAGCATGCTTTTTCTTAACAAAGACCAATTTCATGCCCAGAGATCAATTTATTTGGTAAATCCAGCCTCCATCAAATTCTCATCAACCCCCAGTCTCTCCTTTGGGACTAGGCCTTTTTGGCTGATTGTATCAAGCCTCTGAATTTTTCCATAGCCTCTATTACAGAAACAGGCATGAACCACCTTGTATTTCTTCCAGGGCAGTAGACGGAGGAATTGCCTCCTGCGAGGCATTTCCCCTTCTACCAACAGGATGAAGTCTATGTAAGCAACTCTTAGAGCTGTTTTGGCAGACAAGCTACCTTTCTTTAATGTCTCTTCTAAGCCAAAATGCCTAGTCTCTGTGAGGAAGAAAGAAGGCAAAGTTTAATATCCAAAGCTATGTGTTTTAATTGTCTAAATCAGAGCTAGATGGCAAACAACATAAAACCTTAGTTCCTAAGAAATGAGTATATGAGAATACTAGAAAAAGGAAAGGTTCAGTCAATTTTGTTGATTTGACCTTCAGATTGGGTCCAGCTATGCTTTTTTTTTTTTTTTTTTTTTTTTTTTGTGGGTACCGGGGGGTCGACCTCAGGACCTCACGCGCCAACAGGCACCCGTGCCGCTGAGCGATATCACCGGCCCCTTTTTCGTATGTGGGATCCGGGAGTCGAACTCGGGCCCTCGCGCTTGCAAGGCAGGCGCTTACGCCGCTGAGCCATCTCACCGGCCCCCAGCTATGCTTTTCCCTGAGAGCTCCCTGGCAAACTGAAGGGCCCAAGTCCACAGACTTCAGTTGACAGGAAGCCAAGTAGATTTTTCCCTCCCTGTGGGGGTGGGGGGGTCAAATTTGTGGTCAGAAAACTTGGTGCTTTGTCTAATGCTCCTTTGTGGGCATGCTTCCCCTATGCATTCTGTCTTCATCCCACATCAGTTCCAGTGGATGGGCTGAAAAATCAAAAATTCTTTGATGAACTTCGAATGAACTACATCAAGGAACTCGATCGTATCATTGCATGCAAAAGAAAAAATCCCACATCCTGCTCAAGGCGCTTCTACCAGCTCACAAAGCTCCTGGACTCTGTGCAGCCTGTAAGCAAATGATGGAGGGTATCATCTCTGGGGAACAAGGGCCAGACACTCACTTTGTCTGTATCAGGGAGAGCAGCCTGATAGAGCCAAATGATAATAACACTTCTCTAGGGTCTGGCACCACCTGTTGGGAGGTGTTTCCATCTCCTCTGGCTTTGAGTGTAGTCCAGGAAGAAAATGCAATGGAAAAGAAAGGAACACAGGTCACAGTGTCCCAGCTGGCTGTTGTGAAAAGGGGTGGAGGAGTTGAGAACAGAGCAATTGGGACTCAGGAAAAAGCTTAAAGTCGATGAGTCCTCTAGGCAGACAAAACAGACCTGAGTGTTTTTCTTTTCCTCTTTCCTGAGTCATGTGCATGTGAGTTTGCCTCTGTGTGTGCGTGTGTATACCTGCGTGCGCGTGTGTGTGTGTGTGTGTGTGTGTGTGTCAGAGAGAGAGAGAGGGAAAGAGAGAGAGAGAGAGAGAGAGAGAGAGAGAGAGAGAGAGAGAGATCGATCAGTGGTGAAGAGAAATGCTCTGTCCTGAGTCAGAAAGCTTGCAGTGGTATACGACATCTATTACGGACCCTCAGTGATTTCCTAGGGACTGTTTCTCACACACACACACACACACACACACACCTCTCACAAGGCAGAACTAAGAATAGGTAAGGGGACAAAATGCTAAAAGGACTGGAAATCAGAGCTGGGGAGGAGTCTATCAGAAGTCATCTCTTTGTGAACTATGTTTTCTTTTTTTATTGTCCCCTACAGATTGCAAGAGAGCTGCATCAGTTCACTTTTGACCTGCTAATCAAGTCCCACATGGTGAGCGTGGACTTTCCAGAAATGATGGCAGAGATCATCTCTGTGCAAGTGCCGAAGATCCTTTCTGGGAAAGTCAAGCCCATCTATTTCCATACACAGTGAAGCTTTGGAAGTCCCTGTTTCCCTAGCCCACCCTACCCCCTTTTCAGATGTCTTCTGCCTGTTATAACTCTGCACTACTTCTCTGCAGTGCCTTGGGGGATTTCCTCTATTGATGTACCGTCTGTCATGAACATGTTCCTGAGTTCTGTTTGCTGGGCTTTTTTCTCTTTTCCTCTTTTCTTTTTCTTCTTCTCTCCCTAACTCAGCTTCAGACTCTGCTCCCTGCTGTGGCTCCTGTCTGTGTTTTGAATGGTGGTGTACTTCTTTAAATCTGTGATAATCTTCATGTGGCCCAGTGTCAAGTTGTGCTTGTTTACAGCACTCCACTGTGTGCCAGCCACACTAGCATTTACTTACCTTATGCCACAGGAAGTTTAGGAAGCTAAAAGTATGTGGGGAAAACAAAAGCCAACAAAAGACACAAAAACCGAAAAAAGTAAAAACCTTGCTAGGGCTTTTTCTAAATAAATAAATAAATAATAGAAATCCCCAAAGAAGCCAGAGGTGACTAGAAGCAAGTGAAAATTGCAGGCCCATGAAGAGTCACTGTTTTTGTTCATCCCCTCACTTCCTGGAGACTTTATTTTTGCAAAGGCTATTGCCATTAGAGGACAGGTCAACACCAGAGCTGAGGTGGGAAGACTGAAAGAGGAGAGGACAAGGAGGGCAGACGGATCACTGGTTCTTGCCCACAGTGTTGGCTCCTGAGAGCTACACTGCTCAACTGTAGTGCAATTCATTGTACTAAAAATGTGTTTCTTGTTTGAAAATTTGTCTGCATTTGAATTCCTCCCCCTTAAGACCTTTTCTTTCTCAATCTCTGCCTCCATCCTCAAATTGACTTTCAGTAGCTTTCTGAGACCTTTGAGCTGAATGTTCTCTTTAGCCAAAACTTGGCCACTTCCACTGAAGAGTCAGATCAGGGAAACAAAGGAGAGGAGCAATCTGACATTTTGGAAGGCTCCATTCAGATTCAGTCTAGTTTCCCACGTGTGATCCAGAGAGGATCTGGGGCTGGAGTCAGGAGAAGGAGGTAATGGCTTGGATGTTCTCCTACTTAGGACACTGAATAATTGATTTCTCAATACTCACCTTTAAAAGACCTATATACTCCATGTGGTCGTAAGCTTCTTCCACCCTCCCTTCAGTGTTTTGTCGGCCATACTACATGTCAGACAGGATGATAAAGCTTGTTCACTTCTTTGGGCATATTCACAAACTCTCTGCTACAATTCTCCCCACTATGCAGGGTAACAGGCCGGTAGTCCTGATGTCTATCTCTAGATTCCAGTAGTCCCAAAGCTTTCTTACCAAATGTGTCTCATCAATAGTCAGATCGCTGGAGCCCTTAGACAAACTGGAAAGAGGGCATCAAAGGAATCAGACAAACTGGGCATCTGGCCCTTGCCCCCCCAGAGATGACACCCTCTCATCAAGTGGATAAATGCCTACTCCCTTCTCCAAAGCAGCTAAAGCAGCTACCCAGATTAGGGTGGAAGAGAAAACTCAGTAACCAGGATTGGAAGAATGATGACCTAGAACCAGAAACCCTGAAAAGCTCTCCTTGCCATCCAGCATATCCACCTACAGAAGTCGTGAGAAGAGAGAACCAAGAGAAGACTCGTTTAACTATTATTCATCAGGGGCAAAACCTAAAGCCAGATGGACATCAACTGGCTAGATGGATACCAGTTTACTCATCCTCCTCCTCTGCTGCCGATTCTGGGCTCTAACACTGGCCATTCTCGCTTACCTTTCCCATGATTGTTACTGCCTCTCAGAGGAGTGCTGGACCACTGAAACTTTCCATAGAACCGTGGCTTCCTTTGGAACTGTCTGGCTGGTGTGACTGTGATTTGCTGCCACCCATAAACTCAGGGTATGTCCCTGGGTCGCTGATTTGATACAGTCTTCTGGCACACCTCTGTTCTGTGGATTTTGTTCCCCAACCCCAGGTGCAAGGTAGACTGTTCATGTACTTCCTTATCTTGGCCACTGCCTTCTCCCTTAGTTCTTAACTTCATCTGTTAAACTCAAGAAATCATGGGTCAGTCACCAACCTGCCCATTTCAGCTGGTTCACTCTGCTTGTTAAGAAGATAGTTTCTGAGTGACATGATATGATCTGCATGGGTTGCCTTCCCTGATTTCTGTGTTGATATTTTTTTTTTTTGTGGGTACCGGGGGGTCGACCTCAGGACCTCGCGCGCCAACAGGCGCCCGTGCCGCTGAGCGATATCACCGGCCCCTTTTTCGTATGTGGGATCCGGGAGTCGAACTCGGGCCCTCGCGCTTGCCAGGCAGGCGCTTATGCCGCTGAGCCATCTCACCGGCCCCTGTGTTGATATTAATAGCCAAATGAACTTGCAAAACAGCTTCTTTAAATAAGAAGGAAGAGGGGAAACTAAAATGGGGGATATACCAGTCCAAGACTGCTGAACAAAACTGAAGCTGATGGGTTTCCTTTCTGGGGTAGGGCAGAGTTTGGTTTTCTTTTTGATGAAATCATCTAGCTTAATTGCAGGATCACTTTTAGCTGTCTTAAACAGAAAAAAATCCACCACTTTTCAGTTAAACTAGGTTGCATTTTAATAGTTTCTTTGTATCTGTTTTGAAACCATTTTCATCTTGTGGCACACGGATTCGATTATATCATTCTAATACCTCTCCTTGTAAATACTAGAGGCTGTACTTTTCATTTCACTATCAAACTTTTTATCTTTATTGACTTCCCAGTTGTGACTCTTGCCTTTATGAATGTATATGTTTTTCATTTGCAAAAGCCAAAAATTGGTGAAACAGCTGTGTAATTAAAAGCAGCAACAACTGGATCAATCCACATCTCCAAGTTGCAAAACTAGGGAAAAACAGCCTAAACAGGGCTTTAGGTCTACTGCTTTTGCCCTGGGATTTGAGTGAGCAAAGGAGGTTTTAGCTTGGCTCTGTTTTCTCACAGTTGAAAGGAAGGTGATTTTTTTTTTCTTTTGGCCATTGATGTTTCAGTCAGTACACTTGACAGAAGTCTCATTTTTGCGTGTACTCTGCTCTACGAACAGAGTTGATTTGTGGTACACTGTGCTCAGCTGTGAAAGACTGGTCACTCAGACCCACTCACCTGGTGAGCTGGATGATGAAGATCACTCACTGGACAAGTCAGGAGGACCATCTCCAAAGAGATCTGCAGCGCTGAGTGGGGATGGAGAGTAAGGAGAGACAAAAAGGAGCAACATGGAGAAGGGTCTGTCTGGGCAGCAGACAGCTGCAAAGGTCACAGACTTTTTTCAAAGCGAAGAATTGAGTCATGCGTGGCAGTTTCAGCTCTATTCATTGGGCAGCTCACTGGATCTGGCTTCTGAACTAGGATGGGGTTACATTCTTTGTTCTACAGATTTTTTATGCCACAGGCAATATTGTTTTTCTTGAAAAATTCATATTCTTCAATTACCTTACTTTGAGAAAGGAATTGTTTGAAGGAGTCTATCATATATCTTTGAAAAAAATCAGTAATATGTATATTTTTATGTATGTTCACTGGCACTTAAAAAAAAGAAGAGCTTTGCTCTGTCCTCTGTCCTTTGGGTAGTTGCTGAGGTCAGTTTTTCAGGTTGAGAAATAATGTTCTGATGCCTGAGTCCCTCTCTGTCCATACTCCATTTCTAAATATATGTAGGCTTATATAACAAAATGTATTTGACTTGTATTTTAAAATTTGTCCACCGTTCACATGATACTGATACTACACAAATGACCTGACTTTGAGCTTCAAGTAGCTTCTGAGTGTTTGTTTCATTAGGCACAGCACATATATGGCCTTGTCCCCTTCTCTCCCTTGATATGAAGCAGGGCACAAAGGCCCAAGCAACCCTCCCCCACCCCTTCCCAGCTCTATGCCAGCACTGCGCTTCAGGAGACTCTCCAGATAGCCCAGTAACTCTCCCTGCATGACCCCCACAAAGTTCTGGAAAAACAAGGGGCTGACTACTGATTGCTCTGTGCCAGTTGCCCAGGTGAGAGGGTACTTGGCCAAGGGCATGGTTTTTATGCTTGACCCTCAGTAGGAGATCACAGGAAACAGAAATGCTAAAGTACGAGATCAAATCCAGATTTAAAGTCGAAAGAAGCCATTTTGCAATGTGAAATTTCTTGGAAAAGGAAGTTTCTAGTGCTACTGCCTTTATAGGCAGATCTGTTCTCACCGCTGATCTCTCTGAAAATCTTTGAAACCAGTTTTTTTTTTTTTTAAGGAAAGACATAGAGATGAAAGTATCACAGTATGTAACCAAATATTAAATTGTATCTAAGATACCAAAATTTTTAAGGGCAGGAGGGAGTAAGCATTACTGCCTCTTTGGTAAGCTTTCCAAAGACAGACAAAAGAACTTTGCTGGTGACTGAATTATAAGAGTTTTATGGGGTTTTCCACCCTCACAATATTCATATTTGGAAGGGTTGAAGATAATTTGGAAAATGGGATTATGGGTCCTTCACTAAGTGATTTTATAAATAGAACTAGCTTTCCTTTTCTCTAGTAGTTGCTGAACAAATTCTTAAAGCTCTATCACTGCATGGTTGGAAATGGAGCTGGTCTTGGCCACTGTGTCTGCTAGTGCCCATGTTATCTTATGTAAAGATGTGAAACCTTTGCTGAGAAGAGGAGCATTAGATTTTGCACTAGAAGGACAACAGACAGAAACTCTTTCTGCCCAGTTTGGACAGCACAAAAAGTTCTCTGCAGTTTGAGGCGGAAGGTTGAAATATATTGTAAATGAGTATTTGTATCCATGTTTTAAAAACTGAATTATATATATATATATATAGATATAATGTGTTCTAAAGCTTTATCTTTCTCTGCACCTTTATATTTGGTTCCAGGTCATATCTGATGCCTTGTACTTGTAAGAGAGGCTGCAGTTACATTTTGGAAACTCTCTCAGAATGGACAAGACACCTGGATTGATCAGATAACAAAGATTTCTGCCCCTCTTGGGCCTGATGCAAGGCCTTACAAAGGGGTCGGAGGGGAAAAAGGGTAGGGTACATGATGTATTGCACTTTACTAGTCTAAGACAGATGAATGTGGAAAGGGTGATGACTCTTTGGAACTGGCTGGAATTTACCACAGGGAAGAGCCAGACTTGGGGCCAAAAGTCCACCCAACTGATTGGCCAGTGTTCTTTTAATGGGACCTGAGCTATTGGGAAAAGAAAGCATATTCCTTTGTCTTCACCATTCTTGTGAGAGAAGGGTAGTTGCCTGCACTTGGGAACCTGGAACAAATGCTCCATCTTTTACACCAGTTCTCTCCCCTGTGATTGAGGTGCTATTGCTACTGGGTGTCTGTATGCTCTAATTCTGGTTTTGGATATGTTTTGTAAAGATTTGAAAATTGAAAACGTGTTTTTCTCTGTTAAAATTTATCAGTGTACTGGAAGTTGTATTTTGGTAGTACAGGTCCACCTCTGCCCAAGGGTAGAGATTGTTTCTCTTCAGTAAAGAGTTTGACACTGGAGTCTGTTGCCCAGGGCCTCCCAACTCTCAACCATTTCTAGGTGAAGGCAGAAAAATCCACGTTAGTCACTTCTCTTTAGACACTTAAGGTAAGATAACAAATCACTTAATTCCCCTGTCCCTCAAAAGAGTGATAGATATTTGAATTTAGCAGGTAAATTTTTACAGTAAAACTCAGGTTTTGATCCAGCTTTAATTTTACTCCCTCCAATCTGGCCTGAAAATAGCTAATATGTGTTTGTTTTCCAGTCCTAATTCATTTAGCAGGGATCCAGGTTCCTTTCCTTCCCCCATTTATCTCCTAATCTTTTGTGGAATTAAATAAACATCTGTGGAATGGGTGGCCTGTGGCCTGCAAAAGTTCCCACATAAGCTACTTAGCAAAACCATTATGTAGCTGCAGTTTCCATTCGCCACCGAAGACTGGAACACACATATGCATACTCCAAAGGATAGATAATTCTGAAATGCTGCTGCTTCTCCAGTGGCACCCTCCTTGGCTGACTGCTTACTCACAGTTTGAGATTCTATACTCTGCATAATAGACAAGCCCAGCTTGCAGTCCCACAACCTCAGCCTTCAGTGCTAACTGTCCTACAGTGAAGTGCCACTTGGGTGCTGAGAGCAGTCACAACTGGGATGACCCAAGTCAAAAATAAATACATAAAAGTCCCCTCACCACCTAATGACACCTTTCTGCTTTCCCTTAGAAGGGACATTGACTCGGGAGTGCCTTGGATATAACATTCTTGTGCTGTCCTTGAGATTAATTTGGCAGCAGGCGGGAGAAGATTATGTAACCAGAGATAAAAATTAATATTTTGATGTTGAGAGAAAAACCATTATTCAAAAAAATTTAAAAGAAACAATTTTGCTTGAAACTTCTTTCAATGGGGCTTCAGTTCTCACAGTGGCTCTTGGCCTCCACTGGGCAGCAGGACCAGCCCCAAGTGCTAGTGTTCTGTGCTCTTTTTGTAATCTCGAAATCTTTTGTTGCTCTAAATATAATTAAAATGGCAGAAACTTGTTTGTTGGAATACATGTGTGACTCTGGGTTTGTCTTTGCCTCTGCTTTCAGAAATATCCTTTGTGTGAAATACTGGCCTACTGATCTGCCAACTAAAACTTGGCCTCAGCCCCTGTTGTGACTGCAGGCTCAAGTTATTGTTAACAGAGACCTAAGAAAAGCTGCTTATGTCCTCTTATCACTGTTAATTTGTTAAAACATAAAACATCTACCATTTCAGATCAATCTCATTAGTACTTTTAATTAACCCATTTTATTCACTGTCTTTATTGAAATTAACTGTTGATATCATGCTCAGTGGCCTTTTATGCTACCTTTATTCTCACGTATTTTTAAAAATCGTTGTACAGAGATTATACATTTGCCTTAGGTTAACCTGGAAACGCCAAAATAGCAGAGGACCTGGATTAGAACACACAGATGGATGTTAGCAGCTCATCACAACCTTTCATAAGAAACTCCGAGCTTATCAGCCAAGGGAACCACACAAAACTCAGCTGCTCACCCTCACATCATCATACTTGTAAAAGCATAAAATGGTGGCATCACTGCCCAGTTTGAACCAAGCTGCAGGGAAAGAATGGGCACACTCACATCTTCAGTTTTTCGGGTGCCATACCTTTCTCAACTATGCAGACAAAATCCAAGCCAGCCTTCTTTTGGGTTCTTCAGTTCAAACAAAGTCCTTTCCTGTGGCCTCTCGATGTGAATGCTTATGAGATCCCAAGTTGGATTTCTGGACTTGAGGCACTGGCCATCGATGAGGTGTTAGAGGTGTCATGATGAATAATTAAAAATATTTTCTATTTCTCAGTGTTCTCACCTGTAAGGGGTTGCTACAATGCCTCCCTCCTGGGCTGAGTTGGTAATTCACAGAGCACATATGTGATGCAGCTGGTGAGCTATTTGCTTTGCCTTTGTTCCTTGTTAAAATGCCAGAACTCCTGACAGGGATCCCACATTGAGCCATATTTATCAATCATCACCTCAGAGTGCATGGATTTCTCAGATTTTTCCTGAGCTCAGATTATTGAGATGTGCATCTGTCTATCTAGGAAAAGAAAGAGACTGTGTGTGTTCATGGATTTTATATGTACATCAAAGCCTGCCTCCAGAGGAGTTCCCAAACCACCACTGTTTAGGTCTTCTTTCTTTGCATCTACGGAGAATGACCTATGGGCCACATTATTTGGCTTCACTCACAGCTCAGTTCCTGCCTAAAGATGCAAGGTGGTTAACATCCACCATAAGTTTTCCAAGAAGTAGCAAAACACAGAGATCAAGGGGCCACAGGATACATAATAAATTGAAAAGATCCTAGAGGTAAGAGTACTGTATGTGACTTAGTGTCACATGACTAGTACATAGCTAAGATTCTGGTCTGATAATTCACTGTATGCCAATAGGCAGCCTTTTCTGTACCTCAAATTCTCTATAAAATGTGTATTGGAAGGTATGGAGAACTAGATGAGATGGAAAGTCTCTTCCAGTATGGGTACCATGGTACTACAAACTACATTACCTTTCTTAATCATGACCTGAGAGGAAAAAGAAGGACTTTTGCTACCCCTAGAACACAATTTTGCCTAGAATTCCCATGTTTGTACTCAGCAAACTTTTACAGAACAAATGGAGGCAGAGAAGCAAAACAACATTGAGTCTTCTGTGACAGCTTCAATTTGTTGATGGTTAGGGAAAGGGCTTAAAAGTGAAATAATTTGTTTATCTCACAAATAGCAAAATAAGTAGTAGTTAAGTGCACTCCGTGCATTGTCTGTGCCTTCCTTGCATTTAGTCTATTAACGCCTTTGGCTGAACTAGGCTAGGACTTTAACCTATCACACCCATCCTCAACCTTCCACATTATTCCCTCTGAAGATTGGGCTGACCTTTGATTTACAATTGCTACACTTAAGAACTAGAAGGAATGTTAGACATTGTCTACCCCGAACTTTTCATATGTCACATGAGAAAGCTTGGCCAAAATACTTACTGAATGTTATTGTGACCTAGGGCCTGTTGCAAGGGGCCAGCCCTAGAACACCAATTTCATGGCCCCTTCATTTGCATACAGGCAGCATGCCAAGGTGGTGGGATATCTGAAAAAACATCTACCATTCCTGTTCATGCTGCTTCAGAGCCTTGATCAGAGAGCTTCCACCGGTTGTCGTGTGGCCCCCATGTACACTGATAAAGAATCCACTCCAACCATAGAAACTTCTTCACCTTCCACCCACTCAAAAAGGTTTTCTACATATCACTGGGGTGTGGCAAGAGAAGCAAAGAAGTGTTGGAGCCGCAATAGGAACTGCAGAAGCAATGAAAGACACTTAAAAGACACTGAGGTATAAGAACTTGGCTTTCTGAATTAAGAGGCAGATGTAAACTGTTTAAATCTTCAGGTTATCCTGCTACCAGTTCTGTTTTTTTGTTTTGTTTTGTTTTTTGTTTTTTTCAGACCACAACTTTCCCTCTTCCATTAGCTTCTGGGTGGCTTTAAAGGAGAGGTTATTTGCGGGTCTTGGTCCAGATTCCAACCTGCAAAGCTGCATATGGAACAAACTGCTTTAAGTCAGGCTACGCAAACAACCCTTCCCACACCCCCACTGGAGTCTCAGACTAGAAAACAGGACAGCAGAGCAGGCACATGTTATGAGAGGCACATCACCCACCACATGGGCAATGACACTTGTCCTCAAAGGAAGCAAGTCTTTTTGCTGTGTGCACAAAGTGGTAAGGTTGACTAATGTCAGAGTCGAACTACCATTGTAAAAGAATCCTATCACCTCAACAGACTGTAGAGACCTCTCGCCTCACAAGGGCACAATATCTAGTGCTCCCCTCATTCATTTGTTCTTTCTCTTGTTCAACAATATCTATTTATGTGACAACTCTGTGCCCTGTACAAGAAGACAGACATGGTATTTACCCTGATGGATCTCTTAGTCTACTGGGGGTAGACAAAGACACAGAAAATTATAATATCGTGCAATGGTTGCTATGGCAAGGGATGCTCAGGGTTACTTGAGTTCCACAGAAGTAGGATACCTACTCAACCTCTTTGGAAAGTCAAGGACGAGCTTCTTATAGAAACCTAGGTTGTGACCCAAGTCAAGGTGAGGCTTGGGGTGGAGAAAAGGGCATTCTTCCTGGGTGAAAGACAACAACCTTGTAATGGAAACTAAATAGTCTGAGAAGAGTTTGAAGGCAGATCTGACTGCAGGGTGAGGGTAGAAAAGGAAGCACAAACAAAGCCAACTAAGAGTTTGGCTTTTATCCCCACAGTACCGGGAAGACATAGAAACCCTTACCAGAATTTCAGTTTCCAGAACACTGTCAGACACATGGTCTCATCTAAACCTCATAACACCCCAAGGAGGCAGGCAGACCAGGGATCAACTGTTTTGCAGAGAGGGAAACTGAGGCTCATCAAGCTGAAGAAATGACTGCCCAAAGGCTGCTCGTGAGTAATTCATGGCCGTATGTCTCCTGATTTTCAGTCTCTGTCTCCTCACAGTACACCAACCTATAAAAGACTTCAGGACCTGGAAGTGCAGTTCTCAGAATGCATATACAAATGTCTCAGTGATGACAACATGCAGTGCCCACTACCCTACCTTCACCTACCATGGCCTTCCTTGGGTGATATGCATTGGCACGAGGCTCCCAAATAGCAGGAAGAAAACCCCAGAGGGGAGCAGTAACATCATCTTATGGGGTAGTAGAGGCTGTGGGAAGCCAACTAAATTGACATTCGTTGGGTTGCAGGGACTCAATCATTTATCCAAACAAACAGGAAATCAGAGAAGATGGCATGCTAGCTTCCTAGAAGATGAAACATCTTAGTGAGATGAAATTTTACACAGGAACATAGCTGGGCAGGCAACCAAAGCAGAGAGACTAGCACGCACAGAAGTCAGAGTATAGCTTCTGTTTTGGGACAGTCAAAGCAAATGGAAACTAGTAGTAAGAATTGGAAGAGAGTCTGATCCAGGGTTCATATGTCCTGCTAAGAAGTAGAATTTCTTCTGTAGGCTAATCATCCTTGGTTTCCACATGTGAAAGATAATGGCCTTACATGTGACATATTCTCAAGGGAGCCACCAGGACTACATGCAATTCCTGAGCTATCACTCAGCTCCTTTCTCTCCCATATAAGAAAACAAATATGAGTGCAAATGACACTGACAGTGTGAAAGGAGCTCCTATCAGATATTTAAGCCTCTGTATTTTAAAGAAACTTATCAATGAATTTCAATATTTAAAATATCATCAAAATTATTTGCCACCTCTCATGGTTGATTGCAAGAAACCAGTTGAGATAACTAAGGATTTTTGAATGAACCTGTAGCATAATTATTTTGGGGACATGGAAAGAGATGGGAGCTATGCCAAAATGTATTGTGTAATAAAGTAATAGAAGATAAAATGAGACTTATTCAAGAGCATAATTAACAATAATCATGACAACAATAAAATGTGTTGATAACTTACTATATCAGTAAATGCTAATCCTAAGCTTTTCACACCTTGTATGTTATATACTCCTCATATCAAGTTGAGCACAGTTCCTCTACTTATATAAATAAGGGAACTGAGGCTCTGGTTCAACATTTTTCTGGCCCAGACCCAAGATTACATGCAAGTAATAAAGCCTGAACTCAATGTCAATTAAGTTTATTTCTGAAGCTTATGCTCTTGATCGCTACATCTTTCTTGAAAGGCTGATTTTCTCAGTCTTTGCAAAGAGGCCCAAGGAAATCAAAAGCAGGTAGTGTTATAAACAGGAATAAAGAAGGGGCTATAAACAATGGAATTGTCTTCACAACTAACCCACTTCAAGAATGATAGTTTAAAAGAAGAGTGATAGTTTTGTCTAGCAAATATGAACTCATAATTTTCCCAGAGCCTATTCTCCAAACTTCAGATGAATCTTGCTAGGAAAAATAATGGTTTTTTCAAATCCTACTATCTTCCAAGGTTTGTTGTTTTGTTTGATTGATTTTTTTGTGTATGTGTGTGTGTGTGTTTTGTCTTTTTTTTTTTTTTTTACCAACACTCTTGATCCCCTTTCCTTTCTAGTTAGAGGTACCTGTGGTGCAGCAAGTAACTCAGTATCCAAAGAATCTATGACTATATTTGTCTATGAAGGCAGGCAGGAACAAAGAGCACTGGACGGGGAGCAGGTTTCCAGCATCTGTCACTAACAAGCAGACAAATTTATGTAGGTCCCCTCTCCTTTTGAAGCCTCAGTCTCTCCATCTGTACAGCAAGGGAGATCAAGACTAGACTTATTTTAGGTTTAACATGCTTTCTTAGACTCTGTGAAATTGTTGGGTAAAGTTATAATTTTATCAATATAATAGTTTCTCTCTTATCTTATTCAAATACCTGTAATCTATGCCTACATTTTAGAATCTTGTATCCTAGAAAAGATCAATGATAGAGCTTGCTGTACTGCAAATGTCCAGCCATCCACCTTGTGAACCAGTAATATGTTGCTTGTTGTACCAAAACAGCCTCCACCCTATAGCACAGCATCTTGCCTGCTGCTCATATATACTCATCAGTCTTGATGTTTATATTTCTACCATTGCTCATTAAGCCATTCTATACCTTGATTATATTGATATGGACCAAAGTTACTGCCAGACAAATCTCCTACCCATAATAAATATGGGCAACTGTAGCAGCTTTAAAAGTCTCTGAGGTGGAGGAGGTGTGACTCTACAGGAACCAGTACATAGATAATACTGTTGGCTAAGTATTAATGGGAAAAAAAAACAGATCAACGGTTTCCCTTTAGGAATGTGGCGATACATTTTACCAGTCTTTGTTCATGTGGTTCTCTCCTAGGAAATGCCCTTCTCCATTTCTTCCCCATTGACGCTCAGCTCAAAACCAGCTCCGGGGTATTTTCTCTAATCTCTGCAACTTGAAATGATCTCTTTTTCTCTCTCTCTCTCTTCCCCCAAACTACTAGTTGGATTCTCATTAGTTATAATAGCAAGGTGCTACCATCTATATAATGCTTTATAACTTGTAGGACTTTGATATCCACTAGGTCATTGAAGGCTCACAATAGCCCTATAAGGAAAGCAGGGCAGGAATTATTAATATTCCTGTTAAATACAATGACAGGAAGAAAGCATTGTTATTTAAGAAGTTGTGTGGAGACTTCTATTTCTAGCAGTATATATTTTTTCCTTCTTTTTTTACTTTTATTAGTACATGTTAGCAGTACATAACAATTACATTCACTGTAGGGAATTGAAACATGTACATAACATATTTCAATTCTTTCTTCCCCTTCCTTCCACCTCCTTTTATTTCACCAGCATCAGATTCATTTATTTATAAGAACTTATAAAGTTAATTATCATATATACAGCTTGAAAACCAGACTAATAGGTCAAAGAACATATAAAACATGTAAGACGATTGCACTAAGGTACACTTTTAGATACATTGTGCTGGATTACATTGCCCTTTTTTTCTCTCTTTTTTCCTATTATCTGTCTTTTATTTCATACTTTAAATATTGAGTTTTTCATATGAGAGAAACCATGTGATATTTAAGTTTATGTGCCTGATTTACTTCACTTAACATTATAGTCTCAAGGTGTATCCATTTTCCTACATACAACTCATTTATCACTCTTTATGGCAGAGTAGTACTCCATTATGTATATCTTATTGGATACCTTAAATGGCTCTCCCAAAAAATTAACTAAAATGCCTACTGCAACATCAAAATAATATTTTAAAATTAATCCCTAAACTAGTATGTTAGTAAAGACTACAGGAAGACTGAAAAGGAAGTGAAAGCAAGAACTTTGAAGGAAAATAAGTGTCAAAGCCAAATCTTGCCCTGAGAATTTTACCAGATACTAGGAAGTTCTGAATTTATATTTTGATGAGTGTAAGAAATGAGGGGGAAAGGAGATAAGATCAGGGCTTGTGCAAGATTAGACGTGTATAGGAGACTTCCACATAAAGCTGGCCATAGCCTCAGTGTAAGGCTAAATATGAATTAAACCTGTGCCACAGAAAAGGATAGCAAGGAAATCATCTGGGCTTGATCTTGGCTCTGGGTTAAGAGGAATAATAAATCTCTCATGAGAATTTGTAATCACAGGTAGTTTACATTTATGCAACGTGTAAAGTTTTAATCATGTTCAACATATTTACTTCCGTTCCTTGGAAACTCCATACTGTTTTTCATAATCACTCTACTAATGTACATTCACACCAACAGTGTGTAAATGTCTCTGTTTCTCTACATCTTTACCCATACTTGTTATCTTTTGTCTTTCTAAAACTAGTCATTCTTACTGGAATGAGGTTTCTCAAAAGTTTAAAAATAGATCTACCATATGATCCAGTGATACTACTACCAGATACATATCCAAAAGAAATGAAATATTTATGTCAAAGAGACATCTGCATTCCCATGTTCATTGAGCTCTATTCATAATAGGCAAGAAATGGAAACAACTTTAAGTGTTCATCAGTTGAGGAATGGATAAGAAAAGGAGGTACATATACACATATACCTCTTATGAGGTCAGAAAAACCAGAAGCAGAGATCCCGAATCAGCAATTCCCACAAGTAATTGGAAAAAACAAATGATCTATGGAAGAATGCAACTTTTACCCAGCCTCAAAAACTCCTACTGGTCCAAAGAAAGTGAGTATCTCAGAGTCAAAAGTTATAAAACACACAAAGAAACAAGACATCCTGAGTAAAATCCTACAGAATAAAAAGCATCAGAATCACACCCATAGACTTCAGAATGTAGAGCTATCACTTATAGAACATAAAATTAATTTTGTTAGAGGTGGTTATAGGAATTTTTTTAAGTAATTGAAATATGAGTAAGAAACAGACTATAAAGAACAATCAGTATTTGAAAAAGAGCAAAATAGAATGTCTAGAACTAAAATATAGAATAGTGGAACCAAAAATATCAATAGATTGAAATTATATACAACAGAAGAAATAAGAAAATGGAACATGGGTGAAAACACATTATCCATAACATACCACTGAAAGATAGTAAAATGGAAACTATAAGCTGTTAGGAGACATAATGGTAGAAAAATCAAATCTAATATACATCTAACTGGAAGTTCCAGAGCAATCATGCAGTGGGATAGAGACAATATTGAAAAATAAAATGAGAATTTTTCAACATTTTCGCAAGACATTAGTCTTTAAAATCTAAAATACTGACAATTTCCATCTACACAAATAAAAAAGAAATGACACCAGACATAGCATAGCGCCTTGACAAAACACTAAAGGAAAAGTGAATGTTACAAAAATAGTAACTGAGAATAGAGGAAAATGAGAACAAAACAAATCATGTACAAAAAATTACTATTGTATGTAAAGTTAATTTACCAGTAACAATAATAATAGCAGCAGGATACAGTGAAACATATTTAACATACTAAGAAAATTTTATACCCAGCAGAAAAATCTTTCAAGAAAGTTAAAATAAATACATTTTTAATCAGAACCATGCTATAGGAAATTTTATATGATGCACTTCAGAGAGAAGAAAAATGATCCTGAGTGGAAGATTTAAGACGTAAGTGGTACTAGTGAGCAAAGTATTGGCAAACATGGAAGTAAATCTAAACACCCACTGACTATATATACAAAACTAATAGTAATGGCTAACCCGTGAGAAAATAGCAAGTTTAAATTACACGATTAGACAATAACTTGTACATCGATGGGAATCATTAGAGTCAAAAAGTTCTAAGATCCTTAAGTTATTAAAGAAGAAGATAAAGATATTTATTAGCTTTATTTTTTACTTAAATTGTTTTAACATAGATAAAAATTGTATATGTTAATGGGGTACCATGTAACGTTTTGATAATGTATACATTGCAGGTTTAAATCACATTAATTAAATATGCGTACTTAAACATTTATCATTGCTTCATGGTAAAAACTTTCAAGTTCCGCTTTTCTAGCTTTTTGAAATTCACAGTATATTATTATTATCGATAATCACCCTCCTGTGTAATAGCACACCAAGGCTTCTTGCTCCTATGTAACTGCAACTTAATACCCATGGACCAACCTTTCACCATCCCTCTCTCCACCTTATCTTCTCAACCTCTAGTAACCACAATTCTACTCTCAACTGCTATGAAATCAATGCTTTTTGATTCTACATATGAGTGAGAACATGGGGTACTTGTCTTTCTGTGCTTGGCTTATTTCACTTAACATAATGATACCCAGTTCCAACCATATTGCTACAAATGACAGAACATTGTTTTTATGTCTGAACAGTATTCCCTTGTGTATATGTACCTCCTTTTCTTATCCATTCCTCAACTGATGAACACTTAAAGTTGTTTCCATTTCTTGCCTATTATGAATAGAGCTCAATGAACATGGGAATGCAGATGTCTCTTTGACATAAATATTTCATTTCTTTTGGATATGTATCTGGTAGTAGTATCACTGGATCATATGGTAGTTCTATTTTTAAACTTTTGAGAAACCTCATTCCAGTAAGAATGACTAGTTTTAGAAAGACAAAAGATAACAAGTATGGGTAAAGATGTAGAGAAACAGAGACATTTACACACTGTTGGTGTGAATGTACATTAGTAGAGTGATTATGAAAAACGGTATGGAGTTTCCAAGGAACGGAAGTAAATATATTTAACATGATTAAAACATTACACATTGCATAAATGTAGAAAACATCACATGGTACTACATTAATGTGTACGACTTCATATTTATTAGTTAAAATAATAAAATTTAAAAATAAAGTAAAAATAAAACTGTTATTTTTAAAAGGCTATTTTAGGGCCGGTCAGATAACTCAGTGGCAAAAGCGCCTGCCTGGCAAGCGCAAGGTCCTAAGTTCGACCCCTGGTACCCACACACAAAAAAATAAATAAATAAATAAAAGGCTATTTTAGATAAGATACTCATTTACTTTAGACTTTATTAAGTACCTACATTAAAATTGCTAAAATAACCTGAAATTTGAAGGGCAAATAATGGAAAATTACAAACTAAGAAAGTACTCTCCTTAAGAAAACTTGTATGTTTATAACAGACAAACTTCAAGATGAAAGAAATGTTATAGAGAATAAATTCTTAATGACAAAAAGTTTAATTTACCAGTAAGATATCATTTTAAATGTATATGTATCATAACAAAGTCCCAAAATAAAGCAAAATGTGTTATTACATGAAAAAGTTAACAAACTAATATCATCATAAGAGATTTTAACCTTCTTCACTCAGAGATTGATAGGTTAAGGAGACCAAAAAAATCAGTGTGGGTGGAGAAGATTTGAACAGTCATTATATGTAGAGGACTAGATCCAGTACTGGAGAATGTATATTCTTCTCAATCATGTGTAGGACGTTTATGAAAATAGCCCATGTACTAAGTCATGGGTCAGAAAATTTTAGCACTTGGGTAGACTCCAACCAGCTACCTGCTTTCCATTTTCCTTTTGTAACAATTTCATTGAAATATACTTCACATACTATACATTTCACTCAGCATGTGTAATTCAGTGGATTTTGGTGAATTCACCAATTTGTGAATTCATTGTACAATTAATTATAGAACATTGTCATTACCCTCTACAGAATAAACTCCCCACATTTTAGCCATCACTCTCCAATCTTTCTATATCTCACTCAACCTCCAGCTCAAGGCAGCCACTAATCCACTTTCTGTCTTTCAGAGTTGCCTATTCTGAAGATTTCATATAGATGAAATCATACAATATACTGCCCTCTGTGACTTGCTTCTTTTACTTATACTAAATGTTTTCAAGGTTCATTTATGTTGTAGCTTGTATCAGTATATGCCCCTTCCTTTTATTGCCAAGTGTTATCCCATCGTATGGGTATATGACATTGTGATTATTCATCAGTTGATGGGCATTTGAGTTGTTTCCACTTATTGGCTATTATGATAATGTGACTGTGAACATCTACATGCAAGACTTTATGTGGGCATCTATTTTAATTTTTTTCTTGGATATATACCTAGGAGTGGAATCATTGTCCAATATAGTATCTCTATGATTAGCATTTTAGGAATATCCACACTGCTTTCCACGGTGCCTGAAGGAGTTTACATTCTTAACAACAGTGTTTGAGAGGTGCACTTTCTCCACAGCAACATCAACATTTGTTATTATCTGTCTTTTTGTTCATTACCATCTCAGTGGGTATGAAGTGGTATTTCACTGTTATTTTGATTTACATTCGCTTGACGATTAACGATGTTGAGCATCTTTTCATGTCATTTTACTGATCATCTGTATATCTTTGGAGGAATGTCCATTCAGATAATTTTCTTATTTCTAAACTCTGTTACTTATCTTTTTATTAATAAATTGTAATGTATCTATATATTCTGGACATAAAGTCCTTAAATGACTTGCAAAAATTTTCTCCCTCTCTTTTTGATGCCTCTTCACTTTTTCTGATGATATCCTTTGAACTTCAAAAGCTTTTCATTTTGATAGTATCTATTTATCTATTATTTCTTGTGCTGCCTTTTCTCTAGAGACATGTCTAAGAAACCATTGCCTAATCCAAGGTGAAGAAGATTTATGGCTATACTTTCTTATACAAATTTGACAGTTTTAACTATTACACTTAGTTTTTTATCCATTTTAATTAATTTTTATATATTGTGTGAGGTAGAGGTCAAACTTCATCTTCATATTGATACCTGGTTACCTCAGTCCGACAGGTTGTAAAATTATTCTTTCTTCCACTGAATTTTCTATTACCTTTGTCAAGGATCAATTGACATTAAATGTAAAGGTTTATTTCTGAACTCTCAATTCTGTTCTATTGTTCTATTATTCTGTCTTTGCACCATTACCTCATGCTCTTGATTACCATAATTTTGTGGTAAGTTTTGGAATTGGAAAGTATGTGTCCTCCAAATTTGTTCTCCTTTTGCAATATTATTTTGGCTACATAGGATCCCTTGGAGTTCTATATGAATTTTAGAATCAGCTTGTCAATTTCAAGAAAAATGATAGCCAAGATTTTGATAAGGATTTCCCTAGATCTGTAGCTCAGTTTGGGAGATATTATCCTCTTAACAACTTATATCCTCCAATCCATGAACATGGGGGATATTTTCATTTAATTAGGTCTTTTTTAATTTCCTTCAGCAATGTTTTGTAGTTTTCAATGTACACTCCTTGAGCTTCCTTCATTAAATTTATTCCTAAGTATTTCCCTCTTTGCTGCTATTGTAATTATTGCTTGCCTCCTTATGGAGTAGTTTAAAAAAAATTCTCTGTCCTATATGTATTGTGAAAGATGATAACAAGAACTAGTGGTTTGATCAAATTCAGGTTTGATTTTTTTTCAAAATTACTTCACAGATGTGCCAACATTAAGGCACAGCATGTCTGGTTATCTCTTTGTTGTCGGAGCAGTCATTGATGGTCATGCCCTATACTCACTAATCTACTAGGGATTGCAAAACAGTAATGTTCCCATTTCATCCTTCTTCACTTACTATTTGGCCTGTTTCTGTAAAGAGAAAATTTCCTTTATCAAGTATTTCATTACTCATTGAAAAGCTTATGTAGAAAAATCACTCTATTTTTAAATGTAAGCATTAAGGGAAATTGTTCCTTTCCACAGGGTAAAGTAATTGCAGGGCATTTACATGGAAGACACTTGGAATATCAACAGAAGGACATATCTACTTGATCAAAGCCATATTAAAGCCAGTAACAGGCTTCAAGCTGAGACCAAAACCCAAGTCTTCAACTTCTAAATCTTATATTTTTCTAATTCATTATGCTCACAACATGGGCTTGTTCCCCCACTTGCTCAACCCTGTACCCTTTACAACATGTAGTTTATACTTGGAACGGACTAAGATAATATCTTTATCAGTTCCTGTATTAATTCCACAGATATTTATTGATCACTTGCGATCACTTCAAGCTAAAGAGTGAAAGTATCTATTGACTCTAGCAATCCATATGTTATTAGTAACGCCTGTGAGACAATTCCATTGGAGAATTTGGATACCTACAGTACACTAAGCACTATGTTTGATACCTACAAATATTTTCATTAAGTTTAATAGATAATAGGTGTGATTTTATAATCTTTTGCTTAGATAATATATAGAATTTGTTATTATCAGTAATAGATATTATACTTTGAATTAAAATAAGCAAAGAAGTAATGAAGTTGGTTTTTATTATATAATTTATTTTAACTTAGAAGTTATTTCAAAACTGAAATGCTGGGGCTGGTGAGATGGCTCAGCAGCTTAAGTGCCTGCCGGGCAAGCGCGAGGGCCCGAGTTTGACTCCCGGAACCCACATACGAAAAAGGGGCCGGTGATATCGCTCAGCGGCACGGGCGCCTGCTGGCACGCGAGGTCCTGAGGTCGACCCCCCGGTACCCACAAAAAAAAAAAAAAAACTGAAATGCTACCCACTTTATCTGTATGCTGTTTCTGTATGCTGTTAAATGTACTAGGCATACAGCCAAAATGAGAACATTCATTTACTGATTCATACTTTCAAGAAATCCTCATCAAGATCAGCTGTGTGTCTGGTTTTGTGATGGCTGCTGAGGAATCAAAATGTATGAGATACAGCCTTAAGTTCATGGTCCTAGTAAATTGACAACAGTACAATGTAGTCAGGGTTATGAGAAAGGGAGGTACAAAGTACTGTCCAGAAACAATTGGAAAGAAAAGGTTACCACGGTAAGTGGATGAGAATCCAAATGATGTATCACACTGGGCCCTTCTGATATAGAGTCCACAGACAGTTTCTCCAAAATATTTATTTATTTATGTATTTATTTATTTATGCTAAGTAGGTCAAAATGTTTGAGCCTGATGCCAAGCCTACTTACTGCAACTTGTTCTGCCTACCTCTAAAGGGATTTGTTTACACTGGTGAGAAAGTATGGCATTCCTGTTTGAGAGATTAAGAAGAAAAAAAAAAAACAGACAATGAGATTTTAGGGAGAGAGAAGTAGGGACAAGTTGGAAGTACAACTCGGAGAGGCAAAGGTCCTTAGAAGGAGCAGTATGAGAAGTAGAGCAGTATGAGAAGTAGAGTATGAGAAGAAGAACATGGGAAACCCTGCCACACAAAACTTAGTTTCTTGATTAAATTAACACTATAAGAGGGATGGGTAAGATTTTTAGGAAGCAATTTTCCTGCTATCCTTTTTTTTTTTTCCATCAGACAGGTAAGATTTCTGCAACCTACATTCTGTCAAAATACCTTTTATGACTCACTTTTCTGCTTACTCTTCTTCAGGTCTCAGGATGGAATAGTCTCAGTTAGCAAATTAATTTGTTTATTACAAGCACTCTTTCATTTTTCTTCCCTTTTCTCTCTCACTTTTTCTATCTTTCTGTCTTCCCCTTCTCCCCTCTCTTTGTCCCCTCCTCCCCTATTTTTCTTCCTCTCATATTTCTTTATTTCCATCCATTCTGCCCCTGTTTTCTGCCTTTATCTATTACTTTCCCTTCTCTTCATGTTCTTGTTCTTTCTCATTTCTACTGCCCCATCCCTCATCCCTTTCTCCCATTTGGTTTTCTTTAACTCTCTCCAATCTCATTATCTCTCTCATTTCTCTTAATCTTATCTCTGAGCTCTCCCAGTTCTTGCTTTTAATCTTTGGCCAATTCTTGCTTAGATACCTGTACAAAACCATCTAAAGAATGCAGTTAGATAGAAATTGTGCTAGGGCCAATATTTACCTCAAACAGATTTCAAACTTTGCCTCAAGTATTCCAAGTCAACAAATATTTATAAAGCAACTTCCATCCATCACACATTTTGTTTGATTTCATTATGCACAATTTCACTGACTTTTACAACAACTTTGCAAAGAAAGAAGTGATGATTATAACCTTTTTACAAGTAAGGAAAAGGAACTGAGAGATGAAGTTCAGAGAGGAACAGGGGCATGACCAAAATCACATACCAGGGAGATGCAGAACTACTATTTGTATCTGATTCCAAACCATATGTTATTCACACTTTACTGGCTGTGCATGATTAATACCTACCCCATAGCTGTGTCAAAGAGCTAAAATGGAAAGTAGATGTGAGGGAGGGGATGAAGGAAAGGGATGCCCAAGTGATATAAGTACCAGCTTCTGCCTTGTCTGGTTTTCTACCCCAAATTTTCAACACTTATGACTTCAGTCTTAGACTTCTTTATCAGTTCCTGAGCCAGTCTTAGCTATGGCAGAAAGAAGTTGCATTCCTCACACATGGAGCTGGACACTATATTGGGTGACTGTTCTGTGCCTCCCACTTTTGCCTAGCCTCCTTTGTTGTTAATTTAACCTGACAAGTGTTGCTTGAGGAGTGAGTTATATGTGTCAAGGTAGCCCTCGAGATTGAATATTCTATCCCTTTACTTAATGCTTGTGCAATCCATAAGCTTGACCTCCTACCTGGTTATCCTGCCTTGTATAGCTCTAGACTTGAGACTTTGAACACATGTTCACAGCTACCTCTAACCTCAGCTTTCCCCTTCTGAGGGTAGGTTCCATTCCTGTGCCTCCCACTCTTCCCATTCATTAACCATACCTGATGTCCTATGACTCACCATGTAATGGGGAAGTGGCCCACAGTTATTCTCGGCCTTGTTTTGCCCTTGCTAAGCTGACTATATCTACTGGCAGGCAGTGATAATGGTGTTCACCATCACTCCAGTCAGAATGGTCTTCCCTCAGTTTATTTTCTCCCCCACAGGACCATGTCACTAAGGTCTTAGAAACCCTGGCTGTGCTATAGCTGAGTCATAAAGAAAGCAGAGTTTAACCACAAATGGAGGCCTGAGCCTGGTCTCCTCCCCCATAATATTATCTTGTTTCTGCAGCTCCAATCCAGGCTGGAATTAATTAGGTGGTACACATTTCTCAGGTACAGCTTAACCTTTTCATAGAGAACTCTGAGTGACAGATTCTAATTTATAAGCTTTATTCTGGTGCGTAGACAAACACTGCCATGCTCAGATTGTATCCTTTGAAGGTTATAGCATTTAGACCCCAAAGCTCTTAATTTTATTGGAAATGGGAGAAAAAATGTCATACAAATATTTCATTTTGAAGCTTAACGATTCTGACACACACCTCTCACTGCAATTATTGCCACGCACTCACTTGTACCATTATCTGAAAATCAGTTGCAGGAGGGCCCAAGTCCCTGCTATGTCTGTTTTTGAGGTCCAGAGAAGCAGAAGAAGGCTTCTTCTTCCCCTCTGATGCTTTGTAGAGTATCATATTGCTATGCCACATCAATGGAAGTGTAGATGGGAAGTTTTAGTACGGTCAGTGTAAACCCAGAAGCATTCTTACAAAAATGATGAAGTAGTTGAGGCTTCTTTCTAGGCCATTGTCCCCTAGTAGGCAGGTTGGCAGAAATACTACCATCATTCCAGACTAGATGGAGTAAGTGCTGCCTGGAATGTAAAGAAGGAAGAGAGACTGACAAACAGAGGAGTATATAGAATCTGGTAAACAAGACAGATGAGAGAAATAGGAAACCCAAGAGGGCCACTGGGCAGTGCTCCAATTGGAAAACTTAAGACTGATATAAAGAGAAGGAAAATGTTAGCAAAAAGAATGAAATAAAGTAACATGAATTAAGTGAAACAGGTATCTATGAGAGACATGAGTTGGAAGAAACACTTGGGCAATGGAAACAGGAAAGGATAGTATTCAACTCAAAAGTGGGAGGGTTGCCAAAGGAACAGCTACAGACAGAATTACCTACTGGTGGTGGCCAAGCCTACCAGAAGGAACCGTATTTATTTTGTTGTTGTTGTTGTTGTTGTTTGAGGATGAAAATAGAAGAATAAGTCTACCTTGCAATGGACTAGCAGGAATCAGAAGTCAAATTGTCTGACAGTGATATATTATACCAAAGGTTTAGCTTGAACTCTGTATCAAAGAGGGTAGATGTGGATCATCACAAGAGAATTTTTCTTTCTTGGTGCAAGAGGGCCTGGCTTTGCCTAAAAAAAATTCTGGCCAAAGGAGAGTTTATTAACAGAGGCTTGGGGATCCATGGGTTGGGGAGGCCTTGGCCTTTCCCACACTGTAAATCTGTATGAAGCCTTATTTTGGGGGACTTCCCCAAAAATATTCATTACAGTCAGACATACCTGAGTTCTAGTCCTGGTCCCAACACTGCGTAGCTGTAGGTGAGCCACTTATCTCTATGAGCTTCACTTTTCCTTTCTGTAAACTTAAGATAATCTCAGGTACATAGATAATCATTGAGGTTCCCAGTAAATAAGTGAATTTGATGCATTCTGCATAAATCTCTTCTGCTACCTATAGGGCAGATACGAGAAATCCCAAGCTTCTAAAACTACTTGCTTCTTGCATGAGAATAGACTGCAACTTGGGCCAGACGGCTTCTCTATCAGATGAGGGGAGCAGGAGTCTCATGATTCCTAAAAACCTGAAGACAGAATAGGTATCAGGGTAGCAGAATAATTACCAAACTTGAGACTGTTTTCATATGGGATGGATAAAAGTTACAGCTACAAGAATGCCCAGTACAAATAGAAATCACTTATTACTGGTGCTCCATCTTTATTTATCACTTCCTACACTGAAATAGAAAGTGTCCTTCACCTATATCAAGTGAAGCCGCCCTTCTCTGAATCATCTGGTTTTCTGACATTTAGCTTAAATATCTCCATTGTATATTTCTCCCTTCCTCTCTCTTTTCTGCCTTTATTCCCACTCATCAGACTGGCCAAGGGAACCATCTTCTACAGCTTTCTGCCAGGCCTCGAGATTTCAATTCTCCATACCAACATTGATGGCTATGGTGAGGAAAATACATGATTCCAAATCTCTCTGCTTGTCTTTTCAGCTTAGATTTTAGTAAATATTGGGGAACACTAAAGTTTGTTGAGTGTCAAGCATACACTGGACATATTCCTGGACACATTGCCAAACATTACTCTTTTTTCATTTTATCAAAGCAAAAGTTCTATACTAAAGGTGAGAAGAAGGTGTTAAACTTATACAAGGAAACATAGCTAAGAAGCAGCCGAGTCAGGTATATGGTTTTCTGAGTCCAAACCCAAAGCTTTTGCCCTTAAGAGACATTTTGGGAAAGCTTAGTCCTCTACCTCTAACTTAATCAGGTCTATGTGACAAAGGGTCTTCTTCTGGTTTCATATACACATAAACCTTCATGTGTGGTAGAGATAAGGAGATATTTGAAGGTGACCTTCTTTTGTATTCACATGGGGCATTCTTTTGATTCACTCCACAACTGTAGATAATCAGAAAATAGGTAATGAGGATTCTATTTATCATTGCCACACTATAGATTTCTCAGTACTCCCTGCATTTGACTAAATTGTCTTCTGTGGCCTAGACTGGATGCCAAGGACCAGACCTGTTTGGGACCACAAATTATAAATTGACATAGAATCTGTCCGAGGCCCTCTTTGCCCTGCCTTGTGGGCTAGTTTTGGAATGTAGAAATTCTGCTTCCTCTCAGCCAATGAGGCTGTGAAGCTCACAGAGCAGGATAAAGTCTGCTGAGGACAATACAGGGAAAACAAGTACCCAGGTGTGCGGATGAATCTTATTTCCTTTATGATGTTAAACTTGCCCATTCAACCACTACTTTTTTGTTGTTCCAGGAAAAGCACCTTACCCCACCCCCTGCACTGGCCAATAAAATGGTGGTTTGCTGGAGATTCTTGGTCTTTGCTCCCAGAGAATATTGATCATCCTAAAACCCTATTTTCTTGCAATTCTTATCTCTTTTTCTTTCTTGCCATGAGCCATAACTCCAGACAGATGAGGGACTCACTGCAGGTGTCTCTGATAACTGGTGTCATGGAAAGGGTCTCCAATAACTGGCACTCAACATGACCTGAACTCACAGCATTCTCACCTGCTTGGTGGATTTACTAGGAGTGATTCGACAACGTTTGGATCTCATGTGACGATTCTGGAGACATCCAGCGTGGAGCTAAGGTAAATGATTTTGACGTGAGTAATAATTTCACTGGGATTAAAATGAAGGGCACTCACTTTAAAATCTTTCTTTAAAATTTCTTTCTTTAAAATTTCTTTTAAAGAACAGTTTCAAAGTACACAATGCCAGCTAGCATTATCACCAAAATACTCCAGGAAATAATTAAGTACAATGCTTGGTTCCTATGGGTGGGAACTTTGGAGATTTAAAATTGGAACAAGATGGAAAAAATTTAAAGAGCACTCACAGCAGAGGAGAAACTGTTTCTCCTGAGACCTTCTCAGCTTGGACATAAGTAAAATCTGTTTTACATCCATTAAGTACTAGTACCCCCAGAGTTTCTGTTTTAGAAAAGACAGGGGAGAAAAATATTAAAAAACAAAAGTTTAGAGAGAGAGAAAAGCCACCCATTCTGCAGCTGACTCCTGGGGGAGACCCAAAGCCAGGTGAGGCTTTGAAGAAACACCTCAGCCTGTGCCCCCAGACTACAGATAAAACATTCTGGAAGACTTCCAGAAAGATGACCAAGTGGTAAATAGCAGAGAAAGAGCCTCTCTGAGATTTGGTGTCCAAACACTAGAATATAGCAACATGAGGAAGGGAAGACGGAGGGAAGTGTGTCCCCTGGACCCAGGAAGGATCTAAAATTAAGGCCATGAGGAGAGTGAAGAGAGAAACTTCAACAAAGAAGGAGGTAGCAGGCAGTGCCTTCTCCCTGAGTAAGGAGTCACTGCCTGGGAGGAGCAGTTCAAACTTGCCAGCACACAGTGACTGCTGGCAACCCCAGAGGCCTCCACAGACAGATGCAGCAGTGCAACAGAGGAGTGGATGCCATGAACTGCACTGGCTGGAGAGTTGCCTGGATTTGGCTGTCCCACAGGAGAGGGCAATTTGTTGGGAGACATCTTGGAGAGAGCCAACTGAGCTCAGAACTCAGAACAAATGCTGGCTCCACGTAGCAGCTCTGTAATGGTTGATACAGAGTGTCAACTTAAGACGTCTAGAAGCTTAACCAAGTAACTCAGCACTTCTACATCCTAGTGTGTAGAGGGCATGCCCTCACCACTCTAGGATGTTGTTCATTGTGTCAACTTGAAAAGTTTAAAAGTTTAATTAAGTGACTTAGCAGGGGGGCCAGGGTCCTCACTTTGTAAACATCCTGAGCCTGTGCAAGAGGAGGGCATGGCGATGGTTTGAGTGATACACCCACCTGAGGGTGGGTAGCCTGCATACAATATAAGGGAGGAAAAGAGGCTCATTCTCCCCTCATTTGCTCTTGTTGTTTTGCTGTCTTCTGTTGGGGACCACAAATTCACAATGGCTAATTTTGCATACTTCCCTAAGGGATAAAAGGAGGCTTGGGATTATCGTGTCATCCTTTTGAGATTTCCCATTAACTCTTTAGGGATGGGTCATACTCTTCCTCCCACTAAGACTAAACCAAAACCCCTAAGATTAAAAAACACTCCAGGGCAAGATCCTTCTTGGCATAAGATCATCGCCACCATCTTGAGTCATCCCAAGATTATCCCTTGCCCACTGAGTCATCAACCTCTTTCTGCTGACCTTGAATCTTCTGTTAGCCCCTCCTATCATTGTGTACACCCAATAAATAGTGGCTGGCTTGGAGTGTCTTTGTCTCTGCCCATCCTGAGGCATTGACCTCCCAGCACCCCTTCATGCATTACTAAATTTGTCTCTGTTTCTTATTTCATCCTTTCATCATACCCCTCATACAGGTAGTTGGGGATCTTGGCCAGGTCCCCAATACTTTTCTGCCACCATAAACTGTTGCCCCTCTGCCATGCCACTGTGCTTTGGAGCCAGCAGATTATGGACTGTAAGCTACAAACTGTAAGCTAAATAAACCTTTCCCTCTTTAACTTTGGGTGTTGGGTATTTTGTCTCAGCAATGTGAGAAAAGTAACCAAGACAGAATTTAGAACCAGGACTGGGGTCATTGCTGTGACTATACCTGACCATATGGTTCAAGAGCCTTTGGGAATGGCTTGTGGGAAGAGTTAGGAAAGAATTGGAGATGTCACCTGAAAGAGTAGTGCTGGAACACCTTAAGCTCTTCTGTATGGGTTATTCTGGCCAGAGATGAGAAGACCAGAAGGCTGATAAAAATCCTGTTGGTAAAGACCAGGATTGGAAAGATTCTGCTAGGAAGAAGGACTACATTGGCTTCTGGACTCCAGATGATGTGTGTTATGACTTGGCATAAAGTTTGTCTGCATTTTGCTCATGTCCAGAGACTTTGCCTGAGACTGAGATTAAGGGCAGTGGACTAATTAATCTGGGAGAAGAAATTTCAAGGCAGTCAAATGTTGAGGCTGTGGCATGGCAATTGTTGGGGGCTTTTACCCAGATTTATATTGAGAATCAAGAGCAGAGATCCCAGCAGAATGATGTAAAATGTTGTGAGTTTGGACAGAAAGGAAGCTCCAGTAAAGCCATGGACTACAAAGATAGAGCTGAGGGGATCTCTATTGCTGAGAAGGAACAGGAGAATAGAAAAAATGGCCTGAGGGCATCACAAGAAGCAGCAAGTCTCCCCTTTTTGCAGCCTCAAGACTTTGCTTTGAGGAGAAAGCCACAGAGCACCATGTTCCAGGATGGTGGCAGCATAGAGAATTTGTTCCACAGAATTGGACTCGGAGTGCCCAGTGATCCAGGCACTGGACCCCTACAGCCAAAAGAGAGGGAAACCTGGCTACTGCTCCAGCTGGCAGCAGACCTTGGCATCATCCATATGGTGCTGGTTTTTGGTGCATGCAGAATGCAAGAGTTGTGGGGCTAAAAAACCTTCCACCCCAATTTCAGAAGGCCTGGGAGGTCAGGCAGTGTGCCCCTGAGGGGGCAGTATGTGAAGCTGTGAGGGTGAAGCCAAAGGTGCAGTGGAGATCACAGAAGTTAGGAAAAGCCAGGAACGTGGATCATCTGAGAAAACATGCAAGGCAGGAGGAAAGCCAGCCCAAGAAAGAAGCCACAGGAGCTATAACCACCAGAATTGCCATAGGGGCAGAGCCATCCAAGACCTATGGAGCTCACAATTTGCCACAGATTGCCTTGGATGCTGCACAGGGAACTACAGGACTTAAAGTTTGCCCTGCTGGATTTTAGACTTGCTCCCAATCCTTTTTTATTCCCCTGTTTGTAACTTTTGGAAGGAAAATGTTTATCTTGTGCCACTGAATGTTGGAAGCATTTAACTAACTTTTCATTTGTACAGGGGCTTGCAGGTAAGAGTTGCCTTACATCTCAGAAGAGACTTGGGACTTGAACTTTTCAGCAGTGCTGAAACTGTTAGGACTTTGGCAACTCTTGCAGATGGACTAAATGCCTTTTGCATAAAGGGATGTACATGAGTCTTTGGGGGTCCAAAGGCAAAATTGTATGGTTCTAATGTAATATAATGTTGATAAACTTAATACTGATTCTTAAGGGTTGTTAAACCTGTGTTATAATGTTCAAGTTGTGAAATGATAAGAATAAGCATGTCTTTGTACCTGGAAAACAGTTTAAAGAAATGTGTCTGGTCGCCAAGTTGACAAGTGGTGGATTGTAATGGTTGATACATTGTATCAACTTGATAAGTCTAGAAGCTTAACTAAATAACTCAGGAGTTCTACATCCTAGTGTGTAGAAGACATGCCCTTACCACACTAGACAGCTTTTGCTGTCTTCTGCCACCATGAATGGTTGCCCCTCTGCCACCCTGCTTTGGAGCCAGCTGATTATGGACTCTACAAACTGTCAGCTCAGTAAAACTTTCCCTCCTCTTTAACTTTGCATGTTGGGTATTTTGTTTCAGCAATGAGAGAAAAGTAACCAAGACAAGCTCCTAGTTGACTTAAATCCCATATAAGTTGTGCTGACTGCTGCAGGCTGATTGGGTCTTGTTCCAGCCTCACAGCCAGAAACCAGCATGAACCTTGAGGGAAATAAAGGTGCAAGCTCACTGAGATTACCCACTATGGCACCATAAAGCTACTGGTGGCTTGCTGGAATAACTGAACACTGATCTGGACTCTGTCTCCACATGTTATCTACCAGTGACAGCAGAGACAAACCTTGAAGTGGACATTTTCTCCTCTCTTTCTTTTCTTGTTTTGTTTGCTTGTCTGTTTTTGTTTTTTTTTCTCTTCATTGTTTGATCTTTTTTATAAGCATAAACATGATTTCTAGTCTTTCATGGTCATTGTTTTGTTCTATAATTTTTTTAATTCATCCTTCTCTCTTTCCTTCCTGTCTTCTGCACCAGTTTCCCAAAGTTTGTGTGATCTTCCTTTGTCCTCCAGCCTTGCTTCAAATTTCTTCCACTTCTATTGCTGTATTTTTTCGCCTAACACCTTTTACATTTTCTCCCCTGAGGGTAAAATTGGCACATTGGGGGCTTATTTACTGCACACAATTTTCTAGTTGTTTTAGATTTTTTATATAACCACAAATCTAGTTCATACAGTTAAAGGTGGAAAATTAATGGTTACCTCAGTTTGTCATTTTCTAGGCTATGTTTGATGCTATTGTTATTGCTGATTGTGCCACCTTAGCCAAAGCAACATAACTGTTCCAATCAACTGTTCTTCCTGGTATACCAAGACTGAGATTGCCTAAGGGTCATAGAAAAGACAGTGGGCCAGTGCCAAAGAACCAGGGGCTGGGCCAAGCAAGCAGCAACTTCTCATCCCCAACAAATTGAAGAGGTACAATCTTGCAACAGACTCAAAATACAATAATCAGCTACACCTGGAAGACACATTTGAGAAGTGTCATTTCCTAAGAATTCTAAATACTAGCAATAAAGCTAATCACCATAGAAAATTTACAAGCATCAACCCAGGAATTAAATTTTGAAAAAAGAAAATGAGAAGATACTTAAACAACATGCAAGCCCACACATCCAGCTCACCAAAGACAAACCCAGAGGGCAATGAGGTAGGAAAATCAAAAAGCCACCCACCTGGCCTCTCTGAAGTGGTAACAATAAAGCAAAGGAATGAGGCTCTAGAAAAAATTAAATCAGAAATTATTCCTCAGATAACTACAGAGATGATGAACACAATGAAAAACATGCTTAGTGACTCTAGAGTAGACACAGATAAAAATACAGGAGCTTAGGGAAATGATGGAAACTGTGAATAGGCAATATAGGAAAGAAATGGAATCCATAATACAGATTCAAGCAGATATCCAAGAGACTAAAAATTCCATTGAAAGTATCCACAGAAGAATAAACCAATGTAAGGACAGAATCTCAGACACAGAAGACAGGCTTGGTGTTAGAGATCATGAAAAGAAAATTTTCTTAAAAATAGCAAGGACCATGAGAAATCAATCCAGCAGCTGCTAGATGATGCAAAGAAGAGTAACATAAGATTGATTGGAGTCAGTGAAAAAGGATATAGCACAAATGATATAAAAAACCTGTTCACAGACATTATGGAACAAAACTTCTCTGGCAGGGAAAAAGATTTTCATATCCAGATAAGTGAGGCATAAAGAACTCTAATTAGCCATGATCAAAAAAATATACACCAAGGCATATAATGGTCAAGATTCCATAAATTCAAAACAAGAACAGAATATTAAAAGCTGTTAGAGAAAAGAAACAAATCACCTGTAAAGGAAAGCCCATCAGAATCACAGCTAACTTCTCAACACAAACCATCAAGTAAAGGAGAGACTGGAGGGAAGTATTTCAAGCCATAAAAGAAAACAACCTCCAACCCAGATTGATGTACCCTGCAAAATTTTCTTTCAAAATTGATGGAGAAATGACACTTCCATGAAAAAGAGCACTTGAGGAAATTCATGAACACCAAACCAGCACTCCAAAATATTCTGAAGGACATTCTAGAAAGAGATAACAAGGACTACAACTCTATAAACCCAAACAGAATGAATCCACCAGGCAAGAAGGAGCAGGGAGCCAATAACAGGAAAATAATATGACAAGGATAAGTCAATATATACCAGATATAACCATCAGTGTTAATGGTCTCAATTCACCAGTCAAAAGAAACAGGCTGGCAGAATGGAGCAAGAAGCAAGATCCAACAACATGCTGCATACAAGTAACACATATAAGCTGGGCATGGGGATGCATGCCTGTAATCCCAGCACTCAGGAGGCTGAGGCAGGAGGATTGCCATGAGTTCGAGGTCAGCCTGGGCTACATCATGATTTCAAGGCCAACCTGAACCACATAGCGAGACCCTGTCTCAAAAAAAAAAATCAAAATGAAATTCATTGACTGAAAATCAAAGGATGGAAAACAATACTCCATGCAACAGCAAACTGGAAAAAAGCAGGGATAGCTAGTAGCTATTCTATTTGCAGGTAAAGTGGAATTCAAGCCAAGACTGATTAAGAGAGACAAGGTCACTACAACCTTGTAAAGGGAACAAAGAGGAAGAGATAACAATCATAAATATATATGCACTAAATACCAGTGCACCCAACTATATAAAATAAATATTAACAGACATGAAAAATCAAATAAGCACTAATATAATTGTATTGGTGGATCTTAATACTCCCTTGGGACAAATAGATCAACTAGACAAAAATTCAACAATGAAATATTAGAACTGAACCAAACTTTTGAACAAATGGACTTAGTAGATGTCTACAAAGTGTTCCACCCCACAGTATCAAAATACACATCCTTCTCAGCTGCACATGGGCCATTCTCCAAAATAGATCACATACTAGCTCATAGAACATGCTTAAGTAAATGCAAAGGGATTGAAATTATCCCATGCATATTATGAGACCATATTGCAATGAAATTGGAAATAACAAGAAACAACAAGAACTTCATAAACACATTGAAATTCCTCCTGAATAAACAATGGGTCATAGATGAAACTAAAGATGAAATTAGACAGTTTCTACAATTAAATAAAAATGCCAATAAAACATACCTGAACTTATGGAGCACAATGAAAGCAATCCTATAAGGGGAATTTATAGTAGAGAATACCCATATCAGGAAAAGAGAGGGAGCTCAAATAAACAACTTAATGTTGAACCTCAAGCTTCTAGAAAAAGAAGAACAGGCCAAATCCAAAGCTTGCATGAGGGGGGAAATTATAAAGATCAAAGCTGAACTTCATGCAATGGAGACTAAGAAAAAAATAAAAAGAATCAATGAATTAAACAGTTGGTTCTTTGAAAGATTAAATAAACTTGACAAGCCATTAGATAAACTTATCAAGAAAAAAAGGAAAGACTCAAATCCATGAAATTAGGAATGAAAATGGTGAAATCACAATGGATCCTACAGAAATCAAGATCATCTATACCTATTTGGAGAACTTGTATTCTCATAAAATGGAAAAGCAGAAGAAATTGACAGATTCCTGGATACATATGAATTACCAAAACTGAATCAAGAAGATATAAATATCCTAAATAAACTAATATCAATCTATAAAATTGAAGATGTAATTAAAAACCTACCAGCAAAGGAAGCCCAGGCCCTGATAGATTCACTGATGAATTCTAGAAGAAATTTAGAGAACACCTAATACCACTACTTCTCAAACTCTTTAATGAACTTGAAAGGGAAGCAATACTCCCAAATTCATTACTGGAAGCAAGCATTGATCTGATTCCAAAACCAGAGGAGGATGCAACTAAAAAAGAGAACTACAGGCCAATCTCCCTAATGAACATAGATGCAAAAATCCTCAAAAAATACTGGCAAACAGAGTGCAGCAAATCATCAAGAAGATTATACACCATGATCAAGTAAGATACATCCCAGGGATGCAGGGATGGTTCACCATACACAAATCAATACCTGTAATACACCATATTAACAGAGCCAAGGACAAAAAACATAAGATCATCTCAATAGATGCAGAAAAAGATTTTTACAAAGTCCAACACCCATTCATGATAAAAACCCTCCTGAAATTTGGAATACAGGGTTTTTATCTAATCTGATAAAAGCCATCTATGACAAACCAACAGCCAACATCATACTAAATGCCCCAAAACTGAAAGCTTTCACTGTAAAATCAGGAACAAGACAAGGATGTCTACTGTCTCCATTCTTGTTCAATATACTTCTGGAAACTGCACCCAGAGCAATTAGATAAGAGAAAGAAACAAAAGGAATAATGATAATAAAGGAAATTAAATTATCATTATTCACAGATTATATGACACTCTACATAGAAGACCCCCTAAACTCCACCAAAAGATTTGTAGATTTAATAAGCAAATTCAGTAGCACAACAGGATGCAAAGTCAACACTCAAAAATCAGTAGCCTTCCTATACACATATGACAAACTCACTGATACAGAAATTAGGAAATAACACCTTTCACAATAGCATCCAAAAAAATGGAATAATTAGGAATCGATCTAACAAAGGAAGGAAAAGACCTCTATGTTGAAAACTACAGTACTCTGAAAAAGGAGATTGAAGAAGATATCAGAAAATGGAAATATATCCCTTGTTCTTGGGTAGGAAAAACCAACAATGAAAATGGCCACACTTACAAATTTGTTATACAGATTTAATGCAATTTCAATCAAAATTCCAACAGCATATCACACAGAATTGGAGAAAACAATCTTAAAAGTCATTTTGTGCCAGAAGAGTTCTAGAAGAGCAAAGGCAATTCTGGGCAACAAAGGCAATGCAGGGGGAATCACAATCCCAGACTTGAAATTATACTACAAAGCTACTTGATAAAAACAGCATGGTGGGCCGGTGAGATGGCTCAGGGGCATAAGTGCCTGCCTGGCAAGCATGAGGGCCTGAGTTCAACTCCCAGAACCCACATATGAAAAAAGGGCCAGTGATATCGCTCAGTGGCATGGACACCTGCAGGCACGTGAGGTCCTGAGGTCGACCCCCTGTACCCACACACACACACACACACACACACACACACAAAACAGAACCAAGGATCATTGGAACAGATTAGAAAACAAAGAAACAACTCCACACATACTTAGCCACCTTATCTTTGACAAAGGTGCCAAACACTTTCACTGAAAGAAAGATAGACTCTTTAATAAATGGTCTGGCAATACTGGCTCTTTACGTGCCAAAGATTAAAATTAGACATATATCTTTCACCATGCACTAAACTAAAATTGAAAAAAGATGAAAGATCTAAATATTAAAACAGAAATATTAAATCTGCTGGAAGATAGAATAGGTAGAACGCTTGAAGACACTGGTGTAGGCAAAGACTTAATAAACAAAACCCCAATTGCACAGGAAATATCACAAAGAATCAATAACTGGGATCTCATTGTTAAAAAGCTTTTGCACAGCAAGAGCAACCACCAACAGAGTGAAGTTACAACCCACTGTGTGGGAATACATTTTTGGCAGCTGTTCCTCAGACAAAGGACTGCTATCTAGAATATATAGAAAACTCAAAATATCAGACTGCCCAAATTTAAAGACCAAATCTAAAAATGGGCATCTGAGATGAATACAGTCTTCTTAGTTGAAGAAGTACAAACAGTAAATAAACATTTAAAAATGTTCAGCATCACTGGTCATTTGAGAGATACAACTTAAAACAACACTGAAATTCCATCTCACTCCAGAAAGAATGGCTATTATGAAGAAATAAACCAATAACAAATGCCAGTGGGGCCATAGAGATAAAGGAACTCTTCTCCACTGTTGGTGGGAGTGTAGACTGGTCCAACCACTGTGGAAATAAGTGTGGAGATTCCTCCAAAACATAGGACTAGACATTCCATTTGACCCAGCTATACCTCTTCTTGGATCTTTCCAAAAGAATTCAAAGCACCATACCACGGTGATATATGCATACCCATGTTTATAGCATTACAGTTTGTAATAGCCAAACCTTCAAAACAGCCTAAATGCCCATCAAATGGTGAATGGATAAAGAAGATGTGTTTTTTTATATACAATGGAGTAATACTCTGTCATAAAGAAGGATAAGCTCATGACATTTCTAGGTAAATGGATTCACCTTGATACCATTCTCGTAAGTGAAATAAATCAGACACATAAGTGTAAATGCTCCATTGTTTCTTTGGTGTGGGAAACCAAAAGTGAAAATAAGGACCAAAATGTGTAATAGGTACTGTGAAATAAGAAGAAAATGTTCAAATGGGGAGGGGACAAGGGAGAGGGGAAGGGAAAGGAAAGAAGGGGAAAGTAAAAAATGAGAAAAGAAGGAAAAACATGGATACAAAGCTTTTGTAAATGGGGAGAGGAGGAAGGGTTGAAGGAAGAGTAGGGGAATAGTAAATAAAAGAAAAGATATGTCATGTAAAGGTACAAATTCTTTATGATGAATGTGATAATTACGTATACCTAAAATGTACCAATAAAATCTGCTTGGAGAAAAATAACATTCTGAACCTTGTATGTGTAAATATCAACAAGCTTTTAAAAAGGTGGCTACACAAGGAGATGTTCTTGGATATTATTGTTTCCTGATGGCAGTTTAAAATGATCCTAATAACCAAAATCAGCTTGTCCCTGAACATCAGTATGTTTGGTTTTAAACTGCTTAAAATTAAAACAGACTACCTTAAATAATAGAGCTCAGGAACCATTTACCCTAGGAATTTTAGATTCAGTGATAGAAAGATATCATCTAACTCCCAATAAGATGAGACATTTGGCTCAGTCTTGTTTGTCACCTAGTCAATATTTACATTTTAATATTCAGCTACAAGGGTTGGAATGGATCAGGCTGATAGAAATAGATGGAGAAATAGAACCAATATAATAATGGATGCCCCTTTGGGTACAGGGGCATTTACAGATATAGAACAGCAAATAGAGTATACTAATGAGATTCCTGGAGAGACTCTTTCTTTGCCCTCACCTCCAGAATTTTAATTTTTTTTATTTTAAAGAGAAAAAATTAAAAATAACAATAAAACAGTTTCAAAACAGGTTAGTAGGGGAGTTACAATAATTAATACATTGTGTATTGTTGTCTTCATAGTAGTTATTCAGAGTACAAGATATAGGCATGATCTCTTGTCCAAACAATATTAGCACAAACTTTTCAATGAACTAAGAGAGACTAGCTGTATAGAAAGGGAAAAAGAGAAAAATATATTTATACACAAGATACTTAAGATAGTTATACAGAATTTTTAAAAATGGATGCAACATGCCCAAGGTGTCAGTATGGTGACCTTCAGGGTTGATGGTGACAGAGGTGGAGTCAATGCAAGACCTGTGCCTTCAGTAATGAGGTGGCCACAGCAGGACAGCCCTGGAGCTCTGCAGCAGAAAAGTGGCTTCTCCCTCTCTGCTTCCCTTGGTCAGGCCAGATGTGTTGCCACATGCCTGTAATCCCAGCTACAAGAGAGGCTGAGGTGGGAGAAACAATTAAGTACAGGGGCTACTCAACATTAACTCAAACTATATTAAACCTAATGGAAAGCTTCTGAGTCAGTGTGGATTAATCTATGGCCCCTGAATAAGAAAAAATTACTGTTAATGTAAAGGGAAATATTGATTATGATGCTATTTCACAACTAGAATTGTACTGTAAGAAAGAGGGAAAATCATCAAAATTACCTTAGGTTCAGACTTTCTTGCACTACAGAAATAATCCTTGTGTTTACATGTAAATGTGAGCCACAAGAAAGCCAGATACCTCTGGCCCTTAAGGCATCCACTATCACTGAGCCTGAGGATACTCTTCCTCACCTTTGGAGACTGAGGACCCAGTTTTCAAGACAACCTTAACTAAAGTATCACCCACTATTACTGAGTTTGAGGCTTCCCCCTACTTGCCCTTCAGGTCCTGAGGATGGAGCTTCTAGGCCAGCCATAATTAAAGCCTTCCTGATGTTGTATCCAGCCTTAGCTGATTTTGTTCAAGCTCCTCAAGTAAGAGATCCCTTATAGGAAGTAAATGGGAAATTTACAACTACCTTCATTTACATGTATTTTTCTCTGTGACCAAAAACAGATCGGGCAAGAACTAGGAAAGTTTTCACATAATCCTGATAAATACACTGAGGTCTTTAGAGGACTTACTCTGTCCTATAAACTAGGCTAGAGAGATGTAATGCTACATTTAAATCAAATACTGACTTCTAATGAGAGACAATGAGTACAGACTTTAATCTGTGAGTTTCTTAAGTTTACTACAGGTACCCGGGGGATGCATATTTTCAGAGTGGGTTTAAATAGAGCCTAGCCAACATTGCTGTAGAGGTGTCTGGATATAGAACCCAAAATGTCTTGAAGATCTCTTTGTCCTAGAGCTGAGATGTCTTCTGGACTGTTACCTGCCTTTGTCTGTTCTAAGAGGAGATAGATCTCTTTTGCAGGCTGGGATTTTAGAACTTTTGATTCAGAGTCATATATTAGAAAATAAGACCTAAACGATATAATTGCAACATTTTTATTTTCTCTCTCACTCTTTCAAAAGGTTAAAAAGCATCCATTCTGGTTTTCTGATTATTGGTTTCATTTTCTGTTTGGCAATACAGTTGGAATCAATCATAACTTTTGTCTCTACAGGCATGTTCTGCTAAGGATTAGAGACCCACCCTGGGAAAGCTCTTGATCTTGTCTTTCTGCATCCAACATGGCTAGGCTTTTGTTTGTACTTGGAGTCACTCCTCTGTTCATTCTCCACTTCCCTGCCCTTGAGAAAAACACAGTTTACAACAGTGTTTGATCCAAGGCAATTCTCTTCTCTGAGGCTGCTGTATTTCAGGACCAAACTTCCAGAATGGTGAATACTCCCACCCCTGGAAATAGTTAAAATTACCTTTAACAGTCTGTCCCACTTGAGGAAACAGTCACAAGTGGCTATCAAAACAGCTGTTTTGGCCATCAGCTGTGACTATCCAACTTCTATAGCTGTCAAGCAACAATGAGTAGCCCATATAGCTGGATATTCCAATCAGGTAAACCATCAGCCTGGGGCCCATCTTAAAAACTGTCTTTGCCTTCACAGGTGTAAAATGTTTTATTCCTTCTGATATTTATTACAAGAAATCTTGTTAATTGGCCTACAAAGAGTTCTGACTGGTCTATGTATAGTTACAAACTCAAAAACTAAAAGTTATCATAATTCAAAATGGACAAAAATATGAGTGCACCCTGATTTTATAAACAAATTGTCTTATGTGCATCGTTTGTTTGTCTAAACTGCAAACAGCTGTTTTATTTGAGCTCAAAATTTTTTTTCTTCTTTTCCATTTTTGGATTTTTGAAAACATTTGTCTGTAATATAAGTCAGCTTATAGATAAATATCATCAAAATTAAAGACATGCTTCCACCCAAGTTGTCAGCTGGTCAAAATGATGTTAAAATTGGTTTTATGAAAGCAATGCATATAGTTGTCTGTGTACAATGACTGGAAAATCTCTCATTAATCAAAATAATGTGTTAAATGTTATGATCTTGTTTTCATAGGTCATCAAAAATTGCTAAGATAATTAGAGAACCCTTAGAGTCTGAGAGCTGTTGGACAGGACTCCCCTTGGTGAATAAAGGAGCAGCTGCCTGGAAAAAATCTTATTCCAGCCTTTGTTCATTAACGGGGCCCCAGTGGTTCACATAGCCTTATGGGAGACACCTCTATAAACTTTGTTAAATATATTATTGTAATGTTTACATCCTCATTGTCAAAAGGTTAAATTTTCTATAAATAAAACAATAAAGTTTACTAATTAAAAGATGCTCTTGGTACAAAACTAAATTAAGAAACAAAAGTTTTCATATGGCTATGATAATTCAATATTGCTAATCTCATGGTGTATTAAATATATTCATGCCTTCCAGATGTACAGGTTTTCTAAAATGTAAGAGACCTTTCTCTTGTACTCCACCTGCTTGTAATAAGATGTATATGTCAAGCCAGCATGAGACCACCTGTAAAAAAATATTTTTTAAATAAAAGGGAGGCTTCTATGGTGTCTTTTTTATACATGTGTTTTTACACTTAGAGGTGCTTAGGTAATAAACAATCCAGACAATGTCACAAATTTCTTCAATGACATTCTATTAAAGGGCAACAAATTAAGTGAGAGCTTCTTATGTTCTAGATAGAGATGACTGACTAAAATGGGTATTCTATACCAAAATAGAGATTTAAGTGTGTTTCAAAAATGGTGTTATCGGGCCAGTGAGATAGCTCAGTGGTGTAAGTGCCTGCTTGGCAAGCGCAAGGGCCCAAGTTTGACTCCCAGAACCCACATACGAAAAAAGGGCCTGTGATATTGCTCAGCGGCATGGGTGCCTGCTTGTGCACGAGGTCCTGAGGTCGACCCCCAGTACCCACAAAAAAAAATAGTGTCATCATGTCTGTCATGCTAAAATACTATGTATGACTTTTGATCTCATGTTTTCTTTATAAATTATAACCGTTGTCTCTTAACATACTACAGGACAATGGATGGTAAGGAATAACAGTCTTCTGGTTATACTTGATCTTTGAAAATGCTTGATATCCAGATAAAATTATTATAATTAAGGTCACTGCTCCCACTACAGTGTAATGTCACTGATCTTCTCTTGTGGGTGTTCAACAACTGAGGTTTGGGTACCAAAGCTGCAAAAGTAACTGGGCTAAGAGGACAGCCAATATTTTGGCCTCAGCCCTCCAAAGTCAATGAGGACCCAGAACATAAGGGAACATTTTCTGTAACATCCTACAACTCTGGTGAGTTACACAACCTCCTGAACAAGGGGATTACTGAGCCCCAGGGGATGGGATCACAGAAAACAGTGTGCCAAAGGAGGGTCACTATAGGAGAAAGTCTCCCATGTTTTCATAGAAAGCAATTGGTCAAATGTTGTGACTCACCCCGATGGCTGATGCTGACAGAAGGACTGAGAGACCCTATATATTGTTCTAAGGTAAATACTGAGGAGACTTAACAGACCTTGATAGATAGCAAGAGTTAATTTTAATTAATACAGGTCTCAATTTAACTTGGTCTTGAACATCCAGCAGAAAACTGTAACCCAAAGATATATAAAACAATGTCATAATAAGCTATATATAGGAAGGGGCTCCAATCACTAACCCTTTCTGGCAGTTTCCAGCTAAAACAGTTAATTGACCACTGTTATGGGGTACTAAGAATAAATTGCACTAAAATATGTAAGAGTTCATAAGCGCTAAACTACAAAATGACTTCAATCTGAGCCCCATTAAATTATGTCTCTGGAGAAAGCTCCTGACTGTGGTCTCCCCTTACATCAACCCTTCTCAGCTTGAAGCAGTTAACATGGAATCTACACCCATTCTTTTCTAACCACAGTTAGAGATACTTCTTCAGAGGGGAAATATTATAGATAGCTAAGTTATTTAGATCCACATATCCACCTTTATTTAAAAACACAATTACAAAAACAACAAAGGGGGGGCCGGTGAGATGGCTCAGCAGCGTAAGTGCCTGCCTGGCAAGCACGAGGGCCCGAGTTCGACTCCCAGAACCCACATATGAAAAAAGGGCTGGTGATATCACTCAGCAGCATGGGCGCCTGCTGGCACACGAGGTACTGAGGTCTACCCCTGGTACCCACAAAAAAGGGGGGGGAAATACAGTTACCTTAACATGCACAATTTGATCCTGCTGTCTTTACCGTAAAATTTTTAAACCTGGTTGCAGAAAGTAAATACCCTTTATGAGAACTTCATTGGCAAAAGGACAAATCTGACAAGCACACCTAGGGCTCAAGTCCTATAGAAGGACATCCAAACAGGAAAGTGGGATGGCCCAGTGCAGTTAATAACATGGGGTTGATGGTATGTTTATATGTTAACAGACAGTGGAACACCATTATGATTGCCCTTCCAGAATGTGTGAACATGGAGAGAGGAACATCTCAGCCCTGTGGTGGAACCTGTTCCCATCTGGATCTCCAGTGCAAGCATTCTTGAGGATGACCCTGGAGGAAAGCCCAACACTGCAAGTACTGAGATCTACACAGGCTAAAAACCTATGATATGGGGGCAACTAAATAAGACAACACAGGAGACTCACACATTGGTGATATGCCAGGGCCTCCCACAACCTCCTGAAAATATGTTTGTTACTATGATGGCCATCATAGCCTGTATGCTGTTTCAACTGCTGCAAATAAAAAATAAAAAGGAGGAAATGTTTGGGACCACAAATTATAAATTGACATAGAATCTGTCTGAGGCCCTCTTTGCCCTGCCTTGTGGGCTAGTTTTGGAATGTGGAAATTCTGCTTCCTCTCAGTCAATGAGGCTGTGAAGATCATAGAACAGGATAAAGTCTGCTGAGGACAATACAGGGAAAACTAGTACCCAGGCATGGGGATGAATCTTGTTTCTTTTATGATGTTAAACTTGCCCATTCAATCACTACTTCTATGCTGTTCCAGGAAAAGCACCTTACCCCACCCCCTGCACTGGCCAATAAAATTGTGGCTTGCTGGAGATTCTTGGTCTTTGTTCCCAAAGAACATTAATCATCTAAGAACCCTATTTTTTTTGCAGTTTTTATCTCTTTTTCTTTCTTGCTCTACACTGTAACTCTGGGTAGGAGATGAAGGATTCACTGCAGGTGTCCCTAATAACTGGCACCATGGAAAGGGTCTCTTATACAGACACTCTTTTCTTTATTTTTATTCTGTCACTGCCTCTGTTAAGCCCACTTCTCATACTTATTCTTAGCCCAGAATTTCCCAGTGAGAAGACTGACAAAATAAATCTAAGCTTTCCAGCCTGGTTGGGATAAATGCTGCCTGAAAGAAAGCAGCCTGAATCCTGAATTCACAGATGCTACATATCAAGCCCAAGAGCCTGTCTCTGTGATTGTCATTGTCTTACCTGTACAAAGTTAATCAAGATTTCAAATCAGGTAGGACACCAAAGTCAGCTAATTTCTGCCATTTGGCCACGATGTGGCTAAAATCTGCATCTTGGAACGATAGTGAGCCAGCCAGGACCAAAACCTCAATTGCAGCTGCTCTGGGAATCCACAGCCTGTGCCTACTCCATTCTGTAGGCCTAATGTTTTAATAGCTTCATTTATATGCACTTTTAACTCCCTGAATGAAGCCAAAACCAACATCACATAGCATCAAGGAACACAAGGTCATGACTGAGGCACATAAGGTCATGATCTCCCAGGGTTTGGCCCCCCAACACATTTAGAGGTAGGAGAAACAGAACAATGTATCAGTTTTCCCCTTGCCTGTCTTTTCAGAGGCTGGGGAAGTCTGCTGACGCTCTGTGAGCTATTCTGAGACACTGCTGCACCAGAACTCACTGTGAGAGATGTTTCAGGTCACCATAACCTAAGGAGCAGAAAAAAGAGGAGGGGGGAGAAAACCCAGCCAGCAAGCAATCTTCAGATCTCTGCCTCTCTCAGTCCACAGGAGTTGAGCCTAATGATCCTGGCCAGTGCCTGCTGGGTGGGACAGTTGGAGGAATCAACTCCCTTCCTTTCTGCCTCTTTGCCTCCCTCCTCCCTTTTCTCCTTCCTTTTTTTTTTTCTTTATTTCCTTCCAGGGTCCGCTAAGAACAAGCATTGCAGCAGGCCTCCCCAATGAGCTGCAAATCCTAGCCACCCCAAGGGATTCACCAGCCCCTTCCCTTGAGCTCTTAGGTAGGAAGCCAAGAACCTCAGACGGGTCTGGGAAGTTTCCCAGCACTGCTAGCTTGGTACTGGGCCTGAAACAAGATGAAGGAGCCAGGCTGCCTGAACTGAAGGAGTTCCCTAGTCTAGAGAAAGTAAAAAAAAAATGTCAATTTGGATTATAGCTTTCCTGACTCACAGTGCCTTTGGAGACAGAGAGAGGCAGGACTCTAGAATTTACTGGATGGAGCCTTGGCCTCTCAGTCAGGAGCAATTGGTTCTCGTCTTGATTTTGTGCCCTTGAAAGGACTATTTCCTCTCTTTGTCTCTGAATCCCTCTGAAAGGTAGAAACTACTCCCCAAATGCATTCCCTTAATGTGGAATATATCTAATTTTTAAAAGCAGGTAATATGCTGACATCTTGGTTGTTAAAACATTATTGAGAGATCTTAGTGGTAGCAGTGTGAAAGCAAGACCATGTGAAAGGGCCGGGGATATAGCTCAGCAGCACAAGTTCCTACCTGGCAAATGCAAGGTCCTGAGTTCGATTCCCAGTACCAAAAAAAAAAAAGACCACGTGAAAAAGGAAAGAAAATTCTTGAATGTTTGTTATGTATTTGTTCCTTTAGCAAACAAGGGATTAGGCCTTTCTGAAGTTCTCACCCCCTTGAACCTTACTCCCCATTTTGGAATCTGGCCACATCTCTGGGATCTACAGTGTAACCAGAGTGCCTCTAGATAGCCTAATACTATAACATTCTAGAGTGTTTACTATTGTGCTTCTGAATTTCTTTCCTGCCCATCTTGGTGAGAATGCTTAAGAGTTTAATATTTTACTCAGTGGACAATTCAGACTCTGTTTCTCTATGTGAATATATATCTCTATTTACTCATCTACCTATATTGCTATATACTTATCTACCTACCTAGCACTTAGAGCATTATATTTTCTTATGCCAGTGGAAAATAAGATTAACTAGGTGGTAATTCCTCTTCTGATTGTAATCTCTTTTTTATGGGCCTTTTTTCTTATAAAATGAGTTCAAATGTAAATTAATAAGTTCATTTCATCCATTGGTAACAAGAACAGACAAATAACATCTCTTTTTTTTCAAGTGAGGAACTATTGCTAATTAGTTGATGAAGCTATTTTGCTATGGTCTATGAAAAAATCCATTTCAAATCAGAAACTACAATAGATATTTAGAGAATCCAGTCAAATATTGTTTTTCTTCTACAGACATCTCAGGTGTGAAAAAGCATTTACAAACAGACCCCCACCAACCAAGCAGTGAAGAATTGGAGACAGGGAAAGAAAAACTAGAAAGGAGCTCCAGGCAGTCTAATCGCCTCTATTACAGAACAGGGAGATGAGAGGAACATTTAGGTCAACTTTCTTCCCCATCCATTTCTCTTGGTTGATCAGCCTAAGAACTTCCCAAACGTTTTTGATTACCAATGCCCTTATGATCTCATTTTTTCACAATGCCTCTAGGCCAAAATAAATATCTAGCAGCTCCATTTTTTAAGTAGTTAAGTTCACTGAACTCAGTATATATGACCTAATAACTTGGTAGACATTTAAAATAGTACATATATGGAGAAAAAATATTAATGCACATATTAATATAAAGAGAAATATTTTTCTTTCATCTTACATAGTGACCTTTCTGGTAGTGCACTAATTTTCAGATCTTGGAATTAGATCAGATGGACACCACCACCCTCATTTCCTGTTTCACATGGATTTTCATACACTCTTTGATTTTTATCTCAGCAGCCCTCAAAAGGAATGTAGCATAATTTAATGTTGGAAATGGGAACTACCTTAGGCTAACAACTTATGGAATGTTTGACAGATGTCAAGTATCACTATGGTTCCCTTTAAAATTTAAAATATCCTACACTGTCCCTGTGAGTTCACTGTGGTGCCCTAAAGAAACTCAGCTCATAATTTGGTAACTCTAGGGTTAGATTAATGGATTTTTGGACTTTCAGAGACATGAATTCCTCCCATCTGCCCTCATTGGGTGAAATGTGTTTCCTTTGCTCTATTTCCACTGTGTGTCCTTTGCTGTAATAGTAATCTGAGATAAGAAGAGTATGACTACATTATCCATAAAATTGCCATTGAAGATATGTTCCACTTTTTCCCCTACATGCTTCACATAGTAGCTAGGGAAATATTTTTTAGAGTGCACATCTAATACATCTATTATATTGAAAAACATTTAGAAGACTGACAACAGCAAGTGGTGGTGAGAATGTACAGTAATGGGAACCCTTGTGTATTATTAGTGGACATGTGAATTGTTACAACCACTTTGTGAAGATGTCTGTCATTATCTATTAAAGTTGTGCCAGTGCATACTCTGTAATGTATCTATTCCACAACAACTTATATGATCTGAAAACTACCATACCTGTGCATCATAATACTTGTTCATATACCAGAAAGGTCAAGATACTACAAACAGTCCCTGATTTAACATAGTTGAATTTATAATTTATTTTTACTTTATTGTGGGGAAAAAGCAATATTTATTCAGTAGAAATTATACTTTTGAATTTTTTCTTGTTTTCGGGTCTATTGCTGAATACTATGACATCATCTTACAGTATTGGAGCATCGTAGCAATCTGCAGCTCCCAATGAGATATGTAATCACAAGGAAAAACAAATGGTACGCTACAGGGTACTGTGTTGCTAAGCTATTATGCTCAGCTGGGTAGGCATATTAAATACATATTCAACTTATGGTATTTTCAACTTACAATGGCTTTATCAGGATTTAATTACCTTGCATATCAAGGATCATCTGTATTGTTCATAATTGCACCCATTTTGAGCAACACAAATGTTTGTGTAGAGTAGGATAAAAAATATTTTTTCATAATAAAATGCCATATGACAATGGAAATAAAGGAACTATAGTTATATGAAGCCACTGATATTGATCTAATAAACAGTATTTTGAGCAAAAGTGTATATGTTATATGATTCCATTTAGATAAAATTTGTAAAAAGGCCAATCTAACTATATTTTTGTAAATGTAAATGGAGGTAAGTAAAGACACATTTCTGGCTCTCCCAAAACAATGTAGCCTTAGTGGGACTGAGGCTGAACCTCCACACACACCTTGTTGCAATGAATCCAAAAGAAAAAGTGCAGAGCGTAGATGGTTGACATTTCTTCTTTCTCTTCCCATCTACTTTTATGTCAACATGGCCTAGTGGAAGTGGTTATTTCACTCCAACTTAGCAACAATAGATCAGTTTGAATTAGCCTTCTAGTGGGGGCAATGGAACCAGTAGGAGTTGGTCTGACTCCCCTCTCAGAGGCAGAAAGAGAATGCCCTTCTTTCACTAGGAAGACATAAAACTGGAGGGGGTAATTGAATTTCTTACCTTTTCCATCCACAATGTAGCAATGAGTCAGTGCACCAATTTTACAGAGGTGTCATCAGCAGGACTCAATGAGAAGCTGAAGGTCCATAACCACACAGTTCTTGCATTACACCAAAATAAGGGGGAGCTATGTCTTTAACAACAGATAAACTATTTAAATAATACTCAAAATAGCATAATAAATCATGAAAAATTAAGAATCTGATAAAAAAATCATACACTAGAACAAACAGGAAAATCACAATTTGTATGAGAAAAGAGAATCAATTGATGTGAATGATGAGATAACTCAGATGTTGGAATTATCCCAGGATTTAAAACAGCCATCAGAAAAGATTTCAACAAGCAATTCCAAATTCACTTTAATCAAACAAAAAACTTAGAAAACTTTAGCAGGAAAGAGAAGTTACAAAAAAGGACTAATTGGAAGTTATATAATTAAAAAATATAATAGCAGGAAATAAAGCCTTCACAAGTTGAGCTCAATAGTAGAGATGGCAGAGGATAAAAAGAGAAGCAGGATAACACAATAGAATCTGCACAATATTAATAATAGAGAGAAAATAGGTTGAAAAATGAACAGAGCACTGAGGTCCTACAGAACAATAACAAAAGCTTCAATATTTGTATTATTGGAGTTCAAGAAATGGAGAACAGGAGGATATAACACGATATTTTTCAAGTAGTAAAAGAAAAGGACTGTAGATCCAGAATTCTATATTTAAAAATTATATTATCAAATGAAATAAAATTGAGAAAATGTGTTGCCAGCATGTCTACCCTAAAAATAGCTAAAATAGCTAAAAGAAGTTCTCTAAATAAAGTAAATGGTAACAGAAGAAAGCTCAGGGTATAAGAACATTAGAATGGGTAAAAATAGGGGTAATATAATAGCTTATTTTACTTCTAATGAGTATTTCTATTAATATTTGATGATTGAAGCAAAAATTTAAAAATTATCTGATATGATGTCCAATTGGTAAAGAAATATTTTTAAAGAAAAGTAAAATTTCTACACCTCACTTTAAATAATAAAATATTGACATCAGTAGGCTATGATAAGTTACATAGGCATATTACAATACTTAGAGCAACCATTAAGAAAATAATGTCTAGCTATACTCTAAAAAACACTACAAATAAATTAAAATTGAATCCTTAAAATTTGCCAGGAAATACAGAAGAATATAAGAAAAGAGAAGAGAAGAACAAGGAACGGCAAAATCAAACAGGGGAAAAATGACAGAAAAACATAATATTTATTTTAAATGTTAATGGCCTAATTACAAATAAAAGACAGATGTTTTCAGCATGAAAAAATAACTAAGCCAACAACAATATACTGTCCACAAGAAACTCAATTCAAATACAATAACATAGCTAAGTTGAAAGTAAAATGATGTGAATAATATATACCATGGAAACATTAATTTAAAAGGCTGGAATAGCCAAACTAATATATGATAAATTATATATCAGGTCAACAAATTACTAGAGATGAAAGGGACATTGTATAATGCTAAAAACAGTCTACTGGGAAGAAATACAATTCTAAATGTGCATGCATCAAACAATTGGGCCTAAGAATACAAACTTCAAATAAAAAATAATAGAAGAGCTGAAAGTATAAATAGACAAATCCACTATTGTAGCTGAGTACTACGCTGATCTCAGATATTTATACAATCACTCAAATGAAAAATCAACAATTATATAGAAGTGAATAACATAGACAATCCAGATTTGCTGTATATATACAACAAATTTAGTATCTATAAAGAATTTCAAAATTCAACAGTAAGTAAACAATGCAGTTCAAAAATAGGTAAAAACATGAGAAGACATTTCACTGAACAGAACATACAGATGGCAAATAAGCACACGAAAAGATGTTCAACTTAATTAGACATTAGTGAAATTCAAATTAAAACAAAATGACACATCACTATACACTTATTGCAATGGCTAAATTCAAAAACAGTGGCAACACTAAATATTGCTGAGGATATAGACAAACTGAATAACTTGCACACTTCTGTTGAGAATCTAAAATGATACAACTACCTTGGAAAACATCTTGCCAATATCTTAGACATTTTAAACATGTACTTAATATATAACCCAGCAATTGCACTGTTGGTGCAATTATCCTAAGGAAATTAAACTTATGTTCAGACAAAAGTCTCTATGATAGTACATAAAGTAGCTTTACTTTTAGTTCAAAACAGGAAAATATTCAATATGCAGTATTTCAACAGGTGAAAAATTAAGTAAACTGTGCTACATGCATTCCCTGTAATACTACCTAGCAAAAAAAGTAAATCTTGTCTTGCTTGGTGGCTCACATCAGCAATCCCAACTACTCAGAAAGCTGAAGCAGGAGGATGACAAGTTTAGGGCCAGCCTGGGCAACTTAATGAGACTCTTCTCAAAATTTAAAAAGACAGCGGGGATGGGGATGTAGCTCAGTGTTTCCTGGCTTTAACTCCCAGTACCCTCCAGCCAAAATAAAAATAAAAAAAATAAACTCTTCATACACACAACAATTTGAATGAATTGCCAATGAATTACCATGTGTGAAACAGCTATTCTAAAAGGCCATGTACTAGGTATGTGTAACTGTGTATGCAACATTCTGGAAATGGCAAAATTATAAAAATGGAAAATGTAGAAAACAGATCAGTGGTTGTCAGGGTTCAGTAATGAGGGGTTAATTTGGGGAACAAGGAAAAATAGGTGATTGTGGCTATAAAAGGGCAATAGGAAGGACCATTGTGGTGTTCTTTATATATATATTTTTTGTGGGTACCGGGGGGTCAACCTCAGGACCTCATGCGCCAACAGACACCCGTGCCGCTGAGTGATATCACCGGCCCCTTTTTTGTATGTGGGATCCGGGAGTCGAACTCAGGCCCTCGCACTTGCAAGGCAGGCGCTTATGCTGCTGAGCCATCTCACCAGCCCTCTTTATATTTTTTAATTAAAATTATTGTTACAATTTATATATGCATAATGCTTACATTCATAATAAGAGAATTTGTACCTCTACATGATATATCTTGATGCCTCTTTTTTCCCCATTTATCTCCCCTCACTTAAGCCCCTCTTCCCCTCCTTATTTACAAAACTTTGTTTCCATTTTGTCCTTTTTTCTCATTTTTTTCTTTTCCCTTCCACTCCCCCATTCCCCTTTCCCTTTGAAAAACTAGTTCCTATTTTAAAATATCTATTATACATTTTGGTTCCTATTTACACTTTCAGTTTTTTACCCCAGAGACACAATGTAATATTTACACATATGTGTCCAATTTAATTCACTTAGGAGTATGGTATCAAGATCCATCCATTTAGCTATAAATGTCTCAAGTTTATCCTTCTTTATGGCTGAGCAGTACTCCATCGTATAAAAAATCCACATCTTTTTTATTCATTTGTTCTTTGATGGACATTTGTGTTATTTCCAAGATTTAGCTATTACCAATTGTGCTGCTATAAACATGGGTGTGCATATACCACTGTTGTATGATGCTTTTAATTCTTTGGGGAAGATACCAAGAAGGGGAATGTCTGGGTCAAATGGAACCTCTAGTCCTAGATGTTTTTTGTGTGTGGGTACTGGGGGTCAACCTCAGGACCTTGTGTGCCAGCAGGCGCTCATGCCACTGAGCGATATCACCAGCCCTTTTTTCATATGTGGGTTCCAGGAGTAGAACTCAGGACCTTGCCCTTGCCAGGCAGGCACTTATGCCGCTGAGCTATCTCACTGGCCCCTAGTCCTAGATTTTGGAGGAATCTCCACACTGATTTCAAGGGTGGTTGCTCCAGTCTACACTCCCACCAACAGAGGAGAAAGTTCCTTCTTCCCCACAGCCCCCCCAGCATTTATTATTGGTTCATTTCTTGATAACAGCCATTCTTTCTGGAGTGAGATGGAATACCTGGTTGCTTTAATTTGCATCTCTTAAATGATCAGTGATGCTGAACATTTTTTCATGTTCATATTTGTCATTTGTACTTCTTATGAGAAGTGTCTATTTATTTCAGATGCCCATTTTTGGATTGGGTATTTAAATTTGGAGGCTTGATTTTTTTCAGTTCTTTATATGTTCTAGATATTAGTCCTTTGTCTGAAGAACAACTGGCTAAGATTTTTTCCCACTCTGTAGGTTGTCTTTTCACTCTGTTGGTGATTTATTTTGCTCAAAGGAATTCTAAACAACACTAGATCCACAGGGAAACTGACAGAGGTGTTCTTTATCTTGACTGTATTTAATGTCAACATTGTGGTTATACATGGTGAGCTCTCGCCATGTACTAAACTAAAATAAAAATGTGCCAAACATCTAAATATTAAAACAGAAACACTTAACCTACTGGATAATAAAATAGGTAAAACTCTTGATATTATAAATATGGTGAAGGACTTTCTGAATAGAATTCCAATTGCTTAAGAAATAACAGCAAGAGTCAACAAATGGATTATATCAAATTAAAAAACTTCTCTACAGCAAGGAAAACAACCAACAGAGGGAAGAAACAACCTACAAAATGTGAAAAAAAATTTTGTCAGCTACACCTCAGCCATAGGACTAATACCTAGAATATATAAAGAACACAAAAAGTAGACCTCCCCAATAAAAATGGACAACTGAATTGAATAGACACTTCTGAGAAGAAGGGTAAATGGCCAATAAATATAGGGGGGGGAGTTCAACATCGCTGGCCATTAGAGAAATGTAAGTTAAAACAATACTGAAATTTTATCTTACTCCAGAAAGAATGACAATCATCAAGATACCAAATAATAAATGCTGGTGTGGCTGCAGGGTAAAAGAAACCCTCTTACATGGCTGGCAGGAATGTCAACTAATACAGCCATTATGGAAATCATGATGGAGATTGCTTAAAAAAAAGGTAAAACTAGAAATTCCTTTTGACTGAGCTATTTTCCTTCTAGATATCACCCCAAAAGAGTTAAAGACATCTTATTACAGTGATACATGCATACCAATGTTTATGGCACCACTCTTCATAATAGCTTAATCTTGGAAGCAGCCTGTATGTCCATCAACAGACAAATGGACAAAGAAAATATGGTATCTATACATAATGTATGTATATGTATACTCGGCTCTAAAGAGGGATATATTTGGGACATTTGTTGGAAAGTGGATGCACCCTCAAAACATAAGGTTAAGTGAAATAAGTCAGGCACACAAGCTTAAATATTGTATTGTTTCTATCCTATGAGAAACCAAAAGTACAAATAAAGTAAAGAACAAAATAAAAGACTGATAAACCAGAGTGCTAGATCTTTTGCAAATGGAAAGGGGACCAAGAGAAGGAGGGTGAGGGGAGAGGGGAGGGGACAGGAATTGGACATAAAAAGATTAAAGATGTATCACATACATGTACCAATCACCCACAATAAATGCAATCATTATGTCACAAATATGAACTAATAAAATGAAAATGGGTAAAGGGATATAGAGACAGAGAGAAGGAGGAGGGAGGAAAAAGGAAGGTGAGTAGAAAGAAGCAAGATGTGTTAAGTACATGTACCTACTCCCTAAGGGGAATGTAAACATTAGGTATGGCAAATACATACTAATAAAAAATTTTAAACAATTAGGTTATAATATTGTAACATAGGTTTGCAAGATGTTATTATGGAAAAAAACGTGGTAAAGAATACAAGCATATCTGTATTGTTTTGACAACTGCATGTGAATCTTAAATTACCATAAAATAGAAAGTTTAATTTTACAAAAATGACATGAATACTACAAAATTCAAGATAGTAACTGCATCAGAGGGAAGGGAGACAGTTGTGATCAAGTTCACATTAGAAGTTTTTCAGTGTTCTTGGCAATGTGTTATTCATTGACTTGAGGGTTAGTTACAATGATTTCACTGTACAAATATTCACTCAATGGGACAAATGAGGTTTGAGCACTTTTATGCATACATCACATAAATGACAATAAAATGTTTAAAAACTACACATGGATTTATTTCATTCCTTTGCTTAAAATTCCCCAATAGGTTCCTTTGTTATAGATTAAAACCCCCAAACCCTTCTTCCTTTAGGCATATTGAGCCCTCTTCATGAATCACTTTCCTCTTCACACTCTGTGCTCCTAAAACACTGATTGTTTTCAGGTGTTTACACCTTAGGATTCTTGTACAAGATTTTCAATCACACTGGAATACTGTATTATTTTCTCTACCTTTTTTATTTTTTTTGTGGGTACCAGGGGTTGACCTCAGGACCTCGCGTGCCAGCAGGTGCCTATGCCACTGAGCAATATCACCGGCCCTTTTTTTTTTTGTATGTGGGTTCTGGGAGTTGAACTCGGGCCCTTGTGCTTGGCAGGCAGGTGCATATGCCACTGAGCCATCTCACTGGCCCTTCTCTACTTTTCTTAACCTAGAAATCTTTACTCAAACCTCACTGACTACAGGGAATCCCTTCTGTGATATGCTTCCTTAGCTCACTGTATTTTCTTTAACTCTTTCATAGTTCACAGTCATAAACTTTGAGTAATCATTTGAATTCTGCCTGTATCCTGCTTGATTCCTAGGTCTCCAGACATAAGATCCATGAGTGCAAGAACCCATTCATCTTTTTGACTACATTTCCTAGAACAGTGTGTGGCATATAAGAGGAACTAAACAAGTGTTTGTGGAATAAGTGGAATAAATTCCATTATTTTATTCTACGGTACATTTGGAGTCAACATGGTAATGTTGGAAAGGTTTTTTATTTATTTTTACTAGTGCATTTTGCAGTACATCATGTTTATATTCCTTGTGCAATGTTGGTACATGTAAATAACACATCTTAAGTCCCTTTGTCATCCCCTTTCCTTCCCCCTCTCCTCCCTCCATTTCTTGATCCCCTTCTCACTTGGGAAAGATCTATCCCCATACTTCCTATTGCCTATCTTTATTTTGCTCTTTATTTATAATTTGGCTTCTCATGTAGGAAAAGTCATGAAATATTTAATCTTGTGTGTCTGATTTCACTTCAATTATGGTCTCAAGGTGCATCCATTTTCCTACTAATGACTCAAATTTATGTTTCTTCATGGCAGAGTAGTACTCCATTGAGTGTAAATCCTACATTTTTGTCATCCATTCATCAATGATAGTTGTATAGGCTATGAATGAATGATGAATGGAATCATCTATTCATCAACGATTTAGCTATTATGATCTGTGCTGCTATAAAACTGAGTGTGTGTGTATCACTGTAATATAATACCTTTAACTCTTTCAGGAAGATACTTAGAAGGAGAATAGCTGGGTCAAATGCAATTTCTACATTTAATATTTTGAGGACTCTCCATACTAATTTCTATAGGTGTTAAACTAGTTGACAGTCCCATCAACAATATAGAAGGTTCCTATTCTGCTGCAGCTTCTCCAGAATTTATTATTAGATTTCTTGATGTTGGCCATTCTTTCTGGAGTAAGGTAGAAACTCATTGTTGTTTTAATTTGCATTTCTTTAATGGCTAGCCATGTTGAAGATTTTTTACACATTATAGGCCACTTGTATTTCTTCTGTGAATGTCTTGCTTATTTATTGATTGGGTCTTTTTATATTTTTATGGAAAAATTAAAATAAAACTTCATAACAAAATAATAGGGGAATAACAACAGTTAATGCATTGTGTATTTTTATCTTCAATGTACTTACTCAGAGTAAAGGATATGGGCATAAATATTCTCCAAATGATATTAGCACAAAACTTTCTTTTCAATGAAATAAGAAAAACTAGTAGTATAACTATCTTGTATTATTTTATTTTCTCATCCATCCTTTCTCCTTTTCCCCCACAACAGTTTCTCTTTCCTTTTGAAAAATTTCTTCCCATTTCACAATATTTATTGTACATTTTGGTCCTCATTTTCTCTTTCAATTTCTCCCACCAGGGAGACAATATGATGTTTACACATGTGACTCTGATTTACTTCACTTATGAGTATGGTCTTAAGTTGCATCCATTTACATGTAGATGTCTCAAATGTATCCTTCTTTATGGCTGAGTAGTATACCATTGTATAAAAAGACCACATCTTTTTCATCCATTAGTCAGTTGATGAGCATTTGGTTGGTTTCCCAGATTTAGCTATTACAAATTGTGCTGCTATAAACATTGATGCACATATATCACTGTGGTATGATGTTTTAAATTTCTCTGGAAAGATACCCAGAAGGAGAATAGCTGGGTGGAATGTGACCTCCAATTCTGTTTTTTTTTTTTTTTTTTTCAGAAATCTCCCTATTGATTTCCGCAGTGGTTGTACAAGTCTACACTCCCACCAACAGTGAAGAAGTGTTCATTTTTCCACACAGCACCCTCCAGTATTTGTTATAGGTTCATTTCTTGATGATAGCCATCCTCTCTTGGGTGAGATGGAATCTCGGTGTTGTTTTAATTTGCATCTCTCGAATGACCAGTGATGTTGAACATTTTTTCATATATTTGTTTGCCATTTGTATTTCTTCATCTGAGAAGTGTGTATTCATCTCAGATGCCCGTTTTTGTTTTGGGTCTTTAAATGTGGGGTAGTCTGATATTTTTCAATTCTTTATGTGTTCTAGATATGAGTCCTTTTGTCTGAGGGACAGCTGGCTAAATTTTTTTCCCACTTTTTGGGTTGTCTTTTCACTCTGTGATTATTTTTGGTTGTGCAAAAGATTTTAATAAGATGAGATCCCAGATGTTGAGTCTTTGTAGTATTTCCTGCGCAATCGGGGTTTTGTTCATGAAGTTTCTTCCAATACCATTGACTTCAAGATTACCTATTTTCTCTTCCAGTAGATTTAGTGTTTCTGTGTTAAAATTTAGATCTTTGGTCCATTTTGATTTTAGTTTAGTGCACGGTGATAGACATGGGTCTAGTGTTAGTCTTGGGCATGTGGAAAGCCAGTTATTCTAGCACCATTTATTAAAAAGGTTATCTTTCTTCCAGTGAATATATTTGGCCCTTTTGTCAAAATAAGGTCGCTGATTGTGTTTGGAGTAGTATCTACATCTTCTAATTTGCTCCACTCATCCTCAGGTCTATTTTTTCATCAGCACCATGCTGATTTTATCATAGTAGCTGTGTAGTATAATTTCAAGTCAGGGAATGTGATGCCCCCTGACTTGCCTTTGTTGCCCAGAATTGCTTTTCCTATTCTATGTCTATTCTGTTTCCAAATGAATTTTGGGGATGTTTTCTCCAGTTTTGTGAGGTATGCTAATGGTATTTTGATTGGGATTTCATTAAATCTGCAATTTTAGGAATATGATCATTTTCACTATGGTGGTTTTTCCTATGCATGAGCAAGGGCTATCTTTCCATCTTCTGATATCCTTTTTATCTCCTTTTTCAGAGCACTGTAATTTTCAGTGTATAGATCTTTTACATCCTTTGTTAGATTGATCCCTAACTATTTCATTTTTTGGATGCTATTGTGAAGAGTGTTATTTCCATAATTTCTCTCTCAGTGAGTTTGCCACTTGCATAAAGGAATGTTATTGATTTTTGAGTGCTGACTTTGTATCTAGCTATGCTACTGAATTCAGTTATTAAATCTACAAGTCTTTTGGTGGAGTTTTTTGGATTTTCTATGTAGAATATCATGTCATCCACAAATAACAATAATTTAAATTCTTTCCTTCCTATCCTTATTTCTTTTATTTCTGTCTCTTGTCTAATTGCTCTGGCTAATGTTTCCAGAACTACATTGAATAAGACTGGTGACATTGTACATCTCATCTTGTTTCTGATCTTAGAATGAAAGCTTTCAGTTTTGTCCATTTAGTATGATGTTAGCTGCTGGTTTGTCATAGGCTTTTATCAGATTGTGAGTCTGATTTATTTCACTTACAAGTATTTTCTCAATTTGCATTCATTTACCTATAAAAGTCTCTAGTTTATCCTTCTTTATGGCTGAGTAGTACTCCATTGTATAAAAATACCACATCTTTTCAATCCATTTGTCAGTTGATGGGCATTTGGGTTGTTTCCAAGATTTAGCTATTACAAATTGTGCTGCTATAAACATGAGGGCACATATATCACCATGGTGTGATGTTTCTAATTCTTCTGGGAAGATACCCAGCAGGAGAATAGCTGGGTATAATAGGACCTTTAATCCTAGTTTTTTGAGGAATCTCCACACTGATTTCCACAGAGGTTGTACCAGTCTACACAGCCACCAACAGTGGAGAAGTGTTCCTTTTTCCACACAGTCCCTCCAGCATGTGATATTGGTTGATTTCTTGACCGTAGCCATTCTTTATGGGGTGAGATGGAATCTCAGTGTTGTTTTAATTTGCATTTCTTGAATGACCAGTGATGTTGAACATTTTTCCATATATTTATTCGCCATTTGTATTTCTTCATCTGAGAAGTGTGTATTCATCTCAGATGCCCATTTTGGGATTGGGTCTTTGAATTTGGAGGGTCTGATTTTATTTAATTCTTTCTATGATCTAGATAGAAGTCCTTTGTCTGAGGGAAAATTGGCTAAACTTTTTCCCACCCTGTGGGTTCTCTTTTCACTTTGTTGGTGATTTCTATTGCTGTGCAAAAGCTTTTGAATAAGATGAGATTCCACTTGTTGATTATTTGAAGTATTTCCTGTGCAGTCTGGGTTTTGTTCACAAACTCTCTACCTACTCCTATGTCTTCAAGATTTCTACTTACTTTCTCTTCCAGTAGATTTAGTGTTTCTGTTTTAATATTTAGACCCTTGATTCATTTTGACTTTATTTTAGTACATGGTGATAGACATGGGTCTAGTTTTAGTCTTTGGCATGTAGAGAGGCAGTTTTTCCAACACTGTTTATTAAAGGGGCTATCTTTCTTCCAGTGAACATGTTTGGCCCCTTTGTCAAAGATAAGGTGGCTGAGTGTGTTTGTAATTGTGTCTGCATATTCTAATCTGTTCCACTGGTCCTCAGGTCTGTTTTTTTTGCCAGTACCAGGCTGATTTCATGACAGTAGCTTTGTAGTATAATTTCAAGTCAGGGATTGTGATGCCTCCTGCCTTGCCTTAGTTCCCCAGGATTGCCTTTGCTATTCTAGGTTTCTTCTGCTTCCAGGTGAATTTTAAGAATGTTTTCTCTAGTTCTGTGGGGTATGTTAATGGTATCTCAATTGGGATTGCATTAAATCTGTATAACAATTTTGGGAATATGGCCATTTTCACTATGTTGGTTCTTCCTATCCATGAGCAAAGGATATCTTTCCATTTTCTGATATTCTGTTCAATCTCCTTTTTCAGAATACTGTAATTTTTGATATATAGATCCTTTACTTCCTTCGGTAGATTGATTCCTATGTATTTCATTTTTTTGGATGCTATTGCGAAGGGTTTGGTTTCACTAATTTCTCTCCTCACTGAGTTTATTGTTTGTGTACAGGAATGTTATTGATTTTTGGATGTTGACTTTGTATCCAGCTATGCTACTGAACTTGATTATTAAATCTAGAAGTTTTTTGGAGGAGTTTTTGGGGTCTTCTACGTAGACTATCATGTCATCTCTGAAAAATGATAATTTAGATTCTTCCTTTCCTATCCTTATTCCTTTTATTTCTCTATGTTGTCTAATTGCTTTTGCTAGTGTTTCCAGAACTGTATTGAATAGGAGTGGTGAGAGTGGGCATTGTTGTCTTGTTCCTGATTTTAGACAGAAAGCCTTCAGTTTTTGCCCATTTAGTATGATGTAGGCTGTTAGTTTCTCATAGATGGCTTTTATCAGATTGAGATAAAGACCATCTATTCCGATTTTCTAGAGGGATTTTTAAAATCATGAATGATTGTTTGGCTTTGTCAAATGCTTTTTCTGCATCTATTGAGAAGATCATGTGATTTTTGTTTCGGCTCTGTTGATATGATGCATTATATTTACTGATTTGCTTAAAGCAAACCATCCCTGCATCCCTGGGATGACTCTTACTTGGTCATGGCGTATAATCTTCTTGGTGGTTTGGTGCATTCTGTTAGCTAGTATCTTATTGAGGATTTTTGCATATATGTTCATTAGGGAGATTGGCCGGTAGTTCTCTTTTTGTTTGGGTCCTCCTCTTTTTTGTTATTAGGATAATACTTACTTCCAGGAATGATTTTGGAAGTATTTCTTACCTTTCAATTTCATTAAAGAGTTTCAGTATTAGTAGCATTAGTACTTCTCTAAATTTCTTGTAGAATTCAACAGTGAATCTATCATGATCTGTGCTTTTCTTTGTTGGTAAGTTTTTAATTACATTTTCAGTTTCACAGACTGATATTGCGTTATTTAGGATTTTTGTATCTTCTTGATTCAGCTTTGGTAATTCATAAGTATCTAGGAATCTGTCCATTTCTTCTGTGTTTTCCATCTTATTAAGGTACAGTTTCTCAAAGTAGGTATTGATGATGTTCTGAACCTGTAGGATTCTTTGTGATTCCCCTCTTTTCATTCCTAATTACTTGAATTTTTGTCTTTTCTTTCCTCTTTTATATGAGGTTAATTAGGGATTTATCAACTTTATTTAATCTTTCAAAGAACCATCTCTTCAATTCCTTGATTCTTTGTATTGTTTTCTTAGTCTCACTTGCCTTAATTTCTGCTCTTATCTTCACAGTTTCCTCTCTCTTACATGCTTCACGTTTGATTTATTCTTTTTTGTTCTAGACATTTGAGGTTTCACATTAAGTTATTTATTTGAGTTCACTCTGTTTTCCTGATGTGAGAATTCATCGCTAAAAATTTCCCACATAGGACTGCTTTCATTGTGTCCTATAAGTTCCTGTATGTTGTGTTAGAATTACTGTTTAATTTTAGATACTGTTTAATTTCTTCTTTAAGTTTCTCTGTGACACATTGGTTGTTCAGGAGGGTGTTGTTTACTTTCCATGTGTTTATGAAGATTTGTCCTTTCTTTTGCTGTTGATATGCAATTTCACTGCACTATGGTCAGATAATATGCATGGTATGATTTTAATTCTGCTGCATTTACTGAAGGATGTTTTATGGGCTAATATGTGGTCTATATTGGAGAACATCCCATGTGCAGCTGAGAATATGTATTCTGATGTTGTGGATTGGAACACTCTGTGGACATCTACTAAGTTCATTTGTTCACAGTTTTGTCTTAATTCTGATATTTCTTGTTGATTTTGTGTCTATTTTATCTTTCTAATTGTGAGAGTTGGGTATTAAGGTCTTCCATTATAATTATGTTAGTGCATATTTGATTTTTCATGTCCGTTAATATTTGTTTTATGTAGTTAAGTGCGTTGGTATTTGGTGCATATATATTTATGATTGTTATCTCTTCTCCTTAGATTTTTCCCTTAACAAGTATGTAGTGACCTTGTCTCTTTTGGTCAGTCTTGGCTTGAAGTTCCCATTGTCTTGCAAATAGAATATCTACCCCTGCTTTTTCCGGGTTCCTGTGGCATGGAGTTTTGTTTTCCATCCTTTGACTTTCGGTATACGAATTTATTTTTTAGTTACATGTGTTTCTTTTTTTTGTGGGTACTGGGGGGTCGACCTCAGGACCTCGCATGCCAACAGGCACCCGTGCCGCTGAGCAATATCACCTGCCCCTTTTCCGTATGTGGGATCCCGGAGTCGAACTCGGGCCCTCGCGCTTGCAAGGCAGGCGCTTAGGCCGCTGAGCCATCTCACCAGCCCCACATGTGTTTCTTGAATGCAGGATATTGTTAAATCTTGCTTCTTGATTCATTCTACCAGTCTGTTTCTTTTAATTGGTGAGTCAAGACCATTTACAATGATCATTAAAACTAATACATATAGGCTTATCTTTTTCATTTTGTTTTCCTATTGTTGGTTCCCTGTCTTTCCCTCTGTATAATTGCTAGCCCTGCCTGGTGGCATCTTTCTATTGGTGTTTTTGGAATTGTGGTATTTGTTTTCTCTTTCTAATATATCCTTCAGAGCATTCTGAAGACCTGGTTCAGTGGTCATGAATTTCTTCACTTGTTCTTTGTCATGGAAGTATGTTATTTCTCCATTGATTTTGAAAGATAGTTTTGCAGGGAACATCAATCTGGGCTAGAGGTTGTTTACTTTTAGGGCTTGAAATACATCACTCCATGCTCTCCTTGATTTGACAGTTTATGTTGAGAAGCCTGCTGTGATTCTGATGGGCTTTCCTTTATGGGTGATTTGTTTCTTTTTTCTAGCTTCTTTTAATATTCTGTTCTTTTGCTGAATTTCTGGAATCTTGGTTATTATATTCCTTGGTGTAGATTTATGTTGGTTGTGGCTATTTGGAGTTCTATATGCTTCATTTATTTGTATGTCAATTTCTTTATCCAAGTTTGGAAAGTTTTCTGCCATTATTAATGTGGTGAGGTTATTTATGGCTTTTGTGCTGTCTCCAGCTTTCTCTTGAATCCAATCAATCCTATGTTCTTTTTCTTGGCTTCATCTTGTAGCTGGTAGATTGATTTTTCATGGTCACTTACTATTTTTAAGATATCTTTCTTTTCATGGTAGCTAGACTTAATCCTGTTTTCTAAATCTGATATTCTCAACTCACCTTCATTCAAACTGTTGCATATACTTTCAATGGAGTTGTTGATCTTCTGGATTTCTGTTTGGATCAGTTTCATTGATTCCATTACTTTCTTATGTTGGGCATTTATGGTTTCCAGCATTTTCCTGAGCTTCTCTTTTTTCTGTGTCTTCTTTAACGTCTTTCATTTTCATTATCATTTCTTTTTCACCTTAGAGATTATTTTTTTCTGTAGCCTCTTCCATTTGTTTTTTTCACTTTTGTTGCTATCACTTCAGAAACTTCCAGTGGTTGGCTTCTGATTTCCTCTATCTCATTGTGTTCTGGAATGGTGATGCCCCACACTTTACGCTTGTTACCCAGGATTGCTTTTGCTATTTTAGGTGTCTTCTAGCTCCACTGGTTCTGTATAAGCAGAATCAATATAGTCAAAAGGGCCATACTTCCAAAACTGATATACAGATTTAACACAATCCCAATCAAAATGCCAATACCATTATTCACAGAACTGGAAATGTTATTTAGAATAAAATTTACCAAAAATTGGACAAATCTTGACTCTACAAGTTAACTTTAAATAGGATTCTTTAATTCTTCAATCTTTAATTTTGTTATCTATAAAATGAGATTAATAACTCTTACCTCACAGAGTTGTCACAAATTTAAAAGGTAGTGGTTCACATTACAATGCCTAACATTAGGATGAAGACTAAGAGCTTGCAATAAACATGTTCTTGAATAAATTCCCTTTCCATTTAATCTAAGGGGATGTTTATCTATCCAGAAGAATTTCTTTTCTGAAATGTAAAAATTATATTGCCCACCATAATTTTCATTTTGCTCTAGACTTTAAAAAGGTCAAACACTATAAAGTTCTTAGCACAAGCAGTTTAAGTGCTTCAGTTATTTGATAGTATATAAGGACCCTTTGGGAGCTATCTTTTCTGTTTCCTTCCAAGGAAATCCTCAGGACAGAGAGAAGAGCATTCAATGAATGAGCCCTTATAGACTGAATGCTATTTCTAATCATGAGCATTTTGCACAGATTGAGCACATCATTACCTACTTATTACAATATATCAGCCTACTTGGGGTTATAGGCAGATAGAAATCTTCATTCCAAAGCTTTTTTGTTGCTAGAAAATGTTTCTTAGGCAAGATCTAAGTTTTATATAAGAAAGTGGTGTCCAAATGAATAGACACTTCACAGAAAAAAAATTACAAATGGCCAGTAAATACATGGAGAAATACTTAATATCACTGGCCATTAGAGAAATGCAAATTAAAATAACACCGAGATTTCACATTACCCCAGAAAGAATGACCATCATCAAAAATTCAAATAATAGCAAATGCTGGAGATGCTAGGGTTGGAGGAGAAACCCTTCTACAGTGTTGGTAGGAATGTAAACTCATACAACCATTTTGCAATATAGTATGGAGATTCCTCAAAACATGATACTAGAAATTCCGTTTGACCCAGCTATTCCCCTTCTAGCTATCTTTTTTCCAATTAATTTTATTGGTACATTTTAGATATACATATCACATTCATCATAGGGAATTTGTACCTGGACATGATATATATTGATTCTTCTTTTTTCCCAATCTCCCTCTCTCCCTTCAACCCTTTTTCTCCTCCTTAATTACAAAAAAGTTTGTTTCTCTTTTTCCTTCTATTCTCTTTATTCCTTTTCCCTTTCTTCCTTTCCCCCTAAAACCCTTGTTCTCCTTTCGCTTTGAACATATTCTTCCTATTTCTCTATATCCAATATACATTTTGGTCCTTATTTACTCTTTCAGTTTCTCACACCAGAGAAACAATGCAATATTTAAATATGCACGCACGATTTATTTTACTTAAGAGCATGGTCTCAAGGTATATCCATTTACATAGAAATGTCTCAAGTCTATCCTTTATGGCAGTGTAGCACTCCATTTTCTTAAAAAATAATCACTTTTTTTATACATTCATTGGGTGATGAGCATTTGGAGTATTGCCAAGATTTAGCTATTACATACTATAAACAGCTATAAACACAGGTTTGCATGTATCACTGTGGTATAATACTTTGAATTCTTTTGGGAAGATACCAAGAAGGTTAATAGCTGGGTCAAATGGAACCTCTAGTTTTAGTTTTATGAGGAATCTCTACACTGACTTCCAGAGTGGTTGCACCAGTCAACATTCCCATCAACAGTGGAGAAGGGTTCTTTTTCCCCACAGCCCTGCTAGCATTTGTTATTTTCTGATTTCTTCATAATGACCATTCTTGCTGGAGCGAGGTGTGATCTCAGTGTTGTCTTAATTTGCATCTCTCCAATGACCAGTGATGTTGAACTTTTTTTTTTATATATTTGCTATTTGTAATTCTTCATCTGAGAAGTGTCTACTCATTTCAGATGCCCATTTTAGGATTGGGTCTTTAAATTCAGGGTGGGTCTGAATTTTTTATTTCTTAATATATTCTAGATGTTAGTCCTTTGTCTGAGGAAAACGTTGCAAAAAATTTTCCCACTCAGTGGGTTGCCTCTTCACTCTTTTGGTGGTTTATTTTACTGTGCCAAAGCTTTTTAAATAAAATGAGACCACAGTTGTTGATTCTTTGTAATATTTCCTGTGTGATCAGGGTTTTGTTCATAGAATCTGCCTACAACTATGTCATCAAGAGTTCTACCTATTGTATCTTCCAGCAGATTTAGTGTTTCTGTTTTAATATTTAGATCTTTGATCCATTTCAATCTTATTTTAGTGCATCACTAGAGATATGTTTCTAGTTTTAATCTTGAGCATATGGAAAACCAGTTTTTCCAGCACTATTTATGAAAGAGGCTATCTTTCTTGCAGAGAAAGTGTTTGGCCCCTTTGTGAAAGATAAGGTTGCTGAGTGTGTTTTGAGTTGTGTCGGCATCTGCTAATATGTTCCATTGATCCTTGGGTCTGTTTTACTTTTTTTTTCCTTTTTCTTTGTTTTTGGTCCATTATCATACTGTTTATGTCATGGCAGGTTTGTAGTATAATTTCAATTTTGGGAAGAAATGCCCCCTGCTTTGCCTTTGTTACCCAGAATTGTTTTTGCTATTATTGGTCTCCTCTAGTTCCAAATGAATTTTAGGATTGTTTTCTCTAATTCTGTGAGGTATGCTATTGATATTTGATTGGAATTACATTGCATCAGTATAAAAATTTTGGCAGTATGGCCATTTTCACTATATTGGTTCTTCTTACTCAAGAACAAGGGATATATTTCCATTTCCTCATACCCTATTCAATGTCCTTTTTCAGAGTACTGTAGTTTCCAATGTAAAGGTCTTTTACTTCCTTTGTTAGATTGATTCCTAGGTTTTTCATTTTAATGATACTATTGTTAAATATTTGCTTTCCCTAATTTCTCTCTCAGTGAGTTTGTTATTTCTGTACAGAAATACTATTGAATTTTGAGTGTTGATTTGGTATACAGCTAGACAATTGAATTTGGTTATTAAATCTATAAGTTTTTGGTGGAATTTTTGGTGTCTTCTAAACAGAGTATTATGTCATCACCAAATAATGATAATTTAATTTCTTCCTTTCCTATCCTTATTTATTTTATGTCTCTTATCTAAGTTCTCTGGCTAAATTTTCCAGAACTATATTGAATAAGAGTGCTGACAGTGTACATCTTTGTCTTGTTCCTCATTTTAAAATGAAGGTTTTCAGTTTTTGATCATTAAGTATGATGTTGGCTGTAGGTTTGTCATAGATGGCTTTTATCAGATTGAGATAAAGAATATCTATTACCATTTTCTGTAGGGTTTTTATTATGAATAAGTGTTGGACTTTGTCAAATACTTTTTCTGTTTCTATTGAGATTATCAAGTGGATTTCTCAATCATTATGGTAATATAGTGTATTACATTTATTGATTTCCATATGTTGAACCCTCCCTGCATACCTGGGATGAATCCTACTTGGTCATGGTGTATAATCTTCTTGAGGATTTGCTGCATTCTGTTTGTCTGTACCTTATTGAAGATGTTTGCCTCTATGTTCATTAGGGAGATTGGCCTATACTTCTCTTTTTGGTTGAATTCTTCTCTGCTTTTGGAATCAGAGCAATACTTGCTTGCAGAATAACTGTGGGAGTATTGCTTCCCTTTATATTTTATTAAGGAGTTTGAGGGGTAGTGACATTACATCTTCTCCTAATTTCTCATAGAATTCAACAGTGAATCCATAAGGACCTAGACTTTACTTTGTTGGTAGGTTTTTAATTACATCTTCAGTTTCACGGACAGATAGTTGGTTATTTAGAATTTTTATAACACCTTGATTTATCTTTGGAAATTCATATGTATCTAGGAATCTGGCCACTTTTTCTATGTTTTCCATCTCATTAGGGTTCAGGCTCTTGAAGCAGGTATTGATGATCTGGATTTCTGAAGGATCTTTTGTGATTTTACTATTTTAATTCCTATTTCTATTGATTTAAGACTCTTCTTTCTCTTCTTTTCTTCCTTTGATAAGGTTTGCTAAGGGTTTGTCAATTTTATTTAATCTTTCACAGAACCAGCTCTTCAATACATTTATTCTTTGTATTGTTTTCTTAGTCTCAGTTGCATTAATTTCTTCTCTGATATTTATAATTTCCTTCCTCATGTGAGCTTTGGCATTCACTCACTCTTCTTTTTCTAGAAACTTGATGTTCAACATTAGATAGTTTATTTGAGCTCACTTTATTTCCTATATGGAAATTCACTGCTATAAATTTTCCTTGTAAGTCTGCTTTCATTGTGTCCCATAAGTTCTAGTTTGTTGTACTGGAATTATCATTTAATTGTGGAAACTGTCTAATTTCTTCTTTCATTTCACCTGTGACCCATTGGTTGTTTAGGATGGTGTCATCTAATTTCCAAGTGTTTATGCAGTTTTTGTGATATCTTTTGCCATTGATTTCCAATTTCATTGCACTATGGTCTGATAATATATATTAGATAATTTCAGTTCCTTTGCATTTACTTAAGCATATTCTATGAGCTAGTATGTGGTCTACTTTGGAGAACGTCCCATATACAGCTGAGAAGAATGTGTATTCTGATGTTGTGGGGTGGAACACTCTGTAGATATCTACTAAGTCCATTTGTTCAAAAGTTTCATTCAGTTTGATATTTCTTAGGTTTTTTTTCTCCAGTTGATTTGTTTACTTATGACTGTGGGGTATTGAGATTGCCCATTACAATAGTAGTAATGCTTATTTGATTTTTCATGTCCATTAATATTTGTTTTATATTGTTGATGTGCTGGTAATTGGTGCATATGTATTTACTATTGTTGTCTCTTCCCCGTGGACTGTTCCCTTAACAAGTATGTAGTGACTTTCTTTGTCCATCTTCATCGGTCTTGGCTTGACATTCACTTTGTGTGCAAATAGTATAGTTACCCCTGCTTTTTTCCAGGTTCTTCTGACACAAAGTATTGTTATCCATTGTGTGACTTTTAGTGTATGAATTTCTTTTTGAGTTAAATGTGTTTCTTGCATGCAGCCTATTGCTGGATCTTGTTTCTTTTTTCATTCTGTCAATCTGCTTCTTTACATTGGTGAATTGAGACCATTTCCATTGATGATTATAACTGATTTATGTTGACTTATTCTTGTCATATAATTTTCTGCTTGTTGATTTTCTTTGCCCTGTGTTTAATTGCTTGCCTTGTCTGGTGGATTCATTCTGTTGGGGTTCATGTAGTTGTAGTGTTCATTATCTCTTTCTAAAATATTGTTCAGTACATTTTGGAGTGCTGGTTTAGTGTTCATGAATTTCTTTATGTTCTCTTTTTCAAGGATGTATCTTATTTTTCCATCAATTTTAAAAGATAGTTTTGTGGGGTACGTTAGTCTGAGTTAGAGGTTATTTTCTTTTGGGGCTTGAAATACTTCACTCCAAACTCTCCCAGACTTAAGTGTTTGTGTTACAAAGTCTGCTGTGATTCTGTTGGGCTTTCATTATAGGTGATTTGTTTCTTTATCTAACAGCTCTAAGGGGGGTTTGTGGAGAGATTACCATTGGTAATTTCACATACACGTGCGTACACGTGCGTACACGTGCGTACACTGTTATGTCCATCAAGCATTAAAAGAAATCACCACAGAAATAAGATAATGGGAGGCAAGGATATTGATTTATAAGTCCAGCTACAATTGAATTGACTGAGACCATGCCTTGATGGCTATGGTGAGTCAAAGCATACCGGAAATAAAAAGATACCAAATGCATGAAACCACAGTTATGTGTGATCATGGGCTGATTAGTCATTAGTCCATCGAGATGTCTTATTTAAGGGGAACGAGTGGGCGATCTTAATGTTATGGCCCTGAAGTAAGAACCAGATGCCTGTTAAAGTTTCAGAATTAGAAACCCCCACATGTTATGGGCCCGGAGCGAGAAGAGGGATCCCTGTCTAGCGGGTTGTTGGATTCACGGAGGATGGTAGATTAAGAGGTTGATTAGTGGAAGGTGATAGACATGGTTTTGAGAAATGATTTGACTTGGATGTGCTAATGTCTGATAACGCACAGGATGTATCATGTAATATAAACCGTTGTTCATTGGATAAACATATTCGTATTGTTGTTCAGCTTTTGTTGTGTGATGGATTAAAATGGTTTATGTACGTTTGTAGTTTACTGTACTTGCTTATTAGGCGTGGGGAGGAGGGTGTAATGTGGATTAAACATATGATGGTAGATGCCAGATTATACATTATATGTACTAGTACATGTGGTAATGGGGGCGAGCATTAATGCATGTAGTACATAACTTGGAAGCACTATATAAGTAGGCGTTAGTATTCAGGGAATAGTTTAGTAAGAATTCTAGCTTTGGGAGCTAGGGGTGAAGTAGTTGACTTCTTCCTTGAGGTTTATGTTGTCTTAGGGAGGAAGGCCTCCATTTTTGGTTTACAAGACCAAAGTAATAAATATACTACGAAGACTCTTCATTTAAGAAATTTGTTTTCTATTATGCTTGTTAGAGGTATGAGGACTAGGATGATGAAGAAATAAGTAATGGAGGCTAATTGGCCAATAAGGATAAATGGGTGTTCAACTGGTTGGCCGCCAATTCATGTTAGGATAAGTAAATTTGCTGCTAGTATTCATAATAAGAACTGGCTGATGGGGCGGAATGACATGTTTCGTTGTTTTGAGGAATGTAGGAGTGGCATTAGGGCTAGGATAAGAATTGAGAGTACTAGGGCTAGTACTCCCCCTAGTTTGTTGGGGATTGAACGGAGGATGGCGTATGCGAATAGGAAATATCATTCTGGTTTGATATGTGGGGGTGTATTTAAGGGGTTTGCTGGAGTGTAGTTGTCAGGATCTCCTAAGAGGTCTGGTGAAAATAGGGTTAGGATTAGAAGAATTAGCAATATAAGGATAAGTCCCAGGATGTCTTTAATTGAGTAGTACGGGTGAAATGGAATTTTGTCCGAGTCAGAGTTTAGGCCTGAGGGGTTGTTTGATCCTGTTTCATGAAGGAATAAAAGGTGAACTATGACTAGGGCCGTGATAATAAATGGTATAATAAAATGGAAGGTGAAGAATCGAGTCAAGGTTGCTTTGTCTACTGAGTAACCCCCTCAGATTCATTCGACCAGGGTTGTACCAATATAAGGGATTGCGGATAGGAGGTTAGTGATAACAGTTGCTCCTCAGAATGATATTTGTCCTCAAGGAAGGACGTATCCTATGAAGGCTGTGGCTATAACTGTAAATAAAAGGAGGATTCCAACATTTCAGGTTTCTGTATACGTGTAGGAGCCATAGTAAATTCCTCGTCCTACGTGAAGATACAAGAGGATAAAAAATATGGATGCTCCATTAGCATGGAGGTATCGAATTAGTCATCCATAATTTACATCTCGACAAATATGGGTGACTGATGAGAATGCTGTGCTTATATCCGCAGTATAATGTATAGCTAGGAATAAGCCTGTAATGATTTGTAGTAGTAGGCAGACACCTAATAAGGATCCAAAATTTCATCATGATGAAATGTTAGAGGGGGTTGGGAGGTTAATGAATGAGTGGTTGATGATTTTAATAAGTGGGTGAGATTTGCGGATGTTGGTCATTAGCATAAGTTCTTATAGTTGAATTACAACAGTGATTTTTCGTGTCATTGGCCATGGTTTACCCCACGTAGGAATTATGGTTTTAAGTATTATGTTTATTTTAAGTGTATTGTTTGTTTTAGGTTTTGTTGGTTTATCTGTTAAACCCTCCCCAGTGTATGGTGGATTGGCCTTGGTCGTGAGTGGTGGCGTTGGGTATGTCATCATTTTGGGTTATAGTGGATCTTTTTTAGGGTTGATAATATTCTTGTTTTATTTGGGAGGGATGATGGTAGTGTTTGGGTATACGGCTGCGATGGCTACTGAGCGTTATCCTGAGACTTGAGTTTCTAATGTAATTATCTGGGGGTCGTTGTTGATAGGGGTTGTTGTGGAGTTATTATTGCTATTTTGATGGGTAAAGTATGATTTTATTGTTCCGGTAGGGTACCACGGTATGGGAGAATGGGTAATTTACGATGAGGCAGGCATGGATCTATTTCGTGAAGATCCTGTTGGGCTAGCAGCCATTTATAGTTATAATTGTTGATTAATGGTTGTAGCTGGGTGATCATTGTTTGTGGGAATTTTTATTGCGATTGAGATCACTCGGGGTAATTAGGAGATGAGAATTACGGCTAGGGTAATAGAGGTTAGGAAAGATAGGAAATAATACTTAATTAGTCCTGTTTGATTAGATGTTGAGGTGGATGCTGATATTATTGAGGCTGTGATGCTCTTTGGAGCTAGTTTTTCGAGTCAGATGAGGTCAATCAGTGACGTGGCTAAGTTTTGGCTTATTATAAGGTTAATGTGTGGGAGTAGGTGATGCGCTAGTGTGGGGAAATAACCTAGCATATTTGAGAAGTTAAATGTTTTAGAAGGGTGGTTTATTTTTATGTTATAGGTTATTGAGTTTAGTTCTATTGCAATTATGAAGCCTGTGTTTGTCATTACGAGGGCTGAAGTTTTTAGGTAATTAGGCATAGTTATCTGAGGAATATCTAAAGGGGAGATATTATTTGAGATAATAAATCCTGCGAAGATGCTGCCAACGGCTAATCGTTTAATAGGATTAATCAATTTTGTATCATCTTCGTTTGCGTTTGATGGTGGGGGAAATCGAGGGTTATTTAGGAGGGAATAAAAAATGATTCGAGTGCTGTAGATAGCTGTTAAGGATGTTGCTATGAGGGTGAGGAGTAGGGCTCAGGCGTTGGTATATGACGTGGTTGCGGATTCGATGATAAGATCCTTGGAGTAAAATCCGGTAAGGAAGGGTATGCCTGTTAGAGCAAGACTTCCAATAATTAATGAGGAAGAGGTGAATGGGAGGGTCTTGTAAAGACCTCCTATTTTTCGAATATCTTGCTCATCATTTAGGTTATGAATAATTGAACCAGAGCATATAAAAAGTATTGCCTTGAAAAATGCGTGTATGCAGATATGTAGGAATGCTAAGTGCGGTTGGCCGATGCCAATTGTTACTATCATTAGGCCTAGTTGACTTGAGGTGGAGAATGCTACGATTTTTTTAGTGTCGTTTTGTGTAAGTGCGCAGATAGCGGTGAATAACGTGGTAATTGCTCCTAGACATAGTGAGGTCATTAGGATAGTTTGAGTATTTTGAATTAATGGTGAGAAGCGGATTAGAAGGAAAATGCCTGCTACTACTATTGTGCTGGAGTGGAGTAACGCTGAAACTGGAGTAGGGCCTTCTATTGCCAAGGGAAGTCAGGGATGGAGGCCAAATTGAGCTGATTTCCCAGTTGCTGCTAATAACAGGCCCACGATAGGAATGACATTTAATTCGTTGCGTATTATGAAAAGCTGTTGAAAGTCTCATGCATTAGTGTATAGAATAAATCATGATATGGATATAATGAATCCGATGTCTCCAATTCGGTTGTAAAGGATTGCTTGTAGGGCTGCGGTATTTGCGTCTGTCCGACCAGATCATCATCCGATGAGCAAGAAAGATATGATTCCTACCCCCTCCCAACCGATAAAGAGTTGAAATAAGTTGTTTGCTGAGACTAAAATTATCATAGTAATGAGGAATAGGAGGAGGTATTTGAAAAATTTATCAATGTGGGGATCTGAGTGTATATATCATAAGGAAAATTCTATGATTGATCACGTTACGAATAAGGCTACCGAGGTGAATAAAATGCAGAAATGGTCTAGTTTGATACTTATATTTAAATGAATATTTTGGATTATTAATCAGTTTCAGTTAGATATAATTGTTTCATAATTGGAGTTGAATAATGTGAGAGTAGGGATAAGACTGAGGGTAAAGGAAGTAGAAATAATGGATTTTACGTATGAAGGGTATGGAAAGTCTTTGTGGAGGTTAGTTATTGAGGTTATAATCGGTAATGTAAGAATAATTAGTGTTAAGGTAAATATGGAGGTAAATAGATTAATTACTTTTATTTGGAGTTGCACCAATTTCTTGGCTCCTAAGACCAATGGAATACTTCTATCCTATAAAAGTGTTGAAATGGCGGGAAAGCCATGTTATTAACCATGGAATATAGAGTTAGCAGTTCTAGTTTTTCTTTCTCTCTGGTAAATAAGATATTATCTTCTAATATTAGATCCACAGTCTAATGTTTTGATTAAACTATAATTACAGTATAGATTTCCTAGGATGATTTTGGGGTTTAGGGTGAGGAGTATTAAGGGAATAATGTGTAGAGTTATTAGGGAGTTTTCTCGGGTAAATGATGGTATTATATTAGTGATATGGTATGGTAATTTTCCTCGTTGTGTAGAGATTAGCATAAATAGTGAATAAAGGGCTGTAATTAGTACGTTTAGGCCAGTTAAAATAATGGTGAAATTGCATCAGGAGAAAGTAGCTGTAATAATAAGTAATTCCCCAATTAGGTTGATTGTAGGAGGTAATGCCAGGTTGGTCAGGCTTGACAAGACTCACCATGTTGCTATTAAAGGTATGACGACTTGTAATCCACGAGCGAGAATTATAGTACGGCTGTGAATTCGTTCGTAGTTCGAATTTGCAAGACAGAATAAGAGAGATGAGGTGAGGCCGTGAGCGATCATGAGGGCGGTTGCTCCTATAAAACTTCATGGTGTTTGGATAAGAATGGCTACAATGACTAAGGCCATGTGACTGACAGATGAGTAGGCGATAAGAGATTTTAGGTCGGTTTGACGGAGGCAGATTGAACTTGTCATAACTATACCTCACAAAGATAGTAGGATAAAAGGGTAGGCTATAAATTTTGTTAGTGGTTCTAGGAGTTGCAGTATTCGTATTATGCCATAACCACCTAGTTTTAGTAAAATAGCCGCTAGGACCATGGAACCTGCAATGGGGGCTTCTACGTGTGCTTTAGGAAGTCATAGGTGAAGTCCATATAAAGGAAGTTTTACTATAAATGCTATTGTGCATGCTAATCATATTAGACTGTTATATCAGGTTGAAATTATTGGGGCATTGTAATAGTTAAATAAGAGAAAATTTAGTGAGCCTAGTTGGTTGTGCAGGTAAATTAAGGCAACTAAGAGGGGTAATGATCCCGTTAATGTATAGAAGAGAAAATATAAGCCTGCTTTTATTCGTTCTGTTTGGTTTCCTCAGCGTGTAATAATAATTAAAGTAGGAATCAGGGTTGCTTCAAATAGAATATAAAATATGATTATTTCTGTGGCTGAGAATGTTATGATTAGAAGGGTTTGTAAAAGAATGAGTAGGGAAATGTAGGTTTTCTTTCGTGTCTCTGTTTCGTTATTTAAGTGGTGCTGGCTTGCGATAATTATTAGGGGAAGAAGTCATGATGTTAAAACTAATAAGGGAGAAGAGATAGAGTCAGAGGAAAATTTTAATGAATAGTTTTGACCCACGATGTCAAGTTTGCTGAGAGTTGGAATGTTGAGTAGGGTAATCATTAAGCTGTACAGCGTTGAATTAATTCATACTGTTGAATTTTTTGATAGTCAGGTCACCGGAATTAGTATAAGTGTAGGGAGAATAATTTTTAGCATTGTAGTAAGTTCAGGTTTTGTACGTAATCCATGCCATAGGTGTTTGAAATTATTACTAGAAGAGCTAATCCTACAGCTGCTTCACAGGCAGCAAATACAAGTAGAATAATGGGTAGGGAGAGGGATGATGAGTAGTGGGAGTTTAATATAATGAGGGTTCCTATAATAAAGGATGATAGTATCATTCCCTCTAGACATAGCAGAGATGATATTATATGGGAATGGTAAATTATTACTCCTAGGAAGGAGATGATGAATGCTACGGCTAGGTTAAATTGGACTAGTGACATGTTGGTAATTATGAAATTAAACGTAATTTAATGAGTCAAAATCATTTGTTTTAAGTGTTAAACTAATTACCATATTCGGTTCATTCTAGACCTTTTTGTGTTCATTCGTATGCCAGGCCCAGTGCTAGAATTAAGATTAATGCTAGAGCTACAATAATTATTAATTTTAAGTTGTTAGTTTGGATGGCTCATGGAAGGGGTAGGAGGAGGGCAATTTCTAGATCAAATAGGAGGAAGGTGATGACGACTAGGAAAAATTTTATGGAGAAAGGCAGTCACGCAGATTCTACAGGGTCAAATCCACATTCATAAGGACTGGTTTTTTTTCTGTATATGCGTTTAGTTGAGGAAGTCAGAATGCAATTGTAGCTAAGATAGATGTTAAGAAATAGTTGGTGAGGATAGAGATTATTATGTTAATTACTTTCTCCCAAAGATGTATTTAGGACCTACTGATTGGAAGTCAGTCGTACTGGTTATACTAAGAAAGTATGAGCCTCATCAGTAAATAGAGACGTAAAGGAATAATCAGATTACATCAACAAAATGTCAGTATCAGGCTGCGGCTTCAAAGCCAAAGTGGTGATTAGATGTGAAGTGGTAGTGGAGTTGGCGTAGGAGGCAGACGATTAGGAATGTTGAACCAATAATAACGTGTAAACTGTGGAAACCAGTAGCTACAAAGAAAGTTGAATCACAAATGCTATCTGAAATGGTAAAGGGAGCTTCCAGGTATTCTGAGATTTGAAGGAGTGTGAAGTATACGCCTAATATAATAGTAATAATTAGTGCCTGAATTATTTGTTTTCGATTTCCTTCCATCAAGCTGTGATGGGATCAGGTGATAGATACTCCTGAGGCTAGCAGGACTGAAGTATTGAGGAGTGGAACTTCTAGTGGATTAAGGGGTTTGATGCCCGCAGGTGGTCAATATCCGCCTAATTCGGGCGTTGGAGCTAGGCTGGAGTGGTAGAAAGCCCAGAAAAATCCTGAGAAAAAGAATACTTCAGAGATGATAAATAAGATTATTCCATACCAAAGGCCTTTTTGTACAATAGTTGTGTGGTGACCTTGATATGTACTTTCCCATACGATATCACGTCATCACTGATATATGGTGAGTATATTAGTAGTCAGGCCAATGGATAATAGGATTATGGAGTTAAAATGAAATCATATTGCTAAGCCCGTTGTTAGAAGAAGGGCAGATAATGCTCCTGTGAGAGGTCAAGGACTCGGGTTGACTATGTGATAGGCATGTGTTTGGTGGGTCATTAGGTATTATCATGTAGGTAAAGGCTGACTAGTAAGGTGAATACGTAAGCTTGGATTAGTGCTACTGCTAATTCAAGAATTGTTAGAAGTACTAAGATAATGAATGGAATTAAAGCTGCGGTAGGACTGATAGTTGTTAAAACTAGTGTGGCTCCTCCAATTAAATGGATAAGTAGATGACCAGCGGTGATGTTAGCGGTTAGTCGGATAGCTAGGGCTACAGGTTGAATAAATAGACTAATTGTTTCAATAATTATGAGTATTGGAGTAAGAGCTATTGGTGTTCCTTGGGGGAGGAAATGGGCTAGGGATGCTTTGGTCTTGTAGCGGAATCCCGGAACTACTGTCCCTGCTCATAGGGGAATTGCTATTCCTAGATTTATGGATAGCTGTGTAGTTGGGGTGAATGAATGGGGTAGCAGACCCAGGAGGTTAGATGAACCAATGAATAGAATTAGGGAGGTTAATATCAGTGATCAGTTTTGTCCCTTGATATTGTGAATTGATATTATTTGTTTCAGGATTAATTTAATCAATCACTGCTGGAAGGTAATGAAGCGGTTGTTGATTAGTCGGCTAGGTGACGGGAATAGAATGTTGGGAAACAGAATGATTGCCGTAGCAATAGGTAAACCAATTATTGTTGGTGGGATGAAAGAGGTAAATAGGTTTTCGTTCATTTTGTTTCTCAAGGGGTTTTTGGTTTAATGATTATGGGGTGTGATGTTTGGGGATTGGGTGGATGAAGGTGTGTTGAAATTTTTAGTTGAAATAACATGAATAGTGAAATGAATATGGATGAAATAATGGTGAATCACGTTGATGTATCTAATTGTGGCATTCCATTATGGAGATTAGGATCTCAGGTCTTTAACTTAAAAGGTTAACGCTAGTGTAGCTCCATAATGCTTTATAGTACTGAGGAAGATCAGTTTTCGAATGTTTTTAAGGGCACTATTTCAAGTACAATAGGCATAAAGCTGTGGTTCGAACCACAGATTTCTGAGCATTGGCCGTAGAATAATCCTGGGCGTGATGATATTAATGTTATTTGGTTTAGACGTCCTGGGATGGCATCTGATTTTAATCCTAGTGATGGGACAGCCCATGAGTGGAGGACATCTTCCGATGAAATTAATATATGAATAGGAAGTTCTATTGGAAGAACCACGCGATTATCTACTTCAAGTAAGCGAAGTTCTCCGGGCTTTAAATCTGTGGTGGGAATTATATATGAGTCAAAATTAAGTTCTTCATAATCAGTATATTCATAGCTTCAATATCACTGGTGGCCTATGGTTTTAATGGTTAGTGAGGGATTATTAATTTCATCTATTATGTACAGAATTCGAAGGGATGGTAGGGCAATTAAGATTAGGATAATAGCTGGGAGAATTGTTCAAATAGTTTCGATTTCTTGTGCGTCTATGGTACTTGTATGGGTGAGCTTTGTGGTCAATATTAGGGAAATAATATATAACACTAAGGTGCTGATTAGAAATATAATTATTAGCGTGTGGTCGTGAAAATATAAGAGCTCTTCTATAATTGGGGAAGTAGCATCTTGGAAACCTAATTGGTGTGGGTGTGCCATGAAGATATATAGGGGTCTATCCAATAATTTAACTTTGACAAAGTTATGTAATGTTTTTACTAATATCTTTATATTATTAAGAAAGTCCTAAAGGTTATGAGGCTGGCTTGAAACCGGTTTTTGGAGGTTCGATTCCTTCCTTTCTTGTGTTTAAGCTTTAATGTATGTAGGCTCTTCAAATGTGTGGTATGGGGGTGGGCAGCCATGGAGTCATTCAAGGTTAGTAGTGGTCAATTCAATAGTACTAACTTCTCGTTTTGAAGCAAATGCCTCTCAGATTATGAAAATTATTACCATTACAGCTGTTAAAGAAATGAAGGAGCCTATTGATGATAATGTGTTTCATAGCGTATACGTGTCCGGATAATCAGAGTATCGTCGTGGTATGCCAGAGAGTCCTAGGAAATGTTGAGGGAAAAATGTTATATTAACTCCGATGAATATGATGAAAAAGTGGATCTTTGCTCACGTTGGGTCTAGCGTATATCCTGAGAATAAGGGGAATCAGTGTGCGAAGCCTCCTATAATGGCAAATACAGCTCCTATTGATAATACGTAGTGGAAATGTGCTACGACGTAGTATGTATCGTGCAATACGATATCTAATGAGGAGTTAGCCAGAACAATGCCTGTTAATCCACCTACTGTAAAGAGGAAAATAAAACCTAAAGCTCAAAGTATTGCTGGGGCTCATTTGATGTTTCCACCGTGCAGTGTAGCTAACCAGCTGAATACTTTCACTCCAGTAGGAATAGCAATAATTATTGTAGCTGATGTAAAATATGCTGGAGTATCAACATCTATGCCAACCGTAAATATGCGGTGAGCTCATACGATAAATCCCAAGAAACCAATTGATATTATAGCTCATACTATTCCCATATAACCAAATGGCTCTTTTTTTCCAGAGTAGTAAGTAACGATGTGGGAAATCATACCGAATCCTGGTAGGATGAGGATATAAACTTCTGGGTGGCTGAAGAATCAGAACAGATGTTGATATAAAATAGGATCTCCGCCTCCAGCAGGGTCAAAGAAGGTTGTGTTTAGATTTCGATCGGTTAATAGTATAGTAATTCCGGTGGCTAGGACAGGTAATGACAGGAGGAGAAGCACGGCCGTAATTAGGACGGATCATACAAACAGGGGAGTTTGGTATTGTGATATCGCAGGGGGTTTTATATTGATGATTGTTGTGATAAAATTAATAGCTCCTAGAATAGAGGATACTCCCGCTAGGTGTAGGGAAAAGATTGTAAGGTCAACTGAAGCGCCTGCATGTGCTATATTTCCGGCTAAGGGAGGGTATACCGTTCATCCGGTTCCTGCTCCTGCTTCAATCATTGATGAAGCAAGCAGGAGCAAGAATGAAGGAGGTAGAAGTCAAAAACTTATGTTATTTATTCGTGGGAATGCTATGTCTGGGGCACCAATTATTAGAGGTACAAGTCAATTTCCAAATCCTCCAATTATGATGGGTATTACCATAAAAAAGATTATCACAAATGCGTGTGCTGTTACGATGACATTGTAAATTTGGTCATCCCCTAGTAATGTCCCTGGTTGGCCTAGTTCTGCTCGAATTAGTAGACTAAGAGCGGTGCCAACTATTCCAGCCCAAGCGCCAAATAAAAGGTATAACGTTCCAATATCTTTGTGATTTGTAGGAAAATAGTCAGCGGTTGATTAACATAGGTAGGTAAAATGGCTGAGTAAGCATTAGACTGTAAATCTAAAGACAGAGGTTAAACTCTTTTTACCATTCAGTTCCGAGGTGATTTTTCATGTTGAATTGCAAATTCAAAGGAGCAGCTTCAATCCTGCAGGGACTTCTCCCGCCCATTTTTCTTTAAGGCGGGAGAAGTAGATTGAAGCCAGGTTTTTAGGGTATTTAGCTGTTAACTAAAGTTTCGTGGGGGTGGGGCCCACCAATCTAGCAAGGATTTAGCTTAATGAAAGCATTTGATTTGCATTCAGTTGATGTAGGATAATAGACTTGCAATCCTTATTTCAGGAAATAAATATTGTTTGTATTTGCTTAGGGCTTTGAAGGCCCTCGGTCTGGCTAACCTAATTTCCTAGTCTAAGATCATTATTAGTGGGGTGAGGGGAAGGAGTATGGTTGATAGGATGATGATAGGGGATAGAAAGGGGAATTTTTTTGTGTTTTGAAAATGTCATTTAATTTTTATATTGTTTATTGAGGGAAATAAAGTGAGGGATGTTGAGTATACTAGGCGTATGTAGAAATATAGGTTAAGTAGGGCTGCTATAGACAGTAGTGTAGGCATGATAATATTACTGTGTTTTACTATTTCTTGAATAATAATTCACTTAGGTACAAATCCGGTTAGTGGGGGTAGGCCTCCTAGAGAGAGGAGTGTAATAAGAATGGTAGAGGTGAGGAGGGGGGAGATGTTTCAGGTATGTGATAATGATAAGGTGGTCATGTTATTATTAATGTGGAGCGTGAGGAATATTGAAATAGTCAGGATAATGTAGATAAGGAGATTGAGTAATATAATAGAGGGTTTGTAACTTAGGATAGCTAATATTCATCCTAGGTGAGCAATCGATGAATATGCTAGGATTTTTCGTAGTTGTGTTTGGTTGAGGCTCCCTCAACCCCCTAATAGTACAGATAGAATTGCTGAAGAGAGAATAAGTGGCTGATTGATCATCAGAGAGAGTTGAAATAGAATCGATAGTGGTGCAATTTTTTGTCATGTTAGAAGGATTATGCCTGATAGTAGGTTAACTCCTTGTGTTACTTCTGGCACTCAGAAGTGGAAAGGGGCGAGGCCTAATTTTATTATTAAGGATAAGGTCAAGAAAAAGGTGATTATTTTGTTCTGAGGGTAGAAAATTGATCATTGTCCTGAGTATATTATTGTAAGGATAATGCTCATGAGTAGCATTATGTATGCAGTTGCTTGGGTTAAGAAATATTTGGTTGCTGCTTCTGTAGATCGAGGGTTCGTTTTGTTTATTAAAATAGGGATAATCGCTAATATACTTATTTCTAGTCCTATTCATATTAGTAACCAGTGTGGGCTTAGTAGTACGATTATTGTACCGAGGAATAAAGTAGTGTAAATTAGGCTAATTGCGATAAGGTTAATTAGTACGGGAAGGATATAAACCAACATTTTCAGGGTATGGGCCCGATAGCTTATTTAGCTGACCTTACTAGTAGAATGTGGTGTACTGGGTAGCACGGAGAATTTTGATTTCTTTAGATTAGGTTCAAGTCCTATGATTCTAGAAATAAGGGGTGTAACCCCTATGCTTTACTCTATCAAAGTAACTCTTTTGTCAGACATATTTCTAAGTTGTTTGAGGTGGGATGCTAGCTATGGAAATGGGTACTGAAATATGTCATATGCAGAGGGCTAGTGTCAGGGGGAGAAAATTTTTTCACAGAAGGTGTATGAGTTGGTCATATCAGAATCGTGGATATGATGCTCGGATTCATAGAAATAGGACAGTTAGGGCGAGTGTTTTTAATACAAATTTTATTGTGAAGGTTGCAGGAAATGTGGTTGTGGGTATAGTGTTGAAAAAAATAATGGTTGTAAGGGCATTTATTATGATAATATTTGTATATTCGGCTATGAAGAATAAAGCGAAGGGTCCTGCGGCATATTCGACGTTATAGCCTGATACTAGTTCTGATTCGCCTTTGGTTAGCTCAAAGGGGGCTCGGTTAGTTTCTGCTAGAGTTGAGGTGAACCATATTATTGCTAGTGGTCATGTAGGAAGAAGTAGTCAAATGTTTTTCTGAGTAATTATTAGGGTAGTTAAGGTGAATGACCCATTTAGTAAAAGTACTGATAAAAGGATAATAGCTAAGGTCACTTCATATGAGATGGTTTGCGCTACAGCTCGTAGTGCTCCAATTAGTGCATATTTAGAGTTTGGATGCTCATCCTGATCATAAAATGGAGTATACGGCTAAACTCGATGTTGCTAAAATGAATAAAATTCCTAGGTTTATGTTAATTAAGGGGTAAGGCATTGGTAAGGGGATTCACATTGAGAGTGCGAGTGCTAGGGATAGTGATGGTGCAATAATAAAAAGGAGAACTGATGATGTTGATGGGCAAAGGGGTTCTTTGATAAATAGTTTTAGTGCATCTGCAAATGGTTGTAAGATTCCATAGGGCCCTACGATGTTTGGTCCTTTACGTAATTGTATATATCCGAGGATTTTTCGTTCTGTTAGAGTTAGAAATGCTATGGCTAAGAGGATTGGGACGATCAGAAGGAGTAGGTTAATTATGAACATAAGAGTTAAGGAGAGGAGTTGAACCTCTGATGATGTTTTTGTGTTGATTGTCTGGAATCTTGACTGTTATATGCCTTGGTGTAGATTTTATTTTTGTCATAGTTAATTGGACTTTTATATGCCTCACTTATCTGTATGTCAAATTATTTTTCCATGCTTGAGAAGTATTCTGCCATTACTTCTGTGAACAGATTTTTTATGTCATTTGCACTATCTCCTGAGTTTCCATTTACTCCAGTCAATATTATGTTATCCTTTACATCAATCTATTGGATTGATTTTTCATGGTCCCTTGCTATTTTTAGAAGTCTTTCTTTTAATGGTTGCTAAACACAAACCTGTTTTCTAGATCTGATATTCTGTCCTCACATTGCTTCATTTTGCTTCCTATGATTTCATTAGAATTTTTAATTTCATGGATTTCTGTTTGAATCTGTTTCATTGACTCAATTTCTTTCCTATATTGGTCATTTATGATTTCCATCATTTCCCTAACATCCTCTTTTTTTATCTATTTCTACTCTAGACTTCCTATACATGTCCTTCATTATGATCATCTCTTTAGTTATTTGAGAAAGTATTTCTAATTTGATTTTTTCTAGATGCTCATTCATCTATTTTGTTACTTCTGTTGTTACCATTTCAGAGAGTCCAGGTGAGTGGCTTTTGAATTGTTCCATCTCATTGTCTTCTGGGTTTGCCTTTGGTGAGCTGGAAGTATGGGGTTGCTTCTTCCATGACTTCTCATTTTCTTTTTTTTAGTCTAATTTCTACATTGATGTTTGTAAATTGCTTATGGTAGGTGGCTTTATTGCTAGTATCAAGAACCCTTAGAAAATGATTACTTTTCAGAGATATCTTCCAGGTATAGCTGACTTGGCTTTAGAATCTATTGCAAGATCCTACCTCTTCAGTTTATTGCTGATGAAATATTGCTGCTTATTTGGTCTAGCCCATGGTTCTTTGGCTCTGGCCTTATTATTGCTTATGAGCTGCTGATAATCTCTGTGATTAGAATAACTATGTCACCTTCTTTTAAGGAATTTCATCAGTAATAACAATAGAATCAAGAACAGGCTATAGAAAATACAGTGGCACAGTACCACAGAATGAAGGACTAGGACAAACAGGTAGCAACTTCTCGTATCCAACAAATTGAAGAGGTAGGATATGGCAGCAAGCTCAAAACCCAAAAACAAGCTTCACTTGGAAGATACTGCAGAGAAGTAGTCATCTCCTAAGAATCTTGAACACTAGCAACCTACCATAGGTAATTTACAAACATCACCCCAGGAATTAAACTAAAGAAAGAAAAGAAAATGAGATGACACTTAAACATGATGCAACCCCACACATACAATTCACCAAAGGCAAATCTAGAGGGTAATGAGGTGGGACAATCCAAAAGCCACCCACCTGGCCTATATGAAGTGGTAACAACAAAACAACTAAATGAGGCTCTGGAAAAAATTAAAATAGAAATAATTTCCCAGATAACTTCAGAGATAATGTCCACAATGAAGACCATGCTTAAGGACACAATAGCTGATACAGACAAAAAAATAGAGGAGCTTAAGAAAATTATAGAAACCATGAATGTTCAGCATAGGAAAGAAATGGAATCTATAAGGCAGATTCAAGCAGATATCCAGGAGAACAAAAATTCAATTGAAATTATTTGTAGCAGATTAAGCCAATGTGAGGACAGGATCTCAGATATAGAAGACAGGCTTGCAATTAGTGATCATGAAAAGAAAGAATTCTTAAACATAGCAAGGGACCATGAAAAATCAATCCAGCAGCTGCTAGATGACTCAAAGAAAAATAAGTTAAGAATAATTGGAATAAATGAAAAAGCAAGAGATAGCAAAAATAACATTAAAACCTTGTTCACAGACATTATCACAAAGAACTTCCCTGGAATAGAAAAAGAATTTGATCTTCATATAAATGAGGCTTATAGAACTCCAACTAGACATGATTAAAAAAAAAAAAAAAAAAAAAACTTCAGCCAGACATATCATAGTCAAGATCCGAGAAATTCAACAGAAGGGCAGAATCTTAAAAGCTGTTAGGAAGAAGAGACAAATCACCTATGAAGGAAAACCCACCAGAATCAGAGCTGACTTTTCAGCACAAACCCTCAAGTCAAGAAGAGCTTGGAATGATGTATTTCAAGCTCTAAAGGAAAATAACTTTCAACCCAGATTGATGTACCCCACAAAACTATCTTTCAAAATTGATGGAGAAATAAAATACTTTCATGACAAAGAACATCTGAGAAAATTTATGACCACCAAACCAGCACTCCAAAATGTTCTGAAGGACATTCTAGAAAGAGATAACAAGGACTACAACTCCAGGAACACCAACAGAAGGAATCCATCAGGAAGGGAAGATAATTAAATAGTGGGAAAGGGGAAAAACAAACAAAGAGTGGGAACCAACAACAGGAAAATATCATGACAAGTATAAGTCAATACATATCAGTTTTAACCATCAATGTTAATGGTTTCAATTCACCAATCAAAAGGCACAGACTGGCAAAATGGATCAAGAAGCAAGATCCAACAATACACTGTATACAAGAAACATATTTAATTCAGAAAGAAATTCATAGACTGAAAGTCAAAGGATGGAAAACAATACTCCATGCAACAGGAACCCAGAAAAAAGCAGGTGTAGCTATTCTTTTTGCAGACAAAGTGAATTTCAAGCCAAGACTGATTCAGAGAGATAAAGACAGTCATTACATCCTTGTAAAGGGAACAATTCAAGAGGAAGAAATAAAGATCATAAATATATATGCATCAAATACCAGTGTACCAAGCTATATAAAACAAGCATTAAAGGACATGAAAAATCAAATAAGCACTAATTCAGTTATATTGGGGGATCTCAATACTCCACTGTCACAAAAAGACAGATCAACTAGACAAAAAATCAATAATGAAATAGTAGAACTGAACCAAACTTTTGAACAAATAGACTTAGTAGATGTCTACAGAGTATTGCACCCCACAACATCACAATACACATTCTTCTCAGCTGCACACAGGACTTTCTCCAAAATAGACCACATACTAGCTCATAAAACATGCTTAAGTAAATGCAAAGGAATTGAAATTATCCCATGCATATTATCAGATCATATGCAATGAAATTGGAAATCAATGGCAAAAGAAATCACAAAAACTCCCTAAACACATGGAAATTAAACAGCACCCTCCTGAACAACCAATGAGTCACAGATGAAATTAAAGAAGAAATTAGACACTTTCTACAACTGACTGATAATGACAGTACAACATACCAGAACTTATGGGATACAATGAAAGCAGTCCTAAGAGGAAAATTTATAGCATTAAATACCTAAATTTATAGCTTAAATTTATAGCATTAATTTCCTATATCAGGAAAACAGTGCAAGCACAAATAAACAACTTAATGGGGAACCTCAAACTTCTAGAAAGAGAAGAGCAGGCTAAGCCAAAAGCCCATACAAGGGATGAAATTATAAAGATCAGAGCAGAAATTAACATATTGGAGACTAAAAAGAATACAAAGAATCAATGAAGCAAAGAGTTGGTTCTTTGAAAGAATACATAAGATTGACAAACCCTTATCCAACCTTATTAAAAAAAGAACAGAAAAGACTCAAATCCATGCAATTGAAAATGAAAGGGTGATATCACGATGGGTCCTGCAGAAATCCAGGAGATCATCTATACCTATTTTGAAAATCTATATTCTACTAAGATGGAAAATGCAGAAGAAATGGACAGGTTCCTAGATATGTATGAATTACCAAAGCTGGATCAAGAAGATTTAAAAATCCTAAATAAACTAATATCAACCAATGAAATCAAAGATGCAATTAAAAACCTCCCAATAAAAAAAGCCCCGGCCCTGTTGGATTCACTGCCAAATTCTACAAGATATTTAGAGAAGATCTAAGACCACTACTTTTCAAACTTTTTATGAAACTGAAAGGGAAGCAATACTCCCAAATTCGTTACTGGAAGTAAGCATTACCCTGATACCAAAACCAGAGAAGGACCCAACTAAGAAAGAGAACTACAGGCCAATCTCCCTAATGAACATACATGCAAAAATCCTCAATAAGATACTGGCAAACAGAATGCAGCAAATCATCAAGAAGATTATACACCATGACCAAGTTGGATTCATCCCAGGGACACAGGCATGGTTCAACATACGTAAATCAATAAATGTAATACACCATATTAACAGAACCAAAGACAAAAATCACATGATCATCTCAATAGATGCAGAAAAAGCTTTTGACAAAGTCCAGCACCTTTTCATGATAAAAACCCTACAGAAAATTGGAATAGATGGTCTTTATCTCAATCTGATAAAAGCTATCTATGACTAATCAAGAGCCAATATCACACTAAATGGAAAAAAATTGAAAGCCTTCCCTCTAAAATCAGGAACAAGACAAAGATGTCCACTGTCCCCACTCTTATTCAACATAGTTCTGGAAACTTTAGCCAGAGCAATTAGACAAGAGAAAGAAATAAAAGGAATAATGATTGGAAAGGAAGAAGTTAAATTATCATTTTTTGCAGATCACATGATACTCTACACAGAAGACTCCATAAACTCCACTAAAGAACTGCTAGATTTAATAAGCAAATTCGATAGTGTAGCTGGATACAAAGTCAATACTCAAAAATCAATAGCCTTTCTGTACACAAATAACAAACTTACTGAAAGAGAAATTAGAGAAACAATACCTTTCACAATAACATCAAAAAAATGAAATACCTAGGAATCAACCTCACAAAGGATGTGAAAGACCACTACACTGAAAACTACAGTACTCTGAAAAAGGAGATTGAAGAGGATATCAGAAAATCGAAAGATAGCCCTTGCTCCTGGATAGGAAGAACCAATATAGTGAAAATGGCCATGCTTCCAAAATAGTTATACAGATTTAATGCAATTCCAATCAAAATTCCAAAAGCATATCTCACAGAATTAGAGAAAACAATCCTAAAATTCCTTTGGAACCAGAAGAGACCAAGAGTACTAAAGGCAGTTCTGGGCAACAAAGGCAAGGCAAGGGGGCATCACAGTCCCTGACTTGAAATTGTATTATAAAGCTACTGTGATAAAAACAGTGTGGGACTGGCAAAAAAACAGACCTGAAGATCAACAGAACAGATTAGAAGATGCTGAACCAACCCCAAACATACTAAGCCACCTTATCTTTGACAAAGGTGCCAAACACATTCACTGGAAGAAAGATAGCCTCTTTAATAAATGGTGCTGGAAAAACTGGCTCTGCACATGCCGAAGATTAAAACTAGACCCATATCTTTCACCATCACTAAACTAAATTCAAAATGGATCAGAGATCTAAATACTAAAACAGAAACATTAAATCTGCTGGAAGGTAGGATAGGTAAAACCCTTGAAGACATTGGTGTAGGCAAAGACTTTATGAATAAAACCTCAACCGCACGGGAACTATCACAAAGAATCAACAACTGGGATCTCATCTTATTAAAAAGCTTTTGCACAGGAAGAGAAACCACCAACAAAGTGAAGAGACAACCCATAATGTGGGAAAAAATGTTTGCCAGCTGGTCCTCAGACAAAGGATTACCATCAAGAACATATAAAGAACTCCAAAAAATCAGACCTCCCAAATTTAAAGACTCAATCCAAAAATGGCCATCTGAGATGAATACACATTTCTCAGATGAAGAAATACAAATGGCAAATAAATATACAAAAAAATGTGCAACATCACTAGTCATTCGAGAGATGCAAATTAAAACAACACTGAGATACCATCTCACCCCAGAAAGAATGGCTATTATCAAGAAATCAGCTAATAACAAATGCTGGAGGGGCTATGGGGAAAAAGGAACCCTTCTTCACTGTTGGTGGAGTGTTGACTGGTGCAGCCACTATGGAAATCAGTGTGGAGATTCCTCAAAATCTAGGGTTGGAGGTCCCATTTGACCCAGCTATTCCCCTTCTGGGTATCTTCCCAGAAGAATTAAAAACATCATACCACAGAGATATATGTGCACCCATGTTTATAGCAGCACAAGTTGCAATAGCCAGATCTTGGAAACAACTCAAATGCCCATCAACTGAGGAATGGATAAGAAAGATGTATTTTTATACAATGAAGTACTATTCAGCCGTAAAGAAGGATAAACTTTGGGCCAGTGAGATGGCTCAGCAGTGTAAGTGCCTGCCTTGCAAGCGCAAGGGCCCGAGTTTGACTCGTGGATCCCACATACAAAAAAGGGGCCAGTGATATCACTCAGCGGCACGGGCGCCTATTGGTGCATGAGGTCCTGAGGTCAACCCCCCGGTACCCACAAAAAAAAGAAGGATAAACTTGAGACTCTTATAGGTAAATGAATGCAACTCGAGAAAATACTAATAAGTGAAATAAACTGGATGCACATGTGTAAACATCATATTGTCTCTCTCATTTGAGAAACTGAAAGAGTAAATAAGATCCAAAATGTACAATAGACACTGTGAATCAAAAAGAATCTGGGCAAAACAAAAGAGAGACTGGGATGGGGGAATAGGGAAAAGAATGTAGGAAAAGGAAAAAAAATTGTATTTATATATAAGGTGGTTAAGATTGATGCACCTCTAATTTTACTTAGTTCATTGAAGAGTAAGGTTTGTGCCAATAATGTTTGGACAATTGAATGCTAATATGTGGTATCCTGAATAACTTACTTGACGATAACAATACATAATGCATTAACCATTGTTACCTTCCTATTATGTTGCCTTGAAAATTTGTTCTTTTTGATTTGTTTTGTTTTGTTTTTTCTTCTCTTTAAAATAAAAAAATGAAAAAAACAGCCTAGAAAATGACAAACTGTGGTAACTATTAATTTGCCCCCTTTAGCCTTATGAACAAGATTTGTAGTTATATAACAAAATCTAAAACATACCAGAAAATTGCATACAGTAAATATGCCCTAAGTATGGCTAATTTGCCCTCAGGGGACAAAACTTAAAAGCAGTTAGGGGAAAAATAACCAGAAGAAGAGAAAGAGATTAGAAACAAGGCTGCAGGACAAATGAAGGTTAGGCAAGCTTTGGGAAACTGATGAAGAAAATAAGAAGGAAAGAAATAAGGAAGAAACAGGTGTTTTGTTCTGTTGAACAAGACAACAACAAAAACAAAACTAGAAACAATCTCCACACATAAAAAACAAGCACAATCAAGAAAAAGAAAAAAAAAAGCAAAGAAAGTAAGAAAAAACTCCATTTCAGAGGGTGTCTCCACTGTCACTTATAGACAAAGGGGCAGGCAGAGCCCAGATCTATGTTGATTGATCCCAACAAGACAGCAGTAGAGGGCCAGTGAGATGGCTCAGTGGCATAAGCACCTGCCTGGCAAGCACGAGGGCCCGAGTTCGACTCCTGGGACCCACATATGAAAAAAGGGCCAGTGATATCGCTCAGTGGCATGGGTGCCTGCAGGCACGCGAGGTCCTGAGGTCGACCCCTGGTACCCACACAAAAAAAGACAGCAGTAGAATTAGGGTGGGGTAGTGAATAATCCAAACAAGCCTGTGCTTTCTGGTCCACTGAAGTTCAGACCACTTCTGGTTTCTGGTTGGGAGGCTGGGACTCAAGTTTTTCAGTCTGCAATACTCCATGTGCCTCCTCTTGGCTTGAATTTGGCTCCCTGAACTTGGGTTTTTCCCACAGCTGTGCCTCACCATAACATTGGGAGCCACTAGACAGAGCCAACCCATGGCTGCTCTGAGTTTGGTGTTTGGCTGATCCCTTTCCAAAGTAGTGACTGGCCAATCACCCCTCCTGGGGACACCGGAACCTGACTGGATTCACTCACCAGCCACTGCAGTCTGTAGCATCCACTGCTGTGTTCCACTGATGCATTCCTCTGTGGATGTCTCTGGGGTAACCAGTAGTCAAATGTGTCTCTACACGTTTGAGCTGCCACTCCCACACCATGAGCTGAGCCTCAGGGAGAAAGCACCACTTGCCACCGCCCTCTTTTCTGTTGTAGTCCCTCCCTTTACTCTCTCCTTGGCTATAATTCTTCCTTCAGATACTTACTGGGTACCAGAAACCCACTTCTCTCCTTCTAGTCTTCCCCATGTTGCTATATTCCAGCATCTGGACTCCAAATCTCAGAGAGCCTGTTTCTTTGTTGCTCACCACTCTGCCATCTGCCATTCTAGTTATCTTACTGAAGGAGTTAAATACATCATATTACAGTGATAGATGCATATCAAGTTTATAGAAACCTATGTCCATCAACAGAAGAAAGAATTAAGGAACTGTGATTGTTATACACAATGGAATAATACTCTGACAGAAAGAAAGATAAATTTGTGCCAGTTGTAGGAAAATGGATGCACCTTGAGACCATAATATTAAGTGAAACAAATCAGACACAGAAGCTTAAATATCACATGGTTTCTCTTATATGAGAAACCAAAGGTATAGCCAGGGAGCAAAACAAAATGTAGATGGTAGGAAGTAGGGTGGTAGACTTTTCTAGAAAGGGAAAGGCATCAAAAGATGGAGGTAGGGAGAGGGAGGAGAGGGAATGGGAATGAAAAAGGAATTAAGATGTGTTATGTATGTGTACTAATTCCACACAAGAAATGTGAACATTGTGTATTCCAAATATTTACAAAAAAGATAGAAAAAAAGGGAATCATGAAATGGATGGAAAGGGGCAGAGAAGGAAGGGAAGAGGATAAAAAATATGGAATTAAGATATATTGTGTACATGTACCATTTCCCCACAAGGAATATAAATACTATGTACTGCAAACATGTACTAATTAAAAATTTTTAAAAGATAAAATAAAATTTAAAATAAATAAAATAATGAGAGAGGAAAATCTTAAAAGTGATGTCTTACTATCTATCTTCTATTTTGCTCTTATTTATATTTTAGATTTCTCATATAAATTATGTAATATTTAATCTTGTGTGTTTGATTGATTGATATTATAGTTTCACGATGCATCCATTTTCCTGCAAATAACTCAAGTTTAATTTTCTTTATGTCAGGAATTAGGTAAATATAATTTTCTCAAATGGGAAGGGATCAAGAGATGGAGGGAGTGGGGAAGGAGGGGTAGGAAGAGGATGCAAAAGGGGACTAAGTTGTGTTATGTACATGTACCAACTCAATGCAAGAAATGTAAACATTATATATTGCAAATGTGTACTAATAAGAATAAATAAACTTTTAAAAAGAAAGCAGTGTGGTAATCCTGCACAGGCATAGATAGGAGGAATGGAGGCATCATTGTAGAGTTTAGAATATGCCTCCCTGCTCCTTGACTCACAGCTTGAAACTCCACCATCTTTGTTTCATACCCCTGGGAAAGGCCAACAGGACAGCTGGAGGTTTATTTGCACATCTCATAGCAAGAACTGATTGAATCAGGTAGAATCTGATGGTAGTGCCATATAGGATACACTAGATAATGGAAGTTAAAAGCATAGAAAAGAAACTAATCTCCCTAGCTGCAGGCTGTATTTAGTGCTCCTCTTGGCCTCCTCGCCTCCTCAGGCCCTTACAGTCTTTAGAAGTTACCACCCAGAAGTGATAGAGCTGGAGTTAACCCTCACATTGCTCCTTAAAATTATATTGTGTTCTTAGACAAATCACCTGAAGTCTGTAGGCTTCAAGGACCAAAAGGCTGCAGAGAAGTAGTTATACATAACTCAGTTTCTGTAGGCCAACTAGGAAAAATTTCCCATCACTTTACTTTACCTCCCCAACCTTCTCTCTTCTCATTTCTTCCTGTCAACCCCTAGATGCCTCTCCAACCTATTTTATGCTCTTCCTGCCAACACCCTAACTACTTCCTCTCTGTATCATCAGGGTGTGTCTCTAGTCAACCTTCCCCACCCTAAGCCCTTTTAGGAGCCTTGATTCAAGAACACTTATGACTTGCAGATGCCAAGTGATTATTCATTACAATGAAAAAATTTCTTCACTGAAACCATCATATATGATTTGCAATTGTGATTATCTGTAGAAATCTTTGCACGTGAAGCATAGAGGAGCATATATAACATGAAAATGGCCACTTGTATCTTATCCTCCTCCACATCTCCATAAGCATCAGACTGAACTTCCACCAAGCTAACCTAGCTCGAGTACCTACTGAACTTACACACACATGCACATATAGGTACATGAACACACAGGCCACACAGTCCTACTCGGGGTAAATTAGTGTGGTCCCATGGTGGTCTCATGTGTGGACCCCTGCAATGGGGAGATGATGTCTTTGTCACACAGATTTTCTCATTAAGGAGATAGTTAATGATCATTTTTGTGAATAAGCTTGGAGAACCTTTAAAAGTTAGCTACTTTAAGCCTCTGGTTGATATTTTAATACATACTGTATTACAAATATGGAACCTAGGATCAGGAGAGAGGAAGACCACAAAATGACTTAGGGGCACAACTTAATTCTAATCCATTAGACCCAAAGACAAAGGTCCTTTCTACTATGCAGAACTACATTTTATGAATCTGAGGTTTGGCTCTGATTCTCTCTAGCTGTGGTAACATGGTTCTCTCTTTACCTAGTGTATATAAAATGGGGCTAACAGTACCTACTTCAGTAGAGATCTGTGAGGGTTAAATAAGTTTATACATTTTTAGTATTTAGAATACTGTAGGATCATGGAAAATGATTGATAAATATTGACTACTATTATTATATCATATTTCTTCTCCTGTATAATATGTACAATTTTATTTTGCTGTAATTCATATTAAATGGAAGTACCTAATTCAATATGCTGTGATTACAGCTGATAAAAAATATTTTGATGGTCAATTGTGAGATATATGAAGGTCAAAAGTCAAGAAGGAGCTTTGCTCAAAAGTTCCCACTGAGACCCCCCTAGCCCATTCTTCAAGCATCTCTGCATACCCACACATAGGAAATCCTGTAAACCAGATGCTGAAATACCCAAGGTTTTGGAAACAGTGGTAGCAAATGGTGCTTCTTCCTGGAAGACTCTCTTCCATGTAGTATAGAGGTGACTTGTTTCATGCTATTCAAGAAAGCAAAGCTATAACCAATGGGTGAAATCTATGGAGAAGCCAATTTAGATTCAATGTAAGGAATAATTTTAAAAAAATAATTTGGGTTGTCAGTTTAGCACCCGACTAGCTACCCTAGCTTGTAAGATAGTAAGGGATCCACAATGCTGGTGTGGGAACAAGAGCAGGATTGCCTTTTAGCAAAGATGTTAGAGTGGGATACTTGCCCCTTCCAGCCCTCAGATAAAATTACTTTCTAATTTTTAACTTGAAATATCTTTTGCATATCCTACTGCTTACCTCAGTGTTTCTGAAAGTGTGGTTCTTGAATCATTTGCATTACTAACATCAAAGGAAACTGTTAGGCACTGTGTTCCCAAAGCATGCACCATTTTGCAAGTCCAAACATTAACTACTCTCCCTCCTTTCTGAATTTGCATACCTCAAACAAGTTTGTTGGTCTCTTTTAATACCACTCCCTTTGACTTTCTCCTAGCTACTTATTAATCTTGTGACCTTGAGAAAGTCAGTTAATCTCTTTTAGGATAAGAAGCCTGCCATCTCAAGCCCGGCTATCCTTTCCTTTCTTATTTATTGCCCTCTCCTATTCAGGGCCATTAGTTTCAAACTCCTTCTCTACATATGTTGTTTTCATCATTACACTGACTCTCTACTGTCCCACCTTTACCATTCATTTGCACACATGCACACACATACACATGCATGCGTGCATGCATGTGCATGCACCAAAAAGAAAGAAAGAAAGCAAGGAAGGAAGGAAGGAAGAAAGAAGGAAGGAAAAAAGAAAAAATAATTTAAGAAATCAGCTTCATTTCTGTATTCTTTTAGTTTTGCTATGTGGTAGAACCTCTGAGAAGCACTGGGGCTACAGCTATGAACATGACATTTGTCCCTAATCCTTAAAAGGACCACTTTCCATTGGAAGAAACATACACACACACACACACAAACCATTTATCCCATATCCACAGTATTATGGCAGCTGAGAAAGTAGAAGCATGCATTCTGACCTACATGCAGAAAAGAGGGAGAATCAGGAAAGTCAGTAAAAAGGTGCAGGCCAGAGACGCAGGGAACAGAGCATTGCATGACAGAGTTGAGAGGGCATCTGAGGGAGAGGTAAAAATTCTGCAGCACGGATGGAAATATTGGCAAGGGAGGAGATTTGGAAGGTACCCTGAGTGTAAGGTGGCTGTGAGATTTCAAAGTGCAGAAGGTAGCTAGATAGTTGACTAATTCTTCTTTGGAGTTCAAGAGTGAAGTTTGACCAGAAGAACTGGTTTGAACATAGACCAGCTGAGCAACTTTTGTTGTAAGTTGTATAAGCCACAAATACTGCAGTCCTTCAATGTGGCCTTTATTATCACCACGAGGGGGCTAGATGCAGACAAGAAATTTCATCAAGTGTCAGTCTGGCCTTCCCTGGAGGAAAGCTACCTGGATTCTCACATGAGGTATAATGTCTCAAGATCCCCCTGCTTAGGCTTAATAAAAAAAGATTTCTTGAGACTCTCCATGGTTCTTATCCAAAGGTCACTAGCTTTGGCCTTGTGGAACTTCACCAAGAATTTTTTATGAGGATGCAACAGCAAGCAGAAACACAGAATCGACACCCAGGATTTGAGGGCAGATTTATTTTACATCAACAGTCACTGATCAGGATCATTCCCAAAATATCAGGCCTCAATTATCCAGGGAGGGAGGTTTTTATGGAATTGAAAGGGGAAGTACAGAGGTAGAGTACTCAGCCGTCTTTGATTGGTTGTTACAATATGCATCATAGTGACCAACTATGCATCACAGTGACCAGCTGTTTCTAACATGAGTAATAGGAACTGTTATAGGAACTATTACCTGGGCAACTGAAGTATACTGGCTGGGAGAGGACATTTTCTGCTACAAGGAAACAGTACAAAACTTTTAAAATGACTGCTGTTTTGGGTCTTAATCTACAATCTGCCCATGAAAGGGCCCCAACTGATCTAATAGTTTATTGTGAAGATTCCAGTACCAAGCCCCCACCTTTCCTGTAACCTTTTGTGGCTGGGAGGGAGGAAATCATAACAGCCCAGAAGTCCAACTACTCAGGAATAAAAGTAGAATCCCTGGATCAGAACTTATAAACCTGCAGCCTGATCGGTTTCATAATCACTTAGCCATCCCTAAGGGGCTGGTGGCACAATGTTGGCAACCGAGGAAAAGATTAAAAGGCCAAATGTATGGTCCCTAAGAAAGTACCATGGCAGTAGCAAAATGGAGTCAAGTAGCCCTTGTTTGGTTTTGGTGCTAGACCCCGAGTCCAAACTAGTTTGGATTTACTGGTCAGATTAAGTGGTCCTAGTTTTTCTTGGAGAAGAGAGGCAGAAACTGGAATCCAGGTAGGGTCAGATAAGAGAAAGCCAGGGTGTCTTGTTTTCTATAGCTACTCCCATCAAACCGTAAGCTACTTCTTACCTGTTCAAAGTAGAGATATGGCTTATAGGATGATTACTACTTGAGATGCTCATGAAATTGGACACTAGTTTTGTGGACATAACTTATCAGCTGCAGAATAGGTCACTGATGACAAGTCAAATAGGGTAGAGCCAATTGTACAGAAATGAACAGGGGGCTTAAGTCTTGTCCATCAACCCATACACTGGACCCCAAATGATGGGGAGTATTTAGTGTGAGCTCTCATCTATGGGGCTTACTATTCCTGTGGGAATAAACTTTGTGTTACTACAATGCCTTTTGGCAGGGAGGATACTGGACTGCAAATCAAGAGCCCCAGGTTCTTGTTCTGGTTCTGTGACACATTTGAAATATGGCTTAGGGAAGGTCCCTTCCTTCTGTGTCTATTTGTCCATCTACAGAATTATAGATTTAGATCCTTATAATTCTCTTAGAAGCTTCCCAGAGACCCTGACCTGCCTTCTCCTTATTATGCCAGTTATTTCCCTGATTTTTCTCTCTTTCTCCTTTTATCTACATATTCTTTGGGGGACACTCTGGCCTTAACTTACAGCATTAAAGATCTTTGAGAAAGCTCCTGTATTTTAATAAGGGCCTTCAAGAGATAACAACTTAAAACTGTGTTTTTCAAACTATGGATCACGCACACACACACACACACACACACTGGTAAATTACAAAATCAACTTACTAGGTAACAACTAGCTTTTTAAAAGTGGAGCACAGTAAAACAGAAAATATCCAGTGATCATACATACTAGAGGGAAAGATGTTTAGTGGAATTTTTGTCTTTATATTAGGTCGAATAATATGAAATTGCCAACAGTCAACAATTTTGTTATATAAAACTGTAATTCACATTTACATGAAACTATGTGCACATACACATGTGTGTGCATGCACACAAATGCTACTGGTATATGGATTATGGATGTATACGATTGTGTACATACAAGAGAAAGCTTTTAGTGGTTCATACTATAAAATGTATTTCTCACTGTGAGTCATGGTAAAAATAATGTTTGAAAGTCAATTGATGAGCTATAGGTAGATCATGAATTGCTGGTGAAGCCAACTTTGGGTGGAACCTTTTGGGATTTATTTCTTCTTTAATATAGGTAGTGACCTATTATCTATAGAATCTTCTGATTGTGTTCTACACCAACTTTAGTGCATTGTAGAAAGTGTTATCCTCCCTGCCTAAACAACAGACTGCATACAAAAGATCTTTTCTGTAGAACCATATCTAAAATGAGAAAAGAGCAATAGGCCTTCTGGGACTGGTAAGCTGAGGCTTTGGCGCTGTTTACTGGGCCACTGGGCCCCATTTACCTTGCTATGCCACCCCAATGTGGTATCTCCTATATCTGCTAAGATCCTTCAGCATCAATTCTTTTTTGAACAAGAGAAAAGGGTCTTACAGTATCAGAAAAAAAATAAGGTATCAACTATGTTGAAAAACAATAAAGCATCGGTAATAAAACTGTCATCAGTTTTTCTACATGTTGAAGGTTGCTGGGGACAGGGTTAGAAAATAGAATAAAGAATATCTGGTATTCAAGTCCAGCCTGAGGAGTGTAAGTAGAAGTTGTTCATCCAATTTTTATAGTTCCTAACCTTCTCAGAACCTGGTTCACTGGCAGCCATTTCCCCCTTTTTGGCCTCCCCACATGGAGAGGACATTGGCTATTGTTAGGAAAACAGGGCTTTTCTGGCACTCTGTCTGCCACTCTCCCCAATAATTTCCCAAGAGAGAACTCCCAAGGACAATAAAACTTACCAAAACCTAGATGCCGGAGTGTAATATTGGTTTAATGAAAGAAAACTGACAATAAGCTCTCACTCCTTCTATCAGGTACTGAATGACAATACTTGCTTTTCATTACAGAGTTACAAGTAGAAAAGGTTAAGCAAAGACTGCATTAGGAATCATGGAGCATTTATATAAGTAAATACTTATGTATGAGTATCTTCATCCCCTGCTTCCAGGGACTGATTCTTCTTTCCTAATCTCCTTGTGTTTAAATCTTTCAATACTCACCTCACTTCTACCTCTTCTAATAAAATTTCAACCTCATATCCTGAATTGACTTCATTATCCTTGTAGTGCCATAACACTGTTTTCAGCACCTCATGATTCTTATCACTTTCTGATTCATATAGTAAGATTTATGGTCCATTTCCTAACCACATGAAGAGGGAATGGGGATATAGCTCAGTGGTAGAGTACATGATTAGCATGTGTGAGGCACTGAGTTCAATAGCAAAAACTGAAAACAATTTTTTCTTATTCTTAATTATCTTAAACTGTGTATTTAAAGTAATACTCATAATGATGTATTATTTTATTATAACCTATTGACAAGTTCAATGAAAGACAGTAATATTACAAGGGATAGGAGGGAGGAATTTGGAATGTTCTAAGGTAACTGCCCTACCACATGAAAGTGGTACAGTAAGTCCCCTACTTACAAGTTGCAAACTTTCACAGATATAAATGGACCACACATTACAAGCATTCTTAAGTGCAAAAAAATCATGGAAGTAGCCCATGTGTCTGCTAGACATTGTCACAGCTATGCTGCTGTGTGCTTGCTGTATAGTGCAATACTCTACAGTAATACAGTGCTCAATCAGAGTCCAGGATGTCCAGAAGCAAGAGGAAAATCAGTGGTGATGTGGAGGGCACTGCTAAGAAGCACAAAGCAACAACCATGGAAACAAAAGTGAAAATACAGTATAAGACTCACTTTGTTGGACTTATAAACAAATCCAAATTATAAACATTCTCTTGGAATGGAACTCATTCATAAGTTGGGGACTTACTGTATAGTGTTACCTGAAAGTGGACTTAGATCATTTAGATTTTGAGTATATGGCAAATCCCAGCACAACCACTAAAATTTTTAAAAAGAAGTGCAATTGATGTATTATGAGAGGAGAGAAAATGGGATAATATAAAATATTCAATTAAAGTCAGATAAGTCAGGGAAAGTAGGAAGCAAAAGCAAACCAAAAGCAAGTGTAACAAATAGAAAAATTACAAAAATGATAGATGTTAATTTACCAATATCAATAATCACCTTAAATGTGAGTGGTCCAACATACCAATTGAAAGACAGAGATAAGCAGAATGGATTAGAAAACACCCAACTACAAGGGTTTTGTTTACAGGATACCAACCTTAAATCTGAATAAAGACTCACATAGGTTAAAGTACAGGGATTGATTTAAACACAAAAGGATTTGACAAAGACAGTTTGGAGTATAATTACATACTCCTTTCAGAGAGTAAGAGTTCAATATGATTTTTATTGTTCCTATCAGACTTAGAGATCCTAGAGTGCTGATACCTAATCTGCTCCATCTCTGCCTCCCTAGAAACCTGTCACAGACTAAGTGGGGAGTAGGGGAAGTCAAATAAATTCACATAAAGCAGATTAACTGCCTACTCTGTGCCAGGCACTATATGGAGGAAAGAAAGGTGATTTGGATTTGTTTTCTCTCCTTAAGTAGCTCACAGTCAAATGAAGATGAATTTTTAGTCTTTTAACAAATATTTATCTGTAAATCAATAACAGAAATTATAGTATGATAAGTTTTTTCTGCATTTTGACACCTCCAAAATTGAGAGGCTCTTGAGACTAGTAGTATCATAGCAGTGTGTTGTAGTGTAACTAATATGTTTTTCCTTAGTGTTACATAAAATGAGGCATGATTTTAATCAATGACATCTTAGATTTCATGAAATATTGTGCTATAGTTTAGATCATAAATATCTCCTTCAGGTCTTAATGTTAAAGTCTTAGTTCCCCAGCGTGGTGCTATTGAGACATGCTAGACCTTTGGAGGGGTAGGATCCAGTAGGAGGGCCTTAGGTCCTTGGGAGCATGCCCTCAAGGAGATGATGGGACTTTGGTCCCTTTTTCACTCTCTGGTTCCTGGTAATGAAGTGAGCAATTATGCTCCATTACACACTCCCACCATGATGTGTTAATTCACCATAGGCCCAAAACAATGATGCCTACTAATCATGGACTGGAACTTTTAAACTGAGACAAAATAAACATGCTCTTTTTATAAGTTAATTATCTCAGGTATTTCAGTATAGTGATGAAAAGCTGACTAATACATATGGCAATAAATTCTGTACAAGGCCTTTAACAACCTTGAATCATAGGTTTTATTGATGAGAAAACCAAAGTTTAGATAAGTTATATAATTGTTTTTCAAGGTCACATAGGTGGCATAGAGCAGGCCCTCATGACTCAAAAACTCATGCTTTCTCTTAAACTGCAATTATCATTATACAAATATTGAAGTGTGTATTCATGCAAACCTGGAGAGTACAGATCAATGATTTGATGTGGCCTCTTGATACAAGAGACTCAGATCTATGGTTCAGATAAAGTGTCAATCAAAGGCCTATGTGTTAAAAACTTGATTGTCAACCTGTGACATTTCAGGAGGTGGTAGAACATTTCAAGGTGGTTCCTAGTAGAAGGAAGTTAGCTTATTGGGATTATGTGCTCAAAAGGGATAAGGGAACCCCAGTCCCTTCCTCTCTTTCACTTTGCCTCCCAGCTATCATGAGATGGGCAGTTCCCACCATAATGTTCTACCATCACAGGCCCAAAAGCAGTGGAGCCAACCCACCATGAACTGACACTTCCACAACTATGAGCAAAATATATCTTTCCTCCTTACAAGTTGTTTATCTCAGGTATTTTGTCACAGTGATAGCTGATTAGCACACTCATTAAATATGAGATGTATGAGGCTGCTGCAGTCACAACATGGCATATATATAACAGTAAACATTGTTTATAAATAGGAGCATATTCTAAAATAATAATAATAATAAAAAAGTATAATATACTAAATACAAACCCAGCAACATAGTCATTTATTATCATTTCAAGTATTATATACTGTACACAGTTGTATTGCTATAATTTTATACAACAGCTATTAAAATAGGCTGGCTTATAGCAGCATCACCAAAAACACATATGTAATATGTTGTGCTATGACATTAAGGCAACTACCATTATAAAGTTAACAGGCCATGGATTTTTTTCAGCTCCACTCTAATATTACAGGACCACTATTTTATACATGATGAGTCATTAGCTGAAATGTGATGTAGTGTGAGACTGTATAATTTATAATTTTCCAGTGACCATATTTTTAAAAAGTTTATATGGGCAGCCAGAATGGCTGGAACCCCGACACCTAGCACAGGCTGGGCTCTGGGCATGTGGGCGCACACATGCTTTTGACGGGTGGACTGAATGGAACCCCCTGAGACTCAGGAAAGCCAGTCCCAGGCACGCAGAGTAATCAGTGAGACCAACAATGTGGAAGTGTCTGAAGCAGCAGTGAAGAGCCAGCAGTTGGACTCTAGAGAATGCCATCAACAGAAGACTAGTCCCGGTCCCCACATCCAGAGGCCAGGAACAGCTGCATAACCAGCACATTTCTGAGACTAAACATGGACACTATCACAGAACTGTAAGCACCAGAGATATTTTACTACTTTTATTATCCCTTGTTTTTCTGATTGGCTACCCCTTTCCTGTCTGTTTGGATGTTGTCTTGTTTTGTTTTGTATTCTGTGGTTATTTTTGTATTTTTCTTTCTTTTTTTCTTTTCTCTCCTCTCTCTGTTCTCCTTTTCTTTTTCATTCTCTTTTTCTTCCTTCTTTTTTTCACTGTTTAGGTTTCTTACCTTTCTTTTTTGTTTTCTTCTATTGGTTGGCTTTCTTTTCATCAACTACTTCTTGAATTTAAACTTTCAAGTGAGTAAACATTGTCTCTGCCCTTTCTCATTACTCCTTTGCATTCTATTTCATTCGTTCCCACCTCCATCTTTCAGTTTCCCAAAACTCGGGTGATCATCATTTGACATCCAGCCTTGACTCTACTATATTAGACCTCATTCATCACTTTAGCCTGCCCCCTACCCATCTTAACCCCCCCACCTCCCAGAAGGGTAAAATCACTCCACTAAGGTGAAAGTCACTGCATACAAGTGTACGGTATATGTTTGATTTTGTTATATAACTTTAGAGTTTCCTTCTGTGGTCAGAGGTAGCAGGTTAATAGTTACCATTGTTTCTCAGTAGTTAAGCTGTACTTGAAACTATTGTTATTACTAGCTGTACTACTTTAGCCAGGATGTCATACATGTTTTAATGAGTTTTTCTTCCCTGTATGATAATGCTGTGATTGTATTGGATCATAATCACCACCACATCCCAGTATCAAATGATTGGGTGCTGAGCCAAATGGTAACTTTGCATCCTTTATGAATTGGGAAGGTAGGTTCTTGGGATAGCTATAAAGAACCACCTACATCTAGAGGACATCTCTGAAGAACAGACATCTCATAGGGAAGCCTCAATACTAGTGATAAAGCTATCATAAAAAATTGGCAAGCATCAACATAGAAAACAAAATAAAATAAAAAAGAGAAAATAGAAAATTACAAGGCACAAGCAAAATGCAACCCCAGACCCACAACCCACCCAGGACAAGCCTGGAACACAATGAGATAGATTAAATTGGATGTCTAATACTGGAACTTTCTGAAATGATAGCAACAGAAGTGAAAAACAATTGGAAAAAGCTATAGAGAAAATAATCTCTCAGGTACAAAAAGAAATGTTGCTTAAAATAAAAGATATTAGAGAAGACACAGATAAAAGAATAGACGAGCTTAGAAAATAATGGAAACAAAAAATGTCCAACATAAGAAAGAAACGGTATCCATGAAACAGATCCAAACAGAAATCCAAGAGATTAAAACCTGCATTGAAAGTATATGAAACAGATTCAATGAAGGAGAGGATAGAATATCAGATCTTGAAGACAGAATTGCAGCTAGTGATCATGACTAGAAAGATATCTTAAAACTAGAAAGAGACTATGAAAATCAAACCAGCAGCTACAAGATGATGCAAAGAAGAATGACATAAAATTGATTGGGGTCAATGACAAAGCTGCAGACAGCACAAATGCCATAAAAAAGCTTCACAGAAATAATGGCAGAAAATCTCCCAAGCATAGATAAAAATTTTGATATTCAAATAAATGAAGCATATAAAAACCCAAACAGCCATGACCAAAATAAAAGCATACCAAGACATATAATAATCAAAATTTCAGAAATTCAGCTCAAGAACTGAATATCAAAAGCTCTTAGAGAAAAGAAACAGATCACCTATAAAGGAAAGCCCATCACAATCACAGCAGACTTCTCAACATAAACCCTCAAGTCAAGAAGAGCTTGGAGTGAAGTATTTTAAGTCCTGAAAGAAAACAACTTCCAACCCAGATTTTTGTACCCTACAAAAATATCTTTCAAAATCAATGGAGAAATAAGATACTTCCATGACAAAGAACAACTGAAGAAATTCATGACCACAAACCAAAGAGTACTGAAAGATATTCTAGACAGAGATAAAAATGACCACAATTCCAAGAACAACAAAGAAAGAAACCACCATGCAGGGCAAGCAATTATACAGAGGGGGAAACAGGGAACAAACAGCAGGAAAATAACATGACAAAGACAAGCCAATACATATCAGTTATAGCCATCAAAGTAAATGGCCTCAATTCACCAATCAAAAGAAACAGACTGGCAGAATGGATCAAGAAATAAGATCCAACAATATGTGGTATGCAAGAAATGCATTTAACTCAAAAAGAAATTCATACAGTGAAAATCAAAGAGTGGAAAACAATCTTCCATGCAACAGGAACCCAGAAAAAAACAGGGGTAGCTATTCTGTTTGCAGACAATGTGAACTTCAAACCAAGAATAATCAAAAGAGATAAAGAAGGTCACTACATACTTATTAGGGGAAAACTTGAAGAGGAAGAGATAACAATCATAAATATGTATGCACCAAATATGGGAGCACACAACTATATAAGACAATTATTAATAGATGTTAAAAATCAAATAAACAATAACACAAGTGTAATGGGAGACCTTAATACCCCACTGTCACAAGGAGATAGATCAACTAGACAGAAAATCAGAAAAGAAATATCAGAATTTGTTCACAGAACCTGTGAACAAATGGACTTAGCAGATGTCTTCAGAGTGTTCCACCCAATATCACCAGAATACAAATTCTTCTCAGCTGCACATGGGACATTCTCTAAAATAGAGCATATCCTAGCCCACAGAACATACTTAAGTAAATGCAAAGGAACTGAAATCATCCCATGCATATTATCAGACCATAGTGCAATGAAATTGGAAATTAATGGCAAAAGAAACCACAAGAACTCCATAAACAGATGGAAATTAAATAACACCCTGATAAAAAACCAATGGGTCACAGATGAAATAAAGGAAGAAATTAAACAATATCTACAACTAAATGAGACTGCAGATACAGCATACTGGAACTTATGGTATGCAATGAAAGCACTTCTAAGAGGAAAATTTATAGTGGTGAAAATCAGGAAAACAGAGTGACCACAAATAAACAACCTAATGTTACACCTCAAGCTTCTCACAAAAAAAAAGAAAGAAAAACCCAAAACTCATGCAAGGAAGGAAATTATAAAGATCAGATCAGAAATTAATGCAATGGAGATCAAGAAAACAATAAAATAATTAGTGAATCAGGGCCGGTGAGATAGCTCAGTGGCATAAGCACCTGCCTGGCAAGCATGAGGTCTTGAGTTCGACTCCCGGAACCCATATAAAGGAAAAAAGGGCCAGTGGCACAAGCGCTTGCTGCCAAGCACGAGGTCCTGAGGTCGACTCCCGGTACCCACATTAAAAAAAAAATGAATCAATGAATTGGTTCTTTGAAAGAATAAATAAAATTGATAAACCCTTAGACAACTTTATCAAAAAAGGACAGAGAAAACTTGAATTCACACAATGAGGAATGAAAAGTATGAAATCAACTCCAACTAAAAGTGCCACAACTTCACTTTGGTATGGGTTGCAGAGAACAAGCAGGAGCCATGAAGGCAGGCCAACAAGAGTAACAGGTACTCAGCCAGCTGGAACACTTGCTAGCCTCAGTACATGAGAAGGCCAAGAGAAGTCTCAAAATGAGAGTTTCCTGTAAACTGGGCACTTTCTTATTTATTCTCTTCTTTAATCCTCATTCATTCAACAGCTTTTCTGAATAATCACTGCATTATCCATCCTTCCCATCACTGGTACAAAATACCTGACATCCACAATTTAAAATAAGAGAGTTTTATTTGGTTCATGGTTCAGAGGATTCAGTCCACCACTGGCTGACTCCAAGGCAGAAATATCATGGCTCAAGGGCTTCATGGAGAATAGTTGTGGAACCTATGGCAGCCAGGAAGCACAGAGCAGGAAGAGCCAGAGAGAATGATATAACCTCCAAAGGTACACCCCCATTAATGTACATCCTCCACCTTGGCCCCACCACCTAACAGCACATTCACATGTGAACTCATCAAAGGGTTAATCCATTGATGAATATAGCACCCCCATGATCCAATCACTTTCTGAAAGCCCCATATCTGAACACATGAGGTTTTGGGGCCATTTTAGATCCTAATACTAACATTCTTCCCACAGCCTTCAAAGAGTTCATGTTCATCTCTTTATGTGAAATGCATTTAGTCCATCTCTAAGAGTCATCCAAGTGTTAACAGTTTCAGCACTGTTCAAAAGTCCAAGTCCAAAGTCTCCTCTGAGACTCAAGACAAACTTTTAGCTGTGAGCTCCTGTAAAATTGAAAAGAAAGTTAAATACTTATGCAATGGCACAGGGTAAACATTCTCACTCCAAATGGGGGGAATAGTGGAACTGAGAGGAATTGGACCAGAGCAAGATCAAACTCAGCAGGACAAACGTTAAATCCCATTACTCCATGTCCAGTATCTGAGATACATGGTGGCAAGATAGGGGTTCCAAAGGGCTTAGGTGACCCCACCTTTATGGCTTTTCTGGTTGCAGCCCATGTGATCTTTCTCAGGCTAGATTTGCTTGCTACTGGACACTTTCTTGAGCAGACATTCCACACTCTCGGCATCTCCAAATTCCTAGGGTATCCATTGCAGCTTTAGCTTCACTCTCACAGGTTCATCTATTACCTTCTCAGAGCTATATTGCCTGGCTTTCCAGGAATTCCTTTAAAATCTAAGCAAAACCTCCATGACCCCTTAATTCTTACGTGCCTGTAAAACTAGCACTACCTGGATGAAAACAAGGTCTGCTGCCAGCTTGAACAGTGTCTGGACCCTCTTTGACCATGGCTACAGAGGCCACTGAGTGCCTAGTTGGCTAAACTAACTAGCTGATACACTTCCCTAGGTACCCCTGAGTGTGCAGGACACATTAGGGGTTTCTTTTCAAAGCAAAGCCTTTCAAGGGAATTTACCCATTTATACCCTTGAGCTTGTTATGAGTGCTGTCTGGCCAATAGCTGAGATGCCCGTAAGCCATCTTTCCTATTATCTTGGTGTAAAGTACTTGATTTCTTTGTAACATTGCTAATTTTTTCAGTAGTCACATTCTCCTTGGACCCAACTTCACAGGCACTTCCTTTCTGGCAAAGGTGCAAAATTTTCATATCTTTTAACCCTCCTTTTTGCTCCTGATTATTATAAATCTGGTTAACAAATCAACAATACCCATGCCACACCCTGAATATTAGGATTCCTCGAAATTTCTTCCTACAGATTAATTAGTGTACCATCTTTAAATTCAGCTTCCCACACAGTCTCAGGACATAAGCAAAAATGTAGATAACTTGTTTGCCAGAATGTAACACCAATAATCTCTAGTCCAATTCCCAATAGAGACCATCTGAAAACTTATGAGCCTGATCTTTACTTTTTATAATACTATCAGAATTCTCATCTTCTGAGCTCTGATGAGAATTGCCCATCAGGCTTCTTCTAGCTTGATTCTCCAAACTCTTCTAGTGAACTCCTCCCAAAAATCCAAATGCTTCTGAACCTCATGGTCAGACAAAATCACAGCCACAACTCCATTTCCCTGGTACTAATTTTCCATGTTAGTCTTCCCATTGCTGGAATAAAATACCTGATATCAGCAACCTAACAGGGGAAAGGCTTACTGGGTTCACAGTTACAGACAATTTAGTTCAGTGATCACAAACCTTTTAGAGCTTTCAATGATACAAACAGCCTGCTGTGGCACGTGTGCCATAGGTTTTCCACCACTGCTCTAGCCCATGGTTCACTGGCTCCAAGTAGAAATAGCATAATAGAAGATCCTGGTGCAGGAAAGCTGCTCAACCCCTGTTAGGCAAGAAGCAGAGACAGAAGGAAAGGGCCAAAGTGAGAGATATACCCTCCAAAGGTATGCTGCCACTGATATACCTTCTTCAGTGGGGACCTTTCTTCTAACAGCACATTCAGCTATGTACTAATCAATTGGGCTAATCCACTGGTGAACATAGAATCCCCATGATCCAGTTGTCTTCTAAAAGTACCATTTTGAAAGGGCCTGAAGGGATATTTTAGAATTAAACCATAGTATGCACTATATATCAAGCACTACACATGCAGAAGTGAATAAAGAAGCCACAAATCTGTGGAGCTGACATTCTACTTGGAAAAATAATAAGCAAAGAAATTATGAGTCATTCAAAAAAGCAAGAAATGCTATGGAAATATGTAAAACTGGATAAATGGAGTTAGGAATGCCCAGTGAGGTACTGTCCTTATTTTACAGAAGAAAAATCTGAGTTTTGAGAAAAGAAATGCCTTCCTTGCCTGATATCTTAATATAGTTTGTGAAATCCCTTACATTTTGCCATACTACTTCTAGGGACACATAACTTAGGAGGTGGGAACCAGCAAGTTGACCTGCTAGCATGCTTAGAAGATGTCCTGTATTAAGCATAAGATTGGGATGAAGTTTCTCGGAGAATTTAAGAATCTTACTGGGATAATAGCTTTGCTTTCTAGCCAGCACTTCAAAATGAGACTTTCAGCACCATCTCAGAGAATCCTTAAGATATTCAGAAGAAGTGTAATATGCTAGAGAGAGTGAGGATCTAATATGTATGGTATACATTTCCTGTTTTGCAAGTACTGTGTGACACAAAGTCCATCCCTTTTCCTCTCTGAGTTACAGGCATCCATTTGTGTAATTGAGGAGTTGGACTTGTGGTCTTCTAAGATTTCTTCCCCTTGATGGTCTATGAGTCACTGATCTTAGTAGGAGATCTAAGTAGTAGTTACTTAGCAAATTCTGTAAGATTTCTTAATAATTTTTATAATAGTTATTATTTTGATTCTCCTGTGGCCCAGAAGTAACACCAACACCCACAACTGGAGAAGGAAAAAAAACAGAAGAAACAATAGCTATCATGTCCAAATCTACAGTTAAACTCTGGGCATATGGGAGTGGAACCTAAGAAAATATAGTGAACATATTAAAGAGAAGTAAGCAGATATAATCCTGGAGGCAGAAAGAATGAAGAAAAGGATGTCTCAGCCAGAGATGGGTGGGGAAGACATTGGTAACTTCCACAACAGACTCTTGGATTCCCAGACACTCTAGATTGTCTGCTCCAGGCCATTCTACCACCTACAAATGCACTCTGGATGGCAGTTTCTGCCTAACTGTAGCTTACTTCTGCCATCATCCTGTTTCTACTCTCCTGTGTGCCTGTGGAATTACAGCTTGAATAGAAATGTTTCAAGGATTCTTGCACTGTAGTGCACTGTAGACACTGTAGTGTCTCCTTGGTGTTAGAAGCTGCAGTTTTAGTTCCAGCTCTACCACTAACTGACTCTGTGGTCTTGGGCACATACCTCCCCCCTCAGGGCCTCATCTGTAATTTAAACAGTTTGAGATTCTTCTTAGCCTTTTGTGGCATCTCACACTTCAGATAATCTGATGCAATCTGTAGATGGACATGCCACAATTTAGCATATAATTTCAGGAGACTCATGGACCTCTGGGCTAAGAATTTTTGCCTCACAGCTAAGGACTTTTTCAGCTCTGTGTTTGTAGTTCTGCGATCTGGGCATGAGGCCAAGGCCTGCCTGACCCTTCTGGAAGAAAAAGAGGAGGAGTTTACCATCCAGATATATCCCTAGACCTGTGCTAAAAGTTGTTTTAGGTTTTAATCTTGACACTCTGAAACCATAGAGTTCTTGCTACCCCACAAAATCTGGAACTGAGTAATGAAGATAAAAACAAGGCATTAGAACTTCCTTCAAAATCCAGTACCTCTGAAGTTCTTTGCTAGGGCTTTGTGAACCCTAGCCTAAAATTAAAGACCGTAGTATGTGGGACTCTGGTACAGACAATAAATGATTTGATGAAGTCTGATTTGCTTTGCTGGCTTGCAAGTCTTGTTCAGACCATACTGTCCCGTGCTGGCTGTGAGCATATGTAGGACCTCTGTCAGAGGCCTGAACTTTTAATGGCAGTATAGGGACAAAGACCAGCTGGTAACACATCCAAGGGAAATCTTGTGAAGTGCTTGAATTTTCCCTAGAACTACTGCTATAGGCAAGTTCAGGGAGGTGGACAGCATTACCAGTACATTCTGAGGTCACCCTAAGCAAGTGCTGACTTTAAGACTTGGAGGCGATCATCATTAATGCTAATAAAGTTAATACCTCATTTTTGTAGCTCCCTGTTATTCTTTGTTATTCTGAAGTAGAACTCCCTTATTTTGACCCTGCTGATATATTAGCTATGAGGAGTTGGGGGTAGATCATAGTGGATAGCCAGACCTCAGCCAAAAGGAGGACCAGGGTTCTTTCTCAGTACTGAGGACAATCTCATGTTTCTTTTTTTCTGGGATCCGACCTATATATCCAGCTACTTATGGGGTATCTAAAACCCAGAAGTCCCATAAATTTTTAAAATTCAACATACCCTAATTTATACTTTTGCTTCTTAACCTGTTTGTATCATTCAGAGTCTTTAAAGTGGAAGTAATAAAAACTTAAATGTATTATATTATGGTAAAATGTATTGTTTCTAACAAATATTCTGTGGATGGTATGTTAATGGTGTTGGTTAATTCACTGGCTCAATAATGTCAAGGATCTAGGTTCTTTCCATCTATTTGCTGCATTATCCACAGCATGTCCACTACTTCTCTAATAGTCAAAACACAGCTGCAGAAATGCCGGGCATCAAGGTTTCATATGATAATATCCAAAAGCTGAAAGAGAAGGAAATTCTTTCATTTCATTTTTAGAAAGACAAAAGTCTTTCCCAGAAGCTCCACCAAGGACATTCCCTCATCTATCATGGGTAAGAAAAGCACCATATGCTTTACACTTTAGCACTTGGGATTAGACTAAGCAGCAACACAACAGAAAAAAAAATAAAATAGAGAGCTTAAATATAATAAAATACTTTTTGTATAGAAGTCAAGAACAGGTATGTTCAAAGAAATCATTAGAAATCTAGTATCCTTCCATCCTTCTATTCTGCCATTCTTAGGGAATTGCCCAAATCTATGTGGATGCTGATGTCAGCTGGAGTTCCAGTCATGACATTCATATTCAGAAAAAAAGTGGAGGAAACAAAAATCAAGGTATACCCTATCCAGTTTAAGAAGAATTCTCTGGCCAGACGTGGTAGCACATGCCTGTAATCCCAGCACTTGGGAGGCTGAGGCAGGAGGAACACTGGGAGTTTAGGGCCAGCTTGGGCTTCAAAGTGAGTTCATGGCCATCCTGAAATGCATAGTGAAACCCTGTCTCAAAAACAAAAAAAAAAAAAAAAAAAAAAAAAAAACAAGAATTCTCAGAAATCTCATGTAACATTTCCCCTTAAATCTCATTGGCCAAAACTCAGTATTATTTCTATACTCAGCTGCAAGAGAATCTGGTAGCAATGTTCCCAGCCAAAATTTGACATTCTATTATTAAGAAAGAACTAGAAAATGGATATTGAGGATGCCCAGAGTGTGAAAAACATGTCACCTACTGATAAATCACTGACAAGGTTTACCATGATTAGTTTGAACTAGTGGTTCCCAAGCAGAAATGATTTTCTCCCCAAGAGACATTTGACAATATCTGGAGACATTTTTAGTTATCACGATTTGGGTGTACTTCTACTGACATCTGATAGGTAGATAACAGAGATGCTGCTACACATTCTATAATACACAGGACAAGCCTAATAACAAATAATAATCTTACCCAATATGTCAGTAGTGGAGATTGAGAAAACTTGCCTCAAACTTATCAAGATCTACTACATAGCTACCTTTGACCTCTGGGCTGAAAAAGAGCCCAAGTTCTTCCAGGCTTACTTATATCTGTGTATTGCACTATGGTGTATCCAGCTGCTCAAGCTAAAAATTTGGAGATTGTCCTGCCTCTCCTTAAAATTCTTAAACAGAGATTTACAATAAAGACTAAATCTCTTGATGTAGACTTTCAGAACCTAAATGGTCTGGTCCCATATCACACCACTCATTCTCAGTGGTCCAACCACATTGGCCTTTTGTTTTAATTTCTCATATATGCCATATCATCTTTCGCATCTCTTTTCTTTTGCCTTATCCTTCAGATCCAACTGTGGTAACAGATTGCATTAACAATCTCAATTATTCATGTTTCCTTTTATCCATGTCAACTGGTATTTGGCACTGTAGCATCCTTCCTATATTATTTCCTTCACTCAACTGAAGGTTAGAATTTAAATCCATCTGCTGTTGCTATAACAGTATACTTGAGACTGGGTGTCTTACTTTTCTTGTCACTGATACACAATACCTGATGCCCACAATTTAAAGGAGGAAAGGTTTATTTTTTGCTCACAGTTTATAAAGGTTTCAGACCATAATCTACTGGCTCCAAGGCAGAGCAGAATGGCAGAGGGACACAGCAGAGGAGAAACAGCTCATGGTCTGGTAATGAGAAGTAGATAGAGGGATCAAGGGAAGATGAAGGGAGAGATACCTTTCCAGGCCATGCCCACAGGCACCCACCTTCTTGGGTCAGGCTTCACCTCCCAAATCACATTCAGCTACAAACTCATCAGTGGACTTATCCACTGATAAATGTTATGTCCCCGTGATCAAATCACCTCACAAAAGCCCCACTGATGAGCACATGAGGTTTTAGGGGCATACCTAGATATAAACAAAAGCGCTGGTAATTTACAAAGAAAAATCCTTTACTTAGCTCATGGTTCTGGAAGTCTAAGAGCATGGAACCAGTGTCTGCTCAGCTTCTGCTGAGAGTTTTAGGATAGAAAAGTGGAAGGAGAAGCAGGTGCATGCAAAGAGACACATGTGTGAGAGTGAGGGGAGGTGACAAGCTTGCTTTATAATAACACACTCTTTTGATAACTAACCCAATCTCACAGAAACTACATTAATTCCTTCATGAGAGTGGAGACCCCATGATCTAATTGCTTTTTTAGGGTCCAACAACCTATCTACATCATCACATTGGGGACCAAACTGCATGTGTTTTGGTGGAAACAAGTCATATTCAAACAATAGCAGTTGACATAAGCGATGATGTACCAATTTTGAAACTAGGCATTAAGTATTTTTTGTGTCTTATCATCTCTGTAACCAATGCAGCACAAGCTCAGCCTACACCAGCAGAAACCCAGCTAAACTGCAAAACTTTAGGCGAGGAAATCAATGCTTACTGTTATATGGCATTCAGATCCTGTTATTGTTATGTGTGTGATAACCATTGCTAAATCCCTCAAACCAATATTACTTAGATGATGTTTATTCTACTGCGAAAATATCTTTCCTGTTTATTCTACTAACTGAGGTTTTATTTTCAAAATGTTCTAACTCATCTCTCTATTTTCAGGCCTCCCCTCCTCCAGCCAGTCCTCTACACTGCTGTCATAATTAAATAACAAATAAAAGTTAAAAGAACAAAACAATCAACAAAATCTGATCATGTAACTCCCCTGCTTGAAATTCTGCAGTGACTTTCAATGATCCCCAGGATAAGACCAAATTCCTTACTCTGGTATTGCAGTACTCTTTTCTATGCTGCTTTTACCTGTAAAACCTTATCTATCCTGTCTTCCTTGGTATTCACCAATTAAAAGGCTCAAACATATTTCATATTTTCAGTTATCTAGGCCATCTTTCTCTTCTCTTTACTCTTCTTTCTGTTTCTTTTCTTCTCTTCCATTAGGTAAAATCATTGCCAGCTTTCTAGGCAGAACACAAATACCAGCTTTTCTCTTCAGCTTTCCCCAATATCCTCTATTTTCCCAGAGCTAGAAGATAATCATGCCTTTCCTTCTTCTCTAATGAACTGTTCAGTTCACACTTCCTTTAGCAGTCACTTGCTCCACTCCTTGTGAACTTCCTTGTGTAAATTTTTCCAGCCTCTTCTCATTCTCATGCCTTTCCCATACCTAACATACATCCTGCCTCAGTAATGAGTGTTGCACTGAAATAATTCTGTAAATTTAAGTCATTAATGATAGATCTGTAAGGCATTGTATTAGGGACAGTTATACACTCCAAACTACCCCTATTGTAGTCAGGATTTACAAGGGAATAGATTTAATTCAAGACTCATATTTATAGGATTATTTTATAACATTCACCCAGAAAGTCAAATGCAGAAGAGCACAAGAGATCTGTCCATGCACTAGAGACCCAAAGAATCCATCTGAGGGCCTAGGTCCCATGGAAATGTCTTTCATCAGTGCAGCTGAAGACATAAAGCCCATGGCAATATCCTCCATGAATCCAACTGGAGGTCTAGAGCTGATGACAATGTCTTATGCAAGTCTATATCAAGGATCTGCACAGGGAAGGCCCAAAGGTCAGTAGTGGAAGATAGAAAGTTTGCAACAGTGGTATGAAGAATCTGTGTCAGCAGGCTGAGGGATCTGCACTGGAGCCAGGAAGTGATGATCAAAGTAAGAACCAGAGCTCCCCCAAAGAGAACTGCAGCCATCCCTAGAAATAGTGAGGACCGAAGCTCCTCCAATGATGAGAACATCTGAGTTCATATCAGGAAAACCAGTGTGATAAGCTTCTCCAGGAGAATCAAAAGCATACCATCTTACCATGGAGTGCTCCTTTTATGCTGTTGGCAACAATCCTCAGATGGGCATTCCACACCCAGGACCACACTGATTCAGTTCAGATGGGTGTTACAAGTTGACCATTAGTTAATTCACCACAACCCCCCTCCCATCCCTTCATTTTTCCAACTATAGTAATCATCAATAAGAAAATAATTGAGGTTAATGCTTTCTCCCTTTCAAAGTGATTTGATACCAACAGAGGAAAGTGTGGGGGTGTATTTCCTTGTATGTCCCTTTCATGTGTCTACCTGAGATAAAATAATAAGTATTTTGCTGTGGATAGGGGTGAGGTGGGGATGTTGTATAGTTACAAAGGATGCACACTGCAAGTCTTTGGAGTGCTACTCAGCTTGGCTAGTTATAGATAAGAACCACACAACAGAGGTGGGGCATAGGGACAGTGATGTTAAAATGCCAGGCACAAGAGAAAGAGAGAGACAAAGAGAGACAGAGAGATAGAGAGAGACAGAGACAGTGAGAAAGACCAAGAGAAACAGAGAAATAGGGACAGAGACAGAGAGAAACCAGAGTGCTGAGGAGACCAAGAAAAAAGAAAACTGAACAGATATGAGAAGAAGAGAAGAAAGATGAAAACCATGGACTAGAGGCTATAGAGATTTTTCCATGAGCCTCTAGTGCATGAGACTTCATTCTATAGAAATATTAGGAACAGAAAATGATGTAGGACAGAAGTATCTTAGAGGGAGAGTAAACACACACTTTGTAGTTGATCTTCCAGCTAAGCCTGCTAAATCTCCTCAGCCTTTGCTTCAATCCCCAAGTTTTGAATCAAGGAGTTCCCAAATTCCACTTGCTCTGTATCTCAATTTCTTAGTCCACACTGAACTTGCATGACATTGGATTGATCCTTTCTTCTTTCTGGGTCTATGAGTCCCACTTCATGGCATAAGGAGGGTTGGATAAGATGGTTTATAAGAGCTCAGCCCCAAGACAGGGTGTACATCATTCTATAACTCTGAGGTGTGTTTGTGAGTGAAAGTGTATGAACTTGGACATGTCTGTGCTCCTCAAGCTTTAAATTCCTCATTTAAAGAATGAGGATATTTGATCTGGGTGATTTCTTTAGGCCCTTCCAGTATTTAAATGTCATAACCCACAATTCTGCAGTACAGATGATACAAAATCTTTCTATCTTAGACACATCCTAGGGGTCCTCTTTGTATCATTTCTGTATTTTTGGTATCCTCTGACTGATTTTCTCTGTAGTTCAAGGATGCTTCACCTTTTCTAACTCTCAGAAAGAAACATGAAAATTTGCCACATGCAGCACAGCTCTTGAAGTTCCTGGGGGGAAGGATGGTGAGAGGGTGGAGAAATAAAGATAAGATACAGTATACAGAAAGCTGAGGTCAGGTGGAGCCCTCTCCCCGGATGAGAGGAAAAGGAACTGCTCAACCACTGCAACATGTTTACTTATACATTTTTGCAGGTTGGTGTTGTGTGACACCCCTTTGCCTAGCAACCTTGAACAGGAGTAGCTTGTTTATGTTGCCCACCTCAGGCACTCTTTGTTTTTGGACCGGCCTTGTCTCACCCCCACACGTGTGATCAATTTCCAGCTTTAGCCACTCCCCACATCTCCACCTTTTCTGTTTTGTAGTTGTAAGTTACGGGTGGTCAGTTGAAGTTGCAGGAGCTGTGTTTGGAGGACTCTGCAGACAGCTTTCTTGTGGTTATACTTTTCTGCTGGATGTTCAAGACCAAATTAAAGTGAGATCTGTATTAATTAATTTCTGTTATGTATCAAGGTCAGTTAAGTCTCCTCAGGATTTACCTTGTGACCACACACAGAACTTCTTAGTAATTCTGTCAGTGTCAACTGTCTGGATGAGCCATGGCCATTGCTTGACCAAGTTGCTGTCTGTGAAAACTTTGGAGACTTTTTCTCTACTGGTGACTCTCCTTAGACACATTATACATTGTAAATCACTTCCCTCTGTGGTCCCACAATCTCCTGGATCAGAAGACCAGAGACTCATTGAGTTATGGGATGTTGCACTAGAGGTTCTCTTATGTCCTGGGCCTTCATTGATCTCAAAGGGCTAGGGCCAAAATATTGGCTGTCCCCCTAGCCCATCTATCTTTCTAGTATTTGGTCTCTAAACCTCAGTTGTTGAATATCCAGAAGAGAAGGTTAATGACATTGCATTGTAATGAAGACAATAAGCTTAATGTTACTTTCTTATCTAAATATCAAGCACCTTAGGACATAAAATAGAACCTTTATTTTCTAACAACCATGCATGTTCTAATATTTGACTCTATAGAATATTAACGGTCACATATTTTACAGAAAAAAATTAGAAATCAAAAGCCATACATAATATTGCAGCATGAAAATCATGACATTTTGTAACATATTTAAATTTCCATTTTGACATAGCATAATCTTTTAATCAATCATCTGTATTGAATACATAAGAAACTTTTACCTAACTTGTCCTTTTAATGGGGTATACATCATGTAAGTTTTTGTTAAAGGCAGATATCTGAATCTGAAAGAATAGTCTATCACTATAAGCAATCCTCATTCCACCTTTGGAAGACCTGCACATCTGCAGCTGTAAGTACATTCAATACACTACAAAAACAATAACAGTCACAATTGTCATAGCTATATGAAAACCTTTGTACCAGAGCATCTTTAAATAAAAGAACTTACTGTCTAGAAAACTTAATCCTTTGACAAATGAACAATGTAAACATATTACAATAATATATTTTAATAACATTTATTGAGATATCTCCTGGAAGGCTATTGAAATCATTGGGGCCTCCCATCAATGAATAAGAACTGGATAATGTTTCCAGGCAGCTGCTTTCTTTTTGGAGTCCTGTCCAATAATTTCTCCCCACCCCAAGGGATTTTTGTTTAATTATCTTAACAATTGTTGATGACCTATGAGAAAACCAATTTTTTTTGTGGATACCGGGGTTCAACCTCAGGACCTCATGCACTAGCAGGTGCCCATGCCGCTGAGCAATATCACCAGCCCCCTTTTTGTATGCGGGATCTGGGAGTCGAACTTGGGCCCTCGCGCTTGCCAGGCAGGCACTTACGCTGCTGAGCCATCTCACTGGCCCCTGAGAAAACCAAATTTGATATCATTTTGACAAGCTGGCAACCCAGGTGGAAGCATGCTTTTTAAGTATAAACCAAATTACATTATGAACAAATGATTCAAAAATGCAAAAGAAAAAGGGGAAAAATTGTTGAGCTCAAATAAAAAACAGCTGCTCACACAATGGGCAGGTAAACAAATAAACAAGTACACAGCTTAACAGATTGGACAGACAAATATTTTACAAAATCAGAGTGCACTCAAATATATTTTTGACCAAAATGAATTATAATAACTCTCTTATAATTTTAGAAGTTTGCAATCATAAATAGACTAGTAAGAATTATTTGTCAGTCAATCAGCAGATAGCTCTCATAAGGAGAATTTGGAAGGAATAAAATATTTTATCTAAAATTAATATATAATTTTTGTGTTTTATTTTGTGTTAAGAATACTGGTAACTTTTGTGTCCCCTTCTTTCATGTAACTTTCAGGTCTGTTATCTCCAAGTACTGTACTACCTACTCAGACCTTTGGTTCCCATTTTTGGTTACCACCTCCTGGGAATTCTGCATCAACTCCTTCAATTGGCCCCAGGTCGGGTCTAGTCCTATCCTTGTCTATCAGCTCTAAAGCAGTCTCTGAGGCATCACTGTCATAGGACTGAGCATCATCTTCTTAAAAGGTGCAATCAACTCCTTCTCCAGGCCTGGGACCATGATAAAGCCATACAGCATGCTCTGGTACACAGATAGGCTGTTCAGCATTCTCTGGAAAGACAGAAGCATACCCTCAGCCCCAAATTAGCACTGGGCTGGGTCCCTTCATTGTCCAGTATGAAGATCTTTCCAAAGGACTCTTCCTAGCATTTTTTCTTTTTTTTTTGTGGGTAGCGGGGGGTCAACCTCAGGACCTCGCGCACCAACAGGCACCCGTGCCGCTGAGTGATATCACCGGCCCCTTTTTTGTATGTGGGTTCCAGGAGTCGAACTCAGGCCCTCGCGCTTGCAAGGCAGGTGCTTACACTGCTGAGCCATCTCACCGGCCCGCATTTTTTCTTTTACCTAATTGAATTGTCTTTCTGCTGCTGTAGTCCCATCCCTAGTGGGATTTAAAAAGTCAATAGTATATACTGTCAAGTGAAGTCTATTATGAGGTGTAATTTTGTAGGCAAGGATACCCATTTTTGTTTTTCTAATTGAATTTTGAGCATACAGTGAGCACGTTCAATTCCTTGACCTTGAGGATTATAAGGAATTCCCATGGTAAGGGAAATATGAAAAGTTTCACAAAACATTTGGAAGGCAGCACTTGTATAGGCTGGGCCACTGTCAGGTTTAAGCACCCTTGGGCAGCCAAGGGTACTAAAGGCATCCAATGAACAATGACACTTTTAGTCACTTCACCAGTTCAGGCAGAAGCAAAAATAAATCCTGATGAAGTGTCCACTGAAATGTGTACCCAGTGTAAAGAGCCAACCACAGGAATGTGAGTGACATCCATTTGCCAGAGATGGTTGGGGTGTAATCCTCAGGGATTAACCCCCATAGAGGGTGAGGGAAAAGTTATTACTCATGAGGAACATTGTTTAACAATTTGTTGAGCCTGTTCCTGTGTTATATGGAACTGTTTGCATAAGGCAGAAGCATTTTGATGAAAGGTGGCATAGGAAACAGAAGACTGCTGAATGGCATCTGAGGGAGTAAAAGTGACAGTAGCTAGCAATCTGTCTATTGCAGCATTTCCCTCAGTGAGAGGCCCTGGCAATTGGGAATGAGAATGTAAATGACTAATAAAACAGGGGACATGATGTAACTCAATAGCAAATTGGAGAGTATGAAATAAAAGAAAAAGATCTTCCTGGTTAGTGTGAGTGGTGGCAGTTTCAATTTGGTGCATCACACTGCAAACATAAGCACTGTCTAAAAAAGGTTAAATGGAGTGGATGAATGATCTTGTAAGGCCCATATAACAGCTTGCAATTCTGTCTTTTGTGCAGAAGAAAAACCCTTATCCTGTATTTGGGAAGACAAGGCCATAACATAACCTCCCCTGCCCAAGGAGGAGCCCTGTGTGAAAACAGAGACATCTCTGGCTATGGGAATGGAGCTTATTTTTGAAGGGAAGACAAAGAGATTGAGAGAAGCAAATTGAATTAATTTATCTGGAGGATAATGACAATCAATAACATCAGGGAAGTTAGCTAATATGGTTTGCCAAGAAGATGAGAATTGCCATAACCACTGTTGTTGAACCAAAGAAAAGGGAAAAACAATATTTTGCACCTCATGCCCAAAAAGCTGAGTAGCACACATCTGCCTATGTCAATCAGTCCTGCCACTGTATCATAAAAGGGTGTAATGGTTTTATATGGAGTATGTGGCATATATAGCCATTGTAGAAGGCCCTGAGACTGCCAGTGAACCCCAGTGGGCATACATTGAGCTGGGAAAATAATTTAAAACATTGGCCAAAATGGGTCAACTCTAGAGAGTTGAGCATTAGAGCCAGATTAACTTTATCCAAGGCAGTTTTAGCCTCTGACATGAGTACTCTTGGAAGGTGGGGGCTACGTCCCCCTTGAGAATGTCAAAGAGAGGATTTAAATCATGAGTTGTTAGCTTAAGAGCTTGGCGGAACCTATTAATATTACCAAGTACAGTTTGAAAATCAGTTAGGGTTGCAAGATGATTAACCTGGATCTGAACAGTTTGGAGAACAATATGTCTTTGTTGGATAACGTGACCCAAACATGACGAAGGTGCTATGGTTTGCATCTTTTCAGGGGCTACCATTAGACCTGCATTATGAACAGCATTATCTAATTGAATAAATACTTAGTGCAAGGTGGATGAGGATTCATATGCTAGAAGAATATCATCCATATAATGGATAAGATAAGCAGATGGGTGAGCCTGATGGACTGACAAAATGGCTGCAGCCACAAACTCTTGAAATAGGGTCAGACTATTTGCCATTCCTTGTGGCAGACAACACCATTTGAAGCAGCACATAGGGACCTGATGATTAATAGAGGGTAAACTAAAGGCAAAATATTTTTTTTCATCTTGAGGATGAAGAGGGCTAGTAAAAAAACAGTCTTTTAAATCAATCACCATGAGGGAAAAATATAAAGGAAGAGCTACAAGACTGGGCAGTTCTGGTTGAAGTGTTCCCATAGGTTCCATGATGTGATTAACAGCCTGCCAATCCTATAGTAATCTCCACCTTTCTGACTTCTTTTTTATTACAAAAATTGTGGTATTCCAAGGAGGATTCTAGGTGCCCCAGCATCATCTGTTCTATAACCAGTGTATGAGCTGCTGTAAGCTTCTCCTTAGTGAGGGTCCATTGATCAACACAAACAGGGTCATTGGACATCCAAGTTATCTTGGATGCCATCCGTGGGGTTGGAGAACAGATCAAGGCCCCTCCTGAAAATGTGAAGGCGAGCAGCCTATACCAAAATTGTCCTTTTTAGGAATAGCTGGAAGAGGTTCTTTCCTTCCTTGATTGTTTTTACCAAGCCCCTGAGTAGGAAGGAAACTTTGTTGCAACATCTGATGAGTCACCAAAGATTTAGGACTAAGCAAAAATGCCCCCATATCCTGTAATACATCACAACCCCATAGATTGACTGATATATTGGGGAAGATGCAAGGTTAAAAATGTCCAGAATGGCCTTCTGCATCCCTACAAGTTAACAATTTAGCACTTTGACTAGGGTGAGAAACATTGTCCACCACCTGTACGTTTGTAGTTGCCACATCCAGAGTCTATGCCATAGACCAATAGTGTTGGGCAATAACTGAAACATCCACACCTGTATCTAGAAGCCCTTTAAATGTTTTTCCTTCAATAATCAATTCCATCTGGGGATGACCTTGTTTAATCTGTTGAACCCAATACATGTCAGAGGACCCAAAACTCTTGGATCCCCTTTCCTTGTTTATAGATTTTCCAATCTTTGTCAAGGGAAGAATGACCAATTGAATGACACGAGAGTCTAGTGTGACCTGAACAGTGTTTTGAATAGACTGAACCATAACCGTGATTTCCACTGTATAGTCAGTGTCAATGACACCAGGCAACACCTGGAGACTTTCAAAGTGAGACTGCTGTGGTCTAGTAGGAGACCCCCTGCTCCATGAGGTAAAGGTCTATAGTCTCCAGTAGGAATAACTTGGGGTCCCATTTCAGGAGTTAGTATGAATCTGGAGAAGGAACTGAGGTCCAAGCCTCCACTGTCTTTTGTCACTTACCAGAGTTCAGAAATGTGCTTGGCATTGGAGGGTAGTGTTGGGGAGGAATTAGCAAAAGCACCTCACTGTTTGGCTGGGCCAGAGCAGGCCCTGCTGGAAGTTTCCTTAAATGGGTTGGCCTGGGCCGGTGAGATGGCTCAGAGGCATAAGCACCTGCCTTGCAAGCGCGAGGGCCCAAGTTCAACTCCCAGATCCCACATACAAAAAAGGGGCTGGTGATATCGCTCAGTGGCATGGGTGCCTGTTGGCACACGAGGTCCTGAGGTTGACCCCCCGGTACCCACAAAAAAAAAATATGGGTTGGCCTTCCACATTAGTTTTGGATTTACACTCATTTGCCCAATGATACCCTCGTCTACACTTTAAACAGATAGTACAAGGTTTTGTTGAAGAGGCAGATAGTGGCTGTGCTGCCCCCCAGAGCAATTTTTGGCAAAATCCCCCCTGCCCCCTCAACTGAAACAAGTAACCTTTTTTTCCTTTTCCTCTAGGCTGTGAATGAATAACCTGAGTGATAGCTGGTGCCAAGGTAGTGCCCTGTACATACGAGGGCCAATGTCTGCACAAATTCGAATCTTCTGTCAGTATAGCCCATTTTTTGTGGGCTCTAAAAGCCTCTTTCTACCATTTATTTGCATTTTCAAAGGCCAACTGTTGAGCTATTAACTTGCTAGCCTCTGTATCTCTTATAATCCTCCCACTAGCCTGCAATAGATATGCCACAAAATATTGAAAATTTCATCAGGACCCTGATGAATGGAAGTCAAATCAAGGGATGTCTCAACCCTTGAAGGAAGTGCCCTCCAAGCCCTTTTGGCAGCTATTTTAATTTGTTCATGTAGTTGTAGTTGAAAAGTAAGTTAATTATTTGTGGCAGCAAAGGCACCTTCTCTGGTTAACATGTCTTTTGTAATGGCTGGGTTGTGAGTGGCATTGATCCATGAACAATTCAAATAAATTTCCTTCCCACAACAAATAATCCTCTGGACTTATACATGCTTTAGTTATTCCTTTCCAATCACTTGGGGCCATAATCTGTTGTCTTATTAATTCTATTATACCTAAGGTAAAAGGGGCTATAGGGCCATAGGTAGCAGTAGCTTGTTTTAATTCTTTTAAAGTCTTAAAGGGTACAGCTTCATAAAGACATATAACTTGTCCCAGATTATTGGAAACTTGAACTTTAGTAACAGGGTAGACAAGTTGAAAAGCCTCCATGGACTCCCCCACCCATCTGGCTTCTTTTAGTACCATTTGCAAGCAAGAGAGAGAAAAGGGTTCTACTCTCTGAGAGGCAGAAGTTCCAACCTGTGATGCAGCAACATTTCTCTGAGCTGAAAAGGCAGGAATTGTCACTCATGGTTCAGTTAAGGTTGTCATGGTGGCTCTTATTCTGCATCCTTTTCCCGCTCGGGACTTGATTTTAAAGTAGTGCTCCAAGCCAAATCCTAAAGCACTCCCTAATGCAAATCCACAAAATCCACAGGAGCCAAGAATACATCAAATAGTTCCATATACATTTGTGGTTCTTGAGAATCTGTTTGCCCCATGTTTAACACCTGATAATATCAATACATCTCTCACCCTTTTGTTTCTCATGAGCTTGATATATTTTTTTTTCTTTTTGGCCCTAGTGAGCCTGTTTTTCTCTTGCTCCAAGTTTTACACCTGATGATATCAACATCAATATACCTCTGTGACTAATATTGACGCTATCAATGCACTTCTCCCCCTTTTGCATGCACAGTGAGAAGTGTCCTCTCACCCATTATTTCTTTTTACCCTAGTCCCTGTTCAGGTGCCAATAGCCATGTCCAGTGCAGCTCTCAAAGTTCCTGGGGGAAGGATGGAGAGAGTATGGAGAAATAAAGATTAGAGACAGTATACAGAAAGCCAAGTTCAGGTGGAGCCTTCTCTCTGGTTGAGAGGAAAAGGAACTGTTCAACCACTGCAGCACGTTTATTTATACATTTTTGCAGGTTGGTGTCATGTGACACCCCTTTGCTTAGGAACCTTGAACTGGAGCAGCTTGTTTACATAGCCTACCTTGGGCACTCTTTGTTTTCAGACTGGCCTTGCCTTGCCCCCACACGTGTGATCAATTTCTAGCTTTAGTTGATCCCCACAAAGGTTCACAGTCTGTGCTCCAGAGATAGGGAGCCATGTTCCCCTCTAGGCATATCATCTTCAGCTACAACAAGTTATAAAAATGCCAGGAGCTTTGACAGTATGCAGCTGTTAATGTTTTTTTTTTTTTCAGTTGTCTAAGAAATTAAATTATTCTGTAAATAAACCCCACTTAAATTTAAAATAAACTATTTAAGTGAGAAAATTATCACTCTCTGAGGGGGTAAAAACACTGCAGTCTCTCTAGGGATGAAATGCCTTTATTAAACTGGGCTTCTCACGGACACTTCAAGGCCAAGGCCCCAACCAGGAGGTTTCACTCAGAAATACAAAAGTTGAGAGAATGGAGTGAGCTCACAATAGCTCCAACTCTCCTGGTGAACAAAGATATTCAAGAATCATTGAGCCCTTGAAAGAACCATCCTAAATCACCCCCTACCCTCACATCGGGCAATCTTTCTTTCAAGAGAGACAGATGAGTTCTCTCCTGGTTTAAATGATCTTTGGCCATCACATCACACTTTTATGTGAGAATGTACAGAGATATAAAGTTTTTTAGAGATCATCAGGTATAACTGCTTTGTTGTAGAGATGGGGAAATTGAGGCCGAGGGAAGAGAAAAGACTTATACAAGGTGACAGGGTCAGTCAGCAGTAAATTCAAGAGTCTTCCTTCTTAGATTCTGGAAGAGTAACAATGCCACTGTAGTTTAATTTTGCACATTCTCCGTATCACTTACTTCAATCTTTATCTTTCAGATGCCCTATCCTCTCCACAGCTAGAAACTTCTGTAGGTTCTGAGGTTTCCACTTCTCCCCCTCAAAACATCTCTAAGATCATGCTTCATGGGAAAAGAATAGAATGGGATGTGTCATCCTTAGAGATCCTGGTAATTCAGCATTTTCACCCTAACTCCTGTCTTCAACAATACTTTCCTTGATGATGAGTTTTCTGCTTACAGTCCAACACATTCTAGCCCCATAGGTTGATGCAAATGAAATGGGGGATCTGAAGACACATTTTAAGACACCATAAAAAAAGGTGTTATATTAAATTCTACAAAAGTAAAAGTATGTGGACTGACCCCTCCCATTGCAGCTTCTAGGATCCAGGTGAACAGCACCACAGGAAGGCCCAGAGACTGGTCCCTCCCATTGTGACTCCTGGGATCCAGGTGAACAGCATGGGAAGTCCCACAGACAGGCTCCTCCATTTGCAGATTCTGGGATCCAGCCACAGAGTAGGACCCCAACCAGGGTGCACAGGATGGACAGGTGGGACTAGTGGTGTGAAATTGTCAGAAGCAACCGAAACAATATGGGCCAACAGGTGGTAAGTTAGGTGAACCAGCATTGTGCTTGGGAACAAAGACACACAGAACAGAAGCAAGTGGGTGGGACTTCCACTTTTCTCTCTTTTTTCTTTTACTTTTTCTTTTTTTATCATTTTTCTTTTTTCTAAACAGCTGGAGAAAAATCCAGCCACAGAAAACTAATCTGATCTCCAAACCCAGAGACCAAGTTCAAATAATCATTTGCTTAATCCTTCATTCTTTCTCTTCTGGCCTCTTCTCTAGTTTCCCAAAGCTTGCATGATCATCCTTTGACCTCCAGCCTGGATTCTACTTTCTTTTCAGTTATCTCTCTTTAAGGCACAATCTTTCTTTTTCAATTTTTTTTTATTTTAGAGAAAAAAAAGAACCAAATTTCAAAACAATATAATAAGAGGGTAACAATGGTTAATATGTTACATATTGTTATCTTTAAATTAGTTACTCAGGGTACAAGATATCAGCATTCAGTTGTCCAAACATTATTAGCACAAAACTTTCTTTTCAATGAACTAAGCAAAATTAGTAGTGTATCTATATTAACTATTATATATATATATATATATAATATTTTTCTTTTCCCTTTTTATTTTCCCCATTCCCCTATCCCAGTTTCTCTTTCCTATTTTACCATATCTATTGTACATTTGGATCTTATTTACTCTTTCAGTCTCTCACACTAGGGAGACAATACGATGTTTACACATGTGCATCTGGTTTATTTCACTTATAAGTATTTTCTCGAGTTGCAACCATTTACCCATAAAAGTTTCCAGTTTATCTTTCTTTATGGCTGAGTAGTACTCCATTGTATAAAAATACCACATCTTTTTATCCATTTCTCGGTTGATAGGCATTTGGGTTGTTTCCAAGACCTAGCTATTACAAATTGTGCTGCTATAAACATGGGTGCACATATATCACTGTGGTACAATGTTTTTAATTCTTCTGGGTCAAATGGGACCTCCAATCTTAGTTTTCTGAGGAAACTCCACACTGATTTCCACAGTGACTGCACCAGTCTACACTCCCAGCAACAGTGGAGATGGGTTCCTTTTTCCCCACAGCCCCTCCAGTATTTGTTATTGGTTGATTTCTTGATAATAGCCATTCTTTCTGGGGTGAGATGGAATCTCAGTGTTGTTTTAATTTGCATCTCTCGAATGACCTGTGATGTTGAACATTTTTTCGTATAATTATTTGCTGCTTGTATTTCTTCATTTGCGAAGTGTGTATTCTTTTCAGATGCCCATTTTTGGATTGGGTCTTTAAATATGGGAGGTCTGATTTTTTTGAGCTCTTCGTATGTTCTCTATAGTAATCTTTTGTCTGAGGAACAGCTGGCAAACATTTTTTTCCCACATTGTGAGTTGTCTCTTCACTCTGTTGGTGGTCTCTCTTGCTGTGCAAAAGCTTTTTAATAAGATGAGATCCCAGTTATTGATTCTTTGGGATAGTTCCTGTATGATTGGGGTTTTATTTATAAAGTCTTAGCCTACACCAATGTCTTCAAGAGCTTTACTTATCCTACCTTCCAGCAGATTTAATGTTTCTGTTTTAATATTAAGATCTCTGATCCATTTTGAATTTAGTTTAGTGCACAGTGAAAGATATGGGTCTAGTTTTAATCTTCAGCATGTGCAGAGCCAGTTTTTCCAGCACCATTTATTGAAGAGGCTATCTTTCTTCCAGTGAATGTGTTTAGCACCTTTGTCAAAGATAAGGTGGCTTAGTATGTCTGGAGTTGTTTCAGCATCTTCTAATCTGTTCCGTTGATCTTCAGGTCTGTTGTTTTGCCAAAACCACACTGTTTTTAACACAGTAGCTTTATAGTATAATTTCAAATCAGGGATTGTGATGCCTCCTGCCTTGCATTTCTTGCCTCGAATTGCCTTCGCTATTCTAGGTCTCTTCTTATTCAAAATGAATTTTAAGATTGTTTTCTCTAATTCTGTGAGATATGCTGTTGGAATTTTGATCGGGATTGCATTAAATCTGTAAAATAATTTTGGAAGTATGACCATCTTCACTATATTGGTTCTTCCTATCCAGGAGCAAGGGATATCTTTTTTGTCTGCAAAAAGAATAGCTACCCCTGCTTTTTTCTGGGTTCCTGTCACATGGAGTATTGTTTTCTATCCTTTGACTTTCAGTCTATGAATTTCTTTCTGAATTAAATGTGTTTCTTGTATACAGCATATTGTTGGATCTTGCTTCTTGATCCATTTTGCCAATCTGTGCCTTTTGATTGGAGAATTGAGACCATTTACATTGATGGTTAAAACTGATATGTATTTCCTTATACTTGTCATGTTACTTTCCTGTTGTTGGATCCTCCTTTTTTTTCATTTTTTCCCTCACACTGTTTGTTTGCCCAGCCTGGTGGATTCCTTCTGTTGGGGATCCTGGAGTTGTAGTCCTTGTTATCTCTTTCTAGAATGTCCTTCAGAACATTTTGGAGTGCTGGTTTGGTGGTCATAAATTTTCTCAGATGTTCTATGTCATGGAAGTATTTTATTTCTCCATCAGTTTTGAAAGATAGTTTTGTGAGGTACATCAATCTGGGTTGAAAGTTATTTTCCTTTAGAAATTGAAATACATCATTCCAAGCTCTTCTTGACTTGAGGGTTTGTGCTGAAAAGTCAGCTGTGATTCTGATGGGCTTTCCTTTATAGGTGATTTGTCTCTTGTCCCTAACAGCTTTTAAGATTCTACTCTTGTGTTTAATTTCTGGAATCTTTACTATGATATGTCTGGCTGAAGATTTTTTTTAATCATAGCTAATTGGAGTTCTATAAGGCTCATTTATCTGTATGTCAAATTGTTTTTCTCTACCAGGGAAATTTTCTGTTATAATGTCTGTAAACAGTGTTCTGATGTCCTTTATGCTGTCTTCTGCTTTTTCATTGACTCCAATTAATCTTAAGTTATTCTTCTTTGCCTCATCCAGCAGCTGCTGGAATGATTTTTCATTATCCCTTGGTATTTTAAGAATTCTTTCTTTTGATGATCACTAATTGCAAGCCTGTCTTCTATATCTGAGATTCTGTCCTCACATTGGCTTAATCTGCTACAAATACTTTCAATGGAATTTTTGTTCTCCTGGATATCTGCTTGAATCTGCCTTATGGATTTCATTTCCTTCCTATGCTGAGCATTCATGGCTTCCATAATTTTCTTAAGCTCATCTTTTTTTTTGTCTGTATCTGCTCTAGCATGCTTAAACATGGTCTTCATTGTGGACATTATCTCTGCAGTTATCTGGGAAATTATTTCTGATTTAATTTTTTCCAGAGCCTTATTCAGTTGCTTTGTTGTTACCACTTCAGAGATGCCAGGTGGGTGGCTTTCAGATTGTCCCACCTCATTGCCCCCTGGGTTTGCCTTTGGTGAACTGGATGTGTGGGGTTGCATCTTGTTTAAGTGTCATCTCATTTTCTTTTCTTTCTCTAGTTTAAATCCTGGGGTAATGTTTGTATATTTCCTATGGTAGGTTGCTTTATTGCTATTTAAAACTCTTAAGAGATGACTACTTCTCTGAGGTATCTTCCAGGTATAGCTTGTTTTTGGGTTTTGAGCCTGCTGCAAGATCCTATCTCCTCAATTTGTTGTACCTGAGAAGTTGCTGCCTGTTTGGCCCAGTCTTTGTTTCTTTGGTACTGTGCCCCAGTATTTTCTGTGACCCTTAGTCAGTCTCAGTCATGGAATATCATGAAGAAAAGCTGTTTGTAACAATTATGTCACTTTTGGCTATGGTGGTACCAAAAGCATCAAACACAGCCTAGAAAATGACAGACTGAGCTAACCAGTTATTTGCACTTTTAACTGTATAAACTAGATTTGTGGTTATATAACAAAATGTAAAACAAACCAGAAAATTATATACAATATACAAGTCTTTAATATGTCAATTTTTCCCTCAGGAGTTTAAACTTAAAATGAGTTAAGGAAGAAATAGAGAATTAGAAGAAGAGGAAGGAATTAGATGTAATGCTGGAGGACCAAGAGGGATCCTGCTAACATTGGGAAACTGGTGCAAAAGACTGGTGGGAAAAAGAGAAGGAAGGGATACAAGGAATAACAGATCAGAACCACAATCAGAAAGAGGTTAGAAGCTCTGTTTACAGTCATATAAAAACAAGATCAAACAATGAAGGAAAGAACAAACAGAAAAACAAAAACAAAAACAAAGACCAAAAAAAAATGTTCATTTCCATGGTTGTCTCTTGCTGTAGACACTGTGTGGAGACAGAGTCCTGTTCAGTGAGGATCTGTCCCAACAAGCCAGCAGCAGCTTTTCAGCGGGTTAGTGAATAATCTCAGCACTTTCTGGCAGAGGCCAGATTCATTCGGCCTGCCACCATCAGCGCACTTTCTGCAGCCTGAGTCTGGCTGAAGCCATGGATGGAGTGGTGGCTGCCAAGTTCTGTGTTCATCTGCCACCCCCACAATGGCACCTGGCCAATCACTCTCTCGCATGGGATGGCTGGACTTCAGTACTCACCGCCAGCTAGTGCAGTCCTTCACGACCACTGCTTCTTTGCACCACCGCATCTGCGTCCCTCCACAGAGGCCCCCAGGGAATCCAGCAGGCACCATGTCCACAGGCTTGAGCCTCTTCTGTCACGCCCAAGTCCTGATGCAGGGATAAGATGCTGTAGGCCACCTCCTTCTTCTTTGCTGAAGTTTCTCTCTTCACTCTCACCATGTGCCCCAGACTGTGCTTCAGACCCTTCCTGGGTCCAGGGGACCCACTTCCTTCTTTCTTGTCCTCCCCAAGCCACTATAACCAAGTATCTAGATGGCGACACTCAGAGAGGCTAGCTGTCTGCTTCTCAAGAGTCTTCCATCTTCGCAGAATCCCCTGCACAATCTTTCTTAAATTTCCCCACCAGAGGGTAAAACCACTCTACCATGGAGAAACACTTTGCATACAAACTCCCAATTTATGATCGGTTCTGTAATATCATTGTAGATTCTGCTCCTACGGTTAAAGGTGCAAAATTAATAGTTACCACAGTTTGTCAGTTTCTAAACTTTTCTAGATGCTATTGTTATTGCTAATTATACCACTTTAGCTAGGGTGTCTTATCTGTTTTAATCAGTTGTTCTCACTTCTGTAACAATACTGAGAAGTTCTGGGGTAATAACCTCAACACACTCCAGCACCAAAGGACTGCAGACTGAGCCAAACACACACCAACATCTCAATCTTAATTAATTTAAAAGGTAAGATCCTGGGACAGACACAAACCAAGAAACTCCTACACACAGAAGACAACCCTAAAGAACAAACCTTACCTAGAGAGGTGATAAAGCTACCTACTACAAAAACTTACAGGAATCAACACAGAAAACAAAATAAAAACTTTTGAAATAGAAAATGACAAGACACAGAAGCAAAATGCAACATCAGACCTCCAGCCCAACCAAAACAAGACCAGGAGACAATAACATAGAGGAAAATGAAAGATACACACCTGACATTTCTGAAATGATTGATCCAAAGTTAAAAAAAAAAAAGGCTATAGAGGAAATTAGCTCAGAAATAATCTCAGGTAAAAAAAGAAATGATGACATCTATAAAGGAATTGCTCAGCAAATCTAGAGTAGAGATAGATAAAAAAGATAGATGATGAGAGGAAGAGGATGGAAACCAAGAGTAATCAGTATAGGAAAGAAATAGAATGCATGAAATGGATTCAAACAGATATCCAGGAAATTAAAAATTCTATTGAAGACTGGCAAAACCACTTGAATGAAACTGAAGACAGACTTTCAAACCTTGAATACAAGATATCAGCTAGCAATCATGAAAGGAAAGATCTCTTGAAAATAACAAAAGATCAGGAAATAAAAATTCAATGACTGCAAGACAACACAAAGGAAAATAATATAAGAATAATAGGTGTCGGGCTGGTGAGATGGCTCAGCAGTGTAAGCGCCTGCCTGGCAAGTGCGAGGGCCCGAGTTTGACTCCTGGAACCCACATATGAAAAAAGGGCTAGTGATATGGCTCAGCAGCAAGGGCGCCTGCTGGCCCATGAGGTCCTGAGGTCAACCCCCGGTACCCACAAAAAAAAAAAAACAAGAATAATAGGTATCAATGAAAAAGCAGGAGTCAACACAAATGACATAAAAATATTTGTGGAAGCAATAGCAGAAAATATCTTCTAGCATATGGAAAGAATCTAACATGCAGATAAGTGAGGCATATAGAACTCCAATTAGACATAACCAAAATAAATCTACACCCAGACACATAATAATCAAGATCCCAGAAATTCAGCTCAGGAACTGAATATTAAAAGCTGTTAGAGAAAAGAAACAGATCACCTATAAAGGAAAGCCAATTAAAATCTTGGCAGACTTCTCAACATAAACCCTCAAGTCAAGAAGAGCTTGGAGTGAAGTATTTTAAGTCCTGAAAGAAAACAACTTTCAACCCAGATTTTTGTACCCTACAAAAATATCTTTCAAAATCAATGGAGAAATAAGATACTGAAGAAATTTGTGACCACCAAACCAACAGTACAAAGGGTACTGAAAGATATTCTAGACAGAGATTAAAAATGACCACAATTCTAAGAACAACAACAGAAAGAAACCACCGTGCAGGGTAAGCAACTAAACAGAGGGGAAACTACAGAATCAAGAGCAGGAAAATAACACAACAAAGATATGCCAATACATACCAGTTATAAACATCAATGTAAATGGCCTCAATTCACCAATCAAAAGAAACAGACTGGCAGAATGGATGAAGAAACAAAATCGAACAATATGCTGTATACAGGAAACAGAAAGAACTCAGAAAGAACTTCATAAACTGAAAGTCAAAGGATGAAAAACAATACACCATGCAACAGGAACCCAGAGAAAAATAGTTGTAGCTATTCATTTTGCAGACAATGTGAACTTCAAACCAAGACTGAACAAAAGAGATAAAGAGGGTCACTACATACTTGTTAGGGAAAAACTTCAAGAAGAGGAGATAACAATCATAAATATGTGCGCACCAAATATGGGAGCACACAACTATATAAGACAAATATTAATAGACATGAAAAATCAAATAAGAACACAGTCATAATGGGGGAACTTAATACCACACTGTCACAAATATATACATCAAACAGACAAAAAATCAGCAAAGAAATATCAGAACTGAACCAAACCTGTGAACAAATGGACTTAGTAGATGTTGAAAGAGTAATCTACCCAACATCAGAATACACATTCTTCTCAGCTGCACATGGGACATTCTCTAAAATAGATCATACACTAGAAAACAGAACATGCTTAAGTAAATTCAAAGGAATTGAAATTATCCCATGCATATTATCTGACCATAGTGCAATGAAATTGGAAATTAATGATGAAAGAAATGACAAAAACTCAATAAACACATGGAAATTAAATAACAAACTCCTGAACAACAGATGGGTCACAGATGACATTAAAGAAGAAAGTAAACATCTAAAATTAAACAAAAATGCAGATACAACATACTGGAACCTGTGAGACACAATGAAATCAGTCCTAAGGGGGAAATTTATAGGGGTGAATTCTCATATCAGGAATAGAGAACAATCAAAAATAAACAACCTAATGATGCACCTCAAGCTTCTAGAAAAAGAAGAGCAAGTCAAGCCCAAAGCCCATAGAATGGTGGAATTTGTAAAGATCAGAGCAGAAATTAATGCAATTGAAACTAAGAAAATAATGCAAATGAATTAAAGAGTTGGTTCTTTGAAAGAATAAATAAAATTGATAAGCCCTTATCCAAATTTGTCAAAATAAGAAACAACTCAAATTCATGCAATGAGGAATGAAAAGGGTGAAATCACAACAGATCCTGTGGAAATTCAGAAGATCATCAATACCTACTTTGAAAATCTTTATTCATAGGATGGAAGACAGAAGAAATGGACTGATTCATAGATATGTACGAATTACCAAAACTGAATCAAGAAGATATAAAAATTCTGAATAACCCAATATCAGTCAATGAAATTGAAAATGTAATTAAAAATTTACCAACAAAGAAATGTCCAGGTCCTGATGGATTCATGGCTGAATTCTACAAGCATTTTAGAGAATATTTAATACCATTTTTCCTCAAACTCTTTAATGAAATTAAAGGGGATGCAATACTCTCTAAATTATTCCTCAAGGCAAGTATCACCCTAATACTAAAACCAGAGAAAGACCCCCCAAAAAATTAGAACAACAGGCCAATCTCCCTAATGAACATTGATGCAAAAATCCTCAACAAGATACAAGCAAACAGAATGCAGAAAACCATCAAGAAGATTATATACCACGACCAAGTGGGATTCATCCCAGAAATGCAGTGATGGGTCAACATATGCAAATTGATAAATTTAATAAACCATATCAACAGAGCCAAAGACAAAAATCACATGATAATCTCAATAGATGCAGAAAAATCTTTTGACAAAGCCCAACTCATTCATGATAAAAACCCTACAGAAAATCAGAATAGGGCCGGTGAGATGGCTCAGTGGCATAAGTGCCTGCCCGGCAAGCTCGAGGGCCCGAGTTCGGCTCCCAGAACCCACATATGAAAAAAGGGCCAGTGATATCGCTCAGCGGCACGGGTGCCTGCTGGTGCGTGAGGTCCTGAGGTCGACCCCCGGTACCCACAAAAAAAAAAGAAAAAAAAAAGAAAATCAGAATAGATGGTCTTTATCTCAATCTGATAAAAGTCATCTATGACAAACCAACAACCAACATTATACTAAGTGGACAAAAACTGAAAGCTTTCACTCTAAAATCAGGAACAACACATGGAGGTTCACTATCACCACTCCTATTCAATACAGTTCTGGAAACACTAGCCAGGACAATTATACAAGAGAGAGAAATGAGAAGATTAAGGATAGGAAAGAAGAAGATAAATTTTCATTACTCACAGATGACATGATAGTCTACATAGAAGACCCCAAAATCTCATCCAAAGGACTTCTAGATTTAATAACCAAATTCAGTAGCATAGCTAGATACAAAGTTAACACTGAAAAATTAATAGCATTCCTGTACAAAAATAGCAAACTCACTGAGAGAGAAATTAGGAAAACCACACCCTTCAAAATAGCATCCAAAAAAATGAAATACATAGGAATCAGTCTAACAAAGGAAATAAAGGATCTATGTATTGAAAATCACAGTACTCTGAAAAAGGAGATCAAGGAGGATATCAGAAAATGTAAAGTTATCCCTTGCTCATGGATAGGAAGGACCAATGAAGTGAAAATAACCATACTTCCAAAATTGTTATACACATTCAGTGCAATCCTGATCAAAATACCATTAGCATACCTCACAGAACTAGAGAAAACATTCCTAAAATTCATCTGGAAGCAGAAGAAACCTAGAATAGCAAAGGCAATCGTGTGTAACAAAGGCAAGGCAGGAGGCATCACAATCCCTGACTTGAAATTATACTACAAAGCTACTGTCATGAAATCAGCTTGGTACTGGCAAAATAAACAGACCAGAGGACCAGTGGAACAGATTAGAAGATGAAGAAACAACTCCAGACATACTAAGCCACCTTATCTTTGACAAAGGGGTCAAACACATTCCTGGAAGAAAGATAGCCTCTTTAATAAATGGTGCTGGAAAAACTGGCTCTCTATATGCTGAAGACTGAAACTAGACCCATGTCTATCAACATGTACTAAACAAAAGTCAAAATGGATGAAGGATCTAAATATTAAAGCAGAACACTAAATCTATTAGAGGAGAATGTAGGTAGAAATCTTGAAGATATACGTGTAAGTAGGCAGTTCATGAACAAAACCCAAACTGAATTGGAAATACTTCAAAGAATCAACAACTAGGATCTCATCTTATTAAAAAGCTTTTGCACAGCAAAAGAAATCACCAACAGAGTGAAAAGACAACCCACATAGTGGGAAAAAAATTTTAACGAATTGTCCCTCAAACAAGTTGCTTCTATCTAGAACATATAAAGAATTGAAAAAAATCATACCCCCAAATTCAAATACCCAGTCCAAAAATGGACATCTGAGATGAATACACACTTCTCAGATGAAGAAATACAAACATCAAATAAATATATGAAAAAATGTTTGGCATCACTTGTCATTCAATAAATCCAAATTAAAACCACCCTGAGATTCCACCTCACTCCAGAAAGAATGGCTATTATCAAGAAATCAAACAATAACAAATGCTGGTGGGACTGTGAGGAAAACAGAACACTTCTCCACTGTTGGAGAGTGTATATTGATAAAACTACTGTGGAAATCAGTGTGGAGATTCCTCAGAAAACTAGGATTAGAGATCCCATTCCACTCAACTATTTCTCTTCTGCATATCTTCCCAGAAGAATTTAAAACATCACACCATAGTGATATATGTGCACCCATATTTAGAGTAGCACAATTTGTATAGCTAAATGTTGGTATTAGGGCAAGAGTATTTTCATTTTGTTCCTTAAACCTCTGAATTTAACTAATAAGTAAAAACCTTTAGATAAACTTTAGTCTCACTGCCCTTTCTGTAGCAATAAACTTCAAAGAGGAGAAATGGATGGTACTATCACAAACAAATGGGTTTTCCTTATCACTATCTTAAGGTCATATAACCACAAAAAGGGAGACAAATGGTTTTAGCACAGGAGGTACCTGCTACCCCATCCCCCATGTTAATTGGCCAGATGTTTGAGAAGAACCTTGTAAAACTTCCAGAGAGGTGATATAGTAAAGACTGCAGTTTCCATGACAACCAAGGACTTTGTAAGACCTCCAAAAGTGTATTTAAGAAGGAGGACACAAAAGCTCAGGATCAGCTTCTGTTGTCCCTGGCCAGCATCAATTAAAGAATTCATTTGTCTCTCAAATCTCGTCTTCCTGTGAGTGAATCTATCTTGTGATTTTGCCATAACATTGGAAACAACCCAAGTGCTCATCATCCCAGGAATGGATTAAAAAGATGTGATATTTTTATACAATGGAGTACTACTCAGCCATAAAGAAGGATAAACTTGAGACTTTTATACGTAAATGGATGCAACTTGAGACCATACTCATAAGTGAAATAAATCAGACTCACATATGTGAACTTCGTATTGTGTCCCTTATGTTAGAAACTGAAAGAGTAAATAAGTTCTAAAATATACAATAGACCTTGTGATATGGGAAGAAATTGTTGAAAAGTAAAATGGAACTAAGTTGGGTGAAATGGACAAGGACAATACAGAAAAGGGAAAAATGCAAGTCAGTTATATTATTAGTGTCTGTTAGTTCATTAAATAGGACAGTTTGTGCTAATATCGATTGGAGAAATTTTTATGCCCTTATCTTATAGTCTGAGAAACTACTTTAAACATAGCAACATGTAATGTATTAACTATTGTTATTCTCTTATTATTTTGTTATGAAATTTTGTTTTACCTTTTTTCCATAAAAAAGAACAGTAAATGTATGTGAAAAAACATGAATTCTGTCACTGAGAATCCTAGGGATGGGAAAATATGATTATCCTCCTAGTTTTATTCTATATTTATTCTTCACCACTTGATCATTCATTTTCAAACAGTCACCAAGTGTCTACTTTGACTCAGACCATGTTGAAGTGCTTGGGATGAGGAAATAATGTATAAATATTTGCCCTCAAAGAGTTATCAGATTAGGAGGAGCAACAAATTATAGCAACATTAAAATATACAGTAATTATGACTATATATGAAGTCAAGAAGTGAATTCTCTATTTTTCTTAGCACACTCAATCAACAATTCACAGAAGAGATAGTTTGAGAGTTATCTGGGGAGGAAAAATGGGAATTAGTCAACAGAAGATATGGGGAATGGTGCTCCAAGCAGAGAGATTGCCATGTCAGAATCCTATATCTAAATTATAATAGCTGACATGCATTGAGAATTTATTATGCATTAAACATGACAGTAATCCTATTATTACCCCATTTGCAGGTGGACAGCTGAGGCACAGAAATCAAATGATTTACCCAAAGCTATATTAACCTGAAAGTAGGGGAGACTACATTTGTATCCAGGTAGTTCAACTTCAGAGCTAGAACTCTTTTTTTTTCTTCTTAAATGAGATTTGCTTCCCACCAAAAAAAATTACTTCACTCAGACTAGATTCATAAGTCTTCGTACTTAAGTATCTTCCTTGCCCAGTAATTTAAAGGAAAAATCTGAAATGATTAATAAAGAAAAATGTGATTAATAGTTGCTTCGAATTTGCTTGAAATAATTTTTAAGCTTTAAAAAGTGTTTAAGGTTTGTAATTCCTAGTAGGAAAACATTATCTGAATGAATACCCTAATGGCAAACTATTGTAAAATGCTTCAGCTCCATTTGGTACAGAGTGGAAGGGATTATCTTCAAAGCTATGCCGCTCTCCTACTGAGAAGTTCAGAGGTACACTGGTTTGTATTATTGTGACATATGTTAAGTGATCTAGATTGCTTTTCTTTCAGGAAGGGCTTTGTCAGATGAGCATTATGCTTGACCTTCAAATTTTGCTGACAATTTACTGACAAGATTCATAACCTGTGGATTATGCTGATATTTTGACATATTTACAGTATTCTGGGCCACATCCTAGAAGGTCATCATAACTTCTGGATCCTGCATGGCTGCAAGAACCTCTGGATCACTAAGAATCTCACTGAGCCCAGGCATTCCTGCTATGCCTGCTCACATTCCAGGCATCCCTCCCAGGAAGTTACCAGGCATTGCCCCAGGAAAGCTGCCTGGAAAAGAGCCATACTGAGCTCCTGATTGTCATCTGGCTTTTTCCTCCCTCTGGGCTTTCTCATGCTCTTCTCAAACCCTCTTAATCCTTTCTATTCTTTCTTTGATATCTCATTCTTCACGTTTTTGCTCATACTTTCTCCAATGTTCAGCAGTTTTCTGAGCCCTTGGCTGAACTTCTTTAAGCATTGTAGTTGCATCCTCATCATAATCCAGTTTACAGTCAAGGGCAAGATCATGGGCTGGTTCTTCCCAACGGCCCAGAAGTCTGTGTGCTTTCCTTCACCACTTTTACAGTTGGACTGAATCTGGATTTATTTCAATGGCTCTGTCATGATCTCCAATGGCAGTATTTGCCTTCTGCAATTTGATGAAGACACTGGCTCTCTTGGCATACAGAATGGTCAAGTGAGGATTCAGCTTGATGGCATCTGTGAACAAGTCAATGGCTTTCTGTAGTTCACCATCATTTAGAGCATCAATGGCAGCCCCTTTCTTTTCATTTGCTTGATCCATCTTGTCCTCATTTATCTCTACATTTTCATCTCCCATTTCTTGAGTGGTATCAATGTCTGGTTCAATTACACTTTCACTGTTGATCTCTAGATCACTTTTCTCACTTGATGGCTCATGTGTCTTTGTTTTCCTCTGTCTTCTTACTATCTGTTTCTTCTTCCTTGATATTGTCTTCTGATTTAGCTTTATGAGTGGCAGGTGGTACTTTACCCCCCATGCTCTCAACCCATTCACTCAGGAAGTGCAGCTCCTTGGTATTCAGGACCCTCAGATCTTGCTTGCACATTTTCACGAAGGCCTGAAGCTCATTTACATGGTGGGGATCCATGGTCAGCAGACCAAGGGCTGCTGCTAAGGAAGCTGTGGCCAGATCCCAGGCTCGGACGCTGGCTCGGTGAAACCGTGCAGGAAGGGGCCAGAGCCGGAACTCTTAACAGCTACATTAGTATTGATTCTTTCAGATGCCAATGGGAAACTTCTTGAATGATATGTGGGGTTGGAAGAGGTAATGATGGGGTAGGTGAGCATTGGAAGAAGCAGGCTGGAGAGGTCAGAACTGAAGGGTCATGCAGAGGAACGATGAAAAGCCATTGGAATGGGGAAGGCATTTGCATTAGGCAAAAGTCCAAAGCACAAATTCGAGTTTACACAGAATATTCCAATTGCTCAACTCCTTGTGAGTCATTACTTTCGCCTCCCAGGTTGACGCAAGAATCCAGGAGGGTTATATGGTGTCCAAAGAAATGGCAGAAGGGACTCTAATTTCCAACACCACTGTGGACATCCTTGTTATTCAATCTCAGTCAATGGGCTATGAGTGAGGCAGGCTGAAAACTGTACCTAAGGAGGTTGAGCACAAAACAACTCTTGTTTTTGGTCTTATTTTAGAAAGAGTTATGGAGTCCAAGACAGGTGGTATTTAAGTGTTGGAAGGAAGGTGAGTGAGCAAAGATAATAGTTTTTTAGGAGGTGGTGCTAATGAGGCATCACTGAAGTAGTAGGGACGACTGTATACTTCTCTTCTGACAATAAAGCCCCCCTTTGTAAATTTGACCATGTCCATAAGATTTCTTGTCATGCTTTTCTCCCTTGTTCTAATGATAATCAAATTAGTGGTAAAATGTTAGCCACTTTCAACTGTGCTGCAAAGATGCAGAAAAGGTGTTTAGGAGACACTGATTGTCCTCATTCAATATCCATTCACCTCTTCTTTGTAACAGAACTTCACTTTTCTTTGGAGAAGAGCACCTAGCTGAAAAAAAAAATATACTTCCCAGGCTACCTTGCCTTGCAGAGGGTGGCTAGAAGACCCAGTTCTAAGTAATGAGGTGGAAACAAAAATCACCATGTGAGGATGTAGAAAAATTTTTAAAGGGGTGATTCAGTGGGCACAAAACTTTTGCTTTTTGCAACCCCTCCTTTCTTGCAATGCAGACATTATCCCTGGAGCTGAAGGAGCTATCTGTATTGTAGATAGATACTTATATCTTAAAGATAACACCACAGGTAGGAATGTGAAATGTCGAACACAAAGGCAGAGATACCTAGATTTCCAGTTGGCCCTGGAATCTCTAACTCTTGATTTCTTGTCTTATGAGAAAAACAAATCCCTTACTTGTTTAAACCTCTGCATCTCTTTGTTAAACTGTTCAAATTTATTGCTTGTGGCCAACTGTAATTCCAAATTGGCATAGCTTGCATACATTCTTGAGCTGAAGTTTAAAGAGAGGGGCAATGTGAATCCATTGAGAAAGAGGTGATCATAATGGGCGAGCTATAGGCAGCATCTATTCCCTTCTGCGGGCCTTTCTTCCCACTCTCCTCTTTGTCCAATCCTGGGAATTTCTGTGTGCCAATTAAATCAGGAGGGCTGTTCCCTTACAAGGCATAGCAGTAAGAACCAGAGCCTTCAAGGGAAATTGAAACACAGGAGATAAAATATGAACATCGAATACAAACTGTACCTTCTCTCTTACAACCTTGTCTTTTACAACTCTCCTCTGGCAAAATCTAGGATGTTCCCTGTCCTGTTTTATTTTAAATGCTAATGTAATGATTTAATTATGATAAGCAAGACAAAGTGGTAGAATTATGCTTCCTTTTTATACTAGGGACAGTGAGGATTTTACCTACAATTTCCCATACAAACTAGAAATAATTTTTATATAGAATGAACATTTATATATAACACAATAGGTGATAAACATACACAGATTACAGAAACAAAATATAAATTGGAAACTTGGAAATATTCATTTTTCAAATTCAACATGCTTTCTATATTTAAAAATTAATTATTGCAGATCACAATAAATTGTTTCCATTATTAGACACTTCAGAGAAGGTTTATTCAACTGTTTATAACTGTTAAAGTGACTGTTGTTATGGCCCATATCTAGTGTTTGCCCAAAGCTTTGGGTAGTCATAGATGGGACTTTTTGGAGGTGGGTAGACCTAGGGTGTGTGGTGCTGGAATCAAGGATGTGATGCTGGGATTATTCATGGTGAAATGTTAGGAATAAGGCTGCCAAACCCTGAATGTAAGTACTACCCACTCTAGCCTGCATAGGATATAAGGGACAGAAAGAGGGTTGTCACTTGTCACTTGCCACTTGTTGCTTTGATTCTTCTCTATATGGCTGCTTTCTGCCAGCCATGAACTGTTTCTTCTCTGTGGTGCCCCTATGCTGCACCACCCTGCCTTGGAGATAGCCAATTGGAACTGAAACTCCTATAAACTGAGCTAAATAATCCTTTCCTCATTTAACTTTGTATGTCATGTGATTTGTATCAGCAATGAGAAAAGTAACTAAGACAAATATTAAGCTAGAAAATAGAGGTGTGTTATATATTAAAATTTTAAGAATACAAAAGTTTTCTTGTTTATATAAAAATTTAACTATTTCACTATAAAATTGGCTGTAAGCACAAATAAACAACATAATGGTGAACCTCAAACTTCTAGAGAAAGAAGAGCAGGCTAAGCCAAAAGCTGACACAAGGGAGGAAATTATAAAGATCAGAGCAGAAATTAATGCATTGGAGACTAAAAAACATACAAAGAATCAATGAATCAAAGAGTTGACTTTTGAAAGATTAAATAAGAATGACAAACCCTTATCCAAACTTATTAAATAAAAGAAAGGAAAGACAAGACTCAAATCCACACAATTAGAAATGAAAAGGGTGAAATCACAATGGACTCTGCAGATATCCAGAAGATCATCTTCCCCTACTTTAAAAACTTGTATTCTAATAAGATGGAAAATGCAGAGGAAATGGACTGATTCCTAGGTACATATGAATTACCAAAGTTGAATCAAGAAGATATAAAAATCCTAAATAAACCAATATTAATCAATGAAATCGAAGATGTCATTAAAAAACTCTCAACAAAGAAAAGCCCAGGCCCTGATGGATTCACTGCTGAATTCTACAAGAAATTTAGAGAGGACATAATACCATTATTTCTCAACCTCTTTAATGAAATTGAAAGGGAAGCAATACTCCCAAATTCATTCCTGGAAGCAAGCATTACCCTGATACAAAAACCAGAGAAGGACCCAACTAAGAAAGAGAACTACAGGCCAATCTCCCTAATGAACATTGATACAAAAATCCTCAATAAGATACTGGCAAACAGAATCCAGCAAATCATCAAGAAGATTATACACCATGACCAAGTTGGATTCATCCCAGGGATGCAAAGATGGTTCAACATACACAAATCAATACATGAAATACACCATATTAACAGAGCCAAAGACAAAAATCATATGATCATCTCAGTAGATGCAGAAAAAGCTTCTGGCAAAGTCCACCACCCACTCATGATAAAAACCCTACAGAAAATTGGAATAGATGGCCTTTATCTCAATCTGATAAAAGCTATTTATGACAAACCAACAACCAATATCATACTAAATGGATAAAAACTAAACACTTTCTCTCTAAAATCAGGAACAAGACAAGGATGTCCACAGTCTCCACTCTTATTCAACATAGTCCTGGAAAGTTTAGCCACAGCAAATAGACAAGAAAAAGAAATAAAAGGAATAAGAATAGGAAAGGAAGTAGTTAAATTATCATCATTTGCAGATGACATGATACTCTACATAGAACATGCCAAAAACTCCACTAAAAAACTGCTAGATTTAATAAACAAATTCAGTAGTATAGCTGGATACAAAGTAACATTCAAAAATCAATAGTCTTCCTGTACATGAATAACAAATTCACTGAGAGAGAAATTAGGGTAATAACACCTTTCACAGTAGCTTCCAAAAAACTGAAACATTTAGAAATCAATCTAACAAAGAATGTAAAAGAACTCCGCACTGAAAACTACAGTACTCTGAAAAAGGAGATTGAAGAGAATATCAGAAAATGGAAAGATATCCCTTACTCTTGGGTAGGAAGAACTAATATAGTGAAAATGGCCATAATTCCAAAATTGTAATACACATTACATGCAATTCCAATCAAAATTCTAACAACATATCTCACAGAATTAGAGAAAACAAGCCTAAAATTCATTTGTATCAGAAGAGAACAAGAATAAAAAAGGCAATTCTGGGCAACAAAGGCAAGACAGGGGGCATCACAATCCCTGACTTGAAATTATACTATAAAGCTACTGTGATAAAAACAGCATGGTATTGGCAAAATAACTGACACAGAGATCAATGGAACAGATTAGAAGATGCAGAAACAACTCCAGACATACTAAGCCACCTTATCTTTGACAAAGGTGCCCAACACATTCAATGGAAGAAAGATAGCCTCTTCAATAAATGGTGCTGGAAAAACCGGCACTGCACAGGCCAAAAATTAAAATTAGACCCATATCTTTCACCATGCACTAAACTAAGTTCAAAATGGATCAAAGATCTCAATATTAAAACAGAAACATTAAATCTGCTGGAATATAAAATAGGTAAAATTCTTGAAGACATTGGTGTAGGCAAAGACTTTATGAATAAAACCCCAATCACACAGCAACTATCACAAAGAATCAACAACTGGGATCTCATCTTATTAAAAAGCTTTTGCACAGCAAGAGAGACCACCAACAGAGTGAAGAGACAACTCACAATGTGGGAAAAAATGTTTGCCAGCTGTTCCTCAGACAAAAGATTACTATAGAGAACATATGAAGAGCTCAAAAAAATCAGACCTCCCATATTTAAAGACCCAATCCAAAAATGGGCATCTGAAAAGAATACACACTTCGCAAATGAAGAAATACAAGCAGCAAATAAATATATGAAAAAATGTTCAACCTCACATGGGTCATTCAAGAGATGCAAATTAAAACAGCACTGAGATTCCATCTCACCCCAGAAAGAATGGCTATTATCAAGAAATCAACCAATAACAAATACTGGAGGGGCTGTGGGGAAAAAGGAACCCATCTCCACTGTTGCTGGGAGTGTAGACTGGTGCAATCACTGTGGAAATTAGTGTGGAGTTTCCTCAGAAAACTAAGATTGGAGGTCCCATTTGACCCAGAAGAATTAAAAACATTGTACCACAGTGATATATGTGCACCCATGTTTATAGCAGCACAATTTGTAATAGCTAGGTCTTGGAAACAACCCAAATGCCTATCAACCGAGAAATGGATAAAAAGATGTGGTATTTTTATACAATGGAGTACTACTCAGCCATAAAGAAAGATAAATTGGAAACTTTTATGGGTAAATGGTTGCAACTCGAGAAAATACTTATAAGTGAAATAAACCAGATGCACATGTGTAAACATCATATTGTCTCCTTAGTGTGAGAAGCTGTAAGAGTAAATAATATCCAAAATGTACAGTAGAAATTGTGAAATGGGAAGGAACTGTTCAAAAGGGAAGAGAACCTGGGATGTGAGAATGGAGAAAAGAAGGAAGGGAAAAGAAAAAAAATATATATATAATAGTTAAGGTAGATATACTACTAATTTCTCTTACTTCATTGAGAAAAATGGTTGTGGTAATATTTTTTTGACAATAGAATGCCAATACTTGTACATAACTAATTTGAAGATAACAATACACAATGTATTAACCATTGTTACACTCCTACTATGTTGTTTTGAAATTTTGTTCTATTTTTTCTTTAAAATAATTTTTTTAATTTGCTGTAGAATTATATTTATTGATATGCATTTTACTTTTGAGCAAGAAAGGAAAATGACAATTTTGTTAATAAAATGTACATTGAACTTTTATGTGTATATTATTCCAATTTTAAGCCTTAAGATTATTTGTGCATTATGCTAAAATGGAAGTTGAAATGTTATCTCATTCTTTAAATTTTATTCATTGCAATGCATATTTATTCCCATGTTTTTGTGCCTGTTAAAAATTTGTATTTCTGTTTTGTTTTATTTCTTATCTATTTTCTTTATAATTACAATTACTAAAATATATTAATTTCACAAATTTACTGTAATAGTTCCTCACATGCACACATTGTGCCTTGATCACATATTGATCATGCTGCCCATCAATGCTTTTTCTACCTTTGGCCCCCTTGCCTTTACTCCCTTTCTCTGGCAGTAGTAATACATCTTCTGCTTCTGTTTTCTGGTCCTTTTTTAAAAATTTTCTTATATGAAAGAGGAAAAAGAAAACAAGTGATACTTGTCTTTCTGTGTCTTGCTTATTTCACTAAACATCAGTTCTATTCATGTTCTATTCATGTTCTCCAGTTCTATTCATTTTTTCTACAAATGATGACACAAGTATTTCCTTCTTCTTTATGGTTCCATAATGCTCTGTTGTATATACATTTTCATTATGCATTTATCTGTTGGCTGGCTCCTAGACTGATTGCATATGTTAGTAATTGTGATAGTAAACATGAGTATACAGATAAATCTTTGGAATGCTGATGTCATTTCCTTTGGGTATAGACTGAGGAGTGGTATAACTGGTTCACTTGTTCTATTTTTAGTTTTAAAGAAGCCTCATACCGTGTTCTATAGTAGTTCTGCTAATTTACATTTGGACTAACAGTGTGTATTGATGTGTTTTCCTTATATCCTCATCAGGATTTGCTTTTTAAAAATAATATATATTTTAATTGGGGTGAGAGGGTATTTCATTGTAGTTTTTATTTGCATTTACCAGATGGCTAAAGATATTGAGGGTTTTTTTTTTAATACTGGAGATTTCACCCATGACTTTTTTCTTACTGGGCTACATCCCCAGCCATTTTAGGGTTTTTGTTTTGTTTTGTTTTGTTTTGTTATTTTTAGGCAGAGTCTTCCCAAGTTGCTAAATTGCCCAGGCAGGGCTCAAACTTGGGCTCCTCTTTCCACAACCTCGCAGATTGCTGGAATAATAGGCATGGGCCAACATGCCAGCTTGAGCACTTTTCCATATGTTTACTGGCCATTATTATTTCTCCTTTTAATAAGTGTCTATTCTTATCATTTGATCATTCTCAATTATATTACTTATTTTTGTTAAGTTTTTTGATTTATTCAAATATTCTGTAAATTAATCTCCTGTCAGATGAACAGTTAACAAATACTTGCTTCCATTCTATAGGTTTTATCTTCATTTTTGTTGATTTTTTCCCTTTGAATTGCATAAAACCTCATTTGTCAATATTTGCTTTTGTTTCCTGTGCTTTTGGGGTCCTATCAAAAATTTTTGTCTGAATAAATATTTTAAAGTATTTCCCCTATGTTTTCCTACAGTAGTTTTAAAATTTCAGGTCTTATCTCAAGCTCTTTTATTCATTTTGGGTTGATTTTTATACACAATAAAAAACAGAGGTCAAGCTTAATCTTCTGTGTGTTGGATATCCAGCTACCCAGTAGTATTTATGAAAGAGGTGTCATTTCTCCAACATGTTTTTGTCACCTTATGTTAAGAATTTCTAGATGTGTGGGTTTCATTGTGTGTATTCTATTCTGTTCCATTGGTATATGTGTCTTTTCTTATTATGATATCATGCTGTTTTGCTTATTATGTCTCTGTTGCATCTTGAAATTGGGTACTGTGATACCTCCAGCTTCACTCCTTTTTCTCAAGATTGCTTTGGGTATTTGAAGTCTTTTGTTTTACCTAAATTTATCATTTTTCTCATCCTGTGAAAAATATCACTGGTATTTCAGTGAGGACTGTATTTAATCTGTAGATCACTTTGAGTAGCATGGATATTTTACCAACTTTTATTCTCCCAACCTACAAACACAGGAGGCCTTTCTACCTTTCAATATCTTTGATTTCTTCCTTTGGTGTTCTGTAATTTTCATTGCAGAAGACTTTCTCTTCCTTAGTTTAGTTTATTTGTGTGTGCGTGCGAGTGTGTGTGTCTATTGTGAATGAGATTGCTTTCATGACATCTTTCTCAGGAAATTTATTATTGATATTTAGAAAAGCTAGTGATTTTTTATGTTGACTTTTGTATCCTGATACTTTGCTGAATTAATCAGTTTTAATAGTCGTTTGGTAATCTTTAGGTTTATCTATGTACAGAATCACATTACCTGCAAAAGATAATTTGATTTCTTCTACTTCTACTTGTGTGCCTTTTGTTTCTTTCTATTGCCTGATCCCTCTAGCTGAAGTTTCTTGTACTACACTAAAAGTGGTAAGAGTGTACAATCTTGTCTCCTTCCTGATATTAGAGGAAATGCTTTCAGTTTTTCTCCATTCAGTATGCTTGGTTATGGTTTGTCATACACAGTCTTCATTACATTGAGGTTTGATCTTTCTTCACCTAATTTATTCAGGCCTTTTATCATGAAGAAATAATGAACTTTATCAAATGCATTTCATACATCTATGAGATGATCATATGATTTATATCTTTGATTTTATTTATGTGATGTGTTACTTTTTTGATTTGCATATGTTGACACATTTTTGCTTCCCTGGAGTGAATCCAAATTGATCATGGTATGTGATCTTTTAATTGTGCTGTTGAATTCAAATTGCAAGTACTTTATTGAGGATTTTTACTTCTGTGTTCATCAGGGGTATTGATATACAATTTTTTGTTGTGTTTTTGTGAGATTTTTGTTGGCAGGATAATGCTAATTTCATAGAATGAGTTTCAAAGGATTCCCTCTGTTTCAGTTGTATAGAATAGTTTGGAGAAGAATGGCATCAGTTCTTCTTTAAGTTTGGTAAATTTTGACAAGGAATCTATCCAGTCCTTGGCTTTTCTTTGGTAGACTTTTTGTCATAGATTCAATCTCATTAATTGTTATTGGTCTATTTAGTTTTTTTTTCTCAATTTTATTTTTTATTAGTTCATGTTTGCAGTACACAATGATTATTTTTCTTGTGGGGTGTTGGTACACGTATGTAATACATCTTTATTTTTTAATAACTTCCCCGCCCCTCTCTTGCCCTTCCTGGCTTATTTAGGGTTTTTTATATCCATTTGGTTCAATTTTGTTAGGTCATATGCGTATGGAAATTTCCCCATTTCTTCTGGATTTTCCATTTATTAGTGTATACCTTTTCAAAATAATCCAATAATCATTTGAATTTCTCTGAAATCAGTTACAATATCTTCATTTTAATCTCTAATTTTACTTCTTTGAGTCTTCTCTTTTTTAAAACATTGGTTAGTATAGGTAAAGTTTTGTCGATTTGGTTTATTTTTCCGATAACTGGCTCTGTTTCATTGATCATTTTCATTGTTCTTTTGTCTATATTTCATTTTGTGTTCTAATTCTTGTTGGCACTCTTTGCTATAAACTTCCTGCTTAGTGCTGTTTTTGAAGTATCCCGCATGTTTTGATGTGTTGTGTTTCCATTTTAATATGATTCATGGAATTCTTAAATTTCCTTTCTGATTTTTTTCAGTGGCTCATTGTTTATTCAATAGTTTCTTGTTCAGACTTTTTTGTAAAATTTGAAAATTTCTCTTGATTTCTAGTTTCATTCCACTGTGATCAGAGAAGATCCAGGATAATGTTTTCATCTTTTTTAACATGTTAAGATTTATTTTGTGTCTTAATATATAGTCTATTGTAGAAAAGCTTCCATGTGCTGATGAAAAGAATGTGTATTCTGTACTTGTTGAATGGGATATTCTATAAATGTCTCTTAAATCCATTCATTGTGTATTATAATTTAACTCTGATGTTTCTTTGTTGAGTTTTAAACTGAGTGATCTGTCTACAGATGAGTATGCGGTATTGATGTCCATTACTATTATTGTATCAGAGCTTATATTTCCATTTAAGTCTAGTAGTGTTGGCTGTATAAAATTGGATACTCTGACATTCTGTGCATGTAGATTTATAATTCTTGTAACTTCTTGATAAATTGACTCTGATCATTATATAGTGCTTCTTTGTCTCTTACTGTTCTTAAAGTTTATTTTGTCAGATATAAATACAGCTACTTCTGCTTGGTTTTGGATTCCACATGCTTGTAATAATATTTTCCATCCTTTAACTTCCAGTCGGTGTGTCTCTTTACTGGTGAGGTGAGTTTCTTAGAGGGAACATTTTTGGGGTCTTCATCAATCTTTTCAGCTTATCTATATCTTTTCAGGGGAGAATTAAGGCCATTTGCTTTCAAAGCTGTCAACAAGAGTTACGTTATTGTGCTTGTCATTTTGTTGTTTTCTTCTAGCTGTTTTGATTATTTTTCATCATTTCTTCCACTCTTATTCATCTCTGTGGTTTGATGGTTTACTGCATTGATAATGTTTTATTCTTTTTTATTTTTCATTTGTGTATCCATTCTTCTAATGAGATTTATACTTACACACGATATCATAATATTTATCCTTCTTTCATTTCTGGATGTAACACTTCCACAAAGTCTTTTGTAAGACTGGGCTGGTGGTCATGATTTCCCTTCACTTTTGCTTATGTTGAAAGATATTTATTTTTCCTTCAGTTCTGAAGGATATTCTTTATGATATAGTAATCTCAGTTGGCAGTTATTTTCTTTCACGACATCAAATACGTAATTTTACAGTCTTTTGATCTGTAAAGCTTCTGCTGTGAAATCTCGTCTTAGTCCATCGGGGTTTCCATTAAATATGATTTGGTGTTTTTCTCTTCTAAGTTTTAAAGTGCTTTCTTTGTGTTTGACTTTTGGCAGTTTCACTGTAATGTGCCATGGCAAAGCTCTTTTCTGATGATGTATATTTGGTGTTTTATGGGCCTCCTGTATCTGGATGTCCAGGTCTTTCCTAAGATAAGAAAATTTCTTTTATTATTTCATTAGTTTCTGTGCCCTTAACCTTTATTTCTTCTCCATCAGCTATGATAACATGGTAAATGTCTGTTCTTTTCATGGTGCCCCAAAGACTTTGAATGCTGTCTTTATTCTTTTTTTGTTTTTCTTAATTTCTTACCAGATGTGATATTGTGAAAGACCTGTATTCAATCTCTGATATTCTTTTCTTTGTTGATCTACTCTCTTTCTGAAGCTTTCAATTAAAATTTTTGTCCGACTTACAGAGTTCTTCATTTCCATGATTTCTGATTTGTTGTTTGGCAAAATCTCTATGTCCTTACAGAATTTTTTATTCATTTTTTGTATCACTTTCCTAATTTAATTTAACTATTTATGTGTGTTCTCCTTTATCTCATTGAGCTTTTTAAAAATCAGTTTGATGTTTTTATCAGATATTTCATTCACTTTAATATCTATGGAATCTGTTACTAGAGAGTTATAACTTTGGAATGTACAATATTAACTTGTTCTTTAATATTTATTATATCATCTGTTATGATTTGTTTATCTGGTGAAATGGATATCTTTTTATTGGACAGCCTTCATAGGAAGCATCTTTCTCCTAAATATTGTCTTGGTATCAGTTTGTTATGTAATGTTGAGTTTATTTATATCTGGGTACCATACAGTAATTTGCCTGTAGCTTCTTTGGCTGTGATTAGTGAATTTTTTCACAGAACATTGCATGTTACAGATGGAGGTACCCCACTATCACTCAAGATTAAGCACAGTTTATCAACTCAGAGGGGTGTGGTATAGATAGTAGAGTGTGTACTCTATATGGTTACTCCCACTGTGAGACTGGTGGCCCTTATCCAGTGATTGGAGGTTTCCTCACACACTGTTGATATTGATTCCTATTACTTCAATGGGTCTCTGTTTTTGGCTGTTTCACTAGTGGTGAGAGGCCTGATTAGACACTGATTAGACAGTGGTACAGAGACAGGTGTTTCCTGGGGGAGATGGCAGAAGGAATTATATCATCCCCTTTGTGGCACTCATATCAGGTCTTGTCATCAATACATGATCAGACAAGGTGCAGGGGTAAACAATGCAGAGGTGAATAAAAGTATTTTTAATATCTTTTAATTTTTATTAATACATGTTTACAGTACAAAATGATTACATTCATCATCAGGAATTGGTACATGTATACAACACATCTTAATTCTTTTTACCTCACCTTCTCCCCTCCTTCCTTCTTCTCTCCATCTCTTGATCTCCTTCCCATTTGTAAATGACCTATCTCTCTGATATCTATTATCTTTTATTTTGCTCTTTAAATTATGTATATACTTTGGTTTCTCATATAAAGGAAATAATGTGAAATGAAGCTTTTGTGTCTCATTTATTTCATTTAACATTAATATCTTAAAGTGCAAAAATTTTCCTATAAATGACTCAAACATATCCTTCTTTAAGGGGAGTAGTACTCCACTGTGCATAAATACTGCATTTTCTTTATTCACTCATCTGTTGAGAGATATCTAGGCCACTTCCAACATTTAGCTAATGTGAGTTGTGCTGCTACAAACATGGGTATGGATGTGTCACTATAAAATGATGCCTTTAACTCCTTTAAGAAGAAGCCAAGGAGGGAAATAGCTGGGTAGAGTGAAATTTCTATTTTTAGTTGTTTGAAAAATCTCCATAATGATTTCTATAGTGGTTGTGGTAGTTAATATTCCCATCAATAGTATACAAGTGTTCATTTTTCCCCACAGCCTTTAAAGCACTGGTTACTAGATGATTTCTTGATAATATTTATTCTTTCTAGAGTAAGATGGTATTTTAGTGGTATTTTAATTTGCATTTTTCTAATGGCCAGAGATGTTGAACTTTTTTTCATTAATTTATTGGTAATTTTGTACTTCTTCTGACAAGTGTCTCTTTATTTCACTTGCACACTTTTTGATGTAGCTTTTTATTTGGGGAGTCTAACCTTTTAAAATATTTTATATATTCTAAATATTACTTTTTGTCCAAGGAGTCTCTGACAAAAATATTTTTTTTCATTCTGCATGTTGTCTCTTTCCTTCCATTGGTTATTTTCAGTGCTGTACAGAAGTATTCAGTTTGATATTAACCCCTTTGTTTATTCTTGATATTATATCTTGTGCAATTATCAGAAATTCCAGGCCTATGCCTTCAAGAGTTTTAACTATTTTATCTTCCATCAGATTGTTTCTGTTTTAATATTTATCTCTGATCCATGTTGATTTTACTTTAGTACATGGTGAGAGATACGGATCTAGATTCAATCTCTTTATTATATAGCAAGTCTTCCCAGAACCATTTATTAAAGAGGATATCTTTCCTCTATGGTATATTTTTGTACCCTTTGCCAAAGATCAGATTGCTGAATGTACCTGTGTCTTTTTCTGTATACTCTACTCTCTTCCACTGATCTTCATGTCTGTTTTTGTGCCAGTACCATGTGGTTTATGTCAACATAGCTTTGTAATATGACTTTAATTCTGAGATTATGCCATCTTGTTCCTGTGCTCAAGATAACTTTTGCCATTCTGGGTTTCTTGTGAATCTATATTAGGAATTTTTCCCCTAGGTTTGTGAGGAATGCTACTGGTATTTTCAGTGGGATTTCATTAAATCTCTGTATATCAGTTTTGATAGTATGAACATTTTGACATTATTGTTTTTGCCAATATAGGAATAGGGAATATCTTTCTAGTTTCTGGTGTTCTCTTTTCAGAATACTCTAGTTTTCATTATAGAAGCCTTTCATTTTCTTTATTAGGTTAATTCCCAAGCATTTAATTTTTCTTGATGCTATTGTGAGTGGCATTATTTTTCTAATTTCTTTCTTGGTGGGTTCATTGTTGGTGTACAAGAATGCCACTGATGTTTGTGTGTAGATTTTGTATCCTGCCACATTTCTCAATTTTTATATTACATCTAGGAGTAATTGGGAGAATTTTTGGGTCTTCATTATAAAGGATCTTGCCATCTGTGAATATAAATTGACATCTTCCTTTTCTAAACATATCCCTTTTATCTCTTTCTCTTACCTGATTGTTTTGCCTAATGTTGTGAGTGCTATACCGAATAGTAATGGTGATAGTGGACATCCTTATTTTCTTTCCAATTTTAGAAGAAAAGCTTTCGGGGTGTATTTTCCATTTGATATACTGTTGGCAGTAGGATTGTCATAGAAGGCTTTTTAAGTTTGTGACAAGGTATTTCTATACCTATTTTCTTCAGAGTTTATCATGAATGAATGATAAAGTTTGTCAAAAGCTTTTTCTGCATCTATTGAGATGATCAAGTGATTTTTGTCTTTGCTTATCTTTACATGATGTATTACATTTATTGATTTTTTGTGTGTATATTGAACCTTCCTTGCAATACTGGATGAAAGCTATTTGTTCATGATGTATGACCTTTTCAATGATTTGTTGCATTTTGCCTGCCTGAATCTTATTGAGGGTTACTTTGCTTGTTGAGGATTTTTGCAACTGTGTTAAATAAAGAGATTATTTTTCTTGTTGCAGGCCTCTGCATCTGTGCTCAATAAGGGGGTTAGATTTATAGATTTTTTTTACTTGAAACCTCGCTTGGTTTATGAATTTAGTTTTCAGGAGTGAGTTTGGTAGTACCCCTTCTCTTTCAATTTCATTTAAGAGTTTCAGGACTGTTGGGATTAGATCTTCCCTGAAGTTCTTATAGAATTCAATGGTTGAATCCATTGGATCCTGGGCTTTTCCTATTTGCTAGGGCTTTTTATTCCTGTCTCAGTTTTATTGCTTGTAATTGGATTATTCAGGGTTTTCATATCTTCTTCATTCAGCTGTGCTAATTCATATGTATCTAGAAATCTTTCTATTTTCTGTGGACCATCCAATTTATTGAAGTACAAGTTTTTGAAGTACTTGCTAATAAGTTTTGCATTTCATTGGTGTCCATTGTGATTTCACATTTTTTTCTAATTGCATTTATTTTGGTCATTTCTTTTCTTCTTTGGTAAGTTTGGCTAGGGGTGTGTCTGTTTTATTTCTTCATTCAAAGAACCAGGACTCAGATTTGTTGATTCTTTGTTTTGTTCCTTTAGTCTCAATTTTATTAATTCTTACTCTAGTCTTCATAATTTCTTTCCTTGAACTAGCTTTGGATTTGGATTGTTCATGTTTTTCCTAGGTGCTTCTTCTCCTCCTCCTCCTCCTCCTCCTCCTCCTCCTCCTTCTTCTTCTTCTTCTTCTTCTTCTTTTTGAGTTACATATTTAGGTTGTTTATTTGAGCTCACTTTGTTTTTCTGATATATGCATTCACAGCTATAAAGTTACCTCTTAGGAATGCTTTCATGTGTCCCATAGGTTCAGTTATATTGTCCTGGCATTATCATTTGATTGTAGGATGTAATTTCTTCCTTGATTTCTTCTGTAATTCCCTGATTATTCAAGAATGTATTATTTAATTTCCATGTTCATGCATAATTTCTGTGGGGGGTTTTGTCATTGATTTATAGTTTAATTGAACTATGATCTGATAATGTGCATGAGAATTTTTTATTCTTTTGTATTTATTTAAGCAAGCTTTATGGCCTAGTGTGTGGTTTATTTTGGAGAAAGTTCCATTTGCTGCTGAGAATAATGTGTACTCTTGTTGTTGGGTGGGACATTCTATAGATATCTATTAAGTCCATTTTTTTGAAGGTATAGTTCAACTCTGATATTTCTTTGTTGATTTTTGTCACATTTATCTGTCTATTAGTGATAGTGTGGTATTGAGGTCCCCCACTATGATTGTATTCATGTTTTCCTGACTTTTTTTGTTTAGTAGTGTTCACTTTATGAAGTTGGCTGTGCCAGTGTTTGATGCATACACATTTATACTTGTTACCTCTTCCTGTTGAATTTTTCTTTTAACCAATATGTAGTGACCATCTTTTTTTCTTCTGGTCAGTTTTGACTTGAAGTTCTCTTTATCTGAAAATAACGTAACTATTCCTGCTTGTTTTGGGCTCCCATTGTATGGAATCTAGTTTTCCATACTTTGATTTTTAGTCTACAAATTTCTTTTTGTAGTAAATGCATTTCTTGAATAAAACATTTATTGGATTTTGTTTTTTGATCCAATTTGTCTTTTGGTTGGAGAATTGAGAACATCCATCTTGAGAGTTATTACAGAAAAGTATTGACTTATATCTGTCCTTGCATTATTTTCTTCTTCTAATTCTTTTATTCCCCATCCACTTAACTTCTAGCCCTACCTGATATATTTATTGTACTAAATTTTTGGCATTGTTTGGTTCTTTTTTTTTTTTTTGTATGATATCCTTGAAAGTTTTTTGAGGTCTGATTTCATGGTCATGAAAATTTTAAGCTGCTCATTGTCATGGAAAGACTTTATTTTACAATCAATTTTGAAAGATGGTTTTTTTTTTGTGGGTACCGGGGGGTCGACCTCAGGTCCTCGCGCGCCAGCAGGCGCCCGTGCCGCTGAGTGATATCACCGGCCCCTTTTTCGTATGTGGGTTCCGGGAGTCAAACTCGGGCCCTCCACGCTTGCCGGGCAGGCGCTTAAGCCTCTGAGCCATCTCACCAGCCCCCTGAAAGATAGTTTTGCAGGATATATCAGTCTGGGTTGGAAAGTGTTTTCTTTTAGGGCTTGAAACACTTCACTATAAGGTCTTCTGCCCTTTAAGTTTTGTGTTGATAAGTCTACTCTAATTTTAATGAGTTTACATTTATAAGTGATTTGTTGTTTTTCTCCAATAATTTTTAAGATTCTGTTCTTGTAGTGAACTTATGGGATTTTGCTGATGATTTCATGGAGATATTCTTTCCTGATCATGGCTATTTGGGTTTCTGTGTGCATCAATTATCTGTGTCTGAAGTTTTTTTATTAAGTTATTTCCCCATATTTATAAAGTTTTCTGCTATTTTTTCTGTAAATAGTTTTTTAATGCCATTTGCACTGTTTTCTGATTTTTCAGTTAATCTTAGATTAGACATCTTTGCATCATCTAGCAGCTCTTGAATCCATGTTCCATCATCTCTTTGATTTTCAGGTATCTCTGAGTATATGGTCACCTGCATTAATTAGCCCTATCTTCAATTTTTGACACACCTGACATTCTTAACATCTACTGTCAATACTCTTGATAGAATTCTTTTATCTCCTGGATTTCTGTTTGATACATTTTCATATACTGTAATTTCTTGCTAAACTGGTTTTATAATCATTTTCTTTAACTCAGCTAGCTTTTTATTGGCATCTTCTCTAAGATTACTGGTCTTTTTAAAATAAGTCTATTGTTTATTTTTATCATTTTAAGCTCACAGAACACCTTATTGATCTATTCTCCTCTCTTTTTTAAATTACTTTATATACTTTACTTGTTTGTCTTCTGATTTCCTCCCCCAAATGTTCTATGGTTTGGCTTTGGGGGAGTTGGAAGTTTTGGACGCATTTTGTTGCCTTTAAAAAAAATATTTCTGTGTGTGTGTGTGTGTGTGTGTGTACTGAGGATTGAGGGTCAATTAAAGTGGAGAGATTTTGCAGGTAGCATGGAAATCTCTTCAATTCATACCTACTTTTGACTTAAGCAATCTGTATCTGGCTAACTATGCCTTTGCCTCTCTCCCAGAATTTCATTTCCTCCATTAATTTGAGGACAAACAGGTGCAGTGTAATTGGTCAAGCACCCAGTTCTCCAGAAAAACCACAGTATTTTGGATGACACAAAGACCAACCAAATATTGTCATAAAGTATGAGCCAATTAATAACAACTATATTACAACTATATATTGTAAATATGAATGTAATGAGCAACAATAATAGATTCAAAGGCAAACTGGATATGAACATACTATCAGAACAAATAGAAGCTACCAGTATACCACCCTTCACAATAGAAAAGAGATCTGCAATAATATTATGGACACAAAGACAAACCAAATATAGACACACAGTAAATAGCTTTTAAATGCAACAACTATACCATCATTAATGATAGAAAATAATTCCACAAAAATAGCTTAGACTCAACTATATATGTAAGGATTAAAAGATCTTGCCAGTAATACTAACAAAAATGGAGAGGGGAAAGGGAAAAGAGAGACTTAAAATTTGAAAAAAAGTAAAGAAAAATATCATACAGGGAAAAGTGAGATAACAAATTCTGTTAGAGAGTGAAAGAAAATTAATAGAATTAAATAAAAGTAACAGAGAAGAACAATCAAGAAAAAGAAAACAAAAGAAAAAACAGTGATAGAAAAAAACTTAAATAAACCAATGAAGACAAAGAGAAATGAACCCAAAAATTTCCTCTGTGTTTTTGAAAGAGTGGTTTCTTTCCAGGGTCAGTGTATTGGAATCCACCAGATATGAGAGAGGAATAGTGACTAGCTAGTAAGTGCTATTTTGTTTTCACACTCATTTTTTTTTTTGTTTGTGAATGCTGAGTCCTGCCCTGCCTTTCCTGCATGGTGTGGTTGGTTAATGGTGTGCACACTTTGGCTGTGTTCACTGTCATCAATCCCAGTTTCTGTGTTCCTCTGTGCACCCCAAGTCATTGCTTTCTCCTCCTAGATCTGCTACAGAGGCCTCTCTGCTCATACATCCCAGGCTGTGGCTACTGGCCAAGCCAAGACATATTTCTAATCATGTTAACAGATGGGGAAGTCACACAGACCACTGAGTTCTGTGCTGAGTGTAGGCAGCAGGGTGGGAAAGTCCCCTTTTAAAATTGCACACAACTGGCCTGGCTTCTCACCAGAGACTGTGGGAACCCTTGTTTCCTTCCTAATGACATTTCTCAGGGAGTTTACATCTAGCTTACAGCCCATCTGAGACTCTCTTGTGGCCAGCCCTACCCAGTCACAGTGGTACAATGACACTAGGAATCCTGAAGTGTAGTTTGGTAGTTGTTCTGTTCTGTAGTTCAGTGGCTGCTCTGTTCAGTATCCACCATTAAACCTTCTCAAAATGTCTCCAGATAAAGCATTCTCAAATATGGGTGGTGGTACAGTTGATTTCTTCTCCAACTTTAGCTTATCATGTAGAAGAAGTTATGCTTAGTAAAATCCTTATACTATATTTACTGTTTACAATGACCATGGGCTCTTCTTTGGGCTAGTGCTGCTCAACTAATCCATTGTTTCTCTCTGGAGCTGCCAACCTTTTCTGGGATTACCTTGTATTTGCAGAGGAAGGTCCCCATCCCCAGGAGCTAGGATAAGGCTTCCAGACTGCTTCATGATTTTCTCTCTTTGTATTTAGTTTCTCCCTTTTCTAGATTTCCAGTTGCCTCTTTTGAATTCCTGTAGATCTACTTTTATTCTTCACTAAATTATTGTTTTCCAGGCATCTTGATTGCAGGTCCCAGAGGGATTATATTTTCTGCTAGTCTTTTCTCCCCTCTTACACATGGGTTTGGAGACAGGAAAACTTGTAATATTCCTCTCTGCTGTTATAGCAGGCATATTCACACAAGTGTGGAACCTCAGGAAGATCCCAACCCCAACTAGGCACACCCACAAGTGGGGTGATGGCCAGGGGCTTTTCTTCCCACCCTACTTTCTTTCTTTTGTGGTGTTGAGAAGAGATCAAATGGTGTGGGTTGTGGCTGAGGCTGGGTAAATTTTCTTTCAGCTGAGATGCTCATTGGAGGGAGGGAGAGCAGAATGCAGTTGGTGCCACCTGGGCAAATTTCTCTCCAGACCTTCTCAGGCTGTGTATTTCAGGTGTGGAACTATAACTGAGGCTCTGAAAGTGTTATTTGAATCTGTGCCAGCATGCCTTCGTAGGTGACGGTGCAGTAGCATCTCAGAGTTTCTTCTCTACCCTCCAATTGACAGGGGCCCACATACAAACATAGAGGGACACCCACAGCCACATGGGCAACAGCTATTGGTCAGGGCTCCCATGCAAAACCACACACCACTAGCCACATCCCAGTTGAAATGCAGACTCTGTTATCAGGTTCTTGCAGAAGACACCCTGCCTTCTTTCCCATATTGGAACACCCATTCCCTACATTGTAGCACTATCAGTGGTTTTGTCAGAGTCACTTCACCAAGCCAAGTCTGTCTAATGAGACACCAACCTGGTAAATCAGTGTAATAGAATGTTTGCAGAGTCCCAGAGATAGAAATAATCAGAATCATTTTACCCCTAAAGCAGTCCAAATTAAGAGAATTGGTCTCTCAAGATGGCTCCTGGTCATGGCACTCTGGGGCTTTACTGGAAGGGGAAATGAATTCTTTCTTCAAAGCCAAACTACTGTGAAGAATTTAGGCATGTTATTCATTTGGGCTTTAAGCCTTCAAGGGCCAAGTAGCAGGATTTTCAATGTTTGCACTGATATGGATTGCTACAACTGTCTCTCACCTTTTATCTGTGAAAATGGGGAATCTCCCTCCCCCACCTGTGAAGACAGAGCAGGAGGTGATGGAACACTTTGTTTCTCTTTCTATGTTGCTATCTCAGGCCTCTAGTGTTTACAAGGTTTCATTTTTTCTAATGTTGAAATCCAGTGTTCTCTTGTGGCCATTCACCTCAATATGCAGCTGTACAACTGTTATTTTGGTGCTTCTTTGTGGAGGAGCAAGTGAGAACTGAGTACCTCTATTCAGCCATAATACCCACTCCAGTAACTCAAGAATAGTGAAATGAAAGCAGTACGTAGGGTCGGGTACATGGGAAGGAACTTAATGATTCCATACTTTCTTCAGGCAAACCACCCTCCAAGAACTTCCACATACTGACCAATCTGGAAGCTCCAACTTATATTGAGAGGATGGATTTATCAGGATGTAATTCTATTGTAAGTCGAGGACCAACTGTGCCTTTATTCTTTAAAGATCCCTCTTCACACATGATACAAATCTGGAAAGTAATAAGTGTGTTAATTTTACTTTTGAGAAACTTTCTTAGGTGCATCACAGTCATTGCTACTGAAAATCTTAAATAGATGGAAAATGCAGAAGAAATGGACAGATTCCTAGATTCGTATGAATTACCAAAGCTGAATCAAGAAGATTTAAAAATCCTAAATAAACCAATATCAACCAATGAAATTGAAGATGTAATTAAAAACCTCCCAACAAAGAAAAGCCCAGGCCCTGATGGATTCACTGCCGAATTCTACAAGAAATTTAGAGAAGACCTAACGCCCCTACTTCTCAAACTTTTCAATGAAATTGAAAGAGAAGCAATACTCCCAAATTCATTCCTGGAAGCAAGCATTACCCTGATACCAAAACCAGAGAAGGACCCAATTAAGAAAGAGAACTACAGGCCAATCTCCCTAATGAACATAGATGCAAAAATCCTTAATAAGATACTGGCAAACAGAATCCAACAAATCATCAAGAAGATTATACATCATGACCAAGTTGGATTCATCCCAGGGATGCAGGGATGGTTCAACATACGTAAATCAATAAATGTAATACACCATATTAACAGAACCAAAGACAAAAATCACATGATCATCTCAATAGATGCAGAAAAAGCTTTTGACAAAGTCCAGCACCTTTTCATGATAAAAACCCTACAGAAAATTGGAATAGAGGGTCTTTATCTCAATCTGGTAAAAGCTATCTATGACAAACCAACAGCCAATATTATACTAAATGGCCAAAAACTGAAAGCCTTCCCTCTAAATTCAGGAACAAGACAAGGATGTCCACTGTCCCCACTCTTATTCAACATAGTTCTGGAAACTTTAGCCAGAGCAATTAGACAAGAGAAAGAAATAAAGGGAATAATGATTGGAAAGGAAGAAGTTAAATTATCATTATTTGCAGATGACATGATACTCTACACAGAAGATCCCAAAAACTCCACTAAAAAACTGCTAGATTTAATAAGCAAATTCAGTAGTGTAGCTGAATACAAAGTCAATACTCAAAAGTCAATAGCCTTCCTGTACACAAATAACAAACTTACTGAAAGAGAAATTAGGGAAACAATACCTTTCACAATAACATCCAAAAAAATGAAATACCTAGGAACCAACCTCACAAAGGATGTAAAAGACCTCTATACTGAAAACTACAGTACTCTGAAAAAGGAGATTGAAGAGGATATCAGAAAATGGAAAGATATCCCTTGCTCCTGGATAGGAAGAACCAATATAGTGAAAATGGCCATACTCCCAAAATTGTTATACAGATTTAATGCAATTCCAATAAAAATTCCAACAGCATATCTCACAGAATTAGAGAAAACAATCCTAAAATTCATTTGGAATCAGAAGAGACCTAGAATAGCAAAGGCAATTCTGGGCAACAAACGCAAGGCAGGGGGCATCACAATCCCTGACTTGAAATTATACTATAAAGCTACTGTGAGAAAAACAGTGTGGTACTGGCAAAAAAACAGACCTGAAGATCAATGGAACAGATTAGAAGATGCTGAAACAACCCCAGACATACTAAGCCACCTTATCTTTGACAAAGGTGCCAAACACATTCGCTGGAAGAAAGATAGCCTCTTTAATAAATGGTGCTGGAAAAACTGGCTCTACACATGCTGAAGATTAAAACTAGACCCATATCTTTCACCATGCACTAAACTAAATTCAAAATGGATCAGAGATCTAAATATTAAAACAGAAACATTAAATCTGCTGGAAGGTAGGATAGGTAAAACCCTTGGAGACATTGGTGTAGGCAAAGACTTTATGAATAAAAACTCAACCGCACGGGAACTATCCCAAAGAATCAATAACTGGGATCTCATCTTATTAAAAAGCTTTTGCACAGCAAGAGAAACCACCAACAGAGTGAAGAGACAACCCACAATGTGGGAAAAAATGTTTGCCAGCTGTTCCTCAGACAAAGGATTACTATCGAGAACATATGAAGAACTCAAAAAAATCAGACTTCCCAAATTTAAAGACCCAATCCAAAAATGGGCATCTGAGATGAATACACATTTCTCAGATGAAGAAATACTAATGGCAAATAAATATACAAAAAAATGTGCAACATCACTAGTCATTCGAGAGATGCAAATTAAAACAACACTGAGATACCATCTCACCCCAGAAAGAATGGCTACTATAAAGAAATCAACTAATAACAAATGCTGGAGGGGCTGTGGGGAAAAAGGAACCCTTCTTCACTGTTGGTGGGAGTGTCGACTGGTACAGCCACTGTGGAAGTCAGTGTGGAGATTCCTCAAAAAACTAGGGTTGGAGGTCCCATTTGACCCAGCTATTCCCCTTCTGGGCATCTTCCCAGAAGAATTAAAAACATCGTACCACAGCGATATATGTGCACCCATGTTTATAGCAGCACAATTTGTAATAGCCAGATCTTGGAAACAACCCAAATGCCTATCAACTGAGGAATGGATAAGAAAGATGTGGTATTTTTATACAATGGAGTACTATTCAGCCATAAAGAAGGATAAACTGGAGACTTTTATAGGTAAATGGATGCAACTCGAGAAAATACTCATAAGTGAAATAAACCAGAAGCACATGTGTAAGCATCGTATTGTCTCTCTAGTATGAGAAACTGAAAGAGTAAATAAGATCCAAAATGTACAATAGACATGGTGAATCAAAAAGAAACTGATCAAAAGGAAAGAGAGACTGGAATAGGGAAAAGAAAGAAGGGAAAGGGGAAAAAACTGTATATATATATATATAAGATGGTTAAGATAGATACACTACCAATTTTACTTAGTTCATTGAAGAGTAAGTTTTGTGCCAATAATGTTTGGACAATTGAATGCTAATGTCTGGTATCCTGAATAACTAACTTAAAGATAGTAATACGTAATGTATTAACCATTGTTACCCTCCTATTATGTTGTTTTGAAAATTTGTTCTTCTTTTGATTTGTTTTGTTTTTTCTTCTCTTTAAAATAAAAAAAAGAAAATCTTAAATATACCTTATCATTCACTCCCTCCTTAGATTTCTATTAGTTTACTTTCCTATCTAAATTGTTCTGATTAAAAAATTCAATGAATAGACTTTTTGTCTTATCTTCAGTTGCAATAATTTTATCTTCATTTGCAACTTTCTTGTTTTCATTCATTGAAGTGACTGCAACCACAGACAAAAAATGATGTGCATAAAAATCCCTTCTCCTCTCATTTTTTAAAATACCTTGAAGTTTGTATAGAATATATTGATTTTTATCTGACCTTATATCCAGAAACAGTGTGATTTTGTGAATTTGAATATCAAAACTACGATAATACTATTCTACAAGTTACACACAATATCTGTTTTACAGAGGGAATGCAGTCATTCTATTAAGATCCTGGTATCAATAAAGTATCCTTCACAAAACATACACATTAAGTAGAGTGTAGCTTAATGATTTTGATTTTAGCTATTCAGTGCATTCTAGCATGATGCAAGATCCCAGAAAAGAAGCTGGTGAGAGACTATCAATATGGGTGGAAAAGTCAATGAAAGTTAAAAGTCATTCAGCAGAAAACAAATGTGGGCCAAGTGTCCATCTTAAATTGAGGTGCCAGTGCCACTGACAATAGGCAAAGAAGAGAAGTCTGTGCTACCTGGGGTCAACATCCCCTTTGCTTCCACTCCACCAGTTCTCTTTTGAAAAAAGAGGCTGTCTCTTTTCTATCTGCAAGAAAAGGAGCAAGTAAGGCCCAATAATCTAGCTAGAAAATAGAGGGGGTGCCTAGGAGGCAGAAAAGTACCAACAATGGCTGGGGATGTTTCAGTGTAGAGCTCTTACCTTACATGCACAAGGCCCTGTGTTCGATCCCCAGCACCACAAAGGAAAAAAAAAGTACCAGCAATGGTAATCATGGTTGTAATTTTCTGTTTCTGAGGCACTGTGCTGTGGGCTTTTTATGTTTATTCCTCATTAATCTTACTAAGAATTCTACAACATAGGCACAATTGTTTCCATTGTATAGAAACTGGCAGATACCAATTAAGAGATTTGCTTCAAATCACACAACTTGGAAACTGAAAGCTGTAGTTTTACTTCAGAAGCATTATTCCAGTGTAGTCTCAAAAAATTTCCATAGCTTCTTATTGTCTATCAGAAAAGCCCTGATATTTGAAAAGATGATCAAGTGTTGTTATCATCTGGCCTTAAAATATCTTTCTTGCAAAACTTGAGTCATTTCAAAGGAAATTAGTCTGTCTGGGAATAATTTACCTTACAGATGATTTAGTCTAATGTGTTTCTTATACAGATGAGGAAACCAAAATCTAGCACTCATTTAGTAAAGTTTTGGTGGTACCAGTACTAGGAATCAAGTCATTAGGTTCACAGTAGCACTTTTTCTAGTGTGCTATGCTTAGAAAATATGCCTGATAAATGTTCATTAAATGAATTGATAACTAAATTAATGTTACACTTAAATAATGGCAACATGTTGTTCTGACAATGTTGTGGGAATGGAGGGAACTGTGTAGAGAAGTGATATTGATCTGAGACAAGAAATTCTTAAGAGCAAGTAAAAGATTTCCTTGTTTCTTTCCTATATACATTTGTATTTGATTTATTAGGGTCAATACTACTAGAAACCCAGATAATGCCTGATGAACAGTGATTGATTCTTTTTTTAAAAATGTTGCTTCTGTCTTTTCCATCTCTCCCACTGTCTCTGTCTCTCCATCTATCTGTCTCTGCCTCTCTCTCTCTTTCTCTCATCTTCTTTCTGCAAGAAATAGAATATCCTATAAGAAAGATAGCACACAATGGTATAGAAGAAAGAGCAAGGAATTAGAGTCAGATAGGTCAACATTTGGACCTATGCTTTGCCAGTTACAAGCTGTGTGACTTAAACCTCTCAACCTCTGTGAGCCTCTGCTTCTTCATATGTCCAATGGAAATAATAAAACCTACCATGCAATATTGTGGGGAAGATTAAATGAAATAATTTTGTCAGTTAAGAGTGTGTTGATTTGTTTTGTGACAGAAACTCTGCTAAGGTGGCTTAAATAAATAAAGGTTTTATATGTATTAATAAAAAGCCTAGATATCAATAATAGATTAGGACAGTGATTGCACAAAATCATAATGGATCAGGATTTTGTGATTTGGGGCTCTACCATCCTTAGTGTGTATATGTCTTCCTTATACCCTCAAGATGGCATCACACACTAGACATGAAAGGAAGAAAGTTAAAAGGCAAAGAATGAGCCGAGTGTGCTGGTGCACACCTGTAATCCCAGCACTCAGGGGGATGAGGCAGGAGGATCACCACATGTTTGAGGCCAGCCTCAAGGTGAGCCTTATAGTGAGCTCAATGCCAGCCTGAACTACATAGCGAAACCCTGTCTCAAAAAACCAAAAAAAAAAAAAAAAAAAGACAAAGAATGAGTGCCAGCTGAGTCTATCCCTTTTCATCAAGAAAAATAGTTTTTTTTCCTGGAAGCCACTCAGGTGGCATTCACTTATATTTTATTGGCCCCAGTGGAGCACATGTTCCCTTCTATAGTTGTAGGGAGTCTAGAGAAGAGAACATTTTAAGTAAGTGTATTATTTCTCCAAAGAAAATCACAATTAGTCTAAGAAAAGCTTGTTTGGAGTTTCTAGCAGGGGAGTGCAGCTACTCATATACTTTTGACCAAGGAAATGATCCACTTGTCTTAGGGAAGGTCATCCTCTTTGATTGAGCACACACCTTTGCGAGGGGCACACACGGAGTGGTGAGGGATAAAGGGCACATCCACCTAGCCAGCCAGATCAGCCAAAATAGCCCTGGCAATCAATAGGGTGACAGATGTGTTTGCCAGATGATTCATATACTTTGCTAAGAAGGATAGGGGAGTAGATAGACATCAGACAATTTGCAATCAGTTATAGTGGTGTACATAACAGTTTTTAGATATATACCTAACTTGGTATATAATTAATATTCAATAACAGTAAATGAATAGCATGAGTCAGAGAAGTTTAGGTGATGGATAAAATTAAAGTCATTCTGGTTTACTAAAGGTGTATTTAAGATGGTGGTAGGAAGGAAGTAGACTGCCACATTTGCAAGGAACCTGACTGTGGAGGCCACCTCCTCAGTCTCTGGAGAATCAGACTCTGAACCCCACCTGAGCTGTGTTCACCCCCAGCCAACTCTATTCTAGTGGATTACCTACCCTGGCTATAGGTACAGACCAATTTCAAGCCTGCTTGTCATTTTCTTTCCCCTCAGCACAAGGCAGCAGAGACACTAACCAAATGCCCAGATAATGGATGAGGCCAATGCCTTAGGAGGGAGGGTAAGCTGGGTGAGTGTTGGTGGCTCTAGGGAAAAACAATGGACTGGGACAATAGTGCTAGCCCCAAGAAAAGTCAATGGCTATTGCTAATTGCAAAAACAGAGTGAGGTTTTATTCCAGAAGTAACTGCTTCCACATGGCAGGATAGAGTTGAGGAAGAAATCCAGTGCACCACATACCATATTTGAGAGGGTTTAATCAGGAGCCACTTTGGGAATCACCTAATGACTCACTTTCAACTTCCTTCCAAAGTCATAAAAGCAGATTTTCATGTGACATGGTACTGAATTGAGCTAATTCTAAAAGAAAGATCAAAGAGAATATTTAATAAAACAAGTTATAAATGCGCAAAAGTGTAGCATGGATCATGAAGTGGGTAAAAACTCACCTGTTTCTACTTTGACACAAGTGCATATACCTTGCATTTGTCTACCAAGTGGGCAAACACAAAGATTGCTTCCTGTATTCCCCAAGCACAGATACTGAGACACACAGCCAGCTACCATTATGCTAAAGTAAATATTTTATTAGAAAAGTACAGTATGGGTGTCTGTCACCCAGGAATAGGCACCAGAGGTTTAAGCCAATTTTCAGACACAGAGACACCATATTTGTCAGACTCTAGTGTCTTACCTTATGCTCCAACTCACTGACAAACATTCTCATTTTTCTCCCCATTGCAGGCATTGGGATTTTGTTCTAGTTGAAAATGGTAGGCAGGAGGTCTGCGTTCACTTCTACTCAGGCACTCACTTGGTAATATGAGAAAATAGTGGTGTACAATTGCAAAAATTTACTTGCCCAACTATAACTCGAGGAAAGGAATCCATGACTAGTTCACAGGACTATTGTGTGGGTCAAATTAGGTAAATGAAGGAAGTTTTATTTTGAATCCTAATGTGTTTTAAAAAATGTAAGAAATTATTTTCTAGCCAGGTGTGGTGTCACACATAATTTCAGCACTTTGGGTAATAGAGCCTGGAGGATCACAAGTTCATGCCCAGCCTATGCATCTTAGCAACTTACTAAGACCCTGTCTCAAAAGAAAAAAAAAAAGAGCTGGAAATATAGCTCAATGCAAAGGCCCTGCATTCAATCCTCAGTACCAGACAAAGGAGGAGAAAGAAAAGGAGAAGGAGAAAAAGGAAAGATGAGAATGTGGAGAAGGAGGAGAGGGAGGAAAGGGAGGAAAAGGAAAAGGAAGAGAAAGAGTAGAATGGAAGGTAAGGGGAGGGGAGGGGAAAGAAAGGGAAGGGAAGATAAGGGAGGTAGGAAAAGAAAGGAGAAGATAGGAGAGGAGAGGGGAAGGATAGAAAGGAAGGGAAGAAAATCATTTTCAAGGATTATCTATTACTTATGCAGTCATTCAAAATATTTATTGAAGATGTACTATGTTTGTGGCTCTGTTCTGATATAGGGATCATGTTATAAAACAAGCAAAGTCCTCGTTTTCAGTTTTAGTAAGTGAGATAAAAAATCAATGAGGAATTATCAGTTAATAGTAAATTAGTATATTATGGTATTAATATTAAGGAAGGAATGCTATTTAGGATGTCTGTGCCTATCAGAGTTAGGCCAGGGAAAAAGAACCCACAGTATGGATTCCAATTGTGAAGTATTTTAATATAGGCATTAGGGGATTATACAACTCTTGTATGAACTGAGGGAGCACAGGTAATGTAGGCTGATAACAATGATTTTATTTTGAAGCACAGATGTGGTTTTCAAGAGCAGATAAGGAACAGCTGAAATTCTCCAGAACCTTAGGAAAGTTCTTGTCCACAATCTTTGTCTTATAGAAGCAAGTAGATCTTGAAGAGCTCATGAAGAAGGTGCTGTAAATCTCACATTTGCCTGCATGTCTGACTGCAACTGCCTCCCAAGAATAATGTCTTCTTCCAAATCTCATGCAGGTGTCCCTTGCTGGCAAACTGTAACCTAAAACCATATAAAGGAAGGGATTATGACAAATATTACTTCTGAATTTGGCACTACTGTGTTGACAGAGACAACCCAGAATCCTAGGAACTACTTTAAATTGTGTTATATAAAAAATCTTTTTGACAGGACCTTCACAAATAGTTGTACAATGTATATTACACAAAGATACTTGTCTGAGGAACAGAGGGTCTGAATGTCCTTTCTTATTCAATCCATGATGCTGTTCCTTTTACTGTTAATGTTGAGTGGGGAAGTACCTTTTGTAATTACACAGAGACACTATATGTTCTGACACTATATGTTCTTAGAAGGTGATAATCAAGTGAGTGATGTTACCTGAGCTATGATTTGCTGTGTCTGTCTCATCTTGCCTGTTGTAAGCACCTTAAAGTAAAAAAATCCATATATTAACATTTCCCTGCATTGGTGGGCTGGCTGGCTGATTAATAGAAGGTTTGGCTGTCAAGGGTTACTGACTGATTGATTGACTGATTGATTTGCCAGCTGGTATACTAACTAAATTTTTGTTTGGTTGACTTACTAACTGATGGAGCAAATGACAAACTGTCTTAGTTAACAGGATGATTCACTTCCTATCTGTCTAATTAAATGATTGGCTGGCTGGCATATTATTGGATACACTTTCTACCTATCTATCTGATTAGTGATGTGGCAGGCTGATTGCTCAGTGTTGTCTATCATATAAATTATCGATAGACCATCTGATGGACTTGGCTCACTGATATGCAGTCTTGGTGACTCTCTGTCTTTCTGACTGACCTCTGGCTGGTAGGCATAATAGTTGACACATTTTCTAGCTCTCTTTATAACTAATGAGTCTCCAGGCTGAAAGGCTGACTGACAGACTAGTGGGCTGGGTGTGGAAATGGGAGCCTTTCTCTTATGTTATCTGAAAGTCTTTCTAAACATGTAGTTTCTTCACAAGAGTGAAGAAACAAGGGTTACAATAGATACAGTTCAAGATCTACCCTAGGTAGATGAAAGAGACAGGCAAATTGATGATAAGCAGAAGGAAAGGGCACTTGACAGTGGGGTTAACAGTTTTCTCTGAACAGCTCATTAACAAAGAGACATGAAATTAATGTTACCTTTAAACTGCTGGACACCAAAGCTCATTGCTCAGCTTGACTGTTAACAAGGAAAATAACAGATAACACTATGATAATAAAGAAACAGTGAAATATCAGAAATGGCCATAAAGGAGTCACTTATTGAGACAGTGGGGACTGAGAGGGCACAAATCCCAGAGGCATGAGTAAGTTCCAAGCACTTAGTCATACAGAAGCCCAGAAAGAAAACTTGATGGCTTTATTTGTTTTCTAGGAGAAAGAATAAAATATATTATTCTCATTTTTCTGATTAACCTAAACTTCTGAATCTTTGAAGTTTTGTTTTTCCCAATTTTTTTTACTTTATACTAAGAAACAGAATTTGGTAATTTACATGCTGTCATCTACACATTATTCACTGTATACTAGATCCCAATCTTGATGCCTGCCCACTCATGGTTTCTTATAGACAGCTGGCTATAACTTCAGATCCTACTAAAAGAACAAATGCCCTTTCTCTCATGCATGGCCATATCTATTAAACTGGGGATGAAATCTTAATGATTTTAACCTACCCATAGACTTGACAATGAGCTATGACATTGTCTGCTACAAAAAGATGCATTGGAGCAACTCTTTCGCTCTTGAGAACTGAGAAATAAACAGAGGCAATTATCAATAGGACTAAAATCTGAATGGTTACCAGGTAGAGAGTGATGAGGCCAAACACTATGGGCCTATTTTAAGCCTTTGCAATGAGGAAATAGAACAAATATTCAAAGCCAGGAGGCAGAGAAAAGACTCATAAACCTGGCCATAATTCAAAGGTGAATGAAGAATGATGCAGAAGCTGAGTTCTCTTCATGGAAGACTATTAGAATAAGGAAACATAACCTCCAGTTGCTGAAGTTTCTATAACTTATTTGACCCATTTTATGGTCCTATTTTTTTTTTTGCTGGATTCCAGATGTTTGTTTTTCCAGGGTTTTAAGGCACAAATATTTAACATAAATCCTCCATAATTGAAGAAACAGCTAAGTTTCCTGTAGCCCAAAGAACCACATAAAGTCTGTATATAGAAACTACTAATCTCTTCTTTTTCTCATCTACATTTCCTTATAACTTAATCCTTTTGTCAAATTGTGCTCTCTTTCCCACTTCTTCATCCCCAGATGCTTCTAAGCAAAATATCAGATGTGATCCCATTTGCTAATACATCTAATTCTGTTCCCCAAGCCCATAAACATAGGATTGCTAGTACTTATTAACATGTATACACCATTTATGCATTCTTAAAAAGTTTACCTCATAATCCCAAAAAGTGAACAAAATGGCTGTTGTTATCCCAAACTTTGATATAAGGTAACAGAGATCCAGGAAAAGGAATAGTGGGTCCAAAGTCACTAATGAAGGTAATATGAAAGCTCAACTTTCCTTACTTCTATCAAGTCCTGGTTTTTCTCTCTATTTTCACTATTGCTTAAAGAGTCACTCTTTAGTTCAGAGTTCTCACAAAAAGATGTACCTAACTCAAGGGACACACAAATCAATATATTGTACCAAATAAAGAAAATATTTTAAATTATATGTAGATTTCTGCTTCTAGGAAGATGAATCAGACATAATTTTTTCTATTCTTCATGTGAAGTACAACTAAAAGCCCAGGGTGATTTGGGTAAAAAAATATTTATATATATTGAGAGAGAGAGAGAGGAATTGGCTCAACTGGCTCATGTGCTCATGGGAACTGAGAAGTCCCAAAACCTGCAGACAGACTGGTACATTGGAAATTGGAAATTCCATCTAGAGTTGATTTTGCTGTCTTGAATTTGAAGGCAGTCTGAGTTCAGAATTCTTTTCTCCTCAGGAGACCTCAGTATTCTCTCATAAGTCCTTCAACTAGTTAGTTGAGGCCTATACACATTACGGAGAACAATCTGCTTTACTCAAAGTCTACTGATTTAAATATACCCAAAAACACCTTCACAGAGACATCTAGATTTGTGTTTGACCAACATTTAGGACTGCAGTCTAGCCAAATTGACCCATAAAAATCCCATCATAACCCAACTCTTGTCAACTTGGCATTCATACACATCTCCTTAAATTATTTTCAATCCCCAAATGATCACAACAGCAAGGTCATACTTCTATTTAACATGGTACAATTACCCTGCACACAATCAAAAAATGTGGAAAAAGAATCAGAGTCCTTTTTTGATAGTCACTCTTCTCTTTGACACCATGTAACTTAAACACTATGATGTAAAGTTAATATATCTTATTTTACATGAAAAGATATATATGTATATGTATACTGAATATTCATGTGCATATTTGTAACAAAGAAGAAATACTCATAATAATTATAGTTCTGATTTCTGCAACTGGTCATGTTGTCATAGCTAATATTTCTACCTTCTTCCATTATTCATTCTGTATTCTTTTTGCCCTAAAATATCACCTCAGCTAGAAGTGTTTCTTTACCCAGTAGTGTGATCCAAATGTTCATTTTGGAAAGGTATGTGCCTTAGTAATCCTACCTAAATTAAATTGGTATATTTTTTCACTGGATTTAATGACAAGGCATGGTAGTACTAAGAGATCCCTCAAGGGAACTTCTATATTTTGGGGTGGGTCCCTAAGCATAATAGCATGTGATATCACTCCATTTCCACCCCCTTTATTCCTGGACTCACAAATCCTAGCTCTAGGAGAAATAATAGCATATGTAGGATGCTGAGTTGGAGCATACACCCTCCTGGAGAACCTTGAACCAGCCCTGAGAAGTATTGCCACCTAATTGACACTGTAACTTAGTCTTTAAAAGGCTATTCAAATAGTCCATAAAACCAATTGCTTCAAGATGGTGGGGAGAGGGTAAGACCAGTGAATATTATGAGCGTAGACCCATTGTCACATTTCATTTGTTATAAAATGAATTCCTTGATTATAAGCAAAGCTATGTGGAATACTGCTATGGAGTAAATTATACCCCCATCCAAATCCATATATGGAAGCCCTTAACCTCCAACCAGTGACTATATGTGGAGTAAATAATTAAAGTTAAATGAACTCATAAAGGTGGGGTCCTGGCATGATAGGGTTAATGTCCTTATAAGACACCAGAGAAATCACTCTCTCTCCTCTACATACACACAAAGAAGATACAATAAGATGGTGGCCACGTACAAACCCAGAGATGTATCCTTACTGGAAACTGACCCTGCCAGAACTTGATACAAAATGTTTAATCCCCAGAGCTGTGAGAAAATATATTTCTGTAAAGACAAATTATATAGATATGGATAGATATAGATATAGAGATAGAGATGTTAGAGATAGATAGATAGATGATAGATTTTTGTTTCTGTTGTTATGACAGCAAGAAATGACTAATATAAGTACTGTAACAGAAGCATTCTATGCAAGGAAAACAAATTCATATCTAGAGTAAGTGTTTATTCAAGCAGGAACAAAATGCTACTCCTTCTATGATGAAAGAGGTATAATGTAATCAGCCTGCCACCAGACTGATCACCCCAGGGAATTGTGCTATATTAGGGACACAGTGTTGGTCTCAGCTATTGACAGATTCCATACTCAGCAGTGGCTGTAGTTAAGTTAGCTTTGGGAAATAGAAGACCATGTTACCAAGCTTGTACAGATCTTCCATCTGTGTCTTCATGGCCATTTTATTCATAAGACCATTAGACAATGACAAGAATTGCTGTAGGGAAAAAAGCTGAGTAATATCCATAGAATGAGTTAACCTTACCATCTACTTATTAAAATTATCAGTGAAGCAAAAGGTTGCAAAATAGTACATGACATTACTAATTTTTTACTTTCTAAAATTCAGTGATGTATAGACTATTAAGAAATTATCTCAAATGGTATTCACTTAACTGTTTTAACCTGTCTCTGGGGGTGAGATGCTGAGAACATTTTTTTCTATTTAAGACTATTGTTTTACTTGTACTATTATAAAATGTCTCTAAGTGGAAAAAAATAAGAATTGGTACAAGTATGTGAGGTAATTGATATTTTAACTAGCTTTACTATACTAACCATTTTTACACATATATGTATCTCAAAACATGATGTACACCAAAAATACATACAGGTATATTTGTATGATTTTATTTGTCAATTATACTCAGTAAAAATAAAGTCTATGGTTCATGGGCAAAAAAAATTATCCTTAGCTGTGTTTACCCTTTCAAATCATTCACATGAGACACAAGTACTTTCACATCTTTTTACCCATTTGGAGTTTTCTTTTCCATCCTTCATCCCTGATCTCCTTGTTACCAATTTTACAATCATGTTCCTTCCAATTCCCTGAATATCTAGCCAAGGCTTTAGCCATATTCCACAAGCCAGAATACAATCACATGTCTAGCCATTTATGCCCCTCCAAAAAATGGATGAACACGGGTACAGTTAGAAATTTTGTACAGTAAGTAAATTTTCCTAAATTATTGTCCTTTAATGTGTCCTAGAAAGGGGATGTAGCAATCAATCTGTCCACTTTTAGGTAGTTCTTCCACATTTTAGAGAATCATCTGTAAATCAATCCCTATTTTTCAATGCTGTATCAGTGGAACATATGGAAGTCTCAATGTTTCAGTATAGGCTGAGATGAAAAAGGTAATGGAAGAATGGGAGCTATGTGTATTTAGGTCACTTCTTTTCTCGCTTGTGCCTTCAGATCCTACTTGAGACTGATCTCATTTATATTACTGGCATTTGAGGATAGAGTCCTGTGCATGTGCATATCTAAATTTATGGTTTGGTGGGTCAGACAAAGCACAGTTCGTGATGGGGAGTTCAGGTCTCATGGTAAATTGACCATAGTTATTCATTTAGTTTTTATTGAGGCCCAGTAATGAGCCAGAAGCTATTTCTCAAAATGAGAGTAGTGATATGCACAGGACAGCAAGCGTTTGCCTCAGTACCCCACAGGTCTGAACCACAATTCACCCAGAACAGCCTAACAAAGTCTGCAGCCATATCACTATCATCAAATGGCATGTCAAACACCACTGTATTTGCTGGTTTGTATATCACCCAAGAGGCAGAGCAGATTTATAGCAGCTTGGACCTGCTGTACAACTTCTTTTGTTCTGAGCTCCACTCAGTATTAAGAACTTAGATCTGTGACTATTATGGCTCAGATCAAGAACATTCCCCAGCAGCCTCATGTGTTCAGGGGTGGGGCTTTAGGAAGGTGATCTGATCTTGGGGACACTATACTCATTAGGAAATTCATCCACTAATGAGTTCAGTAGCTAAGTGTGTTGTTAGGAGATGGGGCCTTGTTAGAGACTGGTCACTGGAGATATGGCCTTGAAGGGTATATGTCCCTTCCTGACTTCTCCTTTCACGCTGCTTCCTGGCTACCATGACTTAAGCAAATTTCCTCCATACCAGGCCTTTCCACCACACTGTTTCTGTGTTTGAACCTGCCAAACATGAACTAAAACATCTGAAACTGTGAGCCAAAATAAACCTCTTCTTTTTAAGTTGTGCATGTCAGGCATTTTTCCCCAGCAACAAGAAAGTGACCAAGACAAATGAAGAAGATATTGTCTCTAAAATCCAAAGAAGCTCCCACTAGGCATTGTGCCATTTTTGTGGTTGTAAGAGGAGCAAAATGTAATAACTTATCCATAGAAGGGATGTTTCAACATGCCCCATAACACTAAAACCATAGAAATGTTACTAAAATAGGCAGCCTCTGAATTGATGAAAATGCAAATGAAAATAATGCTAATATTCCATCTTACTCTTGTAAGAATAGCTATCATGAAGAACTCACAAAACAAAAAGTGTTCTACATTTTTGGTGAAAATGTAAACTAGTACAACCACTATGGAAATCAGTGTGGAGATCCCTCCAATAACTAAAAATATAAATTTTGTTCCCGGGCAAAGCATGAGGTGATTCTTTTAAAACAAATATTAATGGACTAGAACAAATATTAACCAACATGCAAAATCAAATAAGCACTAATACGGTTGTATTGGGGGATCTCAATACCCCACTGTCACAAAAAAAAAGATCAACTAGACAAAATCTCAACATTGAAATATTAGAACTGAACCAAACTTTTGAACAAATGAACTTAGTAGATGTCTACAGAGTGTTCCACCCCACAACATCAGAATACACATTCTTCTCAGCTGCACATGGGATGTTCTCCAAAATAGACCACATACTAGCTCATAGAACCTACTTAAGTAAATGCAAAGGAATTGAAATTATCCCATGCATATTATCAGACCATAGTGCAATGAAATTGGAAATCAATGGCAAAAGAAACTACAAGAACTTCCTAAACACATGGAAATTAAATAGCACCCTCCTGAACAACCAATGGGTCACAGATGAAATTAAAGAAGAAATTAGACAATTTTTACAATTGAATGATAATGACAATACAACATAACAGAACTTATGAGACATAATGAAAGCAGTCCTAACAGGGAAATTTATAGTAGTGAGTACCCATATCAGGAATATAGAGCAAGCACAAATAAACAACTTAACGGTGAACCTTAAATTTCTAGCAATGGAAGAAGCAGATATCTCATCAAAAAATCTGAAAACCAGGAAGAAGTGGTATGATATTTTCTAAGTACTAAAATGATACAATACATAAATCTATATCCGATGGAACTGTCTTTCAATGGACAAAGGGAATGAAAACATTCTCAGATGGAGGAAAACAGAAAATTTGTCACCAGCATATCTGAAAAAAAACTAAAAGAAGTTCTCTAATATAAAGAAAATTTTAAAATAATGACATTTGAACATTAGGAAAGAATAATGAACAGAGTAATAGAAATATAGGTAAGTACAATACAAGGTTCTTTCTTTTCTTTGAGGTTTCTAGAGAATGTGTGACAGTTGTCATAAAAATAAAATTATTAATGCAGTTCAAATATATGTGGAGGAAATATTATAAAGAATTTCTACTATAAATTTGGAAGGATAAAGGAATGTAATGTTTATATACTTCACTATCATAGGCCAAAAGACAACATCACTACATAGTAATCAATATGCATACACATATATACAGAGAAACAAAGAGATCCTAGCAAGATTGACAAAGAAAAACAGACATTACCAATACTAGCCATTTAAGAAGCAATATAGAAAGACACACCCCAAAATAAGAGATAAATAAAAATAGAATTCTAAAAAATGCCCTAGTAATATACAGAGATAAAATACAATGAAAACAATCAGGGAAAAAGTAAAAAGCGGACTTAAACCCTAAGGTATCAAAAATTACAATGAATGAAAACTATCTAAATACACTACTTAAGAGATAAATAATGGTCAGTGTGGTTAACAACATCAGAATGGTGGACTCAGAATCTCCAGGCCTTTGTTCCTTCATGAAAACACTAGGATAATAGCTAGAGACCATCCAAAGCAATGTTGTAGATACTAGGGAGAGCAGTCAAAGTTCTACACCAACAAAGCAAACATTCAATCAAGAAAAAAACCACATTTATGGTAAATGGAGGGAAATTTCATTGCATTTTTAGTTGTACTTTCTCCACTTTCTCTTGCACATAGCATGTGCGAGAGAAAGTAGCCACTTCCTGTTCTCCTCTCTTAGACTGGGAAGTAGCAGACTATAATTTATTTGCTATATTCTAACATTTCTATGCACTAGTGAGGCTAGTTTCTTTTTCTTTTTTTCTGACTTGAAGCTGAAACTGAGACAGGTTTCATAGGGTGGCTCTCATTCTGTAAAAAGCTATTAAAGGGAATGTTAAGTGAAATAACTGAAATAATGAATTCACTAGAGAAAAATCAACAGCAGATTTGAACAAGTAAAAGGAATTAGTAAGCTTAAAAATGGGACAATTGAAATGGCTAAATCTGGGGAGCAGGAAGGAAAAGTAATAAATATAAGCAAACAGAGAGTAAGGACCTTGCAGGAAATCATCAAGGCACACAACATACACACTATTGGAATCCCAAATAAAGAAGAATGTAACAAAGCAGAAGAAAAACATTTTGAGCAAATACAGAATATGTCACAAATTTGAGGAAAGATATACATCTAAAATGCAAGATGCTCAATGAACTCCCAGTTGGTAAAACTAAAGACAGCCACACTGACACATATTATAATCTGACTGTTCAAAGCAAAGACAAGGAGGGAATCTTGAAAGCATAAAGTAACATCATGAACAAGGTGTCCTCACATATGTAATCAGATTCCTCAACAGAAATCTTGCAAGCTGAAAAATTGATATAGAGTGCTGAAAGAATAGAAATTAAAAACTTGTCCACAAAAAATCATGCATTTGACAAAACCCTCCTTCAGAGATGAAGGAGAAATCAAGCTGTTCCCAGAAAAATAAAAACTAAGAGAGTTCATTGCCACACCTGGCATAGAGAGTGCTAAATGGAAACTTTCAAGCTGAAAATAAATTACTCTATAAAATTTATTAGCAAAAGTAAATACATGGACAAATACAAAAACCAATATTACTGTAATTTTTATTTATAATTCCAATTTTATTTTAGTAGCATTTAAAACAAATAATTATAATTGCAATAATATGTGAATGGGTATTTGACACACAGAGATCTCACTTGTAACACCAAAATCAAAGTGGGGAGGGGCAAAGCAGAAAATGAGTAGTTTTTGTATGTGAGTGAAGTTAGCAATTTAAAACACATTATAACTTTAAATCTTATGTGTATTCCCTATGGCAACACAAATCTATACAACACAAATATGTATATCTATAAAATATACACAAAAGGAAGAGGTCCAAACTTGTAGCTACAAAACAAAAAACAACTAATCACAAAAAGTGCAATAATGGAGGAAATGATACACAAACTGCTACAGAACACACAGAAAAAAATACTGAAGTGAAAAAATAAGTCCACCCCTGTCAGTAATTACTGTAAACTTGAATGGGTAAGTTCATTCAAACAGCATAGATCGGCAGGACAGATTTCAGAATAGGATTGAATTACATGCTGTTTACAAAAGACCTACTTTTTTTTTTCAAAAGACTTACTTTACTTGCAAATGAAAAGGTTAAAATATATACTTTATGCAAATAAAAACCAAAAGAGAACAAAGGTGGCTATAACTAATAAAAGACAAATTAGATGTTGAGGCAAAAACTATTTTGAGGCAAAGAAAGATGTTACATAAGGTCAAGTTCAAAAAAATTTATAACAATTATAAATGTATATGAACCAAACATCAGAACTCCAAAATATATGAAGCAAATATTTACAGAATTGATGAAAGAGACAAATCTATAATAATAGTAGAGATCATTCAATATCCTATTTTCAGTTATAGATAGAACAACTAAACACTACATCAGTAAGGAAATAGAGAGCAGTACCAAAAATTGGGATGTCTTATTCACTTTCTCCTCACCCGGACACAAGATCTGTTGCAAAGGAGGAGAAGTTTGTTTTGTTTTGTTTTTGTTTTTTGGCTTAAGGTTACAGTCCATGATTGGCTGGCTCCAAGGCATAGCAGTGGGGTATAATGGAAGAAAGCTGATCACATCATAGTGGCCAGGTAAGAGAGAATGAAAGGAGGAGACAGGAAAGGAAATACACCCTTGCAGGTCACACCACCAGTAGCCCAGCTCTTCCAGCCAGACCCCACTTCATAACACCAAGTCAGCTGTAATGCTCCCATAACACAATCACCTTCAAAAAGCCCTGCCTATGAGCACATGAGGCCTTTGGGGGACATTTGCAATCTAAACCAAAACATTCTGCCCCTGACCCCTGAAAGACTCATATGCATCTTTTTATGCAAAATGCATTTAATACATCTTTAAGAATCACCAAAATTTTGGTAGTTCTAGCATTGAAGTGTTCAAGTCAAAATTTGCCTCTAGGTCTCAAGGCAAACTCCTAGTGAGCCCCTGTGAAAATCAGAAAGTTAAACACTTCTAAGAGGAGAGAACATTTTAAAACTCATACTATCAGGCCAGCATTACCTTGCAGGATGTTTGATTGATTGTTTCAAGTTGACTAAGTAATATCTGACTAAATTGCCTCAGCATAGTTCTTGGTGTGTAAGATCCACCTTAAGGAGGATTATTGCCAGAATGGTATTAAAGGGAAATGAAGAAGGAAGTACTGCTTTTGTTTCTTCAGAGGAGCTCCAATTTTTGCCTTCACCCTGGTTGTTGTCTCCTGGCTTCCAGTACAGACTCTTCAGCCTCCAGCACCAACCTATCTGGCACAGCCCATTTGACTTCCATCACAGACCCTTCAGCTCCTGATACAGACTTCCATGGGATACTACACTGAGTTCTAAGCCTTTGACTGGCTCCTTCATATCCCCAGTGTGCAGACAGACATTTTGCACTCTTCAAAATCTGACTCTGTGCATGGCCATTGTAAGCCAATCTTATAAATTCTTATATATTTGTATATCTTATATTAAATCTGTTTCTCTAGTAAGCAATGACTAATACACCTGGAAAACAAAGATAAAAAATGACACAACAGGAAAATTATAAACTAACATCCCTTATGATTATGGATTCAAAATCCTCAACAAAATACTAACATAATGAATTTAAAAACATTTTTATATCATCATGCACTATGACCATGTGGGACTTATTCCTGGAAGTCAAGGGTATTAGTGTATGAAAAACAACCAATGCAATACAGCACAGTAATTGTTTGAGTAAAAAATTATGATAATTTCAATAAGTGCAGAGAAAGCATTTGATAAAATCTGAGATCTTTTCATGATAAAAGTACTAAAGAAATGAGAAATAAATGGGACCTACCTTAAAATAGTAAAGACCATATATGAAGACCCATGTCATCATCACACTCAATGGTCAAAGACTGAAAGTTCTTCCTCTAGGGAAGAAGTCAAGAAGATGCCTTCTTTCACCACTTCCTTTCAACATTGTATTGAAATTCCTAGTCAGAGCAATTAGGCAAGAAAAAAGAATTAGTAAAATTATCTCCATTTGAAGATGATGTGATTTACGTAGAAAACTCTAAAGGGGGTGTCAAGGACTATTCTATATAATTGTTGGGGAAAAATAATTTCATAATTAAATTGTGACTAGGGCTTGTCTGAGGCCTAGCGTCTTGCCGTGCTGGCTAGCTATGGTATTTGGGAACATAACTCCATGTGCCTCCAGTCACCATTGAGACCTCAGTGTTCCCATGATGCTATGATACCCCAGGACAAGATTACATCAGCTGAGGACACTCTGGTTCCTTGAGAACCCAGTAGTAATAAAAATAGTTTCACCTTGGAGAAAGGACAAACTCCATAACTTGACATCTTGCCCCACCTCCTCATCAACATAGAGATCCTCATCAGCATAAGGTCACTGCAGCTGCTAAGTCATTGACCTCTGAGTCACCCACTGATCTCTGAGTCATCCCGCTGCCCTGAGTCTTCTGATAACCCCTCAGATCATTGTATAAACCCAATAAATATTGGCTAGCTGGGAGTGTCTTTGTCTTTGACCATCCTGAGCCATTGACCTCCCAGCCTCCTTGTCATACATTACTAAATTTGTCTCTGTTTCTTATTTCATCCTTTTGCCATATCCCTCTTGCAGGCAGTTGGGGATCTTGGCCAGGCAGGGCAAGACAGTGGCTGATAAATATCCTCTGTTGATCCCTCCCAAAGACACAAGTTGTAGAGCTATTCATGCACCAAATTAACAGCAGAAGAACTAAAAATATCAGGTGAGCTATCATATTACCTGCTTTTAGTATAACAAAGTGACAAGACATATGAGAATGCAGGATGGAAGGAGTTGTCTGTATTACCCACTTACGCCAAGCACTGCAGCCCAGTGCAGGGAGAGGTGCTTCTCACTCAGAGAAAGGAGAATTAAGTCCATTCCCTAGACTTGAAACCCAGTCACAAGTCTGCCATAGTGCAACTCGGTGCTGGGCAAAACACAGGACCTCTATCACCAGGCAAATACCTATGGCCTGAAATGCTGAAACTGTGTTAGGCTAGACAAACAAGAGACTGCATCCACTACTCTTCCCCCAGCTTCATACAACATGGAAATAGGACTCCAACTCCTAGTAACCAAGGCATAAAATCTGGCACAAGAGTTTGTCTCAGAGCCCAATACAAGGCTCACCATGGTGAGATCAAGTACCCAGTAGAAACTGAAGGCCCCATACTCAGGCCAGAGATCACAGACAGCCTCTTGGATGGTTTTTGACATCATCTACCCACACATTGGGACAAATTAGTGCCACCATTGAAGTGGCCTTGAGGAGCACTTTCCTCCTCTTCAGATGTTGTAGGCTCTTGCTGCTATGTGACTCAGGTACAGTGGAGTTTAGCATGTGGCCAGGGACTTGACTCTATAACTAATCCCCCAACCTTGGACAGCACAATTGTTGTCAGGCCAGTATTCACAGATGGGTTTCTAAGGCTCTCCCTGTACCAAGCAGAGACATGCATCCAAGTGGCACAGACTTGTTTCAGCCTGCATTACTGCTGGTGGAAGTGGTTGTCTCAGTGTGTCATTGAGTCTGTGCAGGTCCTCATAGGCATGCCACAGCTTGCATCAGTCCAGAAGGCTATGTGTATGCCTTCACCAACACTGCTCCAATCTCAGTGTCTTAGTTACATTTCTCATTGCTGAGATGAAATACCTGACACCAGAAGTTAAAGGAGGAAAGGTTTATTTGGCTCACAGTTTGTAGAGGTTTCAGTCCATAATCAGCTGGCTCCAAGGAAGGGTGGCTAGGCAGAAGGCCATCACAGAGGAGAACAGTTCATGGTAGGCAGACTATAGCAAAAAATCAAAGGAGAGAGAGGGGAGACAAGCCTCATTCTGTCCCTTATATTGTATGCAGGCTAACTGCTCTAGGGTATGTGTAACACTCACACTCTTAATCCTAGCATTGGACCATGAATCAATCACAAACTCTAGATTCAGCCACCTCTGAAAAGCCCATCCCTCATAACTGCATGAGGCTTTGGAGGAACTTCTAGACACAAACCATAACACTCAGGTTATGGAGCATGCTACAAAACCCCATTCATTTGAGGTAAGGTGGGATATTAAGCATAATACTTTGCCCTAGAGTTTAGTATAGTTAGGTGAAACCTAACACTAGATATCGGCTCCCTTCTCTATACCTGCCTCTGAATGGAGCTTCTTTAAGAGCTCCAATGCAAAGAGAAGACACATGGCTCAAATCTTTCAGATTTCTATTCTGGCTAGCATCACCAGTGTCTAGTTTCAGTGATTTGTGGCCATGAGTCCATCTCAGCAGTAGGCAGACCATGGAAGTACAGACCTTGTTCCCAAGACAGTGTTGTTCTGGTTTTGGTGGGGTGTGAGTTCAGGGTGTGACCCAGATTGATGACATGTGACTTAGGAGACTATATGTGTACATAGAAGACTGGTCCAGCCATGGGGATTCTTCCAGAAACACACAGAATTGTGTAGTATCTGGCTGTTATGACTTGTGTCTAGATATCCCCCCAAAGCTTCATTGGGCCTTTCAGAGGTAGCTAGATCTAGAGTGAGTGATGCTGGGATTAAGGGTGTGTGATTGCTAAATTAGTCCACTAATTGGTTTGGTATAGTTCTGGATATGGATAATGGGAAAGCCCACCCTGTGTGTCAGTGCTACCCACTCTGAGGGGATATAGCCTGGATAGAACCTAAAGGACAGAAAGGCAGCTCCTGCTGTCACTTGCTGCTTGCTGTTTTTGCTGCCTCCTGACTTTCACCTTGCATGGCATGAACTGTTTTTACTCCTCTGTAGCACCCATCTGCCATCCCACCCTGCCTTTGAGCCAGCCAATAATGGACTGAAACCTCTACAAACTGTGAACCAAAATAAACCTTTTCTCCTTTAACTTTAGGTGATGGTTATTTTGCCTCAGCAATGAGAAAAGTAGCTAAGATAATGGCCAGTAACTGTGGAAAAGGCAGGGAGAAGCTCTTAAGAACATACTACTCTCTCTAGGAACTCTTCTATTTCTTTCAGAACAACAGAGTATTCAGGAAAAACCTGTGCATGGATTCCCCTCTAGTAATGAAAAAGCAACAACACACCAGCCATACACTCTTAGCAAATCTGGACCTTGGTGCTAATTAGTTCTGAAATAGTGTAAGTGACTACAGGCTCAGATAAAACAAGCAGTGTGTTTAGAATTCCTGAGAAGACAAGCAAAACCAAAGTCAGATTAGGGAGACTGGAATAAAATAACTGATCCTTATGTGCCTAGTTGATATGACACACCAGCAAGCATCAAGAACTTCCTAGAAACTTACTGAATACTAATCAGTATGGAAGAATACTTAGAAAATTTTTTAGTTCCAGAGATGCAATGATAAATTGTTTATTTTACATTTTTCCCAGAACAAGAAAAAAATCTAAAATTTATGTGTAACCACAGAATACCCAAAGAGCCAAAGCCATTTTGAGCAAAAACAAAACAAACAAGCAACAACAACAAAAAAGAAAGCAGTAGAAATTATGCTACCCAACTTTAAAACATACTATAAAGGTTTAGTAGTCAAAACGTCATAGCATTAGCATAAATATAGACACACAGAACAATATAACAGAATAGAGGGCCTGGAGTAAAGCTGACAAACCTTTTTTTTTCTCTATTATACTTTTTTCTATTATACTTTCTATTATTTTTTTCTATTATACTTTTTATTTTATGAAAAAACAAAACAAACTTTTATTAAGAAGACAAGAATAACAACAGTTAATACAGTGCATATTGTTATGTTCAAAGTAGTTACTCAGAATACAAGACATAAACCAAAAAGATTCTTACAAAAAAGAAAAAAAACAGATAACACAAAACAGTTTTTCTAATGATCTAAGATAAACTAGCAGTATAAATGAAACAAATTAACATATATTAAAATATTTTTTGGAAAAACAAAAAGTATTTGAGCTTCTCCTTGCTTATTTATCTCTCTTCTATTTTGTTCTTTATTTCTTTTTATATATGTTTTGTGTTTCTCATATAAGAGAAACCATGTGATATTTAAGCTCTCCTGTCTGACTTATTTCACTCAATATTATGTCCAGCACCCATTTAGTTACAGAATGTGCCAAATTTATCTGTTTTTATGTACTCCACTGTATACTTTTAGTACTTCATTGTGCATAAATACCACATTTTCTAGAATTTGTATCAGTCTGTGCTTACTAGAGAAACAGATTTAATGCAAGACATACAAATATGTAAGAATTTACAAGATTGGCTTACAATAGCTACCCACAGAGTCAGGTGTGGAACAGCACAAAATGGCTGTCTGTCCACTGGAGATTCAAAGGACCCAGTTGAAGGCCTTGAGCTCACCATAGTGTCTCATGTGAGTCCATATCAGGAATCCAAAGGATCTGCAATAGAAGGCTGAAGGGTCTGTGCTGAAAGCCAGAAAATGATGTCCAAGGTGAAGGCAAAAACTGGAGCTCTTCCAAAGAAACAGAAGCAAGCCTTCTTTCTTCATTAACTATTTTACATTCTGGTGTCAATCCTCTCTAGGGTGGGTCTTCCACACCCAGAACTATACTGATCCAATTTAGTTGGGCATTTCTTACTCAAGCTGACACAATCAGTTAACTATCACAGCCAGTGATGATGAGCACTTTTTCACATATTTATTGGCCACTCGTACTTCTTCTGAGAAGTATTGATTCATTTCACTTGTACATTTTTTGATTGGGTCTTTCATTTTGGATGGTCTAATTTTTTTGACTTCTTGATATTAGTCTTTTTTCTGAGGAACAGATGACAAGTTTTGTTCTCATGCTTTGATTGCCTCCTCACTCTGTTGGTTATTTCCTTTGCTGTGCAGAATATTTTTAATTTGATATAATCCCATTTCTTGATTCTCAGTATTATTTCTTGTATCATTGTGGTTCTGTTCAGAAAGTACTTGCCTACAGTTATGTCTTCAAGAATTATATCTATTTTACCTTCCAGCAGGCTAAGTGTTTCTGTTTTGACATTTAGATCTTTGATTCCTTTTGATATTACTTTAGAATATTGGTGAGATATATGAGTTTAGACTCAAATTTCTGCATGTGAATATCCAGTTCTCTCAGCACCATTTATTAAAGAGGCCATCTTTTCTCCAGTGCATATTTTGGGCTCCTTGATCAAAAATCAAATAGCTGTATATGCCTGAGGTTGTTTTGGCTTCTCATATTTCATTGATCCATACGCCTGTTTTTGCACAAGTATCAAGCTCTTTTAATAACTGTAGCTTTATAATATAACTTTAAGTATGGTATTGTGATGCCTACCTGCTTTGTTTTTGTGAACCAGGACTGTTTTAGCTATTTGGGATCTCTTTCAATTTTTTATAAATTTTAGGATTATTTTCTCTCCCAATGTATTTTGACTAGGATTGCATTAAATCTCTATATCAATTTTGAAAGTGTAGTAATTTTGATTATGTTCATTCTGCCTATTTGGGAACAGGGGTATCTTTCCATTGTCTAACGTCCTCCTCAATTTCCTTTTTCAAAGTGATTTAATTTTTATTGTAGAAGTTGTTTGCTTCCTTATTTAGGTTAATACATATTTAATTTTTTGATGCTACTATTAGTGGTATTGTTTTCCTAACTGCTTTTCCGATGAGCACATTGTTAGTGTACATGAGTGCTACTGATCATGTATTTATTTTGTATCTTGCTGTACTATGGACTTTGATTTTCAATTCTAGGAGTCTTATATTGGAGTTTTTTGGGTCTTGTAAGTAAAGGATCATGTCATCTGCAAATAATGATATTTTGACTTCATCCTTTCCTATATGTATCTCTTTTATTCATTTCTCTTGCCTGAATGTTCTGGCTAATGTTTCAAGGGCTATGTTGAACAAGAGAGGTGATATTCAACATCCTTGTTTTATTCCTGGTTTTAGAGGGAAGGCTTTCAATTTTTGCTCATTTAAAATAATATTAGCAGTAGTTTGGTCATTAATGGCCTTTATCATGTTGAGATAAAGACTTTCTGTAACTATTTTCTTTAGTGTTTTTATGCTGAATGGATGTTGGATTTTGTCAAAGAATTTTTCAGTATCTATTGAGATGATCATGTGATTTTTGTCTTTATGTCTGTTTATGTGATGAATTATATTTATTGGTTTGCGTATTTTGAACCATCCTTACACTACTAGGATTAAACCTACTTGGTTATAGTGCATAATCCTTTTGATGATTTGTTGCATTTTATTTGCTAGTATCTTGTTAAGGATTTTTGTATCTATATTTGTTAGAGAAATTGGCCTATAGTTTTCTTTTTTGGTTGGATCCTAGTCTGGTTTATGGATTAGGATAATGTTAGCTGCTAAGAATGATTTTGGAAGTACTCCTTCCCTTTCAATTTAATTAAATAGTTTGAGGAGTGTTGGTGTTAAATCTTCCCTGAAGTTCTTCTTGAATTTGACTGCAAATCTATCAGGTCCTGGGCTTTTTAGTTAGTAATTTTTTTTATTACTGCTTCAAATTCATTGTCTGTTATTGGATTGTTCAAGATTTTTAAGTCTTCTTGATTCAGTTTTGGCAATTCACATGTATGTAGGACTCTCTCCATTTCTTCTGAGTTGTTCAATGTTTGGCATATATGTTTGTGAAACAGTTGTTAATAATTTTCTGGAGTTTGCAAGTGTCTGTTGCATTTTTACTTTTTTCATTTCTAATCTGATCAACTTGTATCTTTTTGTTCCTTTTTTTAGTAAAATTGGGTAAATGTTTGTCAATTTTGTTTATTCTTTCAAAGAACCATCTCTTTTTTTCATTGATTATTTGTATTGCTTTTTATACTCCATTTCATTTATTTCTGCTCTGGTCTTTATAATTTCCTTCCTTACACGAGCTCTGGATTTAGATTATTCCAGTTTTTCTAAGACCTTGAGATGTATCATTAGGTTATTTATTTAGGCTCATTCTGCTTTTCTGCTGTGGGCATTCACTGCTGTAAACTTCATCCTGAGGATTTCTTTCATCGTGTCCCATAAATTCTGGTATTTTGTACTGGCATAATCATTTAATTCTATGAACTGTCTTATTTCTTCCTTAATTTCCTTTGTGACCCATTGGTTATTCAAGAGAGAGTTTTTTTAAATTTCCATATGTTTCATACTTTCTGTGGTTTCTTTTGCTATTAATTTATAGTTTCATTGCACTGGGATCTGATAGTATGTATGGTGAAATTTGATCCTTTTTCATTTACTTAGTGTTATGCATTTTATATAGATGTCCTCCCAAATCCTCATGCACTCATTGGTGGGGCTTTTTAGAGCTGGCTGGATCTAGGAAGAATGATACCTGGATTAAGTGTGTGTGGTACTAAATTAGTTCAAAGATTGGAAGTAGCATAGTTCTGGATGGGACCACCCAAAAAACTGGTAGCCTGGATGGGATTAAAACTCAAAGGCAGGTTGGCTGCTGTAGCTTGCTGCATCACTATCACCTGCTTGCTTTTCCATGGACTATTTCTCATCTTTGATGCCCTTCTGCCATGCCACCCTATCTTGGAACCAGCCAACTATTGACTGAAACTTTACAAACTGTGAGGTGAAGTGAACCTTTCCTCCTTTAACTTCTAGGTGTTAGGTATTTTATCTTAGCAATGAGAAATTAATCAAGACAAATTTTGTTACCAGAGAAGTGGGGTCATTGCTGTGATATTACCTGGCCATGTGCTTAGGGAGTCTTTGGAACTGACTTGTGGGAAGAGTTTGGAAAGATTTGGAGATGCCAGCTAAAGAAACAGTCTTAGTATGCTCTAAACTGAGCTTGATGGGAGATTCTTGTCAGAGCTCAGAAGACTTAAATGCTGGTAGAAATACCTCTGGTAAAGACTAAGCTCAGGAGCTTTCAGTTAGGTATAAGGACTATATTAACCATTGGACTCCAGACCACAAGTGTTATGTTTTGGCAGAAAATATGTCTGCATTTTGCTCTTGTCGACAGACTTTGCCTGAGACTGATATTAAGGGCAGTGGTCTAATTAATATGACAGAAGAAATTTCCAAGCAGTCTAATAATGAGAAGATGGCATGGCTACTGTTGGGGGCTTTTAGCCAGAGCTATGTTGAGAATCAAGAGAAAATGGTCCAAGAGAAATATTTAAATAGTTTTGAGTTTGGTCAGAAAGAAAGCTCCAGTACATTTATGACCTGCAAAGATGAAGCACAGGAAAACTTGCTTTCTAAAGAAGAACAGGATAATAGAAAAGATGGCCTGAGGACATCACAATAACCATGAGGACTCCAGCCTTTGCAGCTTCAAAATTTCAAAAGTGCAAGACTTTGTTTTGAGAAGACAGCCCCAGAGCACCATGTTCCAAAATGGTAGTGGCCTAGAGAATTTGTTCCTCAGGATTGGGTTCACAGTGCCAAACAACCCAGGCACTCAACCTATACTGCCAAGAGTAGAGGAAGCCTGGCTACTGCTCCAGCTAGTGGCAGATTCTGGCATCATCCACGTGGTGTTGATTTTAGGTGCATGCAAAATGCAAGAGTTGTGGCATCAGGAAGACTTCCACCCAGATTTCAGAAGAAGGCCTGGGAGGTCAAGCAGTGTGTCCTTATAAGGACAGTGTGTGAAGCTGTGGATGTGAAGCCAAAAGTGCAGTGGAGACCCCAGAAGATTGGAGAAGCCAAAAATCTGTATCATCTGAGGAAATTTGCAAGTGAGGAGAGCCAGCCGAAAAGAGAAACCTGGGAGCTACAACCACTGAAAGTGCTATAGGGATGGAGCCAACCAAACACTTTGGAGTTCACATCATGGCACAGATTACCCCAGATACTAAGCATGGAAATGTGGGATTTAATGTTTGCCCTGCTAGATTTTGAACTTACTTGATCCCATTCCTTTGGGTTCCCCTTGCTGTACTTTTTGGAATGAAAATGTTGATCCTGTGCCATTGCATGTTGGAAGTGTTTAACTTTCTTTTCATTTGTACAGGCATTCATAGCTAAGAGTTTGCCTTAAATCTCAGAAGGAACTTTGGACATTTGGACTTTTCAACAATGAAGAAACTGTTAAGAATTTGGCAACTCTTAGTGATGGACTACATGACTTTGCATAGAGGGATGTGCCTGAGTCTTGGGGAGGGCAGGAGCAGGATGATATGGCTTGCATGTAGATGTCCCCCCAAATCCTTATTCACTCATAGGTGGGGTTTTCAGAGGTTGCTGGATCTAGAGTGTGTGACACTGGGATTAAGAGTGTGTGGTACTAAATTAGACCAATGGTTGGAATTAACATAATTCTGTGCAGTGCCACACAAAAAGCTCATAGCCTGAATGGGATGAAAGAGAAAGGCAGGCTGGCTGCTGTGGCTTGCTGCATCACTGTCTCCTTCCTGCTGTTCCATGGTCTATTTCTCCTCCTTGATGACCCTCTGCCATGCCACCCTGCCTTGGAACCAGCTGACTATAGACTGAAACCTCTACAAACTGTGAGCTGAAATAAAACTTTCCTAATTTATTTTGTGGGTTGTGAGTATTTTTTCTCAGCAATGAGAAAGTAACCAAGACACTTAGGCTTGCTTTATTAGCTAGTATGTAATCTATTTTGAAGAAAGTGCTATGTGAAGCCAAAAAAGAATGTGTATTCTGTTGTTGGAGGGGGAACACTGTATACATCTCTTAAGTCCATTTATTTGATTGTTTGGTTCAACTCTGATTTTTTTGTTGATTTTTTTGTTGAGTTGATCTGTCCATTTGTGATGAGATATTGAGATTTCCCCACTGGTGGGGGGAATTAATAGTCAACTTGAGTGGGAATGCCCAGCTAATTTGAGTCAGGATGGTTGCTGGAATGGTATAAAAGGAGAACAGGAAGGAAGGATTTTATTGCTGATTTCCCTTGGAGAAGCTTCAGCTGTTCCCTTTGGCTGAGCTGAGTTCTTTGCCTTCACAGAGATGGGTGCTGTTCTCTTGGGAGGAGCTCTGGTCTTTGCCTTCACTTTGAGCATTGTCTTTTGGCCTTTGGTACACACACTTTGGCTTGCAGCTCTGGTCTTCGCCTTTGCCTTAGGCATCATTTCCTGTTTCTCAGTGTGGATTCTTAGGCTTCCAGCATTGGCCTTTCAGCCTGCCAGTGAAGACTCTCTAGTCTCCAGCACCAGCCCTTGGTCTTTCCAGCACAGGTCCTTCAGTCTTCCATCACGGATTTGCCAGCCTCCTGGGGCAAATTTGCATAGGAATTTGCTGTGGATTCTAGGCCTACATGATAAATTCATTTTATTGATCCTTTTGGCATTACTAGCTTCATTATCTTCTAGTATATCCTTCAGAAATTTTTGGAGTGTTGATTCAGTGGTCATAAATTTCTTTAGGTTTTCTTTACATAAAAGTATCTCATTTCTCCATCAACTTTGAAATATAATTTTTCAGGGAATAACAGTCTGAACTGGAAGTTTTTTAAGAGGTTGAAACACTTCTTTCCATGCTCTTCTTGCCTTTAGGGTTTATGTTGAGAGATATGTTGTATTTATGATGGATTTTCCTTTATAGATGAATCATTGTTTTTCCCTAGCAAAATTTAAGATTCTGTTTTGTGTTGTATTTCTGATATTCTCATTATTATGTGGCTTTATGGTTTGTGTCTAAATGTCCTCCCAAAGCCTCATGTGGTCATAGGGCTTTTTCTGAGTGGCTGAATCTAGAGAGTGTGATGCTGGGATTAAGGGTGTGTGATTAGTTCACTAATTTGGCACTGCCTTGATCCCAGCAGCCTAGATAGAGTATAAAAGAGGCAGAAAGATGCTGTTAATGCTGGTTGTTGTTGATTTCGCTACCTTTGGCCTGCCATAAACTGTTCTCTGTGAAGCCACCCTACCCTGGAGCCAGCCGATTATGCACTGAAACCTCTACAAACTGTGAGCTAAATAAACTTTTCCTCCCTTAGCTTTGGGTATCGATTATTTTGTCTCAGGAATGAGAGAAAAGTAACTAAGACACGTGGCATGGAGTGTTTTTTCTTATCATGGCTATTTGTGGTTCTATATGCTTTACTTATCTTAATATTAAATTTCTTTCTGTGTCTGGAATGTTTTCTGCTATGACTTATGTAAACAGGATTTTGTGCCCTTTGTGCTGTTTTGAGATTTTTCACTATTTCCTATTTCTCTTATATTAGTCCTCTTTCTGTCATGTGGGAGCTGTTGGATCCATTTTTCATGTCCTTTTGTTGTTTTTAAGGTATCTCTCATTAAGTGATCACTGACTTCAGTCCTGTCCTCTAGGTCTGACATTTTGTCTTTACATTGGTTGCTTCTGCCACTCATACTTTCAATCATGTTTTTGATTTCTTGAATTTCCATTTGGACATTTCTTATGGACTCTTGTTTTTTTCTATGTGGGGCATTCATGTGCTATATTTCTTTCTTTAATTCTACTAGCTGTTTATTAATGTATTCTGTAGAATCACTAATCATTTGTTTCATTGAGGTCATTATCTAATTTGTTATATCTTCTTTAAGTTCTCCAACTACCTTATTGAACTGTTTCATGTCCATTGGTACACTTTCAGATCTATCTGCTGTAGTTTTTAATTTCCTCTCCCTCAATGCCTCTTAAACTAGTTTTGGGGGAGTTGTGAGTTTTGGGACACATTTTGTTGCCTTGTATTTTCATATTTCTATTTTTGGATTTTTTTTTGTTTGTTTCTTTGTTTTGCTGGGGTATGCAAATTATTTGCCCCAGTGCCCTGTTCTTCAGGAGCAAGCCACAGAACTGTTATATCACCCAGCCAAACTATATTTATTGTAGAAAATCAATTGTCAGCCCCTATTATGCTGCCTTGGCTATAGTAGTAAATTCAGCAACAACAATCATATCAAATTTCAACTGGATATTGACAAATCCCAGGAACCACTCCTGAACAGACCTTAACCTAAACAAATAGGATGGTTATTTAAGTGAAGGCAATTAGGCCACATTTCCATTGACTTTCAGTACTTCAGACCACTAATTTCTGCTGGGAGTAAGCAGCAGTGCCAGGGCACAAACATAACAATATATTAAATGTCTTCTTTTTCAGGACTGCCCCCTCTGACTAGTACTCCCACTGAATCTGGCCTCCCAGAGAATCTCAGGAGATCCCATTTACTTGTCACCCTGTCCAAGACTAACTACCAAGGCTGTCTCTCACCTAGTCTCTGTGGTAGGGTATCCCTTCAGTCCTGAAGCAGAACTTTCATCCTGGGTGATGCTCTCTTCTTCAATCAAGTCAGTCTGTTGGTTGTCACCTCTGTTGCCCTGTGCTGTGGAGAACCCAGGGGCTGTGGTGTGGTGTTCATTTCAGGGTCCTCCTGGCTTGGTGTGGGGCCAGGCAGAGATTGGCATCAGCTGGGGGTAGGGCATCCAGTTCCCTAGTCCTCTTCTACCTCAGCATGGGGCCTGAGAATTCATCAGAATCATGAGGGGTGCTCAGTACCTAGGTCCTCCTGTGGCTTGGCGCATGTGCTAAACCTAATGCACTGATTTTGGACAGAGGTGCTAGGAACATTCATTGGAGAAAAGAACGTCTTTTCAATAAGTGGGGTTAGGAAACTTTTGATGTCCATGTACAGAAGAAGCTGGACTCCTCTCTCACCAGTAACAAAAATAAACTCAGAATGGGTTAAAGACTTACATGTAAGAATTGGAACTGTGCAACTATTACAAGACAAGATAATGGAAATGCTTCAGGACATTGCAACAAGCAAAGTTTTTTTTTTTTTAACAAGGCCCAAAATGTAAAGGAGACAAAAGCAAATACAAGTGGGCTTACTCCAAACTAAGATTCAATACAAGAAAGGGAACACTTGACACTGTACAAAGACAACCTACAGAATTGGAGAAAATATTTACAATTTATACGTCTGACAAGGGGTTGATAACTAGAATATATAAGGAACTTCAAAGACTTAATAGCAGGTAAATAACCTGATTAAAATAAGGGCAATAGATCTAAATAGACATTTCTTTGAAAAGACATACAAATGGCCAATGAGTACATGACAAAATGCTTCACACTAATCGTCAGGTAAATGCAAACCAAAACCACAGTGAGATTTCATCTCACCCCAGCAAAATGACTAATGTCAAAAAGATTAAAGGTAAGTTACGGTGAGGATGTGGAGAAAACCCTTGCACATTGTTGGTGGATATTAGTACAGTTGCGGAATAAAATACAAACAAAATTAGTATAATTACTATGGAAGGCAGTATGGGGGTTCCTCAAAAAGTTAAAAATAGAAATATCACATCATCCAGCAATTCCACTATCAAGACCAGCCTAGGACTAAGCTAACTCGTGTGGTTCTAATCTTCAGGGAAATCCAGCCCCTGTTGTCCTAATAATCACGCTCAATCCCTCATCAGACCATGCACTGAAACACCAGACTCTAAACCTTCAGCAGCAGACCCAGTTTCCAGACTGGCAATTGCTGGTCTCAACTCCAAGCTTGTTCCTGTAATACAAGACTCCAGACTAACATCTACAAACTCAGCTTCCAGGTTTGCTCAGCAACAGGTTAATTCCTGTGGCTAAAGTCCCCAGGGTACTTCCCATGGCGACAAACACAATTGGACCCAGGGTCTACATACATGATAATAGACATCAGTACTGGTCCTGCCCTGTAGATCTGTCCTCCAGCCCCATAAGTGTGTTGGGCTTGTTTTTATGGATTCTATCAAAGGCCTAACTTTGATGTCAGTACCTACAGACCCAGTTTTTACAATGGTCCCCACAGATACAAGCTTCAGGCCAGCTCCTTTGGTTCCAGGCACCAGGCTGACATTCTTAAACTCAGGCTGCAGAACAGCCCCTGCAGACCAAGACTCCACACTTGCTCCACTGCCAGAAATGATACAGACTCCCTGAGCTCCAGTGGGCCTCAAATATGGCCCCACTCCAATATATTCTGATGGTAGTTGGGCCTCTATTTGTCCAAGTTTCAAGAATATCCCTTCTGGCTCCAAGATAGCCACTGTAGATCTAGAACATAGGACTGCCTTTGCAGATGTAGGCTGTATGCTGGCCCTAGTAACAGGTCTGACTCCAGGGACACAGGCTTCAGACTGGAACCCAAGGACCTAAGATCCAGCCTTCCCTAGTATATGCTAGTTCTAGGATTTCTCTGATGGACCCTGTCACCAGGCATTAAGCCTGCAAACTCAGGTGTCATGTCCACCCACAGGGTGACCCAGGCACCAGGACAGCCTTCTTATGAACTTTAGCAAAAAGCCTGCCCATGGATTCTGCAAGAATACACACTAAGAAACCTTGAACCAGCTGAATGATAAAGGGCTTTCCTTGCTAAGCTAGTATGTAAACATTACAATAGCTGTTTGCTTCTTTGAATTAACAATGTCAGCGTGTTGAAAATGTTGATGCATAGACAAAAGAGTCATGAATAATCAGGGAAACATGGCAACAATACAGGAACAAATGCATCTGTAACTCACCCTAAAGAAATGAAGATTTATTTACTGCATGACAAATAATTCAAAATAATTATCACAAAGAAGCTCAGTGAGCTACAAAAGAATATCAATAGGGCTGGTGAGATGGCTCAGTGGCACAAGCGCCTGCCTGGCAAGCGCGAGGGCCCAAGTTTGACTCCAGGAACCCACATATGAAAAAAGGGCTGGTGATATTGCTCAGCAGCACGGGTGCCTGCTGGCGTGCGAGGTCCTGAGGTCGACCCCCAGTACCCACAAAAAAAAAAAGAGAACATCAATAAACCCCTAAACAAAATTTAAAAAAAATATAGATAATTCTGAAGCTAAAGAACTCAATATATGAACTGAAATATTCAATAGAGAACTATGAAAACAGACTCAATCAAGCAGAAGAAGGAATAAGTGAGATCAAAGACAGGTCATTTGAAATTATATAATCAGAAGAAAAAATGTAAAAGAGTGAAAAAATCCTATCAAAATTGTAAGGGCCCTTAAAGTGAAAAAATTTATGCATAATGTGAGGAACAGAAGAAAAGCAAGAAAGGAGAAAAGATCAAAAAACTTACTTAAATTAATAATCAAAGAAAATATTCCAAACATGGAGAGGGAAATGAGCATCCAGAGTCATTACCCAAAGAATCTTAAGTAGATTATATTTAAAGAGATCTTCATCATGATACATTATATTCAAATTCTCAAAAGGCAAAAACAAAAATAATTTTGAAAGCAGCAAGAAAAAATCAACTCATTACATACAAGAAAACAACCATAAGACTATCACCCTATCTCAATAGGCCAGGAGATGGTGAAATGATAGATGTAAAGTGCTGGGGAAAAACCTTGCTAATTTAGAATACAATTCTTGGGAAATCTTTCAGAAATAGGAGATAAGGACTTCCTCAAACAAAATCTATGGGAGTTCATCACAATTATTCCTGCATTAGAAGAAATCCAAAAGGTAGTTCTTGAAATTTAAGTAAAGAGACATTAACTTTTGAACATTAAAACATGAAAATATAACTCCTTGGTAAAAGTATATGGTCCAATTTAGAGTACTCCAAACAAGAGTCCATGCTACACAGCATCAAGGAGTCTCATCTAAACCAAAAGGAAAATTATAGACTAAAATTCAAAGGATGGCAAATAAGATTTCATGAAACAGAACCCTGAAAAAAAGCAGAATTAGCTGAGCCATTTCAGACCATGTAGTTTTATCAGTCAGTGCTTACTAGAGAAACAGATTTAATACAAGATATACAAATATATAAGAATTTACAAAATTGGCTTGCAATGGTTTCCTGTAAAGTCATGTGTGGAAAAGTGCAAAAGGGCTGCCTGCTTACTGGAACTCCAAAGGATCCAGTTGAAGGGCTGGATCTCACTGTAATGTCTCATGTGAGTCCATATCAAGAAACCAAAAGGTCTGCAATGGAAGGCTGAAGAGTCTGTTCTGGAGGCTGGAGATAGCACTTGAAGGCTGAAGAGTCTGCACTGGAAGCCAGAAAAAAAATCTAAGCTGAAGGTGAAGATTGGAGTTCCTCCAAAGAAACAGAAGTGAGCCTTCTATCTTCTTTTCCTTTTTATTCCATTCAGGTGGCAAACCTATTGGTTGCTGTCATTCACACCCAGGGTGGGTCTTCTTTCTTCAGTAAATCCCTTCAACCATGCCTGGAACTATGCTGATCCAATTTAGTTGGGCATTTCTTACGCAAATTGACACAATCAGTTAACTATCACAGTAGACTTCAAGCCAAAACTCAACAGAAGAAGCAAAGAAGTCACTACATATTAGTTAAAGGACAAATTCAACAGGAAGAGATAACAATTGTAAATATATACACACCAAATACTGGCACACCCAATGTCATTAAACAAAAAGATCGAATAAACATCAAGACAATCACAGTGGGAGACTTGAATTTGCCACTTTCACAAATAAGCAGATGAATTAGACAAAAAAGTCAACAAAGAAATACCAAAGTTGAACCTCACCTTTGAGCAAATGGACTTAATACATACCTATAGAGTGTTCTACACTACTAAAACAGAATACACATTCTTGTCAGAAGCAAATGGAACTTTCCCCATAAAGTCCACATAACAGTACATATAGTTTTCTAAAAGAGGTACAAAAACATTAAAATTACCCTATGTATATTATCAAATCATAGTGCAGTAAAACTACAAATCAATGGTAAGTAACCACAGAAATTAGCCCAAGCTAGGAAGTAAATAACAAACTCTTGTGTAATCAATAGGTCACAGAGGAAATCAAGGAAGAAACTGAATAGTCTTGAATTAATTGAAAATGCCAGTTAAACATACTGGAACCTATGGGACACAATGAAAGCAGTCCTAAGTGGGAAGTTTATTGCTATGAATACCCACATTAGAAAAATAGAGCAAGCCTAAATAAATAATCTAATTATTTACCTCAAGGTACTAGAAAACAAAAAAGGTCTGAATCCAAGTTTAATAAAAGAAAGGAAATTTTATAGCTCAGAGGAGAAATTAATGAATTTGAGGCTAAAACAATAACAGAAAGAATCAGTGAACAGAAGGAAGATTGGGTTCTTTGAGAGAATAAACAAAATAGACAAACCTTAGCAAAACTTACCAAAAGAAAAAAGAAATGACCCATATCAATGTAATTAGAAATTAAAAAGGCAAAACACAATGGACATTGCCAAAATCCAGAAGATTATTTGTAACTACTTTGAAAATCTTTATTCCAATAAATTGGACAATTTGAAGAAATAGAGAGATTCCTAGATACTTGTGAATTACCACAGCTAAACCAAGAAAGAATATATAAAAATCCTAAAAAATCCATTAATAGACAATGAAATCGAGGCAGTAATAAAAAACCTAACTACCAAGAAAATCCTAGGAGCCAATGGTTTCACCTCTGAATTCTTTAAGAAATTCAGGGAAGATCTAATACCAATATTTCTTAAATTCCTTAATGAAATTGAAGCAGAAGGAGTACTGCCAAACACTCCTGAAAGTTAGTATTACCTGGATTCAAAACTCAGGCAAATTGTCAACTAAAAATGAAAGCAACAGGTCAATCTATTTAATGAACATAAATTTAAAAGTCCTCAACAAGATTCTGGCAAACAATGTGCAACAAATCATTTTAAAAAGTTATGAATCGTGACCAAGTAGCCTTCATCCAAGTATTGCAAGGAAGGTTCAAAATAAACAAATTTTAAAATGTAATATAGCACATAAACAGAAGGACAAAAGTCATGTTATCATCTCAGTAGATGCAGAAAAAGCTTTTGACAAAATGCAACATCCATTCATGATAAAAGAAAAACTTTGAAAAAATAGATATAGAAGGATCTTATCTCAATCTTATTAAAGCCAACACTCCTATTCAATAATACTCAAAATTTAGCCAGGGCAATCAAGAAAATAAAGAGAAATAAAATGAATACATATAGGAAAGGAATAAGTCAACTATTCTTTACAGAAAACATGGTCCTCTACATAGAAGACCGAAAATATTCCAACAAAAAACTGCTAGAATTAATAACCAAAATCAGTAGTGTGTCAGGAGAAAAAGTCGACATATAAAATTGACGGTGTTTGTGTATACCAATAATAAACTTTATGAGAAAGAAATCAGGAAAACTATACCATTCATAGTACCCTCAAGAAAATCTAAATGCTTAAGAATTAATTAAGCAAGGAAAGTGAGCGACCTCTACAAAAATAAACTACAGTGCTCTGAAACAGGAGATCAAAGAGGACATCAGAAAATGGAAAGATATTCCCTTTTCCTTGATATGGAGAAACAATGTAGTTAAAATGACCATAGTATGAAAAAAATAGATAGATAGATAGATAGATAGATAGATAGACAGATAGACAGATAGATAGATTTAATACAATCCAAAAGAAAATGAAAATACCAACAGTATACCTCCAAGATCTAGAAAGAACAATCCTAAATGTATATGGAAACAGAAGAAATCCAGAATAACAAATGAGAATTCTGGGCAACAAAGGCAAAGCAGGAGGTATTGCAATCCTGTGACTTATATCACAAAGCTTGACAATAGTTATATTACCATGACAAAAAAAGCATGTTACTGGCACAAAAATGACGAGGTTTAACAGAATAGAGGATGTAAAAACAAGCTCAGGCACATTCTGTCAACAAATCTTTGACAAAGGGCCCCAAAGCTTAGGCTGAAGGAAACAGCCTTTTTACCAAATGGTTCTGGGAAAACTAGTTGTACACATGCAGAAGATTGACCCTAGACCCATATCTATCACCACATATGAAAATGAAATCAAAATGAGTCAAACACCTATATATTAAAACAGAAAAACTTAATCAACAGTTAAATAAAATTGGTAAAGCTCTGGAAGATATAAGCATAGGTAATACCTTTTTTGGGGGGTACCGGGGGTCGATCTCAGGACCGCATGCGCCAGCAGGCGCCTGTGCCGCTGAGCGATATCACCGGCCCTTTTTTCATATGTGGGTTCCGGGAGTCAAACTCGGGCCCTTGCGCTTGCCAGGCAGGCGCTTATGCCACTGAGCCATCTCACCGGCCCCGGTAATGCCTTTTTCAACAGAACCCCAACCAGGGAAGAAATAACATTAAGTATCAACAAAATGGACAATATGATATTTAAAATTCCTACACAGTAAAGAAAACAACAAATAAAAAGAAAAACTATTGAACTGAGAAAAATTTTACTAGCTACTCCTTAGACAAAGGACTAATATCTATAATTTATAAAGAAATAAAAAATATTAGACCTCCCAAAATAAAAGGCCCAATGAGGAAATGAGCAATTGAAAGGAACAGACACTTCTCAGTGGAAGTACAAGTGGTCAATGAAAACATGTTCAACATCTCTGGCCATTATAGTAATGCAAATTAAAATAACACTGAAATTCTATAATACTCCAGAAAGAATGGCTATCATCAAAGAATCAAATAACAAATGCTGGTGATGCTGTGGGTAGAAAAGGAAAGCTTCTACCTTTTTTGTGGAATATAAACTAGTATAATCACTTTGAAAATCAGTATGGAGTTTCCTCAAAAATCTAAAAGTGTAAGTTCCATTTGACCCAGCTATTCCCATTCTAGGTACCTTTGTGAAAGAGATAAAGACATCATATTACAGTGACACATACATGCCCACATTTATAGCAGCAAAACTCCTAATGGCTAAATGTTGGAAGAGGCTTATATGTCCATCAATAGATGAGTGGATTTTTTTTAAATGTGGTATCTGTACACACTTGTGTACTACTTTCCCATAGAGGATAAAACCGTGTCACTTGGAAATAAATGGAAGCACCTATAAACATAATGTTGAACAAAATAAAGCAGACATGCAAGTTTAAATATTTCATGGCTTTTCTTATATCAGAAACCCAAAAGATAAATAATTCAAAAAGAAAAATGGATAACAGGAATCAGGGAGATAGATCTTTTTCAAATGGGAAAGGGCTGTAGTGATGGAAGGAGTGAGAGGGAGGAGGGAGAAAGAGAATAAAAAAGTATTAAGATGTGTTATGTACATGGGCCAACTCTCCACAATTAATTAATCATATGTACTGCAAACACATATTAATAAAAATATATTTAAAAGAACATTCTCTGAAACATAATAGATGTTCATTAAAATATTTTTAATATACTAACTCCCCATGATAAATGTAGTCATTGTGTGCTGAAAATGTGTACTATTAAAAATAAAAATTCTAACTCAAAAATGAAAAGCAATAGTCTAATACTGCAATGCTATTAAAATGCTTAATTTCAGTGAAGAATAAAGGACAAAACTTTAAAAATTAACTGTAGATAGCCAGGCATGGTGTGCAAACCTGTAATCCCAGAAGTTGAGAGGCAGAAGCAGGAGGATCATGAGTTGGAGGCCAGCCTAGGCTACATAATGCATTCAAGGTGAGTGGGAATAGTAATATCCTATCTGAAAAATTAAAAAATTTTAAAGTAAAGATGTTTATTATGGATACACATTGTAGAAAGAAGTAAATTGAGACATAAAAGCACAATGTGGGGGAAATTTTTTAAAAATAGAAATCTTTTTATGTGGTCAAAGTTAAGCTGCTATCAGCTTCAAAAAAACTGTTAAAACTATAAGATATTTTATGTAGGCTCCATGTAATCACACAGAGCAAAAAAAATAATAGATACACAAAATATTAAGAGACATCAATCAAGGTTTAACAAAAACACTTAAAGGAAGACAGCAAAAGAGGAATAATGAAATAAAGAAACTAATAAACATTCAGAAAAGTGAACCAAATGGCAACAGTAAACTCTAAACCATCAATAATTTCTTTAAATGTAAGTAGATTAAAATTTCCAATCAAAAGATAAAAAGTGGCTGAATAGATATAAAACAATAAACAATATCTAACTATATGCTCTATGAGACACTGTGTTTAGCTTTAAGGACCCAAAAAGGCTAAAAGTGAGGTGGTGGAAAAAGATACTTCATACAAGTGGTAACCAAAAGAGTATAGAGGTTGTTATGACAATATAAACTTTAAGTCAAAAAACATCACAAGAGATGTTGGCAATAATAATCTCTCATTATATAGTGAAAAAGGGATTAATACCTGAAGAGAACATAACAGTTATAAATATCTAAGCACCCAATATCAGAACACCTAAACATATAAAGCACATATTAATAGATCTCAAGAGAGAAATAGACAGCAATATAATAATAGTACAAGCATCAAAACTCCTGTTTTAATAGTGAACTAACAAATATACACAGAACATTTCATGCAGTAGCAGTAGAATATCCATACTTAAAGGCACACATTGAATATTCTCCAGAATAAATAAAATGTTAAGCAACAAAATAAGTCTTACCAAATTCAGGAGAACCAATATTCTATCCAGTATCTTTTCTAACCAATGCACTATGAAACTACAAATCAATAACAGATGTAAAATTTGAAAATTCAGAAATATGTGGAAATTAAACAAAGAAATCATGAACAGCAAATACATCAAAAAGAAGGTCAAAGGGAAATTTAAGAAATACATGAAAGCAAACAACAGTAAATGCAAAACTTATGAGACTGAACAAAAGTAGTTAGTTCTAAGAAGAAAGTGTATAGCTATAAGATCCCACATTAAGAAAAGCAAAGGATCTGGGATGAAAAATTTACTATACACCTCAAGGAACTAAAGGGAAAAATAGCAAACTAAATTCAAAAGTAGCAGAAGGAAGGAAGTATAAAAATTAGAGCACAGCTATATTAGAGACTACAAAATCTTTAGAAAAGACCAACAAAATTAAAAGTTGGTTTCTTTAAAAAGATGAACAAAATTTTTAAAAGTTAGACTACTCTGGAAAGAGTGGGCTACAATATACTATAAATGAAAGAAGAGATATTTCATCTGATATCAAAGAAAGAAAATTGAAGAACTCAAAAAATGTACAAATTTAAAATACTTCTAATCATTCAATGATTTAAAGAAGAAATCAAAAGGAAATTAAAAATACTGCATCTTGAAAATAAAAAACAAAATGGGAGGGCTGGTGAGATGACTCAGTGGCATAAGCACCTGCCCGGCAAGTGCGAGGTCCTGAGGTTGACTCCTGGTACCCCCCAAAAAATGGGAACACAGCATATTAAAACTATGGGTGAATCAAAAGCAGTTCTAAGTAGAAAGATCTCAAATAAAATACAACACAATTTAAATAAACCCAGGAATAGCAAATTCTTCAATGGAAGAGAAGACATATTTTGCACAATTTTCATATGTGTGTGTGTATATAATCTTGACATAATGGAGTAGACAATGCAAACACAAAGAAAATGGTAGACTATTCAATTGTCCATGGGACAATATAAAAATGATTAATTGGATACCACAAAAAACAATTCCAAGTGCATTGAAATAATAAATGAGAAGTAAAAATCTAAATATAATTTGAAGGTTCTAGTCCAAAATGAGTTTATGACTACAGGGTATGTAAGCACATCTTAAATAAGAGATAGAACATATAAACAGATACAGTACACCATAAAGGAATAGGTTGATAATTAATCTAGGTTAATATTAAGAACTTTAATCAAAAATCACCATAATGAGAGAAAGCTTTCCAAAAGGGAAATTAAGAGAACAGTCCAATTACCCATAGTATAAAAAATAGTAATACAATTACAAATAAATTTTAAAAAGATGAGACTAGATCATGGAAAACTACAAATCATTGATGAGAGAAAGAGAAGACACAAGTGAAAAGATATCTTTACAAATAAATGAAAATTTATTCTATTACTATGGATTAGAAGTAATATTAAAATACCCACATTACCCAGATAGATCTAGAGAGTCAAAGTAATTCTTCAAAAGTTCCAATGAAATTATTTTTTCAGAACTAGAAAAAAATATACTAAGATATTTGTGGTACCACAAAAGATGCTGAATAGCCAAAGAAATCTTGAGAAAGAAGAAAACACTTGGAAGCATCACATGTTTTGATTATAAAATGTATTACAAAGCTAAAATAATTAAAATATTATGAAACTGCCATGAAAATAGATATACTCACCAAAGTAACAGAATAGATAGCAATCCCTCCCCAAACCCTATCCATATTCAGTCAACCTATCTTTGACAAGGATGTCAAGAATATTCAATTGTGAGAGGATAAACTCTTCAATAAGTGGTTATGGAAAAACTGGATATCCACATGAAAAAGAAGACAAATATCTTACACCATATACAAAAAGCAACTCAAAATGTATTAAAGATTTTAATGCATATGTAACTCCAAGAAGAAAGGCTTCATGACATTGGGCTCTTCAATGATTTCTTGCATATGACAGCAAAAACAAAAGCCACAGGAGAAAATTAGACAGTGGGGCTACATAAAGCTAAAAAGTTTCTGCACAGCAAAATCAAAAATTAACAGTGTGAAAAGCCAACCTCAATGGAATGGTACTAAATATTTGCAAATCTTATATCTGAGAAGGTATTGGTATAAAAATACATAAGAAAAACTCTATAAGTCAATCCTGCCCCAAAATACAACTTGATTATAAAATGAGCAAATGATTCAAATAAATATTTATTCAAAAAAGACAAACAAATGCTCAACATAACTAAACATCAGGTAAATGAAAACCAACACTACAATGCAATATTACTTCACAACTGCTAGGATGATTATTATTTTTAAAAAAATTACAATTGTTGACAAGGGTGTGGAGGAATTGGAGTTCTTTTTTTTTTAGGAGTAGGAAAATTTATTGTGTAGAAGAAATGGGGAATAGTTATAGCTCCTGAGAGACAGGAGGGGTCCTGAATGGGTTGTCTAGAATTGGAGTTCTTGTATACTATTTCGGGGAATGTAAATTAATGCAGCCACTGTAGAAAACAATATGACAGCTCTGCAAAACATTGTTTGTCCTATTTAATAAATATCTGCTGTATGACAATATTAGTTTTGTCTTAGTGTTTATACTATAATTATAGATTTCTTTTCCAAGGACAAAAGTGGAACATTAATAGTTCTTATGGTATTTAAATATCTGATTTGTTTTGGACAATATTACTGTTTCTGATTTACATGACATTCCCAGGGTTTCCTGATTGTTGCTATTAATAAATTATTCTCTGTATGCCAATACCCAGATTACCTTAGTGATATTAACAATATATCAGTCCCTTCCCAGAGAACTGGGTCCTTGGCCAATTGCAATGCATCCTCCCCTCCCAAATAAACAGAGGTAGACAGATCTTGAGATGCAGACAAAGACTATATTTAACCATGTCATGAAAGCATCACTTAAAAGCAGACTGACCAAAGAGAATTCCATACTAGTAACAAAGATCTTCAACTATAACTGACTTCAAACTTAAGCATAAAACAAAACAAACAAAAAACAATAGAAAATATGGGAAAACAAGGCAACAAAATGCCTCTAAATCTCCCAAATTCCCCAAAGCTAATCCATGGGTCATTGAGGGGGAGGAAAGCAAAAGCCACACTCCAAATTATTTGGAAAAATAACACAGGAGATTAAAAAAACAAATCAATAAGATGCTCAGCAGGCTCACAGAAGATATAACTAAACAGACAATGGATACAATAAACAAAATGATCAGGGAGCTTACAAAATATACTAATAAAATGCTAACTGAGCTAGACAAAACAGTACAAAACATGAATGACCATTTTAGCTAAGAATTAGAGTCCATGAAAAGGTTGCAAATAGACAGTCAAGAGATTAAAAGTTATATTAAAATTATAACCGGCACAAGTAACTAATGTGAGGACAGAATATCAAAATTAGAAGTTAGTAATATTTTCAAAAATGATTACCTAGTGATATTTTAAACACAAGAGAGCATGAAAAATGGTTCCAACAGCTGTCAACAGATGATGCAAAGAAGACTAATCTAAGATTAATTGGAATTAGTAAAAAATCTGAAAATAGCACAAGTATTAAAAACCCATTTACAGAAATAATAGCAGAAAACTCTCCAATATACGGGAAGAATTAAACATTCAGTGAAACATATAAGACCCCAAATAGACACAATCAAAAGAGAACCTCTACACTTCACATCTTAGTCAAAATCCCAGAAGTCCAACATAGGGACTTCTTAACCCAAATCTTAAGGGCCAGGAAATCATGAAATGTTTCAAGCCCTAAAAGATAATGCTTTTCAACCCAGAATTAAACATTCAGCAAAACTGTTCCAAAATTGATGGAGAAATAAGATATGTCCTTTACAATAAGCACTTCAAGAAACTTATGACCTCCAAACCAGTACTACAAAAAAATTCTCAAGGATATCTTAGAAAGAAACAACAAAGCCAACAATGCCAAAAAAAAATCTAATGGAATGAGTATACCGGGCACGGTGAGCAGTTAAGCAGAAAAGAAAAAGAAAAGAAGAAAAAAAGAAAAGAAAAGAGAAAAGAAAAGAAAATCAGCAATGACAAAATAACACAGTAAGTCAATAACTTTCAGTAATAACTATCAATGTGAATGGTCTTAATTCTCCAATATAAAGACACAGATTGGTAGAATGGATCAAGAAACAAAACCCAACATTATACACTGTACAAGAAACACATTTAGGGCCGGTGAGATGGCTCAGCAGCGTAAGTGCCCGCCTGGCAAGCGCGAAGGCCCAAGTTCAACTCCTGGAACCCACATATGAAAAAAATGCGGGTGATATCGCTCAGCAGCACGGGCACCTGCTGGCACGCAAGGTCCTGAGGTCGACCCCTGGTACCCACAAAAAAAAAAGAAACACAGTTAACCTGAAAAATATATAGAGATTAAAAATCAAAGAAGGCTGGTGAGATAGCTCAGTGGCATAAGCACCTGCCTCACAAGCACAAGGTCCTGAGTTTGACTCTTGGTACCCACATAAAAAAAAATCAAAGAATGGAAGACAATATTCCACACAATAGGAACCCAGAAAAAAGGAATAGATATTCTAATTTCAGACAAAGTGGATTTCAAGCCAAAACTGATAAGAAGAGGCAAGGAAGGTCACCACAAGTTGTTAAAGGGACATAAAAATCAGATAAACATTAACACAATTATAATGTCACAAATAGATCAACTAGAAAAAAATCAATATGGAAAAATCTGAGTTATACCAAACCAAATGGACATAATATTTACAGAATGTTCCTTCCAGCAACAAAGGTACACACATTCTTCTCAGTGGCACATGGAACGTTCTCCAAAATAGATCACGTGCTAGCCCATAAAGCATGGTTAAGTAATTGCAAAAGAATCAAAATTATCCCACACATATAATCAGATCATAGGGCAATGAAACAAACAATCATTGGCAAAAGAAATTGTAGAAATTATGCAAACACATAGAAGTTAAACAATACCTTCTTTAATAATCAATGGGTCACAGATGAAATCAAAAAAGAAATTGGACAGTTCTTAGAATCAAGTAATAATGCCACTAGCATACCAGAACCTGTGGGACACCATGAAAGCAGTCATAAGAGGGTTGCTTATAGCTGTGAATACCCACATCGGAAAAACAGTGAGTCCAAAGAAATAACTTATTGATAAACCTCAAGGTCCTAGTAAACAGGACCAGTCCCAATCCAAAGCTAGTACAAGGAAGGAAGTTATCTTTATAATTTCATAAAAAATAATGAAATTGAGACAAAAATTACAAAGTATCAATGAATCAAAGAGCTGGTTTTTTGAAATAAACAAAATAGACAAACTTCTACCCAATCTTACCAAAAAAAAGGAAAGACCAAAATCAAAGCAACTAAAAATTAAAAAGCCCAAATCACAATGGACTGTCAAAATCCACAAGATTATTAGCGACCTATTTGAGAACCTGAAATCTAGTATAATGGAGATTTCAGAAGAAATGGTAAATTCCTAGATACATATGATCTACCAAAGTTGAACTGAAAAGACATTTAAAACTTACTAATCCAATATAGGACTATGAGATTGAAGTAATAAATAAAATTACCAAGAAAAACCAAGATCCTGATGGATTCAATACCAAATTCTATAAGAACTTTAGGAAAGATATAATGCCAATACTCTTCAAAATCTCTCAAGAAATTAAATGGAAAGGAGTACTCCCATTGTCATTCCAGGAAGCTAGCATTACCCTGATTCCAAAACAACAAAAGGACTCAGTCAAGATAGGCCTATCTGTGTAATGAACATAGATGCAAAAATCCCCCAAAAAGTACTGGGAAACAGAATGAAAGAAATCATCAAAGCGATTATACGTACATCACGATTAGAATAATTCATCCAAGGAATGCAATGATGGTTAACATACAGAAATCTATGAATGTAATATATTATATAAACAGAAACAAGAACAAAACTCACATGATCATCTCAGATGATGCAGAAAAAGCCTTTGACAAAATACGACATTCGTCCACTAGAAAAACCCTTATCTCAACCTGAGAAATGCCATTTATGACAGACCAATGGCCAACACCATATTAAATTGGGAGAAGCTGAAAGCTTTCCATCTAAAATCAGGAAAAAGACAAAGATGTCTTACTGCTGTCACTACTATTGTGCAATATAATTCTTGAAACATTAGCCAGAGAAATTAGGCAAGGAAACATAATAAAATGAATACATACAGGAAAGAAAAAGTCAAATTATTATTTGCAGATGACATGATCCTCTACATAGAGGATGAAAAAAATTATACTGAAAGACTCATACAATTAATAACTGAATTCAGTAGCATAGCAGGAAAAAAAGTCAACAACTAAAATCTACAACACTCCTGTACACCATTAAAGAACTCACTGAGAACAAAATTAAGAAAACGATAGCATCAAGAATAATCAAATTCCTAGGAATTAAGCTAACAAAGGAAGACAAAGAGTTCTGCAATAAAAACTACAGTACTCTACAAAAGGAGATCAAAGAGGACATCAGAAAATTAAAAGATATCCACTGTTCCTGGAGAGGCAGAACCAATATAGTCAAAATTCCCATACTTCTAAAACTGATATACATATTTAATGCAATCCAATACTATTTCTCACAATTAGAAAAAACAATCCTTAAAATTCATATGGAACCAGAAGAGATTTAGAATACTAAAAGCAAGCCTGGACAATAAGAGCAAGGAAGGAGATATCACAACCCCAGACTTCAAGTTAAACTACAAAGCTACAGTGACAAAAACAGTATGGCACTGCCAAAAAATAGAAATATGTGGATCAATGGAACTAAATAGAAGATGCAGAAACAACTCCGGGCCACCTGATCCTTGACCAAGGGATCAAAACTATATGCTGGAGGAAAGATAGTCTCTGACAAATGGTGTTAGGAAAACTAGCTAGCCACATGCAGAAGATTAAACCAATACCCATATCTTTCATCATATACTAAACTAAAATCAAAATGCATCAAATATTAAAATAGAAGCAATTATTCTAATGGAAAATAAAATAGGCAAAACTTTTGTTGACATGGGGGTATTGAAGGATTTTATGAATGGAACACCAATTGCAGAAAAATAGTACCAGGAATCAACAAATGGAATCATACCAAATTAAAAAGCTTCTGCACAGGAAAGGAAAAAACCAACAGAGTGAAGAGGCAACCTAAAGAATGGGAAAATTTTTCCTAGCTATTCCTCAGATAAAGACAACATAGTATAGCAGTACACAAATACCCGTGTTTATAGCAGCACAATTCACAATATCCAAATCTTAGAAGTGGCCTATATGTCCACCAGCAAATAAATGGATAAAGAAAATGTGGTATTTATACTCGATAGACTAATACTCTGTCATAAAGAATGATACACTTGTCATTTGTAGAAAAACTAATAAACCTTGAGACTATAAGTTGTTTTATGCATTAGACTACAAGGTTAAATATCACATGGTTTGTCTTATATAAGAAACCCAAAATACAAATAACAAAATAAAATTAGATAATTAATAGGAAATAGTAAGATAGATTTTCTGCATATGAGAAGAGGATGAAGAGTTAAGCAATAGGGAAGAGGGACAAGGGGTGAGTAGAATAAAAATGGGAATTATCATGTAATACGTACATGTACTAATAAAAACTTTAATTAAAAAACAAAAATAATTTTGTAAGTTATACAAATTTCATTATTTACTTTAAAATGTAACATAAACTTAAAAACTATATGTTTTCCTTTTATTACAGTTATATTATGTATCATAGATTTAGATGTGAGGTATTCTTTTTTGTGTTACTTTCAAAATAATTTGTATATATTTTTATATATTTGTATATATTTTTTTATTTTCCTTCAATTTGCAACTATATTAAACATGTTTCTTAATTTCTGAATAATGACTGTTATTTTCTGTTATTTTTAAGATGTTGATTTCTAGATTTATTCATTATTTTTTAGTATAGACCATAAATCTTTACTTTTTGATATTTATTAAGGTTGTCATTTTTGCCAAGTACATAACATTCTTTGTAAATATTCCTTTCTCTGGAGAGAAAAAAACGTACTCCATAGTACGCAAAGGGTTTTACATATGCAAATACAGATATATATTTAGTCTTGCAACTTATTTTCTCATCTGCAATTTTCCCCTCAATGGTCTTTTATCTCTACCCCTGTTTCTCATTGATCCATCTCAGTGTACCATTCCCCCATGTTTCTTGGCCATTTTGGATGGCAATGTGGATTAGTCATGTGGTTCAGCCTTGTTTGTCTACCCTTTTCTTTTCCAACTGATGTCATGGACACAAGGAAATCTCACCTACATAAAGAAAAGCTAAAGTCTTTTCTTTCAGGTAACATATGTGCCTCCTCCCATTTCTCTTCTAAATTGGATTGGATCTGCCCCATTTCTTTTAACAGATATTCAGATAATTAAAGGACACATGCCTGAGTCTGTGCTCTTCAAATAGACAAAAGTGACTGACAATGCCTTTTAAGAAATATGCCCTTACTCAGGCTCTAACCCTAGGAATATTTGACTTCAGAAAATCTTTCTTCCTCTACTTATCAGAAATGAGAGAAATTGCTTTCGGTGTCTTGACCCAAAGCCTAGGACAGGAACCCCACCTAGTGAATACTTTTCAAAATGTTAGATAGATTGGTTCCTGGATGGCCATCCTGCATGAGGGCAGTGTCAGCTACAGTTATGCTAACAGAACAAGCTATGAAACTAACTTTTGGGCAAACACTATATGCCCTGATTTCCCTTCATGTCAGGGTTATTCATGAGACAAAAGTTTACTTGTGGTTAACAAGGGAATGACTTACCAAGTACAGGCCACTTTTCTAGACACCCCCGAGATGACCATAAAGACTGCTCTACTTTTAATACTGCCTCAATGATGCCCACAGACTAAGGTTAGGCAGTCTTGTGTACAGGTGATTTCCTAGGCTTATGTATGCAGCAAGGACATCAGTGACCTGCCCCTCCAAGACTCTGAGGATGTGTGGTTCACTGGTGGAAATAGTTTTATCCAAGAAGGACTTCAAAAGGCAGGTTATGTAGCTGTCAGTTCACAACAGGTCACTGAGGCCAGACTCCTTTCCCCAGGGACTTCTGTTCAAAAAGCAGAGCTCATAACTGTTACTTGGGAGCAAATATTAAGAAAAGACAGGGGCCGGTGAGATGGCTCAGCGGCATAAGTGCCTGCCTTGCAAGCGCGAGGGCCTGAGTTCGACTCCCGGAACCCACATACGAAAAAGGGGCCGGTGATATCGCTCAGCTGCACGGGCGCCTGCTGGCGCGCGAGGTCCTGAGGTCGACCCCCCGGTACCCACAAAAAAAAAAAAAAGAAAAGACAAACAGCTAAATATTTATACAGATTATGCCAATTATGCCTTTCTGGTGCTATATGCACATGCAGCTATCTGGAAAAAAAGGGCTTATTAACTAATAAGCAATCATGCCTAAAGCACAAGGAAGAAATTCTCCAATTCCTGGAGGCAGTCTATCTTCCCAAGCAGGTTGCTGTCATTCATTGTAAGGGACTCCAAGAGACATATCTAAAGTCTCCTTGAGAAATAGCACTGAGAAGCAAAAAGGGCAGCCTTACAGCCCCTCAAGACCCTAATCTTATTGCAGTTTCCTGAGAAACCATTAGAACAAGTCTATACCCTCCAGTAAGATAAATGGGCCTTGAAACAAGGGGAAATCTTGCCTCACCAATGCCTACAGGCTCAGATGTTAGCCAGTCTTGTGTACAGGTGATTTCCCAGACCTATACAAGCAGGCAGGACATCAGAGACCTGCTCCTCCAAGATAGTGAAGAGGTTTTTAGAAAACTCTTGGTGGTATTTAGAAAATAAACTGGTCCTTCTTCAAGGGACACAGTAGAAAGCTATAAAAACCCCTCATGGTTATTTCCATATGGAAATAGATGCTACATAGAGTTGATCACTTGAATTTTTACAGGATTAGAACTAGAGGCAACCACCCAACATGCCGGCAAAGCTTGCCCATTCTGTTCCTACAATAACGCTGGCAAGCCCAGACCACCTCCATTGTTAGAACCTTTACAGGAAGAGTGACATACCCTGGGGAAGACTGGCAATTAGACTTTACACACATGCCACCATTTGGGGGATTTAAACAAATTTTGGTCTTAACACATTTAATGGCTGGGTTAAGGCTTCCCTACCTGTTCAGAGAAGGCTACGGAGGTAGTCAAGATGCTCCTCAAAGAAATCATCCCCCCATTTGGACTACCCCAGTCTGTTCAAAGTCACAGTGGACCTTTATTTACTTCTTACATAACTCAAGGGATATCAAAGGCTTTAGAAATAATGTGACATCTCCATTCTGCATGGAGACATAAGTCCTCTGAAAAGGTGAAAGAGCCAACCAGACCCTAAATTGAACTCTGGTAAAATTTTGCCAAGACAATTCTGAGTCTTGGCTCCAATTACTACCAATAACCCTCATAAAGGTTCCAAACACCCCCAAAACTGGACTAAATATAAGTCCATTTGAGATGTTATGCAGGAGGCCTTTTCTATCTTCTGATGTGGTAGTGGGCCCAGAGCCCACAAAACTCTTACAGTAGTTTATTAATCTGGGCCAAGTACAACAATCTATCCAACTATATGAGAACAAATTGCTGCCAGCTCCTGGCCCAGGGGGACCATCTATTGTCCATCCTGGGAACCAAATGCTCATTAAAATTTGGAAAGAAGAGACTCCTGTAGATCAATTAAAACTAAAATGGAAGGCTGGTGAGATAGCTCAGTGGCATAAGTGCCTGCCTGGCAAGTGCGAGGTCCTGAGTTCGACTCCCAGTACCCACATACAAAAAAAGGGCCAGTGATATCGCTCAGCGGCAAGGGTGCCTGCTAGCATGTGAGGCCCTGAGGTCGACCCTCGGTACTCACAAAAAAAAAAAAAAATGGAAGAGCCTTTTTTCAGTGATCCTTGCCACACTTACTGCAGTAAAGATGACAGAGATAGATAGCTGGATTCACCTTCCTAGGGTAAAGCCATCTACATTTGAAGTGTTTGAGAAAAAAGACCTCCTCAATGAAGGAAGCTACTCTTGTGAACCTCTGGAATACCTGAAGTTCCTCTTCAAAAACCAACTCTTTAGTACTGCTTTGTGTGCAGTTAACTATAGTTACTAATGACCCCTAATCTACCACAACTTAAATGGGCACTGTTAGAGTTTCTGTGTAGATGTTCCCCCCAAAGCCTCATGAGATCATAGGTGGAGCTTTTCAGAGGTGGCTGTATCTGGAGTGTGTGGTGCTGGGATCAAGGGTGTCTGATTACTAAATTAGTCCACTAATTGGTTTGGCATAGTTCTGGGTAGGAGTAAGAGTGCCCCACCCTGGGTGTCAGTGCTACCTGCCCTAAGGTTGGGTAGGCTGGGTAAGGTATAAAGGATAAAAAAGAGGATCCATGGTTGTTGCTTGTTTCTGCTGCTGCTTGTCTTTGGCTTCCTCCTGCCTGCTCTGTGATGCCCCTCTGCCACACCACCCAGGCTTAGAGCCAGCTGATTATGGATTGAAACCTCTACAAACTGTGAGTTAAATAAACTTTTTCTCCTTTAACTTTGGGTGCTGGGTATTTTGTCTCAGCAATGAGAGAAAAGTAACTAAGACAGAATTTAGTACCAGAAGTGGGGTCATTGCTGTGACTGTTCCTGACCATGTGGTTTAGGAGCCTTTGTAAAAGGCTTGTGAGAAGAGTTTGGAAAGGTTTGGAAATGTCAGCTGGAGAAGCAGCCCTAGAATGCCTGAGGCTGTACTTGATAGGAGATTCTGGTTAGTGCTCAGAAAACCATAATGATGATAGAAATTCTGCCAGAAAAGACCAGGCTCAAACAGTTTCTGTTGGGAAGAAGGACTGCACTGCTTGTCGGACTACAGAGGATGTGTGTTATGCCTTAGCAGAAAGTTTGCATGCATTTTGCTCATATGCAGAGACTTTGCCTGAGACTAAGATTAAGGGCAACAGACTAATTAATCTTCCAGAAGAAATTTCTATGCAGTCTAAGTTTGAAGCAGTGGCATGGTTACTGTCAGGGGCTTTTAACCAGATTTATGTTGAGAACCAAAAGCAAAGAGTACAGCAGAATGATTTAAAATGTTTTGAGTTTGGCCAGAAAGGAAGCTCCAGTAAAATTCTTCACATATTGATACTAACTCCATTTTTATTGTCTTCTGACAGTTTTTTTCAACCTAGCTGGCAAGCCACAACATCCCAAGGTAGTCAGACAGCACATAATCCCCAGTGGATAGGACCTATAGCCCCTTTCAGCTGGAAGTAGCTATATGAAGACAGAGACTTTCACATCCACAGAATTCCATAAAGAATTATGTGTGTTTATGTCTCTCAGGGGGAAATAAGGCAGGAGATTGAGGTGTGGCCAACTGGTTGATCAAGTGGGGATGATCCTTCAATCATGAAGATCCAGGACACATGCCCAGAAAACCTGGGCCTGGCACCAGGGACCAATCAGAAAGTGTTAATTTAAATTCTTCTGGCATGAAATCAAGCCAGTTTTTAATAGGGAGGCCTAGATCTGATATCAGCCTGAAGAATAGGAGATAAACAAGATGTCTATCATTAACCTCATGTCTCTCTATGAGCTCTGTTGCCCACTCTCACTCTGCAGAACACAATTGTTCCCTACCTTTTATTGGCCCTCTCTCATTCTGAAAAGCATACTTCTTTTCTTATTTTCAGTAAATGTAGAACCTTACTACCTTTTTCAAAGGTTTTATACAATTTTTTGTTCAAAACACCAAGAACCTGGAAAGAATCCCTGAAAGAGTCTAAAGGACCCCAGAACTCAGTATCATATTCACTTTTTTTTTTGTGGGTACCGGGGGTCGACCTCAGGACCTCACGCGCCAGCAGGCGCCCGTGCCGCTGAGCGATATCACCGGCCCCTTTTTCGTATGTGGGTTCCAGGAGTCAAACTCGGGCCCTCGCACTTGCCAGGCAGGTGCGTACGCCGCTGAGCCATCTCACCGGCCCCCCATATTCACTTTTTAAAGGCTTTAACCCCTCAATATGATCAGATTAGCAACACCTGAGTTTTGGACGGTGCATATTCAAAGAATAGCATTCTGCCACTTGATACCCAAAATTCCTATCCTTCTTACATACACAATACATTCATTCCATTCCTATACCCCTCAAAGACTTAACTCTTTCCAGCATCAATTCTAAGGTCCAAAATTCAGAGTCTTATCCACAACAGATATGGGTGAGACTCAAAGGTTTGATTCATCTTGAGGAAAATTTACCTTCAGCTGTAAGTCTATGAACTCAAACAAGTTATATCCATTCAAAATACAGTGGTGGGACAGGCATAGGGTAAACATTCTAAATCCAGGAGGAAAAAAGAAAGAGATAACAAGTCCAAATAAGTGAAAATTACATTAAGTCTTAAATCTTGAGAATAATCTTTTGTAATTCTGTGTCTTACCTTCTGGACACAGTGGGGTGGGAGTTGTATGCTCAAAGATTCAGGCAGCTGTTCTCCTATGACTTTGCTCAGTGTAGCCCATAGTTTATTTCTCATGCATGGAAGTTGCATGCCTATGACTCTCCATGGCTGTCACTACAAACTGCTGGCTCTATAGTTTGGGGGTCTTGAGGGTGGTCTTTTTCTCTTGTGGCTTCACTGGGTACTGCTCAGTTCAGGATTCTCTGCATCAGTTCCAACCCTACAGTTCAACAAGGAAATGCTTTAGACAAGGCTCTCTGCAGCTGCTCCACCTCTGCAGCAGGTCTATGACTGGGCCCTGGGACTCTCTGAGGTGTCCTGTGTAATTGATGTGGAGATAGCCATCTCTCCCTAGTCTGTGCTCTCTACGTGCCTAAGGAATTAGCACAATGTGGATGCTGCCAATGTTCATCATGTGCACCATTCATGTCAGTGGTCAAAATTGCATCTCAACGCACTTAAGCCATAGCTGGGGCAGCCAAGGATTAGCACATACCAGACTGGAGTAGCAACAAGTCCCAAGGTCCCATGAGTGCTCAAGTCCCTCACTTTAAACCATTCTGTCCTCAAGGCCCTCGCATTATGAGTTTGTGATAGGTGTTGCAGTCCTGAAATTCTCTGAATTGTCTATAGGCTCATTATCCCATTGTCTTGATGAATAGCCACAGGGTCTATCTATAATACACTCCTTATCAAATGGTTCCCTCAGCTACACCTTTGGATTTCTCTCCTACACATGCTTTTTATACTGTTTATGTGGCTAGGTAGGGAGTTTTCCCAATCTTTATATTCTTTTTTTTTTTCCTTTTTAGTTGTAAATTCCTTCTTATGTCCTTTCTGTCTTGGCATCTTTGACTATAATTGTAACCAGCACTGCAAATTGGAATAAAAGATTTCTTTCCCTTTAGAAACAAGTGGCTTCTCCAAACTTCATCAAGGCCTGGGTATAAATGTTGTGGTGGATTAACAAATGGTCAACTTGTAACACCAAGCTGAATTGAAGTGTGGTTCTGGGTGTGGAAGGCCCACCTGAGGATTGTTGCCAACAGCATAAAAAGGAGAACTGGAGGGGAAGATGCTGTGCTGTTGATTTTCCTGGAGAAGCTTGTCACACTGGTTTTCCTGATATGAACTCAGCTGTTTTCATCATCAGAGAAGCTTGGGTCCTTGCTGTCACTGAGGATGGCTGCAGTTCTTTTCTGGGAGCTCTGGTCCTTAGCTTGTGCTTCAATTCCTGGCTCCAGGGCAGATTCCTCAGCCTGCTGGCACAGATCCTTCATCCTGCTGGTGCAGACTTTCTAGCTCCCACCACTGACATTTGGGCCTTCCCAAGATCCTCGATACAGACTTGCATGAGACATTGTCATGGGCTCTAAGCCATTGGACTCATGGAGGTCATTACCCTGGGCTCTAGATCTTCAGCTGGACTTGTGCAGGACATTGCCATAGGATCCAGGCCCTCAGTTAGATTTCTTGTGTTTCTAGCATTTGACTCTTTGGGTGAATATTGTAAAATAATCCTATAAATAATTCATCCTGTATTAAATCTATTCCCTTGTAAACGCTGACTACAACAAATGGCTCCCCCACCTCTCCTCAGCCCAGATGAGCAGAATACACAGATACTGACATGAGGAGGTTAAGGTCAATTTCATTTCCTTGGGAAAGGGAGAGAGAGGTCTGGGTCCAGGAAGGGATGGAGTAAGCCTGAACATGAGTATTGTTCCACTGTATCCCCTCTCCCCATTATTGCTTGCTAAAAAAAGATCCCAACACAGCTATACATAATAAGATGATGATTTGAGGCAAATAAACCCCTCCATTTTTATAGAGTAGCTCCTAAAAGTGGCTTGTCCATTGATGTTACCAGGTTTTGGGTTTCTCGCCTCTCCTGGAGTAAGGTTCCAGGTTCTTCCCATTTCAAACAAAGAATTCAACAAAATGTGCAAAAAGCAGTGAAAAATTTTATTTGAAAAAGTAAAAGTAAAGAGTGAAGGAGAAACTGGCTCTGCAGAGTGCACTTGGGCTGAGTGAAAGAGGAAAAGGCAAGATAAAAAACACCCTGGAGAAAGCAAGGCAGCCTATCTTGAGGAAATCCATGATACCAACTTCTTCTTGCTGTCTGTGTCCTTCTGTACTGTCCAAATCTCAAGGAAACCCACAAGAACTTCTACATATGGGTCCTGAAAGGTGGTGCTGGGATTCCATGTCTCAGGCTAATGTCAGGTCTAGGCCATCCTATTGAAAACCTTCTCAGAGTTCTCAGAACAGAACTCTGTGTGCAGGGTCCTGGGAACTGTTCCATGCCTATGTTCTGGGATTTTGTAATTAACAGATCACACCTACTTTCCCAGCTTTGTCATGCCCTAATCTCTTATGTCACCATCTCTTTGCAGGTAGCTTTCAATAAATCCATTTCCTTTTTGTAGAAATATATGGCCTCCTTAGATTTGATCAGCAGTGAGCAAACAATCCTGAGTGTATAAACCTGACTGGTCAGTAACATAAGCAGATAAGAAAAACCATATACCATCCAGGTACTTAGCTGCATAGAGATTTCTTCTACCAAATATTCTACTTCATTGCTCTTGAGTTTTGTCTCCCATAAAGTTTCAAGACATGGACAAAATTCAGCCAAATTCTTTTGTAACTATATCAAAAATAGTCTTCCCTTTAACTTCCAATATGATGCTCCTTTTTTCCATCTAAAACCTCACCAGAATGGCCTTTATTGCCATATTTCTATGAATATGGCATTCATAGCCACTTTAATAATTGGTGAGATTTAGACTTTCTCAATACTGTAGGGACAGAGGGCCCCATAAGTAGTGAAAAGATTGGATGATGCCCTCCTTGAGATTTGTTAAAAGTTGATGGAAGGCTGGTGAGATGGCTCAGCGGCATAAGTGCCTACCTGGCAAGTGCGAGGGCCTGAGTTCAACTCCAGGAACCCACATATGAAAAAAAGGGCTGGTGATATCACTCAGTGGCACAGGCACCTGCTGGCATATGAGGTCCTGAGGTCGACCCCTGGTACCCACAGAAAAAATAAAAAAAAGTTAATGGAGCCAGGTGTGGTGGCACAAGCCTCTAATCCCAGCACTCAGGAGGCTGAGGCAGGAGGACTGTGTTGAGTTCCAGGCCAGCCTGGGCTACATAGTGAGTTCAAGAACAGCTGGAACTACATGGGGAGAACTCATACAGAAAAAAAGAAAGAAAGAAAAACAAAAGAAAATAATTTAATGGAGAGACTTACTAAGGGTGACTAGAGGTGGTCTCTGTCTCTGCACATTAGGCTCAAGCAATTAGAAAGACAAAGGCAACTAGATTAGAGCCATCAGAAAGACAAAGTCAAAGAAACTAAACTCAGTAATGTCCCAGGTAGCATGGGTAACATAGGCCACTTTACTTAATCCTTAAATCTACCTGTCCTTAAGCCTCCCACCTGTAATTCTAGCCTTCACCAACAACAGGAAAGGTCATGTGACTGGAAGAAATCCAAGGGGAGGACGAACCCAGCCATGGAGCCAATCAGATTCCAGGAGTGTACATGGGGGAAGAAATGCAATAAAAGGAGCTGCAGACAGGATAAAAGTATTACCTCTTGAATACTTTTCCTTGTCTAAAGTAGCTCTCTCTACCTATATATTTCTCTCTCTCTTTCCCCTTTCCTCACCTTCGAATAAATCATCTGGTTTTATTTTAAGCTCTGCTTCTTTAGTTTGTTTACTGATATTGGGTTTAGGATTTGTTGGGAGCTGCATGTTTCAACAGAGCAGTGGCATGGCATGGCATGGAGTGGTATTCACCCTTCCCCAGATGTTATAATACCTTTACTCTTCTTATGAGTTCTCACCAAAATATCCCTTAATTCTCCATTTAGGATAGTCTGGGATTTTCCAGCATTCAATCTATTATCCAGTTCCAAAACTCCTTTTACATCTTCAAATATTTGTTATAGCAAAGTGTGACTACCCTGGTATCAATTCCTGTCTTATTTCACTTTGTGATGCTATAACAAAATATAGACAGTACCCTGTTGCATGATGTAGAAGTGATATACCAAGGAAAACTATAACTTAATCTAGAATTTTGACCTGTTTCCAAGCTAGAAGCATGTGGTACAATGCTCTCTCACACTGCGGTATAGCAGCAGTGAGCCTCAGTTTTCAGTCAACCTTATGATCATAAGCTAAATATTTGATAATCTACAGCATACTGTGCTGCTTGCTAAGCTATAATGTTTGGCAGGGTAGATATATTAAATGCTCTTTGACTTACTATATTTTCAGTTTACAATGAGTTTGTTGGAATGCAGCTATATTGTAAGAAGTGGAGCATCTGTACCTGAAACAGGATGATTTATAAAGAAAAGAAACTTATTTTTCACAGTCCTATAAGCTGTGAAGAGAGTGCATTCGCATTCTCATCTTACTTTTCACTAGCTTGGGAGATGCTGGAGAATAGACCTGATGACATAGGGTGATTATACAATAGACAAAAATTTTGACTTACTTTCTGCTTTTAGAACTAAAATCATCTCATGAGATACAGTAAAATCTAAGGCCCAGAGGCTCATAGCTAAGTTGAGAACTCAGGAGAATATACTAAAATCAATTCTCAGTAGAAGTCAATGGTGGCAGACTACCACTATAGACCAGGCAACTCCTCCTTCTTGATGAGTAGGCCTTTTTAACACCTTGGAATTTAAAACTAATCCAGACAATGTGGGAGTAAAACACCCCTGAACTAGCTGGGAATTCACTGGAAGAAAAACAAAATATTTGGTTTTAGCTCTAAAAGCAAGAAGTCAAAATTTTTGTCTACTGTATAATCACCCTAAGTCATCAGCCTATAGGACTGTGAAAAATAAATCGGTTGACATCTTTTTTGTTTTCCTGTTGTCATAGTAGGTCTTTGTGATGCTGTGCCTGCCTGTTTGCCTGTCAGACCATCAATATGCTCTATGATTTTTTTTTGTTTGCCTGGTTTCCTGGGCAGAAAAATTTTGTTTTTACTCTGTTATAAATGATCCTTTATGAGTTCTAGTACCAGTCTTCTAAGAAAATTTCTCTGTGACATTTTGCACTTGTTATTTTCTTTCTAAATTATCAAACTATACTACACATGTTTAAGATCAAGTAAAATACAATCACTGGCCAATGCTTTGTATTTCAAGTGACATCATAGATGCTGCATAACTCATCAATGACATCTACTTCACCTCTAGTATTGTTGTAGAAAGTTACCATCTCAGACTTTCATTTTGTCAAGGTTTCCCTATCAATATTTCCATCATGGTGCAATGTTGTCATCAGCAGTACCAGTTTTTTTCTTTGCCATATATGAGGTCAATGTTATATCTTTCTGAAATCCAAGGATTGTACTATACAATTCTCTGTCTTGAAACTGCAGCATTTTATTTGGAATTTATGCTTTGTTCCTGCGTACAGTTCCTGCAGTGGTCAACATGTGCTTTTTTGGCAAATATAACATCAATTGGAAACCAGTAAACCAATTGTTGAATGTCACATTCTGATTAGTTTGGGAGATGGGAGCAACAAGTCTGTTCATATCATTCGGTTTATTACTATACAAATGAAGACCTGGTGGCCAACTTCCAGGATAAATTTTTGTTTTCTTTACTTTTTCTCTCTTTTTTTTTTTTTTTTTTTTTTTTTTTTTTTTTGTGGGTACCGGGGGGACGACCTCAGGACCTCGCGCGCCAACAGGCACCCGTGCCGCTGAGCGATATCACCGGCCCCTTTTTCGTATGTGGGATCCGGGAGTCGAACTCGGGCCTTCGCGCTTGCAAGGCAGGCGCTTAAGCCGCTGAGCCGTCTCACCGGCCCTTTTTTTTTTTTTTTTTTTTTTGAGACAGGGTCTCACTATGTAGTGCAGACTGGCCTTGAACTCACAGTCTCAGTCTTCCAAGTGCTGGGTGTGCCGCCACACCTGACTACCAGCATAAATTTCTAAATTGAAAGCACAATAAAACTTCACATCTACAAGGGCATAAAATTTGGGGGGATATACTGCCTGAAGCTATCCTAACGATGAAATGTTGCAAGATGTTCATCAATAGTCATGTATTCAGGTGGTATGTAATTTACTTGACAATTACCACAAACCTCTCAAACCATGAGTGGATAGCAGCCTGATTATCACTTCTTTTTCTTTCTTGGTGGGTGGCTTTGTCCTCAAACCTCGGGCAATTTTGAAGGAAACCAAATCTTCTCAGTGTCATCACTATTCTACAAACCTCAAGCCCATACCCATTGCTTTCCCATAAGTTTTTACATTCCCGCAGTTACCAATGGAAAGCCCTGGTAAGTACAGCACACCTATGAATGTTTTCAGTTCAGCTAGTGTGGTGCATCTCCTGTGTCTGTATCATCAATTCTTGCTCCATTTCACTATCACAGGAACTTTGGCTCACATGGCCTATGTCAAAGTCATTATCATCTTCATCATTCATGCATGAATGATCTGATGATTCACTTTTGACCTCCACCAAAATTTGCAAATCTGGTTTTTCATGTGCTATTGTACTGAATTGGGCTACTTCTACCAGAAAAATCAAAAGAAAACTTTTTTTTTCAAAATGAATCCTAAATGGATAGAAATTCAGCAATGAGCTTTTCATGGGTAAAACTCATCTGTTGCTGCTTTGGGTCTCCTGTACATACCTTGCTGCTCATCTGCCAAGTGGATGACTGCACAGATGGGTTTTTTTTTTTTCCCAGGTGCAGCTACTGTGAGTCACACCCATATTCCATTTATGGTAAAATACATATTTACAGAACAGAAGAGTGGTGTGGGTGTATTTTGCCCTGTGATGCTCAGATAAACCAAGTGAGTAAACATGAAGATTGCTTCCCATACCCCCAGGTGCAGCTACTGAGACTCACAGCCAGCTACTATAATGGTGAAGTACAAATTTACAGTAGAAAATGATGGGATGGATTGCTGTTGTCCCCTGTTATGTCCCATGGGAATATTGTTTGATTTATTGAAACATAGGCTTTACTTTAATCTTGAAACAATTTCAAATAACAAAAGCATAAAAGATAACATGTTGTACTCAGGACAGCAGATCCTTGTTACAACTAATATGAGTATAATAATATACTATATAAAAATAAATATTTTAATAAATGACTAACTCTCTTTTACCCTCTCACAATTTAGGAAAAAAGTTAAATAATGCATTCATAATATCCATGAGCAAAAGAAAATATAGGGAGATAAACAACATAAGATGAATAAAAGAACTATATGAAAATACGACAAAATTTTATGAAGGACATAATGAAAAAATTGAATAAATAAAGATGTACACTATGTTTCTGGATAAAAGATGAATGAGAGAGGATATTTCTTATCAGATATTTAAGTATACTGGAATCTGACAGTATTAGATGATGTACTCCTGTGCTCTCAAATAGAAGAAAAAATTAAGGGAAGGTTCAAAAACGTTGCCATTTAGTATGGAATTAAAGTGAGTTTTCAAATCACTAAGTTAAGGTTAGATTAATGAACAAATGGCACTAGGACAATTTATTCATTATTTTCTTTTCTCTCTCTCTCTCCTTTTTTTTTTTTGTACCAGGAATCAAACTCAGGACCTCAGACTTGCCAGGCAGGTGCTGTGCTACTGAACTATATCCCTGGCTATTCATTATTTTCTGAAATACATAAAGACTATAATTTGTTGAGCATCTGCTATGTATTAGGCACTTTGTAATATTTACAATAATCATGCAAAGTAGGTAGTACCATTACTTTTTTATATGTAAGGAAAGTGAGGTTCATAAATTCAGGTGACTCACCTAAACTAGTGAATATACCTGTCCTGTTCATGGCTGTATCCTCAGGATATAATAGGCTCCGCCAAAATATTTTTCATTAACTCTTGTTGTGAATGACTTACTCTTACTACAATAGTGGAAAATGCATTTCATTATTTCTTTCTTCCCTAGTAAATCCCCAAAGCTTGATTATCTGTGCTGTTGTGCTGTACTGTGTGCTGTGTTCTGTGTGTATGCTTTTGTTTTCCTGTCATCCTACCACCAAATTTATGTTCATACCATATTTTTTTCAGCACAGTCTTGCACTGAGCACAACTTCCCATGATCTTCAATAAATGTAATTGCTTTTCACTTGCCATTTGGATGGAGTGCTTGCAATTCTTTGCTTGTCATACAAAAGAGCCTGGAATTTATCTGCTGAATTTATCATGTGTCAACACAACTATGACCAGTGTTTTTGGAGGGTAAAGTACATCATAACCAGGGTAAGAATTCCACATCATCTTCTCATTTAGGAAGAATGGATTTTCCCAAAGAATGTAAAGCGCTTGGTTAAAAATTGCAAGGAGAATTTGTCAGGAAAAGTAAAATAAGATCTTCAGTTCTGAGGAGTTTATATCCCTCTAGGATGCTTGCAAGAAAAATTTATTGCTGGAGTAATGAGCTCTGATAGTGGCCCATGAGATACTTGAGCCTGAGCATGTAGACTGAGAGTTTATATAAGGCATAAATTCATGTTCCTTTTATCCTATCAGTTCTTTGTTAGCACTGGGCCAGGCATACAAAAATCAGAGAAAACACAGGATGTAGCATTCCCATCTATGCTTTGCACCCTGCACCTTCTCTCTACTCTCCAAACATCTGCTTCCTACACAAAAACTCCAGGGTCTGGGTACTGATTTGGTCATAGAATTGTGACAGCTTATTCAATATTCAAGAACAATATCCTACAGGCTATCCCAAAGGAGTGGAACAAGTGAGAAATGGCATTGATCTAAACATTAATATTTAAAATAAGCCAAAATCAAAGCCAAGAATACTTGAGAAACACTTATCCAAAGGGATTGGTCCAATTCAACAAATATGCAGACCATATACTGCCATTTGCAACACTCCCAACCCAATTTCTAAGGATATACAATCATCCAATCATGGTACACTCTTCCAATAAGCCTATATGGAGCCATATAATCCTTTCCAATCTGGTGTACATGATGTCACAGATAATTAATTTGTCAGTACACAAAATGTTGCCAATGTGTCACTCTGAGAATGAATAGAAAGGGAGAATCTGAACATGAATCAGTGAGATCAAAGAGGGGAAAAAGACAAAAGCATGAGAAGGAATGGTGGTGGCCTCAATGTGGGAATGGAGACTATCTCAGGACTACTTAAGGCAAAGAATTGCTAAGGTTTAACAACTGATGAGAAATTAAGGAAGAGGGTAATAAGGGGAAGACTAAGTCAGAAATTCTACCCAGCTTTCTGGGTTGGAAAATTGAGTAGAAATATGTTTAACGTAAAAATCAATTGCCAGTTATTGGACATTAACTTTTATGTGTGATACATTTAATTAGCTGAACATGTGGTAATTTGTAAAAACACAGATACAACCTGCTAGAGGTAAGAAGATGAGGTGAAGAGATCCAGGAATGTGATTCATGGAATGATATATCTTTCTCAGCTCTGCCACACCATCTAGTTGTACTTGAGGTAAGTTCTGTTTCCTTCAAGGTACTTATTTCCCTCTCTTTAAGTAAAAAGGTGCCTTGGGGGAATAATGACAAAGACAAAAATATTAAAAATGAAGTACAGATGTAAAGCTTACAGTTATTGACTGAACCAAAGAAGATAGATACAGGAGATTTGTGGAGAGTAAATAATGCCTAGACAGGGGCAAGGATAAAGACGTTAGGGTAATTGGCTCAGCCTACATAGGTGTACCTCAACAGTGCTGTTTTACAGGAATATTCTGGAGATAAGGCTCCTGGGTAATGCAGAGATAAAGGTCAAGTCAAGAAGCTGTGATAAGGCCGGTGAGATGGCTCAGCGGCGTAAGCGCCTGCCTTGCAAACGCGAGGGCCCGAGTTCGACTCCCGGATCCCACATACGAAAAAGGGGCCGGTGATATCGCTCAGAGGCACGGGCGCCTACTGGCGCGTGAGGTCCTGAGGTCGACCCCCCAGTACCCACAAAAAAATAAAAAGAAGCTGTGATATTTGGACCATGAGGATAAGAAAGGAAACAAGAATAAACTATCAGTTTCCAGCCTATATATGTCCAATACCTAGGAGACTTATTCTATCTTTTCTTGCTATAAGGCTGTTCTATTTTAACTTCCTTGGGCCCTGCCTATTGATGTTGATTTCTCATTCTGTTTTCAAAGTCTGAGATTACTCTGGAAAACAGACTGCTCAACTGCTCCTCAATTTGGAAAAGGATACCTTCCCAAAGAGACTTCAATTCTCAAAGCTAATGTTGGAATCCTCTCTTTATGAGATAATGGTTATTTGGAGCCCCCCCAAAATCATCCAAGTTTATTTGGTGTCGAAGAAGCTCCTTAGAGACAAACACTGTCCTTTGTTATGCCCCAAAACATCTTTCTCAGATGAGTAACCCATGGTTCTATTATTAGGTACATGTTTCTTTTTCTACTTCCTTAAAATGAGCACTCTATGATCCTAGAGCAGTTGTTGTCCTCTTGCTTAAATTGACTCATTTGTTGTCTTCTTTTTTGTTGCAGAGTCTGAATTTTATCATCAGTTACAAAGATTCTTTCACTGTTGTCCCCAGAATGTCTTGGATCCTGGTTTAACAAATTATCCCGGTCTTAGGTTCTACCAACTCAAAATTTTAGAGGTGGGCATGTACACTAATTCCTCTATAATAATAACAACAACATCACATGTGTACAGAGAAGTAAAACTTGTCAAGCACACATGTTCATGATTTATTTTAATCCTGCCCTGCAAAATAGGTGGATCAGAGGTTATTATCCCCATTTTTAAAAGGAAAACACTGTTCCATAAAGTTGTGACTTGTGCAAAGTCCCATTGCACAACTATGTAATTCCTATTCTAATGCTCTTTCTGCTCTCCCATGGGCCACTCATATAGCATAGCTCACACCCACAGTGAGAACAGCCTTCTCCTGGCAGGCCCCTTTTTCTGGGATCAAGGATCTGGTGACCTTAGTCCCCATCTGGTCTCCAGTAGATGAAGCTTTCAGTGACTGGCAGCAAGCCTCACCCTCCAGTCCACTCCATTAAGAGTATTCTGTCTGAACTGCTGGAGGCATGCAAAACGCTCTAAATATATAAATATGCAGCTGAAATCTGCTTTGCATTTGCAGTTTGTAGACTGCAAACCACAAAGCACTGGTTTGGGGATCAAGAGGACTGTGAATGTTTGAGTGAGCCTTCAGTTCAAGACAATGGCAGTATTTCCAGTGGGAGATTTTTGGAAGAATACAGAGAAGACATTTACAGCAGAAACTAAAGAGATGGAAGCAAATGGGAAAGTGGTCTATTGAAACCCATTTTATACCATTTTCCGGATGAGGAAACATTGAGTATGAGAAAGATGAGAGAAGCTAGTTGAGGTTCTACTGTCAATACTTGACAGCAGACGGATTCAAATGCATATCTTCATGCTCCCACTCTGCTACACAGCCAGCTAGTTTTCCATTATGATTAACTGCCTTTCTTCCCTTTAGACAAAATCAAAGGTATTCAGCTTTCACATCCCCAAAGAGACCTAGTGAGGGGGAAGCAGTGAGAAGTGGCAAAATAACTTTATTTTTCCTCCATGTAGCTGAAAGGAGATGAGGACTCCTTGTGGCATGCTCCAAAGGGAAGCAGTTCCTGCTGGCTTTCAGCCTGACTTACTTTATATCACTTTTAAATCATTTAATAATTCATAACAGGTGATTGATAATGTGCCTGACTCAGACACCCAGAGGAGGCGATTTCCAATAACTTGGCTTTGTAAGTGAAATAAAGAACAACCTAGTTTTGGCAAGTTCATTACCTGAGGCATAAGCTGGAGATTCTCATTACTATTTGCAACTAAGTGCCTTGAGGAGGGTGTTCTGTGTGTGTGCAGACCCGAATGGCCCTCCCATTTGCTTTACGAACACTGGGTATTCACTAAAGTCTCTGTAGCCCGTAGGGAGGAGGAGGAGATCCTTTCCACTCTTCCAGAGCAGGGGCATGGTAAGGATTGAGACTAGCTCGTATTGAATTTTTCAGTATAACATGAAAGTGTAGCCAGCTCCTTAAAATTAGTAAGTATAGACATACTAGGCAGCTGCTGTCCCTTTCCAAACAGGTTTACACTTAGTTGGTTGAATGGGGTAGCAAGAAAGAATAGTGGGCTTGAAGTCAGAATGTAAAAATTCCAATCTAAGCCAAGTCATTTTTCCTCTACTGGGTATGGTTTCCACATTAATGTATGAAGGAGTGGATTAACAGTATTAATGTGCCCTTTTATTTCTAACAGACTGCTTTGGGCCCTGCTTGCATCTTCATACAGATTTAAATAATGTAGCAACACTTATTTTAATTTAGAATTTGCCCAAATATTACAAGCTCACTATATAACAATAAGAAAATGGAACAATAGTAGAAAACAAAAATAAAATTTCACCTCTTAGTGGTAACTACTCTTAAAATTGGTCTATCTCCCCCGAACATTTTTCTTTGCATATTTATTATTATTTTATATTCCATTTGAGTTATTTTTAAAAATAGAATCAAATGAGGAATATCAGTTTGTAGCTTTTGTTTTTCTTTGCAATACATCATGAATATTGTGCAGAGGTAGAAAACATACCATTCTCTTCATGTTGTGGGCTTGACACAAAAGATCTATTTCTCTTCTTTCTTTACAATTTCACCAACTATGCTTCTTCTTCCTCATGAGAACAGTTGTTGATTCAGACAAATTAGAGTGTGAAGTTTATATGCAGCCTCATTTTCTTGACTTTAAGAGCACTGTCTTTTCCACTTTGATTTCATTTCCTTTCCCTAGGCACTTCTGGCTTTCCTCTACATATAAAAAATCCTCTATATTTACATGCATATATTCTACATTTTTTAAAAAAGTGGCAAAACTCAACATTAAAAAGTAACTTTTAGGGCCGGTGAGATGGCTCAGCGGCATAAGCACCTGCCTGGCAAGTGCGAGGTTCTGAGTTCGACTCCTGGTACCCACATATGAAAAAAGGGCCAGTGATATCGCTCAGCGGCACGGGCGTCTGCTGGCATGTGAGGTCCTGAGTTTGACCCCCAGTACCCACAAAAAAAAAAAAAGAAAAAAAAAAGACAGCTGATATGGAGTTCTCTGCTACTGTGTTCTTTCATGGTAGCCTGCACTTATCCTCTCACCCTACTTTTACTTGGCCCAAACCTGCTGTGCAGAGCCTGTGTCTTTTCCTAACTTTAATAAATGTAAAACTTTGCTACTGTTTGGCCTTGCTTTGACCAATTCTTTGCTCAGGACAGAAAGAACCTATAAACCACCTCTAGAATAAGATTCCAGCACCCCAAAACCCAGTAACATATTTGGCATAGCCAGCCAGGAGCAGGTAACACCCTTTTGGGCACATAATTTGTTTCACTCTAAAATCTATTGCTAAGACAGTGCTTTTCTTTTCCTCTCTCTCCCCTATGAAAGCTCCAATTCCCTTTTCATTCCTTCTCACCCAGGATGAGCTTTCATCCCTTGGAAGGCTCAAATCCTGATTAGTTATCTGGGAGAGGCAGGGTGTTAAAAATTAACATAAATTGGGGAAGTCAGTTTTCTCATGACACTGGGAACAGTTTCCTAGTGTGTCCTACCTAGTGTGTGGGGGAGAAGTACATGGCATTTGTTTCTCCCAGCCAGTAAGAGACCCTGAGAGTCAACTCACATTTATCCTCCTTCTCCTTCCTTCTCTTTCCTGTTTTTGGTCATTCATTGCAGTAAAGAGCAGCCAGAGAGTCTGTTATTAACTCAGTCTCAGAACAGATTGTTCAGGTTTTGCCTCTTTGTCCTCATGTTTCTGTTCTCCATGGTATTTTACTCAGCTTTCTCACTTTTTGGGGAAAAACAGTTATTGGTAACTTGGTTTCCTGCCTGAGTAGCTGTCAGCCTCAGTTTACAACTTATTTTTTTTCTCAAGGTCTTGTCTGTACTTTTCCCCTACATGGCCTTTTATCTCTGGGTATCATTAGTAAGTTGCTTTCTCAGGTCCCTGTTTCATCCCAGTCCACTCTTCTACAATGATTGACAGTCATTTTGGTTCATCATGTGAGCTATTCACATGGGTCAGCCATTTTGGTTCATCTTATGGGTCAGCCACATGGGTTTGCTCATGTGTGTCAGCCATTTTAGTTTGTCACATGAATTGGTCACATAGTTCTGCCATGCTTGTTGGCCATTTTCTTTTCTTTTCCTTTTTTTACCTGGCCTCATGGTCACCAGGAACTCTCACCCTTGTAGATAGGAGTTAATTCTCTGATTTTAGGGCACATATGGGCCTCCATCCCTCTTCTCTTTTGAATCAGGTTAGATCCCCTCCTTGTTTCTTCTAACAGAAATTTGGGTAATTTAGAAACATATGCTTGACAATCAGCGGAATAAAGGAATGGCCAAAAAAGCTCAACTCAAGGGGCTGTGAGCATGTAAAATCCTTGTTCTTAGAAGTTTTTCAGTTTTTTTTATCTTAAAATAAAAGGAGGTTTCTATCTCTATTGCCTTAAACAAAGTACCAAAGTTTTATTATCAGGATATGTGCAAGGGATATTGTTTCTTGGGTGGCTAAGGGAACCCCTGGGAAGCATCCACCTTTCAGTCTAGGGAGTCAGTGGACCACGGTCTAAGGGAACCCTAGGGGGCTCTCCACCCTAATCTCTTAAGAATGCATTATTTCTCAAGTGGCTAAGGGAGTCCCTGAGTGGGGGGGGGTGCTTCTTCATGAATGGAGCTCAGACCTTGGCTCCGTTTTGATCTAAGGGATCCCCCCAGAGAACTCCACCCCAATCTCTTAAGAGTTTACTGTTTCTAAGAGACTACAGGAAGGGCTCCACCCTGATCTCCTGGGCTAAAATGGCTAAGGGAGCCTCCCTGAGGGGCTTCACCCAGATCTCTTAGTTTCCTGTTTCTCCTGTGGCTGAGGGAGTGCTTGAGTGGGTTGGGGATCTACCCTGATCTCTTCAGAGTTTGTAAGTGAGCCCCTGGGTGAGCTCCATCCTTTTCACTAAAGAATCTGTGGGGCAATACATCATAGGAAACACCCTGCAGATCCTAGGCACCTAGCCATTAGGCTGTGTTCTTAAAAATTGGGAACATTTGACCCTTAAGATAGTTAGTTAGAGCCCCAGTAGCTCCAGCCATGTCCATACTGGTTGAGTCCAGTAAGAACTAGGGAATGGTGAGAGATGGGTACAAGATGGCAGTTTAAATTATGATATTATTTTTCAGTTAAATTGTTTCTGCATAAAGCATAGGAGGTTGAGTGAAATCCCTTATGTTCAGGATTTTGTGGCTCTTTATCTCTGGAAAAGCCCCAAAACTATGGTATTTAGAATGGCCCATGAGGAAGAAGGAAATTATATCATTGATGATCCCCTACCTGTCTCACAGGAGGATATGGGTCTCACCCACTGTTTAATGAAGACAATTACACTGTACAGTCTCCTTGACCCCCTCCTTATAGTCCACAGGCAAATAAATAGTCCTATTACCTTTGATGCTCCATCAGAGCCCAGTGTCCCAAGGAACCCAGTGTTCCTCACTCCCCTCATCATGCTTCTCAAACAGCTTTAAGCCCCACAGGTCATATTTGGAGTGGTGTTTCTTACTCCTCTAACTCACAATTTGTCCTGTCCCTGAGAGAGGTCCCAGGAGCAGAGGGGACTACTTGAGTCCAGGTCCCCTTTTCAGTTACAAATATCCAACCATGCAAGGATGGCTAGGCTGACTTTCAGAGGATCCTTGTAGGTTTGCAGATAGGTTTCAAACTTTGACCGTCACTTTTGATATATCACGGTGAGCTGTCCAATTCATCTTGGCCACTTGCCATATCCCAGATGAAAGACAAAAAGCCCTAGAAGGGGCTAAGAACTATGCAAATGACCAATATGCTTTATGAAGGGAAGGAAACCACCCTGGAGAGGCTGTTGTCCCTTCAACAGAACCAAACTGGAACTGGAACAGTAATGATGGCCTAAAAATGATGTTTGACATGATAGTTGCTCTTATCATGAGAATGAAAAGGTGCATTAAGAAATCTGTTAATTATTATAAACTGGGCAAAGTTATACAGACAAAGCATAAAATCCAGCTCTCTTCAGTAGCCAATTAGTAGTTCTTTTGTAAATATACAAACACAAGGGTTAGGCATTAGTGGGACATTATATCATTTGTCAATCAGCTGCAGATATTCAGTGTAAATTCTAAAACCTTCAGATGGGTCCCCAGATGCCTATGATACAATTGCTGGACATAGCCTTTTATGTGTTGAAAAATCAGGATTCAGATGAGGATAAAAAGAGAAGGGCCAGAATTATAGCTGTTGCAATTAGCAATGCTTTAAACACACCTAAATCATGTAAGAGAAAACCCAAGGACAATAGAGGAGAGTTCCTGCTTTAAATGCAAGAAGTCTAGACACTGGGCATGGGACTGAACAAAGCCTCTGCCCAGGCCCTGCTCTGAATGTCAAGTGGCCAATGTGCCTATCTCATGGCAGTGCAGAATTGACTGCCCCTGCTCCTAGAGAGAGGCCAGGCTAGCCAAAGCCTTCATTTCCCACTCTGATGAAGACTGAAGGTGCCTGGGGCAACCTGCAATGTTCCTGTCTCACAGACATCACTGTCTCCTGTGAGGAACCTAGGGTAACCCTGTATGTCATGTGATAAAGCCAGCTCAGTTTGAACTGTCCAAAGAAAAAGACTGCTCAGTAGAAGAGAGCTACTCCTATGAACCACTGGAGGACCTGAGGTTCCTCTTCAAAAAGCGAGACTCCAGTACTGCTCTGGGTACAGATAAGTAAACAGGCACCTGTACTGAGGCTCCTATTTTAAATTAGCTCCATAATGTGGGCAATCCTGCTAAGGCTATGGCTCCTGGGCTCAAAATAATTTATCTAACATCCTCCTTTGCTGTACTTTCTCCTCTACAGGAAGCATGGAAATTTGACCTGCTTCTCATATTTGGGCTCTATATCCCCAACCTAATAGTAAAGATTTTTCTCCCATTGAACAGACAACTCAGCACTCACTAACTCTTCTCATTGCCTTCTGACAGGTTTTTACTTTGACTCAGCTGATGAGACACAACTACCCAAAATAGTTGGACAGCACATGGTGGCCTACAGTCCCTTTCAGCAGTAAGTAGCTATATGAAGATAGAGACCTCCACTTCCTGAGCACCCCATAAAAAATTATAGGGATATGTGTCTCTCATTGGCGAATGAGGCAGAGAAATAGGCTGTGGCAGACTGGCTGAGGGAGTAGGTGTGAACTATTAATTACAAAAGTCTAGGCATGTGCACAGCTCAGTTCCCAAAAACCTGCATGTGGACTTCTTGTAAGAACTCAGCAGTTTTGGATAAGATGGCCCAGACCCAACATCAGCCTGAAGAGTGGGTGATACAAAAAGGGCAGTCAACATTGAGCTCTCCCCTACCACTCTTTTACAGTAGCCCACTCCAATCATGTAGAATGTACTTACCATGTTTCCTTGAAAATAAGACCTAATGGGAAAATAAACTCAACTGTAATTAAAGCTGATCATTACCATGGTGATAGCAAATGTCATGAAGATTAATTGCACCTTACTATTCTCTTGCTCAGTGGCTACTCTGAAATGGTGGGCAAGGTAAGGATAGGCTGATTGGGGCTGCCATTTTTTATTTCTAGTTATATCTTGTTTTTGGAGAAACATAGATATTTTCCTATTTTTACTTGGCCCAAACTCATTCTGCAAAGCCTGTTTCTTTTCCTACCTTTAATAAATGTAAAACTGCTACCATTTGTGTTGTTTTAACTGATTTTTTGTTCAGGACAGAAAGAATCTAGAAACCACCTCTAGAAGGAGACTCCAACATTCTGAAACCCAGCAACAAGATGACTCTCTCCCATTCTGCTTCCAGTTTAATGAGGTGAAGCCTGAACTCAAAAATGCCATAGCCAAGAACCCAGGACTTCTTCCCCCTAACTTCCAGTAAGTAGTAGGGTTTTCTTCCCAAGAGGAACAAGATTTCAGTATTTCTTACCCTATTTTCAGGTGATTGTTGCTGATGCTAAGTCTGGGGATGTTCATTCTAGAAGTGGGGGCTCCACACTTCTCCCTGACTTCTACTTGTGGGATGAACACTCTACCTTGAGTATGTTACCAGATTTTGAGGTGCTGAAGTCTCCTGGAGGTGGTTTCTAGGTTCTTTCTGTCCTGAGCAAGAATTGGTGAAGACAAATATGAATGATAGTAAAGTTTTATTAAAGGTAGGAAAAGAATCAGGTTCTGCAAAGTGAGTTTGGGCTAAGTAAAAGTAGGAAAAGTTGTGTCCCCTACAGCATGAGGTGAGCCACCATGCAAGCATGAACACAGTGACCAAAACTCAATGTGGTCTGTCCTTTTTGCATCCCCCACTCCTCAGGCTGACATAAGCTCTAGGCCATAATATTGAAAACCTGCTCAAGTTCTCACAAGAAGTCCATGTGCAGGGCTTTGGAATCTGTTCTGCTCATGTGTTCTGGGATTTTGTAATTAACAGGTCACACACACCTACTTCCCCAGCCAGTTTTGCTATGCCCTGATCTCCTGTCTCAAGCATTATGTCCTGAGAATGCTGAAGTATCAATAGCCCTTTCCCCCAGCTTATGCAGTGGCAGCTTCATGTCAGGAGGAGCAAGCCAAGAAGACCACAGGCTACTGCCCATTGTCTACCCCACCACTATGCATTCAGCTTCTATAATAGAGATATCACTCAAAGACATGCTTGCCATTGTTCTCAGCTCCAGAGACCTGAATCAGAGCTTTTGCTTGTGGAGACAGCAGGCCATAAAAAAGATTCTTTTAGTCTCTTCTCAAAGTGGAGTAGAATAGAAGAAATAAAAACTAGGTAGAAAAAATACAAGGAAATTGAGATATTAAAAATTATATTTTAAAAGAACTACATCTTCAGGACACAAGGCTGGCTTTTTTTTTCTCTTTTTCTTCTTTCAAAATATAGTAAACCTGGGCAACTCCCTTTCATCTACAAATGGGTTTGCCCATTCCCTTTTTACTTACAAATGGTTCTGATTGACCTGTGAACAGACAACTTCTAGGATTTCCCAAATAAATGGACCATTATCTCACTGTGGGTGAGTTGTCCTCTCTCACCCACTAGATGAGACTAAGACTATAGATCATCAAATTCCACAGATTTACACACTCAAAATACATAAAAGATTCCCAGTTCCCAACTGTATTATGCCTCATTTCTCTTAGCATTTGCACTCCATTCTTTGAATGGATCCTGTATCTCTAACTCTAATAATGCTTTTTGTGTCCTTTTTTACTGATAAGTACTGAAAATACATCCTCTGCAATGAGAGTCAGTGATTCTGTAAACTATTTTGAAATGGTGGGATAAGTTTCTTATTTCAGCCTCAAGGACCTCACAGACACAGCCCAGTGTCAAAAGAAACTGACTTCATTTGCAAGAACATGGACAAGTTTAAATCTGAGAATATCCTCAAACTACAGGATTTTGTGGTGAAAGAAAGCAGCTAGTTGTAAAGATGCATGTCTGTAATCCCAACACTGGAGAGGCTGAGGGAGAAGGATTGCCATTATTTCAAGGCCAGTCTGGACTACATAATGAGTTTAAGACCTGCCTGAAATACAAAGTGAGACCTTGTCTTAAAAAAAAAAAAAGTAAGAGGAGATTTGCAGATCTAATGAAATAGAGACTAAAATGTAGTCTTGTTGGTTTGGAAGACAAAATTAGGGAATAAAACAACTTCAAAAAGCTCTTCAGAGGGCCGGTGAGATGGCTCAGCGGTGTAAGCGCCTGCCTGGCAAGCGCAAGGGCCCGAGTTCGACTCCCGGAACCCACATACGAAAAAAGGGCCGATGATATCGCTCAGCGGCACAGGCACCTGCTGGCGCACGAGGTCCTGAGGTCGACCCCCGGTACCCACACAAAAAAAAGCTCTTCAGAGATCAGAATAAATATCAAACTATGCTCACAGAAATTATTTCATAAAAAGAGCCACAATTTGACTAGATTAATTTGTACAGGAACTTGATGCTCCAGGCACTGTTGTAATCAATAGCACAATACAGCAGCAATTAGTGGAGCTTAACAGCTAGTTAAGGTCAGAAAGAGGAGAAGGAGAGCTACGATTACCATTATCTTCCCCAAGTGACTGTGGTGTAACCAAAGCTGCATCCCCCTAAAAAGCAATACCAGAGATATACTTAAGTCCCTGCAGAGAAATGAGAAAGTAGACTTCACTAAAATAATTCAGTCAGTTACTAAACAAGTAAATAACGATAAGAAGCTCTAGGAGTAGTGGGACCAATATCAGAGTTGCTATATTAAAATGACCAGTCCCCACCCCCAAAGATACCAAAAATGCAAGGAAATAAAAAAATATGACCCATACACTGAGAAAAAGCAAGAAACACAAACTCCCTATAAAAGTGACCAGATGTCTGATTTAAGAGGAAAACATTTCACAGTAGTTAGTATAAATATGTCCATAGATGTAATGGGAAGCTTGATTAAGACCCATAATTGTAACTGGATATAGGGCCCCATGGGTCTTCTCTCCAAGTTCTTGGTGTGCCAAACATAGAATTGGACAAGACACACAGAAAAAGAAGCAAGGGTGTGTATTTATTGAAGGTAGAAAAGAATTATGCTGTACAGGGCAAGAGTGGGCCAGTGAAAAGGCTCACAGCAGGCTCTGATGATAAGCGAAAAGAGATCCTTAGTATCCAAAATTCCTGGGTGGATAGGTGGGCTTCCCCTCATGCAAATAAGCCAGTGGGGAATTTCTCCTATCAGAAACTCACTTGGCCTCACACCAGATTTAAACTGTCCTATCAAAAGACTCACTCAGCTTCCTATCAGATCAAAATGAAAATTTAGGAACAGTGTCTTTTGATTGGTTGTGTCAACATGTAAATGAAAGATTGAAAATAGTACTTTTCTGATAGGTCCACAGTGATCAGTCATAAATCTGAAGTCATGTTGGGTCCCTTGTTCTGCACATGTCCTCTCTTCTTAGGAAACATCTCATTCAACCTGTTAGCAATGGATTTTTATGATCTTTGACATATTCCACCCAGTTAGTTATTCATCCCTAATCTCCTACATCATGATGATAATACCAGTCAACAAAATAATATCAATAAATAGGTAAAATTGAAAAAAAAAACACAAATATAAATTCTTGACTTGAAAATACAACAACTGAAGTGAAATACTAAAAGGATTGACAAGTAGATTTGAACTGACTGAAAAAAAGAATTACTACCTTGAAAATAAATATCTGGGAATTATGTAAATCGAAGAATGGAGAAAAAAGAAGCAAAGAAAAACTAAGTAGTACCTCATAGAAATGTATGACACCATTGAACACAATAACATGTACATAATGAGAGTACTAGAAGGAGAGAAAAAAGAAGGAAATATATTTGGAGAAATAAGAGCTGAAAATATTTCCAACTTATCCAGGTAGCTCAATGAACTTCAACAAGGATAAATCTGACACTCTCAAATAGATACATAATAGTAAAATTACTGAAAATTAAAGAGCAACATAAAAACCTGAAAGTGGCAAGAGAAAAATGATATCACTTACAAGCCTAAGACAATAACATTAACAGCTTATGTCTCAGCAGAAACCATGGACACCAGAAGGCAATAGGATATGATATTCAAAGTGCTCAAGGGAAAACACTACCCACAATTCTACATCCAGCTGAGGTATGATCTATAGACACATGAAGTAGGTTAGCAGATGCATTAAGCTGCAGATGGGAGATGAATAGGGAGATAAACAGGGGAGAATAATTGAAGGGGTACCAGTTCTTGAGTTGATGAAAATATTCTAAAACTGACTTTGGTGATGGTTGAACATATAATCCATTGAATTGTATGGTTTGCATGAGTGAATCAAATAATATGGGAATGATCAGTGAAACTAATTTTAAAAGCTGAATGGTAAAAATATCCACTTAGAAAATATATGAAAAACATTTCATCAAAGAGGATATACACATAACAAATAAACCCATGAAAAGCTATTTTATATTCAAGAAAATGCAAATTACAATTACAATGAGATAACCAATATAAATCTACCAGAAGTGGCAAAATAAAAAAACGTTGACATTAGATATTTCCAAAGATGTGTCAATTACTTAAACACTGTTAATAGGACATCCAGCTATTTGATCTTTGACAAAGGGGTCAAAAACATACACTGGAGAAAAGATAGCCTGTTTAATAAATGGTGCTGGGAAAATTGGCTATCCACATTCATAATATCGTTCAGAATATCCACATTCTAGACCCATCTCTCTCATCATGTACTAAACTAAAATCAAAATGGATCAAAAATCTAAATGTTAAAACAGAAACACTTAAAGTGCTGGAAGGTAAAATAGGTAAAACTTTTCAAGACAATGGCATAGGAAAGACTTTCCAGACAAAAGCACAATTATAGAAGAAATAACATCAAAGATCAACACATGGGATCATATCAAGTTAAAATGCTTCTGCACAGCAAAGGAAACAACGAAGAAGGGGAAGAGACAGCCTACAGAATGGGAAACACTTTTTTCCAGCTACTCATCAGAGGGCTAATGTCAAGAACATATAAAGAACTCACAAAATTAGACCCCCCCCCAAATAAAAGACCCATTTAAAAAATGGGCAAATGAAATGAATAGACTCTTCTCAGAAAGAGAAGTATAAATGGCCAATAAATATGTGAAAAAATGTTCCACTTCGCTGGCCAATAGAGATACACAAATTAAAGCAACACTGAGAGTCCACCTGACTCCAGAAAGAATGGCTATCATCAAGAAATCAAGAGAGGAGAGCAACAGGGATGAATAGAGGACCCATGTTGGAAGGACTCAGAAAAGATCAACTAAAAACACAGGTAATTGGAGGAAGGGGAGGGATATACATCTTGATGCAAAAATCAGGGTGAAAGAGGAGACTTGTAGATCAAACAAAATGTATGCATAGGAGTTAAAGAGGCAAAGCAGTCCTACAGGGCTGTGCACAAAGCACATATATAGGAGATAGGTCATGGCACAGTTGGCTGGGAAAATGAGCAGGATCTGTCAATCACAAGATCCCAGGGCAACATGAGGACCCCACTTGTAGAATTTCTCATGAGCTCCCACAAGATGTGGATGGAATAAAATGGGCCACCCATCACAGAAAGCTGCTGTGGTGCATGAGTTTGTATGGTAGCCCATGCTGCCTTTTGAATGTGGTGTGTACTTTTGCTTTTACCCTCTTTTTTCTTTGGCCCAAGTTCACTCTCCAGAGCTGGTTTCTCCCATACCCGTTTACCCTGCACTTTTCAAATAAACTTTTTGTCACCATTATTGGCTTCTCTTATCCAATTCTTTGTTTGAGGCAGGAAGAACCTGGAATGCTTTTGATTGGCAAGCCATTTCTAAGGAAATTATCCTAACTGTTGGCAGAGCCAGCCAGGAGAGTATATTTTGGTATGGCCAGGCCTGAGAGTAAGGCTCAGTTACCAGAGACCAAGGTAAGGCCTATGTGACCCCACTTTGCTTTTATCTAAAATGTTGTGAATTTTTTTTTCTTCTCTCTTCTTCATTCTTTCAGTCTTTCCTCTAGGCCAAGAATGCAGGGAACTGTTCTCAAGGGAGCTATTTGCTGCTTTTCTGGCCATGGGGAGTAGGGAAGAAAATGTAGGCTTTTGTTTTTCTTTCTTAACCGCATATAATTTGTTGTCCTCGTGTTTGTTTATTGTGTATTTTGCTAAATTGGCCTAGTTTCCACATCCTCTAGTGTGTAAATTGCTTTTTCTTGGTTTGTGTTTGGTCAGAGGTGCTGCCATGTTACCTTGCCACATGGCCAGCAGCCATCTTTTCTTCTTGTGTTACTATGCGTGACTTTTAAGTGAGCATGCATCACCAGCCTCCTCCATCTTTTTTGCCCTCTATCTCCTCTTTTTTTCTTTTTTTAATAATTGGCCTTATGAGCTAAACCTCTGAGTTTGGACAACATATGGGCTTCTGAGAGCAAGAAAAAGAAACTTTTTCTTTCTTCCCTTACAAAAAGGAAAATAGCATACTATCCGTTTAAGAACTCATGAAGCATCAGATGACTGAGGCTGGGGCCCTGGGCAAATGCAGATGCTTATGGCAGGGTGGATGCCCACAGTCAAAACTGGAGGCCTGCTCCCATCCCAGTAGGGCAGGACTGGTTTACATAGCTGGGGGGCAGATGGGAACTCAAAAAAATTCTGTCCATTTTAAAAGCAGAACCCAGGGCCAGCAACACTTCCCTCTCTGGTATAAGAGCTTGCCTGAGGCCATCATCACCTGGCTTTTGTGCATCTCTGCTCAAATGCAGTTAAGTTGAAGATCTATGCCTGATTCCTGAACAAAACAGCTAATTAAAGTAACAGTGTAAAAAAAGAGCCATCCCAACTCTTAGTACTTCTTCTGTCAGAGTAAATACAAGAGATGTTTCCCCATATGGTTTCTAAGTTTAAGTTGGACTATCAAGAGGTTTCACGAGGTGGTTAAAAGAACTTTGCTTAGGAAACTTTTGCTATTACCTCATGGGAGTTTGAAATAGGCAAGGCCAACAGATGGCCCAGCCCCCTTCTTTCTAATGAGTTAATGGGTTCACATATGGAGACAAAAGCCCCTTGGGGGAGCTTTCTTCTGTGTGCTGTGGTAAAATGATGCTGACATGACATCTATCCAGGTTTTGTAAACTCACACAAGGGGCACCTTGTGGACTTAGGTCTCCTTCTTATGCATGGACACCACCTTAAGGAGCACAGGCCTAGTTGTCTCCCTTTTCTCTCCAGGCTCCAAAATGAGCAGATGGGAAATCTATTGTATCCATTCACCATGGGGATTTCACCAACTTTGCCACTAGGCCATATCTTTGATGAATGGGACAGGTTTGATCCTGACAATTTAAATAAGAACAAATTATCTACTGTTTTAATACTGTCTGGGTTAAATACAAACTGGGAAGTGGCAAAAGATAGGTACAGGATGGCACTCTAGACTATGAGACTATTGTCCAGTTACAGTGTTTCTGCTTGAAACATGAAAGGTGGAGTGAAATGTCTTATGTTCAGGCTTTTATAACTATCACAGGAAGTGTTCAAAAACTAAAAGGAGGACCTTGTTCTGGAACCCCTATTTGTCTCTCAGGGGGATGTGGGTCTCTCTGATCTTCCTGATGAAACTAGAAGGTCTCTTCCACCTCCTACTTACAATCCCCAAGCCAATAAATCAGGCCCCTTCTTCAGTTACAAATGTAGAAGAGGCTAGGAACTATACAGATGAGTAATATGCCTTAAAATGGGGAAGGAAACCACCCTGGAAAGGCTATTGTCCCTTCAACAGAGCCAAACTAAGACTATAATAATCAGCATGGACTAAAAATGATGTCTAGTATGATAGCTGCTCTTACCATGGGGATGAAAAGGTACATTAAAAAGTCTGTTAATTATGATACAGTGAATGGGGTCTTACAGGCCACAGAAGAAAATCCAGCTTTGTTTCATAACCAATTAGCAGAGGCCTTCTGCAAGTATACTAATATAGATCCATCTTTTAGGGAGGAAAGGCACTAATGGAACAACATTTCATCTATCAACCAGCCCCAGATATTTGGTGTAAGCTACAAAAACTTTAGATGGGGCCTCAGACACTGATAACTCAATTGCTGGACACAGCCTTTTCTGTGTTCAACAATTGGGACCCAGAAGAGAGAGAAAAGAGAAAGGCTAAGATTGTAGCTGTTGTAATTGGTAATGCTTTAAACACATCCATGTCATCTAAGGAAGAATCCAGGAACAACTGAGGAAAGAGTTCCTGTTTCAAGGGTAAGAAGACTGGAGACTGTGCACAACATTGCATCAAGCCTGTACCTGGGCCCTGTTCTAAATGTGAGGCAGCTAATGTGCATGATGCATGCCATTGGAGGTTTGACTGTTCCAGCTCACAGAGAGGGACTAGGCCAGCCAAAACCTTCATTTCCTGCTCTGATGACTGAAGAGGCCCAGGGGAAACTGCAATGCCCCTGTCCACAGACACCACCATCTCCTCTGAGTAACCCTCAGCAATCTTGGACATCATGTGTGAGCCAATTCAACTACATACAGATAGAGGAGCAGCTCATTCTGTTTTGATTTCCTTCTCTGGAAAACTCTCTTCTAAGTCTACAGTCATTGTTAGGATAAAGGGGACCCCTAGTCAGAGATACTTTACTCCTCCTCTGAAGTGTCATTTTGAAGGTCAAATGTTTAACCATGAGTTTCTAATTGTCCCACAGTGACCTACTTCCTTGCTAGGAAGAGATATATTAATAAAATTGGTGATAATTCTCAAATTCCAGCTAAGGCTAAAATGGATTTTACTTGCTGGGACTACCCCAGGTCTCCATGATCAAATCAGCCAACAGGTAAGTTCTGCTGCATGTTATAATGGAATACCTGGTAGGACAAATTATAAGACTAAAAGACCCCAATGGATTTCCTAACCGAAAGCAGTATTCAATCAAGGAAGAGGCACGTGAAAGCCTCCAGCCTCTCATAGACAAGTTTCTCAAATATGGCCTTTTGCAACCTTGTCAGTCCCATTCTCCCTTTAATAAAACCCTCAGGAAAATATAGGATGGTACAAGATCTTCACCTAATTAATGAGGCTGTTATTCCAATCCATCCTCTAGTGGCAGATCCATATACAATTCTCTCCCAAATTCTAGGTGATATGAATAGTTTCTCAGTCTTAGATTTAAAAGACATATTTTTCTTCATCCCTCTACATCCAGACTCACAGTTTCTGTTTGCTTTTGAATGAGAAATTTCCATTTCAAGAGAAAAACAACAATATACTTGGACAAGTCTCCCATAGGGATTTAGAAATAGTTCTCACTTTTTGCTCAGGCACTAGAAAAAGAACTGAGGAACTTAAAGCTAGAATAAAGCACAATCCTACAGTATCTAGATGACATTCTAGTTTGCAGCCCAACACAGGAATTATTGAACTATAACATTGTATAGACTCTCAATTTTCTGGCTAAGAAAGGTTATAAAATCTCCAAAGGAAAGACTCAGCTATCCCTCCTAAAAGTTCAGTATTTGGGATATATTTTTACTTCTGGAAAACAACAGCTGTCTAGGGACCAGGCACAGGGTATCTGTGATCTTGGGCCTCTTGTCTCCAAACAACAACTTTGCTCCTTCCTGGGAATGGCAGGCTTTTGTAAGACCTGACTACCTAATTTTGGACTAATGGCAAAGCCTTTATATGAGCCAATAAAAGGCCCAGAGTCTGCAGGGACAAAAGTGACCAGTAGTGCCTTCAGGGAAATAAAGCATGCCCTTACTCAGGCTCCCACACTGGAAATATCTGGCTTAAAAAAAAGAAAACTTTCTTTTTCTATGTATCAGGAGGAAGTAGCTTTGTCCAAGAAGGACATCAAAAGGCAAGTTATGCAGTTGTCAGCTCACAACATGTTATTGAAGCTAAACTTCTTGTCCCAGGAACCTCTGCTCAGAAGGCAGAGCTGGTTGCTCTTACTCAACATTGATATTAGGGAAAGAGAAAAGGTTAAACATCTATACTGACTCTAGATATGCCTTTCTGGTGCTACATGCTCATGCAGCAATCTGAAAAGAAAAAGGCTACTGACAAATAAGCAATCATCTATAAAACACAGACAGAAAATTCTACAACTCCTAGAGGCAGTCCACCTTCCCAAACAGGTCACAGTCATGCACTGTAAAGGACAACAGAGAGATATGTCAGAAATCTTGGGAAATCAAAAGGCTGATGGGGGGGCAAAAGGGGCACTCCTACAGCCCCTTAAGACTCTAGCCTTATTCCCAGTTCCTGAGGAACAATTAAAAGCAGTCTATACCCCCCAGGAGGATAAATTGGCCTTAAGACCAAGAAGAATTAAAAAAGGATTCTTGTAGTGTTTAGGAAACAATCTGGTCTTTCCCCAAGGGATACAGTGGAAGGCTATAAAAACACTTTATGATTTTTTCCAATTGGGAGAGATGCTACATTGGAAATGTCACTCGAGTTTTCACAGGATCAGGACTAGTGACAACCACAAAACAGGTCTGCAAAGTTTGCCCACTCTGTGCCTACAACAACCTGGGCAAGCCCAAACCACCTCCTTTAATAGTACCTCTACAGATGAGAAGGACATACCCTAGAGAGGATTGGCAATTAGACTTTATACATATGCCACCATGTATAAGGTTTAAACAGATGTTGGTCCTAACTGATACCTTTTCAAGGTGAATTGAAGCTTTTTCTACCCATTCAGAAAAGGCTACAGAGGTAATCAAGATACTTCTTAAAGAAATCATCCCTAGATTTGAAATACCCCAGTCTCTCTAGAGTGACAATGGACCTAATTTTACCTCCCAAATAACCCAGGGAGTGGCAAAGGCTTTAGGAATAAAGTACCACCTTAATTCTACTTGGTGTCCTCAATCTTCTGGAAAGCTAGAGAGAGCAAACCAGACCCTAAAGTGAGCTCTGGCAAAACTTTGCCAAGAGACATCTGAGTCCTGGCTCCAATTTTTACCAATAGCACTCATGAGGGTTCATAACATGCCCCAAACCAGGCTAAGTTTGAGCCCATTTGAGATGTTATACAAAGGCCATTTCTACCCTCTGATGTGATAGTAGACCCAGAGACTATGAGACTCTTACAAGATCTCATCAATCTGGGCCAACTACAATAGGCTATCCAAATGTATGGGAACAGAGTCCTGCCAGCTCGTGGCCCAGGGGGGCTGCTCTGGAGACAAAGTGTTTGTAAAAACTTGAAGATGGAGAGCACCAGGAGACCAGCTAAAGCCAAAATGGAAAAGCCCCTTTTCAGTTATCCTTATAGCTCTTTCTGCAGTAAGGTGGCAGAGATAGATAAATGGATTCATCTTTCTAGAATAAAGCTAGTCCCATATGAACTGTCTAAAGAACAAGATCACCCAGAAGAAAAAAAGCTACTCCTGTGATCCTCTGGAAGACTTGAAATTTCTCTTCAAAGGGCAAAGCTCCAGCTCTTGCTAAGGCCAAGGCTCTTAGACTATTGATAATTTATCTGACATACTTCTCTAACATACATTCTTCTCTATGGAATGCATGGAAGTCTGACCTGCTCCTCACATCTGGACTAATAGTAAAGTTTCTTTCTCCTATCAAACTGGCAGCTTAAGAGTCACTAAATTTTCTCATCATTTTCTGACAGGTTTTTCTTCCTTTACCACGCCACAAGCCACAACATCTCAAGGTAGTGGGAGAGTACATAATCCCTAATAGATAGGGTTTCCAGCCACTTTCAGTTTGAAGAAGCTATAGAAGACAGAGACCTCCACTCCTTCAGCAGCCCTAAAGATTTATGGGATTTATGTCTCTTGGGGAAATGAGATAAGAGATAGGTCATGGCAAAGCTGGCTGGGAAAAGGAGCAGGACTTGTTCATCACAAGGTCTCAGGATAATGTGAGGACCCCATATGTAGAACTTCCTACAAGCTCCCATGAGATGTGAATGGCAAAAAAAGGACCAGCCATTATGGAAAGCCACTGTCATGAATGAGTTTACAAGGTAGCCTGCACCACATCTGCATGTGGCATGTACTTTTATTTTTGTTGTTATCCTCTTTTTCTCTTTGTTTGACCCAAGTTCACTCTCCAGAGCTGGTTTCTCCCATATCCATTTACCCTGCATTTTTTTTTTTTTTTTGGTACTGGGAATCAAACTCATGACCTTGCACTTGCCAGGCAGGTGCTTGAGCCACTGAACTATATCCCCTGCCCTACCCTGCACTTTTCAAATTCACTTTTTGGCACTGTTACTGTCTTGTCTCATCCAATTCTTTGTTCAAGGCAAGAAGAATTTGAAATGCTTTTGATTGGCCAGCCATTTCTAAAGAAGCTGCCCTATAATAAGCCCATGCCTAAAACAGGAACTGCCATTTTGAGAAGCTTCCAGACAGCTGGTGGCATCCAAGTAGAATGGCAGAGTCAAGCCACACAAGACAGACTTGGGCTTGACTTATCTCATTGTCCTCTCCCCAAACAGAGGACACTGCCACCTTGCAGCATTTTTCACCAGCACACACCAGGGGCAAGTGACCAGGAAACTGCTTCCTCCTCTGACCCACCTGTTTGTTTTCAGACTCTGAGTGGATAAACAAGCAAACACTGCCTATGTTGGGATTCTTCAATATTGAACTCTTAGCACACTTGAGTCACCACTGGGAACCTGCAGTTTATTCTGAGCAAACTGGGATAGTCATTTGGCACACAGACCTAACAGTGGTCTGGTTTGAGTCCATACCCAGCACCTAGGGCTCCCTTGACCCTACACTGTGGTCTCACTGCCCTGCACCAATCCTAGACCCACCAGAGTCTCTTAACAGCAGACACAGCACAACCATGGTTTATATGGAGTGTTCCAAACACACTGGGTACAGCAGATTCTCCACCATGCATTCAGAGCCCCAGACATAGTCCCTGCCTAACACAATAGGCAAGTCCTCTGTCTGGTTAAGCAGCAAGGAATAATAGCTGCCTATTCTACTCTGGACTCCTGTGAGATACCACCCAGCATTATACACCCTCACTGTGCTTGTAAATACCTGCCCAAGTTAGCCCCAGGAAGATTTGTTTCTCCTCTGAGCATCAATAAGACGAAGAGACCACAGGAGCCTCCATATACCAGGAGCCTGTCCCACAGACACTGCAAAATCCATTGGATAATGCTCATTGACCCCCAACAAGAAGGAATCCACAATAGGAGCCTCAGAAACAAGAAACCACATCTTCCCTGGTCATTACCCAGCTTGAACAGCTGCCACAAACAGGACTACAGAGAGACGCTCTCTTGAACTGAGTAACGTCCATAAAAACTCAAGACTATAAAGAGGAACAAAGAAGAATGTGACTTGCAAGATTAAAGACTACTGACCTGGTTAGGAAACACTCATCTGGAAATACATAGGAACTTCTTTCTCTCTCTCCTTTTGTTCTTTCTTCCATTATTGTTTCTTTTTTTTTAATTTTTGTTTTTGGCAGAGGTTGGAATTTAACTACTCATATTCTTCCCCCCATTTTAATACTACTGTGATTTATGTGTTTGACTACCATTTCCTTTTTACTCTCTCTCTCTCTGCCCCTTCTTTTCTCACCTTCTCTCTTTCAACTAATTTACTTAGTATTTTTTCTTATTTTCTCTTTCTCTAGTTTCATATCCACTCCCTATTATTCAACCTTCTCCTAGCTGGTCATCTCTGTTACTGTTATCTAATACCATTAATTTACATTTACTCTTTAACTTGACCTCCTACATCAATTTTACCACATTATTCCCATCTATCACTTCTTTTTTATTCATAATCTATTTCTTTTGTTCTGTTTTCTTCATACTTTCACACACTTACCCTTATGAATCAATAGGTAATTAACTATATCTTACTACAGCTGAATCCAGCTTTAAAGTGAAGAGGAGGAAATTTCTCTATCAAGGGAACATTTACTATTTATAATTTTCTGATTTGTCTTCAATTTGTTTATATAACTATAAATCTTGTACCTAGAGTTAAATGTGCCAAAGTATTAGTTATTTCAGTTTGTCAATTTCCAGTTTATATTTGATACCATTGTTATTACTGATTGTACTAAATTAGCCAAGGTGATATAGCTGTTGTGCTCAATTGATCCTCCTCATATGCCAATACCTAGATTATCTGGAGGCAATAAAAAATACTACAGCTGAGTACCAAAGAACTGGATGCCAGGCCAAACAGGCTATAACATCTCATCCCTAAAATACAGAAAAGATAGAAACTTGGGAGAGACCAAAAAGCCAAAAGAAAGCTAGACCTAGAGTACAGCTCTGAAAAGTAGTCATTATCTAAAGAGGTCTTGATACTAGGAATAAAACTACCTACCTTGAGCAACATACAAACCTCAACATGGAAACAATAAACAAAAATAAAAATAGACAATGAGAAAACACAGAAGCAAGATGCAATCTAAAACACCCAATTCCCCCAAAGCAAGTCCAGAGGGAATTGAGGTGGAAGAAATCAAAAGCCTCCCACCTGAATTTTATGAAATGGTAACAGCAGATGTAACAAAGTAGATGAATAAATGTCAGATGAAAAAATGTCAGAAATAATCACACAAGTAGCTAAAGAGATGATGACCATAATGAAGGAAGTGATCAGTGAATCTTGAGTAGATACAGATAAAAAATAGAGGAGTTTTGAGAAACCATGAATGTCTAACATAGGAAAGAACTGGATGCCATAAAACATACAAACAGATATCCCGGAGATTAACAATTCTATTTGCATATAGACAGCTGAATCAACCAATGTGAAGACAGAATATCAGATCTAGAAGACAGGGTTATGGTTGGTGATCATCAAATGAAAGACTTCTTAAAAATAGCAAAAGTCAAAGAAAAATCAATCCAACAGCTGATAGATGATGCAAAGAAAAGTAATATAAGATTAATCAAAATTAAAGAAAAATTATAAAATAACACAAAGGACATAAAAGACCTGTTCACAGAAGTAATAACAGAAAACTTTCCAACCATGGGAAAAGAATTTAACAGAGAAATGATACATATAGAACACCAACTAGCCATTATTAGAAAAAAAAAAAAAAAACCAAGGCACATAATATCAAGATTCCAGAAATTCAATACAATAACAGAATACTAAAATCTGTTAGGGAAAAGAAATAAATCACCTATAAAGAAAAACCCATCAGAATCACAGCAGACTTTTCAAAACAAACCATTAAGTCAATGAGAGTTCACAGTGAAATATTTCAAGTCCTAAAAGAAAACAACCTTCAACCCAGATTGTTATACACTGCAAAATTGTCTTTCAAAATTGACAGAGAAATACGATAGTTCAACAACAAAGAAAACCTGAAGAAATTCATGACTACCAAACTACTACTCCAAAAAGTACTGAAGGATGTTCTAGAAAAAGGCAATGACACCAATTCCAATAATCCCAATAGAATGAATCCACCAAGCAAGGCAAGCCATTAAACAAAAGAAAAAAAAATGGGAATCAACAACATGAAAATAATACGACAAAGGTAAGTCAATACATATCAGCTAAAGCCATCAAAGTGAATCGTCTCAATTCAACAATCAAAAGAAACAGGTAGAATGGATCAAAAAACAAGATCCAACAATATTTTTTTTGAGACAGGGTCTTGCTATGTAGTTCAGGCTGGCACTGAATTCACTATGTAGCCCAAGCTTGCCTCAAACTCATGGCAATACTCCTGCCTCAGCTTCTCACTGGGACTATAGGCATGCACAACCACATCTGCTGATCCAACAATATGTTGCATACAAGAAACATATTTAACTCAAAAAGAAACTCATAGACTGCCCGTCAAAGAATGGAAAACTATACTACATGCAACAGGAAGCTGGATAAGAGCAGAGGTAGCTATTCTATCTGTAGACAAAATGGATTCCAAGCCAATACTGATCAGAAGAGACAAAGAAGGCCACTACATACTTGTTAAGGGAAAAATTCAAGAGAAATAGATAACAATCATAAATATATATGCAACCAATACCAGTGCACCCAACTATATGAAACAAACACTAATGAATATGAAAAATCAGATAAACACTAATGCAGTTATAGGGGACCTCAACACCACACTGTCACAAATAGACAAGTCAACTAGACAAAAAATCAGCACAGAAATATCAGAGCTCAAAGAAACCTTCGAACTAATGGACTTAGTAGCTATTTACAGAGTTTTCCACCTATCAACAACAGAATACTCATTCATTCAGCAGCACATGAGACTTTCCCCAAAATAAACCACATACTAGCTCATAAGCCCTGCTGAAGTAAATCCAAAGGAACTGAAATTATCCCATGCATATTACCAGCTCATACTACAATGAAATTGGAAATCAAAGGCAAAAAAAAAAAACAGAAAAACTACATAAACACATGGAAATTAAGTAACATGCTGCAAAATAACTAATGGGTCACAGATGAAATTAAGGAAGAAATTAAACAGTTTCTACAGTTGAACACGAATGCCAGTACAAGATATAGAAACTTATGGGACACAGTGGAAAGTCCTATGAAAGAAATTTATAGTAGCAAATTCCCACATCAGGAAAACAGAGTGAGCTCAAATAAACAACATAATGTTGAACCTCAAGCTTATAGATAAACAAGAGCAAGTTAAACCCAAAGCACATACAATGAAGGAAATTATAAAGATCAGAGCAGAAATTAATGCAATGGAGACTAATAAAATAATACAAAGAATCAATGAATCAAACAGTTTGTTTTTTGAAAGATTACATGAAGTAGACAAACCCTTAGCCAACCTTATCCAAAAAAGGAAAGTAAAGATCCAAATCCATGCAATTAGGAAGGGAAAGGGCAAAATCACAATGGACCCAGCAGAAACACAAAAGGGCATCAGTACCTAGTTTGAGAAACTGCACTCTAAAAAGATGGAAAAGAAGAATTCTCTGAAGAATTGGATAGATTCCTAGATACATATGAATCAACAAGCTGAATCAAGAAAATATAAAAATTCTAAATAATCCAATATCAGTCAATGAAATTGAAAAAGTAATTAAAAATTACCAACAAAGAAAAGCCCAGATCTTGACGGATTCACTGCTGAATTCTACAAGAACTTTAGAGAAGATCTAATGCCACTACTACTCAAACTCTTTAATGATATTCAAATGGAAGCCATGCTCCCAAACTCATTCCTGGAAGCAAGCATTACCATGATACCAAAACAAGAGAAAGCTTTAACCAAAAAAGAAAACTATAGACCAAATTCCTTAATTAACATAGATGCAAAAATCCTCAATAAGTTACTGGCAAGCAGATTACAGCAAATCATCAAGAAGACTACACATCATGACCAAATAGGACTCATCCCAGGGATGCAGGATGTTTCAACATATTCAAACCAATAAATGTAATACATGACCTCAACAGAACCAAGAACAAAAACCACATGGTCATTCCAATAGCACAGAAAAAGCATTTGACAAATTTTAACAACATGCATGACAAAAACCCTACAGAGAATTGGCATAGAAAGCCTTTATCTCAATCTAATAAAAGTCATCTATGACAAATCAACTGCCATCATCATATTAAATAGTAAAAAATAAAACATTTCACTCTAAAATCAGGAACAAGAAAAGGACGCCCACTATCACCACTCCTGTTCAATATAGTTCTGGAAATATTAGCCAGAACAATTGGACAAGATAATAAAAATAAAATGAATATTGATAGGAAAGGAAGAAGTTAAATATCATTATTTGCTGATGATATATAAGACCTCAAAAACTCCATCAAAAGACTCCAAGATTTAATAATCAAATTCAGCAACATAGCAGAATACAAAGTCAACACTCAAAAAACAATAGCATTCCTGTGCCCTAATAACAAACTCACTGAGACAGAAACTAAGGAAACCAAAACTTTCTCAGTAACATCAAGAAAAATGAAATATTTAGGAATCAATCTAACACAGGAAATGAAAGTCCTAAACACTTAAAACTACAGTACTCTAAAAAAAGGGGGGGGGAGATTTAAGAGGATATCAGAAAATGGAAAGATATCCCTTGTTCTTGGATAGGCAGAACAAATGTAGTGAAAATGGCCATACTTCCAGAACTGTTATACAGATTTAGTGCAATCCCAATCAAAATACTAACAGGATATATCACAAAACTAGAGAAATTAATCCTAAAATTCATATGGAACCAGATAAGACCTAGAATAGCAAAAGCAATTCTGGGCAAAAAAAGGCAAGGCAGGGGGCATCACAATCCCCAATTTGAAGTCTTATCACAGGATAGAAACAGTACGGCACTGGCAAAAAAACAGACCTGAATATCAGTGCAAATGAATAGAAGATTCAGAAACAACTCCAAGCACATTCAGCTATCTTGTCTTTGGCAAAGGAGCCACACACCTTCACTGGAAGTAAGACAGTCTCTTATATAAATGATGCTGGGAAAACTGGCTTTCCACATGATGAAGATTAAAATAGACCCATACTCTCACCATGCACTAAACTAAAATTGAAATGAATCAAAGATCTAAATGTTAAAACAGAAACACTTAATTTGCTGGAGGATAAAATAGGTAAAACTCTTGAAGACATAGGTGTAGGCAAAGACTTTATGAACAACCCCAACTGCAAGGGAAATTTTACAAAGAATCAACTACTTCGATCTCATCATGTTAAAATGGTTTTGCACAGCAAAAGAAAGTGCCAACAGAGTAAAGAGACAATGCACAGAATGGGAAAATTTTTTACCAGGTATTTCTCAGACAAAGGACTGATAGCTAGAATATATAAAGAACTAAAAAATCAGACCCCTCCAAATTTAAAAACCCAATAAAAATGGGCACCTGAAATGAATAGACACTTCTAAAATGAAGTACAAACAGCAATTATATGTATGAAAAAATGTTCAGTATCACTAGTCATTCAAGAAATACAAATTAAAACAACACTGAGATTCCATATCACTCCAGAAAGAATGGGTATCATCAGGAAATAAATCAATAACAAATGCTGGTGAGGCTCTGGGGAGAAAGGATCCCTTCCACATTGTTAGCTGGAGTGTAAATTGGTACAACAAATATGGAAATAAGTATGGAGATACCTCAAAAAATTAAAACTTGAGGTTCCATTTTCCCCTTCCAGGTATCTTACCAAAAGAGTTAAAAGCATCATACCACAGCAATATATACACACCCTTGTTTATAGTAGAACAATTTGTAATAGCCAAATCTTAGAAACAGTCTTGATGTCCATCAATAGATGAATGGATGAAGAAAATGTGGTATTTATATTCAATGTAGTATTTATCATAAAGAAGGATAAACTTGAAACATTTCTAGGTAAATGGATTCCCTTGTGAGACTACACTTTTAAGTGAATAAATCAGACACATAAATAAAGAGTTGTTTCTCTTGTATGAGAAATCAAAAGCATAAATAAGAACCAAAATGGATGATAGATATTGGGAAGTAGGAAGAAAATATTCAAATGTGAGGGGGAACAAAGGAGGGGGGAGGGGGAAGGGAAAAGAAAAGAGAATGGAAGAAAAATGGAAACAAAGCTTTTGTAAATGGGGAGGGAAGGAGGGGTTGCAGGATAGGAAGGGGAATGGGGAAAATAATTAAGGTATATTATGTACATGTACAAATTCTGTATGATGAATGTGATCAATATGTATGACAAATATGTACTAATAAAAATAAAGTGAACTTTTAAAAAAAAAAAAAGAAGTCAAATAACAGATGTTAACAAGCCTGTGTGGAAAAAGGAAACCTTCATTGTTGGTGAGAATGTAAACTAGCACAACCACTGTGGAAATTATTATGGAGATTTCTCAAAAAACTACAACTCTAAAGAAAAAAACTCTATTCCCTTTCTAGGCATCTTCCCAAAAGAGTTAAAGATATTATGTTGTAGTGATTTGTGTATTCCAATGTTTATAGCAGCACAATTCACAATAGCTAAATCTTGCAGGCAGCCTATTATGTCCATCAATAGATGAATGGATAAAGAAAATGTGGTATTTATAAACAATGGAAAACTACCTTGTCATAAAGGATAATGTTGAGTCATTTGTAGGAAAATGGATGTAACTTAGATCTTAATGTTAGGTGAAATAAATGAGATACACAAGCTTAAATATTGAATGAGTTATTTTAGATGAGAAATTCAGAATATAAATAGCAAAATAAAAGCTAAGTAATAGAAAGTAGGGAGATAGATTCAAATGGGAAGGTGATCAAATGATGAAGGGAGGGAAGAGAGAAGAGATATAAAGGGCATGAAAACAGAATTGAGATGTGTTATGCATATGTACCAATTCCCCACAAGAAATGTAATCATTTTGTACTGCAAGTCTGTACTAATAAAAAATTTAATACTGAGTGTTAAAATATACAATTATCAATTATAAAGAAACATTGGTGATAGGCATGTAAAATGGTGCAGTTCCTGTGAAAACTGGTTTCTTTTAATAATAAACATGCAATTGCATGTTAACCCAGCAATCAGCCAGAAAAGTCCACCTTATATTTCCACAAAAGTCTGTACATGAAAGATCATAATAAATTTATTTATAATAGTATAGAACTGGAATCAGTCCAGATGCACAATTCACATTAAATACATATTATGGAATATCACTCAGCAATGAGATGAGACAAATAATTGGAACATGCAAAAACTTGGATAAAGGAATTTTGCTTAGTTTATATAGTCAATTCCAAAAGACTGCATATTACTTGATGCATTTATATAATATTTTTCCCTATTTTTTTATATGCGGGTACTGGGAATCGAACTCAGGACCTTGAGCTTGCCAGGCAGGTGCTGATGCCACTGAGCTATATCACCGGCCCTATATAACATTTTTGAAATGATAAAATTTAGAACTTGAGGACAGCTTAATGGTTTCCAAGAATTAGATAAGGAAGAAGGAGGCAAAGGGATGGTGTTATGGTTATAGAAAGGCAACATGATGGATACTTGTGACTGGATCAGTTATTTGACTATAGGGCAGATACATAAATTTACAGGGATAATAAAATTATATAGAACTTTATATGTACACTCAGACACATACATATGAATAAAAATCTGGGGGAAATCTGTGTAAGATCAGTGAGTACACATACCGCCACTGTCAACACAGTGTCAGTGCCACTAATGACTATACACACTGTCAATGTCAATACAGTGTCAATGTCAGTATATTTATTGCATTACTATGCCACAATTTTGCAAAATGTTACCATCATATCTACACTCAAAAATTTGAAATCTACCTTATCACATAGTTAGCTAGAAGCATATTGTCCTATAGTAGATTTCTAGGACATTTTCATCTTCTATAACAACCACTGTACTATTTGAAGAGCAAGTCATGTCCCCCTTTCCTCCACTGTGTTTGGTTATTTTTCATATTTCATACAAGTGGACTCATTCAATATTTGTCTTTCTCTGTATGGTTTATTTCATTTGGCATAATGCCTTCAAGATTCCTCTATGTTGTTGCGAATGAGAGATGAACAGAGGGGTGAGGGAGGGGAGGGGAAGGGGATGAAAAAAGGAATTAGGTTGTGTTATTTGATTGTATCAACTCCACACAAGGGATGTAAACATTATGTGTTGCAAACATGTAATAATTAAAAAAGAATTTAAATATATTGAATAATTATTTCATTATATCATTATACTACATTTTCTTTACCTATCCATCTATCAATGGATGTTTAGATTATTTCCATATTTTGGATACTGCGAATAATGCTGAAATGAATACAAAAGGGTGTATATGTCTTTCAAAGCCTGATTTCAAAATTTTGTATAAATATACAGAAGTGAGGTGGTGGTATCATATGATAATTCTACTTTTAATTTTCTGAGTTACCTGTATATTATTTTCCTTAGGAGCTGCACAATTTTACATTCCCCCAGCAGTATACAAGAGGTCTAATTTCTCTATATCCTTGTCAACACTTGCTATTGCTGTTGTTTTGATAATGGTCATCCTAACAGGTATGAGGTTATATCTCATTGATATTTTCATTTGAATTTCCCTGATGATAGGTAGTTTTGAATATATTTTCATATATTTGTTGACTATTTGAATTCTTTGGTGAAATGTCTATTTTTAATGTATTATTTCTTTTTTGGGTGGGTACTGGGGGTCGAACTCAGTACCTCGAGCAATATCACTGGCCCTTTTTTTTTGTATGTGGGTTCCGGGAGTCGAACTCAGGACCTCACGCTTGTCAGGCAGGCACTTATGCCACTGAGCTAACTCACCAGCCCTAATGTATTATTTCTTACAACTGCATGGGAACATACAATTATCTCAGTTTCTATTAAAAATGATCCTAGGAAAATGCGAACAATTTTCAAGGGAAATACAGCAAATAACTACAATGTGACCCGGATGTAGGAACAAGCAAACAAAGGTATCAAAATAACTATTATAGCCCTAGAAGCAACCATTTTGAACTTAACAGAGAGATAGTCTCAGCAGATAAATGTAAAAATGAACCAAATGAAAATTTTAGAACACAAATAAAATATGTGTTTTTTTATTTTAAAGAGAAGAAAAAACAAAACAAAATAAATCAAAAAAGAGCAAAAGTTCAACAGAAGTTACTCTAACAATTCTAAAAAGTAGTGAGAAAAAAAATTAAAAAATAAACTGATTTTCAGCATCTTTGGAATAATATGAAAAGCTGTAATATTCATGTGATCAGAATCCCTGAAGGATAAAAGTTATTGTGTAGAAAGAACATTTGAATAAATTATGTCTAGATAATTTCCAAATTAGGTGAAAAATAAAATTTGCAAAATCACAGGTATGTATGTTTATTAAATTGTATACTTAATTTTTCTGCTTTATTGAAGTATATTTGACATACAAAAATTATGATTTTTATTTGTATTTCCCTAATGATCTGTTGTTTAGCAGCTTTATCTATACTTGTTGGCCATTTGTTTGTCTTCTTTGGAGAAATATCTACTCAGATCCATTATTCATTTAAAAAATTGGGTTATTTGTGTTTTTTCTATTGAATTGTTCCTTGTATATTTTGGATGTTAACCCTTTGTAAAATATATGGATTACAAATATATTCTCTTCTTCTGCATTTTGCCTTTCCATTTTATTGATTCTCTCAATAAGTAGAAAAATATGAATTATGTTCTTTAAATATGTCCAGTTTATTGCATGTAATCACTCCTCAATAAATCTTTTTAAAATGTATAACTACTATAGTACAACATGGTGTAACTGAGTTTCTTTACTTTGAAATTTGTAGGCCACTTTTAAAAACTAATATGTTAAATGTAGTTAAATGTAGTTATTAGAGAAATATAATTAAAACCATAGTGAGATTTCACTTATACTATTAAAAAGGTAAAATAAAAAAAGAACATTGGAGCTTTCAAACATTGCTGTTAATAGTGTAAATTTGTAGATAAATTTCAGGACAATCATTTCTTATAAAATTAAACATACTTTCAGTATATGACTAATTCTACTTCTTTGCATCTGTCCAAGAGAAATGAGAACTGACATTCACACAAATACCTCTACAGTGAATATAACAGACTTATTCATGTTAAAAAGAAAAATCTGACACAATCCAAATGCAGTTCAACTGTTGATTGATAAACAACTTGTACATTCCTGCAATGCAGTTTCACTCAGAAATAAATCATGCAAAGATATGGACAGATTTTAAAAGCACTATGTTAAGCATACTAAGCCCTGCGCAGACTATATACTGTTTAATTCCATTTGAAAAAGCATTCTGGAAAAGGCAAAGTAGAAGAATGGGTTTTAGGAAATGGAAATGAGTGGAAGGCTTAAGTACAAAGTGTTAACACAAAATACTTTTTTTCAATTGTAGAATTTCCATATATTTGTTGTGTTAGTGGTTACCAAACCCATAGGACTACATACCAAAATGGCAAATTTTAATGTTTCAAAAAAATTTTAAAATAATACAATAGCAATAATATAAAAAGAAATGCTTGGAGGAGTCACTATAGACAAGTGTTTGTGGCCATCCTTAACACTTCCCTAAAAATATTCCTGGAAGCAAGTGTAAACCAGGCATGGTAGTGCATGCCTGTAAATCCCAGCACTCAGAAAAACTGAGGCAGGAAGATCACCAGTTGGAGCCCAATCTGGGCAATTTAGAAACTTAGACTCCACCTCAAAATAAAAAATTAAAAAGTGGCTAAGTGTACAGTTTAATGTGATGGCCCTGGGTTTAAACTCCCAGTACACATATAGTGTGTGTGTGGGGGGGGGTGTTCCTGGAGACAGATTTGATACACTAACAGCGTGTACATATTAAGAATGTCAATGTGATAGTGTATTTTCCAGGAGTTGGTTTCATTGATCTGGCAACAGGTCTGGGAATAAGAAGTAATATTTTATCTCAGGCTCTTGAGCATGTCTTTTTTGGAATTTAATGGCCTGTTATTATTTTCATTGTCTCATTTTTAATGTGATTTTTATGCACATAAATGATGTCTATGGTCATGTTGTAGATATTATTTATGATTTAGTAGTTCAAAGGCATACCTTTGAAGTCAGAAATGCATAGATTCTAATCTTAGCCCTACAATTTTATAGCTTCATTGCCTTGAGTAGATTAACCTCTCTGAACCTTATATGTATAATGTAAATTATAATAGTGAGTACCTCAGAGAATGCTAGTGTATCTGGTCCATAGTAATTATAGTAGAAATGATGATGATGGAAATGATGGTGATGTTATATAATTTGGAAATTAGACAGGACCTGTATAAAATATGTATGATACATGGCTACATTTTACACTGAGCTCTTTTGAGTAAGCAGTTGTAAGTAGTTGTTTCTGTGTAAATAGACATGTAAAATGTCATGCCTTATGATATGAACACCAAAATCCTCATCCCTGAACATATGTGATTGGATCAATGATCAAGAGAAAAACAAAAAATAAATCTTCTAGAGTATAGCTTCTTAACAGCTAAATAGTTCCCTCCTGAGAAAACTGCACATTAAGTGTATGTTTGCAAAGATTTCAGGGAATCTATGGGCATTGTGAAAATATTCACAGGCCTCAAAAGACCTCTGGTCTGTAAGCCAGACTCAAAAATTCAAATATTTCATGTTTTCTTTCATATGAGGAATCTAATAGTAGTCTATTAAAGAAGAGGAAGAGGATCAGGACAAGTGGGAAGAAAAGGGAAAGAGGATAATAAAGGGGTGATAATGATTGAAATATGTTATATGCATGTACCAAAATGAAATCTACTGTTCTGTACAAGTAATATAAAATGTATAAAATTAGCTCCTAAAACTCATTTTGTATAATTTTTATGCAGTAATAGAATTAAGAAAAAAGATTCACCTGATCCAAAGTCTTTATAGGGAGGATTCAGAAGCCTATGTGACAAAGCTTAGGTGAAATGCAATGACAAGCCAAGTGAATCAGATTCTTCTCATTTTGGAAGTCTATTCATAACATGTACATACAGAATGTAGTAGGGAGAAATGAACAAATTATTTAGGGGATAAATCTGTGTTTATACCTTGAATAATGCTGAGTCACTGTTCTCATTCTTCCTTATACTGCACAATTCTGCCTCATTACTCTCCTCTTCAGATACCCAAGGCATATCTATATAATGTCTGACTTAAGTTAATCCGGACACTAATTTTCCTTGCAACTTCAAACTGCCTAAAAATATAATCATGAAATGAGAGGAAGTAACATAAAAGGTATAAAATTTCCTTCCCAAACTGATTTTGTGATCATCTGTGTTGCTGGGCCCCATCCTAACCCCAAGACAAGGCTACAGTTTGAATGCATTCCCTTCAAAATTCATGTGCTACCAAGGTGATATTAAGAGGAGGGGCTTTCAAGAGACTACTAGTCTATGAAGAATCCTTCCTCATCAATGAAAGTAAGCCCCTTATAAAAGAGACTTCACACAGTGTTTTCATTATCCACCATGTGAGGACTCAGCATTTCTCTTCTTCAGAGGATACAGCAACAAAGCACCATCTTGGAAACAAAAAGCAACCCTCACCAGGCAGTTGAATCTGCTGGGGCCTTGACCTTGGAGTTATCTGCCTTTAGGAATGTGAGAAAATAAATTTCTGTTCTTTATTAGTATTCCATCCTCAAGTATTTTGTTATAGCAGCACAAATAGATTAAGACAGGCAACTGCACTCTTATTCCTTATATTAAATTTGTATCTATTTTAATAGGCTTCCAGCCACAATTCTTGTCCCTCTTCTAATTAAATGATTCTGTGAAAGTGATGTATTAGATTTATGTTTTCCTTTTTGGGCATCTAGAAAAAATTATTGAGATTTTTCAAAATTATTCTTTTTATGTATCCTTCTAATGAAGCCATTGGTCAAGTACACAAAGCTTCTAAACCAGATTGAGAAATGAGTTACACAGCATCAGTACAGGGAGTGTAGACAGTCAAAACTCAAGTTTTGGGTATTTTCAGAGAAAAACTAGCAGTTCACTGGTGGATACTCCTGTAAATCCTAACATTTGCTTCTCAGTTACTGCTCTTTACCTACCAGTTTCTGTTATGTATTTTATCCATGATACCTTATGAAAGAGGTCTCAGTTTTCTGCACACCTCTATACTTCACTCTCTCCACTTCAAATAACTGTCTAATAACTAAGTCACTTCATTTATCATAATTGATCCACTTTATTTCTTTATCTAGAATCATTTACTGTCATAGTTTAGTAGTTTTCTAGTCTTAACATCTTGTTTTACACTTGGGCAACCTGATGACCAGAGAGAGGGACAAGTCTTTCCCAGGTCACACAGTGAATCAGTGTATCTCCCAGTCAAGAGGAAGCATGTGTCCCTCAGTTTCCTTTTATTACACCTCTCAGGGCTCCAACTTTGATCAGCCAAAATTGAATATTTAATGATAAGTTAGTTTGCTCCCCTATCTATATAACACTAACCCTTGTTCTCCTTGAAGTGAGTTTATTGTGTCATCCAGTTTCCTTCCCTGCCCCTCAGGCAGGTCACTGTATTCTCTGCTTTCATTTTTCTTTCCAGGCAGCCCATTTTCATGCGTTCTTTACTCCGCTTTCTCTCATTTGTACTACCTCCAAGCCATTTTCTTCTATGAGTAGGGACAGTTGCCTAAGAGGAAAGGAGTGGTGATATATCATGGCATAGGAAAAACCTCTGGCTAACTACCCCTCACCACTTATAGGGACTCTGGAACTGAAGAGACCATAGGGGCAGTCAGGAACAGGTTCTGGGGCTATATCATTTCATCCAAGTCTAAAGTTATGCAACATCAGAGTATTCTAGGGGCCCCTAAAGGCTGCACATTCACAGATGATCATCAATTTGCCACTTACTTCAGGATAATCTTCCTCCTTCAGATGAAGGACTCACTATATCAGGTGTAGCCCTAATGAAACAACTGACTTTCCCAGAAAAAGAATAAGGAATAGCAGAAATTAAGTTAAGTGAGATGACAAGGAAGTCTCTGAGATTGTTTTCCAAAGTTCCCTCCAGTGAAGTATTTACTGTCCAAGGAATGGGAGTACAGGGTTCTAGTTACTAATTTATATGTGGTATCACTAAAGGATAGAGGAGCTCACATTTCTAGAGTTCCTTATATATTCCAGGTACTGTGCTAGGCATTCTTTATATACCAAGGATGATGACATTGATGGGAAAACAACATCTTAGGCAAAAAGAGAAATATAAGTCATCATGATTCCCTTACTCTTCACTACCCTGCACAGACAATTATCTTTAAGTCCTATTATTTTATCTCCAAAATACATTCCATCTTTTTTCCTCCATATATTCAGTTATGAATTTGGACCAGTCCACTATCACCTCTAGTCTGGCATAGTGAATTAGTCTCCTACTTGATCTTATATCTGTCCTGATGTTCCTGTAATCCTTATCTACATGATGGCCAAGTTGCTTTCTAAATGATCATTTTATTGTATCTCCTTCCTACTTCAATGACTTCCATAGGCCCATTAGATGATATACTAAATCATTAACCTGACCTACAAGGTCAAACTTAGCTTCCCAGCTTTATTAATCTCCACTCACATCCTCTGCCTTTCTGCTCCAGACACAAGAGGCCACTCTTAGTTCCTTGAACATGCCATTCTCTCTTCTGTGTCAGAGCTGTATAATATTCACTCTCACCTGAATGTTGTCCCCTTGCTCTTTATCTGACCACTTCTTACTCCTCCTTGAGATATCACTCACATGTCATTTCTTAGGAATATCTTCCTTGTACTCCTTGTCTGTACACATTCTGCACACCCTTTACTAAGAGTTTTAATTCCTCAATAGAATAGATGGATGAGTAGAAGTACAAACTGTCATGAACATTTACAGATTATTCATGATGTTCACCACATGTATAATTGTTTTCTCAACTGTAAACCTTAAGAGAGCAAAAAAAGTGCCCTCCATATCTCATGTTAAATTGACGCAAACTATTCTTTGAATATTTCGTTTAGTGTTCTACTGAGATCACCTGAATTTAAAGATTTAATGTTTCACATTCTTTTAAATTTTAAACTCAATTTATTTAGGACTATTCATATTATATACTTCATATTGAATGTATTATGGTAGTCTGTAATTTATAAGAGATTGATCAATTTTATCTAAGTCATTGAGTTTATATGCAAAGACTTCTTCATCATACTCCCTATTATCCATGCAATGGCTGAAATATCTGTAATTATATTCTCTATTTCATTCCTAGCATTGCTAATTGGTATCTGATCTGTTTTTTCTTTGTCAGTCTATGTTTATCAATTTTATTGATCACTTCAAAGAAGTAACTTTTTGTTTCATTGATCTTCTCTATTCTTTTTCCATTTTTAAATTTCTTTAGTTTCTGTTCTCTTTATTATTTCTTTTATTCTAATTGTCTTGAGTTTATTTTGATGTTTGTTGTCAGGTTTCTTGAAGTAGGAACTTGGGATATAGATTTGGGACATTTTTTCTGTCAGTGTTGTAAGCATTTGTTGTTATAAATTTTTTTCTTAGCACTAGGTTAGATGCACTTTGCAAAAGTTGTTTTCATTTTCACTCAGTTCTAAGGTTCTTTTTTTTAAATTTTCTATGAAAATTCCTCCCCAACCCACTTATTATTAAGTGCATTGCTAATTTCCAAATATTTACAGATTTTCTGTTGTCTCTCTATTATTGATTTATGGCTTCATTTAATTATGATCAGAAAACTCTTGCTGGTTTGAATGTGCATTTCACCCATGACTAAGGAAGATGAACACTTTCCATATGTCTATTGGCCATTTGAATATCCTCTTTTCTAACAGCTTTAAGACTTTTGCCAATTTTTCTATCGGGTTGTCTTATCTTTTCCTTACTGGTCTGTAGGAGCTATTTTTATATGCAGTAAGTGCCCAACATACAAAGGAGTTCCATTTTGGGAGAATGTACATAAGCCGGATTCGTTCATAAGTCCGACAAAGTGAGACTTATACGGCATTTTCACTTTTGTTTCCATTGTTATTAATTTGCACTTCCTAGCAGTCTCCTCCACATTGCCATTCCTTTTCCTTGTGCTTCTGGACATTCTGAGATCTGATTTAACACTGTGCTACTGCACACACTAAGCACACAGCAACATAACTGTGACAATGTCTGGCACACATGAGTTACTTCCATGATTTGTTTGCTTCTATGAATGTTCATAATGTGAGGTCCATTCATATCTGTGAAATGTCACAATTCGAATGTTTTTAAGTTGGGAACGTACTGTATTCTAAATATATCACTGTCAGTTGTTATTGCAAACATCTTCCATCCTATTATCTTGCTTTTTCACCCTATTGTTAGTGCCTTAATTTCAATGTAGTTCAATTTATCAATTTTTATTCTTCACAATTTGCATGCTTCCTAAAGAAATAATAAAGATTCTCCCATATTTAACTCAAAAACACTGAATAGTTTTACCCTTGATATTTAGGTGTAAAATACACCTATAATTGATTTTTATGCATGGTGTAAAGTATGACAAAAGTTAACTTTTTCTCTATGCATGCCAAACTGACCTGGCACCATTAATTGAAAAGCTTTTCCTTATAGTTCTGCAATATTACCTGTCATAAATCAAGGTTATATACATGTAGGCTCACTTCTATTTTTCTATTTTCCAAATCTACACTATCTTTACTTCTATTTTTTAACAAGATGGAATAAATGTACTTGCCTCTATCCATTTTATAAGTATAGCTTCTTTTTTGTTATAAAGAATCTGAAAAGTGGAGAAAAGAAGGCAGAAGGCAAAGAATCTAAGGACCTTAAGAATCTATGGCAGAGTATGTCATGGCCAGTATGTCAGTGACTTCCTTGGTTTTTCTTTCTACTTTACTCATATATCCAAGATTGGGTGTTGGGGAGATGAACAAACCAGAATTGCCAATGGGCACAGACAGAAGAAAAACAAAAACAAAACAAAACAAACACCAAAAAAACAAAACAAAAAACAGAAAAACAGAGCAAACTGAATAAAGCCAGTTCTTTCATCCAATGGACCAAGAAAATGGAGCTAGTCAGGACAGAAATCTTTTTAGAGAATAGCCTTCTACTCCAGCCAAACACTATAAAAAACTGTGTAGACCCACCCCTCATCACCAAAGCTTCCCCAAATGGGAAGCTTAGACTTTCTCACCAAGCTATAAAAAGACATTCTTCCCAATATACAGGTCGATATCATAAAAGGTTAAATAAGAAGGTGGAACATTGATTGCTAATGGGTGGTAGCTATACCACAAACCCTGATATTTGTGGAGACCACCTGGTGAACATGGATTTCTACCCCCGTGAAGAAACAAGGTGCCTCTTCTGTTCACCACTAAACTTGTTCCTAGTAGGGAGTTTGAAATTTCACCGCCTGCTCAACAGTAACTTTGAAAATCACTTAGTTGTAAAGACATGCCTCAATATGCCACAATCTCAGTGGAGGCCATGTTAGGAGCAATTACAAAACATGCCTCCTCTTTTCAGATTGATGTCACTTAAGGCCTAATGAGAAGACTGAATTCCATGTCCACCAAGAAGTGAATAGGAGTTCCCTCACCAAAAATTGGATGTCAGTGGAGGTTTAATGGGAATCCTGAACTTCCATGTCCACTTGGTAAGAATAAGACACAACCACTCCCCCCACCCTGATGTGTATCAAAGAAGTTGTTCTACAACAGAAGATTTAAAGAATACCCAGAGTTTCATAACACAATGCTCAATATGCAGGCTATAACTAAAAATCACTTCTTATGTCAAGAACCATGAAAATCTCAAATGTGAAAAAACTATCAACAATTCAACACTAAGATGACACAGATGTTAGTATTTTCTAACAAGGATTTTCTAACCACCATCATATAACATTTTCAGCAAGTAACTGCAAACATGCTTTAAATAAGTGGGAAAAAGATCATGTTAGAAAAGAAATAGACAATATAAGGGAAAACAAAAGGGAAGTGTTAAGACTGAAAATGCAATAATTAAAATTTTAATAACTCGTTGGATAGGCTTACCACTAGAATGAAAGGACAGAGGATAGTATTAAATGAACTTGAAGATAAGGCAACAAAAATTATTTGATTTAAGCAACAGAGAGAAAATAGGTTGAAAAAATGAGTAGAACCTAAAGGACATTTAGAATTAAAAAAGGCAAAATAGAAAAGAACATTTATTTCATTAGTGCCTCAGAAAGAGAGAAGAAGGAATATGAGGCTGCAAAGTATTCACATCAATAGCAGGTGAAATTTTCAAAAAGTTGGCAAAAACATAAACCTACCAATTAAAGTCAGTATAAACAGCATATATCTTGAGGAATTTGTGGCAATATGAAGCATAATTTTTTTCCTGAATACTGAAGACAAAGAAAATATTTTGAAAGCAATGAGGGGAAAATGACACCTTATCTTTTGGAGAAAATCCACATAAATGACAGCAACATCTCATCAGAAACAATGGAGGGCAGAAGCAAGTGGCAGTATAGTTTTCATGTGCAGAAAAAAAATTGTCAACTAAGAATTTTATATCGAGTGAAAATACACTTGTGGAATCTATGTTGTGGAGGATATTCTCAGATAAAGGAAAACTAAGAGAATTTGCCCCAGTAATCCTATTTAAAATAATTGATAAAATACAAAATAATGGACTAAACAAAAGGAAAGTAGTAAAAAACAGAATCTTGAACTATCAGGAAAGGATAAAGAAATTAAAGTGAGAAAAAAATATATAAATATAATAGATTATCTTTCTCAAGATTTCCAAATTACCTTTATTAAAGAAAATATTGCAACATCATCTGATGTGGCTCTCAATGTATGTAGAAGAAATAGTGAAGATAATTTTATTATAAAAGAGAGGGGTATGATTTGAATATTTCACTTAAATGTTGACACTAGTAGCCTATGATATTGTATAGGTATAATGTAATACCTTATGTAACTACTAAAAAATCCAAAGAAATATATTCACTCAAAGGCAGTACAGATAAAATAAAATCAAACAAATGTTCAAGTAACACAGAAAAGTAGGTAAAAATAAAAGAAAGGAAAAATGAGTGAGGATAAATATGAGTGAAGAAAAGAGAATATTGCAACCATAAGCCCTAAGTTATCATAATTACATTATATATAAATGGTATAAACACTCTAGTTAAAAGGTAGAGTTTGGCAGAAAAGATTATGCTTGAAATGATCCCACTATATACAACTGAAAGTATATAGCTTGAAAGCAAAGAGATAGAGAATCATATGCCATTGAAACAATATAAATAAAGGATTGACCATACTGATATCAGATAAATTAGACTTTAGAGGAAAGAAAACTACCAGTGACTGAGTGAGAAATCAGGCAAACATAAAATGGTCAATCCACTAAGAAGATTCAGGTATATAGATGAATGCTCCATTCAAAAGACCAGCAAAATATGTGAAAGAAAACCTAATGAAACTGGGAAAAGAAATAGATACATCCACAAGTAAAATTGTAGACTTTAACATCCTCCTATCAAAATTAGGAGGAAAATCAGCAAGGATACTGAAAAACTCAATGCCTTTAACAAATAGATGTAATCAATGTGTATAGAACAACGATTAAACAAAAGCAGAATAAACATCCTTCCAAATATTTATGGAACATTTACCAAGACAGAATGTAATCTATGCCATAAAACAAGCCTCAATATTTAGAAGAATGAAAGTCATGCAGATTTTGCTTTTTGGACAAAATGTAATAAAGCTAGAAGTTAGTAACAGAAAGATAAAAGGGACATCTTCAAACCCCCAGAAACCAAACAGCTCACTTAGAAATAATTGATGGATGAAAGAGGAAGTTTAAATCTTCAAGGGAAAATTTAAAAGTACATTGAACCTAATGAAAATAAAAATGCAACATATAAAAATTCATGGGACATAGCTAAAGTAGAGCTGAGAATGGAATTTATAGAACTAAATGTTTAAAAGAATTAGGAAAGAGGAAAAGCATCAAATCCATAATATGAACTGCACCCCTTAAGAAAATTAAAATAGAAGAACAAAACAAACCCAAAGCAAGAAGAATGGAACAAAGAAAGACCAGAAATCAATAATGTTGAAAATTAAAAACCTAGAGAGACAATCAACCAAACAAAAAGCTGGTTCTTGGAAAGATCAGTACAATTTATGGACATCTACCAAAACAGAAAAAGAAAAAGACAAGACAAAGATTTTCAATATCACAAGCAAAATAAGAGATATCACTATAGGCCCTGAAGACATCAAAAACAAAACATAGACAAAATACTATGCATATAAATTTGAAACTTGGATGAAAATAATTGCTTGTAAACCACAAACTATCACAGGTCAATCAATATGGAATATATAATTTTAATAGACTGAGAACTATTAAAGAAATTTAATTAATAATTTAAATATCCCTCAAAAAGAATCTCTAGAAAAGATGGTTTCCCTGGGTTATTCTAACAAAAGTTTAAAGAATTAATATTGATTCTACAAAATCTCTTCCAGGAAACAGAAGAAGAAAGAACATTTATGAACTCATTTTATAAGGTCAATCTTTTCCAAACCACTGGTAACGACTAAGTTGTTCTCTATTTCTATAGTTTTGCCATTTCAAGAATATATAAATGACATAATACACTATGTGACCATTCGTAATTGGTTATTTTACTCTAAATAATGCCCTGGAACTTGATCTAAATCATTGAGTGTACCAGTAGTGCATTCCTTTTCATTGTTAAGTATTATTTCATGCAATGGCTATAACTATCATTTGTTTCACTTGTGAAATAGTTTTGTTTCTAATTTTTGACTATTAAGAAAACAGCTGCCATAAACATTCATGTACTGACCCCCAATGAGGTGCTAAGGATATTCATTGTCAATGAGATAATAATTATTTCTAGGCCTCTTCAGTGAAAAGTACTTCTTTTTAAGATGAATTGCATCTTGAGTTATATAGGGTTTTGGCTAACCTCTCTCTTACATCTGTTTTATTTTTTAAAATTATAATTATTAGCATATATTAATTATACACAATAATGCATCTCACAGTGACATTTCCATACATGCTTATAATGTGCTCTGCTAGTTACCATCCTCCTTATTACCCTCTCTTACTCTGTCCCCTCCTCATGACCCCCATTCCCCTTCCCAAATAGTCCCCTTCCCACTTTAATGTCATCTTTTTTTCTGGACTCCACATATGACACAATACAAGTGATTCTTGTCTTTCTGATTCTGACTTAATTCATCTCACATGATGATCTTCAGTTCCATCCATTTTCCCACAAAAGACATAATTTCATTCTTTATGGTTGAATAATACTCCAATGTGTATATATGCCACATCTTCTTTGTCCATTCATCTATTGATGGTCATCTCAGCTGATTCTATAAATTGGGTATTGTGAATAATGCTGCACCAAATATGAGAATGTAGATATCTCTATTGATTTGTACTTTTAGTAGTTGTACTTCTAGTTTGGAGGAACCCCATAATGATTTCCATAGTGGTTTAATGTATAGATTTTGTGTAGATATAAATTTTCATTTCCCTGGGATAAATGTCTAGTAATACAATTATTGAGTTGCTTAGGTGTGTGCTTATTTTTAATAGAAATTTCCAAACTGCTTTTCCAAGTGGCTGTTCCACTTTACATTCCCAACCAGCAATGTGTGTGAGAGCATTTCTATGAATTATCACCAAATTTTGTGGTCACTATTTTTAATTTAACTCTGCTTATTGAGGCGTAGTGATATATTATTGAGTTTTAAACTTACATTTTCCTAATAACTAGTGATTGTGAATATCTTTTCATGTGCCAACTTGCCACCTGTATACCCACATGTATACCTTCTTTCAACGAAATATCTGTTCATGCCTTTTTTGTAATTGGGTTATTTGTATGTGTACATTGTTGATTTGCAAATATTTCCCCCAGTGTCTCTAGATTTTCTATTCATTACCTTAACAGATTTTTGTTATATTAAAAATTTTAACTTTAATGAAGTCAATTTTTTCTATTTTTTGGTTTATTTTTACTAGTATATGTTTGCAGTACATAATGATTACATTTATTGTGGGGAGTTGGTACATGTACATAGCACTTGTTAGTCCTTTTATAGTCACCTACCTCTCCTATCTCTCCCAGATCCTTCCATCTCTTGGTTTCCTTCCCATTTGCAAAAGTACTATTTCCATTTTTTCTTTCATTTTGTTAAATTTTTATTTTATAGTCATATTTTTGGTATCATGCACAACTCTTCAGTAAGTCACAGGTTTCAATAATTTTCTCCTATATTTTCTTCAAAAAATTTTGATTTTACATTGAATATTTACATATATGATTTGAGATATGTTTACTTTTTTCCAAAAGGTGTAAGGTTGGGCCGGTGAGATAGCTCAGCGGCATAAGCACTTGCCTGGCAAGTGCGAGGTCCTGAGTTCGACTCCCAGAACCCACATATGAAAAAAAGGCCGGTGATATCGCTCAGCGGCATGGGCACCTGCTGGTGCGCGAGGTCCTGAGTTCGACCACCGTTACCCACAAAAAAAAAGGTGTAAAGTTCACATATTTTTTTCCTTGCCTATGAATATCCAATTCTTCAAATATTATTTGTTAAGAAGACTATACATTGCTTTCAGTTGCATATCTAACTATTGCATTTGTTGAGTGATTATACATGGTATTATACATTTATATATGTGTACTATACATTTATATATTTATATATGATTATTAATGGTATTTTAAATTTCAACTTACACATTTTGCTACTCATATAGAAATAAAATTCATTTTGTGTTTTGATCTTATTTTGCTGAACTCCCTTTAAGTTGTGGAGTTTTTTGTATGATTTGTTTGCATATTTCTTTGTTTGTTTTAGATTCTTGAATTTTTCTATTCAGACCAAAATGATAACATTTGTCAATAGAATTTTACTTTTCCTTTCTCTTCTGTAAGCTGATTTTTCCTTTTTGTTTCATAGAGTTTGAGAAGACTCCCAGTATTATGTAGAATAAGAGTATGATACTAGACTTAGATTCTGTTAGAATTCTTTATTAAATTGAAAAAATCACCCCTTTTCTACTTTTGGAAGTTTTTTCATGAATAGGTATTCAATTTTGTTGTGATTTCTTTCCATAAATTGATATGATCATGAGATATTTTCTCTTTTGCCTGTTAATATAGTGAATTACATGTATTATTTCTTGCTAAATGTTTATCAATTTTTACTAGAACTTCAAAAACACTAACATTTGGCATTAATGAATTTTCCCACTGCAAATTTATTTTCAATTGAAATGGCTTCTATTTTCTTTGTATTCTATTCCTCTTAATTTCTTTTTAAATTAACTTTATTGGTACATTTTAGATATATATATAATGATAACATTCATCACAGGAAATTTATACCTGTACATGATATAACTTGATTAATTTTTTCCCATTTCCCTATACTCCCTTGAACCTCTCCTCCCCTCCTTATTTACAAAAGCTTTGTTTCCATTTTTCCCTTCTTTCCTCATTTTTCTTTTCCCTCCCTTCATTTCCCCCTTTCCCCTCACTAGTTCCCCTTCCCATTTGAACATTTTCTTTCTATTTCACAATAGCTATTATACTTTTTTGGTCTTATTTATACTTCCAATTTCTCACCACAGAGAAACAATGTAATGTTTACACATGTGTGTCTGATTTCTTTCATGTAAAAGTATGGTATCAAGGTGCATCCTTTTAGCTAGAAATGTCTCAAGCTTATCCTTCTTATGGCAGAGTAGTACTCCATTGTATAAAAAAAACACATCTTCTTTATCCATTTATCAGTTGATGGGCATTTGGGCTGTTTCCAAAACTTAGCTGTTACAAACCACACTATTCTAAACATGGGTGAGCATATATCACTGTGGTATGATGCTTTTAGTTCTTTCAGGAAGATATCAAGAAAGGAAATAGCTGGGTTGAATGGAACCTCTACTCCTCGGTTTTTGAGAAATCTCCACACTGATTTCCACAGTGGTTCCACCAAACTACACTCCCACCAACAGTGAAGAATGGCTCATTTTTCCCCACATTCCCACCAGAATATGTTATTGGTTGATTTCTTGATAACCACCACTCTTCCTAGTGTGAGATGGAATCTCAGCATTTTTTGAATTTGCATTTCTTGAACGACCAATGATGTTGAATATTTTTTCATATATTCACTATTTCTACTTCTTCATCTTAGAAGTGTCTATTTCAGATGTCCATTTTTGAACTGAGTCTTTAAATTTTGGAGGGGTTTGATTTTTTTTTTTTGAGTTCTTTATATAGTCTAGATAGTAGTACTTTAAGGAACAACTGGTAAAATTTTTTCCCACACTGTGGGTTGTGCCTTCACTCTGTTGGTGCTTTCTCTTGCTGTGCAAATCTTTTTAATAAGATGAAATCCCACTTGTTGATTCTTTGTGATAGTTCCTGTGCAATTGAGGTATTTTTCATAAAGTCTTTGCCTATGTCTATGTCTTCAAGAGTTGTACCTATTCTATCTTCCAGAAGATGTAGTGTTTCTAATATTTAGATCTTTGATCCATTTTGATTTTAGTTTAGTGCATGGTGAAAGATATGGGTCTAGTTTTACTCTTTGGCATGCAGAAAGCCAGTTTTTCCAGCACCATTTCTTAAAGAGGCAATCTTTCTTCAAGTGAAGGTTTTTAGCACCTTTGTCAAAGATAAGGTGGCTAAGTATGTCTGGGGTTGTTTCTGCATCTTCTATTCTGTACCATTGATCCTCATGTCTGTATTTTATTTCTCATTAGCATGCCTTTTTTGTTGCAGTAACTTTCTAGTATAATTTCAAGGGATTGTGGTGTCTCCTTCCTTGTCTTTGTTGCCCAAAATTGTCTTTGCTATTCTAGGTCTCTCTTCATCCCAAAAGAATTTAGGATTGTTTTCTCTAATTCTGTGAGATATGCTGTTGGAATTTTGATCTGGATTTCATTAAATCTGTATAATAATTCTAGAAGTATGGCCATTTTCATTATATTGGTTCTTTCTATCCAAGAGCAAAGGATATTTTCCATTTTCTGATATCCTCTTTAATCTCCTTTTTCAGAGTTCTGTAGTTTTCAGTACAGCATTCTTTTTCTTCCTTTGTTAGATTGATTCCTAGGTATTTCATTTTTTTGGTTGTTATTGTGAACGGTTTTGTTTCCCTATTTTCTCTCTCAGTGAGTTTGTTATTCACGTACAAGAAGGCTATTGATTGTTGAATGTTGACTTTGTATCCAGCTATGCCATTGAATTTAGCTAAAAGCATTTTAGTGGAGCTTTTGGGGTCTTCTATTGAGAGCATCATGTCATCTGCAAAGAATGATAATTTAACTTCTTCCTTTCCTATCTATATTCCTTTTATTTCTTTCTCTTGTCCAATTGCTCTGGCTAATTTTTCCAGAACTCTATTGAATAGGAGTGGTGATAGTGGGCATCCTTGTTGTGTTCCTGATTTTAGAGTGAAAGCTTTCAGTTTTTTACCATTTAGTATGATGTTGGCTTTTGGTTTGTCATAGATAGCTTTAATAGGATTGAGATAAAGACCACCTATTCTAATTTTTTGTAGGGCTTTTATCATGAATATGTGTTGGACTTCATCAAACACTTTTTCTGCATCTGTTGAAATGATCATATGGTTTTTGTATTTGGCTCTGCAGGATAGTGCAGGCATCTGTGACTCAGCAGGCAAATGGGCTCACAAGATAGGTGTGGAGCAGACTGGGAGTACGTGCCTGTGTCTCAGGCTAGGGAGCTTGCAGGGCAGGTGCCAGATGAGTTGGGCATGCTTGCTTGTGGCTCTGTGTGCAAGCAGGCTCACAGGGCAGGTGCCAAGTGGACTGAGTGCACTCCCCTGTGACTCCATGGGAAAACACACTTGTAGGGCCGGTGCTGGCATGCTGGTTACATGCACCAGTGACTCAGTGGGTGGGCACATGAGCTAAGCTGACTCAGAGCAGATTCTACTAGTGTGCCATTTGCCTGTTTATCCTCTCTGACTGGGGGGTATTCTCCCCTGCCTGCAGTAAACTCTGGAGAGAAGTCCATAGGAATGCAGCTTTCCTCAGTGCTTACCAGGGAGTTAATGTAAGGAGAGGCTGGTGCATGCCAAGACTTTCCCAGGAGTCTGGTCTCTGCTGCACTAGATCCATCCTTGAGACTATTTGCCACACTTTCAAAAATGGCTGCTCCCTATGCGAATGGGAACAGGGGCAGGCAGAACAGCTGCAGCAGTGTCCCTTCACCTTTTCAGCTGTCCATTTGTTTAGTTTGATCTTCATATATTTTCTTTCCTATTAATTCTCTGTCAGGGAGAAAGCCACTCCTCAACTTCAAAATACTTTCTCAGTGAATCTTCTCTAAGCTTCTCTGATGTGACTCCTCCTCTAGTTTGCCATGTTGGATCTCTGAACCTTTTTGAGGTAAAATTTTGTCTCCTTTGTTCTGTAAAACTTTCAAGGCTCTGTTCATCTTCTCAGTTTAATTGTCCTTTCAGATGAACTTCTCAACCCATTTTGTGCCAGCTACAAATTAGAAGACGTTCAAAGAAAAAAATTCAGAAAAATGTCACACTTATTTCTCTGCTTTTGTCTCTCCAGGATCTTGTCTGCCAAAATATTGGCTGCCTTGGCCGCTTTCCAATTCATTTATATTTATTTTTCCCATAATAATGTTTTATCACTTTTATTTGCTTTCTTCCAAGTAATATTGAATTTTTTGTAAGTTAAAATTTATTTGATTAAATTTAGATTTTATAGAGGTAGAATTTTAAGATAATTTTATGAGAACATGGTCTTTCATTTTTAAAATACTATTTTTCTTTTTTCTACATTTGTTAAAGTTTTAGGAGTCAACTTTATTTGGTGGAATCATTTTTTTTTTTCAATTCCTTGATGTAAAGTTCTAATTTTGTTGTGGTAAGAAGCACATAACTAAAATCTAAACTTTAAAAAAAAAGTGTACAGTGTCATTAACTGTATGCACATTATTATACAGTAGACCTTTAAAATGTTTTCATGTTGTAAAACTGAAACTCTACAGCCCCAGAGCAGCTAAACAGATTTTATTTATACAATTGAAATTATTTCCTTAATCATCTTGATTATAAAAACAAATTAGCATGATATGGTTTAATAACATTTCATAAATGGGTTTTATAAATTTTAATAGCTCATAGATATCTACTTACTATTCAGTAATACTTAATTGTTAATAACTTCTGCTTATATATGTATGAAAATTTTATCTGGTAGGACAAATATGTACAAATATTTTGTAACTCAGAAATAGACAACTAGGTTACTAGTCAAGTGTTAATTCCCCATCACTGGGTGAGCCATTTAGACTTAGAAGTCTCATCCCATGAGAACAAACCTGCTGCAGCAATTCATGACATTTATTTTTAATTCCTTGTCAGGTAATTATTATACCTCTATTTTAAGCATCAATTTCTCCTTTTGTTCCTTTAATAAGGTCATGTTTTCCTGTTTCTTTATGTGTTTTGTGACATTGTGTTGGGATGCAAATGTGGAAAAACAGCCACCTCTAAATTTTTCATAGGCTGCCTTTGTACAAGGAAAGACCTGTACTAATCAGCCTGACTATAGAATCCGGGGGGCTCTGACACCTTTTCTGAAGAGGTGTCTTCTCTGGACTTGTGCACGTAGATTTGCAATTACAAGGATATTCCAGTATCTTTTTTCTGGAGTTCATAATTTCTTCTTCCTTCTGGTGTCTGATTACAGTGGTCCAAGTTCTCTGGAACTGCTGCAAGTGGTCCTACTTTATTTTGTTATCAATGGTCCACGTCCTCTTAGAGTACGATGTTGTCCATTACTGTTCTGAATCATGCAATACAGAAGGCATTCCCCTGGGAAGAACACCAAAAAGCTGAAATTTTGGATTTGTACCCCAACTATTTTCCTCCCCAGGAATATGTTGGTAGGTGGGGGTTTTCTCTCACTGGATCAGTGCTGATCCTGGGGAAGGGACTGTATCAAATGAGTAATTGCTAGTCTAAAACATCTCCATTGTTCTCATTGGTCTCCTTTGCTGTCGGTGCAAGAGATTTAGGCAAGAGAGAAACTAGTCCTTTGGGCAACGTTCTGGGGAAATCCATTGCCTTTGAAAATCTGAATGTTGGATGTAAGTTTCAATAATCTCTCCCTCCCCAAGTAGAAGCCAGGCTCTGTGAATTTTTCCTTGATTATGCCATATTGAACTAGATAAAGGGACTGTGGTGAGTGAGTGCCACAGATTATACTCTCAGCTTTGTTGTGACTAGTTTTGTGCTCCCCTGAGGTACAGGACACTCTTGTTTGTAAATTTCTCCCAAATGTATTGGATCAGGTATTGTTGTTAAATCAGTGTCTGTATGGGTGGAATGGTGGCCTAGGGCTTACTATTCCACCCTCTTGCTAAAATCACAGCTTTATTGAGGTTTATTTTTATTTTATCTACCTTTTATCACAAAAGGGTTGATCTAATGTAAGTTAGTTAATACTACCTAAAGACAAAATTCCGTGAATTGCTTTTTTTATTGTGATATATGTATATATGTATGCATATATATATATATATATATAATGCATGTTAACCATTCTAAAGTGTGCAATTAAGAGGCATTTAGTTCATGTACCATGTGCAACCATGATCCCCCTCTAGTTCCTTTTTAAAATTTTTTTTCTGTGGGTACCAGGGGTCGACCTCAGGACCTCACGTGCCTGCAGGCACCCATGCCTCTGAGTGATATCACCGGCCCTTTTTTCATATGTGGGTACCAGGAGTCAAACTCAGGACCTAGTGCTTGCCAGGCAGGCACTTATGCCGCTGAGTCATCTCACCAGCCCTTTAAAATATTTTTTATTTTCTATTTTAAAAAATTATTTGAGTTTATTGGTACAATTTAGGTATACATAATGACCACATTCATTATAGGGAATTTTTATCTGTACATGATATACCCTGATTCCTCTTTTTTTCCCCATTCATTCCTATCCTAGTTCCTTTTACATCATCAAATAAGAAAAGAAACCTATACACTTTAAAAAGTCACTTCCCATTTATTCCTCATCCCACCCCTTAAAACCACTAATGTGATTTCTGTCTCCATGGTTTTCTTGTTTGGGACATTTCATATAAATGCAATCATACTATGTATGGATTTTTATGTCTGGCTATTTTCTCTTAGCATAATATCCTCAAGGTCCATCTGTCCATGACATATATTATTTTTTAAATATCTGGATTTCATTCCTTTACATTAGTTTATTATTTTCAATAGAGGAATAATAGTCTATTGTGAGGTGATTCCCCATTTTAAAATATTCATTCATAAGTTAATGGGCATTTGTTTTGGGTATTATCAATAGTATTGTACACACTATTTGTGTACAACTTTTTGTTTAAATGCCTGTTTTCAATTGTTTGAGCTATATCCTTAGGGACAGAATTGCAAGTTCACACAGAAATGCAATTTTTCATTGTTTGAGGGAACACCAAGCTGTTTTCCAAAGTGGCTGCACAAATTTACAACTTCAGAGGCAATGAATGAACATCAAAATTCATCCACGTAAGGGGCCGGTGAGATAGCTCAGTGGCGTATGCGCCTGCCTGGCAAGCGCGAGGGCCCGAGTTCGACTCCCGGAACCCACATATGAAAAAAGGGCCGGTGATATTGCTCAGCGACACGGGTGCCTGCTGGCACATGAGGTCCTGAGGTCGAGCCCTGGTACTCACAAAAAAAAAAAATTTCATCCACGTCCTTGTCATTACTAGTTATTTTCTCTTTTTTATTATGTCCACCATAATGGATATGAAGTGACATTTTGTGGTTTGATTTTAATTTCCCTAATGCTTAATGATGATGGGTATCTTTGCATGTGCTTGTTGGTCATTTTTATAGCTTCTTAGAAGAAATGTTTATTCAAAACTTTGGCCATTTTTAAATTGTTTTGCTTTTCTTTGTTGTTGCACTTTAAAATATTTTGGATACTTGGCCTTAATCATATATATTACTTGCAAGTATTTTTCCCCATTCTCTGGGTTTTCTTTCCACTCTGTTGAGGCACAAAAGTTTTTAATTTTCATGAAGGATAATTACTTTTTTTTCTTGCTTATATTTTTGGTGTCATTTCTAGGAAGTCATTCCAATTCCAAAGCCAGGAAAGTTTACTACTATACTTTATTCTAAGAATTTGATAGTTGTAGTTCCTATGTTCAGGTCTTTGATGTATTTTAATTAATTTTTATGGAGTGTCAGGTAGAGGTTCAACTTCATTCCTTTGGCATTTAGAAATTCAGTTTTCTCCACATCATTTGTTGAAAAGTCTCTTCTTTCTTTACTGAAGAATAGAGGCCTTGGTATTCTTGATAAAAATAAACTAATGATAGATCCATAGGTTTATTTATGGCCTCTCATTCTCTTCTATTGATTTATATTACATCTTTATACCTATTAAGGTTTTGATGACTGTAGATTTCTAAGAAGTTATTAAATTGGGAAATATGAATCTTCCCAATTTCTTCTTGGTTGAAGACTGGTCAGTCTTTTCTGGGTAGTGTGTGGCCTCCTTTTGTAATGATGGGAGGGTTGTTGCAGTCTCACAGGCACACATAGGCTGACTTCTCTCTTCTGGGTGCACTTTTACTGTGGGCATGAAGTAAGTGGCTAGTATCTACCAGATGGCACACAGTCCCCTCCACACTGGGAGTAGGGTCCCCATAGGACTGGTTTCCCTCTTTTAGGCTGCATTACCTTCCTCCCAGATGGACACAACTGTCCATTTCTTGAAGGTCAGGACACTGTGTGGACTTTGGTGTAAAGGTAATGGCCATTCCACAGTGCCTACATTCCCCACACCCCAGGTAGCCACTCATGTGAGCAATACAATGATAGTGGAGCCTCAGGGATGGGGTGATGCAGTGGCTATGGCTCCAGAGTAAAGCTTACTTTACTTTACTTTACTTTACTTTACTTTACTTTACTTTAAGATTTAATCTCAAGATGGCAACATACAACAGCAGTCTTGGTCACAGAGAGGGAGAAGGCACAACATGGGTTTCTTCTTTGGAGAAATGAAACTGTGTACACATCAGACAGTTCCCTAAACTGGGTTCAAGGAATGGGAGGATTGTAGGATGCTCCAGCAGCAAATATTTTAGGTGTCATTAGTTTTAATGGAGACTGATGGTTGCTCCTTCTTACATGTTTCCCTCCAGGATAAATCTTCATTTGTTTTCTCAGTCAGGTTTTCCTGACTGAGGAGACAGAATAGTGGGAAGAGTGGATTTTATTTCCTTCTTTATGCAGCCTCCTTAATTTTCATTCTCTGGTGAGTCTCTAAGCTCTTGTGCTGCACTCCAGTGAGTGCCTGGAGCCGCTCTAGTTAGAATACAGTTATTTATCCATTGTTTGGGAACTTTTTTGTTGGTGGAAGAGCCATTGCACTTTTATAGTTAGGTGTTTTGCTCTGCCCTCTCAGACCAAAGGATCTAAAACTGTTCTGTAAAAAATAAAGCCTCAGAAAGAATTTACACACACAGGCACAGACATACACACATACACACAAAGTATTCCTCCACAGGTACTCCATAGAACTGTAGGCTCCTTGGAGTACAATCCAGTTATCTAGGCCATCACTCCTCTTTTATTTGTAAATTACTGGAAATCAAGATGAACATGACTTGCCAGGTTTCTCAGAGATTAATTGACAGGAATGAGTCCTAATCCTTTTGACTTCTTTATTCCTTCTCAGCTTTGATCCATAAACTCTATCTCTGTCCACACTCCTTTCCAAGAATTTTCAGAGCTAGAATGTAAATATCATCATTGTCATTGGAGCCACTGGATTTCATAATGGCAAGAGTAGAAAAATGCTGCTTATTAAAGGCCCACTTGCTGAGAAATGATAAAATGGAATCAACATGCTAATGGGAAAAAGATAGACAGCAATGGAGCATCGTCTGTGCCTCTCAAGGTGTTATGATTCAGATCTAAAATTACTCCTCAAATTCTTGTTTGTAGGGTGATTGGACCATGAAGGTGCTATATTCATCAGTATATTTACCCACTGAAGAGTTCAGTAGCTAAATGTGCTGGTAGAAGGTGAGTCCTGGGTGTAGGTGGATCACCAGGAGCATGATGTGGAATGGTATATTCTTTTCATGACTCCTCTGTTCTCTCTCTCTGCTTCCTGGCTGCCATAAATTGAACATCTTTCCTTCCACCATGCTCATCTTCCATCCTGTTTCTGCCTTGGAGCCAGCCAATCATGGACAGAAACCATGAACCAAAATAAAGTCCTCTTTTAAGTTTTAAATGTCACATATTATGTCTCAGTGACAGGAAAGTGACTAAGACAGGCACTGATAACAGAAATGGAGTTGTTGCTGTGAGTGTACCTGACCATGTGTTTCAGAAACCTTTGGAAGTGGTTCATGAGAGGAGTTTGAAAAGGCTTGGAAAGGCCAGCTAGAGAAGACCTACAATGACGTGAGCTAAGCTTGATGGGAAATTCTGGTGAGAACCTAGAAGACCATAATGTTAATAGAAATACAGACAGTAAAAGCAAAGCTAGGCTCACGAAGTTTCACTTGGGAACAAGGACTCCATTGGTAGTTGAACTAGAACCACGTGTGTTATGTTCTGGCAGAAAACTTTTCTACATTTATGTCCTGAGAATTTGAAAGATACTGAGATTAAGAGTGACAGACAAATTAATCTAGCAGAGGAAATTTCAAGTCATCCCAATATTCAGTTTGTGGCATGGATATTGCTGGCTGCTTTTAGCCAGACTCATAGTAAAGAAACAGTGGCAAATGGAAAAGCCAAATGATTTGAAAAGTTTCTAGTTTTTATGGAAAAGAAGTGCCTGCAAAGTTAGAGCAGAGATCAGAGCTGCTGAAAAGATTAAAATTAAATAGAAGGCAAGTACTTTGTGTCAGGACAATAGGAAAGATGGCTTGAAGGCATCTCAGTGATCAGTAACACCCAAACCTTTCCAGGCTCAAAGGTGCAAAACTGTAAAACTTCATTTGAAAAGAAAGTCTGGGCCCCTGCTTAATAAGGGCCTTCCAGGGATTTTGTTTCATGGGATTCATTTCACAGTGCTTAGCCATCCAGGCACTCAGAGACCTCTGCAGCCATGATTGAAAGGCATCTGGCTACTGTTTATGCAGGCAGAAGACCTTGGTGTCCTTCATATGGTGTTGAGTTTTCTTCAGGCATGCAGAGTGCAAGAATTGTGGGGTCAGGGAGGTTTCCACCCTGATTTCAGAGGAAGGCTGGGGAGGCCAGAAAATGTGCCCCTGAAAGAGAAGTTTGTGAAGCTGAGAGTGAAGCTTGTAAGCACAGTGGAGATCCCAGAAATTTGGAGATGCCAGGAAGCATGGAATATCTGCTAAGGAAAGCCAGGAACAGTGAGTGGAACCAGCCCAAGAGGAAGGCCATTTGTGGCTGTAAATAGAAATGCCATAGGGACAAGGCTGCCCAAGCCCTTTTGAGTTCACATCTCACCATAACTTGTCTAGATGCTGGAATTGGAGATACCAGATTTAATGCTAGCCCTACTGGATTTCAGTCTTGCATTGATCCCATTCCTTCTATCCTCCTATTTCTCCTTGTTGAAATAGGATTGTTTCCCCTGCATCACTGTAGGTTGAAAGCATTTAATTTTCTTTTTTATTTTTATATGGGCTCACACTAAGAGTTTGCTTTTAGTGTTTGGACATGAACTTTTTGGCAGTCTTAGAGATGGACTAAATTCATTTTGCATAATGAGGTGGACACGAGTCTTTGGGGCCAGGGGGAGGATAATATGTTTAGACTTAGAATGTCCCGCAGAAGCTTCATATATTCAGATGTGGGGATTTGGGAGGAGATTGGGTCATGGTGGCACTATACTTAAAAGTGGATTAATCCATTGATGATTTCACAGCTGTATGTGCTGTTAGGGAATGGGGATTCATAGGGGGCATGACCTGGAAGGGCATATTTCTCTCTGTAGATCCTCCCTTCTCTCTCTGCTTCCAGGCCATCATGTGATAAGCAGCTGTGCTCCACCCAGGCCTTTCTACTATGCCATTTCTTCATTGAAGCCAGCCAACTATGGACTGAAACTGTGAGACAAAATAAACCGCTCTTCCTTTAAGTTGTGGTTGTCAAGTATTTCATCCCAGAGACAGGAAAGTGACTAAGATTCAAGGGCTCCAGATAATTACATGAACAGCCTGAACACTTTCCAGTCTCTTTAGCACACAAGTCACAGAGGCTTCCATTTCAAGCATTAGCTTTATAATGACACTTATGGTTTCTGCTTCCTGAATCACAAAGAACAATTTAAAATGTTCTACCAATGAGCAGGGAAGGATAAATAATCCAGGACTACTGGATTCAGTCTTGAAAAAAATTTTGGAATGGACTTTTGGTAGTAGGGTTTTTTTAGGAATCCCAAAAACATGTTGGCTCTATTTTCTCCAAAGCAGTTTCATTTGTTTCACTGTGTGATTTCTCAGTTCCTCAGCCAGTTACTAAGTTACATCTCCTTCCTCATTCTGTCTTTCTACTCCTCATTGTCTACCTACACTTTCCAAATTATAAAACTATATCTTGGCTTATATTCCAAGTAGGAACTAGGCTTTTTGCATTTCAAGATCACAGAGTGTCAGACCAACTGGCCAGATCATTTTTCAGGTAGCAAATCAATGAAATGGTGGTGTACCTGGAATTAATGATCTGGCTCTCATGCTACTGACCTATTTTCACTTAATCATGTGGGGAAAGGAATGCAGTACTGGAATAAAGAGCTTAGAAATACACAGTGGCAGCCTGCCTATAATCAACTCCTCTACCCATGAGAATTTTCTTTCTTTCAACACTCCCCTTCATAACTGTCTATGCCCCACCCATGATCTGATCATCTAATATAGTATAATAGAATTCTGGTTCTGCACCCAACTCATTGTGTGACCTTGGTCCTCTCCCTTTCTCTCTAGTGGTCCCAATTTCCCCATTATTAAAATGAGAAGCTTTGGATAGATTATGGCTTTGGTTCTCCATTTCCAACTAGTTAAGAGGATGAGTATATGCAAAGTACAATATACAAAGTTTGGTAAACTTAATTTTCCTGTGAGTTGGATGATATTGGTAGCTTTGAGCTTTCTTTTCCCTACAGGTCTTTTATGAGGGCCAAGTGTGGTAATATACATATAATAAGATGGAGACAATTGAATTTTCCAAACTCTTCTCACAGAGGGCTTCATAGCAAATAGCACAGATTGTTAGTTTTCTATTGAGGAGATATTTTCATTTTCATTACCAATATTGTTTGGGACACAATCTATCCACTTAAAATAAAATAACACTACATTTTTCAGGCTTCCTTTTAGATAGGTGCAGCCATGTGATTCAGTCCTGTTCACCAGAAACATTTGAATGAGGTATCCCTGAAGTCTCTTTAAAACATGACATGTGCACTTCTGTCCTTTTCCCTCTGAGAACACAAGCTTTGTGGCTGAAGGTCTGGCAATAATCTTCATGATATACAAGTAGGGGAGTCATTTTAAAGAATCAACGTGAAAAGTTAGAAGGTGTCTTTGTCCTGGATAATATTATAAAACTGACAGACCAGTGCTGGACCTCTTCTATATTAGAGAAAAGTAACTCCTTATCTTATGAAACCAGTGATTTTTTTAGTGGCATGCTTACACTTGATCGTAATCACTACCATGTGTTTGGGAGAATACTTTTATTAGCTTGATGGACTAAGGTCTGAGACCCCTAAGGCTGTGCTAAAGTGAAAACAAATGAGCCAGGACAATGGGTCATGTTAACTTCAGAATCTTTTTTTTTTCTGAGCTCTGAGATGAAGAGTAATCAAATTTAGGGACAGAGCAGAATTAGTTTGTGTATTACATAAGAAAGGAGCATATGAGCACTGAGCACTGCTCAGAAAAGAAAAAAGTGAAGGAAATGAGGAGAAAACATTTGAGTAGACAAAAGATGAATATGAGATATAAAACATGCCTGATGTGATTTTTTTAAAGTTCATTGTTGAGATGTGTGTGTGATATAAACTCATTTTTTTATCTCCCCTACGAAATATTTAGTAAAATCCTACATTCCTCAATAATTTTTCCCAAGAATATTCTACCAGGGCTAGGGACAGAGAAGGGCAATTTGGTATATCTGCAAGTTACCTGAATACCTGAACCCAATTGATGTTGATAGTAAGTATTGCAATAATTTTCATAATAAGAAGTCCTAGGTAAGAAAACTAAAATATTGGTAATTCAGTAGCTCTACAAATACAGATACAAGATTCCAGATGTTTTTACATTTCTGCTCACCTCAATGTGTCAGCTCTTCTTTGGGTTAGCTCTCTTTAGTAATCAGGATAATGCCAGAATTTCTGGCATCACATCTATACACAACAAAATCTAGCAGAGTGGTCCTCACCTGGGGTAGCTCTGCTTTCCAAGATATTCAACAATGCTTGGAAACAGTTGTGGTTTGTTTCATTTTATTTTGATGTTATAATGTTGAGTGTTTGCTACTGGCATCTTGCAGTAGAGAACATGGCTGGTATTAAAAATTCTGCAGTATGTATATAAAACATAATTTCCTCAATAAAGGATTGTTTAGCCACAGATATTGATGTGTAAACCAACTGCTGATAAGCCTGAACCTACCAGAAGAAAAGAAGCTATCTCTTCCCTTATGCTTCTGAGTAGACTTCTGTCTTATTTCTCAAAACTTGGTTATTGGCCTATCCTTAAAGTACTCACTGGCAAGGGAAATAAAATACCTGTTTGACTTAGACAAATCAGGCCTGCCACTGAGCCTATTAGTTCTCTGAAGGCAAGGAGGGCATCATTGGTAGAAATATAATCAACAATCACTAATCTTGGCTACAGAGGGTAACTAACATCTTAGTAACACATGTAAAGTCTTAAGCACAGGGCTTGACATATAAGTTTTCTATTAGTTTATTAAATTCCTTCCTAGAAAGATGCAGGAAAATTATATTATTAAACAAAGGAAATGGCACATTCACAAGAGAATTTTATACTTCAGTCTGAGTGTGAAAGGAAGTTGATATCTCAGGGGAAGTTTTTTCCTTCTACCTTTCTTGTCAAACCACACAGATATCCAAAAGGTAAACACCACTTTCCCTTCTACTTCTGGACAGCCAGGAACATCAACGTAATGTGGAGGTTGCATGATGCCTTTTTGCAGCATTGCAGAAGATGGATGGTTAACTGATACATTTTTCCACCTTCTGGGACAAAGGGACCAGTCACAGAAGTTCAGTCAAGCAGGCCAAGCACAATGGTAGAGACATGAAACATAGTCATGGTTCAGTTGAAATTCAACCAGGCAAACAGCTCAGACTAGAAGCCAATACATGCCCACTACTGAGTGAGGCTATTTACCAACCAGGAACTCTATCAGTAAAATGTGGCTAAGATAGGAAAGCATGATGGTTAAGAACAAAAGTTTTGGAGTTAGGCACACATGGGTTTCAATTCAACTTTTCATCTCCATAGCAAATTACAGTATTTAAATTCTTTGAGTCTCGTAAGGAGCCCTATATGCCTCAAACAAGAGGAACAGAGAAGAGAACTGCAGCAGGATGCTTGAAATATTACTCATGAAGTAATATTTGTTTTGTTCACATTGTATAATTTCCATTGCCACTTTACTCCAAACTGTGTATTACACACAAACCTTGTATTAGTTAGGATCCATGATTGATGATTATGACAGGAAGAATCCCAAAATACACTGGCTTAAATAAGGTGGATATTTATTTCTCTCTCTCGCGGATAGCCTGGAGAATATATATATACAGGTTATGTAGGTATAGAGACTTGACAATGACAGGAACACAGGCTTCTACCTTGTTATCTGAAATCTTTCAATACATGACGTCTACATTCTGGTCAGTAGAAAATGGAGATCATAAAAGCTAGAGGGATAATAGGGACACAACTAGTATTTTTTACAGATACTGCCCTTTGACTTAACACCCAAATCCTTCTCTCAGGACAGAGAGAAATACTTATCATACTTCAGAAAGCTGAGCCAAAGTTCCTCTCACTCAATGTTTCTGGCACAAAGTCCAGGATCTCTGAGTGATATGCTGTTCTTTCCATCAGGTCTGAATGTTGGTTCACATAGCTTGGTGATTTATAAACTGAGATAAGTTATCACCCCCTTTTATATATATATATATATATATAATCATTATATGTGATATATGATATATATATTATATATATGTGATATATGAGATAGATAGATAGATAGATAGATAGATAGATGAATAAAGCAAGGATAATACTTTCATTTGGAAAAGAGAATAATGAGAAATATGCAGAAGTCCTTGCTCCACAGCAATTATCACATGTCAGTGGGCAGGAATTGTAAACATTCCTTACCCAAGCAGTCAAGGTAAGTTTGTTGTTCTCCTCTGAAGTTTCTGGCTCTGTTACCTAGAAATAGCACTATCTGGTGTTTCCTGCAGTCCCTTTCTGTGTTGTGTGGTTTTTCAATGTTTATTTTTATTTGTGGCCCATTATGAGATGGACACTAGAGAAAATTGCTTCTTATGGATCATTCAGCTTTTGTGGTCTTCCTCCTCTTTCAGGTCTACAGTTCATCAATGACTTAGAGATTAAAAATAATATATGCTTACAGGCCAGAATAAGAAGTTCATTGATGTTGCATTTCACCCCAAAATTTGTATCTCCATTCCCTCCCACCTTTGTGTTGTTATGTTCACACTAATTAAATTTTATACATTGTGTGCAAATCAACACAGATTTATAATTTTTCTTTATGCAGCTGTCTTTTAAATGAGATACAATGAAGAAATTACAAAATATAGTGTACCCTGTATTTAGCTATGTATTTATGTTACCATTTAACATTGCTCTTTATTTCTTTCTATAATTTCTCTTTATTTTTTCATGTGAATTTGAGTTACTTTACTGCATAGTGAACCTTCATTTTATCCTAAAGGTTCACATTTGCACTTCTTGTAAGCAAGGTTTACTAGAAATTAATTCTCTCAGTTTAAGCCTAATGGGGAATGCCCCAATTTCTCCTTGATTTTTTAATACAACTATGGTTAATATAGAATTTTTGGTTGAAGACAGTGACATTAACAATACAGCAAAGTAGAAATACCAGCCTTCACACACTCCCACACAAAAACAATTGATGGCTGTCATCACCAAAAATAGCTCTGGGAGGTCTCAAGTGTCCAACTAAGAACAAGCAGCAACAGTGGAACAAAAATGAAGAATAACTACAAAGCAAGAATAACTGTGCAGATAGTTATATTTGACATGTCTGAAGGTAGCCAGCAACAAAGGAAAATAGTGGGAGCTTCAGTGTCAGCCACATGGTGGGTGCTGCCATGGTCCCCTGTGGTCCACTTTACAGAGGACATAAGCACATTTTATTGCTGAGGTAATCAACAACCATTTCCTCTGTGAACCCTCCAGAGAGGGAGAAGCTATTGTGCCCACCATTCAAGAAGGACTCACTGTTGTACTACCCTGGAACTAGGACCTCTGTTCCCTCAAACCTTGCATACATTTGGACCTTGAAACCAATCCTTGCATGCTCATGGTGCAGATCTGGCTCCATGGCTGCATTACAGGAACCTGCGCCTCAAAGAGACATCAGAGCTACTGCAGATGTGGGTTAATTCTGCCTCTGTTACCAGGGATTCAACCGCTCTTTGCATACTTGTCCTTTGCACCTTAGCTCTGAAGTTGGTCCACAGTGACTGCACTATGAACACTGGACCTAATAATGCTGTAGCAGGTATGTCTGCATCCCAGTCCTCAGAGCAGCAGTAGACTTGAACACACTTATGGCCCAGACTACAACTCTGTGGCAACACTTCAAGAGCCTGAAAATTACATACTATTACCAACATGGCATCCAGGACACCTGCACCCTGTGTAACAATGCTACTGCTACTAGGCCCCATTGAGTACATCCTTCTTTATATTCTTGTACTTCATACCCCAGTTCCATGGCCACTTCACAACTACTGCACATCAAACACTGGTGCTGCTGACAAAATGAGTGCACGTGTGTACCAGATTCGGCACCAAGAGGGTCCTTCAGTTGTGACTACCTATGTAAGTGAAAAAGAGATAAAGAAAACCACAGTATCTTTGTTACCAAAAAGCCTAAAAGTCTTCTCTGCTGCTGTGGATACCATTACTCTTCAGCATTAAGTCAAAAAAGGCCAACTTTAGTTGGTAGACATGCTTCATATTCATTGGAGCTGAAACCAACACACTAACCAGCTAGTGCCGCTGTATTTACCTTAGGTAAAATCCTCCCCCTATTTCAATCAGTCTGTAAAGCCTGTAAGAAAGAATAACTCCTTCAAATGTGCAAATATAAGTACAAGTCAACAAAATATGAAAAACCAAGACAACATACAGCAACTAGGAACATAATAATTTTCCCATAACTGATCTCTCAAAAGAGAAAAGCTGGGGCTGGTGAGATAGCTCAGTGGCATAAGCACCTGCCTGGCAAGCACGAGGTCCTGAATTTGACTCCCAGACCCCACATACGAAAAAAGGGCTGGTGATATCACTCAGCAGCATGGGTGCCTGCTGGCACGCGAGGTCCTGAGTTTGACCCCCGGTACCCACAAAAAAAAAAGAAAGAAAGAAAATCTATGTATTAACAAATGAAGAATCCAGAATAACTGTTTTAAGGAAGTTCGGTGACCTACAAGAGAATGCTGATACCCAACTTAACAAAATCTGAAAAACATAAAGCACAGACAAAATTTGAAATTTGACCAAATAATTGAAATAATAAAAAAGAACTCAACAGTAATTCTGGAGCTGAAGACTGTAATAATTAAAAATAAAAATTGCAATAAGGAGCATCAACACCAGAATTGACTGAGTAGATGAAAGAGTATATAAACTTAAAGACAGGGCATTTGAAAATATCCAGTCAGAGAAGGAAAAATGGAATAAAAGGAATGAAGAAACTCTACAATATTTATGGGTAACCACCAAGAAAATATGACCTTTAGCATTATATGAGTTACAGAAGGAGAAGAGAGAGAGAAAAAGACAAAAGGCTTAGATAAAAAAATAATCACTGAAATTTCTCAAATCTGGGAAAATATATAAACATCCAGGTACATGAAATTCAAAAGTCTCCAACTGGATTCAATCCAAGAATACAACATGAAATATTATAATCAATCTATCAAAAATAAGAAACAAAATCTTAGTCTTAGGAGAAGCACAGGAAAATGGCTTAGTAATCTTCATAAACTGGACTTATCATAAAATATTTTGTGTGCCAAAAGACAGTGGGATGATGTTTTCTAAGTACTGAGGGGAAAAATTGCCAACAAATGATATTTTGCATGTCAAAATATCCTGAAAAATTGTTATGGTTTAGATCTAAAATGTTTCTCAAAAGTCTGATGTGTTTAGAAAGTAATTGAATCATGGGACAAACGTACAGTACTCATCAGTGGATTCATCCATTCAGTTCAGTAGCTGAATGTACTTTTAGGAGTTAGGACCTTCTTGGTGGTGGACCACTGGGGCAATGACCTGGAAGTGTGTATTCTGGACCCCCAGCTCCTCCCTTTACTTTCTGCTTCCTGGCTGCCACGGGATGAGCAGCTGTACACTGTTGGGCCCTTCCACCATGCTCTTTCTGCCTTGGAGCCAGCCAAGTATGGACTGAAACCTCTAAAACTGTGGACCAAAATAAACCTTTCTTCCTTTAAATTGTGGATGTCAGGTATTTTGTCCCCAGAGACAAGAATGTGACTAATGCAGAAACTGGTACGAGGTGTGAAGTCATTGCTGACTATACCTGACCATATGGTTCAGAAGCTTATGGACATAGTTTGTAGGAGGAGTTTGGAAAAGTTTAGAGATGCAGGCTAGAGAAGATTTAGAACATTGTAAGCAGAGTAAGTAGATTAATGGTAGATTCTGTTCAGAGGTCAGAAGACCAGAATGCTGATAGGAATGTTGACAGCAAGAGCAGGTTCAGGAGGTTTCAGTTGGAATAAGGACTGTGTTGGCAGTTAGACTAGAAGCCATGTATGATACACCCTGTCAGAAAATTTGTCTTCACTTTTCTTTTGTCCGTGTCTTGAGACTTTGCAGGAGACTGAAGTTAAGTGTCATGAACTAGAGGAAATTTCAAAGCAACCCAATATTCAGGCTGTGGGATCAGTATTGCTGGTTGCTTTTAGCCAAATCAGTGAAAATCAGGAGGGAGCAAAAATCAGATGTCAAAAGTTTGCACTTTCATCAGAAAAAAAGGAAGTGCCTGCAATTTGAGGTCATGTAGAACATGGTTGCTGAAAAGATTAACATTAAAAAGAAGCCAAGTACTTTGCATAGGTACAATAGGAAAGAGGGCTTAAAATCATCCTAGAAATTAGCAATACCCCATCCTTCATAGGTGCAAGGGTGCAAAAATGTAAATATTTTATTTGAGAAGATTACCTCTAGGCCCCCTGCTGGAGAAGGGCCTCCTAGGGAATTGGTTTCTGTGGATTCATGTCACTCTACTCAGCCCTTCAGGCACTCAGTGGCCACTATAGCTGTAATCCAGGGTATCCAGGTTATTGCTTAAGTTGGCAGCAGACTTGGCATTGTCCTCACAGTGCTACTTTTTCTTCAGGCACACAGTATGCAAGAGTTGTAGGATCATGGATACTTCCACCCAGATTTCAAAGGACAGTTTGGGAAGCCAGATAATGTGCCCCTGAAGCCTATGAGAATGAAGCCAAAAGTGCAGTGGAGACTCCAGGAAGTTGGAGACACCTGAAACATGTATCATCTGCTGAGGAAAACTGCAAACAGTGAATGAAGCCAGATCAAGAGAAAATGTGGGCTGCAACTGGCAATGCCATTGGACAACCAGAACATTTTGAAGTTCACAAATAACCACAACTTGCCCTGAGTGCTGGGCATGGAACTATGGGATTTAATATTACCCCTACTGGAATTAAGAATGATGCTTGAACTACACATCTCAACTGACCATGCTGTGATATTTCAACAATTCAGTAGAGAACAGCTGAGCAATTTAGCAGTTCCTTGCCACTCCAGGGGAATGAAGATAACAGAGAAGATAACAGAGTAGATAACAGGCAGGGGGAAATTCATTTAGAAAGTGATTGTACATGTATAACTTGCTAGGAGCCTGAATAAAAATGGTAGCATGTGCCTCTGCCTGGCTTAGAAGCAACAGAGTTTCATTTTTCATAGCTCCAGCTTGATTTTACCCCTGTGAGAAGTAAGAGAGGTAAGCAATGAAGGTCATGGTATGATATTGTTAGGTTAAGTTTGGAATTCAACTTCAAATATGATTGTTAGAAGCATTTATTCTATATCCTTCACTTAGGAAGTCAAACACACTTTTAATAATTAAATTGTAAAAATCTATAGTTACATAAAAATTCTGAGAACTCATAATATGAACTTTAAAAATATGAAAGCATTCAAATTCTACATTAGAGTTTGTCACAAGGTTTGTGTAATTCCAAGTTTTTCTAAGATTAAGAAAACACTTTTGAAATCCAAAAACAAACCAAAAACAGTTAGTCATGCTGAGTTTCAGTATTGCTTTGGACCAATTCCTTTCTATTTCATTATTTCACCCTTTTGGAATGGGAATGTTTACCCTGTGCCATTGTATGCTGGAACTATTTAACTTTCCTTTTGATTTTTACAGGGGTTCACAGCTAAGAATTTTATTTGCATCTCAGAGAAGATTTTGGACTTAGACTTTTCCACAATGCTGGAACTGTTAAGACTTTGGTGACTCTTAGAGATGGACTAAATGCATTTTGCATAATGAGGTGGAGGCCAGGGTCAAGAATGCAATGATTTTGATTTAAAATGTCCCCCAAAAGTCTTGTGTTTGGAAAGTGACTGCATCATATGGGCACTATACTCATCAGTGGATTCATCCATTGAGTTAAGTAGTTGAATGTGTCCTTAGTAGGTGTGGCCTGGATGGAGGTGTGTCACGTTGGACATGACCTGCAAGGTTATATTCTTGTCCCCAGATACTCTCCTCTCTCACTTTTCTTTTTTCCCCTTTCCCTTTTCCCCTTCCCCCTTTCTTCTTGGATGCCATGGGATAGCAGCTATTCTCTGCCGGGCTCTTCCACCATGCTCTTTCTTTCTTGGAGCCCACCAGATGGACTCAACTCACTGGAAACTGTGACCCAAGTAAACCTGTCCTATTGTAATATATGAATATTTGGTATTCTGTTCCAGTGATGGGAAAGTGACTAATATAAAAATGAGAGACAAATCATCTTTCCCAGACAAACAACGCTGAGGGAAATAATTACCACTAGAGCTTATAGGAAATACTCAAGGTAGTTCTTCAATTTGAGTTGAAGGGATATTAAATATAACAGTAAAACATATGACAGCATAAATCTCATGGGTAAAAGTAAATATATGATTAAATTCAGAATACTCTATAATATTGTAATGGTGAATCCAGTTACATTTTTAACATCAGCGTTAAAAGAAAAACTATATTGCAATAACTATAGTTATTATAATCTGTTAATAGATGTATAATATAAAAAGTTGTAGATTATGAAATAAAAAATATAAACTGGAAGCAAGTAAATTGTAGTTTTGAATGTAATTGAAGTTGTTATCAACTTAAAATAGACAGTTAATATTGAAGATGCTATATGTAACCACAAAGCAAAAATTTATTTAAAAAATACTTAAAAGATAAAGAGAAAAAATGGATACCAATAAAGAAAAATCAAGTTCACACTAGAAGACAGCAAGAGAGAATAAAAAGAATAAAACATTTTTTTCTAGTACTCCAGTAAACAATGAAATGGAAAAGGTAAGCCTTTACTCATCCATAATTACCTTGAATACAAATAAATTCTCCAAAAAAATTGACTGGATAGATTCGAAAAGGAATGTATATGTTGTCTACAAGAGACTCACAAGGCATTAGGAATATACATAGACTGAAAGTGAAGGGGTGAAAGATATATTTCATGTAAATAGCAGTCAAAAGAGAGTAAGTACTCAAAGAAGACAAAATAGACTTTAAGTAAAAAACTTGTCACAAGACAATGAAGCACATTGTTTGATGACAAACTATATGCAAAAAGGACATAACAATCATTAAATATAAATGCACACAGTATCAAGGAAGCTAATTATGTAAAGCAAACATTAATAGAGCTAAAGAGAGAGATATGTAGCAATAGAATAATGATATGAAATAACAAAATCCCTTTCTTAATAATGGACAGATCACCCAGATGGAAAAATTAATAAGGATGTATTGGAATTGACCTATATTGACAAAATGGGCCTAACAGATATATCCAGAATATTCTATGCACCAGTAACAGAACATATGTTCTTCTAAAGTATACATGGATACATCAAATATTAGGACACAAAACAAATCTTAACAAGTCAGTAAGATGGAAACTATATCTTCATTTCCAACCACAATGTTATGAAACTTTTGTTAACAATACCAGAATGAAGATCAGAAAATTCATAACTACATGAAATCTAAATAGCACACTCTTGAACTGCTAGTAACTCAAGGAAGAAATGAAAAAGGAAATTAGAAATACCTTAAAGCAACTAACAATGAAACACAACATTGTAAAATATATAAGACTCAGCAAAAACAATTTTATGAGGAAAGTGTATAGCTATAAATTCCTACATTAAGAAAAACAAAACATCTGATTTTTTAAATAATTGAAAAACATTTAATTTTACACTTGAAGGAATTTTAAAAAATCTAAGTCCAAACATAGCAGAAGGAAAGAAATAAGAGATTAGTTCAGAAATAAGTAAGACACTAGAAAAATGGGTAACATAAACTGAGTTGATTTTAAAAATAAAATTGAAAAAAGTATTTATATAAAGAAGAGTACTTCAATAAATAAAATTACAATGAAAGACAATACTGTACATTACGAGCAGGACTACAGAAATACAACTGAACATAAGACTACTATATGTCAAAAAAAATTGATGACCTAGAGAAATGGAAAAATCTCTAGGAACATGTAACTCATGAAGCCGGTATTATAAAAACAAAGAAAATCTGAACAGATTAATAATGAATAAGGAGATTAAATCAGTAAACAATAACTTTACAGCAAAGACTAAAACAAAAAAGCAAGACCAGGTGTTTTCATGAGTGAATGCTACCAAACATTTAAAGAAGAATTAACACCAATCCTACTCAAGCTCGTTAAAAAAAAATTGTAAAGAGAGCATTTTCGTTCTTGTATTATGCAGTCAGGATTACCCTGCTATCAGACAAATTAGGAAAACAACCATTTCACAATCACATCAAGAAAAATGAAACACTTAGAGATCAATCTAATGAAGGAAAGAAAAGACCTATACATTGAAGATTACAGAACTTTGAAAAAGGAGATCACAGAGAATATCAGAGAAAAGAAAGATAAAATCATAAAATTCATCTGGAACCAGAAGAAACCTAGAATAGTGAAAGCAATTCTGGGCAAAAAGGCAAGGCAGACAGCATCACAATCCCCAACTTGAAATTATACAACAAACTATTGTTATAAAAACAGCATGGTACTCACAAAATAAATAAATAAAATAATTAATATTTTTTATGCAGGTACCGGGAGTTGAACTCAGGACCTCGCACTTGCCAGGCAGGCGCTTATGCTGCTGAGCTATATCACTGGCTCAAAATAATTAATTTTAAAAAGCCCTGATGATTATTGGAATAGAAGTTTCAGAAACAACTCCAAGAACACTCAGCTACCTTATCTTTGACAAAGGGGCCAAACACTTTCACTGGAAGAACAATAGTCCCTTTCATAAATGGTGCTGGGAAAAACTAAAATTGAAATGGATCAAAGATCTAAATGTTTAAACAGAAACATTTAGTCTGATGGAAGATAAATTAGGTAAAACTCTTGAAGTCATAAGTGTAGGCAAAGACTTTATGAACAAAACCCTGATTACACAGGAAATATTACAAAGAATCAACAACTGGGATCTTATCATATTTAAAAGCTTTTGCACAAGAGAAACTATCAACAGACTGAAGAGACCACCTGCAGAATGGGTAAAACTTTTTACCAGGTATTCCTCAGACCAAGGACTAATATCTAGATTATATAATGTATACATAAAAATCAGACACCCCAAATTTAAAGACCCAATCCAAAAATGGGCATCTGAAATGAATAGACATTTCTCAGATGAAGAAGTACAAACAGCAAACAAATATATGAAAAAAATGTTCAACATCACTGGTGATTTGAGAAATGCAAATTAAAAAAACACTGAGGTTCCATCTCACTCCAGAAAGAATGGCTATCATCAAGAAATCAACCAATAACAAATGTTGATGGGGCTGTGGGGAAAAAGGAACCCTTCTCCACTGTTGGTGGGAGTGTAACTTGGTGCAACCAATGTAGAAATCAGTACGGAAATTTTTCAAAAAACCAACTAGAGGTTCCATTTGACCCAGCTATTCCCCTTCCTGATATTTTCCTGAAAGAGTTAAAGCATCATACCACAGTGATCTATGCATATCCATGTTTATAGCAGCACAATTTGTAATACTTAAATCTTGGAAACAGCCCAGATACCCATCAGTGGATGAGTGGATAAAGAAAAAGTGTTTTTTACATACAATGGAGTGCTATTTTGCCATGAAGAGGTATAAACTTGAGACATTTCTAGGTAAATGGATGCATCTTGAGGCCATACTTTTAAGTGAATTATATCAGACACACATACTGCATTGTTTTACTTGTGTGAGAAACTGAAAGCACAAATAAGAACCAAAATGGATGATAGATATTGGGAAGTAGGAAGAAAATATTCAAATGGGAAAGTGAACAATGGGGGAGAAGGGAAGGAAGGGAAAGGAAATAAAAGAGAGTAGAAGGAAAAAATGGAAACAAATATTTTGTGAAGAAGGAGGGGAAGGGGAGTTGAAGGGAGGGAAATGGAATGGGGAAATAAAGAAGAATAAAGATATATTATGTACAGATACAAATTCTCTATGATGAATGTGATTTTTATGGATATCAAAAGTGTGCCAATAAAATTACTTTTTGAAAAAAGGAGAAAAGAGAGAAAAATGAATGTGATACATCATATTAACAGAATGAAGAATAAAATTCTTATGATCATCTGAAAAATGCAGAAAAAGTGATATACAAAATCCAGTATAATTTCCTGAAGAAACTCTCAAAAAATTAGACATAGAAGGAATGCCCCTCAACATAATAGGGCTATGTAAGACAATCTCAAAGCTAAAATTACAACCACGGAATATTGAAAGTTTTTCCTCTAAGGTCATGAACATGACAAGTGTCTCCACTCATACTACTTTGGTCCATCACAGTACTGAAAGTATTAACCTGAGCAATATAGGGCAAGAAAATCCCCTTCACAAGATGAATGGATAAAGAAAATATGGTATTTATACACAATGAATTACTACTACTCTGCCATAAGAACGATAAACTTGAGGTATTTATAGGTAAGTGGATGCATCTTGAGACCATAATATTTAGTGAAATAAATAAGACTCACAACTCAGATACTATATGGTTTCCTTACATGAGAAACCCAAAATATAAATAAAAAGCAAAATAAAAGATAATAGGAAGTATGGTGATCTTTTTAAAATGGGAAATGGAACAAGAGATTAAGGGAGGGGATGGAGGAGATGGGAAAAAAAGAATTGGAGTGAAAAATGGGAATAGAGCTTTTATAAATGGGAAAGGGACCAAGAGTTGGAGGGAGCAGGGAGGGATGGAAGAGGTAGGAAATGAAAAAAAAAAAAAAAGAATTAAGATGTGTAATGCACATGTATCAACTCCCTATATAAATGTACTCATTATGTGCTGCAGACATGCACTAGTAAAAATAGATTTAAACCTCCCCAAACAAGAAATAGCATTCAAATTGAAAAGGAAGAAGTAAAATTGTCTGCTTGCAAATGACATGATTTTGAATATAGAAAACTTTTAAAACACCATCAAAAATGTCAGAAATAAATTAATTTTGGTAAATTTTAGGATACAAAATTAACATAGAAATATCAAGGTTTTTTTCCTACACTCACAGCGAACTACCTGAAAGAAAATAATCTCATTTAAATAACATCAAAAAGAATAAATTACTGAGGAATAAATTTAACCATGAATTTGAAAATTATATACAATGAAAACTGTCAGTAATTAATGATAAAAATTGAAAACAGAAATAAATGAAAAGTTATCCCATGTTTCTGGATTGGAAGAATGAATATTGTTAAAATGTCCATACTACCCAAAGTAATATATAGATTCAAAGAAATCCCTATAAAAATTCCAATAATAGATTTCACAGAATACAAAATCCTAAAATTCACATGGAACCACAAAAGGCTTTGAATAACCAAAGTAATATTGAGCAACAAGAAAAAAGATGAAGGTGTCAGATTCCCTTATTTCAAACTACAGCCATGCATTATACAGCAACCGTCTGGTCAATGACAGAGCCCATATGCAAAGGTTGGCCCATAATGTTATATCAACATAGTGATGTTGTAGCTCTCTTGGCTTTTGTAAATGCAGTCTATCTTGTTCACAACTGAGGAAATCATCTACTAGCACATTTCTTAAAATGTTTCCCCACCAATCACTGGGCAGGTTGGCACATGCTTATAATAGCAGCACTTCAGAGGGTGAGGCAGGAGGACCACTGAGAGTTTGAGATCAGTGTGGGCTACATAATGAGTTCAAGACAAGCCTGAACTACATAGCAAGATCCTGTCTTTCAAAAAATGTATCCCCACCATTAAGTGATAATATGGTTTGTAAATTATATAACTATGATAATCAAAATACTGTGATAATGGAACAAAAATCAGATACATACACCAATGCAACATAATCAAGACATTAGAAACAAACCCTACATATCTATGGTCAATTTATATTTAATATGAATGCCAATAAAACACCATAGCAAAAGGAGTCTGTTCAATAAATAGTGTTAGAGAAACTGAATATCCACATGCAAAAGAAAGAAATTAGACCTTATCTTACACTCTTCAGAAAAATAAACTATAGATGAATTGAAAATATAAGCATAAGTCACAAAATGATAAAATTCTTAGACAAAAACATAGGGAAAAGCTCTTTGCTACTGGTCTTGGCAATGATTTTTTTGGATATGACACCAAAAACATAAGAAACAAGAGCAAAAATAAATGTATGGGATTACGTCAAACTAAAAATCTGCACAGGCAAGGAAATAATCAATAAAATGAAAACTCAGTATATGGAATTGGAGAAAATATTTGCAAATCAAATATCTGCTAAAGGGTTAATATCTAAAATAAGGAAGAAATGTGTACACCTAAATAGCAATAAAAATAATAACCTAAGAAATGGAGAAAGGACATAAACAGATATCTTTTCAAAGAAGACATACAAATGACCACTAGGTACATAAATAGATGGTCAACTTCACTAATTAGGTAAATGCAAATTTAAACCACATGATACAGTATCATGTTATACCCATTAGGTTGACTATTATCAAGACAAGAGATAACAAGTGTTGGAGGGATATGGATAAAAGGGAACCATTACACACTGGTGTTAGAAATATAAATTGTGACAGTTCCTATGAAGAACAGTACAGAGGTTTCTCAAAAAATTAAAAACACAACTACCATATAATCCAGCAATTACACTTCTGGGTATATATCCAAGTGAAACAAAATCAGTATCTTATAGAGATAGCTGCACTTCCATGTTCACTGCAACATTATTCATAATAGCCAAGACATGGAAAACTCAAATGCTTGTCAATGGACATTTAGATAAAGAAATTCCAATGGAGTATTATTCAACCAAAAAAGAAGGTAATCCTGCTATTTGCAACAACATAGATGAAACTTGAAACTTTCTATGTAAAATAAGATGGGCACAGAAAAGCACATAATTATCATTCAGTATCCATGGGGGATTGATTCCAGGAACCCCACAGATAAAATCTAAAGATGCTTAAAATGGTACAGCATTTAGAAACAAACTGTGCACATCTTCCTGTGTACTTTGAATCATCTCTATGTTACTTGTAAGGCATAATGTACTTTTTTTGTGTGTGGGTACCGGCAGTCGACCTCAGGACCTCACACGCCAGCAGGCGCCCGTGCTGCTGAGCAATATCACTGGCTCTTTTTCCGTATGTGGGTTCTGGGAGTTGAACTCAGGCCCTCACGCTTGCCAGGCAGGCGCTTATGCCGCTGAGCCATCTCACCGGCCCCCCCAATGTACTTTTAAAAGTTGTAAAACTATACTGTTCAGGAGATAATGACCAAAAAAATTAGGTACATGTTTAGTAAAAATGCTATTTTTTCCAAATATTTTCAATTCATGGATGTTTGAATTCACAGATACAGAACCCTCATTTATATGCAGAATCCAAAATACCATTTGATTACATAGAAATGGAATTCAGGTATGGTTACTGAGGCCAGGGGTATGGAAAATGGGAAGACATTAGTCAAAGGTTACAAATTTACGGTTATTAAGATAAGTAACTTCTGGATCCTTGATGTGCAGCATGGTTGCTGTAGTTAGTAATAGTGTATTAAATACTTGAAATTCTCTAAGAGAGTAGATCTTAAGTACTTTCACTGCACACTTGATTGGGTGATTATTTCACAATGTTACATGTGTATCAAATCATCACAATGTTGTAAAAACATCATATAATGTTACATGCACATCAGATTTACAGCTAGGCTAGGCTGGTTGTCATGGTCTTACTGAAAGTTCTTAAAAGGACAAGCTTGAAAAAAGCTTGGAGATCTTATGAACCCCTGATGATTCTGCCTTTTCAAAGCTATCATGTATAACCAGTGAATACATACCAATATGAGATTTTTTTCAACCAGTACCACTAGAATTAGGAGCTTTATTAGCACATGGTCTGCCTTCCAAGATGTTAATAGCAATATTTTTAATAAATGTTTTGCTGTGTCATAGCTAGGATTACCCCATTTCTAGTCTGAGTTATTTGTATTCTTTCTGTACTCAATTCATATACTAAATTCCATAGCAGTTCCTCAGGTCTTGTATCAAATTCTGTATTTATTAGGATACATAATACGATTAATGTAATTGAGACTCCCAAAATGTAATGGATTCAAAAGACAGAGGTTCATTTTGCCCATAAAATCCAGGCAAGTAGTTCAAAGGCTGGTATGGAAAATTGATAATATTGAGCACTTGAATGATGGACATTTATAGCTCTTATATCTTTTATGTTTAAGTTTTATTAACATGTACTGTTTTTTAATTACATTTATTCATACAATTTAGATATACATAATAATCATATTCATTAAAGGGAGTTTGTACTTGTATATGATATATCTTGATTCCTCTTTTTCCCAGTCCTCTACCCTCCCTTCAACTCCTCTTCTCCTCCTTATTTACAAAGTTTTATTTCCATTTTATCCTTCTTTTATCATTTTTTCCTTTTCCCTTCCTTCTTTTCCCCCTCCCTACTTCTTCTTTCCTTTTGAGCAATTTCTTCCTACTTCACAGTATATATTGTACATTTTGGACCTTGTTTATTCTTTCAGTTTCCCACATCAGGGAGACAATGTGATATTTACACATATGTGTCTGATTTATTTCACTTAAGAGTATGGTCTCAAGGTGCATCCATTTACCTAGAAATGTCTCGAGTTTATCCTTCTTTATGGCTGAGTAGTACTCCTTTGTATAAAAAATCTTTTTTATTTATTCCTTGATTGATGAGCATTTGGATTGTTTCCAAGACTTAGCTATCAAAAACTGTGCTGTTATAAACATGGGTGCACATATATCGCTGTGGTACAATGTTTTTAATTCTTCTGGGCAGATACACAGAAGGAGAAGAGCTGGGTCAAATGAAACCTCTAATCCTAGTTTTCTGAGGAATCTCCACATTGATTTCCACAGTGGCTGCACCAGCCTACACTCTCATCAACAGTGGAGAAGTGTTCCTTTTTCTTCACAGCTCCTTCAGCATTTCTTTTTGGTTGACATCTTGATGATAATCCTTTCTGCAGTGAGATGGAATCTCAGCATTGTTTTAATTTGCATCTCTTGAATGACCAGTGATGTTGCACATTTTTTCATACATTTATTTGTCATTTGTACTTCATATGAGAAGTGTGTATTCATCTCAGATGCCCATTTTTGGATTAGATCTTTAAATTTGGGGGGTCTGATGTTTTTCAATTCTTTATATGTTCTAGATATTAGTCCTTTGTCTGTGGGACAAATGGCTAAAATTTTTTCCCACTTTGTGTGTTGTCTTTTGTGCTCTGTTGGTAATTTCTTTTGTTGTGCAAAAGATTTTTAATAGAATGAAATCCTAGTTGTTGATTCTTTGTACTATTTCCTGTGCATTCCAGGTTTTGTTCATGAAATCTTTGCCTATACGTATGTCTTCAAGAGTTTTGCCTATTCTCTCTTTCAGCAGATTAGTTTTAATATTTAGATCTTTGATCCATTTCAATTTTGTTTAGTGGATGGTGATAGATGTGGGTCCAGTTTTAGTCTTTTGCATGTAGACAGCCAGTTTTTCCAGCACCATTTATTAAAGAGGCTATTTTTCTTCCACTGCATGTGTTTGGCCCCTTTGTCCAAGATAAGGTGGCTGAGTGTGTTTGGAGTTATTTCTGCATCTTCTAATCTGTTCCATTGATCCTCAGGTCTGTTTTTCTGCCAATACCATGCTATTTTTATTGTAGTAGCTTTGTAGTATAATTTCAAATCAGGAATTGTGATGCCCCCTGCCTTGCCATTAACATGTACTAATTGTATATAATAATGGGATTCAGTGTGATATTTCAGTACATCAAATCCAACCTCTCTTTATCTACCCTCCCATATACTCCTCCCAACATCTATTAATCACTATTCTACATTCAAGTTGAATTTTTTAGTTTCTACCTATGAGAGAAAACAGGTAATACTCATTTCTCTGTGTCCGAATCCTTCTATCTAATATTATATCCTCCATCTTTGTCCATTTTCCTGCAAATAATAGGACTTTATTTTTTTTGTATGATTGAATAATATCACATTTTCTTTATCCTCTTATCTATTGATGGGCATCTAAGCTTGTTCCACATCTCAGTTATTGTGAGTAATGCTGCAATAAACATAGGTATGCAGGAGGCTCTTTGATAGGCTGATAATTCCTTTGGATATGTACTCAGAAATGGGATAGCTAGATCTTATGATAGATCTATTTTTAGTTTTTTGAGGAGCATCCATACTGTTCTCTGTAATGGCTGTACTAATGTATATTCCTATCAACAGTGTATAAGACTTTTTTCCCACATCATTACTAGCATTTTTTGTAATAGCCTTTCTAACTGGAGTGAGATGGTATCTCATTATAATTTTGATTTGCATTTCCCTGATGATGAATGATGTTGAGCTTTTTCATATAAAATATTTTTCTTTATGTGGGTACGGGGAGTTGACCTCAGGACCTCGCGTTTGCCAGCAGGCACTTGTACCACTGAGCGATATCGCCGGCCCTTTTTTTCCTTTACGTGGGTTCCAGGAGTCGACCTCAGGACCTTGCGCTTGCCAAGCAGGCGCTTATGCTGCTGAGCCATCTCACCGGCCCTCATATACAATATTTGTTTGCCATTTGTATTTGTTCTTTTAATAAGTGTCTATTTGAGCATTGGCCCTTTTTCCTTTTTTTTTTTTATGTCGGTACCAGGAGTCAACCTCAGGACCTCGTGCTTGCCAGCAGGCACTTGTGCTGCTGAGCGATATCACCGGCCCTTTTTTCCCTTTATGTGGGTTCCAGGAGTCAAACTCAGGACTTCACGCTTGCCAGGCTGGCGCTTATGCCGCTGAGCTATCTCACCGTCCTGGGCTCATTTTTAATTAGGTTACTTTTTTAAAGTTTTTCCAGTTCCTATATATTCTGGATATGAATCTTCTGTCAAATGAATACTTGGAAAAAATTTTCTTCCACTCTGTAGGTTGCATCACCACTCTCTTTCCTTTGTTTTAAACAAGTGTTTTTTTAAGTTTTATGCAATCTCATTTGTGAGTTTTTGCTTCTGTTTCCTGTGCTTTGAGGGGGTCATATCCAGAAAATCATTGCTTAAACCAATGTCCATAAATGTTTCCCATATGTTTGCTTCTAGCAGTTTCAGAATTTCAGATTTTACATTTAGGTCTTTGATTCTGAGTTGGTTTTTCTGTAGAGTGATACATAGGGCTTAAATTTCAATATTTTGTATGCAGATATCTGGTTTTCTTAACATCATTTCTTGAAGAGATTGTCCTTCCTCCAGTGCATGATTTTGGTGACTTTGTCAAGAATCAGTTGGTGTAGATACATGGGTTTATTTCTAGGATCTTTATTCTGTTCCATTATTCTGTGCATCTGTTTTTACTACACTGTTTTTAAATAATTATTTTGTCATCCTTAAAAATGCTTAGGTATTTGTACTATGTTTCCAGCTCCCACCTTCTTTCCTGAATTTCACCCATCAGGAGGGTAAAGGAAGATAGACACATCATTTTCCTTTAAAAGATGATCAAGTTGTCACCCAAATTGCTTTGGCATATTGTTTATTGGTAGAATGGCAGGATTGTAAACACAGACAAACAATCACCTGAAGAGCAGGCTAAAAAATGCAGTCTTCATTTTGTTTAGTCATGTGTCCAGTTTAAATGTAAGGGTTCTATTTAAAGGAGAAAGGGAATAAATGATTTTAAAGGATCATTGACAATCTGTATACTCTCTAAAAGATATCAATATCCTGTCTGGTCTATTGTATTAAAAGAGGTTTTTATTCCTAGGCAAAAGAGAAATTGCCTACAAAGAAATTACCTTTCTGATTTTTATAATCCTAAATTCTGAGTTCTTTGGAGTAGGGAATGATTTTGTTAGGGAAGGTGGACAGTGTAGTGAGTGACATTTGTAAAGATACATAAAAATAACAAGACAGAGGGCAGTTCTCCTAGGCAAAATCTATACAACTCTGATCACTGGTTGAGTCCTCATAGGGGAATGACAGCATGGGACACTTTGGGAGGCTGGACCCTAGATATAAGGATGCTCAGCCGCAATACTCAGCCTGGCAAATGATTATGTGAGCTTTGAGCATGATGGAATATTTCCACATGTATTATAAAACCATAAAAACTTCCTAGATATTTGTGAGACCTTAGGGAAGAGAAGGGATACCTCCAACACTGAAAATGAATTTCCCATAGCCCCACAGGCATTTGAATTGAAGAGAATATGAAAATTCTCATGCAACCAAAAGTGTGATGTGAGATTGACACACGCTTTAGAATGATGAGAGCCTCTAACTGCATGGGATCAGCAGAAATTTCCAAAGCCAGTTATTGTTCCCCTCAGGAAATTCAGAACAAAACAACTCTTGATGATCCAGTTACAAGGCCCAAACTAGGTCATTAAAAAGACACAAGTGGTTGAAATCTCTTTTTACTGCCTCTCTCAGAAGGTTCCTCCTGCATCCCACGGTACTCAAGGGGCTGAAGGCTGGTTACACAGCTGAGTGGGATCAGCTGCTCTCCATTTCCACACAGCAAGACCCAGGAAGAATAGACTGGAGCAAATGCTGAGATGGAGTTCAGGCACATGGAAAGATTTGCTTTAGGGGCAGCACCCTAAATAGTAAGTGAGGGAGCCTAAGATGACTTTTGTCTCTGGGCTCTGCTCTCTCACTTCAGTCCATCCACTGGAGTAGCATCAATTTAAAGATACAAATTAGGCCATTTTATGCCCAGACTAAAACCTGTTATGTCTCTCAATTGCCTATAAAGGCTAAGTTCCCTAACATGGGATACAAAATTCATCTTCTGACCTCTGCCACTTTCCTGGACAAAGTGTTCCCAACATAGTTTGATATTTCTGGCTTCTATGCCTTTGCTTATTCTTTTTATGCCCTCTGCATATTAGTTAGGTTTCTTTGGCCATAAGCAGCAAAAGTAAGCAACAGCATATTCTCAACATAGCAGCCAGAGTGATCCTTTTAACATGTAAATCAATTCAATTTAACATGTAAATCAATCAATTGCACATTTCTCCTGTGGAAACCCTCCAGCAGATCTCCTTTTTATTGAAAGGAAAAGCCAAATGACTTACAATGGCTTTTAAATGCTTACATGAGCTTGTTCTTTTCCTATTCTCTTCCCTTTGCTCACTTTGCTCCAGCCACATTAGTCTCTTTGCTATTTCTCAAACACATTAGGCATGCTGTTGCCTTAAGCCTTTTGCACAGACTGTTCCCTCTGCCTGGAAGCCTTCTCTTCCAGCAAATTACATGGCTGCCTTGCTCCCCTCCTTTTAAGTCTTTACTCAAATATCATTTACTTAGTAAGACGTAAGACAAACACCTTGTTTAGATTGTAACTTGCCCTTTACCCACAACTTCCAATCCCCCATAACGTGCTCAATATTTGTCACTGCATGTATCACCTTGTAGCATATATAAATGACTGATTGATTTAGTTTATTGATTTTGTCTTTTTGACACATTACAATATAAGCTCTGTAAAGGCAAGGCATTTTTGTTCCCTTTGTTCATTGATACATATTGAGCTTTTGGAATAGTGACTGAAAAATACCAAATGCTCAATACATATTTGTTGAATTAATTATTGAAATAGATTCTATCTAACCTAAGCAAAAAGGTAATTTACTTGAATGATATGAGATAGCTCACAAAAATGAAATGGACATGTGCAAAAGAGGCAAAACACAAAGGAAAACCTTGCTCTATAACAACCCATTCTCATGGTAACTAATTCAGTCCTGCAAAAATTAATGCAGCCCTACAGGGAATGCATTTATCCCTCTTAATGACCTAGTCATCTCTTAAAGGTGATATCCTTCAACACTGTTACATTGGGGACCAAATTTCAACATGAATTTGGGAGTGGACAAATGATATTCAAACCATAGCACTATCACAAAATTCTCTTCAGAGCTTGTATACCTAATTGCCTATTTGACACATCCATTAAATGTCTTGCAAATCTTAATATATTCCAAACTGAATTCTTGATTACCCTATCAATAACTGCTCAAAATTCCAGTTATCTTCTGAATCTTAGTAAGTGATACCCTTACCCATCTCAAAGCATAAATTTGGGAATCCTCTTTGATCTCTCTCTCTTCTCTCTCTCTCTCTCTCTCCCTCTCTCTCCCTCTGTCTCTGTCTGTGTGTGTATGTGTGTGTTCAGTAAAATCTGGGTCAGAGTGTGTTGGCAGTATTAAGTACTTGAAACCTTTCCTTTCTGCCTATAAGCAGAAAAGATCTGAGGTCTAAGTGCCTTCACTATCTACCAATTTGAACAAGGACACCTGTTTTGTGGACATTGCCATAGCCTTGGGTAAACAGAGGGGCCTCTGGAATGAAGGGGCACCTTACAAACCTACAGAACCTAAGGCTAGGCAGAGAAAACCATGACTTGCTGGACTCCAAAACTGCAGATCCTGGAAGGAAACCAGTCATTTAAAAATGCTGAGAAAAAAAATTTTTTCTGTGCTTTTAGATTCATTTTCTTTTTTGGTTCTTTTTTCTTTTCTTCTTCTTTTTCTTAGTCCTTTTTTCTTCTCTTTCTCCATTACTCCTTTTAACTTTTTCTTACTTATTCTCCATATTATTTTCACCCAATTTTCTTTATCTTCTATTTCTCTATTTTTTTTCTGTTGCCTTTATCTAATTTTATAAATATCCTTCTACCCCATAACAAGATCCTTTGTCTCACTTTATTCCTTCTCATCATCAAAATTTTCTTATTGTGCTCCCATTCCCACCCTGTGAATCTTTAGTAGAATACCCATTGTTTTCTTAATCTTTAGATAGTTTACATTATATTACTACTGTTGAATTCTTTTCTATCATTGGTAGAGGTATAGTTAACACATTCAGTAGGTATTAGCTGCATGTAAATATTTGATTAGTCTTCCACTTAATAGTATAATAGTCTAGTATGATTAATAGTTAATAGTATAATTACAGATTTCTAATATTAAGGGTGATACATTATTGGTTCTTAAATATGTCAATATCCAGTTTGCCTTGGATGATATTACTGTTGCTGATTTACTTGATATTTCTAGGGTTCCCTACTTGTTGCTATCAATAGGTATTCCTCTGTATGACAATACCTGGATTAACAAAAATGCTGTCCATTCCTAGAGAACTGGGTTGTGGGCCAATTACACTACATTCCCCCTCCCGTATTTGCAGAGGTGATCAGATCTTGAGACAGAGGCAAAGGACTGCAGTTAGCCACACCCTGAGTGCATCACTGAAAAGCAGACTAAAGAGAACTCCATACTAGCAACAAAATCTTTGGACTACAGATATTCTTCAATTAATGACTTACCTGTTTAGTGATGGTTCGGACATATGACCCATCTTGGTTTATTTTTGTACAGTTCAGTACATCTTGTTTATCGCACCTCAATGTCATTTTTTTGTACAGCACACTTTATTTACACAATACTGTAATTTTTGTTGATTGTACTGCATGGTACAGTATTGAAGTTTATGTTCTTTTATACATTACAGTACTGCATGTAAGAGTTATGCAAATAAAATCAAAGTCATCAAGTTGGAGCTTCCTTTGACTATTCCTTTGTTCTGAATAGTATAATGTACTTACTATGTACAATTCCTCATTTAGCAAAGAATTTATTTAATGACAGTCACAGGAATGGAACTCAGTCATTAAACAAGTAATGTCTATATGAGCAACCACATACTTAAGCACAAAACAAACAATAAGCAATAGAAACATGAGAAAACAAGGCAACAAAATGCCTTCAAAACTCCCAAATTCCCCAAATTCCCCATGGTGCATGAGAGGGAGAAAGGCAAAAGTCACACAGGCAAATTATTTGAAAGGATAACACAAGAGATTAAAACAATAGATCAATGAGGTACTCAGTAGGATCACTGAAAATATAAATAATCAGATAGTGGAGGTAATAAACAAGACAGAGTACTTACCAAATACATTAATAAAAAGCTAGCTGAGCTAAACAAATTGATACAAACATGTATGATCAGTTGAGTAGATACAGTTAATGAAAACATTCCATTTAATATCCAGAATATTAAATATTATATTGAAACTAAGGGCACCATGAGTGACCAATGTGAGGACAGAATATCAGAATTAGGATCTCAGCTGCCAGAACCCTGGTGAACAGTGCGGGAATGCCCAGAGAATGGCCTCTCCTGTTGTGGCTGGTGGGATCCAGGTGAACAGCATGAGAAAGCCCAGAGACCGGCCCCTCCCGTCTTGGGTGCCAGGATCCAGGTGAACAGCGAGGGAAGACACAGAGATCAGCGGCTGTTGGAATCCAGGTGAAAAGCACTGCAGGAAGGCCCAGAGACTGGCAGCTGCTGGGATCCAGGTGAAAAGCACCAAAGGAAGGCCCACAGACCGGCCTCTCCCATAAGGCTGCTGGGATCCAGGTGAACAGTGCAGGAGGGCACAGAGACTGGCCCCTACCTTCCACACTGCTGGGATCCAGGTGAAATGTGCAGAAAGATGCAGAGACCTTCAGGAATGTCAGCCAAAGAGTATGGACCCCAGCCACGGTGCACAGGATGGACAGGCAGAACTAGCAGTGTGAAGTTGTCAGAAGCAGCAGTAACAATATGAGTCAACAGGTGGTAAGTTAGGTGAACCAGCGTTGTGCTTGGGAACAAAGACACAGAATGGAAGCAGGTGGGTGGGGCTTCCCCTTTTCTCTTTATTTTTCTCTCTTTTTCTTTTCTTTTTTTCTTATATCTTTTTCTCTTTTCTAAACTGCTGGGGAGAAATCCAGCCACAGAAAACTAATACTATCCCCCAAACCCATTGACCAAGTTCAGATAATCCCATGCTTACTCCTTCATTCTTTTTCTTCTGCCCTCTTCTCTAGTTTCCCAAAGCTTGCATGATCATCTTTTCTCCTCCAGCCTGGATTCTACTTTCTTTTCAGTTATCTTTGTTTTATCCATTATCTTTCTTAAATTTCCCCAACACAAGGTAAAACCACTCTACTAAGGGGAAACACTTTGCATACAAGCTCCCAATTTATGATCGGTTCTGTAATATAATTGTACATTTTGCATCTATGGTTAAAGGTACAAAATTAATAGTTACCACAGTTTGTCAGTGTCTAAACTGTGCTAGATGCAAACTATAGTACTTTAGCTAGGATGTAATATCTGTTTTAATCAGTTGTTCTCACTTCTGTAACAATACTGGGAAGTTCTGGGGTAATAAACTCACCAAACCCCAGCACCAAAGGACTGGGGACTGAGCCAAACAGATACCAACAATTCACACTTAATTAATTGGAAAGGTAGGATCTTGGGACAGACACAAACCAGGAACATCCTATACACAGAAGACATCCCTGAAGAACAAACCCTACCTAAAGAGGCCTTGATATGAGTGATAAAGGTACTACTATAAAAACGTACAAGGATCAACACCAAAACAAAATAACAACTTTTGAAATAGAAAATGATAAGACACAGAAGCAAAATGTGACCTCAGACCTGCAACCCACCTAGAACAAATCCAGGAGACAATGAGATAGAAGAAAATGGAAGGCATACATCTGCAATTTCTGAAATGATAGCAACTGAAATAAAGAAAGTCTATACAGGAAATCAGATAAGAAATAATCCCTCAGGTAAAAAAAGAAATGACAATATTTACAAAGGAATTGCTCAGCAAATCTAGAGTAGAGATAGATAAAAAGTAGACAATGATAGGAAGAGGATGGAAACTGTGAATGATCAATATAGGAAAGAAATAGAATGCATGAAAGAGATTCAAACAGATATCTAGGAAATTAAAAATTCCATTGCAAGCTGACAAAACAGCTTCAGTGAAACTGAAGACAGACTTTCAGATCTTAAAGACAGAATCTCAGCTAGGGATCATGAAAGGAAAGATCTCTTGAAAATAACAAATGATCAAGAAATAAAAAGTCAATGGCAATGGGCCGGTGAGATGGTTCAGAGGCGTAAGTGCCTGCCTTGCAAGCGCAAAGGCCCGAGTTCGACTCCCGGAACCCACATACGAAAAAGGGGCCGGTGATATCGCTCAGCGGCACGGGTGCCTGTTGGCGTGCAAGGTCCTGAGGTCGACCCCCCGGTACCCACAAAAAAAAAGTCAATGGCAGCAAGATGATGCAAAGAAAAATAATATAAGAATTATTAGTGTCAATGAAAAAGTAGGAGTCTACACAAATGACATAAAAAACAATTTGAAGAAGTAATAGTAGAAAATTCCCCAAGCACGAGAAGAGAATCTGACATACAGATAAGTGAGACACTTAGAACTCTGATAAGCCATAATCAAAATAAATCTACACCCAGACATATAATAATCAAGATCCCAGAATTGAAGGAGCTGTGGGGAAAAAGGAACACTTCTCCACTGTTGGTGGGAGTGTCAACTGGTACAGCCACTGTGGAAATCAGTTTGGAGATTTCTCAAAAAACTAGGGTTGGAGGTCCCATTTGACCCAGCTATTCCCCTTCTGGGCATCTTCCCAGAAGAATTAAAAACATCGTACCACAGCGATATATGTGCACCCATGTTTATAGCAGCACAATTTGTAATAGCCAGATCTTGGAAACAACCCAAATGCCCATCAACTGAGGAATGGATAAAAAAGATGTGTTTTTTTTATACAGTGGAGTACTATTCAGCCATAACGAAGGATAAACTGGAGACTTTTATAGGTAAATGGATGCAACTCGAGAAAATACCCATAAGTGAAATAAACTGGACATACATGTGTAAACATCGTATTGTCTCCCTAGTGTGAGAAACTGAAAGAGTAAATAAGATCCAAAATGTACAATAGATAAGGTAAAACAGGAAGAAACTGGTCAAAAGGAAAGAGAAACTGGGATGGGGAATTGAGAAAAGAAAGAAGGGAAAAGAAAAAAAATTACATATATATATATTTTTTTTATATATATATGGTAGTTAAGATAGATACACTACTAATTTTGCTTAGTTCATTGAAAAGAAAGGTGTGTGCTAATATTGTTTGGACAATTGAATGCTGATAACTTGTACCCTGAGTGACTAATTTAAAGATAGTAATACGTAATGTATTAACCATTGTTACCCTCCTATTATGTTGTTTTGAAATTTTGTTCTATTATTTCTCTCAAAAAAAAAAGATCCCAGAAATTCAGCACAATAAGAGAATATTAAAAGTTCTTAGAAAAAAGAAACAGATCACCTATAAAGGAAAGCCATTCAGATCACAGCAGACTTCTCAACACAAACCCTCAAGTTAAGAAGAGCTTGGAGTGAAGTATCTCAAGTCCTGAAAGAAAACAACTTCCAACCCAGATTGATGTATCCTGAAAAATTATCTTTCAAAATAAATGGAGAAATAAGATACTTCCATGACAAAGAGCAACTGAAGAATTTCACGACCACCAAACCAACACTACAAAGATTAATGAAAGATATTCCAGATAGAGATACAAAGGACCACTATTCTAAGAACAGCAACAGGAAGAAACCACCAAGCAGAGCAAATAATTAAACAGAGGGGAAAATAGGCAACCAATGGCAGGAAGATAACATGAAAAAGATAAGCCAATATATATCAGTTATAAACATCAATGTAAATGGCCTCAACTCACCAATCAAATGTAGCAGACTAGCAGAATGGATCAAGAAACAAAATCCAACAATATGCTGTATACAAGAAACACATTTAACTCAAAAAGAAATTCATAGACTGAAAGTCAAAGGATGGAAAACAATACTCCATGCAACAGGAACCCAGAAAAAAGCAGGGATTCTGTTTGCAGACAATGCGAACTTCAAAGCAAGAATGATCAAAAGAGATAAAGGTCACTACATACTTGTTAGGGGAAAACTTTGAGAGAAGGAGATAACAATCATAAATATGTATGCACCAAATACAGGAGCGCACAACTATATAAAACAAATATTAAATATTAATAGACATGAAAAATCAAATGAGTAGTAACACAATTGTAATGGGGGACCTTAAGACCCCATTGTAACAAATAGATATATCAACCAGACAAAAAATCAGCAAAGAAATATAAAAACTGAATCAAACCTGTGAACAAATGGACTTAGTAGATGTTTAAAGAGTGTTCTCCCCAACATCAGAATACACATTGTTCTCAGCTGCACATAGGACAGTCTCTAAAATAGAACATATACTAGCCCACAGAACATGCTTAAGTAAATACAAAGGAATTGAAATTATCTTGTGAATATTATCTGACCATAGTGCAATGATATTGGAAATTAATGGCAAAAGAAACTGCAAATCTCAATAAACACATGGAAATTAAATAACAACCTCCTGAAAAATGAATAGGTAACAGATAACATTAAAGAAGAAATTAAACAATATGTACAATTAAAGAAAAATGCAGATGCAACATAACAGAACTGTAGGACACAATGAAAGCAGTCCTAAGAGAGAAATTTATAGCAGTGAATTCTCACACCAGGAAAACAGAGTGAGCACAAATAAATAACATGTTGCACTGCAAGCTTCTAGAAAAAGAAGAGCAAGTCAAGCCCAAAGCTCATAGAATGGAGGAAGTTGTAAAGATCAGAGCAGAAATTAATGCAATTGAGACTAAGAAAACAATACAAAGAATTAATGAATTGAAGAGTTAGTTCTTTGAAAGAATAAATAAAATTGATAAACCTTTAGCCAACCTTGTCAATAAAAGGAAAGAAAAATCTCTAATTCATACAATGAGGAATGAAGAGGGTGAAATCACTATAGATCCTAAGGAAATTCAGAAGATCTTCAATACCTACTTTGAAAATCTTTACTCATAGGATGGAAAACAAAGAAGAAATGGACAGATTCCTAGATATGTACAAATTACCAAGGCTGAATTAACAAGTTATAAAAATTCTGAATAATACAATATCATTCAATGAAATTGAAAATGTAATTAAAAACTTGCCAACAAAGAAAATCCCAGGTCTTGATGGATTCACTGCTGAATTCTACAAAAAAATTAGAGAAGATATAATACCATTACTCCTCAAACTGTTTAATGAAATTGAAAGCGTAGCAATTCTCCCTAACTCATTCCTGGAGGCAAGTATTATTCTAATACCAAAACCGCAGAATGACCCTACCAAAGAAGAGAACTACAGGCCATTCTCCCTAATTGATATAGATGCAAAAATCCTAAATAAGATGCTAGCAAACAGAATGCAGCAAATCATCAAGATTATACACCATGACCAAGTGGGATTCATCCCAGGAATGCAGGGATAGCTCAACGTATACAAATCAATAAATGTAATACACCATATCAACGAGGCCAAACAGAAAATTCATGTGATCATCTCAATAGATACAGAAAAATCTTTTGATAAAGTTCAACACTCATTCATTATAAAAACCCTACAGAAAATTGGAATACATGGTCTTTATCTCAATCTGATAAAAGCCATCTATGAGAAACCATCAACCGACATCACACTAAATCAACAAAAACTGAAACTTTCATTCTAAAATAAGGAACAAGACAAGGATGTCCATTATCACCACTCCTATTCAATAGAGTTCTGTAAACACTAGCCAGAGCAATTAGACAAGAGAGAGAAATAAAGGGGAAAAGGATTGGAAAGAAAGATAAATTATCATTATTTGCAGATGACATGATAGTCTACATGGAAGACCCAAAAAAAAAAATTCCACCAAATCATAAAGATTTAATGAGCAAATTCAGTAGCATAGCTGTATACAAGTCAACACCCAAAAATCAATAGCGTTCCTGTACACAAACAACAAACACACTGAGAAAGAAATTATGGAAGCCACACCCTTCACAATAGCATCCAAAAAATGAAATATATAGGAATCGATCTAACAAAGGAGGTAAAGGATCTTTATATTGAAAATTGCAGTACTATGGAAGAGGAGATCGAAGAGGATATCAGAAAATGGAAAGATATCACTTGCTCATGGATAGGAAGAGCCAACATAGTGAAAATGGCCATATTCCCAAAATTCTTATACAGATTTAATGCAATCCTGATCAAAATACCATTAACATACCTCACAGAACTAGAGAAAACATTCCTAGAATTCATCAGGAACCAGAAGAAACCTAGAATAACAAAGACAATCCTGGGCAACAAAGGCAAAGCAGGAGGCATCACCATCCCTGACCTGAAATTGTACTAAAAAGCTACTCTGATAAAATCAGCATGGTACAGGCAAAAAAAAAAATGTATTTTATACAATGGAGTGCTATTTAGCCATAAAGAAGGATAAACTTGAGACTTTCATAGGTAAATGAATGCAACTTGAGACCATACTCACAAATGAAGTAAATCAGACTCATGTCTGTAAACATCATATTGTCTCCCTTGTGTGAGAAATTGAAAGAGTAAATAAGGTCTAAAATGTACAATAAATATTGTAAAATGGGTAGAAAATTTTCAAAAGGAAAAAGGAACTAGGATGGGTGAAAGGGGAAAGGACAGTAGGGAAAAGGGAAAAAATGCAAGTCAGTTATACTATTAGTTACTCTTAGTTCATTAAAAAGAAATGTGTGTGCCAATATTGATCCGAGAAATTTTTATGCCCATATCTTGTACCCTGAGCAACTACTTTAAAGATAACAACGTACTATAATAGTATTAACTATTGTTATTCTCCTATTATTTTGTTATGAAATTTTGTTTTACCATTTTTCCATAAAATAAAAGAATTTTTAAAAAGGAATATCAGAATTAGAAGATAGGAATATTTTAAAACATAATATACTCAGAGAAACCTTAAAAACAACATAAGAACATGATAAATGGATTTGACAGCTGCTAGACCATACAAAGAAGACTAATATAAGATTAATCAGAATAAGTGAAAAATGAAAGACAGCACAAAGAGCACAAAATTGTGTTTACAGAAATAAGAGCAGAAAACTTTCCAAATATTGGAAAATAAACATACAGTTAAGTAAGGTAAATAGATGCCAAAATAGCTATGATCAAGAGAGAAACTCTTCATGTCACACCATAGTCAAAATACCAGAAGTCACACAAGGACAGAATCTTAAAAGCTGTTAGAGAAAAGCAATGAATCTCTTGTAAAGGTAAACCCATTAGAACTGTAGCAGACTTCCCAACACAAAACTTAAAGGCTAAGAAAGCTTTAGGTGGAGTTTCAAGTCCTAAAATATAACAACTTTTAATGCTGACTTACATATATTCTTTCAAAATTAATGGAGAACAAAGGTATTACCATGACAAAGAGCACCTCAATAAATTCATGCCCAAAAAACCAGCACTACTAAAAATTATCAAGGCTATCCTAGAAAGAGACAATGAAGCAAACAATGGCGAAAAATACCTAATAGAATGAATACACCAGTCAGGTGAGCAGTTAAGCAGAAAATGGGGACATAAAGGGAAATAAACAACATGAAAATAATGCAGTGACAGGAATAAATCAATACCTTTCAGTAATAACTCAATGTGAATAGTCACAATTCCCCAATCAAAAGATATAATTTGGTGAAATGGATGAAAATCCCGTGTTATGCAGTATACAAGAAACACTTTTAATCTAAAAAGAAATACACAGATTTAAAAAATCAAAAAATGGAAAACAATATTTTATGCAAAGGAAATTGGAGAAAAGCAGGAATAGCTATGCTAATTTCAGACAAATTGGATTTCAAGCCAAAACTGATCAGAAGAGGCAAGGAGGATCACAACATATTGTTAAGGAAACAACTTAACAGGAGGCAAGAACAATAATAAACATACATACACCAAACACTGCTGCACCCAACTTCATAAATCAAATACTACTGTACATGAAAAATTAGATAAACACCAACACAATTATAATGGGGGACCTCAATTCCCTGGTATCACTAATAGATCAATTAGAAAAAAAAGAAAAAACAGCAAAGATCAGTCTTGATGCAAACCACATGGACTTAGTAGATACCTGGAGAATGTTCTACCCAACAAGAACAGAATACACATTTTCACCACAGCACACGCATATTATCATATCATAGTGCAATGAAACTAGAACAAACACATAGAAATTAAACAACACCTATTTGAGTAATCAATGGGTCACAGAAGAAATCAACAAAGAAATTAGACAGTTCTTAGAACCAAGTGATAATGCCAGTACAGCATACCAGAACTTATGGGACAAAATAAAAGCAGTGCTAAGAGGAACGCATATAGCTGTGAATGTCCATGTCAGAAAAACAGAGCTAGTCCAAAGAAAAATCTTAATGATGCACCTCAAGGTCCTAGAAAAACAACAATCCAAACTCAAACTACTACAAAGAAAGAAATTATAAAAATTATAATTTGAAGCTAACAAAGCCAATAAAGCATCAATTAATCAAAGAGCTGGTTCTTTGAAAGAATAAAAAACAGACAAGTCTTTAGCCAATTTCATCCCAAAAAAGGAAAGAAAAACCCTACATAAATGCAATTAGAAAAGAAATAGTTATCATCACAATGGACTCTGCTAAAATTCAGAAGATTATTAGTAATTATTTTGGGAAACTGTACTCTAATAAAATGGAAAATTCAAAAGAAATGGATGGACTCACAGATACATATGAACTACAAAGGTGAATCATGAAGATATAAAAGCCCTGAATAATCCAATACCAGGAAACGAGATTGAAGAAGTAATTCCACACACACACACAAAGAAAACAAAACTACCAACTTGGAGAAGTCCAGGCCCTGATAGATTTTCTACCAAATTCTACAAGAACATTCGGGAAGATGTATCACCAATACTTCTTAAAATCTGTAATGAAATCAAATTGAAGGAGTACTGCCAAACTTATCCATGGAAACTAGCATTACCCTGATTCCAAATTGATAAAAGGACACATCACGAAAGACAACTATATGCCTATGTCTGCAGTGAACATTGACACAAAATTCCTCAAAATGATACTGACAAACTGGATTTAACAAATCATCAAAAAGTTCATACCTCATGACCAAGTAAGTTTCATCTCGGAAATGCAAGAATGGTTAAACATAGGCAAATCAATAAACATACCACATAAAGAGAAGCAAAGACAAAAGTCACATGATCATTGCAATAGACACAGAAAAAACTTTCATGATAATATTCCCTGAAGAAAATAGATACAAAAGCATTGTATCAATATGATAAAAGCCATTTATGATAAACCAATGGCTGATATCATATGAAATAGGAGAATCTGAAAGTTTTCCATCTAAAATCATGAATAATACAAGAATGTCTGCTATCACCACTACTTTTCAATATAGTTCTCAAAACATTAACAAGAACAATCAGGCCAGAGAATCAAAGGGTATAGGAAAGGAAGAAGTTAAATTATCATTATTTGCAGAAGACATGATCTACATAGAAAACCCCAAAGATGCCACCAAAATACTCCTAAAATTAATAACCAAATTTGGTAGTGTATGTAGCAGGGTACAAAGTCAACACAGAAAAATGAGTAGCATCCCAGTATGCCAATAGTAAACTCACACAAAAAGAAATTAAGGAAACAATACCTTTCACAACAGCTTCAAGAAAAATTAAATAGCTGGGAATTAGCTTAACCAAAAAGTGAAAAACCTCTACAACAAAAGCTACAGTACTCTGTAAAAGGAGATCAAAGAGGACATTAGAAAATTGAAAGATAACCCCATTCCTGAATAGGCAGAAACAGTATAGTCAAAATGGTCAAACTTCCAAAATTTATATACAGATTTAATGCAATCCCAATCAAAATATCAATAGCATTCCTCACAGAACTAATGAAAATATCCTAAAATTTGCATGGAACCAGTAAAAACCTAGAATAGCAAAAGCAATCCTGGAAATAAGAGCAAAGCAGGAGTAATTACAATTCCAGACTTCAAACTATACTACAAAGTGATTTTTTAAAATGTAGTATTGCCAAAAAAAAAAAAGAAATGAAAGAAAGAAAGAAAGAAAGAAAGAAAGAAAGAAAGAAAGAAAGAAAGAAAGAAAGAAAGAAAGAAAGAAAGAAAAAGAAAAAAGAAAGAAAAGACATCTGGATCAATGGAACAGAATAGAGGAAGCAGAAACAACTTCAAACACATTCGGCTACCTGATTTTTGACAAAGGGGCCAGAAACATACTGGAGGAAAGATAGCCTGTTTAAGAAATATTGGTGGGAAAACTGTTTATCCACATGTAGAAAATTGAATCTAGACACATATTTTTTCACTATGTACTAAACTAAAATCAAAGAGGATCAAAGGCTTAATGTTAAGACATAAACAATCTTCTGGAAGGTAAAATAGGTAAAACTCTTCAAGACATAGACATAGGCAAGGACTTTCTGAACAGAACTCCAATTTCACAAGAAATAGTACCAAGAATGAACACATGCAATCATATCAAATAATAAAAGTTCTGCACAGCAAAGAAAACAACCAACAGAGTAAAGAAATACTTACAGAATGGGAAATATTTTCACAGCTATTCCTCAGACAGAACTAACATTTAGAATGTATAAATAAGTCAAAAAATTAGACCCTTCAAAAATAAAAGCCCCAACCAAAAAAATGGGCTACTGAAATAGGATACTTCACAGAAGAAGTACAAATGGCCAATAAATACATGAAAAAAAAAAGTATGCATGAACTTCCTGGCCATTATAGTTATGCAAATTAAAACAAAACTGAGATTTCCTCTTACTCTAGAAAGAATAGCTATCATGAAGATATCAAGTAATAACAAATCCTGGCAAGGTTGCAGGGAAAAAAGGAACCCTTCTGCATTGTTGGTGAGAATGTAAACTAGTGCAAACACTATGAAAATCAGTATGGAGACTCCTCAAAAAACTAGAACTAGAAATTCTATTTGATCCAGATGTTCCCCTTCTAGGTATCTTCCTGAAAGAGTTAAAGACATGATATGACATTAATATATGCATACCCATGCTGATAGCAGCATAATTCCCAACTGCTAAATCTTGGAAATGGCCTATATGCCCATCAAAAGATAAATGGATATAGAAAATGTGGATTTATGTACAATGGTGTACTACTCTAACATAAAGAAGGATAAATGAGTCATTTGTAGAAAAATAGATACACCTTGAGATCCTAATGTTAAATGAAATAAATCAGACACACCACCTTAAATACTGCACCACTTATTTCATATGAGAAAGCCAAAATGTAATTAAAGAGCAAAATAAAAGATAAATAATAGGAATTATGGAGATATTTTGCAAATTAGAAGGTGATCAAGAGATGGAAGGAGGAGGAAGAAAGGGGAAGGAAAGGGAATAAAAAAAGAATTGAGATCCGTTATGTATATGCACCAATTCCCCACAACAAATGCAATCATTATATAATGCAAATATGTAGTATTAAAAAATAAAAACTGAAAATATAATCTAGAATAACTACTGTTATTTTCTCTACTTTAGAAATGAGAAAAAAAATTAATCTTAAGTAATTTGTCCAATATCACACACTAATAAATGATTTAGCCATAATTTAAAGTGAAGTAGTTCAACTCTACTTGCTGCTTATGCTAAACTGCTGCTTATGAATGCAAAAAAATCTAATAAAATACACATCCAGCAGTGTATTAAAAGAAACACAGCATAAAACTTTTATTTAAGCAGTGCAAGTTTGGAACTGGAGAAAAGGTAGTTTTAATAGATTAAATGGCAAAATACCAAATAATCCTCTCACATGTTGTAGAGAAGTGGTTGGTAAGAACTATACATCCACTGTTTTATGGGACAAAACTTGGAAAACTAGAACTGGAAAGGATCATGTTTAGGTTTAAAAGTATTCCTTGAGAAACTTACAGGGCATATGAAACATAATTTTGAAATGTTAAAGTAATTTCAATTAAAGTTAGGAAATAACCAATAAATTTACAGCACGGATAAATCTTAACAGTGAAAGATTGGAATCACGCACACTAACATAAGGAATACAGCCATAGGAGTGGTGATATAGTTCAGCGGCATAAGGGCCTGCCTGGCAAGTGTGAGATACGGAGTTCAGTTCCCAGTACCCACATAAAGAGAAAAAAAAAAAAAGAATAGCACCATAGTCACTATCACCATTCTTACATGATATTATTCTGCAGGCACTAGGTAATGAAATAAGAAAAGAAAACAAAATAAGAAATATAAATATTGGAAAAGAAAAAAAGTTATGTTCTAAGCATAACAACTATCTTAAATTTCTAAAAAGTCACAAAATACAGATTTTAATAGCTCTTACATCATCAATTAAAAATGTTAATCCTGTCATGGCTATAGTTCATAATATCCTATTATATATTTTATGAGTAACTAGAAGAAAGAGTCTTGATGTCCACAAAAAAGTAATAAGAAGATAGTAATTTTAATTATGCTGATTTCATCAATGTATATTGTATATATGTATTTAGGTGTCAGTATTACACTGTACTGCATAATATGCAAAATTAAACATGTTAATTTAAAAGCTTTTTAAAGTTTCAGAAGAGAAATCAACTACTATTATTTGATTATTATACACTACATACATGTATCTAGTTATGACACTATGCCACATAAATTTGCACAATTAAGAGAAAGATGCAAAAGTAACTTAGATTGGGCTGGTGAGATAGCTCAGTGGCATAAGCACCTGCCTGGCAAGTGCGATGTCCTGAGTTTGACTCCCAGTACCCACATAAAGGAAAAAAAGGGCCGGTGATATCATTCAGCGGCACAAGCACCTGCTGGCAAGCACAAGGTCCTGAGGTCAATTCCCGGTACCCACATAAAAAAAAGTAACTTAGAGTATAATCATAATAAAATAAAGTACTTAGAAATAAATATAACAAGAAATGTGCATCACTTTTAAGCAGAAAATTATAAAAATTGACTGATAGACATAGTCAATAACCTAAAAAATTGGAAATTTTATGTTCATGAATAGAAAATTAATACTATAAAGTTATTCTATATTTTGCAAATTAAGGTTTTTATTACTTCAAACCATTTTCTGCTATATATACTTGGCCTCATTGCTCTGTAAACCTGGCTATCCATATACAGAAGATTGAAACATGATACCTACATCTCAACCCTGAACAAAAACTAACTCAAAGTAGATCATAGTGCTAAATGAATGTACAGCCTGAAGCTAGGAAAGTACTAGAATACAACATAAGGGAAACATTTCAAGACACTGGCATAGAGCAGTGATGGCAATCCTTTTAGATTTTTCAATGATACAAACACCCTGCTGTGGCACATGTGCCATAGGTTTGCCACCACTCATATAGCAAATGATTATCTGGATAGGACCCCAAAAGCACAAGAAAAAGTAAAAATTAACAAATGTGATTAATCAAACTATAATGCTTTTGCACGGCAAAGGAAGCAATCAACATTATGAAATGACAACCTAAAGAATGAGAGAAAAAAATTGTGAACTATACTTCTTTTTTTTTTTTTTTTGTGGGTACCGGGGATTGACCTAAGGACCTCGCGTGCCAGCAGGCGCCCGTGCCGCCGAGCAATATCACTGGCCCTTTTTTTGTATGTGGGATCCCGGAGTCGAACTTGGGCCCTCGCGCTTGCCAGGCAGGCGCTTATGCCTCTGAGCCATCTCACCAGCCCCTATACTTCTGACAAGAAGTTAATATTCAGAATATAAAAGCAACCCAGATCAATCACACACACACATACACACACACAGAGTCTGATTTTAAATGGGAAAATGTACATAGATACATCAATGTGAATACATATGAAAGTAAAACTAAGAATGGGAAACCATAAATTAGTTATTATAGCTGCTTCAAGGTAGGAAAGGAGTAAAACAAAAATGAAGATACAGAAAAGGCAACTGTAACTTTACTTAAAATAATGTACATAAATTATTTGAAAAGGTCCAACAGTTAGTTATGGGGGAGCTACTGGGGCTCTGCAGTACAGTGATGGAGAGACTAGAAATAGGATTTACCCCAAGATACAGGCAGCATCATGGAAGTCTGTCCATAGACGTAGGGAGTCACAGATGGGAGTGGGTGTGGGGATCAGGGAGCCTATTAGGAAGCGGGTTGGGATCTAAAGAGCTGGGCTTTCAATATCCGTGACCCTTTCCAAGCTATACACTGAACACATGTCACATTTAAGAGACTTCAAGCTAGTCACTAAAAATAAAGTGGATGTCAGCTCACATCTGCCAACAATTAGAAGAGATATTGGCCCTGGCTATAGTTTTGACTCTGATGAGAAAAGATGTTGGCTGGGATGCTAAAAGTCTAATTCCTTGACCAGCTGCAGACTATCATGCTAAGTCCTCAAAGAACATACTGCTCAGAGGACAGACAAACACTCCAGGCCAACGCACAGTTTTTATTCCATGTCAGGAGTTTAAACTCAAATCCTGTGTTGCTTCTCACCCCCAGAATCAGGCTGGTTCAGATTGGTGTGTCAGGGTCCAGACACAGGACTAAGCACCTTGCCCTATGGCATGATCTCACAGGGGTTCCTCAGAATCTTACAGATTGTAGCACTGTGGAGTTTATTTCTCCAATTGCAAGTAGGGTTCCTGAAAACTGAACACTAGAAAAAAATCCTGTGTTCCAATCATGTGCCTTTGAATTTCTCAATTCCTGTTTTGTGTCTTAGATTCCACTTTGCCCTCATCTCTGTGATGTAAAATGAACCAATAGGAGAAAAAAACTTAGTCTCCTCCTAGGGGCTAAAGAATGACACTACTACTCTTTATACACTACTCCTATAGGACAAGGAACTTGGAGCCTATTTTATTTGAGTATTTAAGTGATGTTTTAGATTTATTTTATTTTATTTTTAACACAATCACATGAAAGGTAGAAAGAAAAAAGTAATATTTTCAGAGCATCTAGCCTGTACCAAAAATTTCAGAAATACTACATTCTGGGAATGAGCTGAGAATATTCCAGACAAAAATACATAAGATTATAGCAGCAGTAGCCATCTCCTACTTCACAGAAAAAGGCTAACAGAGCAAACCTAAGGCAATGAGCTTCAGTGTAAGCCCAGCAGGCATCAGATCTAAAGGGAGTCAGTTGGCTTAAGCATTGCATGAGTGCGGAATGGAAGAGGATGCTATTAGACACTGATCATTCTCAGAATCAAACTGGAATCCAGGTTTCTTTCCACAGGAAAAAGAATTGGATCCAGCTTCCTATAAAGGAGGGCTAAAAGGAGCTGAACCAAGATTTTGACCCACCAAGTGATCGGTAGAACCTTACTTGCCCCACAGTTTGACCGAGTAGGTGAGGGTTTAAGAAGCTAACAACATAAGCCTAGTCAGCCAGCATACAATAAAAGAGCTCTGATACAAATTTAGTTATCACATACCCTTATTCCATCTTCACACACCCTAGATCCAGCCACCTCTGAAAAGGCCCACCTATGAGTACATGAGGCTTTTGGGGGGACACCTAGATCCAAGCTATAACAGCCAGACTCACACAATTCTGAAACTGTTGAGAAAATTTTCAATTCAGCAGCAAGTTGAGATGTGCGATTAGTATTGCTCTGTTTTGATGGTTTTTAACCACTAGATGTTGAATCTTAGATTTTGTTCTGATGGATCCCTATTGTCTATATGTCTACCCTCCAGGGGTACTTTTCACTGTTCTTTACCTCACCTTAGCTAGATAAAGTCTTGATGTGACCTAACTGCAATGTGGGCTCTCATTGCTGGTAACCATTCCTTCATCAATTGAACTTACACAAATTATGCTAAAGGTCTATCGTATCATCTTTCTTCATTGTCACCTATCATCATTATCATCATCATCATCATCTCAGTCTAGTAATACCTGCAAAGTGACATTTCCTTACATAATCTCATGCTATTCTCCTGATAGTTTGTGAGGTAAGAAAAGCAAGTATAATTACTTCCACTAAGTAGGTGAGGAATCTGGAGATCAGAGAAGTTATTTAGTCAGATATATGTAGCTGTTTAGCAATGGAAGCAGAGCTGGGACACATGTCTGTTATTTCCATTCTCAAATCCTTTTCCCTATAATAGTGTTTTCACTCAAGATGTCTATTATGATCCAGATTTCTAAGTTCCAATACAGACTTATTTTATCAGGGTCTCCAGGGAGGGAGTTTTAAAGGCATCTTTAAAGGTCTTCCCAGGCTTTTCTATTAAATAAACAAAATGGAAAATACCCACTTTATCTTGCTTACCTGTCAGGTTTAGCTAGTTAGTGCCCCCTTTCCCCAGTACAATGTTAAAAACATTCTGGAAACATGTTGCTTCCATCTGTTTTGGAATGCAATAGCAGAATACCACAGACTGAATAATTTATAATAAACAAATTTATTGACTCATTGGGAAGTCTAAAATAAATGGGCCAGCATCTGGTAAGAGTGCACTTGCTGCATCATCCCATAAGCAGAGGAACAAAAAGAGTGAGGAGTAGAGAGGAAGGAAGATAGAAAATAGAAGAGGGAGAGGAAGAGGGGAGAGAGTGGGAGAGGAGGAGAGAGAGAATTGAACTCATTCTTTTATAACCAACCCACTCTTGTGATAACATTTATTCGGTTGTGACAGCAGAGCCCTTGTGACCTAATCACCTCTCATTAAGCCCCACCCTCCAACAAGGTTGCACTGGGGATTAAGTTTCCAACACATAGATTTTGGGGAAGACATTTAAACCACATCACATGTTCATGAAATCCCAGGCTTTGATAATTCCAGAGGTCTTTAGCTGTAGTTTCTATGCATTTTTGTTCCTGGCATTTCATTTCTGGGAAACCTCAACCCTTGTAATTCCTTTAAACTCCTTTTTACATGAGTTGCAAATATCTCAATTTGTGTCTCTTTTTGCCCTAGTATGAAAGTAGTTTTTTTCTCCTAATTTGATAGTAATTTCAGCCAAGTAGTATTGTGTCACCCAAGTTCTTAGATTCCCTACTCAACTAGGGAAGTTTCCATTGCCTGCCATGGATCCAAAAGGAATGCAGAATTAGAATCACTGCATCATTTTAAGGAGAATTTTCAGATCAGTAGTTGTAAACAATGCTTGATGTGTCTTTCAAGCCTGAGTATTTCTACTTTGCATCTTACTCTTTAAGGAAGCACATATTTATCTACTTGGGGAACCAATTACTCTTCTTACTCTGTTAAAAAAAAAAAGTAGGAAATAGTAGCAGGTCCATGAGAAAGACCACTTAGACCGTTCTAGTGTAGTGAAAACTAGAATCTCTTCTGCTTTGTGAGGTCTGGCCAAACCTAGCTCACCAGCACTAGACTTCAATAGTGATGTTTGATCCTCAAATTTTCCTTTTCCTCACACAGTTCACTTTACATATATTTTTTCTCTGGGACCTCACAAGATTACTGTGATCAGGATTTTAGGATCTTATGTCATGTCTGTTATTCTCTTCTCTTCTTATTTATCCTCTCCCTCCCACCCCCAACCCCACCCATCACAACAGGGGCTTGTTAACATAGCCCTATCTTGAATAAAGGTTCCTGGCTCCTTCCTGGGATCATCCCCAAGTATTAGAACAGATCCTATCTCTTCTTTCCTACTCAGTACCAAAGCTGTCATATCCTTCTCAAACTCCTAAAAATAAATTTCCCAGCACAGTGACATACCCCTGCTTTTTGTGACTAAAATCAGCACCAAGCTAAAGTTTATGTTAATAAGGATTGGTCAATTGGTAGAGTGACAAATGAAAAGAATTGACTATGTCACTTTCTAGATCTATGACATTACTTAAATCACTTAACCTCTCTGGATCGTCCCTTCCTTATATTTGGTATAATTTCCTTTTAGTTACTTTTAAAAACATATGTATTTTTTTACTGTAATATAAAAAATTATACATATTAAAGGGGCTATATCTAGAAATCAGAAGGTTGTCCCCTCACTCTCCTAATAAGACCAGCCTAGCTAGTTCCCATCTTACACATATATGAGGAAATGCTCCAAGATAACCATTTCTACTTCTATTTAACAATTATTCTTCTGGCTTGTATGTATTTGTAGACATAGATGCTGGGACTTCAACCTGTGAGAGGCCCTTTGACATTTGGGAAAGATAGTACAGAGAGAGTCTAGAATACAAAGAGGCTGCCAGGAGCGTTAGAAATGAAGTGAGGGACAGTAAAGCAGGGCACTAGGTTTAAAGAAGATAATTAAATTCCTTAAGCTACGGCCTTATTTGTACAGTTTCTTTATGGCTTTCTTGCAGTGTTCCCTCTTTCTCAACCCTAGAGTTTTCTCCTATTGCTTCCCAAACATGCTTACAACAAATAACTATAAAGATATACAAGCACAAAGGGCTTCTCTGGAGGAGAGAAGCAAAGAAGAGGAATAGTTACGATACTACCAACAGTAAGGATGTCGACTTGAGGGCCAGATTAGAAGAGACAATTAGAGGAGAGAAAAACAAGCCAATATCCTAGGACCTGTGTCAGGGAAGAGTAAAGTAACTTGAAAAAGGGGATAGGGGCCAAAGGAAGTCAAGGTGATTCAGAATCCTTGTGTCCTCCCTGCCTATATGTGGGCAACAGGCCAACAGATGAACAGATACTCTTCTCTTTGTCCAGAAACTACAGATTAAGCATCTGTGCATATTTATGTGGCAAAATTGTTATCAGGTGGAATAGAGACCAGCAGTGTTTTCCAGGTTCTTATTGTTGCATTCAATGAATTCATCAGGACAATTGATAAATGTGAAAGATTATTGTTTATTTAAGGGCAGAAATAAGAAGAAAAGGGAAAGGAAAAGAAGTGCTAAAAGAGAAAAGGGTGCTTTGAAACAAAAAGAGAAAATATGTCTGTAAGCAGAGTGGGCCACTCCAAGAACAGAAGGGCAGGGGCACAAAGTCAATTGCTGTTGTCTTTTTATATCTTCTTTGATAGTTGATCAGGTGGTCCCATTTGATCATAGGCTAGAAGATTGGCATCAGTTGCTAGAATTGGCCTGTTCTCAAGTCAGAAATTTGATATCAGGTGCCAGGTTTGGCGTGTTCTCTTGGTACCAGGTACAGGGTTCAGCATGATCTTGTATCAGGTTCAGAAGCTGCTGCTCTGAACTGTGGTTATCAAGTCTCTTCAATTGGCAGGTTGTGCCCAGTTGCTCTAGCCACACTGCCATGCCTTAATCTCCTACTTCATTTCCCCCTGAAATACATGTCCCCATAATTCTTTATGGGGTACTGAGTGACTGGAGATCTCTGTCTTCACATAGTTACTTTCTGCTGAAAGGGACAGTAGCTCTTAGCTATTGGGGATTATGTCCTCTCCAACTATATTAGAATGATGTGGCTCACCAGCTGGGCTGAGGAGAACCTGTCAAAAAAACAATGAGTTAGTATACATATATGGACAACTGTTGAGCTGCCTATTTAATGGAAGAGAGCCTGTTAGTCCTGTCAGGAGCTTGTTTTTAAAGCAGAACTGTGGTTCTACTTTCTAAAGGGGAATCTCAGTTCTCCCAGAAGTTCATAGGCTTCCCTTAGTTTCTTCCTTTAGATAGCCTTCAGATATTTCAGGTGGAGCTGTTTTTTTTCTAGAGAGGTGAATCCAACTATCTATCTCTGCCACTTTCCAGTGGGTGTGGTGAAGATCACTGAAAAAGAGCCCTTCCATTTTGGTTTTCATTGGTCTACAGGACTCCTTTCTTTCCAAGTTTTAATGAGAACCTGATATCCTGGGTAGACACTAGATTATTCCTCTGAGCCAGGAGCTGGCAAGACTTTGTCCCTATATAGTTGGATGGCCTGTTGTACTTAGCCTATACTGATAAGGTATTGCAAGAATCCTGTGGTCTCTGGGTCTATTACCATATCAGAGAATAAAATCTCCTCCCATTATAACATCTTAAATGGGCTCATATTTAGTCTAGTTTGGGGGGTTTTCCAAACCCTCATGAGGGCCATTGGCAATAACCAGAGCCAAGACTCAGACTTCTCTTGCCAAAGTTTTACCAGAACTCAATTTTAGGGTCTAATTAGCTCTTTCAAACTTTCTAGAGGAGATGCTACCTTAATCTCAAGGCCTTTGCCACCTCTCAAGTTATTAAGTTATTTGAGAGGTAAAGAAGGTCTACTGTCACTCTAAATGGACTGGGTAGTCCAAACTTGGGGATGATTTCCTTAAGGAGCACCTTGGCTACCCCTGTAGGCCTTTCTGAATGAGTAGGGAAGGCCTCAATGCAGCCTGTTAAAGTAACTAACCCTAAGTGAAAGCAGATGTCTACAGAAGCCTTCAAGGAGAAATGCATCAACGGAATGGAGGAGTGTATGCTGTGCACTACAATAGCTGGTGAGTGAGTCTAGCCCAATCAACTGCCATATCCCCTGGAGAAAGTGCTTGGTTGGGTTTCATTATAGGGAAGGGCTAGCTGAACCAGAAACTCAGAGCACCCATGGGTTGCCTTCATCTCAGGGATCCCCGTGTTAAACTCCCACAGTGACCAGGTGAGGCACAACCACTGGAGACATCTATGGTCCAGGAGCCATGGAAAGGCTAGCAAGAGACACCCAGAGTATTATAAACTAAACAATTCAGGCCTCAACCCCACAACCAGAAGCCAGGTTCAGCCTGAACTTCTGTGGACTTGACAGTCCCACAGCCAACACCATGCCCTAATCCTACCACCAGCTCATTGAGATTATGAATTGTGGATCTGGGCTCTGAATGCCTCCTTCATCTACCAGTGAGAGCAGAGTCACATCTTGAACTGGACACTCCTACAAAAACGTAGGCCCCAGAAGATAACCACAGACTTGAAATCACAAAGAAAATTCCTCTTATTTTTTCTTTGCTTTAGTTAGTTTGTTTAGATTTTGTCCATCTGGTTTTGTTTTCTCCAATTGTTTGTTTTTGTTTTTTGTGAGGGTGAACATTGTTTGTAGTAGTTTTGTTTTGTTTTTTCCTTGTTTTTTTTTTTTATTTCATTCTTTCTTTCTCTCCTGTCTTCTTCATCAGATTCCTGAGGCTTGGGTAAACTTTGTTTGTCCTCCAGCCTTGATTCCAATCTCTTTTTCTTCTTTTATTTTTCTATTTTTCCCCTTCTCCCTTTTAAATTTCTCCCCTGAGGGTAAATTTTCTCTACTGAGTGGATATTTACTGTATAGAATTTTCTGATTTCTCTTAGATTTTGTTATATAACTATAAAATCTTGTACCTATGGTTAAAGGTGGCAAATTATTAGTTATCACAGTTTGTCATTTTCCAGTCTGTGTTTGATGCTATTTCTGACTGTACCATTTTAGCCAAGGTGATACAGTTGCTATGATCAATTGATCTTCCTTGTTTGCCTATACCTAGATTTCCTGAGGGGCATAGACTATATACTACAGTCCAGTATTAAAGAACCAGATGCTAGGCCAAACAGGCTTCAACTTCTCATCTCTAATAAGCAGAGGAATCAGGATCCAGAGACAGATTTAAAGGTCAAGAGCCAGCTGCATCTGGAAGATATCACTGAAAGGTAGTAATTTCCCAAAAATGTCTCAATATAGTAATAAAGCATTTTACCACAAGCAATTTACAAGCATTAATGCATAAAACAAACAAAAAACTGAAAATAAGAAAACACAGAAGCAAGGTGCAACCCCAGACCACTAGTTCATCCAAGGAAAATCCAGGGGGATTGTGGTGGAAGAAATCAAAAGCCAGCCAGCTTCACTTTCTGAAATGGTAATGACAGAAGTAATAAAACAGATGAAGGAGACTCCAGAAAAAAATTACACAGATAATTAAAGAGATGAGGGCCATAATGAAGGAAATGGATAGTGAATCTAGAGAAGGTACAGATAAAAATAAAGAGGAGTTTAGGAACATAATGGAAATTGTGAATGTTCAACATAGGAAAGAACTGGATACCATAACACAGATTCAAACAGATATCCAGGAGATTAAAAATTCTATTGAAAGTGCACGTGGCAGAATAAACCAAGGTGAAGTTAAAATATTAGATCTAGAAGACAAGGTTGCAGTTAGGAGTCATCAAATGAAAGACTTCTTAAAAATATCAGGGGACCATGAAAAAATCAATTCAATGGCTGCTAGACAATGATAGAAGAAAAACATAATATTAATTGGGATCAATGAAAAAATCAGAAGATAGTACAAAGGGCATAAAAAACCTGTTCACAGTAGTAATAGCAGAAAACTTTCCAAGCATGAAAAAGAATTTCACATGCAGATAAGTGAGGCATGTAGAACTCCAATCAGCCATGATCAGAAAAAACTATACCAAGGAAAATGTAGTTAAGATTCCAGAAATTAAACACAAAAGCAGAATATTAAAATCTGTTAGAGAAAAAACAAATCATGTATTAAAGGGAAACTCTTCATAATGACAGCAGACATCTCAAGGTAAACACTTAAGTCAATGAGAGCTTGGAATGAAGTATTTCAAGACCTAAAAGACAACAACATCCAACCCAGATTGATGTACCCCACAAAACTGTCTTTCAAAAATGATGGAGAAATAAGATACATCCATAATAAAGAACATCTGAAGAAATTCATGATCACCAAACTAGTACTCCAAAAAGTGCCGAAGGATATTGTAGAAAAAAGAAAACATAGACGACAATTCCAAGAATCCCAAGGGAATGAATCTACCAGCTAAAGCAAGCAATTGAGTAGAAGGGAAAGAAAGTGAAACTACAGGGAAATAATATAATGACAAGAATAAGTCAATACCTATCAGTTATAACCATCAATGTGAATGGTCTCAATTTACCAATCGAAAGAAACAGATTGGCAAAATGGATCAAGAAACAAGATGCAACAATATGCTGCATACAAGAAACATATTTAACTCAAAAAGAAATTCATAGACTGAAAGTTAAAGGATGGAAAAGTAAACTCCATGTAATAGAAACCTAGAAAAAAAGCAGGGGTATCTATTTGCAGACAAAGTGGATTTCAAGGCAAGACAAAGAAGAGACAAAGAAGGTCACTACATACTTGTTGAGGGAACAATGCAAGAGGGAGGAGATAATAATCATAAATATACATGCCCCAAATACTGGTGCACCCAACTACATAAAACAAACACTAATGGATATGAAAAATCAAATAAGCACTAATACAATTTTAATGGGGAACCTCAATACCCCACTGTTACAAACAGACAGATCAACTAGACCAAAACATCAATAAAGTAATAGCAGAGATGAACCAAACCTTTGAACAAAAGGACTTAGTAGATATCTATAGAGTGCTCCACCCAACAACAGAAATCACATTCTTTTCAGCAGCTCATAGGACTTTTTCCAAAGTAGACCACATACAAAATCATAGAACATGCTTAAAAGGAATTGAAATTATCCCACACATGTTATCAGATCATAGTGCAATGAAATTGGAAATCAATGGCAAAATAAAGAACAAAAAATTCATAAACATATCAAAATTGAATAATACCTTCCTGAACAACCAGTGTGTCACAGATGAAATTAAAGGAAAAATTAGAAAGTTTCTACAATTAAGTGATAATACTAACATGACATATGGGAAAGCTTATGGGATGCAATGAAGGCAGTCCTATGAGAGAAGTTTATAGTGGTGAATTCCCACATCAGAAAAACAGAGTGAGTGCAAATAAATAACCTAATGTTGTCTCTTGAGTTTCTAGAAAAAGAAGAGCAAGCTAAACTCAAAGCTTGTATGAAGAAAGAAATTACAGTGATACCTAAATTCACAATCTTAATTTGTTCGACAATTTTGGAAAAGATGGCCATGTTTGTGTTTGTACATGAAAGATGACCACAGTTGTATTCGTCACATGATGTAGAGTTTGCAAACAAAAAAAATTTTGTCAAATACTTCTGTTTGTGAACCAAATTGTTGACAAACAAAAGCGTTCATGAAACAAAGTACTACTGTATGAAGATCAGAGCAGGTGGTAATGCAACTGAGACTAAGAAAACAATACAAAGAATCAATAAATCAAACAGTTGGTTCTCTGAAAGATTAAAAAAAAAAATAGACAAATGCTTACCTGACCTTATGAAAAGAAGGAAAATAAAGAACCAAATACATGCAATTAGGAATGAAAAGTGTGAAATCACAACAGATCATGCAGAAATCCAGATCATTATTACCTATTTTGAGAACCTGTTCTCTAATACAATAGAAAATTCAGAAGAAATGGACAGATTCCTAGACACATATGAATTACCAAAGGTGAATAAAGAAGATATAAAAAAATCTAAATAATCCTATATCAGTCAATGAAATTGAAGAAATAATAAAAGAATAACAACAAAGAAAAGCCCAGTTCCTGATGGATTTGCCACTGAATTCTACAAGAAATTTAGAGAAAATCTAATGCCACTACTCCTCAAACCCTTTAATGAAACTGAAAAGGAAGCAATACTACCAAAGTTGTTTCTAGACACAAGCATTACCCTGTTATCAAAACCAGAGAAGAATCAAATCAAAAAAGAGAACTACAGGCCAATCTCCTTAATGAACATATATGCAAAAATCCTCAATAAGATACTGGCAAACATAATCCAGCAAATCATCAAAAAGTTTATACACCATGGCCAAATAGGATCCATCCCAGAGATGCAGGGATGGTTCAACATATGCAAATCAATAAATGCAATACATCACATAAACATAACCAAGGACAAAACCACATCATCATCTCAATAGATACAGAAACAGCATTTGACAAAGTCCAACACACATGCATGATAAAAACCAAACAGAAAATTGGAATAGAAGGTCTTTATCTTACTTTAGTAAAACCCATCTATGACAAATTAACAGCCAACATCATATTAATTGGTCAAAAACTGAAAACCTTCACTCTAAAATCAGGAACGAGACAAGAATTCCCACTATTACTGCTACTGTTCAGTATAGTTCTGGAAATATTAGCCAGAACAATTAGATAAGAGAAAGAAATAAAAGGAATAAGGATAGAAAAAGGAAGACGTTAAATTGTCATTATTTGCTGATGACATGGTACTCTATATAGAAGACTCCAAAATGCCACCAAAAGAATCCTAGAGTTAACAATCACATTCAGAAGCATAGCTGTATACAAAATAAACACTCAAATATGAATAGAATTCATGTACACGAATAACAAGTTCACAGAGAGAGAATTTAGGGAAACAACACCTTTCACAATAGCATCAAAAAAAGTGAAATACTTAGAAATCAATCTAACGAAAGAAATAAAAGAACTTTATATTGAAAACTACAGTGCTCTGAAAAAGAAGATCAGAAAGGATATCAGAAAATGGAAAGATGTCCTTTTTCTTGGATAGGCAGAATCAGTATAGTGAAAATGGTCATACTTCCAAAACTGTTATACAGATTTCATGCAATACCAATCAAAATACCATTAGCACACCTCACAGAACTAGAGAAAACAGTCCTAAAATTCATTTGGAACCAAAACAGTGCCACAATAGCAAAAGCAATTCTAGGCCACAAGGGCAAGGCATGGGGCATCACAATCTCTGAAGTTATGCTGCAAATCTACTGTGATTAAAAAAAAAATAAAAAGCATAGTACTGGCAAAAAAAAAAGACCAGACCTGATGATTATTGGAACAGAATAGAAGGTTTAGAAACAACTTCAAAAATGCTAAGCTACCTTATTTTTGAGAAAGGTGCTGCCAAAGACCTTCACCAGAAGAAAGATAGCAATGAATGGTGCTGGGAAAACTGGCTTTCCACATGCTGAAGATTGAACCCAGAGCCATATCTCTCACCACCCACTAAACTAAAATCAAAATAGATCAAATATCTAAATATAAAAACTGAAACACTTAATCTTCTGGAAGGTAGAATAGGTAAAATTATTGAAGATTTAGTTGGAGGCAAAGACTTTATGAACAAAACACTGATCACACAGGAAATATTACAAAGAATCAACAACTGGGATCACATCAAATTAAAAAGCTTTTCTGCAGTAAAATAAACCACCAGCAGAGTAAATAGACAACCCACGTAATGGGAAAAAAATTTTACCACCTACTCCTCAGACAAAAGACTAATATCTACAATATATAAAGAACTAAAAACAATCAGACCTCCCCAAATTCAAAGGCCCAATCCAAAAATAGGCATCTGAAATGAATACACACTTCTCAGAAGTAGAAAGAGCAAATAAATATATAAGATGTTCAACATCACTGGTCATTTGAAAAATGCAAATGAAAACAACACTGAAATTCCATCTCACTTCATAAAGAATGGCTACAAAAAAATCAACCAATAACAAATGCTGGCAAGTCTGTGGGGAAAATGAAACACTTCTCCACTGTTGATGGGAGTGTAAACTGCTACGACCACTATGGAAATCAGTATGGAGATTCCTCAAAAAGTAAAAACTAGAGTTTTCATTTGACCCAGCTATTCCAATTCTAGGCACCTTCCTGAAAATATTAAAAGCATCATACCACAGTGCTATGCACATACCCACATTTATAGCAGCACAATTTATAACAGCTGAATCTTGGAAACAACCCATAATCCCATTATCAGATGAATGGATAAAGAAAATGTGGTATTTATATACAATGGAGTACTACTTTGACATAAAGAAGGATAAATTTGAGTCTTTTGTAGGTAAATGGATGCACTTTGAGACCATAATTTTAAATGAAATAAATAAGACACAATTGTTCAAATATCATATTGTTTCCCTTGTGCAAGAAACCCTAAGGGTAAATAAGGGGCATAATGGAGGATAGATATGGTGAAGTAGGAAGAATATGTACTGGGGACCTGGCCAAGATCCCCAACTGCCTGCATGAGGGGTACAGCAAAAGTATGAAATAAGAAACAGAGACAAATTTAGTAATGTATGACAGGGTGGCCGGAAGGTCAATGCCTCGGGGTGGGTAAAGACAAAGACACTTCCAGCCAGTCAATATTTATTGGGTATACATAATGATCTGAAGGATTATCAGAAGTCTCAGGGTGGTGGGATGACTCAGAGGTTGGCAGGTGACTCAGAGGTCAATGACTCAGCAGGTGGTGGATGTCTTCACAGTGACCTTATGCTGATGAGGATCTTTATGTTGATGAGGAGGTGGAGCAAGATGACAGGTTATGGAGTTTGTCCTTTCCCCAAGGTGAAACTCCATTTTTATTACTACTGGGTTCTCAAGGAGCCAGGATGTCCTTGGCTGATGTAATATTGCCCTGGGGTGTCACAGCATCACAGGACCATTGAGGCCTCAACTGTGACCGGAGGCACACAGAATTATGTTTCTGCATAACATAGCTGGCCCACATGGCAAGACACTAGACCTCAGACAAGTCCTAATCACAATTTAATTATGAAATGATTTCCCCCAACAATTACATAGAGTGGTGCTCGACAAATATGTTCAAATGGGAAGGGGAACAAGCATGGGGGAGGGGGAAGGGAAGGAAGGAAAAAGATCAAAAAACAAAACATGGAAGGATAAATGAAAACAAAGCTTCTGTAAATGGGGAAGGGAAGAAGAGTTGAAGGGAATGGGAAAAAAATCGAGAATTAAGATATATTATGCACAGGTACAAATTCCCTATGATGAATGTGAGCACTGTGTATGACAAATATATACTAATAAAATATTTTTACAATAATCATGGGTAAATATTTGACCTTCCAATTGACATGACAAAGCAGGAGTAAAGAAGCTGTGACTAGGGAGTCCCCCTCAATGCCTATTATACCTACAGATCTACAAGAAGGTTTTCCCAGAGTAGGATCTTACAACAGAATGTGCCACACCTGTATCTACCAGTAATAGAATTGACTAACCCATGACGTCCAGGGTCTTGCAGGATTCCTCACAGGAGTTGGTAATGTTCATAGACAAGGGCATCATAAGTTGCCCCAGGCCCCTTCAGTCTTTATCAGAGCAGGAATGAGAGTTTTGCCTGGTTTAACCCCTCTCTAGGAGTGGGGACATTCAATCCCCCAGTGTCAAGAATTAGGCATACTGGCCACCTGACACACATAACAGGGACTGGTGGGGGTCTGGTGCAGTTCTGTGCCCAATGTCCAGTCTTTTTACACTTACAGCAGGAACCCTTTCCTTGATTGTCCATGGGTTTTCCTTTAGACCACTCAGGGCCATTTAAAGTATTGCCAATTGTGACAGCCATAATTTTGGCCTTTCTTTTCTCACTCTCATCTGGATCCCAATTGTTAAACACAGAAAAGACCATGTACAGCAATTGGGCCAGAGGTGTGGGGGGCGCCTATCTGAAGTTTTTATAATTTGTGCTGAAGATCTGGGGCTGATTGACAAATGAAATTAAATTCCATCAGTGCCTGTCCCTCCCTGGAAGATGGATATAAGTTTGTATATTTTGAAAAGCTTCTACTAATCAGCTATGGAAGACAGCTGGTTTTTCCTCTCTACCTTGTCTGACTCCTCTTTCCTTATCATAAATACATTTATTAATGCATCTTTCCATTCCCATGATAACAGTTGCTAATAGGTTAAACATCATTCTTAGTCCATTGCTAGTATTGTAGTCCCAGTTTGGTTTTGCCAGAGAAATAATAACCTCTCTGTGGTGATTTCCTTCCCTTCTTGTAACATACTGTTCATCTGAATAGTTCTAGCCCCTCAGAGTGATTCTTTGTTTTTCATCTAGAGTAGAGCAAGTGGTGAGATGAATTGGTCATCTCACAAGGGTGAAAGTTTGAAATCCATCTGCAAACCTACTAGGGTCTTCTGAAAGTCAACCTAGCTGTTCTTTGCATTGTTGGATATCTGCCACTGAAAAAGGGATTTGGACTTGAGTAATTTCTTCTGTTCGTAGGACCTCTCTCAGGGGCAGGATGAGTTGTGAGTTACAGGAGTAGGAAGTTCCACTCTGAGTATGTCCTGTAGGACTTAAAGTTGTCTGAGGAGCATGATGAGGGGACTGGGGAGTAAGTGGAGTTCTTGAGTCATTTGAATGGAAGGGGACTGTTTCATTGGCCTGAGGATTATGAGGAGGTCAAGGAGACTTTCCAGTGTGTTTACTTTGATCAAACAGGTGAGAGAAGCCCATATCCCTTTGAGTGACAGGTGGGGATCTGAGAACAGGATCATCAATGATATCAACTTCCTCTTCTTCAGGGGCCACTCTAATTGCCAGAGGCTCTGGGATTTTCTGGTGATAAAGAGTTACAAAAGCCTGAACAAAGAGGACTTCATTATACTTTCCATGCTTTTTGCAGAAACTAACTGCAGAATGGTATCATAATTTAAACCACCATCCTCTACCCATCTCTCACCCTTTCCTAGTTCATACTGTACTAAAACCATATTACATTAGTGGATTAAGTTGTTTCTTTTTCAGATAGGGTCAAATTGTTCCTGCCATTGAAGGATACAAACTAATGGAGAGGTGGCTGGGATCTTCAGGTGCTCAGGATGTTTCCCATGGCACATTCTGAAGCTGGTGGAGAGAGAGAACTAAGTCTGGACTCTTCTTCAGAGGGTGATCCCTGCAGAAGGAGGGAGACCCATGAGTTCACAAAGTGCCTCCTGTGATACTCAAGTAGTATTTTTTTAGAATCAAATGTCTCTGCTTGTAACTCTAGTAGTGACACCGGTGTCTTAGCTTTTTAGCAGTCCTTAGTCTTAAAACTCTCTATACTGTGTCCTGCTAACTCCTTAGGGTGAAGAGCTGAATCATCAGGGGCACCCTTATCCACTTGAGAAACAGTAGATCAGGCAAGAGCTCTGCAAGGTCTTCCCTGACCACCTGAGAAACAATATCTCTTTACTTTGAGGTAGTAAAGGTGGAAATCTAAAGTGATTACCTGACTTTTGAAACAAGGAGACAACCCGAGTCCCATATGTTCCCTGAAGCAGAGGCTTTAGTTCTTATCTTTAAGAGTGTAAAAACCTTAGTCCATGTCCATTCTCAAGGCTTAAAAAATAAAATACCTATTTTTCAAATTGAAAGCAATCAACAAATACAGTGGCCCAAACAGAACAAATTAAATTCAAAAGAATAAATCAAAAGTACTTGTATAGAGGAAAGGGAAGCAGACAGTGTGACTATTGATACAGTTAGATGGATTGGAACTGAATGATTAGGTATTAGGAACAATCAGTGCCCTAGATATTCTCCAGATCATAAATTACAAGGTCTTTCAAGCTCCTTGCTATGAAATTGTTTGACTCTCTTCCACTACTAAAGAATAGAACAACTAACTCAGGATGTTCTTGGAATATAATATTCACAGACATATTCATAGATTTTAATTACCTTGCCTAATGAAGCACAAGAATGCTTAAAAGAGCAGGATAATTATACAATTTTTCCCACTCAGTTTTGAAAATCTAGAGGACTTGCAAGTTCTTAAGAATACCATTACCACCAGATTAGTATAGTAAGCATAACATCTTACAAATAAAAACACACTTAAAATAGTTTTAAATGCATTTTTAATGAGTAAGTTAGATCATATTCACTTATGATTAAGAATTAAAGCATATATATTGCTGTGATGGAAAAATGGAAAATCTCTTATTCATGCACTATACAGGGCAGATACACACATTTACTTCATCAGAGGCACCTGCTAATTTACAATATGATAGCATTTCAATGGACTTTTATATGTGAAACAGTTATAGAGTAGGTAAACAAATTAGATTTTGAAGGTTGAAAATACCTGAATTAAACACTAGCAGGTGAAACCCTTTCTTGGTTTTAGATTTGTCAACATTTTCTAAATCTTAGTCAAATAATCTAAGCAGTCAACATTTAACTGATGTTGATTATTTAGGGTCTCAGAAGATCTTTAGCAAGTAAATAAATCATCTGGGTTAAAAGGATTTAGTTTTTAAACAAGTAAATTATTTGAAAGGCAACAGCTTGCCCTAATGGCCAAGGGGAGCCATCTTGCTCTGTAGTTTTTATACCTGTGTCTTTAAACAGGCCACACTGCTTTTAAACAGGTGGGAGCCACTTTTTAACAGATGGAAGCCTCTTTTAAACTGGAAGCTGCTTTGGAGATTAAATGTCTCCAGGAGCACCCACAACAGGGGGAGGAAGAGGGACCCTTCACTAAAGTTTCTCCCTGGGGCCCAGCCACGGGAGCTAAGGTTCACTGGGGACCACTGTCTCTGCAACATCAGCCCTGGCAGGACCAAGGGGCCCCCAGCTTCTACTACCTTTTACCACTCTCTAGCTCTCTTCCTCTCCTTGCCCATCTTGGGAGAGAAAGGATAAGAAGGGGTTTGAGAAAGGATTGGGGCCTTCCTAGGGGAGAGAGAAAGAAAAACTTAATCAGTCCTTAAGTCAGTCCCTTTTGACTTGAACCTATAGGTTTCAGAGATGGAGGGAAATACAACCATGCTCAATAGCCTTACCTCCTGGCCATTCTGCCACCTCCTTATTACCTCCTGTGTAGCTCACCAAATATGTTATTGGGTGGAGTAGGGACCAGTAGTGTTTACCAGCTTCTTATTGTCCTGTTCAATTAATTGGTCAGGACAATTGGTGAATGTGAAAGATTACTGTTTATTTTAGGGCAGAAATAAGAAGGAAAGGAAAAGAAGCATAAAAGAAGTGCTCAAAGAGAAAAGGTTGTTTTGAAGGAAAAAGAGAAGATACTTCCTGCAAGCAGAATGGACCACTCCAGGAACAAGAGTGCAGTGGTGGCAAAGTCAATTGGTGCTGTCTTTTTATATCTTCTTTGATAGTTGATCCAGGCGGTCCCACTTGATCGCATGCTAGAAGACTGACATCAGGTGCTAGGCTTGGCTTGGTCGCATGTCAGAAGATTGATAGCAGGTGCCAGGTTCTGTATGTTCTCATGTCAGAAGATTGGTACTGGGTGCAGGGCTCAGCTTAGTCTCTTGTCGGACTAAGGAGCTGCTGCTCTGCACCCATAGTTAACAAGTCTCTTCAGTTAGCAGGTTGTGATTAATTGCTCTACCGCATTGCCATGCCCTAGACTCTTACTTCAAAATCACTCCACTGCACATTGTAATCTTATTCTCGTTGAAGAAGTAAGCACATATCAGTCCCTTTAACAACTCTCCTGCTCATAGCTCAACCAATTCCTCATTTTCTACCTGCAATTCTTCAGTCCAGAAAGAAACTTAATTTCCAGCCTTTCACAGGCAACATCTCTCTTCTCAGCTAGAGAAGGCAGCACCATTTAGTGAAAATAGAATGATTGCCTTGAATGATAGGAATTCAGCTCAAAAGTAAACTCTGTCACTTACTAGGGTCAGAGCCTTCATGTCTCTAAGCCTTCATTCTGGGGTTGTAAAATTGGAGTTATTGTACATTACTTATGGAGTTATTGTGAGGGCCAAATAAAATGAGGCTTATAAAGAATTTGGCAAAGGATGACTGGCTGAATGTACTTGTTAGTTTACCTCTCCATAAGAGTTGAGGTACTTCAGGCACAGGCTATCAGTTTGTCATTCAATCAGTCAAGCCTTGTGATCAAGGCAGAGTATTTGTAGCTCTCATGATTTTGTTTGAATTCTCTTTCTACTGCTCCTAATATGTATAGCTGCTTAGAATGATATCAAGCACATACTAAATGCTCAATAATTGTTACTGTATTCATTGTTCTACTATAATATAAACTCCATAAGAATGGGAATTTTGGTGTGCTTTATTCACCATGGTTTCCTAGCACCTGAACAGTGCCTTGAACATAGTAGCTGCTTAATATATATTTGTTGAATGAATGAATAACTCAGACTCACCTGCTCTCTTCTGCTTGTCAAGTCTGTTGACTGGGCTTCAGTATTTGACACAGATTAGTGGTATTACATTTCAGGGTAATAAAAGGCATCTATCTCAGTCCTTTGCCCCTCTCCTTATCCTACGTGCACTTTTCAATGTCTCTACACCAGATTCTTTTGTTGACAAAGTAAATATTTTTAACTGTGATATCAAGAAATTTCAAAAGCTCTAGTGAATAGTAACTGTAAGTTAGGATGAACTAATAGGCTAAGATTTTATTTCCAGTATGTCAATTGTGATTTCTCCCATGCATGCAGCTTTTCTAAGGAAAAAAAAAAATCCTTGCTTGAAGTGCTACTGAAGGGCATCTTTAGGCAGCCATGCTTTAAACTTCATGATGGGCCTTTGCCACCCCAGCTACAAAGGATTGGACCAAAATTAACACCTAGCCAAGGGGGAGATAACCCATGTATAGGCTAACTGGCTACAAAGCATTAAGGATTTATTCTAGCATTAATATACAAACTAAGAAAGTCAGTTCTCTTGCAGGATTTGAATTGAGAAGTCTCAAGTGTAAGCCAGTTAGGAGAGGGTAGAGCATATGAGGGAACATAAGCTAGCAGTAAATAAAATGTAGAGACAAAAGAGTAATGAAGCAGATGCTGGGCCACATTCATAGTAGCGTACAGCAGATCATAACATCCAGTCCAGAATAACTAGAAAATCTGGATAAAACAAAATGAGCAACACGAAGGCCATAGAGAACTGCTAAGGCAACAAAAACTAGAGGGGCTAACAGTACACAAAGAAAAGTATCTTGGTGAAGTGAACAGAATTATTTTTCCATTTTTATTTTAAGGGCTTTTGCCTGTTTTTGGCTTGGAAAAAAAATGACTATTCAAGATTTTTACTAGTGGAGAACTGCTGCTAGGAGACAGGGTAACAGAAAGAGCTTTTGGTGGAATTTCGAGAGACCACAAGTACATGGCCTGTATTTCTTCATATCTTTGGTAGATACTAAGGATATCTAGGGTAGGAAGTGAAAAACATATGTGGAAAGACAATAAAAAGTAGAGAAGGATTTAATGATAGTATAGTAAGTGAAAAATTAGAGTTCAGGAAAGTGGCCATATAAAATGTACAAGGAAATGATTTGACAGCCCTTGAAGTCCTACATCAAACCAGATGTAACCCAGGAGTGCAATCCCCAAACAACACAGCATTCAGCTCACCTACCCAGTGGTGCTAGGGTGAAGGCCTTTGCAGAGCAATATATCCTCAACTCAAATGTCTCCAGTTTTTCATGCACCATATGTCTTTCATCAAAAAATAATCATGTTCAGTCAAAACATAGGACTACATGACCAAAGTCAAGAGAAAAAAAGACCAGAAAACATCATAATATACCAGAGAGTGTTAAAATTAGCTGATGAGAAATTTAAAATGATTACAATTAATATTTTCAAGAAAAGAGCATAATGGTGGATAGACTCTGGGAATTAGAAAGAACTCATTCAAATGGGAAGGGGAACAAGCAAGGGGGAGAGAGAAGAGAAGGAAGGCAAAAGGGACTTAAAAGAGAGAGAATGGAAGGAAAAATGGAAACAGAGCTTTTTGTAAATGGAGAGGAGAAGGGCTAAAGGGTGGGGAGGGGAATGGGAAAAAAGAATTAAGATATATTATGTACAGGTCCATATTCCTCATGAGGAATATAATCATTATGTATGGCAAACATGTACTGATAAAAAATAAAGATAAAAAGTAAAAAGAATAATGAATAGGTTAAAAATAGAGAACATCAAATATCACAAATACATGAGAAGGATCACAAAAATCTTTGAAACTAAAAAGCAGAATACATAAATATAATAATGAATTTGGTGAATTTATCTGAGAATTCCTTGTACAAGATGTGACAACTGGTTATCAATATGAAAAGGAAAACTTGACTATAAAACATTTGTTTATTTTTATTAATACATACATGTTTGCAATACATAATGATTACATTTATTGTGGGGTGTTGGCATATTACAAAACACATTTTAATTATGTTTTCATTCCTTATGCCTTCCATCCTTCCCTGCTCCTTCCAACTCTTGGTCCCCATCCCATTTGGAAAAACTCTATTGCCATTTTTCCTTCAATTCTTTTCATTTTTCCATCCCCCTTTCCTCCCCCCTCCACCTCTTGTTCCCCTCCCATTTGAAAAAGATTTCCCTACTTCTGATTATCTATAAATTGCCATTTATTTATATTTTGGGGGCTTCTCATATAAGAGAAAACACACAATATTTAAGCTTGTGTGTCTGATTTATTTCACTTAAAATTATGGTCCCATTGTGCTGCTATAAACATGTGTCTGCATGTATCACTGTGATATGATAACTTTAACTCTTTCAGGAAGATATATAGAAGGGGAATACCTGGGTCAAATGAAATTTTTAGTTTTAGTTTTTTGAGGAATCTCCATACTGATTTCTATAGTGGTTGCAGCATGGTACTGGCACAAAAATATTCATGTGGCACAGTGGAACGTAACAGAGAAAGCAGAAAAAAATCCCAGTCACAATCAGCCATTCAGCTGTCACATTCAAAGGACAAAGTGGTCGAAAACCTACACTGGAGAAAAGATATCCTCTTTAATAAATGGTTCTGGGAATATTGGATATCCACATATTGGAGACTGAATCTAGACCTACATATCTTACAATGTACTAATTAAAATCAAAATGGACCAAAAACCTAAATTTTAAAACAGAAACACTGAGCCAGGTATGGTAGTGGATACGTGTAATCCTGGCAGTCAAGAGGCTGAGGCAGGAGAATTGCCATGAGTTCAAGGCCAGCCTAGGCTACATAATGAGTGCAAGGCCAGCCTGAACTACGTAGAGAGACCTTGTCTTGAAATCCAAAAATAAAATAAAATAAAATAAAACAGAAGCACTTAATCTGCTGGAAGATATAGTAAGTAAAACTCTTGAGAATATAAAGGCAGTCAAGGACTTCCTGAACATAAACTCAATGGCATAAGAAATAATAGCAAGTGTTAACAAATGAAGTCATATCAAATTTTAAAAGCTTCTGCAGAGCAAAAGAAGCAGCCAACATAGTGAAGAGACAACCTATAGGATGGGAAAATATTTTGCCAGCTATCCTATGGACAGAGGACTAAATCTAGAATAAACAACTCAAAATTTAGACTCTCCAGAGTAAAAGACTCAATTAAAAATGGGCAACTAAAATTAATTAACAACCAAAATGAATAGACACTTCATGGAAGAAGAATGCAAGTGGCTAGTAAATACATGAAAAAGTGTTCAAAATCACTGCCCATTAGAGAAATGCAAATTAAGACAACACTGAGATGCCATCTTACTGCAGAATGAATGACCGTCATCAAGAAATCTATCAATAACAAATGCTGGTGAGGCTCTGAGGGAAAAGAAACCCTTCTATATTGTTGATGCAAATGAAAACATACATTTCTTTATTGCTGCACTCAAAATTTTCTCCTTGTCTTTAGCTTTTAGCATTTTTACTATGGTGGTTCAGTTTGTGGATGTCTTTGCATTTATTCTAAGATTTTGTTGAGTTTCCTGGATGTGTAGAAAAGCTCAGTAAAATTAGCAGCTTACTTAGTGGAAATAATATAAATCAGAGGATTAGGATATATTCAACATGCAAAAAGGGGAAGATAACATTTAGTAAAGCTAGTTTTTAAAAATGGAGCCAAATTAATGACATTCCCAGATAAAGAAAATGAGAATCTGTTACTACAAAGGACAATAATGAAGCAAATTACTCAGGCTGAGAACAAGTGACCCCAGATTATAATTCAACACACATACATTCACACACACATATACACACACATACACACAAAGAGCACTGTTAAAATAATGTTACCTTTATAAAAGACAGTAAGAAAGTACATTAATTTTTCTTCTCTTGACTGATTTAAGAAATGGTTGTATAAAACTATGATAAAACCTTGGTTTTAGAGCATAATTCATTCCAGAAATATGCTTGTAATCCAAAGCACTTGTAGATCAAAGTGAATTTCCTCATTGGAAATAATGGAAACTCAGATGATTTGTTCCATAACCCAAAAATATTCATATAAAAATGATTACAATACTGTAATATAATACAAAATAATAAAGAATATACAAACTATAAAGAAAAATAAACAAATTAACCTACACTTACCTTTGAAAATCTTCATGGCTGGTGTAAGGGAGACAAGACAGAGGAAGGTTAGTAGGACAACTTTCACTATCACTAATGGAATCACTGCTATCTATTAGCTAGGTGGAATCCTTTCCTTTTCATGCAACATTGACAAGGAACCTATCCAATGACACTTGCTTTTGCCTACTTTTGAGGATTTTGTGGAAATGTGACATTGCATTGTTGTTAAACAGATTCATTGCTTACACTGCTAAAGCCTTCTTTTTTGTTTTTGTGGGTACCGGGGGGGTCGACCTCAGGACCTTGCGCACCAGCAGGCGCCCGTGCTGCTGAGCGATATCACCGGCCCTTTTTTCGTATGTGGGTTCCGGGAGTCGAACTCGGGCCCTCACGCTTGCAAGGCAGGCGCTTACGCCACTGAGCCATCTCTCCGGCCCTAAAGCCTTCTTTGTGTGGTACTTTTCTACAAAATTTTGCACTGTTTCCCATGTTTTACACATCTTCCTAATCTCATTTGAAGTGAGAAATTCCTTCACTTTTTTCTCCTCCTCTGCAGATGAGATTTCCTCCACAACCTGCTGGTTTTGGGAGATGATCACCCATAATCCCAGAGAGAGAGAGAGAGAGAGAAAGGGAATGAACCATTGGCTCAGTTGTGACCATGTGATATTCGGCATCACATACTACTCCTATTACAATGTATCACTCTTTTATGAAGTTAAAATTTATTAGAAATGTTTGTTCATCTTGTGGGACACTTTCAGAACAAGTTACTTGCAAGCCAAGGTTTTACTGTATTTATATAATGTTTTGTTTGGACTATAACATATAGACATGTAATATATTTGCCAACTGTGATACAAATAAGATGGGTGGGGAAAATGTTGTGCTGGGCTAATTAAACAAATCTAGATGTAACTCAAATATGAATCAACAAATAAGGAAAGCTAAAAATGACAAATAAAAAGGTTAGTATAACAACAACTCAATATATATGTACTTATTCAACTTATTTAAAAAAGAAAATTATATGAAGTAATATATAATTTTATACATAATACATAATTATAGTATTATGTATTGTTGAATTAGTGATGTTTATTGGTACAATACGTATAAAAATAATACCACAGAAAGGGGGGAAAGGGAATAGAGCTACATAGGGATAACATTTCCCTATCTCTTTAGAAATAAATTATTATGAATCTGAAGTTCATTCTGATAAATGTAAATATATATTATAATGTCTAAAGTAACTACTAAGGAGATAACATGGTGAAATAATCCTTAATGATATCAAAATTCTACACTAGAAAATATTCATTTAATTAAAAAAGAAAGCAGAAAATGGGGAATAGAGAGACAAAATGATAAGAGCTATATAGAAGCAGAAAGTAAAATTGCAGATGTAAACCCAACTATATCAATAATAGCATTAAATGTGAATGAATTAAATAATCCAATCAAAAGGCAGCAATTGTCACAATACACTTTTAAAAGGTGATCCAACTATTTTTGTGTGTGTGTGTGTGTGTGTGGGTACCGGTGGTCGACCTCAGGACCTCACGTACCAGCAGGTGCCCGTGCCACTGAACGATATCACCAGCCCTTTTTTCTGTATGTGGGTTCCAGGAGTCAAACTCAGGACCTCGCACTTGCCAGGCAGGCGCTTATGCCACTGAGCCATCTCACCGTCCCATTCCAACTATTTTTTGTTATGTTATTCAGCTTTTTATCACTGTGATAAAATATCTCGGTAAATCAACTTTAAGGAGGAAAGATTTGTTTTGATTCACTATTTCCAAGGTTTCAGTCCATGGTCAGCCAGTTCCATTGTTTTAGGTCTGTTGTGAGACATAAACTTCATGGCAGAAGGGTATTCCAGAGGAAACGTGTTCATTTTATGGCAGCCAGGAAGCAGAGAAGGATGGAAATAGTGTGAAGGAAAGGATCAAGTACACGATATACTCTTTCAGGTTACTCCTCCAGTGACCTACTTCCTGTATCTAGGCCCCACCTCCTAACAGTCTATTAAATTGTGCATTAATCTATTAATGAGAATAGCACTGTCATGATCCAGTCACCTTCCAAAAGCCCTACATCTTTTGCCTTTTGGGGGAGCATTTTAGATCCAATACATTACAGCTGTCTACAGAAGATACATAAATGGATTTGAAGATCAAATAAATTGAAGATTAAAGAATGAAAAAAGGATATATTATATAAATAGCTACTATGAGAAAACTGCAATGACTACATTAATACCAAACAAAATGGAGTACAACAAAAATGTTACTAGATATACAGAGGGACATTTTATAATGATAGTTTATCTATCAAGAAGTTATAACAATTATAAATTCATACTCATCTAGCAATAGAACATCAAAATGCATGAAGTAAAAGATGACAGAGAAGAAGAAAAAAATAGGAAATCCATAGTATTAGTTATAGATTTCAATGCCTCACTTTTAATAGGATAGAATCACTAAACAGAAGTCCAACAAGGAAAAATAAGACTGGAATACTATAAACCAACTGTACTTAACAGACATCTATGGAATCCTCCACCCAACAGTAGCAGACTACAACATTCTTCTCAAATCCACATGGAATATTCTCCCTAATAGAGCACATACTAGGCCACAAAACATACTTCAATTAATATGAAATAACAGAAATAATACAAAGTATGTTTAGCCACAAGGGGTAAAATTAGAAATAATAAAAGAAAGACATATGTGAGACTCCCAAAAAGTAAAAATTAAACAACATCCACCTAAATGACCAATGAGTAAAAAAAGAAATCAAAAGTGAAATTGGAAAATGCTTTCAGGTGAATGAAAATGAAGATTCAACATATTTATGTTTATAAGGAATAGCTGAAGCAGAACTTAGAGCTATATGTTTATATTTCTATAAGTTTATATTAAGAAACAATTATTTTAAATCAATAACCTAATCTTTCACAAAAGATGATGAAAAAAGAAGTGAAAAATTAAACCTAAGACAAGTAAATTAACCAGTAATGAAGACTGTAGAAGAAATGAATAAAATAGAACATAAGAAATCAGTGGAGAAAGCCATTGAAAGCAAGCAATGATTCTTCAAAAAGATCTACAAAATTAACAAACCTTTTGTTAAACTGACAAAGAATAAAAGAAAAATGTGAACCAGAATAAATGAAAGGACAGTATTACTGGCCTTACAGAAATGAAAAGGATTATAAAACAGTACTATAAACAATTACATGTCAATAAATTAAGTGCCCTACATAAAATGAACAAATTTCTAGGAAGACACAAACTAGGAACACTAACTCAAGAGGAAAAAGAAAATCTGAATAGATTTGTAATAAGTGAGTAGGTTGGATTAGCAATTTTTTTTTAAAGAAAAGGAGCTTACAAAAATAATCCCAGGCTCATATGGTTTTACTGCTCAATTCTACCAAATGTTTATTTTATTTTATTTTATTTTATTTTATTTTATTTTATTGGTACCGGGAATATAACTCAGGACCTTGCACTTGCCAAGCAGGCGCTGTGCCACTGAGCTATATCCTGGGCCCCTCTACCAAATGTTTAAAGGATAATTAATCACGAATTTTCACAAAAATATCCAAAATACAGATAAGAAGGATACACTTCTTAACTCATTCTATGAGGCAAGTAATATTCGAATATCAAAATCAAGGACAGTATAACCACAAGCAAACCACAGGCTCAGTATTTCTTGTAAGTGCAAACACACTCAAAATCTTAAGTAAATATCAACAAACCAAATCTAGCAAAATATGAAAAAGCTATATGCATGACCAAGTGAACTTTTCCCAGGAAAGCAAAGTAGGTTCAATATGTGAAAATTGGTTATTTTAAGGCATCATACCGATAATATAAAAATAAACGCATGTGATCATCTCAATACCTGCAGGAAAAACACTTGAGAAAATCTATCACATTTTCATAATTGGAAACACTCAATAAACTAAGAATGCAAAAGAACTTTCTTGATAAGATAAAGGACATCCATGAAGATTATACATCCATGAAAATTTTGTCCTCCTCCCTTTTCTCCTCCTCCTCTTATTCCTCTATCACCTATGTATCTATCAATCATCTATCATCTATCACTATCTCTATCTCTTCTCACTCTTCCCATCCCTCTCTCTTTCTCTCCTCCTGTATTCCCAGCTTTTGTTTCTACTTATTCTCTCTCAACCTATAAACAAAGTTAAGTACCTTTCATTTCTTTTAATACATATGTCATTTCATTTCTCTGCTCAAAAACACTAATGACTTCTCAACTCACTGAGGAAAAAAGTCAAAGTCATTACAATGTCCACAGAAATTCTCCTTAACAACCCAACCCCACTCACTCTGTCTCAGTCTCACTGTCCTGCTTGCTGTTCCTCACCAAGCACAGGCCCTCCTTAGGGCCTATTTTTGGATCATTCCAGATTCCTTTTCCTGAAATTATTTTCAATATTCATCTCACTCGTTCACTTTCTTCACATCTCCACTAAAATGTCACCTTATTATATAAACCTTTCCTGACTACAATACTTAGCATAGTATCCACATCCTCATTATTCTGCCTTCCTCTTATCCAGTTTTATTTTTTTTCCCTATCTCTACCACTAGAACCTGGGCTCCATGAAGATGAAGCCTTCCTTTTGTTTACCACTGTGTGCCACCACATTGAATAATAGTTGGTACTGATCAGGAAAACAACTGACCCTGATGTCCAGAACCAATCTGATATTCAGTTACACCTCACTCACAGCCAGTGCACTTTGTTCTCCTATTGGACATAAATAATATCATGGAAAACAACCAGAGACATGATAGAATTAAACAAAATAAGGCTTCTTCATAATTTTGTTTAAGTACAAACAAAATAAGGTGACTGCACCACCCATAACATACCCAATCACAAAATTGTCTCCACTTACTGAGAACATTCAAAGGAGAGAAAGCCCCCACTTTCATTGACATTCCTCAAAATCACTCAAAATGTCCAAATTATGTATTAGTCTCTTTCTAACATCCGCTTGCTGAGACACTCCATTGTTCCCCATGGTGTGAGCTCTTTCTATCTGCAATTAGTAATAAACCCAACTTGTTTAACTACAAAGGTCCCTAGTTGTCTTTTGTCAAATGGCAAAATGTTGGAGGCTTCAGTAAGATTCACTTAAGACTCTGCTTTAAACTGGATTCTCTAGTAAATAACCATGCACACCTGAAATGCATTGTGTCTGTCTAGTCAAAGGGCCACATGTTCTTACCTGAACAATTAATTAATGATTGTAATGGTTTGTATATGGTTTCAGTGTCCCTCAAAGATCCATGTGCTAAAGGCTCAGTCCCCAGGGTGGCAGTACTGGGAAGTGCTAGAAATTTTAAGAGGTGGGGCCCAGTGGAGGACATTAAGCCTTGGATGTACAAGGTACAGTAGTTCTCATGCAACCCTTTGGTAGTTCTCAAAAGAGGGTTACAAAAGGAATAAGCCTGGTGCTTTCCACTCACTCTTTTTCTGATTTCCTGTCTACTGATATGACCACTTGCTCCTACACATGCTCCCATCAATACGTAATGCCATCTGCCAATCTCAGCAGAGGCTGAATCCATGGAACCACTTCAATGTTGAAATTTGGAGTTTCCAAAACTGTGAGCTAAATAAACTTCTTTCATATAAAGTTAGTCCATCATAGGTATTTGGTATGGAAACAAAGAGCTGACTAATACAATGCTGAATTTGGCTCTTTGTTTCACTAAAGTCTTTCAGCATTAGGATTATTTTGTTTTCTTGGGAATAAGTCTCTTTTGGGGATTTTAGTTATCTGATAAAATTTGTACTGTTTTTTAGAATTTTTTTCTAACATCTAACACCTGCTTGTCTAATGCCTTGTCTGTTTGTATGCTTGTCTAATATCTCAGATGTTGTCAATAAGAAGAAAAGTCTATAGGTAGTAGATGGACATTAGCTCAATAAATCTGTCTTTTAACTAGTTTTGGGACTGGGATGTTCAGAATGTTTCTTCTCAGACCAGTGTTCTTTACACAAACTTTGCCCCAGTTCATCATTTCAAAACTTTACAAGGATTGTTTCAGTCTTGTTTTTGCATCCTTGAGACCTTCCGATATTTTAATTTCAAGCCTCCCAGAATCAGGAGTTTTTGTTCAGCCCCTAAGCATCGACTACTAGTATTCCAACAAACTCTGGAAACAGGTTATATAAGTACCATCCATAGGGCCCAGTGCAGCTCTCAGGAGGTCTTTTTGACCCAAAACTGCACCTCCTTCAGGCCAAACAGCTATTTCCTTTATGTTTTCTCATTTTATGCTAAATCCTGCGCATACCTTTCAACTGACACAATTTCACCAAGAAAAACTTGGGAATTATAATGGCCACGATGGACAAATTGTTCTTTGAAAATGACTTTAAACAAAAACAAAATTCTGACTGTCAAATAGTCATAAATGGGTAGATCAGGCTTCTAAATGCAACTCATATTCAAACATTGCTTTCCTAAAATATTCTTTAGCTAAAGCTAATGAAAAATATGAGAAATAGTCTCCTTAATCAGCCCTTTTAGATTGCACTTAGCGATTAGCTTCTGATACTAGCATACTCAATATCCCCTTCATTGTTTCACTGATTGAAGCCTGAAATTAGTGCTCGCTTTGGCAGCACATATACTAAAGCCTGAACTTACCATTATAGTTACATAAACAGAAAATGGCTGGAAACTCATTACGTGAGTTCAAACATTAGGCTAAACACTTTAAAGATAATTTAGATACACAAAAAACACTCATAAAAAATGTTGTGTAAAAGGGAGATTATTTTGTTAACACAGAAAACATCTACTCTCTCTTTTTATAGATAGAACATAATTAGATATTTGTCTGAAGCTGGCTCCCTCTCATTTTTCTGTACTATTTTCTCTTTTCCCCCCTCATAAGATTTTAAAGATTAATTGACTTAAAATTAATTTTGTTATTATGTATATATTCTAGAAAGATTTAGTTTAGATAAACTGTGAAAATTCTTAAAAGAAAGAAAAGTTATTAAACTATGCTTCTTTTGTTGACAATAAAACATTATTTTTATAATAGCCTTTATAACTGTAGCTATGAAATAATAACAAAAGTTGCCAATTTCAAGATAAAAGTTTTCACATGCTTCTGTCAGTAACTATTTTGCCAAAAAAATTACCATAATATTTTGGTTTGTTCAGGACCAAGTTTAAATTTCTTATGATTCAAACTTTTGAAATAACCTGCATGAAGTTTTATGAGTTACATAAGCTGTTGTTATTTCTATAACTTCTTCAAAATTAAAAATTATTCTTATAAATGTGTATTTCACTCAATTAAGTAAATATAACACTTGTAATTATAAATTTAATTTACAAAATTCTCGCAATGCAGCAATTCATAAAGACTTAATGTTGTAAAGTAAATTATAAATTATAAATTCTTGGGTAAATTTAAAAATATACACCTAATTTAATTAGTAAGTACTCTTTAAATACTTGTACTTTGTGTGTGTGTATGTGTGTGTATGTGTGCATGTGTGTGTATCTAAATATATATATATATATACATCTATACATGAAGCCCTCTGGTTAGCAAAGACAATTTTTATTCTTTATTTCTTTATTCATCTTTATTTCTTAAAATGCCACTAGATTAACAAAATGTGCAAATGTATTTTGATAATAGTGCATGTCCATATTTGTCTTCCCAAAATTTTAAATTAATATGAGATAAATGTAGGTGGAAAAAGTAGCTGGATAGTTTTCAACTATCTGTTCTCTGAATTTCTTTTGTGGGTAGAGAAAGAACAAATTGGTTACTCAAATTAAAGGTAGTAATTAATATAGACTATTGATTATATTGGGTATAATACCTGAGGACTATAGGTGCATAAACAGAATAGTACACGTGATTTTCTCCTTTATTTTAAAAGTTTTTAAATGTTATAATATTTTGTTTAAATAATAAATTTAATGTGATATATTGTTTTTAATATAATAAAGACAATTATATTTCAAAGTTATAATTAAAGCTTTACATTATCTGTTTATATATTTTATATTTATATATTTATATACAAATGTATTAATAAATTATAATTTCTTAAATAATGTACTAAATGAAGAAAATTAGAATCTGGGTTTTTCCTATAAAATAGTTAAGTTATTTTTTGCTCAAATCAGGAGAGTTTCCTTTTTGTCTCTAAATTGTTCTGTTCATTCTCAGTGCTTTTAGCATAATCTTAAATCATTTTATTAGAGATTTCCTTAGATAGCACTGACCTAGTTTTATTTGTTCATTAAAACAATGTTACCACAGACCTAAATTCCCTCTTAAAATGTAAACCACTCTCAGAAGTTAAATCATCTCAGATGACTAAAATAATTGCCCTTACACCAGCCTGCTAGCTGAAGAAAAGCAGAACAAAATATTTATATTGATAGTTGATGTGTTTTGGGGTAACCCAACAATTTGGAAGTTTGGGATGCTTTTAGAAACCAAAAAAAAAAAAAAATCAAGGTTTTCTTATCTTCATAATAAGCAAAGGAAAAAAGTGATAAATTGAAGAATTTTTAGACATATTGCTGTTAACTAAGGAAATAGGTATCATAAAAATGAAGGCCAAAGTATGAAGATCCCGAATCTCATAGGAATGTTTCAGCTGACCACTAAGCTAAACAAGCAGCATTAACAAAGATAATTACTCCTATAAATCACACAGAAAAGAGATGCTAGAGACGGTCAAAGCAGCTATCAGAGACAACTGATTCAGAAAAAAAGGAAGTGAGAAAAGTTACAATGTTCATTGCATGAAGATAATATTTAGTCTTTCATAGAAGTCAATGATTAAATCCTAGCTTGATCAAAAGCATTCTAGCCGTATTTGCTAATTAATACAATTTCAATGAGAAAAGACATTTCAAATGGAAGAATGGAGTGTTATCTGACATAAAGCCATGGGTCTACAAATCATACTACTGTAAACTATATAATAAATACTTCAAGAACACTTAAAATATTGCATGGCCTCTGGGTAAGATGGTGGGATAAAAATATTTTTTGTATGACTCTGCAGGTGAGAAGAGTTAAGAGTAAGAAAGAAGAAATATTTTGGGGAAAGAAATAGAGGATATGCTCTCGGAATCAAGAAAGAGGGGACAGAAAAGCTAAACAGCATGGAGAAACAGAAAGGAAAAAGAAAAGAAAAGTACAAACCACTATGCAATGCTGACCCTGGCTTCCAAGGAGGAGGGCAATCCAAACTGCAAACACAAGGTAAGCCAGAAGGGGCCAGCAGCTCCAGTAATAAACATCAGACTGCAGAGCTAGCAACAAGAAAAACCCAGTTATTTACAGCAGTAAGCTGTAAATCCACCGTAGAGACTTACTCTGAAATTCACATCTCTCATATGGCATGCTATCTTTGGAGAAAAATCCATGGCAGGGCCACTATATCTCAAAATGGTAAAACCAGGAGCCATTTTGAAAGGAGGCTTATTGAGAACAAACTACTTTGTATATCAGAAGTCACAGAATAACCACACTTTGAAGTCCCTGGGGACACCAACCCCCTGTTATTGGGTGAGAGACAGACACAAAAGACAGTAGTGGAGAGACAGTGGGTTAGTTTCAGACCCTCTGAGAAGTTTAAGCAATGGGGAGCTCGGTCTGTGGAGGACACAGTGGCTGGCTGGATAGCCTCCTGTGTTGAGGAGAAAGGCCAATTCCATGTGGGTTTTTTTCTGAAGGAGCTAGATCTGAAAGTGCTGGGATCTAGCCCATGAGATTGCTTGATTCCCCTTGCTGTACTTCTCCAGCACAGAACTTAGTGGTTTGTTTATTTTCCCCACCTGCAAACATGTTTGGGAATATGCCAGTACTTGGACACCTGCCATGCCCTCAGGTGCACAGGTGGGGTGCGGTGGACTTTGGCGTGAGGGGAGCAGCTAACTTTGGCGTGAGGGGAGCAGCTAGCCCACATGCTGCAAAGCTAGTTCAGTATAGCAGTGGCTTTGTGTGCAAAGAAACAAACAATAAAAACCCTCTGCAGTGAATACAATTCTTAGGCAGGCAATATACCATTTGCTGGTATCCACTCCATGGAAAAGGCAGGGCAAGGCATTGCTCAGGGTTCATACAACACCAGCCTGCTAAGTGAGAGTAGACAGAAAAGACAGCAGACTCCACATGCAATTCACTACCCCTTCCCCATATCCAGTTGATTGCAATACCACAGATCCTGGAAGAAACATAAACAATCCAAATACATCACATGGAGGAACTTTTTGGATTTATTTTTCTTTGGCTTTTTATTCTTTTTTGGTTTTCCCTTTTTTGGTTTACTTCTTTTACATTACTTTCATCAAATTTTATTTGCTACTTTGTTGTTTAATTAGATTTTATCTCTTGCTCATTTCCCCTTATCTTTCTAATCTTACATTCTTTTTTTAAAACTTCCTTCTTAACATTTTTCCATTTTCAGCTCTTTCCATTTTTATTATTCACTAATTTTAATCTATATTAATTTTTAGCATTTTACTTTACTACATATTACCACTTACTTTTCTATTGAATATGGTAGTAGAGTTTTTGCTTTTCTTTGGATTTTACTATATTTCAATATCTGATTTGTTTTTGTGTCATTGTCACTACTGTAGTTTGTTTTCTCCTCTTTGAATAGTAGTTGGGACTGAACCCTCAAAATAAGGCTGACCATGAGGAAAAGCCTTACATTGTAAAGGAAGAGATAGCCATCCCTACATATGCACAAAACACAATATAGAAACACAAGAAATATGAGAAAACAAGTGAAAAGACTCCTCCAAAGGTCTATTACTCATCAATATCTGAATCCAAAGATGTCAGAATGGAAGAAATGCCAAAAAAACTCAAAATAATGATTCTCAAAATGACCAATGACTTCAAAGATAATACAAATAAACAGCTGAATGAATTAACAAAGATAATTTAGGTTACAAAGGAACAATTCAACAAATAGAGATAAAGCAGAACTAAACAGAAATCCTGGATTGCACAAAAGCTCAATAACTCATCAAAATTCAGAGGAAAGGTCCACCAATAGACTGAATTAAGCAGCATAAGAATTTCATGCCTTGAGGACAAGACTGGTGAATTTTCACACTCAGACACTAATATAGAAAAAAATAAGAAATTGTGAGAACAAAACATCCAAGAAATCTGGGACACAATTAAAAGACCAAACATATAAATTTTGATGTAGAAGAAGTTGCCTAGGTACAGACTAAAAACATAGAAAGTCTATTCAATAAATAGTAGCAAAAAATTTCCAAAGTCTTGAGAGAGCTATGAACATCTAGGTACATGAGTGATTTTGAACCCCAACAGGAGTGAACATAGTTTCCCCACATCATATTGCAATTAAAACTCCAAGGGTACAGAACAAGTAAAAGAATATAGTACTGAAATTCTGCAAAAGTGAAATACCAAGTAACTTATATAGGCAAACTCTCCAAAATAATTACAGACTTCTTCAGCAGAAATTCTAAAAGTCAGGAGGGCATGGAATAATGTATCTCAATTCCTGAAAGAAAATAACTATCAACTTAGATTTCTATATCCACAAAGTTATCCTTTAGACTCAAAGTATAAATAAAGGCCTTCTAAGATAAGCAGAAAATAAAGTAATTCATGACCACTAAGCCAGAATTGCAGAAGAAACCTAAAGGATTCATGCACATATAAGAGGAAGAAGAGATAAGCAAATGAAAGCTAGGAAAGAATCAAACATCAGCAAAACAACAAAATGACAGGAATTAGTATATATATTTCTATAATAATTCTGAAGGCATCACTTCTTGGCCTTTTGGCTAAGATCAAGTGAAGGTAAATGGTCTTTATGATCCAATAAAAATGACAGACTTGTAGATTGGATGAAAATATATGAAACAACACTTTGCTGCCTGCAAGAAACATACCTCACAGGCAAAGGCATACAGACTAAAAGTGAAAGGATGGAAAACAATGTTTCATGCAAGTGGAATCCAGAAGCAGGCAGGAATGGCTATACTTATATTTGACAAAGCAGACTTCAAGACAAAACTAGTCAGAAGAAACTGAAAAGGGAACTAAATATCGGTAAAGGTGACAATACACCAACAGTTGTAAATATATATGCACCAAATGCCATTACAAACAATTTCATAAAACAAACACTACTTAAAATAAATAAACATACATATACGATAATAGTGGGTTACTTCAGTACTGCACTTTCACTGAGTTTATCCAGATTTTTAATAAAAAATAAACATCAGAGTTAAACTACAATAAAGATTAAATGTACTTAACACACATTTATATAGCATTCCATCCAATGACTACAGAATATACATTTGTTTTAGTAGCTCATGGAAATTTCCTAAAATAGATCAAAATCTATGCCATTAATCAAGTCTTAAGAAATGAAAAAAATGAAGTAATTTACTGTATTTTATCTGACCATGATAGAATGAAACTAAAATCAACAGCTGGAGAAACTACAGAACTAATAAAACATGGAAATTGAACAATTTGCTTTTGAACAATCAGTGGGAAGAAATCAAAAGGGAAATTTTAAATTCCTATAATCAATTAAAAATCAAAACACAACATACCATAATCTCTGAGATACAGCAAAAAGAGTTCTAAGAGAGAAGCTTGTACTATGAGTGCTTACATCAAAATGTCAAGAGAATTATGGTGGCAATGCCTATAATACCCATACTCAGAAAGTGAGGCAGGAAGATGATGAGTTCAAGGCAAGCCTGGGCTACATAGCATATTCAAGGCCAGCTGGGACTATATAGTAAAATCTTGTCTCAAGGAAAAAAACCCCACAGACATCTCAAATAAATAACCTAATGATGCATCTTAGACAAATAAATAACCTAATGATGCATCTTAGACTAACAAGAACAAACCAAAACCAACAGAAGAAAAAATCAGGGAAGATCACAGCTAAAATACAGGCTAAAAGAACAATACAGAGGGGAAACATGGTAGTAGGAAAGGAGTAAACTGCCTACCTGAAACCTCAGCTGCAGAGGGCATGGCCCGGGGACCTGGAGATCTTGAAACTTGCCAGAGCCACATTTTCCCCTGGCCAACTCCACACTCATGGATTCTGTTCTCTGCCTTTAACCACTGACTGACACTGAACCTGCTCTGAATTTTATTTTCTTGGCACAGGGCAGCAGAGGCACAGACCAACAAACCACATGATCATGGATAAGGCCAATGCCCAGGAAGAGAAGGTAGGGGCAGAAAGTCAGTAGTTCCACGGAGAAACAGTGGACTGGGCCAGTAGTGCTAGACCAAAGAACAGCCCATGGCTATTGTAAACTGCAAAAAACAGCATGGAGTTTTACTCTGAAACTGACTCCATTCACATGGCATGGTAGTGTTCGAGAAGTACAGTGCAGCACATACTATATTTGAGAAAGTTTAATCAGGAGACATTTGGGGAAGGAATTAATTGCTTAACACTGAGCCACAGAACAACTGCAAAACAACTTCACATCACATTTTCCAGTGTTAATCTACCACAGTGACTGAAATACACAAATTTAATGCAATCCCAGTCAAACTATCAAGAGTCTTCCTCACAGAACTAGAAAAAATCTGAATATTCATATGGAAGCAGAAGAGACTCAGAATATCAAAAGCATCCAGGCAATAAAAGCAAAGCAAGAAGCAATACAATCCCATGCTTCAAATTATTTTACATAGGTACAGTGATGAAAACTGCATGGTACTGGCACAAAACCATACATGTTGATCAATGAAACAAAACAGAATTTGGAGAAACAATTTCAGGCACATTCAGCTTTCTTATCATCGACAATAGGTCCATAAACATACCCTGGAAGAAAGATAGCCTCTTTAACCAATAGTGCTGGGGAAAGTGGCTATCCACTTGCAGAAAACTGAATCTAGACCTATATCTCTCACTGTGTATTAAATTAAAATCAAAGGGATCAAAGATACTAAAACAGAAACCCTTAATATGCTTAGTGATAAAATAGGTATAATCTTGAAGATGTAGGTGTAGGTAAAGTCTTTCTGAACAGAACTCCAATTGCTCAAGAAATAAAATAAAGAATCAACTAATGGGATCATAGCCAATTCAAAAGCTTCTGCATAGCAAAATAAACCCCCAATAGAGTAAAGAGATAACCAACAGAATAGAAAAAATTTCCAGTATTTCTCAAATAGAGAACTAATATTTAGAATATATAAAGAACTAAAAAAAATTAGATGCCCCTCAAAACTCCAGAAGATTCAATTAGAAAAAAAGACACCTGAAATGAATAGACACTTTTCAGAAGAAGAAATACAAATGCCCAATAAATACATTAAAAATGTTTAACATCTCTGGCCACTAGAGAAAAACAAATTAAAACACTGAGATTCCATCTTACCCCAGGAAGAATGGCTACCATCAAGAAATCAAATAATAAATGCTGGTGAGGCTGTATGGAAAAAGGAACCCCTGTGTATTGTAAACAATCATTATGGAAATCAGTATGGAGATTCCTGAAAAACTTAAGAATAAAAATTCCATTTGACTCAGATATTTCCCTTCTAGGTGTCTTCCCAAAAGACTTAAAGACATCATATTACAGTGACACATGAATACCCATATTTATTGCAGCACAATTAATAATATCTAAATCTTGGAAGCAGCCTATGTGTGGACCAACAGATGAATGGAAAAAAGAAAGGGTTGTGTTTATTCAAAATGCAGTACTATTCTGCCATAAAGAAGGATAAACTTGAGTTGCTCATGGGAAAAATGGATGCACCTTGAGACCATAATATTAAGTGAAATAAATCAGACACACAACCTTAAACATCACATGGTTTCTCTTGTATGAAAAACCCATAATATAAATAAAGAGCAAAATGAAAGATAATAAGAAAAAGGGATATAGAGCTTTTCAACTTGGAAGGGGATCAAGAGATGTGGGGGGGAGGGAAGGGAGGAGATGAAAAAAGAATTAAGATATGTGTACACATACCAACTTTCTGTTAGGAATGTAATCATTATGTATTGCAATCACATACTAATAAAAATATTGCTAAAATAAAGGAAATCCAAATGGTCAATAAACATATTAAAAATGTTCACAATTTCAACAGTCATCAAGGAATTGTGACCAGAAATCATGAGCTACTACAACACAATCACAGAATGGCTAAAGTAAAAAATACAAAAATTCCAAGGCTGGTGAAAATTTAGAGCAACTATCCCAACACGTTCTTAATTTGTATCCTAGAAATTTTGTGTATATTATTGTTGGTATTTTTTATCTCCAATATTTACTGTCATATGTGTAGTAAGTGCAGATTTTTAAGCCAGCTTTTTAAAGGCTGGGTGTGATAAAATATACCATTTATTATTGACGTCCATTCTTAAACTTCCCATTTCTGCCTTTTAGTACAAAATGGACAGTATCAGTTTCTAAGGAAATTCAGCCAAGGAAATGTGTAGTAGGAAAGCACATTTATATATTACTCAAAGATATTCCTTCCATAAAATGAAAAGAATATATATATATATATGTGTGTGTGTATATGTATATACACACATTTTTTCTTCATCTCCAATTAATCATAGTATGTTTCAGAAGTAGATTTATTGAATTGAAAAATCTCATGATCTTTATATTACCAGAGCACACTGCAGGAAGACTAGGATCCATTTGTACTGGTACTGACATTCTATGAGAATTCATTTTTTATACCTTCACCATTGTTTATTAATTTTTCAAAATAATTATATTATGGTCTCAGAGTTTAGTTCAGTGCTAGATAAATTGTCTACCATGTGCAAGGCCTGAAGTCTCTCAGACACTGCTGGTAGTTATGCAAAATGGTACAATAACTCTGGAAAAGTATTTAGCACCATCTACTAAATCTGAATGTACACACACACAATGACCAGTAGTTACATTCTTGGGTATATACCAGCAATGGTTAAGGTGGATTGTCAACTCGTTTCACTTAGGATCTATTAGAGAATTAGTAAAACATTTCTGGATGTGTTTGAGTGGGTTGTGGAGTTGTGACTTTGGGGTCTGTATCTGGTGCTTTACCAATTCCTGATACCATTTTGCTGCTCTGTTTTCCAGTTGCCATAAACTAAGCAGCTTTGCTCTGCCATGCCCTTCTGCCATGATGTTTATGCCTTGGAGCCATGGAAGGATTCCTCTGATATCATGAGCCTATTTAAACATCTCCTTATATTGTGGATGTTGGGTATTGTGCCCCAATAATAGCAAAGCCAATTAATATAATACCCTACAGAATTGTGCACATGTTCACTACAAAGAATATTAAGAAATGTTTATATTTCTATTCATATTTTCCAGTAATTGGAAACTACTTAATGGTCATCGATTGTAGAATGCATTGTATAAATTGTGTTATATTTGCACCATGGCATACTATACAGCAATGAGAATAAACCAAGTAGGGCTACTTGAACAATATGGATAAATATAAACAAAATATTATCAAAAATTGTAGGAAAATTGTAAATATATTATTATCCCACTTATATAAACTACAAAACAATCAAAAGTAATCTACGATGTTAGAAATAAGGATAATAGTTTCAGCTGGAGGGAGATATAGTTAATAAAAAAGGAGGCTGGAGGGATCCTTCTAAGATGCAATTGATACTCTGTTTCTTGAGTGCTGTGGCATGACAGTGTTCATTCTGTAAAATTCAATATGTTGTATGCGTATGATTTATGCACTTTTATGTGCATATGTTATATTTTATAAAACAAAACACAAACAAATATAAACAACAAAAAAGGACAATGAAGTCTGCTTCCAGATACCACATACTTAACTGTGATACCACACTGCCAATGAGTAGAAAACTGCAGAGCCAAACTGAGATGCAGATGCTTGGCCTACTCATTAGTAAGTAATTCATACCAACACACTACATTTTATTTTATTCCTTTCTTAATAATGACAAATGATTTCAAATCACTGGCTTTGGGGATCACTAGCATACAGTTGATGGTCCTCATTGTTGCATTCTCTAAATCCAAGAGTTTTGCCCCAGCCACCTACTGAGGCTGGGGTTCTTTAATTTTAGAAACCCAATGTAATTGTTGATGTTCTACTCTAACAGAGGATTGTTTGGCAAGGGTGGGTGAAAGAGATGGACTGAGCTAGACATGGTGTTCTATAGGAATAGAAACAAATATATTGACATGAAGAAGGGTCTAGAGCAGTGACAGTGAAACTTTAGACTGTTACCCAAAATCCACTTATTTATTGCAAAGTGCCAACACTGCAATTAAGCCTTAATACTGAGGTTTTAGTTTAGAAAAAAACAACTCATACATTAACATCTTCTGTCTTAAAAGAAAAACACAATAACAGACCTTTCAATGATATAAACAGCTTTTTATTGAAAGGTAAAAGTTTGCATTTCATATCCTTTTGCACAATTAATATGATATTTGCTGTTTTATGCATGCTAGTAATTTGTAAAACCTTAGCTTACTTTTTGTTAGTTTGAGAGCAAAACATGCAGCACTCAGGTAATCTTTTAATCTGTTTCTTGTATCAGATTTGATACAATTCAAAGCTGAAAACAGCTGCTAACAAGCATAAGATGATCCAAACACAGTAAGAAAAGCAATCCCAAATGCTTTCATTGACTTAAAATTATTTGGCAGAGAATTCCACACTTTAAGGATTTCATTTTCAAAACTACCAAATGTGCACTTTTTCTGTCATCCCTTCACACTCTATCTTCTCAAACGTTGCATGCAGGTCATAGAATTTTTTTCTAGATAGAACTTTCTTGAAATTCCAACACCTCCATTTCCAGATTTCCAAAATCTAACCAGAGCAAGCAGGAAAGATGAAATTCTTCAAATTTGGCTTTATCTGGAGAAGTAAGAAAACACAGGGTTGTCTCCATCTTACAGAAATGTAAAAACCTGTTATTAAAATTCTCCTTTGCAGGGCCAGTGAGATGGCTCAGCGGCTTAAGTGCCTGCCCAGCAAGCACAAGGGCCCTGAGTTCGACTCCCGGAACCCACATACGAAAAAGGGGCCGGTGATATTGCTCAGCGGCATGGGCGCCTGCTGGCACGCGAGGTCCTGAGGTCGACCCCCCGGTACCCACAAAAAAAAAATTCTCCTTTGCAGCTGCTACAATGCTAGAAAGTTCCATGTAGATTTCCTGATGATTTGTAGCATTGTCTTCAAATGCTGTAGAATTTTCTAAATTCAATTTTAGATTTGGAAAACATTTCAGCTGCCACTTTCAAGGTCTCTTTCAAAAATCTGCAGTTTTCTCACAAATGTTTTGATACCACAAAACATCCTTTCTGCTGTTTCCCCTACACCTTGTAGTTTTTTGTTCAGTACGTTGAAGTATAGTGTAAAATCTGTAAAAACAAATCAAAACAAAACACATGAGGTCATTAAGCCAGGCCATATCAGTGAGCTGTGGATATTCCTGCCCTTTTTCATTCATAAATAGCCTAATTTCATCCAAACAGGCTACAAATCAATTCAGAACTCATCCTCTGCTCAGACACTGGATATTATTGTACATAAGTAAAGCATTATACTGTGCCTCAACCTCATCAAGAAGTGCTTAAAACTGTCAAAATTTAAGAGCATGAGCCATGATGTAATTCACCATTTTTGTGACCTCTTTGAGGATATCATTTAATTTTTTGCTGCTTTTGCTGGCATAAAGATCTTCTTGTAGTATAAGACAATGAAACTAAATGACTGGATCTTTTGCTTCTTTAACAAAGAACTGTGTGAAACACAGATGTTGACCCCACCATGCAAGGTGCCCTGTCACTAGTAATTGGAACTACTTTCTCTGGTCTTATGTCTTGTGACAAAAAAGCCTCCATCACAGCATTGTACATATCTATCCCTTGTGTTCTTCCAGGCAAAGACACCAGTTTCACCAGCTCTTCTCTCATGGTGTCACCAACAAAATAATGCAAGATGCTAGCCTTGCATGATTATTTATATCTGTGCTTTCATCCAAGCACATGGAGTAATAGGCTGCCTTTTGTAAGTCAGTGGTGAGCTGCTGGCTAAATTCACTAGCCAAGTGCAGGACTCAATCTTTAACAGTATTTCTGCTAAATGACATCTCAGAGATACATTGCATAATTTTATCATTGTTTGAGAAATCATGAAAAAGGGAATTACTCCCAGACAACACGGCTATTTTGATAAAATCCCCATCATAGAGGAGCTTACCATGTTTTACTATGTACAGTGAAATTTGAAACCTGGCAGCTCCAGATGATTTGTTTTAGAAAGATAGTTACAAAAACTAAGGTACTGGAAATGATATTTCCTCAGTTTCCCTTCAAGAAACTCTTTCAGTTTCACGAACTTCACCAACACTTTTGTGGTTGGTGTCAAAGTGCTGTCTGACACTTGACATGTAATACACAACACTTAACACTTTCACTACACAGAATAGAAAATACCTTTCCATTGCATTCAATCACTCCAAATGACCCTGTGTGGGGCCCTTGGAATGATCTTCCACTATCTGTTTTCAGTTTTACTTTTTTTTTTTTTTTGCTGTAGTCATATTTTGCTGTTCAAGACTTCGAGTTCACAAAAACACAAGATTTTTGAAAAATGAAGCACCCAATGCAAACCTATCCCTCTACCAGAAATAGCTAACACTATTAATTAACAGTAGAGAAATGGATATTCTCTGAATCAATAATCTACAGCAGTGATTCCCAGCTCGGGTTCCTCATAAATTTGCTGACTACCAGTGCAAGGGGGCAATGTTTCACTGTTCAAGACTTCGAGTTCACAAAAACACAAGATATTTGAAAAATGAAGCACCCAATACAAATCTATCCCTCTACCAGAAATAGATAACACTATAAATTAACAGTAGAGAAATGGATATTCTCTGAACCAATAATGTACAGCAGTGATTCCCAGCTGGGGTTTCTCATAAATTTGCTGACTACCAGTGCAAGGGGACAATGTTTCACTGAATATATATATATATATATATATATATATATACATATATATATATATGTATATGTATATATATATATTTGCTCTTGTTTTCATAAGTTCTTCACAATCAACTATATATGATGCTGCAGGTTCAAATATGCCAGAGAGACAGCACATTAAAAGAATCTCAGTCTCTTAATTAGAATATCTCTCTGCTAAATCTTAGATATTAAATTTCAATTTTTCCTGATATAACACAAGCAAATATATATATATAGGCAGTGCATTGACTGGCCATGTGAAAGCTCAGATGAGTTGTACTTAATGAGTTGCAGCTTGAGACATCATTGCCTGGTGCTGCTGCTACTCCTTTCTGAGCATGCACATGGCCCCTATGTGTTCTGTTATCCAATGCTCAGCTGCTGGGATGATGCTGGGGCAACTTGGCTCATGTGCTGACAAAGAGGGCTGTGTGTGCCTCTTGTGGCATGCATGCCATAGGTTCACCACCACTGGCCTAGCAAAATTTCCCTGTAGGTTATCTCTGTTGATGGGTGGAGAGCTCTTCCAATCACACTGAGGAAAATAGGTGCTAAATAGTCATTAAAATGAAAACATAATTAAAGATTTTGAAAAGTGCAATTAAAAATAGGATAATATATCACTATGAGGAAATCACCTGGTTTAACTTGGAGACTCAAAGCAAGATTGTCTGAACTGTTAACTTTTAACACAAGAGGAAAAAGATAAAGAAGTGACTCACATGAAGAAAAATGTTCAGGCCAAAAGAATGTGTGCTGATGCCTGGAGACAGGAGAATAGCATATTTGAGGAAAAGGAAGAAGGCAAATGTAGCTGGAAGAATATGAACATAAGAGAAAGAATACTGTGAGATGAGGCTAGAGAAATAATCTCTGGAGATACTGCAGACTTTTAGAGCTTATTGAGGATTTTAGACATCAACTGCAGTGGGAAACCATTAAAAGATTTGAACACAAATGAGGCATGATGCAGCTCGCATTTTTTAAAGTGTTTTTATTTTATGGGAAAAAGGTAAAACAAAATTTCATAACAAAATAATAGGAGAATAACAATAGTTAATACATTACATGTTGTTATCTTTAAAGTAGTTGCTCAGGGTACAAGATATGGGCATAAAAATTTCTCCAATAGCACAAACCTTCCTCTTAATGAACTAAGAGACACTAATAGTATAACTGACTTCCATTATTTCCCTTTTCCCTACTGTCATTTCCCATTTCACTCATCCTAGTTCCTTTTTACTTTACAATTTCTTCCCATTTCACAATATCTATTGTACATTTTAGACCTTATTTACTCTTTCAGTTTCTCACACAAAGGACACAATATGATGTTTACACCTGTGAGTCTGATTTATTTCCCTTATGAGTGTGGTCTCAAGTTGCATTCATTTACCTATAAAAGTCTCTAGTTTATCCTTCTTTATGGCTGAGTAGAACTCCATTGTATAAAAATACCACATCTTTTCAATCCATTCCTCAGTCGATGGGCATTTGGGTTGTTTCCAAGATTTAGCTATTACAAATTGTGCTGCTATAAACATGGGTGCATATATATCGCCATGCTATGATGTTTCTAATTCTTCTGGGAAGATAACCAGCAGGAGAATAGCTGAGTATAATAGGACCTTTAATCCTAGTTTTTTGAGGAATCTCTACACTGATTTCCACAGTGGTCATACCAGTCTACACACCCACCAACAGTGGAGAAGGGTTCCTTTTTCCACACAGTCCCTCCAGCATGTGATATTGGTTGATTTCTTGATGGTAGCCATTCTTTATGGGGTGAGATGGAATCTCAGTGTTGTTTTAATTTGCATTTCTTGAATGATGATGAGTGATGTTGAACATTTTTCCATATATTTATTTGCCATTTGTATTTCTTCATCTGAGAAGTGTGTATTCATCTCAGATGCCCATTTTGGGATTGGGTCTTTGAATTTGGGGGGTCTGATTTTATTCAATTCTTTCTATGATCTAGATAGAAGTCCTTTGTCTGAGGGAAAATTGGCTAAAATTTTTTCACACCCTGTGGGTTGTCTTTTCACTTTGTTGGTGATTTCTATTGCTGTGCAAAAGCTTTTGAATAAGATGAGATCCCAATTGTTGATTCTTTGAAGTATTTCCTGTGCAGTTTGGGTTTTGTTCACAAACTCTCTACCTACTCCTATGTCTTCAAGATTTCTACCTACTTTCTCTTCCAGTAGATTTAGTGTTTCTGTTTTAATATTTAGACCTTTATCCATTTTGACTTTAGTTTAGTACATGGTGATAGGCATGGGTCTAGTTTTAGTATTTGGCATGTAGAGAGGCAGTTTTTCCAGCACTGTTTATTAAAGGGGCTATCTTTCTTCCAGTGAACATGTTTGGCCCCTTTGTCAAAGATAAGGTGGCTGAATGTGTTTGTAATTTTGTCTGCATCTTCTAATCTGTTCCACTGATCCTCAGGTCTGTTTTTCTTTTGCCAGTACCAGGCTGATTTCATGACAGTGGCTTTGTAGTATAATTTCAAGTCAGGGATTGTGATGCCTCCTGCCTTGCCTTAGTTCCCCAGGATTGCCTTCGCTATTCTAGGTTTCTTCTGCTTCCAGATGAATTTTAAGAATGTTTTCTCTAGTTCTGTGAGGTATGTTAATGGTATTTCAATCGGGATTGCATTAAATCTGTATAACAATTTTGGGAATATGGCCATTTTCACTATGTTGGTTCTTCCTATCCATGAGCAAAGGATATCTTTCCATTTTCTGATATTCTGTTCAATCTTTTTTTCAGAGTACTGTAATTTTCAATATATAGATCCTTTACTTCCTTTGATAGATTGATTCCTATGTATTTCATTTTTTTGGATGCTATTGCGAAGGGTTTGGTTTCACTAATTTCTCTCTCACTGAGTTTGTTGTTTGTGTACAGGAATGTTATTGATTTTTGGATGTTGACTTTGTATCCAGCTATGCTACTGAATTTGGTTATTAAATCTAGAAGTCTTTTGGAGGTGTTTTTGGGGTCTTCTATGTAGACTATCATGTCATCTCTGAAAAATGATAATTTAGATTCTTCCTTTCCTATTCTTATTCCTTTTATTTCTCTATGTTGTCTAATTGCTCTTGCTAGTATTTCCAGAACTGTATTGAATAGGAGTGGTGAGAGTGGACATTCTTGTCTTGTTCCTGATTTTAGACAGAAAGCTTTCAGTTTTTGTCCATTTAGTATGATGTAGGCTGTTGGTTTCTCATAGATGGCTTTTATCAGATTGAGATAAAGACCATCTATTCCGATTTTCTGTAAGGTTTTTTTTATCATGAGTGAGTGTTGGACTTTGTCAAAAGCTTTTCCTGCATCTATTGAGATAATTATGAGATTTTTGTCTTTGGCTCTGTGGATATGGTGTATTATACTTACTGATTTGCGTATGTTGAACCATCCCTGCATTCCTGGGGTGAATCCCACTTGGTCATGGTGTATAATCTTCTTGATGATTTTCTGCATTCTGTTTGCTAGTATCTTATTGAGGATTTTTGCATTTATGTTCATTAGGGAGATTGGTGTGTAGTTCTCTTTTTTTGGTTGGGTCACTCTGTGGTTTTGGTATTAGGGTAATACTTGTGTCCAGGAATGAGTTAGGGAGTAATTGCTTCCCTTTCAATTTCATTAAACAGTTTGAGGAGTATTGGTACTAAATCTTCTCTAAATTTCTTGTAGAATTCAGCAGTGAATCCATCGGGACCTGGGATTTTCTTTGTTGGCAAGTTTTTAATTACCTTTTCAACTTTATTGACTGATATTGGGTTACTCAGAATTTTTATATCTTCTTGATTCAGCTTTGGTAATTTGTACATATCTACGAATCTGTCCATTTCTTCTGTGTCTTCCATCCTATGAGTAAAGATTTTCAAAGTAGGTATTGATGATCTGAATTTCCACAGGATCTGTAGTGATTTCACCCTTTTCATTCCTCATTGCATGAATTTGAATCTTGTCTTTCAATTTTTTGACAAGATTGGCTGATGTGAGAATTCACCGCTATAAATTTCCCTCTTAGGACTGCTTACATTGTGTACCACAGGTTCTGGGATGTTGTACCTCCATTTTTGTTTAATTGTACATATTGTTTAATTACTTCTTTAATATCATCTGTGACCCATTGGCTGTTTAGGAGGTTATTTATTTTCTATTTGTTTATGGAGTTTTTGCAGGTTTTTTTGCCATTAATTTTCAATTTCATTATGCTATAGTCAGATAATATGCATGGGATAATTTCAATTTCTTTGCATTTACTTAAGCATGTTCTGTGGACTAGTATATGGTCTATTTTAGAAAACATCCCATGTGCAGCTGAGAATAATGTGTATTCTGATGTTGTTGGGTAGAACACTTTTTAAACATCTACTAAGCCCATTTGTTCACAGGTTTGGTTCAATTCTGATATTTCTGTGCTGATTTTTTATCTGGTTGATCTATTTGTGACAGTGGGGTATTAAGGTCCCCCATTACAATTGTGTTATTGCTCATTTGATTTTTCATGTCTTTCAATAATTGTCTCGTATAGTCGGGTGCTCCCATATTTGAGGCATACATATTTATGATTGTTATCTCTTCCTCTTGAAGTTTTCCCCTAACAAGTATGTAGTGACCTTCTTAATCTCTTTTGATCATTCTAGGTTGGAAGTTCACATTGTCTGCACACAGAATAACTACCCCTGCTTTTTTCTGGGTTCCTGTTGCAGGGAAGATTTTTTTTCCATCCTTTGACTTTCAGTCTATGAATTTCTTTTTGAGTTAAATGTGTTTCTTGTATACAGGATATTGTTTGATTTTTGTTTCTTGATCCATTCTGCCAGTCTGTTTCTTTTGATTGGTGAATTGAGGCCATTTACATTGATGGTTATAACTCATATATATTGGCTTGCCTTTGTCATGTTATTTTCCTGCTGTTGGTTCCCTGCTTTCCCCTCTGTTTAACTGCTTGCCCTGCTTGGTGGTTTCTTTCTGTTGTTCTTGGAATTGTGGTCATTTTTATCTCTGTCTAGAATACCTTTCAGTACCCTTTGTAGGGTTGGTTTGGTGTCATGAATTTCTTCAGTTGTTCTTTGTCATAGAAGTATCATTTCTCCATTAATTTTGAAAGATAGTTTTTCAGGGTACTTCAATCTGGCTTGGAAATTGTTTTCTTTCAGGACTTGAAATACTTCAAGCTCTTCTTCACTTGAGGGTTTGTGTTGAGAAGTCTGCCACGATTCTGATTGGTTTTCCTTTATAGGTGATCTGTTTCTTTCTCTAAGAGCTTTTAATATTCTATTCTTGTGCTGAATTTCTGGGATCTTGATTATTATATGTTTGGGTGTAGATTTATTTTGGTTATGGCTAATTGGAGTTCTATATGCTCACTTATCTGCATGTCACATTCTTTCCTCATACTTGGGAAATTTTCTATTACTTCAGCAAATACTTTTTTGTCATTTGTGTTGACTCCTGCTTTTTCATTGACACTATTCCTATATTATTATTCTTTGCGTTGTCTTACAGCTGTCAAATTGTTATTTCCTGATCTTTCATTATTTTCAAGAGATCTTTCCTTTCATGATCGCTAGCCGAGATCCCATCTTCAAGGTCTGAAAGTCTGTCCTCAGTTTCATTCAAGTGGCTTTACCAGCTTTCAGTGGAATTTTTAATTCCCTGGATATCTGTTTGAATCCAATTCAAGTATTCTATTTCTTTCCTATATTGATCATTCATGGTTTCCATGCTCTTCCTATCATTGTCTATTTTTTAAATCTATCTCTACTCTAGATTTGCTGAGCAATTCCTTTACAAATGTTGGCATTTCTTTTTTGTGCGTGTGGGTACCGGGGGTTGACCTCAGGACCTCACGCACCAGCAGGCGCCCGTGTCACTGAGCGATATCACCGGCCCTTTTTTCATATGTGCGTTCTGGGAGTCGAACTTGGGCCCTCGTGCTTGCCAGGCAGGTGCTTATGATGCTGAGCCATCTCACCGGCCAACATTTCTTTTTTTACCTGAGAGATTTTTTCTGATCTGATTTCCTCTATAGCCTCATGGATTTGTTTCTTTACTTTGGTTGCTATCATTTCAGGAATGTTAGGTGCATGTCTTCCATTTTCCTATATCTTGTTGTCTCCTGGACTTGTTTTGGGTGGGCTGAAGTTCTGAGGTCACATTTTGCTTCTGCATCTTGTCATTTTCTATTTCAAAAGTTTTTATTTTTTTTTTCTGTGTTGATCCTTGTAAGTTTTTGTAGTAGTAGCTTTATCACTAGTATCAAGGCCTCTCCAGGTAAGGTTTGTTTTTCAGGAATGTCTTCTGTGTGTAGGAGTTTCTTGGTTTGTGCCTGTCCCAAGATCCTTCCTTTCTAATTAATGAAGAGTGAGATGTTAGCATCTGTTTGGCACAGCCTCTAGTCCTTTGGTGCTGGTGTGGGGTGAGGTTATTACCCCAGAACTTCCCAGTATTTTTACAGAAGTTAGAACAACTGATTAAAACAAATGTGACACCCTAACTAAAGTAGTATAATTAGCAATATCGATAGCATCAAGCACTGCTTAGAAACTGACAAACTGTGGTAACTATTAATTTTGTACCTTTAACCATAGGAGCAAAATCTACATTTATATTACAGAACCAATCATAAATTGGAAGCTTGTATGCAAAGTGTTTCCCCTTGGTAAAGTGGTTTTACCCTGTGGTGGGGAAATTTAAGAAAGATAATGGATAAAACAAAGATAACTGAAAAGAAAGTAGAATCCAGGCTGGAGGACGAAGGACACAATGTGTGAGTTCATACCTGAATGTGCTATTAGATGGTGAGGTCAGGTTGGAGGAGGTGGGTAAATGGGAGAATGCCTTTGGAGGGTATATCTCTTGCTGTGGCTCTCTTCCTGCTCTCTATGATTCTGGCCACCATGAGATGAATAGCTTTTCTTTGCCAGGCCCATCTGTCATGACATTTCTGCCTTGCAGCCAGCCATACACAGACTAAAACCTCTGAAACTATAAACTGAATTAAACCTTTTCTCTTTTCAGTTGTAAATATTAGGTATTTGATCACAGTGACAAAAAGTAGTAAAACATTAGTATTAGCTTTCCCACTGCTAGAAAAAAATATCAAAAACCCACAATTTAAGGGAAGAAAGCTCTTTTTGGTTCACAGTTTCCAGTGGGTTCAGTCCATGGTTTTCTTGCTCCAAAGAAGAAATGGCATGTTGGAAGGACTTAGAGGACATCTGCTCACTCAATGTTGGCCAGAAAGCAGAGAAGGAAGGGAGGAGCTAGGGACAAGAATAGACCCTACCAGGTCACATCCCCAGTGACTCATCTGCAATCAGGCTTCACATTCTAACAGCACACCAAGGTACTGAACACATCGATAAATGAATCTACTGTTGAGAATAGTGGCCCCATGATCCAATTACCTCCCAAATACATGAGACTTTTGGGAGATCATTTATGTCTAAACCACAGTATTCTGGTTTTGGCCCTCAAAACTTTTCATTATGGGAAATGTATTTAGTCCATCTCTAAGAATTGCCAAGGTCTTAATGGTTCTAGCATTGTTGAAAAGTTCAAGTCCAAAGTTTCCTCTGAGACTGAAGACAAATTATTAGCTGTGAGTCCCTGTAAAAATTTTAAAAGGTTAAATGCTTCTAACATACAATAGCACAGGGAAAATATTTCCATTCCAAAAAGGAGGAAAATGAGGATAGAAAGGAACCAGACCGAAAGCAAGACCAAAATCATTAAGGTGTCAGCAGACCTTGGTGTTACGATGTGGTGCTGTTTGTGCAGACATTCAGAATGCAAGAGTTATGGGATCATAGAGGCATCAATCCATATTTCAGAGGAAAGTCTGGAAGGCCAGACAATGTGGCATGACATGGTTACAGTTCCTGCCAGGCATCCCTGAGAGGCAGATTCATAAACCTATGATAGTGAAACTAAAACTGTAAGGGTGACCCTAGGAAGTTGGAGCTGCATGGAACATGGAATATCTGCTGGTGGACCCTGTAGGCAGTAAACAGAGAGGCCCAAGGGCCCAAGAAAGCAGCATGTGGGCTGCAAGCAACAAGGGTATAGGGGTTGGACTGCCCAAGACCTTTGGAGATCACATCTAACCACAACTTGCCACAGGTGCTGGACATGGAGCTTTGGATTTAGTGTTTTCCCCTGCTGGGTTTGGTCTTGCTTTGGTCCAATTCCTTTCTATTCCCACACTTGACTCTTTTGGAATGGGAATATTTACTCTGTGTCATTGTATGTTTTAAGTAGTTAACTCTTTGATTTTTATAGGGACTCACAGCTAAGTTTGCCTTGAGTCTTATGGAAGAATTTGGACTTGGATGTTTACCAATGATGAAACTGTTAAAACTTTAAGAATTCTGGGAGATTGGGCCAGTGAGATGGCTCAGCGGCGTAAGCGCCTGCCTTGCAAGCGCAAGGGCCCGAGTTCGACTCCCGGATCCCACATACGAAAAAGGGGCCGGTGATATTGCTCAGTGGCACGGCTGCCTGTTGGCGCACGAGGTCCTGAGGTCGACCCCCCGGTACCCACAAAAAAAAAAAAAAAAAAAAAAAGAATTCTGGGAGATTAACTAAATCCATTTTGCATAATGAGATGGACATAAACATTTTGGGGTCCAGAGTTAGAATATTATGTTTTAGATCTGAAATGTTCCCCAAATGTCTCACGTGTTCAGAGTGGGGCTTTTGAAAGCTGATTGGAATATGAGGGTACTATACAGATATACCTCATTTAATGACCTACCTGTTTAACCACTCTTTTGAGATAAAACTGAGGTGCACTGTTTGGACTTCTGACCCACCACTTGGACTTAAAACCCACCTTTTTTTTGTACAGTTCTGTATATCTTGTTTATAGAGCCTCAATGTCTTTTTTATACAGTACACCTTATTTATACAGTACTGTAATTTTTGCTTATTGTACTGTACGGTACGGTATTGCAGTTTTATATTCTATTATACATTACAGTTCTGCATGTAAGAGTTATGCAAATAAGTAAAAGCAAAATCTTCAAATTGGAGTTTCCTTTGACCAATTCTTTGCTCTGAATACTGTAATGTACATATTATATGCAATTCCTCATTTAGCGACTAATTCATTTAACGATCTAATCCAGAAACAAACTCAGTTGTTAAACAAGGAATGTCCATACTCATCACTAGATCAATCCATTGATGAGTTCATAACTGAATGGTAGGATATGAGGCTCTGTTGGAGGAGGTAGGTAACAAAGTGTGCCTTTGGCATATATAGCTCTTGCTATGGCTTTCTTCCTGTTGTCTCTACTTCCTAGCTGCCATAAGTTGAACAGTTTCCCTTTACCAGGGCCTTCTGCCATGCCATTTCTTCTGTGGAGCCAGATGTTCATGGACTCCACCATCTTAAACCACGAGTCAAAATAAAAGTTTTCTCCTTTAAGTTGTGTATATCAAGTACTTTGTCCCAGTAACAAAAACTTAACTAATACAAAATTAGTAAAGCACACTTTTGAGTGTGTCTTAATGGGTCATAGAGATGTGACCTTGGAGATTCTATCTGGTCCTTGGCCCCTTCCTCTCTGGTGCTATTCTCCTGTTCTCTGCTTCTCAGGTGCAATGAGTTGTGAAGCTTTCCTCCACCATGCCCTTCTATCATGGCATTTCTGCCTTGGATCCGAACAAGGGACTGAAACCTCTGAAACTATGAGCCCAATTCAACCTCTCCTTCTTTAAATTGCAGGTGTCAGATATTTTGTGCTAACAATGGGAAATACAACCAATACACCAGGCAAGGGATTCTGATGGTTTAGTCTTAATTGATGGCCACAGAGAGGGACTGAGTGTACAGAGACACATTTTACATACAGAATTGGAAGGGCTTACTGATATTCAAGAATGTTAAATGATAGAAAGGGAGGATTCCAAATAATGCCCAGGAATCTTGGCATGAGCCATTAGGTGGATGGAACTACCACTTGCTGAGATAAGATAAAAAAAAGAGAATATTTCAACTGGGCAAGAAAGGAAAAAATCAAGAGCTTAGTTTTGATGTTAAGTTTGAGAGATCAAAGAAATTAAGATGTCAAGTGGGTAGTTGGGTTAGTAAACATGGAACTCAGAAGATATGGATAGGCTTGAGAGGGATTTTTGAGATTTTTTGGCATAAAAAAAGATGCTGTTAAAGCTATGAATGTGTATGAAGTTCCTGGAAAGATTGTTTATAGAAAAGTTGGAAAAGGTTCAGAACTGAACGCTGAGCAAAGTCTAATATTTTAGAAGTTAGAAAAAAAGGAACCAACAGAGAATAGGAAAAAATAGTGAAGAGGTAGGAAGAGAACTAAGATATTGCCATGGGAAGAATTCCAAGGAGGAAGGAGTGATAACTGGTGTCAAATGTGACAGAGAAGAGAAACAGAATCAGCACTGAAGGTACTGTTGGATTTAATGTCTCTGAAGTGTTTGTTGACCTTGGGCATTTTGTGTCATTTGAGAATGAAAGACAGATTGTAGTTGGTTGAAGTGTAGAAAGAGGTGAGGAATATCAACTGTCTCAAAAGACTTGGTTATGTACAGAAGGAAAACAATAGGAAAGGAACTGGATGATGACAGAGATAGAGGAGAGCTAGAAAGAAATATTGGTGGAAGGAAATATACTTAACATAGAAGACATTTGGATATGATTAAAAGCTGGCAGAGAAGTGGTCAATTTAGAGGGAATAACTGAAAATACAACAGAAGAACCTAGAGCCTATTAATTGAATATTTTGATCATTTTTTTCAGCAGTAGCTGTCACCCTAATTACACTGAGATTACTTTAATTCAAATCCTCATTTCTTACCTGTATTATCTTTAAGTATCTCCTCCAGTCATTCTTCCTTTCAAAATATCTCCGCATCAGCAGTTCTCAAAGAATTGTCCATGGTCTCCTGGGAGTCCCTGAGGCCCTTTCAGGGTTTTATGAGGTCAAAATTATTTCTTTAAAAATAAGATGTCATTTGCCTTGTCACTATGTTGACATTTTCATTGATGGGGAAAAAGCAATGACAAAGAAATCTGCTGACACTTCAGCATGAATCAAAGTGATGAAATCAAATTGCACTAGTGATACTATTATTCAGTAATTCTTTACTACTACTAACTCTGATGTAAAATATTGCCAGTTCACTGAAGAATATTCTTAATTAAGCATTGAATTTATTAATTTTGTTAAATGTTAACCTTGAGTATGCAACTAAAATTCTGTGTAACAATGGGAAGTACTCATGAAACACCTCTGCTTCACAACCAAATATGACACTTGTCACAGGGAAAAGCACTCGTGAGCTGTGTACTGAACTAGCTGCTTTATTCACTGCTTTATTTTTAATTGAGATAGTGACAGCTAAGCTATGGTTATTTAAACCTGGATATTTGGTAGGCATTTTCTTGAAAATGAACAATGTGAGCTTGTCACATCAAAAAAACCGACGACAATTATTTCCAGTGATAAAATTTGAATTTTTCAAAGTTTAGAATTTTAGACAATTTGTATCTGTCACCATGAGCTTAATAGTTTCCTTTTCTTGATAATATTGATGGTGATATTAACATGCAATTTAAAATATTATATAATGAAATGTACGCAGGGTCTGTATGATTCAGTGGATCAATATTTTCCATATGACCAATTTAAGATGCTACAAAATCGAGTATGCACAAATGAATGAGTTCTGCAGAATTCACTGAAAAGTGTAAGATAGACCAATGGATTTTAATATAACAGAATATGCAAAGTTTATTTACATGGTTTCTGTTTCCACATTGCAACTAACCTTTAAGAAATTAAAGCTGTTGATCTTTGATGTAGTCTCAAAGAAAAACTACAAACTTGTTTGAAGTCAGATTTTCTTCCTTTTCTTTAAACAAAACTAGATATCGGAATATATCAAATGAAAAAGCAACTTTAATAATTCAGCTATCTTCTATTAAGCTAGACAATGAACAGTTTTTAAAAATATAAAATGATATCATTCTTCATATTTATTTTGATTTGGAAAATATAGATTTTTTCATACAAGTATGTTTAATAACATATAATTGATTTATTGTTATTTTTAAGTGAATCAATTTTTTAATTCTGTTTTAATTTGCCATATGGTAAACAACCATATAAATCACAAAGACAATGGCTCTTTCAGATCGTTAATAATCTTTTTAATTTTAAAATTTTTATTGGTATATGTCAGTAATTCTTAAGAGTGTAAAGTGATCCTGAGACAAAAAATGTTGACAACAGATCTACTGTACTAATTTCCCTGGTTCTTAAACTTTAGTGGTCTATAGACATTCAAGACCCTTCACACAAACTTTTAAAGCTTCCTTTCAAGTGTCATCTCTTGTCACCCCCCTCCATGCTCCATACATGTCAACCGTGTGTGCCTCAGGTAACGTACTGGTTTTTCAACTTGGCATGCCCATCAGTACTTCCATGCCTAGCATATCTAGCCCATTGTCTCTAGAGCCTTTCTTTCTGCCCACCAGATTTAATTAATTTCACTTTTGCCAATGCAATTCGTATGAAGTCAAGAATTGTCATTATCCTAATTTTTGCAAAGGAAGACATGGAGATCTGAGAAAGAAAGGGACTCATCTAAATCCCACAGCAAGTGAGCAGCAGAGTTAGTGCCTAATTTCCAGCATTCTCACATTTCTTCTCTCTATGGAAGTTGTTGCAGAGACTTAGAAAGTGTTGGAGGCATTGGAAGGAGAGGGAATTAAGCTGAGTTAAAACAACATTTTGGGTTGGAACAGTCACGAAGGGATAATTCTTGGCTTTGCTCTGGTAAAAGAGCAACCTTGCACATGTTGGTAGCAGATGGAAAGCAATTAATGGGAGATATCCTTGTCATTTTTTTGTTCTTCAGGTAATAAATTCTACTCTACTCCTACCAGTCATTATCCTTAAATGGGATGACTAAGGGTCCTGTGGAGGCCATCTAATGAGTACTGATCTCGTCTGAAGAAGGCTATTTCTGCTGATGTTTTTCTGTCATAGCAACTCATAACTATTGCCCTAACTTGGTCCCCTAGGTTGGAACAAGGACTCCAGGCAAGGTCTAAAGCAACACTCGGGAATTGGTGGCAAATGTAGCTGCCTATTTCATAGCACTTTGCCTTTCCTGTAATTTGTCAAATGGTGAGTATTAGGATATTTTTGTTGAGGAAACTGGCTTCAAAATCTTCTGCCAAATGCCAAGAGAATTTCTGTGAAGCAACCAAATCAAGCTAACCCTAAGGGATACTGCTTGTTTCAAAGCAACTGACTGGTTAGGAAAGAGACAGGGGTCTAAACAATGTGGATGAAATTAACTTGACATCTGGAAATCTTTATTGTACTGTGGTAAAATGGAGAAATTTTTAAATGTTTGAAATATTTTTCAAAAATTGATTCACTTAAAGATAACACAATAAATCAATTACATGTTATTAAACATACTTGCATGGAAAGTATCTATATTTTTCAAAACAAAACAGGAGGAATGATATCATTTTAGATTTTTTAAAAATGTCTATTTTCTGGTTTAATAGAAGATAGCTGAATTGTTACAGTTGCTTTTCATTCAGTCTGTTATGATATCTGGTATGAGGATAATAAGTTGAGTTTAATTCACTTCAATGGGGCACACCTGAGTCAGCTCCTGTGTTAAGGAATTGGAGCACAAGAGTTAAATAAAGCTAAGCCCCCGCCCCTTAGAAACCTATGGCCTCTTGAGAAAGATAGACAGAAATACAGATAGTTAAAATATAGTATTAGCAATACTGGAAAAAGTATGAGTGGGGATAGCAGTGACTAAGAAAGTGAAGAAAGCTTTCTTTAGGAAGTGATATTTAAGCAAGACCTTAAGATAAACAGATCTGTTAACAGAAGGTCATTACAAGTCTGAGAGATCAAATACGAAAGACATTTTAGTAGAAAAAAATTACCATGCTGGTTATTCATCTCTGCCCCAGACACATCCTCTGCCATCCTATGACCCAGGGCTAACCTTGTGGACTGTACCAATAGGATGTTCTTGTCTTCTGGGTTCTGGTTGGGCTTGGTACTAATAGGAGGCACTGGCAAATCAAGAGTGGCAGGAAAGGAAGTCGCAGTATTTCTTTTTCACTCCTTCCGTGTTTTGGGCTTCATTTCTGGCACTGACTGGAATCTTCCCTGATTACAACTCCTACTGGGGACTTCTCCACAATGCCATCTCTTACTGGGCAGTGGTAACACTGTCCTGTGCATTTACCCCTCCAGGCCAAGTGTGTAATGGCCTCCTGCTATTCCTAGATCTGGAGTGCTTCACCATCTCTTGCTGATACTCTTAATTGTGACCAAACTTCTGGAAGTTGTCAATTTCTTTCCCATCAGGACTCTTACAAATACAAACCAGAACAACTTCCACATGTTCAGTTTCCACAGAATATTAGGTGTCTGGCTGACTCTGGAGAGGAAAGGAGGGACCGGCAGGATATGAGACAGGGCCCACAAACAAGAGTCTTATATGACCCTTTATATGAAAAACTTTGTGGGACTAGGTCAGTAGAAGGCTCTACAAACCAAGTTTGTCAGCAATGGAGAACTAATAAAGGTTTGTTGATATGATGAACAAATGATGCCAGAATTAGTAATTACCATTTATTCAACAATTTTATGTGCCAGATACCTTTCCTTCATTATCGTGTTAAATCCTTACAACTCTTAAAGATGAGCATTTATTCATTTCAACTTCACAAGTAAAAACAACAATAACAACAGCAACAAAAAACCCCTCGGAGTCAGAGAACAGAAGTAACTTGCCAAATTCATCACTAATAAATGGAAGAGGAAGGATTTAGAGCTTGGCTGTTTCATTATACCCAGTTAGATGATGAATTGGTCTACATTACCCGTAGGGTATCTTTCAGCCCTAGGATTATGTAAAATCTGTGGGGTAAGCAGGCAACTCCAGCTAACCCCACTGGCTAATTTATTAAGTAAAGGTGCTGCTGGCAGACTTATGACCAGAGGAATCCTTTGTATATGCAGGGATATGAATGAGACTTCTCGGCTCCAGAAAATGTCATCTTTTCTTGCAAATGTACCTCCTGCTGACCATGTCTTCCCTTAGACTAGATGGACACAAAAGCATATGGCTGATTAATTCTGATAGAATCTCATTTTCAGAAATGCCACTGTCATTGACTGCTGATAAAAATCTGGCATTTTAGTAGGAGTAAATGCCGCTGATAGTGCTAACCATGCTTACTGAGCACAGACACAGGCTAAGTTGATTTAACCAGTGAGTCTAGATACCAAATCAAAGTTTGATGCCAAGCTTCAGGAAAATGAATAGAGGAATCGACTCTAAATACCTTCTCTAGGCTAGGTAGTTTCCTTTGATTCCTCACTACAAGTCTGAGAGGCTTGTGTTATGTTACAAGTGAAGAAACTAAGTCCTAGGGAGGTTAATCAACTTGTCAGGGTATAATATAACTAGCAAGTGTCAGAACAGGTGCTGGAATCCAGGCTATGCCCAACTACCAAAACACATATTCTTTGTTCTCATACTATGTGGGGAGTGTAACACAGCAGTTAAAAGCTCAAAGTTGGATGCTTGTGTTTGAATACTGGCTCTACCACTTCTTAGCTATAAGACCTTGGGGAAGTCATTTATTCTGTCCTTCAGTTTCTTTAATAGTGATAATGATAATGCGTACTTCGTAGGGTTACTGTGAGGATTAAATGCATTCATATTTGCAAAGCACAGAGATCAGTACCTGACATACTATTGTGAGGATTAAATGCATTCGTGCTGGTAAAGCACACAGAGCAGTGGCTGATACAGAGTACCACATACTTGTTGAACTGATGTGGAGTCATTTCCACCCCTTCAAAATATAATTCTTTTTCAGATTTACAGAGGAAAAGAAAGGAAGTGGCTCAAGAAGTATCTTCTTGAAAATAAATCAGTGTTTCCTCCAGAGTTGGAAAAAGGCTCAGGCTGTTGATTGACTTGGAGATAACAGGACAACTTGTAAAGTGAGGCATATATAAAATGTATGCAATATGTATGGCAGGTGGTAGCAATGTTTTCACCCAATTACCATCTTAAATCTAGTGCCAGATCCACTGGGGAATGCCCAAGAATACAGGCCTCTCCCACTCGATGCTTTGTACACAATAGATATTCAATAATATTTGTTTCCTTTCTTTGGTCTCAGAGGACTACAACTCCATTGCAAGTCCTCTTTCAACCCCCAAGGCCATGAATTCTAGAAGCACAACTCATGCAAAGGCTGTAGATCTGATTCTCATATCTTGTCCCTTTGTGATCAGAGCCAAGTTCCCTCACCTGCCTTTGTCACACTGGAACTGGCCTAACTACTTGGCTGCTATGCTTTTTCCCAGAACTTTTTAAATCAATTTAAAGGATTTTTAGATCTATTTCTTAAGGCATTTTGTAATGTCTTCTTCACTTCAGGGAAAATGTGATTTCTTGCTGGATATAAATATACCTTAGACAGAGAAGAGTCCTAGGTTAAGTGTGAAATTGGCCAGCAGTAGGACAGTGTTTTTCTTCTCTCTTCACTCTAGGACCTACCCATCCCCTTTCTGGGTGCCCTTAAAGGAACACCATAGCACAATTGCAATGAAAATAACAGTGCAAGATGTAGTAGGAAAGGATACTAATGCAGTGTGGTAGAGATAGTGGCTTCCCACAATAGCAGGAGGGATGCTTAGGAGGGTAAATGTACCAGAGCCATACCACCAGGAGCTGAACAAGAAGCCCTTGTCAGATCTTAGAACCTAGAAGTCTTCCAGATCTCATTGTTGGAAAATGCACAAGGCAGAGTAATGGGCCTGGGTTGTTGTCATGAATTCCTCCATGATAGAACAAGGACAGAAGGGAACAACTCACATATGGGAACAACTTAGGTAGAGAGATAGGGGTCAGGATGGTTAGTCTTGAGGCCAAGGGACATCTTTCTTTTTTTTTTTTGTGGGTACCGGGGGGTCAACCTCAGGACCTCCCGTGCCAGCAGGCGCCCGGGCAGCTGAGCGATATCACCAGCCCTTTTTTCGTATGTGGGTTCCGGGAGGGGAACTCGGGCCCTCGTGCTTGCCAGGCAGGCACTTATGCCGCTGAGCCATCTCACCGGCCCCAAGGGACATCTTTCTAAGAGGCAGATTACATCACACAGAGGAATCCACGAATTTGATTGAGGTCAACATTTAGGAGGATTTTTTTTTTTTTTTTTTGTGGGTACCAGGGGGTCGACCTCAGGACCTCGCGCGCCAACAGGCGCCCGTGCCGCTGAGCGATATCACCGGCCCCTTTTTCGTATGTGGGATCCGGGAGTCGAACTCGGGCCCTCGCGCTTGCAAGGCAGGCGCTTATGCCGCTGAGCCATCTCACCGGCCCCAGGAGGATTTTCTTGTGCAGCAGAGTTCAGTACTTCTGCCCTGGGTGAATATATAGAAGATTCCATTCCTGGATAGTAATCGAGGCAGTTGTTACCACTACTGCTGCTACTCCCACCATGGCCAACCATGGATATTTGGGTGATGTAACTCATCCATATTGGTATAGCTTCCAAGTGGCAAAGTGGGAATAAATTTCCACAATCTGTCTCTAGACCCCTTTTTTCTTATCCATGGAAATCTTTGCTCTCATCCATGGAAATACAGAGGAACATGAGGAATGAGGAGGAAAGTTATGATGTATGGATTAAACCATAAATGCATATAATAATGGTGCTTGTGTTCCTTTAGGCATTGGAAGTTAGAAGCCAGGGTCTGTTTGGCAGTGCCTATCAAAGAAGACCAAGGGAGCAACAGAGGAAATCAGTTTATTTAAGCTCTAGCTTTCAGGCCCAGAAGGGAAAGACAATTCTAAATCTCACATGATGGCAGTAAGGATAAGGAAGAGGTGAGGAACCGTCAGGACTCAGGTTATCTATGCCCCACCTATCTCACGTCCTGATGGTTCTGGGAACTATATTGGGATGGGACCCGCCAGCATTATGGAACCTGGGTGAGAGTAGCTGAGGAAGTACAAACTAGAGTAATAAATCCAAGGGTGACAGTACCAGCAGAAAGTATGTTCCCACAGGCATGCCAGTGACTGAGAAAGGGCAGACATAGAGGACACCTTACAGTTTTGCTCCCCAAAACCAGACAAACCTTCCTTTTTAGTCTTACTTCCAGGTGCTATTTTCGGGAATTCTGAGAGCCAGGGTATTCAGACTTTACTGAAATTCAGAGAAACTTGAATGCATGTAGTTTGCATCTGGATTGTCCCTCAAAGTGCCATTAGGGTAAAGGCTTGGTCCCCAGCATGGTACTATTGGAAAGTGGTGGAACCTTTAATAGGTGGGGCCTAGTGGGAGGTCTTCAGGCCCTTGGGCATATATCCTTGAAGGGAATAGTGGGACCCCAACCCCTTCCTCTTCTGGTCTCTTTTGCTTCCCAAACATGGTTGCTTTTGCTCTGCCACATGCTCCTACCATGATGTACTGCCTCACCCAAAGCAACAAGGACAACTAACCATGGACTTAAACCTCTAAACTGTGAACCAAAAAACCTTTACTCTTTATAAGTTGATTATCTCAGGTATTTGTTGTAGTAAAAGAAAGCTAACACACGTACCAAAATGTGGGGATCCCATGTTTCATGGGAAGCCCCTAAGTGGAAGTACTACTCTGCATAGCACATTCCTGGAGCTGCTCCATTTTGACCCCATCTATCTGACCTGATAAGTCTCCTAGACTCTGTAAAAAAGATATGGCATCTTCATTTTGCATGTCATTGACTCCATAAAACCTAGCATGTTTCTAAAGTTAACAAAATCCTTCAGAAAGCTCAGCTGTTCTGATTTGTGGTGTCAGAACACCAGGTCACTGAGGACAAGCTTAGAGGATTAAAAATAAAAGGAACTTTCAAAGCAAATTGGCCTAATCTGTCTTCTAGGGGAATTTTTCCCAATATAGTGGATTAGGATTTTCCCAAGGAATTAAGTAAGGAAATGGTCTGGATTTGAATCCTGAATTCACTATTTTCTGGCTGTGAGAACTTGAAAAAATTATATACTGTTCTGTGCCTCCATTTTCTCATCTACCAAGTAGAGCTAATACCAGGACTTACCACACAGAACTATTAGGACAAATTCAGCAAACTCATAAAAAACACTTAGAAACACATTTTCCATGTAGTAGACATCGTGTGAGTGCTACCTCTAATGGCCAAGTGATATGACCATGGGAAGTATACTTCTCATCCTGGACTTTTGTGTAAAATACTTCTGCCCCTTCTCCTAGGGGTAGACTGAAACTCATTAATGGACTAGTCACCAGCATCAAGGTGCCATCTTGGAATACCATCAGCTCCCAGAGTCCCCATTGCACTCTTGCTACCACATCCTCTGGTGTGCTGCCTAACTGCTCTATGTGTATTTGATGTATGGGAGAGGTTCAACAACCCTGGGATTTCTAGCTGCCAATGAGGCAGCATGCGATGTGTTATTTTATTCCTCTCCAGAATTAATCCGTTGATAACCATGTCTTTATACTGAAAGGTGGGCTTTAGTAGCAACTACTTCATGCCTGTTGTAAGCACCCATTATGACTCACAAGGAAATTCCACGCCCTGATCTCCACAACTGTGATTACGTGGCAAAAGGGATGTTAAAGATGTGATTAAAGTTACTGTTGACTTTAAGATAGAGACCAAAAAGATGGGGAGACAATCCAGGATTATTTGAGTGGGCCCAATGAAATCACTCCAGTTGTGGGTAAACTATAAATAGCAGAATCAGTAAAGGAAATCAAGAGAAATGAAGGGGAAGCAAAAGAAATTTGACATGTTGTTGTTGACTTGAAGATGGAAGAAGACATATGTCCATAAAGTGAGAACCTCAGTGCCACAATGTAAGAAAGGGAATTCTGGGGGCCGGTGAGATGGCTCAGTGGCATAAGCACCTGCTTGGCAAGCGCGAGGGCCCGAGTTCAACTCCCGGAACCCACATACGAAAAAAGGGCCGGTGATATCGCTCAGCGGCACAGGCGCCTGCTGGCGCGCGAGGTCCTGAGGTCGTCCCCCGGTACCCACAAAAAAAAAAAGAAAAAAAAAAAAAAGAAAGGGAATTCTTCCAACAACCATTGAGGTAGGAAGAGAACCCTGAGCCTCAGATGGCAACCATAGGCTATATGACTTTGCCTTTAGCTCAGTGAGAACCTAAGTAGAGAATCTAGCCATGCTATCACAAACTTCTGACCTATAAAAACTGTGAGATAACATATACATATTGTTTTACATTACTAAATTTGTGATTTGTTACAGCAGCAACAGAAGATTTATGCCTTGCTATTGGGATTCAACTTGTGTGTCTGTCATACGGGGGCAAAATATTTTGTCCTTCCTACCTTATGGGGCTGTTCTGAGGACAAAATGATTTATGGAACCTAAGAGTGTTCTGCAAAATTTCAAGTCAAACAAAGGTTAGATGCTCCAAGAGAAAAAAGATATATATTTTGAAGCAATTAAGAACTTATAGCCTATTATATTTCCCATGAGAAGAACTCAGTGTTTGAAGGCCTGCCTCTCCCCTAGAGTAGTAGTAGAGCAAAACAGAAACCAGACAACTTAAAGGACACTATTTCCTGCCTATGGACATGGTATGCCATTTCTCTGAGTCTCAATAATATGGGGATGACATACTGCATAAGGTTCAAATGAATAAATGAGTATGAACATGTGATGGAGACAAAGCTTCCAGATGGAAACCCTATCATTCCTCCCCAGTGTGTGGCCTGCTGCTGGAAGCAGGTATCTAGACTCTGGTATACTGATCACGCCAAAAAAGTAGGGTTGAAATACCTTTGTACTGGCAATATGAGCACCTGTTTTCTGCCTTTGGCTTTGGTGTGTGCCCTTAGGCAAGTACCTTTCCCTCTTTCGAGTTTGTTTCTCCATCTCTAAGAGGTTAATTTATAGCCAATGGTATTCAGATAATGGGCATCAGACTCAAGTTAAAGAGATGGTGGGGGAACAATAGTTTACCTCTTTTATACATCCCTTCTATCCCCCAAAATCCTATCTCCTAAAAGGCAGAGTTAGTCTTATTAGATCATGCAAAGATCATGGTATTAGATCATGGTACATGAGTTGATTTCTCAAGTATGGTTTGAGGCCACTGCATCTCAAAACAGTATGGATGTTCTATTTTATAAGAACTGGCTAATTTTGAGTTCTTGAACTAGTCGTGTCCCGTCTAGTACCTTGAAGTTCCCATTAAGTTGCTTTGCCATTACTGTGAAATTTCCTCCCAGAATACCCCTTCTTATGTGAACTAAAGATTGTTAACTATGGCCAAAGACCAGCAGAGTTGTCTGTTTTCATTATAATGAAGACTTTGGCAAAATTCACACCTGAGAATAACAGAATATCAAAAGTGTAAAAGCCCTTTGAATTACCTGGTTTAAAGATAAACAATTTGAAGCCTAGAGAGAGGGACTTGCTCAGCATTGCAGGGAGCCAGTGAGAAAGCTCGATCAGGACCCCTGAAGCTCTTAAAAGGAGTTCTTTCTAACTGCCCCCCTGTTGCCTTTCCACTGTTTCTACCGCACAGAATTTGAAAGCCAAGTAACTTTCAGTTATTCCCTAGGCTGGTTTCATTATTGAGGTGCAGAAACTTCATTCACTTTCACCAAAGCACAAGGACATGTGCAAAGCAATGCAAAAAGCAGGCAGCTATGTACTCAAGGTTTGTAACCACTCTCAACTTACAAGATCAGCCTTATCCAGTGCTTCTCAGAATTCAGTGTACATAGGAATCTCTTGGAGATCTTAAAATATAGACTCTGATTCTAGATGTCTAGGATAGGTCCTGAGAACGTGCATTTCTAAAAAGCTGCCAGGCAATGCTGATGCCAAGATCACATTTTGAGTAGCAAGACTTGCAGATGTTTTTATCAATCCTATTTCTCAGCATATTCTCCTTTATCTTTAGGACTCATTTTTTCTACTACTGGAGAGCAGTAGAAAGTCCTGTGTAGCTTCCAGTCCTGAATTTTTATCAATTCCTAGTGTGTAATCTTGGGCAAATCATCTCTCATCTCCCTGAACCCCCACCTTCCTTACCTGTAACACAGGACTGTCAGTTATCACACAGTGATGTTGTGAGGCCTTAGGGAATGACAAGGCCATGATTCAAACTACATACAGCAGATTGAGCTTCTTAGGTCCAAAAAGAATTCTGTGCCTAGGTTTCCTTAGATTTGTAAAAGATAATCTGAGCAGTAGGTAGTAGCTGTACCATTGTGCCTGATATGCTCAAAGACTATTTCCATGATAAAACTGCACATGAAGGCCATTTATACTAGACAGTCTGTATACTTTATTGAAAAACACATGAATGGGCCCCAGTATATCATTTTTTTCCTAATTTCACACATATGTTTCACATAGGTAGTCTTTTGAGTTCTCTATTAATGTCCTTGGCACCACTGCTTCATTTTTTGGTGAAAATGAAGACTTTGCTTCATTAAAAATATCTCAAGTTATCTTGTTTCTCTCTGCAACTTTTTGTTTCTGAAGGCTTTTGTGGGCTTCTAATGTGTCAAGGCCACTTGTCTACAGCTACTTTAATAGTAGCATCATTGATCTACATTCTCTCAAAAGACAAAATTTTTTCTAGTCACAGAACTACTCATCTATTACTTTATTTGTTCTAGTTATTACAAAATCAAGGAACTTCTTGAAAATGGAAAGCTACCTCCCCTTGATAGTATTTTAGAAATACTTTACATGACAGTATTTTACTATTGAAACTGGATGCCTAGTTTTGCCTCTCAGTGGTGTGACATCCCCCACACACCTTCTTTTAAACTTCAAAAATAAAAATTCAGTAACATTTCTTTTTTTAAACCGCCTCATGACATTTGTTGTCACCACGGAAAAACTTTGCAGGGCCATGATGCCAAGTCATCAAATACCACAGAGGCACAGGAACCTTTTCTGCTTCTCAAACTTCATTATAGGGGGTCACCAATATCCTGCACTAAAGTCGTACATGCTATAACCTTGGCAAAGTATTCTCAAAGTACAGAGACATATATAAGGACCTTTTCCCTTTGAAAACTGGGTAAGCTTTTAAGGAAAATCATTACCAAATGGGTAAACTGAAGGTGAAGAGAAAGCCCAACTTGGGAATATCTTTCAGCCAGTTTTCACTCCCCTGTAAAGGACTTGCATCTCCTCCCTACCTCAAATGCTTACCTTTTAATATTATGTTAAGCAGGCAAGAGGCAAGAGTCATACCAGATCCAGTAATATGGCCTCTGTTCAAATGCCTACCTCACTGTGACAAAGGGAAAATAGCACGGGGTAGAGAGTCAGAGATTCCTGGATCCAAATCATACTTCTATTATTTACTATCTATGTACCCTTGTGTGTGTTATTTAAGCCCACTGGGCCGTAATTCCTTTATCTGTAAAATGAGACGAGTACTTGCATGATTGTTATAAGGATGAAATGAGATAATGTATGTGAAGCATCTAGCACTTAGTAGATACTTAATAAGTGTTAGCTTCTTTATTATCACTGCCAGTTCAAGAGCTGCAGTCCACCCATTGGCAGTTTCTCTAACCTACTGGCCAAGGTTGCTGATATTTTCCTATAGAAGCCACTATCTGATTATCACCATCTTGCTATAACCTGTTCTGAATGACCATCCATCAAGCCTAGGCCAAGCCAATCTCACCCCCAAAGAGCCTGCCTCTCCTTAGAAGCTTTTGCCCTTTAAATCAGAGTGCCAATGGGAGACACTGTGGTATATTTTTTAGGGATAGCCCAGAGCAGGGTCAGAGCTAGCCGGTCACTGTTCTCTGGCTTTCAGTGAGACTAGTGCCCCAGTCTCTCCAGGCTAGCTATGTTCTAGGCAACACAACAATCTCCTTGCCAAGTTTCTGGATACCTCTTCCACTGGGACTGCAGTACCTTTCTATGCCTTTCAATGATACTCCAGTATTTGTAGTGGTGATTGTGGCATTTTCCCCCAAGAAAAACCGAAGTCAAACCATATCTCTACCATCTTCAAAGGTATTAAGGTTCCACTGGCCACTCCTTCTGTGGCCAAATTCTGCACACCTAACTACTTTAGTTAGTCATAACAACAGGTCACCAACTAGGGCTCAACAAGAGGTCAGCAAGCCTCACAGAGACCACCTTTGGGAGTAAGCAACAGATGGAATGATGGCCACTTGGCCCTCTTGCTCCTGATTTCTTAGCAACATAGCCTTTGAGACTGGGTAGAAAGAGTTCACTGTGGCCATGTGGGCACGTCTTGATTTAAAATGGTATCAAGTTTCTACTTAATTATGTTCACAAAGGCTTTTACTGTGTTCGGACATGTTCTTAACTCATGAATAAATATTTTTGGAGTCCAGTCTTAAAAGTGACTACCACCTTTCAGTAGCACTGTCCCAAAGGCATGTAGGTTTGGACATATGTGCTTTTTCCTCCCCCTCACCAAGTGAACTAGCAGGGCCTTGCCAGAACACAGCAAGTTGGAAAGTCCTTTCTCTTATACTGGACCACATTATAATTACATAAACCCTAAAGACAGGATATGGCCCATGCATCCAAAGGGAACATAAACTCTGACACACTTTCTAGCAGCTTCCCTTTAACAAACAGGATCCAGAAAGGTTTATTCCTCAGATTTCTGATCCACTGCACTGATTTTTATTTAGTTCCCTTACAGTGATTGAGATGATAAAGCGGCAGCAAATATGTGGGGCTCAATAAAGATGGTAAAGCCAAATCCCCAAAATAATGACCAGAAGAGTCACCAAACATCAGGATCTTTGCTATGTAAGTGTGGTGTAATAGAAACAACCTCTTTTAGGAGCCTGGGGACCTGGGATCTTATTTTGCTGTGGTCACTAACTTTCCTTTGCCAGTAAACTAGGCTAGTGGACTAAATGCTTTTGAAAGGCCCTTCTAATAAAGTACTTTATGGGTACTAAAAAGAGTCTTTTATCTCAGGGATTGTGCTTCTGAACATTTATTGGGTCACAGGCTCATTGGAAATTCTTCTGCCCAGAAAAGGCATATTGTCATGGAATTATGCATATCATCTCAGGGGCATTATGGAATTCTTGAATCCATGGGCACTGGGTTAAGAACTGTTTTTTTTTTTTTTTTTTTTTTTTAGAAGATAAAAAGAGCTTATCGACAGAAGACAAAAATGAAACAACAGCAATAGCTGCTTCATCTCAACCCATTTTAACAATTTTTCCTAGCATTTGACCCAAGAATGGAACTCCTACAGGACAAAGTCTGCTTCTTTAAAGAAATGTTTTCTAATTTTGTTTTTTTGGTTTTTTGTTCTTCTTGATTGCTTAGAAAGGAAGCTTTTAAGTGAAGAGGAAGATGGGAGGAACAATAATCCAAATAGAGCTAGACTTTGATATGCAAAATATGTTTTGCAGATTTGTCCTAAGTGGCTGTATGCAAGAGCAGGTAGGCCACCTTCTTAGTTCACATGGGAGGAGGATCCTGTGGGGGCATCACCCATGCCATCTAACCCCACAGGAGAAGACAGGTTCTTGGCAACATGTTGCAGCACCAGAACACCAACCTGGCACCAGTGTCCATATCCTAAGTAAGAGACACGTTACGATTCTCCAATGTTCAGCAAACATTCCTACTCCCCGCCAACCAAGGTAAGCAATGGCCCCAACTCAAGTGGCCTTTAGTTGAGTGAAAGCCCCCTGAGATGAAGCTTTAGCCCTGAATCTTTCCAAATTCAATGGCCTTTTGAGGAAGCAGGAAGTTCAGAAAGATTTGAAAACTAGGCTCCCCTCTTTGACTCATCAGTGGATATCTTGGTTTTGGCAGAGGGAGTCCAGCCATTTCACAGTGTTGTAGGAGCTCAGGATAGACCTTCTGAGGGGATGAAAACAGAATACAAAGGAGAAATAAACACGCGTCTAAGACATGTGCCCCTTATTTTATGAATTCCCAGAGCCTGAAGGTGAAGGGCCAGGAAGGAGCTGCTCTTCAGCATGAAATGATTCAGCATACAAGGGTTTGAAGTAGACCCTTTCAGAACCTGGAAAGGGTCCCCCAAGGCCAAGCTTTTAAAATCTGAAAGGGAAAGAAAAGAGTATGGAATTAACATGACTGGCTAAACACTTAATAGCCACTGAACTACGAGGCCTCTCTTGGTATGCAGCTAAGCCGACAATTGGTAGCTAATCTGCTGAACAACAGAGGCTGGCTGGGGAAAGGTCCTTACAGCTCAGATCCCATGAAACAGTTCTAAGATGGTGCTATAATCAGAGCTGGAGATTTTATGTCTTTGCTTTCACTCCGATTCCCAAAAAGCTTACCAAGGAAAGTAGAGGTCTGATATTGGGACTTCTGAGATTATTCCCACCTGCATCATGACCATTTTTTTTCAATGGGCCTACAATATCTCTAATATTCTTTTTACTGGGACTTCACCTTTATGGGGGCCAAAAAAGATTATTTACCCATGGAGCTCTGAGGATTGGCAGAGATAGGAAGAAAAGGAAGACTAAGGATCACATGGCAAGACAATCTCCAGATACTTTGGTCTCATTTATGTGTACATTAGTCCATATCATATCAGAAATCTGATAAGCAATCAGAACTCCAAGGTAGAGAAAGGCATTTCCCTGGCATCCAATTATCCTATGATCTTGGCAAATGACTTACATTTCTCTGAACTTCGGTTCATTTATTTGAGTTTGAACATATATTATCCTCCTTACTTCTGGCATGTGATTTGCATGGAACTGGATAATGGATATGAAAGCACTCTGCATTAGGCAAATATAAAGGACTAAGGATGAAGGTTCAGGTGGGTATTACTGAAATAGTTATACGGTCTGAAAGGATGAGGTCCCTCTACAGACACTGAGGTAGGCCTCTTGATACCTATTACAATACCAAAAAGGAAGTTTCTGGTTTCCTTATGGATCTAACAGCTATCAGAGTTAGGTTCCAAAAACTCATTTTACAGACCAAGAAACTGAAATTTAGAAAAGCACATGTACTTGCCCAAAATATCACAGACTAGGATTTCTAATGGATCCAATTCAAAGGCAATCCATAAAGCTACACTATAGTTCAGCTGGGGGAGAAAGAAAGGAAAGGGGAAGGTGACTTAAATCACATAAAACTCAGAATTTAAAGGAACTAATTTTAAGTGTCATGCAATTTTAGAGTAATGAACTGAGGCATGGAGGTGAGTTCCTACTCTCTGGATTTACATGGTAACCCAGTCCTCAAAAATTCAAATCCCATAAAGAAGGCTCATTGAACAAGATTCTGTAATCGGGGGTAGAGACTACATACCTGTGGCCTCAACTCTCATCTCCAGGAAGTCTGCCTTGAGAACTGTGGGCAAAAGAAGAAAGATATCTTAATAAGACTCTAGAACAAGACAGGAAAGGCAAAGAAAGGAGACGGGGAAGTCCTCCAGGCCAATGTTAAACAAATCATTTGAAAAATGGGAAAGTGATTCTGTCCAGATGTTTTACAGCATATTTACAGTTCGCCAACTTCTCTGGGAGATTTAGAGAGCCCAGTGTTCTACACACAAAAACACCTTTCAGGTGGCAGAATAATCCTTTAAGAACCAGACTATGGGAGGCTAGGAGACCCTAGAGAATTTGCCCAAGATCACAAACTGCATTCTGTGATCATCTCTAATAGTGAGAAGAGCAAGAGGGCAGGGCAAGTACCATGTAAAAGATGAATCTTTCTTCATCTTGAAGACTAATCCAGCCTTACCCAACCTCTTGATGTATTTAGATTAATCCTAAATTACACTTGTCTGGGGACAACTGGGAGGAAGAGACAATCCTGGAGAATAAATTCCCCTATAGTATGAAGAGGAAAATCCCACACAACAGCTGGTCCCTACAGCCATGTCCTCAGCCTTCTGTTTTTCTATTCTCTCTTGAAACTGTTTATATCTATTACCTGAATGATCTTATTCTTGTCCATTATTACAATTATCACCAAATATTAGGGGCCTTCTCCCAAAGTGCTACTACTCATATTCTTATTGTAGTATATTTGGATGCTCCCCACTGGAGTTACACAGTAGCTGTCCTCAACAGTTCTACCCCACACATCTATGGAGGTCATGCCCCAACTACTAGTCTAAATCACAGTTACACACTGGATACCTCTCCTTGGATGTTCCACAATGTCTTCAAAATCACTATGCAAAATCTAGCACAGTAGGTTTCTCATGAAATGGTACAGAGGACATTTCACAGTCACAGAACAGCTTATGCAACACAGGTTCAGAAGTGATCAGTGTTCCACTTTGGCTAGAACATTTGAGCAAGTAGAGGGAAGGTAGGCTGAAGGTGAGACCAGGAAAATGGATTGGGGTCAGATCATGAAGTTCTTGTACAACATATTAAAATGGTTTCTCATGAAATCTGCTTTTCTATGCTTATTGTACCATCTATTTATCTGCCCAAGATACTCTTTTCTCTTTCACAATCCTACAGTATCCCACCATTTGAAAAGTCATCAGGGCCATAATGACCCTATGTCAAACTTGTCATTTCTACAGCATTCCCACTGCCAATGCCACAGGCCAAGACTTCGTCAGCTCTTGCCAGGATGATCAGTTTCCTTATTGGTCTCCCTGCCTCCAGTCTTTATTCTCCAATGTGTCTTCTCATTACCACCAGAGAGATCTTTACACAATGCAGTCATTTCAGAATACGTACTGTCATATTTAAGCATCACCTATGATCTCCTCTCCAATGAACTACAGTATAAAGACCAAACACCTTAACATGTTGTATAAAATCTTCATGATCTGATCCCAATCCATTTTCCTGGTCTTACCTTTAGCCTACCTTCCCTCTACTTGCTCAAATGTTCTAGCCAAAGTAGAACACTAATCAGAAAAACTTCTGAACCTGTGTTGCATAAGCTGTCCTGTGACTGTGAAATGTCCTCTATACCCTTCTTATCTTGATGAACTTCTACTGATTTTTTGTTTTCCCCAATATTATTTTTTAGCTTTTATTTTTAAAAATATTTATTGATACTTATTTGTAGTACATTATGGTTACATTCATCATGGGGAGATGGTACATATACATGACATTTAAAAATGGTGAAACTGTGTTTATCTACTCATTTTTTAGTTAAATTTAAAAGTTGTTGTAGAAGGGACTAGAATGAGGGAGTGGTGTCATTCAACTGTCATTCTACCATTAGGTATGTAAATGGGAAGCAAAAGGGACAAAAACAATGGTTAAACAGATCATTTTCATCACAGATGGGAGAAAAGGTTGGCAACAATGACTGGATAGGATTGACTGTTGACTAGCCTGAGGACCCTGCTCAGTAGCCTGCATGTGGGTGCACTGATGGAAGTGATGGTTACATGGTGGAGGCCTAGATAGAAGGAATGCTTTCCATAAGTTGATGCTGAGTAGGAGGAGTCTATGGGAACATGGATTGGTGGCTTATGACAGCATAGCCAGTTGGGTCTTACCTACACTCCTTCCAAGCTGGAATCTGGGGATAAAGAAAAGGATTAACAGTAGGTTCTAGAACAGTGATGATGAACGTTTTAGAATTTTCAATGATACAAATAGCCTACTGCAACATGCATGCCATAGGTTCACCACCACTGTAATAGAAGCTAGGATATAAGGTAGGTACAGTGCTCCTTTAGCCTGAAGTGCCTGCTTTGACCACAGCCTCCTTAGGTTGTGGTTGGTCTAAGGATTCCCTGTGCATTGGCTAATAAATTACACCCCATTTACAGTGTTCCCAATCTTGCCACATTTGTAACACCAGTTTGGCTATAGCTTTCCTACTAGAAGTTTGCCTGCCCTAAAGATTCTACTGGACTAGTTCATGTGTCTTCCATATTCTCTTCTCCATGCCTTGATTCCTTGTTCAAGGGTACAGATCCATCCCCAATAGTTTTCTGTGTATTTCTACTTTCATTTCAAACCCTAGCCCAAATATCATCTCCTTTAAATTTTTTTCCTTTAGGCATGCCCGGTTCATTCTGTTCATTCTAGTTTATTTCATACAATTTTATTGGTATTTATTTCTCAAATGACTTATCCTAGGGAAGGAGGGAAGACCACCAAGTAGTCCTGCTTCTAGCTGCATGCCTTATTAGGAATATTCAGTAGACCCATGCTTGCTTGCTCTCCCACTCTCATCTTCCTTTTTTTTCCTTCTTTCATTCTCAAAGTAGACATTCGGTTAAGCATGCTTTTAAAACCTCCTACGTGAAAATTTTTATCTTCATGCTATTGGTAAGAGAAATCTGGGGCCTTGATGTTACTTTCATCTATTTAGGTAAAATAAACACCAATTTATTGTCTAAGGAGAATCTATCCCAGCCTAGAGCTCACTGCGAAGTAGCACTAAGGTGACCTGCTGTGCATAATCAAACCTGGGTAAGTCAGGTCCTTCAGTTTTGACTAGAGGTTGTCAAACTTATCTGAATTCCACTGCTGGAAAAGGCACATTGTTCTGCTTTTAACTTACCACCTAGAAGAGTTATATTCCTATTAGTTGTTAGAAAACACAATTTCAAACTCTCTGATTAGTAATGGCACAAACTCCCAGAAGACACCCTGAAGGCTAAGTCCGTAATCATTTTTCCATGTGTTCTAGTTCAAAGGGTCCCAAATGTCCTGGCCTTGGACAGTCTATACCAGCACTTGAGAAGTTTTAAGAACATATGTTAAAAAGGAAGGAACAGAGGGAGGAAGGGAGGTAAGGAACAGGAAAAGAGGGAGGAGGGAAGGCATAAAACAAGCAAAAATTTATTCCTAGGCTTTGCTCCTAGAGATTCTGTTTCAGCAGGTCTAGAGTGGAAGCCAGTAATCTGTAATTGCTTTCCTCCAAGTTTTCTAGGTGATTAAAACATGCAGCCTGTGTGAGAATCATTACCTGTGTCTACTATTTACCTTTGAAATGGAAGCCATGTTTACTCTGAGGGTGTTTATGGTAGAATGATGTATTCCACATGTCCCTGTCAGCTGTCATTTTCAAATATAATGGAGTCTAGAGACTTCCTGGAAGATGGTAGAGTGCTAAGCAGCAGAGAAAGAGCCACTCTGAGATTTGCTGTCTACACACTGTAATATAGCAACTCGAGGAAGAAAAGAAGGAGGGAAGTAGGTCCCCTGGACCCAGGAAGGATCTAAAGCAAGAAATGAAGCCCACAGGGAGAGTGAAAAAAGAAACTTCAATGAAGAAGAAGGAGGTAGCCAGCGGCACCTTCTCCCTGAGTCAGGACTCACTGCATGGGAGGAGCAGTTCAAACCTGCGGACACACGGTGACTTCTGACAACCCCAGAGGCCTCCATGGAGAGATGCATCAGTGGAAGGGAGCAGTGGACATGAAGGACTGCATTGGCTGGTGGTGAACTATGTGGAATCGGACATCCCGTGAGAGAGGGTGATTGTCTGGGAGCCATCTTGGAGAGGGGCCAACTGAGCTTGGAACTCAGAACAACTGCTGGGTCCATCTAGTGGTTCCCAGCTGAGTTCAAGCCCACAGAAGGTACACTGACTACTGAAGGCTGAATGGGTCTGGTCCCAGCCTCACGCCCAGAAATCAGCCTGAACTTCAGGGGAAATAAAGATGTAGGCTTGCTGAGATTATCCAATACCTGCTGTAAAGTACTGCTGGCTTAAATCATGGATCTGGACTCTGTCTGCATATGTTGTCTACCAGTGATAGCAGAAACAGACCTTGAAGTGGACTTTCTCTCTCTCTCTCTCTCTCTCATTTTGTTTTTCTTTGTTCATTGTTGTTGTTTTATTTCCCTTCTTTGTTTGATCTTGTTTTTATATGAGTGTGAATGTGGTTTCTAGTTTTTTGTTGTTGTTGTTCTGTTCTGTTCTTCCTTTTATTTCTTCCCTCTTTCCCTCCTGTCTTCTGCACCAGTTTCCCAAAGTTTGTATGATCCTCCTTTGTCCTCCAGCCTTGCTTTTAATCTCTTCCTCTTCTTCTATCTCTGTATTTTTCTCTTAACCCCTTTAAAATTTTCTTCCCTGAGGGTAAAATTGGTACATTGAGGGCTTATTTACTGCATATAATTTTCTGGACTGTTTTAGATTTTGTTATATAACCACAAATCTAGTTCATATGAAAAGGTGGCAAATTAATGGTTACCTAAGTTTGTCATTTTCTAGGCTGTGTTTGATACTATTGTTATTGCTGATTGTACCGCTTTAGCCAAAGTGACATAATTGTTCTAACCATCTGTTCTTCTTGGTATACCAAGACTGAGATTGCCTAAGGGTCACAGAAAATACTGTGGGCCAGTGCCAAAGAACCAGGGGCTGGGCCAAGCAGGCAGCAACTTCTCATCTCCAAAAAATTGAAGCGGTAGGATCTTGCAACAGACTCAAAACCCAAAAACCAGCTACACTTGGAAGACACCTCTGAAAAGCAGTCATTTCCTAAAGGTTCTCAATACTAGCAATAAAGCAACTCGCCATAGGCAATTTACAAGCATCAACCCAGGAAATAAACTAAAAAAAAAATTGAAAATGAAAAGACACTTAAACAAAATGCTACTCCAGACATGCAGTTCACCAAAGGCAAACCCAGGGGGCAATGAGGTAGGAAAATCCAAAAGCCATCTGCTTGGCCTCTCTGAAGTGGTAACAACAAAGCAAATGAATGAGGGTTTAGAAAAAAACCAAAATCAGAAATAATTTCTCAGATAACTTCAGAGATGGTGACATAATGAAAAACATGCTTAGTGACTCTAGAGCAGATACAGATAAAAAAATAGAGGAGCTTAGGAAAATAATGGAAAACATGAATGGCCAACATAGGAAAGAAATATAATCCATAAAACAGATTCAAGCATATATCCAGGAGACTAAAAATTCCATTGAAATATCCACAGCAGAATAAACCAATGTGAGAACAAAATCTCAGACATAAAAGACAGGCTTGCAGTTAGTGATCATGAAAAGAAAGATCTCTTAAAAATAGCAAGGAGCCATGAGAAATCAATCTAGCAGCTGCTAGATGATTCAAAGAAGAATAATATAAAATTGATTGAAATCTATGAAAAAGCAGGAGATAGCACAAATGACATAAAAAAAACCTGTTCACAGACATCATGGCAGAAAACTTCCCTGGCAGGGAAAAAGAATTTGACATACAGATAAGTGAGGCATACAGAACTCCAATTACCCATGATCAAAAAAATCTATAGCAAGGTATATCATAGTCAAGATTCCAGAAATTCAACACAAGAAAAGAATATTAAAAGCTGTTAGAGAAAAGAAACAAATCACCCATAAAGGAAAGCCCATCAAAATTACAGCTGACTTCTCAACACATACCCTCAAAGTCAAGGAGACCTTGAAGTGAGGTATTTCAAGTCCTAAAAGAAAATAACCTCTGACCCAGATTGATATACCAGCAAAACTATCTTTCAAATATAATGGGGTCTAAATAAGCAATTTTAAAAACTGACCTACACTGGGTATAAAGTTTTTATAGTACAGATTTGTGTGTCTGTGTGTGCATACATGTGTATGAGCATGTGCAGATATGCATGTCTGTGAGACAGAGAAAGAGGAACAGAGAGAAACAGATGAAGAAATTAAGAGGCAAAAACAATATAACAGATATAGAGACAGACTCTAGGAGAGAAAAACAGGCAGGAATAGTGACACAAACAGAAACAGATATAAAGACAAAACAAATAAAAGACAGTGAGAAAGACACATACAGTGAGAAAAAGTGGTTCACAGAGAAATAGAGAGACAGAGACAAAAACTAAGACACAGTGAGACAGCAAAAGACGTGGAGAGATAAAGTTGGAGGTGGGAGAGAATATGATAACTACAGAGAAATAGAAAAAGAGAAGGTAAGAATGAAACCCAATGGGAAGCTCATGATGCATTATTAAAAATGATTTGATTTCTCTGCTGTTGCTTGTGTCCTTACCTTCCTGTTTTCCGGGAAGCTGTTTCAAAGAACCTGGTCCTGGAGGCCACACTGCAAACAGAAGCCAGTTCAGTCTCATGAGTTGTTCTGGAATACATATGAGAACCGAGGGCAAATAGAAAGGACAGGAGACTCTGAACCAGATAGGTTACCAATGCTAGGTCCTGCCTTTGTTGGCAGAGGGCTTGGGTCGCAGGAGCAATCCAGTATCAGAATGGGAAATGGCCCAGAGTCCATAGGCAAAGCCATAGATAACATCCTTCCTTCCCTGTTGGTCTAGAATGGTCCTAAACTTGTTGCCCATTTAGGATTTTCTTCAGGAGAATTAAGTGAAAATAGTCTGTTTTTGTTTGTTTGATTCAAAGTGTAATTTTTGGCATTTTATAAATATACTTAGCTAATTAGTTAAAGCTGTGGAGGCTTTGTTCTTTCCCCAATCTTAGAATTATGGAAAACAAGAGACACATGAAAAAGAAAGATCAGGAGGCAGTATGCAGAGAAAGGATCCCAGTCACTGACTGATGACAGATCAGCCAGACTGGTTGTAGCCATCAAGGTTGGTCCTTGAGCACTGCTGTGGTCCCATGCTAGCGTTCCTTCCTTGATTCCTTGGCTTGCAGCCCAGCCTTAGGAAGGCCTTCCAGATGTCAGCTCAGCTTCTACCCTGTGACAAGCTCTCTGGAGAATTTGAGTCGTTTTGGAAGATTTTAAAAAACTGTACTCTTTGCTAAAGAAAAGAAAAACCTCAAGCACAAGTGCAATGAAAAATTTACTCATTAAATTATTTTAAAACCAGTATTGACAGCAAGAAATTTCCAGAACCAAGTGAGCTAAAAACAAAAAGTGATTTTATCACCTTACAGGGCAGCTAAGAAAAATGGGTCTCCTAGCAGGTACTAAGATTCAAAATCTTCATCTTTAAAGGATCCTTCAGTCTTTGTTATTGAGTGGAATACTCCCAACAGGCCTGGCCTGTGCTAGTCATCCAGATGCCAAAGTGAATGATGTCCCTGGGTTGTGCACTTAGCAGTCATAGATAGTGATCTTGAAGGCATTCCTGGTGGCCTATGACAGACCTGAGATCAAGTTCAAGAACAATGCTACTTACACAGATGATGGGATTTCCCCTGCATTGCCAACCACAATCTCTGGCTTTGGTTCAGGCTTTTGGGGAGTCGCTCCCCGGCAAGGAGGGTCTGGGGGCCTCACTGGGGGGCGGATGATGGTTGGCTTTTCTCCTGGAGGCCGCACTTTGCTGAAACTGTCAGCATCCCCTGGAAGAGAGAACGCCAGGGACTTGAATAATTAGCCAAATGGAACACTACTCATGAGCCAATATTGGAGTTACCTGGGTCACCTTCCTTAGCCCCCACTTCTTCTTGGTTATTACCAACTGTCTTTTTCTTTTTGTAAGTCTTCTAGCAGCTGCCCCTTCAGAAAGTCTGTTTGAATCCCAGCTCTGGAACTTCATACCTCTTCGGTTTGTCATATAATTTCCTAAATCTCAGTTTCCTCGGTTATATAACCAAGATCAATACTACATTATTCGACAGAGATCTTGGGAGAATTAAAGTAGGTAATAATACGTTTAGTACATGCCAGGCATATAGTAGGTGCTTAGCAATGGATGATGAATTTGAATTTGATATATGTATCATTACTGAAATACCAGTCTTCTCTTAGGCCTAACTCACCTAACTCACCTTCCTGCCTCCACATCTCTGGTTTCCAGGTCATTTGGTACAAAACAAACATTTTTTATAAAATGGTTCTGGCAGAATTATGATGAAACAGATATACATTGTCAGTGGCACTATAAACTGGGTTCATTCTATCTAGTTACTCATCAATCATTCCAAAACAATGTGTATGAAATATAAAATCATATATATGTGATAGTTCATACTTGCTGGTCCAGTAATTCTACTGTGAGAGACAGACTCAAAGGAGTTAATCCACAAAAAAAGAAAGAAAAACCAATTGGCACAAAAACATGCATCTTAACAGCAAATAGTCTGATCCAACCACAAAGGCTAACCAAAAAATTTAATTCTTACAAGCATTTAATCAACACATATTATACTGTACATACATTGACAAGGATTTGGACAAAATCAAAACAAAAATATACATATGAATAGGAAGCAAAAAAAATCCACAAAAAGTGCTCATGGCCCGATTAATATTGAAATTTACATATGTGCAACTATGTATTAGTAGATCCTGATATGGAATCTTGATATTCATTTGACTTTTTTCCACAAAAATGTTTAAGGTAAACATAAAATATATTAACTGAACTTGCATGATTCTGTTACACAATTTTCTTTAATCATTTTTATGCTTTTTCCTCTCCTTCAAGACCAAAATACACAGAACAAAGTTCAAGCTCCTTAATATAAATTCAAGGCAGTCCTTGAGGTGGCCATAATTCACCATCTCTGGACTTTACCAGCTGCACTCTACCAAACTGTTCTCCTCACTCTCCCATCAAAGCGAGCCATTGACCCTTGCTTTTTAGTATGCTATGGAAAGTACAGAGTCTGGCCCCGTGCAGATCTAGCTTCTTATTCTACTATTTCCAAACTGTGAGACCCTAGACAGTTACCTCACCTTTTTGACTATCATTACCTCATCTTGGAAATGAGCATAAGGTCCTCCCTCCACACACACACAGATGAATGTAAGAGCTAAATGAGCTGGATTATAGAATGTACCTAGCACATAGCAGGGGTAAGTGTCAGACTGTGCTCTGCTTCTTTCCCTATACATGCCCCTGATCTCATGTCACTTGCATTGCAACCATCATCAGCTCAAATCTCACTCCCTGAACATTCTGGCAGGCATACATAATTTCCATCCATGTAAATGTTCATGAAGTGCTTAAATATTGGTCCATGTGTATGCTTTTTAATTCATCCACCTAGCCATTCTGGTGAGACAGATATAAAAAGAGATAACAATAACATAGTGTGACTGGTTATCTAGAGAAGGAACAAACAAAACATTATTCATTCTCATACATATAAATTCTGTCTCCCCACCTAGTCTGTATCTTACATTTCTGGACATGCCATGCCCCTTAGCGCTTGGGTGGGTACACAGAATTACACCAAAAAAATAATAATCTATTTTTCCAATGAACTATATACTCTTAGGAAACCAAGGTTCAGAAAGGTAAAGCAACTCACCCACAACCATGTGGCTAGATAAGTAGTAGAGTAAGGACTGAAACTCATATCTCTGGTTCCCACATCCACCACTTTTTCCAGTGTCTGTTGTTTTGTTGTTATTATTAATAATATAAAATTACCAATGATAATGGTAAAAAGCAATACCAGCAAATTCTTTAGCTACCTTTTTATTGAATACCTGTTCCATTCCACATACTGCAGTATCATATTTAGTGCTTTGTGTACATTTTTGTTAGTTAATATCAGCCACAATTCTGGAGAAAGTACTATCCTTTTTCTACTCCGAGATAAGAAGTAACCTCATAGTTTATAAGCAAGAGATCCAGGCCTGTCTGATTGCTGAAGTCCATGAAGCCCCAACTACCAGGGGTTTTCAACCCTGGCTACACATTAGGGACATGCAAAAAGCTTTAAAATTATGTAATACCTGGAATCCAACTGCAGAGCTCCTAACTGGGTGCGGCCAGGACATGGGTATATTCAGTGCTCCCCAAGTGATGTGATGTACACCCAAGATTGAGAACCCATAGAACACTGCTAGGCCATAGAACACTGCTTCACAGATTACCTGAACTGACAGTGCTGCCCCATTTCTGCTGGTTACTGAAGTAAGAGTCAGTCAGAAAGGATATACCACACTGTCAGAGCCAGAAAGCATTTCTACCTGAAACCATGACCATCCCAGGGCTATCATTTCTTTGATGAGTGAACCAGGTGACACATATGAAGATAAATGCCATTCATACCCAAGTTACAGCCACATAGAAGCAGATATCAATCTAGGGCCTTAGACAACAAACATCATTAACTCTGTATCCTCCTATGTCCTTTATTTGTAGTGCCAACTTGATGATTCATTACAAGTCAAGTTTGAAATAACTGCAAAAGGTTTTCTTGGCTGGAAGACCCCAATGTTATTCTTTCTTGACTCTAATTTGTCTCAGTCCCAGTTATGTTACAATGCCAAACTGGCAAGGCAGGGAGGGAAGAGTCTTATAAGTAGGAGTCAAGAAACATGGATTCTAGTTTGTACTAAAACTAATTTGTGTGACCTTCACTAGATCACCTCCCTACCTGTCCAATATGGGGCTTGGACTGTTTCCCAGATGAGTCAGTCTATAATTTGTATCTCTCTGAGCTGACTTTTATATGCTGCTTTTAAAGTACCCTGGAAACCGCCCCAAACAATCTCTCAATATCTCTCTCAATCAATCTCTTTCTGTATCTCTGTCTATCTCTGTCTGTCTGTCTGTCTCTCTCTCTGAAATAGATTTAGATTTCATGGCTTCATGTTACCTGAAGAATACACCCAAAAATGTTTAACCTGGCATTCACTACTCTTTTCCATTTGGCTTCAACTGCCCTTTCTGATCTAACTTTCCATCATTCTTCTTCACTATCCTATAGTCCAGAAAAACAGTATTATTTATTGTTCTATGTACATGTGTTACAATTAATCATCTCTTCAAGATGCTCTTTATCCTATTCCCACATGCCCAAATTTGCATCAGCTTAAATGCCATGTCTCTTAGGAAGCCTAAGATGCTCCAAGTTCCTTTCACTCCTAAGGCAATGATCATCATGTACTTTGAATTCTGTATTTTGGCTCTTTGTTTTCACGGCTGTATCTCTATTAGAATGTGAGCAACTCGAGAGTAAGATCCAGGTGGTATTCATCTCTATTTCCAAGAGACCCAAGTAAGTTGCTTTCCATGTAACTGGCAGATATTCAACAAATATTTACTGAGTAAAGAAAAATGTAGTTCAGTTTATTAGAAAGCCAGTGGAGACAGCTTTCCCATTTTAGGTTTCCAGTTGGACTATATGTGACACACACACAAACATGATATCCCCAAGTTTGAGGGCTATTCTGAATTCTAAATAGAAAAGTATTTAATATACTGGGAGTTTCATGAGGGCTTTCATGCCTGACCTTATGCTTTAAAAAGGAATGTGCAAAAATGATCTGAACAAGTCCATGAAAGGTCTTAAAACTGACTTGGGGAGAGAACTCGTATTCATAGAAAACAAATATAAATACTATAACTCAACATCCATACTAGAGAGCCAAACTTGGGTACACAAAGATGTGGGATAAGAAAGAGTTCCATGAGGCAGATTATCAGAAGGCTTTGAGGACAAAATAAGACTTGAGCATGACCCAGAGGAATGGCTAAGAATCGTTCCTCACCCCTTCCCTCAACAATGGCTTTTCTCTTTCTGGGTATTTTATTCAGCATAGTCAGGAACAGGCTAACTGTAGTTCTGGACTCTTTTCTGTCATCTGCATTTTAGGTTTGAAGCTTTTCATTAGTTCTAGGATACAGACAAGCAGACAGCCCATCTTCTATGCCTGTCATTGCCTGAGGGGTTATTACTAGGAACTCTACCACTTCTTAAACTTCTTTTATATCAGTAGATGCTTTGTATACCTCATCTAACTTGATCTTCAAAGGAATTTTGCCTGCAATCTCTATTTACAGTGAGGAAATCAGGGACAAAGAAGTAAAGCTGCCCCAAAGAAAGTTGTGTAACTAGTAACAGTCTCCGCAAAAACGGAACAAATACTGCCATTTACTAAGCACTCACAATGTGCCAGGCATACAGATGTCTCCCATCATTGTGATGACAATTAAATGGGCACACTTATCCTCCTTCTACAAATGAGAAAATTAAGGCTCAGAGAGGTTATGACTTGCCTGAAGTTCCAAAGCTAGGAATAAGGAGAGTCGGGATTCAAACTCTTATCTGGGAGACTTCAGAGCCTGAGCTTTTAGCCACTAAGTTTCTGCAGCCTATGGTCTTTCTATCAAACAGTACTTCCTTTCAATTTCTTCTTAATCTTCATTAATAACCTGGCTTATACTACAAATCTGATCTCTTTCTCCAGCCCAGTCTGTTCGCTCCCTTCCCTATTCTCTGTGAAATGACAGTAACCAAAGAATCTTAAGAATTTGCAGCTTTCATGGGACCTGATAGTCATCAGTCTTCATCCTTAAGCAACTTTCTTCACCTTTCCTTATACCCATCCTTACACCCAACCCGCGGGCACACAGTAAGGGGATGTGGTTTCCACTTGTAGATTTCTCCAGTCTTCTGGAATGATCTATTTGATTCTATGACATTCCTCTATACTCACTTTATCCATTAATTACCCTTGTGGAACAATCTGGAGTTGGGCTCCAAGAAAGGCAGAGAATGAAAAGCCAAAGAGTAGATTATTAAAGCATAATGAGTCCAAACAAGAAAGTGTGGATAATGGCCACCAACACCCATTACTGCAGGGGCAAGTCTGTTCCTAATACTTTTAAAGTAGATGTAAATGTCATTCACAGCATTAGTCACCCCAGTGGAGAATTGATGGCCCTATGAATAAGCAAGGCCTTGCAAGTATCCCTCCTTCAAACCCAGGAGCATCCCACCAGATGCAGTCATTTCTCTCCAGTCAAGACCAAGGAAAGGACCTAAGGAGGGCTCTAACCCACAGGTCAAAGGATCCATTATGTACTATGCTCTCCACTTCCACCTCATTGCCTCAGGCAGACTAAAAGGCTCCTTACCACGTGCTTCTACTGGACTTATTCTTACTCTTACTACAATATGGATTACACTGGGTGGAACCAGTTGCCTGCATGCAAGCTTCACCATGAACTTTTAGAAGGTGGGACCGTGGCCTTTGAGCTACATCTCTCCATAGCATAGTTCTGTCTGAATAAATGAGCAACTACATGTAAGTGGGTGAGAAGAAGTCCCCCTCCCTCTTCATCACCCAAAGGAAAGTCCTAAACCCCTCTGTGGTAGCTACACACTTGCCTTTTGCAAAGCCAGGACTGGTGAGAGGCAGTAACATCAAATGAAGGAATAAAGGGACTTGTATGATTTTATACTCCCCAAAAGTAAGTACTGTACTTCTTAGAAAAAGAGAAGGGGAAGGTAGCTAAAGCAGCTGAAAAAAATAACAATGTGGTATTAAAGAAAAACAGTCCTGATCTTGGACCTAAGAAGCATTGGTACAAGCCTCATCTCATCACCTCACAACCTGAGTGATTCTGAGAAAGTTGTTTCACGTCTCTGAGCCTCAGTTTTTTCACCCATGAAATGGGAAGAGCAAAACTATCTTACAGGCCTGTCACAAGGATTAGATGCAATGGAAGAAGAAAAAGTACCCAACTGCATGTCTGGAACGGAAAAAAAATGCCTTGATAAAACTATCAGCAAACACTATTAATTTTATTGTTAAATTCACTGTCATTGAAAGCAATTTAAATGTACGTCTTTGTTATTTTTAATTGCTGAGAAAAAATTGCTGAAACTATCAAGTTCCTTCAAATGTTGGATCACTGCAAGGGGTAAAGATGGAGGGCACAAAACGGTAGTACATTTGGATCACTAAGGCAGTGAAGTATCCTGAACAACAGCTAAAATGGAGTGACAACTGTGAGATCCAGAGTGGGTCAGCTAAGGTGACTGCCTCCTCCCTCTAATACTGCCATTCAGGCTGTTGGCCAGCACTAGGGCAAACAACTATCAGCTATGGCTCAAGGTCAGAGCTATTTGCAGCTTTCATTTAATTGATAACTGTTTTTGATGCCCAGGAATCTCCTACAGAGCAGCAGTCAAAATGCGGAGGAAAAGAGGGAAGAAGCGGTGAGGAAGAGGAGTGGGTACAGTTCAAAGAAGGAACTATAACAGAGTTTTGGCTTATCCTCCACAAAGGCCAAAGCCAACTCAGTTCTGGTTTCCGTAGCCAAGGCTGGAGGCCAGGGCCTTTGAAAAAGGCTGCATCACGCCAGCCTGCTGTTAACTGATTCAGGACAGAAAGCAAAGCCTGACAATGCTGTGGCTCAGATTTAGATAGTCTGGCTGATACTGGACAAGTCAGACAAGTACTGAACATCAACTAACACCACTGGATCACAGCAGCTGCTGCCAGCAGCACAGGGGACAGGACTGTGGAGAACGGGGAAAAAGAATGCTGCTGGGATTGAACTTTGCAGCAGAAAATGGTGAAGGCAGAACCGATAGGGAGGGATCAGTTACTGTGTGTGCTGAGCTGCTAGGATTTGGCTGATCTCAGGGCTTGGTGATAGGCAAGAAAAATTTTACTGTGATAAGTATAAGTGGAGTGACCCAACTTTCCACTAGCCTGATGTGAAGGTCAGTATATGACTTATAAAGTGAAGCAGATGTGTACATAGAAGCCTGCCCTTTCTTGGCTATTTCCCAGAAAAGGCAAATTTTAGATAGGAAGGGAGGGAAAGTGGGAGGGAATTAATATCATATTTTGAATGCTGCTTATATGCCAGATATTTTGTTATTCCTTTTAATCCCAGCAATAACTCTGTGGGGTGAGTTGTTTATCTCATTTTACAGATATGGAAACCAATGTACAAAGAGGTTAATTAACTGTGATCACACAGATATATCAGGGGATCAAGCCAGAGAATTCAGTGTCAGTTACTTCATGGAAATTGTACTGTATCTCACACAGAATAGACTTTTTACTAAGTTGTGCACTGAGACAATGCCATCAGCCCAAGCTGAGATTGTTGTGTGTCACGATCTATGGCTGAAATTTCCCCTGGCCTCAAAAATAGAAGAGCTGTGCTTTACCTGAACAATGGGCGTGTTTTTCCCCTAAGAACTTGGAATTTTTGTTTTCTCTAAAAAGTTTGGAACCAACTCTACAGTGGTATTCCAGCAAGTGTGTAAGACTTCATGGCAAGCATTTCATATACTAGCTCCATTGCTGCCACTTTCCTAATATCTTCCCCTTCCCCACCCACTCTAGGACTCATTCTTCCTACTTGCATTCTAGAATCTTAGGCAGGGGTTGGCAAACATTTTTTGTAGAGGATCATATCATTAATATTTAAGGCTTTGCAGGTCATATGGTTTATGTTGCTCCTATTCCATTCTGTTGCTGTACTGTGAAAGCAGTCTTAGATGATATGTTAAAGAAGGGGTGTGTTTATGTTAATAACACAAATCTGAACTTATAATTTTCACGTATCATGAAATATCAATTTTTCTTTTATCTTTTCTCAAACATTTAAAAAATTTTAGAAAAACATTCTTAGCTTATGGACCATATAAAAAAGAGTCAGTGGGCCCAATGTAGTCCATAGGCCATAGTTTGCCAAGCTTTGTTCTAATCACAAGTCACACTGCATGTCTTTCTTATTCCTATGTCCTCAGTATGTAGAATGGGACCAAGTACACACTCAATACTCAATAAATAGTTGTAAAATACACTATTCTTACTATTTTAAAAGTTTTTACATTTGGCTATACTCTGAAATGCCTTAATCTATTTTAGAGCAGGACAGGATATAAACATATAATGCATTTGTTTAGAATGTCATCTAGCTACAAAGTAGGAAAGTCAATATTTGGATTGAAGCCTGTCCAAGACCCAAGTTCATATTCTTCCCGTTATACTATATTATCTTCACAGAATTATATCCTCCAAAACTTCCCTCTGGATCAACCACAACCTCTTGATGAGTCTTCATGTATACAGCCAATGAAATTCAGCATACTGAATCTGTAAAATAGTTTCAAAAGTCTGGAGTTTTGGAGGAGTTGTACCCTTTTGTCCCTACTTCTCCCAAATTGGAAACTGAGACTAAGAAAATAATAATTTATAGATTCAAAGCTTCTTATCAGAAGGTAAAGTGATACGCCTTTGTGGAAAGAACACAGACTTAACCCTCTGCCAGATGTGGTAAGATTTAGATCCCAGCTCTGCCAGTTACCACATATAAATCAATTTTCTAATAAGAAAAAATACGAACAAAAAACCCAATACATTTTACACAGTAGGGTCATGGGAATAAGAAATAGTATGACAAAATCTAGTACAGTGCCAGGTACATAGAAGATATTTAATAAATGGTAATAGAAGCCAGAATATTCTCAGTATCATTCATTATTTAATTCCACAAATAAAAAGTGCCTATTATGTGTCACCCAGGTATTGTTCTAGGCACTGGGGATATAGAGGAAAATAAAACAGGCCCCAAATTCTTCCCCTAATAAAGCTTACATTCTAGTGATTATTGTGAATAGCTTTTATGGTTTCATACACCATTCCAGGATGAATACCAGTACACTGGAACAGATTTCCACTTAGAGATATCTCCAAAGCCAAAAGGACCTCAAGGTGAAAAATAGGTGGGTTCAGTTCTAGTGTCCAAGGGATTCCCAAACACTTACCTTCCTTGTGGTGAGCCAGAGGCCGGGGAGCTTGTCTCTTTATGTGCAAAGAGGGTGTCTTCATGGGCCCAGAGGCTGGCACAGGTCCATTGGTAGTTTTGGGGGTGGCCTTGGTCCCTCCATCCTGTAGCCTAGATACCAACTTCCCCACATCCACTTCAGGGGAAGGCTCCAATTTGCCATCTGGAACAGGCCTGCTTGGTGACTTCCTCCCAGGATCAGCTTCTGCACTCCTTTGAATGGGCAGTTTGAGGTGTTGTGGTAGTTTAGGGGGTTCTAGGCTGCTAGCGATAGTACCATTGGGTGTTTGATGTTGGAGCTCATCTGGGAAAAGTTGGTGCAGAAAGGGAAGATTAATGATAGCCTTTAGAACCTTTTCATTTTGATATATGCATACATATACAATTTTGAAAATTTGTAAACATTTTCACAATGCTGCACCCTGTGGCACAAATCTACTACATCCCACAAAATTAGTCTTCACCCTCTCCAATTCATATGCAGTCACAGGTTCCATCCAAATAAGGAATTCAATCCAAGATCCAAGTATGATTTTCACCACCACAATTCAATAAGCCACAATAAGCCAGGCTGTTTTATTCAAAGGGATATGTAATTCAAAAGGGACTTAGAGTCTCTAATGAATTGCATATTTTATTCTTTCTAAATAAAGGCATCAGATAATTCTTACCTATTTCTCTCAAATGTAATTTGTTAAGGTCTCTCAAATTTCAAGTTCATAAACATAACAGAATTTAACTTCTTTCTGTGCTCCCATAAAGAAATCCTCAAATGGCCACTTTATGTTCTTCCCCTGGCCTTCGCAGTCTACAATTTCCTCTGACATTAATATATGCTTGTCAGTGAGTCTGAGTCTTAAGAATTCTTAGACTCTAATGAGAACCAGGAACCCTTCCCTAAAAAAAAAATTAGCCTATACAAATACAGTTGAAGTTTTGAAAACTCATTTTAAAGTGATTCACAGAGTCCCCTGAAACTGTCAATAACCACTCCCCCTGCTCCAGATCAACAACACCTGCTCTAAGGGAACTGTCACCTTCTTTGGTAATAGAAAACCTAGATCAGAGTTTAGTGGTTAAGACCTTAGGTACTGGTCAGCAAAATAAGACCTGAAAGCTGAATCAAAAGACTACAATACCTGGATTGTATTTGGATCCTGTTTTTTTTTTTAATCAGATAATAGAAAAATTTGGACATCAACTAAATAATTGATCTTCAAGAATTGTATTATTTGTTTTTGGTATGATGAGTATGGTAGTTGTACTTTAAAAAGAGTCTTTATCTTTTAGCGATACATACTGAAACATTTACATTTACAGATGAAAGGACACGATGTCTGGTTGGGGGGTACGTAGTAGGTATAAATGAAAGAAGAATGTTCAGACAAAGAACAACTTGGAGGAGTGAAAGACCACGGTTTGTCAAAAACAATTAAAAATAAAAAGTATAATTTGGCTTGAACATTTGAGAGAAAAAGTGTGAGTAGCTGGAGATGGTTTTTAAGATAGGTTGGAGCTGTGATCAATAAGGCTATGAATGCCACACTCAGGAATACAAACTGTCTTTGGGTAGAGAAGTGGCTTTGTCAAATATGTGTTTTTAAAATAGCCCATTAGTTCATTATGAAAAGCAGACTGGACCAGAGAGACTGGAGGTAGGAAGATCAGCTATGGGAATGCTAATAAGAAAGATCTAAACTGGAACAGCATTAGCAAGGAGAGACAGATTTAAGAGATGCTGAAGAGACAGAATGGCTGGAGCCTAGATATGGGGGTGTGAAGGCATCCATGAGGGTGGTGGAAGGATTCACTGAAATACTATTTTAAAACAGAATAATAAGTTTGGAGTAAGATAATGAGATGCTACAGGTAAAGAACAGAGGTGAGGAGAAGGATTGGTTCCTTCTTAGAACAGTGTTCAGACTGGTTTTGGGAAATACAACATTATGATAGGCAAATGAGCTTTGGGATAAGATAATTGGGTGCAAATTGCTGTTCTGTCATTTAGCAGCTCTATTAATTGGGCAAAGTACTCATCCTCTCTGGGCCTCCAATATCTTCACTATAAAATGGAGCCTCTCATTCCTATCTCACACAGGAATGCTGAGGATTAAATGAGCTTATGAATTCATACCCACTTAGGATGGCAAGAATCAAAAACAGACTATAACAAGTGTTAGCAAGGATATGGATAAATAAGAACTGTCATCCATTGCTGGTGGCAAAGCACAATGATATACCTCTTTTTGAAAAGAGCCTGGTCATTCTTTAAAAGTTTTTATAAATATAAATATAGAATGACTTGCCAGGCATGGTGGCACACACCTGTAATCCCAACACTGGGGAGGCTGAGGCAGGAGAATTGCCATGAGTTTGAGGCCAGCCTGGGCTACATAGTGAATTCAAGGCCAGTCTGAATGACATAGCGAGATCCTGTTTCAAAAAGCAAAAAAAAAGAAAAAAATACATAGAGTGACCACAGAACAGAGGTTCTAGTACGTAGTCAAGACAAATGAAAACAGACATTCACACAAAAATCTGTGCATGAATGCTCACTGCAGCATTATTCATAGAAGCCAAAAGGTGAATACATCTCAAATTCCCATCAGATGATGAATGATTAAACAAAATATGGTATACCTATATAGTTGGCTATTATTTGGCAGTAATACTGATATGTGGTACAGCATGGATGAATCTCGAATACATTAGAAGTTAGATAATTTGCCATCCACAAAACACTATATAGTGAGCTGGGCATGGTGACACAATTCAATAATCCCAGCACTCTGAGAGGCTGAGGCAGAAGGACTGCAAGTTTGAGACCAGCATGGGAAAGTTAGCAATTTAAGGAGATCGTGTCGTAAAATAAAAAATAAAAATAATAAAAAGGGCTGGGGGATGCAGATCAGTGTGAAGGCCCTGAGTTTAGTCTGCAGAACTGCAAAAAGAAAAACATAACAAAAGCATCATTTATATGAAATATCCAGATTAGTCATATTTGTAGAGACAAAGAGTAGATTAGTAACTATCAAGGGCTGGGAAGGTAGGTTATTGGAAGTTATGGGTTTCTGTTTGGAGTAATGTAAATATTCTGGAAAAAGATGTTTGTACAAACTACACTAAAACTACTGAGATGTACAATTTAAGTGGGTAAATCCTATGGTATGTGAATTATATTTCAGTCTAAAAAAGTTAAAAAATAAATGTCAGTACTGGGTGAACTCACTGGAGATCTTCTATCACAAGTCATACAGAGAAGCACATTGAGACCCAGAGAGGAAAAGTGGCTAGGCTCAAGTTACTCAACAAGCTAGTGGCCAAGATGAAATTAGACCTTAGGTCTATTGACACCTGGTTCATTCATTTATTATATTCATTTTTTGAGAACTTACTATGTACCAGCTACTGTGCTACTGTGCTGAGAATACAGTGAGAAAAAGTGTTTCTGCAGGTATAGAGTTTATATTTGGGAAGACATTAAACAAATAAATTTATCCCATAAAAATGCTATTTTTAGCCAGGCATGGTGGTGTACATATGTAATTCCAGCACTCAGGGAAGCTGAGGCAGGAGGATCACAAGTTCAAGCTTACCTGGCCAATTTAGCTGGACCCTGTCTCAAAATAAAAAAGGGGTGGAGTTGTATCTCAGTGTGAAGGCTCTGGGTCCAATCTCTAGTAGTACCAAAAACAAAATAAAACAAAACGAGAGCAAGCAAGAGAGTTTATGAAACAACACAGTATGCAGTCAATGATCCCTTCCATTTTCTCCTGAATGACAGCTTGCAGCCTCTGTGAGAAAAGTGATCCTTTAAGCTAGGTAATCCCTTTCTCTTCAACATTCTTTATGCATTCTTTCATTCACTCTATAAATGCATAGCAGGAATTTCTAGGAAATGGTAATGAAATAGATTTTACATTCTATGGCAAAGACAGATAATAGTACGTCAATGATTATAGCAGGTGATATGAATAAAATAAAACAGTGTGTAGAGATAGGCAATGATTGGAGGAGAAAGAACTATTTAACTAGAGTGCTCAGAGAAGCTGTTTATGAGGAAATAGCACTTGGCCAAGATCTGAATGAAGGCGTAAGCCTTGTGAAGTTCTACAGGAGCAATATTTAGGACCAAGAGAACAGCAAATGCAAAGGCTGTTTGGCAAACTTGACACCTACAGGTAACATCAAGACCAATGAGATTACAGCAGAGAGATCAAAGGGGATGGCAAAACTGTTAAATGTATCAACTAAGATCAGAGAGATAAGGAAGTGTTATATAATACAGCATAAAACGCAAATTATATTCTCAACATGAAGAGAGTTCACCAAAAGTTTACAGCAGAGGGAATGATGGGATGTCACATTTTTTTCACAATTTTTATTTTTTATTAGTATATGTTTGTAGTACATAATGATCACATTCCTCATGAGAGTTGGTACATGTACATAACATATCTTAATATTTTCAGAAGGATGTACATTTCACATGCTGCTGTGGGAGAATGGATTGAAGGTAGGCAAGAAGGCAAGCAAAGACACCAGGTGAGAGATGATAAAGGCTCAGTCAGGAGGGCAGCAATGGGAAATGGAAAGATTTATTTAGCATAAATAATGTGCAGCTAGAGCTGATAGGAAGTGTGAGGGAAGAGGGCTAAGAAAAAATCTCTGGCCCCTTCCAACACTGGGCAAAGAAGGAAAACCAATAGAGAAAACTGAGATGGAATGTCTAGTGAGGTAAAAAGGGAGTTTATTGTTCTAAAAGCCAGGTTCGATGTTTCAAGAAAAAAGAGTTAGTCAATGTGTCAAATGCTGCTCACAAGCTGGTACGATGAAAATAGTGGTATGATTTTTAGGTTTGTTCATATGGTGATTATTGACAACCTTCATAAAAGTAGTTTCAGTGGAATAGTTGGGGGCAAAGTCCCATGAAGAATGGGTGTAATTTCTATACTAGCAATTATTCCATTGGGTAGCACATATTTGTTCACATATCTATGTCTCCTTTTTCCTGGAAGCTCCTTGAGACCAGGGAATATGTCATAATTTCACCTAGTACCCGGAATATAGAAGTTATTTAATCTATATTAGCTGAATTTGAATTTAAAATCTCATAACATTCAAAAAGCCTGTTGCTCACATATTTTAGTATACTGGGGGCATAGATCTAAGAACATCTGGGATTCTCCACTGGTCCTGTTAGAGATCATGTAAACTTCTTTTGCAAACTCATCCATATCCTATCCACTGCTAAAGAACTAATACTCTCTGATGGGTACAAACTATAAGCCTTGCTTCTCTTGGCTGCTTTTAAGCCCAGGACTAAGAAAAGTCTACATTTGCATGGAGAAAAATGGCTACATCTTACTTCACCCCTTCAATGTCCTCTTTATGTCTAATCTTGATTTAGAAGCTAAGGTTGAACTTCAGTACTAACCTTCACTTTCATCCATGGAAGAAGTATAGAAAATTGTCCTTTCTCGCAGCAAACGCTTTGAAATTGTGATTGGTTTGTGCCTTCTTGCTGCCACTCGAGGTGGAGGCACTGGGGCTGCAGCACTTTCCTCAGGTGGACCTGAATAGATCTGTGAAGGAGTAAGAAAGACAACCAGGTGACAGTTAGAGTAAGTTATATATCTCCACATACTGCCCACAAACTGATGCCTACCAGCATTACATGTAATATCTTCCATGTGAATACTAAAATGGTTAAAGGAATTGGAATTTTCTCAATCATTCCAACTCCTCCCATTTTCTAGGCACAAGATGGGGCACTCCTCAGTGTGGCAGAAAGAATGTAGAAAAAAGACAGCAACATCAGTCCTAGATGTTCTACTTACTGCCTGGGAGACCTTAGGCACGGTACCCTGTTCTCTGAGCCACAGTACCCTTACTGTAACTTGAGGACAGCACCATCAGAGCCTTAGCATCCTCACTGTACCATGAGGCCAGCACTGTTTACCTATTAGGGAGTGGTAGGAATCAAGTGCAAAGAGTTAGCAATATAAAACATGTTCAGTGAGCTCAAAGAAGATGTAAATTAAAGATGTTCAACCAGCTTTAAGAATACACAAACAAAAACAAGTTTACTGAATTAGAGGAAACAATGCAAAATGCACATGACCACTTTAGTAAAGAATTAGAGATTATGAAAAGGAATCAAGCACAAATCCTGAATTTAAAAACTCAATTGAAAATAATATGGGCAGCAGGTATGATTGATCTGAGGAGAGACTGCCGGGACTTGAAGAAAAGGTTCATGTAGTAAATTATGTACTCACTGATACCCTAAAATCAAGACACAAGGAAAACTAGATCCAATAGCTGCTACACTACATGACAAAAACAAAAACAAAAAAACCCTAAAAATTATAAGAGTTAAGGGAAGGTTAGATGACACTAAATGTATAAAAAATTTATTTTCCAAGATCATAGTACAAATGATTTCAAATGTAGGAAAATAAATGACTATCTAGGTAAATGAGGCATATAGAAGCCCAAATATACACAACCAGAAAGAACTTCATCACAACACATCATAGTCAAACTGCTATAGAAATTTAACACAAAAGCTGTTAGAGAAAAACATCAAGTAACTTATAAAGCCAAGTTTATCAGCATAACAGCAGATTTCTAAACATAAACCATAAAGACCAGGAGAGCTTGGAGTAAAGTTTTTCAAGCCCTAAAAGAAAAAGAAAATATTGCCAACCCAGATTACCCTATCCTGCAAAATTATCCTTCAAAACTTATGGCAAAATAAAGACTTTTTGCAATGAAGAGAACAGAAAGAAATTAATGACCACAAAACCAGTACTACAAAAAGTACTCAAGGGAATCCTAGACAGAAGAAAGCAAGGCCCAAAGGAAAGAATACATCTAACTGGCAGATTAGTTAAACAAAAGGAAAAAAATAAAGGAATCAGCGCTGAAAAATTAATTCAATGACAGGATTCAGTAAATACCTTTCAACAGTAACTGCCAATATAAATGGTCATCACTCCCTCATCAAAAGACACAGACCAACAGATTGGATGAAAAACCAAAACCCAACTATATATTGCCTTCAAGAGACATAACTCATCTATAAGAGAACACGCAGATTGCAAGTGAACAGATAGAAATGATATCCCTTGCAACAGGAGCCCAAAAGCAAGAAGTAGCTATCCTATGTTCAAAGGGGACTTCAACCCAAAACTGATCAGGGAGACGAAGAAGGTCACTACATACTGACAAAGGGAACAATTTAATAGGAAGGGATAATAATTGTAAATATATATGTGCCAAATGTTGGAACATCCAATTTTGTAAAACAATAACTACTGGATATAAAAGAAGAGATAGACACAATGGGGACTTCATCAACCCAGTCTAACAAATAGATCAACTAGACAAAAAAAGTCAGCAAAGAAATATCAGAGTTGAACCACACCATCAAACAAATGATATCTATGGAGCGTTTCACCCAGTAATAACAGAAAACATGTTTTTCTCAGCAGTACATAGACTTTTTTTCCAAAACAGACCACATCTTATGCCATATAGCACACTTACATAAATACCAAATAACTGAAATAATCTCCTGCATACTATCTGATCATGACAGAATGAAACTAGAAATCAACAGCAACAGAAACTATGGGCACACAGGGAGATTAATACACCCTTGAAAAACCAATGGATCACAAAAGCAGTTAAGGGAAAAATTTAAAAGTTCCTAGAATCAAACAATGGTAAGACAACATACCAAAACCTATGGGAGACAATGAAAGCAGTTCTAAGAGGGAAGTTTATAGCTATGAATGGGCACATTAGAAAAATAGAAAAAGAAAAAAGAAAAATAGAGTGATCCCCCCCACCCCCAAACCTAATAATGCATGTCATGGTCCTATAAAAACAAGAGCAATCCAAATCCAAACTCGTAGAAGGAAAGAAATTATAAAGATCAAAGGAGAAATTAATGAAATTGAGACTAAAAATATACAAAAGATCAGTGAATCAAACAGTCCCTTTAAAGCATAAATAAGAGTGACAAATCTTAGCAAAACTTACCAAAAGAAGAGAAGAAAAGACTCATATGAATACAATTAGAAATGAAAAAGCCAAAATCATAACAGACACTGCCAAAATGCAGAGGATTATAAGAAACTATTGAAAACATATTTCAATAAACAGAAAAAGCTAGAAGAAATAGACAAATTCCTAGACATATATGAATTATCAAAATTAAACTAAGATGATATAAAAACCCTGAATAGACTAATAATAGACAATGAAATTGAGGCAGTAACAAAAATCTTACCAACAGAGAAAATCCCAGGATCCAATGAATTCACCACTGAATTTTACCAGAAGTTCAGGAAAAACCTAATGCCAATACTCTTCAAAATCTTCTATGAAATTAAAAGGGAAGGAAAACTGCCAAATTCACTTCTTGATGTTAGAATTACCTTGATACCAAAACCGGACAAAGACTCAACAACAAAAAAAGAATGCTAGAGGCCAATTTGCTTAATGAACATAGATGCAAAAGTCCTCAACGAGATACTTACAAATAGAATGCAAGAAATCATTAAAAAGAACATAAATCATGACCAAGACAGCTTAAATGCAGGGATGTAAGGAAGTTTCAATATACATAAATCAATAAATATAATATACCACATAAATAGGTATAAGGATAAAATCACAATATCATTTCAATAGATGCATACAAAGCCACTGACAAAAATCCAACATCCACTCATGATTTTAGGTATGGAAGAACCTTATCTTAACCTGACAAAAGTTATTTTATGACAAACCCACTACCAATATCACATCAAAAGGGGAAAACACTGAACATTCACTCTAAAATCAGAAACAAGAAAAGGGTGTCCCCTCTCACCACTCTTTTTCAATATAGCATTCAAAACTTCGGCCACAGCAATCAGGCAAGAGAAAGAAAGAAAAGGGACATAAATAGGAAAGGAAGAACTCAAACTATTCTTAGTTGCAGATGACATAATTATTTTTATAGAAGACAGAAAAAAATCCATCAGAAGATGCTTATAATTAATAAACAAATTGAGCAAAGTGGCTCAACACATAAAGCGCAATAGCATTCCTGTATACCAACAATGAACTCACTGAAAAGAATTCAGGAGAAAAATTTCATTCATAATAGTATCAAAAAATTAAACACTTAGGAATTAAACTAATCAAGGCAATAACAGACCTCTATAATAAAAACTATAGTATCCTCAAAAAAAGACTGAGGAGGACATTAGGAAATGGAAAGTCATCCCCTTTTCCTGGATAGGCAGAACCAATATTGTCAAAATGACAGTATTACCAAAAATGACACACAGATTGCAGTTCCAATCAAAATACCAACAGTATTCTTCACAGAACTAGAAAAAATGCTAAAATTTATATGGAACCAGAAGTGAATCAGAATAGCCAAAGCAATCCTGAGCAAAAAGAGGAAAGCAGGAAGCAATCCTGGATTTCAAATTATACTATAAAGTGACGGTAGTAAAAACAGCATGATACTAGCATAAAAATTAGCCATGTTCACCAAAAGAATAATACTGAAGATGCAGAAAAACCTCATGCATCTTCGGCCATCTGATTTTTCACAAAATGGTCAAAATTATAAGCTTGAGAAAAGATAGTGTCTTTAAGAAATGATGCTAGGAAAAGTAGTTATCCACCAGCAAAAGAATGACTCTAAACCCACATAGCTCACTCTGCATTAAAATCAAATCAAAATGGATTACAGACCTAGATATAAAAACACAAACACTGAATCTGCTGGAAGACAAAATAGGTAAAACTCTTGAAAACACAGACATAGGCAAGAACTTTCTGTTGTTGTTTTTTTTTTGTTTTTTTTTGTGGGGGGGGTACCAGGAATCAAACTCGGGACCCCGTGCTTGCCAGGCAGACGCTGCTCTTCTGAGCTATATCCCCGGCTCCAAACTTTCTGAACAGAACTCCAAATTCACAAGAAATAATACAAAATACAATAATACAAAAATCAATAAATTCGCTTATATAAAATTTAAAAGCTTCTGTACATCAAAGAGAACAATCAATAGAGTGAAGAGGCAACTTACAGAATGGGAAAAAAGTTTCCAGCTACTTCTCAGACAGAAAACTAATATCTAGAATATATAAAGGACTCAAAAAAAAATTAGAACCCACTTCCACACAAAATAAAAGACCCAATTAAAACTGGGCAATTGAAATGAAGACACTTCTCAAAATAAAAAGTGCAAATGGCCAATAGGTACACAAAATTGTCAGCATCTTTGGCCATTAAGGAAATGTAAATCAAAACAACACTGGGATTCCATCTTACTCCCGAAAGAATGGCTATCATCAAGAACTCAACAACAAATGTTAGTGAGGTTAAGGGAAGAGGAGCTCTTCTACATTGCTGGTGGGAGGGGCCGGTGAGATGGCTCAGCGGTGTAAGCGCCTGCCTGGCAAGCGCGAGGGCCCGAGTTCGACTCCTGGAACCCACATACAAAAAAAGGGCCGGTGATATCGCTCAGTGGCACGGGCGCCTGCTGGTGCGCGAGGTCCTGAGGTCGACCCCCGGTACCCACCAAAAAAAATATATATATATACATTGCTGGTGTGAACATAAACTAATACAACCACTATGGAAATCAGTATGAAGATTCCTCAAAATACTAATAATACAAATTCCATTCAACCTAGCTATTCTCCTTCTAGGTATCTTCCTGAAAGAACTAAAGATATAATATTACACTGATATGTGTATACCCATGTTTAATGGCAGCATAATTCACAATAGCTAAATCTTAGAAGCAGCCTATATGCCCATCAACATATGAATATATACATAAAATGTGATATATATATAGATAGATAGATAGATATTACTGCTCAGCCATAAAGATGGTTAATGTGAGTCATTTGTACGAAAACTGATGGATCTTGAGATCATAATTCTAAGTGCCATAAATCAAATACAGGTTAAATGTCACATAGCTTCTCTTATATGAGAAACTCAAAATATACATAATTTAAAGAACAAAATAAAAAAGAGATGGCAGGAAACAGGGAGGTAGACTTTCTGGAGATGGGACAGCAATCTGAGGAAGGGGAGAGAGGGAGGGATGGGGAAGAGGGGAGTAAAACTGATCAAGCTGTGATATGTGTACTAATTCCACGAAATGAATGTAATTATTATGTATCACAAACGTATAATAATAATAAAAATAAATTATCAAGGTGCTTTGTATGGGTGAAGGTCAGATGCAGGGAGAGACTGAAGGTATCTACATCCACATATACACATATGTACTTAATATTTCTCAAATACCAAAAGGATCCAGTTCCATCGTTTGTCTCTAGGCAGAAATAATGGTTGGCTGGGGAAAAGAGAGAAGAAAACTTATTTTTCTCTCTTATATAATTTTGTTCTTTTAAAATTTCATACAAGGGTGCATTACCTATTCTAAAAGTAAAAGTAAAATAAAATTGAAATGCAAAAACAAACAACAGCATTGGATGATTTCCATAGTGCTGAAGGAGTGCAGGAAGAATTGTGATTAGGATTTTTATAGTGTTTCATGTGTACGTAAGGATTTCTGTCTCTCTGGGGAGACTGGCCTTTTGCCCTGAGTGCACATACTTTGAAATGACAAACATATGTGGTAAGAGAGGAAGAGGACTACAGTTCATCCAGTGAGAATAACAATGTCAACCCCAATGATTAGTGAGAAGTGAAATATCAGGCCCAGCATCCTGTCAGGGAAGGGTCACCATGGAAATCACATGATTGGAGACACGCAGCGAGCCTGTGTAAAAGTTGGGCAATGAAAATGCAATAATGTGTGAATAATTACAAACCAGTATATATAGTATCTTGTGGATTGTAAGAAAGAAAGAATACGACATAGCACCAAGCAGATGAGCACGGAGGTCACAAAATTCTTGGTCATATTCCTGGTTCTGTCATCAGGAATAATCTAAATAGCTACCATTTTTATGAGCATCTGCTCTGGGACTGTAACAGTAGTTACAAATATTTCTTTCTGTTCCTGAAACACACCAGGGCCTTTGCTCTGACATTTTCTTATACCTGGAGTGCTCTCTCTCCAGATATCCATATAGATTGCTCTGTCCATTTCCCAGGATTCCAATTAAATATACTTTTCTCTGAAAAACCTTTCAGGTTAATGTGTGTAAGCTTTAACACACCTCCGTCTATACAACACTTACTATCTGACTTCATTTTATTCTTTTGTTTCTGTAGCATTTCTAGTCACATTCTAATACAGTACATATTTTACTTAGTTTGTTGCCGGTCTTCTAGAGAGATTTGTAATCTTTATGAAAGTATGTCTGTCATGTTTACTGCTCAACCTTTGGCATATAGGACTGCATGGAACTACTGGGTCAAAAAATAAGCATATTTATAATTACAATATAAATGTCAAAACTGCTCCATGAAAAGACCATAATAACTACTACTTCTTCTGGTGAGGATAGGACAACAGGGTCTAGTTTTACTCTTTTGACCTAAAATAGAGAGAGAGAAAAATAGAAATGAGAATCCAATGATGGGTTTTGAGGCATTGGAAATCTGGCAGAGAAGGAAATTGATCTCTGAGGAAGAGGAAAAACAAATTAGTTGAGCCCTATAATTATCCCACTTACAAAGTGAAGAGAATTTTGTAGGCCATAGTGTAGGAAGAGGAACCCAAGTGGAGCCTAGCAGCCTTCCTCAGTTCAGGAGATAGTCGGGAGTATAGGGAATGCAAAGAAGTGAGCATTTGCAAGGCAGAGGACCAGAAAGGGGAGACCTTGATCACTAAAAACTTCAACATGTTGCTGAGAAAAATCAAGAAAGCCTAAAAAACAGAGATATAATTTACCCACAGGTGGGAAAAGTCAATATTATTAAGATGTAAATTCTTCCAAAATTGATCTGCATACTGCATACAACCTCAATACCAGTAAGCTTTTTTGTGGAAATTGAGAAGCTCATTCAATCTAAGGGCATGACCATGACACATCAAAACTGAAGCACCGACCCCAAAACACTAGATACTGCCCCAATCTGTGATATGCAGATTACTCCTTCTGCATATCTCTCTGCATATTGCAGAGGTGATTTCAGGCCTCCTGCCTAGCCCAGCTCACAGCACTCACATACTTTCTCTCAGTCACTCATTCCTGAGCCACCCCCCTTTCACGAATTAATAAAACCTGGGTTCAGCCCTGGGTTGAGGCCTTTGTTCTAGTTAGCCATTATTCTGACTGGACTTAGGACCCCCTTGGCTCCCCACCATTAAAAAAAAAAGACATATAAGGAAATGCAAAAGACTTACAATAGCCACAACAATCTTAAGCAAGAAAAACAAACTTAGGGGGTTGATATTACCTTATTTTATGTCTTATTATAAAACTACAATAATTGAAGCAGTGCAGCATTGGTATCAAGATAGGTGAACATATGAATGGAACAGAATAGAAAGCCCAGAAACAGACTCACAAATATATAGATGATTCCTTTTCCCCCCAAAGGAAATTCAGTGGAAAAAGAACAGTAATGTTCATGAAACAATGGGATATACGTAAACAATGAGATATGCAAAAATGAACTTCAGTCCACATCTTCCACCATATAAAAAGAGAATTCAAAATGGTTTATACCCAAATGTAAAAGTTGAAAACATAAAACTTTCTAGGAGAAAAATCTTTGCAACTTTGGGATAGGCAAAGATTTCTTAGATACAATGATTTATAAAAAAATGATAAATTGGACTTCATCAAATTTAAAACTTTGCTGGGTGTGTTGACACACACCTGTAATCCCAATACTTGGGAAGCTGAGGCAAGAGTATTGCCTTGAGTTTGAGGCCAACATGGGCTACATAATGAGTTCAAGACCAGTCTGAACTACATAGTGAGACTGTGTCTCAAAAAAATTTTTGCTTTTCTAAAAGGTACTGCTTAAAGAATGAAAAAATAACCTCAGGTTGCGTTAAAATATTTTCAAATACTATATCTTACAAAAGACATATCAAAAACATACAAAGAACTCCCAAGTCCCAATAGTGAGAAAACAAGTAAATCAGTTTGAAAAATTACTCAAAATATTGGAACTCTGTTGAAGATCACATGGCTGAAGGTGCCTGGGATTCTTTCTGTACCCTCCATTTTGTTCCATTGATCAACATGTCAATTTTTGTGCCTGTACCATGCTGTCTGATCTTTGACAAAGGGACCAAAAACATGTACTGGAGAAAAGATAGCTTTTATAACCAATAGTGCTGGGTAAACAGGTTATCCATAGGCAAAAGAATTACTCAAGACCCATATCTCTCACTTTGTATTAAAATCAAATCAAAATTGATCAAAGGCCTAGATATAATAACAGAAACACTGAATCTGCTGGAAGATAAAATAGGTAAAACTCTTGAAGTCATAGACATAGGCAAAGACTTTTGAAAAAGTACCCCAATTGCACAAGAAATATGAAGAATCAACAAATGGGATCATATAAAATTTAAAAGCTTCTGTACAGCAAAGGAAACGGCCAACAGAGTGAAGTGAAAAACTACAAAATAGGAAAAAAATTGCCAGGTATTCCTCAGAGGACTAATGTCTAGATTATAGAAAGAACTCAAAAAATTAGACCCTTCCTACAAAACAGAAGACCCAATTAAAAATAGGCAATTGAAATGAATAGAAACTTCAACAAAGAAGTACAAAGGGCCAATAAGTACATGAAAAATAAATGATTAGCATCTTTGGTCATTAGGGGAATGCAAATCAAAACAATCCTGAGATTCCATCTTACTCCAGAAACAATGGCTATCATCAAAAATTTAAAAAAAAGTGTTGGTGAGGTTATAAGGAAAGAGAAACACTTCTACATTGTTGGTGGGAATGTAAATTAGTACAACTATTATGAAAATCAATATGGAGATTCCTCAAAATACTAAAAATAGAATTTTCATTCAAAGCAGCTATTGCCCTTCCAGGTATCTTCCTGAAAGACTTAAAGACATCATAGTATAGTGATGCATGCATATCCATGTTTATAGCACTACAACTCATAATATAGCTAAATCTTAAGAGTGGTTTACATGTCCACTGAGAGACAAATGTACAAAAAAATGTAAAAGGGATTAAGATGCAATATATATATATATATATATATATATATATATATATATATATATGGTACCAGTTTTCCATAATGAATGCATTTATTATGTATTGCAAACATATAGTAATAAAAATTTTTAAAATGTGGTATATATACACAATAGAGCACTATTTCCCCTTGGATAAATTTGAATCATTTATAGGAAAACAGGTGCACATTGGGACCATAATGCTAAGTGAAATAAATCAGACACAGAAGGTTAAATATCACATGTTTTATCTTATATGAAAAACCCAAATTATAAGTAACTTAAAGAGAAAAATAAAAGAGAGAGATGGTACAAAACAGGGAGGTAGATTCTTTGGATATGGGCGGGGACAGGAGAGAAGAGAGGGAAAGCAAGTAAAAAGGATTAAGATGCACTATATATATGTACCAACTCCCATAATGAATATATTTATTATGTATTGCAAATATACTAATAAAATAAATTGGACACTAAATATCTATGCAAAAGTCAGTGGGTGTGTGAATTGTTTCCCATTTGAGGTTATTACAAATAAATCTGCAATGATCATTTATATACAAGTCTGTAGCTATATGTTTTCTTTAGACCACATAGTAATTGTATGTTTAACTTTTTAAGAAAGTGTCAATATTTTCCTGACCGTCTATTCCTGGGTATTTCTTCAGTGGGAGTTTTTAAACTATAAATTCGAAATTTTAATGGTTATAGGATGATTCAAATTATCTATTTAATTGGTTCATGTTTTTAAAAATCAATATTTAAATCAATTTATAAATAAATTTAAAAAACATTGGACATTAAAATAGGTAAATTTAACCTATTCTTTCTTCTTATTGGCTACATATTCTTATTGAATGGCATTCATTCAGCCCTTTCTCTGCTACTATATTTTCAAATTTCGCCCATGCCTTGCTAGAATAAAAATTGTTGTAATGGACAAAGAAAAATGATTTGAATGATGCTTTACCAAAGAAGTCATACACATGGATAACATAAAAAGATGTTTGATAACATTAGGTCATTAGGGAAATGCAAATTAAAACCACAATGAGATTTCACTACACACTTATTAGAATGGTTAAAATTTCGAAAAGACTGAGCATACCACATTGGGGAGGAGATGGAGAAACTGAAACTTGCATTACTGGTGGGAATATAAAGTGTTACGGTGGCACAGTGGATTTAAAAATAATGACCCAGTTAAACAGATAATTTGAACCATCCTATAACTATTAAAATATTGAATTTATAGTTGAAAATCTCCAGTGAAGAAATACCCAGGACCAGATGGTCAGGAAAATGTCAGCACTTTCTTAAAAAGTTAAACATACAATTACTATGTGGTCTAAAGAAAACATATAGCTACAGACTTGTATATAAATGATCACTGCAGACTTATTTGTAATAACCTCAAACGGGAAACAATTCACACACCCACTGACTTGTACATAGATAACAAAATTGCAGTATATAGGAAGGCTTAGTATTCACTTAAAAAATAAATGAACAATTAACTTATGGAAAAATTTGAATTAGTCTCAGAATAATTATGCTGAATAAATGAAGCCAGAGCCCCAAAAAAGTACATCCTATATGATTCTACTTATACCAAACTCTTAAAAATACAAATTAACATATATTGACAAAAGCCTAATCAACGGTTGCCTGAGATGGGGATGGTGTGGATGAGTCTTCAGGGACTTCAAAGGGTTCAAAGGGACAAGGAAAATCTCTTAGGGGATACAATCATTGCCTTGATTGTAGTGATGGTTTCACAGGTGTATATATTTCAAAAGTTATAAAACTAATTGCTTGGGCCGGTGAGATGGCTCAGTAGTGCAAGCGCCTACCTGGCAAGCGCTAGGTCCTGAGTTTGACTCCTGGTACCCACATAAAGGAAAAAAAGGGCCAGTGTTATCGCTCAGTGGCACAGGCGCTTGTTGGCAAGCGCAAGGTCCTGAATTCGACTCCTGGTGCCCACATAAAAAAACAAAAAAAACAACAACAAAAAAAAACTAATTGCTTTAAATATGTGTGGTTTATTTTATGTAAATTATTCTTCTGTACCTCTACGAAGCTGTTAAGAATTGACTGTAACAATTTATATACTTCTAACAACAGTCTTAAGACTCTCTTTTTCTTACATGAGTTTAGCAAGTACATCTCTTTATTTAGGTCAGAAATGTATTTTTATATATACCTTAAGTACTATTTTATTATTTTTGTGTTTAGGTCTATATTCCACTTGCAATTTATTTCTGAATGTTGTGTGAGATAACGCACATTGAATTAGAGATAATTGTAATTTTACCAAATGGATAACTAATTTTCCATATTAAACTTGTAGTACAAACCTTAAAACTATCCCCAAATAAGCTTTTCTATGCAAAAGAGAAATAGCAGCTATCATGGAAAGTAATGGCACCTGTGACTTATAAACATTATAATTTCTTTAAGGCAAAAGATGTCTTAAAAAATCATTAAGGTAAGCAATAAAATAGGGAGAAATATATTAAACATATATAATAGATAACAAGTTAATGTCAAATCAATAAGAAATAGACTACTAAAACAAAAAAATGAACAAAAGCATTAAAAGGTACATATGAAAGGAAGAAAATGAATAGCTCATAAACATAAAATGAACTCTACCACTAATCATAAAGTGCTGTTAGACAGGTGTGGTGGCACACGCCTGTAATCCCAGCACTCGGGAGGCTAAGGCAGGAGGACTACCCCAGGTTCAAGGCCAGTTTAGGGTACATAGTGAGTTCATGGCCAGCTTGGATTACATAGTAAGACCCTATCTCAAAAAAAGAAAAAAAAAAAGGAAAGGAAAAATGAACAAAAACAAAAGTGCTGTAATAGCTTTCTCATCACTGAGACACAATACCCAACACCCACAGTGTAAAGGAAGAGAGGTTTAATTTGGTTCACAGTTTCAGGGGATTCATTCCATGGTCAGCTGGCTCTAAGGCAGAGACATCACAGTGCAAAGTATGGTGGAGCAAGCTGCTTAGTTCAGGGTGGGCAGGGAAGCAGAGCAAATGAACAGTGTCAGGTAGGGGTAAGGGACCAGACATAAGATGCCAAGGTCATGCCTCTATGACCTGCCCAGACACACTTAGAAGTATGCTCTACCCATTTTCTGAGGTGGATTTCAAAGCCAACCAAGCTGTGAAGCTCCACCCTAACTGCCAAGAGTGCAAATAAAAAAAAAGAGGTATCACATCTTGCCTATTAGATCAGTAATTTAAGAAAAATCTCTATTGTCCTCAAGTAGCAAAGGAATGGGTTATAGTTTATTAAGCTTGTATTGGGAATGTGATTGTTGTAGTCATATTGGGGGATCAATCTAGTAGTAGAAAGCATGGCTTTAAATGTCTTTTTGATTCTTACTACTTCTAGGGCTCTTAATTGAGCAGAAATGCTGACACATACACACTGATCTCTCCCATGCACCATTCTTTTAAAAACACGTGAATGATGAATATTATGCAACTGTTCACAAGTACTATAGATTTATATGAACTGACATAAAGAGATTAAATATTCTAAAGCAGCTTACAAAACAGTATGTATAGTATGATACAATTCAAATATTGCTTTGTGTATGTACATGTATTTGTCTTTTTTGTTATTGTTGTTTAAGAAAGGACCTATAGTTTTTTTTTCTTTTTTTTAATTTATGGTGGCCTGCAGGCCTGCGCTCGAGCTGGGCTGCTCCTCCAAAAACCACGCAGGGCCACTGAGGACCTATATTTTAGGAATCTAACACACTTGATTTAAAATCCCAGCTCGATCATTTATTACCTGTGCAATCTTAGATAAGTCATTTCCCTTCTCTGAGCCTCAATTTTATAATTGGCCAAAGGAGAGCATGTCTACCTTCAATTAAAATGGTCATGATCAACTGATAAATATAGGTACTTGTCTAGCATAAATTCCCCTTTCCTCTCTCCAGTCTCCATTTGATCTAGAATAGAGCTACTCAATTGGAGCTAATTTTGTTTCCCAGGGCACATTCCCTGATGTCTGTGGAAATATTTTATTTTTACAACTGTGGGAGGAGCTTGGCATCTAGCAGTGAGAGGTCAGAGATGCTCTTAAACATCTTACAATGCACAGGGCAATCTCCACAATAAAGAATTATTTGCCAAAAATGTCAAAAGAGTGCCAAGGTTGAGATAGCCTAGTCTAGAAAAATGAACAGAAATGGCAAATAAGAATATAATTACTGGGGCCGGTGAGATAGCTCAGAGGCATAAGCACCTGCCTGGCAAGCGCGAGGGCCCAAGTTCCACTCCCGGAACCCACATATGAAAAAAGGGCTGGTGATATCGCTCAGTGGCATGGGCACCTGCTGGCATGCGAGGTCCTGAGGTCGACACCCGGTACCCACACACACAAAAAAAAAGAATATAATTACTAATGGGAATGAGATTCAAGAAAATTTTTATCCTGAACTGAATTTCTGAAACTTTGGAAAAGCTCAGTGGGTGGGAGGCAGAATATATACATAGTATGTTTATTAATATGTCCATCCATCACTTCAAATTCCACAAAAGCAAATGTTATTAATGGAGACAAACTCATCATGTATTATTTTCTCTTGCACTGTTAGATGTTATCCTTGCTGAGCATTCATGATTCTAGATCACAGATAGCCCCTTCTCAGATGACCTCACCTCACATTTCAGAGAAAAGGGAAGTCACTGAAGTAAACTTCAACTTGCTGTCCTTACACTGACAAACTCATTGGCATCCACACTCATGAACTTACCTTATCTCCTCCTCACTTTCTATTTAAGAGCAACTCTACCTGTGCTCTGGATCCCATCTCATTCTTTCTTGATTCCTCAGGGATGTTCCTCTATCATTTGTCTCCTCTATTACACTACTGTTTTTCCAAAGCATTCAAACTAACCTAAGTCTCTCCTGTCTGAACGGCTCTTTCCCACATGCCATCACATTTCTTTTCTTTTTCACTTCCCAGCCAATCTGGCCTCTGTTTCTTCATCCCCCATTTGCTTTTCCACCTTTCCCCATCCACACCAGTCTTCTGTAATTGTTTTCCGAATAATCACCACTAATCTCTCCTAAATGTCAAATCCTTCACATTTTGCAATTACTTTTAACTTTTTCAAGCATCTGACAGTTACCCATTCCCTCTCTAAAAATGCCTTTCCCTTTCTCAACAGCCACATTCCTACTTCTCGGGATACTGTCCTGTCTCTTTCACTGGCTTCCTCTAAATGTTTATCTTCTCCAGTGTTGTCCTCTCAGCTCTCTAACGATCTACTAACCTAGACTCAATTGCTTGCTCAGTGGTTTCTTCCACTTTCACAGCTAGCCCTACCAAATTTCTCCACGCAATTATATACCAAGATATCTAAATGCCTGCTCAATATTATCATCTGGATAATATAGAAGTATCTCAAACTCAACATTTCTAGAATTAAACTCATTTAATTCTTTCCTTATAAATAACTGTTTATTCCCTAAAACAATGCTAACGCTTAAGCCAGAAATCCTGACAATTATTGTACTGACACACTCTCTTTCACATCTCACATCCACTTTATCACCAAGTTCTACCACTTACACTTTCTTCATAGCTCTTTAATCTATCCACTTTGTTCACTGCTACTGTTCTAGTTCAGAATCTTGTGCCTCTTTCTGATTACTACAACCGTCTCCTAACTGTTCTTTTTGCTACACAAGTGCACAAGGAGTGATCTTTCTAAACTCAAATCTAATTATGTTACTCCCTTGCTTAAAACATTTCAGTGGCTCCTCACTGTCTGCAGGATAAAGTCTGAATTCTTTAGTTAGCATAAGGTGCTCCAAAATCTGTCCATTGCCTAAATCTCCAGTTCACATTTTCTCACATTTCCTCCATTCACTTTATATGACAGCCATATTGAATTATTAGAGTTCATTTTATGCTTATTTAGTGCTTCAGTTTCTTATAGTTCTTCAGTTCTTTGGTGTCTCATTCCTGTATGTATCCAGAGTTTTCTATCCCTAGAACACTTCCCCCCATATGACAGAGACTGCTAATTGCTTTCCATTATCTGTCCTCCCCTTCTTCCTTTTACTAATAGAAGTCACTGAGTTTTAGCCGAGTACCCACACCTACATTTCTTAGCCTCCCTTGTTGCAAGGCAATTAAGTTTTAAGCAATAGAGTACAAGTAGAATTGATGCATTCAAACTTCTGAATCACATTTTAATTTTTTAAAAAACTGTCTGTATTCCATTTTTCTCTTTTCCCTTTCTCTGAGTGGCAAATGGAGACTCATGGAACACCAGTTAGGGCTAGATATAGAAGCCAAGTGGTAAGTATGGCAGAACTGTCCATCAGTCTTGGACTGGTCACCTCGAGACATTAACATGAGACAAAAATGAACTTCTATCTTACATAAGCCTCTGAACCTACAGTTTCCCTGTTATAGGAAGACCTGTAAAATAGGTCAGCCGAACCTCTGTTAATCCACTCCAATGGCTTTCAGGACTCACCTCATGCATTACTCACTGTAAGAAGCCTTCTCTGATTCCTAAGACAGTGATAGGCTTCATTGCCACATGGTCCCATAGCATCTGATACACATTTTCATCACAGCAGTTATCACATTACATTCCGAATATTAGTTGGTCAGAATCCCCCACCAGTCCCATGATTTTTCTGACAGCATAGATTTCTGTCTCATTCATCTCTAGAAACTTGGATCTATATGGGTGCCAAGAAAGAGGTAGTAGCTCAATGATAGTTTTTAGAATGAAATGGATGAATCTTAGCTGCCAGGTTCTTTATGGCCTTTTACATAATAGAACCCCTCCTCCATTTATTCCTTCTCCAACTGGAATTGGAAAAAGAGTATAACATAAAGGTTAAAGAGTCAGGTTGGAATCAGACTCAATTGTGTTAAGGCTTTGCCACTTACTAGCTATGTGACCTTGGGCAAAGTCTGTCAACTATAATGAGTCACAAACTAGAGGCTCTGTTTGCATTTTAAAACTTCAGTTGCAAAATGAAGATAATAATACTATTTATCTCATAGAGTTGTAATAATTCAAAAACAGATGTAAAGAGCCTAGCTTGGAACATATTAAGCACTAAATAAATAGTAACTATGGGGCTGGTGAGATAGCTCAGCGGCATAAGCGCCTGCCTGGCAAGCGCGAGGTCCTGAGTTTGACTCCTGGAACCCACATACGAAAAAAGGGCCAGTGATATCGCTCAGCGGCGCGGGCGCCTGCTGGTGCGTAAGGTCCTGAGGTCGACCCCCCGTACCCACAAAAAAAATAAAATAAAATAAATGGTAACTATTGTTATTATTATCAAGCCTAAAAGGAACTTAAACCCACATTTCCTTGGACAGAGACAGAGAAATACAAACACTCAGAGGTAGAGACAGGAAGAGAGAAAGAAGGAAGAATAGAAAGATTGAGATTGGAGCAATAGGATTTGAAATGTTTCTGTGCTGTACAAATCAGGAGATGATTCTTTAAGGTCTCTGCCAAATTAAATCATCTTATTTGCCTCTTCTAATTACACAAATTGCCCACTTTTCATTGACAAGCCCCCATCCCGTACTTCTTCAGAAAGACACTGGGTCCTTAAGATGGATATGGGCTCAGAGACATCTAGGGTTTGTATTGAAAACTGCCAGTGTAACATGAACAGCGTGTGTCTATAGGCCCTGTGTCCTCCAAGTAGACTGAGATATCGGTCAGGTGCCTTTTGAGACCCATCCTATCAATGTACCAGTAGGCAGGACTCAGAGAAAGTGATTGGTAGGCTTAAAATCATATTCTGTTTAAATGAGAAAAATCTAGAAAAGCAAAGGGGACAATTCCTATTGTGTGTCCTCTGAAATTAAAATGTGGCCTGCATAACGCTACAGTCAACATGGATTGCAACATCCTTCCCAAAGCTGGCCTACAGATGTAAACCATGGAGCCAAGCTTTAATGTGGAAATACTGGCAATTACTGAGGGAGGAAGAAATCTATTTAGCTCTCTTTCTGTTCTGTGGGCCCTCCAGAGACCTCACTTCACAAGTCTTTTTCTTTTTTTTTTTTTTTAAGAAAAAGCAATAAAAACGATGATATAGAATTTCAAAACAAGATAATAGCAGATTAACAATGGTTAATATATTGCGTATTGTTATCTTCAAAGTAACACAACTCTTTTTTAATGAGCTTCAACCTATGTGGCACTGCTATTTTCTTTGGGAAAAAAAATACAGCAAATGGCCCTTCTTGCTCATTCACACTCCAGTCATGCCGGTCCTTTTGCTGTTCAACATGTCAAGCATACTTTTGCCATGGGCCTTTCCACTTGGTTTTCACTATTCATAGAATTGTTCTTCCTTAAGATATCCACCATGGCTTGTATCCTTATTCTATTCAGTTATCTGCCTAAATACTGCATTAACAGAGGCCTTTCCTGACCACCTTAAATAAAATAACAATGCCTTACCTTGACTTATTTTTCTTCAGAGTTCTTATGACCACCTAATATATCAAATTGCTTATAATCTATTTCTCTCCAGCAGAATATAATAAGACTCATATAAAAAGGGGCCTTTGTTTTGTTTACAGGCATATTCACAGTGCTTAGAAGTTTGTCTGACATGTAATAAGAATTTAGGAAATATTTACTGAATGAATGTATACCATTAATGCCCATTAGACCATCAACTGCAGATACAACTTGGGGCTTGGGAAAAAATGCAGGGAAAACACAATATGTAGTTTCTTTTAACAGAGAGGAAAGGAAGAGAAGATGAACCCAACATCTCCTGACATACTTACTATTGGCAGCCCAATTTTAATAAGAAAACTTTTAGAGCTGAAAAGGGAATTAGGAGAGGCACAAGAAAAAAAATCTGCCTGCTCTACTTAATTCCCAACTGACTTCTTGAGTAGCCACGAACTTACTTTAAGCAGGTCCTGCTAAAGAAATAACAATCTACCCTTTGAAAATAGAAGAAACAAATCCTAATTCTCAGTGTATAGGGCTTTTCTTTAGGGCCAAATACAAGGTAGCGTAGGATACAGAGCTAAGCTTCCTGCACCTCAAGCCTCTTGTAAACGGGAGGTAACAGCAATAGGAGGAGAAGGTTTTTCTAGCCACTAAACTGAAGAATGACTAAAAGATGGTTTTGGTGGTACAAACTTTTCCCAAGTTCAAGCCATGGTTTATCGTTGGTTTTAGTGGTCAACTCCTATGCAGTGTCAGGCACAGTTGTAAGTGTTTTATGCATTTAGACTCATTTATTGACTGTTCAAAAATTCTTTTTCCCAGAAAGAACTTGGGTTTGAAGGACATGGTTGGTCACCTAGCATATTAGGAACAGCACAGAATGAACCCCTCTGTACTCTCCTTTCCACAGGAGAGAGAATTACCCTTTCATTCTCTATCCAAAGATGAGAGGATAACTGGAGACATAAATAGGAAGTTGAAGAAATCATCACCAGAATTTGGCAAGATATCAGTCCTCATTTTTCCTCCCTTGGACACTAGACTGTTTCTTATATAGTTGAAAAATTAAGTAGGCATTCTTAACTCATAGAGAAACTAGAACAACACTGGCGAGAAAAACAGAGGAGCTCTGAGGCCAATGGCTTTGCTGGGAATAAAGAGTATGCACTGTCCAAGGTCACCTGATAGTAAGTGTCAAGGGTGTGATATGAACTCAGATGTATCTGACTTCAAGGCTAACAGTTTTCACTATATAACTGGAAGGAAACATTTGAAGTTTAAAAAATAATTCCTTGAGTGGTAACAGTATCAGGAAGAACTTATTTTCCCACCCTCCAAAAACAGCACAACAGACATTTGTTTTCCACAGACTAGTTAAGAGCACATGGGGTGGGGGGTGCCCCATGATCTTTTATAGTGACTTCAGGAAAGAAAATTCCAGAGAGTGGCTAGAGTAGAGTCTGGGGGCAAACCAGTGCTTAATGTTTTCTGGGCATAGGATGGCACTGAGTGAAGGATAGCTGAGGTGAATTTTAAAGGCCTGGTCTAAGAGAACTCAATATCAAAGGAATACTATTCCATTCAGATGGGGCTTGGCTTTTGCCTGGGGTTGTATTTAAGAACCCAACTTCCGAGAATTTCTCTTCTGAGGACTAAATCTGGATGATACCATTTGTGGGCTTTGAGGCATAGCCAGGAAAAAGGATCACCTCCACTGGGAAGGGGGTTCAGGTACTGCTTGTCTAGGTTTTGTCACATATTAATCTCCTTCCAGATTCTTCCCTGTCATGTCTTTAGGTATCAAAGAAAGAAGAAATTTAATATAATATGTTCATTTCCAATTGCCAAAGGCCAAGAGATCCAGACGCAAGTCTTGGAAATTTTGGTAGAACTGAGCAACTATCAAGATTCACCCCTAGATGCTGCTTCAGGGTTGCAAATATCAGATTGTACCCAAAAATCTGGACTTTCTATAATCAAAGCCACAATACTTGGCCCTGGTGAGTCACAGCTTTCCAATGAGTTTCCATTTACACTTTGGCTGATGCTATGTTGAGCTTTCTGGGGTCTGGTTATATTAGCAAAAGCTGTATTTTAAAGTACATTAGAAACAAAGGTGGTGATAGGGTCAAAAATAATGAGCTCTTAGCATTTGGCACAAACCACTTTAAACATCAAATATGTCACTAAATTTGCTTAGAGTATGTATGGAACTTTAAAAATGTCACATCTGTTATTATCAAGAGCCAACTTTTTAAAGCAGGCTGTCACTAAGGCTGTCTTTGGACTTAGCAACACAAGCAACACAGTATTTAAGGCCTTTTCAGATGTTATATTAAAGAATCCTATCTAGTCCTACGCATGCATTATACTTACAGGAAAACTAATGTCCAAAGAGAGGAAATGATTTGCCCAAGGCCCCAGAGCTAGTAGATGGTAGAACAGACAAGAACCCAAGAGTTCTAATGGTGTCTGGTTCTCTTTCCTCTTAAAATATAGCACCCGCTATAAGAAACAGTTATAGACTCCTACTGACCATATCTAATAGGTCTGCAGTTCATGCTCTGATTTGCCATTCCCTGAGGCAGTTTACTTTAGGAAGATAATACTGTAACAATGGAGAGAGAGAGAATGAAGTCAGATCCTGTTAAGAATAACTCTATATACTCAGCATGTGCAATTGTGTGTTTTCTGAGAATGAGATGGTATATATTTAAGTGTCGTTTTCCTTTTAGACCAAGCTAGGATAATTTTTAGGATGGGGAAGAAAAGAGTTTCTCTATCATTTAGCAATCTAAAGAAATAATTACCTAAGGACTTCAAAGAAAAGCCTCTTCTGACTATAAAAACTTAAAAGATACCAAGGTAAAAGGATTACAGATGAATACCGGGCTAAGAAAAAGTACATTCCCTGTCAATATAGTAAAAGGGTGGTGGTACAGGGAATGAATGGGGAGATATTAAAACTTGGTGGGCAAAATACTACGAACAGAGTACTTGATACATTTATCTCATTTAATCCCAGCAATCTAGTGAGACAGGTCTAATGATAAGCTTCATTTTAAAATGAGGAAAATAAGGCTCAGGGAGGTAAAAGGGATTGCTCAAAACCATCTATCTAGTAAAGAATGGAGTTGGGATTCAACTTCAGTTCTGCCTGGGTCCAAAGCTATCTTTCCATTCTTTCCATTATATTTTCACCCCTAGGAATATTTGGAAAGTCTATGGAGGACGCCTGGACATTTTTAGGTTTCTTTGTCTTAACCCACTCATCAGGCCCAAAATTTCAGAGAAAAGAAACAATCCCCCCAGTCTCTCAATGCTTCTCCACTGATTCCTGGTCTTTCAAATTCTTATTGACTCTATTAACTGACTGTGGAAACTCAATCTTCTTCAAGTCAGGCTTCCAGAGGACACCCATCCAGCTCTCTAGAATACTGACCCCAGTCTTATATTATCTTGTCTCCAGTATCCAAACCTGAGACCTCAAAGCCATCAAAATACAACAGTAAAAAGCAGAAGTATATAAGTGAAAAATCACTGCCCACTCAGGTCAGTAGACTATGACTTTGGAAATCTTTGAAAGTCTCAAAAATCTGATTCTTTATTCTGTATTTGTGTCTGACTGACTCTCGTACACACACACACACACACCAAATCTACAAAAAGAAAATTAAAAACCAGATTTTTAAATTTTGGTCATCCATAACGTAATCTCTCTAGGTCTCAGTTGACATGTAAGTAGAGTGGGAGATACCTCATAAAGTTGTGAGGATTCAATCAGATGTCAAATGTTTAGCACTATGTCTAACACATAGCAAGCCCTCAATAAATGCTATTATTTGTAATGCTGTTGTCATTATTGTTGTTACATTGCCAGCTAGAGAGAGGAAAAGGGAAGCTGAGAATGTTCTCACCTTTTGCTAAAGAGAGTTGTTAGGGTGACCAGAATCAAAAGGGTGACTCAAAGGGAAATATTCCAAGACTCTGCCTGAACCTTGGTGGTAAATCTGACTTACAGCTTTATCCCACACTTACCTATCCTATATCATCAGGGTTGGCTACACTTAGGTCCTGACCTTGCTTCAAAGCCTAAGAGGTGAAAATCTCAACTTAGCTAGGGTGGAAAGTTGAAGCCATGTTTTCAAAGATTCACTATGACTAATGAATTCATTTGAAATTCCTCAATCTTAATAATTCTCTGCTCAAAGATATTTTTCTGAAGATTCATTTGAAAATGTTTGCCAAATTCCCAGTTAACTACAGATTACATTGAAAATGTCCTAACATGTACAGCCTAATAACAATGATATTTTAAATAACTTTTAGTTTAACCTGATCATTTCAGAAATTAAAGGCAATGGAGAACAGTCCTGGCATAAATAGATTCCCTCACTCTGACTGTTTTTTACATATACATAGATATATCACTGTATATCTATGTATAATATATATGAATAATCAGGCATAGAGACTTTTTAAAATATAAATATTTACAGTAAAATCTATAAACTGGAATATGTATATTTACTTATATTTTAAAATATCTACATATGTTTGTCTAGAAAGCAGAGGTAAAGGAAAGTATTCCCCTGTGCTCTTGCTGCCATCTGGTGGCCAACCCAAATTCATAGAAGCCACATTTCAGAGAGAAAGCAGGTACAGAACAGAAGGGTCTGTTTCCTCTGGGTTGCTAGATTGGGTACCTGAAAAATACATAAATCAGTCATTTCTTAAAAGAGACTCCTGATTGACTCCTGAAACTCATTTTTTTTTTTGCTAAGACACTGGTTTTTTCCTGGCCCAGATCCCATTTGGCCTCTTAGGAACATAGGCAGCATTTCAAATCCCACAAACTGTATTAGAACAACCTTGCTTTCTCTAGCCAGTTTACAGAAAGAATTATCTTCAACTACCTATATCTGCAGTAAGTATTGTACCATTTGGGTTTCTAGTGCCCTCAACCAATGGCTTCTATCTTTAGACTAGGAATAAAGTTCCATTTGACATATGCTGATAACTGATTTTCTAATTATCATGAAAACAATCATTTTTTTCCCAGAAAATTATATTTAAGGTAGTGAAGCCATACCCTGTATGAATAAAAAGCAGTTATCCACCCAGTAAAAGGGAATGATAGGGTTGAGAATGCAGCTTGGGTTTAAGAGTGTTTGCCTGGTGTGTGAGAGGTTCTGGGTTTGATCCTGAGGACTGCAAAAAAAGGAGGGGAGTGGGGGAGAAAGGAAAGGGCAGGGAGAAAGAGAAAGAGAAAGAGGGAGGGAAGAAGAGAGAGGGAGATAGAGATTGGCAATGAGGAGGGAACATGAGGAAGACTAGAACAGCTCAGTCAACATCAGTGATATACAGACAAGCACAACTCACTACTGCTTTTAGCATCTCATATGAAATATGTCCCCATTCCCTAAGGTACAGTTTTAACCTGACAAATCTATATTTAAGTTTCAATTTTGCCATTTACCACACTCATTAACTCTGTTTCCTAATCTAAAAATGGTAATATACATCACTCAGAGAGTTAGAATAAGGACTATATCAGGTAAGAGGACACTGTCCCACACTGGGCACATAGCCTGATTCCATGTTCCCTGAACACAGATCTCAGTCTGAGGAGGCGAACTGAATGGCTGCAAGCTCCCAAACTGTGGCCTCAAGAGCAATGAAGGAGGAAAGTGGTCAGTGCCGGGCTGTACAGCTGACACGATGAGCTTGCAAAGCACAAATGAGACAACTGGTAAATGTCTGGGGCTAGTACCTGAATTCTTTCATAACCTAGCTAGAGAAATGCAAATTTGTTACTGCTGCTGCAGCATAAGAAGAGAGGCATTATGTAAAATGAAGAGCCTGATGAGAAGGTCTTTAAGGTCCCTTTTCACCTGTAATACTCAAATGGATACATCCTGCATTTTGTCCCCTTAAGTGAAATAACATTCTGTCCCTAAAACTAAATCACTAAGAACTACTTTCACAACTGACCTCTCTCTTTCTCTGTAATTCCCAGCAACTCCCCAAAACAAAATGTTCAAAAAACAGAAATCAACCTTCCACTATCATTCAAATTACCTCTGTGTCTCAAGCTAGCAGCATCAGGTTCGGGCACCCTGATACATACCACTTAGTGATTTGGGAAGAGAGAGAACTTCAGAATAATTGACAGTGTTTTTCTGGGTATTAGTGCAGAGTTAATTCATCTTCCCCCATCACTTACCTACTCTATAATTTGGTAAAGTAATTTAGGGAACATGATTCGAATTGTTTAAGAATTATTTAAAACAGACTTAGGACAGATTCCTTTAAGTATCAGTTCTCCTGATGCCTTTAAATTGCATTTATAGATTCTAGATACTCTTAAAACTGAGGCTGAAGGAAGAGAATGACAGAGAAACATAAAACCAATGTGGTTAATCCTTTTTCTATTAAAGAGCAAATGTAAATGGAAAAAAACACATTACTGAAATCATAATATATGTCAACTGAAAAATCATATGCCATTAACTGAACATCACGGCAGGAACATATAATCCCTGATACTCATGGAGCAGCCTCAGCTCTCACATAATTATCTCTTAATCCCCACAACCATTCTATGAGGTTACACCTACAGAAGGTTCAGAATTTCTGGAACAATCTCACCCACACATCATTTCACTCGTTTTCAAAAAAAGGCAATTTGATAAATGGATGATAAATGGGTCTTCATTTCACATACTCATGTAAGATGTTTCACATGAAATAAATTCATAAATCAGAAGAGATCCTTGATTACCATGTCATTGTTTCAAAAACATGGCCAGAGTACATCTCTGGTTTCACACAAGGCCAGAACTTCAATTATTTAACACATATTTAGAGGTTACGAGGCTCAAAAGCTGGCTACTGGTTAGTAAAAATGATCTCATATTAGATCCTGGGGATAACAAATAACTAGCACTTTAATTGCCCTGAAAATCATGCCACAGAATATGCTTTTGGATCCTAAGAGCACAGCAAAATCACTTCTATGAATCCAGTTAGGACTGAGATCATTCACTGAAAAACAGATTTTTATAAAAACTGAAGTGAACATTTTCAATAAAAATTTTTATACAATAAAAACATAGTATCAAATTTGTTAGACTGATAACAGACTAAACATGCCAGTGCCACTCTTTTATCCACTTAAAAATGAAGAGGAAAATTTAAAATGCAATGAATTATAATATAGTGAAGAGCTTCTGTGGCTCCTTATTGCCTTCAGGGCAATGACCAAACTTAACCAAGCACACAGGACCCACGATTTGATCACTAAATAATAGGATCAGAAGAACATCTTCTAATACAAATCTTTAATATGTAGATGGCCCTTCAGCAACTCTTGTCCCAAAGTTCCTTGGCCTTTGAATTTCTAATGACCTTTGCTCTCCACTTACTTCAGACACCTATTTTCAAGAACACAGTGAAGAACCTGAAGGTGATCCAGGATTTGAACTACCTAGTTTCAAATCTGAGCTCCAACAGTTGCTTACCCTGTGACCCTGGACAAGTCATTTAATTCTCTGTGCCTTGATTTCTTCTCACATGAAAATTGAATATAGTAAATGCACTAATATGTGTAAAATGTTTCAAATAACATTTAGCAAACAGTAAGGGCTTTATGAATAAATGAACATTTGGCAGAGGTTTTGTTTGGGACAAATGCCCAGGAAAGTAAAAGATGGGTCCTATAAGAAGTATATGTATTTTTTTGGAACTATAAAAGTGTTTTCCAGAAAGGTTGTCCTGTTTTAAATTTCTATTAGATGTGTATCAGACATCTAGTTTCCATGCATCTTTGTCAGCACTGGTATTGTCACTACTTTTTACTTCAGTTGTTCAAATTGGTAAGTAGTAATATCTCGTTGTGGCCTTATTTTGCATTTTCCTAATGGCTAGTAATCTTGGACATCTTGTCATATGCTTATTTACCATTCATATATTCTGTTCATATCTTTTGCCCACTTTTTAATTAGATGATTTGCTTTTTTACTGCTGCTGAGTTTTGTGTGTGTGTGTGTGGGGGTAACGAGGGTTGACCTCAGGACCTTGTGCGCCAGCAGGCACCCATGCCGCTGAGCGATATCACCGGCCCTTTTTTCATATGTGGCTTCCGGGAGTCGAACTTGGGCCCTCACGCTTGCCAGGCAGGCGCTTATGCCGCTGAGCCATCTCACCGGCCCCTGCTGCTGAGTTTTGAGAGGTATTTTTATATTCTAGCTATGAATACATAGCTAGCTTTGTCAGATATGTGCTTGGCAAGTTGCTTATCTTTTCACTTTATTAATAGGATCATTCACAGAACAAATTTTTATTAAGTCCTATTTGTTTATTTTTCATTGATTATATCTTTGATGCCATGTCTGAGAACTGTTCAATAAGCCCCGGGATATAAAGATTTTCTCCTATGTTATCTTCTAAAAGTTTTATAGCATGGGTGTCCAATCTTTCAGCTTGCCTAGGCTGCACAGAGTGAAAAACAATTGTTTTGGGCTGCTTATAAAACATAGGCTAGAGATAATATATGTAAGTAACAAAACTTCCCTTTTCTAGTTTACATTATAACATTGAACGAAATAACAAAACAATCCTAAATTTAATAATTAGGTAAGAAAACTTACATGTTTGATTAATAACAATAAATGCCTATCTTCACAGGCATACACACATATATGTAGGTTGAAATACTAGTATGGGTAAACATTGCATTTTACTTGCCAAGTAACACAAAAGCATGTAACATCTGATAGACACTGATTTTGATTCAACTGACTGCATGGGAGGTACAGGAGGCAGAGTTAGCTTGGTAGTGTGCCTCCCCTACACAGCATTCTATTGTAGCCTACGTAGTTCGTGATTGAGCATCATGCAATAGTCATTAAAAATATTGCTAGAAAACTAGGGATTAAAAATAGTGGATTGAAAATAGCAGCAAAATACACCCTCTCCAGGACCTGAAATTCAGACACCTGAAAAAAAAATTTGGTAGAGAGAAAAAAACAAATACATATCTAGGAATCAGGAGGGAGCTGAGACAAGAAGTGGAAACTACAGAGAAGCTAGAGAAACAGAGCACAACACAGAACAAGTAATGCAACAGTCTGGAAAAGTAAACCTGGCTCCTGGGAAGGGAGACATGTCTCCTCTAACACAAGGTAAGCCTGGAAAGGGTTGGCAGGTCCTAGAAGAAATAATGCACCAGGTCTTCATTGCTAGCCCCAGGAAAAGCCAACAGCTATTGTACACTGTAAGAACAGTGTGGGGTTTTATTATAAAAGTAAATACTTCTGCATGGTAGGCTAGAGTTGAAGAAATCCAGGGCAGTACCTGTCATATTTGAGGTTTAATCAGGGATCATTTAAGATAGAACCACAAAACAACTATACTTCAGGGTTTCCAATGTTGCCCCACACAGTAACTGGGTAAGAAATGGCCACAAGACTCAGTCATGGAGAGGGAGCAGATTAGACATAGACATACTGAGAAGTTTAAGCTCAGGCCGAGAAAGAGGTGGGAGTCCTGCCCTCCGTGCCAGGCTAGTCATGTGTGGCTTTAGAGGGGGCTGGTCTGAAAGTGTTGGTATTAAGTCCAGTGGTCTGGTTGAACCCCTGTCCCACTGCCTACATCTAGCACAGAACTTGGTGGTCTCTTTGCTTTTCCCATCTACCAGTGTGAGGAAAGATAAACATAAGTTTGAATGGTGCTATGGCTTGTGTCTAGACGTCCCCCCAAAGCCTCATGCAGTCATGGGGGGGTCTTTTCAGAGGTGGCTGGATCTAGAGTGTATGGTGCTGGGATCAAGGGTGTGTGATTACTAAATCAGTCCACTGATTGGTTTGGCATAGCTCTGGCTAGGATTAAGGGTGTGAGTGCTACACCCACCCTAGGGCAGGTAGCCTGCATAAAATATAAGGGATAGAAAGAGAGCTAATATGGTCTCACCTGCCTGGTTGCCATGGACTATTTCTTCTCTGTGAAGCCCCTCTGCCATGCCACCCTGCCTTGGAGCCAGCCAACTACAGACTAAAATCTCTACAAACTGTAAGCCAAAAACCTCGCTTCCTTTAACTTTGGGTGTTGGGTATTTTGTCTTAGCAATGAGAAAAGTAACTAGGACAAATGGTTTCCGCAGTCCAGGATGTACAAAGAGCCCTCTGGAGCAGAGGGGCACCTCACAAATCCACAGGCCATAAAGCTAGACAGAGAAAACTAATTTCAGATGTACACAGGGACATGGAAAGAGGAAGCTGCTGGAGTGACTACAGCCTTCTGATGGATACCACTGACTGACCATACCCAGTAGCAAAGGCACAGCAGGATTCAGGATTCACATAAAACAATATGAGTATAGAAACAAAATAGGTCTTAGCAGTGACTCACTATCCCTCTTATGTATTTGGAGGATTCCAAGACTGTAGACCCTGAAAAAAAATCATTCATTCAAAATCAGGGAGAAATTTTTTTTTTCTATCTTCATTGGCTTTTGAGGAATTGAGAGTTTTTTTTTTTCTTTTCTACCTTTTATTTTGTTCCTGTTTCTTATATTTTTTATGTTGCTCTCTTTTTGCTTCTTTTTCTTATTTGTTCTTTTCTGGTACTTTTATCTAATTCTATTAATTTTATTTTACTCCTTAATAGAATCCTTTATCACACTTTTTTCTCCTCTTTCTCATCTTCCATTTGTTTTTCAAATTTTACTTCTTTCATTTTACTATTCCCAACACAGTCCCATCTTTACTAGTATAACCATTAAATTTTAATAATCTTTAGACATTTAACACTACATTACTACTGCTGAATTCTGTTCTATTGTTAAAATTCTAGTTATTAAATTTATTAGATATTTACTGTATCTCAATATTTCGTTTGTCTTAGTGTCTGTATGATAATGATAGATCCCTTTTCTATAGCTAAGAGTGGTACTTTTTTATTGATTTTTAGAGTATGTCAATTTCCACTTTGTCTTTTTTTTTTTTTTTCTGTGGGTACCGGGGGTCGACCTCAGGACCTCGCGTGCCAGCGGGCGCCCATGCCGCTGAGCGATATCACTGGCCCTTTTTTCGTATGTGGGTTCCGGGAATCGAACTCAGGCCCTTGCGCTTGCCAGGCAGGCACGTAGGCCGCTGAGCCGTCTCACTGGCCCTCCACTTTGTCTTTGACTCCATTATTGTTGCTGATTTTGTTGCTATCCCTAGGGTTAAATAGTTGTTGTTACAATTTTTCTGTTGGGCGATATCTAGTTTGTTTTTGTGTTATCAACAAGATTGAGGTCCATTTCCAGAGAACTGGGCACTGGGCCAACTATACTGCATTCTTCCCTCCCAAATTAATGGAAGTGGTTGGATCTTAGGCCAGGGGAAAGGCCTATAGTTAGTCATGCCTACAGTGCATAAAGGAAAAAACAGACACTAACTAAATAGATCTCTGTACTAGCAACAAAGTTTTACCACTATAATTGAGCTAAAAAGCTCAGCATGCACACACAGGCACACACGCACACACACACACACACACACACACACACATACACAAATAAAACATGAGAAAACAAGGCAAAAAAAAAATGCCTCCAAAAACTTTCAACTTCCCCAAAGCTGACCTATGGTGAATGGATGGGGGGAAATCAAAGCCACAGAGCTGAATTATACAAAACAATAAAAGAAGAGACAAAAAGCAGATCAATAAAGTACTTGGTAAACTGAAAGAAGATGCAAATAAACAGATAATGGACTTTAAAAAAATCAGTGAGTTTACAGAAGCCACTAATAAAAAGCTAGTTGAGCTAAGTAAAACAATACAAAAAGGAATGACCATTTTGGCAAAGACTTAGAGTCCATAAAAATGTACCAAAGAGGAAACCAAGAGATTCAAAATTCTACTGAAGGTATGAAGAACAGAAGTGACAAGTGAGGTCAGAACTAGAAGGAAGGTATAAAGCAGATGATCATATACTCTTAAAAAAAAAAGAAAACATGAAAAATGGATCCAAAGGCTGCTACATGAAACCAAAACAACTAATCTGAGATTGAATGGAATTTGTGAAAAGTCAGAAAACAGCACAAATGCCATAAAAACTTCTTTACAGAAATAATAGAAGAAAACTTTCCAAATATGTGGAAAGAATTTAACAGACAGATAAATAGGCATTTAGTACCCCAAGAAGCCACAATCAGAAAATAACTTCTCCAGGACACATCATAGTCTAAATTCCAGAAGTCCAACACAAGGACAGATTTTAAAAGCTGTTAGAGAAAAGCAACAAATTACTTATAAGAATATACCCTTTAGAATTATAGCAGACTTTGCAACATAAACCTTAAAGGCCAGGAGAACCTAGCATGAAGTATTTCGAGCTCTCGAAAAAAAAAAAAAGAAAATCTAAACCAAACATATATTCTGTGAAACTGTCTTTAAAGTTGATGGACATGGGCCGGTGAGATGGCTCAGCGGCACAAGCGCCTGCCCAGCAAGCGTGAGGTCCTGAGTTCGACTCCCGGAAACCACATAAAGAAAAAAAAGGGCCGGTGATATCGCTCAGTGGCACAAGCACTTGCCGGGCAACTGCGAGGTCCTGAGGTTGACTCCCAGTACCCACATTAAAAAAAAAAAAAAAAAAAAAAGTTGATGGACAAATAAGGACTCTCCATGACAAAGAGCATCTTAAAAAATTCATGACCATGAAACCAGCAATCTTAAAATTTCTCAAGGATAGTCTAAAAAAAAGAGATAATAAAGCCAACAGTGTCAAAAATTCTAACAGAATGAATACACCAAGTACAATGACATCAGAAGGGAAAAGAAAAACTAACCAGCAACAGGAAAATAATGCAATGACAGGAATAAGCCAATAACTTTCAGTAATAACTTTCAATATGAATGGTCTTGATTCCCCAATCGACAGGCATAGACTGGCAGAATGAACAAGACACAAAACAAAACAATATGTTGCACATTAAAAACACATTTTATCCAAGCAGAAATTCATACACTAAAAAATCTAAGTTGGAAAACAATATTTAATGCACCTGGAACCCCAAAATAAGCAGGAGTAGCTATTCTATTTTCAGAAAAGTGGACATCAAGCCAAAACTAATCAGAAGAGGTGAAGAAGGTTACTACATAGTGGTTAAGGGGCCAATACAACAGGAAGAGATAAAAATTATAAATACATATGACCAAACACTCGCACACTTAACTTCTTAAAAGAAACACTATGGAACATAAAAGATCAGGTGAAAAAAACTACACAATTATAGTGGGGGACCTTAACACCCTACTGCTGAAAATAGAAAGACCAACTGGACAAAATAACAACATAATATTAGAGTTGAATCACACCTTCCAAAAAAAGACTTACTAGGTATCTATACAGTGTTCTACCCAGAAACTACAGAATTCACATTCTTCTCAGCACCATGTGGATCTTTCTCAAAATATACCACATACGACACAATAATGCATGCTTAAATACATGTAAAAGAATCAAAATTATCTCATGCATAAAGTCGCAACAATCAATCAAACTAGAAATCATTAGTAATCAAACTAGAAATCACTGGCAAAAGAAACTACAGAAATTAAGTAAACACATGGAAATTAAAATATACACTCATAAGTAATCAATGGGTCACAAAAAAAATCAAGGAAGAAATTAGACTCTTTCTAGAATCAAACCATATGCCAATATAACAATCAGAATTTATGGGACACATTGAGAGCAGACCTAAGAGGGAAGTTTATAGCTGTGAACATGCAAATCAGAAAACCAAGGAAGCCCAAGTACATTAATCATGTACGTCAAGGGCCAAGAAAAGCAGGAACGATCCAAATCTAAAGCTAATACAAAGAAGGAAATTATAAAAAGTAGATGGGCTGGTGAGATGGCTCAGCGGCTTAAGCGCCTGCACGGCAAGCGCGAGGGCCCGAGTTCGACTCCCGGAACCCACATACGACAAAGGGGCCGGTGATATCGCTCAGCGGCACAGGCGCCTGCTGGCGCGCGAGGTCCTGAGGTCGACCCCCCGGTACCCACAAAAAAAAAAAAGTAGAGCAAAAATTAATTAAATTGAGACTAAAAAAATACAAAGAATCAATGAATTGAAAAGATAGTTATTTGAAAGAATAAACAAAACAGAAAAACCTTTAGCCAATCTTACCAAAAAAAAAGCAAAAAAGGAAAGAAAACACCCAAATCAACATAATTAGAAATTAAAAATGTGTTATCACAATGGACACTTCCAAAATCCAGAAGATAATTAGTACTTACTTCAAAAACATTGTAGTACAATAAATTGGAGAATCCAGAAGAACCAGATATATTCCTAGATCCAAATGAATTACCAATACTGAATCAATAAAATATAAAACCCCAAATAATCAAATACGCATAAAATTTGAAGCAGTAATTAAAAAAAATCCTAACAAATAAGAAAAGCCCAGAACCTGATGGATTCACCACAGAAATCTACAAGAATACCAGGGAAGATATAATGCAAATAGTCCTCCAACTCCTAAAGGAAACAAAGAAAAGGAATATTTCCAAACCCATTCTTGGAAATTAGCATTACCTTGATTCCAAGAACAGACAAGGAGCCAAATGATAAAGAACTACAGCTCAATGTCTTTCACAAGATAGACACAAAAATCCACAATAATATCCAGACAGACACAATGCAACAAATCATCAAAAAGACCATCCATCATGACCAAGTAAACTTCATTCCAGGGATATAAGGATCGTTCAAGATATGCAAATAAATAAATTTAACACATCACATAAACAGAATCAAGGACCAAAAAAAAAATCACATGATCATCTCAATAGATGTAGAAAAAAGATTTGAAAAAATCCAAAAGCATTTATTACAAAAATTCTCAAGAAAGTAACTGTACAAGGATGTAGCTCAATCTGAGAAAAGCTATTTTTGGCAAACCTACTGCCAACATCATGTTAAATAGGAAAAAACTAAACCTTTCCTTCTAAAATCAGGAAAAAGAAAAGGATGCACACTAAACCATTCTTGTTTAATATAGTACTTGAAATACAAACCATAGCAATCAGACAAGAGAAAGAAATAAAGGGCATATGTGTAAGAAAGGAACCAGTGAAATTATCATTATTTAGAGATGACATGATCCTCTACATAGAAGACCCAAAATTCTACCAAAATACTCCTAGGATTTATAAAGAAATACAGCAAGAAACAAAACCAACACACAAAATTCAAGTGTTCTTGTACACCAACAATGAACTCACTGAGAAAGAAATTAGGAAAACAATAACATTTACAATAGCACCAAGAAAAATTAAATATCTAGGAAGTAACCTAACCAAGGAAGTGAAATACTTCTATAATGAAAACTATACTACTATGAAAAAGGAAATTGAAGAGGACATCAGAAAATGGAAAGATATTCCCTGTTGCTGGATAGGCAGAACCAGTATTTTCAAAATGGCCATACTTCCAAAATTCATATACAGATTTAATGCAATAACCCAATCAAAATTTCGACAGCCTTATTCACAGAAATAGAGAAAACAATCCTAAAATTTATGTAGAACCAGAAGAGACCCAGAATAGCAAAAATAATCCTTGGTAAAAAAAAGTAAAGTGAAGGCATCACATTCTTGGACTTGAAGTTACATTGCAAAGCTATAGTAATAAAAATAGCACAGTATTGGTAAAATAAAACAGACATATGGATCAATGGAATAGAACAGAGGATACAGAAACAACCTTGAGCACATTAAACAGATATATGGATCAATGGAATAGAATAGAGGATACAGAAACAACCTCGAGCACATTAAACTATTTGATCTTTGACAAAGGGGCCAAAAACATACACTGGAGGAAAAATGGTCTCACTGATAAATGGTACTGGGAAAACCAGCTATCCACATGCAGAAGATTGATTCTAGACCCATATCTCTCACCATGTACTAAACTAAAATCAAAATCCATCAAAGAAGTAAATGTTAAAAAAGAAATACGTAACTCGTTGGAAGACAAAATAGGTAAAATTTTTGAACTCATAGGGTTAGGCAAGGACTATCAGAATGGAACCTGGGTTGCACAGGAAAAAGTACCAAGAATCAACAAATGCGATCATATCAAAATAAAAAAGTTTCTGCACATCAAAAGAAAACAACCAACAGAGTGAAGAGTGGGAAAAGCTACAGAATGGGAAAAGTTTTACCAGCTATTCCTCAGAGAGAAGACTAATATCTAGAATACATAAAGAAATTAGAAAAATTAGAACTCCCTCCAAAAAATACCCAAACAGAATTGGGCAACTGAAATGAATAAACACTACATAGAAGACAAAATTCAAATGGCTAATAACTACATGAAGAAATGCTCAACATAGCTGGCATTAGAAAATGCAAATTAACACAATACTGAGGTTCCATCTTATCCCAGAAAAAACAGATATCATCAAGAAATCAAATAATAACAAATGCTGGTGAGGCTGTGGTAAAAAAGGAACACTTCTACATTGTTGGTGGGAATGTCAAATAGTCCAACCATTATAGAAATCTTCCATTTGACCCAGCCATTTCCCTTCTAGGTATCTTCCAGAAATTGTTAAAGTCATGCTATTACAGTGTAACATGCATACCCATTTTTATAGCAGCAAAATTCATAATAGCTAAATCTTGGAAGTGGCCTATATGCCCATCAACAGATGAGTGGATAAAGAAAGTGTGGTATTTACATACAATGGAATACTACTCTGCCATAAGGAAAAATAAACTTGAGTTATTTGTGGGGAAATGCATGTACCTTGAGACCAAAATGTTAATGTTAATTGAAATAAGCCAGATATACAACCTTAGATATTGCATGGTTTCTTTTATATGAGAAACCCAAAGTATAAATAAAGAGCAAAATAAATGATAAATAATAGGATATAGGAAGATAGGTCTTTCTCAAAGGGGAAAGGAATCAAGAGATGCAGGAAAGGGGAGGGAGGAGAGTGAAAGGAGATGAGAGAAAGAATTAAGATGTGTTATGTACATATACCAACTCCACACCAGTAATATGAACATTATATACTGCAAACATGTACATAAAATAAAGGAAGAAATTCAAGAGATGGATGGAGGAGTAAGGTAGGGAAGGGAAAGATGATGAAAAAAGGAATTAAGATGTATTATGTACATGTACCAACTCCCCTCAAAGAATGTAAACATTATGTACTACAAACATGTACTAACAAGGAAAATAATCTGAAAAAAAGGAAAACAAAGGTAATGAAATAAAAATATCCCTAAATATCATATAATAACGTTAAAAGTTTATGATCATGTGTGGTCACATTACTAGCTGTCCAGGGCTGCATGCAGAAGTAGGCTGTGGGCTAGACATGCCTCTTTATATGTAAAGATACAGTCCATTTTGAGTTAATTTTTCTGTAAGATAGGAGGCTTAGGTTGAGGTTCAGCTTCATTATATACTGATATGCTTTTGCTCCAGCACCATTTGCCAAAGAGACTATCCTTTCTTCCTTAAAATGCTTCTGTACCTTTGTTAAAATTTATTGGGATATATTGTATGAGGTTGTTTGTGATATATTCTATACTACTGTTCTATGTGTCTATACCTTTGTCTTGATTATTGACATAATATATTAATCTTTAATATTAAATAATATCTTCCAGTTTGTTCTTTGTCAAAATTATGTTGGCTTTTACAGTTCTTTTGTTTTATAGTACATGTTTTGAGTACATGATTTTTACATTAATCATAGGGAGTAGGTACATATATTTAACATATCTTGATTGTTTTTATTCCCCTTCCTCTCCCCATTCTCCTCCCTCCCTCCATCTCTAGATCCCTTATAGTTCTTTTTTATTTCCATTTATAATTTAGTATAATCTTGTCTCTATATACAAAAAAAATCTTTGGCTATATATTGATATTCATTATCTTAAATACATAGATTAATTTGGAAAGAATCATCTTTACTCTGTTGAGTATTTCAATCAATGAGCACAGTATGTCCCTCAGTTTATCTAGATTTTGTTTGACTTCTCTCATCAGTAGTCTGTAGTTTTTAGCATATAAATCCTACAAATGTTTTGTTAGGCTTACATTTATGTATTTCACTTGTTTTGGGTGACTGTTAAATAGCACTGCATTTTAAATTTCCATTTCCATACATTCCCTAAAATTATATAGAAATACAATTGATTTTTGCATATTTATCTTATTTCCTATAATCTTGATAATCTTACATATTAAGTTGAGGAGTTTTGAGGGGTTGTTTTATAGACTTCCTGCAATTTTTAAGGTAGACAATTATGTCATTTGCCAAAAGAGAAAGCTGGGCCAGTGATACAGCTCAGCGGCATGGGCGCCTACTGGTGCACGAGCTCCTGAGTTCAAGCCCCGGTACCCAAAAAAAAAAAAAAAAAAGAGAGAGGAAGTAATTTCATCCTTTCTCATGTGTACATGTGCTATGTTTTAATTATGTTGTGACTGGTTTCTCCAGGGTTCATACATTAGAAGCCTATTCTTCACCATGACAATGTTGGGAGGTGGTAAATCCTATGAGAGGTGTAGTCCAGTGAAAGGTGGCTAGGTTTTTGGGACTGCTGCCCTAGGAAGGAATTCTTATAGTTATCATAGGAAGCTGGTTAGTTTTTATGAGAGGGTTGTTATAAAAGAGCAAGACTGACGCCCCCCCCACACACAGACACATACACACTCTGGCTTTCAGTCTCTCCATATGGTCTCACCCTCTCAAATGTTCCTATTATGATATCATCTACCATCTGATCGAGTGAAGTAGACCCTCACTAGAGCCAAACACAACGGTACCATGCTCTTGAGCTTCCAAAACTGTGAGTTAATGAACTTGTCACAGACTGTCCAGCCCCAGGTACTTTGTTAGAGCAGTAGAAAAAATGAATTAATAAATATGTTTTATTTCTTTTCCTTGCCCAATTGTACTGAATAGAAGCTCTATTACTATGCTTTCTAGCAGTGGTGAGAGTGAGCATCCTTGTCTTGTTCTCAATCCTGAGGAAAGTAGCTCTGTTGGTATAGGATTTGCCTAGGATAGGTAAAATCTCTAGCACTTGTAAAAAAATTGTGAGAGGAAAGTACTTCACCATTAAATAAGATGTTAATGATGGGATATTTTTTACAGAATTTTTTTTATCAAGTTGAAGCATTTTTCCCCATTTCTACTTTGGATGTTGATTTTTTCAAATGTTTTTTCTTCATAAATTGATATTATCACATGGTTTTGCTCCTTCATATACATATATATATATACATACATTTAATTGCTGAATTTTGTTTGATAACATTTTGTTAACGACTTTTCCATCTGAGTGACTTTTCCATCTATACTTTTCTGGTTTTTTTAAATTTTAAATTGCTTATTGGTACGATTTAGATATACGTAACGATCATATTCATCATAGGGAATTTGTACTTGTATAAGATATATTTTGATTCCTCTTTTTTTTTTCCCAATCCCCTCTCCTCCTTTCAACACCTCTTCCCCTCCCTATATACTTTTCTTTTGCTGTGCTATCTTTTTCTGGTTTTGATACCAGAGAAATGCTACTTTCATAAAATGAGTCAGGAAGTACTTCCTCTTATTCTTTTTTGGGAAAGAGATTGCATAGAATCAGTATTAATTTTTCTTTAAATATGTGGTAGGATTCTGCAGTATAACTATTGAACTCTGAGATTTCTTTTTCATATGATACTTAATTATAAATTCAATAGCCTTAAGTTATAGGGCTAGCTAAATGGTCTATTTTATATTGGGTGAGTTTCAATAGTTTGCAATTTAAAAAAAATAGTTATTTAATCTAAATGGCCAAATTTATTTACATGGAATTGTTTACATTATTCTCTTATTATCTTTTTGATGTCTATAGGGTTAGCAATGATACCTGCTGTTATACCCCTTATATTTATAATTTGTGACCCGTTTTTTTAATTTGTCAATCTTGTTAGAAGCTTTGTCAACATTCTTGATTTTTTTTTTTTTTTTTTTTTGGGTTCCGGGGGGTCGACCTCAGGGCCTCGCGTGCCAGCAGGTGCCCGTGCCACTGAGCAATATCACTGGCCCCTTTTTCGTATGTGGGTTCCGGGAGGCGAACTCGGGCCCTCACGCCCGCCGGGCAGACGCTTACACCGCTGAGCCATCTCACCGCCCCAACTTTCTTGATCTTTGAAGAGTGGTTCTTTGGAACTAGCTTTTTGATTGACTTTATCGTTTTTCTGCGTTTGATGCCAGCAATTTCTGACCTTATCTTATTATTTATTATTTCCTTCTTTCTGCATGCTTTGCATTTATTTCACTCTTTTTTACTAATCTCTGGAAGTGAGATTATAGATTATTGACTTCAAGCTTTTCCTCTTTTCTAAAGTAAACATTCAATCCTACAAACTTCCCTCTCAGCAATGTTTTAGCTGCATCCCATAAATTCTGATACGTTGTTCTATTCATTGTCACTCAGTTCAATATAATTTATTTCTTCTAAAACTTGTCTTTACTCATAAATTATTCAGAAATGTACTTTTAGTATTCAAGTATTAGAGGATTTTCATATTGCCCTTCTGTTATTGATATATGCAAACCTATAAATGTCATACATCACATCAATAGAATCTAGGACAAAACTTATATGGTAATTTTAATACACTTAGGAAAGAATTTGATAAAATTCAACATTTCTTCATGATTCCCTTGTGATCAGAGAAAACACTCTGTGATTTCAATTATTTTAAACTTTTTGAGATTTGTTTTATGGATCTGTTTTAGTATATGTTCCACTGGCAATTAATATGTTCTGCTGTTGTTGGAGAGTATTCTACAACTCTCTATCAGATCCTATTTTTGGTACTCTTGAATTTCTCTAAATCCTTTTTTATTTTCTGTCTAATTGTTCTTTTACTTATTTAGAGATGAATGTTGAAGACTCCAAGTATAACTGGATATTTCTATTTCTCCTTCCAACTCGCCAAACTTTTACTTTACATATTTTGAAGTTTTATTATTTGGTGTATAAAAGTTAAGATTGTTATATCTTCAACATTTTTTAGAATTCCATTTTAGTTTATCTATAGTATTTTAAGCAAATGTCTTTATATAGATTTTTAGAGGTTGCTTGAGAAATTACAAAGCGTATCACAGGCTACTAGAGTTGACATTTTACCTATTTGGACAAACTGTATAAAACTTACTTCCTTTAATGTGCTTTACCCTCCCTACTTTTATAATAGAGTTTGTATTAAAATATTTACTCTACATACATAAGGAAATACATGTTATAATTTTTGTTTAACCATTAAACATTATAGATAAAACTCGAGATGATAAGGAAAGTATTTCAAATTACTCGTAATTTTGCTGCTTCACTCATTATTTTTTCCTAATATTCCAATATTCCTGCTTTTATTGTGCCATTTCTGTTCACAGAACTTCCTTTAGCCACTCCTTTAAGGTATGTCTGTTCCTAACAAATTCTCTTAGCTTTCTGCTATTTGGGTTGCAGAATTTCTGTTCTATCTTAAAGTTCACTTATTACTTATTCTGTTTTTTCCATTCTGCTGCTGAGCCTATACACTGAATTTTTAAAAGTCTCACTGATTGCATCACTCCATTCTATAATTTTCATTTGGTTCTTCTTTGTATCTTTTATTACTTTGCTGAGATTTTAGAAAATATTTTCATTTGTTTCAAACATGTTCCTCATTAAAACATTTTTATGACAGGTATTTAAAAATTCCTGTTAGATAATTAGCCATCTGTGTCATCCTGGTGGTGTTTCTTGATGGTCTTTTCATATTCATGTTGAGATCTGACTTGTTCTTGGTATGATCACTAATATTCAACTGAAGTCTACACATTTTGGGTATTATAAGAGTCTGGTTCTTATTTAAATCTTCCATTATAGCGGATTTCCTCTGACACTGCTACCACAGGGGATGGGGAGCACTGCCTCATTACTGCCAGTATGGTTAGAAGTTCAGGTTTCCCATTTGGCCACCACTGACATCCACACAGAAGGGAATGGCATCTGGTTACTGCTAGGCTCCTCACTAGGGCCTTGCTGAAACCACCTTGACTGGAGGGGAAGGCACGTCTCGTTACTGTTCCAATATGGCTCCCACTGTCACTCCACTATAGTAGCCTTATTACTACTGGGTAGTGGAGAAAGTTCAAGCCTCTTCTGATACTACTCCAGTGCTAAATGGGTATGTGAGTCCAGGCACTTTATATGGTCTCTACTGACACCACAGGGAGTAGTGGGGGGTGTCTCATTACTATCAGGTGGAGAGTAAAGTCCAGCTCTCCAGTTGGCCTTCTCTGATACAACCCCAGCAAGGAGTTAAGCTGCCTTGTTAAAAATTGGCAAAGGTAGAAGTCTAGGCTTTGCATTTGGCCTTTGCTAGTAGAGACAGGGTTGGAGCTGTAATTTTTTCTGTAATGTTTGACTAGAGTACAGAGGTTGTTATCTAAAAGTCTGTGTTTGTATTATTAAATTGTGTCTATCTAAGTCCTCTGGCTAAAGTCAGAGGCTAAGTCTGGCTTTTGTGGGGGTAGTTTTTGTCTGCAGTCATTGGCAGTTTTAGGCTGTTATTGTCTATAATAACCAGTCTGAGATATATGAAGATAAAATGAAAGCTAGATGGCTCATGGCAACATCATTCCTCAGGGGCCAAGGTCCCTTGCCAGGCTATCACCTTTTCTCCATATTTAAGAGTCATCTTGTGTTTCTTTTATAAATACTGTAATGTCCAGAGGTTTTAGTTATACTCAGTGGAGGAACAGGGAAAAGTTTGACTGTACATTAAAAAAAAAAAATTCTCAATTAAGTCTCTTTGCTTTCACTTTTGCCCCCTACAGTTATTTTCACATACCAGCACAGTAGTCCTGAGAAAAATGTCAAATCATGCCACTCCCATGCTCAAAATCCTACCTTACAACAAACCCAAAATCCTTCTAGTATATTCTAAGGCCCTATTCTAACATCTATTCTGCTTTCTACTTTCCTTCTCCATTATCTCTTTGAAACCATTTTCTTCTATTTGGTGTTTTCCTTAATCTACTCTAGCCAAACTGGCCTCCTTGTTATACCGTGAACACAATAGACAGAGATCTACCTCCATGATTTTGCACTTACCATTTCCTCGGCCTAGAATGCTTTTTCCCTAGGCAGCTGAGTGAATTACTCCTCTACTTTCTGTAGGTCTCTGCTCAAAGGTCAACATCTCCTCTGGTCTACTTCAAATTTCTCATTTCCTCACTATGTTTCAAATGGCAAAACCACTTTCCAGCCCCTCCTATTCCCTTCTCTTTTTCTCTTTAATCCTCATTACCATCTAATTAAATGTTTTATTTAGATATTAGATATTATACTTAGGTGGAATACTGTTTTTGTACTTCTTCTAGAATATAAACTCCATGCAGACTGTCTCCACAGTCCAAGAACAGTACTTGGCACACAGTGGATACTCAATATATACATATTTGCTAAATGAAACAATCAATTTATCAATAAATGGCATCTGCACTTTAGGCTGGTGTTCAGTAAATTATAGCCCATAGGACTACTGCCTATTTTATAAACAGTTTTATTATAGTAATGTTACATCCATTTGTTTAAATATTGTCTGTGGCTGCTTTCCCACTACAAAGACAGAGTTGACTAGCTTGATAGAGATCTCTGGCCTGGAAAGCGTAAATTATTTTTACTATATGTACTTTACAAAAAAGCTCGCTGATCTTTGCTTTAGATTCACATAGTGAACTACTTGTTAGATACTGCTTTTTGGATAATTTTCAGAAATCTCAAATCCAGCATGCCCCAATGACAGCTTTTCCCCATCTCCCCATTACTTTTCTATTCTGTATTTCTAACATGTATGAAGAACTGCCTCATTCAGTCAGTCAGCCAAGTCAGAGATCCAGGATTTAGAAATCTCCCTCTCCCACACCTTCCACTTCCAATCACCAAGTCCTGCTGCTTTTGCCTCCCTATCTTTCTTGTCACAGCCCTATCTCAGACTGCAATTAATTCTTGCTCAGTCTATGGCACAACTTTCTCTTTTTCTGTTTTCTATCCTTTATACTACAGCCATGATAATGTCTCCTGAACATAAGTCTGACCATAATACTACTCTATTTTCAAGCAATGCTTTCGCAATACCTGCAGGAAAAATTCCAAACATCCTAAACTCAACCAAGCAGTGAAGTGTTTTTAGGAACTGGTCCCTGTCTATCTCCAACCACATTTCCAGCTGTTTCTATTTCCATTTCATGTTCCAACAATACTTTTTTTTAAGCCCTGGGCCTTTGTTTACGCTGGGCAGTCTCATTGAAATTTCTTTTCCTGACTTCTTTTTTCTCCATCTTCAATATCTGTGATGGTTAATTTTAGGTCTCAACTTGGCTGGATTTTGGAATACCTAAGAAGCCTGGAAAAGTATTCTTTTGGTTGTATCTAAGACAGTGTTTCCAGAAGAGAGTAGCAAAACTGCATGGACTAAGTGGGAAAAGCTGCCTTCATTGTGGGCAGGCACCATCCATTCAGTTGGGGCCCAGTTACAACAATAAAGAAAATGAAGGGATTTTGCTCTGAGAGCCAGGACATCAGAACTCTCAGATCTCTGGCCTTTGGACTCCAGGATTTACACCAGGGAGCCTACTCCCCTCCTCTATCCTTATGCGTTCTGCCTCAGGCAACTTACACAATTGGCTTTTTGATTCTGAGGCCTTCAGACTTGGATTAAGCCATGCTACTGGTATCCCAGGGTCTCCAGCCTACAGATAGCCTGTCATGGGACTTCTTAGCTACCATAATTGAGTGAGACAATTCCCCTAATAAATCCTCTCTCATATATTACACATATATCCTAATGGTTTTACTTGTCTAGAGAACCCTGAATAATACACTAATATAAGTTGTACTTCTCTGCAAGTATCCCTTCTTGAAAATCCGAAGGTGCCAAGTACATACTCAATAATGTCATTGTACCAAAATTATTGGTGATGCTGCAGTGCAGTGATTAAGTACTGTGATTCTTAACTGGGCTAATTGGATTTAAATCCTAGCTCTCATTAAAAATTTTTAATTGACACTTCATAATTATACATATTCATGGGTTACAATGCAGTAATTTAATACATGTAACATAATGTGTAATGATCAAGTCAAGGTAATTAGCATTTTCATCTCCTTACGCACTTACCATTTCTTTGTGGTGGGAGCATACAAATTCCTCTCTTTTAGTTCTTTATAAAATATGCAATAGGTTGTTGTGAACTATAGTTAAATATTGTGCTGCAGAACACTAGAACTTATTATACCTATCTAACTGTACTTTGGTACATTATTCACCTATGCCACTGACTAACTGAATAACCTCTGGGATGTGATTGTCACACACTATTATCAGCTTGACATTTCAGCTAAATATAAATGATTATCAGAAAGATAAAGTAAGTTGTTTGAGGTAACAGATAATATGGCAGTGAATGATGATTGTTCTCCAATATCCATTCTCTTCTTTTTTTAAGTCTTAGTTGGGCATGTTCTACACCAAATAAAGACTATACTTCCTTGTCACATCATGTGAAAACATGAGATTAAATTCTGACAAATGGGATATAAATGAAATTGGTATGTGTGCCTGCAAGGTCATAGCCTAAAAAAAGGTTTTAACCTGCTTCCTTTCTTTCATCCTTCTCAATCGATAGAATGTAGCTTCAATCATAAAGACAAAGACAATACCCTAGGAAGAGCAGAGCAACAAGAAAGAACCAAGGATTCTGATACTGTCAAATCACCTTACTAGCCTTGGACCATCTCCTTGGACTATTTTACAACCAAGAAATAAACATCTATTGTGTTAGAGCCACTGAATGTGTGGAGGGGACTTAGCACTCCAGCCTGTATCCTACCTAATGCAGCTAACAGTGGTAGAGCTTGGACTTGAACTGTGGACAGACCTAGATTACATCACTAGCCTCTTTGCCCAAAGGAAAATTTGTATTAAATTATGCTTCCCAAGGATGGCACTGGCTGCTACAAAGCTTATAGCCAAGTATAGGGCCATCTGTGGCAAGGATACAAGACATGTCAATAAATATTTCTTGTCCTAATGTCATTCTTGCATTCATTATCTGTCTCTCCCCTTGTTTTACATTTTTCATTGTTTTACCTGATTATAACGTATGTTATCTTGTATTTTATGTACTATATCAAATCAAGGGGCAATTGAAATACATGACAAATGTTTACATAAAGAAATTTATTACAGTAAAAGACACATTGAAATTAATCCCCTGAAAATACTTCCCTTCACTGTGAACACACTTATCATTCATTCCAATTTCTGAAACAGTTACAGAAGTCCTCTTTTGTGTCTTTATGAGATATGTTCAAAAATACAGTGAATGCTGCTGTCATGTGCCATTTAATGGAAAGGGAAATTTATAAAACCATTATGGTGTGTGTCCTCATCCACTGTATTCACCAGATCTGTTACTGTAAAATTACTGGCTCTTCCCCAAAGTTAAAATGACCTTGAAAAGGTAACATTTTGAATTGATTCAAGACACCTTAAAGGAGTCACAACAGCAAAACTAAAGACACTCATGAAAAAGGACTGCCAGAACTGCTCCAGAAAGTGACAAGAATGATGGCTTAAGTGTGTTCAAAGTAAGGGGGAGTATTTTGAGGTAGATTAATGGCAATGTGTCTTTCACTGCAATTTTTTTAAATTTAAATATTCACTGTATTTTTAGATCACATGTGGTATACCCACCTTAATTATTTTGGAATGAGAGGTGTTTAAACAAGTGTACAATTGATTTATATATGGTTTTCATGGAGTTTAAGACCTACTATCCTAAAATAGGATACCTTGGTGTTTGAGGAAACAGCAAAAACAAGCAGGTCTCTTAGGCCTCCTCCTGCCCTTCTTCCCCAAACAGGCCATAAAAAGAATTCCTTGACCTTCCTCTAAAGTAGGTCATAAAACTTTTATTCCAGAGGTACCTTCCCTATATATGCAGGAAATGAATATCCTTATATTTGAAAATACGGAAAGCATCACAAAGAATCTGAACAAACAGGCCTTGTTGAATTCCTCCCAGTTTAACAGAATTAGATAATACCATTTTATCACTAATCCTATTTCTCCAGACTATCCATTTCTTCATCAAACTATTACAAAAAAGTACAAGATTACCTGTTTCTTTGGGTCTTCACTTTGGAAGGCTTCCATGTTACATAGAACTTATTAAAGAAATTTGTATGTTTTTCTCTTATTAATTTGTCTCTTGTTATAGGAGCCTCGGTCATGAACCTTGTGATAGGTAAGAAGATATGTCTCTTCTCCCCTACAGTTTCATTGTACATATACAAATTTTGTACCTATAATTTTCTTCTGTTTTCAGGTTTGCCTCCATACTACATTGTTAACTCCTTAAAGGCAGACAATGACTTTTCTTTACACCCCTAGCATCTAGCATGGTACCTGATAATAAAATAGGTGCATGCTTAACCAAGAATGACTAAATATACGAAATTCCTAGGTCCAGAATTATCACCAAATGTCACTGCATCATAATGGGACTTCCTTTAATTGTCAATTTGAGCCAAGGAAGACAAAACCCAATAAGGCAGCTGGGGGCAAGTGTCCCATGCTTGGAGGAGTTGTGGTAAGGACAGGAAATGCATACCTTGTCAAAGTGCTCAATTAGGATTTCTACTACAATGTTCTGGAACTTGATGTTCATCATGGCAGCCACAGTATCTTCTTGAGCACGCATCAGGGTAGGCCCAAAAATCACTCCCATGTTGGAAGGGGTCATAAGATTTTCTTTGCTATGTTCACAAACACTGCCAGAAGAGAATGAAAATGATTAACAAGATTTGCTCAAACAAACCCTTGTAACTGAAACTGGTAGGTACTACTGTAAGAGAAGCTAAAATGTTAAAGGAAAGGAAAGGACCAAAGTATATATGGAAAGAAAAGATTATAATGAAAATAACTAGCCAGCAACACAACATAGTATGTAATTAGCAGTGAAGTTAGTTAATCTTAATTGTCAACTTGATTATATCAAGACCCCCTGAAGAGGTGAATGGATCATGGGGGCTCTATAATCATCAAAATCAAAATATTTCCACAGACAAACATGCTGTTAGGAGGTAGGGCCAGGTTGGAGATGGGTCAGTGAGGGTGTGCCTTTCGAGGGTGTCTCTCACTGACCCTCTACCCCTGTGTCCTGCTTCCCAGCCACAATGAAGTGAGCAGCTTTGCTCACCATTTCCTTCTTCATGATGTAATTGCCTTAGTACCAGCTGACCATAGATTGAAACCTCTCAAACAATGAGCCAAAAATAAATCTCTCCCCCTTTAAATTGCAGGTGTCAGGAAGTTTGTCCTAGTGATGGGAAAGCTGATTAATAAAGAAAAGTGGTACCACAGAAATGGGGTGGCTTTTGGGACTATAGCTGACCATGTAGTTCAGAAACCTTGGGACCCAGTTTATGTGAAATGTTTCAAAAGTTTAGGGATGTGGGCTACAGAAGATCTAGAATGCTATATGCAGAGTGTAACGGGAGATTCTGGTCAGAACTCAGAAGCCTGGAATGCTGATAGGAATGCAGACAGTAAAGACCAGGCTCGGGATATTTCAGTTGGGAACAAGAACTCTATAGAGAATTGGACTACAGGCCATACATGTTTCTTTCTGGCAAAGAATTGGTCTACATTTTGTTCATGTCCTAAAACTATGTCTGATGCTGAGTTTAAAGACAACAGCCTAACTGATCTTGCAAAGGAAATTTCAAGGCAGCCCAGCATTCATGTTGTAGCATGATGGCTAGCTGCTTGTAGTGAGATTTATAGTGGGAATCAGGAGCAAAAAGCAGAGCAAAAATATTCAAAAACTTAAATTTGGCCCAAAAAGAATGTGTGTAAAGTTGTGGCCAAAGGAGTAATGTGGTTGCAAGGAATTAACGACATTAAAAAGGAACCAAATACTATTTTTTTTCAGTGAAACAAGAAGTCTATTTTTGGATCACAAGCATATTCTATACTTATATGTTATGAGAGTCAGTTTTTTTTAACCTTTCTTTTGTTAGTACATGTTTGCAATATATGATGATTACATTTTTTGTGGGAGTTTGTGCATGTATATAACACAGCTTAATTCCCTTTTTCTGTCCCCTTCCTTTCCCATCATGCCCTACTTCCTCCAACTCTTCTTCCACTTCCCATTTGCGAAAGTTCTACTTCCATTTTTTTCTTCAACTCTTTTTTTTTTTTTTTGTGGGTACCAGGGGGTCGACCTCAGGACCTCGCGTGCCAACAGGCACCCGTGCCGCTGAGCGATATCACCGGCCCCTTTTTCGTATGTGGGATCTGGGAGTCGAACTCGGGCCCTCGCGCTTGCAAGGCAGGCGCTTACACCGCTGAGCCATCTCACCGGCCCTCTTCAACTCTTTTTAAAATCACTTTTCCCTTTCTTCCCAACTCCTTTTCTCCATCTCTTGGTCCCCTTCCCATTTGAAAAAGATGTCCCTACTTCTTATAATGGATCTTCTATTTTGCTCTTTATTTGTACTTTGGGTTTCTCATAGAAGAGAAACCATATGATCTTTAAACTTGTGTGTCTGATAATTTCACTTAACATTATGGTCTTGAGGTCCATTCATTTACCTACAAATGGCTCAAGTTTATCCTTCTTTAAGGCAGAGTAGTGTTCCATTGTATATAGATACATTTTCTTTATCCACTCATCTATTGATGGGCATATAAGCTGTTTCCAAGATTTAACTATTATAAATTTTGCTGCTATAAACATGGGTATGCATGTATCACTGTAACAGCATAACTTTAACTCTTTCTGGAAGATACTTAGAAAGGGAATACCTGGGTTAAGTGGAATTTATAGCTTTAGCTTTTTTATGATTCTTCATACTAATTTCCATAGTGGCCATACCACTTCACACTCCCACCAACAATGAATAAGTGTTCCTTTTCCCCCAACATCCTTGTCAGCACTTCTTGTTGGTTGATTTCTTTTTTTTTTTTTTTTTTTTTTTTGTGGGTACCGGGGGGACGACCTCAGGACCTCGCGCGCCAACAGGCACCCGTGCCGCTGAGCGATATCACCGGCCCCTTTTTCGTATGTGGGATCCGGGAGTCGAACTCGGGCCTTCGCGCTTGCAAGGCAGGCGCTTAAGCCGCTGAGCCGTCTCACCGGCCCTGGTTGATTTCTTGATGATAGCCATTCTTTCTGGAGTGAAATGGATTCTGAGTGTTGTTTTAATTTGCTTTTCTTGAATGGCCAGATGTTATGGCTTGCATCTAGATGTTCCCCCAAAGCCTCAAGCAGTCATACATGGGGCTTTTCAGAGGTGGCTAGATCAAGAGTATGTGATTCTGGGATTAAATGTGTGATGCTGGGATCGAGGGTGTGTGATTACCAAATTAGTCCACTGATTGGTTTGGCATAGTTCTGGGAGTGGATCATGGGAAGGACATCCCTGGGTGTGAGTGCTACCCACTCTAAGGGCAGGTAACCTGGATAAAATATTAGGGACAGAAAAAGGGATGTGGCTTGTCACTTGCTTCTTCACTGCTTTGTTGCCTTCTGCCCACCATGAACTCCTTTTCCTCTATAGTTCCCCTCCTCCATGTCACCTTGCCTTGGAGCCAGCCAACTATGGACTGAAACCTCTACAAACTGTGAGCCAAATAAAATTTTCCTCCTTTAACTTTGAGTGTTGGGAATTCTGTTTCAGCAACAAGAAAAGTGACTAAGACACCAGTGATGGTGAACATTTTTCATATATTTATGGGCAGTTTGTACTTCTTCATTTGAGAAATATCTGTTCATTTCAGTTGGCCATTTTTAATAGGGTCTCTAAATTGGGGGGCAATTTATTTTTAGTTCTTCATATATTCTAGATATTAGTCCTTTGTCTGCAGAGTAGCTGGTAAAATATTTTTTCCCATTCTGTAGGTTATCTCTCCACTCCGTTGGTAGTTTCCTTTGGTGTACAGAAGCTTTTTAATTTGATGTGATCCCACTGGTGGATTCTTGGTATTATTTCATGTGCAACAGGGTAGGAACAAACTAAAGAGGAATAAGAAAAAAGATACCTTAAGGGAATCTCAGAAATCAATAAGACTCTACCCATCATAGGCTCAAGGGTATAAAAGTATAACCCTTTATTTGAGAAGAAAGCCTCTAGGCTCTCTGCTTGAGAAGGGTAACCTAGGGATTTGGTTCCCTGGATTCATTTCACCATGCTCAGCCATCCAGGTACTCAGAGGCCATTGTACCTGTGGCTTTGGAAGGCCTGGTTACTGCTTGCAATGCCAGCAGACCTCGGAGTCATCCATGTCATGTTGTTTGTGCAGGCATGCATAATACAAGAGTCATGGGGTCATGGAGGCACCCACCCAGATTTCAAAGGAAGGTAAGTGCAATTTGTGCCTGTATGAAGCTGTAGGAATGAAGCTTAAGGTACTATGGAGACCCTAGGCAGCAGGAGATGCCAGTAACATGGAATGTCTTTTGAGGAAACCTGCAGGCTCCAAGTGGAGTCAGCCCAAGGGAAGACATGTGGGCTGCAACCAAAAAAGCCTTAAGTGTAGGCCCACTCAAACCCTTTGGAAATCACATATCACCACTGGATATGCTAGACATGGAGCTATAAAAATTAATGATTTCCCTGCTGGGTTTTTGGTCTTGCTTTGGTCCTATTTTTCTATCTCCCATTCTTCCTTTTTGGAATGGTAACGTTTACCCTGTAGCATTGTACCTTGGGATTATGTAACATGCTGTGATTTTTATAGGGGTTCACAGTTAAGGGTTAAGGGGAGACTTTGTGAACTTTAGAGAAACTCTGGAACTGTTGAGATTTTGGGGAAGGGAATACTGCATTTCTGATTGTATAGAGCATGGTTGTATCATGTTAAGCTGAATTATTAACTTGTTATTGTTTATTTGGAGATTAAGTATAGTTCAAAGAGTTTTGGCTAGGCGGGAAATTGAGAAGGGGTGGACTTGTGCCAGTTAATCTCAGTTGTCACCTTGACTGGATGAAGAGATTCCCAGGGAGGTAACTGGATCATAAGAGTGCTATATTAATCAGTGGATTAATCCAGTGATATTCAGAGCTGAATGCACTGCTAGGAGGTGGGGCCCAGTTGAAGGAGGTGGGCCACTGGGGGGTGTGCCTTTGGAAGATGCATATCTCGTTGGGAATGTTCCCTTGTGCTCTGCTGCCTGGATGCCATGAAGTGAGCCCTCCCCACAGGATGTTCTTGCCTTCAAGCCAGTAGACCATGAAATGAAATCCCTGAAACTATGAGCCATAAGAAACCTCTCTTCCTCTAAGCTGCAGGTGTCAAGTACTTTGTCCCAGAGATGAGAAAGCTGAATAAGGAGTCAAATTCAGCATATGAAGACATAGAAAACTTATCTAGCAGCACTGAAGGATTTAAGAGCCAGGGGTATGCAGGGTGACAGTAAAGGACTTGGAGAGGCAGGAGGGAAGCAATAGGGCATTCAAGACAAGATGAATGACATGTATAAAGAACAACAAAGCACATGGAGAGAGTTCCTACCAGTCACTCTGATCAGGAAGCTGGCCTCTTCCTCACCCCCAGTTAGAGAAATGAAAACCTGAAGGAGCTGAAAGGGATCATTAAGAACATCCCTTTATCATGTTCCTCATCTGACAGATGAAAAAAGGAAAGGCCTACAGAAGGAAAGGGATTTGTCTAAAATCACAATTACCTAGCTATTGTTATAGTTAGGATATAAAATGCTCCAAAAAGCTAATGTGTTGAAGGCTTGGTCCACAATGTAGTACAGCGATGTTCAGAGGCAGGGCCTTTGGGAGGTAATTCGATCATGAAGGCTCTGATCTCATCAATGGATTAATCCATTTATGGATTTAAAGCTCAATGGATTTTAAGGGAGGGGTTTTACTATAAAAGCAAGCTCTCTGTCTACTTCCTGGCTGCCATGAGATAAGCACATTTGCTCCACCACATACCTCCTACCATGATGTTCTGCCTTGCCATGGGTCCAGAGATGGGTCCAATTGACCATGTTTTGAAAATATAAGCCAAAATAAATCCTCTCAGGGATTTTGTTACAAAAACAGAAAGCTGACTAACACAGAGTAGGTCCTGCACTCTCAGATTTTATGATATCTAGACATTCTCCTTATTTAAATTCTCTTCAGTGGCTCCCTATCACTTATAGGAGAGAGCCAACTTTCTTCAGAGTGGTAGTTAAGGCCTCTGTAATCTGCTTCTTATTTCTAATCCCTATACATAGTCTAGGCCAATGATGGTGAACCTTTCAGAGCTTTCAATGATAACAAACAGCCCACTGCAGCACACATGCCACAGGTACGCCACCCCTGGATAACTGACCTGTGTTTATATTCCAACAACAGCAATCACCAGCTGTGCAACAGGGAACATTTACTCACTCTAATCTCTCTGAGCTTCAGTTTTCCCACTTGAATAAACAATGCCTATTTCAGGGAGTTGTTGACTTAATAGAACTAAATTGCTTTAGCATGGTGCTAGGCACCCTGAAAATAGCTGTTATTATTATCTCTTTGGGAACCTCCATTCTAGGCTGACTTTTGCCATTCTTGTTATACTATGGATGACAGATATTGAGAAGTAGGAAGAAAGTGTTCAAATGGGAAGGGGAACAAGGAAGGGGAGAGGGGGAAGTGAAGGAAGGGGAAAAGAAAAAAGAGAATAGAAGGGAAAAAATGGAAACAAAGCTTTTGTAAATAAGGAGAGGAAGAAGGATTGACAGGAGGGAAGGGGAATGGGGAAAAAGGAACAATCAAGGTATATCATACACAGGTACAAATTCCCAATGATGAATGTGATCATTATGTATATCAAAAGTATACCAATAAAATTAATTTAAAAAAATAAGCTGCTTACATTAGGGTTTTCTGGCTACACATCCTTGTTTCAGAGACACCATATCTTTGTTCATGGTAATGTCTTTGCCTAGAATACCCCCCCACCATATCTAAGGAATGTCTCTTTATTCTTCCAGATTATGGTTATGTGATAGCTCCTTCAAAGAAACCACAGCCCACTGTGCTCATCTAAACTGACACCATTGGCAAGCCAAGTATGGTGGAAATTTCTGTTTACTTATCTGCCTCTCCTACTAGGTAATAAACAACTGCCAAGCATGTTCTTGGCACACAGCGGGTACTAATCTTTTATTTATAAAGGAACTGGGTGCCTTTAATGCTCTTTTAAATACTACTGAAGGCAGCCAAGTGAAAGGCATGCAGCCCTTTGGTCAGTTTGGCTACGGAGGTGGGGAGGTTAGAAAAGGGGCCTGTCAGCTGCCCACTCAAAACGCTAATTTTCCAAGCTCACACAGGCCAAGGCCTCTAAGAGAATAACCCATCGAGGAGCAAGTTCTTGACACTAAGTAGGTAATTGAGGGGACAGAATCCTTGGACAAATCTTAATGAAGTCTGTTTAGCCCGTGACAAAGGCTGGATGCCATTCAGATGGTAATAAGCAGCAATCATTCTGGGCCTTAGATATTGTTGGGCTGCTGATGGGTCCTTTTAAACAGTTTAAATACTTCTGCAATTAACTTTTACAATTTAGTGACAGAAATTTTCAGATATTAAAATGAAAAACTATCTCCATGCTGCCACCAAGTGATCCAGAAAAACTAAACCACTAGTAGCAAAGTAAAAACACTTGCTTATATATTTTAGTGAGATTTGAAGGGAACTGATGTTTGTTTCATATCCCAGCAGTTCACTGAATCATCACAACTGCTAAAAGCAGTGTATTTTAGCTTTGAAGACTAGGCTCACCAAGGGTAAAGAACTTAGCAAGGTCATAGTGTGTGAATACATAGCAAGGCAGGGAATAAATCCATATTTGTTGGTGTCTAAGCATTCAAGTCACCTCAATGCATCCTATTGCCTGATTTTCTAGTTCCTCTTGAGAGATCAAAGCTTCCATGGGAGTCTTTGAGCTAAAGTCACCTTGTATTTGTCTGAAAGAGGTTCCCGGTAGCCCATGTAGGATATTCCTCCTTTTCAGCCTTCTAGGAAGACTTAGAAGGTTACCTATTTTTTGGGGAAAATTTCTCTGCATGTGTCATCTCTCTTCTTATTATACAGGTTTTTTGTTTTGTTTTGTTTTGTTTTTTCATGTTTTTTGTTTGTTTGTTTGTTTTTGTTTTTGCAATGCTAGGAATTGATCCAAGGGCCTCATATATGCTAAACAAGTGCTCTACCACTGAGCTATACCCCTGACCTAAACATTTTGAAAATCATTCAGAGACACAAGTCATACTTCAAATTGTGGGTTAACAAGATGAATAAAGCCAAAACAAGGGCTTAGTGAACAGTGAATTACATAGAAGTTTGTGATATGACCTGACAGCAAAGGAATTGTAAATCTTCTATTCCACATAGGCTAGAGCAAATGGGTATAATTTCAGTATCAAAATTTAAAACAGGGCCAGTGAGATGGCTCAGGGGCGTAAGCGCCTGCCTGGCAAGTGTGAGGTCCTGAGTTCGACTCCCAGTACCCAGATAAAGAAAAAAAGGGTTGGTGATATCGCTCAGAGGCACAAGCACCTGCTGGCAAGCACGAGGTCCTGAGTTCAACTCCCGGGACCCACATTAAAAAAAAAAAAGTCCAGTGTAATTCTATGTCACCTAGCCTACATACAAATTTTCTCAAATGTCACTGAAAGTCTTTCATAGGTGAGTCATTCAAATCTGGATCCAGTCAAAGTTCATACACTGCATTTGTTTGTTTCTTTAGTCTCGGTACAAAACAGAACCCCTACATGTTTTTGATAAGTCCAAGCCAGTTGTCTTATAGAAAATCAAATATTCTCTATTTTTCTATACCTTTAATTTTCTGCATACTTGATGGATTTAATTTGAATTAGATTCAACATTTTTGGCAAAAGCATTCCATAGTTTATGCTCTGTACTACTTAGTATTGAATTGGATGGCATATAAGGTCAGTATGTACCAGTATTAGTGACGTTAACTTTCATCAATTACTTAAGGTAGTGTCTGTCTCTCACATTGCTTTATTGCAAAAAAATTTTATTTCATTTTAATTAGTAAGAAACCTGTGAGCAATACAATGAAATTATGTAAATACCCTGTTCCTCAATACTCTTTCAATGGTTTTGATGACTGCCTAAAACAGGGGAGTGAAGTTGCAGACTAGAGATGATTCTATCATTCTTCCTACATTGATTGACTAGTGTTCTTCTATAATAAAGAGTTTTCCTTCCTTTACCAAACCCCATGAGGTTTTCTTTGTTCAATGCATTACTATCAAATCCTGGTGTTGAGGTTGTCCCAAATTTCATCAGCATCGGCCCTTTCAAGCAGGTAGGTTCCTGTATCCTTTTAAATATAACCCTATTAGTATTTCTACTCTTCCTTGTTATGTGGCCCAATTTATCCAAGGCTCACCTTGTATATTTTTGGCCTTACAACTGGAATCAGCCATTTCTTGAAGCTTCCCTAGTTCCTTTGAAAAGGGAGTGCTATTTAGAAACAAAAACTAGGCACTAGGTATATTCATTGCTTTTTGGGTGGAATCATTTCAACACAGGTTTAGTGAATAGTGGATTTTGTTTCTCATTTTATTTCAAAATTATGAATTCATATTAACATTCTCAATTTAACTTTAATGTTATATAAAATTTATTTGCATCATTAATTTTGTATCCATATATCTGTTTTTATATAACAAATCTTGGCTCAGATAACAGTGTATTTACTTTTCTGTTCTATCCTTGTGAGATGTGTATGTGTGTGCATTTTAAATCATAATTATATCACTACCAATAAACCTACTGAATGAGGCTTAAAAGTTCTTTGCAGTTCTTCTTGTTTTTAAAGTATATCACATTAAGTATGAATCAGAGGACATTGACAAATTAGTTGAAATAACTGCTTTTTTGAAGTTATTATATCAAACTGATAAACATGTAGATTAATTTGCTCTTTTGGTGTTCAGTTTTAAGATTATAATATTTTATTTTAGATTTAATGCTATTTTTGGAAATTAAATTATTAATATGGTTTAAAAGTCAAAACTATATAAGTAGGAAACGTTAGTGGAACCTAGCTCTTAACCTTATCCTCTCCACATTATTAACACTCATCCCTATATAACAATTTTCATTAGTCTATTTTTATAACTTTATTGTGATATATTTCACATGATATAAATTTAATTTTTTAAAGGGAAATTAACATTTTTAGCATATTCACATGATGGTACAGCTGTCAAGATTCAAGAAGTTATCATTACTCCAAAAAGAAATTCCACATCTATTATAAGTCACACTCTATTCCTTCTCATACCACTACTTCCTGGTCCTTGGCAACAACTAATTTAATTTCTGTCCCTATAGATTCAGCATTTTATATGAATGGAGTCATATATGGACTTTTATGTTTGATTTCTTTTACTTAGCATAATGTTTTCAAGGTTCATCCATAGTGTAGCATGTATCAGGACTTCATTCCTTTCGATGGCCAATAGTATTCCACTGTATTCTTATTTTGTTTATCCATTCATCTATTGATGGACATTTGATTATTTCCATTTTTGGATAACTATGAATAATGCTGTTATGAATATTTACATTCAAGTTTTTGTATGGACATATTTTTTTTTGAGTATATACTTAGGAAAAGAATTTCTGGGTAATGTGGTAACTCTGCATTTAAGCTTTGGAGTCATGAGTATTTTTAAAATTTACCTTGCTGGACTTCATTTGAGAAATAAAATAAATCATGAGGCTTTTAAAAAATTTATCTGACTGGATTTCATTTGAGGAGAGTAATACAATGTGTGTGTACACTCTTATTTTCCTCACAAAAAAGCTAGCATATTACATACCCTGATTTAAACCATGGGGTTTTTGTTGATTTTGTCTTATACCTTGAAATTTGTAATGCACTCTAGAAATTACTACAAAAACAAGTTCATGGATATCTCTCTCATTCAGTTTTATTATGATTACATAATACATAGTTGAATATACCATTACTTACTCAGTAAGTCTCTACTGTTGGAATTGATATTATTTCTGATCTTTTCATATTAAAATTATTCTGCAGTTACAAACCTTGTGCATATTTGTGCAGGTATATCTTTACACCTGATGCCTAAAAGTGGGACTGCTAGAACCAAGGTTTGTTAACTCCCGACAAGAGTACTTTCTGCCTGTTTTTGAACCAGGTAGGTTTATCTTTATTCACAACACTGAATCCTCTGGCTAGGAAGCACCACTGTGGAGCATATGTGCCCCTTCCACACACCTATCTCAGAGCCTATCACTAAGCCTACTCTCTACAAAGCTGCTGTTACTGCCTGCCACACCAGAGTAAGACAATGACAGGAATCCTAACAGTTCCCACTTCTTCAGATTTTCCTATGTGCTACGCACTGTTCTCAGGTTCTTTGTAATCCACATTAACAGTCCTGCAAGTTTAGCTTTACTCTTCTTATGGTACAGATGACCAAATAGGTTCAGAGTGGATTGCCTATGATTACATAGCTAAAGGAGCTGTAGAGCTGCCACTCAAAACCCGCTTTGTCTAATAGCAAAGCTGTATCCAGTGTACTCTACCTTAGTGTTCCCCTCTGGCAGACAAGTCAGCTGTTTGATGACTCTGAGAGGATACACACAAAGGTCAAGACAAATTCACTTCTGCAGAGTGCTCAGGCTGTCCAGCAAGCAGCTGGGAGTAAGGACTACATAAACTGGGACTCATGAGCAGTTTCTCTGCAGTCCAGTCACGTGGGCCACTACTCTGATAGGAACTCTTTCTGAAAACCCAGCAGTTACTTACTTGACCAAGTGTCTTATCAGAAGTTCTAGCATCTCGCGGTTCTTTTCTGGTAGCTTGTATACAAGGGAATGAATAGCTCCCAGCCGGTAATCCAGGTTGTCTGATTCTGTCAAAGGAAATAGTGTGAGAAATAGTTTGGCTTTCCGGGCAAATGGACTGAGAAAACTTTCCTGTGCATACATACCCACATAAACAGACACACAGAGGCACAGGTGCAGAAAAAGACAACCAGATACAGACAGAGTCAAAGACAAAAAGAGACAGAGAGGTAAGTAAGTACAGAGAGAGGGAGAGAACAAAAGCTACAGAGAAAGACAGAAAGAAACTTAAGAGGGATGGCAAAAATGAAGCTAGAAGAGAACATAAGACAAGACTGTCTCAGAGGCAGACAGAATTCTAGTCATAGTGGGTTGCTCTTAAAGTCCCACACATAAACTTCCAGTTGGAAACCCTTTCCTGTCCACCTTTCTTGGGGTACTCAGTGGGATGCTGCTGCTCCTGGGTTCCTAGAAAAGTTATCAGGAGAACCCAGAAGTGCAAAGCAAACCTTCCTTGCCTCAACAAAGACCCATTAAGAGGTCAAGATCCCTGAATCATTATCCTGTCCACCACACAGGGCACAATGCAAGATAAGAGTGTGTCCAGGTGGGAGACAGTCATAAACAGTGGACTCAGCCAAAACTCTTAATGGATCTTCAACTGCCAACCCTGGAGGTGATTCTGTATGCCCTACTTCCCATGTACCCTTCGGTCCTCTCCCTCAGTCTTTTCATCTAGAAAACGGGAAGCTAATGCTAAAAGATTAGGTACAACGCTTTACAATACAACTGAAATTAACTTGAACAGGCAAACTACTGAAAGAAGCTGAAAGAGCAGCTATAATGTAACAGTTTTGCTGTCCCTTGGTAATGTAAGCCAGTTTTCTTATTCCCACGGAAGAGGTGTTAAATAAATAAAAGTCTTTACATCTGTCACGCCCCTCAAGTTAGCCAATTTTTTCCAACCTATTCAACTAACATTGATTTATGAAAAATCATACAACTCTTGAGTTAGCATGCAGGGATACTCTCACACAGGAGTGAGCAAAATAAGTGTATATTTTTGGTGTTTAGGCCTTAAGAAGTTTTCTTACCTTATTGATGTAAACCTTATGAAGAAACCAGGACAGCACAATTAAATAGTTACATAAATACTTACTGGCAGCTGAGACCAGCTCTTTATGAAGCCTGTAGGTCATGACAGGTTCAGAGAGATTCCTGAAATTATGGAAGACTGTGAGTTCCTTTGGAGAGGGAGTAGTCAGACCTTGATTCCCAGTTCCATAGGCAGCATGGCAGAAATTCTGGAGCCCCATAGCTTAGTGTGATTATATGCATTTTTTCTTAACCTGAAGCTTTATAAAGGGAATCCAAGTTGCTAGTAATTTAATGGAAGACATACAAAAGTACAGGCTGAGGCATCTATCAAGGTCTCCAATTAGCCCCCAAAAGTGAAAGGAAGGGCAAACCAGTCCTGCAAAGTTCTGAAATAGACCTACTCTGAGGGCTACCATGTATCCCTTACAATTTGATAGATCCATGGAATTTCTGAAGTGCTTTTGCACCTATCCTTGCACATTTGTTCCTTACAATGATCCAGTATGATGAAACAATTACATTATTCAAATCCCAATTTGATGCTCAAATGAGTTTCTCCATATGGTGAAAATATATTGGCTAATTAAAAAAACAAAACAAAACAAAAACTTGTGTCTGGCATTGTGCCAGGTATTAGGGATCCAGAGATGAATACAAAATCATCCAAATTTCTAATAAGCTAAAAGTCTCCTCAAGGAAAGTGCCATATACATAATTTTCAATGCAGTGGGACACGTGCATAAACCAAAGGTATATAGTAAGGTGGCTCAGAGGGAAGAAGTAATTAATAATAATAACAGCAAACTTTCTATTGTTTTAAGTGATTTATATGTTTTAACTCATTTAAATCTCATGGCAACCTGGGGAAGTAGGTACTATGATTATCTCCATTTTACAGATGAGGAAACTAAGGCCTAGGAGATGTTAAAGAACACACCCAAGAGAGAAACAGCTTCTCCAATATTTGGAATCCAGATGCTGGAATATAGCAACGTGAGGAAGAGAAGGAGGAGGGAAGTGGGTCTCAGGGACCCAGCAAGGATCTGAAGTGAGAATTGTAGCCTATGGCCAGAGCAAAGAGAGGGACCAATGCAGAAGAGGGAGGGGGCGAGTGGGGCTTTCTTCCCGAGCCTCGGCTCAAGGCATGGGAGGGGCGGCTTGAACTTGCACAGAGGCATGTTGACTACGGGCGACCTGAAAGGCCTCCACGGAGAAACACACCAGTGGAACAGAGCAGTGGACACTGCAGACTGCAGTGGCTGGTGAGTTATTCGGGATTGGGCACCCCACAGGAGAGGGCAATTGGCCAGTAGCTATCTTGGAAAGGGGCCAAGGGAAGTCAGAGCTCAGAGCAGCTGCTAGTTGGCTCCATCTAGTGGCTCTGGTACAACTGAGCTCAAGTAGGCAGGAGGTCAGGAAGCTGAGCTTAAACCAGTGGGAGGCACACAGTGCTATAAGCTGAAAAACTCAGGTCCCGGAAGAGACAAAGAAGGTGACTACAAACTTGTTAAGGGAACAATCCAAGAGGAAAAGATAACAATCATGAATATATATGCACCAAATACCTGCACAGCCAACTACATAAAACAAACATTAATGGACTTGAAAAATTAAATACACACTAATACATTTGTAATGGGGGACCTCAGTACCCCACTGTCACAAATATACAGATCAACTAGACAAAAAAATCAACAAAGAATTATCACAAATGAACCAAATTTTTGAACAAATGGACTTAGTCTACAGAGTGTTCCACCCCACAACATCGGAATACACATTCTTCTAACTGCACATGTGATGTCTCCAAAAGAGATCACATACTAGCTCATAGAACATACTTAAGTAAATGCAAAGTAATTGAAATTATACCATGCATATTATCAGACCATAGTGCAATGAAATGGGAAATCAATGGCAAAAGAAACCACAAAAACTGCATAAAAACATGGAATTTAAATAACACCCTCCTGAATAACCAATGGGTCACAGATGAAATTAAAAAAGAAATCAGACAGCTTCTACAATTAAATGACAATGCCAATAAACATACTGGAACTTATGGGATATAATGAAAGCAGTTCTACAAGGAAAATTTATAGTGGTAAATTCCCACATCAGAAAAACAGAACAAACTCAAGTAAATAACCTAACGTTGGGGCCGGTGATATAGCTCAGCGGCATAAGCGCCTGCCTGGCAAGCGCGAGGTCCTGAGTTCGACTCCCAGTACCCACATAAAAAGAAAAAATAACCTAATATTGAAACTGTACCTTCTAGAAAAAGACGAGCAAGTCAAGCCCAAAGCTCATATGAGGGAGGAAATTGTTAAGATTAAGGCAGAAATTAATACAATTAAGACTAAGAAAACAATACAAAGAATCAATGAATCTAAGAGTTGGTTCTTTGAAACATTAAATAAAATAAATAAGCCCATAGCCAACCTTATCAAAAAAAAAAAAAAAAAAAAAAAGGAAAGAAGAGACTCAAATCCATGCAATTAGGAATGAAAAGAGTGAAATAATAATGGATCCTGCAGAAATCTAGCAGATTATCAATATCTACTTTGAGAACCTAGACTCTAATAAGATGGAAAACTCCAAAGAAATGGACAGATTCCTAGATACATATGAATTACCAAAGCTGAATCAAGAAGTTATAGGGGCCAGTGAGATGGCTCAGCGGTGTAAGCGCCTGCCTGGCAAGCGCGAGGGCCCGAGTTTGACTCCTGGATCCCACATACGAAAAAAGGGCCGGTGATATTGCTCAGTGGCACGGGTGCCTGCTGGCGCGCGAGGTCCTGAGGTCGACCCCCCGGTACCCACAAAAAAAAAAAAAAAAAGAAGTTATAAAAATTCTAAATAAACCAATGTCAGTCAATGAAATTAAAGAATAAAAAAAAAACGAACCAAGAAAAGCCTAGGTCCTGATGGATTCATTGCTGAATTCTACAAGAACTTTAGAGAAGATCTAATGCCACTACTCCTCAAACTCTAATGAAATTGAAAGGAAAGCAATATTCCCAAACTCATTCCTGGAGGCAAGCATTACCCTACTACCAAAACCAGAGAAGGATTCAACCAAAAAAGAGAGATACAGGGCCGGTGAGATGGCTCAGCAGCGTAAGCGCCTGCCTGGCAAGCACGAGGGCCCAAGTTCGACTCCCGGAACCCACATACGAAAAAAGGGCCGGTGATATCGCTCAGCGGCATGGGCACCTGCTGGCGTGCAAGGTCCTGAGGTCAACCCCCGGTACCCACAAGAAAAAAAAAAAAAAAAAAAAAAAAAAAGAGAGCTACAGTCTAATCTCCCTAATGAAAACAGACATAAAAATCCTCCATAAGATACTGGCAAACAGAATGCAGAAAAATAATCAAGATTATATACCATGACCAAGCAGGATTCACCCCAGGGATGCAGGGATGGTTCAATATATGCTAATCAATAAATGTAACACACCATATTAACAGAGTGAAGGAGAGAAAACATATGCTCATCTCAAAAGATCCAGAAAAAGCATTTGACAAAGGCCAACATACATTCATGATAAAAACCCTATAGAAAATCAGAATACATGGTCATTACCTCAATCTGATAAAAGCCATCTATGACAAACGAATAGTCAACATAATACCTAAATGGACAAAAACTGAAAGCTTTCACTCTAAAATCAGGAACAAGACTAGGATGCCCACTATGAACACTCTTACTCAATACAGTTCTAGAAACATTAGCTAGAGCAATAAGACAAGAGAAAGAAATAAAAGGAATAAGGATAGGAAAGGAAAAAAAGTTCAATTATCATTATTTGCAGATGACATGATACTCTACATAGAAGACCCCGAAAACTCCTCCAAATGACTTCTAGATTTAATAACCAAATTCTGTACTATACGTGGGTACAAAGTCAACACTCAAAAATCAGTAGCAATCCTGGAAACAAATAACAAACTCATGGAGAGAGAAATTTGCAAAACACGCCTTTTACAAAGCATCAATAAAAGTGAAATACTTAGGAATCAATCTAACAATGGAAGTGAAAGACCTAAACACTTGAAACTACAGTACTCCGAAAAAGGAGATTGAAGAGGATATCAGAAAATGGAAAGGTAACCCTTCTTCTTGGGTAGGAAGAACCAACATAGTGAAAATGGCCATACTCCCAAAATTATTATACAGATTTAATGCAATCCTGATCAAAATACCATTAGCATACCTCACAGAAATAGAAAAACAATCCCTAAATTACTTTGGAAATACAAGCGACCTAGAATAGCAAAAGCAATTCTGGGCAACAAAGGCAAGGCAGGGGCATCACATCCCAGATGTGAAATTATACCAGAAAGCTACTGTGATAAAAACAGCATGGTTCTGATTAAAAAAAAACAAAAACAAAAAACAGACCTGAGGATCAATGCAAGAGACTAGAAGATGCAGAAACAATTCCAAACACACTCAGCCACCTTACCTTTGACAAAGGGACCAAACACATTCACTGGAAGAAAGACAGCCTCTTTCATAAATAGTGCTGGAAAAACTGGCTTTCCACATGCCAAAGACTAAAACTAGACCCATATGTCTCACCATGTACTAAACTAAAATTGAAATGGATCAAAGGGCTAAATATTAAAAGAGAAACACTAAATCTGCTGGAAGATAGAATAAGTAGAACTCTTGAAGACATAGGTATAGGCAGAGATGTTATGAACAAAACCCCAATGGCAAAGGAAATATCACAAAGAATCAAAAACTGGGATTTCATTTTATTAAAAAGCTTTTGCACAGCAAAAGAAACTACCAACAGAGTGAAGAGACAACACACAGAGTGGGAAAAAATTTTCACCAGCTGTTCCTCAAAGGACTACTATATAGAATATATAAAGAACTCAAAATAATCAGATCCCCCACAAATTTAAAGATCTAATCCATAAATTGGCATATGAAATGAAAAGACACTTCTCAGGTGAAGAAGTAGAAATGGCAAATAAATATATGAAAAAATGTTTGACATCACTGGTCTATGGAGAAATGCAAATTAAAATAGTACTTGAGATTCCATCTCACTCCAGAAAGAATGGGTATTATCAAGAAAGCAACCAATAACAAGTACTGGCAGAGCTGTGGGGAAAAAGGAACCCTTCTCCGTTGTTGATGGGAGTGTAAACTGGTGCAACTACTGTGGAAATCAGTGTGGGGATTCCTCGAAAAACTAAAACTAGAGGTTCCATTTGACCCAGCTATTCCCCTTCTTGATATCTTCCCAAAAGAATTAAAAGCATCATACCACAGTGATATATGCATACCCATGTTTATAGCACCACACTTTGTAATAGTTAAATGTTGGAAAAAGACCAAATGTCATCAACTAATGAATGGATAAAGATGTGGTTTTTTTTATACAATGGAGTACTATTCTGCCATAAAGGAGGATAAACTTGAGACATTTCTAGGAAAATGGATGTACCTTGAGATCATACTCTTAAGTGAAATAAATCAGATACACGTGTTCAAATATCACCTGGTTTCTCTGGTGTGAGAAATTGAAAGTGTAAGTAAGGATCAAAATATATTATAGATATTGTGAAATAGGAAGAAAATGTTCAAATGAGAAGGGGAAATGGGGGGTAGGAAGGAAGGGAAAAGGAAAAATGAATAGAAGGGAAAAAATGGAAACAAAGCTTTTGTAAATAAGGAGGGAAAGATGGGTTGAAGGGGGGGTGGGAAAGTGGGAAAAAAAGAAGAATCAAGATATACTATGTACAGGTATAAATTCCGTATGATGAATATTATCATTATGTATATCTAAAATGCACCGATTAAATTCATTATAAAGAAAAAAAGAAGACATCCAAGGTTACACAGCCTGTCCCCAGGGCCCACGCTGTTCAATACACTATACTGCCTGCCACTATTGTTATAATCATCCAGGCAATGCATAATGAATACTTAAACAGAACTAGTGAAAATAAAAATAAAAAGAGGAAAATAGTGCTTGGAAAGATATTAAAGATCGAAATCCTTCATTGATTATGATGGTGAAGGAGCAAGTAATCTGGTTCAGGCAAGTGGATAGAACAGTAAGAGGGAACTACAGATGCTAAATTAGAGAGATATTGAATTAGCGATGGGGAAATGTCTATTAAAAAGCTGGACACAGAGCTATGCACAGTGGCATATACCTGTACTCCCAACACTCTTGAAAGCTGAGATAGAGCCACAATTTCAAACTTACCCTAGTCAACTCAGCAAGATTCTGTCTCAAAATAAAAATAAAAAGGGATGGGGAGGCTGACAATGTATATCATTGAAAAGGTCCTGGGTTCAATTCCTAGTACTGCAAATAAAGAAGAAAAAATCTGCCATGAACCTAGGAGGATGGTTAAAACCATGACAATAAATGCCTCGGTGCCAAGAGTAATTGTGAACTGGCAGCCAAACAGCTATAGAAGGCCTTCTGACATTTTTTATTTGGCCAGTAGAGTGTATAAAAATGAAATATAAGGGCCGGTGAGATGGCTCAGTGGCACAAGCGCCTGCCTGGCAAGTGCGAGGTCCTGAGTTCGACTCCTGGAACCCATATAAAGGAAAAAAAGGGCCGGTGATATCGCTCAGTGGCACTAGCGCTTGCTGGCAGGCACGAGGTCCTGAGGTTGACTCCCGATACCCACATTAAAAAAAAAAAATATGTGTGTGTGTATATATATATATATATATAACTTAACCAATAATCAAAATGTAAAAAATTAATATACTTCATATAAAAATCTGTATTTCTCATTTTTTATGACAAATGGAAAAATCTGTCTCCACTGGGCCCACATGATCATAGAAGTAAAGAATACTGCTACTTGTATATAAAGAAAGGACTCGTCATGCAAATAAAGGTACAATATACAACATGTTTATTTAGTCTACTTTGCTCATTTTCATTTTCTGGGCCCTGTAGATATTTAAGTTTTTCATCCCTCCAGTGTAGTAGAAAGAGAAGAAAGCCCTGGGAAATATAAGGGATAAATACCATAAAAGGGATTGCCAAGAATGGTAAAAGAGGTTACAGCAAAACCATAAGCAAACAATACACCAAAATCCAAAAGATTGAGGAGGGTTTAACAGCTACAAACACTACAAACATGTCAAATAAGGTAAAGACAATTGTCCTTTGTGTGCAACATTGAGGGAGTCACTGCTGATTTTGACAAGAGCATATTCAGTGGCACAGTGAGACAGAGAGTCAGATTATAGTGGGTTGAAGAGTATACTGGGGGATTAAGAAGTGGAGATAGGATATGTATATTACTTGATACAGAAGCCTGGATGGAAAGGGGGGAGGATCTCATTAGGCAATCTTGTCTAAGCTCCAGGCTTGAAGTATCATCTATTATACAGTCAATGATTCCCAAGTATTTAGTTTAATCCCAGAACTCATCACTGAGTTTCAGTCCAATATATTCAATTGTTTGTGTAACACAGTACCCTGATTTTCTTCAAAGACACTCAAAATCCAACTTGTTATTTCCCTCAAACCTTTTCTTCTTGTATTTCCCCAATCAGCAAATGCATGGCCATCATTTGGCCGTATGGCCTAGAAATGTGGATGACATCTTTCTACCTGCATCTCCCTAATCCTCATATATAATTCAACACCATTATTTCCTAAATCTCTTGAATATGCTTATTTCTATCAATCTCCAATGTGACCCTCTGGTCCAAGCAGGAGCATCATCTCTTATCTGGACTACAGCAATAGCTTGCTAACTGATTTCCACCATTTGTCTCCTAATCTAATCTCCATACTATATTTTCCCAAAATACAAATCTCATCATGTAACTCCCTGCTTACAATATTTGAATACATTCCCATTCCTTTTAAGATAAGTCTACACTCTAATTCTTTTTATTTTATTTTTATTAGTATATGTTTGCAATACATAATGATTACATTCATCATAGAGAGTAAGTACATGTACATAACAGAACTTAATTCCTTTTTTTTTCATCCCCTTCCCTTCTTCTCCCTTTCATTCCCTCCACCTCTTGGTCCCCACCCCTTTTGCAAAAGATCTATCTCCCTGTTTCCTAGTATATTTTGAGTTTCTCATATAAGAAAAATCATTCAATTAAGCTTGTGTGTCTGATTTATTTCACTTATTTAGTCGTGAGGTGTATCCATTTTTCTGCAAATAACTCAAGTTTCTCCTTCTTTATGGCAGAGCAGTATGTTATTATGTATAAGCACAACATTTTCTTTATCCACTCATCTGTTGATGGATGTATAGGCCACTTTCAAGATTGAGCTATTATGAGGTGTGCTACAGTGCTTCAAGCCAAAACAGATCAGGAGAGGCAAAGTATTGGTTAAAACAACAATTCAACAGTAAGAAGTAACAATTATAAACATATATGCACTAAACAAAGTGCACCAAACTTCATAAAATAAATACTAATGAACACGAACGATCAGATAACTATCAACACAACTATAGTGGGGGACCTCAATACTTTCACAAATAGATCAACTAGACAAAATACCAGCAAAGACATACCACAGCTGAACAAAACCTTTGAAAAACTGAATAGATATCTACCAAGTGTACAGAATACATATTCTTCTCAGTAGCACTTAGAACTTTCTCCAAAATTCACAACATGCTGGCCCATAAAGCATGCTTAAGTATGTAAGAACTGAAAGCATCTCACCCATATTATCACATCATAGTGCAATGAAACTAGAACTCAATGGCAAAACAAGCCACAGAAATTATGCAAATACATGGAAATTAAATAATATACTCTTGAATGATCAGTAGGTCACAAAAGAAATCAAAGAAGAAATTGTAGAGATCCTAGAATCAAACAATAATGCCAGTGCAATGTATCAGAACATATGGGACACAATGAAAGCAGTCCTTAGGTAAAAGTTTATAGCTGTGAATGCCTACATTAGAAAAACAGAGCCAGCCCAAATAGATAACCTAATGATCCACTTAAAGGTCCTAGAAAAACAAGAACAATTCAAATACAAAGCTAGTACAAGGAAGGAAATTATAAAGATCAGAGCAGAAATTAATGAAACTGTGACTAAAAAAAAAAATACAAGAAACCAATTAATCAAAGAGCTGGTTCTTTGAAAGAATAAACAAAATAGACAAACTTTTAGCCAATCTTACCAAAAAGAAAGAAAGAAAAGACCCAAATCAATTTAATTGAAATTAACTAGATGACACTACAACAGAAACTGCCAAAATCCAGAAGATTATAAGTACCTACATTGAAAACTTGTAATAAATTACCAAATCCAGAAGAAATTGATAGATTCCAAGGTGCATATGAATCACCAACACTGAACCATGAATATATAAAAATGATGAATAATCCAATAACAGACAATGAAATTGAAGCAGCAATAAAACACCTACCAACTAAGAAAAGCCTAGGACCTGATGGCTTCACCATGGAATTCTACAAGAACTTCAGGAAAGATCTAATGCCAATATTCCTCAAAGTCTTTAATGAATTTAAAAGGGAAGGAGTATCCCAAAGTCATTCCTGGCAGCTAGCATTACTCAGATTCTAAAACCAGTCATGGACCCAACCAAAACCAGGAACCCAACCAAAACCAGGAAAACCAGGAACTATAGGCCAATCTCTTTAAAGAACATAGACGCACAAATCCTCAACAAGATACCGGCAAATAGAACACAACAAATCATCAAAAAGATCATACATTATTATCAAATAGACTTCATCTCAGGGATGTAAGCATGGTTCAACATACACAAATCAATAAATGTAATGCATCACATAGACAGATCATCTCAAAAGACACAGAAAAAAGGACTTGACAAAACATTCATTCATAACAAAAATCCCTGAAGAAAATAGGTATAGAAGAACCTTATCTCACTCTGATAAAAGCCATTTATGGCAAACCTACTGCTAACATAATATTAAATGATAAAGTTGAAAACTTTTCTTCTAAATCAAGAACAAGATGAGAATGTTCATTATCACCACTCCTGAATAATATACTATAGCGATCGAAATATGAGCTAGAGCAGTCAAGCACAAGAAAGAAATATAAGGGATGTGTATAGAAAAAGAACTCAAGGGCCGGTGAGATGGCTCAGCGGCATAAGTGCCTGCCCGACAAGCACGAGGGCCCGAGTTCGACTCCCGGATCCCACATACGAAAAAGGGGCCGGTGATATCGCTCAGCGGCACGGGTGCCTGTTGGTGCGCGAGGTCCTGAGGTCGACCCCCCGGTACCCACAAAAAAAAAAAAAAAAAAGAAAAAGAACTCAAATTAGCGTTATGTGCACACAACACGATCCACTTCATAGAAGACACAAAAATTCCAGCATAAGACACCTACAATTAATAAATTCAGCAATGTAACAAGATACAAATTAATACACAAAAATCAATTACATTTCTGTACATCAATAATAAACTCACTGATAAAAGAAATTAGGAAAACAATACCATTCAAAATAGCACCAAGAAAAAGTTAATACTTAAGAATTAACCTAAACAGGGAAATGAAAGACCTCTACAATTAAAACTACAGTATTCTGAAAAAGGAGATCAAAAAGGACATCAGAAAATGGAAAGATATCACCTGTTCCTGGATAGGCAGACCCAATATTGTCAAAATAGCCATACTTCCAAAACTTGATACACACATTTAATGCAATCCCTATCAAAATACCAACAGCATTCATAGATCTAGAGAAAACAACCTTAAAATTCACATGAAAATAGAAGGCACCCAGAATAGCAAAAGCAATCCTATGAAACAAGAGCAAAGTAGAAGGCATCGCAATCTTGGATTTCAAGTTATATTACAAAGCTACAATGATAAAAAACAGCATGGTATGGGCATAGAAACAGGTGTGGATCAATGGAAAAGAACAGAGGATGAAGGAGCAACTCCAGGCACATTCAGTCATCTGATCTTTAGAAAAGGTGCAAAAACATATGCTGGAGGAAAGATAGATAAATGGTGCTGGGACATCTGGCTATCCACATGCAATAGGTTGAATCTAGACTCACCTCTCTCACCACGCACCAAACTAAAATCAAAATGGAGCAAAGATCTAAGTGTTAAAAGAGAAATACTTAATCTGCTAGAAGATAAAATAGATAAAACTCTTGAAAACATAAGCATAGGCAAAGACTTTCTGAACAGAACCAAAATTGTACAAGAAACAACATCAAGAAAAAACAAATGGGTTCATATTAAATTTAAAGCTTCTGTACAGAAGCTTTTGGAAACAAAAGAATGACTTGACAACCTAATGAATAGGAAAAAATTTTTGCCAGCTATTCCTCAGAGGATTAATATCTATAATAAATAAAGAATTAAAAAAATTAGACTGCCCCAATAAAGACCAAATCAGAAATGGGCAATTGAAATAATAGACACTTCTCAGTAGCAGTACAAATGGCCAATAAATATACGGAAAAAATGTTCAACATCTCTGGTCATTAGAGAAATACAAATTAGAACAATACTGAGATTCTGTCTTACTCCAGAAAGAATGGCTATCAACAAGAAATCAAACAATAACAAATGCTGAGGCTGCAGGGAAAAAGGAACCCTTGTGCATTGTTAGTGGGAGTGTAGACTGGTACAACCATTATAGAGATTCAGTGTGGAGATTACTCAAAAAAACTAGGAATTCCATTCAACCCAGCTATTTTACTTACTGGTATCTTCTGAAAAGACTTAAAGTCATCATAGACTCCTGGGAACAGAGAGAGGGGAAGAAGAGGCCCCAGAAACAGTGCCTGTATAAGCCAGAGACACTTGGGTTTAAAACACCAGCTGCACTTATGGATACTACTCAATGGGACAAAGGATCAGCTCAGTTTCCTCATCTGTAAATGAGAATTATATCAACTATGGTGCACAGTTATTGGGAGAAAAAACAATGACACTGTCAGTGTAAGCAACTAGCACACTTCCTAGCATAGAATAAACCTTACAATAACAGTTACTTTCTTCTTTGGCAGATGCAGAAGAAATACTTCTGGAAAGAGCACTGGTTTTTATTTCCATCATATGGATTAAGGTATGATACATAATCTCTGTCCCTCTCCCTCTTTCTCTGTATCTCTCTCTCTCTCCTTTTGTCCAAATATGATGTTTCAAAATGGTTTTCTCCAATAAAATATGTTAATAATCATGAATTGCCACAACTCATCATTTTACTACTGCACTATCATGCCATCAACTTTATGAACAATGGCAAAACTTTAATAATTTCAAGGGTATTCTTTTTTGAATAACACAATTTTTCCAAAGCCTTTTTTCAATAATAATTTTCATTTGCATACTTACCTTGCTTAAATTCTCAGATATTTTAAAAGTATTTTAATGCATCCTCATCTTTGACAAAAATCCTTATCATTTTTTTTTAGAATTTGAGAATCCTATCCAACTTACTGAAACTGCAACCATATTTAACTGCAATCTCTACACATACAAATTTCATCAACTATAAAAATAAAGGTCCCAATTCAAATCAAGCATACCTGAGGTAGAATTTCAAGGAGCTGGTGATTGTCTTAATGTCCCAGTCACTATTATGAAAATCAACATCTCCTGGGCACTTGGGATCTATTTGAGAAAAGTAAACAAGAAGAAAATTTAATCTTGCAACAGGTCTTACTTTTTATCCCTTTAAAATTGAAGTACATTAATTAAAATACAGTTATTCAAACAAGCTTTCTAGAGATAAAAACCTTACAAAAAATAAAGTCTTCTTCAGCATCTAAGAAGCTCGGAATTTATCACTTCCATTGAAACTATAAGAAAAAGGCTGAACGAACTGAAAATTAGCTCTTCTTAGATTCATCAGAGAATTGCAGTCATGTGGCAAATTGCTGCCCCAAAAAACTGAAGGGACAAACACAGGCAAATACAGAGAATCAAACTTATTGGAGTGGTAGCAGCCCAGGAACAGGACTCTCCTCCTTGGAAACCACTATTAGAATAGGAAAGCCTAATTTGCAATTGACAAACAACTGGAGGCTTACTATGTATAAATTTGAGTGCTAAAAACTCCTGAGGGGTACAATCCTAGAAGGCACCCCTCAGTTTTTGTGAGTTTTACCTCAAGGAACCCTATCAGATTCTTACAGTAAAGATGTGAGAAAAATCCTCTTATGCTTTTATGCTTCTGGCAAGGACAGAAGAAAAGCAGCCTTTTTTTTTTTTTCATATGCTTAGAGCCTTCTGTCTTTACCGTCCCTCAAGGAACTATTTTCACCAGACCCTAACCTATTGCAGTTTTACCAGAACCTAACTAACTTGGGTGAAGGGAAACATTCAATTCAGACACTGCCTGCCTTTCTGTTTCTCCTAATGAGAAAAAAACAAAACACAACAAACTGAAGGGCACAGGCCAAGGGCACAGCTTACTAAGAGAGACATAATCATAGGCCTACAGAACATTTCCCCACCCATGACACCTTACTAACATATCACTAGAGCTCCTGTGTAACAGGAAAATATGACTAAAACCTGTACCTCTCAAATGGCATATATGAAATCTGTATGGAAAATCAAAGATAATAGAAGAGACAAAATTACAAACACCAGAGGAAAGTTTAGCCTCTATCATCTACAGCTACAACAGAATAAACAAAGGCTAAGCCTTGCCTCAATAAACATGAAAGCTCAGCATTAAAAACCTATATACTTCAGTTCCTTTTACCCCTTACACCATGTATGGCTTGCAACAAAAAATTAAAAGGCAGAAAACACAGTTTAAAGAGGTACAGCAAACATCAGAACCTAATCAGAGACATTGGAATTATTAGCCCAGCGATGTAAAACAGCTATGATTAACACGCTAAGGGTGTAACAATGTGGATAACATAAAAGAGGAAATGAATAATGTAGGAGAGAGATGGAAATTTTAAGAAAGAATCAAAAGAAAATGCTAGAAATCAAAAACACAACAGAAAGAAAGAATGCCCTTTAAGGCCTCATCAACAGACTGGATATAGAGAAGGAAAGACTCACTGAGCTTGAAGAAATTGATAGACACTCCCAAAACTGGAATGCAAAGAGAAAAAGAATGAAAAAAAGACATAACAACATATAAATGCTGTGGGACAATTATGAAAGATGTGATGGAAAGGCAGAAGGAGACAAAAGATAAAAGAATGAAAGAAAGTATTTGAAGTAATAATAGCTAAGAATTTCCAAAAACTAGTGATATATGCCAAACCACAGATCAAGGAAGCTCAGATCCTTCAAGCAGGATATATACCTGAAAAATCCACTGAAGCATACAATATTTCAATTTTTAAAAAAATTAATGACAAAGGAAAAATCTTCAAGGAAGCCTGAAAACAAAAAGACTTTACCTATAGAAGAGCAAGGATAAGAATTACATTGCATTTCTCTAGAGCAGTGATGGTGAACCTACGTCACACACGCTGCAGCCAGCTGTCTGTCATCATCAAAAGCTCTAAAATGTTCACCATCGCTGCTCTAGAGAGACCATCCAAGCAAGAAGAGAATGGAATGAAATATTTAAAGTATTAAAAGAAAGAAGACCAAAAAAAGATGACTTTTAAGCTTGCAATCTCTTTTGAAAGTAAGCAGTTTGAGCAGAAGTATAGGCATTTGCCTCATATCCTCTTTATGCTGTAGGAAAGAATGAGCTGGAGAAAAACTTTGGCTCTCAACTTCTGCAAAAGAAAGAAGGAACTGGAACATATTTTCAGTTGGACATGGAAAAGTTGCAAAAAGAATATATTAGGTCACAAAGAAAATAGTAGTAATTTGTATAAAGTTAAAATATTGTAAAAATTCTGTAGTAATTCAGTAAAACAAGAAATAATTTTTAAAAGTCGATTTCACATGGAAAATTTAAAACTATTTCTATTAAATCAGCCTCTAGTAAATATGGGAATATAAGTTAAAACCACAGAACATCTTGGGCTGTGGAGACACAGTAATAGCTTGGTTCAAGAACACTTCTGTTCGTGAACAATTTGGTTCGTGAACAATTGGCAAAATTTTGCATCTGTTTGCAAACTCCACATCGGGTGAAAAACACAACCGTGGGCATCTTCCCCAGAACTGTGGAACGAATTAAGTTCGTGAACCAAGGTACCACTGTATCTCAATGGTACAACACTTTCCTAGCATGTGTCAGGGCCCGGGTTCCATCTCCAGCACCTCAAATAGGGGAAAAAATATAGAACTTCCTTAAAAATCATGATAATAAAAATTATATATCAAAATATGTGAGATACATTTAATGAGGAGGCTGAGATATTCATTGATTTAAACATGTTCATCAATATAAAAACAGAATTAAACCTTGACCCAAAAAGCTAAAGAAATTACAAGCAAAGAAATATAAAGGTAGAGAGGAAAGAGTGAAAATATGAGCACAAATTAATGAGGAAAAGGTTAGAACAGCTTTTCATATTAATATAGCAAAACCCTACTTTTTGTAAAAATCAAAAAAAATACATAGGGCACAAGCTAGCATCATCAAAAAATATACAAGAAAGTACAAATATAGAAAATAATAAAACTATTGAAATAGAATTTTAAAAAGTCATAAGAAACTAGTTTGTAAACTTCAGTAGTAATAAATTTGAAGGCCTAGAAGAAATGTTATCAAAATTGACCTCATTATAGTTCAAATGCTTGAGCAGATCATTTCCCATAGTAGATACAGAGAAAGTTATCACAAAACTACAACATACATACACACATGAAAACATAAAACATATACTGAGGAAATCCTACAAAACATTCAAAGAACCAAGAGTACCACTGATCCATAAATTCTTCCGGAACACTGAAAACGAAAGAAAAAAGCTCACGATTCTTTCTGTAAAGCAAGTGTAATACTGATAACAAAACCTGATAAAGACAGTACCAAAATCATAGGTTAATATTACCTATAAATAGCAACACAAACATTTAAATGAAATATTAATGTACAGAATCTAGTAGCATATTAAGAAAATATATCTTGATCTACTAGGAAATCCACTTATATAGTATTTTAATAGATTTAGAGAAAAATCATGATTTTTTACATAGATATTAAAAACCCCTTCAACAAAATTCAACACCCATTACTGACTTTTTAAAATGTCAAAAATTAGGAATAAGTCACCATTCTTAATATGATAACCATGCACACACACAGAAAAACACACACACATACACACAAACATATATACACATACACACGCCCAGAAAGAGAACATTATCTAAGAATTATAAAAAAGAAAAACAATATCTGTTTGCAAATGATATAATATACCTAGAAAACGTACAGAACCAATGATAAAATTTACACAATAAGCATTCAGTAAACCAGCAAAGTATAAAATAAATATACATATATATATAAAGCAGCACCACTCATATATAAAAACAACAGTCAGTTGAGGAAATTCCATTTACAATAGCAGGAAAGATGAAATCTTAGGAATAAAATTAACCAGAAATGTACAAGGCCTACACAAAGGAAAATTTAAAATACTCCTGAACAATAAAATAGCATAGACTTGAACAAATGGAAAGATGTCTCCTGTACTTGAATCAGACTAATAAATGTGATAAAGATGTCAATTCTCTCTGAATTACTATGGAAAATCACTCTAAAGTTTTTGGCTTGAGCAAGTACTGTAAAGGGTAAAGGTGGGTAATAGGGGTGTTATCAAAGTATGTGATATATATTTATGAAAAAGTCACAATGAGACTAATTACTCTGTATCACTCATATGTAATAATAAAAATTAGTATTTGTAGGCCATATTTAACATGTATTAAAACAACATTTTCTTGTGTTTCTGAAAAAAAGACAGAGAAATTAAAACAGAGAAACCTGTGGATAGAATAGTGTTGGAGGGGAGGGTCGGTAGTTCATTTTGGGGATGATAAATTTAGAATTGTCTGACAGAAACACAATGAATATGCCAAATTGAATATATGAGCTTTAAGGGCAATAAAGAGACCTAGGTGGGAGAAATAAATCTAGGAGACATTCTTTCCTTCAACAAGTGCTTCTGAGTGACATCCCTAGGTCAGGTATTGGCTGGAATGTGTGCTGTCCAATATGGCCACCCTCAGCCACATGTGGCAATTCAAATTTTAATTAAAATTAAATAATATTAAACACTCAGTCCCTTATTCCAACTAGCTGCATTTCAGTGTTCAAAAGCCACATGTGCCTAGTGCCTCTCATACTGGACAACACAGGTAAAAAGCATTTACATCAACATGGAAAGTTCTATTAGAATGTGCTATCCTTCCTATGGGCCAACATGTAATAGAAAGAAATAAAGGAAAACCTAAAAAAAAAAAAAATTAGGACTTTTTTTAGTAAAAGTGGCAGTGTAACATATATTGTTTTTCTTATAACAGCTTTATTGAACTAAGATTTGCATACTAGTTTAAAAATTTAAAGTGTATGTTTCAGTAGCATATTTTAGCATATTGACAGGGTTATACAACTATAATCACAACCAAATTTAGATCATTTTTGTTATCCCAAAACAAAACACTCTACCCACTAGCTATCATCTCCCAATCTCTCCCTCTCAATCTAGGTAACCAATGAGCTACTCTCTTATCTTCATAGATTTTCCTATTCTGGAAATTTATTTATTTTTTTAATTCAAAATAGACCATGCTCATATATTGTTAAGATGATAGCTACTGGGCCGGTGAGATGGCTCAGTGGCTTAAGCGCCTGCCCGGCAAGCGCGAGGACCCGAGTTCGACTCCCGGAACCCACATACGAAAAAGGGGCCGGTGATATCACTCAGCAGCACAGGCGCCTGCTGGCGCGCGAGGTCCTGAGGTCGACCCCCTGGTACCCACAAAAAAAAAAAAAAAAAAAAAAAAAAAAAAAGATGATAGCTACTAAATGGAGTCAGAATGGCTGGCTTATAGTCCTGGCTTTATGTTTTGGAAGTTACGTAAAATTTAGTTACCTTAGAATAGATAGATTAACAAATACAACCCTATGTATAGTATATAATGATAAACTTAATTGTCCTTCTGGAAACCTACACGAAAATATGGCCCCTACCTCAGAATTAAGCGTATTTTGGCCACCTGACACTGATAAATTAAGCAAGTGAGGCTAAATAAATTAGGCCTGAGAAAGTATCTTGGCTCTGACTTCCTGGACACATCCTACCTAAACTACCTCATGATCTAACCTGTTACTGGTTTGCTTAAGACCAGGGCTAATACCTTTGTAAGAAGATTACTGTGCCTACGTATTATTTGGGTAGTTAGGTACATGTATGTATGTATGCATATGAATGAATTAGTTGGGAAATAGAAAACTTTAAAATCAGGATTAATTGTTCTATAATTCTTTGATTTCATATCCATGGAAATATTGGCCTTATATTAAAATATAAAGGACTTTCTAATTTAACGTTTTATTAGTGACTAATCCCTTTTTCCCTCCTCCCAGGCCTATCCCTCTTGAGTACAGTCTAGAAAGGCATCCTTTTCTATGAATGCCTTCTATGGTATATCTAAGGGAGGGAAAAAAAGGAAATTTGTTCATAGAGAAACTATTAGGCTTGACAGCAGTAAAATGCAGACTTTTAAGGGCCACCCCACAGGGTCCTCATTTTGAAGGTGACTATCTTATATTGTTTATATTGTTTAACATACCAAAGACCCTTGGGCAGATCTCAAGGACAGATATAGATAAAAACATATAGAGTGACACATGTACAGCCATTTTGACAGCGTCACAATTCACAACAGCTAACCTATGGAAACATCCTAGATGACCATCAACAGACAGATGGACAAAGAAAATGTGGTAGATATATACAATAAAAGTTTATTCGATCATAAAGAAGAATGAATTTAAGTTCTCCATAGGGAAATGGCTAGATCTTGAGATCATAATGGTAATTGAATTAAGTCGGACACAGAAAGTCAAATATTGTATAGCTGCTGTTATACAAGAAACCCAATTACAAATAAATTAATGAGTAAAATAAAAGCAGACTTTTTGGAGTAGGGGAAAGGGGTTAGGAGAAAGAGGGGGAGAGAAGTATGGGGAAGGGAGTTTGAAAATGATCAAGATATCTATATCTATCTATCTATATAAATTCTCCAAAATGAATATAAGTATCATGTATCACAAACATATACTAATAAAATTTCTTAAAAATCCATAAAGGAAATATAGGAATAAGGGCACACACACAAAAATATAACAAACATGAGTTTATTGACCATACCTACATGGTGCACATAGATGTTGCTACTTGATTCACTTCCTGTTGGTATCTGGCTGAAAACCTCACCCCATAGATGTGAACTTCACAGTGTTAAATACAAAAAAGCAAAAGACATATGATCTTCCTATCACTCACTGGGGAGAGGGGTTATAAGAGGGCTACCATTTAGCTCTGACTTTAAAAATGTATGTGGTATATAACTATGAGCACATACGCATGCACACGTCATGGAAGGGGGGGCAGAAACAAAAAGGTGGTATGACCAATTAGTTTGCTAACAAGTATTCTACATGGAAACTGAATCCTGTTCATAAAATCATGCTATTGAAAAGCAAAAGAATTGAATGATGTAAGGCTACACCTAGGGTTGCTACATATGGCGACAAAGACTATGCCTTATATTTCACCAGGGTAAGCATTTACCACTTCAATATAAACAGTGATCCCTGGAATTGGGCAGTATGGCAGCCATGGATATAACCTATCAGATAATAGAGAAATGAAAATATAATGACATAATAGTTAAAGTACATCAAACACCTACTACTCTGTGCCAGATACTCTTTTAAATGCTTTACATAATTTAACATAGTTACTGCTCACAATAATACTATGCTATTACAATCTACAAGTGAGGAGAAAGGTGTTGAAAGGAAAATGACTTGCCCAAGATCATATAAGCTGTAGAAGTAGGATAAATATGCAGACACAGGGCTCATGTATTTAAGCACCATGTTCTAAATATAAAACAAAGCAAACAACCAAACAAAAAACCAAAGAATTTACCAAATTTATCTAAAATATTAAAACTGAACATATATGCATAATACCAACTGTAAAACATTTTGCCAAAAAATTAATACTATAACCCATCAAGGCTCTAGATCAAAATACTGCGTTATAGGAAAGATAGTCAACAGGCTGTATTTACTGATACAATCATGAGATTATACTTAATGATATCATCATGAGAATGTGGGAAATTCTGCAGGATAAATGACCCAGTTATTTTCAAAAATGACTGGGAAAGAAAGGTAGAAGGGAGGAGCTACGGATTTGAGATTTAACCAAATGCAATGTGTGGACCTTGTTTGCATCTTGAGTCAAATAACCAAGCTCTAAAACAAAATAAATAAAAAAGACACTGAGACAACTGGGAAATTTTTAAATGTGATGATTTGAAGGAATTCTTTCTTTTTAGAGTGAAAATTGTATCATGGGTTTTTTAAAGTTCTTATTTTTTATATATGACATCTAAAATCTGATTCAAAATAATCCAGTTGGTAGAAGACAAAGTGGGTGGGGGATATAACTAAAACTAGATTGGTCGCTTGTTGATAATTGTTGAAGAAGGGTAATGGGCACTAGGAGGCTCATTATACCATTCTCTTTACTTCCACATGTGTTTAAAACTTTCCATAGTAAGAATTTACTTTTTAGAAAAGGGAAATAACACCGTAGTTAGAGAAACTAGTACCATTATTGCTTCCTGAGATGGAAAATGGGTGGCTGAGGGACCTGGACTGAAAAGATTGCTTTTCTACTCCTTACCTTTTATACTTCTATAATTTTTTACTAATTATAGTCTCTGTCTTACAGTGATACTTATGATGTTTTGACTTTATGATTGCAAAACCCATATACATTCAGCAGAAATCATGCTTTGAATTTTGAACTTTTCCCAGGCTAGCAATATGCAGTACAATACTCTTTCATGAAGCTGGACCACAGCAGGGACCCATGTGATCACAAGGTGAAACATACCATACTCTACAGTGCATTGTGTTGCTATGATGGCCAGTAGTATAAATTTAGTTAATGCATTTTTTATTTAGGTGTTTTCAAATTATGACAGTTTTATTAGGATATAACTCCAATGTAAGCCAAGGAGTACCTGTACATATGTAACCTATACAAAATTAAATTTTAAAAAATTAGACATGGGCAAGGCCCTACTAAGAGAGTGCATAGTAGCTATGCACTGTCCCTAGGGGAGCTAGTGACACACTGAAGTGGAGAACACTAAGAAAACAGGTAGGGCACTAAGAATTCTCTATCCAGACACAAACCTCTTAAGGATAACATGACTATAAGGGATGAAATAATACTTCGCTGTAGAAATGAGCAAGTGCCAACTGACACATTCCCAGTGGGCTCTTTCCTGAAGCTATATCAATCATTATGAGTAGGAGAAAAACTAAACCCTGAAGCAACTAATTTCACTTAAACTTCCTATAATTCTTTTGAAAAATTGACAGGGCCGGTGAGATAGCTCAGCGGCATAAGCGCCTGCCTGGCAAGCGCGAGGTCCTGAGTTCGACTCCCGCTACCCACATATGAAAAACAGGGCCAGTGATATTGCTCAGCGGCACAGGCACCTGCTGGCACGCAAGGTCCTGAGTTCGACCCCCGGTACCCACAAAAAAAAAAAAAAAAGAAAATTTGACAAAATTAGATGTGATATGCTGAATCTACGCACTAGGAGAAAAACCTCATAGATGTAAATGATGAAGCCATAAAAAAGGCAAATCAGCATCAAGTAGTCTACCAAAACTATTACCATAACCTTATAGGGTCTTTGGACACAAAGTTCTAAATGATCAAATAAAATAATTTCTTCCTCATGAAAGATGGAAAGACTATGGAATCTACACACTGCAAGTAACCAGGCTACTAATACCCTTGGAAATGAATAATGTTGCCTATGAATGGGACAATTTATAATGCTAATAAAGAACACTATTTTTTAAAAGTCTATAACCAAAAAGCAAAGATCCTATCTAGTTTCATTCATCTTTCTCTCCCTAGCACTGACCACCATGCTTGACATACAGTAGATAACCAAGAAACATTTCTCCGAAAAACTCAGGAGAGGCCAGTATAATAGGACATGCTGATTTCATAATCCAGGATGAAGCAACTTGGGGAAGTCAGGTAAGAAAAGAAGGAATATATGCAAACAAAATTTTTTCTATAAGTCACTAATATGTATAACTTTTTTAAACCAGAGCTATTTCAAAGCTAAGAGATCTTTAATTATAAGTTTTACCATTATTTTTGTACTATTAAGGAATCTGTCAATTATCCTATGACATAACATCAATTACAAGATGAATCCAATTTAAGTGATGTTAAAATATGATGGGGGAATGCACACAGGCACCCACATGGATGGAGAAACCCATGCCCCAGCAGACTGAGGCACCCACCCACACATGGTACTTGCCCCTACCTGACTCCACACCTAGGGATTATGCCCCCTTGTTGCAGCCACCCACAAACTCCAAGTCTGTTCTGTGTTCTTTCCCCTTGACACCAAGCAACAGAGGCACCAACCAACCTGATCTTGGAGAAGGCCAATGCCCTGGAAGGTAAGGTAAGCCCCAGAGAGTTGTCCCAGGGAGAAATAACAGACCTGGCCAGCTGGTATAGCCCCAAAAAAAGAAAATGGCTATAGTAAACTAAAAAAACAGCATGGGGTTTTATTCCAAAAGTGACTCCTTCACTGAAAGCTAGAGTAGGAGGAAAAAACCACTGTAGAAACTAATATGTTGACAGTGTTTAACCATGCTCCATTTTGGGAAGGGGTTGTTTACAATGGAACAACAGAGCAACTCCATTTCAGGGTTGCCAGTGTAGCCCTCCCACAGTGACTGGGTGAGAGACAGCCATGGGAGACAGCTGCAGAGAGGTTGCAGGCTAGAAATAGACACCCTGAGAAGTTTAAACTCAGGATGGGAAGGACACAGGCTCTGCCCCCTATAGTAAGTAACCAGGTCCAGTGACAATGGTTTTCAGAGGAGGCTGGATCTGAATGTGCTGGCTTTCAGTCCAAAAGTATGATTGAACCCCTGCCCCACAGCCCACATCCAGCAGAGACCAGAGGTCTGATTGCTTTTCTAATCTACCAATGTGAGGAAGGACATGCTTTGGCATGAATGGTTACCACAGGCTGGTGAGAATGTCCAGAGGGACCTTGGGAGCAGGTGGGCACCTTACAAAACTACAGGACAGAAACTTAGCAGAAAATCATGACTTGCTGGATCCCAAGACTACAGATCATGGAAAGAAAGCACTCATCATTCAAAATAACAAAGGAATTATTTTTTAATGAATTCCACGTTTTTCTTGCCTTTTTCTTCATTAGTTTTTTTTTGGGTGGGGGGAGCTGAGGTTTATTCTCTATTTTGTTTCTGTTCTACCTTTTTTTCCTTTTTATTTTTCATTTTTTTTCTAATTTTCTATTGATTAATGTTGTAAATTTTACTTTTCTCTTTTTTCATTCTCTATCTTTACTAGGACAATCATTAAGCATGACAAATCTTTAGATAGTTAACTATGATATTGGGGTTGAATGCTGCTCTAGTGTTAATGGGGGTAAAGTTGTTCCATTTAGTAGGTATTTACTGTAGATCAACATGTGGTTTTTCTCAGTGTTTATACTATAATTATAGATCTCTTTCTATGATTAACAGTGGCTCATTATTGGTTGTTAGAGTATGTCAATAAACAGTTTGTCATTGACTATATTATTGTTGTGGACTTTATTCCTACGGCTAAGGTGACAGGAGTTGTAGTGTTAATTGCTTTTCTCCCTAGGCCAATATCTTGATTGCCTTTGTATCATTAACAATACTGCAGCCCATTACTGCAGAACTAGATACTGGGCCAAAGACACTGCAGCTTTCCCACCCAAATAAACAGAGATGCTTGGATTCTGTGACAGAGGCAAAAACTTATAGTTAGCCATGCCCAGGGGGCATCTCTAAAAAGCAGACATTAACTAAAGATATCTCGATACTAGCAAGAACTGACAAGCTACAGCACAAAAGCAAACAAAAGTAGAAACATAACACACGGCAACAAAATGCCTCCAAAAACTCCTAACTTTCCCAAACCTGATCCATTGGGCATCAAGGGGAAGGAAATCAAAAGGCACACAACCAAATTATTTGAAAGGATAACAGAGGAGATAAAAAACAGATCAATAAGGTGCTTCATGAGCACAAAGAAAATTTAAACAGATAATGGGCCTAATACAAAAATATCAGTGAGTCTACAAAAAAATAGCTGAACTAAACAAAATGATACAAAACATGAATGCCCATCATAAAAAGGGAATCAAATCCACACACACAAAAAAAATACCAAACAGAAATTCAGGGGATTAAAAATTGTATTGAAACTATGGGCAACATATATGATAAATGGGACAAAAGAGTGTCAGAAGTAGAAGAAAGGGCAGGAGTTGGAAATCAGTGAATGAGAAATACCATAAAAACAAGAGGACAGGAAAGATAGATCCAACAACTGCTGTATGACGCAAAGAAGAGTAATCTAAGATTACTTGGAATTAATAAAAAAAATCACAAGACAGCACAAATGGTATAAAAAAATATTTGCTGAAATAAGAGCAGAAAACTTTCCAAATATGGGGGAAATTTTTAACATACAGATAAGGGAGGCATGTACAACCCCAAAAAGCCATGATCAGAAAGAACCTACCCACGACACATCATAGTCAAATCCTCGAAGTCTGAAAAAAAAAAAACCCAGAAACTTAAAAGCTGTTAGAGAAAAGCAACAAATCATTAAAAAATGTAAAACCATTACAATTACAACAAACTTTCCAACACAAACCGTAAAGGCCAGGAGACCTTGGATTAAAGTGTTTTGAGCCATAAAAAAAAAAAATAAGTAAATAAATAAACCTTGCAACCTACATTGATTGTTATAGTTTGTGTCTAGATGTTCCCCCAAAGCCTCATGCGGTCACAGGTGAGACTTCTCAGATGTAGCTGGATCTACAGTGTGTGACGCTGGGATTGATTCATGGTGCATTCACAGGATTAAGGGTGCTATGATTAAGGGGGTGAGTACTATCTGCCCTTAGGGCAGGTAGTCTGGATAAGATATAAAGGACTGAAAGAGGGCTTGCTTGCTGCCCTCCCTCCCTGCCTTGGAATCAGTCAATTATGGACTGAAAGCTCTACAAACTGTGAACCAAATAAACCTTTCCTATTTTGAGTGTCAGGTATTTTGTCTCAGCAATGAGAAAAGTAACTAATACAGTGATACATCCTTCAACACTCTTTCAAAATTAATGGAGAGGGCCGGTGAGATGGCTCAGCGGCGTAAGCGCCTGCCTGGCAAGCGCGAGGGCCCGAGTTTGACTCCCGGAACCCACATACAAAAAAGGGGCCGGTGATATCGCTCAGCGGTACGGGTGCCTGTTGGCGCGCAAGGTCCTGAGGTCGTTCCCCCGGTACCCACAAAAAAAAAAAAATTAATGGAGAAATAAGATATTTATATGATAAATAATATCAAAAAGTTCATAAACACCAAATCAGCACTACAAAAAATTCTCAAAGATATCCTAGAAACAATGAAGCTAAAAATGCCAATGAGTAGTTAAGTAGAAGGGAAAGAAAGAGAATCAGCAACAGGAAAATAAAGCAATGACAGCAATAAGTCAATACCTTTCAGCAATAGCTCTCAATGTGAATGGTCTCAATTCCCAATCGACAGACACAGACAGGCAGAATGGATCAAGAAACAAAATCCATGGTATGCTATATACAAGAAACACATTAACCTGTAAAGAAATTCATACACTAAAAAAATCAAAGGATGGAAAACAATATTCCATGAACAGGAATGCCCAAAAAAAGCAGGTGTTGCCATCCTATTTTCACACAAAGTGAAGTTCAAGCCAAAACTGATGAGAGGAGGCAAAGAAGGTCATAACATACTGATTAAGGGAACAATTCAAAAAGAAAAGATAACAATCATTAAGATATATGCACCAAACAATGACACACCCAACTTCATAAAGTACTGGACATCAAAGATCAGATAAACATAAACCCAATTATAGTGGGGGACCTCAGTACACCACTGTCACAAATAAGCAGAACTAGGCAAAAAAAAAGAAAAGAAAGAAATATCAGAGCTGAACAACAACTTGGACCAAATGTACTTAGGTGACACCTACAAAGTATTCCACCCAGCAAATACATACTACACATTCTTCTCAGAAGCACATAAACCTTTCTCCAAAATAGACCACATACTAGCCAATAAAACATGCTTAAGTAAATCCAAAAGAATCAAATTATACCATTCATATCATCAGATCATGGCACAACGAAAAGAGAACTCAATACCAAAAGAAACCACAAAAAGTATGCAAATGCATGGAAATTAAACAATATGCTCTTGAATAATCAATGGTCATAAAAAAATAAAAGACAAGATCATGTATTTCCTAGAATCAAATGATAATGCCAGTAAAACATATGAGCATGTACAGCACACAATGAAAGCAAACCTATGAGGGAAGATCATAAGTGCCCACATCAGAAAAACAGAGCAAGTCCAAGTAAATAACCTAATGATGCACCTCATATAAAAACAAGAACAAAGGTAATGCAAGAAAAGAAATTATAAAGATCAGAGACGAAATCAATGAAACAGAGACTAAAAATAACAATACCAAGAAACAATGACTCAAAAGCTGGTTCTTCCAAAGAATAGACAAACCCTTACAAAATCTTATAGAAAAAAGGAAAGAAAAGATCCAAATCAATGCAATTACAAATAAGAGAGGTGGGGGAAAAAACACTGCTGAAATCCAGAAGATTATTAGCAAGTATTTCACAAACCCAGTAAGCCAATAAATTGGACAATTCAAAAGAATGGGTTAGATACCTAGATACATATAAATTACCAAAAGTGAACCAAGAAGGTATAAAAACCCTGAATAATCCAATAACACACAACAAAATTAAAGCAATAATAAAATATCTACCAAAAAGAAAAGCTCAGGTTCTGATGGATTTGCTGCTGAATTCTATAATAACTTCAGGGAACAGTTAAAGCACTATTTCTCAATCTCTTTTATTATATACAAAAGGAAGGAAAACTAAAGTCATTCCAAAACCAGACAAGGATGCAACCAAAAAAGAGAACTATAGGTCAATCTCTTAAATGAACATGATTGCAAAGTACTCAACAAGATTCTGGCAAGCAGAATTCAATAAATCACCAAAAACATCATACATCATCACCAACTAGGCTTCATCCACAGATGTAAGGACATTCAGCATACAAAAATCAATAAGTGCAATACATCATATAAACAGAAGCAAGGACAAAAATAACATGATCAACTCAACAGATGCAGAAAAAGCCTTTGAAAAAATCCAACATCCATTCCTGATAAAACATGGAAGAAAACAGATATAGAGGGATCATATATCTATCTGATAAAAGCCATTTATGACAAACCTACTGCCAACATCACATTAAATGGGGAAAAGCTGAAAGCTTTCCTTCTACCATCAGAAACATGACAAGGATGTTTACCATCATGACTCCTGTTCAATATAGTACTCTAAGCATTAGTTGGAAGAATCAGGCAAAAGAAAGAAATTAAAGGATATGTATAGGAAAGGAGGAAGCCAAATTATCATTATTTGTAGATCACATGATCCTCTACATAGAAAGACTCAAAGACTTCACAAAAGGAATCCTAGAATTAATAACCAAATTCAGCAATGTGGCAGGATATAATATCAGCACACAAAAATTAACAGTGCTCCTGTATACCAATAATGAACTCAGCAAGAAAGAAATTGGGAAAACTATATATAATAGCATGAAGAAAAATTAAATACTTAGGAATTAAGCTGAGGAAGTAAATGATCTCTACAAAGAAAACTACAGTACTCTGGAAAGGAAGATCAAAGAGGACATCAGAAAATGGAAAGCTATCCCCTGTCTCTAGATAGACAGAACTAATATAGTCAAACTGGCCATACTTCCAAAACTGATATACAGACTTAAAGCAATCCCAATCAAAATACCAACAGCATTCATTACAAAACTAAAGCAAACAATCTTACAATTCATATGGAACCAGAAGAGATCCAAAATAGCAAAAGCAATTGTAGATAAAAAGAGCAAAGCAGAGGCATCACAATCCTGGACTTTAAATTAAACTACAAAGCTACAGTGATAAAAACACCATGTGCTAGCATAAAAACAGACAGAAGAAGATAAGAAAACAGAAAATGCTGAAACAACCTCAGGCATGTTCAGCCATCTGATCTTTCATAAAGGGACCAAAAACTTACACTGGAGGAATGATAGCTTCTTTAATAAATGCTGCTGGGAAACTGACTATCTACATGGAAAAGTGTGAATATAAAATCATGTATCACAGCATGCATTAAACTAAAGTAAAAATGGCTCAAAGAACTAAATGTTAAAACAGAAACACTTAATCTGCAGGAAGATAAAATAGGTAAAACTGCTGAAGACAGAGGTGTGGGCAAGGACTCTCTGAACAGAACCCCAATCACACAAGAAATACTACCAAGAAGCCAATGCTATCATATTAAATTCAAAAGCTTCTGCACAGGAAAGGAAACATTCAACAGACAACCTACAGAATGGGAAACAATTTTGCCAGCTATTTCTTAGAGGGCTAACATCTGGAATATATCAAAAACTCAATGAAATTAGACTTCCAAAATAAAAGATGAGCAACTGAAAGGAACAGACATTTCTCTGAATAATTACACATGGCCAACAAATACATGAAAAATTCTTCGACATCTCTGGCCATTACAGAGATGCAAATTAAAACAACACTGAGATGCCACCTTATTCCAGAAAGAATGGGTATCTTCAAGGCATCAAATAAAACATGCTATTGAGGCTGTAGGGAAAAAGGAACCCTTCTAGCTCTTGTTGGGGGAAATGTAAACTGGTGCATCCACTATGAAAATCAGTATGGAGATTCCTCAAAAACTAAAACTAGAAATTTCACTAGACTCAGCTATTCCCCTTCTATGTATCTTCTTCAAAGTGTTAAAGATATCACATTACATTTTTACATGCACACCCATGTTTACAGCACCACACTTCACAATAGCTAAATCGTGGATGTTGCCTGTATGTCCATCAACAGATGAATAGATAACTAAGGTATGGTATTTATATACAACTGAGTACTACACTGCCATACAGAAGGATAAACTTGAGTCATTTGTAGCAAAATGGAAGCACCTTGAGACCATAAGGTTAGCTGAAATAAATCAGACACACAAGCTTAAATACTACATTTCTCTTATATGAGAAACCCAAAATATAAATAAAGAGCAAAATAAAAAAGATAATAGGAAATGGGGAGAATGACTGCTTTCAAATGGGAAAAGGATCAAGATATGGAGAAAAGTGGGAATGAGGGGAGAGAAAGGGGATGAAAAAAGAATTCAGATATTATTAACATGTAATAACTATCCCAAAGAAATATTATCATTATGTACTACAAACATGTACTAATATAAAGTAAAAATTAAAGAAACAATCATGAAACTAATAATCACAAAAAATGTGGAAATGCGTGAGTCTTAGAATCAATAATATATATTCATATTTATTTGGACAGATTTTTTTCCACTAGGTTTATAATATGTTGACTAAATATCTAATGATGTACTAAATTCCACTTTAAGCTGTTTTAAGAAGTTTCATAAATCATTAGGTATTTAGGATACAGCCCTAGTCTTTTTGAATCAGATATTATCTGAAATTTCATAAAGAACAATGAAGGTATATAATAGCATAGAATATAATTCTTCAGAATTGTAAAAAGTTTCATCTCAATAAAATATGGATTCTATTTTTAAGAGAGAGACAGACTTGTGAACAATAGAAAGAAATGGAAGTAGCCAGGAAAGGAAAAGCCAACAAAAAAAAAAAAAAAAAAAAAAGATGAAGGTAACAACATTTCAGTAGCAGGAAAGGTTGTACTGCTGAGGAAAAAGGAATTACAGAGGTAAGGGCCTGTGGTGGATTAACAAATGGTCAACTTGTAACACACAGCTGAACTGAATCAGCATGGTCTAGGTATGGAAGGCCCACCTGAGGATCATTGCTACTAGCATAAAAGCAGAACTAGAAGGGGAAAATGGTGTGCTGTTGATTCTCCTGGAGAAGCTTGTCATGCTGGCTTTCCTGATATGAAGTCAGCTGTTCTCATTGTCGGAGGAGCTGGGGTCCTCACTGTCGCTGAGGATGACTACAGTTCTCTTTAGGGGAGCTCTGGTCGTTACCTTGAGCATTGCTTCCTGGCTCCAGTGCAGATCCCTCAGCCTGCTGGCACAAATCCTTCATCCCACTGGTGCAGACTTTCTAGCTTCCACCACTGATCTTTGGGCCTTCCCAGTGCAGATCCTTGATACAAACTTGCATGAGACATTGTCATGGGCTCTAAGACTCCAGCTGGACTCATACAGGATACTGCCATGGGCTCTAGGTCTTCAGCTGGACTCGTGCAGGACATTGCCGTGGGATCCAGGCCCTCAGCTGGATTCTTTGGGTCTCTAGTGTGTGGACAGATTTCCTGTACTCTTTTGCATTGGACTCTTTTGGTGAATATTTTAAAATAATCCTATAAATTATGTGTCCTGTATTAAATACATTCCCTTGTAAACTCTGACTACAACAGGGCCAAGACTGGAAAAGCCATAAATGACAAAAAGTTTCCCATGGGCCTGGGAAGTCCTGGAAATAATGCCCATAACAGAGAACTGTAACAAAGAGCCCTTGGGTTCCCACTCTCAAGTCCTGACCCTAATACTCCTACATATTTTCTCAAATGTGAAATAAGCATCTGTTCAGCTGACTGAAGTCTAGAAGTGCCTCATCCACATTTTGGATAATACTGAAACATGACACAGAATAAGAAAATATTGCAGGTCACTAATAAACTGGGGAATTTCTGTAAGCTCACATAGGTGTTTTACAATAATGTAAACAACAAGGATATACTCAGTCTTAAAGAACGTACAGTGTAATGTAGATGCCCACGCAATTAATTTTTTTAATATAGGTGGATAGGGACACATATATAATTAGTTGTCAAAAGTAATGAAACTTTTCCCCCAGATCACTTTAATATGAGGAATAATAGATATTCTATTGGTAAATAGCATCAGTATTGTAGAGGTTTATGAAATAAAAATCATAAGGTAAATTAATCATTCTCTACTTGATGATTTGTGGTAATGAAGCTAAAACTAGAGAACTATGGGGTAATAAAATTATGTGAAAAATGTGTATCCCGCCAAACAACTCTCAATAGGATTCATGAAATAAAAAGTTTTATACAGTCCCTAGCCACTGCTTTTGTTTGACTTACCCTTTGTTATGTTTACAAAAGTCACTAGAGCAGTAAGCAAAAACAACTCACCCTCTCCGAGATTTGGAATTCAGACACTGGAAAATAAAACTTGAAGAAGGAAAAAAAAGAAGGAAATAGATTCCTGATAACTATGAAGGATCTGACAGAAAAATTAAAACCTACAAAAAATTTGAAGCAGCAGAACACAATATGGAAAAGAAAAAGGACAACCTGGCATTTTCTCCCCAGCTCCCAGCTTGTGGATCATGAAAAAGGGAAATTGAATCTACTGAGACAAAGTCAAAGTGGGGGACTCCAGAGGGATTCAGAGAGAAATGCAGCAATGGCATGGATAGGAAGGTGCTGTGGGCTGCAACAGCTTGTGAGTGACTTCAATCCAAGCAACTGTGATAACCGCTGGAGAGAGTGCTTGGTTGTACACCATTATGGGGAGAGGCTGTGAGTTTGAACTTGGGACTTACAGCAGCCATGTGTCAGCTTCAATTCAGTGTTCCCAGTATTATATTTCTATAGTGACTGGGTAAGAGACAGCCACAGGACACAGCTACTGTCGGAGAACCTTGGTCAGGTTGGCAAGAAACACCCTAAGGGGTTTAAGCTAAAGGACACAGGGACCACTACCACGGCCAGAGCCCAGGCTCAGCCTGAATTGCTCTAGATTTGAAATTTGCAGAATGGGTGTTCTTCCCCCAATACTACTGCCTGATGCTGACTGCATCCAGCACAGATCTGGGGTCTAACTAACTTCTTTATCTACCCGCATGAGCAGGGATACATTTTCACTTGGACACTGCCCCAAAATTACAGATCTTGGAAGAAAACCAACATTCAAAATCACAGAGAACTTTGGTTTGGTTTTATTTTGTTTTGTTTTGTTTGTTCCTTATTTTGGCATGTTTGTTCATTTTTGTTTTTGTGAGTGTGTGCATTGTTTTCAGGGTTTTTTCATTAAGTTTAGTTTTTTTTTTCTTTGTCTTCTTTCCTTTCCTTTTTTCTTCACCAGTTTACTGGGCCTTGCAGAATTTTACTTTATCCTACTTCCTTGCTTATCTCTTTTTCTTTCCTTATTTTTTCCAATTATCCCTTTTAAGTTTCTTCCCTTTTTCTCTCTCTCTCTTTTTTTTTTTTTTTATATGCAGGTACCGGGAATTGAACTCAGGACCTCACGCTTGCCAGGCAGGTGCTTATGCCGCTGAGCTATATCATCGGCCCCCCATTTTTTTCTTATTTTTACCCTCTATATAATTTGTTTTTATCTCCCTCTTTGCTTTGATCTTCTATTTCACATCAGTTTTTTCTTTTACTTTTACCTACTTATATAAACATCTTTCTATCCCCCAATTAGACCTCTGTACCACTTTTCTCTCTTCCTTATCGTATCATAGAGTATGGTTTCAAAGTTCTCCTCTTGCCTTACCTATTCCAAAATCCTGTATCTTTAATAGTATAACAAAGCTTTGTTAATCTTTTGATAGGTAGTTAACTCTAAAATTACCACAAATTGTTCTCTATCATGAGTGGCTATATAGCTGTCGTACTTAGTACATACTAGCTATAAGTCAATACCTGGTTTGTCTTAATGTTTACACCATAATTCTGCATTTCTTCCCTAGTACTAAGAGTGGCACATAATTGGTTCTTATAATATGTTAATATCCAATTTGTCTTGGACAATATAGCCGATTCACTTGATATTAACAGGTTTGCATAATTGTCGCTATTTTTCTGTAAGCCAACGTTCAGATTACCATCACGACATAAACAATACTAGAATACATTCCCAGAGAATTTGGTTGTTGGGCTACTTAAACTACATACTCTCCTCCTAAATTGATCGTGTTGGTCAGATCTTAGTGCTGTAGCAAAGGATTATAGTTAGCTATGGCTTAAGTACATCACTGAAAAGCAACTAAAGAGATCTCTATACTAGCAACAAAGTCTTTCACTATAAGCATCCACAAACTTCAGCACACACACACACACACACACACACACAAAAACGAACAAATAAAACAATAGGAACATGAGAAGAAAAGGTAACAAAATGCCTCCCAAAACTCCCAACTCCCTTGAAGCCAATCTAGATGGCGCCAAGGGGAAGAATGGCATAAGCCACACACCTGAATTAATCGAAAGGATAACATATTGATGAGAAAACAGATCAAAGGGGCACTCAGTGGGACCACAAAAGATATAATGAAACAGACAATAAAAGTCATAACCAAAATGATGCAAGAGCTTTCAGATGATACTAATAAAAAGCTAGATGCTTATGTATGTATCCTGAAAAATTTCCTTCAAAACTGACAGAGAAGTAAAGTATTTCCATGACAAGGAACATCTTAAGAAATTCACTACCACCAAACAAAACAAAACAAAACATGAATGACCAGTTTACCAAAGAATTAAGAGTCCATGAAAAGGTTTTGATGAGAAATCCAGGAGATGAAAACTGATATTGAAAATATGGGCAGCAGAAGCAACCAATGTGAGGACAGAATTTCAGAACTAGATATCAATAACACACTCAAATACCAACTATTCAAAGACACCTTAAAAACAACAAACTATGAAAAATGGACCCAACAACTGCTAGATGACACAAAGAAGACTAATATAAGAATACTTGGAATAAGTGCAAAATCAGAAGACAACACAAATGACATAAAAACCTGTTCACAGAAATAATGGCAGAAAACTTCCCAAATATAAGAGGAAAAATGAGCATACAGATAAGTAAGGCATATAGAAACACAATTAACAAGACCAAAAGATAACCTCTCTAGGCCACATTATACTCAAAGTACCAGAAGTTTATCACAGGGACGAGCTCTTAAAAGCTGTTATAGGAAGGTAACAAATCACATATAAATATAAACCTATTAGAATTATAGCAGATTTCTCTTCATAAACCTTTAAGGCCAGGAGGGCTTGGATCAAAGTTCTTCATGCCCTAAAAGATAACCACTTACAACTCTGACCTATGTTCCTGCAAAATTTCCTTTAAAATTGATGGAAAAAGTAATTTTCAAGACAAGGAGCACCTCAAAAAATTCATTACCTCCAGAAGAGCATTACAAAAAATTCTCAAGGGTATTCTAGAAAGACACAATGAAATAAAAAAAGGCCAGTAAGTCAAAAAGAATGAATACATCTGGCAGGACCAGTAGCTAATTAAAAGGGAAAAAATAAGAAAATCAGCACCAGCAAAGTAATGCAATGACAGGAATAAGTCAACACCTCTCAGAAATAGCTCTCAGTGTGAATGGTCACAATTCCCCAACTGAAAGACACAGATTGGCAGAATCTGCAGCAAACCCAACAATATGCAGCATACAAGAAACACACTTAATTCAAAAAGAAACTCACAGATTATAAATCAAAAGATATAAAAAAAATATTCCATGTGACAAGAATCTGGAAAAAAGCAGGAATAACTATCCTAATTTCACACAAAGTGGATTTCAACCCAAAACCAATTAGAAGAGACAAAGAAGGTTACTATGTATTGCTTAAGACATTCACAATGGGGCCCTAATTAATATGTCTTGCTTCCAGGCAGCTCTGATTTGACTCCCATCATGTGATGTTCAAAAGCTAACCACCAGTGGTTCAATCCACCTGATGGGATAGTCGTGAATGCACTACCAGTGATTCAAGCCAGAGAGTACATGTTAAGGGAACTATTCAACAGGAAGACATAACAATTATAAACATATATGAACCAAATACCAGAACACCCAACTTCATAAAACAAACCCTAATCAACATGAAAAATCAGATAAACACCAATACAAGTGTAATGGGTGACCTCAATACCCCACTGTCACAGATGGATACATCAACTAGACAAAAAATCAACAAGGAAATGTCAGAGTTGAACCAAACCTTCAAATGCATGGACTTAATAGATAGCTACAGAGTAACCCATTGAAAAGCAGCAGAATGACATTCTTCTCAACAGCACATGGGACTTTCTCCAAAATATACCACATACTAGCCCATAAAGCATGCTTAAATAAAGGCAAAATAATCAAAATCATCCCATGCATATTATCACATCATAGTGCAATGAAACTAGAAATCAATGACCAAAGACACCATAGAAACTATGTAAACACATGGAAATTAAATAATACCTTCCTGAATAATCAATGTATTACAGGTGAAATTAAAGAAGAAATTGAACAGTTCACACAGTAAAAGAATAATGCCAGTACAACATACTGCAATCTATGAGACACAATGAAAATAGTCCTAAAAGGGAAGTTTATAGTGCTGAATTTCCACATCAGAAAAACAGAGCTAGATCAAATAAATGAGCTAATGGTGCACTTCATCATCTTAGAAAAACAAGAACTACAAACACAAGGCTAGCATCAGGAAAGAAATCATAAAAAATAACAGCAGAAATGAAATTGAGTCTAAAAAATCAATACAAAGAATCAATAAATTGAAGAGTTGGTTTTTTGAAAGAATAAACAAAAATAGACAAACTCTTAGTCAATTTTACCAAAATAAGAAAAGACCCAAATCCATGCAATTAGAAATAAAAAGGCAAAATCACAATGGATTCTGCTGAAATCAAGAAGTTCATAGGTAATGACTTTGAGAACCTACATTCTAAGAAAATGAAAATTAAAGAAATGGATAAATTCCTAGAACATATGAACTACCAAAGCTGAACAAAGAAGATATACAAATCCTGAATAATCAGTATCATTCAAAGAAATTGAAAAGTAATAAAAATAAAACTACTGACTAACAAAATCCCAGGTACTGATTGATTTACTGCCAAAGTCTATAAGAACTTCAGAGATCTGATGATGATACTCCGCAAACTCTTTAATAAAATGGAAAAGGAAGCAGTACTACCAAATTCATTCCTGCAAGTGAATGAAACCCTGATATCAAAAGCAGAGAAAGACTCAACCAAAAAAGTGAATTTCAGGCCAATCTTTTTAAGAACACAGATGCAAAAATCCTCAATAAGATGCTGGCAAACAGAATGCAGCAAATCATCAAAAAGACCATACATCATAACCAAGTATGATTCATTCCAGGGATGCAGAGATGGTTCAACATATGCAAACCAATAAATAGACCATAAAAACAGCAGCAAGAACAAAAATCACATGATCAACTGAATGGATGCAGAAAAAGCATTTGACAAAATCCAACATCCTTTCATGATAAAAATTCTGAAGAAAACAGTGATAGAAGGGTTTTTTTTCTCAATCTGATAAAAGCAATCTGTGACAAATCTATGGCCAACATCATACTAAATGGAGAGAAGCTGAAAGCTTTCCTTTTAAAATCAGGAACAAGATAAGAATGTCCACTATCACTACTCTTGTTGAATATAGTTCTTGAAACATTGCCAGAGTAAATTGACAAAGGAAAGAAATAAAGGGATATGGATAGGAAAAGAAGTTAAGTTATTATTTGCAGTCGATAAGATTCTCTACATGGAAGACCCCAAAAACTCCACCAAAAGACTCCTAGAATTAATAACCAAATTCTGTAGCATAGCAGGATACAAAGTCAACATTCAAAGTCAATAGCATTCCTGTACACCAATAACAAATTCACTGAGAGATGAATTAGGGAAATAATACCTTACAAGATAGCATCAAGAAAAATGAAATATTTGGAATCAACATAACCAAGGAAGTAAAAGACCTCTACAATGAAAACTACAGCACTCTGAAAAAGGAGATCGAAGAGGACATCAGAAAATGGAAAGATATACCCTGTTCCTGAATAGGCAGAACCAATATAGTCAAAATCACCATACTTCCAAAACTGTTAGATTTAATGCAATCCCAATAGCATTCTTCACATAACTAGAGAAAGCTATCCTAAAACTCCTATGGAACTAGAATAGCAAAAGCAATACAAGGCAACAAGAGCAAGGCAGGAGACATCACAATCCTGGACTTTAAGTTATACTGCAGTGATAAAAGTTACATTAACAAAAAGACCATGGTATTGGCACCCACACCCACACCCACACCCACACACACACACACAAACCAAACAAACAAACCAGACTTGTGGATCAACAGAACATAACAGAAGATGGAGAAAGAACTCCACACACTTAACTACCTTATCTTTGACAAGAGAGTCAAATACTTAAGCTTGAGGAAAGACAGCCTCTTTAACAAATGGTGTTAGGAAAACTGGCTATCGACATGTTGAAGAGATTGAACCTAGACCTGTACTCCCACCATGTACTAAACTGAAATTAAAATATAGCAAAGATATAAATATTAAAACAGAAACAATTTGGTGGAAGACAAAGAAGGAAAAAACACTTGAACACATAGGTGTAGGCAAAGACTTTGAACAGAAATCCAGTTGCACAAGAAATACTAAGAATCAACAAATGGTATCACATCAAATTAAAAAGCTTCTGCACAACAAAGGAAACCACCTACAGAGTGAAGAGACAATCTACAGAATGGGAAAAAAATCTGCTGGCTATTCCTCAAAGGACTAATATCTAGAATACATAGTGTTATGGCTTATATGCAGTTATCCCCCCAAAGCCTCATGTGCTCACAGGTGGGGCTTTTCAGAGATGGCTAGATCTAAGGGGTGTGTAATACTGGGATTGAGGGTGCATGGATTTGTCCACTAATTTCTTTGTCATAATTCTGGGTGTGGATAATGGGAAGGCCTAACCTGTGTGTGTGTGGTACCCTCAAAAAGTCTTATAGCCTGGATGGGATAAAAGGGAAAGGAAGGCTTCTGCTGCTTGCTGCTTTTTTCTGCCTGCCTTGCCATGGACTTTCTCCTCTGCAATGCCCCTCTGCCATGCCACTGTGGCTTGGAGCCAGCTGACTATGGACTGATACCTCTACAAATTGTAAGCCAAAATAAACATTTCCTTCTTTAACTTGTGGGCATCAGGTATTTTTTCCCACTACTGAGAAAAGTAACCAAGACAATAGCAAGCTCAAAAAAGTAGATTCCCCCAAATTTAACAACCCAATCAAAAAATGGTCAATTGAAATAAATAGATACTTCTCAGATGAAGAAGTACAAATGGTCAATAAATATGTGAAAAATGTTCAACATCACTGGCCATTGAAGAAATGCAAATTAAAACAACACTAAGATTCTATCTTACTCCAGAAAGAATGATTATCTTAAAGAAATCAACCAATAACAAATGGTGGAGTGCCTGTAGGGAAGAAAAGAACCCTTCTTTACTTTTGGTGGGAGGGTAAACTGATACAACCAATATGGAAATCAATATGGAGATTCCTCAAAAAATTGAAACTAGAAGTTCCACTTGACCCAGGTATTCCCCTTTTAGGTATCTGCCCAAATGAGTTAAACACATACTACAGAGATGTATACATACCCATGTTTATAGCAGCACAATTCATAATAGCTAAATCTTGGAAGTGGCCTATACGTTCATCGACAGATGAATGGATAAAGAAAATGTGGCATTTATACACCAAAGAGTATTATGCTGGCATAAAAAAATGATAAATTTGAGTCATTTATAGGAAAATGGATGCACCTTGGGACCATAATGTTAAGTGAAGTAAATCAGACACACAAGCTTAAATATCATATTTTTCTATATGAGAAACCCAATATATAAGTAAACTTCAAAATAAAAGACAGACAATAGCAAAAAAAGAGAAAGTTACTGTAAACTAGTATGGACAATTTTTCTAAAAGTGTACCTCGATTTAGTATAACTGTCTTATATGTTTCACATATTTTTGGCTTATTATTCTGGCTGTTAATCTGTATATAAGATAATGAAGCTTGTAAGGACTTATAAGATATATAAATGAATCTGATGCTGGCAAAATTTTTTTGAAAAGGAGGTGAAGTGGGGGAGTTGAAGCGGGGAGAAAGAATTGAGATGTTATATACATGTACCAATCATCCACAATGAATGTAATGATTACATACTGCCAACATGTACTACCATAATAAAAAAAAATTTAAGTTACTAGGGATTCCTTGTAACAATATTTAGGACATCTGAGACATAACATGTCTGAATGCTTTGCTAGGATGGGTTACAGTCAGCACTTGAATTGTGACTCTCCTTTATTTTCTTTAATGAAAACCTATGATCAATTTCACTTAATAAAGAGTAAGTAGTCAAATGAAAAATACATAGCTTAAAAACCATGGGTGAGTGTGAGGTTCTTGGTATCTAGTCTACTGACAGGATCTTTTTTTCATGTCTCATTTAAATTGCTTAGTTTCTCAAATATGCGTTGTAGCCTCTTATCTTCTATCTTAAGACACCTATGGAACAAGCTTTCTAAGTTTATATGAGTCACTTATATAGGTTAGTTCCTTTATCTTGGATTCATATTTGAAATACCTTTTGCCTTAAGAAAATCTGGGTTATGAGAATTCTGGAAGTCTCAAAGTCACTCAGATGATAGAAAGACATGGTATCATTCTTTAGAGTCATGCCCTTTCTCTAGCATGTAACCTGAATAAAGGGACAACTGTCCAATGCTGGCTCTTTGGTGGAAACTTTTTAAAAAAAACAATACTTTGTATATGTTAATGATTTACCACAACCTCCATAGTAGGATAGGAGGTAGGAAAAGGAATCTTCACACTACTTAAAGACAAAAACACTATAGAGGAACATTTAAAGCCATACTTAGTGGTAAAGGCATACAGCTGAAAATGTCCAGAAGAAAAACAGAAAAATACTAAGTGACAATCAATGAAATCAGATTTTTTCATATTGGGAAAAACTGATACCATAGTGGTAAGAAAGCCCCATCTCTCAGCTGAGACAGTGGGGCTAAGTGAGAAGATAGTAACTACTAGAAAGATCAGCAAATAAAGCATTGCTAGAATCACACTGAATACATCTGAAAGGGAAAGTCAAAGTAGTCCAAATGAAAGTATCACCCGTATCTTCAGTCACTGGAAGCTAATCAATAGTCCTCAGGTCTAAAATTTCTTTTTTTTTTTTTTTTTTTTTTTGTGGGTACCGGGATTCGACCTCAGGACCTCGCACGCCAGCAGGCGCCCATGCCACTGAGCGATATCACAGGCCCTTTTATCGTATGTGGGTACCAGGAGTCGAACTCAGGACTTTGCACTTGCCGGGCAGGCGCTTATGCCACTCAGCCATCTCACCGGCCTTAGATCTAAAATTTCATGACACAGAAAAACAGCCCTGGCCCTGGAGAGTACCATAAGATAATAAATTAATATTGCTTTGTATTTATTTACTTTATGAAAATTTAGTGTTTATGATTTTTTCTCTTCTACTGATGGTCCCAAGAGTGCCATGACAATATACCTTTATTTTATGTGACTGATCATCTAGGAAAGCGGTTAGGCTTTATATCTGAAGGCCCCCCCAAAGCCACATGCAATCATAGGTGTGGCTTTCAGTAGGTGATTGGATTATGAGGGCTTATAACTGACTTGCTGTTAGGAGGTAGGATCTGGAGGGAAGAGGTGGGTCACTGGGTGTATGGCCTGGGGCTAGCTTCAGCTCCTCCCCTGATCTGTTTTTCTGTTTCCTGCTGCTATGCCATGAGCTATCTCTTCTTTACCATGCTCCCCTGTCAAGTCACCCTGCCTTAGAGCCAGCTGAGGATGGACTGAAAGTTCTATGAATTGTGATTTAAAACAAACATCTCCTCTTTAAATTTGCGGGTATCATGCATTGTCTCAGCTATGAGAAGGTAATTAAGACGGTCACATGATGTGCAGAAATACATATACAGGCCTGAGCTACTACTCTTAAAAGGCCTGCTGGCGAGGTGGGCCCTTAGCTAAAGTATGGGAATTTAGATTTTGGGTGGGAGGGTCCCTAATTTTTCTGGAACTGATGAAGTGGCACACTGTACCAAGACTGCTTACACAAACAATGTGGTTATGCAGAATATCTGCTTTTCTTTTGAGAGTCAAGAATTTTCATACATGCTGGGTAAAGGTTGCGTTTATGACCAGCCCCAGTAAAAATTTTGGGCAATCAGTCTCTGATGATCTCCCCTGCTAGACAATACTTAACACATATCACAATCAACCCTGGAGGAAGTGTTTCCTGTGAGACTCCATTGGGAGATGACTCCTGGAAGCTTGTGCTGAGTTTCTTCTAAACTTGGCCCTACGTGTCTTTTTCTCTTTGCTAATTTTGCTCTGTAATCTTTGACCGTAATAAATCATAGTCATGAGTGTGAATATATGCTAAGTCCTATGAGTTCCAATAATGAATTACCAAATGAAGGTAGTTTTGGAGGCCTTCAATTTATACAAGTAACACATTTTCAGGACTTGCTCAGAAAGAGATACAATTTTAATCTTTTGATAACTCAACTGATTACAGAGATTGTACCATAATGGGGAGCAATGATAGAGAATGACGTACTAAAAGTGACACTTAAAAGGCAATAGTACAGATGTAAGAATTAAGTACAAAAAATTTTGCACAGAGTCACACAAAAAAGTTTCAGTTAAAAAAGGAACTACAAGTTAGCATTTAAATGTTAAAGTTTAAGAAGAAAAGAAAAATCATCACAAACTGAGAATTCTGAAAATTTCCTCCTGCCACTCTGGTATCTAAAGCTGCCTTTAGAGTAACTCTGGACCTTACCAGAAATTATGTAAAATGATATCCTCTGAAAGAAATCATTCATTTATTTATTCAATACATACTGAGCAGCTATTCTATGCCAAGCACTGTTTCAAAGTGCTAACAATACATAGTAAATAAAACAAAATTTCTGCCTTCATGTAGCACATTGTATGGATCATTTCATGACTCAACTAAATGAGTTCAACATCAACAGAAAAACATACTAGCTTTGATCCTGACACAAAAAAATGATTATGGAACCTCATATTAGTAGAAAGGTACAATGTTTCCAAATGTTCCAGGATAGTGTTGGGATGGCCAGAGGCAAATCTGAGAAAAGACTTCTATGACAAAAGAAATAATCAACTGGACTATGAAATAATTAGATCTAACCAGCACAAACTGAGTCTGTATATGAGTCCATGAAACCACAGAGGTAACAGAAAGTTAATATGAATTATGTTACAAAACTAGGTCATAAAAAGGGATTGTAATATGTGTATATTGTCAAGAAGTTTTAAAATGATTTTTAAAAATAAATAAAGAAATATAGGTTGTTGGAGACATCTTAAAATTCAAATCACCAATTGTGAACTGCTATTGCATTAAAAGCCTCTAGATACATGTAGATTCCAACCTGCTGATACAAAGACTCATCTTTTTCTACCACATTGATATTCATAGAAGCTTGCCTCCATAAATAGCAGAGGTCATAAAGTGATGGCAAGTGAGTCGAATTCAGCCTGCAGACATGTTTTGATTGACTTTTGTAGTGGTAGCTTTTTAAGTTTGTAAAATATTTGAGACAAAAACAGAAAAATACATAGCAAAATACAGCAAACTCATGTGCTAAGCATATCTTATTGTTACATAATTTCTATAAGATAATTTTATTAAAAAGTGAATATTATAATTAAATTGATCCTCTCTTGGCACCAACTGTTCCCTCCACAGAGACAAGCACATATCAATGGTTGTGGGAATTCATCATTTCCATCCATGGACACGGTATCCATACATACATAAATATTATTTCATTTTTTTTCAGTTCTTTAAATTTTATCTAAAGAGTAATAAAATGTATGAATTCTTCTACAACCTACTTTGTTTTGTCAAATTATGTTTCTGAAATTTATACAGATTTTGATACACCCTACCTTAGTTCAGGGATAGCAAATTACCACTATTAGTAATGGTGTACTTACTTTTTAAAATAAAGTTGGTGGGGGGAACCTAGGGATTGAACACACAGCCTTCGCAGTGAGATATATCCCTAACCCTTGTTTTTAATTTTGGCACATGGTCTTACTAAGTCGTTAAGTTGCCCAGGTTGGGCTTGAATTTGCAATGCTCCAGCCTTAGCCTCCTAGAATTCTGGAATTACAGGCATGTACCACAAAGCCCAGCGGTGTTTTGTTTTGTTTTGTTTTGTTTTGTTTTGTTTTGTTTTGAGACAGGGTCTTTCCACATAGCCCAGGCTGGCCTGGAACTCGAAGTGATCCTCCTGCCTCAGCCTCTCACGTGCTGGGATTACAGGTATACACCACCATGCCTGGCTAGACTAGCCTTTTGTAAATAAAGTTTTGTTAGAACATAGCCATACTTAGTAGTTTTCCACAGCTGTTTTCCCACTCCAATGACAGAACTGAGTAGCTGAAACACAGAGCATATGGTATTAAAGCCTATTTACTTTATGGCCCTTTACAAAAAAGTTTGTCAACTCCTGCAACAGTTCGTTCACTTTAATCACTGAGTAGTAATCCATTAAATTAATGCACAACATGTCCATAGGCAACTATATTTCTTCCATTTTTCACTAAAAACCTCATTTCTATGAACATTCTCAAGTCTATAACACAATATTTTAAAGTTTAAGCCACTATATTACACTATATTTTTATGCCAACATTTAGAAATTACATTTCACACTACTACCTGGACCTCTTGTTTCTTTGAAAAATCACAATCTGTGGGAGCACTGGGCCCATATCCTAGCCAGGTTACAGCTTGTGGGGACTGAAAAGTAGATGTCATCTTTGAGAACCCAGTCTAAGTAATGTATTCCCCTGCCTGTACTATGCAGGCATTTGTATTCCACAACTGTCTGTTTCTTTGTTGTGTCAAAAATATAAAGATTAATTTATTCAGGAGATTAGCAGATTCTAAAATTTGAACCTTTATCAGAGAATAGAATGAAAAGAAAGACTAAACAATGGTCAACACTGAGAACCTGACTTTGTACTTTATCTTGTATAAGCTTAGCCAAAGAGTTAAAGAATTAAACTTCCACTCCCAATCTATCTAACATACTCTGAGCCATAGGATATAGGTTGAGAAATCTGGCCCTTATCCTCAGCTTAAAAATATCCTGGCCTCACATGACAGAACAGATTATAGTACTCAGGTCAAGACAATTAGGTTAGCAGAGAGGCCTAGGAAAGTTTATTGAAACTGTGTGTGAAGGGGCCTTCAGACAGATGCTTCTGGGAATTAATCTAGTTGCAGTACCATAAATGGAAGTCACACTCCTCAAAGACTTCAGCTGCTTACAATAAAAGGATTATGGTGACCATCCATAATCCATGCAGATGTATACTGGTATGTGTATATACCAAGGCACATATGACACTCATGCATAAAGTCTGCCTGCATATGTAACCAAAATTTTGTAATGAATATGTACTTTGAAAACCAGAAATTCCATGTTCATTAATATTTGCCCTAAATCCTCCATAACAACTCTAATTTGTACAATTACATTTAAGATGATCGAGGGACTAGGACATAGCTCAGAGATAGAGCAGTTCCCTAGCATGTACAAGGTCCTGGGTTCCATCCCCAGCACCACGAAACAAGAAGAAAAAGAAGAAGGAGAGAGGAGGGAGGAGGGAAGAGGGAAGAAGGAAGAAGGAAGAAGGAAGAGGGAAGAGGGAGGAGGGAGGAGGGAAGAGGGAAGAGGGAGGAGGGAGGAGGGAAGGAGGGAGGAGGGAGGAGGGAGGAGGGAGGAGGGAAGAGGGAGGAGAAGAAGGAGGAGGAGGAGGAGGAGGAGGAGGAGGAAGCTGAAAGGCATGAGCAACACATTTAAACTATGAAAAAAATTCATTCCCTAAGCCCAGACCTGTCCCCTCATAATAAGTAGGCTACAATTGTTTCAAGGGTGTTCTGGAAGAGGTATTTCTTGGTGAGTGGCCTCCCTGCCCAGATCAGATCTATTCTAATTCACAGTGAGAATTTAAAAGGTTGTTGCTCAAAGAGATGCCCAGTTTGGTAGGAATTAATAAATTTCAAAGCATAATTATCAACCCAGGGATAGCCTCAGTTAAAGAAAGAGGATACAGAACTGTAGAATGCAATGTCATTGGACATTATATAAGCAATTCCTGGGCTGAAGATGTAGCTCAGTGGTAGAGTACTTGCCTAGCATGTACGATGCCCTGGGTTTCATGTCCAGCATCAGAAGAACAAAAAAGCAATTCCCAGTATATTTGCCCTGCACACTTGATTTGAGGAGATATTTCTTGGTTTTTAATGTCCCTGTTGAATATTTATTTGTGATGACTTTTCCTGGGTATGTTAATATATGAGTAAGCTTTCAAAGAAGAAAACTGAGATGACTTAAGTTGGTGAAAATAGAGAAGAATTTAGAAAGAAAACAGGAAAAGATGACAATCTTAATTCCCACTTGCTACATGACCTTGGGAAAATTACTTGACTTCAATGAAATGACATTAAAAATAGTACCTTCTTTATAAGAGTTGTAAGAATTAAATGATGCATTTTAAACCACCAAGTTTGTGGGAATTTGTTACAGCAGCTCTAAGAAATGAAAATAACTACCAAGCTTCCAATATTCAAAATAAGTGTACCTAACGTAAAATCCTTTATTTCATTTGCACCTCAAAACACCCCTCCTGATTAGGTATTAATGTCATCATTTTACAAATGAGGAAACTGAGCTGAAAGACACAGATCAAATAACAACAAAACCAAGATTTACACTGAGATCCTACTTCCCAGCTAGCTTCCCAATCTTGGCCACTGTCACCCACTGGGGACAATAATCCTGTGATAGTCAGAGGCACAGGAATTAGGAAGGAGCATAGAAGGATATGTCGTACTGAAAGGTATAAAGTTTATAGAAACAAAGAATCCATGGCAAAATTTTGGGTTTTGTAAGAGGATTTTTTTATTGGGGGAGAATAAATGGAAATGTGGAAAAATGGAAATATAAAAAGATATGAGAATTAAATGAATATATGCAAAAACTTAGAATCTAGACACACTAAGTACTATATAAGAATTTGCCACTAATGATGATAATAATGCTGGTTGCTTTAAACTATTAGTTCCCTTGCAGTTCTGAGCAGAAAGGATATTGGGCTTTTCTTTACCAGCCTACCGGTGCTGTTAAATGCCTTCCATGCTGCTAGCAGAAATTTAACCTTCTAAACTCATTTAGCCAAAAACTGGTAGGCCAGGTCAAAGGCCTAGTCTGAGAAGGGCTTCCCAGGAGCTGAGAGCTCAAATGATAACAAGCAGGATGTAAAAAGAAAAACAAAAACGAAATGGAATAAGCCGGACAATAAGAGTCTTAAGTCCTTAATGAAACTAAAGGAAAGGGGCAAATATATTATGATCTGTGTTATATAAAATGGACATTTTAAAGTAGTTGTAAAGAGCACACTGTTCTTAGAAAATAATCACTGCAACTGTCTAGAATTCACATTTCAATGATATAAATCACAAAGGGCTACCCAATATCATGAGAGATGTGTCCAGATAAGCAGGGCTGACATCCACTGCACATAGTAGGCAGAATGGCTAGGGCATCCCATAACTCACTCAATGTTTTAATGACTTTTACAATCAGAATACAATATGAATACAATGCACCTGTGTAATATTCATCTCTAAGCCAATGCAGTCATAAAATAGAATTGTCAATACTTTTGGAATACATTTTAATATTTTATGGAGGAATATGTTTGATGGCGCATGAAAGTAAGACCCATGAAAGCCCTGCAGATACTTTGCCAGAATTCCCAAGTTAAGGAACGCTATTATGAAAAATAACAAAGTCGCAGTTGAGATTTATATGCTTATGACTGCCAGACTCCACTAAATGGCTCCTTGCCCCAGCAGTTTCAGCCTTCAAATCCAAACAAATTAAATAATTGATTCAGCCAAATGAAAAATCACCACACATATTGACTTTTCTAAATCCTTTGCAAACAGTCAAAATGACTATTATATCTTTGAGTGGCAGACGCTAATGAATATGGTGCAAACCAATTTATGAGACATTTACCAAAGGTTTAGCCAATGTGAATTAAGTCAACACCCAGGTATTGAACACCCAGACTCAGAATTTTCTGCAAGTATGATTTTTCTTAAAATAATTGTTATTTTTATATAGCCTATTTATTAAAATTGTGATGGAAAAGTAGAAATGTAGACAAGAACACATTAGCAAAACAATCATATGAATGGTCAACAAGGAAATAAGATGTTCAACACTGTTAAGGGAAATGAAACTCAAAACTACAATGTGATGCCACTTTACACTCACAAGGATAAGTATAATAAAACAAAACAAAAAAAAAAACAAAAAACAGAAAGTTACCTGGGCATGGTGGCACATGCCTTTAATACCAGCTACTCAAAACACTGAGGCAGGAAGATCATAACTTTCAGCCCAGCCTGGGAAACTCAATGACACCCTGCCTTAAAATAAAAAACAAAAAGACCTGGGGACATAGCACAGCCATAGAGCACCCCTAGATTTAATCCCCAGTACTGCAAAATAAACAAAAAAGGCAGAAAGTTACAAATATTGGAGAAAATGTGGGAAAACTGGGAGGGACCCTATGTATTGCTGGTGAAAATATAAAATGGTTCAACGGCTATGAAAAAGTTGCATAGTTCCTCAATAAGTTGAAGATAAAATGATCATATAATCGGACTCCTAGATATATAACCAAAGAATAAATAATAGGGAGGCAAGAAAGTACATGCAAGGCATGTTCATAGCCAAACTATTAACAAGAGATTAAAAGGTGGAAATAGCCCAAATATTCATCAGTGGATGGATACACAAAATGTGGTATATCCATATAATAGAATAAGATTAGCCATAAAATAGCATGCAACACTGGCCATGCTAAGATACGGATGAAACTCATAAACACTGTTCTAAGTGAAAGAAGCTCAACATAAAGATTAACCAACCTATTGCAGAATTTAATCCACACAAGATCATCTGGACCTAGAATATTCAGAATAGGCAAATCCACACAGACAAAAATAAGACTGATGGTTACAAGGGGAGGCAAAAAGGGAGATGAGGAATGAATGCTCAACAGGTATGGAGTTTCCTTTTAGAGTAATGAAAAAGTTTTGAAAGTAAATGCAGGTGGTGGTTGCACAATACTTTAAGGATACTAAATGCCACTCAACTTTAAAATAGTTAATGTGTGAATTTTACCTCATCTCTGTAGTGTGCTCCACATTCCAGAACCTGTGGTCTCCTTAGGACCTTACCCTATTGACTGACCCTTCCCTCTAATAGCTTTATCCACTTCAACTCTACCAGTTCCTTCCAGTCAGCATAGAAACTTATTCACATTGACCTCTGCTTAAACCTGGAGAAATGTCCACATGTAGGTAGCCCTATTTCCCCCAAGAGCCCTGTAAAATGACAGGGAACAATGACAAAATGTATGAACACAAAATGTCAAAGAGAGAGGGGGAGAATATAACTGCAGACAATAATTGTCAACAAAATATTAGAAATTAGAAAGTAAATGGACAAATGATTACTTACCTCAGTAGAAAAAGTTCAAATCAACTTATCTATAAAATGGGCACCAATAATAAGCTGATTTACAACACCAAATCTCAGAAATGCACATCAATTAGGATTATTTTTGTAGGTTGGAGTGTTTGTACAGCTGAAAATACACAAACTGACTTTAATTCTGTATAAAGAACAGGTAGAACACCAGGATCCTTCTCAAACATTTCAAACAACATGGCTCAGTGTGCCCAAATTTTTTCCAGAAATAAAACTACTGTGTAAGTTGATAAAGGGTAGTACTTTATCATGGTATATTGTGTAATTTCTGAAAATCACACCCCTAAGGGCAACATGACTTGTGATTTGTCAATATAATACACCTGTATCAGCCCACATTCGTATCAGACACCATGGGATTATGTTAACAGAAGCATCTGTCTCCTGCTGTGTCTTTTAATGTAGTTATGGCAGCATGTATATATTTAAATGCATGATAATTTTGTTGTAAACTACGTGGGAGCTGTCATGTTGCACAACTCGCAGAAGTCTCATTCACAGCGCATCTATGTAAGCAATGCCTCCTAGACTTGGCCGTGTGGCTGGGCAGAAAAGAGCTAATGCAGCAAACCTGAGACTGCTATCCTTAGAAAGGTCTGCTTCCAAGGTGTGTGGAGGACCACCTGGATGACTCTCCTTGAAAGAAGAGCAATTATCTCCATTTTGGCTAAACCTGGCCCTATTTCCATGTACTGATATGTACAGAGCTGGCTAGAAGTTTTCCTTATCCCTTCAATTGGCTTTAAGCAACGCAAATCGGTGTAGGTGAGGTGCTGATGTGTGGTCTTTGAAGCAAGGTGACAGGTCAGTGTTACCCCGCCCCCCCAGCTCCCAAAAAAACATGTGTGAACCAAGCAAGAAGGAGAGCTGTGCTCCATGCTGTAAAACCTCAAGATAAGAGGCTATGACTTCCCAGGGCATAAAAGATTACGCATCAGAGCTGAAGCACTGACACCAAAACATCAGACACAAAACACAAAATTGTGTTATGCAGATTACTCTTTCTGCATATCCTTCTCTGCAATATTGCAGAGGTGATTTCAGGCCACCTACCTAGCCCAGCTCATGGTACTCACGTACTTCTCGCCACTCTCATAGTCACTCATCCTAGTCGAGAATTAACAAAACCTGGGTTTGGCCTTGGGCGGAGGCCTTTGTTCCGGTAACCACCACCCTGGCTGGACTTAGGACCCCCTTGGCTCCTCACAACTATAAATATGCCTTAGTGTCTTTATTCTCACTGTGGATTGCATTGGAAGTGGTAGATTGAAATTAACTTGCTAGAATTCCAATAACTTTTCCATGGGATTACAAATATAAACTTCCCAGACCGCGACGAGGACCGGGAAAACTCTATAAAGACAGACCTCTCATTGGAATTTGGGACCGTGGCTCTCTGAGTTTTTCTAGTCTACAGTTAACCACTAAGGGTGGCTCACTGTCCCTAGACTGTTCAAAGAAGGTGGTTTACAGATGAATAACTTCTCTTCTCTGGGCATCTGTAATTTTGTTAAGTACCAGACAAAGGGTACCTATGTGACTAACTTCCAAAAAAACTCTGAGCATTGAGTGTCTAATGGGCTTCCCGGGGCAGAAACACTGCATATGTATTATTTCACTTTTGCTGCTGCCAAAGAAAGTGCCCCGTTGACCCCTCAAGAGAAAGCAAAAGTGTAAGGAAGCCTGCACAAAGATCCCTCCAGACTCTACCCGTGTCTTGTTCCCTTATGGTTTGGCTGTGTGTTCATACTGTGCCACTACAATAATTCTTAGCTGTGAATGCAAGTATATGCTGAATCCCATGAGTCCTTCTAGTGAATCTATCAATGTGAGAGTGGTCTTGGGGACACATGATACAGTGGCCATTCACTGTACTCAATTATTTTGTTCATAGTATTATTAAAGAATATTGATTTCTTCAAAATTGTATGTGTATAAATCACAGATTTTTGATTTTCATTTCATAATATCGAAAGATAAGGCAGCAAATATTTCACACCAAAGGAGAATCTTAGGTCTAAAAGTGCTAACAAATGTTGCTATAAACATAGGTAACAACATTAATAGCAATTACGATAATAATGATAGTAACAAACACAGCTAATATTTATTATTATATGCTAGGCATTATATTAGGTGCTTTCCATGTATTATCTCATATCTTCTTCACTATAACTCTATAAGGTGGGTCGCCTTCGACCTGTAAGTAAATGTAGGCTCAAACTGGTTAGGTAACTAAATTAGCAAAAGGCAGGGACTCTCACCCCAGAGAATGATCTGCAAAACCCCATTCATCTGTTCATACATACTGTTCTTATTAAAAAAAATGGCAGCATCCAAGTAAATATATCAAATAAAGGATAGTACATCATTTGTTAGGATCAATAAAACAAATTATTTGCAAACTGCCAGTTAAAATCTATCAATTCTTTCTCTCTCTTGGAATAATTCTCTCATATTTAAGGTTTGATACAGAATGCAAATAGAGGGATTATAAACATGAAGCATAGGAGCTGGTGAGATGCCTCAGCGGCATACGCACCTCCCTGGCAAGCGCGAGGGCCCGAGTTCGACTCCCGGAACCCACGTACAAAAAAAGGGCCGGTGATATCGCTCAGCGGCACGGGCGCCTGCTGGCGTGCGAGGTCCTGAGGTCGACCCCCGGTACCCACAGAAAAACAACAACAACAAAAAAAAACAAACATGAAGCATAGCTTTTAAGATTATATTTTGTAATTTGTCTACTACCATTCTTATTCTGAAATATCAGTTCTTTGTCATTCCTTTGTAAATGTAATATAAAGTCTTGCAACTTTTCTGATTGCTGGGAAAGACAAGAAGCTATAGAAATTTATGCATGGTCAGGTTAATTATTTGTATACCTTTCGTGTTTCATATGAAAGGCAAGAGGTTACAGATGCTTAAAATTCTATGGCTATCTCTATAGTTTTACAGATTTCCAGGGAAATCCAAAGCTGAATAGAATCTAGCAGCAACAAGAGTACACATGTACACACACGCGCGCGTGCGCACACACACATACACACACACACAGAGTACAGATCTTTTTATCTATAAAACAAGACAAATTCCTTGTTGATCAAGACAAACAGTGGGGAAATGAAAACAAAATCATAGCTAGAGGGCATGAAAGTACAGTTCTTACTAGAATAGTAAGATCAAGTAAAAAGAAAAACAACAGAGTTTCAATGTAAAGCAGCAAAATTCTACCTTCTGCAGCAAAAGCTGGTATAATGTACTAAGAAAAAATTGGAACTCAAAAACTGTTGTGAATGGGGGATTCTGGTCAAAGGATACATAATTACAGTTTGATGGGAACATTTTTTAAATATGTCCAGAATAGGAAAATACATAGAGATGGAAAATAGAAACATAATTTTCAGGGGCAGGGGTAGGGAGGAAAAGAGAGGTAGCAGATGGGAAGAGAGAAATGGAAAATGATTACTAATGGCTCTGGAATTTCTCTTTTAAGTAATGATAATATTCGAAAATTGATTGTGGTGATGGTTGCATAACTTGGTGACTATACAATCCCAAAACTACTTGACTGTACTCTTTAAATGGGTAAATTCTATGATATGTGAACTATATATGAATACAGGTGGGTTCTTTAGAAAACATAAATTGTTCTGAAGTTGTGTGTTAGAAAATTCAAAGACAAAGATCACTGTCCAAGTAGGTGGTTATCAAATTTCCATGTACATAATAATCACCCAGATTCTCGGGCCTACCTTGAAAGATTTTGATTATTGGGTCCCAGAATCAACAAATACTCCAGATGATTCAGACACAGGTTGCCTATCACCACATGTGGACATACACCCCCGTGGACAGGCTATGTTTCTTATATCTCACTAGAAAGCCCAGTCTACAAAGCACATCACAAAATAGGAAGACTGAGATCATGTAGAGAAAGAGTTTATTATTCCTTTGAAACCTACTACAGAAGGTATAGTACAGCAAATACAAAGCCTAATTTTTATCTGAAAAATACAAAGAATAAGAAGAGATTTGAAAAAAGTAAGAAGATAAAGACATCTAAGTCCCATATAACAATTGTCCTTATATGCCTAAAGTAGCAGTGGAATGGCATATAGAAAGAAAATGTGTTACCAACATCAAGATCTGAAAAGTTAGTTGAAAATATAACCATGGTATAAAGGAAATCAGCATAATGGCATATTGTTATGGTAAATTTATGCATTCCCTCAATTTATCGCAAATTTCTTTTTTTTTTTTGTGGGTACCGGGGGGTCAACCTCAGGACCTCGCGTGCCAGCAGGCGCCTGTGCCGCTGAGCGATATCACCGGCCCATTTTTCGTATGTGGGTTCCGGGAGTCAAACTCGGGCCCTCACGCTTGCCAGGCAGGCGCTTACGCCGCTGAGCCATCTCACCGGCCCCACAAATTTCTTAAAGAAAGTAAAAGAAAAGGAATATGACATGTTTGCCACAGGCACTGATGCTCAAAGAATCTTTCAGCTGTTTGGATCAGAATGAGTTAGGTTATTTGTTTAAAATATAGATTCCCTTGGGGGCCGGTGAGATGGCTCAGCGGTGTAAGCGGTGTAAGTGGTCCATCCAGTACCATAATTAACTATGCAACATGCTCGTCACTCCCAAAGAATCCCCCATACCCTTTAGCAATCACTTTCCATTTCCTTTATCTCTCACTATCCTAAACAACCACTAATCTACTTGCTTTCTCTGAAGATTGGCTAATTATAGAAATTTTGTATAAATGTACTCCTGAGACAGGAGATTAGGACGTGGCAAAGTTGGCTAGGGAATTAGCCATGACCTGTTAATTATAAGATGCTGGCCACATGTGCAAAACAGTTCCTAAAGCCCTCCACATGGACTTCTCAAGAGAACTCAAGCAGGTTTTCAACAGGATGGCCTAGACCTGACATTAGCCTGAGGTCTGGGATTCCAGCATTGCCTCTCAAGACCTGTATGTAGAAGTCCTTGTGGATTTCCTGGAGATTTTGATGGCATAAAAGGACACAGATGCCATGAAGAGCTCGCCATCATGGCTTTCCTCATGATAGCCCACCCTGAGTCCTCCAGGGTATATTTTCATCTTGCTTTTTCCTCTTTTACTCTGCCCAAGCTCACTCTGCAGAGCCAGTTTCTCCCTCAGTCTGCACTTTTACTTTTTTAAATAAACTGTGTCACCATGGGTTTTTTTGCTTGTTTTGTTCAATTTTTTTGTTCGAGATGAGAAGAACCTGGAATCCAACTAAACACTGCAAAACCTGGTAACGTTTATTTGGCTAGCCACTTTTAGAAGGAGCTACCCAGTAAAACTCCTACAACATTTAATCTTTTATCACTGCTTTCTTTCAATCAGTATAATATTTTCGAGCTTCATCCAAGTTGTTAAATGTATCAGTACTTCACAGAATTTTAGTGCAGAAAAATATTACATTCTATAGATAAATAAAAGTTTGTATTTTAAAGAAGTACCTCATATGAAAGAAGCAATGAAAGGAGAACTAGATGCTCATTTCTACAGTTAAGCAGAAATCAGTTTGTGATCTCATATGTAGACAATTCCCCAGAATCTATCCTTGCTATTAACAACAGTTATAACCAAAAGGAGTTTCTATAAAGTCCCAAGAGGCTTAGCTTCCCAAGAAGCTCAATATGTAGGAAAAATGATGGTAATGCCAGGAATGCCAAAATTAATAAATATAAATAAAAGAGAAAAACAAGCCTTAAAAAGACCCCATAACAAAGCAAATGGCTCTTTGGAGCTCTCCTATCAAGTAGCCATATTTACATCTGGGCTTTACTTAATTTACTCTAAGTTTAAATTAAGTAAAATTAACAATGTAGTTGCACACGTGACTTTCTTGGCCCTCACTGAATACATGAATCTAGCACTACATATTGGACAATGCACGCAAGAACATTTTCATCATCACAGAAAATTCCACTAAACAGTGTACCTTTAGATATAGATAAAATTGTTATAGCATCGCCCATTTATTCATTCTAAAATATTTATTAAAAGTTTACTATAGAGTCAGGGGGCATAGCTCTGTGTGGTAGAGTGTATGCTTAGTATGTTTGAAGGCCTAGGTTCAATAGCCAGCACCACAAACACACACACACATACACATAAAAGTATATAACACTGTTAGGCTCTAGGAATGCCACCATATACAAAACAGACAAAATTATTTCCCCTGTGCAGTGTAAGTGCTAGAGACCGGAAAGAGAGGGTAAACAAATAAAGCAAAATAAATGACATATATAAGTGGTGACAAAATGGAAAAATGCAAAGGGGTCAAGAAAGATGATGTAGCACTCTTTTGACAAAATTGTCAGGAAAGTCTCTGTGATAAAATGAACCTTGTACAAAGACTTAAAGAAAAGAGGGAATCAATCATCTCATATATATATATGAGACGAAATCATATCAGAAAGAGAAAATAGCTATACAAAGGTCTGAGGCTGGAATAGGCTGGACGTGCTTCAAAAAATAGCATCACAGTAATAAGAAGGCAGTGACACATTAATAAGTAAAACCAAAATAGAAGAAATTGTGCAGGAAACACAGATTTTAGGGCAAATCTTATTACTGTCTAGAAATTTTGATTAAGTTGTTACTATTTCAGTACACGTTTCTGTGTGAAATGATTCTCCAAATTATAAGAGATATATCTGGAATGGCAGCAATAAGGAGCTCCAGGAATCTTCTTCCCACCAAAACAACATGACTAGAGAAAATTATTTTTAAAAATGAATGATTTAGCGTCTGAAGAAACTATCTTGATTGTACAAAGTGAATGAAACATTTCTAGTGAAATCTATGAAATATCAAAACAGCAAGAAACACTATATATACAAATAAGAGCAAAGTAGAAAAGAGGTAAAGAGGACGAAGGGAGAAGTTCAAATACTTCCCCAAATTACATATTATATTGTTTTAAAAATATTTCAATATATATGCTGATTTGTTTCATTTATACTAACAGTTTATCTTAGTTTGTTGAAAAAAAGTTTGTTTTACTATCAGTTTGTTTCTTTTCTGTAAGAATCTTTTAGGTTTATATCTTGTACTGAGTAGCTACATTGAAGATAATGATATATAGTGTAATACTATTGTCATTCTATTATTTGGTTATGAAAATTTGTTTTACTTTTTCATAAAATAAAAAATTAAAAATAGAGTCTTTTACATTTGAGCCACAGCCTACACCCTCCCACCCTCTCCTTACTTGCTCAAGAAGAAAAAAGTTCCACAGCTGCAGAATGCCCCTAGGAACACAGAGTTATCTCTCTTACTATCTCTAGCAGGACTTCAGATCCACCCTCACAGGTGAATTAACAGAGGGGGTGGACTGTGGGACACAAAGGCCTATAGTTAGCCATGCCCAGAGAGCAACACTAAAAAGCACACACTAACCAAAGATTTCCATAATAGAAACAAAGTCTTTCCATTATAAGTGCCTGCAAACCTCAGCACAAAAACAACAACATAAATATGAAAATACAAAGCTACAAAATGCCTCTCAAAACTCAGAACTCTCCCAAAGCTAATTCCTGAGTCATTGAGGGTACACACAGATGAATTATTTGAAATGATAAAAAAGGACATTAAAAAACAGATCAATAAAGTTTGCAGCAAGCTCAAAGCAACTATAAAGAGATAATGGACTTAATAAACAAAACAATCAGCAAGTTTAGATGCAACACTAATAAAAACCTACATGAGGTAAACAAAATGATACAAAACATGTAAGAGTTTAGCAAAAAAATTTTAATCCAGGAAAAAAGATACCAAACAGAAATCCGGGAGATTAATTCACTGGAATGACAGCAGACTTCTCAACACAAACCTTAAAAGCCAAGAGGGCTTGAAGTGAAATACTTTAAACTCTAAAACAACTTCCAAACCAGACTGATATATCCTGCAAAACTATCTTTCAAAACTGATGGAGAAATGAAGTATTTCCATGACAAAGAACAAGCATCTTAAAAAGTTCATGCCTACAAAAGAAGCACTCCACAAAATTCTCAAGGATATCCTAGAAAGAGACAATGAATTCGACAATGCTAAAAAGTATAACAGAATGAATACACCGGGCAGGGTGAGCATTTAAGCAAAAGGGGAAAAAGGGATCAGCGAATGAAAATATTGCAATGACAGGAACAAGTCAATAACTTTTAGTAATAACTATCAAAGTGAATGGTCTCAAATCCCCAATCAAGACACAGATAAGCAGAATGGGTCAAGAAATACAACCCAAGAGCATACCGTATACAAAAAAATTATCCAAAAAGAAATTCATAGACTAAAAATCAAAGGATGAAAAACAATATTCCATGAAATGGGAACAAGAAAACAAGCAGGACTAGCTATCCTATTTTCAAAGTGGACTTGAAGCCAAAACTGATCAGATGAGACAAAGACTGTCAGTACATAGTGATTAATTCAATAGGAAGAGATAACAAGCACAAACATATATACCCCGAACACTGGTGCACAGAACTTCATAAAACAAACACAACTGGAAAAAAAGATCAGATAAACATCAACACAATTATAGTGAGGGACCTCAAAGCTCCACTGGCAGAAACAGATCAACTACACACAAAAAAAAAAAACTCAACAAAGAAATATCAGTGTTAACCCATACTTTTGAACAAATGGACTTAATAGATATTTACAGAGTGTTCAATCCAGCAACAACAGAATACACATTCTTCTTAGGAGTACACAGAATTTTCTCCAAAATAAACCACATGTGAGCACATGAAGCATGCTTAGTAAATGCAAAATATCAAAATTATCCTATGCATATTATCAAATCTTAGGACAATGAATCATGAAATCTGTGGCAAAAGAAACCAGACAAATAATACAAACACATGGAAATTAAAAAATACACTCTTGAATAATCAATCGCTAATTTAAAGTCTATACCTAGGATCTGCTATTGTACTGATTTAGTAAAAAAAAATTATTGAACTTTTTTTTAAGACTGCACATAAAAGTGAGTTCCTGCAGTATTTGTCTTTCTATACTTGGTTCATTTCACTTAGCATAAGGTCCTCCAGGTTTTTCCATTTTGTTACAAATGGTAGGACCCCCGTTATTAAAAGCTGAATAATGTTACATAACACATATATATCACTGACCTAACCATTCATCTGTCAGTGAACAATTATGTTGGTTCCATTTACAGCTATTGAGAATAGCACTGCAATAAACATGGGCTAACAGAAGTCTCCTCAACATACTGATATCATTTCTTTGGGTACATACCCAGTATGATATTGCTGTATCATATAATAGTTCTATTTAAATTATTAAGGGAATCTCCATACTGCTTTCCATAATGGGTGTACTAATTTACATTTCCACCAATAGTGTAAAAAGGTTCTCTTTTCTCCACATCCTCACCACCACTTATTTTTTGTCTTTTGCATAACAGTCATTCTCACCAGGGTGAGATGATAACTCACTGGAGTTTGATTTGCATTTTCCTGATGATTAGTAATGCTAAACCTTTTTTTATGTACCTTTTGGATACTTGTATGTTTTCCTTTGACAAATGTCTTTAGATCTATTTCGCCTTTTTAAATGGGTTTTTTGGCTATTATTATAAAAGTTCTTTATATGCTTTACATATTAACAATTTATTTGATATATGGTATACAAAAGTTTGTCCTGCTCTCCTGGATGCCTCTTCATTTTGTTAACTATTTTGTACAGAAACATTTTAGTTTGGTGTAAAATAAATTAAAAACATGGAAGCAGTAAGTAGAAGGGTGGTTTTCAGAAGTGGTGAATAGGGTAAGAGTGATAAGGAGACATAAGTCAAATGGATACAAAGATAAAGTTCTTGAGGATAAATTAGCCCAGAGATTTATAGCATGAGGACAGTAGTTGTTAATATTGTATTACATATTGGAAACTTGCTAAGAGAATAGGATTTAGGTACACATTTACAAATGGATATATTAATGTACTTGGCTATATTAATCACTTTACAGTGTATATGTATATCAAAACATGTTGTATGCCTCAGATACATACAATGAAAAATAAGTGTAAAAACTGAATTTAGATATAACACAGAATAACTAGATAAAATCAACAAAGCTACAGAAGATTTGAATAACACTATCAACCAACTTGACCTAATGGACATCTACAGAACAATTAAATATCTATAATCTATATGTTCTTTTCAAGTACACGGGAAGTACTTTTCAAGATAGACTATAAAGTCAATTAATAAAACTTACATCATACAAAGTATTTTCTGTGACAAAGCAGAATAAAATTACAAAACTAAGAAGAAAATTTGGGAAATCCAAAAATATTTGGAACCTAACACATTTCTGAGTAACCTATAGGTTAAAAAATAAACCACAGAGAAAACTGGAAAGTGCTTTAATCTGTAAGAAAGTAAAAACAGAACACACCAGTATTTATGGAAAGCCACTAAACTGGTACTCCAGGAGGATATTCACAGCTTTAAATGTTTACATTATAATAGAAAAATACAAATCATTGTTCTAGGAGTTACTAACTTTAAAAGGTAGGGAAAAAAAAGAGTAAATCAAGCTGAGTCATAGTGAATCAAAAAAAATGATAACAATGAGAGAAGAAATTAATGAAATAGAAAGCAGAACAATGAGCGGAAAAAAATCCAAGAAATCAAATTGACCCATCAAATCAAAAAGGCATCCCAGGACGCCCCCCATAAGAGAGAACAAAGGTTATTAACCACTGAAAATAACTTCAGACCTTTATCAGTCTGGAGATGGTACTTACAGAATCTATATTAACAACCTTAATTAACTAGCCTCTACATATCTGCCAGTTATCTCCCTTCCCACAACATGCCACCCCTAGAATTCAAAGTCCCTTTCTTTTGTCTTGTTACTTCTCTAAAAATTGTCAAAGATTTTATATAAGCCAAAATTCAAGACCATTTCTTCAAGTACTCATTTCCCAGGTGTCTCTTATATACAGTATAAAATACACAGGTTAATAAAACTCTGGTTTTCTGTTGTTAATCTGTCTTTTATTATAGGGCTCCATTCCAACTCAGAATTCATGAGGGTTTGAGAAAAAATTGTTTTTCTTCCCCTACATTATCTAAACAGAATTCACAGGATAAATGAACAGGAATTCATGGGTGGACAGATACAGATATAGGACGAACATAACCTGACTTTATATAGCACATTATTTTATTCTTCTTCTGAGATAGCAATTTCTCCACTAAAGGGAAACTGCAGCATGATCTAAAAGAGAAAGAATCAGAAAGATGAACAGCATGGGAAGAAGGATCAATAGAAAATTAACCAGGTAAGATCAGCTTACTGGAAAGCTGCATGTGATCATCTGGCAAGCAAAGGAACAGCGCTGTGGGAAAGAGAAGGCAACAGAAGCATCCTCCTGAGAAAGTCACACACCAAAAAAAATTTCAATACAATGTGATAGGTGATATGTATAACAACAAAGAAATGTGATCAAGATTTGAAGTTAGTACAGAAGAGTAAAACATTAATTGCTTTGCTTTAGTTCTGAAGTATATAAATCTTTGTTAACTTTGTCCATTATTTGTGGGGTCTCACAGTGTTTATTGAACACCTGGATAAACTAAAACTGCCAACAGTAATCACTTTCCTGTACATAACCTGATTATATAAAGAAACTAGTTTGGAACTAGCATATTTTTTAAAAACAGTATAGTAATAAAAAAGAGACTAATAATTGTAAGAGAGGTCATAGGAATGGAGTCAATAGATTAAATGAAGAACACAGTTCTCCTGATACTCTGGCAGGCAAGGAACTAAGACAACTTAAGAGAGCTCATTCAGGCTATGATAACAAATTACTATCAACTAGGCAGCTTATCAATAGTACTTATTTCTCACAGTTCAGGAGTCTGAGATCACCTGACAGCATGGTCAGGTTCTGGTGAGGACCCTTTTCCAGGACGCAGACTGTAGACCCTTCATTATATCTTCACATGATGGAAAGAGAACAAGCTAGCTCTCTAACCTCAAATAAAGGCACTTATCCTGCTCATTAGAGTTCTATCCTTATAATCTCATCTAATCCCAATTACCTCCTGTCTTGGTTACCTTCTCAACACTGAGACACAATACTTGACACTTTCAAATTAAAGGAGAGGCTTATTTTGGCTCAGTTTGTAGAAGTTTGTAGAAGTTTCAGTCCATAGTCTCAGCTAACTCCAAGGTAGGGTAGCATGGCAGATTTCAGTTTTTCATACTACTAATTCAAAACAAATATGACCTGTGAATAATGGATGAATCTAGAGCAGTAAGGATAGCTGTGGTTAATACATTGAATGTCTATGATCTTTATTTATGAAATATATATATGCATACATATATACACATATGGAGATCTGGCTTTAGGAGTAAATTTTTTTTTGAGACAGGGTCTCGCTGTGTAGTGCAGGCTGGCCTTGAACTCGCGGTAATCCTCCTGCCTCAGCCTCCCAAGTGCTGGGATTAGAGGCATGTGCCACCACGCCTGGTAGGAGTAAATTTTGATATGTATGGAAAGTTAAAGATCCCACTGTACTAGAGTCCCTTTAAAGATTAGTGCACAGAGTTTAATTTCTGCAGCTCCTGACATGGAGTGTGGTATCTTTTGGCTTTATTTGTTAGGAGACTTAGTATTTCTTCTTCAAACAATAACTCATATAATTTGAAGATGTTTCTATTTAATATATTATCTATTTCCCCAGATACGGTATATGTGAGTTTAATACTCAAGTTGTTTTCAGATACTGAGTTACATTCAGTACAGAAAAAGAAAAATGTCTATCTTTCCAGTGTATACATTTCTACTGTTATATATGATTATATTAGGCGTTCCATTTGGTTTCTGAAAATGAAGTATATTTCTTCTAATATTATAAAATTAAAATAAGAATTTTAAATACCTAAACAGGAAATGAAAGTAATCCAAGAATATCTTAGCAGTGATTTGTTACTTCTATCACTATGACAAATCCTCTATTTAGATTATAGGCTTCTGGCATGGTAAGGGTATTGTGGGAACAATTCTTTTCTATGTATATTTTCCCAGCCAGGTTTAACTTTCTGAAAGCCCTGCCAATACATCTGGTCTCCTTGCTGTTTATGCCCCATCTCACTCTTCTGCTCTAGCTAGTGTGAAATATTAAAGTTTCTAGAGCACAATATAATGGTTCAGATTATAATGACAATGGCAGACATTCTCATTAATGAGATGGCTATGGACCAGTAAAGAATGAAGAAGCAAAACTCTTTAAATTACATATCAAACTGTCCCTGAGATGATCAGATTAGCTTCTCTGTGTCCCAAGTGGCTTACAATGGATCCAGCACAACGGAAGACTCCCCCCTCAGTTTGTAGCATCTGTGAACCTACGTTTGGTAAGATGCAAATATCTAAGGTAGGCAAGGACCTACGTTTGGTAAGATGCAAATATCTGAGGTAGGCAAGGAATGTGACTAACCAACCAACAGACTGCTTAAAAACAGTTATCAATTGCGCATGTGTCCCCTTTGACATTGTAGTCTGTGTTTTATTTGCCAAAAAACCAATTTTTAGGTAGGGAGAGAAGGGAAGGCTTTAGTAAACAACAGAAAAAAGTCCATAGTTATATTGTAGAAGAGATGTCAACAGGAACAGAAGGGTATGGGTTGTTTGGGTTTTTTAAAAAGTAGCTGGAAGTGTCTTTTTGACTGGCATAGAACATGAGACACAAGGAAAGAAAAGAGGAAGGAAAAGTCCACACGTAAAAGAAAGTGAATATTCTTAATCCTGGATAAATCATGGTAGATCCACACGCAACCAAGGTAGCAAGCCTCTAGTGAGGAAGGAATAGATTACAAAAGGGTGAAAAGAAGCGAGACCACTTTGAGGATCCCAGTGACAGTTCCCAGATGACACAAAAGGAAAGAAACTTAGAAGGAAGGAGACCATAACTAGATACTGTAAGCTAGATGAGACAGCCTTCCCAGTACAACATAAGCCCCACAAAGGTGGGAAATAGTGGTATGCTCACTGCTTAATCCACAGCCCCAAGCATAATGCCCGCTCATTAGTAGGCACTCAAATATTTGCTGAATGAAAACTGAAATGAATGATAGTCATCACCAGATCTGGGATTTACTAGATTTGAGGCAGGGATCTGGGGTTACCAGCTTTATAACATAAATAAGGAAATCAACACTGTTTTATTATATCTATAAATACTTATAGCCAGATTTTCCTGGAATGTATTTCAAATATTCCTATGAGTACTGATATTGGAGGAAAGCATTGAATAGATGACATAAGACAACCCTGCTATTTTCCTTGATATTTGAGTCAAATTGCACTGCCATGTGTAATTCGAAGAAACAATGTCAGTCCTATTAAATCCCATAAGAGAATCAATAGGATGCATGATGTGGCAGTTTTTAGCTTATTATACAACAAGTAAAAGAAAGTAGTGATAGTGGAAGCAGAATTCTAAACAGATGACCTGAGTTCACTCATTATTCAGAGCTTGAATATCTTGGGCCATGCTGTGAGTTATTTTACCTATTTAAAAAAGACTTTTTACCTAATGAGATGGGCTATAAATTGCCCAAGAATAAGGCAAATAGAATATTAAAAGTCAAAAATGCTAAGTGATTAAAGAACGCAGATACTGAGGTACTAGTGATGTAATCTGTAATGCAAAATTAGCACACCTGTTATTGCTCAGTACTGTAGCATCTTGAAATGCTAATAGGGTTGTCGATGATAGGCCATGCATCACAAAAAAGACCAAAATATATGTGCTTTATTCAAACTGCATCTTTCCACACTCAATTCGTTCTCTGACACTTTGTAAAAACTGAGCTTACCAGATACTTCACCACCACTCTCAGAAGGAAGAAAAGCAGGCTTACAGAGGGAGAGAAATGAGTTTTAGCTATGCTCATGTCAAATGTAGGTACCTGTGGAACAGCTATGTAGAGAGAGCTTGTGCAGAGATTCCAACAATGATGTCCTGGGTCATGTCTCTTTAGAGTATGTTATAGATATGATCACTGATATACGCCACATGCAAGATAGACTGAGAAACACAGGTACAATAAGCAACGACACACATTATTTTTAAGCTAATGAGATGATGCCTGCAATAGAGATTTTAGGGAGTTGTGCTAGTAGAAACCACACAGAGGAACTTACACTCCCAGCCATGGTGGTACCAGACTTGTCCTCCTGCTGTAACAATTAGAACATTGAGTAATATACATGAAACTACTCTTCACATTTGTTGAACAATGGACGACATGGGACTATTACTCTAGGAAAAGAAAAACAAGTCCTATGGTGGCCACAACTTGCTACCTAAAAGCACATGCAAGTATTACTCAACTGAAGAAACAAAGTTCAGAGTTCCAGGAGGCAGATACAGCTAGAATTTCCAGGGCACTGGACCAGAGAAGGAGCTATGTAGATAAAGAATTCACAAAAACCTATCTATGGGTCTCCTTGAATCAGTCACTGAACACAAAGCCATGAGTGAACAATAAGCCACAGGCTGGCCAAAAACCACCAGGACACTTTAAGGCAGAAGATTCCCAAAATTCACAAAGAGCTGGGAGATGTCTGTGTTCTAATCAGTAAGAAAGAGAAAACAAGAGAAGTCAGGCCTTACTAGGAGGTCTAAACTTGGTGGTAAATACTTTATGTTTGGCCTCACAAAACTTATAAAGAAGCTTTGAATGGATTGAGCTGATCCACAGAGAACTGCCTATCAAGCAAAATTCAATGCTCATTTAAAGAAGTCAACAAAATCAAGACACTCAGTAAGTCATAACATCTAGCACCCAATAAAGATAACTAGACATATATCACAAGGAAAATGTGACTCATAACCAGAAAAAAAAATCAATTGATGGAAAAACACGGAGAAAAAGAAGTAAAGGGGAACCAAGACAGAACTCTGGGAAACACCCAGACATGATTTAAAAGATAAGAAAAAGAAAAGGATCCAGAAAGAGGCACCAACAAGGAATAGTGCAAGATATTAGAAGAATGAGGATATAATTGTGTCATGGAAGTCAAGTGAGGAGAAAGCTCCCAAAAAGCTTCAACAAGGAGATCAAGTGAGAGAATGAAGAGCACTCACTGAATTTGACAGGACCTGCTAAGCATGGCCAGAAGTCTAGGTGAAGACATAGAGATAGAAGCCAGACATCAAAAGGCATTGAGGAGTGAAAGGCATGAGAGGAAGGAGAGACGACAACCACTTCTTCAAGGCAAGATTGTTTCTCACTCAGAGTGGGCAAAATATGCATACATTTAACCTTCAGAAATATTTTTAAATACTCTATAGGTGGGGCAGCCCATGCCTCTAAGTCCCAGCTACATGAGAGACTGAGGCAGGAGGATCACTTGAGCTCAGGAGTTCAAGATCAGTCTAGGCAACAGATGTATTTTAGTATATATGCTGCAGAAATAAGCACGTGGGCAACAGACCTAGATCTTGGCACAAAAAAAGAAAAATATTCTACGACCTTTCTTAGCAATGTCTCTTTTATCTCCCACTCACATTTGTTTCTAACACATAAACTACTCCCAATGAGAATTGAAATTGTTACCAAAAAAGGCATTCAGTAGCTTCTGAACTTGAATATTGCTACCCACGGTGCGGTATAACCCTTCTGTCGTGATCCCTAGGGAAAGAAAATCAAAGTCAGGTTTGTTTACACAGCTAGAGTTTTCAACTCTCCCATGGGAGAAGAAAGTGCTTGTACGAAGGAGTCAGTTAAGCCAGGAAGGGGACTCCTTACTCTCTTCAAGTTCTCCAGACCTCCTCTGTGACAGAGGAACACTACTAAAACACTTCTTCATAATCAACCATGCTTTTATTTGGATTGTTCCAAGCCACATCAATCTGAACAGAAGAGAACACGTTCAATGGTAAAAAGAAGCATGTGATTAGGTGGGTGGCAGCACATAGCTAAGAACGATGCTGCCATGTTGAAAAGGAGCTAGGGTTTAATTGAAAAAAGAGGAAATACCAACCCTTAAACTGCTTCCAAGCAGTAATAGAGGAGGAGAGGGCCAGAACACAGCAGATGTAAAAGCAAAAGGCCATTTGCTGAGCTGAGAAAGGCTAAAGCAACATTTCAAAGTAAAACGAGGCTTAGCCTACATATTAAGCCCACCCATATTCTAAATACCCTCAGAGTATCTTGAACCAGGGAAGTATGCTGATTCCACACATGCCTGAGTTTACCTTTGTACCCATCAGTTTTTAAACCGATATATATTGTGACATAAATTGAACTCTGGTTAGGGTAGAACCATCATGACACTGCTACAGGAGTACCATGCACCATTTCAGACCAATTTATAAACCACTTAACATAACATTCTGTCTATTTAAAAGCAAAAAACCATAAATTAATCAAGTATGTTTAGATACTACTGGTTTGGAATTTGCTAAAATTTTACAAATTGTGTTCACTACACAAGGTTTATAGAGAATCACTATTATAAAGATGGGTCCTGACCCATACATATCATTTCTCTCTTGGAGAAATTGCCCTAGACCAAATTGGAGTGACCAGATTCAAACAGTGACAAGGCTATGGTTCAGATCTTACCTTTGGTCTCAATGATATTGATGCACTTCCTAACAAACTTGAAGCCCACTTCATTCAGCTCCACTGTTTCAAGCAAAGGAAAGCACAGTTAGATCCTACTGCAACAAGTATAACCTACCAAATATTTAATGACCATACTAAGGGACTATTGTGAGGGAATGAGGGTTTAACTGCTTATTGCCAATCACCCTTACATGGAAAGATCTCTTATTCACAGGAGGTTTAAAGTTTAAACTCTTATAACACAAAATTATTTTTATTTAGCCCTTTGCATTTATGTGTGCTTTAAGCATGAGCAACATCAATGTGAAATGTTAGCCCAGAGATGCAGGCTAACATCTATTTCTATTACATGTCTAGAACAAGAAGGACATAACGTATTTTTCTGTATCATCACCACAAGCTAAGATAACGTGACTTCCATAGTTCAATCAACAGATAATTTAAAAAATGGGGTTGAATTTCATTTCACACAGAGTTATCCATATACAGTCATGCATCAATAGTACACATCATTAATGATAGCACTGACCATAACTGGGACAGTCCATAGATTATAATATCAGTAAAGCAGAAATTTGAATGACTTACTTTCTTCCTGTTTTGTTATGGGGCTGTGATATATCTACAAAAAGAAGAGAAACAGAATGTTCCATGGCTATTGTGAATCACTACAGGTATGGAGGGCAAATAGCATTAAACCTCTTTCCCAAGCTAGCCCATTAAAATCATTAGATACTCTAGGGCAGTGATGGTGAACCTTTTAGGGACAAGTGCCAAAACTGCAACCCAAAACTCACTTATTTATTGCAAAGTTCCAACACCGCAATTAAACCTGAATACTGAGGTTTTAGTTTAGAAAAAAACTGATACATTAACATCTTCTGTCTTAGAAGAAAAATAGCACACGTATCATATTTGCCACCACTGCTCTAGGGCCATAAGAAGGAAAACTGGTCTAAACAGAATCATCTTTGTTCACATCCCTATAAAACAGTTTCATGATCCCTGAAAATTGACTGGATTTCATTTAGTTCACTGCAATGGAAAATGAGCCCAATCCATCTTAGACATTTACTTATGTAATACTTGGATCATTTTTATGATGGAACAAGAGAACATGGGTGAGGGATAAGTGGCTTTCTCGTGGACACTGGAGTAACAGGCATAAAAGTTAAAATTTAAATGTTTCAACAGCAATCTCCCTCCCTAAATACTAGTTAACGGATGCTTCTCTTTGGAAAGGCATGAGTCCATCTGAAAGAGGTCCTTGTATTTACCAAGATTTCTCTGTGTTGTCTTGAAGTAAGCACTGTGATAGCTGTATATGAGACCAGAAAGGAGATTCCTGAAATCCAGTCTTGGCTCTGCCTTTGTTTCACTAGGCATGCCTTCTTCATTTTCTAGATTTCAAATTTTCTACTGATAAAATGATCAGTAGGGTTGGAATAGATGTTTCTTAAAGCCCTGATCTTCTTTGACACTCTAAACAAAAGCATGCGTATGATATGTAAAGCCCAATGTGTTGGAGTGTATAGTAAAGCAACAACATTAGCAATTTGAGGCTGCAGGAAGAAAAGCCATCTGTTAGAATCTGCTTTAACAGCCTCTCCTTTTAAAAGAATATTTTCCGTATATGTATGTATGCCCATGGGTACTTCAGTGAGAGTTTCTGCACTAGCCAGCCTTTGGTGCCACCTTTTTGAATAAGAGCCTTGTGAAAAGTCTGCCATGATCAAGCTGGTGAAGTTCCATATTCAGTGGGCTCATATTCTAACATCACTCTCCACAAAGAGCCATCTGTATCCTTGGATGCATTAAAACCTAAAGGGAGAGCAACTGCAGGACAGGGAAGCAAGAGCTAAATGCCTTGCTGTGCCTCTTTGCATCCTACTAGAGAAATATCACCAGCATGTAAGAGCTAGGCATCAGGTTTCTGGGAGATTTAATGTCAAAGCTAGGCTTAATAATGTCAGAACCAGGACATAAATCCAAGCTTTTGTGATTCTAATGCAAGGAAGCTAATATTATTTCATATGCCACTAAAAGAAACCTAGCAGAAACATACTGAAGACAGACTGCTTTTCAATGAATTCTGACTGTTCACATTAATCTCTCTAGATAGTCACTAACCCCTTTAAGGGATCACTTGTCTACCTGCCTAAAGTATTCTAAGTGGAGTATCATGGGATACAGGATGGCAACTCCATCTCCTCTACCAGCTCAACCCTGAAAGAGAATAAACTGATGTAAGGGTATAAGAAAGGAAAAGAAGGTCATTTTGAATAAAATCTTAATAAATGCTTATTCACAGCCATGACAATTATTGTCCATCCTTCTATAGGAACACATATGAATTTTATAATGTGAGAAAAGGCTAAAGCTAAAATCAAACACTGGAGCAGAGAAGATGATCACAGGAAAAATCCCTTGCCCTCTCTGGAACTCAAGTTGCCTTATCTATTAAAACCTATTTCTTAGTTAGAAAAAAAAAAAGTGTAGCTTGCAGCCCACATTCATTTAATTTTCAGCAATAGAAAATTATTGTATTTTGTAAATGGAAATACCACTACTAAAAATAGAATGCTATAAAAAGAATGATGTCTTTTGTTTCTAAAGACTATTGATATATTAGAGTCATACAAAAATAATAATAAAAATGAGATGCTTTGGCAAACTTTGGAGGTAAGGTTAGGACTATAATCCACAAGTTATCTCGGGGTAAATACTGCAGCCACAAGTACCGCCAGTGAGTATTCTCAGAGCAACCAGGAAATTAGTTTTAAAACATTCACGACAGGGTCATAATTTATATGTCTCATTTGCCAGGCAGCTTGAATCACCAGTGGTACATGCATGACTCTCCCATCAGGCAGCTTTTTATTAATTTTATTAGGGAAAAAAAACAATAAAAGTGATTAGATTCACCTTTGTATTGTCCATGGTACAAGCCCCTCAAATGGGGTGGTCATGCACGTACTACCAGTGGTTCAAGCCGACAGGAACATGTTAAGTGATGTGGAAACCATAATTCCTTCTAGCTCTAACATTCTGAATTGAAAGAATCTGACCATTTAATTGTGTTAGGCCCACTAATACCAGTAGAGGGCAATCATACACTGACCTATGCTACTGAGATTTCCCCAGTGTCTGAGGCAACTTACAGGTTCTTTCCCATCCATGGCTTCCATCCATAGCCTTCTGTTAGCTTCTGAAAGAGCCTGCAGAGTGATGGTTCCTGGCCTAAAGAAAAAAATGACGAATTAAAAACAGAAAATTCACTCAAGAGAATGGAGTCTTATGGTCTAGAGTCCCTACTTCCCTGGAAGGTGACCCACTGAACAGTCACCAGCCTACGGAATTCTAAGCTTTCAAGATTCTCTTGGAACTAGAACAATAATGGGCAATTTGTAGAGAATAGGAACTTTGCAGACCCTAGTAGAGGTGGTGTTTTGGCGGCCAGACATCAGGGTCAGGCTAAGAAACAGGAAGGTAGATCTCAAGACACCTCACCATAATGCACACATGAAATTGGCTCTGTTGTGCTTAAGCCAAACTCAGGCTCTCTCTATCTCCCTGTCTTTGGAAGCCAGCCACTTGGTCCAGGCTTTAGGGGTAAGTATGTACATCACAGACACATTCACCTGTCAAGAAAATGGCTCTGCTCCTACTACCTAGAATGTCCAGGAAACATTTCCAGTTGGAAATAATTCAGAAACATGCAGACTGGCTAAGCCACAGGAGGAGGTCTTTTGGCTGACAAACAACCTAATGATTAATAAAAACAGCTAATGTTTATCAGATGCTCACTAGGTGCTGGGTTCTGTTCTCAGTGCTTTTACATATACCAATTCATTTAATCTATCCAACAAGTCTATGAAACAGTTACTAGTATAAGTATCAAAGAAGGGGAAACTGAAGCACAGAGAAGTTACCCAAGGTAATACAGCAGGTGAGTGGTACACAAAAGATTTAAATCCAGAAAGTGAAGTTCAGCAGTCATAATCTTAGCCACTACACAATAAAGCCTCTTCTGCATAGCAGATGGCTTCAAATTGAATTGTGTTCTATTTCCTTGTGGGTTACCTGCCATGGACTGACTATCCCCCTACATTCATGTATTGAAAGGTAATCACCAATGTGATAACATTAAGAGCTGGGGTTTTTAGGAAGTCATGAGAGTGGAGCCCTCAGGGAGGGCATGAAGGACCTTATAAAAAGGCTTGAAAGACTGTATTTGTTCTCTTCCATTCCTTCTGCCAAGTGAAAACAAAGTATTTGTCCTCTTTGGACAGCAACAAGGCACAATGTTGGAAGTAGAGACTGTGCCCTCACCAGATACTGAGCCTGCCAACACTTGATCTTGGATTTTTCACCCCTAGAACTGTGAGAAATAAATTCTGTTGTTTCTATATGTATTGTCCAGTCTCAGACATTTTGTTATAGCAGCACAAATGGACTAAGACCCTATATATACCCATACACCAAGTAGGTATATCCTTTATGGTCATTTAGACCTTCACAACCAAACTGGAAACTGGGGTTTGACCATACTACTGCAAGAATGAGGTCTCCTTGGCTAGCTGTATCATTATGAGAACCTTGCTCCTCTCACTCCTTCTATGATAAAATGTGACCACTCTCAGAGCCATAGAATGATTAGATCAATGACAAAAGAGTTTAGAGACCCTGGATAGGTCACTGGGCCTCTCTGGACCTCCATTTCTTGATTTGTAAGAGTGCTAAAGCACACAGGCCAGGAGGTTCTTTGCAGCTGACTTGGGATTCCTGTTCTACCTACACTTCCATCTCTTACCTCATTAAAATAAGACACTCTTTAAATGGAAAGCCAAATTACTTATAAGATGGAATAGACTAAAAATTAAGACTTGGCTCTAGACACTGGATTCTTTTGAAATACTCACTCTCCTGTATATATCCTATAGGACTAGAAAGGCCAGTGATCTTTATAAAGACAGTTACCCAGCTGAATCCCAAAGCAAAAAAAAAGAGAACAAGCAAATGAACAATAGACATAAAAGCAAACACTGCAGACTAGATATGCTATTAAATCCCTCAGGAACTCAGCTTCCTTAGCTGGGAAATTGAAAAGCAAGTGTGTGTGTCTCCTCTCTTGACCTTACAGGGAGGCTGGAAGTCTAAATAACCAACTATTCTGGGAGCATTCAGAGATTCTTGGGTGCTGCAGAAAGTCAAATTCAAAGAATAATATTGCTAAGGAAAGGATGACAAAGTGGAAAATGTACTAAGTTCTAGTCCAGGCTCCTCCATTATCTTTATGACCTCAGACAAATCATTTGTCTTCCCTTAAGTCTCACTTTCTCTTCTAGAGCCAAAGGCATAGTAGGCATCTCAGCAGTGCGGTGCAGTGGTTAAGAGGGTAGCCTTGGAGATTGGAATGCCTGGATTTGGACCCTGGCTTTACCACTTAATTAGTGATGTAATAAAGTTGCTTAACTTTTCTCTGCCTCATCTTCCCTTGTGAACTGGGGATAACAGCAGCCCCTACCTCATGTAATTGTGGTGAGGACCAAAGGGAATTAATTATATACTTACAGGGCTGAGAACTGTGCCTGACATATAGATAGTACTCAGCAAACACTAGCAGTTGTTATTTTGTTGCTAAGGCCCTGTACACTCTGATGAGCTATGAGCCATGAGCCTGTGGTTTAAAATACTGGTAGAAATGCTAAATTTAAAAAATAAAATATTACCCTCTCCTCCTGAAATAGAAGAAGGGACTCAGAGAAACTTTTGTGCTGTGCTCCAGGAAACACGAATAAAGGTGTGTGATGCCTGAGGGGAAGTCTAACTCTGTTCCTTATATCAGATTGACTAACTAGAAAAGTAGACACTTCAGACCTCAACAAGTCACATGTGCAGAAAGGGGCCTCAACAACTGCTCACTATTATATTCAGCACTCTATTTCACACCACATTTATTCTGCTTATGATAGACAATGGGACAAAATAATAAAGGGCTTAGAGACCTACAGACCAGGGCTTGAGCTAAGCCTCTCTATTTACTACGTGCCTTTGGTTGGGCAAGTCAGTTAAATATATTTGGGTCTCAGGCTCCTCACCTGTAAAATGGATTTGGGGAATTAAATAAGAAAATTTTTGTAAAGTGCACAGCATGTGGTAACTAAAATCATATATGGTTCAAAATTTTAACTCCTGAGTTCTAGTCTCAAATTTCCTCACCATTCTGGGGGAAGAAGAAAACCTGTTTAAAATAAACGCCAAATTTACTACCTACCATACGCCATGCAGAGCACAAAGTGCAAGAAATATAAAATTCAATTGGTCCTATTCCCTAAACACGGGGTGAAACCATTTGCATCTCCTTTGGGTTGGGGATATTATTTACAAGTAGCTGGCAAGGGAACTAAACTGAAAAGGGAATCATAATGGAATTAAACATGAGAAATTTTAATCTATTTTAATCACCTTGATACTGTATAACCAGAGACACTATAGGGTCATAAAAGGAAACCAGACCCAATAGCTATTTTCCTCTTTTTACTGGCTATGATACTATCAGGAAAATAAGTGACAATCCCATGGTTACTGGTAAAAATTATTACTGTTATCTTGATTGGATTCATCCATTTTAACAAGGAAGTCATATAGTTCCACAAATTAAAATGCTGAGTGCCAAATAAATTTTTCCAATTTTTAAAACAGGAAAACAGACTAGCTCTTATTTTCAGATAAGAAAATTGCCTTCATCTGTTAGTCTATTCTTTGTGATCTCAGTCACTTAAGGTTTTGCTCATAGACTATTACAATTCACCCATTGAGCTCTTTCTAGCAATCTGGTCATGTTACTAAATTCTACTCTATTAATTGAGTGCCTAATATATAGAAGTAACAGATTAAAATAAAATCAAGACACACATTCATTCACTAAATTTTGGATTAACTTCCCACCCACAAAGCATGCCTTTCTTCAAAATCACGCTAATGGCTCTCATTTTTAAATTTAAAGATTAAATTCTCCTTGAATAAAACTGTTCAGGTTTGGGGAACAAAAAAAAAAAAAAAGAGCATTAGAAACAATGTAACAAAGTTCAAAATTTACAAGTTGTACCTCTAGTATCTGTGTTGAGAAACTTCCAGTTCACATAAGTATCTGACAAGTAGGGAAAGTCTGTTTCATTTTTGCACTACAGGGGAAAAACAACTCTAGGAAAGCACCTCCACCCTCCACCCCATTTGCCTTCCCTAAAAAATGCATGCCAATATACTTGCTCTTTTTTATTATAATAACAAGATTTTAAAAGAACAAATTTTGTTAGCCTGTCCTTTTTCCAGCATCACAGTTTGTATATGTGACATCAAATTAAATCCAAGGAGGGACCTTTCTGCCCAGGGCAGGTGAGGCAATTTCCCCTGGAGGCACAGAGGAAACCAACTCTGTGCCAGGCCTGGCAGAGACCCTGTGAAAGGCAGGCAGAAGAGCCAAAACAATGCTGTCTTGCATAGATTTGCTCATTTTCAACAACAGGGGACGACAGGAAAATAAAAGACCTACCCAGGCTCAGCATCTGGCATGTGTGGACACTGCCAATTCATAGCAGTACAGCTTACCTTTCATTAGTTTCTATATCAAAACAGAACCTCTTGTCGATAGACTCTGTCTTCCTTCTCACACAGTACTTCAGGGTTAAGTCCAAGGGCCCCTGATATGAGAGAAGGATTAAGATGCAATTTGAAAAAATGCACAGAAGCTTCTTCTGCCTCCCAGTGTCCTCAGTGTCACTTGGAAGGCATAAGCCAAGGCAGCAAGAGCAATGTGTAGACTCACTGAGAACCCTGTCCAAATAAACAGTACTTGGGGCAAGATGACAGATGATTATTTCTCCATGCTCCAAGAATCAACGGCTGGCACCAGGAGAAAATGCTCAGAGTAGGCCAGCACTCCTCCCTTAGCATGACAGATTAATCAGAAAACTCAGTGCACATCACACAAAGGTCAGGTAGGGGAAATGGATTGCCTGAATGGCATTAAGTATACAGAATAAAAATTCCATGAGGCCTCTGGTAGGGAGGATACAACAGGATTTCTGAAAACATCCTTAAAAAGTCAGAGGGAAGTTGAACAAAGAATCTTCCATTAAAGTGGCAAATGGAAATGGGAAGACAAATATTTCTGTTCCCCACCCCAGACTCTTGAGGATGATAATCACAAAACAGAACTACTCGAGGACATGGACAATGCCTTGTATTCTAGCGCACAGCAAATAGATAGTGCTCAATAAATGTTTATGAACTAAATCAGCATCCTTGCTACTTCTCTGATGAGGAAACTGATTTGAGCAATATAAAATAATTTAACCAAGGTAAAAAAGAAAGCAGACCCAAGAGCTAGGATGTAAAACTCACCTCTCAAGAATCAAAAATGAAGCATTCTTTCTTCTTACTACAATTTCTAACATGGAAGGGATGAGGATCTACTAAAATACCATTTGAGAGGTGATCAGTAAAATAAGCAGTACAACACAAATGAGAAATGACAGACTGAGCTAATAGGACATTGGTAAGGGAGAGAATCAGAAAGATGGTCAGTTCTTCCATCTTTAAAATGGGTGCATGACAGTGCAAGGTGCTGCTGAAAGAATAAACAAGGCACAGGACAGAACATATCTGGCTCAGTGCTTGGCACCCAGCTGGCATTCAAGAAATAGAGGTTTCTACAATACAATGATAGCTTTGTTATTTATATTATTTACATTTCAGAAAAAAAAGTAGTACTAGGAACTGAGTCAGAGAACTGACAAGAAGAAATCGTTTCCAACTTCAGTTTGGGGAAATTCAAATAACTACTTCTCCCCTTCCACCCTCTGATCCTGCCTACTGAATGGGGAACCAAGTTCCTCTTTCCATTCCATAAAGAATCTCACATGAAAACTGCTTACACTACTGCTGACACTACTGCAGTTTTGCAAGCAGCCACTCACTGCCAATGAAAGAAAAGAAAACTAAAAGGAAGCTTTACTCTCATCTACTAGGAGGACATAAAAGTAGTGTCTGCAGACTTTATTTTGGGCTTAGCAATATGCACTTCTGAGGAAGAAAGAAAGGGCCCTAATGACATTACTGATTGTAAAAGCAGTTATAATACCCAAGATTTAAAATGTAATATGTGTAGAAAAATTAAAGGAAAAGACTGCAGGACAGTGGTGCTCAGAAGCACTTGCCAGTCAAATACAGCAGCTAAGTCCTAACTGACTTGGGACAAATTCTGTGCTGCAACCTAAGGTGAATTCATTGGAAGCCTGCTGAGAAGCTCTGTGGCAACTGGCAGGCTGGAAAGTGAGGACTGTTTTGAACTCATGTATGAGTAAAGTCCAATGATTGAAGCATAGATGAGGATTCTAGAAAACTCAGTTTGGTACATTTCACTAGAAGTTCATCTCCTATCCAAATCACATTCTAGACAGTGACAAATCTTGTAGTTAAAGATCAAAGAAGTAATCGTCAATAGCATGCAACCAGATCTCAGTCCCCTCTAAATTTATATGAATGAGTCACATAAGAGAGATCTTCCATGGAAAACACCAGCAATGAAGGGAAATTTGCCCCAATTTTTCTCCAAATCCCCACCTACCTAAATTGGGTCTTCATGTATTATTTTCAGTACTAACAAGTGAATCTGAAAGTGCTGCTAGGGGCCGGTGAGATAGCTCAGCGGCGTAAGCGCCTGCCTGGCAAGTGCGAGGTCCTGAGTTCAACTCCCGGAACCCACATACGAAAAAAGGGCCGGTGATATCGCTCAGCGGCACGGGCACCTGCTGGCACGCGAGGTCCTGAGTTCGGCCCCCGGTACCCACAAAAAATAAATAAATAAAAAAAAGTGCTGCTAACAGCTTGTAAACACTTAAAACCATGCACTAAGAGCCTGTATGAGAGCAAGTTAAAGGAAAAAAGACACACTGAACCACTATTACAATATTAACAATCTGTCTGACGATCAACTTTTACCCTTAGATATATGGGGGGGGTGTTATATAAACGATCAGGTTTTTCCAGGGGAGTAAACTACATTTTCAGTGTGTTAAACTTTTCTTTCCATTATGGGGAGTGGATGGAAGTTTGAAGAGGAGCAGAAGAGATATTATTTGCTTAAAAGTATTTGAGTGCTGCACAGCTTATGAGTATAGGTTATCTAACTTTAGGCAACAGACATACACTTTTAAAAAAGTAATTCTGGAAACTGATTCATGTTGTTTTAAAACTTCCTACTTAAAATAATTCTATAGTAGAGCCTTCTTAAGAGCAATGCAAGGCGGGTGTAGTGGCGCACGCCTGTAATCCCAGCACTCAGGAGGTTTAGGCAGGAGGATTACTGCAAGTTTGAGGCCGGCCTGGGCTACGAAATGAGTTCAAGGCCAGCCTGAACTACATAGTAAGACCCTGTCTCAAAAAGACAAAAAAAAAAAAGAGCAATATATCCATATTTTTGCTTATTTTCTTTGTAAATTATGACAGACAAATTATACCACTAAATGTTCTGAAAGATTACAGGCATTTTTAAAAGGTCTCATGGAATTCACTGAGCAATTATGTACTCAACCAGGTGGTTTCTGACCCAATGCAGACTGAGGCCAAGGAGAACATACATAGCTACAGCTTCACATAATAGAGTTGGACTTGATTATTTAACACCATTTCAACAGACGTTCTTCTCTGAGATGCAGTCAAAAATGCATCTCAGGGCCGGTGAGATGGCTCAGTGGCGTAAGTGCCTGCCTGGCAAGCGCGAGGGCCCGAGTTTGACTCCCGGAACCCACATACGAAAAAAGGACCGGTGATATCGCTCAGCGGCACGGGCACCTGCTGGCGCGCGAGGTCCTGAGGTCGACCCCCAGTACCCACCGAAAAAAAAAAAAAAAAAAAAGCATCTCAAAAAATTTTGGCATACACAAGCACTGACCTGCTTAGCACCTGGCTTCTGTTCCATAGGTGTCATGGTGAGTGTTTTAGTTTCTTTCTCATACCGGCAATAGTACTTCACCCAGGATATTCCCAAAGCCCCTACAAAGACAGACAGAGGGAGACAGAATAAAAGTTTCAGCACACTAAGGCAGAGGCTGCTTATAGTCTGTTCTTTACAGTCAAGCTCTAGATCCAGCCCTACCCTTCCACTGAGCTCGTCTTACCTAACCACCTGCCCACTAAGCATATATATGCAGGTGTTAACCATTACCAACTGCTTTCCAAATCTGCTCCAGGCTTGCCCCAAACGCATTCTCCTTGCCATGTTCCCAAAAGCTGGAAAAGTCCATCATCTGCCCCTTTTTTTTGCTGTAACTAACCTATTTGATTGGTCCCTGGGTTGGACCCCTTTTGTTACCTATAAGTCTCTCCATCTGGCTCCTCCTATCACTTTCAGCAGGGAATTAAAAATTACTGCTCTTTTTTTTTTTTTTGTGGGTACCGGGGGGTCGACCTCAGGACCTCACACGCCAGCAGGAGCCTATGCCACTGAGCAATATCACCGGCCCTTTTTCTGTATGTGAGTTCCGGGAGTCGAACTCGGGTCCTCGCACTTGCCAGGCAGGCGCTTATGCTGCTGAGCCATCTCACCGGCCCTACTGCTGTCTTTTTAAAAAATGTTTTATGAGCTATTTCAAACAAAAAATTCATTATTTTTCCACTTAATTGTCTTAGTGGACTTTTTTTTCTATTTCTGATCACTCATTTCCAGTCTCTTATTCACTTGTTTGTTAGAGGAATACTAGTTTAAAGACATAAGTCTACTTCAATGCCAATGGCAAACTAACGATCAGCAGCAATATAAGCCTCTCCAGGACCCAGAATCAAGATACCTGGAAAATAACAAATTGGAGAAGAGAAAAAAAAAAGAAATTGATATCTAAGAATTGGGAGGGAGGTGACAGAAAAATTAGAAACTACAGAGAAGCTGGAGAAATGAAATACAATGCAGAGGAAAAAACAAAGCAGTATGGAAAGCTCACACTGTTTCCAGGGAGGTGAAGCTGTCTCTTCGTATACAAGGTAAGCCCCCCAGGTTCAGGAGTTCCAGAGAGAAAAAATTGACCTGGCTGGCCATCAGCATTAGCCCCAAGAAAACCTAAGACTACTGTAAACTGCAAAAACAGTGTGCAGTTTTACTCTGAAAGTGACTCCTTCAACATAGCAGGCTACAGTTGAAGAAATCGAGTTTGGCGCCCACCATATTTGACAGGGGTTAAAGAGGAGCCATTTTGGGGAGTGCTTCTTTAAGATTGAGCCACAGAATAATTATTAAACAGCTTCACTTAAGAGCTTGTAGTGTAATCCTACCACATAGACTGAGTGGAAAATGGCCACAGCAGACAGTCACAGAGAGGGTGTAGGCTAGATATAAATCTCCTGAGAGGTTTAAGCTCAGGCCAGGAAGGGCATGGTGGTAGTGGGGGTGGGGACACTGTCCATGGTTGAGAAGCCAGGTGTGGTGTGTGTGGCTTTCAGAGGTGGCTGAGTATAAAAGTGAGACATTAAGCTGGAACCCCTGCCCCTACTGCCAATATCCAGCACAGAGATCAGTGGTCTGACTGCTTTCCCCATCTACCAAGATAAGCAAGGACATGCCTCAGTTTGGCCAGTTGTTAAAGCCTGGTGTGAACAAACGCAGGAACCTCTCTGGCAGTGGGGTTGGGGGGCACCTCACACAGCCACAGGCCATAAAGCTAGCAGAGAAAACCATGACTGGGGGTGCATAGAAGGGCACAGAAAGTAGGAGTTGCTGGAATGACTATAACTTTACAGCTGGCAACACTGATTAAGAAAGTCTAGCAGAAAAGGCAAGGCAAGATTCAGCATTCACATACAAGAACATGAATGTGGAAACAAAATAGGCCTTAGGAGAGACTTATTATCCCTCCCCCATATCTGACGGATTCAGAGACTAAAGATGCTGGAAAGAAATCACTCATTCAAAAACACAAATGAATATTGTTTTGGATTTCTTTCTTTTTCTTCTTTTTTTTTTGTGGTTTGGGGTTGGTTTTTGTTTTTCTTTTTGTCTTATTTACTTTTTTTATTTTTTCTTACTTTTCTCTTTTTTCTTTAACTTTTTTCTTTTATCTTCTTTTGCTTATTTGTTCTTTCCTGTTACTGTACATTTATCTAATTCTATTAATTTCATTTTCCTCCTAAACAGGGTTCTTCATCTCAATATTTTCTCATTTTCTACAGGATAACTGAAATATGGATCCAACAGCCACTAGATGACACAAAGAAGACTAATCTATATTCTTTTTTTTTCTTTTTTGGTACCGGGAATCGAAATCAGGACCTTGCGCTTGCCAGGCAGGCGCTTGTGCCACTGAGCTATACCCCCGGCCTGACTAATCTAAGATTAGTTAGAATTAGTCAAAAATCAGAAGACAACACAAATGGAATAAAACACCTGTGCACAAAATACCAGAAAATTTTCCAAACATGGTAAAAGAATTTAACGTATGAATAAGTAAGGCATATAAAACACCAAATAGCCAGGATCAGAAAAGAAATTCTTCACCACAAACTGTATACAAAATCCCAGAATTCTAAAACAAGGACACAGTCTTACAAGCTTAGAGAAAAGCAACAAATCACTTATAAAGGTAAACCCTTCCGAAGTATGGCAGACTGCTCAACACAAACTATAAAGGTCAGCAGAGCTTTGAGTGAAATATTTCAAGCCCAAAAATAAAACTTCAAAATTAAATTGACATATCCTGCAAAACTATCTTTCATAATTGATGAAGAAACAAGGTCTTGTCATGACAAAGAGCACCTTAAAAAATTCATGACCACCAAAACAACACTCCAGAAAATTCTCAAGGAGATCCTAGAAAGAGACAATGATGACAACGGAAGGGGAAAAAGAGATCAGCAACATAAAATGCTGCAGTGACAGGAATAAGTCAATACTTCTCCATAATAACTCCTTATGAGTGTTCTCAATTCCCCAATTAAAAGACACTGATTGGAAGAATGGAAAAAGAAATAAAACCCAATAAAATGCTGATATAAAAGAAACACATTAAATCCAAAAAGGAATTCATAGATTAAAAACCAAAGGATGGAAAATAATATTCCATGCAAGAGAAACTTGAAAAATTCAGGAGTAGCAATCCTATTTTCAGACAAAGTGAACTTCAAACCAAAACAGATCAGAAGAAGCAAAGAAGGTCACTATATAATGGTTAAGGAAACAATTCAATAGGAAGAGGTAACAATTACAAACATATTTATACTGAAAGCAGGAATAACCAACTTCATAAAACAAACTGGATATAAAAGATAAGATAAACATCAACAAAATTATAGTGGGACACCTAAATACCCTACTGTCACAGACTGGTGAACTAGACAAAAAAATCAACAACAATATAAAGAGTTGAACCAAACATTTGAACAAATGGGCTTAACAGATATCTAAAGTGTACCACTCAACAACATGATACACATTCTTCTCAGCGGCACATGTAATTTCCTTCAAAACAGACTATACATTAGCCCAGAAAGAATATTTACACAAATGCAAAAGAATCGAAATAATGCCCTGCATACTATAGACCATAGTGCAATGAACCTAAAAATCAGGGGTAAAAGAAACCATGGAGTTTCTAAACAAATGAAATTTTAAAATGCAGTCTTAATTAACCAGTGGGTCACAGTAGAAATCAAGGAATAAAGACAGTTCCTAGAATCAAATAATAGTGCCACTACAACATACCAGAATTTAAGGATTAGGTGAAAGCAGTCCTAAGAGGTACATTTATTGTTGTGAATGTTCACATCAGAAAAGAAAAGGGAGCACAAATAACCTAATGATGTACCTCCAGCCCTTAAAAACTAAGAAAAATCCAAACCAGAAGCTAGTACAATGAAGGAATTTATAAAGATCAGAGCACAAATTAATGAAATTGAGACTAAAATAATACAAAGAATCAATAAATCAAAAATCTGGTTCTTCAAAAGAATGAACAGAATACTTTGGTAAGACTTTAGCCAGTCTTGCCAAAAAAAAAAAAAAGATCCAAATCAATGCAATTAGAAATATAAAAGGTGGGCCAGTGATATAGCTCAGCATAAGCGCCTGCCTGGCAAGTGCGAGTTCCTGAGTTCCGTTCCCGGTACCCACATAAGAAAAAAAAAAAAAAAAAAAAGAAATACAAAAGGCTAAATCACAAAGGAAACTACTGAAGTCCAGAAGATTATTAGTAACTACTTTGAAAACCTATACACCAATGAATCGGAGAATCCAGAAGAAATGGATAGAATCCTAGATTCCTAAATACACATAAATTAAGAAAACTGAACCATAAAGACATAAAAACCCTGATTAATCCAATAATAGGCAATGAAATTGAGGCAGTAATAAAAAATGCATCCACTAATAAAGCCTAGAATTCAATGGATTCACCACTGAATTCTACAAGAACTTCAAGGAAGATCTAATGCCAATATTCCTCCAACTCTGCAATGAAAAGGACAGGGAAGAAGTACTCCCAAAGTCATTCCTGAAAGTTACCACTACCATGCATCAAAAATCAGACAAGGGCCCAAACCAAAAAGAGAATTGCAGGCCAATTTCTTTAATGAACACAGATGCACAAATTCTTAACAAGATACTGGCAGACAATACAACAAATCATCAAAAAGAACATACATCATGGCAGAGCAGGGTTCATCAGGAGGAGGCAAGGATGGCTCAACATAATGCAAATCAATAAATATATCACATAAACAGAAGAAAGGACAAAAATCAGATGATCATCTTAATACATACAGAAAAAGCCTTTGACAAAATCCAACATCCATTCATGATAAAAATCCTTAAATAAAATAGGTACAGAAGGACCGTATCTCAATTTGATAAAAGCCATTTATGATAAGCCTACAGCCAACATCATATCAAATGGGGAAAGCCTGAAAGCTTTCCCTTTAAAATCAGGAACAAGACAAGGATGTCCACCATCACCACTCCTGTTTAATAGAGTACTCAAAACATTAGGCTGAGCAGTCAGGAAAGAAAAAAGAAATAAAAAGGATATGTATAGGAAAGGAAGAAGTCAAATTATCATTATTTCCAGACAACATGATCCTCTCCATAGACAACCCAAAAAGAATTCATCAAAAGACTCCTAGAATTGGGCCGGTGAGATGGCTCAGCAGCGTAAGCGCCTGCCTGGCAAGCGCGAGGACCCGAGTTCGACTCCTGGAACCCACATACGAAAAAAGGGCCGGTGATATCACTCAGCGGCACGGGCACCTGCTGACGCGTGAGTTCCTGAGGTCAACCCCTGGTACCCACAAAAAAAAAAAAAAAAGACTCCTAGAATTAATAACCAAATTCAGTAATGTAGCAGAATACCACATCAATATGCAAAAATCAATAGTGTTCTTGTACACCAATAATGAACTCACTAATAAAGAAATTAGGCTAACAACGCCTGTCTTAGTTACTTTTCTCCTTGCTGAGACAAAACACCTGACACCCAAATTTAAAGAAGGAAAGGCTCATTTTGGCTCACAGTTTATAGAGGTTTCAATTCACAGTTGGCTGGCTCCAAGGCATAGTGGCATGGCAGAGGGGCATCACAGACAAAAAATAGTTTATGGCAGGCAGAAGGTGGGAAGGCAGCAAAGTAGCAAGCAGGGAATAAGCGGCAGCAGCACCCTGCCTTTCCCTTTTATCCCTTCCAGGGTACCCACCCTTTGGGTGGTTCCACCTACACTCAAGGTGGCCCTTCCCATTATCCACATCCAGAACTATGACAAACCAATCAGAAGTCTCATTTAGTAACCACACACCTTTAATCCCAGCACCACACACTTAATCCCAGCATCACAAACCCTAGATACAGACACACAATTTAATCCCAGAAACACAAACCCTAGATCCAGGCACCTCTGATCAAAGCCCCATCTTTGACTGCATGAGGCTTTGGGGAAACATCTAGACACAAGCCATAACAATGCCATTCATAATGACATTAAGAAAAATTCAATACTTAGCAATTAACCCAACAAAGGAAGTAAAAGGCCTCTGCAATGAGTACTATGGTACTCAGAAAAAGAAGATCAAAGAGAACATCAGAAAGTGGAACAATATCTCCTGTTCTTGGATAGGCAGAACTAGTATTGTCAAAATGACAATACTTCCAAAACTGATATGTGGATTTAATGGAATTCCAATCAAAATACAAAGAGCATTCCTCACAAATACAGAGAAAACAATTGTAAAATCTGTAGGGACACAGAAGAGACCCAAAGTAGCAAAAGCAATCTTCAGCAACAAAAGCAAAGTAGGAAACATCACAGTCTCAGGCTTTAAGTGATATTACAAAGCTACAGCATGAAAAGCAGCATGATACTATCATAAAAACAGACATGTGGATCAATGGAACAGAAGTGAGGATAGAAACAAGCTCAAACACATTCAGCTACCTGATCTATGACAAAGGGGCCAAAAGAATACACTAGAGGAAAAATAGCCTCTTTAACAAATGGTGGGCCGGTGAGATGGCTCAGCGGTTTAAGCGCCTGCCTTGCAAGCGCGAGGGCCCGAGTTCGACTCCCGGAACCCACATACAAAAAAGGGGCCGGTGATATCGCTCAGCGGCACGGGCGCCTGCTGGCGCACGAGGTCCTGAGGTCGACCCCCCGGTACCCACAAAAAAAAAAAAAAAAAAAAAAAAAAAAATGGTGCTGCAAAAACAGCCTATCCACCTGCACACTATGGAATTGTAACCTATAGCTCTCACCACATACTAAATTAAAACAAAAATGGATCAAATATCTAAATGTTAAAATGGAAACAATTTGCTGGAATATAAAATAGGTAAAATCATTGAAGACACAGGCATAGGGAAGACTTTCTGAACAGAACCCCAATTGCACAAGAACTAGCATCAAGAATCAACAAATGAAATCACATCAGATTTAAAAGCTTGTGCACAACATAGTAAACCACCAACAGAGTGAAAAGACAACCTACAAAAGGGGAACAAGTTTGGCAGATATTCCTCTGACAGAGGACTAATATCTGGAATATATAAAAAACTCAAAAACAATTGATTCCTCAAAATAGAAGACCCAATTAAAAAAAATGGCCAACTGAAATGAATAGACACTTCTCAGAAGAAGTACAAAAGGCCAATAAATACATGAAAAAATTTTCAACATCTCTGGCCATCAGGCAAAGGCAAATTAAAACAATACTGTGATTCCTTCCACCTTACTCCATATGGAATGGCAATCATCAAGAAATTAAATAACAACAAATCCTGTTATGTAGGTATACCAAATCGCCGTGAGAAATGTAGTGATTATATACTGCCAACATGTACTGATAGAAATTAAAATTTAACAGAAAAAAAAAGATATACCTCTATTTATATCACTCATCTTAGTATAAACCACCTGTAGCTTTCCCATTGTCCCCAAACTCCTTAGCCTGCCTTCAGTGCCCTTCACAATGTGATCAGAGCTTACCTTTCTAGCTTTGTCTTTTGGTACCCTTACCTCTATGCTGCTGTCTTATTGAATGACTTTCAGTTCCCAAATAAATAAGTGGCAATACAACTTATAGCCCCAAACTAGTACACACTTAAGAGTGAATAGAGAAGTATGAATTAATTACATCAAGATAATAGGTCCCATCTTTGACTCTTCTTGGCAAATCAGGACCCTACAAATAAACTATGTCCTCCACACCTGTGTGCCTTTAATTTATATAGTGGTATACCTGAAATTCTCCTACTCCTTTATCTTTCAAACTCTCATTCAACACTAAAGTTCTAGTTCAAATACTATTTCTTCCTTTAAATACATACCTCAATCAGAGTGCTCTGCATATTTTACTGACATACTTATCTATCTCCTGCATCTGCCTGTGAACTTCTTAAGGACAAAAACTTCAACTGATTCATCTTTTTGTACCTCCCATGCACTGGCAGACATGATGTTCAGAATGTTCAGTATGCACACATTCAGCTGAGTGGCAAAGTCATACACATTTGATAAATTCAAAACCTGCAGCACAGAACATCATACAGCATAAAGCAGTGTGCTGAACCATAGGCAATTTTGCTTTCCAGGCGACATTTGGCAATACATGGAAACATTTTAGGTTGTTACATCTAGGAGTGTTATTAAAATAAAGTGAAGACAGTCCAGGATACTGCTAAACACACTAGCATGGAGAGTACTATCCCATCAAACAAACAATTATCCAGGCTGAAATTTCAATAGTGGTGAGACTGAAAAACTGCAATGAAAAGCTAAAGATAAAAACCTGACCATCCCCCCCCCAAAAAAACCTGACAAGTAAGAGAATACACCTTTCAAACGTATCAAAATTCTACTTCTCTAAGGGGAGAAAAGCATAAGATCACTGCTAAAGTGTCATCCTGTTGGCACTGGTAACCTCTGGGTATGTCTCTTCTGCCCACTCTCAAGTAAAATAACTCTGGGCTGGGACTGAAGTCATAGGTTTTGGGGGCACTGGGTCATAGTTGAAAAGTAAATTCAAATACCACATGCAGGTTTGCAAGTTATTTAAGAAGTAGAAAATTTTGAATCTTCTGCAACACTCAGTGACTGGATGAGTTAACCTATTTTCCTTGTTTAGCAATGAACAACAAATACTGTCTTGCCCACTGAAATCATGACGGTCTTTCAGTGCTTGTAAGAGCAACCATGTGATCCTAAAGAAGAGAATGGTATACAGTGAGTACTGACAGAAGTATGGGTTTGGGCATTTCACACACCTAAATTTAATCATAGCTTTGCTATTTGTTAGTTGGATGACTTTCACATGGTGGCTTCTCTGAGACTTAGTGGTGTCATGTGTAAAATGGGTATATGGTGAAATCAAGGATTGAGACAGGACTTTAAGCACTCAACTCCATGCCAGGAACACAATAGGTATGATAAATATTTTTCTGCCTCCTTTTTGTCCCAAACAGTCATCAGAAGGATTAAACAAAATTAAGAATCCTCATTTTAAATCTCAGAGAAAACCTTAGGTCTTATCACTCTATTGTTTGAAAGACAAACCCTTAAGTTCTTAATTTTCCTTCTTTTTTGTATCTATTATTCCTACCCTGCTTTTCATGTAGTTGTAGCTTTAAGGCTCTATGAATGATATGGGTACCAAGCATTTATAAAGGTGTCAGCCTCCTGTAACCCAGTGTACCCCCTGAGTTCCCACACACATTTCTCTTGGGTATAAAGATAGCCTTCAATGGTTGGCTGTCCTGGAAGTTTGCACGTCTGGGGAGCTTCTTTCATCCTTTTCTTAAGTTCTTCCATCTCTTCCCGGGTACTGGAGAAATGATTTCTTGTCTGTCAAGACATCAGTATCATAATCATTATCATCATTAAATCACCATGAAGAAGTATTTATTTAAATGAGGTACAAAATTTTCTCTTCTTCTATTGTGTGCTACAATACAAACAAATAAAAAAATAAATTAAATAAATAGATAGATAAATGTATGTATGCTGAATAGTATAGTGACCAGAAAATAATTTTATAGAGTTTAATGGTACTAACTAGAAGGGAAACAAAAATATAAATAGCAATATACTCATAAAACCACAAATGGGAGATTTTTTTCCAATGGGAATCATGTAAGACTCCATTGAATAAAGAAGCTTAGAATTCTGAGTACCAGACTGACTCTTATACAACCGTGAGATTGCAGAGAAGGTTCCCAAAGATACTATTATCATGGCAGCTTCTATGTTCTTCAAATACAATTACTCCTTACCACACCTTGACTCAAGTTCTGGCCACAAGGATAAAATACGTGAGAGCACACTGTTTGTAAACGTGCTAATAGAACTTAGTCTCAAGACCATAACATTACCTCTGATTAAAAAAAAAAAAAAAAAAAAAGGTGATCTGTGCTTGCTATGATCCTGCAATTGAGACAGCCATATGTAAACATATAAAGGCTTGTTATGCATATCTGTCAAATTATATATGGAAGAAGACTCAAGTGATTAACTTGGTTGTAAGGAAGATTCTGTAAATCAGCAGAAGATAGGGGCTCTCACATTTTGGTTAATAAGACTACCCAGAAAGAAGGCAAGTACACATAAAGAAAAAAACAACAAAAACTTCAAATCATAATCCTCCTAAACAAGAAGAGATTTATTTCCACTATGACTTTTCATCATTTTTCAACTAGAAATACATCTATAAATTTCAGACAATGGACTATCCAGTCCAATGTCACCTGACCTCAGTGATGCCTTCTCTCTGAGTCTAGCAGGCAGCCAATAGTTGCAATCTCTGTGCTTCTTTAAAAATTTTGGTCTTGATTCTATTGTAGCACTTATCAAAAGGATTATGATTTATGTATTTGTCTCCTCCAATAAACTGTATGTTCATTTAAAACATAAAAAATTACATGCCTCATTACAACATGCTTGGTGCCTTTCACAATGCCTAGCATAGAGCATATGCTCACTGTATCCGTAAACATTCATTAAATGTGGGTTGTATAAGTGAATGAGCAAAAGAATGTAGTGACACCATACTTGTCCCAATATACAGAAAGGTGTGCCCATTGCCTTTCTTTTTTTTCTTTTTTTTTTTATGTGGGTACCGGGAACCAAACTCAGGACCTCGCACTTGCCAAGCAGGCGCATGTGCTGCTGAGCTATATCACCGGCCCATTACCTTTCTATAAAAACCAGAATGGGAAAGAGGGTAGAGAAAGCCTTTAAAAATAATTTATTTAGCACTAGTAATAAGTACTAAAAATATCAAAGAGAAGACAAAGTTGTTATTTATGGTAATGAAACCCATAGTGAGAATATCTTGACTGACCAGGAAAGTAACCAAAGACCTAAACAAGCCTATGGCTGGATTCTGATGTGGGAGAGATGCAGCACATTAGCAACACTTCATAAACACTGCCTAGATTGAGGTATTGATCAGCCTAAAAGAGGGAAGTGCTAAAAGTTGAAGAGCAAGTACAGTCTACTACACTAACCTATTTGTGACCCACACCAGTATGTCCTGATAAACTGCAATAACCCAGAACTCCAAGGTTAAGACCACAGGGGCTAAAATTCAACTGGACATGTGAAACCCACATGCAGGGCTGGGATGTAGCTCAGCAGCACAGTGCCTGCCTGGCAAGCGTGAGGCCCTGAGTTCGATTCCCCATACCAAAAAAAAAAAAAAACCACATGCAACTCACATTCTGCAAACTGAGCTGGAGCTGCTGTTTGTATGGAAGGAAATCCTGTGTGAGCTCCACAGTCAAGCTGTTGGAAATGAAGAGGCTATGAAGAAAGGCCAAGACCTAAGGAAAACATGCAAAAATAATTTTATCACTAGCATCTTCTAATTATTCAAATAAAGGAACCATGAATACAGAGGAGAACCTCCACAGTGCTTACTCAGCATAATGTTAAAAGCGGTCATGTAAATACAGGTCTACAAACAACTATTCTCATATTAGTTTAAACTTTAACCCTGGACTCAGTTTGAGAAATAAGTAACAAATTTATTCATCTACATCTTCAGATTGCATACATAGCCAATAACAATTTGGAGGTATGGGAATGGACTATCTTCTCTCTATAAGGATGAGTATCTGTAACTCAAATATATAAATCCAAAATGCTGCAAAATCTGAAACTTTTTTGAACATCAACATGATGCCACAAATAGAAAATTCCATGCCTGACCTCATATGATAGGTCTCGGTCAAACACGGGCATAGTAAAAATATTGTATAAATTACCTTGAGGCTACAAGGTACATAGGAAACAAAAATAAATTTTTTATGTAGACTTGGGTCTTATCCTCAAGATATTTTATTATGTATATGCAAATACTCTAAAATAAAAAATTCAAAACACTTCCGTGCAAGCATTTCAGATAAGGTATAATGAACCTGTACATCCTCAGTTCTGTTACATAGTAGCTACTATTTGTGGGACAAATGAAAAACAAAATAGAAGATTAAAGGAGTCTGAACCAATTTTCAAATTAGAAATGTTTTAGGGTGTTTCCAAATAAGAGATACAAGTGATCAATAATGTATTTCTAAATGTTCAACACCATCAACAACAAAGCATACATAAATAAAACCAAAATAAAATGATTTGGATATATCAAATTATACATACCTTATTATAAATGTTCCATGTTGGAAAAGTATATAAGCAGTACTAAAAGTTGTACCATTCTTTTCAGAAAGCAATATGTGACCACATATGCAGTATGATTAAAATATATACAGTGAATGTTTATTTCTTTTTAATTATGACAGTAAAAGACATATTGCCATTCATTCTCCTCAAAATACTCTACCTTGCTTTGGACACACTTATCCTATTGTTCATGCAACTTTCTAGAGCAGTTCTGGAAGTTCTCTTTCTTGTGTGTCTTTACAAAAGTGTGGTGAATGTCACAGCCAAGTGCCATCCAATGGAAAGGCAGGTTTGTAAAACTATTACAGTGTGTCCTCGTCCACATCATTCACCAGATCTGGCACCATGTAACTTCTGGCTAATCCCCACCATCAAAATGACCATGAAAGGTAAAGGTTTTGAATCGATTCAGTATATCAAGGCAGCTGTGACAGCACAACTAAAGATGCTCACAAAAGAGAACTTCCAGGGCCGGTGAGATGGCTCAGCGGCTTAAGCGCCTGCCCGGCAAGCGCAAGGGCCCGAGTTCGACTCCTGGAACCCACATACGAAGAAGGGGCCGGTGATATTGCTCAGTGGCACGGGCGCCTGCTGGTGCGCAAGATCCTGAGGTCGACCCCCCCGGTACCCACAAAAAAAAAAAAAAAAAAAAGAGAACTTCCAGAACTGTTTCAAAAAGTGGTAAGAATGACAGGATAAATGTGCTCAAAGTGAGGGCAGGTATTCTGAGGGGTATTAATGGCAATGTGTTTTTTACTCTAATATTTTTAGAATTTCAAAATTCAATGTATTTTTATCACACTTTGTATAAACATGCATGTACAGAGTATGTACTAATTATATACATAAATACATACAAAAGTATATAATGTTCACATGAATGTACATTTATTACACACGTGAAGATATGTGTACTGTACTCACACTCATACACAATGCTTCCTGTTTCTCTCCCAACTTTCTCCATCTCAGGAAACTGTATCTCTATCCGTCATTAAAGCCAGAAATAAAGAATCATCCCTGACTTCTCTTTCACTCATATTTTGGTCCATTTCATCAGTAATTTCTGTTAGTCTTGCTTCCAAAATACATCTCTAATCCAGCCATACTTCACTGTTTCCTCTACCACTACCCTAATACAAGCCATTATCTCCTCTTGCCTAGACCAGGATTCCCCTTAACAGGCTTCTTCACTTCCACTCTTGACCCCTTTGAAGCTATTCTCCACATAACAGATCAGCCCACATCAGGTCTTTCAGTGGCTTTTCGCTGCATTTAGACTATAATCTAAACACCTTACCACACCCACCAGTCCTGTGCCTTCCTACCAAGAACTTACCTTAAGGCATTCTTTCCTTTCACCAGTATCTAAACACATGAATTATCTTTGCCCTTTAGCACAAAATCTTTTCTAACTTATATTTTTGCACTTGTGTTTTTGTGTGTCCTTTAGACCTTTCTTTCTTTTTTTGGGGAGATGGTCTCAGTATGTAGCCCAGGCTGGCCTCAAACTGGCATGCACCACCATACCTGGCAATTAAGGGTTTTTTGTTTTTTGTTTTTTTTTTCTGTGGGTACTGGGGGATCGACCTCAGGACCTCACGCGCCAGCAGGTGCCCGTGCCGCTGAGCGATATCACCGGCCCCTTTTTCGTATGTGGGTTCCGGGAGTCGAACTCGGGCCCTCGCGCTTGCCGGGCAGGCGCTTAAGCTGCTGAGCCATCTCACCGGCCCAATTAAGGGTTTTTTTAAGGGGCTTTTTTTTTCCTTTTTTTTTTTTTTGGTACCAGGAATCTAACTGAGGGCCTCACCCTTGCCATAGCAGGCGCTGTGCCACTGAGCTACATCCCCAGCCCCCTTTATATCTCATCTTAAGAGGCTTTTTCAGAGGTCTTCCTTGACAACTTCATCAAAGTAGCTTTTAGAGCTTTTTGGTCTCTTTCATCACACAACTTGCAATTATATTAATTTACTAATCCTTCTTTTCTTTCTGCCTACCCCATGAAAATACAGTCTTCATAAACAAACAGTCTTTCTTGTTCATTATAATATAACCAGTGTCTAGCACAGTGCCTGGAATATAAAAAAAGCTTAATAAATGTTGAGTAATGAAGAAATACTTGTCAGCATATATACATATACAGATTTATACAAATATGAGCATTGATATACATGTGCACAGATATACATACATGCTACATATAAACATGCACACATGTGTACATACATCCACACCTGTAAGTACACATGCACATAAAGGAAGAGATATGATATACACAGAAAATTTGGAAGTGAAAGTGCCATAATGTTAGCAGTGATTATTTCTATCTAAGGGATCTGTTGTTTCTGTATTGTCTAATCTAATCTTTTCTAACATTTCCACAATTTGTGCAGCTTTTATAGTAAGAAAAGTGAAGATTCAGCATACCTGTCAAACCAAAGCATATTACCTTTTGTAATAAAATAAGGAGACTGAATGGAAAACAATTATATATGATAAAAATTAAAACAATAGACTATACAGTCTTTGCATGCAAGGGACATGGGTTCTTAGCATGGGACCTAGAATAGGGTAGGTACTTTCAGAAGCTTTCTGAAAGCATGAGAGGAAGGAAGGGAGAAGAACCAGGTAATAGGAGGAGTGGCAGAGAAATCGAAGGAGGGCCAGAAGGATAGAGGGAAAAGAGAAAAGAGGAAGAGAGAAAATGAAAGAAAGGAGGAGAGAGGGAGACAGGGAGGGAGAGAGGCAGAGAGAATACATTAGCGAGAGAGAAAGAAAAATATAATCCAATGTGACCTATGTCCTTGACATTCATGACTGAGCACTGACTGTCCATTGTATTCATGCAGATTCCAATTTTATAATCAAAGCTCTCCACATTCACCTAGCATTTGGTAAATATTTTTACACCATTCATCAGCAGAGAGAACTTACTGGCTCTACAATATTGAACTTCTTGGACTCCTGAACTTCCTGGATTTGATAAACATAATCAAGGGAAGACTCGAAGAAATTGTGTCTCTCTTTGTCCACCTGGAGGTCTGCCTGTAGAAGAACAGCAACAAATGTCACAAATGTGCATAGTCGTATCTGAAAGTCAGTGATTATAGACTTAACAAGATTCCAGAATCAAAGAAGCATTTAGCCACAACTAGTATACTACCCCTTTATTTTACACAGAAGAAATATGGAGATTACAAGTGACTGACCCAAGGCTTCCAGTTTCTAGTCCAACATGTTAGAAGCTTGAAAGTCATCACACTCATCCTCACTATAAAAAAAAAAAAAAAAAAAAAAAACTTCAACAAGTGATAATTCTTCTTAGATCCAACAGAGAACTGAAATCAGAGAGAAAAATGATGCTCCAAAGAGTGGATGGACACGAACACAGAAAACCAGAGCTTACCAAAGCATAAGCCCAGGTGCTAACGTCTGCTGCTGCAGCCAACACGGAAGGGCATTACAACTGCAAGAACTGCCATTTTGGATGTATTTAAAAAGAAATTGCTAAGGAAATCCAAATACACAACAAGGATGCCAGAGAAAATCTTAGCCTCTGACTATATATCAACAGCAAATTAAGCACAACCTAAATCATGCCCAGATAAACACAAAACCTCACACTGAAGATCTATTTATCTCAGTTTCTTTACCCAAAATATATCTGGTTTTTCAATAAAAAATGTTAAAACACAAAAACACATTCTGAAAAAAATGAACAAGCATCAGAAACAAACTCAGATAATGCAAAAATTGTGGAATTATAAGAGCATGAATTTAAAATAATTATGATAAATATAAGGGCTCTAATGGAAAAAGAGGACAACATTCAACAACAGATAGGTAACATGAGCAGACAGGTGAAAACTTGAAGAAAAGATTCAAAGAAAATGCTAGAAACATTAAACATTGCACATTGTAACAGAAACAAAGTAAACCTTTAATGGGCTCATCAGTAGATTGGACAAGGCTGAAGAAAGACTCAGTGAGCTTGGGGGTGTGGCTCACTAGTAGAGCCCTTGCCTACTATGTGTGAGACCCTGATTTCCATACCTGGCACTAACAAAAATCAGTAAGCTTGAAGATGTGTTAGTACAAAGTTGAACAACTGAAATTCACAAAGAAAAATAATAATTAAAAAAAAAAAAACATGGAGTAAAAATCCAAGAACTACAGGGTAATTGCCAAAGGTATCGCGTTTTTATTCACATAAAAGAAGGAGAATAAAAGAAACAAAGGAAATATTTGAAGTAAAACTGACAGAGAATTTTCGAAAATGAAAGACGGACACTAACCATAGATACAGGAAGCTGAGAGACCACTAATCAGGGAAAACATTGAAAATCTATTTGCAGGCATATCATATTCAAACTGCACAAAATCACAGAAAATCTTGAAAGAATTTGGAGGGAGGGAAAAGCAACTTTTGTATTACAGGTGCAAGAATTTTTTCTTAGAAACTTTTAATGTTTTAAAGGAAAAAACTAGGGCCGGTGAGATGGCTCAGCGGCGTAAGCGCCTGCCTTGCAAGCGCGAGGGCCCGAGTTCGACTCCCGGAACCCACATACGAAAAAGGGGCCGGTGATATCGCTCAGTGGCACGGGTGCCTGTTGGCGCGCGAGGTCCTGAGGTCGTCCCCCTGGTACCCAAAAAAAAAAAAAAAAAAAAAAAAAAAAAAAAAAAAAGGAAAAAACTGGACCGGTGATATAGCTCAGTGGCATAAGCGCCTGCCTGGCAAGTACGTGGTCCTGAGTTCGACTCCCGGTACCCACATGTAAAAAAAAAAATTTAAAGAAAAACCCACCAACTTAGAATTCTGTATATAGTACAATTTTACTTCAAAAGTGATGGAAAAAAGAATTTCTCAAACAAGCAAAAATTGAAGGAATGTGTTGGTAGTAGACTTTTCTTTCAAGAAATGTTTGAAGTTGTTCTCCAGACAAAGGGAAATCAAGTGAGCCAGAAATGTGAATCTACAAAAAGAAAAGAAAAGCACTAGAGAGGTAATGAATGAACATAAAATAAAATCTTATATTCTCCTTTTTCCTTACTCTTAATCTTATATTCTCCTATTTTTTAATTGATCTTACAGATGCGAGATTTTCTGAAATAATAACTGCAAAAATATATTTGATGAGTATGGCTTATGAATAAGTGCAATGTAGGGCAGAAATATTATTGGGAACATAAGGAAGAAATTGAAAATACTGTTATAAAGTTCTTCTTCTACACCGATAGCAGCATAGAGTTATTTCGACATGTGCATGCACTAACAAATGCATTCTGAAAGCTCTAGGGCAGCCACTAAAAAATGTAAAACAGAAGCAAAACCAAAAACACAAGTATGCTTGATCTGTTGAGAGGACAGAAAATGAGGTCATATAAAATTTTCAATTCAAGAAACTGGTAGAAAAACAGGGAAAGACGAAAAAGAACAAGAGCAACAAATGGAAAGTAGTAGTAAGAAACTAGATGCAATTCCAACAATATCAATACTCACTTTAAATATCAATTGTCTAAATATATTTATTAGAAGATAATGTCAAAGTGCAGAAAAAATAGAGCCAACTATATGTTACCTGAAAGACAACATTTTAAATGTAAAAACAAATGTGAACTAAAAGTGAAGGTATAGACAAAGGAATATCATGCTAACATTAATCAAAAGAACCCTGGAATAGCATTAGTTTCAGGAAAACTACACTAGAGAACAAAGAAAACTATAAAGGAAATAGGAGATACAGCATAGTGATACAGACTAGTTCAGTTTGCTAAGACAGCAAAATCCATAATGTGAACAGAACAACAAAATATGTAAGATAGAAACTGATAGAACTGCAAGGAGAAACAGACACCCACTATGACAGCTGGAAATTCAATCCTACTCTGTAACTAATTAACATGGCATAAAATGGATAAGGATTAGATAAGGACCATCAATCTATTGGATACCAAAGAAATGTATAGACTACTTCATACAACAGCAGAATATACTTTGTTCTTAAGGTCACAGGGAATAATCATCAAAAGAAATCATATTTTAGGATATAAAATATATCCCAATTTAAAAGAGCTGAAGTAATAAAAATTATGCACTCAAATCATAGCAGTATTATACTAGAAATCAACCCAAAAATCTAGAAATCCCTTCAAGCAGTTAAAATGTAAATTACATGATCCAGTGTGGATCACACCAAGGAAGTCTTAAAAGAAATTCTAAGATATTTTGAGTTAAATGAAAATGGGAGACAACTTAGTATTTGTGGGATGCAGCTAAAGCAGTGCTTAGAAGAATATTTACATCATTAAATGCATAAATTGAAACAGTAGAAAGACCAATTAACAATAATCTAAGAAGATTAAAAATGGCAGACTAAAGACTGGTAGCAAAATACACCTTCTCTGGTACCTGGACTCGAGTCACCTGGGAAAAAAAAGAACTCAGTGAAGAGAAAAAAAGAAGATCTCTAGGAATCAGGAGAGAACTGACAGGAAATTTAGAAACTGCAGAGAAGCTGGAGAAATAGAGCACAGTGAATTAAAAAGAATGAAGCAGTCTGGAAAGATCACCCCACTCCCAGGGAGGGGTCCATGTCTCTGTTTAAACACAATAAACCTGGAAGAAACAATAGACTGGGCAGGCAGAGTTACCCCCCAAAAAGCCCTTGGTTACTGTAAATGTAAAAGAGCATGAGGTTTTACTCTGAAAGTGACTCATTCCACACAGCAGCCTAGAGTTAGAGAAGAAATCCAGTGCAGTGCCCACCATATTTGAGAGTGTTTAATCAGGAGCCATTTTGAGAAGTGGGTTAATTGTTTAAGACAGAGTCACAGAACAACTACACTTCAGGGTTTGTGGGGTCACCCTACCACAGGGACTGGGTGAGAGACAGCTACAAGTGACAGTAGCATAAAGGGTGCTGGTTAGACAGAGACACACTGAGAAGTTTAACTTTAGGCCAAGAAGGACACTGAGGTTCCAAACTGAGTTGAGAAGCCAGGCCTCTGGAAAGAATTCATTCTCCTCTTCCTCACTCCCTACATCTTTACCAGTGCTACTATTAAGTACAGCAGTTAATTTTATGCTATTGCCATTGAAATCTTTTCTATTATAAAAGACAGTATAGTTGCATTTAGTAGACATTAACTGCATGTCAATTTTTGGTTTGTATTTGTGTCTATATTATAATGATACATCTTTTTCCTATTGTTAAGGGTAGCAAAGTGGTAGCTTTTATTGGTTTTTATGTTATGCCAACATCCACTTTGTTTTTGATTCTATTATTGCTGCTGATTTGGTTGCTATTGCTAGGGTGGCATAGTTGTTGCTATGAATTGGTTTTTACTGTTTACCATTATCTGGTTGGTCTGTGTCATTAACAATACCGTGGTTCACTTTCCTGATAACTATGTGCTTGGCCAATTATACTGCACACTCTCCTCCTCAAATTAATGGAGACAGTCAGATTTTCAGACAGAGACAAAGGCCTATAGTTAGCTGTGCCCGGAGTGCATCATTGGAAAGCAGACACTAACTAAAGATATCTCCATACTAGCAATGAAGTCTTTCCACACTATAATCTCCTCCCAAATCTCAGAGCACGTGTACATATGCACACACACACACAAACAAAAAAAATGAGAAAACAGGGCAACAATATGCCACCAGAAACTCTGAACTCCCAAAAATCTGATGCATAGGGCATTAATGAGAAGGAATCAAAAGTCACATGGCTGAATTATATGGTACAGCACAATAAAAGAGGAGACAAAAAAGAACAAGAAGATGTTCAGCAGGCTCAAAAAAGATATAACTAAGCAGATCATTGACTTGATAAACAAGATGATCAATGAGTTTACAGAACACACTACTAAAGAGCAAGCTGAGCTAAACGGAATGATATAAAACATTTATGACCAGTTTAGCAAAGAACTAGAGTCCATAAAAAGGTACCAAACAATACTGCAAGATATGAAAACTTCTATTGGAAATATAGACAGCAAAAGCAACCAATGTGACAAAATAATATCACAATTAGAAAGCATGGCTGATGCAGATAACCATATACTTAGAGGTACCTTAAATATTTACAAGAGAACATAAAAAAAATGGATGGAACAGCTGTTAGATGGTGCACAAAGGAATAACCTAAGATTAACTGGAATGAATGAAAAATCAAAAGATAATAAGAATAGCATAAAAAAAATCCTGTTTAGAGAAACAATATCAGAAAACATGCCTAGTATGGAAAAAGAATTTAACATACGAATAAGTGAGGCACATAGAAGTCCAAATAACCATAATCAGTAAAAGCTATTCAACATGAGAAAGCAGGCCCACATCACACAAGTGACAGCCCTAACCCAAGAGCAAGTAGGCTGGCACCTGACAAGCAGCACCCCATCCCTACGTGAGCAAGCAGACCAACACTGGACAAACCAAGAAGTGGAAAACGTAAAACCCCAAAAAGTGAAAATCAGAAAAGAACTATGTGACACATTATAGTCAAAATGTCAGAAGTCCAACAAAAGTACAAAATCTTAAAAGCAGCTAGAGAAAAGAAAACTGGTGCTAGAATAACTGTACATTCTTGTGTTTAAAATATCTAAACACAAAAATTAACTCAAAACATAAAAGATAGATAATAGAAAATAGTGAGACAGCTCTTTTGTAATAGGGAAGGGGACCAAGAGATGGAGGAAAGTGGGAGGGGAAGGGAAGGGGACGAAAAAAGAATTACGATGTGTTATGTACATCTACCAACTCCACACAAGGATTATAAGCATTATGTGCTACAAACATGTACTAATTAAAATAAACATTTAAAAATTAATTCAAAATAGATGATAGACTTAAATGTAAAACCCGAAGTATAAAATTCCTACAAGATACTCAGAGAAAATCTAGTTGGCCTGATACTATATACAGCAATAAATTTTAGATACATCAAAAATATCATCCATCAAAGAAAAAATCGATGTTAGGATTCATTAAAATTAAAAAATTTATGCTCTGTACAACATCCTATTAGAGAACAAAAAGACAGCCACATATTTGGAGAAAAATATTTGCAAAACCTATTAATAGAAGACTGGCGCTTAACATACGCAAGCTTGTACAAAGGGCTCCTTAAAAATAAACAACTTAATTTAAAACTAGGCAAAATAGCTCAACAGACACCACACCAGAGAACATAATACAGATGGCAACTAACCCCAAGGAAAGATATGCAACATTATATGTCATCAAGGAACTGCAAGTTACAACAGCAATCATATATAATTACATAACTATTAAAATGGCTAAGATCCAAAACTGCTGACAAGAATGAGGTGCAACAGAAAGTCTCACTCTTTGCTGGTAGGAATGAAAAACAGTACAGCCACTTTGGAAGTGACGAGGACCACATTGAGATAGTGCTGAGCAGGCTTTAGAATCAATCAATTGGCTTTCTATATTAACTTATGAGTCTGTCCCAGGCCTAAATGACTTGCCTGATGAGCCAGCGGCTGGCATGCAGAAACAGAACTTTCTATGCCAACGGTCATAGTAGAGGCCCATAGTGGCCTGTGACACTGTGATGTCTCTGAAGGCAAGATAACACCACAACCAAAGACACTAAATCTCACTCAGAATTCCAGGGCAATAACTGCCAATCTTAGAGATAAAACAGTTCTCTCATTAAGCAAAGATTTACTGCTTAGAATGTCTTTGTTCCATTTCCATAAGGCCTTGCTCACTTTCACGCCTTTTGCCTCAGCTATTCCCTGCACTTCCCTTCATGCCCCCGATATGATATTCCCAATAAATAGTGTTCAGTTCAGAGAAGTCAGAGTCTTAGCCACGAGACCTCTGACATTCCTGGACCCTCATACACCATATTACTGTTGTCCTATTGTCTTTTATCCTTCACCGTACATTTGCCCAGAAGATCCGGAGACTGGCCAGCCACACACCCCCATAGAAAGAGACTAGGTTCTTATAAAATTAATCATACTCTTACCATACAACATAGCAATTGTGCTCTTTGGTATTCACCCAAACAACTTCAAGAACTATATCTACAAAAATGTACCCACGAATATTTATCAGTTTAATTAGTCATTGCCAAAATTGAGAAGAAACCAAAATGTCTTTCAGTGGGTGAATTGGTAAGGAAACAGTGGTACATTCTAGGCAATAGAATATTATTGAGCCCGAAAAAGAAATGAGCTATCAAGCCAGGAAAAGACATGAAGGGACAATACACATATTGCTAAGTGAAAAAAGCCAATGTGAAAAGTTACATACTAATGATTCGAACTGTATCACAGTCTAAAAATGTCCATGAAAAGATCAAGGGTTGCCGGGGATTAGAGAAGAGGAATAGAGGGATGAATAGGTACAGCACAGGGATTTTTATGGCAGTGCAATTATACTGTATGATACTGTAATGCTAGATACATGTCATTACACATTTGACAAGACCCACAGACTGTACAATACAGTAGCTCATCAACTGTAACAAATGTGCCACACTATATAAGATGTCAATAGTGGAAAATGTGTGTGAGGGAACCAAGACTTTATCTCTGAACCTTCCATTAAGTTTTTCTATAAACATAATACTGCTCTCAAAATGAAATTTCTTAATAGGAAAAGGTGCCTGACCCTAAATCCTCAATGTCACTCTTTAATGAAAGGTATAAAGGTGGCATGTTACCTTATCAGGAAAGTCAACAAGGACAACACCAGACTGTTAGAACCCTCCAGAAAACTTCATAGCAAAAGCTCCCAAAAGTTTGGACTGTGTCCAGGGTCCTCAAGACCAACTCCAGGTTTGGAAATTCACTAGGACTCACAGGACTCAGCACATAGCCACAGTCACAGTTAAGATTTACCTCAGTGAAAGGATACAAAGAGAAATCAGCAAAGAGAAAAGATATTTTGGTGAAGTTCAGAGGAAATTAAGTATAAGCTTCCAAGAGATCCCTTAATGGTGTCACACAGGACAGACTTAATTACTCCTTTGATGAGCTGTATAACAACACAGGTAAAAATGCTACCTGCCAGGCAAACTCATTAGAGACTGAGTACCCTAAGTTGTTCTTGAGGCCTAGCATGTACCAAAATTCTAGGCTCTCTGAAGAAGTATAAGCTAATAAACTATGTTGTTCTGTGTAAGTCACATTGTTTGTACAGGCAGCTCATATGCAATGAGCCACTCTTACCATTTAGAGAAACTTTTATATCAGTGTAGGGAACTGTTTAACAGTCAAGTTTCCAGATGCCAGCCAAGGGATACTCTCATAGATAGGCCTTTCTAAGCACAGCAATCTCAGTTCTGTGATGTTAACTCTTTTCTGCACAAGAACCCTGGCAGAGAATGAACAGAAATGGAAGAAAACAAAAGTAGGCAAAAGAAAGATGGTAGAAGCCCCCAGACTTAATTCCAATTTGTAGAAAAGAAGTAGACTTTTTCTGCTGTACAATACTAACTCTATCCATCACTGAAGCTCATGACATACCACCTTCAAGATGGAGACCCACTAACCCAGGTATCAGGAGATGAGCCCAATCTGTGTGACACTGGACAAGATGGTTTCTAATAACCTTGTATTAGTCCATTTTCTGTTGCTATAATAAAATACCTCATTCTAGGTACTTTATAAACAAAAGAGATTTATTTAGCTCACAATTTTGGAGGCTGAAAACCAAGATGAGGCCGATATATCTGTTTAGACTCTAGTGAGTAGATGGGTGACCACATGGCTAAGAAATAGACAGGGAACTGGCTACATGCAGAAGGGAGAGTTCACTTGGTAAGATAGGAAACAAGAGAGATTCAGCTCCCAGGCTCACTCTTTTTATAAGCACTTGCTCTCATGGAATCTAACTGGGGCATCCAGAGAACATTAATCCCTTCTGAGAATAGTGTCCCCAGTGACCTAACCACCTTCCACTAGGCCCTGCCTCCTTAAAGGTTCTTCTCCACACCACCACATCAAGGACCAAAATTCTAGCACATGAACCTTTGGAGGACATAGTCAAACTATACCCAAATTAAAGCAAACATTTATAGCTCATGTTTATGATCTTATTCTATCAAGTGTCTATTTTCATGCTTGAATCTTCAATGTTTTCATCTTTTATTGGCTCTCTTATCCAGCACATAGATCCTCTCCACCATGAAAAAAAGTCTTAATGAGTTCATTCCTTCCTTCTCATGCCCAATGCCATTCTTCTGGCTCAGATCCCCTATTGTAGTTCATTGCAAAACCTACTGGTTTTCCTGCTTTCTAGTCCTTCCCTGCCAGTTTAAGATTCCTAAAACAGAATTCTACTCAAGTAGTCTGCATGACCAAAAGCCTTCAACATTCACACTGTCAACAGAATTAAACTAAACACTTGAGCCTGACACAGCACAGTATGGACTCACTTGCCTGATCCTGTCTTATCTTTCACTAGCCTCTGACTGTAATGCAACATCTGGCCAAACCATTTCCCAAAGTTCTCCATGCTTTCCATCCTAGGGGCCAGTGACCTCCATTTTAAAGATCAATTTCTCCATTTCTGTCTGTCAAACACTTTAGTATTTCTGAATGGCCATCTCAAATTCAAAAAACAACATTCTTCCACAAAGGCAATTTCCCACATCCAAATATAAGTCTTCAATTTTCCACTTCCTCATCCTGAGAACACTACCATATACATACATACATACATAAATACATGCATATATATATACACACATATACATATATGTATATGTGTATATACATATATATGCATATGTGTGTGTACACATATATGTATATGTGTATATATATGTATATATGAGTATATATATACACACATATACATACATATATATGTATATGTGTATATGTGTGTGTGTGTATACACACACACACACACACACACACACTTCAATTCACAAACTTGACTCTTCCCATGATTCTGGTTGCAAACTGAGTTGGATGAGAGCGCAATCAAATTCAGTGGTTAGGTTCGATGCTCACCTTATGGGGAAATTTGACTTGGTTCTTGTCCAGTTCAGTTTGCAACCAGAATCATGGAGAGAATTGAGTTTGTGAATTAAGGCTTATCTATCTATCTATCTATCTATCTATCTATCTATCTATCTATCTCACATTCTGCTTGTTTAATAGTAATGTGTATTCTTATCTGAACATCCTAACTGTAAGCTGCAGAGGAGCAAGAACTTTGTCTTACTGCTTCTTTACTCCTGCTGCAGCCAGCATAGTGATAGACAAGTGATAGGTAAGCACTCAGTAATGACTTATTTCAACTACAGCCACTATATGTCCCATTTATAAGCAGCTGTCCCACCAGTCCCCCACCCAATAAAGGTAAGGATTTATGTCGGGAAAAATGTAAAAGATCTGCTCCTGGTCTACCAAATAAAACACTAGTTTAACTCTATCCTCCTGTGGCATGTGGAATTAGAGCCTCAGAGACATGAAATTACAAATGACTCTGGAGGTCACTGAGTGCCAGTCTTCCTTTTACACACAGAAGAATTGAAGCCATAAATGAAGTATCTTATCCAAGATCACACAGGGAGATAGTGGAGTAGCTGGCTCAAGAACTTAGAGGGCCTGAGTCCCAGGCAACAGTTTTAATGCAGATGCTGATGGCACAGAGTTCTCTGCTGAGACTGGATGGGGAAAGCCTTGCAATCGGAAAGCATCACTATTTCTGAGGCCGAGCTGGCAATGGGAGGAAAGGGCAGGCTTTGTGAACATACCTCTTGTAACTGAGATTCTTTCTTTTTAGATGACAAATGTAAGTGCCGGTCCAATAAAGAATAAAACTTCTCACCATCCTTTTCAAATTTCTTTTTCCGCTCCTAGATGTGAGAGACAAAGCACAGATTGAAGTCCGCCATTTTAATTCTATGTGCTTGGAAATGAGAATGAAGGAAACAGTGTCTCGTTTCATGTGGTTAATTCCTCTAGCTCCTAGGAAAAAAAAGAAGTAAACAATAATTTTCCTTTACATTGGTCTCAGCAATGTTGACCTCCTCAAATATAACCCTAAACCTTTCTGCCTACAGAAAGGCCAGTTTTCTGCTGGCACAGTTCAAGGCTCTGGGATCTTCTGCACAGAAACTAACATTTAACAGTTCCTCTGTGGTAGACACCATTTCTTGTCCCTCCACTATTTTCTATATGCATTAATCATTCATTCAATATTTTTTATTCATTGTTTGTTTGTTTGTTTGTTTAAGGCAGAATCTTGCTATGGAGTTCAGGCTTGCCTTGAACTCACTATGTAACTCAGGCTGGCTTCAAACTTGTGATTTTCCCACCTCAGCGTCTTGAGAGCCGAGATTACAAGCCTACATCACCAAGCCCAGTTCATTCAATTTTTTAACAAGGAACAGAAGAGTGAACTAAATACAACCTGGAAAGGTTTATCTGCAGTGCATTCAGACTGCCTAATAATAAACATTTCCAAGACAACAGGAACCTGGGACTGCCTCTTCGAATGAACTCTTTGGTATCACTTAAGGATTTCAGTACTGCATATTAAAAGCTGAGATTTAACGATGGGAGAAAACAATCCTGGAAGATTTAGCTGGAAAGCAAGAGCTGAAAAGATTTATGCGGGGGAAAAGAATCAGCATTCATTCTCCTTAGGTACAAAATATAATTAAGTTCTTTGCTGCTCAGCACAAGTGGAACTCACACAGTCTCCAAAGTAACATTAACAATGCTCATTTGTCACAGACTATTTCTGACATTCTGCAATCCTCTCAGTACCAGTCTGTGTAATCCATGAAAACATCTTGTGTGGTCTGATAGGAAATCCAAACTCACTGAGCAGCAATGCCAGGTACTACAAAAGGCACAGCAAGGGAACACACAAACAAAAAGAGAAGAAACCCGCCACCTATAGTTTATTGCTACATGTAATTTATTGCTGAACTGGAAGCTAAGTCAGAGCAAAGTGACCTCTAACCTGTAAGAAATATACTTTTGCCAGACATGGTGGTACGCACCTGTAATCCTGTCACTCTGGGAAGCCAAGGAAGGAGGATCTCATGTTCAAACCCAGCCTGGGCAGCTTAGTGAGACTCTGTCTCAAAAATAAAAATTAAAAAGGGCTGGGGTGGGGGCTGGTGAGATGGCTCAGCGGCGTAAGCGCCTACCTGGCAAGCGCGAGGGCCCGAGTTCGACTCCCGGTACCCACATACGAAAAAAGGGGCCGGTGATATCGCTGGCGCGCAAGGTCCTGAGGTCGACCCCCGGTACCCACACACACAAAAAAAGGGCTGGGGATGTAGGCCCGCATTCAATCCCCAGTACAGGAAAAATATATACATATATACACTTTTTACTAGAGTTATTTTCCAATGGAAGGACAAAAGAAGGGAAGAAAAACTGACATGTCAAGACAAGCACTGTGATGTGAAGAAATTTAAGACTCAAATAAGGTGAACCAACTTATTAAAGGTCACATAATCTACAGAACTGTCTAACTCTTTTCACACAGTCAAATATATCCCAGATGATATGGGAGGAATAACACTCAGAGGACCTATAACTAAATAATTGCAGTACCTTGTGAATAAAGCTCAGATATGCCCATTGCCTTATCCCTGATTAAGATACCAAATCACAAGAGGTGGAGATTTTCAAACAAAACATCGGTAAGAAAAACTGTTCCTCCAGCTGCTAAATCAAATAAAAGTGTCAATTATTTGAGGAAAGCACGGGAGCCAGAAAACCTTAGTGCCTTTGCCAGGAACAGTTAAAGTGTTGTGAGCCTACTTTTCCTACACTTTTATTTTTAAGGAAAAACTACGAGATATAATTTACGTCATAAAATTCACCCCTTTATACAATTTAATGGTTTTTAGTATATCCACAAAGTTGTGCAACTATCACTGGTATCAAATTACAAAATATTTCCCTCACTCCAAAAAGAAATCCCATACACACTAGTAGGTTCTCCATTCCTTCATAATAACACTTTCAAGAAGCCATCCTACTCGCTATCTCCATGGATTTTTCTACTGTAGCATTTCCATATAATCAGAATTGTGCATTATAGCCTCTTGTGACTGGCTTCTTACACTTAGCATATCTTCAAGGCCCATCTACACTAACGTATCAGTGTATTATTCCTTCTGTGACTCAATATTCAACTGCATGTGGTACACCCACATTTTATGAATTCAGTTGATGCACATTTGGGTTATTCTTTTTGGATTTTATGAATAATGCTAGTATGAAAATTCATATACTAGACTTGCTACGGTTATGCTTTTTTTTTGGCATATACCTAGAAGTGTTATTGCCAGGTAATATTAAGTCTCTTTATCTCCCTGAGTAACTGCTAAACTATGTTCCCAAAATGGGTATACATTCCCAAAGGCGATAAACGGAAGTTCCAAATTCTCCATAACCTCACCAATACTTACTACTACCTATCAATTATAACAACCCACTGGAAGTGAAGTAGTTGCTAAGGTTTGATTGCATTTTAAAATTCCATTCAATTTGAATATGATGTTATATATTTTCTTTTTTTTTATTTCACTTTTACAATGCTAAGAATGGAACTCAGGGCCTTGTACATGCTAGGCAAAGCAATGTGCCTCTAAACTATCCCCCCCCCCATTACATAACTCTTCATGTGATTATCAGGCTTTTGTAAATATTCTTTGGCAAATGTTTACTATCCTATTTTATTCATTTTTAAAAAGAGGTGATCTATCTTTTTCTGACTGAGTTATGAGAATTCATTATATATGAAGGGGATTAGAGGTACATCAGAGGAAAGAGGAGTAATGTGGATGAAAATGATCAGACTATGTTATATGCATGTAACACTACACTAAAACAACAAATCTCATTTTTCTGTGCTACTAATATGCACTGATAAAAAAGGTAAAAACGTTTAACTTTTGTGCTTGCTTTATAAGTTACACATTCCAGGTAAACACTGGGTTCACCCATAAGCCAACCTTCCATGGAAAAAGCACTGTGGGATCTGTATAAAGGAGTGCTTGTGCATGCTTGTGAAAAAAAAAAAAAAACAAGAATGATTCTGCAATGTACTTGGGAGTACAAAATTATATTTGAAGCACTGATTTCATTTTTTTAGATGATATATACACTATCTCTTGTCTGTCTCTGTGTGTCTGCTATCGGTCAGTTTGTCTATCTCTGTCTTTCCCTCTGTCTGCAGCTTCCACTGAGAATTTCTTAATTTTAATGTAACTCATTTCTTATTTTTCCCAAATGTATTAAGTGTCATCTGTTCAATTTGACAAATATTTTCCTGTTTGAAGACCACAGATATGTCCTTTATTTCCTGTTTATGATATTTTATATTTAAAAAGTATATTAACAATCCATTCAAAATAGATTTGAAGTGTGGCTAGTGATTTAGCTTTTCTCCAGCTAACTAATGACATTAAATTTACTCTGAAACTAGGAGTTCATTATGTATGTTCTTTTTTCTTTCTTTCTTTCTTTCTTTCTTTCTTTCTTTCTTTCTTTCTTTCTTTCTTTCTTTTTTTTGTGGGTACCGGGGGTCGAACTCAGGACCTCGCACGCCAGCAGGCACCCGTGCCGCTGAGCAGTATCACCGGCCTTTTTTTTCCTTTATGTGGGTTCTGGGAGTCGAACTCAGGACCTCGTGTTTGCCAGGCAGGTGCTTATGCTGCTGAGCTATCTCACCGGCCCCGTTATGTATGTTCTGAATACTACATTTGCAAGTATTTTCTCCCATTCTTTAGACTGTCTAGGCATTCTCTTTTCTTTTTTATTAGTGTATTTTTATGACACACAATAATTACAGTCATACTGGGGAATTGGTGTATATACATATCATTTTGTGATAATTTTTACTCCCCATTTCTCCCACTCTGCCCTCTCCTTCCTTCCTTACAATCTCCACAAATTCCCTAACTCCCTATTTCCTATTGTCTATCTTTTATTGAACTCTTTAAATTACTTATATTATGGGTCTTTCACATTACAGAAACCATGTGATATTTAACCTTCTCTATCAGATTTATTTCACCTAGCATTATGATCTCAACATCCATCCATTTTCCTACAAATGACTCAAATTTATTGTTCTTTCTGGTGAGGAATATATATATATATATATATATATATATATATATATATATATATATCACATTTTCTTCATCCATTCAACTGTTTATGGGCCAGTTCCCTAATTTGCCTAATGTAAATAGTGCTGCTACAAAAATGGGCTTGTGATATAGCTCAGCGGCATAAGCACCTGCCTGACAAGCGTGAGGTCCTGAGTTCGACTCCCAGTATCCGCATATAAAAAAAAATGGGCTTGCATTTATCACTATAATATGAAGACTAACTCTTTCAGAAAGACACCCAGAAGAAGTATACCTGGGTAAAATGGAATCTCTATTACTAATTTGAGGAATCTCCATACTGATTCTGTAGTGGTTTACATTCGTACCAACAATGTAGAAGTGTTCCTTTTTCCCCACAACCTCACCAGCATTTGTTGTTTTTTGAGTCCTTGATGATACCCATTCTTACTGAAGTAAGATGGAAACTCAGGCTTGTTTTGACTTGCATTTCTCTAGCAGCCAAAGATGCTGAACATTTTTTCATTTACTTACTGGCTTTTTGTACTTCTTCTTTTTAGAAATACTTCAATTGCCCATTTTTTAATTGAGGTTTTTATTTGGGGGAGGGGTCTAATTTTTTGAGCTTTTTATATACTATTCTAGATATTAGTCCTCTGAGGAATAATTGAAAAAAAATTAATATTTAGTAGGTTGTCTCTTCACTGTGCTGTTTGTTGCCTTTGCTGTATAGAAGCTTTTTAATTTGATAAAATCTAATTTGTTGGTTCTTGGTATACCTTGTAGAACTGGGTTTCTATTCAGGAAGTACTTACCTAAACCTATGTCTTCAAGAGTTTCACCAACTTTATCTTCCAGCAGATTGTTTCTGTTTTTATGTCTAGGTTTTGATCAATTTTGATTTTAGTACAGGGTGAAAGATAATGGATTTAGATTCATTCTTCTGCACAAGTATAATCATTTTTGCCAACACCAATCATTAGTCTATTCTCCAACATATATTATTGACCCCGGCTCAACAATCAGAACGCTGAAGATGCATAGCATTGTTTTTGTAACCTCTGCTTTATTCCATTGCTCAATATGTCTGATTTTGTACCAGTATCATGCTAATTTTATTACTATACCTTTGTAGTATAACTTGAATTCCAGCACTGTAATGCCTCCTACATTTCTCTTATTGCTCAAAACTGCTTTGGCTGTTCAGTCTCTTTTGGGTCCATATAAATTTTAAGACTGATTTTTCTACTTCTGTGCTAAATGTTTATGGCATTTTATTGGACTGCATTAAAAAATACACAATTTTTTTTCTTTTTTCCCTCTTTCTTCTTTACTAGTGCTTTTCCTTTCTCATTTTTTATTTTTTTAATATTTTTTCTGTGAGTTTTGTTTTTGTTTGCCATATTTTTCTTTTTTCTCAATTTTTTCTTTTATCTGCTTTTTCTTGTTTATTCTTTTGTATTACCTTTATCAAATTCTACAAATATCCTTCTACTCCTTAATAGGATCCTATGTCTCACTTTTCATTCTTCCTTTTCATCTCACATTTGTGAAATTCTCAAATTTTTTCATTCACTCTCCTGTTCCCAAACCTTTACATCTTTAATACTATAACCATTAAGCTTTATTAATCTTTAGACAGTTAACTAAATGTTACTACTGTTGAATGTTTTTCTATAGGTAGTACAAGTATAGTTGTCCATTTAGTATATATTTGCTGTTTATCAATAATTGGTTACTCTTACTGTTTATACTATAATTACAGATATCTCTGATATGGTTAAGGGTGGTACATTATTGGTTCTTCTAGTATGTCAATGTCCAGTTTGTCTTGGATGAAACACTACCCAACAATATAGTATATACAAGAATCACATTTAATCTCCAGAGAAATATACAGATCAAAAATCAAAGGATAGAAAATAATATTCCATGCAATGAGAACCCAGGAAAAAAGAGGAGCAGCTATCTTAAGACAAAGTGCACTTCAAACCAAAATTGATCAGAAGAGGTAAAGAAGGTCATTACATATTGGTTAAGGAAATAATTCAATAGGAAGAGATAACAATGATAAACATATATGAACCAAACACTGAGTGTCCAAATTCATCAAACACTACTAGACATAAATCAGATAAACACCAATTGAATGGGGGACTTCAATACCCACTGTCACAAATAGATCAACTAAACAAAAAGTCACAAAGAAACATCAGATTTTTACCAAACCTTGGAACAAATGGGCTTAAAAAATATGTTCAGAGTGTTCCATCCAACAATAGAATACACAATTTCTCAGCAGCAGATAGGACTTTCGGCAAAATAGGCCACACGCTAGCCCATACAGCATTCTTATGTAAATGCAAAACAAAATTATCCCATGCATATCATCAGATCATTGTACAGTGAAACTAGAAATTAATGGCAAAAGAAACCACAGAAATTATGAAAATTAATGGGAAGTAAAAATACTATCATGAGTAATCAAATGTTCACAGAGAAATCTAGGAAGAAATTAAGATAGTTACTAGAATCAATGCCAATGCAACATAACAGAAATTAGAGGACACAACGAAAGCTATCCTAAGAGAAAAGTTGATAGGTGTGAATTTCCACATCAGAAAGCCAGACCAAGTCCAAATGAACAATGTGATGATGTACCTAAAGGTCCTCAAAAAACGAGAACAATGCAAATCCAAACCCCGTACAAGAAAGGAAATTATAAGGATCAGAGCAGAATTTAATAAAAATTGAGACTAAAGGAACCAATGCAAAGAATAAATTAATCAAAGAGCTGGTTCTTTGCAAGAATGAACAAAATAGACAACCCCTAGCAAATATTACCCACCAAAAAAGAAAGAAAAGACAAAAATCTTCTATTATAATTGAAAAAGTAAAATCAAAACATATATCTGAAATCTAGAACATTATTAGTAACTATTTGGAAAACTTTAATAAATTGGAGAATCCAGAGGAAACAGATTCCTAGACATATATGAATTACAAAACCTGAACCAAGAAGATATAAAAACCTTCAACAATCCAATAACAGGCAATGAAATCGAAGAAGTAATTTAAAAATCTATCAACTAAGAAGACACAAGATCTGATGGATTCACTGCTGAAATCTATAAGAACTTCAGGGAAGATCTAATGCCCAAACTGTTCAAACTCTTCAATGAAATTGAAAGGGAAGGAGTACCCCCAAAGTCATTCCTGGACACTCGCTGCCAAACATTACTCTGCTACCAAAATGAGACAAAGACCGAAACAAAACTAAAAGCCAATCTCTTTCATAAACACATACCAAAAAGATCCTCAACATATACTGGCAAATAGGATTCAACAAATCTTCAAAAAGATCATACATCATGACCAAATAGGCTTCATCCTAGGGATGCAGGCATGGTTCAACATAAGGAAATCGGTAAATGTAATACATCATCTAAATACAAGCAAGGATGAAAATCGCATGGTCATTTCAATTGATGCAGAAAAGGCCTTTGACACAATCCAAAATCCATTCATAATAATAACCCTGAAGAAAATAGGTAGAGAAGACCCTATGTCAATCTGATAAGAGCCATTCTTGACAAAGCAATGGCCAACATCATATTAAATGGGGAGAAGCTGAAAGTGTTCCTTCTGAAATAAAAAACAAGATGTCTGCTATCAGCACTCCTGTTCAATATATTTCGCAAAACATGAACTAGAGTTATCAGGCAAGAGAAAAAATAAAAGGAATATGTAAAGAAAAGGAAAAAGTAACATTATCCTTATTTGTCAATGACATGATCCTCTACATAGAAGACCCAAAGAGTCCACCAAAAGACTTCTACAGCTAAAAACCAAATTCAGTAATGTAGCACAATACAACATCAACACAAAAAATCAATAGTTTATATTTACATCAACAACAAACTCACCAAGGAAGAAATTAGAAAAAGCAATATAGTTTACAATAGCATTGAGAAAAACTAAATACTTAGGAATTAACCTAACCAAGGAAGTAAAAGACCTCTACAACAAAATCTACAGCACTCTGTAAGTCAGTTGAAGAGGACATCATCAAATGGAAAGATATCCCCCACTTCTGGACAGAGAGAATCAATATAGCCAAAACGGTCATATTCCCAAAACTAATATCTGGATTTAATACAATTCCAATAAAAATAGCAATAGCATTTCTCACAGAACTAAAGAAAACAATCCTAAAATTCATATGGAACCAGAAGAGAATTAAAATAACAAAAACAATTCTGGGTAACAAGAGCAAAGCAGGAATCATCACAATCTGGGACTTCAAGAAATACTGCAAAGGTACAGTGAAAAATAAACAAACAAAAAGAGAATGGTTTTGGCATAAAAACAAAATGTGGATCAATGGGACAGTACAAATTATACAGAAACAACTTCAGGCACACTCAGCTACCTGATCTTTGACAAAGGAGTCAAAAAAATACATTGGAGGAAAGATGGCTTCTTTAACAAATAATACTTGGATAGCTGGGTAGCCACATGGAGAAGACTGAATCTACACCCATATCTCTCACCACGTACTAAACTAAAGCACAAAATGGGTCAAAGATTTAAATGTTAAAACAGAAACAAGGAATCCGATACAAGATAAAATAGGTAAAACTTCTGAAACCTGGGTATAGGCAGGACTTTCTGAACAGAATCCCAACTGCATGAAAAATAGTACAAAGAATCAACAAATAGGATTATGTCACATTAAAAAAAAACTCTGCACAGCAAAGGAAACCATAAACAGAGTGAAGATACAACCTATAGAATGGGAAAAATATTTTGTCAGCTATTTCTTGGACAGAGGACTAATGTCAAGAATATACAAAGAACTCAAAATAATTAGTCCATGCAAAATGAAAGACCCAATAAAAAACTAGAGCAACCACTATAGAAGTCAGTATGGAGACTCCTCTAAAAACTAAAACTAGTAATTCCATTTGGCCCAGCTATTCCCCTTCTAGGTATCTTCCTGAAAGTGTTAAAGATATCATATTATAGTGATAACATACATACCCATGTTTATAGCAGCATAATTCATAACATCTTGGAAGCAGCAAATATGCCCATGACAGATGAATGGATAAAGAAAATGTGGTATTTACAACACAACGGAGTACTACTCTGCCCTAAAGAAGGATGACCTTGAGTCTTTTGTGGGGAAATAGATACAACTTGAGACCATAATGTTAACTGAAATAAATTAGACACACAAGTTTAAATATCACATGACTTCACTTATATGGGAAACCCAAAATATAAAGAGCAAAATAAAAGAAACATTATAAGAAATAGGGAGATACATCTTTTGCAAAAGGGTAAGGGACCAAGAGATGGAAGGAAGAGAGAAGAAGGACAGGGGAAAGGGACAAAAAGAATTAAGATGTGTTAAATACATATATGAAGTCCTCACGAGAAATGTGATTATTATGTATTACATACATGTACTAATAAAAAAAATAAAAATTGAAGTAAAATGAGCCTTTCATTTCTGGAAGTATGGTAGATAAAATACACTGACTCTGTATTAAAGGTCTAAAATATTTTATAAAATATTCTTATTCTTTTAAAACTCAATACTATATGGCAAAAAAAAAAAAAAAAAAAAAAAAAAAAAAAAAAAGCAAGACCTATGCAGAGCCCCCAAAATAAAGTAAAACAAGAAGACCTGGAAAGGGATTATTTCTAAGGGTTTCTTAACAACCCTGCAGACCTTGAACTTTCACTTAGATAATCACTTATGGAAGAGACAACACAAAGCAAGCTTGAGTTTTCCCTTTTTCTTCTAAGCCTTCCAACCATCTGAAGTCCACCCCGTTTGAGGAGTTATATAGGAATCCAGTTTTGTATTTCCCTGTTTGGTGATTCAGTTTTCCCAAAAGCATCTACCAATTTTTCCAACCCCCACTAATTTACAGTATTTTAATTTTATATTAAATTAATATATACGTTGGCTTGTACCCTCTCATTCTATTTCACTCGTCTTCTCGTTGGGGGCCATACAGGATAGTTTTCACTCCTTGAATTAGTAGGATGTTTTGGTGCCTGGCAGGAAAAATCTCCCTTGTGTAGTTATCCTTTTAAGGCTGGTTCAGCTACCTGTGAACTTTTAAGATGTCCAAATGAATATTAGAATAAAATCCAACTAAATTTTAATTTATAGATTAATTTAACAAAATTAACATCTGTACAAAATGAAAATAAAACATTTCAGAGCTGATTTAAACTTATTTAAATTTTCTTCCATTTCCTTTAATAGACTAATTTTTTCTTCATTGAGGTCTTAAGTACTTCCACTAAAAATAAGTTTGCATATTTTATAGTTTTTATTGCTAATGTGACTGGTATTACTATTTATCATATTTACAAATTACAACAAGTGTTGAAAATATTGATTTTTATAGATGACTCTTGTAATTGCCATTCTGCCTAAATTTTCTATTAGACCTGGCACATTTAATGATGGAACTGATTGTTCTAGTTAAGTGGCTACCACATCTACAAATAAGGTCAATTTTTTAATTTCCCCCATATTTTTATACATTTAACTTTCTTATAGGAATGGAGAGACCCTTCAGAATTGGGCTAAACATTACTAGATAAATTGCATCTTGTCCTTTTTCTCATCTTAAGAAAAATGTATTTAAAGTTCTCCAATAAGTATGTTTGCTATGGATTTTTTTCACATAACCATTATGAGTTAAGGAATTTTCCTTTAGTTCTATTGTTTTTTATTGGCACATATTAATTACATAGAATAATGGGGGGTTGTTTTTGGTATTTTTGGTATTGAGGAGTGAGCCCAGAATCTTTGCAGTAAGCTACATCTAAAACCCTTTGTTAATATTTTTTGAGGCAGGGTCTCACTAAATTGCTAAGTTGCCCAGGCAACTTGAGATCTTCCTTCCTCAGCCTCCCAGAGTGCTAGGATTACAGGCATGCACCACCACACTGCAATCAAAATAGTGGATTTCACTGTGATATTTCATACTTGAATATAACATATTTCTATCACACCCACCTGTGACCCTCCTCATCCCTCGCTTGATCCCCTTCTTTTCGCTTTAATTCTATACTTTCTAAGATAAACATACAATTTTGCTTCTTTACATTAATAATGAGAAAAACTACCTTGCCTGATTTCCAAGGCTGATATTTTAAGAGAGGGAGATTCCTGACATAAACCCTAACTGATCATGATGTATTTTTTTTACCACGGAGTTCAGTTTACTAATATTTTATTAGAGATTTTTGCATCTATGTTCATACGTAAAATGGGCATTCTGTTTTTATTATACTTTCTATATCTCATTTTGTGATAACATAGGAACATTATAAAATGTCCTGTTTAGCTTTCACTGTTTTCCTATTTCCTGGAAAAATTAATTTTTCACTTAAAATTGTGATAGAATTCACCAGTAAAGCCAACCAGGACCAATTCTTGTTGGAGCATAAAGAGAAAACTAAATCTTTCACATTTCATTTCAACTTATCAGTCTTCTCAAAGTCTCCCTTTTTCTTTGTGCCAAATTTGGGCCATTTATATTTTTCTAGACACTTATTTCTCTTTTTTCAAATGTCTTAGCAAATGGCTGTTCATAATCTTTTGTCTTTTTAAAAATCTATTTTATATGTAATATTTCACTTATTGTATTCTATATCTTGCACTGTGTTTATTTTCATGTTCTCTTTCCTTGATCAGTCCTCCCAGTGATCTATCTGGTTATTCCTTTCAGTCATTTAAATTTGCTTTTATTTTGTTAATAATGTCTACTCCGGGGGCCGGGGATATAGCTCAGTGGCACAGCATCTGCCTAGCAAGCACGAGGTCCTGAGTTTGATTCCTGGTTCCCCCCACAAAAATAATAATAATAATAATAATGTTTACTCTGATTATTATGGTTATTATTGTATTTCTTTGATTTCTGCCCTTCAATCTTCACGCCTTACTATTTTGTGTAGGCTATAGTGTTGTTTATAGCCACATTTGTTTTTAAGCTTTCTTGTTAATGTTAAAATACTTAACATATTATATTTCTTCATCAATATATTCAAAGTAATGAACTTCCCCTCCATATATTGATATGTGCCCCACAAATGTTGATATATGGTGATTTCATCATTTCCTTCAGAAATACATGTTTTTTTAACCCAAACAATATTTAACATTATATTAGTTCTCAAGCATGGATTTTTCTAATATTTAGTATTAATTTTTAATTGTATTATCTTATGATAATTAAATAACCATGATAGTGATTCTTTGGAACTTTTGAGGCTTCTTTCATAGCCTTATACATGCTGTAATTTTGTGAATGTTCCTTGACTACTTGAAAGGAATATAATTCTTTGATCCTTAGATACAAAGTTCTATGTGTTCTACGGGTATGCAACAGCTCAAGCTCATTGCATTAAGACTTTACTACTTATTTTCCTTTGCTATTATCATCACTTTCTGAAAGGGACATGTTAAAAAGTTCCAGTACAATTGCTGCTTTATCCATTTCATCCATTTCATATGTCAGGAATATATCTGTTATGGTGATATTAATGATACCAATAATCAAAACATCAAAATTTAAAATAGCCTAAATAAATTTATGATTAATTTATGTAATGGAACAATATGAATCTCCATTACAAATTATAATAGAAATGTATAAATATTAACCTAGATGTATATCTATGAGATACAACAGAAAAAAAACAGAAAAAAATGTTACAAACAGCATAACCTATGATCCTATTCATGTAATATTAAACACAATTATACAGATATATCTAAAGAGGGGGGCCGGTGAGATGGCTCAGCGGCTTAAGCGCCTGCCCGGCAAGCGCGAGGTCCCAAGTTCGACTCCCGGAACCCACATACGAAAAAGGGGCCGGTGATATCGCTCAGCGGCACGGGTGCCTGCTGGCGCGCGAGGTCCTGAGGTCGACCCCCCGGTACCCACAAAAAAAAAATAAATAAATAAATAAAAATAAAGAGGGGCTAGTATCCAGAATATTAAAAGGAAATATTACAACTTAATAGCAAGCACACTAAAACATGGGTAAAATTTAAATAAACATTTCTCCATGTCTCCATATATAAAATACCAATAAACATACAAAAAGATGTTCAACATCATTTATTAAAAATACAAATCTAAATCACAATGAGATACCATCACTTGCCTACTAAGATGACAATAATAAAAAATACAGAAAATAACAAATTTTACTAAGGATCTAGAGAAATGGAAAGCTTTTTGCACAGCTAATAGGAATGTGAAATGGTATACCTACCTTGATAAACATTTTTCCATTTCCTCAAAAATTTCAACATATAATTATCATACAACTCACTAGTTCATCTCATAAGTATATACACAAAAGAACTGATAACAGGGACTCAAACAGATAGTTAGTGGCTAATGTTTATAGCTATATGCACAACAGCCAAGAAGTGGAAACAACCCAAAAAGTCCACAGATGGAAGAATGAAGCAAAATGTTGTATATGCATAAAATGGATACTATTTAGTTATAAAAAGCAGGAAATTTTGATGTATGCCACAACACAGATGAACCATGAAAACACTATACTAAGTGAAATAACTCAGACACCAAGGGACAAATATATGATTTACCTTACATGAAACATCTAGAATAGGAAAATCTATACAAATACAAAGTACATTAGAGTTTCCTAGGGGTTGCTGGGTGAAGAAAGAAAGTATTGCTTAAATGGCACAGAGTTTCCACCTGGCTGGATCAAATGGTTTTCAAAATATGTAGTGCCTAGTGTTGCACATCATTTTAAATATAGTCAATATTGCTGGATTGAAACATAAAAATTATTAAAATATCAAACATTGTGTTATATACACTTTACCACAATAAAAAAATGCAAGGTCAGTGTCAGGCAGACCTAAACTCAAATCCAGGTTCTATGAATTACCAATTTTGTGACTTTGAAAAGTTTTCCCCATTAACTTTCAGATTTCATAATCTATAAAAAGGTCACAAAAATCATAGAGTATCTAATGGGATTATGTGAGGATTAAATGAGCCAAATGCATGTAACATGCTTATCACTGCATGTATCTGCCCAGTAAATGAGAGCTAAAGTTATTATCAAAAGACAGAAATCAATCATATCACTCTCCTCAGCTTACAAACTTCTATGGTTTCTCATCACACTTAGCATAAAATCCACACTTCTTACTGTAGCCTACAAAACCTGTGATCTAACTTTTGCCTACTTTTCCTACTACCTTTTATATTACTCTCACCCCCAGCGTTCACTCCAGATACAGTGGCCTTCTTTCAGCTCCTTAGCCAGACCACCAAGTGTGTTCCTACCTCAGGATATTTGCACTCACTGTTCTCCATGGCTAGAATTAGTCTTTCTCCAACTCTTCTCATGTATGGCTCTTTTTCAATACCCAGGTCACACCTAAAATGTTAGCTCTTCAGAGAGTTTCCAGTACGACTCTCTCTAAATTTACTCAGCACCAATCCCAATGCTACCAGTAACCTCTTATCAAATCACCCATTTTATTGTTTTTATAGCATTTACCACTATCTGAAGTTATCTTTCCAATTATTTGTTTAACACATGCCTCCCACCTTTTGGTATACAACTAGAATATAAATTCAAAACGAGCAGAAACTACTTCTGTTAACTGTTTATAAAGAATAGTTCCTGGCACATAGTGTGGCTAAATAAATACCTGTGAAACAATCAGTAAGTGAATACAAGAAGCAGAGTGGCAACCTCAGTTGCAGAACAAACATTAAACTCCTATCAAATATGACTACAGCATCAAGTTACTGGATAGTTACCACTTACAAGGGGTGATAAAAAAAACTATGATGTATGTTTAAATTTAAAAAAATACTTATTAGATGAGAAGACTCATTACCAAGTATGATGGGATAAGTGTGTTCAAAGTGAGGGGGAACATCTAACCCAAAAAGAAATTCATAGACTAAAAATCAGATGGGAACCCCAAAACAAGCTATCCTATTCCATGCAATGGGAACCTGAAAACAAGCTATCCTATTCTCAAAGTGGACTTTAAAGCAAAGCTGATCAAAAGGGACAAAGGACATTGCATATTAATTAACGGAACTATTCAATGGGAAGAGATAACAATTATAAACATAATATGCACCAAACCACAGTGCACCCAACTTCATAAAACAAACACTAATGGACATGAAATATGAGATAAACACCAATACAAATGTAATGGGAGAACTCAATACCCCACTATCATAAATAGACACATCAACTAAACAAAAAATTAACAAAGAAATATCAGAGTTGAACAAACTTTTAAAAAAATGTACTTAATAGATATCTACAGAGTATTCCACCCAACAATAGAATACACATTCTTTTTGCAACACATCATACTTTCTCAGAAAAAAAGACCACATACTAGCTAAATAAAGCATGCTTAAGTAAATGCAAAAGAATCAAAATTTTACATGCATATTATCAGATCACAGTACTATGAAACTAGAAATCAACAGCAAAAGAAACCACAGAAACTATGCAACTGTATGGAAATTAAATAACACACTCTTGAACAAAGTGAGGTGGAGTACTCTGAGTATTTTGAGAGGGATTAATGCAATATGCCTTTTACTGAAATGAAATTTTAAAATTTGAACATTCGCTATATTTTTGATCACCCTGCATTGATCAACCATTGATGACAATCTATCAAATAAATACCTTAAAGCATGTCCTTATCTACTTTACTCAGTGGATCCAGTACCATGTGACTTCTGGTTCTTTCCAAAGTCAAAATGACCATGAAAGGTAAATGTTTTGTATCGATTCAGGACACTAAGGTAGCTATGACACAACTAAAGACACTCACGAAAGAGGACTTCCAGAACTGCTTCAGAAAGTGGCAAGAATGATGGGATAAGTGTACTTGAAGTGAGGGAGAGTATTTTGAGCGGGATTACTGGCAATGTGTCTTTTACTGTAATTAATTCTTTTAATTTAAACATTCTTTGTTCACACCTCATTGAGTATCATTTGCCAATTGTTATATTATATAATTTACATGCATGACCTCTTTGAATCCTCATAAAAACCTCTGAAGGTTACTTTTCTCACTCCCATTCTACGAATGAGTAATAAGACTGAGGTTCAGACAATTAATTTGTCCAGAATTGCACAGATAAATTGTTGAGCCAAGATTCAAACTCAGATGTAACTCTAAAGCCCTTGTTTTTAAACCCAATACTGTATTAAGTTATGGAAAGCACACTAAACTAAATTCAAATTGTGTCTTTCCCAGTTACTATTTATATGTTACCATAAATGAAAACATGACCTTCCTAACTTTTGATTTCTGAACATGAAGCACGTAATTTTGTGAAAAGCTCACCATAAATTCTATAAGGAAAGATAACTTTGGAAATGTTTAAGGACATACAACACACCTCTAAACAAAATCCCACAGATACACAGTAACTGTAGACTTCATTCTACACCAAATACAAACTCCTTAGCCTGGCATTTAAGGTCATGCAGTCTCACCCTAATCTACTTCTAGTCTCATCTCCTGCACTCCTTATTTTCACCATATCACATGCCTTACTTTTTCGTACTGTGCTTTTTGACCATGTGATTTCCTGTACTTATTAATGCCCTGTCTCCAACATTTTCTTATTGAAATTTCAGATTCTTTGCTGGTTGGAAATTTCAGATTCTTTGCCCTCTTGCAAAGAGTGGAAGCAACTTGATATACCTATATAGGGTGAGCCTGGCTGCAGTTGTTGAGAACAGGCCTACCATGAGGCAGTGTAGACTGAGACACAAAATCATGTCAGAGTGGCTCTTAGCCTGATTTTGACTTTGTGTTCCAGCTGAGACATTGGGATTTCTACCTGGTTCATAAGACCCAGGCTCCAACTTTGCATCTCAGTTGAGCTCCAGACAAATTCCTATATTTCAGGCCCTCCACTAGCAATCAGGTCATCTAGATTATTCTACACCATCTTCATCTTTCCCATCACTGAACTGGACAACCTGTTCTCTACTAACAAACCATACTAAGGCAATCTCCATCTATGTAATGTCAACTCCTATGTACTTTTTGCTATAGGACTACTACCAATTGGGCCACCACTGCTACCATTGAACTACTACCAGTTGGGCCACCACTGTTACTAAGGCTGTGGTCTCTCCAGGCTTAGAGATAAAGATGGTGCTCTGTCTTTAACATGAGAAGGATGTAAGTGCTTTTCAATATGGAGGTAGAAAGAATTAGAAAAATCAAATGAAAGAGATAATATACAAAGCCCAAGTGACGAGATCACTCATAGGTTGGAGATGGGTGAGAATGCAAACATATGGAAGTGTGAGAGGAGTTTTGTAGAAATCTAGAAAATGAGTGGGTAAATGGTCACCTAACAGCATAGAGGAGTCATGAAACCATGGTCTTGTGATTGTTATAGTTACATACCTTTGAGCTCCTTGAAACCAAGGGCAGCATCCTATTCAACTCTTTATCCCTGGGGCTAGCATTGGAATAGATACCTACAAGGTGCTGAAGAAACACTTGTTAAATTAAACTATGGTATAATATAGAAAACCAAAGATGATACCAAGACAATCTAATAACGTATGAGTAGCTCTAATATACCATGCATAAGTTTACATACCTGGAGAGGATAAACATGACTCTTCATGTAATGGATACTTTTATAGCCTTCTAGCTTTGTATAAACTCTGCCCTCCACTTAGCAGATTCTTCACTCACACTCCACAGGATAACTCCAATTCATCCTTCAATATTACATTCACAAACCTCAATATGTCTTTTCTACATATTCCTCAATGCCCCTACATCCTAGGCTGGGTTTGGAGTCCCTCCTCTGCTCCCTTAGCATTGTGTACATAATGATATCACAGCACAGACGTCTCTGAACTATAATTGTCAATTTGCTTGCCCCGACTCTGAGTTTAGAGAAAGAATCATGTATCATTTATCTCTATACCCCCAAGATATAATACAGAGGATATACTTTGGATCAAGTAAGTACTCAGTAAATGTTGAGTGACAGAGATATCAGGAATGTGAAAATGAATAAAAATATAAGAAAGGAAAGGAATAGATGAATGGAAGGAAAGAAAGATAGGAAAGAGGAAGAGAGAATATTTGCTATGAACAAGATCATATGTAGTATATTAATATTTTAATCATTCTAGTATGTTTAATAACTACAAATACTGTCACTATATCATTTTTAATATGAGGATACTTTACTACAATTTATATGCACTAAAATTATTCTAGAAAAACATAATGAGAATGTTTTATTTACTTCTCTTATTGTTAGGACAAAATACCCAACACCTACAATTTAAGGAAGAAGAGGTTTATTTTGGCTCACAGTCTGTAGAGGTTTCAGTTCATAGTCAGTGGCTCCAAGGCAGGGCGGCATGGCAGAGAAGAATAACAGTATGACAGACAGACATGGCAGAGGAGAGTTGCTCATGGCATGGCAGACAGGAAGCAGAGCATGTCAAGAGAGGGGCCAGGAAGGGCGATACAGCCTTCTACGCCACACGCCCAGTGACCCAAGTCTTCCAAGCAGAACCCGCCTACTCATAGCAAGTGAGCTATAAGCCCCATAATCCAATCACCTCCATAAACTCACACACTTGAGCATATCAGGCCCTTGGGGGGACATCTAGATATAAACCATAACAGGGAACGAATCATCAAAGCATTAAGGCTGTAAGCAAACTATAATTTTCCTTTTGATTTCTAGTTTTGCTTCTTAAGCATAAATTCAGCATTCTCTCATACAGATTATTTTATCTATGCTAGGTAGCTACAAATATAGTGACTAAGCTTGTACCCAGGCTTAGCTCTAAGAGGAAAGGTACTGGAACCAAACTTCAAGACCCCATAGTCCTATAAAAACAAGAGATGTACCCCAAAAGCTCAGTGTTCATTTCAGTTGTAAGTTAATTATTGTGGTAGCAATGTTCTTTACAAACAGAGTTATAGTTAATTAAGAACAAACTGCCCATGGAGATTATTATTTTTATATCTGCTTTTTAAATATTTCTTTCTTTCCTTCCTTCCTTCTTTTTCGATTTAATATATTGAAGTAATACTGATGCAAGAGCAACTGTCCAATCAAAAGTCTGTGTATAATGAGTTCTGTACAATCTCACCATGAGTACATGCTATAGATGAGCAGCTGGATTGGGGCCACTTGAGGACCACACAAAACGCCTAGAGAATACCATATCCAGGCAGATGGAGCAACAAAATTCTGTCCTAGCTGGATGAGGTTACCATAAATTGCCAAAGATTTAAGATATTGGTTGTGGTTCAGCAAATCTCCCTTCTATGTAGTGAAGAGGTTCTTTCTCCGGCCAAACAAAGCTATGATCACTTGGGCTGGCAAGACCAGCTGTGGAGCTGACAGCTGTTTTCTTTCCTCCCCCACTTGAAAGAGGATGTGACCTTATATAACCTCTTCCACCCACTTGCATCAGTCCTTGGGATCCCAGCATGCAGCACAGGCAGTGCTGTTAGCTCTGTGTGGGTAGTGTATCAGTCTTTGCATAGGAGGGTGACAGTTCTGTCAACAGGATAGAGGACTTCAGCACATAGCAACATATTATGGCCCTTCTTTACAAGGGCACTCCAGAAAAGATTTAGTAACTTCTGAATGGGAGTCAAGAGAAGAAATGACAAACACAACAAATCAGAAAACTAAAAACTAGAATGCAAGATCCGCCTTCAATGGTGTATACAAAATTCAAATTCATATTGTTTTTTGTTTGTTTTCAGTACTAGAGACTGAAGCCAAGGACTTGTGCATGCTAGGTAAGTGCTTTGCCACTGAGCCACACACCTCCAGCTCCTCAACACTATTTTAAGTTAAGGATAAATGTAGGAAAAAGGAAATGTCACAGTTCAGCAAATTCACAGAGAGCCAAGACACTTGGAGTCCCTGGCTCTCAATCCCTGCCCTGAGGAAATCTGCTTCACCACTCTTTCCTTGTTTCAGAGAAGGCAATACCAAATGGTTCTACAGATTGTTCAAGAACAAATCAGACAGAGAAATCAACCAAACTAAGCTTTATAAACCTTGTAAGGCTTAGCTTATAACCTAAAAGTTAAAAGAATGTTTATGAATTACATCTTGAAATTTTATAAAGGTAGTTCACAGAAATGGAACAAATGTTTCAGTGTCAAGCATGATTCATGTACTATCTCATTTAATCCTCACAACTCTGTGAGGTAGATATAATTATTGTCCACATTTCATAGTTGAAAACAGGGCTCAGAGAGGTGAATTAACTCACTGCTTGTCATGGAACTAGTAAGTAGTGGAACTGGTCTGTTTAGTTCTGCTGTCTATGTGCTGTGATAGTGCCAGTACGACTGCAAAGTACACTGATTAAGGGCATACACTCTGGGTTCAACTACATGGCTGCTCCTTTCAGGTACATGGCCTTTCAGAAATTATCTAGCTTCCCTGTACCTTAGGGTTTTGTTGTTGCTGTTCTTTGTTTTGGTTGTTTGTTTATTTTAACCTATAAAACAGAAATAAATGAGTCTGTACCTCATAGAGTAGATTTAAGGATTAAATAATAACATTTGTAAAGTACTTAGAAGAGAACCTGGCAAAAAATGAGTACTACATAAACATTTGACAAATAAACTAGTACAGATATTCCCCATTTAATGACCTACCTGTTTAACAACTCTTTGGACATATGACCAAGGCATGCTATTTGGACTTACAACCCGCTGCTCAGATTTATGACCCATCTTTTTTGTACAGTTCTGTACATCTTGTTTATAGAGCCTCAATGTCCTTTTCTGTATAGTACACCTTGTTTATACAGTAGTGCAATTTTGCTGATTTACTGTACAGCATAGTACTGTAGTTTTATGTTGTTATACATTACAGTACTGCACATAAGAGACATGCAAATAAAAGCAAAGTCATCAAGCCGGAGTTTCCTTTGACCATTTCTTTTTCTAAATATTGCAATGTACATACTATATACAGTTCCTCATTTAGCAACCAATTCAGCTAAGGACCTAGTCACAGGAATGGAACCGAGTCGTTAAACGAGGAGTGTACGTAGCTATAATACTGTGAAGTCAGGAGAATTCATGAGTTATATCTAGCCCTCTGTGTTGCTTCTAGGACTAATTCCACCAAATATATCATATAGAGACAGATGCCTCTTTGAAAGATGTCTGGGGACAGAAATACTACCAACTTTCTCTAACATAAAACAAACATTTAAATACTACTACAGGCAGAAAGTACTTCCACAGCTTGAACTTCAACCCTTCCTTTCAGGATTTTGGCCTCCTTCTTGTCTAATCGTTGGAACTAATGAAAATCAAATGAGCACAAGAATGTGGGAAATGGAATGGCAGTAAAGTAGCTTTAATTTCACGAGGAAAAAGGAACACTGAACTCTCTTTCCATCCTACCCGCCAATTTGTCCTCTCGTTCTGTAGTGATTAGGAAATACAAATCAAAAAAGTCCTCTAGGTTCCAGTTTCAATTCTTGGTTCCACATAGCTATTTGAACTTAGGCTAATTACTTCACCATTCCTGCTCTATCAACATTTTCTAGAAAATGAAAATACTAGATGAAGAGATTACACAGATCCTTAATGTTAAAATATCATGAGGGAAAAATGACTTGCACAAGGTCATATATCCAATAAGTATCTGGGTGAGGACTCAAGCCCAGATCTGCTAACCATATTCCTTGTATCAGCCAGCTCTCTGTTGATGAAACACAATACCCAACAACTACAACCTAAAGAAGGAAAGGTGTAATTAGCTCACATTTCAAGGCTATCATCAGCCAGCTTCAAGGCAGAAACATGATAGGGAAAGGAAATGGAGGAGCAAAGCCGCTCATTTCATGGGAGCTGGGAAGCAGGACAGGGAAACAGTGCCAGAGAGGAATAGATGAGGGACCACATATACAGCGGTACCTCGGTTCATTAACTTAATTTGTTCTATGATTTTGGAAAAGATGGCCATGTTTGTGTTTGTATGGGAAAGATGGTCACAGTCTTGTTTGTCACCTGATGCAGAGTTTGCAAAACAAAACCAAAATTTTGCCAAATGTTTCTGTTTGTGAACCAATTGTTCACAAACAAAATCATTCGTGAACCAAGGTAGCATTGTAGTACCTAAGGTGACACCTCTATAACCCACCCAGCCACACCCCGGAACAAACTGCTTTACTAATCTAGTAGGGCATTTCTTCTTTTCTTGTCTTTAGATTTTTTATTATTTTATTTTATTAATACATGTTCACAGTACATGAAGTTTACATTCATCTTGGGGAATGGGTACATGTACATTTTTCAGCTTTTTTTTTAATACCCTTCCTTTTCCCACCCACTTCCCTCTTGCCACCTCTAAATCTGCTTTTCCATTTTCATTCTTGTTACTATTATTCTTAGCTCATGCTTATAACATATAATATTTACATTCATTGAGGTTATTAGATTCCTGTACATGGCATATCTTAATTCTTCTTACTTCCCCTTTCCCTCCTACTCTCCCCTCACCCTTGGTCTCCTGGACCCCTTCCCATTTGCAAGAGATCTATCCTCTTGTTTCCTTTTTTCTATCCTTTATTATGCTCTTTCTTTGTACTTTGCCTTACTCAAATGAGAGATACTATATGGTATTTAAGCTTGTATGTCTAATTTATTTCACTCAACATTATATTTCGAGGTGTATCCATTTTCCTACAAACGTCTCAAATTTTCTTTATAGCTGAGTAGTACCCCATTATATTAGTGAGACCACATTTTCTTTACCCATTTGTCTTATGGCATATAGGCTACTTCCAGGATTTAGCTACTATGAACTGTTCTGCTATATACATTGGTATGCATGTATTGCTATACTATGATGTCTTTAGCTCTCTGTGGAAGATACCTAGAAAGGGAGTAGCTGGGTCATACAGTATTTCTAATTTCAGTTTTTGGAGAAATCTTCATAGTGATTTCCATTATGGTTGTACTAGTTTACATTCCCAACAACAATGAAAGAGGGTTCCTTTTTCACCACAGCCATACCAGTATTTTTTATTCTTTGATGTTTTGATGATTGCTATTCTTTATGGTGTAAAACAGAATCTTAGCATTGTTTTGATTTGTATTTCTCTAATGGCCAGAGTTGTTGAACATTTTTTTCATGTTTGCTGGCCATCTGTACTTCTGAAAAGTATTTGTTCATTTCACATGCCTATTTCTTAATTGGTTCTTTTATTTTAAGTGGTCTATTTTTTTTGAGTTCTTTATATATTCTAGATATTAGTCTTCTGTCTGAGGAATAAATGGCAAATTTTTTTTCCCATTCTTTAGGTTGGCTCTTCACTCTACTAATTGATTCCTTTGCTGTGCAGAAGCTTTTTAATTTGATGTAATCCCATTTGCTGATTCTTGCTGTTATTTCTTGTGCAACTGGGGTTCTGTGTAGAAAATCCTTTCCTGTACCTCTGACTTCAAGTATTTTCTCTATTTTATCTTCCAGTAGGTTCAATGTTTCTATTTTAATGTTTAGATCTTTGATCCATTTTTATTTAAGTACATGGTGAGAGATATGGGTCCAGTTTCAATCTTCTGCACAAAGATAACCAGTTTTCCCAGCACTGTTTGTTGAATAGACTATCTTTGTTCTAATGTATGCTTTTGACCTCTTTGTCAAAGATCAAATAGCTGAACGTGTCTGGGGATCTTACTGTATCCTCTATTCTGTCCCATCAATCCACATGTCTGTTTTTGTGCTAGTACCATGACGTTTTTATCACTGTTGCTTTGTAGTATAGCTTGAAGTCAGGTATTGTGATTCTTCCTGCTTTGCTCTTGTTGCCCAATTGCTTTTGCTATTCTGGGTCCCTTCTGGATCCATATTAATTTTAGGACTGTTTTCTCTAGATCTGTGAAGAGTGCTGTTAGTATTTTGATAGGGACTGCACTCAACCTGTGTAACAGTTTTAGGAGTATGGTTCACTATATTGGTTCTCCCTATCCAAGAACAGGGGATATCTTTCCATTTTCTGATGTCCTCTTCAATCTCCTTTTTCATAGAATTGTAGTCTTCTTTGTAGAGGTCTTTTATTTCCTTTGCTTAGGTTATTTCACTCAACATTATATTTCCAAGTGCATCCATTTTCCTACAAATGTCTCAAATTTTTCTTTATATCTGAGTTATTCCTGGTTATTTAATTTTTCTTGATGCTACTGTGAATAGCATGGTTTTCATAATTTCTTTCTTACTGAGATCATTATTTGTGTACACAAATGCTATTGATTTTTGTGTGTTGTTTTTGTATCCTGCTACATTGTTGATGTTCATCATTAATTTTAATAGCTTTTAGTGGAATTCTTTAGCTCTTCTATGTAGAGTATCATATCATCTGCAAATAATTATAATTTGAGTTCTTCCTTTCCTATACGTCCCTTTTATATCTTTTTCTTGTGCTAGGCATTTCTTAATCCAATCAAGTTGGCCTATCAGGATTATTGGTCAAAATTCACTCCTTTTCACCATTACCGAAAATCACATCTCCTTAAACCATACCTAATCTCCAAATAAAGACTACAGCAATTTCATAATTCTGCCTAATGTGTTATAACTATCCCGTGTACAACTAAAGAAGTGCAATAATCTCTTCTCCTGAAATTTCCAGCATTTTTTACAAGTCCAAGTCTCTTCTAAGACTGAAAGCAAACTCTTAGGTATGAACCTCTATTTAAAAAGTACAAAACAAGTTTCATAACCCCAAAATACAGTACCAGAGGAAAAACATTCCTATTCCAAAAGGGAGGAATGAGGGGATACAAAAAAAATCAGCCCAAAGCAAGACCAACACTCAGCAGGGCAAACATTAAATCCTATAGCTCCCTATATGGCATCCTGGGCACAGGGTAGTGAGATATGAGTTCCAGAGGTTTTAGGCAACCCCACCCCTATGCTCTTGCTGATTGTAGCTCACACAGCTCCTCTCTTGGGCTAGCTCTAATCTCATACTGCAGCTTTCCTCAGCAGACATTCCATGTTTCTGGTATCTCTGACTCCCTAGGGTCTCCAATGCAACTTAAGTTTTACTCTCACAGTTTCATGAACTGCGCTCTCAGGGGCTCCTTGCCTGAGCTCCCAGGTCTGTCTTTGAAATCTGGATGGAATCATCCCTGATCCCACATTCTGCATGCCAGAAAAACCAGCATCATGTGGACAATGCCACAATTAGCTGCCAACTCAAGCAGTACCCAGGCCCCTGTGAACCATTATGGCGGCAGACTCTGAGTGCCTGGAATGCTGAGCAGAGAAAAATGAATCCCAGGGAACAAATTCCATAGGCTCTCCTTCTGGAGCAGGCATCGCAGAAACTGTTTTCTCAAATGAAAGGTTTACATTTTTACACCCTTGAGTGTGTGATGGGTAGGGTCTTGCTGATTCCTGAGATGCCTTCAAGTCATCTTTTTTCTTGCCCCTGTACAAAGTATTTGCTTTGTTTTTAACACTATTAGTCTCTTTAGCAGACATACTTCCTTTGGCTCCAACTATACACATAGTTCTTTCTGAGCCAAATTTTAACTTTTTCAAATGATTCTGCTCTACCTTTTGTCTTGGATTCTCATTATAAATTTGGATAAAAGCAGCCAGCAGTACCCAGGCCATAGCATGAATGTACAGCTCTCTTGAATTTCCTCACCAGATTAATTGGTCCATTCACCTTAATTTCAGTATCCTGAAAAGTCTCAGGACATTGGGAAAATGTATAGAAATTTTCAGCCAAAATGTAATGCATATGGACTCTAGTCCAAATGTCAACGTGGTCATTGTTTTCAACTGAAACCTCCTGAGCTTAGCTTTCACTGTCCACATTCCTATCAGCATTCTGGCCCTCTGAGCTCCAACCACAATCACCCATCAGGCTCTACTTACAGCATTCTAAAGCTTCACTGGCCAGGATCTCCAAATCTTTTCAAATTCCTCCAGCAGATACATTCCAAAAGCTTCTAAACCACATGGTCAGATACAGTCACAGCAACAACCCCACTTCTCTGGTATCAATTTTCTGTATTAGTCAGCTTTCCTGTCACTGAGACACAATACCTGACACCCACAATTTAAAAGAGGAAAGGTTTAATTTAGCTCACTAATGAGAGGAATCAATCCATAGCCAGTGGGATCCTAGATAGGAACATCATGGCAGTAGGGCATGGCAGAGTAAAGGGGCTTAGTTCATGAAAGTTGGGGAGCAGAGCAGGGGTACAACACCGGTGACAAATGGGGAGGGACCATATATAGTACCCAAGGTCACACTTCCCTGACCTACCCAGACCCACCCAGGAGAATTAATGTCACAGTCCCCTTTTCACTACACCTCTTAGCCTCTATCAAAATAGACATTTTTTTTTTGTGGGTACTGGGGGGTCGACCTCAGGACCTTGCACGCCAGCAGGCACCCGTGCCGCTGAGTGATATCACCGGCCCCTTTTTCATATGTGGGTTCCGGGAGTCGAACTCGGGCCCTCGCGCTTGCAAGGCAGGCGCTTATGCCGCTGAGCCATCTCACCGGCCCCAAAATAGACTTTCTAACTCCTAGTTTTGGCTTCTCATTGCCACTGATTGTCAACAAAGCATGGTAGATTAAATTACTGTTCCTAAATCTCTCCCCTCCCACATCCATATACTCTGCCATGTGACACTGCAGTTCCTCCTATTAGAGGCAGATTTTATTTCACTTCCTTACTGATGTTGAACGTGGCCATATGACCTATTTTGGCCAACTGAATTTGTGAGATGACAGTGTGCCAGTTTTGAGCCTAACTTTAAAAGACCTCACATATCTGTACTCATTCATCATGTACTGCTAAATCATTATGAGAAAATTATGCCTAAAAGACATACATGGAATAAACCTAGATGGAACTGTGGCCTGACCCAAGCCCCATCAAACAAAACTGAGGTCAACAGAGCCATCCCAGCCAATACACAGACATGAGTGAGGAAAAATGCTTACTGCTGTATGTCACTGAGTTTTAAGGTGATTTGTCATGTTATTCTCTTTACAATAGCTAACCAAAGTATAAGGTTTTCTTGGGGTCCCAGAAGAGTACTTTATAGCCATGATAAATTTCTTAGAGGACTAAAAATTGGAATCGAAATTAAATTGTCATACACATCAGTAGGCAACTTCATCTACCAACAACTTCCCATTATCTCCGGATGTGAGGGTTCACCCTTAAACACAAACACGGGTTTACTTAAAGTTCTATTTTCCCTGCCTTAGTTTCCTCATCTGTAAAATGAAGATAATAGTACTACCTGCATCACAGGGTTGTTAGACTGCTTAATGAGATAATATATACAAAATACTTAACATATATTGAATGTCTGATAAGGACAGCAATAATGATGCTAATGATGATAAAGACCCGATAACTCCCTTGACATAATCAAGCAGAGGCAAGTAAATTATTTGAAAACATGCTAAAACATTCTCTTCTGGCTGTAAAATTCTGGTTGGTGGGGACTGGAGGTGTAGCCCAGTGGCAGAGTGTATGTGAAGCCCTGGGTTTAATCCTCAGCACTAGAAAAAATTCTGGATGGGTTCAAAGCTTTTTTTTTTCTTTTATATTTTTACTGTTTCATAATTCAAATTCTTTCCTAAATGGTAAAGGATATAAGAAACAATTCAGTACACTTTTCTCAAAAACACAATGACTATATAAATAAATAAGCAAAAATTATCTCTGGACATGCTATCCCGAAGAGTGTATATACTCCTCTGTGAGCAAAATCCAGTATCTTGGAGAGATTTTTCAGAGAAAGTCTGGCTTTAGAAGATGACCGTCCTCCAGAAATGTTATGCTTGGTGGGACTGACAATACAGTGCCAGTGAAAAGACAGAATTCTTAAACATCTGCTTTGGTTAAAACACAGATAAGTAAATAATATACATTAACTAATTTTTTCTGGGTAGATACTGGCTTAGAAAGTATTAACTTAGAAATAATGTATACCCTTTGGCTTTTGGAATAGCAAACCATAGGCCTAGCTAGGTTTTAATCATGGTTTGTATTATTCACAGAACTTTATACATAAATAAACTATGTAGCTCATTCCTCTTATTTTTTTTTCAGATAGGAAAACTGTGATACAAAGAGATGTATATGATACTATCTGAAGGAAAAAACTGATGCCAGAAAGGGTAAATAAGTCATGACTTTCGGTTTCCATGGATATTTCAGCAGTATCCACCTCCTTGAAGTGTCGGTTCTACTCATAAATATAACTGGCTTGAGTATAAATAGAATAGAGCTTTTTCTAAAATGTCATAATTATGGAATACTGTATCTTTGAAGGACCTGACTAGGACCTGACTAGGACCCAGTGACATGGCTTCTGGTCCCATTCTCCTAACTAACCAACCCTTGCTCCAGGGTCAGTCAGTTCCCTCATTTAAAAATGAGGTTAGAATAATCACTTTGAAGTTCTTTCACACTACATATAAACTGCAAAACAAATAGTAATAAGTTCAAGAAATTAAAAACCACAATAGTGCCATATCGTATAAGCAGGAATCATTTCCATATGTTTCATATAAGTTTTTAAAATGCTAAAGACCTATTAGATTATCAAATGTGATCCAAAGAACACAAAGTTAGGAATCAGAAGAATGAGATCTATTCCTGATTCTGCCACTAGCTTCCTTTGGAGTGATCCTTGCACAGAGGGGTCACTTTTCTCACTGGCCTTCAGTATACTCTCTCTTTGGAAGATGACACATAGTGAAAGTTCCTCTATGATTATTATGTTTAAGTAATATGAACAGAAAAACAGAAGTTTTATCTCTCCTGCCCCTTATGTATATTCCAGAAAAACCATCGTTAGGCTCCAACATCCCTATTCTCAAAAGGCTACGATGGCAGTCACTGTTCTTTGCCAACTTAACAGCCATCTTTCTTCTTCCTAGTTCTTTATATATCGGGTTGGCAAGCAATGTTCTCAAGAAAGGCAAGCATCTCTCCTGGGCCAAGACAGAGTCTTAGTATTCCCATCCTCTTGGCCAATTACTGACCTAAGAGTTGGCCCACCTTTAGCTGTTGCCAGTGAGGTATATGGAACAGTTGTCTACTGTTGGCTTTGGGAAGACAAAAACTGTGAAAAGAGCCCTTTCCCTTCCTTCCTGCTTGTGATGTTAATATGTGACAATAGGATATGTTGACCTGCGACAACCATCTTAGGTAAAGGCTAAGAGAATTTCAGAGAGAAGATCTGGATGTCAGTGAGTAAACTTTGGAGCTGTATACCCGCCAGAGCTCTTAATCAACAACAAATGTTCTCATGGTATTTGATGATTAATTTTATGTGTCAACTTGGCTAGGTCACAATATCCAAATATTTCATCAAACATTAGTCCAGGGCCGGTGAGATGGCTCAGCGGCGTAAGCACCTGCATGGCAAGCGCAAGGGCCCAAGTTCAACTCCCGGAACCCACATACGAAAAAAGGGCCGGTGATATCGCTCAGCAGCACGGGTGCCTGCTGGTGCGCGAGGTCCTGAGGTCGACCCCCGGTTACCCACAAAAAAAAAAAAAAAAAACAACACATTAGTCCAGAAGTTGCAGTGAAAGTAATTTTTAAATTGACATTTAAATCAGTAGACTTTGAGTAAAACAGATTACCCTATAAGACAGGCATGGGCTTCTGTTGTAGCAGAAAAAGGCTGACATGCCTAAAGAAGAAAGAATGCATTCAAACTTGAGCTGCAACATCAGCTCTTCCCTGTGCCTCCAACCTGCTCGCTTGCTCTACAAATTCTGAACTTGCCAGTCCCTAAAATCACATGAGCTCATTCTTTAAATCTCCAGATAGATAAATAGATGATCTATGACTTACAATGAGGTTATATCCTGATAAAACCTTCATAAGTTGAAAATATCTTAAATTGAATATGCTTTTACTACACTTAACCTACTGACCATGAAAGCTTAGCAACAGAGCACACTACAGAGTATGGGTCATTTCCACTTGTGATCACATGGCTGCCTGGGAGCTCTGGCTCACTGCCCTGTCCAGGGCATATTGTTAATCTAGGAAAAGATCAGAATTCAAAATTCTAAGTATGGTTTCTATTCAATGCATACTACTCTTGCACTATCAAAAAGTGAAAACATTGTTAATCTATCATAGGTCAAGGACCATCCTTATACACATCTTACTAGTTGTACTTCTTTGGAGAACCCTAACACATGATCTAATGCAATGTCAGGAATGATTTCTGGATGCAAGTTTGTTTGTTTGTTTGTTCGTTTTTTTGTTTTGTTTTGTTTTGTTTTGTTTGGGGGGTTGGTCTTTTTTTCAAAAGCCAATTTACTCATTCAGTCACTTTGTTCCTAGTTGCTTATTATTCCTCCTGAACATCCTACTGGACAAAGTCATTACCAAAGCTCCTAGAATTTTAAGGTAATGGAGCTTCCACAAACTTACTTGTTAATGAAAAGTAACAGTTAATAACCTGAAATTATTTGTGTTAGGCAATTTAATTTTAAGCTTTCTTGGTGTATAGCTGGAGCCAAGTAACAGGAACAAAATTATACCATACCATTCAGGATAAAGAGAATGGACTTTAGAGTTGGATAGAATTAACAGATCTGAGTTTAAATCCTGGCTCTGCCATTTTGTAGCCTGTGTGACCTTGGACGACTTCTTATGCTCTCTGAGCCCTGGTTTCTTCATCTATAAAATAAAAGATAACATCTGTTTCAAAGGGTATTGGGGAAAAATGCCAGTATAGGTCCTGATGCCACTGTAGGCACTAAACAAGAGTTGGATCCCTTACATTCCACTAAGTTCAAAATATTTTAAAATATTTACTAGACCTATAGCCACTAGCCATGTGTGGTTATTTTAACTTAATTAAAATTAAATAAAATTTAAAATTCCATTCTTCAGTGACATTAGAAACATTTCAAGTGTACAATAGCCATATGTGGCTAGAAGCTACTCTAGTACACAGCTCAGATTTAGAATATCCGACATTTCCTCAAAAAAATAAAAATAAAAAACAGGGAATCCCCAAATTACAATCTAATTCATGGAGTTATATAACCTTGATTTCCTGCCTCTCCTTGGTATTCCAGATGTGACTTTGAAGTCAGTTGATATCAGAAACAGTTATAAGCTAACATAGCATCAGCTCATTTGAGCAAGATCATCCTTGTAATTACAAAAATGCCCCCCAAATAGTTCAAGTGGAAAGGACACTGGGTAAAGAGAAAGGGTAGATAACTGTCTCACTTTGGTTGTAGAAGGGAAGAAAAATATTGATATCTCTCTATTCTATTATACAATTCCTCTCTATTCTACTGAAGATGGCAAGGGAGACGAAAAACAGATGTGTTCTCTTCCTATATCATGGCCCATTTTGTATCACTGGCAATCAGGATAGTATTTTCTTTTAAAATTTCATTCTTCAGGTTAAATGTGGATACTTTTCTATTTTTCAGGGGTTGATTACCGTATCAACAGGACCTTATCAATAACACGACCACATCAGCCTGTGCAAGCACATTCCTGGATGTTTGACGAAAGGGATCTATTCTGTGCCAGGTAATTTACATGTAAGATCTTGTTTGCCACTAGTATAAATGTTTTGCATTTACTAGAGAATACGTCTGCCCCACTTTTCTTTGTATATAGACACAATAAACATTTGCTGAACTATAGTATCTTACATCTTTCTTAATTAGTTTATACTTTCCTTGGATATGGAGCAAAGAAAACTTTTATACTGCTGGTGATGATGAACAATATAAACTGATACAGCCACTTTAGATATCAACTTGGCAGTAAATCTAGCAAATATGCATAGATACTATACCTAGCAGTAGATATAGTAGATAGATATAGTAGATATACTATTCTATAGATACTATACTATATAGTAGATAGTATAACTATACTATACTATAGATATAGTAGATATAGATTTCTAGTAGAATAGAAATAATTCTATTTCTAGGTGTGCATGCCCTGGAAAAAATTTCAAATGTGCACAAGAAGATATGTAAAACACTTTTATAGGAATATTGTTTGTGCTAGCAAAAAAATATGGAAGCAACTGACTCATCGATCAACAAAATAATGGTTAAAAAAATCATGGTAAAGTCTCACAATGGAATACTACACAACAGTAAAAATGAAAAAGCCTGAGTTAATTTTATGAACAAAAATGAATCTCAAAACTATTATAGAGTAGGAGAAAAAGCAAGATATAAAAGAATACATACAGAATCTTTCCTTTTTATAGATATGAAAAGCAATAATAGCCAACACACAATCACAATGCTAACTATGTATGAGATACAGTTCTAAGCATTTATGTATATTAACATTTTTAATTCTGACAACAGCTCTATAAGGTAGGAACAGGTTTAGTGTCCCTTAGCTGAAATGCTTGGGATCAAAAGTATTTCAGATTTTTATACACACCTTATACACAAAGCCTGAAGGTTAATTTTATACAGTATTTTTCATGTGCCTGAATTTTCATGCAAACTGTCACATGAAGTCAGGTGTGACATTATACCTATGTTCAAAAATTTGGATTTAAATAAAATTTAAAATTCAGGTCTTCAGTCCCATTAGAAACATTTCAAGGTGTGCAGTAGCCATATGTGGCTAAAAGCCCTTCAGATTTCTGATTTTCAGATTAGGGACACTCAACTTGTACTACAATTTATCCCATATTATAGACAAGGAAACTAAGGCCTAATGAATTTAGGTGACTTGTCTAAGTCCAACAGTTAAAGAGGAGAGATGTAAATCCAAGTAGCCTTCCTCCATATACACTATCCTATGCAAAACAATCTACATATTGCTTAGGGAAATTCACCTACAAGGCAAAAGGGAGAAGTCCTACTAAGGGAGGAAGGTTCATGCAAGGAAAGGAAGGTAATCAGGAGCACAAATCCACAAAAGTCCCCTCAGCTACTACTTCCTTGTATGTACACACACACCAGAATTCCTGGTGGAAGATATGTTTTAAGAGATGTTACTATTTTTTGAAGTTCTTCATAAATTCTTTTTTGAAATTATAACATACACTCTGAAAAAGACTTTGTACAAACCTCAGTTTTTTTTTTTTTTTTTGTGGGTACCGGGGGTCGACCTCAGGACCTCGTGCGCCAGCAGGCACCCGTGCCGCTGAGCGATATCACCGGCCCCTTTTTCGTATGTGGGATCCGGGAGTCGAACTCGGGCCCTCGCGCTTGCAAGGCAGGCGCTTACGCCGCTAAGCCATCTCACCGGCCCCAAACCTCAGTTTTTTACAAACTAAATGCACCTATATAATCAGCTCCCAGATCTAAATACAAGATATTTTCACTAACACCCCGGTCAGGCTTGACTGGGCAGGGGCAGGACATTCCCAGCACCCAACCTGTTTGTCAGCAGCCACATTGTTTTCAGAAAAACCCAGTTTAGCAGGGGTGCTGTTGCCCTCAGCAAACACAGGATGTTGTAAAAAAAAAAAGACATAAGGCAGAACACGGAATTTTCCAAGTGCCAGGACATCTGATAACATTCATACATGTGCACTGGATGCTCTGAGGACTTCGGCCACTGATGTTTGCTCAGAACTTCTCACCCAATGTCCCTTGCCTTCTTTTAAGCCCTATAAAAAGCCCGCTTTTATTTGTTCCCCATGGAAGGTCTTTTCACCTTCCATCTGCTTGCACCCAGGTATTAAATCTTCTGCCTCGCTGCCTTCACAAAAACCTGTCAAGTGGTCTCTGCCTCATGATGTCTGCTACAACCCTCACTCCGGGATAACCACTATCCAAGCTCCTAACAACATCACTTAGTTTTGCCTATTTTTGAACATTATACAAATGGGCTCATACAGCAACAGGTAATCTTTTGTGACATTTTTTTTTCTTTTATTCAACCAAATATTTGTCACATTCATCCATGTGATGGCATACAACAGCTCTAATTCATCTGTTCTCATTGTTGTAAAGTGATGAAAATTCACCGTTATGTATTTACCCATTCAACTGTTGATAAGTATTATTAATCCTTTTTCTAATCCTCCCATAGCAGCCCAAAAAGGCTCGACTCAAAGTACAAGTATACAGTAGACCATAATTATCATTATGAGGTTTGTAAAGTATTTGTTGTGGACTTAAAATCATTTATGGATTACTGTTACATAGCTCAGCTCTCAGGCACCTTAACTACTTGACTCTCCTTTCCAATACATTCAAGTTGACACTGATACTCAAACATATGGGAAAATCTAGGACTCCAATTCTTTAAAACTGTTGATGGGTGATTTGCTGCTACTACCTTCTCCTCTCTCCCAGGGCCTACACTAGCCTTTGGAATACAGGCCACAATTAACATCTTTGGCTTCATCTACCCTGTTAGCTCTATGCCATGTTTCACCTTGTTTATTTTTTCTGCCTCATCTACCTCCAAAACAGGTCCTTTTCTTGAAGTTTTTTTATGATCTCTGTTCATGGAAAAAAGATAACAACAAGCCCATGCCCCACTGCCAATGCCCCCTTGCCTACCATGTGTTGGGTAACAACACAGTATATCATAGCTTCTACCCCAGCTCTAACTCTCCAAGAAATGGGTTAAATTCAAACTCTGGTACATAAATAATTGTTCCTGCCAGAAATCAAATGAAGGCCCAAATCAGTGGCTGTCCCCACTGGCAAGGGCATACTTGCAAAAGAACTGAAAATATCATACTGTGGGTAATTCTGACAAGACTCAAAAAATATGACTCAAAGGGTACAAATACTCTCCCTATCATGTGTCCAGAAAGTATGACTGAGTCTTTATTCTGCCATCTTTAGTGGACAGTCCAGCATTCTACATTATAGGATGAAAGACACATTATGAACACAGCTAGCATAAGCCTTTTTGTCCACCCTTGATATGGGGTCAGGAGGAGATAAAGTTACATGGCAGTGGGAAGGGAAATAGTGGTAAAAGCCTAAAAAACCAGAAATTAGAAGAGAAAGGTAAAGAAGGAGCTCATTCTTGAGCCCCTAGCCACCAGAAATTAATTCATATATTAACCCAATATAATACATGTCAAAGTTCATGGACTTGTAGCCAAAACCTTTGGTTCGATTCCTGGATTTGCCATTGCCTTTTGCTACAGTGAAATGAGCCTCATGAAAACTACCAAGATTTGATTAAGATTCTTGCCTACAATAGTAATGTTACCAATTCTAACACTGAAAAGAGAAGGTGTGGTGGACAAAACTTGAGGGCTGGAAGGGAGTAAAGAAAAAAAGAGATGCTAATATCTTCATCTTACAAAGCTATAGTCAAAAGTTGATAGAGTAAGAAATAAAGGTTTAAGTATATTATTTAAAATAACAGAGGAAGATAACCAACAAAAGAAGTAAAACGGTACTAGAATTATCAAAAATTGGAAGAGGAAAGTAAAGGGGGAGTGTGATCATGAAGAAATAATTTCTAAAGTTACAAATAGTAATACAAACATATTTTTTAAATATGGAAGTAACTAAAAGAAGGATAAAATATAGTTAACAGTAATCCTTCTGGGTAGTATGAAAATAGTGGAAGACTGTTGTTGTTTAATAGACCCTGCAGAGCTATTTTATTTTAACCATAGGTATATGTGTGTGGGAGTTACATAATTTCAGTTTGCAGAAAGGAAAAACTATTCACTAAATATTTTCTTCAAAAATTTAGCATTATGAGCTGGGCATGGAGGTGTACTGCTGTAATTCTAACACTGTGGGAGCTGAGGTAGAAAGACCACAAGTTCAAGACCAGCGCAGGCAACTTATCCTTGTGTCAAAATAAAAAATAAAAAGGGTCAGGGATGTAGCTCAAGTGAGAATGCCCTGGGTTCAATTCCCAGTCAAGAGGGAAGGAGGGAGGGAGGGAGGGAAAGGAAAGGAAAGGAAAGGAAAAAGGAAAGGAAAAAGGAAAAAGGAAAAAGGAAAAAGGAAAAAGGAAAGGAAAGGAAAGGAAAGGAAGAAAGGAAGGAAGAAAAAAAGAAAGAAAGAGGAGAGAGGAGAGGAGAAAAAAGAGGGGGAGGAGAGGAGAGGGAGAGAGGAAGACAAAATGGTATTAGTCTGATGAACTGTAGATCACATGTTAAAATTAGTAAAAATCAAATGTCCATCTCATCGCATGAATATCCAAACTGCCATAAAGATGTTGAAAGACATGTCCTATTTAAGACATGTCCAGGAAGGCCTGGCTGGTCATGGTGGCACACGTCTGTAATCCCAGCACTTGGGAGGCTGAGGCAGGAGGATTGCTGTGAGTTCAAGGCCAGCCTGGGCTACAAAGTGAGTTCAAGGCCAGCCTGATCTGCATAGCAAGACCCTGTCTCAAAAAGACCAAAATAAAAGAAATGGAAGGCCTACTAAGTCATAGCACAAAGAGTAGTCCAGAAATAATTTTAACCAATGAGTTCTATTTTAAAATAAATATTATTTTCAAAACCTACTATATAAAACAGTTTCAAGGGAAAGTGACCTGACTGAAGTAGCACATCCAAGGTTTCTCCCTGAAGAGAAAACCTCTGATACAGATGGTACCCATGAGAATATGTGTACCATGCCTCCATGGTTGGGAAGCCAATCATCTAACAGTCACTTAGAAGCCACTGTATAACAGAAGCCAGTGCCCAAAGCATCGCAGAATGACTCAGCTCATGAGAAATGTTGTCTTTGTGAAATGACTTAAGTTACAAAACAGCCCTCTGACATGCTGATTATTCGGAGAATCTGAGACTCTCAAGTTGAACTGACAACAGTGTTTCCTGGCCTGCAAGCAGACTGTAAACTGAGTGACCTGCATTCACCAGGAAAAACATCACTGACCAACAGAATATACTGGGGAAGAATATTTTTTGAGGATCACATGCCTGCTCTCCATGCTTGGTTCATCTCCCTTCCACAGATTTCTGAGGACCCATTTTTTTTCCCAGTGGTGGTAGCGTCTGTGCCACTTAACGAGGTTAATCCTGCTTGAACAACAGAATATGGTTATTCAGAATATGCTCCCTATTAGTTTCCAGCATTTTCTGTGGCATTTTGCTCCTTTCTTTCATCTTTCTTTTCTGAATTCAAATCCAATTTCTGCTATTGCCTGGCTGAGTGACCTTTGATATTATATTTCATTGAATGTTAATATCCTTGTCCACTAGTGGAGAATAACAACCTCTACTTTATAGGGTTGTCCTGGGGTTTAAATGAGAACCTGCATCTATGTATTTATGGGCTTTGCACAGCACCTACCACTACCAGTGAAGTCATGAGCCCAGCTAGAATTAGTGCTGAATGTACCCATCTCAATGCAGTCAGAATATAGAAATCACTAGAAAGAATAAATTATAATAACAGAGTAACTAAGATAAAATGAAATTCTGTATGCTCCCCTAAGGCTAAGGGAACATAGTCAAAGAAGACAAATTTGGATAGAGGTCAGATCTCATTGGGAAACATAAAATTTAACTTACTGACAAGCAGTGAAGTCTGCTGGTTTGGCTTGGTGGTCTACAATCTCATGCAAGAGGAAATTCCCCAGAGTACAGGTAGGGGCCAAACAACCCTGCAACCATGGAGTACATATGCAGAGAAGGTAGGAATACTCTAGGTTGCAGGTGAACCTCACACTGCCAGCCTGCCTCAGTGGGAATATCCTAAAGAAGAAGCAGAGTGTAGGGGGTCCAGCAGATGGAGCAGCAGTGCTATATTTACCTTTCAGCTAGCAGGCAGGTTGCGTGGGGGACCTATAGAGGGATGCTGAGAGGATGGATGGAGGAGGCTTTCGAGGAGCTTGTTTCCATGTTAACAAGGCTGCAGAAGCATATTGACAGGTCAGGTAGAAGTTTTGAGGTCACTGAGGCACTACATATTCTGTGAGTGGCTGGGTCAGAACTCCACCACTGCACCACCAGGCTGCAGCCAGAAAGCTCAGGAAAGCCTCTTCCTCCTGCAGTGTGCCCTCTACTGAGAGAACTTAACATTGTGTTCATTGTAAAGGAGATACAGTACCTCCAGAAATTCAGTCCATTATCACAGAACAGGTATGGAGGGGTGAATTTGGAACTGAGATGCAATAAATAAGTAACACACACAGGTAGACTAGAAACTGTACTTTCCGGTCTTCAGTTAAGTGCTCTTTCTTCTATCCTAAATTTCGCTACTGGGATAATTCTACATATTCTATTGGAGACATGGGTTGCACACTGAGCCAGTCTTTGTAGGCATGCCCGTAGGCTCACTGGTAAAGAAATGGGAAAGAAGACTGACACAATATGTAACCTTTCTGAGTAACATTTTCTGTATTAGGACAATAGATATTAAAAATCTTACCACACAGGTCTGCTGTGAGAATTAAGGAAGACAGAATGTGTAAAATCCTCAGCTCAGGCCTGAACTATAAGAAATACATAATCAAATTCATTACCCTCCACTCAGAGGACAAAAGATCAACCACTGCAGCACACCCTTATTTACCATTTGCTAGTCTCCTCCAGAAATAAAGTCAAGTCAGCTATGAGGGTTTTCACAACATACGACCTTCTTTACCCTCTTTATTTAGTGTTATATAACAATTTCCATGTTATTTAGCAATTACTTATTTGCATACCACACTTGTAATTTTTAAGTTCTTCTGTCCTTCGATTATATCCTTTGCCAATTAAATGTTATTGTTAATGAGAGTCCATACAAAACTAGTGGAATGCAGTATTGCTGGGCTACCTAGAGAGCTCACTTTATTTGAATGCTGGTCATTGTCAACAACGCTCCCGTCCAGCTGATTCATACCAGGCAGTGGGAGCACTGCATTAGTTTGCCCTTTTATTTCAGAACTTGTTACTTTCATCATCTTTATCTAAACCGACTGTCATGATATTTCAGATAACACCCACTGGATAGTACGTTCTTAGTCCTGAAAGGGCTGGATGTTTGATCAAGATGCTACATTTTAGTCTGGTAGGACTACATGTTGGAAACACACTGAGAATAGGCCTAAACCTAGCTAAAAAGACTAAAACTGAATATTATTTATACTCCTTTGTAAGACACTAAAGAATCAGACAAATAATTTTGAGATTATCTGGCACAGCACTGTGTAGAACTTTCTACAATGATAGAAATGTTCTGTATCTGAGCTGTCGAACACAATAGCTACTAGCCATATGTTACTACTGAGCACTTTAAATGTGGCTGGCAAGGCTAAGGAATTGATTTAACTTTATTAGTGGCTTCCATAATGAATGGCACAAATCTAGACAGCATAGCTTAATAGAAGAATCTGGAGTCTAAAGCTTTAAAAAAAAAAAAAAAAAAAAAACTAGGGCCAGGAATTTAGCTCCATGGTGCAGCACCTACCTGGCAAGTGCAAAGTCCTGAGTTTGAGTCCCAGTACCAAAAACAAACAAACAAACAAATCCAAAACAACAACAACAACAAAAAAAACTAAATCCAGGCCGCTGTCACTAGCTACATATGTTTGGTCATGTTATTTATCTATACATGTTTGCTCATGTACAAGCTCCAATCACCTTGTTTGTGAAATGTGGGAATAATAGAAACTCCTAGGGTTGTTGGATGAGGGAATAAATGTGGAACACCTAGCCAAGTACTCAGCACATAACAGGTACTTGCTAAAAGAAAGGTATTATTGCCAAGCTCCTCTTTTCCAGACAGAGCAACTGAAATTCTAAAGGGAGGAGTACCTGATCCACAGTTACAGAGCTGTCTACAGACCTAGAAGCCAGTTCTAGATTTCATGTTTTTTGATAATTGTCTTTCTTATGGAGACTAACCAACTCCTTTCCTCTTACTCAGTTTGGGCTACTATAACAGAATATAACAGACTAGGGGTTAAACAATAGAAAACTATTTCTCACAGTTTTGAAGGCTGGGAGTCCAAGATCAACACACAACATTACAGTCTAGTGAAGGCCTTCTTGTTTTGCAGATGGCCATCTGCTCATTGTGTCCTTACATGCCTACATATAGATTCTCTGCCATGTGTCTTCTTGTAAGGGCACTAAGGCCATTCATGAGGACTCCACTATCATGACCAATCACCTCCCAGAGTTTTTACCTCCTAATAACCATTATATTGGGGGTTAGGTTTTCAGAATATGAATTCAGGCAGTCACAAGCATTCAATTCATAACATTCCACTCCTGTCTCCCCAAAACTCATGCTCTTCTCACATGCAAAATACAATCATCCCATCCCAACAACCCCGAAAGTCTTAATTCATTCCAGTATCAACTCAAAAGGTGAAAGTCCAAAGTGTCATCGAAATGTCATATAAACCAGATGTGATTGATGCTTGATGCTTGAGGTACATTCATCCTGATGCAAACCTCCTCTCCAGCTGTGACACCTAACAAGCACTATTGCTCTCCCATCTCCACAGGTTGGCCCTCCCCACCACTCATGATGCTGCTCTCTACAGAGAGTGGAAAGGAACTTGTTCACACTGTTTTTCTGCAGTGGCCCATCCCTTGAAGCACTGTGCAGGGCATCTTTACCCTCTGATACTGGCCTACCCTTTGGAGCCCAGGAGGAATTGCCCTCCTCCCACGGCCTGTGATGGGAGTGGCGCGCATGATGGTATGACTCACCTTTGGGGTGCTTTTCTTTTTCTTAAAGAATAGCAATAGGTTCAGAGACTTCGTCCATCTATTTTTCTTTGCTTCCTTTAGTCTCAGATGGCAGTGTTTCTGCTAGTATAAATTGATCTCTAAGTAGGCTTCTGTTAAGATGGCTGATGAGGTCCTTGATTTGTACCCATACTAATTTTATCAAATGGTCACTCTTTAAAATATGAAGGCTGGGGGCCGGTGAGATGGCTCAGCGGCATAAGCGCCTGCCCGGCAAGCGCGAGGGCCCGAGTTCGACTCCCGGAACCCACATACGAAAAAGGGGCCGGTGATATCGCTCAGCGGCACGGGCGCCTGCTGGTGCGCGAGGTCCTGAGGTCGATCCCCGGTACCCACAAAAAAAAAAAATAAATAAATAAAAAATAAAATATGAAGGCTGAGATCTTTACAACTATTGACGTTCTGGTTCATTTTTGCTTAAGAATTCTTTCTTTCTCCTTGAGTTTTATTATAAGCAGGAAATAGGAACCAAACTATTCCTTCAATATTTTGCTTAGAAATGTCCTGAGCTAAATAACAAATTTCACTGTACACAAGTTTTATCTTCCATAAATTAGAACACAAATATAATTCAGTCAAGGTCATTATCATTTTATAATAAGAATTCCCTTTTCAATTGTCTTCATTTCAATATTCCTCATTTCCATTCAAGACCTCATCAAAATCACCTTTAATGCCCACCCTTCTGCCAACATTCTGTACATGGTTATTTGTGTATTTTCTAAGAAAATGGAAACTTTCTCTGAAGCTCTCCTCTTTTCTTTCTGATCCCTAGCCAGATTTAAAAGTCTCTTCACAGCAATGTGAGCTTTTTCTAGCATGCACCACAAATCTCTTCCAGCCTCTACCAACTACCTAGTTCTACCAGTGCTTTCACATTTTTAGATACAGTCATATGCCACATTAAAGATAATTCAGTCGACTATAATGGAGCTGAAAAATTCCTAGTAACACTGTAGCCACAGTACTGTGACAGCAAGAGACATTACACTTGTATTTTGTGCTGATGCAAAAACCTACTACCCCACCAGTTGCATTGAAAAAGTATAGTACATACAATTAGGTACAGTATCTAATACTAAACAATGTAAACTATAACATTAATAAATGATTATGTCACCTGTTTATGTACTTTTTACCATCATTTTACAGTGTATTACTACTTATAAAAAAAAACAAGTTTACTGTATGCTGTGTTACACTGGCAGCAGCCTTATAGGTGTCATGTTTATTGCATTTCTTGATTGCATCAAGGGCCATGTTGAGTGATGGACCTAGACCATCTAGGCTTGTGTAAGTACTCTCTATAATGTTCACAAAATGAAAAAAAATCACCTAAGGATACATTAATCAGAATGTATTCCCTTTGTTAAATGACACAAGACCCTATGTATTATAGCAGCTTCCTAATTCTTTGTACCAATTTCTGTAAGACATTGGCTCATGTAATGATGGAAGCTGAAAAGTCATGTGATCTGCCATCTGGAAGCTAGAGACCCAAGATGGATGCTGGTGGTATTATTTGAAGGCCTGAGAGCCACTGCTATATATTCTAACCTGGGTATAAAGGCCTAAGAACAAGGCATACTGAGGGCAGGAGAAGACTGATACCTCAGGTTATGCAGTCAGGTAGTTAATTCAACCTTCCTCTATTGTTTTGTTCTATTCAGGCCATCATTGGTTTGGCTGATGCCCGCTCAACATTGGTTAGGGTAGATCTTCACTCAGTACAGCAATTCAAATGCTAATCTCTTCTGGAAACAACCTCACAGATACAACCAGAAATGTTTAACCAGGTATCTAGGCATCTTGTGGCCCCATAAATTGAAATATAAAATTAACCATCATACCCTTAAAGGGTGAAGAGCAGTAGCCCAATCCACTATACATTGCTATTAAAAATTATATACATATATATGCGTATATATATATATGAAAATGTACCTTTGTGAAACCTATTTGCTCCTTCCGAAAATTTTCCAAGGGTTTGATCAGCAAATCACTAGCATTTTGGACCTGGAATAAAAGAAAAATATACATAAAACAACTTTTAGGTTAACAAGATTCAGATACAAGTTCAGAAGTTTCCTTGTTACCAGGATATTTCCTTCGTGCAAAATATTGCCTAAGGCTGGGGCTATAGTTCAGTGGTACAGTGTATGCTTAACCCTGGGTTCAATTCCTAGCACCAAAAACCAAAATGTTAACTGTTTAACTGGGTTTATTGGGTTGTTTTTTTTTGTTTTGTTTTTTGTTTTTTGTTTTTTTTTACTTTTTTTTCTACCTTGTCTCTAAAAATTAAATGCTTTGAGAGAAAATGAGAAAAGGAACATAAGAGGCATTTCTCTGTAACTCTAATAAGATTCTGACCTGAGGTTTTTTTTTGTTTTGTTTTGTTTTTTTGTGGGTACCGGGGGTTAACCTCAGGACCTCGCGTGCCAGAAGGCGCCTGTGCCGCTGAGCGATATCACCGGCCCTTTTTTCGTATGTGGGTTCCGGGAGTCGAACTCGGGCCCTTGCGCTTGCCGGGCAGGTGCTTACGCTGCTGAGCCATCTCACCGGCCCCCTGACCCGAGATTTTTGTGTGTGTGTGTGGGTTCCAGGAGTTGAACTCAGGACCTTGCGCTTGCCAGGCAGGCGCTTATGCCGCTGAGCTATCTCACTGGCCCCTGACCTGAGTTTTTAACCAATAAATACTTAGAGTCATGTCTAGCAATAGATGGGGTAAACAAAAAGAGAATGGCAAATATATAAGAAGGCCAACTCCATAAAGTGCAAACCATTTTACAGAGAGCAAGTGAGTTATCAATAATAACATTAGCATAAATCATTTCCAGTCCTGATCTGGTGTGTCATTAAAACCAGAGCATCCCTTCAGAGCACAGAGCATAGTATTATAGCATACAGAGAAGGTACCAGACAAGGTAAAAAATGTAAAAAAACAACCCAAGGGTAATAAGCACCTTTCAACCTATCACAAAAAAGCACGGAAAGTTACAACATTAGTACATATTTTATACACATGCTTTAGGTACTTTGGGCCTCCCATTTCATGTCTAGGTATGATTCTAGTTTCAACTAAATGAGTAAACTCCTAACAAGGCAATGCTAACATCTATATGAGAACACCCTGATAATCCCTGACATTCTGATCTACTGTAGCTGCTAAAACTACCCCCAGGACTGCAAACACCAGGAAGAAAATATAAAATTAGGCAAGAAACAATAATTTTTGCCTTAATGAACGAGTAATTCTCTATATGTTTCCACAGTTGCCTTCCTAAACCCTGTGTGCTGTAAGCCTAAATTTATATGATCATGTAACTCTTCCCTACCCTTGCTGACTTATAAAAATAAATCTCCTATCTACAAAGATTGCCAGTCCCCATCTTATTCTTATGACATCACTTCTCATTCACTGGATCTATGATACTGTTTTCCAGATACCATTTCGTCCTAATCATACTATAACTTACCTCCCAGTATGAAACTTAACATTCCCTATATCCGAGTGTGTTCATTAGCCAAAGGTAGAAAAATCCATAAGTCTATGATCCCTCTGTAGAGATCTTTCTGTAGGGTTCTCTGATTCTTACAGAGATTCACATGATTTCTCATCCAATCAAAACTATACTAGCAGTTCTAGTACCAAAAATAAAGACATCAGTGCCTTTTTTTAATTGGAAACAGGAATCCTTCTACTAAAAGTACTAGCCCAGATCTCTTGCTCAACACATTTTACACTTCCTTGGACTGTGGATTATATACCAGCAATTTTGTGTACCCACCTAGAAATGGATTAAGAGATTGGTGTCATAGACCCTATACAAGGAATCATTTTTCTTCCTTAATATTGTGGAAGCCATAAAACATGACCACAGATTCTTTGACACACACTCCTCATTGAGAAATGGCAGGTAAGTCCCCTACATCTTGAAGATGAGCGGGATTGTTAACTGTTTTGAAGAGAGTACTACAGAAGTGACACTATATGTCTTCTGAAGCTAGATCATAAAAGGCCAGCAGTATTGTCTTGGTTACTTTTCTCTTGTTGCCAAGACAAATACCCAACACCCAAAATTAAGGAAGAAAAGGTTTATTTAGCTCACAGTTTGTGGAGGTTTCACTCCATACTTGGCTAGCTCCAAGGAAGAGTGGCACATGGCAGAGGGCAACAGTTCATGGCGGGGGAAAACAGCAAAAGCAACAAACAGCAGAAAGGGAGGAGCACAAGAGAGCAAGCCTCTTTCCCTCCCTTATACTACATGCAGGCTAGCCGCCCCAGGGTGGGTGTAGCACTAACACACATAATCCCAGCATTGGACCATGAATCAGTCATAAACTCTAGAAGCCCACCTACATGACTGCATGAGGCTTTGGGGGGACATCCAGACATAAACCATAACAAGTATCTACCTAGTTCTCTTGGAATACTCCCCATGGGAGACCTGAGAGGTTATATAAGAAGTTGGACCCCTCTGAGACCAAAAGATAGAAAGGTCAAATGTAGACATTTTGGTCAATATCTCATAACCAGCAGGGCCAGACATGTGGGAAGCTATTCTGGATTCTTCATATCGATTCATCCGCCAGGTGAATACCACCACATGGAGCAAAAGAAACACCCAGCTGACCCTTGCCTGAACTCCTGACACACAAACTCAGGAAATATAATTAGTTTTAATTTAACCCGCTAGGTTTTAGAAATAGGTTGTTTATACAGTAATAGATAATTTGACAAACCTTTTCCAATGTCAGAAAGGTGTAACATAGATAGTGGCCATCTGCGAAACACTAAGGAAGTATACTTTTGAACAGGAAGTGAACATGCCACTTCTAAAGAGAGTACATGTACCAAGTCTCTGTATGGTTGCCCAGTTGGGCCCTTGCATGTTCAGGTACCCCCAGAATGGCACATTTGCTGATTTTTCATGTTATAAATGGGACTGTCCTAAACAAGCATGTGTGCAAGCAACTTTATCAGAGTCAATAAGGTCACTGCCTTTGCCATATTTGACCCTTGCCCAGTCTAGGAAAGTAGCACATGATTCACTGAAATGGGAGTTCATAGTCTTTCATTTATAAAAACAACTAAACACTGGCCATATTCACATTCTAGGGCTGTGAATTTCCTTACTGTGGTTATTCTAAATCTAATTTTGAACTCTGTTTTTTTTTTTTTTTTTTTTTTTTTTTGGTGGGTACCGGGGTTTGACCTCAGGACCTCATGCACCAGCAAGCACCTGTGCCGCTGAGCGATATCACCGGCCCCTTTTTCATATGTGGGTTCCGGGAGTCGAACTCGGGCCCTTGCGCTTGCCAGGCAGGCACATATGCTGCTGAGCCATCTCACCGGCCCTTGAACTCTGCTTTTAGAAAGGATGCAAAGCTGTCAAATACCTCTCAGATTATCCAGATTGGGGTAGAGGAGTCCTTTTGTGACAGCTCCAGGAAATGAGAGTCAGGTACAAGCAAGCAATGATTTCCTGGCAAGGTGTGAAAGACTCTCATTAACCTTTACAGCACTCCTGGAATTACAGGCAAGTGGAACACAACAAGCAAATACTCAATACATGATTGAAAAGTTGTAGAGAAGAAAAGAGTACAACATAATTAAAGACAGAGCAAATGAGTCAGTCATGTGACAAAGAGCCAGCTAAAAGGGTAGAGCTTTGTTACTGGGTAAATAAAAGTGGTCAAGAAACAACTAGAGCTAAAAAGGAGTACAGCTGAACTTTCTAGTGGAAAGTGAATGACACGGGGCATATCTCTCTGAAAACAAAATAGGCAGCAATCCACAAACTTTTTTTTTTTTGTGTGTGTGTGTGTGTGCGGGTACCGGGAGTCAAACTCAGGACCTTGCACTTGCCAGGCAGGCGCTTATGCCACTGAGCCATATTACCGGCCCCACAAACTCTTTTTGAGCAGAAGATAATATTAGCAAGGTGTGGGTTAGCTAGTGGACCATCTACTAGGATTCAGAGAAACCACTTATAATGGCCTCTCCTTAGTAACTTTAGGAGCAAATTTCTTAACCTAAGAAAATTCCCAAGTCACATTTCCACAGACAGAATCTCATGAGTATCCAAAGATAACTAAACTTAAGTAATCAGCCTTTTTCCACTTTATGAAACAATTCTGTATTATATTATTTTTAGTACCTTATAATAAGCATAAGAGGTAGGGATTTTTTTTTCACTTTGCAAATAAGAAAAGGGAGGCCCAGAATTATAAAGTGATTAGTCTGAAGTCAACAAGTGAAATAATGGCAGAGCCAAAATTAGAGCCTAAGTCTCTAATTCCCCTACCTCAAAGTTCTTCCTCCAATCCTACATATCTAGGCGCCTAGACGAAATGGGAGCAGTATTCTGAGAAGCCAGCACCACACTCGTAAAAAGGAAAGGGGATTATAGATAAAAGAACCCTTGTAATTGGAATAAATGAATTTAACAAACCTGAGTTGTGAATAAAAAGTCATTCTACCAAAGAAAGGGAAAGTAGACCACTTTGCTATCCTCTACAGAGTTCCTATCTTACTCTCTCTTGGCCCTAATAAAATGAATGTTGATTAATGTGTGTATTTTTATATTAAAGGCCCAGTAGGTATGGGTAGGGGCCAAGGACCTGAATTTCAAAACAACATCCCAGATGATGCTGGTGTTGCTGGTCTAGGCATCACAATAATAAGACTATTGTTTTGGTTGGGGGGTACTGGGAATCAAACTCAGAACCTCGCACTTGTCAGGCAGGCGCTGCACCGCTGAGCTACATCCCCGGCCCCAATAAGATTATTTTTAAACTATTAAAATAATTAGACTCTTCAAAAATACGTAATCCTTACATACTAATCTAGCAATAAATATAAAAGATCTATATGAGGAAACTACAAAATTCTTATGAAATAAATCAAACAATATATAAATAAATGGAGAGATAATCCAAGTCCCTGGATATATATATTCAATAGTTTTAAGACTTTGGTTCTTCCCGACTTCATCAATACATTCACTGCAATTGCAATTAAAATGCTAGCAATTTATTTTGTAGATATTGAAAAACTGATTGTAAAGTGTATAATTTATTTTAAGCTTTCCTACAAAGTTATAGTACTCGAGACAATGTAGTATTAGAGAAAGAATAGACAAATATACCTATGTAACAGATACACATTCATATGAACAGAGTCGGCTGATCTTTGATAAAAGAAAAAGGGAAATTTAATAGAAAAAGAATAACCTTTTTGAACAAATGGTACTGGAACAATGGGATACACACGGATCTTAAAACCCTCACAAAACTTAACACAAAATGGATCATAGACCTAAATGTACAAAACTTTTACAAGATAACATAGAAGAAAATCTACCTGAACTTGTGTTAGCAATGACTTTTTAGATAAAACATTAAAAGCATGATCTATGAAAGAAAAAAAAATGACTAAGTTGTACTCTACAAAAGACAGTGTTAACAAAATGAAAAGACAAGGCACAGAGTAGGAAAAAAAAAACTTTGCAAAGCAACACCCAATAAAGAAATGGGAACAAAAATATACAAAGAACTCTTGTATCAAGAAGAAAACCAATTTTAAAAACTGGCAAACTACCTGGACAGACAACTCAATAGAGAAGATACACAGAAGGCAAATAAGCATATGAAAACATGTTTTACATCATACTGTTATCAGGGAACTACAAATTAAAACAACAATAAAATACCACCAAACATCTTTTAAAATGGCTAAAATTCAGAATACTGACATCACCAAAAGCTGACAAGGATGTGGATGAACTTGAACTCTTATTCATGGCTGGAGGGAATGAAAAATGGCACAGCACTTTGGGAGGCAGTTTGACAATTTCTTACAAAGCTAAACATATTCTTACCATATAATCTACCAATCACACTCCTTAGTATTAACCCAGATGAGCTGAAAGTTTATTTATACACAAAAAGCTACATATTAATATTTATAACAGCTTTATATGGAAGCAACCCATATATTCTTCTGTGGTGTATCACACATGAAATATAATTTAAGATAAAAATAAAATTATCAACCATGAAAAAACATAAAGAAAACTGAAATGTATATTGTTAAGTCAGAGTCCAACCTGATAATGCTATATACTGCATGATTCCTACTACATGACAAGCTAGAAATGTCAAAGCACAGTAAAAAAATAGGATCAGTACAGTAATTGTCAGGATTTCAATTGTGGAGGAACAAGGGAAGGATGAATAAGTTGAGCACAAGGGATATTTAGGGCCATGAAACTCTTCTGTATGGTGAGAGGGTAATGATGGATGTGTGTATATTATTAAACATTTGTCAAACTCAGAATGTGTAACAAAAAGTGTAAACCCTAGTATAAACTATACTTTGGTTAATAATACTGTAGTGAAATTGGCTCATCAGTTATAACAAATATACCCGACTTGCAAGATGATAATACAGGAATCAGGTGGAGTGTAGGGGTGGGAGGGTATATGAGATCTCTGTGTACATGTCACTCATTTTTTCTGTAAAACTAAAACTCTTTGGCAGAGGCATGGTGGTGCATACCTGTAGTCCCAGCAGTCAGGATGCTAAGCCAGGAAGATCACAAGTTTGAGGCCAGCCTAGGCTACATAGTGAGTTCAAGACTGGCTTAAACTGTATAGCAAGACTGTGTCTCAAGAACACACACACACACACACACACACACACACACACACACATAGATAAATCCAATCCAAAAAAATCTCTAAAAATAGGTTTAAACTTACTAGTTTTTTAAAAAACAGGAATTTACATGTAAGGAGAAAAGTTATTGCATACATTTTTATTAAAGTCATTTGTCAAGTACAAATAAAGTCCATATTAATGCTTCTGGTAGCAGAGAAAAAGTTTAATAAATAGATAATGTGATTAAGAGCACTGAACGCCAAATTTGGCAGAGCAGCAAGTGCCAGCAACTCGGCTTCTTCAGGACAAATTGTCTAGAATCTGGAAAACAATAGCTTGGAAAGGAATCAAGGCAAATGGAGGTTACCTGGGAACTATGGAGGAACAGAGAAGAAGAAAATAGGATTAAGTGACACAGAAGAAAGATTACACAAAAGAGAAGAAAATACCCAGCATGGCTAACAGTGGCTGGCTAGCTGCCAGCTGGGAGGCAAAGTCAAACTAACAACACCTTTTTTCATGGAGAACTGGAGAACTGCATCCAGACAGAAAGAATCATCTGCAGTCAGAACCGCAAGGAAAGTGCAGGACACTGCTTCCTGAGTGGCCTTCCACATTCAACAGTTGGTGAGTGACCTCAGCACAAGCACCTGCTGCCACAGTCACTAAACAAACTGGTGGGAACACTACTGTAGGGAACAGCTGAGTGTCAGAGCACTACCAAGCTCCCAGAGTGGATGAGGGAAAGACAGTCAGGGGAGATGGCCAGCAGCTGGAGAGGAGACCGGGGCAAGTCCCACTGACAGGCAGGGGCTGCGAACACAGACCAGGCTCCTGCGGTCAGAGCAGGTTCAGCCTGAGCTACACAAGACTGGAAGCTCACATTGGTGCCCTGTCCTCACTGTAAGCAGATCTCCACACCCAGTACCACCCTTAGATTTCCAGGGTGAACAGAGACACGTACTGTCTTCAGTTCTGTTCCTTAACCATAGGCTGTTTGGATAGGTTTATCCAAAACAATAGAAAAAAATCTTTATTACTGTATGTTTAATTATATTATTTTTCATTTTTTATTTTACTTTTTTGATGTTTTCTTTTTTGCTGTTTTCCTCCTTCTGTACATTTTCCCTACATATTTATTCCAATATTTTGTTCTTTTATAAGCATGTCTGTATATATGTGCATGTCTGTATATATTTGCTTTCTCTTGCCCTTTTCTCCCAATATAGTTTATAAAGGGTAAGGAAATTCTCCTTTGTCCCTCTAAATTCCTCCTACTTTTACCCATATCTCTTCACCTGACTTCTTTTATCTGTGTCTTAGTCATTCTCCATTTTTCTTTTCTTTCCTCTCCCCATTTTCATTTGTCTCCCTTTAACTTCTTCTCTCATATTTATATCAGTCATAAAATATTTTCCCATCCCCATTTCTCACTACCAATTTTGTACCAAGTATTATCCTCTTCTAAAGATATATCATACCCTTACATCATTAGGATCTATTGCTCCCCACCTATTTCCTCCTTCACATACTGCAAAGCAGAGTACTTAAAAAATAAAATTAATTTTTTTTCTCTTCTCTTCCACACTCTGACACTACCTGGTCCCAATCTCCTGGACTATAGATATCTGAGTCTATAAAATTACCATTGAATACTGTTCTTCACCAGTAGAGAAGACACACACATCACATTTAGTGTGCATTAACTGTGGGTTAAGACTTGGTTTGTAGAGATGCCTACACTATAACCAAGGATTTCTTCTCTAAGGCTAAAGGAAGACTCAAAACAGGGTCTTGTGGTATGTTATTTCTCAACTACCCTGACAGATACCACTGTAATGGATTAGCCTGTTACTACTGTAGCTGACTAGACTGCATAGGAATAGTCCTGACTCATGGGAAAAATTGTGTACCAGTGAACCTGTCTGAGGAATCCACCATCACAACCAAAGAGAGGGACAGCGAGAGTTCGTAACACAAGAATGAGGACTGGATCAGACTCTGCAAGAATGCCTGCAACCTGGCAGAAAGAAGTCCTGAGACTGAGCTAACTTCAATACTGCAGTAGAGGTATCAGAGGACTTACTAGCGTGCGACCACACAGACTCTCTGGCAAAGAAGCTACTTAGGAAATGGTTATGCAATGTCTCATTGGAATATTTAATCTGTGTTCTCATCATAGATCTTCTAGGTTTAGGTTTTTCTATGTTTCTTCATTTATTTAGTGATGTGTGGTTATGTTATATTTTTTATCATTTCCTGTGTTTATTAGGGTTTTACTTTTGTGTATTTATTCTTTCATTGACTGATTTAATAGGTGTCTAGGTTCTCTCCCTCGTCTCAGCTCCGTGTAATTCCTTCACCTCAAATCCCTGAGACAATACTATTAATGTATTCCTTTACTCTTTTTCCAAACACATACTCCTCCTCCAAGTTTTTTAATTCCCCATACTTACCTCCTTCACAGTCACTCCTATCTTCTCTAGTATTATTACTCAATTCTCCCATCCTAAGCCTTTGGCTCTTCCATATCTTATGTAACTTATTATCCTCCCTATCAGCAAGTTCTCACAACCAAATGGCTTTCCTCCATCACAAAGTAAGCACCATCTCTCCCATATCTTACCCTTGCCCCCACAAAACAGCCTCTGAAAACTCTCAATACTAACCCTTCAACTCAACTAAAAGTACTCTGACAAAATCAGACCCCACATCAAACTTTTCCTCTCATCTACCACTATTCCCCACTTCAAACCTCTCCCTTACTACCTAGCACTCCTCATCCAAGCACCTCCCATTCTCCTCACCCCACCTTACCTACATAATTGCAGAACAACCACAAATAATAAACTGTCATACTGTGCATGGAGATAGACAAAGGAAGGAAGTGTAACTCCAAGGACTATCATATAGAACTTATGTAAAATTCACTCTGTGGATACTGTTATAACAAGTAGTTTTTTTTTTCAGCAAAACATAGAGACAGAGTTGAAATCACTTGACATACATAACAGAAGGAGTAAATACTAGCGCTATATATATAAACCTGAAAATTATTGATGGGAAGGCAACATCCTACTAAAAATGTCCACATAAGACACAAACTCTCCCCACTTCTCTAGTCCTCTCACCCAAAAGGAGAGGAAAAAAGGAGGAAGATACACACACACACACACACACACACACACACAAATAAACAGAGAAACACATAAGAGAATGGGGCAGCAAGGATACAGAGGATCTTCAAGCCCCAGTCAACTATCACAAGACAAAACAAGGGGTAACGAAGGGAGAAGAAAACAAATACAAGTTAGCAGAAATCTATGAAAAGTTCACAGAAGGGATAAAGGAAATAGAAGAGATGAAACAAATATTTGGAAATAAACCAAAACTTCACAGCAATTTCATTTAATATGTCCACAGTGAATTTCAGGAAAATAGGTAAAAAACTGGATGAGCTAGCAGTTCAAAATTTCAATGACAGATTCAATAGGGATGTGATAACCTTGAAAAGATGTCAGACATAAACACCTGAAATTAAAAAAAAAACTGCATAAAATTCACACACTGCAGAAATGACCAAAGTGAAAGCAAAGTGTCTAGTATTGAAGACAGAATAGTGAATTATGATAAAGAGCTCAAAGAAGCCAAAAAGAAAATAAGAAAACAAGAGAAGACTATCCACCAGCTACTACATGAAAACAAGAAGACCAATCTAAGGTTAACTTAGAGAAACACTGAAAGATAGCACAGATGGATTCAGTAACATGCTTACAGAAATCATGGGAGAAATTTCCTAAATGTAAGAAAAGAGTTTAAAATACATTAAGCGATGCTAATACAATACTAAACAACTATGATTTTAAAAAAGCTCACCAAGGCATATCCTTATTAAATTACCACCTATTCAGAAAATAAACAGAATTTTAAAAGCAGCCAGAGAAAAACAAAAAATCATATGTAATGGTAAACAAATTAGAATCACAGCACACTTCTCAACCCAAACCCTAAAGTCCAGAAGAGCTTGTAGTAAAGTATTTCAAGCCCTAAGAGCAAATAACTTCCAACCCAGATTAACTTATCCATCAAAGCTATCCTTCAAAATAGATAGAGAAATAAATTATTTTCATGAAAAGACCAGCTCAGAAGATAAATGATTGCTAAACCAGCTCTTCAAAAAATACTTAAACCTATTCTCCGCAGAAACAATGAGTCAGACACAGCTAAAAACAGAGGCAACTAGTGAGGACAATGGATAAACAGCAACAAAAAATATCAGGAAAAGAAAAATGGATACACCAACAGATAAAGAAGGCAATGATGGTAAATAACCAACATATCTCAGTAATAACTCAATGTTAACAGCCTCAACTCTCCAATTAAAAGACACAGACTGGCAGAATGGATAAAAAAAAAGAATACTACAATCTATTGCATTTCAGAAACTTATCTAATACAAAAAGATATTTATAGACTAAAAACTAAAGGATGGAAAACAATATTTTGTCTACCAGGACCCCAAAAACAAGCAGAGGTAGCAATCTGAGTATCAGACATCATAAACTTTAAGCTTAAATGGATTAGAAGAGACCAAAAAAGGTCACTACATAATATTTAAGGAAACAATACAAGAACAGATAACATTGATGAACATATATGCACTGAATATTGGAGCATGTATCTTCAAACAACAAAAACTGTTGAAATTAATAGATCAAATAAACACACAATCATAGTAGGGGATTTTAACGCCCTGCTTTTGCAAAGAGACAGATCAACAAAACAAAAAACAAAGAACTCTCAGAGCTGAACCACATCCTTGAACACATGGATCTAATGGATATATACAGAGTATTTCCACCTCTCTACAACAGAGTATGCAGTCTTTTCAGCAGCACGTGGTACTTTTTCCAAAACAGATCATGTACTAGTCCACAAAAACTGCTTAACTAAATATGAAAGAACAGAAATGATGTCATCCATACTATCAAACCACTGTGCAATGAAAATAGAAATCAACAACAGAAGAAATTTCAGAAAAGGCAAAAGCTCCTGGAATATTAACAATACAATCCTAAACAACCAATGGGTCACAGAACTCAAAGAAGAACGTAAAAAATTTCAGAAAGTTAATGACAATAACAGTACAACTTCTTGAAACTTCTGGGACACTATGAAAGCAGTTTTAAGAGGAAAATTCATCACAATTGATGCTCACATTAACAGACCACAGGAAGCTCAAATAGACAACTCTATGAGAAATTTTAAGATACTTAAAAAACAAAAACAAACCAGCCCAAAACCAAACTTAAGGAGGGAAGTTATAAAGATGAGAGTGGAAATCAATGAAATTGAGACTAAAAAGCAGTTTTAAAAATCAACAAATTGAAGGGCTGGTTCTTTGAAAGAATAAATAAAATACATAAGCACCTAGCCACATTTACCAAGATAAAGTGAGAAAAGACTCACATCAACTCAATTAGAAATGACAAAGGTGAAATGACAACACTGTCAAAAACCAGAAGATAGTAACAACTTTGAAAAATTGTTTTCCAACATATTAGCAAATTTTGAAGAAATGGACAGATTCCTAGACAGACATAAACTACCAGAACCAACCCAAGATAGAAATATGCTTAACAAGCAATGAAACTAACATGGTAATGAAGAATCTACCAACTAAAAAGAGCTAGGTAGGATTCATCCCAGGGATGCAGGGATGGTTCAACATATGCAAATCAATAAATGTAATATACCAGATCAACAGAGCCAAGGACAAAAATAATATGACTATCTCATTAGATGCAGAGAAAGCATTTCACAAAATCCAACACCCATTCATGATAAAAAAAAAAACCTAAAGAAAAGTGAAATAGTCTTTATCTTAATCTGATAAAAGCCATCTATGACAAACCAATAGCCAACATCGTACTAAATGGTCAAAAACTGAAAGCTTTCACTCTAAAATCAGGAACAAGATGAGGCTGTTCACTATCACCACTCCTAATCAATATAGTTCTGGAAACATGGGCCACAGCAATCAGACATGAGAAAGAAATAAAAGGAGTAAAGATAGTAAAGGAAGAAGTGAAAGTATCATTATTTGCAGATGACATGATACTCTACATAGAAGATCCCAAAAACTCCAAGACTTCCAGATTTAATAACCAGATTCAATAGAGTAGCTGGCTACAAAGTCAACACTCAAAAATCAATAGCATTCCTGTACACAAATAACAAACTCACTGAGAGAGAAATCAGGAAAACAACACACTTCACAATAGCATCAAAAAAAAAAAAACTGAAATACTTAAGAATCAATCTAACAAAGGAAGTAAAAGATCTCTATATTGAAAACTATAGTACTCTGAAAAAGATTGAAGAGGATATCAGAAAATGGAAAGATATCTCTTGCTCATGGATAGGAAGAACCAACATAGTGAAAATAGCCATACTCCCAAAATTGCTATACTGATTTAATGCAATCCCAATCAAAATACCATTAGCAAACCTCACAGAACTCAAGAATATATTCCTAAAATTCATTTGTAACAAAAAGAGACCTAGAATAGCAAAATCAATTCTGGTCAAAAAGGGCAAGTCATGGGGCATCACAATCCCTGATTTGAAATTATACTACAGAGCTACTGTGATAAGAACAGTATGGTACTGGCAAAAAAAAAAAAAAAAAAAAAAAAAAAAAAAAAACAGACCTGAGGATCAATGGAACAGAATAGAAGATGCAGAAACAACTTCTAACACACTCAGCCACCTTATCTTTGACAAAATAGCCAAACACTTCACTGGAAGAAGAATAGCCTCTTTAATAAATGGTGATGGAAAAACTGGCTTTCCATATGCCAAAGACTAAAACTAGACCCATGTCTATCACCATGCACTAAACTAAATTCGAAATGGATCAAAGATCTAAATATTAAAACAGAAACACTTAAATCTGCTGGAAGATAGAATAGGTAGAACTCTGGAAGACACAGGTGTAGGCAAAGACTTTATGAACAAAACCCCAACCGGAAAGGAATTATCACAAAGAATCAACAACTGGGATCTCATTTTATTAAAAAGCTTTTGCACAGCAAAAGAAATCACCAAGTGTGAAAAGACAACCCACAGAGTGGGAAAAAATTTATGCCAGCTGTTCTTCAGACAAAGGACTGATATCTAGAACATACAAAGAACTGAAAAAAATCAGACCCTCCAAAATCAAAGACACAGGGCCGGTGAGATGGCTCAGCGGCATAAGCGCCTGCCTTGCAAGCGCAAGGGCCCGAGTTCGACTCCCGGATCCCACATACGAAAAAGGGGCCGGTGATATCGCTCAGTGGCACAGGTGCCTGTTGGCGCACGAGGTCCTGAGGTCGACCCCCCGGTACCCACAAAAAAAAAAAAAAAAAAAATCAAAGACACAATCCAAAAATGGGCATTTGAGATGAATAGACACTTCTCAGAAGAAGAAGTATAAATGGCAGATAAATATATGAAAAAATACTCAACACTACTGGTCATTCAATAAATGCAAATTAAAACTCCACTGAGATTCCATCTCACCCCAGAAACAATGGCTATCATCAAGAAATCAACCAATAACAAATGCTGGAGGGGCTGGGGGGAAAAAGGAGCACTTCTCCACTGTTGGTGGGAGTGTGGACTGGTGCAACCACTGTGGAAATGAGTGAGGAGATTCCTCAAAAATCTAGGATTGGGGCCGGGGATATAGCTCCGTGGCACGGTGCCTGCCTGGCAAGCGCGATGTTGTAGTCAGGGTTTGCAAGGGAAACAATACAATACAGGACACATAATTTATAGAGTTATTTTGTAATAGTCACCTGAAGAGTCATATACAAAAAGAGTGCAGGAAATCTGTCCACACACTAAAGACCCAAAGAATCCAGCTGAAGACCTGGATTCTACAGCAGTGTCCTGTATGAGTCCAACTGAAGGCCTAGGGCCCACAACAATGTCTCATGCAAGTATATTTCACGAATCTGCACTGGGAAGGCCCAAAGGTCAGCAGTGGAAGCTAGAAAGTCTGCACCAGTGGGATGAAGGATCTGTGCCAGCAGACTGAGGGATCTACCCCGGAGCCAGGAAGCGATGCTCAGAGTAAGAACCGGAGCTCCCCCAAAAGTCACCACAGCCATCCTCAGCGACAGTGAGGTCCCGAGCTCCTCCAACGATGAGAACAGCCAAGTTCCTATCAGGAAAGCCAGCATGACAAGCTCCTCAAGGAGAACCGACAGCACCAACCCTTCCTCTCCAGTTCTCCTTTTTATGTTGTTAGCAACAGTCCTCAGGTGGGCCCTCCACACCCAGCACCACGCTGATTCAGTTCAGCTGGGTGTTACAAATGGACCACTAGTTGTCAGTCCACCACTCGCGAGGTCCTGAGTTTGATTCCCGCTTCCAAAAAAATAAAATAATAAAAAAAATTTAAAAAGTAGGATTGGAGGTCCCATTCAACCGAGCTATTCCCCTTCTGGGTATCTTCCAGGAAGAATTAAGAGCATCATACCACAGCGATATATGCGCACCCATGTTTATAGCAGCACAATTTGTAATAGCTAAATCCTGGAAGCAATCCAAATGCCTATCAACCAATGAATGGATAAAAAAAGATGTTTTTGTTTTGTTTTGTTTTACAATGGAGAAATATTCAGCCATAAAGAACAATAAAATTGAGGCATTTACAGCTAAATGGATGGATCTTGAAACTATAATCATAAGTGAAATAAATCAGACATTAGGAAATCAAACAATAACAAATGCTGGTATCACTGGTGAAAAAGGAACCCTCCTTCATTGTTGGAAATCAGCATGGAGATTTCTCAAAGAACTGAAATTAGAAATTCCATATGACCCAGCCATGCCCCTGCTGGGTATCTTCCTGAAAGAGTTTAAGACATCCTACTACAATGACACATGCATACCAATATTTATAGCAGCATAACTCGTAATAGCTAAATCCTGGAAACAGACTGTATACCCATCAACAGATGATTGGATAAAGAAAATGTGGTATCTGTATATAATGGAATACTACTCAGTTATAAAGAATGACAGATTAGAGACATTTGTAGGAAAATGGATACACCTGGATAATATAATGCTGAGTGAAATAAACCAGACACACAAGCTTTAATACCACATGGTATCTCTCATTTGAGTGAGGCAAAGTACAAACAAGGAGAATAATAAAGGATGGATAGAAGGGGACAAGGAGATGGATCTCTCGCAATAGGGAAGTGGCCCAAGGGAAAAAGTGTGAGGAATGAGGAGGGGAAGGGGAAATAAGTAGAATAAAGGTATGCCACATACAGGAACCTAATAACCTCAATTGATGTAAACATTATATGCTATAACATGAGCTAAGATTAATAATATCAATAAGAATGAAAAAGGGGATGGGGAACCTGAGAAAGAGGATGGATGGGGATGGGAGGGGAAGGGGATTTTTAAAAAGAAACAAGCTGTGATATACACACTTAATCATTCGCCATGATGATTGTAAACTTCAAACATATACTAATAAAAGAAAAAATTAAAAATTTAAAAAAGAACACTGAAAGCCATAACTTTTGTGAACATGTTTAAAAGTCCAGTTTAAGTCCCTCTGAAATTCTTTCTCATTGAAATGAATAGGGATGGGATTTCTACATTAATTTCCCTCTACCTAATGCCAAATTCTCAGTTAGGAGTTTGAAATAGAATAATCAGATCTACTAGTTAATCTTGTTCTTGTTTATTTTTGTTGTTTTTGCAGTACTGGTATAGAACCCAGGGCACTTGCCCATTTTTATTTTTTATTTTGAGACAGGGTCTCACTAAATTGCTAAATTGACCAGGCTGGTCTCAAACTTGGGATTGTCCTGCTTTAGTCTCCCAGAGTGCTGTGATTATAAGCACGTGATACCATGCCTGGTTTAATTAACTATTTTTACAGCACCATGAAGCCATGAGACAGAACCTGAAAACAGCAGATCAATCCAACACATGAAAACAAAAACAAAATCTTCAATATGAGCCATGATCTCAGCTCCAGACCCAGTATAAGTGACTTACCATCATCATCCTCTCATTTTCTACTTCATTGAGCAACTCAGCAAATTCTTTGAAGGATTCAGCTGGTAGGAGAGAATAAAAGATAAAGAAGATTAATGATGGGGCTTGATAGACAAGTGGGCAGTGAACTGCCCAACACAAAGTACAAGCCAGTGCCTCAAACTCATATGGTCCTTAGAAGAAAGCATTAAGATAAGGCTAGCAGAGGAATGTGTTTAGTGCCTGTTGAATTCTTTTGCTCTTTTCTTTTTTTTGCCAATCTCTATTCAAGAGCTTTTCCATGAAGAGTATTTTATGTAATTCTCAGACACCATTAGGAGTACCTAAAACTTCTCTTGTTTCATAGACAAGCAAAATGAATAAGGGAGGGGCAATGGGTTTGCTGTGTATAGAATGGCAGCTCTAGAATCTCAAAACTTGAGTTTGGGCTCCTGCTCCGCTAGTCACCAAACTAGACAAATATCTCTGTTTAAACTTTTCATGCTTTAATTTCATCATCCATGAAATGAAATTAACTGTTATTTCAGAGTAGTTATAAAAATGGAATGAAATATGCATTGTGAACAGAGTTTTATAAAGTACTGTATCATTTTTCTTGATTTTAGAAGCACAAACACATCTCAAAACACATCTGAATTACTAGCTATGAGACCTTAGGCAAGTTACTCAATGGCCCTGAGATCCATTTTCCTGCCCTAGATAAAATTGCTATCTCACAGGTTTGCTGTGATGGTTAAGTAAGATAATACATGTACAGCTCCCAACACACATGGTAATTTCAATAAATATTAGTTCTTTACCTTGTTGAATCTAAAGCAATTGTTCTCAATCCTGGCACATAAGAATCACTATCACTTGTGGAGCTTAAAAAGTACCAGTGCCACACCCTTCCCCAGACCAATTAAACCCACATTCACCGATAAAGGAAAACACTCAACTGTTTTTCTGTACTCACACAAAACCTTTTACACCAAATGTGCAGGGATTTCTCTAAAATTAAGCAATTCTCCAACTCTTTCAGAAACCAACTGGTCCTAAAATTCAATTATGATACTAACAACCCAGCATTAGTACAGGCTCCACAGGTACAGGGCTCAGTGCCACAAAACTAACCCCAACTTCTTATGTCAGTCATAAGTCCTGGATTTGACCTATACTTAATAAACAAATTAGAGGTTTCCATAAACCCCTTCTCAACCTTGATATTTTCCTAGAATGGAAACTCAGCAAAATACTTTACTTACTAGTAAGTGTTTATATTATAAAAGATTCAACTGAGGAGCCGCCAGATGAAAGAAATGCATAGGGTAAGGTATGTGGGAAAGTGTGCAGTTTCCAGGCCCTCTCCACATGTGCCAGCTCCCAGCACCTTCATGTGTTCACCAATCTAGAAGTGCCCCAAAGCCCATTCTTTAGTGACTTTTATGGAGGCTTTATTATGTAGATTTGATTAAATCATTGGACATTGGTGACTAAGTCAATGTCATCAATGTACCATTCTAGAGGTTGAAGAGTGAGTCTGAAAGTTCCAAATCTCTAGCCACAAGGTCGGTTCCTCTAGCAACCAGCCTCCATACTCCAAAAGTTACCTCATTAATATCAACTCAGGTATGGTTAAAGGGGAGGGGGGCTTATTATGAATAGTAAGACATTCCATTCACCTCTAGCACTCAAGAATTTCCTAGGATTTAGGGGCTCTGTATCAGGAACCAGGGACAAAGACCAAATATGGACTTCTTATTATATCACAATATCACAACTTGCTAAGGGTCAGAAGCTTGCCTGGCCAGACACAATACAATTGTGGGGGCTTAAGGGGGCACCCAGGTGTTGAGTCATGAAATAAAGCTGAGTATGGTATGGGAATATGGCATGATATTGAAATGAAATTTAAAAATGAATGAACAAAACAAAATGGTAGGTACAGAAAGTAGTAAGACACAGCTATTCTATTGTTCTTTTTTGGCTTTATTCTTGTTACATTTACCCACCTGCCCCTGGCCAAATTTTATCAGAATTCGGACATTTAGTTGAAAAACACAAACAAAAAGGTAAGCACCTTGTTCTATAGTAACAGAGGTAGGTCATATAGTCTTATCAAACCATTCACATAATGCTTCAAATCCTGGGCAACATGTGCCATTCACAGTCATCCAGCCCTGATCACACACCTCTAGTGACAGCAGTAACAATCAACTTGAATGGGTGTGCCTAGGGCTGTCACAGTTTTGAAAGTGAGAGTTCCACATTCCAGAAAACCCTATAGTCTCAGTTTGCCCAGGACTCTCAGTCAACCTAGATGACAAAGAACATACACTATTCCAGTAATGGCAAACCTTTTAAAGTCGAGTACCAAAACTGCAAACAAAAACCTACTTATCACAAAGTGCCAACACTGCAATTAAACCTGAATACTAAGGTTTTATTTAAGAAAAAACAACTAGCACGTTAACATCTTTTGTCTTACAAACAAACAAATAACATGCATGCCATAGGTTCGCTACCACTGCTGTATCTCAAGGTATGTCACTGCATACTTTCCAGATGTCTCTGCTCAAAACTTCTTCCCTAATATTAAGCCTAAATCTATCTCCCTGTAGTCATTTTACTTAGGTACCTGATGGAAGATTCTGGAGGACCACAGATAAAGGCACATAGTATGTCAGAAGGAACAGTATATGGGGTATTAGGTGATAAGGATTCTAGTTTAGGAGACAATGTAGAGAGAGAGAAGGGGCACACATTTTAGAGAGAAATAGACCTGGATTGGCAACCACACATCACTTTCTTGCTGTGTGACTCTGGATAAATGATGGGACCCTTTGAGCTTCAGCTATTTCACCTGTCAAATAGCCATGATCATCACCACCTAAGAGTGTTGCAATAATAACTAAGACCTTCTACCCTTTGACAGGCAATTCTACCACTTACTGGCAGGGTGACTAGGAAAATCACTTTTCTTCCCCAGACTTCAATTTCTGAACACACACACATACACACACACACACATTAAGCTTTAGTATTCCTTCAAATTCCCCAACTTTCTACCAGAAGCATGAAGTATATTCTCAAATGGTATCTGAATTACAGAACACATATGGAAAGCTTGGAAAAACAAATGTGTCTAAATAAATTTTAATCAAAAAACTATATTAGTGTATGTCTGTAATACATAATAGTGATGTTCATTTTGGGGAATTGGCACATGCATATACAATACTTGATTATTTTGATCCCCTTTACCTTCCACTCTCCTACCATAATCCTCCCCCTGATCCCCTTCCTTATCTGCAAAAAATCTGCCTCAATTTTAAAACTTTCAATACATTTCCCTTCCTAAAAGAACTGGACAACTAGTCCAGAATTCCTAGCATAAAGGAAACTAAGTTCAGTAACAGTATAGGACATAAGACAAGAGCATTTCTTTCTTCTTAAGATTAAAGTACTGCATATGCCCACATACATCTTTCAAACACTGTGAATTTATACAAAGTTCGACCTTGGCATAGAAAAGATAAATACTCTACTCAGGAAGAGTAAATAGAAAAACAATTGAATGATCATGGACCTCCAGTAAGCTGCATGAGGAGTAAGAGATGTCGTTGTTGTTGCTGTTGTTGCTGTTATTCTGGCATTTTTTCCAGGTAAGATCAATTTCCCTTGAAGGGAATTGTGGCAAGTATCACATTGAAACATTTAAAGGAAAAGATTAATGTCCTGAACTATAAATGTTCCAAGTTCCTGCCTGAGGTCTTAATCCTTATAGTAACTTTATTAGTTACATGTCATTATCCTTCATTTGATGAGAGAAAATGAAGGCACACAGAGGCTAAGCAAATTTGTTCAAGGTCACACAGGAAGTAAATGGCAGAGTAGGTTTCAAATCTAGACCAAATCTTGCTGCCAAAGTTAAGGTCTTTCCACTGCCATACGGCCTACACCTCCCTAGGCAGACGTAACTGATGATTACTAAATACCATCTGAATAGGTTGCTATAAATAGGTGGAAGTTGCTATTACCAGCAGCTAGCTTTAAAAATTAGTTTAGTATCATCATTCACAAAGAAAAAAAGCCAAATTCAACAATGTTAAGGATGAATCAAAGTAAGCTTTAGCTAAAAGGTCACATCATTATTTTTTACAATTAAGATATCATTTATATACCATAAAATGTACCACTTTAAAGTGAACAACTCCGTGGTTTTAGTATATTCAGAGTTGCGTAACCATCACCATTTTCTAATTCCAAACTATTTTCATTTCCTCCAAAGAAAATCCAACTCCATTAGCATAACCACTATCCCCATTTCCACTATCTCCCCAATCCCATACAACCACTAATCTACTTCCAGTCTCTATGGATTTGCCTTAGACATTTCATATAAATGGGAACATACAATATATGAGCTTTGAATCTGGCTAGTTTCATTTACCATAATGTTTCAAGGTCCATCCATGTTATATCCAGTATTGATCCTTCATTCCTTTCTATTGCCAAGGAACATCCCATTGTATAGATAGATGACATTTGTTTAATGGAAATCAAACTATGGACACTTATGTTGCTTATGTTTTTTTGCCTATTAATGCAACTGTGAGCATTTGTGTATAAATTTTTGTGTGTATTTTTTTTTTAGTTCTTTTGAGTATATACTCAGGCATGGAACTGCTGCTGAGTGATATGGTAACCAAACCTAACACAAGGTGCTACATACATACTCCTTACATTTCTACTGTAAATTTTTACTTTAGCATAATAGTAGCCAGCTGTGCATCCCAGTACCTTTCCCTAAGGGATACAGGAAGTGATCTTTGTGTTTACTCACTTGGTATGAAAAAGGCAAGGTGTGTGCACATGTGCAAAAGTGTCATACTAGGACTTACACCCATATTATCCTCCATGGAACAGTTTTTGCATATGTTTACCTGAGTATCACAGAGGGTCCAATAGACCCACACCACTCCAGGATTTGTTAAATTTTTTTTTCTTTTGACTTTCCTAGTAGAAGCACCCCTAATTCAGCACAATGGCACATGAACAACCAGATTTGCAAGATCATTTATGCATGGATGATGAAGATGATCCACTGTGGTAAAATACATGTGGTAAAATACACAAGAGTGGTGTAGGTAGATGATGATGACAGTGATGATGATGACGACTTTGACATTGGCCATGTAAGCCAAAGTTTCTGTGACAGTGAAATGGAACAAGAATCAACTGATACAGACACAGGGAATGCAGACCTCCTTGATTCAGATGACAAAACAGCAATGTGAATATATATTTGACTAGTCAAAATACTGTAAAATGACCATGCAACCAAGTGGAATAATCCAATGTTAGAACTAGGTCTAAAAATACAGTGAGTGTCTTGATATGGGTGAAAGGTATTGGACAGAATGCCAGCACTGTCATTCAATGTTGGAAATTGTAACAGATGAAATTGCTCGAGATGCTGTAAAATACACAAAGGCCCCCATACTCCAGGGAACAGAGTGTGCACAGGCATCCTGTGAACCAGCTGAGGGGAACTGAGCCCTGGTAGCAGCTAGAATCTATCACCTGAGCTATGAGGAACTGAGCAGGAGTGTAGGAGTGGCTGCTGAGGACAGGTGATGAGCCCTCACCCATACCACTAGTGGCTCCAATGTCATTCTCGAAGCCTGGAGATCCAGACATGGCAGAGGGGTCAATGGCATCCCAGATGATCTATGAGGGATATGGCACTCACTGGCCCATGCCTCTTGACCATCCCCCACTTTGCTTGTGTGCCAAAGCTGGGCCTGTGTCTGTCCCAGACACACTGTCACCCAGCCATACTGTCACCCAGCCATACTGTCACCCAGCCACATGTGGATCCCCACAGAGAAGGAGAAATATGGTGCAGTTATATGCAGCTTTTGAGGACTTGTTCCTCAAGGATTGGTCTTAGAAATGGGAGAAATGGACCAGATTCTTGCAAAAAGTGAAGGATAGTAGAGGAGTTTCAACAAAAACGTTAAATGTAAAGGGGATCTTTCCTGCAAATAACATTCACTTGAAATAGCCAATTGTCAGTATAGGGGGCAGTATGAAGCTGTGGTACCAGTTGAAGATTCTGTTGTGACTGAGGTTACAGCAACACTATAAGAATGGGCCAGTCTGTGGAAACAACTATATGTGACTGGAAAGCGAACCTTAGAAATGATAAGCAACATGTCCAAAGTCATATAAACAGTGAATGGCCATCTAGAACCCAAATCTGGGTTCATTAGAGTCCAGGACTTTAATAAATACATTATTTTTATCTTCTGAATGATCCTTTTAATATATTTCACATTCAGTATATTATGATTTTAGTAGTTGCCATCTGATATAGAAATTAAATGGATTACCTAGGATTAAGATTATCTGGAAATGATACTCCTCTTTGCTGCTAAATAAAACAAAGCACCTTAAACACAACAGACATTTCTTTCCCAGTAAATACAGGCAGGCTGAGTTTGGCATGGCAGCTCTACAGTTATCAAGGACACAGGGCCATTCTCTCTTCCTGTTCTGTGTTCCTCTTTATAATACAGTACTTTACCCTGGTATCCCAAGAAGGCCACTTCTGAACAGCACATTTACATTCTGACTAGCAGGAAGGAAGAAACAAAACTGGCATGCATCTTCCTTTAAGAATATTTCTTGAAAGTTACTGATCACAAAGTAACCTCTACATGAAACAGAGGCTGAGAATTGGTCTTTATTTCACATGGCCATATACTACCCGAAAATCAAAGCTTCTATTACTAAAGAAAAAGAGAATAAATTCTGAGGAATCACTAGCAATAACTACCACAGTGACCTTGAAAATCATTTCCATATAAAGCTCTAATGTACCTTTGTTATTCTGCCAGATGTATTTTTGAAATAGTCCACTATTTGATGTCTTTACCAAGACTTGAATATTTTTTATAGAGAAGTTAATTTTAGGTAAAACATGGAAAAATAATAGTCATTGATAACAGTCATAAGAATCACTAAAGCTTTTCTTAAAAAATTTTTGGTAGCTTGATATGCATTTGTGAAGATAAATATATTGTCTGTCATTAGAGCTTTACAAGTTAAAATGGTACCAATATGATGCCTTCTGTTATAGTACCTGATACTAGTCAAAAATGTTCTAAATAAATTAGAGCTTATATTCGATGTAATATTTTTAAAGATTTAAGTTCTGAAAAATCTTTTCAGTATACTTTGAGACTTATACACTTATTTTTCCAGGCATGTGAAGATAAGTGAAAGTGGGGGCTATATTGGCAAAAGAAATGTTCCAAACAGCATTTTTATACATTTTCACTGAAGTTTGAAAATGTTTTCATTTTATGAATGGAATTTTGTTGGCTTTTTGTCATTTTAACAAATCTTGGTATTTTGGTTGATTATTTTAACCTCCTAGCACCATGACAAGTATCAAATGATTGTGTTTATTCTGTTAGGTACTGGGAGGTCAGACATGACATTCTAGCATTAGATTCCAGTAAAAGATTATAATGGCAAGCAGATTTTTTTCAAATTTCTATAACTTCAAATTTCAAATAACTGTAAGTGTAATATCTCCAATTTCAGTGGGCAGAATACAGAAATTACCAGATAGGCACAGAAATAAACTAATCTAAGAAGTAATGTGGATGAATAAAAGTCATCTGCAAATTCTTCTTTCTCCTGGAACAGAACAAAACCTGTTATGGTACTAAAATCAGAAAACTCAACAGTTCTCCCATTGGCTTTTCTACTTAGTTGCAGACCTCACAGTTGTTTACTAATCTAATTCTACTAAGAAGCAATGAATTGCTTGGCTGTCTTCTAAGAAGGAGTATTTATATTTAAAAATCAGAATGAACCTAGGTGACAGCTTCTAAAGTCTAATGTATTGGAGTTTGAAAATAAAATGAAGATATACATAAAAGACAAAAGGTAAACTATAAAAAGGCAAACTATAAGAAAGATTATAAGATTTTAATAAAGATTAGTAGGGCCGGTGATATAGCTCAGCGGCATAAGCACCTGCCTGGCAAGCGCGAGGTCCTGAGTTCAACTCCCAGTACCCACATATAAAAATAAATAAATAAATAAATAAATAAATAAATAAATAAATAAAGATTAGTATCTTCCTGTGTCAATAATGAATAAAAATTAATATGAAAACCAGCACATACCTAAAAGATTAGAAAAGGTATAAATAAAAATTCACAAAACTGGGGCCGGTGAGATGGCTCAGCGGCTTAAGCGCCTGCCTGGCAAGCGCGAGGGCCCGAGTTCGACTCCCGGAACCCACATACGAAAAAAAAGGGGCCAGTGATATCGCTCAGAGGCACGGGCGCCTGCTGGCGTGCAAGGTCCTGAGGTCGACCCCCCGGTACCCACAAAAAAAAAAAAAAAAAATTCACAAAACCAATACACAAAAGAAATGGTCAGCCTTACTAATAATAAAAGGGATGCAAATTAAATCAATGAGATAATGTATACTCCTTCAAATGAACAGATAAGAAAGTGGAAATTATCCTCTCCTATTGAAATCTATTGACTTGGATGCCTCTATTCTTTGCTGGTGGATATCAAGTTTTAGTTTGCACAACTGGAGAAGCCTTAAAATTCTTCACACCATAGTAATTCTACTTCTGGGAATTCTAAGATAAATATAGGTGTGGGGTGAGGATCTGTTCCTTAAATATGTCCATTGAGACATAATTTGCAATAGAAAAATAAACATTTCACTGAATGTTCTTCTTGTGGTTCAATGAAGACCTAAATGAATAGTGCTTACATGTAAAAAGCTACTAGAAAAAAAATTATATTATGCAATAAAGTGAAAATTTATGTACAAATTATATGTAAAACGTGATCAAACTTGTACTCTGAAAACATATTTAGAAAAAGAAGAGAAAAATAACACCAAAATATTAATGGAGATTACCTTAGAGATTAAGGTGTCTGATATTCTCTTTTTTATCTGTATTTTCAAAATTTTTGGTTGTGAATATGTTATTTAATTTTTGAGAAAAAATAAAACTTCCATTTATAAAATAAACAAATGAAGGAATATGTCCCAGCTTTTCAAAATTCTCTAAGGCGAGATAACCTTCTAATGAGATAATTCTCCACGTTTTCCTTTTATGTTTATGTCCAGCTTCTTATTTGTCGTTTTATTCTTTCTGCTGACTGAGGCTACTGCAGTAGCAAACAATCTCCAATGATTGTTTTTGAGAAATGCCCTGAAAAAATAATTTGAAATGAGCAAGTTCTGAATCAGTTCTTATAAAACAAGCCCTATGAGTGATATTGCCCAACCTTGGGGGAACTTCCAACCCATTCTGTCTTCTCCAATGGCCCCCAGAAAGTTTTCACACTTTCGATAACTGTGCAATTGCTTTCAAAGCTACTTTAGTGCTGGAAAAAAGGCAGTGAGAACACAGCAAGATAAAACCTCACTGTTTTCCCAATTATTCAGCCATTTTCTATGCCTTATACTGTTGTGATCTTTTGGTTATTTCTAGAGCTATGAAAAAGTTGATTTTAAAAATTTTTATCAGTGTTTCTGTTGCTTTTCTGGAAGATCAGATTTTAGGAGGTCATTTTTTTCACCAGTCCTAATGAGGTAACTTGGTCAGAGGTTTACAATGGTTATTTATTTTTTTAATGGGGGTCATTTTCAATTAACAAGAGCTTCATAAGTTATTTAATCAATTTAAAATTAAGTTATTGAGACCAAAAGAACCTCGTGTTCTCTATCCGACCTCTAAAAAGTCCTATAATTTTATTTATTTGTTGATTAGAAGATTTCAAAAGCCTGACACATATAGCACCAGTCGAGAAGTACTTAGCAAAGTCCAAATAGCTTTTGCATGCTGCTCAGGTACGAGCTAAAAGCTACAGAGTTTTTTTAGAAATCCTCCTTCTTAGTCCAGCTACCTCATTTTATTCATGAAACTAAAAGCCCAGAGATAGGAACTCATTTGTCCAAGGTCAAAAAGCTAGCTGAATAGTCAGAAAGGAACCCTATTTTAATGTTGTTCCTACATGTTTAAGATAATGAGGTGTCATGAGCATAGCCAAAGTACATCCTTCTCTCTGTCCATTCTATTCACAATGTCTTATTCCCTCTTTTTTGTTCAATAAGTCAGAAAATGTTTCAAGAGCAAGAGCAGAAGATTTGGACAATGGTTCTTTCTTAAAAGTCATGAGATTTGACAAGGCATATTACTGACATATTTTTAACCAAATATCATGAATAAACATAGCACATTCTGAGAGGTAACCTTGCAAATGGTTCTCTAGAGTTAATGGGAAGAAAATAAAAGCTTTCATAAGGAGATCCAATTACTCATTAGAGTGCTATGGGACAGAATAGTCACTAAAGAGAAAGAAGGAAGAGTTCAGTTCTTGTCCCCTCTCCAGATAAGAAGAATGATAAAAGAAAATTGGTTAAGAAAAGGAAGAAAACAAGCCTGTATAACCACAACCAACACTACCATCAACAACACCTGTCTCACTACCACCACAAGCGTGAAAATAAGAAAACTGACCGCAGTATGCTTCAATAATGTGTAGCAGTTCTACAACACTAAAAGGAGACCCAGCAAGAGTTAACTACCCCGAGAAAGTTTCAAGAAAGAAATATTAAAAGGTTAAAAAGAGTGAGAAACAAAAGGATTCTCAGGTTTTATATCATTCATCATTACACTTTTAGTGATAAGAAAATTGAGGTTCAGCACGGTCATATAAATTTTCCAACACTGTTATACAATGTCTTCCCAAATTGTCATAAATTTCCAATAAAGGTTGATGATATGGATTGAAATTAAAATTATTTATATCCTTTCCCTCATACATTCATTTCTGGGAAACCACGCCTAAAAAATAATACTGATAAGAGGAGGATAAACCTTTATGTCCAAGGTAGGCACTCAACATTATTACTGATAATGAATAATTGAAAGCAAATGTGCAATAAATGAAAAACAATTAAGTATATCCACTTATGGACTATTATAGCTACTAACAAATTATAAGAACATAGTAAAATATCTATGCTCTAACATTATATGAAACAAGCACAATATAAAAATTTGTACATAAAAATTATATATACACGCAAACATAATATATATATATATATATATACATATATATATATATATGTATGTGCAACTATGTATAGAAAATTATCCTTAAACCAAAAATAGGACAAAAGGGAGTACACCAACATAAACATGGTTCTTTATGGAAAGCATGCATGTTTAAAGTTTAGAGTCATGATAAATAGATTTAAAACCCCACTTAAGCTACCCATTCACTATGTGATTCTGGGCAAGTTTCTTTTTTGTGGGTACCAGGGGTCAACCTCAGGACCTCGCATGGCAGCAGGCGCCCGTGCCGCTGAGCGATATCACCGACCCTTTTTTCGTATGTGGGTACTGGGAGTCGAACTCAGGACCTCGCACTTGCCAGGCAGGCGCTTATGCTGCTGAGCTATCTCACCGGCCCCCATGGGCAAGTTTCTTAACCCCTTCACCCCGAGTTTACTTCCCTAGAACGACACATAGTAGACACCAAATGATGGCTACTAATATTCTTTTTCTCTATTTTCATATTTTTGTAATAAAGTATATTTATATGATAATTCAAAGATAACCAAAAACTCAATTTTCCTTTTTTTTTAAAGAAAACTGCCAATCATACAGCTAATAAACAGACAGGCCATTGTCTGAACCTAGGTTAACCCAAGTCCTATGCCATGTGTCTAACTCCTACCACCTTCCCACGAGGAAAAGTGGACCAAGGTGTTATTACCATGAATATAAGATGGTGACAGGGATAAGAGAGGAGAGCTTACAGGGAGAAATTACTAGAATCAGGGAGCCCTTTAGTAGGGAAGGAATAAATGGCAGACAGGCTTGAGGTCTGGGCCTTCTAAAGGATGCTCTTAAGAAACTGACAGTTACTTCACTCAATCGTGCACTCTGTACCCAAGAATGTATTGGGATCATTTCATATCACTCATTTCACCCTGGCTGGCACCAACCAGTCAGTCTCCAGATTAGTCAGATGGAAAATTCATCAGGAAGACATAAAAAGTCCATGAGAATAAAAGAGGGTGAGACTAGCAGTCTCCACATTCTGTCATCCAATTCAGTCAAATTCCTTTATGTGACCTCAAAGAGCCCATGATCTGGCATTTCCATGTGAAACACTCTGGGTTATGCTCTGCTTTGTGAATCTTAGACCACTGACAATGTTGAATGAAACTGTGAGCTCCAGGCAAGCAGTGATTGTTATGAAAGCCCTAACCATTCTGTGATCAGAAAAGAATGCCTAAACTGTAACAAAGGACCACCTTTCCCTCATATATATGATCAATCTCCATCCTTCCTCATGACTCCCGTAAGACTCCCTTGTTTACCGACTGTGTAACACCCCAAGTTTCCTTCCTTGTCTTTGAAATGTTCCTCATTAATAAAAGTTCTCCTGAATACAATCACTTCTTTAATCACCAGTATGTACTTTTGGTGTTTTTGGTTTTATACCTGAGTTGAAACCTGAATTGTGTTTTACTAGAAAACAGTTGCCTATAGCATACCCTTTTGGGTTATCAGAATTTTCCCCTACACTTGTCTTTGAGCTGTTTTCCACCTCTTGTTAACTGAGGATAACTGATGAACATGCAACCTATTTTATCTGGTTAAAATCTGACTTCCTCTCCTTCCCTGTCAAAAAAGCAGTTTGAATACCTACCTATAGATTAAACTGGATCCTTTTACCTTGCCCAAATTGTATATACTTACTAAATTTTCAATTCTTTCCATTTCCTTCAATTTCTGATTGGAATCCTCCAAATTACTATTCCTAATATTCCCCTTTCCACCTGCCTTGGGGTCATATAGAATTAAAATTTGACTGCCTAGATTCCTGTAGGGTCTGCAGAGCACCTGACTGGGCTCTCTTCCTTAACATCTGAAGAATCCCTGGGACGTGAAGCCCAACAACTTGATATCAATCTCCAAGGTCCTACCACCACAGCAGACGATGCGTTGTGCTACAATTCTCTATAGAAAAGCCACTGCCCAGACTAAGAAAGTGTAGCAGAATGCTCAGTTCATGAATAGATACATATGAAAAATAGCCAAGAGTGTGGACAATGCCACCAAGAGCCCTGACATCCCTGCTCAAGTGCCTCAAGAAACTCCATGAGTGGTGCTGCATAACCAAAAGATTTTCTCCAATGACCTCATGAAAATCACTGGACTTTCAGGATTCCACCCCTAGCTTTTCACTTCAATACAACCTTTTATATTAATATTTTTCTTCTTCATTTTAGCTATCCCTCTTTTAAAATGCCAGGACCCTAAAACAACTAAACTTAGCCACCACCCCTCAACAGATGTTTCAACTGGTTTTACAAGGACACTAATGGAAGTCCTTGAGAGGCTATTTCTTAGACCCCGCTCCATCCCAATCAAGATGTTTGTGATCTGCTGTGGGTTGTGCAACAGTGAAATATTCATGTGGAGCAAGATGAATAGACAATGTCAAACTTTGCCGGAGCCCTCAACTCCCACACAGCAGTAATGGGTGGCTGGTGGAACTGTCTCCAAGTTTCACCTTAATCAGTGTGATCACAAAGGACCTTCTTTTCAAATATGTTAAGATAATTACAGCAGAAACATGATTTACAGTTTAAGATTAGAAGCACTGTTTTTAAACAAGCAACCTGCTAATACCCAATGATGTCAACTTCTGGAGAAGTTATAGCAAGTAGGTGCACAGAAGACAACTGTTACTGGGGTTCGCCTGGTGGACACCCTGCTCTGATAATAACAAGATTGAAATTCAGGGTTAAAATACAAGGTTCTCCAATGAAACCTACCAAGTAACACCCATGGTTTTTAATGTTAAGAGAATCTGCCAGGGTTCTGCTTCCTGTTCTCTTCTGTGTACTGCTACCCATAAGCTTCAGAATACAACCCAAACTCTTCCATGAGGTATTTCACATCCTTCAGTATCTGGTGAATCTTGGGAAACCAATTCCCCAGACAGTCCTTCTGTATAGCAAGAGGCCTAGGGGACCTCTTCTGAAATGAAAGGTTCATACCTCTGCACTGTTGAGCCTGTGATGGGTGAGGTCTTGTTGATTCTAGAGATACCTTCAAGCCATCTTTCCTATTGCTTTGATGCACAGTACTTGGCTTCTTTTTAATGCTAGTCTTTTCAAAAGCTCCCTGACCCACACCTCTATCCAGGCCTCCTCCAAACACAAGTTTTTGGGGTCACATTTTAGGTATGAACCATAAAAGAAATTCAACACAGACAGGATCAAGACAGGAGTGAGGCAAGTGGGGCACCTGAACTGCAAAATTTAAGAAGACATATTTTCTCTTCAGTATGCACAAACCTACGAATAAGTGCCTCCCTCAGTCTGAGCCCTGGCCACCTGATTTGCACCACCCCCCAGTCCTAGAACTAAATCAGATATCACTTCTCTGAGAAGCTTTCCTTATTTATTCTCCCCCAACACACACATCCCAATCTGGATTAGTGGCTACCATATGTTTACCTCTACCACAGTACTTATCACATTGCATTGCAAGAGACTGTTTACTCATCAGCCTCCTTTAACAGAGAGAGGGCAGATGTGTTCTATGCCTCTGAATTCCTATTCTATGGCTCTCAGTGGATACTCTCTATCTATTTACTAATGAACAAATACCAACCAAGGATCCTCACAATAAAGAGGAATCAGATTCTTTTAAGCCTATGTCAGGAAAAATCTACTTTCTAGCTCCTACTAGTATGCTGATATAGAGAGGCATCTTCCTAAAGGTCTTTTCCAAACTTACCTAAACGGAAGCTCTATGAGGAAAGGGCTTATAGCAGGTGCTCAATAAAAATTTGTTGAATCAAATACTGGTTCTAGCAGTAAACCTGACAAAATCTAGCTGTGTGAGACCTTTGACAATCACTTCTCTGTGGGCCTCAGTTTCCCCACCTGAATAGGGGCAAACTAGCTTTCTTTTCTTCTCTCTGTCTCCTCTCTCACCTCCTCCCTGTCACTCTCTGTTTATAAACTCTAAAACTTAATAGCTTCTTTTCTTTTTTAATCTGAAAATTCCATTGTTCAAGCAAATTCTTACATGGAAGCCCAATACAAATACACAGCTGCTTCATCTGAGTTTCAGTAGATGGGAGGCACTGAGGATCCAAGAACAGTTTTAAAGAGCTGAGACCTGCCCCAGGGTTCTAAAATGCTCAATGACATTATGATGATAGTAGAAATCAGGGCCCTGGATTCCACTATTGAGATTTTGATTCTTTTGGTCTAAAACTGGTTCTGGGACTCAGGGTCAGCAAGATCTCCAGGTAATTCTGATATTAAGACATATTAGAAATAACTGAACTACATGTTTTATAAGTGCTCTGCCAGTACTGTCATTTTATGATTCTACATTTTCATTTTGTAGTTGATTTGGGAAGTATAATTTCAAATCAATGCCTTTTCCCACAATGTAGTGTCTGACAACTTCTTGATAGGATCAGTAATGACTGAGTTATTGAGCACCAACTATAAGCCAGACACTGAGCTAAATGATTTACCTTTACATATACTCTCTGACATATGAATTACTTGATTTACTCCTTACAACCTTGTGAGGTAGATTATACCTCCCAGTTTACAGAACAGGGGAACTAAGACTCAACAAGTTCAAGGAACATTGGAATATCCTATTGCTAAAAAACAAAACTCAAATCTAAAGCAGATACAACACTATACAAACTTCAGGGATTCCACTGGCTACTAAGCCACAGAGGTAGAGAAAAGGCCAAGCAACGCCAATTGACAGCATGGATATTTTGCTCCAGAGCTGTGACAAATGTTAAGATCTGGACAGCAAGACACTCCCCCTCTCGTCTGTTATATACAGATCATTACAGGAGAGTCCTAGAGCTGATCATCAAAGGAAGGAACTCCAGAAAATCCTCTGGCTTTCCCCTAGATCCTCTAGAATCACTGTTATCTCAGAGATCACTGGTACCTACAATGGGGTTTGTGCTACTGAGGTATCTCCTGGAGCCATACTGAAAATTCCATTATGGAAAGGCCTTCTGAACATGTAATGTGACTAAAAACACAAATCTAAAACCACAACCCAAAATGGTACCCTAACAACTTGTACCAGTTTTTCTACTAACATTTAAGTAAGTCATGCCCTTAGATGAGGGTAGATTTCCAGAAGTAGAATGAAGTGAACTCAATAAGGATATAACCTGAATATAAATATCTACTTCACAACTGTACTCTCCTAAAAAATATTCATTGCAATACTATTTATAATAGTAAATAATTAGAAACAAGGTAAATTTCCAGAAATAAATATTAAACAAAGTATAAACTACTATAATAATGGAATGCAAATGTATTCATTATTTATTTATTTAGCAAACATGTACTGAGCATCTATTATATGTCAGGTACCCTATGTGCTAGAGAGACAGCAGTGAACAAAACAATGTCCATGTCTGCCTTGGAACTTAAAAAAATTTTAAATGATATTAGAAAATATTTATGATAAAATATTAGGTTAGGGCCGGTGAGATGGCTCAGCGGCGTAAGCGCCTGCCTTGCAAGCGCGAGGGCCCGAGTTCGACTCCCGGAACCCACATACGAAAAAGGGGCCGGTGATATCGCTCAGTGGCACGGGTGCCTGTTGGTGCGCGAGGTCCTGAGGTCGTCCCCCTGGTACCCACAAAAAAAAAAAAAAAAAAAAAAAAAAAAAAAAAAATTAGGTTAAAAGTATAACATTAGGTATTTAGTGCAAACTAAATCTCATACAAAGAAAACAGATACATGTTTAGGAAAAGACTTAAAAGAACATACCATGGGGGCTGGTGAGATGGCTCAGCGGCGTAAGCGCCTGCCTGGCAAGCGCAAGGGCCCGAGTTCGACTCCCGGATCCCACATACGAAAAAGGGGCCGGTGATATCGCTCGGCGGCACGGGCGCCTGCTGGCGCGCAAGGTCCTGAGGTCGACCCCCAGTACCCACAAAAAAAAAAAAAAAAAAAAAAAAAAAAAAAAAGAATATACCAGTACATCCAAAATGCTGCTTTTGCGGGAATATCCTTTTATCATAAGAAATTTTATACTTTTATATATTATCCAAATTTACTACAGTGAGCATTATTAATAATACATTTTTATATTTTAGTTTATACAGTCATATAAATATGACTATATCACCAACTTTTTCCAATAACATAAGGTCATTCATAATAGTTCTGTGATTCGGTGTTCTCATCTGGCAGGATGCTTTAAACTAACTCTCACTCAAGGGTCAGCAACTTTTTTTTAACAAGTCAGGAAGTAAATATTTTAGGCTTTGAGGACCAACTAGTCACTGTCACTGCTAGATAATGCTGCTGTTGTACTGTGGGAAGCATCCATAGATGATACTTACAGGAATAAGTGTCGCTGTGTTCCAATAAAACTTTATTTACAAAAACAGGTGGTGAGCTGCATTTGGCTAAATGGCCATAGTTTGCTGACTTTTGCTTAACTTTATAACAACTAAAGCAAACACAGTTCCTTTTTCTTCCACTATTCAATCCGCTGTTTATAACATCCTTGAGAGAGAGATAAAGACATTAGCCCCATTTTACAGAAGACAAGATGGAGACTTAAAGAGGATAAATATATTGTACAAATGTCACACAGCTAATAAAGCATTTTATTAAATCCGGGTCCCAAGGTAGATTCCAAAACTCCTGTTGGCTAAAGAGATATACTGAGATAAATGCTAATTTTAAACTTTCCAGGGGAATTTGTTTCTTAGAGGAATCTTATGCTGAATCGTTTTGGAAAATAAACAAATTACTCTTCGTCCTTTACGAAAATATCTGTGTATATGTATTAGATGGTTTAAAGAAAAGTTCTCCCTGCAAACTGAGTCAAAAGCCCTTGGTGAAGGTTTACAAGATGTCTTGACTGCTTTTGTGTGGGGCAGAAATGGCACTGGCAAGGAAAGTGTCCTTAACTTTCCTAAAGGGTTTAGCTCTGTCCCACAGGGGATGAAGATGTCCGGTGCTCTGCACCCACAAAGTAAGGAGCCTCCACAGCCTCAGTCCTACATGGAGAGGCACAAGGCCATATGGAGCTGAAACTTACCAATGTTAATCTCATCATCAGTCAGAGTGTCTCCGATGAAATTAAACTGAAATGACTGTAACGTCTGGGAAAACTTCTGAACAGCAGAGGAGTAACCTGCAAAGAAGGAAAACAGGAGAAATGATCAACACCATTATATTTTGACCAATTTTCTCATCTGTTAGAGTAAATAAGAGAAAAACAAAGACCCATGCTCCAGTAAAAAAGTTTGAACAAATAAAACTTACAAGTTAAAGAAGGAGGAGAGGTGCTGCTACATGAAGTCCTTTGAAAAGTCAGGAGACCTGTTTTTATCTTCAGTCCATCTCCTCTCTGACCTGTTTTACCCAAAACCTGGAAGACCTCAAACCACTTAGATACACTCTTAAAAGTGTCTTCTTAAGTATTTGTTAGTCTTCATTTTGTGTAATGGACTACATATTTTCTCACCTTTCATAAAACAAATATTCACAATCATTCTACAAATAAAGAATTGCCCCCATTTTATAGACGTAGAGTTCAAAGTCCTAGAGATATCTGGCAGGCTGGAACTATAAGTCAAGTGGTCTGCCTACCTCTCTAGGGCCCTATCCAAGACAACACAGGTATCACCTGGACAGTTTACATGTTAACCAAATGGCAGCCTTGGTTAGGATACTGTCCAGTAGAGGAACAGATTTTGCTTACTCACAAGAGTATTTACCAATGGACCTTCCCTGAAGAAGTAATGCGTGGAACAAATCAGGGTGTCGGGGCCAGAAAGTTGCTTTTATTTTTGATTAATGATTTTGAATTTTAGTATGTAAAAGTTTAATAATGGTATAAAATTAAATCTCATTTAGCTATACTTTTGAGAAACTGTCTACAATGAAATTTTTAAAATATGACCTTCTGTATAGAGATTCCTCAAAAAACTAAAAATAGAAATTCTATTTGACCCAACTATTCTCTCTTTAAATACCTTCCCAAAAGAGTTAATAATGCATGCCCATGTTTATAGCAGCACAATTCATAGTAGCTGAACCTTGGAAGTGGCCTATATGTCCATAAACAGATGTACAGATAAAGAAAATGTGGTATTTATACTCAATGGAGTAGTACTCTGCCATAAAGAAGGGTAAACTTCAGTCATTTGTAGGAAAATGGATGTACCTTGAGACCATAATGTTAAATGAAATAAATCAGATACACAAGCTTAAATATTTTATTGTTTCTCTTACATGAGAAATCTAAAATATAAATAAAGAGCAAAATAAAAGGTAATAAGAAATAGAGAGACACATTTTCCAAAAGGGAAGGGGATCAAGAGATAGGGGAGGGGGAAGGATTGGGGAGGAAGGGATGGAAAAAAGAATTGAGATTTGTTATGTACATGTACCAACTCCCCACGAGTAATGTAATCACTATGTACTGCAAGCACGTACTAATAAAAAATAAAAATTGGAAAAAAAAATATGACCTTCAGCAAGAGGTCTAGACAGAATCATGACCCTTGCTATTTCAAGAATGATTCTAAGATTAGCAACAACATCAACACCTAGGAGCTTAAAGGAAATGCACGTGGCCAGGCCTATCCCAGACCTATAGAATCAGAAATGGCATTTTTTTGTGTGTGTGTGGGTACCGGGGGTCAACCTCAGGACCTCGCGCGCCAGCAGGTGCCCATACTGCTGAGCGATATCACCGGCCCTTTTTTCGTATGTGGGTGCTGGGAGTCGAACTCAGGACCTCGCGCTTGCCAGGCAGGTGCTTATGCCACTGAGCCAACTCACTGGCCCAGAAATGGCATTTTTTATACAATTCATATGTTTCTTAAAGTTTGAAAAGACACAAATGCAGCTTTTAAATTGAAAATTGCAACTGAATGAGAAAGTTTATAGCAAATGTTGGAAGGCTAAAGAATAGCTAACAAATGTATTAGCAGTGACTACTACAACTGGGGACTACAATCTGAAGTGGCTCAGGGTCATAGGCTATGGACAAGGATGTTTGCTTTTCTGAACTGAAGCAAGGAAGAGGTGGGATGGGATGAAAACAAGACAGATTCCAGAGAGTTTTCCCATCTTTGCATCTATAAGACACGTGGCCTTATGAAGCCTCAGCATTTGAGCTTATGCTAAGGTAAATGGAGACGAAGCTAGCAACAGCCCCTGTTCCTTTCAATGGAAAGCCAGCATAGTAAGTGCAAACACAATAAAACATGTGCAGGCATTTTGGCTGGAATAAATTACATGCCAAGAATTTTATGACCATTTTATATATGCTCCATTTTCTAAAGTTTTTTTTTTTCTAGAATTTAGCAACTTTACTCAGAACACATTATTGTGTAATCTGGAAAATAATAATAAAAATAATAGCAACATAAATTTTACAGTTTGGAGGCTGTCAACCAGGTTACTGAGGCTTCTCACAGTTTCAACACTCTACAGTCATATTCTCCTCTTCAAATCTAGACCATGTAAATGTAAGAGGAGCATACAAATCCTATACTTCACCAACAAAGAGATCACAAAACTGGCTCTATGTCTGGAAAACAATCATTTTTCTCTGGCCTCCTCAGGCAGCAGCAGAAAAATACAGGGCCAGAATTCCTCATCTGCTCTGTGTTACATTCAGGAAAATTAAATAATATTCATTACATTGCTCTTCTACACATACCAAGATTTCTTAAATTTCACTCAACTCATGCAAGATACAGTTATTAATTACTCCTCTTCTGGAATTCTCTGAACATTTGAGAGGCCACGGATACTATAACTGCCAACATTTACAGTATTTTAGAAGTAAAGGTAGAATAAGAAAAGTATTGCACTAATTCCCCTTTTCCTTACTTGCACCCACCTCTTCTCTCTCCAGAGTTCTAGGCTTCACAACACAACCTTACATCTGCACCCACCTTGAAAGGAGGTGAAGGATTTTCCACAAGACACTTTCATTTACTCCTCCCAACTCCCCAAACGTAGGTATTATTATACACGTATCACAAAACAGCAATGGCAAAAGAAACAGTGTTGACCAATAACATTCCAAACTATGAATAAGCATAATTTAATAGCTCTTTGTCAAGATAAATTTTGCCTCTGTACTGAGAAAAGTGCAAGAAAGACTCATATATGTATTTTAGATAAATTAAGTGACATATAGACCCAGGACAGATAACCTAGACATGGTATATGGGACATGTATTTCCATACCATCCTAAAATCCATTACATCACTCCAAACCACATGAACTCATTCTATGATCCAATCAAAACCTTCGTCATTCTTGTCTACCATGTCATGATCTTAGTTTTCAGGCTGCCTTTGAGGGTCCTCTCTGCATCACCTTAGTATTGATACAGGTATCTTCCATGGTTTCTTTTCCTCACCTTTCCTTTATGCCTTCTACAGTATAGTTGATAGTGATTTTTTGGTGCATTAAAGCTTTCTGGCAATGACGTAGACCAAAAACAAGATTAATTAATTGATTTGTGAAGACACCAATCTGCTTTTAATCACTACTAAGGATATGTGCTGGGTGTGTCCCCTGAGGCAGTGATGGTGATCCTTTCAGAGCTTTCAATGATACAAACAGCCGGCTGCAGCACACGTGCTATAGGTTTGGCACCACAGCCCTAAGGGTTCACGTATTCACCACTGTGAGGTATTATGGATCCCCATTGTGAGGTATTATGAGAGTAGAAACTTAATCCAACTACAGTGTTTAATGGTGGGTCTTTTGGGAGGTGATTAAGATTAGATGCAGTCATTAAGGTGGAGCCCCCATGGTTGAATCTTGGTGGCTTTGTAAGAAGAGAAAGAGAAACCACAGAGACACACATTCACAGGCTCGCTCGCTCTCTCTTTCTCTCTCTGTCTCTCTCTCTCTCTCTCTCTCGCTATGTGATACACTGTACCACTTCAGGATTCTGCCAGCAAGAAGGCCACCTGATTTCGACTCTTGACCTTACACCTCCAAAAATCATGAGGCAAAATAAACGTTTTTCTTTATAACTTTCTGAGTCTATTGTACTATGGGTTTTTGTTTTGTTTTGTTTTGTTTTGTGGGTACCAGGGGTCGACCTCAGGACCTCGCGCGCCAGCAGGTGCCCATGCCGCTGAGCGATATCACCGGCCCTTTTTTCCTTTGCATGTGGGTACCAGGAGTTGAACTCAGGACCTCGCGCTTGCCAGGCAGGCGCTTATGCCGCTGAGCTATCTCACCGGCCCTATTTTACTATGTGTTTAGCAACAGAAAATAGGCTAATATATTTGCTATACATTTCTAGAGTTCCATAAAAATGCAATCCTACAGAATATACTTTTTGGTGTTTACTCAGTCTACAGCATTTTAAAAATTCATGCATACTGCCACATGTATCAGTATTACATCGTTTTTGTTCCTAAGTAATATTTCTTTGTATAAATATACCACAGCATATTTAACTATCATTCATCTATTTAGGACATTTGTGTATTTTCTAGTTTTTCATAACTGCAAATAAAGCTGCTGAAAATATTCATGCATAAGCCTTTTGAAGACATGTGTTCATTTCTTATGAGTAAACACCTAAGAGCCCAATAAATGAGTTACATGGAAAGTTGGGAATTGCGTTTAGCTATACAAGAAAAGGTCAAAACGTCTTCCAAAGTGATTGTACCATTTTGCATTTCTATTAACACTGTATGATGAGAGTTTCAGTTGATCCACATACTTGCCAAACCCTGGTAATATCTGTATTTATGTATTTATTTTCGTTTTAGCCATTGGAATGTATAGTATCTTGCTATAGTTTTGATTTGCATTTTCCTGGTGACTAACAGTAATGACTATCTTATGTAGAAACAGGACTTTGGGAATATATAGTTGGACTGTCCCATAAGATTTCCTTATACAGTCCAGATACAGGTCTTTTGTCCGAGGTATGTATAGCAAATACTCTTCAATTCAATTAAAGGCTTAACAATCTGAGCGCTCTTTATTCAAGAAAAACAACTGAATCTCAATAAGAACAGTGACCTTTGTGGTATATTATGTTACAGTCATCAAATCACTATCTCCCAAGCTCCACAGCACCACTGAAAACCAAACAACTGATAGACTGGACTTAATTAAATTTTCTTCAAAATTTCTTCCTTCAAGCCAGACATGGTAGTGCACACCTGTAATCCCATCACTCGGGAGTCTGAGGGAAGAGGATCACTGTGAGTTCAAGGCCAGCCTGAACTACATGGTGAGACCCTGTCTCAAAAAATCTAAACTAAACTAAAATATAAAAAATTCAACTAAAAATTCTTTTAGCCAGATATGGTAACACATGCCTGTACTCTGAGCTGAGGCAGGAAAATCATTTGAACCCTGGAGTTCAAGGCCCAGCCTGGGCAACTTGACAAGATAAAGTGAAAATCTGTCTTTAAAAAAAAAAAAAAAAAAAAAAACTTCTGCTCTGTGTAAGACAATGTCAAGACAATGAAAAGACAAGCAACAGACTAAGAAAATATTTGCAAAAGACAGATCTGATAAGAATATTTTACAAAAGATACACAGAACTCTTAAAACTTAACAATGAGAAAACAAATAATCCACTTTAGGGGAAAGACAAGTATATACTTCTCCAGAGAAGATCTATAGATAGGAAATAAACATGTGAAAAAATGTTCAGCATCACATGCTGGTGAGGAAGTAGAGCAATAGGAACTCTCAGTTCTGGTGGGAATGTAAAATGATACAGCGATGTTTGAAGGAAATTTGGACATTTCTTATAAAACACAGTCTTACTATATGCTGTAGTACTCACACTCCTGGATATTTACTGAAATGGGCCAAATACTTAGGCCCACACAAAAACTTGTACAAAGATGTTTATAATCACTTTATTTATAATTGACAAAACTTGAGAGCAATCAAAATGTCCTTTGATAGATACATGTATAAATGAATCTGGAAAATACAGAAAAGGATGTACTACTCAGTGTTAAAAAGCCCCAAAGTTTCATGAAATCATGAAAAGACATAGAGGAGACTTAAATGCATGATACTATGATTCCAACTATATGACATTCTGGAAAAGGTAAAACTAGAAAAACATTTTAAAAGATCAGCAGTTGCTACAGGTTAAGAGTTAGAGAAGGAAACAGGTACAGCACAGAGGATTTATAGGAAAGTAAAAGAATTCTGTAGGATACTACAATGGTGGATACATATCATTACACAGTTGTCTAAACCTATAAAACAGTGGTGGCGAGAACCTACAGCACACATGCCGCAGCAGGCTGTTTATGTTATTGAACCTCTAAAAGGTTCATCATGACTGCTATAGAATGTACAACACCAAAAGCAAACTCTGATGTAAACTATGAACTTTAGGTGGTAATGATGTGTTAACACAGATTCATCAATTCTAACAGATGTACTACTCTGGAGCAGAATAATGACAGTGGTGGAGGTTGTGGACATGTGGGGACCCGGAGTCTATACAGAATTCTCTGAACTTTCCATTCAATTTTGTCATGAACCTAAAACTGTTCTTTAAAAAATGTCTTATTAATAAAAAGCCCAGGAGGAGGGGGTACAGAAGATCTGAATAAACATTTATCCAAAGATGATATACAAATGGCTAATAAACAAATGAAATGATGTTCAACCCCATTAGTCACTAAGGAAATGCAAATCAACCACTGTATACTCACTAGGACTGTGGGTGTCAAAAATATAGACAACAACAGTTTCTTGGCAAGAATCTGGAGAAACTGAAGTCCTCATGCACTATGGTTAGAAATGTAAAATGGTACAACAGTTCTGCAAAATAGTATGTAAGTTCCTCAAAAAGCTAAACTTCCATATCACATACCTATTCCACTCCTAGAAATATACACATGAAAACTGAAAATACTTTTCCATGCAGAAACTTGTCCAAAAATGTTTCTAACAGAAATATTTATATTAGGCAAAAAATACATATAACTCTAAAGTTCACTGGTGAGGGATAAACAATAAAATAATATTCAACTCATAAAAAAGGAACAAAGTACTGAAACATACTACAACATAGATGAAACTTAAAATATTGTATTAAAATGCATATTTCAAAACAACAAGATGTACAGGATAAATGTATAGTTTTTGTAAATTAAAACTGCTTTTAGATTTCTGAAATACAGTAACAAGAGAAAGAAGCCAGAAACTCAAAAAAAAATCACACACTTTGTAATTAAAAAAGTGAAATATCCAAAATAGAAAAGTATACAGAGACAGATCAGTGGTTTCCAGGGTCTGGAGGAGAGAGGAAAAGGGCATGACTGGTAATGGATATGGGTGTTTTATAAGGTGATTAAATGGTATATCAATAAGATAGTGGTGATGGATACATAGCTCTGAATATACTGAAAACCACTAAATTATACATTTTTTAAAAAGCAAAGTTCATGCTGTGAAATTATGTCAATAAACCTATCATTTTAAAATTTTATGGATGGAGAAGGGAGGTGATAAAAGCAGATTTTTGAAGTGATAAAATAGTTGTATATCTTCAATGCAATGACAGTAAAGCAGATCTACACATGCAATAAAATAGCACAGAACTATGTATACTCATTATACCAGGACTCCACTGGCAGTTGAACTAGAGGCCATGTGTGTTGCACTGTCAGAGAAAACATGTCTTCATTTTCCCCATGTCATGAGACCTTGCAGGAGGCTGAGGTTAAGGATAGTGGACTAATTAATCTGACGGATGAAATTTCAAAGAAGTCCAAGGTTTGGCCTGTGGTATGGGTATTGCTGGCTGCTTTTAGCCAAATCTACGATGACTATCAGGAACAAAAAGCAAACGTGAAAAGTTTGCAATTTCATCAGAAAGGAAGGGCCTGCAAAGTTGGTGACATAGAAAGCATGGTTGCTGGCAAGATTACCATTAAAAAGAAGCCAGTACTTTGCATCAGGACAATAAGAAAGATGACTTGAAGTCCTACCAGGAATCACAAAACCCCACCCTTCCTAGGCTTAATGGTGCAAAACTAAAGCTTTCATTTAGGAAGAGAGGCCCTGGGCCCATTGCTCCAGAAGGGCTACCTAGGTAACCAGTTCAGCTGGATTCCTTTCATAGTATTCAGGCACTCAGAGGCCTCTGAAGCCATGATTCAAGGGGTTTGGCTAAGTGTGGGAAGCCCTGGTGTTTTCCATGTGTCACTAATTTTACTGGCACGCAGAATGCGAGTTATAGGGTCATGCCGGCTTCCACCCAGATTCCAAAAGAAAATCTGGGAGGCTAGGCAGTATGCCCCTGAGAGAGTAGTGCATGAAATTGTGAGAATGAAGCCTACAGTGCAGTGGAGACCCCAGCAATTTGGATATGCCAGGAACGTGGACTGTCTGATGACAGATAAGGATCATAATCTTCTTGTCATCTCACTTCATTAGTCCATTTCCTTTGGCTATAACAAAATACCTGAGGCTAGGAATGTATGATAAAAAGGATTAATTGGTTCACAGTTTTGGAGGCCAAAAGTCCAAGATAAGGTGGCCTCATCTATTAGGCCTCTTGTGAGGGCCTCAGGAAACATAATAACATGGGGGATGCAAGAGGGAGAGAAGAGACCCACAGCAAATTATAACCTCTCCAGGCCCTGGAGTCAAGACACTTAGAAGACAACAATTTAGTGAAAAAAAGGAAAGAGATAAACTGCTGGGAATTGGGAGGGAACTGACAGGAAGATTGGAAACTGCTCAGAAGCCGGAAAGATGGAGCACACTGCAGAGAAAGGAATGAGGCAGTCTGGAAGGCTCGCCTCAGCTCCCTAGGAGGGGATTTTGCCTCTACTGATACAAGGTAAGCCCAGAGAGGAATGGTGGCTTCAGGGAGAGACAGCAAACTCGGCCCACAACACTGGCGCAAGAGAAGAACACAGCTATAAACTGCAAACACAATGCAGTATTTTACTCTGAAACTGATTCCTTCCAAAGGCAAGCTGGAGTTAAGGAGGAAGTAAAGTGCAGAGCCTGCCATATTTGAGAGGGTTTAAGCAGACCATTTTGAGAAAGAGTTAATTGTTTGAGACAGAGCCACAGAACAAATGCAGAGCAGATATACTTCAGGATTTCTGGTGCAACCCTGCCACAGTGAATGGGTGGGAGGTAGCCAAAGAAGATAGCCCCAAAGAGTGCACAGTCTAGACATAGAAGCAGGGAAGTTTAACCTGGGTGTGGAAGGACACAGAGGCCCCATCTTCTGTGGCGAGAAGCCAGGCTGGGCCTATGTGGCTTCCAGAGGAAGCTGGGTCTGAATGTGCTGGTATTAAGTCCAGCAGATGGCTAGATCACCCCTACCCTGCTGCCTACATCCAGCACAGAAGTCAATGGTCTATTTGCTTTTCCCATCTACCAACACAAGCAAGGGTGTGGTTCAGCCTGAAAGATTGCCATGGATTGAGGTATAGGAAAAGAGGGGCCTCTTGGACCAGAGGGGCATGTCACAAACACATAGGCCATAAAGCTAGACAGAGAAAACCATACTGTGGAGTGGAAAGAGGGACATGGAAATTAGGGGCTGCCAGAGTGACACAGTTTTAGGGCAGACACTATTCACCACCCACACCTAACAGGAAATATGAGACATGATCAGCACTCACACACAAAATCATGAGTGTTAAAACAAAATAGATCATAGCAATGATTTACTACCCCTCCCACATATCTGCTAATTTCCAAGACTGCAGACCTTGGAAAGAAAAGACTCATTCAAAAACACAGAGGAATTTTTTTATATTCATTTCTTTTTTTTTTCCATTGGTTCTTCAGAGTTTAGGGTTATTTCCCCCCCTTTTTTTTCCTTTTAATTTTTTGGGAAAAAAAAACTTTGACAAACGCCAACATCTATTCATGACAAAACTCCTTAGAAACTTATCTCAATTTGATAAACGTCATTTATTACAAATCTACCACCAGAATATATTAAATGGGGAAGAGCTAAAAGCTTTCCCTCTAAAATCAGTAACAAGACAAGGATGTCCACTATCACCAGTCCTGTTCAATACAGTACTCAAACTATTAGAGAAATCAGGAAAGAAAAAGAAATAAAAGGGATATGTATAAGAAGGAAAGTAAAACATCAAATTATCATGATTTGCAGATGACATCATCCTCTACATTGGAGACCCAAAAAAATCCACAAAAACACTCCTAGAATTAATAGCCAAATTCAGGGATCTAGCAGGATACAAAATCAACACACAAAAATCAATAGTGTTCCTGTAGGCCAATAATGAACTCACCAAGAAAAAAATTAGGAAAACAATATCATTCACAATAGCATCAAGAAAGGCAGTAGTACAAAGATCATGATTGTGAGAATGAGATAATAAACAACTATATTTTACATACCAGAAACTGAGCTGAAATACACTACTTCTGTTATGGCAGCAAATATAATACTCATATAATTGTCTTTTAAATAGTATATTGTCGATACTTGAAATATGTATTCTGCTGACTTTAGGTGGAGTGTTATACAAATGTTAATTAGATGGTATCGTTGATTTCTTCTATAGCCTTGCTGATTTTCTCCCCAGTCCTGTCAACTGTAGAGAGAGGAGAGATGAAGTCTCCAACAATGAATGGACTTTTCTCTTTCTTCCTATAGATCTGTCACTTTTTGTTTCATATATTTTGAACATCTGCTGTTTTGTGCATACACATTTACGAATGCTCTCTCCTCCTGATGGATTGTCTGTTATTATTATATGCTGTCCCTCTCTATCCCTAGAAATTTATTTTCTCTGCTAACTTTACTTGATATTAATATAACCATTTCTGCTTTTCTAAAATTAATGTTTGCATATTGTATCTTTTTGGGCTGACACCACATGTCTCTAGGTCTCTCTTTACTCCTTCCCTCTTCAGTTTATACAGACACTTATGAAATCATTGAGCACACCTGGATAATCCAGGTACTCTAACCATTTCAAAATTAGGAAAGTAGCAATCTTAATTTCACTTCTGACTCTAATTCCCCTTTTCCATGCAATGTAACATTCACAAGTTTCTTTTTTCTCTTTCTTTAATTTTTTGGTTTCTTGAGAGAGGGTCTCACTTTGTAGCACAGGCTGGCCTCTAGCTCGCAGCAATCCTCCTGCCTCAGCCTCTTGAATGCTGGGATTACAGGCATGCATCACCATGCCAGTCCAACATTCGCAAGTTTCAAGTATTGACATTTTGACGCTCTGGGCCATAAAACCGATATTAGAAAATTTGAACAAATTGCAATACTGCAGAGAGTATACTCTACAGTCACAATAGAATCAAAGTAGAAATCAGAAACAGGGACAGATCACAAAATTTTTCAAATACTTGAAAATTAAGCAACACCCTCTGAAATAAACTCTGGATCAAAGAGAAATACTCAATAAAAAAATGAAAAACTCATTCAACAAAATGGAAATGAAATTACTACAAATCAAACCTGTCCCTCATTGCAAATGAATGAGGGCATATGTTAAAAAAAAAAAAAAAGAAAAAAAAAAACTAACATAAAATGAAACTTCTAGAACTGATTAGAGTTCAGCAAAATTCTTTGACATGACATCAAAATACAAAAATCAACTGCATCTCTATATAATACCAATGTCATGAATATGTCAAAACTGAAAAAACAAAACACAATTTATAGTTGCTCAATAAAAGAAGTGCTTTCAATCCAAGTTTGGCTCCTCCCTCCCTCCATTGACACAAACCAGCAGTGACTGGTGAGAAGAGTCCAAAATTGGCTCCTCCCTCCCTCCACTGGCAGGACACAGGGCCCAGAGACCTGCAGGAACGCCAGCTACACAGTAGGACCCCAGCTAAGGTGCACACAATCAACTGGCGGGACAACAGCAACAATACGAGCCAGCAAGTGATAAGTTAAGTGAATCACCATTGTGCTCAGAGACAAAGACACGCAGAATAGAAGCGGGATAGAAGCGGGTGGGTAGGGTCGCTCCCTTTTCCTTCCTTTATTTTTTTTTTCTAAACGGCTGAGGAGAACTCCAGCCACAGAAAACTAATCTCATACCCCAAATCCAGAGACAAAGATCAGACCCAAACCCAGCACAAATCCACCTGCAATCTTGGCTAGAGTAGACATTTCTGGGATCTGACTTGGACCTACCACCGAACTGTAGACACTGGCGGACTCTCGCTACTTTTATTTTTTTTCTGTCTGCTTGGTTTTCCTCTTGGTGTTCAGCTGGGCTAGTGTTTTTCTTTTCTTCTCTCTTCTCTTTTTCTCGCTGTTCTGCTTTGTCCTGTTTTGTTTTTCTTTCTGTATGTTTGTTGTTTCTCAGTGTGTGCGGATATTTCTGTTTCCTGGGGTTTTTTTTTCTTTTTTCTTTTTTTTTTCTTTTCTTCCTTCTTTTCTCTCTCATTCATGATTTAGATCCCTAATGTTTCTTTTTGTTTTATTCTACTCATCCTCTTCCTCTCTTTCATCAACTATCTCACTTGATTTTATGGTACTTTCATGTTAGTAAACATTGTCTCTTCTCTTTCTGGTTCACTTCAAAACTCTTAGGCTTTCTCTTCCAAATCTTCCCTCTTCTATCCTATAATTACCTATGCCCTCCAACCTTGCTCCTACTTTACTTAACCTCATTCATCTCTCCATGCTACCCCCTATCCCTCTTAAAGCCCCCAAACAACAGGGAAAAGTCACTCCACTAGGTGGAGAATCACTGCATAGAAGTTACTGGTATAACAGGGATCATATTATATAACTGTAGAACTTGCTCCTACGGTTACAGATATCGGGCTAATAAGTTACCACAGTCTGTCAGTATACAGGCTGTGCTTGAGTCTATTGTTATTGCTAACTGTACTACTTCAACCAGGATGCCATACCTGTTATAATCAGTTTTTCTTCCCTATATGACAACACGTGATTGTAAGGAGTCATAACCATCAAGATAGTCCAGTACCAAAGGAATGAGTGCTGAAGAAAATAGATAGCAACTCCACATTCTTAATATATTGGGAAGGTAGGTTCTTGGGATAGACATAAGGACCAAGAACCACCTACATCTAGAAGACATCCTGAGGAATAGACATCTCCTAGGAAAGCCTCGACACCAGGGATAAAGATATCTAACATAAGAAATCTACAAGAATCAACACAGAAAACAAAATAAAATAAAAAATAGAAATAAAAAATAGCAAGACAAGCAAGCAAAATGCAGCCCCAACTGCCAATCCCACCTAGGACAAGTGCACAGCACAAAGAGATACAGGAAATCAGAAGCCAACCACTGGAACTCTCTGAAATGACAGCAGCAGAAATGAAAAAACAAAAGGAAGATGCCATAGAAAAAATAATCTCTAAGGTACAAAAAGAAATGACTATCAAAATGAAAGACATTAAAGTAGACACAGATAAAAAAAAATGTAAGAGCTCAGGAAAACAATGGAAACCATGAATGCTCAACATAGACAAGAAATGAAATCAATAAAACACATCCAACACAAATCCAGGAGATTAAAAATTCCATTGAAAGTATACAGAAGAGATTCAATGAAGGTGAATATAGCATAACAGATCTAGAAGATAGGATTGCAGCTAGTGAACATGAAAAGATATCTTAAAAATAGCAAGAGACCATGAAAAATCAGACCAACACCTACAAGATAAAGCAAAGAAGAACAACATAAGATTGATTGGAGTCAGTAAGAAACCTGGAGACAGTGCAACAGCCATAAAAAAATCTCTTCACAGAAATAATGGCAGAAACCCTCCCAAACATGGATAAAGAATTTGACATACAGGTGACTGTGAGAAGAGTGTAAGTCCGTGCTCTGCGCTTCCTCCATTGGCCCAGGCAGGCAGTGTCTGCAAAAGGAGTGTAATGACACATGCCTTTGGCAGGTGGACCGATCAAACCCTGAGACCCAGGACAACAGCCGGGCCCAGGTGCACAGGTGTACACACACCTTTGGAGGGTGGAGTAATCAGCGAGACCAGCAACATGGAAGTATCTGAAGCAGCAGCGAGGAGCCAGCAGTTGGACTCTGGAGAACTCCACCAACACAAGATCAGTCCCAGCCCCCACATCCAGAGGCCAAGATCAGCTCCATATCCAGCACATTTCTAGAATTAAAAATGGACACTATCACAGAACTGTAAATACCAGAGGTATTTTATTACTTTTATTCTTCCTTGTTTGTCTGATTGGCTACCCCTTTCCTGTCTGGTTGGATGTCTTCTTGTTTTGTTTGTATTCTGTGGTTATTTTTTTATTTGGATATTTTTTCTTTTTTTTTTTTTTTTCTTTTCTTTCCTGTCTTTCACTGGTCTCCTTTCTTTCTTTTCTTTTCTTTTTCTTTTTTTTTTTTTTTTTTTTTTTTGGTGGGTACCGGGGGGGTCGACCTCAGGACCTCGCGCGCCAGCAGGCGCCCGTGCCGCTGAGCGATATCACTGGCCCCTTTTTCGTATGTGGGTTCCGGGAGTCGAACTCGGGCCCTCGCGCTTGCCGGGCAGGCGCTTAAGCCGCTGAGCCATCTCACCGGCCCTTCTTTTCTTTTTCATTCACTTTCTCTTTCTTCCTTCTTTTTCTCACTGTTTGAGTTTCTTACTTTTCTTTTCCATTTTCTTCTGTTGATCCTTTCTTTCTTCAACTACTTGAATTTAAACTTTCAAGTGAGTAAACATTGCTCTGCCCTTTTTTTTTTTTTTTTTTTTTTTTTTTGTGGGTACCAGGGGTCGACCTCAGGACCTCGTGCGCCATCAGGCACCCGTGCCGCTGAGCGATATCACCGGCCCTTTTTTCGTATGTGGGTTCCGGGAGTCGAACTAGGGCCCTCGCGCTTGCCAGGCAGGCGCTTATGCCGCTGAGCCATCTCACCGGCCCGCTCTGCCCTTTCTTATTACTCCTTTGCATTCTGTTTCATTCTTTCCCTCCTGTGTCCTCTACTTTCCCAAAACTAGGATGATCAACCTTTGACCTCCAGCCTTGATTCTCCTATATTAGACCTCATTCATCACTTTAGCCTGTTCCCTACCCATCTTAATTCCCCCACCCCCTACAGAATGATAAAATCACTCCATTAAGGGGAAAATCACTGCATACAAGGAAATGGTATATGTTTGATTTTGTTATATAACTTTAGAATTTGCTACTGTGGTCGGAGGTAGCAGGTTAATGGTTACCACAGTTTGTCAGTAGTTAAGCTGTACTTGAAACTATTGTTACTACTAACAGTACTACTTTAGCCAGATGTCATCCATGTTATAAACAGTTTTTCACCCCTGTATGATAACACTGTGATTGTATGTTGTCATAATCATCAGCACAGCCCAGGACCAAAGGAATCGGAGCTCAGCCAAATAGTAATTTTGCATCCTTTATAAATTGGGAAGGCAGGTTCTTTGGATAGCTATAAAGAACCACCTACATCTAGACGACATCCCTGAAGAATGGACATCTCCTAGGCAAGCCTCAATATTAGTGATAAATCTATATATCATGAGAAATCAGCAACCATCAACATAGAAAACAAAATAAAATAAAAAAGAGAAAATAGAAAATGACAAGACGCAGAAGCAAAATGCAACCCGAGACCCCCAGCCCTCCCAGGAAAAGCCTGGAACTCAATGAGATAGATGAAATTGGAAGTCAAACACTGGAACTTTCTGAAATGATAGCAACAGAAGTGACAAAGCAAGTGGAAAAGGCTACAGAGAAAATAATCTCTCAGGTACAAAGAGAAATGATGCTTAAAATCAAAGATATTAGAGAACACACAGATAAAAGAATAGATGAGCTTAGAAAAATGATGGAAATAAAACATGCCCAACATAGAAAAGAAATGGAATCCATGAAACAGATCCAAACAGAAATCCAAGAGATTAAAACCTGCATTGAAAGTATATGCAACAGATTGAACAGAGAGGATAATATTTTGGATCTTGAACATAGAATTGCACCTAGTGATCATGCAAAGAAAGATATCTTGGGCCAGTGAGATGGCTCAGTGGCATAAGCGCCTACCTGGCAAGCGTGAGGTCCTGAGTTCGACTCCTGGTACCCACATACGAAAAAAGGGCCAGTGATATCGCTCAGCGGCACGGGCGCCTGCTGGCGCGCGAGGTCCTGAGTTCGACCCCTGGTACTCACAAAAAAAAAAAAAAGAAGGATATCTTAAAAATAGCAAGAGACCATAAAAAAACATCCAACAGCTACAAGATGAAGCAAAGAAGAATAACATAAGATTGACTGGGATCAATGAGAAAGCTGGAGACAGTGCAAATGCCATAAAACAAAAAACTCTTCACAGAAATAATGGCAGAAAACTTCCCAAAGGTGGATAAAGAATTTGACATACACAGAAATGAAGCATATAGAACTCCAAAGAGCCATGACCCAAATAAAACTACACCAACACATATAATAATCAAGATTCCAGAAATTCAGCACAAGAACAGAATACTAAAAGCCTTTAGAGAAAAGAAACAGATCATGGGACGGTGAGATGGCTCAGCGGCTTAAGCGCCTGCCTGGCAAGCGCGAGGGCCCGAGTTCGACTCCCGGAACCCACATACGAAAAAGGGGCTGGTGATATCGCTCAGTGGCACGGGTGCCTGCTGGCGCACGAGGTCCTGAGGTCGACCCCCCGGTACCCACAAAAAAAAAAAAAAAAAAAAAAAAGAAAAGAAACAGATCAAATATAAAGGAAAGCCCATCAGAATCATGGCAGGCTTCCCAACACAAACCCTCAAGTCAAGAAGAGCTTGGAGTGAAGTATTTCAAGTCCTGAAAGAAAACAACTTCCAACCCAGATTGATGTACCCTGCAAAACTATCTTTCAAAATTAATGGAGAAATAACATAATTCCATGACAAAGAACAACTGAAAAAATTCATGACCACCAAACCAACCCTACTAAGAGTACTGAAAGTTGTTTTAGACAGAGATAAAAATGACCACAATTCCAGGAACAACAAGAGAAAGAAACCACCAGGCTGGGCAAGCAATTAAGCAGAGTGGAAAAGCAAGGAACCAACAGCAGGAAAATGCCGTGACAAAGTTAAGCCAATACACATCAGTAATAAACATCAAGGTAAATGGCCTCAATTCACCAATCAAAAGAAACAGACTGGCAGAATGGATTAAGAAACGAGATCCAACAATATGCTGAATACAAGGAAAACACATTTAACTCAAAAAGAAATTCACAGACTAAAAGTCAAAGGATGGAAAAAAATCTTCCATGCAACAGAAACCCAGAAAAAAGCAGGGGTAGATACTCTGTTTGGAGACAATGTGAACTTCAAACCAAGAATGATCAAAAGAGATACAGAAGGTTGCTACATACTTGTTAGGGGAAACCTTCAAGAGGAAGAGATAATCATAAATATATAAGCACCAAAAACAGGAGCACCCAACTAGATAAGACAAATACTAATAGACATGAAAAATCAAATAAGCAATAACACAATTGTAACGGGAGACCATAATACCCCATTGTCACAAAGAGATAGATCAACTAGACAGAAAATCAGCAAAGAAATAACAGAACTGAACCAAACCTGTGAACAAATGGACTTAGTAGATGTTTTCAGAGTGTTCCACACAACATCATCAGAATACATACTCTTCTTAGCTGCACATGGAACATTCTCTAAAATAGACCATACACTAGCCCACAGAACATGCTTAAGTAAATGCAAAGTAAGTGAAATTATCCCATGAATACTTTCTGACCATACCATGAAATTGGAAATTAATGGCAAAAGAAACCGCAAAAACTCCATAAACACATGGAAATAAAATTATGCCCTCCTAAACAACCAATGGGTCACAGATGAAATAAAGGAAAAAAATTAAACAATTATCTACAACTAAATGAGAATGCAAATACAACACATCAGAACTTATGGGATGCAAAGAAAGCAGTCCTAAAAGGGAAATTTATAGTGGTGAATTCTCACATCAGGACAATAGAATGAACACAAATAAACAACCTAATGTTATACCTCAAGCTTTTAGAAAAAGAAGAGCAAGACAAACCTAAAGCCCACATAAGGGAGGAAATTATGAAATGAGAGCAGAAATTAACACAATGAAGACCAAGAAAACAATACATAGAATTCATGAATATAAGAGTTGGTTCTTTGAAAGAATAAATAAAATTGATAAACCCTTAGCCAAACTTACCAAAAAGAGGAAAGAAAAGACTCACATTCATGCATTGGGGAATGAAAAGGGTGAAATCACTACAGATCCTGTGAAACTTCAGATGATCATCAATACCTACTTCAAAAGTCTTTACTCTCATAGGATGGAAAACACAGAAGAAATGGATAGATTCCTAGATACGTATAAATTACCAAAGCTGAATCAAGAAGATATAAAAATTCTGAATAAGGCAATATCAGTGAATGAGACTGAAAATATAATTAAAACCTTACCAACAAAGAAAATCCCAGGTCCTGATGGATTCACTGCTAAATTCTACAAGAAATTTAGAGAAGATTTAATGCCAGTATTCTTCAAACTCTTTAATGAAATTGAAAGGGAAGCAATACCCCCTAACTCATTCCTGGACACAAGCATTACCCTGATACCAAAACCAAAGGAAGACACAACCAAAAAAGAGAACTACAGGCCAATCTCACCAGTTAACATAGCTGCAAAAATCCTCAATAAGGAGCCGGTGATATAGCTCAGCAGCATAAGTGGCTGCCTGGCAAGCGTGAGATCCTGAGTTCGACTCCCGGTACCCGCATATAAAAAAAAATCCTCAATAAGATACTAGCAAACAGAATGCATCAAATCAAGAAGATCATACACAATGACCAAGTAGGATTCATCCCAGGGATGTACTGTTGGTTCCACATAGGCAAATCAATAAATGTAATACACCATATTAACAGAACCAAAGACAAAAATCACATGATCACCTCAATAGATGCAGAGAAAGCTTTTGATAAGTCCAGCACAACTTCATGATAAAAACCCTACAGAAAATCAGAATACATGATCTTTACCTCAACCGGATAAAAGCCATTTATGACAAACGAATAGCCAACGTAATACTAAATGGACAAAAACTGAAAGCTTTCATTCTAAAATCAGGAACAAGACAAGGATGTCCACTATCACCACTCCTATTCAATATAGTTCTGGAAACATTAGCCAGAGCAATTAGACAAGAGACGGAAATAAAAGGAATACAGATAGGAAAGGAAGAAGTTAAACTATCATTATTTGCAGGTTACATGATAGTCTACATAGAAGACCCCAAAACTCCACCAAAAGACTCCTAGAGTTAATTACCAAATTGAGCAGCATAGCTAGATACAAAGTCAACACTCAAAAATCAATAGCATTCTTGCACACAAACAACAAACTCACTGAGAGAGAAATTAGGGAAACCACACCCTTCACAATAGCATCCAAAAAATGAAATACTTAGGAATCAATCTAACAAAGGAAGTAAAGGATCTATATATTGAAAACTACCATACTCTAAAAAAGGAGATTGAAGAGAATATCAGAAAATGGAAAGATATCCCTTGCTCATGGATAGGAAGAACCAACATAGTGAAAATGGCCATACTTCCAAAACTATTATACAGATTTAATGCAATCCCAATCAAATACTGTTAACATATCTCACAGAACTAGAGAAAACATTCATAAAATTCATGCAGAAGAGACCTAGAATAGCAAAGTCAATCCTGGGCAACAAAGGCAAGGCAATCAGCATGGTACCGGCAAAAAAACAGACCTGAGAACCAGTGGAACAATTTAGAAGATGTAGACACAACTAAACACACTCAGCCACCTTATCTTTGACAAAGGAGCTAAATATGTTCACTGGAAGAAAGATAGCCTCTTTAATAAATGGTGCTGGAAAAACTGGCTCTCTACATGCTGAAGACTAAAACTAGGCCCATGTCTATCACCATGCACTAAACTAAAGTCAAAATGGATCAAAGACCTAAATATTAAAACAGAAACACTAAATCTACTAGAAGAGAAAGTAGGTAGAAACCTTGAAGACATGGGGTAGGCAGAGACTTCATGAACAAAACCCACAGGAAACACTTCAAAGAATCAACAACTGGCATCTCATTTTATTAAAAAGCTTTTGCACATCAAAATAAATAACCAACAAAGTGAAAAGACAACCAACAGAGTGGCAAAAAATTTCAGCCAAATGTCCCTGAGACAAAAGACTTCTAGCTAGAACATATAAAGAATTGAAAACAATTAGACCCCCCCAAATTCAAAGACCCAATCCAAAAATGGGCATCTGAGATGAACACACACTTCTCAGATAAAGAAATACAAATGGCAAGTAAATACATGAAAAAATGTTCAACATCATTGGTCATTTGAGAGATGTAAATTAAAACAACACTGAGATTCCATCTCACCCCAGTAAGAATGGCTATCATCAAGAAATCAACCAATAACAAATGCGGGAGGAGCTGTGGGGAATTTCTCCACTGTTCATGGGAATGTAGAGTGGTGCAACCACTATGGAAATCAGTGTGAAGATTCCTCAAAAAACTAGGATTAGACATCCCATTCGACCCAGATAATCTCCTTCTGGGTATTTTCCCAGAAGAATTAAAAACATCGTACTACAGCGCTATACGTGCACCCATGTTTATAGCAGCACAATTTTTAATAGTTAAATCTTGGAAACAACCCAAATGCCCATCAACCAAGAAAAAGATAAAAAAGATGTGTTTTTTTATACAGTGGAGGACTACTCAGCTATAAAGAAGGATAAATGAGACAATTATAGGAAAATGGATGCAACTTGACACCTTACTCATATGAGAAATAAATCAGACTCACAGGTATAAACATCATATTGTCACCCTAGTGTAAGAAGCTGAAAGAGTAAATAAGATCTAAAATGTACAATAGATATTGTGAAATCGGAAGAAACTGTTCAAAAGGAAATAGAAACTGGGATGGGGGAAAGGAGAAAAGAACAAATGGAAAAGGAGTGAGAAATAAAGAAAGAAGAGGGCCGGTGAGATGGCTCGGCGGCTTAAGCGCCTGCCCGGCAAGCGCGAGGGCCCGAGTTCGACTCCCAGAACCCACATACGAAAAAGGGGCCGGTGATATCGCTCAGCAGCACAGGCGCCTGCTGGCGCACGAGGTCCTGAGGTCGACCCCCCGGTACCCACAAAAAAAAAAAAAAGAAAGAAAGAAGAAAATGGTCCTACTCCCAAAACTGTTATACAGATTTAATGCAACCCCAGTCAAAATACCATTAGCATGCCTCACAGAACTAGAGAATATATCCCTAAAATTCATTTGGAACCAGAAGAGACCTAGAATAGCAAAAGCAATTCTAGGCAACAAAGGCAAGCCTGGGGGCATCACTGTCCCTGACCTGAAATTATACTACAAAGCTACTGTGATAAAATCAACATTGTATTGGCAAAAAAAAAAAAAAACAGAGGTGAGGATCAGTGGAACAGAACAGATGATGCAGTCGCATCCCCAAACACACTCAGCCACCTCATCTTTGACAAAGGAGCCAAACATTTTCACTAGAAGAAAGATAGCCTCTTTAACTAAACGGTGCTGGAAAAACTGGCTTTCTACATGCCAAAGACTAAAACTAGACCCATGTCTATCACCACCGGGCACTAAACTAAAGTCAAAATGCATCAAAGATCTAAATATTAAAACAGAAACACTAAATTTACTGGAAGAGAAAATAGGTAGAACTCTGGAAGACACAGGTGTAGGCAAAGGCTTAATGAACAAAACCCCATTGGAGAGGAATTATCTCAAAAAAATCAACAAATGGGATCTCACCTTATTAAAAAGCTTTTGCACAACAAAAGAAATCACCAACAGAGTGAAAAGACAACCCACAGAGTGGGAAAAAATTATAGCCAGTTGTCCCTCAGACAAAGGACTTCTATTGAGAACATGTAAAGAATTGAAAAAAAATCAGGCCTCCAAATTCCAAGACCCAATCCAAAAATGGGGAACTGATATGAGTACACACTTCTCAGAGAAATAAATACAAATGGCAAGTAAATACATGAAAAAATGTTCAACATCATTGGTCATTCGAGAGATGCAAATTAAAACAACACTGAAATTCCATCGTACACTAGAAAGCATGGCTATCATCAAGAAATCAACCAAAAACAAATGCTGGTGGTGTTGTGCAGAAAAAGGAACACTTCTCCACTGTTGGTGGGAGTGTCGACTGGTACAGCCACTGTGGAAATCAGTGTGGAGATTCCTCAAAAACCTAGGATTGGAGGTCCCATTCCAACCAGCTATTCCCCTTCTGGTTATCTGCCAAGAATTAAAAACATCATACCACAGCGATATATGTGCATCCATGTTTATAGCAGCACAATTTGTAATAGCTAAATCTTGGAAACAATCCAAATGCCCATCACCAAGGAATGGATAAAAAAGTTGTGGTATTTTTATACAATGGAGTACTATTCAGCTATAAAGAAGGATAAACTTTAGACTTTTATAGGTAAATGGATGCAACTCAAAAACCATACTCATGAGGGAAATAAATCAAACCCACATGTGCAAACATTGTGTTGTCTCACTAGTGTGAGAAACCAAATGAGTAAGATCCAAAATGTACAATAGATATTGTGAATTGGGAAGAAACTCTTCAAAAGAAAAGAGAAACTGTGATGGGGAAAGGGGAAAGGAAGGAAGGGAAAAGGAAAAATATATATATATATACACACACACAAATAGTTAAAGATAGTTATACAGCTAGTTCATTAGTTCATTCTCTTAGTTCATTGAAAAGGTTTGTGCTAGTATTGCTTGGACAATACTTGCTGCCTGTATCTTTTACTCTGAATAACTACTATGAAGATAACAATATGGAATATATTAATTATTATTACTCTCCTACTAGCTTGTTTTTTTTTAATGTGAGTACCAGGAGTCGAACTCAGGACCTCGCACCTGCCAGTAGGCGCTTGTGCCGCTGAGCGATATCACTGGCCCTTTTTTTTCCTTTATGTGGGTACCGGGAGTTGAACTCAGGACTTCGCGCTTCAGGTGCTTACGCTGCTGAGCCATCTCACCGGTCCTACTAGCTTGTTTTGAAACTCTGTTTTATTATTGTTGTTACTGTTTTTTCTCTTTAAAATAAAAAAGAAGTGCTTACATGTAAATTTAACAAAACACTTAACATTTTTATGCTAAAAATAACAAAATGCAGATGAAAGAAATCAAAGTAACTCTAAATAAATGGAGAAATTTACCGTGTTAGTGGATTAGAAGACTCAATGTAGGAAACTGATGTACAGATTTAAGGCAATACTTATCAAAACTACACCAAAAAATAAATTTTAAAGAAATAGAAAAAATAATTACAAAACATATATGGAAAGACTAAGAAACTAAAAAAAAAACTCAAGCAATTTTAACAAAGAATACAATGTAAGAAATCACTCTGTCTGAGTGACTTCAGGACTACTGTATAGTAAATAATTGAAAATGTGTGGTAGCATTACAGGGATAGACATGAATCAATACCACAAGACAAGCCAAAAAAGGACACCACACAAATACGCCCAAGCGATTTTTTAAATAAACTGATTAGAGATACCTTGGACAGGAACCAAAGTAAGTAAAAGTTACCTGGGAACCATGAGGCAAGGAACAAAGGAGAAGAAAATAGGACTATGTCATACAGAACAAATAGATCACACCGTGGAAGAGAGACCATGCACTGCCACCAACATCTACATTGGCTGGCTAGCTAACAACTGGTAGGCAAAGTGAAACTAACAACCATTTTTCTCAGGTAGAAACATAGAATCACCAGTCGGTGGAACCAGCAAGGAAAACATGGGACACTGCTTCCAGAACAGCCATCCACACTCAGCAGTTGGTGAGTGACCTTGGTAAAAGTGCCCACAGCTACAACTATGGAGCAAGACCTGGCAGGAACACCACTGTAGGGAATGGCTGAGTGTTTGAGCCTGGGTCCCAGAGCAATCCCTTGACTGCTTCACACTGCCAAGTTCCCAGAGTGGATGAGGGAAAGAGATAGTCACTAGAGAATGCCTGCACTCAGAGAGCACACTGGGAGGAGTACTGCTAAGAGGCAGGGGCTGCTAAACACAGACCAGGCTCCTGCATTTACAGGGCAGATTCAGCCTGAGTTACTAAAGGACTGGAAGCTCACATTGGTGCTGTGTTCTCACTGTCAGCAGATTTCTACACCCAGCATCTTTCTAGGGGCAGACTGCCACCTTAGACTTCCAGCATGAGCAAAGACACATCCTGGCTTGCACTCTGCTCCTTAACCCTAGTCTGAGGAAAAGAGCCATCTGTCCAAAACAATAGAAACTTTCTGTTATTCTTTGACTGTATTATTTTTCATTTTTTTTTAAATTTTCTTTTGCATTTGTACATTTTTTTGTTGTTGCCATTTTCTTCCTTTTGTACATTTCCCCCCACACAATTTTATGCCATTATTTTACCCTTTTTTCTTTTATAAGCATGTCTGTGTATATGTGCTTCTCTTCCACTTGCCTTTTTTCTTCAAATATAATTTATAGACAATAAGAGTTTCTCCTTTGTCCCTTTATATCCATCCTACTTTTATCCATATCCCTTCACCTGACTTCTTTCTCCTGTTATATGCATTCCCAAGTTTTCTTCTCTGTCCTCTCCCCCTTGTCATTTGTCTTCCTTTGCCTTTTTCTCTAATATTTATATCAGTCATAGATTCTTTTCCCATCATCATTTCTCACTACCAATGTTGTATCCAGTTTTCCCTGCTATCTCCTTCTAAATATATAACATATACTTACAACATTAAGATCCTTTACACCCCTCCTTCACACATCACAGAGCAGGGGACATTAACAATATGTTTTCTTTTTTTCTCTTCTCTTCCAACCTCTTGTACAACCCAGGCCCCAACTCCCTGGGCTTTAGATAACTGATTGTATAAAATTACTATTTAAAACTGTTTTCACCATTAAAGGACACAGACATTGCATTTAATGCACATTAACTGTGGGTTCAGACTTGGGTTGTTAAGATGCTTACACTGTAACTATGGAGGGAAGGGACAAAGGAGAAGAAAATAGGACTAAGTCATACAGAACAAATAGATCACACAGTGGAAGAGAGACCACGCAGTGCCACCAACATCTTATCTAAGCTAAATGGAGACCCAAAAGAGGGTCTCATACTATGTTATTACTCAACTAGCCCTGATAGATACAATTGTAACAGACTAGCTTCTTATTGCTGTAGCGGATTTGACTGCATAGGAATAATACTGACTCACTGGACAATTTTGTGCCACTGACCCTGTCTTCCACCATCACCCCCAACAACAACAGTTCCTAAGCAAAGCAATCAGACTGGATCAGACTCTGCAAGAATACCTGCAACCTGGCAGTAAAAAGTCCTGAGTCTGAGTTAGCTTCAGTATTGCAGTGGAAAAATCAGTGTAGTTACTGAAGTGTGAGCACTCAGAATATTTGGGAAAGAAGCTACTAATGAATCAAAAATGCAATGCTCATTAAAGTGTCTCTATGTTTCTTCATTTATTTAGGAACGTGGGGTTATGTTATGTTCTTTTATGCTTTCCTGCATTTATTAGGCTGTTACTTTTGTGTATTTGTTCTTTTATTGGCTCTGATTTAATAGGTATCTAGGTTCTCTTTCTTGTCTCAGCTCCCTATCTAGTTTCTTCACCTCAAACCCCTGAGACAATATAATTAACATATTTCTTTATTCTTTTTCCAAACACATAAACTCTTCCTCCCAAGTTTTTAAATTCCCCATACTTAGCTCCTTCACAGCCACTCCTATCTTCTCTAGTATTACTCATCACTCCTCCTAATCCTAAACCTTTGTTTTTTCCATATCTAACCTAGATTATTTCCCTGACTCTCAGCAAGTTCGGAAAACCATGTAGCTTTCCTCAAATACAAAGAAAACATCCTTTCTCTCATATATCACCCTTGCCCCCACAAAATATCCTCTGAAAATTCTCAATACTAACCCCTCAACTCAAGTACTCCAATAAAATCAGACTCCACATCAACTTTTTCTTACCTACCACTATTCCCTCCTCAAACCTCTCCCTTAGTACCTAGCACTCCTTATTCAACCACCTCCCATTCTCCCCATCCGGGCTCATCTACCTGACTGCAGACCAACCACAAATAATATATTTTCATAGTCTGCATAGAAAATACACAAATGGGAGAAGTATAACTGCAAAAATAATCATACGGAAGTACTGTAAGATTCACTCTGTGGGCCGGTGAGATAGCTCAGCATCATAAGCGCCTGCCTGGCAAGCGCGAGGTCCTGAGTTCGACTCCCGGTACCCACATATGAAAAAAGGGCCGGTGATATCGCTCAGCAGCACAAGTGCCTGCTGGCGCGCGAGGTCTTGAGTTCGACCCCCGGTACCCACAAAAAAAAAAAAAAAAAAAGACTCACTCTGTGGATGATGTTATAACCAGAAGTAATTCTTTTGGCAAAACATAGGGATGGAATCCAAATCACTTGATGCAAATAAAGTGAGAAAATACTAGCACTGGACATACAACAATTAAATTATTCATGGGAAAGCAACATCCTACTAAAAATGTCCATATAAGCCACGAAATCTCAATTCTGTAGTCCCCAAGCTATAAAAACACCCCCCCAAAAAGGAGGGGAAGACATGAGGGGCCAAATGTATCATTAAAAATGATATAAATATATAAGGAAACAAATAAACACAGATACACATAGGAGAATAGCAAGGAAAAAGATCTCCACACCTCCCCATCTCTCCCAAGGCAGAGGAAGGGCTCATAAAGGGAGAAGAAAACAAGTATCAGGTAGCAGAAATCTATGAAAAGTTCATACAAGTGATGAAGAAAATAGATGAGTTTAAACAGAAAATGAACCAAGGGGGCCGGTGAGATGGCTTAGCGGCGTAAGTGCCTGCCCGGCAAGCACGAGGTCCTGAGTTCAACTCCCAAAACCCACATACGAAAAAGGAGCGGGTGATATCACTCAGCGGCATGGGCGCCTGCTGGCACGCGAGGTCCCGAGGTCGACCCCCCGGTACCCACCAAAAAAAAAAAAAGAACCAAAATCTCACACCAATTTCACTTAATATGTTCATGGTGAATTTTGGAAAAATACGTAAAAAAAAAATGGATGAACTAACCAAAAGAGTTCAAATTTTTTTTTTTTTTTTTGGTGGGTACCGGGGGGTCGACCTCAGGACCTCGTGTGCCAGCAGGCGCCCGTGCCGCTGAGCAATATCACCGGCCCCTTTTTCGTATGTGGGTTCCGGGAGTCGAACTCGGGCCCTCGCGCTTGCCAGGCAGGCGCTTACGCCACTGAGCCATCTCACCGGCCCAAGAGTTCAAAATTTGAATGACAGATTCAACAAGGATATGGAATCCTTGAATAGATGTCAGACAGAAATACCTGAAACAAAAAAACTGTATAGAATTCATACATTGCAGAAATGACCATTGGAAGGACAGAAAGATATTCAGGTCAAAATAGTAAATTATGATAAAGAGCTCAAAGAAGGCAAAAAGAAACTGAGAATAAGAGAATATCCAGGAGCAACCAGATGACAACAAGAAGAAAAATTTAAGGCTAATCTGAGTTAGAGAAAAACTAGATGATAGCACAGATGTAATTACTAACATGTTTATGGAAATCATGGAAGAAAATTTCCCAAATACAAGGAAAGTGTTTAAAATACAAGTGACACACATAGAACACCAAACAATTATGATGAGAAAAGAAACTCACCAAAGCATATCTTTATTAAATTAGCAGATTTCTAGCAAAAAGAGGTTTAAAAGCAGCTAGAGAAAAAACAAAAAAAATCATATGTAAAGGTAAATAAATGAGAATCATAGCAGACTCTCAATGTAAACCATATACACCACAAGAGGTAAGAGTAAAGTATTTCAAGCCCTAACAGCAAATAACTTCCAACCCATATTAACTTATCAACCAAAGCTATCCTTCAAAACAGATGGAGAAATAAGGTATTTCCATAAAAAAGACCAGTTCAGAAGATATATAAGTGCTAAACCAGCTCTTCAGAAAATGCTTAAGAATATTCTCCACAGAAACAATGAATCAGGCACAGCTAAAACCACAGAGGAAACTAGTGAGGACAACAGATAAACAGCAACAAAAAACATCAGGAAAAGAAAAACAAATGATACACCAACTGATAAAGAAGGCAAGGATAGTAAATAGCCAACATATTTCAGTCATTATCTTTCAATGTTAATGGCCTCAGCTCTCCAATTAAAAGACACAGACTGGCAGAATGAATCCAAAGAAAACCCAGAATTTAACAATCTGTTACATACAAGAAACTCATTTAATCCAAAAACATATTCATAGACTAAAAATTAAAGGATAGAAAATAACATTTTGTGCACCAGGACCCTGAAAACAAGTAGGGGTAGCAATTCTAATATCAGACATGGTAACCTTCAAACTTAAACTGATTAGAAGCAACAAAAACTTCACTACATACTAGTTAAGGGAACAATCCAACAAGAAGAAATAACATTAATAAACATGTATGCACTGAATATTGGAGCACATATTGTCATAAAACAAAAACTGCTGAAATTAAAAGATCAAATAAACACTAACACAATCATAGCAGGGGATTTTAACATCCCACTTTTGCAAAGGGACAGATCAACTAAACAAAAAACAAAAAATTTTCAGACCTGAACCACACCCTTGAACATATGGACCTAATGAATATATACAAAGTATCCCACCCCTCTACAACAGAGTATACATTTTTTCAACAGCATATGGTACTTTTCCCAAAATAGATCACATACTAGTCCACCAAGCCTGCTTAAGTAAATATCAAAGAATAGAAATTATTCCATGCATACTATCAGACTGCTGTGCAATGAAAACAGAAATCAACAATAGAAGAAATTTCAGAAAAGGCAAAAGCTCCTTGAAAAATTATAATATCCTCCAATACAACCAATGGGTGACAGAAGAAATCAAAGAATAAATTTAAAAATTTCTGGTAGTTAATGACAACGATTGTACAATACAACAAAACCTCTGGGACACTACGATGGCAGTTCTAAAAGAAAAATTCATTGCAATCAGTGCTCATGCTCACATCAGGAAAACAGAGCAAGGTCAAATAAACAACCTGATAAAGTCTTAAGATACTTGAGAAACAAAAACAAACCAGCCCAAAACCAAAATTGAGGAGGAAAATTACAAAGAGGAGAGTGGAAATCAATAAAATTGATTCTAAAAAAAAAAATAAAAAAAAGTCAATGAGTCAAAAAAAAAAACTGGTTCTTTGAAAGAATAAATAAAATAGATAAGCCCCTAGCCAGACTTACCAAGAGAAAGCAAGAATAGACTCACATCAATACAATTAGAAATGAACAAAGGTGAAGTCACAACAGATACTGTCAAAATCCAGAAGATAATCGGTAACTACTTTAAAAAAATTATATTCCAAAAAATGAGCAAACCTTGAATAACTGGACAGATTCCTAGACACATACTAATTACCAAAACTAACTCAAGAAGACAGTATGCTTAACAACCCAGTAACAAGGAATAAAACAGACACAGTAATAAAGAAACTACCAACTAAAATAAGCCCAGGACCTGATGGATTCACTGCTGAACTCTACAAATACTCCACAAGCTCTTCAGAGAAATTGAAAGGGATGGAGTACTCCCAAACTCATTTATGGAAGCCAGTATAACCCTGATCCCAAAACCACCTAAAGTCCCAACTGTAAAACAAAACTAATGAACAAAGATGCAAAAAACCTCAACAAGATATTAGCAAACAGAATGCAGTGCATTATCAAAAAAATTATACATGATGAAGAAAATTTCATTCTGGAGAGGCATGAATGAAAAATAGTGACCATACCAAATGCTGATAAGGATGCAAAAAAATGGAATTTATCATACTTTGTTGTTTCAAGTATAAAATTATGAAGCCACTCTGGGAAGTTTTTTCAAAGTGTCTTTAAAACACCACATATACTGGTCTGTTTTCTGTTGCTAATAACACAATACCACAGAATGGTAAGTTATAAATATTTATTCTGTTTTAGGATGCTGGAATGAAAGTTTGAGGGTCCACATCTAATGATGGTCTTCTTGCTGGCAGAGTCCAGAGGCTTCACGTGGTATCACATGGCAAGAGACAGAGAGCACGTGTGTGTATGTGTGTGTGTGTCTTCATGTCTCTCTTCCTCTTAATATAAAACCATTAGGATTCGATCATGAGGCCTATCACTTATCCGAAATGCTTGAGACCAGAAGTGGCTCAGATTTCAAAATTTTTCGAGTTTAGGAATATTTTCATATACATAATGAGATGTCTTGGGAATAGGATCAAGTCTAAACACGAAATTCATTTATGTTTCATATACACCTCATACACAGTGCCTAAAGGTACTTCTACACAATATTTTTTGATGCACCTATATTTTGACTGAAAGCCGTCACATAAGGTAAAATGTGAGATTTTTCCAGAGTATTAAGCATTTCAGCTTTCCAGATTAGGGATGTTCAACCTGTACTTAGGAGATCCAACCAAGTCTACAGGGAAACCATTGGAAATCATTAGAGTTCATCAACATTATTGGGTAAAAGAACAGCATATAACAATCAACAGGATTCCAATACATCAAAAACAAATAATTAGAAAATGCAGTTTAGGGGGAATTAATGGTAACAAGTAAAACTAAGCTATGTTGAAATAAGCCTAAGAAAACCTAAGTATGAATTTCATGGAAAAAATTTTGAACAATATGAAAAGATACAAATGGCCCTTGACTATCAAAACAGCTGCCTTTTTTTCATAAATTGGAAAAGATATAGGATCAATTTTCTCAATTAAATAATACTTTCAAAACAATTCTAACCAGCAGAACTCTTTATGGAACTTAATAAACTCAGTCATTCAATAGAAAAGTGCCAGTCCAAAAATAGTTTGCAAAGTAGTGAAGAACAAATTGGTTAGTGTTATGGTTCATGTCTAGATGTCCCCCTTAAGTCAAAGAAAGAAGCCATGGGAGCTACAACCACCAAAAGTACCATGGGGTGGAGCCACCCAGTCCCTTTGGAGTTCACATCTTGCCACATATTGCTTCGGATGCTGGAAATGGAACTATAAGACATAATATTTGTCCTGCTGGATTTTGGACTTGCTTTGGTCCCATTCCTTTGTATCTTCCTGTTTGTAATTTTTGGAATGGAAATGACTATCTTGTACCATTGAATGTTGGAAGTGTTTAACTTTCTTTTCATTCGTATAGGAGCTCACAACTAAGAGTTTGCCTTAAATCTCAGAGAAGACTTGGGACTTGGACTTTTCAGCACTGATGAAACTGTTAGGACTTTGGAAACTCTTGGAGATGGACTAAAGATGGACTTTATGCCTTTTGCATAAAAGGATGTGCATGAGTCTTGGGGGGCCACGGGTGGAATGTTATGGCTTGTATCTAAATGACCCCCTCCCAAAGCCTCATACAGTCACAGGACTTTTCGGAGGTGCCTGAATCTAGGCAGGGATGCTGGGATTAAGGGCATGTGATTAGTAAATTGGTCCACTGATTGGTTTGGCACTGCCCTAATCCCAGGAGTCTAGATACAATATAAAAGGGACAGAAAGATGCTGCTAAGGTCCCTTGTTGCTTTTGATGTCTTCTGCCTGCCATGAATTACTCTCCTCTGTGAAGCCACCCTGCCTTGAAGCCAGCTGATTATGAACTGAAACCTCTACAAACTGTGAGCTAAATAAACCTTTCCTTCTTTAACTTTGGGTGTCAGGTATTTTGTCTCAGCAACAGAAAAAGTAACTAAGACAGTCAAACTCTTCAAACCACTAAGCTAGACTTGTCATATGACAAAATAAGACAGTACGGGTGCAGGGAGACAAATAGCTAGATCAAATGCAAAGCCTAGAAACAGATCCACATACATATGGAAAATTACAATATGAAAGAGTAGATGTCACAATCCAGTGCAAAATGAATATATTATTACATAAAATATGTTACAACAATTGCCTATCAACATTGAAATTTAGATACCAGGTTTGGGGATGTAGCTCGATGGCAGAACATTTACCTATCATATGTGAGCCCCTAGGTCCAATCCTTACCACCAAAAACATGCTTGTCTCACATTATATATAAAATTAAAAGTAGGTAGATTATGACATGAATGTGAAAAATAAGTTTAAAACTTTCAAAATGAGACAAGGAAACATTTTTCTCTTTCTGACTTCGTCAAAAAAGAATTTCTTAAATAAGAGGCAAAATGTACAAAATAATTAAGGAAAACATGGACACATTTAATAATTTAAAATTTCTGTATGATAATACAGCAAAAATAAAATGAGAACATGGCAAAAGCAAAGTGGTTGTCTTTGGCAATGAAGATTAGGGAGTAGGGAAGATTATTTTTAAAATATTTAATAGAAAAATTACTTGAGAGTAGGAGAAATTATGTGCAACATATTCAACAGATGATGGATTAAGTTCTAGAAAATACAAATAAACCTTTTGGGTTTTTGTTTTGTTTCATTTACTTTCATTTTAGGTTATGGAAGATTAAACCCAGGGCCTTGGGCATGCTAGGCAAGTAATCTACCACTGAGATGTATTTCCAGCTCTTTTCCAAATTTATCTAGACACAAGATCTCACTAAACTGTCCCACTCTGGTCTCAAATTTCAGATCCTTCTGTCTCAGCTTCCTGAGTAGCTGGGATTACAGGCTTGCACCACTACCCCTGGCTAAAAATAACTCTTATAAATCAATAATGAAAGCCAACAGCCCAAAAGAAAAATGAGCACACCATACAAAAACAGACAACTCACAAAAACTCACAACTCACAAAAACAGTACAACTCCCTTGTACCTAGGCGTACAAGGGAGGTCTACTCCTCCTGACATCAGAAGCCCAGCTAAAAGTGGCAACAACATTGTTTCATTGTTTCATTTTTAGCACCCAGAAAAATAGGTGAGCAAAGTGCATATAAACCCCTGAACTTTGGCACCTCCACAGGATCCTCCTTTGGAGCCCCTCTCAACTAGCTAGAGCTTTTCTTTCTTCTCCCTAATAAACTATAGTACTTTGTTCCCCACTGCTGCCCATCAGCTTCATCCTTTGTTGTCCTCAGGACAAGAGCCCAGAGAGAAAACTGATTACATCTTTGGTGCCCAACATGTTGCACACTTCTCTACAGAGAGATAGGTGTGGCAGAACAACTGTAGGGAAAGTTGGGGGACAGGAAGGAAAAGGGCCTCGGTGAAGTTTCTATTAAATAAAGAGTTAAACCCCTGCTAAGGGGTAGCTAAGCAAAACGAACAGATAGAGTTGATAAAAAGGCCTGGCTTACTTCATGCCAAGGCTCAATTCCCTGCTCCCTTCACCTCCAATTAAACACAAAAAGAAATGAAGTGGGGAGGGGACTATATTATTAAAAAAACTCAGTATATAACATATACACTAACACCTAGACACACACACCCATACAGATGTACATAGAGATTTTATTCTCACCATATTAATACACCAAAATGTACATGTATCCTTTTTACTAACTTGGCCTTGAATATAACTCTGCTGCAAAACTCACAAGATAAGCACCGGGACAGCACAAAGAGACCAAAGAAGTGCTTATCCAATAATCTACACATAGGCAATGGAAGGGGCAATGGCTAAATCAAGGGTCTCAGAGCCCAAAATAGCCAATCAAGTTGTACCAGCTCTCAAAGGGGAGAATTCCCTCCTTGCCATGTAATAAAAGAGCTTAGAACAAAAAGAGCCCAGTGTCAGCTCTAGGCTCCCTACCTTACTCTGACAAGACAGCTATCTATCTACTTATTTTCTCTCCTTTTCCCAATAGAGTGATTTTGCTTCCCCATTTCTCTTCCCTTTCCGATAGTGATTTTGTTTCTCTTTCTGAACTTTTATCTCTAATTCTTTTACTGATGTAGGTTTTTTTATGAACCCTAGATAAAAATCTACCCTCATGAGACATAATACAATCATAACTCACTTTCTTTCTCTGTCCTTATGTTCTAAGCAACAATGGGTACCCTGTTGCCAATTTAAAGCTATTAAAGTGGTGCCACTCTTAAAACATGGGACAGGTTCCCCAGCAACCTCCTAGCTAATCACTCTCTGACACCCCCACTCAGGGAAAGTGGGAATGTTGAGTAGACAGGGAGCTGGACCTTTCTAAGGCAGATATCTGAATGCATGGAACTGGTGAAAACCAGTGTGACAATTACAATACTCAGGCAGGCACTGCTTCCCAGTGAGTGTTCTAAGGTCCGCCAGTAGAAACTGGGTCCTGACAGCCTAAATGGTTATGCAGCAGAGAAATCTCCACTTGCCTATAATGCCCAGCTTGCACTCTTCCATGAGGTGAAAGGTAAACTCTCTCAGTGCTCTCCAGGTGGCCCCTTTACAGGGTGACCTGAGACCCCTTTGTCAGAGCCCTCTGATAAGCCTCCATTAAGAGCTGAGCCACAGGTCTGGGCTTTTCTCTCTCAATTAGTATGACAGATATATCTGGATAGGCTTACTGGGGTGAGAAGAAATTAGGATCCTGGGCCACATTCTGAGCTTCCCCAGTCCCTGATGTCCCTGGTGTTCAGGACCCCATCCTATCTTTCACAGAGCCAACCATTAAGAGATTGTGATCTGGGTTCCCTAGGGAAGGTATCTTTCAAGCAGGACTAAGTTTGAGGGAAAGTTCCTTAAGCTTTGGTCCCATTACAACACACTGGAAATGAGTTTGGCTCTGGTCCACCATTGTCTCCAGTGTTCACAGAGGGGCTAATTTCTGAATTCACCTCACAGATGCTATCTTCTCAGTCATTTGATGGGGTGGGCTTGTCTGTTAAACTTTAGTCAAGTGGGCCACTGCAGAGATCAATATAGATTCAGTCTCAACTGCTACCTTCAGACTCCAGGAACGGGAGTCTGCTACTTCTCTGGACAGTGACCACTTGACAACACTGTCCCTTTCTCCTGGAGGCTGGGCTGAGGGGTCCAAACACATCTATCCACTGTGAGGATCAGACCCCGGGTACAACCTCCTGGGATGATGCCTTGACACAGCATGATCAGCGACCAGCCCAGAGCGGGATCTCTCCCTTGCTGTCAGGAGCACAAGGAGGCAAAAAAGAGAAAGCAACAGAGGATGTAAAGGGAATGTCCTGCAGGTCTCTCTTAAAGAGGAATGCTGAGATTCAGACGGAGTTTACCTATTCTTTCCCCTTCCTCTATCAAAAAACAATTTACCAGGAGAAATATAAATGCCTGCTTTGTCAAAACATCGAATAAGCTGAGTAAGCCACAATGGGAAAAACAAGCTGGGTGCCCTGGCTCAAAACACCTGGGACAAAAACCTTATCCTGAAGCACTCTTTTCTCTTTCTCTGCACACAAAGAGGGTCTCTGCTCTTAAATCACAAATGGCTGCAGCATTTACATCTAGCGGGAAACTGGGCGTAATTGTAACAACCCAGGAACAAGGGGTCAAAATAAGTTTTGACAAAGATATATCAAGGAAATTTATATAAATGATATTCTTACAGAGAAAATGCTAAGAGAGTAAAAAAAAAGGTTTAAATATGTGACAGAGGGTATGAAGATGACTGAGCTAGAAGCTACATAGAAGGAAAACATGAAAGTTGTATTTTTATGAAGGAATTTATTTTTTGTTTCTTCCAAATTCTTATGAGAGATCTCTGCTATTGACCTATAAATAATTCTGACTAGTCTGTTTGTAATTACAAACTTCTAAAATTATAAAAGTTACTATAATTTAATTTGACCAATATATATGAGTGCACTCTGATTTTTTAAATTTGTCTGTATGTTTTGTTTTTCTGTGTGCCCAACCTGTAAACAGCTGTTTTATTTGAGCTCAACAAATTTTCTTTTTGCATTTTTGGATTTTTAAAACGTTTGTCTGGTATGCTTCCACCAAAAGTTGCCAGCTGGCCAAAATGATGTTAAAATTGGTTCTATAAATGTAATGCATGTTTTGTTTTGTTTATTGTTTATTGTTATATTATAATTTGAGAGTTTCTTGTTGTTCAAAATAATGTGTTAAGTGATCTGGTTTTCATAAGTCATCAAAAATTGTTAGACAAAATGTATTATTGTGATATGTTTACATTGGTCATCATCAACAGGTTAAATTTTCTAAAACAGGACAATGAGGTTTTCTGATTTAAAGATGTTCTGGTACAAAACTAAATTAAGAAACAAAAGTTTTTATATGGCAATGACAATTCAGTGTTGCTGATCTCATAGTATATTAAGTGTATTCATACCTTCCAGATGTACAGGTCTTCTGAAATATAAAAACTGGGATTGTTTACAGAGATAACATTTTCTTTCTTTCTTTCAGATTCAGACACCTGCCTTTGCTTGTGCTCCAGATATTTATGATAAGAGGTTCATACTAATATAAGGTCACCAGTCAAATGATAATTTTTAACAAAAACCTATGTGATGTATATGCTATATACGTGCCACAGTATTTAGAAATGCCTAGATATTAAACAGTCCAGATAATGTCATAAAATTTCTTCAGTGATGTCCTATTAAAAGACAAATTAGATAAAAACATCTTATGTACTAGATAGAGATAATTGACTAAAAAGCTCAAATTTGCGTGCAGACTGCTAAGTTTCTAGGATTTATATTAAAGGATGGAACACGCTCTCTGCCAATCTCATACACTCAGGCCATTCAGGGCCTCCAAGTGCCGGTGACCAGAAAGGAGTTGAGGGAATTTCTGGGAACCATTGGGTACTGTCGCCTTTGGGTAATGTCGCCTTTGGGTCCCTAATTTTGCAACAATAGCGAAGCCCCTCTATGAGGCTTTAAAAGGAGGAAATAGCCCTCTGTTGGAGTAAAATCCTAAATGACAGGCTGCTTTTGAGGATTTAAAAGACAGACTGGTAAGCGCCCCCGCCTTGGCACTACCTGACATCACGAAATCCTTCCAGCTGTTTGTCCATGAAAAGGACGGCATTGCTCGGGGTGTTCTTACACAAACACTGGGACCCTGGAAACGCCCCGTGACATATTTAGCTAAGAGACTGGACTCTGTGGCAGCAGGATGGCCTTCCTGCCTGCGTTAGACTGCCGCCACAGCCATTCTAGTAAAAGAAGCTGACAAATTGACTTTGGGACAAAAGCTAAGTGTGTTTGTGCCCCATGCAATAGAGACTTTATTGAGAGGACCTGGAGGTAAATGGATCTCAGGAACCAGGTTGGCCCAGTACCAAGGGACCTTGTTAAAAGACCCCAGGTTAATTATCAAGACTGTGCAAGCTATTAATCCTGTCTCTCTTTTGCCCACTTCCCTGGAGCCACCTGAACATGACTGTGCTGAAGCCATTGAGATGGTGTACTCAGCCCGACCAGACTTGCAGGATGTGCCCCTTCAGGACCCGGACCTGACCCTCTTTTCAGATGGCAACAGCATGGTAATCGATGGGGTTTGGAGGGTGAGAACAATGGTTGTCACCTTAGAGCGAACCATCCAGACAGAGGCTCTGCTTCCTGAGACAGTTTGTGATATGGACCTGATGTGCTTTGGTGACTGAGAGGTGCACTAACTGATCCCACAACAACCCTGTCTCCTGGCAACACAACGACTAGGTGTCCGGAGACAAGGAACTGTGCCATCGTAAGATGTTAAAGTGGATTTTACTAAAATTAAACCCACCAGCGTAAATAAGAGATACTTAGTAGTTTTGATTTGTACCTATTCAGGATGGGTGGAGGCCTCCCCACTAAGACTGAAACATCGAGAGAGGTGATAAAAGCTTTGATGGAGCTGATCATTCTGTGGTATGGGCTCCCCATAACGGTAGGTTCAGATAATGGACCTGCTTTTGTGGGTAAAATGGTCAAAGGCCTTACAGCAGTGCTGGGGCTAAAATAAAAACTCCATACTATATATTGGCCACAAAGCTCAAGCCAAGTAAAAAGACAAAACTGTACTTTAAAAACCACCCTGACAAAGTTGTGCCAAGAGACTGGGGCTAACTGGGTTACTGTGCTCCCCGTCAGCCCTCTTGCAGTTGCGGTGTACACTGTACTGAGGTGGACTAACTCCATTTGAGATAATGTTTGAGAGCCTCCCCCACTGATACCTGTTTTGAATAGATTATAAGAGATGGAAACTTTGAACTTGCACCAACAGATAAAGGCGCTGCACCAGATGCTTCAAAAACTTCAACAGACTGTTATGGAGACATCTGATCCCCATGCCCATGCCAGTCCACTCCTTCAAATCCAGGAGACCAAGTCCTGATTACAGCCTAAAAGAGGAGCCTCTCCAACCAAAGTGGGAGGGACCCAATGAGGTGATCCTAACCACTCCCACTGCTCTTAAAGTTACAGGCTGTGCTCCATGGATTCAATGCTCCCGAATCAAGATATGGACACCTGAGCTTGCAGAAGTGCGACCGTCTGCCCCAGAGACCTTCAGACCTCGATGCACCAAGAGACTTCAGCAAAAGCTGCTGCAGCTAAACACCAACATGACTCTGGTCACCGCCATCACCCTGTGTAGCCTCCTCCCCTTTGCTCTCCTCCAGGCCAGATGCACTCCCTATGTATCAAAAATTTCCCCTTTGAAGCCATGTTTGGCTGACCTACCCCTCCGTTACCTAAACTAGAGATTACAGATCTTACTAATCAGCATCTCGTTAAGTCCCTTCAGGCTCTACAGCCCGTGCTCTCCTCCATCCATCGGGTGTTCCGCCAAAAACACCCAACACCTGACCCACCGACCACAAAACCTGCTCAAGCGGTGGAGCCAAGTACCCAGGTACTCTTCAGGCGATTTCTGGAAAGACCGCCCGGATCCACCATAGCCACTTCAAAGTGCTGCTGACCTCAGACTCTCCACCCACAGAACCAGATAAGTGGACGGTGAAAAGGGGAACCAACCCCCTAAAAATTAAGCTAAAAAAAAAAATGTTCTGCTTGACCACGTATGTGTTAATGTCACTGATGTTATTAATATTGCTGCCCCCACCTGTGATGAGTGGCCTGAAAGCCAAAAATCTGGCTTTCACTCTCCTTCCTGTAAACTGGACTGGGTTATGTGTCTTAACTTCTCTTTTGCCTGATTTAGACATTATTTCAAGAAATAAACCCATACCTATTCCTAGCTTCAAATATATAACCAGATTGACAATGTAAAACTAATGCTCATCAGACAACAGTATACATTTCTAGATGATCCTAAAAACGGACACTCCAATCTCTAAGATTAGAGATTCCCAAAAACAAAAAGGGGGGAATGTAAGAGAAATTTTCCCTTCTGGAAATGCACAGTCTATACTGTCCCCCTCCTCCCAATGTTCCGGGAATTGAGCTGTTACAAAGCTACCTAAAGTAGATAAAAACAAAACAAAGCTGACCACAGACCAGGGAACTGGGCTGCAAGATAACGACTGACCCTGGGCTAAGAAATTTGCAAGGATTGCAGATTGTGCTGTTCCGGACCACCTGCTGCCCATATTAGAAAACATCCTCCCCGCTCGGTCGGCCAGCCTAAAAACTCCCATATGAGTGTCTTCTCCCAATAAATGTAAAAAGCTGTTTAAACTAACCAATGCTATCTGCTTCTGTAACCGCGCTTGCAAAGACCCCTCCTCCCTTTGTTCTATAGACATATAAGCCCTGCACAGACAAACCTCGGGGCCCACTGTTCCTGCGTGTTCAGTGAGCCCCACGCATGCTTGGATAATAAAACCCCTTGCCCTTTGCATGAGAGAACGCTTCTTGGAGTCTTCCTTCACGCGGCGGGCATCCCGACCCTAACACCATAACATCTCTAATACAGAAGGACCACTGTCAAGAGAGCAGTTTACCATAATAGCTCTAATATAGAGGGCCCAACAAGCTTACACTGTGGTGACAGATATTCCAAAATTAAGAGAAACCATCAGCCTAACCCTTCTTTAAAGAGCCCTTGCTTTCACAGTGTAAAGGCTTTTCATTCTTTCTCCTTCTGAATCTTTTTGCTGTTAATTTATTGCAAGAGATCTCTGTTATGATTCACCTAAAAGAAGCAAATTGATGGTCCCTTAGAAAAGTTCCAAGTACTCTCTATTTATAGTTATAAACCTAAAAGTACATTATTATAGGTCAACATGGCCAACACATCTAAGAGTACATTCTGATTTAAAAGTAATTGTTTTATGTGTTCTATGTTTCCTCTTTGTCCAATTGAACTGGTTAAAGGACCTGCAGCTGCTTCATTAAAAATTTTTTGAGGTCATATCAGTTTCATTTAGACTTTTGTTTTTGTCTGTGCAAAATTCTAGCTTTTGGGGGGCTTTCCATAAAAAAGCATTACATAGATTTTGAAGATAGCCAAGCTCACTTAAAGACATGACAGGATGAAAGCTGATAGCCTTGAGGCTTGCATGGGACTTGCAAATAAAATCCTGAAAGTCTGGTAACATAAAGGTTATGTATGATTTAGGTTAATATATATGTTTTTGTATGATAATTTTCAAGTATATATTATCCTCCAAAATTTGTACTTAAATTGTCTTGTAGATAAGAATACAAATATGATATTACCCCAAATGCTTTTTGGTTTACATAGCTTAACAATGGGCTAATTTAAATCAGTAGGTAAAAGTAAAGATGTCTTTAATTTAGTGACATGTTTCTAACCAGGTTGTTAACCAATCAAGATGATATCAAAAATTGATTTTATAAATACAATGTCTATTGTTTGCTATGTAAAATAATGAATTTTTCCTTGGTCAAAGACAATAAAGCTTTATAAAGTATTAACTGTTACGATTTGTTTCTCATGAGTCATATAAAGTAATTGTTAAATAAATGGGGACCCCTTGGGCAGGGAAAACAGCTGGACAGGATTCCCTTCTGTGGTTGAAAACTCAGCTGCCTGAACCAATTTGTTCAGTTTTCTCCACTGATGAGTGACTTTCCAATTTTTTTTCCCAGAAGTCTTCTGGTGATACACTCAAACAAACGTTATTAAATATATTATAATAGGGCCAGTGATATAGCTCAGCGCCATAAGCACCTGCCTGTCAAGCGCAAGGTCCTGAGTTTGACTCCTGGGTACCCGCATATTAAAAAATAAATAAATGAATAAATAAATAAATATAATATGTGTAAGTTGTTTATAATTAAAGGTTAAGCTTTCTGTGTCTAAAGCAATAGGGTTTTCTTAAGATATTAAAATATCCTTGGTTAAATTTACGAAACTAGATTTAAAAGCAAAATTTCCATTTTACTCAGTTTCTGGTGTTTGTAACTGTTGCACCATTAGTTACTAAAACTGAGCTTTCAAAATTAAACTAAATGTTGGCTTCGAAACTGTTCTCAACAGTTTATGAGTGGTTAAACTATTATCTTAGTTTATGACATAATCTATAATCTAAAAACAAGATGCTGTGAGTCTAAGCATTAAAGTTTATACAGTTCAGACTACATACGTTTAACACAAAATAATACATGCTCTCTTTTATACAATATAAACCTACAACATAGACATAAAATGACAAAAATTTGACATCTCTTTGGTTCTACCACTTAAAACTTGATCTACATCTACTGGCTTTGATTAAACATTTTGTTATTGTATTAATGAGATACACATATATATCTGGTAATAAGTCTATTTGCAGTCATTGTTTTTTTTTAATTTATTAGAGCTCTAAAGATGTCCTTAGTTTTTGACAGTATACTTATATCCTATAAACCTTTGAAAGAAAATCTACATTCTGGGTGGTTCCCTAGGGCCCAGGAAAAATCTGATGCAAAAATTGGAGCCTATGGAGAAACAGAAAAAGGAAAACACAATGCAGAATAAGAGGCAATGTGCACTTTCTCCCTGGCTCCTAGCTCCTGGCTCAAAAGAAGAGAAGACTGAATCTACAGAGACAAAGTGAAAACAGGGAACCCCATAGGCTGCCAGGGAAAAACACAGCAGTGGAACTGACCAGTGGACACTGTGCTGCAATAGCTGATGAGTGACTCCAGTCCAAGAGCCTGCCATATCCCTTGGAGAGAGTGGTCATAGGGCATTCCAGGGAGGGGGTCAACTGACCCCAGATCTCAGAATAGCCAGGAGTTGACTTCATTTCAGGGCTCCCAGTGGTATGCTCCCACAGCCCCTGGGTGAAGGACAACCATGAGAAAACAGCTATGGTCAGGGAGATACAGTCAGAATGGCAAAACAACCCCAGAAGGGTTTAAGTTAAAGGACTCAAGCTCTACCCCCACAGCGAGAGGCCAGGCTCAGCCTGAACTGCTTTGGATTTGAAAATTACAGAACTGGCACCCACGTCTTAATCCTAGTCTGCATGGATCCCGCACAGATCTGGAATCTGACTGTCTTCTATATCTATGAGCATGAGCAGGGACATGTCTTTAATTGGCCACTGCCAAAAAACTATAGATCCCAGAAGAAAACCACTTATTCAAAATTGCACACAATTGTTTTTCTTTTTCTTTTTGGTTTTTTGTTTTTGTTTATTTCTTGTGAGTGTGTACATTGTTCTTAGATTTTTTTAATTTGCTTTTGTTCTCTTTTTTCCTTCCCTCCTTTCTACTTCATCAGTTGCCTGGGGCTTGGGAAATCTTCCTTTGTCAATCTCCCTTGCTTCTTACCTCTTTTTCTTCTTTCTTTTCTTTATATTTTCCTCCTCTTTTTTAATTTTCCTCCCTTTATTTCTCAGTTATTTTTACTCTACATAATTTATTTCTTTAATTCTCCCTTTTTGTATTCTATTTTCTACTTCTCAGAAGTATTTTCTCTTACTTTACCTAATTCTATAAAGATCTTTCCACTCCCCCATAAGATCCTTAGTACCACTTCTGTCTGCATCTCACATCATAGATATTAAAGTTTCAAAGTTTTCCTCTTGGATTACCCCATTTCCAAATCCTGTATCTTTAATACTAAAACTATAAAGTCTTGTGAGTCTTTTGATAGTTGACACTGTAAAATTACTGTTGAATGAACTTCTACCATTAGCAGAGTTCTACACACTGCATTTAGTACATATTGGCTGTAAATCAATACCTGGGTTGTTTTACTGTTCATACCATAACTGTGGATTTCCTAGGATTAAGAGTAGTACATAATTGGCAATTCCGGTATGTTAGTAGGTAATTTGTCTTCGACAAAAGTACTGTACCTGATTCACTTAATACTAACAGGGCTGTATAACTGTCACTATTTCTCTTTAGGCCAACATTCAGATCATGTTTGTAATATTAGCAATACTAGGGTATATTCTGACAGAACTTGTTTGCTGAGCTAACTACACTGCATTCTCCCCTCCCAAATTAATCAAGGTGGTTAGATCTTGGGGCTGCAGCAAACAATTATAGTCAGCCATGCCTAAAGTACATCACTAAAAAGCAGCTAAAGAGATTTCTATACTAACACCAAAATCTTTAGACTATAAACACCCACAAACCTAAGCAATAAAACAAATGAATAAAAATAATAGAAACATGATAACACAAGGCATCAAAATGCCTCCCAAAATTCCCAACTCCCCTAAAGCCAATCGAGGAGTCACAGAGGGGCAGAATAGCAAAAGTAAAACTCCCAAATTAGTCAAAAGGATAACAGAGGAGGTCAGAAAACAGAACAAAGAAGTACTGAGCAGGATGACAGAAGATATACCTAAACAGACAATGGAAGTAATAACCAAAAGGATGGAGGAGTTTTCAGAAGACACAATAAAAAGCTAGATGAGTTTAAAACAAGATACAAGACATGAATGACCACTTTACCACAGAACTAGATTTCATGAAAGGATTTCAATCAGAAACCCAGGAGATTAAAAATCATACTGAAAGTATGGGCAGCAGAACTGAGGAATGTGAAGACAGTGATGCCTTCAAAGACCAACTACTCAAAGACACCATAAAAACAAGAGAACATGAAAAATGGATCCAACAACTGCTAGATGAAGCAAAGAAAACAAATCTAAGAATATATGAAGTGAAAAATCAGAAGACAACACAAATAGCATAAAAAAATGTTCAGAGAAAAAAATGGCAGAAAACTTCCCAAATATAGAGAAAGAAATGAACATGCAGATAAGTGAGGCATATAGAACACCAAATAGTCATGCAAAAGAGAACCACTCCATACCACATTATACTCAAAGTAACAGAAGTCCATCACAGGGACAAAATCTTAACAGGTGTAAGAGAAAGGTAACAAATCACATATAAAGGCAAACACATTAGAATTACAGGAGACTTCTCTACACAAAACTTAAAGGCCAGAAGGGCATGAAGTGAAGTGTTTCAAGACCTAAACTATAACAATTTCCAACCTTGACTTACGTATCCTGCAAAACTTTTCCTAAAAATTGATAAAGGAATGATATTTCCACGACAAGGAGCACCTCAAAAAATTAAATACCACAAAATCAGCATTATAAAAAATTCTAAAAGATATCCTAGAAAGGTAAAATTAAGTCAACAATGCCAAAAAGTCAAAAAGAATAAATATACCTGGTGAGATGAGCAGCTAAAGCAAAAGGGAAAAAAACAAAGAAATCAGCAACAGGAAAATAATGTAATGCCATGAATAAGTCAATACCTCTCAGTAATAACTCTCCCTGTGAATGGCCTCAGTTCTCCAATCAAAAGACACAGATTGACAGAATAGATCAGGAAACAAAACCCAACAATATGTAGTATACAAAAATCACATTTAATTAAAAAAAAAACTCACACATTAAAACTCAAAGGATGGAAAACAATATTCTATACAACATGAACTTGGAAAAAAGGAGGAGTTACTGTCCTAATTGCAGACAAAGTGGATTTCAAGGCAAGACTGATCGGAAGAAACAAAGAAGAGCACTACATATTGGTTAAGAAATAATTCAGAATTTGACTTTTGAGAAGGAGGGAAGATGGCGGATGAGTAAGAAGCACGCAGAGAAACTCTAAAACTTGCCATTGGACTACGGGAATATAGTGACCAGGAGAGCACAGGAGGGGGGCAGATGCCCCCCCCCGGGACCCAGAAAAGTTCTGAAGCGCAGCTTGGGACCCCCAGCACCAGTGAAGGGGACTTTTCAAAAAAGAAGGAGCAGGGGCCGGTGAGATGGCTCAGCGGCTTAAGCGCCTGCCCGGCAAGCGCGAGGGCCCGAGTTCGACTCCCGGAACCCACATACGAAAAAGGGGCCGGTGATATCGCTCAGCAGCACAGGTGCCTGCTGGCGCGCGAGGTCCTCAGGTCGACCTCCCGGTACCCACAAAAAAAAAAAAAAAAAAAAGAAGGAGCAGACCCCGCACGTGCACCTTCTACCATCCCAGGAATCACCGCGCGACAGAAGCTCAGAGCTGCGGACACACGGTGACAGCTGGTGCCCAGGGAGCCCCCATGGAGGAACGCGAGACAGCGGCGGGGCAGGGGAGCGGCGGAGAACGGCGCTGGCCGGCGGTGAGTGAGTGTCTCTCAGCCACAGCTGTCCCGCGCCAGAGAGCGACTGGCCGGGCGCCATTGTGGGGGGTGCGGCGAAAATCAGAGCGGCGCGAAAACAGCTCTGGGAACTTGTGCTCCGGACAGGGCAGCGCGGTGCCTCTCAGCCCCACGAAAGTGTGCTGAGGACGGCGGGTGAACGAGACTGGTCTCTCAGCCACACCTGTCCCGCGCCAGAGAGCGACTGGCCGGGCGCCATTGTGGGGGGTGCGGCGAAAATCAGAGCGGCGCGAAAACAGCTCTGGGAACTTGTGCTCTGGACAGGGCAGCGCGGTGCCTCTCAGCCCCACGAAAGTGTGCTGAGGGCGGCGGGTGAACGAGACTGGTCTCTCAGCCACACCTGTCCCGCGACAGAGAGCGACTGGCCCGGCGCCATTGTGGGGGGTGTGGCGAAAATCAGAGCGGCGAGAAAGCAGTGCGCTGACAGCGGCGGGGGAAGGAGACTGGTCTCCGCCTGAAAGTGCACGCTCTGCTCACCGCCCGCCAGAGGGTGCTCCTGGCTCGCTGGGATGGACCTGCATGGAACAAGACTCTGTCATCACACGGTGCCTGCCTACAGCAGAGTCAACACCTGGAACTGATTCTTTTTATTTTTTAGGGTTTTTTTTTTTCTCATTAGTATTTTCTTCTGGTGAAGGGGTTTTTATTTTTGTTTTTATTTTTTTATTTTTATTTTTATTTTATTTTATTTTATTTTTTATTTTTTTCTTTTGTGGGGTTTTATTTCTGTTTTATCTGTTTGCTTTGTTGTTTTTGTCTTCATTTTTGTTTCTGTTTGTCTATTTCCTCTTTCCTTCATTATTCTCTCTGGCTTTTATATGAGTGTAAACAGCGCCTCTAACCTCTTTGTGATTGTGCTTGTGCTCTGTTCTTCCTTTTATTCTTGCCTTCTCTTTTTCCCACCAGTCCTCTGCACCAGTGTCCCAATGTTAGTGGGATCCCTCTTGGTCCTCTAACCTTACATCTAATTCCTTCCTCTTCTCACAATACTCTATTTCCTCCTTAACTCATTTTAAATTTAAACTCCTGAGGGGAAAAATTGGCATACTAAGGACTTGTATACTGCATATAATTTTTCTGGTGTGTTTTAGTTTTGTTATATGACTGCAACTCTACTTTATACGGCTAAAAGTGGTAAATAACTGGTTAGCTCAGTCTGTCATTTTCTAGGCTGTGTTTGATGCTTCAGTTACCATTATAGCCAAATGTGAAATAATTGTTCTAAACAGCTTTCCTTCCTGATATTTCATGATTGAGATTGACTAAGGGACACAGAAAATACAGTGGCACAGTACCAAAGAATCAAGGACTGGGCCAAACAGGTAGCAACTTCTCACATCCAACGAATTGAAGAGGTAGGATCTGGCAGAAAGCTGAAAACCCAAAAGCAAGCTCCACTTGGAAGATACTGCAGATAAGTAGTCATCTTCTAAGGATCTTGAACACTAGCAATAAAGTAACCTATCATAGGTAATTTACAAACATCACCCCAGGAATTTAAGAAAGAAAAAATGAGACGACACTTAAACAAGATGCAACCCCACACATCCAATTCACCAAAGACAAACCAAGGGGGCAACGAGGTGGGACAATCCGAAAGCCAGCCACCTGGCATATCTGAAGGGGTAACAACAAAACAATTGAAAGAGGCTCTGGAAAAAATTAAAACAGAAATAATTTCACAGATAACTGCAGAGATAATGTCCACAATGAAGACTATGCTTAAGGACACTATAGCTGATACAGACAAAAAAATAGATGAGCTTAAGAAAACTATAGAAACCATGGATGCTCAGCATAGGAAAGAAATGGAATCCATAAAGCAGATTCAAGCAGACATCCAAGAGAACAAAAATTCCATTGAAAGTATTTGTAGCAGATTAAGCCACTGTGAGGACAGGATATCAGATATAGAAGACAGGCTTGCAATTAGTGATCATGAAAAGAAAGAATTCTTAAAAACAGCAAGGGACCATGAAAAATCAATTCAGCAGCTGCTAGATGACTCAAAGATAAACAACTTAAGAATAATTGGAATAAATGAAAAAGCAGGAGATAGCATAAATGACACTAAAACCTTGTTCAAAGACATTATCAGGGAGAACTTTCCTGGAAGAGAAAAAGAATTTGACCCCCCAATAAGTGAAGCCTTTAGAACATCAACTAGACATGATCAAAAAAAAAACTTCAGCCAGATATATCATAGTCAAGATCCCAGAAATTCAACAGAAGGGCAGAATCTTAAAAGCTGTTAGGGAGAAGAGACAAATCACCTATGAAGGAAAACCCATCAGAATCACAGCTGAATTTTCAGCAAAAACCCTCAATTCAAGAAGAGCTTTCAAGCTCTAAAGGAAAATAATTTTCAACCCAGATTGATGTACCCCGCAAAACTATCTTTCAAAATTGATGGAGAAATAAAATACTTTCATGACAAACAACATCTAAGAAAATTTATGACCACCAAACCAGCACTCCAAAATGCTCTTAAAGACATTCTAGAAAGAGATAGGAACCCCAACAGAAGGAATCCACCAGGCAGGGCAGATAATTAAATAGCAGGAAAGGGGAAAAACAAAGAGTGGGAACCAACAAGAGGAAAATATCATGACAAGTATAAGTCAATACATATATCAGTTTTAACCATCAATGTTAACGGTCTCAATTCACCAATCAAAAGGCATAGACTGGCAAAAAGGATCAAGAAGCAAGATCCAACAATATGCTGTATACAAGAAACACATTTAATTCAGAAAGAAATTCATACACTGAAAGTCAAAGGATGGAAAACAATACTCCATGCAACAGGAACCCAGAAAAAAGCAGGGGTAGCTATTCTTTTTGCAGACAAAGTGAATTTCAAGCCAAGAATGATTCAGAGAGATAAAGACGGTCATTACATCCTTGTAAAGGGAACAATCCAAGAGGAAGAGATAACGATCATAAATATATATGCGTCAAATACCAATGCACCCTACTATATAAAACAAGTACTAAAGGACATGAAAAATCAAATAAGCACTAATACAATTATATTGGGAGATCTCAATACTCCACTGTCACAAAAAGACAGATCAACTAGACAGAAAATCAATAATGAAATAATAGAACTGAACCAAACTTTGGAACAAATGGACTTAGTAGATGTCTACAGAGTGTTCCACCCCACAACATCAGAATACACATTCTTCTCAGCTGCACATGGGACGTTCTCCAAAATAGACCACATACTAGCTCATAAAACCTGCTTAAGTAAATGCAAAGGAACTGAAATTATCCCATGCATATTATCAGACCATAGTGCAATGAAATTGGAAATCAATGGCAAAAGAAATCACAAAAACTCCCTAAACACATGGAAATTAAACAGCACCCTCCTGAACAACCAATGGGTCACAGATGAAATTAAAGAAGAAATTAGACAATTTCTACAACTGAATGATAATGACAGTACAACATACCGGAACTTATGCGATACAATGAAAGCAGTCCTAAGAGGGAAATTTATAGCATTAAATACTTATATTAGGAAAATAGAGCAAGCGCAAATAAACAACTCAATGGCGAACCTCGAACTTCTAGAAAAAGAAGAGCAGGTTAAGCCAAAAGCCCGTACAAGGGAGGAAATTACAAAGATCAGAGCAGAAATTAATGTATTGCAGACTAAAAAAACAATACAAAGAATCAATGAAGCAAAAAGTTGGTTCTTTGAAAGAATAAATAAGATTGACAAACCCTTATCCAACCTTATTAAAAAAAGAAAAGACTCAAATCCATGCAATTGAAAATGAAAAGGGTGATATCACGACGGACCCTGCAGAAATCCAGAAGATCATCTATACCTATTTTAAAAATCTATATTCTACTAAGATGGAAAATGCAGAAGAAATGGACAGATTCCTAGATTCGTATGAATTACCAAAGTTGAATCAAGAAGATTTAAAAATCCTAAATAAACCAATATCAACCAATGAAATTGAAGATGTAATTAAAAACCTCCGAACAGGGCCGGTGAGATGGCTCAGCGGCGTAAGCGCCTGCCTTGCAAGCGCGAGGGCCCGAGTTCGACTCCCGGATCCCACATACGAAAAAGGGGCCGGTGATATCGCTCAGTGGCACGGGTGCCTGTTGGCATACGAGGTCCTGAGGTCGACCCCCCGGTACCCACTAAAAAAAAAAAAAAACCTCCCAACAAAGGAAAGCCCAGCCCCTGATGGATTCACTGCCAAATTCTACAAGAAATTTAGAGAAGACCTAATGCCACTACTTCTCAAACTTTTTAATGAAATTGAAAAGGAAGCAATACTCCCAAATTCATTCCTGGAAGCAAGCATTACCCTGATACCAAAACCAGAGAAGGACCCAACTAAGAAAGAGAACTACAGGCCAATCTCCCTAATGAACATAGATGCAAAAATCCTTAATAAGATACTGGCAAACAGAATCCAACAAATCATCAAGATTATACACAATGACCAAGTTGGGTTCATCCCTGGGATGCAGGGATGGTTCAACATACGTAAATCAATAAATGTAATACACCATATTAACAGAACCAAAGACAAAAATCACATGATCATCTCAATAGATGCAGAAAAAGCTTTTGACAAAATCCAGCACCTTTTCATGATAAAAACCCTACAGAAAATTGGAATAGAGGGTCTTTATCTCAACCTGGTAAAAGCTATCTATGACAAATCAACAGCCAATATTATATTAAATGGCCAAAACCTGAAAGCCTTCCCTCTAAAATCAGGAACAAGACAAGGATGTCCACTGTCCCCACTCTTATTCAACATAGTTCTGGAAACTTTAGCCAGAGCAATTAGACAAGAGAAAGAAATAAAGGGAATAATGATTGGAAAGGAAGAAGTTAAATTATCATTATTTGCAGATGACATGATACTCTACACAGAAGACCCCAAAAACTCCACTAAAAAACTGCTAGATTTAATAAGCAAATTCAGTAGTGTAGCTGGATACAAAGTCAATACTCAAAAGTCAATAGCCTTCCTGTACACAAATAACAAACTTACTGAACTCTTTTAGGGAAACAATACCTTTCACAATAACATCCAAAAAAATGAAATACCTAGGAATCAACCTCACAAAGGATGTAAAAGACCTATACACTGAAAACTACAGTACTCTGAAAAAGGAGATTGAAGAGGATATCAGAAAATGGAAAGATATCCCTTGCTCCTGGATAGGAAGAACCAATATAGTGAAAATGGCCATACTTCCAAAATTGTTATACAGATTTAATGCAATTCCAATCAAAATTCCAACAGCATATCTCACAGAATTAGAGAAAACAATCCTAAAATTCATTTGGAATCAGAAGAGACCTAGAATAGCAAAGGCAATTCTGGGCAACAAAGGCAAGGCAGGGGGCATCACAATCCCCGACTTGAAATTATACTATAAAGCTACTGTGATAAAAACAGTGTGGTACTGGCAAAAAAACAGACCTGAAGATCAATGGAACAGATTAGAAGATGCTGAAACAACCCCAGACATACTAAGCCACCTTATCTTTGACAAAGGTGCCAAACACATTCAGTGGAGAAAAGAAAGCCTCTTTAATAAATGGTGCTGGAAAAACTGGCTCTACACATGCCAAAGATTAAACCTAGAACCGTATTTTTCACCATGCACTAAACTAAATTCAAAATGGATCAGAGATCTAAATATTAAAACAGAAACACTAAATCTGCTGGAAGGTAGGATAGGTAAATCCCTTAAAGACATTGATGTAGGCAAAGACTTTATGAATAAAAACTCAACCGCATGGGAACTATCCCAAAGAATCAATAACTGGGATCTCATCTTATTAAAAAGCTTTTGCACAGCAAGAGAAACCACCAACAGAGTGAAAAGACAACCCACAACGTGGGAAAAAATGTTTGGCAGCTGTTCCTCAGACAAAGGATTACTACCGAGAACATGTAAAGAACTCAAAAAAATCAGACCTCCCAAATTTAAGGACCCACTCCAAAAATGGGCATCTGAGATGAATACACATTTCTCAGATGAAGAAATACTAATGGCAAATAAATATACAAAAAAATGTGCAACATCATTAGTCATTCGAGAGATGCAAATTAAAACAACACTGAGATACCATCTCACCCCAGAAAGAATGGCTACTATAAAGAAATCAACTAATAACAAATGCTGGAGGGGCTGTGGGGAAAAAGGAACCCTTCTTCACTGTTGGTGGGAGTGCCGACTGGTACAGCCACTGTGGAAGTCAGTGTGGAGATTCCTCAAAAAACTAGGGTTGGAGGTCCCATTTGACCCAGCTATTCCCCTTCTGGGCATCTTCCCAGAAGAATTAAAAACATCGTACCACAGTGATATATGTGCACCCATGTTTATAGCAGCACAATTTGTAATAGCCAGATCTTGGAAACAACCCAAATGCCCATCAACTGAGGAATGGATAAGAAAGATGTGGTATTTTTATACAATGGAGTACTATTCAGCCATAAAGAAGGATAAACTGGAGACTTTTATAGGTAAATGGATGCAACTCGAGAAAATACTCATAAGTGAAATAAACCGGACGCACATGTGTAAGCATCGTATTGTCTCTCTAGTATGAGAAACTGAAAGAGTAAATAAGATCCAAAATGTACAATAGACATGGTGAATCAAAAAGAAACTGGTCAATAAGAAAGAGAGACTGGAATGGGGAAAAGAAAGAAGGGAAAGGGAAAAAATATTGTATATGTATATAAGATGGTTAAGATAGATACACTACCAGTTTTACTTAGTTCATTGAAGAGTAAGGTTTGAGCCAATAATGTTTGGACAATTGAATGCTAATGTCTGGTATCCTGAATAACTAACTTAAAGATAATAATACGTAATGCATTGACCATTGTTACCCTCATATTATGTTGTTTTGAAAATTTGTTCTTTTTTTTGATTTGTTTTGTTTTTTCTTCTCTTTAAAATAAAAAAAAAAGAAATAGTTCAACAGGAAGAATTAACAATTATACACATATACAAACCAAATACTGTCACATCCAACTTCATAAAACAAACACTAATGGACATGAAAAAAAATAGATAAACACCAATACAACTGTAATGGGGGACCTCAATACCCCACTGTCACAAATGGAATGACCAACTAGATTAAAAAAAAAAAAAAAAAAAAAAAAAAAAAAACCAATATCAGAGTTGAACCAAACCTTCAAACAAATGGGCTTAAATGAGAACTACACAATGTTTCATTCAACAGTGATGGAATACATATTCTTCTTAGCAGCACATTGGACTTTCTCCAAAACAGACCACTTACTATGAAGCATGCTTAATTAAATGCAAAAGAATTGAATTTATTCCATGCATATTATCAGATCACAATGTAATGAAACTAGAAATCAATGGCAAAAGAAACAATAAAAACTATGCAAACATATAGAAATAATACCCTCTTGAATATTCAATAGGTTACATATGAAATTAAAGAAGAAATCACACAGTTTTTACAATCAAACAATAATGCCAGTAAAACATACCAGAACATAAGGGACATGATGAGAGCAGTCCTAAGGAAGTTGAGAAACTGTACTCTAATAAAAAGGGACATTCAGAAGAAATGAAATACATAAATTTTCAGATCATATGAACTACCAAAGATGGACAAAGAAAATTAAAAAATCCCTGAATAATGTAATATCAGTTAATGAAATAGAAAAATTAATTAAAAAAAAAACTATCAACTAAAGAAAGTACAGGCCCCAAAGGATTTACTGCCAAATACCATAACATTAGGGAAGGGGCCGGTGAGATGGCTCAGCGGCATAAGCGCCTGCCTTGCAAGCGCGAGGGCCCGAGTTCGACTCCCGGATCCCACATACGAAAAAGGGGCCGGTGATATCACTCAGCGGCACGGGCGCCTGCTGGCGCACGAGGTCCTGAGGTCGACCCCCCGGTACCCACAAAAAAAAAAAAAAACACATAACATTAGGGAAGAACTAACGCCAATACTCCTCAAACTCTAATGAAATCAAAAAGGAAGCAGTAATCCCGAAGTCATTACTGCAAGCAAGCATCATTCTGATTCTAAAATGAAAAATCTAAAACTAGAGGTTTCATTTGACCCAGCTATTCCCCTGCTTGGGATCTGCCCAAAAGAATTAAAAGCATCATACCACAGCAATATATACACATCCATGTTTATAGAAGCACTATTTGTAATAGCTAAATCTTGGAAACAGCCCAAATGCCTATCAATGGATGAATTAACAAAGATGTGGGTTTTTTAATACACCAGAGTACTACTCTACCATAAAAAAGGATAAACAAGACATTTCAAGGTAAATGGATGCACCTTGAGACCATACTCTTAAGTAAGATAAAATGGACACACAAGTTTAAATATCACATTGTTTCTCTGGTGTGAGAAATTAAAAGGGTAAATAAGAACCAAAATGTACAATAGATATTGGGAACAGGAAAAAAAATCTTCAAATGGGAAGGGGAACAAGGGAGGGGAGAGAGGGAAAGGAAGAAAGGGAAAAGAAAAAAAGAATAGGATAAAATAGAAACAAAGTTTTGGTAAATAAGGAAAGGAAGAAAGGGTGAAGGGAGGGAAGGGGATTGAGAGAAAAAGAAGAATCAAGATATATCATGTATAGGTACAAAATTCCTACAATGAATCATTACATATATCTAAAATGTACCAATAAACTTAATTTTAAAAATAAAATGAGAAAAAGATTCAACCAAAAAAGAGAACTAAAGGCCAATCTCTTTAATGAATATGGATGCAAAAATCATCAATAAGATATTGGCTGTATTAGTCAATGCTTACTAGAGTCAGTGGTTGCAATAGAGCAGATTTAATGCAGGAAACATACACTTACAAAATTGTTCCACAATATCCACCCATAAAATCCACTGCAAAAGAGTGCAAATCATCTGTACACATGCTGGACACCTGAAAGATCCAATCAAGGGCTTGGAACCCACAGCAACATCCGTGCAAGTCTATATCTGCACCAAAAGACTGAAGGATCTGTGCCAGAAGCTGAGGGACCTGCAATGGAGCCAGGATATGATGCTCAAGACAGAAGTGAAGACCGGAGCTCTCCTGAAGCAAACAGCAGCCATCCCTGGTGACAAGGACCTGAGCTTCCTCCAACAAGGGCAGCTGAGTTCCTACCAGGAAAACCAGCCTGAACAAACCTTCTCCCAGGAAAATCAGCAATGAAACTCCTCCCCTCCTGTTCTCCTCCTATGTATGGTGTGAGAACAATCCTCAGGTGGAACTTCCCTGCCCAGAATCACGCTGACTCAATTCAGCTGGGCACTCTCATTCAAGCTGAGCATAATGAATCCACCACACCAGCAAACAGAATGCAGCAAATTATCCAAAAGATCACACATCATGACAAAGCTGGATTCATTCCAGGTATGCAGAGATGGTTTAACATATGCAAATCAATAAATGTAATACACCACATAAACAGAAGGAAAAAAATCATGATAATCTTAATAGACACAAAAAAAGCATTTGACAAATCCATCATCCATTCATGATGAAAAAGAAACCCTGTTGAGGGCCGGTGAGATGGCTCAGCGGCTTAAGAGCCTGCCTGGCAAGCGCGAGGGCCCGAGTTCAACTCCCGGATCCCACATACAAAAATGGGGCCGGTGATATCGCTCAGCGGCACGGGCGCCCGCTGGCGCACGAGGTCCTGAGGTCGACCCCCCGGTACCCACAAAAAAAAAAAAAAAAAAAGAAACCCTGTTGAAAATATGTATAGAATGTCTTTATCTCAGTTTGATTAAAGGCATCTATGACAAACCAACATCATACTAAATGGAGAGAAGCTGAAAACTTTCCCTCTAAAATCAGGAACAAGAGAAGGATGTTTGCTATCACCACTCCTGTTCAATATAGTTCTCACAATATTAGCCAGAGCAATTAGACAAGAGAATGAAATAAAAGGGTATGGATAGGAAAGGAAGAAATTAAATTATCATTATTTATAGATGACAAGATCTTCTACACAGAAGACCCCAAAATCTCTACCAAAAGTCTCCTAGAATTAATAACCAAATTCAGTAGCATAGCAGAATATAAAGTCAGTGCTCAAAAATCAACAGCGTTTCTGTACACCAGCAACAAACTTACCAAGAGAGAAATTAGGAAAATAACACCTTTCAGAATACCATCAAGAAAAACGAAATACTTAGGAATCACCCTAACCAAAAAAGTGAAATATTTTTACAGTGAAAACTATATAGTATTGTAAAAACAAAAAACAAAAAACAAAAAAAAAGGAGATCAAGCAGGATATCAGGAAATGGAAAGCAATCCCCTGTTCCTGGATAGGCAGAACCAATATAGTCAAAATGGCCTTACTTCCAAAACTGTTATGCATATTTAACACAATCCCAATCAAAATATCAATAGCTTTCATTGGAGAACTAGAGAAAGCAATACTAAAATTCATACAGAACCAGAAGACACCTAGAATAGCAAAAGCAATTCTGACCCACAAGGGCAAGGCATGGAGCAGCACAATCCCAGACTTCAACTTATACAACACAAAGCTACAGTGATAAAAAAAAAAATGGCATGATATTGGCAAAAAGCAGACTCATGGATCAATGGAACAGAACAGAGAATGCAGAAACAACTCGAGACACATTCAGATACATTACCTTTGACAAAGCAGACAAATTCTTTCACTGGAGAAAAGATAGCCTCTAAATGGCACTAACAGAACAGCCAATATTTTGGCCCTGGCCCTTCAGCGTCAACAAGGACCTAGTCCTAGGACATGAGGGGACCTCTCCCAAAAGATCCTACCACTCTGGCAAGTCACCCAACCTCCTGAACAGGGAGATTGTTGAACTCCAGAGGACAGGAATCAACCAATGTTCATTGTCCTAAAAGGAGGGTCACCAAAGAGGGAAACATCTCCCATGCTTCCAAGAGAAGCCATATGGTCAAGCAAGACCATGACACATCCTAGCAAATTACAATGATAGAAGTGCTAAGAGGCTCCACACATGGTCCCAAAAGTAACCCTTGAGAAGCTTTAACTGACCTTAATTTTGATTAACACAGGTCTCACTTGATCCTAAACATCCAGCAGAAAAATATAACCAAAAAGATGTGCTAAAAATAGTAATATAGACTACATACACTAAATGGGCTCCGATTACTACACTGGCCCTGCTGACACACCTTTGGCTTATCACTGTTATGGTTTAATGAAGCTAGAAAGCCACAGTGGCAGCTATAGAAGCCCAACAAAAATCTTTAAATTGCTTAACTTAAACTGTCCTTCAAAACCACAGATCTTTTGATCCTCTTATGACTGAAACTGGAGGAACACGCATGCTCATAGATAAAACTTGTTGTGTTTAGATAAATAATTCATTCCAGATGGAAAAAGATCTTAAAACAAGAAAACAACAGACTTGTAAATAACCACCTGACCACCAAAAAAAGGAGAGTATATCTGTTCCTAGGGAAAAAAGTGTTCCTTTTATGCCAACCAGTCCAAAATAGTGAGAAATGCAACATTAAAACTAACTGATTGTAAAAAAAAAAAAAAAAAAAAAAAAAAAAAAAAAACTAACTGATTGTGCCTCTAAGATCTGTGAGGAATTATCTGGGTCATGGGGATCCTGGTTAGAAATCTGAAATTGGACACCCTGGTTACTTCCCTTGGTGGGGCCGTTGCTAGTGCTTCTTATAGCCTTATTGTTTAGATTGTGCATACCTAAATCTCTTACTCAAATGTGTTTCTTCCCATTTGATATCCTTGAAACTACAAATGGTGGTACAGAGAGACCCATTCTTAGACACTCTTCTTGGTTTCTACTCAAGATAGACTTCATGGTGGTGGACCCTGAATGGTGATTTGCTAACAATCCCTCTCAGCTGGAAGGAGCCAGACTGAGGGACAACTGAGATCAGGAAGTTAGAAGGCAGGGGAGCAGGGAAGCAGGGGAAGTTGTTCTACTAATGTCAGAGGCCTAGCTAAAAACAGCAATCTATTGTTTCATAGGGCAAGGACCTGGATAAACCAAGGTAAGTCCTGGGAAACTGCGGTGACAAAGAAATCTACACCTCTTGACATTAGTAGCCTAGCTAAAAGTGGCAACCACATTGTTTCATTGTCTCATTTTCACCTGACCACCAAAATAGCCCAACGAAGTCCACATAAACCCCTGAACTTGGGTTCCTCCTTGGTGTCCTCCCTTGGAGCCCCTCTCAGCTAGGGAGAGCTTTTCTGTGTTCTACTAAATTACACTCACTTTGTGCCCCACTGCTGTCCATTGAATTCATCCTTCATTGTCCTCAGGACAACAGCCCAGAGAGAAAACTGGTTACATTAACATGAAAATAAAAATTAAGCAAACATAAGGTGTCACTTCATCCCCAGGAGATTGACAAAATTTTTAGGAACTGACAATTTCAAGTGTTAATAATAGTTTGGATAAATGAATGATGTGGATAATTTTATATTTCTTATTGGAAGTATAAATGGATACATTAACATAAAAATACTCATAAGCTAAGAAACTATTGCACATTTCCCAAGAAGAAACATTCAAGGATATCTGTTGCCATATTATTGGCAATAACAAAAAATTAGAAATACCCTGCATGACTACAAATAAGGAAATGGATAAAATAAATATGTGGTATATTATAAGACTGAATGTGCCTGATTGTCAAAAGAGAAAAAGAGCTTCACCCCTCTTTGTTTTCTTAGAGCACTTACTTGAAAAAGCTAAACTAAACTAATGTAAAATAAAGCTGCTTTCTGTTTGTTTTAAGTATTCAGACCTTTGTTAAAGCCTTTTGCCAAGAGAACCACCTAGGAATTCTTTTCTTAAGTTCCTGGGAGCTATCTCTTTGAAATATTAACATCAAAATAGGACCCTAGCTCACCTTAGGAGTTTTGCCTAGAGGCCTGTTTTAAGTCTTAATTGCCTGCTTGTTGTAAGGATGTTTCATTGTTTTCCCTCTGGATAAAAACAATTAACAAACACATGGCCACCCAAATTACCAGGTAAATTTTGGATAAACTACATACATAAAACAAATAGTGCAGTCAAATCCTTTAACTTGAGGATGGTATGTTTTATCTTCTGAATATGTATATAATGGATTGTATGTGCTTGGCTACATAAAAGGGTGAGATTTCTTTTTGTCCTTGCCGTCTCATTAGTGCACTGCCTGTCACTCATGTCCCAATCTGGTTTAATGCTTACTCAATGACAAAACAGTTGTTTTTCTTTTCCACAATTATAAAAAAGGATATTCTGGATTAGCAAGATATTTTTAATTTTCCCCAACAATATTCAAAACAGTGGAGTACTACTGAGAACCAAAAGTGAAGGCTGAGGTTGTACCTCAGCGTCACTGCCTGTTCAGGATGTGAGATGCTCTGGGCTCAATCCCCAGCACTACAAAAATAAATAAATAAATAAATAAATAAATAAATAAATAAAAAGAATGAATACATTACATCTATATACAGCAACATGAAAATACCTAATCATCTATTAGGAACAATGCTGAGTGAAAAAAAGCAAGTTTAATGGTAATAGTGATATGATTCCACTGATGAAAACAATGTTAAAAAATGTATATATATTTACATATTTGACATGCATCCTTCTTGGCCATGTTTTCTATACACACACACACATAGATATATATAGATAGATACATACATACATACATACCTATATATATATAAATAACCTATTATATATTATCTAATATATACTGTACTAACATAATGTATTATTGTATTATACATATTTTTATACATACAGTAGAAAACATGGCCATGAAGGATACATACTAATTCAGAATTGTGCCTGCCTCTGGTGAGAGAATAGGAATAGCACTGAGAAAAAGAGTAAAAGCAGACTTTAACATATTTTATAATGTTTTGTTTAGAGAAAGAGAGCAATACATAGCAAATGACAAATGTCCACCTGGGGACACAGATATAACAATGTTTATTAAACAATTTTCTGTAACTTTTAAATTTGCATTGATAATAATGGTGATGATTAAGAAAATAAGTAATTGGCTTTTCCCTGTGCCTTCTGTACTCTTCTCAAAGCAGAGAACATTTTTTTCAAGTATGCTACATGATGTTTGTAGCAGCAATTGGCTGTTAAGCATTCACTAACAGCCGGGGTGAAGAACAAGGAAAGAAATCCAAAGAAAATGTGAAAATCTGGCACCCAAATAGGCACCTGGTGTTGCCAGTGCTTCTTGCTTGCTGCGACTTTTGGAGCTTGCATTGAATTCCAAGTTCAAAGCATTGACCACTGGGAGAATTCCACCTTTGTGATCCTTTCTAAAAGTTATCACCAACAGTAAGAATTTGGCTACAACCCAGGAAAAGGTTATACTGCTCGGATATTTAATCTGCCCCCCAGACTACAGAGCTTCCTGGGTCCTGAGTAGACTTATTAACATCTGAAAAGCTTGTCTTTTTCAGATTTACTGAGTACTGGGCCTTTCTCTGATTCCCAAGGGAAAACTCCAGTTCTCCTTGGCAGAACCTCTGCAGAAAGACACAGCCTTTGAGAGAACAAAGCAGGGGACTTCTGGGCAAAAAAAGGACAGAAGGAAAATCTGACAACTTCCCCACTACTTCTCTTACCTCTAAGCTGTCATTTGTGAAAATCTAACAACAACAAAAACAGAGAGATTGGAGCCTTAAAATACTAGGAACACAGGCAGATGCTGTGCCTGTACACAGATTTTCAGGAAAGGAAGCAGATTCTGCTGTCCGGATGCAGGAACAGTAGCAACCCTCCCTCTCTGCGGAGCAAACTTGTTTCTTTAGCCACAGGAAAACAACATTCTTTGGAAATAGAATACTCCATCCCTGACCAGCCTCTAGATCCATTCAAAAACTTACAGAGAAACAGACCAAACACCGCAACATCAGGTTTACATTCTAGCCTCTCTTAAACTACAATTGGAGTACACAAATAGTGGCCAAGAAACACATGCAAGAATGATGTAATAATACATAGCCAATAAGATTGTATGTGTACAAACACATACATACACATACACCTCCACATATGAAATAGCTGGAACAAAACACAACAAAATATTCGCATTCACAAGTACCTATCAGGAAACAAAGAGTGTTATTAATTTCAAAATAAACCCTTTCTGACTTCTGAGAGCCCCTAATACACACCTAAGGACCAATATTGACAGGGAAGTTTTCACTACCAACTCAGTCCTAACCGATATTGATGGAAATAGTTAATCAAATTCAAAAAGACAGTTGCTTCTCTAATTCTTAAAGTCCACTAGGAAAGTAATTCCTATAACTTTTACTGATTACTGAATGTCACACTTGTGAAAAATCTTAAAATAACAGACTACTGAAGGGTTTTTTTTTCCCCAGAGACAAATAAAACTGCTCATATTACAATGGAAAGATTAAAGTCCAGAAACGAAGCATGGCTTCCTCAATGTTACAGAAGTAACTAGTGTAGCGTCAGAGCTAAGTGTCAACATGCTCTAGCTACTGATATGACAAGATTCGGCTTTCTGTTTTTGCTGGTGAGGAACACAGCAAAATACTCTTTTATCTTAATATGCCCCATTACTGTCCTAGTCCCCCTGTTGGGTCTTCACGTAACTGAACTTTTATGTAGTTAAATGTTTTCCAATTTTTTATTTTATTAATACATGTTTTCAGTTCATTCAGTTTACAATTATCTTGGGGAGTGATTACAAGTACACACTACAGCTTGTTTCTGGTTTTTTCAATCCCCTCCCCCTTCCCTACCCCTTCCACCTCCTCCAATTTTCCTAGCCCATTTTTCGTTCTTGTTGACATTATTAATCTTAGCTAATATTACAGCATGTAATGTTTACATTAATTGAGGTTATTAGGTCCCTGTACGTGGCATATCTTTATTCTACTTATTTTCCCTTCCCCTCCTCCTTCCCCTTGGACCACTTACCTATTGCAAGAGATCCATGCCCTTGTCTCCTTTTACCCATCCTTTATTATTCTCTTTATTTGTACTTTGCCTCACTCAAATAAGAGATACCATATGGTATTGAAGCTTGCATGTCTGGTTTATTTCAAGCAACATTATAGTTTCCAGGTACATCCATTTTCCTACAAATGTCTCTAATCTGTCATTCTTTATAGCAGAGTAGTATTCCACTGTAAATAGATAACACATTTTCTTTATCCAATTATCTGTTGACAGATATCCAGAGTGGTTCCAGGATTTAGCTATTACAAATTGTATAGTTAGATATTTATATAGGTGGAGTTCTCAATTTAGTTAAATTTTGATGTAGTTCAAAAAAAATTTTTTTTTTTTGGTGGTACTAGGGCCTTTGCTCTGAGCTACATCCCTAGCCCTTTTTTAAATATTGAGACAAGTTTTCAATAAATTGCCCAGGATGGGCTTGAACTTGTCCCTTTGTTAAATTTTGAGACAGGTTTTCACTATATTGTCAGGCTAAGCTTGAACTTGTAATCATTCTGCCTCAGACTCCCAAGCCACCAGGATTACAGGCATGCACCACTGCACCTCAATATAGTTGGATTCTGATGTAATTGGATACTAATGTTGGATTTCAATACTGGAATTCTAATGTAATTGGAAAAATAGATTGGATTGTCAAATAATTCTATCACTATATGCAAAGTGGCTAAAGATTAATTTAGATAATATAAAGTTCCTAGCCCATAATCATGTGCCTTGCTCACAATCATGCCTTAAGTGTATACACATGCTTAACAGTTACAAAGGGGCTTGGACCTGAACTCTCTGGACCCATAACCATTTAAATTAAGAAAAGCAAAAATGTTCTTTCTCCCTTTAAAAATGGGAAAGAGGGTCTCAGAGAAGATAAGTTGTTGAACATCATGCTATAGCTGGCCATGACACTGCCAAGACACATGGGACATTCTACACAACAAAGCTCACAGTGCTCTTTTCCTAAGTCAGTGGTTCTCAGACTTCATAGTACAACAGAATCATGTGGAGAGAGAGGATTTATTAAAACACAAACTGCTGTGTGCCATCCCTAGTTTCTGATTCAGCAGGTATCTGAGAATTTGCATTTCTAACATTTTACCAGGTGACCCTGATAATGTTGGTCTAGGAGCCACACCTGAAGAATCATAGCCCTATACCATGAAAACATGCTAGTAACATGTGTTCTAACATTGACAAAGGATCTCTAAGGTAATGTTTTTCTTACCCCAAGTTTTACAGACTATCAGAATTGTCAGAGACCTTGGAAAACATCTAGTCCAATAGGTTTACCCTCGGCTTATCACTAAAACAACATGGTGTAATTATTTTTAAATAACTTTCACCTAAGCTCCAACCTCAGAGATGCTGATTTTAATTGCACAGGTCCTACAGAGAGAATCTTTTGCTAGTAGATGCCCAAGAAATATCATAGGATTTCTTGAAACTGAAAAAAAATGACCACAGAAAGTAATTCCAATACAATGACTAAATGAGATCTCTTGTAAAGCTAATTTTATAATCATAAAAGTATAAATACATATATCATCTCCTTTCTTAAGTGATGTGAAAAGCAATTGTATTAAATGATATGTACATAACTTCATTCAGGGGCCAATAGCAAAAGTCGATATATGTATTTTATAACACAATCATAAAGGAGGTGAGTGAGAGTGAGGCTATAACAAAAATAAGAAAGGGAACACATGTTGTCATGGCCAAGTGGTTAAGGTAATGGACTAGAAATAAGGAAAGACACAAAATGTTAAAAAAAATCCACACACACACAAAAAAAAGAAATGAAGCAAATCAGAAATGGTGCTAAAGAAAGTTAAACGTGTTTGATCTCCTTTCTTCTTTCAACTTCTTTAAAAGTCATAAAAAATTCAAAGGTAATTCTTATAACAATGTATTGGCAGATTTCTAAATAGATATATTTAGAACAATAACAGCGTTTAATGCAAAAGAAGTAGTAAAGGAGAAATACATGAGTATACATGAGACACATAAAGTAAAATGTTAGGTGTAAATCCCACTATATCAATAACAGTATTAATTTTGACTAGAATAACCAGTGCAGTCAAGACAATGAATGACAAACTAGATTTAAAAATTTTGAAAACAACAGAATGCTGATTACAGGAGACACATATTACATTCAAAGACATAAGTAAGTCAAAGGTAAAAATCGAAAAGATATAAGAATGTTGGAGTGGCTATATTAGCATAAAAAAAAATCTCAAAATAAAAATGATAATGGAAATCAAAAGGCTCATTTTATAATAATGAACAATTTGATCCATCAGGAACATATAATAATAAATGTATAAGAATACATGCACCTAAAATGTACATAAACATACACATACCTAACAACAGAGACACAAAATACATGAAGCAAACACAGTGATAACTCCACCTTGGTTGTTTAATGGCTCCAAGCTCAAACCTTCTACTAATAGAACAGGAAAAGTTCAAAAAAAGTCTGCTCAGTGCTTGAATAGTTGAACCAAAAATCCGGCTTGAAAAAACCTGTAGGGGCCCAGAGTGAGTCACACACCATGACTCGCCCTGGACACAAGGGGGGGCACTTCATTCTAAGTGCTGCTCTGCCCAGAAAATATATAGTGTTTGTGTTAGTGCATTAAAACATTCATCACTGTGGCTTCTTTTCTTTTTTGCTCTTTATTTGCATAAATACCGTAACCATGGCTCCAAAGAAAGTTAGTCATACCAGAAGTAAAGCTAAGAGGAAAACTGAGAACCACAACAGAGTTAAAATAAGAAATCATTGGGCCGGTGAGATGGCATAGCAGCATAAGCGCCTGCCTGGCAAGCGTGAGGTCTGAGTTCAACTCCCAGAACCCACATAAGAAAAAAGGGCCGGTGATATCACTCAGCGGTATGGGCGCCTGCTGGCACACGAGGTCCTGAGGTCGACCCCCGGTACCCACCAAAAAAAAAAAAAAAAATCATTTCAAAATTTGTTAAAGTCCTTGAAAAATGTATTTATAATTTTAATTTTGGGGCCTCAGAACCAATTATTTGGTTTTCCATTATTTCTTATGGGAAAAATATGTTCTATACTCAAGTTTCTCAGAGTTTGAAAACAAATTTGGAACAACTTGAGTTTAACAACTGAGGTATCACTATAATGACAGAACTTAAGGGAGAAACAAGCAAGTCAACAATAATAAGTGGAGAATTTAATAACTCACTTTCAGTTCTAACTAGAGAGAAAATCAACAAGGAAACATAAGACTGGAACAATATCATAAATTACAACACACATCTATAGAACACTCCCCCAACAACAGTATAATACACATTCTTCTCAAGTGTACATACAAAATTCTTCAGGATAGACTATACACTAGTTCATTAAATAATTCTCAATAAATTTGAAAGAATTGAAGTCATAGAATGTATGATCTACGATGACATGGGATGAAATTATATATCAGTAATAGAAAGGTTTAGCTATTTACAAATACGTGGAAAATAAGCAGCACACAACTAAGCAGTAAATGGGTAAAACAAGAAATCACAAGGGAAATTAGAAAATATTTTGATATATATTAAAATGAAAATACAACAAACAAAAAAATGAAGGCATGCAGCTGAAGTAGCACATCAAGTGAAATTTGTGGCTATAAATTCCTATATTAAAAAAGAAGATCTCAAATGATTAACATAACCTTCCCCCTTAAGGAACTGGAAAAAAAGAGCAAAATAAACCTTAAAGAAGCATAAGAAATGAAATAATAATGATTAGCACAGAAAATAACGAAATAAAGAATAGGAAAATACAGAAAAAAACAAAAGTTGGTTTTTTGAAGAAATTGACTAAGTTGACAAACCTTAACTATACTGACCTAGAAAAAACAGAGAAGGTTCAATTATCACAATTCTTAAATGAAAGAAGTATCATTAATCTAATCTTACAGAAATAAAATAAATAGTAGGGAATACCATGAACAAATGTGTATGAAAAAAATATAATGGCTTACATAAAATGCACAAAATCTTTAGAAGGCACGAACTGCCAAAACTATTTCAAGAATAATGGAAAATCTGAATACAGCTACAAGTCAGGAAATTGAACACATAATTTTTTAATTTCTCATTAGGAAAAGCACAAAACCACATGGCTTCATGGCAAATGCTACCAAACATTTTATTAAAAATTTAATAAAAATTATTGTCAAACTGTTCCAAAAAGCAGGAGAGGAGGAATCGTTTCCAAAATCATTCTATAAGGACAATATTACCCTGATATAAAAGCAAGACAAAGTGGTAACAAGAAAAGAAGCATAAAGACCCATATCTCATATAAACAAAAATGCAAGACATTCAATAACAAAGCAACAACAAAAAGAGCAAACTGATTCTAGCAACATATTAAAAAAACTATACATCACAACCGAGTAGGGTATAAACTAAGAATGCAAGATTGGCTCAACATACTAAAATAATGTAATACACTACATCAATAAAATATAAAACCACACGATCATCATAGTAGATGCAGATAATGCATTTCACAAAATCCAACAGCTTTTATTCTAAATACACTCAACAAAACATAAATACCAGGGAACTGTCTCACAAAGAATAGAAAAATACAGAAAAAAAAAGTTATTTTTTTGAAGAAATTGACTAAGTGAACAAACCTTAACTATACTGACCTAGAAAAAAAAAGAGAAGGTTCAATTATCAAAATTCTTAAATGAAAGAAGCATCACTAATCTAATCTAATCTAATCACATAAAGAGACTCTACAAAATAAAATCACACAGCTAATGTCACACAACAGTGAAAGATGGAACGCTTGTTCTAACGTCAAAGATACAAGCATGTCTGCACTCAACAGTTGTATTCATCAGTGTACTAGAGATTCTAGCCTGGCATTTAGGTAAAGAAAAGAAATAAGGGCCGGTGAGATGGCTCAGTGGCATAAGCGCCTGCCTTGCAAGCACGAGGGCCCGAGTTCGACTCCCGGATCCCACATACGGAAAAGGGGCCGGTGATATCGCTCAGCGGCACGGGCGCCTGTTGGCGCGCGAGGTCCTGAGGTCGACCCCCTGGTACCCAAAAAAAAAAAAAAAAAAAAAAAGAAAAGAAATAAAAGGCATCCAGATTGTAAGGAAAAATAAAGCTATTTATACTTATACATATGTTCCCCTATAGAGAAAATCTAATAGAATCCAGTAAAAAAAAAACACTATTAAAATGTATTAGAATAAATAAGTTCAGCAAGGTTGTAGCATCCAAATGAATAGACAAACGAATTTTATTTCTATACCTCGGTACTAAAGAATTTAAAATAAAATTAATAGTATCATTTACAATGGCCTAAATAATAATACTTAGAAATAAATTTCACAAATTAATGCAAAACTTATACCCTCAAAACTATAAAACACTAATGACAGAAATTAGTCACATAGACATCCTATGTTCATGTATCAGAAAACTTAATATTAAGGTAGAAACACTTCCCAAATTATTCTACAGATTTATTGCAATCCCTATCAAAACTCAAAATCCCAGATGCTATTCTTGTAAGAGTTGACAACCTGGGCCGGTGAGATGGCTCAGCGGCGTAAGCGCCTGCCTTGCAAGCGCGAGGGTCTGAGTTCGACTCCCGGATCCCACATACGAAAAAAAGGGGCCGGTAATATCACTCAGCGGCACGGGTGCCTGTTGGCGCGCGAGGTCCTGAGGTCGAGCCCCGGTACCCACAAAAAAAAAAAAAAAAAAAAAGAGTTGACAACCTGATTTCAAAATTCATATGGAAGTTAAAGGAACCAAGAATAATCAAACAATCTTGGGGAAGAACAAAACTGAAGGACTCATACTTCCTAATTTATAACCTTACTGCAAAGGTACAGTAATCAAGACTATGTGTTCCTGGCATAAAGATAGACATACAGATCAGTAAAATGGAATCAAGAGTCTAAAAATTAACCTTCGCATTTGTGGGAACTTACTTTCAACAGAGATTCCATAACATTTCAGTGGAGAAAGTAGCTTCTTCAACAAATGAAGCTAGCAAAAATGGATATGACATGCAAAAGAATGAAGTTGGAACCCTACTTCACATTGTACACAACAGTTAAGCCACAATAAACCAGAGACCTAAACAAGAGATCTAAAACTATAAAACTCTTAAAACTTAGGCATAAATTTTCATGACCTTGGAATAGAAAATGATTTTTTGATCCAATACCCAGAGCCCCAATAACAAAAAAAAGTTATGAAAGAATAAATACAAAAATTAAAATATCACCATTTGCAACCCATAATTAAATAACAGATCTAAGCAGTATCTGCAAATACGATAGAACCAATGATTAGGTGAAAAAAAAAACTGACAGGAAATTTCATAATCAAGCTGAAAACTCCCATACACACAGATGAATGTTAAAAACATACAAAGAAAAAGCTCATGGGATACTATGTGCCTCCTTTTGTATGGCAATCAAAAACACAAGGTATCCTATGCCCACCACATACAAAAACAAAAAACTTAATCTGATCAAGCATATAAATCTAATTACTATCCTACAGGAAATATAGGAGACAGGAACATATGAAATGACAACATGGTGATAAGATCAGAAAAATGTACAATATAGGAAACTATAGAATAAACAACCAATTCCTTTACAAGGCAATTGAATGGGAGGAAAAAATTTATAATTTTAAACAGACTATCAAGTCAGTGCAATATATACACCTTGTATGGATCTCAATATCAAAGCAGGAAATTAAAATGCTACTCTTATTTTATTACATTTAGGAACTCTTTTTGTTGAGGTCTTGCTATATTGCCCAGTCAGGTCTTGTACTCATGAGCTCAAATAATCCTACCCCTTCAGCCTCCTGAGTAGCTGGGACTAGAGCAGTGTCCCACCATGCCCATTTAACGAAGTACTTTTAATTGTATTATATTTGATGAAGGATTATGGAGATATATATATATCTATAGATGATACATAGATTAGATGGATAGATAGATAGATGATAAATATTTTTGTTTTGTTTTGGAGTTAAATAATAAAAATGTAATATGTTGTTTGAGACTTGCTCCAAAATACTCCAATGTAAAAAGGGAAACTATGTAGCTATACAGATAAAACAAAAATGGCCATAAGTTGAGGATTGTTGAAGAAGGGTAATAGACACATCAGGTTCTTCTATTATCTCTACTATCATTATGTTTGAACTTTTCCATAATAATGTTTTAAAATATAAATAAATGAAAACATACGCCATAAAATTAAACTAAAAAAACTCAGTTACAAAACATCACATGCTGCTTGATACCATTTACATGAAATATACAAACAGGCAAATCTATAAACACAGAAAATAGACTAGTGATTGCATAAGGTTGTGGGATTGAAGGAAAATAGATTCCTAACAGATACAGAGTTTCTCTCTGGAGTGGTAAAGGGTTCTCAAACTGGTTATGGTGGCAGTTGTACAACTGTGCAAAGACATCAGAAAACATACTGTATGTGTTGAATAGGTGACTTGTATGGGATGTGAATTATTTCTTATTCCAGCTGTTATATTTTAAAAACCTGAAAACTTCAGGTAAGATGGTGGAGCAGTAGACAGCAGCAAAACGGCCTCTCCGAGATTCGGAATCCAGACACTACATGTAAAAACTTGGAAAAGAAAAGAAGGAAGGAGGTGGATCCCTGGGACCCATGAAAGATCCAAAGGGAGAACTGGACTCCTCAGGGAAAGTGGAGAGACAGATCACAGTGCAGAAGGAGGTGGCAAACAGTACTTTCTGCCTGACTCCTGGCTCATGGCACTGAGAGAGGAGACTCAAATCTACAGACACAGTGAGGTCAGGTGACTCCAGATACGTCCAGTTTGATACACACCAGTGGAATGGAGCAATGGATATTGTGGGCTGAAACAGCTGGTGAATGACTACAGTCCAAGAATCTGCCGTGTCCCCTGGAAAGGATGTTTGGTCAGACATCATACTGGGGAGAGGCCAAGTAAGCTCAGGACTTGGAGCATACATGAGTTGGATTCATCACAGGGCTCCCAGTGACCAGGTGAGGGACAACCACAGGAGACATCCAGGTTCAGGGAGTGGAGCTCAGGCTGGGAAGACACACACAGACTGTTGTAGGATGAACAACTCAGGCCCCAACCCCACAACCACAAGCCAAGATCAGCCTGAACTTCTGTAGAGTTGAGGGCACCAGAATGGGCACACTGCCCTATTCCTACTGCAGTTTTGCTAGGGTCATTCAGTGTGGATCTGGGCTCTGTCTACCTATCTCTTGTATACCAGTGACAGCAGGGACACACCATGAATTAGATACTACTGCAAAACTGTAGACCGTAGAAGATAACCACAGGCTTGAAATCACAGAGAATTCTCTTTCTGAAGGAGGTCTTGATACTAGCAGTAAAGCTACCTACTGTAAGCACTTGTCAAGCATCAACACAGAAAACAAATATTTAAATAATACAAAATGAGAAGACATAAAAGCAAGATGCAACCCCAGACCCCCAGCTCAATCAAGAAAAATCCAGAGAGCATTGGGGGAAAAAAAATATCAAAAGACACCAAGCTGAACTTTCGGAAATGGTAGCAGTGGAAGTAGCAAAGCTAATGAATGAGGCTCTATCAAAAACAAAATCAAATCACAAATAAATGTACAATTTACTAAAGAGATGACAACTATAATGAAGGACATGGTGAGTGAATCTAGAGTGATATAGATAAAAAAATAAAGAAACTTAGGAAAGTGATTGAAACCATGAATGCCCAACATAGGAAAGAACTGGATTACATGAAACAGATTCAAACAAATATCCAGGAGATTAAAAATTCTATTGAAAGTATATGTAGCACAATCAACCAATGTGAAGATAGAATATCAGATCTAGAAGACAGATTTGCAATAAGTGATCATCAAATGAAAGACTTCTTGAAAATAGCAAGGGACTATGAAAAATCAATACAAAACCTACTAGACGATACACAGAAAAATAATATAAAATTGATTGGAATCAATGAAAGAAAACAAGATACCACAAAGGACATAAAAATCCCATTCACAGAAGTAATGGCAGAAAATTTCCAAAGCATGGAAACACGACATACCAAAAATGGAGGCAAATAAATCTCAAATTAGCCATGATCAGTAAAAACACTACACCAAGACATATGATAGTAGAGATTCCAGAAATTCAATGCAATAACAGATTATTAAAAGCTATTAGAGAAAAGAAACAAATCACCTATAAAGGACACCCATCAGAATCATAGCGGACTTCTCGATCCAAACCTGTAAGTCAAGGAGAGCTTAGAGTGAAGTATTTTAAGCACTAAAAGAAAACAATCTCCAACCAAGATTAATGTACCATGAAAAATTATCTTCCAAAAGTGATGGAGAAACAAGATACTTCCATGATAAAGAACACCTGAAGAAACTCATGACCATAAAACCAGCACTCCAAAAAAGTTCTCGAAAATATTCTAGAAAAAAACAATGAAGACAATTCCATGAGTGCCAAAACAATGAGTCTACCAGGCAAGGAAAGAAATTAAACACAGGAGAAAGAAAGAATCAACAACAAGAAAATAATATGACAAGGATAAGTCAATACCTACCAGTTATAACTATCAATGTACATGGTCTCAATTCACCAATCAAAAGAAACAGACTGGCAGAATGAATCAAGAAACAAGATCCAACAATACGCTATATACAAGAAACACATTTAACTCGAAAAGAAATTCAGGGCCGGTGAGACAGCTCAGCGGCATAAGCGCCTGCCTGGCAAGCGCGAGGTCCTGAGTTCGACTCCCGGTACCCACATACGAAAAAAGGGCCGGTGATATTGCTCAGCGGCACGGGCGCCTGCTGGCGCGTGAGGTCCTGAGGTCAACCCCCGGTACCCACCAAAAAAAAAAAAAAAAAAAAAAAAAAAGAAAAGAAATTCATAGACTAAAAGTCAAAGAAAGGAAAACAATACTCCATGCCACAGAATCTGGAAGAAAGCAGGGGTAGCTATTCTATTTTCAGACAAAGTAGATCTCAAGTAAACACTGATAAGGGACAAAGAAAGTCACCATATATGGGTTAAGGAAACAATCCAAAAGGAAGAAATAACAATCTTAAATATATATGCACCAAATACCAGTGTATCTAACTATATACAACAAACATTAATGGAAATGAAAAATCAGATAAGCACTAATACAATAGTAATGGGGGACATCAATACCCACTGTCACAAATAGACAGATCAACTAGACAAAAAATCAACAAAAAAAAATCAATGCTAAACCAAACCTTTGAACAAATGGACTTTTTAAATATCTACAAGAGTGTTCCACCCCATAAAAATGAATACACATTCTTCTCAGCTGCACATGGGACTTTTTCCAACATAGACCACATACTAGCTCATAGAATACACTTAAGTAAATGCAAAGGAATTGAAATTATCCCATGCATATTCTCAGATGATAGTGTAATAAAATTTGAAATCAATGGCAAAAGAAACCACAAAAACTGCATAAACACATGGAAATTAAACAATACCCTCCTGAATAACCAAAGGGTCACAGATGAAATTAAGAAATTAGTTTTTACCATTAAATGATAATGTCAATACAACATACCAGAACATATGGGACACAATGAAAGCTGTCCTAAGAGGGAAAGTTATAGTGGTAAATACCCACATCAGAAAAAAAGAGCAAACTCAAGTAAATAATATAATGCTGAACATCAACCTTCTAGAAAAGAACACAAAGTTAAACTCAAAGCACATATGAGGGAAGAAATTATAGAGATCAAAGCAGAAATCAATGCAGAAAACAATGCAAATAATCACTGAATAGGACAGTTGATTCTTTGAAAGATTAAATAAATTAGATAAACATTTAGTTACCCTTATTTGAAAAAAGGAAAGACCCAAATCCATACAATTAGGAATGAAAAGGGTGAAATCACAACAGATCATGCAGAAATCCAGAAGATCACCTATACCTACTTCGAGAACCTGTATTCTAATAAGATGGAAAACACAGAAGAAATGGACAGATTCCTTGATACATATAAATTATCAAAGCTGAATCAAGAAGATATAAAAATTCTAAATAACCCAATATCAGTCAATGATATTGAAGAAGTAATTTTAAAACTACAACAAAGAAAAGACCAGGTGCCAACAGATTCACCACTGAATTCTACAAAGAAATTTAGAGAAGATCTAATGCCACTACTCCTCAAACTCTTTAATGAAATTTAAAGGGAAGCAATACTTCCAAATTCATTCCTGGAAGCAAGCATTGCCCTGATACACAAACCAGAAAAGGACCCAACTGAAAAAGAGAACCAGAAGCTAATCTCCCTAATGAACATGGATGCAAAATCCTCAATAAAATACTGGCAAACAGAATACAGCAAATCATCAAAAGACTATATACACCATGACCAAGTAGGATTCATCCCAGGGATGCAGGGATGGTTGAACATATGCAAATCAATAAATGTAAAACACCACATTAACAGAACCAAGGACAAAAACCACATTATCATCTCATTAGACGCAGAAAAAGCAATTGACATAGTCCAAAACCCATTCATGATAAAAACTCTACAGAAAATTGGAATAGAAGGTCTTTACCTCAATCTGATAAAAGCCATCTATGACAAGCTAACAGCCAACATCATACTAAATGGTTAAAAACTGAAAGCTTTCACTCTAAAATCAGAAATAAAACAAGAATGCCTGCTATCACCATTCCTATTCAATATACTTCTAGAAACATTCATCAGAGCAATTGGACAAGAGAAAGAAATAAAAGAAATAAGAAAGGAAAAAGTTAAATTATCATTATTTGTGGATGACATGATACTCTACATAGGAGATCCCAAAAACTCCACCAAAAGAATCCTAGAATTAATAAGCAAATTCAGTAGCATAGCAGTATAAAAAGTCAACACTTAAAAATCAATAGCATTCCTGTATGCATAGCATTCTCACTGAGAGAGAAATTAGGGAAACAACACCTTTCACAAGAGCATCAAGAAAAATGGAATACTTAGGAATCAATCTAATGAAGGAAATAAAAGACCTTTACATTGAAAACTACAGTATTCTGAAAAAGAGATCAAAGAGCATATCAGAAAACAGAAAGATACCCCCTGTTATTGGATAGACAGAACCAATATTGTGAAAATGGCCATACTTCCAAAACTGTTACACATATTTAACACAATCTCAATCAAATTACCAAGAGGATACCTCACAGAAACAGAGAAAAGAATCCTAAAATTCATTTGGAACAAAAAGAGACCTAGAATAACAGAAGCAATTCTGGGCAACAAAGGCAAGCCAGGGGGCATGACAATTCCTGACTTTAAATTATACTACAAAGCTACTGTGATAAAAACAGGATGGTACTGGCAAGAACAAAACAAAACAGACCCAAGAGTCAATGGAACAGATTAGAAGATATACAAACAACTCCAGACACACTCAGCTATCTTATACTTGACAAAGGTGCCAAACACCTTCTCTGGAAGAAAGAGCCTCTTTAATAAATGGTGCTGGGAAAACTGGCTTTCCATATGCCAAAGTTTAAACTGAGACCCATATCTCTCACCATGCACTAAATTAAAATAAAAATGGATTGAAGATCTAAATATTAAAACAGAAACCCTTAATCTATTGGACAATAAAATAAGTAAAACTCTTGAAGACATAGGTGTAGGCAAAGACTTTATGAACAAAACCCCAATTGCACAGGAAATATTACACAGAATCAACAACTGGGATTATATCATATTAAAAGCTTTGCACAGCAAATAAACTACCAACAGAGTGAAGAGACAACTCACAAAATGGGAAAAAAAATTTTATCAGCTATTCCTCAGACATAGGACTAATATCTAGAACACATAAAGAACACAAAAAATCAGACCCCCCCCCAAATTTAAAGACCCAATCCAAAAGTGGGTATCTGAAATGAATAGACACTTCTCAGATAAGGAAGTACAAATGGCCAATAAATACATGAAAAAATGTTCAATTTTGCTGGTCATTCAAGAAATGCAAATTTAAAAACAACACTTGAGATTCCATCTCACTTCAGAAAGAATGGCTATCATCAAGAAATGAACCAATAACAAATGCTGGTGGGGCTATGGGGAAAAAGGAACCCTTCTCCACTGTTGGGGCGGAGTGTAAATTGGTACAACCAGTATTGAAATCAGTATGGAGATTCCTCTAAAATATAAAACTAAGAGGTTCCATTGGACCCAGCTATTCCCCTTCTTGGTATCTTTCCAAAAGCGTTGAAAATGCATCATCATACCACAGTGATACATGCACACCCGTGTTTATAGCAGCACAACTTGTAATAGCTAAATCTTGGAAACAGTCCAGAAGCCCATCGACAGATGAATGGATAAAGAAAATGTGGTTTTTATATACATTGGCATACTACTCTGCCATAAAGAATGATAAACACAGGGCCGAGGATATCGCTCAGTGGCACGGCGCCTGCCTGGCAAGCATGAGGTCCTGAGTTCGATTCCCAGTCTCCCCTCCAAAAAAAAAGAATGATAAACATGAGACATTTGTAGGCTAAATGGATGCACCTTGAAAACATACTTTTAAGTGAAATAAATCAGACACACATATTTAAATATCCAGTTGTTTCTGTTGTGTGAGAAACTGAAAGCGTAGATAAGGACCAAAATGGATAATAGGTATTGAGAAGTAGAAAGAAAATGTTCAAATGGGAAGTGGATCAATGGAGGGTAGAATGGAAGGGAAAGAATTTAAAAGGAAAGAAAAAAAAGAATAGAAAGAAAAACATGGAAGCAAAGCTTTTGTAAAAGAGGAGGGGAAGAAGGCTTGAAAGGAGAGGAGGGGAATTGTGGAAAAAAGAAGAATAAAGATATATTGTGTACAGGTACAAATCTCCTATGATGAATGTTATCATTATGTATATGAAAAATGTACCAATAAAATTAATTTTTTTTAAAAAGACAAGTCACGTCAGAGTAATGGGATGAGAAGAATTCTATCCTGCCAGTGCTGGCTCTGAAGACAGATGGAGGCCAAAGAGTGTGGGAGAAAAAGGGTAAGGAAACAGAATCTTTGCTAAGCCTCCAGAAGAAATGTGGCCTTGCCAACATTTTTTGTTTCTTTCGAACCCAGTGAAACCTATATTAAATTTCTAAGTTATACAATTATAGGATAATAAGTTGTGTGTTTTTCAAGCAAAAAAAAATCCATGTGGGTTGCAATTAAGATAAAGATATCTAAAAGGGTTCCTTAAGAAGATGAAAATGAAACAGTGACTCAGACAATGCCTATGCAAGCCTTTTATATACAGAAAAGCCCTATTTGTGTGTGTTAAATAGTCCTTGTAACTCAAACAGAAACAGCAGTTATAGCCTCACTGGACCAATAAACCTAGATAAGTATTTTCCATCCCAAAATCAAAAGAACACTCCCTTAGTCCCTCAACCTGCCGCAGCTATTTATTTATCTCTCTCACCTTTTCATTTTTAAGAGTGGTCTACATCCTTGTTACTCCAACTGCATATCCCCAGGTGACTTGGCTGCTCCTTCAAGTTTGAAAAGCACTGTAATAGGCAGCCTATGGATTTAGCAAGTCCTAGCAACGGTGTAGGAATATGATGACTACCCGAAGGTGTGGCGGCTAGATAAACCCCACTTGCAGAAAGGTAAAATCTGTAGTCTAACCTATTTAAATATGCACCTGTTTAAATATTGTTCTAAGACTGGAAAGACAGACAGCTATGAAAATCCAGCCCTTTCACTAACCAATGAATGGGTTTCTCAGCTGCACATTTTTAAAAAGCCTCAGACTGCCTTAATGGAAATAACACTCACCTCCACAGCATGTGTGGGACATATGCTAAGATTGGAATCTAGTAAGTAATTGATTTTTATAACTGATTTTTATAAAGAACATTTTTATTGAGTGCAAATGTATGTAGATTACAAATAGTAAAATTGAAATGCATCAATTATTGGAAGTCAAAATAATTATCCTCTATCTATATAAAAAATTTAAAGACTCAAAATATATGCATAGTTTAGATAAGAAATATAAACAAACATACATAAATGTTAATTGTACTGGCTTCCCACTGGCAACAAAAGGGTTAAAATCCCTAACAGCAGAATTCCATTAAAGTTATTAAAGGTCATAAGATTAGCAACACTGACCAAAACTTCACAAGATAAAAACAAACCTTTGGTGTAAGGCTCATTCATTCCTCCCAATGAGTCCAGAGCCATCTTCTCTAAAAAGTAATAAATGTATAACTCTTTATCACCTCCTTAGCTAAAGCTAGAAGGCCTTCTGTAAGCCAGAGGAAATGACCTTGTCAAATTGCAGCTGTAAACACATATATTTTTTAACACAATGCGGGTGCTCCTCAAAGATCTACAAGGTGAAATGATCTGGAAAAAAAAACATCATCATCATTTGCTACCTAGAGCCTTTTTCCACATCATCAAACTCTCATGAAGACCCCAATCTCTCACTCAGACCACGACATTCCTTCCTTTCTTGGAAACTCATCTGCTTCCCCCTTCACAGTGTACTCTGGCCTAAATAAATTCTCCACTGTTACCCTTGCTTGGCTAAATTCTTTTTACCACCCAAGTCACCTCCTGTGGCATTAATTACATAAGAACACATTGAAATACCAGAGTTTTTTAAAGATGAAATTCAACACTTCAAGAAAACACATACTTCTGCCATTATAACTACTACTGTAGTTTATTATAACCTGCGACATTATTCATTCAAAAATATTTACATAGGACTTACTTTGAACCAAGTACTATGTTAGGTGCCAGATACTATATGGATCAAGAAATATACCATTCCTGCCCTTCTGGAATGTACAGTCCAGTTAGGGGAAAATAGTACTTTTTCTATTGTTGTGAAGTGCTAAATGCATTTCCTAAGGTGTTTTTTGTTTTTTGTTTTTTTCATTTAAACATCAAACCACTCTGTGGGGTACAAATTATTCTCACTTGCAAATAAAGAAAAGGTGGCTCAGAAATGAGAAGACATTTAAGAGGGATCACACAGTACCACAAAAAATCCCAATCTAAATGCTGAAAATCAGAGATTAGTTAATTCATGGTCAATGTCAATGAAGAAGAGTTTTGCAAAATGACATTTATTATTTTTAATCCTCAAAATTGGCAAACTTTGAATAAAGTCTGCAGATTATAGTATTGTATCAATGTTCATTTCTTGATTTTCATTTATTGTTATGCAATAAATGTCATTTTCAAAAAAACATATTTATACATAAAAATTATATCTGCAAATGACTCTCAAGCATCTCAGAAAAACTAAAGAGAAAGAAGATTACTTAAAAACATAGGGAATCTTAACATTTGAAGAACCTAGATGAAGAACATGAAGCTCATACAGGAATTATTTGCATTACTCTTGCAACAATTTTAAAAATTTGCAATTATTTAAATTGTTTATTAATTGCTTAAAATGTAAATTACTGAAAAACCTCTAAATATATTTATGACATAACTATATTATTTTTAAAAACTAGAAGAAAATACATCATAATATACCATGATATTTAAAGTGTTTTATATGGACTGAATAATTGTATTTCCCAAAAATTCACATGTCGAAGTTCTAAATCTCCAGTGTGATAATATTTGGAGATGGAGCCTTTGCAAAGAAACTAGGTTTAGAGGAGGTCATTAAAGTACAGACACATAAAGAGATTAATGCCCTTATGAGAAGCACAAGAAAGCTGGGCATAGTGAGCATACCTGTAATCATAGTGCTCTGGCAGGATGAGGCAGGAGGGTTGCGAGCTCAAATTAAAAAATACAAAAAAAGGGCTGGGGATGTAGCTCAGGATGAAAGCTCTGGGTTCTATCCCCAGTACCAACCCCTTGAAAAAGTAAAAGAGACCACTGCTTGCTCTCTTAATGTCCTCCACCCATTGTGAGGATACAGCAAGAAGGCAAAGCAGGAAGTGGGCCCTCGCCAGACACTGAATCTGCCATCACCTTGATCTTACACTTCCTGGACTCCAAAACTTTAAAAGATAAATATATGTTAAGCTACTCAGTCTATGGTATTTTGGTATAGCAGCCCAAACTGAGTGGTTTATGCAGTTGAAATAATTTGTTTTCCTCTTCTTCTTTTCAGGTATTTTTATATAGTTACATTTCCTTCATTTTAGAAATAATGCATTTGAAAACAAATATGTAAAAGACACATGGCTAAATTTTAACAAAAACTTTAAAAAAAATTTAAACTCTGCTTAAGGATAAAAATTTTAATCATATTATAATAATGTTTTAATAGTAAATAAACAAATGTCCTTTTTAAAGAAACCACAGAGACTAATGTCAATAGTGACACAAATAGCACAGTCTTGAAATTCACAGACTGTTATATTTTGAGGCATCCAAGAGGAAATAATGAGTGGAGTCCTCTGAGCACTGAATAAAAGATACAGTTCTCAGAACTGAGCAGCTGAGGGGAAAGGTGACCAGGAAAACAATTCCCTATTAACAGGAAGCTGGAGCAAAGAACAATAGTCAGGTAAGAAATGAACTAGCAAAGAAACTGCTGTGAAATAGGAGAGAAAACAAAGACATCCACATACATGAAAAGTACAGCATGTCTATCAGTCCACAGAATGAAACAATCTAATTAGGGGTGAGGCTATAGTGCAGCAGTAGAGTGGTTGTCTGGCATGGACGAGGCCCTGGGTTCGATCCCAGAAGTGTACCCCTACCAAAAGAAAAAAAAAAAAAATCTGGGCAGTAAGGAGGAAATAAGAGCTTCTCCTGGAATGTAGCAAACGGTTACTTCAAAAGAATACTAACAGTGAAAGGAACCACTGTAATCTCAAATTTTACATAAGGGGGAACTGAGGCTGGGGTGGGGGTGAATGGTTTTATTGAAAGTCCACAGTGAGTTACTGGGAAAACAAGAACTTAATCTCTGGCCAGAACTCTTTCCACCAACCCTAGCTGCTTTCTCCAAAGTACTGCATGCTGGGATTCCCCAAACCATTATACTGTATTCCAAAATGCGTTCATCATAAAAAGTCGGCAATATAATAAGCTCAGTTTATCTCCAGAAATCAAATTGTCTTCTAGGAAAACAATCCAATTTGTTTAACTGCCTTATAACACTGTCTCATGTATGTGCACAGCACAGAAGTGAGGTACAAGAAACAAAAGCATTTTTGTGGCCCCTTCACATTGGTAAACATGACAGCTCCTATAATATGTCAGAGGAAGGGCACTTACACTAAGCCCTTCTCCTTCACCTATGTTGTGCTGTATTTAGGAGTCTTCCAGTCACCTCATTTTCCAAACTGTTCCTGAATGCTTTCTTGCAATTGCTTATACAGGTTCTTCATAAGCACTACACAGAGGGTGATAGAAAACAGAAATCTGAAAATGATTCTTAAACATCCACAATGTTCTTTTGGCGACTTAAGCCTCTGCCACCTTGGGAGTCTTCAGGTTACCTTAGTTTCCAAACTGCCCCTCAAAGCTTTCAATTGCACATATAGGCCTCTATACTCACTACACATAGGAGTGTAAAAAACAGAAATCAGAACATGAATCTTAAAGGCTTTACCATCAATAAAATTCTTTCAGTTAAATGGACACTAGCATAGCCTCCGGTTTCTTTTAGTACAAATTGGCAGGAGGCCCAAGCCCCTTTGAATACTCTCTCTGCCACTTGCAGCTATGTGACCTTGGGTGCCCTTTCCTTCATCAGTAAAAGACAAAGCTGCACTAGAGGATTTCAAAGCTGTCTCCCAGTTGTAACATTTTATGATCCTGCGAACCCTAAGTTAATATTTCTGTCAATCAAAATTTAAACACCCTCATATTCATATGTATATTTCCTTATAAGAAAATTAGGAACTCTCCTCAGAGAAATCAGATGGTATTCATGGTTTATGTTCAAAATCTAAGAGTCAGAAGCTATGACTTCTATTCCTAGCTCTGCTATGAAGCTCTCTGGGTGAGCTTGGAAAAATTCAAAAGCAAAAGGCCATTCCATCCTAGGTCAGACTAATGTGTGGGGAACACTTACCTTGCAATGATTTTTTGTTGTTGTTTTTGTGGTACTGGGGATTGAACCCAGGGCCTTCGCAATGAGCTACATACCCATTCCTTTTTTTATTTTGTATTTTGAGATAGAGTCTTGCTAAATCACTCAATTGCCCAGGGTGAGCTCAAATTTCTGATCCTCTTGTCTCCACCTCCCAGAGTGTCAGATTATAGGTGTGCACCACTGCACTTGGCTTACTGCAAGGAATTTTAGTGAGAGAAAAAAAAGTCGTGGATTTGGAAGACAAAAGTTATCAACAACCAAATGACAGTTTAATAGAGCAACCTGTAAGAGAACACACGCTAGCCTGGCAATTAGTAGACTTTGAGTCTAGTCCCAATGCCACCAATTACCACCTGTGTTCCCTTGGCGAGAACAAGAGCCAAGAAGCAGAGAGGACACTAACATTTCCTGAATACCTACTATGTGCCAGGCACATAAGTTATGTGAAAAAGACAAGGGAGGACTGGCTTCTTCAGGATCTCTTCCAGCTTAAATACCCAAATTTAATCTCCATCAGTGTTTGGGAATCAAGGTAGAGAGGCAGGTAGATTGAATTATGTAAAACTTATTATGAATATTGGTTTTATAATAAATTTAAAAGAGAAACAAAATTAGTGAAGGTAGAGGGAACAACTGGCAGAAAGAAAAGCATCTAACATTTGCAGAGGGAACTGGCAAGTGTTAAAGTGGAAGGTGGGGAGAAGAGGAACAACAGCAATTATATGAACATGGCCAGAACAAGGAGGCCATTAGGGGAATTGTGGAACATGGAATTGAGAAGAAACAATAAATGGAGCAATTTAGTTATAAAATAATCTCAATTATACAAAATATGCAATATGCTTGAAAAAAGACCGGAAAAAACTACAATGATATCTTGGTTGTCAAACGGAATTCATTCCAAATTTGTTTTTGAACACTGAAAAGTTTGAGAACTGAACATATTTTTCCCATAAAAAATAATGGAAAACCAAATAATTGGTTCTAAGGCCCAAAAATTACACTCATAAACTCTTTTTTCCAGAACTTTAACAAATTTTGCAATGATTTCTTTTTTTTTTTTTTAACTCTATCATGGTTCTCACAGTTTTCTTCTTAGCTTTACTGCTGGTATCACTGACTTTCTTTGGAGCCATGGTGTTACGGTTTGTGTCTAGATGTCCCCCAAAGCCTCATGCACTTTTAGATGGGGCTTTTTTGGAGGTGGCTGAATCTAGAGTTTGTGATGGATTTATGGTTCAATGTTAGGATTAAGGGTACTGGGATTAAGGGTGAGTGACTGCTGCATCAGTCCACTGATTGGACTGAAACCACCCTAATCACAGCAGTCTGGATAAAATAAAAGGGGCAGAAAGAAGCCTGTCTTCTCCTTTTGCTCTTGTTGCTTTTGCTGTCTTCCATTGCCATGCACTGTTGCCCCTCTGCCACGCCACCCTGCCTGGGAGGCAGCTGATTATGGACTGAAACCTCTACAAACCGTGAGCTAAATAAACCTTTCCTCCTTTAACCTTGGGTGTTGGTTATTCTGTCTCAGCAATGAGAGAAAAGTAACTAAGACACACAGTTACGATATTTTATGCAAATAAAGTGTAAAAAAAAGCACAGTGATGAATGTTTTAACTCATTAGTACAAGCACTATATGTTGTCTGGGCAAGAGCAGCACTTAGACTAAGTCTACAGCTAGATGTGGCGCATGACTGACTCATTCTTGGCCCATACGGGTTTTTCAATTCAGATTTTCACTTCAACTATTGAGCAAAGTTACAAACACTGAGCAGATTTTTTTCCCAAACTTTGCTATTTGAGCACTGGAAAGTTCGAGCTTGGAGCCACTTGACAACCGAGGTATCACTGTATATCATAAAAGTGCTTTTGAGTAGGACTGTGTAGTGTGATTACTATTATAGGGGGAAAAAGAATAAACCTCATGCAAAATGTTTACTCAGTACCTATTTTGTATCAGGCTACAAAGACAAATTAGAGAGCAACTGTTTGGGCATAGGAAAGGCTTCAGAAAAGAATGGGAGATATTTGGGTATGATTTTCAAGTATGAGGCAATGTTCGTCCAGTTGAACACTGATAAAGGAGGAAGAAAATCTAGGAAGAGAAAATAGCAGATAAACAGAAAAGGAATCTGGGAAAAAATCAGAAATATTTTCAGCACTTCCAGCAGTTGGCAAGTGGGGGCTATAGAGAGAAGAAAGAAATAAAACTGGACAAGTATTACGAAGAAATGACAAACTGGGAAGAGCCTTGAATGCCACACAAAGAAATCCAAAATTTCAACCTATGAAAACTTTTATGAACCAAGAACAACCAAATCATATTTTCATGGTAGGAAAAGGCTTTAACATGCCGAGTGTTAAGAGGGTATAGGATGAACTCTGCCATATTCTCAGGTTCCTTAGACTACATATTATCTTTTAGTGACTCCTTATTTTTCAGAAAGTCTTTTGGTGTTCCCTTAACTGGATTCCACCCCACGAAAATGTCAGGAAAGAGGAAAAAACGAATCACAGAACTCAGTAGTATTGTTTCCTCTCACCTTGCCACTGAGTGCAGTAAGATCAGGGGTGCTCTTAAAATCACAAAATTTCAATATATCTGTATATAGTACTTGATGTGCCATAAAATAGAAACTGGCCTCAATTTAAAATTGTATTAACTATTGCTATTCTCCTATTATTTTGTTACTAAATTTTGTTTTACTTTTTTTCCATAAAAAAAAAAAATCCTAACATATTCCATTCTTAGTGTTACCATATAAGCACATATGTACATTGCTATTAGTGGAGCAGATTATTTCAAATTTGGTTCACTGAACACGGTCTGCCTAATCGTGAACGTGCCTCTCTCTCCCATTAGGTCACATGCTATCTGTAGGTTGGCACAGGAGTCACATCAGCTCTCCATTCTCTGGATCTAGCATAGAACCTCATGGCAATCACCAAAGAAATGTTTGTTAACTCCAACCGACTGGGGCCAGGGATATAGCTCAGTAGTAGAGCACTTGCCTAGCACGTGCAAGGCCCAGAGTTCAATCCCCGGCACCATGGGTAGAAAAAAGAAATGTTAAAAAATAAATTAGGGCCGGTGAGATGGCTCAGCGGCTTAAGCGCCTGCCCGGCAAGCGCGAGGGCCCGAGTTCGACTCCCGGAACCCACATACGAAAAAGGGACCGGTGATATCGCTCAGCGGCACGGGCGCCTGCTGGCGCGCGAGGTCCTGAGGTCGACCCCCAGGTACCCACAAAAAATAAATTAATTAATTAATTAATTTATTAAACCAGGGGTGGTGTCATACACCTGTAATCCCAGCACTGTAGGCTGAAGCAGAAAGATCACAAGTTCCAGCCCAGCCTGGGCAATTTAGTGACTTAGCAAGACTCTGTCTCAAAAAGAAAACAAAAAATGTAAAACGGCTGGGGGTATAGCTCAGTGTGAAGGGCCTGGGTTCAATCTCCAACACCATAAATAAATATCTAGAAGGCAAAACCCTCTTAAGAAGCTTAAACTTTGGAAATTTTCAAAATATGTATTAATTTCATTCCTAAAAAAAAAAACTTTCCATGTTAATAAGACTTAGTAGCTGGTCCCTGAAAAATATCTTTAGAGGTCTTTATTGTGTATTAATTAATGAGTTGGGGATATAGCTCCACAGTTAAATCCTCAGCACTGCCTCCCTCACAAAAATGGAAAAAATTACAAACTTTTCCCAAAACACATAACTATTTGATAGAAATTATCAGCCTGAAAGTGCCTTGGTCCAAAAGCTCACCGATTTGCTATACACACATCTCTTGTCAGCTTTAACCTCTATGTAAAGAAATAATATCACCAAGACTACAATGACAAAATATATATTGGCAAAAATAAGAGGAAAAGGCCTAGATGTTCACTCTGCCCCAGCTATAGGAAAACATTCACTTATTAAAATGAATATCAGCCGGGCATGGTGGCACATGCTTGTAATCCCAGCACTCGGAAGGCTGAGGCAGGAGGATCACCATGAGTTCAAAGCCAGCTTGGGCTACATAGTTCAAGGCCAGCCTGAACTATATAGTGAGACCCTGCATCAAAAAACAAAAATAAATAAATAAATAAATAAATAAAATATCAGGCCTAGAGCAGAAGGCAGTTTAAGATTCACTGGGTGGGGCCGGTGAGATGGCTCAGCGGCATAAGCGCCTGCCTGGCAAGCGCGAGGGCCTGAGTTCGACTCCCAGAACCCACATACGAAAAAAGGGCCGGTGATATCGCTCAGCGGCATGGGCGCCTGCTGGTGTGCGAGGTCCTGAAGTCGACCCCTGGTACCCACAAAAAAAAAAAAAAGATTCACTGGGTGACTTTGGTGAAACTAAAACAAAACCTTTCATAAAGTCCTTCTAGGCCAGGCTTGGTGGCACACGCCTATAATCCCAGCACTCAGGGGACTGAGGCAAGAGGATCGCTGTGAGTTCGAGGCCAGCCAAGGCTACATGGTGAGTTCAAGGGCAGCCTGAACTACATATCAAAACCCTGTCTCAAAAAACAATAAAAATAAAGTCCCTCCAATGTCAGAACTAGACACAGTTTTAAAACAAATTTAGAGAGGGGCTGTGGGGGAACTTTGTGGTGAGTGCCTCCTAGCATTCCTGAATGAAATGCTGGGTTTGATCTCCAGCACTGCAAATAATGTAAAATACATTTAAATAAAGTATGTTTTAGGAACTTCTAGTTATAGAAAACTATAGGAACTATGGTAGTTATAGAAAACAACAGCACCAGAGAGCAGAAGAAACTTCTCAATACTTTGTGATTAAGAAGAGAGAAGGTTGCCCATAAAGGGAATGGAAAGTTTCTATACTGAAAAGATACACAAAAAAATCTGAATGACAGGGAGTGTACATATAGGCTTTTAAAAAATACCCTTATAGGATATATGTACTTCATCTACCATAAAATTTACTCATTTAAAGTATAAAAATCAAATTTCCTTGTTTCCTACTTAAAAACAAATTATATATTCCTTTTTAGAATATTAAAGATATAAAATGTAAAAAACAAAAATGCCTTGTAATCCCTTATCATACTAAATGATTTGCAAGATTCCATTCTAATAATTCTCCTTTTTTAACTTCCTCATTACAACATCCATAATTGTTTTATTATACAGTCAACACAGCTGTACTGTAACTAACAGTGGCCCCAACATTGCAAGTTCCCTGACATCCCACCCTTTGCCTAGTATTCTAAATTTTAAAGAAAAGCTGAAATAAATGTCTAAGATGTCAAATGCTAAATAATGTTTCTCTAGACTTGTAGAACACAGGATACCTGGTGACATTCAAATAACATCACAATGTAAAATGTTCCTCCTTATTCTTTAATTCTGCACATCAACTAACACAACAGATGTAAACTGCCGTGATGTTTAACTTGAGAAAAGTAATGTTCGTCTAAAAAATTACAGGAACTAGCCACCAAGAAGTCCAGTTCCATTGTGATTATTGTGATGCACAGGGACACACACACACATACACACACACACTCACACACACGCCCTGGATGATGACGACCCAGCACGTAGTCTTCCTGCTCATCGTCCTGTGCACTGCCTTCCCCTCCTTATAAAAGTCTTTTATCACATAACTGAGATATCTTACATGGTCTCACCAACTCTTGTCTCCTGAGTATTAGCTTTTGAGCAGCAAGCGGATGCACTTGAGTCCAGAAACAATACCACAAGGCATACAATAAGCCCTTTTTATTCCTAAAATATAGTCTTACACAAAGTTTATATTAAAGTAAATGTGCAATCAGATCTTTCAGTATTACTGAGGTAATATTCCAGACCATAGTGATGACGAATCAGTAAAACAGATGTTGAAATCCAAAAAGTCACAGTTTGTTATTTCAAGGACTCATTCACTGATAGACATTTTGAATCCACAGTTCCATAGTTATTGAAACAAGCTTAATCTATCAATTTTGATGAAACAGCATTACAATGATCTTAGCCACCAATAACATCTCTGGACAAGGCACTGTTGAACAGTGTTTGAAAAGCCATGATGAGGTAGAACACTAGACTTGCAGTTCAAATTCTGGTCATGCATCTTATTGCTTGTGTCACCTTAAGGCTGTCCTCATCTCTTATACTTTCCTACCTCCAGCCAAGCCCTCTTTCAGCTGATATGGGCACACATTCTGAGGCTGCACACACAAAAACTGTTGCCCAGGAGGATATGCTCAGGTTATTAGCATCACACTGGAGAATCTCACTGAATAGGCTAGTTTCCCTACAGATTATTCAGCCTCTATTTACTCCAGCTTAGAAAAACTCCATTATTTATAGATGATGAATGGTTTTACATTTCGCATGACTGTGACTAAAGAAGCTTCCTCTTGAAATGCAGAGACCAAGAAAAATCTTTGTGTGTCAGAATACCTGGTGACTGCATATAGGATCTCTCTAGGAAAAAACGGATTCGCTTTAAGAAACCAATAAAGGATACAGCATAGGGCAGGGGTAGGGATAACATACATCTATCCAATGTAGAAGATTAATGTCTGCCATGGAATGAAGACCAATAAAACTTAAATGAACATGGGCCACACATTCGACAGTTTGAGTTTCTGGCTGCTAAATGTGGCTTAATCACTCCCTGTCCTGCTCATATTTGGTAATGGGCTATCTCGGGGAGGAAAAAAAGACCCAGGTTCTTTCAAAATTAAATATTATTTTAAGAAAATGGGGGCTTGTGGTGTAGCTAGGTAGTAGAGTGCTTGCCTAGTATCTAACTAGCTCTGGATTCCATCCCCAGCACCACACAACAAAATGGAAAAGAAGTAATTTTTTTTAGCCTAGCTTTGAGACCAACACACAAAATCAATATTCTTTCTGGGTCGTTTTAGGAAGCAAGCAGGGTGACACACACCTATAACCTCAAAACTCTGAGAGGCAGAGGCAGGAAGATCACAAGTTCGAGCCCAACCATAGGTAACTTGACAAGACCCTGTGTCAACAAAAATTTTTTTAATTGTTTTTAAAGGGCTGGGGATGCAGCTCAGTGTGCCCTGGGTTCAATCCCCAGTACCACCAAGGAAAGGAAAGGGGAGTGAAGGGGAAGGGAGGGGAGGCATTAGGGATTGACTACTAATCATTACAGGCCTTCTTTTGGGGGTAATGAAATGTTTTTAAATTGATTTGGTGATGGTTTTACAACTCTGTAGATGTACTAAAAACCATTCAAGTGTACAACCTTAATGGATAAATTGTTTGGCATGTTATATATATATATATATATATATATATATATATACACACACACACACACACACACAAATTTGTTCTCACAGCCACTTCTAGGTTTTCTACTGCATTTCTCCAACTCTCAGCAAAGTAGATTTTATCTGGTTTTCTTTTGCTAATATGCCCATTGATTTTTTTGAGATGAATATATCATAAGGCCAAAAGAAGCAAGAAAAATAAAGATTTGGTTATTCCAAGAATGGATACAATTCAGGGACCCAAGCAATAAGCAGCAAGCATTAATTAGATAAAAAAAAATAGTTTAAGGCTGGGGATGCAATTCAGTGTTAGAGTACACATCTATCATGCACAAAACCTCAGCTTCAGTCCTCAGCAATGCAAGAGAAGGGAAGGGAAGAGAAGAGGAAGAGAAGGTGGGGTGGGGCAGTGATAGAAGAAGAACAAGAAGAATAACTTGGCGTTTAAATCATTGTACAAAGGGATTAACTACCATGGGAAACCATGTGCTCCTTTCCCTAGATACCTTTAAAAAGAGGTTTATAATAATGAGGAATAAAAAATTTTGAACTTTGCCTCACTAAGCAAAACACTGAACCAATTAAGCTCCTAAAAGGTATGTTTAATTCTTTCCAAATTATATAAAGAGGCCAAAACCTGTTAGGGAATCAAATAGACATGGTAATTCCCAAGTCACTACTATCTATAATACTAAGCTCTATGATTACCACACTTGTAGGATTCTCCCTTTAACAAGTTATCTACTTTTGTGTTAGATACTTTTACATCAGTAATCTTTTCTTTTTTCTCAGTACTGGTGATGGAAGTCAGAGCCTTTGCACTGAACTACTACACTGCCAGGCCTTTTCAGATTTTTAAATTTGAGAAAGGGTCTTGCTAACTCACTAAATTGCCCAGGCTAACAGTAAGTTTCAATCCTCCTGCCTCAGCCCCCCAAGGTGCTGGGATTACAGGTATGGTCCACCATTCCCTACTGGATTTCTCAATTCTTTATAATAACTGCAAGCCTCTGGGTTTCTTACTCTCAGAGATACTAACATTTTTATGAAGCATGGCAGACACAGAGGAAATAAGTAGCTTTCTATTTTTGTAAGGAAGCACCAGAGATCATAGAAAGAAAATATAAGAGATTACTGGAAAGGAAATTGCCTTGGGGCATGAGCCTCCTGGAACAGTTTACAGACAGGCCCAAGAAATGGCACATTCACACCATCCTACACGCAATAGTAATGTCTCTTCACTGGTTAAGAATAATCGAGACCAATGTAAGAGTGAGACCACCTAAACTCAAATCTACTGTTTGAAATTAAATAGCAATGTGGTTTAAGCAAGTTACTTGCCCTCTATTCCTCAGCTTCTTCCTCTGTAAAATGAACATTCTAACACCATCAACCTTCTCTTAGGTACTTTTCGGGTTGTCGAGACAAATTACCCAACACCCAAAGTTGAAGGGGAAAAGGTTTATTTGACTCATAGTTTGTAGAGATTTCAGTCCATAATCAGCTGGCTCCAAGGCAGGGTGGCATGGCAGACAGGCCTCACAGAGGAGAAATATTCATGGCAGGCAGAAGGTAGCAAAGCAACAAGGGACCTTAACAGCATCTTTCTGCCCCTCTTATACTCCATCTAGGCTACTGGGATTAGAGTGGTGCCAAATCAATCAGTGGACTGATTTAGTAATCACCCACCCTTAATCCTACCACCCTTAATCCTAGCTTTGCACCATGAATCAATCACACACTCTACACTCAGCTGCCTCTGGAAAAAGCCCCACCTATGACTGCATGAGGCTTTGGGAGGACATCTAGATACAAGCTATAACGTTCTGCCCATGGCCCCCCAAAGACTCTTGCACATCCCTTTAGCAAAAGGCATTTAGTCCATCTCCAAGAGTTGCCAAAGTCCTAACAGTTTCAGCATTGCTGAAAAGTCCAAGTCCCAAGTCTTCTCTGAGATTTAAGGCAAACTCTTAGCTGTGAGCTCCTATACAAATGAAAAACTTAAACACTTCCAACATACAATGGCACAAAATAAACATTATCATTCCAAAAGGTACAAATAGGGGGATACAAAGGAATGGGACCAAAGCAAGTCCAAAATCCAGCAGGGCAAATATTAAGTCTTATAGTTCCATGTCCAGCATCTGAAGCAATCACCCGCAAGATGGAACTCCAAAGGGGTTGGGTGGCTCTGCCCCTATAGCACTTTTGGTGGTTGTAGCTCTCATGGCTTTTTTCTTTGGCTGGCTTTGCTCACTCCTTGTAGCTTTCCTTGGATGATCCATGTTCATGACTTCTCCAACCTTTTGGGATCTCCAGTGCACCTTCAGCTTCACACTCACACCTTCACACACTGCTGGGCCTCTCAGGCCTTCTTCTGAAATCTGGGTGGAATCCTTCTTGACCCCACAACTCTTCCATTCTGCATGCACTTAAAACCAGCACCACATGGATGATGCCAAGGTCTGCTGTCAGCTGCAGCAGTAGCCAGACTTCCTTCTCTCTTGGCTGTAGGGGTCCAGTGCCTATGAACCAAATCCCAAGGAACAACTTCCCTAGGCTGCTGCCATTCTGGAACATGGTGCTCTGTGGCTCTCTTCTCAAAGCAAAAGTCTTTCACTTTTGCAATTTTGAGGCTGCAAAGGGTAGAGTCCTGCTACTTCTTGTGATGCACTTAGGCCATCTTTTCTATTGTCCTCTTCCTTCTCAGCAATCAAGATCTCCTCTGCTCTATCTTTGCAGTCCACAGCTTTATTGGAGCTTCATTTCTGGCCAAACTTACAACATTTTAAATCATTCTGCTGGCCTTTTTTCTCTTGATTCTCATTATAGATCTGGCTAAAAAGCCACCAACAGTAGCCATGCCACTGCCTCAACATTAGACTGCCTTAAATATCTTCTGTAAGATTAATGAGTCTGCCACCCTTAATCTCAGTCTCACGCAGTCTCTGGACACAAGCAAAATGCAGACAAACTTTCTGCCAAGGCATAACACACATTGTCCAGAGTCCAACAACCAATGCAGCCCTTCTTCCCAGCAGAAACCTCCTGAGCCTGGTCTTTGTCAGCAGGATTTCCATCAGTCTTCTGAACTCTGACCAAAATCTCCCATCAAGTATAGCCTAAGGCATTCCAGCTCTACTTTTACAGCCATCATCTCCAAACCTTTCTATTTTTTTTTTTTATTATTACCAGGAATCGAAGTCAGGACCTTGTGCTTGCCAGGAAGGCGCTGTGCTGCTGCGCTATATCCCAGCCTCCAAACCTTTCTAAACTCTTCCCATAAGCCAGTCCCAAAGGCTTCTGAACCATATGGTCAGGTATAGTCACAGCAATGACTCCACTTCTCTGGTACCAAATTCTGTCTTAGTTACTTTTTTGTTGCTGAGACAAAATACCCGACACCCAAAATTAAAGGAGGAAAAGTTTATTTAGCTCACAGTTTGTAGAGGTTTCAGTCCATAGTCGGCTGGCTCCAAGGCAGGGTGGCTTGGCAGAGGTCTATCACAGAGGAGAACAGTTCATGGTGCCCACAAGATAGCAAAAGCAACAATGTGAAAGAAGACAAGCCTCTTTCTATCCCCTATATTTTATCCAGGTACTGGGATTAAGGTGGTGTCAAACCAATCAGTGTACTGGTTTAGTAATCACACACTCTTAATTCCATCATCACACACTCCAGATCCAGCCACCTCTGAAAAAGCCCCACCTATGACCACATGAGGCTTTGAGGGGTACATCTAAACACAAATGGTAACAAACCTTGTAGGATTTCTTGTGAGGATTAAATGAATTAATACAGATAAAATGGTTAGAACGGTGCCTGTAATGACATATATGTAAATATAGTAAATGTTTATAACTTACAAACTGGTTAGGTAACACTAGGTAAATCAGCTCAACTGACTTGAAATGAGTGACCTGAGCTATAAAATGATAGTTGGAAAGACATTACAAGAAAAGAAAATTACACACTATTTCCCATAAATATAGGTACAAAAAATCAACAAAATATTAGCAACTGAATCCAGCAAAGTACAAAAAAAAACATGTCATAATCAGGTGGAGTTTATTCCACATATGAAGGGTTGGTTTAACATTCAAAAATAAATGTAATCTATCATATCAACAGGCTAAAAAGAAAGTTATGTGATCATATCTGCAGATACAGAAAAAGTATTTGACAAAATATCTATTCATGATATAAACTCAAGAAAACTAGAAATAAAGGGGAACTCTCACAAGTTAATAAAGAGCATCTACAAAAACCTACAACTAACATCATAATGGTGAGAAACCAGATGCTTTCCCACTAACACTAGGAACTCAGCAAGTATGTCACCTCTTACCACTCCTTTTCAACTGGAAGGCCTAGATAATACAAAAAGATAATTAAAAGTAGTGAAAGCTACACAGACTGGAAAGGAAGAAATAACATTTTCTGTAGAAAATCCTCCCAAATCAATAAAAATCTCCTGGAACTAAAAAGTGAATATAGCAAGATTGTAGAATACATAATTAATATACAAAAGCCAATTGCCTTCTTATATTCCCATAATAAGCAACTGGAATTTGAAATTAAAAGCACAATGTCATATACATTAGCACCAAAATAATAATACTTACATATAAGTCTAACAAAATATATACAAGATCTATATGAGGATAGCTATAAAACCTTTATGAAAGAAATCAAAGAGCTAAATAAATGAAGAGCTATTGTATGTACATGCATAGGAAGACCCAACATTGTCACTATGTGAGTTTTTTCCAATTTTAGCCATAGATTCAACTCAATTCCAGTGAAACCTCAGAAAGTTATTTTGCAGATATCAACAAACTAATAGTACAGTTAATATGTAAAGATAAAAGACCCCAAATAGTCAACAGAAAAGTGAAACAGAAGAAAGATCAAAGTCAGAGAACTGACACTTCTTGACTTAAAAACTTACTGTAAAGCCTCAGGAATCTAGGAAGTGTAGTACTGATGAAAAAATAGACAGATCAATAAGACAAAGTAGACAGTCCAGATAAAGATCCACACAAATAGAGTCAACTGGACCTTCAAAAAGGAGCAAGAGAAATTCAATAGAAAAAGGAGATGTTTTCAACAAATGATGCTGCAGAAATGAACATCTATATGCAAAAAAATTATAGATACAAACTTAACAATTTTCATAAAAATTTACTCAAATTTGACCATAGACTTAAATGTAAAACATAAAACTATAAAACCACAGAGGATTACATGGAACAAATTATGGGTGACCTTGGGATTGGTGATGACTTTTGAAATAAAACATCAAAAGTATGATTCATGAAAGTAAAACTGGATAAGCAGGATTTTATTAAAATTAAAAACTTCTACTCTATAAAAGCCACTCTTCAGATAATAGAAAGACAAGGTACAGTTTGGAAGAGAATGTTTGTAAAAACAAAATATATGACAATTGACAGACATCCAAAATACACAAACTGTTAAAACTCAACAATATGAAAACAACCAATTTAAAAATGGGCAAAAATCTGGACAGACAGGTCATCAGAGAAGATATACAGATAGCAAACAAGCATATGAAAAAATGCCTAACATTGTACATATGCCATTAGGGAACTGCAAACAAAAACAACAATGAGATACACACCTATATACACACTTACAAAAAAAGGCTAAAAATCCAAAACATTTACAATATCAAATGCTGGCAGAGATGCTGAGCAACAAGAATGTTCAGTTATTGCTAGTGTAATGCAAAATGTACAGCCACTTTGGAAAAGAATTCGGTAGTTTCTTACTAAATTAAACAGTTTTACCATATTATCCAGCAATCACACTCCATGGCGCCGACTCAAATGAACTGAACATTTATGTTCACATGAAAACCTACACATGATGCTGGGCACATTGGCATGTCCCTGTAATCCCAGCTAACTGGGAGGCTGAAGCAGGAGGACTGCAACTTTGAGGTCAGCCTGGGCAACTTAGTCTCAAAATAAGAAAGAACTGGGGATGTAACTCAGTAGTATAGCATCCCTGGGTTTGATCCTCAGTACCACAAAAAAAAGAAGGAAAAAAAAAAACTCTACACACAAATGCTTATAGCAGCTTTACACATAATTGTGGAAACTTAGAAACAACCAGGGTATCCTTCAATAGAAAAATGGACAAATAATCTGTGGTATATTCACAAAATGGAATAGAACTCAGTGACAGATAAATGAGTAAATGACCTATTAAGCCAGTGATGGCGAACCTTTTAGAGCTTTCAGTGATACAAACGGCCCACTACACCACACGTGCCATAGGTTTGCCACCATTGCATCAAGCCATGAAAAGACATGGAGGCATCTTAAATGCATATTGATAAGGTAAAGAGTCCAACCTAAAAAAGCTACATACTGTATAATTACAACTACAGCAGTCTAGAAATGCAAAACTAGGAAGAGAGTAAAAAATTCAGTTGTTGTCAGGGGCTCTGAGGGAAGGAAGGCAGGATGAATAGATGGTACACAGCAGGGAATTCTGAGCACTGAAACCATTCTGTATGACATGCATGATACTGCAATGTTAGATACATATTACTATGCACTTATCAAACATCTGAGCATGAGGGCCGGTGAGATGGCTCAGCGGCTTAAGCGCCTGCCTGGCAAGCACAAGGGCCCGAGTTCGACTCCCGGATCCCACATACGAAAAAGGGGCCGGTGATATCGCTCAGCGGCACGGGCACCTGCTGTCGCGCAATGTCCTGAGGTCGACCCCCCGGTACCCACCAAAAAAAAAAAAAAAACATCTGAGCATGAACAATACAAAGAGTGGACACTAATGTAAGCTATACCCCTCAAATTTAAAGACCCAATTAAAAAATGGGTATCTGAAATGAACATACACTTCTCAGATAAAGAAGTACAAATGGCTAATAAATACATGAAAAAAATGTTCAACATCACTGCCCATTCGAGAAGTGTAAATTAAAACAACAGTGAGATTCCATCTCATTCCAAAAGAATGGGTATCATCAACCAACCAAGACATCAATCAATAACAAATGATAGAAGCCTGCAGGGAAAAAGGAACCCTCCTCCATTTTTGGTGAGACTGTAAACTAATATAACCACTATGAAAATCAGTATGAAGATTCCTCAAAAAACTAAAAATAGAAATTCCATTTAACCTCTTTTAGGTATCATCCCAAAAGAGTTAAAGACATCATACCACAGCAATGTATGCATACCCATGTTCTAGCAGCACAATTCACAATAGCTAAATCTTGGAAACAGCCTATATGTCCATCACCAGATGAATGGATAAAGAAAATGTGGTATCTATATACACAGTGGAGTACTACTTTGCCATTAAAAAGTAATCTGTGGGAAAATGGATGCACCTTGAGATCATACGATGTTAAATAAAATAATGCAGACACACAAGCCTAAATACTGCATGGTTTCTCTTATATGAAATATATATATATATATATATATATATATATACAAATGGGTATGTATATATATATATGAAATAAAAGACAGATAATTGGAAAAGAGAGGGAAAAACCGGTATTACTAAAATCCAGCACAGAGGGCCGGTGAGATGGCTCAGCGGCATAAGCACCTGCCTGGCAAGTGCAAGGTCCTGAATTCGACTCCCAGTACTCACATAAAGGAAAAAAAGGGCCAGTGACATCGCTCAGTGGCACAAGCGCCTGCTGGCAAGCACAAGGTCCTGAGTTCGACTCCCGGTACCCACATAAAAATAAATAAATAAATAAATAAATAAATAAATAAATAAAATAAAATCCAGCACAGACAATGTACCTAAAAGTGTACCTTGACTTAATATAATTGTCTTATCTGTTTTATATGTTCTTTGGCCTAATAATCTGATTTCATAAATAAATGAATCTGATGCTAGAAAAGGAGGGTAGAAGGGGAAAAAAAGAATTGAAATGTGTTATGTACATGTACCAATTCCCTACAGTGAATGTAATCATTATGTACTGCAAACATGTAATAATAAAAGTTTAAATAAATACATAATATAAACTATAGGCTATAGTTAATAGTGACATATTGATGTTGAATCATCAGCAATAACAATGGTATTTCACTAATGTGAGATGCTAACATTAGGAGAAACCAAAGAAGTATGTTATGGGAGTACATGAGGACTTTCTGCCTTTTGCCTCAATTTTTCTGTAAAACTGAAACTACTCTGAAAAACTGAATTTATTAATTGTTTTTGAAAGACCATCTGAGACAATCATGAGACTTAAATATAGACTGGGAGGTGGAGGATATTAATAAATTACCCGCAATTTGTATTGAGTATGATGATGTTGCTGTGGTCATATATACTAAGAGGCCCTATCAGATGTATACAGAAGTATTTATGGGTATGATGGCATACCTAGATTTTGCTTTAAAATGCTCTAGGCAAAATGCTGTGTATGTTAGACAATTGGGTGGGAGTACCTGAAATGAGGTAGAAAAAATGTTGGGTGATGGAAACAAAGAGTTTATTTACTAGATTCTACGGCTTTGTGTATGTTTGAAAATTTCCATAATGAAAAGTTTTAAAGGTGTGTGGGTTGAAATAAAAGAACACAAAGGTTCCTTCTAGAGCCACATGTCTTTGACTCAGTAGCCTGATACACACCCAGCTCTTACTCAATGCGCATGTTGTGTAGGAGGCTGAGATTCCTCAATAATTAATAAAAGCATAACCTTCATCAATCTCTACCATTCACCCACAGGAACAGACTGTCATGGAATTTTGTCTGGGACCTCTGGATAAGTCAGCACTGGCTTTGGACACTGGATGTTTTCATAATCTCCCATTCCTTCAGTTCAACAGCAAGTATCACTGATGGGATGTTTGCAGACTGTAGTGCCACTATGACTTAACATTTCCTTTCAAATGATTACTTTTACATATTCGTGTCTTAGCCACAGCAATAACATTTTCCTCCTATAATCTATTGCAATCTGTTTCATCTTTGTACTTTACAGTTAATATAGTGGGAAATTGGTTTTTAAAGCAATAACATAAAACATTGATTCCCAAACACTTCCAAATTGTACAGACTTAACAAGTCTAAATAATGACAGACTGCTTCAAATAAATGTCTTTAGCAAAGGTGATTCTTCTGCTTCCATTGGGATGGAATTCAGATTCTCTACTAGAGTGTTAATTTAAATTAAATGTGGGCTAAACCTGCCTCAATACATAGTGAACTACAACCTCATTACTATATAAATCTGTAACCTTAACCTTAAATTATATTCTTGTAATAAGTAGTCACGTTTCAGCCAATCACAGCAACCAAGCATTGGCTGCCAAATGAATAGACAGTGTTCATATAAGCCTCTTCACACCTGTAACCAACTAAGCTGTTTCTATATGTCACTTCTGTTTTATGCCTATAAGTACTGTCTGCCTGCATTGTTGGGTGGCACTTCCTGAACCTTTTCTGGTTCTGGTTGATGGCCTAATTCATGAATCATTCCTCACTCAAACACTGCTAAACTTAATTTGCCTAAGGATTTTCATTTAACAAGAGTAAGTGGTATGAAGAGTTGAGAGAATTAAGTTAAAGCTAAGAGAAAATCCTAGGCAGCTGTTAAGGGATCAAACTTTAGTTTTCTGCATGTGTTTATTTACATTTAAATTTATTTAAATTAAATTAAATTAAAAGTTTGTTTCCTCAGTCACGTTAGCTACATTTCAAATGCTCATTAGCCACATGTGCCTAATGGCTGTATTGGAAAGAACACAGAGACAACATTTCCATAATCTCAGAAAGTTCTTGGGGACTCCACTGAGCTAGAACATTGTGGTTAAGAGTTCTGGAGTCAGAAAAAATTTCCACTAAACGCTCCTCAATCATCTAATCCCTGTGACTGTTGGTAGTTTACCTAACTTCTCTCTAATCATCATTCTCTCATCTGTGAAATGTGAGTGCCAACAGTATATACTTCACAGAGTAAGGGAGTGGATTAGGGAAATGATACATACAATAAAAAGCTTCAGCTATGATTACTGCTCCATGCACAAGACTTCCAAATTACAATAAAGAAATAAATGTAACCACTGCTCTCAAATAAATATTCACTCTAATAGAAGAAAATGGCATTAAAACCAATATAATATAATAGTATGCTATTTCGGATATAGGAATAATGCCATTTCTCAAAAGAGTCATCCACAAGGCCTTACAAAAGAGGAGATATTTGAATAGAGACTGAAAGGGTATGTAGGAGTTGACCAGGTACCAACATTGAGAAAACATTCCAAGCAGAAAGAAACAATGTGAGCAATGGTGTAATAGAACTAAATAGCCCAGTCCTCCTTTTAGCATGGAGAAGCTGGGACAAGAGCAGTACACCAACTGGGTAGGGACATGTTTAATATAAAGCAGTTTCAAAAAAAAAAATCAATAGTAAGCAAAAATTTCAGGATGTACTAGCAGACATGAAGCAATTAGCATTTTGTTCCTTTTCCAAAAATAGCTGTGCTCTCCCCCTCACTCAACATTAGGAATGTCTCTCTAGAGAATAACAGCTTCCAGCTGCTACCTCTCCATCAGCCACAGATTCACCAAAGGGAACCATGTTGATATAATTCTATGCACCCACAATCATAAACAAGGTTTGCGCTGAGAAGGGAAAACATCTCTTCAAGAAGTAAAAGAGAAAACAAGCATTTGGTATACATCTACCATGTGCCTGTCACTACCCTTAGAAGTGATGCCACATTTCACACTCTAAAGCCACTCTATGGAGTAACACTTCCATTTTTAAGAGTTCTAAGACTACTCTGCTCACAGTTTAAATAGCTTCCCAGGGTCTCATGGTGAGAAAACAAGTTGGCTTTGAATCGTACACTCATGCTCTTAGAAGTCACCCAGTTTATACTGCTGGACCTCAGCAAATTTTTCTCAAGGAAAAAAAAAAGACTCAAAAGCTGAGGTATAGTGCAGTGGTATGGTGTTTGCTTAGCATATGTGAGGCCCTGGGTTTGATTCCCAGCATGGCCAAAAAATAAGTAAATAAATAAATAAACTTAAAAATAAAGAAAAGTGAGATCCCCAAATATCCTACGTCCTCCTTTTCTCTCCACTTTGAACACACTGCTAACACACATCTATCATACCTGCAACACTAAGAGATTAGCAAGAGAGTATTTATAAGGCAAAGTACTACCTGTGGGAGACAACTGGGCCCCTGACAGGAGGGTACCCAGAATAATAATTAGGGACCTGGATTCCAGATTTGGTTATGATACAACTTCTTACATATCCATGAGCAAGTCATCTGCCGATTTCTGGGCCTGTGTTGCCCCAAAAGCAAAATATAAAGCCCAAGCCAAATGATAACCGGTGATTGCAATACTCCTAACGGAGTGAAGTTAGTATCAATTCAAAATTGTTTATTATAAATGTAGGATGGTAAATGTCATCTACATGATAACCACAAATATGTTTAAAAAAATACATAGGAGCCAGGCATGATGGTGCATGCTTGTAATCCCAGAACCAGCGGGTTGAGGCAGGAGGATCAAGAGTTTGAGGCCAGACAGGGCTACATAACTACACAGCTACATAACTACACAGCTACATAACAAGTTCAAGCCAGCCTAAACTAAACAGCAACACCCTGACTCGAGGAAAAAAAAAAAAAAACTCTAGGCTTAGGGTTAAAAAACCAAATGAACAAATAAAAATACATAAAAAGAAGTGAGAAGGGACTTCAAATGGTTCACTACAAAAAAGCCAACTAAATACAATAGAAGGCAGTAATGGAGGAAATGAGTGACAAAAAAAGTTATTATTTAATACAGAAGGAAACAAATAGCAAAATGGCTGACATCCTTCCTCATCAATAATTACTATAAATGTAAGTGGAAAAGGTAGACACAATAATTTTTTTAAAGTGGCCAACTCTGTTACCTATTACAAACTCACTTTAGATCCAAAGACAGAAATAGATTTAAAGTAAAGAAATGGAAAACGATATTTTATGCAAAGAGTAACTCTAAGAGACTTGAGATGACTATGCTAATATTAGACAAGAAACTTTAAGTCAAAACTCATCAAGGAGGCCAAATCCTTTCAATGGATTAAAAATAGTCTGTTCAAGAAATGGAGCTGGGGTAACTGGATTTCCACATCAAAAGAATGACTTTGGATACCTGCCTGATGTCATATACAAATACAAACTTAATATGTATAAAACCTAAATTAAGAGGTAAAACCATAAAAATCATTGACTAAAACATAAGGGTAAATCTGCATCACTTTAGTTTTGGCAAGAGATTCTTAGATACCAAAAGCACAATCAACAAAGAAAAAACATATAATTTGACTTTATAACAATTAAAAATTGTGCATCAAAAGGCATCATCAAAAAAGTGAAAAGATAACCTTACAGAATAGAACAAAGTATTTGGAAATCATATATCTGGTAAGGGTTTAATAACCAGATTATGTATAGAACTCTTACAACTCAACAATGAAAATACAAACAACCCTATTTAAGAGTGGGCAAAGAAGTTGGATATGTCTCCAAAGAAAATATAGAAATAACCAATAGGCATAATTAAAAGATGGTTATCATTAGTAATTAGAGAAATGAACATCAAAACTGTAACAAGATACTACCTCACACCTACTGGGATGGTTATAATTGAAAAACAAGGAAATAGCAGAGCAGTGAACACCAGCAACTCAGCTTCTCCAGGATAAGTATCTGAAGTCTGGAACTCAGTAGCTTGGAGAAGAATCAAAGTGAGAGGTGCTTAAGGAGAAGAAAAAAGGATTAAATGATACAGGAAAAAAATAGATCACATAATGGAAGAGAAAGGAGAACCTCTGCAGATTATGCCACTACTGGCAGTGGCTGGCCAGCCACCAGTCGGAAGACAAAGTGAAACTAAAAACTTTTTGCTCATGGATATCAGAGAACCTCATTGGGACAGAGAGAATCAGCAGCAGCTGGAATCAGCAAGGAAAACATGGAACACTGCTTCCAGAGTGGCCTTCCACACTCAACAGTTGGTGAGAGACCTTGGTACAGCACCTGCCACCACAACTGCAGAACAAGAACTGGCAGGTACACCATTGTAGGAAAGAGCTGAGTGTTTGAACGTGGGTTCCAGAGCAGCCCCTCGGCTAAAAGCCACACTCTACACTATCAAGTTCCAAGAGTGGACAAGGGAAGGACAGCCACGGGAGATGGTCAGCAGTTGGAGAGCAGGCTCAAGGAAGTCCTGATGAGGAGCTGGGGCTGGTGACATGGACCTGGCTCAGCAGTCAGAGGCCAGATTCAGCCTGACTTACACAGCACTGGAAGGTCACATTAGCATCCTGTTCTCACTGTATGGTGATGTCTGCATCCAGCACCACTCTGGGGCGGACTGCCACTTTAGACCTCCAGCATGAACACAGATATGTCTTGGCTTGAGCTCTGCTCCTTAATCCCAGGCTGAGGAAAAAAGCCATGTGTCCAAAACAATAAAAAATTTATTATTTTTCATTTTATTGTATTAATTTTTACTGTTTCTTTTTTGCTGTTTTCTGCCTTCTGTTCATCCCTCCCATTTTATATTATTTTCTCTTTCTTTATGAACATGTCTGTTTGTGGGCTTCTTTTCCTCTTGCAGTCTTCTTCCAATACAGTTTATAAAGGGTAACATAATTCACTCTTGTCCTTTTATATCCCAGCTACTTTTGTCCATATATTTTCACCTGTCTTCTTTCTCCTGTTTCTTATTCTTTTTCAATTTTCTTTTCTTTCTTCTCCCCCATTCATTTGTCTCTCTTTAACATTTTCTCTAATTTTATATCAGTCATAGAATCTTTTCCCATCCCCATTTCTCACTACAGATTTTGTACCCACTTTTCCCTGTTATCTCCATCTAAATATACAACATACCTTTACCATCATTAGGATCCTTTGACTCCTTCCTACTTCCACCTTCCTTTATCACATACCAGAAGACTTAAAAAAAAAAAAAAAACTTGTTTTTCTTCTCTGTCCCCTCTCTGTCATGGGCCACTTCCCAATGCTCTGAGCTTTAGATAATTAATTCAATAAAATTACTGTGGAATGCTGTTTTTCACCATTAGAAGACACATAGCCTTCATATTTAGTGCATATTAACTTTGGGTCTATAGTTGGCTGTTATAACCATGGATTTCTTCTCAAGGATAAAGGGAGACCCAAAACAGGGTCTCGTGGTATGTTATTTATCAACTAGCCCTGATAGACACCACTGTAATGGATTAGCTTGTTACTACTCAGCTGATTAAATTGCATAGGAATAATCCTGACTCAGAGGACAATTTCATGCCAGCCAATCTCTCTGTCAATTCTACCATCACACCCAGAGAGAGGTACAGCAAGAGTTCCTAACCCAAGAACTCACACTGGATCAGACTCTGCAAGAATGCCTGCAATCTGATGGAAAGAAGTCCTGAGTATGTGTTAGCTTCAGTATTGCAGTGGAAGATCAGAGAAGTTATTGAGGTGTGAGCACTCAGACTCTCTGGCTAAAAAGCTACTTGGGAATCACATATGCAATGTCTCGTTGGAATATTCAATCTGTGCTACCATCGGACATCTTACAGGTTTAAGTTTTTGTATGTTTTGTTATTTAGTAATGTGGAGTTCTGTTAGGTTCTTTTATGGTTTCTTGTGTTTATTAGGTTGTTATTTTGTGTATTTGTTCTTTCATTGGTGCTGATTTAATAAGTATCTAGGTGCTCTACTTCATCTCAGCTCCCTATCTAGTTTCTTCACTTTTAAACTCCGAGACAATATTATTAACATATTTTTTATTCTTTTTCCAAACATGTAAACTCCTCCTCCCAATTTTTTTTTTGTGGGTACTGGGGGTCGACCTCACGACCTCGCACGCCAGCAGGCGCCCGTGCCGCTGAGCGATATCACCGGCCCTTTTCTCGGATGTGGGTACCGGGAGTCGAACTCAGGATGTCGTGCTTGCCAGGCAGGCGCTTACGCCGCTGAGCTATCTCATCGGCCTCCCAAGTTTTTAAATTCCCCATATTTAGCTCCCTCACACTCACCCCTATCTTCTCTAGTATTAACCCTCGATCTTCCCCTTCCTAACCTTTGGCTCTTCCATATCTTACCTAGCTTATTGTCCTTCTATGAGCAGGTTCTGATAACCACACAGCTTCCCTCAATGACAAAGTAAACTTCTTTCGTCCTAGATCTCACCCTTGCCCCCACAAATATCCTCTGAAAACTCTCAACTCAATTAAAAGTACACAAATAGAATCAGACCCAACATCAACATTTTCTTCTCATCTACCACTTTGCCCCCTCCAAACCTCCCCCTTAATGGCTAATATTCCTCATCCAACTACCTCCTATTCTCCCCACTCCACATCACCTATCTCATTACTGAGCAAACACAAATAAACTGTCATAATGGCCACAGAGAATAGACAAGGGGAAAAGAGTAACTACAAGGACTATTATATAGAAGTGCTGTAAGACTGAAACTCTGGAGGCTGTTATATCCAGAAGTAATTCTTTTGGCAAAACATAGAGACAGAGTCCAAATCACTTAAAGCAAATACCAGAAGGAGTAAATACTAGCACTGGATATACAAAGCTGAAAATTACTCACAGGGAGGCAACGCCCTACTAAAAATCTCCATATAAGCCACAAGCTCTTCCCACTTCTCTGGTTCTCAACATGCAGAACCAACACCCTAAAAAAGGAGGAAAAAAATACACACACACACACACACATAAACAAATAAACACAGATACACATAGGAGCATGGGGAAGCAAGGAAACAAAAAATCCCTGAATTCTCCCAACTCTCCCAAGGCAGAGGAAGTGGTCACAAAGGGAGATGAAAACAAATACCAGGGGCCGGTGAGATGGCTCAGCGGCGTAAGCGCCTGCCTGGCAAGTGTGAGGTCATGAGTTTGACTCCCCGCACCCACATATGAAAAAAGGGCCGGTGATATCGCTCAGCGGCACGGGCGACTGCTGGCATGCGAGGTCCTGAGGTCGACCCCCGGTACCCACAAAAAAAAAAAAAGAAAAGAAAAGAAAACGAATACCAGGTAGCAGAAATCTATGCAAAGATCATAGAAGGGATAAAAAAAATAGATGAGTTCAAACAGGAAATGAAGCAAAAGGTCACAACAATTTTATTCAATATGCCCATAGTGAATTTCAGGGAAATAGGTAAAAACCTAAATGAGCTAACCCAAACACTTTAAAACTTGAATGACAGGTTCAATAAAGATATGGAATCCTCAAAAAGATGTCAGACAGAAATAATTCAAATTAAAAAACTGTATAGAATTCATAAATTGCAGAAATGACCAATGTAAGCATAGACTGTCTGATATTGAGAACAAAATAGTGAATTATAATAAAAAGCTGAAAGAAGCCAAAAAGAAAATAAAAGAATCAGAGATTAGGGCCGGTGAGATGGCTCAGCGGCATAAGCGCCTGCCTTGCAAGCGCGAGGGCCCGAGTTCGACTCCCAGAACCCACATACGAAAAAGGGGCCGGTGATATCGCTCAGCGGCACGGGTGCCTGTTGGCGCGTGAGGTCCTGAGGTCGACCCCCGGTACCCACAAAAAAAAAAAAAAAAGAATCAGAGATTATACAAGTGACAATAAAAAGACCACTCTACGGCTCATTGGATTCTGAGAAAAACTAGAAGACAGCACAAATAGATTTAATAACATGTTTCCAGAAATCATAGACAAAATTTCCCACATATAAGAAAAGAGTTTAAAATACAACAAAGCAACACTTATGGAATACCAAACAAATATGATGAAAAAAGAAGCTCACCAAAGCATATCCTTACTAAATTACCAGATATCCAAAAATAAAAACCCAAGAAATTTACAAGTAGCCAAAGAAAAACAAAAAAATCACATATAAAGGTAAACCAATTAGAATCATAGCAGACTTCTCAACACAAACCCTAAAGGTCAGAAGAGCTTGCAGTGAATTATTTCAAGGCTAAGAGCAAAACTCTTCCACCCAGATAAATGTATCCAGCAAAGCTATCCTTCAAAATAGATGGAGAAATAAGGTATTTCCTTTAAAAGACCAGCTCAAAATATATATGAGTGCTAAACCAGCTATTGAGAAAAATATGTAAGAATATTCTACATGGAAATAATGAAATGGACAGAGCTAAAAACACAGAGGAAATAAGTGAGGTCAATGGATAAACAGCAACGAAAACCGTCAGTAAAGGGAAAACAAAAGGTTCAACAGATACAGCTGGCAATGACAGTAAATAACCAACACATCTCAGTAATATCTCTCAATGTCAACAGCCTCAACTCTCCAATCAAAAGACACAGATTGACAGACTGGATCAAAAAACAGAATCCAGCAATCTGCTCCATTCAATAAATTCCTCTAATCCAAAAAGATATTCATAGACTAAAAATTAAAGGATGGAAAACAACATTCCATGCACCAGAACAAAACAAACAAACAAACAAAAAAAACAAGCAGGGGTAACAATTTTAATACCACACATGGTAAACTTCTAGCAAAAATTCATTAGAAGAGACAAAGAAGACCACTATATACTAGTTAAGGGAAAAATCCAACAAAAAGAAGTAACATAGATAAACATATATGCACCGAATGATGGAACACCTATCTTCATAAAAAAAAACTGTTGAAATTAAATGATCAAATAAACACCAATACAATCACAGTAGGGGATTTTAACACCCCACTTTGGCAAAGAGACACATCAACTAAACAAAAAAGAAAAAAAAATAAAGAAATTTCAGAGCTGAGCCACACCCTTGAACATATGGACTTAATAGATAGATACATAGTATTCCACTCCTCTACAACAGAGTATACATTCATACAACCCAATAACAAGCAGTGAAATTGACACAATAATAAAGAATCTACCAACTAAAAAAGCACAGGAACTGATGGACACTGCTGAATTCTACAAAACCTTTAAGGATATTATATCACCAATATTCCTCAAGCTCTTCAAAGAAACTGAAAGGGATACGGTACTTCCAAATTCATTTATGGAAGCCAGTATCACCCGAACCCAAAACCAGTTGGGTTCTTAAAAAAGAAAACCTTAGGCCAATCTCCTTAATGAACATACATGCAAAAATCCTCAGCAAGATATTAGCAAATAGAATGAAGTGCATTATCAAAAAGATCATACATCATGATCAAATGGGTTTCATCCCAGAGATGCAAGGATGGTTTAACACACATAAGTCAACAAATGTAATATATCACATAAACAGAAACAAGGACAAAAACCATATGATCATATCAATAGATGCAGAAAAGCCTTTTGACAAAATCCAGGGCCGGTGAGATGGCTCAGCGGCTTAAGCGCCTGCCGGGCAAGCGCGAGGGCCCGAGTTCGACTCCCAGAACCCACATACGAAAAAGGGGCCGGTGATATCGCTCAGTGGCACGGGTGCCTGCTGGCGCGCGAGGTCCTGAGGTCGACCCCCCGGTACCCACCAAAAAAAAAAAAAAAGACAAAATCCAATAACCTTCATGATAAAAACCTTGAAGAAAACAGGTACAGAGGACCATACCTGAATATGATAAAAACTATTTATGACACACCAGAGCCAGCATCATACTAAGGAGAAAAAATAAAGCATTTCCCCTAAAATCAGGAACAAGACAAGGATGTCCACTATCACCTCTTCTATTTAACATAGTATTTGATACAGTAGCCAGAGCAATTAGGCAGGAGAAAGAAATACAACGGATATATATATGAAAGGAAGAACTCAAATTATCATTATTTGCAGATGACATGATACTCTACATAGAAGTCTCAACGCCACCAAAACACTCTTAGAATTAATAACCAACTTTAGCAATGCAGCAGGATACAAGATCAACATACAAAAAATCATTAGAATTTGTGTATATCAATAATGAGTGGGGTAAGGAAATTATAAAAACAATACCATTCACAGTAATTTCAAGAAAAATGAAATACTTAGGAATTAACCTAACCAAGGAAGTGAAAGACCTCTACAAAGAAAACCACAGTATTCTAAAAGAGGAGATTGAAGAGGACATCAGAAAATGGAAAGATGTCCCCTGCTCCTGGATAGGCAGAACCAATATTGTCAAAACAGCCATACTCCCAATACTGTTATATAGACCCATTGCAGTAGCAATCAAAATACCAACAGCATACTATATAGATCTAGAAAAAACAATCCTAAAATTCATATGGAACCAGAAGACACCCAGAATAGCAAAAGCAATTTTGGGCAACAAGAACAAAGCATTAGGCATAGCAATACCTGACTTCAAGCTACACTACAAAGCAATAGTGATAAAAAAAAACCACATGATACTAGAACAAAAACAGATACGTGGATCCATGGAACACAACTGTGGGCACAGAAACTTACCCAGACATGTTCAGCTATTTGATCATTAAGCAATCAAACAATAACAAATGCTGGCAAGGCTGTGGTGGAAAAGGAAGCCTCCCTCATTTTTGGTGGAAACATAAACTAATACATCCATTATGGAAATCAGTATGGAGATTTCTCGAAGAACTGAAATTAGAAATTGCATATGACCCAGCTATCCCCCTGCTAGATATCTTCCCTGAAGAGCTTAAGACAACTTACTACAGTGATACACACATACCAATGTTTATAGCAGCACAATTAGTACTAGCTAAATTCTGGAAGTGGCCTGTATACCCATCAACAGGCAATTGGATAAAGAAAGTATGGTATCTATATATAATAGAATACTACTCAGCTATAAAGAATAACAAACTTGAGATTTTGCAGTAAAATGGATACACCTGGAAAATATAATGTTGAGTTAAATAAACCAGACACACAACATTAAATACCATAAAGTATCTTTAATTTGAGTAAGGCAAAGCACAAACAAAGAGCATAATAAAGGACAGATAAAAGGGGACAAGTGGATGGATCTCTTGTGATAGGGAAGTGGTCCAAAGGAACAAGGATGAGGGGTGAGGAGGTGGGGAAGAGGAAATAAGTAGAATAAAGATATGACATGTACAGGAACCTAATAACTTCAATTGATGTAAACACTATGTGCCATAACATGAACTAAGATTAATAATATCAATAGAAATAAAAAACAGGATAGGGGAATTCGAGGAAGAGGGATGGACGGGGAGGGAAGGGGAAGGGTATTTTAAAAAAGAAGCAAGCTGTAGTAGGTACATGCAACCACTCCCCAAGGTGACCGTGAACTGCATGAACTGCAAACATGTACTAATAAAATTAAAAATTTAATAATAATAATAATTAAAAAACAAAACATACACAAACAAGAAATAACAAGGAAATAGAGAAAATGGGGCCCTTATTCATTGTTGGTAGGAATGTGAAATGGTATAGCTATTATAGAAAACACTTTGGTAGTTCCTTTAAAATAATTTAATGTAGAAACTTAACACATGACCCAGGAATTCCACTCTTAGGCCTATACCCAAAAGAACAAAAAACAGGATTCAAACAAAAACCTGTAAACAAATGTTCACGGCACTGCTATTCACAACAGCCAACATGTGGGAACAATGCAAATGCCTACTCATAGATGAACGGATACATATGTGATATATACATATAAGGAATATTTATTATTTAGCAATAAAAAGAAGGAATACACTAATACATGCTACAACATGGTTGAATCTTGGAAATATCATTCCACTTCCATGAAAAATCTAAAGTAGGCAAAGTCAATGCAGTCAGATAAATAGAATAGAGGTTACTAAGGTCTGAGTGGGAAAGGAATTGGGGAGTTGTTTGTTTAAAGAGTTTCTATTTGGGATGGTGAACAAATTTTAGAAACAGTAATGACGGTTTTACAAAATTTTGGATTTAATTAATGCCACTGCCCTGTCGACTCACATATGGTCAAAGTCAGCCATTTTATGTTATACATACTTTCCCTAGATAAGATTTTCCCCTAGTAATATTTTCCCAGTCTACCCCAGAGCCCATGCCTACTATGTATGACATCACAGCACTCTCCAGCTCAACCTCTGCAATAGCTTCCACATATGTAAAACATGAACAATAGTTCCAGCCCTACTTCTCTCATCTTTGTTGTCAGAATCAAATTAAATAGGAAATGTGATAAGACCTTCTAAACTGCAAAGGGCTGAAGTCAGATACCATTATTATATTAGAGATTTAAACATAACCCCTTATTAAGTTGGTCTTTAGTGCTGTGCAATAAAATGTTTGTCTCCTCGTATCTAATACTTCAGACAAACTTCAATTGTACTGTCAACTTTCAGTGACACTACTCCCTGTAGTTTGTAAAACACTGCACTTGACCTGACTGATAAGGCTCTCATCAGACTGGTTTTGGCTACAACTTTTCCACTTAATAACATAATTCCTTTCAGTGTATCTTGCACATGTTTGTCACAAAGATTTATTCAACGATGATCGCTGAACACTGCTCAAAAGGAAAGGAAAAGGGGCCGGTGAGATGGCTCAGCGGCGTAAGCACCTGCCTGGCAAGCGCGAGGGCCCGAGTTCGACTCCCGGAACCCACATACGAAAAAAGGGCCGGTGATATCACTCAGCGGCACGGGCACCTGCTGGTGCGCGAGGTCCTGAGGTCGACCCCCGGTACCCACAAAAAAAAAAAAAAAAAAAAAAGGAAAAAAAATATTGCGGCTGCCAGCTCTTTTTCAGAGGGGCTAAAGAGAGTTGCCACATGGCACAGGGTGCCAGGAAGCACTGTGAGGTGGACAAAGTAGCTGTGGTATCCAGCTCTAGAAGGGGCTCCCAGACTAAGACCTACCACAGACAAAACAGCTTCCAGAGCGGGTCCTCCAGCCTTTTCAGCTCTGCTGAGCAGTATGTTTTAGAAAATCTCTTAAGAGAAATGTTATTGTGGTATGTGTGACAGTTAACTGATTATGTCAACTTGAGTAAGAATTGCCCGACTAAATTCTCCAGCATAGTTCTGTATGTGGCTGAAGGGATTTACTGCAGACAGAAGACCCACCCTAGGGCGGCTGGTCACCTGAATGATAAAGGGAAACAAAGAAGGAAGGCTTGCTTCAGTTTTTTTGGAGGAGCTTCCGTCTTTGCCTTCGCCTTGGACATCGTCTTCAGCCTTCCATTGCAGACTCTTCAGCCTCCAGCTCAGACTCTTCAGGCTTCCATCGCAGACCCTTCGCCCTCCTGATACAGACTCGCACGGGACTCTACAGTGAGCTCCAGGCCTTCGACTGGATCCTTCACTTCTCCAGTATGCAGACAGCCCTTTTGCACTCCTACACACCTGACTCTGTGGGCGGCCATTGTAAGCCAATCTTGCAAATTCTTATATATTTGTATATCTTCTATTATATCTGTTTCTCTAGTAAGCACTGACTGATATAATTATGTACTGGAAACATGTACCAGAAAAAAAGGAAGAGGATCAAGAGATGAATGGGAGGAAGGGAGGGAAAAGAAAGAGGATGACAAAGGATTAAGATGTATTATGTACATGTACCAATTCCCCACAAGAAATGTAAACATCATGTACTAGAAACATGTACTAATAATTAAAAAAAAAAAAACTAAAGATTTAAGGTTGAGGTAAAGTAAGTATTTTTTAAGAAATTGGAGCTGGGTTAGTGGCACACACCTGTGATCCTAGCACTCAGGAGGCTGAGGCAAGAGGACTATAAATTCACCTGACTCTGTGGGCGGACATTGTAAGCCAATCTTGCAAATTCTTATATATTTGTGTATCTTGCATTAAATCTGTTTCTCCATTAAGCACTGATACAGTATGTGACTAAAATCTTAAAATATCATGCACTGTCATCAGGAAAATCTTTTAAAAACAAGAAGGAACATTCCCAGAAGGCAGCAGAAACCAAGTTTCATTCAAGTCTGCCTCAATACCTAACTCTCAGCAATGGGGAAATTAAAAATATCACCAGACTTATCCCAAACTACCTCATCCATGCTTATGCCTGGTTACTATTTGCTTTAGATATGAGCAGCAAACATTTATAGAGCACTTACTATGTGCCAAGAACTGTCTTAAGTATTTTGTATATATTAATGCATGTAATTTTCAAAACAACTCTACGAAGTAGAGACTATCATGACTATGATTCTACAGATGAGAAAATTGAGGCACAGAGAAATTAACTGACTTGTTTCCAGGAAGTGAAGGAGCTGCAAAGTAGTCTAGCTTTAGAATTACGTTGTTATCACTTTGTAATATAGCCTTATTTCTCTATTCTACGAACTCTCCCTACACTCTTCAGTCACTTGGTCTTTGATTTATCTTTAAGTTCATTAAAGATATATAGACGTCTTAGCCAGGCATGGTGGTGCATATCTGTAATCCCAGTCCTTTGGGAGACTGAGTCAAGAGGATCACCTAGGCAGCTTAGTGACTCAGCAAGATCCTATCTCAAAATTAAAAAAAGAAAAAAAAAAAAGGTCTGGGGATGTAAAGTGAAGGCCTTGGGTTCAGTCTTTGCCACTGCAAAACATATACATATATATATATATATATATATATATATATATATATATATCTTGAAAGATTTCCTAGATAAGACTTTCATATCTGTAGAGACTTCCTCTTTTATGATTCCTTCAAGTCACCGAGCATTCCCTTATAGCCAATCATAGGCCTAAAAATCAGGACCCAGAAACAGCCTAAGTCCAACCCCTGCCTTGTAGTAGCCAATTCTGGTGAAGGAGAGTCACATGGAACAAGTGGGATTGAGTGCAGTAATTCTGACAGTGGGAAAGGTGCCAGCAAAAGGCTTCCTAGAGGAGGGAGGACTGGATGCAGAGTTAAGAGTTTACCAGGAAAGTAGGTCAAGGAAGAGTGCTTCAGGCAGAAGGAACTAGGTGCAAGTCAGTGCAGTGGGAGGGCCCATCATGATAAGGATAAGGGGTAAGGCTTCAGAAGCAGCATGGCTAGCACTCATGTAGTACTCCTCGCTCACGTCTCCCTACCATCACATTAGCAGCCTTGAACACGGCAGAAAGGAAGCTCCAGGGGTAAAGGCAGTCATGGTCACCATGCACTCCCAGCATTGAGCACAGTACCTCTTAGAGAGTCCCTTGCACCTAGTATACTTTGTGATTTATAATTCTAATTCATGACTTTGTTGACATGAAACATTAAAATTCTACTATTAGAATTCTGGAAGGACTGAAAAGAACAGAAATGTAATTTTCACTGGCACTGTCCCTAAGAGTAGCTTTTCACTTTTGTAAGCACTATACAACTAGCAAAGCTTTTATTTACCTTATGTAAAGAGATCCTGGCCAGGCATGGTGATGCACACCTAAATCCCAGCTCTTGGGAGGCTGAGGCAGATCTGCCATGATTTTGAGACCAGCATGAGCTACATAGTGAGTTCAAGGCCAGCCTGAACTACATGGTGAGACCTTGTCTCAAAAGGTCAAAAAAAAAAATACTGATAATACTCTTGTTAGTAAGGTACTAAGCTTAGAGAAGTGACATAACCTAAGGTTACTAGCTAAGTCCAAACCATATGGATCCAAAAATAGTGCTTTTTCTACTATGCCACAACTTGAAAATCTGGAGAGGCCAGGCCAAGGTCTCACTTGCCTTTGACCTTCCTACATGCCCGGGGGCCTTTCTCCCAACTCACTTCTCACTTCTTAGGCAATCCCAAGAATAAACACCAGCCAAAAATTCAGTATGAGAAGTCTGCTATCTACAGGGAAAGGTTTAAAATCTAAATCTTGGGGGCGGTGAGATGGCTCAGCGGCTTAAGCGCCTGCCCGGCAAGTGCGAGGGCCCGAGTTCGACTCCCGGAACCCACATACGAAAAAGGGGCTGGTGATATCGCTCAGCGGCACGGGCGCCTACTGGCGTGCGAGGTCCTGAGGTTGATCCCCCGGTACCCACAAAAAAAAAAAAAAATCTAAATCTGCAGCCACCGCCCCCTACATGTGACACTGCCTATACTCCCTTTTTTTAAATCATACTTTCAAATCATGTAACTGATTTGTTTTTCATCCATTTCTCCAAAGATAATTCAAGTTCTTTGGAAACAGAGATTACTGTCTTTTGCCCACTGCTCTTTCCTCAGTATCTACAAAAGTGCTTGGTACATAGTAAGTGCTCAGTATGTATCGATGAAATGAATGAATGAACTCTCTTGCCTGAAAAGTGAGGCCCTCCACAATATGAATTGCAGTCTCTCTCATCTCCAACTTATCTCAAGGTCCTTGCAACATACTTTCTTGAATTCCCACCCCTACCCACTTGTCTTATCCCCATCTAGGTTCAGCTAGAGCACACTTCTTTCAGAAGTCTTCACTGATCACTCCAGCCCCCATTAACTTCTCTTTCCACTAAGCTTAACAGTATCAACCCTCTGTGCACATGTATGGCATCTCTCAAGTGTAGCCCTACCTTGTCTGTCTGTCTGTCTGTCTCTCTCTCTCTCTTCTCTCTCTCCCTTCCTCTGTTCTCCTGTTTTCTATTTATCCCTCAATGCTTCTGTTCCAGTGTGTGGTATATAGCAAGTGATCAACAAATACTGATTTGATTCAGTGACCTGCTTATGATAGAAAATGTCAAATCATAGTTCACATAAATGAAGAAGAACTGTGCTTGGTTCTTTCAGAGATCCAAAACATGACAGTGTTATGATGTGTTAAAAGCTATAGAGTCGGGTAGCATAGGTTAGAATCCAGGATTCACCATGTATGAGCTGTTTGATTACAAGTAAGTTTTAAACTCCATGCCTCAGTTAACTCAGAGGCTCATTACAAGTACTGAGATATACATGCAAGTATGCAGCCTATTACACAGAATAAAGTCTTGCCAAATATTAGCTATTACTGACACTGACTACATTTAAAGAATAGGTCTCTGTAAAAAAAAAACTACATGGTTCCTTATAGAATGCTGAATAATATATTCTAAAACTGTGGGACTGGAGATGTGACTCAGAGGTAGAACACTTGCCTAGCACATGGGAGGTTCTGGAGTCAATCTGCAGCACCACAAAACAATAAATAAATAAAATAAAATTGACTGTGATAACAGCTTCACAACTGCAAATATACTAAAAACACTGAAGGGTATACTACAAATGGGTGAATTTTATGGAATGTGAATTATATCCCAATAAAGCTATTTCAAACAATAATCTCCCCAAAAGAAGAGGCCTTGCATCTACAGACAAGTTAAATCAGAATCCAGAACAGTAAAGGACCTGTCCCCAAAGGCAAGTTACTGCTACATTATTTGCCCAAAACCCACAGATCCCTGGGATTCATTTTGTTTCTTGGGAAAGGCACAATCTTTGTAGTACCCTGGAGAAGAGGTGAGGGTCATCAAGCTAAGCACGGAGCTGACAGTGAAAAGGTTACCAAACGGGAACAAGGATGAAGGGGGACAAAAACAGATCACCTCTCATCTCAGAGCAAAAGCAGACTGTCTAAGGCTACTCAGAAAGCATTTTGGCATGATCAAAAAGAAATTAAACAGGCAGTGCTGGACGAAAAGCCCCCAAAGGCAAGCTCGACATGAAAAACAAGGGAAAAATAAATGGAAAACAACAGGCTGGCCAAAAGAGGACAAGTCCCTAGGGATTCTCAGAAAGCTCCAACTTGTTCTTCCAATTCTTTCTCTCATCTATGAGGGATCATAATAGCATTTGGTAATCTCAGGAAAAAAAAACCCATGGCAGAGAAGACTTTCCCTGTTTACTTCTTTGCATCAATGTCACCAGTAACAAAGCATCCAAATGCCACTTGACCTGGAGTTGAGAGTGATTTCCCCAAGGAGAAATCTGCCAAGTGCCTCCCACTCTGTTCAGTTAAATACTTGGAAAGTGAGGTGAAATGCATATGTATACAACTTATGAGAAAGGGCTAAATGAATGAAAAATAAAGAAGCTGGTGCTTATTTGAGTCCTAGTAAATACTAAGAAGGAGTTATAGAAAGGAGAGAAGAGAATGGATTTCAAGGATTTCATTGTCTTCCAACTTTAAAAAATGGTCATCCTCCACCAGTTATATCAAACCTGCAGCTTGCCATTTCTTGCCCTACTTTTAAATATTATAATAAAAATTTAAAGGAAGTTTTATTGCTCACATTTATTGCTCACATTAATTATACTATATATTTTATATGTGACCCTGACAATCCTTCTTTACTCAAAAAAAAAAGTATAAAAAATGACAGGCTGCAGCTTTCCCTAGTATCACCACCCCCTCTCATTTGCATTATTTTAAAAGTAAAGATACTATTTTGCCAGACTGTCACATAGGAGACATACAATAAATTTCTTGAATGAAAAAAATGGAGTTTGTTATTCTTCAATTAAATTCCATATTCTACCATCATTTGACCATACCTATGCCTAGAAAGACCTTCCTACCAGACAAAAAGCTCTAACAGCACCAAGAAAACATCAGTATAATAGTATTTAAATGGGCCCTTCAAAATATATAGCAAGAAAGGACACTTATCTAGGACTCTGGAGAACTAGCTTTCTAGTCCAGTTTTGTTGATAGCTATATGCATCCTTGAGCAGGCCCCCCAGCCCTCAAGCTCCCTCTATGAAATATAAGGTATTTGAACTAGATCAATAGTTCTCAACTTCCTGGAGGGCACTTGGCATGTTGTGGAGCTGCCTGCTTGGCACAGTGATTGGGGGAACACTACTGATACTTATTGCAGAGTACATACGAACAGGAAGGAAACTAGACATAATACCCAGGACAAACACAATAAAGGACAATCTTGTCCAATTACAAGAGCATATTATTCGCCCTCCTCTCAGGAAAAAAAAACTGGACAAAATAATTAATATCTTACCCAGCATGGTGGCACATGCCTGTCATCCCAGCTCCTCAGGAGGCTGAGGTAGGAGGATCACAAGATCAAGGCCAATCTGGGAAACATAGCAAAACTCTATTATCAAAATAAAATTTTACAGAGATTTGGGGTATAGCTCAGTTGTAGTGCACTTGCCAAGTATGCACCAGGCCCTGGGTTCAATCCTAGTACAAAAAAAAAAAAAAAGTCATCAATCCCTAGAATTCTTTTCCATAGGCCAATGTAACAAAAAAATAAATAAATAAATACTACCACATTGTTATTGTCCTATCAACTACAAAGTGATAGAACAGTCATCTTTTGCATGGTAAATGAAGAACAAAGGGGAAAGAAGGGAATTATGTTACATTTCATTTACTAAAATGTCTGATTAACAAAACCTCTTACAGAACTCAGCATAATGAGATCTGAATCTGGCAGTGAACCTTACAACTTAAGTCAGTCTCTCTCCCTCTCCCTCTCTCCCCCTCTCTCTCTCTCTCTCTCACACACACATACACACACACACACACACACACACACACAGAGGAGGAACTTTATTAACTGCAAACAGATGTTCCGTTAATTAACAAGCATTCATTTAAAAAAATCACAAACAGTAAATTCCATTAGACTCTATTGTTCACATTTGAAAACCAAGTACGTCTGAGTTAGGGGTAAGTACTAAAAGGTTGGGAAAGTGTTCGCAGAACAGTGAGGTGTTCACTCTGCTGGTTGCATGTGTTTGGGGCCAATAAAAGAACATGAGTGGTTGTTTATCAGTTTCATCCCAAGAGTCAAGAGGGTGGAGTTGGAGAAGATTTTCTTATAAACTTAATTTACTACTTTTAATGCCTGCTCTGAAAATTTTCCCACAAATCTGCATTATGTACTCTGCCTCGTAGACTAAAAACAATGAATTCTTTGTTCCTATGATTTGTCAACTCCAAGGTAAATCAGTTGGATTAAAAATTCTATTTCCAAGGACTTAACCACAAACTACTGTGAACCAGCAATTAACTTACTGATATAACAGCAAGAGCCAGGGAGAGAACATCAAAGCCTAAGAGAAGGGCCAAAATCCAAATAGACTTTTTGAGATGGCTTTGAGAAAAAATAGCTTTTCTGGACACAAATTGTGATGCTATCCAAATCCATTGTTAATCAAAGCTGAATTTAACCCCTTCCTGAAACTAGACAATAGATTATAGTGAATAAATCATCTCCTTTTAAGGATTTATTTAAAAAAAAAAAAACAGTTATTCTCTGTGGCAGAAAAGGCAGACTTCTGTGGTTAGCCCCACCGTGACAGCAACCTCCCTGAATATAGTGTGCAGTTCCAGAAACTGAAAAAGCCTGAATCTGCGCTAGTTTTTGCCAGAGGCCTCCCTAGGCTAGTATCCAAATTTTAGGGTCCAATGTTTCAAAAAAAGGCCAAACCCAGTACTGAACAATCATCCTTACTGTTTAGCAGTATCTTGCTTCTAAGAATATTTTGCTACCAGAAAATTCTCATATGTACTGGGAAAGCTCATATCCATATTTGGTTCTGATGAATCCAACACTTACCTTGCCACCCACTAGCTGATGTTTCCGGGCCAATGTGTCTGCAACTGTTATTTTAACCATTACCAACCTACATAGCCGTTGTTAAAGGCCAGTTGTGTGGGTCAGTTTATTTTCTAAATTCAATAAGAAAGGGGAGGGGCAACAACATCTTGTCTCCATCTAACATTTGCAAAGGGTAGAATATAAGAAAAACTGAGATGAGCGCTCCCAATGAGTAACAAAGACAAGTAAAACATGATCCCTGCCCTGGAGGGGCTCATAATTAGGGTAGAGACTTTGAATAATTACAATACCATGTGATGAATGCAATCAAAGGTACTGGAAGTATAGAAGAAGGGTCATCTGACTATCTTTGGGTGCCATGCTGAAAGCTTCCCAGACAGAAGAAATTTGAACTGGAGCTTGAAGAATGCATAAATTTGCCAAACAGAAAACGTGTGAAGGGCATGGCAGGCAAATGGAATAGCGCAGGCAAAGAATGGAGTTTTAAGCGAAAATGGGGCACAAGAATGGGGACTATTTCAGGAAACAGTAATTCAGTAGGCAGGAGAGGAGGATATATATGGGAGGAAGGAAAACCTTAAGAGGTGGGCTGTGGTCAGAATATATGTGGTCTTATGTGCACAAAGAAATCTGGCATTAGAAGCTGGGCATGGTGGCACACACCTGTAATCTCAGTACTCTGGGAAGCTGAAGCAAGAGGATGGCAAATTCAAGCCCAGCCCAAGCAACTTAGCAACTTAGCAAGAGCCTGTCTCAAAACAAAAATTTTAAAAAGGACTGGGGGTGTAGCTCAGTGTGAGGGCCCTGCATTCAACATCAAGTACCACAAAAAGCAAAAAAGAAAAGAAAAGTAAATTTGCTATTAGGGGCTGGGGCTGGGGCTCAGTAGTACAGCACTTATGCATGAGGCCCTGAGTTTGATCCTCAGCACCACCCCAAAAAAATAAAGTAAATTTTAAAACTTTGGCATTAATTCTTAGCAAAAATAGTGGAACAACTGAATTTTCAAGCTAAGAGTGAAAGGGATTCATCCATTCAACAAGTATTTACTCGGTGTCTGATCTGATTTGTTTTTTTAGGACAATACCCAGGCAACAGGGACAAGAATGCTTTAGAGTAGCCATACATGTTCATAGAAAAAAATTCAACCTGTACACAAGGGTATGAGTTGAAAATGCTAATCTCTCTCCCCACTTTCCTGCACCAACTATCACTACCCTAGCCACCTTTGCCTCTAGTTTCATTGCCTCACAGTGCCCAAGAGTTGAGTATCACTCATAGAAAACAATTTCACTTAACGTAGCATCAATAAGAATAAAATACAAGTAAATTTCGCCAAGGAGGCTGTGATGGTTAATCTTGATTGTCAACTTGATTAGTTTGAAAGATATCCAGGAAATCAGAAAAGAACACTTCTAGGTGTTTCTGCGTGGGTCATGGGTGCATGACCTTGGGAACTATATCTGATCTCTCCTCTTTGGCTCTTCCTCAGCTCCATGCTTCCTGGCTGCTATGAGGTGGTCATCTTTCCTCCACCACTCCTTTGGCTATGATGTTTCTGCCTTGCACTCAGCTGAACATGGACTAAAATCTCTGAAACCATAAGCCAAAATAAGTATTTTCTCCTCTAAACTGCTTTTCTCGAGTATTTCGTCACAGCAACAGAAACCTGGCCAATACAGAAGTGAACAACATCTACAATGAAAACTAGAAAATAGTGTTGAAAAAATTAGAAGACAACAAAAAATGTAAAAACAGGGCTGGGGATATAGCTCAGCAGCACAGCGCCTGCCTGGCAAGCACAAGGTCATGAGTTCAATTGCAGTGCCAAAAAAAAAAAAAAAAAAGGAAAAACATGGCATGTTTGTTGATTAAAATTCTTAATATTGTTAAAATGACAATACTCAAAGCAATGTACAGAATCAATGCAAGCCCTATCAAAATCCCAATAGCATTTTTTTTGCAGAAATAGAAGAATTCATCCTAAATTTCATGCAAAATCTCAACAGGCCCTGAATAGACAAAACAATCTTGAAAAGGAGCAGAGTTGGAAGAATCACACTTTCTGATTTCTAAAATTACTAAAGAGCTACAGTAATCAAAGCAGTGTGGTGCGCACCTAATGACAGATATACAGACCAGTGAAATAAAATATAGAGCCAGAAATATAAAGCCTTGAGTACATGGTTGATTTTTAACAAAGATGCCAAGACCATTAATGGAGAAAGGATAGCCTTTTCAATAACTGGTGCTAGAAGAACTAGATATTCACATACAAAAGAATAAAGATGGAAATTTACCATATGCCAAAAATTAACTCAAAATGGATCAAAGGAGACTGATGGTATTGCAGTGGTGGAACCCTTGCCTAGCATGTGCAAAGCCCTGGTTTCAGTCCCCAGCACTGCCAAAAGAAAAAGGACCAAAGACCTACACATAAGACCTACATCAAAACAACTCTTTGTTAGTTTTTGGCACTAGAGATTGAATCCAGGGCCTTCTGCATGCTGAGCAAGATTCTACCACTGAGCTACAGCACCAGCCTCAACTATTAAACTCTTTAAAAAATAGGGTAAAATCTTCATAGCATTGGATTTGGCAGTGATTTCTTGGATATGGCACCACAAACATAGCTAACAATCGCTAGATAAATTAGACTTAGTAAAAATTTAAAATTTTGAACCAGGCACAGTGGCACACACCCATAATCCCAGCTACTCAGAGAGTTAAGGTAGGAGAATCACAAGTTCAATATCAGCCTGGGCAATTTAGTAATTCCCTGTCTCAAAATAAAAATTAAAAACAAGTTGAGGATATAGCTCAGTGGTAGAGCATCTGCAGAGCATGCATAAGGCTCTCAATACCATAAAAATAAAAATCTTCTGTACATCAATGGACACCATCAAGAGATTGAAAAAGCAACCCACAGATGAGAAAATATTTGCAAATCATTTAAGATATTCATATCCAGATTATATAAATAATTCCTACAACTTAATAAGAAATTCAAAAATGAACCTAAGACTTACCTAGACATTTCTCAAAAAAAAAATACATACAAATAACCAATAAGCACATGAAAAAAGAATCACTATCCATTATGGAAATGCAAATCAAAACCACAATCAGGGCTGGTGAGATGGCTCAGCGGCGTAAGCACCTGCCCGGCAAGCGTGAGATCCTGAGTTCGACTCCCAGAATCCACATACGAAAAAGGGGCCGGTGATATCGCTCAGCGGCACGGGCGCCTGCTGGCGTGCGAGGTCCTGAGGTCGACCCCCCAGTACCCACAAAAAAAAAAAAAAACCACAATCAGATGAACATTCATTAGAATAACTATTATTTTTTAAAAAACAGAAAATAACAAGGTTTGGCAAAGATGGAAAAATTAGAACCTTCTGCATTGCTGGTAGGAATATAAAATGATGCTGCCACTTTGGAAAACAGTACGGCAGTTCCTCAAACAAGTAAACATAGCAATCTCACCTCTGGGTTTACAACCTAATTAAATGAAAGGAAGGACTCAGACAGGTAATTGGACACCAATATTCAAAGAAGCATTATTCACAACATAGGAAGTGGAAATGACTCAAACATCCATTGACAGTTAAATAAAAAAAATGCAGTAATAAATACAATAGAACACTGTTCAACAAAAAAAAATGAAATTCTGATACATGCTACAAAACATTCTAAAGGAAATAAATCTGGGCCGGTGAGATGGCTCAGCGGCGTAAGCGCCTGCCTGGCAAGCGCGAAGGCCCGAGTTCGACTCCCAGAACCCACATACGAAAAAGGGGCCGGCGATATCGCTCAGCGGCACGGGTGCCTGCTGGCACGCGAGGTCCTGAGGTTGACCCCCGGTACCCACAGAAAAAAAAAAAAAAGAAACAAATCTAACACAAAAAGATAAATGTTATATGATTCCACTTATATTTGGTACCTAGAATAGGCAAATTCATAGAAACAAAATAGAATGGTGATTTCCAGGGCCCAAGAGGAAGGAAAATGGGGAATTGTTATTCTACTTATTTTTCCAAGTTGCCTCTGACTACTCATTTCACAGTGACATGAATTAGTAAGCCCCACCAGGGTAATAATGCTACACTTTAATAGTATAACAACTGTGTTTAGGGCTAGGGGTGTAGCTCAGTTGTAGAGTGCTTGCGTAACATGTGCAAGGCCCTAGGTTCAATCCCTAGCACCACAAAAAAATTTAAAATACATTTAATGAGGAGCTACTTACAGATGAAATTATATGATGTCTAAGAATTTTCTTCAAAATAATCCAGGCCCAAGGGGAAGGTACTGGGGTGGTGGATACCCATAAAACAGATTGGCCACATGTTACTAATTGTTAAACCTAGATATAGCTACATGAGGGTGCTTTATACTCTTCTCTATGCTTTGGGGGTATATTTGAAATTTTCCATATTAAAAGTAGGAAATTTAATCAAGTACACAATGGAAATATTGTAATCTAAAATATTTAGTAATATGATCTTGGTCTTATAAATTATGGTAGACACATACGACAAATAAATGTATAAATGAATAAAGTTTGTAATGACATGGGAAGATGTTAAATGTATGATCTGGTAAAAAAAAAAAAAAAAAAAAAGAAAAGAAAAGAAAGCAAGCTATCAAAATTAGCATGTGTGGGGGCCGGGAATATAGCTCAGCAGAACAGCACAAGCCTGGCAAGCACAAGGTCCTGAGTTCAATTCCAGGTACCAAAAAAAAAAAATTAGCATGTGTAATATGGTTCAATTTTTGAGCAGGCTGTGGAGTGTAGTTGTTAACAGCATTGGATCTAGAGTGTAGCAGATCGAGGTTTCTGCCACTTATTTTTGTGTGACCCTGGGGAGACAATAACATTTACCCATCATGAGGTTTTTGCAAGGACTAAATTGACACAATCTATGCAAAGCATTTGAAAGCTTATTATTATTATTACCACTATCAGCTATACATCACAAGAGCTATTTTAAAAAGCAAAAAAAATATATATATATGTATGGGTGTGTGTGTATATATATACATACACATACATATATATAGGCATGGTAGCACATGCCTATAATCCCAGTTATTCAGGAGGCAGAGGCAGGAGGATCTCAAGTTCAAGGCCAGCCAGAGCAACTTAGTGAGACTCTGTCTCAAGATAAAACTTAAAAAAGAGGATGAGAGTGTAGCTCATTGGCAAAGCACTTGCCTAGCACGTGAGATGCCATGGGTTCAATCCCCAGCACTACAAAAAAAAAAAAAAAAAAAAAAAGGAAAACATGGGAAACAATCTGTCCAAAATAAAATGGTTGTATAATTTATGTCATATTTGTTAATTTATTAAATGAATAATTACTAAGGGACCACTCTCAAGAGACATTCTAAATATATGGTGATCAAGACATAAATGGGGCTGCGTGTGGTGGCACATGCCTGTAATCCCAGCATTTGGGAGGCTGAGGCAGGAGGGTCACCGTGAGTTCTAGGCCAGCCTGGGCTACATAGTGAGTTCAGGGCCAGCCTGCACTACATAGCAAGACCCTGTCTCAAAAAACATACACACAAAAATTAAATTAAATTGAATTAAAAAGTTTTAAAAAAGACATAAATGATTTGCAGTCTTAAAAAAGGCAAATAAATAAGCAATAACATTAAAGAGCCACTACAATATCTACAAAAAATATTTAAGCATGTGAAAAAATGCTTGTGATTTAAAGACACTGCATTAGTTTCCTAATGCCTCTGAGACATTACCACCAATTTAGTAGCTCAAAATAATGCAAATTTATTCTCTTACAGTTCTGGAAGTCAGAAGTCCAAAACAAGTGTATAGGGCTATGTTCTAGTATAGGAACTAACTGGAGAATTTAGTCCTTGACTTTCTCAGCTATAGGAGGATATCCACATTCCCTGCCTCATGGCCATATCACTAGACCACCTCTTCTACTGCTGTATCATCTCCTCTGTAGCTAACCCTCCTGCCTCCTTATAAGGGCCCCACCCAAATAATCCAGGATAATTTCACTATCCTTAATCACATCCACCTTTTGGGATGTAAGGTACCATAATCACAGATTCTGGAAATTCACAGGTTCTTGGACATCTTTGAGAAGGTATTATTCTTTCTACCATAGACATAACTGTGAAGAGAAAAACTTACAAATAATATACTGAAAATATTAACAATGATCAAATCTGGGTAGTTGAATTTTGATTCATATTTTATGTGTTTCTCTTTTTTTGCAATTTCTAAAGTCTCCACAAAGAGCATATTTTACTTTTATACAAATAAAGAATACAAAAAAACTAAAATAAAAAATAAAGAATACACACTCAACTTGTACAAAGGGGTATAAAGAGTATGCCTTTCCTTGTCCCTAGCACCCAGTTTCCTAGAGCCAGAAGTAACTATCAGCGGTTACTTTTTCTTACAGAGATGGCGTATATAAGAACATGTCTATGTGAGGCTGAATAATGGCCAAAGATATCTGCACCCTAATCTAATCCCCAGAACCTGTGAATATGTTACCTTACATGCCAAAAGGGACTTTGAAGATGTGATTGAGGATTTTCAGATGAGGAGATTGTCCTGTATCATACAGGTGAGGTCAGTATAATTACAAGGGTCCTTATAAAAAGAGGCAGCAGATGGAGAAGGCAGAATGCGATGATGGCCAGGCATGATGGTGCATGCCTGAAATTCCAGCACTCTGGGAGGCTAAGGCAGGAAGGCTGGAAGTTCGAGCCCAGCTTGGGCAACTGAGCAACTTACAGAGATCTTGCCTCAAAATTCTAAACCTGGGGATGTAGCTCAATGAGAAGGCCCTGGCTTCATTCCCCAGTGCTACCAAAAAAAAAAAAAAAAAAAAAAAAAAAACTGATGATGGAAGCAGAGATAAGAAGGATTCACTTTAAACATGGAGATGGCCACTAGAAGCTGAAAAAGACAAGCAGTCTCCCCTCATGAACCTCCAGAAAGAAGCAGCCCTGAAGACACCTTAAGTTTAGCGCAGAAAAAGTGATTCTCAGATTTGTAACCTCCAGAGCTGGAAGAGTATGAACCCGTATTGTCTTAATCCACTAAATTTGTTACAATTTGTCATGGTAGCAACTGGAAAACATATAAGATATGCATATTATCACACACACACAAACACACACGGTGATATCATAGAGTACTCTTCTACACATTCTTTTTCTTCCTTCTTGGGAACTTTTCCATATCAGTACATATTGATCAGCATTGTTCTTTTTAATAGCTTCTTAGTATTTTATTTTAAACAGTAAAACGAATTAATCATTTCACAGTGATGAAAATTTAGATAGTACCCAGTCATTTTTTCTTACCAATAATACTACATAGATCATCCTTGTACATACATCTTTTTGCACATATATATAGATTCCAGGGGTCAAAAGTATGTCCATTTTTCATTTTGACTGAAAGCACCAAACTCCCTCAAGAAAGGCTATGCTACTTTCTACTATGGCAATGCACAAGTGACACTCATTTGAGTTTTGACTTCACCCTTCTGTCACGGGATGAGCCTGGGCAAGTGGTAACTGGCTAGATGATTACCCATTATTCGTCCCCCAACCCAAGACAGCTTGCCTGTGAGACATCTGCAAGTAACTGGTCCCTGTGGTTAATCTTCTCCAGGTGTCTACTGAAAACCACCTCCTCACTGTAGGCGGCTTTTGCCTTGGAAGCAACACCAGGACTGCTTAGCAAAAGCAGGCCTGGAACACCCTCCAGCAAGTTCTCCTAGCTTTTTTCTTTTTTCATTTCTTTCAGCCTGTACTTAGCTGTATTTAGATAAAATCATAACTATTAAAGCCTTTTCTTTTAGTTGCTTTTTGTTTCTAACTTCTAATTGGCTATAAACTAGGAACAACAAGCACTTGCTAAAAGATTCCCAGAGTGTACAAAACAGGCATCATGAGTGCCATAGGCCTCTTATTACTGAAGCCTATTGAGTTCTCATAGGCAACCCAGGTAGCTGAATCCATTTTCACAATGGACTTATCCGCAGATGTCTGTTGGGTTATAGTCCTCCATTCTAACAGCTGAGGTATCGAAGGGTACACACAGTGGACTTACCATATCTGAGAGTCCATTTATTATAGACTTACCACATCCTGAAAGTCTATTTCCTTCAGATGTTTTTTTTTTTTTTTTTTTGCTCTTTAGGTTAACTAATTAACCCTTTTTTAATTACCCAGGATTATTTTCTTTATTGCTACCACCTCACTTCCATCACAGGCAAATCTAATACCACTCTACCTCACTACTGTTTCTTCTTCTCAGATCAGGCACTTTCCATCCTCCAAGAGTAACAAAAAAGGGTGATTCAGTGAACTTACTAGGGGTAGGAAGGCTGCCAAAAGAGACTGAAAGCCAGCCCTGGTGCCAGCTATTTCCAGACCAGAGCATCTGCAGGAAAACCAGCAGCATGAACACAAAGTACTGCAAAGAAACTGAAGCTGTCTTTGGTCTTATGTTGGCTCTTGACTTTTCTGTCTATCTTCATTCACTAGCTCTTTATTTGTTAATATTTCTAGGAGATACTTTGATACCTGCTCAGATTTAATGTGTGTATACTTCCCTCAAATTTTGCTCTATCTAATGCAAGAAAGATTCACCTAAAGGTCATCCTCTTCCACAGTCTCTCATACTTGGATATTTCAGTTTTTCATCTGCTGCACCATTAATAGATTTCAGCTGCAACTATAATAACCCTGGGGAATGGCTTCCCAAGATTTCAAGCCAACATATTTCTCACTTGAAATGTTCAAGCCACAAAATGTTCTCCAACTCCTTCTATGTGTTCCACCACTGTGGTGATGATGCATTTAATGGTGGAGAAGAAACCATTTAGGAACACAGAGCTATCAGGATTGTTAAAAAGTCACTTGATCTGGTCCTCCTGCCTTCCATGAGGATCACATTAAGAACCTCAGAATGCTTAAGCCCTAATGTAGAGGCAGTGGGTTGCCTCAGACTGTGAGTCAGGAAGGCTCCTCAACCTACACAAAATTTAATCCCAACCTTCCCCACAAAACTGCTCCACTCCAGAATTTCCCATCTCAGAGAAGGGCCCCACCATCCATTTAGAAATCAGAGTTCTTGATATCTGTCTCTCTCACATTACATACCCAATCCATCAGCAAATCCCACTGACATAAACTCCTAAGAATCCCTTTACTACAGTTCTTCCCATCTCTACCCTCAACAAAGCCATCATCCCCTCTCGCATGAACTACTGCAACTACCTGGTCTCCCTTCATTCATTCTTGTCACTCTCGAATTCATTCTCCACTGTGCAGCCACAATAAGCTCAAAATATAAAGAACATCCCTTGAACCTTGCTATCTTCAACCCTCTAATAAGTATATACCCTATCTTCCTAGCATGGTCCACAGGCCCTGAGCTCTCAGGCAATAACTCAGTACCTTCCAACCACAGTGGTGCACTTTTTAGTTCTTTGCTCTGCAACCTTGGGACTCTTTGCATACACTGTTTCCTCTATGTGGAATGTTCTTCCCAGTCCCCACACATTTGTGAGTAGTCGGTGCCTTATTATCATTCACTTCTCAAGTTAAATATTACCTCTTCTAAGAAGACTTCCTCAACCACTCTATCAAAAGAAGGTCTTCCTGTGTTATTCTCTATGTTCTTGTTTATTTATATAACAATTTTTAATCACAACTTACTATTACCTTGTCTGCTTACTTGCCTTCTTGCCTGCCTCTGGATTATAAATACCCTGAAGGCAAAGATCATGTTAGTCTTATTTAGCACACTATGCCAGCACCTAGTATCTAAAAGATATCTAATCGGCACTGCTTAAGGACTTGAGTTCTGACTGAGCATAACACTTCCTTATCCCTTGCCCTTGCCCTTCCCCAGCAACAGGGCTAAGGTTTTTGCTACAGCCTTTTCATAAAGTTTTTACTATGTGTGGCAGGTATTTGTGTTCTTCACCTGGTAGAATTGAGGTCTGCACTTCCCCACCTCCTTTAAAGGCAACCATAGCCAGGAGCTTTGCTTTTGCCAATGTAATATGAGCAGAAGTAATGTGAGTTAATGGAGTATTATTATGCAATAAAGGAAAATAAATTTGAGTCACTTGTAAGGAAATGGATACATCTTGAGAACATGTCAAGTGAAATAAATCAGACACACAAGTTTAAATATCACATGGTTTCTCTTATACAAGAAGCCCAAATTATAAATAATTGAAAGGGCAAAATAAAAGATAAGATAATACATGATAGGATAATAGAAGACCTGTCTTTTGCAAATAGAAAGGGGACCAAGAGATGGAGGAAATGGGGAGGGCAGAGGGGGAAAGGGAAAGTGAAAACAATTAAGATGTGTTATACACATGTGCCAACTCACCACAATGGATGTATTTATTATGTCCTGCAAACATGAACTAAAAACTTTTTTAAAAAAGAAGTCTCTTTAAAATAAAAATTTTTTAAAACTTTAAAAAGATATATTTTCTATTAAAAAAACAAAAAAATAAAATAAAATAAAAAAGAAGTAATGTGTGTTATTTCCAGTAGAAGTTTGATGAGCCATGGAGAAAACCCTCCCTGCCCCAGTGATCAAGAAAGCATGGGTGGAAATGGAGTTTCCATCATCCTCAGTCCCTAAGATCTATGGTTATCAGACACCAGCCAGCCCTTCAGGAACATACATCGAGACCAAGAAATAAACTCTTGTTGTTACAAGCTATAGATATTTTGATGGTTACTTGATACTACACAATAATGTAGACCATCCTCACTGATCCACTTTATCACTGTTGGTAGTACCTGACTTTTAACAAATGCTTTTCTACATCTATTGAGATGATCATGCGGTTTTTGTCCTTGGTTCTATTAATGTGGTGTATTACATTTATAGATTTCTGCATGTTGAACCGTTCCTCCATCTCTGGGATGAATCCTACTTGGTTAAGCTGTATAATCTTCTTGATGATTTGCTGCATTCTGTTCGCCAGTATCTTATTGAGGATTTTTGCATGTATGTTCATTAAGGAGATTGGCCTGTAGTTCTCTTTTTTGGTTGGATCCTTCTCTGCTTTTTGGTATCAGGGTAATGCTTGCTTCCAGAAATAAGATGGGAATATTGCTTTCCTTTAAATTTCATTAAAGGGTTTGAGGACTAGTGGTACTAGATCTTCTCTAAATTTCTTGTAGAATTCAGCAATGAATCCACCAGGACCTGGGCTTTTCTTAGTTGGCAGTTTTTAATTACTTCTTTAATTTCGTTGACTGATATTGGGTTATTTAGAATTGTTTATATTTTCTTGACTCAGCTTTTGAAATTCCTATGTATCAAAGAATCTGTCCGGTTCTTCTACATTTTCCATCTTATTACAGTACAAGTTCTCAAAGTAGGAACTAATGATCTTCTGGATTTCTGCAAGATCCATTGTGATTTTGCCCTTTTCATTCCCACTTGCATGGGTTTGAGTCTATTTTTTTTTTTTTTTTTTTTTGGTAAGGTTAACTAAGGGTTTGTCTATTTTATTTAATCTTTCAAAGAACCAACTCTTCGATTCACTGGTCCTTGTATTGTTTTCTTAGTCTCAATTGCACTAATTTCTACTCTGATCTAATTTTCACACATTGTACACACTTTGTACTTGTACACACTTTGGGTTTAACTTTCTCTTCTTTTTCTAACAGGTAGAGGTCCAACATTAAGTTATTTATTTGACCTCACTCTATTTTTCTGATGTGAGAATTCACTGCTATAATGTTCCCTCATAGAACTGCTTCCATTGTGTCTCACAAGTTCCAGTATGAAGTATTGGCATTATCATTTAATTGCAGAAACTGTCTAATTTCTTCTTTAATTTCATCTGCAACCCATTGATTGTTCAGGAGGGTGTTATGTTATTTCCATGTGTTTATGCATTGTTGGGGTTTCTTTTGCCATTGATTTCCAATTTTATTACACTGTGATAATATGCACGGGATAATTTCAATTTCTTTGCATTTACTTCAGTACGTTCTATGAGCTACTATGTGGTCTATTTTGGAGAAAGTTCATGGGCAGATAAGAAAATGTGTATTCTGTTGTGGGGAGGAGCACTCTAGATATCTACTAAGTCCATTTACACCAAATCATTAAAAAACCCTACAGAAGATAAAATACGCAATATATTAACCATTGTTACTCTATTATCTTGTTTTGAAATTTTGCATCACTGTTTTTATTGGGTTTTTTTCTTTAAAATAAAAAATAACCCTACAGAAAACTGGAATAGAAGGTCTTTATCTCAATCTGATAAAAGCCATCTATGACAAACCAACAGCCAACATCATACTAAATGGTCAAAAACTGAAAGCTTTTACTCTAAAATCAGGAACACGACAAGGATGTCCATTATCACCACTCCTATTCAATACAGTTCTGGAAACATCAGTCAGAGCAATTAGACAAGGGAAAGTAATAAAAGGAATGAGGATAGGAAAAGAAGAAGTTAAATTATCATTACTTGTGGATGACATGATACTTTACATAGAAGTCCACAAAAACTCAACCAAAAGACTCCTAGAATTAATACTTAAATTGGGTAGTGTAGCTGGATACAAAGTCAACACTCAAAAATCAATAGCATTCCTACATACAAACAACAAAGTCAATGAGAGAGAAATCAAGGAAACAACATCATTCACAAGAGCATTAAGAAAAATGAAATACTTAAGAATCAGTCTAACAAAGAAACTGAAAGATCTATACACTGAAAACTACAGTACTCTAAAAAAGGAAATCAAAGAGGATATCAGAAAATGGAATGTTATCTCCTGTTCTTGGATAGGCAGAACCAACATAATGAAAATGGCACTACCTCCAAAACTCTTATAAAAATTCAATGCAATCCCGATCAAGATATCAATAGCATACCTCACAGAAGTAGAGAAAACAATCCTAAAATTCATTTGGAACCAGAAGAGACCTACAATAGCAAAAGCAGTTCTGGGCAACAAAGGCAAGCCAGGGGGCATCACAATCCCCAACTTGAAATTATATTACAAAGCTACCATGATAAAAACAGCATGGTACTGGGGAAAAAAAAACAGACCAGAGCATCAATGGAACAGAAACAAGACACAGAAATAACTCCAAATGCACTGAACCACCTTATCTTTGACAAAGGGGCCAAACACCTTCACTGGAAGAAAGACAGCCTCTTTAAAATGGTGCTGGGAAAATTGGCTTTCCACACGCTGAAGAATAAAACTAGACCCATGTCTATCACCATGCACTAAACTAAATCAAAATAGATCGAAGATCTAAATATTAAAACAGAAACACTTAATCTACTGGAAGATAAAATAGGTAAAACTCTTGAAGACAGAGGTGTAAGTAAAGACTTTATGAACAAAACCCCGATCGCACAGGGAATATTACAAAGAATCAACAACTCGGATCTCATCATATTAAAAAGCTTTTGCAGAGCAAAAGAAACCACAAACAGAGTGAAAAGACAACCAACAGAATGGGGAAATATTTTTTATCAAATATTCCTCAGGCCAAGGACTAATATCTAGAATATATAAAGAAATCAAAAAGGAAATCACACCCTCCAAATTTTAAAAACCCAATCCAAAAATGGGCATCTGAAATGAATAGACACTTCCCAGATGAAGAAGTATAAACAACAAATAAATATGTGAGAAAATGTTCAATATCATGGGTCATTCAAGAAAGGCAAATTAAAACAACACTGAAGCTGAGCATGGTGGTGCATGCCTGCAATCCCAGCACTCAGGAGGCTGAGGCAAGAGGAGTGTGGTGAGTTTGAGGACAGCCTGGACTACATAGTGAGTTTAAGGCCAGCCTGAACTACAGGGCAAGACCCTGTCTCAGAAAAAAAAAAAATTTAAAAAAAAATACTGAAATTCTATCTCACTCCAGAAAGAATGGCTACCATTAAGAAATCAACCAATCACAAATGCTGGCGGGGCTGTGGGGAAAAAGGAACCCTTCTCTACTGTTGGTGGGAGTGTAAATTGGTACAACCAATATGGAAATCAGTATGGAGATTCCTCAAAAAACTAGGGCCAGTGAGATAGCTCAGTGGCATAAGCGCCTGCCTGGCAAGCGTGAGGTCCTGAGTTTGACTCCCGGTACCCAAATTTAAAAAAAACCTAAAACTAGCAGAACTCCCGGGAAGATGGCAGAGTGGTTAACAGTAAAAAAAGAGCCTAAATCTGGTGTCCACACACTGCAATATAGCAACATGAGGAGGAGATGGAGGAGGGAGGTCAGTCCCCAGGAGCCAGGAAGGATCTGAAGCAAGAATTGAAGCCCACAGGGAGAGCAAAGAGAGAGACTTAAAGGAAGAAAGAAGGGGCAGGTGGCGTTTGCTCCATGAGCCTGGACTCACTGCATGGGAGGGGTGGCTCAAACCTGCAGACACACAGTGACTACTGGCAACCCCAGAGGCCTCCATGTTGAAATGCACCAGTGGAATGGAGCAGTGCACGTACAGGACTGCAGTGGCTGGTGAGTTATTCAGGTTCAGATGTCCCCCAGGAGAGGGCGATTGGCTGGAAGCCATCTTGCAGAGGGCCAAATGAGCTTGAAACTCAGAGTAACTGCAGGCTCCAGCTGGCAGCTCCCAGTGTCGGGGTCAGGCAGCCGAGTTCAAATGGGCAGGGAGCAGAGTTCAAGCTGCCAGGAGGCACACAGACTGCTGCGGGCTGAATGGGTCTGGTTCCAGCCTCATGGACACAACTTCAGTGGAACTAAAGGTGTAGGCTTGCTAAGATTATCCAATATCCTGCCATAAAACTACACCTGGCTTGCTGAGATTAATCAACTCAGATCTGGACTCTGTCTGCCCACGTTGTCTACCACTGACAGCAGAGACATACTTTGAAGTGGACATTGTTTTTTCTTATTTTCTTTTTTTTTTCTTTCTCTCTTTTTTTTTGTTTATTTCTTCTTGATTGTTCTCGTTTTTATATGAGAGTGAACACGATTTCTAGATTTTTGTTGTTGCTGTACTGTTCTGTTCTTCTTTTTATTTCTTCCTTCTCTTTCCCTTCTATCTTCTTCACCAGTTTCTCAAAGTTTGTGTGATCTTCCTTTGTCCTCCAGCCGTGCTTCTAATCTCCTCCTCTTCTATTTCTCTCACACGAATTATCACAAAGAATCAAAAACTGGGATCTCATTAAAAAGCTTTTGCACAGCAAGAGAAACCACCAACAGAGTGAAGAGACAACCCACAGTGTGGGAAAAAGTTTTTGCCAGCTGTTCCTCAAAGGACTACTATCTAGACTATATAAAGAACTCAAAAAAATCAGACACCCCCCCTAATTTAGAGACCAAATTAAAAAATGGGCACCTGAAATGAATAGACACTTTTCAGATGAAGAAGTACAAACAGCAAACAAATATATGAAAAAATGTTCAACATCACTGGTCATTCGAGAGATGCAAATTAAAACAACACTGAGATTCCATCTCACTCCAGAAAGAATGGCTATTATCAAGAAATTAAGGACCGGTGAGATGGCACAGCGGCGTAAGCGCCTGCCTGGCAAGCGCAAGGGCCCGAGTTCAACTCCCGGAACCCACATACGAAAAAGGGCCGGTGATATCGCTCAGTGGCACGGGCACCTGCTGGTGCGCGAGGTCCTGAGGTCAACCTCTGGTACCCACAAAAAAAAGAAAGAAAGAAATCAACTAATAACAAATGCTGGAGGGTCTGTGGGGAAAAAGGAACCCTTCTCCACTGTTGGTGGGAGTGTAGACTGGTGCAATCACTGTGGAAATCAGTATGGAGATTCCTCCAAAATCTAGGACTAGAGGTCCCTTTGGACCCAGCTATTCCCCTCCTGGGTATCTTCCCAAAAGAATTAAAAGCATCATACCACAGTGATATATGCACTCCGATGTTTATAGTGGCACAGTTTGTAATAGCTAAATCTTGGAAACACCCCAAATGCCCATCAACCGATGAATGAATAAAGATGTGGGGTTCTTTTTATACAATGGAGTACCACTCAGCCATAAAAAGGCATAATCCTGAGACATTTCTAGGTAAAGGGATGTCCCTTGAGACCATACTCTTAAGTGAAATAAAACAGACACACATGTGTAAATACCACATTGTTTCTTGGTGTGAGAAACTGAAAGTGTAAATGAAGGCCAAAATGTATAATAGATATTGTGAAATAGGAAGAAAATGTTCAAATGACAAGGGGAACTAGGGAGGGGGGAGGGGGAAAGGAAAGGAAAAGTAAAAAACAAGAAAAGGTAAAAATGGAAACAAAGCTTTTGTAAACAGGGAGGAGAAGAGGGGTTGAAGGGAAGGGAGGAGAATATGGAAAAAAAAGAATCAAGATATATCACGTACAGGTACAAATTCCCTATGAGGAATGTGATCATGTATACCTAAAATGTACCAATAAACTTAATTAATTAAAAAAAAAAGAACTGAGAGATGGTTCTCACCCAGCCTAAATGGTTTTGTGCCTTGATCTGCCTAACTGTACCATGGGGGTGCCCCAGGATTAGGACTGTTGTGCTTATCTATAAAATACCAAATCTACAGTAGTATGTGGCCAAAGTCCTAAAGCTACCTCAGTATCAGTAAGCTTCTGACAAAGTGGTCAGGAGGCTCAGCCCTCACCAGCAGGAGCTTCCCTCATAACCCGCCTTACTGGCCCCAGGAGCTCCTAGGCATCTGATGGGGGTGTGCTTTTTCCTGGCTGTAACCCCTACCCTGGGCCCCACTCTGGGCCCCACAAACACATGAGGTGTGCAGTTGTAGTACTCCACTCCAGCATTGCCTCACTAATACCTGCCCCTCCCAGTCTTGATATCCATGGGGCCTGGTTCCAGGGCCTCCCCAACAGATACCAAAATTCACTGAAGCTCAAGTCCCTTCTAATAAAATAGCATAGTATTTGCATGTAACCTACTCACATCCCTCTGCATATTTTAAAACATCTCTGGATTCTCCAGATGGCTTATAACATCCAATACTGTGTAAATGCTATGTAAGGGGCTACTGTTAAGAGACCAGTAACAGGAAAAAAGTCTGTTCATGTTCAGTATAGACATTTTAAAAAAAAACATTTGCAATGTCAGGCGTGGTAGCACATGCCTATAATCCCAGCACTCAGAAGGCTGAGGCAGGAGGATTCCTATGAGTTAGAGAACAGCCTGAAATACATAGTGAGTTCAAGGCCAATCTGAACTACATGGCAAGACCCTGTCTCAAAAAAACAAACAAACAAACAAAAAAATTCAATCCATTGTTGGTGTAATCTGTAGACATGAAACCTGGGGATACAGGGGCCAACTGTATTACATTATCTATCTAGAGCATCGAGTGGGATCAACTCAGGCATTCATATTATGTAGACCCTTGAGTGAATTATCTTATGGGTTTCATCAAGGGTCTCTGAAAGGTGGAGTAAAAGACCATCCAAAAGGCATTTCATTACAATACACTCTTGTCAGATGTGTCCTTATCTTGGTAATGAAAACATTTTTTAAACGTAATTACCATGTACTCATCATGCTTAACAAAAACTCCATTAATTCCTTAATGCTTTCTAATGCCAAACCATTTGTCTATTTCCTTGCTTTTTTCAAATGTCTTTTTATTACTGATTTTTTTTTTTTGTGGGTACCGGGGGGTCGACCTCAGGACCTTGTGCGCCCGCAGGCGCCCGTGCCGCTGAGCGATATCACCGGCCCCTGTTTCGTATGTGGGATCCGGGAGTCGAACTCGGGCCCTCGCGCTTGCCAGGCAGGCGCTTATGCCGCTGAGCCATCTCACCGGCCCTATTACTGATTTTTTTGAACAAGGATCTAACAAGGACCTCACACCACCTTGGGTTGTGACCTCTTCTTAATCTATTTTATCCTATAATAATTGGCCCTTCCTTTCTCTCTACTGTCAATTTGGCTGAAGAATAATGGATATTTCTTGGGGAAAGTGGGTCATTATTCCTATAGAATGCCCTATATTTTGGATTTAACTGACTGTATCCTTGTTATTTAAGTCATTCTCCTAACCCTCATTTTTCCTGTAAACTAATAACAATTCTAAAAACTTGAAACAAAAAAAGAAATTAAGATGTGTTATGTACATGTACCAACTTCCCACGAAGAATGTACATATTATGCACTACATATATGTACTAATAAACTAAAATAAAATTTTAAAAAATAAAGACTTGACACAATCAAAAAAGCCACTAAAACTAGAGGTTCCATTTGACCCAGCTAGTCCTCTTCTTGTTGTCTTCCTGAAAGAGTTAAAAGTATCATACCACAGTGATATATGCACACCCACGTTTATAGCAGCACAATTTATAATAGCTAAATCTTTGAAACAGCCCAGATACCCATTAATGGATGAATGGATAAAGAAAATGTGTTTTTTATATACAGTGGAGTACAACTCTGCCATAAAGGATAGACTTGAGACATTTTTAGGTAAATGGATGCACCTTGAGACCATACTTTTAAGTGAAATAAATCAGACACACATGTTCAAACATTGCATGGTTTCTCTGGTGTGAGAATCTGAATGTGTAAATAAGGACCAAAATGGATGATAGATATTGGGAAATGGGAAGAAAATATTAAAATGGGAAGAGGAACAATGGAGAGTGGAGGGGAAAGGGAAGGAAGGGAAAAGGATAAAAAAGACAGTAGAAGGGAAAAAAGTAGAAACAATGTTTTTATAAACAAAGAGGGAAAGAAAGGTTGAAGGGAGGGGAGGGCAATGGGGGAAAAAAGAACCAAGATTTATCATGTACAGGTACAAATTCCCCATGATGAATGTGATCATTATGTACATCAAAAGAGTACCAATAAAACTAATTTCAAAATATATAAAATTTAAAAAACAGATTTTTAAGTACCACAACCTTTTTTTTTTTCCCAATAGTAGGACTGAATTCAGGGCCTTCACACTAAGCTATATCCCCCAGCCCTTTTGTTCTTATTTTTTATTTTGAGACAAGGTCTTGTTAACTCACTAAGTTGACAAGGCCAGGCTCCAACTTGCAATCCTTCTACCTCAGCCTCCCAGAACGTGGAATTACAACATGCACCACTGTGCCTGGCTGTGCCAAAACCTTTTACCCGTGCATACTATTTCCACCCCAGTTTACACAGCCCCTAATTCTGAGTGAATATTGGAACTTCACCATTCATGACTTTAACAAAGTCAGGATTCTTAGAATGGATAAAAAGTTTTTTGGAGAAAAGTTGTTTTATATACTAATCACCCTATGAATGTATGTGATTAGTCACAAGTATATCTTATCTTGAAAAGAAGGCAAGAAACAATGTAAAACATAAGATAATTATACTGAAAGAGTCACATATGTCAACTGTCACTGAATACTTATTATCAGCCAGGTACTATGCTAAATGGCAAGAGATATCCAACGATAAATCAAAACCAATTCCCCACCAAGGAAAAGGGAGAAATATTCACGAATATATCTAACAAAATAGATGGCTATGTGATATAAACAACACAGCTGACCACCAAGTGGTGAAGGGCTAATTCAAATTGAGAAGTCATGCTATAAAGGTGGTGGCACTGGGATCTGGCCTGGAAAGAGTCCAAAGAGACTGTAGAATAATAAAGAAAACTAATTCCACAAATATGCTCTGAAAGCCTAATATAAACCAGGCTCTAAGCTTCAAATTATGCAGCACTACAAAAGCTCTTAAGACACAGCTCTTGTATTCCAAGAGCATCCAATGTACTAGTGAAGATGAATACACGAATATCTATAATATCAAATGTCCTACAAATAGCGTGACATGTACATTGCCCCAAAGGAGTTCAAATAAGGAAGAAATCACATTAAAGTGGGGAAATTTGGGAAGAATGTGAGGAAAAGGTAAGATTTGAGGTGGGCCTGTAAGATTGGAGGATTTCAACAGAGACTAATGGAGGCAAAGAGCATTCTAGGAGAAAAGAATGGCCAGAACAAAAGGAACATAAGTTTATGAAATCCAAGTAAGTTTGAAAGTAAAAGATAAAATGGGAGATATTAGGAGAAGTTGCAAAAGACTGGCCGGTCAAGCCGAACACTCTTTTCCTGAAGTTGGCAGTGTGGGAAGCCACTCAATGTTTCGGAGTAAGAAGTGGAATCATCAGTGGTGCTTTGGCTTGGGACAGTTGCTCTGTGATCAGTATAGGAAGAAGTAAAGGGGAAGGAGATACTTGGGGTTTAGTGTTTGCTCAGATAAAAAGTAACAAGAGTTTGAAATGCAGCAGGGAAAGGGACAAGAGAAAGGAGAAAATAAATGCAAAACATATTGCTAGAAGCCAGGAGTGGTGGCGCATGCCTGTAATCCCAGCATTCTCAGAGGCTGAGGCAGGAGGATCACAAGTTTAAGCCCAACTTGGACAAGTTTGCAATTTAGCAAAACCCTCTATCAAAATAAAAAATAAAGAAGGGCTGGGAATGTAGCTCAGTGTGAAGGGTTTTGATACAAGCCTTTCAACCCCCAGTATTTTTTTCAACCCCCCAGTACTGAAAAGGAAAAAAAAAAGATGCTACTAGAGGTAAACCTACCAGACTTGGCCATTCATTAGATGTGAGGAATTGAGAAGGAAGGGAAGGAGGGAAGGACACAGGGCGGAAGAAAGTATACACAGAGGGAGGAAGGGAGATAGGGGAAATGAGCAGAAAGGCTGTCTTTGAGATCTCTTGTCTGGCTGACTGGCACACTAGCAATACCATAAATGAAAATAAGGAAGTCAGTGAGATATGGGGAAAATGCTGAGCTTGGTTTGCAAAGCAAAAACAAAGGAAATGACTAAATGTCAGTATGAATCTAATCATTAAACCCCAGGTGTAAATAAAACCTGTTACATATCTTACGTTGAAAGCCCTCATGGTGTGTTCTCTTCAAACAGCCTGGAAAGAGCTATAAATGCAAACACTACATATCACAGTGAACGCCAGTAATATATGTGATTAATGTGTTATACCAAAAGAAAAAAAAATAACTAGAAACAAGAGAAATAGGCCCTGATAAGATATTCAGGAGTATTTATAAGGTCGGGTTTGCAAATGACTCCATACATTTTAATAATAGAGTCAAGACAGGTTCCACATGTGACCAGTAGTTTTTAACAGTGTGTGTGTGTCTCTGTCTGTCTGTCTCTCTCTCTCTCTCTCTCCCTCCCTTTTTCAGAAAAACAAACAAAAACACATAATCGCAAATTAAAACATAGAATCGGGGGAGGGGGTTCAGGGAACTCTATTCTGACAGAGAACTGTAATGGTGCGAAGCATGTGAAGCTTTAACACCGTGAAAGCCTGCCTAGAGAGAATGCCAGTGTCCCAAAAGATGGGGATTAGAGCAAGCCAACACTAAATCATGGGCAGGGAGGTGGGAAGATGACAAAGAAAGCAAAGCCAAGACAGAATTAAGATACAGTCCCAGCTGCCAAATCGCCTTGTGTGCTAAATAGGAAAAGAAGCAGCTGCCAAATGTTTCAAGTCTACAGCCTCCAGCAGCACACTCTTTATTCAGGAATCCATGGTTTCGGGAGTTTGTCTTGGAAACTGTCATACCAATAGACTCAGCGCCCAGATACAAAACCAGTGCCCAATGCCTTTAACTGGAGCAGAGCAGAACACTGAGACAACCCTTAGGGAAGGAAAGGAGGCATGAAATAAACTGAAAAACCAAATCCAAAAAACTCAAATCAGGGAAACAACTCCTAGTAGGAAGCATTCTTAGAGAGAAGGATAGTGTTTATGGCTACTGAAATACAAGTCGTACACATTTCTTTAATTGCCACTCCTCTCTACAGAACAGGGATTTTTTGCATGTGTGTAGGCATGTTTTCTTTTCAAAGTGTTGATGTTGAAACGATAATCTAATTCCCATCTGAAGAAATTTAAGGAGGGGAGCTTGATGTTCAAAGAGCAACTGTGCCTTTCAATTTTAAAAAATAAACTTCTCTGTCACAGACCCACTGCTGTAAAAACTCAGAGAGCAGTGCCAACTGGCCACTTCCTCATAAGCACCTTGTGTGCAATACAAAGCTCAAGACAGCAAGGGAAAGGAGCAACGATGAGTCACAACGGGGATCCCATTCTGAACTCTAGAAAAACAGGGACTACTGCATGAGACAAGCTGCATGACAGGTGGGCAATTTCTTCAGCAAAGGGGACAGCTGTACCACCTAGGTGCAAGGAAAATTCTAAAAGAGAAGTGGTCTGGGGGTGGCACAAGTGGGGCAGTAAGAGAGGAGGAAATGAGAAAATGAGATACTGAATGCTAAATCAGAAGACCTGGATTCAAGTCTCAGTTTTTTCACTGCATAACTCTGAATATGTCAATCATTCAGCTTCTCTACCTGTACAACAGGTTCATGGTAACAATCCCACCTATTTCAAAGAATTGGTATGAGATGCCAAAATGACACAGCTATTATGGAAAACAGTACAATGATTCCTTAGAAAATTAAAAATAGCCAGGCATAGTGGCACACACCCATAATCCCAGCACTCTGGGAGGCTGAGGCAGGAGGATCACAAGTTTGAGCCCAGCATGGGCAATTTAGTTGCTTAGTGAGACCCCGTCTCAAAAAATAGAGACAGAGAGAAAGAAAGAGAAAAGAAAAAGAAAGATAGAAAGAAAGCAAGGAAGCAAGCAAGCTAGGGATGTAGCTCAGTGTGAAGACCCCAATTCAATCCCAGTATAGCAAAAAAGAAAGAAAAAAACTTAAAATAGAAACTATATGATCCACCAATCACACTGCTGGGTATACAGTAAAAGGAATTCAAAGTAAGATCTCAAAGAAATAGTTGCACACCTACATTCATCTCAGCATTATTCACAGTAGCCAAAAGATGTAAAAAAAAAAAAAAATGTCCACTGGCAGGTGAATGAATAAACAAAATGCAGTACATACACAATATAGCCTTAAAAAGGAATGAAATTCAGACACACACTATAACACGGACAATCCTTGAGGCCATTATGCTAAGTGAAATAAGTCAGTCACAAAAGGACAAATATTGTATAATTTTATTCATATAAAGTAACTAAAATAGTGAAAAATCATATAAACAGAAAGTATAAAGGTAGTTGCCAATGTGGGGGCAGGGAAAAATAAGTTTAGTGGGTACAGAGTTTTAGTGTTGCACGATGAAAGTGTTTTGGAACATAGAGTTCAAGGCCAGCCAGGACTACACAGTAAGACTGTCTCAAAGAGAGTGTATATAAGAGAGACAGAGATGTTTTTGACGATCTGTTGCATAGCACTGCAACAAGGAGAGTATACTCAACACTACTGAACTGTACTTAAAAATTGCTCAGATAAATTTGTATTGTGTGTATTTTACCATAGTCTTTTTTGTGTGTGGGGGCGGGGAGTACCAGGCATCGAACTCAGGATCTCGCACTTGCCAGGCAGGCACTGCGCCGCTGAGCTATATCCCCAGCTTTACCATAGTCTTTAATATGAAATGGTCTGAGATACAAATATGGTCATAAAACTCATGCACATATTTACTTTGAAATAATAAAGTCCTACATACATGTATGACACTTGCTTGCCCATTGCCTCCCTATTCCACTCACCACAGTCTCTGAAATGGTCTTTGCTCTCTATCTTGACACAGCCACACTCCCACATTATAGCTCAGGTCAGACCTGTGCACACTTGGGATTTCCTAGATGTCAGTAAAAGACCTGGGAGGGGCCTGAGTCCACACCCTGTTGGAAGAAACTGCTGCAGAATAAATGATCCCTTATCTTCATGAGGTCTGGGTGGTAGGCGAGTTTTCAGAGAATGCAGGCAACCTGAGGTGAGTGAAAAGGAAAGAGAGCATCCACATTCCCATTTTTAACCCTTAATTCATTTTACACACGTCTTTAATCCAAGGGCTTTTTCTTAAACCTTTGGGACGTAGTGGGCTAAGGGAAGCAATTAAATATTGTATAAAAAGCAATGGTCCAATAATAACTAAAGACAATTCATCATCCTGGACCAGAAAACAAAATAGCTATAAAGGACATTACTGGGGCAATTAGTAAAATTTGAATATGGATGTTAGACAACAGTACTTTGCCTGTGCTAGACTTCTGGATTTTCATAGCTGTGCTGTGGGTATTTAATAATTTTTCTTGTTCTTGGGAAACGAATGCTAAAGGATTTAGGGAAAAGGCACATGATATATGCAACTTACTCACTGAAATGGTCCAGAAAAAAATGCTGTCTAGATATTCTTAGATAGAATAAGTGATATATACTAAAATGTTAGCAATCAGTGCATCTGAGTGAAGGATATACTAAAGTTCTTTGTACTATTTTTGTAACTTCTGCATAGTTTGAAATTATTTCAGAATAAAATGCTTTTTCTAAAAAGTTAATGATCCAGAAATTAACAGACCTCGGCCCTAGCCATTTTGCATCCTTTGGGCAAATTATCTGACATCTTTCAGTTAAATTTACTCATGTAATAAAATGGGGTAGGGATAATGATATCTATATGTCCTATTTCTTTTTGAGAATTGTTCCAAATTAGAAAGAATAATGATGATACCCACATGGAAGACCTGGAAAAAACAAAAGCTTTAGAGTCAAAATTCTAGATTTAAATCCATTGTTCTGTCATATAAAGGAATATATTATTGATCCTATCTTAAGCCTCACTATTCCCATCTGTAAAATGGGAACAATAATATGTTACCTCAGTGGACCACTATGGAAGTAAAAATTAAACAATGCCCATAGTAAAGCCCTATACAATTTATAGCCTTCGAGGGCTGGGGATATAGCCCAGTGATAGAGCACTTGCCTAGCATGTGCAAGACCCTGGATTTGACCTCCAGTACTGAAAAGAACCATGTGTTGCTCTCCAAATGATGTCACAAATTTGACATTATAGTACTTTGCCAATGTCCTCTATTAGAAATTAGATATAAGAATGCAAAACTAGTGCTCGCTTCGGCAGCACGTATACTAAAATTGCAACGATACAGAGAAGATTAGCATGGCCCCTGTGCAAGGATGACATGCAAATTCATGAAGCGTTCCATATTAAAAAAAAAAAAGAATGCAAAACTATCTAAGCTTGAAAAATAACAAAAATACTTTTGTAATAATTGGTCAATAAAATATTAATGCAATATGTCCTACTTATTGTGTTATCAGATAAGTCATTAAAGAAAGTTAATTTTCAATTTAAACAAATTTAAGTACTGAGAACTTCTGTAATTTAGCCATTGAAATGAACAGTTAACATTTAATAATTCCCTGCCATCTTAAATGATTTTGGATGACTCAATGTCACCACTGTGACCTCAATCAGTCTGAGGCTGTCATATACTTGTGGAATGCTCCAGCATATAGGACTACTGACCCCTACATAAAATGGGTCCAAAGTACAATACTTTATAGATCTCATATCTTTTGTTTTTCAGATATTTTCAGGCTCCTCCTCAACATCAATTTAATTCAATTATCACTTCTTTTTATTATCAAATCTTTGTTTCTAGACTCCCACTTCAACTGTCTACCTCTAGTTTCTATTTCTAAATTTTCTAGGGGTAGAAACCACATCAAAGTTTAAGCAAAGAGCCAACAGACCCAAGACAACATCCTCTCCTATGAAGTAGAATGCCCAGTTAAAACCATTTTAGCGATTTGGAGAATTGGGGAAGGGCAATCTTTAAATGCCCAGTTTTGTTCTAGATGTTGAGAATATTAGAAAAGTGATCTTCAAATGTGTGGTATGACTGTATTGAGGCAATGATAGCAGTGACAAGATTCTAATTCTTATTCATATTAAATTAGTTATTATAATCAACAACAGATCCACAGGCTTATAAATAAAAAGAAATTATTCCAGGGAAACAAAATTATCTGACACACTCTGCAGTCTTTAAGTCACAAGTAGCCAACATTTACTACAGGCAGATAGCACTTCCATCTAACTAGATTTTCAAAATAATCTTGTGAGGAAAGCAGGGGTAAGTGTTCTTGACCCTGTTTCATGTATAGTGAAACTAAGGCTCCAAAAGACAAACCGCACCTAAGATCACCTGGCTAGGAAGGATTTGGGAGTAGAACCCTAGCTCTATCAGTTATAGACCAGTTCTCATTCTGCTGGGTGACCGACTCTCATGAACATACTGAGGATCTCTGTAAGTACAACACAATCTCTTTGCAGAACATTTTATTTGCTACAATCCTGGAAAGGAAGATGTGTGGAATATTTCCTAAAACTACAGGCCCTACAAAATGGTGACCATCACTAGGAAGAGGATTATAAACTCTGCAGACCAAGATCTCTTATTGGCTGCAGGAATACCCTGGAATACTTAAGACAATGTTGAGAGTGTCCTAAGACATTTGGAGATGATTCAGAAAGAAGACACAAAGCTGACCAGGCTGTAGATGTGCTTTAAAATAAGGTGCTTCCCATGTGTGAACCATCGTATTGTCTCCCTAGTATGAGAAGCTGAAAGAGTAAATAAGATCCAAAATGTGCAATAGATATTGTAAAACATGAAGAAACTGTTCAAAAGGAAAGAGAAGCTGGGATGGGGGAATGGAGAAAAGAAGGAAGGGAAAAGAAAAAAAAAGATATATCTATACAAGACAGTTAAATAGATACACTACTGATTTTGCTTAGTTCATTGAAAAGAAAGGTTTGTGCTAATATTGCTTGGACAATTGAATGCTGATATCTTATACCCTGAGTAACTAATTTAAAAATAACAATACGCAATGTATTAACCATTCGTTACCCTCTTATTATGTTGTTTTGAAATTTTGTTCTATTTTCTTTTTCTCTTTAAAATAAATAAATAAATAAATAAATAAATAAATAAATAAAATAAAATAAGGTGCTTCCCAAGGGCTTCAAGGTCTTCTTCAAGAAGGCTGAGTGCAGGCATGCCAACTTGCCCAGTACTGACAAAGAGCCAGCCTGCTGGCCTGCCTGCCCAGAATCATTGAGGCCAGTATCCCTGCCCTGGGGCTGACTAGCTGACACTAGCCCCAAGGACCAGTACACCCTTGTCCCAGGGAGGATTCCTTGAGCACAGGATTAGTTGGCAGCTCCAAGCCTTTATAGCCTGGTTTCTCCAACTTTGAAGATAGTAGTCCCCTGGAGAACCAGCTGAAAAACGAAGATTTCTGCCACTCAGGGAAATGCTGGATAATGTGCATGCTTAGTAAGCACGTCAGGTGATTCTCATGCAGGTGCCACAGGCTGCACTTTGAGAAACACAGTTCTAACATTGCTAATCCTGCTTTGTGTTGGGAAGGCATCAGGCCCAAAGGCTGAGAACAAAACTGACCATTCTTCTGAAACCCTCTCCTTTTCTCTCTTTAATACACTGAGTAGTGATCACACTGATCATTGATTTCATAGCTATTTTTCATGTAGGTTTTTACTTAAAACATCTGCCCCAAATGTGTTGAATATTTTAAGACAATAGATATACTGGCTGGAGGTTTGTTCAACACCTATATTTAAACTTACACAAAATAGGCGAGGTAGAAAGTACTTGTGATCAAAGCAATCACCTGGATATTCTGTGGGTGGGCAGCCTCTTCTGCCCCAGAAGAATCCAGGGATGTAACCTTTACCAGATTTCCAAAAGCAGGACTATAGAACCGATTTCTAGGTCTATTCCTCATTGTGCACGGAGATGGTGCACTCTGTCTCCATGGTTCACAGGCCTCAGGGTGGGGAACTGGGGTCATGGGGCTGCACAGAGACACCTGCACTTAAAACTGCAGTAACATTCTTGAGCTGGCTCAGAAGACAAACCAATGAAGACATAAACAGGAATTAATTTAAAGTCTTTTCTTTAAAAAAAAATCCACCTCATTGTCAGTTAACATGTGCCATTGAATAGATATCATACTGTAGATTTAGGGATATTTTCTAGCCAGACTTAATCCAGAAGAATTGAATTGTGTTTAAATTGAGGAACCACAATAATAAATACATCTATATAGAACAGACATAAAACCCACATGTGATTTACGTTGCAGTAAGTTGTTTACATAAAACTTAAATTTTTCATATTTCACCTTTGAAAAAGTCTGAGAAAAATTCATGATACTTTCTGGTATAAAAGTCTGACAGTGTTAATATTCTTTTATATTTTCTTAAATCATTAAACCATTTTAATATATGTTAACTACTAGTAAATAGTTTACTCTAATGCCAATAAGCTTTTCCAGCAAAGATTGTAATAACACATTTGTTCTCATTTTTCTACAGATACAAGTAAATTTATATTTTAAAATACCAAAAATAAATATATATATGTACATAACACATACCATACACACACACACACACACACACACACACACAAACGCAAAATATACAGGCCCCTTAGATTGAACCAGCCACCTGCGTGTTTAGTACTGTGTTGTCAGGCCATTTCTAGTCTTCAGGTGTTGTCATTTGTACTGTGTGTACTGCTCCCTGTACTTAATGATCCTTTCACCTCACTATGTTTACAGAGAACTATTTTGCACATTGAGTTTTTCAGGCACATGCTTTGCAACAACCCTGTGTGGCTTTTGTCTGTGCTACCTGTCACAGCACACAGACTGATCTCTATTAAAGTTCTCTGTGACTGTGTTATCTGTAATATAGTTTTCTATTTCTTTCAGTAATGTGTCCAGAGTACCTGTACTACGAGTTCTATGATACTGAAGTACTTTTAATAGTGCCTCCCTGGAGATCTCACCCTGGACAGTCCTCAATGTCCCAGTGCAGGTGACATCACTGTCACTTTCCAGTTTGTTTTTCTCTTCATAATTGCTGTGAGGCTGTGTGCAGACTGTGTGAAGCTGTTTGTGTAACCTCCATGGAGGTGCTATGTTCCCAGCACTGCCTTGCTCGAAACACTGGTAATTCCAGGTGCTATGCTCAACAGTGGAGTCCGGCCAACGCACATATGTGTGCATGTGTGAGTGTGTGTGTCCTTTGTATTGCCAGATGTGGCTGCCTTGCTCGGGCATCAGCAAGACACTGTGTGAATAGTTACAATGCTTCCAAATTGGAATTCTACATTTTGTAGCTTACTTTTAAGTCTCCAATAAGTAAAACATCTATTAGCTTTCTTTAAAATATATTTAATTTAAAAAATAAAAAATAAAATGAGGTGCCAATAGAAAAAATTTGATATTTTAGTCTGAAAAAATGAGGACTGAGGGCTAAAAATTGAAATCTTTAAAATCACACAAGGTAAGGAGATTTGAACACACTTTTATAAACAGAACTTGCCAGGGGCAGTGCGTACCTGTGCTCCCAGCCACTCAGGAGACTGAGGCTGGAGGATGGTTAAGTTTGGGGCCAGCCTGGGCAAAAGAGCAAGACTCTGTCTCAATAAAATAAAATAAAATAAAATAAAATAAAATAAAATAAAATAAAATAAAATAAGGGGTTGGGGATGTACCTCAGTGGTACAGTGCTTGCCTAGCATTCATGAGGACCTAGATTCCATCCCTGGTACCACTAAAAAAAAGAACTTGAGGGGCTCTCGATTTTAGACAAATTAAAGAATGAAGTAAGCATAGGGAACTCCTGTCCTCCACGTTATTTGAGTGAGAATTATAAATAGGTTTGAGAAGGATTTAGAAAAATTGACATGAGATCAAGATATAGAGAAATCTAATCACTCTATCACACCATTCCCCTCATAAACCACCTCTTACTGCCATTGTCCAAGGGAAAAAACCCTGTGGCCGAATGGATCATGAGCCTGAATCAAAGCAGCATATCTAATGTTTTTATGAGTCAAGTCATACATATACTGTGGATCCTGAAGAAAAGTTTAAAATTATCAAATTCCTAACAAAAATAAAAATAGAATTACAATGTAACACAGTAATTTCACTTCTGAGTATGTCTTTGTTCATTTATACTGCTATACCAAAATACCACAGACTGGATTATTTATAAAGAACAGAAACTTATTCCTCACAATTCTGGAGCCTGTGAAGTCAACAATCAAGGCACCAGTATGTGAGGTGTCTAATGAGAGTCTGGGCTCTGCTTCCGAGCTGGCACCTTGAATCCTGCCTCCTCCAGAGAGGTAGAATGCTGTGTCCTCACATGGCAGGAAGGTGAGAATAAAAATATACAAACTTTCCCCCATTAAACCCTTTATAACAGCATTAACATGTTCAGGAGGGTTGAGTCCTCATGACCTAAATGCCTTCCAAAGTCCACACCTCCCTATACTGTCACATTGGACATTAAGTTTCCAACAGATAGATTTTGGGGGACACATTAAGACAGCAGAAGCGTATATACCTAAAGTAACTGAAAGCAGAATTGCAAAGACATATTTGTACACTCATGCTCAAAGCAGCACTGTTCACAATAGCCAAAAGGTGGAAGTTACCCAAGTGTCCATGAGTGAATGAGGGGATAATAAAATGTAGTATGTGCAGACAATGGAATATTATTCAGCCTTAAAAAGGCATGAAAGTCTGATGTGCTACAACATGGGTGAACCTTGAGAACATTATGCTAGGTGAAATAAAATGGTCACAAAAGGAAGAATATTGTGTACTTCCTTTGATATGAGATGCCTACTGCCAAATTCATTGAGACACAAAGTAAAATAGTGGCTGACAGGGACAGAGGATAGGGAAATGAGGAGTTACTGTTTAATATGTATAGTTTCAATTTTACAAGACTAAAAGTGTTTTCAGGACAGATACGACAATGTCAATGTACTGAACTACGCACTTAAAAATGGTTACAGGGCTGGTGAGATAGCTCAGTGGCATAAGCGCCTGCCTGGCAAGCGCGAGGTCCTGAGTTCGACTTCCAGAACCCACATAAAGGAAAAAAAAAGGGCCAGTGATATTGCTCAGCAGCACAAGCGCTTGCTGGCAAGTGCAAGGTCCTGAGGTTGACTCCCGGTACCCACATAAAAAAAAAAAATGGTTATCGTGGGGCTGCAGGTGTAACTCAATGGTAGAGCATTTGCCTAGCAAGCCCTAGTAACACACACACACACACACACACACACACACACACGTTAAGATGGTAGCTTCATATTATGTGTGTTTTACTACAAACTATTTATCAGACACTACTAAACATACTCTCACTCTTTTTCCTGCCCCCATAAAAAGGGTTGTATTAAGTATCTTATGAACTGAGAAGAATTTGTCTAAAATGATACATAAAAAGAAAGGCATCAGGACCATCTCAGCTATGCATTTGGGACCTGCAAAGGGAACAGTGCAACTAAGTATGGCTTTTCATGTGGAAATGTTCGTTTTATTCTCCAGTGCTAAACTTTTGGAGCATTTCTGTTTATATACATTTCAAAAGCATTCTGAAGGTAGTCCAGATGTCAGATGGGGGTCCCAGAGTCACCTTGGCTGAGACTTCCTACCATCACAAAGAGCTGCTGCACTGACTCAAAGCCAGGCAGGAAGCACAGGGAGAGGAAAGACAAACAAGCCATGCAGTCTGCCATCAAATGTGAAATTATTCCTTTCCGACTTGTGTAGGCCCAGTGTACAATACAGCCTGTTTATGTGTTTCTTCTGGGGTTTCTAAATCACTTCTGTAACAACTGGGGCATAGTGGGAAGTTCAGAAAGAGGCCAGCTTTCTCGAGACAGAGGGTGTCTGTCTATTCTGTGACAGGAGTTCTACACACATCCCGATTAATGTTCATCAGCCCTGCTCTGTGGCTTTGTCTATCAGAAAAACCAACTGTGAGTTAATCAATGTCAAAGCCCTGGGGAATGTAGGCAGACTGCAGGATTCCACGCTGTAGGACACACACCCTCTACACCCACACTCACATATTAATGTCACTGTTCTTTTCTTCCAAGCCAACACCATCTGCCCATAAAATCCATGCCATGACTACCTATCCTTCCCCACACCCTCACACCCAGGCCCTTTTGTTCAACCTCAGCTCTGATGAGATAGACAAAAAAGGGCTTTCCCTGTTTCTTGCAATTTCAACAACTAAGACATAAGACAACACACTGTCCTTTGAGTTGCCATATGGCACTCTCATTGCATTCTTAACCCACTGTCTTAATTTAGGCAGAAACAAATATGTAGCAGGTAAGGGGAAAGGAAGTCTTTTTAGAGTACACTGCTCAATATATCATGGGGCGGGAGGAAAGACAGCCTGGAAAGGGAAGGACTTGTGGTAAGAATGAAGGCAGGCAACCCCGTGCCATTATTAACAAGGCCACTGTCTCTGTTAATCTTTAGATGAGCTACTTGACTATACTGTTTCAATTATCTCCTATAAAATGGGCCTTCTTATTCATTCAAACAAAATACTTAGAGATGCCTGAGGACGGGGCACTATGCAGGGCGCTTTGACCAGACCTAAAGATATTTTCCCTTTCTCAGTGCTATTAATGTCACACTCACGGGCACTACAAATAACAATGCTAATCTTTCTCAAATGGTCATTATAGAAAAAGAAAATAGGACTAGCCCCCTATACCTTCTTCATGAGTGAGGCTACTTTTACATGCTTTCCTGGAAGGTTCTCTAATCAGTCCCTACTTTATTGTCACTAGGGTGCTACAGGGCTGGATGAAATATACACTCATATTCCTTTGTTCCTCTTATCCTAAAATATATTCTTGAATTCTCCAGGAATGATCCATATCCAACTAAGTTATCAGTCACTGCAATTTATGACACAAGCATTGCTGTAAATATATTTTAATATACTTAAACAGTAGAAAATATTTCTTCAGAGTATATTACTTTCAAATATTTTATTTCATTTATAAATTCAGTAATCAAGGTTGCTATGACTTTCAATATTTAAAGTTGAGGCAATTGAGACTTTACTAAGCTCATAGTTTGCCAAATGCCACCAGGCTAGTCAATAGCTGATAGGGAATTTGAACCCAGCTCTGTGTGCCTTCAAAGCCAATGCTCATCCCTACAACATAGGGCCATTGTGCTAAGCCCGGCCATACCATTCCTGGCTGATGAGCTCAATTTCCTAGATAGAGAATATGCTGAAACTTAAGCTCAGAAGCCTTACCTCAGAAAAAAAAAAAAAAAAAAAAAAAAAAAAAAAATATATATATATATATATATATATATATATATCTTTAACCTTGTTAGCCCCAAATATTCTTTAGGTACATACAATTTTTTAAAAGATTTAAATAAAGGCCTGTGGTCCAAAAGTTATCATTTATGCTAATAAACTTGTTTCTAGTGCTCCTCAAAAGACAGAAGTTAATAATAGAAAACATCTACAAGACAACGACCCAATTCCATTCCTTTTCTAGCTCTCATCTGTCTTGGCTGATATAGGTAACTGAAAAACCTAGAGGCTGACTCTATATAACCTCCCAGAACCTCTCCTAACACTGTAATTCTCCTTCTCTTTGCCCTTCCTACACAGGGGAACCTGTGATTATTCTCTAAACTTAGGTTTTGGAGGCCAGATGGCTCCATTTCAGTCAAGGTACCAGAAAAAAAAAAAAAAAAAGATTGCATCTTGCAACTGCTATACTTCTAAAATGTCTATTAAATCATATCAAAATAATCATACTGAAATAACAAAAGTGTGCCAATTAAGCATCAGAAACAAATAAAAACCAGTGAAGCTGAAAGGTACTACTGTTCATACTCCTTTTCTTTAGAACACAGTGAAATATTATCTGGCCAGTTAGAGAAAGCCTGACTGGGCAATATGCCTTGTGGTGACTTCTGTGGTTCCTGTCTTGTCGCCTTCACTTCTTGGTATATTACATCATTGTTAACTATAAAGGAAACTGCTGTCTATGACAAATAACACAGCACAAACCATAGGTTTCTCAGCAGCAGAGCTGTAGAGTGCTTATAAATTACCTACTTATACAATACACTTTAGGACTTGCTATACCAGTTCAAAGTTCAAAATCAACAAATACACACAAATCATTCACGGGCTTTCTAAGAGATCCCAAGGAAAGAAAGGTTCATGACCAAATACTCAAAGACAGACAATCAAAAAAGAACAAATTGCATGTTCCCTGGACAAACAATGTGTTGCTGAGTGGGCACTGGAAAAGCAAAACCTCTAGATCATAGTTTCTTCAGAATAGAACTGAGAATGTGGACGGCCCTGTCTAAGAACTAGGAATACAACACTGTAATGGTGTACCAGGAAAACACCTGGTAGGACCATCTGGATACCAAGCCTTCCTATTTGTAGAAGAAAATAGGCCATTTCAAAAACCACATCTTTGCATACCTCTCTGCACAAACCCAGCTGAAGCTGAACACAAGCAGAAAGTCCAAGGAACACTCAAGGAACTCGATGCCCTGCCGTATCCAACAACAGCCAATTAATGTTGTACAATCTATTTAATCATTGGGTGCTATCCTGTCTCTGATGCAATGACTCAATTCTGCCATTTTATTGCAAAATCAGCCATAGACATTATATAAACGGATGGGTATGGTTATGTGTGAATAAAATATCATTTATAAAAACAGACATTATTTACAAAAAACAGGTGTTGCACAGGATTTGGCCACAGGCCATGGCCTGCTGACTCTGCTTTAGTGCCAATACAGCAAAGCAACCTATTTGAGAAATCAAGATAGTATTCCCCATCCCCTCTCCTTTCTGCCAGGACTTTCAGAAAGGAGCAAAATGCAGTGGTATAAGGCAAGGGAGTTTCCCTCAGTAAGTTACTCTGCAAGGTGAAAGCTACAAAACATCTCCAAGTTAAAGATGGGAATCCATTCAATGTCTCCTTGTCACTATTAGAAAAACCTTTACAGGCTGTACCACTAAAGAAATTGTGAAAACAATCCCCTTCGCAATAGCTTCAAAAAATTAAATACTTAGAAATTAACCTAAGTAGGGAAGTTATAACAAAAACTATAGCAATCTGAAAAAAGAGATTGAAGAGGACATCAGGAAATAGAAAGGCATCCCCTATTCCTGGATAGGCAAAACAGATATTGTCAAAATGGACATACTACTGAAAATGATACACAGATTTAATTCAATGCCAATCAAAACAACAACAGCATTCCTCACAGGACTAGGGAAAAAAAACTTAAATTCATATGGAACCAGAAGAGACCTAAAATAGCAAAAGCAATCTTGGGCAACAAGAACAAAACAGAAGGCATCAAGTTATATTACAAAGGTACAGTAACAAAAACAGCATGGTAAGGCCAGGCGTGGTTGCACATGCCTATAGTCCCAGCACTTGGGAGGCTGAGGCAGGAGAATCGCCACAAGTTCAAGGTCAGTCTGGACTACATAATGAGTTCAAGGCCAGCCTGAGCTACATAGTGAGATTCTGTCTTAAAAAAAAAAAAAAAAAAAAAAAACAGCATGGCCTGGCACAAAAACAGACATGTGGATCAGTGAAACAGAACAGAGGATACAGAAAAAACTGCAGACACATTTAGCCATCTGATCTTTGACAAAAGGACCAAAAATATACACTGGAGAAAAAAGGTTCTTAAACAAATAGCGATGGGAAAACTAGCTATCTACATGCAAAAGACTAATTCTAGCCCAGGTGTGATGGCGCATGCCAGTAATCCCAGTCCTTTGGAGGCTGAGGCACAAGGATCACCACAAGTTTGAGGCCAGCCTGGGCTACGTAGTAAGTTCAAGGCTAGCCTCAAACAACACAGCGAGACCTTGCCTCAAAAAACAAAACACAAAAACAACAACAGGAGACTGAATCTAGACCCTTATTTCTCACTATGTACTAAAATAAAATCGAAATCAATCGAAGACCTAGATATTAAAACAGAAACAGCTGGGCATGGTGTCACATGCCTATAATACCATCACTCAGGAAGGTGAGGCAGAAAGACTGCCACAAGTCCACTATGCTACATAGTGAGTTCAAAGCCAACCTGAACTATATAGTGAGACATTGCCTCAAAAAAAAAAAAAAAAAAAAAAAAAACAGAAACAATCTGCTGTACGATAAAACAGGTAAAATTCTTAAAGACATAGACATAGGCATAGGCAAGGACTTTCTGAACAGAACCCCGATTGCACAAAAAATAATACCAAGAATCAACAAATTGGATTATATCAAATTAAAAAGCATCTGCACAACAAAGGAAACAACCAACAGAAGGAAGAGACAACCTATAGAATGTTAAAAAATCTTTTCTACTTACTCCACAGAGGACTAATATCCAGAATATACTAAAAAAAAAAAAAAACTCGGGCCAGTGAGATAGTTCAGCAGCATAAGCGCTTGCCTGGCAAGCGCGAGATCCTGAGTTCGACCCCCGGTACCCACAAAAAAAAAAAAAAAAACCCTCAAGAATTAAGACCTCTAACCAACATAAAAAACCCAATGGCAAAAATGGGCAATTGAAATGAAAAGAAGTACAGATGGTAAGTACGTGAAAAATTGTTCATCAACTTTGGCCATTAGAGAAATGACAAATTAAAACACTGAGATGCCATTTTAACTTTAGAAAGAATGGCTAGCATCAAGAAGTAAAAAACAAGGTTGTGAGAAAAAGGGAACCCTACCACATTGTTGGTGGGAATGTAAATTAGTACAACCACTATGGAAATCAGTATGGAGATTCCTCAAAAAATAAAAACGAAAACTCCACTCAACCCAGCTATACCCCTTCTGGGCATCTTCCCAAAACAGTTAGACATCGTATTAGTGATACATGTACACCCATGTTTATAACATCACAACTCACAAGAGCTAAATCTTAGAAGTGGCCTATATGCCCATCAACCAATGAAAGGATAAAGAAAATGTGGTCTATATATACAATGGATACATAAAATGGAAAATGTGGTCTATATATACTACTCAGCCATAAAGGATAAATTTGAGTTAGAGGTAGGAAAATGGATGTTCCTTGAGACCATAATGCTAAGTGAAATAAATCAGACACAGAAAGTAAATATTGTATAGTTTCTCTTACATGAGAAACCCAAAGTATAAATAATCTAAGGAGCAAAATAAAAGATAGATAATAGGAAACAGAGAGACAGACCTTTTGGAGATGAGAAGGAGGTCTAGGGATGAAGGGAGAGGGGAGAGAGGAGAGAGGAGGGAGAAGGAAAAAAGGTTGAAATGTGATACGTATATGTACCAACTGCCCATGATGCATGTATACATTATGTGTCACGAACATGTACTAAACATAGAGGAAAAAAAAATCTTCATGGGTTCAACGGAGAGACCAGGATTATGCTTCTCTGGTGTGCCAATAGAATGCTATGTGTTTTTAACTCAATTTCACAATGTAAAGAAATGTTACAATGCTGTATGTATACACAATGGAATATTATTTGACCATTAAAAAGTGCAATCCTGTCATCTGAAGCAAAATGGAGCAGAATGTTCTCTTGAATGAAATAAGCCAGACAAAGAAAGACAAGTACTCCATCTTTTCTTTCAAGCATGGAAGCTAAAAAAAAGTTGATCTCAAAGCAGAAGAGAATAGAATAGTACATAATTACTAGAGGCTGGGAAGGGGGAGGCAGAAAGAGGATGGAAAGAGGCCAGATAATAGACACCGAAATACAGATAGACAAGAGAAATTCTAGTGTTCTACCTCACAGTAGCTCACAATAACCTATTATGCATATTATAAAGCACTGGAAGAGAAGAGCTCTAAGGCTCCAAACATAAAGAAATTATATTAGACAGAAATGCTAATTACCCTGATTTAGTCAGTGAACACTATATATACATGAGGTAATCAAAATATACCGTAAATATTTTAATCAAAAAATTATTACAGTAAAAGACACATTACCATGAAATGCCCTCAAAATATTCCCTCTCACTTCAAACACACTTATCCCATCCTTCTTGCCACTTTCTAAAGCATTTTTGGAAGCTCTCTTTTGTGAGTGTCTTTACAAAGTGTGATAAAAAATACTGTGAATGCTGCTGCCGAGTGCCATGCAAAGCAAAGTGTTATGGCTTATATCTAGATGTCCCCCCAGGCCTCATGCACTCATAGGTGGGGCTTTTTAGAGGGGGCTGGATGTAGGGTGTGGGAATATGGATTAAGAATACGTGATTACTAAATGAGTATATTGATTTATTAAGCATAATTCTGGGTGTGGATAATGTGAAGCCCCACCCTGGGTGTGGGTGGCACCAACCAATAGGCTTGTAGCCTGAATGGCATAAAAGGGAATGGGAGGCTTGCTGCTCACTCCCTGCTGCCTGCCATGAACTGTTTCTCCCCTGCCATGGCCCTCTGCCATGCCGAAACTACCTTGGAGCCAGCCAAATACGGACTAAAACCTCTACGAACTGTGAGCAAAAATAAACCTTTCCCCCTTTAACTTTGGTTGTTGGGTATTTTGTCTGAATAATGAGAAAAGTAGCTAAGACAGAAAGGAAGGCTCAAAAAACATTACTGTATGTCCTCATCCACCTTATTCATGGATCTGGCACCATGTGATTTCTGGCTTTTCTTCAAAATCAAAATGACGATGAAAGGTAAATGGCCAGGAGTGGTGGTGTATGTCTATAATCCCAGCACTTGGGAGGCTGAGGCAGGAGAATCGCCACAAATTCAAGGCCAGCATGTGCTACATAGTGAGTTTAAGACTAGCCTGAACTGCATAGTGAGACCCTGTCTCAAAGAAAAAAACAAAGTCTAAGAAAAAAGAAAGGTAAATGTTTTTAATTGATCCAGGACATGGAGGCAGCCATGACAGTGCTACTAAAGACATGAAAGTGGACTTCCAGAACTGCTTCGGAAAGTGGTAAGAACAATAAGTGTGGCAGAAGCAAGTGGGAGTATTATGACAGGGATTAATGGCAATGTGCCTTTTACTGTGATAAATTTCCTGGGGAGAGGAGCTGCCAAGCAAGTACCACCTTGCACAGTGAAAAATTCAATGCTTCACTCATCCAGACATCACTGGACTTATTAGACCTGACCCAACAGCAGCAATAGCAATAGTGTGATGCCAGACATGGGCTAGTACAAAGCTGCCTGCCACAGTGGAAATCTCTATAATGGCTCTGCTCAAAAACCATGCCAATTATCCCTCTATTTCCAGGGTAGCAGAAGCTCATTAAAGGCACATGGCTAAAGGGATGGTACTAAATATCACTATGGCTTACCTCTTTGAATAAGAGGCAGCCTACCATGTGACATAAGAGGTTCTCAAAGACTTGAAACCTCAATGTGAAGTATGGCAGATTAATCATCAAAGCAGGAAGGCCAGTTAGGAAGGCAAGTGTGAAAACAAGGCAGAGTAGCTGGGCTGGTGACACATGCCTGTAATCCCAGCATTCTGGAAGTCTGCAGCAGGAAGATTTCAAGTTCAAGCCCAGCCTGGAAAACTCAGTGACTTAGCAAGAGCTTGTCTCAAAACAAAAAACAGTAAAAGGACTGTGAACATAGCTCAGCGCAAAGGTTCTGGGTTCAATCCTCAATACAAACAAACAAACAAACAAGTAAACACCACAAGGCACAGTAGGCAAGGCCTCTGAGAGCACTGCCTCAGGTCCTGGAGGAAGAAAGAACTGGGAGACTGACACAGAAGTATCACAAATTCAAGCCCAGCCTGGGCAATTTTGCAAGACCCTTACTCAAAATATAAAATAACAAATAAGAAAAAGCACTGAAGATGTATGTAGCTCAGTGCAAAGGCTCTGGGTTCAATTCTCAAACCTCCCCCCAATAAAAAGAAGTATTATTGTATGTGGTATTGATACAAATACACAAGCCTATCTAAGGATAAAACTGATTTCAAGCAATGTGTATATTAGCCCCCAAAGTTAACATTCACAGGCAGTACAAAGACTATGCAGGAAATCTAAGTCTTAGCTCTACTACTAACAAGTGGTACAATCTTAGGGATTACTAAAGTTCTTTAAGACTTAATTTCATCATCTGTTAATTGGAGGCAGTAACATTTTCCTTCTTGGATTAAATTACAGAGTGTATGTTAATGTGCCTGTATCCTATAAAGTGATTTGTAAATGGTAGTTTTTACCCACATCTACATCAATATCCACATGCAAGAAGTCAGTTAGCCAGAGTGGTATCACATACACACATCCCAGACTTCTTGCTGCCCAGTATAAATACCCCACAGCCCAAACCTAACTCAATTCATATTAGGGTTGTCTCCTCCTCACTCACAAATGGATTCTCTAAATTCTACAGATTGGGGGTGGTAGATTATAGAAGATCTATCTCCAGGTCTTGTATCTCATCAATCTCCTATGAAGCAAAGACCATCATAACAACTAGCGTGGTAACTTCAGACTCCCTGAACCTCCCCGTACTCCATTCCCACAGATCTGTAAAAATACTTGGCTGCACTCAGGCCAACACTTAGGGTGCATTCTTGGCATGAGGCATTGAAGAGAAAACAACTCTCTTCTCTCATGAGGTGAAAGTGAAAACAACTGCAGGTTCAGCAAAGAGAGACTGGTGAAGTGAAGAGTAGAGACTGTTTGTGTTAGGCACAGTGACATCGCACAGGAGGCAGGAGTGTGACAGATTTCTGAGTTCAATACTGGGTGTGCAATTAATTGGCTCTGTGACCCTAGGGAAGGAATATCTCCTCTTGGGCCTCAGTTTCCTCATCTGAAATATGAAAGAGTTGAATGAGATATTTTCTCTTAAGGGCCCTTTGAAAAGTATGATTCCATTTCTGGCAAGACACGGCCCATTAGTCAAAAAGGAAGCAGGGTATGGTAGCACACACCTGTAGTCCCAGCTGCTGCTGAGGCTGAGGCAGAAGGATCACTTGAGCCCAGGAGTTTAAGGCTAAATTGGGCAATATAGCAAAATCCCAATCTCAAAAGAAAAAGAATAGAAAATGAATGGTTAAACAACATCTGTTCTTCCCAGGGAAAAACAAACAAAATGCCAAGAAAACTCGGCTTTCCCTGCCATTCCATTCCACTAGCGTGGTCATACAATCGCTAACTGAGCTGCCTCCCCTGGCTTTCCCACTTAGTATCATTACACAACACCATCCCTGTAATCCCTGAAATGCTAAGCATGGATTCTAGCAGACAAACCTCTCAACCAAACAAGCAAAGGTATCAATATTTCCCATGTGTAAGAGCAAGAGACATTAGCATGGTGACAATAGTGGTAGGGACATTCTCTTTACAACTCTCCTGGTTTTATTTGTTCTGCTCTAAACAAAAGTTAAAAGGAACAACTACAAAACACCTCGATGGCCTGTTACCCATCTCCTCCCCCCACCTAATGAATTCAGGATGGATAAATTCAGGATTAGTCTCCAGCTGTCAACTGCCACATGCATAATACATATTTTTCCAATCACGAGGAATGGGCTTTTCCACGACAGCCTGGCTCTGGAAAGAGTTGGAAACTGAAGTGTGGCTCTCCTGCTTTTGGGAAGTCCTTAATGAAAACCTTTTGCAAAGAAATGCCTTGAAGTTCCTAATATGGTACTGTAGTGCTAGGTCTCCTGGTTGCCACTTGTGAGAAATTCCGTGCTTCCTTAGTATAACAATAATATGGGGGCAGGGATTTGTCACCCTTTAGTAATGCCACATATTCGCCAATGTATACTACCCACTACATGAAAAGCAACTGTTTTCCCATAAGAGGTTGACAGATGAGCAGAGAAGAGGCCTGCAACTACCCAATCAGCTAGCGCAGACTCAGGGCAGAAAACAAAGAGGGCAACTGTCATCTTTGTATGACAAAGCAAGAGAACACAACCAGACCCTAATTAAATTGGGGCTAGGCTGCTCAACAGGGGAACCACCTGATTCTAACCATGCATGACAGGGGCAAAGACTGAAAGAGAACCTTCCACTAATGTAGTGTTTCTCCGCCAATTGAGTCATTTCAAACAAAAGCACCTCCAGCCCCAGTAAAGAGCATCCAGACAGTCTGAATGTAAGGTACCTGCTTCATAGCCTGGAATGGGACACCAGGAAATCCCATTCTGGTCACATTTGGACTCTAGGTCTAGGTCCCTGGAGGAGCAATTCTGTCTCTTGGCTTCCTTTTTCCTGGATATAAACCCAATGGAACAGATGTGAAGTTTTCTAAACAACCTACCAGGTTTGACGTTCTATAAGGAAGAGACAAAGGCAGATCTTAGTGTATTAAGACAAGTGACTCTAGCTGGGTGTGATGTGATAACATGGCTTTTCCACCTCATTCTAATTATATGGTATATAATTCAGACATTAAACTAATTTTACATTCCTGAAATAAATTCTACTTGATGATGGCATATAATTATTTATGCATGTTACTAGATTTAGTTTGCTTATATATTCTTGAGGGTTTTTATATGTATATTGTGAAAGGAATGAGTTTATATAGTTTTCTTATGATGTCTTTGTTTGGTTTTGGTATCAGGAAAATTCTGGCCACAGAGAATGTGTTGAGAACTGCTCTCTCCTACTCTAATTTTTGGAACAGTTTATGAAGGACTGGTATTAATTTTTCTTTAAATGGTTGAACAAATTCACCAGTGAAGTTATCTATGCATGGGCTTTTCTTTATGGATAGTGTTTTGATTACTAATTCAATGGCTTTATTATTTTGGAGTCAATTTCAAGAGTTTGTGTATTGTTCAGCTGGACATGGTGGCACATTCAGGAAGCTGAGACAGGAAGACCACAAATTTGAGGCCAGCCTGGGCAACTTAGCAAGAGCCTGTCTCAAAATGAAAAAGTAAAAGGCCTGGGGATGTAGCTCAGTGGTAGAGTGTTTGCCTAGCTGCAGGAGGCCCCGAGCTCAATTCCCAACAAATATACCCAGTTCATGTAAATTATATAATTTATTGGAACAGTTATTCACAGGTTCTCTTGTACTATTTTATTTGTGACCTTTCTATTGTTCTAATGTAGGTATTTAAAGCTATAAATTTCTCCCTCAGCACTGCTTTTGTTCCAGCCCAAGAATTCTGGCATGTTGTTTCATTTTTATTAATTTTAAATTATTTTCTAATCTCACTTGTGATTCTTTTTTGACCCATTGTTTATATAGAAGTGATATTTAATTTCCACATATTTGTGTATTTCCTAAATATCCTTCTCTTACTGATTTATAATTTCATTCTGTTATGGTTAGAGAACATGCATTAGATAAATCCATTCAGGTAAGTTTTGTGGCCCAGCAAAATATGCCTGAATTAAGATATGTCAATTTAGATAATCCAGTCTAAGAAAAGAAGAAAAATATGAATAAAAATGTCCTATATATACTTGGGAATGTTCTATATGCCCTTGAAAATGTTCCATGTGCACCCAGTAAGAATATGTACTCTGCTGTTGTTGGATGGAGTGTCTGTCGACCCTTATCTGTTAGGTTTGTTTTATAGTGTTGTTCATGTTTTCTATTTCCTTGTTGATCTCTGTCTAGTTGTCCTATCCACTATTAAAAGTGTGGTAGTGAGCATTCCAACTATTATTATTAGACTATTCCTCCCTTCAATTCTGTCTGTTTTACTTCATGTATTTTGGCACTCTATTATTAGGTACATATGTATTTATTATATCTTCCTTGACTGCTTTACCATTATAAAATCTATTTCCTGGTATTTCATAAAATTTTGTCTTAAAATCTAGTTTGTCTGATATCTGTATAGTCATCCCAACTGTCTTTGGTTATTGTTTGCTAGGTATGTTTTTTCCATTCCTTTACACTAAAGCTATTTGCATCTTTGAATCCAAAGTATATTGCTTAAAGACAGAATATATTTCAAACAATTTATCCATTTTTGATCAATTTATCCATTTTGTCAGTCTGCCTTTTTGTTACGGAGTATAATCCGTTCACATTTAATACACTTACTAATAAGATAGGATTTCTGCTTTTCATTTGCTTTATGCTCTATGTCTTATGTCTTTTTTCCTCCCTTACTATATTATATTCTCTAATGTGCTATAGTAATTCCCTTCTTTCCTTTGCTGGAGGACAGTGCCCAAGGCCTTGCACATGCTAGGCAAGTCCTCTACCACTAAGCCACATTCCCAGTCCCTTGTTCCTTTTGCCATATAGTTTTATTTTCTTAAATTTATACATTAGGGGCCGGTGAGATGGCTCAGCGGCATAAGCGCCTGCCCGGCAAGCGCAAGGGCCCGAGTTCGACTCCCGGAACCCACATACGAAAAAGAGCCGGTGATATCGCTCAGCAGCACGGGCGCCTGCTGGTGCGTGAGGTCCTGAGGTCGACCCCCGGTACCCACAAAAAAAAAAAAATTTATACATTAATGTTATACATCACATTTGGGGAATTTGGGTCCATTAGTTCTTCAAATAGTCTTTCTGCCCATTTTTCTCTTCTCTTTTTATAACTCCTTTTATGCATACATTAATAGCCTTGGTAGTGCCCCACAGTATCTGAGGCTCTATTCATCTTACTTCATTTTTTCCTTCTTTTGTCTATGTCTCACTTGACCTAACTTCAAGTTCTATGATTCTTTCTTTTGTTAACTTAAATATACTATTGATCCTCCTTTGAGAATTTTTCATTTAAGTTATTTTCTTCTTCAGCTCCAGAATTTGTTTGGTTCTCTTTTATAATTTTATCTTTTTATTCATATTATCTATTTGAATATATTTATATTGCCTGATTTTTTTTTTTTTTGTGGTCCTGGGGACTGAACCTTTGCACTAAGCTACATTTCTACCCCTTTTTATTTTTTTATTTTGAAATGGGAGTCTAAGTTGCCCAGGCAAGACTTGAATTTAAATGCTCTTGCCTAGGACTCCTGAGTTGTGGGAGTTACAGTCATGCACCACACTGCCTGGCTAAAATTTTACCTAAATGTCCAACCTTTAGGCTCCAGAAAAACAGTTTCTATGAAATATTTTTTCTTTGCAGACTATACTTTCCTATTTCATTACATGTCTGTCTTATCGTTGTTGTTGAAAATTGGACATTTAAGAAAACATATTCTGGAACTGCTGGAAATCAGATCCTGCCTCCCAGGTTTTGTTGCTAGTATTGTTTTTATTGTTGTTGCTCTTTCTTTAATATCTTTTTTGGACTAACTCTGTAATCTCTGCTTGGTTGGTTTAGTGGTCCGGTAGTAATAATTCAGAGTTCCTTAAATGTCTGGAACCACAAAGACTTCTACTTTTTGCTGAAGGGTTCTGTCTGCATGTTGGGGCAAACCTTAAACATTCAGGCGGTTTACAATTTTGCCTCAAGTGCAGCCACAACAGAAATTAGGGCCCTCTCAGGTTTTTTCAGAGCACATGCATAGCCCACAACATATGTGTGGCCTTCTACAGCCTCAGGAATATGTCAGAGCTTTCCAAAGCCATCTCACTTCCCAGGTCTTTCATGTTTCTGCCCAGGCTTTTATTTGTCCCAACTGGTATCAAAGTTTGATTTAGCTGTGATGTTAAGCTCCCAAGGGATAGGAGTTTTTCTACCAAACTAACTCTATGTCAGGTAATGAGAAACCCTGTGAAAGCAGTTTTTCTAGTTACTTCAATATAAATTAAATTGTGACAATTTAATTTGGGTATGGGACTTTTCTGATGAGCTACAAACCCAATCTTTCTCCTCAGGTGCTACAAGGCTGCTAATTTTCTTAGCTATCATAGTTTGAAGCTGCTGGTTTTCAAGGCTGTCCTAAAACTAGGGAGAAGGGAACAGAAGGCAGGATAAGTTGAATTGCCACAACCCTGCTGCTATAGAGATTCAGCACTTTTTTTTCAATAAACATTCTCCAGATTGTTGCAAATCTTTGGTAAATTTCCAGAGCTGTGAAAAAGTTGACTTTGACAATTTTTGCCAGTGTCCTTTTCCTTTTACAGGGGAGTGGATTTTCAGAGCTCCTTATTCCACTTCAAGTACAATCTTAAAAAAAATCTCATCTCAAGGAAGCTGAGAATTTACCTACAACCGAGCCTACTTGTGAGAAAGCAGAAGTTGAAAGAAGCACTGAGGTAGTCTTTCTTGAAGAACAGACCAACTGCTGAGTTGTCGCCTCTAGGGTGGAGAACTGGGCGACTGTAACGCTGATGGAAGAAAATGGCTTACCTTTTTGTACCTTTTGAATTTTGTACCATATTGATGTGTTACTCTCCAAAAATATTTTAATATACTGATAAAAGAATAAAGCAGTAGGTGCTCTGGAGTTTCCCTTAAGACTCCATGAGATATACTACATTCTATCTACTTCTGAAAAACTCTCCTCCATCGCTTGAAGAGTCTTGCTGATTATGAAGGCCTCTGTCAACGTAGTAGAACAGATCTCTTTGACTTAGGAACTCTTCCTCCTTACATTATTCTTCTTTGCAATAGACAGCTGCATCCCCATGCTCCAGCTCCTTTTTTTTCATCCCATAAAACTCTACTTCATAACATATGACAGATATAGATCACACCCTGAACTTCATAGCTCTTCTCTGTAGTGAAATTACTTAAGAGGAGCCAGGCATGGTGGCACATGCTGTAATCCCAGCACTCAGGAGGCTGAAACAGGAGGATTGCTACAAGTTCAAGGCCAGCCTAGACTACATAGCAAGATTCTATCTTAACCCCCCCCAAAAAGAAATTATTTAAGCAGATAATTAGATATTTAATGTGTGTTCCAAGAGAGCAGAGCCTATGGCAGCCTTCTTCATCACTGTATCTCCAATTTCCAGGACTGTACCTGATACAATATTATTAAATTAAATTGAATTGCCTTTACATTGCCCAAGATTTAGGCAACGATAAAAGATTTAGCACTTGATACTAGCCTGATAAACTTCCATCAGGGCCCTTAACCCTGCAAGAAAAAAAAACAGCTTAGATTTCAAGGGTACTCCCCCAGAAAAGTGTGTATCTTTCCAGACCTTCGTGGACTTTTAGGAAATTTCTGTAGTAACTGATTAGAGAAGCAGATACCAGATTAAACAAAAAGTTTTTGACTGTTTTTTTTTTTTAAATAAGCTATAAAAATAAAGCTGAAAACTAATTTTCTTTCATCACTCTTACTCTGAAACTTTTCTTAATGGGCAAGTCAAGCTATAATCTACCAAGCTCGCCCCTAATAAAAACAGATTTCTTATAAATGGTCACACTGAAAGGCTGATTTGGTTCACTTTTCCACCCTAGTTCGCATAACACCCTGCGTGCAGCTATTTCAGAATTTAAGTCTTTTGAAGACCTCTAATGAATATGGTAATATCAGCTCTATCAAATCCCATTTGGACACTGTTTCACATTCACTAACGGCAGTATCAAACAACATACCCATTGTATTGATCTGGAAGTCTAAAATAACTCCATGTACTCAAAGGCACTCATTAAATACTACTGGGACAATGACAAATAAGAATGTATAGTATATCACCAACACCTCCCTGTATACCATGGCACTACACCCACCCAAAAGGGAATAAAAGCTTTGGATTCTCTCACCATAGAGCTATTCAGGACAGAACTGGAGGACAATAGGTTGACATATCCCAAGAAGCATTCGACAAATGGATAGTCAAGCAAGTCAGCATGATTCAAATCCTCTGCGCATGCTAGATATGTCAATTGGGTTTTCTCTTTGCCTACTCTCCTAGAGTAAAGATAAATTGGGTCTGAAGTTTATGACAGTATCAGTTCAGACTGTTTTAACTATTTGAGTAAGGTAGTGGCAACCAGAAAATAGAAAATAATAAAACCACGAGAAATCCTCAAGATCATTGATCAAATTCCCTAATTTTATAAGTGGGAAAACAGAAGCTCCCAAAATTAAAGACTCACTCAAGGCCATGGAGCTACCTAGTGGTAGAGTTGGAACCAATCCATCCTTACCAGAAAGCAATCACTCACCAGATAGGTGACCCATTTGCCAAAGCGAGACCTGAAAAGTCACCTCAAAAGGTGACCTTAATGTAAATATCTAAAAATCTTTTATCTTTAAAAGTAGAGAATGTAAGACTATATTATCAAAGCTATACAAATTATATTATTTCCACTTTATCAATTTTATGTACCTTTCTAGTACAGAATGCATTTTGGGGATTTTTTTTTTTTTTTTTGAGACAAGGTCTCACTATGTAGCCCAGGTTAGCCTCATACTTGGGGAGATCCTCCTGCCTCAGTCTCCCAAGTGTTGGGATTCCAGGAGTGCGCCACCACACCAGCTTGAGATTCTTTACAAACTAAGTTTTCATTAGTCCAAAACAGCCTATGTAAGTACAGTTATATATGTATATGTATGGGTTTAGCAATGCAATTTTTTCTGATATTTGTTTTTGATATACCCACATACATATAAAGTGTGTTATCTTTGGTTTTTAAGGGCTATTTTTAAATTGTTTGGATTTTTGTTTAAATACTATCATGTACACTAAAATAATATAAATGTCTATGTCAGCATAAAAATAAGATTCTATAATTGGGCTACTTTTCCTTTCTGAAGTCATCAAGCCACAATAGGCAATATAACAAATAGTAAGTCATGGAATGTTAGAGCTGAAAGTAAGCTATATAGAATCCCTGCCCCTTTCTCATCTTCATAAAGCCACAGAACCTGGGGTCCCAGTGAAATTATTCTGCAAAGCCCTAGATCACATTCATAGCAGAACCAGCACCATAACCAGCTATCTAGACACCATGTCCAGGGTTTTTGCCACTATACCATCATCCTCTCCTAATTTTTAAATGGTATAATACCATTCTCAGAGAAATCTCTCTGAAGATTGTCACTCTCCATTTTCCTATGCCATTAGAGTTCAAAACTTACAGACTGGTAAAGCTAGATCACCTAGCTTAGGAGTTGCAGTGTGGTTAAATGTAGCCTATGAAAATGTTTTATTTAGCTAAAACAATATTTTTTAAACTAAGAATGTAAAGGTCTTTTTTATTTTTTTTTTTGAGACAAGATCTCACTATGTATTCCAGGCTGGCTTCAAACTCATGATCCTTCTACTCTGAAGGTCTTTTGAATAGGGTAAGGCTTCTATATTTTACTGTAATAACTCCAGCCCTATTAACCTACTTCCAGAAGCTTCGTACTTCTGTTATCTTCCTTAACCTCTGACAGCGTGTGACTTTGGGATCCCTGAATCCAGAGCAGGCATTATTAACAGCACATCAAAGTAAAATTAGTTCATGGAAAATGTGATATAAGGCATTATGTTCTCCCAGTAGCTACATTCCAGTAAAAATCCATTTAGGTCTTTTAGGTTAACCAGCTCTACCAGAGGTCAGCAAACTATAGCTGGTAAAGCAAGCTCAACCTGCTACCTATTTCTATACATTCCCCTCCCCAGCCAACCTGAGAATGGTATAGAGATAGATAGATAGATAGATAGACAGACAGATAGACAGACAGACAGACAGAAAGGGAGAGATCAAACCCAGGGCCTCAAATGTGCTAAGGCAAGTGCTTTTACCACTGAGCTACACCCCTAGGCTTATATTTTTAAATGGTTGAAAAAATTCAATGGAAGACTATTTCATGATATGTGAAAAATATGTGAAATTCACATTTCAGTGTCAGATTTACTGAAATACTCTCATTTTATTCTCTTATTCTCTTTGACTGCTTTCTCAACAATGGCAGAGTTAAGTAGCTGTCAGAGACTGACTGCATGACCCTTACGTTCTAAAGTAGGTACCATGTGGCCCTTTCTAGAAAAGGTTTGCTGACCATGAGCTATATTTTAAAAATATTTAAACTCTATCCTGTCAAAAAAATCACAAACACTTCTGTGAGACTGCTAACAGCTTACACATTATTCTCAAATGAATCTTCCTAAAACACAGCTCAAACAATGCTCTTGTCTAACCAAAAACCTTTTAGCACACCCTGCCTATGAAGTCTGAAATTCTTAACAGGTCCTGTATGGTCAGGTCTCAACCTTCCATTCCAATCTCATTTCCCAAACCTCCCTTTGTGTAGCTTGTATCTCAGATGGCCTGAATTATTTGTTGTCCCTTTACATTCTCTGTGCCATTTCTACTATAAAATGCCCTGTCCTAGACACAGTGTCATACTGTAAAATAAGCAGAGCTTCAAAGTCAAATCTAGGTTCTGATTCAGACTCTTGGCCTTATTAATTCAGAAGTTACTTAACTCCTCTGAATTGCAATTTTCTCATCTATAGAATGGGACTAATAATCCTTATCTCAGGCTCGTGATGTAGCTCAGTGGTAGAGAGCTTGCCTCACTACATGTAAGGCCCTAGGTTTGATTCCAAAAACCACAAAATATTAATAAACCTTATCTCATAAAACCATTACAAGATGTAATGTCTGTCACATGAAGACAGCTAAACAAAGGATAAGTGTTATTAATTTTGCCCAACTCCAATAGCTGCCTCGCCTTTGTTCTCCCCTATCCATCCTCCCACTAGGAAATGAGTACTCCCTGTAATGTCACATACCATCATATCCTCCTGCCCTCTGCTCTTAGCCTCTGACCTGTATCTACTATCTTACAAAACAGTGATTTCTAGCCATGTCTTGTCTCCCTTACTAGCCTAGGACCTTCTTGAGGTGTCTATCTGTGAGTCACTGCGGCTGTCTCAACGGCCTTCTGAACAATGACTTGAGCATAGCAACATACGCAAGTATTTACTCCATGAATGGCATGTGTTTGGTGCCCTATATATAACATCCATTATGTGTCCCATGTTGCCTGGGCATATAAGTGTGGGACCACATCACTTATTCTGAACAGTGCCTTGCCTCAGTGCTTAGCAAATATTCAAGAAACATCAAGGACTGAAATTACCAACATAAAAATAAAGGACAGAAAATGGGCAATATAGTCACCTTTCAGAGTGATATTTTTATTTTCTACTAGTTTGGGGGCTTTTTTTTTTTCAGTAGTGGTCACTGAACCCATGGCCTTTGCACTGAGCTACATCTCCAGCCCTTTAATTTTTTGAGATAGGATCTCAATAAGTCATTAAATTGTCCAAGCAGGGCTCGAAATTGTGATCCTCCTGCCTCAGCCTCCCAGAGTGCTGGCATTACAGGCATGCAACAGCAAACCTGGCTCCATTAGTTTAAATTACAGTCATCTCATGCTCCAAAAATTACAAATAGATGACATTTAATGGGGGATGGGGAAATCAACCACTTCCTCAAGGGAGATAGGTTGAATATCATTCATAATATCAATTAATTCTGCACAGAGCTGAGTAATTCTAAATCCTCAAACAGGATCTACGTTTAATGAATTAATCAACACACAGTTGTGACTCAAGCCTTAGAGTTCTGTACAAAACCACACAAGCAGGATAAAACATAGGAATCAAGTTCCACCTGCATTAAGTTTAAGAAAAACTGCAGCTGATTTCTGCAGCACAGTATGCCACATCTCATTGGTTCCTAGAAACAACAGCTATCTGATGGTCAAATTAATTTGTTAAATAAAAAGGTCTCAACCATTCTCCTGCCTTTTAATGCCAGACTCCAGATTCCAAGATGGACCCATGCACATGACTACAAAACTCATTACGGAGATGTGCCAAAGTGGGGAAAGACATTTTCCAACAAGATAACAGCCCAAAAAAAGAGGCTCTGCTTCCAACTAGTGCTTATGTATTTCCTTTCTGAAATCTACTGAAAATTATATATCCACCAACAGATATATAAATGACCCAAAGATGTATTATCAGCAATGTATATTTTTTATCCATTTCCATATACAAAGAACTTTCAGAATTAATTAATTCCTTTGAGCCTTACAATAACTGTGGGGTAGATGTAATTACCACCATTTTTTAATTGTATAAATTTTATGAGGTACAGCGTCCTAATTTGACAAATGCATACAGTGTATAATAATCAAATTGGGATAGTTAACATTTCCTTCTCCTTAAAAAAATTTTAAATGTTTTAATTACTCCCATTTTACAGATGAAATGAGTTGCTTATGTCAGATCCCAAGATGGGGAAGCTAAGACTGTCACCCAAATCTTCTAACTCCAATTCCAATGTTCTCTTTTACTTTCTCCTCCACCCAAAGAAAGAGCACACCTTTGTTTTGCATCCACCCTACCTCTTCTTAGAAAGTGGCCCAGCTGGCAAGGGGCAAGGAAAGAGTGGGAGTACTGTATAAACATTACTGTGGTAGAGACAGTGGGAAACATTCTGCCTTTGCCTTCAACTATTCAAGTATTTAGAATCTACACAATTTAAACAAAAGAAATGGAGCAGGGATTGCTGCTGGATTTTATTTCCTACCCATTCTGTTTTTAGCTTTCTATGTATACTCCAAACCAGAAAACCACCACAAATATCAAAGAGCTTCTGGGCCTGGAATATCTTTGGAACTTTTGCCTATATGCAAAGGTTTGGGCGTGCATGATTGCTGACTCCTTGCCTCTTTTAGTCTTAGAAAAGAAAGAATAAAAACTACTACAGTACTTGCTTGTAGCCTACAAAACATTTGCCCTTCCCCCGAATGTTTTAGTGAACTGCATTTTTTTCTTACAAATTTAATCTCTCTGATATGCCTTAGCTGGTCCTGTTTTTAAGCACAAACCCTTGCAGCTTACCGTCCATTTCACCAAGCCACCTTCTTCCTAGAGCATATAATGAGCTTCATTTGACAGAGGACATAGTACCAAGCAGTTTGCTACAAAAAACAACACAGCCCAAACATTTCCCCTTCTCCCTCCACTGAAGTCCTATTTCTGTGACATAATCTGCATAACCTTAATGTCTCAAGGAACTCTTTTAAGTGGAGACACACCCCAAAGCCTGACCTATATATGTCTCTAAGGATCAGCATTTCAAATACCCCATATCTTTAAGGTGCTATCAGAAGTTTACTCTTAATCAGGCCAAAACAGGATCAACTATTAAATGATCCAACTCAGTCAAATGACCTGCAGGAACTTGAATAGTTTACAGATTCTGACCAAAAGTGCACAGACAATGTGTGCAAGGGAAGCACAAATTCCAGGGGGCAAATGGAAGAGCTGCACAACAAATACAAACTGGTAGCAGTTACCATTGCGCTGCAGCTCCTCAGCCTTTCTCCCTGCTCTGACTTGACTGCATCTATCTTAAGCAAGTCCTCACATTGAATCTAGACAGTGTTTTGGACATGAACCCACTCGAAACAAAGTTATAAGCATAAAGGGACATATTCACCAGTGACTTTACTTTCCATAATTATTTTTCAGCAAAAATTATCACTCCTCTCAATCATTACCCTCCATTCTTCAGCACATATACTTTGGCACAAAGGCTTGGCTTGCCTGCACGCTCCAAGGGATATTTATTATTCCTTTTTTTACTCCAAGCCTCCCGCCAACCAGCAGACATAAAAACTTCCACACACAGAGGGAGAGGGAAGGACAGTCCCACAGCTGCATCTGCAGTAACCATTGGAAAAGCGACGCTGGGTGAGGTTCTTTCAATGCAACAGCCATCAACCCTAGCCCTCCGTCTTACTCCCTGAAGACTGGGCTCCTTATGCCAGGGGCTACGCAAGTCTTTGTTCCACAGTCAAGCAGAATTCAGTGGCAAGTGAAGCCAACCCATACTTCTGAACTTGGACTGACCTTGACCTAAACCATAGCTCAATATGTTAAAGGAAAAAAAAATTACTGAGACAAAGGGACTTTCCTTAGAAAATAACTGGACATGGGGAATTTTTTACTAGCCCAACATTTATCTATAGTAACCAGACGTTGGCACAAAATCATTACTCGAGTTTCTGGTCTTAATTCCTAATTATTTAGGAGGTGCTGGGGCAGTTCGTTGGTCCATTTAAATTTCATCTTGTCCCAGCCACGGGTTCTTGAACACTTTTGATAGCCCAGGCAGACTGTCCTTCTGAACAACCATCTACTAAGGGTTAATTGCAGAGCAAGAGGGTCACGGGCACAGCTGCAGATCATGTCTTTTAAGGTCAAAGCCATTAAAGGGAAAGGCCCAAAGTTCTGGTTGTATCCACCACTTTTCACTTCTACTAACCCCACTCCTGAAGGGTCAGAAACCCATTAGCCTCGGAGACCTGGGCTGGGAGTTATTCCCAATCTTCCCTTCCCCTTGTGGTGTGGAAAGGTTGAAAGGCAAGTTCCTGAAAGCCTTCCACTTACTTCTCATTGCGCTGATAAGCGCGTTGCCGTCTTTGATCACGTCTTTGATGAATTTATTGGTCCTCTCAAGCTCCTGCTCGTAACACTTGAGCCTCTCGCGGAAATCGGGGCTGTCCAGGTAGCAGTCGCTGAACTCCAGCGGGGGATGCCCCATGTTTCTGATGGCGGGGGGTTGGGGGAGAGAGGAAAGACACAAAGGCCGAGAGCATCAGTGGCACAACAGGGGAAATAAAGAAAGCTGACTGCGCGCGGGACCCGCTTAAATTCGCTCTTAGCCTCTCTCCCTTTGGAGGACAGGTACCTGTTCCAGTGAGATTCCTGGGGAGCGCTGGCTGATGCGGGCGAGGAACGCGCGGCCTGGTGGTGGCTTCAGGTGGCAGGGATGGCTCACTAATACAGTCCGATCCCGGCGGGATACTGCCTAGGAAGCAGCATGCCCACCAGGCATCGCCTCTTCCGACAGGCAGCAGAAACCGCAGCCCGGCTCGCCTCTGGAGACCGGCGGGATTCTTCCTGGGCTCTGGTAAACGTGACACTTGGGCCCGCCCAGGGTGTAGGCGGGGGTGAATGCTGGGGTTGGGAGCCGCCTCTCAGCGCTTCCAGCTCTGGAGCTAGCTGAAGCTTTCCTCTGCTAAACTCCGCGGGCCACCCGGATTGCTCTGTCCCCTCCCCCTTCTTAAAGCCAGCGCCTCCACCCCGCCCCAGCGGAGCTCGAAAACCAAGCCTGTGCCCTCGGGCTCCTTCTTCAGCTATCTGCCTTGTACCCCAGGGTTTCCTTACCAGAGCCCGCCGGTTTGCTGGGACTTCTGTCTAGTCCGAGGGAGTCGGCCTGCTGTCGGGTTAGGTGCCGGAAGGGTTAAGTCCGGGCGGTAAAGAAACGTAGCCCTCCTCCATGGACACCGAAGCGGGAAGAGGAGGGCGATGGGGCGACGCACAATAGCTGAGGTAACCCGGCGCTTCCCTACGGAAACTGGGGAGCAGTCAGCGCCCTAGGACTCCAGCTGGAAAGCGTGGCGGCCTGGGAGATGTAGTCTTTCTGTCTGCACGCCCCATGACTCCTCCCTGAGCTCGCCCCACCGCCCCACCAGCACAGCTGCTCTCCCAGGTCGCGTTCCCGGCCTGCCCAGCCTCCCGAGGGGGCGGGGGCAGGTGTGCGGCGCCGGACTGTGTCAGGCAAGTTTCCGCAGTTGGAAAAAGAACTCAGGAGGAATGGGTGACGGTGGCGGGAAGCTATCTCTCACTTCCCATTATTTGGCTGGGTTGTATGTTATTTTTCCCTCCACTTTCTAACCTTTCTCCGACCTACCAACTTAGTTTCCTCTTTCCTGTTTCTCCTGGCTCAAGACGCTAATTCCCAAGGGCCTACTCTAGGACTCTTTCACTCCTCTAGGATCTCACTGTCGGCTCAGAACACCGTGCCAAAGAAAGGTGGCCTTAATTAGAAATTCATTTTTTACCTGAATAGATCCACGGGGCATGGTTGTGGGGACGAAAATCATTGCATAAGCTGATGATTAAAGCATGTGTTTTTCCACATGTAATTGGAAAACCTAAGGAGGGGGTGTTATGAGTTGTCTTGCAGTTTTCCTGAGGGGCCCGTCATTGTCCGCCATAGAACCGAGGCTGATTCTAAAGGCACTGTTCTCAGTCACTACACGATATGGCACATCCCAGGGAGGATTTTTCTACTTTCCCCACACCTGCTGAGGATGGAACCCAAGGCCTCCTGCATTCTAGGCAAGGGCTCTGTCACTGAGCCACATCCCTAGCTCTATTTTGTACTTTTTTATCTTAAAGGTTAACTTATGGGAAAATGTCCAAAATGGGCTTTAAATGCATCGTAGGTGGAGAAATGCAGGTACTAAAGGCACCCAGTGCATGGTATGGCGTTTCATTCAAGCAAATTTCCTTTTAGCACTATAATGCTAAACACTTCTAATGCTTTATAAGCATTTTTGAGTAGCTGCTATCTGCTTTGACTTACAGAGCTTATAAAATTTTCATCACTGTGAAAATCACCACTGACATTAATTATTTGAGGTATAGTCATGTTCATCTAATTTCCTGTAGCAAATAACTTTATGTTATTCTTGGTCTAGACAATGAAACTAAAGCACAGAGAACAACAAATGCCCTGGACTAAATACCAAAGGAAAAAGAGGGTTAAAATTAGGACTCAGTTGCTCAGACAATAGTAGCCATAATTGACCACTATCCCAGATTCTTTTCATGCTTTATCCCTAACCCTTACAATAACTTAACAATAACCTGAGACTTTTTTTTTTCACACTGAGGATTGAACCCAGGGCCTTTGTACTGAGCTACATCCCTGGCCTTTTTCTTTTTTTTTATTTTCAGACAGGGTCTCACTAAGTTATCCAAGCTGGGCTTGAACTTGTGCTCCTCCTGATCTACCCTACCAGAATGCTGGGATTACAGCTGTGTGCCACCATACCCAGCAGGGTCTTCCAATTTTTATTCACATAACCCCTAAAAGAATTTTGAGAAGCTATATACTCCTTCTCTCATTTTGACATGGACCTCTAAGTTTTTCATCATGGTGAAATAGATGCAAAAGGTTTAATTTCTAACATACTATAAACAGTGATATTTTAAAATAGAACTTGTTATCACCCTTTTTAAGGTATTTAATTTGAAGCCCACCATCAAACACTCAAAATGTAAACTCTACACCCTCAAAAAATTTACATTGTTCTTTTTTTCTCCTTGAAATCAAATATCTTTTACATTCTCGCACCAGAATTTTATGGTACTGTAATGTATTTTATACTCAAAATTCTGCTATTGATTATCATATTGAATTTCTCTGTAACAAAAATATGCCCACAAGTATACAGTAAATTATTTTTATTTCCTTGTGGCCATAAGGCTCCAAGTATAAAAAGGTCTTCTGAACTGAATTATAATTGCAGTATGCATACAAAATAGATAAAAATAACATGAAAATATTATATATTGTGATTATTATTATTAAATATAGAAATGTATTGGAAATGCATCTCCTTGTGGGGTGAGGAAGGATGAGGTTACAGGGCCTTGAGTTAACATTTCTGGACATCAGTATCTGAAACTGTCACTTTGTTTTACACCTTGGACCAAAGCACCATAGCAAGTTTCCTGACCTTTGAAAGGTATGCTTTCCTTCTGAGAGATTCAGGAGGGCACGAAAGAAAGGAAAACTGAAGGTGAACCGGGCATTGTGGCGAATGCCTGTAATCCCAGCACTCCAGGAGGCTGAGGCAGGAGGAGTGCCATGAGTTGGAGGCCAGCCTGAACTACATAATAAGACCCTGTCTCAAAAAACCAAAGAAAAGAAAAAAATGAAAAAGAAAAAAGAAAACTGAAGGTGAGTTCTCAGGCAAATCATGTTTTAGGATATTCTACTAAAGGAAATTGAGGATTTGGAGATTGGTTCTCATTCAGCTATGGTGACCTCATAGCCCTTGCAAAATCTCTGTACCTTGCTATGGAATGAATGTTTGTATCATCCCAAAGTTCATATTGCTACTGGTAGAATTTAGATGAGATCCGGCACATTCAGGGTGGTACGGTTGGCCATAGACTACTGGTAGCATTTAGGCCAATACTCTCAGGGACAATCATATACAATTACAGGAAAGAGCTGCTGCCCCTTTTATGGACTGTAAGCTACCCCTGTGGTTACTTTTGTGTCAAATGAGACCTTCCAGAGAAACTTACAAGGAGCCAGCCAAAATTGCAGTCACCCTGCCCCACCCCCTTTAGGTGATCTAGAGTAAACTTTGCTCATTCTAATACTGCATTCTCCCCCATAGGCATTCCCCACAGGCCACTGTTTGATCACAGGATGGAGCAGCAGGACTTGGAACTGAGCATGCTCAAGAATGTGTCCACCTCCACATGTGGTGAGTCTTTCCTGTAGTGTTTCCCCACTAAAAGCCCCTTGCTTGGGGAAAATTATTCCCAGTGTTCTTTTTACTTCCTCCAAGTAATAAACTCCTCTTCTTCTTCTTCTTCTTCTTCTCCCCCTCCCCCTTCCCCTCCTCTTTTTTTTTTCTTTTTGGCGCAGTATTGAAGATCAATACCAGGGACTCTCTATTACTGGGTTACATTTTCATTTTTTATTTTGTGACAGGGTCTCACTAAGTTGCCCAGGCTGCCCTGGAACTTGCCATCCTCCTTTCTCAGCCTCCCAAGTAGCTGGGATTATACCACCTTACCTGCCAATTTCCAATTTAAGTGGGTTTTTTGGGGGGGGGGTTTATTTATTTTTATTTTTATTTTTTTAAGACAACGTCTCACAACATAGTTCAGGCTGCTCTTAAACTCACTATGGAGCATAGACTGGCCTTGATTTCATGGAGATCCTCCAACCTCAGCTTCCCAAGGGCTGATATTACAGGTGTGCACCACCACGCCCGGCTATACAACAGGCTCTTTCTTTACTCTTCTATGTCCTTGTGTTTATCAGTTTTGCATTGCATTAGGTTACAAAGAGGTTGCTGTAATTAAAAGATACCCTTTATATACCAGCAATAGTGTTTGCTTTGGCAGCACATATACAATACACCATCACTAGTAAAGAGCCAGGCAAGGTGGCCCTCTTCTATAATCTCAGTACTCTGGGAGGCTGAAGCAGGCAGAAGGATCACAAGTTCAAGCCCAGCCTAGGAAACTTAATGACTTAATGAGACCCCCTTTTTATCTCAAAATAAAAAAGGGCTAGGGATGTAGCTCAGCATGAAAGTCCTGGGTTCCATCCCCAGTACTGCAGAAAAAGAAAAACAAGAAAAGCACTAGTACAGTGCCTGGCATATAGTATTTTTTTTAATAAATGTAATTTCCCTTTCTAACTTGCTCCCTGTGCAATTGTATACAGTATTAAATTCATCCCCACCACATCTGAAATTAGCGTGCAGCAAATATATCTGTATCTTCAACATAAGAATAGGGAGACAGTACTTTGGTAATTATTCCCAGTGCTCCTTACTCGCTGCAAGTAATGAACCTCTCTTTCAACCCCTAGTTTGCTTACCAGCTTTGCACTCAACAAGAGGTGAACCCATTGCATTGTTACAGTATGTTGAAATTCTTACCCCCAAGGTAATGGTGTTAGGTGGCAGAGCCTTTGGGACATGATTACATCATGGGAACAGAGTCTTCATAAATGAGATTAGTGAATGTCCTTATAAAACAGGCCTGAGAAAATATCCCTTGTCCCTCTGTTGCATCCCTGAGTGGGTCTGGGGTCACCAGCCCACCACTGAATTTTCCCAGGTTTGTCTCTCTCTCCAACACAGAAAGAGGAGGAGTGAGAAGGCAGTGCAAGCAAGAGTAAAGTTTATTTACAGAAGGAAGAGAGCAGGAGATACAAAGCTACTCTGAGGAGTGGGGTGCCCCAGAGCTGGGTAACCACTGAGGATGGCCAGCAACTCCTGTGGGAGTGAGGTGGTGGTCCTTCCCTCTGGGGGCAGCCCCACCGGATTGGTTGGTCTGTCCTGTTGCTAAGGGTTTAGTTTTAGTTTGGGTTCAGTATTGCAACAATTAGGGTGGACAATGTTACAAAAGTGCTGATTGCCTGTATATTATATTCTCCAGGCATTGCAGAGGTTATTCTGCTAAATTCTAAAGGGCCCACGTCCTTTTTCTGATCTAACCAGGGGGTCCCATCTATCCCTACACCTTCCACCATGTAAGGACACAGAGAAACCATAGTGGTCCCTGAACCACAAAGAGTGCCATAATTAAACACTGAATCTACCAGTGCACTAATTTTGGACTTAGTCTCCAGAACTATGAGAAATAAATTTGTTGTATATTGTTTATAAGCCACCCAGTGTATTATATTTTTGTTATAGCCATCCAAGTGGACTAAGAGATTGCTCCAGGGCTAGGCATACCCCCATGTAAAGGTAGCTAACACAGTGCCATTATCCTCACTACACACAAGGAACGGTAAGCTCAAATAATTGCCCCATCTCAGGCAGCAGGTAAAAGTTTAACAAATTCTACTGGTCAGAGGCAGTATGAGTGTGTGGCAATCAAAAGAATGCACGTGTGCATGCACACAGAAGCAGGGTGTACCACCATTAGACAAGGAAGCAAAAGGAATTGCATCGTGAACATTCTGAGGCAATGGTAATGTTCCACATCTTGGTAGGTGCTTGGGTCACACAAGTGTAAGCATATGTCAAAATCTAAGGATATTAAACCAGGTGTGGTGGTATAGTCCTGTTATCCCAGCACTCAAGAGGCTGAGGCAGGAGGATCATCGAGAGGTCCAGGAACTACATAGCAAAACCAAACAAAAAATTTAAGATGCTTGCATTTTATTCTATGTAAATTTTACCTCAAAAGAAAAATCCAAATGTATACGGAGCTCCATTAATGATGTATATGCTGAAATATTTCAAGGAAATGGTACAAATGTCTTCAGTTTACTTCGAAATGCATAAAAGATAACATGAATTGGGCCGGTGATATAGCTCAGCGGCATAAGCACCTGCCTGGCAAGCACGAGGTCCTGAGTTCTACTCTCGGTACCCACATATAAAAAAAAAGATAACATGAATTGATAGGCCAACAGAAAGATGGAAAGATATACAAAGTAAATTATTTCAAGGTAACACCACCTCCAAAAGTATTAATATAAGACAGTACGTTTTCTAAGCCATTGCTCTATTTCAGCTATAAAGCTATGGACAGAACAACAAGCTTGTACAAACTTGAAATCAAGCCTAGCTCTACACTGTAGAAGCTCTGCAACCTTGAGCTAGTCACCTAAACTCTCCTCATTTGGAATATCTTTTTCAATTGTTTTCTAAAGATTAAATTATAATGTGTGTAGAATTGTCTGGCATATAACTCCTTAGCAAATGTTGGTTGAAGGCTGGGGTGTGGCTCAGTGGTAGATCCTTTGCCTACAATGTACCAGGCCTTGGGTTCAATCCCCCGTACCACCACCAAAAAAAAAAAAAAGATGTTCATTTAATCTAGTGTTTTTTATGGTTTTTGTTCTGATGTTTATCACAGGAAGCAGAAAGAAGTCCGATTGCTCACACTGATATTCTGAGAAAAAGCTTCCTATTGATATAACAACACAAGGTGACCCCTGTTCATTATCATCATAAAAAAATTAACAATTAGAACTCTCAGATTTTCAACTGGGTGTCTGCAGTAGGGGAAAGGAGAGGGTTTCCACTTTGCCAAACCAAATCTATTTAACATGGTTACTCTTTTAAGCATGGGGAAAAGACTTAGAAAGTTGAGGGCTCTAAAATGCCATTCGGGCAATTCATAGCAGCAGTTTACTTCATTATAATTTATTTCCTTCATTTATCAGAAGAGCTGTATTATTTAAATTCAAGAATTTGCCCCTGGGCCAGGGATATAGCTTAGGGGCACAGCACCTGCCTGGCAAGTGCGAGGTCATGAGTTTGAGTTCCGATACCAAAAAAAAAAAAAAAAAAAAAAAGAATTTAAAAGAGAGACGGTAGGAAACGGGCAGATTCTGTGGAAATGGGAAAGGGACCTGGGGAAAGATAGAGAAAGAGTGGGAATAAAAATGAGATGCAAATGTATATGTACCAATTCTCCAAGGCAAATGTAATTGACATATATTGAAAACATATACTAATAAAAAAAAAAAGAACTTGCCCTTAAAATGCCTTACCTAGATCAGGACTTACTACAATCCACATGTAATTTTAGAGACTGTCATGGCATCTGTGTTTGGTAGGACTATGGGTGACTTATTCCTCCTGTAATTTCCAAATTATTTCCCTTATTGAGCATGTGTTGTTTACTAAATATCCGTTCACAAACAGTATTAAGTATCAACTATGGGCTTGGCACTGTGCTACTTTTTATTTATCTCGCTCTTTTTTATTTTATGAAAAAATGAAACAAAATCTCATAAACAAAAAAAATTAATGGCCATGATTCTGCTCAAAGAAACCATTTTGGCTCAATACTACAGTTATAGAGTAGTTCCTTTAGAAATAGCTGGCCAATCAAAAGTATTCCAGGTCCTTCTTGCTTCAAACAAAGAATTGGATAAGACAAGCCAATAACGGTGCCAAAAAGTTTATTTGAAAAATGCAGGGTAAATGGGCATGGGAAAAACCAGCTCTGCAGAGCAAACTTGGGTCAAACAAAGAAAAAAGAGGGTAAAAGCAAAATTAAAAGTACACACTGTGTCTGAGAAATGCAGCTCAGGCTACCGTGCAAACCTACACGTGATAGTGGCTTACCGTGATGGCTGCTCTTCTGTTATGCCGTCCATATCTTCATGTGAACTCACAAAAAGTCCTACATACGGGGGTCCTCATTGCCCTGGGATTTTTTTTTTTAATTTAAGTTTATTGGTGTAATTCCCCTGGGATCTTGTAATTGACAGCCATTTCCCCAGCCAGCTTTGCCACACCCTATCTCCAATAACACTACACCTGGAGAGTATAGCTCAGAGGTTCAAAGCCTGCCTGGCACACACAAGGTCATGGGTTCAATCCCCAGCACAGCAAAACAACCAACCACCTCTAGTCTGGTTTGTGATCTGGTTAATATGCTATTTCAATTTTCAGCACATTCCTGGCCCTACAGCATTGCCTGTAGTCAGTATCCTTCCTGAGCAATTAAGAACTAGTACCTGAAGTCCTAGAGTCAATTATTTCCACATACTATTTATTCTAAAAAAAAGACTTGCAGGATGGCTCCTGGGCTCACCTTCCCCCCTCACCCATGCAGCCATGGATCAAACACAAGGTCTCATGCATGCTAGGCCAGCGGTCTGCACCTAAACTCCAGCCCCAGCTACAAGTCCTGATGGTTGTTCCTGCAGCTTGAGTTATCCACCTCTGCTCTTGATGCCTATCAGTTTGCAGTGTTAGTCACTCCTTCCTGCTGGAAGGGATCCATACAATAACCTTTTGACCTAATGAAGCAGAGTCAGTAGAGTCAGGATCAGCCTCCTATAAATTGCAGATCACTTTCACAACATGAAGGAAAGAAAAACAAATAAACCAGATTTCATGGGGTTTTAGGAAAGGCAATGCTGCCTAAGAAAGCCAAACATACCCAATATTAATTTACTATGCCAGTTTCTACTTCATCTTTCCATCTGGGACCATAGCTAGCCCCATTAAAATATTTCTTTACAGTGTTTGTTAATCATTTGCTCTTTACGTATGAAGAAAATGGAAGGCGCTTTTTAAATAACCAGGCTGGAAGGCTAGAAAGAAAAGGTAATTTTCCAAGTGACCTCTTTTTTTCCAGTACTAGAGGTTGAACCCAGGACCTTCACACTGACCTGCATCTCTAGCCCTTTTTATTTTTTATTTGAGAGAGGGTCTTACTAAGTTATCCAGGTGGTACTCAAACTTTCAATCCTTCTGCCTTGGCCTCTTAGGGTCCTGGAATTACAGGCATGGGCTACTACACCAGGCTCCAAATGACATTTTTTATGCTTCACTAATCAATTATGTATTTTAAAAGAGTTTTACCCTACAAGGGAAATGAAGACACTTCTCAGAAGAAGTCTAAACAGCTAATAAATATGTGAAAAAAATGTTCAACAAGAAGTCTAAACAGCCAATAAATATGTGAAAAAATGTTCAACATCTCTGGCCACTAAAGAAATGCAGATTAAAACATCCTGATACCTTAATCCAGCAAGAATGGCTATTATCAAGAAATCAAATAAGTGTTGGAGAGCCTGTGGTGAAAAAGAAACACTCCTACTTTGTTGAGGGAAATGTAAACTAGTACAACCGCTATGGAAATCAATATGGAGATTCCTCAAAACACTAAAACTAGAAATTCCATTTGAACCAGCTATTCCCCTTCTGGTACCTCAAAAGAGTTAAAGTAGCTGGGTGTGGTGGTGAACTCCTGTAATCCCAGCACTCAGGAGGCTGAGGCAGGAAGATTGCCCTGAGTTCAAGGCCAGGCTGGGCTACAAAGTGAGTTCAAGGCCAGCCTGAACTGCATAATAAGACCCTGTCTCAGAAAGACAACAAAAAAAAAAAAGAAGAGTTAAAGACATCATATTACAGTGACACATACATACCCGTGTTTATGGCACACGATTCATAATAGCTAAATCTTAGAAGCAACCTAGATGTCCATCAACAGATAAATGGACAAATAAAATGTGGCATTTATATACAATGGCTCCTCTGCCATAAAGAAAGATAAACTTGAGTCATTTGTAGGAAAATGGATGCACCTTGCGGCCATAATGTTAAGAATAAATCAGACACACAACCTGAAGTATTGCATTCTTTCTCTTCAATGAGAAACCCAAAATATAAATAAAAAGCAAAATAAAAGATAGATAGTAGGAAATAGGGAGATGGATCTTTCTCGAATGAGACAGGGACCAAATAATGAAGGGAGGGGGAAAGGAAGGGAGGGACAGGGGATGAAAAAAGAATTGAGATGTTATGTACATGTACCAACTACACACAAGGAATGTAATCATGTATTGCAAACATATACTAATAGAAATAAAAACTGAGGGGAAAAAGTTTACTCTAAAGATATGAAATATTTTCTCATCTCTGTGCTTCATTTAAAAGATACTAATAGTCTTTGTCCTAAAATATTACAAACCTTCCATTAAGAGAAGGTAAAAGTTGTGGAGGTTAACTGACCTATATCAAGTTTTTCTGGTTAAAGAGTCTGGAGGGGAACTAGAGGTGAGAATGTAGGAAGAGAAGCAGCAAAGACTAGTGACATCTCTTATGCCAGTAACTATACATGAGTGATTAACTGTACTTGCACAATTCTATGAGAAAGCTTCTTGTTACCTTCCTTTTACCTGTGAAGCAGCTGAAACTCAGAGAAGTTAAACTACTCTGCTAAGGTCAGCAGAGAATAAATGATGTGCCAGAGGTTTAAATCCACGACTGTATCCAAAGCCATGTTTTTGCCATTGCATTACAACGCCTTCCAGTATAACACACCAACATCTAATTTCCATTCCCTCCTGCTTTTGTGACTGTATATACTTGGAATGTTCATATGGAAAAAAATAGTTCAGGGTCACTTCTTGGTAACTACAGCAAATGATTTGAACTGATCTCAGGCTGAGTATTAACAAAAGATTTATATTGAACTTCACTGAAGAGCTGGCTGACAGGACTGACTCCCATTCTGTATATGCTCAACTTTCTGGAATTTCCAGACTTTTACTGCATGGGTCATAAATCAAATGTATAGCTACCCTTCAGCCCCACTATGCTGCTAGCCTTGCCCCTAATTCCAGTCTGGCTCAAATCTTTTACTACTATTGGCGTTATCTGCAGTCCCAGTCTTGGGCCTGGCCTGTTCTCTACTTTGGCTGGGGTTGGCCTACTTTATTTTCCTTTTTTTTTTTTTTTTTTTTGTGGGTACCGGGGGGGTCGACCTCAGGACCTCGCGCACCAACAGGCACCTGTGCCGCTGAGCTATATCACCGGCCCCTTTTTCGCATGTGGGTTCCAGAAGTCGAACTCGGGCCCTCGCGCTTGCAAGGCAGGCGCTTACACCGCTGAGCCATCTCACCGGCCCTATTTTCTTATCTTTAGTCAAGATTCTAAAATTTCTAGGCGCTAGAAATGGCAAATGTTTGAAAGAAGAAAAAAATTCTCTTCCAAAATTCTCTGTACATCCAACTCTCCACTTAGACTCCCCTTCAAATTTCCTCCTTATGGTGTTTCTTGATTAAAAAAAAAAAAAAAACACCCATTTTGTAGCTTTTTTTTCAGTACTGACAATCGAACCCAAGGCCTTCAAACTAAGCTATATATCCCCAGCCCTTTTTATTTTTTGTTTTGAGACAAAGTCTTGCTAAGTCATTAAGTTGCCTAGGCTGAGCTCAAACTTGAGCTCCTCCTGTCTCAGCCTCCCAGAGTACTGGGATTATAGGAGCATGCCACTATGCCCAGCTCATTTATAACTTTTTAAATGTATTTATCTGACCAAGTCATGGTGTACCACCTGTAATCCCAGAGATTTGGAAGGCTGAGGCAGGATGATCTCAAATTTGAGGCCAAACTGGCAATTTAGTGAGACCCTGTCTCAAAATAAAACGTAAAAATGGGGTAGGGAAGCAGCTCAGTGGTAGAGCAGTTGCCTAGCAAACATGAGGCCCTGGGTTCATCCCCAGTATAGTACTTTAAGGGAAAAACATATCTATGTTTTTTTGGGTTTTTTTTGTTTTTTTTTTTTGAGACAGGGTCTCGCTACATAGTTCAGACTGGCCTTGAACTCACTATGTAGCCCAGGCTGGCCTTGAACTTGTGACGATCCTCCTGCCTCAGCCTCCTGAGTGCTCAGATTATAGGCATGTGCCACCAAAACATATCTATTTTTATTGGGAGGTTAAGACAAGAGGATCTCCAACCCAGGGGCCAAGATAAACTTGGGCAACATAAACCCCATCTCACAAAAAAGTGATTGTATTAATCTATGTGATTAAATATCCACCAAAACATTTCTTTTGTGTGTTACTAGGGATAGAACTCAGGGCCTTTCACAAGGCAAGCAAACACTCTATCACTCGGCCACATCCCTAGCCCAACACCAAAGTTCTTTTTCATAGAAATTACCATTTTCATCACACTTTTGTTATCAGGTAGTTTTCTTTAGAAATGACTTACCAATTAAACATATTTTAGGTCCTTTTCACCTCAAACAAAGAATTGAATGAGACAAGTCAAAAATGGTGCCAAAAGGTTTTTGAAAAGTGAGGGGTGAAAGGATAAGGGAGAAACCAGCTCTGCAGAGCAAACTTCTGCTGAACAAAAGAAGAAGAGAGGAAAAGAGAAAAAGAGCAAAAATAAAAGTACACCCTGGTCTGGGAGTCACTATAGCGGGCTCCTCGTGCTGTCCATCTCTTTTATGTCCTCTACATCTCGTGGGATCCTGCAAGAAGTTTTTTATGTGGGGTCCTGAGAATTATTTGGTGCTGTCCTGAGATCTTGTCATTAACAGGTCTGCCATGCCCTACCTCCTATCTCACTTTCACATCAGCAGGGCCATATAAATACTATCTACTGGTAAATACCTGGAGAATTTTTCTTGTGATTTCTTTTCTTTTTTCTCTTCTCTTCTCTTTTCTCTTCTCTTCTTTCTTTCTTTCTCCTCTCTCTCTCTCTCTCTCTCTCTCTCTCTCTCTCTCTCTCTCTCTCTCTCTCTCTCTCTCTCTCTCTCTCTCTCTCTCTCTTTCTTTCTTTCTTTCTCTTTTTCTGGTCCTGGAGATTGAACCCAGAGCCTTGGCAATGACTTATATCCTCAGCCCCCTTTTTATTTCATTTATTTAGAGACAATCTTGTTAAGTCACTGAATTGTCCAGGCTGGGCTCAAACTTGGAATCTTCCTGCCTTAGCCTCTCAGAGTACTGGTCTGGTCTTGGGACCATTTTCTACATCCATTTTGATTCCCAGTTAGCCATAGTTCAAAAAAATCCCAAAAGCATCTACTTGGATTCTAAAAGACTTTGTAAGAGTTATCGAGGCACAGCTGTATTACTTCACAACTTTCAGGAAAATATCAATACCCACCATTCCAGCACACCATACTGTGATACCCCTGTTTTGTAACATTTTATAAGGTAGTATGATCTACTAAAAGGTCAGAAACTTCCATCAAATCCTAGAGGCTCCTGCTGAACAGTGGGAACTAAATTATAAAATTTTACTAGTGGTTCTTGAACTTCAGTTTGCCTAAGAATCACCTAAGGTGCTTGTTGAAGCATGGATTTTCTTGGACCCTTCTCCTAAAAAATCTGATGGTATGATATAGGTTGAGATATGGGCTAAGGCTTGAAAATCACGAAGGATCAAAAAATATGGGTCAGGGAGTCTAGACAAGGTCTTGGGAAACCTGAATTTTTAACCAGTATTGTTCTGGCTTGTGTTTAGATGTCCCTCGAAAGCCTCATGCAGTCATAGGTGGGGCTTTTTCAGAGGTGGCTGGATCTAGAGTGTGTGACATTGGGATTGATTCATGGTGCAATGCTAGGCTCAAGGGAACTAGGATTAAGGGTATGAGTGCTACCTGCCCACCATGAACTGTTTCTCTGTGATCCCCTCTGTCATGCTACCCTGCCTTAGAGCCAGCCAACTGTGGACTGAAACCTCTGCAAACTGTGAGCTAAAGAAACCTTTCCTCCTTTAACTTTGGGCATCAGATATTTTGTCTCAGCAACAAGAAAATTAACTAAGTACCAAAGATGATTCTGATAAAGTGCACAATCTAAGCCTCCAGTCTTATATGCATTGATGTACTACTAAAAACTGCTTGAGACATGACAGTCTTCATACAATAATGGTTCTGATTAATAACCATGAGTGATGGTTTCCATTCCTCATTTTAGCAACAGTTAGGCTTTCTGGCTTCCATTCTAGTTTATCTTACATCCATTTAATAATAATTAAATATATGTGATTAAATAAATGTAGATTTGCCTAACATTATGGTTACTTTCACTGGTATCATATAATATATTACATATGTACTTTCTAACAGAATTACTAGATGATAACTCCATAAAAATAAAACAACTGAAATATTTTCCAACAGGTTTCTCGACCTGGCAGTGGGAAGACACAAAGAGGCCTTCAGACAATTGAGCCTAGAAGAGTTTTCATTTTTCTTAAAGTAAAACCACACAAGATAAAATATCCAATTCTGCCTAATTTCTAATTCTCTTTCTTTTTCAGCAGTAAGATGAGCAATACACAAAGGCTCAGAATAGTATGTCGCTAAAAAAAAAAAAAAAGACTGTCACTGGCTACAAATGAATGTGCACTTTTACTTACAGTAAAATACTAAGTTACAAAATAAAGCATTTAACAAAGAAGTCTAAGGCAATATTAACTGGTGTTTTACACAAATGTACAGTTTTTATGCTAGTAATTTTATAAATGGATACAACACAAGGCTATGGACACTGAGATGGTTGTCATAGGAAGGCAACAGTATGGGCTAGGAGGCAGGGCAGTGGTGAAGCATATTGGAGGCCCTGGCTTCCATCCCCAGCACCACACAAACACACACACATACACACACACACACACACACACACGATGGCAACATATGGTGGCAGTGCTGTGGCACATACCCAATACATGCCAATCATGCTTTTCCTATCACATTCTTTTTTTTTTTTTTTTTTTTTTTTTTTTTTTGTGGGTACCGGGGGGTCGACCTCAGGACCTCGCGCGCCAACAGGCACCCGTGCCGCTGAGCGATATCACCGGCCCCTTTTTCGTATGTGGGATCCGGGAGTCGAACTCGGGCCCTCGCGCTTGCAAGGCAGGCGCTTACGCCGCTGAGCCATCTCACCGGCCCTCCTATCACATTCTTAAACCAACATTACCACAGGAAGGAAATTGGTTTCACAACCTTACTAAGAATGAGTTGTGGGCAAATTCACATTTCAACTGTCGAAAAGCTTGATTAGGTCACTAAGTTACTCTACTTAATTTTCTTATTAAGAACAGTTTTCAATTTTAAATTATGTTAAATACTAAAAAAGATAAAACACTAATGTCAACATGTACTATGTCTACACCTACTTAATCTCTACAACTACCACTATCCTTTGGGGTAGATATTACTGTGTCATTCTCATTCTCCAGATGATGAGACTGAGACTTAGAAAGGTGAAGCGACTTGTCCAAAGTCATGTAGTCTAGAAGTGATTGCACTGGGAATCAAGCCTAGTGGCTGGAGTTAAGAACCTTACACTTAACTACAGTATTGTGCTAGACTGTCTCTGTTCTGCAATACGATCTTCATTACATTGAACAAGATTTAAAAGTTAGCTAAAAGCTGATGCTGAAGCCAGCTTTGGTGGCACACGTCTAAAATCTCAGCACCCTAGGAGGCTGAGGCAGGAGGATTATTAATTCAAGCCTAACTTGTCTCAAAATTTAAAAAAAAGGAATTTTGGGGATTTAGCTCACAGCAAAGGCCCTGGGCTCAATCCCTAGTGCCAGCACAAAAAGAAAAAGAAAGGAAAAATGAAAAAAAGGAAAAGGAAAGAAAGAAAAAGAGAAAAAGCAAGCGAGCAAGTTAGCTGATGCTTTACAGAAAAACAGTTCTCACAGATTGTGATGATGTAAACTGGTATGAACATTTTGGAAAGCAATTTGTCAATATCTACTAAATTTTTGAATGCATGTACACCTTAATCCATCAGCTCTACTTTCAGGAATTTGTACTATAGATTCCACTATAGAAGCATGCAAAGAGGTGGACAAACCCATTGACTACAGCAATGTGTTTTCTTGTATGGCAAAAACTGGAAACCTCTGTAATAACCACTTTTTTTGTGTGTGTGGGTACCGGGGGTCGACCTCAGGACCTCGTGCGCCAGCAGGCACCCGTGCCGCTGAGCGATATCACCGCCCTTTTTTCGTATGTGGGTTCTGGGAGTCGAACTCGGGCCCTCGCGCTTGCCAGGCAGGTGCTTATGCCGCTGAGCCATCTCACCAGCCCCATGTAATTACCACTCTTAAGAGACTGTTTGTATAAATGATGTACATCTATGCAGTGGGAAATTATGCACACATGAAAGAGAATGATTTCATGTGAAAATATATCTGAAACATGTAAGTGAATAAAACTGTTTGAAAAATAGCTGCACATTAGTATCTGGATAATTTTTTGTGTTTTTATGGCATATATACATAGTACTTCAATAAAGTAGAATACATATGTGTATATATATTTCCTCACAAATAATTGTACTGGCTCTGATTTGGGGAAATGGAAATGGGACAGAGAGATTTTTACTTTACATCCTCCTAAAAAACTCGAATTTTTATTGTAAGTATGTCTTTTATATTAAGAATGAAATTTGGGGCCGGTGAGATGGCTCAGCGGCTTAAGCGCCTGCCCGGCAAGCGCGAGGGCCCGAGTTCGACTCCCGGAACCCACATACGAAAAAGGGGCCGGTGATATCGCTCAGTGGCATGGGCGCCTGCTGGCGCGCGAGGTCCTGAGGTCGACCCCCCGGTACCCACAAAAAAAAAAAAAAAAAAAAAAGAATGAAATTAAATCAATCTGGGTGTGGTAGCTCAGGCCTATGATACCAGCTACCCCAGAGGCTGAAGCAAGAAGATCCCAAGTTGAGGCCAGCCTGGACAATTTAATTTAGCAAGACCTGTTCTCAAACAAACAAATAAAAGAAGGAAGCTAGGCATGGTGGTTCATGCCTGTAATCCCAGGACTCTGGGAGGCTGAGGCGAAAGATCACAAGTTTAGCTCAGCCTGGACAGTGCAGTGACTTGGTGAGATCCTATTTCAAAATAATAAAAATTTAAAAAGGCTCGGGATGTAGCTCAGTGTGAAGGCCCTGGGTTCAATCCCCAATACAAAAGGAAGAGAGAAAACAAACTCAAGGAATATAGTATGTTCAGTAAATTTTTTACCGTGAACATAGGAAGAAATACTTTATTTATTATTTTGTATTATATTACAGTGCCGTAATCATCTTTAGATGGATATTTTTGGGTTGTGGAACCAATCATCTGAGTTTCCATTATTTCTTATGGGGAAATTAGCTTTGATATGCAAGTGCTTTGGATTACAAGCATGTTTCCAGAAAAAAATATGCTCACAAACCAAGGTTTTACGGTATATAGTGAACTTTGATAACAGAAGTCATGCAGACTATCGGTAAACAGAAGAGAGAATTTTCAACAAATAAGGCAGAAAAATATTTATTGAAACTGAAGAAAATGAAAATGGATGTCTCCCTCATACCATACAAAAAAATGAATCTAGAACTTGAAATCTTTTAGATACAAGTCAATATCTTTCCAATACTGGTCTAGGGAAGGGTTTCTTAAACAAGATTTAAAAAGGAAGAAAGCAAATTAATTTACATTAAAAATGGGCTTTTTTGTTTTGTTTGTTTTGTTTTTGTTTTTGTTTTTGCAGTGCTGGGGAATGAAAAGCAGGTCCTTGGCAAAGGCTAGGCAAAACACTTGACCACTGAGCTACATCAGCCCAGAAGCTTTGTACTTGTAATACTTCAGAGGAAGACTATAGGTAGATATAGACTATAGATAGAGATATATACACTTTTGTAAAAGAGTTTGTATCAAGAATATACAATGAATTTTTGGCAGTGCTAAGGTACAAAATCAGGGTCTCCTGCATACTACTAGGCAATTGTTCTACCATTGAGCTACATTTCTAGCCCTATAATGAATTCTTATACATTAGTAAGAGAAAGACACAACCCAATAGAAGAACTGAAAAATGTCATAAACAGTCATTACGTAGAAAAAATACACGTGTCTAATTGACATATGAGTAAACACTCAACCTAACTAGAAAGAATGTAAATCAAGGAACAGCTGGACACAGTAGTTCGATTCTGTGGTCTCAGCTGTTTAGGAGGCTGAGGCAGGAGGGTCACTTAAGCCCAAGAGTTTGAGACCAACCAAGGCAGTTTAACGAGACTCCCATCTTTTTTTTTTTTTTTTTTTTTGTAGGTACCGGGGGCCGACCTCAGGACCTCGCACGCCAGCAGGCGCCCGTGCCGCTGAGTGATATCACCGGCCCCTTTTTTCCTATGTGGGCTCCGGGAGTCGAACTCGGGCCCTCGCACTTGCCAGGCAGGCGCTTACGCCGCTGAGCCATCTCACCGGCCCCTCCCATCTTAAAAGGAAATTAAAAGTATATAAATGAAGGATACATTCAGATTTTATACCAATTTCCAAAAGTTGAGAACTCTGACAATACCAAATCTGGGAATGGTATGGACCAATATGACCTCTTAAATGTGACTGCTGGGATTGAGAATTAATGTATCAACTTCGTAAAACAGTTTGACCTTATTACATAATGCTTACCTTTGCATACCACTTCTAGTTAGACATTAGTGAAAACGTTAGCAAATGTGTATAAAGAGACATATACAATAATATTCACAGCAGCACTGTTTATAATAGCAAAAAACCACAGACCAAAAATTGACAGAATTAATAAATTGTACAAATATTATACATCTGTCACACCTATGTATTGTAGTTCTACATATGAATGAGAATGAATCTTGTAATGTTGAATCAAAAAGCCTGAGCTAGTCATGGTGGCATGTATGCAGGGAGACTCAACAATACAAAACAAAACAAGTCCAAAGTCTGGAGGTATAGCTCAATGGTACAGTGCTATCCTAGTATTCAAGAAAACAAAGCCAAAACCAAAAACCAAATCCAGGGGCTGGGGGGTGCTGTTCAGTGGTTGAGCACTTGCCTAGCATTCAGAAGGCTCTGAACTGCAAAAAGACACAGGGAAAGAAAGGGAGGAGACAGGATGATTTAAGGAAGAAGCCCTTAGGTAGATATAAATTGTTAATGTGATAGTCGAGGGGACAGCATAAACTCATGACTTTATTAAAGCATAACAGAGAGAACTACAAATAATTAACACAAATAACAATTTTATGCACAGACCATTTATGAACAGGACTCTTGAACCAATGATTATGATTAATACCATTCTATGCAACTGAAATACACAAAGATAAAATATTTTAAATAAAATATAAAAGATACTATTTCCTATAGCACCGAAACTTAAAGTACATAGGAGTAAGTTCCTAAAGTAAATACAACCTCTATAAATATTTTAAGGAATTAATAAATGTCGTATAATATGCTCTGTATAAATGCAGAGGCATTCAATGCTTTTACAGTGGATGACCTAAAATTATGTGAAGTCAATATGCTCTAAACAATAAATCCAAATTTTTTGAAGAAACTGATAAACTTCTTATAAACTTAACATAGAAGGATAAATGTCAGCACTAGCTAAGTTTATATAAATGTCAGCACTAGCTAAGTTTATCTTGAAACAGAAGCTTGACTTACCAGATACTAAGATACCCTAAAAAGAGAAAGATAGCTGGGGATATAGCTCGGTGGCACAGCACCTGCCTGGCAAGCACAAGGTTGTGAGTTCGATTCCCGGTACCAAAAAAAAAAAAAAGAGAAGGATAAATATTCATGTAGTAGTAGCATATTTTAAAAAAAGAACATACTAATGAAACAAAATATTAAATTAGACAATTAAATTATGTGCATGAGAGTTCCATACATAACAAAGATGATATTACTAATCAATAGAAAAAAGGTTCATTAGGAGAAAGTTTGGGGGAAATTGGCTCATTATCAAAACTGCTTCTCCTGGGCTGGTGAGATGGCTCAGCGGCTTAAGCGCCTGCCCGGCAAGCGCAAGGGCCCGAGTTCAACTCCCGGAACCCACATACGAAAAAAGGGGCCGGTGATATCACTCAGCGGCACGGGCGCCTGCTGGCGCGCGAGGTCCTGAGGTCGACCCCCCGGTACCCACAAAAAAAAAAAAAAAAAACTGCTTCTCCTATCTGCTTCCCCTTTCACATAAGTATGGCCACCAGGTATACTAAAGACATAATATGAAAGGTAAAGCTATGTTTTTAGAAGAAAATAAAAGAGAATATTTTGTGATACACAGATGGTAAAGGGCTTGTTTTTTTAAAAACCTAAAGTCCAAGTCATGGCAAAAAATGGATTTCTTTACATAAAATTAAGAATTTCTATTTATATAGGAAACAAAGCATAAAGCTAATAAATGGGGCAGTGACAAATTGGTAGATGATGTTTACAGTGTCTAAAACCAACAAGGGACTAATTCTAGCCTATGACAAGAATTACAAATCAACAAGAAAAACATAGTAAAAATAAAATGAATAAAGGATACAATAAAAAAATGAGTAAAGGATACAATCAGGCAGTTTATATAAGAAGAAATTCAAAAGGCTGAAAAGCATTTAAGGACATGCTTAAATTTGTTAATCAAAGAAATAGAAATTGAAGTAGCAACGAGAAGGATATCCACCTCCAGTAAGGCAAACTAGATAATCAAGCCAACACTCTGCATGCATGGGACCAGGAGTATAGCTCAATGGCAGATCACCTGCCTAGCATGCAGAAGTCCCTGGGTACTATCTCCAACCACAGAAAGAAAGCAAGTTGAATAAAAGCCAGGTATTATGGTTTAGATCTAAAATGTGCTCCCAAAGTCACATGGGTTCATAGGTGGAGCTTTCAGAAGGTGATTAGGTCATGGGGGTGCTATACTCATCGTTTAATCAATTGATGAATTCACAGCTGACTGTGCTGTTAGGAGATGGGGACTGGGTGGGGAAGGTTCCCCACTGGAGGTGTGTCTTTGGAGGGTATATCTCTCTCTGTCTCTTCCTCTCTTTCTGTTCCCTGACTGCCATGAGTTGAGCAGCTTTCCTCTGCTGGGCCTTTCTGTCATGCCATTTCTGTCTTGGAGCCAGCCAACCACGAACTAAACCCTCTGAAATTGTGAGCTAAATAAACCATTTACTCCTTTAAATTGTATATGTCATGATTCGATCCCAGCCATGAAAAGCTAACTAATATACCTGGAGTAGGGGTGTGTGTGAGTAATCCCAACTATTGAGGAGGCTAAGGCAGAAGGATCACAAAGTTCAAGGCTGGACTGAGCAATTTAGAAAGAGCCTGTCTCAAAATTAAAAAAATAAAAATAAAAAGGGCTAAGGTTGTAGCTCAGCACTATGATGTAGCTCAGTCTGGCATGCTAGAGGCCCAGGGTTCAAACCCAAGCATAACAATAAATAAATCTTTTTTTTTCTTTTTTTTTTGGCACTGAGGAATTGAACCCAGAGGCTTTCCACAGAGCTGCATTCCCAGCCCTTTTTAATTTTTTTTTTTTGAGACAGGGTCTCACTAAGTTGACAGACTGTTCAAAATTGAGATCATCTTGCTTCAGCCTCATAGAGTGCTAGGATCACAGGCATGCATCAGCTTGCCTGTCTAAATTTTTAAAAGTCTACTTTCTTAAAATCATAAAGAGTTTACAAGATAGTAAGAAATTATCAGGTCAAAATCTAGCAGAAAATAAAATCTCAGTTAAGCTTATCACTGAAAAACTCCTTTACCCTGAAGATATTTACAAATCCAAGTAAACACTACAAACCTAAGCTTTGTGTTTGGTAGTCTTGTTTGGCTAAAAGACCAAAGTCGAAAAGCCTAGGGACCCCCAAAATGAGATCTTTAACAAATCATTCTTTAAGATGGTAATATTTGGCTAAGGGTGTAGCTTAGTGGTATAGAGCTTGGCTAACATGCTGAACTCTGGGTTTGATCTCCAGCTCCCCTACCAAAAAAAAAAAAAAAAGGAAGCAAGTCAAAGAAAATATTTTATTGGTCAAGGTGAAGAAGTAGCCTTAGTAGGATTATTCTAATGGAGAATATCTAAAAGGATAGCTGGTAATTTCTGATTAATTAAGCTTAAATTTTGTTTTCCTAGAATGTGACCATGTACAATGAGTTGAGTTTAAGTTTGCTTATGCAAGAACCCAGTGTGCTGGAGCTGCTTCAGTCTAATGGGCTCCCAAGTAATGATTTTAACAAGGGAAATGTGAAGCAAAGGTAAGCCAGTCTTCCATTCTGTTTGCAGCCTGCTTCATGCCAGCTGGTTGGCCCAGCAAACATAAATCTTGAAATTCGATTTAAGTGATCTCAGACTGGCAGTGTCCCCATGCACCAGACAGAAGCAAATAAAATACATCTCTGGAAGAAATTTGTATTTTCCTAAGCCTCAACTTATTTCTACAAATACAGTATACCACGCAATCACTGATAATCATGTATGCAACAAAATAAGAAAAGTGTATATAAAAACAATAGCCAACAAAAACAGATCCACCCAGCAAAAAATTGGATATTATATATCAAACACAGACCGTAAACCAACTATGCTTTTAATGTTCAAAGACATAAAATCCAAGCTTGAAATTATTATCAGAGAACTGGCAACTAAAAGGTGACATAGCAACTAAAAGAAAATTTATATGAATTCCTCTGTAACTTGGGAGTGGGAAAAACCTTTCTAATTGTACCTCAAAATATAACAGCAACTAGGGAAAATTCTGATAATTTTGAGAATAAAAATAAATAATACTCCTGGGGGAAAAAAAAAGAAAAAGTAAGACAAATGGAACAAAAGACAAAATGGGAAAACTATGACAGAGCTACTAAAGTATTAGAAGAAGTGTACTGATAATAGTAACTTACTTTGCAATGCATCAAAAAACAAACAAGGGCTGGTGAGATGGCTCAGTGACATAAGCGCCTGCCTGGCAAGCACGAGGTCCTGAGTTCGACTCCCAGAACCCACATAAAGAAAAAAAAAGGGCCGGTGATATCGCTCAGCGGCACGGATGCCTGCTGGCGCACGAGGTCCTGAGATCGACCCCCGGTACCCACCAAAAACAAAACAAAACAAACAAACAAACAAAAAATGGACAACAACCAAAAAAAAAAAAAACCCAGAATTGATTCATGGAGAAGAAAGATGAACACTTTGGATAGATGTGATAAAATATAGCAAAATGTTTATGGTATGATCAAAGTGGTAGGTGAGTAAATAAAGGTTTACTGTATATTTTCAACTTTACAGTACCTGAAAATATTTTCATAATAAATGTTGGGGAGAAGCTCCTAAAATACAGAAGAAAAAGGTGACGATTATAGAAAATGTGTAAGAATAATGAAAAATTAAGATAAAATGAAATGTGAGTTGTCCTTAAATATATGAAAAGGTACACTACTTCATGCAAAGTAAAAGAACTGCAAATCAAAACTGCACAGACATATAATTTCTTACCTATCGTATTGACAAAATTCCAAAAATTATGCAACATACTTTGCTGGTGAAGCAATAGTATAATAGCATGTTCAAATATTGTTTGTCAGAATAATAGATGCCACAGCTCTTATGGGGAGGAATTTGGCAAGATTTAGCAAAATTATAATTCTTTGCCTTAGGAATTACAACTATGAGAATCTATCACAAATATGCAATAAAAAATATGAAGCCAGCCAGGTGTGGCCCACATCTATCATTTCACTTGTTCAGGAGGTTGAGGCAGGTGGATCATAAGTTTGATTCCAGTTGTTTTATGGGCACCTTAGCAAGAATCTGTCTCAAAATAAAAAATAAAAAGGTCTGGAGATGTAGCTCAGTGATAGAGAATTCCTGGGTTCAACCCCCAATACTGAAAAAAATGTTTATATATGACTGTCTATATATTTAGAGTCATATCTGTATCTATGTGTATACATACCTATAGGTATAGTAGTTCCTTGGTATCTGTTGGGGATCAATTCCAGGAACTCCCCTGAGCATCAAAATCTGCAGATGCTCAAGGCCCTGCAGTGATATAGTTTTTATATATTACCTCTTATATACTTTAAATCTTCTCTTTTACTTATAATACCTAATACAATGCAAATGTTATGTAAATAGTTGTTATACTGTATTGTTTAGGGAATAATGACAAGGAAAAGATTCTATATATGTTCAGTATAAATGCAATTTTTTTCAGTTTTAATTTTTTATTAGTACATGTTTGCATTATATAATGATTACATTCCTGTGTGGAGTTGGTACATGTACATAACACATCTCAACTCTTTTTTCATTCACTTTCCCTCTCCCTCCCTCCCTACCCATTTATTCCATCTCTTGATCCCCTTCCCATTTGAAGATCTCTTTACTTCCTATTATCTATCTTTTATTTTGCTCTTTATTTATATTTTGGGTTTCTCATTTAAGAGAAACCATGAGATATTTAAGCTTGTGTGTCTGATTTATTTCACTTAACATTATGGTCTCAAGGTTCATCCATCTTCCAAAATCTGGAATGCTTCATGAAATTGTATGTCATCCTTGTGCAGGGCCGATGCTAATCTTCTCTGTATCATTCTGATTTTAATATACGTGCTGCTGAAGTGAGAACCAGATACAATTTTTTCAAATATTTTCTATCCATAATTGGTTGAATGGTTAAATGGATATGGAACCTTTGGATATAAAGAGCTGACTGTTGGTCTATCTACCTAGCTATATACATATTTACCTACCTATATACATATATTTCTAAACACTGGCCCCTGAATGGCCTAGAAGCTATTGTCTCTGGAAAGCAGGGTCCTGACACTGTGAGGAACTGGCCCCTCACTTCCTTGGTCCTTGGTTCTTTGTGCCCTTGATGAAAGAATTCAGTCAAAACATAGGCTGCTGTGCAGAAGTATAGGTAGAATGTGTTGTAAAGTAGATATAGGGAGAGTTACACCTTTAAGCAACAAGATGGTTTGTGCCACAAAGGCACCTGCACTGAGTGTGTGTCTGGATATCTTTTTATGCACACGAGTTATTCCTGGGTTTCATGGAATTAGGGTAATTACAATGCTTATCGACATTTTCTTAGACTTTACATTGGAATTACAAGCTGTATTCCTGTCCTTTTTTGATAGTATTTCCTCAGTGGCTTTAATCATGTGAGAAACTTACAAAATAAGTTTCTGAAAGATAAGTTTTTAATTTAAATTAGGCCCCACCCCAAAGCAGGAGAGCCTTTGAACACCATTTCCTTTCCTGATATCATTAGGACATAGGTTATGGCAGCCAGGAATGCTGTATGCTTTGTTCTATAGATGGGCAGATGGTTAGGCATCAGAAGGAATGTGCACAATGAATAACCTTAAAATGTCATTGTGCTCTATGGGATCACTTTAGGTCTGAGACCTAACAAATGGTTATAAATATATTAAGTCTTTGTCTCTTTACTTAACTGGCAAAGTGTGCTATTTTGGATGCCCCCCAACCCATCCCTCAGCTCGTTAATGTCTAACATTCCTAACATTATGATCCACTCAATAGCAGTGTAAAAGAAAATAAAACTCATTGGGCCAATGGTGATTTGGCATCTGATTAAGGAAATGTACAGGAACAATGAACATTCTGGAAAACAAGGAAGGTCCCAAAGATCACTGAAGTCATGTCACATTGACTTTGACCCAACTCAAAAAAGCTCCTATTGGCTAAAAATGGTACAATTAAGCATCCATAAAAATCATAACTAAAGTATACTGAAGAACATTAAACATGTTTACATTTGTATGCTAATAATTATAGTAAGACAAAACCTCACTGGTCACCTTTAGAGAATGTTAAGGAATAGCCTTGCTATTTGAAAATCAGTTCATTTAAGAGAAAGGATCAAACACCTATTTTTCATTTCCCATATGAACTCAGGGAGACCAAATATTGGTGTGCAGGATTTCTCTTTGTACAAATATTCCAGCCAATACATTAAAAAGAATACTGGAATTAGAGCGTCACAATTTTGTAAGTCCCTAATAAAATAATGGCTCTAGGCAATGATCATCACTGGCTTCTAACATCACAGAAAGAGAACAGGACATTACTTGTCTCCTAAGAGAACCGTCAAGAACACCTAGGAAGTATTCACATCTGAATCTGTTTAAGACCATGGAATCAACTGCCAGGTTTTGGGAAAGGAAGGAAACAAAGAACATACCACTATTAAACAACTCCACAGAAGCATAATTACCAAAATCCAGGCTGTGGGAAACTCTAGAGACAGTTTCTTTAATAACAAAAAATGCAGAGAAGGGAAAAAAAAGATGAGGAATTTATAGTTTAAAAGATATTTAAAGGGCTGGGGATATAGCTCAGTGGCACAGCGCTTGCCTCACAAGCGCGAGAGGTCCTGAGTTTGATTCCCAGTGCCAAAAAAAGAAGTTTAAAAGCCAGGTATGGTAGCACATGCCTGTACTCCTACATTCTGGGAGGCTAATGCAGGAGGATCATAAATTCAACCCTTGCCTGGGCAACGTAGCGACTTAGCAAGACCCTGTCTCAAAATGAAAAAATAAGCCAATGTAGGGATGTAGCTCAATGCTAAGGCCCTGAGTTCAATCTCCAAGACCAGAAAAAAAGAGGTACTTAGGGGCTGGGAGTGCAGCTTGAGTGCTTGCCTAGCATCCCCAGCACCACAAAACAAAACAAAACAAAAAATATAAAAAGGCATCAATCACACTATGTGGACCATTTTTGAATCTTGATTTGAACAAACAGTAAAAACAAAATGCAAATAATTTGGAAAATGTTTATTTTTTGAGACAAAGTCTTGCTAAATTGCCCAGGCTGGCCTTAAACTTGCAATCCTGTGTCAGCTGCCAGAGTAGCTGGGGTTACAGGCATGTGCCACCATGCACAGTTATTTGAGAAATTTAAGCACTAACTGGATATTCAATGACATTAAGGACTTATTCTTTAATATGTTAGGATAATGATATTTTTACAAGATGTTGGAGACCTAAATAATGACACCCCAAAATATGACTATAGGTGACCAGAATATGCTACTCTAAAATATAGCTCTTTGTTGGCATAAAGATTATTTTGAGCTGATTATTTTGAGAAACTGCAACACAGGAGAAGCTCTGAAAACAGAGAAGTTAATTCTTTTGTGAGGGAAATTTATATCTTTAAAGGGAATCTTCGTTTGTAAGAGTATCCCAACACCACCACCAGGAAGAGAAACATTACTAACACACTAGAGACTCTAATCAACAGAGAGGGCAGTGTCCTAGCTGGGTATAGTGGCACAAGCCTGTAATCCCAGCACTTTGGCAGGTTGAGGCAGGAAGATTACAAATTTGAGCCCAGCCTGGGTAACTTAGCAACTTGGCAAAACCCTGTCTCAAAATAAAAATAATAAATTAATTAAAAGGACTGGGAATATAGCTCTGTGCAAAGGCCCTTTGTTCAATCCCTAGTACCACCACCACCAAAACAAAAGAGGGGCAGATATAGTCTACAAGGTCATGTTCCCATGACCCACCAAACACAACCAGAAGTGTGCTTTACTCATCTCCTAGGTATTTCCCAAGCTAATCAAGATGACAATCAAGCCTAACCATGACAGGCGAAACCAGGCATGGGATACATAGAAATTTCCTGCAGTATCTTCCCAAATTTTCTGTAAATCTAAAAAAGATATAATGTCTAGGATTGGTTCAAAATAATCCAGGTCAGGAAAAAAAATGGGTAAAATAAGTTAAGCCAAATGGTCCATGAATTGATAATTGTCAAAGCAGGGTGATGGGTATAAGGAGGTTCATTATATTATTTTCTTTCTTTCTGTATGTTAGACATTTTCCATAGTAAACATTTAAAAAAGGAGACATAGCAGATTTGAAAATAAGTTCAAGTAGAATGAACTAAAAAGTATAGTAACTAAAATTAAAGTCAAACTCTTACTCTTCCATTTCTTCTCTTTCTTCCTTATCTTTCCCTCTCTTTTTCCTTTTCTTCCTCTTACTTTTTTTTCCTTTTCCTTTTCCTTCCAGAGTAATTCAGTCCAAAAGATATTATGAGCAGTAAAGAAAAGTTTCTGGACTAGGGTTAATGGGAACCATGGTAGCTCAAAACAGGATGTCTGACCCTGACCAGAGTGAGGAGGGTGTCCGTGTGGGAGCAATTATTGGTTTGCCACACGGTATCAGAGTGTGTATGACATGAGGTAAGCATCCACATATATGCTCTAGCTCTGTCCACTGGGATGGGTAAGAGGAGCAATGCCTTTATAGCAATATGCATCCCTAGCACCAAGATTTTGGTTTCTAATATTATTATTCACTAAAAAGAAACAGGGCTGGGTGCAATGGTGCACACCTGTAATCCCAGCTACTCAGGGGGCTGAAACAGGAGAATTGTAAGTGTTAAATAAGGCCAAATTGGGCAATTTAGTGAGACCCCATCTCAATAAAAGGGGGGGGATTTATAGCTATCACTAGAGTGCTTACCTAGCATGCATGAGGCCATGGGTTCAATCTCTAGTTTGTAAGCCACAAAAGTGTGAATTCTTAAATGACTGATTCTGGAGGTAGGGCAGAGAAAATGTAAGATGGGAACAGAACATCTTCTTGTGTCAGAAAACAAGGGAATGCTCAAGGGAGAAAGTGATCTTGTCAAAAGGATACAGAAAACAGGATGTAGCTCAGCAGCAGGGGGCTTGCTTTACATGCTCAAAGCCTTTTAGCATCCCAGAGGAAATCTCAAGAATATTTTTTTAGGGGAAAAATCCCAGCATTTAATAAGGTAAAATTCGTAGTGCCAGGCATCTAATATAACATTACCAGACATACAAAGAGTCAGGAAAATAAAATTGACCCAGAAATGATAGGTCTTTAGGCAAAGACATTAAAGCAATTTTAATAATGCTATTCCAAATGTTCATGAAGCTAGAGGAAGTCAGGTGTGGTGGCATATGGCTGTAATACCAGCATTCAAGAGGCTGAGGCAGGAGGATTGCCTGAGTTCAAGACCCTGTCTCAAAAAAACTAAACCTAGAGGAAAGATTTTAAATGTTCAAAAAAGACAGAGAAGACATTTTAAATAGATCCAAACCAAACTTTCAGATATGAAAGCTACAATGTCTGAGATGAGCAATACATTGCATGAAATTAATAGTAGATTAGACATTAAAGAAAGATTAATTAATTTGAAGACACAGACATAGCAACTATGCAAAATTAAGCACAAAGAAAAAGGAATTGAAAAAAAAAAGTACCTTCAAGTGGCCAAATATGTTGTAATTGGAGTCTTAGATGAAGATGATGGAAGAAAAAAATACTTAAGAAACAGTGCCCTACAGCCTGGGCTGCTTAGTGTGTTCCAGGCCAGTCTGAACTGCAAAGCAAGATCCTGTCTCAAAAAAAAAATTTTTTTTGAGCTTTCAACAAAAATATTTAATTAATAGCAACAGCTACAGAAATGAATAACAGCATCCAGGCAATTACAGTGCTCAATAAAGCAGCTCTCTGAGGACGGGGTGGTGGCAGATCACTGACTGATGGGCTGCGTTTATTTTTTTATTTTTTTTTATTTTAAAGGGAAGAAAAAAACAAAACAAATCAAAAAAAGAACAAATTTTCAAAACAACATAATATGAGGGTAACAATGGTTAATGCATTATGTATTATTATCTTTAAGTTAGTTATTCAGGATACCAGACATTAGCATTCAATTGTCCAAACATTATTGGCACAAACCTTACTCTTCAATGAACTAAGTAAAATTGGTAGTGTATCTATCTTAAACATCTTATATATATATACAATTTTTTCTCTTTCCCTTCTTTCTTTTCCCTATTCCAGTCTCTCTTTCCTTTTAACCAGTTTCTTTTTGATTCACCATGTCTATTGTACATTTTGGATCTTATTTACTCTTTCAGTTTCTCATACTAGAGAGACAATACGATGCTTACACATGTGCTTCCGGTTTATTTCACTTATGAGTATTTTCTCGAGTTGCATCCATTTACCTATAAAAGTCTCCAGTTTATCCTTCTTTATGGCTGAATAGTACTCCATTGTATAAAAAAACCACATCTTTCTTATCCATTCCTCAGTTGATGGGCATTTGGGTTGTTTCCAAGATCTGGCTATTACAAATTTTGCTGCTATAAACATGGGTGCACATATATCGCTGTGGTACGATGTTTTTAATTCTTCTGGGAAGATGCCCAGAAGGGGAATAGCTGGGTCAAATGGGACCTCCAACCCTAGTTTTTTGAGGAATCTCCACACTGACTTCCACAGTGGCTGTACCAGTCGACACTCCCACCAACAGTGAAGAAGGGTTCCTTTTTCCCCACAGCCCCTCCAGCATTTGTTATTAGTTGATTTCTTTATAGTAGCCATTCTTTCTGGGGTGAGATGGTATCTCAGTGTTGTTTTAATTTGCATCTCTCGAATGACTAGTGATGTTGCACATTTTTTTGTATATTTATTTGCCATTAGTATCAAATTTTTTTTAATTAAAACAAAAATAAAAACAGTGCCCTAATGCTTCAAATTTGATGAAAACTGTAAACCCACAGATCCCAAAGGCTCAAAGAATTCTAAGCACAAGAAATTTAAAAAGAGAAATACTCCAAGGCATATCATAATTAAAATGCCTAAAGCAAGCCATAAGAAAAAAATCTTAAAAGTAACCAGAGGGGAGAAAACATTACGTTCAGAAAAATAAGGATGGAAACAGATTGCTCATCAGAAAATATAAACCAGAAGACAGAGGAGCGACATCCTCACTATCTGAAAGAAAACAAAAAAAGTAGAGAGAAAGAGAGAGAGAGGAGAGAAAAAAAGGGAGGGAGGGAGGGAGAGATTGCTGTGTGGTCACCAAGCACCATCATGAGTCCATGAAGCTTTAAGGTCACTTTAAGTGAGACCAGTCAGCAGTAGTGTGTGAACTCTGATCACATTTACAATTAGCTGACTATGTAGGCAACAAGTATATAGGATGTCAGGTTTAAGTAGGGCTGTGCTTCTGCCTAATGAGTATGAGAAAGCAAAAGAGGAGGAAGGGAGTCAATAATATTGCATCAGGGTGGCTGTAGAGGTCGCAAATGGAGCTAAACTGGTAAGGAGAGGAAAGAGGACATTGGGGAGCTTAGGGACAGTAAAACCTTGTAGACTGATGTACCATATGTCCCAAAAGGATTGAAGTATAGAAGGAGTGAGGTGGTCTTTCTTTCCCAGAGCTTTTATTGCTTGCTTTTTCTTAGACCTCATCTCACATATATTAAAGCAGTATGCTTTTCTGAGAATTTATACACAAACAGAAGTAGGAGATAATTTGGAGGGCTAGACTGAAGAATTAATTATATTTTATTTTACTTTCTTTTGTGCTGCTGGGCTTTGTGCATGCTAGGCAAGCACACTACTGCTGAGGTATACCCCCAACTATATTTTAAACTTACATACAAGTAGCTCAGATATTAGTGAATTATGTACTCATCATGAGGGTCTTCAAAGTCTAGGAAAATCAGTGTCCTCTACCCTCCACCCCATCATGCCTACTCACACCATTTTCCTTAACCAGCTTTATTAAGGAGGAAAGCTACTTTAACATAATTCCTGTATAGTATTTTTCATATGAAAGTGTACTTATGTGTAGTGGTTGATTTATTGTGTCAACTTGAGAAGTTTAGAAGCTTAACTAAATCGGCTTGGCAATTCTACACCCTAGGGTGTAGAAGACCCACCCTAGGGTGGCTCATCACCTGGATGGTATAAAAGGGAAATGAGGAAGGACTGACGGGCTTCCGTTCTTCAGAGGAGCTCCAGTCTTTGCCTTCAGCTTGGACGTCATCTCCTGGCTTCTAGCGCAGACTCTTCACCTTCTGCCTTGGATCCTTCGGCCTTCCGGCATAGACTCTTCAGCCTTCCATCGCAGACCCATTGGCCTCCTGGTGTGGACTTGCATGGAACACTGCAGTGAACTCCAGATCTTGGACTGAATCCCTCAGTCTCCAGTATGCAGACATCCTCTGCATGCTTCCTCATCCAACTCTGTGGCTGACCATCATAAGCCAATCTTGTAATTTCTTATACATTTGTATATCTTGTGTTATATCTGTTTCTCTAGTAAAACCCTGACTGATACATTATGGGAGGAGTTGCTTTTCCATATTCCTCAGGTATCCTTTGCTTTCTATTCTTCCTCTTTTTCTCTTTCATGTTCTTTGTTGAGAAAGAGATGTGAAGAGGGGTGGGAAGCAGGAGTGTGTCATACAACAGATGGATAGTTCTTTGCTCTGTGGGTAATTTTGATGGCAATCTAATTGCAATTGAATAGTTTTTATTTGCTTTTCATATGTGTACTTCTCAGATGAACTTATTTGGAACAAACATTGACCAGACCTTTTTTTTTTTTTTCAGTTCTCTTTGCCAGTGGAGCCAAGGAATTCTTCCACAGTTGCTCTGTGTCTTCTTTTTCCCTAGTGACAAAATGGTAGAGCATGACTGCTAAGAGGCAAGCTAATGGAGGACCAGAGAAAGAGGCAGAAGGAACATGTGAAGGAAGTAGGGGATGGGGCCCTTGCCCTCTGTGAGCTAGGTCCTGATGTTGTGGAAGAAAAACAAACCAGGACCGAAAGGAAAATGCTTTGCACCGAGGAGTCTGGAAGGCAACTTTTTTATTAGTAATGCCAGCAGGCTGGGGGACTGAATCTGAGTCCAAATCACCAGGCCTGAGTCAGTTTAGAGTTCAGTTTAAATACATTTTAGCAAGCAGGAAGTATAAACTGATTGCAGGTTATTACATGATTGGTTACATGAATTAAATCATAGGTTGCCAGGCAGGCTTATTCTAAGTAATCTTACTTACAAGGAATTGTTTATAACATTCTGGGAAGGAAAGGAGGGGGTCTGAGCTGACAGGTAAAGTTAAATGTGTCTTTGAGTGGGCTGGCCTGCTCTGGGCCCAAAGTCCTTGAAGCAAGCTGGAAAAACTACAAACATATCCTTTTGGGTAGGAAAACACAGACATTACAACTGGACTCAGTCAGGCTGACCTAGCACGTTATCTAGAAACTGCAGCTGCGCTCAGACACTCAAGGCTGCCTGAGCTGTAGCAGTCTAAATATGTGACAGGCAGCAGGAGCTTAGTCAGAGGCTACTAATTGATTTCTAATTTCTGCTGTGAAATTTCTATAAGTTTTCTACTTTGTAACTTTGCTCTTACACTAACACTCGCCACTCAGTTCATCTGTGTTCTGTGCTCCATTCCACTCCTCAGCATCCTTTAGCCCTGGAACATGACTTTGTTGATAGAAAAGCTTCACGTCCCCTTCTAACTACCCAAGCCCAAATTTTCCCATCTCAATACTGTCTCTAACCAATGACTGCCAGTGAGGGTTAATTTTCTCTTACTCAAAAGCACATTCTAATAAATATAGGACACTTATCTTTGTATTTTCTATATTTACACATTCTGAATTCTTATAACATACCTCTATTGTAATTCTTAATAGCTAACATTTAACTCATTTACTCCTTACAATTCTATAAGCTAGGTATTATTTCCATGAAGTAAGTATTATTTGACAGATGATGAAACTGAAGCACAGAGAGGTATAGTAACTTGATAAAAATCACATGATTAACTGTGATTAAGAATGATCAGAAGAGACAAAGAAGGTCACTACATACTTGTTAAGGGAACAATCCAAGAGGAAGAGCTATCATAAATATATATGCACCAAATGTTAACACACCCAATTATATAAAACAAACACTAATCAATATGAAAAACCAGATAAGCACCAATACGATTGTAATGGAGGATCTCAATACCCCACTGTCACAAATAAACAAGTCAGCTAGACAAAACAATCAACAAGGAAATATCAAGTGGGTGGCTTTTGATTTTTTCCACCTCAATGCCTCTTGGATTTACCTTGCACCAGCTGAAGGTCTGGGATTGCACCTTACTTCTGTGTCTTCTCATTTTCTATTTTTTAAATTTCTTTTCTGTGTTGATGTTTGTAAAATGCTTACGGTAGGCAGCTTTGTTACTAGTACTGAGACCTCTTTAGGAAATGATTACTTTTCAGATTTATCTTCTACACATAGCTGGCTTTTGGCCTGTGAGTCTGTCCCAAGATCTTACCTGTTTGATTTGTTAGGGCTTAAATGTTGGTGTCTCTTTGGCCTAGCACCCTGTCGTTTGGTACTGAACTACGGTATTGTTTACGAACCCCAGACAATCTCGGTATTGGCAAACACGGAAGAACAACCGATCACAGCAACTATATCACCTTGGCTAAAGTAGTAGAGCCAGTAATAACAATAGCATCAATCACAGTCTGGAAAATGACAAACTGTGTTTACTATTAATTTTCTCCACTTAGTCATACGTACAAGGTTTATAGTTATATAACCAATCAGAAAATTATATGACCAATCAGAGAATTATATAACCAATCAGAAAATTATATACAGTAAAAATCTATTTAATAGAGTGACTTTATCCTCAGGAAAGAGAATTTTAAAAAGAAAAGAGGGAAAATAGAGAAATAAAACAAGAGAAAAAGATTAGAAGTAAGGCTGAAGGGCAAAGGAAGATTACTCAGGCTTTGGGAAACTCAAAGAAGACGAGAGAAAGAAAGAAGGGAAAAACAAAAGCAAGAATAAAGCAAAACGAGAAAACTAAAAACAATGTTCACACTCATGAAAAACAGACGATCAAGAAAAAAACCCAACAAATTAAACCACCCCCCAAAAACAAAACAAAGCAAAACAAAAAAACAAAAACAAAATGAAATAAAATTTCTGTGTCTTCAAGCCTGTGGTTATCTTCTGGTGTCTTCACTTTTGTGATAGTGTTCCAAGTCAGATTTGTGCTGGGTAAACCCAATAAATCTGCAGTAGGATTAGGGTGGGGTGCTGGATAATCCCAGCAAGCTTTCAGTAGGGTTGGAGTGGGGTGCTGATTCTGGTACAGTGGACCCCCGAAATTCAGGGGGGCTACATTCCTAGAGCACCTGCAAATTTTGAAAAACTGCAAATTTCACATGTGGTTAGAAAAATGCCTATAAATGCCCATTTTTATAGTTTAAACCCTAAATATGCTGTCTCCCAGTTATGTAATTTAATTTAATAAAATACTGCATTAATAAAGCCTTAGAATGTGCAGGGCATTTTGGCAGCATCTTAGGGATCTTAGGGATTTAAGAAGAATAAAACCGAGAACACTCAAGAAAGCTACACGCAGTACAGCAGTCTGTTATGCTGCAGGCATACCAAAGATGGGTTACAGGGCAGCAGCCAATCAGCAGCAAGGATAACTGAATAATGCTCTTGATTGGCCACTTGCAAGCCTCCCGCCAAACCAAACCAAACCAAACCAAAACAAAAAACACAATTGCGGAGGATATTTGAGGTTTCTGTGAAATTGCAGGGTTTCCCTGTACCATTATAGTTAGGTTCTAAGGAAAAATCCTCAAATGATTGAGTCCATGAACTCTGAACTGTGACTTTGCAAGGGTATATTGTACATTCGACTCCACAGAAGTTCAGGCTGATCCTGGCCTCTGGCTGTGGGGCTTGGGATTGAGTCTTCAGGCAGCAACACTCTAGTTGTCTCTCACTGGCCCACCCACGGCTCCCCGACTCTGGACGTCTCCTGAGGCCATCCCTCACCCTGTTGCTGTAGGATTTCAACACTGGGAGCCCTAAGAGGAAGCCATCCCATGGGCGATCTGAGTCCTGGGTTCAATTGGCCCCTCCCTAAAAAAGCAGCCAACCAAGCACTCTTTCCAGGGAACACAGCTGTCACCTGGACCGGAGTCACTCCCAGCCTTGCAGTGCACAGCATCCACTGCTCTGCTCCACTATCATGTTTTTCCCTGGAGGCCTCTGGCCTTACAAATCCTCACTATGCCTCTGTGGACTGGATACTCCTCTCTCACACCACAAGGTGGGAGAAGGCCGGGTGTAGGGGAGTGCAGTTTGCCTTCTTTTTCTGCTCTGCTGTCTCACTTTCTCTGCAGGTTCCAATTTTACCTTCAGATTTTTCCTGGGTCCTGGGGGATTCACCTCCCTCCTTCCTCTCTTCCCCAAACTGTTAATTTCCAAATCTTGGAGAGGTTGATTTATTGCTGCTTACCACTGTGCCATCTTCCCAGAATTTCTTTTTTCAAGTTTGAGTTGGACATTGACTCTTGAGTAATCTCTCATCTTTTGCACCATGCCTTGGTTTTGAACTCCAACACTAGAGAATTCAACTTTCAGGTTAATGATCCATATCTGGGTGTGATTGCCTCCCCCATTTCACAATATCTGCATTAGCAGGTGTCTCACTTTTGAGCTTCTCCAAGGCACCTTCTCTAATTGGCCATGTTGGAAAAGTCCTGATTGTCTGTTTTGAGGTGCTAGGGATTGAACACAGGGCCCCATGTGTGCTAAGAAAGCAGTCTACCACTGAGTCACACCTCAACCCCTCTTCACTTTTTATATTTACAATTACAGAAAGAGAAGCAGCTTAATGAATGAATATATACACAAATTCAAGTAAGAATATCTGGATTTGAAATTCAACCCTATTATTAGTAATTATACTTTTTTCTTTTGAACCCAGGGTCCTGACACTGAGCTACATCCCCAGCCCTATTTTTTTTTTTTTGAGATAGAATCTTATTAAGTCACTAAGTTATCCAGGCTGGACTTGAATATGTAGTCCTACCTCAGCCTCCCAGAGTGCAGGGACTACAGGTTTGTGCCACCATACCCAGTTAAGCCAAGAATGGATTTAGTAGATATCTACACAGAGTTCCACCCCACAACAACAGAATACACATTCTCAGCTGCACATGGTCTTTCTCCAAAATAGACCACATACTAGCTCATAGAACATGCTTAAGTAAATGCAAAAGAATTGAAATTATACCATGCATATTATCAGAACACAGCACAATAACATTGGAAATCAATGGCAAAAGAAACCATGAACACTACATAAACATATGGAAATTATATAATACCCTCCTGAACAACCAATGGGTCACAGATGAAATTAAAGAAGAAATTAGACAGTTTCTACGATTAGACAATAATGCCAGTACCACATACCAGAACTTATGGAATGCAGTGAAAACAATACTATGAAGGAAATTTATAGCAATGAATTCCCACATCAGAAAAACAGAGATAGTTCAAACAAATGAGGTAATATTGAACCACAAGCTTCTAGAAAAAGAGCAAGTCCAGCCCAAAGCTTATACAAGGGAGAAAATTATAAAGATCAGAGCAGAAATTAATGCAATGGAGACTAAGAAAACAATACAGAGAATCAATGAATCAATGAGTTCTTTAAAAGATTAAATAAAATTGACAAACCCTTAGCCAACTTTATTTAAAAAAAGGACAGAAAAGACTCAAATCCATGCAATTAGGAAGGAAAAGGGCAAGATAACAGTGGATTGTACAGAAATCCAGAAGATCATCAGTACCTATTTTGAGAACCTGTATTCTAATAAGATAGAAAACTCGGAAAAATGGACATATTCCTAGATACATACTAATTCCCACAGCTGAATTAAGAAGATATAAAAATTCTAAATAACCCAATATCAGTCAATGATATTGAAGAAATAATTACAAACTACAAACAAAGAAAAGCCCAGGTCCTGTTGCATTCTACAAGAACATTAGAGAAGATATAATGCCATGTCTTAGTTACTTTTCTCTTGTTGCTGAGACAAAATATCCAACATCCACAAGTTAAGGGACAAAAGATTTATTTAGCTCACAGTTTTTACAGGTTTCAGTTCATAATACACTGGCTTCAAGGCAGGGGGACACATGGCAGAGGGGCAACCATTCATGGTGGCAGAAGACAGCAAAAGCAACAAGAGAGCTTAACAGCATCTTTCTGCCCCTTGTATCTTATCCAGACTGCTGGGACTAGGGGCAGTGCCAAACCAATCAGTGGACCAATTTAGTAATCATCCATACTTAATCCCAGCATCACACACTCTAGATTCAGCCACCTCTAAAAAAGCTCTATGACTGCATGAGGCTTTGGGTGGTCATCAAGGCCCAAACCATAACATGCCACTACTCCTCAAGCTCTTTAATTGAAATTGAAAGGGAAGCAGTACTTCCAAAATCATTCCTGAAAGCAAGCATTTCCCTGGTTGCAAAACCAGAGAAGGACCCAGCCAAAAAACAGAACTACAGGCTAATCTCCTTAATGAACATAGATGCAAAAATCCTCAATACTACTGGCAAACAATGTAGCAAGTCATCAAGAGGATTTTACATCATGTAAAATCCAAGTAAAAACCAAGTAGGATTCATCCCAGGGATGCAGGAAGGTTCAACACACACACACAAATCAAAAAATATAATACAACAATCAATCCCAATAGATGTAGACCAACTTTAAATGTCAGGACCAATTTTAGATCATTTTATATATTTAAGGTCTAAACATATATTGTACAAAAGAGAGTATCTATTAGTTACTTAGTGTGTATTAGTCTTAACTCTATAAACTTTAAAGCTTAGACTCAAAGCATAGCTGGTTTTTAGATATATACATACATATATGCCCAAATATATGTTATGTCATAAACTAAGATAATAGTTGTTTATTTAACCAATCATGAACTGATTATTGAACACATTTTATAGTTCATATTCAAATACTCTCTTAAAGCTCACTTTTCAGTAACCAAAAGCCTAATGATGAGAATGCAAGAAACTTATTTTAGTAAAATATAGAACATTTTCTTTTAATTTAGTTTTGTAAGTTTAATCAAGAGCATCTCAATATTTTTAGAAAACCATATTATTTTAGACATAGAAATCTTAACCTTTTAATTATAGCCTAAAACAATTACTTTAGATGACCCATCATAATAGATAACACTTATTTAAAGCTATATATATTATCTTTTACCATGAACAACTCTTTTTTTTTTTTTTTTTTTGGTGGGTACCGGGGGATCGACCTCAGGACCTCGCACGCCAACAGGCGCCCGTGCCGCTGAGCGATATCACCGGCCCCTTTTTCGTATGTGGGTTCCGGGAGTCGAACTCGGGCCCTCACGCTTGCCGGGCAGGCGCTTAAGCCGCTGAGCCATCTCACTGGCCCGAACAACTCTTAAGTTATGGTACGCAGACAGTAATAAACAGTGCATTTATAAAACTGATTTTTGACATTATCTTGGTTACCTAAAAACCTGGATAGAAATGTTACTAACTTTAAAGACATTTTTACTCTTAACAAATGATTTAAATTATCCCACTGTTAAGCTATGTGAACCACAAGCATTGAGATAATGTCTTGAGTGTTTATCTGTAAGCCAATTTAAGCAGAACTTTTGGAGGATAATACAATATATACCTGGAAGTTAACACACAAAAACATATACATACTAACTTAAATCATATATAATCTTTATGTTATCAAACTGTAACCTCTGTGTTATCAAACTTTAAGGCTTTTCTTCCTGTGTAAGCCTGAAGCCTGTCAGTCTTTATCTGGTAATGTTTTAAATAAGTTTGGATAACCTGAAAACCTATATAAATTGTCCTTCCATGGAAATCTCAAAAAGAACCCAAAAAATGTAGAAATAAAAAGAAATTGTTGACTCAAAAAATTTTTTTCTTAAACAAGGCAGCTGAAGGTAATTTAAACTGTTATTAACACACATTAAACATGCAAACACACAAAACAAGTATTTATTTTTAAACCAGAATGCACTCAGACATATTAACCAAGTTGAACTACAATAATCTTTTTATAGTTTTTAGGTTTGTAACTATAAGCAGACCAGTCAGAACTTTTCCTATAGGTCATCAATTATTAGAAATCACTTGTAATAAAAATCAGAAGGAAAAAACCCTTTTACACCTGTGAAAGCAAAGATTTATTAATAAGGTATTTAGGCTGATGGTTTATCTTATTGGATAGGCCTGTTTCTGTTAAAAACTGTTAATAAGCTCATAAAGGTCCCAAGGAATATTTTTTGTTTTATCAATGAACTTATTTGTACTATAAAAGCCAGTTAGTTTGCCCTGTGGAGCAGCATTCTAGAAGGGAGAAGGAAGTGAAGGGAGTTAATTTCCAATTCTGCCTAAGGGCAGAAAGGCTGATAAATTTAGACTAAAACATTTACATGTATTCTTCAAGAGTTGGAGGGTCAAATTCAGACTAGTATTCTTTTTTTTTCTTTGGACAGGGTCTCAATATGTAGTTCAGGCTGGCCTTGAGGCCACTATACAGTCCAAACTGGCCTCAAATTTAAGGCAATCCTCCTGCCTCAGCCTCCTCTATGCTGGGGTTACAGGCATGCACCACCATTCCCAGACAGACCAGTTTTTAAGAATACAGCCCAGAGATAAGTGAAGGTCAGCTTCACTCCAGAAGTGTCACAGGGAGGGGAAAACTCACCGTCCCAGAAACCCAGTCCTGGAATGCAGCAGCCATAGATAAGAGAATCGTCCTAGAGCATGAGAACCAAATTCCAACCATCTCAAGGGCAGAAAGACAACCAAGACCAAAAAGCTTTTTCAGGGTGGATCTCCAGTCCTTAGCAAACCGTGCTGCCAAAGACAAAAGCTATGATTGATTTCAATCACATTGTCCAGCAGAAAATTAATCCACTAATCAAAGAAACTGAATGACTGCTTTTTAACTTCTGAAAAAGAGTAAGAGAGACAGGGAAAGAAAATCATAGGACAGATTGGAAATGCTCCTTTAAGCTTTATAGTTTTAGGCTCATGTATATGTGTCCTTGAGCCTTTGTAAAAGATACCGATGGGGGTTCTGTTTTCCTGATAAATTTGTCTCAATTTAGCATAACTTGCTGGCTTGACTTTTGTTATCTTTAGCTTTCTCTCCATTAAAAAAAAGTTTTTAGTTTCCTTTTCTTTTCCTATATTGTTGTATTTATTTTATTTTCCTTGTCCTTTTTTTCTTTAAAATAAATTAAATATGGTATAATTTGAGACAAACCCCCCCCATTTCTTTCTTGGTCCCTTAGGGAATCAGAGGTGGAAGGGGGTTTTCAGAGGGAGGAGGAAGGAGCTTTTTTAGGGGAACTTCCTTTGTTTGAGTAGATAAAATAATGACCCTGCAAAGGTGCATGACAGCAAGATGTGCAGCTTTTACAGGACCTAATGACTGTCTCCATTTTTGGCCCACATGTTCCCAGTCCTCTACCGCCAGGCTGTTCTCCACAGGAAACCATGAGCATTGTTGTCAAATAACTATCAATAATTTAATAAGTTGAGGTTCAGAAACTTTACATCCAGATATCTTTAAAAGACATTGGAAATGTTGCTTGAATTGCTTTTCCTTTTTGGATAAAGTTTGATCTATACTAAATGAATGAAAGTAAAAGAGCAAAAAGAGGAACAAATAAACTGCCCCTGCTCACTTAGCAATTGGACAGTTTAAAAACCTCTGTGCTGATTAACATAACCCGCAACCTTGCAGAAGGCATTCTGGGCTATTCCACGGCCACCTCTGTCCCCTTACCAGGATGTTAAGTTGGACATCCTTGTTCCTTTTCCAGGCTTTGGGAGGTTGGACCTCTGCATTGAACTGCACCAACTTATTCCTCACATGGAGCACCACTTTGTTACAGTTGAATGGTCCAAAAATACTCCAAATTCTTATGCAGAGGGAAAGAATTGCCAAGCATACACAGCTCATAGTAAGTAGCTACATTTATTGAAGATCATGGTATGGTAGCAGCAGGAACAAGCAGAAAGGCAAAAGAAAACAGGAGGAGGAAGAGGAACAACAACACCCGATAACTCAGACTTCCAGTATTTAAAGGATCAGACACCTCTGACTCCAGTGCCTCCCATTCTGTTTCTCACTGGTGTTGATGATCTGCCACCTCGGACACCATGACCTCCTAAGTTTAAATACGGTTAATCATTAGGGTGGTGTGCTTATAGTTGAATGAAGGGAAGGGAGTGACTTCCTCAACTTTCTTGCTTCTAACTGTATTAACTTGTCGCAGTTCATGACTATGGCATGGTGCAAAGGAAGAGATTACTTGGAGTCAATGTCCAATTCAAACTCTGAGAAGGCCCAGAGGGACTGCCCTTAACCAAGACTCCTTAGCATGAGAGTCTCACAAAGACAGCCCCAAACTGAAGCTTCTGTGGCTTTTTATTGTTAGAACCACTAATTAAGGATAAAGGGCAAAAGAAGGACATCTGTGCAGGAATTCATGTAGGAGACAAGGAAAGGATAGGAGGTCAGGGTGGTCTGTTACATGATTGATCTTAGGGCCAATCTAAGTGATAAATAAGAGTATGGGGAAGAGAGGGCCAGAACATTCATTCCTTAAGGCAATATGTTTTGATCCTACTTGGACTTGTGGCCATATAGGCTATCTTTTAATCTCTAACCATGCATTCTGGAAGGTTTTGGTGTATGGCTCCAGAAGTTCCTTATTTCTGCATATCTGTCTCATACATACCTCTGGCCAATGCCCCCATACTCTAGAAACCAAGTATCTGGGCTGCTGAAAAAGGGAAGTGGGCCACAGCTGGTCTACAACTCCCCGACACACTTTAGCTAGCCAATACGCCATCTTGGGAGCAGTTCTAACAACATAAGGAAAGCAGACAATGCCACACAGTCCAGACTCCTGGGATAGGCTCCCTAGGACCCTCATTCCCACCTGGAAGAGAAATCCCAGGATGGGAGTAAACTGCAGCTGTGGCGCCAGGGAATCTGTAGACAGTAACTGGAGAAAGGGAAAGCCAGCAACACAAAACTAGGCAACCCTTTCCCCCATCCTTTCAAATACCAGGGAATACTGTGTCTCTGCGTCATCTTACCTACTGCCAAGTACACATCATTGACAAGGTATAACCCCCACCTCAGGCAGACAGAGTCTAAACACTGAAAACGTGAGCTTGCAGGCAGGGACCTGTGGATCACATCCCTGGAAACATCGGGTAGGGGGAAAGACTCAATGGAGCTGGACCAGAGTGGGCACTTTCCTATTTTCCCAAACACCAGAAAGATCTGAGACTGCCAGAAATCCTCCCTTCCACCCAGCATCCTGAGTGGGCAAAGGAAGCCCTCTGCAGAACTTGAGGCCTGCAAGAAGTTCTATGGATTGGAAAGCAGAGAGGGAACAGAAAGAGTCGCTTGGGGCAGAGGGCTTATGGTGATATCCTGGGCAGAAGGCCTCTCGAGGGAGAGCACGGAGACAACTGCTGGTTTCGCCCCGGAGAAGGGAGGAGCATGGGAGGTCACTGACAGAAGCCCACAGAAAACCGGGTGTTAGGCAAAATACATCATACCCTCTTAGTCTCAAATTAATTGAAGTGGTTGGATCTTGAGACAGGTACACAGGGCTGCATTTGGCCATACCCAAATTTTGGCTTGCACCCAGGATGTGGGTCAAGAGAGATTGACAGCCCTCACCCCTTCCAGGCTGGCAGTTAAGCAGTCCACAGGGAGGAAACCACTTGGCTGCCTGCAAGCAGACAATGAGCACAGCATAAAGGGAACTGGGTGGACGCTCTTGACTATGTGGTATAGCAGCCAAGTAAGGACTTTTTGTTTATTTCCTTGCTTGTTTGTTCTGGGTTCTCTTTGGATTTTGTTTTCATTTTCTTTGGTTCTTACTTCTTTACCAATATTATTTTTTATTCTATTTTTTGTTTTTAATTTTTTTCCTTTATTCTGCTCTCTTCTTTTTTTAACTTTCTTTTCTCCCTGTTCTTTGTTCTTCACTCTTACTCATTTTCCTATCCCCTTGTACTTCCTCTCTTCTTCTTAACCTTTCACCTTTCATACAGGATACACACACACACACACACACACACACATATATATAGCAGGTACCTGTATATGTACAGAAGAGAATAAGAATATACCAATGCTTTAAATTGAACAGTACCGGGCCGGTGAGATGGCTCAGCGGCATAAGCGCCTGCCTTGCAAGCGCGAAGGCCCGGGTTCGACTCCCGGATCCCACATACGAAAAAGGGGCCGGTGATATCGCTCAGCAGCACGGGTGCCTGTTGGCGCGCGAGGTCCTGAGGTCGTCCCCCCGGTACCCACAAAAAAAAAAAAAAAAAAAAAAAAAAAAAAAAAATTGAACAGTACCATTCATGACCATGTCAGGGTAATCCTTAATAGAACTGTGCTTAGAAGATCCAAAGAAGACTAACTATGAATATATTAACAGGTTCTGACAACCTCATAGCTTTCCTCAATCTCTACACTTCTTCTCCCTCTGCATCCCTCCTCCCACCTCCACAAATATTCTCTCAACAGCAGAGGTGACCAATGTGAAGAAAGAGTGTCAGAACTCAAGAACAGATTGGAAGCGCAAGATTATATACTCAGAGACACTTTTTTTTGGTACCGGGAATAGAACTCAGGACCCTGTGCTTGCCAGGCAGGTGTTTGTGCCTCTGAGCTATATCCCCGGCCCTCAGAGGCACTTTAAAAACAACAGGAGCAAGGAAAATTGATCCAAAATAATGCAAAGAAGACTAACCTAAGACTAATTGGAGTTAGAGAAAAATTAGAGGATAGCATGCATTGAATAAAAATCTATTTACAGAAATCATAGCAGAAAAATTTCTAAGTATGGAGAAAAAACTCAACATACAAGAAAGCAAGGCTTTCTTTAATAAATGGTTCTGGAAAAACTGGCTCTACACATGCCGAAGATTAAAACTAGACCCATATCTTTCTTTTTTTTTTTTTTTTTTTTTGGTGGGTACCGGGGGGTCGACCTCAGGACCTCGCGCGCCAGCAGGTGCCGGTGCCGCTGAGCGATATCACCGGCCCCTTTTTCGTATGTGGGTTCCTGGAGTCGAACTCGGGCCCTCACGCTTGCAAGGCAGGCGCTTACACCGCTGAGCCATCTCACCGGCCCCAAGACCCATATCTTTCACCATGCACTAAACTAAATTCAAAATGGATCAGAGATCTAAATATTAAACAGAAATATTAAATCTGCTGGAAGATAGGATAGGTAAAACCCTTGAAGACATTGGTGTAGGCAAAGACTTTATGAATAAAACCTCAACCACATGGGAACTATCCCAAAGAATCAACAACTGGGATCTCATCTTATTAAAAAGCTTTTGCACAGCAAGAGAAACCACCAACAGAGTGAAGAGACAACCCACAACATGGGAAAAAATGTTTGCCAGCTGTTGCTCAGACAAAAGATTACTATCGAGAACATATAAAGAACTCAAAAAAATCAGACCTCCCAAATTTAAAGACCCACTCCAAAAATGGGCATCTGAGATGAATACACATTTCTCAGATGAAGAAATACTAATGGCAAATAAATATACAAAAAAATGTGCAACATCACTAGTCATTCGAGAGATGCAAATTAAAACAACACTGAGATACCATCTCACCCCAGAAAGAATGGCTATTATCAAGAAATCAACTAATAACAAATGCTGGAGGGGCTGCGGGGAAAAAGGAACCCTTCTTCACTGTTGGTGGGAGTGTCGACTGGTACAGCCACTGTGGAAGTCAGTGTGGAGATTCCTCAAAAAACTAGGGTTGGAGGTCCCATTTGACCCAGCTATTCCCCTTCTGGGCATCTTCCCAGAAGAATTAAAAACATCGTACCACAGCGATATATGTGCACCCATGTTTATAGCAGCACAATTTGTAATAGCCAGATCTTGGAAACAACCCAAATGCCCATCAACTGAGGAATGGATAAGAAAGATGTGGTATTTTTATACAATGGAGTACTATTCAGCCATAAAGAAGGATAAACTGGAGACTTTTATAGGTAAATGGATGCAACTCGAGAAAATACTCATAAGTGAAATAAACCGGACGCACATGTGTAAGCATAGTATTGTCTCTCTAGTATGAGAAACTGAAAGAGTAAATAAGATCCAAAATGTACAATAGACATGATGAATCAAAAAGAAACTGGTCAAAAGGAAAGAGAGACTGGAATAGGGAAAAGAAAGAAGGGAAAGGGAAAAAAATTGTATATATATATAAGATGGCTAAGATAGATCCACTACCAATTTTACTTAGTTCATTGAAGAGTAAGGTTTGTGCCAATAATGTTTGGACAATTGAATGCTAATGTCTGATATCCTGAATAACTAACTTAAAGATAATAATACGTAATGCATTAACCATTGTTACCCTCATATTATGTTGTTTTGAAAATTTGTTCTTTTTTTGATTTGTTTTGTTTTTTCTTCTCTTTAAAATAAAAAAAAAGAAAGCAAGGCTTATAGAACCCCAAATAATAATAATAGAAGAAGCTCCCCATGGCACATAATAGACAAGATCCCAAGATTCCAACATAAAGACAAAATCTTAAAAGCTGTCAGAGAAAAGCAAAAAATCACTTATAAAGGTAAATCCATTAAGACTACAGCATACCTTTCAAAACAGGAGTGCTTGGAGTGAAGTGTTCCAAACTCTAAAATGAAACAACTTCCAACCTAGAATAATATATCTTGCAAAACTATCTTTCAAAATCTATGGAGAAACAGGTACATTCCATGACAAAGAGCACTTTAAGAAATTCATGACCACCAAACAAGTACTCCAAAAATTTCTCAAGGATATCCTAGACAGAGACAATGAAGCCAACATAGGCAAAAAGTCTGAATGAATACATCAAGCAGGTTGAGCAGTTAAACAAAAAGGGGGAAAAAGGAATCAGCAACAGAAAAATAACACAACGACAGGAATAGGTCAATATCTTTCTATAATAACTCTCAATGTAAATGGCCTCAACTCCTTAGTGAAAATACACAGATTGGCAGACTGGATCAAAAAACAAAATGGAATGGTTTGCTACTTCAAGAGATACACCTAGGGCCAGTGAGATAGCTTAGCGGCACAAGCACCTGCCTGGCAAGCGCGAGGTCCTGAGTTCAACTCCCGGAACCCATATAAAGGAAAAAAATGGCCGGTGATATTGCTCAGTGGCATAAGTGCTTGCTGGCAAGCACGAGGTCCTGAGGTCGACTCCTGGTACCCACATTAAAGAAAAAAAAAAGGAGATACACCTAATCCAAAAAGAAATTCATAGACTAACTATCAAAGAATGGAAAACAAGATTGCATGTACCAGGACCCTGACAGCAAATAGAGGTAGCAAACTTATTCCCAAAGTGGACTTCAAGCTAAAAATGATCAAAAGAAGCAAAAAATGTCACTACATATTAGTTGAGGGAACAATTCAACAGGAAGAGATAACAATTATAAATATGTATGCACTGAATTCTGGTGCACCCAACTTCCTAAAAAAGCATTGCTGGGCATAAAAGATCAAATAAACACCAACACAATCATTGTGGGGGACCTCAACACCCCACTTCTACAAATAGACAGATCCACTAGAAAAAATATCAACAAAGAAATACCAGAGATGAACCCCACTTTTGAACAAAAGAATGTGATAGATATCTACAGTGTTCTACCCTACTGCAACAGAATATACATTCTTCTCAACAGCATACAGAACTTTCTCCAAAATAAAGTATATACTAGCTCAAAAAGTTTGCTTAAATAAACATAAAAAATCAAAATTATCCCATGTATACTATCAGATCATAGTACTCTGAAAGTAGAAATCAATTGCAAAAGAAAGCATAGAAATTTTACAACTTCTGGACATTAAATAACACACTCCAGAAAACTCAGTGGGTCACAGAAGAAATCAAGGAAAAAATATAGCAATCCCTAGAATCAAATGATAATGTTAGTACAACATGCCAGAGCCTATGGGACATAATGAAAGCAGTCTTAAGAGGGAAGTTTATTGCTGTGAATGCTCACATTAGAAAAACAGAGTGAGCTCAAATAAATGACCTGATGGTTCAGCTCAAGGTCCTGGAAAATCAAGAACAGCCCAAACCCAAACCTAGTACAAGGAAAGAAATGATAAAGATCAGAACAGAAATTAATGAAATTGAGACTGAACAATACAAAGAGTCAACAAATCAAAGAGCTGGTTCTTTGAAAGAATAAACAAAATAGATAAACCCTTAACCAAACTTCCCAAAAGAAGGAAAAAAAAGACCAATATCAATGCAATTATAAATGAAAAATGCAAAATCACAATAGACACTGCTATAATCATTAGTAACTACTATAAAAAATTTTACTCCAACAAATTGGAAATCTAGAAGAAATGGACAGATTCCTAGACACATATGAATTACCAGAACTGAATCAAGAAGACAAAAACCTGGAAAAATACAATAACCGTCAATGATATTGAGGCAATGATAACACACCTACCACTGGCCCATAAGCCAATGGATTCACTGCTGAACTCTACACAAATTTCAGGGAAGATATAATGCCACTACTCCTCAATGTCTTTAATAAATTTGAAAAGGAAGGAGTACTTTCAAACTCATTCCTGCAGGCTAGAATTACATTGATTCCTAAAACAGAAAAGGATACAAGTAAAAAGAGAACTACAGGCCAATATCTTTAATGAACATAAATCGAAAATCCTCAACAAGATACTGGCAAACAGAACACAACAAATCATCAAAAAGATCATACATCATGACCAAGTAGGCTTCATCCCAGGGATATAAGGATGGCTCAACATACACAAATCAATTAAGATAATACATTACATAAACAAAAGCAAGGACAAAAGTCACATGATTACCTCAATAGATGCAGAAAAAGCTTTTGACAAAATCCAACATCCATTCCTGATAAAAACCCTGAAGAAAATAAGTATAGAAGGACTTTCTCCCAATCTGATAAAGGCTATTTATGACAAACGTACTGTCAACATCATATTAAATGTGGGAAAAGCTGAAACCTTTTCCTCTAAAATCAGGAACAATATAAGGATGTCCATTATTACCATCTTGTTCAATATGGTACACAAAATATTAGCCAGAGCAATAAAGCAAGAGAAAGAAATAAAAGGGATACATATTGGAAAGGAAGAAGTCGAATTATCATTATTTGCAGATGACATGATCCTGGTTATGGTTTATATCTGGATGTCCCCCAAAGCCTCATACACTTGAAGGCTGGGCTTTTGAAAGGTGTTTGGATTGTGGGAGCATTATAGCTAAATGTAATGTTTGGAAGCAGGGCCTGATCAGAAGAGGTGGATCAGTGGGGGCATGACCTGGAAGCAGATATCTTCCTCCGTGGCTCCTCCCTTCACTCTCTGCTTCCTGGATGCCATGACCTGAGCAGCCCTGTTCTGCCTAGGCCCTTCAACCATGCCACTGACCATGTAATGACTGAACCTTCTAACACATGAGTTAAAATAAAACTCTCCTCCGTTAAGTTATGGGTGTCAGGTATTCTTTCCCAGCAATGAGAAAGTAAGACAATCCTTTACATAGGGGACCCAAAATTCCACCAAAAGCATCCTAGAACCAATAATCTAACTCAGTCCTATAGCAGAATACAAAATCAACACACAAAAATCAACACTGTTCCTGTATACCAATAAGGAACTCACTGAGAAAGAAATTAAGAAAACAGTACCATTCACATAGCATCAAGAAAAATTAAATACTTAGGAATTAACCTAACAAAAGAAGTGAAAGACCTCTACAACAAAAACTACAGTACTCTGAAAAAGGAGATCAAACAGAACATCAGAAAATGGACAGAGGGCCGGTGAGATGGCTCAGCGGCACGGGTGCCTGCTGGCGCGCGAGGTCCTGAGGTTGACCCCCGGTACCCACAAAAAAAAAAAAAAAAAAGAAAAGAAAAGAAAATGGACAGATATTCCCTGTTCCTCAATAGTCCGAACAAGTATTGTAAAAATGGCTATATATCCCAAACCAATATATAGATATAATGCAATCTCAATCAAAATACCAATAGTATTCATCACAGAACTAAAAAAAATAAAACTATCCCAAGATTTATATGGAACCAGAAGAGACCCAATAGCAAAAGCAATCCTGGGCAACAAAATTCAAACCAAGAAGCATCACAATCCTGGATTTCAAGTTATATTATAAAGCTACAATGATGAAAAAAAAAAAAACAGAATGGTACTGGCACAAAAACATACACATGAGTGAATGGAATAGAATAGATGAAGAAACAAACCAAGATACATTAAGTCATTTGATCTTTGACAGGGAGTCAAAAGCATACACTGGCAGAAAGATAACCTCTTTAACAAATGGTGCTGGGAAAACAGGTTACACACATGCAGAAAATTGAATATAGACCCATATCTATTACCACATACCAAAATAAAATAAAAGTGAATCAAATATTTAAAAGTTAAAAAAGAGGGGCCGGTGAGATGGCTCAGCAGCGTAAGCGTCTGCCTGGCAAGCGCGAGATCCTGAGTTCGACTCCCGGAACCCACATACGAAAAAAGGGCCGGTGATATCGCTCAGCGGGACAGGCGCCTGCTGGCGCGCGAGGTCCTGAGGTCGACCCCCGGTACCCACAAAAAAAAAAAAGAAACACAATCTGGTGGAAGATAAAATAGGTAAGAATCTTGAAGACAGGCACAGGAAAGGCACAAGAAATACCACCAAGAATCAACAAATGGGATAACGGCAAACTTAAAAAGCTTCTAAACAGCAAAGGAAACAATCAATAAAATGGAAAAATAATGTACTGAACGGGAAAATATTTTTTGCCAGCTACTCCTTGGACAGAGGACTAATATCTAGAATTTACAAAAAACTAAAAGAGAAATCCTGTCCCCAAAATAAGTGACCCAATCCAAAAATGGGCATCTGAAATGAATAGATACTTCTCAGAAGATGTACAAATGGCCAATTAATACATGAAAAAATATTCAACATCTCTGGCCATCAGAGAAATGCAAATTATAAGAACATTGAGATTACATATCACTCCAGAAACAATAGCTATCATTAAAAAAAATCAAACAATAGAAAATAAAAAAAAAGAGAGCAGAAGGAAAAAAATGGAAACAAAGCTTTTATAAATAAGCAGGGAAGAAGGGTTGAAGGGAGGGGAGGGGAATGGGGGAAAATAAGCATCAAGATATATTATGTACAGGTACAAATTCCCTACAATGAATGTGATCATTATGTGTATCAAAAATGTACCAATAAAATTAATTTTAAAAAATCAAACAATAACAAATGCTGGCAAGACTTGGGAGAAAAGGGAACCCTTGTGCATTTTTACTTCTTTGTAAATTCTAGATAGGAATGTAAACTAGTTCAACCACTATGGAAATCAGTATAGAGATTCCTCAAAAAGCTAAAACAAGAAATTCCATTTCACCCAGGTATTCTTCTAGGTATTTTCCTCCAAAGAGTTAAAGAACTTCTATCACTGTGATATACCCAGCAGCACAACTCATAATAGCTAAATCTTAGAGGTGGCCTACGTATCCATGAAGAGATGAATGGGTAAAGAAAATGTGGTATGTATACATAGTAGAGTACTACTTTGCCATATAGTTGGATAAATTTGAGTCATTTGTAGGAAAATGGATATACCTTCAGTCCATAATATGAAGTGAAATAAATCAGACATGCAACCTTAAATATTGCATAACTTCTCTTATATTAGAAACCCAAAGTATAAATAATTTTAAAAACAAAATAAAAGGTAGGAAATAGGAAACAAGGAGATAGATCCTTGCAAATGGAAAGTGAATCTGGAGACAGATGGGAGGGGAAGGGTAATAAAAATGATTATGATATGTTAAATACACATATCTATTCCCTAGGATGAATGTGACCATTATGCACTGCAAACATATAGTAATAAAAAATAAAAAACTTATAAACAAACAAATAAAAAACCCAAAAATTGGAAAAAAAAAAAAAAAGACAGAGAAAATGACTGGGCAGAAGAGATAAACTCTGGTGTTTCTGCAGCTGAATAGGATGACTACAGATCACAATAACCTTTTACATATTTTATGAAGAACTATGCATTAGCCAGCTTTCCATTAGTATAACAAAATATCTGATATAATCAGCTTTAAAAGAGGAAAGGTTTATTTTGGCTTGCAGTTTGTTAAGTTGTAGTCCATGATCAGTTGGCTCATTGCTTTTGGGCCTGTGGCAAAGCAAGAGTTCATCATAGCAGGAGTACAAGGCAGAGCAGGATACTTACCTCATGGCAGCCAGGAAGCAAAAGAGAAAGGAAGTGGAGGGACCAGAGTTCCAATATCCCCTTCAAGACCATGCTTACAATAACCTGACTTCCTTTCATTAGCTCCCAGCTCCTAAAGATTCCACCACCTCCCAATAGTACCACAGGTTGAGGACCAAACTTTAAAACACATGAGCCTTCTGGAAACATTCAAGACATAAACTAGCAAACTAGAAGATGGGTGTTCAAAGTCTTTAAACATAAAGAAATGATGAGATGGAAATGCTAATTACCCTGATTTGATCAGACCACATTGTACGGATTTGTTGAAGTATCACACTGTACCACTTAATACAGTGGTGCCTCAGTTCATGAATGTCTCAGTTACTTTTCTTTTTGCTGACACAAAATACTCAACGTCCAAGGTTAAAGGAGGAAAGGTTTATTTAGCTCACAGTTTGTAGAGGTTTCAGTCCATAAGCGGCTGGCTCCAAGGCAGGGTGGCACATGGCAGAGGGCAGCAGTTCATGGCAGCAGAAAACAGCAAAAGCAACAAAAGTAAAAGGGGAAACAAGCCTCTTTCTGCCCCTTTTGTCTTATCCAGACTGCTAGGATTAGGGCGGTGCCAATCCAATCAGTGGACTGATCCAGCAATCACTCACCCTTAATCCCAGCATTGCACTATGAATCAATCAGAAACTCTAGATTCAGCTGCCTCCAAAAAAGCCTGAGACTGCATGAGGATTTGGGGGGACATCTAGACACAAACCATAACAACGAACTTAATTCTTTTCGTGATTCTGGTCCAGATTCTGTAGTTTCTCTGCCCTCCAGTCTCAAAGAATTGGTGACAAACCCCTCCCTAACTTCTCTATTTATCTTCACCTCTTTCCTTTCCCAATTCCTGCCCTGGCCCAGCTGGCTCCTTGCCTATTCCCTAGTCCTTTTACATTTGCCTGAGGTTTTTTAATTATTTCCACACCAATCTCCAAGCTAGTTTATCTCTCTTACCCTTCCACCATGTACCTCATCCCTGGGCTCCTTCAGTGCTTCACTCAAGATTGCCAGAATTCGGCAATTCTGTTTTGCAGAATCTGGATCAGAACCATGGAAAGAATTAAGTTCGTGAATTGAGGCACCACTATATATATAATTATTACATGTTAACCAATGTTTAAAAAGGAGAAAACAAGAAAGCAAAATTTCTTCCAAAATTCTTTCCTTCTTCCTTGACATTCCTACCACCATAAGTATTTTTCAGATGACTATCATCTTGTGTTTAAATGAGGCAAAACCACCATTCATGCCCTGTCTCACATTCACTCAGCCCACCATTCTGTAAGCAGGTTGACCTGAGAGTATGTGTCTAACTCTGCATTGCCTCTCGCTTTCTGTTGTAGGGCTTCTCACATGTGGGAACCTGTTCTGCCATTCTGAAATGTGCACAAGTCTGCAGGTGCAAGGGAATTAATCCTCCATGTAGTGATCGCTGGCCAATGGAATATGGCAGCTGTAGAAAGTCTTTCTCATGTATCAGTGCCCAGTAACACACACCTGTAATCCCAGCTATTTGGGAGGCTGAGAAAGGAGGATCACAAATTGAAGGCTAGCCTGGGCAATTTAGGGAGATCCTGCCTCAAAATAAAGATAAATAAAAAATAAAAAGGGCTCAGGATGTAATTCAGTGGTAGAGCACTTGCCTAGCATGTGTAAGGTGCCGTGTTTGATCCCCAATACGATAAAAAAGACCTGGAGTGGATAATTTGGAAGTATATTATATATGTTTCATCACATGCTGGATGGCTCAGTTGGAACACATGGTCTTGTGATAACTTTCCTTCTTTTTTTGCTTCCCTCTCCCCAGTTAGCTACTATTGAGTGAAATCATTTCCCAACATCAATACATACATGAAGGTTTTTGAGGCTGTGCTTTGTGGAAGAAATCCAGGAATAGACAGACTACTACTGCAATAAAATATATTTAACTTTATTTTTTTAGCATACTTTACTACTTTCTCATATTTTCTTATTTGTCTCCAAAGATTCCTTTGAATTAAGGTCATATTAATACACTGTCCCCACTTAAAAATTTTTAAATTTTATTTATTTATTTGTAGTGCAGAGAATGGAATCCAGAGCCTTGGTGCATGCTAGACAAGCACTCTACCACTGAGCTATCCTCTCTCCCTTATATCACCATTTTTAATGAAGATATTCTTATTGTTGTTTTATAAGAATGTATGGGATTATTGTATTTTAAAAATTACATAGAACATGTGAAGGCTATCTTTAGCACATGGGGCTTTTGTCCTGATCTTTTTCTTCTTTAGGTTGCAAGATGATTGCTACAATGTTGCACCTCCAGACATGTTGTCTGAGATTCCAGACAAGAAGACTGGGAGAAGGATAAGCCATGTAAGCTGCATCTGCCTCATCTATTTAATGAAGTAAAAGTTTTCCCAGAAGCTCCCTGCATAACTCCTGTTTTGTTCTCATTAGCTGGAAATGAATTACATGGTCATCCCTATTTATAAATGTATTTACCCATATTAATTTTTTTTTTGAATCATGGACATTCCCAGTAGAGCAGTTGACGTTTGTTTGTTAATCCATAAAATTATTTTCACAAATTTAACATGTGTCCTGGGAAATTAGAGAACGTGACTGCCATAACTGACTTGAATCAATCATGATTCATTCCCCAGGCCTAGACATGTTGCCACACTGAACAAACACGGAGTTCTGTTAGGAAGAATGAGGGGGAAAATGCATGTTGTTTAGGAAATTAAATTCTTACGTGTTCCTTAATTCTTATATTTACATAATGTTTTTATAAGCTGATTTTTTTGTTGTTGTTTGCTCATTTTTGTTTTTTGTTTTTTGAGATAAGGTTTTGCTATGCAGTTCAGGCTGGACTTGAACTAACTATGTAGTCTAGAATTTGCTGCAATCCTCCTGCCTCTGCTTCCTAAGTGCTGGGATTACAGGTGTGCACCACCATCCCTGGTGTAAACTGATTTTATTTCATATAATATATCATAGTTATCATTATATGTGAACACACCAATATCTTTATTTATTTATTTATTTATTTATTGCTGTATTAGGGATTGAACCCAGGGCCTTTGCACTGAGGTACATCCCAGGAATTTTTATTTTTTTAAATTTTGAGACAAAGTCTCCCAAAGTCGCTAAGTTACCCAGGCTGGGCTCAAATTTGCAATCCTCCTGCCTCAGCCTTCGAGAGTGCTGGGATTACAGATGTGTACCACCACCCCTGGTTCTACCTTATCCTTTCAAAACAATGTATGCTGAAGTACTTAGGCCTGTACTGATGCCTGCAACTTCCTTTGAAAGGTATGAAACACATACCTTTATGTTAGGTATGGAGTTAATTAGGAGTTAGATCAGTGGATCAATGGCTTCATAGATGGTTAAGATATGATAAAGCAGAAACCATCACAGGTTAATTGTGGGATCTAGGTGCTGTCTATATAGGTCTTCATTATAATATCCTTTCACATTTTATCCTACTATTCTTTCAACTTTTCATATACTGTACTAGAATATTTTTATAGTAAAATATGGAACAATATTAATGAAATTGAAAAATCATACATATAAATGTATAAGTATGCAAAAATAAATTGAAAATGATCACTTTTGCTATAAAATTGTGATTTTTAGGACATGTGTTTAGTATTTCAGTATAATTTTATAGATTAAAAAGTGAATGTTATTGTTCTATGGAGTATGTCTATGATTTGAAGAGATTAATATGGATATACAATATTATAAATGTTCCTGAATATATTTGTAATTGAAAACAATACTGTGGCAATTTTTTTATTGTTTTTAAAACTTTTTTTATTGGTACATTTTACATACACAAAATGATGACATTCATCATAGGGAACTTGTACCTGTACATGATATGTCTTGCTTTTTTTTTTTTTTTTCCTTCCCATTCCCTTTCCCTCCTTCCAACCCCTATTCCCCTCCTGATTTACAAAAGCTTTTTTTCCCATCTATTCTCTTTTATTTTTCTTGTCCCTTCCTTCCTTTCCCCTCCCCCCTCCCTTGTTCCCCTGTGGCAATTTTTATCTTGTTTTTTCATGCCCTTCACATAATTTTACTTCTAGAGATACTTGGGAATTTTGATGGAATGCCTGTGCAAAAATACAGAGCACTCAACTTCACCTTTTACTTATCTCCTACCCTGTTGGTTAAACAGGGAACAGCTATGTTAACCTGAAAGGACACACAGGTAACCTGAATACTGACTGCATCCACAGTTGTTTATAACCTGACCTCCTAGCCCAGCGATGTGGCAATCTTGAGCCAGAAGCACTGAGGGAGCCCAGGGATGAGGTACATGGTGGAGGGGTGAGGGAGACAAATTAGCTTGGAGATTGGTGTGGAAATAATTATAAAACCTCAGGCAAATGTAAAAGGACTAGGGAATAGGCAAGGAGCCAGCTAGGCCAGGGCAGGAATGGGGAAAGGAAAGAGGTGGAGGTAAATAGAGAAGTTAGGGAGGGGTTTGTCACTAATTCTTTGAGACTGGGGGGCAGAGAAACTACACGTATTTACACCAGGAAGGGTGGAGTGTTTATGCAGAGAAGTTGTATAGTTTGGAAGAGATAAGCACCAAGAAAAGGAAATACCTGTACTGAAAGTGGGAAATGGGTGGAATTTATAGGGCTGGAGTGTTGCTTGTGTATTGGGGAGAGAAGGTTAAACCAGTGTGCATGGGTGAAAGTATCCAGTGGGACCAATGGCCTTGGGGCCTTAGAGAGTATGGACAATGGTGGCCCTGGCCCCAAGAAGAGGGTGAAGCTGACTGCATTGTTTAGCACTTCCAGAACACTGTTGAATAATAGCTGCGATCTCTGGGGGTATGGTAGTACTTTCCTGAAGTGAGGCAGGAGGATCTCAGGTTTGAGCCCGTGCTGGGCAATTTACCAGTTTAAGGAGGGGTAGGGTATGTAGCTCGGTGCAAAGGCCCTGGCTTTGATCCCCAGTAACACACACACACACACACACACTCACACTCACACATAGAGGCATTCTTGCCTTGTTCTTGGCATTAATGGAAATGCCAGCTATACCATGTTAGTTTTGGTTTGGAGACAGATATTCTTTGTCATGTTAAATAAGCAGCATTCCAGGCCTATTTCACTTATGTATTTGTTTCCAGGTAAGAAAGTGGAATTTTTCAGCATCAAAATGATGGATGTTTTCCTTTGACCCATTAAAATGATCAGTTATCATCATCGAGTTACCTGCTTTTGAACTAACTTTACATTTCTGAGAAAAGCTCTATTCGATCCTGGGTATTATTATTTTCTTATTCTGCAGATTTTATTTGCTAATAGTTTAAGATGTTTTACCTATGTTAATAAGTGAGACTCATATAGTTTTCTTTTTAGTACTATCTTCATCAAGTTTAATACCATGTTTGCACTAGGTCCCTAGGTTTGTAAATTTTCCTTTCTTTTCTCTGGAAACATTTATATAGTATAGGAATTATCTGTTCCTTAAAGGTGTGAATAAATGGCCTGTGAAATCATCTTTGTGCAGCACTTTGGCTGTGGAGGGGAGGGTAGAGCTCTGGTGATTTAAAAAAAGAGTTACACATATATACATGGTAAAAATTTCAAACTGCATGAAAGATACACAATGAATAGTCCTCCAGGTCATACAACAGGCCAGTCCTCCTTTGAAAGTCGATTCATCCCATATTGCCAGAGACCCTCAGTTTCTCTCCCCAGAGGCAATCAGTTACCAGTTTCTTGTGAAGCATTCCTTCTGGAGCAATTCATTATTTCCAGATCCCTTACTTTTTAACCCAAACTATAAAACCTGTTCAGCATCTTTTTATATATTTTTAAATTTTTCTTTCAAAAATTTTGTCCTACTAAAATTCCCTTCCTTTCTGAGTCAATTTTGACTATTTTTCTAGCAAACTATTTCATTTTTTTTTATTTTCAGAGTTTTACACTATAATGACTTGAAATTTAGAACAACCAATAAAATTCTCCATGCCTGTTGGTTTAAATATTTATCCCACTTCTACTACAAAGTTTCCAAACAACTTTGGCTAAGTCCTGCTGTACTGGAAATGTCTATGTTCTGACAGAAGATAATGAGTCGGCATAAGCACCTGCCTGGCAAGCACGAGGTCCTGAGTTCGACTCCTGGAACTCACGTAAAGGAAAAAAAAAAGTGTCAGTTTTGGGCCGGTGAGATGGCTCATCGGTGTAAGCGCCTGCCTGGCAAGCGCGAGGGCCCGAGTTCGACTCCTGGAACCCACCTACGGAAAAAGGGCCGGTGATATCACTCAGCGGCAGGGGCGCCTGCTGGAGCACGAGGTCCTGAGGTCGACCCCCGTTACCCACAAAAAAAAAAAAAAAAGGAAAGAATGAGCAATTGTATTAAAGAATACTGAATTAATTTGGTAATTTTGTGAGATATATTTGCAACTAAATGCAGAATAATTTCTATTTTAGAAGTTTGTTCCTATGCAGCCTCCTTCCTTTACAACCATCCTTCCTACCTGTGTTTCTTTAGTGCATCACACCCAACCAGTATCCTTTTGGTTATATAAGGATAATGAGCATTGATAGTCTGTAACCTGAGCATTGACTGACTTGACAATTGTTTTATGGCCTGTCATCTTAAGGCAGTCTTGCAATAAGTGGTTAAGAGGCCGAGAGATGAAGTTAGGGGCAGAGAAGTTGGGGTTTTGTGGTTAGAGAGAGATAACTAATTTTAGAGGTCAGCAAGGAAATAGAAGAGGTTATTTTAATCAAGGGCTTCAGGGAAGTGGGAAGGACTTGGTGATGGATAATAAATGAGAAAGTGGGGGAGGGAGAATGGGGAGGAAGGCTTAGGCTGGGCTTGGAGCAGTTGGAACACAATGTTCTCTTGTACTTTTATTTTTTTGAAAAAAGTTTTCATATATACTGGCCTAAATTTCACTTCCAGAAGTACTTGTGCAAGTACTGGAAATGACTTTGGTCTGAAATATTGTAACAACACTTAAACAAAACAAAATGACAACGATACCCCCAAAAAGCTCCATTAAGTTTGGAAATTTTGTTCCTCCATATTTTTCCTCAAGTTTACCACAGTACTTGGGTGCTTTCCTCGATTGTCTATGCAAAAATATAAAGGCTTTATTTCATACCTATTTCCTATCCTGTTCGTTAAATGCTTAAGCTAGTCCAGTATTCACACCCCCAAAGGGCACTTAGGTATTCAGAATACTGACTGCATCAACTATGAGGGGACTGTCTGACCTCACCTGACATGAGGCCAGGGGCTGAGGCGGGAGTCAGAGACGCCGTGTAAGCTCAAGGATGAGGTTGGGACTTACAGGGTTTTCCTTTTCCTTTCCTTCCCTCCCTTCCTTTTAGTGGGTTGATACAGAGACATTATGGAGGTTTCTAAAAGTCAAGGTGGTGGAAGCGGCTAGATAGATGGATGAGAAGCGCAGGGAAAGAGCGAGGCAGGGGCGAAGCGGAGGTTGGTCAGGGAAGGGCTGGTCCCTTTGTTAGGAGCAAGTAAGTTGTTAGGCGGCCGGGTAAGAGAGGGAACACGATTTTCCTCGGAAGCGCTGTGCTAGGGAGACGGGCACCGGGAGCCAGCTCCGGAGAACTGGAAAGGGTGTAGGGGTCGGTGGGCAGGGAAGAGAGCCTCAATTTGGGGACCAACGGAGAGATCGGAGAATCCGGGTTGAGTTTTGAGGGCAGAGCGTGTCCAGCGGGGCTAAGCAGAGCTCTCCCCCACACTCCCGAGACCCAGGGACTGCAAAAGACCTGGAGACCCGTCCCGGGTTACTAGCCTTGCCGGGCGCCTTTCGGTGACGCAGCCCCAGCGCGATGACGCGCTGCAGGGCCGCGACCGCGACCTCCACGTTTCAGGTTCCGCAAAGGCCTGTGGGAACGACCCGAGAGAACAACCCGAGAGGAGGGCCAAGATGGCGGAAGCGGCGGAGTCTCCGGGAGACCGGGGGACGGCATCGCCTAGGCCCCTGGTGAGCTTGGGAACAGCGACAAAAGGGACCGAGGGTGAGGCAGAGTGCCCCCTAAGGAAGTCGGGGGACGGGCTTATAGCCCAAGAGAGCTGGAGCCCCTTCGCCTGAAAGGCCCTTTGCTGTACCGAGTGCTAGAGCCAGTCCCAGCACTGCACCTGTGCCCTGGGTAACTGCGTTTCCCCCTCCCCACTTCGTGCCTTCTAGTCTTCTGGTGAAACTCCTCACCTCTTTCCTGTCCCATACTCGCAGGGCTTGTCCTCGTCCCCTACATTGTGTTAAATGCAGAGCTTTAGGTGATATCTTTTCTTTCACCCTCCCCTGATATTATCACAGCTGGTCACCAGCCCTTGTGGGAGCAGCAAAATTCTAGAAGTAATGAAGGATTGTTTCCCATCGGACGTTGACATTTTATTGCTTATAACTTGAGTCTTCTTCAATGGCCCCAGTAGGCTGTTTCATCCTAGCTCCTTGCCATCCTCTTCAGGATACTCTCTTGAAGGGGATAAAATTTCTACTATCGGTACAAAGTCCAAAGCTCGTACTATTTGAGAACACAGTTTTACAGTTAAACTTACCTGGGCCGGAATCCACCCATTCTACTACCACTTGTATGATGTTGGGCAAGGCATTTCATGGACGGTGATTCTTCATAGTCTGTTGGAGATGAAAATACCTATCTCATAGAGTTTTTAGGAAGATCAAATGACCTAATTTATGTAAAGTGTCTAATACAATCAGTGCTATGAACTGAGGAGTCTAAGTCAGTGTTCTGCCCCAGTGTCTCTACTCCCAAATAGTGTATAGTTATGTAGTACTTGCTGAATAAATGCTATTTCCATTTCCTCTGTTTTAAATTGGCATCTTAACATAGTGGAGAACTGAACTAGGGGTCAAGAGAATTTCTTTTAGACTTGCTGTTTCCTAGATCTGTTTGTTCACCACTCCTTTCATTCAGCAAATATTTACTGAGCATCCACTGTGTTCCAGGCACTCTCTTGGCCACTGGGGACATAGCAATGAAAGAATGAGGTGGGGAGTAAGTGTGGAGTCCTAGCCTAGCATGTGGAATGAAACCTTGGTCCTTATTTGGAAAATAGTGATAGAAACTCATCACAGGATTAGTGAGGGGACTGACTGAGCTAATATACACAAAGTACCTACTGTGGTATAGTTAGAGATGCCTGGCTGTTTAACAGCTAGCTGTTTTTTCATCCACCCCCCACCATCGCTTTCCATGAAGCTTTCATGAATTAATTCAGTGGTTCTGGTCACTCTGGTCACTCATTTCTCAGTATCCAATCTACTTCTATTCAACAAATGTTTCTTGAACTTCCATAATGTGTAATGCACTGTGCTAGTCGCTATAGGGAATACAAACGGCCTGCTTCTGTGGTGCTTATGGTCTAATTTGTAGGGATGATAACAAATATACACTGCTAAAATAAGTCTGTACATAAGAGAAAAGTACACATGAAATGTTAGGGAAATTTAAGAAGAAGATGCTATTATGTCCAATTGAGGTGATCAAGCTTCATGGTAGAAGTTATATTTGAGAGGGCCTCAAAGGATGGGTATGATTTGAAATTCCGAGTGACCATAAGAGTTATCAATGACTGAGCACTTGCTATGTGCCAGGCATTGTGCTAAACATCCTCTCCATAATTCCTAAACTTCACAGTAACCATTTCAGTTAGGTGGCTTTTTTTTGGTTGGTATTGGGAGTCGACCTCAGGACCTCGTGCTTGCCAGCAAGCGCTTGTGCCGCTGAGCGATATCACCGGCCCTTTTTTTCCTTTATGTGGGTTCCGGGAGTCGAACTCAGGACCTTGTGCTTGCCAGGCAGGCGCTTATGCCACTGAGCCATCTCACTGGCCCAGTTAGGTGGCTTTTAACTATGTTTTACTTACAGATGAAGCAATGAGATACAGAGAGGTTAAACTTGCTTAGAATCTGCATCGTTAGTGGCCAGGTGAAAAATCTGAACCTAGGTCTAACTGAAACCTGGACTATTTCCACTTATGCTACTTAGCCTCTCATGGACAAAGGCATGGAGATTGGAAAGTGCTAATGTGTTTCTAGAACAGCACATAGATCACTTTGGGAAAAGCCCGGGGAATTATTAGGAGGCAACCCTTAAAAGGTAGGCCAACTGAACCAGGGGGCAGTATTGAACTGTGGTGAGGAAAGTGTATTCTGAGGTCAAATTGTCTAGGTTTGATTTGAATCACTGTCACTTGAGGAAATTGGGATATTGGAGGAAATTAGTAAACTCTCTGTGCCTGTTATCCCATCTGTCTTGGTTACTTTTTTCTCACTGCTGGGACAAAATACCCAACACCCAAAGTTAAAGGAGGAAAGGTTTATTTAGCTCACAGTTTGTGGAGGTTTCAGTCCATAATTGGCTGGTTCCAAGGCAGAGTGGCACATGGCAGAGGGCAATATTTCATGGCAGCGGAAGGCAGCAAAAACAAGAGCAAAAAGGAGGAGCACGAGAAAGCAAGCCTCTTTCCCTCCCTTGTATTGTATGCAGGCTACCCACCCTAGGGAGGGTGTAGCACTCACGCCCATAATCCTAGCATTGGACCATGAATCAGTCATAAACTCTAGAAGCCTGCCTCCTTGACTGCATGAGGCTTTGGGGGGACATCTAGACACAAACCATAACACCATCTAAGTTTTACAGATACAGCAATACTTAATTCATTGCGTTGTTTGTAGATTAAATGAATTAACACTTCTCTCTTTCTCTCTCGTTTTTGGTCAAGGCACCATCAAGGTACCTTCAAGGCATCATCAGTTTCAAATTCCTCTACTGTTACCTTGGACTTGGGGTCGGTGCTTGGTTGTTCACAGTGTTTTTCTGAATGTTCTGTTGTGTGTTGCCTGCTTTTGGCCTCGGGTCTCATAGTGGTTCTCTTGAAGCTCCTAGCTTAGTGATGGCGAACCTTTTAGAGCTTTCAAGGATACAAACAGCCTGGTGTAGCACATGTGCCATAGGTTCGCCACCACCGCCCCTCCCCCAACAGTAGATAGCCATTGCTTGTTACTCTTTGTTTGGTAGCTTGATTGTAGGGACAGGTAGGGATGATTCCTTGTTGTCATGATCCAGCCTTTACCTTAGGACTGCAGTGTGTCTCTGAGTTTCCTACGTGGGACTTTCTCAGTGGTCCCGTTTCTCCCCCAGCTGAAGGAAATTAATGGTCTGGGCCCAGAATGGTGTCCTATGGCTCCCTCAGGAGTAGAGGTAGTTTTCTTTTCCTTTTCCCCAGGCATAATAAGTCTTTCTTTCCCTTTGCCCTGGAAGCAAGAGAATTTGTTGTCTTTCCCCAAGTAGCTTTAGGACTTTTTTACTATCTGAGAGGAAGGTCTAGGTAGAATTCTGTGCTTTTCTCCAATGGTAGCTGCTTTCTTCCCCTACATCTGCAGCATTGTCCTCCATCTACTCTTTCTTGTAAAAATCCAGTGGAAGTCTGCAAAACAGCCTGCAAGTGGCTGTGAGCACCCCTTGAGTCTGTTGCTTTCAAGAGTTCCTTACTTTTTTTTTTTATGTGCATACCGGGAGTCAAACTCAGGACGTCACGCTTGCCAGCAGGCGCTTGTGCCACTGAGTGATATCACCGGCCCTTTTTTTCCTTTATGTGGGTACCAGAAGTCGAACTCAGGACCTTGCACTTGCCAGGCAGGCGCTTATGCTGCTGAGCTATCTCACCGGCCCCAAGGGTTCCTTACTTTTATACTGACCTTTAGCAATTTATTTAAAATTTTAGCTGAATTCTTCCCCATCTGTGTAGTACCTAGTGTCGTCTTCTCATGAAAACTACAGTCGAACGAGTGCAGGTGTCCTGTCTCTTCTTGAAAGCACGTGTCTTTCCTTATAGTTCACATCCAGGCTGCTTGGTTGCCCTACCACCTGAGCTTTCTGATAGCTTCCAGGAAAATTATGATTTTGTAGTTTATCTAGTCTTTTCTCATTGTTCTGGTGAGGAAGTGCACTTTTCAGCTTGCTCTATCTAGTTGGAAGTCAAATTATAGCATTAGAAATCGTTTGAAGTAGTTCTCTGCGTGGTTGTGTATTTAATTCACTATACAGTAGATTTATTTGTTTAATATCTCTGTGTCAGGGATTGCTTCATTTAAATTTCAATTTTGTTTCATAATTATGTGAACTATTTAATTGATTTTAAGTCATATACAGAGAACAATGTATATTCAAAGAAGGTTACCTTCTCTTCTGCTCTACCACTTCATTCCCTTCTCTTTTCTATAGGAAATCTTTAAAAAAAGTCATAGAGCTTATTCAATGTTTTTTAAAAAATATTATGAGAATGGTTGAGAAGTTATTTTTCATAAGCTTTTCATTCTTTCTATGATTTTACTGTACTTTCTTGTGTTTCATTTATCTGCAACAGTTGCCCACTAAAAGTTATCCCCACGGGGCCAAAAACTGAGAAACGATTGCTTCTGTTTTGTTTTGTTTTTTTTTTTTTTTTTAGGAATTTGTAAATTCTGGAGTTTCAGTCATGATAATCAAATTTAGAAGATGGACATAAGAGTTTAATAATTCACATTTTTTATTCACTTTTAAAATTGTGTCTGATCTGTGGTTGCCAGGTAGTTTGGTAAAAAGAATGTAAATCAAGGTATTTATATTAGTTTCCATTTACATTTTATGTAATACTCTTCTTTATCCAGAAGAGGCCACTATAAAGCCACTAAGGAACCTAAGTGCAGTAGAAATGTAGCATTTCTAACATGTGAATGCTAAAAGATCACTTTTTAATAGCTCTACAGTTATTAGCTCAGACTTGCTAGCTTGTCTCATTTAGGGATTTCATGCTTGAAAGAAACCGAGGGCAAGAAAATATCTATGGCTTTTACTTTGAGTATTTTTTCAACTGAATTTTTTAATGTCTGTTGAGCTAACACCTACTTTAGCTACTGTGCAAAACCCTACAAAAAGACCCTACTCTAGGAAATGATGTCTTTGAGGAATGCTCCAATGTATCATAGATATAATTTTTTCCCTCTGTCACTTCTCAGTTTGCAGGCCTTTCAGATATATCTATCTCACAAGACATCCCAATAGAAGGAGAAATCACCATTCCTATGAGATCTCGCAGTCGAGAATTTGACAGCTCCACGTTAAATGAATCTGTTCGGAATACTATCGTAAGTTAGACTAGCTGAGAGAACTTCTCTTCAGAGTCACAGGACTAAATAACTGCAATATTTTTGTTTGGTTCATTGATTTTCGCTGTATTTTGTTTGTTGGAGTTTAAGATTCTCTCCTAAAAAATAATCTGGCACAGTCTCCGAAGAGCAGTTTGGCTACAATGGATACTAAGAACCTTAAAAAGTCCAAAATTTTAAAATGATTTTGCTTCTCTATAGCATAATGAAAAATTAAAAAGTTAAAAAGAATTTTAACAGAAAAATTCAATAAACAAAGGTGTTCATTTATAGCATTCTCTGTAAGAGAAGAAAGTTGGAAACAACGTATATTGGTTAAGTTAAATGTATTATGGATATCTGATGGAATGCCAAATACCATTAAAAATCAAAATCTAGCATACAATCTTCTCCATTATATTTTGAGAAGTTATATTTGCATTACCAAATCCTTCCTTAAATGTCTTGACTTATTCATTTATCAATTGTGAGTGTTGGAACTTAATATATTTTATATGTTACAAAGAATGTGGTAGCTAGGGAGCAGGTTAATTGGCCTTTGGGACCTTTTCATGTATGAGTTGAGTGTCACATTCTGTGTTTTGCAGAGCAGCTTTTCATAATGATATTATTTTATTTTATTTAAGTATCGTATTGGTAGGGCTCTTTTTCTTTCCAGAGTTTTCAAAATCAAAATAGAACTGGTAGTTGTGGAAAAATGTTGGATATTGACTTGAGTTAACAGAAAAACCATACTCTGAACTCTTTGGTTTATTTGTATAGTGAAAGAGTTGAACTGGCATACACCCCAAAATTCAATGAAGGCTAGCTCCTAGGAGATTGAAAAAAAAAAAAAGGAAATTTTAGCAAATTAAGTGAAGGGGTTACCTAGTAACCTTGGTCATTGCAATATTACAAGTTGTTTGTGTCTTTCAGATGCGTGATCTAAAAGCTGTTGGAAAAAAATTCATGCATGTTTTATATCCAAGAAAAAGTAACACTCTTTTGAGAGATTGTAAGTATTTGAAGTTTCTGAGGGTTTGCTTCATCTCACTGTACCTTATCATTAGTACTTTATAAGGCAAATACTCTATGGTAATAAAACTGACATCATTTTGCAAGATGAAAATATGTATACGTAAATGAAAATTTTGGAAGAAATTTAGAATAGAATTTAGAGGTTAGAAGATTTTGCTTATTATATTATCTTTATCAACAAATAAAAGACTGTTTACCCTCACCTGGAAAATGCTCTAGCAGATGCTGCCAAAAAATATTTTTGGAAGCTACTAATATATAGGGACTTTGTTCAATCAAAGAACTAACAATTTCCAAGGGAAAAGCAAATGTTAAATTAGTATAGTATCAAATACCTGTAAATGGTTAACAAATTAATAGTACCTTCATTGATATTTCTGTTTTCAAGACTATCGTTTAGTCTGATAACTGCTTTCTTTGTCAAAGAGTTCTATCAAAATCACAATAAATTATTCTTAGAATTTTTTCTTAAAATTATTAGGTTTCTTACTTTTCTTTTCAAGCAGTTTTTATTCTTTATCAGAAAAATCAAATCATTTGTTTGAGAACAGTAACAATGATGTCATACATGAGTGTACCTTCTATTTCAGCAACATTCAGCTGTAATATAAGGGATGTCAAGTAAGTGGCAAGTGTGCCGTTACTCTGTGGAGACAGGAGGCAGCCTCCAAATTTTTCTGCACTGTGAATTGGAGCTGACACATGATTTAAGAATGATTTGCTGGGGCCGGGGATTTAGCTCAGTGGTGCAGTACTGGCCTGGCAAGTGTGAGGTCCTGAGTTCGATTCCCAGTACCCCCCCCAAAAAAAGAATGATTTGCTATCTGTCTTAGTTACTTGTCTCATTGCTGAGACAAAATACCTGACACTCAAATTTAAAGGGAGAAAGGTTTATTTAGCTCACAGTTTGTATAGGTTTCAGTTCATAGTTGGCTGGCTCCAGGGCAGGGTAGCATGGCAGAGGGGGATCACAGAGGAGAAACAGTTCATAGTAGGCAGAAGACAGCAAAAGCAGTAAACAAGGGATGACCACAGCTCTTTCTGCCCCTTTTATCTTATCCAGGCTACTTAGGGCGGGTAGCACTCACACCCTTAATCCTAGTGTCCTTGAGCCTAGCATTGCACCACGAATCAATCCCAGCATCACACACTCTAGATCCAGCCACCTCTGAAAAAGCCCTGCCTATGACTGCATGAGGCTTTAGGGGGACATCTAGACACAAGCCATAACATTATCACTGGTGTAGTGGAAAGAGCATGGACAAGTCTGGTTTGAATAGTGGTTCCATGACTAGGTCTGTGATCTTGAATAAGACAATTGACTCTTCTGGGGCTCAAGGTTCTTTACCTGTTAAAGTGGAGATAATAACATGTATCTTGCAGATTTGGATTAGAGATGATAACATGTATAAATCACCTAGTATGGCATGCGGTATTCAGTAGGCACTCCATAAGTGATAGCTATTATTCTGGTGCCCCCCCACCCATTATCTTATTTAATCCTTACTACCACCTTATGAGGTGAAAGTTATTGTTCCTGTTTTAGAGATTAGAAAATAAGTTTCAGAGAAGCTGTCAGTGACTTGTCAAGATCTCACAGGCAGGATTAGAACACAGTTTTCAAGTTTGGTACCCTTTCCACTTGTCTACTGCTGTCCCAGATGTGATGATATCCTTTCAGTTGCTACTGTGGCTCAGTTCAGAGCATGGTGGCTTCAGTCACAGTTCAGAACCAATGTGCTAGTTTAATTAGTGCTGTGCATTAGCTAATTAATGATGTATATTAGCTATTTCATATGTGAAGGTCTACTCCCAAGCCTTATGGAGAAAGAAAGATAGGCTGGCATAAAGGGTGTTTAAGTCATGATTAGAAATTTGCACTTTTGTGTTTTTGCCCTACTTTGTTATCACAGCCTATGGCAAAGTGGCAGGGGGGAAATTCATGACTTAAAAATAGTTTTTTAAAAAAGCCACAATGAGGAATCACCTCACACCCATTAAGATAGTTATTATGAAGAAAACAGAAAGTAGCAAGTGTGGGGAAGGAAGTGGAGAAATTGGAACCCTTTGCATTGCTGATGAGGTGAAATAGTATAGTTGCTATGAAAAACAGTATAGCAGTTCCTCAAAAAATTAAACATAGAATCACCAGATGATCCAGTGATTCCATTTCTAGATACATACCCAAAAGAATTGAAAGCGGGGACTTGAGCAAATAGTTATACATGTCTGTTGATAGCAGCATTATTCGTAGTGGCTAAAAGGTGGAAACAATCCAAACGTCCATTGATGGATAAACAAAATGTGGTATACCATGGTGTATACCGTATGTGAGTAGAATGTTATTCAGCATTTGCTAAGGGATAATGAGACAGGCACAAAAGGACATATATGATACCATTAGGTACCTAGACTAGTCAGAGTCATAGAGATTGAAAGTAGAATGATGGTAGCCGGAGGCTTTTGTGAGGGTAGGAATGGGGAGTTATTGTTTAGTGAGTTAGAGTTTAATTTGGAAAGAAGTAGTTCTGAAGAGGGTTGGAGGTGGTGGTTGTACAACAGTGTGAGTGCACTTAATGCCACTTTAACTGTATACTTAGAAATGGTTAAAATGATAAATTTTGTGTTATATATTTTATAGTGATAAGAAAAGAGCCAAAATAGTTATGGATTTTTATGAGTTAAAAAAATCTTCAGTGCATTAAAAGTTGTATTAATGTCATTATACTTGAATTCATTTCTCCAATTAATATGTTTAAATTTAATAAGATCAATAATTATTAGAGTAGTAGGATTATGATTTTTTACCTCTTTTTCCAAACTCTCCACATTGGTGTCAAAATTACTTACATAACTGAAAAAAAAAAAAAAGCCAAGTTTACCTCAGGTAAAGACATGTACATATGAGATTCAAGTTAGATGTGGGATGTGGGATGACACTGTTTTGGGTCAGTTGAGGGACATAATTTTGCTCTAAAGCTGTGTGTTGCTGAACTGTTGGCATACTAATCACTCAACAGCTATTGATCGAGGATCACTATTTGCTAGATCTGAAGTTGGCAGAGCATTTTATAGTTTTCAGAAAGCTTTCACATATTATTTGTTAAAGTTTACCTTGTGAAATTACCCAATACTGGGCTATTTTTTCACCTAGAAGAACACCAATTCCTTTAGTTCAATATAATAATTATAAAAAAGGAAGCAGTCTGGGAGAATGGCAAGAATTTTGGACTAAGAATCAGCAGACCTAGGTTCTGATCGAATCTCTACGTGTATACTTGGGCAAGTTCCATGTTTTGTATTTGTGAAATGAGCAAGATTATCTTTGCCTTGTCTATCTAATACAGCCTCATGTTGATGAAGTGACTTGGGTGTGATCTTCTTTCTGAGGATGCGGGTGGGACACCTAGGTCTTCCAACTGCTGGCCCATTGGTCTTTAATTCCAGCATGCTGGAATGTTGCCTAGTAGGTAGAGAGAGGGGTGATTGTGGGATATGAAGTGAACAAAACTTAAGGGATATATGAAAAACTGTATTCTGAATTAGAGAGCAAAGGGTAAGTAGGGAAACAGGAGAGATGAAAAGGCTTGGGCAAACAGCCTGGGTGTCTGGATTCCAAGAATGGGAGGTAGATATTGGAATAAAGATAGAAAATATATATATTTTTTGTGGGTACCGGGGGTCGAACTCAGGACCTTGCACGCCAGCAGGCACCCGTGCCACTGAGCAATATCACCGGCCCTTTTTTCGTATGTGGATACCGGGAGTCGAACTCAGGACCTCGTGCTTGCCAGGCAGGCGCTTGAGCCACTGTGCTGTCTCACTGGCCCAAGATAGAAAATATTACATGTATGTTTCTTAGTAATGTTTTGTCTTTCCTTGCCTTGTAGGGGATTTGTGGGGCCCCCTGATCCTTTGTGTGACACTTGCATTGTGAGTATTTGTATTTCCTTTATTTGTCATTTGAGCCAGACTGGACTTTTTTGTGGAGTTTCAAAATTGAGGGGAATTTTGACTAAATATTTTATTTAGGACATCTGTGGCTTACTGTACTCCTTACGTATTTAATGGAAAAAGTTAAGCTTTCCAGATCAATTAAAAACAATGAAATTAAAGATGTGAAAAATATGGCCACTTTTGTTTACAATGACTTCTTAGTCAGTTTTAGCCATGTCTATTTAACAAATATTTATTTGCTCTCATATACCTCCCCATCATTAAACCAAGTGAATGAAATAGTTATAGGTTTAAACATTGTTTATTTGCAAGCATAATTAATCTCTTTAAATATTATTAAAATACAAATGAGAATAAATTAGAATATAAGTGGTAGAGTTAAAAGCTAGATCGTGTCTCAGACTGTTATGCTTTCCCATATGGTGTGTACAAAGGGGGAGGACAGGAGAGGAAGGTTCCATTGGAGAGGGGCATATAACCACTGATAGAGTGGAAAAAATACAGCACTAGGATTCAGTTCTGGCTTATTATCTTGGTTCTGCTATCAGCTATCTGTGTGACTTTGGGCTACTAATAACTGAAGTTTGTGGAGTGAATTTTTTCCTCTTTACAGAAAATTTTAAAATATTGTCTCTTATTTTATCCTCATAACAAGGACTCAATATTATTTGCCCTTTTTGACAAATAAGCTTAGGTTCAGCGAGATCGTGAACTTAACCAAGACCCTATAATCAGTGCTAGACCTAGAATTCAACCTCAGGTTTCTGACTGCCTGTTCTCTGCCTCTGTTACTATGCTTCCACAGGGTTCACCTAACCCTCTGGGTCTCCTCTTCCATATCTGTAAAAGGAAGTGGTTGACAGGCCTAATCCTTTACATTTCTAATTGCAACAAGTTGGCTCTTTAATTTTCTTTTTTCTTTTTTTTCTTTTCTTTTTTTTTTTTTTTTGGTGCTAGGGAGCAAACCAGGGCCTTCTTCATACTAGGCAAGCATTCTACCAGTGAATTATATCCCCAGCATCCTGAGCCCCTTCTAATTTTTTTCCCCCATGCTGGCCATCAAACCTAGTGCCTGCACATGTTTGGCAAGTGTTCCATCAACTGAGCTATATCCCCAGCTCTGATTTTTCAATTTAAATTGAGCATATGCTAATTTAGATCATAATATAGTAGTCTTTGTTATTCCTTTAATAACCATATCAAGGGAATCAGTTCAGTGCCTTGATGGAAGGGTTTATATTAGAAGCTCTTAACTCCACTTATTTGTAGAGAAAACTGGAGTCCCAAGACATCTATGACAGAACTGGGATCAGTGTCTGGGTCACCTGCCTTTCACACTATTTAATATTCTTTCCATCATACCATGCTAAAGCAATAGGATTCCAGACAACAAATGAGTGCTGGCATATTTTTTGCATCTGATTGTCAAGACTTGGAATATGTACAGCTATAGAATATAAAATTCTATACATACTGGCAAGCAGCATAGCTGGCCAAGACTTACTGTGTGACTTTTCCATACAATGTAATAAGAGGAGGTTCTGAGCTTCCTGTTATTTATCATTTTTCTGGAGAAAACCCAAGTCCAAGTATTCTAAATCCAGAATTCAAAACTTTTTATGTCTGTAAGATTATTAGACAAAGGATATTTAAGCAAAGTCACTTAGTAATGATCTGTATGTTTTGATTTAAAAAAATTAGCAACTAGGTGGGTACAGTGGTATATACTTGTAATTTCAGCATTCTGGGAGGCTGAGGCAAGATGATTTCAAGTTTAAGCCCAACCTGGTCAACTTAGAAACTTAGCAAGACCCTGTCTCAAAATTTTAAAAAGAATATAGAAAGGACTGGGGATGTAGCTGAGAGAGAAGACCCTGGGTTCAATCCCCAGTACTCCCCCCCAACAAAAGGCAACTAAATAGGTTTATAGGCTATTTCCATTTTTAAGTATCCGACCTAAAACTTTAACCCCAAGAATTACAAATCAGATATGTCTAATAAAGAAGTAACCTGAATGCACATGGTCATGACCCTTGCTTCTGGATCAGCCGCACCTGATTGTTGCCATGTTGGAATGCAGGTTCAGCATGAGAAAGTCATCTAGATTTTCAAGAAAATCTATAAATATGTATTCCCCCATCTCCCCACCTTTTGTGGTACTAAGGATCAAACCCATGGTCTCATGCATGTTAGGCAAGTGCTCTACCACTGAGGTACAACCCCAGCCCAGGAATTACATATGTGAAACCTCCCAATTTTAAAATAATGTCGTGTAAAAGTAAAAACTATTTTAATTATCGTATGAACCAAGAGCCTTGTCTGCGAGCCACATTTGCCCCTTCAGGTTATAACCTCTGCTTGAACTAAAAGGTCTTCAGTAATCCATTAAACATTTCAGCAAAGTCAAATGGAGCACCCCTTATACTCCTGAAGCATTTGGAATTTGAAGTAAGGGAGCCTTGCCAAATACTTTTGGCATTTTCCTTTCAGTGTGGCCTATATATCATAGATGTTCAGATGAGGTACAGCATAGCACTTTGATTCAGAGTTTGAGAACCCATATCTTCACTTTGCTCTAAGTAAAAGATTAGGCAATTCTCATACTCTTTACTTATCTCAGAATGTTGCAGAGAGGCTCTGTGGATGGTGAAAAAGATGGAGGCCCCCAATTTGCTGAGGTATTTGTCATTGTCTGGTTTGGTGCAGTCACCATCACCCTCAACTCAAAACTTCTTGGAGGAAATATGTGAGTATCATTAAAGTATATCTTTTCTTTTCCTTTGTCAGGTAGCATATCTTATATTTTAAGGAACCCAGGCTATTTAGATTTTTTAAAAGAAAACTCAAAGTAAATGAGGACCAAAGAAAAAGTTCATTTAAACCACTGAATAGAGATAAACTAGTTGAATTAAATTACTTTAAATTACTTGGGTGTCCTTTGATAAGCTTCAGATGTTCTCTCCAGCCCTTGAAATCACAGGCAGATTTTTACATTTTGGGGGAACTGATGGTCCCTAGCTTTCAAGAAATTCTCAAGTAGTTCTGTAACTAGAAATGATTAAGGACCACCATCTTAGAGATTCAGTGGAAGAAGGAGGTCTCTTAAGTATTTAGATAGATTATCTAGTATTAGCTATTAAGGTAGATCATCTGGTATTAAATATAGATCATCTGGTTTAAGAGGGGAGGAGGAAGAGTATGGGGAGGGAAGATGAAAGCATGTGCTTAAAACAGAGGACTAACCTCATAAAACTGATGTTCAGGTGTAGGTATAATGCATCAGAGGGGAGACAACAATCCATAATGTATAGGAATCTATGTAATCAGCTGTGTCATGATACCATTCAGTCATACTTATGATCTTTGTGGATGTATGCTGTTTTTAGATCTTTTTTCCAGAGCCTCTGTGTGCTGGGTTACTGTATACTTCCTTTGACAGTGGCAATGCTGATTTGCCGCCTAGTACTTCTGGCAGAACCAGGACCAGTAAACTTCATGGTTCGGCTTTTTGTGGTGATTGTGATGTTTGCCTGGTCTGTAGCTGGTAAGTATGTACTTATCTCTATAATAGCAGAACAGACCAAAACATGAATTAAAGATGAAGAGCAGATTAGGAGCAAAGTCATGTGTGAATGGTATGATTCCTGCCAGTATCATCCGTAGAAGCCCTGCTCTAAGTAGGCATCACTGGGGATGGTATCCCGTGTATCTGAGTTGGGTATCTGGACATATACGATATGGAGAGTCCCTTATTTTTTTTTTTCTTAAATAATGGACAGAGTTGGGTAAGTAAATTACACTAGAGTTAGCTCAGTCCTGATATATATGAGACATAAATGACTTGTGAAAGGACTTGGACCTTTTCCTGATAAAATAAATCATAATAAAAATAATAGTATTTACAGATTGCTTGTTAGAGGCCAGGTATCATTGTAAGTGATTTGCATATATTATCTCTTTAATCTCACAGCAACCCTAATAGACAAATGCTGTTATTAGTCCCATCATACAGATAAGGGACAGTCACAGACAGGTTCAGCACCCTATCCTAGGACACATGACTAGTGGGTAGGAGAGTGAAGTTTCAAACCCCAGCAAGTCATACACCCTTAGGAACTATACCACACCACCTTCTGGTGTAGGCTGTAAGTATCATTGTATACAGATGAGTGTCCCTTATCCCAAATGCCTAGGGCCAGAGTGTTTGGAATTTTTTCCCCTTTTGATTTTGTCATATTTGCATATTTATAGTGAGATCTCTTTTTTTTTTTTTTTTTTTTTTTTTTTGTGGGTACCGGGGGGTCGACCTCAGGACCTCACGCGCCAACAGGCACCCGTGCCGCTGAGCGATATCACCGGCCCCTTTTTTGTATGTGGGATTCGGGAGTCGAACTCGGGCCCTCGCGCTTGCAAGGCAGGCGCTTACGCCGCTGAGCCATCTCACCGGCCCATATAGTGAGATCTCTTGAGGATGGAGCCCAGGTCTAAACATAAAATTCATTTATGTTTCATAGGAACCTTAAAAAGGATTAAAAACATAACCCCAAAATAATTTTATACAGTATTTTTAGTGTGCCTGTGTTTTGATGATAATCTGTCACATAAGGTTAAGTGTGGAATTTTTTTTTTCCAGTTGTGGCAAAATTTTAGACTTTGGAGCATTTTGAATTTTTCGATGAGGGACTTAAAAAAGTACCTGCAGTACTTTTCTGCTTGAGTAGAAAATTTTGCTGAAGATTAGGAAGGATGTATACAGTGGCAATGAATGCTACATGCTCATTTTTTCATGTTCCTAAAATTCTCTTTAAATTCCAGCTTAAACTAGAAGTGTTCACTAGCTTCTGATTTAATTTTTAAGTACAGTAATATCTGGAACATGGTTGAAAACTAAGAAGTAACCCAAAAAAGAGGTCTGGGAGAGCCAGAATTGCTGTTGCAAAGACTGTATATTAAGTATGGGTGCTTTCCCCATGGCAGAGCCCCTCACTCCCTCATTTAGAGTCCAGTAATTACAGTACATGTAGTTCTGATTAGCTTACTTACCTAGTGACCCACAGCAGATTAGTGTGAGGCACGGTGCTAGGCATAAGGCATGGTCCTTGGAGTTCATAGTCTGGCAGAACAGTCCGATATAAAAACACTGAAAGACAGCAGTGTTCCAGGTGGAGATGGAAGTCTGTGCCAGGTATAGTGGGGACCCAGAAGAGGGAAGTGGGCAATTCTACCTGGGGTGGCAGGATACCAAGTTGAGGAAAGATTTCCTAGAGAGGGTTATCTTTTTTTTTTTTTTTTTTTTTTTGAGACAGGGTCTTGCTTTGTGATTCAAGCTGGCGTTGAACTTACTGTGTAGCCCAGGCTGGCCTCAAACTTGTGGTGACCCTCCTTCCTCAGCCTCCCGAGTGCTTGGTTGTGTGCTACCACGCCAGGCCGCTAGAGAGAGTTATTCTCGAAGAGTAAAAAGATGAGTAGTCTTTCCTTGGGTGGCCAGAATGATGGCATTTAAAAGAGCCGATACCGTACAAAGAATAATTAACTCAAAAAAATGCAGCGGAATGAGGCCATTTCCCATCAGAACAAATAACCTTACACATCATTATAAGTATAGTTCTGTAACTTTTCAGTAAAATGTAAGAAACCTCTTTTAGAAAGGTTTCTGTCTGGGCTGGTGAGATAGCTCAGTGGCAGAAGCGCCTGCCTGGCAAGCGCGAGGTCCTGAGTTCGACTCCCGGTACCTACATACGAAAAAAAGGCCGGTGATATCGCTCAGTGGCACGGGTGCCTGCTGGCACGTGAGGTCCTGAGGTCGACCCCCGGTACCCACAAAAAAAAAAAAGGTGTCTGTCCAGCTGGTTCTAGTGGGGCATCCATGTAACCCTAGCACTCTGGGAAACTGAGGCAGGAAGATAATGAGTTTGAGCCCAGCCTGAGCAATTTAGCAACTTGTTGAGGCCCTGTCTCAAAATAAAAAAAGTGGCTGGGGATGTAGTTCGGTGTGAAAGTCCTGGGTTGGGTTCAATTCATAGTACTGAAAAAAATGAAAACAAAAACAAAACAACAACAATAAAGCAAAAAACCCTTCTATCCAAAATTGTTGAGAACTGAAGCTTTAGTACTTGAAACAAGAAGCCTTCAGCTATCTGCAGATCACAAATCTAAGTGTACTTTTTGTGTTAGGGATCAAACCCAGGGCCTCACGCAAACTAAATATATGCTCTAGCATTGAGCTACACCCCCAGCCCTATAACTGAACTTTTAGTGTGATTCTCTGAGGGTCATGAATAGAACTGAACTTTTAGTGTAATTATGTATTCCAGATTATGACATGCATACTGAGGTTATTAGTCATGATAATATTTTCGTATTAAATATTCCTTTTTGTTTTGTTTAGCCTCTACAGCTTTTCTTGCTGATAGCCAGCCTCCAAACCGCAAAGCCCTTGCTGTGTATCCTGTTTTCCTGTTCTACTTTGTCATCAGCTGGATGATTCTCACCTTCACTCCTCAGTAAATGGGAAACAGTAATTTAAAATCAGTGAACTAAAGGCTCATCGGAAAGATACCATTCACCACCGAGCTCTGACATTAGCACTTTTGTCAATTGTTGGAGCTTATTAAAAGGGAACCATGGGCCGGTGAGACGGCTCAGCGGCTTAAGCGCCTGCCTTGCAAGCGCGAAGGCCCGAGTTCGACTCCCGGAACCCACATACGAAAAAGGGGCCGGTGATATCGCTCAGTGGCACGGGCGCCTGCTGGCGCGCGAGGTCCTGAGGTCGTCCCCCCGGTACCCACAAAAAAAAAAAAAAAAAAAAAAAAAAAAAAAAAAAAAAAGGGAACCATACAACACTGTTGTCACTTATGTAAGCAACTGATGTTTGCAACGCTGGCCTTTCCTCTTAATGTTATTTCTCTCAAGTACATGTGTGTACTACACACAGTATAGTGCCTCTTTAAGGCACGATGAAGTCACTGGTCCATTTGGGTGACAGCTAATGACTCGGGAAGCACACGGATACATCCTGCAAGTTGAATAGAGTTGGTAACTATTTTCAGCTTCGAGAAAATCAGTTCAGGTGCAGCTCTTAAACACATTGCCTCATGACTATTAGAATATGCCTCTTGTTCTAAATAAGAATGGATAACCTATATCCATTTTCTTTTATTTCTCTCATTTAAGCTTAAAAAGGCAATGGCAGAGATTAGGGATGGGGTTCATAGATGTAGGAGGAGAAAACATGTTAACTAATACTCAGATTTTGATCAGAGGAAATTCTATACTTGTTGCTTTAAAAAAGAGCAAAGGACATCTAAAGAGTCGGCCTCTTTGGTTTTTTGGACAGCCACCTTTCTGTCATGCTTAACAGCAAGCACTTGCAGTTAACACTCTAGTGTTTTGTTTTGTTTTGTTATGAGACAGGATCTTGCTGTAGTCTAGGCCGGTCTTAAACTCACTGTGTAGCTCAGGCTGGCCTCAAACTCCTGGCAATCCTCCTGCCTCAGCCTCCTGGGTGCTGAGATTCTAGGAGTACAACACCACACCCAGCTTTTAGTCTTTAATTTTGTTCCCTAGTTCTGCATATGCAATCTAAAATGTTAGCAGTTGACGTGTAATTCTCCTTTGACTGAAATTTTCAAATGTCCAGTGTTGGGGCTTATCCAGGTAGAAGACCTTAGACGTTTAGGTTGGTGAGTCTCTAATGCGTATTATAATGTGATTCCCTTCTCTTAAGCTACAGCAGTTGTGAGACAGCATACCTAGAAGGAATTCTTCATTATTTTGTGTAGTCTGGCCTTTGACTAGAAAGTCAAGCTAAATCAGGAGTCTGCATTTAACCAAATGAACATGGAGGGATTTAGTGTTTTACTGGCTGATTCAAACAGCAAGTAAGGCGTGACAAGATGAGTTGAGTTTACAGCTGCTGCCTTTGCAGAGTGGGCTTAGCAGTTTTTTCATTAGATGTGTTTTTTGGGTTGGGGAATAGCTGCTTATTTTCTAAGTTTTAGCTTTATTAATAAAGCTAATTAGCTCTCTTAGACAAATACATTTTGCACATGTGCACCTACTTGTACTCAAATATTTATGCACAAAGTGTGAAGGCTTTTCAGGGAGCTGAGAGTCTGGGATAGGCTGATTCTAAGCTAACCAGGGCTCCTAAGGTAATATGAAATTGCACATTAAGGAACTCTAGGAGACAAAGATTAGGAATCAGGCAGAAAATTCATTGTAAATATGCAGTTAATTATAAGAATTTCTTATTCCACATTCTTTGTCATAGAGTATAAATATTTATTCATTTTGTATTTAAAGACTACCTACATATAAATACATAATTCTAAGAATGTAATTTTTCTATCCCCAGATTAAACAAGGAAACAGTACTAGGCCAAAAGAATTCTTAAATTACATTCAATTATAAAGCATTATGTAGTTTGTCCCCTCTGTTCCAGCCTTGTCCAGAACTTTTGGATATGTATTTATATTCATTGTAATTTACCTTTTAAATCATAAAGTAAACCCTTGTAAGGACAAACCCAGTATTTCAGTCTTGAGTTGGTAAAGAAAATATTTTGAAGCTAATCCTAATTTTGAAATTGTTTCTAAATTATCCATTTCCATTATCTGAAATTTTCTAATGTCCCAATAAAATTTCTCTTTCCCAAAATTATTTCGTAATCTGCCCAAATGGTTATAATGTAGTTATAGAAGTAACCATGTTTCAAAAAGGGAATGACGGCTACCAAAGTTTACTCAGGTGGAACATTTTATTAGAAATTCCTAAGGTCACAACTTGGGGAGTACGTGTGCCTGGGGATGTGGGTTTTACATATTGGATATTAAGGCAGCTTGTTCTGTGTATTAATCTGTTGCTTTTTGGTGACTTAGCAAATGATTTTAAATGGTTAAAATGAAGGTTTAGGGCCAAGGGTGGTGGTTCAGTGTTACAGCAGTCACCTAGCATATATGATGCCCTGGGTTTAATCCCTAGCACCAAAAAGAGAGAGAAAGTGGATAAATTGTAGGTTTAATTACTTTTTTTTCTGAAAGTGAATGATCAGTTGAAAGATATATTTTCCAGTATACGCAAAAAAGTGCATTGCTTTTTGCAACAGAAGCCCTGAGTGTCTAGAAGTCGTAAGCCTCAGCACAGCTTTTCCTAATTTGCTGTACAGACACATGGCTGGTTATAGAATGGGACCAAAAGGGCAGCCACTCCTAAAGATGAAATCCTGGTGCAGGTGTTGGGATGTTTCATGCTTAAAATGACATGTCTCATGGGTGCATCGCTGCAGAACATGGGGCATGGTCACCATCATGGATGCTCTCCTGCTGTTCCACTTCTGAGACTGAGACTCTGTTTCATATTCTTCAGCAATAGGAAGGGTGAAGACTTGGTTTCATTTCTGTTCAAACTATAAAAGCTGAGTTGACGACAACATATTTGAATGTACAGTATGGTCTTAAAAGTCAACCATGAATCATTAAGTCTTTTTTGCCTCTTAAGAGTTTTTTTTTTTTTCTTTTTTTGTCTTTTTGAGACAGGGTTTCACTATGCAGTTCAGGCTGGCCTTGAACTCACTTTGTAGCCCAGGCTGGCCTCGAACACACAGCGATCCTCCTGCCTCATCCTCCTGAGTGCTGGGATTACAGGCGTGTGCCACCATGCCCAGCCTTCTTAAGAGGTTTCTTACGTGAGTTAAATTTGATCTTTTCGTTGTGGTGAGATTTTTCTGCTGTTGGGCAAGGTCACAAGGCATGGGACTGATAATCATTTTACTATTGACTTTTTAAAAATATAAAGTATCCTTCAAAATGTGATTGGAAGGCTAGCTAGCAAGCGTTATATTTGGGGGTTTAATCTATCGAATTACTGGATTTGGACTGCCTCTTTTTTCCTGAAGATAAAAATGAAAATCTATCAGTTCAAATTTGTGGGTAACACCAATTCATTGGAATTTATCTAAATAATCTCATGGTTTAATAAGATATCCACTAGATGCAGCTATTTTAGTCCAGTGTGAAGCACTGAAATTGTAATTCATAACTAGACTGTTCATTTCTGAGCCATTTGGTTGGAAATAAATGTATGGATGTTAATTAATCCATGTATATAAGTTAGAAATACTTTTCTAGATTCTGTGAGCTTTTATTAAAAATAGAGACTTTCTGGGAATTAACTTAGGCCATAGAATGGTCAAATTAATAATAACAATATTACTACTAATAATAGCTAATAACATTTATTGGGCACTTACTGTATACCAGGCACTATTCTGTTTTTTAAAGATTTTTATAACAGCTTTATTGAGATACACTTTGCCATGAAATTCACCCTTTTAAAGTATACAATTCAGTGGTTTTTAGTATATTCACAAAGTTTCACAACCATCATTGCTATCTAATTTTAGAACATCTTCATACCATAAAAAAGTCTGATTTAATTAGCAGTCACTCCCATTCCCCATTCCCCTCAGCCCCTGGCAGCCTCCCTTCTGCTTTCTCTCTATTGATTTGCCCAGCTCCATTCTTCAATGCTGCTCCTTGACAAGTGCTACAGTTCTCATTTTAGAAGTAGGAAATTGAAGCGCAGAAAGGTTAAGTAAATTGCCCAAGGTAACATAGTAAATTAATTTGTGATACAATTTACACATTACATGAGAACATAGTAGGATCAAGTTTTGAATTGCATTTGTTACATACATGAAATGAACACACCCCTTCCCCAGGATATGTTCCCTTGTTAATAGCCTTTGTACCCTAGAACTGACTGGCGGTAGAGAACTCTTTTTTTTCTCAATAATATTAGGAACACTGCATATCAGTGGCATCTAAAAAGAACACAAAAGCCATTGTACATGGGAAGAGTTAGGTTTGCTCCCTTCATACCACCTTCATCCCTTTTAATTTCCCTTTCCCTCGTACTGGCCACCACACACATACATCCCTTTTTCTTGAAATCCAAAGAATCAAACTCCCTCCTCTTGTTCTAATTCTCCCAAAAGGATGGTTAATGTATCAAAGTGTAACTTGTCAATTTAGGTGTGTAATAGTGAAGGGAGGCATCTGGTCACAGTGACATTGATGTTTCTATGACTTCAGTGAGCATTTGTGTGAGAAGAAAATAGAATGCCTTTCTAGTGGTGGTAAAGTAGGTGGTAGGATGAAATGACAGAGTAAAGACTTCGCCTTTTTGAAATCAGTGTCCCCTGATAGGAAGTAGCGACATGCTTCTCTTGTTTACTCTCTTTAGGAGCCTTTGTACTCTGCAATCACTGCTGGTAATCTGTTGGTCCTCTTCAATACTCTACTTTAATCCTGATCTTTCCTATAAATGACATACCTGTGAAAAGAGGAAACCTGTACATAATTTGAATGTTAAATGTGTAAATAAAAAACACTAGAGAAGGAGAATTTGTGTATGCCTATCCTTGCACTGAATATTTGCAACATACTAATTGCAGATATTTTTACTGTCATCAGACAATATGGAATGCTGTAGGATTCTATGGGGAGCAAGTTAGAAAGGGCAGTCACATTTATTGAGCAAATACTGTGTGTGTGTGCCAGATACTTTACTAGTGCTTTATAAACACTACCTCCTCTAATCACTGTAGCCTCTTTGTAACTTAACACAATGCAAAGCCCCCAAACACAACTGGAAGGTAAGAGTGAAGAAAGGTTTATTACAATAGAGCAATAGAGACCCTGGGAGTAATTCCTAAAGTAGTCTCCCCAAGCAAGGGGCCTTTAGGGAGGAAACATATTCCTACAGGGAAGACCACATGTGGGGGTGGGCACATTCTTGAGCATGCTCAGCTCCAACTCCTGCTGCTTCATGCCTCTGGGGGGAGAATTTAGTATTTGAATGAGCAAAGTTCAGTTCACCTGAAAGGGGTGGGATGGGGCTGGTAGCAGTTTTGTCTGGCTCCTTGTAAGTTTCTGTGGAAGGTCTCATATGAAACAAAAAGTAACTGTAGAAACAATGGAATAGATAATTTGGGGAACCATCTGAACCTCTCCCCATTTCCTATTTAACTATCTTCCATTTTGTTCCTTATTTGCATATACCACATATACTTTTGAGTTCCTCACATAAGAGGTCATGGGATATCTTAACACGTTCAGGGTGGGGCTGTAATTTGTATGTCTCGCTGATGGCGGCTCTGATTTGAATTCCATCATTCCTCTTGGCTTGAACCAGGCAGGTCCGTAAAGCTGTCCATGTGTGCATGTCACTGTAGCACATGGCCCTGCACATAATCACAATGCTTTGTGACACTTCACTTTTCTAGCTGACTTTATTTCACTTTGCTAAGTAGATGAAAAACCAGAGTTTATTTTAGAGTTAAGGAAATGGGCTCAGAGAAGTGCCCTGGATTACAAAGTCGTTCTCAAAAATGCAATTGGAAAATTGCTCTTCATATTAATATGGTCTTTCTAATGAGAACTCAAATGTTGGAATGAATCCAACTAATTGGGAAATAAAGTTGAGACAAAATTATTGAGGGTAGGTATTGAAAACTAAGGAACTATATGAAGTTAAGGGCTTACTGTGGTGGGAGATAGGGTGCTGCCTTCAAGGGAAGGTCTTGCTGAAAGTGTCTTCAAGGGAATAAATGAGGACATGGTGAGAAATGGGATTGAAAGGAGGGCAGAGGGAAAAGAGTGCAATATATTTCAAAGCTGTAAGCCCAAAGCCTGGAAGGGTGGTGTGCTTCTGAGGACAGTGGTGGAGGTGCTGACTTAGGCTATGAAGGTGGTGACATTCTGCAGACAAGGGAAAATATGAGTTCAGTTAGAAGTCAGAGCTGGAAATGTTCATTTGAACTTACATCTGCCATTAATGTTGAGAGAACGCAGTATCCCAGCAACAGTTTGACAACCATGGCTGCTAGAGGACCGGACTATAACCAGGAACCAGAATAGAAGGAGATAATGAAGCTGAAACATATCTGCCATGGATTTTCACATGTTATCTTCATCTAACACTAACCCTAAAATGAGATTATCCTCATTTCATCAGGAAGTTTGGACTCAAGCCCTTGCCTACAGTAAGAGCCGGAGGAAGAATGTGAACAGAGACAAGTAAAGACAGAAATTTAAGGGAAGAGATAAGAGGTAGATTTAACTATAGTGTAGAAGGCACTTCAATAGAGATATGAACAAAGGCTGTAGAAGCCCGGAGATGAGACTCCTTTCTTTTCTTTTCTTTTCTTTTTTCTTTTCTTTTCTTTTTTCTTTTCTTTTCTTTTCTTTTCTTTTCTTTTCTTTTCTTTTCTTTTCTTTTCTTTTCTTTTCTTTCTTTCTTTCTTTCTTTCTTTCTTTCTTTCCTTCCTTTCCTTTCTTTCCTTTCTTTCGTTCTTTCTTTCTCTTTCTTTCTTTCTTTCTTTTTCTTTCTTTCTTTCTTTCTTTCTTTCTTTCTTTCTTCTTTCTTTCTTTATTTTTCTTTCTTTTTTTCTTTCTTTCTCTCTTGCACTTTTTCTTTCCTTTCTCTCTCTTTTTCTTTCTTTCACTCGCTCACCTGCCTGCCTGCCTTCCTGCCTTTCTCTCTCTCTCTCTCCCCTTCTCCCTCTCCCTCTTCCTCTTCCTCTCCCTCTCCCTTTCTCTCTCTCTTTCTGGTTTGTTAAGCATATTTCTGTCTTCTTGGGTTAGTTTTAGTAGTTGGTATGTGTCTAGGAATCTGTCCATTTCTTTGAGATTTGCTAATTTGTTGAAACATTTTTTTTTATTTTAAAGAGAAGAAAAAACAAAACAAATCAAAAAAAGGACAAATTTTCAAAACAACATAATATGAGGGTAACAATGGTTAATGCATTATGTATTATTATCTTTAAGTTAGTTATTCAGGATATCAGACATTAGCATTCAATTGTCCAAACATTATTGGCACAAACCTTACTCTTCAATGAACTAAGTAAAATTGGTAGTGTATCTATCTTAACCATCTTATATATATATACAATTTTTTTCCCTTTCCCTTCTTTCTTTTCCCTATTCCAGTCTCTCTTTCCTTTTGATCAGTTTCTTTTTGATTCATCATGTCTATTGTACATTTTGGATCTTATTTACTCTTTCAGTTTCTCATACTAGAGAGACAATACTATGCTTACACATGTGCTTCCGGTTTATTTCACTTATGAGTATTTTCTCGAGTTGCATCCATTTACCTATAAAAGTCTCCAGTTTATCCTTCTTTATGGCTGAATAGTACTCCATTGTATAAAAATACCACATCTTTCTTATCCATTCCTCAGTTGATGGGCATTTGGGTTGTTTCCAAGATCTGGCTATTACAAATTGTGCTGCTATAAACATGGGTGCACATATATCGCTGTGGTACGATGTTTTTAATTCTTCTGGGAAGATGCCCAGAAGGGGAATAGCTGGGTCAAATGGGACCTCCAACCCTAGTTTTCTGAGGAATCTCCACACTGACTTCCACAGTGGCTGTACCAGTCGACACTCCCACCAACAGTGAAGAAGGGTTCCTTTTTCCCCGCAGCCCCTCCAGCATTTGTTATTAGTTGATTTCTTGATAATAGCCATTCTTTCTGGGGTGAGATGGTATCTCAGTGTTGTTTTAATTTGCATCTCTCAAATGACTAGTGATGTTGCACATTGTTTTGTATATTTATTTGCCATTAGTATTTCTTCATCTGAGAAATGTGTATTCATCTCAGATGCCCATTTTTGGAGTGGGTCTTTAAATTTGGGAAGTCTGATTTTTTTGAGTTCTTTATATGTTCTCGATAGTAATCCTTTGAGGAACAGCTGGCAAACATTTTTTCCCACATTGTGGGTTGTCTCTTCACTCTGTTGGTGGTTTCTCTTGCTGGGCAAAAGCTTTTTAATAAGATGAGATCCCAGTTGTTGATTCTTTGTGATAGTTCCCGTGCGGTTGAGGTTTTATTCATAAAGTCTTTGCCTACACCAATGTCTTCAAGGGTTTTACCTATCCTACTTTCCAGCAGATTTAATGTTTCTGTTTTAATATTTAGATCTCTGATCCATTTTGAATTTAGTTTAGTGCATGGTGAAAGATATGGGTCTAGTTTTAATCTTCGGCATGTGTAGAGCCAGTTTTTCCAGCACCATTTATTAAAGAGGCTATCTTTCTTCCAGCGAATGTGTTTGGTACCTTTGTCAAAGATAAGGTGGCTTAGTATGTCTGGGGTTGTGTTGAAACAATTTTTTGAAGTAGTAACTATCTTCTGGATTTTGACAGTGTCTGTTGTGATTTCACCTTTTTCATTTCTAATTGAATTTTTATGACTCTTCTTGCTTTCTCTTGGTAAGTCTGGCTAGGGGCTTATCTATTTTATTTATTCTTTCAAAGAACCAGCTCTTTGATTTGTTGATTTTTTTTTTTTTTTTTACAGTTTGTTTAGTCTCAATTTCATTGATTTTCACTCTCGTCTTTATAATTTCCCTCCTTGATTTTGGTTTGAGGCTGGTTTGTTGTTGTTTCTCAAGTATCTTAAGATTTCTTATAAGTTTGTCTACTTGAGCTTCCTCTGTTTTCCTGATTTGGGCATTGATTGTGATGAATTTTCCTCTTAGGACTACTTTCATAGTGTCCCAGAAGTTTTGACAAGTTGCACTGTCACTGTCATTAACTACCAGAAATTTTTAAGTTTCTTCTTTGATTTCTTCTGTGACCCGCTGGTTATTTAGGAGTATATTGTTAATTTTCCAGAAGCTTTTGCCTTTTCTGAAATTTCTTCTGTAGTTAATTTCTTTTTTTGTTGCACAGTGATCTGACAGTACACATGGAATAATTTCTATTCTTTTATATTTATTTAACCAGGCTTTGTGGACTAGTATGTGATCTATTTTGGAAAAAGTACCACGTCCTGCTGAAAAGAATATATACTCAGTTGTAGAGGGGTGGAATACTCTGTATATATCCATTAAGTCCATATGTTCAAGGGTGTGGTTCAGCTCTGAAATTTCTTTTTTTTTTTTGTTTAGATGATTTGTCTCTTTGCAAAAGTTGGGTATTAAAATCCCCTACTATGATTGTGTTAGTGTCTATTTGATCTTTTAATTTCAGCAGTTTTTGCTTTATGGAGATAGGTGCTCCAGTATTTGGTACATATATGTTTATCAATGTTATCTCCTTGTTGGATTGTCCCATTTACTAGTATGTAGTGACTTTTGTCTCATCTAATCATTTTTAACTTGAAGATTACCATGTCTGATATTAAAATTTCTACCCCTGCTTGTTTTTGTCATTCTGGTGCATGAAATGTTGTTTTTTATCCTTTAATTTTTACTCTGTGAATATCTTTTTGGATTAGATGTGTTTCTTGAATGCAAGAGATTGTTGGATTTTGTTTTTCTATTCAGTCTGCCGATCTGTGTCTTTTAATTGGAGAGTTGAAGCCATTAACATTGAGAGATATTACCGCGATGTGTTGGTTATTTACTATCGTTACTTTCTTTATCTTTTGATGTATTGTTTTTCTTTTTCTGGTGTTTTTTGTCACTGTTTATCCATTGATCTTACTAGTTTCCTTTGTGTTTTTAGCTGTGTCTGATTCATTGTTTCTGTAGAGAATATTCTAAAGTATTTTCTGAAGAGCTGGTTTAGCACTCACATGTCTTCTGACCTGGTCTTTTTCATGGAAATACTTTATTTCTCCATCTATTTTGAAGGATAGCTTTGCTGGATAAGTTAGTCTAGGTTGGAAATTATTTGCTTAAAAGTCTTCTTAACCAGGCATGGTGACACAAGCCTGTAATTCCAGCACACAGGAGGCTGAAGCAGGAGGATCACTGCGAATTGAAGGCCAGCCCGAACTACATAACAAGACCCTATCTCAAAAAAAAAAAAAAAAAAAAAAAAAAGAGTCTTTTCTTCTCTTGGTAAGTCTGGGTAGGGGTTTATCTTAAGGGCTTGAAATACGTCACTCCAACCTCTTCTGGTGTATAGGATCATGTTGAGAAGTCTGCTGTGATTCTAATTTGTTTACTTTTTTTTTTTTTTTTTTTTGGTGGGTACCGGGGGGTTGACCTCAGGACCTCGCGCGCCAACAGGCACCCGTGCCGCTGAGCGATATCACCGGCCCCTTTTTCGCATGTGGGATCCGGGAGTTGAACTCGGGCCCTCGCGCTTGCAAGGCAGGCGCTTATGCCGCTGAGCCATCTCACCGGCCCCTAATTTGTTTACTTTTACATGTGATTTGTTTTTGTTTTTCTCTGGCTGCTTTAAAAACTCTGTTTTTTGTTTTGTTTTGTTTTTTGCTAGATATCTGGTAATTTAATAAGGATATGCCTTGGTGAACTTCTTTTTTTGTCATAATTGTTCAGTGTTCTATAAACATTGCTTATTTGTATTTTAAACTCTTTTCTCATATTTGGGAAATTTTCCTCCATGATTTCTGTGTGCACGTTAGTGAATCCATCTGTGCTATCGTCTAGTTTTTCTCATAACTCTGATTAGCCTTAGATTGATGTTCTTGCTGTCATCTAGTAGCTGCTGGATATTCTTCTCTTGTTGTCTTATTTTCTTTTTGGCTTCTTTGCATTCTTTATTGTAATTCACTACAGACACTCTGTCTTCACATTGGTCATTTCTGCATTGTATGAATTCTATACAGTTTTTTATTTCAGGTATTTCTGTCTGACATCTTTGTTGAATCTGTCATTCAAATTTTAACTGTTTTGGCTAGCTCATCCAGTTTTTTACCTATTTCCCTGAAATTCACCATAGGCATATTGAGTATAATTACTGTGAAATTTTGGTTCATTTCCTCTTTGAACTCATCTATTTTCTTCATACCTTCTAAGAAATTTTGATAGTTTTCTGCTACCTGGTAATTTGTTTTCTTCTCCCTTTGTGACCCATGCTCTTCTGCCTGGGGAGAGTTGGGAGAGATTGGGGACTAGAGAAGTGAGGAGAGTTTGTAGCTTATGTGGAGATGTTTTAGTAGGATGTTGCCTTCCTGTGAACAATTTTCAGCTTTGTATGTTCAGTGCTAATATTTATTTTAAATGATTTTGACTCCGTTCCTATGTATTGCTGAATTACTTCTGATTATTACCACCCGCAGATTGAATCTCACAATACTTCTATATGATAGTCTTTGCTGTTGTACTTCCCTCCTTTGTCTATTCTCTAGGCACACTATAACAGTTTATTACTTGTGGTTGCTCTGCAATGTGGTAGGTGATGTGGGGTGCACAGAATGGGAGATGGTTCAATGAGGAACATTAAACACTAACTGGGAGGTTTGAGAGAGGGAATAGTGGTAGATGAGAAAAGAAAATGTTGATCTGAAGTCTGATATAAGGAGTACTTTTCATTGAGTTGAAGGGTTAATATTGAGAGTTTTCAGAGGCTATTTTATGGGGGCAAGGGTAAGATATGGGAGAAAGGGTGCTTACTTTGTGATCGAGGAAAGCTATTTGGTTCTCAGAACTTGCTGATAGGGATGACAATAAGTTAGCTAAGATATGGAAAAACCAAAGGCTTAGGATTGGGAGGAGTGAGGAATAATACTAGAGAAGATAGGAGTGACTGAGGGAGATAAGTATGGGCAATTTAAAAACTTGGGAGGAGGAGTTTATGTGTTTGGAATAAGAATGAAAAAATGTGTTTAATGTTGTCTCAGGGGTTTGAGGTGAAGAAACTAGATGGGGCTGAGACGAGGGACAGAACGTAGACACCTATTCAGTCAGAGCCAAGGAAAGAACAAATATACAAAAATAACAACCCAATAAACATGGGAAACCATAAAAGAACATAACATAACCCCACATTACTAAATCAAGAGACACACAAAAACATTAACCTATAAGGTGTCCAATGGGAACACAGATTCATTATTTGCACATGTGATTCCCAAGTAGTTTTTTTTTTTTTTTTTTTGCCAGAGTGTCTGAGTGTTCACACTTCAATAACTCCTCTCATCCTTTTACCATAATACTGACACTAACTCAGACTCAGGACTTCTTTCTTCCGGGTTGCAGGCATTCTTGCAGAGTCTGATCCAGTCTGAGTTCTTGGGCTAGGAACTCTTGCTGTACCTCTACCTGGGCGTGATGGTGGGTTTGGCAGACAGGGTCACTGGCATGGAATTGTCCACTGAGTCATGATTATTCCTATGCAGTCAAATCTGCTACAGCAGTAAGAGGCTAATTTGTTACAGTGGTATCTCTCAGGGCCAGTTCAGAAATAACATACCATGAGACCCTGTTCTGAGTTTCCCCTTAGCCTAGAGAAGAAATCCATGGTTATAGTGTAAGTATCATAACAACCCAAGTTTCAGCTGTGTCTCCTCTAATGGTAAAAAACAGCATTCTACAGTAATTTTATTGAATCAGTTATCTAAAGCCACGGGTAATGCCAGAAAGGGGAAGAGAAGAGAAAAAAGAAAAAAAAAGTTTTTTTCTTATATTTTTTAAGTCCTCTGCTCTGTGGTATGGGAAGGAAGAAATAGGAGGAGAGCAAAAAATCCTAATAATGGTAAAGGTATGTTATATATTTAGAAGGGGATAGCAGGGAAAACTGGATACAAAATTGGTAGTGAGAAATGGGAATGGGAAAAGGTTCTATGACTGTTATAAATATTAGAGAAAAAGTTAAAGAGATAAAGAGGGGAGAGGAAAGAAAAGGAAAATTGAGAATGAATGAGATACGGGAGAAAGAAGACAGGCAAAGAGATATGGATAAAAGTGGGGGGTATAAAGGGACAAGGGAGAATTTCCCACCCTCTATAAACTATATTGGGAGAAAAAAGGCAAGAGGAAGAGAAGCACACATGCACAGACATGCTCATAAAAGAAGCCAGGGTAAAATAGTGGAATAAATGTGTGGGGGAAAATATACATAAGGAGAAAATCAGCAAAGAATAAAAAATATAAAAAATTTTAAAAAGTAAAATAAATTAGAAAATAATACAATCAAAGAACAATAAAAGAAAGTTTTCAATTGTTTTGGAAGTGTGGCTCTTTTCCTCAGCTTAGGGTTAAGGAGTGGAGCTCAAGCCAGAATGTGTCTCTGTTCATGTTAGAAGTCTAATGTGGCAGGCTGCCCGGGAATGGTGCTAGGTGTAGAGATCTGCTTATAGTGAGAACACAGTGCCAATTGTGAGCTTCCAACCCTGTGTATCTCAGGCTGAACTTGGCCTCTGACTGCAGGAGCTGCATCTGTGTTTGCCAGGGCCTGCTGCTCAGCAGGACTCCTCTTCTGGTCTGCTCTCCAACCGCCAGCATTCTCCCATGTCTGTCTTTCCCTCATCCACTTTGGGAACTTGGCCGTGTTAAGCAGCCAAGGGGCTGCTCTGGGACCCAGGTTCAGATACTCAGCCCTTCCCTACAATGGCCTCCCTGCCAGCTCTTGCTCCTCAATTGTAGTTGTGGGTGCTTGTACCGAGGTCACTCACCAACTGTGTGGAAAGCCACTCTGGAAGCAGTGTCCCACAATTTTTTTGCTGGTTTCAGCTGCAGATGATTCGGTCCTGATGTAGTTCTCTGGTTCTCCATGAGCAAAAGTTGTTAGTTTCACTTTGCTCGCCAGCTGGCGCCTAGGCAGCTGCTGTTGGTGGTGGTGTGTGGTCTCTCCTCTGCAGTGTGATCTATTTTTCTGTATCCTATTTTCTTTTCCTCTGTCAGTTCCCTCATGGTTCCCAGGTAACCTCTACTCACCTCAATTCATCTGCAAGCTGTTTTCCAGACTCTAAAACACTTTGTCCTGGAGAAGCTGAGTTCCTGGCACTCACTGCTCTGCCATGTTGGGACCTCCTCTCATATTTCTTATGCAGTTCATTCTTCATAAACATTAGTCAAATTGGGTAAAAATGCCGCTAGCTGCCTTGGAAAACAGTTCACTAGTTCCTCAGAAAATTAAACATGGAATTACTATATAATTCAGCAGTTATCTCCTAGATAGGTCACCCAAATCAAAAATAGAGACTCAAACAAATACTTGTACTCAAATGTTCATAGCAGCATTATGCACAGTAGCCAAAAGGTGGGAACAACCCAAATATCTATCAATTGATGAATCGATAAACAAATTATGGTATAGGCACACAAATGGAATGTTAGCCATAGCAAAGAAGAAAGTACTGATACATGCTACAATGAACTTCAAGGCATGCTAAATGAAAGAAACCAGTTACAAGAAGTAATATATTGTATTGTTAGGGTCGGGACGCCCGCCGCGTGAAAGAAGACTCCAAGAAGCTTTCTCTCATGCAAAAGGCAAAGAGCTTTTATTTTCCAAGCATGCGTGGGGCACACTGAACACGCAGGAACAGTGGGCCCCGAGGCCTGCCTGTGCAGGGCTTATATGTCTATAGAACAAAGGGAGGAGGGGTCTCAGCAAGCGCGGTTACAGAAGCAGATAGCATTGGTTAGTTTAAACAGATTTTTACATTCATTGGGGAAGATATCTATACGGGGGGGGTCTAAAGGCTGGGGGGTAATGACCATTACCTAATATGGGCTGCGGATGGTCCGGTAATGACCATTACCTAATATGGGCTGCGGATGGTCTGGTATAGCGCATCCTGCAACTCTTGCAAATTCCTTAGCTCAGGGTCAGTTCTTATCGGGTAGCCCAGTTCCTTGGTCTGAAGTCAGCTTGTTCTGTTTTATCTATCTGGGGCTGCTTTTTGTAACAGCTTAATTTCCAGAACACAGGAAGGAGGGGAACATCATGATTTGTGCATTCCCAGGAGGAAAAATTTCTCTCACATTCCCCCCTTTTTATTTTTGTAAATCTCTATTCCTAGAGATCAGCATGTCTATTTTGAGGATCTTCTAATAAAGTATATTGTTGTCTGATGAGCATCAGCTTTACATTTCCAATCTGGTTTTGTAACAAGTTTACTATTTTATTTAGTATGTATGGCCCTATGGTTATTATCAAGATGAATATAATTAAGGGTCCTGTTAGGGCCAATAACAAGGTGGTGAACCAGGGAGACTGGCTGAACCAGGACTCAAATAAGCCTTGTTGAGTTTCTCGTTCTCTCTGTCTTTTTTGTAGACGTTCTCTCAACCTAGCCATAGATTTTTTAACCACTCCTGAATGATCTGCATAAAAGCAGCATTCTTTTTTTAAGGCTGCGCATAGACCCCCTTCTTTCATGAATAACAGATCTAATCCTCGTCTATTTTGTAGTACTACTTCTGACAGAGATGTTAAGGAGGTCTGGAGGGCCACTACAGACCTTTCTATTTCTTTGAAATCTTGGTCAATAGCAGTTTGTAATTTGCTCATGTAATGTGAGCTTTGAATTAGTGCTGCCGTCCCTGTTCCTACCCCAGTAGCAACTCCCAATCCAGCAAGGACAGCCACAGTCAAGGATATTGGTTTTTGTTGGTACCTGGTTTTGTGTTCTATCATATCTTTAAATGATTTACTTTGGTGGTATATTATCCGAGGAAATATTTTTACCATGACACAATAGTGAGCTGAATTATTAAATACCTGAGTAGAGACACAGGGGGTGATCCCAGTGTTACATGCCCAATGGGTTCCTTGGGGTGGAATTAAGTATGTCGTTGAGGTGGGGATGTTATGAACATATAAACACAAAGTCCTTTTGATGTCATTTGGGGGGTTTCCTATACAGACTCCTTTTCCAGTAACCTCAGGAAGAGTGAGTTTATGGCTGGTACTCCAATCACAAGTAGTACTGGTAGTGACATTGTAGGTATTATTTACAGCAATACCTTCATAGTAAGGTGGAGAGGCCGAGAGGCAGAGCCAGCAAGACTGAGTCAGGTCACCTTGAGTATAGTTTAGGACAAAATAGGCTCCCAGAATTAGGTTGTACAATCTCGAAACAATAGGCAAAGATGTCTTAGTGGTCGAAAAGAGTGAGGAGGGAGCTTGGGTCGATTGAGTCACAGTCACATTGTTGAGTGTTTGTAGTTTATCTAGGGGTCGAGGCGTAGGTTTGGGTTGAACCCCTGGGTTGATAATAGGGTTGGGCCCTACGCCAATTATCTGGTTAGGTATTTTTTCCTTTTTTATAAGTATTAAACTACCTATAGTGTCTCTTTCCCAAAACCTAACGCCCCATATTCGACCTACCGTCCAGCCAGGGTCAGTAGGAGTGATAACTTTGAAAGCTAGATAGCATGTAGTTCGGCTAGAGCCCCAATAAGGGTAGGTCGTTGGAGGGGATTGACAACCAGTAGGACTCCATTTCCATTGGAGTTTTGTGTCAGGGGAGTCAGGCTTCCAACCTGTAGCTAGTGTCTCACAGCCCCAGTAAGCACAATAATATTGTCCTGGCTTATTGCAATAACCTTTGCCGGGGTTAGAGGCGGGACACATATAAATGTGAAGTTTCCAACAATAATGGTGTTCATCATAAGGGGAAGAGAGAAAACCACAAGGGTGGATCCTAAAATCAGGCGACCCAGATCCCTCCCAGGCTAGTAAAATTTTGCCATCTTCCCATCGAGACATTGTCCATCTCCAGGGTTGATGTGGGTTATCAGTTCCCTGGGACGGGGGAATCCCCATCATCCCCACCCATAGCCACACGACGAACTCGTAACCTGAGGGGGTTATCAGTCTTTTCCAGTTTCCATTGAGACCCCGGCGACGGAGATGTCGGCTTGAGGTGAGATGCATGGATCCAAGACGTGATGCCATCAACCTTAACTGCTGTGGGGGTAGTTAGAAGTACCTGGTAGGGTCCTTTCCAGCGAGGTTCTAGAGTTTGTATCTGATGGCGATGAACATAGACAAAATCTCCTACATTGTACCGATGGGGTGTGAGTCCGTCGCTTGGCTGGTAGGCCGAGGAGAGTTGACGCCACAGGATCTTTTGAATCTGGTCCAGAGCCTGGAGTCTATCAATTAAGAAAGTATGAGGTAAATGGGCGCCCTTAGGTAGAGGGTTAAGGTCTCGGATTGGGGGAGGAGTTCCATACATAATCTCAAAAGGAGTCAAGTTAGGTGGCTGGGAGAAAGGGGTGTTTCTAGCCCTAAACAAGGCATAAGGTAGGAGCATAGTCCAATCTTTAGAGCCAGTCTCTTTGACTAATTTTGTTAAGGTCTCCTTAATTGTTTTATTTATTTTTTCTACCTGTCCTGAGCTCTGGGGTCTATAAGCACAATGAAGTTTCCAATCAATCCCCAATATCTTGGCCAATCCCTGACTTACTTGAGCCACAAATGCCGGTCCATTGTCAGACCCGATTACCTTTGGCAGGCCAAAACGAGGAAAGATTTCTTTCATCAATTTTTTTGTTACCGTTTGTGTAGTTTTCTTCTTGGTAGGGAAAGCTTCGGTCCATCCTGAAAAGGTGTCTACAAAGACTAATAAATACTTAAGTCCATATTTGGCAGGTTTTACTTCAGTAAAATCTACTTTCCAAAATTGTCCCGGTCTGGTTCCTCGTAATCTTTTTTCCCTGGTGGTTTTTGTAGGAAAGGCATTGACAATTTGGCAAATTTTGCAATCTGAGGCGACTTGTTCTGCCAGTGTTTTAATTTGGGAGGGAGACAGTTGATTCTCCGTTGGTAAATTCCTGGCTAATAAGCACAGTTTTTTTGTCCCCAGATGGGTTAACTTATGAGCTTGTTGGAAGTAGGTTAAAAGTTCAGTTTTTCCTATCTTGGGAGATTGGGGAGGCTCATCTGGATGTGTTTCAGGCGGAGCATTGACCTCCAGGAGCAAAGTGGTAGGGGCACTTAAGGCTGCCTGTTTTGCAGTCTTATCTGCATGATTGTTTCCCAGTATTATGGGACTGGTGCCCTTCTGGTGGCTGTTGCAGTGTACTATAGCTAACTTTTGTGGCAACATGATAGCTGTTAAGAGTCTTAGAATCTCCATTTTATTTTTAACTTCTTTGCCCGCAGAGGTTAAAAGTCCTCTCTGTTGATAAATAGCTCCATGAATATGTGCCGTAGCGAAAGCATATCGGCTATCAGTATAAATAGTGGCCCCTTTTCCCCGTGCCAACTCTAAAGCCTTTGTAAGGGCAATTAATTCTGCTCTCTGTGCAGATGTACCTTCTCTTAGTCCTGCTGACCAAATAACTTGAGTCCCATCTGTAACCGCGGCCCCCGCGTGTCTCTTACCTTCTAGTAAGAAACTGCTACCGTCAGTGAACCAGGTTACTTCTGCGTCAGGAAGTGGCTGGTCTGTCAGGTCTCGGCGAATTTCAATTTCTTCCGCCAGGATTTTTTGACAAGTATGTAAGATTGGCTCTGATGTCTCTTCAGGTAGCAGAGTGGCCGGGTTGAGGGTGGTTGGAAGTCCAAATGTGATTTGATCCTTATTTAGCAGCAGGCTTTGGTAGTGGGTAATTCTGGCATTAGAGAGCCACCTATCTGGAGGCTGACGAATAACACTCTCCAGCGTGTGTGGGGCTACTATAGTCAACTTTTGTCCCAAAGTCAGTTTATCTGCATCCTTAGTTAGGATGGCTGCTGCAGTGATAGCCTTTAGACAGTGAGGCCATCCATTAGCCACTGGATCTAATTTTTTTGACAAGTAGGCCACAGGGCGCTTCCATGGGCCAAAGGCCTGAGTTAGTACCCCGCGAGCTATCCCCCGTTTTTCCTCAATATAGAGGGTGAAGGGTTTTTCTACATTGGGGAGAGCCAATGCAGGGGCAGACAGAAGGGCCTTTTTAATATCGTCAAAGGCTCATTGTTGATCTGCGCCCCAGATGAAAGAGGTATCCCCCTTTAGAAGAGGATATAGGGGAGCGGCTAGGGAGGCAAAATCTGGGATCCACAAACGACAAAACCCAGCAGTCCCCAAAAATTCCCGCAGTTGTTTTTTACTCGTGGGTGGGGGAATTTGAGTAACTGTTTTCTTTCTAGCTTCAGTGAGCCACCGCTTTCCATCCTTGAGAGTGTATCCTAGGAAGACAACCTCTTTTTGGCAAATTTGGGCCTTTTTAGCAGAGGCTCGATATCCCAACCTAGCTAACTCTTGTAACAATTCTCGAGTCCCATACATACAGTCTAGTTCAGAATCCGCGGCCAGCAAAAGATCGTCGACGTACTGGAGCAGGGTCACGGCAGGATGTTGGACTCGGAAAGTTGCCAGGTCCTTATGGAGAGCCTCATCAAAGATAGTGGGGGAGTTCTTAAATCCTTGGGGGAGCCGTGTCCAAGTCAATTGTCCTGACATCCCAGTGTCAGGGTCTGTCCATTCAAAGGCAAACAGAGGTTGACTATCTTTATGTAGAGACAAACAAAAGAAAGCATCTTTTAGGTCTAGGACTGTATACCAAGTCTTTTTGGGACCCAGGGTACTAAGCAAATTGTATGGATTAGGCACCGTAGGGTGTATGTCTTCCACCCTGTTGTTTACCTCTCTTAGGTCTTGCACGGGTCTGTAATCTTCTGTTCCCAGCTTTTTGACCGGTAACAAAGGCGTATTCCAAGCCGAACGACATGGTATGAGCACCCCCAATTTGAGAAACTTTTGTATATGTTTTTTTATCCCTTTGTGAGCCTCTTTGTTAATATAATATTGTTTGATGCGGACCGGCGAGGCAGAGGCCTTTAGAGAAATTACCACGGGGGGCTGTAGTGTGGCCAGCCCCAATCCAGCAGTTTCAGCCCAGGAACCAGGAAACTCTGTTAACCAATCTTGGGGTATGGTTTGTGCCATAGGCTGACTATAGAGTTGGTATTCATCCTCAGCTGCTAGCGTGAGCATGGTCACCATAGGTTGACTCACCAGGGGGTTAAGAAATGTCACTTGGGGTCCCTGAGGCTCAAACGTTATTCTGGCTCTCAATTTGGTTAATAAATCTCTTCCCATGAGGGGTGCCGGACATTCTGGAATTACCAGAAAGGAGTGTTGAACTCTTCCTTTACCCAAATCCATAGTTCTTTTGGTAGTCCATGCCCTAAATTTGCTCCCATTAGCCCCTTGAACTAGAGACCTTTTAGAGGAGAGAGGTCCTAATGGGGCTTGGAGAGCGGAAAAGACAGCTCCCGTATCTACTTCAAAATCAATTGGGGTCCCCTCCACATTAAAGGTTACCCTGAGCTCGGGGAGGGGATCCGAGCCCCGTCCCCTCTAGTCTTCTTCTTCTAAGGCTAGTACATTAGGCTGTTGGTGTTGTTGAGTCTCCAAAGCCTGTCTTTGTCTTTTTTCTTTTTCTCTCCTTTTTTTAAGCTTGAGACATTGCCTCATGTGATGTCCTTGTTCCTTGCAATATGCACATTGGTTGGGGTCTAGAGGTGGACGACGTGGCTTATCCTCATCTATCCCTCCCTGAATTTCCTTTACAACTGTGGCCAAGATCTTTGTTAATTTCTTATTTTTCTTTCTATCTCTAATCAGTTCTTCTTTCTTTCTTTCTCTTTCTTTTCTCTGTTCCCTTTCTTCCTCTGTCTCCCTTTTATAATACACTTTATCAGCTTCCTTCACTAAATCCCTTAGGGTTAAATCTTGTAACCCATCAAGCCGTTGGAGCTTGCGTCTAATGTCTGGGGCCGACTGTCCTATAAAGGCCATGGCAACTGATGCTCATTGCCCCTCATCCTGAGGGTCAAAGGGTGTGTATCTACGGTACGCTTCCATTAGCCTTTCTAGAAACATTGAGGGTGACTCAGTAGGCCCTTGAAGAATTTCTCTTACCTTAGCCAAATTCGTAGGCCGTCTAGCGGCCACCTGGAGACCCGCCACTAGAGTCTGGCGATAGATGGTCAGATGCTCCCTACCTGCCAGAGTATTGGGGTCCCAATTAGGGCGGCGCAGTGGGAAGAAGTCATCGATGAGATTAGGGAGCTGGGTAGGTCTTCCATCTTGTCCTGGTACTAGCTTTCTGGCCTCTAGGAGAATTCGATCCTTTTCTTCGGTAGTGAACAAGGTTCCCAGTAACTGCTGGCAATCGTCCCAGGTAGGCTGGTGGGAAAACATAAGAGACTCCACCAACCCAGTTAACCTAGAGGGGTCCTCAGAGAAAGGGGGGTTATTATTTTTCCAGTTATATAAATCGGAGGAGGAAAAGGGCCAGTACTGGAGTGCTGGCATCTCCCCTCCTTCCCCATCTTCCAGCATGGGTCCATGTGGTCTGAGGGGGAGAGTAACTGCTACTCCATCTTGAGGGCCCAGGGCTCGTCGGCTCCGGGTGCCCTGGGCCGGTCCAGAGTCCGCAACCTCGACCAACGGGTCCTGTGGAGGCAATTCAGAAGCCGGGGACAAAGAAGGCGAGGTAGGAGGAGAAACTAGAGGAGAAGCAGCGGCCGCGGCTGGAGCAGAGAGTGAAGGGGGGTAAGGGGGGGCGGTGCAGCAGAGTCCAATAGAATCAGATCGGCCTGTGACTCGGGTAAAACTGGAGGAGGAAGGGGAGGGTAGAGATTAGGTATCACAGGCTGAGCTTTTGCAGGTAAAAGAGTAACAGATTCGGATAAAGCCGGAGGTAAAAACATTCTTACCCACTTGGGGGGGTTTTCACATAAGTCTTGCCATACCATGATGTAAGGTTGTTGGTCGGGGTGTCCCTGCTGTCCGGGACGGAAGACTATAGCTTTAACTGCCTGAACGAGGGGAAGATGGAAAGTTCCCTCTGGAGGCCAGCCCACTTGAAAGGAGGGACACTCCGACGAACAGAAAGTCTGCCATTTACCCTTTTTAATAACCAAAGAAAGATTATGAGCTCTCTCTTTCACCTCTGACCAATGGTCCAGTGTGAAAGAGAGGGGTGTGGATTCCGTTTGTCCCATGGTGGATGCTGTGGAACCAAAGAGGTTAGTGGCGCCAAACAAACACAAACAGACAACCAGTACAATCAAGACAATAGACAAATGCCGGCGTACCCGACTTCCCCAGAAGAGGAAGTAAACTGAATCTGATGGGCGGCGAATGGTGACCGCACCAAAGACAAAAGAAAAATCCTGAATCGGTGAATCCACCGCTGACCGGTCCGTCAGACCGAAAGTATCCTGGGGCGTCCCCCAAGGAAAGTGGCCTGTGACTTAAATAAGCCAAGCGGATCAAGAAGCTCACGCTCCTTGAGACCAACCACACTGAGTTCCAAGAAGCTAGGATCCAAGCACAACAAAGATCAAAAGAACAAAGAACAAGAAATGAAAACGGCCGTACTCACCCAGAGAGGCAGCTGTTGGGGTCGCCTTCCAGCGCAGGGGGCAATCCCCGATCTCGCTGGGGCCTCCAAAATGTTAGGGTCGGGACGCCCGCTGCGTGAAAGAAGACTCCAAGAAGCTTTCTCTCATGCAAAAGGCAAAGGGCTTTTATTTTCCAAGCATGCGTGGGGCACACTGAACACGCAGGAACAGTGGGCCCCGAGGCCTGCCTGTGCAGGGCTTATATGTCTATAGAACAAAGGGAGGAGGGGTCTCAGCAAGCGCGGTTATAGAAGCAGATAGCATTGGTTAGTTTAAACAGATTTTTACATTCATTGGGGAAGATATCTATATGGGGGGGGGTCTAAAGGCTGGGGGGTAATGACCATTACCTAATATGGGCTGCGGATGGTCCGGTAATGACCATTACCTAATATGGGCTGCGGATGGTCCGGTATAGCGCATCCTGCAACTCTTACAAATTCCTTAGCTCAGGGTCAGTTCTTATCGGGTAGCCCAGTTCCTTGGTCTGAAGTCAGCTTGTTCTGTTTTATCTATCTGGGGCTGCTTTTTGTAACAGCTTAATTTCCAGAACACAGGAAGGAGGGAAACATCATGATTTGTGCATTCCCAGGAGGAAAAATTTCTCTCACAGTATAACTCCATTAAATGAAATATCCAGGGTTGGTAATTCCTAAGCTTTCTGAGAAGTGAACAACTAGTAACTTTTTTGTAAGAAATAAGCTCCTAATAGGACCAGAATATGGAGTTATGCCTGGATCATTTCTTTTGAAGTTTTCACTTGGATCCTTGTCAAAATTCTGGAAAAATAAACAACAAAGTAGACCGTAGATGAGTAGCAAGAGAAAAAAATTCTTAATGTTTTATCGATGTTTGTTAATTTAGTATATTTAGAGATAGTGGTTAGGGACCAAAAGTAATTAATATTTACTCAGTGTTAACTATGTGTCAGGCACTAGGCTAAAATTTTATATATTAATCTCTTTATTTTTACACTTGTAAATCTTTGGTCACAAGTAACAGAGATTCAATTAAGCTGAAGGAAATAAGAAGAAGTACTGGTTTAACTGGAAAGTCTACAGGGCCGCGCTAGCTGCTCACACAACAGGGACCATGTGTTTAAAAAAAGACATTAGGAATTTAGGGCTGGGAATGTGGCCTAGCACAGAGGGGTTGACAACTTCAGTGGTGCTGCAGCCCTCAAAGCATCCACTGCTCTGTAAATAACCTGTAATAAACTCAGTACTTGCCAAGCTGATGTTGTCTGAGTTATTCTTTGGTCTGTCAGCCCCATCTCAGTTTGGAGGCAGATATTTAGTTTATGTCTCTCTAGGAAATTCATGCAAGAGCTGGGATTACAAATGTGTGTCCCTGGTGCCCAGCTAGCTTTTCTTTTTCTGGTGCTGGAGTGGAACCCAAGCCTGCCTGGTATGTGCTAGGCAATTGTTCTACAACTGAGCTGCACTCCAGCCCTTATTATTTTTATCCTGTCTGACAATCTTCAACGTTTAATTGGTATGTTTACTACATTTACATTCATTGTAAATTATTGACTTGTTTGATTTAGGAATAGTCTTTGTTTTCTCCTTTTCTTCTCTATTTTTCATTCCTCTTTTTCCTTTCCTGTCTTTTTTGAACATTTTTAGGATTCCATTTTATTTTTGACTTTTTTGCATTTTTAGCAAATGCTCTAGTTATTACAATATACACAACTAACTTTTGTTTTTCTTTTTTTCTTTCTTACTTTGTGGTGCTGGGGATCAAACCCAGTACTTTATACATGCAAGGCAAGAACTCTACCACTGAGCCACATCCCCAGCCCACAACTGTTAAAACCATATTTTTCAATATTTTAACATTTCAAGTAGAATTTAGAAAATTTGTAATCTCATAGATCTTCCTTCCCTATTTTGTTGCAGTTGTCTTATTCACTATATCCATATAAATTGAAAACCTCTTAATAAGATAATAGTATGATTTTTCTTTCCAATGTCAAACGTATTTTAAAGAACCTAATATGAGAATGATGCTTGTATCTATTGTATTTACAAGATGTTTACCACTTTTGTTGCTCTTACTTCATATTTGATGGTGTGAGTTTCTTTCTAGTCTGATTTCACTTCTGTGTGAAGAACATCCTTCAGCAATTATCTTAGAGTACATCTCTTAATTTGAGTTTCTAAAAAGTCTGAGAATGTTTTTTATTTTGTATCTTTATGTAATTCCTGAAAGATATTTCCACTGCATATTAAATTTTGAGATGATAGTTATTTTCTGCCAATGTTTTGAACATGTTGTACTTCTGGTCTCCCTGCTTTCTGGCAAAAAAATAAATCAATCTAATCATTGGAGTCCTATATGCAATGCGTCAATCTTCTCTGGTTGCTTTTAAGATATTTTTCTACATTGGTGGTCGGTAGTTTGATTATTATGAGTTTGTGCATGGATTTCTTTATGGTTATTCTGAGGGCATTTGATAAACTTCTTGAAGTTGTTGGTTTACATCTTTCACAAAACTAGGGAAGTTTTTAGCTATTTCTGAGAGTGTAGTGGCAAGAACGTTTGATCTTCTGGCATTATCCCACAGTTGTCTGAGGCCGTGTTAATTTTTTTCCTAATTTTTTTCTCTGTGTGGTTTAGATTATACCAATATTGCTTGCTTTGCCTTTTGCCCTATGGTTCAATATGATTTACTGTTGCTAATCTTGAATTTATTTAAACTTGTGATATACTGTTCATTCTGGAGCTTTGGCTTTAATTTTGATTTTTACAAATCGTACAGTGGCACAGCACCTGCCTGGCAAGCACAAGGTCCTGATTTCGATTCCCAGTACCAAAACAAAACAAAACAAAACAAAAACAAGTAAACAAACAAACAAAAAACAAATTATAGCATTAAAATATTATTTGTCTTGGTTATTGAGTATAAATTTAAATTTTGTGGATGACATGACCACCTCACCTATGTCTCCCTAGACCTGGTCTAATTGGATAATTTATATTGATCTATAGTATCTTCAAATTTATTGACACTTTGCAAGGGGAGATTGAGACAAGGTTTTGCTATGTAGTGCATACTGGCTTTGAACTCACTATGTAGCCCAGGCTGGCCTTGAATTCTCAGTGATCCTTCTGCCTCAGATTCCTGAGTGCTGAGATTGCAGGCATGCATCACCACATCTGCCTGAGACTTTTCTCTATCATCTCCATCTGCTATTGAGCCCCTTCAGTAACTTATAAATTTTGGTTCTTTTATTTTTTAATTCTAATAATCTCCATTTGGTTTTTCTTTATGTCATCTATTTCTTTGCTGAAATTTTAACTTTCAGTTAATTTCCAGGTATTAGCACTTACTTACTCCAGAGGAGTTTTAGATTAAGATAACGAGTGCTGGTGAGGATGTGGTGAAAAGGGAATTCTTGTACACTGTGGGTAACAGTGTAAGTTAGTACAGCCATTATGGTCAACAGTATGGAAGTTCCTCAAAAATATTAAAATATAGAACTGCCACATGAATCAGCAATCCCATTCCTGGATATACATTAAAGGAAATGAAATCAATATGTTGAAAAGATGTCAGCTCCCATGTTTATTGCAACACTATTCACATGGAAACAACCTATATCCATCAACCAATGAATTATGAAAATGTACATACACACAATGGAATATTATTCAGTCATAAAGAAAAATGAAATCCTGTCATTTGCAACAACATATTTGGAACTGGATATCATTATGTCAAATGAAATAAGCCAGGCACAGAAAGAAAAGTACTGAACTCATACGAGGAACTCTAAAAAGTTGATCTCATAGTTGAGAGTAGAATGGTGGCTACCAGAGACCAGAGACAGCTGGAGGTAGGGAGAGATGGGTAACTAAATTACAGTTAAGAGCAAATTCTGGTGTGTCATTGTATAGTAAGATGTCAATAGAGAGCAATGTACTGTGCATTTCAAAAACAAAGAGTTTTGAAGGATTTCACCATAATAACATGATAAATGTTTGAGGTCATATATATGTTTAATGTGATTTAAACTTTACATAATATATGCATGTATTGAAACACCATGTTAAGCCATTCATATGTACAATTTTTTATGTTTTTGTGTGTCAGTTAAAATTAATTTAAATAAAAATTTGAAAAGGAACCAGTGTTGCGGTCATGAATTTCTTTAGGTGTTCTTTGTTATGGAAAAATATTTATTTCTCTATCAATTTTGAATGGCAGTTTTGCAGGATATATTAATCTGGATTGAAAGTTGTTTTCTTGTATGGCTTGAAGAACTTCACTTGAAGCTCTCTTGGACTTTAAGGTTTCTGTTGAGAAAACTGCTCTTATTCTGATAGATTTGCCTTTAAAAGTTACTTCATGTTTTTCTCTAACAGCTTCTGGTGGTCATTCTTTGTGCTTAATTTCTGGGATTTTGACTGTGCTGTGTTGTGGACAAGTTCTTTTCTGTTTATGGCTACTTAAGATTTATATGACTTGTTTACCTGGAAGTTGAATTCTTTCCCTAGATTTGGAAAAATTTCTGCTATGATTTCAATGAATAAATTACTTCTACTTTTTGTGTCATCTTCTAATATTTCCTTGACTCGTATAATTCTTATGTTAGATTTTTTTTGAGTCATTTAGCAGGTACTGGATCCACTTTCCAAGGTATCTTATTTTTAGGGTAGGGTATCATTGAGTACATGATCTACTACATCAACTTCATCTTCTAGTTCTGATTCCTTCTCTTCACACTGGTTGTTTTTACTGTCCATGCTTTCAATAGAATTTTTTATATCCTAGATACCTGCTTGATTTCTTTTTCATGATTTATAAATATTTACTGAAATGGTCATTCATAAATTATATCATCTTGTTTAATTCAATCAACTTTTTATGTCTGTTTAAGCTTGTTGAACATTTTGTCAATTAGATCCTATGTCTGTTTAATTATATCCTCTTTGAGGTCACTGAATATCTCATGGAATAGAGCCTGGGAACTTGATTGTAGTGGCACACTCATCATGCTGTCAAATGATCAATTAAGAAAACTTTCATGGGCCGGTGAGATAGCTCAGCGGCATAAGCGCCTGCCTGGCAAGCGCGAGGTCCTGAGTTCGACTCCCGGGACCCACATACAAAAAAAGGGCCAGTGATATCGCTCAGTGGCACGGGCGCCTGCTGGTGCACGAGGTCCTGAGGTCAACCCCCGGTACCCACAAAAAAAAAAAAAAAGATAACTTTCATAAAGTTGGGGGTGTAAGGGAAGGTAATAGGGGGATGGATATGATGAAAGTATGTTACATACATGTGTGAAAACACTTGTAAAATTAATAAGCACTAATAAAATATATTAAAAATAAAATAGTTTTAGAATTTTTAAAAAGAATTAAGTTTAAAGGTTAGTGAAGAATAAAGAAGCATTTCAAGTTTAAAACATTTTATTAACATTTTTCTTTAATCAAGTAAAAATGTAGTTTCATGTAGTTGGTTAAGAAAAATAGCAAACCCCAGCAACTTTTCTCCTATTTCCCCTACTCCAAAAGAACTGCTTTCCACTCTCCAATTATTTTAGTATTTACTTTCATATCTCTCTCAGAATAAAAATTTTAAATTGCTGTTTCAAAATTTTTAATTTTTTTGTATTATCTGTAAACTTCCCAGTACAGAAGCTGAAGATCTAACTATTCCTGTACCATTATGTATCATTTCTGTACCACAACCACCACTACCCCCACCCCCTCATATTTTCCTTTCTCTCATATTCCCAATATACTTTTATTGAAATTTTTGATCTCTATCTAGCTTTTTCATTATTATGACTAAACACTATTTATAGCTAATCCATAGAATAGAATATGATTAATTTTACCTACTGTGCATCTTGTTTTTATTCCCTAAAGGTAACAGATGCCTTTTGTATTGCTTTGATCAATTGGTTCCAATTCAGTGTGCAGACTACTGATTTAATTTTTACCTCTTCTCCAGTTTTCCAAATCTCCTCTGAATGTGTTCACTTATCTATTAATTTTAAAGTAGTATCACCTGGAAACTTCTGGCAGTTCTGATCTGGACTTATTGCCTTCTATATCTAAGTGCCTAGTTGTCTTTTTTCCTCAGTATTCCCTGTTTCTATTTATCTTGATTTTCTTCGTTATCATGAAACCCATTTACCTGTAGCTTCCCAGGAAAGAGGGTATATATGTGAGCTTTTGAGACCTTACATATTTAAAATTTCTCAATTTGCCTTCATATTTTATAACTTAGATATAGAATATCAGGTTTATAAGATCCTGTTTTAATTCCAGAGGTTCTGAAATTTCCTGATGATGCCCCTAGGCAAAAGTCTTATCTCCATGCATCATAGTGGGTATTCTTGGTGGACCCTTTCAGGGTTTAAGTTCAGTTTTTAGAGTTATGAGGGAATCTTTTCAATCATTTCATAAATAAGTTTCTTTTTTTTCATAAATAAATTTCTTCCCAGTGTTTTATCTTCACTTTTGGGACCAACAACATTTAACTTTTACTTTTTTTTCTTTTTACATCCCATTCTCACCCCTCTCTACATTGCTTGGTCCCCATTCTATTTGCAAAAAAAACTCTGTCTCTCTAATTCCTGTTATCAATCTTTATTTTGCACCTTAGTTTATATAAAATTTGGATTTCTCATATAAGAGAAACCATGCAATATTTAAGCTTCACTTAACATTATGTTACCAAGGTGCATTCATTTTCCCACAAATAACTCAAGTTTATCCTTCTTTACGACAGAGTTGTATTCAATTGTTGATAAATACAACATTTTCTTTATTCATCTGTGGATGGACATATAGGCCCCTTCTAAGATTTAGCTATTGTGAGTTGTGCTGCTATAAACATGGGTATGTATATATCACTGTAATATGATGTCTTTAACTCTTTTGGAAAGATACCTAGAAGAGGAATATCTGGGTAGAATGGGATTTCTATTTTAGTTTTTTGAGGAATCTCCGTACTGGTTTCCATAGTCATTATACTAGATTACATTCCCACCAACAATGTAGAAGTCTTCCTTTTCCCCCACAGCCTTGCCAGTATTTGTTACAGATATTCCTTGTTTAACAACCCACCTGTTTAATGACTGTTCGGACTTATGACTGAGGCACACTGTTAGGACTTATGACCTGCCACTCTGACTTATAGCCCATCTTTTTTTTTTTTTTTTGTGGGTACCGGGGGTCGACCTCAGGACCTCACGCGCCAGCAGGCGCCCGTGCCGCTGAGCGATATCACCGGCCCTTTTTTCGTATGTGGGTTCCGGGAGTCGAACTCGGGCCCTTGCGCTTGCCAGGCAGGCGCTTACGCCGCTGAGCCATCTTACCAGCCCAACCCATCTTTTTTTGGATACAGTTCTGTACATCTTGTTTATAGAGCCTCAATGTATACAGTACACCTTGTTTATACAGTACTGTAATTTTTTGCTGATTATACTGTACAGTAAAGTACTGTAGTTTCATGTTTTGTTGTACATTACACTACTGCATGTAAGAGTGATGCAAATAAAAGTCATCAAGTTGAAGTTTCCTTTGAGCATTTCTTTGTTCTGAATATTGTAATGTACATACTATATACACTTCCTCATTTAGTGCCAACTCATTTAATGACCTAGTGGCAGGAACAGAGTTCAGTCATTAAATGAGGAGTGTGTATTTGATTTCTTTATGATAGCCATTCTTTCTGGAGTATGATAGAATCTCAGTGTTGTTTTAATTTGCATTTCCCTAATGGCCAGACATATCGAACATTTTTTCCCTGTACTTATTGGCTACTTGTACTTCTTCTTTTGAGAAATGTCTATTTTAGTTGCCAATTTTTTGACTGAGTCACTTATTTCAGGGGTTGGATTTGTTTTTGTGTTCTTTGTAAATATTAGTTCTCTATTAGAGGAGTAGCAAGCAAATTTTTTTTTCTGATTCTGTAGGTTCTTTCTTCACCCACTTGGTTGTTTCCTTTGCTGTGCAGAAACTTTTTGATTTGATACAATCCCATTTGTTGGTTTTTGATGTTATTTCTTATGCAATTGCATTGACATTGGTCTTTTCTTTCCCTTTTTGGTAAAATTGGCTGTTTGTCTATTTTGTTTATTCTTTTGAAGAACCAGCTTTTAGATTCATTGATTCTTTGTATTTTTTAAATCTCGATTCATTAATTTCTGCTATGATCTTTGTAATTTCCTTCCTTGTACTAGCTTTGGATTTGGATTGTTATTTTTCTAGGACTATGAGGTTTATCATTAGGTTATTTACTTGAGTTCACTCTGTTTTTCTAATGTAGACAGTTACAGCTATTATGTCCCATACATTCTGGTATCTTGTACTGGCATTATGGCTTAATTCTAGGAATGGTCTAAATATTTTTCCTATATCCAATTTTTATTTCTCAGTAATACAAACTAAAAGCCTGCAAAAGTTTTTTCATATGTTTCTTTACTCAGTTTTTTATTTTGTGAAAATAAATGCAGTCTCGCCTGTGAGGAACTGTCTAATTTCTTCCTTGATTTCTTCTGTGAATCACTGATTAGTCAAGAGGGTATTGTTTAATCTTCATGTGTTTGCATAAAATCTGTGATTTCCTTCCCATTGATATCCAGTTTCACTGTACTGTCATCTAATATGATGGATAATTTTGATTCTTTTGCATTTATTACAGTATGTTTTATGGACTAGCATGTGATCTATTTTGAAGAAAGTTCCATAAGCTGCTGAGAACAATGTTTATTCTGTTGTCATTAGGTGGGACACCCTATGGATATGTATTAAAATTCCATTTCTTCAAAAGTGTAATTCAATTGTTATTTCTTTATTATTTGACTAGTTGAGCTCTTCATGATAATGGGGTGTTGAAGTCCCCCACTGTAACTGTGTTGATGTTTATCTGATCTTTTATGTCCTGTAGTGTTTGTTTTATGAAGTTGGGTGTGCCAGTGTTTGGTGCATATATATTTATAAATGTTACATTTTCTGTTGAATTGTTCCCTTAACCAATATGTACCAACCTTCTTTGCCCTTTGTGATCCATTTTGGCTTGAAGTCTACCTTCTTTGAAAATAGGATAGCTACTTCTGCTTTTTTTTTTTTCACACTCCTGTTGCATAGGATATTGTTTAGAATCTATGAATTTCTTTTTGGATTAAATGTGCTTCTTGTATACTGCATACCATAGAGTTTAGTTTTGAGATTCAATCTTCCAGTCTGTGTTTTTGATTGTGAAGTTGAGATCAGTCACATTAAGAGTTATTGCTGAAAGGTATTGACTTATTCCTGTCATTGCATTATTTTCCTGTTCCTTATTCCTTTTTCTTTTCCCTTCTGTTTAACTGTTTGCTCTACTTGGTGTATGCATTCCATTACACTTTTCAGTATCATTAGCTTCATCATGTCTTTCTTAGAATATCCCTGATAATTTTTTAGAGTACTGGTTTGGCAGTCATGAATTTTGTAAGGAGCTTTTCTCATTTCTCCATTAATTTTGAAAAATAATTTGGCAGGAAATAATCTTGGTTGGAATTTGTTATCTTTTAGGACTTGAAACACTTCACTCCATGGCTCCTGGCCTTTAAGTTTTGTGCTTAGACATGTATTGTAATTCTAAAGGGGTTAGACTTTAAAAGTGATTTGTTGCTGTTGTGTAACAGTTTTTAATATTCTGTCCTTGTGTTGGACTTCTGGGATTTTGACTATGATATGTTGTGAAGTCCTTTTCTAATCGTGGCTATTTGGGGTTCATTGTGCTTCACTGATCTGTATGTTAAATTCTTTCCACAAATTTGGAAAGTTTTATGCTCTTATTTCTGTAAGCAAGTTTTTTATGCCATTCATACTGTCTTCTGATTTTTCACTAATTCCAATTAATCTTAGATTAGTCTTATTTGTGTTATCTAGTGGCTGTTGGATATATTTTCTGTGTCATTTGTTGTTTTTAAGTTACCTCTTAGTATATGGTAACTAGTACAGCCCTATCTTCTAGTTTAGACACTTTGTCCTCAATATTGGTCACTACTGCTACCTATACTTTGAATAGAATTTTTAATCTGCTGGATTTCTGTTTTGTATTTTTCATGGACTTTAATCCTTTGCTAAACTGGTCATTCATGATTTGTTTCATTTTCTTTACATCTGCTAGCTTGTTATTAGTATATCTCTAAGGTCACTGATCTCTTTTTTTATTTTAAAGAGAAGAAAAAACAAAACAAATCAAAAAAAGAACAAATTTTCAAAACAACATAATATGAGGGTAACAATGGTTAATGCATTATGTATTATTATCTTTAAGTTAGTTATTCAGGATATCAGACATTAGCATTCAATTGTCCAAACATTATTGGCACAAACCTTACTCTTCAATGAACTAAGTAAAATTGGTAGTGTATCTATCTTAACCATCTTATATATATATACAATTTTTTTCCCTTTCCCTTCTTTCTTTTCCCTATTCCAGTCTCTCTTTCCTTTAGACCAGTTTCTTTTTGATTCATCATGTCTATTGTACATTTTGGATCTTATTTACTCTTTCAGTTTCTCATACTAGAGAGACAATACTATGCTTACACATGTGCTTCCGGTTTATTTCACTTATGAGTATTTTCTCGAGTTGCATCCATTTACCTATAAAAGTCTCCAGTTTATCCTTCTTTATGGCTGAATAGTACTCCATTGTATAAAAATACCACATCTTTCTTATCCATTCCTCAGTTGATGGGCATTTGGGTTGTTTCCAAGATCTGGCTATTACAAATTGTGCTGCTATAAACATGGGTGCACATATATCGCTGTGGTACGATGTTTTTAATTCTTCTGGGAAGATGCCCAGAAGGGGACTGATCTCTCTTTTTAATTAATTTTATTGGTACACTTTTGATATACATAATGATCACATTCATCGTAGGCAATTGTACCTGCACATAATATATCTTGATACTTCTTTTTTTCCATTCCCTTCCCCACCCTTCAACCCTTCTTTCCCTCCTTATTTATAAAAGCTTTGTTTCCATTTTTTCCTTCTATTCTCTTTTCTCTTTTTCCCTTCCATTTCTTCCCTCTCCCCCTCCCTTGTACCCCTTTGCATTTGAACATTTTCTTCCTCGTTCCCAGTATCTATCATCTATTTTAATCCTTATTATGCTTTCAGTTCCTCACACAAAGGAAACAATGTGATATTTAAGCATACGTGTTCTATTTATTTCACTTAAAAGTATGTTCTCAAAGTGCATCCATTTACCTGAAAATGCTTCAAGTTGATCCTTCTTTATGGCAGAGTAGTACTCCATTTTATATAAAAGCTACATTTTTAATATCCATTCATCCATTAGTGAGCATCTGGGCTGTCTCCAAGTTTTAGCTGTTACAAATTGATTTAACTAGAAGCATGGGAGTGCATATATTGCCATGGCATGATGCTTTTAACTCTTTCAGGAAGATACCAAGAAAGAAAATAATGGGTCAAATGGAACCTCAAATTTTAATTTTTGAGGAATCTCCATACTGATTTCCATATTCATTGTACCAATTTACACTCCCACCAACAGGGGAGAAGTGTTCATTTTTTCCCACAGCCTCGCCAGCATTTGCTATTGGTTGATTCCTTGATGGTAACCATTCTTTCTGGAGTGAGATGGAATCTCAATCTTTTGATTTTTGAGTGTTGACTTTGTATCATGGTACAGTACTGAAAGGTTACTAAATCTAAGAGTCTTGACATGATTGAGGATGGTGGAGTGGTGAACAGCTGAGAAATACCCTCTCTGAGATTTGGTGTCCAGATGCTGGAATATAGCAATATGAGGAAGAAAAGGAGGGAAGTGGGTCCCTGGTACCCAGCAAGGATCTGAAGCAAGAATTGAAGCCCATGGGGAGAACAAAAAGAGGGTTTTCAATGCAGAAGAAGGAGGTGGAAAGCGGTGCTTTCTCTCTGTGCCCTGGCTCCCTGTGCAGGAGAGGTGGCTAGAACCTGCAGGATCCGTTATTATTTCACCCTTTTCCTTTCTAATTGCATGGATTTGAGTCTTTCCTTTTTTTTGATAAGGTTTCCTAGGGGGTTGTCTATTTTATCTAAATTTTCAAAAACACCTACCCTTTGATTAGTTATATTGCTTTTTTAGTCTCAATTGCATTAATTTCTGCTCTGATCTTTATAATTTCTTCCCTCATATGAGCTTTGGGCTTGACTTGCTCTTCTTTTTCTAGAAGCATGAAGTTGAACATTAAGTTATTTATTTGAGTTTGCTCTCTTTTTCTCATGTGGAGATTCACCACTATAAATTTCCCTCATAGGACTGCTTTCATTGCATCCCATAAGTTCCAGTGTATTGTATTGGCATTATCATTTAACTGTAGTAACTGTCTAATTTCTTCTTTAATTTCATCTGTGCCCTGTTGGTTGTACAGAAGGGTGTTATTTAATTTTATGTGTTTATGTGCTTTGTGTGGTTTCCTTTGCCATTGATTTCCAATTTCATTGAACTATGATCTGATAATATCCATGGGATAATTTCAACTCCTGTGTTTACTTAAGCATGTTCTATGAGCTAAAACATGGCCTATTTTGGAGAACATCCCATGCATAGCTGAGAAGAATGTGTATTCTGATATTTTGGGGTGGAACACTCTGTAGATATCTACCAAGTCCATTTGTTCAAAGGTTTGTTTCAGCTCTGATATTTCTTTTTTTGATTGTTTTGTCTAGCTGATCTATTTGTGACTGTATTGAGGTCTTCCATTATAATTGTAATGTAATTGTATTAGAGCTTATTTGATTTTTTAGGTCCATTAATATTTGTTTTATACAGTTGGGTGCAATGGTATTTAATTAATATATTTATGATTGTTATCTCTTCCTCCTGGATTGTTTCCTTTACAAGGATGCAGTGACCTTCTTTGTCTCTCTTAATCAGTTTTGGGTTGAAATCCACTTTGCCTGCAAGTAGAATAGCTACCCCTGCTTTTTTCTGGGTTGCTTTTGCATTGAGTATTGTTTTCCATCCTTTGACACTCAGTCTATGAATTTCTTTTTGAGTTAAATGTGTTTCTTGTATGCAGCATATTTTAGGATCTTGTTTCTTGATCCATTCTGCCAATCTGTTTCTTTTGACTATTGAATTGAGACTGTTTATGCTTATGGTTATCACTGATATGTATTGACTTATCCTTGTCATATTATTTTCATGTCATTGGTTCCCTTTCTTTCACCTCTGTTTAATTGCTTGCCTTGTCTGGTGTATTCATCTATTGGGATTCATTGTTGATTTCATTGTGTTTTTCTAGAATATTTTTCCGAACATTTTGGAGTGCTGGTTTGTTGGTCATGAAATTCTTCAGGTGTTCTTCATCATGGAAGTACCTCATTCCTCCTTCATTCTTAAAAGATAACTTTGCGGGTTACATCAATCTGGATTGGAGGTTTCTTTCATTTAGGGCTTGAAATATTTCACTGCAAGCTCTCCTTGACATAAGAATTTGTGTTGAGAGAAGTCTGCTATAATTCTGATGGGCTTTTCTTCATAAGTCTTTTTTTTTCTGTAACAGCTTTTAATATTTTCTTATTGTGTTGCATTTCTAGAATCTTGTATATTGCATGGTTTGGTGTAGAGATTTTTTTGTCATGGCTAATTGGAGCTCTATAACCTTCACTTATCTGTATGTCAAATTATTTTTCCATGCTTGGGAAGTTTTCTACCATTACTTCTGTGAACAGGTTTTTTAATGTCATTTGCACTATGTCTTGCTTTTCCATTGACTCTGATCATTCTTTTGTTATTCTTCATTGTATCATTTAGCAGCTGTTGGATTGATTTTTTTGTGGTCCCTTGCTATTTTTAAGAAATATTGGGCCAGTGAGATGGCTCAGCGGCATAAGTGCCTGCCTGGCAAGCGCAGGAACTCCCGGAACCCACATAAAGGAAAAAAAGGGCCGGTGATATCAGTGGCATAAGCACTTGCTGGCAAGCATGAGGTCCTGAGGTGCACTCCCGGTACCCACATAAAAAAAAAATGTTTTCATGATTAGTAACTGCAATCCTGTCTTCTATATCTGATAATCTGTCCTCACATTGGTTCATTCTGCTTTGTATACTTTAAATAGAATTTTTAATCTCCTGGATATCTGTTTGAATCTGTTTCTTGGGTTCCATTTTTTCCTATATTGGACATTCATGATTTCTATCATTGTCCTAAGTTCCTCTTTTTTTTTTATTTGTATCTGCTCTAGATTCACTAACCATATCCTTTGTTATGGTCTTCATCTCTTACTTATCTGAGAAATTATTTCTAATTTGATTTTCTCTAGAGCCCCATTCATCTGCTTTGTTACTTCCACTTTTACCATTTTAGAGAGTTTGGGTGGGTGGCTTTTGATTTTTTCCACCTCACTGTGTCCTGGGTTGCCTTGGGAGAGCTGGAAGTCTGGGGTTGCATCTTGCTTCCATGTCTTCTCATTTTCTATATTTTTAAAATTTGTTTTCTGCATTGATGTTTGTAGATTGCTTATGGTAGGTAGCTTTGTTACTAGTATCACTAAATCCTTAGGAAATGAGTACTTTTCAGAAATGTCTTTTATGTGTAGCTGACTTTTGACTTTTGAGTTTGTCCCAAGATCCTGCCTCTTCAATTTTTTAAGGATAAGATCTTGTTGCCTATTTGGTCTAACACCTACTTCTTTGGTATTGGTTTATGGTATAGTTCATGACCCCCAGACCATCTCAGTATTGGTATAAAAGGAAGAACAACTGATCACAACTATGTTACCTTGGCTAAAGTAGTACAATCAGTAGTAACAATGTTATTAAGCACCATCTATAAAATGACAAACTTTTATACCTGTTAATTTCCCACTTTCAGCCGTAAGTACATGATTTATAAGTATGTAGCAAAATCTAAAAAAAAATCAGAAAATTATATACAGTGAATATCCCCTCAATAGGGCAATTTTACCTGCAGGGTAGAAAATTTAAAAGAGATAAGAGAAAAAAATAGAAAAATAAAAGAAGGGAAAGAGATTAGAAACAAGGATGAAGGATAAATGAATATTATCCAAGCCTTGGGAAACTAGTAAAGAAGTCAGGAAGGAAAGCAAGCAAGCAACCAAGCAAGAAAGATAAAAAACAAGAGCTAAACAAAATAAAAAGACTAAAAACTATATTCATGTGTATGAAAAACAAAAACAAACAAGAAAAAAATCAAAGAGAAAAAAGTTTTCTCTGTGATTTCAAGCTTGTGGTTAACTTCTGATGTCTACAGTTTTGTGGTAGTAAACTAGGAGAAAGGTAGTAAACAAAGGAGAAAGACAGAGCCCAGATCCATGCTGGATGATCCCAGAAGCCTGCAGTAGGAATCAGGCAGAGTGCTGATTGTGGTGCTCAAATCCACAGAAGTTCAGGCTGATCCTGGCATCTGGTTGTGGGGTTGGCCCTGAGTCATTCAGCCTATAACACTCTAGGTGTCTCTTGCTGTCCTGGCCATGGTTCCCTGACCCTGGATGTCTCCTGTGTTTGTGCTTTACCCAGTACCTGGGAGGCCTGAGAGAAAGCCCACCCATGCTCCAAGTCCCAGATTTAGTTGGCCTCTCCCTAAAATGTTGTCTGGCCAAGCACTCTCTCCAGGGGATGATTGGTCTGGAGTTACTCATCAGGTGTTGTAGTTCATAGTAATCAGTGCTCTGTTTTCACTGGTGCATTTCACCATGGAGGCCTCTAGAGTCACCTGCCCCCACTGCCTCTGTAGATTCAAGCATCCTCTCTCATGACATGAGCCAGGAGTCAGGGAGAAACTACAGTTTGCCATCTCCTTTTTCTGTGTTGAGTTCTTTCTCCTCACTTTCCCTGTGGGCTCCAATTCTCCGTTCAGATCTTCCTGGGGTCTCAGGGATTCACCTTCCTCCTTGTTTTCTTTCCCATGCTATTATATTCCAGTGTCTGTATTCTGAATCTCAGAGAGGCTGACCCCCTCTTGCTTAGTTCTCTTTGATCTTCCCAAGAGTCTCTGTGCCATTTTGAGCCAGTCATTTCACCTCTCTGTGTGCTTCCTTGTCTAAAAATTATTTCCTCTTCTGTAAAATGGGTTCATTATGCTTAGCTTACATATCTGCTGTGAAGTTCAAATGAGTTTACATGAGTTAAGCATGCAGAAAATATTGAGTGCTAACAGTGTATAAAAGCCTATTTACACAAATAATAGCAGAAAAATTTCCAAATATTGGAAAAAATTAAAGTACAGATAACAGAGGCATGTAGAACCCCAAATAGCAATATTCAAAATAGAACCTCTCCATATCACATCATAGTGAAAATACAAAAATCCAACATGGGGAGAGAATCTTAAAAGCTGTTAGAGAATATCAACAAATCAATTGTAAATCGCACTTCTCAACACAAACCTTAAAGGCCAGGAGAGCTTGGGGTAAAGTGTTTCAAGCCCAAAAAGATAACAACTTTCAACATATTCTACAAAACTTTCTTTCAAATTTGATGGAGAAATAAGGTATTTCCATGTTAAAGAGCACCTCAAGAAATTCATGACCACCAAGCCAGCACTACAAAAAATTCTCAAGGATATCCTAGAAAGACACAATGAAATCAACAATGGCAAAAATCTAATACAATGATCATACCAGTCAGGGCAAGCAGTTAAGCAGAAATGGTGAGGGACAGAAATCAGCAACAGAAAAATAATTCAATAAAAGGAATAATTCAGTAACATACAGTTACAACTCTCAATGTGAATGGTCTCAATTTCCCAATCAAAAGACACAGATTGACAGAGTGAATTAAGAAATAAAACCCAACAATATGTAGTATACACAGATACACTTAATCCAAAAAGAAATGCAGAGATTATTAATCAATGCATGGAAAAAAATATTCCAAGCCTTGAGAGCATAGAAAAAGGCAGGTTTAGCTATACTCATTTCAGACAAAGTGAATTTCAAGCCCACACTAATCAGAAGAAGAAAAGAAGTTCACTACATTTTGGTTAAGGGAACAATTCAATGGGAAGAGATAACAAATATAAACATATATGTACCAAACACTAGTGTACCAAACTTCACAAATCAAACACTACCGGACATAAAAAATTAGATAAAGACCAAGAGAATTATAATGGGGGACTGCAAACCCCACTGTCATAGACAGATCAACTCGAGAAAAAAATTGACAAAGAAATATCAGAGTTGAGCCAAACATTCTAACAAATGAACTTAATATATATCTAGAGTGCTCCATCTAAAAACAACCCAATGCATATTTCTGTCAATGGCATATGGGACTTTCTCCAAAATAGATAATGCACTAGCCCATAAAGCTTGCTTAAGTAATACAAAAGAATTGATACTATCCCATGCATATTATCAGATCATAGTGCAATGAAACTAGAAATCAATGGCAAAGGAAACAATAGAAATTATGCAAACACATGGAAATTAAACACTACATTCTTGACTTTTATTCTCCCTTGTTTGATTGGCTATCCCTTTTCTGTCTGGTTGAATGTCATCTTGTTTTGTTTTGTATTCTGTGATTATTTTTGTATTTGGGTTTTTTTCTCCCTCTTTTTCTATTCTCCAAGAACTTTCTTTTCTTCTTTTCTTTTTCATTCTCTTTCTCTTTCTTCCTTCTTTTGTTTTTTCATTGTTTAGGCTTCTTATCTTTTTCATTTTCTTCTATGATCCTCTTTCTCTCTTTCCTCAACTACCTCTTGAATTTAAACTTTCAAGTGAGTAAACATTGTCTCTGCCCTTTCTGATTACTCCTTACATTTTATTTCATTCTTTCCCTCCTGTGTCTTCCAGTTTCCCAAAACTTGGGTGATCATCCTTTGACCTCCAGCCTTGATTCTACTATATCTGACCTCATTCATCGGTTTAGCATGTCCCCTACCCATCTTAATCCCTCCACCCCACATTTTGCCCTTTACAGAAGGGTAAAATCACTTCACTAAGGGGAAAACCACTACATACAAGTACACGGTATATGTTTGATTTTGTCATATAACTTCATAGTTTCCTCCTGTAGTCAGAGGTAGTAGGTTAATGGTTACCATAGTTTGTCAGTAGTTAAGCTGTACTTGAAACTATTGTTATTACTAACTGTAGTACTTTAGCCAGGATGTCATACATGTTATAAACAGTTTCCCTCCCCTGTATGATGGGGGTCATAATCATCACCACAGCCCAGTACCAAAGGATTGGGAGCTGAGCCAAATAGTAATTTTGCATCCTTTACAAATTAGGAAGGTAGGTTCTTGAGATAGCTATAAAGAACCACCTACATCTAGAGGACATTCCAGAAGAACAGACATCTCCTAGGGAAGCCACAATACTAGTGATAAAGCTACATATCATACGAAAGCAGCAAGCATCAACATAGAAAACAAAATAAAATTAAAAAAAAATAGAAAATGACAAGACACAGAAGCAAAATGCAACCCCAGACCCCCAGCCCACTGAGGACAAGCCTGGAACTCAATGAGATAGATGAAATTGGAAGTCAAACACTGGAACTTTCTGAAATGATAGCAACAGAAATGAAAATAACAAATGGAAAAGGCTATAGAGAAAATAATATCTCAGGTACAAAAAGAAATGATACTTAAAATCAAAGATATTAGAGAAGACACAGATAAAAGAATAGATGAGCTTAGAAAAATGATGAAAACAAAAAAATGCCCAACATAGGAAAAAACTGGAATCCATGAAACAGATCCAAACAGAAATCCAAGAGATTAAAACCTCCATTTAAAGTACATGCAACAGGGCCGGTGAGATGGCTCAGCGGCTTAAGCGCCTGCCCGGCAAGCGCAAGGGCCCGAGTTCAACTCCCAGAACCCACATACGAAAAAGGGGCCGGTGATATCGCTCAGTGGCACGGGCGCCTCCTGGTGTGCGAGGTCCTGAGGTCGACCCCCCGGTACCCACAAAAAAAAAAATAATAAAAAAAAATAAAGTACATGCAACAGATTGAATGGAGAGGATAGAATTTCAGATAGTGAAGATCAAGTAGCAGCTAGTGATCATGAAAAGAAAGATATCTTAAAAATAGCACCTGCCAAGTGCAAGATCCTCAGTTCATTCCCAGTACCAAAAACAAAAACAAAAAAACCACACAAGAGACCACGAAAAATCAATCCAACAGCTACAAGATGAAGCAAAGAAGAATAGCACAAGATTGATTGGGGTCAGTAAGAAAGCTGGAGACAGCACAAATGCCATTAAAAACTTCACAGAAATAGTGGCAGAAAACTTCCCAAGTGTGGATAAAGATTTTGACATACAAATAAATGAAGCATATATAGCTCCAAACAGACATGACCAAAATAAAACTACACCAGGTCATATAATAATCAAGATTCCAGAAATTCAGCACAAGAACAGAATATTAAAAGCTATTAGAGAAAAACAGATCACCTATAAATGAAAGCCCATCTGAATCACAGCAGACTTCTCAACACAAACCCCCACATCAAGAATAGCTTGGAGTGGCGAGGACCTCAAGATGGCGGATGAGTAAGAAGCAGGCAGTGAAACTCTCTCTAAAAGTTACCATTGGAACACGGGAATATAGCGACCCGGAAAGCGCAGGAGGGGGGGAGATGCCCCCCCGAAACCCAGAGAAGTTCTGAAGCGCAATCTGGGACCCCCGGCACCAGTGACGGGTGACTTCCAACAAAGAAGAAGGAAAGAAGGAGCAGACCGCGCGCGTGCACCTTCTACTATCCCGGGAGTTGCAGCGCCGCGGAAGCTCAATTCTATGGACACACGGTGGCAGCTGGTGCCCAGGGAGCCCCCACGGAGGATCCTGAGACAGCGGCGGGGCAGGGGAGTGGCGGAGAACGGCGCAGACCGGCGGTGAGTGTCTCTCAGCCACAGCTGCCCCGCGCCAGAGAGCGACCGGCCGGGCGCCATTGTGGGGGGTGTGGCGAAACTCAGAGCGGCTCGGAAACTGCTCTGGGAACTTGTGCTCCGGACAGGGCAGCACGGGGCCTCTCAGGCCCACGAAAGTGTGTTGAGGTCAGCAGGCGAACGAGACTGGACTCTCAGCCACACCTGTCCCGCGCCAGAGAGTGACTGGCCCGGCGCCATTGTGGGGGGCGTGGCGAAAAACCAGAGCAGCGGGAACCAGTGCAGGGAACCCACGCTCCCGACAGCGCGCTGAGCCTCTCAGGCCCAGGGATCGTGAAAGGGCGCTGAGAGCGGAGGCGAGCTAGATTGGTCTCTGCCTGAAAGTACGCGCCTCTGCTCACCGCCCGCCAGAGGGCGCTCCTGGCTTACTGGGACGGACCTGCACAGAACAGGACTCTCTCACCACAGGGTAACTGCCTACAGCAGAGTCAACACCTGGAACTGATTCTTTTTATTTTTTTTATTTTTATTTTTATTTTTATTTTTTATTATTATTATTTTTTTTCTCACTGATTCGTTTTTTGTTCTGGCGAAAGGTTTTTTTGTTTTTGTTTTGTTTTGTTTGGTTTTTTGGTGGGGTTTTATTTTTGATCTGTCTGTTTTATTGTTTTTATCTTCGTTTTTGTTTCTGTATGTGTATTTGCTCTTTCCTTCATTATTCTCTCTGGTTTTTTATATGAGTGTAAACAGCGCCTCTAACTTCTTTCTGATTGTGGTTGTGATCTGTTCTTCCTTTTATCCCTTCCTTCTTGTTCTACCACCTGTCCTCTGCACTAGTGTCCCAATTTTAGTGGGATCCCTCTTGGTCCTCTAACCTTACATCTAATTCCTTCCTCTTCTCCCAATACTCTATTTCCTCCTTAACTCATTTTAAATTTAAACTCCTCAGGGGAAAAATTGACATACACAGGACTTGTATACTGCATATAATTTTTCTGGTGTGTTTTAGATTTTGTTATATAACTGCAACTCTATACAGCTAAAAGTGGTAAATAACTGGTTAGCTCAGTCTGTCATTTTCTAGGCTCTGTTTGATGCTTTAGTTAACATTATAGCCAAATGTGAAATAATTGTTCTAAACATCTTTCCTTCCTGATATTTCATGATTGAGATTGACTAAGGGACACAGAAAATACAGTGGCACAGTACCAAAGAATCAAGGACTGGGCCAAACAGGTAGCAACTTCGCATACCCAACGAATTGAAGAGGTAGGATCTGGCAGAAAGCTCAAAACCTAAAAGCAAGCTCCACTTGGAAGATACTGCAGAGAAGTAGTCATCTTCTAAAGATCTTAAACACTAGCAATAAAGAAACCTACTATAGGTAATTTGCAAACATCACCCCAGGAATTAAAGAAAGAAAAAATGAGACGACACTTAAACAAGATGCAACCCCACACATCCAATTCACCAAAGGCAAACCTAGGGAGCAACGAGGTGGGACAATCCGAAAGCCACCCACCTGGCCTATCTGAAGTGGTAACAACAAAGCAACTGAATGAGGTTCTGGAAAAAATTAAAACAGAAATAATCTCACAGATAACTGCAGAGATAATGTCTACAATGAAGACCATGCTTAAGGACACTATAGCTGATACAGACAAAAAAATAGATGAACTTAAGAAAACTATAGAAACCATGAATGCTCAGCATAGGAAAGAAATGGAATCCATAAGGCAGATTCAAGCAGATACCCAAGAGATAAAAAATTCCATTGAAAGTATTTGTAGCAGAATAAGCCAATGCGAGGACAGGATCTCAGATATAGAAGACAGGCTTGCAATTAGTGATCATGAAATGGAAAAATTCTTAAAAATAGCAAGGGACCATGAAAAATCAATTCAGCAGCTGCTAGATGACTCAAAGATAAACAACTTAAGAATAATTGGAATAAATGAAAAAGCAGGAGATAGCATCAACGACATTAAAACCTTGTTCAAAGACATAATCAGGGAGAACTTTCCTGGAAGAGAAAAGGAATTTGACACCCCTATAAGTGAAGCTTTTAGAACACCAACTAGACATGATCAAAAAAAAACTTCAGCCAGACATATTATAATCAAGATCCCAGAAATTCAACAGAAGGGCAGAATCTTAAAAGCTGTTAGGGAGAAGAGACAAATCACTTATGAAGGAAAACCCATCAGAATCACAGCTGACTTTTCAGCACAAACCCTCAATTCAAGAAGAGCTTGGAATGATGTATTGCAAGCTCTAAAGGAAAATAATTTTCAGCCCAGATTGATGTACCCTGCAAAACTATCTTTCAAAATTGATGGAGAAATAAAATACTTTCATGACAAAGAACATCTGAGAAAATTTATGACCACCAAACCAGCACTCCAAAACGTTCTGAAGGACATTCTAGAAAGAGATAGGAACCCCAACAGAAGGAATCCACCAGGCAGGGCAAATAATTAAATAGCCAGAAAGCAGAAAAACAAAGAGTGGGAACCAACAACAGGAAAATATCATGACAAGTCAATACATATCAGTTTTAACCATCAATGTTAACGGTCTCAATTCACCAATCAAAAGGCACAGACTGGCGAAATGGATCAAGAAGCAAGATCCAACAATATGCTGTATACAAGAAACACATTTAATTCAGAAAGAAATTCATAGACTGAAAGTCAAAGGATGGAAAACAATACTCCATGCCACAGGAACCCAGAAAAAAGCAGGGGTAGCTATTCTTTTTGCAGACAAAGTGAACTTCAAGCCAAGAAGGATTCAGAGAGATAAAGATGGTCATTACATCCTTGTAAAGGGAACAATCCAAGAGGAAGAGATAACGATCATAAATATATATGCGTCAAATACCAATGCACCCAGCTATATAAAACAAGTACTAAAGGACATGAAAAATCAAATAAGCACTAATACAATTATATTGGGAGATCTCAATACTCCACTGTCACAAAAAGATAGATCAACTGGACAGAAAATCAATAATGAAATAGTAGAACTGAACCAAACTTTTGAACAAATGGACTTAGTAGATGTCTACAGAGTGTTCCATCCCACAACATCAGAATACACATTTTTCTCAGCTGCACATGGGACGTTCTCCAAAATAGACCACATACTAGCTCATAAAACCTGCTTAAGTAAATGCAAAGGAATTGAAATTATCCCATGCATATTATCAGACCATAGTGCAATGAAACTGGAAATCAATGGCAAAAGAAATTACAAAAACTCCCTAAACACATGGAAATTAAACAGCATCCTCCTGAACAACCAATGGGTCACAGATGAAATTAAAGAAGAAATTAGTCACTTTCTACAACTGAATGATAATGACAGTACAACATACCGGAACTTATGGGATACAATGAAAGCAGTCCTAAGAGGGAAATTTATAGCATTAAACACTTATATCAGGAAAATAGAGCAAGCGCAAATAAACAACTTAAGGGTGAACCTCGAGCTTCTAGAAAAAGAAGAGCAGGTTAAGCCAAAAGCCCGTACAAGGGAGGAAATTATAAAGATCAGAGCAGAAATTAACGTATTGGAGAATAAAAAAACAATACAAAGAATCAATGAAGCAAAAAGTTGGTTCTTTGAAAGAATAAATAAGATTGACAAACCCTTATCCAACCTTATTAAAAAAAGAAAAGAAAAGACTCAAATCCATGCAATTGAAAATGAAAAGGGTGATATCACGACGGACCCTGCAGAAATCCAGAAGATCATCTATACCTATTTTGAAAATTTATATTCTACTAAGATGGAAAATGCAGAAGAAATGGACAGATTCCTAGATTCGTATGAATTACCAAAGCTGAATCAAGAAGATTTAAAAATCCTAAATAAACCAATATCAGCCAATGAAATTGAAGATGTAATTAAAAACCTCCCAACAAAGAAAAGCCCAGGCCCTGATGGATTCACTGCCGAATTCTACAAGAAATTTAGAGAAGACTTAACGCCCCTACTTCTCAAACTTTTCAATGAAATTGAAAGGGAAGCAATACTCCCAAATTCATTCCTGGAAGCAAGCATTACCCTGATACCAAAACCAGAGAAGGACCCAACTAAGAAAGAGAACTACAGGCCAATCTCCCTAATGAACATAGATGCAAAAATCCTTAATAAGATACTGGCAAACAGAATCCAACAAATCATCAAGAAGATTATACACCATGACCAAGTTGGATTCATCCCAGGGATGCAGGGATGGTTCAACATACGTAAATCAATAAATGTAATACAGCATATTAACAGAACCAAAGACAAAAATCACATGATCATCTCAATAGATGCAGAAAAAGCTTTTGACAAAGTCCAGCACCTTTTCATGATAAAAACCCTACAGAAAATTGGAATAGAGGGTCTTTATCTCAATCTGGTAAAAGCTATCTATGACAAACCAACAGCCAATATTATACTAAATGGCCAAAAACTGAAAGCCTTCCCTCTAAAATCAGGAACAAGACAAGGATGTCCACTGTCCCCACTCTTATTCAACATAGTTCTGGAAACTTTAGCCAGAGCGATTAGACAAGAGAAAGAAATAAAAGGAATAATGATTGGAAAGGAAGAAGTTAAATTATCATTATTTGCAGATGACATGATACTCTACACAGAAGACCCCAAAAACTCCACTAAAAAACTGCTAGATTTAATAAGCAAATTCAGTAGTGTAGCTGAATACAAAGTCAATACTCAAAAGTCAATAGCCTTCCTGTACACAAATAACAAACTGACTGAAAGAGAAATTAGGGAAACAATACCTTTCACAATAACATCCAAAAAAATGAAATACCTAGGAATCAACCTCACGAAGGATGTAAAAGACCTCTATACTGAAAACTACAGTACTCTGAAAAAGGAGATTGAAGAGGATATCAGAAAATGGAAAGATATCCCTTGCTCCTGGATAGGAAGAACCAATATAGTGAAAATGGCCATACTTCCAAAATTGTTATACAGATTTAATGCAGTTCCAATCAAAATTCCAACAGCATATCTCACAGAATTAGAGAAAACAATCCTAAAATTCATTTGGAATCAGAAGAGACCTAGAATAGCAAAGGCAATTCTGGGCAACAAAGGCAAGGCAGGGGGCATCACAATCCCCGACTTGAAATTATACTATAAAGCTACTGTGATAAAAACAGTGTGGTACTGGCAAAAAAACAGACCTGAAGATCAATGGAACAGATTAGAAGATGCTGAAACAACCCCAGACATACTAAGCCACCTTATCTTTGACAAAGGTGCCAAACACATTCGCTGGAAGAAAGATAGCCTCTTTAATAAATGGTGCTGGAAAAACTGGCTCTACACATGCCGAAGATTAAAACTAGATCCATATCTTTCACCATGCACTAAACTAAATTCAAAATGGATCAGAGATCTAAATATTAAAACAGAAACATTAAATCTGCTGGAAGGTAGGATAGGTAAAACCCGTGGAGACATTGGTGTAGGCAAAGACTTTATGAATAAAAACTCAACCGCACGGGAACTATCCCAAAGAATCAATAACTGGGATCTCATCTTATTAAAAAGCTTTTGCACAGCAAGAGAAACCACCAACAGAGTGAAGAGACAACCCACAATGTGGGAAAAAATGTTTGCCAGCTGTTCCTCAGACAAAGGATTACTATCGAGAACATATAAAGAACTCAAAAAAATCAGACCTCCCAAATTTAAAGACCCACTCCAAAAATGGGCATCTGAGATGAATACACATTTCTCAGATGAAGAAATACTAATGGCAAACAAATATACAAAAAAATGTGCAACATCACTAGTCATTCGAGAGATGCAAATTAAAACAACACTGAGATACCATCTCACCCCAGAAAGAATGGCTACTATAAAGAAATCAACTAATAACAAATGCTGGAGGGGCTGTGGGGAAAAAGGAACCCTTCTTCACTGTTGGTGGGAGTGTCGACTGGTACAGCCACTGTGGAAGTCAGTGTGGAGATTCCTCAGAAAACTAGGGTTGGAGGTCCCATTTGACCCAGCTATTCCCCTTCTGGGCATCTTCCCAGAAGAATTAAAAACATCGTACCACAGCGATATATGTGCACCCATGTTTATAGCAGCACAATTTGTAATAGCCAGATCTTGGAAACAACCCAAATGCCCATCAACTGAGGAATGGATAAGAAAGATGTGGTATTTTTATACAATGGAGTACTATTCAGCCATAAAGAAGGATAAACTGGAGACTTTTATAGGTCAATGGATGCAACTCGAGAAAATACTCATAAGTGAAATAAACCAGAAGCACATGTGTAAGCATCGTATTATCTCTCTAGTATGAGAAACTGAAAGAGTAAATAAGATCCAAAATGTACAATAGATATGGTGAATCAAAAAGAAACTGGTCAAAAGGAAAGAGAGACTGGAATAGGGAAAAGAAAGAAGGGAAAGGGAAAAAAACAATTGTATATATATATATATAAGATGGTTAAGATAGATACACTACCATTTTTACTTAGTTCATTGAAGAGTAAGGTTTGTGCCAATAACGTTTGGACAATTGAATGCTAATATCTGGTGTCCTGAATAACTAACTTAAAGATAGTAATACGTAATGTATTAACCATTGTTACCCTCCTATTATGTTGGTTTGAAAATTTGTTCTTCTTTTGATTTGTTTTGTTTTTTTCTTCTCTTAAAAAAAAAAAAAAAAGAATAGCTTGGAGTGAAATATTTCAAGTCCTGAAACAAAATCAACCCAGATTGATGTACCCTGCAAAACTATCTTTCAAAATTAATGGAGAAATATGTTACTTGCATGACAAAGAACAATTGAAGAAATGTATGACCAACAAACTAATCATACAAAGAGTACTGAGAGATATTCTAGACAGAGATAAAAAATGACCACAATTCCTAGAACACCAACAGAAAGAAACCACCAGATAGGGCAAGCAATTAAACAGGGGAAAATAGGGAACCAACAGCAGGAAAATACCATGACAAAGATAAGCCAATACATATCAGTTATAACCATCAGTGTCAATGACCTCAATTCACCAATCAAAAGAAACAGACTGGCACAATGGATCAAGAAAGAAGACCCAACAATATGCTGTATACAAGAAACACGTTTAACTCAGAAAAAATTCATAGACTGAAAATCAAAGGATTGAAAATAATCTTCCATGCAAGAGGAACCCAGAAAAAAGCAGGGGTAGCTATTCTGTTTGCAGACAATGTGAACTTCAAACCAAAAACCATCAAAAGAGATAAAGAAGGTCACTACATACTTGTTAGGGGAAAACTTCAAGAGGAAGAGATAACAATCATAAATATGTATGCCTCAAATATGGGAGCACCCAACTATATAAGATAATTATTAATAGACATGAAAAATCAAATAAGCAATAACACAATTGTAACAGGAGACCTTAATACCCCATCACAAATAGATAGATCAACTAGACAAAAAATCAGCAAAGAAATATCAGAACTGAACCAAACCAATGAACAAATGGACTTAGTGGATGTTTTCAGAGTATTCCACCCAACATCATCAGAATACACATTCTTCTCTGCTGCACATAATATGTTCTCTAAAATAGACCACATACTAGCCCACAGAACATTCTTAAGTAAATGCAAAGGAATTAAACTATCACATGCATATTATCTGACCATAGTGCAATGAAATTGGAAATTAATGGCAAAAACAAACTGCAAAAACTCCATAAACACATGGATATTAAATAACACCCTCCTAAACAACCAGTGGGTCACACATGAAATTAAGGAAGAAATTAAACAATATCTACAACTAAACGAGACTGCAGATACAACATACCAGAACTTATGGGATGCAATGGAAGCTGTCCTCAGACTGAAATTTATAGTGGTGAATTATCACATCAGGAAAACAGAACAAGCACAAATAAACAACCTAATATTACACCTCAAGCTTCTAGAAAAAGAAGAGCAAAACAAACCCAAGGCCCATACAAGGGAGGAAATTATAAAGGTCAGAGCAGAAATTAATGCAATGGAGACCACAAAAACAATACAAAGAATTAATGAATTGAAGAGCTGGTTCTTTGAAAGTATAAATAAAATTGATAAACCCTTACCCAACTTTATCAAGAAAAGGAAAGAAAGGACTCATATTCTTGCATTGAGTAATGAAAAGAATGAAATCACTACAGATCCTGTGAAAATTCAGAAGACCATCAATACCTACTTCAAAAACTTTACTCTTGGGCCGGTGAGATGGCTCAGCGGCTTAAGCACCTGCCCGGCAAGCGCAAGGGCCCGAGTTCGACTCCCGGAACCCACATACGAAAAAGGGGCCGATGATATAGCTCAGCAGCACAGGTGCCTGCTGGCGTGCGAGGTCCTGAGGTCGACCCCCCGGTACCCACAAAAAAAAACTTTTATAGGATAGAAAACACAGAAGAATTGGATAGATTCCTAGATATATCTGAAATACCAAAGCTAAATCAAGAAGATATAAAAATTCTGAATAACCCAATATCAGTGAATGAGATTGAAAATATAATTAAAAACTTACCAGCCAAAAAAAAAAAAAAAAAAAGCCCAGGTACTGATATATTCACAGCTGAAATCTACAAGAAATTTAGGGAAGACCTAAAACCACTACTTCTCAAACTCTTTAATGAAATTGAAAAAGAAGTAGTACTACCAAATTCATTCATGGAAGCAAGCATTACTCTGATACCAACTAAGAAAGATAACTACTAGATTAGGCCAATCTTCCTAATGAAAATAGATGAAAAAATACTCAATAAGACACTAACAAACAGAATGCAGCAAATCATGACCAAGTGGAATTCATCCCAGGAATGCAGGGATGGTTCAACATATGCAAATCAACAAATGTAATATACCATATCAACAGAGCAAAAGACAAAAATCACGTGATCATCTCAATAAATGCAGAAAAATCTTTTGATTAAGTCCAACAGTCATTCATGGTAAAATCCCTACGGAAAATCAGAATAGATGGTCTTTACCTCAATCTGATAAAAGCCATCTAAAACAAACCAACAGCCAACATCATACAAAATGGAAAAAACTGAAAGCTTTCACTCTAAAATCAGGAACAAGACAAGAATGTCCACTATCACCACTCCTATTCAATATAGTTCTGGAAACATTAGCCAGAGCAACTAGACAAAAGAGAGAAATAAAAAGAATAAGGACAGGAAAGGAAGAAATTAAACTTCATTATTTGCAGATGACATGATATTCTACATAGAATACCTCAAAAGCTCCACCAAAAGACTCCTAAAGTTAATAACCAAATTCAGTAGCATAGCTGGATACAAAGTCAACACTCAAAACTCAATAGCATTCCTGTACACAAACAACAAACCCACTGAGAGAGAAATTAGGGAAACCACACCCTTCACAATAGCATCCAAAAAATGAAATACTTAGGAATCAATCTAACAAAGGAAGTAAAAGATCTCTATATTGAAAATTACAGTACTCTAAAAAAGGAGATCAAAGAGGATATCAGAAAATGGAAAGATATCCCTTGCTCATAGATAGAAAAATCCAACATAGTGAAAATGGCCATACTTCCAAAACTATTATACAGATTTAATGCAATCCCAATCAAAAACTGTTAACATACCTCACAGAACTAGAGAAAACATTCCTAAAATTCACCTGGAAGCAGAAGAGACCTAGAATAACAAAGGCAATCATGGGCAACAAAGGCAAGGAAGGAGGCATCACAATCCCTGACTTGAAGTTATACTACAAAGCTACTCTGATAAAATCAGCATGTATTGGTAAAAAAACAGACATGAGGACCAGTGGAACAGATTAGAAGATGCAGACACAACTACAAACACACTCAGCCACCTTATCTTTTACAAAAGTGTGAAACATATTCCCTGGAAGAAAGATAGTCTCTTTAATAAATGGTGCTGGAAAAACTGGCTCTCTACATGCCATAAACTAAAAGTAGACCCATATCTATCACCATGCACTAAAGTCCAAATGGCTCAAAGATCTAAATATTAAAACAGAAACACTAAATCTGCTGGAAGAGAAAGTGGATAGAAATCTTGAAGACATAGGGGTAGGCAGAAACTTCTTGAACAAAACCCAAACTGCATGGGAAACACTTCAAAGAATCAAAATCTGGTATCTCATCTTATGAAAAAGCTTTTGCACATCAAAAGAAATCACCAACAGAGTGAAAATCCAACTGACAGAGTGGGAAAATATTTTAGCCAACTCTCCATCAGACAAAGGACTTGTATCTAGAGCATATAAAGAATTGAAAAAAATTAGACCGCCCCAATTCAAAGACCCAATCCAAAAATGGACATCTGAGATGAACAGACACTTCTCAGATGAAATACGAACAGCAAATAAATATATGATAAAATGTTCAACATCATTGGTTACTCGAGAGATGCAAGTTAAAACAACACTGAGATTCCATCTCACCCCTGAAAGAGTGGCTATCATCAAGAAATCATCCAGTAACAAATGCTGTCATGACTGTGGGGAAAAAGGAACCCTTGTCCAGTGTTGGTGGGAATGTAAACTGGTGCAGCCAGTATGGAAGTCAGTGTGGAGATTGCTCAAAAAACTAGGATTAGAGATCCCGTTTGACCCAGGTATTCCCCTTCTGGGTATTTTCCCAGAAGAATTAAAAACATCATATCACAGCAATACATGTGCACCCATGTTTATAGCAGCACAATTTGTAATAGCTAAATCTTGGAGACAACCCAGATGCCCATTAACTGAGGAATGGATAAAAAAGATGTGGTATTTTTATACAATGGAGTACTACTCAGCTATAAAGAAGGATAAACTTGAGATATTTATAGGCAAATAGATGCAACTTGAGACCATACTCATAAGTGAAATAAATCAGACTCACATACTTGCATGTGTAAACATCATATTGTCTCCCTAGTGTAAGAAGCTGAAAGAGTAAATAAGATCCCAAATGTACAATAGATATTGTGAAATGGGAAGAAACTGTTCAAAAGGAAAGAGAAACTGGTATAGGGAAAGGAGAAAAGAAGGAAGGGAAAAGTAAAAAAAATATATTTATATGCACAAGATTGTTAAGATAATTATACTACTAATTGCTATCAGTTCATTGAAAAGAAAGGTTTTTGCCTATATTGTTTGATCAATTTTTCATGCCTATATCTTGTAATATGAGTAAGTGCTTTGAATATAACAATACACAATGTACTAACCATTGTTACTCTCCTACGATCTTGTTTTGAAATTTTATAACATTGGTTTTTATCTTTAAAATAATAAATAAATAAATATACACAAATCAATAAATGTAGTAAATCATATAAACAGAAGCAAGGACTAAAATTCACATGATTATCTCAACTGATGAAGAAAATCCTTTGATAATATCCAACCTTCATTCATGATAAAAATCCTGAAGAAAATAAGCATACAAGGACATTATCACAATCTGATAAAATTCACTTATGGTAAACCAATGGCTAACATATTTAATGGGGAGAAGCTGAAAGCTTTTCCTCTAAAATGAGAAACAAGGCAAGGATGTCAGTTATTACCAGTACTGTTAAAATATAGTTCTTGAAACATTAGCCAGAAGAATCAGGCAAGAGTAAGTAACAAAAAGTATTATGTATAGGAAACGAAGAAGCCAAATTACCATTATTTCAGAGGACATGATCCTCTACATAGAAGATTGAAAAAATCCACCAGAGTCCAAAATTTATAACCAAACTTAGCAGCATAGCAGGATACAAATTTAATACACAAAAATCAATAGCATTTTTGTTCAACAATGATACACTCATTGAGAAAGAAATTAGGGAAGCAATACCTTTTATTACAGGATCAAGAAAAATTAAATAGTTAGGAATTAACCTAACCAAGGAGGTGAAAATCCTCTACAACCCAAACTGCAGTACTTTGACAAAGGAGATTGAAGACAATATCAGAAAATGGAAATATATCCCCTATTCCCAGATAGGCAGAACTGATATTGTCAAAATGGCCACACTTCCAAAACTGATATACAGATTTAATGCAATCCCAGTCAAAATGCCTATAACATTGCTCATAGAAGTTGAGAAAATAATCTTAAAATTCATATACAACTAGAAGATACCTAGAATAGCAAAAGAAATTCTGGGCAATATGAGCAAGACAGGAGAAGTCACAAGTCTGGACTTCAAGTTATACTACAAAGATATAGTGATAAAAACAGCATGGTATTGGCACAAAAACAGACATGTGGATCAGTGGAACATAATAGAGGATTCAGAAACAACTCCAAGCACATTTATCTCCCTGATCTTTGACAAAAGGGCCAAAAACATACACTGGATGAAAGATAGCCTCTTTAACAAATGGTTCTGGGAAAACTCCCTATTGACATGCAAAAGATTAAATCTAGACCCACATCTCTCACTATGTGCTAAACTACAATAAAAGTGGATCAAAGATCTAAATATTAAAAGAGAAGCACTCAATCTGCTGGGAGATAAAATAGGTAGAACTCTTGAAGACTTATGCAAAGACTTTCTGAACAGAACCCTAATTGCACACAAGACATAACACCAAGTATTAACAAATGAGATCATATCAAAGTAAAATGGTTCTGCACAGCAGTGGAAACAACAATAGAGTGAAGACACAGCCTATAGAATGGGAAAAAATTTTGCCAGCTATTCCTGAAAGGACTAATAGCTAGAATACATGAAGAACCAAAAAATAAAAAATAAAAAAAAAATAAAAAAAAATTAGAGTCCCATAAATAATAGACCCAATAAAAAATGGGCAACTGAAATGAACAGACATTTCTAGAAAGAAGAAATATAAATGAGCAGTAAATACATAGAAATGTTCAACATTTCTGGCCACTAGAGATATGCAAATTAAAACAACACTGAGATTCCCTCTTAACTCCAGAAAGAATTGCTATGATAAAGACATCAGATAACAACAAATGCTGGCATGGCTGCAGGGGGAAAATGGAACGATTCTTCATTGTTGGTTGGAATGTAATCTAGTAACATCATCATGGAAATCAGTATGGAGATTTTGCAAAAATGTAGAAGAAGCAATTCCATTTGACCTGGCTCTTACCCATCTAGCTATCTTCCCAAAAGATATTACAATGATACATGCATACCAATGTTTATAGCAGCATCATTCAAAATAGCTAAATCTTGGAAGCAGCCTATATGTTCATTAAGAGATGAATGGATAAAGAAAATGTGGCATTTATACACAATGGAGTACTACTCTGTCATAAAGAAGGTTAAACTTGAGTTAATTTTAAGAAAGTGGATGTACCTTGAGACCATAATATTAAGTGAAATAAATCAGACACATAAGTTTAAATGTCACATGGTTTCTCTTATGAGAAACCCAAAATATAAAGAGAGCAAAATAAAAGATAGACAATATACAAAAAAAAAAAAAAGAGAGATGGAGAGAGGGAGTAAAGAGGGTATAGAAAGAAAATGCAGTTGAGAGGGAAGAATGGGGAAAGGGTCATAAAAGGAATTAAGATGTGTTATGTACATGTACCTACTCACAATGAATATAATTATATCCTGCAAATATGTACTAATATAAATTAAAAATAAAAACAATTCTCAAAATGGCAATTTTGCATATTTAATTATTTTTGTGGTGCTGGAGACGGGATTTTACTCATGGTAGCTAAGTGATATACCACTGACCTACACCCCAGCCTGTAGCTCTTGCTCTTTCAAAACCATACTTTCTTAAGATACACTGTCAGTACTACTGCAAGTCAAGAGGAGCATAGATGTTCTATATCTTGACTCAAACTTCTCTTGGATCTGTCAGATAGAAACTTTTATTCATTGTTGTTTAAAATTGCCTAGTGTTAGACAAAACCAGGTTTGAATGATGGCTTTCCTGCCATAGCTCTATGACTGTGTTATGCTCTTCTTCCTTTGTCTGAGCCGCAGATCCCATACCCATGAACAGGATGTGATGAAGGGTTTTGAGAGTGTTAACTAAGCTCATGTGTGTAAAACTCTTAACATGGTGACTGACATATAGTACAAATGGGCATATAGTAAAACAGTTATTTTCTGGGTGAGAAAACAGATGACATTGTACAGCATCATAATTAAAAGAGGTAGGATTGCCTGACTCCTGTGTTTTTGGCTCTATTCTGGCCATCTCTAGCCATAGAGATGGATAGAAAGCTCTGCCAATTCTTGAAAACTATCATATCCAGCAAGCCACTTCATTTCTTCAATTTTCCTTTTCTTTCTTGTTTAGGTTAGTGAACTCTGTCTGCTCAGCCATGACATTCTGGGAGATAAATAATAAAACATTATGATAATTTAAAAATAAATCCACAGTTTTTGATGCTTCTCCATTCAAAAGGTGGAACTTGATTCCCCTTCCCCTTAAGACTTGCTCCTAACAAACAAAATAAAGCAAAAGTGACAGGGTGCAGTTTGAGACTAAGTTGTAAGAAGCAGTGTGGCTTCTTCTGAGTTTTCTCTTACAGATGAGTCATGCTGATGGAAGTTAGTTGCTGTATCATGAGGGCACTCCAACAGCCTAAAGAGAGGCTTCTGTGGTGAGGAACTGAATCCTCTTGCCAACAGCCATGTGAGTGAGCCATTCTAGGAGCAGATCTTCCATCACCATTCAAACCTTCAGATAAGGGCAGACTTACTTATATCCTAAATGCAACCAGTGATAGACCCTGAGCCAAAATTTCCAGATGAGCCACTCCCAAATTCCTGACCAATGGAAACTATGTGCCAGGCCCTGGGTTCAAGCACCAGCATTGCAAAACAAAAACAAAACAAAACAAAAACAAAAAAAATAAATATTTGTTGTTTTAAGCCATTGGGTTTTGGAGTAATTTGTTATGAAGCAATAGATAAATAATACAGATTTTGGCACCTGGAAGTGGGGTGCTATCATAATAAATATCTAAAAATATGGGAATGGCTTGGGAATTAGGCAATTTTGCAAAGTTGGAAGAACTTTAAAGAAAGTGTTTGTGAAAGGCTAAAATTTCTTGAACAGACTGTTAGTAGAAGTCTGAGCTTTGAGGAGGCTGCCAGTGAAGGCTTAAATATAAGGAGGATGATTTTATTGAAAAAGGAAGGAATGCTGTATTATGTAGTTGCACAATGTTTGGCAACACTGTCACCTGGAATTATGTGGAAAATAAATATATCCAGTGAACTGGGTGATGTAGCTAAAGGAACTTCCAGCTAAAACATTGAAGGTGCTGTCTGGTTTCTTCTTGCTGCTTATAGTAAAATGTGAAAAGACAGAGATAAGCAAAAGGAGGAAGGACTGTTAAAACTGAAAGTACCCAAATGTGCTGGTTTTGAAGCTCTCTAGATGCTCAAAATTGTTAATAGTGCTAAAATTAAAATGTCTTTTGAACCAAGATAAAATCCAAGGTACTTTTTGGAAAGTATGGTCTAAAAATAAAGCTGAAGATATGGCTGTAAAATCCTTTGTTAAAACCTAAGGTCATGCCTCCAAGAGCTACTCAATAAAGCAATGAGGTTTTTAAGAAGCTTAAGGGCATTAGCTCTCAGTAGTCTCTATACAAGCCTGATGTGAGGAAGGGCTCAGCTCAACAATATTTTTGGATGAAGCTTTGGTGTCATGGAGTAAACCTTAATAAGATTGACAGAATATTTACAAAGTTTTAAAGAAAACTATATTTCCAGGATCACTTCCAGCTTGTACTTGAAGGGAAAGAAACTTTACAAGGAGGGACCTTACTTTATAAGGAGGGACCTTTGGGCCCTCAAAACTTTACATACTGGGAAATATCTGAAACAAACAAACAAACACCCTTGCAGGTGCAGACACAAAGTGAAAGGAGAGATGATCCAGAAAGTGGAACCAAGCACCTGGGGGCAGAGCCAAGGGCCACAGAGAGTTATTACCAGGCAGAAGTAGGACTGCATCCTAATCAAGAAACTTTCAACATTTTACCAGATAGATTTCAGAATTGTTCATGAAATAGTGACTCCTTTGTGCTCCCTCTTTCTCACATTTTTGCACAGTAACATCTGTAGAGGTTATTCTCCACTTTCCCGCCATTGCCTGTTGGACTTGGAGTAGAGACATATAGCTTATCCTAAGGTTGAGAACTGTGCTTAAGGAGTTTTACTTAAAAAACTACTTAAAGCAACTACTCTACTTAAATAACTGCTAGCTGGTGTGGTGGCAAATGCCTATAACCCCAGCTCTCTGGGAGGTTGGGGCAGTAGGATCACAAGTTCGAGCCCAGCCTAGGCAATTTAGTGACTTAGTGAGACCCTGTCTCAAAATAAAAATAAACAAAGGACTGGGGATGCAGCTCATTGGAAAGGCCCTGGTTCAATCCCCAGTACCAAGAAAAAAAAAAGAGCTACATGGGAGGAGTCTTATGTGTAACTGTACCTGATATAGATGAGGAGAATCCACACTTTGAGCCAATGCTGTGATGGGGGAAGACTTTTGGGAGCCTTGGGAAGACTGGTTATGTTTTACATATGGGAGGAATATCAGTAATTTATAGACAGAGAAATGTAGTAGTTTTTATATATGTTCACAAATTATTGTCTATTCCTCTTCAAAAGGAAGAAATTAATCCTCTTCCCCTTGAAGGTGAGCTACTTGTAATGTCTTGCTTCTAATGAGTAGGTGAAAGATATTCATCAGTCATTTGTTTCTAATGAATACAATAAAGCAGGTTTGGAGACCAGGCCATAGAAAAAGGCAACTCACCTTGCTCTGCCCTCCCTCTGCATCAGGGCTCTCACTCTGGAGCAAGTAATTTGCCATAGTGTGATGGCATTCGAGTAACCCACAGAAAGGCCCACATGGTGAGGAAATGAGGTCTCTTGCCAAAAGCCTTGTTACCAAGCCATCATGAAAGTGTATGCCTGGCCCATGTGGGCCTTCGGATGACTGCAGTCTCTGCCAATATCCTGACTACATCTACATGAGAGTCATATGTCACAACTTCCCCACTAAGCTGCTCCTGAATGTCTAATCCAGAGAAACTGAGGTAATATACAGTATTGTTATTTGTGTCTAGATGCCCCCCCCAAAGCCTATGGTATGGTCATAGAGTTTTGTCAGAGGTGGTTGAATCTAGAGTTTGTGATTGATTCATAGTGCAGTGCTGGTATTAAGGGTGGGTGATTGCTGGATCAGTTCATTGACTGGATTGGCATTGCCCTAATCCCAGTAGACTGCATACAATATAAGTGACAGGAAGAGGCTCGTCTGGCTCTCTTGTTGCTTTTGCTGTTTTCTGCTACCATGAAATGTTACCCCTCTTCCATGTGCCACCCTGCCTTGGAGACAGCTGATTATAGATTGAAATCTCTACAAACTGTGAGCTAAATAAACCTTTCCCCCTTTAACTTTGAGTGTTGGGTATTTTGTCTCAACAATGAGAAAAATAACTAAGACAGAATTTGATACCAAAAGCTGGGTCATTGCTGTGACTATACCTGACCATGTGGTTCAGGAGCCTTTGGGAATGACTTGTGGGAAGAGTTTGGAATGATTTAGAGATGCCCGCTGAAAAAGTAGAGAAGGAATGCCTTAGGCTGTACTGTATGGGAGATTCTGGTCAGAGCTCAGAAGACCAGAGAGCTGATAGAAATCCTGCCAGTAAAAATCAGGCTCCTGAAGTTTTCTGCTGCATTTGTTTTTGGACTTCAGATGATGTGTGTTATGCCTTGGCAGGAAGTTTGTCTGCATTTTGCTAATGTCCAGAGATTTTGCCTGATGTTAAGATTAAGGGTGGCAGACTAGTTAATCTAATTAATTTCAAGGCAGTTTAATGTTGAAGCAATGGCATGGCTATTGTTGGGGGCTTTTAGCCAGGTCTATATTGAGAATAAAGAGCAAAGATGCCAGCAAAATGCTTTCAAATATTTTGAGTTTGACCAGAAAGGAAGCTCCAGTAAAGCTGTGGACTGCAAAGATAAAGCAAAGGAGATTTTGATTGCTGAGAAGGAAAAGGAGAATAGAAAAGATGGCCTGAGAGCATTTCAAGAAGCAGAAGGATGCCACCCTTCGCAGCCTCAAAACTGCAAAAGTGAAAGACTTTGCTTTGGGAAGAAAGCCCCAGAGCACCATGTTCCAGAATGGTGGCAGCTTAGAAAATTTGTTCTTCATAATTGGTTTCAGAGTGCTCAGTGATTCAGGCACTTGGCTCCTACAACCAAGAGGGAGGAAAATCTGGCTACCATGCCTGCTGGCAGCAGATTTTGGAATCATTCACACGGCGCTGGTTTTAGGTACATGCAGAATGCAAGAATTTCAAGGCCAGGAAGGCTTCCATCCAGATTTCAGAAGGCCTGGGAGGCCAGGCAGTGTGCCCCTGAGAAGTCAGTGTGTGAAGCTGTGAGTATGAAGCCAAAGGTGCAGTAGAGACCCCAGAAGGTTGGAGAAGCCAGGAACATTGATATTCTGAGGAAAATTGCAAGGAGGGAGAAGAGTAAGCCCAAGAGAGAAACCCTGGGAGCTACAACCACCAGAAGTGCTCTAGGGGCAGAGCCACCCAAGCCTTTGGAGTTCACATCTTGCCACACACTGTCTCAGATGCTACACATGGAACTATAGGACTTAATATTTGCTCTGCTGGATTTTGGACTTGCTTTGGACCCATTCCTTGCTATCACCCTGTCCATAACTTTTGGAATGGAAATGTCTATCTTGTACCATTGAATGTTGAAAGTGTTTAACTTTCTTGTCACTTGTTCAGGGGCTCACAGCTAAGAGTTTGCCTTAAGTCTCAAGGAGACTTGGGACTTAGACTTTTCAGCAATGCTGAAACTGTTAGGATTTGTCAACTCTTGGAGATGGAGTAAATGCCTTTTGCATAAAGAGGTGTGCATGAGTCTTTGGGGGCCCAGAGGCAGAATTTGTGGCTTGTGTCTAGATGTCCCCCCAAAGCCTCATACGGTCATAAGGTTCTGTTGGAGATGGCTAACTCTAGAATGTGTGATTGATTTTTAGTGCAATGCTGGAATTAAGGGTGCTGGGATTAAGGGTGGGTGATTGCTGGATCAGTCCACTGATTAGATCGGCACTGCCCTAATCTTGGTACATTGGATAAAATATAAATGACAGAAAGAGGCTTGTCTGGCTCTCTATTGTTACTTTTGCTGTCTTCCACTGCCATGAACTGTTGCCCCTCTGCCATGTGCTACCCTGCCTTAGGGCCAGCTGATTATGGACTGAAACCTCCACAAACTGTGAGCTAAGTAAACCTCTCCGCCTTTAACTTTGAGTGTTGGGTATTTTGTCTCAACAATGAGAAAAGTAACTAAGACAAGTTTTTTTTTAAGACACTATTTTTTTTTGGAAGGGGTAATTTGGTAATTTTTGGCCTCGTTATCTATAATGAATATGGGGACAAAGTTGAGAGAGTAGGAGACTGAGTTTGTTAGGAATGTAGAGAAGCAGGAAGTGAAAGCCAGGCTATGAACCCTTGATTTCTACACAGCTGCAGAATAATCTGCAGTATTGGAGATCTTATGCCTGGTTAAGATGGTGGTAGAGGAGCTCCTGTTACCCTGCTGTACCTCCACTGGCAGATTCTGCATCTTTCTCTCCAGCATTGCTGTGCCTCTGCTGCTTGTACAGCGGGTTTCCTCATACAGTTGAAAGGCTTCATGGGCACCAGGCCTCCCAGTTCTCAGAGCAGTTGAATGAGTGGAAGATTTGATAGAAAAGACTTCTCTATAGAGAGGCTGGCTGGTTACTTTATTCTGCAAAGATTCAGTGTGATTTTTAGCAGTTTTACATGTGTGAGGGTGGCGGGAACCCAGGAAGGGATGGCCAAACTTCTGCTGCCCTGGGCAAAGGGCAGCAATGTAACTAATTTTTACCATTACCAAGGGAAGGGTGGATTAACCAGTACAGGCCCCATCTCAGAATGATGACACCAAACAAGGAGAATTCTAGAAGTTTCCAAGTCCTTCCATACCCCTCTCTCATGTGTAAGCCTGACTAAAATGATGACAATTGGGAGTGTGTGGGCCCCAGTGTATCACATGACTTAGGCCCTAAGTGAATCACTCCCAAGGCTAATACTGAGCTCACAAGGTTAGAAGGGCTATGTTTCCCTAAAATCTGCCTTTAGGCACATGCCACCAACATGTATAATTGTGCCTCTACTACAGATAGGTGTTTTGTATTTGGGTATCTTGTTACCTCTGCTGGGAAATTTCTCAGTCCACTGATGAAGGGAAATTGTTTCTAAGCTCACACTTCCTCTGGTCTCTCAATCCTGGCTGGCTAACTGTGGTATGGGGGTGATGGGGCTGAAACTGGTGGTGTGCTAGAGCCAAATGGTACCACCTCAAAAGGACTATTAAATTTTTGAAAAATTTATTTGCTGGTTATTATCAAATAATTATTAAAAATTAAATTATGTAAATTTATTATTAAATACATTATATTAAAACACAAGTAGTAAATACTTAGAACTAGTTTCTTCCTAATTATTTTTCTACCTTTTGTTGTTATCTATACTCTTGAAATTATGTGCATTCTATCTGTATGGTGGAAATTCTAAGGCTATATAATGGTATGTTATTGTACATTTCTTCTCAATTCTGCGTTCAGTGATGTTGTGCCATTGATAGTTTGAAATCAGTTATAGTGGGAGTATTTGCACTGTGGAAATCAGCAAATGCTCCAGATTATGGTTTTTTATTCTATCTGATTTTTATATATTTACCAGCACACACTGCTTAGGACCCATCTATAAATCCAGATAAGGGTGGACTCCATGGAATTTCACAATATTTTGAACTGAATTTTTTTTCAAGGGACTAAACTCAGTGAGATTTTTGAAACTACAGCAAGTCTGAATGGATAAAATTTGCAGACATTTGCTGCTGGAAAAAGCCAGTGAGACCCTGCCTACCTGTGCAGATCAGGATAGGGGACCATACAGAGCCACGGGTGCTGTCAATCAGTCATGCATCCATGACTCAGAAGAACCCTACCATGTCCTTCACCTAGAGCAAACTTTGGGTCATATCAGTGTCTGCCCATTCTACTTCACTAGGAAAATAGGCATCCTAGAAAAGAATTATCTGTGAAAGATGGTAAGTAGCTTCTCCACATGGTAACTGCAGCTACCATTAATCTTACCCTAGGGTCTGGAGCCTTTGCAAAAGAAGGCATGATTTCAAATGGGGAATCCTGAAATTGGAGGAGTACCAAAGCTTGTGTGTGGAGTCATTTAGAACTTAGATTGTGTTGGTATCCTTGAAAAAGGAGACAAATAGTACTTTGATTCAGTGGCAAGATGTGATTACTACCTACTGACCAACTGCATCCTGCTGGACAGTTCCAATAGAACCAAGAATTCATGAAATCAGAGCTCAGTGAGCCATTTACCATTGTAGGCAAGAGATAGACTAGTGTAAGACAGCAGTTCAAGTTGGATTGGGGTGTACGTAGAGCTGGACCACCTGCACCACCCATTAGTCCTGTTATACAGTGGACTAATGGATGACTGGAGGTTCTTCTTTCCTTTCCATGGTGTAGAGCTGTAGCTTAGAAGAGGCTTCTCAGCTAGAGATTACCATTCCCCAGCCCTATCCTACCTCTGCAAATAGTCATTTGACCAGTTTTTGATAATGCAATGAATGGACATGATACCATTTCAGGGTCAAAGTGGTTGAGTAATGGGTATGTGATTCTTCACATCTTAATGCCTCCATCTGCTGTTGGAATGCTAAGATGACATTGAAGGCACAAGGTAGAAAAGCCACAAGATGGAAACAGGTGGATTCTTGAGTCACCATTTGGAGACTCATAGACTCTCTAACAGACAGATAGAGGGAGAAATAAACTTCTATTGTACTAAATCACTGAGATGGAGGAGTTGTTCAATATAACAGCTAGTGCTACTCTGATTAATACTTGTTCTCTGGCCTGTGCAATACTCCAAATATGTTCCAGGGTCTTGTTGCCAGTGTTCACTGCAACCTCCTGGACTAATGAATGGTTGTCTATAGCTTTCTCTAGGATATTCAGTTTCACTCAGAATATGGCTTTCAATAAGCCCCTTGTTTGAGCGATCTTGGTACCAAGTCAAAACTAAGGGGCATCAGATACTGTCCCTCTGCCTTAGGATATTCTTAATTTGGTGATATTTTGAATATTCTACCACATGTTGAGTTGCCAGGCACTATCAGGAGAAAGCAACAACTCAGTTCCTATGACAATCAGGTCTGGCAGAGCTTCGGGATCACCTTTCCTTGGCAGGTTTCAGGGAGCACAGTTGTGCCAGCACAGCCTTCAGGGGTCCCTGGCAGGGGCCTTATGAACCTAGGTGTTTTGCCTAGGCCTCATGTTCTCTCAGGAAGGGAGCTTGACAACCCACCTTATTGTTCAGGCTTTTGATGGGGCTGTATCTGCCCTACTGTTCTGAGGGATACAAAAGCTATGTAGGACCAAGTATAGACTGGGAACATCTCAGAGACAGTAACCTGAAACTTTTTCTCATAATTTTATCCCTCCCCTCCTAAGGCTATACCACCACACTTGCTGTGAGGCATATGCTATGACTAAAATAGCCCATTTCCTTCCCCCTGATTTCAGCTCCATTATCTGCTGTCCTTCCTTTTGATGCCTGTGGGAGATCTACCAATTACTTGACTTGCACAATGTCTCTCTGTTAAATCAAGGAGCCCCATCTTGTGCCTTTTCCAAGGTCTCACATACTATTTTACCTGTCTATTGCTTACCTCTTTCAGAAATGTGTCAAACAAGGTCCTCAAATAGCCCTGGCATTCTGCCTGTCAGGATGACCACTCTGTCATCACTGATAGCCAAGTATGACATTATATAGACCTATACCTAGAAGCCCTAACCATTTCAGTAAAAAAGACACTGTCTCTGCTAACTTGCCTGCACCACCAAGTATTCCCAGGTCAATGCCTTCAAGAACTCAAGAAATACATGCTGATACTCTGCAGGATGTAACTCTACCAGTAAATTTTGCTTACTAGGACAGGAGATGGGGAATGGTTGCTGTCCATATGGGGACCTGATCTGGCTTTCCTCCTGTCCCATGTTTGATCTCACCTTCCCCAGAGCAGCCCTGATGCAAACTAGAGAACCTGTTTTTGACCAAATTCAGACCTCTGAAGTCATGAATTACTCTCACTTCTGCCTAAACTCCATCACAGCAGGATGTAAGGGCTCCTCCAGTTCCTGACAGGTACCTGGATCTCTGCTGTCACCACTAAAAACTACCAAGAGACAAAACCAAAATGGGAGATAATAATAAGAACTGATTTTTAATGTATTTATTCAACAAACATTTATTTGGCAGCAAATATGTGGCAGGTGCTCTGCTAGGCATTTGAGATACAGCTGTGAGCAAAACAAAGTACCTCTTTCATGTAGCCAATGCTTAGGTGATAGAATAGATACAATAAACATATAATTAAATAAGTATATTGTCTGATGAGCATAAACAAAGATACCATCCTAAGTAAAATAAGCCAGACACAGAAAGACAAATGCTGCATGATTACACTTACATGAGGTACATATCTACAATAGTTAAACTCATAGAAACAGAGAATAGAATGATGGCTGCCAGCAGTGAGTGGAGTAGGATGTGTTAGTGTTCTGTAAAGGGATAACTGGGGAGTTGGTGCTCACTGGGTATAAAGTTTCAGTTATTATAAATAAGTTCTAGACATGTGCTATACAACATAATACCTAAAGTTATATGGACACATCCAACTAAGCTACTTATGACTGAAAATAATTCTGTTCTTTGCTTGTGTTTTCACTTTTTCTTATGTACATACCAGCTTTTAAAAAAAGTTTATTTTTAAAACTCAAAAAATAAAGTAATGTGGTATTGTATAATTTAAAATTTATTGAGAGTAGATCTCACGGCAAATATTCTTATCACACACATATGCACACACACACACATGCACAAAATAAAATAAAAGGACACAAGGAAACTTTTGAAGGTATTAAATATGTTTATTACTTTGTGATGATGGTATAATGAATGTGTGCAGATGTGCAAACTCATAAAATTGTACACAATAAATATGTGCAATCCTTTGGGTTTTTTTTTTCGGAGTACTGGGAATTGAACTCAGAGACACTACCACTGAGCTACATCCCCAACCCATTACATTTTATTTATTTTTAATTTTGATACAAGGTCTCACTAAGTTGTCCAGGCTGGGCTCAAAGTTTAAATCATCTGGTCTCAGCCTCCCAGAGTGCTGAGATTACATGTATACCACCACGCTTTGGAAAATATGCACAATTCTTTCTGTGTCAATCATACCACAAGAAAGCCATTTCTTAAAAATCAGGGTATGGGGAATATTCAACATGGCTGAATAGAGGAAGAGCCTCGTTCAGAGCTACTCAAAGAAATTCAACTAAAATACAGGTAATTGGAAGAAAGGGGAGGGACATACACCCTGAAACTAAAATCAATCTGACATAAGAGATTCATAGATCAAGCCAAACATAGATAAAGGACTTAATAAAATGGCCAGCCAGCCCATCCGGATGCCAGTGGTCACTGGATTGGGACAACTGCCCTCCATACTTGGAATCTTAAAAGAAGAGAGAGAGAAAAAAAGGATATACTAAAATAATGCAGCTAAATCAAGCCATACAGGATAGATTTCAGATATAAAGTCCCTGCCTCTTCTGCCTTCCTCCAAAAAGAAGATGCTACACTCCATCAGTAAATTCTGCCAACACGAGCTGCTCCCTCACTGACAATTGGCCAGTTTTCCTTTTTTTCATTTTCTTTCTTCTCTTTTCCTTTTCTTTTTTTCTTTTCTTCCCATTCCTTTTGTGCACCAGAGCACTAACTGGAACCTCCAGGAATGAGATTAAAAACTACAGGGGTGTGTACATAGTAAATGGAACAGCTAACCCCTCCCCCATGACCTGCAGTTAGAGAGGCATGGGGAATTGAACAGCCCTGCACCTTGGGACTGTGCAGCCCCAGGCTGTCCCTATGCTGCTGGGGGCAGAAGAAGAAAGGCACCCCACAACACCCCCCATCTCACCAAAGGAAGTTACAGACTACAGCAGAGGTGGGTGACGGTGGCATTAGAACTTGTAAAGCAACCAATGGGAAGTTAGCACCCCACCTCAGGAGAGGAGTAAGGATTGGGACTGAGCAGCCTTGGACTGCAACAGCAGGAGCAGAGGACCAGACCATATCACAGCATTTCACCCCACCCTGCAACAAATGACCAGAGAGGACAGAGACTTGCCAGTGGAAGAGGAACACAAAAGGCTGAGCAAGGATGAGGAGGAGCCAAATGTGCACTGGACTGGGAACTGTCCCCTGTCTCTGTCTGAAAATACCACAGCAACTGTGAGAGAGATGTCTCTAAGAGAAACAGGGTAAGGAATGGGAGGCAACTAAGGGACATACAGAAAGTACTGGCTGAAGACTGTGACCCCAGTCCCCCACATGTGGAAGCCAGCACAAACTCTACTGCAGGCTTGGCAGTGTTATCCAGTAGTTTTGGACTTTCTGTGGACACCAGAGGAATTTTGTTTTCTTATTTTATTTCTTCTTCTTCTTCTTCTTCTTCTTCTTCTTCTTCTTCTTCTTCTTCTTCTTCTTCTTCTTCTTCTTCTTCTTCTTCTTCCTCTTCTTCTTCTTCTTCCTCTTCCTCTTCCTCCTCCTCTTCTTCTTCTTCCATTTGTTTGTGGTTTGTTTCCCATTCCTTTTCCTTTTTATGTCTTTTACCTATATTTTTGTTCTAATCTATTCATCTTGTTTCCCCCTTTCCTCAATTTAACTCTGTAGACTTAATCATATTGTCATATGAGTGAATATTCTTTCTAATTTTTCTGATCAACTTCAATAATCCCTTGCTTACTTCTTCATTCTTTCTCTCCTGCCTTCTTTCCTAGTTTCCCAAACTTGCATGATCATCCTTTGCCCTCCAGCCTGGCTTCTACTTTATTTATTTTCAGTTATCTCTGTTCCATCCACTATCCTTCTTAAACTTCCCCACCACAGGGTAAAACCACTCTACCAAGGGGAAACACTTTGCATACAAGCTCCCAATTTATGATTGGTTCTGTTATATAACTGTAGATTTTGCTTCCATGGTTAAAGATACAAAATTAATAGTTACCATAGTTTGTCAGTTTCTAAACTGTTCTTGGTGCTATTGTCAGTGCTAATTTTACTACTTTAGCTAGGATGTCATATCTGTTTTAATCAGTTGTTCTCACTTCTGTAACAATACTGGGAAGTTCTGGGGTAATAACCTTACCACACCCCAGCACCAATGGCCTGGGGACTGAGCCAAACAGATACCAACATCCCATACTTAATTAATTGGAAAGGTAGGATCTTGGGAGAGACACAAACCAAGAACCTTCTACACACAGAAGACATCCTGAAGAACAAAACTTACCTAGACATGCCTTGATACAGGTGATATAGCAACCTACTACAAAAACTTACAAGGATCAATTCAGAAAAAAAATAAAAATATTTGAACTAGAAAATGACAAGACACAGAAGCAAAACGCAACCTCAGACCTCCAGCCCACACAGAACAAGTCCAGGAGACACTGAGATAGAGGAAAGTGGAAGACACACACCTGACCTTTCTGAAATGATAGCATCCAAAGTAAAGAAACAAGTCCATGAGACTATAGAGGAAATCATATCAGAAATAATCTCTCAGGTAAAAAAAGAAATGTCAATATTTATAAATGAATTGTTCAGCAAATCTAGAGTAGAGATAGATAAAAAATAGATGATGATAGGAAGAGGATGCAAACCGTGAATGATCAATATAGGAAAGAAATAGAATGCATGAAATGGATTCAAACAGGTATCCAGGAAATTTAAAATTCCACTGAAAGCTGGCAAAACTGCTTGAACAAAACTGAAGACAGACTTTCAGACCTTGAAAACAGTATTTCGGCTAGTGATCATGAAAGGAAAGATCTCTTGGAAATAACAAAAGATCAGGAAATAACAATTCACAGCTGCAAGACGATGCACAGAAAAATAATATAAGAATAATGGTGTCAATGAAAAAGCAGGAGCCAACACAAATAACATTAAAAAAACTATTTGCAGAAGTAATAGCAGAAAATTTCCCAAGCATGGGAAAATAATTTGACATACAGATAAGTGAAACATAGAACTCCAATTAGCTATAACAAAAATAAATCTACACCCAGACATATAATAAAGATCCCAGAAATTCAGCATAAGAACAGAATATTAAAAGCTGTTAAAGAAAAAAAGAGATCACCTATAAAGAAAAGCCCATCAGAACCATGGCAGACTTCCCAACACAAACCCTCAAGTCAAGAAGAGCTTGTAGTGAAGTATTTCAAGTCCTGAAAGAAAACAACTTCCAACCAAATTGATGTACCCTGCAAAACTATCTTTCAAAATTAATGGAGAAATAAGATACTTATATGACAAAGTACAACTGAAGTTTATGACCACCAAACCAACCCTACAAAGAGTACTGAAAGATGTTCCAGACAGAGAAAAATAACCACAATCCCAAGAACAACAACAGAAAGAAACCACCAGGCTGGGCAAGCAATTAAACAAAGGGGAAAAGCAGGGAACCAACAGTGGGAAAATACCATGACAAAAAGAAGCCAATACATATCAGTTATAACCATCAATGTAAATGATCTCAATTCACCAATCAAAAGAAACAGACTGGCAGAATGGATCAAAAACAATACCCAACAATATGCTGTATACAAGCAACACATTTAAATCAAAAAGAAATTTAAGACTGAAAGTCAAGTGATGGAAAACAATCTTCCATTCAAGAGGAACCCAGGAAAAAGCAGGGGTAGCTATTCTGTGTGCAGACAATGTGAACTTCAAACCAAGAACCATCAAAAGAGATAAAGAGGGTCACTATATACTTGTGGAAAACTTCAAGAGGAAGAGATAATAATCTTAAATATATATGCACCAAATATGGGAGCACAGGACTATATAAGACAATTATTAATAGACATGAAAAATCAAATAAGCAATAACACAGTTGTAACAGGGGACCTTAATACACCATTACCACAAACAGATTGATCAACTAGAAAAAAAATCAGCAAAGAAATATGAGAACTGAACCAAATCAGTGAACGAATGGACTTAGTAGATGTTTTCAGAGTGTTCCACCCAACATCATCAGAATACACATTCTACTCTGCTGCGCATGGGATGTTCTCTAAAATAGACCATATATTAGCCCACAGAACATGTTTAAATAAATACAAAGAAATTAAAATTATTCCATGCATATTATCTGACCATAGTGCAATGGTGCAGCCATGATTCAAGGGGGGGCCTGGCTACTACTCCAGCTGGCAGCAGACCGTGGCATCCTCCACATGGTGTTGGTTTTATAGGATTGTAGAATGCAAGAGTTGTGGGGTCAGGAAGGATTCCACCAATATTTCAGAAAGCATAGGAGACCAGGCAATATGCCCCTGAGAGGGCAGTACCTGAAGCTGTGAAAGTGAAGCAATAAGTACAGTGGTACCTCAATTCACAAACTTAATTCATTCCATGATTCTAGGGAAGATGGCTGCATTCATATTCATGCAGGGAAGATGGTTGTGGTCATGTTTGTCACTTATGTGGAGCTCGTGAATGGAAGCATAATTTTGCTGAATGCTTCTGTTTGCAAGCTGAATTGTTTGTGAAAAGAAGCATACATGAACAGAGGTACTACTGTGCAGTGAAGACCCCAGAAAATTAGAGAAGCCAGGAACATGGGATATCTGAGGAAAGTCATAAACAGTGAGCAAAGGCAGCCCAAGAGAGAAGCCATGAGAGCTGCAACTACCTGCAATGCTGTAAGGGAGGGGCTGCCCAAGCCCTTTGAATTTCATGTCTTGCCACAACTTGCCCTATGTGCTGGATATGGAACTATGGGATTTAATATTTTCCCTGCTGGATTTCAGTCTTGTTTTAGTCCCATTCCTTTCTATCCCCCTAGTTCTTCCTTTTGGAGTGGAAATGTTTACACTGTGCCATTGTATGTCCCCAGTGTTTAAGTTCTTTTTGATATTCACAGGGGTTCACAGCTAACAGTTTGCCTTAAGTCTCAGAGGAGGCTTTAGACTTGGCTTTTTCGAAAATGCTGAAAGTGTTAGGACTTTGGTAACTCTTAGAGATGGACTAAGTGCATTTTTTATAAAGTGATGCACATGAGTCTTTTGGAGGCCAGAGGCAGAATGCTGTGGTTTATATCCAGATGTCCTCCCCAAAGCCTCATGTGATCATAAGTTGAGCTTTGTGGAGGTGATTGGATTAGGGGTATGATAATCATCAGTGGATTAATCTCTAGCACCCTTAATCCTAGCATTGCATTATGAATCAATTGCACACTCTAGATTCAGCCATCTCTGAAAAAGCCCTACCTATGACTGCATGAGGCTTTGGGGGTACATCTAGACACAAGCCATAACATTCTGCCCCTGGCTCCCCAAAGACTCATGCACATCCCTTTATGCAGAATGCATTCACTCCATCTCCAAGAGTTGCCAAAATCCTAACAGTTTCAGCATTGCTGAAAAGTCCAAGTCCCAAGTCTCCTCTGAGGTTTAAGGCAAACTCTTAGCTGTGAGCCCCTGTACAAATGAAAAGAAAGTTAATTACTTCCTATATTGAATGGCGCAAGATAGATACTTACATTCCAAAAGTTATGAACAGGGTGATAGCAAATAATGGGACCAAAGCAAGTCCAAAATCCAGCAGGGCAACATTAAATCCCAAAGTTCCATGTCCAGCATCCCTGGCAATCTGTGGCAAATTATAAACTCCAAAGGGCTTGGGTAGCTCTGCCTCCATGGCATTGTCAATGCTTGTAGCTTCCAGGGCTTCTTTCTTTGGCCAGATCTGCTTCCTTCTTGCATTTTTCTTCAGACAATCCATGTTCCTGGCTTCTCCAACCTTCTGGGGTCTCCACTGCACCTTTGGCTTCATGCTCACAGCTTCACAGACTGCTCTCTCAGCAGCACACCACCTGGCCTCCCAGGCCTTCTTCTGAAATCTGAGTGAAAGCCTTCCTGACCCCACAACTCTTCCATTCTACATTCACCTAAAACCAGCACCAGGTGGATGATGCCAAGGTGTGCTGCCAGCTGCAACAGTAGCCAGACTTCTTTCTCTCTTGCTATAGAGGTCCAGTGCTTTTGAACCAAATCCCAAAGAACAACTTTCCTAGGCTGCTGCCATTCAGGAACATAGTGCTTTAGGGATTTCATCTCAAAACAAAGCCTTTTACTTTTGCAATTTCAAGGCTGCAGAGGGTGGAGTCCTGCTGCTTCTTGTGATGTCCTCATGCCATCTTTTCTATTCTCCTCTTCCTTCTCAACAATCAAAATCTCCTCTGCTTTATCTTTGCATTCCACAGCTTTACTGGAACTTCCTTTCTGGCCAAACTCACATTTTAAATCATTGTGCTGGGCTCTGTGCTCTTTATTCTCAACATAGATCTGGCTAAAAGCCCCAACAGTAGCCATACCACTGCCTCAACATTAGACTGCCTTGAAATTCCTTCTGCCAGATTAATTAGTCCACCACCCTTAATCTTACTGTTGGCAATGTCTCTGGACATTAGCAAAATACAGACAAACTTTCTGCCAAGGCATAACACACATCATCTAAAGTCCAATAACCAATGCGGTCCTTCTTCCCAGCAGAAACTTTCTGAGCCTGGTCTTCACTAGCAGAATTTCTATCAGCCTTCCAGTCTTCTGAGCTTTAACCAGAATCTCCCATCAAGCATAGCCTCAGGCATTCCAGCTCTACTTTTTCATCCTGCATGTCCAAACTTTTCCTAACTCTTCCCCTTCCCTCAAGCCAGCTCCCAAGGCTCCTAAACCACATGGTCAAGTATAGTCATAAAAATGACCCCAATTCTCTGATGCCATTCTATCTTCATTACTTTTCTCCTTGCTGAGACAAAATATCCAACACCCAAAGTTAGAGGAGGAAAGGTTTAGCTTACAGTTTGTAGAGGTTCCAGGCCATAATTGTCTTCCTCCAAGGCAGGGTGGCTTGGCAGAGGTGCATCACAGAGGAGAACCAGTTAGTGGCAAGCAGAAGACAGCAAAAGCAATCAAGCAAGCCAGGGACAAGACAACCTTATATTATATCCAGGGATTAAGGTGGTGACAAACCAATGAGTGGACTGATTTAATAATAACCCACTCTTAATCCTAGCGCCTTTAATCCTAGCATTGCACCATGAATCAGTCACACACTCTAGATTCAGCCACCTCTGAAAAAAACCCCACCTATGACTGCATGAGACTGTGGGAGTACATCTAGATACAAGCCATAACAGTGTTATTTCTTGTGTGATAGAGATTCTGTGTAGAAAATTCTTTCTTACACCTCTGTCTTCAAGTGTTTTACCTATTTTATCTTCCAGTAGTTTTAATGTCTCCATTTTAATGTTGAGATCTTTGATCCATTTTGATTTTAATTTAGTATATTTTGAGAGATAAGAGTCCAGCTTCGGGGGCTGGTGAGATGGCTCAGCGGCTTAAGCGCCTGCCCGGCAAGCGCGAGGGCCCGAGTTTGACTCCCGGAACCCACATACGAAAAAGGGGCCAGTGATATCGCTCAGTGGCATGGGTGCCTCCTGGTGCATGAGGTCCTGAGGTCGACCCCCCAGTACCCACACACACAAAAAAGAGTCCAGCTTCATTCTTCTACAAACATAACCAGTTTTCCCAACACCACTTGTTGAATAGACCATCTTTCTTACAACACATGCTTTTGGATCTTTTGTCATAGATCAAATCATTGAATATGTCTGGGGAGGTTTCTGTATCCTTATTTTGGTTCCATTGATCCACTTGTCTGTTTTTGTTCCAGTACAATGCCATTTTTATCAATATTGCTTTGTAGTATAGCATGAAGTCAGGTATTATGCTATGCTGCCTGCTCCCTGCTTTGCTCTTATTACCCCAAATTATTTTTGCTATTCTGAGTCTCTTTTGCCTCCACATGAATTTTAGGATTGTTTTCCCTAGATCTGTAAAGTATGTTGTTGATATTTTGATTGGGACTGCATTAAATCTGTATAATGGTTTTGGAATATGGCCATTTTGACAATATTTGTTCTGCCTACCCAGGAGCAAGGGACATCTTTCCATTTTCTGATGTCCTCTTCAATCTCCTTCTTCAGAGTACTGTAGTTTTCTTTGTACAAATCTTTCACTTCTTTGGTTAGGTTAATACATAGATATTTCATTTGTCTTGAATCTACTGTGAATGGTATTGTTTTCATAATTTCCTTCTCATCCCATTCATTTTTGATGTACACAAATGCTAAAGATTTTTGTGGGTTGATCTTGTATCCTCATATGTTGCTGAAGTTGATTATTAATTCTAAGAGTTTTTTTGGTGGTGTTCTTTGGGTCTTCTTTGTAGAGTATCATGACATCTGCAAACAATGATAATTTAAGTTTTTCCTTTTCTATATGTGTCCCTTTATTTCTTCTATTTCTTAATTGCTCTGGCTAATGTTTCAAGTACTATGTTCAATAGAAGAGATGATAGTGGACATTTTTGTCTTGTCCTGATTTGAGGGGGGGATGCTTTTCATTTTTCCCCAATTAGTATGATGCTGGCTATTTGTTTGTCATGAAAAGCCTTTATCATGTTCAGGTATGGTCCTTCTATACTTGTTTTCTTCTGGATTTTTATCATGAAGGAGTGTTGGAGTTTGTCAAAAGTCTCTTGTACATCTGTTGATATGATCATGTAGTTTTTGACCTTGTTTCTGTATATGTGATGTATTACATTTATTGACTTACATATGTTGAACTATCTTTGCATCTCTGGGATAAAACCTACTTGATCATGATGTATCATCTTTTTGATAATGTGCTGCATTCTATTTGCTAATATCTTCTTGCAGATTTTTGCATCCATAATTGGCCTATAGTTCTCTTTTTTTAGTTGGGTCTTTATCTGGTTTTGGGATCAGTGTGATACTGGTTTCCATAAATGAATTTGGGAGCACGCCTTCAATTTCTTTGAAGAGTTTGAGTAATATTGGTGATATAACATCTTTAAAGTTTTTTGTAGACTTCCACAGTATCAATCAGGTCCTACACTTTTTTAGTTGGTAGATTACTGTGTCCATTTCATTGCTCATTATTGGGGGTTGTTATGCATAATTTCTGTCTTCTTAGGTTAGTTTTGGTAGTTTGTACGTGTCTAGGAGTCTGCCCATTTCTTCAATATTTACTAATTTGTTGGAATATAATTTTTCAAAATAGTTACTATCTTCTGGATTTTGGAAGTGTCTGTTGTGATTACACCTTTTTCATTTCCAATTGTATTTATGTGAGTCTTTTCTCTCTTTCTCTTGGTGAGTCTTGCTAAGGGGTTATCTATTTTATTTATTCTTTTAAAAAACCAGCTCTTTGACACATTGATTTTTTTTTACAGTTTGTTTAGTCTCAATTTCATTGATTTCCTCTCTCATCTTTATAATTTTCCTTCCTAATTTCAGTTTGGGGCTGATTTGTTCTTGTTTTTCAAGTATCTTAAGATTTGTTATAAGGCTACTTGAGATTGCTCGGTTTTCCTAATGTGAACATTCATTGTGATGAATTTTCCTCTTAAGACTGCTTTTGTAGTGTCCCAGGGGTTTTGATGAGTTGTACAGTAATTGTCATTAACTTCCAGAAATTTTTAAAATTTCTTCTTTTATTTCTTCTGTGACCCACTGGTTGTTTAGGAGTATGTTGTTGATTTTCCAGGAGCTTTTGCCTTTTCTGAAATTTCTTATGTAGTTGATTTCTATTTTTATTGCACAGTGGTCTGATAGTACACTTGGAGAAATTTCTACTCTTTTATATTTACTTAAGCAGGCTTTGTGGACTAGTATGTGATCTATTTTGGAAAAACTAACATGTACTGCTGAAAAGAATGTATACTCTGTTGTAGAGTGGTGGAATACTCTGTATATATCTATTAAGTCCATATGTTCAAGGGTGTGGTTCAACTCTGAATTTTTTTGTTTAGTTGATCTGTCTTTTTGCAAAAGTGGGGTACTAAAATCCCTTATTATGATTGTGTTAGTGTTTATTTGATCTTTTAATTTCAGCAGATTTCTGAAGATATGTGCTTCAGTATTCAGCACATATATATTTACCAATGTTATCTCTTCTTGTTAGGTTATTCCTTTACCTAGTATGTAGTGACCTTCTTTGTCTCTTCTAATCAATTTTAATTTGAAGTTTACCATGTCTGATATTAGAATTTTTACCCCTGCTTGTTTTTGTCATTCTGGTGCATGAAAGGTTGTTTTCTATCCTTTAACTTTTAGTCTATGAATATCTTTTTGGATTATATGAGTTTCTTGAATGGAGCAGATTGTTGAATTTAGTTCTTTGATCTAGTCTGCCAGCCTGTGTCTTTTGATTGGAGAGTTGAAACTGTTAACATTAAGAGATATTACTGAGATGTGTTGGTTATTTACTATCATTGCCTTCTTTATCTTTTGGTATATTCTTTGTTTTTCTTTTCCTGGTGATTTTTGTTGCTGTCTATCCATTAACCTCACTAGTTTCCTCTGTGTTTCTAGCTGTGTCCAATTTGTTGTTTCTTTTTGATAATATTCTTGAGTATTTTCTCTAGAGCTGGTTTAGCACTCATATACCTTCTGAGCTGGTCTTTTTCATGGAAATACTTTATTTCTCCATCTATTTTGAAAGATAGTTTTGCTGGGTAAGTTAATCTGGGCTGGAGGTTATTTGCTGTTATGGCTTGAAATATTTAAACACAAGCTCTTTTGGCCTTCAGGTTTTGTGCTAAGAAGTCTGCTGGGATTTTAATTGGTTTACCTTTATATTTTATCTTTTGTTTTTCTCTGTCTGCCTTTAAAATTCTGTTTTTCTTTTCTTTTTTCTGTTTTGTTTTGATGGATATCTGTGAATTTAATGATGATATGCTTTGGTTAACTTCTCCTTTCATCCTAATCATCTGTTGATTTATAAGTGTTGCTTACTTGTATTTTAAATGCTTTTCTTATATTTGGGAAATTTTCTTCTATAATGTCTGTAAGCATGTTAGTGAGTCCATTTGTGCTATCTTCTAAATTTTCTCTAATTCTGATTAGCCTTATAGTGGTCTTATTGCTGTCATCTAGTAGCTGCTGGATAGTCTTCTCTCATTCTCTTATTTCCTTTTGGCTTCTTTGAGCTCTTTATCATAATTCAATGTTTTGACCTCAATATCAGATACTCTGTCTTCACATTTATCATTTCTGCAATTTATGAATTCCATACAGTTTTTTATTTAAGGTATTTCTATCTGACATCTTTTCAAGGATTTCACATCCTTGTTGAATCTGTCATTCAAATTTTGAACTGTCTTTGTTAGTCCATCCAGTTTTCCCCTATTTCTTCAAAATTCACTGTAGGCATATTGAGTGAAATTGCTGTAAATTTTGATTCATTTCCTCTTTGAACCTTTTTCTTCATCCCTTCTAAGAACTTTTCATAGATTTCTGATACCTGATATTTGTTTTATTCTCCCTTTGTGACCCCTTGCTCTTCATTGGGGGATTTGGGGGTTTTTTAGAGAACTTCTATTTCCTTGTTTCTCCATTCTCCTATTTGTGTCTGTGTTTATTTCTGTATATATATGTACATATACATTTTAAATTATATGTGGCCCCCTCTTTTTTTATTCCTTTTTTGAGGGGGTGTTACTGCAATTTGGGGACCAAAGAAGTGAGGAGAATTTGTGGCATTTATGGGGACTTTTAGTAGGATGTTGCCTCCAGATGAAAAATTTTCAACTTTGCATGTAGAGTGCTAGTATTTACACCTTCTGTTATTCACTTTAAGTGATTTTAGCTCTGTCCCTATGTTTCACTGAAAGAATTTCTTCTATTTATAACAGCATCCACAGATTCAATCTTACAACACTTCTATATGATAGTACTTGCAGTACTCTTCCCCCTTTTGTCTATTCTGTATGCACACTATGACAATTTATTATTTGTAGTTTCTCTGTAGTGAGGTAGTGTGGTGGGGTGTGAAAAATGTGGGGTGTTTGGAGGTTTGAAAGGCAGATTAGTGGTAGATGAGAAAAAGATTGATGTGGTGTCTGATTTTATTTTATTTTATTTTATTTATTTTTTTTTTTGTGGGTACCAGGGGGACGACCTCAGGACCTCGTGCGCCAACAGGCACCCGTGCCACTGAGCGATATCACCGGCCCCTTTTTCGTATGTGGGTTCCGGGAGTCGAACTCGGGCCCTCGTGCTTGCAAGGCAGGCGCTTATGCCGCTGAGCCATCTCACCGGCCCGTGGTGTCTGATTTTATTGGTGTGCTTTTAGTTGAGTTGTGCAGGTAAGGACAGAGAGTGCGGGTAAGGCAGAGAAATGGGAGAAAGGGGGTTCACTTTGTGATTGAGGAAAGCTATGTGGTTGCCAGAACTTGGTTATAGGGAGGACAGTAAGTTAGGCAAGATATGGAAGAGCTAAAGGCTTAGGATGCAGAGGACCAAGGAATTATACTAGTGAAGGTAGGAGTGATGTGAGGGTGCTCAGTATGGTGAATTTTAAAACTTGGTAGGGATGAGTTTACATGTTTGGAAAAAGAATAAATATATATGTTAACAATATTGTTGGGCATTTGAGGTGAAGAAACTAAGGAGGTCAGACAATGGAGAACCTAGAGACCTATTAAATCAGAGCCAATAAAAGAACAAATATTCAAGAATAACCACCTAATATACACATGAAACTGTAAAAAATAACATAACTCTATGTTGCTAAATAACTCAAGAAACATACAAATACTTAAACTAACAAGATGTCTGGTGGGAACACAGATTACATATTCCAATGAGACTTTCCATATGTGATTCCCAAGTAGCTTCTTTGCCAGAGAGCCTGAGTGCTCACACTCAATTACTCCTCTGATCCCTCCACTACAAAACTGAGTTTAGCACACACTCAGGACCTCTTTCTTCTAGGTTGTAGGCATTCTTGCAGAGTTTGGTCCACTCCAAGTTCCTGGGTTAGGAACTCCTGCTGTCTCTCTCCCTGGGTGTGATGGTGGATTCAGCACACAAGTTCACTGGCACTAAATTCTCCACAGAGTTGGGATTATTCCTATGCAATGAATTCAACTACAGCCGTAACTGGCTAATCCCTTACAGTGGTATATATCAGGGCTAGTTGAGAAATAACATACCATCAGATCCTGTTTTGGGTCTCCCTGTAGGAGTGGGAACATGATGCCAATATGAGCCTCCAATCCCTTGTTACTCAGGCTGAAACTGGCATCTGACTACAGGAACTGAGTCTGTGATCAACAGTCCCTGCCTCTCAGTGGAACTCCCCCAGTCTGTACTTCAGGTTGTGGCAGTCTCCTGTAACTCTCCTTCCCTCATCCACTCTGGGAACTTGGCAGTGTGAGGCGCCAAGGGGCTGTTCTGGGACCAAGGTTCAAACATCCAGCCATTCCCCACAATAGTGTCCCTGCCAGTTCCTGCTCCATGTGACTGTGTCCTCAGGTGCTTGTACTGCAGTCACTCACCAATTGTTACCTCTGGAGGGCCACTCTGGAAGCAGTGTCTTATGTTCTTCCCACTGTCTCCAACTGCATGTGATTCTCCTGGTCCCAATGCAGTTCTCAGTGAGCAGGGAAGTTATTAGTTTCACTTTGCCTCCTGGCTGGCAGCCAGCCAACCACCATGGTTTCTCTTCCCTGGGATGGGTCACCTCTTCTGTATTACTTAATCCTATTTTCTTCTCCTATCACTTGCCCCATGGTTACCATGTAATTTCCCCTCACTTCAGTTGCTCTCCAAGCCACTGTCCTCCAGACACTTTGTCCTGGAGAAGCAGAGCTGCTGGCACTCACTGCTCTGCCATCTTGTCTCTCCTTGATGTCTTTAACCCTTTTGGGAGGATACTTAGAAGAATAGCTTGATCAAAAGGAATTTCTAGTTTTAGTTTTTTTGTTTTTTGTTTTTTGTTTTTTTTTTAATTTTAAAGAGAAGAAAAAACAAAACAAATCAAAAGAATAAATTTTCAAAACAACATAATGGGAGGGTAACAATGGTTAATACATTACATATTACTATCTTTAAGTTAGTTATTCAGGATACTAGACATTAGCATTCAATTGTCCAAACATTATTGGCACAAACCTTACTCTTCAATGAGCTAAGTAAAATTGGTAGTGGATCTATCTTAACCATCTTATATATGTATATACAATTTTTTTCCCTTTCCCTTCTTTCTTTTCCCTATTCCAGTCTCTCTTTCCTTTTGACCAGTTTCTTTTTGATTCATCATGTCTATTGTACATTTTGGATCTTATTTACTCTTTCAGTTTCTCATACTAGAGAGACAATACGATGCTTACACATGTGCTTCTGGTTTATTTCACTTACGAGTATTTTCTCGAGTTGCATCCATTTACCTATAAAAGTCTCCAATTTATCCTTCTTTATGGCTGAATAGTACTCCATTGTATAAAAATACCAAACCTTTCTTATCCATTCCTCAGTTGAGGAATTGGGTTGTTTCCAAGATCTGGCTATTACAAATTGTGCTGCTATAAACATGGGTGCACATATGTCGCTGTGGTACGATGTTTTTAATTCTTCTGGGAAGATGCCCAGAAGGGGAATAGCTGGGTCAAATGGGACCTCCAACCCTAGCTTTTTGAGGAATCTCCACACTGACTTCCACAGTGGCTGTACCAGTCGACACTCCCACCAACAGTGAAGAAGGGTTCCTTTTTCCCCACAGCCCCTCCAGCATTTGTTATTAGTTGATTTCTTTATAGTAGCCATTCTTTCTGGGGTGAGATGGTATCTCAGTGTTGTTTTAATTTGCATCTCTCGAATGACTAGTGATGTTGCACATTTTTTTGTATATTTATTTGCCATTAGTATTTCTTCATCTGAGAAATGTGTATTCATCTCAGATGCCCATTTTTGGAGTGGGTCTTTAAATTTGGGAGGTCTGATTTTTTTGAGTTCTTTACATGTTCTCGGTAGTAATCCTTTGTCTAAGGAACAGCTGGCAAACATTTTTTCCCACGTTGTGGGTTGTCTGTTCACTCTGTTGGTGGTTTCTCTTGCTGTGCAAAAGCTTTTTAATAAGATGAGATCCCAGTTATTGATTCTTTGGAATAGTTCCCATGTGGTTGAGTTTTTATTCATAAAGTCTTTGCCTACACCAATGTCTCCAAGGGTTTTACCTATCCTACCTTCCAGCAGATTTAATGTTTCTGTTTTAATATTTAGATCTCTGATCCATTTTGAATTTAGCTTAGTGCATGGTGAAAGATATGGGTCTAGTTTTAATCTTCGGCATGTGTAGAGCCAGTTTTTCGAGCACCATTTATTAAAGAGGCTATCTTTCTTCCAGCGAATGTGTTTGGCACCTTTGTCAAAGATAAGGTAGCTTAGTATGTCTGGGGTTGTTTCAGCATCTTCTAATCTGTTCCATTGATCTTCTGTTTTTTTTTTTTTTGCCAGTACCACACTGTTTTTATCACAGTAGCTTTATAGTATAATTTCAATTCAGGGATTGTGATGCCCCCTGCTTTGCCTTTGTTGCCCAGAATTGCCTTTGCTATTCTAGGTCTCTTCTGATTCCAAATGAATTTTAGGATTGTTTTCTCTAATTCTGTGAGATATGCTGTTGGAATTTTGATTGGAATTGCATTAAATCTGTATAACAATTTTGGAAGTATGGCCACTTTCACTATATTGGTTCTTCCTATCCAGGAGCAAGGGATATCTTTCCATTTTCTGATATCCTCTTCAATCTCCTTTTTCAGAGTACTGTAGTTTTCAGTATAGAGGTCTTTTACATCGTTTGTGAGGTTGATTCCTAGGTATTTCATTTTTTTGGATGTTATTGTGAAAGGTATTGTTTCCCTAATTTCTCTTTCAGTAAGTTTGTTATTTGTGTACAGGAAGGCTATTGACTTTTGAGTATTGACTTTGTATCCAGATACACTACTGAATTTGCTTATTAAATCTAGCAGTTTTTCAGTGGAGTTTTTGGGGTCTTCTGTGTAGAGTATCATGTCATCTGCAAATAATGATAATTTAACTTCTTCCTTTCCAATCATTATTCCTTTTATTTCTTTCTCTTGTCTAATTGCTCTGGCTAAAGTTTCCAGAACTATGTTGAATAAGAGTGGGGACAGTGGACATCCTTGTCTTGTTCCTGATTTTAGAGGGAAGGCTTTCAGTTTTTGGCCATTTAGTACAATATTGGCTGTTGGTTTGTCATAGATAGCTTTTACCAGATTGAGATAAAGACACTCTATTGCAATTTTCTGTAGGGTTTTTATCATGAAAAGGTGCTGGACTTTGTCAAAAGCTTTTTCTGCATCTATTGAGATGATCATATGATTTTTGTCCTTGGCCCTGTTAATATGGTGTATTACATTTATTGATTTACGTATGTTGAACCATCCCTGCATCCCTGGGATGAATCCAACTTGGTCATGGTGTATAATCTTCTTGATGATTTGTTGGATTCTGTTTGCCAGTATCTTATTAAGGAGTTTTGCATCTATGGTCATTAGGGAGATTGGCCTGTAGTTCTCTTTCTTAATTGGGTCCTTCTCTGGTTTTGGTATCAGGGTAATGCTTGCTTCCAGGAATGAATTTGGGAGTATTGCTTCCCTTTCAATTTCATTGAAAAGTTTGAGAAGTAGGGGCGTTAGGTCTCATCTTCAATTTCATTGGTTGATATTGGTTTATTTAGGATTTTTAAATCTTCTTGATTCAGCTTTGGTAATTCATACGAATCTAGGAATCTGTCCATTTCTTCTGCATTTTCCATCTTAGTAGAATATAAATTTTCAAAATAGGTATAGATGATCTTCTGGATTTCTGCAGGGTCCGTCGTGATATCACCCTTTTCATTTTCAATTGCATGGATTTGAGTCTTTTCTTTTCTTTTTTTAATAAGGTTGGATAAGGGTTTGTCAATCTTATTTATTCTTTCAAAGAACCAACTTTTTGCTTCATTGATTCTTTGTATTGTTTTTTTAGTCTCCAATACATTAATTTCTGCTCTGATCTTTATAATTTCCTCCCTTGTACGGGCTTTTGGCTTAACCTGGTCTTCTTTTTCTAGAAGCTCGAGGTTCACCCTTAAGTTGTTTATTTGCGCTTGCTCTCTTTTCCTGATATAAGTATTTAATGCTATAAATTTCCCTCTTAGGACTGCTTTCATTGTATCCCATAAGTTCCGGTATGTTGTACTGTCATTATCATTCAGTTGTAGAAATTGTCTAATTTCTTCTTTAATTTCATCTGTGACCCATTGGTTGTTCAGGAGGGTGCTGTTTAATTTCCATGTGTTTAGGGAGTTTTTGTGAGATTTTTGCCATTGATTTCCAATTTCATTGCACTATGGTCTGATAATATGCATGGGATAATTTCAATTCCTTTGCATTTACTTAAGCAGGTTTTATGAGCTAGTATGTGGTCTATTTTGGAGAACGTCCCATGTGCAGCTGAGAAAAATGTGTATTCTGATGTTGTAGGATGGAACACTATGTAGACATCTACTAAGTCCATTTGTTCAAAAGTTTGATTCAGTTCTACTATTTCATTATTGATTTTCTGTCCAGTTGATCTGTCTTTTTGTGACAGTGGAGTATTGAGATCTCCCAATATAATTGTATTAGTGCTTATTTGATTTTTCATGTCCTTTAGTACTTGTTTTATATAGCTTGGTGCACTGGTATTTGACGCATATATATTTATGATCGTTATCTCTTCCTCTTGGATTGTTCCCTTTACAAGGATGTAATGACCGTCTTTATCTCTCTGAATCCTTCTTGGCTTGAAGTTCACTTTGTCTGCAAAAAGAATAGCTACCCCTGCTTTTTTCTGGGTTCCTGTGGCATGGAGTATTGTTTTCCATCCTTTGACTTTCAGTCTATGAATTTCTTTCTGAATTAAATGTGTTTCTTGTATACAGCATATTGTTGGATCTTGCTTCTTGATCCATTTCGCCAGTCTGTGCCTTTTGATTGGTGAATTGAGACTGTTAACATTGATGGTTAAAACTGATATGTATTGACTTATACTTGTCATGATATTTTCCTGTTGTTGGTTCCCACTCTTTGTTTTTCCCCTTTCCTGCTATTTAATTATCTGCCCTGCCTGGTGGATTCCTTCTGTTGGGGTTCCTATCTCTTTCTAGATTGTCCTTCAGAACATTTTGGAGTGCTGGTTTGGTGGTCATAAATTTTCTCAGATGTTCTTTGTCATGAAAGTATTTTATTTCTCCATCAATTTTGAAAGATAGTTTTGCAGGGTACATCAATCTGGGCTGAAAATTATTTTCCTTTAGAGCTTGAAATACATCATTCCAAGCTCTTCTTGAATTGAGGGTTTGTGCTGAAAAGTCTGCTGTGATTCTGATGTGTTTTCCTTTATAGGTGATTTGTCTCTTCTCCCTAACAGCTTTTAAGATTCTGCCCTTCTGTTGAATTTCTGGGATCTTGACTATAATATGTCTGGCTGAAGTTTTTTTTTGATCATGTCTAGTTGGTGTTCTAAAAGCTTCACTTATAGGGGCGTCAAATTCCTTTTCTCTTCCAGGAAAGTTCTCCCTGATTATGTCTTTGAACAAGGTTTTAATGTCATTGCTGCTATCTCCTGCTTTTTCATTTATTCCAATTATTCTTAAGTTGTTTATCTTTGAGTCATCTAGCAGCTGCTGAATTGATTTTTCATGGTCCCTTGCTGTTTTTAAGAATTCTTCCTTTTCATGATCACTAATTGCAAGCCTGTCTTCTATATCTGAGATCCTGTCCTCACATTGGCTTAATCTGCTACAAATACTTTCAATGGAATTTTTGTTCTCTTGGATATCTGCTTGAATCTTCCTTATGGATTCCATTTCTTTCCTATGCTGAGCATTCATGGTTTCTATAGTTTTCTTAAGCTCATCTATTTTTTTGTCTGTATCAGCTATAGTGTCCTTAAGCATGGTCTTCATTGTGGACATTATCTCTGCAGTTATCTGTGAAATTATTTCTGTTTTAATTTTTTCCAGAGCCTCATTCAGTTGCTTTGTTGTTACCACTTCAGATAGGCCAGGTGGGTGGCTTTCGGATTGTCCCACCTCGTTGCCCCCTAGGTTTGCCTTTGGTGAATTGGATGTGTGGGGTTGCATCTTGTTTAAGTGTCGTCTCATTTTTTCTTTCTTTAATTCCTGGGGTGATGTTTGCAAATTACCTATGGTAGGTTACTTTATTGCTAGTGTTTAAGATCTTTAGAAGATGACTACTTCTCTGCAGTATCTTCCAAGTGGAGCTTGCTTTTATGTTTTAAGCTTTCTGCCAGATCCTACCTCTTCAATTCATTGGGTATGTGAAGTTGCTACCTGTTTGGCCCAGTCCTTGATTCTTTGGTACTGTGCCACTGTATTTTCTGTTTCCCTTAGTCAATCTCAATCACAAAATATCAGGAAGGAAAGATGTTTAGAACAATTATTTCACATTTGGCTATAATGTTAACTAAAGCATCAAACACAGCCTAGAAAATGACAGACTGAGCTAACCAGTTATTTACCACTTTTAGCTGTATAGAGTTGCGGTTATATAACAAAATCTAAAACACACCAGAAAAATTATATGCAGTATACAAGTCCTATGTATGTCAATTTTTCCCTGAGGAGTTTAAATTTAAAATGAGTTAAGGAGGAAATAGAGTGTTGGGAGAATAGGAAGGAATTAGATGTAAGGTTAGAGGACCAAGAGGGATCCCACTAAAATTGGGACACTGGTGCAGAGGACTGGTGGTAAAAAGAGAAGGAAGGGATAAAAGGAAGAACAGATCACAACCACAATCACAAAGAAGTTAGAGGCGCTGTTTACACTCATATAAAAAACCAGAGAGAATAATGAAGGAAAGAGCAAATACACATACAGAAACAAAAACGAAGATAAAAACAATAAAACAGACAAAACAAAAATAAAACCCCACCAAAAAAAAAAAAAATCCTTCGCCAGAACAAAAAACAAATGAGTGAGAAAAAAATAAAAATAAAAATAAAAAATAAATAAAAAGAATCAGTTCCAGGTGTTGACTCTGGTGTAGGCAGGCACCGTGTGGTGACAGAGTCCTGTTCTGTGCAGGTCGGTCCCAGTAAGCCAGGAGCGGCCCTCTGGCGGGCGGTGAGCAGAGGCCCATACTTTCAGGCAGAGACCAGTCTAGCTCGCCTGCTGCTCTCAGTGCCCTTTCACTATCCCTGGGCCTGAGAGGTGCAGTGCGCTGTCCGGAGCCCAGGTTCCCCGTCGCTCTGATTTTCACCATGCCCCCCCACAATGGCGCCCGGCCAGTCACTCTCTGGCGTGGGACAGGTGTGGCTGAGAGACCAGTCTCGTTCGCCTGCTGACCTCAGCGCACTTTCGTGGGACTGAGAGGCCCCACGCTGCCCTGTCTGGAGTGCGAGTGTCCAGCGCTGTTTTTCTTTCGCGCCGCTCTGAGTTTCGCCACACCCCCCACAATGGCGCCCGGCCGGTCTCTCTCTGGCGCGGGGCAGCTGTGGCTGAGAGACACTCACTCACCGCTGGCCAGCGCAGTTCTCTGCCGCTCCCCCGCCTCGCCGCTGTCTCAGGATCCTCCGTGGGGGCTCCCTGGGTGCCAGCTGTCACTGTGTGTCCATAGAATTGAGCTTCTATCGCGCTGCGATTCCTGGGATGGTAGAAGGTGCGCGCGCGCGGTCTGCTCCTTCTTCTTTGTTGGAAATCACCCTTCACTGGTGCTGGGGATCCCAGATTGCACTTCAGAACTTTTCTGGGTTCCGGGGAGGCATCTCCCCCCCTCATGCGCTTTCCCGGTCGCTATATTCCCATGTTCCAATGGTAACTTTTAGAGAGAGTTTCGCTGCCTGCTTCTTACTCATCCGCCATCTTTTTCCTCTCTCTAGTTTTAGTTTTTAAAAGCTGTTTATAAATATTTTTCTTCTCATATTTTATTTTATTTTATTTTATTTTTATGGGTACTGGGGGTCGACCTCAGGACCTCGTGCGCCAGCAGGCGCCCGTGCCACTGAGCGATATCACCAGCCCTTTCTTTGTATGTGGGTTCCAGGAGTTGAACTCGGGCCCTCGTGCTTGCCAGGCAGGCGCTTACACTGCTGAGCCATCTCACCAACCCCTTATATTTTATTTTTTAATTAGTACATGTATGCTTATATCACTGCAATATGATGTCTTTAAGTCTCTTGGGAAGATACCTAACATGGGAAAAACTGGGTCAAATGGAATTTCAAGTTATAGTTTTTTGAGGAATCTCCCTACTGATTTCCATAGTAATTGTGCTAGTTGACATTCCCACCAACAATATAGAAGGTTTTTTTTCCCCCCACAACCTCTTAAATTATTTGATGATGGCCATTCTTTCTGGAATAAGTTGGAATCTCAATGTTGTTTTAATTTGCATTTCTCTTATGGTTAGAGATGATGAACATTTTTCATGTATTTATTGGCCATTTGAACTTCTGTGAAATGTCTATTCATTTCATTTGTGCATTTTTGGTTGGGTCTTTTTATTTTGGAGGAGGTCTTATGAGTTCTTTATGTATTCTAGATATTAGTTCTCTGTCCATGGAATGTCTGTAAAAATTTGTCTCTTCACTTCGTTGTTTCCTTTGCTGTGCAGAAGATTTTTAACTTGCTAGGATCATATTTGTTCATTTTTGGCACTATTTCCTGTACAACCAAGATTATATTCAGAAAGCCCATGCCTATGCCTATATCTTCAAGAGTTTTGCCTATTTTACCTTCCAGCAGATTAAGTCATTCTATTTTAATATTTAAATCTTTGCTCCATTTTTTAGTTTAGTGCATCATGTGAGATGTGGATCTAGATTCAATCTTCTGCTTGTGCATAGCCAGTTTTCCCAGCACCATTTATTAAAGAGGCTATATTTCCTCCAGTGTATGTTTTTGCCCCTTCATCAAAGATCAGATAGCTGACTATGCTTGGGGTTTTTTCTGCATCCTCTATTCTGTTCCATTGATCCACATTGTTTTCATGCCACTACCATGCTTTTTTTTTAATCACTGTAGCTTTGTAGTATAACATCAAATCCAGGATTGTGATAACTCCTGCTTTGCTCTTATAGCCCTGCTTTTCTACTGTGGGTCTCATATGAATTTTAGGATTGTTTTCTCTAGTACTGTGAGGAATACTGTTGGTATTTCTATTGAGATTGCATTAAATTTGTAAATCAGTTTTGGAGGTTTGGTCATTTTGGCAATATTAGTTCTGTGTATCCAGGAACAGAGGATATGGATATCTTTCCATGTTTTGATGTCTTCTTTGGCCTCCTTTGTCAGAATACTGTAGTTTTGGTTATAGAGGTCTTTCACTTCATTGGTTCCATTAATTTCTAATTATCTAATTTTCCTTGATGCTATTGTGAATGACATTATTTTCCTAATTTCTTTCTTGATGAGCATACAGGATGCTATTAAATTTTGTGTGTTGATTTTGTATCCTGCTATGCTACTGAATTTGGTTATTAATTCTAGAGGTCTTTTTTTTGGATTTTTTTTGGCCTTCTACTCAGCTTTATTCTAATTTTGTGGGACCATGCACTCTGTTGTTAACTGAAATATCTTTATATGACATGTGATTGCACTTGATACCATCCAGCTCCTGACCCTTTCAGCTTCTAAATGTTTTCATTTTTGTCTTCATTTTACACGTCAGACTTGCTTTCCCTAGCGATGACATGGAATGTTCTAGACTAAATGTGTGTTTGTCTGCTCTTGCTGCAGTCTGTTTGGGCATTTTGGAAAATGCCTTCACTGGACTCACTCTGAGCCTATTATCAGGTAGCATGGAGGAAGTCTGCTCTCACATATAGTAGAAAACACCACTCTTTTTGAAATCTATGGATATGTGGGGAAGAGTCTTGATGTTTGGTGCTGCTTTCCTCTGATTAGCTGCATGAATGGAGTAAAACAGTTCACAGACACCTGGATGTTCATTGATAAATGCCAGGATAGGGCTGGATGGTAACAAGGGATAGCAATTGGGTCCAACTCCTAGATTAAGAATTTGAGTCTTAGGCTGAGGAGATCCTAGCCAGAATTCTCTTAGTTCACAGTGTATGTTGGCACTGCCATGTCTCCAAGACTCATTTGGGAGAATTCAATCAAAACTGGTTATTCTTTCATCTTCCACCTCTTATTCTTGTTGTTTGCTTGTTTTAATTATCATTATTCTCCCATTTTGGTACTTGCTCTTACATAGCTATGGGGAACTCCGAGTTTCAGTTTCTTCATTTGTAAAATGTGAATTATAATCTCTACTTCTAAGAGTTCATGTGAGGCATTAATGAGATAATGTACCCAAAGTGCTGAGAACCTTGCCTGGGAAAGAGTACTTCAATAAATGATCTTCCATTTTTTCTAGTTGACCTTTAGCCATGATTTCAATCACTGTGTTTCAGCCTCTTTTTATGGGTGCATACATACACTTTTCAAACCCCAAGTAAACTCTGATATTACTGTGCTTTTTGACAATAAACAACAGGGATGGGGGTTGATGACAGTGAGTCATAGAGTTTGGTCTTTTCTGATTGAAGAAAAGCAGAAGGTTTTGTCCTCAATCTTGTACTGTCATGTTTTTAGGGGCTGATGACTTGTGAGTCATATTTAAAAGGATGTGGGGAGTGGCTGAAGCTGGAAATAGATTACACGTGGGGGAGCAAGGCCAGGCCAGCCAGAAAACAAAGAGCAACAAAGAAGCAACAAAAAGCGGCAAAGGTGGGCTATGTAAATGAGCTGCTCCAGCCCAGAGAACACTTAGTCCCAAGGCAATCCAAGCAATGAGTTGCTAGGAAAAGGGGTGTCACGCGACACTAACTTGCTAAATGTATAAATAAATGCACTGCTTTGGTTGAGCAGTTCCTTTCCTCCCATCAGGAGAGAGGGCTCCACCTGACCTCAGCTTTTTGCCTCTTTTCTTTATTTCTCCATCCTCTCACCATCCTTCCCCTCAGGAACTTTGAGAGCTCCATGGGACATGGCAAAAGGAGAGAGAGAATTCAAGAGTGGAAGAAAAAAGAGAAAGAGAAAGAGACAATATAGGAAGAGATCACTCTAGGCAGCCAACTTCATGGGGCACTGGCCCATACCAATTACACTGCCAGAATCAGCTGACATCTCATATGGAAGAAAGGGGGAATGTGTACACAGGAGTGGTAGGGAAAGCATAAACAAAGGAGGGATTTAAAAGAACAGTGGCTGAAAATATGTGAAATACATGAGATTACCATTAGAGAATGCAAATGGAAGCAACTTATCATTTTGAAAACTGAAAACTAAAAGGGAAGTTTCAGAGGTTGTTTTTCTTTTCTTAATATGAAAAGGGTAAATGAATATGAAAATAAATAATAAATAATATATTAATATGAAAAGACCAAATAGTAAATGTGGGAATGTTTCTTATTCCAGTTAAGGTATGAAAATATAATGATAATATTAGAGCATAATCATTTATTATGGTAACCTTAATAAATTAATGGATTCAGACATTATACATTAATGATTGATAATATAACAAAACAAGGCACTAGGCGCTGTACCTCTTGTTAAAGAGTCTTATGTTACCAATGAAGTATTCTTGATTTAAAAGATCAACCTGGGACTTAATAAAAATTTTAGATCAGCTACCAGTCTATAAGAAATACAGAGTCAGAAAAATATTTAAAATGACACCACAGGGGAGGTAGTAAACAAAATCCAGAATGTGGGAAACTCTACCGAACCAATGATTCAGTTTCTTCAACAAATAAACTTCAAAGAACAGGAAGAGACAGATGGGGGGAACCTATGGATTGCCAGAGATTTGGGAGACATATTAATTAATTGCAGTATATGGGCTTCATTTTGATTCTGTTTCAAACAAACTGAAAAAATATATAAAATATTGAGACAGTTGAAAAATGTGAATACTAGCAGGATATTTGATAACATTGAAATATTGATCATTTTAAGGTGTGATAATGACACTGTAATTTTAAGTCTCTAAAATAAGTGTGGGTAAAATTTTATGATGTTTGGGATCTCCTGTAATCCAGCATTGAGGATAGGGTCATAGAATAAACGACATTAGGCATGATCACATGTGTAAACATCATGTTGTCTCCCTGGTGTGAGAAACTGAAAAAGTAAGTAAGTTCTAAAATGTACAATAGATATTGTGAAATGGGAAGAAATTGTTCAAAAGGAAAAAGGAACAAGGATGGGTGAAAGGACAGTAGGGAAAAGGGAAAAAATTCAAGTCAGTTATACTATTAGTGTCTCTTAGTTCATTAAAATGCAAGGTTTGTGCTAATATCAATTGGAGAAATTTTGATGCCCATATCTTGTACCCTGAGCAACTACTTTAAAGATAACAACATGTAATGTATTATTGTTATTCTCCTATTATATTGTTTTACCTTTTTTCCATAAAATAAAAAAATGTAAAAAAAATATTAGGCATGAGTTGATCATTGTTAGATCTGGAGAATGGTTATGTTGAGGCTCATTTCACTATTGTATGTTTATATATGTTTAAGATTTTCTATCATATAAAATGAAAGAGACAGTTAGGACAGTTTACTTTTGGGGGTGAGGTAGGTGCTCTCCCCTAAGATTATGAGTTGTTTTAGTACCCAGAGGTAGTTCTGCGATTAGGAAAGTGGAATTAATTTACTAATTACTGGTGCTTGAACGGGTGGCCCTGGAAAGATTGGGTGGGATTAAGTGATTGTTTATGGCAAAGACTTGTGAATTGAAGTGACATGCATTACTTTAAAGCCAGAAGATTGAGAACCGATAAAAATGTTCCTTCCACCAGGTGTGGTGGCACACACCTGCAATCCTAGCACTCTGCTGAGGTAGAAGGATTGCCATGTGAGTTCAAAGTCAGCCTGGACTACATAGCGAGTTCAAGCCCACCCTGAACTACATAGTGGGACCCTGTCTCAAAAACAAAACAAAAGAAACAAAACATTCCTTCCTTCTTACACAGCAAATGGCATCATTTGAGATAACGGTTGGCTACATACCCAGGAGTGGGATTGCTGGATCATATAGTAGTTCTATTTTTGGTTGTTTGAGGCATAATAGCTAATTTACATTCCCACTACAGTATATAAGGGTTCCTTTTTCTCCACATCCTCTCCAGCATTGTTTTTTTAATTTTTTTATTTTAAATAACCATTCTAGCTGGGCATGATTGTACACACCTATATGCTGTAATCCCAGCACTCAGGAGCTGAGGCAGAAAGATCACTGTGAGTTCAAGGCCAGCTTTTGATACATAGTGAGTTCAATGCCAGTCTGAACTACATAACAAGACCCTTTCTCAAAAAACAAAACAAAACAAAACAAAACAGCAACAAAACATTCTAACTGGGATGAGATGATATCTCATTGTAGTTTTGATTCACAATTCCCTGATGGCTAACAACACTGAGAATTTTTCATATATACTTGTTAGCCATTTTTACTTCTTTGGGGTAAACGTATATTCAAATCATTTACACATTTTTCAAAATATAAGTCCAAGAGCAGATGGATTCAAATTAATAGATTCTATCAAACATTTAAAGAATTAACAGCAATTGTTTTGAAACTATTTAAAAAACAGAAAAAAGGAAGAAATTTCCTAACTCAACCTGTGAGACCAGTGTTACCCTTATAACAAAATCAGGTAAAGACATCACCAGAAAAGAAAACCATAGACCAATATTCTTCATAAGCACTAATGGGAAAATCCTCAAAAAATAATTGAACACAACAGCATGCTAAAAGATATGCCAAAGTGTATTAGAAGAATATAGAAAATTAAACAGCATGACCAAGTGAAATTTATCCCAGCGATGTAAAGCAGGTTCAATATAGGAGCATGAATCAATGCAATCCACCATATTAGTAGAACAGGACAAAAATCATATAAGTATCTCAATAGACATAAAAAAGCATTTGACTAATTTGATTAAATCCAACATCCTTTCATGATAACAACTGCTCAACAAACTAGGAATAGAGGTAACTTTTACACCCAGAAAAGCATTCACAAAAACCACATGGCTAACATCATACTTACTGGTAAAATCCTGAGTGAGTGGGGAAGAAATCTGAAGGCAAGGATAAGGGAGAATCTTTGGGGGAGAGTATTAGGGATTGAACCTGGGGCCTTGCACTTGCTAGGCAAGTGCTCTAGAACTTGGTTACATTCCCAGCCCTTTTATTTATTTATTTATTTTTGAGACAGGATCTTGTGAAGTTTCAAAGTGGCCCAGAGTGGCCTTGAACTTGTGATCCTCCTGCCTTAGCCTCCCAAGTATCTGGGATTACAAGCATGTGCCAACATCCCTGGCTGGGAGAATAATTTTTATACCTTCTCCTTTATATGAAAAATTAATTTCACTAATAATTGTGAAAATAATAGCTGGAAAGGAAAGAGAGAAAACACCTTTGCTGAACTTTCATGAATATAGTAATGCCATTGCTCATTTCAAACACTGTCTATGAAATCAGGAATGAACTGCAGTAGCTAGGAAGAGCAACTGGACAGAAGAGAGCTTAGACAGTTCTAGATGACTCCGACTCATTACAGACTCACACTCAAAACAAGCTGACTATGTAAATGGGAGCTCTCAAAATTAGCTTCCATGTATTACACAATGTTTATTAAAGCATAAGTAAGAAAAAAACACCATTTGACACATACGCATATTAATAAAACTCACCAGTGGCTGCAGCAATTGTTTAACATTTAGTCTTAGAATAACAGGGGATTTTCCTCTCAAGGAGTTCTTACATTTTTTCATTGACATTGTTCAGAATCACTGACATATAGTAATAATAAAATGCATAATGACTTTTTGTCAGTATAATCATTACTTTTTTTTTACTGTGGTACTGGGGGTGGAAGCCAGGGCTCTGCATATGCTGGGCAGGTTCTCTACCACTGAGCTACATTCCCACCCTAACTCCACTTTTTAAATTCTGTTCAGACATTGCACACCCTTACTGTTTGCACCTGAGGCAAATCATCCTCAGTGCCTGGCCCTTGACATAACAATGCAAATAGCAGAACCAGACACAGAGACTTACTTGCATGGGGTTTACTGAGTGAGCATTCCCAGGAGAAAGGGAATTTGGGAAGGGGGTGAAGACAGGAGAAGGAGTTAAGTAAGAATGTGAACTCTACTAGAGACTCACTTCAGCAGCATCCCATAGCAACTCTGGAGCATGAATTCCATCACATTTAGTTCTACCTTGCAGCAAGGACAGGAGGCAAGGTCAGTAAGGTCATGACCTCTAAGATTGCTCACTTTCTCTCTGTTGTCAATTTTCTAAAGAAGGGGCAGCTGTGAGGGTTAACAGGCACTACTCATGGCACCTCAGAATGGGCGGGGTCTCCACAGCTGGGAAGGAGAAAGAAAGGTGGAGACAGGTGCAAGAAAATAAAATTATCAGGAGGGAAGGGAGAGGAAGGGGATGAAAAAAAGTATTAAGATGTATTATGTACATGTACCAACTCTCCACGTGGAATGTAATCATTATGTATTGCAAACATATACTAATAAAAAATGAAATAAATTATCACCTGTCATGACAAGCGGTAAATTTATAATGTTTAAAATGGATAATGTAAATAGCAAAGTTCAGAAGAAAGAGCTTAAAGAAATGAAAAGATTATAAATTTGGGAAGCCAAAATGGGGGTTGGAAAAGGTAGAACAGAAGATTTATGATGTTCATTGTAAGAACTTTTACACTAGTTTATTTTAAAATTATGTATATGCATTATATAAAAAGTTAAAAATGTGTGATAATGCCACGGTATATGGTGAAGTAGAAACTCTCATCCTCTGTTAGTGGGAATTGGTACAACCATTCTGGAGAGCAATTTGGAAATATTTAGTGAAGTTGAAGATGCACATACTCTAAGGCCCAGTGGATCCATGCCTAGGTAAACCATGAGTGAGAAGCACATGTATGTATAAGGAGACAAGGGCCACATTGTTTATAATTCTGCAAAATATTAAAATATCCAACAGTGGAGGAAACAATAAGTTGCAATGTATTTATACAATGAAGTATTCCTGCATCAATTTAAATTAGTGAACTAGATTTATGAAGTTGAATAAATTAGGAGAACATGTTAAAGAAAAATAGAAGTGGAAGCCACAGTTTACATATATCCAAGGTCAATGGCCCATAACGACATAACCAAAACTTAAGTCATCCCAATTCTCCCAAAGTGCTAGCTCTAATCACAATCAAAACACAAAAGGTCAGCAAAAGGTTGTCATTCAGTGCTGACAACCAGTTACAGATATATCAGCATAAATGGCTCTACTTGCCCAAATATAATGTTAATACTCTGTATGACAGCCAGTCAGGAAAAAAGGTCAGAATACTTCTTCCCTTGTTCTTTATAAACTGTGCTGGAACTGCTGTGAGTGGAGCTTCTTACCACTTTGGGTTCCAAGAATCCTGGTTTGGAAACTGTACACACAATATATTTTTACAATTTTAAAAACTTGATCTAATATTGGTTTTGGCAAATGTAACATGAACAAAGCAAGTTGTGGAAGTATATGGACAATGTGATAGCATTTATGTAAACACTGAAAACATGATAAAAATATTAAGTACTGTTAATATGTACAGGTGTATACGTATATATATACCTGTGGGGAACCACTCAGACTGCTTCAAAGCTCAGGGGCATGTAAGGATACCTGAGGATGTGACCCAGCTTGTCTAGAAGAGGCCCACAGTGGGATACAGTTATGTAACCATGACTTAGCACAGGTAAACACACATGAGCTGGTTTTGGCACTATGTAAGAATGTAAATATGAGATAACAACCTGTGTAAGAATTACACAATAAAGATGCAGACAGCTCTGGCTCTTGCTCTCTGCTCTGCTTCATGCTGCCTGCTATTGTTGCTGATGTTTTGCACATGTGTGTTCTTTAACCTTGGGACCTCACCTGTGAAAATCTCCCTTGGGCCCCTGAGAGGGCTGACAACTGGCTTAGTCAGTGGGACATTGAGGTGAGTGGTCCAATGGAGGCTGTGGAAAGAGCACCTGAAGGTGAGGGAGAGCCCCAGGGAATGGCTAAGTGACCCTGGCCTCAACATGGCTACCTGTAGCCACCTTCTTGGAAGCTTGAAAGGCCCTGAAGGACTGGGAAATGGTCTGTTTGGAGCCTCAGGATGTCTTGCAAGCCTTGGAAGTGACAGAAAAATTCCTCCCCTTCACCATGAAATGGTGGTGTGGATGTCTTGGCTGTTTTTCACTCTCTTCTGCTGTGTAAATCAAGAGGTGGATGGACTTCTCTGGCAAGTAGACCAGCTGCAGCAGATAGAGGAGGACCTTGAGCAATGGCTGGTTGCTGCAGAGCTCAAGTAGTGAGGCATGGGAAGCACTGCCCTCTCCAGAAATGTCTCCAGAAGCATAAGTGCTCATGTCTGAGAAAAACCCCAGGAAAATCACCAGGTTTTGCATGCTAGGCCAGCTATTTATCAAAGAGTGGAGGTAGAGGAACCCTAGCTCAGGGAGGAGGACTGGAAGGGCTGCATACCTCTACCCAGCACACAATGTGCATGACCTATACAGCCATGGAACAGTGGGAGCTGGCAAAACAATTAAAGCAGAAGGTGGGTGAAACAGTGCCTGAGTGGCTGCTATGGTTGTGGGACAATGGGGCTGATAACATGCAGCTAAGCCCACAGAAGATGTCCCAAATAGCTAGCATAGCCAGGACCCCCTCTATGAGATGGGCTTTGCAGGATGTGCAGAGGACAGCCCCAGAAGCAGGTAATCAGACTGTGATAAATTGGTTGATGGCAGCAGCTCTCCTGGTTTGGGAGAATCCAGGTGACTTGCCAGAGCAAGTCACTATCTAGACTTGATAACTGTGCTATGTGAAATGGACATGTGGCAAATGATGTTTGCACTGTAGTCCTGTAGCCCAGGTGAGGAACTGCTGATGGCATGCATGAAGGACAGGATCCTGATGAGCTGGCTGGCTGGCATGTTTGGTTCAGTGGCAGCCCTTCTAGCCCCCTTTAGAGATCACCTGATCCATGATGCTGTGGATGCCTTGGCCAAACTGGGAGATTTGGAAGTGAAGCACCAAGGTAAGGTGAGATCTGTAAAAACTGTACTGGCAAAGGAAAAAACAAAGGGGGGGCCTGGGTCAGTGGGACCATCCCTCCAAGAACAGGCTGTGGGGCTCCTGAAGTTTGGTCAGTGCCAGATCTGGATGGACCTGCTGGCCACCTGCCTAGCCACAGATAAGTTAGACAGGCAGCTTTTGGATGTGTTGCTGACTCTGTGGAGGCAGTTACACCTTGAGCAGCAATACTGGCTGGTGGGCCAGGGCCAGAAGGTTGAAGCAGCCCAAGTGAAGCAGGAAGAAGGGACACTGGCCTCCTTTTACCCTGATTAGGAGGTAGGCCAAGGTACCCAGAGGTCTTGGGGCTCCTGGGAGACCAGAGGCCACATGTGGAATTGATTATTTACTGGTACCCCCAAAATGTGCAGCATGTACGAGAATTGGTGGATACTGGAGCTGAGTCAATGCAGACTATTTTACAGGACCTACTGCACATACAAAAGGATATGGAGATCATTACATCACGGTCTGAAAGGCCCAGGTGACTCTGGGTATTAGGTGCTTGCCCCCATGCCTGTATGATATATATGTTTCTCCAGTTGCTGAATACATACTGGGGGTGGACATACTGACTGGTGCTCAGCTGGACACCACACAGGGAGAATTCCAGTTGTGAATTCACATGGTAAAAACCATAGCCTGAGGCAACCCACACCACGTACTTCTGACTCTCCCACAGGCCACGTGGGTTGTGTGTGTGAAGCAGTACCAGCTGCCTGTTGGTCATGAAGCAATGGGGCAGACTGTCTTGAAATTGGAAGAAGCAGGGGTGATATGCCCTGCACAGAGCCCTTCAGTACGGCCCATGCAGAAGCCACATGGATCGTGGCAAATAACTGTGAAATCTCATCCTGACGCTGCTAGTCAGGACCAATTTGCCTTCACCCAGGAGGGCAGGCAATGGATCTTCCAGATGTTGCCACAAGACTATTTGCATAGCCCAACTTTGTGTCATGGCCTGGTGGCCCAGGACCTGGCCACCTGGACCAAGCCACACTCTGTGTCACTGTTTTGTATTGATGATATTATGTTAACCTCTGATTGCCTTGCAGATTTAAAAGCCACCATGCACAGTCTGAAGGACTGGTAGTGGTGACATGGTAGTGGGCCATGGACAAAGACAAGGTCCAGGGAACTGGCTTGTCTGTCAAATTCTTGAGTGTTATATGGTCAGGTTAGACCAGACCCATGACAGTACACCAATTACAGGCATATGTGGACTTGCTAGGTTTTTGCAAGATGTACCACACCTAGCTACGCTGCTGTGCCCTTTATACCAGATGACCAAAAGGGGCACAACATGGGGCTGAATAGATGCAGTGGAAGCTGCTTTTCAGGACTCAAAGAGAGATGTTGCATAGGTGCAAGCCCTATGAGTCATTGGACCTACCTTGCCATTTATCCTGTCAGTGTGGATGACGATGGATTTGGCTGAGGCCTATGGCAAAAACAGGGTAAGCGGAAGCATCCTGTTGGGTTTTGGTCACAGTTGTGGAAGGGAGCAGCAGCACTGTATGCTTCTCTGCCTGCCTGTGAGGAATCATGGGACAGACAGAGGGCTGGGTATGAACATGAACAACTCATCCCAGGAGTGGGGTGGCACAGGCCCCCACTCATACACAGGGGGATGTACCTCCAACAGCAGGCCTCTTTCTTGGCTAGCCTATTGGCAGCCAAACTGGCAACAGTTTGGGGGCCCATGATGTACACAGCCCAGGAATACATCTGGGAGGATGGACTACAGGACTTGACTCCTAGTCCCTATGCAGAAGGGAAAGAGGGACCTCTTGCTGATGCTGGATATACTAATGGAATTAGCCATAACCCAACCCTGCAATAGACAGCAGTCTCTGTCCAGCCCAGTATGGAAGACTCTGGTTTGAAACCTAAAGAGGCAGGTCAAGCCAATGGGCAGAGTTGTGGGCAATGTGATTGCTTGTAATACATGAAGAAGGCCCCCTACGTGTGTACATGGACAGTTGGGCCATCTTGAGGGGGCTGATGCTCTGGCTGCCAGCTTGGGCAGCTCAGGAGTGACAGATAGAGCACCATCCCTTGTGGGGTGCCAACCTATGGTGAGACATATGGGAGCATGGCCAAAAAGCTGACCATGTAAGGTATCAGGGTTCAGGACATAAGCCCCTCCTCTCACTGGGAAATGACTTAGCAGATGCCTTGACCAAGCATTGCAATAGTTGACTGCTGGGAATAGTGTCTGACCAGAAAAATTGACTGTTGATGCTGCTAGGAATAGCATCTGACCAGGGATAGCATCTGACCAGGGCCAAGAACAGTAAACTTAGCCATCCAAGTTGAGGCCCTTGCTCAACATATGGCCCAGGCCTTAAATGTTATGCACCAGGCCTCAATGTTGCTCCTGGATGAGACTTCTCAAATGGAAAAAGTGGTTTTGCAAAACCACATGGTTCTTTGTTAACTACAGGTACTTGTGCCCTGTTACATATAGAATGTTACATTTATATACCCCTGATCTTTGAGTGGGTGGGATGTGGGGAACCACTCACACTGTTTCAAAGTTCAGGGGCATCTAAAACACCTGAGGAGGGCCGGTGAGATAGCTCAGTGGTATAAGCGCCTGCCGGGCAAGTGCGAGGTCCTGAGTTTGACTCCCGGAACCCACATATGAAAAAAGGGCTGGTGATATCGCTCAGTGGCAGGGGCACCTGCTGGTGCATGAGGTCCTGAGTTTGACCCCTGCTACCCACAAAAAAAATAAAATAAAATAAACACCTGAGGACATGACCCTGCTTCTCTAGCAAGATGCACAGTGAGATACAGTTATGTAACCATGACTTAGCACAGGTAAACATGCATGTACTGGTTATGGCACTATGTAAGAATGTAAATATGAGATAATATCCTGTATAAGAATTATACAATAAAGACACAGGCAGCTCTGGCTCTTGCTCTCTGCTCTGCTCCATGCTTCCTGCTGTTGTAGCTGATGTTTTGCACATGTGATGTTTTAACCTTGGGACCTCACCTGTGAAAATCTCCCTTGTGCCCCCTGAGCAAGACAATAATACCTGAAAAACTTAATCTCTCAGGACAATGATATTCAATAAACCAACTCCAAGATAGCCTTTTCCTGCCAGGCATGGTGGTGCATGCCTGTAATCCCAGCACTTGAGAGGCTGAGGCAGGAGGATTGCTGTAAGTTTGAGGCCAGCCTGAGCTACATAGTGAGTTCAAGGCCAGCCTGAATTGTAGGGAGACCCTGTCTCAAGAAACCTAAAAGCAAAACAAAACAAAACCCTAGCCCTTTCCTTAACTAGAAGTTAGTCTAGTGATTGGAAGGAAATTAGAGGATGGATGAAGAAAGGTAGGGGGAAGTAATGGGGATGAAAATAATCAAAATATGTTATATGTGTGCATCAACATGCCATCGTGAACTTCGTTATTCTGTACAGCTAATATGTACCAATAAAAAAGAAGAAACTTTGGCCTCTTTCATGCCTGTGGTGGACCCTGTTTCCTCATTTAGAAAAAGAGGAGCTGGGGTCCAGGTTCAATCCTCTTGTTTCCAGAACATTCTCTGCTCTCTAATCTTTTCTGTGCTCCCAAGAGGGTGGAGTTTCTGCAGAAGAAGGAACTGAGGTGCTGTGAGGGTCCTCTGAGGACTGAAAGAGCAGGAAAAGCAGAGAAGGGGAGAGAAAGGAAGGGTGAGGGGCCAAGGGGCATAGAAGGAGGGGCTAAGGCCAAGCTGGTTCCTAAGGCAGGAATGGGGTCTCTGCCCCAGTACTGCTCTGTACCCACCCTGGGGCTGGGGGCACCCAGAAACCCTGAACAGACCTGGGGCTCCTGCCTCCTTGCCTGTGGTCCTTCCATGTGTCCCTCCAGAGCTGCAGCTCCCAAGACAGAACCCAGATGGTGAGGAGGAGATGGGGTTCAAATAACAGGGGGCTCTTCCTTCCCCTACCAGCCCACTGAGGCAAGGCCTGACCTCACATGGCAACCAGACCTGGTGCCCAGCCAGTTGGAGGGAGGGAGGAGCAGCAAGGCTTCCTGGGTGAGCAGGACCTGGTGTTTCTGGATCAACAGATCCCCAGGAGAGTGGCTTATGGGTCAGAGGCCAGCAGCTATAACACTGGCTTTTACCCTGCTTCTTCCACAGAAGGGCATGTGACCTGGCAGAGAATCTTGCCCTCTCTGGACTGCAGGGTCCCCAAAGATGTAGAGTTTGACCTAGGGATCTCAGAAGGCCCTATCTTCCAGTGTGTTCAAGTTCCATGACCAATCTGTGATGAGAAACCCAATGCTTTGTGTTCTTTCCACTCTGTCTAACTTGGGCAAAGGGGATGTCTGGTAGGGTATTCCTGGAGCAGAGAGATCTGAAAAACTTAGGCAAATCACTTGTTCTCTTAGCATAGCCAAGGCCAAGGCCCTCTCCATTTCCCCAGGAAGTGTTTACTTGAGAATGAGTCCTGCGTTTCATGACCAGACTCTCCCTCAGTCCTTCATCATTCCAATTATAAATGCACCCTGCTGGAGGGCTGCTGGGAATGGGTCTGTGGGAAGAGTTGAAGTGCCTACTAAGGTGAGACTTCAGGGCACTACTTGTGTTTGTGTGTCAGTGAGGAACAGGGTGATGAGATTTACCCAGTTTTATCCTACTTCCCACCAAACAGACATACATATGCACCAGGAGGTGTGGCACATCTTATGAGAATGTGACTCCTTTATGCTACTCACCTCTTATAGGGCTTTGCACATATGTGACAGCCATGTCTCAGCATGGCAACTCCATTATACCAGAGGAAATTGAAGCTCAGAGCCATGAATGTGAGTAGCAGAGCTGTGCTAATACTCCCTAGGCCACCTGAAGTTGATGTCAGGCTTGGGACTGGAGGAAGATCATGCCTGCACAGTTTGCTGGAGCTGCCTGAAAACCACTGCTGCTCCCTCTATAAGGGAATTTCCTGTCCTAATGTGGTAGACTGGAGGATGGATTTGCTCTGTGGTGATGGCTCTAGGCTGGCCTCCTCTTCCTTCTTTCTTTCTTTCTTCCTTCCTTCCTCCCTCACTCCCTCCCTTTCTTCCTTCCTCCCTCCCTTCCTTCTTTCCTTCCTCTTTCCAGTTAAACAGCTCTGGATATGGCTTTTACTCTGGGGCCAAAATCAGGATAGAAAAGGTAGAATGGGAAACAAATCATGCAAAAATGTTGCAAATGGTCCATGGAATGGCCTGATTGTTATACAAGGCGGCTTGAAGTGTGAAATAATTTACTGCAACATGAAATGCCCTTTCAAAAAATTTCAGGTGAGGAATAAAAATGAGATAGGCTCAAATGGATTTAAAATTCCAAAGTGTTAGAAAGTGGAAGGCCTTGTGAAGTGTTTTTGTCTTTGTTTTCTCCTTGTTACAAGAGTTTTTAGCCACCTTTCTTGCCAATTAATGCTGAGCAATGAGAAAGAATACTTTATACTATAGATGGCACCTCCTGTTTTGTTTTTGCAAACATAATATCAGAGATACCAGAGTGGAATAGCAGAATAAGCCATGTTTTGAATCCATAAGGTGATCTGGATTTGAGTGCTAGCTCCACCATTAACCAGCTCTGTTGGCCAAATCACTTCCCTCTGGGCCATCATTCTCCTACCTGCCAAATGGGAATGATGGGGGAGATGTTAGACTAAACAGTCTTTAAATTCCTTTCTGGTTCTGCAGGTGATGTTCAGCCTGTCTCCTCTCTTGAGATTATAGTTTCCTTATTACAAAATGAAAGCAATGGCTTCCAGTACCCTGAAGATCTCTCTCCTCCAGCTCTTTCATTTAGATCCTGAGATGAGGAGACATTCCCTGTCCACTTGTCTGCTCCAGCACCCTATATTAGCCCTATGCTGGGCATCCAGACCTTGAAGCTGAAGAAGTACTTCAGAAGAATGGGATGGTTCATGTCCAAACAAAGGAGGCATTATGACATTATAGGGGACTGCAGAGTGGAGAAGGCAGAAAGATGGACTCAAATTCTGACTCCATCACTCTCCAGCTGTTATGATTTGGCAAAGTCACATAAACTTTCTGAGCCTTATTTTACTTATGGTCAAAGCATGCTCTGTGGGATGATGAACAAGTGAGAGTGAAAGGGCTTGTTCCACAAATATGCCTTATGGTCAAGTATGATATTCAACAGGTACACACTGCCATGGGCTCTATTTTGATTAATAAGACCTTCAGCCACAGCAGTTGTGAAATATTTTGCATATCACTCCCTAGCAGTTATTATTATCCAGGGTTTCTAGAATTCCAGTCCTCTTAGAGAAACTTGGAAAAATCCTCCTTCCCAAACCCCTGTGAGTCAAGCCTCATTCATTTCACTACCTCTTCCAGGATTGCTTGTTCAGAAACTGGTGAAGAGCAATCGCTGATTATATGTGGTCCTTGGGGCTCTGTGGTGACAAAGCTAATAGACCTAATTTAGAGGATGGCAAACCACAGCCATATGTGAACCATGAAGAACACCCTGAACAGACAAGTTGAAAAGACATCCAAGTTTGTGATGATGACAAACTATGGAATGGTTTTCCATGAGGTCTTGGTGAAGAGGAGAAGTGCCAGGTGTCCGTACTTGAGCAAATGTAATGCTCCTGCCATGGAGAGATGGACTACCATGCTACAGGGATTGCCTGAGGATCAAAGGTCTGGCGTAGGACCTACAAAAGGGGACAGGGAATTATTCTGAATGGGAAAGTTGTGGCAGAACTATGTCATGAATAGACTGAGGTCCTATAAGTGTCACACTTATCCACAAAGTCCTCCCTTATGCTCATATCTATAACTATATATCTATGTATTAATCAATAGATACAGTTTTTTTGTGGTACTAGGGATGGAAGCCAGAGCCTTCAGCATGCTAGGCAAGCACTCTACCACTGAGCTGAATCCCCACCCCTTTATAATTTTTTTGAGACAGGGTTTTTCTGTGTTGCCCAGGCTGGCCTCAAACTTGTGACCCTCCTGCCTCAGGCTCCCCAATAGCTGGAATTACAGGTGCACACCACTGCATTCAGCTCCTTTTCTTGATCTTTGAGGGTTCCAGCTAGCATGAGCTGAAGCAGAGCACTGCAAGAAGTGCCTTGGTTGGTTCTTCCATATACTACTCCATGTAACCATCCATCTACTCAGCAATCATTTACTAAGCTGTACTCCGTGCAAAATCTTGTGATGAGCACATTCATTCTGGAATAAATCATACATAGCCTCGTCCCTCAAAGGGCTCATTTCTAATGGAAGAGATAGACCCATAAATTATAACTCAGTGTGATACATTTTATGACAAAATATGAACAAGATGAAATTGGTTCATGAAAAAGGGATGTTCACCATTTCTGGATATAGGATGATAGCTCCTATCCTATGGAAGGCTTTGTAGGGGAGAGGTGATACTTAAGATGGGACTTAATATAAGAGTGTTTGTCATGTCAATATTGTGGAGAGTGTATTCTAGGTAGAGGCACCACCATGCACAAAGGCACGGCCTAGTGTGTCAAGAAACTATAAATGGTAGAATATGGTGTCTGGTAGTTAGGGTGCTTTCCACTGCGTGTGGGTGGATACCCAACTAAAAGTATTATGAACAATAATTGGCTTATTTTCACACATGACAAGAAGCCCAAAGGAAGGTGGTTCCCAGGCAGGTTGAGTAGCTCAATGATATCACCAAGGACACAGAGCTTTCTTGTCCTTCTGCTCTATCATCCTTGGTTTGTCAACAATACCACTCTTCGTAACTGCAAAATTGTAATTGTGTCACATCCAAGCACAACCATATATGGGAAAAGTAAGAGGACCACTTCATTCCAAGTGTGTTCTTACAGTAGGCAGGAAAACCATTTCTTGAAATGCTCCCCTAGACTGCCCCTTGAATCCTTTGTCCATGTTCTAAATGGAGAGAGGAATGAGAAGGTAAGTTTATAGCATTTCTAACATTGTAATGGGAGGCTTTACCACCAGGAAGGGATGTAGGAAAAAAGCCTGAAGAAGTCAGGTCTGGAAGGCCATTTTATGCCTGACTAAGAATTTTATACTTCCTCCCACAAGCTATTTGAGAGAAATTGTGTCAGAGGAGTAATAGAATAAAAAATGCATTTTGGAAAGAACACAATGCTATGTCCATACATACATATGAACATATATACTCAAGATCTGGAATGATATATATAAAGTGTTACTAATGATTGGTTCTGAAGAGAAGAATGGTTCTGGTATCGGGGATGGAGGATGTACACTTTTTATTCTTTAGCAGTAATTCTCAATAAGGGGAGATTTTGCCTCCCAGGGGATATTTGCCAGTATCTCCAGATGTTTGTCTACTTGGCACATCTGGGAGAGTACCAATGGAATCTAGTGGGTGGAGGGCAGAGATATTGCTGAACATCATAGAAGGCATAAGAAAGGCCTCACAGATAAGATAATTGTACCACTAATCTCTATTAGTTCACTGAAAAGAATGATTTGTGCTTACATTGTTTGATCAATTTTTCATGCCTATATCTTGTAATCTGAGCAACTACTTCTTTTATTTTAAAGAGAAGAAAAAAAAACAAAATAAAACAAAAAAAGAACAAAATTTCAAAACAACATAATAGGAGGGTAACAATGGTTAATACATTATGTATTGTTATCTTTAAATTAGTTACTCAGGGTACAAGATATCAGCATTCAATTGTCTAAACATTACTGGCATAAACCTTTATCTTCAATGAACTAAGCAAAATTAGTAGTGTATCTATCTTAACCATCTTATATATAAATACAATTTTTTCTTTTCCCTTCTTTCTTTTCCCCATTCCCCCATCCCAGACTCTCTTTCCTTTTGACCAGTTTCTTTCTGATTCATCATATCTATTGTACATTTGGGATCTTATTTACTCTTTCAGTTTCTCACACTAAGGAGACAATACGATGTTTACACATGTGCATCCGTTTAATTTCACTTAGGAGTATTTTTTCAAGTTGCATCCATTTACCTATAAAAGACTCCAGTTTATCCTTCTTTATGGCTGAGTAATACTCCATTGTATAAAAATACCACATCTTTCTTATCCATTCCTTGGTTGATGGATATTTGGGTTGCTTCCAAGATCTGGCTGTTACAAATTGTGCTGCTATAAACATGGGTGCACATATATCACTGTGGTACGATGTTTTTAATTCTTCTGGGAAGATAGCCAGAAGGGGAATAGGTGGGTCAAATGGGACCTCCAGTCCTAGTTTTTTTTTTTTTTTTTTTTTTTTTTTTTTTGTGGGTACCGGGGGGTCGACCTCAGGACCTCGTGCGCCAACAGGAACCCGTGCCTCTGAGCGATATCACCGGCCCCTTTTTTCGTATGTGGGATCCGGGAGTCGAACTCGGGCCCTCGCGCTTGCAAGGCAGGCGCTTACGCCGCTGAGCTATCTCACCGGCCCCAGTCCTAGTTTTTTGAGGAATCTCCACACTGATTTCCACAGTGGCTGTTCCAGTTGACACTACCACCAACAGTGGAGAAGGGTTCCTTTTTCCCCACAGCCCTTCCAGCATTTGTTATTAGTTGATTTCTTGATAATAGCCATTCTTTCTGGGGTGAGATAGTATCTCAGTGTTGTTTTAATTTGCATCTCTCGAATGACTAGTGATGTTGCACATTTTTTGTATATTTATTTGCCATTAGTATTTCTTCATCTGAGAAATGTGTATTCATCTCAGATGCCCATTTTTGGAGTGGGTCTTTATATTTGGGAGGTCTGATTTTTTTGAGTTCTTTATATGTTCTCGATAGTAATCCTTTGTCTGAGGAACAGCTGGCAAACATTTTTTCCCACGTTGTGGGTTGTCTCTTCACTCTGTTGGTGGTTTCTCTTGCTGTGCAAAAGCTTTTTAATAAGATGAGATCCCAGTTGTTGATTCTTTGGGATAGTCCCCGTGCGGTTGAGGTTTTATTCATAAAGTCTTTGCCTACACCAATGTCTTCAAGGGTTTTACCTATCCTACCTTCCAGCAGATTTAATGTTTCTGTTTTAATATTTAGATCTCTGATCCATTTTGAATTTAGTTTAGTGCATGGTGAAAGATATGGGTCTAGTTTTAATCTTCGGAATGTGCAGAGGCAGTTTTTCCAGCACCATTTATTAAAGAGGCTATTTTTCTTCCAGTGAATGTGTTTGGCACCTTTGTCAAAGATAAGGTGGCTTAGTGTGTCTGGAGTTGTTTCAGCATCTTCTAATCTGTTCCATTGATCTTTGGGTCTGTTTTTTTTTGCCAGTACCACACTGTTTTTATCACTGTAGCTTTATAGTATAATTTCAAGTCAGGGATTGTGATGCCCCCTGCCTTGCCTTTGTTGCCCAGAATTGTCTTTGCTATTCTAGGTCTCTTCTGATTCCAAATGAATTTTAAGATTGTTTTCTCTAATTCTGTGAGATATGAGCAACTACTTTGAAGATAACAATATGCAATATATTAACCATTGTTAATCTCCTATTATCTTGTTTTGAAATTCTGTATCATCATTTTTATTTTTATTTTTAAAATAAAAAAATGAAAGGCCTCACAATAAAAAAATTACCTAGTCCAAAATGTCAGTGATGCTGAGGCCCAAAGGTCCTGTTCTATAGACTTATTAATTGTTTGGATTCTTTACTTAGAAACACTACTCATGTTGTGTTTGTTTTTAAAATGTTTAAGGGCCGGTGAGATAGCTCAGTGGCATAAGCACCTGCCTGACAAGCGTGAGGTCCTGAGTTCGACTCCCAGTACACACATATAAAAAAATGTTTAAAACATGGTGCATAACCCAAAAATTGAAAGCAGTGTTGGAAGCCAGAATGGAGGGGTGAAGACCAGAAGCAAGGAGGACAGTTAGTAGATTGTTGCATGTTTAATTTAGTGATTTTTATTTTTCTTTCTCCTTCCTTTCTTCCTTCTTTCCTCCTTCCTACCTTCTTTCTTTCCTTCCTTCCTTCCTTATTTCCTTCCTCCCTCCCATTCCTCACTCCCTTCTTTCCTCCCATTTCTTTCTCTTTTTTCTCTCACTTGGTGGTATAAACTTTTTCTCTAATGAAATTTTACATTGATCCAGTATATAAGTCAATTTATCGATTAGTGCTGCTCCAATTGAAACAGAAGTGATGGCCAGAGCCCTAGCTTGTCACACTCTCCTTCTCCCCTTGTGGTGGCCTGATGTGTCTCCAGAGTATTAAGGCTCTTCAGCACCATTTGAATATTCCACAGTAGAAGTTGAGATCTGACATAGGGCAAATATGTTAGGGATGGAGAGGCTAAGCAGGTTCAAGAGTTAGGTATGTGGGTGTATTTGCTAGACCAGTCATGATAGTAACTCTGCTAATTACAAACCATTTGTTATAATTCTGTGATAAACTTCCAGAGATGTCCTAAATTTGATGACAAGGGTGGGAGCAAGGAAGAGGTGGGGACGGTTAATCAGTTAACAGCTATGGGGCAAAAGCAACACAAGCCTGCTTCCCATTCCTGAATGTATGTTAAACCTTGACTCTAATCCCATCATAACCCTGTATGCCACAGTTTCCTGCTTATGATCCTAACCAATCCAGCAGAAAAAAATTACTTCTTACAGACTATCCTCTTGTCCTAAAGCTTTTCCAGTTTTATATTGTACCAGCTCTCTTATCTATATTCAATGTAGGTTTAATGTAAACAGTTTATATTTTCCATCTTCAAGTTTCCATAATAAAAATGTTCTTAGCTCTAAGTCCAATGGACATTTTCCCACCTGCTCTCTAGCCCTGGTGCTGGGAGTTGTGAAAACATGTTCTAGGACCTGCCTTTTCTTTCTTACCTCTGCAAAGGCTTGATAAATCCTTTATTTCAGAGATCCTGTGGTCTCTAGAGTTGTTTCACATCTTTTGGTAAGAAGTGACACTTTTTAGCCATTCCTAATGTCTAATTCACTACTAATGTCTGCCTTAGGTTTTACACTGAGTAAATTGAAAAATCAACAAAGCAAGAGAGATTCAGCAGGTAGAACTGAAGGAATGTAGTGCTGGGACACTGGAATAGGAAGGGGGAAGAGTGGAGGATTCCTAGGCTTCTTTTCTGCCTTAGGTTAGTGAGTATGTATGGGTGCCACTTGTTAAAGTGAGGAATACAAGAAAGGGCAAAATGATGAGCCCCATGTTGGGTGTGCTGCCTTTGAGGAGGTTGAGAGACATTCAGGCAGAGATGTTGAGTAGGCAACTGGATACGTGGTGTCTTAGTCACTTTCTCATCACTGGGACAAAATACTCAACACCCACAACTTAAAGGAGGAGTGGTTTATTTTGGCTCACATTGTCAGTCCATGGCCTAAATGTATAAATGACAAGTGCCTGGGGAGAGGAAGAGCTGCTCACCTCATGGCAGCCAGGAAGCAAAGAAAGAAGGGAGAAGTAGGGGCTAGGAATACACTTTCCAAGGTTATGCTCCCAGTGACATGTGTCCAACAGGCCTCACCTTTTAAGAGCATATTTAGCTACTGAACTCAATGGATGAGTCCATTGATGAGTATAACACCTTCATGATCAAACCACCCTCCAAATACATGAGGCTTTGGGGGGCATTTTTTAATCTAAATCATCACAATGGGTTTGGAGTCGAGGATAGATGTGGGCTGAAAACAAATGTTGGGAAACATCAGCATATAGGTGGTGGTCGAAATTTTAAAATGAATGTGATCATTCAGGGAGAGTAGAATGAGCTTAGATGTATCAGTCAGTGCTTGCTAGAGAAATAGCTTTAATGCAAGATGTACAAATATATAAGAATTTACAAGATTGGTATACAATGGCCTCCCACAGAGTCAGATGTGGAAGAGTGAAAAAGGCCAGTCTGCACACTGGAGAGAGCTGAAGGATCCAGTTGAAGGCCTGGAGTTCACTGTAGTGTCCTATGTGAGTCTGTATCAGAAGGCCTAAGGCTGCAGGGTCTGTGCTGGAAGGCTGAAGGCAACATCCAAAGTGAAGATGAAGACTGGAGCTCCTCCAAAGAAACAGAAGCGATACTTCCTTCTTCATTTCCCTTTTATGCCATTCTGGTGACAATCCTCCCTAGGGTGGGTGTGGTGGATTAATTAATGGTCAACTTGTAACACCCAGCTGAACTAAATCTGCATGATTCTGGGTGTGGAAGGCCCACCGGAGAATTGTTGCCAACAGCATAAAAGCAGAACTGGAGGGGAAGATGGAGTGCTGTTGATTCTCCTGGAAAAGCTTGTCATGCTGGTTTTCCTGATATGAACTCAGCTGTTCTCATTGTTGGAGGAGTTCAGGTCCTCACTGCCACTGAGGATGGCCGTGGTTCTCTTCAGGGCAGCTCTGGTCCTTACCTTGAGCATTGCTTCCTGGCTCCAGTGCAGATCCCTCAGCCTGCTGGCACAGATCCTTCATCTGCTGGCACAGACTTCCTAGCTTCCACCACTGACATCTGGGTCTTCCCAGTGCAGATCCTTGGTTCAGACTTGCATGAGACATTGTCATGGGCTCTAGGCCTCCAGCTGGACTTGTAGAGGACATTGCCATGGGCTCTAGGCCTTGCTGGACTCATGCAGGGTATTGTCATGGGATCCAGGCCCTCAGCTGGATTCTTTGGTTCTCTAGTGCATGGACAGATCATTTGTGCTTTTCTGCATTTGACTTTTGGGGTGAATATTATAAAATAATCCTATGAATTATGTGTCCTGTATTAAATACATTCCCTTGAAAAGCCTGACTGCAACAGTGGGTCTTCTGCACCCAGAACTATACTGAGGCAATTTAGTTGGATGTTTCTTACTCAAGTTGACACAATCAATTAACTTTTGCACTAGACAAGAACTTTAGGGAAAAGCAGTAGTTAAGGAATAGGTAGAGAAAGATGTCTGTGTGAAAAACATGGGGAAGGGATGAACCAGAAGCAAGAGAATAAGGAATGTGACTAGTCATCAAAGTAAGAGAAATGTTTCAAGGAAGAGAAAGTGATCAATTATCAAAGTTAGCAGACATGTCAAATAAGAAAATGATTAAAAAGTGAGTTGCATTGTATTCTCTCTTGAGGCACTTTGACAGTGCTGGTTATAAAATATTTGAGGGTGAAAAGTCAAGGGTGGAAGTTTTCATGACTCTTGCTAGAAATTTCTATCACTATAGCAAAATATCTGACATAACTAACTTATAAAAAGAAAAGGTTTATTTTGGCTCATAGTTTTGGAAGTTCCAGTTTATAATTGGTTGGCCCCATTGGTTTGGACTTGTTGTGCTATGGTGTATATCTAGGTGTCCCCCCAAAGCCTCATGCACTCATTGGTGGGGCTTTGGGGAGTGACTGGATCATGGGTGTGTGATATTGGATCATGTGCGTGTGAAACTGGATTGGTTCACTGATGGGTTTATAGCTGGGTGTGATGCTGGGAGCTGAAGCCTGGTGGGAGGAGGTGGGTCACTGTGGGTGTGGCTTGGAATGGCATATATATATATATATATATATATATATATATATATATCCTGCCTTGAGTGTTTGCTGCTTCCTGCCTGCCCTGCCATGGACTGTTCTCTGCCATACCCATCTGCCATGCCACCCTCCCTTGGAAACAGCTATGGACTAAAATATCTACAGACTGTGAGCCAAAATAAACCTTTCTTCCTTTAACTTGTGGTTGTTGGGTATTTTGTCCCAGCAATAAGAAAGTAACTAGACATGTGGTGAGGCACAACACCATAGAGAGACTACATAAGCAAAACTGCTTATATCATGAACCAAAGAGTAGAGAAAGGAAGAGATCAGATTTCTACAGTCCCCTTCAAGGAAATACCTCAGTGACCTGAGGAACTTCCACAAGTCCTCACCTCTCAAGAGTTCCACTGCTTCTCAATAGCACCACCCTGGGGTCCAAGCCTTCAACACATGGGCCTTTGTGAGACATTCAAATGGTAGTGGAAAGACTTAGGCAAACCATCTAGCCCTAGATCCATCTCTGGGTCAATAAGCAGTGGTGAGGAAGTATGCTCTAGGAGGCAGTAGTAGCATCAGCTCTGAGAATATGACAAGTTCATTAAACAAATGGAGATTTCTCTTTTTAAAAAGGAGAGTGCTATTTTATAAAGGAGGAAGAATTTTGAATGGACAAAACAATTGAAGATGGCATATGGTACTATATTAGTGAGGAGTCCATGAAACTTCTGAGCTTTTAAGGTCTCAAGTGTTTCCTTCCACTTTCCCCCATCCTTTCCCCACTAGAGTCAAGCCTACAAATAGAGCAGGGCATAGAAACCCATATGGTGTCTTGAAGACATGCTGGCCCTGTCCTCAATGCTGTCCCCTTTTGTTTCTATATTACAAATGTTGAGAAGGGGAGTGACTGGTTCATTTTTTATACTTCCAGATCAAGTTCCTATCCTTTTAAAGGCCTCTTAGTGTGTAGAAAATCAGTGAGTCCCTATCATCATTAATGGCCCAACCTACTGCAGCTTGTCTTCCTCTGTGGCCCTCAGTTTGATGCAAGGAACCAAGCCCAGACCAACACTGTGGCAAGATGTGCTCATCTTTGATGCCAAGTGAACTCATTTTCCAGACAATGAGGCCCTACTGGAGTATGTAGCTCCAAATTAGGTGACCCTAGAAGGAAATGGAATGGAGTCTATGCTTGATCATAATAAAACATTTTCATGGTGTTTTCTAAATTTCAGAAAATGTTTCACATGCATTAACTTGTCTAATCATCATGATTAAAAAGAGTTGAAGACCAGTGAGAAAATACTGAATTATACATAGATATTTGTATATTTAAAACATCATGTGTGAGTTTGAATTTGAGTTAAATATCTGACTAAGTAGAGGTTGATGTTCAAGCCAAGCTGTTTTCACAAAGAATTCTGTTATTTAGTATATGCTATAGTTTTGATCTAAAATGCCCCCAAAGGTCTCATGTACTGAGAGGTAAGCCTTTTGGAAGGTGATTGGCTTATGGGGACATTATACTTATTGATGGATTCATCCATTGATAAGTTTAGTAGCTGACTGTGCTGTTAGAAGGTGGGACCTTGTGAGAAGTGAGTCACTGAAGGCATGACCTGGAAGAGTGAATTGTATTCTTGTTCCCAGCTCCTCCCTTCTCTCTCTCTCTCTCTCTCTCTCTCTCTCTCTCTCTCTCTCTCTGCTTCTTGCCTGCTATAAGTTGAACAGCTTTTCCCACCAGGCCCTTCCACCATGCTGTTTCTGCTTGGACCCAGTCAACCATGGACTGAACCCAATGAAACTGTGAGCCAAACATTCCTCTCTTCCTTTAAATTGCTGGGGTCAGCTGTTTTGTCCCAGTGATGGGAAATCTGACTAATAGAGTGTATGTTTGTAATACATAATAGTTACATTTGTTTTGGGGAATTGTTGTTACATGGGTATAGCACATCTTGATTATTTTCTACTCCTAGCCCCCCACACTATAGAACTTCTCCCCTCCCCCTGGTTCACTTCCACATTTCCAAAAAGTCTGTCTTTTCATTTCCTACCATCTTCTCTCTCTCTCTCTGTTTAGTTTCTCATGTAAGAAAAACCATGTGATATGTAACTTTTTATTTTCACTTACTTCAGTTAACACTATGGTCTCAGGTTTCATCCAGCTTCTTGGAAATGACATGATTTCATTCTTCTAGTGAATAAAGCATCACTGTGTTGAAAAGCACAACACTCTCTTTCTTGCAGTTAACCTCCCCCTATGGGCAACTTAGCTGCTTCAATATTTTTGAGGCACTTTACAGAGTCCCAGTCACTTTCACATCCTTCCTATTATTTAATCTTACAATAACTCCAAGAGGTAGGCAGGACAGAGAATTTTATCTAAAGTTTTCAAAAGAGGAATCCAAGGTATAGAGTGATGTAGAGATTTACCAAGAACACTCAGCTATAAGGAGTTGCACCAGGAATACAAGGTATAACTCCTGCCTCTCAGCCTAGGGCTCCTTCTCTTCTAATAGTATAAACATCTGTTCTGTCTCTTAGACAAGATTGCAAGCTCTCTGAGGGCAAGACTATGTCTTGTTCATCTTGAGTAAACCAACAATGGCTGATACTCAAAATATTGCTATCTGCTTGACTTTCTGAATGGGGCCCATTTCACCCCTATGTGAAAGATGAGAGGCTCACTCAGAGTTTCAGGAACTTCTGAAAAACTAGCCTCCCCACCCATTGCCTGATATTGCCACCAGGGGTCACTACCAGAGAGGGATGCAAGGAGAGGAAGGACAAAAATAAATTTGAGCTTGTGTTCCTAATGGCTAGTGAGGGGACTCCCATTACTCATTGTAGGAGCTGCCCCACCACATATCCTGTACCCAGGGTTTGGTATGATTTGCCAGAACCCAGGATTTTCAGTGGGGCTGGTAAAATGTGGGCTAGAGGGTGAGGAGATAGAGAAGTACTGTGAAAGGAAGCCTGGATTGGAACAGAGAGACTTGAGCTCTAGTTCTAGCTTTGGTGCTTTGACCTATTGTGTCAGTTCAGATAGACCCTTGTTAACATCTGGCCCTCAGTTTCCCTATCTATTACAAAGACAATTAAGCCTGAGCCATGGTTGATAGCCAGAACTGCTTATTAGCAGAATCTAAAGATATTTTTTTTCAAAACATACAAGTCACATGAACCTCACTGAAAATCTACTAGGGTAGAACTTCCAGGAGGTGGGATATGCAGTTATGTCCTTGGAGACAGCTCCCTGGAGGATTCTGCTGCAATTCTTGGTTTTGGAATTGCTGGCCTAGGTCATTTCTAGGGTTCCTCCCAGCTAGGTGGCCCCTTCCTCTTCAGAGGCAGTATTAGGCAAGGGAGGCTCATGAACACCTCTGGTTGCCTCTAATCACATCTCCTACTCTACTCTAGAACCAGTACTGGCTATGTAAGGGCAGTCTCCCCCCATTGTCCTCCTTGCTCACACCCTGGCTTGCTGGCCTTTATGGGTAGAAACTACAGGACTCCAAAAGTGCCACCTCTCTTGACCATGGGCAGCACATCCAGGCCTCTGTATCTGCCCAGCATTCCTCTGTATAAAGGGGAACTTCTGAGGCATCAGGAAGAAACCATCACAGGACTGGGGGTAAGAGAAACATCCATGAGGCAGGGGTTGGGAAAAAGGGGTCTCTGTTGAGATAAAAATCAAAATACAAAACCAGGACCTTGCTGGAACTAAGAATAAGAATAGGAGTCACTTAAGAAAGATGTGGTATTTTTATACAATGGAGTACTATTCAGCCATAAAGAAGGATAAACTGGAGACTTTTATAGGTAAATGGATGCAACTCGAGAAAATACTCATAAGTGAAATAAACCGGACGCACATGTGTAAGCATCGTATTGTCTCTCTAGTATGAGAAACTGAAAGAGTAAATAAGATCCAAAATGTACAATAGACATGGTGAATTAAAAAAAAAAAACTGGTCAAAAGGAAAGAGAGACTGGAATAGGGAAAAGAAAGAAGGGAAAGGGAAAAAAATTGTATATAAAAATTGTATATATATAAGATGGTTAAGATTAGATACACTACCAATTTTACTTAGTTCATTGAAGAGTAAGGTTTGTGCCAATAATGTTTGGACAATTGAATGCTAATGTCTGGTATCCTGAATAACTAACTTAAAGATAATAATACGTAATGCATTAACCATTGTTACCCTCATATTATGGTGTTCTGAAAATTTGTTCTTTTTTTGATTTGTTTTGTTTTTTCTTCTCTTTAAAAAAAAAAAGAAAAAAGAAAAAGAGTCACTCTTCCAATCCGGGCAGTTTACAACTCTCACAATCATTCACCACTTTATATTTTGGGCTTCAACAACAGTTTTGAGGCAGGAGCCATTATCCCAGGTTCCAAGGCTCTGCTTTCCTGACCACCCTCACTACATAGCATCCCTCCATCTTTGTCATCCTACCCTGCTGGATTTTATTTTATTTTATTTTATTTATTTATTTTTTTTGTGGGTACCGGGGATCGAACTCAGGACCTCATGTGCCAGCAGGCGCCCGTGCCACTGAGCAATATCACCAGCCTTTTCTTCATATGTGGGTACCGGGGGTCGAACTCAGGACCTCACGCTTGCCAGGCAGGCGCTTATGCCACTGAGCCATATCACCGGCCCACCCTGCTGGATTTTATACGGCCCTTGTCATTATTGGCCTTTTATCTTTTTCACATATTTACTTATTTGTTTGTTGTTAGTCTTCCCCACTAGAATGTAAACTTCAGGAGGCCAGGGCCTGTCGCTGTCTCATTTACTATTTTATCCACAGTCATTAAAAAAGTGTCTGACATATGATGATAAATATTATTTTCATACATAAATGGAATGCATAAGTTGGGAAATCAAGATACAAAAAGAAGTGCTTGGCTCCAAATTCCATGTCTCATCACTGCTTTAGACAGGACTGGGCCCTGTTTCTCTTTCTCCTGACTCCCTAGACAGTTTTCTTTCTGCTCCCCTGGAGTTTACCACTCCACTGACTTGAGGACCAGGACACTCATAGAAGAGCATAGGGCTTAATGGTCATGGTCTGGTGTCAACAAACTGATGGCAATTACTGCAGTCTTGAGAAGGGCCAGTGTGGCTTCTATGGAGGAAAGCTCTAGCCTTGGCCACAAGCTGAGGCCCTAAGACTGGCTAACTGAGGTCACTCAGTGGTCTGGGGTGAGGGGAAGAATAAATAATGACCAATCCATCTCTACTGTTGGAGAAGCTTCCATCAACAGCCAATAGGTTAGCAGATATAGTTGTGGACTTTTTTTTATTAACATGTGTTGATTGTACATACTAAGGGGTTGAGTGTGGCTTTTCAATATATACATACAGTGTCCACTGATCAAATCCAGCCTCCCTTTATCCATACCACTTCCCCACCTTTAGTAGTCACTATTCTACATTCAGGTTGACTTAAAAAAATACTTCCACACATGAGAGAGAAAATGTGGTATTTGTCTTTTGTTTTCTGGATTTTTGTTTTATAGAAACAGTCTCACTATGTAGCCCAGGTTGGCCTCTAACTCACTATCCTCTTGATTCAGCCTCCCAAGTGCTGGGACTACAGGTGTGTGCCACGGTACTCAGCTCCTTTCTGGCTTTTTTCACTTAACATAATGTCCTCCATTCCATCCATTTTGTTGCAAATTATATGATTTCATTTTCCTATTATATATATATATATATATATATATATATATATATATATATATATATCACATTTACTTTATCTATTCGTCTGTCCATGAACACTTAGGTTGTTTCCAAATCCTGCCTATTGTGAATATTACTGCAATAAATATGGAGGGGCATATGTCCCTTGAACATAGTGATTTCATTTCTTTTGGGTATATGCCCAGGAGTTAGATTGCTGAATCATATGGTAGTTTTATTTTTAGTTTTGTGAGGAGCCTGAATGTTGTTCTTCATAATGATGTACTAACTTACATTCCTAGTAAAAGTGTGGAAAGTTCTTTTCTTCTCCACATCCTCACTAGCATTTGTTACATTTTGTTGTTTTGATAATAGCCATTCTAACTTGGGTGATATCTATACAGCAAAAGAAGCAGTACCAGAATGAAAAACCAACCTACTGAATAGGAGAAAATACTTTCCAACTATTCATCTGACAAAGATTAATATCCAGAATATATATGGAACTCAAAAAATGACAATGCAGAACTGATGCACTGCAATAGTGTTGCAAACCCAAGCCACACAAGATAAATTTGGGATATAAAGCCCCTTGACTCTTTTGCCTTCCTCCAAACAGAGGACATTGAAGCCTGGTAGCAAATTTCACCTGCACACACAAGGGCAAGTGAGCAGGAAGCTGCTCCCTCCTCAATGGGCCACCAGGTTTTGTTTTGTTTTGTTTTGTTTGTGCCATATTGGCTAACTGAAACCTCTAGTCCTCTAGCCACAACAAGGTTAGGGACTGGAGCAGCAGTGGTGAAGGTAGTGAGTGAAACAACACCACCCCTCCTGCCCTGCTCCCAGCAGTACCTGACTTAACCAGCTTTAAGCCACAGCATGACAACCAGTGAGAAGTCAGCACTCCCCCACCCACTCCCAGCAGTGTGAGAGTAAAGAGACACAGCAGAGTGGAACAGAGAAGGCTGTTCAAGGGTTGAGAGGGCTGACTATACATGGGATTGGAAGCAGCCTCAGGCTGTCTTTGTCTGAGGGCACTGCAGCAATTTGGAGAGTGACACAGAGATAGACAGTGTAAGGAGACATGAGTGGGCTGCTGAGGGACATACAGAAATTTGCTGCCTGAAGACTGGCCCCAGCCACCACATCCAGAGGCCAAAATCAGCCCAGCACCCAGCACTAATTTTACTGCAGACTTGGTGGGGTTACCTAGCACAGAGTTGGGTTCAGACTTGGACACGAGGTAGATGGAACTGAAAGAACCAGAGGAATTTTATTAATTATTTTGTCTGTTTAGGTTTTTACTTTTATTGTTTTGTTTTGTTTGGCTTTTTTCTCTCTTTCCTCAACTATTTTTCTTTTTTTTTGTGGGTACCGGGGGTAGAACTCAGGACCTCATGCACCAGGAGGCGCCTGTGATGCTGAATGATATCACCGGCCCTTTTTCCATATGTGGGTACCGGCAGTCGAATTCAGGACCTCACGCTTGCCAGGCAGGTGTTTTATGCCGCTGACCCATCTCATCAGCCCTCTTTTTCCTTTTTTAAGAGTAGGAAGAATTGGGCTGGTGAGACAGCTCAGCGGCATAAGCGCCTGCCTGGCAAGCACGAGGTCCTAAGTTCAACTCCCGGTACCCGCATAAAAAAAAAAAAAAAAGAGTAGGAAGAATTTATTGACAGAAAGAAAGCTTCTATCTGAGAGGGACAGAAGGGGGCCTGGAAAGTGGGTTGCCCACCAACCCTGCTTCTCAAGGGTTTTTTATTGAGCAAAGCCACGAGGTGTGGTGGGCTTAAGGTGAGACAGAACTGTAATCAATCATAAGATTGCAAGTATAGTTACTTAGGTAATATTGATCCAATGGCAAATCATAGAATGGGTGTGAGGTGGGACAAAACTATGATCAACCAAGAAGTATACAACAAGTATAGTCGCTTGGGTAATATTGATTAAATGGGGATCAAATAGGAAAACAAGTCACATAGGAAGTGCACATGGGCCAGACAAGGACTTTCCTGGAAGGGGTGGGTTAAGGAGTTTCAGGCCTCCACCCCAAGGTGATTGATGCCTACTTAGAATATCAATCACTGCTGTTCATCCTTAGGGGATGTATATTGGTGAGTAGTTCTTTTTCTTGAAGCCTGGCCTTCAGTGAATGCACCTCCAGCCACAGTTGTCTTCTGCACTGACCTCTTAAGGGCTCAGTCCTGTCTGACTGCCTACAATATTTCTACCTAACTTAACTATCTATATTTCCCCCTCTGAAGAAGTACCTCTAACTGACATCAGGGGTCAGGGGTCAAAGACTGATCTGGCTACTTCCAGCTGAAGAGGTTCGTATTTGTGATTGGCAGTCAGAGATACTCCACAAAGGGTCTATCTAAAGGTCCTCAATAGGTGCCAGGTGTTCTCCTCTTGGGTGGATGTATAGCTTTAAGTCTGGAAGATCAGCTATCTTTCTTGATTTTCTTTTATATTTTCATATGAGTGAACATTGCCTCTAGTCTTTCTGGTTCACTTCAATATTCTTTTTGTTTTGTTTTGTTTTTGAGACAGGGTCTCACTATATCATTCAGGCTGAACTTGAACTCATTATGTAGCCCAGGCTGGCCTTGAGCTTGCAGCAATCCTCCTGCCTCAGCCACCCAAGTGCTGGGATTACAAGTGTGTGCCACCATGCCTGGCCATTTCAATATTCTTTTGCTTTCTGCTTCATTCTTTCTCTCCTGTCTTCTTCTCCAGTTTCCCAAGGCTTGGGTGATCATCTTTTGTCCTTCAGGCTTGCTTCTACTACATTTCTCTTCATTTATCTCTGTACTTTTCCCCTATCCCTCTTAAATTCTCCCCACCCACTCACCTTAGTAGTGTAAAATCACTCTACTAAGGGGAAACACAGCATACAACCTCCTGAATTATGTTAGATTTTTTTAACTGCAGATCTTGCTCCTAAGGTTAAAGTTACCAAATTAATAGTTACCACAGTTAGTCAATTGATAGGCTGTGTTTGATGCTACTGTTATTGCTAATTGTACTACTCTATCCAGGGTGTCATACCTGTTGTAATCAGTTGTTCTCCCTTGTATAGCAACACCGTGATTGTCTGGGGTCATAATCATTACCATAGTTCAGTACCAAAGTACTGGGTACTGAGCCAAATAGATACCAACTTCTCATCCCTAATACATTGGGAAGGTAGGATTTGGGGACAGAAACAAAAACCAAGAGCCAGCTACACCTAGAGGACATCTCTGAGGAATAAACATTTCATATGAAAGCCTCAATACTAGTGATAAAGTTACCTATCATAAGCAATTTATAACAATCAACACAGAAAAGGAATTAAAATAAAAGTAGAAAATGATGAGATGCAGAAGCAAAATGCATGGCCAGGTGTGGTGGTGCACGCCTGTAATCCCAGTACAGTGTAGGCTGAGGCAGGAGGATTGCTGTGAGTTTGAGACCAGCCTGGGCTACAAAGTGAGCTCAAGGCCAGTCTGAACTGCATAGTGAGACTCTGTCTCCAAAAGACAGAGAGGAAGAAGAAGAAGAAGAAGAAGAAGAAGAAGAAGAAGAAGAAGAAGAAGAAGAAGAAGAAGAAGAAGGGTAAAATGCAACCACAGACCACCAGCCCAACTAGGAGAGGACAATAGAGGAAATCAGAAGCCACCCACCTTAATTTTCTGAAATGGTAGTAGCAGAAGTAGAAAAAAAAAAAAACCCAGATGAATGAGGCTATAGAGAAAATCAGATGAGAAATGATCTCTCAGGTATAAAAAAAAGGATCAAATGGAAGGACTTGCTCAGTGACTCTAGAGCAGACACAGATAAAAAACGTAGAGGAACTCAAAAAAATGGAAACCATGAATGCCCAACATAGGAAATAAATGGCATCCATGAAACAGATTCAAACAGATATCCAGGAAGTTAAAAATTCCATTGAAAGTTTACACAGCCAAATGAACTAAGATGCAGACAGAATATCAAACCTAGAAGATAGGATTATGGTCAGCAATCAGGAAAATAAAGATATTAAAATAAAAATAAAATATTAAAAATAGCAAGAGCCCATGAAAAATCAATCCAACAGGTGCCAGATGATGCAAAAAAGAACAACATAAGATTAATTGGAGCCAATGAAAAAGCAGGAGACTGTGCAAAAAACAAACAAACAAACAAACAAAAAAACGTTCATAGAAGTAATGGCACAAAACTTCCCAAGCATGAAAAAAGAATTCAACATACAGATAAGTTAGGCATATAGAACTCCAATTAGTTATGACCAAAATAAATCTACACCAAGGCATATAATAATCAAGATTCCAGAAACTCAGCACAAGAACAAAATATTAAAAGCTGTTAGAGAAAAGAAACATATAACCTATAAAGGAAAGCCCATCAGAATCAAAGAAGACTTCTCAATCCAAACCCTTCCGTCAAGGAGAGTTTGGAGTGAAGGATTTCAAGTCTTGAAAGAAAACAATCTCCAACCCAGATTGACGTACCCTGCAAAACTATCTTTCAAAATCAATGGAGACATAAGATACTTCCATGACAAAGAACAACTGAAGAAATTCATGACCACAAAACCAGTTCCCCAAAATATTCTGAAGGATATGTTAGAAAGAGATAAAGAAGACTACAATCCCAAAAACACCAATAGAAAGAATCCTCCAGGCAAGGCATGTAATGAAACAGAGAAAAGAAAAGGGGGAATGAATGACAGGAAAATAAAATGACAATGATGAGCCAATACATATCAAGCATAGCCATCAATGTAAATGGTCTCAATTCACCAATCAAAAGAAAAAGACTGGCTGAATGGATCAAAAATAATATCCAACAATACACTGTATACAAGAAACACATTTAACTCAGAAAGAAATTCATAGACTGAAAGTCAAAGGATGGAAAATAATACTTCATGTGAAAGGGACACAGAAAAAAGCAGGGGTAGCTATTCTGTTTGCAGACAATGTGAACTTCAAACCAAGTATGATCAAGAGACAAAGAAGATCACTACGTCCTTATAAAGGGAACAATCCAAGAGGAAGAGATAACAATCATAAATATATATATGCACCAAATACCGGCCCACCCAAGTATATAAAACAAATATTAACAGACATGAAAAATCAAATAGCACTAACACAATTGTAATTGGGGACTTCAATACACCACTGTCACAAATAGACAGATCAACTTAGACAAAAAATCAACAAAAATATCAGAAGAATCAAACCTGTGAACAAATGGACTTACTAGATGTGTACAGAGTGTTCCACTCCACAACATCAGAATTCACATTCTTCTCAGCTGCTCATGGGATGTTCTCCAAAATAGACCACATACTAGCTCATAGGACATGCTTAAGTAAATGCAAAGGAATTGAAATTATCAGACCATAGTGCAATGAAATTGGAAATCAATGGTAAAAGAGACCAGAAAAAAATACATAAACACATGGAAATTAAACAGCACCCTCCTGAACAACCAATGGGTCACAGATGAAATTAAAGAAGAAATTAGACAGTTTCTACAACTGAATGATAATGACAGTACAACATACCAGAACTTATGGGATACAATGAAAGCAGTCCTAAGAGGGAAATTTATAGCAGTGAATTCTCATATCAGGAAAACAGAATGAGCTCAAATAAACAAATGTTAAATCTCAAACTTTTAGCAAAAGAAGAATAAGTCAAGTCTGAAGCTCATACAAGTGAGGAAATTATAAAGATCAGAGCAAAAATTAATGCAATTGAGTCTAAGAAAACAATACAAAGGATCAATGGATCGAAGAGTTGGTTCTTTGAAAGATTAAATAAAATTGATAAACCCTTAGTCAACCTTATCACAAAAAGAAAAGACTCAAATCCATGAAATTAGGAATGAAAAGGGTGAAATAACAATGGATCCTGCAGAAACCCAATAGATCATCAGTACCTACTTTGAGAATCTTTATTCTAATAAGAGGGAAAACACAGAAGAAATGGACAGATTCTTAGATGCATATGAATTACCAAAACTGAATCAAGAAGATATAAAAGTTCTAAATAACCCAATATAAGTTAGTGAAATTAAAGAGGTAATTAAAAACCTACCAATAAAGAAAAACCCAGGTCCTGATGAATTCATTGCTGAATTCTACAAGATCTTTAGAGAAGATCTAATGCCACTACTCCTCAAATTCTTTAATGAAATTGAAATGGAAACAGTACTCCCAAACTCATTCCTGGAAGCAAACATTACCTGGATACCAAAACCAGAGAAGGATCCAACCAAAAAAAAGAACTACAGGCCAATCTCCCTAATGAACATAGATGCAAAAATCCTCAATAAGATACTGGCAAACAGAATGCAGCAAATTATCAAGAAGATTATACACCGTGAACAAGTAGGATTCATCCTAGGGATGCAGGAATGGTTCAACATACACAAATCAATAAAGGTAATACACCATATCAACAGAGCCAGGAACAAAAATCACATGATCATTTCAATAGATGCAGAAAAAGCATTCCACAAAGTCCAACACCCATTCACGATAAAAAAAGATCTGAAGAAAATTGAAATAGATGATTTTTATTTCAACCTGATAAAAAACCACCTATGACAAACCAAAAGCTAACATCATATTAAATGGTCAATAACTGCAAGCTTTCACTTTAAAATTAGGAACAAGACAAGGATGCCCACTATCACCACTCCTATTCAATATAGTTCTGGAAACATTAGCCAGAGCAAATAGACAGGAGAAAGAAATAAAAGGAATAACGATAGGAAAGGAAGAAGTGAAATTATCATTATTTGCAGAAGACATGATACTCTACATAGAAGACCCCAAAAACTCCACCAAAAGACTTCTAGATTTAATAACCAAATTCAGTAGCATAGCAGGATACAGTCAACTCTCAAAAATCAATAGCATTCCTGTACAAAAATAACGAACTCACTGAGAGAGAAATTAGGGAAACTATACCTTTTGCAATAGCATGAGAAAAATGAAATAATTAGGGATCATTCTAGCAAAAGAACTAAAAAATCTTTACAATGAAAACTACAGTAATCTGAAAAAGAAGATCAGAAGAGGATATCAGAAAATGGAAAGATATCCCTTGCTCTTGGGTAGGAAGAATTAACATAGTGAAAATGGCCATATTCCCAAAATTGTTATATAGATTTAATGCAATCACAATCAAAATACCATTAGCATACCTCACAGAACTAGAGAAAACATTCCTAAAATTTATTTGGAAACAGAATAAAACTAGAATAGTGAAAACAATTCTGGGCAACAAAGACAAGGCAGTGGGCATCACAATCCCTGACTTGAAATTATACTACAGAACTACTGTGATAAAAACAGCATGGGACTGATGAAAAAAAATGAAAGAAGAAAAAAGAAAGAAAGAACGAAAGAAAGGGAGACTCGAAGATCAATGAAGCAGATTAGAAGATGCAGAAAGCACTCCAAACACACTCAGCCCCCTATCTTTGACAAAGAGGCCAAACACATTCACTGGAAGAAAGATAGCCTCTTTAATAAGTGGTGCTGGAAGCCGGGCATGGTGGCACATGCCTGTAATCTTAGCACTCAGGAGGCTGAGGCAGGAGGATTGCTGTGAGTTCAGGGCCAGCCTGGGCTACATAGTGAGTTCAAAGCTAGCCTGAACTACATAGAAAGACCCTGTCTCAAAAAATGAATAAATAAATAAATAAATAGTGCTGGAAAAACTGGTTTTCCGCATGCCAAAGACAAAAACTAGACCCATGTCTCTCACCATGCTCTAAATTAAAATCAAAATGGATCAAAAATCTAAATATTAAAACAGAAACACTACATATGATGGAAGAGAAAATAGATAGAACTCTTGAAGACATAAGTGTAGGCAAAGGCTTTATGAACAAAACACCAATTGCATGGGAAATATTACAAAGAATCAACAACTGGGGTCTCATCTTATTAAGAAGCTTTTGCACAGCAAGAGAAACCACCAACAGAGTGAAGAGACACCCCACAGAGTGGGAAAATTTTTTTTCAGTTGTTCCTCAGACAAAAAACTAATATCTGGAACATATAAAGAGCTGAAAAAAATCAGACCCCCCAAATTTAAAGACCCAATCCAAAAATGGGCATCTGAGATGAATACACACTTCTCAGATGAAGAAATACAAACAGCAAATAAATATATGAAAAAATGTTCAACATCACTGGTCATTCGAGAGATATTAATTGAAACAACACTGAGATTCCATCTCACTCCAGAAAGAATGGCTATCATCAACAAATCAATCAATAATAAATGCTGGCGGGGCTGTGGAGAAAAAGGAAACCTTCTCCACTGTTGGCAGAAGTATGGACTGCTGCAACCACTGTGGAAATCAGTGTGGAGATTCCTCAGTAAACTAAGATTAGAGATCCTATTTGACCCAGCTATTTCCCTTCTTGGTATGTTCCCAAAGGAATTAAAAGCATCATACCACAGCCATATATGCACACCCATGTTTATAGCAGCACAGTTTGTAATAGCTAAATCTTGGAAACAACCCAAATCCCCGTGAACTGATAAATGGATAAAAAAGATGTGGGTTTTTTTTATACAGTGTAATACTACTCAGCCATAAAAAAGGATAAACTTGAGACATTTCTAGGTAAATGGATGCACCTTGAGACTGTACTCTTAAGTGAAATAAATTGGACACACGAGTAAATTTCACATTGTCTCTCTGGTGTGAGAAACTGAAAGTGTAAATAAGGGACAAAATGTGTAATAGATATTGTGAAATAGGATGAAATTGTTCAAATGGGAAGGGAACTAGGGAGAGGGGAGGGAGAAAGGAAGGGAAAAGAAAAAAATGAGAAAGAAAGGATAAAATGAAAACAAAGCTTTTGTAAGTAAGGAGGGGAAGAGGGAAAGGGAGAGTAGGGTAATGGGAAAAAAACAATCAAGATATATCATGTACAGGTACAAATTCCCTATGATTAATGTTATCATTATGTATATGTAAATTGTACCATTAAGGAGAATATGACTGAGAGTTAAAAAAATAAAAATAAAAAAAAATTCCAACAAGAAAAATGGGCAAATGATCCAAATAAGCACTTCTCAAAAGAAGAAACATGATTGGGGACTGTTTTTTTTTAATTTTTCTGCCCTCAAGCTTCCTTGGAGAAGGCAACTGAGCATGAGGACAGTTTATGTGGCTCAGGAGCCAGCCTGCCAGGGTGAGCTGGTTTGACCACTTACCAACTGCTTGACCTCAGGCAAATACCTCTTAACATCCTCAGGTTCCTTGTCTCTCATAGCTCACATGGTTGCTGTGAGGATTAGATAATGTAGTCCATGAACAATTTTAGAGGTGTGTCTGACACATAGTGAAAAATGCATGTTAGGCATGATTGTTTTTATTTTGGTATAATTCATCATTCTACTTTCTTCTTATTGTTCTATTATTAATTTTATCACCATCCAAGTCATTGTTGTTATTCTTATTTTGACTTTTTTTCCTCCTCTTACCCATCCCAGGCATTTTACTACCTTCAGCTCTATGAACCAATGTAGATAGAAATTGGAGACACAGAAAGCCCATTAATGTCTTGCCCCAGGTCTTGTGGTTTACTAAGTCACCAAGAAGTCATACTTCCAACTCAGGGATTGTTTGGCTGCATCTGAGCCTCTCAGGAAGCCTCCTTGCCAATGGGTTTGAGTCAAGCTGTGCAAGCCAAGTAGTGTCAAACACAGAGAGAGGCAGATACTTCTGGACTGGACTTGGCCCTGTGGGATATCTTCAGTTTATCCTTGTGTGGTACCCAGCCATTCTCTTTCCTCTAATAGCTGAGCACCACAAAACTCCAACTCCTAAAGGAGCACCTCCCAATAACACGATAGCTAGGGACTAAGCCTTTAATATATGGGCTTTCAGGGGACCTTCCAGCTCCAAACTATAGCAAGTATTTAGCATCACCAAGGTGTAAGCATTTTGTCAATTAGTGTGCCCTCCCACAAGACATTGTAGGAAACTGAAGACCTCCACTGCTCCGGTAGACATCTCCACTTCTGGCTTTCACCTCAGCTCTCTAGAGAGCCTGTTCTATCTGCTTTACTGCAAGTATAGCACGACCTCTTCCATAGTACCTGCCCAGGTCCTACCATTCAGATTTGCCTTATCAAATGTTTGTGGTTTAGATCTATAATGTCCCCCAAAGGCCTCATGTGTTTAGAGATGGGGCATTTGGAAGTGATTGGGTCATGGGAGTATTATACTTTTCAGTGGATTAATCCACTAAGGAGTTCAGAGCTAAATGTTAAGAGGTGTTAAGAGGTGTGCTTGGATGGAAGAGGCAGGTCTCTGGCGGTGTGACCCGGAGCATATATGTCTCTCCCCAGGTCCTCTCTTTGCTCTCTGTGCCCTGGCCATCATGACACACAACTTTTCTCCACACAAAGCCCTTCCATTATGCCATTTATTTTTTGGATCTGGCCAACCATGCATGGACTGAGACCTCTGAAACTGTGAGCCAAAATAAACCTCTTCTTTTAAATTGTGGGTGTTGAATATTTTGTCCCAGTGACAAGAAGGTAACTGAGGGGACATGGAAGCTGTGCCCATGGACAGATGGAAGCCACACCTACAGACAGACAAAAGCCAAGTGTTTGCCCCCAGACAACTCTGCACCCATAAATTTCACATCCCAGCTGTGGCCACCTGCCAACTCCAAGCTCACTCTGCATTTTGTTTTCCCTTGGCACAGAGCAGCAGAGGCACCAACCAACCAACCTAGCTGGTTATGGATGAGGCCAACACCCTGGGAGAGAAAGTAAGCCCCAGAGAGTCAGCAGCTCCAGGGAGAAGTAACAGACCAGGCCAGCAGTGCTAGCCCCAAGAATAGTCCACAGGTATTGTAAACTACAAAAATAGCATGGGATTTTACTACAAAAATGATTCATTCATGACAGGCTAGAGTTGGAGAAGAAATCCAGTGCACTACCTGCCATATTGAAGAGGGTTTAACTGGGAGCCATTTTGGGAAGGGGTTAATTGTTTAAGACTGAACCACAGAACAACTTCACTTCAGAGTCTCCAGTGTTACATTACCACACTAACTAGGTGAGAGACAGCCACAAGAAACTGTCATGGGTAGAGAATGGGCTAGATATATAGCCCCTGAGAAATTCAAGCACAGGCTGGGAAGGACACAGGGCCCCACTTTCCATGATGAAAAGCCAGGCTTGGCATGTGTAGCTTTCAAAAGTGGCTGGATCTGAAAGTACTGGCATTAAATCTAGCAGCCTGCTTGAACCCCCACTCTGCTACCTACATCCAGCAGATACCAGTGGGCTGATTGTTTTCCCTGTCTACCAATGTGAGCAAGGACATGCCTTGGCTTGGATGGTTGCCACATTCTGGGATGTATGAACAGAGGGGACACTGGAACAGGTGTGTGTCACCTCACAAACCCCAAGTTGTAAAGCTAGGCAGAAAATATGGTGACTTGCTGGATTCCAAGATTGCAGATCCCAGGAGAAAACCACTCCTTCAAAAATACAGAGGAATATTTTTGGAGTCATTTTTTTTTCTTTTTCCATCATTGGTTTTGGGGGCTTGGGTTTTTTTCTTTCTCTTTTTAATTTTTTTCCTTCTTTTTCTTTTTTCTCTGTTTTTTTTCTTGTTTGTTCTTTTCATTACTTTTATCTAATTGTAATAATTTTCTTTTACTCCTTAATAGGATCCTTTTGCTCACTTTTCTCTCCTCCTTCTCGTCTTCCATTGATTAACTTTTCAAATTTTACTTCTTTCATTCTCCAGATCCCCATCTCCTCTATCTTTAGTAGTAGAAACATTAAGCTTTATTAATCTTCAGTAGTTAGTTAAATCTATGCTATTACAATTAAATGCTTTTCTATTGTTAGTGAAGGTATAGTTTTTTTATTTAGAAGATATTTGCTGTTTGTCAATATTTGGTTTATCTTAGTGTTTATACTATAATTGTAGCTCTCTCTTCTATAGTTAAGGGTGGTATATTACTGGTTTTTAAGCTCTGTAAATATCCAATTTATTATTGCTGATTTTTTTTTGCTATTTCCAGGGTGGCATAGTTGTTGCTATTACAGATATTCTGCATTTAGCAACCTAACTGCTTAACAACTGTTCAGACCCATCTTTTTTGTACAGTTCTGTACATCTTTTTTATAGAGCTTCAATGTCTTTTTTCATACAGTACACCTTGTTTGTACAGTGCTATAATTTTTGCTGAATATAAAACTTTAATGACTAGGTTAGCAAAGAATCAGAGTCCATTCAAAGTGCCAAACTGAAATCCAGGAGATTAAAAATTGTATTAAAAGTATGGGCAGTAAAAGTGACCAATGCAAGGACAGAAAGTCACAAGTAGAAGATAGGGCTGGCGTTGGTGACCAGTTATTCAGGGATACCTTAAAAACAACAGAGAACATGAAAAATGGATCCAACGGTTGTTAGATGATGCAAAACTAATTAATAGGAATTAGTGAAAAATCAGAAGACAAATAGCATGAAAAGATATTTCTAGAAATAATAGCAGAAAACTTTCTAAACATGAGGAAAGAATTTAACATACAGATAAGCGAAGCATACAGAAGCCCAAACAGCTATATTTAGAAAAGTACCTCTCCAAGATACATCATAGTCAAAATCCTAGAAGTCCAACACAAAGACAAAATCTTAAAAGCTGTTAGAGAAAAGCAACAAATCACCTACAGAGGTAAACCCATTAGAATTATAGCAGACTTTTTGACAAAAACTTCAAAGGCAGGAAGAGCTTGGAGTGAAGTGTTTCAAGCCATAAAACAACTTCCAACCCAGATTGATATATATTTTTAAAATTGATGGAAAAATAAGGTCTTTTGTATGACTAAGAACACCTTAAGCAATTCATGACCATCAACCAGCACTCCAAAAATTTCTAAATATCCTAGAAAGAGACAAAGAAGCTAACAGTTCCAAAAGGTCTAATAGAATGAATAAACCAGGCAAAGTGACTAGGTAAGCAGAAGGGAAAAAAGGAAAAATAATGCAATGACAGAAATAATTCAGTAACTCTCAATGTGAATGGTCTCAATTCCCCAATCAAAAGACACAGATAGGCAGATTGTATCAAGAAACAAAGTCCAGTGGTATGCTGTGCACAAGAAACACATTTAATCCAAGAAGAAATCTATAGACTAAAACTCAAAGGATGGAAAACAATATTTCACATAACAGAAACCCATGAAAAAGCAGGAGTAGCTATCCTATATTCAGATAAAGTGGACTTCAGGCCAAAACTGATCTGAAGAGGCAAAGAAGATCACTACATAGTGATTAAGGTAATAATTCAACAGGAAGAGATAACAAATATGAACATATATGTCTGGAACACTGGTACACCCAACTTCATAAAACAAATACTACTGGACATAAAAGATCAGATAAACATCAATACAATAATAGTGAGAGAACTCAATGCCCCATTGTCACAAATAGACAAATCAACTAAACAAAAACATCAACAAACAAATATCAGAGTTGAGTCAAACCTTTGAACAAATGGATTTAACAGGTATCTACAGAGTGTTCCACCTAACAAGAACAGAATACACTTTCTCCTCAACAGCACATGAAACATTCTCCAAAATGGACCACAAACTAGCCAAAAAAGCACAATTCACTAAATGCAAAAGAATTGAAATTATCCTATTTATACTATCGGATTATAGTGCAATGAAACTAGAAATCAATGACAAAAATGAACCATGAAATTACTCAAGAATAAGAAAATTAAACAATATACCAATCAATGGATAACAGAATGATCAAGGAAGAAATTAGGCAGTTCCTAAAGTTAAGCCACAATACCAGTACAACATACCAGAACCTCTGGGACATAATGAAAGTAGTCCTGAGAGGAAAGTTTATTGCTGTGAATGCCCATATCGGAAAAACGGAGTGAGTCCAAATAAATAACCTAACGATGCACCTCACGGTTCTAGAAAAAAAAGAACAATCCAAATCCAGAGCTAGTATAAGGAAGGAAATTATAAAGATCAGAGCAGAAATTAATGAAATTGAGAGTAAAAATGCCATACAAAGAATCAATGAATTGAAGAGCTGGTTTTTCAAAGAATAAACAAAATAGACAAATCCTTAGCCAATCTTACTAAAAAAGGAAAGAAAATATCCAAATAAATACAATTATAAATGAAAAAGATGAAATCCCAATAGACACTGCCAAAATCCAGAAAATAATTAGTGACTACTTTGAGAACTTATACTTTAATAATAATGGAGAATTCAAAAGAAATGGATAGATTCCTAGATGCATATGTGTTACCAAAACTGAACCAAGGAGATAGAATAACCCTAAATATTCAAGTAACAGGCAATGAAATTGCAGCAGTGATTAAAAATAAAACAAGGACTGGTGAGATGGCTCAGCGGCGTAAGCGCCTGCCTTGCAAGAGCGAGGACACGAGTTCGACTCTCGGAACCCACATATGAAAAAGGGTCCGGTGATATCGCTCAGCGGCACGGGTGCCTGTTGGCGCGCGAGGTCCTGAGGTCGCCCCCCTGGTACCCACAAAAAAAATAAATAAAAATAAAAATAAAACAAAAACAAAAACAACGCATACCAACTAATGAAGCTCAGCATCCAATGGATTCACCACTGAATTCCACAAGAACTTCAGGGAAGATCTAACACCAATACTTCTTAAACTCTTCAATGAAATCAAAGGGGCAGTAGTACTCCCAAAGTTATTCCTGGAAGGCAGGAATACCCTGATTCCAAAAGCAGAAAAGAATAATAAAAACAAAAAACAAAAAACAAAAAAGAACTACAGACAAATGTCTTTAATGAACATAGACACAAAAATTCTCAACATACAGAATGCAAAAAAGAAAACCAATTGAAATAACCATACATCATGATCAAGTAGGTTTCATCACAGGGATGCAAGGATGGTTCAATATACACAAATTAATAAATGTAATACCTCACACAACCAGAAGCAAAGACAAAAATGACATGACCATCTCATTAGACACAGAAAAAGCCTTTGATAAAATCCAACATCCATTCATGATAAAAAAAAAATCCTGAAGAAAATAGGTATAGAAGAACCTTATCTTAATCTGATAAAAATCTTATATGACAAACCTACTGTTAACATCATATTAAATGGGGAAAAACTAAAAGCTTTCTTCTAAAATCAGAAGTAAGACAGTGATGCACACTATGTATCACCACTCCTATTCAATATAAGACTCAAAATATTAGCCAGAGCAGTCAGGCAGAAGAAAAGAAATAAAAGGGATATGTATAGGAAAGGAGGAAGTCAAATTATTATTTACAGATGACATGATCCCCTACATAGAAGACCCAGAAAATTCCACCAAAAGACTCCTAGAATAAATAACCAAATTTAGCAAGGTAGCAGGATACAAAATCAACACACAAAAATTAATAGTGTTCCTCTACACCAATAATGAACTCACTGAGAAATTAGGAAACCAATACCATTCACAATAGAATCAAGAAAACTTAAATACTTAGGGACTAACTTAACAATGAAAGTAAAAGACCTCTACAATGAAAACTACATTACTCTGAAAAAGGAGATTGAAGAGAATATTTTAAAAAATGGAATGATATCCCCTGTTCTTGGGTAGGCAGAATGAATATGCTCAAAATGGCCAAATTTCCAAAAGAGATTCCAAAATGCAATAAAAAATGGGTAACTGAAATGAATACACTTCTTTGAAGATGAAATCCAAATTATCAATAGGTACATGAAAACATGTTCAACATCTCTGGCCATTAGAGAAGTGCAAATTAAAACAACACTGAGATTCCATCTTACTCCAGAAAGAATGACTATCATCAAGAAATCAAATAATAGCAAATGCTGAAGAGAATACGGGGAGAAAAGAATCCTTCTACACTGTTGGTGGAATGTCAACTAGTAAAATCACCATGGAAATCAGTATAGCAATTCCTCAAAAAACTAAAAATAGAAATTCTATTGACCCAGCTATTATCTTTCTAGATATCTTCTTGAGTTAAAGACAGCATATTACAGCAATATGTCCATACCCATATTTATAGCAGCACAACTCACAATAGCTAAATCTTAGAAGTGGCCTATATGTCCATCAACAGATAAATGGATAAAGAAAGTATAGCATTTATACACAATGGAGTACTACTCTGCCATAAAGAAGAATAAACTTAAGTCATCTATAGGAAAATGGATGCACCTTGACACCATAATGTTGAGTGAAATAAATCAGATACACAAGCTTAAATATCACAAGGGTTTCCCTTATATGAGAAACTCAAAATGTAAATATAGAGCAAAATAAAAGATAGATAATAGGAACTAGAGAGATAGATCTTTTGCAAAAGGAAAGAAGACCAAGAGATGAGGGAAGAGGAAAGAAGGAAGAGGGAAGGAATAAAAAAAAGAATTAAGATCTGTTATATACATGTACCAGCTCCCCACGAGGCATGTGATCATTATGTACTGCAAAAGTATTAATAAAAACAAAAACTAAAACAAAGTGACTAAGACACAAACTGCAGCCATGATCACCCTTGGCAAGTAACTTGACTATCCAGCAAGCCTTGTAAAATGTTCCCAGTATTATCCATCACTAACTCAGGGTCTTCCTGAGCTCTGAGATATGCATACAGGCCATCCAGGAGCCCTAGGTTGGGGCCCAGAGTCTCCACTGTGTCGTTGGCCCAGACTTTGCTCCAAGCCAGTTTGTTTCTTTCTCTTGTCTTTTCTCAGCCTCCCTTTGTCCCCCCTTTGATTCCTCTTCCCTTTCCCCATCCTCCTTCACTAGACATCATTTCTGCCCTGTCCCTTAGCTCTGCCAGACTCTAGCTGATCTCTTAGAGCCCAAATGGCAGCCTTCTTGCCAGAGCTTCTGGAGCCAACACTGCATGCAGAACATTGCTCACATGATAGACTGATAATGAATGATAGTCCAGCTGATAATCAAGTGCTCATGAGATCCAGTCCCCTGTTGCCACCACTTTCTGAGGCTCAGCAGGACTCATCTGTTGGCAATGGAACTCTGAGGAGGACCTTCCAAGACTGTTATGGCCATCAGGAACCCTCACACCTAGGAATAGAGCCCAGTGACTCCTGAAGAGATGGAGTGTGTTGGCCCAACATGGAGTCTGCTGAGGCCAGCTAGGAAATGCAGCAGAGCTTGGTTCTTGTGGATGTCATATCCCCTGTCCTGCCTTGAAATCTCAGCATAGCAGAGTGGCTGAGGTAGAAGCTTCAGGAGTTAGAAGGTACTGATCTGACCTGTTTATGGGCAGTAGCTACTGTGGCAATAGGCAGGAACCCTGTGTTCTTGACCTGGGAAGTCTGCATTTTCCACACCAGGTTCTGGTGACTAGAAAACCAGACTTTCCAACAGCAGGAATTTCCTTCTCCAAGGAGCATTTCCTCTCTTTTCTAGAGATCACACTCAAGCCTACCTCAGTCTCCAGATGCTTGCCTTCATGGTCCTGTGACATACTGGACTCTTCTCTACCTCATCTCCCAGCCATCCTTGGGCTCCTCCCTTGGGTAGGAAGAACTTCCTTCTAAGGTAGGGGGCATTTTCCACAAAGGAAGTGATTAGCTGTCTCCCCTTTGTGAGAACTTCCCCCGGGAGGGGATTTAATACTGTGGTCTTCTGTAATTTGGGAAAAGAGTGGAAGCAAAGTTCCAGGGTCTTCTGTGAAAATAGTTGAGCTTTACTGTTGAGGAAACTCAGGAGACAGAAGGGACTCAAGGATTTAGTGGTATAAAGGCATAGTCTATCTCTCTGGATTAGTCACAAAAAATATTGGAGCTAGAAGAGCCCCTAGAGCCATCTGGGCTGTTGGTTTCCAAACCCAGGTGTTCATCAGACCTACCAGAAAATCAGTCCTTACTGCTTAAGGTTCTGGTTCAGGATATCTGGGGAGGGGCCTGGAAGTTCATATTTTTAAAATATTTATATGCCAAGTTTAAGAACCACTGGTTTAGTCCAGTGTTTTCAAATTACTTTCAATGTCATTTGGCAACTACTTAACCTGACATTGAAGGCCCTCTATGATCTAGTTCTAACCCATCCTTTCTCATCCTAGCATCCCATTTATATACCATTGGGGTTGCCTTACAAAATACAGGACACCAGTTAAATGCAAATTTCAGACATACAAAATTTTTGTTCATGGTTTATCAGGAATTCAAATTTAATTGGGCATCTCATACTTTAATTTATTCATTATGGTAGCTCTATGCATTCTGCACTTCAGACAATTTGAATGAATTTTCTCATTTGTAATTTCTGAATTCTTACTCCTAGACTTTTGCAAATGCTATTCCCTCTGTCGGGAATATTAGTCTTACCGTTTCTCCAAATCCTGCCCATCTTTCAACTTGAATGCCAGCTCTTCCTTTAAGGCTTCTTATTCTTGGAACAGACTTTCATCTTGCCTCCAATAGCACTGTCTCTCTATTTTCACCTCCTTATTCCCTGTTTTGGATAAGCGCTCTTTGCCTCCATGGCTTAACTGTTCTGTGGAGCATGAGCAGGCCCTCTGAGGGTGAGGATTGGATCTGAGCAGAGGGTAAAAGCATGGGCCCTGGAGTCAGATGGCTTTTCCGTGAACCCCAGATCTGTCATTTACTGGCTATGTGACTTTGGGTAATATTTTCCACCTCTTCGACTCAGTTTATTAATCTATAAAGTGGGAATTATAAGAGTAATATTCATACAGAATTGCTGTGAAAACTAAAAGAGACAAAGCTTTGAGAGTATCTAGCCCAGACAGGGTACACATAAAGTGCACAATAAATGTCAGCTATTGTTGCAAATCATCATCATCATCTCTGTATCCTCAAGACCAAGTACAGGGCCGGAGATATAGCTCAGTGGCACAGCTCCTGCCTGGCAAGCGCAAGGTCGTGAGTTTGATTCCCGGTACCAAAAAAAAAAAAAAAAAAAAAAAAAGACCAAGTTCAGAGTAGTGATCAGTAAAGTCTATTGAATGAATTAATGAATGAATGAGTACAAGAGTATGAGTAAAAAGCCTGGATATAAGATCCTGGGACCTGTTGGCAGAAAATGCTAGATTCCAGTCTTAGTAGTTTTGCCTCGAAAATCTTGTGCATTGGAAAGCACTGTTCCCTCAGGAGAAATTTTCTACCCTTAAAGAGCTAAATATAAGACCATATTTGGAGATGGCTACACAAATGTTTGTCTCCTAGGAGCACTTCTGTGCCCTTATTCTCTCCAGTGATTATTAGAAACGGAAATCCAGACTTATGCCTTTCAGAAGTCCTTGCCTTCTTGTGGAATGCTAAATTTTATTTCCATCAGGATTTGCTCTCTGTTACAGTGCACTAATTGAAAGACTGGTAAATACCTAGAGACCAAGGAAAAAAACAGATGAAATACTAAAATGCAAAGTGCCAAGTTTTGTTCATGTTTACTTTTCTAGTTCCTCACTACCTGCCTCCCCAACACATGTAGTAGCTGAAGGTCATTGGGTGCAGAGCACTCGCTAAAATGAGCATAAAATAAATAGGACTGAAATAGAAGGAGCCGAGACAAGTAGTTTTCTAATGCAATGAGATGTGTTATTCTCATCTGAAATCACATGACTTTTTTGGAACATGGCACCCAGCATATCATCTGGTATATAGCAGATGACAAATAAATATTTGGTTTTATTTTTGCTCTTTTTTTTTTAGTTTTTTTATTTCATGGAAAAAAAGGTGAAACAAAATTTCAGAACAAAATAATAGGAGAATAACAATAGTTAGTACATTGCATGTTCTTATCTTTAAAGTAGTTGCTCGGGGTATAAGATATGGGCATCAAAATTTCTCCAATCGATACTAGCACAAACCTTCCTTTTCAATGAACTAAGAGACACTAATAGTATAACTGACTTGCATTTTTTCCCTTTTACCTACTGTCCTTTCCCCTTTCACCCATCCAAATAAATATTTGTTGAATGAATGACTGGACATTGTTAAGTGAAAGGTAGAAAATAAATAGATAAATACACAAACAGGTTTTTCAAAAAAATTTTTGTAGTGCTGGGGATGGAACCCTGGGCTCCATGCATTCTAGGCAAGCATTGTAACACTGAGCTACATCCTCAGCTCCTAAGAAGAGTTTTTCAAAATAAAATAAATGTAGAATAAGTATATTCTTTCTTTATACCTACTGTGTTTCTGGCTCAACCTGGAAAAGTGACCAATTTGGCTTTGCCATAGGAGCCCTGATGGAACTGTGGCACAAGAACCATTTATAGTCACTTGTCTTAGGCTCTTGAGGTTGATAGGGACCTGAAAGTTTAGTTGGACCACACTTTCTCTTTTCCTTGTATACCTCTTGTATGCCAGGGGCTCACTGCCTTATGGAATAGTTATGCTTTGATCTTTGGATGCTCTGAAAAGCTCTGACTCCAGCCTCAAATTGATTTGTGCTAATACTGAAGCCTCTCTAGCACCTAGACTTCAGCACTGCACCATACCACAGCTGCCACTCTGAGAACTATAAAACTATTTTATTGAAAAGTGACGGGAAGTGAATTTCCTTATGATGCAGCAGGTGACCCAGATCTAAGTCTAAGCTGTGCCACTGACTTGCTGTGTGAAATGGGGAATCCCTTTCCTTTTTTGGGCCACAGTTTCCCTTTTTGCACAATGAGGGGCTTTAAACAATTTCCCTTTGTGCTCAATGAGGAGCTCTAAGAAACTTCTAGCTGAGAGGTTCCAAGTTCTCCAATGTGGCCTAATTAGGATATTCTAAAGCAATGATTCTCAAAGTGTGGTCCAAGAGTCTCTGGGGCCCTGAGAATCTTTCTAAAGGTTGATGAGGTCTCCCTTTTCAAATTACATAGCTGCAGAAAGTGGAATTTTCCTCATATGCTTTACCCCAACCAAACTGCTTCTCACATCAGACTGAATGCAAGAAGCTGTTATGAGCATCCAGCTGTCTTCTATTAAGCCAGACATTAAAGAGACCCAAAATATGTAAAACACTGTCACTCTTCTCAGAAGATTTATTTTTGTTTTGGAAGATATTGTTATTCTTCATAAATTATATAAAAATACATTCTAAAATATGTTAACATTAAAAAAATATTAAGCATATTTTAAAAATCAATTTTCCTTATATGTCTTAGTCTTAGTTTCTAATAGTATAAATACAGATACATATAAGTTGCATAAATAAAAACTCTTTAAGATCCTTAACATCTTTTTTGTTTGTTTTCTTTGCAGTGCTGGGGATGGAACCCAGAGCCTTGCTCATGTTAGGCAAGTGCTCTACCACTGAGCTACACCCCCGGCCCAAAGAAATACCTTTTCCTTTTTGTTCTGTTTTAATGGGGGTTGAACACAGGACCTTAGCACTGAGCTACATCCCCAGCCGATTTTTATTTTTTGTTTTGAGGCAAGGTCTCACTAAGTCACTGGGTCACCCAGGCTGACCTCAAACTTGTGATCCTACTGCCTCAGGCTCCCTACCTCAGGGATTATAAGTGTGCACCACAATGGCTGGCTCTTAACAACTTTTAATAGTATAAAGCAGTTCTGTTCTAGTGTATGTCTCTGACTTCATTTCACATTCTATGCAGCCTCCCCTCCCCCACCATTGCAGATGTGATCTCAATATATGGCACAGGCATGAACGCAATGACCTTGGGAAGGAGGCTATTCTTCCTTCCTCAAGGCCTCGGCTGTACCAAGACTTTATTCTCTTCCACCAAGGTTCCTTGGCATAGACTGGACACTCGAAGCTTAGAAGAGATACCCCGCTTGGGAAGTGCCCCCCTTGAGTGGGGAAATAAGGCAGCTGTTCAGGTAAGGGTTGATGGGCCAGCCTCCCTAGTTGTTTGTCCACAGCTGCTGAGCCCTCCAGCTCCCACCTCCCCTAACTGCTACACCGAGTGCCCCCCACCCAAAGAGATCAGGGTTCCTGCCTGCTGCACCCATCTATCAGGCAGGCCTTGGATGTGAGGACTCAGTTATGGGGGAAGGAAGGAGGCAAGGGAGAACAGAGGACTCATGTGAACTAAGAGAATTCACTTTACTTCATGCTCCTTTTTTCATAATAACAAAGCAGGAATTTGAGTAGGGATCTTTATCCTCATGCTCATATGACAGCCAGGGAAACCGAGGGTGTTTCAGAGGTAGGCTCTCCTAAGGTGGTTACTCAGTCAAAAGGGAGTTGGGCTTGGATTTGAACTCATGTGTGGATGATGCCAAATCAATACTGCTTCTGTTTTCCCAGAGGCAGGGGAGAGTCGGGAGCACCCAAGACGGAAAGATGGAGGCAGGGAAGTGACATTTACTGAGCACATGTTATGAGCCAAGCATAATAAGTGTGTGAATGTTTCCTCATTAACCCCTAATAACAATTCCCTTCTGTAAGCTTGAATCCACACTCAGGCTGAGAGAAGGAATGTAGCTTTTGTAAGCCACACTGCTGGAAGGGAGCAGAACCAGGATTTAAATCTAAGCCTGTCTGGCTGCAAAGCCTCTGCTTCTTCAATAATAACAAATCACACTTATTGAGAGCTCATGTTACGCCAGGTTCTGTAACAAATGCTTTAATTCCTCCCGTTTAAGCCTGAAAACAAGGTAGGTACTTTTATTATCCCTCATCTTACAGATGGAGAAGTTAAGGTAGTAACAGGCCCAAGGTTGCCTAGTTAGAGTAACAGAACTGGGATTGGAACCTGGGCAGTCTGCTACCAGAGTTCATAGGTTTAATCACCTCAAGGCTAAACTGATGCAAAAGGTCCAGAACTAAAACTGAAGCCTCCTGCTTTCTCTGGTCAGTGGGCTGTGCTATGCACTGCTTTGGGTCCCAAATAAATGCTCAAAGCCACAGGGGCTGCACTTCCTGCTAGGGGCCTGGATCTCATGAAGGAGGTGAACTTCAAGGAGCAAGAGGCTCCAAGGCCATGGGAGGCAGCCATGTGCCTCTCCAACAGCAGTTGCTCCATCTTCTCCATCCTCAGGCCTCTGGCTGCAAGTGAAGAGGGTACATGCTCAAAGAGAGAAAACATTCTTTCTGCCCAGCTCTTCATGTTGCACCCCCACTCCGCCACACTGGAGGCTTCTCCCATAAGCCTGGGCTCAGTTAGAGGTGGCTGCGAAGAAGCTTCTTATCTTAGCTCTTGCTGAGTACTGCATCTTCCTGACATGGCCCAACAGAACTCACATCTCAGATACTCCTGCTGTCAGAGCCAAAAATGTGAGAGATCGGTTAGTGCAAAGCCCTCAGAGTACAAATGGGGAAACTGAGGGCCACAGAGTAAGGTGTAAGCAGAGTTGGATGGACTTTTGCCAACTCTCTGGACAAACTGCAGGACTGAACCACTGATGAGGAAGGTCCTTGAAGGCAGGCAGATGTTTGCTCAAACCAGGCTTAAGACCTTCCAGGGTCCCAGGACTTGGCCCTTTGCCTGATCAACTTGGTCTCTGAAAGAGAAGTGAGGCCAAGGGGAGTAAATTATTCTGGGCCTCATGATGACATGTGCCCCGAGATCCAAGCCTGGCCCTTTTCCATGGGGTTCCTGGGAGCCTTCTGGCCACGAGCCCTGGCACCCTGCCTTCTAAGGCCTGGAAAGGGGTGGGGATATAAGAGGGAATCACTATTTATAAATGGCTTCCTGCCCAGAAAGCCTCTAGAACTGCCTAGTGCTAACTCTATTTCTGCTGAAAGAACTGACTTCGGGGTATCAGAGGATTCGGCTTTAGGTTTCAGGACTGGAAGGGCTCTGAGTGTGGGAGTAGACAAAGGAAGGATAGCCCCATCTATTCAGAAGGTGTTCAGAAAAGGATGTCTCCCTAGTCTGTGTGTGCCAAGGGAGAGCTAGCTTCTTCCTGAGGCAGGGCCATGGGGAAAATGACCTTTGAGGACTCAGACTCTTTTGAGGGTGTTACCTGACTTTCTATGGACTCCCAGAAGCAGTTCAGGAGTTCTGAGAGGAGATGTATTGTTGGCTGGAATGTGGTTCCTTCCAGACTTGCTCTGTACCTAGCCCCAACAGGATTCATACCGCAGCCTTGAGACTTAGAGCCCTTGAACCTTACTTCTTACTGCACAGCTGGCAAAACTGCAACCCAGAAGGCACGGTCCTCCTCAAGGCCCCAGACTGTCAGGGTTCCTGACTTCTGAGCAGGGTTGGAGAATGACCCTTCGACACAGGGCCCAGAGCTTCTGGCTAAGAAAGGTTTCCAAAGCCATAAGCTTTCCATTTCCACTGGCTTTCACACCTTCCCAAGTCCTGCCCTGATCCTTTCCCTTGGCACTCTTTCCACCACCCCATGTGGTCTTGGGTATACCTGGGGGCCCCAGAGAAGGCTGATATGTTAATTGGGTAGGAGGCAAGCCACCAGCAGTGCCAGCACACAAGTGGTGGGAACTGGAGTGAGAGCCAGCAGATGGGCTGGCAACCCAGGCTAGGGAACTGTAATATTCAGGGAATTTCAAATGACACTGCTGTCCAGTCCCAACCAACTGGTTAACGATGCTGAGTTTGAATTAATGACCCGCCTCCTGATCCCTCCTCCTTACCCAGTCTCCCTCCCTCCCTCTCTTCTTCCTTCCCTGCCATTCAGCTGCTGGACTGCTCTCAGCCTCTCTGCTCTCCGGCTCGCCGTGCAGTGCTGTTCGCAGTGCTGGCTGATGGAGTGCAGGGACAGGGCTGGCTCTCACAGAGTCCCCACTCCCCTCTAGCCTGGACTACAGAGAGAGGCTTGTGTGCCCACCAGAGCCCCTGCGGGCCCTGCCAGCTCCCCTCGCTCCACCATGCCTCTGCTGGACATTTTTTGGGCTTGCTTCAGGAAAGTAAAGGTATGTGGCTGCCCATCCCCAGCCCATCCCACTGTTCCCGAGGGAGGAGGCAGCTGGCACTGTGTGCTGACAGAGAAGGGAAGACCAGACCAGCTTCTAGTCTTGCCTCTATCGCTTCAGCTCTGTGAACTTCTACTGCTTTCCTATGGAAACAAATGATCTAGCTGGCTGTTTTTCTTAACACTTGCCTCTTGCTTCCCAAGCCTTGCCACAAATGCAAGCTACTTAACCTCTCTGAGCCTCAGCCTTATAAGGTGAGGAGGAGGTTGGTGCTACCGTTTATATACTTAGTGGTGGTGTGTATTAAGTTTCTAGCATGATACCTGGCATGTAACATCCACAAAAGTAATAATCTATTATTATTGTTATTGTTATTACTATTATTAAGTTTCATGAACATACATCAAGCACCTACTGTGTGCTAGGCACCATGGGAGCTACACAAAAACATAAAAGACATGGCCTCCCTCTGTCCTCAAAAACAGTATAAGAAGGGCTTGGGTGTAGCTCAGGAGTACAGCACTTGCCTAGCATGCACAAGGTCCTGGATTCAACCCCAAGTACCACCAAAAAATGCAGGGGATAAGAAGCTGGGCACAGTTGGCACATGCATGTAATTCCAGTACTTGGGAGGCTGAAGGAGGAGGTTTGCAAGCTTGAGTCCTGCCTGGGTAATTTAGTGAGATTCTGTCTCAAAATAAAAAGTAAAAGGGCTGGGAGTATAGTTCAGTGTGAAGGCCCTGAGTTCAATCCTCAGTACCTCAAAAAAGAGGGGTAGCTGGGGATAAAACTCTGTGTGAAGGTCCTGGGTTTGATCCCCAGTACCACAAAGGCAGGGAGGGAGGTATAGCTCAGTGCAAAAGTCCTAGGATCCAATTCCCAGTATCACAAATAAAATAGATAAGAAAAGTGACAGTTATTTATCAAGTACATACTATACGCAGATACTGTGATCCACAGCCAGTTAGTATGTTTGCGTCAAGTGCCTGTGATAGCCTTGGCTGCACAGCAGAGCCCACAGAGATGGTTGAAAGGTGATTCACTGTAGTGGTGATTTCTACCACAACCCATTGTTTTCCTGCTTTGATAGTTGGTGAAAGGATACTGTGAATAGTTATGGAATATTTACAAGGTCGCTCAGATATGACTGGCAGAGTTGTGGTCTGAGCTCCTAAGCCCGTGCCCTCTTGACATATGTGGCTCCCCACAGTCCGAGCTGGTGGGAAGACTTGCAACTGGCTAGTCTGCCTGTGAGATAGGATGAAAGGACTGCTGGGACCTTTGGGAAAGAACCATCCACTCCACTGGGAGGGACTTGGAAAATTTCACAGGAGGTCACATTTGGGCTGAGCATGAGGGTGGAAGAGTTTGTCAGTCCAAGGGGGTGGGGGGCATTCCAGGCATGCCTGGAAGAGGGAAGTGCACGAGCAAGAGTTCACAAGGCAACTGAGTGGTGGTGGGCTGGGGGAGGGGTGTGTTTGGGGATGGGTGCAAGCATGGGGTTCGAGGGGAGAGGCACTAGGGAGGGAGAAACAGAGGCTACCTCTCAAAGGGTTTGGGATCGATCCATGGGCTCATGGTTCTCACCTGGTGGGAGGCCCAAAGGAGATTTTTTTTTACCCTCCTAGAGTGGAATAGGAGAAAAGAATAGATGATGTAGTACAGTTTTCATAACACTAAATTAATTCAACTCATAGAATTATTCTTTAGTTGGAGGTTATTGTGTCTTTCCTAAGGCTGGTGGGGATTCAAATGATCTTTCTTTTACAAAATAAGACTGAGAAATATTTTAAATTTCTGTCCTTTGCAAAATAAAAAAGTTCACCACATGACTATTTCCCTATTTGTTTATTTAAAGACTGTTTTCCCTTTCTATAAAATCCCAAAGTCTGGGGACCACTGTTTTAGGGAATGGGTAACTAATTTCAGGAAAGTAGGAATATAACTAAATAGATGGTTTTAGGAAAAGCACTCAAGCAGCAGCAGATGGGGATAGGGTGGAAGGGTCCAGTGGAGATGCAGAGTCCGGGAAGGAGGCATCTGCAGTGGCAGTGAGGATGGCTAGGGAGGAGCTGATGAAGAGCTTGACAGAATGAAAAAGACAAGGGGGCCAGGAACTTAAACTGCTTTTGAAGTTTGATGCCTCAGAGACATCCCTCTCTTGGTTAACTATTCTGGGTGTCTGGCACAAATTTTAGTCCTTTTGTGCTCATTACCCCAAGTAATCAGATGTCCAGCCAATACCACCAGCCCATGTTAGCACTTAGAGACTGTTGGACTATGGAACCCCTGGGAGAAGGTTAATGATCTTATCCCACCTTCAAGATACTTACATGGTATACATTCACATGTGTGCGTGTCCACAAACACAGGACACACATGTGCATTTGTGCACACTCAGATACATACATATGAACAGGCATAGCTGAAGAGGCTTTCTCAGATCATCTCATTCAGCCTTCCTGTAGTCGTGATGGGGAAACAGAGTCCCCTACCACCCTGTGCCACATGGGACTCTCCATCAGCTGAAGAGGTAAAAGGAGGAGAAGAACAGAAAAAGTTGGGTTGAAATTTCATCCCACACCCACACACACATACAAGCCCTGTGCTTTTGAATGAGCCCTCTTTGAGCCTATTTCCTTGCCTGCAAAAGGACACTAATCAGTGCCTGCCTCACAGAGATGCCATGAGAATTCAGTGAGGTTGTGCCTTTCACGTGCTTTGCATGGAGTAGGTGGCCTGTACACATGACTTATTGAAAGCAGATTTCCAAACTGTATCCTGGGAGACACCAAAGCAAAGAAAAAAAGTTTATTCCTAACTTTGAAGCATTAGGGTCTCAGGTCTTGGTGCAGTCCTTTGCCACAACTTGCCCTCTGTCCTCTCCTTTGACCCTGCCTGGGTCTAGAAACACAAGTGACCCATTTGGGAGCTGAAAGGTAACACCTCAGATGCCAAGAATACTGGAATGGTGGCAAGAGGCCAGGCCAGGACTAAAGATTGCTTTGAGCTTTGCTGAGGTTAGGGGCAGCCAAGGGACAAGATGTTTGGGTGTGAGATGAGCCCAATATAAAAAGTTTCATACATGTCTAATGTGTCTTCTCTGGGGGCCAACAGGGGCCAGGAAAGTATCCATAGCCTCTCAGCATAACCAAATAACCAAGCATGCTTATGAGTCAGTCTCTGCATCTCTGTCTCTGTGTCTCTGTGTCTCTCTGTGTCTCTGTCTAACACACACACACACACAACACACACACACACACAACACACACACACACAGAGGACCGTTTCTTTGATTCTTTGATGTGAACTTTTGTTCATTGCAGTGCCTAGCATGGTGTTATACACATAATAAATGGCTAGAACATGAATCCTCTCTCCTGTCACTGTACGTGTTTCAGGTAGTCCCATCAGTTCCTAGAGGACACTGGCCTGGGTGGTGAAGAACCCCACTGGAGCTGCAGCTTTGCCATGACCTCTGGGTGGCTTTGAGAAGGTCAAATCTCCCTACTATCCCTCCATTTCTTCCTCTTAACAACACAGGTTGATAATCACACAATATCAGAGCTAGAGAGGCTCTTAAAGGTCATCTAGTCCTTTCTCCAAAATACTCAGGAGGAACCTGAGGCCCAGAAAGGGCAGAGAGACATTTTCCAGGACACAGAGGCAGTCGGGACACAGCCATATTCAAATGGGGTCTGCGTGACAGATTGTAATCTCCTTACTTGTTTGGGGCAAAATCCAAACAAAACTTGTCTCTGGTAAAATCTAGCAGCAATACAAGGTGGGACACTTGTAACAGGCCACACACACAGGTAACAACCCTGTCTTACCTACGCACAAGGCTTTTATGGGAGTTGAATAAATCATGGACAGAAATGTCCCTCGTAAACTAGGAAGTCTCATAGAGATCAGTCACCTAGTTGTGGTCCAACACAGGCTACCACATCTTTCCCCAGTCACGGTACTCACATAGTTAGGTCATGCCTGTGATGGCCTATGTGCATAAGGGCTCCCCTGAGTTTACCCAGTTATATGTTTCTACACATCCTCTCCTGTGAATGTTCTTCCCCACATAAGCATGGGGCTTCTGCATGACTGCTCTTATACCTGGCTGACTGGGCTTCTGTTCCTACAAGCACAAGCTTTCACACTCCTGGAGCAGGCTTACACTAATACACATACATGCATGCACCTGAGTTGTGAATCTATCCTCACACCCAGGCCCTCTCTGACTCCCAGTCTGGCAAGATGTGGGGTGTAAACGTAACAGTGTAAACAGTGTAAGGATGACTGGGTGATTCAGCAGTTCCACTCCAGGATGCCTCCAGGATGTCCCTACATTTCCATTCCTTCTCCCTTGTCACTACCTCAAGCAAAACTAATCTACCACATGCAGGATGTGTTGATTGTGTGAGGGGCCTGTGTGTGTGTGTGTGTGTGTGTGTGTGTGTGTGTAGAATTCAGGAGTGCGCTTAGATGTATACAACTTCTTTGAGCAGAGGATTCTGGTTGCCATCTCTACATTCTGTATAGGAGCCCTTCTATCACGTCTTACCAAAATGGCCAGACACCGTTGCACACCTCCAACAATGTGGAGCTCATCACCTTCTCAGATAGTCTGTTTCACCTCAGGGCACTGCACAGGTCTTTTATGCAGCCTGAAGTGAGTGTATTTGTCTGTGTACAGAAGTAGCAGTAGACATGTGTACATCTGAAATATGTGTATACAGCCACTTCTCAATGACAGGATTCAAAGGAAGAAATTGTGACATAGCCTCTCAGACTATGGGAAAACCACTTAGCAGGGGCTAGGCAGGGCCCTGTGTCCCACAGCAGGAGGCTTCACCCCTAAGGTTCTTGCTGCAGAGTTCTGCAGCCCAGTCAAATATCATGTCAGTTGAGTAGGTAGGTACAGGTTTCCAGCATGTGTGACAAATCCATATTGTCTGTGAGTTGTTCCTGCATGGCTAATTGTAAGTCACCTAGATGCTGACATATGCCATGTATCTGTGAGGTGTGGGCCCATGGGCTGAGGTGATAGGTTATTGGCACAGGTGGAGTTAAAGAGAGCTGTGAGCTGGTTTCTGGCCAGTCTGGAGGCTTTCTAAGAAGAGCTTCCAGCTCAGAATGGAAAGCAGTGGGTGTGGCAGACTGGGCAAACTGAGCTGCACCACTCAGCCATCTCTGCCACAACTAGGCTGAGTGGTCTTGGATCAGTCACCTCTCCTCAGTGGATAAGACTTAATGGAATTGCCAGTGAAAGGATACGTATGAGCACCTGACACACAAATCAGAATCTGAAGGGATTACGTATGGAGGAAAAGAGCAGGGAGCTTCTACAAGGACAGTAAGGTTGGGGCTAGGAGAGGGAGGAGGCATAAATCCACCTAGATCCAGACCTTGACCTAGATGTAGGGGTTGGGGTGAATGGTGATGGGAGGAGGGGGCAGAATAAGAGATTGTGTGTGTGTTTGTGTGCGTGTGTTTCTGGGGATGGAGCCCAGGACCTTAGACATGCGAGGCAAGTTCTCTACCACTGAGCCACACCCTCAGCCTGAAACATTGAACTTTGGGTGTGGGAATTCAGTCTCCATGCTCATGATGCAGGGAAAGGCCAGGTTATCTAGAGCAAGAAGATATCGATTCAGTCCCTTCACCTGTCTGAGCCGCAACTTGCTAGCTGTGTGACCTTGAGAAAGTTATTTCACCCCTCTGAGCCTTCGCTTCTTGTTCTATAAAATGTAAATAACAATAGTGGTTGCTTTTTAAGGTTGTTCTGGAACCTAAATGAGTTAATACCTATTAAACTCATAGTAGAAAAGAGGCAGATAGTAAACATCAGCTATTTTTATTATTTGCACACTGGACAAAATTATCATTTCTACTTTCTGAAACTATAGTGAGAATCAGATGAAATCATGATGGCAAAGCATGTTAAGATGCTTACTTGTTATTGTGGATGAAAGGAGAATTTCCTTAGGTGAGAGATAAACTTAAGAAATTCACTCCTTCATTCATTTAACCAAGGAACATACATTCAGGACCCACTATGTGTCAGCCACTGTGTTAAGCCCTGAGGAAATAGATAATGGTAAGCAAAATAGCTGTGGGTCTCTACCCTCATGGAACTCAGTGTCTAGTGTATATAAAATGTATTTTTCACACTCACACCCCTCAAGTCCCCTGTTGGTGGGTACAATGATCCAATCCAGAAAATGTCAGTGTATGAAGATATTCAGTGAGTTAACAACTTTAGTCTCCCTAGTACCCATGCTTCGCAGTTCTGCCTAGCTGTCAAGGCAGAGGGACAGCCAGCCACACTGAGGTCCAGGTAATTCCTGCCATAGCAAAGCCTGGATCAGGCTTGGTCCCAGCCTGGGAGTAGAGAATTTGCCTGACATGAGCCCCCTAACCCTTGTCCCCCTTTCCTAGTGGTCTGATCAAAGAACAACTGGTACGATTTGCTCAGGAGTCATCTGAGATAGAACAGTGTCCTGGAGGGTGAGAGAGAAAGAGATGGCCATGGGAGGGTGACATGGGGAATAGGAAGTCTTGCTTCAAATCTGACTTCTGTCTCTTCAGATAAAAAGTCTTCCTTTGTCTTCAGCTTCTTTGGTGCCAAAAAGTATATAAGTGGGGGCCCTTTGGGGGTGGAAGGTATACCTGCCACTGTGGTTGGCGGAGGGAGAAGTACAGGGGAAGGCTGTAGATTGGTAATTCCAGGTTTGATTTTTTTTCCCAAAGACTGAAGAAGCTTTGAACTAATACTGGCTGCAATTTATAGAGAGCATATACTCTGTGGTGCACAGCATTCTAAGAACTTCACATGTATTAATTCATTTCATCATCACAATAAGCCTGCAAGGCAAGTGCTGTTATTCTCATCATCCTCATTTTACTGAAACACAGATGGGTTTGGAAACTTATCCAAGGCCACACAGCTATTAAATAGAGACCTTGGAATTTTTAACCTAGGTAATCTAGTTCCAATGTCCAGTGTCGTTATGTAATCTGGGTCTCAGTTTCTCTTCCTATAAAATGATGAAGTTGGATCAGTTATTTCTGAGAATACTTCCAGCTCTGATTGTCTCATTATATTTCATTTATACTTCTCTGAACTTCCGGGCCAAATGAGAAAATATCCGGTCCCAAAATGTCAATAATTTCCACTCCAGGTCTCCAGGGAGGAAGGAGGGGAGCCCAGGCACAGGAAAAAGAGCATGCCCTGGAGGCAGGTCCTCCTAGCAGCCCCTAGGGCCTGAGAACAGCTGGAGGCCTGGGAAGCTCTGGGAACCAAGGCCCAGCCTGCATCTCCAGATCACTGGTAATAATGAGCAGCAGCTCAGATGGCCTGTGCTGGGATTTGGGGTCAGAGGTTTCACAGTGGAATGGGGGAGGAGAACTCCTTGACTCCATCCCTCTGAGCATCCCTGGGAGTGCAGCTGGACTGAAGTCACTGCTGCTGCAGGCAAGGACCTTAAGACCCAGGCCAATGGGCAGTTCTAAGGCAGGGCTGCCAAGGCCAGAGGAAAGAAAGTCCTGAACTGAGGGGTTGGAGGTTGAGGCCCTGGATATGGGCATGGGATGACCTTCCCTGGCTTTTCTTCTACCCTGGCTTGATTCACTCTTGGAGAACTGGGAAGAAAAATGTGCTATGATAATATGATGGAGTAGCTGCAAACAGAACACTATCTGCTAGCCCAGGTTCTGCCATGGCATCTTCTTGCTGAGCCTCAGTTTCCTTATCTACACTGTGGGCAAAACATTCCCTCCTTTGAAATTGATTGCAATGACGACATGTGAGAAAGCCTGCCCCATAGTAGGTGTTCAGTAGATGTGAGTTAAAATGTGAAGATAGTGCTTGATTACTCTAGGTGACCTTAGTCCATGGCTCAGACCCTCCATTTCCTCATTTATAAAATGAGGAAAAATGTTACCTGCAATTCCCTTCCTTGCCTGGCTGAGGAAAGCCTAGAATTGATGGAATCCTGTGAAAGTAAAACTACAGCAGACAACACTGATGTTACTACTCTGAGTTTTAGGAAGTGAGTTGTTGAGGCCATTCCACTATTCCCCCATTCCCTCCTATGCTCCCACCCCCGGTCAGACTGGTTCAGAGTCTCGAAAAGAGGCTCCATCCCTCATGGGACCTGCTGTGTCTCTTCCTTTCAGCCCTTCCCTATACTCCCCACTCTCTGGCCCCTCTCCTGGAAAGAGTGCCAAGCTCTGGGCAGGAGGGAGGGTCCTTGTTGGCAGGCTTTTGGGATATGACATTCCTGAGATTATCCAGAGAACCCCTGGGGTTGCAGCTGCTCACTCTCTCATTTCCCTGGCCCAGCTCTTGGCCTGCTGTAAAGGCTAGGAGGACGGTAGGGCATGAGGCTGGAAGAGACCGGAAGAAAATGAGTCCTGAGGACCAGGTGAGGAGTGAGGGTGGGGAAGGAAGAAAGGAGGCCCTGTCAGAGCTAGCAGGAAGGAACTGAGGGGAAAAGAGCCAAAGGCAGTAGGAATTTCTGGTGTGTGAGGGTGACTTATAAAATGACCAGCATTCCTGTGGTTGGGTGGATAAGTAGATATCAGACTATCACCAGGTGGGTCTGAGGAGGCCCCCCCAAAGAGTAGATGGGGACCTCAACTCACCCCACCCATGGGTTGGTTGTAGGTTACCTGACTTACATAACAGAAAAGAATTGTAGGACACATCAGTGAGAAGCATTAGAAAGGTTTACTAGGCAGGATTAAAGAAGACCATACTCAGAGTAGAGCACGGGCCCTCAAAAGAGAGGTTTGTTATGGTCTGGGGTTGGGGAGTTGTTTGTGGTTCAGGGGGCCTGAAGTTGGGTGACTTAGAATGTGTATTTTACTGTTTGTCAGGCTGCCATTTGGTGGGCTAGGTTAGAATGTGAACTATTTGCACACGTTTGAAGTTTGGAGATATGCTGTGTACTTAATAGTGCTGCTTCCAGAGGATGAAGGTCTGTGGAAAAGAAAGAGCAGGTGAAAAGTAGGAGCCCGATTTATAGGCTTATTTCATCTTTAAGACCCTTAGGAATATTTTTTTTTAGTTTCCTGGAAGGGAACTAGGCATTGTAACCTCGGGTAAATTTGTGTCCTGAAGCTGGAGTTTTTCTTAAAAGTACAGTTTTTAAAATTACGATGTTCCTTGTCTCCTTTCTACCCTATCCTTATTTTTGTACCCTACTCCAAGACCACAATTTCCTACCTGGTAGGTAGGAATGGAGACTCAGGCCTTTGGCAGGCCCACATACTCCAAGCCACTGTGGGACCTCTGGCACCTTAGTGGGGAGACAGAGGGCAGCAATTCCTCCAAAGGCCATCCCAGACTGAGCTCTACAAAAGCCTTCTAGAAATCATTTATTTCTTCCATTGCTCTTTGCCTGTTGGGACTGTTCCTCACTTACTTCCCTCTGATGGAAAGATGCTAATTATCAGGGGCCCAGAAGTCATTATGGGCAACAAGTCTGAGGTCCAGCAAAGAACTGGACAATGGGGTAAAGTTAAGCCCAGAATGTCTGTGTCAGTCAGCCCTCAAAAATGGACCTCTTCTGCCCTTTCCGGGGGGGAGGTTGGCATCCCTCAGGGCTATAGCAGCCCACTACTGGCACACCTTACACCTTGAACATGAATGTATGTTCCAAGGCCATTGGCTTGAGGTTTAAAAGTGGTACCATGATACTAATGCTCCAATTTAGCACCTGGTGCCAGGTTTAATCCAGTCAAAGCCCACACATCATCCCCTATTTGTCCAGCTGTTTCCACACTGGGCTATGAGCTCCTCTAAGGACCCAGCCTATGTCCCATCTATTCCTGTGTCCAGTGACAGCCTGGACCAACACAGCCCCTATTCCAGGCCTATCCCAGAGCAAGTTTACTGAGGACATAGAACATACACACACACTCATGCATGTGCAAGGGGCCAAACCCACAGCGCCCACCTCCTAACTGAGAGACCCCAAGAGACAGAGGAGTCAACTCCAGAGAGGTCAGGGGAATCTGCTTCCAACAGTGGCCATAGCCTGTGTTGGCAAAATATGGGCTGGCTTTGGGGGCAGCAAGAGCCCACTCTAGAGGGACGGGGGTAGGCTGTGAATAGCGCTCTGTGTGGCCCAGCTGAGAGGACTGGGGGAGGCTGGAATGTGAAGAACGTGCACCCGTGACTGTGGCTCTAGGCCTGAGTCTGTGGCACAGAGTTGGCCAGGGGCAGTGAAGTGTGGGGGTGGGGGGTAGCAAAGGTGGAGGATGAAGCAGAGAAACCAGGCAAGGAAAGGACACACATATTTCCAGGCTTCTCAACATAGCAGAACAAGACTGGTCCGAGAGACAGCAGGCTAAGCAGAGACGATGCTGGGAGAGAGCTCAGTCCAGCTACTTATGGCTGAGGACTTCCTAGGTCGGGACCAAGCCTGTCAGTAGCTTTGTTGCTTGTTTCCAAACTACTCCTCTTAGACTTTCCTACTTCTCTCCCAGCAATCATCCTTCTGTTTTTAATCCCCCCTTTTGACTTTGACTCTCTCTTTTCTACTCTTTCAACCTGTTTCTCTTTTTCTCTCAGAAACTCTTCTTCTGAGCCAAGCTTGGTGGCACATGCCTATAATCCTAGCTACTCAGGAGGCTGAGGCGGGAGGATCAAAAGTTTTAGGCCAGGCTGGGCACCTTTATGAGACCTTGTCTCAAAATAAAAGATAAAAAGGGGTTGTGGTTATAGCTCAGTGGTAGGGCTTTTGTCTAGCATGTGCAAGGCCCTGGATTGCATCTCTAGTACTGCAAACAACAACAGCAACAAAAACTCTTCCCGTGTCTTTTTCTGTCTGGCCATTCTATGTCCTACTAGACTGTAATTGCCTCTGGGTAGTGAACATGCCTGCCTTTGTACATCCTGACATCTGTATGTCTACCCTGGTGTCTACTGCACAACTCTGAACAGATATTCTACAGCCCCCCTGAAAACACCAGAGACCAAGGTGAGATTTATTGCAACATAAAGACTGCCCCCATTACCCCTCAACCAATTTTTTTTCTGTTCCCAATCTCAGTTAATAGCACATCTGCCCAGCTGCCAAGCCAGAAATCTTGGAGTTATCCTAGACTCTTTTCTTAGCCTCCCATATCCTATCATTGAAGTTGGTTCTACCTTGTGAATTGTCCACATACTGGTCCCCTCCTGCCTCTCCCAAAGGCCACTGCCCAACTCAGAAACTTACCATTACTCTAGTCTCCTTGTCTTTGGTTTTCTGGCTTTGCCTAACCTCTTCATTCCTAATCTATCCTTCCCTCCACAAATGGAGTAACATTCTAAAACATAAATATAATTATGTTACTCCCTGTTTAGACCCTTTCAATGCTCTTCATTGGGATCTGGATAAAGTTCATGCTTGTTAAGATGACCTAAAAGCTCCACCATAATCTGGCCCCTACCTGCAGGGGACCGCTCCAGTCTGTCTGGCATGTGCCTCAAAGCACATGCAGTGATACCTCCTTACCCTTTTTATGCTCTCTCTTTTGCCCATCATGCTCTTTGCCCCCTTGTCTGCCTAATGAACACCTATTCATCTTTCAAGACCTGTTCCAATGCTACTTCATGAAGGTCCTTATGACAATGTTCCTGACTCCCAGCAGCAGATTACTCCCTATGATCAGTTCCACAAGGCTTAGTGCTTTCCAGTAGCACTTACACAGAATTGTGATGATTTGTGCATGGGACTACTTCCCTACTTAGCTGTGCATTCCTCAACAGCAGGGATCTCGTCTGATTTATCTCAATTCCTGAGTATCTACCACAATGCCTAGCCCTGAGGAGACACCTGCTGAATGATGAGTAAATAGATACAATATGATGAACGATTCATTGGATGGGAAGATTATCAAGAGTAATCCTGATCCTCTTCTGGAGTGGTTGTCTTTTGTAGCTGCTGGACTTCTGGCTCCTAGGTTCAGAATGGCCCAGTCTAAGGGATATGTTCTACAACCAGGAAACAAAATGAGCCTTCACTTTGTAGCAGAACTCTCAGCTGCAAAAGTTCATACCTCATCTTCCCCTGTAAAGATTTCAGCTACCAAAAGAGCATCAGGATCAAGATCAAAAGCATAGTGGGACTCATGGTCCTATCCTTAGAGAGAAAAGAATAGGATGCAATAAAATTGGGGGCCCCATAGACCTCAAATGTAGGCGTGGTTCTGACACTGGCTGTATGACGATAGGAAAGTCATTTCACTACTCTGGGCCTTATTTTCTTCATGTGTCACATGAGGATAGTAAAAACTACCATGCAGAATGATTGTTCCTGTATACCCCTGTGTTAATTTAAGGTGTATTTATTTTTTTAACTATAGTCACAACTTGGTACTTGACTGCTTCAAAACTTGTTACTTGGCCCATTTTGATATGAAAATTTTATCCCAGTACTTGTCGTTTGTTTGGTACTCAATGGACAAGCTGGAACTTGTTGGTGTTGATTGTCTTTGACTTAATTACCCTTTCCAGCTGAAACAATTTGTATGGTACTCAGTTTTTGGACTCATGATGCCTCCTGGAATGGTACCAATGTACCGCTGTATCCTTAACTCTGTCATACTCATGATGGGTTAGGCTGGTATCACGGGACAGGAGGGGATTTCAAATGATTAGAGCAGGACTGCAGAGTAGCAGTCTGTCCCAACCATCAGCTCATCTCCTAATTTCATAATTGTCACATTTAGGACTTCACGGGGGCTGCTTCCTCCTTCTCTTCTACTCCATCATCCTTTCTCTTTTCTTTCTTTTTTTTTCTCTCTCCTTTTGTCTAGCACTAACTTGCTTAATCATAGTTCCACTTTATAGCTTTGTAAGGGACTTTCATATCTGTCGTCTTTCTCTGCCAATGCCTATCTCATTCTAAAACTTACTCTCTCACACTAATATTCCTCAAAGATTCCTTGCCAGTGAATACTCAGGAAGGTGCACCTCCAATCCTGTCTCGCTCTTGTGGATCACAAGTGTGATCTTCTATGGTGGACCTGACCTTTAGTCATTTTTGGGTGACCTAAGGTCATGACAAATGTCTTTAGGATTAGGAATCACTGTGGTTAAATGTCTATACCCAGAGTGGCAGTCATTGTGCTGAGGGTAAGAGATATGATACACACTCAGGCAACTCCTATGCTGATAACCTTATGGTTGATTTAAAGGTTGGCTATGTAAAGGCAGAAGAATAGGCAAGAAGATCTTTCTATCTCTGAGGACCATTTCTTTACTCCCTTCCTTCCTTTTTTCTTTCCTTTTTAACTGCTGGCTTAACATCTCTGTGACTACCTTTTTTTAATAATTAAGTTTATTGGTACAATTTAGATATGCATAATGATCACATTCATTGCAGGGAATTTGTACCTGTACATGATATATCTTAGTTCCTCTTTTTTCCCATTCCCCTCCCCTCTCTTCAACCCTTCTTCCCCTCATGTATCAAGTTTTGTTTACATTTTATCCCTTTTTTCTTTTCCCTTTCACCCCCCCACCAATTTCCTTTCCCTTTGAACAATTACTTCTTATTTCACAATATCTATTATACATTTTGGTTCTTATTTACACTTTGTTTCTCACACCAGAAAGATAATGTGATATTTACACATATGTGTCCGATTTATTTCACTTAAGAGTATGGCCTCAAGGTCCATCCATTTAGCTATAAATGTCTCAAGTTTATCCTTCTTTATGGCTGAGTAGTACTCTGTTGTATAAAAAAAAACACGTCTTTTTTATCCATTCCTCGGTTGATAGGTATTTGGTTTTTTTCCAAGATTTAGCTACTGTGCCACTATAAACATAGGTGCACGTATATCGCTGTGGTGTGATGCTTTTAATTCTTTCAGGAAAATACCCAGAAGGGGAATAGTTGGGTCAAATAGGACCTCTAATCCTAGTTTTTTGAGGAGTCTCCACACTGATTTCCATAGTGGTTGCACCAATCTACACTCCCACCAACAGTGGAGAAGGGTTCCTTTTTCCCCACAGCCCCTCCAGCATTTGTTATTGGTTGATTTCTTGATAATAGCCATTCTTTCTGGGGTGAGATGGAATCTCAGTGTTGTTTTAATTTGCATCTCTCAAATGATCAGTGATGTTGAATATTTTTTCCTGTATTTATTTGCTGTTTGTACTTCTTCTGGGAATTGTGCGACTACCTTTTTTGTCCAAGCCCCTGCTGTTGTTTGCCTGACAGGTCTCCCTTCATCCACCCTGGCTCTGCAGCCTACTCCTGCAAAGTAGCCAGTAGGGATGTGATCTCTTTAAGGTGCAAATCAGATTTTATCATTCCCCTGCTGTGTACCCAACCAAGGTACCCTACTGTGATCCTCACCTTACCTCTCAAAGCCTTGCAGAATTTGGCTCTTGCTTTCTTCCCTGTCTTCAACTTGTGTCACTAAAATTCTGCATCCAGATATTCATGCTGCCGGCTATTTACTGGCATTCAGATCTCTGCTCAAAATTCAGCTCCTCAGAGAGACCCCCTGTGGCCATGCTCCTACTCACCCTACACAATCACTCTCCGTCTTGTCCTGTTTTAAATATTGTCCTTCCTGGTTCTCAGTGATACCTGAAGTTTCCTCATTTCTTTACTTACTTATTGATGGTCCAGTCCTGCTAGGATTTCAGCACCAGGAGAACCTTATCTGTCTAGATCGCAGCTATATCCTTAGCATTTCATACTCAGTAGGCACCTATGCTTTATAAATATTTGTTGAATGAACTTATAAATTACTTTATCATTTTAAAAAGTGTGTTCACATGCATTGGTTTCTTAGAAAGCTTGTGAGGTCAGGATTATTACTCTCTTAGTCTCATGGATGCAGAAACTGAGGCTCAAGAGGCTCTGGGTGGTGTCCAAAGTCACATATCAGTAGTAAGTAGAGGAAGGTGGCCCTGAACCTGGGCTCTCCAATTCTAAATACTGTACTGCTGTTTCCAGCAACACACCCTGCTTCTAGCCTGGTCAGTGCTATACCAAGGATAGTATGCGCCAAGCAGATGCTGAGTGATTCTTTGACAGTCTTTGCTGTCAGGTCCTGGAACCAGCTGTGGATACCATCTCCAATCCCCTACCTTGTGGGACACTTCATTCCAAGAGAGTAAAGTGAGCCAGAGGAATCAGCCAGTAGGATAGGAGGAAGGAGTATGGAGCAAGCAGTCAGAAGTCTGAGATTCTAGGCTCCATCTTGCTCCTTACTTCCTTTTCTTTTTTCTGTGGGCTTTCAATGTATCCTTCTATAAAACAGATACATTAAACTTGCTGATTTTAAAGATCCCTTTCAGTTTTGCCATTGCATCTGGGCAATATCGTGACTTCTCTGTTTCCTTTGCAGTGTTTCCCGTTGCGGCAAGTGAGGAAGAATGCTGGTAAGTGCAAATGGCACACAATACAACTATGCTTTTTCAAGGTTCTTACAGACCAGCTGATCAGATCCCTGGGCAATGGAGTCAGTGGCTGAGATACAAAGCTGAAGATATCCTCTCTGTCTCCCTCCACTCGCATTTCCTGGCCTCTTTAGGCACTGCCTTTGGTTAGGGGCAGAGCCTCTTTATTCCTGACTGAGGTTTTGTTCTTGTCAGGGAGCCAGGGGAGGATTTCCCTCCAGGGCTATCAGCAAGTCACAGCCACTCCATACTTCCCTTGTTCTCAAATGCCTTCTTTCCACTAAGAAGTGTTTTAGGGCTGGGGGATCCTCAGGAAGGAGGAGCAGGTAAGTGAAGGGGAAAGGGCAGAGACTTGGCCTCTGGGGCTGGGTGTCCGTGAGATTCCCAGCTCATGCTTTAGCTGGAAGGCTTCCAAGAGGAGGTAAGCTTTCAGGCTTGTTCAACTAAGGGAGCAGATGTAGCCTGGAGGTCAAAACATTCCCTACATTTGCTTTCTAACAAATTTCTGCTAGCCTGATGGCTTCTCTGCCTTCTGCCCCCTGCTGTTCTATATGGGTGTGGATGAGTTAGTGGCAGGCACTCTGTGAGCAGCTTCCTTCTGTGGAGGACGCAGTTGTCTAGTGAGGGATGACTGCTTTGGGAGGAAGAGAAAGATGAATACTAGCCTGGAAAGAATTTGTTCCCAAGGCCAGAACTCATGGTACAGGCCAGGCTTTGCTGAGGTCAGCGAGGCCATCTTCCTGGATCCCGCCTGACATCAGCTGTTCCCATCAGCTCCAGTTTTTCATCAGGATGAGCTCACAACTTCAACAAGCCTAGCTCCCAGGTGGTATTTAGGGCTAGGGGTCACTGAACACAGAGGCACAAACTAAGTGGCATGCTAAGGGCTTGGGTGAGGCATCTTGGGAAGGTGTTGGAAGAGAGGACAAGAGCCTTTGCTTCTGAGGACATCACACTGTAGTTGGAGCTGCTTTGGGCACTGTCTTACTAGGAAGCAGAGGGAGGATCCGGTGACCTTTGGAGGACTTTTCCACCATATGACCATGAGTTCTTGGGTGGTGCTGCTAAGAAAGACAAACTGGCAGGGCAAGGTGTTTATTTGCATTGCCATGACAGCAGATGAGAGGGGACCTATTTTGAACTAGGAACGCTGCGTTGATCAGCACACACATACATCATACATCTGCTTCTCCAACCACCCCCAGCTCCCCCTTGCCATTCCAGGGGTTCTTGCTGAGCACAGTTCCTGCTTTGCACCACAGACCTCTGGGGGGCACAAAGTCTATGCACTGCGCGTACTAGGGGAAGGACAAACTTCTCCATTTCAGAGACACCAGCTGCAAAGTTTAAAAAGAAACTCTGAGGCCTCGAAATAGTGACCCCCCCCAGAGGAATGCACTCACAGCTGCCGAGTTGCCTCATTAGTGTCTGTGCCAGGCTGAGGCTCCAGTGTTGAAAGCTGGGAGGGTGGCCATTGAGAGCCTGAGTGGTCTGTGGCTTCCAGAGGAGAGAGGAGCATCTTTTTAGCAGGGTGAGGCCAGGAAAAGAGGTTGCCACCAGAATGCTGATATGGGCCTGGTCTTCCCTCTACTTCTTTATGTTCAAGTTGAAAAATATCTATTTAAGGGCAAACGTGAACACATTATCTCAGGCTGATTCAAGGACAATCCAACAGAAATGAGTTTATGTTCATGCAGCAGTGTTAACAACAAGGCACTGAGAATCAGAACATTCAGATTTTAGCCCAAATTTCATTACACTTTTACTGCTCAAGCCCCAGCAAGTCATTTCCTTTTTCTAGACTAGTGTTCAGATCTATAGGGCTTATTGTAGGGGACTCTCTTATGGAGCATAAGAAATAGTACATTAAAAAATATCAAAATGCTGGGGCCGGTGAGATGGCTCAGCGGCATAAGCGCCTGCCTGACAAGCGCGAGGCCCTGAGTTTGACTCCTGGTACCCACATACGAAAAAAGGGCCGGTGATATCGCTCAGCGGCAGGGGCACCTGCTGGCGCGCGAGGTCCTGAAGTCGACCCCCGGTACCCACAAAAAAAAAAAATCAAAATGCTTAGCAAATGTGCCTGTTTCTGAGATTTCATTCAGTGAATAAGCAGAATTTTTTTTTTGGTACCGGGAATCGAACTCAGGACCTTGTGCTTGCCAGACAGGTGCCTGTGCCGCTGAGCTATATCCCTGGCCAGAATTTTTATTTATTTATTTATGGAATATGTAATGCCTTCATATGTTTTGAAATTTAAGAGGTACAAAAATAAACTCTTTCCACCCTATTCCTAACCACTCATCAATCTCTTACAGGTAACCAATGTTACCAGCTTTTTGGGCCCCTGATGAGTTTAGAAGTTCTGAAGAAAGTGCACTGTGTTGGACAGGATTGCGGTGGGAGCTATCACTGCCTGGCTGGGATGGGGTGGCAGAGGACAGCATACAGAAAAGCAATGGAGTGGAACTGTGTGGCAGGAAGGGTGGGGCATAGAATGAACATTTGTTTGAAATCCAGTTTTGACTGCCATTCATATGGCACTCATATGATGCTAAATAAGGGCCTTCCCCTTTCTGCACCTCAATGATGCCATCTGTACACTGAGCCTGTTGTGTTCTCACATGCCATGCTCTCATGTGCCACTAGAGTAGAACAGAAATGGTGAAGTAGAGGACCACCTAGGAACTTTTTAGAGACAAAAAACCAAGACACTAACTGAAACCTGGAAGTTGCACATAATTTGTGCATATAATCTTTCTACTGGGAAGAGTCGACCAAAGACTTCTCTAACATGGTACTATTTTCAATCTAGTGGTCCCATGAACACAAGAAACCATGGGAGGTGTTGCATGGAATCTCTTGGCACTGTCTTATAGGAGAGTATGAGAAGCATCCAACTGGCCCCAGCTTATGTGGTACTGTTCAGGCCTAGGAGGATGATCTGGATGACTTTCGAGGACCCCCTTACAGTCCATTTGAGAATCCACTAGCACAGTAGTTCCCAAACTTCACTGATTTGTGAGCCAACTTCAGATTTTGTGTTTGTGTGTGTGTGCTGGGGATGAAATCCAGGGACTCATACATACTAGGAAAGTGCTCTATCACTGAACTAAACCTCCAGCCCTCATCTTCAGAATGTTTGCCATCCTCAGGTTGTTTGCCAGCAACCTTTTCTGGCTAAGGCCATCACTATATTCAGTGCCATTATGTACTCAATCTTTTTCTTTAAATCAACCGAATTTTAAACAATAATTTCACCTAGAGGTACAAGGTATATTTTTTCTAATATGTAGTAAGTTAAATATATACCTATTATGATTCAAAGTGCCAGTGTACCATCCTAAATCATCCCATGGCAATATATACCAAACACTGAAAAAGACAGAGCTAGTGATTATATGAACTGGCAGCTCAGGAGGGGCTTCAGGCCTTAGGGAATCACTCCACACTCAGGTTCTCAGGCTCCCCGCATTTCCTCATATTTCTTCCAAGTCCTCAAACTGTGTGGCTTGTGCATGGATTGCCCCTAAGATGGAAATAAATTTCTGGAGCCTGAGAGGAACCCTCTTTCTCTACACAAAACCCATGATGTAAAACCACCTCTCAGGTACCGGAGTGAGGACACTTGACTGGGAGAGCCAGGATCTTTATTTTATGTTCCAGTTTGGCCCCACCTTCTGCCAGCTGTGTGACCTTGAGCCTGTCCCTTCCCCACTTTGGGCCTCAGTGTTCCCAAATATAAAATGAGTAGATTCACTCCAAAGGACCCTTAAGGTCTCTGCTGTTCTTAAATTCAATGACTCTTTGAACTGCAGACCCTACAGCTCTGCTGAACTCATCAGCTCCCCCTTTCAGCAGCCTGTAGAGGGGAGGAGGCTGCTGACCTTCCCTCTTGCTGCCCTTATAGCAGATCTGCCCGAGGCCCCTTGCTTCCAGTGCACAAAGCTCCTTTTGTTGCTGAGGTCGTTAGGGCTTCTCTCCAGGCTCCTGCTGAAGTGGCTAAGGCAACCTGGGGGGTAATAGTTTACCTGTAACAAGAGCCTCTGCTTCCAACCCCACTGGCTCCAGTCTGGCTGCAACCTTGGCCTTCATACCAGACTCTGTCCATCAGCTGCCCCAGACCCCTCCCACAGCTCTGAGGGTGGGAAGCCCTATTTCAAAGGCAGAAAATAAGAACAAATTCATTTATTTAAATCCATTCATTTGAGATGCTATTGAGGCTCAGGAGAGCAGTAGACTAAAATACTAAGTGTATGAAAATCATCACCATCATAATTCAATATGCTTCCTTTTTTAAAAAAATGACCAAATTATTCTTATAACTACTTCTTGACAGATCTGGTCATTTAACATTTGCTAGTGTATGAAGAACACTTGCAGGGCATGGTATATCTAACTTTTTATAGATATTTTACTCAGCAACTTGGACTAATATAAAGATCTATTTAGTTAGGGGGCATCTGGAATTGATTATCATTTGAGATAGGAAATCTTTCAATCATGATGTACAGTGAATTCAGCCAGTGTAAAAACATTGGGCTTTGAGTTGAGAGACCTAGGATCTACTCTCATCTGTGCTATCACCTCCTTCTCTGACCTTGCTTCCCCTCCCTGGGTCTCAGTTTCATTTCAAAAAATGTGAAGGTTGAACTAGAAGGTCCCAAGATCCTCTGCCTTTCAACTCCATATCATCCTCTGTCTCCCACCTTCTGATCCCTTGCCAGAAGTCAGACTTAAAGGAGGAGTTAGAGTCAATGGAAAGGGTAATTTCAAGATGTTCTTTAGGGTAGAGGAAGGTTTCCCAGGACTTTGGAAGAGTGTAAGGGCTTTCACTGGGGCTAAAGGGGCTGGGAAACCCAGATTGCCAGTTATTACTTTCAGAAGTTTAAAATAGAGTCAAGACCAGTCTTGCAGATGTAAGTCAGACAAATGTACTGAGACACAGTCTAGCTGGCCATTTTTACAGCCTGGGCCAATCCAGGAGATCAGGGGATGGAGAGGGAATGGCAATTGCAGATGGAATGTTAGGTCTGGAAAGGATCTGGGGAGCACTATTGGTTACTTTCACCAGAAGATCTTGTGGATCCTTCAGACTCAATACTGAAGACAGTAATCCTCCACATTTTTCTGGAAAACTTCTCTAGGATTCCCTTTCTTGGTGAATATATCACTGCCCGCCCAGTACTCAAGCAAGAATCATGGGAGTCACCTGGACACCTCCATCTTCCTCATTTGCTTTCATTCATCCACCAAATCATGCACATGATCTAGATCTCTTTGTGATGCTTCCTAAATCTGCCCTTTCTTTGTCATCGCACTGTCATAACCCTCCATCTAGGCCCATGGCAGCTCTGGCATGGATGACTGGTCACTACTGCTTCCTGGCTGGTCTTCCTGCCCACCCTGATTTCTGTCCCAGTTCATCTTCCATACTGCCATCAGAGGTCTCTCTTTAAGAGATGGGGGGCTGTCCTGTGTAGAAGGGTCAATGTATAATGTATGCACATATAAAAATATCACAGTGAACCCATTAATCTGCATAATTAATATGTGTTAATTTTTTAAAAAGGAGAATTTGGTTATTTTCAAAAACCTTTGATTAGTCCCCATTTTTGGTCAAAGTTGAACTGGCAAGCTGTTTTCCTTGTTTCATCTCCTACCATATCCTCTCTCTCTCTCTCTCTCTCTGTCTCTCTGTCTCTCTCTCTGTCTCACTTTTCTGGTACTGGGAATTGAACCCTGGGAGCACTGAGCTACAGTGCTCTTTTATACTGGCTCTTTTATACTTTTTTTCTTGAGACAGGCTCTCATTAAATTGCCCAGGTTGGCCTTGGACTTGTGATCCTCTTGCCTCATGGTCCTAAGTAGCTGAGATTACAGGTGTGTGCCACCATGCTGGGCTCCTTTCCACGTTTCTGAGCCCCAAGAGGCAACTCACTATTTCCTGGACATATGATGAATCCTCATCTTGGACTTTCTATTGAGAATCTTTGCCAGCCCTTTCTTGGCTTACGAAGCCATTCTCTGGACTTCTTTCCCTTCCTACCTTGTCCATCTTTCTGTGATAACCCATCACACTGTCCTGCCAGTATGATGGCTTCTTTTTTCTCTTGTCTTTGTCACAGGCCATGAGCTCTTGTTGTACAGTGGCTATATCTGACTGACCCAGAGCAAAGCACAGGGACTTACATAAACAATAGCTCTACCAAGGACTGTCCTTTCATTTTTGATGGCACAGCAAAAGAACTTCTGGTAATTGGACTGGTGAATTTTTCCTCTCAGCAGACTTTCTTCCCTATCATTTTAGCTCTGAAGTAGCTATTACAGATCAACACAGAGCCCCACTGGCTCCAGTTGATAAAATGTCTGGAGACAGGGTCTTGAGGTTCCAGCCAGTGGTGCAGATCCATGTAAAACACATTTCCACCAAAACTTAAAACTTGGAGTTAAGAACCACATTAATCAGTACTCTTCCCCTCCCCCCACTCCCAGTACTGGATATTAAACCCAGGGCCTTGCTCATGTTAAGCAAGTGCTCTGTCACTAAACTACATTCCTAGCCTTTTTCATTTTATTTTGAGACAAGGTGTTGCTATGTAGCCCAGGATGGCCTTGAACCTGTGATCTTCTTGCCTCAGCCTCCCAAGTATCTGGGATTATAGTTGTGTGTGTCTTCATGCCAGGCTTAACCAGTGTTTTTCAAACCAAGTACTGAGGAGCCCTAGAGTCCGCAGTGCTTCCTAGGGGAATGTGAGAGGAAGGAGCTGAGGGTTATCTTATTCCCATTTTATTTAATGAAATCCATTTTGCCTTTTGGAGTTCCCATGATGATTTTATTTGGAGACTAGAGAGTCTGCCACATAAAATTTAATATTGGAGACCACAGTTTAAGTCTAGTGTTCAGTTGCTAACTGGCTCCTTTTTGTATGATTCCTTCTCTGTGCCCATGTGGGTTTTGACCAAACTCTCTAGGTACGGTGAAGAATGCTTTTTCATTCTATGCTCAATTAAAAGTTCTTTATATTGAGTCAGAATTGGCCTTACAGCAATTTCCATCTGGTGATCTTGCTTTATCCATTGGAGTCTCATGAGAGTGCCATGTTCCTTCTTCCTTATGATTGATATTTAGAATTGCCCAAAATCAAAGGTATACGGGACTTTACAGTTCATGTAGACCAAAGCTTCATTGTAGCTGGGGAAACTGAAACCCAAAGAAAGTGATCTTCCCAACAGCATGTAGCTAGTGGGTAACAAAACTGAGGCAAGAATCCATATCTCTATTCATCTCCAGTTTCCTTCTCAAGATCTGTCCTTCCCCAGCATGAACAGTTGTGGCTCCTAAAAAAATAATTCCTCAGAGTCCTGATGACTTTCTTTTTTTTTAAGAATTCTTTTTTTTTTCCAGGGGGTGCTGGGGTTTGAACCCAGGTCCTTTGCACTGATTTACCACCCTAGCCCCTCTTTGTGTGTGTGTGTGTGTGCTTTGTTTTTGTTTTTGTTTTTGTTTTTGAGACAGAGTCTCACTATGTAGTTCTGGCTAGTCCTGAACTCATTATGTAGCCAAGGCTAGCCTCGAACTCACGGTGAACCTCCTGCCTCAGGCTCCCTAGTGCTGGGATTACAGGCATGAGCCACCACACCAGGTCTGATGACCTTCTTAAACTTACTTCTAATGGGCAGGAACCAATGGCTGAAGATCAGCCAATGATTTTATGAATGCTCCAAGACTCCCAGTGTCTGCTCTGCTTGGGGAAAGGGCCAAAGCAAAGGAGGACAAACTGGCATCAAAGCAGAGCGGATCAATCACCACAGTCTGAGTGTCATCCCTCATCTTCCTCTTCTCTTCATGGGATCTAATTCCATTCAAACAACCCTTCACCCATATCAGGGCAGCCAAGGGTCAGCTTTCAGAGGTCCCCTCTGACCTGTCTGCTGGAGGGATCCTGCTGTGTGATCTTCAACATCCCAAACCCAGAAACAGGAAGAATTAGTTTGGTTTGCATTTTGAGAAGAAAAATGAAAACATAGGAAGTAGGGCTCCTGAGAACAGAGGCTTCCAACCCTGTGTCCATTTATACTCCAAGCAGGATATTTCAGGGAATACATTCCACAGGGGAGGGGAACAGCCTTCTTTATTAAAAACAAAACACAAAGCCCTTCAAGGTTTGGAAAGAGAAAAAGGCCAAAAGGGGACACTTAAGGAGGGGAGGGGCAGTCATTTCAGAATGTCCAGTTCCCCCCACCATCCACCACTTGGAACCATTGTACTTTGATCTCACTGCTGTTATCACCACATCTGACCCCCCAGAGATGTCCTGTTCTCTTTAACCTATGGTCTAAGAGAAAATTAAAACCCTCTTTCTTGTTTCTCTGAGGATCATCAAAGTAGACTGGTATTCAGAACCTTCCTTTAAAACCAAGAAAAAACAGACATAAATTAATTACAGAACATGCAAGCAGAGGAACAACATTTAGGCTTTACTAAATACGGGTTTCTTATTTTCAAAAACCCAGTAAAAGCAAGGAAGTGCTTTGCCAGTCCCCAAATATCCCTCAAGATAACTATTTCATCCCCCTAATGAGCTGTGTGAGTTTGCCTGGCTTTTTTCCCATTCCCCTCTCTATCACTAAGAGGTAGCCGCCATCTTATTTCCTATCACTGTTGCGTAAAGTGTCAGTGCAAAAAAGTGTTTTAAAGAAATCATAATCTTCCAGGACTTGTAGGGTTTTCTTCAGTTTCTCTAGGGGCTTTCTCTGGTTTCTGGGCTGAGGAAGATGGCTAGTTCACAGCTAGTTGCCAGGGTACAAGTGTGAATCATCTTAGGTGCCAGAGAAATACATGGCTATGCAAGAAAATCAGCTCTGCCCACCTCTGGGGCTTTTATAGACACATATGAACATATATCATGTGTGTGGTCTGAGTACACACACACACACACACACACACACACACACACACACACAGAGTCTCTTTACCAGTATAACAAGACCTTTACCAAACAAAAACATACCACAGTGTCCCCTGGGGCCAGAGGTAGGAAGAACCTCTTCTTGGATGGTGCTTCTAAGAAGACATAGGGCCAAAACCTTTTATATTCAAATAACCATAGGACGGTCTTGGAGTTCTGCGTGTAAAGCCTGCATGTAAAGTTCCCATTAATTTGTAAGACGAGAGTGGAGACTTCAAGGAAATTTCTCATTTGTGGCTGGCTGTATAAGATTCTCTTCAAGCTCGTAGAGGCTGTGTGGGGAAGGAGCTCATTGTGTTCAGCCATTTGGGCACGCTTTGGTATAAACATCTGAGAATCATAGGCTGAAATGGTAGACTCCTTGAGGGTAGATACTTTGTCTCATCTCTCTCTGTAACCTCACATTCAATACAGCCACAGACAGGGTGCTTGGGAACTTTTTGATCCATCCATCCTCCCACCCACCCACCCACTCACCCACTCATTCATCTATCCATCCTTGCCAGGAGACAAGCCAAAAAGCTAGTCTTAGGGCAATGGGTACAACCCAGTTTCTGGAGAATTCAGACAGCTCTGGTTCTGAATTCTGGCTTTGTCACTTATTAGCTGTGTGATCACCTCTCTGAGCTTCAGTTCTCTCAGTTTTAAAATGGGAGTCCAAACACCCAACTCCTGAATTGTGGGACCAAAGTGTGATAAGAAAATGGGAGTTAGAGTACTCTATAAGCTCCCAGGAAGTTCATAAATGATAGTTATTAAATGATGATAAAAGTACCACCACAACCAGCCCGGGAAGCAGGGGAGGGGAGAGGGACATGTTTTCTCCAGTCCAGGAGTCTGGCTTGAGATTAAGAAAGCAGGAGCTGAAGCCCAAGGAATGAGGAGGCCTGTGGGATGAGGAGGACAGAGGGTGAATCGTGACTCGGGAGCCCCACCCCCACTCCAGGGAGGCAGTGTGCAGGCCAGAGGGGCACTTCAGGGGAGTGATGGAAGGATCAGATGTGCCTCATACACCTCAGGTCTCCAAAAACCAGATGTGCTTTACTTCTCACAGCTGACAATGAACCCTTCTGAAAAGGCCCAGTTCACAAGGATCATTCATCACTGGGCTAAAGTATAACCAAGCTGGATGTGTAGATTTGGCTTGCAAACAGATTGTGCCTTTGGGCAAATCCCTTCTCTCTGAGTTCCCATTTCCCAACTATTAAAAAGAAGAGATTGGATTGCGTGGCCTGTGTTCTATGTTCTATGTTTCTATGATCCTTAATTGGAAAGGGATTTGGCCTTGATTTTCCAAAAATATAATTAATTGGATCGTCTGATGGTTTATCATTGAATCCTGGACCCCGGTGAAAAACAGTGAAAAGCAGTAGTGTGCCTTTTGTTTGTAAGTTTTTTGGTCCCTATGGCTCCTTCTGTGTGCATCTGTATGAACTGGCACCACTGGATGTGCCTAGGGCAAACCCAGATCTCAGTCCAGGTAAGGAACATGTGGACAAAAGCCAGTGTTTCCCAAGCCCTGAGCTCTGGCTCAGGTTTCTCACAATGTAAAATGAAGAAAGGAAAGAAAACAGGAAATCTACCCTCTCTGTGCACCTGATTATTTAGGAAGAATTTTTCCTAGGCAGGCCTGTTGTCTCAAGTAGTCATCAACAGCTGCTGAGTGGAAATGGCTGACTTCTGCAGCCTCTGGGATTCTTGAATTCCCTCCCCCATCTAGTTTGTTTAGACTTTTACCATTCTTTAAAGCCCAGCTTAAATATTGTCCCCTCTCTCTTTCAAATCCCCACCATATTGTGTATCTGTCTTATAACATGGATCATGTTCTGCCTTGTGTTTGAGCTATTTCACATATGATTAGAAATAAAAAAAAATGCTCTGAGTAAAATTTCATTCTATGTATCTGAATAGAAAATTGAGTATCACAGTTGCATAACACTTTACTCCCACTTTCCAAAGTTAGCCACTGTTGAGAGGTTAGTTGTTTTGTAGCCTTATAGAAATTGTCACAGCTGTTGAAAATGCAAGAACATTGTCTTTTGGGCAGAGCACTGCCTCTGGAGTCTAAACGTCTAGATTCTCAGCTCTCCACTTGCCATAAGATCAACTTGAGTGAATTCTGTCCACTTTTTGACTTGTAAATGGGACAACAGTTTTCTTACTATCTCATAGGGTTGCTATAAAGGCAAAACAAGATGAAAACACCTTAGAAACTTCATGAGGCCCCCTCTTTATGTCCATGTTTGTCTCTACAACTTTGAGCATAAGCACCTTTGAAATAGGAACCTTGGCCCATTGGGGATCCTGTCCTTATTGCCCTTAGTTCCAGGGACTTGTCCGACAGGCAGGTGGCGATGCTGGGAGATACGGAACTGAATGCCCAGGGTTGCACTATACACCTAGGGGTGTCGGTGCTCTGCTCCCACCTGGTTGTGGGCACACGTCTCTTTGACTTTTCTTTGAAGCCAACCCTAGCTGAGAGAACCATTTTTCTAAAGTTGTTTGGCTTGCAAAATGCTGTTCCTCCACCAAGTAGGCAGTGGCTCAGCTTTGTTGTCCCCATGCAGTTTTATTATTTTGAAAATTCTGCAACTCTTGTTTCCACCTTTTGACTTTCTCAGTGCTCAGTTCCTCAGATTCTAGCCACAGTGAATGCTTTCAAAGTCCCCCTACCAGAAATAGTGTGTGTGTGTATATAGATAGATAGATAGATAGATAGATAGATAGATATTTAAACACAAAACTATTGAAAATTAGCTCAGAAACTCCTCAGATATCATTTAGTTTAACTTTCATCACTCCCCTTCAACCCTTAACAGATGGGGAGACTGAGACCCAGAAAAGGGAAGAGATTGGCCCAGTGAGTTTGTGGCTCTGACCACCAAGGGGAAGGGGCAAACCTCTGCAATTTACCTACGGGCTGAGGGTGTTATAGTTGAGGGAGCTATCCTGGGGAAGTGGGTGGGGCCTGAGAGAGATGAATGTGGCCAGAGAGAAGGGAGACTCAATAAGGAGAAATGACCCTGACCAGCTGCAAAATTCCCTGGAAAGTGGAAATAGGAGAAATTTGAGGGTTATTGTTTAGAAAGTTATTATGAGTCTTGCTGAGCAAGGAGAGGGTTAGAGAAAAATAGAGGGGACCAGAAAAGGAGTATGAAGAGAAGAAGAAAGGCTAAGCCAGGAGAATGGAAGAGATTTAGGGTGATAGACTGAATAAGAGCTGAAATAGAACAAATGAGTAAAGTCCTATCCCATAAGAGGCATCCAACCACCTTCAAAATTCCTACCAAGCTTCTGCCTGATTTCTTCTAGGCTGTAACCATGTGAGGCAGTCCTTAATTTTTTTTTTTTTTTTTAGCCAACTCAGTACTTTTCCACTGCCCACTGTTTGGAGAAGTGACCCTAGACTGTAGGCTTTACCTCAGCAGATCTGGCACAGCGACATGCGGGCACTGTGCAGCCTGGCCTGGCCTGGCTGCCAGAACAGGACTTATGTTGCCCAAACTGCCTGTATTCAAAGCTTAGTTACAGCCCTCATTAGCTATGTGCCAAGCTTTTCTGTACCTCAGTGTCTTTATCTGTAAAATGAGGATAATAATAGAAGGTTTGGAAGAACCAAATAAGTTTATCCAAGTATAGCCTTTGGACAATGCCTGGCACATAGTTAACGCTCAAAAATGGTAGTTATCATTCTCATTGTTGTTAGGCGCTGTTCTAAGTATTTTTCTTGTAGTAGGTCATGTAGCAACCACTCAGAAGGTAATGAAGTCCAGGTACAAGAAGAACACATCTAATCCACTGCTCTGGTATTTTTTGGTAATGATGCTTGAACCCGAGCTTCACACTGAGCTATATCCCCAGCTCCCTCCCTCCCCCATTTTCTTTTTTTTTTTTTTTTGTGGGTCCCGGGGGTCAACCTCAGGACCTCGCGTGCCAGCAGGCGCCCGTGCCGCTGAGCGATATCACCGGCCCTTTTTTCATATGTGGGTTCCGGGAGTCGAACTCGGGACTTCTCACTTGCCAGGCAGGCACTTACACCCCTGAGCCATCTCACTGGCCCAGCTCCCCCATTTTCTGGCACAGTGTTTCACTAAGTTTCCCAGGCTGGCCTTGAACTTGCCATCCTCTTGCCTAGTTTCCTGAGTAGCTGATATTACATGAATGCACCACCACACCTAGTTTAATCTGTTAGTTAAATAAAAACCTTCTTTTAGGTACAGACTCTCTCCATCCCCACCAAACTGAATTCTATGTGAAATCCCACTATATAAAATAGGTATAAGCCCAGCATGGTGGCACATGCCTGTAATCTTAGCACCTTGGGAGGCTGAGGCTGGAGGTTCACAAGTTTGAGTCTTTCCTGAACAACTTAGAAAGACAGTGTTTCAAAATAAAAAACAAAAAGGGCTGGGAATGTAGTTCAGTGTGAAGCCCTGGCTTCAATCACTAATACCTTGAAACAAAGACAAAACCAAAAACCAGATACAGACAGCATGGCTCTGATCGAAGCAAGGTCACTATGGGTGGGGCTGGGGGCCTGGAGTCTCCCGGTTCAGCCTTCCCTTGCTCTCCTTTCCCCAAACACCCCCATGGTAGGCCTTAAAGTGCTTCCCCAGCCACTGAGCTAGTACATCTAAATTTTTTTTAATGCTCAAATGAAGATACCATAACATTGAGAGGGCAAGTAACATGGCCAAGTTTGCACAGCAAGTCAAAGGGGTATGGGTGGCACCATCAAGCAAGGAGGACAGTAAATTGGTTAAACTAGGACACAAGACAAACATCCCAGGCTTGGGGGAGATAAGGGCTAAGAAAAGATGGTGAGCAGGAGAAGTGGGAGGTGCGTGAGTGTAACCAGCCCTGCTGGACACTCATATCCTGCTGGGGCCACTGCAGGCTTCAAGACAAGACAAGGCCTAGATGTGTGGGGCTCTCTCACTGTTTTGGGGCTGGAGTTCTTCTGTGACAAGGGATGTAGTCCCCTCTCCCATAGGTCTCTAGTCAGCCAAATCCGGCTGACCTGGGGCTACATCCTGCCATCCAGGCCTTTTGATTGGGCTCTTGGGCTGAGTTGGCATTTTTCGCAAGACTCCTCTAGGATTCTGGGACATCAGCCTCACATCCAAAACATTGTTGCAGGGGAAGTGGGGAGGGGTGCTGACACTCCACTCTTTTCACAGCTGATGTGTGCTGGTACCTCTATCTGTCCAAGGTACTCTGCTGCCAACACTGTTAATCTAAGAACCTGTGAGTTGTCAACTTTTATTTCCAGGACTGCAACATGGATTAGCTGAGGAAAACAAACTGAGCAAAAATTACTAGACAAATTCCCTCAGAGAACTTGGTGGCTTCTCTGGGATCACCCTGACCAGATCTCTTGAGCCACTCAGGCCTGCGAGAGTCCAGAAAGACTGATGATTCAGGGCCAGGCAAACCCTGGAGGCCGGGGTCTGGCTGCAGGGCCTGAGTTGTTGTCTCTCTGTGGACAGGCCTCAGGAGCTCCACCTGTACCACGAGTGGTATGCTCGATGTTCTCTGAGGGCTGCCAACTCCAGGTTGGCTTTGTGTGCAGGCCTTGGGCACTCAGTACCCTCAAGTACACTGGCCAAAAGGGCCACATTAAGTGACAAATCACTTAACCCAGGGGCACATACCAAAGGCTGGATGCAGACAAGGCCCTCCAAGCTCACGACAAGAGAAGGAGGATACATGAGGCAGATTTTTGACCCCCAAGCTGCAAACTCTGCCTTTGACACAAAAGCAGTTTTGTTCATGCCAAGGCCAGTTTCTCAAGCGGACAGAGCCTTGGAACCCTGGGCCTGACTGCAGGGTATATCACCATGTGTTGGTGTTATACCCTGTCAGGTGATGGGAAGAGGAGGAAGGGGCTCTGAAAGTGCTACTTGAGGGGAAAGTATGAGGACTAAGGCCAGGGAGAGGCAGGCAGCTGTGGGTGGGCACTGGAACTCCTCCCCAGATAAAGGCAGAAAGAATTTGTGGGCATTCAAACTGAGTAGCCTCCACGGTGTGGGGACAAGAACAAAGCAGCAAGCCCTTGGTAAAGGGATCAAGGGTGAGTTTTCCACTGACAAATACATCTTGTTAACACTTTTGCATTTGATTCACATAGCAGCTCAGGGAATTGTTCTTGTCCCCATTTCTTTTTTCTTTGCAGTGCAAGGATGCCTTGCACATTCTAGGCAAGCACTTTACCACTGAGCTACCTCACCAGCCTTATTGTCCTCATTTAACAAGTGAGGCTCAGTAATATGACTTGTCATTTGGTAAGTGTTGAAGGTGGTGTTCCCCTCCAAGGCTGCTTGAGAGTTGCAGTTCAGCTCTTCTCTGGAGCTGATGAAATCTGCACACATATATACTGTAAAATGGGATAACAAAAGTACCTATAGGGGTTCTATAAAGAGTTTTAAGTTTAAAATGTGCAAAGCGCTAAGAGTAGTGTCAGGTGCACTGAAAGAACTATATGTTTGTAATGTAAGGAAAGGAAATAAGGATGAGCATTTCCAGGAGAGAGGAGCATAGGGAACACATTCAGGGGGGGTCAATGAAACATGGCGCACTCTGGGAATGCCGGCTGAGTTGGCAGGGCCAGCTTGGGCAATGCTTTGAATACTAACCTCAGAAGTAAGGATTTATCCCTGTAGGTGACAGACAGCCATTTCTAAAGCTGGACTTTTGCCACAGAGGGTAGCAGAGGACTCCCGTGTGAAATGCTAGTGCTGTATCCACCAGCCAACAGATGCTACTGTAAGCACAAGAGACTGTCACCAGCCAGGAAATAGCTACCGAACACGAATGGAGAAACAGCCCCGTGTGTGGCCCAGCCCCAAGCTTAGTGCTGTCTCCGGGAGGCTGGGGTCAGGAGAGAGATATCACATTTCTGCCCTCAAGGAGGTGCCCGCATGATTGGAATAAGCCTACTCCTCCCGAGAATCAAATCGATCGCCTTAGTGAGAAGAGGTGGAAGTCGGAAGGTAAGAGAAGCTCTCCTGTGACTTGAGAGGCAGAATGTATGATCCTTACTAGCCAAAGCTGACTGTCCAAACTGTGTGATCTCGGACAAGTCACTCAACCTGTCTGTGCTGTGGTTTCCCCACTTAAAGGGGAAGTGATAATAATAATTTGACCTCTCCTTAAAGTTGTCTTGATTATTAAACCTTATACAGAAAGTTCTTAGAATATTGGCTCACCCTACAAGTGACAAGCATTCCATAAACTTTAGCTATTCTCAGTGACTGAGAGTCTATCCTGTGCCAGGTGCCTGAAACCCCTAGGGTACAAGGAAGTGGTCTGAAGGCATAGAAATCCAAAGGACCAATGTGGTCTATCTTCCCAGAGTGTTAACTTTCCTCAAAGGCTAAAAGAAGAAAGTATCAATTTGTACAGGGAAACGATGGGGATACCTACTGGAGTTAACTGGAATATTCTAGTGGATGTTTAAGATCAGAGCTGGGACTTCAAAGATATTCCCTGCTTAGAACCAAATCTTCAAGTTACATCTTCAGTCCCCAGGGTTTCTTCGCCTTCATCCTCCTCAGCCCCTAGGGGCACCTGAATGTAAATGTTGCATCAACACAGATGTGTGAGCTCATGGAACCCTCAGAACCCGTCAGTCATTCTCTAGGGTAAGGAAGATCCTCACCATTATGTGGGTGAAAATTGAGATTCAGGGGTCAACTCCTGATGTTGCCACTTACCAGCTGTGTGAACTTAGCAAGGTGCATTATCTTTGTCATCCCTCAGTTTCTCCATTGATGAGGACGATAAAAATTTATCTAGAGGGTTGTGCTAAACATTAATACCTCCAAACTAATACTAATAACTAATACTCAAAAAAGAAAAGCATTTAAAACAATGGCAGGCATATCACTAGTGCTCGATACACTTTAGCTTTTATTGAATCCATTCTCCCATCTCCTTCCACACCGACATGCTCAGCTAGGTGTCACACTGCCCATTTTATGAGGGAATAATTTGAACCCGTAAGAGGATAGATAAGGTGCCCCCTCTGCCAACAGTGGACATTCCTGCAGTGGGGAGGCCATGGCAATAAATGATCCCTAAAGTCCTTTCCAGCTCCAAGGTTTTGCGACTCACACCAATCTTTGGAACCCTTTCATTTCACTGTTCTGGCTGGGGCTGCAGCAGCAAAACTCAGGAAACAGGGGAGAGTCTGGTCAGGTAGGGAGAGGGCTTAGCAGGGTGGGAAATGGTTGCCACCACCCAGGGGCTTTGTCCTGCGCTCTTGCCCAACCAGAGAGCAAAAGGAAGCTGCTCAGAGGAAGCTGACTGTGGCCTCCCTTTCCTCAGGCTGGAACTTGGCCCTGTGGCAGGGACAGTGAAGGGGCCATTGGAGACTCAGAAGACACAGAGTTGGCAGTACCAAGCTGGGTGCAGAGGGGGTATCTCAGTGTCCGTTTGTCCTGGCTGACCAGGTCCAGAATGGTGATTGCTGACAAGCCAAAAGGTGCTGGAAGAGAGGAATGGGCCCCCCAGTAATTTATGATCATGGAGGAGGGGGTTCCTACGACGCAGAATGGCCTATTGGAAGGAGGAGTAGAGTCAGACTTTTGCCTTGGTTCTAAAATGGACATACTGTGTAACCTTGGCAAATTCCTCACCCCACATAAAAAATACATTCATTCAATCAGTACACATTTTGTCAATGTCTATTATGTGGCAGCGCCACCCTTGGGGATGAAGGGTGAGTGGCATGAAGGTCAATATGTTAACCTCTATTTCCCTCTCGGCTCTGACACGGAGTCTATGAAAAATGGGTGCAAATCTCATGCCAACCAGCACACATCAACTGCAAACATCTTCCTTTTCCCAGCCTATCCCTCATAAATAGGGTTGCTTTTCCTATATTAAAGGCACAAGGTGTGGAGAGGGTAGAGGAAAGGTGCTGGGACCTGGGACACAGTGGAAATACTGAACTGCGAATACTAAATGTAGTTTGTAAATGATAAGAGGCTCAAATGACAAGGCATGTTTATTATTCCCATTATGCCATGGCATTGTTATTTTATCTTCATCACAGATGAGGAAACTGAGGCTCAGAGAAGAGTCGTGGCCCAGGTTATGCTGCAGCTCTTTCAGAGCCATTATGAGGATTTTGGCCCCTTTACTGGCCACCGAGAGAACTAGAGTGGAAATGACTGGGCCTGACAGCAGGCCGCTCTCAGTGTTCCCTCCATTGTAAAGAAGCTTGGCCAGACCCACCTGTCTCTCAAGCAGGTAATAGAAGTTTCTTTACTGTGGGTGGGGGTTACGTATCAGAGAGTCTGATTTCTAGGCTTTTTTTGTAGTAGATGCCCAGTGTTGAGCTCTTTGAGAGTAAAAGCTAATCCTTCTGCTTGCTTTATGGGGGGGTGCCCAGGGGATCCAATCCAGGACCTCCTGCATGCTAGGCAAGTACCAATGAGTTACAACCCCAGCTCAAAAGCTAATTTTATTTTATGAAGCTTATACTCTGCCAGACACTTTGTTTACCCCTTGAGAGCCACATGATAGCCCTGCAACAGAGAGATAATTGTCCCTGCTTAGGTGATGGCCAAGCCACTTGTATTCTTGGGATTCTGTTTTCCATCTGTAATATAAAGATGTCTATAAGGACTGCTTCCACTCCAGGAGATTCGTGGTGCTAGAAGTATTTCAAGGTGCCATGTAGGAATCCAGCTGGTCCCATTGCTGGGGCCTGTTGTGGTGGCGCACGTCTGTAATCCTAGCACTTGGGAGGGGGAGGCAGGAGGATCACTGTAGGTTCGAGGCCAGCCTGAACTACAGAGTGAGACCCTGTCTCAAAACAAAACAAAACAAACACAAAAAAACCCAGACAAATAAAAAATGTGTGGGGGTGAGGATGGTGTGAAAAGCAGGAGGGTAGAAGAGGCTGAGTGAATTAGTCTGCCAAGGTGGTGGGAACCATCATTCCTCTCTCCATCTGGTATTATACAGGGTCTTCCTCTATGTCACATGGTCCCTGAGATTTGAGGCAGACAGGAGATGGAGGAGCCGATCTGTGACTAAGAAGAGCCCCCACTCTGCCCTGCCTTGTGCTAGGGTGTAAAAGCAGGCAGGAAGGGGCTCAGTGGTGAAACACCTCTTAAACATGGGTGCAAATGGTGAGAAGTGACTCCAACCCAGGAGAGGAGTCCCAATGGTGTCGGGGAGGCAGAGTGAGTCCATGACTTGAGGCCAGTGTAGCTCTAGACAGGGAGAAGTTCCTGTGCAACATAGGGGTGTGGAACTTTCTAGTCCCTACTAAGGGGGCGAGGCAGGGTTAGCCCTCATTCTCTGGGCCTCTCCCTCTCTGCCTCTCCCTCCCTCCCTCCTGTGCTCCCTAGGCACTTCTGGCGGGCTCAGTCCCGGTGCAGCCACCCAGGCTTGCTTGCTCTCAGGACCAGGAGCCACCGCCGGGCGAGGCGAGGTGCGGTGCCACCAACTCGTGGCCGAGGTTCAGGGCTGGCCCCAGACATGGATGCCACGGCATGTGAAGGGCACTTGGTGAGACCCACTGCACTGGAAACCAAATGAACAGAGGCCGGCAGACCTGAGCTGGGAGGTGAGGGTCTGGCTGCCCTTCATTCACAGCCTCCTGCAGCTCCACGAAGCGCCCTGGCCCTTCGCCTCCTGGTCTTTGGTTGCATCCCATTTATGTCTATCAGCCCTATGGCTGTTTGTCTAACTTCTCACCCCGGTCGGCAGTCCTCCTTTTCAGGCCTTCGACCCTGCACGCCTCCTTTCTTCTAATTCTTAGCCAGCTCTTGCTCTGTTCTGTACTTGCCCCACCCTATTATCCTGATTGTCTGCTTGGCTTCATCCCTGCCCGTCTCTGCCTTCACTCTCCACTCAATAAAACACCATTTTGGCTACTAACTCATAGTAGGCATTCAGTAAACAGTATGCCCTTTATTGCCTGTTCCTCCAAGACTTTCTTTGTCTCTGCCTGTGGCATATGCCTAACCATCCTCCTGCCTGTCTTCCGGTCCCGCTGTATGTCTGACCTTCAACCTACATTTTCCTCTCATCATTCCATTATCTGTCCCGTCCCTTTTTATGGACTCCATATGCTCTGGTCTAACACCTAGACAGTAGCTTCCTCCATCCCCTGTCACTTCAAGGGTCTCTTCCTTACCTCTCATAAATGCACCTCAGGTGTACTAATAACACCTTTTAGCCAGCTCCCAATGCCTGTGAGATCCATCCCCAGGTCTCTCTGTACTGTGAGGGATCTCCCTAAGTGAAAGGCACTTCATTTTAGAAGTTGAAAAATATCAATCTTTTTGAACAGCTAAAAAAAAAAAAAGTCCAAGCACTGCCTGCTACTTTCCTCTAGATACCCTATCTCAGTCTTACCCTACTGGGTTGGGTCACGGAACTTGAACACACTGAAAGATAGGGCCTTCTGAGATCCCTAGATCAAACTCTACATCTATGGGGACCCTGAAGTCCAGAGAGGACAAGATTCTCCGCCAGGTCACACAGCTTCTCTGTGGAAGGAGCAGGGTAGAAGCCAGTGTTACAGATGCTGGCCTCTGACCCAGAAGCCACTCTCCTGGAGATCTGCTGATCTAGAAATGTCAGGTCCTGCCCACCCTGGAAGCCTTGCTGCTCCTCCCTCCCTGTCCTCTGCAACCTGCTCTTCCTGCCCACCTGCCAGGGATGGGCATTCTCTCTGAGGCTGCCATTACCCCAGCACCACCCCAGTGTGAGAAAGAGCTCCAGAAAAGCAGGGACCTCTCTTTGGGGTCAGTTGCTCAACTTCCCGACCCTACCCCTTGCCAGTGCCTGGCACAGACCCATGTCATCTGATCAGTTGATGCTGTTGGGAGTCTCAGCCCTAGCTGAGGGTCAGATCAGAGCTCTTATTTAGTGAGTGCGTCTGTGTTTTGAGGGATGTGGTGGTGGTGTGTGTAGGGGTGTGTGTGGGTCTCTGAGGGGGGACAGGGATTTGAGGCCATGTAGAACCCGGACCCCTCTGTCCAATAGCCCCAAGCCTGAACACATACCCCACACCTCTGTGATATTCTCCCGGGGTCTCTGAGGGCTGCTCTCCAGGGGCAGGAGAAGAAATGGCTGAGCGGGAGATGAGCTCAGTGGGCCTGCACTGAGATAGCCAAGCATCCAAGACCATAGTCCCAGAGCTGGGCCAGGCCAGGCTCAGGGCAGGCAGGACCTGTGAAAGCATTAGCCCTCCCCACGCAGCACTCCAACTGGCTGGGTACCAGGTCTGGTGGCTGGGTGAGGTCAGGCCTCGCCTTGGTGGGCTGGTGGGGGAAGGAAGAGCCCCCTTGTTATTCAATCCCCATCTGCTCCTCACTGTCTGGGTTCTGTCTTGGGAGCTGCAGCTCTGGAGGGACACATGGAAGGACCACAGGCAAAGAGGCAGGAGTCCCAGGTCTGTTCAGGGTTTCTGGGTGCCTCCAGTCCCAGGGTGGGTACAGGGCAGTGCTGGGGCAGAGACCCCATCCCTGCCTTAGGAACCAGCGTGGCCTCAGCCTCTCCTTCTATGTCTTTCCCCTTGGCCCTTCATCCTTTCTTTCTCTCCCCTTCTCTGCTTTTCCTGCTCTCTCAGTCCTCAGAGGACCCTCATAGCACCCCAGTTCCTTCCTCTGCAGAAACTCCATCCCCTCAGGAGCCAGAGAAGGTCAGACAGCAGAGAATGTTCTGGAAACAAGAGGATAGAACCTGGAGCCCAGCTCCTGTTTTCTAGGTGAGGAAACAGAACCTAGCCAGGGAGCAGCAAGCTTGAGGGCTGAGACTGAGTGAGGTGGAGGGCAGGGTTGAAGATATAGGAGTGTTCACCTGGCCTCAGTGGCCTGTGTGTGTGGTGAGGGGTTGCGAGTGGATCAGGCAAAGGAGCAGTGCTAGGTGTGGGCTTTTCTTACTTATCTCCCCTGGGCACACTGTGACCTTCCTCTGTAGAGCAGGAGTGGGGTGGGTTGGTGGGGTGGACATCCTGCTGTGGGAGTCTGTAGGGGGCAACCAAGTCCTGTGTTCGCATTGACCACCAGTTGGAAAGTATGGGGTGCTTCTGTGCTATACCTGCTGTAGCAGCAAACCTCTGGCCCCTCCAAGATTAGCCAGTCAGGCCAGGCCAGGCCCCATCCCAGGTATTCGATGAGGTCTATCACACTGCCAGTGCCTGGGGACCTGCTGTGTGGATGTGTGGTACCAGCTTTGCATCAGGCTGGCCCTTTGCCTGGTGTTTGTTGGAGGCGTTGGCAGCTCTTGGGTGGATAGGAAAGAGCTCGGCCTGGATTCTCTACGTCCAGTGCCGGAGCAGTGCCTGGAGTTATACCCATGAGCTTCTGGGCACAGAGAACAAGCACCTCTTTGTCCCAGCTTGGGGGAGGGAGAGCACAGAGAGGTTAAGTGGCCCCTGAGACCCTGTCCTGTCCTGTCCTATCCTGGCTTTGTCACCTCTCTAGCTTCCCTTGCTGCTGGCCTGGTGCTCTTGGCCCACATGGAGCTGCTCCTTCCAGGCTGCTTGGGGCAGCCTATGGGCAAGGCTGTGGTGGTACCCTGGGTTGAGGGTTGAAGGGGGTCTTTTTGTTCTTCCAAGACACAGCCTTCTGTACCCCATCCCCGCTTAGATGCACAGTGAGGTGCCCGTGTGCCCTGTGCCTTTCCAGTCCCACCCCTGCATCTGCCTCCTCAGATCTATCCCTGCTCTCACTGCCCCTTACTTAATACAGTTCCCTCTGCCGTGGCCATGGTGTCTTCACAAAAAAAATTTTTTAATAAGCCATGACTATTCCATGTTGTGAGAGCCTGCTCAATAGCTGCCTTTCATGCAGCTGGGTGGGGTCCAAGCCACAGGGAGCTGGCTGGTGGGCTTCGGCAAGGCCCACAGGAATGTGTGTACAAGTGTGGAAGCCTGAGTGTGAGGGCACCAGTGGTCAGGGTCTGGGCGGGACTGTCTGAGTGCAGTTCATTTCCACTCAAAGTTGCGATTCTGCCTTTGTATGCTCCTCTACCAGTTCCCTGGGATGACTGCTTCTGTGCCCTTAGCTTCCATGTAGAAGAATAGTGGAAGGCTCTTTTGGCTGCCTTCCTTATGGTGACCCCAGCCATTGCAGAAGGGCCATGTGGCTGCCTGCAATAGCTCAGTGAAGTCCCATTCCCAGGCAGGGAAGAGTGTAGGGACTGTTGTGAGTCTTCAGGTGGGCCTTTACTGGGACCCAGTGGTCTCAAAGAGAGGCTCTGCGTAATGGCATATGGCATTGCATTCAGCCACAGCTTATGGCATAAAAGGCTGACCAGCCCTGAAAAAGCTTAGCTCTAGAGCACCGTCCGTGTCATCCTGGCTCTTGCCACCAGCCTTTACAGGACAAGCTTACGTACAGTGTCTCCACTTTGCCCACTGGGTTTCATGCTCTACTCCCGTTTTATAGGTACAAAAACTGATGATTGGAGTGGCATAATGACTTGTCCTGGGTGACATGGCCTGAAAGGTGGAACTAGGACTAGCACCTAACTCTCCTAGGGCTCTTTCCACCATTGTTCAGTGCCTCTGCCCCCATATCTGGCACTTATTATGTATTAGCCACAATCATCTGCACTTTACAGATGAATAAATTGAGGCAGAGTCACACAGCTAGAGTTGAGATTTGTGCCCAAGCCTTCTGGCTCCAGAGTCCATTATACTCTGTCATATGTGATGCAGTTGGGTTGTAGTGGTGATAGATAAAATGAGGGAAGACCTATGCTGTAGGCATAGAAACACACACACACACACACACACACACACCGAGGCCTTTTGCCTGCTTCATGTACTCTGTTTTTCCTGCCTGATGACTAAGCTGGCATTCTGGGTTGCAGCAGAGACACTACAAAATACATAGACGTGAGTTGGGACTTGTGGCAAAAGAGAAGCCAAAGACTGGAACCCTCTGGTTATCTCCAGAGCCACTCAGACTGCAGCCTGGAAAGAAGCCTGCCAAAAGGCACCATTTCCTCATCCATTCCAGGGACTATTACTGAATATCCTCCCATGCAAGACTGGCTGAGGCTGGGGCAGTGAACTGATGCTGGCAGTATTGAGGGGGTGAGATATCTTCCCCCTTCTGAAGGGGCTGAGCTCTCCTTGCCTTCCTGAAACTCATGAGATAAGAGAGGGAGATTTAAAGAAAAAAGACCCAAAGAAATAGCTCTTATACTATTTGGGCTGTTTCAAAATGCCATAATGCATATGGACTATAGTTAGGATTGCAGTTTTCCTTGATTATCGCGTTTAGTCATTCAATAAGTGTTTGTATTGAGCACCTACTCTATGCCAGGCACTGTGAAGTTATCATTCTATTTATTTATAGCATTTCTGGGGTTTTGTACTTTTTAGATACTTTTTTTAACCTTAACTTTTGTTTTCTCTCCTCTCCTCCCTTTTCTTTTCTTTTTGTGTGTGGTACTGGGGATTAAACCTAGGGAGCACAGAGATGAAGGTACACCCCCAGCCCTTTTTATTTATATATATTTCTTTTGAGACAAGGTGTTACTAAGTTGCCCAAGCTGGTCTCAAACTAGATATCCTCTTGCTTTAGCCTCCTGAGTAGCTGGGATTACAGGCATATGCCATCATGGCTGGCTGCCTTCATATATATAAAGAATTTGTCTCGGAATCCATCATGTCTGATTCAGTTAGATGTACCTACTAAAAGGTAAGTTGGGTTTGCTTATTATTCATATGCTTATAATTTCTTCATGGTTGTCTGTTGAATATCTTTCGGCATTTATTCCCCTACTAGCAAACATTACTGAGAAATTGTAGGCCCTATGCTTGGTGCTGTGGGGTGGATGGAGTCAGCTCTGACGTGGTTTCTTGACCTTATGAAAGTGTCAGGATCATAGCAGGACTCCCCTCTTTCATGTCCTTTCTAGCATTGTGCATAAGAAGGATACATTTGGCTTCCACTTCAAGCCTTAGGGATTCTTTCAGTCCTACAGCCTAGACTCAGGAAGGAGGCCATATTCCCTTCCTACCCATTGTAAGGGCTCCTGACTTTGGGCAGGATTTTGTTTCTGGGAGTGAGTTCTGGTATGCAGGGCTCATCCATATTCAAGACACGGTTCACCTTGAACAAATTGCCGGATGATTCCAACTGCAGCCCTGCTGTTGAGAGGGATGGAGGGGTGCATGCTGGCAGTAGCTTTGCTTCTTTGCTGCTCCCCCGTTTCTCATATGGGCCAGCAGGGAAGGCAAATGGAGAATTTTGGTTTGACCTACTGGTAGCAGACTGAAAGCCAGATAGGAAAGGGAGCACCTGGGTCTGGTTCTGTCATTGCCATGGGTGACCTGAGAAAGTTGCTGTCCTAAAAATAAAGATGCTTTCGTTCTTATGTATTGGATACCATAGCCTGCATTCTAAGCATCTCAGCTTCATTTCTCCCATCTGTTAGTTATGGAGAAAATAACCTTGCCATGGATTGCTGACTAGCCTTGAGTTTGAGCTTCAGTTGCTTTCGTTGTAACTGTGGGGGATAGGGATTGGGATACATGAGCATGAGGTCTTGATTACTCCCAGCCCTGGCAGTTAGAATCCTCAATTCCACAGCGAAATCAAGATCGTGAACTTGTGTTGGGACCTGTGGGGAAAGGCAAGAGAGAAATCAAATCCTAACAGTGTTTCTTACGGAGTTTGAACGGGTGTCTGATTCTTCCTGTCAGAACTCCTGGAAGCCCTCTCCTACCATGGCTAATGCTTAAACTTTCTATACCTGTCTTTCCTTCCTTCCTCCCTCCCCTCCTTTCTGGGATTGAACCCAGAAATGCTCTAGCCCTGAGCTACAGACCCAGCCCTTTAAAAAAAAATTTTTTTTTTTTTATGCGGGTACCGGGAGTCGAACTTAGGACCTTGCGCTTGCCAGGCAGGCGCTTATGTCACTGAGGTATATCGCCAGCCCCCCTTTTTTAATTTTTAATTTTTAATTTTGAGACAGGCTTTCACTGTGTAGGCCAGGCTGGATTGGAGTTTAGGATCCTCCTGCCTCAACGTCCCTCGGTGCTGGGATTACAGGCATGCATTACCACACCCGATTTTCTATGCATTTCTGTACAGAGGTAGAGTTTGTACTGGGGGTGGGAAGCTCAAAAGGGTGGGAATACTGGTGAGACTGCAGAGTGCGGGGGAAGAGCATGGTCGGAATGGCAAATTCGTGCTCAAATGCCAAATTACTCTTTTGGCTGTCTCTACTGGAGATCTGAAGTTGACTTCTGGACTCCCTATAAATTATCCTAAACAAGTCACTGAGCCCTCTTCTGCACATAGCATAGATATTTGAAGCCCCCACACGGTGCCAGGCACTTTCAGAATTCCCAGCCAAAAGGATCCTTCACCCTTAGTCTTTGGCCCTGGGCTTGCGCCGCCTACCTTCTAGCGGTGTGACCTGAGGGAAAGGCAGCGAAGCGGGGACTGGAGAAGCCGGCAGATCAAGCTCCGCCCACCTCAGTTTGAGCCGCTGTGTATATGTGTGGGGGAAACCCAACGGGCTAAACTGCACCTTCATTGGTCGAGGGTCCTGTAGGTGGGCGGGGCGTCCCTGCAGCCGGACCCGCAGACGCTGCCTCCCCACCTGCGCTGCTTGGTGGCTTTGGATTGACAACGGCTAAGCAGGAGCTGCAGCTGCTCCTCTGGCTGGCACCGTTACCCTCGCCCGACCCCAGGCTCTGTGCGTGACCCGGACGGAGCAGTCCCGCTCGCCTCCCACCCGCTCGACGCCGTGTCGGGGCCCGAACCCAAAGGGGTGGACGTGGCCTCCAGGTAAGAGTTGGGGCAACCGTAGGGGAGACCCAGACGGACGCGGGCGCCCCTGCTCCCCCGCCCCTCCTCGCCTCTGGAGCGTTCCAGCTCGGCCCCCGGTTCCTCTGGGCGGCGTACGCCGGAGATGGGGAGGAGGCGAGGCGAGCCACCCCCGCCGCCAGGGTTTGGGTTCGAAGTCGCTTAAGGGAGTCCCGCGAGTGGGGCAATGAAAGCCTCCCGGGGCTGGCTGGAGCCTGGAGTAGTCACCCGGGGCTTCGGAGGCAGTTGCGACTAGACAGGGGTGGCAGGGCTCTGGGCTATGTGGCCAGGTCGAGCCGCTTCTCCCACCCGCTTCTTCCCCTGCTTTCGAGGGCATTTCCAGGAAGCCCTGCCAGGGCTGTGTGGACTTTCCCGTCGGCCACTGCCTCACTGCCTTCCCTCTGAGAGACGCCTAGTAATTTCTTGGTATTAATTAAGGTAGCTGCGGGGACCAAGTAAAAACCTTTGGCTAATTAACATCTTTCTAGGGCTCAGTTTCCTCATGAAGTCCCAAGTGGGTTTGGATTAGCAAACTTCTGAGGAAAGGCGTTTTAGTGGAAGTTCTTTGGAGTTACAAATTACACAGTCTGGGCTTCTCCGTCTCTTTTACCACTTGTTAAGAGTTAAGCACTGAATAACGACCCTGGAAACTAGGGCTCAGCCAGTTCGTATGACCTAAGGCAAGTCACACTACTTTTGTGAGCCTCAGTGTTTTCTACTGCACCTTGGTTGGCTGCTGGCTTTCAATATCTGAAAGGCCCAATCTCTACTGCCCTGACCTTTAGTTACTTGGTGCCTGAGGCCAATCTTTTAATTGATAGGTAAAGGGTTGTCTCTGAGAGGCTTGGGGCCACAGGACCTATGCAGTTGGAAAGTTTTGTGGTGATTATGCAGGTAAACCAGCTGGAAAACTGTGTGTGTGTGTGTGTGTGTGTGCGCGTGTGCGCGCGCACGTGCGCGCATGCTTCCAGAGCCTGGAGCCCCAGAGGTTGGGGACTCCGGAGATCGGGCTGACTTGGAGTCTATTGTCACCCAAGTCCTTGGGCCCTGGCTTGTTTGGGTCTCAGAGCACCAAGTGATGCCAGAGAGGAGAGGTAATGAGTCACACCCAGGGTTATTTTCAAACCCTGACTCCTGCTGTGCTATCAGCTCCTGCCCCCACTTTGTAAGGTTGCAACCTCTCCCACCATCTGTATCCTTGCTGTCTGAATTTTCCCCTCATTTTCATCCTCCTGGAGTGAAGGAGGGACACATCTTGTCTGGGGACAGAAGGGTGGACATCCCAAGGGTAGAGAAGAAAAAGAAGGCCACAGGAGGATTCTGGCTGGCTAGTGGAGTGGGAAGAATATGATGGGGAAGGGTCGTGTTTGGGAAAGATGAGGGTGAAGCTCTTTCATCCTAAAGTTGTAGTTGCCATCTAGCTGGGCGTTCTGGGCTGGTCCTTATTTCAGAGATTTGGTCTCATGTCTAGGTTCTGGACTGGAGATTTAGAATTACTGCTTCCTGGACCTCTAGAGTTAGGGTTAGGAAACACCAGGCTGGACAGAGTTCGGTCTGCCCTGTTCTCCTGCCTTCTTCCTGCACCTCAGGCAACTCTTGGGAAAGAATGTTGAACCTCACTGTGCCTCTCAGCTCCTGGGTGCCTTCTGGAGAGGTTGCCAGGAGATGATATCTGGAGGTGTTAAGATCAAGAAGTGGGGCCAAAGATAGGCAAAAGGGCTGTGTACCCTGTGTGAGCACCAGGAGTGAGTGGTGTGAGTTCTGGGAGCGAGTGGTGAGTTTTCAAGGAGGATGACACCTCCTGTGTTTGAGCAGAGAAGCAAAAGAAAGTGACATGAAGAGACCCAAACTTTGATCTTCTGTCTGTCTTCTTGAAGTTTTAAAAATCTATTCTTGAGCAGGGTGTGGTGGCGCACGCCTGTAATACTAGCACTCAGGAGACTGAGGATTGCTGCGAGTTCGAGGCCACTCAGCTACATAGTGAGTTCAAGACCAGCCTGAATTACAGAGCAAGACCCTGTCTCAGAAACAAACCCCAAAAAAGTCCAATTATTATTATTATTTTTGGTTTTTTGAGACAGCGTCTCACTATGTAGTCCAGGCTGGCCTTGAGCTTACTTTGTAGCCTAGGCTAGCCTTGAACTCACAACAATCCTCCTGCCTCAGCCTCCTGAATGCTGGAATTACAGGTGTGTGCCATCACCCGGCAAAAAAGTCCATTCTTGAGACTACAAATTGGAGAGGGAACAAAGGGCCCTTCGGCTCACTTAGGCTCACTTACAGGGATAGCATCAGGGACACAGAAGCAAGAAGGTCACAAAGGGAGGAAGGGATGATATCTACAGTAGTTAGGATGCTGTCATAGATGCCTCTGATAGTTTTTCTGCTAGGAGACTTCTGGAACTCCTTGTTCCAGCCATGGAAATTTTGGATTCAGTGGATGGCAGATTTAACCAAGGTAGGCTGTGCTCTCACCTTCTTGGGGAAGGTAGGTAAGGGGTCTCTGGCTGGGAGAGGGAGTTGCTTTTGGCTTGACTAGAAGAGAAAATTTTCTTTGGGCTCCTAGTTTGGGTAGCATCGTGTGTCATGATCCTGGGCCTGGGGGAGGCTTTTCAGCAGACAAAATAGACATAGGGATGTCAGACATGCCAGGGTTTGGGGATGGAAAGTATGGGATCCTCAAGGTCTCCATGAGTTTTACATTCTCCTCCACTCTACAACCTCAACTGGGGTGGTTGCGTTATGGGCTGAGCATGCAGTCTTTGGTGTCAGGTGTTTATGAAGGCTCTACTCTTCTGTGATTCGGGGTCTTGGATTGTGTGTTGCATGCTCACACGCTTGTGTCAAGGGATAATCCTAGTAGATAGTTATCAGTGGACTGGAGGCCACAGTCTGGGCCCTTGTCACAAGTCTGAAGTGGGTTTGTATGTTGTTTCCTCCTATGCGGCCCTCCACGTTGGGAACTTGCATGCTGAACAGTTGCTGTTCCTGTTTGCCTCAACCACATGCAAGAATCTGAAAACCGAATGTTAAGTTCTTTCTGTGTCCAGGGTAGCACTGAGCAAAAGATGGGGTGGGGTGCGGGAGGAGCTGGACACTGGAGATTTAATTCCAGGTTCTTCTGTTACCCTCAACCTCACAGACCCTCAGTTTTTCCCTGCTTCGCCCACCTCACTGGATTAAATGAGGGAATCCACAGCTAAGTATTTTGTAAACTACCACGTGCTGTGTAAATTATTAGTCATTAAGTTCAGCCTTGGTTCGAGGTCTTGTGGAGGACTCAAAGTAATAACACCCACCTTCAGGAAATCTGCCATCTAGTTTGAGGTTTAGAGCCCTTGAGTAATACAAAACTCACTAAGACCCTTTACCTCCGTGAGGGCTTCTAAAAAAATATAAAGGGGTTCTGAACATATTTAAAAAGAGAGACAGTATAATGAGGCCTCAAGTACCATACCGCTACCTCCTTCACTCCATTTATTTTGAAACAGAGCCCAAACACCATATCGATTCATGTAAAAATATTTCAGTGTATACCATATGGGCCGGTGAGATGGCTCAGCGGCATAAGCGCCTGCCCGGCAAGCGCGAGGGCCCGAGTTCGACTCCCAGAACCCACATACGAAAAAGGGGCCGGTGATATCGCTCAGCGGCACGGGCGCCTGCTTGCGCGCGAGGTCCTGAGGTCGACCCCCGGTACCCACACACACACACACACACACACACACACACACACACACAAAGAATATATATGTATATATACACCGTATCTCGAAAAGATAGCGACTCAGCAACCACTGTATCATTGTCACACCCAGAACAGTCCTTTAATATAATCAAATATCTGGTCAGTGTTCATATTTTCAATTACTGTGAAGGAAGTTTTGCCCTGGGAGTCCTGATGAAGAAGTGATTGCTTTTGACAGAGGAGTTGACTGACAGAGGCTGTGATATTTGAGCTGAACCTTGGCAGGGAGGCCAATGAAAGATCCGAGCTAGAGGGATTATGGAGCCCTAGTCCCTCATTTTACAGATGCTACACTGCTAGTGGCAGCACTTCAGGCAGATGTGAGCCACCTCTGGGACTCCTGCTCCTGAGGTTGACCTGTGGAAATTTTTTGTGGAAACTCTGAGCCTTTGTTTCTCCACTGGTAAATGAGAGTTCCTACTCTCCCACATGCCTCCGAGTTCCAGGGCCACCCAGGAGCTTGAGGTCAGCAGGCCTGGGAGAATTCCTGGGAGGCTGCTCTCCACCCAGGCCCCTCCCCTGTCACCCCCCCCCCCCCCCCCCCGTCCCTGAGGCCAGTCCAGAGCAAAACAGGATGCATTCAGGATGAGCCTCTTTCCCAGCTTGTCATCTAATCACTAAGGCCCAGCTTGGAGCTTCCTCTCTCATTCATGATAAAACCCCTCACTGTCTCTCTTTTTCCTCCCACCCCAGCAAGGGTGTGCTGACTTCCTCCATTTCCGGGCCAGCCCTCCTCCACCTCTATATGGGGTTGAGGGAACACTTCTGTCAGTATAGGCCTCTGCACCCACCCACCCTTCCGCAACCTGTCTGAGAGGTACAGAAAGACCCCAAGAGTGCTCTGCCTGACTGCAGCTTCCTGCTCTTGGACTGTCCTTGGGAAAGAAGTGGCCCCTTTCCAACAAGCTTGGGGTCCTGCCACTGCTTGGTTAATGATTGAGCCACATAATAATCACCTTGGAAAGTCACCTCTAGAGGATGGCCATTAACTAACTCCCTGTCCACCCCAGGCCTTAAAGGGACCCCATCCTAAACCCTTACCCTTGCCCAAGGAGACATTGACAAACATTCAGTTATAGGAACTTCTGGGGCCAATTAAAGTTCTGCCCCTCTGTCTTTTGCTTGGGCAAACAGAAGTAGTTATTCACATTATGTTAAAGATACATGTTTGTCCTGTGTGGCATTGAAAACAGCAGGGGAGTGGAGTTGATAGGGATTTGGATGGGCAAGGGTTTTTTTAGCATCAGAGTCATAAGGGGTGGGGGTGTATCTAAAAACAGCTGATCCTCTGATCTCAATTTGAGAATCTAAAAGAGCAAGAAATACCCTCCCAAAGGGTCTACTGTTGCTGGGGATAGGGTGAGGTTTTGTGTGTGTGTGTGTGTGTGTGTGTGTTGAGCACAGCTGTGGGTCCCTTCACAGCAGGCTGGGGTGGGGAGGAGCTAAGAGGCTGAGGGCCTCTATGGCAGAGGAGAATGCCTTCCTTGGAAAGCCTGTATCTAGATGAGCAGTGGAGTTGGAAAGGGTCATACCAGAACCCAGACCCAATTTAGAAAGCTCTAGACCACAAGCAGTTTTCTGTTGTTTCAGTGGGAAGAGAAAGAACCAATATTTAGAACCTCATTACTACAGAGTTTCCTACTACAAAGTAGGGAAACTTGGCTTCTAATTCTTCCTCTCCACATAAGACTTCAGGGAAGATGTTTGCTTTCTCTGCTCCTCAGTTTCCACATCTGTAAAGTGGGCAGGGAGGTGACATAGACTCAGGGATCTTTTGGGCTTCCTTCTAGCTGTGCAGGTATGTTTCCACCCAAGACCTTCTTGTCCATAGAGCAGTGGAGGCCTGGCTTCAAATTCAGCCAAGCTCAGTCACTAAATATTCTCAGTGACCTGGGGTAGTTTGGGCTGACTGAGCCCTAAACTGCCACAATTTGGATTCTCCTTAGGCATGGGCTTTTGTGCAGTTTGCTCTCTAGCCCCCTCTTCATGCTTGTGTCTCTTCCAGGTGGCCACCTTCTGACCCATTCAGCCACAAGTTAATGAGTGACCTGTTCCTCCTGGGTGGTACCAGCCCAAAGGTGCTCCTGGGATCCCAGGTCTCTCTGGGAAGCAGGGAGGGCCCGGCCAGCTCTGGTCTCCTTAATGTCTTCTACAATCCCCCTAGAGGCAGGCACGCAGACAAGAGTCCGGGGGAGAATGCCTCTCGTGGACACCAGGTCCAAGTCTCCTTCAGAAGCCCTAGTCTTTCTGCCCTATATTGGTGGAGTTCCTGCTCACCCATCCTCAGTACCTGGGAGTGCCGTATGTTTCAAGCAGTAAGTTCCATCTATTGAGAGTCTGAAAGCTTTATTTAATGTTGAATTTAACTGTGTCTCCCCAGGGCTTCTATTCCTGGATCCCAGTTTTGCCCTCTGGGACCACCAAGAGACCCTGTCTGCTCTTTCTGACCTTCAGGGGTCTGAGGACAGAACCCAAGTCCCTCTATGTCTTCTCCAGGTTAAACAGCCTCAGCTCTTCCAGGTGTTCCTCTCAGAAATGGGATAGCTTCCTTCCCAGCCTTGTCACTGTCCCCTCTGCGTGCTAGTATTTTGTGGCATGCTTAACTAGTGGGGGCAGGAAATGGGGCACTGGAAGCTCCTCACTCTCCTCCATTTATTTCTAGTCTGAACCTTTTAGGATGACATCTCTATAGTCTTTTTCTGGTGGTGCCAGATAGATGCTAAACCCCCACAGTACAATACTTTCTGATTTGTTGGTTGTTCAGGTCCAGCCAGTTCCCATGATTCCAGCATACCCTGCTTTTCTGCCACTTGCCTTCATCTCTGGAGCTGGTGGGGGTGGAGAGAAGGGGATATTTTAGGGAGTCCTGAAGCCGGAAATGAGTGTGAGCCATGCCCACAGTGGGGCCTACAAGAGTGAATCAGACAGGGAGAAACACCAACTCAGTCATTCCTTCCCCTAGCAGTTGATGAAAATGACAACGATGAGTCCTCCTATTTCTTTAGTTTCTAGGGCACTTTCACTTCCATGATCCCACTCTGTTCTCAGAGCAACCCAGTAAAGTAGATGTTACAATCCCCACAGGGTGATCCTTGGTGATTCCCAGCTGAGGTTAGGGAATGGAAGGAAGGGGGATGGTCTGCAGTGGGGAGGATTTGGAACCCAGATCTCCTGACACTCAGCCCTGCCTGTTTTCCCCAAACCACACCCAGCAGCCAAGGCAGCTGGGGCTGACTCGGCAGCTTCCCTACCACAGAGGAACCTCTGCCCAGGCTGTAACTTTGTTCCCGTGGTAACAGGAGTGACCTCCTGGGGAGGTGGCCTAGGATTTCCTGCCCTTAATCTGGACTGGCCAGAGGCTGGCCTGTCTGAGGTGTGAGATAGGCAGCTGAAGCTCGCTGTTCTGCTGCAGCTGAGGTAGGAAGAACTTGACCCCAAACATCTGGTGTGAGCAGCCCCTACCCCAGCAGGGCCTTTTCAATGGGACAAACAAAGAGGGAAATGTGGCAAAAGTGCCAGAGTGCAGCAGAAGTATAACATATCCGGAGGTGTACATGAGGTGGGGCTGTCATGGTGAAGAGCATGAATTCTCATATACACAGCTCTGGATGACTGGGGGCAAATTACTTCACCTTTCTGAGCCTTCGGTGGTCAGCTATGAAATGGAGACATGTACCTACCTTCTAGGGTTGAGTATTTGATCCATGAATGCAAGTAAAATTCTTTCCGTTACTATCGTTTTAATAGTTCTTTCTGCAACCCTGTCACTTTGCTGTTTTTCACTGACCTGGAGATGTGCAGGGCTCAGACCTGCCACCTCTAGGCATTAGGTCTGGCCTTTTCTGTCACTTCTGATTCCACCTCATCCAGAAAAGTTGTCCCTGGCTGGGCCCACCCATAGGGGTCCTTCTGCTGGTTGCCTTCAGTGGTATTTGTGACACTGTAAGAGACTATCATAATGATAAGAACACTGGTAGTAATAATAGTGAGCTCTTCTACATCCTTGACACATTTTAACATACTTAGCCCCTGTGATGATTTTGTAAGGCTATCATCTTCCCCATTTTCCATATAAAGACACTGAGTAAGGAGTGGCTAAAGGAAGAACATGCCCAAGGAAGGTCATGCAGCCAGTGATGGGAGAGGATCAGGACCCAGAATGCCTGACTCTACCTCCTACATCCTTATTGGCTGGGCCATGCCCCTCTCTCTTCCGATGCCTGGCCAGGAGGAAAGAACAGAGATTTGGGTCTCCCTGCTCTCCCCTAGTGCTCATCACATCTAGGAGATATCAGTCATTCCTGGGTGAGCCTCCAGGTCTTTGTCTGCTTGCTGTGCCCCCTTACTGCCTCCAAGGTAGGCAGATAATGCAAGGCAGGAAGACACGAAGGAGTGGGTTATTGATGTTCTAAAAGAGCCTCATTGGGGTGGGGGGAAGGGCATGCAGGAGGGAGTTTAGGCTGGGGGTTGGTTCTGCATCAGCACCAGGCCTGCCAGATTAGCACCCTCCAGCATAATGGAAGGAGGAGAGCAGGGCACTGGGTGGTATCAGGGAAAAGGAGACATTTTAATGTGCTGTCTTGACAACCAGATTGCATTATTTAGAAGGCGTGGGTGGGCAGGGGCAGGCAAGAGGCTGGCTGGATTAATACTTATGATCCCTCCAGCTCATGTGGCCCATGCTCAGATTGGGAAATGTGTAGGTGGGAGAATTGTCCAGAAGATCTCCCCCCGCCCAGTGTTCTCATCTCAGGCTCCTTGGGGGCTGTAAGCTTCCTTCTTCAGCCTCAGAATGGGTCTGGCAGCTTAATCTCTAAGTACTCCAAGAAAGTTCAGCTTTCGTTGTGTTTTCAGACCTTGGTGCCCAGCATAGGCCTGGTACTGATCGGTGCTCAGGTAGTATTAGTTGGATACACACACAGCTGTAGAGGAGAGCTGAGAGAGGCTGAAATGGGAACTGGTCACCTTTCTGAGCCTTTTTGGAGGGAAAAGAGGGGATTGTATATTTAGGTGGGCTTCTGGTCTCATGTGAGCTTTGGTAGAAGCCCCTTAGCCTTTCATGGCCTCAGTTTCCCCATGTGTGAAATAGGCATTGCTTTGGACAAGTTGTTGCAGGGACCAAATAAAATGTGAGATGGGTCAGTGCTTTCCCTACTGATGGAAAGTTACTTCAAGCTAAAGGTCCATACTGCAAAACCCTGATCGGGGGCACGCACGTGTGCTTGTGTGCCAGACCCCAGACTGGGCAATTTCCCTTCATTTAATGAAGTCAATTTGAACTCTGGATCCATATCACCTAGATTTGCATCTTGGCCCATCGCTTCTTTGCTGCAAACCTTGGGAAGTTACTACATATATCTGGGCCTCGGTTTCCTAGTCTGTAAAATAGAGACTATTGGAGCACTTATTTGACGGGGTTGTTGTGAACATTCAATGATACAACTCATTTAGAAAGTACCTAAAGAAATGCCTGAGACATAATAATGGCCTAGTATATTTAGGCTATTATTATCCCATTTTTATCCATGCAAAAGCTTCCTGTAGGTACTAGGGTTATATCTCTATTTTACAAATGAAGACACTCTAAGGGAATATAAGTAACTCGCCCAATATGATTTATGTAAGGTCCTTGGCACAAGGCCTGGCAGAGTAGTCACTCCATAACTATTAGTGTCTATTATTAATTATTATTAATAATTACATCCAGTATCATACATATTATCATTAGTGAACAGTCACCATTAAAAAAACCAGGACTAAAAACCATCTTCAGATTGCTAGCCTTTTGCTTTTCTCCCTGTGCCTCACAACTTCTATGCTTGTAGGCCTTACCCAGCCAGCAGGTCACCATTTTGGGTTCTCCTTCTCTTGGCCCTCCCACGGCACTAGCATGCAGGTTGTTACCTCTGCCCTCTATGTGCTCAAGTATCAAGGCCTTTCTCTGGCTCAATGCAGGGCTTAGGGGAGGGGTAGAGTCTGCTGGCTTTGTGAGGAGGCCACTTTTCTGAGGCCCATTTCCTTTCTGTCAAAGACAATTTTTTCTAGATCTCAGGGTGGGGCCAGGCTCCTTCAAGGCATTTCCTGCCTGAGAGTTTATATTTGGCCTCAGCCAAAGGAAAGGGAAGTAGGCAAGGGGGGTGGGACACAGAGGTGGTGGCACAGGGTCAAAATAACCAAGACTTTGAAAGCCAAGAGAGGGAAGCAGTAGATAGCACGTGCCCCTTCTCCCAGGTGAACTCCAGTACCCTCACTTGAGTTTGGGTGGCAGAGCTGAGTGCTCCTTCAGGTCAGACCCCCTCCACTCTCAGATAGATGGAACTCGTTTTCTGTTCTCACACCTGGATCTAGTTTCCTGGCCCTATGGTGTCTATTCTGCAGCAAGATTTCCGCCACTCAGTGCAGCAGCACTTCCACTGAAAGTTGTGTACTCGGTTCTGTGTCTTGTGCTGTGGTGGTACCAGACAAGGGACTAGAGCCAGAAGTCTGCACCCTGTTGAGAAGCAGAGCTTCTTGTCTGTGTGTTGCCAGAAGATTCAGCCGCCTTTACAACACTGCTGTGGGGACACTGAGACCAATAGGACCCAGTGTAGTGGAGCTCTCAGTCGAGTGGGGGAGATAGACTTACATGCTGCTGAGAAGATACCGGAATGTTGAGGCCACTTAATTGACACAAGCCATCGAGGGGGGTTAGTGAGAGGGAGGGCAGGGGAAGGTTCATGAGTTGGGATGTTTGACCTACATCTTGATAAATCAGTAGGAATTTGCAACTTTAAGTCAGGTAGGGGGTCTAGAATGTGCAGGTCCTGGGTGTCAGGGAGAAATCAGTGTGCTGTCTGCCCCAGGCTGTGGGCAATGGGGAGCCTGTTAGGTAGCAGAGTAGGAGAGTGGCCAGGTTAGAGCTGGGCTCTTCAGAGAAGAAGCTGGCAGGATAGCCTATTATAAGAAGAGTCTGGAGGCTGGAAACAGGGAGGGGGGAAGTAATTCAGTCATGGGAACCTAGGACGCAGTTGAACATGGGAAACCCTGACCATTTGATGGAAAAGTTGTTAAGAGGCAGTGACTAAGTACATGTGAGAAAAGAGGAAGACAAGGATGACTTGAGACCGAGATGGTTGGTATTTTTGGAGACAATAATATTAAGAGAGCTGAGAAGATGGGCTTAGTCTTAGCCTCCTGATGTGGACCCTTATTTGGGTCCCCCAGAAAAGAATGTGGAGGAGGAAAATAGTACCCTCTACTGAATCAGCCATTGCCAGTCACACATACCTCTGTTCTGGCTGTAGGTTTTGGGAATGGCTCTTAGAAGACGGGAACTGAGACTCAGACAAGAGTAGTGGCTTACCTAAGTTTGCACACCAGTCACTCGTGGAGCTAAGGCCAGAAGGGCAATTGGCCTGACCTTCACTGCAATACCTTGGACCCAAACCACAGTGGAGAGCAGTCACTGCTGGTTGAACATCTGCTCCAGACCAGTTTGGCTGGCATCTCTTGCCTCTAGGCTGGAGACTAGAGATGGTAGAGTCCAACATGGTTTATTAAAAGACCTGTCTTTCCTTGTCATCATGACCTTGTCAGAGCACCTGGGACTGTGTTGGGGATAGGAGCCCCTGGAGGCAAGCTCCCTAGTGGAGCAACTGCAGCAGAGCAGGTGGCAGCTTTGGCCTTCATTGTCACACTGAAGCCTTGGGCTGGGCAGGAATGTCAGCTGTCTGCTTTGGCCCTGCTGTGTCAATTGCTAGCCTAGGAGACCACAGGCTGGGCTGTCTCTGGACCCCGTTTCTGAAGTGCTCCAGTGGGTCAGATGTCTGGCTTGACCTCATGACTCTACCGCATTTCCATCTGCCTGTAGGACTCAGGCCACAGCTTCATGGCTGGGGGTAGGGAGCCACAGGTAGGGGTTTCTTATGTAATTTCCATATTTACAAAAACTTCAAACTAGAACCTCCAGCCTCTCTATAGTTGACCCTGTGAGGTGTCCACAAAGCAAAGGACCTCTACTGACTGTCACGTCCATTCTTTACCTCACCCCACCAGGGCATTGCCAAGTTGGGTGGGGCTGCTTGAGATACCTGATGCCCCAGGTAAGGTGGAGGCTGACCTTCATGGCCACATGCTTCAGTCCCCTCTTACTTGGGATGACCAAAAATGTCTCCTGGCATCATCAAATGTCCCGTGGAGAAGAAATTGTCCCTGAATGGGAATCCCTGTGGTGGATACTGTCTAGTGCACATGAAGTGTTAAGGAGAGAGGTATATTAGAGGGTAGAGCCACACACACAAACCCGCTGCCAGCCAGCCAGCAAAGACTCAGTGGCTTGATTTTGCTGCCGCCTAATTCCACAGGACCCTCTGGGCTGTTTGCTTTAGTAGTGCCTCATTTGTGACAGGGAAACTCCAGAAGTGTTGTTCATATGGGCCCCAGCGCTTGGCATCCATCTGTATTCCCACTGAGATTGAGGCTGGCATCCTAGCGGGTGCAGCAGGGCTTGAGTTCTGCCCTGCGACCTGACAAGCTGGAGGCCAGCCAAGGTCTAGCACTGCCAATCTAGGCCAGCTGAAACAGTGCCTTGCTGCGGTGGCCCTCCAGTGAGGTTTGGAATGTGGGATGGGAGCTATTTTGGTCTTGTCTCCCTTTCTCCCTATGCCTCCTGCCCCTGCAGGAATCAAGTTAGAGTGGCAGCTCCAGCTAAGAACAGCAGCAGGAGCAGAGAGAGACAGTGAGTGTGCCCCACTTCCCAGTGGCCAGGAGATTGCAGACCTCTCTGAGTGTGTACTCAGGAAGGAAAGTCTCAGTGGCCCTACTAGTTCTCAGTGAGGGACCCTTTCTGTGTTCCCCCCAGAGAGAGGAGGCAAAGCCAGTGCCCTGCTGTAGCATCTTTGCCAAGACTGCTGCAAATGTAGAGGACACCTTTATGCAAATTAGAATGAAGCACACCCCTCTGAGAGGTGCAGCCCTGTGCCAGGGTAGGTGGCTTCATTTGGTCTAGCTCTTAATATGTCCTTGTGTGAGGGTAGGAGGAACTTGTCCTAAACAGTTGGGGCCTAGGACTGAGGATGATAGTCTCTGAGATATAAGACCTTTCCCAAAGTCCAGCATCTCTTCCTTGAGAAGGCTCTGACCCTCGGGGTGGTGAGTGGGCAAAGGAAATGGGCCTTGGATCAACCTGGCATTTCCCAGATGTAGTGGTAGGGTAGCCCCTCTGCCTGCCTCCTGGCTTGGCCTCCTAGAGCCTACCCTGGAAACTTGGGTTGTCACATAGACAGTGGCATCCCAGATCTTTCCCTGCCCCTCAGGACACTGGCTTTTCCTCCAGTACTCGCTGAATGTGGGAGAGAGCACATGCTTATATCACACCCCGTTTGGAAGGCACCCATCCTCTAGTGAGGCCCATGGAGGAGATGCCTTTTCAAACAGGAGGCTAAGAAGTAAAGAAGACGAATACATTCACTGGAACTTGCTTATGGAGCAGGTCAGCTAACAGTTTGAATAAATTACCTTCACAAACACTCTCATACCTGCCCCCCCATCACATGCATTCACATTAGTGCTTATTTTTAAAATTTTTATTAGTACAACATTTGCAGTACATGAAGTTTACGTTCATCTTAAGGAGTAGGTGCATGTACCGTACAGGACAGAGCTTTATACTAGTGCTTATTGCTCTCTGCTGCCCCAGGCATTCAGGCCTGAGCCTGCCCTCTGGCTACTCTCCCCAGGCTCCTATATCTATGGCTGTTTAGTTAGCCATGGTTGTTTCAGGCAGAGGTTCTCTGTCTTGGGTACTCCCTAGAATCAACTGGAGAGCTCTCAGAAACAAGGAAACAAATGAAACACTAACCCTATCCCCAGAGATTCTAATTTAATTAGTCATGGGTAGGGCTTGGGGCCTGGCATTTTCAAAGCTCCCCAGGAGCTAATGTGCATCCAGAATTGAGGGCATAGCCAAGAGCAGTAACAAGGGACACTTTCATGTGGGCCCCAGTGACATTGCCTTGGGGCCTGTGTCTTAACATGTCTCCCAGGCCTGCGCTGGACTTTCTAGCTGGGAAAAAGCAGGCTGAACCCCGGACAGCTCTCTCACAGCCCACTGAGGGCGCACAAGGCACAAGGACTTGATAGCCCAATCATGGTGTGAGGAGGCAGTACCTGGCCTGGGGATGAGGTTGGTGACATTGGCTGGGTAAGGTCTTACCTCCACCAGTCTAGTTGCTTCTTTCTTCTCCCTTTAAAGCTATTCTGTTCTCACTTTATAACTGGCACATATCTATGTGCCTTAAAGACCATGTGATTACAAAGTTCGACTAGTCCTGGCCAAACTAGTCCTCTCTAATGATAACTTTCATGTGCCACTTTGCAGACAGCAAAAGGCTACATCACATCCCCACAGTACATAACCACAGAGGTTGGCAGGGGAGTTGTTAATCCCCATTGTATAGATATGGAAACCACAATTTAGAGAAGGAAGCTAATGGCCTAAAATGACTTAAGCAGCAAGAAGGAAGCTGGCTTGATTGGAAAAAGGATTTTTCCCCAACTTAGTATCTTTGGGCTTTATTGCACTTCTTTAGTGGGAGATGTTGCTGCCGTTTTCAAAACCCTACCCTCAGTCACATAGTGTTTTTCAAAATTAGAAGTTAGTTTTTTTGCCTCATTCCCTTCTGTGCTCAGAGAATCTGTGGTCTATATAACTGTAGGTGTGGATATTGTCACTGACCTCTAAAGCCATACATTGCTGCTCAGCTATTCCTTCTTTGACACTCTCTCCAGGAAACCTGTGGGTATGGCTCTGAGGTTTCATTTTTCTCCAGAACTTTCTAGAATGCCCTGTCCCCTGATTCTTAGGGCTCAGATCAGCTGGGTCCCTCCCCAGGGAGGGAATTGGGACTTCAATCTCCTTGGAATCCAGTCTGTGCCAGATGAATGCTGCCACTGGCCTGCCCTGGCACATCACCTTAACTTTGACCAGAGTATGGCCTGCAGAATATAGCAGTTGAAACTTCTGGCAGCCATGCCCTGGAATCTGCACATCTGGACACAGAGGTTAGGGCCAGGAGCCATACATTCCTACCTCACTTGCCTCAGCCTGCCCAGTGTCACTCTTGCCGCTGGGCACATAAGCCAATTGTCTGTCTGGGCAGCCTGGGCTCCAGCCTCAGGGGAATTGACTCTACTGTAGGTGGGGGTGGGGTCACTCCTGGCCCAGTTTGAGCAGGCTGGAACTGGTTAGAGGGACAAAGGCAAAGTACCTTAGTTCAGCCCTTAATCACCAAGACATATGCCCCTGACTGTTCCATCTTGGAGGGAGCCTCAGGGCTTTCCAGCCTTTCGTGGGATGGTATATTGTCAGGAGCCAGTGTCCCTGACATCCTGTTCAGTACTAACCCATTACATTCTCTAGATTCCTGCTAAGGAGGACTGCTGGAAAATTCGTTCTGTAGTCCTCCTCCAGCCTCCCTTGTTCCTTTGTCTTTTGGAGCAATTGCAGGCTCTTTCAGTCTTCTGCACCTCCTAACCTCACTTCCCCTGAGCCATTTGGCTCTGGTTCTGAGAGTGGTGTGGGTGCAGCCATTGCCCAGACCCGGACGGGAATGCTAGCTGGGCCTCTTTCTCCAGTTTCTCTTTTTCTGTGGGACTTCTCAAAATCAGAGTTGGGGGGAACGAATTTGTTGAGTGCTTGGTACTATGTGCTAAGGGCTTTTGTTTTGGCTAATATTTCATTTAATGCTCTCAATAGTGTAAGAATTGGAGGCAATGACCCCCACTTTACAGAGGAAAAAATGGAGACATAAAGAAGTTACACAACTTGCCTAGGTCAAAGAGCTAGTCACTGAGGACATTGGCATTTTTTTTTTCCATTTGGGTACTGAAGATTGAACCCAGGCCTTTGTTTGCACTGAGTTACACCCCCAGCCCTTTTTTGTGTTTTTAGCTTGAGACAGGGTCTTGCTAAGTTGTCCAGACTGGTCTTGAACTTGTGATCCTCCTGCCTCAGCCTCCCAAGCCTCTGGAACTATAGGTGTGTACCATTGCACCTGGCTGGTATCAGGATTTCATCCCAGGCTCCACTAGTCCTGAAGGAACAGAAAAACAGTATGGGGACTTAGACCTGGCTCCTTTGAGTCTAAGCTCCCTGCTTGTCTGGAGTCTGAGAGCAGATGGACTAATACATTGGAGGAAAACAGTGAATGTGAGATTTCAAAGATCAGGGCTGTAGTCTCAGCTGTGACACTTAACTCTGAGTGACCTTGGAATAGTCCTTCGGGCCTCAGTATGCCATACTGTACTTTGAAAAATACTGATGTAGAGTCCTAGCACAGCTGATTAAATTAGCCTTCTGGGAAGCCCCCTCCTAGGGGAGGCGGGGGTGCTGGTATTTTTTAAAATGCTTCCTAGCTGATTCTAATGTGTGTGTCCAGGAGGAAGAATCACTGAGCTATGTGATTGAGACCAGCACTCCTCAAACCTTAATGTGTATGCAAATTGCCAGAGGATCTTATTAAGTGTAAATTGTGATTCAGTGGGTCTGGGGAGGGGAAGGGGCTGGGATTCTACATTTTTGACAAGGGACCATGTGATAGCCTGGGACTGCACTTTGAGTAGCAATGTGCTGGAAGGCTCTAGGTAGGAATGAACAAATTTGGCACCCATCTGAGTGACCTGGTCCCCTTCCTGCCAACTCTGGCTAGGGTTACTACTTGGCAAGAGTGGAGCATATGGCCTGTCACACTCCTGTGAGCTCTGTGACTTGGACAGATGGTGCAGATGTGTAAGCTTTGGGATTTCATGACTGCACTTTCTTATCTTTGTCTGGCTCAGGAAGGGAGGAATAGAGGAGGAAGGTACCCCTCTCCCTACCTCTCCTTTCTTCCACCTCTAGCCACAAATGAATTAAGCCTGCAGTGGCATTTCAAGAGTATGTTCCTGTTGTGGGGGAGATTGACTGCCTTGCCTGGAGTGGCTATACCAGATTTTTGACCCTTTAGGAGTCACCATCTCCTTCCGTGCCCACCTGTCTGGAAATTCTGACCTGGTCTATCTTTTGGTCCTTTTTGTACTAATGACGGGAAAGCCAAGCTGGGTGCCAGAAGAGGAGTGGCACTGAGATCAAGGAAGTGCCTTTTCCGGGGGTGTGGCAGGAACTGGGGACTGGGAAGTGGTTGTGGCATTCAGCTCAGCTGTCCTAGCAGCAAAATCTTGTGCTTCAAATCCTCCCTGGGCTGGTCTCACCACAACATCCAGACCACCCTTAGCCCGGGAGGTGGATCCTTTCTCAGGCCTTCATCGCCCTCTGCCAGACGGGCTGAAGTATTACTGGCAGGGCTCTGTCAGACACTTTCTGGAGCTCTCAGAGGTCCTGCTGATTCCTGAATCATCTCATAGATGAGAAAGTTGCAGTAAGATAGAACACATGCACACTTGTGTGTACGCACACACGCAGATGCAATGCATACACACACTGAGGCATCTAGAGGTGTATACAGTTGTGTGATCCCACACCGATCCTCACGGATCTTAGACTTGAACAAACTTGGCTACAGCTATATGTAAGACAGATACTAGGGTGGGTGCTGACATGATGCGTGCACTCCCGGCAATCCACAGAGGTTAATGCCTGCCTGATCCCTGTCTTCTCTCTCCTCTCCACTCCAGTCCTCATCAGTATGTGACCATTGAGGGCCCTATGAGAGTTTCTGACTTCCTTCCACCTTGTTCTGCTCTTCCTTCTCTTGTGTATTTGTCCAGCATCTCTGAAGTACTGTTTTAAGAGTCCTTTATCTCACCAGTCCCTACTGTTACAATCTCCTCCGGATTTCCTTGTGAGCGGAGCACTGGAAAGAGCACTTTCTGTCTTGGAAAAGCCCCACCAGTCTCCTTGGAGTCCGCTGGCCAGCAGGGTCAGGCAAGTAGACACTAAGGAAATGGAGGAAGTGTCGAGGGCAGGACTCCATGGCCACAGCAGCTCTGCTGAAGCCAGAAGCTTTCTCCTACCAACTGCGCAGTGCCAGGGTCCATGGTCTCAGCCCCGCTGGTCCTTCACACCTCCTGGGTAAGGAACAGATAGCTTCCTGGGCACTCCCAGAGCTTTGCTCCTGGTATTCAGCCTACTCTGGTGACCATGATGGCCTCCTCTGTGGCTTCAGTCCAGCTGCACATCTCCACTGAGCCTGGCAGCAGGGCCCAGCTTTGTGCCAGGCAGTCCCAGAGCAGAGACTGGAGGTTGTCCTAGTTATTGGCCACCAGGACTCCCACAGGCCAGCACTGTGTCAGCACAGCACTCATCACTGGATTGTGCCACAAACAGGCTGAGGCATGGAGGAGAGCCGGGGCAGTCTTGAGTGGTTGGGGAAGAACACTGGGGAAGCTGCTGTCAGCAGGGCAGGAAGCCGGTGCTGGAGTCTGACTGAACTTGGACTTCAGCCCCAGCACTACTACTTTGTCAACTGCAAGACCATAGACAAGTCTCTTCCTTTCTGAGACTGTGTGTGTATCTGTGCTGTGGGGATAGCGAAACCTTTGTAGATGACTGTGTATGTTAAGTGAGGTCTGGCTATCAAAATGCTGGAGGATGTTAAGTATGATGATAAGAAAGGAAATAAATATTGTTAAGTATTTCCTATCTCCTAGTTGGACTCAGGCACTCTGCCTGGGCAGTGGAAGGGAATGGCTCTCTGAGGAAGACTGGAGGAGAGGACACAGTTATGGCTTCTTATCCCATCTGTACTCCTTGACCCCAGATGATCCTGGGAGTTACTGCTGGAGTTGAGTTCTGTCCTCCAGAAGGGGGTGCAAAAGTGTGGCATGGGGGGACAGGCAGGGAATGAGGCTCATGAACTCTATGGCCAGGATAAGGAGCACAGGGTGTTTTCGCTGGTTATGACCTGGAGCAAAGGTACCACCAGGCCCTCTGTGCTTCCCTTGCCATGTTTGGACCACCAAAACTTAACATGCCCATCTGCTGGGGATGAGGCAGCATACACCCAGAGGGCACCAGCCCCTTCTAACCCCATATTTTTTGCTTATTTCTTTCCCTGTTCTGTTCTAGAAGCAGAGGCCAAAAGAGCATGTGAATGGCTCCAAGCTACAGGATTCCCTCAGTATGCTCAGCTTTTTGAAGGTAAGGGCTCTCAATTGCTTGCCCTCCTGCATTCCAAATCTCTCTTTGTACAATGGGAAAATCAGATCCTTTCTCCAGCCACACAGTAAGCTGTGTGTCCTGGACCTGCTCACATTTGCGCAGAGCCGCTACTGCTGAAGTTACAACTGCTCCCTCCTACCTTGTCAGCTCTTTACTGGATTACTCTCACCAGCTTCCACAAACTCTGGTGTTAGCTATGTCTTAAAAGACCGTGTCTTGCCCAGGCCCAAGCACTCCTAGGATAACCATTCACATAGATGCAATGCGAAGGACACTCTCTGGAATTGTGCACCCTGCCAGCCCAGCCCGGACCTCACTTTGTCCACAGTGATGGCCTCATTTCTCTTCATTTTTATTTAATAGTTTTTAATATTTGCTATTTCCTCTCCCCTCTTCTTCCCACACCTCTACTACACTCTGGCTTTACCCTCCCCTCACTTTGTCAGTCTAACCATGTGGTCAAATTCAGTGTTCACTTCCCAGTCTTCATCTTAACCCCAGCTCTCAACAACATGCAGGTGGCCACGCCTTCCTTTGGTTTCTGGAACACCCCCTCTCTTGGCAGCCTCTCTGCTGCTCTCAGTCTCATCTGACTCTGCTCCCTCCAAATGATATCTGAATGTTAGGATATCCCCGGGCTCGGCCTGGATCCTCTATTCGCTCCGTACTTCTTTCCCATGAGATCCTTGTCCAAGTACATCTGTACTCTGATGACTCCCAAATGTCCGTGTCCAGACCTCATTCCCAAGCTCCCAGTTCATCTATTCAACCTCCAGTTAAGTATCTCCACTCTGAGTTTAGCAAGTCTAAAACTGAACTCCTGGTGGCACCATCATCCACCCCTCACACTCCATTTGCAGGAATCACCCTTCGCTTATTTTTCCCTTATCTGCCATATCTAACCCTTCTGCATGTCTTGAATGTCTTGAGTGGATGTGCTTCTAAACCACCTCCACCGCCACATTCTGTGTGACCTGCCTTCACTGCTTGCCTGGACTAGCGCCCCCGCCTTGTTCCTTGATCTCCACGCCTCCGCCTTTGCCCTCCTGCATTCATGTCTCTACACTGGAGCTACAAGGATTTGGTCGTCAGTCCTCCACTCTAAACCCTTTGAGCCCTTTGCAGCACAGTCAGAGTGAAATAAGCCAACGTGCTATATTCTGCTTGTCAAGACTGCATTTTCCACTTTTCATTTATGACTCTTCCCCTGTGCTCACTACACCCCAGGCTGCTTTCTACTCCTTGTTCACACCAGCTCTCTCTTTCCTCAGAGTCTTGATGTTAGTGTTACTTCTGCCAGAAGTGCTCTTTCTAGTTGCATTTTTGTTTCTTTTTTCTTCTTCCTCTTCTTTCTTTCCTTCCTTTCTCTTTTCTTTTCTTTTCTTTTCTTTCTTTCTTTCTTTTTTCTCTTCTTCTCCTTATTATCTTTATCCTTTTCTTCCTTCCTTCCTTCCTTCCTTCCTTCCTTCCTTCCTTCCTTCCTTCCTTCCTTCCTTCCTTCCTTCTTCTTTGGTAGTACTGGAAGTTGAACCCAAAGCACTCTACCACTGAGCTATCCCTAGCCATTTTAATTTAATTTTTTTTTTTGTGGGTACCGGGGGGTCGACCTCAGGACCTCGCGCGCCAACAGGCACCCATGCCACTGAGCGATATCACCAGCCCCTTTTTCGTATGTGGGATCCGGGAGTCGAACTCGGGCCCTCGCGCTTGCAAGGCAGGTGCTTACGCAGCTGAGCCATCTCACCGGCCCTAATTTTTAAATTTTTTAAAAAAATTTGGGACATTCTTGCTAAGTTGCCCAAGCTGGCCTTGAACTCTCGATCCTCCTGCCTCAGTTTCCTGAGTAGCTGGTATTACAGGTGTGTGCTACCACACTTGGCTTCTTTCCAGTTTCCAGCCAGTCTTTTCTCATCTTTCAGGACTCAGCTCGAAGTCACTGCCTCAGAAAGGCCTTTGCTGAGCCCCTCTTTCCAAGAAGCCCCCACCCCCACTTCCACCAGCCTCTCTTTGTCTCATCTTTCTGGCTGATGTCTTTCATTGTATTTGTTACTGAGTTTTCTTAGTTTTGTATATTATGTATTATCCGTTTCCTATAAGAGTGTAAACTCCCTGAAGGTAGAGGCCATTTTTCTCTTGTTCATTGTTACATACCTGACCCCTTGCACAGTACCTGCCATAAAATAGTGTCAGCATGTGTTGAATGGGTCATTGAATGAATGAGATTGTTTTATCAGTAAGGCAGAGAGCTGTGGGACTTCTCAGATTCTCTGTCTTCTCCCAGCTCCTTCCTTGTTCCTATCCCTTCCCTAAGTCCCAGAGAGTGGGCTCCCACTGCTCTGGACAATAGAGGGAATTGAGGAATTGTTTGGCTACATGCAGTCCCTTCTAGCCTTGCTCCCTCCCTACTGTCCTCAGTTCACCTTGGGCCAGGGAGGGGGTTCCCTGTGTGAGCAGCCCAGGATTCAAAGGAGACTAGAAGAACTCAGGATGAGTCTTGGCAGCCACCCAAGGTTTCAGGCCTGCTGTTTCCCATGGACCTGCTTCACTGACCAATAGGGTCCTTCAGTTCAGCTCAACCCTCCTAGTCTCAGTCTGGCATTTCCCCCACTGCTAACCCTGAGCTCCATGGGTCCCCCACCAGTACACCTGGCTTTTTCCCTTTTGCTTTGGCTCTAGATTTCCTGCTTTCTCTTTTCCCTAGCCTCCCCTTTCCAGCCCTGAGGGCTGCTGGGAATGAGTTTCTGATCTACTGCCAGACTCATCTTTCCTTCTCTCTGACATACAGAAGGTTCATTTCCCTTGGACATTGGCTCTGTGAAGAAGGACCACGGTTTTCTGGACGAAGACTCTCTGGGGGCCCTGTGCAGGTAGGGGGGCTAAGGGCCAGGCCTCGGAAGCCAAGAGCCCAGCTTGGGACTTCCTGGTGGAAAAAAACAATCCCTGTACCTCCTAACAGAGGAGGAGCCCAGTTTATTAACAAGGCTCTTGTTTTGCAGTGATGTTGCTCCTTCTGTTTTCTGTGTCTGTGACAGCCTCACTTACCCAGTCACTCTAGCGAGAAATCCCAGATCTGAACTTGATTCTTTTCTCCTTAATTTATATTCCCCAAACATTCTCAGACTCATTCTCTCTCTACTTATGGCAGCTCAGTCCTTGTCTGAGGCTAAACCATGACTTCTTGGTCTATCAAACTATCCTCCTGACTGGCTGTCTTTGTATTCTGCTCTTATCCCCTTGGGATCCATCCTCTTTCAAGCCACTAGAACCAGCTTTTAAAGCTCCAAGTGGATGCTTCTCTGTTTAAGATTTGTTACTGCCTGCATACAAAACTGAAAAGTGTTATTAGCGTGACACTTGAGGCCCTTTGCCTTCTGCCTTGACATACCTGCTTGGCCTCAATCCCACCCTTTTCCACTGGTCTGTTTGCTGACTATGTCTCTCTCTTGTTACGGGCTCCTGTGGAAGCCTATGATAGCCAGTCCTGTTCCTTTCACCCTCAGAATCCCATTTCTGTCCTCTAGGAAGCCTTTTCTCACTGCACTCTCTTCATGGAAGTTCCTGGTCCCATCCTCTGTGTACCTGTGCCTTCTGTCTACTTTGTTCTTGAACTCATCCCGATTCTGTAGTAGTTTATTTCCATATCTGTAGGCTTCTGGAGGACAAGTGACCATAATCTCAGTATTGTTTGGGGTGCTGAAGTGTTCAGGGACAGTGGGGCTTGGAGAAGTTTTCATGGCTTGACCCTATCAAGTAGTGGATGGGATCTTGAGAGGATCTTGGTAGGCTATAGGTTTGGGACCCTTAGGTGAACACTTTCATTTTGTTGCAGGAGGCTGATGACCTTGAACAATTGTGCCTCGATGCAGCTGGAGGTTCATTTTCAAAGCAAGCAGGTGAGTCCTGGTAAGGGATGGGGTCTCTGCCTGTACTACTGTGGAGGAAACCCATGACATGTATAAACTACTTGTGAAATTAGCTACAGTATTGCAGGAATCTGGAGTATCCAGAGCAGAGCAGAATGGCCAACGTGAGAATATAGGAGGCCCCTGTGCAGCAGGCTCTGTGAGGCCACTGGGTTTTGGCAAGCCTAATCGCTAGGTAAGAGTGTGAGAACAAGTGCCCTGGCTATGGCCTCACACCACCCCTTCTCAGCCCACCTCTCCCTTGTGGGTTTACCAATGACTTAACTTAGTGATGGCTCCTCCTCAGGTAAAGCCGTCTGCTCCCACTGCTTGGTTTTTAATGGTTACAATTCATTGAATAGATGACAGGGACAAAACAATGTGGTAGATCATGGCCTCTGTCATTTTAGAAGTAAAGATCCCTGCAGTCTCACCCTCATGTGGTCCTACCCTCCTGAGTCTCGTTTCCCCATCCCTCCAGTGAATTGGGGAGCTGGATTAATAGCCTCCAAACACATTTTCAACTCTGCCATTCTAGGAATGTAGGCCTTCTGACCCTGTTGTTTTCTGGGTACAAATTTTGTTGGTTTCCTCTGGGCTTTGCTCAAGAGGACTGCAGTCAGGTGGGCCAGCCAAGTTGCCAGAGCCCTGGTCTATGAAGCATGAGACCCATGTGTTGCTTCTCTGGTTGCTTCTCTGCCACTGACTGCTGAGTGACTTTGGGCAAGCTCCTACCCCTTTGTGGCCCTAAGTTTCCTCACCTTGCCAAGGAGGAAATGAATTAGAAAATCTAATATCCCCTCCAGCTCTAGTAATCTTGTCATTCTAAGTCTAAGATCACAGCCTAAACATTCAGGAGGCTCTGTCACTGACTCATTGTGTGTCACTGTATGACCTTGGACAAATGGTTTCACATACATGTCACTTTCTCCATCTGTAAAATGAAGGGTTAGATTAATTAGGTGACTGTTACCATACATCTGGGACTATGACTCCTGGTTTCCTTTAGCACTTTCAGACCAGAAAGCAAGGCCCTTCGCCTCAAAGCCCCCCAGGAGTTTGGAGGCAGAGATGGAGCACAAGCTAGAACTTGTGGGCTGCCCCTCTCTGACCCCTCCCTGTGGTGCCCTCCCCAGAATGAAGACTCAGAAGAGGAAGAGCAGTGTACCATCAGCAGCCACTGGGCCTTGCAGCGGGAAAGCAAGCGGTCTCAAGTGGGCTCCTCTGACCTGCTGGCTCCACCAAGCCCTAGCCTGCCAGTGATCTCAAGCTGTGAAAGCGTCCTCACTGAGCTTAGTGCCACCTCGCTGCCAGCTATCACTGTGAGCTTACCACCTGAGCAAGTGAACCTGCTAGCCTGTGTCCCCAGCACAAGTGACCAGCCCCTCCTCAGCCCTACCCAGGGCCAAGGGAGTCCCCAGAACAAAGCCAAGAAGCACCATACCCATAGATTCCTCAAGCATCTTGAGTCTCTGAGACGGAAGGAAAAGGGTGACAGTCGGCAAACAGAGCTCCAGCGTAGCACAGCCACCTTGGAGAAGGCCACAAAAGCCTCATCTTTTTGCAGTTGCCGTGGCTTCCTCTCAGCTGGATTTTACAAGACTAAGAACCAGGCAGCCACCTCAGCCAGTGGCAGTGGTGGTGAGACTCGGAGGGCCTGGGAGGCTTGGCCTGTGGCCACATTCCGACATCCTCAGCAGGTATACCAGGGTAACTACCTGGTGCATGTGCCCAGGGACCATAAACCAGGCACATTCCCTCGCTCTCTTTCCATTGAGAGTCTGTATCCAGAGGATGGACACCACCTGGAAGATTGGCAGCCAGGTAGGCACTGGGGTTATGAAGGACGCCGGGGCTCCTGTGGCTCAACAGGCAGCCACGCCAGCACCTATGATAACTTGCCAGAGCTGAGCAGAGCTGAGCTGTATCCAGCTGAGCCTATACTGGATGGGGCCAAAGCTGAAAAAGAAGAGGAGGGTGGGGACAGCTATGCCCACCTGGACGACATCCTCCAGCATGTGTGGGGACTGCAGCAACGGGTAGAGCTCTGGTCTCAGGCTATGTACCCTGAACTGGGGCCTAGAGATAAGGAAGAGGAAGAGGAGGAAGAGGAGGAGGAGGAGGAGGCCACTTCATCAGTAGAAATAGCCACAGCTGAGGTTGAAGACCAGCCTGAGGCTGTGGTCCCAGCAGGGGCTCCAGCTTGTGGAGAGTTCCTGGCCCAGGTCCAGGCAGAAGTCCAGCCAGGTGTCCTGGCTCAGGCCCCAGCAGACACTGGACCACTGGGACAAGCAGAGGTGGAACCCCAGGACTATGAGCAAGAGACAAACTCGGGTGGGGAACCCACCTCTGCTTCCAGCCTGTCTGTGAAAGAAGCACATTCCATTTCTGACACAGTGGCCTCTGCCAGTGAACTTGACAGTAGTGGAAACTCCATGCATGAGGCTGCAGGGTCCCTGGCAGGACTCCAGGTATCAGTGCCCCGGGAACGGCGTGACTCAGGAGTCGGAGCCTCACTTACCAGACCCTGCAGGTGAGATGGGGGCAGGGGTGAGGGCAGGGGTCTCCATTTGTCCCCTCCCCAATTTCTTAGTCACAAGACCCAGGGGCAAGTTCTTGGGGGCTGGGTGATCACTTCTAAGCACCCAGTTCCAGGAGAGAAACAGAAGAGTATGAGACCTGGGAGTTCACAGTGTTAGGTCAGGGCCTGCCCTGATGTGGTCTTGAGGAAATGGAAGCCACTCTTCCATCTGGGCCTTGGTCTCTTCGTCCGTGTGGTGAGGGTGTTAGAGGAGGTAGTCTCTACCCTGCAGCGATGCCATTGAGGGTGTCTTGGAGTGGCCCCTCCACAGAGGTTTGGAATGGACAGAGGATTGGCATGGATGGGTCTGAGGTTGGTGCCACCCTCCTCCCCAAGAGCTGCTTGGCCCCTGGTCAGACCCGGCACTGAGACTTAGCTTTTTCTCCCCTGGGGCCCAGCAGCAGCACTGAAAGTGGTCCTACCGCCTATATTTTCTTTCTTTGTGTATAAAAAAAAAAGGGACTAAAAGAACACATCCTTTTCTAAGTGTTCACCAAATCTGCTTCTCTGGCCTTCTCCACTCTCTATCCCCACCAGGAAGCTCCGCTGGCACAGCTTCCAGAACTCCCACCGGCCCAGCCTCAACTCAGAGTCGCTGGAGATTAACCGGCAGTTTGCAGGCCAAATCAACCTCCTGCACAAGGGCTCGCTGCTGCGGCTCACCGCTTTCATGGAGAAGTACACTGTGCCCCACAAGCAGGGCTGGGTCTGGTGAGTGGCTCCCGGGCCATGGTGGGGCAGCCCCAGGGGGTACAGGCAGCAGAACCCCCAGGGCCATGGAGTGGAGTGGTGTGCTGTGCTAGGAGGCTGGAGGGGCCACGTGAGGGTGGGTATGGGATAGAGGACCCTAGGTCCTCCAGCTATTCCTTCTCTATCTAGCCTTCATTCTGCCATTGGTGAGATTGTCCGAAAAGGTAACTGTGGTTTTCGTGCTCCAGATAAAAACCCTCACTCCCTGTGGCTCCCCTTTGTCCAGATTCCTTTCCATCATGATCCTTAAATGTTCTGGTCCCTCTCATCTTCCTGCTCTTTAGCCTGCCACTGTCAAGCAGTCATATCTTACCCAGCAGTGGGACTGGTTGCCCTTCTCTGAATGTGCCATGCTCTTTTTCCTACCTCTTTGCCTTTGTTCATGCTGTTCTCTCTGCCTGGCATGCCTTTGCCCCATTTCTCCTCTGGAAGAAGTCTTCTTGTCCCTCAGCAGCCCGCTGAGTTACCACCTCCTCTTTAGAGCCTTCCCCGACCCTCTGGGTACAGTTCCCCTCCGTCATGGGTCTCCCTAGGTTCTTGGCTAATGACTGGCCACATGATTTGTCACTGCCTGTTGACACAGTTATCTCCTTGACCAGACTCAGAGCTCCCTGTATCTGTCTGTGACTCATTCATGCTGGGGCCCCTGAGTGCTCAGTGTGTCTGGCCTCTGGGTTGTGGTGTCTTCCTCCCCACTTCACCGTCCCTATCCCCCCAGCCCCTTGAGACCATAGACAGAGTCTTCATACAGCTCTCCCTCGCTCCTTGCTTGTCACTCTCCCAAACAGGTCAGTGCCCAAGTTCATGAAAAGGAACAAAACCCCAGACTACCGGGGACAGCATGTATTTGGGGTGCCCCCCCTCATCCATGTGCAGCGTACAGGCCAGCCACTGCCGCAGAGCATACAGCAAGCCATGCGCTACTTGCGCAGCCAGTGCCTGGACCAGGTGAGCCCTGGGGAGAGGGGCTGTGGAGAGGTGGTGCTGGGGCAGGAGGCCCAGGCCGAGGAGCTAGGGACAGAGCTGATCTGCCTTCCCCCTGGGTTGGGCTGTCCACCAGAGAGCCCCTGTCCTCAGCAAGGCCCAGCAAGGATGGAGCCAAAGCTCCTTTCCCTTCTTAGGGCTGCAGCCTTGAACCCACCTCTGTGGCAGCTGCTTTCTGGCCCAGGCTCCATAGTCTTCATCTGCTGGGAGCCTGTTTTAGCCTAAGGTCACCTTTTCTTCCTCATCTCTAAGAAACCCATCTTTCTCCTTGGCCCCTAGGCTGTCTTGCCATTTATCTGTCACCTAGCCCAGTAGGCTTTGAAGTGTCTAGGATGGCCTATGCTCACAGTCTCCCTCCTCCCCCCATGTCGCCCTCTGTCCCTGTTCTGCGTGAGCCAGGTGGGCATCTTCCGCAAGTCTGGTGTCAAGTCCAGGATCCAGAACTTGCGCCAGATGAATGAAAACTCCCCTGACAATGTTTGCTATGAGGGCCAGTCTGCCTACGATGTGGCCGACCTGCTAAAGCAGTATTTCCGGGACCTGCCTGAGCCCATCTTTACCAGCAAGCTTACCACCACTTTCCTGCAGATCTACCAGCGTGAGTCACCTGCATCTCTCTCCCCAAACCTGCCCTATTTGCACTCTCCCTGAATTGTAGGGCTTGGGGGTGATAAGCCTGGGGGCTAGACCCACGAGCTCAGGAGAACATTTACTCTCCGGAGTTGGAAAAGCACTTGGAGAGAATGCGGTCTACTCCCCCAAACCCACTATATGGAAGGGTAGACTGAGACCCTGAGGCAAGGAAGGGACTTACTGAGGTGACCCTGCATATCAGGAGCAGAGCTGGATCCCTCCCCCAGAGACCTCCCAGAGCTGATCTTGGCTCCCCTGGGGACTGCTGTGCCTTGTGCATTCTTGGAGGTAAGAGATCTGCTGCTGGTGTGGCTGGGGAGGTAAGGAAGGCCCTTTTGCCCTTTCTTCCTCACAGTCCTCCCCAAGGATCAGTGGTTGGCAGCAGCACAAGCTGCCACATTGCTTCTTCCTGATGAGAACCGAGAAGTGCTGCAGACCTTGCTCTACTTCCTAAGTGACATTGCATCTGCTGAGGAAAACCAGATGACAGCTGGCAACCTGGCAGTGTGCCTGGCCCCCTCTATCTTCCACCTTAATGTCTCCAAGAAGGATAGCCTGTCACCCAGGTGAACTGGGGAAGAGCATGGCAGGTCCAGGCCAGGAGGGTTTGGCCCCATTGGACGCGGGGCCTTTGGTGGCTGGCACTGCTATTTTCTGACCTACCACAAGGGGTCAGCCTGACTCTTCAGGGACTGGGGCTAGTTGGCTACTATGGAGCAGGGCCTTTCTAAAAGACAGCAGATAGTTTTATGGTCAGGACAGGCAAACTGGCTTCCTAGGAGCTGGAAGACAGCCTGTCATGCATCTTGTCTTGTGCTGTGGTGCCATCCTCTTCTCTCACCCTTCCCCTCCAGGATCAAGAGCAAACGCAGCCGGGTTGGCCGGCCAGGCCCTAGGGACCTGAATGAGAACATGGCTGCCACCCAGGGCCTATCACACATGATCAGTGACTGCAAGAAACTTTTCCAGGTGAGTCAGCCCAGGCCATGGTGCCTGTTTATCAGACCACGAGAACTGTCAGGCCTGACCTTTGCACCCCAAGTCAAGAATAGGGCCCAATTTGACTCCCCTCAAGCTCCCACTTCCAGCTCTTCTCCCTGAGGTTTTTCGTCTGCCTCACTGTCCTGAATATTAACCTGATAGACCACGGGGTCTCCTGCTCCCCAAGGCCCCCACCCTAGTATATGTGTTCCTTCTCAGGTACCCCAGGACATGGTGGTGCAACTGTGTGGCTCCTACAGTGCAGCTGAGCTCAGCCCTCCTGGGCCAGCCCTGGCTGAGCTGCGGCGGGCACGGGCTGCTGGGGTGAGCCTGAGCCTCTACATGGAGGAGAGTGTGCAGGAGCTGCTGCATGACGCTGCTGAGCGCTTCAAAGGCTGGATGAGTGTGCCGGGGCCCCAGCACACAGAGCTGGCTTGCAGGAAGGTGGGTGCTTGCCTACCTATGGCTGCCACAGGCCTGGGAGAAAGCATGATGCAGGCAAGGAGGCCAAGGAACCAGAGGAAGCACCCATAAGAACTGCTCTTCCAGCCTCACTGGGCCTGGGTTAGATATTTAAAGAATAGGGATTTTGAGTTCATAACACTAAGGGAAATAAATCAGACAGAAGGTTAAATAGTGCATGGTTTCTCTACTATGAGAGGCTCCAAAATATAAATACTTTGAAGAGCAAAATAAAAGAGAAATGGTAAGAAACAGGGAGGTAGACTCTGTGGAGTTGGGAATGAGACCTGGGGAAGGAGGGCGGAGAGGGAGTAAAAATGATCAAGATGTGATATGTGACATGTGATATGTATGTGCACCATTTCCCCAATATGAATGTAATTATTATGTATTACGAACATATACTACTAAAGGAAAAAAAAAAAAAAAGAAGAACCAAATGAGACCAAGGGATCTCTCTCAGGGATCACCCTCCAGATTTATCTTCTGAAAGCCCCATTGCAGACACATTGCTACCTTCTCTCCCTCTACCAGTCAAACTGAACTCCTTGCATTTCTGCCTGTGTGCTTCTGCTTATGCCATCCTGCTCCCTTGAATTTCTGCCCCTAAACATGACATTTCCCAGGCCACCTTTAGCCTCCATATCATAGGCCCCTCCTCCATTCAGCTTTCTGCCACGCCCCAGACTGGACGTGCTTTCTCTCTGTACCCATCTTGGCACTGGCCGTGTTCTTTCTTGGAGGATGGGGGCACAAGCTGGCGCTGTGTGGTTAGTGGAGGAGCCCTACAGCCTTGCCTTGCTGGGCTGGAGCAAAGGGAGTCCCTAACTCTGCAGTTTGAGGCCTCAACTTGGCGTTCTCCAGCCCTGACCACTGCCCTGTCCCCACTGCTGTGGCTTGCAGGTGCCAGATGGGCACCCCTTGCGGATGTGGAAGGCGTCCACAGAAGTGGCAGCCCCGCCAGCTGTGGTATTACAGCGTGTCCTACGAGAGCGGGCACTTTGGGATGAAGACTTACTGCGGGCCCAGGTGCTGGAAGCCCTGATGCCAGGGGTGGAGCTGTACCACTATGTCACTGACAGCATGGCACCCCATCCTTGCCGAGACTTTGTGGTGCTCCGGTGAGGCCACCCTGCTGTGTTAGGGGGATCCAGAGAGGGGGGTCGGGAGCCAGCACTAGGAATCTAAATGAGTGTTCTCTCCCACAGGATGTGGCGCTCAGACCTGCCTCGTGGGGGTTGCCTGCTTGTCTCCCAGTCCCTGGATCCTGAGCAGCCCGTGCCAGAGTCAGGGGTGCGGGCCCTCATGCTCACTTCCCAGTACCTCATGGAGCCCTGTGGCCTGGGTCGTTCTCGCCTCACTCACATCTGCCGTGCTGACCTCAGGTACCAGGCCCGGGATGGCCTGCCTCGCCTCCTTGGCCCTGACCCCTCCCCTGCCTCTGCCCCATGCCATTAATATTGGGGGGTGGGCAGATCCTTTCTTCCCTTTCCCTGGCAAATGTCCCAAGGAAAATCCCACCACTTATGCCTGGCTTCTTCTGCCTCCCCAGGGGCCGTTCTCCTGACTGGTACAACAAAGTCTTCGGGCACCTGTGTGCCATGGAAGTGGCCAAAATCCGGGACTCCTTCCCCACACTGCATGCAGCTGGCCCTGAGACAAAGCTGTGAGCCTCAAGCGGGTGTTGCCCAGGTCCCTTGACACCAAGAGAGTGAACGGGAATAGGAATAGAGAGGCCCCTAGAGACTGCCGCCAGGGGCAGAGTCAGGCCCAGGTGGCTCCAGTTACTTGTCCCTCTTACCTTCTAATGCTCCTTTGCACATATAGGGGAAGATAGAGTTTGGGTGTCTCATCTGTACTTCACCTTCATCTTCAGTGTACTGCATTCTGCTCTCCCAAGAGAGCAGAGTCACGTTAGTAGCAAGAAAACCACCGCCTGTCACCTGCCTGTGAACCCTCACTCAATCCAAAGCCCCAACAGTCCCCAACATGGAGGGAAATGGAAGTAGGGAACAGCTCTCTGCCAGGCTGAGAGGCCAGGCCATCCTGTCTGATGCGAAGGCCCTTTTGAGGTTGGACAGGGGGTTCTGATCCTGCCTCGGGAGCCAACATTAGCCTTGAGCTGGCTTTTCCAGAAATGGAACTGGGGTGGATGTGCACTAAGAGCAGAACAAAGGGAACCCCCAACCACTGTTTTATTTATGTAACTACGATGCCAGTTTTTATAAGGCTGATTTAGAGTGAGCACTGATGAGCCCCTAATAGGCCACATGACGATTTGGGCTATCTTGGGATATGGGGGAGGGGAACCTTCCTTTCTGAAGTCTCAAGAGACCAATGAACCAGTTTCCTCTCACTTGGGCTCCACGCCTTATCTGCCACTCTCTAGGCTCCTGGTTAGCCTTTGGCCATGCACTGCCATGTCTGTAGAGTAAACGAGTTCACTCCCAGGCCAAGCAAAAGCACAGCGGAAGAGAGATGTATCTGTGCCCTTGACCCTTTTGCCTATGATAGAGGGCTGACATTAACAGTCCCTTTCTGGAGCAGAGACCTGGGCTCTGGGCCAGCAAGATGGAAGGGCCCATCTTTACCAGCTGGGGCTTGATCTCTCTTTCCACTGGCCACCTTTATTCATATGGAAATCTAAATGCCATTCAAAGACACACTGGTGCTTCATTGTTCTTTCCGCTGAAAAAACCGGAATGAGGTGGGTCCCAGCCACTATTGTAATTTTTAAGCCTGTTTTATTTGTACCTATAAATACTGTACAGTCAGAATATATGTGTATTTGTATGTGTGCGTGTAGATACTTATATACATCCATATGTGCACACACATATATGCACTCTCCTGAGTGTATTACAACCTCTGGGTGGGAGCAGGGTCTGGAAGGCCTCAAGGTAGGACACTTCTGATGAGAGCAGAGAGGTGGAGAGCAGGATACAGCAGGGACCTTCAGCAGAACAATAAAACATTGCTAGAGATGCATTCTGGCTCTGTGGTTGTCTTTCTGCTGAGCCAATGGGCTAGGGACTAGGGATGGGTTTACAACTCAGGCTCAGAGGTCAAAGGTGGTAAGCATTCACCTAGTCCTCTCCTGAGTCCTAGCTCAGAGAAGGCAGGTCACTGGAGGCATGACCTGGAAGGTTGTATCTCCTTCCCTGGCTCCTCCCTTCTCTCTGCTTCATTGGCTGCCCTGACCTGAGCAGCTTTACCTCTGCTATGCCCGCCTGCTGTGCCATTTTATGCCTTGGAGCCTACTGACCATGGATTATAACTGTGAGCCAAAATAAACCCCCCTCCTCTGAGGAGGGTGTTTGCATATTATGTCTCAACCATGAGAAAGTGAACAAGACAGGATCCACACTGAGATGCATTGTTAGATAACATAAAAACATTATAGTGTGTTTTTACACAAATGGAAAGGGTTACAACATCACTAGGGTATATAACCCTATGGGACCACCACTATATATATAGACCACCCATTGTTAACTGAAATGTTATGTGGTTCATGCCTGTACAAGCTTTGGAATTAAATCTGCATCCCTTCAGTGCTGTCAGTATCCCAGGTGAGTAGGTCGTGCTGTTTCATAGCATCCTGCGGTCAGTGGTACTTCCACCAGTGTGAACACATGGGGTCCTGTCGGTCCCATTCCCCTGTCATCTTCTATTATCCTTCTAGGTTCAGTTGTCCCTACATGCATTGGGCCTGTGCTCACTGCTGTCAATGGGGGGACATGGCTACCTTGGAAGGCAGTGAGGTAGAGCAGTGTGGATCAGGTAGCTCTTTGCCTTAGGGAAAGCTAAACAGAGGTGCCCCAGATATGTGTGTGGTCAAGAGATTGCATAAGAAGTGATGGGCTTGATGGACACCAATATGCAGCTCTGGCTGGTTTCAAAGAAGGCATCAGGGGCCTTCTGGCACAGGCACTGCCCCACCCTGTCCTGAAATGAGGCTGTGATGAGGCTGGGGTTCAGCATGCGGATAATGGGTGATATGAGAATGACCATTCATGAGGTGGTGATCACAAGGAGACAGAGTTATGAGGGGGCTCCTGGAAGTGTCAGAGAATTCTCCCAGCCTTTCAGCCCTGGACTTTACCATGCTGGACCAGCTACCAAGGATCAGGAAGCCCAGCTCAGGCCCCATTACAACAGGAGGGTATGGGGTGGTGATTAAGAACCTGGGCTCTACAATTTGTAATAGCCAGATCTTGGAAACAACCCAAATGCCTATCAACCAAGGAATGGATAAAAAAGATGTGGTCTTTTTATACAATGGAGTACTACTCAGCCATAAAGAAGAATAAACTGGAAACTTTTAAAGGTAAATGGGTGTAACTTGATACCATACTCATAAGTGAAATAAACCAGACACACATGTGTAAACATTGTATTGTCTCCCTAGTGTGGGAAGCTGAAAGAGTAAATAAGATCCAAAATCTACAATAGATATTGTAAAATGGGAAGAAACTTCAAAAGGAAAGAGAAACTGGGATGGGGAAAGGACAAAGAAGGAAGGGAAAAGCAAAAAAAAAAATATATATATATATATGTATATAAAGACAGTTAAGATAGTTATATTACTAATTTCTCTTAGTTCATTGAAAAAGGTTTGTGCTAATATTGTTTGGACAATTAAATGCTGATATCTTGTACTCTGAGTAACCAGTTTGGAGATAGCAATGCACAATGTATTAACCATTGTTACACTCCTATTACCTTGCTTTGAAATTTTTTTTTTCTCTTTAAAAAAAAAAGAACCTGGGCTCTGGAGATAGTAACTTGGTAACACCACTTACTGTCTCTAGTAACTTGGGTGGCCTCACAGCTAGTTAACCCAGCTGCCTGATAGCAGAGTGTGTGCACGTAATTATTCCGGTGGCTGCAGGCTTGTGTGAGTCTCAGCATCACCCAGAGGGCCTGCTATCACGTGGATTGCTGGGCCCGCCCCCAAGGTTTCTGACTCCGCGTGTCTGGATGGGAGCTGAGAACTTCCATTTCTGACAAGTTCCCAGGTGAGGCCAATGCCACTGGTTCAGGGACTATACTCCAAAACCCACTGATCCATAAAGTGAGGAGGCCAGTGATAATGACACAAGTTCCACTCAGTTGAATTTGAAGCAGATGTTTGAGCTCCCCCTCATTCCTATGCACAGATGCCGTACAGCAGGGATGCAAGGGCTCAAAGGCATTACCCCTTTCTAGTCATGTGGCTTACTTACCCTCTGCAAGCGTCGATTTCCTCACCTCTAAGATGGGGATAATGCTATCTGATAGGGAGGTTATGAATAGCCACCACTTACCAATTACTCACTAAGTGGCCCATCACCTTCATGCTATTTCTATTGTTAGCAATGATACACATCTTCCTTTGTCACACAGAACAGAGCCCACTGCTAGGTTTGGGCAGATGAGCTCGAAAAGGAAGTTCTGCAGGAGAGGAGGTCAGAAGGGGTGCCTGTTCTGGGACATCCTCCCTGGCCCCAAGCTGTATCACTCTTCAGTCTCCTCTTCTGGAGATTCTCTTTCCAAAACCTCCTCTGCTCAGACATTGATGGCTGTGTTTCATTTTAATAAGGCTGCCCACTCTCTTTCTAGAACACTACACAAGTCTCAAACTAGAGTTCTTATAGGAGCCAGGCAGGTAGCCCAGACAAGCAATGCATGCTGGTTAAAGACCATGGTGATTGGAGAATGCATGTCCCATCTAAAAGGGGCAGAAGCTATTCCCTTCTGGATAGGTAGAAAGGTGAATCTAGATCTAGACAGCTACATCTTCTGTTTTTTGCTAGGGAATCTACAAATCCAGATATTTATGTGAAATCTTTCCATTTTAAATGTTGGCAATTAAATAAAAACTTCTAAAGATAAAACACAACAAGCAAACCATGCAAATATGAATACCCACTGGTTTGCACCCTCTACTCTAGAACCATGTTTGCAAATGGGATGCTGCTCCTCAGACATAGCCAGGCATCCTGTCCCTGAGCCAGGCCCTGCATGGGGCCAGGGGCTTCCCAGTGCCACCCCGCACTCACAGCACAGGCTCCTGCTGGCCATGGCACGTGGACTGTACTCAGGCACAAAGCAGGAATGCACATGCTCCATGGAAAGGCTGCCCAGGGAGGTAGCACAGGCAATAACCCAAACACAGATGTGAAGCAGCAGATTCTTAAAGGAGGAGATGCTGTCTGTGTTGGGCTTACAAGTAAGCTCAGTGCTGTAACCATTAAAGTACACTGAAAGTATACAGAAAGCCTTTGTGAGGGCTGGGGCTGGTGGACAGAGGGGAAACATCAGCCCACAGCCAACAGGCTGCGGTAGCCTCCACAAGAGGGCACTGCTGCTCTGTGTGCCAGTGCAGACCCAGGGAGACAGGAATCTACTGGGACTCAAGCCCAGCCTCTGCCCCTGCCTCCAAGTCTTCTCAGTGTCCCCTGGTCTGTTCCTTTCCTTTTACAGTTCCTTCTCCTGTCCCCTCAGCTCTTCTCCAGCTCTTTCCTCTCTGCATCACAGAGCCCTTAAACTTCTGCCCCCTTCCCTCATCCTGCTCATTCTTTGGGGTGGGAAAACTCTCCAAGTGAAGACTTACTGTCATCTCTCAATTGCACAAACGAAGAGATGGAGGAGTGGACAAATGAAGATACTTGCTCAGGTCACTAGGAGGGAAGAGACAGTGCTGGGATGGAACCCATGTCTGTGGGGATCTAAGGGTGTTCTTTCTCAAAAAAAAAAAAAAAATACTGAATGTTTACTAGGTGCCAGGCACTTTTGTAGGATGCTATAGGCATAGAGAAGTGAACAAAATAGATGCAAGTTCCTACCTTTGTGGAGCTAGCATTCTAGAGGGAAGGAAAAAACATAGAAAGCCAATGATATAGTGTGTTTCAAGGTGATAAGTGCTTTGGAAAAAAAATAGAGTAAGAAAAGGGTGGGCAAAATAGAGTAAGAAATTCAAAGGTGAGCAGTTGTGACTCTCACTTTAATAGGATAATTACCTGCCTAAGGTGAAGATGGTGAAGACACGAGCCTTATGAAGACAGAGCATGTTAGGCCATGGAGGGCCAGATGTAAAGAAGACCATCACAGAGGACAGTGGCTGGGAGTCAGTGCTCCAGTGTGTCTCGATAAAGCTGGCACAGCTCACACAGGCCCACAACACAGATGATGGCTCTGTGCTCTCCCAACATACCCTGTGAGAGACATGGAAATAGAAGTACAAAGGAATTGTCTTCTTTTGCTCTAAAATTTGCTATGCAGGCCAGGCATGGTGGTATACACCTACAATCCCAGCACACTGGGAGGCTGAGGCAGGATGATCGCAAGTTCAAGCCTAGCTGAGAAACTTAGAGATTTAATGAGACCTTGTCTCAAAATAAAAATCAGAAAGGACTGTGGATGTAGCTTAGTGTGAAAACCTTTATTTCAGTTCCCAACACTGCCAATAAATAAATATTTAAAAAGTAAACTTTCTTCTAAAACTCATCCCTGGCTTTGTGGTTCAGTTTCGAGGAAGTATGATCAGGTCCCATGGATGAGGTGAAAGTAGGGAAGGTAGGTGTGAGGGCGGAAGGGCGGGTGTCAGAAGAAAAGTAGGGCTTGAAGTGTGACCTCCCCCTTTGTGCGGGTGGCTGTGCAGATTATTTTCTGCTTAGCATCTGCTGTGGTTTGAATATCATCCCCCATGCTCAAAGCTCATATGTTGGAGGCAATCCTCAAATTCATATGTTAATAGTATTTGAAAGTGGGGCCTTTGAGATATAATTAGGATTACATGAGGTTGAGAAAGTAGGGCTCCCACGATGACATTAGTGGCTTTATGAGAAGAGGAAGAGAGCCACTTGCTGTGTCTCACAAAGAGATGGCCTTTGCCATGTGATGATGTAGCAAGAAGGCCCCACCAGATGCTAGGCAGATAGTTTGTCAGTAAGCATTCTGTCCTGGTGACAAAATACCTGAGAAAATCAAATTAAAGTTTTATTTTGGCTCATGATTTCAAAAGTGTCAGTCTGTGATCACTTAGCCCTGTCACTTTGGGCCCGTGATAGCATAGCACATCATGGAGGGAGTGTGTGGCCGAGGAGATCTGTTCACCTTATGGTGACTAGGGGAAAAAAGAGAGAGAGAGGAAGCAGTGACCTAACATCTTTCTATTAGATGTCACCTCCTGAAGGTTCCACCACCTCCCAATAGTACATAGGCTGTCAACCAAGCCTTTAACCCATGGACGTTTGGGTGACTCCAATTCCAAGCTATAGCACTGGCACCATGCTCATAGGCTTTCTTGCCTCTAGAACTATGAGCCAAATAATGCTTTATTCTTTATAAACTACCCTGTCTCAGGTATTTTGTTATTGCAACACAAAATGGACCAAGATAGCAACCCAAAGCTCACCTAATTGATGTAGGAGATTAGGGCTGGGGCAAAATCAGTCAAACAGCTGGACAGAATTGGTCAATGTCATGAAACTCCGGGTGTATTTACAAGATCCAGGACAATGCTGCAGCTCCTGAGCACTGTATATGGAACCAATCAGAAAAGTGCTATTTTCAATTCTTCATTTACCTCTGGTGTGAAACCAAGCGAGTCTTTGATAGGGCAGTTTAGATCTGGCACGAAGTGAGTTTTTGATAGGACAACTGTTCCAATGGCTTGTTTGCATGAGGGAGAGAGCAATCCAGGAGTTCCAGACAGAAAAGACCCCTGTCCCTTATCCTCACTGCTTCTGTGCTTCTGTTTACTGGCTTGCTCTCACCCTGTAGAGTACACTTCCTTTTCACCTTTAATAAATGTACATCCCAGCTACATTTTCTGTGTGTCTTGTCCGATTCTTTGTTCAGAACACCAAGAACCTGGAAAGAATTCCCTTGGGAGCTATTCAACCGGTAACATTTTCTTGGTGGACCAGCCAGGAGGTAAGACGTCTTTGGGGAATTTTTTTTCCTTTTTCTCTCTTCTCTTCCCTGTTTTGTGTTTTGTTTTATTGTCACTTATTGTGGGCGCAAGTCAGACAAGAGCTGTCAATGCTAACCTCATTGCAAAACAGACCATTTTAGGCTCCACCAGGTGCAAGAAGCCTATGTGCCATGCAGGTCCTATGTGTGTGCAACCTAAAATTTACTATGTGTCTTTTGCTCCCACACTTTTGTTCTTCCCAATATGTTATTCAACTTTCTCATTCTTTTAGGGGGCGGGGAGGATAGGAATCAGTAACTTGGTCTGCTTGGGTAGCCACCTACCTCAGCTTACCCTTTTTTGTGCTTGCCATGATCAAAGTCTCATTTGTGTTTTTCTCTTAGATGGCCTTTTATCTCTAGCAATCCTGAGTCCCTTGCTTCAAGGTCCCATTTTTCCTAAAACCTCAGGGAGCTATCCCAATTCAGCTTTCCGCCATTTTCACAACTGTCCTTTGTGGACATCAGGATCTCTTACCCTTATAGATTAGACCTTCCTTCTAAATCTGATTAGATCCCTTCCCTGTTTCTTCTAACAGAAATTCAAATAATTTAGAAACATGTGTCTGGGGCCTGAATGGAGCAAAGGGAACAAACAAGGTCAGCCCAACTGGGTGTGAGTATGCAGAAGCAGAGCTGGAGTAATTTAGTCAATAGATAATAGACCCTATCTTTGTACTTGGAACTTTCCAAGCTGTATTTTTTTTTCTTAAATTCTGAAAAATAGGCTTCTATCTCTACTGCCTTAAACAATTACCAAAGTCTTTTATTCTTGAGATAAGTGGGAGGGATATTGTATCTCAAGCAGTTAGAGAGATGGGGGCTCCACCCTCTCCTTTATGCAGTCATAGTAGGCCACAAGAGTTCTAAGGAAGAAAAGAGGCACTGGTATGGGGGTGCTCTCAGAAGAACCCCAATATCCAATCAAAGAAGCTTAAACAGGGGACCATCCTACAGTATGCAGATGATATTCTAATCTGCAGCCCAACTTTGGAGCTATCCAACCATAGTACTATCTAAACTCACAATTTTCTAGCTAAAAGGGAATATAAACTCTCAAAGGAAAAGGCTCAGATTTCCCATCAGTGAGTCCAGTAACTGGGATACATTCTTACACCCAGCAAATGATCCAGGGACTATCTGGGGACTATGTAGGAACTGGATCCAGGCTATCTGTGACCTCAGGCCCCCTGCCACCAAACAACAGCTTCATTTCTTCCCGGGAATAGCTGGCTTCTGGTGAATTTAGATATCCAATTTTTGACCAAAGAAAAAGCCTTTACATGAGGCTATCAACAGTCCTGAGTCTGAGACAAAGTGAACAGACAAAAGTGACTGACAGTACTTTTCAAGAAATAAAACATGTTCTCACTCAGGCTCCAGCACTAGGAATGCCCAACTCAAGAAAACCCTTTTTTTTCTACATTTCATGAAAGAGAGGAATTGCATTGGGTGTCTTGACCCCACAGCTGAGACAGGAGCCTTGCCCAGTGGCATACTTAAAAAAAAAGTTAGAGTGGCTGCTGGATGGCCACCCTGCCTGAGAGCAATAGCAGCTACAGCAACGCTAACAGAAGAAGCCACAAAACTTTGGGACAAAAACCACAAGTCCTGACTACCCATCAGGTCAGGGCTATTCTTGAGACAAAAGGTTACTTGTGGTTGATGGGAATGGCTTACCAAGTGCCAGGTCATGCTTCTAGGGACCCTTGAGGTTACAAGAAAACTTTCACTACTCTTAATCCTGCCTCACTGATGCTTACTGGTGCAGAGGTTAGCCAGGCTTGTGAACAGGTGATTTCCCAGACCTATGCAAGCAGGCAGGACATCAGTGGCCTGTCCCCCCAAGACCAAGGAGGAAGAGTTTGCTGATAGAAGTAGTTTTGTACAAGAAGGACATCAAAAGGCAGGTTATGCAGTTGTCAGTTCCAAACCCCTTCTCCCAGAGACGTCCACTCAAAAAGCAGAGCTCATAGACCTTACTCAGGCACTGATATTAGGAAAAAGCAAGAAGCTAAATATTTACACAGATTCTAAATATGCCTTTCTGATGCTACATACCCATGCAGCAATCTGGAAAGAAAGGAGCTTGCTAACTAATAAATAATCACCTATAAAATATAAGGAAGAAATTCTACAACTCCTGAAGGCAGTCTATCTTCCCGGACTGGTTGCTGTCATTTATTGCAAAGGACAGCCAGGTGTGGAGGTGCACACCTGTAATCCCAGCACTTGGGGGGCTAAGGCAGGAGGATGGCCATGAGTTCGAGGCCAGCCTGGGCTACATAGTGAGTTTGAGGTCAGCCTGAACTACATGGTGAGACCCTGTCTCAAAAACAAAAACAAAGAAATAAAGCAATGGATACTAAAGAAACATGTTTAAAGTCTCCTTGGGATATTGAAAAGGCTAATAGGCAAAAAGGGTAGCCTTATAGACCCTCAAGAGCCTGGGAACATCTGGAAGACCTGAGGCTCCTCTTCAGAAAGCGAGACTCCAGTACTGTGATGGGGGCAGATAAGTGAATCATTAATGACTTGGAAACTTATTGAAACTTATTCCTAGTTCCCGAGAAACCATTAAAACCAGTCTATACTCTCCAGGAAGATCAGTGGGCCTTAGAACAAAGAAGAATTAAAAAAGGGCTTTGGCGGCATTTAGAAAACTAATTGTTCCTTCTATGAGGTTTTAGTTGTCCCATGGCATCCTACACCCTTACTAGAAACAGATTTACTAGTAAAATTGGGGACAGTTCAACTCTGGCAGAAGCTTTGAGAATAAAATACCATTTCCATTCAGCATGGAGACCTCAGTCCTCCAAAAAGGTTGAAAAGGCCAACCAGACACTAAAGTGAACTCTGGCAAACTTTGCTGAGAGACTTCTGAGTCTTAGCTCTGATTATTGCCAATAGCCCTCATAAGAATTCGATACACCCCCCAAACCAGGCTAAATATGAGCCCATTTGAGATGCTATATGGTTGGACTTCCTACCTTCTGACATGGTAGTGGGACTAGAGGCCACAAGAGTCTTACGGTATCTTATTAATCTGGGCCATGGAACATGGAAATAAAGCTCCTTAGAAAATTTCTCCCAAATAATAGCACAGAAAAATAATGACTCTAATTTCTGGATCTGCCATAGTCCACCTTTTAAAACAGGCCAGGAAATATTCTGACCTGCTGCTTCTCATACTTGGCCTCTGCCTCCTCAAACTAATGGTAAACTTTATCCATTCATGGCTTCAAATATCCACTTTCAAGCAATGATGCAGACTATGTCGCCCATGACTCTCTTGAAAATTCACCAAGCTTTCTCCCGTTGAACAGGCAGCTCAACAATTCTTTTTTTTTTTTTTTTTTTTTTTTGTCGGTAGCGGGGGTCGACCTCAGGACCTCGTGCGCCAACAGGCACCCGTGCCGCTGAGCGATATCACCGGCCCCTTTTTTCGTATGTGGGATCCAGGAGTCGAACTCGGGCCCTCGCGCTTGCCAGGCAGGCGCTTACACCCCTGAGCCATCTCACCGGCCCAGCTCAACAATTCTTGACACACAAGCTCTAACTCCTTTCTCATTGTCTTCAGACAGGTTTTTTCCAGCTCAGTTGCAGAGCCTCAACATTCCAAGGTAGTCAGAAAGCACGTAATCCCCAATAGGTAGGGCGCATAGCAGTGATGGCAAAACTTTTAGAGACTGAGTGCCCAAACTGCAACCTAAAATCCACTTATTTATCACAAAGTGCCAACACTGCAATTAAACTTGAATACAGGCTGGCCATGCAAAATCTCAGACGAGTCACCGCTAATGAATTGTGGCTTGTGACATCATCACCTATTGGTGCTACTCCTTTCCAACCATGTGCATGGTCCCTATGTGTGCTGCTATCCAATGCTCAGCTGCTGGGGCAATGCTGGGTGACTTGGCTCCTGTGCAGACAGAGCTCTGTGTGCCCACTCTGGCACATGTGCCACAGGTTTCCCACCACTGGCCTATAGCCTCTTTTCAGCAGGAAGCAACTATATGAAGAAAGAGCCTTCTACTCCCTCAGCATCTCATCATAGGATAAGGATTATAAGGATTATAAGAATTATATCTCTCAGGGGGAGACGAGGTAGGAGATTAGGGTTGGGGAAAAACTGGCTAAGCAACTGGGCAGATCTAGCCCTGCCACTCCTTAGCAGTGTGATCTTATGCAAGTTACTTTGCTTTCAGAACCTCAGTTTTCTCATCTGTAAAATGAGTGCAGGATGACCTACCTTGCTAGAGTGTTAAGAAGATCCTATAAAATGTGTGCGATGCACCTAGCACAGTGCCCAGCATAGCCATGGGCATGAAGTGAGCATGTAGTGACTGTTTATTGTGCTGGCTCACTCACTCCAGGCCCTTGCTCTAAAAGGTCTACCCCAGACTCGGTATGCCTTGCTTTACCTTGTCTAGTTTTCATATCCTCCAAACATCAGCCAGCCTTTCCTAACCAACCCACCCCTGAGCTCTGAAGCACTTTCCAAGTGGACATTTGCCGTATACAACTAACCTCAAGTATAAGCAAGGCTCCTGGCCTAGGCTATGCACATCAAGAACAGGGAGAAGTGACAGTCATCTCCTAGGGCCCAGAGCCAGCACAGGGTCTTATCTATCAAAATCATTGTCCAGAGAGCCCAGAAATCTCAGTGAGTGTGTGCTATACACAGTTTGGTATGTGTGTGCTGGAGCAGAAAGACAAATGAGAACATGATATGGGGGTTGTGGGGATGGATGAGGACACCAGAGCTCAAAGGGGACTAGGGAAGGGTGGGTGAGGGTGCCCAGGAGGAAGTGCATGGGTATTGAGTGTCTGCTGTATGCAGATGCCTTGTACTTTCCCACATAGGATGTCCTGTCAACCTAAAAAATTCCCCATGAGGTGTTATCATCCCCCATTTTCCAGATGGAGATATGGCAGTCTGAGAGGCAGGGACCTGGGACCTCAGCTCAAACTCTCAATCCTGTCTTCTTTCAGTGGCATCCCAGTGCAAAGGCAGCAGAGACTCTTACCTCCTGCTGGTGGTTTGGGGAGTGGGGGCAGATGAATGAGGGAACCAGGAGTGGCAAGTGAGAGCTGTTAACATGTGTTTGAGGCAGGGTGTTAAGGGAAAGACAGCTGAAGAGATGCAAAGCCATGATGAAATGCCACAGGGCTGTTTTCACGTACAGTATTCTACAGAGGCTGTCCTCCTCTTCCCCAATCCACCACACAGCTGGCTGGGAGTTGGCTTTCTCTCCCCTGCCTGTGGGATTCTGGCCATGGTCATGAAGGCCCTAGGGTGGCCCTGGGCTAACTGCAGCACTCCGAAGACAGGCAGGTGGTGATGAGCCTGGGATTGAGCAGAGTCCAGGGCTGCTTATGAACTTTCACGACCCTAGGTACTTTTGCTTTGGTGAATCCCTACCTCCATAAATAATATTAAAATTTTTATGATGACATTTAAATAAAGACAAATATTAGCCAGGCTGTATTATATACCGATTATATACTGATTGTTATTATAGTCATCTTTTCTTCTTTTTCTTTCTTCGTTTTTTAAGTCAGGGTCTCCCTATGTAGGTCAGGCTGGCCTTGAGCTCACTATGTAGTTCAGGCTGGCCTTGAGCTCACTATGTAGTTCAGGCTGGCCTCAAACTTGTGGAGATCTTCCTGGCTCAGCCTCTTGAGTGCCAGGACTACAGGTGTGCACCACCACACCTGGCCATCTTTCCTTCTGATGTTAAAATGAACACACATTCCTGGACCCTAGGTGCTGGGCATCCTATGCCTAATGATAACTGGGCCCTGACAGTGCCAGCAAAAGTGCAACAACATCATTGCCTAGGGGAGAAAGGGCCTGAAGCCGGGCGGCTGGAGGCTTGTCACTCCACTTTGGCTGCAGCTGGCACATGTGACTGCAGGAGCACTCCTTGCCTCCTTTGCCGGAGTGTAGACACTCCTTCTCATTTCTCAGCCCCATGGCTTCCAAACTTCCTAGTCCAGAGTTCCTGGGAGCAGGTTCCTGTCAGGGCTTCTAAAGGGCTCCTATGACCCTGGGCAATCTCGTTACAATCAAATGAGACCAATGTACAGCACAGAGCTCCTGATAGGGAAGGGTTTAAGCACAGCATAAGGAAGCTTGATGGGAGCCCCAGGGCTGCCAGCCTTTTTCTCCAAGAAAGGAGAGAAGGCTGAGGCTGGCGTTCTTCCAATCAGCACCCCCAGGGGTGTGGGGCAGCTGAAAGTGCTCCAGCTTGTCTATAGAGTAGAACACATTGTCCAGGTCATAGAAAACTACCAGTATAAACAAACGCTTGTGTTAGTTTTATGACAAGGGGCAGCAGAGGAGATGGGGAGAGGGGGGAGAGGGGTTAAGGAGTGGAGTGCTAAGAAGGGAGACAAGTTAAAGGCCCAGACCTTGTTCTCCTTAATCCCTCAATAGGATGGAAGTGGGGGATAGCCAGCTACAGCACCATAAAGTTGGGCACCTCACCAGCTGAGAACTTGGACTGCTGGGGATAAAGGAATGAAGAAGGGCAATAGGAGGTCCCTTACAAATAACTTCATGTTGCACAGGCTTCTTTGATCTAAGTCTCACAGCAGTCCCATGTGCCTAAGCTTTATAAGCCAGTGAAACTGATATTCAGGGAGGGCTAAAATGTGAGAAGAAACATAGGAGATTTGCCAAGTAGCAGAGAGGTTCAGAGGAGGACAAGATTTCATCCTAATACACTGGTGCGCAGGAACCATTGCTTCAAGATAACACTTGAGAGAAGGCTAGAAAAGTGGGCACAACTGCTAAAAGACAAAGGCAGTGTTGGGAAGATGGAGAGAGATGTCATGGAAATAAGTATGAGGTACATTTGGGAGTTGGGAGAGCACAGGTTCTAATCTGGTGAACTTAGGGAACTGGGTCAGCAGGAGAATACCGTGGAGGGAGACAAAGAAAGGAAATGAGTGGAGCGCAGAGACCCTACATGTCCAGAGAGAGACTTTGAATTTATTATTTTTTATTTATTTATTTATTTATTGAGGCAGGGTCTCACTATGTAGTTCAGATTGGCCTCAAACTCGCAGCAATCCTACTGACTCAGCCTCCCAAGTTCTGGGATTACAGGCGTGTGACACCACACCCGGTGAGACTTTGAATTTAATTCTCTAGGGCCTAGGCCATAGGGAGCTGCTGAAGGCTTTTGAGGAAGGAAAAGGCATGAAAATGTGATCCTACCAAAGAAACAAAATAAATCTCTGGTAGCTGTCCCTAAAGAACAGGAGCTCTGTGCAATGCAAGAGCCCTGGGTTCAAACTGCAGTAGTACACACACACACACGCACACACACACACACACACACACACAAAGGAGGTCTGTGGCTGGAGATGTAGGTCAGGGGTAGAATGCTTTTCTAGCATATGCAAGACCCTGGATTTGATATCTAGCACCGAAGAAAAATAATAATAATAAAAAAAAAAAACGAAAGAAATGGAGCCCTATGAATTGCCTGGCACACTTTTCAAAATAATCATATGAAAGGAGTTCAGTGAGTTATAAGAGTATACGTATAAGCAACTAAACTAAATCAGGAAAATGATGCATGAATAGAATGAAAATATTAACAAAGAGATATAAACCACATGCATGTATGAAAATGTCACTACAAAACTCATTACTTTGTATAATCTTTATGCATTAATTTAAAAAAGAGGAAAGATAAATTAAAAAAAATCAAATTCTTGAACTGAAGAATATGATAACTGATCTTTAAAATTTTATAGAGCTTTACCATCAGACTTGATCAAGTAAAAAAAGAAACAACAGCAGCAGAGAACGTGAAGATAGGTCATTTGGAATTATACAGATGAGCTAAATGAAAATGAGTAAAGAAAGCCTGCAGGACTTGTGGGACACCATCAAGTGAACCAACATACACCTCATGGAGAACAAAGAAACAGGCAGAAAGCTTATGTAAAGAAATAATGGTCAAAACCTTTCCAAGTCTGGGGAGGAAAGTAGACATCCAGATTCATGAAGTTCAAATGATCTCAAATAGGATGAAGGCAAAGAAATCTACTTTGGGGTACATTATAATCATATTGTCAGAATTGTGAGACAAAGAGAGAATTTTGAAAGCAGTAAAAGTGATTCATCAGGTGCAAGGAGTCTTGTTAAGATTATCAGTGGATTTCTGATCAGAAGAAAGAGTGATGAATACAAAACTGAAAAACATTGCTAACCCAAAATACTATAACCAGCAAAACTTCCCTTTCAAAATGAGGAAACAATACTTTCTCTGACAAACAAAAGTGGAGTGAGATTGTCTCCAGTAGACCAGCCTTATAAGAAATGCTAAACAGGTTTTAGAAATTAAAACGAATGGCTGATGATGCCACTCCTGGCCAAAGTCTCTGCTCATCCGTAACAGCACTTTCTTCAGTGATTTCTTGAAGTCTGTGGAGCTATTGAGCCTTAGTCCTTCCTGGAGGCCGCAGGATCTTCTGCATACAGACCTCTCTCCACCTTTGAAAGGGGGGCTAAGGCCTGGGGTGTACATGACAGCTAATGGGAAATCACCCCAGAACTTCCCTGCCCTGATTCCAGGAGAAACTTGCAGATCATTTGAGAATTGTGGAATGAATTAAGTTCATGAACTGAGGTATCTCTGTGCCAGGGGTTGTGTAAATTTGCTCAAGCAGTGAAACACCATCTGGAACAGAAGCTGAAATTGATTCTGTTGTACACAGAGACCCCAGCCCCTCCCATCATGGCTGCTAGGATCCAGGTGAACAGCATGGGAAGACACAAAAACTGGCCCCTTCCTTCCGCACTGCTGGGATCCAGGTGAACTGTGCGGGAAGACACAGAGATGGGCAGGAACATCAGCCACACAGTAAAACCCCCAGCCAGGGTGCACAGGATGGACAGGCAGGGCTAGTGGCATGAAATTGTCATAAGTAACAGTAACAATACGAGCCAACAGGTGGTAAATTAGGTGAACCAGCTTTGTGCTTGGGAACAAAGACACATGGAATAGAAGCAGGCAGGTGGGGCTTCCCCTTTTCTCTTTCTTTTTCTTTTTTCTTTTTTTTTTCTCTTTTCTAAACAGCTGGGGAGAAATCCAGCCACAGAAAACTAATTTCATCCCTCAAACTCAGAGACTAAGTTCAGATAATCCCTTACTTACTACTTCATTCTTTCTCTTCTGCCCTCTTCTCTAGTTTCCCAAAGCTTACATGATCAGCTTTTGTCCTCCCGCCTGGCTTCTACTTCCTTTTCAGTTATCTTTTTTTTTTAATTTTAAAGAGAAGAAAAAACAAAACAAATCAAAAAAAGAACAAATTTTCAAAACACCATAATATGAGGGTAACAATGGTTAATGCATTACGTATTATTATCTTTAAGTTAGTTATTCAGGATACCAGATATTAGCACCCAATTGTCCAAACATTATTGGCACAAACCTTACTCTTCAATGAACTAAGTAAAATTGGTAGTGTATCTATCTTAACCATCTTATATATATATACAATTTTTTCCCCTTTCCCTTCTTTCTTTTCCCTATTCCAGTCTCTCTTTCCTTTTGACCAGTTTTTTTTTTTATTCACCGTGTCTATTGTACATTTTGGATCTTATTTACTCTTTCAGTTTCTCATACTAGAGAGATAATACGATGCTTACACATGTGCTTCTGGTTTATTTCATTTATGAGTATTTTCTTGAGTTGCATCCATTTACCTATAAAAGTCTCCAGTTTATCCTTCTTTATGGCTGAATAGTACTCCATTGTATAAAAATACCACATCTTTCTTATCCATTCCTCAGTTGATGGGCATTTGGGTTGTTTCCAAGATCTGGCTATTACAAATTGTGCTGCTATAAACATGGGTGCACATATATCACTGTGGTACGATGTTTTTAATTCTTCCGGGAAGATGCCCAGAAGGGGAATAGCTGGGTCAAATGGGACCTCCAACCCTAGTTTTCTGAGGAATCTCCACACTGACTTCCACAGTGGCTGTACCAGTCGACACTCCCACCAACAGTGAAGAAGGGTTCCTTTTTCCCCACAGCCCCTCCAGCATTTGTTATTAGTTGATTTCTTAATAGTAGCCATTCTTTCTGGGGTGAGATGGTATCTCAGTGTTGTTTTAATTTGCATCTCTCGAATGACTAGTGATGTTGCACATTTTTTTGTATATTTATTTGCCATTAGTATTTCTTCATCTGAGAAATGTGTATTCATCTCAGATGCCCATTTTTGGAGTGGGTCTTTAAATTTGGGAAGTCTGATTTTTTTGAGTTCTTTATATGTTCTCAATAGTAATCCTTTGTCTGAGGAACAGCTGGCAAACATTTTTTCCCACGTTGTGGGTTGTCTCTTCACTCTGTTGGTGGTTTCTCTTGCTGTGCAAAAGCTTTTTAATAGGATGAGATCCCAGTTATTGATTCTTTTCTTTTTTTTTGTGGGTACCGGGGGGTCGACCTCAGGAACTCATGCACCAACAGGCACCCGTGCTGCTCAGCGATATCACCGGCCCCTTTTTCGTATGTGGGATCCGGGAGTTGAACTCGGGCCCTCGCACTTGCAAGGCAGGCACTTACGCCACTAAGCCATCTCACCGGCCCCAGTTATTGATTCTTTGAGATAGTTCCCGTGCGGTTGAGTTTTTATTCATAAAGTCTTTGCCTACACCAATGTCTTCAAGGGTTTTACCTATCCTACCTTCCAGCACATTTAATGTTTCTGTTTTAATATTTAGATCTCTGATCCATTTTGAATTTAGTTTAGTGCATGGTGAAAGATATGGGTCTAGTTTTAATCTTTGGCATGTGTAGAGCCAGTTTTTCCAGCACCATTTATTAAACAGGCTATCTTTCTTCCAGTGAATGTGTTTGGCACCTTTGTCAAAGATAAGGTGGCTTCTCCAAAAATGGGCATCTGAGATGAATACACATTTCTCAGATGAAGAAATACTAATGGCAAATAAATATACAAAAAAGTGTGCAACATCACTAGTCATTCGAGAGATGCAAATTAAAACAACACTGAGATACCATCTCACCCCAGAAAGAATGGCTATTGTCAAGAAATCAACTAATAACAAATGCTGGAGGGGCTGTGGGGAAAAAGCAACCCTTCTTCACTGTTGGTGGGAGTGTCGACTGGTACAGCCACTGTGGAAGTCAGTGTGGAGATTCCTCAGAAAACTAGGGTTGGAGGTCCCATTTGACCCAGCTATTCCCCTTCTGGGCATCTTCCCAGAAGAACTAAAAACATCGTACCACAGCGATATATGTGCACCCATGTTTATAGCAGCACAATTTGTAATAGCCAGATCTTGGAAACAACCCAAATGCCCATCAACTGAGGAATGGATAAGAAAGATGTGGTATTTTTATACAATGGAGTACTATTCAGCCATAAAGAAGGATAAACTGGAGACTTTTATAGGTAAATGGATGCAACTCGAGAAAATACTCATAAGTGAAATAAACCAGAAGCACATGTGTAAGCATCGTATTATCTCTCTAGTATGAGAAACTGAAAGAGTAAATAAGATCCAAAATGTACAATAGACATGGTGAATCAAAAAGAAACTGGTCAAAAGGAAAGAGAGACTGGAATAGGGAAAAGAAAGAAGGGAAAGGGAAAAAAAATTGTATATATATATATATAAGATGGTTAAGATAGATACACTACCAGTTTTACTTAGTTCATTGAAGAGTAAGGTTTGTGCCAATAATGTTTGGACAATTGAATGCTAATGTCTGGTGTCCTGAATAACTAACTTAAAGATAGTAATACGTAATGTATTAACCATTGTTACCCTCCTATTATGTTGGTTTGAAAATTTGTTCTTCTTTTGATTTGTTTTGTTTTTTCTTCTCTTTAAAATAAAAAAAAATTGGTAAAGATAAGGTGGCTTAGTATGTCTGGGGTTGTTTCAGCATCTTCTAATCTGTTCCATTGATATTCAGGTCTGTTTTTTTTTTCTGCCACTACCACACTGTTTTTATCACAGTAGCTTTATAGTATAATTTCAATTCGGGGATTGTGATGCCCCCTGCTTTGCCTTTGTTGCCCAGAATTGCCTTTGCTATTCTAGGTCTCTTCTGATTCCAAATGGATTTTAGGATTTTTTTCTCTAATTCTGTGAGATATGCTGTTGGAATTTTGATTGGAATTGCATTAAATCTGTATAACAATTTTGGAAGTATGGCTATTTTTACTATATTGGTTCTTCCTATCCAGGAGAAAGGGATATCTTTTCATTTTGTGATATCCTCTTCAATCTCCTTTTTCAGAGTACTGTAGTTTTCAGTGTATAGGTCTTTTACATCCTTTGTGAGGTTGATACCTAGGTATTTCATTTTTTGGATGTTATTGTGAAAGGTATTGTTTCCCTAATTTCTCTTTCAGTAAGTTTGTTATTTGTGTACAGGAAGGCTATTGACTTTGTATCCAGCTACACTACTGAATTTGCTTATTAAATCTAGCAGTTTTTTAGTGGAGTTTTTGGGGTCTTCTGTGTAGAGTATCATGTCATCTGCAAATAATGATAATTTAACTTCTTCCTTTCCAATCAATATTCCCTTTATTTCTTTCTCTTGTCTAATTGCTCTGGCTAAAGTTTCCAGAACTATGTTGAATAAGAGTGGGGACAGTGGACATCCTTGTCTTGTTCCTGATTTTAGAGGGAAGGCTTTCAGGTTTTGGCCATTTAGTATAATATTGGCTGTTGGTTTGTCATAGATAGCTTTCACCAGGTTGAGATAAAGACCCTCTATTCCAATTTTCTGTAGGGTTTTTATCATGAAAAGGTGCTGGACTTTGTCAAAAGCTTTTTCTGCATCTATTGAGATGATCATGTGATTTTTGTCTTTGGTTCTGTTAATATGGTGTATTACATTGATTGATTTATGTATGTTGAACCCTCCCTGCATCCCAGGGATGAATCCAACGTGGTCATGGTGTATAATCTTCTTGATGATTTGTTGGATTCTGTTTGCCAGTATCTTATTAAGGATTTTTGCATCTATGTTCATTAGGGAGATTGGCCTGTAGTTCTCTTTCTTAGTTGGGTCCTTCTCTGGTTTTGTTATCAGGGTAATGCTTGCTTCCAGGAATGAATTTGGGAGTATTGCTTCCCTTTCAATTTCATTAAAAAGTTGGAGAAGTAGTGGTGTTAGGTCTTCTCTAAATGTCTTGTAGAATTCGGCAGTGAATCCATCAGGGCCTGGGCTTTTCTTTGTAGGGAGGTATTTAATTACATCTTCAATTTCATTGGTTGATATTGGTTTATTTAGGATTTTTAAATCTTCTTGATTCAGCTTTGGTAATTCATACAAATCTAGGAATCTGTCTATTTCTTCTGCATTTTCCATCTTAGTAGAATATAGATTTTTAAAATAGGTATAGATGATCTTCTGGATTTCTGCAGGGTCTGTCGTGATATCACCCTTTTCATTTTCAATTGCATGGATTTGAGTCTTTAATTTTCTTTTTTAATAAGGTTGGATAAGGGTTTGTCAATCTTATTTATTCTTTCAAAGAACCAACTTTTTGCTTCATTGATTCTTTGTATTGTTTTTTTAGTCTCCAATACATTAATTTCTGCTCTGATCTTTATAATTTCCTCCCTTGTACGGGCTTTTGGCTTAACCTGGTCTTCTTTTTCTAGAAGTTCGAGGTTCGCCATTAAGTTGTTTATTTGCACTTGCTCTATTTTCCTAATATAAGTATTTAATGCTATAAATTTCCCTCTTAGGACTGCTTTCATTGTATCCCATAAGTTCCAGTATGTTGTACTGTCATTATCATTCAGTTGTAGAAATTGTCTAATTTCTTCTTTAATTTCATCTGTGACCCATTGGTTGTTCAGGTGGGTGCTATTTAATTTCCATGTGTTTAGGGAGTTTTTGTGATTTCTTTTGCCATTGATTTCCAATTTCATTGCACTATGGTCTGATAATATGCATGGGATAATTTCAATTCCTTTGCATTTACTTAAGCAGGTTTTATGAGCTAGTATGTGGTCTATTTTGGAGAATGTCCCATGTGCAGCTGAGAAGAATGTGTATTCTGATGTTGTGGGGTGGAACACTCTGTAGACATCTACTAAGTCCATTTGTTCAAAAGTTTGGTTCAGTTCTATTATTTCATTATTGATTTTCTGTCTAGTTGATCCTTCTTTTTGTGACAGTGGAGTATTGAGATCTCCCAATATAATTGTATTAGTGCTTATTTGATTTTTCATGTCCTTTAGTACTTGTTTTATATAGCTGGGTGCACTGGTATTTGATGCATATATATTTATGATCGTTATCTCTTCCTTTTGGATTGTTCCCTTTACAAGGATGTAATGACCGTCTTTATCTCTCTGAATCATTCTTGGCTTGAAATTCACTTTGTCTGCAAAAAGAATAGCTACCCCTGCTTTTTTCTGGGTTCCTGTGGCATGGAGTATTGTTTTCCATCCTTTGACTTTCAGTCTATGAATTTCTTTCTGAATTAAATGTGTTTCTTGTATGCAGCATATTGTTGGATCTTGCTTCTTGATCCATTTTGCCAGTCTGTGCCATTTGATTGGTGAATCGAGACCGTTAACATTGATGGTTAAAACTGATATGTATTGACTTATACTGGTCATGATATTTTCCTGTTGTTGGTTCCCACTCTTTGTTTGTTTTTCCCCTTTCCCGCTATTTAATTATCTGCCCTGCCTGGTGGATTCCTTCTGTTGGGGTTCCTATCTCTTTCTAGATTGTCCTTCAGAACATTTTGGAGTGCTGGTTTGGTGGTCATAAATTTTCTCAGATGTTCTTTGTCATGAAGGTATTTTATTTCTCCATCAATTTTGAAAGATAGTTTTGCGGGGTACATCAATCTGGGTTGAAAATTATTTTCCTTCAGAGCTTGAAATACATCATTCCAATCTCTTCTTGACTTGAGGGTTTGTGCTGAAAAGTCAGCTGTGATTCTGATGTGTTTTCCTTTATAAGTGATTTGTCTCTTCTCCCTAACAGCTTTTAAGATTCTGCCCTTCTGTTGAATTTCTGGGATCTTGACTATGATATGTCTGGCTGAATTTTTTTTTTTGATCATGTCTAGTTGGCATTCTAAAAGCTTCTTTTATATTGGGGTCAAATTCTTTTTCTCTTCCAGGGAAGTTCTCCGTGATAACGTCTTTGAACAAGGTTTTAATGTCATTGATGCTATCTCCTGCTTTTTCGTTTATTCCAATTATTCTTAAGTTGTTTATTTTTGAGTCATCTAGCAGGTGCTGAATTGATTTTTCATGGTCCCTTGCTGTTTTTAAGAATTCTTTCTTTTCATGATCACTAATTGCAAGCCTGTCTTCTATATCTGAGATCCTATCCTCACATTGGCTTAATCTGCTACAAATACTTTCAATGGAATTTTTGTTCTCTTGGATATCTGCTTGAATCTGCCTTATGGATTCCATTTCTTTCCTATGCTGAGCATTCATGGTTTCTATAATTTTCTTAAGCTCATCTATTTTTTTGTCTGTATCAGCTATAGTGTTCTTAAGCATGGTCTTCATTGTGGACATTATCTCTGCAGTTATCTGTGAAATTATTTCTGTTTTAATATTTTCCAGAGCCTCATTCAGTTGTTTTGTTGTTACCCCTTCAGATAGGCCAGGTGGGTGGCTTTCAGATTGTCCCACCTCGTTGCCCCTTAGGTTTGCCTTTGGTGAATTGGATGTGTGGGGTTGCATCTTGTTTAAGTGTCATCTCATTTTTTCTTTCTTTAATTTAATTCCTGGGGTGATGTTTTTAAATTGCCTATGGTAGGTTACTTTATTGCTAGTGTTCAAGATCTTTAGAAGATGACTACTTCTCTGCAGTATCTTCCAAGTGGAGCTTGCTTTTGGGTTTTGAGCTTTCTGCCAGAACCTACCTCTTCAATTCATTGGATATGAGAAGTTTCTACCTGTTTGGCCCAGTCCTTGATTCTTTGGTACTGTGCCACTGTATTTTCTGTGTCCCTTAGTCAATATCAATCATGAAATATCAGGAAGGAATGCTGTTTAGAACAATTATTTTACATTTGGCTATAATGGTAACTGAAGCATCAAACACAGCCTAGAAAATGACAGACTGAGCTAACCAGTTATTTACCACTTTTAGCCGTATAAAGTAGAGTTGCGGTTATATAACAAAATCTAAAACACACCAGAAAAATTATATGCAGTATTCAAGTCCTTAGTATGTCAATTTTTTCCCTCAGGAGTTTAAATTTAAAATGAGTTAAGGAGGAAATAGAGTATTGGGAGAAGAGGAAGGAATTAGATGTAAGGTTAGAGAATGAAGAGGGATCCTACTAACATTGGGACACTGGTGCAGAGGACTGGTGGGAAAAAGAGAAGGAAGGGATAAAAGGGATAAAAGGAAGAACAGATCACAACCACAATCACAAAGAGGTTAGAGGCGCTGTTTACACTCACATAAAAACCAGAGAGAATAATGAAGGAAAGAGCAAATGGACAAAGAGAAAAAAAAATGAAGACAAAAACAATAAAACAAACAGACAAAACAAAAATAAAACCCCACAAAAAAAAACCCTTCACCAGAACAAAAAACAAATGAGAGAGAAAAAAAGTAAAAAATAAAAAGAATCAGTTCCAGGTGTTAACTCTGCTCTAGGGAGGCACCGTGTCATGACAGAGTCCTGTTCCATGCAGGTCTGTCCCACCGTGGCGGCATGGTGAGCAGAAGCATGGACTTTCAGGCAGAGACCAGTCTCCTTCGCCTGCTGCTGTCAGCGCACTGCTCCACCCTGCCCGGAGCACGAGTTCCCAGCGCTGTTTTCGTGCCACTCTGATTTTCGCCACACCCCCCACAATGGCGCCAGGCCAGTTGCTCTCTGGTGCAGGACAGGTGTGGCTGAGAGACCAGTCTCGTTCACCTGCCATCCTCAGCGCACTTTCGTGAGCCTGAGAGGCACGGCTCTGCCCTGTCCGGAGTGCTAGTTCCCAGCTCTTTGTTTTCGTGCTGCGCTGATTTTTGCTGCACCCCCCACAATGGCGCCCAGCCAGTCGCTCTCTGGCGCGGGACAGCTGTGGCTGAGAGACACTCACCGCTGGCCAGTGCAGTTCTCCGCTGCTCCCCTGCCCCGCCGCTGTCTGGCGATCCTCTGTGGGGGCTCCCTGGGTGCCAGCTTTCACCATGTGTCCGCAGCTTTGAGCTTCTCTTGCGCGGCGATTCCTGGGATGGTAGAAGGTGTGCGCACGAGGTCTGCTCCTTCTTTGTTGAAAAGTACCCTTCACTGGTGCCGGGGGTCCCAAGCTGTACTTCAGAACTTTTCTGGGTCCCGGGGAGGCATCTCCCCCCCTGCTGTGCTCTCCCGGTCACTATATTCCCGTGGTCTAACAGCAACTTTTAGAGAGTTTCACTGCGTGCTTCTTACTCATCCGCCATCTTTCTTCCTCTCCAGTTATCTTTGTTTTATCCACTATCTTTCTTAAATCTCCCCACTGCAGGGTAAAACCACTCTACCAAGGGGAAACACTTTGCATACAAGCTCCCACTTTAAGATCAGTTCTGTAATATAATTGTAGATTCTGCTCCTATAGTTAAAGGTACAAAATTGATAGTTACCAGAGTTTGTCAGTGTCTAAACTGTGCTAGATGCTATTGTTATTGCTAATTATACTACCTTAGCTAGGATGTCATATCTGTTTTAATTAGTTGTTCTCACTTCTGTAACAATACTGGAAATTTCTGGGGTAATAACCTCTCCAATCCTCAGCACCAGAGACTGAGCCAAACAGATACCAACATCTCACTCTTAATTAATTAGAAAGGTAGGATTGTGGGACAGACACAAACCAAGAACCTGCTACACACAGAAGACATCCCCAAAGGACAAACTTTACCTAGAGAGGCCTCGATACTAGTGATATAGCTACCTACTACAAAAATTTACAAGAATCAACACAGAAAATAAAATAAAAACTTTTGAAATAGAAAATGACAAGACACATAAGGAAAATGCAACCTCAGGCCTCCAGAACAAGTCCAGGAGACAATGAGGTAGAGGAAAATGGAAGACACACACCTGACATTTCTGAAATAATAGCAACTGAAATAAAGAAACAAATCCATAATGCTACAGAGGAAATCACATCAGAAATGATCTCTCGGGTAAAAAAAGAAATGTCAACATTTATAAAAGAATTGCTCAGTAAATCTAGAGTAGAGTAGATAAAAAAATAGATGATGATAGGAAGAGGATGGAAACCATGAATGATCAATATAGGAAAGAAATAGAATGCATGAAATGGATTCAAACAGATATCCAGGAAATTAAAAATTCCATTGAAAGCTGGTAAAACCACTTGAATGAAACTGAAGACAGACTTTCAGACCTTGAAGACAGGATCGTGGCTAGCAATAATGAAAGGAAAGATCTCTTGAAAACAACAAGAGATCAGGATATAAAAATTCAACAACTGCAAGACAACACAAAGAAAAATAACATAAGAATAATTGGTGTCAATGAAAAAGCATGAGCCAACACAAATGACATAAAACAACTATTTGCAGAAGTAATAGCAGAAAATTTCCCAAGCATGGGAAAAAAAATCTGACATACAGATAAGTGAGGCATATAGAACTCCAATTAGCCTTAACCAATATAAATCTACACCCAGACATATAATAATCAAAATCCCAGAAATTCAGCACAAGAACAGAATATTAAAAGCTGTTAGAGAGAAGAAACAGATCACCTATAAAGAAAAGCCCATCAGAATCATGGCAGACTTCTCAACACAAACCCCTAAGTCAAGAAGAACTTGGAGTGAAGTATTTCAAGTCCTGAAAGGAAACAACTTCCAACCCAGATTGATGTATCCTGCAAAACTATCTTTCAAAATTGATGGAGAAATAAGATACTTCCATGACAAAGAGCAACTGAAGAAACTCATGATCACCAAACCAACAATACAAAGGGTACCAAAAGGTATTCTAGAATGAAATAAAAATGACCACAATTACAAGAACAACAGAAAAAAACCACTGAGCAGGGAAAGCAGTTAAATAGAAGGGAAAAGTAGAGAACCAACAGCAGGAAAATAACGTGACAAAGATAAGCCAATACATATCAGTTATAACCATCAATGTAAATGGCCTCAATTCACCTATCAAAAGAAACAGACTGGCAGAGTGTATCAAGAAACAAAATTCAACATTATGTTGTATGCAAGAAACACATTTAAATCAAAAAGAAATTCATAGACTGAAAGTCAAAGGATAGAAAACAATACTCCATGTGACAGGAAGCCAGAAAAAAGCAGGGGTAGCTATTCTGCCTGCAGACAATGTCAACTTCAAACCAAGAATGATCAAAAGAGGTAAAGAAAGTCACTACATACTTGTTAGGATAAAAATTGAAGAGGAAAAGATAACAATCATAAATATATATGCAACATATATGGGAGCACCCAACTATATAAGACAAATATTAATAGACACGAAAAATCAAATAAGCAGTAACACAACTGTAACAGGGGACTCTAATACCTTATTGTCACAAAGAGATAGATCAACTAGACAAAAAAATCAGCAAAGAAATAACAGAACTGAACCAAACTCTTGAACAAATGGATTTCATAAAAGTTTAGAGTGTTCCACCGCACAACATCAGAATACACATTCTTCTCAGCTGCAAATGGGATGTTTTCTAAAGTAGACCATATACCAGCCCATAGAACATGCTTAAGTAAATGCAAAGGAAATGGAATTATCCCATGCATATTATCTGACCATAGTGTAATGAAATTGGAAATTAAAGACAAAAGACTACAAAAACTTCATAAACACATGGAAATTAAATAACAACCTCCTGAGCAACCAATGGGCCACAGAGGAAATCCAACAATATCTGCAATCAAATGAAAATGCAAACACAACTTAGTGGAACCTGTGGGATGCAATGAAAGCAGTCCTAAGAGGGAAATTTATAGAGGTGAATTCTCACATCAGGAAAACAGAGTGAGCACAAATAAAAAACCTAATGCTGCACCTCAAGCTTCTAGAAAAAGAAGAGCAAGTCAAGCCCAAAGCTCATACAAGGGAGGAAATTATAAAGATCAGAGCAGAAATTAATGACATTGAGACTAAGAAAACAATACAAAGAATTAATGTATCGAAGAGTTGGTTCTTTGAAAGAATAAATAAAATTAATAAACCCCTAGCCAACTTTATCAAAAAAGGAAAGAAAAAACTCAAATTCATGCAATGAAGAATGAAAAGGGTGACATCACTACAGATCCTGTGGAAATTCAGAAGATCATCAATACCTACTTTGAAAATCTTTACTTGCATAGGATGGAAAACACAGAAGAAATGGACAGATTCCTAGAAATGTATGAATTACCAAAGCTGAATCAAGAAGATATAAAAATTTGAAAAAACCCAATATCAGTCAATGAAATTTAAAATGTAATTAAAAACTTACCAGCAAAGAAAAGCCCAGGTCCTGATGGATTCACAGCTGAATTCTAAAAGAAATTCAGAGAAGATTTAATGTCAGTACTCCTCCAACTCTCTAATGAAAATGAAAGGGAAGCAATCCTCCCTAATTCATTCCTGGAGGCAAGTATTACCCTGACACCAAAACCAGCGAAAGACCCAACCAAAGAAGAGAACTATAGGCCAATATCCCTAATGAACATAGATGCAAAAGTCCTCAATAAGATACTAGCAAACAGAATGCAGCAAATCATCAAGAAGATTATACACCATGACCAAGTGGGATTCATCCCAGGGATGCAGGGATGGTTCAACATATGAAAATCAATAAATGTAATACATCATATCAACAAAGCCAAAGACAAAAATCACATGATCATTTTAATAGATGCAGAAAAAGCTTTTGATAAAGTCCAACACTCATTCATGATAAAAACTCTACAGAATATCAGAATAGATGTTATGTACCTCAGTCTGATAAAAACCATCTATGATAAACCAACAGCCAACATTATACTAAATGGACAAAAGCTTTCACTCTAAAATCAGGAACAAGACAAGGATGTCCACTATCAGCACTCCTATTCAATATAGTTCTGGAAACATTAGCCAGAGCAATTAGACAACAGAGAGAAATAAAAGGAATAAGGATAGGAAAGGAAGACGTTAAATTATCATTCTTTGCAGAGGACATGATACTCTACATAGAAGACCCCAAAAATGCCACCAACAGACTTCTAGATATAATAAGCAATTTCAGTAGAGTAGCTGGATACAAAGTCAATACTCAAAAATTAATAGCATTCCTGTACATAAACAACAAACTTACTGAGAGACAAATTAGGGAAACTGCACTCTTCACAATAGCATCCAAAAAAATGAAATACTTAGGAATCAATCTAACAAAGTAGGTAAAAATCTATACATTGAACATTACAGTACTCTGAAAAAAGAGATCAAAGAGGAACTCAGGTAATGGAAGGATATCCCTTGATCATGGATAGGAAGAACCAACATTTTGAAAATGGCCATACTCCCAAAACCATTATACAGATTTAAAGCAATCCTGATCAAAATACCATTAGCATACCTCATAGATCTAGAGAAAACATTCCTAAAATTCATTTGGAAACACAAGAGACCTAGAATAGCAAAGGCAATCATGGGCAACAAAGGCAAGACAGGAAGCATCACAATCCCTGACTTGAAACTATACTACAAAGCTACTGTAATAAAATCAGCATGGCACTGGCAAAAAAATAGACCTGAGGATCAATGGAACAGATTAGAAGATGCAGACACAACTACAAACACACTCAGCTACCTTATCTTTGACAAGGGGGCCAAATATGTTCACTGGAAGAAAGATAGCTTCTTTAATAAATGGTGCTGGAAAAACTGGCTTTCCACATGCTGAAGACTGAAACTAGAACCCTGTCTATCACCATGCACTAAAGTAAAGTCAAAATGGATCAAAGATCTAAATATTAAGACAAAAACATTAAATCCACTGGAAGAGAAAGTAGGTAGAAATCTTGAAGACACATGGGTAGGCAGAGACTTCATGAACAAAACTCATAGTACATGGGAAGTACTTGAAAGAATCAACAACTGGGTTCTCATCTTATTAAAAAGTTTTTGCACATCAAAAGAAATCATGAACAGAGTGAAAAGAAAACCCCCAGAGTGGGAAAATCTTTTAGCCAATTGTTCCTCAGACAAAGGACTTCTATCTAGAATATATAAAGAATTGAAAAAATCAGGCCCTCCAAATTCAAAGACCCAATCCAAAAATGGGCATCTGAGATGAATACACACTTCTCAGATGAAGAAATACAAATGAAAAATAAATATATGAAAAAATGTTCAACATCATTGGTCATTCAAGAAGTGCAAATTAAAACAACACTGAGATTCTGTCTTACTCCAGAAAGAATAGCTATCATCCAGAAATCAACCAATAAAAAATGCTGGTGGGACTGTGGGGAAAAAGGAACCCTTCTCCACTTTTGGTAGGAGTGTAGTCTGGTACAACCACTGTGGAAATCAGTGTGGAGACCCCTCAAAAAACTGGGATTAGAGGTCCTATTTGACCCTGCTATTCCCCTTCTGGGTATTTTCCCAGAAGAATTAAAAACATCATACCACAGCGATATATGTGCACCCATGTTTATAGCTGCACAATTTGTAAGCACTAAATCTTGGAAACAACCCAAATGCCCATCAACTGAGGAATGGATAAAAAAGATGTGGTATTTTTATACCATGGAATACTACTCAGCTATAAAGGATATTCTCAAGGCTTTTATAGGCAAATGGATGCAACTAGAGACCATACTCTTAAGTGAAATAAATCAGACTTGCATGTGTAAACATCGTATTGTCTCTCTAGTGTAAGCTGAAAGAGTAAATAAGACCCAAAATCTATAATAGATATTGTGAAAGGGAAAGAAACTTCCCAAGAGCAAAGAACAACTGGGATGTGGGAAAGGAGAAAAGAAGGAAGGGAAAAGAATATATATATTTGATAGCTAAGATAATTATACTACTAATTTTTTTTAGTTCATTGAAAAGAACAGTTTGTGTTTATATTGTTTGATGACTTTTTCATGCCTGTATCTTATAATCTGAGCAACTACTTTGAAGATAACAATATGCAATGTATTAATCATTGCTAATTTCCTATTATCTTTTTTTTGAAATCTTTCATTGTTTTTACTGTTTTTTCTCTTTAAAATAAAAAATAAAATTAAAACAAATGGTACTGAGTAGCAAAATGAAAGCATATAAACAAACTCATTACATACAGGCAAATACAGAGACAAGCACAAAATATTGTAACGCAGTAATGGTAGTGTATAAATCATCAATAAATGTAGTATAAAAGTTTAAAAATAAAAGTATTAAGAAAACTATAACTACTGTTATGGCTTGTATCTAGGTGTCCTCCCAAAGCCTCATGCAGTCATAGGTGGGGCTTTTCAGAAGTGGCTGGATCTAGAGTATGTGACACTTGGATCAAAGATGTGATGCTGGGATTGATTCATGGTGCAATGCCATTAAGGCTGCCTCATTAAGGTTGCCTGATTAAGGCCTCACTCTTGGTGTGAGTGCTACTTGCCTTAAGTGTAGGTAGCCTGGATAGAATATAAGGGACTGAAAGAGGGTTGCTGCTTGTCACTTGTAGCTTGCTGATTGTTGGCTTTTTCCTTCTGCCTGCCATTATCTGTTTCTCCTCTGTGATGCCCCTCTGCCATGCCACCCTGCCTTGGGGCCAGCCAAGGCATGTGCCACCACATCTGGCAAGACTTTGAATTTAATTCTCTAGGGCCTAGGCCATAGGGAGTTGCTGAAGTCTTTTGAGGAAGGAAAAGGCATGCAAATGTGATCCTACCAAAGGAACAAAATAAATCTCTGGTAGCTGTCCCTAAAGAACAAGAGTTCCATGCAATGCAAAGGCCCAGGTTTCAACCCACAGTAGTACACACACACACCTCTATAAACTATGAGCCAAATAAACCTTTCCTCTTAGGGTGTCGGGTATTTTGTCTCAGCAGTGAGAAAAGCAACTAAGACAACTACAAAGCATATTAACGGATAAATAATACAAAAAGATGTGAATTCTGACATAAATAATATGCAATAAGCATATATGAATGCAAAGTAAATGTATATATTCATTTGAAGTTATTACTGGCTTAACATAGACTTATAACTACTTAGAGGCTAATTAATACATGCCTCATGGTAATCACACACACAGGTACACATGTACGTGTGCACACAGACACACACAAAACTAAAAGACACAAAGAAGCCAGGAGTGGTGGTGCACACCTGTAATCCCAGCACTGTGGAAGACTGAGCCTGCTGGATTGCTTGTTTGAGCTCTGTCTTGGCAACTTAGTGACTGTCTCAAAAATAAAAAATAAAAATGGCTGGGACTGTAGCCCAGTGCAAATGCCCTGGGTTCAATCCCCAATACTGAAAAAAAGGTACAGAAAAAGAAAAAGGAATGAACATCACTACAAAAAGTCAATAAAAACACAAAGGAAGAGAGTAAGAGAGGAAAAAAGAAGGCAGAAAACAATGAACAAAATGGCAATAACAATTATACACTAAGTATAACAATTACACTTCAATGAACCTGTTTTTAAAAATCAAAACAAAGAATTCCTTGGCAATTTCTGCGCTGTGGGCCATAAGGTGGAAAGGGTGACTACCCCTGAGTGGGGCAAAGCAGGTGCTACAGTGGAAAGACTCCTCCCCATTGCCCCTTTGTGTTTTGAAATGCAGAAAGCTGGGGAGATGCCTGAGTGCCCTTGGTATGAATGCTTAAGCATAATAAAGGAGTGCACATCCTGAAACGGTGACAAGCCCAGCACAGGTTGTGAAGGCTCTTTAGCTCCCAGTAAGGAAATGTTCTGGGTTAGAGACCCATTCTTACTGAGACTGCGCTCCAGACACTGCCTTTCCCGTGCTGACTGCTGTAGTTTGAACTATGGTGTCCCCTCCTAAATTCATGTTAAAACCTAATCCCCAGTGCAACAGTAATAAGAGTTGTGGCTCTGAGAGGGGATGGAGTCGGGGGGGGGGCTCTGCCCTCTTTAGTGGGATTAGACCCTTGGGAAAGGGTTCAGGTTCAAAGGGAATACGTTCTTCCCCTTGCATCCCTTCTGTCATGTCAGGGCATGGCGCTCATCCTCTCTGGAGAATGCAGCACCAAAGCGCCATCTCAGATGTAGAGAACAGCCTTCACCAGACAGCAGCCTGCCGGCATCCTAATTTTGAACTTCCCAGCCTCCAGACTGTGAGAGATAAACTTCTATTGTTTATAGTTAATCAGTTTGGGGTATTTTGTTATAGCAGTACACACTAAGATACCTGTTGAGTGCCTTTCTTAACTTTCCTTCATCTCCAGTGCACTTTCAGAAAGAAGGAAGCCACTCATAGCCACCTAATATAGGAGAGGTCTTGAGAGCTGTGTGGCAAGTGAGCAGATACAACATGGCAGCTGTGGGGGTGAGAAGACCCAAAGGGCTAGAGCAGAGTCAGAGGCCTGGGTAGACACAGGGCCATTATCTGGGCCATAAGTATTTTGGAAGGCCCAGGAGGGCTTGCTTGAGTAGAACAGCAACCTCTAGAGTGAATTTTACCCAACAGAGATGCATGTGGTAAATTCTAGTTAGCTGTAAAAGGTGCTGACCTATTTCTCTGGTGAGTCCTTTTGTGAAACATTAGTTTTCCCAAAAACTCCATTTGCCCTAAAGTGTCCTATTGCCCTCTTATAAGACCAAATCCTCTAAAAGGGCCAGCCAGCTCACCAGGGCCCAAGGCTTCTGGTGCACAGGTGACAGTGGGAATTGTTTTGTGTAGCACATTTACTCAATGGATACATATCTCCTTAGCCCAAGAGTGATGGCTAGAGCCTTGGTCATCTTTGTTAAGGAAAGACTTGGTAAGATATAGGCTAAGGAGAGGTGATGAATGGATGTCTCTCCAGGTCTGGCCAGTGGATCACTGGGATCAGAGAAAAGTGTGACTCTTGCATACAGGGTCTTTTACAACTGGGGGCTTGTTGTGTCCAGCACAGCTCTTGAGACTCCTGAGGGGGGATGGTGGAGGATGAAGAAAACAAGAGTCAAGATGCAGAATGTGGAGGTCAGGTGGAGCCTCCTCTCCTAGTGAGAGAGGAAGAACTGCCCAATGACTGCAGCGTGTTTATGTATACACTTGGGAGGTTATTGTCACTTGAAACCCCCCTGCCTAGCAACTTAATTGCTTGGCTTGCCTTGGGTGCCTCGCATTTTCAGAGCTAGAACAGCTTGTTTGCATGGCTCACCTTGGGTGCTCCATGTTCTCGGGCTGGCCTTGCTTTAGCCTCACATGTGTGATCAATCTCCAGCTTCAGCCACTGGGCACAGAGGCTGAACATCCCCCACCCATGACTGATAACCAGTGGCCAGCAAGCTTGAGCTTCAAAGAAAATATCAAGGCCCCTTCCAACTTGAGTTTTTCTGGGCTTGGTGCCATTCTACCAATAGCTATTGGTTCTTCCGTAAATGGCCCCCATCTGACCCCTTCCCAGCTAAAAAGCTGAGCACTCCCACTTTTCTTTGATTCCAAAAGTCTCATCCCCATCCCTACTCACCACTCACCAGCCACAGGCCCCATACAGGAAACCTGGTGCTCACAGGTTCTTAGTTCTAACACATCTCTGAAGGTCTTAGAGGGGCTGGGCATGGTGGTGCATGGCTGTAATCCCCGCACTTGGGATGCTGAGGCAGGAGGATAGCTGCAAGCTTGAGGCCAGACTGGGCTACATAGTGAGTTCAAGGCCAGCCTGTACTATATAGTGAGACCTTATCTTAAACAAAAAATAAAAAATAAAAGGAATGAAAGTCTTAGGGGGAATGGAAGGGATCAAGTTGTATAAAGGAAAATGTGAACAGAAAAATGTGCTGGGGTATTTGATAGTGTGACAGGAGAGACGGGCCTGAGGCTTCCTAGGAGGTACTTGTTATTCTTTTTTCTTCTGCAGCTTCCCCAAGTGGCTTGCAGCCAGTCACAGCTATATCAGACACTGCCAGGATGTGCCTCACTGACACAGGGCCTAGCACTTTGTAGGTGTCACTGTTTGTTCAATGAACAGACACTACGGCAAGTTGGTGGGCACATATGAGGGGACCAACTGCTGGTTTCTCATCACTGGTGAAGTGTGTGCATTTCAAAGGGGTCCCCTTGTGGCCAGGAGATAGACAATAGATAGAAAGGATAGGGACTTGAGTAAACTGAGATAAATTCTAGGAAAATTGGAACACAAGGGGAAGAGGCTCACTGAAGCATGACCTGAGAAGCTAGATGGCAGGGGAGCAGGGAAAGTCTGTTCTCTTGACTTCAGAGGCCTAGATAAAAATGGCAACCATGTTGTTTCAAAGGGCAAGGACCTGGGTAAACTGAATTATGCCCAGGAAAGTTAAGATGCAGTGAAAGTCTGCTCCCTTGACATCAGAGGCCTAGCTAAAAGTGGCAACCTCATTGTTTCATTTTCACGTACCCACCAAAATAGCTCAATAGCTCACCAAAGTCTGTATATAAAAACTACATGAACTTGGGTGCCTCCATGGTGTCTTGCCTTGGCGCCCATGTTGGTTAGTGGGAGCTTTTCTTTGTTCTTTCTAATGAAATATACTTGGTTTGTTTCTCACTGCTGTGTCTGTGGACTTCATACTTTGTGGTCTTCAGGACAAGACCCAGGGTGAGGGGATTGGTTGCACCATGAAGATAAAGTGTTTCACCAAGGATAATTCTATAATGATAGAAATTTCAGGGCCTGTGGCAGTTAAGAGCCATTCTTTTGGAACAACTGTATTACCAGGTAGTCTCTTTCTAGAGGTGGTTTCCAGGTTCTTTCCATCTCAAGCAAAGTTGAACGAAACAAGCAAAAATGGTGGCAAAGTTCATTTGAGGTAAAAGTAAAGGGTAAGGCAGAAACTGGCTCTGCAGAGCAAGCCTGGGCTGAGTAAAAGACGAGAAAATAAAAACCAAAATTAAAAATATAAAACAAAAGTACACCCTGGAGGTACAAGGTGCATTACCATGAACAAAGCCATGATAGCAAGCACTTCATGGCATCTGTATCCTTTTATTCCTTCCATACATTGTGGGAACTTGCAAGAAGTCCACAAATGGTGCCCTGAGAATTATTTGGTGTGTGTGTCCCAGGATCTTGTAATTAACGGGTCACGCAGTCAGCCTTGCTTTGCCCTACCTTCCCATCTTGAGTAGTTCTTTAAAACCCCTAAAGTCATATTCCAGTTCCCAGGCTCACATTCTGTAGCCAAAGTTCATTTATTTGATATGTATTTATTGAGCACTTACTGTACATCAGGATCTGTACCAAGTGTCAAGGTTTAGCCCTCAAGGAAACCCATGCAAATCTTAATGTTGAACTTTTTTTCTAGTTTCTATCTTTTCACTTTTCATAACTCTGAAAGTCAGAAGGAAGGAAAAGGAAATAGACCAGAGAGGTGAGAGGTGCATCATGGATATGGAAATAGGCCAGGGGCCAGGACACCTCGGTGCCTTCTATGGAGGTAGGTGAGCCCCAGGTCTTTACCTCCTGTTCAGCCCCAAGGAGGTGCCGACAGAAGCTCACATGCAAGCCCAGTGGAGTAGAACCTGACCCTTGACATGCATCCTGAGGGCCAAATAGAGGTCACATGGCCTAAGGGTTGGCCCACCTGAGCTTTGCCATGAGCATTCCTAAATTAACATGCCACCCTGTCTCATGTTGCCCCCCTCCCCTTGTATGTGGGCTGCAGCCTCCCTCACTGCCAATGAACTGGGAGTGGCTATACTTACCAAAGCTGCATAGAGTAGCTCATGTAATATACACCATCTCAAGTCCATTAGCTTGACACATAGAATCTGGGGCATTCGGAGGAATTCCTGACAAAAGCCAGCATATACTTGCTTTTCTCTCTCATTCTCTCTTTCTTTCTATCCCTCTCTTTCCTAACCCCTCTTTCTCCTTTCTTTCCTACTTTCTTTCCCCTCTGTCCATTCAGCACTCAACAGGATCTGGCAGGCCCTGTGCTGGTCTCTGGGCCCAGAGTTAAATAAGGGCCAGAACCTGCCTACAAGGTACTCAATATTCCATGAAGAAAAAATGTAGTTTCCGTACATGTTGGAAATGGACAAGCTAGAGAAAGGCACAGGGTGCTAGGGGAACACACACCTGAGTCTAGCCTGGAGAAAGAGGGATGGGTAGTGGGTAGGCTTCCAGGAGAAAGTATAGTCTGACAGTCTTGAAAGGTAAGTAGTAATTTGCCAGGCAATATGGAGGGACAAGGAAGGTATTCTATTTGGGGGAACAGCATGAGTGAAGATGAGGGGCTGGAGGCGCCTGCAGGTGCCAGGTCCTAGAGTCACATATAGCATGTTGAGCCAGTGTTTCCCAAACTGAGTCTTGCTGAACACTATGTTCTAGGAAACGATGAGCTATAAGGTCTGATGTCAAAGAAGTGGGGTAATAGGCTTCTTTTAGGGTGGCTCCTCTTCTTTGTGCCCCATACACATTAACATGGTTGAGATGCTCATATGCCTTCCAATAAAGACACTTGTAGTCAGGGTTTGCAAGGGAATAAATTTAATACAAGAACACATAATTTATAGGATTATTTTTAGTATTCACCCAAAAGTCAAATACAGAAGAGTTCAAGAGTTCTATCCACACACTAGAGACCCAAAGAATCCAGCTGAGGACCTGAATCCCATGGCAGTGAACTGCACGAGTCCAGCTGAAGACCTAGAGCCCATGGCAATATCCTCCACAAGTCCAGCTGGAGGGCTAGAGCCCACAACAATGGCTCGTGCAAGTCTGTATCAAAGATCTGCACTGGGAAGGCCCAAAGGTCAGTGGTTGAAGCTAGAAAGTCTGCTCCAGTGAGATGAAGGATCTGTGCCAGCGGGCTGAGGCATCCGCACTGGAGCCAGGAAGCGATGCTCGAGGTAAGGACCAGAGCTCCTGCCCAGGACACCAGTGTGCTGGCACTGGAGGAGGCTGAGTTCCTGGTCTCTCTCCTTCTGGTAAGGACCAGAAGAGAACCACAGCCATCCTCAGCAACAATGAGGACCCGAGTTCTTCCAAAGATGAGAACAGATGAGTTCATATCAGGAAAACCAGTGTGACAAGCTTCTCCAGGGGAATCAACAGCACACCATCTTCCCCTCCAGTTCTCTTTTTATGCTATTAGCAACAGTCCTCAGCTGGGCCATCCACACCAAGAACCATGCTGATTCAGTTCAGCTGGGTGTTACAAGTTACCCATTGGTTAATCCACCACAACCCCTATTTTTCTTTGTTGGGCTGAGTAATGCCCTAACTTATTTTCTCTTAGAACTCCCCCTTTTTTCACCTGACCATAGAGTTTGGGAAATGTTGCCACTAATATCAGAAAGGAGTTTTAGACAGACAGTGATGAAGTTGGGCCTGTGTTTCAGAAGGATCCCTCTGTACACCATGTAAGTTGGGGATGGGAAGGAGAGAAGAGCAATAAGCAGGGGAGAGAGTGCTGCTGTTGTCCAGACAAGAGAAATGAGAGTCTTGCTTATAGCAAAAATGCAGCATCAATGGCAGTGATGATGTAGCCACATTCATTTCTGAACTCGGTTTAGTCAATGCACCCTGAAGCCTGGCCACACCCCAGACTGAGCTTACTTATGCTGCCCAGTCCCACTGTGGATTTGGTCTCTGCATTTTCCTGGGCCTGGTTCCTCCAGACTGCCCAGGACACCAGTGTGCTGGCACTGGAGGAGGCTGGGTTCCTGGTCTCTCTCCACCCTGAAGCCTTGAAAGGCTGGGATCTCATGAAGCCCACAGTTCTCAATTCATTTCTCCCTAATGGGACTTGCAGCTGGGGTGGGCCTGGCCCCAGTCTTCCTTCCCTGTTAAGAAGAATTTTTATGCCTTTCTACTAGCGGGACCTTGTTGGAAACCTGGACTAATGGTAGTGATGAAATGATGACATGGACTGGGGAGTGTTCTGGGCTAGAAGGAGATGTAAATAGTAGCTCTTCTCCCTATAAATCAGCTTTGTTTCTTCATCCCAGTAAAGGTCAGTGTCATAGCTGGACACCTACTGCATGACCATTTCTGTGGGCAATGCTGATGGGCACCCATGCCACATAGACACATGCAGTGTAGGCTGAAAAATGCTCCCAGGCCAGACTATTATTGAACAAAAGGAAGGGAATAAGGGTAGGGAGTAGGAAGGTATAAGGGAGGATAATGGTGGGATGGATATGATCAAAATATGCTACATACTTTTATGAAAATGCCACATTGAAATTCAATATTTTGTAAAATTATTAGGCATCAATAAAAAATGAATTTTGGAGAAAGGCCCCTAGGCCCTACAGAGACCTGGGTTGGCCCAAATGTTCATAAAAGGGAGCATGTAGCCAATGACCCTCATATATACTCAGGCTTGTGCACACAAACACATGGATATGTGACATTGTGACCTGGTTGCTTTGATTCATTCATTTGGACACTGGGAACATTGTGTTCTGATTCTTTTAATGGGATGGCTTTGACACAAAGAGATTTTAATAAGGCCTAAACAAGGTTTAAACCATTAAACTCTCAGCTTAAAAAATGAGTATTATCCTGTACTTTTTAAAAAGGACATCTTCACCTCACCACTTAACTTCCTTCTATTGCTGACCTGAGTTCTGATGGGGACTGGTGAGACTCAGGAATGAGGAACAGTCAGGGGTGTCAGATGAGCCCATCACCAGACAATAAAAACAGTGATTTTAAGTTGGAACACAGATATCTGGGCACAGTGTGTGCAGTGTCACCAGAAGAGTGGTCCTCAAGATGTTCTCAGTGGTAAGATGTGCTGTAGAATGGTCACGCAAAGATATAGGGCACAGAGTCACGTGTCCTCACAGTGGCACAGAGAACCACCTCAGGCACAAAGGCACACAGGTACACAGAGATGCATGTGCCTGCATAGACCTTCAGCTTTACTCAATGCACTGATTTGTATGTTAACCTCATCCAAAAACACCCTCACAGACATACCCAGAACAATGTTTGAGCAAATATCTGGGTACCCTGTGGCCCAGTAAATTGAACATATAAGATCCACTATTCCACCTGGGAAGAGGGCAAAGGTGATCCTGAGGCTTCCTTCCTGTTGGGAGCCACTAACTACATGTTTGGTCCCCTGCAACCCACTTTTGCACTGACTTCGCTCTCTGGATTGAGTCAAAGAGGTGGAACCACCCACTGTGACCCACTAGAGTGGAGACAGGAGACAGGAGGGCTGAGGGAAGGAGCTAGGTAGCCTCTAAGCAGATTCTCTCCTCCTCAGCGTGAGACTTTCTATGTGCCAAGAGGCTTCACAGGCCTGGAGCTTCACTGGGGACTTGTGGACAGGACCTTGACTGTTCTCCCTTGATACCACCCTCGGAGTAAGGGAGATCAGTAGAATATCATTTATTTGGAACCTGTGCACTGGAGGCATCACAATACTAAAAGACTTGTTCTAAAAGTTCTAAAACACAGAAACATTGTTTCTTAAGAAGCAACCATTACCATCATAATATCATCATCATCATCATCATCATCATCATCATCATCATCCAGTGATGATGTTTTGCACAATGCAGCTCATCACAAGATGATGGTGTATAATGTTGGTTGAGGTCACTTTTGGACTAAACATAGACAATATTTTTCCAATATGGCAATATGGACAAAATACTATGGATGGTACTGGAGCCCAGTGATACCACAAAGGCAGGTTCACTGGCAATACATATTTAGTAGTGACAGTGATGGGTTCTTTATGTGTATTCATGGTTAACAAAAATTATGCTTATATAAATGCATGATAAAATGTCCCTTTTTGAATAAACATCCCCCACTCTGGAAATATTGTTAATCCAGAAAAGGAAAGATACCAGCATCTCCAGATAAAAGATCCTTTACAGTATTGCTATGTCCATTTTTAGATGATGAAACATAGACACTGAGGGATTAGGGAAGTGGCCTGAGTTATACAGCTGCAAAGCGGGGGAGAAGGGAATTAAACCTCACACTTGCCAACCTCAAGTTTTCATGTGACTGATGGGGGCCTGAGATAGAGAAAAGAGGTGGTACATTTGGGTGACAAAGTGGATCACTCCTGCTTCCCCCAGAAACCATTTTCTGTGTGTAGCACTTTCTAATTGGTAGATGTGCAAGCTCCTCTTGGACTCTTGGGATTTGATGAAATGTGCCCCTTTGTAAGGTAGCTTCTGGAGTGGGAGAGAAGAGAATGGAGGGATTGACCTCTGGAGGGGAATAAAGAGACACCCTTGTCAGTCCATGGGCCAAATGCAAGAAGCTAATTGTAGACCATGGAAGGCTGGGAGCTAGGTGTGTTGGCATGCATGGGTCAGTGGAGCCACCAGAGGCTTCTAGCGAGGAAAGGTTGGCTGGGAGGTGGAGATTCACTACAATTCCCTCATCATCGCTGGATGGCACAGTCCTGCTCACCATTGCAGTGCAGGAGCTGGGGAGGCTCCGCAGGGACACTGGCCCAGGGAACAGAGCTGATGCCCACATCCAGGGTAGAATTTGCTCAAGAGAAGCAGAGAGAGATTTCCGGGGATGCTGTAATTAATTATCACTTAACCCAGAAGAAATTTATTCTCTGGAGGTCAGAAGTCCAAAATCAAAGTGTTGGCACCCTCCTGAGGCTGTGAGAAAGAATCTGTTCTGGGCCTCTCTCCCAGCTTCCAGTGGCCACTGGGAATCATTGATGTTCCTTCACATCATCTCTTCCCTGTATTTCTCAAAAACCCCTCTACCTTTCTCCTATAACGATACATGTGATTGTTCTTAGGGCCCACCCAGATCATTTAAACTAATCTCATCTCAAGATCCTTAACCTGACCACATCTGCAAAGACCCTTTTTCTGGAGATTAGGGCTTGCTAGCTGCAGGTGGCCATTCTCCAGCCTGCTACAGAAGATGACAGTGTATTGAGATGACTCCAGGATGTACTTCTTTGTGCTCATTCTCCTGGTTCTTCCCTAGTCAGTCTGATTCCCACAATCTAGGTATTCTTTCTGGCATAATAAAACCCAGCAGAAGGTAGCACTCCCTAATTAGCTCTGTTCTAAAGCAAGAAAAAAATTTCCCAGAAGTACCCCTAGCAGGCTCCCCCAAGTATCTCATTAGCCTCAATTTTGTCACATGCCCATAGCTAAGATAAACAGGCCAGTGGTTGACACCTCTATAGTAGGCTTAAAACAATCAAAATCTGCCTCTTGATGCATGTTAACATGCAGAGGAAGGTGGAGACCTGAATAAAACTGGGGTCAAGTAAAAGGCATGGGGTGGGGAAGGCTCTGATTTTCATACTGCGAATTGGAGTCCAGCAGACTGATTATCTAGGGCACACTATTTGCATCTTATAGCTGTTAATAGTTATCAAGCTAAGATCTGAGTGTAAGAAATGTGTTGCTCATGCAGCAGAGGCACTAGACCAACCTTAAGGACCAATCCAGAGGCTACAGGATACTAGATTTGAGGAGCTGACTGCATAGGTGGCATTTCTTGTGTTTAGAGATGGCAGCTATGATCTTGAAGTTTTTTTTACATTAAAGTGAAATTCACATAACATACTCTAAATCATTTTAAGGTACACAATTCAATGACATTTAGTGCAGCCACAGTGTTGTACAACTACCACCTCTCTCTAGTTTTGAAACTTTGTCATCATTTTAGAAGAACACCCCAGGTCCATTAAACTGTCACTCTCATCCCCTCTTTCCCTGGTAACCATTCATCTCTTTTCTATCTCTAGCATTTGCCTCCTCTAGATATTTCACATAAAAGGAATCATACAATATATGACTTTTTGTGTTTGGTTTCACTGATTTAGCTTGTGTTTTTGAGTTTCATCCAGGTCATAGCATGTATCATTACTTCATTCCCTTTTTATCACTCAATATTTCAATGTATGGATGCAACAATTTGTTTATTCATTCATCCATTGATAGACATTTGAGTTGTTTTTACCTTTTTATTATTGTAAATAGTGCTACTATGAACATTTGTATCGAGATATCTGTTTGAGTACCTGTTTTAATTCTTTGTGGTATATACTTAGGGGTGGAGTTACTGGGCCATATGTAATTCTATGTCTAACTTTTTGACTTTTTGTAGCTTTACAACACGTTTTGTAACCAAAGTGTTTTCTATAGTGGCCATAGCATTTTACATTATCATCAGAAATACAGTGTATGAGTTTTCCTATTTTTCCATATCCTCATCAATGTTTGCTGTTTTCCTTTTTTTTTTCTTTCACACTGCTGGGATTTGAACCTAGGGCCTCATACATGCTAGGCAAGTGCTCTACCACTAAGCTATATCCCTAATTCTTTTAATTTTATTTTTGAGACAGGGTCTTGCTAAATTGCCCAGGCTGGATTTGAATTTTCCTTCTTCCTGCCTCAGCCTTCCAAGTAGCTAGGATTATAGGTGTGTGTCAGCACATTTGGCTGTTTCCTTTATTATCATTTTTATAGCCATCCTAGTGGGTTTGAAGTTGAATCTCACTGTAGTTTTGATTCACACTTCCTTAATGATTAATTATGTTGATTAATGATTAGTTAAGTGTTGGCCATTAGTGCATCTAGTTTGGAGAAATGTATATTCAAGTTGTTTGCCCGTTTTGAATTGGGTTATTTGTTGAAGGGTAAAATATACTTATATTCTGGATACTAAAGCCTTATCAGATATATAATTCCTAAATATGTTCTGATTCTGTAAGTTGTCTGTTCATTTACATGGTAATGCTCTTTGGTACACAAAAGTTTTTAATTGTGATGAAATACAATTTAAACCATTTTTTTTTGGTTTTTATGTCAAATCTAAGAATTCTCTACTAAAACTGAGGTTGTGAAGATTTACCCCTATGTTTTCTTACTAAGAGTTTTACAGTTTTAGCTCTTACATTTAATTTTTGTATCCGGAGTGAGATAGGGATCAAATTTCATTCTTTGTGTGTGATTATCTAGTTTTCCTGGTACTGTTTATTGAAGAGATGCCTGTGATTTCTTCTGATGGTTTAGAAACTCATTAAGCCTGGTCTGGTTTCATGTGCTACTCACATTTTATCTGAGTGATCTCAGATAAAGCCCCTTACTTCTTTGAGTCTCAGTTGTCTCATCTGTAAAATGGAGATGATAATAGTGTGTCTGGCAGGGTTTTTGTAAGTATTCTGTGAGGCTATGTAGCTAGACCCAGGAGTCTCCTTCCTTTTCTTTGTTTTTTAGCCCTCTTAGCTTATGTAAAGTCCAGAACAAACCGAGGAAAGTATTATCATTTGATTGTTCCTTATGTTCTGTTTATCACTCACACCATCCTGGAGTTAAGGGAGGAAATTTGATGCATCCAGCTAAAATGCCACCAGCTGTCCTCCCCCAATATTAGAGGAATTACTGACAGCGGAGATGATTAACTGCATCCTGATAAAGTCCTTAAGGTTATTCTAATATTTTTCTTGGACTTTTATGAAGTATTTTGCCAAACCTTATCTCAAGTAGTTCTCAAACTTTGGATCACTACAGAGGACAGATTACTATCAATTACTCTCTCCGCACCACACACACCACCTGACAGTCCAAGACTCTATGGTCCTGAAAAAGAGAGGTGATCTAGCCAAGCTCACAGTACTGGCAAGTAGAAAAATGACACTGAAGACCTCCTGACTCTAAGTCTTGTGCCCCTCCTCCTTCACCACTGCCTTCCCAGATAGCTGGACAGGCCTGCTCTTCTCATATACCCTTCCACTCATCAGCCACAGCCCCTATGCCATGGAATTTATAGCTGAGAGAGTTCACAGACCACCTGGGCCTTGCCCGCACATTGGAATCACCTGGAAAACTTTAAAAAACACAGTCCCAATCCCAAAACTCTGAGGTCTTTGTCTGGGGTGGAGCCTGAAAACCTGGAGATTCCCAGGTGATTTCAGTGTGCAGTCATGGCTGAGGACCACTGATTCCCATTGTTAGATGTACCTGATAAGAACTGCGCTACTTGCCAAATGTACCCATTTCTGGGCTCTGCCTCAGAAGCCCCAGGACACTGGTCTGGGGGGCTGTGTATTTGCCGAGCAACCTGAGTGATGTCTGAGAATCAAAGGGCTTTCTTCATCTGTACCTGGTCAGCTTCACAACAACCCTGGGAGGAAATAGGTCACAGCTGAGCAGTTCCATTTGGCAACTGAGGCTGCAGAAACTTAGCAATTTGTCCACAGATGCCCAGTGAATGTCAGAACCAGGGTCAACCCCCAAAGTGCTTGACTCTGACACATGTGCCCTCAACTGGATCTTAACTTGGGCCCACTGAAGGACACAGTTTAGTTTTTTTCTCTCAAACTCACCTCACTTCACTCTAATTCAGGCAAGTTCATCCCAGAGAAATGCTAGTCTTCAGGTCTCGAATACTCGCTGATTCCCAGGCCCTCAAATCCCTCACCTTTTAGGATACACAGATGCCCTATTGGCCAACATACTGTGCACTGAGCTATTCCTTTCTTTTCTTTCCCTCCCTTCCTCCTTCTTCCTTTTCCTTCCTCCCCATCTTACCTTCTTAATTTTTCCCCCAACCCCCAGGCTGTCTAAGTAGACTTGAGATGGGGGGCTAGAGGTTTGGGGTGAGGCCTGATCTGGTGACAATGACACTCAAATAGCTTTGGGAAACTTGAATTCTAGGCCTCGGACAGCCATAGTCTCAGCTCCATTTCTGGCACTGACTGTGCATGACCCAGGCAGGTGCTTGCTCTCTTTTGAGCCTCAGTTTTCTCTCATTTGTGAAATGAAACCATTGGAATACACCTGTGCTTTGTATGCTTTTTTTTTTAATGCTATGTTCAAATAAAATCTAGCTTGGGAAACAATGAAACAAATGAAAGCAGCCCAGCTGTGGCGGTGGTGGTGGTGGTGTATGTGTGGTGTCTACTTGGCTCAGCCAGTCCCTATCCCCAAAGCTGCCTGTGAAGCATATTCTTACAGCCCTAGAGGTCTGTATATTCTAGCCTTAGAGCTGATGCTCTGCAGATCTCTGTGGCCTTAGTATCAAGGGGATATGGTACAGGTTTACTCACTGGTGTGTGCTTCTAGCTCTGTGTCTCTGACGCCCTCTGTGGGGCCACACCCCATAACCCACCCAGCAGTGTGACCTGGGCTCCCTTCTCATCCCTCTCCCACTTACTCAGTTCCCCTCCCCAATCTCTTGTTTATCTGCCCAACCCTATCTCTTCCAAGGCAGGTGTGGAAAAGTCCCTATTTTTTTCATTTCTCAGATCATCCTGTGGCTTAAGGTGCTCAGAAAAGGCTGAGGACTCATCTATGCTTCTGTTTGCTGGGGCTTTGCATATCTCTTATTGCCCAATAAATATGCCAGCATATAATCCGGGGCTAACTGCTTTGTGAGCAGCCCCCAGCACCAACCCCTTCACCTCCAGAGTGTACACACACTGGCCCTGTGGCTTGTCTCTGTAGGGAAAGAAGAAGAAACAGAGAGGTGGAAAATGAAGGAGTTACCTGTTACTGCAATCCCTACTTCTAGGTACAGTCAGAAACAGACCTGTGCCCTGGGGCCTCTGAGGCAGAGCCCAGAAACAGGTATATTTGACAATGTGTTGGCAGGGTTAAGCACAGCCCTGAGTTCCATGGCATACAATCCGTGGCTGATGAGCAAGGGGAGGGAGTGAGAGGAGCAGGTCTGTCCTGGAAGGCAGTGGCAACAGTCACCTGTGCACAGGCAGAGACTCAAGATGTAGCTGGAAAGCCCAAGGGCTGAAGTGGTCAGTGACTCATATAGGTCCATAAGGGAATTAGAAGCAAGTCTGGGTGCTCCCTGCTCCTTTGCTCTGGGCTCCTTTTCCTGGAGAGTAATTCCCTTTCCTTTTTTGGGGGGTACTGGGGATTGAACCCATGGCCTACCCACTGAGCTCCATCCCTGTCCCCTCCCCCTTTTAAATTTTGAGACAGGATCTGTCTAAGTGACTAAGCTGCCCAGGCTGGGCTCAAACTTGCAATCCTCCTACTGCTATAGACAGCTAAGTTAGGTAGAAATATTATAGGCAGTCAGACAGGGCTAGGTCCTCAAAGGAGCCAGTGCAGAAGACAGGATACCCTGCAACTGTGGGGGATACAGAGGCTTCCAGCTGAGGGCCAGACCTCAACACAAAAGATGAAAGGAATGCACCCACATACTTCCCCTAAGGATAAACAACAGTGATTGATATTCTAAATAGGTATCCACCACCTTGATAAAGCCAGGAAGAGCCACTGACCCACCCCCTCCAGGAAAAGCCCCTGTTCTATTTCATGCCCACTTGCTACCTGACTTGCTTTCCCATTTGATTCTGATTTAATCAATATTACTCGAGCAATAATGCTCATAATTTTATTGGTTGACCATAGCTTTGTCTCACCTCATGCTCATTTTTGGCCCACTCAGGGGGCCCAAGTGAGATTTTTGTGGGTGAGGTCCCAAGGTTAAAGAACACATGTGTGCAAAACATCAGCAACAACAGCAGGCAGCATGAAGCAGAGAAGAGAGTACAATAGCACAACAGAGCAAGAAAAAGAGCTGCCTGCGTTTTTATTGTGTAATTCTTATACAGGTTGTTATCTCATATTTACATTCTCGTATAGTGCTGTAACCAGCACATGCATGTTTACCTGTGCTAAGTCATGGTTACATAACTGTATCCCACTGTGTGCCTGCACTAGACAAGCAGGGTCATGTTCTCAGGTGTCCTTAGATGCCCCTGAGCTTTGAAACAGTCTGAGTGGTTTCCCACATCCCACTCTCTCAAAGGTTGGGGGTATACAAATGTAACATTCTATATGTAACAGGGCACTAGTACCTGTAGTTAACAAATCAAGAACCATGTGGTTTTGCAAAACCACTTTCTTATTTGAACAGTTTCATCCATAAGCGATATCAAAGCCTGGCATGTAACATTCAAGGCCTGAGCCATACGTTGAACAAGGGCTTCGAATTGGAGGGCTAGGTCTGTGGTCCTTGCCCTTGGTTACACCCTATTCCTGGCTGCATCCCATATGCTGCAGTCAATATATCCAGTCAGATGCTATTCCTAGTGGTCAACCATGGCAATGCCTGGTCAAGGCATCTGTTAAGTCATTTCCCTGCAAGAGGAGGGGCTTATGTCCTGAACCATGATACCCTACATGGTCAGCTTTTTGGCCACACTCTCATACATCTCACCATAGTTCAGCACCACACAAAGGATGGTGCCTTATCTGTCACTCCTGAGCTGCCCAATCTGGCAGCCAGAGCATCGGCCCCCTCAAGACAGCCCAAGTGTCCATGCACACATGTAAAGCATCTTCTTCATGCATCACAAGCAATCACACTGACCACAGCTCTGCCCATTGGCTTGACCTCCCTGTTCTGGTTTCAAACCAAGGTACTTTCGTACTGGGCTGGACAGTGACCACTATCCATTGCAGGATTGGGTCACAGCTAGACCCATCAGTATAACAGGTGTCAGCTGGAGGTCCCCCTTTCCCTTCTGTATAGGGACTAGAGGTCAATTCCTGTAGTCCGTCCTCCCAGATGGGTTCCTGGGCCATGTACATCACAGGTCCCCAAACCATTGCCAGTTTGGCTGCCAAACAGGTTAGCTGAGAGAGGCCCGCTGTTGGAGGTACATCCCCCAACATGTGAGGGTGGGGTCCTGTGCCACCCCACTCCTGGGACAGGCTGTTCACATCTGTACCCAGCCCTCTGTCTGTCCCGTGATTCCCCACAGGCATGCAGAGCAGCATACAGTGCTGCCATTTCTCAGTCAGGGAATACCAGCTCTTGGCTCCCTTCCACAACTGTGACAAAAACCCAAGAGGGTGCTTCTGCTTTCCCTGTTTTTACCATAGGCCTCAGCCAAATCCGTCGTCACCCACACTGACAGGATAAATGGCAGGGTAGGGTCAATGACTCGTAGGGCTTGTACCTGTGCAACAGCCTTTTTGAGTCCTGAAAAGCAGCTTCCACTGCATCTGAGCAGCCCCATGTTGTGCCCCTTTTGGTCATCTGGTATAAAGGGCACAACAGGGTAGCTAGGTGTGGTACATCTGGCAAAAACTTAGCAAGCCCACATATGCCTATAATTGGTGTACTGTTGTGGGTCTGGTCTTACCCAACCATATAAAACCCAAGAATTTGACAGACAAGCCAGTTCCCTGGACTTTGTCTTCATCCATGGCCCACCGCCATGCCAACAAAGCTCCTTCAGACTTTGCACGGTGGCTTTCAAATCTTCAAGGCAATCAGAGGTTAACATAATATCAATACAATGAAACAGTGACACAGAGTCTGGCTTGGTCCAGGTGGCCAAGTCCTGGGCCACCAAGCCATGACACAAAGTTGGGTTATGCAAATATCCTTATGGCAACATCTGGAAGGTCCATTGCCTGCCCTCCTGGGTGAAGGCAAATTGGTCCTGACTGCCAGTGTCAGGGTGAGACTTCACAGTCATTCTCCACAATCCATTTGGCTTCTGCATGGGCTGTACTGAAGGGTTCTGTGCAGGGTGTATCACCCCTGCTTTTTCCAATTTCAAGACAGTCTGTCCTATTTCCTCATGGCCTCCAGGCAGCCAGTATTACTTCATGCACACAACCCACATGGCCTGCAGGAGAGTCAGCGGTGCATAGTGTGGTTGGCCTCGGACTTCAGTTTTTACCATGTGAATTCACCACTGGAATTCTCCCTGCGTGGTGTCAAGCCAAGCACCAGTCAGTATGTCCACCCCCAGTATATATTCAGCAACTGGGGAAAAAAATCATACAGGTGTGGGGGCAAGTGCCTGATACCCAAAGTCACTTGGGCCTTCTGAACCATGATGTAGTGAACTCCATACCTTTCTATGCATGTGGTAGGTCCTGTAAAATGGTCTGAGTTGCAATATATTAGCGTTGACTCAGTTCCAGTATCCACCAGTGCTAGTACATGCTGCACATTTTTGGGGAACCAGTAAATAGTCAATTCCACATGTGGCCTCTGCTCTCCCAGGAGCCCCAAGACCCGGGTACCTTGGTCTACCTCCTAATTGGGGTAAAAAGAGGCCAGTGTCACTTCTTCCTGCTTCACTGGGGCTGCTTTGGCCTTCTGGCCCTGGCCCATCAGCCAGTATTGCTGCTCAGGGTGTAACTGCCTCCACAGAGTCAGCAACACATCCAAAGACTTCCCATCTAACTTATCTGTGGCTAGGCTGGTGGCCAGCAGGTTCATCCAGATCTGGTGCCGACCGACCTTCAGGGGACCCACAGCCTGTCCTTGGGGGGATGGCCCTGCTCACCTAGGGCCCCCCTTCTTTTCATCTTTTGCCAGTGTAGTTTTTACAGATATCACCTTACCTTGGTGCTTTACTTCCACGTCTCTCAGCCTGGCCAAGGCATCCATAGCATCGTGGATTGGGTGATCTCTAAAGGGGGCTGGAAGGGCTGCCACTGACCCAAACATGCCAGCTGGCCTGCTTGCCAGGATCCTGTCCTTCATGCGTGCCATCAGCAGTTCCTTATCTGGGCTACAGTACTGCAGTCAAGCATCATTTGCCACATGTCCATTTCACACAGCACAGTTATCAAGTCTAGATAGTGACTTGCTCTGGCAAGTCACCTTGATTCTCCCAAACCAGAGCTGCTGCCATCAACCAATGTATCAGTCTGATTACCTGCTTCTGGGGCTGTCCTCTGCACATCCTGCAGAACCCATCTCATAGAGGGGGTGCTGGCTATGCTAGCTATTTGGGACATCTCCTGTGGGATTAACTACGTGTTATCAGCCCCATCATCCCACAGCCATAGCAGCCACTCAGGCACTGTTTTGCCCACCTTCTGCTTTAATTGCTTTGCCAGCTTCCACTGTTCCATGGCTGTATAGGTCAGGCAAGTGGCAGAGCCAGTATTTATATCCAGGTCTGGCTGAATCCAGAGCCTTTGGAAGCCAGCTGCTTCCAGTTGAGAAACCAGGGGATAAGGAAGACTTTATCACTAGCCAGTGGCTGTCGTATCACTAGCCAGCAGCAGAGCCAAGTGGCAAAACCAGCACTTGTCCTACCCAGAATGGAGGTGGCTCTGGAGTGCCTAAAGCCAGACATCAAGGAATTGCCCACAGCTGGGTGTGATGACACATACCTGTAATTCTAACACTGTAGGAGGCTGAGGCAGGAGTATTGCAAGCTTGAGCCCAGCTTTGGCAGCTTAGAGACTTAGTAAGACCCTGTATCAAAATAAAAAGTTAAAAAAAGGGCTGGGGATGTAGTTTAGGGCAAAGGCCTGGGTTTGATCTCCAGGACAAAAAAAAAAAAAAAAAAAAAAAAAAAAAAAAGCATTGAAGACTGTCCTTTACCTTCAAGACAAAGCCTGCACTTCTCAGGCTGGAATTACAGGCACAACTTTCACATCACTGGCTGGTCACAGCTTACTTTTCCAGCCTCTTCTTCCACCTTCTCTCCCTCTCTGTTGTGATCAGGGCCCAACCACACCCAAGCAATACCCATTGCTTGTTCCCCAGTTCCAAGTTACCTGGCTCAGTGTCCCTTTGCTCAAACTGTACTGTACCCTGTATGCACTCCTGCCTCACACTGTCTGGAAAGTGTCTACTCTTCCTTCTAGACTAGGGCAAGTGGCAGCTCTGGATAGCTTTCTTCATACTGGCTTCCCTCACATAGGCCAGGCTGGCTCAACATTTCTTGACTGTTCTACTACCTAGCCTTCAGCACTTTGCATCAGTGCTATTCCAAGCCATACTGGGCCCTGAGACAAAAGGAAAACTCTGTAAGAACCACCCTGCTTTTTATGTATGATTTTGATATATTTCTTTTTATTTCTTATTTTTTGTGCTGCTGGAGATGGAACACACAGCCTCAAACATTCTAGGCAAGTGCCCCACCACTAAGCTACATCCTCAGGCTGATATATATTTTATCATGAATTTTCTGCATTCATTGTCACTAAAATAAATTTTTGGTACTGGGGATTGAACACAGGGCCTTTGCACTGAGCTATATCCCCAGCCCTGTTTTTATTTTTTATTTTGAGACAGGGTCTTGCCAAGTCAGTAAATTGTCTAGGCTGGCCTTGAACTTGCAATCCTTCTGCCTCAGCCTCCCAGAGTTCTGGGATTACAGGTGTGCACCACTATGCCCAGGTCATTCTGATTTTTTAAAATATTGCACTAAATAATACTTATTATAATTACTAAGGTTTTTAATGTCCCCTTAAGTTTTCACCCCAAGCAAGTACTTGTCCTAGTCTAGGCCCTATGTTATAGTTTAGATCTAAAATGTCCCCACAAAGTTTCATGTGTTCAGAGGTGGAGCTTTTGGGGGGTATTTGGATCATAGGCGTGCTATACTCATCACTGGATTAATCTATTGATGAGTTTATAGCTGAGTGTGCTGTTAGAAGGTGGGGCCTGTTGAGAAGAGGTGGGTCACTGGGGATGTGACCTGAAAGGGTGTGTTCTTGTCCCTGGCTCCTCCCTTCACTCTGCTTCCTGAATGCCATGAGGTGAGCAGCTCTCCTCCTCCAGGCCCTATCACCATGCCATTTCTGTCTTGAAATCAGCTAACCATGGACTGAATCCTCTGAAACCATGAACAAAAATAAACCTCTCCTTCTTTAAGTTGGGAGAGGTACTTTGGGTATTTGTGCCAGTAATACACACTAGAATACTGTGTCCCCCTTAGCACCATGGTTAGTTCCTTTACTAACGTGTCATGTTCCAGTTCAAACATCACCTCCATCCAGAAACAAACTCATATGTGTATGGTCACTGATTTACAACAAAGGCTTCTGTCACTGGCTGTCTGTATGGAGAAAATGACTCTTCTGTCTACCTCTCATCATTTACAAAGATTAGTTTGAGTTGGATCGTAGACCTAAATATGAAAGGTAAAACAGCCTCTGTGACAAACAAACAAAACAAAACAAAACAAAACAAAACAAAACAAAAAAGCAGGAGAATACATTCATTACCTTGGTGTGAACAAAATATCCTAAGCAGGATTTAAAAGCACTAATCATAAAGGAAAATATTAATAAAGTGGACTTTGATAAATTGAAGAACTCTTTATCAAGAATGAATGAAGAGAATAAAAGAGCAGCCACAGGGAGAGAGAAGAATAGATGATAGATAGATAGATAGAGATACAGGTATGGAGAGAGAATAATACATGTATATATATATATATATATATATATATATATTTAATCTGTATATAATATGAAAAGAATTCATATCTAGAATAGATAAAGAACTACAAATCCAGGCTGGGAGTGTAACTTAGTGGTACAGTGCTAGCCCAGCATGTGTGAGGCCCTGGGTTTCATTCCCAGTGTAACTAGATGGAGGGTCTTATGGAACTTCTTTCCAGGTTCTTGGTGTCTTGAAAAAGAATTGGACAGGACACACATAAAAGACAGTGAAAGTGTATATTTATTGAAGGTAGGAAAGAAGTACGCTTTGCAGAGGGTGGGCAGATGAAAAGGCTCAGAGTGCCCTGGGGAGAGTGGAAAGGGTCTTTTATTTCTAATGAAGAGTCTAAGTCCCTCCCAGAGGGCTGCCTTCGGTGTGTGTGAAAGCTCATGCAGAGTCACATCCTCTGAGTTAACTGTGCATGTCCTTTCCCACAATTCACTCTGTTATAAATGCACCCATGATGCAGGGCCGGTGAGATGGCTCAGCGGCATAAGCGCCTGCCTGGCAAGCGTGAGGGCCCGAGTTCGACTCCCGGAACCCACATACAAAAAAAGGGCATGATATCGCTCAGTGGGCGCCTGCTGGCATGCGAGGTCCTGAGGTCGACCCCCGGTACCCACAAAAAAAAAATGCACCCATGAGATGCAACCCATATGGATGAGTAAATAATAAGTTGGTCCTTGGCCAAAGGTTACTTTCAGACACCTTGAGGTGTTTTGCACCTGTGCCTGAGTTGGGAATTTCCCCTGAAGAACTTATTTATGGGCTATTTCTCGTTTGGGAGTTAGAAAGGTGGGTTCCTAGGCAGGAACAGGACCCTTAAAGACTGATGGGGAGGTGTTCCTTAGCCTGTGATTGGTAGGAATGCCTGCTCTGGCCTGTACTAACTACTATTCTACTAGCACCAAAAACCAAATAAACAAACAAAAATACCTAGAAATGAATATCCAGAGTGTCTTCATTCATAAAAACCAAAAATGCCAACAACTCTCACATCCACACACAAAAAATGAGTAAACAAATGTGGCACATCCATGGAGAAAGAAAGACACAGCAATAGAAAAGAGAGAACTAACTTGTACAACAGCATGCTTGAATTTCCCAGATTTGTTTAGGGAAAAAAGCCGGACCATGGCCAAACTAATTGATGATGACCTTAGTCAGAACAGTGGTGACCTCTTGGGTGAAAAGTGGAGAAGAGGGAATTTCTAGGCTGCTGGAAATTGTCTAAATCTTAATCTGGGTGATGCTTACACAGTGTCTATGTAATATGGTAATATGGTAATATGGTAATAAGGTAATATGTCACTGAGCTGTAGATTAGTATTCTCTATTGTATTTAAATTATACTTTAAGAAAAAGCATAAAAAATCACCTATTAGAAACTTATGGCCTGGGGCCTGCCACATCCTGCCTACTAACACCATGGTGGCTGAGGATAGCACCATCCAGTCACTGCACAATGATCCCCACCTCTGCATTTAGTGTGTAAATTCATGTAGCAACATGAATGGGTAGCAAGAGAAAATAGTATGGGAGCAGTGGGAATCAGCAAGTTTGCACTGGAAGCTTTGGGAACTATTTGCTATAGTTTCCCTGAAGTTGGGACAAAATTGAAAAAGCAACATGAGTTTGGACTTTGGAAAGTGTGAGAGCTGCCAGCAAACTTGATTCTCCTGATCAACAGAAGTAACTGAAATTAATGAAGCCTTGTGTAAAGTTCAGGGCTTGCCAACAAACTTTATTATGAAGTTAGTTGGCTGATTAAGACACTAGCCTTCACAAAAGAAAACTCCAGAAACTTTTAGCAATACTGATGGGAAAAGAAACTACTCTGGACACTGCTACTGGAAGAAAATTTCCCTTAACTTTTTGTGATTGCAGATAAACACAATATGAACACTTTTCACAGTAGTCTATGAAATTATCTATGGTAATTTTGTAATTCAAGGATAATATTGTTATCTTATGTGCTATGTAGTATTATTACTTGTTTACTTCCGTGTGGACTTGGGTTAAAATATTTAAGATATATTAATTGGAAATAAGTTGGTGTGGAAAAAGTTTTTGTTAGCTCCATAGTGTAAATAACATCTTTGTGTGTGTGTGTGTGTGTGTGTGTGTGGTGCTGTGGATCGAACCTAGGGCTATGTGCGTGTTAGGCAAGTACTCTATCATTAAGCTGCAGCCCCAGCTCCAGAACAGTACTATCTCAATTTTGCTATGTACTATATTTGCTGGCACTATTTTATAGAGTAAAACAGATTTGCAGCAAAATAAGGAAAAATTAATAGCCAGGTGTGGTGGAGATTGCCTGTAATCCCAGCTACTCTGGAGGCTGAGGCAGAAAGATCACAAGTTCAAGGCCTGCCTGGGCAAATTACTTGGCCCTGTCTGATGAAAAAAGAAAGGAAAGAGAGATACAGAGAGAGAAGAAAAAAAAAAACATTAAGAAATAAGTAAGATATTCAGCTTCATTAAATCAATCTTCATGATGCTATTGACTATTCTGTTAAAAATATCAACCCAATAAAAACATCACATTCTACTCCACAAATATATATAACAAAAAGTATAAATACATGCAATTAAATAATAAATACAATGGTACCTCATCACTCCCAGCACACTATCCTGCTCCATTTTTCTTCAAAGCACTTCTTACAACTTAATATTCTGTATATTTATTCATTGGTTTCTTGTCTGTCTTCCCAAGCTAGACTCAAAGTCCACTAGGGCAGGGACTTTTCCTGGCACATGGTAAGCGCATACTCCTTCTTTGTTGGCGTACCTGTACCATGCTGTGTTGGGTGCCAGGAGTCTGGGGTGGAAAGGTACAGGAGCAAGCATGTGAGCTCTGGAACCATATGTCTGGCTTCTTGTCTTGGTTCTGCTGCCTAGTAGTTGAAGGGCCTCAGGAAAGATTCTTCACCTTTCTGTGGCTCAGTTTCCCCATCTCTAAAGTGGGATTATTCTTGGTTTGTACCTTGCTACAGTCCAGAGCAAGGAACTGAACATTGCCATCCCTAAGATGAGCCAGGGGCCCATCTGGCCTGGAGCTTCCATTTGTACCTGCTTCATAGGAAGTCTCTCAGCCCCTTCAGGCCTGGGGAAGGGAAAGGAAGGGCATATTGTGCAGAGGGGCATTCTTAACAACAATTTTGAAAGTACAGTCAGCCCTCTCTATTTGTGGGCTCCACATCCATGGATTCAGCTAACTTCAGGTCACAAATATTTAGAAAAGGACTTTCAGGAAGATGGCAGAGAGATAAGGAGCAAACAGGATTCCAACAGGATTCAACCTGTTGGAATCCAGACACTGGAAAACAATAAGTTGGGGGGGAAAGAAGGAGGGAGGTGGATCCCCAGGACCCAGGAAGAATCTGAAGGGAAAATAGGAGCCCACAGAGAAAGTGAAGAGACAGGCCACAATACAGAAAAAGGAGGGGGCAAACTGTACTTTCTCCCCAGCTCCAGGCTCACAGTGTGAGAGAGGAGAATCAAATCTACACAGACACAGTAAAGGGTGAGGGTGACTTCAGGCACCTGCAGGGAGAAACACACCAGTGTGATGGAGCACTTGTTGCTGTGCACTACAATAGCTGGTGAGTGGCTCCTGTCCAAGAGGCTGCTGTGTCCCTTGGAGAGGGTGCTTGGCCAGATGCCATTTTAGGGAGGGGCCAACTGAACCTGGGACTTGAAGCAACCATGTGTTGGCTTCATCTTAGGGCTTCCAGTGTTGAAATCCCACAGTGACTGGGGGAAGGACAGCTGTGGGAGACATCCAGAGTTGGGCAGCTGTGGTCAGGCCAGCAAGAGACACGCAGCATGTTGTAGGCTGAACAACTCAGGGCCCAACCCCACAACCAGAGGCCAAGATCATCCTGAAATGTGGAGTTGAAAGCACCAAAATCAGCACCCCACCCTAATCCCACTGCAGAGTTGCTGGGATCATCCAGCATGGATCTGAGCTCTGTCTGCCTCCTGTGTCTACCAATTACAGCAGAGTCACAGGGTGAATTGGACACTACCACAAAACTGTTGATCCCAGATGATAACCAAAGGCTAGAATTCACAGAAAAATCTTTTTGTTTTAATCTTTTGCTTTTGGTTTTTGTCATTGTTGTTCATGTGCTTTTTGCTGATTGTTTGAATTTGGTTTATTTAATGAATGTAAATATTATTTTTAGTTTTATGGTTTTGTTTTCTTCTTGTTTCTGTTTTTTCCTTCTTTCTCTCCTGTCTCCTTCACCAGTTTTGTGAAGCTTGAGTAATCTTCTCTTCTCTTTAAGCCTTGCTTCTAGTCTCTTTCTCTTATTTCTCTATTTTTTCCTCTTGTCCCTTTTAAATTTTCCCCCTTGAGGGTAAAATCTCTCCAATGAGGGGATATTTATTGTATATAATTTTCTGATTTGTTTTAGATTTTGTAATATAACTATAATTCTTGTACATATAGTTAAAGGTAGCAATTAAACAGTTATCAGTTTGTTATTTTCTAGATTGTGCATGATGCTATTGTTATTACTGACTGTACCACTTTAGACAAGGTGACTTGGTTGTGATCAGTAGTTTTTCCTTGCATGTTAATGCCAAGCTTGTCTGGGGGTCATAAACAATACTGTAGTCCAGTACCAAAGAACTGGGTGCTGGGCCAAACAGGCAGCAACCTCTCATCCATAATAAATTGAAGAGGCAGGATCTTGGGACAGACTTGAAAGCCAAAAGCCAGCAATGCCTGCAAGACATCTCTAAAAAGTAGTCATTCCCTAAAGAGGTCTTGATACTGTAATAAAGCTACCTACCATAGGCAATTTACAAGCATCAATGCAGAAAATAAATTTAAAAACATAGAAAATGAAAAAACATGAAAGCAACATGCAACGCCAGATCTCCAACTTACCCAAGGCAAATCCAGGGGGCATGGAGGTGGAAAAAATCAAAAGTCACCCAGATGAACTTTCTGCAATGATAGCAGTGGAAGTAACAAAGCAGATGAGTGAATCTCTAGGAAAAAAGTCGAAATAATTACACAGATAACTAAAGAGATGATGACCATAATGAAGGGCATGGTTGGTGACTGTAGAGTAAATACAGGTTAAAAAAATAGAGGAAGAAAACATAAAGAAAAAATAGAGGAGCTTAGTGATGGAAAGTGATGGAAAACACAAATGCCCAATGTAGGAAAAAACTAGATTCCATAAAACAGATTTAAACAGATATCCAGGAGATTAAAACTTCTACTAAAAGTATATGCAGTAGAATCAACCAATGTGCAGATAGAATATCAGATCTAGAAGACATGGTTTTGGTTAGCGATCACCAAATAAAAGAATTCTTAAAAATACCACAGGACCATGAAAAATCAACCCAACAGCTTCAAGATGCTGCAAAGAAGAATAATATAAGATTAATCATAATCAATGAAAAATCAGAAGATAGCACAAAGGACATAAAAAACTATTCACAGAGCAGCAGAAAACTTCCCAACCATGAAAAAATAATGTGACACACAAATAAGTGAGGTATATACAATTAGACATGATCAGAAAAAAACTATACCAAGGCATATAATAGTCAAGATTCCAAAAACTCAGCACAAGAACAGATAATTAAAAGCTGTTCGAGAAAAGAAACAAATCACCTATAATGGAAAACCCATCAGAATCACAGCGAACTTCTTAACACAAACCCTTAAATCAAGAAGAGCTTGGAGTGAAGTATTTCAAGCCCTAAAAGAAAATAGCCTCCAACCTACGTTGATGCACCTTGAAAAAATTGTTTTCAGAATTGATGGAGAAGAATAGAGGACGAACCTCGTTTAGAGCTACTTAGAGAAATTCAACTAAAACACAGGTAATTGGAAGAAAGGGGAGGGACATACACTCTGAAACTAAAATCAATCTGACATAAGAGACTCATAGATCAAGCAAAACATAGATAAAGGACATAATAAAATGGCCAGCCAGCCCACCCAGCTGCCAATGGGTCACTGGATCAGGATGAATGCCTGCCATACTTGGAATCTTAAAAGAAGGGGAAAAAAGGATATACTAAAATAGAGTGGCTAAATCAAGCCATACAGGATAGACTTGGGATATAAGGTCCCCTGCCTCTTCTGCCTTCCTCCAAAGAGAAGACACTACAGTCCACCAGCAAATTCTGCCAATATGAACTGCTCCCTCCCTGATCAGCCAGTTTTCCTTTTCTTGTTTCTTTTTCTTTCCTTTTTTTCTCCTTTCTTTTCCATTTCTTTTTTCTTTTCTTCCCATTCCTTTTGTGCACCAGAGCACTAACTGGAACTGCCAGGAACAAGACTAAAGACTGCAGGGGTGCACAGCAAATGAAACAGCTAACCCATCCCCCATGACCTGTGGTTAGATGGGCACCAAATACAGCAGCACTCAGCTATATAAGACAAATATTAATCAACGTGAAAAACAGCCAACATCATACTAAGTGGACAAAAACTGAAACCTTTTAATCTAAAGTCAGGAACAAGACAAGGATGTCTGCTCCTATTCAACATAGATCTGGAAACATTAACCAGAGGAATTAAACAACAGAGATAAATAAAAGGAATAAGGATAGGAAAGGAAGAAGTTAAATTATCATTTGCTGATGACATGATACTCTACATAGGAGACCCCAAAATCTCCACCAAAAGACTTCTAACTTTAATATGTAAATTCAGTAGCATAGCTGGATACAAAGTCAAGACTCAAATGTCAGTACCATTCCTGTACACAAACAACAAACTCACTGAGAAAGAAATTAGCGAAACAACACCCTTCACAATAGCATCCAAAAAATGAAATACTTAGGAATCAATCTAGCAAAGGAAGTAAAATATCTATACATTAAAAATTACAGTACTCTAAAAAAGAGATTGAAGAGGATATCAGCAAATGGAAAGATATCCCTTGTTCATGGATAGGAACAACCAACATTGCAAAATTGGCCATAGTCCCAAAACTGTTATACAGATTTAATGCATCCCAATCAAAATACCACTAGCATGTCTTACAGATCTAGAGAAAATATTCCTAAAAATCATTTGGAAACACAAGAGACCTAGACTAGCACAGGCAATCCTGGGCAACAGAGGCAAGGCAGGAGGCATCACAATCCCTGACTTGAAATTATACTACAAAGCTACTGTGATAAAATCAGCAAGGTACTGGCAAAAGAAGGACCTGAGGATCAGTGGAACAGACTAGAAGATGCAGACACAACTACAAACACACTCAGCCGCCTTATCTTTGACAAAGGGGCCAAGCATGTTCACTGGAAGAAAGATAGCCTCTTTAATAAATGGTGCTGTTTAATAAACAGAAACACTAAATCTACTGGAAGAGAAAGTAGGTAGAAATCTTGAAGACATAGATGTAGGCAGAGACTTCATGAACAAAACCCAAACTGCATGGGAAGTACTTCAAAGAATCAACAACTGGGATTTCATCTTATTAAAAAGTTTTTGCACTTCAAAAGAAATCACCAACAGAGTGAAAAGAAAACCCACAGAATAGGAAAAAATTTTAGCCAACTCTCCCTGAGAGAGAGGACTTCTATCTAGAACATATAAAGAATTGGAAAATATCAGGCTCCCCAAATTCCAAGACCCAATTAAAAAATGGGCATCTGAGATGAATACACACTTCTCAGATGAAGAAATACAAATGGCAAATAAATGAAAATATCTTCAACATCATTGGTCATTTGAGAAATACAAATTAAAACAACACTGAGATTCTGTCTCACTCCAGGAAGAATGCCTATCATGAAGAAATCAACCAATAACAAATGCTGGTGGGCTGTGGGGAAAAAAGAACCCTTCTCCATTGTTGGTGGGAGTGTAGACTGGTACAACCACAGTGGAAATCAGTGTGGAGATTCCTCAAAAAACTAGGATTAGAGGTCCCATTCAACCCAGCTATTCCCCTTCTGGGTATTTTCCCAGAAGAATTAACAACATCATACCACAGTGAAACATGTGCACCCATGTTTCTACCAGCACAATTTAGAATAGTTTAATCTTGGAAACAACCTAAATGCCCATCAACTGAGGAATGCATGAAAAAGAGGTTTTTTATACAACGGAGTACTACTCAGCTATAAAGAAGGATAAACTCGAGGCTTTTATAGGTAAATGGATGCAACTGGAGACCATACTATTTAGTGAAATAAATCATACTCACATGTGTAAACATTGTATAGTCTCCCTAGTGTAAGAAACTGCAAGACTAAATAAGATCCAAAATGTACAATAGATATTGTGAAAGGGGAAGAAACTGCTCAAAAGTAAAGAACAACTGTGATGGGAGAAAGGAGAAAAGAAGGAAGGGAAAAGAATATATATATATATATATATATATATATATATATTTATATATATATTTATATAGTAGTATATAATTATACTACTAATTTCTATTAGTTCATTGAAAAGATGTTTGTGCTTATATTGTTTGATCAATTTTTCATGCCTATATCTTTTTTAATTTTTAATTTTAAAGAGAAAAATATAGAACAAAATTTCAAAACAACATAATAGGAGGGTAAGAATGGTTAATATATTGCATATTGTTATCTTTAAATTAGTTACTCAGAGTACAAGATATCAGCATTCAATTGTCCAAACAATATTAGCACAAACATTTCTTTTCAATTAAATAAGAGAAATTAGTAGTGTATCTATTTTAACTTTTATATATATATATACTTTTTTTTGCTTTTCCCTTTCTTCTTTTCTCCATTTCCCCATCCCAGTTTCTCTTTCCTTTTACCTATAAAAGTCTCGAGTTTATCCTTCTTTATGGCTGAGTAATATTCCATTGTATAAAAATACCATATCTGTTTTATCCATTCCTTAGTTGATGGGCATTTGGGTTGTTTCCAAGATCAAGCTATTCTAAATTGTGCTGCTATAAACATTGGTGCACATATCACTGTGGTACAATGTTTTTAATTCTTCTGGGAAGATATGCAGAAAGGGAATAGCTGGGTCGAATGGGACCTCCAATCCTAGTTTTTTGAGGGATCTCCACACAGTGGTTACACCAGTCTGCAATCCCACCAACAGTGGACAAGGGTTCTTTTTTTCCCACAGCCCCTCCAGCATTTGTTATTGGTTGATTTCTTAATAATAAGCATTCCTTCTGGGGTAAGATGGAATCTCAGTGTTGTTTTAATTTGCATCTCTTGAATGACCAATGATGTTGAACATTTTTTCATATATTTATTTGCCATTCATATTTCTTCATCTGAGAAGCGTGTATTCATTCCCAATTTTTTTTTTGTGGGTACCGGGAGTCGACCTCAGGACCTCACACTCCAGCAGGCATCCATGCCACTGAGCAATATCACCGGCCCTTTTTTCGTATGTGGGTTCCGGGAGTCGAACTCGGGCCCTCACACTTGCCAGGCAGGTGCTTACACTGCTGAGCCATCTCACCAGCCCTCATGCCCAGTTTTGGATTGGGTCTTTAAATTTGGGAGGTCTGATTTTTTTTGTTCTTTATATGTTCTCAGTAGTAATCCTTTGTCTGAGGAACAGCTGGCAAACATTTTTTCCCATGTTGTGGGTTGTCTCTTCACTCTGTTGGTGGTTTCTCTTGTTGTGCAAAAACTTTTTAATAAGATGAAATCCCAGTTGTTGATTCTTTGTGGTAGTTCCTGTGTGGTTGAGGTTTTAGTCATAAAGACTTTGCCTACACCAATGTCTTCAAGAGTTTTACCTATTCTATGTTCCAGCAGATTTAATGTTTCTGTTTTAATATTTAGATCTTTGACCCATTTTGAATTTAGTTTAGTGCATGGTGAAACATATGGGTCTAATTTTAATATTTGGCATGTGCAGAGCCAGTTTTTCCAGCACCATTTATTAAAGAGGCTATCTTTCTTCCAGTGAAAGTGTTTTGCACCTTCAAAGATGAGGTGGCTTAGTGAGTGTGGAGTTGTTTCTGCATCTTCTAATCTGTTCCATTGATCTTTGGATTTTTTTTTGTGTGTGTGTGGGTACCAGGGGTCGAACTCAGGACCTCATGCACCAGCAGGTGCCCATGCTGCTGAGTGATATCACCGGCCCTTTTTTCTTATGTGGGTACCGGGAGTCAAACTCAGGACCTCACGCTTGCCAGGCAGGCGCTTATGCCACTGAGCTATCTCACCAGCCCTACCATGCTGTTTTTATCATAGTAGCTTCACAGTATAATTTCAAGTCAGAGATTGAGATTCCCCCTGCCTTGCTTTTGTTGCCCAAAATTGCCTTTGCTTTTCTAGGTCTCTTCTTGTTCCAAATGAATTTTAGGATTGTTTTCTCATATTCTGTGGGATATGTTGTTGGAATTTTGATCAGAATTGTATTAAATTTGTATAACAATTTTGGAAGTATGGCCATTTTGACTATATTAGTTCTTCCTACCCAAGAGCGAGGGATATCTTTCCATTTTCTGATATCCTCTTCAATCTCTTTTTCCAGAGTACTGTAGTTTTCAATGTGGAGGTCATTTACATCCTTTGTTAGATTGATTCCTAGGTATTTTATTTTGGGGGATGCTATTGTGAAAGGTGTTGTTACCCTAATTTCTCTTTCCGTGAGTTTGTTATTTGTGTACAGGAAGGCCATTGATTTTTGAGTGTTGACTTTGTATCCAGCTATGCTACTGAATTTGCTTATTAAATCTGGCAGCTTTTTAGTGGGTTTTTGGGGTCTTCTTTGTAGAGTATCATGTCATCTGTAAATAACGATAGTATAACTTCTTCCTTTTCCATTGTTATTCCTTTTATTTCTCTCTCTTGTCTGATTGCTCTACCTAAAGTTTCTAGGACTATGTTGAATAAGAGTGGAGACAGTGGACATCCTTGTCTTGTTCCTGATTTTAGAGAGAAAGCTTTCATTTTTTGTCCATTCAGTATGATCTTAGCTATTGGTTTGTCATAGATGGCTTTTATCAGATTGAGATAAAGACCATCTATTCTAATTTTCTGTAGGATTTTTATCGTGAATGGGTGCTGGACTTTGTCAAAAGATTTTTCTGCATCTATTGAGATGATGATATGATTTTTGTTTTTGGCTCTGTTAATATGGTGTATTACATTTATTGATTTATATATGTTGAACCATCCCTGCATCCCTGGGATGAATCCAACTTGGTCATGGTGTATAATCTTCTTGATGATTTGCTGCATTCTGTTTGCCAGTATCTCATTGAGGATTTTTGCACCTATGTTCATTAAGGAGATTGGCCTGTAGTTCTCTTTCTTGGTTGGGTCCTTCTCTGGTTTTGGTATCAGGGTAATGCTTGCTTCCAGGAATGAATTTGGAAATATTGCTTCCCTTTCAATTTCATTAAAGAGTTTGAGAAGTAGTGGTGTTAAGTCTTCTCTAAATTTCTTGTAGAATTCAGCAGTGAATCCATCAGGGCCTGGACTTTTCTTTGTAGGGAGGTTTTTAATTACATCTTTGATTTCATTGATTGATATCAGTTTATTTAGGATTTTTATATCTTCTTGATTCAGCTTTGGTAATTCACATGTATCTAGGAATCTGTCCATTTCTTCTGCATTTTCCATCTTATTAGAATACAAGTTTTCAAAGTAGGTATAGATGATCTCGATTTCTGCAGGGTTCATTGTGATTTCACCCCTTTCATTCCTAATTGCATGGGTTTGAGTCTTTTTATTTTCCTTTTTTTAAATAAGTTTGGATAAGGGTTTGTCATTTTTATTTAATCTTTCAAGGAACCAACTCTTTGATTTATTGATTCTTTGTATGTTTTTCTAGTCTCCAATGCATTAATTTCTGCTCTGATATTTATAATTTCCTTCCTTGTATGAGCTTTTGCCTTAGTCTGCTCTCCTTTTTCTGGAAGTTTGAGGTTCACCATTAAGTTGTTTATTTGCACTTGCTCTGTTTTCCTGATATGGTTATTTACTGCTATAAATTTCCCTCTTAGGACTGCTTTCATTGTGTAAATTCTGGTACATTTTGCTGTCACTATCATTCAATTGTAGAAACTGTCTAATTTCTTTAATTTCATCTGTGACCCATTTGTTGTTCAGGAGGGTGCTATTTAATTTCCATGTGTTTAGGAAGTTCTTGTTGTTTATTTTGCTACTGATTTCCAGTTCACTGAACCATGATCTGATAATATGCATGGAATAATTTCAATTCCTTTGCACTTAGTTAAGCAGGTTCTATGAGCTAGTATGTGTTCTATTTTGGAGAATGTCCTGTATGCAGCTGAGAAGAATGTGTATTCTGATGTTGTGGCATAGAACACTCTGTAGACATCTACTAAGTCCATTTGTTCAATAGTTTTGTTAAGTTCTAATATTTCTTTTTTGATTTTTGTCTAGTCAATCTGTCTTTTTTGTGACAATGGGGTATTGAGATCCCCCTATACAATTGTATTAGTGCTTATTTAATTTTTCATGTCTGTTAATATTTGTTTTATATAGTTGGGTTCACTGGTATTTGTTGCATATATATTTATGATTGTTATCTCTTCCTCTTGGATTGTTCCCTTTACAAGGATGTAGTGACCTTCTTTATCTCTCTTAATTAGTCTTGGCTTGAAATTCACTTTGTCTGCAGAAAGAATAGCTACCCCTGCTTTTTTCTGGGTTCCTGTCACATGGAGTATTGTTTTCCATCCTTTACTTTCAGTCTATGAATTTCTTTTTGAATTAAATGTGTTTCTTGTATGCAGCATATTGTTGGATCTTACTTCTTGATCCATTGTGCCAGTCTGTGTCTTTTGATTGGTGAATTGAGACCATTAACATTGATGGTTAAAACTGATATGTATTGATTTACCCTTGTCATGTTATTTTCCTGTTTCTGGCTCCCCCTCTTTTTTTCCCTCCCTCTGTTTAATTGTTTGGCTTGCCTGGTGGAGTCCTTCTGTTGGGGTTCATGGAGTTGTAGTCCTTATTTCTTTCTAGAATGTCCTTCAAAATATTTTGGAGTGCTGGCTTGATGGTCATAAATTTCCTCAGATGTTCTTTGTCATGGAAGTATTTTATTTCTCCATCAGTTTTGAAAGATAGTTTTGCAGGGTACATCAATCTGGGTTCAAGGTTATTTTCCTTTAGAACTTGAAATACTTCACTCTGAGCTCTTCTTGAATTAAGGGTTTGTGATGAAAAGTCAGCTGTGATTCTGATGGGCTTTCCTTATAGGTGATTTGTTTCTTTTTCCTAACATCTTTTAAGATTCTACTCTTGTGTTGAATTTCTGTAATCTTGACTATGATATGCCTGGCTGAAGATTTTTTTATTCATGGCTAATTTCAGTTCTATATGCCTCACTTATCTGTACATCAAGTTCTTTTTCTGTACCAGGGAAGTTTTCTACCATGACATCTGTGAACAGTTTTCTTATATCATTTACGCTATCTCCTGCGTTTTCATTGACTCTAATCAACCTTAAGTTATTCTTCTTTGCCTCATCTAGCAGCTGCTGGATTGATTTTCCACGGTCCCTTGCTATTTTTAAGAATTCTTTCTTTTCATGATCACTAACTGCAAGCCTTCTTCTATATCTGAGATCCTGTCCTCACATTGGCTTAATCTGCTACAAATACTTTCAATGGAATTTTTGTTCTCCTGGATATCTGCTTGAATCTGCCTTATGGATTCCATTTCTTTCCTATGCTGAGCATTGATGGCTTCCATAATTTTCTTAAGCGCCTCTATTTTATTTGTCTGCATCGGCTCTACAGTCGCTAAGCACAGTCTTCATTGTGGACATAATTTCTGCAGTTATCTGAGAAATTATTTCTGATTTGATTTTTTCCAGAACCTCATTCAAGTGCTTTGTTGTTACCACTTCAGAGATGCCAGGTGGGTGGCTTTCAGATTGCTCACCTCATTGCCCCCTGGGTTTGCCTTTGGTGAACTGGATGTGTGGGGTTGCATCTTGTTTAAGTGTCTTCTCATTTTCTTTATTTTAATTCCTGGGGTGATGTTTGTAAATTGCCTATGGTGGGTTGCTTTATTGCTAGTATTTAAAACCCTTAGGAGATGACTACTTCTCTGAGGTATCTTCCAGGTGTAGCTTATTTTTTGGTTTTGAGTCTGTTGCAAGATCCTACCTCTTCTTTGGGCCGGTGAGATGGCTCAGCGGCATAAGCGCCTGCCTTGCAAGCGCGAGGGCCCGAGTTCGACTCCCGGATCCCACATACGAAAAAGGGGCCGGTGATATCGCTCAGCGGCACGGGCGCCTGTTGGCACGCGAGGTCCTGAGGTCGACCCCCCGGTACCCACCAAAAAAAAAAAAAAAAAAAAAAAAAAAGATCCTACCTCTTCAATTTGTTGGACATTAGAAGTTGCTGCCTGTTTGGCCCAGTCTTTGGTTCTTTGGCACTATGCCACAGTATTTTCTGTGACCCTTAGTCAATCTCAGCCATGGAATACCAGGAAGAACAGCTGTTTAGAACAATTATATCACTTTTGGCTATAGTGGTACCAAAAGCATCAAACACAGCCTAGAAAATGACAGACTGAGCTAACCAATTATTTGTCACTTGAACTGTATAAACTAGATTTGCTGTTATATAACCAAATCTAAAACAAACCAGGAAATTATATGGAGTATACAAGACCTTAATATGTCAATTTTGCCTTCAGGGTTTAAAATTTACAATGAGTTAAGGAGAAAATAGAGAAGTGGTAGAAGAGGAAGGAATTAGATATAAGGTTGGAGGACAAAGAAAGATCATGCTAACATTTGGAAACTGGTGCAGAAGACTGGAGGGAAAGAGAGAAGGAATAAAAGGAAGAACAGAACAGAACCACAAGCACAAAGAGGCTAGAAATTCTGTTGACACTCATATAAAAACAAGATCAAACAATGAAGAAAAAAACCAAAAAAATACACACCACCACCACAACAAAAAACAAATAAGAGTGAAAAAAAAAAAGAAAAAAGTTCACTTCCAGGTTTGTCCCTGCTATCACTGGTAGACAACATAGGGAGACAATCTCATTCCATGCTGATCTGTCCCAGCAAGCCAGCAGTAGCTTTTTGGCTGGGTAGTGGATAGTCTCAGTGAGCCTGCACTTTCTGGCAGAGCCCAGACTCATTCAGCCTGCAGCCATCAGCACACTTTCCATGGGCCTGAGCTCAGCTGATATCAGTAGATGAAGCCGGCAGCTGCTCTGAGCTCTGAGCTCAGCCGCCCTCCCCAAGATGGCTCCCAGCCCATTGCTCTCTTGTGAGGGACAGCTGAGCCTCAGCACTCACCATCAGCGAGTGCAGTCCTTCACACCCGCTGCTCCCCTGCACTGCCATGTCTCTCTGTGGAGGCCCCTGGGTCACCGGCAGTCACCAGTGTGTCTGTAATTTTGAACCGCTCCTATCATGCAGTGAGTCCCGACTCAGGGAGAAGGCACCGGTGGCCACCTCCTTGTTTGTTGAAGTTTTTCTCTTCACTCTCTCTGTGGGCCCCAAACTGCACTTCAGATCTTTCCTGGGTCCAGGGGACCCACTTCCCTCCTTCTTGTCCTCCCCAAGCCACTATATTTCAGTGTCTGGATGGTGACTCAGAGAGGCTCTCTCTCTGCGGCTCACCATTCCGCCATCTTCTGACTCTCTCTGGTATGGGTCTCTTCATGCCTATATTTTGTAATCTGAGCAACTATTTTGAAGATAACCATATCCAATATATTAACAATTGTTAATCCCCTCTTAGCTTGTTTTGAAACTCTGTCTCATTATTTTTATTGTTTTTCTCTTTAAAATAAAAAATGATATTCTAGAAAAAGACAATAAAGACAGCATTTCTATGAATTCCAATAGAATGAATCCACCAGGCAAGGCAAGCAATTAAACAGAAGGGAAAGAGAGGAAACCAACAACAGGAAAATAATATAACAGTGATAAGTCAATACATATCAGTTATAACTGTTTTCATATTGAAACCAGTTTAAATATTGCATTGTTTAAATATTGTAAGTTTAAATATTACATTGTTTCTATTGTGTGAGGAATCAAAAATGTAAATAAGGAGCATAATGGAGGATAGGTATTAGGAAATAGGAAGAACATGTTCAAATGGGAAGAGGAACAAGGGAGCAGGGAGGGAGAAGGGAAGGAAGGGAAAAGGAGAAAAAGAGAATGGAAGGAAAAAAATGGAAACAAAACTTTTGTAAATGGGAAATGAAAAAAGGTTGAAAGAAGGAGAGGGGAATGGGGAAAAAGAAGAATTAAGATATATTATGTACAGGTACAAGTTCCTATGATGAGTGTGATCAACATGTATAAAAATATGTACTAATAAAAAATAAAGTTTAAAAATATTTAGAAAAAATTGTGTCTGTACTGAACATGTATGGCCTTCTTATCATTAGTCTGTAAACAATACAGTATAAAAGCTATTTACATAGTATTTACATTTATTAGGCCTTGTAAGTAATCCAGAGATGATTTAAAGAATGCAGGAGGCTGTGCATAGGTTATATGCAAATACCATGCTATTTTCCATAAGGAACTTGAGCATATGAAGATTTGGGTATCCAAAAGAGATCCTGCAACCAATCTCTGTGGATACCAGAGGATACTATATACTCCTCAGGCACTGTGTCTTCTGTTTAAGTGGCAGTTGGGCTAGATGCGGTGGTGCATGCCTATAATCCTAGCACTCAGGAGGCTGAGGTGGGAGGATCTACATGAGTTTGAGGCCATCCTGGGCCACATAGTGAGTTCAAGGCCAACCTAGACTACAAAGGGAGATCCTGTCTATAGATACTTTGAGCCAATGTGGCCTTTAGAGGTTTCCCTCAGTTTCTGCTGCAGGGGTACAAAGAGGGCAAAAACTCATCCCAGATCAACCAGGATGTCACAGAGTAGGACAGGACTCCCCTACCTGTCTTCCAGGGCTCTTTTGATTATAGCATGATAGCTAATGCACAGAGCCTCAAACCATGGTGAGTCATGCATTGCCCAGATGGGCTCGAAGGCAAGCTGGAAGAAATGGTAAGATAAAATAGGCCTGACTGGCACTCAGCTCTTTCTAGCTGACCTGGGTTTTCAGTAAGACTGAGCAGAAGTGTGTATTCCTGGTAAACCTGCTCAAAGCAGGATGTATATCTCTGCTTCAAGCCCATTTTCTGCCCAGACAATGTAGCTTTTGTGGAGACTTCCACTCAAGAATTTGATGGGTATAAAATCTCCAGATCCAAAGGTTCCCTATGTTATGTGCAAGCCCATGTGTGTAGATTTACCTGGAAACATGCCTATAACACATACAGAGGAAGACTTCACTCATCCACTCAACAAATGTGACCCCTGCCCAGTGACACCCAGGGTGCTCCTGTAGACTTTACTGCTGTTTCTCACCATATTCAATGTTTATCTGTTGATTTATACTTTTGAGAATACATCCTCATTCATTTTATGCTTTCCTTGTTACAACATCCATTGGAGGCAGGCCTGGTGATTTTTGTGTTATAAATAAGAACACTGAGACTCAGAGACCAGAACAGAGTTGCTCAAGATCACAGTCAATAGCAAAATGATGCTAGAACCCAGACTCCTTGACACACAGCCCTGTGTGACCACCACAGGCTCAGGCTGCCTCCTCCAAACAGGTGGATTCTGCACTCTTACAGGAAAATGTTTCAGTGTTTGAATGAACTGATCCCTGCTCTCTGGGGCTGGCAATGCAGTCCAGACCCTCTGCTTCTGTTACTGTGGATCATGGGAGTTTTTAGAGACTGTCTTGCCAAGGGAGGCCCAAGGTTTCCCTGTAGGTACAGAGGGAAGAGGTAGGAGAAGGAGAGGGTTGGGTGGATTGGAAAAGATTTCCATGCCTGGGCAAGGAAGAGAAACTTAATGCCCCTGCTCCACCCATGTCCTCCACCTGTGCATTCCAGGGGTTTTGCTAAACCCCGAGAAGGATGTTAAAAGACAGAGAAAGAGAGGGAGAGGGAGAGGGAGAGAGAGAGAGCCACATAGCCCAGGAGCAGCCCATCCTTTCCCCACCTGAGGTAGCCTGGTCTAATCATTCCAGAATGTTTGCTTCTCAGAAAGGCCAAGCCCATCTTGATGAGAGAAATTGTGCATCCCACTACATTTTCTGTAGTTCTATTTTACCTTCTTGGTTGACCCCACACACACAAAGCAAGCAGAACTTAATCCAAGAAAGATACAACTGTACATTCTCATTTAGTGAATTGGCAGTGACCCTGACCAGAAGCAGGCCAGAGGCCCACACCCTGAAGTTCCTGTTTACTCACCCACTCTGAGCCCAACTGCTACACTGTCAGACAACAGGCACCATACTGTCTTCCTTGAAGCTTCTTTCAGAGAGCCTTTCTTGACTAACTGCATTTGGCTGCTATTCTCCATTCCTCACTTCTCCCTCAGGCTCATTCTTCACCTTTTTCTTATCTACTCTTTACCCAGTGCTGGGGAGCATTAGGGACTCCATCACCTGGCATCCTTTGGCTTCCAGCTTCCTGTTTGGTTCAGTCAGTGGAAGGTACTGGCTGGAGATGGGAAGGAAGGAGACAGAAGTCAAAGTATTTCCTCTCCTCTACTTCCCCCATGAGGCAACACCTTAGTTCCGGCAGAACTGCCCCTCCCTTTGGTGGCCACCCTTCCATGATTCCACCTCTCTGGGACAGCAGACAGGCTGGCCTCTGACCTGCCCACTGTCCACTGGGCTTCATTTCTCTGAGGTCACAGACTAGGAAAGCCATCCCCTCTCAGCTCCCCTGTGGGGCAGGAAGACAGAATGGCAGCGAGCAGGTACCGGTGGTAAAGGTTTGACAGAGGGCTGGAAGTGAAAGAAAGAAGACCTCCACGCTGGTGTGAATAAGAGGAAGCCTTGACTTGCTTCCCAGGGAGCTCTCCAGCTGGATGAGGTTGAGGCTGGGATCGCTTGTCTTCCCTTTCCCCCTTGTCCCTATTCAGCCTCCCTCCTTTCAACTTCCTGGCTCTTGCAATCACACATGTACTTGCTCGCCTAGTCTCATATACATCCCAGCACGCATATGAGGTCTCCCCCTCCCCCACGTCAGACCCTCATGTACTTCCCCACACTTTCATGAACTTGCAGCTGCCATTGCCACCACATGCATACCCTCAGCCGCACTCATGTACTCCCTCCATAGAGGCAAATGAATTCACACAGACACACAAGGCTCACACACACAGACTCACAGTCACGCTTGCACATGCTCAGCTGCCCTGTCTGAATTAGTTGGAAATCCCAACTATCTCCCTACATCCCTCTCTAGGTGTTCCCAGCTGCCTCTCCAGCAGGGACAGGAACATAGGGAGCCACCTCTGGGCCCCAGTCCCAGCTGAGTCTCAGAACCTTGCCAGCCTCTCTGACCTCGGGAGGGTCAGAAGTTACCTCTGAGAGGAAGAAAGAGGTTTCAGACAGGAAACTCGGCCTTGTCAGGCATTCACCCCATGTGACCCAGGCATTAGCAGGCAAGGCAAAGTTGTATATTCTGAGCTGGGAAAGGCCTAGCTGCCCAGCTGCCCTCTCCTCTCCCCATCCAGACCTCAGAGGAGACTTGGAGGTGGGAGATCATCCTCTCATCCCTCAAATAGCTTTGAGTATGCCAGGTAGAAGGGCTGCAGTGATGAACAAAATAGATGAAGCTCTCCCTCTTATGAAGTTCACAGTAGAGGCTGGGGCAGGCTCTAAATCTGTCACACAGATCATTAATGACCATGATTTGTAGTAAGTCCTATGATGGCAAAGTGTGGGGCATAGTGAGAGAATGAAAAGGGCAACTAACCTATTTTAGGGAAGCTCTCCTGAGAAAGTGACAAAGAAGGAGTTAAACAAGAGTGGAACTTTTCAAAAGTGGGGCAAAAATATGGAGGACAGAGTATTTCAAGCACTTGAGATAACCTAGACAGAGGCCTTGAGGCTGGAAATATTGAGGAATACTGTGTATGAGAAGCTCAGGGAGGTGAGTGTAATGAGAGGAGGGAAGGGTAGGGGATGATGTGGAAGAAGCATGCAGAGGTCAGAACTTGTGCAAGCCATTGTAAGGGCAATGGGAAACCACCGGAGGGTTCCATGCATGGGAGTATCATGGTTTGATTTATGTTTTAGGGCAATCCCTTTGGTTCTTTGGGAAGAGTGGATCACAGGAAGGTCAGAGCAGGATCAGGGAGACCAACAGGGGGGTATAGCAGACAGAGTCCAGTTAGGAAGACAGAAACCACTTGCACATTCCTACCAGAGGGGATTGAACAGGGCTACTGTATTACATGGTGAATAAAAGAGCTGGGAAGTCAAGCAGCATGGTGATGCAGCCACAGTTTAGCTACAGCAAGAAGCTACTGTCATCCCTAGGCTGGGAAAAGATGTTTTCACTGGATCCCAGACACCACAGCAGTCTAGTGGAAGCTAGACCACAGCAGGCTCCCCTGGTGAGTAATGGTCACAGAGGAGACACAGCTGCTGCCAGAACTACCAGTGGACAAGATGAGGGGGAAAGAGCTCAGGTTCTCACTTTGCTCTCCAGTCTTTTGCCAGTGCCTCCCATTGACCAAATCCAACACAGAACAGAGTGGGAGAAGGGCCAGAGACACAATCTGAGACCAGACTGGCAAATGATAGGAACACAGACTGGAATAGCCACCCAGGAAAGAAATGCTGGTGGCCTGAACTGGGCAAACTAAGTGAATCTGTGCAACCTCCCTCCCCACATCATGACATTTTCAGCATCTATGCTTTGGATGTGTCCCTGAGTCCATGTGTTGGAGGCTTGTTCTCCAACATAGCCATGTTAGAAGGTAGAGCCTCATGGGAGGTGATTGGGTCATGAGAGTAAAGCCCTCACAAATGGATTAACATTGTTATCTTGGGACAAGATTAGTTGCTTAGAGAGTGGATTGTTATAAGAGTAACCCACTCTTTCTGCCCTCTCTTTCTAAACTTCACCTTTTCATCTTTCACCACATTGTGATCCAGCAGCCAGATGCCCACACCATGCCCTTGGTCTGCCCAGCCTTCAAAATCATGAGCCAAATAAATTTCTTTTTAAAATAAATTTACAAGTCTATGGTATTCTGTTATACCAATAGAAAATGGACTAAGACACTGGGGATGTGTGTCCCTCGATGTGTGATGGCTAGGAATGGAGTGGTAGGGTTAGGGCACAGGGAACAGAGGAGCCCTGTCTCTCTCCCATGACACCAAATTCCAGGGCAGAGGTTTTGGGTACTCAGGCTTTCTCCCCATCAAATCTACAAAATACTGAATGTCCCCATCTCTTCTGGACATCAAGGAAACATTAGAATTCTCAGACATCTCTAGCATAGTCTGTACTATGCTTATCTGATCTTCCTGGAACACAGCTGTGGCTTATGACACCCCTTAACCTCAAAATCACAAATGGTTCCCCATTATCTTCAAGAGAAAGTCCAAATTTAGCCTGCAGGCATGCATAATTGTTCATAATATGGCCCCAATTTATATCTTCAACTTGATCTTCTCCCTCTCTATTAATCAGTACTAATCGCTATTTATTGACTATTATGAGTTGGATACTTTTTTTCTTTTGTGATATTAGGGATTGAACCCAGGGCCTCTGCACAGAGCTACATTCCCAGCCCTTTTAAAACATTTTTTAAAAATTTTGAGGCAGGCTCTATGTTGCTAAATTGCCCAAGCTGGGCTCAAACTTTTGATCTTCCCACCTTAGCCTACCAGAGTGCTGGGATTACTCCAGCTGTGAGCTGGATACTATTTTCAAAGCTTTACATGCCTAATGTCCTTACAGAGGAGGTCCTATAACTATCCCATTTCCATCTGGGGAAACCAAGGCTCAGAGAAATAAGGTAAATTCCCCATGGTTCCACAGCTCTAAGGCCCAGTATCATTTCTGACTGATACTCTCCTCAGCGGTCTACCTACTATGCTGTGCATCTTTGGGCAGCATTTTCTTTCTTTCTTTCTTTCTTTCTTTCTTTCTTTCTTTCTTTCTTTCTTTTTTTTTTTTTGTACCAGGAATTGAACTTGCCAGGCAGGCGCTGTGCCGCTGAGCTGTATCCCTGGCCCTGGGCTGCCTTTTCTGCTTTTCTTTCCATTGTTTTCCTTAGATTCTAACTACTATTGTTCAAACCCACTGCAGACCCAATATCCTCTTGGAAGGCTTACCTGATCACCTGATTTCATACTGCTTCAAACTGGAACTCTCGTATCCTTCATGTTGCACAGTGAACTAAGCCTCACCTGCTGAGACATAGATTTCTCTGTGAAAGCTGTCCCCATCACTTTCTGGTGGTGGGATCTTGGGCAAATCCCTCAGTTTTGCTGAGCTGCCTCTAGTTTCTCATCCATACGATAGAGTGAATGATAGCATCTTCCTTCAGGGCAGCTAGGAAGATTCAGCAAGGAAATGAATCAAAAGGAGGCCTCCAGGGCTGGGGTGTTGCTGGGTGGTGGAGCACTTGCCCAGCATGCTCAAGCCCTTGGGTTCCAACCCCAGCACCTTGAAACAAAAACAGTTGAGGGGCTTAGGCAGTTTAGTTAAAAGAACTCAACTCAGGTTTGAGTGTGAGGTGCTGCTATGCTCATCATACCTGTTGGTCCGATGTCCTCAGACAGTGAAGCTGCAGATTGGGGGACAAAGACCCTTGAGTGACTCTGTCTCTGAGAAGGGAAGGATGTGGTCAAGTAGTGAAGCTGTCCTGTGCCTGTGGCCCCATGCTCTGTGCTCTAGATTGCTTCGCTTACTGACCTTAACAGCCACACTGTGGGCAGTATCATTATCCCCATGTCATAGCTGAGAACGAGGGTAGAAAACAGGCTGGCTTGAGCTCAGGCCCCTTACCCTGGAGAAAGGCCTCAGTGCACTGTTGGGGAAGCTGCTCTGTTGCCACAGGGCGGCCCAGTCCGTCCTGCCTTGCAGAACCTTGGTCTGGAAGAGGTATTCTATCTCTGCTATGGGTGGCAGTGCCCACTTTGGTGAGGCTTGCCATAAATCCTGTGTGCCTTTGAAGCACCCCCTAGATTTCAGCCACTTACCAAGCACTCCCCAAAAGAGATCACCCATGGTGTGACTGAAGTACTTCATGCAGACAAATATGCACATACAAAAAGAGGTTTCAATAATAATTTATAAGGGAGAAGTGTAGCCTGCCCCAGAGAAATTGGCATTGACTATAAGGCCCAGCATGAAAGCTATCCAAGTCTGGTGGCACTTTCTTGGACTCTGTATTCATCTTTTTGGCCCTATCTGCATAATCTGATTAATATTTGTATAAAATTTACAATTTTACATTTTCTGTAGCTGATACTCCCCAAACTATAGTCAGGCTCCAGCCTGTGGGAGACATGACCATGGAAAACTGAGACAGAGAACAAAGAAACCAAGTAGAGAATAGCACATTCCCACCCACTGCCAGATTTCTTTCAGATCCTGGATTATGTGGACTAGTAATGATCTGCATTTCAGGAATATTTACTCATTGGCCATCTCTGTCCATTTGACAGGCAAAGAAATTGATGTTCAGAGAGGTTTCCAAAGAGGGAGATTGTAAGTAGATCACACACTGGACGGGGACGTAAGACTTCCGGAAATGAGTCCTGGCATGGCTACTTACTCATTTGTAGCCTTTAGAAACATTGCTCCCTGCTCTGTGCCTCAGTTTCTTTAAGTATGAAATGGGATTCAATCAGAGCAGGGTGAAGGTTTGAACCACAGGAAGCAGCTTGCTGGAGAACAGCCTGGAGGTAGATTCTGAGGCACATCTGGGCTGAAAAGGACAGCCCCGTGGTGGGCTAGTGGTGCTTACCATGGATAAGCTGGGGGTGGGAAGCCACACAGGGGCCCACAGGACCATCTTTGCATCAGGGGGTATTGAAGAGCCCATTCCAGCTTTAAGAGTTTGGGGGTTCCAAGTGATGCAACTCAAGCTCAGTGGGAGAGCTGGGGCTAGGCTCATTTTTCTGCCCAACAGCCTTTCTACCTCCCTTGCCATTTTCCATGGTAGGGTGCTAGAGTCAGAATTCACTTTGATTTTAGGCATTTAACCTGGATTTGCTTTGTAATTTAGAGAAAGACACTACCCCTATTTTAACATCAAATTCCTTCCTCATTGGCAAAATGCAGTTAATGAGATATCTGTCATAGGCTCATGAGAATTTGATGAGATAATCTGTTCAGACCAACTTCCAGCAACTTCAGTCTTGTTGCTTTTTCAAAGGGGAAACAGACTCGATGAGAGTTGCAGCTGGTGGTAGTTAATGGTGTAGGTTCTTGGAGCCAGACTGCTAAGCTGTCAATCCTGATTTGGCCAGTCTAAACACAGGTTCCCAAGCAGTTAGTGTCTCAGTTTCTCTATCTGTAAAACTCAGCTATTAATAGCATCTGCCTTATAAGGTTATGAGGACTCAAGGAGTTAATACATATAAAAAGCTTAGAAGAATGCCTGGCTCATTGTTAGTGTCCAACAGATGTTTGCTATTACTGCGTTATGGTCCAAGGTAACATAGTAAGCAAGGTGCACCAGGAATGAGTGAATGGGCAGGGACAAGAATCCTAGGTCCTGAGGTTTGCTCAGAGCTGGCTTCTGCCATAGTGTGTGCGAAGCTGGCCTGCCTCAGGGACTGTCAGCCGGTGGTGGTGATCCAGCCGCATAGCTGTGTGTGGGTGTCAGACTCCCCCTCCCCAGCCTGCAGAGCCTGTGTCTAGGAAGAGGGGTGTTAACTGCTCCTGTGATGGCGGTACACCTGGGGGTACCTCTAAGCCACTCTCTTTTCTTTCCTCCCCACCATTTTTTCTTCTTTCTCTCCTCCCTTCCTCCCCTCCTTAAAAAAAAAAAGATTTCTAATTGTATTTTCTCAAATTATAAAAACAAAATGTAGAATGGAAAAAAGATGGCGGATGAGTAAGAAGCACGCAGCGAAACTCTCTAAAAGTTGCCATTGGACTATGGGAATATAGTGACCAGGAGAGTGCAGGAGGGGGGGAGATGCCTCCCCAGGACCCAGAAAAGTTCTGAAGCGCAGCTTGGGACCCCCGGCACCAGTGAAGGGTACTTTTCAACAAAGAAGGAGCAGACCGCGCACGCACCTTCTACCATCCCAGTAATCACGGCGCGACAGAAGCTCAAAGCTGCGGATACACGGTGACAGCTGGCACCCAGGGAGCCCCCATGGAGGACTGCGAGACAGTGGCGGGGCAGGGGAGTGATGGAGAACGGCACAGGCCGGTGGTGAGTGTCTCTCAGCCACAGCTGTCCCGCGCCAGAGAGCGACTGGCAAGGCGCCATTGTGGGGCGTGCGGCGAAAATCAGAGCGGCACGAAAACAGCACTGGGAACTCGTGCTCCAGACAGGTCAGTGCGGTGCCTCTCAGGCCCACGAGGGTGCACTGAGGGCGGCAGGTGAACGAGACTGTCTCTCAGCCACACCTGTCCCGCACCAGAGAGCGACTGGCCTGGCGCCATTGTGGGGGGCATGGCGAAAATCAGAGCGGTGTGAAAGCAGTGCACTGACAGTGGCAGGTGAAGGAGACCGGTCTCCACCTGAAAGTGCACGCTCTGCTCACCACCCGCCAGAGGGCCGCTCTTGGCTCACTGGGATGGACCTGCACGGAACAGGACTCTGTCATCACACCGTGCCTGCCTACAGCAGAGTCAACACCTGGAACTGATTCTCTTTATTTTTTTTATTTTTTTTTTCTCATTAGTTTTTTGTTCTGGTGAAGGGTTTTTATTTTTTTTATTTTTTTTTCTTTTGTGGGGTTTTATTTATGTTTTGTCTGTTTGCTTTGTTGTTTTTGTCTTCATTTTTGTTTCTGTTTGTCTATTTGCTCTTTCCTTCATTATTCTCTCTGGTTTTTATATGAGTGTAAACAGCGCCTCTATCCTCTTTGTGATTGTGGTTGTGATCTGTTCTTCCTTTTATCCCTTCCTTCTCTTTTTCCCACCAGTCCTCTGCACCAGTGTCCCAATGTTAGTGGGATCCCTCTTCATCCTCTAACCTTACATCTAATTCCTTCCTCTTCTCCCAATACTCTATTTCCTCCTTAACTCATTTTAAATTTAAACTCCTGAGGGGCAAAATTGACATACTAAGGACTTGTATACTGCATATAATTTTTCTGGTGTGTTTTAGATTTTGTTATATAACCGCAACTCTACTTTATACGGCTAAAAGTGGTAAATAACTGGTTAGCTCAGTCTGTCATTTTCTAGGCTGTGTTTGATGCTTCAGTTACCATTATAGCCAAATGTAAAATAATTGTTCTAAACAGCTTTCCTTCCTGATATTTCATGATTGATATTGACTAAGGGACACAGAAAATACAGTGGCACAGTACCAAAGAATCAAGGACAGGGCCAAACAGGTAGAAACTTCTCACATCCAAAGAATTGAAGAGGTAGGATCTGGCAGAAAGCTCAAAACCCAAAAGCAAGCTCCACTTGGAAGATACTGCAGAGAAGTACTCATGTTCTAAGGATCTTGAACACTAGCCATAAAGTAACCTATCATAGGTAATTTACAAACATCACCCCAGGAATTCAATTAAAGAAAGAAAAAATGAGACGACACTTAAACAAGATGCAACCACACACATCAAATTCACCAAAGGCAAACCTAGGGGGCAACGAGGTGGGACAATCCGAAAGCCAGCCACCTGGCCTATCTGAAGGGGTAACAACAAAACAACTGAATGAGGCTCTGGAAAAAATTAAAACAGAAATAATTTCACAGATAACTGCAGAGATAATGTTCACAATGAAGACCATGCTTAAGGTCACTATAGCTGATACAGACAAAAAAATTAGATGAGCTTAAGAAAATTATAGAAACCATGAATGCTCAGCATAGGAAAGAAATGGAATCCATAAGGCAGATTCAAAAAGATATCCAAGAGAACAAAAATTCCATTGAAAGTATTTGTAGCAGATTAAGCCAGTGTGAGGACAGGATATCAGATATAGAAGACAGGCTTGCAATTAGTGATCATGAAAAGAAAGAATTCTTAAAAACAGCAAGGGACCATGAAAAATCAATTCAGCAGCTGCTAGATGACCCAAAGATAAACAACTTAAGAATAATTGGAATAAATGAAAAAGCAGGAGATAGCATCAATGACATTAAAACCTTGTTCAAAGACATTATTATGGAGAACTTCCCTGGAAGAGAAAAAGAATTTGACCCCAAGATAAAGGAAGCTTTTGGAACACCAACTAGACATGACAAAAAAAAAAAACTTCAGCCAGACATATCATAGTCAAGATCCCAGAAATTCAACAGAAGGGCAGAATCTTAAAAGCTGTTAGGGAGAAGAGACAAATCACCTATAAAGGAAAACCCATCAGAATCACAGCTGACTTTTCAGCACAAACCCTCAAGTCAAGAAGAGATTGGAATGATGTATTTCAAGCTCTAAAGGAAAATAATTTTCAACCCAGATTGATGTACCCCGCAAAACTATCTTTCAAAATTGATGGAGAAATAAAATACTTTCATGACAAAGAACATCTGAGAAAATTTATGACCACCAAACCAGCACTCCAAAATGTTCTGAAGGACATTCTAGAAAGAGATAGGAACCCCAACAGAAGGGATCCACCAGGCAGGGCAGATAATTAAATAGCGGGAAAGGAGAAAAGCAAACAAAGAGTGGGAACCAACAACAGGAAAATATCATGACAAGTAAAAGCCAATACATATCAGTTTTAACCATCAATGTTAACGGTCTCAATTCACCAATCAAAAGGCACAGACTGGCAAAATGGATCAAGAAGCAAGATCCAACAATATGCTGCATACAAGAAACACATTTAATTCAGAAAGAAATTCATAGACTGAAAGTCAAAGGATGGAAAACAATACTCCATGCCACAGGAACCCAGAAAAAAGCAGGGGTAGCTATTCTTTTTGCAAACAAAGTGAATTTCAAGGCAAGAATGATTCAGAGAGATAAAGATGGTCATTACATCCTTGTAAAGGGAACAATCCAAGAGGAAGAGATAACAATCATAAATATATATGCGTCAAATACCAATGCACCCAACTATATAAAACAAGTACTAAAGGACATGAAAAATCAAATAAGCACTAATAGAATTATACTGGGAGATCTCAATACTTCACTATCACAAAAAGACAGATCAACTGGACAGAAAATCAATAATGAAATAATAGAACTGATCCAAACTTTTGAACAAATGGACTTAGTAGATGTCTACAGAGTGTTCCACCCCACAACATCAGAATACACATTCTTCTCAGCTGCACATGGGACATTCTCCAAAATAGACCACATACTAGCTCGTAAAACCTGCTTAAGTAAATGCAAAGGAATTGAAATTATCCCATGCATATTATCAGATGATAGTGCAATGAAATTGGAAATCAATGGCAAAAGAAATCACAAAAACTCCCTAAACACATGGAAATTAAATAGCACCCTCCTGAACAACCAATGGGTCACAAATGAAATTAAAGAAGAAATTAGACAATTTCTACAACTGAATGATAATGACAGTACAACATACCGGAACTTATAGGATACAATGAAAGCAGTCCTAAGAGGGAAATTTATAGCATTAAATACTTATATTAGGAAAACAGAACAAGTGCAAATAAACAACTTAATGGTGAACCTCGAACTTCTAGAAAAAGAAGAGCAGGTTAAGCCAAAAGCCCATACAAGGGAGGAAATTATAAAGATCAGAGCAGAAATTAATGTATTGGAGACTAAAAAAACAATACAAAGAATCAATGAAGCAAAAAGTTGGTTCTTTGAAAGAATAAATAAGATTGACAAACCCTTATCCAACCTTATTAAAAAAAGAAAATTAAAGACTCAAATCCATGCAATTGAAAATGAAAAGGGTGATATCACGACGGACCCTGCAGAAATCCAGAAGATCATCTATACCTATTTTAAAAATCTATATTCTACTAAGATGGAAAATGCAGAAGAAATGGACAGATTCCTAGATTCGTATGAATTACCAAAGCTGAATCAAGAAGATTTAAAAATCCTAAATAAACCAATATCAACCAATGAAATTGAAGATGTAATTAAAAACCTCCCAACAAAGAAAAGCCCAGGCCCTGATGGATTCACTGCTGAATTCTACAAGAAATTTAGAGAAGACCTAACACCACTACTTCTCCAACTTTTAAATGAAATCGAAAGGGAAGCAATACTTCCAAATTCATTCCTGGAAGCAAGCATTACCCTGATACCAAAACCAGAGAAGGACCCTACTAAGAAAGAGAACTACAGACCAATCTCCCTAATGAACATAGATGCCAAAATCCTTAATAAGATACTGGCAAACAGAATCCAACAAATCATCAAGAAGATTATACACCATGACCAAGTTGGATTCATCCCAGGGATGCAGGGAGGGTTCAACATATGTAAATCAATCAATGTAATGCACCATATTAACAGAACCAAAGACAAAAATCACATGATCATCTCAATAGATGCAGAAAAAGCTTTTGACAAAGTCCAGCACCTTCTCATGATAAAAACCCTACAGAAAATTGGAATAGAGGGTCTTTATCTCAATCTGGTAAAAGCTATCTATGACAAAACAACAGCCAATATTATACTAAATGGCCAAAAACTGAAAGCCTTCCCTCTAACATCAGGAACAAGACAAGGATGTCCACTGTCCCCACTCTTATTCAACATAGTTCTGGAAACTTTAGCCAGAGCAATTAGACAAGAGAAAGAAATAAAGGGAATAATGATTGGAAAGGAAGAAGTTAAATTATCATTATTTGCAGATGACATGATACTCTACACAGAAGACCCCAAAAACTCCACTAAAAAACTGCTAGATTTAATAAGCAAATTCAGTAGTGTAGCTGGATACAAAGTCAATACTCAAAAGTCAATAGCCTTCCTGTACACAAATAACAAACTTACTGAAAGAGAAATTAGGGAAACAATACCTTTCACAATAACATACAAAAAATGAAATACCTAGGTATCAACCTCACAAAGGATGTAAAAGACCTCTATACTGAAAACTACAGTCCTCTGAAAAAGGAGATTGAAGAGGATATCAGAAAGTGGAAAGATATCCCTTGCTCCTGGATAGGAAGAACCAATATAGTGAAAATGGCCATACTTCCAAAATTGTTATACAGATTTAATGCAATTCCAATCAAAATTCCAACAGCATATCTCACAGAATTAGAGAAAACAATCCTAAAATTCATTTGGAATCAGAAGAGACCTAGAATAGCAAAGGCAATTCTGGGCAAGAAAGGCAAGGCAGGGGGCATCACAATCCCCGACTTGAAATTATACTATAAATAAACAGAAAAAAACAGACCTGAAGATCAATGGAACAGATTAGAAGATGCTGAAACAACCCCAGACATACTAAGCCACCTTATCTTTGACAAAGGTGCCAAACACATTCACTTGAAGAAAGATAGCCTCTTTAATAAATGGTGCTGGAAAAACTGGCTCTACACATGCCAAAGATTAAAACTAGACCCATATCTTTCACCATGCACTAAACTAAATTCAAAATGGATCAGAGATCTAAATATTAAAACAGAAACACTAAATCTGCCGGAAGGTAGGATAGGTAAAACCCTTGAAGACATTGGTGTAGGCAAAGACTTTATGAATAAAACCTCAACCGCATGGGAACTATCCCAAAGAATCAATAACTGGGATCGCATCTTATTAAAAAGCTTTTGCACAGCAAGAGAAACCACCAAGAGAGTGAAAAGACAACCCACAACATGGGAAAAAATGTTTGCCAGCTGTTCCTCAGACAAAGGATTTCTATCGAGAACATATAAAGAACTCAAAAAAATCAGACCTCCCAAATATAAAGACCCACTCCAAAAATGGGCATCTGAGATGAATACACATTTCTCAGATGAAGAAATACTAATGGCAAATAAATATACAAAAAAATGTGCAACATCACTAGTCATTCGAGAGATGCAAATTAAAACAACACTGAGATACCATCTCACCCCAGAAAGAATGGCTACTATAAAGAAATCAAGTAATAACAAATGCTGGAGGGGCTGTGGGGAAAAAGGAACTCTTCTTCACTGTTGGTGGGAGTGTCGACTGGTACAGCCACTGTGGAAGTCAGTGTGGAGATTCCTCAAAAAACTAGGGTTGGAGGTCCCAATTGACCCAGCTATTCCCCTTCTGGGCATCTTCCCAGAAGAATTAAAAACATCGTACCACAGCGACATATGTGCACCCATGTTTATAGCAGCACAATTTGTAATAGCCAGATCTTGGAAACAACCCAAATGCCCATCAACTGAGGAATGGATAAGAAAGATGTGGTATTTTTATACAATGGAGTACTATTCAGCCATAAAGAAGGATAAACTGGAGACTTTTATAGGTAAATGGATGCAACTCGAGAAAATACTCATAAGTGAAATAAACCAGACGCACATTTGTATAGAGAGCCCTTCCTGGTCCTCGTCACGGTCCAGGAAGTTAGATTTGTAAACCCAAAAGGAAGTTATTGGAATTCTACCGAATTAATTCCAATCTACCACATCCAATGCAACCCACGGTGACAATAAAGACACTAAGGCATATCTATAGTTGTGGGGAGCCAAGGGGTCCTAAGTCCCACCAAGATGGTGGCTACTGGGACAAAGGCCACGACCCAGGGCCGAACCCGGGTTTTATTAATTCTGAAGGAGGGGAGTGGCTCAGGGATGAGTGACTGTGAGAGTGGCGGGAAGTACGTGAGTCTCGGGAAGTATGTGAGTCTCGTGAGCTGGGCTAGGCCTGAAAATCACCTTTGCAAATGCAGAGGGAAGTATATGCAGAAGGAGTAATCTGCATAACACAATTCAAGATAGTATCTAATGTTTTGGGGTCGGTGCTTCAGCTCTGATGTATAATCTTTTATGCCCTGGGAAGTCATAGCCTCTTTCTCGAGGCTCGATCCCAGCCGACAGCGTGGAGCACGGCTCTCCATCCCACCAGGCTCAACCGTATATTGTGAGCAAAGGGCGGGGAAACACAGGCCTGTCACTTTGCTTCAAAGACTATACATCAGGACCTCGGCTGGACCTATTTGCGTTGCCTAAATCCAATTAAAGAGATAAGGAAAAGTCCTAGCCAGCTCCGTACATATCAATAGGTGGAATTAGGGCCAGGTTCAGCCAAGGTGGAGATAGTTGCTCTTCTCTCAAGGACAGCCATCCAGGTGGTCCCCCACACATGTGTAAGCATCGTATTGTCTCTCTAGTATGAGAAACTGAAAGAGTAAATAAGATCCAAAATGTACAATAGACACGGTGAATCAAAAAGAAACTGGTGAATAGGAAAGAGAGACTGGAATGGGGAAAAGAAAGAAGGGAAAGGGAAAAAAATTGTATATATATATATATAAGATGGTTAAGATAGATACACTACCAATTTTACTTAGTTCATTGAAGAGTAAGGTTTGAGCCAATAATGTTTGGACAATTGAATGCTAATGTCTGGTATCCTGAATAACTAACTAAAAGATAATAATACGTAATGCATTGACCATTGTTACCCTGATATTATGTTGTTTTGAAAATTTGTTCTTTTTTTGATTTGTTTTGTTTTTTCTTCTCTTTAAAAAAAAAAAACAAAATGTAGTTTTCAAAGTTAGATTTTATTGTACTTTAAAAAAACAGCTTTATTGAGATGTAATTCATATACCATAAATTTGCTCCTTTAAAATGTAGAATTTAATGGCTTTTAGTACATTCACGGCATTCTGTAACTATCACAATCAATTTTAGAACATTTTACTCCCCAAAGAACCCCTATACCCTTTCACTATCACCCCCAATTCCCCTAGCTTTAGGCAATCACTAGTCTATTTTCTATTTCTATAGTTTTGCCCACTCTGGACACTTCATATACATGGAATTAAATGTGGTCTTCTTTAACTGACCTTTTTCACTTGGCATAATGTCAAGGTTCATTTATAGCATAGCTTGCTTGGATCAGTACTTCCTTGTTGCATGTATTTAATGTACAAAACTTGGTAAGTACTGAAATATATAGACAAGAAACAGAAATTATATGTAACTCCACCACCCAGGGTAATAATTAACATTTTAGCATGTTTCACACACACACACACACACACACACATATGTTTGAGCCCGAGATCTAAATATTAAAACAGAAACACTAAATCTGCCGGAAGGTAGGATAGGTAAAACCCTTGGAGACATTGGTGTAGGCAAAGACTTTATGAATAAAACCTCAACCGCACGGGAACTATCCCAAAGAATCAATAACTGGGATCTCATCTTATTAAAAAGCTTTTGCACAGCAAGTGAAACCACCAACAGAGTGAAGAGACAACCCACAACGTGGGAAAAAATGTTTGCCAGCTGTTCCTCAGACAAAGGATTACTATCGAGAACATATAAAGAACTCAAAAAAATCAGACCTCCCAAATTTAAAGACCCACTCCAAAAATGGGCATCTGAGATGAATACACATTTCTCAGATGAAGAAATACTAATGGCAAATAAATATACAAAAAAATGTGCAACATCACTAGTCATTCGAGAGATGCAAATTAAAACAACACTGAGATACCATCTCACCCCAGAAAGAATGGCTACTATAAAGAAATCAAGTAATAACAAATGCTGGAGGGGCTGTGGGGAAAAAGGAACTCTTCTTCACTGTTGGTGGGAGTGTCGACTGGTACAGCCACTGTGGAAGTCAGTGTGGAGATTCCTCAAAAAACTAGGGTTGGAGGTCCCATTTGACCCAGCTATTCCCCTTCTGGGCATCTTCCCAGAAGAATTAAAAACATCGTACCACAGCGACATATGTGCACCCATGTTTATAGCAGCACAATTTGTAATAGCCAGATCTTGGAAACAACCCAAATGCCCATCAACTGAGGAATGGATAAGAAAGATGTGGTATTTTTATACAATGGAGTACTATTCAGCCATAAAGAAGGATAAACTGGAGACTTTTATAGGTAAATGGATGCAACTCGAGAAAATACTCATAAGTGAAATAAACCAGAAGCACATGTGTAAGCATCGTATTGTCTCTCTAGTATGAGAAACTGAAAGAGTAAATAAGATCCAAAATGTACAATAGACATGGTGAATCAAAAAGAAACTGGTCAAAAGGAAAGAGAGACTGGAATAGGGAAAAGAAAGAAGGGAAAGGGAAAAAAATTGTATATATATATATATAAGATGGTTAAGATAGATACACTACCAATTTTACTTAGTTCATTGAAGAGTAAGGTTTGTGCCAATAATGTTTGGACAACTGAATGCTAATGTCTGGTATCCTGAATAACTAACTTAAAGACAGTAATACGTAGTGTATTAACCATTGTTACCCTCCTATTATGTTGTTTTGAAAATTTGTTCTTCTTTTGATTTGTTTTGTTTTTTTCTTCTCTTTAAAAAAAAAAACTTGCAGCATATGTTTGAGCCCTTCAAACCATTATGTCCAATGGGGCCACTGAGGGACAGACCTTTCCCCTGGACCAATGCCAGTCTCCTGAAATGGGACTTGAACTTTGACAGCACGGTCCAAATTATATAGGAGAAGCTGATGTTCATGAAGAGAGTGAGTACTTAAATTGTGTCATTAATGAAAGGAAATCCTACCTAAGAAAGTGCATTTCTTTACAGAGCTGTGTCGCACTATCCCTTGGAACCTCTGCTGGAAAAGTAGAATCAAGTCTGAAATAATTCCTTTTAAATTGTATCCTCTAGTATTATAGATGTAAGGCAGTACTCTATCATATCTCTGAGAATATAGAATATCTTGTACCATCTTCATAATATGTAGTAGGGACTGTGCTTTATCAGAGCTGTTTTAATGATGCTACTTCAGGATGTTTTCTTTCCAGATGATGATTGAGAAGCTAATAAAAAAAATGGTGCCAGGTACCACAACAGTAATGAAACTTTGCTGTTTTCTGGGTATTTTCTTTTCTTTTTTTTTTTAATGGAGTGTGCTGTGTGTCTGTATAATTTTGTTTGGATGACTGAAGAACCTGGAACAGCTGTTACTGCTATTGAAGTATAACACATTGCTATTACTGGTCTTTTTATGTAAATATATACATACGTTATGGTTTGTGTTTAGATGTCTCCCCAAAAGCCTCATGCAGTCATGTAGATGGGCTTCTAGAGTTTGTGATTGATTCATGGTCCAGTGCTGGGATTATGGGTGTGAGTGCTACACCTGCCCTGGAGCAGGTAGCCTGCATACAATACAAGGGAGGGAAAGAGGCCTGCTCTCTCTCTCCTCCCTTTTTGCTCTTTTTGCTTTTGCTGTCTTCCACCGCCATGAATGGTTGCCCCTTTGCCATGCCACACTGCCTTGGAGCCAGCTGATTATGGACTGAAACCTCCACAAACTGTGAGCTAAATAAACTTTTCCTTCCTTAATTTTGGGCGTCGGGTATTTTGTCTCAGCAATGAGAGAAAAGTAACTAACACAGCATTGTACAGAAATTAACAGCCATATTGGTCTAGAAACATTAAACTTAAATTTTTTCCCATTTTTAAAGAGGTAACATGCTGTATTAAATATATAAGGTCTTCTCTACATGGGTTTGATTATAGGAACTAATAAAGTATTCTCTAAATAATGAAAAAAATTTAAAAATCAAATTATATAGGAGAAAGCTCAGGCTTTTCCTTCTTTGGGAGTAGTGAGCTCCCTGTGACTTACCCTCTGCAAACAGAGGCCTTGAGAACAACTGTTAGAGATGCTGAAGAGGGGCTTGGGACATCAGATGCTGGTGGCAGTGGAAATGATGTGGAACTAGATAATTTCCATATTCTCTTCTCTTTTGGATCTGGGGTTTGAAGATTCTACCCAGTTGTTTTCCAGAGATTACTTTATGTAGAAGGAAGGAAGAAAGGAAGGAAGGAGGGAGAAGGAGAAGAAAGAGGATGAATGGGTGGGTAGGTGGGTGGGAAGGAGTAAAGTAAATCATTGAGCTTCACCTGGGTTCATTTTGGCTCACAGTTCCAGAGGCTGGGAAATCTAAGAGCATGGCACTGACATCTGCTTGGCTTCTTGTGAGGGTCTCGTGCTGCTTCAATTCTTAGAAGAAAGTGGAAGTGGAACTGGCATGTGTGGAAGAGAGAAAAGGGGCCCAGCTCCCACTATAGTTAATATACTCCCATTAGAAAGGGTGTTAATCAATTTATGTGGACTCCACAGCCATGACCCAGACACCTCCCACCAGGCTCCACCTCCTGGCACTGCTGTATTGAGCACCAAGCTTTAATGTTAGGTTTGGCGGAGACCAACCATATTCAAATAACAGCAGCATTTCACTTTTATCTCTCTCACTGTAGTCCGGGATGGTGCCTCCCAGACTTCTGGCCACCAGCTCTTCCTCAGTTTCCTGATATCACCTTGGTAGTATTGTTGTGGAAGCTTTACACACAATACTGACCATCTGATATTGTTCTCTGTTCACCAGAACCAAGGACTTCTGATTTCCCTTTGGCTTTTCTATCTCCTCTACTCTGTCTCTCGGCACTCAAAACTGCATAGAAAAGTATTCCTGTGAGCCTGAGCTAATGACAGGGCTGGATGAGGTGGGGTTCACTAGAAGCTTATGTAGTTTGGCCTTGGTGAGATCAGAGATCAGAAGGGGACACCAGACTTGGACTTATTCCAGATGCTGAGGGATTAAGCAGCAAGAGTCTTGGGAGAGACACTGATAGGCAGGGAAAGGCCTCAGCTCGACATATTTTCTACCTTCTCCAAGCCATGCCAACTGCTGCTGGCTGTCTCATAGGAGTTGCTGTCTAGCCATTTCTCCTGGGGGAAATAGGAGGCATGGTGGAGCACAGTGGTGAAGAGTGTAGGCCTGGAAACTCAGAAGCCTACTGTTGACTCTTTACTGGCTCTGGGATTGTGAAAGGCAGCATCTTTACTGGCTCTGGGATTGTGAAAGTCAAGGTTCTTGGCCCTGCCAGCTGCACAGAGCTTTATATGTACCCACTCCCTTGAGGGTAGATGTGTCCATGTTCTGGCCAAAGAAGTGAAGACAGAAGTGACAGAGATCACATGTGAACCTAAGCATTTCACTGAAGTTTCTTCGCTATCTAGCTTTCTCTTCAACAGTTTTGGTGAAATAGAAGCCCATTTCAAGATGGTGGCATCCTAGTCAGCCTGGGTCCTAGAACTCAGCTGCTTACCCATGGTGAATGTACAATGTGAGTGAGAGCAAACTCTCCTTTTACCAAATCTTTATTTTTTCATTATAATATAAAACAAGTAGATATTAATAAAGAAAATATAAAAACACTCTTCTATAAAAAATTAATAACAAAATAATTAGAGAATAACAACAGTTAATATACCATGTATCATGATCTTAAAAGAATGGCCATAATGTTACTCAGAATACAAGTCATAGGTGAAAAAGATTCTTCTTTTTTTTTTTTTTCTTTATGCGGGTACCGGGAGTTCAACTCAGGACCTCGTGCTTGCCAGGCAGGCGCTTATGCCGCTGAGCTATATCACCAGCCCAAAAGACTCTTCTTAACTCACTGAGATTTGTATGATATCAATGGCTGCAGCATAACCTAAGCTATCCTCAAACTGGAATTTTGGGCAAGTTACTTCACCCCTCTGTGCCCTGGTTTCCTTATCTATAAAATGTGGGTCACAAAAGTATCCACTTCCTGTGGCTACAAGGATTTTTAAACATTTATTTATTTTGATTAGTACATGTTTGTTTTTCATAATGAATGCATTCATTGTGGGGAATTGGTACATACACATGTGACATCTTGATTCTTTTTACTTCCCCTTCCCCTGACCTTTCCCCCATCTCTAGATATCTTTCTCATCTGCAGAAGGTCTACCTCACTGCTTCCTATAATCAATCTTTTATTTTGCTCTTTAAATTATTTATACTTTAGGTTTCTCATATTAGGGTAACCATGTGATATTTAATCTGTATTTGATTTATTTTACTTAGCATTATGATTTTAAAGTGCATCCAGCTACAAGGATTAAATGGGTCAATACAGAAGGGGCTTGGAATTGTCTGGGGCATATAATAAAGTATTCAGTCACTGTTGGATTGATTACTAGTGTCTCCTCCTTACCTGGAAAATCTCAAGCTTTATTGGATTAAGCAGAAAGATAGAGCAACACAGACACTTAGGCAAGAGGGAGATGCTAGTTTTCTGGTACTACTTTTGTGGTGGCTATTTTGGGTAGCATCCTTGCCTCTGGCTCTTTGGAAGGTCCCTGAGGAGCTATGCCCTTGTCACAGGCACCTCTTTCCTTCCCCCACTGGCAGTGCATCTATAGTAGGGGTAGAGGTCAAACCTGAGCTGCCCAGCTCCTTGTCAGATGTGCATCTGCTGACATGGACACTGTGCAAGACATCACTTTCTTTTATTTTCTTTCTTTTTTTTAATGTGTTTTTTTTTTTAGGCAGGGTTTTGCTATGTGGTCCAGGCTATCCTTGAACTCACTATGTAGCCCAGATTGGCCTCAAACTCATGATCCTCCTGCCTCAGCATCCCACGTGCTGGGATTACAGGTGTGTGTCACCACACCAGCTATGGGATACCAATTTCTGCTGTCACTGATCTAGTCATTCCAGGAGGGAGCTGGGTGAGCTTCCTCTAAAGCTGCATGGAAATTATGTCAGCCCCTACCTTGTGGAGTCTTCCATCCCATGCTCCCTTGAAAGAGACCTCCCTGAGCATGCCACCTGGGCTCAGAACCCTCAGACCATGTCTCTCTGCCACTCCACTTCCTTTCCTTCTTTCAAGATCTTTCTGAAAGTGGCCCCCTGCCATCTTCCTCCACCAGGCCAACGTACCAGGCCACTATACGGATTCTTCTCAGACTCCTGAAAACTGGATCCTTGCCTTTCTACCATCCATACTCCCTCTGTGCTCATGGTTTCCCCAGCCACCTCCAACTACAGGCAAGATTGTAGCAGAAAGTGCAAGCAAACCAAGTTCACTTGGCTCACACATTAGCAGATGGATGTGATTTGTGACCCCTGTGGTCACCTGCATGAGGTACCATCTGCGAGGTGGAGAGGCTAGATCCCAAATGTCACTTCCACCTGCCACTCACAGTGTCTGCACTGCCACCATTTGGGATAAAGTATGGCCTTGTGTTAAATCGCAGAGAACACAGGAAGGCTACTGTTTCTGGCTGTGCAGATGCACAGCCTGGTCTAAGGAATTCCTGTGGAATCATCTGGGGTGTATATTAAAAATGCAGATTTCTAGAAGGGCTTTAGAGCTGTTTTCTGCTATATTGGCAGAAAGGCTGCTGGGGGACTGGAAGAAGCAAATTCTGAGCACAAGTTCTTATTCCCCCACCCTTCTGCTCAAGGGTGGGGCCACGAAAGTCTTATCTATAGCCACAGCCCATGACAAAACTGCAGAGGTCTGATGTCAGAGACTATGTCCCCCCAAACCTCTACTTTTAAGTAAAAACAGAGTGGGGCTCCACTAGATTCAAGAAGGCAGTTACAGTGTTTGGAGGACACCATGTCCCATCTCAAAGGACTAATAGAAGACATGGTGGAAACTATGACAAAGGAGTCCGTGGTAGAGCTAGGACTGCTGTTCAGACAGAGGAAGAGTCCCTGACACTAAAACCTCTTCTTATTTGCTCTGTGACTTGTGGTTGATATAACATTTTCATGTCCATAGTCTTCTTTAAGATTCCCATGCAACACCATGAGGTAGAACTAATTACTTTTGTCTAAAGAATTGGAAACTAGTGAGCAGAGGGGTTAATTAGCTTGCCTGAGATCACACAGCTACTTAGTGGAGAAGAGCTTTGACTCCAAGTTTCCTATCCCTGTGATAATTATGGGTGATTCTGTGTCTGTTGGGTGAACCCAGCATAGATTTTATGCCCAAGAGAGGGCATCAAGCAGGTTGAAAGCCCCAGAAGTTCCTCCACCCCCATTGTGTTACCTTCCCCTCTCTAGGGAGGGACTGTAGGGAATGGTCCTTCTGGGTAATTAGCCTTTACTGCTCTCTACCTGGCTCCCAGTTATCAGGAGCCACTGTTTGAACAAGTTTGTCCTTCCCTGAAGATCTCTGTGCTGGCTGATAAGGGAGCCATATCTCAGCTCCAATGTGGAAGGCGCCTATCTCCAGTCTCCTCCCCTGGGCTGGTCTCAAAGTCCTTTAGAAAAGGTGGAAACCTGAAGGATTTACCACTTGCAAGGTTATATTTGCTTCTGTAAGAATGCAAAGGAGACAGAGGTCTGCCCACACAACTTTGATTGTGAAGCAAGAAAGCTAGAGTCAACTGCACAGTGACTCTCTGCTGAAGGAGTTGAGTTTTTGTAGCTTCCTGTATGTCTTCAGGTCAAGTGGCCACCCTCTCTGTTTGCTTAGTATCTCAAGCATCCCTTTTTGTGTTACAAAGAACCCAGTGTATATACTTGAGCTCAACCTGGGAAACAGGAAAACCATGTTCTACTTCCCTCTCAGCATTTAACTCTCATGTGACCTTGGCAACTAATTGTTGCTCTTGTTGTCTTGAACAAATAGTTGGACAGGAAACAAAGTAGTGAGGTGTTTTACATTTATTAAAGGTAAAAATAGTGAGAAAAGAAGTGCTCTGAAAAGACGTGCTCTGCACAGTGAGTGTGAGAAAAGAAAGTAAGCCCTGCACACAGAGCCGGCGACTGTGAAAGAAGGAGGCAGGGACCACAAGGCCAATGGTTGCCATCTTTTATATCACTGTTCTGACATGAGATCTAGGCTGTCCTATCAAAACCCTGCTTGCATTCTCTGATTAGTATCAGGTGCAGGGCTCAGAAGCTGTCCCATGCATGTGTCTTAAGTCTCTGTGACTGACAGGTCATGCCTGCTTGCACAGCTGGTTTGCCATGCCCTAATCTCTTGTCTCAGTAGGGCAGGCTAAGCTGTGATGTTTGGTAAGTCATGTGTATTAAGTGCGTTTTCAACTTATGATATGTTCCCTTATGACACAACCCCATTGTAAGTCAAGGAGAATCTGAACACAGCTGTATTCAGATGTACTTAGGGATCTTCAGTTGTGATGGACCAGAGAATAGGAAGGGTGTGGGCAGATAAGCTGATGGCCTCTGAGAAAAGAGGGAAGAGATGTATGAGCAAAGATCTGGTAAGCAGGATGGGGGTGGGGGGAGGAATGAGGACAAGTGGGGAGGAATGATGAAAAGAAGGGAGGATCTTAAAGATGAACGGGACTGGCTTCTTGAAAAACACAATAGCACTCAAGAGTCCCCCTGCCTGCTGGATGTCTCTCCTTGGATGTCTCACTAGCACTTCAAAGCCACTATGACCTTGTCTCAGTTTTGCATTTCTCTTTTCCTGACCCAGCTCCTCCAGCTGATCAGTGCCCAAGTGCATTGATTTTTCTCTTGTCCCTCTGTAGTTTCGCCCCACCTCCATATCCACGCTGCCCCCATCAGGCCATCATCATCTTTTGCCACTAACCTGGAATACTGCAGTGACTCTTAACTGGTTTCTCTGAGCTTGTTTTTGCCCCAGTGATCGATGCTGCACAACACTGAAATGCCCTTTGGTGGCTTCCTATTGCTCTTCTGAAAGCATCCAAATGCTTCCTTATGAGTCTACAGACCTGCATGGTCTGACTTCTAGCTTCTGCCCCTTCCTCATCTGCTTTCTCTACCCATGCAGGTAGCAACACTCCTGTCTCACAAACCAATCCTGCTCTGAATTAGTTACTTTTCCATCAGTGGGACAAAATATATGACATACACAATTTAAAGGAAGAAAAGTTTATTTTGACTCATGGTTTCGGAGGTTACCTAAGGTCAACTGGCCCCAAGACAGAAATGGCATGGTAGAAGGGCCTGCAAAGAAAAGCTGCTTACCTCATGGCAGCCAGAAAGCAGAGAGAGAGGGAAGAGACAGGCCAAGAATACACTCTTCCAGGACATGTTTCCAGTGACCTACCTCTTTTAAACAGCAACCCCCAACATCACATTAAGCTATGAAAGCTATGAACCCATCAATGGATGAATCCACTGAATAGTATGGCATCCCCATAATCCAATAACATCCAAAAGCCACACCTCTGAATACATAAGACTTTTGGGGGACATTTCAGGTCTAAACCATAACATGTTTATTTCCAGATTTTGGCACATGCTGCTTCCTCTGCATGAAATATCTTCTCTCCTTTTCACTTCATCATTGTCAAAGTCCTTTTCATCCTTTGAGCCTTAGCCCGTACAATCTCTCCAGAAGGAGCTAGTCTGGGTTGGGGCTCAGTTTTCCATCAGTTCTCACAGCCCCTGTGCTTTCTTTGTCACATTGCCTAGTATTGATTTGGTTACATTCTAGACTCCTTCACTGAACTGGAAACTCCTCAAGGACAAGAAATAAGCATTTTTGTCCATAATTAAATGGAAATGGTACATACGTGATCAAGCCAGAGCAGACCCAGAAGGCACAAGTAAGTTTCATGAAGAAGTTGCTCAAATGCCCATGGCTCCTACTCCTGCTATATTGCCTTCTGTCTCCCAGCATGTGCCTATGGCCTCATAGGGTGCACCATATGATCAGCTTTCAAAGGAAAAGAAGGCTAGGGCCTGGTTTATGGAAGGTTTTGCACATTATGCAGGCACCACACACAAGTGGACAGCGCCAGCATTACAACCTCTTTCCAGGACATCCCTGAAAGACTTGGTGAAAGGAAATCTTCAGTGTGCAGAACTTCAGGCAGTCTACTTAGTAGTATATATTGCCAGGAAGGAAAATATGGCCAGACGTGCAACTGTATACTGATTCATGGGCTGTAGTCAATGTTTTGGATGGATGGTCAGGAACATGAGTGGAAAACTGGTGACAAAGATATTTGTGGAAGAAGTATGTGGATAGACCTCTCCACATGGGCAAGGGTTGTAAAAATATTTGTATCTCATGCAAATGCTCCCCAAAAAGTGACTTCAGCAGAAGAGGGCTTTAAAAATCAAGTGGATAGGATGACCCATTCTGTAGATAGTAGTCAACCTCTTTCTTCAACCACTTCTGTCATTTTCCAATGGGCACATGAACAGAGTGGCTGTGGTGGCAGGGCTGGAGGTTGTGCATGGGCTTAGCAACATGGACTCCCACTCACCAAGACTGATCTGGCTAGAGCTACTGCTGAATGCCCAATATGCCAGCAGCAGAGACCAACACTGAGTCCCCAGTATGGCACCATTCCCCAGGGTGATCAACCTGTGACCTGGTGGCAAGTTGATTATATTGGACGACTTCCATCATGGAAATGACTGCACTTTGTCCTCACTGGCATAGACACTTATTCTGGATGGGGATTTGCCCTCCCTGCACATAATGCTTCTGCCAAAACTACCATCCATGGACTCACAGAATGCCTTATCCACCATCATAGAATTCCACCCAACATTGTCTCTGACCAAGGAACACATTTTGTGGCCAAAGAAGTGAGGCAATGGACTCATGCTCATGGAATTCATTGGTCTTACTATGTTCCTCACCATCCAGAAGGAGCTAGATTGATAGAAATGTAGAATGGTCTTCTGAAGACACAGTTGGGTTGCCAGCTAGGTGGCAATAGCTTGCAGGGCTGGGGCAAGGTTCTTCAAAAGGCTGTATATGCTTTGAATCAGTGTCCACTATATGATACTGTGTTTCCCATAGCCAGGATTCATGGGTCCAAGAATCAAGGGGTAAAAGTGGGAATGGTACCACTGACCATTACCCCCAGTGACCCATTAGCAAAATTTTTCTTCCCATTCCCATGACCTCATGCTCTGTTGGCTTAGAAGCCTTAGTTCCAGAGTGGGTGTATCAGTTAGTGTTTTACTAGAGAAATAGATGTAACACAAAATATACAAATGTATAAGAAATTACAAGATTGGCTTATAATGGTCAGCCACAGAGTTCGATAAGGAAGCATGCAGAGGGTCTCTGCACACTGGAGACTGAAGGATTCAGTCCAAGGTCTGGAGCTCACTGCAATGTCCCATGCAAATCCATATCAGGAGGCTGATGGGTCTGTGATGGAAGGCTGAACAGTCTACACTGGAAGGCTGAAAAATCTACACTGGAAGGCTAAAGAGTCTATGCCAGAAGGCTGAAGGGTCTGTGTTAGAAGCCAGGAGATGATGTCCAAGCTGAAAGCAAAAACTGGAGATCCTCTGAAGAACACAAGCCAGTCCATCCTTTCTCATTTTTCTTTTATACCATCCGGGCCAGGGTGGGTCCTCTATACCCTAGGGTGCAGACAATCACCCTAGGGCAGGTCCTCTACACCCTAGGGTATAGAATTGCTGAACCAATTTAGTTAAGCTTCTAAACTTCTCAAGTTGACACAATCTATCAACCATTACAGTGGGGAAGGCTTGTACCAGGAAGCACAACAATAATATCATTGAGCTAGAAGCTAAGATTCCACCCTAGTCATTTTGGTCTCCTCATGCCTCTGAGGAAACAAACTAAAAGTGGAGTCAACAGGGTTGACAGGGTGATTGACTCAGATTATCAAGGGGAAATTTGACTATTATTCCACAATTCAGGAAAGGAAGAATATACTTGGAATGTAGGAGATCCCTTAGGGTGCCTCCTAGTGTTACCATGCCCTGTTACTAAAGTCAGTGGGAAACAATAATAATCCAATCCAGTCAGGATGACAAATGGTCCAGCATTTTCAGGAATGAAGGTATAGGTCACCCCACTCCTGGTACCCAAATCTGTATCAGTCAGTGCTTACTAGAGAAATAGATTTAATGCATGATATACAAATATGTAAGAATTTATAAGATTGGCTTACAATGGCCCCCCACACACAGTGTCAGGTGTAGAAAAGTGCAAAAGGGCTCTCTGTGTGCTGGAGATGCAAAGGAGTCACTCAAAAGCCTGGAGCTCACTGTAGCATCCCATGTGAATCCTTATCAGGAAGCCTAAGGGTCTGCAATGGAAGACTGAAGGGTCTGTGCGGGAAGTCTGAAAAGTCTGTGCTAGAGGCTGCAAGATGACATCTAAACTAAAGGTGAAAACTGGAGCTCCTCTGAAGAAACAGAAGTGAGCTTTCCTTCTTTGTTTCCCTTTTATTCCATTCAGTCTACAAACCTGTTGATTGCCATCACTCACACCCATGGTGGTACTTCTGCCTTCAGTAAATTCCTTCAGCCATGCCAAGAACTATGCTGATGCAATTTAGTTGGGTGTTTCTTACTCAAGTTGACAAAATTGGTTAACTATTACAATAACATCTTGTAGATGCTTAATAACTGCATGTTGAATGAACATTCTGGGAACAGCCTGGAATCTTGTGCACAATAGGCCAACATTTATCAGGTTGAATATCCAAGAAAGAGGGGGTAGATGGAGATGTCAAGAGTTTAAGGCAACAGAACATAGTTCCAGGTGGAAGCTGAAGTTTCTGCTGGAAACATGAGTTGAGAGACAGAAAGCCTGCCTGGCCTGCAGGGATGGTTGAAACTAGCTGACCATGGCATGGAAATCCTTAGAAAATGACACCAGCATTCATGCTTCAAGTGGATCTCGTGGCTCTGTAGCCACACTTTGCATTCATCCATCCAATACTATGAATTATGTTGGGCTAGCAGTGTGCTGAAGCACACAGTGGCACTCTGCAAGCCAGATGGCTGGCAGTGGGAGATCTGGACTGTGAGGCTTCATCCACTCCACAGCATTTATTGAGTACCTGGTATGTGCCAGGTGCTGTTCTGGACACCAAGGAACACAGCAGTGCATATACCAGATGAAAATGTACACAAATCCCTTCTTTCATGGAGCTCACATTCTATTGGAGGAAGACAATGAAAAAAAGTAAATAAACTTTAAAGAACATTAAATGTTAGGTGGCTATAGTTGGGTGCGGTGGCATATGCCTGTAGTCCCAGCTACTTGAGAGGCTGAAGCAGAAAGATAATGAGTTTGAGACCAGCCTGGGTGATTTAACAAGACCCTGTCTCAAAATAAGATTAAATTAAATTAAAAAGGGGGATGGTGTTGGGCTTTGTGGTAGACTACTTCCCTAGCATGTGCGAGGCTTGAGGTTCAATCTTCAGCACAAAAAAAAAAGAAGATTAAGTAGGAAAGAGAGCCAAGAAACCACTAAGTGCACTTGTGAACTAATGAAGTGAGAGATTAGGGAAAACCTTGCTGGGAAAGTGACAGGGAAACCCAGCCCCATGGGAGGCAGGAGGCAGCCCTTGCAGGGAATGTCAGTAGGAAGGACTGACAGGGCTAGGATGGGCGAGGTTTCCCATTAGGCCTGGAAGTGAAAGCTACAGGGATGAGCAAGTAACCTAAACAGGAACCCCGGGGACAGGACGGATTCTGGAGTTTCATCTGTGCTGCAGGCTTTCTCCCATCCTCCACTCCACCTCCACCCTTGAGTTACACATGCTTGATAACTGCTTCTTGGGGGCTCCTGTGTTGTGCCTCATCCTAATGTTCAGTAGCTGAGACTGGTGTTTATTCCTGGGTATGACTCACAAGCCTGACCAACCACAGCAGATTGTACCTGCTAGCTCCGATTCCTGAATTTATCAGCATGGTGGCAATGAGGATGAATGCAGTATTGCCACAAATGTATCCAGAGTGCTCCAGGGACTGCATGTGTCTGTGGGCCTTGGGATTCCATGTGTGGCCTCGCCAACTCTGGGAGGTTCCTGTTCCCTCACTGAACCTCAGGTTCCCCATGTGTAGTATGAAAACCCTGCCTTATCTCCCTTTCAGAGTACATAAGGATTAAAATGATGTAAGAGTTTGGAGTGGAATGTAAAGGCCTTCTGTGGATGTTGCCTAGTGTAGTCTTTCCTGAGAGGTAGGAATGACTCAGCTCTTCTCACTGTCAGCTTGGGTCTGGCTCTTAGATATTTCCCAGGGTGCTTTCACTTCACTGGTGATGAGTTGGATCTCTGTCTGTCAGATGGAGTTGCTAGTGACCCAAGGCAAGGATACTGCCTCATCAGTCTGTAAAAGAGAGTTACCAAGAGTTGTGATAGGCTGGGGACAGGGAGGGTGCAGCCCTTCTCCTCACTTGTTTACCATACCCCATGAAGCAATGTAAATCTACTCAACAAATTTCAGAAGTGTTCATCACACCATGCACTGCACTGCATGTGCACGCATACACACACACACACACACAAGTGTGCACATGCATGTACTCATTTCATTTTGGTGGTGGCCAGGAGAAATATGAAGATAAACAAGGGCTGCTTTCTACCTCAAGGGCTCACAGTTTAGTAAGGATAGTAAAGGGAGTGATATCTACAAAACTAGTTAGAATCCAAGGCATAAACTAAATGCAGTAGGAAGAGGGGAGGAAGAGCTTGATTCCAATGATGAAATCAAGCAAGTCTGTAGAGATTGGGAGAACACTGAAAGACAGCAGATTCCTGACTTTCATTGAGGACAGCATAAGCCATGGCACAAGAAGCCTCAGGGTGTATCTGGGGACCTAACCAGCACTCAAGTGCAGGTAGACTGAGAGGAAGTGTGGAATAAGAGGTGAGGTTAAAAACTGAGGGCTTACCTTATCTTTGACAAAGGTGCCAAATACATTCGCTGGAAGAAAGATAGCCTCTTTAATAAATGGTGCTGGAAAAACTGGCTCTACACATGCCGAAGATTAAAACTAGACCCATATCTTTCACCATGCACTAAACTAAATTCAAAATGGATCAGAGATCTAAATATTAAAACAGAAACATTAAATCTGCTAGAAGGTAGGATAGGTAAAACCCTTGAAGACACTGGTGTAGGCAAAGACTTTATGAATAAAACCTCAACCGCACGGGAACTATCCCAAAGAATCAATAACTGGGATCTAATCTTATTAAAAAGCTTTTGCACAGCAAGAGAAACCACCAAGAGAGTGAAAAGACAACCCACAACGTGGGAAAAAATGTTTGCCAGCTGTTCCTCAGACAAAGGATTACTATCGAGAACATATAAAGAACTCAAAAAAATCAGACCTCCCAAATTTAAAGACCCACTCCAAAAATGGGCATCTGAGATGAATACACATTTCTCAGATGAAGAAATACTAATGGCAAATAAATATACAAAAAAATGTGCAACATCACTAGTCATTCAAGAGATGCAAATTAAAACAACACTGAGATACCATCTCACCCCAGAAAGAATGGCTACTATAAAGAAATCAAGTAATAACAAATGCTGGAGGGGCTGTGGGGAAAAAGGAACTCTTCTTCACTGTTGGTGGGAGTGTCGACTGGTACAGCCACTGTGGAAGTCAGTGTGGAGATTCCTCAAAAAACTAGGATTGGAGGTCCCATTTGACCCAGCTATTCCCCTTCTGGGCATCTTCCCAGAAGAATTAAAAACATCGTACCACAGCGACATATGTGCACCCATGTTTATAGCAGCACAATTTGTAATAGCCAGATCTTGGAAACAACCCAAATGCCCATCAACTGAGGAATGGATAAGAAAGATGTGGTATTTTTATACAATGGAGTACTATTCAGCCATAAAGAAGGATAAACTGGAGACTTTTATAGGTAAATGGATGCAACTCGAGAAAATACTCATAAGTGAAATAAACCAGAAGCACATGTGTAAGCATCGTATTGTCTCTCTAGTATGAGAAACTGAAAGAGTAAATAAGATCCAAAATGTACAATAGACACGGTGAATCAAAAGAAAAAAAAACTGGTCAAAAGGAAAGAGAGACTGGAATAGGGAAAAGAAAGAAGGGAAAGGGGAAAAAAATGTATATATATATAAGATGGTTAAGATAGATACACTACCAATTTTACTTAGTTCATTGAAGAGTAAGGTTTGTGCCAATAATGTTTGGACAATTGAATGCTAATGTCTGGTATCCTGAATAACTAACTTAAAGATAATAATATGTAATGCATTAACCATTGTTACCCTCCTATTATGTTGTTTTGAAAATTTGTTTTTTTTTTTAATTTGTTTTGTTTTTTCTTCTCTTTAAAAAAAAAAAACTGAGGGCTTGGACCAGATTGGGTAGAGCTTGCAATGCCATGCTAAGACAGGGAGTGGAAGGGGAAGCATGTCAAGTCGGGTTTTAAGATGATCACTCCAGGGGTGGCTGGAAGAAAGGTTACCTAACAGGGTTTTGCTGTGGTCTAGGGAAGGAATGGTGACATATTGGATTAGGGAAGAGTCCATAACAATGGAGAGGACAGGGCGAGTGGGAAAGATACAATGGCTTCACTTGGCAAATGGTAGGCTACAAGGAATGAAAGAAACAGAAAAGTTAGGAGGGGTTTCCAAACTTGCTGGTAAGCACCATCCTCCCGCTTCCTAGCTTTGTGCAGTTTGACTGGGGGTAGAAGAACTAGCTCAGATGACATTTGGAGCTATAACATTCTACCTGGTCCACTTCTACCCATCACCTTAGCATGCAGAGAACTCTCTGACACTTCATTCATTGTCACTCTATGTATCTGCTAGTCTTATGGTTTTCATGTAATGTGCAAGCTCCTAAAAGCCAGGCTTGCATTTAATTTCTAGTTCTACCTTTCCTGTACCTGTGTGATCTTGGGTAAGCCACTTAATTTCTTTAGGGCCAGTTTCCTCATCAGGAAAATGGGAATAACAATAGTATCTATACCACAAGGCTGATGTGAGGATGAAATGAATGGGTGAATGAAAAATGTTGACACTTGCTGCATTGAAAATACTTGATAAATATTATCATTATTGTTCAATGCAATTTTCCTTAGCAATATTTGTTCCTGGCCGAGTTCCAGGTACACTGAAAGAAACCAAGAAGAGTTAGGCCAGGTTTCAGGAAAGAAATATACAGACACTGGCCATAATCCAACAAGTTTGGGGCTATAACAGAGGGAGGCTCAGAGTAGTATGGGGACAAGGGAAAGAAGTCCCTCAAGCTGATGAGATGATATACAGGTAGGGACAGGGAAGTGAGAGGAAAATCTCCTTTAGGGGCAGGATCATCATGTCTCCCCAGAGCAGTGGGACATTCAAGACTTCAGCCTAGCAGGCCAAGTATATGAAGCTCTGAAGTCCTTCCCAGGGCAGGATGAGACTCACCAGGCTACAAGCCTCTTTACAGTCCTTTTCTAAGCCTAGTTCCTCCTCTTCAAAACTTTGTGTTAAATTAAAATTATGGCTTTATCTAGATTATGAAATTAATGCTGGGTCAGTTAATGCTTATTTTTAGGCAGTGGAAATCCCTCTAGCTGCTTCAAAAAGAAAGGACTTCATTGCCAGAAGTTTCTCCCAATTGTGTGTATGGCTGCAGGAGCAGGTTTTAGGCTGTTTCCAGGAAGGACTTTCAGCCTCCAGCACCACATTGCTTCTTGCCACCCCCACCATCAGCAGAGCTCAGCCCTCTGTTCAAATGCATTTGATTGGATGGATGAAATCCCATCTGGGACCCTAGTTGTAAGGGTTTCTGAGGAATGTAGATGTGAGCTGCTCACTCTGCAATGTCGGATGGAAGACACATAGAAAAGGATGCTGAACTGGATGGAGAAGAAGCCAGTCCACAATACACAGCATTCATGTGCAGGCCTGAAAGTAAGTAAGGGATAAGGTCCACAAAAAGAAATCATCAATAATCTCACCATGAAAAGACAACCACTGTTTAATATTTTGTCATGTTTCCTCCTGAAAGTTTACACCAGTGTCTGCTCTCACCATTTGCTCTGGACACATTCTGTTTGTCATCCCCCCCAACAACTTACCACTCTTTTCCACACTGCCCTATGTCCCTGAAGGCCCAGCTCTATGCTTGGCATCTACAATAGTGCCTTCCCCACTAAGTCCCATTAAGTGTGGCCAGTGGGGCAGTGCAGGAAATCAGCTGCATAGAGAGGATGAGGGCATGTAAATGTTATGGTTTAGATCTAAAATGTCCCCCTAAAGTCTCATCAGGGCCGGTGAGATGGCTCAGCAGTGTAAGCATCTGCCTGGCAAGAGCAAGGGCCCGAGTTCGACTCCCAGAACCCACATACGAAAAAAGGGCCGGTGATATCTCTCAGCAGCATGGGCGCCTGCTGGCGCGTGAGGTCCTGAGGTCAACCCGGTACCCACAAAAAAAAAAAGTCTCATCAGTATGGATGGTGACTGGATCATCAATGCACTATACTCATCAGTGGCTTCATCCATTGATGAGTTCAGTAACTGAATGTGCTGTTAGGAGGTGGGGCTAGTTGAAAGTGGGTCACTGGGGCATGACTTGGAAGGATATATTCTTGTCCCTGGCTCTTTTCTTCTCTCTCTTCTTCCTGGCTGCCATGAGTTGAGCACCTTTTTCTCTGCTATGCCCTTCCACCATGCCATTTCTGCATTGGAGCCAACCAATTATGGACTGAATCCTCAAAAACCATGAGCCAAAATACAGTAAACCTCTCCTCTTTTAAGCTATGGGGTCAAGTAGTTTGTTCCAGCAACAGAAAAACTTACTAACACAGTAAAGTTACTCCTAAATATTTTATTCTTTTTGATATTTTTATAAATGCATTTTATAAATGCATCTTTCCTTCATTTCTTTTTTTTTTAATGTGGGTACCAGGAGTCAACTTCAGGGCCTGTGCTTGCCAGCAAGTGCTTGTGCAGCTGAGCAATATCACCGGCCCCCTTTTTTTCCTTTATGTGGGTTCTGGGAGTCGAACTCTGGACCTCACGCTTGCTAGGCAGGTGCTTATGCCACTGAGCTATCTCACCGGCCCCCTTCATTTCATTTTTGATTATTCTGTGAAAATACATAGAAATACAGTTTATTTTTGTACATTGACCTTGTGTCCTGAAACATTGCTGGACTTTTTATTAGTTCTAATAGTTTTTAATGGACTCTTCAGAACTTTTAATGTACAAGATCTTGTCATCTGTGAGAAGTTTTAATTCTTTTCCATGTGGGTGCCTTTATAATTTTTCTTGCCTAATTGTTCAAACTAGAACCTCTAGAACTATGTTGAATAGAAATAGCAAGAGCAAACATCTTTGTCCTGTTCATGATTCTACAGGAGAGTATTCCATCTTTCATCATTATGGTGACGGTTGTGGGTATTCACTAGATTACTTTTATCTAGTTGAGGAAATTCCTTTCTATCCCTTTTTTACTGAATGTCCTTATCATTAAAGAGTGTTGTATTATCGCAAATGCCCCTTTTTGTGTCTGTTGATATGACTACATACTTTTTATCTTTTATTTTATTGATATGGCATACAAATTAATTTTCAGATGTCAAATCGTCTTTACTTTCCTGTGTTAAATTACACTCAGTTGTGGTGTATAAATCATTTCTGTGATGCTGAATTTGGTTCACTAGATTTTTTTTTGGTTTGGTCTATCCTAGGGAATATTCCATATGCTACTGAGAAGGATATATATTCTGTTGTTGTTGGGTGGAGCATTCTAAACATACTTGCTAGTGTCTGTTGGTGATTTTTGCAAGTACATTTACATGAGATATTGGTTTGCAGTTTTCTTTACTTGAGATGTTTCTGTTTGTCTGGTTTTGATATCAGGGTAATATTGGCTTCATAGAATGAGTTGGGGAGTATTAGCTCCTCTTTTAATTTTTTGGATGTGATTATAAAGAATTGAGATTCTTCTTTTGATGTTTGGTAGACTGCACCAGTGAATCTATCTGTGATGGGAATTTTCCTTTTAGGTAGTTTTTAAAATTACTAATTCAGTCTTTTCACTTCTTACAGGTCCGTTCACATTGTCCATACCTTAGTCAGTCTCAGTAGCCTGTGTCTTTCTAGGAATTTCTTCATCTGTTACCTCATTTGTTGACACAAAATAGTTCATAGTATTCTTTTATAATCCTTTTATTTCTGTAATATCTGCACTAATGTCCTCATTTTCATTTCTTTTTTTTGATGTATGTGGGTACCGGGAGTCGAACTCAAGACCTCGCACTTGCCAGGCAGGCACTTATCATACTGAGCTATATCACCGGCCCCTCATTTTCATTTCTGATTTAGTGTTTGAGTTATTTCTATTTTTTTCTTGGTTAATCTATAAGTTTGTCAGCTTTGTTAATCTTCTCAAAGAACTAGTTTGGCTTCATTGATTTTTCTGCACTGTTTTCTACTCTATATCATCTATTTCCACTCTAGCCTTATTATTTCTTTCCCTCCTCTTGCTTTATGCTTGGTTTGCTCTTCTTTTTACAGTGTCTTAGGGTGAAAGATTAGGTTGCTGATTTGAAACTTGTTTTCTTTTTTAATGTAGACATTTACAGCTGTAAATTTCCTTCTAAACACTGCTTAGCCATATTTTGTAAGTTTTGGTATGTTGTGCCTTCATATTCATTGACCTCAAAATATTTTCTAAATTCTCTTTTGTTTTCCTCTTTGACTCATTGGTTATTTAGGAGTTCCTTGTTTAATTTTTTCATTGGTTATGTAGGAGTTTGTTGTTTAATTTCCACATAATTGTAAGTTTCCTAAACTTACTCTGTTTTTGCTTTCAAATTCATTCTGTCAGAGTCTGAGAACATAGTTTCTATTACTCATACCCTTTTAAACTCACTGAGGTTTGTTTATATACAGCATTTATCTACTCTGGAGATGATTTTATGTGTACTCAATTAAAAATATATATTTTCTTCAGAAATCATGAAAAACAGAAGGAGTAGGATGAAATATTTTAAATGCTGAAAGGAAAAAACTCCTACCAACCAAACATTATATGTCCAATAAAATATGTTTCAGAAATAAAGAATAAATGAAGACATTCTTAAATAAACAAAAGCTAAGGCACTTTGCACGAGCAGACCTGCTCAACAAGAAATGCTAATGAGAGTCTTTCAGGCTAAAAGAGAAGGACAGGAGACAGTGAAACAATAAAGAAAAAAAGAAATGATAGCTACATGTGTAAATATAAAATCTGGTATTATTATACAGATATTATTATACAGAGGCTTATGGCTTCTCTTTTTTTCCTATATATTTGAAAAGGCTAACTGATAAAATAGTAACCACAAATCTCTGTTGATAGATACACAATATATAATTTGTGAAAATAACATGGGGTGGGATGGAAGTGTGCAACAGCAGAATTTTTTGTAGACTACTAAAGCTAAGTTGGTATTAATTCAAACTAGATTTAAAATGTTGTAAATCTTAAGATGGTATAAATTTAAGATGTTAATTTTCTATTTCTTGTTGAGTCAGTTTTGGTAGTCTGTGTGTTTCTAGCAATTTTTTCATGTCATGTCCAACCGTTTGGCCTTTCCTGGCCAAAGGTGAAGAGGAATTATCTCAGGCTGCATATAAAATATATAATATAGTTAATGTATATAAGTAACAGAACTTCCTTCATTTGTATTATAACATTTTAAAAACAGGGCAACATAAGCGTAAAACTAGTGGGATACTTGACCTTATGTTTGTGAAACCAATGCATCAGTGTCTGGCTCAATGGAAGTGGTTACAGTTCTTAGTGAGTTCTCAGGGTGCTCCTTAGAAATTTTTTATCTAATTTTACTCTTTGTGCTTTTTATCCTTGAAAATAGTGTTCACAAATATACATTCTGCCAAAAATAGTAACATGACTATGGTGTGATTGTAAAGCAAGAGATATTTTTCTCTGGGAAGATAGGTCTTATAAATGTCTATTAAAGAGATAATATGATCAAATATTTGTTTGATTTGAATATATGATTGCAATTCCATACATTTCATTTGAAAATTCCTATTAAAAATGGAGTCACAAATATACCCAAGTATTGATGATTTTTTTTTTATGTGGGTACTGGCAGTTGAACTCAGGACCTCACGCTTGCCAGGCAGGCGCTTACGCTGCTGAGCCATCTCACCGGCCCATATTGATGATTTTTTTTTAAATCTTAAAACTTATTCTCAAATTCCTATGTCAAAATGGAAAGCAAGCCTGCACAATTTTTACTCTATACAGGATAGTGTTTAGCCAATGTATCACAATACCCAAAATTATTTGCAATAACTTGAGCTTGTCATAATTTAAGTTTCATTTCAAATGCTATTATGGTTTGAATCATACCACAAGTAAGTTAATTTTCGCCTTGAAGACACATGATTAACTCATTTAAATGAGTGATCATATCCACCAAGAATGCCAAACCTTTGAGCCATTTTTCATCTCCAAATTCTGGCACAAATTTTCTTTTTGATTCCATAAATGAGTTGATTTCATTTTGCAAATCTTAAAATCTTTTCAGCATTTTACCCTGACTTAGCCACCTTACTCCTTGAAAGTAAATGATTTCCCCATAATCTGCATCCATGTTGCTAAGGAATTTCTGAAATTGGCAATGATGCAATCCCTTGGACTTTATGAAATAGCTTTCATGATGATTTGCATAATATTATACATTTTAAAGCTCTTGCACATTTTTAATGTATGGTGCAGTGATACTTCATCAAATGTGAGTTGCCAGTGGCAATCACATCATCTATTAATTTTATAAGTCCCTCTTTTTTATCAACCATCTTGGGAATGTCATCAGTAGCTACACCAGATATGTTGACAAAAGTTAAAAAAAATTTCCTTTAGGGCCAGTGAGATGGCTCAGTGGCGTAAGTGCCTGCCTGGCAAGCACGAGGGCCCAAGTTCGACTCCCGGAACCCACATACGGAAAAAAGGCTGGTGATATCACTCAGCAGCAAGGGCACCTGCTGGCGCACGAGGTCCTGAGGTCGACCCCGGTACCCACAAAATAAATAAATAAAATTCCTTTAATGTAATTTTCTGTCTCATGCAAATCAAGTGGTTTAGTTGTGTCTTTTATTTTAATATTTGTGGGGGTGTACTGGAGATTGAACCCAAGGCCTTTCACTGAACTATGCCCTCAGTTCTTTTTTTTTTATTTTTTTATTTTGAGACAAGTTCTTGCTAAGTTGCTAAGTTGCCTAGGCTAGGCTCGAAATATTGATTCTCTTGCTTCAGCCCCCCCAGAGCGCTGGGTTTACAGGTGCGTACTACCATGCTCGGCTTAGTTGCTTCCTTTAATGGCAACAAAGTAGCCAATTCTTCAGTGACATTATATTTGTTACTAATACCCCTAACAAAAATGGCAAGTTGGGCAACATTTGTTGCATCAGTACTTTCATCTATCACCAAAGCATACAATTTGAAATTAGCAGTATTACTTTCCAAATCTTTTTTGATACATTTTCCTTTTTCTTCAATTCACCTTGGCTATAATCTGATGAGACAAATTGATTTTAGAAAAATACATTTTTAATAGGATGATTTATATCTGCCTCATTTCCCACACATTGCTTAATAAACTCACCATCAGTAAATTATTTTGAATTTTTTGCAATCAGATTTGCTACCCCATAACTAGCTTTTATGAAATAGTCTGTTTGAATGGTAACTTTTAAAAAATTGTTGAGTTGACAGACTTTTTCAGTTGAGTTTGTTTTTATGAAACATTCCTTAATAGGCACTGAATTTGGTGGCATGTTTTTGAATATAATGTCTTCAAATTATAACCTTTGAAAACTGACTCAATTTCCCTACAAATTAACCATAGCATCTTATTGTTTGTCTTGACAAAAAAATGCTCATCTGTCCATTTTTGTTGAATGTTCTTCCTTCATCCACAATTATTCTTTTTTTTGGACAGTTTTAAGATAACATTGAAGACATGCTGAGATAAAAATTAATAAGCACGGAATCATTTATTTTTCTAGTGTTAGCAATGTTGTAAGTATAATTCTATCTATATCATGAGCAACAAACTATTTGATGCATTTTTATACTTCCCATATCACAGTTGCTGAAAAAAACTGCTTGTTTATAAGAGCAAAATTCATAATAGCTAAATTGGAAGCAATCTGTATGTCTATCAACAGGTGAATAGATTTTAAAACATGTGGCATTGAGGCAAGACCCCCAGCAACCCAATACCTACTTTGAGAAACTATACTCTAATAAGATGGAAAACACAGAAGAAATGGACAGATTTCCAGACAAATACAAATTACCAAAACTGAATCAAGAAGATATAAAAATTCTAAATAACTCAGTATCAGTCAATGAAATTTAAAATGTAATTAAAAACTTACCAACTAAGAAAAGCCCAGGTCCTGATAGATTCACTGTTGAATTCTACAAGAAATTTAGAGAAGAACTAATACCACTAATGATGAAACACTTTAATGAAATTGAGAGGGAATCCCAAATTTAAAGACCCACTCCAAAAATGGGCATCTGAGATGAATACACATTTCTCAGATGAAGAAATACAAATGGCAAATAAATATACAAAAAAAGGTGCAACATCACTGGTCATTCGAGAGATGCAAATTAAAACAACACTGAGATTCCATCTCACCCTAGAAAGAATGGCTATTATCAAGAAACAACCAATAACAAATGCTGGAGGGGCTGTGGGGAAAAAGGAACTCTTCTTCACTGTTGGTGGGAGTGTCCACTGGTGCAACCACTGTGGAAATCAGTGTGGAGATTCCTCAAAAAACTAGGACTGGAGGTCCCATTTGACACAACTATTCCCCTTCTGGGTATCTTCCCAGAAGAATTAAAAACATCATACCACAGCGATATATGTGCACCCATGTTTATAGCAGCACAATTTGTAATAGCCAGATCTTGGAAACAACCCAAATGCCCATCAACTGAGGAATGGATAAGAAAGATGTGGTATTTTTATACAATGGAGTACTATTCAGCCATAAAGAAGGATAAACTGGAGTCTTTTATAGGTAAATGGATGCAACTCAAGAAAATACTCATAAGTGAAATAAACCGGATGCACATGTGTAAGCATCATATTGTCTCTCTAGTATGAGAAACTGAAAGAGTAAATAAGATCCAAAATGTACAATAGACATGGTGAATCAAAAAGAAACTGGTCAAAAGGAAAGAGAGACTGGGATGGGGGACTAGGGAAAAGAAAGAAGGGAAAAGAAAAAAAATTGTATTTATATGTAAGATGGTTAAGATAGATACACTGCTAATTTTACTTAGTTCATTGAAGAGTAAGGTTTGTGCCAGTAATGTTTGGACCATTGAATGCTAATATCTGGTACCCTGAATAACTAACTTAAAGATAACAATACGTAATGTATTAACCATTGTTACCCTCCTATTCTGTTGTTTTGAAATTTTGTTCTTTTTTGTTTTGTTTTGTTTTGTTTTTTCTTCTCTTTAAAATAATAAAAAAAAGAAATCGAGAGGGAAGCAATACTTCCAAAATCATTCCTAGAAGCAAGCATTACCCTGATACCAAAACCAGAGAAGGACTCGACCAAAAAAGAAAACTAGAAGCCAATGACCATAACGAGCACAGATGCAAAAATCCTCAATAAGATGCAGGCAAACAGAATGCAGCAAATCATCAAGAAGATTATACACCATGACCAAGTAGGATTCACCCAAAGGATGCAGGGATGGTTCAATATACATAAATCAATAAACGTAATATACCATATTAACAGAGCCAAAGACAAAAATCATATGATCATCTCAATAGATGTAGAAAAAGCATTTGACAAAGCCCAACACCCATTCATGATAAAAACCCTACAGAAAATTGGAATACATGGTCTTTATCTCAATCTGATAAAAGCCATCTATGACAAACCAACAGCTAACATCATATAAATGGACAAAACCTGAAAGCTTTCCCTCTAAAATCAGGAGCAAGACAAGGATGTCCACTGTCCCCACTTCTATTTAATATAGTTCTGGAAACATCAGCCAGAGCAATTAGATAAGAGAGAGAAATAAAAGGAAGAAGGATAGGAAAGGAAGAAGTTAAATTATCATTCTTTGTGGATGACATGATACTCTACACAGAAGAACCCAAAAACTCTACCAAAAGACTTGTAGATTTAATAACCAAATTCAGTAGTGTAGCTGGATACAAAGTCAGCACTCAAAAATCAATAGCATTCCTGTACACAAACAACAAATTCACTGAGAGAGAAGTTAGGGAAGCCACACTCTTCACACTAGCATCCAAAAAAAAAAAAAAAAAAGAAAGGAAGAAAGAAAAGAGAAAAGAAAAAAGAAATACTTAGGAATCAATCTAACAAAGGAAGTTAAAATCTATACATTGGAAAATATAGTACTCTGAAAAAGGAGATCTAAGAGCATATCAGAAAGTGGAAAGACAGCCCTTGCTCATGGATAGGAAGAACCAAAATGAAAATGCCCATACTCCCAAAATTGTTGTACAGATTTAGTGCAATTACAATCAAAATACCATTCGCATACCTCGCAGAACTAGAGAAAACATTCCTAAAATGCATTTGGAAACAGAAGACACCTAGAATAGCAAAAGCAATTCTGGATAAGAAAGGCAAGTCACAGGAGGCATCACAATCCCTGACTTGAAATTATACTACAAAGCTACTGTGATAAAATCAGCATGGTACTGGCAAAAAAACAGATCTGAGGATCAGTGGAACAGATTAGAAGACGTAGACACAACTACAAACACACTCAGCCACCGTATCTTTGACAAGGGTGCCAAACATGTTCACTGGAAGAAAGATAGCCTCTTTAATAAACGGTGCTGGAAAACTGGCTGTCTACATGCTGAAGACTAAAACTAGACCCATGTCTATCACTATGCACTAAAGTCAAAATGGATCAAAGATCTAAATATTAAAACAGAAACACTGAATCTACTGGAAGAGAAAGTAGGTAGAAATCTTGAAGTGATAGGTGTAGGCAGAGACTTCATGAACAAAACCCAAACTGCATGGGAAGTACTTCTAAGAATTAACAACTGGGATCTTATCTTATTAAAAAGTTTTTGCACATCAAGAGAAATCACCAACAGAGTGAAAAGAAAACCCACAGAGTGGGAAAAATTTTAGCCAATTGTTCCTCAGACAAAGGACTTCTATCTAGAACATATAAAGAATTGAAAAAAATCAGGCCCCCCAAATTCCAAGACCCAACTCAAAAATGGGCATCTGAGATGAATACACACTTCTCAGATGAAGATATACAAATGGCAAATAAAATTTTTTTTTGTGGGTACCGGGGGTCGACCTCAGGACCTTGCGCGCCAGCCGGCACCCGTGCCGCTGAGCGATATCACCGGCCCTTTTTTCGTATGTGGGTACTGGAAGTTGAACTCAGGACCTCGCGCTTGCCAGGCAGGCACTTATGCCACTGAGCTATCTCACTGGCCCGGCAAATAAATATATGAAAAAATCTTCAACATCTTCGGTCATTCGAGAAATGCAAATTAAAACACTGAGATTCCGTCTCATTTCAGAAAGAATGCCTATCATCAAGAAATCAACCAATAACAAATGCTGGCTGGGCTGTGGGGTAAAAGGAACCCTTCTCCACTGTTGGTGGGAGTGTAGACTGGTACAGCCACTGTGGAAATCAGTGTGGAGATTCCTCAAAAGATGAGGATTAGAGGTCCCATTCGACCCAGCTATTCCCTTTCTGGGTATTTTCCCAGAAGAATTAAAAACATCATACCAGAGCAATATCTGTGTACCCATGTTTATAGCAGCACAATTTGTAATAGCTAAATCTTGGAAACAACCCAAATGCCCATCAACCGAGGAATGGATAAAAAGATGTGGTGTTTTTATACAATGGAGTGCTACTCAGCAATAACGAAGGGTAAACTCATAGGTAAATGGATGCAACTGGAGACCATACTCTTAAGTGAAATAAATCAGACTCACATGTGTAAACATCGTATTGTCTCCCTAGTATAAGAAACCGAAAGAGTAAACAAGATCCAAAATGTACAATAGATATCGTGAAAGGGGAAGAAATTGTTCAAAAGGAAAGAGGAACTAGGATGGAGGAAAGGGGAAAGAAAGAAAGAGAAAAGGAAAAAAATATAAGGTAGTTATACTACTAGTTTCTCTGATTTCACTGAAAAGAAAGGTTTATACTGATATCATTTGGGGAATTTTTTATGCCCATATCTTGTACTCTGAGTAACTGCTTTGAATAGAACAATACTGAGTATTTTAACTATTGTGATTCTCTTTATTATTTTGTTTTGAAATTTTGTTTTATCTTTCCCATAAAAAATGTGGCATTTACACATAATGGAGTACTACTCTGCCATAAAGAAGGATAAACGAGTCATTTGTAGGAAAATGGATGCACCTTGAGACCATTACATTAAGTGAAATAAATCAGACACACAAGCTTCAATCTCACATGGTTTCTCTTATATGAGAAACCCAAAATATAAATAAAGAGAAAAATAAAAGATAGGTAGTAGAAAGTAGGGAGATAGGTCTTTTTCAAACCAGAAAGGGGTCAAGAGATGGAGGGGGGAAGGGAAAGGGGATGAAAAAGGAATGAAGATGTGTTATGTACATGTAGCAACTCCCCACAGGGAATGTAAACATTGCATACTACAAATATGTACTAATAAAAAATTGAAAATAACTAAAAATTTTAAAATATTATTAAATCATTTTCCTTGTTTAAGAATTAAATAAGGAAGCTTACATGTCTGCTTAATAACACTAAATGCCTCTTTTCGCAGGCACACAGATGTGTAGGTCAGTTGAAAATTTTTTTTTTGGTACCGGGAATCAAACTCAGGACCTCCTGCTTGCCAGGCAGGTGCTGCACCGCTGAGCTATGTCCCTGGCCCCGAGATATTATTACTGTAATCCCTGCATTTTACTTGGCATGCCACACAAGCATATGCAATTAGCAACTATGAAGTTTTCGATTTGACTCTATGTGGCAGGCAAGGGAGGCTGAATCAGCACTGTGCTGCGCCCTCCTTTTCACAAGGTTCCTCCTGTTGCCTACACGGTCCACAGTCCAGCACCACACAATCAGGTCATGAAAAATATCGCTTAAAAAATCACACAATAATGTTAAAAGTTTAAAATCTTGTGGGGCCGTATTATTAGCTCTCCAGGGCTGCAAGCGGCTCTCAGGCTGTGTGTTGGACATGCTTGATATAAATTATCTAATTTTGTTGTTGCATTGTACAACTTTTCATAGTATTTTCTTATAATCTTTCTTATTTCTGTAAGGTAAGCACTGATATCCTCACTTTCATTTCTGATTTTAGAAATTTAAGTATTTTCCTTTTTTAGACTAGTTAATAGTTTGTAAATATTGTTAATTTGTTTAAAGAATCAATTTTTTTCACTGACATTTCTATTATGATTTTATTCTCTATTTCATTTATCTCAGCTCTAATCTTTATTTCTCATAATTTAGGCTTATTTTGCCTTTCTTTTTATATTTCCCTAAAGTGTAGTGTTAGGTTGTTGATTTGAGATCTTTCTTCTTTGATAATGTAGCTATTTGCAGCTATAAATTTCCCTCTGAGCACTGCTTTCACTGTATCCCATAAGTTTTCATATGTTGTATTTTCATTTTTATTTGTCTCAAAGTATAATTTCTTGTTTTTATTTATTTTATTTTTTTGGTACCAGGAATCAAACTCAGGACCTCACGCTTGCCAGGCAGGTGCTGTGCCTCTGAGCTATATCCCTGGCCCCAATTTCTTGTTTTTATACTCATTAGTTGTTCAAAGTGTGTTAATTTTGACAAATTTGAAATTTTCCAATTTTCATTTTGTTATTGACTTCTAGTTTTATTTCACTGTGCTCAAAGAGTGTCTTTTTTTTTTTTTTTTTTTTTTTTTTTTAGTAGCAGGAATCGAACTCACGAGTTCACCCTTGCCAGGCAGGCACTGTGCCACTGAGCTATATCCCTGGCCCCAAAGAGCGTTCTTTGCATTATTTCAATCTTTTTAAATTGAAGACTCATTGTTTGGCCTAACATATGGCCTATTGTGGAAAATGCTGCATCTTCTCTTGAAAAAAATGTGTATTGTGCTGTTGTAGGGTAGAGGATTCTGTATATGTTTGCTAGGTCTACTTGGTTTATAGTGTTACTTAAGTTTCCTATTTCCTAATGGCTCTCCTGTTTGGTCATTGTAGTGGATTGACAACTGGTGGGCAACTTGTAACACCCAGGTGAACTGGATCAGCGTGGTGCCGGGTGTGGAGGGCCCACCTGAGGACTGCTGCCAATAACATAAAGAGAACTGGAGAGGAAGATGTGCTGCTGTTGGTTCTCCTTGAGGAGCTTGTTGCACTGGCTTTTCTGATAGGAACTTGGCTGTTCTCATCGTCAGAGGAGCTTGGGACCTCGTTGTTGCTGAGGATGGCCATGGTACTTTTCAGGGGAGCTCTGGTCCTTGCTTTGAGGGTCACTTCCTGGCCCCGGTGCAGATCCCTCAGCCTGCTGGCACAGATTCTTCATCCCGCTGGTGCACTTTCCAGCTTCCACCACTGACCTTTGGGCCTTCTGGTCCAGATTCATGAAATAGACTTACGTGAGACATTGCTGTGGGCTCTGGGTCTCCAGCTGGACTCATGGGGGCATTGCCATGGGCTCTAGGTCTTCAGCGGGACTCGTGCAGGACATTGCTGTGGGATCCAGGCCCTCTGCTGGATTCTTTGGGTCATTAGTGTGTGGACAGATTCCTGTACTCTTTTTGTATTTGACTCTTTGGGTGACTACTATAAAATAATCCTATAAATTATGTGTCCTGTATTGTTTCCCTTGCAAACCCTGACTACAACAGTCATCCTATCCATTATTATAAGTGGGATATTGAAGTCTCAAACTATTATTGTAGAATTACCTATTCCTCCCTTAAATTCTGTCAAATTTTTCTTCTTATATTTAGGCAAAGAAGAATCATTTCAATAAGTGGTGTTGAGCCAAAGCTATAGTAATAAAAATTTTAGAAGAAAGCATACAGGTAAATCTTTATGACCTTGAGTTTGGCAATGGTTTTTTAGATGAGACACTGAAAGTATAAACAACAAAAGAAAGAATAGATAAATTGGACTTCTCACAATTTAAAATTTTTGTGCACCAAAGAACACTATCCACAGAGTGAAAAGACAACCTGCAGAGTGAGAAAAATATTTGTAAATCATATATGTTATAAAGAACCCATAAAGCTCAAGAAAAAAAAAAACCCAATTTAAAAATGGGCAAAAGACTTGAGTAGGTATTTCTCCAAAGAAAATATACAAATAGCCAACAAGCACATGAAAAGATGCTGGCAACATTAGCCATTGGCAAGATGCAAATCAAAGCTAAAGAGATATTATTCCATCTCTATTATATTGGCCATACTTAAAAAAAAAACAGAAAAGATTAAGAGCTGGTAGGGATGTGGAGAAATTGGAACCTGTGTCTATCATAGGTGGAAATGTAAAATGATGAAGCCATAGTGAAAAACTATTTCACTCCATAAATTAAACATAGAATTACTATATGATCCAACAATTCTAGTCCTAGGAATGTACCCCAAAGAATTAAAAATCGGTGTTCAAAGAAAAATTTGTACATGAATGTTCATAGCAGCAGTATTTACAATAGCTAAAATGTAGAAGCAAGTCAAATGTTTATCATCAATGGATGAATGGTTAAACAAAATGTGTCACATCTGTACATGAAATATTATTTAGCCATGAAAAGAAATGAGGTACTGATACATGCTATAAAATGGATGAACCTTAAAAACATTATGCTAAGTGAAAGAAGTAAAAAAAAAAAAGCCACGTTATATAAGTTCATTTATAAGAAATATCTAAAATGAGGCCGCAAGTGGTGACAAATTCCTGTAATCCTAATGATCAGGAGGCTGAGTCAGGAGGATCACCATGAGTTTGAAGCCAGCCTGGGTTGTTACATAGTGAATTCAAAGCCAGCCTGAATTACATAGTGAGACCCTGTCTCCAGAGAAAGAGAGAGAGAGAAAGAGAGAGAGAGAAAGAAATGTCCAGAATAGGCAAATTCACAAATAGAAAGTAGACTAGTGATTACAAGGGGCTAGGGGGGGAGGGGAATTATATAGGGCTTCCATCATGGAGATGAAAATATTTTGGAACTAGATAGTGGAGATGGTTATTGGATGTACTAATTGCCAATAAATTGTACATTAAAATGGTTAAAATGGTACACTTATGTGTATTTTATCTTATTTTTAATGAAAGTAAAGAAGAACTCTAGACAAATAAAAAAGCTGTATAAGAAAAGGAAGCTGATGCCAGGTATGGGGTGCATGCCTGTCATCCCAGCACTAGGGAGGCTGAGGCAGAAGGGTCACTGATTGGACTACATAGTGATTTCTAGCCCAGCCTGAACTACACGCACAGAAGAACTCTGGAAAAAAAAAAAAAAAAAACTAAAAAGGAAAGAAAACTGAGCATGGTGGTAATCCTAGCACTCTAGGAGGCTGAGGCAGGAGAATTGAGTCCAGCCTAGGAAACTTAGTGACTTAGTGAGATCCTGTCTTAAAATAAAAATAAAATAAAATAAAAATAAAAAGGACTGGAGATGTAGCTTAATGGTAATCCTCAGTACTATAAAACAAATAAATGGATAGATTGATGGATGGATGGATGGGTGAATGGATAGATAGATGTAGATGGATAAATAAATGGGCACTGGGTTCCATTCCCAGTAATGCCAAAAAAAAAAAAATGGAAAACAAAAAGAAAATGGTTGCATAATGAACTACTTGGCTGTGAAGGGAACATAATATACATAGCCGCAATAATACAACTATTGTTTCAGATTTTTTAAATTATTAGTACATGCCTGCAGTATATGTTTGCATTCCTTGTGTGGAGTTGGTGCATGTACATAGCACATCTTAATTCCTTTTTTCGTCCCCTTTCCCTCCCTTCCCTCCCTGTCCCTCCATCAGATTTTAAAATCAACCTATAGAGAACCTATGGAAGATTTAATTATGAGAATAAAAATATGCTCTTGATAATGTAAGATTAAAAGTACAGGTAATAGAAGATGGGATGTAGAAAGGAAGAGAGGACCTGAGGAGGCAAGCAGGGCCACTAGTGTTCTTAACTTATCTCATAGAACAGGAAGTCAAAAGATACTGTCTTGAGTTGACAGAACAAGAAATAGGCCCAAGTATATTATCTACAGCCAAACAGAAAAGCAAGGAAGGAACTAAAGATAAGGTACATATCATGGAGATAGAAGCAGAGGAGGTTATGTCTTGAATTGGTAGATCAAGAAATAGCAGCTTATGCATATTATTAGGGGTAAAGGAAGGAAGAAACTACCAAAAGAAGCAGCAGCCAAAAGAGGAGAGAGGCTCTGGCTTGGGAAAAGATGGGGCAAGAAACTGTTAGTTGTCAAAATAAACACTTTTACTCTTTGATTTTTAACCTTGTCCATTCCTGGCCTTATATCTTTTTAAGGGTCCTCAATGATATAGGTTAAATTACAAATTTTTCATATGTCATTCGAAGCCCTTCAAAATCTAGCCCTAACTTACATAATCAGCATCATAGCTGGCCTTTTCCTAAAGTACCTGGGACTCTGGCTATGCCAATCTATTGGCAGCCTCTTGGGTGAATTCTCTTATCGTCCATGCTTCTGTACTGCCTTGTCACTTTCCCATCCCTGGGACCAAATACCTGACACTAACAACTTAAAGGAGAAGAGGTGTATTTTGGCTCACAGTTTTTTGAGGATTTAGCCCATAGTCACCTGACCCCAAGGCAGAAAGGGCATGGGGGAATGGCCTAGGGGAGAAAAGCAGCTCACATCCTTGGCAGCTGAAGCAGAGAGAAGGGGAGAGGGGAGGATAATACACCCTTCCAGGTCACACCCCCAGTGACCTGCCTTCAACCAGGTCCCATCTCCTAACGGCACATTCAGCCATGAACTCATCAATGAATGAATCCACTGATGAGTATCGTGCTGCATGAGCCAATCAACTTCCAAACACGTGAGAATTTGGGGGGACAGTTTAGATTAAACTACAACATGCACATTTTGTTGTCTCTGCCTGGCATGCTCCTGTTCCCCATCTCCCTGATGAGCCCACACTTATCTTTCAAGACTGCAAATGTCACCTTTCCCAGGAAGCATTATTTACCACCCCACAGGAGGAGGTTTGGAATTTTGTTCTCTTTCCTGTGTGCTCAAAGCATTTCGTCTACCTCTTACTGCTCAGATCTTATGAAATTTAATTTGATGTGTCTGTCTCCTTCTCTGGACTGTGGGTTTCTTGGCAGCAGCAGCCCCCTTTTATTCCTAATTGTGTGCCCAGGGCTTAACCCATGCCTTGAATTTAATATATTGAATTTAATATATTTTTGGAAAGGATGATTGAAAGAAACAATTTTTACTAAGAAACTATGGAAGCCGGGCATGGTGTCACACACCTGTAATTCCAGGACTGTGGGAGACTGAGACAGGAGGATCACAAGTTTGAGCCAAGCCTGGGCAACTTAGCAACTTAGTGAGACCCTATCTCAAAATTAAAAAAAAAAAAAAAAAGGCTGGGGAATGTAGCTCAGTACAAAGGCCCTTCATTCAATCCCTAGTACCACCAAGGGGGGAGGGGCAAGAGGAAAGCAATTAAGAAAGTCTCAGAAATTGAGTACAATGGATTGTATTACAGTACCATCATAACGATGAAGAAAGAAATGTAGATCAATTGGCTATTCCTCAAAATATTATACACAGAATCGCTATATAAGCTTGCAGTTCCAGTCCTAGGAATATACCTAAGAGAAATGAAAACACAGGTGCACATTAAAATCTGTGCACAAGTATTCATAGCAGGATGATTTATAAAAGCAAAAATAAAGCAATCCAAATATTCACAAACTGAATAATGGGTAAACAAAATATGGTATATTCGTATAACAAAATATTGTTTGATCATAAAGAAAAAAACAAAGCGCTAATGCATGCTACAGCATGAGTGAGCCTTGAAATAGTGCTAAGTGAAGCCACAGGGCTCTTTTCATAAAACATTCAGAATAGGCAAATGATAGAGGCAGAGAGTAAATAAATGGCCACTTAGGGCTGAGGGTGGAGGAAGAGCAAATGGGACTGCTGATGGGCACCAAGTTTCCTTTTGGAGGCGATGAAATGTTCTAGAGTCAGATAGTAATGGTGCTCCTACAATGGTGCTCACATTAAAAGTCAGTACACTGTACACTTTTGAAGGGTGAACTTTATGACATTGAAGTTATATCTCAATAAAGCTGTTAAAAAGAAAAAAAAGACTTAGAAAAAAAGCCTGGAGGGAAATACACCAAAAAGGCTAAGAAGTGATTAACTCTGGGCCATGGGCATTTATTTTTTTGTGGGTACCGGGTATCAAACTCAGGACCTCACGCTTGCCAGGCAGGCACTTATGCCGCTTAGCCATCTCACCAGCCCTGGGTGGTGGGCTTTTGAGGGTGACTGTTATTCTTTTCTTTCACTTCACTGTGCCTTCCACGCATTCTGTGATGAATGTGTATTATTAAAAACAGACACTCCGTATTTTAAAATATCAAGGAGGGGGGAAAAGAGGAAAATTAACATGTTCTGAGTACCTACTATGTACTAGCTAGTTGTCTTAGTTTGTTTTCTGCTGCTGCAACAGAATACAGCAGATGGGGTAAATTATTAACAATAGAAGTTTATGTGGCTCACGTTTCTGGAGGCTGAGAAGCCCAAGATCCAGCGGTTCCGTCTGGTGAAGGCCTTCTGGCTGCATTGCAGTGTAGCAGAAGGGCAAGTCAGCACACATGAGAGGAAGAGGGGCAAGAAGAGGCCAAATGTATAACGAAGCCACTTCCACATTAATGTCATTAATCTACTCAGGAGGGCAGAGCCCCTGTGACCCAATCACCTCTTGAATGTTCCACCTCTTAATACTAACAGTGGAAATTAAAGTTCAACATGACTTTTGGAGGACACATCCAAGTCTTAGCACAAGGCTAATTCCTGCAGCCTTCCTGTGAGGTTATTTTTATTTCGACCTCACTAGTGTAACACGGGAAAATGAGATGCGAGGAATCACTGTCTTTTCCCCATTTTCATCCCCTTTCTAAAAAGCTTCTTTGGTTTTCTTATGTGATTTGGGGCTTCAGATTTATTTAACTGGTAATGACCACAGGAAAATCAAAAGCCTGCACTGATTTACTGTAAAAGGATTAGAGGGCCGGTGATATGGCTCAGAGGCATAAGCACCTGCCTGGCAAGTGCGAGGACCTGAGTTTGACTTCCAGTACTCACATAAAGGAAAAAAAGGGGCCGGTGATATCGCTCAGCGGCACAAGTGCCTGCTGGCAAGCACGAGGTCCTGAGTTCGACTCCCGGTACCCACATTAAAAAAAAAAAAGGATTAAAGAGTGACCAGAGGAAGAAAAGTGAAGACTTGGGGAAAGAACAGGGTAAGAGAGAGATGGGGGAAAGACCGAATGTTGGTAGACTTAGCCTTGCAGTGTAGAGGGGTGCCAGCTTGAAAGTAACCTCCCTTTTCTAATCAGAATAATCACTTTGTTAACTGATTATCAAATTAAGATATTAAAAATTGCTTTCAGCCTTCTGACGTCATAGTATAGACAGTAAGCAGTTAAGTTCTTGTATGCTTCCTTGTTCCAAAAAAGTCCAAGGAGAGGTGCTAAATTATTTCATTCTTTTAGTTTTTTTGGTATGATACTGATGTTTGTTCTTCTTTTCGATGTCTAAAATCCTGGGTGAATGAAAGATGAGTTTGAGATAGGACATTCAGGTGTGGCAAAGCTGGCCGGGGAAGTAGGCATGACCTGTTAATTACGAGATCCTGGAACACATGCGCAGAACAGTTCCCAGAGCCCCACACAAGGACTTCTCTGGAGAATTTGAGCAGGGTTTCAATAGGATGGCCTAGACCTGACGTCAGCCTGAGACGGGGGATCCCAGCACTACTTCTCAGGACCCATAAATAGATGTTCTCACACGTTTCTTAGAGATTTAGACAGTATAAAGAGCACAGATGCCAAGAAGAGCTTGCCATCATGACTTTCCTTACTATAGCCCACCCTGCTTTCTCCAGGGTGTCCTTTTATCTTGCTTTTTCCTCTTTCACTTGCCCGAGCATGCTCTGCAAAGCCAGATTCTCTCTCACCCTTCAGTTTTACTTTTTCAAATAAACTTCGCCACTGCTTTTTGTTCGTTTTGTTTAATTCTGTGTTCGAGATGAGAAGAACCTGGAATCTAACTCCAGGAGAGGAGGGCAACCAGTAATGATTAATTGGCAAGCCAATTTTAGCAGGCTACCCAGTAACATTTTGGCATAACCATACAGATGGATCAAAAGTCAAGAGATTCCAGTAACAAGTTGATGCTTTGATAAGGAATTATCAGTCTGGAAATGCGTAGTTTCACAAAACTATATGGTCATGTTTTATTCAGTGGAATCATATTAAACTGCCAATAAAAAAACCAGCTTCTTCGAGGGCAGCCCTTAATACTTGTCTCCAAAGGAAACCCATCTGCCTCTGTCTTCACCTCTTTCCATTCTTTACCTTGAGTTATCCTCTCCGGAGTCATTATTATTATCTGTGAGTGTCCCCATTGCTGTCTCCTCTCATTTCTGTGTCCTTTCACAGGAACCTAAGCACCGTTCACAGCCAGGACTTTCTCCAGCATGTTCAGTGCTATACTCCTGGGAGAGAAGCCAGTCTGGTGACGTGGAGGCGCTTAAGAAACTGCTGTTGCTGTGGTCATTCCTTTGCTCCCCTCCCTCACTGTCTCCCCTTTCTCAAATACCGTTCATCCTTCAAAGCCTCATTTGAGACCCAGCAGTCATAGAACTCACACCTCCTGTATGAAAGTGAGTTCCTCACCTTGACCCGGAACCCTCTCCCCTTGACGCTGCCTCACCTCTCTGATTGCATAAGCTCTTTGATACCAAGGCCCATTTCTTATACAGTACGTAGGCTTCAACAAGTTTTGTCAGAGCTTTTGTGTCAGTGTGTATATATGTGTGTGTATGTGTAACAAAAAGTAAACACAAAAAGAAAATGGCAGGGGCTGGTGAGATAGCTCAGTGGCATAAGTGCCTGCCTGGCAAGCGCGAGGGCCCGAGTTCGACTCCTGGAACCCACATACGAAAAAGGGACCGGTGATATCGCTCAGCGGCACGGGCGCCTGCTGGCGCGCGAGGTCCTGAGGTCGACCCCCGGTACCCACAAAAAAAAAAAAAAGAAGAAGAAAAAGAAAATGGCAGTGTTGGACTGGGTTAAGTATTATGGAGAAAATAAAACAAGACAGTGGCCTAAACAATGACTAAGTTTGAGGGAATGGCACCTATTCAGCCTGGAAGGTTGGGGAAATTTCCCTGAGGAGGTAGCAACTGAGCTGAGACTGGAATGTTGAAATCTGAATGTCTTTCTGTACTTCTCACAATGCCTTGCATGCAATATGCAGTTAACATTATACAAGGTGTGGTAAAAAAAAAAACAGTGAATGTTTATATTTAAAAACTTATTACAGGAAAAGACAAATTGCCATTAATCCTCCTCAAAATACTCCCTCTTGCTTTGAACATATCCTGTCTTTCTTACCACTTTCAGAAACAGTTCTGGAAATCCTCTTTTGAGAGTGTCCTTATCTGTGCTGTCATGGCTGTTTCAATATCTTGAATTGATTCAAAATGCTTATCTTGCTGGGTGTGGTGGCACATGCCTATAATCCCAGCACTGGGGAGGTTGAGGCAGGAGAATCACTGTGAGTTCAAGGCTAGTCTGGGCTACATGGTCAGCTCAAGACTGGCCTGAACCACATAGTGAGACCCTGTCTCAAAACAAAACAAAACAAAACAAAACAAAACAAAAACAAAAACACCAAATCGGGGGATACAGCTCAGTGGTAGAGTGCTTGCCTGGCCTGTGTAAGGTCCTGCGTTCAATTCCCAGCACCACCAAAAACAAACAAACAAAACAAAACGCTTATCTTACATGGTCATTTTGACTTTGAGGAAGAGCAAGAAGTCCTATGGTGCCAGACCCAGTGAATAAGGGATGAGGCCACACAGCAATGTTTCACAAGCCTGCTTTTTCATTGGCTGTCACTTGGCAGCAGCATCCATATCTCATAATGGTGCTCACAAAAGAGGAACTCCAGAACTGCTTCAGAAAGTGGCAAGAATGATGGGATAAGTGTGCTCAAAATGAAGGAGAGTATTTTGAGGGTGATTAATGGCAATGTGTTTTTACTGTAATAAATTTTATATTTAACACTCATTGTAGATTTTGGTGACACTTCATATATCTGCTGATCAACTGATTATGGTATCTCAGGGAAGGAAGGTTCCTCAAAGGTTATTTAATCCAAGTCCAATTCTGCATAAATTTAATCTCCTAAGCAGTGGGATACCGTCCTCAAGCAGGACAACCTATTTCCAGGTCCCACAGTTTCCCATTGAAGGAGAGTCTTAAAATTCCCTGTGCCAGGCCGGTGAGATAGCTCAGCGGCATAAGTGCCTGCCTGGCAAGCGCGAGATCCTGAGTTCGACTCCCAGAACCCACATAAAGGAAAAAAAGGGCCGGTGATATCACTCAGTGGCGCAAGCGCTTGCTGGCAAGTGCAAGGTCCTGAGGTCGACTCCCCATACCCACATAAAAAAAAAAAATTCCCTGTGCCAGAATCTTTCATACCCAGTGTCGCACTTAACCCTTACCTGGTAACACTACTATTATTCCCATCTGAAAGATGAGGTAAACTCTGAGAGATTGTGCATCTTGCCCCAATGCTACACCACTAACAGGCAAGTGATGAATGCACTTGACTGCAAAGTTGCCTTTTTTTATGGTACTTTGGGAAGGTACCAGGGACCTTCACACTGAGCTGCATCCCCAGCCATTTTTTGTTTTTTGTTTTGAGACAGGGTCTTGCTAAGTCACTAAATTGTCCAGGCTGGACTCAAACTTGCAATCCTTCTGCCTCAGCCTCCCAAAGTGCTGGGATTCCAGAGGTGCACCACTAAACTGGGCTATAAACTACTGCATTTTGCTACTAGTCCTTCTTCCTATAAACTGCCTTATTCAGGCTTTTTAAAGTTCTTTAGAGTGTTAACCCCAGGACTGGCTTGATTCTTTCTCACTGCAGATATCATCTCAGCCTGTTACATATAATGACCCTATAGTGTCATGGACTTTCACTGTCCTTTTTCATGATCCTGCTATGAAGACTAAGATCTTGTATCACCCCAAATACCCCTGGCAGGATATTTCCGCACTTCACTCAAGCTCCCTCCTTCAAATTTGGGACTCCCCCATATTTCATGTGTGTGTGTGTGTGTTACAGTGGGACAGAGTCTCCGGCTGAAGAGGTCGTTTTAATCCCCTGCGTTACGACTTCCTCCCTCCACCATCTACTCTCAAATCTTCCAGGTCTGTTTTACTTTCCCTTTAATCTCTCCCGTAGGTCAATACAAAGTATCTGTTCTTCTCTGTCCAGAGAGGCTCCTGTCAATCTCCTGTACCTTCCTCTCTCAGGCTCCTTCACAGTCCGAGCCCACTGCCCAAAGCAGAGAGGAGAGAGCAGGGGCTTGAGGCGTCTCTGGAGGCTCTGAGCCAGCCTCTTATGAAGGCCGCATGCCCTCGTGTGTTTGCCTGGTGTAAATTCAGGCTGAGATTAGAACCACTGGCCTTGCTCTCCAGCCGTCTTCATGACCTGCCTAAGGATCCCGGCCTCTGCCTGCCTTTGATTTTTTTGTTTTTTGTTTTGTTTTTGTATTCGTTTTTGTTTTGTTTTAGACAGTTTCTCACTATACAGTTTGGGCTGGCTTTGAACTTGCTTTGTAGTCCATGCTGGCCTAGAACTCATAGTGATCCTCCTGCCTCAGCCTCCAGATGTGCACCACCATGCCTGGCTTTCTGCCTCCCTTTATAACTGGATCTCTGTCATTAGAGTCAGCCTACGTCTTGGGAACTTCTTGATTTCCCTCCAGACATAACTCCTTCTGGTCATTTCCCCTCTTTCTCTTCCCTCTCCTCCTCCTCCTCCTCCTTCCTTCCTTCCTTCCATCCTCTCTCTCTCCCTCCCTCCCTCTCTCCCTCTCCCTCCCTCCCTCTCCCCAACTACATAATAATAATAGCTGCTTTTGCCAAGAATGTCATACACGCCAGGAGAACCACATACATTAGATCATTCAATCTACACAACACCATGACAGGTAAACGTTACCTGGCTCACAGTAGGTACTTAATGGATGAATGGATGGTTTCTCCCCAGTTCATCATGGGGCAAACAGAAGCTCGAGGAGGTAACACAGATAAAGAGGGACAGAGATAGAATTAAAACTCAAGTCAGTTTGACCTCAGATCCTAGGTTCCCAATGGAACCTATATTAGGACGCTTGTAAAACCACTGCAGCTCCATGAACCCAAATCCCCAGGCTTGTCTGAAGCTGAAGCTGAGAGCTGTAGTTAGGGATCCTGGATTTGAAGTCAGACAGTTAGTAATCAGGCAGCACCACTTCCTAGTTGTGTGAATGTGGGCAAGTTACTTAACCCATCTATACCACAACTTCCTCCTTGGCAAATGGCAGTCATAGTAGTAACAGCTCAGAGGCTTGGGCCACTTGAATGAGATACTTCCATAAAGGGCTTAGCATGGGGTTTGGCACATGGTAATCCCTGAGTGAATGTTTGTGAGGCAATGGCAATGCCTGAGGCAAACACATGATAACACTCTCTCTGTCCCTTGTTCCTCACCCCATTCCCTACAACCCTTTATCCACTCTAGCGTGTGAAGGATGGCCACCAAAAAGACATGTCTATGTGCTAAACCCTGGGACCAATGAACGTTATTTTACTTGGAAAAGTGTTTTTACAAATGTGATTAAGTCGATGATCTTGAAAGGAGGAAATCATCTGGGATTATTTGGTGTATCCTAATTCCAATGACCAGCATCCTTATAAGAGAGAGGAAGAGAAAGATTTGATTTGAGTATCATAGTATCTAAGTATTATTAACTTTACATCATAATATTTGAGTTACAGAAAACAGAGCCGGGCCGGGGATATAGCTTGGCAGCACAAACACGTGCCTGGCAAGCGCAAGGTCCTGAGTTTGATTCCCGGTATCAAAAAGAAAAAGAAAACAGAGCCGGGCATAGTGGTACACACTTGTAGTCCTAGCACTTGGGAGGCTGAAGAAGGAGGATTGCTGTGAGTTCAAGGCCAGCCTGAGCTTCATGGTGAGCTCATAGCAAGACCTGCCTCAAAAAAAGAAAGAAAAGAAAAAGAAAATCAGGAGAAGAGTAAACATTACTCAAGGACCTTACCGCATCTTCTGGGGAAAGGGCCAGTGCATTTTTGGCTGTACATGGGATAGTTGTACCATGTTAAGTGAAACTATGTCTTTGTCGTTGCCTATCTGAGTCTCTTTCCTTGTTGCTGGGACAAGGAAACACACTTAAAGGAGGAGAGATTTCTTCTGGCTCATGTTTCAGAAGTTTCAGTAGATTTTCAGCAGACTCAAACATAGAAATTGTATGGTAGAGGGGCCTGGGCAGAGCAAAACTGCTCACTTTATGGCAATCGGGAGGCAGAGAGAGCAAAGGCAGGAACTGGGGAGGAAGAGGAGGGAGATATGCCCTTCCAGGTCATGCTCCCAGGGACCAGCCTCTAACCACCCTAATCACCTTCCAAAAGCCCACCTATAAGCACTTGAGGCTCTTGAGGGGCATCTAGATATAAACCACGACATCACCTGTACAGATTTGCCAAGTTGACAAGGTGTGGACTTTTGATGGTTAATTCTGTGTGTCAGCTTGCCTGGGCCATAGCAAGTCCAGATATGCAGTCAAAAGTTATTTTGGGTGTTGTGTGAGGATGTTTTTGAATGCGATTAACATTTAAAAGAAATAGGCTGAATAAAGTAGATGAGCCTTCCTAATGTGGAGTGAATTCATTCAATGAGATGAAGGTCTGAAGAGAAAAAGGCTGATCTGGCCCTAAATAACAGAGAACTCTCCTGCCTGGCAACCTTCCAAATGGGACACCGGCTCTTCTAGCTCTTCGGCAGCCAGCTGGCCCCATGACTCAAAGTGAGATATTGGCTTTGCAGATTTTGGATTCACTCAACACTTTATGAGCTCACTCTTTATAATATCTATCCATCTACATATCTATCTATCTGTATATCTGTCTGATTTATCTGCTATGTTTCTCTAAAAAACCCTTATTAATACAAGAAGGAACTACTTTCCAGTTCATTCTATGATACCAAAATCGGAAAAAGACCTTACAAGAAATGAAAATTATGGACCAAACTGTATCTGATAACATATAAAAAGGACTAAACGCTGTGGACAAGTGATATATATCCCTGGAATACATAGTTTGTTGAGCATCCAATAATGAATGTAATATACTATATTAATAGAATAAAGGACAAAAACCATGCGATCATATCAATAAATGCAGTTGAAACATCTGATAAAATTCAACATCCTTTTATCATACAAAACAACACTCAAACCAGTACTTGAAGGAAATTTCCTCCACTAGATAAAGGGCATCTAAAAAACCCCACAGCTAGTGGGGAAAAAGGAACACTTCTTCACTGTTGGTGGGAGTGTCGACTGGTACAGCCACTGTGGAAGTCATTGTGGAGATTCCTCAAAAAACTAGGGTTGGAGGTCCCATTTGACCCAGCTATTCCCCTTCTGGGCATCTTCCCAGAAGAATTAAAAACATCGTACCACAGTGATATATGTGCATCCATGTTTATAGCAGCACAATTTGTAATAGCCAGATCTTGGAAACAACCCAAATGCCCATCAACTGAGGAATGGATAAGAAAGATGTGGTATTTTTATACAATGGAGTACTATTCAGCCATAAAGAAGGATAAACTGGAGACTTTTATAGGTAAATGGATGCAACTCGAGAAAATATTCATAAGTGAAATAAACCGGATGCACATGTGTAAGCATCGTATTGTCTCTCTAGTATGAGAAACTGAAAGAGTAAATAAGATCCAAAATGTACAATAGACACGGTGAATCAAAAAGAAACTGGTCAATAGGAAAGAGAGACTGGAATAGGGAAAAGAAAGAAGGGAAAGGGAAAAAAATTGTATATATATATAAGATGGTTAAGATAGATACACTACCAATTTCACTTAGTTCATTGAAGAGTAAGGTTTGAGCCAATAATGTTTGGACAATTGAATGCTAATGTCTGGTATCCTGAATAACTAACTTAAAGATAATAATACGTAATGCATTGACCATTGTTACCCTCCTATTATGTTGTTTTGAAAATTTGTTCTTTTTTTTGATTTGTTTTGTTTTTTCTTCTCTTTAAAATAAAAAAAAAAACCCACAGCTAGTATCTTATTTAGTGATGAAAAACTGGGGCTTCCCCCCACCCCCATGTTCTGGAATAAGACAAGGTTGTCTGCTGTCACCACTTTTAGTCAACATTTTACTGGAGGCTCTAGGCAAGGAAATAAGGCAAGAAAATAAGTTAAAGATATTTGGAAGTACATATTTGTCTCTATTTGCAGATGATATAAGCTTATACATACCAAGAAATTACCAAAACACAATAAAGGTAACAAACAGGTTAACCAAAGCTGTAGAATACAAAAATCAATGTAAAAATATACATATTTCTATGTACTAGCAATGAACAATCCAAAATGAAATTAAGAAAATAATATTATTTCTGAAGACATCAAAAAGAATAAAATATTAATAAAATTAGTGAAAGAATCTCAAGATTTATACTCTGAAAACAACAAAATTTTTTTAATATTGAGAACCAAACCCAGGATCTTCACACTGAACTACATCCCTGGCCCTTTGTAAAATTTTTAAACTTTTGAGACAGGGTCTCATTAAGTTGCTAAGTTGTCCAGGCTGGGCTTGAATTCAAAATCTTCCTGCCTCGGCCTTCAAGAATGCTAGGATTATAAGTGGGCACCACTGCAGTAGGCTTACAAAATATTTTTAACAGAAATTAAAGGGGGCCTAAATATTTGAAAACTCACCCTATATACCCATGAAATGCAAATGTCTTTTAAATTTAATCTCAAATTTGGCCTATGGATTTAATACAATCTCCATCAAAATTGCAGTTAGTTTTCAAAAAGATTTTATAAGTTAAAATGCATATGAAATTCCAAGGGATCCTGAATGGACAAAATGAACTTTGAGAGAGAAAAACATTAGGATTCATGCATCCTAATTTCAAAACTTACTACAAAGACACAGGAATCAAGACAATGTCATACACACATAAATATAGATATATAGTTCAATGGAATACAATTGAGATTCCAGAAATAAATTTTTGTATTTATGGTCAATTGATTTTCAACAAGGAGGCCAAGACAATTCAATGGGGAAAGAAAAGTCTTTTCTACAAAGATACTGGGACACCTGGATATCCACATGGAAATAAATGAAATTAGACTTCTCCCTCACACCAGACACAAAAAATCAACTAAAAAATGGGTCAGATCCATAAATGTAAGAGCTTAAAATGTAAAACCCTTAGACAAAAACATAGATAAATACACATGACCTCAGATTTGGCAGTAGATTTGTATTCACAACCCCAAAGCACAAAAAATAAAAGAGAAAATAAATAAATTGGGCTTTGTAAAAATCAAAAACTTCTTTAAATTATTGCGGGAAAAATTGAGTCAATAGTAGCCAGGAGCTCAGGTGAAGAAAGGAAATTTTGTTGACGCTAGCAATCTCCAAAGTCTGAGGCACTGATTACAGAGAGTGTGTCTTTTTTATAGGGTGGCAAACAGAAGTTACAAGAAAGAGATAAGCTTCAGCTGAAGGTTATGGTACAATGGGTATCTTCTGGCGAGCACAGCTGTATGTAGCAAGTTGTTTTTAGCACATTCACAGAAGTTTCAATTTGATGACAAATCATATGACTTAGCTAAGTTCAGTGGCAGAGAACAGAATGACTGCAGCTTTATTGAACAAAATGGCTGCAGTTAGGTCAGGATTTCTGCTTCAAAAGGACACTATCAAGAAACCGAAAACAGAACCCAGAGAATGGGAAAAGGTATTTGCAAATCATATACCTTATAAAGGACTTCTATCCATAATTTATTCAGAATATGTACAAATCAACGACATAACAAATATCTCAATTAAAAATGGGTGAATTACCTGAGTAGACACTTCTTCAAGGAAGATATACAATGGCCAATAGGCATATGAAAATACTCTCAACATCATTAACTACCAGGAAATGCAAACCCATACCATGATACAATACCAGTTGACACCCACTAGAATAACTATAATCATGAAAATAGAAAATAACAAGTGTTTGGGAGAATGTGGACAAATTTGTACCTTTTTACACTGCTGATAGTAATACAAAATAATACAGCCACTTGGCAAAATAGTTTGTAGTTCCTCCAAAAATTAGGCATAGAATTACCTCATGACCCAACAATTCCACTCTTAGGTATATATAATTAGAGAAATGTAAACACGTATCTCTACACAAAGATTTGTACATGAATGTTCATAGCAATCTCATTCAAAATAGGCAAAAATAGAAGCTGGACTCCAGGTCAAATGTGTTATGCTCTGACAGAAAAATTGTCTGCATTTTGCTCATGCCCTGAGACTTCATAGGAAACTGAGATTAAGGGTAGTAGACTAATTAATCTTATGAAGGTATTTCAAGGCTGCCTAATGTTCACACTGTGACATGGGTACTGCTTGTTGCTTTTAGCAAGATTTACACTGAGAAACAGGAGCAAAAAGCCCATTTAAATTTTTTTTTTAGTTTTTCCAGAAAGAAAGGGCCTATAAAGTTGGAACAGAGAACTTGGTTCCTAAAAAGATTAGCATTAAAAAGAAGGCAAGTATTCTGTATCAGGATGTATGTTAGGGTTCACTAGAAGAAAAATATTAGATATAGATGTAGATATAGATATAGATATAGATATAGATTTTTTTTTACAAGGTAGCCTTCAATGGCTGCCTACAGAGTCAGTTGTGAAAGAATGCAAAAGGACAATCTGCACCCTGGACAGCTGGAGTATCCATTCGAAGGTTGAAGACCTGGAGCTCATTGCAGAGGCACATGCAAGTCCATATTAGGAAGCCAGAGGGTCTGCACTGGAAGGCTGAAAAGTCTGTGCTGAAAGGCTGAAAATTCTACACTGGAAGCTTGGAGACAGATGTCCAAAGGTAATGGCGAGGACTGGAGCTCCTCTGAAGAAGCAGAAGGAAGACTTCTTTCTTTCCCTTTTTATTCCATCCAGGCTACAAGCCAATTGGTTGGTGCCATGCACACCGAGGGTGAGTCTTCATCAGTAAGTCCGTCATCCAGACACACCCAGAACTGTGCTGAACCAATCAGATAGGCTTTTCTTATTTAAATTGATACCACAGTTAACCAACACACAGGAGAACAGAAAAAATGCCTTACAGGCATCTGCATGGCAAGAACCAGCAAGACCCCACCATTCACAAGTTGCAAAAGTAAAAGACTTTGGGGCCGGTGAGATGACTCAGTGGTGTAAGTGCCTGCCTGGCAAGCGCGAGGGCCCGAGTTTGACTCCCGGATCCCACATACAAAAAAAGGGCCGGTGATATCGCTCAGCGGCATAGGCACCTGCTGGCACGAGAGGTCCTGAGGTTGACCCCCGGTACCCACACACACACACAAAAAAAGTAAAAGACTTTCCTTTGAGAAGAGAGTCCCAGGGCACCATGCTCCCAAAGGGCTGTCTAGGGCATTGATTCCCCAGGATTTGGTTCACAGTGTTCAGCTATCCAGGCACTCAGAAGCCTCTGCAGACTGGTTTTACAGACCTGCAGAATGAAAGAGTTGTGGGGTCAGAGAGCCTTTCACACAGATTTCAGAAAAAAGCCTGGGAGGCCAGCCAGGGTGCCCCTGAGAGGGCTGTGTATGAAGCTGTGAAAGTGAAGGAAAAAGTGCAGTACAGACCCCCAGCAAGTTGGAGAAGCCAGGAACATGGAATGTCTGCTGAGGAAGGCCACAGGCAGTGAGCAGAGTCTGCCCAACAGAGAAGCCATGAGTGTTGCAGCAGGCAGTGCCATAGAAGCAGGCCTATTCAAGCCATCTAAAGTTCTACTCTAAGCACAACTTGTCTCAGGTGCTGGACATGGAGCTACAGACTTTTTTATGTTTGCTCTGCTGGGTTTGGATATTGCTTTGGTCCCATTCCTTTCTATCCCCCCTTCTTCCCTTTTGAAGTGGTAATGTTTATCCTGTGGCATTGTATGTTGGAAGTGTTTAACTTTCTTTTTGATTTTTACAGGGGTTCACAACTAAGAGTTTTCCTTGGGTCTCAGAAGAGACTTTGGACTGGGACTTTTCAGCAATGCTAGAACTGTTAAGACTGGTGATTCTTAGAGCTGGACTAAATGCATTTTTGCATGAAGAGATGCATGAGTCTTTTGGGAGCCAAAGGTTGAGTGTTATGGTTTACATCTACATGTCCCCCCAAAGCCTCAGGTGCTCATAGGTGGGGTTTTTGAAAGGTGATTGAATCATAGGAGTGCTATAGGTAAATATGTTAGGAGGTAGGGCATGGTTGAAAGATGCAGATCACTGAGGGCAGGACCCAAAAGGATATCTCTCTCTTCCTGTCTCCTCCCTTCTCTTTCTCCCTCCTGGCCACCATGACCTGAACAGCTTTCCTCCATTCAGATCCTTCCACTCTGCCACTGACCATGCAAGGACTGAAACTTCTGAAACATGAGCTAAAATAAACCTCTCCTCCATTAAGTTGTGGGTGGGTATCAGGCATTTTTTCCAAGTGATGAGAAAGTAACTAAGACAGATAGTGACTGCTAATGGATATGGGTTTGTCTGGGTGATAGTGAAATATTCTGAAATTAGACATTGGTAATATTTATGCAACAATACAAATGTACTGGAACCTGCTGATCTGTATACTCTAAAGGGGCAAATTTTATGGTATACGTTATGGCTTGTTTCTATTTTTTTTTTTTATTTTAAAGAGAAGAAAAAACAAAACAAATCAAAAGAAGAACAAATTTTCAAACCAACATAATAGGAGGGTAACAATGGTTAATACATTACGTATTACTATCTTTAAGTTAGTTATTCAGGACACCAGACATTAGCATTCAATTGTCCAAACATTATTGGCACAAACCTTACTCTTCAATGAACTAAGTAAAAATGGTAGTGTATCTATCTTAACCATCTTATATATATATATATATATATATATATATATATATATATATATATATACAATTTTTTTCCCTTTCCCTTCTTTCTTTTCCCTATTCCAGTCTCTCTTTCCTTTTGACCAGTTTCTTTTTGATTCACCATATCTATTGTACATTTTGGATCTTATTTACTCTTTCAGTTTCTCATACTAGAGAGATAATACGATGCTTACACATGTGCTTCTGGTTTATTTCACTTATGAGTATTTTCTCGAGTTGCATCCATTTACCTATAAAAGTCTCCAGTTTATCCTTCTTTAGGGCTGAATAGTACTCCATTGTATAAAAATACCACATCTTTCTTATCCATTCCTCAGTTGATGGGCATTTGGGTTGTTTCCAAGATCTGGCTATTACAAATTGTGCTGCTATAAACATGGATGCACATATATCGCTGTGGTACGATGTTTTTAATTCTTCTGGGAAGATGCCCAGAAGGGGAATAGCTGGGTCAAATGGGACCTCCAACCCTAGTTTTCTGAGGAATCTCCACACTGACTTCCACAGTGGCTGTACCAGTCGACACTCCCACCAACAGTGAAGAAGGGTTCCTTTTTCCCCACAGCCCCTCCAGCATTTGTTATTAGTTGATTTCTTAATAGTAGCCATTCTTTCTGGGGTGAGATGGTATCTCAGTGTTGTTTTAATTTGCATCTCTCGAATGACTAGTGATGTTGCACATTTTTTTGTATATTTGTTTGCCATTAGTATTTCTTCATCTGAGAAATGTGTATTCATCTCAGATGCCCATTTTTGGAGTGGGTCTTTAAATTTGGGAGGTCTGATTTTTTTGAGTTCTTTATATGTTCTCGATAGTAATCCTTTGTCTGACGAACAGCTGGCAAACATTTTTTCCCACATTGTGGGTTGTCTCTTCACTCTGTTGGTGGTTTCTCTTGCTGTGCAAAAGCTTTTTAATAAGATGAGATCCCAGTTGTTGATTCTTTGGGATAGTTCCCGTGCGGTTGAGTTTTTATTCATAAAGTCTTTGACTACACCAATGTCTCCAAGGGTTTTACCTATCCTACCTTCCAGCAGATTTAATGTTTCTGTTTTAATATTTAGACCTCTGATCCATTTTGAATTTAGTTTAGTGCATGGTGAAAGATATGGATCTAGTTTTAATCTTCGGCATGTGTAGAGCCAGTTTTTCCAGCACCGTTTATTAAAGAGGCTATCTTTCTTCCAGCAAATGTATTTGGCACCTTTGTCAAAGATAAGGTGGCTTAGTATGTCTGGGGTTGTTTCAGCATCTTCTAATCTGTTCCACTGATCTTCAGGTCTGTTTTTTTGCCAGTACCACACTGTTTTTATCACAGTAGCTTTATAGTATAATTTCAAGTCGGGGATTGTGATGCCCCCTGCCTTGCCTTTGTTGCCCAGAATTGCCTTTGCTATTCTAGGTCTCTTCTGATTCCAAATGAATTTTAGGATTGTTTTCTCTAATTCTGTGAGATATGCTGTTGGAATTTTGATTGGAATTGCATTAAATCTGTATAACAATTTTGGAAGTATGGCCATTTTCACTATATTGGTTCTTCCTATACAGGAGCAAGGGATATCTTTCCATTTTCTGATATCCTCTTCAATCTCCTTTTTCAGAGTACTGTAGTTTTCAGTATAGAGGTCTTTTACATCCTTCGTGAGGTTGATTCCTAGGTATTTCATTTTTTTGGATGTTATTGTGAAAGGTATTGTTTCCCTAATTTCTCTTTCAGTAAGTTTGTTATTTGTGTACAGGAAGGCTATTGACTTTTGAGTATTGACTTTGTATCCAGCTACACTACTGAATTTGCTTATTAAATCTAGCAGTTTTTTAGTGGAGTTTTTGGGGTCTTCTGTGTAGAGTATCATGTCATCTGCAAATAATGATAATTTAACTTCTTCCTTTCCAATCATTATTCCTTTTATTTCTTTCTCTTGTCTAATCGCTCTGGCTAAAGTTTCCAGAACTATGTTGAATAAGAGTGGGGACAGTGGACATCCTTGTCTTGTTCCTGATTTTAGAGGGAAGGCTTTCAGGTTTTGGCCATTTAGTATAATATTGGCTGTTGGTTTGTCATAGATAGCTTTTACCAGATTGAGATAAAGACCCTCTATTCCAATTTTCTGTAGGGTTTTTATCATGAAAAGGTGCTGGACTTTGTCAAAAGCTTTTTCTGCATCTATTGAGATGATCATGTGATTTTTGTCTTTGGTTCTGTTAATATGCTGTATTACATTTATTGATTTACGTATGTTGAACCATCCCTGCATCCCTGGGATGAATCCAACTTGGTCATGGTGTATAATCTTCTTGATGATTTGTTGGATTCTGTTTGCCAGTATCTTATTAAGGATTTTTGCATCTATGTTCATTAGGGAGATTGGCCTGTAGTTCTCTTTCTTAGTTGGGTCCTTCTCTGGTTTTGGTATCAGGGTAATGCTTGCTTCCAGGAATGAATTTGGGAGTATTGCTTCCCTTTCAATTTCATTGAAAAGTTTGAGAAGTAGGGGCGTTAGGTCTTCTCTAAATTTCTTGTAGAATTCGGCAGTGAATCCATCAGGGCCTGGGCTTTTCTTTGTTGGGAGGTTTTTAATTACATCTTCAATTTCATTGGCTGATATTTGTTTATTTAGGATTTTTAAATCTTCTTGATTCAGCTTTGGTAATTCATACGAATCTAGGAATCTGTCCATTTCTTCTGCATTTTCCATCTTAGTAGAATATAGATTTTTAAAATAGGTATAGATGATCTTCTGGATTTCTGCAGGGTCCGTCGTGATATCACCCTTTTCATTTTCAATTGCATGGATTTGAGTCTTTTCTTTTCTTTTTTTAATAAGGTTGGATAAGGGTTTGTCAATCTTATTTATTCTTTCAAAGAACCAACTTTTTGCTTCATTGATTCTTTGTATTGTTTTTTTATTCTCCAATACGTTAATTTCTGCTCTGATCTTTATAATTTCCTCCCTTGTACGGGCTTTTGGCTTAACCTGCTCTTCTTTTTCTAGAAGCTCGAGGTTCACCCTTAAGTTGTTTATTTGCGCTTGCTCTATTTTCCTGATATAAGTGTTTAATGCTATAAATTTCCCTCTTAGGACTGCTTTCATTGTATCCCATAAGTTCTGGTATGTTGTACTGTCATTATCATTCAGTTGTAGAAAGTGACTAATTTCTTCTTTAATTTCATCTGTGACCCATTGGTTGTTCAGGAGGATGCTGTTTAATTTCCATGTGTTTAGGGAGTTTTTGTGGGATCTTTTGCCATTGATTTCCAATTTCATTGCACTATGGTCTGATAATATGCATGGGATAATTTCAATTCCTTTGCATTTACTTAAGCAGGTTTTATGAGCTAGTATGTGGTCTATTTTGGAGAACGTCCCATGTGCAGCTGAGAAAAATGTGTATTCTGATGTTGTGGGATGGAACACTCTGTAGACATCTACTAAGTCCATTTGTTCAAAAGTTTGGTTCAGTTCTACTATTTCAATATTGATTTTCTGTCCAGTTGATCTATCTTTTTGTGACAGTGGAGTATTGAGATCTCCCAATATAATTGTATTAGTGCTTATTTGATTTTTCATGTCCTTTAGTACTTGTTTTATATAGCTGGGTGCACTGGTATTTGACGCATATATATTTATGATCGTTATCTCTTCCTCTTGGATTGTTCCCTTTACAAGGATGTAATGACCGTCTTTATCTCTCTGAATCCTTCTTGGCTTGAAGTTCACTTTGTCTGCAAAAAGAATAGCTACCCCTGCTTTTTTCTGGGTTCCTGTGGCATGGAGTATTGTTTTCCATCCTTTGACTTTCAGTCTATGAATTTCTTTCTGAATTAAATGTGTTTCTTGTATACAGCATATTGTTGGATCTTGCTTCTTGATCCATTTCGCCAGTCTGTGCCTTTTGATTGGTGAATTGAGACCGTTAACATTGATGGTTAAAACTGATATGTATTGACTTGTCATGATATTTTCCTGTTGTTGGTTCCCACTCTTTGTTTTTCCACTTTCCGGCTATTTAATTATTTGCCCTGCCTGGTGGATTCCTTCTGTTGGGGTTCCTATCTCTTTCTAGAATGTCCTTCAGAACATTTTGGAGTGCTGGTTTGGTGGTCATAAATTTTCTCAGATGTTCTTTGTCATGAAAGTATTTTATTTCTCCATCAATTTTGAAAGATAGTTTTGCAGGGTACATCAATCTGGGCTGAAAATTATTTTCCTTTAGAGCTTGCAATACATCATTCCAAGCTCTTCTTGAATTGAGGGTTTGTGCTGAAAAGTCAGCTGTGATTCTGATGGGTTTTCCTTCATAGGTGATTTGTCTCTTCTCCCTAACAGCTTTTAAGATTCTGCCCTTCTGTTGAATTTCTGGGATCTTGACTATAATATGTCTGGCTGAAGTTTTTTTTTGATCATGTCTAGTTGGTGTTCTAAAAGCTTCACTTATAGGGGTGTCAAATTCCTTTTCTCTTCCAGGAAAGTTCTCCCTGATTATGTCTTTGAACAAGGTTTTAATGTCGTTGATGCTCTCTCCTGCTTTTTCATTTATTCCAATTATTCTTAAGTTGTTTATCTTTGAGTCATCTAGCAGCTGCTGAATTGATTTTTCATGGTCCCTTGCTATTTTTAAGAATTGTTCCATTTCATGATCACTAATTGCAAGCCTGTCTTCTATATCTGAGATCCTGTCCTTGCATTGGCTTATTCTGCTACAAATACTTTCAATGGAATTTTTTATCTCTTGGATATCTGCTTGAATCTGCCTTATGGATTCCATTTCTTTCCTATGCTGAGCATTCATGGTTTCTATAGTTTTCTTAAGTTCATCTATTTTTTTGTCTGTATCAGCTATAGTGTCCTTAAGCATGGTCTTCATTGTAGACATTATCTCTGCAGTTATCTGTGAGATTATTTCTGTTTTAATTTTTTCCAGAACCTCATTCAGTTGCTTTGTTGTTACCACTTCAGATAGGCCAGGTGGGTGGCTTTCGGATTGTCCCACCTCGTTGCTCCCTAGGTTTGCCTTTGGTGAATTGGATGTGTGTGGTTGCATCTTGTTTAAGTGTCGTCTCATTTTTTCTTTCTTTAATTCCTGGGGTGATGTTTGCAAATTACCTATAGTAGGTTACTTTATTGCTAGTGTTTAAGATCTTTAGAAGATGACTACTTCTCTGCAGTATCTTCCAAGTGGAGCTTGCTTTTAGGTTTTGAGCTTTCTGCCAGATCCTACCTCTTCAATTCGTTGGGTATGCGAAGTTGCTACCTGTTTGGCCCAGTCCTTGATTCTTTGGTACTGTGCCACTGTATTTTCTGTGTCCCTTAGTCAATCTCAATCATGAAATATCAGAAAGGAAAGATGTTTAGAACAATTATTTCACATTTGGCTATAATGTTAACTAAAGCATCAAACACAGCCTAGAAAATGACAGACTGAGCTAACCAGTTATTTACCACTTTTAGCTGTATAGAGTTGCGGTTATATAACAAAATCTAAAACACACCAGAAAAATTATATGCAGTATACAAGTCCTATGTATGTCAATTTTTCCTTGAGGAGTTTAAATTTAAAATGAGTTAAGGAGGAAATAGAGTATTGGGAGAAGAGGAAGGAATTAGATGTAAGGTTAGAGGACCAAGAGGGATCCCACTAAAATTGGGACACTAGTGCAGAGGACAGGTGGTAAAAAGAGAAGGAAGGGATAAAAGGAAGAACAGATCACAACCACAATCACAAAGAAGTTAGAGGTGCTGTTTACACTCATATAAAAAACCAGAGAGAATAATGAAGGAAAGAGCAAATACACATACAGAAACAAAAACGAAGATAAAAACAATAAAACAGACAGATCAAAAATAAAACCCCACCAAAAAACAAAACAAAACAAAACAAAAACAAAAAAACCCTTCGCCAGAACAAAAAACAAATCAGTGAGGAAAAAAAAAAAATAATAAAAATAAAAATAAAAATAAAAATAAAAAAAAATAAAAAGAATCAGTTCCAGGTGTTGACTCTGTTGTAGGCAGGTACCTTGTGACAGAGTCCTGTTCTGTGCAGGTCCATCCCAGTAAGCCAGGAGCGCCCTCTGGCGGGCGGTGAGCAGAGGCGCATACTTTCAGGCAGAGACCAGTCTAGCTCGCCTCCGCTCTCAGCGCCCTTTCACGATCCCTGGGCCTGAGAGGCTCAGCGTGCTGTCCGGAGCGCCGGTTCCCTGCACTGGTTCCCGCCGCTCTGGTTTTTCGCCACGCCCCCCACAATGGCGCCGGGCCAGTCGCTCTCTGGCGCGGGACAGGTGTGGCTGAGAGACCAGTCTCGTTTGCCTGCTGACCTCAGCACACTTTCGTGGGCCTGAGAGGCCCCGTGCTGTCCTGTCCGGAGCACAAGTTCCCAGAGCAGTTTCCGAGCCGCTCTGAGTTTCGCCACACCCCCCACAATGGCGCCCGGCCGGTCGCTCTCTGGCGCGGGGCAACTGTGGCTGAGAGACACTCACCGCCGGTCAGCGCCGTTCTCCGCCACTCCCCTGCCCCGCCGCTGTCTCAGGATCCTCCGTGGGGGCTCCCTGGGCGCCAGCTGCCACTGTGTGTCCGTAGAATTGAGCCTCCGTGGCGCTGCAACTCCCGGGATATTAGAAGGTGCGCGCGTGCAGTCTGCTCCTTCTTTCCTTCTTCTTTGTTGGAAGTCACCCGTCACTGGTGCCGGGGGTCCCAGATTGCGCTTCAGAACTTTTCTGGGTTTCGGGGAGGCATCTCCCCCCCTCCTGCGCTTTCCGGGTCGCTATATTCCCGTGTTCCAATGGTAACTTTTAGAGAGAGTTTCGCTGCCTGCTTCTTACTCATCCGCCATCTTGAGGTCCTCATGGCTTGTTTCTAGATGTTGCCGCCAACCAAAGCCTTATGTGCTCATAGGCAGGCTTTTGGCAGGTAACTGGATCTTGGTTGTGTGATACTAGATTAGTCCACTGATGGGTTTAGAGCTGGCTATGACATAAGAAGGTGAAGCCTGGGTCACTGTGAGCATGGCTTGGAGATTATATATATATAAAATATGAATATATATATATATATGATCTTGCTTCTACTTGCACTTGCTTCCACCTGCTTGCCATGCCCCTCTGCCATGTTACCCTGCCTTGGAACCAGCCAACTATGAACTAAAACCTCTACAAACTGTGAGTCAAATAAACCTTACCTCCTTTCACTTGTGGGTGTTGGCAACAAGAAAAGTAACAAAGACAGTAAATTATTTTTTAATTTTTTATTAGTACATATTTGCAGTACATAATGATTACATTCATCATGGGGAGTCAGGATGTGTACATAATACATCTTAATTCTTTTTTATCCCTTTTCCTTCCCCTCCTTCCCCCTTTCCTTCATCTCTTGGTCCCCCTCCCTTTTACAAAAGATCTACCTCCCTGTTTCCTATTATCTCTTATTTTGCTCCTTATTTATATTTTGTGTTTCTCATATAAGAGAAGTCATGTGATATTTAAGCGTGTGTGTCTGATTTGCTTCATTAACATGGTCTCAAGGTACACCTATTTTCCTACCAATGGCTCAAGTTTATCCCTTTTTTATGGCTGAGAAGTATTCCATTATGTATAAATACTGCATTTTCTTTATCATGGTATACAAATTGTATCTCAATAAAGTTGTTATAAAATAAGAAATAATCTGAAAAAATAACATAATAAAAGTAATTTAGGCTCCAAACCCCAGTTTCAATAAAAATGAATATTTTAATATATAAATTATTTTTACAAGTTAATGAGAAAAACCTACAAAGGCAAAGAAGATGAATATGTAAGCAGAGATGAAACACACAGACAAATAAATATTTGAAGAGGTAAAAAAGACAGTTTAAGGTCAGACATGGTGGCACATATTTACAATCCCAGCTACTTGGAAAGCAGAGGCAGGAAGATTGCAAGTTCAAGGCCAGCTTGGACACTAGGGAGGCTTTATCTCAAAATTTAAAAATCAAGGTGGATGTGGTGGGGCACGTCGGTAATCCCAGCACTCTGGGTGGTTGAGGTAGGAGGATCAGAAGTTCAAGCCTAGCCTAGGTGAATTAGACCCTGTAATAACATAACACAACGTAAAATAAAATAAAGTAAAATAAAGATAAGATAAAATAAAATAAAATAGAACAAAATAAAAGGGTTGGGGATGTGTGAAGGTCCTGAGTGCAGTCCCCAATACTGTAAAAAAAAATAAAAAATTAAAAAAAAGACAACTAATAAAGGCTAACACTCCTCTGGTGTTTATTACGGTATACAAATGCTTCATATAACTCATTTTACCTGCACAATGACCCTAGGAAGTTGGCTCCCAGCCCTCACAGTGGACACCACTGGCTTTTCAGGCCTGGGTGACATCCCTGCTCCATCCATAGGTCTCTGCTGACCTGTGTGGGCTGGCACAGGCCCCCACAATGCCCATCTGGGCACAGTGACTCCAGTGGTCTGACTTCACCCAAGGGGGTCATGAGGGTGTCAGGAGAGCCTGCTGGCCCACATGCCTTCAAGCAGAGCTGCTGGGGACATTCCTGTGCAAGGGCAGGTTTTGCTCTATGCAGGGCCCAGCATCTCTAATGAGCTCCCAGGGTACAGATACTCTGTGTGGCAACTATGTGCACAGCGGTCAGCCTTAGCAAGCAGCACAGCTGGGAGGGAGTCTCAGTCACTGGGAGTTGAGTCATCCAGTGAGGGCTTTTGGGCTCGCAGGAAGAAGACCACCGCGCCCCTTACCAGCAGTGGGTCCTGGGAGGCCCTTCTGCTGGGGCCAAGACTCCACGCAGAAAGCAAGTTTGTTCTGCACCAAGCAAAGGAAAAATGAGGAATCACAGTCACAGAGACTTGGGCCTTAGTGCCTGGAGGTGGTAATTTCAGCCTGGACATTTTTAAAAGCAAATGTTACCAATCATTCACTTTGGTCATAAAACTCCTTAATAAAGTGCCTGTGGAGAATCCAAAGGGAAACCTGAAAGCTGCTTGCCTTGCGGAACGTGCCTGGGAAATGGACTGTGCCATCCTTTTTTCAGGGCTCTGAGGTTTAAGTTAGCACTTTGTTAAACCCCAGCAGAAAGGGCAGGCAAGGAAAGCAGAGGGCAGCTTGACCACCTGGGGCCTCATGCTGGGCTCTTCTCATCTCCAATCTGAGCAGACATTCTTCACACTATGAACAAATGACTGAAAAAGAGTCTCAGGTGAGTGGCTTCCTTGGGGAAGAAGAGAGGGCACGAGTTCCAAGGTCACCAGGTTAGAGAGGCAAAATTTCTCAGACAAGTGAAAGACCAGAGTAAGGATCTGATTGGGGAGCCCTCTATTCATAGGTGCTTGCTGGCCTGGGTCTGATGGCTAACTGGGCATGCATGGATGAGGGAAGTCATGCAGGTGTCTCTGTTGCCTCTTTAAGCCTCTGGACCCAGAACATGCCGGGCTCCCAGCGGAGGTCCCACAGCATTTGTGAACATTGATTCCCGGTAGAGACTGGGGGGGGGGAATCTCTGATGAAATATCCCTCTTTAGCCCTGGATTCTTGACTTTTGCAGGTGTCCATTTTCTGTAGGAGTCTTCTACATGGCCACAGCCTCCATGTGTGACAGGACCTGAGAATTTGCCCAGTTAGGTGGGGCAATTTGTCCTGCAGTGTGATTAAATTAGAGAAGACTTGCTGTGGGATGAGAGAGGAGGAGGCAGGATGCACGGTGAGTCCCTCCTCATCCCATGGACCACATGTGTTTCTGATGTAGCCCAAATCAAACCAAGTTGTCAGAAGCTGAGTTATAATCATCCTTGCGTCCCTTTTGAGGAGAAAGGCAGTGTTTGGTACACACTGTAGGCGATAGAGATACCTGTGGTTTGGAGCCAGAGAGATCTGCATCAAACCTCAGGTTCTGCCTCTTCCTGAACAGGAGAGGTCATTAAGTTCCTTGACTTCTGAGAGCACTAGTTTTCTCATCTGTATGTAAAATGAATTTTGTATGAGAGAATGGATGCAAAGCACTTGGACTGTAGTAGATGCTTAATAAATGGTAGCCATCACTGACATCACCATTAGCATTTGTTGAGTGCCTCCTGTATGCCTGTTCCCATGCTTGGCTGAGATACAGAAGATAAAGGAGAAGCAGTGCTTTCCGCTTCAGGTTAGTATCTCATGGGAGAGCTAAGGTGCACACAAATAATGAGAAATGCAGGTGACAGGCAGTACTGTTGGGATATGGAACTCAAAGGAGGGAACAGACCCTGTGGGCTAGGGCTTTCGAAGAAGGCCACCCAGAAGTAGGTGCTTAAATATTGCCTAGAAAGACTGAATCCAGTTTGAGAAGGGAGGGTGGAGAAAAAGGAGAGTTTTCCTGGTTGTATTCAGCCCACGCCAGCACTGGAAGTTGGCAACATACTGGCCTCCTGTTGGATTTTGGGGGATTTATCAGGCTCAGTCCGAGTCAGCTTTGGGGCTGCATGTACTGAGTTAGCCACTGGAGGGCAACAGAGTTTGAGAAATAGGGAGGCTGCTAGAGAAAGGAAAAGACTTCTTGGGGTACTCCAAGAGCTGGGGGGGGGGAGAAGAAAGGGAGGGAAAGGAAAGAGGAAGTAAAAAGAATTAAGATGTGTTATGTGCACATACTAACTCCCTATGGGGAATACAATAATTATGCACTGCAAACATGTACTAATAAAAATTATTTTAAAAAAAGATTTCCAAAGTGGCCCTGGTGGTGCACGCCTGTATTCCCAGCTGAGGCAGACAGGAGGATTGCAGTGAGTTTGAGACAAATCTGGGCTCCATAGTGAGTTCAAGGGTAGCCTGAACTATATAGTGAGAACGTGTCTCAAAAAACCTAAAAAAAAAATTTTTTTTTTCCGAAGCCTCCTTTTCTCCACCTCAGGACCCTACCCTCACTGTCTTTGGAGCCCTAAGCCTTCCTCAGAAGCTCCCAAACTTCTTGCCTTAGGCACGTCTGCCCCGGCCAGGCCATCAATCCTGGTAAGAAAGTTTGTTGTCCACACTCCCACTCTTCCAAGTGAGGCAGAGAGGGCCAAGGGCTCTGCTTTGTGTGCTGGAGAGGTGCTGTGAGAGACAAACGGGCTGGGCCAGGGAAATTTATACGCCTCTGAGGTACTGGCTTCTGGGTGAGGGAGGTGCCGATGGTTTGCCAGTTGAGGTCTGTCAGGGCCTCATCCTCACCCCAACCCCTTCACAGGCAGCTCTGGGGAGGTGGAGGTCTGGGCAGGGCTGGGTAGGTAGACTAAGGGCTTAGGAAGAAACGAAGAACCTGGGCTGTCGCAGGGAAGTGCTCTGAGCCTAGGCCCTGGGGCCTTCCTGGTGGTAGGTGGGAAAGAAGATTGCTAGGCCAAGATGAAGGAAGTTGTGAGAGTAAGCCCGAAGGGTCTCAATGTCAGCGGTCCAGGCTGAGTTGGCTCAGGGCAGTGGGAAGGTAGTATGCCTGGGTGCCATACACAGAATCTGCCAGTAGCTATCTGGCTGGCTGGGTCCAGCCGCTTATCTGTTCCCAGGATACCCCCAGGGGCTCACTAGCCCGTCTCCCAGCAGATTGGGGTTATCAGTGGAGAACACCCAGAGCCTGACTCTAGCCTTAGTAGGAGGGTAGTGCTGGTCCTCCATGTATTCCTGGTGTTTAGGATTGACTATGGTGTCCAATGTGTTCACTAAGGAGACACAAGTAGGCCTGGACAATGATGTGACTTTTCCTCGGTGTCATCAGCCTCCCCCAGATCTACCAGCCCTCTGAGACGGGGAAATAGGCTGAGGTCAGTGACAGGTGGGGACAGCTGCTGCTCCTCACCCTCGAATTCCTAAGCTCCTGACAGTGATGATGCAAGGGCACATCCCCCAGGTAAGCAGGGTGAGGGAGCAACAGGTGGACTGGGCCGGGTGCTGCAGCCTTCCCTCCTGCTGGGCCACAGAGAAGACAGGACGGAGAACGGCTAGATGAGGCTGAGCCCAGAGCAGCGAAACACAGGAAGGCAGGGCTGTCTGAAGATGAGCCTGGGGTCCAGCTGCAGTTCAAGCCTTGTCCACCTGCTATACACAGGGAGCCATGATCTGGCTCTGGAGATGCTCTGTTCAAGTCCCTTTTCAAGGGTAGGAGACAGGCCACTCACCTGTACAGAGCCTGCGGGCTTTGCACAAATGTCTCAGAGTCCAAAGGAGGGGTAAAGGGGCATAAGGTAGGGGTAAAGAGAGAGGGACCACCAGGCATGGTGGCGCACACCTATAGTCCTGGCACTCGGGAAGCTGAGGCAGGAGGGTTGCCATGAGTTCGAGGCCAGCCTGGAATACATAGTGAGTTCAAGGCCAGCCTGAGCTACATAGCAAGACCCTGTTGAGAGAGAGAGACAGAGACAGACAGACAGATAGACTAGGCCCATTCAGAGAGCAGGGACTCCTCTCCATTATTGGCATTTCCTTGCCATCAACCTGACCCAGAGCAAGGCTGGCACCTGGCAGATCAAGATGATCTCAGGGCAAACACCCATAAAGCAGGCATGCAGCTGGGGCAGGGATGGGCAGGGGCTGGGGGTAGTGTGTGTGTGGACCTTTGGCCTTTACAACCATCTATTCTTCCCCCAGCCATGGTAGTGAAACCAGATTTACAGAGCTTACCCACCTCACGCTGATTAGACCTAGCTCTGGGGGCATAGCACTGTCAGCAGGGAGAGTAGGAGGTGTTGGCCCCACCCCGAGCTTGCCCTAAGACTGACCTGGAGATATAGCTACTTGGGGAAAGCAAGGTATTCATGGAGGAGGGAGGGCAGCCTGGGCCCAACAGGGAGCCCATCTGGTCGCAGCTAGGAGGCAAGTGGGGGTAGAGGGTAGAACAAGAGAGTAGCAGGGGTAGGGGTAGGGGTAGGGGTGTGGGGTGGGGTGAGAAGAAGCTGGCTGGGTAATAGGGGCATTTGCAAACTGAGGTTGGTGGGTGTGGGATGCAACCAGATTGTGCCTGGAGCCTGGTATTTCCCATCTCTAAAGTCAGTCTATCAATAATAACCTCAAGGATGCTGTGAGGATTAACCAGAGGTAACATAGCTCCAGGTAGAAGCACCCAGCCACAGTGCCTGACTTGGGGGCTCAAGATGTGGAAGCTTTTCCCCTCCCTGGTGGCAATGGATGCACATACCTGTGAGGCACATACAGGCAAAGGCACTAGGTATTCTAGGAGACAGACAAGAGGCATGGGGTGACCAGAGATGACTGTAGACAGAGAGAGAGAGAGAGAGAGAGAGAGTTGCTAGGCTTCTTTGGGTGGTTCCAGTTGGCATTGCCCTAGCCCTAAGGTTAGGATTCTTGCTCCCTGACCCTTCAGTCTGCTTTTCCAAGGATTGGCTCTAGCTGGGTCAAGTGCGTCATCAAGGCTCACACACTCCTTTCCAGAACCCTGGGCAGTCAGTGTAGAGTTAGAGCTAGAACTTCCTAGCTGTGTGACCTTGGGTGTGTTACCTTACCACTCTGTGTCTCAGAAGATGAGGCAGGGAAGGAGAGGTCAAGGACAAGGGCCGCCAGAATAGAAAGGAAGTGTGCATATATTCAAGCACCTGCATGGATGACAGTGAACATGACAGAATATGGGGATGAGACTCTGAATTCCAAGAGGGCAAACTCAGGTTTGCCACCTGGAAGTGAAAAAGAATGAGAGCTTGGGGTGAACATGTACGTGTGTGTGGGAATACAAGAGGAGCTGAGGAATATGTGTGTGGCGCACAAAGCATGCGTGAACGGGTAAGAACGTGTGTGACTGGGGAGGAGAGTGCTCTGTAGGAGGCTCTGTGGAAGAATAAGAGTTTCCATTTAGTAAGCCCTGCGGTGGGCCAGGTATGATGCCAAGCCCTTTATGGGCATTAGCTCATGTGCCCCTCACCACAGCTCTGTGAACAAGGAGCATCTCTAGCTTATAGAAAAGTGACTGATACACACTGAGATGAAGTGACTTGCCCCAGGAGACACAACTGAGCAGCAGTGTCATGCTGGCTCTGAAGTTTAGTGCACCTTTCTTCCCTTTAGTGTGGGCACTGAGCTGGGAAGGAGCTACTCTTAGCTGGGGGTGGGGTGGGGGATTTCTGCACAGCACCTGAGGCTTCTTGCAGGCTACAGATGTCCTACATCCCTGGGCCCACAAGGCCCCAGATACTAATTTTGCGGTTGGTCTTCTTGTGGGCAAGGCTTGAGGTGCTCCTCTTTGGGTCACCAGCACTGGTCCAGCTCACAGGCCAGCAGAGAGGCAGAGCTCAGGAAATGTCCATGGACTTGAATCCTAAGAAGTGTATTGGGTGTGTGTGTGTAGTGACCCAGTGACCTGAGTCTTGGGTGGGGGATGACAGCCAGTAGGGTAGGGAAGGCTTGGATAAGAGAGGGCCCCATCTCCTACAGATCCTGCCATCTTCTCAGACCCCTGGCAGATCATTTTTCCCTACCTTGGGGGCCTGACTCACTACATCTGAGGCCTGGCTAGGCTGGGTCAGGAAGTGGGAACTTGGACTCATGGGCCTGGCTGTGGCAGGAAGTAGGGCTAGCCCCGTTCCTGAGGCTCCTGTATCTAGTGTAGGAAAGTTGAGGCAGAAAGGCTGTGCCAGGACCAAGCAGGGGTAACCAGCATGTGGAGTAGGCCTGGACATAATGAGTCCTCTCTTCATTTCCTCTGCTACCTTGTGCCCCCTCCGTTTGAACTTTTGGCACATTCAAAAATTGCTTCTGTCTCCTGAGGTCCCAAGCTTCATCTCCCTCATCTGGGCTGGGGCTGTCCTCCCCAGGGACAGTGGGCATGTTGGCGACGGAGAGGGAGAATCTGAGGCTGAATACGGAGTTGACAGGAATGGTCCTAGCTGATAAGGATTTTGGGCTGTAGCCAGGAGCACAGATGACCCTTCCCATGCCTAGTAGCCTCTTGGAGGACTGAACAAAGCAGAGTCTTGGCCATCCTGAAAGCTGCTGCTTTCCAGGTATGAGCCAGCTTTTAACCAGGAATGAACCAAATAAGCAAGTAAGCAGTAGGGACTGGAAATGTTGCAGTCCTACTTCTCCCATTGATCAGCTCATTGACCTCACATTTGTCATTTCTTCCCTCTGAGCCTTAGTTTCCCCCTTAAGTAAAATGAGGATAGAAGAGTTCATCTTAAATAGTGGTGAAAAGAAAAACATCTAACATGGTTCTTGACACATAGTAGGTGCTCAGTAAGCAGCCGATATTCAGGTTTTGATATCCTGGCATGCACTTCAGGGATCCTAGTCTGCCAGCTGGAGTACTTGAGTGGCCTTGTACTTTTCTTTTGCGATGCTATAGATTGAACCCAGGGCCTCCTGCATGACAGGCGTGCACTGTGCCACTGAGCTACACCCAAAGTGCCCTTGTACCTTGTTCCTATATCTTCTTGCTTAGGCCCCAGAGCAAAGTGCAGCTGGGAGCAGAGAGGCCCTACACAGGTCTTGTTCTTCCCTACCTACACAAAGCCACCTCACTCTCAAGTCCCTGTCTCTGAAGGTAGGAGTGGCTCAGCATATTCCTTTTTACTTTCTCCAAAATAGAACCACAGAGATCAGTAGAAGAAGCAGTGAGAAACTCAGTAGCTCAACCTCCCATTAAGAGATATAATGGATATGAAGCTGCACATATAGTAGATCACTTAGGCAATGTTGCTCACCTAATTATCTCCATAAAAAAGCAGCAGGAAGACTTTCTACCCTTGGTAGCTCCAAAGTCAATCCCAAACCCAGTTTTTTCCTCTTAGTTCTTTCCCATCCTACGCACAACGGGCAAAGCTACGCCTGCCCAACTCTTAGGTTCAAACATGTGTGCCAGGCTTGCGTGGGTCACGCCTTCCAGTAGGAGCTCCGGGTTTGTCCCAAGCGCGCGCAGTGCTATGAAGCACCAGCAGGGGGAGACATTAGCACATGGGTACATGTGCTGGGGTCCGACCAGGGAGAGTGGATAGGGCCGGGAGGGTTTGTGCTGTGGGATAGAGCCAAATTATAAGCAAAGAGGAAAGGAGGGGCGGAGAGAATGGGCTAAGGCTGGAAGACAAAGACCCAGATGGCGAGGCCAAGAGAGGCTGGAATTGGGCATCCCAGAGCCAGGATGCCGACTTTGGTTTTTTCGAAAGGCTCCTGCCCTACACCTTTTCCTATTTGTGTTCTCTTATACCGGCTTGTCTATCCCGGGGCCTTGCACAGTACAAGACTCTAAATCTGTGCTCCCAGGGGTCCCACAATGCTCAAAGTTGAAATTCCGAAGACTTAGGTCTCCGGTGCAGAAGAACTCGCTTTCCCCTCTGGACAGTACTTTTCCTGAGTCTCCACCACCCACCGAAACGATACTGCTTTGGTTTTGAAATAGGGACGGCTCGTTTTGAAGGTGAAAAGAGGAAGACCCACCAGTGCCCTAGTGAGATGAGACGGGGAACAGACTGGCTGTCCTTGCCCACCCAGTTCTGGAGGCTCCTGAGCCCCAACTACACACTGCTAACTGCATTTGTTTCGAAATACAGGCAGTGCGTTTCGAGGGCGAAAGAGGAAAAGCCCACCAGAGCCCTACGTGTGATAGGACAAGAAGCAGGCAGGCTGCCCTTATCCATCCAGCACGTAAGCCTCCTGAGTCACAACCACCCACTGCTACCGCTGTTGTGTTCCTTGCAAACCGACAGAGCTTTTCGACAGCCAAAGAAAAGCCCACCAAAACCCTAAATGAGACTGGACTGGAAAAAGGCTGCCCTTGCCATGGAGGTGGGCACAGAGCAGGACTTCAGAGCTGCTCTGCGTACCGCGCATATGCGTGTGTGAAAGACAATGGAAGTACTGTGCTTTTTGGGGGTACTTGGGACGGGGCTGGTCTGGCCCAGGTCAATAGACCAGGGTGTTGACCAGACATGCGGGGAGGAGAAAAGGCAGCTCTGCAGAAGCGCCAACTTCCCACGGGCTGAGCGCTCTGGGAACAGGTCTAAGGCAGACCCAATCCTAACCGCAGGAGCCGCACTCTCAGATTGGCTCCCTCCTCAGCGCGGCGTCCTTAAGAGCTCCCTGAAACTCCTCCCCCTTCCAGCTCTGGGGGCGTGGCATGGGGCAAGGACCCCGTCACGGAGCTCGCTATTGGCTAGGAGAAGCAGGGTTGGCTTTGCGTTCGCCTGAGCAGGGGAGTAGATAGCTTAGTGGTAGCGGAGAGAGTCTATGCGCGCTGGACAGCAGTGGGAGGTGTGCGAAGCTCGCGCTGGCCATCGACCCTCGGGCTCAACCGTCGGGGAGCCCGGACTCGGCGACGGGACTGCCGGGCTACCTGGCCGAGACTTCAGAGGCGCAAACGGATGGGGCAGGCTCGCTCGGCAGCGCCTCAACCCTCTTTTAAGTACACTAAGCGGGGCCCGCGCTGAAGTAGAAGCTGTGTGGGGGGGTGCGCAGCCCGGAGTGCCAGTGTGGTCCGAAGGAACAGAGCCCGTGCCAGGGCGATCCAGTCGGGAGCCTGGGGACCGAGCTCGCATTGTGGGGAGACCCCCACTTCTTCCCAGGGGCGCCAGTCCCAGGACGGTTGAGGCGTCGGGACAGCCACCGTGTCCTCTGCGAGGAGACCCCGTCGGGGAGAGGGCGCGCAGTTCCAAACAGTCTGGGGAGCCGAGCGGAATCGGCAGATCACCCGGGGGCGCAGAGCCCCCGTCACGCTTCGTGCTGCGGAGAGGCCAGAGGAGCGAGCCCTCGGAGGCCGCAGCTCATGCCCAGGTTGGGGGCGCCTGCCCAGTGAATCCTCCTGGCCGGCCGGGCGGAGAAGAGCGACACCGAAGCCGGCAGGAGGGGAGCACTTCAAGGCCAGCGGCTGCGGAGGATGGGCGCCTGAGTGGCTCCGAGCGCAGCGCGGCACGGGAAGGCAAGGCGAGCTTTGCTGAGTAGGCGCCAGCGGATCCCGAAGTGCAGCCTGCCCCCGGGAAGATGGCCCGGCCTGGGCAGCGTTGGCTCGGCAAGTGGCTTGTGGCGATGGTCGTGTTGGCGCTGTGCCGGCTAGCCACGCCGCTGGCCAAGAATCTGGAGCCAGTGTCCTGGAGCTCCCTCAACCCCAAGTGAGTAACTTATCTGCTCCGGTCCCTAGGGGTGGGAGGCACTCCTTCAGGATGAGGCCGCACGCCCCCGAGTGCGAATGGGGAGGCGTCGGAGGAGGAGCGGCGCCCCATTTTGTCTCCTGCTTTTTCTAGTGTTTTCTTGTGGGCAGGCGAGGCAGGGTGCGGCGGGGTGGGTGGGGGTACTTGGCCCGGTTGTGACCCCTCGGCTTCCCGGCCCTCACCTCCGCACGTCTCAGATAAACTCGAGATGGTCGCACCAGTCAGAGCTGGGGAGTCCGGGTGCTCCAGAGCCCACCCAAAGGCTGGGTGAGGGCGAGAAGGCAGCCCCCTTCGGGGCCCCTGGGAACGTGGTGGTTTTCGTCCGAAGCCGCTCAGGGGTCGAGCTTGACCTGGGCGGGGGACGAGGTCGGAACACTGGTTCCTCATTTGCTTAGCTGTGAGGGAAACGCGGCGCGGGACCCGGCGCCTGGGGCGAGTAGCAGCGCCTGCATCTCTACTCCGGCTTCTCCCATTTTCATTTTTCTTTCTTCCCTGTTTGCTTCCCTGCCTTTGCTGTCTCTTTTTGCCACCCCTCCCTGCCGGGGCGGTAGAAAGGCGGGCGCCGCTCCCAGGCTCACAAAGGCGGCGGGTGGAGAGGGGCGGAGTGGGAGAAGGGTTGTGTGTGTGTGTGGGGGGGGGGTCTGTCCAGCGCCCGTCGGGGGTCCAATGGAGTCCGCAACAGAGCTTCTTCGGGGGCCCGCCGAGGCGAAGAGTGGAGGCAGAGCCGGCGAGGGAGGAGGGTGGAGAATGAACGATTCCTGACTAGGCAGGTTCCGTTGGTCCCCCACTCTGTGTCCCTCAGATCGGACAGTAGTGCTTAGATTTCTCCGAGAGGTTTTTTGGGGCGGGGGACAGCGATACAAAGGAGATTCTTCCCCTTCACAACTCCCCCCCATACCCCCCCCCCGTCTCCAAACAACGCACACACCTTTTAGGGCGGTGGCTCAGTGGTTTGTGGGCTGTTAGTGGGGAGTCGCTGGGCCTGTTGTGACCTCTGGACCTTTTCCTTTTTTGGCAGCCGGGAGTCAGGCTGGAACCTGGGGTCAAAGTCTCTCTTCACGGTTTTCTGGAGGTCCCAGGAGTTTGTGGACAACCCCACTTAGTGGGAAACTGGGGGCCCCTGACCTGCCCCATCCATGCTTTCCAATTCCTGTAACTGGAATTTCTTCCTGTCCTCTCCTGCGGGGCGCCCCAATAACTTCCCAGGCTCCTGCCTGCTTTGGCCTCTTGGGTCCCGAGGGTGGTGCATCTCTTGGCCCTGGAGTGGGAGAAGGCGGAGAAGGCGGCTTCTTTAGTCCCTTTCTATTGATATAGGGTGCTATCACAGGTCGGTGGAATGGCTAAACCAGGATCAGAGTGGAGGGCTCTGCCTCCTACCAAGAAAGGGACTAACACGAATTTCTCCCCTACCAAGAAGCTAAATTGGGTGCAACACTCTCCTAACTGCAGGGACTCAAAATGGTCTGAGGGACCTGGGCTAATGAGCCCAGGGGGGAGATCATGAAGTGCCCAGTTCTCCCCTGTAAGGGTGGAGACTGGAAATGCTTTTGCGAGCCAGTAGAGTTGAAATCCGCCTGGAGTAGCCCATCCTAGGGGCTCATGGGAGTGACCTAATTGCTCTCTCGGGTCTCTAACCAGAGATAGCATGCAATTCCACAGCTGGAAAGGAGCCGTCCTGCAGAGTTGAGGGCACTGAGAGAAACAAGATCTGTCTAAGCCTCCTCCTTTTTGTGTTCTGAGCCTTTAGTGTTCTGGAATAGTTTGCGGATTTGGGGAGGTTGTATTCCCTTCTGCCCTTCTCCTCCTCAAGATGAGGGCAGGCATACTGAGATGGGGATGGGAGTGGCTGTGGACTCAGCAGAACCTGCCCAAATTCCATCCTGTAATCGAGCAGATCCTGGGAATGGTCTGGGACCTATCCTGGTGCACTGCCCCCCCCATAAGTTCCTTGTACCCTCAGGGGTCTGGAATGCAGCCGTTGTCTGTGTGTGTTGGCTGAGCTTGGAGTAGAGGGCAGGAGGACAGGAGGGAAGCACTGCCCTCAGCTCCACTGGAGCTCTAGGGGCTGTCTCTGCCACCACACCCAACCTGCAGGCTGACACAGCCTTTCAAATAAACCATCTGTCTGTCTGCCTCTGTCCTGCCTGAGCTCCCCTTCTCAGGCCCATGTCGGTCACCCTCTCGCCCTCTGTAGCCTGCATGAGCTGCGTTCACCTCCCCTCTCTGCCTGCTATGCTTGCCTGCTCTCCTGCTTTCTCATACTCCCTCTCACTCTTAGTCACTCTCTGCCTCTTTTTCTCAAGTCCTTTTGTTTCTCGCACATGCCCGTGCTCTCCCTCGCAGGCTCATTTTCTCTCTTCCCTCCCTTCGTCCTCTCCTGGCTTTTGGTCTCTGCTCAGCCCCTTCAGGAGCTGGCACCCCCACACCAAAAAAACAAAAAAATCTCCCAGTGCCTATAAACCCTGCTTAATTGCTTCCTCCTTGGGAAAAAAAATCAAAATAAAGAATTGGGACTGGGGGTCTGCTTCCAGGTTCCAGGGCACGCAGCCCCAGCCCTAACTGGGAAGGGAAGCCAGAAGGGCCAGCTCAAGTCTCCTGGCCTCTCCTGCAAATTGGTGCTGGAGCCTTCTGCCGTGGTCATCCCAGGGTGGCAAGAGCTTCTGCCTGCTGGGCTCCTCCTGTCAGATTTGCCCCAAGAGCCTGGGGTGGGGAGATGAGATTGTCCCAATACAGTTTGGTGGCAACCAGAGTATGTGCCTGCACAACTGGGTAGGGGACTGTGGATTAAATGGCCCCAGGGTGGCCTCCTCCCCCAGCCTTCCCCCCATCCCTCAGGAGCTTGGGGGCAGCCAGCAGGCCTCACACTTGAGTCCTTAGCCAAGTCCAGCTGCTGTAGTTCAGTCTCTCAGTCCTGTTCTGACCTCTTCCTGCCCCCACTCAGGTTCCCCCACCTCCAGGGAGTGGGAATATGCCTGCGATCACATTACAGACCTTCCATGCAAAGGGTGGGGGTTCAGCTTGGCATTTGGGACCCTTGACTGGAGCATGGGTGGGGGCAGCTGCTGACCCCAACCCATACTTGCCTGTTACAAGCAAAAGGGTTGGTCCCAGCCCCCTCACAGCTGTTCTAGCTCACAATCCTGGGGAGACCAGCTCAGGGGGCCCCTTTCTGGGGTGGCTAGGGACCTGACCCCTTCTACTCTGTGGCTGTTCGGTCACAGGCAGGGGTCTGAGAGTGATGGGAACCCAGCCATTCTCTGTTCCCCTACCTTCCTGCCCCCGTCCAGGGCAGCCAGGCCAGAGTAAGAAGGGCCTGTGAGGCTGAGGTGGGGACTGAATCGAGGGCTCCCTTTCTTCCCTTGGGCTTTTTGTTGCCTTACCAGCTCAGGTGAAGGGATGGGTGGGCCTTGGATACTACTGTGCATTGCTTTTCTTGGCAGGTTAGGATTATGGGGAAAGTGGGCCAACCAGGAGGTTGCTGGTTGCCATGGGAATGTGAAGTTTAGGGGAGAGTCCACCCTGTGGTTGTTAGGGCAGCTGAGGTGGGGGGACATTTTGGGACCTTGCCCCATGGATAGTAGAAGCTCCTCCTGAGTGTGTTTTTGTGGTAGTCGTTTTGGGTCAGGGTGCTGCAGCCAGAGGTGTAAGCACCTTCAGCTTCTACTTTTCTTTTCTTTCTTTCTTTTTTGGTACCGGGAATTGAACTCCGGACCTCACACTTGTCAGGCAGGTGCTGTGCCGCCGAGCTATATCCCTGGCTCTCAGCTTCTACTTTTAAGTGATACTGTGGTTGGTATGCTAATAAGCAGGCAGCACCTTGCTACTTACAATGCATTCTCATATATGATCTCATCGGATGTTCCCAACAGCCCTGGGAAGTAGGTATTGGTTCCATTCTCCAGGTACTGAGGCACATGCCCAGAAAAGGGAAGTGACATGTCCGAGGTCAGTCAGTGACTTGTTTGAGGGAGCAGAGCTGTGCTTTTTGTCACTTTTTGCGTACCATCCTGCTGCCTTGGAATCTAGGAGAGACAGGAATTCAAGGTGGTGTTTGGGAAGAGGTGTTGGCCCCTGCTGCCCCTGGGTTCCCCTCTCATTTCACAGGTGTGCACGCATTTGTCCTTGTGACTCAGGCCCTGTCTGGGTGAGGTGAGCCATGTTCTGCCTTCCTCATTTAACTTTCTTAGGCCTACGTCCAAGGGCAGCCTGCTCCAGTGACCTGAACCAGAGGCAGCCAACTCACTGCCTGGCACTCTCCTCTGAGCTCCGAGTAGCTTCTTTGGTCTCTATCTGGGTCAGGAATCTTTCCCTCTCAGGTACCCCATGGAAAGTGTTAACCCTCCAGTAGACGCTAGGTGAGGCAGAGGGAGGGCATAGTTCACACAGGTGGGGAGAGTGACTTCCTCTGGGACTCTCCTGGCTTCCCTGCCTCCAACAGAGCTGTGTGTGTGCCAGGACCCAGATGCTGTACCTGCCCACCCACGCCTGGGCGGGCACTGCTGGGACACGCCAGGCCTGCTCCTGCCGCCTCGGGGGCTGGGTGGAGCTGGGGGAGTGAAAGAGGAGCCTTTAATTTGGGGGCTCCCCACCCTAGCTGGGATGAGAGCAGTCTTGAGCTCTGGCTTGGGGTCTAGCCTGGTCTTACCACCCTGGGGTATGGGCACAGTAGTGAGGGGGTCACCAAAACAAGGCTGTGGCTAGAGTCTTCCACAAACTTGGATTTGCCTGGCCTGAGATTAAGCTGCCTCTTCAGCCACTCTCTGACCACAATTTGTTAGGGCCTGAGGGGGAAGGGTGGGAGGAAAGGTAGTGTAGACCTGGTGGGTCATGGGCAGCTTTTGGGGTATGGTTGTCCCACCTGCAAGCTCTCCCCTCTGTAGATAGTATGTGTAAGGCCGGAAATGAGCTCATCTGGACAAAGGATGTAAGAGGTGAGGAGACTGGCAGGGGCCCATTGGTTTCTGTGTAGTCCAGGGTCTTTGAGGCTACTGTCCCCAGATCCTATAGGCTTTTCCTATCCCAGGATGCTTTTGCACAGTCATGGTGGTACTTCTAATCTCAGGTTGGAGGGGAAGGGGCAGGCCATAAGAAAGGAGCTAGAATAGTTCATAGGGCCTCCCCCAAGTCCTTTTACTCCCTAGGGTGGCTACCTGGGGTCCCAGGGCTATCAGAGGCTAGGGAAGGAAGGCTTCAGGGGTTACCATAGTGACCTACTTCGGGATTCCTGCTGGACCATGTCAATCCCCTTATTTTCTAGAAAAGGACTTTGTCTGGGAGTGGCCCCAGGCAGGAAAGCTTGGCTTGATAATGGGGGGGTAGTGGTTTTTCAGAGGTGGGGTATGAAGAGTTTAACTTGGAGACAACCCTTCTTCTTCATTTCCTACCCTCTACTCCTAACCTTGTGAGAAAAAGAGGAGACTTAGGATCCCCATATAAAGTATCGCTGGTGTTGCACCTGGTTTGGGGCTTCACTCTCACCGGCTACATGCCCACCCCTCGTGATCCCTCACACTTTCTTGGACTTATCATGGGCCAAGATGAAGTTTGCCCACTTGGGGAAAGATGCTAAGAAGGTACTAGTGTGAGGGATCAGGGTCAGGGACTGGGTTCAGGGACTACAGGTCTCATCAGGCTCCTCTCCTTTTTGCACTTTAGGAGAAGGTGAGTTTCCCTTTGCCAGCTGCTATGCAAATGAACTGATGCATATTTATGAAGTCTGTTCACTGAGGTTGAAGAGACTCTGAGGGGTATGAGGGGCAATAGTCTTTTCTTCTTCCCCCTCCCTCACCATGTAGACATCTGGTTCTTCATTGTCTCCGGATTCAAGGTAGAAGAACCCTGACTAGCTAAAAACCATGTTCCAATCCTGGTGCGCCGGGCCAAGTGGTTAGAAAGGTCAGCTGACCTGTTTCCCTTGCAATCTCTCTGTGTAGCTACATTTACATGTCTTGTTGAGGTGTAACTGTGTAAGGATCAACCAATGGTTTAGGTCCTCTTAGATCCCTAGGGAATTAACATAGGGTTTAGGCCTTTGGTGTTGGCTTTGAGCACCTCTGTGAGATGGGAATATCTGATCATTCATTCCCTCATCTAAATGACTCGGACTCCATAGGCCTCTACCGTTCCTTTGGGCTCTAAGATGTTACAAATAGTCTTCCTGCCATCTGGACAGAACCAATGTGAGCAATGGAAAGTGAAAAATGCCTTGGGAATTACAGAAGCTTTTGTGAAATTTGTGGGCTTTGTATGGTGCATGGGGTGGGGGGATTCCCTCTCAAATGTTTATTTGGGCTTCTATCCCATGGCTGCTTCCTTTCTGGTCCCCATAGAGATGTGAAGTTAGGTACTAAAGGAGAGGCCACCCCATTCTGGCTTTTACTCTCCTGTGCCTCAAGATGATATCTCCCAGCTTCATAGAGTGTCACTCGACATGGAAGAAAGGCTGGTTTTCTTCATCTGCTTCACCCACATGGTGAATTCTCCTCCTTGCCTAGTGGGGTGTCAGTTCCCTCCCTTCGATGGGGATACTGGTGAAGGCATTTGCCCAGAGCTCTTAGTGGGCCTTGTTGCTTGTCCCCACTGTCTCACTGGCCCTCTTCCCAGATGATGGTAGTAACCTATGAGTTGGTATTCTTCACCAACATAGCTGTGTGGTGTTGTCAGCTTCGCTCTCTGTAAGCACTGCCTTCACCTCTCCATTGTTTTTCTTGCTAGAGGGTCTGTCAGCAGTGAGATGAAACCCACACTGCTTGCTGTGGCCCTTGAGGACTTAGTCCAGCCCTACCTGATCTCTTTTCTTCCTCTCTACCTGTGCTAGCCAAGCTGGACCAGACACTGCTCTTCACTCTTGCTCTGTGTTAACCTCTTATTTTTCACCCAAGACCCACCATTGTCCTCCTCTTCCTTTTTCTCTTCTTTTCTTTTTCAGTACTGGGAATTGAGCCAAGGGCCTTTGCAATGAGCTACACCCCAAGCCATTTTTTTATTTTGAGACAGGGTCTTGCTAAGTTACCCAGGCTTGGCTTGAACCTGTGATCCTCCTGCCTCCACCTCTTAAAATGCTGGGATTACAGACATGCACCCCCATGCCTGGCTGTATCCTGCCCTTTCTGTGGCACCATCTCTGACCATCCTGGTCAGATGGACCATCTCCTTCCTCTCACTGCCTCCAGCCCTGGCTGTTTGAAACACCATTCTCATACAGATTGCCTGGAGCTGTCTATCACTAGAACGTGGTCCTTTTCTCAGCCAAATCAGATAATAAAGTCCTTGACAGTGGGGCTGTATCTTCAGTTTCTATTTCCTATCAAAGAAACAAGACTGGGCTTATAGGAACTTAGTGTTAGTATCTGATCTTCTGCCTCTTAGCAAACTATTTCTAAGAAGGATTCAAACATGTTGAGCACTTAGTGTGTGCTAGGTGCTCTCCATACCTTGCCTCCCTCCCACAACCCTCAAGGTAGGGGCTCTTACCACCCCAGTTTATAAGTGAGTAAACTGACTCCCAGAAGAGTCAGGCAGTTCATCGAAGGCCACAGAGCTAGTGAGGGCCTAGTCTGGGAGTCTGATTCCAAAACCTGTGTTCTTCCTCCTACACACTACTGCCTTGCTCTCAGCTCTAGCCAGACCAGGCTCCGAAATGGCCACCATACCTCCGCTTTCTTACTGTATGATTAGGCAAGGACAGTGTCTAGTGAATAGGTGGCCCCGGGCAGCTGGCCTCCCCTGCTTTCCCCCGGTGCCTGGCCTTCTAGATTAGATCATAAACTCTGGCTCAAAAGGCATTTGTCCATCTGCTCTCACAATCGGCAATAGGAGTGGTATGGAGGTGAGGGGTTAGAGCATGAATGAGTGGAATACCTGAGGTCCCGTCTTATATGATCTGTTGTCCCTGGTCGGGCTGCTTTCCTCCTTCCCTCGCTTAGGAATGGGACTGGTTGTTTAGGGATTCAGACTCTTGCATGATGTGGGCGAGGTGGGTCGCCAGTAGTATGGAGTTGTACCTAGCCAGAGACTATGACCATCATCCCTTTAGCTTTAGGCGATGCCTGTTCCTATCTCCCCATCATGTGCAAGATTAGCAAGAATGGGGGAAAAGGCACGGGTCCCAGACAGGTTGAGCTCCCCAGCCTTTAACTGGGAGTTGCGAGGGTGGTGGCTAAGGCATGTGTAGGCTTGTTTTGTGTGTGCGTGTGTGTGTGTGTGTGTATGTGTACGTGTAGGTAGGTAGCAGTGCCCATAAAGGAATGTGAGTGTGTTGGGGGGTAGGGGGACAGGGCCGCCACCTCCAGGCAGCCTGGGCATGACACCTTGGTACCCAGCCCATCTGGCCACGTCAGCCCCCTGCGGAAATGCCACATTAGGACAAAGGGCTCCCCCAGGTAGGCAGTGCCCCACCCTGCCAAGCACTTAAAGCCTGGCAGCCTTGCCCATGGGCCACCCCTTCCACACCCTGCTGGCAGTGTGGTTCTCTCTCTCCACCCTCATCTTGAGGATGGAGGAAAGGCACACAGCCTGCTCTCGCCATCTCCACCCAGTAGGCCCAGCCTGGCTCATACTGTCCACTCCCCTGATTCTGGGATGGCCTGGGACCCCTCAAACCTGAGACTGACCATCTCCTCCCTTCTGGGCAGGTTTCTGAGTGGGAAGGGCTTGGTGATCTACCCGAAGATTGGAGACAAGCTGGACATCATCTGCCCCCGAGCAGAAGCAGGGCGGCCCTATGAGTACTACAAGCTGTACCTGGTGCGGCCAGAGCAGGCAGCTGCCTGCAGTACTGTGCTCGACCCTAATGTGCTGGTCACCTGCAACAGGCCAGAGCAGGAAATCCGCTTTACCATCAAGTTTCAGGAGTTCAGCCCCAACTACATGGGCCTGGAGTTCAAAAAGCACCATGATTACTACATTACCTGTGAGTCCCCTCTCATCATGTGGCGCTCTCTTCCAAGGCTAGCTCTCTCCCCTCCTGCAGCAGTGGGAGCTACTGAGTGGTGCAGCGATACCACACACAGTTAAGGCCCTGCCATTTGAAGACTGGCATGCTCTCTCTCAGTGTGGCCTTGGAATTCTGGCCCCAACATTCACCGCACGACCTGCCCCCAGCTTGCCTTGACTCTGAGGGTTGGGTGAGAGAGGCCTCTGATTCATGTTGCTTTCTCTCCTTTTGTTTGCCCACCTAAGAGCTAATCTTGAGAATGGCAGAGTTGGCAGAGCTGTTGGGATCTGTTCTGCCTTTTTCTTCTTGGGAAACTGAGGCTTCAGGCTTCTTGTCTTATTACACAGGAAGTTGGAGATAGGATTGGGACTCTAGCCCAATTCTCTTGACTCCTAATCTAGATTTCCTTCTAGTGTATATAGAAGCCTCTCTCATGATGCCACTTCCCATTGCTTTACCTCTGAGCAACATGTCGCAGTGAGAAGGGGCATCTTAGCATTGCCCATGAGAAAAGAGGGGCCAAGGCCTGATCATGGGAGAGGAGCTGTGCCTCTGGATGAGGGGCTTGCTCTTGGCCTGGCTGGGCTTGGCTGCTCTCTTCTGAGCAGGGAGGAGGGAAGTAGAAAGGTTAATGGATAGGTGGGAGCTGTTTGTCACTCCTTGCCCCAGTTCTGTTTCTGGTATCTGAGGGCCGCTCTGAGGTTTCTGGGTGATGCTGCAGACCATTCCACCTTCCCAACTTCTCTGACTGCTCTGGCCTCCTCCTGCAGCAACATCCAATGGGAGCCTGGAGGGGCTGGAGAACCGGGAGGGTGGTGTGTGCCGTACACGCACCATGAAGATCATCATGAAGGTTGGGCAAGGTGAGTACTCAGTCTGAGGGTCCTTTAGGCCTGGGGATGGGTCCTGGGAGCAGGAGAGGGGCCCTAGGGTTAGAATCGCTGGGGACTGATGTGCAAGCCATTCTTGGCCACCCTATATTGGCAGGATTCCTCCCTCTCACCTGTCCTCTTCCTGCCCTCAGATCCCAATGCTGTGACACCTGAACAGCTGACTACCAGCCAGCCCAGCAAGGAGGCAGACAACACTGTCAAGACAGCCACACAGGCCCCTGGTCGGGGCTCCCAGGGTGACTCTGACGGCAAGCATGGTGAGCATATACAGGTGTTTCCTAGAGAGAAGAAGCCATTGCTTACTTGTGTCTCTGAAGAAATGCAGACTGGGCCCAACCTAAGATCTGCCATGTATCCCTAGCAAATATGGGTGGCAGCAGGGACCCTGACAATGTCTTCTGCTCTGAGGCGATATTGTTTATGGCTCTCAGTGTTGGCTGTGTCATCTTTCCCTGGCTGATTGTGTTGGCTTTCCCCTTTCTCAGAGACTGTGAACCAGGAAGAGAAGAGTGGCCCAGGTGCAAGTGGGGGCAGCAGCAGTGACCCTGACAGCTTTTTCAACTCCAAGGTGGCACTGTTTGCAGCCGTTGGTGCCGGCTGCGTCATCTTCCTGCTCATCATCATCTTCCTGACGGTTCTACTACTAAAGCTGCGCAAGCGGCATCGCAAGCACACGCAGCAGCGGGCAGCTGCCCTCTCACTCAGTACCCTGGCCAGTCCCAAGGGGGGTAGTGGCACCACGGGCACTGAGCCCAGTGACATCATCATCCCCTTACGGACTACAGAGAACAACTACTGCCCCCACTATGAGAAGGTGAGTGGGGACTATGGGCACCCCGTCTACATCGTCCAGGAGATGCCACCCCAGAGCCCAGCGAACATCTACTACAAAGTCTGAGTGCCCGGTGCAGCCTTGGGCCCTGAGGGACAGATGGCCTGGACTGGACCTCTCCTTTTACCCCACGCCCCACCCCTGCCAGCTGTGCCCACCTTTGTATTTAGTTTTGTAGTTTCTTGGCTTTTATAATCCCCCTTTTTCCCTGCCCCCTGGGCTTCAGAGGGGGGTGCTTGTGCCCCCAATCCCCATGCTCTTGTGCCTTCCCCCTCTGGCCAGGCCTCTGGGCTCTGTGGGGGCACCCTTTCTTGGAGGGCAGGGTTGGATGCTGATAGACAGCAGGCAGGGAGATGGCCCCCTGGCCCTGCCCCTCCCTCGTTCCCTCTCCCCTTTCCCAGGACTGCTCGTCCGCTATCATCACTGTTTTTAATGCTTTTGTGTTCATTTTTTTAGCTGTCAACTCATTTTCATCTGTTTTTTTGAAGAAAAATGGAAAAATATACAAGGCAGCCCCTCCCCAGGCTTTCTGAGCCTGACTTGACCCAGTATAAGAGGGCCTGGGGCAGGATGTGGCCAGCCAGGAAGCAGAGGATGGCATTGCTTTTATAGACTCCTTGGTATTTCAGGGGGTGGGGGTGGGCAGGCCAGGCTCACAAGGGAGAGTGCCACTGAGCAAGGTGTACCACCCTCCTTCTACAGAGCTGATCCTGGCAAAGGAGTAGTGGCTGCCACCCTTCCACCAAAAAGAAAAAAAAATCCCTTCCTTGTGGGATTCTTGGGCATCTCCTGCCTCCCTCACTCTCACGGTAATTAATGTCTTAATTGGCTGTTGCCTGGGGAACAGGAGAGCTGCTGCAGGCAGATGACCTCATGGGGGGTGGAGGAAAGTGAGGTGCCCAGGTGGCTATTTGCCCTGCAGAGCTGGGAGTTCCCCACCACCGCCCTGTTCTCTCCTTACCTTTGGCATCCTTCGGCCTGGTGGGGAAACAGAGGCCCAAGGTGGAGACCTAAGCGGGTATAAGGCCAGGTGGCCTGCTCCTTTTCTGGGCTTTAGCACAGATGGGTGCCCTCCCACGCCCAACCTGACCCCCACTGACCCTCCCCACCCCCCAGTCGTGGGCTGGGGCCTGGAAAGAGGAAGAGGCTGCCCAGGATTGCCCGCTGTGCACTTTGACCCCGGCTCCTTGCCAGCACAGCTGCTAACAGACTGCCACTGGAGTGTACCTTGAGGCACTCCTAGAGCAGCCATGGAAGGAGCTGGGCCTTACAACCATCCACCTCCACACTGCCTCCTGGCCAGCTGCCCACCCTGGTGCCAGGTGGGAGAGGGAGCAGAACAGCCAGCCCCTTCCAGGTGGCAGTCGGAAGGGTTTTTTTGTTTTGTTTTGTTTTGTTTCTGTTGCCATTTGTGTAAATACTAGTCTTTTTGGAAAAAAATAATGTAAAGATGTTTTGTATAAACTCTGAATTATTTTCTTGTTGCTTTTTTCTTAGAAAAAAATGAGAACTAAAAAAAAATTAACCACTTGGAGAAATGGGTGTAAAATGGTGTCGTGATGTTGGGGAAGGCAGTGTAAGAGTATGCGTTTGTATGTGTGCATGCATGTATGTGTGTGTGCGTGTGCATGCATGCGCATGCACAGGCACTGTGCGATGTGTGTCCAAATCACAGGTGATTGGGGCAGCTATGGGAAGAGGGTGGTTGTCCTAGCAGAATAAGATGTTTCAAGTGCCCTGTGCTCCTCCTGCTGCTCTCCTCCCCACCCAGGTTTCTCTGTACTCTTGTTCTGCTATCATGGAGCCTGGGACCGTTCTCCCCCATCCATCCTGTCACCTCTGTAGCATAGACCACAGGCATCTGCCTTACTTGGCACCAGGCTCAGCTAGAAAGAGTTTATGGGGGAGGGGGTGTTCCCATGGGGACTTGAGTATGTCCCCACATACTGCCACCACCTGGCTGGGGCTAGATCTGGAACCTGCTTGCAGGTCCAGCCCTGCCCTGCCTCAAGACGCTTAAAGTGGATAGAAATAACTTCCTAAGAGCTGAGTCCCAGCCTCGGCCTACCAGGTGCTAGGGTGGCTTCAGGCTGCCTCGGTCACCTCTTAGATAGAATCATCTTCCCTCTCCTGTGTTCAGAGCTGACTGGCAGTGGAAGCCCTCAGGTTGGGGCAGGCCTAAGCACTCCATCTCCCTTCCACAGGCTAACAAATAACTTGGTTGATGAGGGCCCTGAAGAGGGGTTGGCCTTGATCCCACGGTAGAGCTGCAGACTGGCAGGGCTTGGGGCTTCCCTGCTCCAGCCTGGAGCAGCCTGTGGGTCTTGTGGGAGGACTCCCTGTGGAGATGGTGAAGACATATGTCAGGGGAGGAAGGAAGACAAGTGAGATCTCAGCAGCTAAAACTGGGTAAGGCCATAGAGGAAAGGAGGAGGAGGAAGGAAGGGGAGGGTAAGTAAGGGATCCAGAGCAGGAAGCCCTGGCAAATCAGCCACAGAGCAGGCTGGGCTCTGTGGGAAGTGGGGAACACACGGAGAAGGAAGGGAGAGGAGAGCTATGGGATTTGCAGGCAGAAAGAAGGGAGGCTGGGCTAAAGCAGGGTTGGGCTGGGGTGCTCCTGGAGCCAGCTGGGGCAGAGGCTGTTTATTTGGTTTCTCATTAACCAAAGGAAGTGCCTGGATCAGATGGGGCCTCTGCTGTTTGACTGCCTGCCCAGAGTGGGGGCTTCAGGCTGGGGTCTCTAACCAGGGCTGCTTCAGGCCAGATGAGTGCCTCCAACTGAAATAGAGCTGGAGCTAGGCTGGGCGAGCCCCTGCTATACTTCTCCAACTGAGTGCCTTTTAGTGTTTCCCACCAGGTTCAAGCTAGTGGCTTGCCAGACAGGTGGGGGATGGAATTCCTGGGGGCCCTGGGAGTAAGCTGTGGAATGTAAGGTAAAATTGGAGGGAGAAGGCTGAAAGAATGGGGCAGTCTCCCTTTCTGGGAGAGCCCAGGGGCTTGTGTTCAGCACGGGCTCTCTGGCTGCCTACACTGTACTGGTCACACTGTGGCGCTTAGTAACTCCTTGTGGATAGTGCCTTCACTGGGCTAGTGCCTGCCGCTTTTGTTAAACACTTTTACACATGTTATCTCATCAAGCCTTGTTAAATGTCCTGAGAAGGTGGCAGGTAGGAATTATTTGCCTCATGTTTGAATTGAGGGAACTGAGACCCTACCTGTACTTTGCCCAAGTACACAGGTGAGCAGGGACACTAGGATTCCAGCCCAGGCCTTTTACACCATGAGCAAATAGCAGTTTCTTGAGAGCAAGAGGCATGACTCCCCCTCTTTTTACTCCCCCACTTCTTGCCTCTTGCTTCCCTGGAGATCAGGAGGAACAGGAGTCCTCCCACTCCCAGCTCCATTGCCTTCCCATCTGTCTGGGTCAGGGAGGAAGCAGGTTTAGCTAGCTGGCAGCAGGTGGTGTGAGCCTCCAGTGGTATGGCCCCAGAGCTGCCGCACCCTCACTCTCCTTCCTGTCCTAGCTGGGCCCAAGCTCCTGTTGACTCAGGTATAGAGGATGCTTCCCAGGTGAGGGTGGGGCTGCCTTGCTTCCTCCAAAAGCTGAACCCAGTTTGCCCATGAAGCCAAACTGAGCAGATGCTAGCCAGGCCTCAGTTTCCCTGGAGGACAGACTTTATAAGGCTGGAAAGCCAAGGCTCATGTAACCTTGTGCCACTCAGTTTTAAGCTCCCAGAAGACCTCCCTGAGGAACAAGGGATGTGGATGACCTGGCACCCTCAATGCAGTCATAAAGGTGGGTTGAAGAACTCATGTAACCCAACTGGGGTCATCCTAGGTTGGGCTGCTGAGCAAGTGGCCCTCCAGCCACCTGGTATCAATCACTATCGGAAATCCAGCCTGCCCGCCTGCCTGCCTGCCTGCCTGCCTGCCTGCCTGGCCTCCTGTTCTGCCTGGGCACGTCACAGTCCCTGTGACACCCCAGCTGAGTCAGCCCCACCCTGCCTGGGGACCCTCCTCGCCCATCTGCTGCCGGCCTCCTGTACAGCTGGCCATTGGATCTGGAGGGCTGGGACCCTGTTAGGTCCCAGCTGGTGCTTGTTAGGTTGGCTCCCCCTTTGGGAGACTGCTGAGGGGGAGACCAGCCCCCACCCAGAACAGGGGTCACAGAGCCCAAAATGAAAGCAATTCAAGGGCATGGGGGAGACAATGATTATAGGGTCTGTTTCCAGTGGCTAATTATCCAGCAGGCAAAGAGAAAGGAAAGAAGGGAAAGCTGGGGGTTGGGAAAAATGAGGAACTTGTGAAAGGAGATGGGAAGGTAGAGGCCTTTGCCTTAATCCAGGGGAAAGGACCGGGGCTGAGAGGCTAGACGCTGAGGGCCTGTCTTTGCTGTGCCATGACTTCCTTTTTGACAGGGGCAGGCAGGTCCCTGCCTCACTGGGCCTTAATTTCCCTGACTGGTTGAGAGAGTGGTATTAGACTTATTCAGAAAGTATTTACCAAACATCTGCTCTATGCCCATCTGTGGTCTGGACACTGGATTATCAGCATAAGTGAGGTCCCAGGGACCTCCTATTCTAGAAATCCTGAGTGCTTGGCTAACTCAATTCTCCTGTGATGACTGGGTGGTGGGAATGTGAGAGGCAGAATGGAAGATACGCGGATTAAAATGTTGCATTCTAAAGTTAGTCTTTCATTTATTCATCTATTTTTTTCAACAAATGTTGAATGCCTAGCACACAGTAAGCACCTGTTGTTTCTCCTGTGAAGAATGGGGGGGGGACAGTCTGACTTTGGAGCTTCTTGGGAGTTCTTCTTGCTTTGAGAGTGGACCCCAAGATCTGGCTGTTCCTGTCATCACTGCCCAAAATTGGCCTTTTGCAAGGTTTCTAAACATCTGCATACAAAAGTTATCCGGCAGCTCTGGCCCTGGCCTGGGTGCCTGGGCACCATATACCCAAGATCAACACTTTCCAAAGCCTGTAGGTAGAAGCTGGCAGGACTAACAGAGGTGTCCTCAGCCTTGGGCTGTCCCTGAGGCCCGATGGTTGGGCTCCCCCAGCCTATCCAGAGGTGGTGGGTGAGGACCTGGATTCTGAGGGAAGGGGCTTCCCCCTTTCTCTGGCCAATCCCTAGGGAAAGGCTCTGTGTGGCTTTTTCAGTTCCAGGTCCCAGGAGAAACCCAAGGAAATCCTGAGATCTATGCCCACACCCTGGCAGGATTCTGGAGGTCTTACTTTCAGGGGGACAAGCTGGCGGGTGGCCTGGCCTCCCTAGCTGCCCTACCTGCTTAGTAGAATCCAAGAAATTAGAGACCAGAAATAGTACAGCTAGGACTTTCCTGAGAATTCCTTTCCAGACCAAAGTCCTCATGAGGAAACTGAGGCCCAGAGACTGGAAAGGATTTACCCAAGGATACACAGAGAATGCTGGGAGAGCCAGGCCTAGGAACCAGCTTCCTGCCTCACAGGCCAGGGCAAGTTGCCTTTCTCACACACTATGGCATTGTTCTCCCAGAATCTCCAGAAGAATGTGTGTGTGTGTGTGTGTATGTGTGTGAGAGAGAGAGTGTGTGTGTGTGTGTACACACACTTGAGTGAATCAAACAAATATATATATATATATATATATATATATATATATATATAATATTTATATTGACAAACTGTAGATTTAGATAAGGCAGTAACTAAAGCCACACAATGTAACCCTGAGGAAACTATTGTCCTGGGAGATTTAGACCTGGTGCAAAGCAGACATCGAACATGTACTAATAGTCCACCCCCTTCCCTGGGAGCCCTTCTCCTTCACACCTCACATAACTCTGAAGCCACTCATCCTGCACAACAGCTTGGTGGCATCTGCAAGGCCTGGGCCCAGAACTGGGCATCTCAAGGCTGAGTGGAGGCTGAAAAGTACAGGAGTTTCACCCTTGGATACTGAGTGTGGCTGTCCAGCCTCCCTGGGCACACCTCAGGGCTGCCTCCCACCCAGGCTGCCTGGGCCCTTCCTTCCGGCCAGCTTGACAGTTAGCTGTCCTTGCCCTGTCTTCAGTCCCCTGCACACACTAATAGCCATGGCAGTAACATGCTTTCACATGCAAATTGCTATGGAATTCTCAGCCCCTGCCTGTGCCCCAGCCCCCAAGGCCTCCCCCTGGGCAGATTCAGAGAAGAGAATGGAATCTTTCAAGCTGTTAGGGCGTTTAAAGACCTTGGAGTCCAGCCCCCGTGGTGGATGGATGGGAAAACTGAGGCCCAGAGAAGGGAGGCAGGAACTGCCCAACTAAAGCGGAGAGTTCACTGGGACTGGCCCCCACCCAGGTCTTCTGACTTCCAGCCCATTGCCTCTTCAAACCCCCTCGCAGCCTCCCTACCCCCACCTACCCCCATCACAGTTCTTTACTATGGAGTCCAGGATCCCTTCCTTTGGCACAGATGCTCCTCCCAGGCACCCCTCGGTGGGGCCTGTGAGTGTGAAATCCAGAGAAGAAAAGGCCAGAGGTGTCCATGACTTAGGGGCTTTGACCAGGGAAGGGAGCCATTTTCCTTTGAAACATGCAACAGGCAGAACTCACATCTCTCTCTGCACCCACTCCCTGATGCTGGCCAAACTGCTCCTCCCTGTACCCCAGCAAGACTACTGAGCTCTGCCAAGCTTCCCCTGGGCCCCAGCCTGATCAGATCTCCCCAGGTTTGTGCATTGCTCTGCTGCAGCTGCCACCAGCAAAGTCCAGGCTCAGGGAGGCTTTGGGAACCCTGGCCCCAGCTGGGGCATGGAAAGCATCTCCTGTACCTTCTGTTCGGCTCAACAAGAGGGGGGAGTTTTCTGAAATGAACTTTACAAGGAAAAGAAAGGAAATGAAAATAAACACCAAAGGGGGAAAAGGAGACCAGATTACAGAGCACAGGTGTCTGCTCCCAGCTCAGCCGAGGTCTTGCCACAGCTGGGCCCAAGCTCAAAACTTCTGAGTTAGCCTTAAAATCCGCCTTCAGTTCTGCTCTGAAATAGCACTTGACTCTTTCCACTTCTGATCATCCCCAATGCCACTAACCCCCTGGTTCAAGCCACCTTCATTTCTTCCCTGAATGATGGTAGCAGCCTCCTAACTCCTTCCTCTGCTTCCATCTCGCCTTGCAAAATACAGCCAGAGCCATCCTTCCAAAATTCAAACCTGAGCCTGTCCATTTATGTTTACTTTCTAAATTTCTCAGTCTTGGGCTGTGGATGTAGCCCAGTGGTAGAGTGCTTGCCTAGCTTGCACAAGGCCCTAGGTTCCATCCCCATCACCACACACACACAAGCATGCACGCACATGTACACACATACACAGTCAAATTTGTCAATAATTCCTTGACTCTTCAGCATGGCCTGGAGTGTCCTGGGTGATCTGGCCCTTACCCAGCTCTTTCACCTCTCACCTCCCTACCGTACATACCTAACACTCTAACACCACCAACTTACCACGGTGCCTGACCGGGACAGACACCCTTAAGCCTCTGTGCCTTTCTGGGTGCACTGTCATCAGCGGGAAATGTCCCCTTCTCACTAGCTTGTAAAACTATTAATCCTTCATGGACACATCTGACCCCAGTGTAGGCACCTTCACTCTCATTCTATGTGCCTGGATCTGTTTTCCTCACCAGACTGAGCTTCTGGAGGGCAGGGACTGGACTTCCTCTCTGCGCCTCATCTAGAGGGATCCCCAGCACAGAACCTAGCACAGGGCAGTATCAACAAACCTTAGAAATGTTGCTCTTGTCAAAGGGGCTTGGCTGGGCTGGCCCAGTCCTCCTGGGCTCTCTCCCTGCCTTCCTCTTCTCACTCACTTTACTCTCCAGCCAATCTGGAGTGTCAATGTCTCATTATGCTGCCCTGCAATAAACACTGACATTTATTGAGTACTTATTATGGGCCAGGCACCTTGCTCAACATTTCATGTGTGTGACTTCATTGACACCTCCTGTTGCGGTGATATTTTACTGAGCTACCTATCTGAGGTCGGACTGTTTTACAGAGGAGGAAATGGGGTCTCAGAGAAGGGAAGTACCCTGCCCACAGGCATGTGACTAGGAAGTTGTAGAGCAAGGATTCGAACCCAAGAAGCCTGAATCCAGAGGCCAAATGCTATTGAGGCAAACAGGGAGTGCCAATCTGGAAAGGGATGGGGGCTTGGCCTTTCAGCCTGTGCCCTTGATGTTGGCCATGTGGCCACAGAAGTGGACTAGTGGCTAAGAGCCCGGAGTATGGATGAGGCTATCCATGTTTCTAGCCCTGCTTTACCAGTCCCTAGTGAGGAATTCTCAAGCAAGTTACTTAGATCCCTCTGTGTTGAGTTAAGGATGTGGCTCAGTGGTAGAGCACTTGCCTGAGTGAAGCCCTGGATTCCATCCCCAGGACCACGTGCATGCATGTGCATGCGTGTGCGCGCGCACACACACACACACACACACACACACACGCGTGCGAATGAACAAACCCTCTGTGACTCTGTTTTTTTCATCCAAAAGATGGAACAGAGTAGCAGCCATTTCATGAGAATACAGTGAGGATTAAGCACATGAACACACACCAAGTCCTTAGAAAAGTGCCTGGTTCTGGTAATTATGCAGCAAATATCATTTTCTACCCTTTCAGTCCTGAGACAGCCTTTGTTTCCTGTCACTCAGCCTTAGCAGCCCAAGTCCTCTCCGGGCTGGGCTCTGCATGGACACTTGAATGGGAAGGCTCAGCAACCAAGATTCTCTGGCCTCCACTCAGCCTCAGCCTGGTTCCTATGACCTTAAGGAAGGTCTGGTGGGCGATGGGCTGCATGTGCTTCTGGCCCGAGGGGAGGAATACTTGGCCTCTATGACCCTTGCACGGGCTTGGAGTCAGGGTCCAGAGACTTGCAGTTGAAGCTCAACTGTACCACTAATACTCAAATATGTCGTCTCTTCTCTTGAGGCCTGGGTTTCTTCTTCATCTGTTAAATGTAAATAGGATAATGTTAGCCAAACCACTTCGTAAAACGAAGCAAAGGTACTGTCACGTAAGGAGCCACCATTTCCCATCAGGATTCGTGTTCCTTCAGGGCAGTGAAACTGGGCCTTGGTGAAGAGCCCAAGAATAATGAATAAGTAAATGTTTCTCCCACTCACAGCCTATGCTTCTCCTGGCCAGACTCCTACAGCTGGAGATCTGGGCACACTCACTCTGACAGTGGCCTGGAACACTTCTGGGAGGGCAAGAAGGACATGTTGTCATGTTCAGGGGAAGCCCGCTAACTCAAACCTGGGATCCAGAGACCGTTCGTTCCATCCTCAGTGGGGTTGCTGGAGCTTCAGGTGCTGTTTGAAAGAAGGACACTACGCTGAATGGCTCCTTTTTATACTCAGTTATGCTGGTGAGATTTAAACTGGTGCAGGCCACTTAGGTAATAAGGTGCATCAACAGCCTAAAGTGCAGACCCTTGGAACCAGCAATTGCAGTACAGATGCAGCCCTGGGCAAGGGACTTTAGTCACCATCTTAGGGGTTGACAGTGGTTTTCAAATATCAAAAAGTTGAAACACACCTTGAAAGCCACTGCCCCTGGATAGTTCTCTCTCTTTCTCTTTCTCTCTCTCTCTCTCTCTCTCTCTCTCTCCTTTCTTTTTTGCGGGACTAGGGATTGAACCAGGGCCTTTGTGCTGAGCTACATCCGCAGCCATTTTTTATTTTTGAGACAGGGTCTTGCTAAGTTTCCCAGGCTGGGCTCATACTTACAGTCCTCCTGCCTCAGCCTCCCAGAGTGCTGGGATTACGGGTGTATGCCACCAGGCCTGGCCCCATGGATAGTTTTCATAATCTATACATAACACACACACACACACACACACACACACACACCTCCAGTAGCAATGAACAGTTCTTGGTGTAGCATCTATTTACTGCCTCTTCCTTTAAAGAGCCTTTCTGCATTTGGAGGGCTGAGGCAGGAGGACCACGAGTTTGAGGCCAGCCTGGGCTACATAGTGAAAGCCTGTCTCAAAAAAAGTCCTTCTTAATTCCCCTCCTGAGTTCCGAGTGTGTCTTTTGACTCTAGCACACTGGATTGCAACTATGGGGTTTTCTCCTCTCAGTGACTCAGTTTCCTCGTGTGTGAAATGGGGATGCTGACGCTACCTATAGCGGTGGGGTGTTGAGAAGAACCCATGAGACTATGTAAAACTCTTAGCCCAATGCTAGGCAGTCACAGCCACTCAATCTTATTTTTACAATTACTGTCTCAACCCAAGATGGTAACTTGTTTGCCTCTGCCATTAGAATACGGTCTCTTTAAGGTTAGAGGTTACATTCTATTTTTTCGCTTTGGATCTCCAGTGCACAGTACAGAGCTTGGCATATATTAAGTGCTGGATGAATTTGGTAAAAGAATAAAAATTCCATCTAATGCACTCAATGCAGAGAAGAGGCAGTTGAAGTCCAAGACAGGATGACTCAAGAGTGAGACTAGAACTCAGGTCTCAGGTATCGCCTTATGATTCCCTTGGGATAATGGGAGTACGGGTGGAATTGGGAGCAACTTCCTAGATCCCTGAGGCTGGGCTGCTGGGGCTCTCTCTGGGCTTTGGGTCTGGGATCTCCGTGAGCAGAAGTATTCCGGGCTGGGGCAGTTATGCTGACCCCTCTCACTGTTCTCGCCCTCTTTCCCTCCATCTTGGGCTCTAGCCTGGCCCAGCCAAACAGGAAGATTCATTAACCATCTAAATATACAGAGCCCAGGGGCCATGTGCAGTCTGCAACAGAGCTGGGGTCCCAGCAGGGCCAGAGCCTGAGGCAGTGGTGCCGGCTGAAGGCTGGCTGGAAGGGGGCCTGGAGAGGGGGGAGCCCAGGGAACAGCTAATGTGATGATTGATAGGGAGGTGAGTGAAGCCAGGCCAGCCCCAGGCTCTCTCAACCCCTGGTCTCTGGTACCATTCTTAGCCAACCATCACTGCGCTTCCCTCCACACCCTCCACGCCAACTCTGATCCTCACACCAGCCGTAGTTCCATACCCCTCTCTGTAATCTCTAACTCCTCAGTCTGAGTCCTTAAGCATCTGAAGTCCAGACCCAAAGAGTGGGCGGCCAGGGGTGGGGGTGGGCTTCCCCAGCTCCTGCCTGCTTATTATTGTAAGGGCTATTTCTCTAATCAAAACTCCCCAATTACCCAAGGGCCCCTCTGATTAATATTCCATGATAACAGGAACAGGTCACATCTGGCTGCAGGAGCTGGAATTCCACACTCCAGGAGCCCCATGATTGGTCTGCAGGAAGAATAATAAACTTCCTTTCTCCTGCCCCCCATTCCCTGCCTTTCCATTCAGAGGTCCCCTTTTCTTCCACCTCCCCTTTCCTGGCCCTGAATCTGTCCCCCTCTACTCCATCCAGCGCTTTGCACTCTGCCCTCTGTTGAGGAAACCAACCCTCCAGTCTTGGTCAGCCCCTTGGTCACTATTGTCCCCTTCTTTGTCAGACTGACTCCTTGGTGTGGGAGTATTTTATACTGGGAAGTGGGGGACTGAACAGGGAGGGAAATTTCTGAGTGATTTTGGGTGCTCTAAATGTGTCATCTCAACAGATCCTCCTTCTCCTTCTCCTCCTCCTCCCATGGGGAGGTAGGAGTCTCCCTGCTTATCAGGAGGGTCTGGTGCTTCTGAGAAGGCACAGGACTTGCTGAGGGCCCCAGTCTTTCAGTGACAGAGCTGAAATTTTAAGCCCAATGCTTTCTGCTTCCAAGGCTTCCCTTTTCCCCTCACCCCACCATGATCTGCAGAGGATGGCTTTGGTCCTGGATGCTTGGATTAAGATTGGATCCACGATACAGCACAAAGTCAGAGCCTGGGACACCCAGACTTCCAGGCTTCCATGGGATTATAGATGGGTTTTTAGGCAAGAACGAACAGAGACCTTTTCCCACAGCCCAGAGAGGAGAAAAGACTTTGTGGCATACCCAGGGGGAGGAGGTGCTAAATAGGGACTCAGCCCCAGGTCTTCTGATGCTCAGACAAAACCCTCCCATTGGCCATCATGTGGATGGCACTAAGTGGGAAAGGGTTCCCCTCATACCTGCATGCAAGGGACTGCCAGCCACCCCCTCCTCTGGCCTAACCCAAAGACACCCCAGCAGGGCCCAGCTGCCTGTGTTCATTCAGTCTTCAGCCAGGAACCTGCTTGGGTGGAGGTGGGAATGGCAAGGGAGGGTTGTGGGGCTGCTGCTGGCGGCCAGAAAAAATTTGTCTTCAGCCAATCCCAGCCTGTGGTGCTCGGCCTTGTGGCCAAACTTCTTCCCATCACCATGCATCTCAGTAGCCAGGAGGAGGGTGGGACCTTGAGCTCCAGGGATGCAATCCTCCATGGCTCCCTCCCTCCATAACAGAGGTGGGACGCAAACTCCATCAGTGCCAGCAACTTAGTTGGACACCGGTTTGGTTTACCGAGAGGGCAGTGAAGTGTCCACCTCCTTAACTCCCCCACCCGGTATTTTCCTCAGCCTGTCACCTGCCTCCCTGGTATGCCCCTTTGCTCAGATCTAGTCAGAAATACACCTGCCAGGTGTGGGGGTGCACACCTGTGATCCTGGAACTTGGGAGGCTGAGGCAGGAGGATCACTGTGAATTTGAGGCCAGCCTGGGCCACATAGTGAGTTCAAGACCAGCCTGAACTACATAGTGAGACCCTGTCTCAAACAAACAAAAAAACAAGAAGAAGAAGAAGAAGAAAAGAAAGAAAGAAAGAAAGAAAGAAAGAAAGAAAGAAAGAAAGAAAGAAAGAAAGAAAGAAATATTCTGTAGCCATCTCCCTACCCATAGCTAGGTAAACTGAGGGCTATGGGAGAGGAGACTAAGGCTTGACTCAGTCCATGGCCCCTGGCTCCAACCATGCTTCCCACCTGCTCTATCTCTGGCTAAAACATGGAGCTGCTCAGGCCTCGTGGCCTGCCTCTTGGTAAGGTCTGCTCCCCACTGTGTTTTGTACAGAGCCAGGAGGCACAACTCCATCAACATTTGTAGAGGCCCACACAGGTCTTGCAAGACCTCCAGTTCTGTAGGGGAGAGCAGAAGCCCATGTCTCTGCCACCCCTTCTGCCTCACTTTTTCCCTGCTGTTGCCCTTATTGCCTGGGTCCCCACAGCCTCTCATTCTAACCCCTACCTCTGCCCCCAAGTCCCACCATTACTCCTGGTTGCCCCTCTAATTAATTTTCTACACAAAAAGCTCTACTGACCTGCTTCAACTCAACTCTGCATCCTGGTGAGTTACTTTTCTGGGCCTCAGCTTCCTCATCTGCAAAGCATGGGATAAAAGCCATAGCCGGCTCACAGGTTACGAGGGTTCACAGAAAGCATGCATGTAAAGCACTTAGACTCGGGCCTGGAGCAGGTGCTCAATAGCCTCGTCTAACCTGGTACTAATGAAACAGGCAAACGACAAGGCAGTAGTGACTGTGCCAGAAACTGTGCTAAGCACCTCAGATGAGCAGTAGTTTACTTAGATTCCCTGGCGATTTTACATGTTATCACTGCTTTCGTTCTCCTTGCATAGATAACTATCTCAGGCATAGAGATATTATGCAACTTGCCAAACTCACCTTGCTAGTAAGCTGTAGAGCAAGTACTGACCCCACATTGTTGGACTCCAGATGTGGCCTCTCAATCACTCTAGAAGCAGCCTCTGACACCCCAGTACCTATAGGATAAAGTGAACATTTTATAAGTTGCCGCTCAAGCCTCCCCCACCTTCCTCCTCACGCTACAATGCATCTGGAGAACCGAGTACTTCCAGGATACCAAGGGTGCTTGCTTGCTTCTGAGCCATTGCTTAAGTAGTTCCCTCTGCTTGGAATGATCTCCCCCATAAAAAGGCCCCGATACACCCACATGCACGAAGCTGCCTCTCCTGGTGTTTATTTTGTACCCATCTCCAGAGCCGATGGGTTCAGAGGAAGCCATTGGAGAGGCAGGGTTTGTAGGTGTAAGTGTGGGGGTCTTGGGGGCAGGTTTAGAGGCTCACTCCAAACATGGCCATCCTTGTGAAGCTAGACAAGGTCTTTGAGGTTCCCTGTGCCTGCAGTCCTTACCCGTTTGGCCACCTACGACTGTCCTTTAGACATTCCTCTCTGCTCCTCTCCTTCCCCTACCCTGACATCAAGGCCCTGAAAGATCTTGTCTGCTAAACACTGCATTTAAAAATATAAAGTAGGGTTAGCAGGAAAGGCTGCTCTCCTGGGAAATCAGACACCACATTCGAGAGCTTTATAGATTTCGCCTTCTCCCCTCTCCTCACCCTGCACCTTCTGAACTTGAGTTTGAATGACTCCGTGTGACTTCTGGGCAGATTGCGTGCCTGCACAGGGCCCCCCGCAAGTGAGAATAGAAAGATCACTATTTTTCTACCTGCTGTTGATATGGTTTCATTGTCATGCTTGAGGACTGACTGCAATAGACAATTGATCCTACTGCCCCATTATTGTCGGAAGGCAGAACTTAAGATCAGCTACCCAGACCATCAGCATTGGCAGACGGCCCCCATCATTCAGTTGGTTTCTCTCCAACAATTTAATACAGCAGGTCAAATCATTCAGTTACCTGCGGGTGCAATTTGCAACTAATTCATCTTGGAGGGTTCACCAGGAAGCTATATTGCCTAAATTAGATGTTCTAGGGGTGTTTTATTGAGAGTTTTTAAATGGCCACAGTGGCAATTGGTAACGCCTGCTTTGAAAGTGTTCCAGACAGAAATGGCTGCAGGCCTGGCTTGATGGAGGGGAACTTTGCACACAAAGGGGATTCAGAAGTGTTTTCAGGGGAAGACTGCCTTCACTGCAGGTGCCCCTCCAGTCTCCTCTGTGAGAATCACTCCTAGGCCTTCTTGATCCCTCTAAGCCCTCCTTCTGCCTGGCTGGCTGGCTGAGTGTAGGGCTCTGTCCTGCACCAGCAACTCTGAATTGCAACAGCCTAGGCTCTTGCTCCAGAAAACTCAGCCCCCAAATGCCCGATGGCCTAGCCTTACGGATAGCTCAGTTGGGAGAAATAGTACTGGGGATGGGCTGCCTTCCAGGCAGACTGTCTGGCCTATCTCTTCAAGTCCCCTATAATCCTTAGCTTACAGAAACTCGTTAGACGACTGGGCACCAGAAAGCTGCCCCATGGCCTTTTGGGAGGTAGGAGGGCCTAGTGGTTATAAATTTGGGCTCTGGTAACAGAGATACTTAGGTTTGCCTCTAGAAACTTCCTGCCTGTGTGTCCTTGGGCAAGGATTTTTACCTGACCTCAGTTTGCTCATCTGTAAAATGGTGGTAATAACAGTGCTTATGTCCTGGGTTTATTTGGGGGATTCAATGCCTAGCACACTGTAAATGATGGCTATTATTATGTATTGTTTTGCTTGGAAAGTAGCCATAGGTCCTCGTAGTAGGTGGGTTGGAGGGAACATCATGAGAAAGTCAACCTGGTACTCATTACAGGATGTTATTGGGGACATTGTGCAGTCACTTCACCTGGGGTCCTTTTTGTGAAGGACTAAGAAAAAGATGCAATTCCTTTGCTGACTGGTGGAAGCCATACTTCTCTGGAATCCTTGGCTTATTTTTATGGTACAGACATCTTGAAGCTTATAATTGATGGTGCTTCCCTCTTTTATGTGGCTACCATGGGAGCAGAAAGCCAAATGCAGGCTCTACTAACTATGAAACTGTGCAGAGAGCATTGTGTGTGTGTGTGTGTGCACGTGTGAATCTTACCCTGAGATTTATTATTTTTCTACCTTACTTTTCTTTATCTTGATTTCTCTCAAGTACATATTTTATCATTGTAGATTTTATAGCATTTGTTCAGTTGCCCCAAATCCTTTGATGATGAATAACATGCGACATGAATGACTGTTGTAAGAGCCACAATCACCTGGCAAATGCTTACTGTCACCAGCACTTACCAAGGACTACTTGATTTAATCTTGCAACAACCTTATGAGGAAGGGGCCAGTATTATCATCCCTCTTTTTCAGATCACAGAGATGAAGTTCAGTAGGGTTAAGTTACATGTATCAGGCCATGCAGCTTGGTAGATCTGGGAATACACCTCCCTCAGCTGCACTGTCTTGTATGGCTAGAGAATGGGTAAGGACCTAGGAAAGTGTCTAGGGGTGCATGTGTATTGATGACAGATGAGATATATAGATATGGACAGGCACGATAAGTCTAGATGGCAGACAGTGAGATGAAGACATGATTGATTTTTCCATATGATAACCACGGTTGCCTCATGGAGATGATATAATTGTAGCCCAAGGCCAACTTGGTGTCTTTGCATGTGCAATTCTACCAGCAGAAAATGCTCTTTGTGCCATAGGGCTTTTGCAAATTGAGATACTCGGAGGCTGTTCATTAATACCTCTGTGAACCCCTATTCCTTCACACGGGCATCTGTCATGCACCTATTGTGTGTCTGGGCATTGGGGACACAGAGACAACTAAGATGTGGTGGGTCTCTGCCTTCAAGGAGCTCTGCCTTCCTGTGCGAGGCAGACAGGGAAGACTACAGATCGGGATACAGATGTGCTGGAATCCAGGTCTCTTGGAGGGGAGCACCAAAGCAGTCAAGGGTGGGAAGCAGGTCCGAGACAGGCAGGAAGTGCTTTATGTCATCATCTTATTGGGAAAGGTTTCCAAGAGGGGAGCTGAGCAGAGCGTAGAGGCTGCTGAAGGGTTTGCTGGGATGCCGAGGTGTTGGAGGGCAGAGAGAGCCACACGGGCAAAGGGACAGAGGCACAAAGCCAGGCACGTGGAAGAAGCTACAAGTAGCTCCTTGTGACTGGAGGACAAGGGGTGTGAGGGTGGCCTAAGAGATGAAGCTAGGGGGGTGGGGTGAGGGGGCCAAATCATGAAGGCCCAAGGCACTTGGGAGTGTATAACATAGCTAATGGGGGCCCCAGAAAGGCCTGAGGCAGGGTAAGACGTGGTTAACTTTGCATTTGGGAAAGTTCTCTACACACTCAGGGCACTGTGGAGGATGGAGGCAAGGACAACAGTCAGGAGGCAGTTTCCACCCCCATGATGCCCCCGCCCTGTCTGAGCTGCTATCATATGTGTTGCTCCTTTAACAAATATCTATTGTGCACCATCTTAGTTGGTTTTGCTATAACAAAATACCATGAACTAGAGGGCTTATAAACAACAGAAATTTATTTCTTATACTTCTGGAGGTTGAAAGTTCAAGATGAAGGCACTGGCAGGTTCAGTGTCTGATGAGGGCCGGCTTCCTAGTTCATAGGTGGCGCCTTCTTGCTGTGTCCTCACATAAGGATGAGAGGTCTTTTGTAGCCTCTTTTTAAGGGCACCAATCCTAATCAGCTCTCAACAACCCCACCTCCTAATACCATTACTTTGTAGGTTAGGACTGCAATATATGAATTTTGAAGGGACATAGGGCATCCAGAGCACACTTAGCAAGAACCTATTAAGCTTGAGGCAGTACGTTAAGCACTGGAGATAGTTCAATAAGTAATTCAGGCAGAGCTCCCTGCCCATGAAGAGCTTATAGTCTAGTGGAAGGAGATTCACAATAAACAGGAAACATACTTAATAATTTATGTATTATATTAAAAGGTGATAAGAGCTATAGCGAAAGAGAAAATCGAGTACAATAAGGAGAATTGAAATTATAAGGGTGGGACTGGCTTGAGATGTTATAGAGATGGTGACATTGAAGCAAAAACTTGAAGATAGAAAGCAGAGGTGGTGCAGGGACTCATGTTTGACCCCCAGACTCTCACAGCCCAGGGCAGTGGACTGGGGATCTGGCCGTCCTGGGTTCAGGTTTTGGTACATTGTGCAAGAAACCAGCTCTGGGAGCCTCCACTTTCTCCTGTGCTCCCTAATGTCCAGGGCTGCAGTGAGATGATGGACACAACAGTGCTTTGTAGGAGGACAAGCAGGGCAGAGAGCTGGAGCAGTTACGGGGATCTTCTCTCCAACGTCCCTTCCCGGGCCTCTGGTAGCCCCAAGGCTTTTTGCAGCAGAGGAGCAAGCGGGGAAGGCAGGGGGAGAGTTGCTGATAGTCTCTGGTTCAGGGGAGGACGAGCAGCTTCCCAGTTTCAGTAAGGATGAAACTGGGCCACGGTTGGGCTTGTGGCTTTGTGACTGTCACCTTTGCTGTGCACACCACTGGTCATGAACCCACAGTGTGGCACAGCTGGAAGGGAACCCTGGTAAAGGCTGCAGCTCAGTCCCTCTGGAACAGATGGGGATGCTGAGGACCAGAGAAACGCATCCAGCACTGGGGTCTAGGTCTCCTGCCTCTCTCATGGGTCATGGTTGAGTAAAAAAGCAGTTTTGACCTGGACTGACTGATTATTTATTTATTTATTATTTTATTTATTTATTTATTTATTATTTTATTTATTTATTTGCAGTACTGGAGAGAGAAGCTGGGGTCATCCCACTGAGCTACATCCTCAGCCCACTCTCGAGCATTTTTATTTTGAGACAGGGTCTAGCCAAGTTGCCAAGTCACCCGGGCTGGGTTCTAACTTGTGATCCCCCTGCCTCAGTCTCCCAGTGTACTAGGATTACGGATGTGTGCCACTACACCTGGCTACCCAGAGGGATTTATTAGTAGTTATAGCCCAGCTTGGCCTTTTGCCTTACCAAGGCTGGAGCCCACTGTTCAAAACTACAATAATTGGTACAGTTTTGTGTCCTTCCATAGGATTTCCACTTGTTATCTCCTTGGACTGCTCAACAAGCCTGTGAAGTACTGTTATTACCCCTAATTGTACTGATGTAGAAACTGAAGCACAGAATAGTTAAGAGATCTGTCTGAGCTCACACATTAGGCAGCTGGCCACTCTTGGTACTTTTATTCATTAGTCTTTGCATTTAGCCGATAGGTTACACAGGTGTCGGATGGGTGTGTGTGTGTGCGCGTGACTGTGTATGTGAGTGCTGCTCAATGTGTCTGTCTTGGATAGGCTCCTGGCTATCTCTCAGTTGCTCTTCCGTGCTGTACATACAGGATGCCTGGGGGATAGACAAGCTACCCGCATGATCCCTCTGCCAGGCCCCTGTCGGGTGTGTGGACGCCTGTGGTTCAGAGTAGCTGCAACCTCATGCCCAGGTGCCTTTATCCTTCTGTTACAGGAAGAACACACTGAGCAAGAACATGCACAGGTCCCAGGGGGATGTGAGCCCCTCGGCATGCTATGAGGTGGTGGTTCTCCAACTGTGGTCTCTGGGCCAGCAGCAGTAGCATCACCTAGGAGCTTGTCAAAAATACACATTCTTGGGCCTCACCCCAGTGCTGCTGAATCAGAGAATTGGGATGGGGCCCAACAATTGGCATTTCAGCAAGCCCTTCAGGGACTTCCGATGCACGCCCAAGTGTGAATGTGAGACACGTACAGGAGAGGAGAGTCTCCCAGCATGCTGGGGCATGTGCTTCTGTGTGTGTGTGTGTGTGTGTGTGTGTGTGTGTGCACTCATGTGTGTGTGTTTATGCATGTGCTCAGGGCACAGTATTTCACAGTTTCCAAAGGGCCTTCTCATCTGGCACCTTCTCCAGTCCTCCCAACAACAGGGATTCTACCCACTTCTCAGTGAATAAACTGACATGCAGGGAGGTGAGGTCATACAGCAGCTCCTCCCTGACAGATAGTGCCTGACCTAGGTTCCCCTGAACCCCTACTCCATGTGCTGGGTCAGGACTTCCCCAACTCACAGCAACCTCTTGGGAAGGAGAGGGGACAGAGAGGTGACCAGCCTCAGCTCCCATCCCGCCCTCATCAGCAACACCTGTAGAATAAGTTCCATCTTCCCCAGGTGAGTTCACCTGGCAAGGGAGGAAAGGGATGTCTACGGAAGGAGGAGGTGCTAGGAGCCCAAGCGCCATTCCCTAGGAGATACCTCCAGGTAGATCCGGGGGGAGCAGGAGGTTCAGGTTTTGAGTCCCCTCTCTACTTTCTCGGTTGGCTATGGGGGCTCCACTGGGGCTGACCAAGGACACATGACCCAGCCACACTGGAGGGGCCTTCAGGAGGACTTCTGACTCTTGCTCAGGCCTATCTTCGACCCCAGCCTCGGGCCTGCTCTGGGGCCCCTGTTGGGGAAGTGAGGGGACTGTCGTGTCTAGCTACGCACCCTCAGACATAAGACACACGCACATCCAACAGACTATAAAGATGAGACCTTCTCGGCAAACGTGTGGTCTAGTGATCCTCTGAACTTTGTGGAATTCGGGGGGGGGGGGGATCTGCTGATGTATTACCAGGAGCCACGAATTTTTTGAGAACTGAACTTTTTATGTTCTTATTTCAGTGGCAAAAACAATGTTTTTTTACATATACAAAGACAGCAATAATTCATAATTGAAGTCATTTTCATAGCTTGCATTCAGTTCGGGGGTGTTTCTCAAGAGGGGGAGATGTAGATTTGGGGGTGGTTATACTCATCTATAGGTGTCTTTTCAGAGGCTGGCTTCTACAGGGATTTCTGTCCTATAAAGGGAAGGTCTGTGTAGTCTACTGCAAGCTTGGGAAGGATTCATCCAGCCCCTTCAGGTTTTACCAGAAGACACTGAGGCCCAGAGAAGGCCAGGTACTTGCTCGAGGTCTTCCAGCAAGTGCAGAGAAGAGGTGATACTGAGAGGCTGAGCTCTTGCAGCCTGATCCAGGCTCACTCTCTCATACTCTGCAGGGTGTTTTACTCTGTTTTCTGGTGCTATAACAGAGTAGCTGAGACTAAGTGATTTAAATGAACAGAAGCTGGATGTGGCGGCACATGCCTATAATCCCAGCACTCTGGAAGGCTGAGCCAGAAGGATTGCAAGTTTGAGCCCAGCCTGGACCACTTGGTGACTTAGTGAGACCCTGTCTCAAAAGAAAAAATGAAAATGGGCAGGGGATGTAGCTCAGTGTGAAGGCCTTGGGCTCAGTCTCCAGTACCGCAACAAAATGAAAACAAAAACGGAAATTTATTTGGACCCTGGCTTAGAGGCTGGGAAACCCACAAACACAGTGCCAGCACCTGGCGAGGGCCTTCATGCTGTAGCATCCCATGGTGGAAGGCAGAGGACAAGAAATGGTGAGAGCGAGAGAGCAAGAGGGGCCAAACTTGCTTTTATAGTAACCCACTCTCACCATAATAACCTGCTCCCATGATAACACGCGAATCCACTCACAAGGGCAGGTTCACATGACCTCGTCACCTCGCATCGGGTCCCACTTCCCAGCACTGATGCACTGGGGACTGTTTCCAACACATGAACTTTAAGGGATGCTCAAACCATTGCAAGAGCCAGGTTCAGGCCAGTGCAGGGGCAGTAGGGTGGCAGAGGTGTGTAACTCTGATGTTATCAATTTGTCTGTCCTCTTCCTGTTTATTGGGACTGCATGGACTTATTTGGTTCTAAAGAGAACTGGGCAGCTAGAGGGTGAATCGGGGAGGAGGAATCAAAAGCTTCATGTCATGGTGATGATACTGTCTCTGGCCTATGACAGATTCATAGACGAGAAAGGCCCAGTCTCTGACTTGCCCAAGCTCCCGGACTGTCTGTGGTGAGGAGCAGATATAAAAATAATGACAATACCCCTCCCATTCTCTAAAATGGACTTTTATACCCCTAATGACAGCCGACATTTATTGAAGATTTACTATATGCCAGTCATTTTACACATGAGATGTCAAGGTGGCATTGAGGAAGGCATGGCCACATTTTGTAGATGGGGAAAATGACACCCAGGGAAGTGAAGTGATTCTGGGTGGCAAAGCTCAGTATGTGGATTCCTGGTTCCTGACCACCCTTTCTTCCTACTCCTTGGTTTCTGCTGTTCCTCACAGTAACCCTGGGAAGGAGCCAGGATAGGGCACCCCGACACACACCCTTTTCACAGGACAGGAAGCTGTGACTCAGAGCGGGGGAGTATTTGGTCCACAGGGTACAAAGCTACGAGGCATCTATTCGCTTCCGGACATGGTGTCTGTTCACTAGCCCCATAACATCCCATCAAAGGCCCAAGTCTGGGAGATCTATGAGGACTTGGGAGCATGTCAGGAAGAAATTTGTCAAAAATTAGTGGCAGTTGGGTGTGGTGGCACATGCCTGTAATCCCAGCACTCTGGAAGGCTGAGGCAGGAGGATCACAAGTTCAAGCCCAGCCTGGGAAATTTAGTGACTTAGCAAGACTCTGTCTCAAAATGAAAAAAAAAATGGTGATGTAGCTCAGTGTGAAGGCCCTGGGTTCAATCCCCAGCACCATCAAACAAACAAACAAACAAAAAACCCCAAATAAACCTCAGTGGTTTTCCATGTAATAGTAATTTCCATGCACTATGGGGAAGCGTTTTGTAGCCTTTGAACATGTTTATCTGTTTTCTAGATTTACAAATTTCTGTTTAAGGGTAGAATAATTTGAGAATCCGTTTTATTCTCCCCACCCTGTTTGTTCAGCAATGTTGTTATGAACTTTGAATTTTTAATCCATCCGTGGTTCTAAGTAAATTGCCCCCCAAGAAGCAAATAAGTTGAAACTGAAATGTTTCCATCTGCTGGCTCAAGCATCCATAAGTTTGTGCAACCCAGGATAAATGTACAATTGTTAAGTGCAATACAATCTGCTTTCAACTGATTTACCTGTACGGTTTTTTTGGTTTGGTTTGGTTTTTTTGGGTACTGGGATTGAACTCAGGGCCTTCACACCTTCACACGGAGCTACGTCCCCAGCCCCATCCCTTTAGTTTAAATTTTGAGCCAGGGTCTTGTTAAGTCACTAAATTGCCTAGGCTGGGCTCAAACTTGTGATCCTCCTGCCTCAGCCTCCCAGAGTGCTAAGATTATAGGTGTGCAACCAGCTTGCTTTTAAATTGTTTAAATAATATTTTGCCAGTGATACCAACTTTATCTTTAGTCCATGTTCTCACCACTTTCAATAGATACTCTTGTCTGATGGAAACAATTTTTGCTTAGTATATTTCCAACTGTGCTATGATAATCATTTGCTGCCATTGCTGGTGCCCTTTCTTAGCAGAATTGAGGTCCTGGGTGGTGTTGTAAATATGCTTAGAGTGAGCTTCCGAAGAAGTGGAGAGGTGTTTGAAATGCTGGTGAGAAAAATGCCAGTTGATGTAACTTCCATATACAAAGAACACTAGGTCAGGTGAGAGGCAAGGGAAGCCTCAGAGGTCACTGAAAAAAATGGGGGCATTGTGTTCATTGCACTCCACCTACTGCTGTCACCCCAGTGTTTGTTCATGTAGTCTGAGGCTTGGGACTTCCAACCCTGTCTCTCCTTCCAGACTGGTGTTGGCCTCTTTCGTTGGTGGCAATGGTGAGAATTCCAGACCCAGAGTAGTTGCTCCATTGGCCTGGCACATACTGACCCAATAAAATCAAATGACTTTCCCAAATAAAGCTAAACAGGCAGGATAGGGCTTTTGGTAAGTTAAATAGAATCTCCCCAAATAAAAACAAACTCTTCTTTTTTTTTTGTGGGTACCGGGGGGTCGACCTCAGGACCTTGTGCGCCAGCAGGTGCCCGTGCCACTGAGCAATATCACCGGCCCCTTTTTCGTATGTGGGTTCTGGGAGTCGAACCCGGGCCCTCGCGCTTGCCGGGCAGGCGCTTAAGCCGCTGAGCCATCTCACCGGCCCACAAACTCTTCTTGATATGCACAAGGCACTAAAAATGCTTGAACTTGACAAAAAATGGCTAAAACATCTCATTTGATGCAATTGATGCATCAAAATCACCAATACCTATGAGGAAAGCCCATAACTAGGAGTACTTCCTCTCTAGTGCTTCATTCAGAATGAACTCTTTCGTCATTTTGGTTGAAGCCAAGTGGAACGGTTGGAACATAGGTTCCTGTCTCTTCTCCCTGGAGGTGCCTGGACCACTGCTGGTTCCATGGCAGAATTTAATTCAGCCTGGCCTCATTCTTCCTTTCTTCGCCTGTGTGCACTGCAACAGCCCTCTCCGACGAGAGCCTCTGGTTTCAGAACTCAGGAAAGAGACACCGGTGGATCAGCCAAGGTCAAATCAACCCTATAGCCATTGCACATCCAAAGTAGAGTTCTTCTTTTACGGGTTTTTCTGGATTTTCCAAAATTTCCACAATCACCTTACACAGTTCGCCTTTTGTAGCTATCCATGGGTACTCTGTCTGAGGATACAAACAATCACCGATTGAAAATGTTTGAAAAAGAACTGCATCTGTACTGAACACGTGCAGGCTTTTCCCCCTCGTCATTATTCCTTAAACACTACAGTATAACAACTATTTACAGTGTGTTTACATTGTATTAGGTACAAGTAACCTAGAGATGATTAAAAGTATACAGGAGGATGTGTGTAGGTTCTATGCAAATAGTACTCTATTTTATAGAAGTGACAAGAGTGTCTGCAGAGTTTGGTATCCGTGGGGGGAGTGTCCTGGAATCAATCCTCCATGGATAGTGCTGGATGACTGTACTATTTCTGTGATTAGCAAGCTTAAACCCTATGATAAGCAGCATGAAAACATATACTCCAAATACAGAACCAAGCCAGGTGCCTCACACTGAACAGTACTTCGGGGTTGGGACTGCAGATCCCTGTCCTGAGCTGTCTGGTGCTGCTGGGGACTTATGCTCTCAGCTAGTTTCTGGGCTCCCCCCACCTTCCCATGCTGGCTTCATTTGCCAAGAGAGCCAGCGAAGAAGGTGGGGCTCCAGTATCAGTCACAGAGGAGTAATCAGTCTAACACCACAAATAGTGAATTGAGAGTAGGTTGGGGATGAGACAATAAAATTTAAGACAGCAAGAACAATTATTCAGCACTTGTCTTCTGAGTGCCAGCTATGTGCCAGCTGTGGGGGGAGCTCAGTAAGGGAGAATTCTGCCCCTTGAGAGGCAGTGAGACCTACAGGCATGAGGTTAGGCATTTGAGCCAAAAAGAATGAGTCCAAATTCTGGCTCCACCCCTTAGTGATCCTGTGACTTTGAACCTCTACTTTTGACTTCCTGTAGACTCAGCCTCATCGCCTGTAAGATGTGGACATGGATTATCACACCATCACTGTAATACATATTGAGGGCCTGCTAAGGTATCAAACATATATGTGTGCTTGGCATAGAGTCTCACTGCACCCTCACAGCAACCCTATGAGGTGGGCACCACTGGACCCACTGAATGGCTGGGGAGACAGAGGCTCCGTTAAAGGATTTTCCCAGCAACCCACAGTAATCAAACAATGATGTCAAGCTCATCCCTGAATCTTTCCCCTTTATCACTCTTTTGTAGGGTATCTTAGTTACTTTTCTCATTGCTGAGACAAAATACCCGATGCACAAAGTTAAGGGAAGAAAGGTTTATTTAGCTCACAATTTGTAGAGGTTTTTGTCCATAATTGGCTGACTTCAAGGCAGGGTGGCACAAGGTGGTAGAAGACAGCAAAAGCAACAAAGGGGACAGAGAGAGACAAGCCTCTTTCTGTCCCTTATACAGTATCCAGTCTACAGGCATCAGGGCGGTGCCAATCCAGTCAGTAGACTGATCCTGCAATCACTCGCTTTTAATCCCAGCACCCTTAATCCCAGTATTGCACTACGAATCAATCACACACTGTAGATTCAGCCACCTCCAAAAAAACCCTATGACCACATGAGGCTTTTGGGGGACATCTAGACACAAACCATAACATAGGGCCTCCCACCCATGAGCTGCTGTGATGAGTCAGTGGAGTGTCTGTACTGGTCTAGTCAGTACCAGGCCTAGCACATAGTAGTTGCTCAACACCAGCTGGCCAGTCTCACTTAAAGGTCTCCCAGTTTAGGGAGAAGAGTGGTGGAGAAGAGAGGGGCTGTGTTCAGCCCCAGAAAGTGTTCCTGCCCCCAAACCTAAACATCTCTCTGTTGGGGATCACCTTCTCTGCTTCCACTTCGATTCCCCTCAGGCAGGCCAAGCATCCTGCTTCTCTCTGCCCCTCCCCCAGTTCGGGGCAGACCTCTTTTGCCCCCTCCCTATAGGCTGTCTGGGCCAGTGTGTCTCCCTCACCCTGGCAAGGCATTAAAAATTGAAACCTCCTTTGAAGAAAAAACAGTTTAATAAAAGCTCCATCCATTTTTCATGAGGAGATCAGGAGAGGGATGGTGAAGAGAGGAGAGGCAGGATGGGGAGACAAGCAGTGGGGTGGGCAGTGAGGGTTTTTGGGATTCCCTGGCTCAGCAGAAGAAGGGCCAGCAATTGCCACTTCCCCTTTACCTGCAGCTCCAATGGCCCCGCAGCCCTCTTCTTTTCTTACTTCCTGTTAACAGGAGCCAGGCTGGGCTGTCAGGTAAGGCAGGAGGCTTCTTGTGTGAGAGAACCTCCACCTTCTCTTCAGGGAGGGCCTCAGAGGAGCTGGGCTTCACTCCTTCAGAGGAAGGAGAAACTAAGCCAAAGCAAGATGAGGCCCGTCATCTGAGCCCTGGCTACCTGTTTGGCACTCACGGGATTGGGCAGGGCAGGACCTAGACAGACCCTTGGGCTAGACACTGGGCAGGGAGCTGAGCTTCAGGAGGAAGTCCCGAAGGGAGGTTGGGGCATGAGGGAGCCAAAGGGAATAAGTTCCAAACCCTGGCTCAGGCCGGGCGTGGTGGTGCACACCTGTAATCCCAGCACTCGTGAGGCTGAGGCAAGAGGATCACTGTGAATCCGAGGCCAGCCTGGGTACATAAGCAAGTTCAAGGCCAGCTTGAACTACATAGTGAGGCCTGTCTCAAAAAAAACAAAAAGGGGCCGGTGAGATGGCTCAGCGGCGTAAGCGCCTGCCTTGCAAGCGCGAGGGCCCGAGTTCGACTCCCGGATCCCACATACGAAAAAGGGGCCAGTGATATCGCTCAGCGGCACGGGTGCCTGTTGGTGCGCGAGGTCCTGAGGTCGACCCTCCTGGTACCCACAAAAAAAAAAAAAAAACCACAAACCCTGGCTCATGTCCTTTGGACCCTGGAGCCTTTTCTAATCACAGGACACAATTACATTCACTCCACTCTTTATCTCTCCCACCCCAATAGATCCATCCAGGACAGATCCATCCAGGAAAGAGACACCACAGACTGGCCCTGGCAGGAGAGGCATGTGCCCAAATCTAACAGAATGGGTTTCATCTCTGTCACAGAGCTGTTTGTTTACATGGGTGTCTACATGTACCGATGTGTGTGTGTGTGTGTGTGTGTGTGTGTGTGTGTGTGTGTGTATGAGCCAGGATGTGGGCGGGGGCCTCTGCTTGAGAGTGCATGTTCCCACTGCTTTCCCTGTGCACATGCCAGAGGGCAGGTGGGGTAGGTAAGCAGGGTGAGTTGGGAGGGGAGAAGGAAAAGGAGAGTGGGGCTCAGAGAACTGAGCCAGTCCTGAGGCTGGAAGCCAGGCAGCTCTGAATGGGCCAGCCCCAGCACAGGGCTGCTCCCTGAGGGCTTTAGAGAGTGGGGTGGAATTTGCCCCATGATGCCCCAAAACTGAGGAGGGCAGTAGGGTACATGTGTATGTGTATAGGACTGGGGTGCTCCTACTCCATCAGCATGGTCAAGAGAGGCTTTGGGGGACATTTCTGGGGTGATCATTGGAGAAGAGGCTGGGAGATTCATTGATAGAGATTCTCCTGATTTGGGAGATTAGCTTTCAGTCAAAGTCCTAGGCCAGTGTCGGTAGAGTATCCGCCCCACCCCTCTCCAGCCCAGGGGAATTCAAGTCCCCAGAGTCCAGGCGCCAGATAGTTGGAGTGGTGGTAGAGGTCCTGGCTCTGAGAGGACTTTGGACTAGGGTTGGGGATCCTGGCTGGGCTTTGCACTTCAGTGTGCTCCAAACCTGTGTCCCTCCTTACTGTCCTTTCATTCAGCTGCCCATTTGTCTATCCATCCAATACTTATTTCCTGAGCCCTGAGTTTTGCACCAGGGATTTTCTTAGCACACTGGACAAGCGGTGCTCTTCAAGACCACTGACCCTAGTGCATTCTTGGCTTCTCTTCTCCAGAACTTCACATATCTGGCCTCTGCTGGGACCCTGTAAGGCAGGTAGCTCTAAAGGCCAAGGAGTCAGGAGATGCAGATCCTGACTTTCCTTTACCTGTGACCAGGGGAAACTTACTGTCCCTGCCAGGCCTTCTGTTTTCCCAGTTCTATGGGGAGAGATTGCATTGAGATGGGCTTGGGAGCCCTCCTTTCTTCAAATGGCTGCTGCCTCTGAACACACCTGTGGAGACCAGCTTTTCCTTTGGTCAGTGGCTTTCAGGTGGCCTTGGATAACTGATGGCATCTCTCTAAGCTCAGTTTCTTCAAATATAAAAAAAGCGTAAGAAAACTGCCTTGTGGCTGGTGTTGTAGCTCAGTAGTAAAGAGCTTGTCCCCAGCACTGAGAGAGAGACAGACAGAAAGAGAGAGAGAGAGAGAGAGAGGAAGAGGAAGAAGAGGAAGAAAAAGGAGGAGGAGTAGGAAGAAGGAAGTGGAGAAGCGAGATGAGACAAGAAAAGAAAAAAGAAAACGTGTCTTGCTCTTAAGCTCTTTGGGGGCATTAATTGTGGGCACTCATGTATGCACAAGTCCTGGCACAGTGCCTGAGAGTCTCAAGCAGGATGGGGCCCATCTTAGTCTGTTTTGTGCTGCTATAACAGGATACCAAGTCTGGGAAGTTTGCAAAGAAACCAGAGATTTAGTTCCTATACTTTCGGAAGTTCAAGGTCCAGGGGCCTGCATTTGGTGAGGGCCTTTTTGTTGTTCCATGCCAAGCCAGAACGCAGAAGGGCAAGAGAGCATGTGAGAGAAACTGAGGGAAGGGACTGAACTCATCCTTATATCAGGAATCTGCTCCAAGGATAACTAACCCAGTGTGAAAACAACGTTAGTCATTCACAGGAACATAGAGCCCTCATGGTCTGATCACCTTTTAAAGTCCCGCCTCTGGACACTGTTGCCTTAGGGATTGTTTCCAACACATAAACTTTGGGGACACATTCAAACCATAGCAGGGCTCTGAGCCTTAGGTTAGTGGTGGCATCCCTGACAGTGTCCCCAGTCCCAGGGTTAGGCTTAGCTCCCTGGCACACTGAGGCACAGGGGTGAGTTAATGCGGTGGGCAGAGGGATTGGTGGTTGAGGGTACTGGTCTGGGTCTTGAGGAAATCAGGTGAGGGAGCCAGAGAGAGAGGCCATGCCAGGCATGGACTCTGCTTGTCTTCTCACTGCCAACTCAGCCCTATGTCGGAAACTTCAGGTCAAGGGAAAGCGGTGTTTGCAGCATCCCTACTCCCTCGGCCCTCCTAGACATGACTTCAGTGAGAACAACAGAGCTACAGACTAGCTGCTGGCCTTTGGCCTTTGTGGGTAAAGTGTGGCAGGCCTGCTGGGGAGTGAAGGGGTATGCCAGGAGGCTGATAGCCTGGGGCTTGAATCCCCTCCTCCCTCCTCAACCTTCCTCTTCTCATGCCACCCTCAGGCCTCACAAGAAGGAGTGGACCTCTTTCTCTCAAGTCCATCCAGCCCATCCCCCAGGACCACACTAGTAATTATCTCCCCTCTGCTGGCTCCCTGCCCTCAGCCTGCAAATACATTCTGGTTTTTCCCATCTGAAAAAGCCCTCTCCTCCACCCTGCTAGCCATTTCAGCTCCCATTTCCTGCTTTGCCCACCCTCTCAAGGCCAGTGTCACCCTCGAACCAGTCATCTGTGCTCTCTGTCTCCTGGCCTAGCCTGCCTCCCACACCCTGCTGTCACTTCCAAACCCAGTGATGTCTGGGTGACTGAAGGTCATCTCCTCCCCTCCGGCTTTGGGCCTTGACAGCCCCCACCTGGTGTCCTGACATGCATGCCTGGCCTCTTCCCAGCCTCTCCTTGAGGGCTCCTTCCTGGGTTTCCTCAGCACCAGGCACCCGGCCTGCCTGCCTCTCAGCTAGTTTCCTCAGGCTTCTTCAGATTTCCTTTCGGCCCTTCTCTTTCCCCTTGCTATGTCTCCCACTGGCAAACTTCTGTTCTTGTGGCCTCAGCTTGCTCTGTGTGTGGAGGAAGAATGGGCAGATGAGGCTGGACCAGGGCAGGGAGGCTTCTTTCTTCTGTCCAGAGAAATGAGGGCTCAAGAGGAGGCCAGAGGCGATAGCTTCAGTCAACCTCTGTGTTGGAGTTTTCAACATCCCTCCTCCTTCTCTGCCTCCTCCCCTTCCTTTAGGCCTCCCTTCTCCTTGATGGTTACCTGCCAATAATATTATCTTTTGAGTGCTTACCACCTGCTGAGAATTTTGTTATGCTGGAGGGCAAAGCAAGGAGGAGGCAAGTGGGATGGGAGCTTTGCAAGCAAGATGGGTCTAGAAAGGGCTGGGTGGGAGAAGCAGGCAGGACCATGCTGGGCCCTGGGAGCCATGGGCAGGATGTGGGGTTTCCTTCTGAGTGAGATAAGAGGCTGGTGGGGTTTTAAGCAAGCAAGTGACTGGATCTGATTTGCATTTTTAAAAGAAAGATTGCTCTGGTTTTCAGGTTGACAATAGGCTGTGGCAGAGGGGGGACTGCAAGGGGAGGCCCATTGGGAGTCCCCTTAATAATCTGGAAGAGCAAGTAGGGATGGATGACAGCTCGGACAGGGTGGTAGAGGGAGGAGCCCATGAAGAGTGGGTGAATTCAATATATTTTGGGGGTAGAGCAGCTGGACTTGCTGATGGATTAGATATAAAAGGTGAGAAAAATAAAGATTTAAGGATAATTCCTAGATTTGGGGCTGCAGCAACTGGGTGCATAGTGATTCCATTTACTGAGCTGGGCAGCCCTGGGGGAAGGAAGGCTGGGGGTGGGTCAAGAGCTCTGCTTTGGCCATGGTAAGTTGGAGATTCATTAGATATCCCCTTGGAGTTATCACGTTGTCTGGAGCTCAGTGGAATGTGCGAGGCAAGAGATAAAAAAGTGGAAGGTATCACCTTTAGTTTTCACCTTAGGGCCTTTGAACTTGCTCTTCCCTCTGCCCAACACTCTGCCTTGAATCTCATGCAGCTGGCTGCTTGTCTTCATTCAGGCTGAAGCTCACACATGATCTCAATCTAAATTCACCTCCTGCCTCCTGCCCTGGCACCCTATACCCCTGTTTTACTTCCTTCCTGATACTCATCATTAGCTGAAGTCATCTCATTCACTTAGTCAATTACATGCTTTCACCCTATACTATAAGCTCCATGAAGGCAGGAGTTGTTTTTGTTTCTGATCACTGCTGTGTCCCTAGGACACAATAGTGCCTGGCACGTAGGAGATGCTCACTGAATCTTTGTGGGCCTAATGAATGAGCACTGAACAATGCATTAGTTCCCTTAATGTTGACAACAATCCCATGAGAGTGGTCACTGTTACCCTTGGTTTTCAGAATAGGAAATTGAAGCTTAGGAAGCTTGCTGAAAGTCCATGGCCACATGGCTAAGGAGCAGAGTAGCTGGGACTTAATCCTGGGTCTATTTGGCTCCAAAGCCCATACCATTAACCATTTGGTTCTGCTAGGAAGTGCTGGGGCTGGAGATCACCCCTGCCACACCCTTGCTGAGACCTTTGAAAAGTTCTTCAGCAATATTCTCACTCAAAACTGGGGATAATAATTATCCCTTAGAGGATTGTTCTGAGGGTTCCATATGGAGACTCATGCTAAAGAGCTTTCTCTGCACTATCAGTGCGTACACGCATAAGGGATTAATAAACTCTTTGGGCCTCGGCCTTTTTATCTGAGTGATGGGCAGGGATTGGGAAGGGTGTAGCATTTAGAACATTTTTCTAAAATACTTTTCCAGCTCTGTCATTCCAAGAATCCTTGATTTCCAATGTTTGTAAGGATAAATTGAGTTTAAATGTTCCAAATTGTGAGGATTGTGAACACGAGGGCCTCTGCTTTGGTCATCAAAGCTCCAGCTCTGTGGATGTGGGAGGCCTCTTTGAAGCTTGAGGGAGGTAAATTGGGGACAAATGAAAGGAAGTCCTTCTTCACCCCAACTTAATGAGCTTATGGCTTTCATTACACACAGGAGTGGTCCAGGCAGGAAACAGGAATGGTTTTGGATGGAATGATAAATGCCAGAGACACGGATGGCTCTGAGCAGGAGCTGGCAGTGCTGACCTCTAAGGTCAATGGGAGGGAAGTGGCCCCTTAGGGCCCAATCAGAGACCAGCTCTGGGCTTCCAGAGCAGCAGTTCTGGGCGGTGGGAACTGGGGATGGGGAGGTCACCAAGATCATCTACCTGTGCTTCCTCCCCTCAGCTCCCTAAGTTTAGCTCCTGGCTGAGTGTGGGAGAGGTTGGATGAAGCAGCAGCAGGAACTGTAGGAGAGGAGCAGGGGACTGACACTCCAGCCCCCAATAAATACCCACCTCCTCAGGAAAGCTCAGGCTGACTGTGGGGAATAGCTGGCACATGATCTCTCTGTCCTCATGCCTCATCTTCATCCACATCTGGTGACAGCAGCTGTCAAGAAGGACTGCATCTCTTCCATACCCCACAGGGCAATAGATTGGTAGCCTTGGGAAGTTGGTGGGGTACAGCCCTTGTGTCCTCCTCTTGACTCTATCAAAGCCCCTCTATTTGTACCATTACTGTCCTCCTTCCAAAAGCCAGTTCTGCAGGGTCTTGCTCTCAGCTGGCTGTCAACTAAGGTGTTAGCTGTCAACTAAGGTGTTAGCTGTCAACTAAGGTGTTAACTGATATCTAAGGTGTTAGCTGATAACTAAGGTGTTAGCTGACAACTAAGGTGTTAGTTGATAAGGTTTAACACCCCCAAGGGGTATGTGCATTTTAATAGGAGATTGTTGGAAAGGAATGGCCTTCAAGATTCAAATCACATATGCTATATTGGTAGAATTTCAGCAATGGTGTTGATTATGGGTGGAGGTGTGGGTCGTCTCCTCTAAATCATGCCACTTAGGTAATCACTTGTTCATAAAGTCACACACATGCACACCTGAACACACACACATATCATTTTTGCAAAAAGGTTCTGAATTGTGTGTGTACAGGTACACATTTTTATGATGTGTAATAACAACAACAAACACTTATATAGCACTCCAGTGACAGGCACTGTTCTAAACATTTTACACATGTTAACTTATTCCGTCTTCCTAACAACCTTGTGTGGTAGAAACTAGTATTATTTTGATTTTACAATTGAGAGGTCCAAGGCTCAGAGAGGTGAAAAGACTTGAGGCCAGCCACACAGCTGGCATGTGTCGGAGTCAGGTTTTGTAGTTACCTTGTCCTTTCCTCACCTGGTCACACGCACACTGGGCTCCATTCATGGTGGCATGGAACTGTCCTGTGGTGTGCAGGAGGGTTTTTGTTTGCAGAATCAAACTCCAGGGCCAGACAGAGTCCTTCTGGAGCAGAGGGCGGTACAAGGGGTGGAGCATTCTGTGACTGATATGCATGTGGGTGAGATTGTGTGTTTGCTGTGGGTTGTGGGGGTATCTTTGGCTGATGGGGATGCAGCCAGCTACCGTGGGGGCCGATGTAGACCCAGGGGTGTGCTGGAAGCTGTGTGCGTACATCATATGCCATCATATGCCACAGTCCCACTGTTCTTGCTACTTTGGGACTCGGCCTGCTGCCCTTAGGAGTTATCCCTATCAGAAGCCTATCCTCCATCAAAGTCTACTCCCAAACCACAAGAATGAGCCTTGGCCACCAGGGAAGAAGGGAAACTTAGCACCCAGTGGGACCTGACAGGGGAGAAAGGAGTGGGGGCGAGAATAAAGGGCATGCATGTGGGAAGGTGGAAGAAGAGGTGTATCTTAACTGGTAAGGGCTTCTGCCGAGTAGGAGCAAAGGCGGTGTGTGTGTGTGTGTGTGTGTGTGTGTGTGTGCATGTGTGTGTTCCTTCTCCTTAGGAGAGGGGAAGCTGGGCAATGAAGTTTGTAAAGAGGCCTGAAGCCCTAATGGTCTTTTCCTATGGGCAATTGTGGTACTGCCGACTTGTTCTGTAGGTGAGAGAGACCTGATTGCGTAGAACTTGCCACAAGAGTGGCTCTAGCGTGAGGAAGGTGAAGGAGGGGCAGGCCAGACTGGGTTGGGGGAGGCTTGTGGGTAGGCTGCAGGGCCTTGGTCGGAGATCATACAGTAGCCTCGGCTGGGGTGTGGCTGTGGGGAAGGAGAGAAGGGCCTGGAATCCAGAGACACTGACCATGGAGTGAAAATTGCAGGGGCCACAGGAGCAACAGGAGCCAGTGGCCCAGTTTTCTGCCTCTGGCCCTGGCTGGGTAATGGGAACATCCAACAGTGGATTTTGGAGCCTGGAGGTCAGGAGAAAATTCCGAGCTGGAGTCAGGGTTTTTATTTTTTTCCTTTTTCACATAATTTTTTTACTGCTTTTTATTACAAAAGCAATACATGCTTATTAAAGAAAACATGGAAAATGTAGACATACAAAAAGATGACAGCAACAATTTGCATAGCTCTGCCAGAGATAACCAGTGTTAACATTTTGGTGTATTTCCTCCTGCTGGTCCTTCTTCCTTTACGTATTTACTGTCTGGGTTTTATAAGCCTGTCTTTAATGTATATAGCAATTGTTTTCTGACATGAAATGTAACCCACAAGTTCTTTTTGTCAAAAGTATTCAGCATGATGGGTAAACAAATTTATTTATTTACTCAATTCCCTATTGTTATAAATATTGTTATAATGAATACCTTTATGGCCAGCGAGAGAGATTTGGAGGCTGTCAGTCTGTCTGTCTGGACCCCCTTCCCTCTTGGGGAACCTCCTGGGCTTGGGTGTTGGAAACCCTGCTAGGGAAAGGGGGGATCATCATCTCCCTCTCCATGCAGTGGGGGAGATGGGCCCTGGTGCTAGTGGCTTTTCCATGGCAGTGTCAGCACTCTTTCTACCGTGTGTTCTTTGCTTTCATGCCCTTCAGTGTCTCTCTCTGACCCTCATCTCCTTCCCTTCCCATTTTGCTCCAGAGCTCCCCACACACACCTCCTCTGCACCCCACCTCCTCTGGTGCCCTTCTCCTTGGCGCTCGTACGGATCAGGCAGCCAGTGGGCCGTGAGCATTTTGCAGTTGGCTTGCTGTGCCAGGCCCTCTGTCTCACACTTGCTCTGCATGGCAGGGGTGAGGAGCTCCAGCCGAGACCTGCCCTGGATGTGACAGCCCTCGGGCAGTTCTGGCTCCCTATGGCTACAGTGACACAGGGCTTTCCTGGTACCAGCTGTAGGCAACTAAGCAGGCAGACCACTCATGAGGTGGAAACTGAGGCTCTGGGAAAGGACAGAGTAGGTTGAGGATTTCTTGTGTTCATCCTGAAGAGTTGATCTTCCTCAAGAAAGGGTGGCTCATGTAGGGAAGAACTATTGGATCGGAGGCTCTGGATCTAAGTTCAGGCTGGGATCTCTGGACAGCTTCCCATTTTTCAAAATGAATCGCAAACTAGAGTGAATGTGTGTTTGCACAGTACGCTTCGTTCCTCGAGATGACCAAGGTTGTGACTTCAAAAAAAGATGAAGAAGGCTTGTTCTGGAGGATATCTGGTCTCTCCACTTGTCTCAGGCAGGACTCATCCCCCATCTCTCTCTCTCTTTCCCTCTTTCCCTCTCTCTCTCTCTCTTTCTCACACACACACACACACACACACACACACACACACATACACACACACACACACACACATCAGTCCCCAGATGCTGGGAAACGACCAGTGATCCAATGATGTTGCACGGCTGGGAAAGTAACACTAGTGTAACTCAAGGATGTGCTCTCGGGATACTGCTTTTAGGAATCACTGTCCTCCAAACCACTGCTCAGTGCTTTCTGCCCCTTCCAAAGTTCTCTGAGCTGAGCAGAAGTTGCTCAGCCAGAAGCCAGGCTGAAGGCTTTTTCAGGGAGGGAGCAAGAGCTGCAGCATCTGCTGCCCGCAGCCCCTGGAAGTACCTAAGGACTCGCGTGTGTGGAACAACTCGGAGCTGCACTGGAGAGGATTAGATAATTGACCTCATAATTGACCTAATTAGTGAGTGGCTGTGTGGAGAGCCCTTGGGGACACTGGGCCTGCAGGTGGCAGAAAAGCCAGAAAGAAATGCATAGAGGCTGTGAGAACTGAAGCCTGGGTATTTGCCAGCAAGGGGGGCAGGGAGAGCAGGACAGGGAGAGGGGCAGGACTTGGTGACACCAAGCAGAGAGGGGCAGGGGTGATGGAGGTCACTGAAGGGACAGGGAGGGGGCAGAAGAGACATTAAGAGCAGGGGATATTGGCTGGGGGTCTGTGAGGGGAAGGCCAAGATCTGGGAACACTGCAGGGAGAGGAGCAGGGCCTGGGGGGACTTGTGAGGAGGGGACAAGGCCTTGGGACACAGCGTGGAAGGTTAGAGGAGGGTTGGAGAAGACCGTGAGGGCGGAGAGACAGAGGCTGGGGGTTCTGGTGAGGAAAAGGGAGTTGTTGGGGGAATGGAACAGCAGCTGAGGGAAACGGGAGGGGAAAGGCAGAGCAGAGGCTGAGGGTTCTCAGTGGTAGAGCCAAAGAACATGGCCCTCGTGCCCACATCTGCACAGTGTACACACATATGTGTGTGTGCGTGGTCAGTCTAAAACAATTTGGGACTGTGAGGAGCCCAATACTGTCTTGAAGGGAGGAGAGGTGGTTGGATAGTTTTGGGAATGCGGACTGGACCTCCCGTATCCCAAAGAACTTGGCTCCTGGGGCTTCTTCCCCAGGCTGTGTTCTTTCAACAAATGTTCCTTGTGTGCCTACTAGATGTCAGGATATGTTTTAGGAGCTGGGATACATCAATGCTTAGATCCGACAGAGACCCTCATGAAGCTACAGTCCAGTGTGGAGAGACAATCATCCATCAGGCGTGCAGGGTGTTGAAATCTGAGAAATGCTATGGAGAGGACAGGGGAAGAACAGCGAGTGCCACAGGGTAGCGGGCAGGGATCTGCACAGGTCTCGGTGAAGCTCACTGAGAAGGTAATGGGAGACACGCGAGGAAAAACCTGCAGGATGAAATGGAGTCAAGTGTTCATGCGGTGAAAAGCCCTGCAGGCAGAAATTGCGGCAAGTGCACAGTCCTGAAGCAGAAGAGTATCTGGTGTGCTGCGGGAACAGCAAGGCGGCCCGCAGCTCAAGGGCAGTGGGCAAGAGAAGAGCGATAGGAGAGGAGGCCAGAGAAGTAATGGTAGAAGGTGCCGTGGGGTAAAGGACGTATCCTGTAGTGCTAAGGTAAGGGACCAGGGAAAGAACAGTGGTTTTTACTGGGTGAGATGGGAGCCGCTGCAGGGTGGAATGACAGGACCTGACTGTTTTAACAGCTCCTCTGACTGTTATGTGGAGAATAGGTTTTGATGGAGTCAAGATGGAAGCCAGAGGACAGTGAGGAGGCCTGGCAGGAATCTGGGTGAAACAGGAAGGGGGTTCAGCCAGGGTGGGTGTGGAGAGGTGGTCAGCAGGGCCCACCATTGCCAGCTTCCTGTGCTTGTCTGGCTCTGGCTAGGGCTCCTCGGGGTGGAGCGAAAGGCCCTATTTAAGTAGGAAACATGAGTCCATTCCAGGAGTTCACGTCCAGTGATGTTCTATGGGAAGCTGCTTGTGTCTATAATGTGGGCCTCGGCACTTTGTGAGCAAGCACTTTACAAGAGAAATGGCAACCCCAGTCCTTGTCCTTGTAGTGGTGGCAGTGTGGTTGAAGAGACCAAAGGGACACAGAGACAGTCCAGCTAAGGAAGAGCCTGTCCCCAGCCCTGGCATCAGCTGCTATAAAGAGGGCATGGAGGCAAAGGGCTTCTGGAGGTGGCTTAGAACACAGGAAGACTTTCTGGATGAGGGGCTTTGGGACACACTGATCAACACACACATGCCCAGGAGCACATGTTCATATCCAAGTGCCCATCACAGAAGTGACCATCACCACACGTGCATACAGGCTGATATGGACATTCACAACTACAGCATGTGCTTACACCGACACTCGTGTGTTACACCCACTATGACAGGCACGTGCACAGTCTTGCCTTGTTCCCCACACATCCTTTAGTCCCAGCCTCATCTTCTAGCAGCCTCCCTCTCACCATCCCCACACCAACCAAGCCATACTCCTCAAATTCACTGTGCGTTTTCATACTCTGGCCTTCTGCTTTTGCTCAGGTTTTCTCTACCCACAATGGTCTTCTCCTCTGTCAACAGCTGGTGCTCCCCTGATGTGGCACTGAGCACACTGAATGGTCATTATCTGTATCTGTCCCTTTCCCCCTTGCACTGGAGCTCCCTGGGGCCTGTCTGACTTGTCCCCTAGATTGGAGCCTGGCATGTACTAAGTGCTCAATAAACTGTGAATGAAATGCAGACCTTTAAAGAGTAGAAAGTCCAAGGGCTGAAGGAAAGACAAACTCAAGGTAAGGTGACCTGAGCAGCCTGGGCCTCCTTCTCTAAGGGGTGGCAGTGATGGCACCCCTGGGAGCTGCTTGGAGCCCCCATTGCAGCTCTACAATGCCTGGGGGTTGGCCTCCCTCCCTCCCCAGGCCTGGGGGACTTCTTGGGGCTGGAGGTGGGGGCTCTGGAGAGAAGGTGACAGGGAGAATGAACAGATTAATCTGGGGATTAATTGAGGGACTTGGCGGCCAGGCTGCACGTGCTCCGGGCAGCGGCTCTTAATGGCTTAATCAGATTACAGGCTTCAGCACATGGTGGGTCCCAGCAGTGCCCAGCTCAGCCTCTAGGTCAGCTCCGTGCCAGAGCTCTCCAGAGTGGAGCCCACGCCCTGTGACCAGGACCCACTCCGAAACCCAGCCTCTCGAGCCTTCACCGTGGAGACCTGCCGCCTAGCCAGTCAAGCGGGGGCCAGGGCCACTGAATGAGCTCATCTGGAGGGCGTGGAGTGTGCAGTGGAGACCAAAACAGGTTCAAAGCTAAACTCCAGCACTACTTTAGCTATGTAGCCAAGGGCAAGTTATGAGACCTCTCTGAATCTCAGTTTTCTCATTTGTAAAAGGGGACAGTAACACACCCTTGAAGCAGTGGTGTGTAAGATGTAAAAGTTTGTTGAGTGAAAGTGCTTTGTAAGTGTCCCTTGTTGCTGGTGGAGTCAGTCAACCCTTTCTTCCGGCTGGGGCCAGAGGTGAAGAACTCGGAAAGAAAAGGAAAAACAACAGCGGCCACAATAACTAGCAGCCATTCCGACAACCACTCTTTGTGTGGAAGCGCTTTCTATTCTGGGAGCTTATTTCACACTGAAGGCAGCCCCAGGGGCGGGCAGATGTGGGTGAGCGGTGGGTGAAGATAAGTTAGCAAGGCTGATGGGAGAAGGGGTTGACCTTGGCCCATGGCCTGGGCTGTGCCCACAGAGGGAATCCTGTCCACGCGAATGCTCACAGGATGGGTAGATACTAAGTAAGTTGGGGGCCTCCAGACTGAGTTACAGATCCCCAGACTTCCAGGGTTGGAGGGACTACTCAGGGTTGCCCCTTCTCCTTCCTGCAGGGGCCATGCCAGGCCAAGCTGGGCTACGGTCCTGGGTTTGATGAAGGTAAAAGCCTCTGGCCTGAGTATCCCATGGTTCTGAGGCCCAGGAACCTCAGGCCCCAGGGCTGGGGCTGGGTGCAGCCTGAGCTGTACCCCACAAGCCTCCTTGCAGACGGGGCAGGGCTTTGGCTGTCCCAGGAGCAGGCAGGTAGGCAGTCTGGCCGAGATAGTAGCCCATGCACAGGCCCAGATGGAGGTGCTGCTTTGGGAGCAGGCTGGCTTCCGGTTTCCCCTCTTCTCCCCCTCCAGTAGTTTATTAGAAGTAATTTGTTAAGCTGTTCCAACTTGTCAGCAGCCACTTCAATGCCTCTGCCTCCTGCTTGCTTTTTTTCTGGGGGGGGGGTTCAAATATGTCAGAAGCTGAGAGGTGAGCTAGAGAGGGGAGTATGAGCAAATGGCCTCTCTCCACCTTGAAGCCTTACCTCCACCAGGTGCCCTGTCTGAAGAGAGAAGTGGGACTCCAGTCCCCTGCCCTCAGAGTCCCTCCCTCCAGTTTTACTCCAGGCTCAGGGAGGAATTGGTGGCTGGGTGGGTGCAGGCAGTCAGGGTGGCTGCTGATGGATAGAGGTGGGGGGTTGGCTGGAGAAAGGAGGTGGAGATGGCCTGTGGGTAGGGGGTTGGGTTGTAGGATATTTGGGCCTCCCGGTGTTCTTTAGAGATCATGTCCAGGACAAAGTAGATAGGGACCCAGATATGCAGTCAGGGGGTCCCGCCATGCCAGGCACTGAGTGCTAACTTTCACGGGCACTAGCTCCTTTCATCCTCTTAACCATGTCATATTACAGGTGGAAAAAAGTAGGTTCAGAGGACAGGCAGGTGAGAAAGCAGCTCAGCAGCTTTCCAGGCCTCTGGGTCTTGGTTTCCTGCCCCTACAAGAGGCAAGAGCTGGACTGGAGGCTCCTACCTGCTCTGATGGTGGAGGATTACTCAAATCTGTGTCTTCCTCCTTGCCATGGACAGTCTGCCAGCCAGCTAGGGCAGGGGCCAGGAGATAGGCAAGCCTGGGAGAGCTGAAGCCACCTCAGGGTGATCGCAGTGTTGGGGGGATGGTTCCTGAGAGAGCCAGGCCCATGGTACCCAACCAGGTGCAGCTTTGAGCAAGACTTGGCAAGAGGAGACAGGTCTGAGGCGAGCTTTGGCTCTTAATCACTGCTCCCTCCCTCCTGCACGCCCTGCCACCCTCCCAGGAGCTGGGCGCCATGGGGGGCTGGGAATGGGAAGGGCCTGCCTGCCACAGCCCCTCCTGGTCCTGCCCCATGTACTCTGGGGGAAGCTCATTAGCTCGAGGGGCGCCCTAGCCCTCCCCTCACAGCTTGTCACACAATTAGCCACCCTCTCTGTACAAGTTGCTGTGTAATTATTGGGTCTTGGCGGGCTTGGGGCCATGTAATTAGCCTGCCCCAGCCTCCAACCAGCTCTCAGGGTCATTAGTGGGCCCACTGGGGTGGGCGGGCAGGCAAAGCATCTGCATGACAATGTATACATTGTGGTGCCTCTGCCTGCACCCAGAGCACAGGGGCAGCTGGTGCCATTGTGTGGCCCAATTCCTAGGCACATCTGCCCCCTAGCCAACCCACCCCCACCCTGCCAGTCAGTCACAGGTTACAAACCCTTTGTCACCCTCTCTCACTGTGACCCTGGCAGTAGATTCTCTGCTCATCCCCATTTCACAGATGAGGCAACTGAGTCTTCATGAAGGGGCCAGGACTCCCCTAAGATTACTCAGCTCAGAGGTGCTGGAGCAAGGACTGCCATGCAGATGTGTCTCGCTTGTTCACTTTCTGTCTGTGGTGAGACTGAAAACAGTGACGCATGAGGTTGAGGGTTTGGTGCTGAGCTGAGTTTGCCTGGAGGAGCCTTGCTCCCTCCCAAGGGTCTTCTTTATGGCCCCGAAGCCCTCTGCCAGCCTGTTCCCAGGCCACACCCAGCATCTTCTCAGCCCCTCCTTTCAGGGGACCTCAGAATTCTCCCCAAGCCAGAAAGATGGGCAAGTACTTCTCTAAGCTTTTGGACTTCCAAGGGAAATGCTGCCAAGACCCTTTGGCACCTCTGCCTGCCTGGAAATGTCCCTTCCATGTAGCCATTGCATCTTTGAAGGGCTAGCAGGGGCATCCCTGGCTTCACAGCGATATTCCTTCATGAAGACGCTGTCCTCCTCTGCCCTATGGGACCATTCCTCCAAACTGCCTTACTCCTGCCCAGAAGGGCCATTCACATTGCTCACCTAATCAAATGCCTGGAGGAATGCACTGTGCCTCTGTTAGGATCCCTGGTCTGGTTGGTGGAGGTAGGAGAGATGGGACAAGGTCTTCTGCGTGCTTTAGCCTGCTCTCAAGGTGCCATGGGACCAGGCTCTCGTTAATAGCTCCTGACTGCCCATTTTGAGCTGGGTGACCTGGAGCAGGTTCCCTAACCTCTCTGAGGAGTTGTTGTGCAGATTGAACACCATAACTCTGATAAGTGCCTGGTTCTGCTACTGCAGGGCAGAAAGTAAGAAATTTCTAGTTCCCAGCAACTCTTGGCCTCTAAAGCCAATCCCATCTTCTATTTCTCCCAGGGCTCTGAACAAAGTCCCTACAGAGCTCCAGTGTTCGGCACCTTGCCCCTCCCTGCTGCCTGCCCTCTGCAACCCCCAGCCACCTTCCAGCTCCCCCTCAACCCTCTCCCCATTTTGAAGGCTGCATTATCCGGGCAGCAGGAAAATTAGTTGTTCCCTTGAAACCCTCAGCCCCGCCCTCCCTGCTCCCCCCCTTCCCAAGGCTGGTGACAAGTATGTGGGACTTAATTGGCTGGCATGAAAGGCAGCACTGACATTAATTGGCTACATTTGGCAGGCAGGCCCCCAGCCTCCCCCTCCTCTCTCCAAACCCCTACCACTTCCCAGGAACCTTATCAATTCCACCACAGGGACCAAGAGCTTCTAGGCCCCTGCCAATTAGGCACTTTTTGCTCCTTTTCTTCCCCTGATGGGGTTTCGTTAGAATTTATGACACTCTATAGGGACAAGGGTGAGGGGGGTGGGAAGCAGGAGATGGGAAGGCTGGGGGAGGCCCATTCCTATGGAGAACGGGCTGGGGGAGGGGAGGGGTGCGGATGTGAAAAGGACACTTGGGATTAGGCCCCAAACTGGAGGGGAGGGGGTCTGTGAGATGCAGGATGTAGGGCGGTGGGGGAAGGGGGAGGAGGGCTTTGGCCAGGCCAAGAAGACTGATTTAATAGGCACTGTGTGCACACTTGGAGGAAGGTTTGTAGAAGTTTGAGGCGATCCAGTCATATGGCTCCAGGCCAGAGCTGGGAGGCTGAAGACCTGGCTTTGTTTGCCATACCTCCTTGAGTGTCCTTGGATCAGCCACCGACTATTTCTGGAAGTGTAGAGCAAGGTCCATGGTGCCTGTCCACATTGAGCTGGAGTTCATCAGGAGAACAGCCCAGGTCGGCCGCATCACTTCCGAAAGCCTGCCCCAGGTTTGGGCCACCATGCCAATAGCAGCTCAGCGTGGTATTGGCAAATCTCACATGGGTCTGAGCTCTGATTTGCAGCCTGGGGTGTCTGTACACCAAAACTAGGTGGACAAATGAATCTGTATGTTTGGGGAAGTCTAGAAAAGGCTGATAAAGAAAGCTTCCTGATGATGTGAAGAGGAACCCACTGAGCAGGATGGGCTGGCACAGATTGCGGAGGAGGCAGGGGCCTTCTCTTCTCACCCTCTAAAACCACCTTGGAGGCTGGCATATCTCGGCTCCGGGGCTCCCAAGTACATCTGAAGTTAGATGTGGTCTTTCTTTTTTTTTTTTTTTTTTTGTGGGTACCAGGGGGTCGACCTCAGGACCTCGCGCGCCAGCAGGCGCCCGTGCCACTGAGCGATATCACTGGCCCCTTTTTCGTATGTGGGTTCCGGGAGTCGAACTCGGGCCCTCGCGCTTGCCGGGCAGGCGCTTAAGCCGCTGAGCCATCTCACCGGCCCCTAGATGTGGTCTTTCTGAAAAGAAGGCTTTGTGCATTTCACATCGGTGCTGGCGTTTTGGTGCTGACGAGAGAGTGTTCTTCCAGGTGCACATCATCCTCAGATTTCATACTGGCTTCTGTGCCTCTTCCTTCTTGCTTTTTAAGAAGACGCTCACTTCCATTTTTGTTTGCCCCTTTTTTGGGCCACACATTCTTAGAGCCGTGGCCTCACCTTTTCCCTATAGCACTGTCCCCCAATCTTTGCCCTGGCTTCTCTGAACTCTGCGTTGCAGGTGTCCAGGGCCATTGGCCGGCCCGGTAAGCAGGCCAGGCCCTCCCTCGTAGTGAGGACCAGCCCTGGCAGATCTGCTCACATCCTCCTGGGGCAACCCACTCTTCCTTCTCCCCAGCCAGGTCCTTCTTCTGGGCCAGAATTAAGTTCCAAGAAACTGTTGGCCTCCCCTGCCCTCTATCTGTTAAGAGGCTTATAGTCACTGAAGGCCACCAAGCATGGGACAGGAGTTTCCCTTCTTGTGGCAGAGCTCTTATACCCACAGCAGATCACCCCACCTTGGCCCACTACTGCTACTCTGTTTTCACAAGGGATGGCTCTCCCCTGGGAGGAAGAAGACTAACAGTGCCTGTGTTCCCAAGGTGTGCAGTCCCATCACTGGGATTTCTCCACCACTCGGGACTCATTCCAATTTGTGTCTGATGGTCTCATTGGCCCCGAATGACTTGGCAAGACTGGATAGGTTTGGGTGGGTGATGTTGAGGACTGGGGATAGGCTCCTCTCTGACACATCTGGAACACAACTCACCTGTCATCTGTGTCCCTTTACCTCCTTCAACAGATGCTTCTTAGGGCCCCGACTCCTGTGTTTTCCTACTGAGATGGTGCCAACACTATGGTTAGTAGACTGTTACGACAATGCCGTTTTTAAGGATATGCCATGTTCCAGGCATGATTCTAAGAACTTTATTTATGTTAACTAATTTTATTCTCATAACAGCTCTATAAGGTGGGAATTATTGCTTTCTCTTTACAGATAAAGAAACCAAGGCTTGGAACATAAAGCCATTGGTCTTGGGCCATACAGCTATGAAGAAGGAGAGATGGGTGCCAAATGCAGGGATATCTCTGTGACTTTTTTTTCCCTGTAGTACTGGAGGTGGAAACCAGGGCCTTCACGCTGAGCTACACTCTCAGCCCTTTTTTATTTTTTATTTTGAGACGGGGTCTCCCTCAGTGGCTAAATTGCCCATGCAGGGCTTGAACTTGTAATCCTCCTGCCTCAGCCTCCAAGAGTGCTGGGATTACAGGTGTGTACCACTGTTCATGGCGTGTCTTAGGATCCTGTGCTGCTGCTTTTGGGAGTGACTGTGGGCTCCCCTCACTGGGAAGGAGAATGAGAGCTGCTGGTTCTGAGGTGAGCTGATCAGGGAGTACCACGGACAGCATGTGCCCTTCCTTTGTTCCTGGATTCTGTGACACTGACAGGGATGCTTCCTCAGTCTTTTAGAGCCTCTGTAGTCTTATATACCGTGGTAAGAACTCTAGGGCTCACCAAGGTTGGGTTTTAAGATCTTGAGAGGCCTTAGCTCTCCACAGACCATACAGCCCTGCTTACCCCCCCACAGCCATATACTGTATAATTAAAATTAAAAACAATACCAACTCATAAAATACATGTAAGTAAGTTTTGATTTCCCCCGAGATAGTAATTTGATGCTTGAAAAAATGTATTACATTCTTTCAGAATGGTGTTCTCTCTCTCACAGCTGGTACGTTGGTTCCTTAACTGCAGATTGTCAGGTCCAGAGTTGATGTCCCCACGTGTCACTGTCTTCACTTTACTGGCACAGTGCTGTATCCTCACCTCCTCTCTGGTGCTGCTTTTTTGCTGAACTTCTTCCTCCTGAACCCTGCACTCCCCTCCCCTGGTCTGCTTACTCACTAACCTGCCAACATGTAGGGCTGGTAATGAACTACCACGTAAACCACTCCTCTAAGCCTTGCTACCCAAAGTGTGGTTAAGGTAGCAGCCCTGCCTGGTATTACTTGGGAATTTATTGCAAAAGCAGGATTCCAGGCCTCACCTCAGACTTAATCAGAGTCCATAGTTTACTTAACACCTCCTCCAGGTATTTCACATACATATTTAAAGTTGCCATTCTGAGATGGTGGTTCTCAAAGTGTAGCCCCTGGACCAGCAGCATCAGTAGCCTCTGGGAACTTATTAGAAATGTAAACTTCCAGTCAGGCATGGCTGTGCAAGCCTGTTATCCCAGCCCTCCCCAGGAGGATCAAAGTGAGTTCTAGGCCAACTTGGGCTACATGGTGAGTTCAAGGCCAGCCTGAGCTACAGAGTGAGACCCTGTCTCAAAAAAAAAAAAAAAAAAAAAAAGTAAAGTAAAGAAATGTAAATTCCCATGGCTGCTTTTATACCTCAGCTTGGTGGTAGAGAACTTGCCTAGCATGTGCTGTGTTTGTCCATCCTCAGCACTGCAATTTAAAAGAAAAAAAAAATAGCATCATATGGATTCTAATGCACTGGGAAATTGGTTTATTAAGAAATTGCTTTGGGCTGGGGATGCAGCTCAGTGGTAGAGCACTTGGCTAGTGTGCCTGAGGCCCTGGGTTCCATCCTCAGCACTAGCCAGCATCACAAAGAAAGAAAAAAGAAAAGAAATGCAAATTCTCAGACTCCTCCCACCTTGTCCTACCTAATCAGAAGTTCTAAGGGTGTGGCTCAGCAATCAGTTTTAATAATCTCTCTAGGGGATTTTGATGGGCTCAGAGTTTGATGGGCTCTAAGATACACCAAGCAAGCACCTCTCCCAGGAAAGTCTCAGACCCCACTTCCACTCAGATGGATGACATCAGGCCCATTGAAAGTGTTGAGAGGGGTCCTGGACTTCTGCCCTGATAATTGTGTAGACCTCTGCAGCAGTCTCTGGGATATAGTGCCAGAAACTGGGGAGATTTTAGTAGTCTGTCCTTTATTGAGCACCTACTATGTGCTAGGGAGGGCCAGACATATTCACAGACACTTCTTCATCTAATCTATAGGCCGTCTGTGGGCTAAGAGTTAGTCTCACCAACTACTTTAAAGGCGAGGAATCAGGCTCAGAGAGGTCAAGTGAGAAATGGAGGATTTATGCCAGACCTGTCAGAATCCAAGCCCAGTGCCTTTCACAGAACTTCTGCTGTCCAAGCTGTGGTGCTCCGGAAACAGTGAGAGTTCTCATTACATGCCACACACTGTTCTAAATGCTTTGGTAATACTAAGTAATTTAATGCCACAACAATTCCATTTTATTGAGGACATCAAGACAGAGATGTTGATTTACCTGCCCAAGGTTTCTTCCCTAATCAATGGCAGAGTTGGGATTCTAACCCAGGTAGAGTGGCACCAAGGCCTTGCCTACAAAACAGAGTTTATTTGCTGTCCCTTTAGATGCCCCACACAAGTCAGATAACAGGAACAACAGGGGGAGTTTGCTGCCTTTCTATATCAGTCAGGTGCTTTGGGTTTTACTCTCTTGTCCAGCTCAGCTATGTAATGCTCACCCCTCCCCTCCCCGTCCCTCTCCTCCCCTTCCAAGCAGCATGAGCCTGGGCTTTGGAGCTCTCTCCTGTTCAGTCCTGGGCTTCTCTAACCCCATTCTATAGTCCCCTGGGGTTCCATGTGGCAGTCATCCTCACCTCAGGCTGGTTCTCTGGGTTTCTTGAACAGCACCCCGATGGTCAGCCTGGGTCCCTCCATCAGCCAGGAAGGCAGGAAATGGGACTCATGTAGGCCCTGGAGGCCCCAGGGCTGGGGGAGGAGGGATCCAGCTGGATACCTCCTTTTGGATCCTCCCCAGCTTCCCTCTCCCAGGAGTCAGGTTTCCCAGCCCTTCCTCCATGGACTCCAATGGAACCAGTGAGGTCCCAGCCTGGCATGGGTCCTTGGCTGCCAGCTTCCTGTACTGACAGGTGGAAAGATGGGCTGCCAGACAGCTGGACAAGCTGATGGGTCAGCTGGCCCTCATCAGATGCCTCAGGGCCATGGCTCTCCTCCCGGAAGTAATGATATGCTCCCAGCTGACTGCTCTGCCGTGATTGACAGTTTCTAAAGACTTCGCAGCATGTGCTTTCAGTGAATTCTTACCACCACCAATCAGTAAGGGAGGCATGCTTATGCTAACTTTTGGAGGTGAGGAAACTAAAGAGGCTCAGGGAGGCAAATTCACTGGATGAAACACAAAGTCTTCCCTATTCTGCCCTTGCCAAGCCAGTGCTCTGCCAATGTTATCAAAAACCCAAACTCAGCTCTGTTTGGGAGATATTAGGACCAATTTCTCGGCAGATGAAATGGAGTAGCTGGTAGAGCTGAGAATTCTCCAGGACAAGAAGGTGGGAGGCCAGCAAAGCTTTATCTGGCCAGGTGCAGGGATCCAGGCAAAATTCCCAACTTGCTTGTGTCTCTTGGTTCTGATCTGATGGGAAGAGTGTGAACGATCAAGCCGTGGTAGTCGTATTCCCAGAGGTGGATCTCATCTCTTGGTGGTCCTGTCCCTCACCTGTCACTGACACCTGCAGTGGCTACTCCAAGGACAAGGATTCTCTCAGACACCACCCAGACCCTCATCCTTATCTGCCAGGTCTGGTCTTACCTTGTCACCACCCTGGCTGTACTCTGTGGAAACCTGCTCTATTGGAAACAAAGTCACCAGTTTCTCTTTTCCTAAGAAGCGTCCTCCCTGTAGCCCAAGATGAGAACTGGAATCTGGAGTCTTCCTTTCACAATGCATGCCAATAGATGCTCTGTGCTTGTTTGCCTGTGCCCAGCTTGGCTCCATGTCCATGTCCAATGACACCTCTTCTAGAGAAAGTCACGCTACTGACTTGAAGCTCCCTCCCCATTCTCAACCCCACTGCCCTCCAGAACATGGGCCACCTTCTCCAGTCCCTGTAGCACCATGCTGTAGATCTCTCTTTCCAGCTGCTATCTTCCTCACTGGCTTCAGCATCCTCCTGGATGTCCCCTAAGCCTGGCCCTCACTTATACAGTGACCTCCATGACTTACATATTCTCTGTATGGGAGCTCCTCACTGGCTTGGCCAGATCGTGAGTCATGACATGGGATGGCTTTGGCACTATGATTTTTTAGTCCTCAGCTCCCGCCCCCATCCTTTAGGCGATTGGCTCCCTCACTCTTCCTGAACCTGGTCTTAGTCTCAGTTCTTGGCACTAGACTCTGTTGAATCAATGAAACAATGAATCGATCCCACCTCTCCAGCATTCCAGTCCCTCCTCCCCACCCCAACTCCATTCTTCCAGCTCTTAGTCCTCTTCAGGTCGTCCCCACCTCCCTGTTTCATTCCACTCTAAATCCTGGCACCAACCATGACCTTCATGACCTGAAGTCACTCAAGCTTTTTGCACATTCTGCTGATCCTGCCTTCTGTTGTTGCAGCCCTGGCCAGTTAGCTGCTGGCACTTATAAGTAGGCCAGGCTCCACAGGAGGCCCTCACCTGTGTTCCAAAATCCTTTGACTCGTCTCAAGGAACCCACCATTCCATCTTCCATTTTTCTTACATTCCAGCCCCACAGCTACACCCTCCTAATATTTGGCTTTCAATTTTGCTAAGATTAAGGTTGTTCATCTCAGAATCTCTCTGTATGTCCTTTCTCCCTCCTTCTATCTTCCCTCCTCTCCTATCTCCCTCTCTCTCCCTCTCTCCCTTTTTCTTCCTAGGAAGACACGTCCACCCTCCTCTCCATACCTAACCTATAACTCCATAAATTATCCCCTTTCTTTTGTATCTCTACCTCTCCCTCTCCTTTGAGTGCTATTTCCTCCTCAGCCTACAAGGATTTGCAGCTCCCCCTCATCCTTCAAAGAAACCCTCCCTTGACCCTGCCTCCCCTTCAGTGATCGCCTTCTCTCTTTCCTTCCCTTCTCACTCAAACTTCTTGGAAGGGACTCTCACTGCTCCTTGGCCTCCCATTCTCTCTTCAGTCAACTCCATATGTACTCTTTCCCTCTTGCTTGAAATTGCTCTTTTAAAGGTCACAATGACTCCCTTATTCCCAGATGGAGTGGCCTTTTCCTCTCCTCATATCTGACCCCACCAACTGTCCCTTCCTGATTGCTGTTCTTTCCTCTCTTGGCTTCATAGTCACTCAATATTCTCATGCCGCTCTTACTGTACCATGTCCCCTTTCCTCTCTTCTCTTGCCACATAAGTGTGAGTTTTGCTCTAGTCTAACATCTGGCAATAGTAATATTTTCTCCCTGTGCTCTTTCCAGAGCAGTAATGTCCCTCTCTGGTATTCAGTCATTGTGATATGTCCTATTCTCTATTGCTAACTCTGGTTATTCTTTGGTTCCAGACCTGCTGGACATGCCCATTTTAAGTCAGACAGGGACTTCAAATTCAATACATCAATGGGAACTAACTTTTTCCCCAAAACTGGTCCCTTCTCATACTGTTCAGTTTAATAAATGGCACAACAACCCCTTCAGCTAAGAAAGGCAGAAAACTAGGCGTCATCACTGTCTCTTTCCTTCCTCTCACCCCCACATCCCATCCATCGCCAAGTCTTGTCATGTCTGCTTCCTCAGCCTCTCTCCAATCTGTCTCTTCTCTCCAGTCCCATTCTCTTTGATTCACTGAAACCTCTCATTCAACAAAAGGCAGTTGAATTCTTTGTAATAGGCAGTTGCCAGACTCAGGGGCAACCCTGGTGAATAAGGTGGTCAACGTGTCTGCCTTCATTCCGCTACCATTCTAGTGAGGGAACTAGACAAGAAACAAATACATACATGAAGAGATACACAGGGAATAAATAGATCAGCCTGTGTGTGGTGGTGCAGGCCTGTAGTCCCAGTACTCTGAGGGACTGAGACGGAAGGATTGAAAGTTAAAGCACAGCCTAGACAACTCAGCAGTCTAGTGAGACCTTGTCTCAAAATACAGGAAAGGGCTGGGGATGTAGCTCAGTGAGAAGACTCTGGGTTCAATCCCCAGTACCAAAAAAAAAAAAAAAAAAAAAAAGAAGATTGGGGTAGTAGAGAACAATAGGGGAGATGTAATTTATGTATGGATGTATAATGTGCAGGGAAGCCTTTGTAGGGAGATGTCACATAAGCTAAGACCTGTAGGCACACATTTTAGGAAGCTTGCATTTGATTCTATGCACAGTCAGACATCACTGCAAGATTTAAAGTTAGGAAAAGGAGTGGTCGGACATGCATTTTGAAAACCAGTTATGCTGATGACTGTGCAGAGATCAGACTGTAACCAGGTAAGAGAGGAAGCAGGGACAAGACTGAGGAAGCCCACACAGCTGTCCCTGAGAGAGAAGGTGGCAACGGTCCTGCAGGCACAGAGAGATGGATGGATGGGATCTCCTCAAGGTAGAACAACACAGCCTGCAGATCAGTTGAACGTGAGGAGTGAGGGGAAGGAAAGAATCAGTGATGGTTCCTGGGCTTTAGCTTGAGCAACTAGTAAATGGTGCCATTTACTAGGACTGGAAAATTGGGGACGAGCAGGCTTTTGGGTGAATCTATACTCCTTCTTTAGACATGTGACATTTGGACTATTGTCAAAGGATTTAAGTAGTGATATCAAAGTAGGTGGTTGGTTAAACGAGCCTGGAGATCAGAAAGGCATGTTTGGGATGGGCTTCGACGTTTGGGAGTTGCAAGTGTATCAGTGGCATTTGAAGTCATGGGAATGGCTGAGCTCCTGAGGGCAAGAGTGCCGAGAGGGGAGGAGAGAGCCCAGGATGTGTCTGTAAGGAATTCCAGCACAGAAAGGCTGCATAGATAGGGAGTGAGCTAAGGAGCCAGCAAGGTAGGAGAAAAACTAGGAGAGCATGTTGTCACAGGGATGTGAGAAGGGACTTTCTACGGAAGGAGGAGGTTGGTCAACATGGAGGAATTCTGCTGAGAAGTCAAATCAGGTAGTTGCCAATGGCCAGAGCTATCCAAATGGAATGTGCCGTGAGCCAAGCGTGGTGCTGAAGGGCTTAGCATGTGTGAACTCATTTAAGCCTCGTATCAACCCTCCAAGGTGTGTGCTATTATCATCATTTCTACTTTACAGATTAGGAAATTGAGTCTCAGAGTTTATCTGAAGGTCACACAGTTTGTTTGTGGTAGAATCGGGGTTCAAACCCAGGCAGGCTGGCTCCAAAAGCCCTGCTCTCAGCCATCATCCTGGCTCACCTCTCATAATGTCAGCTCTTAGAAGTGCCTGTTGGATTTGGCAATCCGGCAGTTGTTGGTGATGTTGACAAAAGTGGTTTGAGTGGAGAGGTGAGGGTAAAGCAAGAAAGCAGTGATTGATGGATGAATGGGAGGCAAGGAAGTGGAGATAGAGTGTAGATGGCTCTTTCAAGAAGTCTCCCTGTGAAGAAAAGCAGAGAAAAGAAGCCATAGCTGGAAGGAGATATTGGTCAAAAGAAAGGCTTGGCCTTTTTCTTTTCTTTTCTTTTCTTTCTTTCATTTCCTTTTCTTTTTTCCTTTTTCTCTCCCCTCTTCCTTCTTTTCTGGGACAGAGTCTCACTAAATTGCCTGAACTGGCCTTGAACTTGTGTTCCTCCTGGGATTATAGGTGTGCACCACCATACTGGGCTGTTTCCTTCTATTTCTTCTTTTCTCTTCCCTTTCATGTCATTTCTGTACTGACCTGTCCTGTCTTTTCCTGTCCTTTCTTGTCCTGTAAAGAGGGAAAAATACCAAACTTGTGGTTTTTGTTAAAGGGAATGAGCTGATAGAGAAGGAGCCAGGAGAAGAAGTCCAGAGAAGGTGAGAAGGGTGGGCCTGAAATACGATTTGAGATACGAGATACGAGAAAGATCCCATCTTCCATCACAATAAGAGGGAGAAGGGACTATGGGCCAGCTGGTAGTAGGACTGTAGAATGTATTGCAATAAACAGAAGTCCCCGTCTGATGGACAGCACATGCTGTCTTAACGAGATGAGGTGATCTGTAGTGAGAGGTGGGGACATAGGAAGGAGCAGAGGGCTGAGAGAGTCAAGTCCCCATCAGTTGTTTCCTGAGTGGTACAGTAGTCCCCAGCAGGCCTCCCTGCTTCTACCTCCCCCCCATCCTCTATACAGAAGCCAGACAGCCCTCCATACAAACAGTGCAAAGGCTAGCCCTGCTCCACGACCTCCAGTGACCTTCCCATGTCCTCTTCTCTGCCCGGAGCACCTTCTGCCAGACTCACCTCTGCCTGTTGAAGCCTCCTCTGGAGTTTTCCAAGTGGACCCAACTTTCCATCCAGGGAAACCAATCACTTCCCCTCCTTTGTGAGTGACAGATCTCCACACCAGACCGTGGGCCCTCTGAGAGCAGGGACCTTGTCATATTCACTTCTGTGTCCCTTCCATGCCAACACAGTGTTTGGCATATAGTAGGTGTGCAAGATGCGAGGTTTTTCGTGTCTTTCCTTTCTGTCCCCCAGTTTCCATTTTTGAACCATGTGCGGATGGGACCTGATGGTTTCTTGGCTTGGACACTTTACACTTCCACCATTAGTGAAATGATCTGACTCTTCAGGGAAGTCACTGACATTGCCCACCTGTAACCTGAGTTTCCAGGTTTCTAGATGCAAAGAGATGGCTTTCAACTGGTATGTCAGCCTCAGCCCCCATTCATTTCTCTAGCTGACAATACTTTTCACATTTGTTGGGCACTTACTGCGTATCATGCTAAGGTCTTTGCATGCATTTTTACATCAAAGCCTCCCAACAATTATAGAGGTCGGGTTTTACAAATAGAGAACTGAGGTTTGGAGAGGTTAGGTAATCTGCCCAGTGCAACACAGTTAAGTCAGTGGCAGAGTATGGTTTCTAACACGGGCCTCTCTACTTTCCGAGGTCATATTCTGGGACCCTCTGCTGGAGGCTGATCACTAACAGTGCTGTTAGCTTTGGCTGCACACGTTAGACTCATTTGAGGAGTTCACAAATTATTGTTGGCTGGATCCCACCCCCAGACACCTGACTTAGTTGGTCTCGGGTATGGCCTAGTCCTTGGGGATTTTTTCCCCTTAAGTTTCCTAGGGGATTCCATTGGGCAGGCAAGAGTGACATTTGCTGGCCTAAAGGTCCAGCTCTCAAGCCTGAAGCTCATGCTGACCTGAGCAGGCCACCTCAGTCTCACTAGGTTTGGGGGATAGGGGTATAAGTGGAGCTGGAGATAGAGTCAGGACATAGGGGTGGGTTTGACAAGGGTTGCCATAGAAAGGGTAGAATTTTTCAATAGGCTGTAGCACATGGGATGGCAGGATTCTTGGGCCCAACTTGTGTCCATTGTGACTTCCTTGCTACTCCCAGCCATACATGGAAACAAACCGTCTGACTTCCTGTCTAGCAGAGCACATCTCTTTCCTATAGGCCTGGCACTCTGTCTAAAGTCCCCACCCAAGTCTTGCCTGGGTCTGGATACTATTTCCTGCATGCTCAGGGTCTGGCTAGAATGCCGTTGTCGAATTTGGAGTTTCTAGACTTACTGCTCTGCTGCCAACAGTCACTTACCCCCTGGCCTCTTGTCATTCCTGCCGCAACGCCAAGCCTGGCCCAGGTCAGGGTCTACACTTTGCTGGATCAAGCTTCCTGCCCTGGAATCAGGTCCCAGCCCCAGTCTCCCTAGCGTTTGGCTTCCTCCTTCCCTACTAGTGCTGGTGGCTAAGGTCATAGCATGCCTTGTACACAAGCCCCTGAAATTATGTCATGATGGAGTTAAGCAACATTTTCCCAGAGGACTGAGGAGCTCTGTTGAGGGGAGTGCCAGGCTGAAGCAGTCCTATGCCTTCTGGATACTGGCCTCTGCATGTCCATGTGCCGGGGCATGGGACTGGTTGGGGAGAAAGGCTGTGAGCTCCCAGGTGGGCTAGGTGGGTGTGGAGGAATTCTCTGTCCAGCTGCACATCTTTATTCATAATACTTGATTGTTCCTGGCTAGGGAGCTGATCACTATGTGTGTGTGTGTGTGTGTGTGTGTGTGCGTGTGTGTGTGCGTGTGCACGCGCATCTGGGTGTGTGTGTCTGGGTGTGTGGGAGCGCACATTGGAGGAGCCCTGGGTGGGCAAGCAGGCAGGCAGACAGCAAACTCCCTTTTCTCCCTTCCTCTCAAACTGCAGCAGCAGTGGGGGCGGCCACGAGCCCGGGGCATCAGGCTGCTCACAGCTGGTCCCGATTTGCGGACAATGGGAACTTGCTAGCTGTGTATCCCATCGGAGCCCCAGCTCAGTTTGGGACTGCTTGAAGGCTTGCACAGGAATGTGGGCCGGAAAGACTCAGAGGGTGAGCTGTGGAAGAGGCTGCAAGACAGCCCTTCCAGAGAGGGTAGCGAAGAAATGCGGGTGAGGTCTACCCGCTGACCTTGCTGAGCTGGTGGGGGTCTCAGCACTGACCTCCAGTTTTGTAGCCTGGAGCGCTTGCAGCCTTGTCACTGGGGGAGGGGTGTCAGCTGTTACCGATACAGGGGCAGGGAATCAGCCAAAGGCACAGTCCCTGGAAATCTGGGGCTGGTAGCCAGGCCTCCCAACCCTAGGCCACACCCTTCCTGCTCTTAGACATAAATACTCCCTGTGCTGAAGCCCTTATCCCTGACCTCAGTGCCTGGGCCAGCCTGAGGCGCCACCATTCTGGTCCCCATGCCCTCTTGGCCTGACAGAGAGCATAAGAAGAGTCCAAGGGCTAACTGGACACCTGCAGTCCTGGCCCTGCTTCCCCTGAGCAGGGCCTTCCCTCATCCCATCTGCCCTGCCAGCCATGGGGCACCTGAGCTGCTCTGAGGGGATTGAGTGTGGCCTGGGCCTGATGGGGTGGGGATTACGTGGGGAAATGGAGGCGGGAGCAGTAGTAATAATAGCCTGAGGTATTAAGCATCTACTGCGTGCTAGGCACAGTGCTAAGCACTGCACACAGGATCTATGCCATCGTCACTGGCACTCTGTGGGGTAGGGATAGCCACAACCCCATCATACAGTGTAGGAAAATAAGGCCCTAAAAGGAGAGTTGACTTGCTCAAGGTCTCGTGGCTAGTGATTTGCAGAGCAGAGATTTGAATCCAGGACAGTCTGACCTCTAGATGAATGTTCTTGCTGCTAAGATGTTTGTAGGAATCCTTTGGGCTAGAAGAGCTTCTGAAAGGGCTCTGGACCCTTGCAGGAGCACAAATGCCAGTCATGAGGCAGAGTGAACTTCCCTGTCTCTCTGGGTGGCATGAGACACTATCCTTCCCTGGGGGGTGATCCTGTTTGGGGCAAGCAGGGGGAGTAGAGGTCACTATCTCGCAGCTGGGAAGGCCTGACACCGGGCAAGGAGGGATGGAGCAGATGTTCTGAGCTTACATCTTCTCATCTCCCAGGGGCCTGGCTAAAGTAGTGTGAAAGGCAAGCTTGGCACTGAGCTGGGCTCCTGCCTTGGGAGATGTGAGTTACTAAGAAACCAAGAATCCTGAGAAAGAAAGAGAGCTAGAGTTAGTTCATTAGGGATACTTGGGACCTTTGTAGAGATGCAGAGGCCTCCCTGCCCCGGGCAGCTTTGTCTGTTGCCCAAGTAATTGTCCATGAAAACAGCCTGGGCTGGTGGTGGCGGGGCACAGGCCAACAGTGGCAGGAGGGGCAGGAGACCGGCAGAGCTGAAGCCCTGGCGCTGGACCACCCCTAGATCTGAGAACAGCTCAGAGGTGGACGCGTAACCAGGCCTGACCCAGGGAGGGCACAGCCCGCGGGAGACTTGCCGCTGGGCTGGGCCACTCGTGAATACTCTGTGTCTGGACAGCACAGAGCTCCCGAATCTTCCCACCAGCCTTGCTCTGCGGGCCTGGGGATTCTCCTGTAACAAATGTGGAAACCAAGGTCCTGAGTGGCTATTAGTCCAAGGTCTCAAGTTCCTGAGGAGCTGGGCAGCCTCTGGGCCCCAGAAGGCATGCGCAGGGTCTGAGCCTAAGTGGGAACCAGCCAGAGTGCAGAAGGCAGGGCTGAATGCGGGCAGAGACGGCGCGGGCTGCCAGGCTGGAGAGCTCTGTGTGTTTGCGTATCTTTTTGTGGGCGTGTGTGTGCCTGCGCATTTCTGTGTGTGTCTCCCAGCGGCTGTTCTGCTTCCTCAGCAAGCCTTTCCCTCCCCCTTCCACTTCGGTTTTCTTTCTTCTTCTCCTTATTCCTCATTGTCGTCGTCTTTTTTTTTTTTAACAAGACTTAATTAGCGTCGAGTTCCTCCTCCCACTCCCTCTCCGCCCCCTCCCCGCCCCTGCCTTCCCTCCCTCCTCTCTCTCCTCCCAGAGGTACAGGCCAAGCGATCTGACAAATGCACTTGAGAACAAAGCGCGGGCTAATTCGGGGCCTGCTCAGGAAGCAGGAGCTGAGCTGAGATAATGGGTCTGAAATAGCCCAGCATGATTATGCTTCCTCAGCCTGTAGCCAGCCGGGTGCAGGCTCAGGCGGACAGGCGGGTGGCGGGTGGACGTGTGGGTGCCAGACGTCGCTTGCCCAGGGTAGTGAGGGCCATGCTTCAGCACCTAAGTCAGTCCTCTTCTGGCTTTCCTAGGAGCCCCTATCCTTCCCAGAGACTATCAGTCCCAAGCAGGGACCATGAAAAGGTCAGTGAGGATCAGACCTTCAACCATAGTCACCTGACGGGTTAATGGGAAAGCTGAGTCCAGAATCCAAGAGACTAAGCTCTCTGGCTTCAGTTCTTGCTTGGCCATGATGTCCCTGGCCTGGCTCGGTGAAGAGGAATTGGATGGGTGATGTGGAGCAGGGTTTGAGGCCCCCAGCCAGGCCGCTGTAGGAAGACAGAGCCTCCAGGATGGCCAGCGAGGAGGCAGCTGAGACTCTTCCAGCATGCCAAGCGAGACAGAACATTGGCATGGTGCCCATCAGAGGGATGGGTCAGATGTCACTTGGATATCCTCTGGCTTGGCCTCCTGGAGCTTGTCCAGAGCTTGATGCCAGTCAGGAGAGTGGGCCTAGGATGAATGGGAATCCCGCTCCATAAACCACTGCCCATGCCCCCTGCCCCCACTGCCATGCCTCCACCATGATGCTAGACACAGCCTGGGGACTGGCAATGAGAGCAGTCATGGACTTTTACTCCTAACCCACCTGTCAAGTTCACGGCCCTACCCAGATCCAGCACCCAGCGACCTCTGTGTGAACATGTGTCTGTTTTGCTTCAGGCATCCACTCAAGAACCATTTCTTAAGAAAAGCCAGGCTCAAAGGCCCTTAGTCTGGTTGGGGTGGCAGAGAAACAAAGATCCAGTACAGTGTGGTCTGTGTGGTGACAGTTTGAGTCCAAGAAGCCATGGGAGTTGCAAGGATGTCAGGGCAGGGTGTCAAGGAAGGCCTCACAGAGGAGGTGACATTGAATTAGGCTTAAAAGATACATAGGACTCTGCCAGGGTAAACATCGAAAGTGGCCAGAGATTTGCTCCCTTCAAGGCACAAGGGAGCTGGAATATGAAAACAGTAAATAAATGTTGTCTGCTGATCTACTTGGTTATTTGCAAACTTAGGGTCCTGGGGCTATAAGGAGACAGAGGAACGGGAGCTGCCAAGCTGGGAAGATGGGCCAGACTTGTGCACAGACCTGATCCCCTACCTCCCACTGGCTCCACAAGTGGCAGTGATCAGACCTAAGGCAGGACCGTCACCCTCAGACCAGCAGCACTGACCTCCCTCTCCTTTTATCAGTCTTCGGCCCTAGGTATACTGATGCAAGCTGAACCTCAGCCCTGGCCTCTTGTTCTCCAAACAGAACCCCTGCTCTACTCCTCTGGTTTTCATTGCAAACTTCCTGTCTGCCCTCATTGCTCCCACCTACCCTCAGCCCTGGCCCTGCTCTCTAACCACGGGAATCCAGAGAAGGATGGCCCTTACCATCTGCACATGTGCTCAGATGCAGCCCACCACAGAGGAGATCACTTTCCTTTGGTGCTTTGCTACCTCCTGAGCTGTTACAGGGCTTACTAGAACCTTCCTGGCTTTTCTTGCAGCGCTCTAACTGAAACCCACTCCAGACTATCTGAACATGCCTTCCAAAGCTCAGTACGTCTCCCAGGGCCACCAAGGATACTGGATCAGGTTGTGAACTGCACAAGGGTGTCTGGCCAAGGGTGTGAGTAGGGGCTGAAATCCAGCCCACATTTTGCTTCCTAATCTTGCGCACACCAGTATATATCGCCTCTGCCTGCAGAGGATGCCCTTTTGGAATTAGCGCAAAGGTGCTGAGTGATTGGGTGGGGCCCTGCCCCCTCCCCCCATCCCCACCACAGGGCCCGAGAGGAAGGGGACTGGGGATGAACTCTACAAGGCCCTCTCAGCTGAGAAAACTGGGCTCGTGAACTACAACACATATCTGGTGAGTGGAGCCAGCTCCGGGACAGAGGCTGTTCCGGGCTGTGCAAAGGGACTGCGTGTGAGGATTAGTGAGAGGAAATGAAAATTGGGGATGGCTCTCAGGGGAATTGACTACAGATGATGTCAGAGAGGAGGCTGCCTCCTGGACAGCAAGGGACCCGAATGGCTGTGGGGGTGGGGAGCAGGGAGGTGTGGGAAGGAAAGGCTATCTCCACTATCCCCAGCAGCCAGGCAAGCAGGTACCTTCACGCCCCAGAGGCCCACCAGGCTCTCTGACCCCAAGCCGCCTGCTGGCTGTCCCCGAGGTGCCTGGGGAGCAGAGGAGGCACATTCCTGTGAAGGGACTTGGGATGGAGACTGGGAGGGGAAAAGCATCAGGACAGCTCTGGCCTCCTGACTGCACACGTCCCAGCTAGCTGAAGTTGCACCTCCGGACGGGTCTGCCCTGGAGTCCCCCAGCTACTTTGTAAGGCGGAGGTTATTATTCCTTCTTTACAGATGAGGAAACTGAGGCTCAGGGAGCTAAGCAGTGAGCTCTTTAAGGTCACTTAGCTAGTCAGTTGCAGAGCCTATATTTGAACTTCCTTCCACTCAACCCTAAAGCCCAGGCTTTTCCCACTCCACCCACTTCCACCATGAACACACCCAAGGGCCAGGTGTTACCTATTAATGACTTCAAAACCTCAGAACCTTCTGGTTTGGAATGGTTAACTCCATTTTCCAGATGAGGAACAGTGAGACCGTACGCAGCTGGGAATTAGCACTGTCACTAATAGCAGCTTTGGGGGTGTGTAGGGGGGGATGTAGAGAGAAAGAAGGGGAAAAGTGTGCGTGTTTACATTATGGAGTCCCAGGACGTGCCAGCTGGGTAGAGGAGAGAACATGAAGCCCCAGCTGGAAGAGGCTTTGGCTTGGGTGTGGAGGGTGGCTAGTATGTGGTTGTGGTGTGGCTAGAAGAGGGTACCATGGAGAAGGGCAGGCTCTCTTTAGCAAGATTTTTCCCTGAGTTAGAAAAGAGCTCTTTCTTCTTTTTCAGGGAGGCTGGGTTTTCCAAGGCACTGCCACTGCCTGCCCCTGCTATGGGGGCTCTGCTGCTCCCAGGTCCCCCGCTGGAGCCCCCAGCCCTGCTCCCTAATTCCAGCGGAGCAGGCACCGTGCCCGCATGCCCAATTGATTCTCCCAGCACACACAGGTAATTCATCTCAGCTTCGCTTCCAGGCCCCCACCCCCAGATCTTCGGCCTTTCCAGCAGCCAGAGGCCAGCTCACCCCACCCATATCGCCGGCCAGCTGCAGCCCCTCATTTCCCAGGGAAGAGAGAACTAATAAAGGACAGTCTCTGAGCTGTAGCACCCCCCATTCCATTCTTGCCACAGCCGCCCCATAAAACAAAGGGGAGAGATATAAGGGAGCAAATGTGAGTGTGGGTAGAATTTCCAGCGATGAGAGGAGTGCAGATGGGTGGCTGGAGGCAGGACTGAGACAAGAGTACTGAGGCTGGGGCCCAGTCAGAGATAGAAAGTCCCTGGTCACAGCCACTTGGGCCCCTTCACCAGCTCCTCAGGCAAGGCCAAGGACCATATGGGTAAGAAACAGAGGGTAGTGAATATGATGGTTAAAGAATGCCAGGTGTGCCAAGATGGCAGGCTTGGTGTGGGCCCTGAGATTGCATAGTCCTTAGGGTGTCTTTTCTGGCTTTCCCTTCCCGGATCCCTCCACAAGCCCAGCAGGAGAGCAGAAGCCCAAGTCTCCAAGCTCTGCTCAACCTCGGACCTGCTAAGTGACCTTGATCTGACTACTGTACCCTTCTCTCCAGGCCTCAGTCTCCTCTGCTGCAGAATGGGTTCCAAGCACTCTGCCTGACAGACACTGCAAATGTATGACTCAGGACCAAGATGTGCTGTGGGCTGTCCTCTGTGGAGCATGTAGGAAGCCCCCTTATTCCTTTCCTCTTGGGCCTGGCAGGGCCCTCAGGAGAAGACAGGATCTTCCAGTGGTATGGGCCAGGTGCACTAGGATGGCAGTGAGTCTGAGCTCCACAGAGGTATGCCCTCTCCCATTCTGCACGGGAAATGGAAGGGACAAACCTGAGCCTCTAAAGCTTTCTTTTTCCTCCTTACGGGGCTTCTGATATAACACCAGTTCATTTATTCAATTTAACAGTTATTTATTGGGTACCTTCTGTGTGCTGGGCACTGTTGGAGGCACTTCAGATAGAGCAGGGAGAAAAACGCAAGAATGCCTGCCTCATGGTGCCGACATCCTGGTGGGAAGAAGACATCTCCCTCTGTAAGCCACAGTTCAGGATGGGGGCAGGAAGCTAGGCCAGGGGACCTCTCCTCCTGGCATTGCTCTCAAAGAGGAGCCCCGTGCCCTTCTACCACAAAAACCTGGGAGCCAGCACACGGCCAGTGTGGGCCAAGTTCAGAATTTAAGGGGGGGGGAGAATTTAAGGGGAGAATACAATGACCAATCCCTGGATCTGGGTTCTGGAGGGAGAGCCGGCCACTTCCTGGAGTAGGAACACCCTCCTACCCTGACCACTGGGCCCCACCTGCTTGGAGTAGAGATGCTGCCTTGTGAGTATGGCCTGAGCTGGTGCTGGTGGAGGCTGCTTGGCCAATACCAACCTTCCTGGTCGCAGAGTGCCTGGGCTGCCTGGGCCCCTGGTGCCTGCAGGAATGGCAAGAGGGGCTGTGAATGAGGGCTTGGGTGATCCAATTTAATCCCCTGCCCTGCCTGCCATGAACTTCCCAGTAGATGTGGGCATGAGATAGACTCTTTTCCTCAGGAAGATGTCATTGTGAGGGAGTGCTTTGGAGCAGGGAGCTCTAGCTCTAATTCTGGCTCTCCCGGGAGGAATATTAGCGCTTCTTAGCACCTGTCTTCACGTTTCCCCCAGGGCCTTGCTCACAGTGAGGCTTCAGTGGTTGTGGACTGAGTCTTCACATCAGGGAGCACCCTCCCTGCCTCTTCGCCCAGTGCACCCAGGGTTCAGGGAGCAAAGCTGGGGTGGGGACAGTTCAGAACAGTTGGTGTTTGCTCAGTGGTTTTCAGCCTTTTCCTGGATCTGTAACTGCCTGACTATATGTCCTGGGCCAGCCCTTTATCTTCTGAAGCTCAGGACCTTGTCTATAAAGCGTGAAGTCACTGCCACTCTGCCTGTCTTGGAGGTTTCTAGTGAGGAATACCCTTGGCCAATGGCAAAGTGTTGGGAAGCAGGTGGATCAGGCTCCCAGGCCCACAGGACCCATGGAAAGCCAGGATCATTCCTTCTTCCCAGCAGGTTTACTGGGTTAGATATTCCCAGGACCAGACTCAGGAAGGGGAGGGAGGCTTACCAAGAAGAGCCAGGCCTGGTGCCTCCAGCCCCGGACCCACCCTGCCTTGGTTCATCTTGGCCCCCAGACACAGTCTGGGGCTCCGAAAGTGTCACCTGAGCCTGTTCCGGATGCCCCTTCTCACTCCAGGGAGGTGTGAGGTGAGAATCAGTTTCAGCATTCACAGGGCAGAGGGAAATTCTGAGAGGGTACAAGATGCAGAAAACAGGAGAGAGGAATCCACAGGGAGAGAGGCAGAAAGTGCCTCGGAACAAGTGGAGAGAAACAGAAGAACAGGTAGGGAGCAAGAGAAGCAGAGGAAGCCAAGTCAGAGGGACCGAGGGAGATGGGCAAGACTGGCACTGTGTGTGTGTGTGTGTGTGTGTGTATGTCTGTGTGTCTGTGTGTCTGTGTGTGTGTGTGTGTGTGTGAGAGAGAGAGAGAGAGAGAGAGAGAGAGAGAGACTGTAGACCAAAGGCAGCAAGCTGTGAAGCTTTGAAGACAGTTTTCCCTCTGCTGCCTTCTGTGAAGGTAGAGAAAAGTGCAGGGCTGGGCTGTGCAGAGCCGAGGCCCTTGACATCTGGGAGTTAGGTGTGGTGAGCACCCCAAAGTTCCCAATTCCCCCAGCCAAGAGAAGCCCCTGGGATATGTTGCTGCAGCCCCCTGCAGCTTCTGAGGTGGAGGCTGAGAGTGTGCTGGAAGGCCCTAGGGGCAGGTGGAGGGGGTGGCCTGGTTGATTTTGAACCTGAGTTTGGGCCTTTCCTTTTGGAGGCCTCGGTAGACCTTCTGTATAATGGGTGTGGCTGAGGAGTGTGGGCCAGAGTTGGATTTAATAATCTTCTAGCTCAAATGTTCTAGGATTCTCAGAGCCTGAGAATTATCAGGCTCTGTGGAGAAGGCTAAGGAGTTGATTCTCGGTTTCCTGAGGGTGATATCCAGGGGTGTCTGGAAGGGGGATATAAAACAGCTCTGAAGAAGGAGCACTTCGTTCTGAGTATTGGGAGGCTCTCTGGGGTCCCAGGGCTAGAGGAGGATGGAGCTTGCCTGTAGGAAGGGGTCTGCAGGATTAATTTCAGGAACCCCCCCCAAATCTGCTTCCAGGCTTTTTTAAGGGTTGCTGGATATGGCTTGGGTACCCCAGAGACTGTGCAGTCCCCAGACAACCTGGAGTTTCTTCTAGGCCTAGGACCCAGCAGCAGTGGGTCACAGCTAGGCCCCTTGCTCTTGTCTCCCCTGATCAATCACTTGTCCTAGAAATTGTGATGTCAGTCAACACGGTCCAGGAAGATAGTCAGGCCTGGCATTGACTACCAGGAGTGGGCCATCTGGGGAGAGGCTGACGGCTGCCCCTGAACTCTATTGTCTTGCCACACTACTGGAGTGGGGGCCTACAGGGATGACCCAGTCACTGCCTCAAGTGCTGAGGACTTGAAGTGTAACAACAAAGGTGATGGAGCACCTTCCTGACTGGGGGGCTTGGGTAGTAGTATGAAGTGAGAGGAATATATCCTGGCCTCTTTAACTTGTTCTGCTCAGCCGGCAGGCCTGCCCTCCACTCTTGCCCCAGAGACGCCAGCATCTTGTCCTCAGTGGGGAGGCTGCTGTGGCCTGGCAGCAGACCTTGTCAGGGCCCAACCCAGGACATTCACTCCTCTCCAGCTCCATGGCACAGGGGTCTGACCTAGTCACATGCTCACATTTTCCAGACTGATAAATGGAGGCCACACAGAGATCATAACCACACCCTCCTCTTTCTCTGAATTTGGCAGAGGGGGTTGTTCTGGTGGAGACAAAGGCCCCACCCAGCTCATGCTTGCATCTTGGAGGCTTGGATAGAGAGAAAGATGCCAGGTTTTCCACTTCAGTTCTCCATCTCCCTCAAGGGAGCAAAAAAAATGATAAATTGCTTTGCAGCAAAGACAAAGTAATGTGATAGTGTAACACCCGCCGCAGAGGTGAGGAATTTGCAACCCAGAGGGCCTGGGTGACTTGTCCACGGTCACACAGCCGGCAGAGGCACAGCTGGAATGGAACGGCTCCAAATCTGCCAATGTCCTTGATTGGTTGGTTTCTTTCTTTTCTTTTTTTTTTTCCTTTCTCATTTTTTGATGGGGGAGGGGAAGTGATAAAAATAATGCACACTCTCTGTAGAAGATTAGAAAACCACAGAAAATATTACTAAGAACATAGAACCTATAATCCCACTAGCCAGAGAAAACCACCATTAACTTTTTGGCACCTTTCTTTCTAGTCATTATTTTCTCTCTACACGCAAACACCCAGCCACTCCCCCCACCCATCCAACCCATCCATACATCCTTTTTTACATGAGATCATAGTGACCACTCTGTTGTGAATTTTTATTGTGATAAAAAAACACATACGAGATCTGGCTCATAACATTTCAAGTGTACAAAATAGTGTTGTTAACTACAAGCACAACATTGGACAGTAGGTCTCTAGAATTTTCCATTTTACATGACTGAAACTCTACCCCCACTGCACAGCAGTGCTCTTATGTCCCCTCCCCTCAGCCCCCAGTAGCCACCATTCTCTCTGCTTCTATGAGTTTATTTCAGAGACTTTACATAAGTGCAATCATGTAATTGTTGTCCCGGCTCTGGCTCATTTTACTTAACATAATGTCCTCAAGGTTCATCCATATGACAGGATTTTCCTCTCTTGTGAGGCTGAATAATATTCCTCATATATACATATATATTTTTTCTTTATCCATCCATCCACTGATGGTTAGCTATTTTCTAACTCTTAGCTATTATGAAAAGTGTTGCTATGAACATGGGCATACAAATATCGCTTTCAGATCGTGATTTCAATTCCTTTGAAGAAATATTGAGAAATGTGATTGAAGGATCACATGCTGCTTCCACTGTTACTTTTTTGAGGAAACTCCATAGTGTTTTCTATAGTGGACGCACCATTTTCCATTCCCGCTAACAGCGTGTATGGCATTCCTTGTCTCCACATCCTTGGCAGCACTCGTTATCTTTCAATTTTTTGAGGATTGCCATCCTAACAAATGTGAGAGGTAGTTCCTGTAGCTTTGACTTACAGAGTTCTGGTGATGAGGGAGGCCAAGCACCTGTTCACATACCCATGAGCCATTTGGATGTCTTCTTTGCGCACTTCTGCTGTGTACCCCGAGGTTCCCACGTGTCACTGTACTACCAACATTTCTCCATATCATAAAATATTTTCTTTTTTATTTTAAAGAGAAAAAAACAATAAAACAGTGATACAGAATTTCAAAACAAGGTAATAGGAAATTAACAATGGTTGATATATTGCTCATTGTTATCTTAAAAATATTTGCTCAGATTATAAGATATAGGCATGAAAAATTGATCAAACAATATAAGCACAAACCATTCTTTTCAATGAACTAATAGAAATTAGTAGTATAATTATCTTAGTTATCATATTTATAGCTGAGTAGTACTCCATTGTATAAAAATGCCACATCCTTTTTATCCATTGATTGGTTGATCGGCATTTGGGTTGTTTCCAAGATTTAGCTATTACAAATTGTGCTGCTATAAACATGGGTTCACATATATCGCTGTGGTACGATGTTTTTAATTCTTCTGGGAAGATACCCAAAAGGGGAATAGCTGGGTCAAATGGGACCTCCAACCCTAGTTTTTTGAGGAAGCTCCACACTGATTTCCACAGTGGTTGCACCAGTCTACACTCCCACCAAGAGTGGAGAAGGGTTCCTTTTTCCCCACAGTCCCTCTAGCATCTGTTATTGGTTGATTTCTTGATGATAGCCATTCTTTCTGGGGTGAGATGGAATCTCAGCATTGTTTTAATTTGCATTTCTCAAATGACCAATGATGTTGAACATTTTTTTCGTATATTTATTTGCCATTTCATCAGATATTTTCGGCACTGCCCTTCCTTCACCCTGGAGGGAGAAACCTGAATTTGGTGAGCCTTAAAGCCTGTCAGGCCTCTGTCAGTGCTTGACATGGCAGCAGGTCACCTGGGCTGGCAGGGGTAGAGGTGGGAATAAATTGGAACAGGCCTGGAAGCACTACAGCGTAAGCTGGGAGGATAAACTTTGGTGGCAGATAATGCTATGTTCAAATGCAGATTTTGCCACTTCCTGGCTTTCAGGCACTGGGCCAGTGAGTTTCCACATCTGTAAAATGGACATAAATGTTGCAGTCTACTTCATGGCCCTTTTGTATCACCTCACTCACTCATGCTTGCCAGGACTTGAGCCACAGGGAGTCCCCCATAAATGCTAGCTCTTCTTACTGTGGGAATATCAGGAGGCCTAGCAAGATCTTTCCCCTCTCTCTTAGTTTCTTCATCTGTACTATGGAATATTGTAGTGGATGTCATCTTTCAGCTCTTATTTTCTTGATATCTCAATGAATAGAGGCGGAAGGAAGGCAAGTGCTATGCACTGAATCTCTTTGTCCCCCCGTGCCTCCAAATTTGTATGTTGAAACCCAAATCCATCATATAATGGCATTTGGGGGTAGGGTCTGTGGCAGGTGATTAGATCATGAGAGTGGGGCCCTCATAACAGGATTAGTGCCCTTATAAGAAGAGACATCAGAGAGCTGGCTTTCTCTCTCCGCTCCATGTGAGGACACAGGAAGAGAGCCATTGCAAACCCTGAAGTAGGAACTTCACCAGACACCAGATCTCTCAGCACCGTGATCTTGGACTTCCCACCCTCCAGAACCATGAGAAATAAATGTCTGTCACTGAAGTTACCCACTCTATGCTATTCTGTTCCAGCAGCCCTAATGGAGGAGCCACCAGCTCCTCTTCCAACCGCTGTTGCTGGGTGGCAGGCAGTCTTGCCGCCAGTGGACCCCCTCCTCTCTGAGGTGGAGGACCACATAGGCTCTCATCTAGTCCTGGATTGGTGGGGCCTCTGGCCAGAGCACTGTTCCAAAAGAGCCCTACTATAGGCCTGGGCTGCACCCATCCACACCCTGAGAAATGTGAGCATTTGAGTTTGGCACCTATTGGGAGAGTAACAGAGAGGAGTAGGTTAAGCCTCTGGAGGCTGGGATTGAGCAGAACTGGGCTGGCCTTGCTCTGGCTCAGAACCAGTGCCCAGATTGGCTTTATAAAGACAGAGACTACAGCTAATGTGTCTTCCCGCCAATTCTCCTCCCATGTTATAGATGGTAAGACTGAGTTCAGAGAGGGCAAGCCATTACTCGAGGTCACACAGCTAGTCAGTAACAGGCTGCAAAGGATAACCATAGCCCCTTCAAGCAATGGGGTCACAATCCTTGATGCCACCTGCCAGATCTTTTCTATTGTAACCCCACCCATGAAGATCAATCCTTGAGACCAGCTCTTCCTCAGCCTGCAGGAGGAACTTAACTATGAGAGGGCACTTGGAAAATGTTGAATCCAGTTCTTCTCCTTGTGCAGGTGAAGACACTGAGGCCGGGAGAGAAGAATCAATTCTCACTGCCCATTACTTCTATGACACCAGGTAGGATGTGAAGGTCCATTCTGCTCTAGCTTCTCTGGAGATTATGAGTAGGTAGAACCAGAAGATACTGAGGATGTAGGTTAGGTAAGAAGAAGAACTTCCCGGCAAGGCCCTGAACTTATGGAACCTTAGAGTGTCAGAGGAGAAAGGAACCATGGGAAGTGATTCTAAGCTGCATGTTTGAAAATTATTTTAGACAGTGCATAACTGAAACTTAGGTAGGGAGCCCAATGCCAGTACCTCTGACAAATGAACCCGCAAAACCCCTGGAGCTGCAGCTCTGGTTTAAGGTCCCACAAGGAAGCACTGATTGGCCAGTTTGGGTGTCCCTCCTAGAACACTCTGCCTTTCAGTTGATCCCCTTTGGCCTCCCTCTGCCAACATGCAAGCTCTCTGTGGACTCTGTCTTAGTTTTTCTTGAATCTTTCCCCATGCCCTTCAGATTTAACACCAGGGCCACAGCTCTGTATGGTGGCAGGCAGGGATGGGGGGACAGTGGCACAGCAGCCGGTAGGGCCATGGCCCAAGGCCCTGGCAACTACGGCCATCCATATATAGATACTGGGATAGGTCTACCTCCAGTGGCAGTGACATGGGGCCTCCTTTACTATGCAACTCCATTGTCCTTAGGCCACAAGATGCACTAGGCGGGGGGCAGTCTGTCCATCCGGCCCCTGCTTCTGGGGCTGCAGGAAGGTGGCAACAGGAACTGCTGACATTAAAAACAAAACCTGGGGGTCAAGGTTTCTATTGCCTTCTAGGTTCACAGACCTAAGCAGGAAGCTTTTCATTTCTCACCCAAATTCATTCAGCTGCCCCTTCTTTTCTTCAGTGTGGGGATGGAACCCAGGGCCTGGTGCATGCTTGACAAGTACTTGACCATTGCACAACACCCCCAGACCTAAGCTGCCATTTTTGATCATTCTTTCTTGGAGCCCAAGAGTGGCTGGGCCTATTTCTCTAGGTAATAAGAGAGGCAGAGAAGGAGAATTAGGTTCATAAATTGATCACCTACTATGTGCCAGGCATCAGCTAGGCTAGGTGTTTCTCCCCCATCCTTTTACTGAATCCTTAACCTTGGGGCCCCTGGGACCCCCAGCAGACCCAAGCCCCTCCATTCCCCTTCTGTAAGGTCTCAGACCCTGCAAGCTATGTGAAAGAAAGGGGACTAGGAGGGACAGGCCTGGAGGACCCAGAGAGCTGCCCCCAGCCCCAGGAGCTCCTTGCTTGGCCCCCTGCCAAGGAGGGTTGTGGCTCTGGACAGACAGCCCTTCTGGGAATAGAGAGAAATTCGTTAGTGGATGCGTAAGCCCCAAACTGATTAACCATTTATACTCTGGGCTCAAACGGCCGGTGGTTTAGGTTTACTATGACTCAGCCCAAAGGCAACCCAGTTCCACCCCTCCCTCATTTTCTCCTTTCCCTCGGGTCCACTCAACCTGACTCATCCTAGGCCTTTCTTTTAATCCCCACAGCCCAGGCCAGTTCCCAGGAGGGGACATGATGGGGACAGTCATGGCAGGGAATGATGGGTGGCAGGGTGCCACGATTACCTCCTGAACAGCAGACTCATGTTTTAATCCGAGCTTTGTTCGTTTCAGGGACCAAAGAGGACTTCATTTCCATTTGGAGGCAGGGCAGGAGGAAAGAGAGCTGGTGCTGCAGCGGGAAGTGTGGAGGATCGATATCAAGGGGGACTTCCAGTGGGATCACGCTTTGCTTTCTGAGCTGGGATAAATGCACTGCTGGGCTGTGGGAAAGGGGCTGGGATGGAAATGGCACCAGCTGGGCCTGTAGCCAATGGGAACTTCTCCACAGAAGATGCCACTTAAAAATGTTATTACACCCTCAGGACTTTTAAAGTGAAGAATAAAGTAACCATGAACACACTTTAAAGTGATATTGAGAGTTCTGAAGAGAGTTCTGTGTCTTTCTCACTTCCCTCTGCCTGGGCATGGAGACATGTGGCTCCCCCAATATCCCCGCTGCACCTCCAGCCCCTTCTTTGTCCTTTGTCCTAGCCCCCTACCCATCTTGGACTCAGAGCTGAGGAGCCAGCATTAATTTCGAGGCTCCTGTGGAATGAAAACAGAAGGTGGACCTCCTCTAGGTTCTATCCCCGGAGTGGCTGCTGGGGAGAAAGAGGCTGCGGTGACACTGAGTTGCTATGTCTAATCAGCAGCCTCCCCGCTAGGCCAGGAGCATTCCTTGGTTCCATTAGCTCCTGACCAGTAGACAGGAAATTGATGGGTTGACACTCTCCCAATCCTGGAAATCGCCTTCTCCCAATACTGAGCTCTGGGGTTAGGAATACAGGTGGAAATGTCACCCAGCTTGTCCTTGTCCAGCTCTAAGGTTACTTCTTCATCCCCCACAGGGCTTTCAGGTCTCCAGGGCAGGAGACTCCAGAGTCCACCTGGCTTTCTGGGCGGTCTCACTTCCAGGAAGCCCTTCCTGTGTCTGACCTTAACTCTTCTTACTGCCTTTTCCCCCCTCGTTCTCTCCAAATAGCCAGGGGAAGCTTTCTTGTTCAATGTCGTACTGTGAATGGAGCTCAGAAGACTGGACAGTACAGGCTGGACTAGGAAGTCGAGAGGCTCAGGGTCTGCTGGTGTGAAAGCACAGGTGGTTGGCTTCTCCCTCCTGGCTGCGCTTGAGGTTCCTGCTTGAGCCCTACAGAAAAGGGCTCAGTGCAGCCTCTACCTAGCTCTGTGACCTTGAATGGAGCTTATCCTAGAGCCCTGGTCATTTCCCTCCCAGTTCAGGGTCCTGTCACTCAGTCTCTCCTGGTCCTATTAGTCCTTCCTGTTAGTCAGTTATTCAGCCAAAGGCTCTATGCCCATCCCAAAGCCAGGCTTGGTAAAGTGGAGGTAGTGCTGTTAGTAGTGCAACACACACAACCAGGCCCTACCCTTCAGGGACTCTCAGCCTGGCAGCCCTTCTGACCTCACCTCCTCCTCCACCTGGGTCAGGGGTGGGAGCTGGGGTGCTTCCAATCCAGCTGAATTGGGTAATTAAAATCTCTCCTCTACTCCTGACGGATTACCTCCGAGGTCCGTTCCAGCCCCATGATTCTATGATTCCAGCTGGGGGTATCCAATTAACCCTTGTCATGCTTGGCTGGCCTTCATGGGCTGTGGAGTGGGAAGGGGTGGGGATGAAAAGGTCTGGGGAAGGCCCATTCTCAGCACTCACCAGGACACTCCACCCCCTCCCTCTTTATTCCTCTACCCCTTCCCCTCCCTGCCATATCAGGGTGGTGGCCTGGAATGGGAGTGCCAGAGGAAGGACAGCACTCAGGGTGGATCTGGCTCTGTGGTATTGCTTCTCACTGGCCAGAGCCTGGGGAGAATTGGCAGAGTTCTGTGGCTTTGCATGGTATTGCATGGCCCTTGGTCCAGGCCTAGGCAGAATGTGTTTCCCAAAGAAAGACTTCAGGATCAAGGTAGGGTGAGGTGGGGACTTTGGAAGCAAGATGGATGCTAGAGCATGATCATCAGCTAGTAAGCAGGCCATCAAGAAGCCTGACATCTTGGACCATGTGTTGCTTCCCCACCCAGTGCCAAGGTGAGGCAGCCTCCTCCTGATAAGACTTGCTGCCTGTTCTCCAAGGGCATGGCATCTGGGTGAGGTTTGGATTCGGCTCAGGATGATGGTGGAGCTATACATGTGGCGATCGTCAGAGCAAATGTGGGCCTTAGAGACCGCCATAAACAGGTACCTTATGGGCCATTTAAAACCTTCAAAGTGTTTTCTTTGGCTCACACAGTGCCTACATAAGAAGAAATTAGCTGCTGTCATTTAAAATTCAGGAGATTTTTACATAAAAATCCAGATTTATAACTTCTAAAAGAACTCTGAAGATCTCGTAATCCTGGGCTTGCATTCACAGGGCCACAGACAGCTGGAGCTAAGTGGCAACTGTCCCCTGAGCCAGGACATACTCTTGGCTTCTTCATAGTCCCTACCTGCCTGCATTTGCTCTTCCTGGATCAAATGGGGAAATTGAGGTCGAGACAGAAAGGAGGGCACTTATCTGAGGTCACCCACCAAGGTGGGGGACAGAACCAAGACTGCAGCCCTAGCCTCCTGCCTGCCAGCAACCCCCAACTCTTTCCCTTTCACCCTCCTCCCCAGAGCTTTGCCAGAGGCCACAAGGCCCTCTGCTGCCACCATCCCCTCTGTTCTCGAGGCCTGGCAGCGTCCATGGCCAGTCTTTGTCTGGCCGCCTTCCTGCATAGCCCCTTCAGTGGCCCGGGCCCCAGCCTTGGCCCAGGCCCCCTTCGGGTGAGAGCAGAGACGCTGTGGGGCCTCCACAGCCTGGCCCCATCTCCCGCAGCTCTGAACAAGAATCTCATTAAGTGCAGGGGGTGGCCGCCGCCGGGCCTGGGGCGCCCTGACCACAGAGCTGGCTTCCTTCTGCAAACAGCCTGGCTGGGCTGGGCAGGCCCTGTGTGCGTGGAGGGGGCGCTGTGGCCGCCCCTGTCCCACCCGCCCCTCAGCCTCCCTGCTGCCTCTGGCTTCCTCCCCCTGTGCCACGACCACCCCACTCCTGTTTCTGTCTCCCCACTGCTCCTCCTGCCCCCACCCGTGTAGCTCTCCCTCTCTGCTCCTCTTCCATTTCTCTCATTTCTGCCTCTTTCTGTCTTGGTTTGTCATCTCTCATGTGGCCCTGTTCTTTGTGGTCTGGTTTCCCATCTCAGCCTCAGGTCTGGCCTGCTTTCCTCTGACTCCTTGCCCTATCGCCCTCTATCTCGGACCTCACACTCTTTCTCCCCTGTTTCCCACTCTGACTTTTCCTCAGGTCTCCTGCACTGGAGGAGGGTGGTCCCAGTCGAGTGGCCATCCCTCTCCTGCTCTGAGTGTGTTTCTGAAGCTGCTGTGAGACGCTTCTGGGGAGGTTTGCTGGGCTGGATAAACATGGCCCCAGCAGCAGGACGTGAGGAATTCTGCTGACAGAGCTTTCCTCTGGGGCTGAGGAGGGGCAGTGTGAGCCTGAGGCCAGGGGCTCCAAGGAGAGGGCAGTGGCTGTTTCCTGCCTGTTAGCAACATGGACTATGGAGTTAGGTGGAGATTCAAGACAGTCTTTGGAGGTTGGCTGTGACACCTGCTTGCAGGAACAATATGCATCTAAGCATCTAACACCAACTCTTTCATTTACTTGTTTTTTTGCAGTACCGGGGATTGAACCCTAGACCTTCACACTGAGCTACATCCTTTTTTTATTTTTTATTTTTTATTTTGAGGGAGGCTGACCTTGAACTTGCAATCCTCCTCCCTCTGCCTCCCCAGTAGCTGGGATGACAGGCCTATGGCATCACACCTAGCTTGACACCAACTCTTAGTGTGACAAATTCACCTCAGTTTTCTTGGGACTATCCTGGTGTGGGTACTGAAATTTCCACATTCTGAGAAACTCCTTAGGCCCAGGTAAACCAGGTTGGTGCGTTGGTCACCTGATCTACCTCGCCCGGCTGACCTATAGTATTGTGTGCCACGGGCTCATTTTAACCTCAAGGCAACCCTGAGACGGGTGTTAGTGTGCTCGGCACATTTTACATGTAAGAAAATGAATGGAAGCCATGAAACCGTAAAATACTCACTTTAATATCCTACCATGAGTGGCTGGTTTGAACCCCAGGTCTTTTGTTTCACTGCACTGAGTTTTTTATCTTTGTCTCAGAGACCTTCAGGAACAAACTTAGTAAACCGCCCCCTTCCCCTCATATATTTCAGCCTCAAAAGTTTCAAAGTCCTGGCATGAGGCCTTATCATTTGGGCCTTCTGCCTTAGTTCTACTGGGCTGTGGCTGGGAGTGGGGATGGGCTTGGGGAGGGGTCCTTCGTGTCACTTTCAGCCCAAGGCCTATTAGAGCTTCACTGTGGACTGCCACCTGTTGATTTTTTGGCTTTTCTGTCGGCTTTGGACAAGACCAGCTGCTGGGGGGGGTGGGGGCGCGAGGAGGGGCAGAAGCTAGAGGAATGGAATCGCTGAAGGGGGTTGTCTCCAGGGTCTTGCTGGGTTCCTGGGCTCCAGGTGGTGGGTCTGGGGAGGGCTGGCCCAACATCTGAGAGCAGTCCCTCGCTGCTGGTCAGCACCTCCGGTGTGCTGGGGTTGTGAGGAAGCGGCCACAGAGCAAACAAACAGAGCCTGTGAGGACAGGAAGCAATTACGGACCACCCGGCCTAGGCTGCTGAGCAGTCGGGGGGGGGGGGCGGGGGCAGGCTGGGCCAGGCTGGGCAGCTAGCTAGGTGCGGCCCAAGGCAAGTCCAGGGAGGCAGGAGGAATAGGTTCTAGGCTGTGGAGATTCTGAGGAGGTCATAGCAGGTGTCCCTGTCTTGGGAGAAATTGCTTGCATTTTGAAGCAACTCCAGAGAAGGGACTACCTGGTAGGCATGGGTGCTAGGTTCTTGTCAGGAAGCCCCAGTCTTAAGTCTAGCTGCTGTGTCTTCCATGCTCTCAGCCTTGGTTTTTCCATCTGTGTAATAGGGTGGTTGGAATAAATGATCTTCAACAGTCCATCCAGGACTGATTGTCCGTAATGCTATAAAGTTGCTGAGAACTAAGGATTTCTTCATTGAGAAAGGTTTCTTGAGTGCAAGCTGCATACACCCTCTGAGCTAAACAGTGGGGTTGGGAAAAGGAATTTGGAAGTTTAAGACCTAGGCTCTCTTCTTAAGGAATAATATTATCTTTAAAAATACTATGCATTGACTATTTGCATGGGCTGAATTTCCTCCCAAATCCTGTGAAGTAGGATGATTATGATCTCCATTTTATAGAGGAGGAAACTAAGACTAAGCAATGTGAGTGACTGGACTTAACTGGGCTTGTTGAGGAAGGGGAGAACCTGGATGTGACCTAGATCAGTTGTAGTCTAAAGTCGGTGACCTGACCCACAACTCTAAATTGCTTCTACCACAGATGACGAACTGTAAGTGTCACATTCTGTGTAATGGGCTTTACATACATTATGTTATTTCAGCTGCACGATAGGCTTAGGATATACTAATATTATCCCCACTTTACAGGTAAGGCGACTGAGTGTCAGAGTGAGGGTCCAGCTGCCCTCCCTCCCACACCCAATGCGCATCGGGTTGTAGCCATGCTCCCTTTTTCCCTCACCCTGTCCCGCCCTGGCTCCAACAGAAAGCCAGCAGCAGTCCTGTAGGACCTGCGAAGTGTCCTATCCTGTCACCCGCCTGGGAGGTGGGCTAGCAGGAGCTCTGTCTCCTCTCTTCTCCCTTCTGTAAAGTTTATCAAGTACCTAAGATACTCGAGGCATTGGAAAAGATTTTCTATGCATTCTTTACCCGTGGCCTGCTGTGGAGTCATTTGAGCCCTCTTTTTGCAGAAGAGCAAACTGAGACTCAGGAGCTCCCAGGGTGCCCCTAAGTGTTCTTCTCTCAAGTGCTTTCCTGACTGCTGGCGCCCAAGCTCTTTGACCCCAATTGCCTCGTTTACTCCTCACTACAACCCAGTAGGTAAATACTGTTATTATTGTCATCATCCCCATTTTCCAGATAAGGAAGTTTAGTGGTGGGGAGGTTAACTGGATTGCCTAAGGCCACACAACTGGTGAGTGACAGACCAGGATTCATACCCAAGCCCACTGGGGTGGAGCCCATGTGGACAGGTAAAAGTCCTTAAATCCTCATGGAGCATGGCCTTGACATCAAGCAAGAGGAAGTAGTTGAGGGCCTTGGTCTAGGAGGGATAGAATCCACTTTGCCTAAGACAACAATCCATCCAGCAGCAGGGAGGGGGAGTGTTGGAGGGATAGACAAGGAACAGGGAGGCCGGTGAGAAGGCTGGGGCAGCTGGACTCCCAGGGTGGGATGATGGGAGCCTGGCTGAAGCAGTGATAGCACTGTGCGCACATGGGACACAGGGACAGAGAAGGGGGACCCTTTGAATGTTAAGGCAAACCACTTAGGCTCCTCATGCTGCCCTGAGAGAAGAGTGCCCGACACTACATTGTCTGCCCAGAGGGGCATGTTTTTCCAGTTGGTGTGAGGAACCCAACCAGGGAGCTGCGGGCCCTGATTGGCTGGCTGCCTGTAACAGACTGCAGCGGGGAAGATCCCACGCTGACCTCTTCCCTCCTGCTCCCCTGGTGCCCCGCAGCTCCCTCAGAGGGGAGGCAGATGGTGACCACAGGACAAATGCCGCAGGCCCAAGTGTGCTGGGGAGGAGGAGTCTCACAGGCTTGACAGCAAGCAGTAACTACGGGTGGCTGGTGCTGCAGAGGGAGAGGGGATGAGAACTTCATTTTGGCCCTGTGCACTGAGGCATCGTGTGAACTTTCTTACAAGGAACTGTGTTTAGTTTAAAGAAAAACAGAAGTATTTTTTCATAGGAATAGACACCTCCCATTGGGGTGGATGGGAATCTCAGTTGAGATCTCAGATAGTACTTTGCGAATTGAGGGGTTGGGATCACTAATGAGTGATATTCCCACCCCCTCCCATGAAAAAGGCAAAGGCAATGTCTTAATTACTTTTTTCATTGCTGAGACAAAATACCTAACACCCACAAGCTAAAGGAGGAAAGGTTTACTTGGCTTACAGTTTGTAGAGGTTTCAGTCCATAATCCACTGTTTCCAAGGCAGGGTGGCCTGGCAGAAGGGCATTACAGAGAACAGTTCATGGTGCCCGCACGGTAGCAAAAGCAACAAGGGACCTTAACAACATCTTTCTGCCCCTTTTACCTTATCCAGACTACTTAGGGCGGGTAGCACTCACACCCTTAATCCTAGTGTTCTTGAGCCTAGCATTGCATCTGAATCAATCCCAGGGTCACACACTCTAGATCCAGCCACCTCTGAAAAGCCCTGCCTATGACTGCACGAGGCTTTGTGGGGGACATCTAGGCACGAGCCATAACAGGCAAGATGTCTGGAGCTGCCTCTTCCTAGGCTCAGAGTCCTGTCTGGCGTGGAACCTGGGAAGGAGGTGGTCAAACTCAGCTGCCCTGGGCTCCTCAGTCTTTGCCCTTATCCCATCAGCCCCCTGGGGCCAGGCAGAGGTTACACAAAAGGGATCTTTAGTTGTAGGCCTTTGCTGGGGGCCTGGGAATCAGTGACAAGCTGAATGGGATAATAAGTTGATTAAAGCTGTCCCATATGTGAGAGATCCCAGGGCAGAGGAAAGAGGCTTGGCCAGGGAGTCACATGGACAACCTGACTCCTGAGCCACAGGCTCCCTTGAAGAACCTTACGCCAGTCCTTGCCGGTCTCTAGGCCTCAGTTTCCCTACTTATATAACAAGGAGGCTGGCAGGCTTGGTCTTTTAGGACCATGCCAGCACCAGCATTCCAGGAGTCTCTAATAAAAGCTGCCCCTGTGCGTTCATCTTCTTGTCAAATTTTAATTAATGGCTGATGGAGCCAGAGCAGGCTCCAGCTGTCACTCCCCTGCTGGGAGGCGGGGAACACCCATAGGCTGCTTGAGCTGATAATCGCCACTAAGTGGCCTCTATCCCCGTATCCCCATCTCTCCTCCGCCTCAGGTCTCTCACCACTCAAAGTTTTTTGCACTACACCACACCACCTAGGATTTTAGGGCTGGAGTGAGTGTGTGTTTGTGTGTGTGTGTGATGGTGGTAAAGGGTATAGCCTTCGTCTCAGCTCTGTTACTAACTAGCTGTATGATCTTGGTTTGTAATTTAGTCTCTCTGAGCTTTGATTTCTTCTTCCATCAAACGATAATAGCATTTGGCCGCAAGTAACAGAAAACTCAACTCAAAACGGCTTCAACAATTAGCACATTAATTATCCCATAGAAGAAGTCCTAAAGAAGGGTGTTTCAGTAGTTGGTTTATTCAACATCAAGGACTTCAGTTCCTTCCATCTTTCTGCTCCACCATTCACAACTCTTGGCTTTTGTCCTCAGGCCTACCCCCTCACTGTCATAAGATAGCTGCAGCAGCTCCTAGTATCACACTGTAATTCAACAAAATCAAAAGACTGGGAGAAGTAACAACTTTGCTTTGTGTTGCCTTTTAAGAACAAAGCAGCCTTCCCCAGAACAACCCAGAATTGTGCCTCCTGCCAAGCTGAATCCAGCCATGTGGCAAAAAAGTTATAATTATTATGACTGACTTAGATCAGTACTCTCAGCCTGGGCTACACATTAGAATTTTCTGGAGTGCTTTTAAAAGATACCAGTGCCCAGACTGAACTCCCAGACCAATTTAATCTCTGGAGGTGGTGCCCAATTACCAGTATTTTAAAAAGCTCTCCAAGTGAGTCAGATATGCAGCCAGAGGTTTGGACCACTGGTGTAGACTAACCAAGACTCAGCCAGGGAGATTTCGTGGATTCCCCTAGCCAGCTGCTTCCAAACCTGGCTGCCTGTTGGAGTCTCCTGAGATCCTGGTGAAAAATAGTAATTCTGAGCCTATCCCATGGCCATGGGAGCAGAATTTTTTAGAGTAGAGCCCTCCCCCCACATGCATGCATGAGCCAACACGTGCACACACAGTTGTTAATTCTTCTGGTGGCAGCTTGTCCACCCAGCGATGTCTTGGAATGACTACTTCACATTTGTCCCTCATAGGCCTGGGAATTCACCACTAGGGGTACTTTCCTAAGTCTAGTCATCATCTCTAGTTACCCACCCACTCCCAATTAACACATGTTACACTCTCAAGCTTTCGTTTTTTGTATTTTTTACATTTTTGCAGTAGTGGGAATTGAACTCAGAACCTTCATAATGAGCTACATCCTCTGCTATTTTTAAAATTTTTTATTTTGAGACAAGGTCTCACTAAATCTCCCAGGCTAGGCTCAATCTTGTGATCTTCCTGCCTCAGCCTCCCAGGGTGCTGGGGTTATAGGCATGCACCACCATGCCTGACTTACATTCTTGGCTTTTAAGGAGAGGTAGCTAGAAAGTCACTGAGCATCTCTTGGCTTTGGTTTCCTTTTTCTTAAAATGAAGGTAATCATGCTTACCTCATTTGTAATTGCAAAGGTCCCGTGAGACAACAGAAAGCAGTTTGTCACCAGAACACGTGGAAGGGATGTTGTGAAAATATTGGTGTGCTGGGAGGCTGGAGGGCAGTGTTCCAGTCCTGTCACTCAGTCACCTTGGGCCAGCCCTCTCTGCTCTTCCAACCTTCCCTTTGAACATTTGTTATCTGTGAAAGGGTGTATGCATGCATGGGTAGAATCTTTTCTCTTTCGTGATATTCTCTCTCTCTCCCCCTGTGCGCGTGCGTGTGTGTGTGTGTGTGTGTGTGTGTGTGTGTGTGTGTACTGCGGTGCTGGGGATTAAACCTGGGGCCTCGTGCATGCTAGGCAAGTGCTCCAGTACTCAGCTCCACCCTTGGCCCCTTTTGCAGCATTCTTGGTGGCCACTAAAAGAACCTCTTCTGTAGAGGTCACTCCCCATTTGACCAAGTAGCCTGGCCATTCTTGTGGGTAGGACAGAAGTCCTCTTGTATGGCAAAGTGAGGGCAGAGGGAAAAGGTGGGACTTGGGGACTGTCCTCTCTGAAGAAAGGCTAGAGTGGGAACAGAGCTCCAGAAGGAGGTCTAGGGAAGCCCAAAATGAACAAGGAAGATCTCCAAACACCTATGTCTGGAGCCTCAGAATTTCTGCTGGGGTGGTGAGGCCCTCAGTTCACTCTCTGGCATTCCCACTGCCCCTGCTCCAGAGAAGCCTGGCTCCCTCCCTCTTTCTGCATGATCTATTAAGCGCCTACTCTGTGCTGGGTCTTGAGTGGTTTGTGAAGTGTACTGTGGCCCAGAGCCCCACACTCTGTAGCCCTCTCCAGGCCCTGGATCTCTCATTTCCCCACTTCCCTTTGCTCCACATCTGGCTCCGGGTCAAATGTGGATCTCCTTTCAGCCGGCACGCCGGAGAGCATCCATCTGTGGAGCTGGAGCCCGAGCCAGAGCAGTGCAACAAGGAGCTCATCCATCAGCTGGGCCCAGGCCGGGGCTGGAGAAGACCATGGGGTGTCAGACCACCCAGGACGAAGGCTGGAGAGGGGAGCTTCTGCACACACCGCCCGCAGCTGAGGAGCTTTGTTCTGGCCGAGACAGCCTAAGGAGAGGGAAGAGCTCAGACAGGGAGGCAGGCATTTTAAGTCTGCTCCTCAGAGTACCACCAACACTTTGTATGACCTCCAGCATGTCCCTGTCACTCTCTGGGCCTCAGTTTCTTCATCTGCAGCCTGGAGAGGTGAATTCCAATGCTAGAGTCATGGAATCTTGGGGCTGGAAGTACCTTCAGGGGCTGTCTAGTCCCAGCTCCCCTCAGGTGCCCGAGTTCTCTCTGCAGCTTCCTGCCTAGTGATCTGCTTGCACATCTCCAGTGGCCTCCTGGTTTATGTCAGCAGAGCTGTTTGTTAGAAGTTTCATCTCAAGTGGTCTTCCTGTGGCTTCCTGTGGATCCTACCTAGCTCTGTCTCCTGTGGCCACACAAGGCATCTGTAATGTGACAGTCCTTCGCAGATCTGAATCCAGAGCTTACTCAGCTCTGAATCCTGAGTTTACTCTTCTTCAGGCCAAGTGGCCCCTTCAGGTCTGACTGTTCTCACAGAGCCTGGGACCCATTACTACCCCAGATGGGGTCTTGGCAAGGCCACAATGAGCCAAAATATCACCTTGCTCCTTCCAGGCAAAATAGGAGTTCCTGCTGTTGAACCTAAGTTCTCACTGGGCTTACCCCCTAGCCCATGGGTTCCATGGGGGTGCTTTTCCAATTCCTGCCTGCTATCCCAGTGCCCAGCTCAGGGCCTGGCTCAGAGCTGAGCTGGCATCAGAGCTCATGTGTGGGAGGGCTGAGAACCAGCAGCTTGTGCTGTATGTGCGTGTGTGCGTGTGCGTGTGCTTGTGCCCTGAAGGCAGCCTGACTTGGAAAAGGGCCTGGGCTATGGAAGGGCCCAGGTCATCCCTATACACTCAGGCAGCCCTCCATGCCTTCACTTGGCACACAGTGAGGGCCTGGTGTGGAGGCCTGGTGGCACTGCCATTCCTCAGAGCCCAAGCCCCAGAGAAGCAAGTGTCTGTACATGCAGCCTCCCTGGGCTCCAGGGGGTCCTGTGTCTGGCAGTTCTATGTGCAACTTGCCAATGTTGTTTGTGTCCCTTGGTGTTGAAAGAGGCAGGAGGAGGCGTCTGTGTTCCATCTGTTGGGAAGGGTGACCTGGGGACCTGTCTGAAGCTATAGGAAATGACGCTGCCCCATCAGTCAGCAGGGGTGTTTCTGGCTGGCTAAAGGAGAGGTAGGATGGGGGCAGAGCCCTGTCACTTGACAGGGGTATTCCCAGCTGTCTGCCTGAGGAGGGGGAGGCAGCTGTCCTAGCAGGTGGCTGGGGTATCCTGGCCATGCCCCCTCTGATGTGGCTCATCTGTGCCTCTGTGTGTGTGTGTCCTCTTGCCACTCAGCTGTCATCAGCCCCAATCACCACAAGGGAAGTCAGCCTTGCCAAAGCTCAAGGTCACAGGAAGGACACTTCAATTATTCCAGTGTCATTTGTCTGGGTCCCAGCAGAGAGGACAGCCACCGGCTTCAGGGCTGGTTGGAGAGAGCACATGCCAGGGAAGGACAGGGCAAATGAAAAGAAGGAGAGGGAGGGCCATAAAGGGAACCATAGGCCATCTTGAGCAGAAAAGGCCAGCAGATCCTCTCCAAACACAGAGCCACAGACGGGGCATTTTTCACAGATGTGGTTGCTAGAGTGGCAGGGGCGAGCATGAGTTTGGGAGTCAGGCAGACCTGAGTTCTGGACCTGGTTTGCTGCTGCCTGCCTGCTTGGCCGTTTTCTCATCTGTGAGATGGCAATTTTGGGAGAAGCTTCAGGTCGGGTCCACAGTACCCACCCAGGACTTGCACAGCCCTTTCTTGTCTTCCTCTCTCTCTGAGCCTACCTGAGCCAGCCAGATGGCGGCTGGCAAGAGCTGTAAGGGAGCTGCCTCCCAGGGGCCTCTACCAGGCTTGTCTGGAGCTCGGTCCAGAGTATCTTTTCTCTTGGCTCAATTCCCTTGACTAGGAAGCTTAGTTGGTGTAGAGCAGTGATAGCAAAGCTATCGTACATTTGCCACAGCAGGCTATTTGTATCATTGAAAGCTCTAAAAGATTCACCATTACTGGTGGAGAGGAAAGGAAGGGGCCAGAGTCCCTGAGCGTGACTCCTTAGTCAGCTCTGGCTACCTCCTGGGGATTCCTGGCATTCCCTACCTGTGGGATTTTTCTAGAAACCCAGCCAGGGGCTGAAGATCTACCAACTCCAATGCCTAAAAGGCTCTTCTTCCATCCCCTCTGCAGTGGGGAGGATGAGCAATGGTTCAGATGAGGAAAGTGAGGCTCTCTCCCCGGTCACACAGCTGTAGGATTGGCACAGGATTCAAACCCACCTGACCATACCCATTGTCCCTTTAATTTTATATATCATCACCCTACTTCCTCCATCCTGCCCCCAGCATTCTAGGTCTGGGCCACAACAGACTAACTACTCATGATTTCCAAAACACTCCCTGCGTTTTCGTTTTCTCTCACCTGGCTCCTTCAGCCTGGAATGTCCCTCTCCCCACCCCCCCACACTTTGCTACTCTCATCTCCTGTCAAGAGATGCTATGCCCACAGAACAAGATGGACTCTGGAACTCATTGAGCCACATCTGCTTGGTGTTTGTAGAGGGAACCTAGGAGGGCTAGAGAGAGAACGGGGCTCACACACTCTGCTTCTCCCCCTCCCCCTCTGGCCACTGCTTCACAGTCTCCTCTTGGCCCTCCCTGTCTCCCCTTGCCTCCTCTCCCTCTCCTCCTCTCCTCTTGTCTTCTCCCCCAACCTCTTCTTTCTCTCCCTGGGGAAATTCATTTATGATCATGGCCTTAAGGATAGTATTTTTTTTTTTTTAGTCAAAAGTGTTTATTTTCCAATTGCCGGTTTTATAACTAACCAGCCAGCTACGGCTGTCTACCTTTAAAACGACAAATATTTGAATTAAGAAAACACAAAATTTACACTCTAGTCTTCTTAAGAAGAATGATACAAGCTGGGTGCCATGGTACATGCCTGTAATCCCATCTACTTGGGAGACTGAGACAGGAGAATCGTGAATTTGAAACAGCCTGAGCAACATGGCGGAACCCTGTCTCAGAAAAGAAAAATAAACAACAAAGAAGAGGGCGGAGGAGGAAGAGGAAGAAGAAGAAGAGAAGGAGGAGGAAAAAAGATATTTATTATACCTTAGTTATTGGAATAGCAATTTCATTTCATATTTCAAAGCCAAAAACAAATTTAACGATTTTCTACAAGATATTCGACAGTATGCCTCTGAGTTATCTCTACTAGGATGTCCCCAGATCACCTCCAGTTTAACATGTCTCAGCTAAATCCATCAGCTGCCATTCCCTCCAAATCTACTCTTCTTCCTGTGTCCCCTGCCTCAATGGTTGGCATCACCACATCCCCACCAGAATTCTGGAGTCACCTCCCCACACCTCATCATCATATCCATCTACAGCCAAGTTTGAGCTCCTACCACAGTATGGCACATCAAGGATGATCGATACTTCAGTGCTTCTTTGTTTCTTCAAGTATCATCACTGATAGATCCAAATGTGATACTAACTGTTGCTTTATTGTCAATTCTGCTACTCACTTGACCAGGGACCAGCAAACTACAGTCCATAAGCTAGCTCTGGTCCACTGCTTGTTTTTGTAATAAAGTTTTATTGGAACATGGTTGTGTCTATTCATTTACATAATGTCTATGTCTGCATTCATTGCTACAATAGCAGAGTTGAATAGTTGTGAGAGAATGTGCAAAGCCTTGAAAAATTCCTGTTTGGCCCTTTACAGAAAAGTTTGCTTACTGTGACACTATACCATCTGCCCCACGAGGGCAGGGACAGTGGCTATCTGTTTCATTGGTGCGTCCTCAGCACCCAGCAAAATGGGTAAGAGCTGCCAGGTGACTAAGAAGCATTTATATTGTCATTGTATGGCACAAGGTCACAGGGTAAATCTGAGGTAGCCCAGGGTCCTTGTATCCCTAACTAACGCAAAATTTGATTTCTCATTGTTGTCCCCCTGGGGCCAAGAATGAGGTCGGATTCTTTGTGTGCTTCCAACCTTCCTCACACTGCGCTAGGCCCAGAGGACAGAAAAGCCATGTGTTTGCAGACTGACTGTGACTTCTTGGAGGAGTCAGGGAAGGAAGGCAGGGCCATGGGGCTGCCTTGAAGGGACTCTGCCCCTTTCTCAGATGTACTTTCTCACCTCAAGGCTATCCCAAACACTGAAGTAGTGGTTCTCAATCAGGGACACTTTTGTCCCCCAGGGGACATTTGGCAATGTCTGAAGACATTTTTGGTTGTCATATTATGGGAGGGGGCCTGCTAGAGGCATAATGGGTAGAGTTCAAGGATGCTGCTAAGCGTCCTATAATGCACAGGATGGCTCCGCACAGAGGAAGAGATAGGCCCTAAAATGTTCATCACGCCAAGGTGGGAAGTGCTGCTCTGGAGCTAGGGCCCTCAGCTCAGCCCCAAGTGCACAGGAGAAACACCTGATGTACTTTTGCAGCAGGCTGACCAATTAGAACAGAGCCTCTAGGCCTGGGGCTCAGGCATTGGCATATTTAAGATTTCTTTGGTGATTCATATGGAATCCAGAACTGGGAACCTCCTCTCTGGAGAAAATTTGCAAGAATGGATCCTGCAGATATCACCAAATCACCCAGGATAGTCTTTGCCTCAAATGTCTGGCCTCCTCTCAGGCTGTGGGCCTGCTGGTCTTTTTGGCAGATCTGGAGGTTGCATGGGGGGAGGTTATCTCCAAGATCTGAGAGGCCAGCAGAGTCCCCCTGCTTTCCCTGCCTTCTCCCCTGCCCATCTCTGAAGGAGGAGGAATGCTGATGGATGAGAGGGGAGGGGGCTGGGTGACACAGCTGGGATTCCAATCACCTCTGACCACAAAAATCCATATCAAACCATCTCCCCCCTCCTCCTCACTCCAAGCTGGCTGTACAGAAGCACCCCGCTTCCTGAACACAGCTCAGAGGCCCCAAGCTGAGGTAGAAAGAGAGCTCAGCAGTTCGGATGGTAGGGAGGAGGGGTGGGTGTCTCAGCTCCCTGAGCTAGCCCTGCTTTGGGGGATGTGTGTGAAGCTCTCTGTACCTCTCAAATCTGACCAGCCCCTGAGCTCACGCAGGCTCCCTCGCCAGGGAAAGGAAGGCTGCTCTCAGTGGATGAGGGGAAGGTGGGCTTCTTTGCCATGGGACAAGCTTTAACCCTTCCTCTAAAACTTTGACTCCCCAGAAACAGGTCCAGCTGCGCCCCCTCCTCTTGCCAAAATGGAGTTGGGTAGCCATCCTAGAGGATGGGCCTGCCCCTTGAGGGAGAGCCCTCCACCAGCTTCTTTTCTCACCTGGGCTAGCAAAGCCCTGTCATGGGTTAGGAAACTGCATCCAATACTGCTGCTGCTCAGCTGACTACTGAGGGCTGGGGGGAGAGGCCTGAGAAAGTAGGACCAGGCTTGGGTGGGACTCTCAGACCAGGAAGACTTCACAAACCCAGGGGCTGCTGGGATTGCCGACTAGAGAGGCTACCATCCAGTCAGGGTTTGCCCAGGAGCTTGCAAAATGTACATAAAGTAAACCAGACCCACACTTCAGGGCAAGTTCCTGGAGTCTAAGTGGGCAAGCTGTTGCCAGAGGACAGAACACAGGCAGAAGCAGATGAAGCCGAGAGGCAGATTTACAATTGCATGCATCTCTATCCCTGGTGGGGGTTACCTGAACACGACAGAAAAGCTCCAGAGAGCTCTGGGAATAGGATGCTAGCTGTCCTGATGTGGTGAGGGGAAAGACTGGGTTGGGAAATAGCATGCAGGTGCCAGTAGAATCAAATCTGGAAACATGAGGGAGAAACTGCAGAAGGCAAAGAATCATGGAGCAGGAGGACACAGAGGCAGAGGCCATTGCCCAGAGGGGTGCTGTGTCTGGGCACACTGCTCTGGACCTGGTAGAGAGAACACCCGAGGTGAACAGGCCAGGGCTGCAGCTGAGGCCAGAGAGGGCAAAGTCTGTCTGTCTGCCCTGATGGGAAGCCCAACATTATCCCGAAAGTCATGGGGAGGTATGGATATGCAGGTGCTCCTAGACTTACAGAGGGACTATATCCCAGGAAAACCATTGTAAGTTGAAAATATTGTAAGTAAAAAATGCATCAACTGCACCTAACCTACAGGACAACCTAGCTTAGCAACACAGCACACCACAAAGAATCAGTTATTTCCCCTTGTGTCATGTGGCTGACTGGGAGGGGCAGCTGCCCCTGCTGAGCACCATGACAGTATTGCACTGCATATCAGTAGCCCAGGAACAGAGCAGAATTCAAAATTTGAAGTACAGGTTCTACTGAGAATGTATAGCTTTTGCATCATCATAACATCAAAAATCATAAATTGAAGCAGGATAAGTGAGATAATCAGATTGAATCGCTCTCTCTACATATATAACATTTTTGCCCTTCATGGTTAGAGGCTGGCTTGGGGGTGGAAGCATCCAAAACCTGAGACCGAGGGGCTTTCTGGGGGCTGGCGTAGTGCTCTGAGTCAGGAGGTTGATGATAGAGGTGGTGGAGAGCCGAGGCGGAGCTAGACAACTTGAACATCAGGATGAGGCAGACGAAGCAATCATTCGGAAGCTCACACCACAGTTTCACTGCCTTCAAGAATTCTAATGGCTCCGGACAGTCTTATGATAAAGGCTAAGCCCGTTCTGATGGCCTACAAGGCCCCGGCGCTCAGGTGCCTGGCCGCCAGTTCTCCAGCTTAGCTCCCAGGCGTAGCATTGGCTCTCTCTATGTGTAGCCTCACTCGATCAAGTTGCTCAATTGCTGCAAGCTCCCCCGCACCCTTGGCCTTTGCCTACACTCCTCTCTACTCAGAATACTCCAGCCCTCTCCCATCACCACCCTAAGCCTAACACGACATACCCCCACCCACACACACACTGGGCTCTGTCCTACTCCCTGTTCAGGCCTTGGCTTTATGAGAGGTCTGCTGTTGTCTCCTACCCAAAGCCAGGATCAGATACTTCTCTGATGGGCCCCCTCAGCCCCATCAGAATGTCACCTGTCCAGTGACATTCAGGTTGCTTATCTGGCAAGGCTGTAAGCTGAAAGCAGACAAGGATGGAGACTGACTTGCTTGAGCAGTGCCAGGAACGTGCTCATAAACGTTGAGGGGAAGAAGGAGGGAGAAGGTTGCAGCAAGAATGTTGCCCAGCTGATGGGTGCTGACATTATCTTAGCAACGGGGGGTAGGGGTGGGGAGAGAGTTCAGGTCTAGACCCAGTTGAGCTGGAGGACCTGAGGATCCCCCCTGAGGATATATGGAGCAGCCTATCAACTCTACGGGCCTAGAGTGCAGAGAAGCATTTGGACTGGAATGCTCTGCTGAGAGCAGAAAGCTAAAGCTGTGGGAATGAATTTGAAACTTGATGTTTTTGATTCCTAAGTAAAATGCCAGCCAAGCACCAGTATATTTTGAAACACTGGTGGCCAAGGACGTGACAGGAAGAGGTAGAGGGAGGCAGAGGGAGGTGGCGCCCTCCCTCTGTGGGGCTGAGGGGAATCCCTCCTCTGGAACTGCCCCAGCTGTCACACACCTCTGTGAGGAGAGAGGGCCCTGGCTGGGAGTGTGGCATGGGAAGGAGGACTGGACAGAATAAAGGTGCCACTGGCTTCTCTGTGGCCCCCTTCCCCTGCCAAGTGGCCCCAGTGCTCCCTGGGTGTTGCCCCCTGGCCGCACCCTGGCCCCTGGCTTGCTGGGAGTCTCCCATCTCTATGGACTCATGGTCACCCCTCTCCCCACTGCCTCTTCCCTGCCCCGGGCTGGCTGCTGTAACTCAATGCTTGTGCTCCTTCCTTAGCTGGGCCCAGGAACCCTGCCAAACATTGTACTTCCTGGCCTGGGGATGACTCAGGCTTCCCTGCCCAGCACAACCCCCTAGTCATGCCATGAGCTGAGAGCAGTGCAAAGAGCTGAGGGGCAGTCTGATTCCAAGGCCAGGGTGCTGGGGGTGGGCCCAGCTGGATGGCATTCCGTTGGGGAGCACAGGGGCTAGGGGTACTGTAGACGAAGCATCGGCACTGGAGATTGCATTAGCAATCTGCCATGATGCTGCCCTAGCTGGTCCATACCTATTCACTTGCAAGCTCAAGCCCTATTTGCAGCCTTCTCCTGTCCAGCCTCTAAAAATGGAGGAGTCACTCGCCACTTCTAGGGGCGATAGGCCTGCCACAAAATTCTGGTGCTAATTCTTCCTTTCTGGGTGACCTGGGCAGATAAGTCATTTTGCCAGTGAAAGCCTCAGTTTGCTCATCTGTATGATGGGGTTAAGAATGACACCTTCCTCCCAGGGTTGTTGGATATGTGAAATGAAGGCACGCATGGGAAGTGCTCTGGAAGGAGTCGAGGGCTGTAAGAGGAGGGTGTTCTATTTATCTGCATGGCTAGGATGGAGAAAGGAGACACAGGTGGCTCTCTGCTTCTCTGTCATACGGGGGCACATTCCCGGGTTGTTTCCACTTGATACCGTGGGATTCCTAGAGGCCTTGGCCCCTGGAAGGTCAGGGCTCAGAATGCTGGCTTCAGGTTTTGCTGGAGGACCTTCAGCAGCTGCCTTGACTCTTCTGAGCAACAAAGAAAGGAGATTTCCTCCTCCTGGCTCTCTCCTCCCACCTTCTCTCCCTCCCTGTGGCTGGTATGATCAAAGGAGAGGTTCACACAGAGGTGAGGCCCAAAGGCCCAGCAGCGCCCTTTCCAGATGTGATGGGGTGGGGGGGTGTGGCCATGTGGAGGGCCTGGTGGGGCTGGTCTGTGTGTGTGTGATCAAAGGTGTGGGGCGGGGCAGGGGCTGGGGAGGGGTTTCTTGCATTGCTGAGGGTTTAGTCCTTTCTCCTGGTTGCCTGGATGCCTTGGTATTCACCCCTCCCCTGTGTTCACCACAGAGCTGTACCCGAAGCCCGCACACAGACCCGTGTGAATGAAGAACAGGCTACTTCCCTGGCTGGCCAGGGAGGGGGTTAGCAGGTCTCCTGCCTGGCTTAGCTGACTGAGACCCCAACTAGCTGAGTCCTCCTTACCTGAGGTTCCTTTTGCCCCTGTGGGGCTGTTGGCTTGCTGGAGTGACTGTTGGAGGACTTTGCTGCTGCAGGTGACCTGCTACCGCCTGATTGAGAAGGTGTCCCTCTCCCTGGCTTCCCATAGCCCTGGTGTGTGTATGTGAGGAGCAGCCAGGAGTGGTGGGTGGGTCTGAGACTCCTGGCACAGGGTAGCGACTCCTGTGTGGCAGTGCAGGGGTGTGCCTGTCTGTGTGTTGGCTGGAGCTGGGTGAGGGAGCACTCAGCTCTGCAGCTCTACAGCCCTGGGGCTTCCTCCAAAGGAAGAGTAGGAGAGGAAGAAAGATACTGGCTCTTCTGGGCCCACTGCAGTATCACAGGGCCTCTGACTGCCAACTCAGTCAGGAAACTAGCCCTCTAAACAATGCCCAGGCCAGCCCGTCATGAGCCTGACTTCCCATCCTTGGTGGGAGTCCTAGGGGAGACGCCTCTGACCATTGTTCTCGGAGACAGCTCACCAGGGTTAGGTCTAGGCCAAGCCAGGGTCCTCAGCCCCCACACCCTGGAAGGAGGCACATGATGTCCCAGAGAAACAGTTCCTCTAACCTTTGTTCTTGGCTGGGCAGGAAGCCACTAAGGACATGATGGTTTGGGCGGGGGGCAGGCATTGGGATAGGAAGTTTTCCTTTTTATTTCCCTTGGGAAGGGTTTTTTGATAGGGGTAAACTGAGGTAAGGAGCAAACTGTTGGCTTAGGATCATGGCAGAGTTGAAATAGCACTGCAAATTGGAAGGGACCACAGAATTGCCCCTATTTAGTTGCTCTATAGAGTTTCACCTCCATGGGGGTAGGGACTTTGTGTTGATCAGGGATGTATCCTCAGTGGTTAAAACCCCACTTATACACAGTAGGTGCTCAATAAATATTTGTCAGGCATATGACCCCCTCTGCTTTCTCATCTGCTGCTCCACTGATATCATTGGAGGCTGCTAATACTCATAGTGCTCTGAACTCACAAACAAGCCTGGGTTCCAATTCTGTCCACATCACTTTTGAGCTAGGTGAAGCCAGGACTCAGTTTTCTTACCTTAAAATGGAGATAATTATTCCCATTGCCAACATGTTGGGAAAATTTTTTTCTGAGATACCTTTGGAAGCTTTCCTGCCGTACAGGTATTTTTTTTTTTTCAAGGCTGAGGCTTGAACCTAAGGCCTTAGCACTGAGCTACATCTCCAGCCCTATTTTTTTTAACTCACAAGTTGCCCAGGCTAGGCTTGAATTTATGATCCTCCTGCCTCAGCCTCCCAGATTGCTGAGATTACAGGCCTGTGCTACCACAGCCAGCTTGGTGTACAGTATAAATGTTGGTTCTCTCCCCTTTCCCTCTCAACAAGTCTTCTGTTTTCATGCTAACCCACCTTAGACATTTCTTATTATCTCCCTTGATTCTCACAACAGGTGCTATCAGGTGTGGTGCTGCCATGTTCCCCATCTTATAGGCATAGAAACTGAGGCCTGATGAGAGTGACTCTGGTTGTGGAGAAAGTACTAGAGCCAGGATTCAAATAACATTCTGTCTGGTTCCTTGCCTTTTTCTCTGACGCAGTACTTGCCCCTTCCTTTTGGTAAGGGCTCAGGTCTGACACTAGCCGTGTCATGCACCTCACTACATCTGTATGCCTCACTTTCTCCTGCTGTCCTTGGAGCATAGGTATCCCTCCTCCCCTAGCCTTGATGGCAGTCAGTGCACAGTGGGGGAGGGGTATCAGTCATTCTTTGCTGTCCCCCTGCCTCTGAGTAACTGACAGATGATGTGCCTCCAAATGCCACCCTCCCTAGTATTCCTGGCAAGTCAGTTGAAACCCCTTCTTGCTCTTTCCAGGAAGCATATCTGAGTGCAAGTGAATGAGAGGGGCGTTATTAGAAGGATAACACTGGGTCAACTCTCATTTATTAAAGCAGTAGTAAATCATTTTTTAAAACTATTATTAGCGGCAAATGACTTTTGACACACTGTGCAACTGATTGTGACACACCAGTGGGTCATGACGCCTGCGGGGAGAACTGCTGGGATTCCTGATAGCTCTTTTGGGAATGCAAGCAATGGCTACTATTGTTCTAATAATTATCATTGTTCTTACTCTGGGAGGCATGTAACATAAAGGTTAAGACCGAAGGCTCAGGAGCCAAACTAACTGGGTTCAAACACCACCTCTACCATTTCCCAGCTGCGTGACACTAGGCCAGTTACTTGATTGCTTGGTATCTCAGTTTCCCTAACTACCAAATATGGAAAATAATAGTAGTTAGTGTCTATTTGCCGTTTGAGAATAAAATGAGATAATGAAACTAAAGTGCTTAGCACAGTGTCTAGTTCAAAGGTCAGTACACTGTAAGCTTCAGGTTAAGCCTGGCTCGCTGCCTGTTTTTGTCAATAAAGTTTTATGGAACACAGCCATGTTAATTTGTTTGACTATTGTCCATGGCTGTTTGTGCTACAACAGCTTGAAATATTTACTTTCCGGTCCCTTGCAGAAAAAAAAATTGTTAACCTTTGATTATTTCATAGAGGAATTGCTCTGTAAATATTAGGTGCTATTATTTCACTTCATTTGAGTTTTCCAAAAGCTCATTCATTGCAAATGTGAGGACTCAAGTCCAGAGAGAGGAAATGATTTGCCCAAGGCCACACAGCTAGGATGGCATAGGACCTTTCTAGTACATGACACTGACCAGGGATTCCCCCATGCTAGGGCTCTAAATTCCTCCTTTAAGGCTGAAAAGGAATGAGCTCAGCACCCTAGCCAAGGGATGCCAGCTGCCAAGCCTAGGGGGATACCTCCTCCTAACCTGTGCCAGGAGCTCTCTGTGCCTATGGGCACAGAGCAGCTGTGTTGCCCCATATAGGCCTTTCGGCAACCTGTCGGCCTTCCTTTCCTTGGCCCCAGGGCCTTGCTAGACTAGGCTGGAGGCATGGGGGTGCCTTGCTGCATGATTAATGTTTCTGTCCCAGACTCAAGACTCTGTTATCTGCTTGCTGGCCTTGCTCTTGTTCTCGTAATGGACTAGTTTGGGGCCCTTTACATTTCCTTTAGTGTGTTCTCCTGCTCGATAGCGACTATGACATAATTATGTTGCTCTCCCTTATCCTTAATCCTCTCAAACTGCCTACTTATCTTTCATTTCCTGTCTATATCCCATACTGGGGACTTAAGTGAAGCTAAGTCAGGTCCAAAGTGATGGGGTAGCGTGGGAAAGCTCATACATGCTCACGCTGGGTGCTGGAGGCCAGAGAGGTAGCTTGCACCCCAGAGTCTATGGAGGTAGCAAGATATGCCCCATCCCAAGCTGGACCTCCTCAGTCAATAAACATAAATCACTGGTAAGGGATGTGGAAGGGGGTCTCTGAGTTCTCTGCCTCTCCTCTCAGCTTGGGCAGTCTAGGATTTTTTTTTTTCCTGTGGTACTAAGGATTGAACCCAGGGCCTTTGCAATGAGCTACATCCCCAGGTCTTTTATGTTTTGGTTTGGTTCGGGGATTTGTTTGTTTCTGTTTTTTTTGAAACAAAGTACTGTATTGTCAAGTTGTCAGCTGGCCTCAAAGTTGTGATCCTCCTGCCTCAGCCTCCCAGGGTGCTGGGATTACAGGTATATAGCATCACACTTTACTCAGTCTGGAATTCTTTTTTTTTTTGTGGGTACCGGGGGTCGAACTCAGAACCTTGTACTTGCAAGCAGGCGCTTGTGCTGCTGAGCAATATCACCGGCCCTTTTTTCCTTTGTATGTGGGTACTGGGAGTCGAACTCAGGACCTCGCGCTTGCCAGGCAGGCGCTAATGCCGCTGAGCTATCTCACTGGCCCAAGTCTGGAATTCTTGAGACCTACTTTCATTGTGCTCAGTAACCTCCAGCTGTTCCACCTCCCCTAGCTATCTATATCAGGTAATATGCTATCACATAACTGTCCAATTGTCCCTAGGCCTCATGGACCCAGGAGTGACAGGGCCAGGACCAATTCCACCCAGAATGTACATGCACACACATGTGCATGTGTGAGTGTATATACATGTATGTACAGCCTTATACACATTCCTGTGGCCATAAACTCCCTTTGGCATAGAGTCTGACATATGGTGGATACCCAGGATACAATATTTCTTTTTTCTCTGGGTGACCATAGTGCCTGACGCTGGGCAGAGCTATTCAAACAATGTCTGTCGATTGACTAGATGGAGTAGTGTGTTCTTCTGGGAGTATGTTCTGGGGGTGTGTGCATGTGCACAAGTATGTGAGTGTGTAAAATGAGTGTTCCTGGGCATGGAGTTGTGTTCTGTGGGTGCATGTAGGGCATGTGCTGTATGCTGCTGTGTCTGTCCCCATGGGTACACGCAGGAGAGTACTGAAGTAGAGAGAACAGGGCTTGGAAGTCACACAAACCTGGGTTTGAGTTCTAGCTCTGCAATTTCTGGGGCTGTTACCTGTGCCCTTCAGTTTTTCTGAGTCTCAGTTTCCTGGCCAATCAAAAAGGCGAAGGAGTTACAAAGGCCAACTCACAGGGACACGAGGAGCATTCAGTACTCCAAGGTCAGCAAAATTCCCAGCACATGAACCAATGCATGGCGAATGCCCAACAGCAATGGTGATAGAATGTCCAAGAGCTTGGCTGTCAGGAGCATGCGGGGAGTGAGTGTGAGTGTGTGCGTGTGCATGCTGGTGTGCAATGACAGGTGAAGGGAGACCTGATGGAGTGGCTGGAGGTGTTGGCAGACTCTGGGGATGCCTGCCTGGATGGGAAGGGCAGAAAGCAGGGACACAGGCCACACACATGCACAGGGCTTGCTGAGAGAAGCCCAGGCTTGACTGGAGGGGTCTGATGGCAGGACTAATGGGATGAAATGGGCAAAGGACAATTTAGCTGGAGATTCAGGAAACAGCCCCTGACAAGAGTCAGAGCTTAAGAAAGGGGTCTCTCCCTGGGCCCTCCGTTGCTCTCATCCAAGCATATTGAAGCCCTTAATGCCCAAGAGAGGGAAAGAGAGAGCTAGGAATGTGGGGAGGAGGTATGAGAGAGCCAAGGCTGCGAGGCAGGCTGGAGGGAAGACTGGCAACATATGAAGTTTGCTGGGGTGCTGAGAGGAAAAGTGGAAGAGGAGGAAAGTCAGAGAAGGAAGGAGAACAGAGTAGGGGGCTTGGGAGGAGATGGAAGGGAAGAAGAAGGAGGTAGCACTGGGAAAGCCACCTCCTCCTTGTGCACCTTGTGGTGTCATCTTTAAGCCAGGCCTTGCAGCCTCTGGATGCATCATGGTCAATCCTAGGGCTATCCGGTGCTCCACTGACTGGATTTCCAACTGGGAACATGGAAGATAACCCAAACTCCAGGGTGATTTCGGCCGCCTGGATATGCAAGAGAAATACTCCTAAAACAGAGACTAAATCTAAGAGACAGACACCCTGCAGCTCCCCTGTTCTCCTCCAGGGCATTTCCAGCCTATTTGCATGCCCTCTCCTTTGGCTTCTGTCTCTCAGGGCACCATCTAACTTGGCTATGGCCCCTAGTCACTTCTGAGGGTCAGCTGAGAGTGAACTGTGTATCACAGTGCTCTGTGGGTTGGTGGCCAGCTGCCCTTACCCTCTGCTATTGTAGGTTTGGGGTCCTGTTCCACCTTACTGAACTCTCCAGGATAGACCAACATCCCTGAGTGGAATGCCTTCTTTGGCTTTGAAATAGGCATCAGAGACTTCCATATTCTTACATTTTGGGTCTCTTTATTTTTTGTCTAAGGTTCTATCCATTGTCTGTGGGCCCTTGAAAGCAGGGATCATGTCTTAGCTACTTTTCTTGTTGCTGGGACAAAATACCCAACACCCACAAGTTAAAGGAGGGAGGTTTATTTTAGCTCACAGTCTGTAAAGGTTTCAGTCCATAGTCAGCTGGCTGCATGGCAAGGTGGCATGGCAGAGGGGCATGGCAGAGGAAAAACAGTCCATAGTAGAATAGACGGAAAGCAGCAAGCAGCAGCAGTGATCCTCCTTTTCCCTTTAATTTCATCTAGACTACAAGCCTATTGTTTGGTGCCACTCATACCCAGAGTGGGGCTCCTGTCTTCAGTAAATCCATTCAGCCACACCCAGAACCATGCTAAACCAATCTGTGGACTAATCCAATTATCACACACCCACAATCCGTATTCACACACCCACAATCCGTATTCACACACCCTAGATCAAGCCACCAAAAAGCCCCACCTATGAGCATATGAGGCTTTTGGGGGAACCACAATGATATATGTAATTAATGATAAAAGTGGTGCTGAGGATCATATTACTGTCAGTGAGGTTGGTGACAGTGTCAGTGTTGGTGATTAAGTTGTCTATAATAATAGCATTGATGGTGATGGTGGCGATGAAAGTAAGGGTGTGGATGACAACAAATGTGTGCTGGGGATGTAGCTCAGTGTGTGGCATGCTCTTGGTTCCATCCCCAGCACCACCAAAAGAGAAAAAAATGTGATGATGGAGGTGATGATGGCAACAGCACATATGCTGATGGCAATGGCATTAACTTGGTGACTTGGTAATGGCCGTAGAGATAGTGATGATGATGAAAGTCATGACTGTGGAGGCAATAATGGTTATGTTAGAGGTAGAAATGGTGGCAAGAAGAGGATGAGGGTGGTGATGATGATTGAGGTGGTAACAACAGTGATGTTGATAGAAGCGAGGATAGCAATGAAGTAATGATGGTGGCAACACAGGAGATAACGATGGTAGCTGTTATGGTTTGTGTCTAGATGTCCCCCCAAAACCTCATGTAGTCTTAGGCTTTTTCGGAGGCAGCTGAATCTAGAGTTTGTGATTGATTCAAGGTCCACTGCAGGGATTATGGGTGTGAGTGCCACACCTGCCCTGGGGCGGGCAGCCTGCATACAATACAAGGGAGGGAAAGAGGCCTGCTCTCTCTCTCTCTCTCCTCCCTTTTCACTCTTGTTGCTTTTGCTATCTTCCGCCGCCATCCCTTTGCCATGCCACCCTGCCTTGGAGCCCGCTGATTATGGACTGAAACCTCCACAAACTGTGAGCTAAATATACCTTTCCTCCCTTAATTTTGGGCATTGGGTATTTTGTCTCAGCTATGAGAAAAGTAACTAAGATGGTAGTTGTAGTACTTATGATACTGGAAGTGGTGGTTGTGGTGACCGATGAAGGCGTTAGTGGTGTTGAGCATAACGATGGAGGGGGTGATGGAGATAGTGGGAGTAGAGGTGATGGTGGAGGATGGTGATGTTGGTGTTTGTGACAGCAATGACCATGGTTTTGGGAATACAGGTGGCAGTGGTAGTGGTGATAGTAATAGTGATGAAGACAGGAGCAATTAAAGATCGCAATGGTGAAGACAATTATAATACCCAAGAATCCAATAAGTCTACTCATTAGGTCCATTCTCTTCTATCTTCCTTTTGTTCCAATACTTTTCTTTTAATACCTCCCATCTTCACTTTATCTTATTTTCCATCCTTCACTGTTTCTGGGGAATTTGAAAATTGGGCAAAACTAATAAAGATACTGTGCAGCTGTTGCAGCATGCAGCTGTGCAGCTCTCTTTACGGAAGAGAAGTGGGGTCCCCTGCTTTCCTTTGTTATTGGGAGAGTCTTAATTTAGGTAGTCCACTCCCCCATTTCTACTAAAGTCAAAACAGAAAAGCATTGGCATCAGGGAGTAGAGTTAGGGATTACCAAGGGTGCCTGGATGGTGACAAATGCGGCTCTGGGAAGTGACCTTTGGAAGGCTCTGGGATGGCTCTGGGAAGGCTTCAAGATGGCTCAGAACACATGTAAAGAAGGCAGGAGGATGAACAACTCCTAGAGTCTGCTTTTCTGGCATGCCAAGCAGGGAAGGAACCTGGGGGTTCCATCTCTCAGGCAAACGGAGAGATGAGAAGAGGAGGGCAGGGCAGGGAAGAGGCAATGCAAACTGGTGATTTAGAGAAATGCTGGAGCTCTTGTCCAGATTCCTCGTGGTTCTGAGTGGGAGGTGACCCAGGATGTGGGCCTCTGTGGCTCTGCCTCCAGCCTTGCATCTGCCAAGAGGCCGCCCTTCAGGGACATTGCTTCCATGTCCCAGGCAGGCTGTGGTAAGAGGAGGGCAAGAGGAAGGAAAAAGGGAGGGGACACTGCTCACAATTCCCGGGAGGAATCTGGTTTCTCCCACAAACTCTTGGAGCTCTTACCTCCCCCGTACCCTTCTTTCCACTCTCTCAGCTCAGTTTCCTGATTTCTGAAGGCTACTCACTAAAGCCCTATCAGGGACAAGCTTCCTGTAACAACTAGATGGGCACACAGGCAGCTGGTCATGTGGCAAGGGAAGGGGACATGGAATCTTGCACAAATAATGTGGTTCTTAGAGTTAGAAGCAGGGTCTAAACTCCATTACTTACTCACTGTGTGACCTCAGACCACTCTCTGAAACTCACTTTCTCCCGTGGCAAAACGAGGACCCATCTCACTGAGATTTCATAAGGGTTGCATGAGACAGAATATGTAAGGTACCTAATGCACTGCTTGGCACCTATGAGATGTTCAAGAATAATTTATTTTTTCCCCCTATTCCTGTCCCTTTCAGAAGAGAACTGACATGGTTTAGTCCTCTTACCGCCTACCTCGGTACAGACCCTTCCCATGTCACTATGCCATCTGAGCCTGCTGCCCACAGGCCTGGGGAAGTGTACATGTTAAGATTGAAGCGGGCTCAGTGTGGTGGTGCACACATGCAATCCTAGCACTCTGAGAGCCTGAGGCAGGAGAGTCACAAGTTTGAGCCCACCCTGGGCAACTTAGTGAGAACCTGTCTCAAAATAAAAAGTAAAAAGTAAAAAGTATAAAGGCTGCAAGTGTAGCTCAGTGTGAAGGCCCTGGGTTCAGTCCCAGTAACACACACACACACACACACACACACCACACCACACAGACTAAAGGCCCAGGCTTGCCTTCTAACGTGGGTGCTGGATTTGGAGTTGGTGAGTGGACTCACCAGCAGCGTGACTGTCATAATTACTTCTCTGGGCCTCAGTTTCCTCATCTGAAAATAAGGATAATAATCCCTGCTCTGCCAGCCTCGCAGGGTTGTTAGGAGACTCGAATGAGATCATGCTTTGAGAAGTGCAAAGTGCTGGATACCTGTGGGTGTTATTAGCTCAGTCTGGGAGGGAGGGAAGGAGGGGAGGTTTAGTCTGTGGAGACTGGGTTAACCCCCAACTCAAGTGGGTTTCCCCTTGGGGATATTAGGGCCAAAGTATTCAAAGGTTCAGGGGCAGCTGGGGACATAGAATTGGAGCCCAGCAATAAGGCCATCTATGTCTGGTTTGGGTAGGGTGGGACAGGGAGAGTTCACTTATGTCCCTTGGCATAAGTCACATATAAATATGCCAATTATGATGTTTGAGTCAACTGCCTTGGGACTTCTTGAACCAGAGGGCAACCCCCAAGGACCGAGCCATCCTGGCTTTTTTTCCTTCCATTTTCTGGTCCTGCTGAGGTCAGAACTTGAGTTGACCAATGTCTGTCTGAGCTTGGCCAGTCCTTCCCCACCTGCCACAGGAGGCTGTGGGCCATGTCCTTCTGGGTGATCTGAAGTCAGAGGAGAGTTGTTGCGGAGTTGAGAGCTCTGCTGGGCACAGATTTTTTTTTTTTTTTGAGACAGGGTCTTGGTAAGTCTCTATGTTGCCCAGGATGGCCTTGACCTTGTAATCTTCCTGCTGGGCTGCAGATTCTCACGGTACCTTCTGTCTATAGGATGTGAGCCCCATGTCTGAGCCCTGACCATCTTCACTGAGAGTCTTGAGTACTCACAAGTGTCCCTCTCCCTGTTTTCCTCACTGATGGTCCACTTTTCCTTCTCCTGGTATTGGCCAACTTCTTCACAACATAAGTTCTTGCCACTGGGCTTCCTTCTTCCCAACCAATGTCTAATTCTCCACCAGCACATCTGGGCAGCCAGGATGCCACACCCCTGCCATGTGTCTCCATGTCATACATGTCCCTGGCTCAGTCTGCATTGTGTGCATTTCTTTGTCTTCTGCCCCAGTGTCCCACTTCTCTTTGAAAAGCTCATTTCCAACCTCTGTCCCATGCCAGCCTCCACCTCTGGCTCCTGCCTCTGCTTCCAATCCCTGACTCTGTCACTTTCCTGAGGGAAGAGCCTGGAAGAGCCTGGCGAGTCACCTTCCTCCCTGTCTTCTCATCTTTTGACCACAGCATCTCTTCTTACCTCATGACTCAGCGTCTATCTCAGAGGCCCCCACCCACCAAGTTCTGTCCCATCAGCCCCTCCCTGTGGACGCCCCACAGCAGCCAGCTGCTGCCTGCAGTTCACTGGTGGGGACCACATACCAGTCACCCCTGGAGCCAGAGCTCAAACATGGACCTCCTAGCATGTGTTTGATCAGCTGAGGCCAAATCCACCGCCTTCTAAGAAATGGTACCTACTAGCTCAGCTATGCTCTGGAGCTAGGTCTCAAGGCCAGCCTGGCACCACCAGCAGCCAAGACACAGAAATGGGGGTGGGGGAGCACTTCTATGTTACTCTGTGTGTGTGCATGTGTGCATGCGCATGTGTCTATGCTTGTGCACATGCTCACGTGGCAAGCGAGGGACGAGCACAGGAGGTGGGGATGTGTGTGCTGTGTCACTGTGTGGAAACTGCTGGTGCCACAAGTGTACTGGTTGGGCTGTTACCATGCTTTGAGGGGACAATGCACTTAGTGTGGTGTATTGTGTAGCAGAGGCTGGGAGTCATGAGCTATTGCCATGCTTTGGGGTAGAGTGTATGTTGTGGTATACATGTGTGTGTCAGTGGTCTGAGGTGTGGTGTCATCCTCACTGAGGTGGGAGTGCTGTGGTAGAAACATGTCACATTGCTGCAAGTGTGATATTGGTGCCACCATGCTGGTGTGTGTGGTGGGGACACGCTGTGTGTCACTAGGTATATGTCTGCTGGGACCTGTGACCTGTGTGGCTCAGGGTCAATGAACCCCCAACCAGTTCCCAGTCCCTGCAGCTCAAACCCTAGAATCTCCAATTTCAGGTGAATTGGGGCCACATTCTTGTATAAATTGTCATGCTTACCATTCACCCCTGGCCTGCAGGTCAGGTCTCCCTCAGTTCCTGTGGCTTAATCCAAAACATTGGCTGAAGTTCCCAGAATAATCTGCTGGTGATGATCAGCAAAGGAGACAGAGAAGAGGCAGCAGGAACTGAAACAGGAGAGGAAAGGAGGAGAAAGAGGAGGAAAGAGAGAAAGTGGAGCACGGAGAGCCAATTAGAGGGCCTGTAAAACCCGGAGACAATATTGTAGGCTCTGGAGCTACAGTAAATACAAGTGAGATTAGTAGCCAAATTCAGGGGCATGAGAGGGCCAGTCAGGTGGGTCTGGTTCCATTTGGAGAAGTAGAGAAGACCTTCTGGAGGAAGTGGTGTTTGAGCTGATGTCCAAAGCTATGATTTGTGTGAGATCTCTGGGTTTCTGATTCCAGCACTTGAGACCATTTCCACTTACTTATCTTGGTTGCCCAGACTCAAGTTGAGGGTGTTAGGTTTGATTTTTTTCTCTTCCCTCACATCCAATCAACTTGGCAGACATGGTGATGGCTCACTTAATTGAGTGTTCAGTCAACAAATAATCCTTATGCCTGGACCATGCCAGGCCCTGGGAATTCCTCCATGGGCAAGCGAGCCTGACGAGGCTTCTGTTGGCCTGGGTTCCACCTGTGCCTCGGCGCTGCCTTCCTGCCACCTCTGCTCTGGATTGTGACTTTGAGCCTTATCCGCAGAGCCCTCCAAACACCTCTTCAGTGCTCGCTTCACCTCCAGGCTCATTCTTCCAGTCCACCATCTAACTGTAGCCCAAGGAGTTCTGGAAGTTGTGCTTTTTCACCAAAAGCCATTGCAATCCTACCGTGGGTCAGGTATGGTTTTCGGTCCTCAGTGAGTGAGCTGCGAAGCAGGAGGATATGAATAATAATAACATAATTAATGGAGTATTTTGTGTATGAGAAGGTGCTATGTGCTTTAGAAAAATAAGAGAAACATAATGGAGATGCGGGAGTGAAGGGCAGGATACAGAATTACCTAAGGTGGTTAGGGTATACCTCACTGAGAAAGTGACATCTGAACGGAGACTTTAAAGACATAAGAGAATTGGCCATTCAGATACCTGGGGAAAGCTCTTCCGGGGCAGAGGGAACAGGCAATGCAAAGGCAGCGAGATAGGAGGAAGATGGGTGTGGTTGGAGAGCAAACCAGTGAGCAGTTTTAGGGGCAGAGGCAGCCCAAAAATGGTACCTAGAGCCCTTTTTGCTCAGGCCATGCCTCGAGGCACAACTCAGCCTCAGAACCCACCTAGCAGTGCATTGTTGGTGGCACACATTTGTCACTAGGCTATAGAGCCCTTGCCTAGGCACTGTCTCACACACGCCTCCCACTGTCCTGGGCAGTAGGCACTCGTATCCCTACTTTACAACAGTGGTAATAGCTGCCATGTAGGCAGTGCTTACTCTAATCTAAGAATTTATTTATTTATTTATCTACTCTAAGAGCTTTATGTACATCAAGTATTCAATCCTCATGGCCACACTATGAGCTAGATAATGTTATCAACCCGATGATACTCATAATGAAATTAAGGCAGAGAGAGGTTAAATAACTTGCCTAAGGTCACGCAATTGGTAAAAGATGGAGCCAGAATTCAAACAGGCATTTTTTCTTCAGATATGTGCTCTTAACCCCCATGCTAATAGGAAAACTACAGCTCAGAAACAGGAGTGACTTGCCCAATGTCACACAGTAAATCCGTGGTGAAGGTCTTTGCATGAGCACACCTGACTCACGGCCCAGTGATTGCTCCAAGTGCCCCTCTGTTTCCCCAGCCTCTATTCTAACTCCCCAAGCTCACACAGCCTCTGAAGTTCATCTATCGTCTTTGGACTTGACCTTTATTTTAAAACATTGCCTTTTGCTTTGTCCCCTCCACAACCTGCATGCTTCCTAGCGGAAACTTGGAGCTGTCACATGGGGCTGTGCCCTGAATGGCAGAGACCAGGAAAAGAGGCCAAGCTGCCTCCAAGTGGGTGGCATTTGCTGGAGGAATTTTTCCGTTCAATAAGTGCCTTCATCTCCCAATGACTAGAGGAGCCATCAGAGGGAGCAGTGCTGTGGGCTAGCTTGGAATGGTCCCACCACAACCTCCCTGGCAAGGGCACACGTGTCTGTGCATGCTCACACATTGGTGTGCCTGTGTACACATGTGCATCTCTGTGAATGAGGACTTTGGAGCATCAGGGGACCATGTGTGCCTATGGGTGTGTGTGGATTTATTGGTGTCTCTGCGTGTAACTGTGGCTGGATGAGTATGTGTGAGTGCGTGTCTGCCTGGGTGTGTGTGTGATGGAGTGTGGCACATGTCTGCATGTGTAGATGGCATGGGGGCACTGAAGCACAGTGCTAACTGCTGGGCCCCTCTGCTGATCAGTCTGGTCTCAGCTGCCCTGCCCACCCTGGGCATGCTTGATAGCCCAGTTCTACAGCCCAAACCAAAGCCCACCTGCCTCTCTGCTTCCCCTTCAGCCTTCTTGTCACTCCAGCCTTGTCTACAGCTTTTCCCGCAAGCTTCCAGGCCTCACTCCAGAGAAATAGAAAGCATGGCAAGAGAGGTGAGCACATGTCAGCCCAGGATCCTGAGTCTGGTGTTCCTGGGGGTGTGGGCTCAAGCAGAGGCTGCAGCCATCTGAATGGGGAGGGTTGTGTGAGTGTGGTAGCATAACCCCATGATCTTAGCACTCTGGGAGGCTGAGGCAGGAAGATTGAAAGTTCGACCCCAGCCTACTTAGGGCTACTTAGACCCTGTATCAAAAGTTAAAATATAAAAATAAAATGGGCTGGGGGATATAGCCCAGTTTGAAAGGCCTAGATTAAATCCCCAGTATGGAAAACAAAAAACACCCCCCCAAAAAAAATGGAGAGGATCATTAATGTTGAAGGAGTCTGACAAATCTTTCATTCTCTCCTATGGCACAGAAGGGGGCTGCATCTCTCAGAGTGTTAGCAGGCAAAGAGAAACCATCGTAAATCTTTCAACAGAGGGAATTGCATATAGGGGGTTTAATTCAGGTAGCATAGACTCTGAGCCAGACAGCCTGGTGTCATGGCCTGGCTCTGCTGTTCACTTGCTACATGCCTTGAGTAGGTTACTTAACCTCCCTGTGCCTCAGTGTCCTCATCTGAAAAGCAAAGATACAGAAACAATGTGCAGCTCACGGGCTTGTGGGGAGGGCTAAATATGCCAACGACGAGGACAGCACCTGGTACCCGGGAAGTGCTGGATAAGTGGGGCTTGCAAGTGGCATGGTGTCTGTGTTATACAGATGGAATTTCTGTGTTTCCAGGGTCTGCCCTTCTACAGGCAGGCACTTTCTGCTCTCTGGATCACCACTTGCCCCAGCATCTAGTTAGGCAGCTCTGGCAGGGAGCAGGCCCTGGCTGTGCTGATGGGATGCAAACAGAAACACGGGTTGTACAGTGCGACTCTGAGCCAAGGTCCCTCGCCATTTTCTGTTCAGACTATCTTGACCACTCAGCTTCCAGGAGTGCCTGCACATCTGGATGTACACCAGAGACGCAGCCCATTCCAGGCGTGGCCCTGACCCTATAATCTCAGCTCCTTGGAACATCCCTACACACCTGCACAGCTGATGATTCACAAACGGCTCATCGGTTATTAGCTCATTTGGCAGGCATGACAATTCTGGGAGACTGAGGTTTTTGAACTGTTTTTGGCTGCATATAGAAGCTCAGAGAGATTAAGCAACGTGCTCAGGGACACACTGCTAGTATGTGTCAGAGCCAGGTAATAAATTCACATCTGTCTGATTCCAGGCCCACATTCATAATCATACCAGCCATGGGCTGTGTGGGTCTGGTTATGTCTGACTCCCTTAGAGGAACTGAACCCCTTGGAAACCTCTGTGTCTCTTTGCCAGGCAGTGCCCAGCAGTGCTTGACACCAAGCTGAGTGCCCAATGGGGTGCTCAATGAACATCAGCAAAATATGAATGGTGTTGAGCTTTTAGCCTACAGGTCAATCTCAACCAAGAGGTAGAATTCATTTAGCTTAGAATGTTTCCAGGAAGCTTGAGATTAGTCACCAGAATTGCAAAATAGGGCATTTTTATAAACTTCTGGATTTCCTGCACTTCTCAAGGAATTCAGGAGCTCTGACAACCTTAGGCTTGCATTCCAACATGACAACAATTAACAATGCTATTGGTCCTGGAGATGGGGCACATGCTGGCCACTTTACCACAAGCCCCATTACTTCCTGTTGTCACCCCAGCCACCATTCCTCAACCCACAGGTACTGCTGTTTCTTGTCACTTGTTCTATTCATTCACTCCCATCCCCTGCTGGGCTTATATGGGCATCCTGACTTCTGCCTCTGGGCAGAGTATGAGTCAAAAGGAAGTCCCAGGAGTCCAGGCAGCTCTCCACATCAGCACAAGCTTGCCAATATTAACAATCTCATTCATTTATCTTCCCGCCCATCCATCCAATCCTGTCCTCCTCCATGCTAGCTCCAGAGGACATAGCCTGAAATAAGACAGTTCTGTTGCCCAAAAGATAAAGAGCACTGGAATGGTACAAGAAGGGTCATATCTCCTGGCCAGAAAGAAATTCAAGGAAGCTTCCAGGAAAAAGCTGCACATGAGCCTGGAAGGATGGACAGGACTGGGGTGGGTGGAGATGGAAGCAGAGGGAAGACCAAAGTAGCAGCAAGAGCAAAAGAGGCAGGGAGGTGGCCACGTCTGGGTTTTGCATGGGATTCTAGAATGGATTTGCATGACTGGATCTAGGGGTGATAGAGGATAGTGGGGGAGAAGGGGGATGGAAACTAACAATGCTGACCCCATATCTCTGCAGACTCCTAAGCCCTGGCTGGCATTTCATGATGGAATCATGTCAAGGAGCTCATTTAGATCTCATAGCAATAGAGCAAACTAAGGACCATAGAATCACTTGTCATTAATGAATTCACTGGGGCTTAGATGTTGGAAGACTTGACCAAAGCCAAACAGCTAGGAAGTGGAAGAGCTGGAACTCCCCCCAGGTCAGCCTTCTCTCCCTCCATAGGAGAAAAAGTGCTGGAGGGCCGTAGGAATCTTAGACCAGGAGAGTGTTGGGTCGCCATGCCTTCTGTACAGGGGATATGAAAGGGGAACCCCAGCCCCTCTTGCCTCCAAGGCCAGAGACTCCACCTCCTACATAGCTCTCCAGGGCCACTGCCTTGTCCCTAATTCAGGCCCACTCATCTCTCATCTGAACTACACAGGAGTCCATGAACTGAGCTCCTCATCTCCATTCTTCTCTCCAACCTACTCCCTGTCTAGCTGCAGCCCCAGTGAATTTCCAAGAGACCAAAGCTGATAGCATCACCCCCAAGCCAAGGTTATAGCCACCTGTGAGCTGGGAACTCTTCAAATAGCTCCCTGTCAACTGGAAGGGCTGCTCTTCTGCCAGTTTCTCCCTCTGCTTGAATTGTTCTTTCAGCACAGAGCACATTCCATAGGTCTTGACTTCTTTACCCGTTTCTGGGTTAGGTGCCCTTCCCTGGGCCCCCAGAGCCTTCTGGGGTCTGCTCCACCCTGTCCCTGTCCCTGGGACTAAAGCAACTTCCTTAGTGGTTCCTCCTATAAGGCTAGGACTTCCTCTTGGGCAGGGCAGTGTTGGACAGGAGCAGGGTAGGGCAGGGCAGGGGCAGCAGGTCTCAATGGTTGTGGGTTGGACTCTGAACTCACATTGCTTGCCTCTGACTCTGGGTACTGCCGTGTAGTAGGTGTGTGACCTTGGTGAGGTCCTTTTTCCCCTGTAGGCCTCAGTTTCATTCTGTGGAATGTCGATTATAAGGGCTCTCGTGAGAAGGAAAGGTGGGTTTCTGTAAAGCATGCAGAGCAGCACTGGGCTTGCAGTAACTATTCAATACATGCAATGCACCTCTGATTACTTTTTTCTGTAGCTCCAGAACCTGGCAGAGAAGGTGCTTAGTTGGCTGGATAAGGGTCTGGAGCCTCTTGGGTCAGGGGAAACAGGGCTTCCTGGAGGAGGCCTAGCTGGAAGATGAGTACCTCGCTAACTGGCTGGGAAAGGGCTGGAGGCAGACAGAGCCCCAAGGGAGTTATTATTGGAAGCACAGCAACTTCAGAGCCAATGGCTGTTGCATGTGGCAGCTTCTATCTGGTCCAGTCACCAGCCTTCCTTCATCAATGTGGTTCTAATAGTCAGCTGACACCTCATTAGCCTAAGTCCAGGTCCAATTGTGCTGCTGCACAGTGAGGGAGCAAGCCGCTGGGGGCCAGAGTCTTGGTAGGGCCAGGCCGTCCCCAGGGCAGGAGGGCCTACGACATGATTCCAGCTCAGGGCCCAGTCAATGTGTTTCCAATCAGTAATTAGTCTTTAATTAATGGGGCTGTGAAATGATTGCTTTCCCGTCTGAATGGTGGCATGGGCAGGGAGCCGGCAGGAATGGCCATCTGGGGAGTGTTAAGCTGGAGTTACAAGAGAAGACATAAAGAAAGGAACCAAACACTCCAATTTAGGCCTGAATCATGGCCCTGGGCAAGCTGTATGGCGCCCAGCCCAGTGACAAATAAAAGCCAGGCCTAGGCTCCTGGTGGCACCTGTTGTTGCCTGGCTCCAGTGTCTCCAGTGGATCTGGGTATGGCCAAGAAGATATCTTCTCAGGGCCTCAGTTTTTCCAGGTATACCATGAAAAGGCCCTCACAGCTCCCAGGGACATATGACTTAGTGGGAAAGCTGGCCTTGTGGGACGATGTTTCCTGACATCCTGGCCGGACCTTGTTCGTAAATGGTGATAATCATTTCAGTGCCCTGGACTTGTTGGGGTGGGAAAGAGTTATGTAAACTGTGAAGTGCTGTGCTTAGCAGCTGGAGCTTGGGCTGAGAAGTTGTGCCATAAACTGTGAGTTGCAGAATCTGAGTGCCTCTGAGCCTGGTTCTCTCACCCTCTATCCCCACCAATCAGAGGAGGAGGAGCTAATGATGACAGAGGCTGCCATGTGCATTGAGAGCAGCTCAACTTGTTTGTGCATATTATGGCACAGAGTCTTCACTAGAGGCCAAGGAGGTACGATGCTTATCCTCCCCAGCTCACAAAAGAAGATACTGAGCTGATGAGCAGTTTACTAAGGAATAACAGCCCAAGGAGGCTTGACTGGAGCCCATGTTCTGAACCGTTGCCAGGGGCCATCTTCTTTTTACCTGTGAGGCTCCATCTTGGATAGCAGTGTAACACCCTCCCCTAACATTTAGAAGCATAAACAAGGAGAGCAGCCCTGGCTGAGCTATTAGTAATAAACCTATTCAGCCTTCATGGTGCACATGGGGAGACTGAGACCCAGAGAGGGCCAGGGATGTATTCAAGACCATGTAGTATATTTCTAGCAGGTCTGGGCTCAGGACCCAGGTTACTTACCCTTAGGCCCATTGTGTTTGCACCAGTGAAATCCCATCCATTGGAGCACCTCCCTCTCCCTGTTGTTTCCATCTCCTAAATATGTCACTGATCTACCCCACACCTGCCCAGGGTCTAGTCCTCTACTACTGCCCCTGTACTGCTGCCTCAGCCTCCTCAGAGGCATCCAGATGATTCTTCCACTTTTGATCTTCTCTCACATTTGCTCAGAAACCTTCGGTGACTCTCTATTCCTGCTGAGTTGAACACAAACTCTTTAGCCTGCCATCCACGGCATTCTACATAAGGTTCCAATCTAGCTTGCACTCCATTTTCCTGCTTGTACATCATATGTCTCAGCCAAGCTGGGCTCACCAGAGATTGATTTCCAGTTCCATAGAGTTGTCATGAAGATTAAATTAGTTACTGTATATAAAGCCCTTGGAATAAGGCCTGGCACAGAGCACATGCCATGCTAGTGTTTGTTAAATATGTGCAAGAACAAATTTGTGGACCTGCTTCTCTCTGCTCATCTCCAGACTTCTTGGCATGCAGTGCCCTTTCTGCTACTCTCTCTGCAGGCCCAAATCCTACCCAGCCTTTAAAGCTTTCAGCTGTCCCTCATCACCCTGTCCAGAAGGAGTGTGACTGATGTCCCTGGCCTTAGACGCCCACCATCACTCTAAGTTGGTCCTTCTTGTGACTGCTTCGCGAGTTCCTCCTTCCCAGTGAGCATATGCAGATATTCTCAAGTGGCCCAGAAGCTCCTTGAGGGCAGACAGTGTGGAAGAGGGGAAAGAGCACACATGAAGACATCAGACTGACTTGAATTGAAGCCCTGGCCCTGCCACTTTCCAGCTGTGTGACCTTTGGTAAGTGACCAGACCTCTCTGTAATGTCCTTCTTAGCTGATGGGGGTTCTTGGAGGGTTTGGCCTGAGAAGGCAGAGACTGGTGTGGCACGCAGTGGGAGCTCTCACCTCCCACACTTTTGTGCTAAAAACTAGAAAGTAGTCTGTGTGGTCACGGGCTGAGTCCTAGACTATTTCTAGCCTGGGAGATATTTCATAGGTGACTTGACTCAATCCCATCTCCTGGCACCCATGTGGCGATGTTCTTCCCCCGTCCTTCCCTGCTCTAGCCTCCAGCACTTACAGAAGTGACCAGAGCTGATGAGAACAAGAGCCAGCTGCCCTTGTGCTTTGTAAGATGAAATTTGCTGTACACCAAGGAGGATGGCTCCTCTTGAGTCAGTGCCTTCTGGCATTTTCCTTCTAGTCACTTCCATAGGAATCAGAGAGCAGAAGCTCAGGAATCCCCATGGGCTCTAGTCATCTGCCTCCACCACCATCCTTACCTCTCTGACTTTATTGCCTGCTCTCTCCCTTCCCTCTCTTGGCCACCCTGCTCCAGCCACTGCCCTTGCTTTCTCTCAGACACTCCAGGCACACCCCTGCCTAAGTACCTTTGTGTTTACTGTCCCCATTGCTTGGGATACTTTTCCTCCTGCCACCTGTGTGTATACCTCTCTCACTTCATTCAGATTCCTTCTCAGGTGTCACCTTCTCAGAGAGGCCTTTCCTAATCACTCTGGCTAAAATAGTACCTCTCATCACCTCCATTATTCTCTGATCATTGCTCTCATTTTCCTTAAAGCACTCAGAACTACCAGGCATATTGTTTATTCACTTTATAAATATTTGGCTGTTTCCATCCACTAGGAAGTCAGTTTCATGAGGGAAGGGGCTTTGTTTTGTTCATTGCTATATCCCCATTGTCTACCATAGTGCCTAACATAGAGTAGATATTTAATAAAGGCTTCTTGGACAAATAAATCCATCAAAGCAATAGAAAGGGAAGTTGGGGATTGGGCCCATATAGATTGAAATTCCCAACTCAGTCTTTTCTAGCTCTGTAACCTTGGACAAACCACTGAATCTCTCTAATCCCCAGTTCCTTCAGCTGTTGAATGATCCTAGACATTCTTACTTCAGTTATTGTACAAACTGTCCAGGAATAAGTGATAGACAGTTTTAGGGCCTGTAGGGTGGCCAGACCAGGTCATTTGCTAGTCCACCTGTAAACTAGTTCTCCCTTAACATTTTTAAAGTTTTTTACTTTGTAATAATTATATATTCATAGGAAATTGAAAAGACAGTAGAGAGATGTCAGCAAGAACAGCAGAGTAAAGGACCTACACAATACCCGCCTTCATAAAAATGAACAGACCACTGATAAAAATGGTCAGAACAATTGTCAGAATGCTGGAAATTAGCCAAAGGATCTTAGGAATCCGAAGAGTTTATTCAAGAAACGAGGCTGAATCATGATAAGAATAGTGACCCTTGTGGCATTTTAACTCATCTGACCCTCACCCACCTTCTCCAGCTCTACAATAGCTTTGAAAATGGACAGCCTGAAATTACAGTGAAAACCAGAAGACTGGTAACCACCGGAGAGAGAAGCATAGGATCAGAGGTCCTTCTCATTCCCAGAGAATTGGCATTATTCGACCTGGCTGTTGGGTCCTATAAAGACACCGCTCACAAGGCTTGTCTTTATTTAACCAGACTTAGGGCTCACCCAGTGCAAACAGCTTTTGTTGAAAATAATCAGTGGTAATTGTTTGACATCATGGCTGCCTGTTGTGCTGGATATAGCTAAAGTTATGCAGGCTAACCAGAAGGCTCAAAGGGATAAGCTAGAGAATATGTCCCCAAGAGGGCTTGGAAAAACTATGCACTAGTCCTAGGAGACCACACAAGGCTGTGCGCATGTCCCCACAAGAACTGAAGAAACCCTACGCTCTCACTTCTTGCTGATTTTGAGGTTTTGTTCTAGTAAGAAGTCCAAGGTGTAGTTGTAAACTGTCAGACTGAGTCCTGAAGGTGTGCCTTCAACATGCATGCACATGGAGCCCTTTGGCAAGGACTAAGAGACTTATGAGCTCTAGACATTTAAGAAAACTTCTTTCCAATCATTAGCTGACCATCAAACTAACTAAGCAAAGACTTCAGTGGCAAAAAATATAGACTTTATAAAATTAGTTTAGAAAACTCACTAAACACCTGAACAGCAGCAACAACCAACCCTGGTGAAAGGGGGGATAAGATTTTCATAACTGCAATATCACATTACTTGCAATGTTCAGTTTTCAACAAAAACGTGAACATGCAAAGAAACATCAAAGTACAGCCTATACATAGAGGAAAAAACAGTCTATACAAATTGTCCCTGATAAAGGCGAGACACTGGACTTACTAGACAGAGACTTTTAAAATATGCTCAAATAATTAAGGGAAACCAAGTCTAAATAGAGGAAAACTTAATAGCAATGTTTCACCAAGTAGGGAAAATTTAAAAATTATAAAAAAGAACCAAATATAAATTCTGCAGATGAAAAGTATAATAAGTAAAATGAAAAATTCACTATAAGAAGTCAGCAGCAGATATGAATAGTAGAAAAAAAGGATCTGTAAACTTGAAAATGGGTCAATTAATATATAGTTTGAAGAATGAAAGATAAAAAAAATTATAAAGAATAATGAACAGAACCTCAGAGAACCATGAAAAACCAACAAACATACCATCATACTCATGATGGGAATCCTAGAAATATAGGCAAAAAAGAAAAGATCATAAAGGATGTTTGAAAAAATAATGGCTGAAAATGTTACAAATTTAATTAGAAATGATACTGCACATATCCAAAGAGCTCAGTGAGCTCAAAGTAGGATAAACTCAGAGTTCCACATCCAAGACACATTATAAGCAAACAGTCAAAAGCCAAACAGGATCACAAAAGTGGTAAGGGAAAAGTGACTCATTACATAAAAAGAATCTCCAATAAAATTAATAGCTAGTGTTTCATTAGAAACAGTGGAGACCAGAATGATGCAAGATAACATATTCCAAAGGCTTTCAATGAGGATTTTTATATCCAGCCAAACTATCCTCCCCAGAAAATGATGGAGAAATTAAAACATTTCAGTATAAACAAAGATCTATTATTGTTTGAGAATTCATTATTACCTGCCCTGCCCTGTAAGAAATACTAAATAGTGACACAGGGAGACAAAACAGTAACATGGATCTAGATAGGCAAAGAACAACAATATTTTTTATCAGATTTAAAAGACAATTACATAAAAATTAAAAATCTGTGTTGATGGGGATCCAATGTATAAAGATATTTGTATGATAATAAAAATATAAAGAAAGAGGAAAGAAATGCAACTATGGAGGAACAAAGTTTTTGTATACCATTCAAATTGTATTAATCTGAGCTAGATTGTTTATACTAAGATGTTAATTATAATCCCCAGGGTAATCAAAAAGAAAATAACTGGAAGCTTAAGCAAAAGAAATGACACAGGGATTAATATGGCATACCAGAAAATACCTATTTAACACAAAAGAGGTAGTAATGGAAGAATAGAGGAACAAAGACATAAGATACATGGAAAATAAATGGCAGATACAAATTCTACCTTATTAAACATTACATTAATGGTATGTGGATTACATACTCCAATTTAAAGGAAGATATTGGCAAAATAGAATTTAGAAACATGATCCAGTTGTATGCTGTCTATAAGAGACATTATGATTGATTATGATTATTAACTCATATTAATTGTACAAAGTGATGGGTTTTAATGTACCTTTTCCATACATACATGTATTGTGCTTTGATCATATTTATCCTCCCTGATACCCTTTCTTTCTTTCCTTTCCCTTTCCCCAACCCCTACCGGAAGAGACACATTTTAGATTCCAACATAAGTAGGTTGAAAGTACAAGGATGGAGAAAGATATGCAAATAGTAACTAAAAAAGAACTGGAGTGGCTATATGAATAAAATACAAAATATAATTTAAGACAAAACTTGTCTAGAGATAAAAAGTAATATATTGATAAAAATGGCAATCTTTCAAGAAGATATAACAATTATAACCATCTAAACATCTGACAACAGATCCCCAACATACATAAATAGAACAAAACAGAAAATCCACATGGAAATAAAAAACTTGAACAACATTTCCAGACCTAACGAATACTACTCAACAAAAGAATACACGTTCTTCTCAAGTGCACATGAAACATTATCTAATTATGCTACATTTTAGGACATAAAACGAGTTTTAATAAATTTGAAATGATTGAAGTAATGTAAAGTGTATTCTACAACCATGATGGAATGAAATTAGAAATAAATGGAAAGAAAGTTGATGATACCACAAACACATGGAAATTAAACAGTACAATCCTGAATAACCAATGAGTCAAATAACAATGGAACTTAGAAAATAATCTGTGATGAATGAAAATAAAACACAACAGGGGCTCAGCGGCATAAGCGCCTGCCTGGCAAGTGTGAGGTCCTGAGTTCGACCCCTGGTACCCACAAAAAACAAAAAACAAAAAAACACAACATGCCAAAACTTATGGAGTGCAGCAAACACAATGCTTAAAGAAAAGCATATAACTGAAAATGCCTATGTTAAAAAATGAAAAAATATCTCCGATAAATAATCTAATTTTCAACTTAGGAAACTAGAAAAAGGAGAACAAGCTAAAGACAAAGGAAGCAAAAGGAAGGAAATACTAAATGCTGGGGTACAAATAAATGAAAAGAGGGATTAAAATGGAGAGAAAAATCAAAGATCCCCAAAACTGGTATTTGAAAAGATCAAGAAAACGGCCTAAGGGCTGGTGATATCACTCAGCGGCACGGGCGCCTGCTGGCGCGCGAGGTTCTCAGTTTGACCCCCGGTACCCACAAAAAAAAAAAAAAAAAAAAAAGAAAGAAAGAAAATGGCCTAACCTTTAGCTATACTAAACAAGAAAAGAAATTTCAAATTACCAAAATCAGGAACAAAAGAGAATAAATTACTACCAACCTTACACAAATGAAAACAATTATATGGTAATAAAATGAACAGTTGCAAGCTAACAAATGAGAAAACCTAGAAGACAAATTGACAAATTTCTACAAAGAGGCACACTACCAAAATTGACTTAAGAAAATCCTAAGAAATCTACAAAAAATAATTGTTAGAACCAATAAACTAGTTTAACAAGGTCATTGAATACAAGATAAATATAAAAAAAATTATCTTTATGCATTTACAGTAACAATCCATAAATGGCATGAAGAAAACAGTTCCAATAGCTAGTGTCATGGCACATGCTTGTAGTTCCAGCTACTTGGGAGGCTAAGATAGGAGAACCACTTAAATCCAGGAGTTTGAGGCCAGTGTGGGCAACATAGAGACCCTACTGTGTGTGTGTGTGTGTGTGTGTGTGTGTGTGAGAGAGAGAGAGAGAGAGAGAGAGAGAGAGAAACAGACAGACAGACAGAGACAGAGAGACAGAGACAGACAGAAAAAAAAGGAAAGTTCAATTTACAATAACAGCAAAAGAAAGAATAAAATGGTTAGAAATCAACTTAACAAAACATGTACAAGACTGAACACTACAAAACACTGGGTGAAATAAAACAAGACTAAAATAAATAGAAAGACACCCCATGATCACAGATGGGAAGAGAATACTGTTAAGTTGGCAATACTCACCAAACTGATCTACAGATTTTTTAAAAATTCCCTTTAAAAATCCTAGCTCCACCCCCCCCATAAATTGACAAGGTGATTTTAACATTTAAATGGAAATACGAAAGAAAAAAAAACAAGTCAACTCTTTAAAACTTCCTGATTTCAAAATTTGCACGAAGCTACAGTAAGTGAAGACTGTGTGGTACTATACTGGCAAAAAGGTAGGCACACACATGAATCAAATAGAACTGAGGATCTAGAAATAAACGCATATATTTACATGATTTGAGACAAGGGTGACAAGATTATTCAACAGAAATAGTCTTTTCAACAAATAGTCCTGACACAAATACAGACATTCCCTGTTTAACAACTAAGATCAGGCCTGTGACTAGGTCCTTAGCTGAATTTGTCTCTAAATGAGGAATTGTATATAGCATGTGTATTACAATATTCAGAACAAAGAAATTGTCAAAGGAAACTCCAACTTGAAGACTTTGCTTTTATTCACATAACTCTTACATCCAGTAATGTAATGCATAACAGAACATAAATCTACTGTACTGTACTATACAGTATGATCAGCAAAAATTATAATACTGTATAAACAAGGTGTACTGTACAAAAAAAAATTGAGACTCTATAAACAAGGAGTACAGAACTGTACAAAAAAAGACAGGTCTTAAGTCCAAGTGGAGGGTTGTAAGTCCGAACAGCACGTCTCAGTTGTAAATCCAAACAGTTGTTAAACAGGTAGGTCATTAAACGAGGAATATCTGTAGATACCTATATGCAAAAGAATGAATTTAGACACCTAACTCACTATATAAAGTTAAGTATATATAAAAATTATAAAAATTAATTATATAAAAATTAACTCAAAATTTATCAAATTTTTAACCATTTCTTTTTTATTAAGTTTATTGGTACAATTTAGATATACATAATGATCACGTTCATCATAGGGAATTTGTACCTGTACATGATACATCCTGATTCCCTTTTTTTTCCCCATTCCCCTCCCCTCCCTTCAACCCCTCTTCCTCTCCTTATCTTTGTTTCCATTTTATCCTTCTTTTCTCATTTTTTTCTTTTCCTTTCCTTTCCCTCTGCTCCCTCCCTAGTTCCCCTTTCCTTTTGAAAAATTTCTTCCTATTTTACAATTTCTATTATACATTTTGGTTCTTATTTACACTTTCAGTTTCTCACACCAGAGAGACAATGTGACATTTACACATGAGTGTCTGATTTATTTTACTTAAGAGTATGGTCTCAAATTCCATCCATTTAGCTATAAATGTCTCAAGTTTATCCTTCTTTATGCCTGAGTAGCATGCCATTATATAAAAAAAAACACATCTTTTTTATCCATTCATTGGTTGATGGGCATTTGGGTTGTTCCCAAGATTTAGCTATTACAAACTGTGCTGCTATAAACATGGGTGCACATATATCACTGTGGTGTGATGCTTTTAATTCTTTGGGGAAAATACCAAGAGGGGGAATAGCTGGGTCAAATGGGACCTCTACTCCTAGTTTTTTGAGAAATCTCCATACTGATTTCCACAGTGGTTGCACCAGTCTACACTCCCACCAACAGTAGAGAAGCATTTCCTTTTCCCCACAGTTCTGCCAGCATTTGTTATTAGTTGATTTCTTGATGATAGCCGTTCTTTCTGGAGTGAGAGGGAATCTCAGTGTTGTTTTGATTTGCATCTCTCGAATGACCGATGATGTCGAACATTTTCTCACATATTTATTTGCTGTTTGTACTTCTTCATCTGAGAAGTGTGTATTCATCCCAGATGCCCATTTTGGGGTTGGGTCTCAAAGAACTAAATTTTTTTTTTGGTGGGTACCGGGGGGGTCGACCTCAGGACCTGGCGCGACAGCAGGCGCCCGTGCCGCTGAGCGATATCACCGGCCCCTTTTTCGTATGTGGGTTCCGGGAGTCGAACTCGGGCCCTTGCGCTTGCCGGGCAGGCGCTTAAGCTGCTGAGCCATCTCACCGGCCCTCAAAGAACTAAATTTAACAGCTAAAATTATAAAACTCTTAGAAGACAACATAGATGTAAAGGCTTTTGACCTTGAATTAGACAATGGTTTCTTAGATATGACTCCAAAAGAATTAGACAATGGTTTCTTAGATATGACTCCAAAGGGGCAAACAACAAAAGAAACAAAAACCAGGTAAATTGGACTTCTTCCAAATAAACCATTCTGTGCTTCAAAGGAGGCTATCAGGAAAGTGAAAAGACAACCCACAGAATGTGAGAAAATGTTTACAAACCATATATCTGATAAGGGGCTGGTATCCAGACTACATAAAGAACATTTAAAAATCAATGATACAGGATCCTAATAACCTCAATGAATGTAAACATTATATACCATAAACATGAATTAAGTTTAATAATATCAACAAGAATGAAAAGTGGGGGCTGAAGGGCCGGTGATATCGCTCAGCGGTACGGGTGCTTGCTGGTGCACGAGGCCCTGAGGTTGAATCCCGGTACCCACAAAAAAAAAAAAAAAATGAAAAGTGGGAAAGGAGAATTAGAGGAGGGAAAGGAGGAGGGAAAGGGAAGGGGATTAATAAAAAAAAACAAGTACCCACTCCCCAAAATGATTGTAAAATGCATACACTACAAATATGCACTAATAAAAAAATTTAAAAAATAAAAACTACTAAATTACACACTTAAAAAATTCATGATAAGCTGGGCATGGTGGTGCATGCCTGCCTCAGCACTTGGGAGGCTGAGGCAGGAGGATGATCCTGAGCTCAAGGCCAGCCTGGGCTACATAAGACAGTTCAAGACCAGCCTGTACTACATAGTGAGACCCTGTCTCAAAGAAAAAAAAAAAAAAAAAAAAGAAAAGAAAAATCAATGATAAAAAGACAATGTTTCTAATGGTCCTCAATGTTATTTGCTCAACTTTTAAATGAGCAAAGGATTTAAATAGACATTTCTCCAAAAGAAGATACACAAATGGCCAATAAGCACATGAAAGGATGCTCAACATCATTAATCATCTGTGAAATACAAGTTCAAAACAACAAGATACCACTCATACTCACTAGGAAGGCTATAATCAAAATGTGAGACAGTAACAAATGTTGACAGTGATAAGGAGAAATCTGAGCCATCATACTTTGCTGGTGGGAATGTAAAATAGTGCAGTCTCTTTGGAAAATGGCCTGGCTATTCCTCAAAATGTTAAACATAGCATACTATATAATCCAACAATTCCACTCCTAGTACTCTATATACAACCAAGGGAATTGGAAACATGTTCACGCAAAAACTTGTACATAAATGTTCACAGCAACATTATTCATAATATTAAAAAAGTGGAAACAACTTCTGTCAATCAGCTGATATATATGTAGACAAAATGCCCTATATATGTACAATGAAATACTATTCAGTCAAAAAAAAAAATAAAGTACTAGCTGGGCATTATGGTGCACTCCTGTAAACCCAGCACTCTGAGACAGGAGGATCAAAAGTTCAAGCCTAGCCTGGGCAACTTAGTGACTTAGAGAGATCTTATCTCACAATAAAAAATAAAAGAGGCTGAGAATGTAGTGAAGGCCCTGGGTTCAATCTCCAGTATGAAAAAACTATCAAGAAACAGGAAAAAAAATACATGGATACCTGATAGAACATGGATGGGCCTTGACAGCATTATGCTAAGTGAAAGAAAACAGCCAAGAGGACCACAGATTGTATGATTCCATGTATGCGAAAGGCTCAAAATAAGAAAATCCACAGAGTTAAAAAGTAAGTTAGTGATTGCCAGGGCCTAGGGGACTGCAGGTGAAACAGAATGTAACTGCTAACACTGAGTTTCCTTTGGGGTGATGAAAATATTCTGAAATTAGTGACGATATTTGGATGAAAGCGAATATACTAAAATTATTAAATTGTAATTTTAAAGGCTGAATTTCAAGGTATAAGCATCATTTCTCAATTTAAAATGTATAAGGAAAAAAGGGAAAGCACAGGGTGTTTCCATTTATCCAGTATTCCCTAATGGGTACACCTTTCATAATAATAATAAATAGCAAATCCAGGAAACTGACATTGTGCAAACATAGTTCTATATCATTTTTTCAAATGGAAATTTGTATAAAACACAGAATTCTTCTGTCACCACAAAGATCTCTTGCATGCTACCTCTTTGTAGTCATACCCATTCCTTTTCACCCTCCACTGTCCCTAAACCATGGTAATGACTGATCTACTCTCTAACTCTATAATTTTGTCATTTTGAGAAAGTTATATAAAAGGAATAATACAGCATATGATCTTTAGGGCTGGCTTTTATCCCTGAGCATAATTCTCTGGAGATTCATCCATGCATGTATCAAGAGTTTATTTCTTTTTATTGCTGAGCAGTAGTCTATGGAATGAATGTACTAGTTTGTTCAACCGCTCACCTGTTTAGGGCCATTTGGTTTGTTTTTAGTTTTTGGCTATTACAAATAATGTTGCTATGAATGAACAATCATGCACAGGTTTTTGTGTAGACAACTTTTCATTTCTCTGGGATAAATGCCCAAGACTGTAATTGATGGGTTGCATGGTAAGTATATGTTTAGTTTTTAAGAAACCATCCATACTATTTTCCAGAGTAGCTGTAACATTATATAATTCCATACCAACATGTATGAGATTTAGTTTATCTTCATTCTCACCAGCATTGTGTCTTTAAGGGATTAGGGATTTCATCTAGGTTCTCAAATATACGGACATATAGTGTTCGTAATATTTCTTTATTGTCCTTTTAATGTTCATATAATCTTCAGTGATGTCCCCCTTTCCATTTCTGATATTAGTAATGTATGTCCTCTCTTTTTTTCTGAGCCTGGATGGAAGCTTACCAATTTTATTAATCTCGTCAAAGAAATAGCTTTTGAGTTATACTATTGGTTTCATTGATTTCATTGTCATTTTCATGAATCAATTTAATAGATTTCTGCTCTAATTTTATTTCTATTCTTTTGCTTACTTTGGAGTTAATTTGCTCTTTTTCTGGATTTCTAAGGTGGAAGCTTAGATGCTTGATTTTTAAATCTTTCTTCTTATCTAAAAAATGCATTCAATTTTATAAATTTCCCTACCAGCACTGCATTTGCTGTATCTCTCGAATTTTGTGAAGTTTTTATTTTCACTTACTTTAAAATATTTTATAATATTCTTGAGATTTTTATCTTTGACTCATGTGTTATTTAAAAGTTTAATCTCCAAGTATTTTGGAATTTTTAGCTACCATTCTGTTATAGATTTCTAACTTAATTCCATTGTGGTCCGAGAGCAAACAATATTAAAATAATTTCTATTCTTTTAAATCTATTGCAGTGTGTTTATGGCTCAGAATGTAGTCTATTTTGTTGTATGTTCAATGTGAGCTCGAGAAGAATGTATATTTCACTGTTGTACGATGAAGTAGTCTATAGATGTCCATTATATCAGTTGACTGATGGTGCTGTTGAATTCAGCTGTCCTTAATGATTTGTTACCTGACTAATCTGTCCATTTGTGATGGGGGAGTGCTGAAGCCTGCAACTACAATAGTGAATTAATCTATTTATCCACACAGTTCCATCAGTTTTTAGCTCACATATTTTGACACTCTGTTGTTTGGCACATAGAAGGGATGATTAGAATACAGTGGTACCTCAGTTCACGAACTTGATTTCTTTCCATGATTCTGGTTGCAAACCGAGTTGGATGATAATAGTATCAAATTCAATAGTTAGGTTCAATGTTGACCTTATGGGGAAATTTTATTTGGTTCTCGTCTAGTTCAGTTTGTGAGCAGAAACGTGTACGGTGAATGTTTAAATTTTTTTCCAGTTTTAAGATGGTTAAATTTATTTGTAGGCCTTGATTCAAAGGTACATGGCATGAGGAAATAAAAGAAGGAATAAGGTTGCCTAAATGAACCTAAATATACACCATACACACAGTGCGCACACATGCACGCACACACACGCACATCCATGGAAAACAAATTAAGGTAAGCCAGTTGAGCTGCAGCCTTGGACCAATTTGGGAAACAGATTAAACATCACAGTTGTCTTTCTTCTCTCTGTGAGTCCTTGGAGGAGAAACCTAAGAAAATGGAGGAAATAAAAATGAAGGTTTTCCTCCTCTGTGTCTTGAGTTTTATTAGCATTAACATGCCTGGCCTTCAAGTTGAAGAAATTCATGTAAGCAACTCAGTAACATCACAAATGTAATGGCATCATATCTAGTCAAATACACCCTCCTAACAGGGATGGAGCTGCTGGTGGTCTGTGAATGTCAGCACTCAAAGGCATCGTTCATTAATACAGCAACTTAAAGGAACATCATCTCTGCGGCAACAGTGACATACTTAAAACTAGTCCTGCATCTACTAGGCAGTTATTTAAACAATCTGCATATAGTTTTAGCTTTATTTTTATTTATTTATTATTTTTGTGTGGGTACCAGGGGTCGACCTCAGGACCTCGCGCGCCAGCAGGCGGCCGTGCCGCTGAGCGATATCACCGGCCCTTTTTTCGTATGTGGGATCTGGGAGTCGAACTCGGGCCCTCGCGCTTGCCAGGCAGGTGCTTATGCCGCTGAGCCATCTCACCGGCCCCCAGTTTTAGCTTTATAATGGAGTAGATTTCTTTCTTTTTCTTTTTCGGTACCAGGAATAGAACTCAGGGCCTCGCACTTGCCAAACAGGCACTGTGCCACTGAGCTACATCCCCAGCCCTATAATGGAGTAAATTTTGAATGTTTAAATTTTTAAAATTTATACAGTAAAAGACACCTGGCCATTAATCTCCCTCAAAATACTCCCCTCACATCAAACACACTTATTCCATTGTTCTTGCCACTTTCTGAAGCAGTTCTGGGAGTCTTCTTTTGTGCATGTCTTTATAAGGTGTGACTAAAAGCACAGTGAGTGCTCCTGCTGAGTGCCATCCAATGGAAAGGCAGGTTTGTAAAACTTTACGTTGTGTCCTCACCCACCTCATTCATGAAATCTTGCACTGTGTTACTTCCGGCTTTCCCACAAAGTCAAAATGATCATGAAAGTTAAATGTTCTAAATAGCTTCAGGACATCGAGGCAGCCATGGCAGTGTTATGAAAGATACTCATGAAAGAGGACTTCCAGAACTGCTTCAAAAAGTGACAAGAATAATGGGATAAGTGTATTTGAAGTGAAGGGGAGTTTTTTGAATGGGTTTAATAGCAACGTACCTTTCACTGTAATATTTTTTTTTAAAAGAAACTAAACATTCACCGTAGTTTTGTATCACACTGATACACATTAAGGGTTGTTACATCTTGGAGAATTAACATTTTGCTATGGTTTAGGTGTAGTTTATCACAATCCAAACTCATGTTGAAATTTAATTACCAATGTTATTATGTGGAGAGATGGCGGGGCCTTTAAGAGGTAATTAGTTCATGAGGGTGTCACTCTCATGAAGGAATGAATATAGTTTCTGCAATAGTGTGTTAGTTATTGTGAAAGCAGGTTATTATAAAATGAGAGCACCTCCCCTCACTCTTTCACACATGCTCTTCTGCACACACCAGATTTCCCTTCTGCCATGTGGCTCTCACCAGAAGCTGAGGAGATGTTGATGCCACACTCTTGTACTTCCAGAACCATGAGGTAAATAAGCCTCTTTTCTTTATAAATTACCCCGTCTTAAAGATTCTGTGATAGCAACACAAAAATGGACTAAGCCACATTCTTACTATCATGCAATGCCCATCATTATCCCCAATAATTTTCCTTGCTCTTAAATTTGTTTCCTTTAAAGTTAATTTCCTACTCTTGCTCTTTTGATTAGGGCTAGCATGATATCTCTTTCTGCATCCATTTACTTTTAATCTAAATGTGTCTGTATATTTAAAATGTGTTTCGTGTAGACAACATAGAGTGTTGTTTCTTCATTCACTCTGAAAATCACTGATTTTAATTGGTGCATTGAGGCTATTATTGATATAGTTGGATGGATATCTACCATATTTGTTATTACTTTCTATTTTTTGCCCTTGTAATTTGTTCCTATTTTTACCTTCCACTCTTTTCCTGCCTTTTGTGATTTAATTGAACATTTTAATTCAATTTCTTCTTGTCTCTAAATATACTAGCTGTACTTCTCTTTTTACTTTTTTTCAGTGGTTGTCTAGAGTTCACAATATATATTTACAACTAATCCAAGTTTACCTTCTAATAATACTATGAGCATTACAGGTACTGTATAACTTCCCAACTCTGGGGAGAAATATGAACATCCAGGTATATTAAGCTCAAAAATCTCTATGTGGGCTTAATTCAAAAAGGATTTCACCAAAACACATTACAGTAAAACTGTAAAAACATCAAAGATGAATAGAGACATGTACAAGCAGAGAAAGAGGCTTGTCATATACTAGGGAAACTTTAGTACCCTACTGGTGGATTTCTCAGTAGAAATTCTGTAAGCCAGGAAATGGATGATATACTAAAAGTGCCAAAGGTTAAAAAAAAAAAAAAAGACTACTTTAAAAACTGAAGGGGTCAGGCCAGGAATATAACTCAGCGGTACGGTGCCTGCCTGACAAGCGTGAGGTCCTGAGTTCGATTCCTGGTTCAAAAAAAGAAAAAGAAAAAGAAAAACTGAAGAGGTTCATTAAGGATTACATCTACATTGTAATAAATGCTTAAGATAGATTTTACAAAATAAAATGAAAAGATACTAATTAGTAGCATGAAAATATAAAACATGCTGGAAAAAAGTAAATATATAGCCAAATTAAAAAATACTGTAATGCTGCAATGGTGGCATGTAAATCACTTTTAATTCTAGTGTAAAAGTTAAAAGACAAAAGTATTAAAATAACTTTCTACATTAATTTGTTAATGTGTTTCAAATATGAAAAGAAGTAAAACTGACATCAGAAATTTAAGATGAGGCTGAGTGCAGGTACACATTCATATAATCCCAGCTACTTGGGAGCCTGAGACAGGAGGATTGCAAATTCAAGGCCAGTCTGGGCAACCTAGTGAGATACTGTCTCAAAATTTAAAAAAAGAGCTAGGGATATAACTCAGTGGTAGAGAACTTGCCTAGAATGTACAAACACCTGAGTTCAAACCCCAATACTGAAAACAAAAAATAAGCAAAAAACCACCTAAAATGCTTGAGTAAACATGTAGAATTTTTGTATGCAATGAAAGATAAGTTGCTATGAGCTTTAAATAGACTCTTATGTCCATAATATATCTTACATATGTTCCATGGTAATAACAAAGCACAAATTTCTAGTATATACACTAAAGATAAAAGAGAAGGGAATGAAAGCAAACCACTATGTAAAATCATCAAGTCAAAAAGAAAGATGGCAAGAGTGGAAAAAAGTAACAAAGGAAATACAAAGCAGTCAGAAAACAACAAAATTACAATAGTGAGTCCTTACATAGCAATAATTACTTTTAAACGTAAATGTACTAAATTCTCCAGTCAAAAAACAGAATGGTTGAATGGATAAAAATCAAGACCCAGCTATATGCTGCCTACAAGAAACCCACTTTAGCTTTAAGGGTATATTTAAGCTGAAAATGAAGGGATAGAAAAAGATATTCTATTCAAATGGAAACAAAGAGAGAGTAGGCATAGTTTTTCTTATAGCAGACAGCACAGACTATAAAAAACCATAACAAGACATAAGGTTATTACACAGTGATAAAAGGGTCAATTCACTAAGAAAATATAATTATTATAAATACATAGGCAACCAATGTCAAAACATGAAAATATATAAAGCAAATATTAATAGATCTGATAGGAGAAATAAACAGCAATACAATAATAGTTGGTTATTTAAATACCCTATTTTCAACAATGGATAGATCATCCATACAGAAAATCAACATGAAAATATTGGACTGGAACTATACTTGAGATCAAATGGATATAACAGACATATACAGAACATTCAGCAGAATATATAGTCTTCTGAAGCTTACACAGAACATTCTCCAGGGTAGATCATATGTTAGCCCACAAAACAAGCCCTAACAAGTTTGAGAAGACTGAAATCATATCAAGTATCTTTTCCAACCACAATGGTATGAAACTAGAAATCTATAACAGGAGGAAAACTGGGAAATTAAAAAAATGTGGAAATTAAACACACTTCTGAAGAACCAATGGGTCAAAGAAGAAATCAAAAGGGAAATAAAAAATACCTTGAAACAAATTAAAATGGAAATACAACATACCAAAACTTACATGATGCAACAAAAGAATTCTAAGAGGAGAGTTTACAGTGATAAACACCAAGGAAAAAATTACAACTAAATAATCTATATTTACACCTCAAGGGATTAGAAAAAAAGAGCAACCTCAGTCCAAATTTAGCAGAAGGAAGAAGACAACACAAACCAGAACTCAAGTAAATGAGAGTTCAGAAAAATAATAGAATGGAACTAAGATTTGGTTTTTTTGAAGATAAACAAAACTGACAAGTGTTTAGCTAAACAAAATAAGAAAAAGTGGAAAAATTCAAACAAATAAATCAGAAGTGAAAGAGGAAACATTACAACTGACACCACAGAAATACCAAAAAAAGAGAACTCTATGAATAATTAAACATAGGCAAGTTGGATAGCATTAAAGAAATGAGTAAATTCCTAGAAACATATAACCTGTGAAGAAAAAAATCATAAAGAAATAGAAGAGCTGAACAGACCAGTAATGAGTATGGAGACTGAATCCATAATAAAAAATATCCAATAAAGAAGGTAAGATAGATTCACTGATTCATTTGTTTTTTGTTTGTTTGTTTGTTTGTTTTTTCTCTCTTTCTTTCTTTTTTTTTTTTTTTTTTTGTACCGGGAATTGAACTCAGGACCTTGCGTTTGCCAGGCAAGCGCTTGTGCCACTGAGCTTCATCCCTGGCCTCACTGATCAATTTTTTTTTTATGTGGGTACCAGGAGTTGAACTCAGGACCTCATGCTTGCCAGCAGGCGCTTGTGCCACTGAGCGATATCACCGGCCCTTTTTTTCCTTTGTGTGGGTACCGGGAATCGAACTCAGGACTTCGCACTTGCCAGGCAGGCGCTTATGCCACTGAGCTATCTCACCGGCCCTCACTGATCAATTTTAACATGTATTTAAGGAAAAATTAATGTCAATCCTCAAAGTTATCCAAAAATCTGAAGGCAGGGAACATTTCTAAACTCATTTTATGAGACCAGCATTACCTTGACGTGAAAGCCAGACAAGAACACTTCACACACACAAAAAAATTACAGGCTAATATTCCTGATGAACATAGATTCAAAAGTTCTCAACAAAATACTAGCAAATCAAATTCATCAGCACATTGAAAGTATCATACACGATGACGAAGTTAGATTTATTCCTGAGATGCAAAGATGATTCGACATATGGAAATCAATAAAAGTGATACCCTGCATTGACAGAATAAAGAATAAAAATAATCTGGTCATCACAATAGAGAGAGAAAAATCATTTGAAAAATTCACCAATCTGTCATGATAAATCTCTCAACGATTAGGTATAGAAAGAATGTAATTCAAAATAATAAAAGCCATACATGAAAAAAAAAAGTTCTGGGGAATGTAGCTCAGTGTGAAGGCCCTTGATTCAATCCGAGGTACAAAAAAAATCGACATACAAAAGTCTGTTGGGGCCGGTGAGATGGCTCAGTGGCGTACACGCCTGCCTGGCAAGCACGAGGGCCCGAGTTCGATTCCCGGAACCCACATACGAAAAAAGGGGCCGGTGATATCGCTCAGCGGCACGGGCGCCTGCTGGTGCGTGAGGTCCTGAGGTCGACCCCCCGGTACCCACACACACACACACACACACACACAAAAGTCTGTTGTGTTTCTATACATTAACAAAAAAACTATCCAAAAAAGAAATAAAGAAGATAATTTCATTTACAATATCAAAAAGAATAAAATACTTAGGAATAAATTTAAACAGAGAAATGAAAGTGCTATATACTGAAAACTACTAAACACTGATGGAATAAATGGGAGAAGACACAAATATTTGCAAAGATATCCTGTGTTCATAGATTGGAAGAATTAATATTGTTAAAATGTCCATAATACCCAGAACAATCTACAGATTCAATGCATTCTATACCACTCCAATGACACTTCTCACATAAATAGAAAAGGCTACCCTAAAATTAATATGACACTGCAAAAGACCCTGAGTAGTTAAAGCAACCAAAGAAAGAGTGCAAAGCTGGAGGCATCACATGTCTTGATTTCAAATTATATTGCAAAGGCATGGAAATAAAAGTGGCATGGCACAGGTGTAAAAAAAAATGGATCAATGGAATAGAACAAAAAACTTAGAAATAACTCACACATGTATAGTCAATTAATTTTTAACGAAGTTACCAAAAATATAATAGTCTCTTTAGTATACGATGTTGGGAAAACTAGATAACTACATGCAAAATGATGAAATTGGATCCTTATTTTAAACCATGCACAAAAATCAATGCAAAGGGGATTAAACCCTGAAATGTATGACCTGAAAACATAAAACTCCTAAAGCAATGAACGAAAAGAAAAGGCAAACTATGGAATTAGAAAAAAAATTGCAAATCATATATCTGATGAGGTGTTAATGTCCAATATTTATAAAGAAGAAAACAAATAGCTGCATTTTTAAAATGGGTATCTTAGTTTAGGATGCTTTAACAATACCCTAGACTGAGCAATTTATAAACAACAGGAATTTATTACTCACAGTTCTGAGTGCTGGAAAGTCCAAGAAGAAGCTCCCACTGGCCTCTTTTTTTTTTTTTTTTTTTTTTTTAATTTTATTTTAAAGAGAAGAAAAAACAAAACAAATCAAAAGAAGAACAAATTTTCAAAACAACATAATAGGAGGGTAACAATGGTTAATACATTGCGTATTACTATCTTTAAGTTAGTTATTCAGGACACCAGACAATAGCATTCAATTATGCAAACATTATTGGCACAAACCTTACTCTTCAATGAACTAAGTGAAAATCATAGTGTATCTATCTTAACCATCTTATATATATATATACAATTTTTTTCCCCTTTCCCTTCTTTCTTTTCCTTATTCCAGTCTCTCTTTCCTTTTGACCAGTTTCTTTTTGATTCACCATGTCTATTGTACATTTTGGATCTTATTTACTCTTTCAGTTTCTCATACTAGAGAGACAATACGATGCTTACACATGTGCTTCTGGTTTATTTCACTTATGAGTATTTTCTCGAGTTGCATCCATTTACCTATAAAAGTCTCCAGTTTATCCTTCTTAATGGCTGAATAGTACTCCATTGTATAAAAATACCACATCTTTCTTATCCATTCCTCAGTTGATGGGCATTTGGGTTGTTTCCAAGATCTGGCTATTACAAATTGTGCTGCTATAAACATGGGTGCACATATATCGCTGTGGTATGATGTTTTTAATTCTTCTGGGAAGATGCCCAGAAGGGGAATAGCTGGGTCAAATGGGACCTCCAACCCTAGCTTTTTGAGGAATCTCCACACTGACTTCCACAGTGGCTGTACCAGTCGACACTCCCACCAACAGTGGAGAAGGGTTCCTTTTTCCCCACAGCCCCTCCAGCATTTGTTATTAGTTGATTTCTTTATAGTAGCCATTCTTTCTGGGGTGAGATGGTATCTCAGTGTTGTTTTAATTTGCATCTCTCGAATGACTAGTGATGTTGCACATTTTTTTGTATATTTATTTGCCATTAGTATTTCTTCATCTGAGAAATGTGTATTCATCTCAGATGCCCATTTTTGGAGTGGGTCTTTAAATTTGGGAGGTCTAATTTTTTTGAGTTCTTTATATGTTCTCGATAGTAATCCTTTGTCTGAGGAACAGCTGGCAAACATTTTTTCCCACATTGTGGGTTGTCTCTTCACTCTGTTGGTGGTTTCTCTTGCTGTGCAAAAGCTTTTTAATAAGATGAGATCCCAGTTATTGATTCTTTGGGATAGTTCCCGTGCGGTTGAGTTTTTATTCATAAAGTCTTTGCCTACACCAATGTCTCCAAGGGTTTTACCTATCCTACCTTCCAGCAGATTTAATGTTTCTGTTTTAATATTTAGATCTCTGATCCATTTTGAATTTAGTTTAGTGCATGGTGAAAGATATGGGTCTAGTTTTAATCTTCGGCATGTGTAGAGCCAGTTTTTCCAGCACCATTTATTAAAGAGGCTATCTTTTTTCCAGCGAATGTGTTTGGCACCTTTGTCAAAGATGAGGTGGCTTAGTATGTCTGGGGTTGTTTCAGCATCTTCTAATCTGTTCCATTGATCTTCAGGTCTGTTTTTTTGCCAGTACCACACTGTTTTTATCACAGTAGCTTTATAGTATAATTTCAAGTCGGGGATTGTGATGCCCCCTGCCTTGCCTTTGTTGCCCAGAATTGCCTTTGCTATTCTAGGTCTCTTCTGATTCCAAATGAATTTTAGGATTGTTTTCTCTAATTCTGTGAGATATGCTGTTGGAATTTTGATTGGAATTGCATTAAATCTGTATAACAATTTTGGAAGTATGGCCATTTTCACTATATTGGTTCTTCCTATCCAGGAGCAAGGGATATCTTTCCATTTTCTGATATCTTCTTCAATCTCCTTTTTCAGAGTACTGTAGTTTTCAGTATAGAGGTCTTTTACATCCTTCGTGAGGTTGATTCCTAGGTATTTCATTTTTTTGGATGTTATTGTGAAAGGTATTGTTTCCCTAATTTCTCTTTCAGTAAGTTTGTTATTTGTGTACAGGAAGGCTATTGACTTTTGAGTATTGACTTTGTATCCAGCTACACTACTGAATTTGCTTATCAAATCTAGCAGTTTTTTAGTGGAGTTTTTGGGGTCTTCTGTGTAGAGTATCATGTCATCTGCAAATAATGATAATTTAACTTCTTCCTTTCCAATCATTATTCCTTTTATTTCTTTCTCTTGTCTAATCGCTCTGGCTAAAGTTTCCAGAACTATGTTGAATAAGAGTGGGGACAGTGGACATCCTTGTCTTGTTCCTGATTTTAGAGGGAAGGCTTTCAGTTTTTGGCCATTTAGTATAATATTGGCTGTTGGTTTGTCATAGATAGCTTTTACCAGATTGAGATAAAGACCCTCTATTCCAATTTTCTGTAGGGTTTTTATCATGAAAAGGTGCTGGACTTTGTCAAAAGCTTTTTCTGCATCTATTGAGATGATCATGTGATTTTTGTCTTTGGTTCTGTTAATATGCTGTATTACATTTATTGATTTACGTATGTTGAACCATCCCTGCATCCCTGGGATGAATCCAACTTGGTCATGGTGTATAATCTTCTTGATGATTTGTTGGATTCTGTTTGCCAGTATCTTATTAAGGATTTTTGCATCTATGTTCATTAGGGAGATTGGCCTGTAGTTCTCTTTCTTAGTTGGGTCCTTCTCTGGTTTTGGTATCAGGGTAATGCTTGCTTCCAGGAATGAATTTGGGAGTATTGCTTCCCTTTCAATTTCATTGAAAAGTTTGAGAAGTAGGGGCGTTAGGTCTTCTCTAAATTTCTTGTAGAATTCGGCAGTGAATCCATCAGGGCCTGGGCTTTTCTTTGTTGGGAGGTTTTTAATTACATCTTCAATTTCACTGGCTGATATTGGTTTATTTAGGATTTTTAAATCTTCTTGATTCAGCTTTGGTAATTCATACGAATCTAGGAATCTGTCCATTTCTTCTGCATTTTCCATCTTAGTAGAATATAAATTTTCAAAATAGGTATAGATGATCTTCTGGATTTCTGCAGGGTCCGTCGTGATATCACCCTTTTCATTTTCAATTGCATGGATTTGAGTCTTTTCTTTTCTTTTTTTAATAAGGTTGGATAAGGGTTTGTCAATCTTATTTATTCTTTCAAAGAACCAACTTTTTGCTTCATTGATTCTTTGTATTGTTTTTTTATTCTCCAATACGTTAATTTCTGCTCTGATCTTTATAATTTCCTCCCTTGTACGGGCTTTTGGCTTAACCTGCTCTTCTTTTTCTAGAAGCTCGAGGTTCACCCTTAAGTTGTTTATTTGCGCTTGCTCTATTTTCCTGATATAAGTGTTTAATGCTATAAATTTCCCTCTTAGGACTGCTTTCATTGTATCCCATAAGTTCCGGTATGTTGTACTGTCATTATCATTCAGTTGTAGAAAGTGACTAATTTCTTCTTTAATTTCATCTGTGACCCATTGGTTGTTCAGGAGGATGCTGTTTAATTTCCATGTGTTTAGGGAGTTTTTGTGGGATCTTTTGCCATTGATTTCCAATTTCATTGCACTATGGTCTGATAATATGCATGGGATAATTTCAGTTCCTTTGCATTTACTTAAGCAGGTTTTATGAGCTAGTATGTGGTCTATTTTGGAGAACGTCCCATGTGCAGCTGAGAAAAATGTGTATTCTGATGTTGTGGGATGGAACACTCTGTAGACATCTACTAAGTCCATTTGTTCAAAAGTTTGGTTCAGTTCTACTATTTCATTATTGATTTTCTGTCCAGTTGATCTATCTTTTTGTGACAGTGGAGTATTGAGATCTCCCAATATAATTGTATTAGTGCTTATTTGATTTTTCATGTCCTTTAGTACTTGTTTTATATAGCTGGGTGCATTGGTATTTGACGCATATATATTTATGATCGTTATCTCTTCCTCTTGGATTGTTCCCTTTACAAGGATGTAATGACCGTCTTTATCTCTCTGAATCCTTCTTGGCTTGAAGTTCACTTTGTCTGCAAAAAGAATAGCTACCCCTGCTTTTTTCTGGGTTCCTGTGTCATGGAGTATTGTTTTCCATCCTTTGACTTTCAGTCTATGAATTTCTTTCTGAATTAAATGTGTTTCTTGTATACAGCATATTGTTGGATCTTGCTTCTTGATCCATTTCGCCAGTCTGTGCCTTTTGATTGGTGAATTGAGACCGTTAACATTGATGGTTAAAACTGATATGTATTGACTTGTCATGATATTTTCCTGTTGTTGGTTCCCACTCTTTGTTTTTCCGCTTTCCGGCTATTTAATTATTTGCCCTGCCTGGTGGATTCCTTCTGTTGGGGTTCCTATCTCTTTCTAGAATGTCCTTCAGAACATTTTGGAGTGCTGGTTTGGTGGTCATAAATTTTCTCAGATGTTCTTTGTCATGAAAGTATTTTATTTCTCCATCAATTTTGAAAGATAGTTTTGCAGGGTACATCAATCTGGGCTGAAAATTATTTTCCTTTAGAGCTTGCAATACATCATTCCAAGCTCTTCTTGAATTGAGGGTTTGTGCTGAAAAGTCAGCTGTGATTCTGATGGGTTTTCCTTCATAGGTGATTTGTCTCTTCTCCCTAACAGCTTTTAAGATTCTGCCCTTCTGTTGAATTTCTGGGATCTTGACTATAATATGTCTGGCTGAAGTTTTTTTTTGATCATGTCTAGTTGGTGTTCTGAAAGCTTCACTTATAGAGGTGTCAAATTCCTTTTCTCTTCCAGGAAAGTTCTCCCTGATTATGTCTTTGAACAAGGTTTTAATGTCGTTGATGTTATCTCCTGCTTTTTCATTTATTCCAATTATTCTTAAGTTGTTTATCTTTGAGTCATCTAGCAGCTGCTGAATTGATTTTTCATGGTCCCTTGCTATTTTTAAGAATTTTTCCATTTCATGATCACTAATTGCAAGCCTATCTTCTATATCTGAGATCCTGTCCTCGCATTGGTTTATTCTGCTACAAATACTTTCAATGGAATTTTTTATCTCTTGGATATCTGTTTGAATCTGCCTTATGGATTCCATTTCTTTCCTATGCTGAGCATTCATGGTTTCTATAGTTTTCTTAAGTTCATCTATTTTTTTGTCTGTATCAGCTATAGTGTCCTTAAGCATGGTCTTCGTTGTAGACATTATCTCTGCAGTTATCTGTGAGATTATTTCTGTTTTAATTTTTTCCAGAACCTCATTCAGTTGCTTTGTTGTTACCACTTCAGATAGGCCAGGTGGGTGGCTTTCGGGTTGTCCCACCTCGTTGCTCCCTAGGTTTGCCTTTGGTGAATTGGATGTGTGGGGTTGCATCTTGTTTAAATGACGTCTCATGTTTTCTTTCTTTAATTCCTGGGGTGATGTTTGCAAATTACCTATAGTAGGTTACTTTATTGCTAGTGTTTAAGATCTTTAGAAGATGACTACTTCTCTGCAGTATCTTCCAAGTGGAGCTTGCTTTTGTGTTTTGAGCTTTCTGCCAGATCCTACCTCTTCAATTCGTTGGGTATGCGAAGTTGCTACCTGTTTGGCCCAGTCCTTGATTCTTTGGTACTGTGCCACTGTATTTTCTGTGTCCCTTAGTCAATCTCAATCATGGAATATCAGGAAGGAAAGATGTTTAGAACAATTATTTCACATTTGGCTATAATGTTAACTAAAGCATCAAACACAGCCTAGAAAATGACAGACTGAGCTAACCAGTTATTTACCACTTTTAGCTGTATAGAGTTGCCGTTATATAACAAAATCTAAAACACACCAGAAAAATTATATGCAGTATACAAGTCCTATGTATGTCAATTTTTCCCTAAGGAGTTTAAATTTAAAATGAGTTAAGGAGGAAATAGAGTATTGGGAGAAGAGGAAGGAATTAGATATAAGGTTAGAGGACCAAGAGGGATCCCACTAAAATTGGGACACTAGTGCAGAGAACAGGTAGTAAAAAGAGAAGGAAGTGATAAAAGGAAGAACAGATCACAACCACAATCACAAAGATGTTAGAGGTGCTGTTTACACTCATATAAAAAACCAGAGAGAATAATGAAGGAAAGAGCAAATACACATACAGAAACAATAACGAAGATAAAAGCAATAAAACAGACAGATCAAAAATAAAACCCCACCAAAAAACAAAACTAAACAAAACAAAAACAAAAAAAACCCTTCGCCAGAACAAAAAACAAATCAGTGAGAAGAAAAAAAAAAATAATAATAATAATAAAAAAAAAATAAAAATAAGAAAAAAAAAAAAATTAAAAAGAATCAGTTCCAGGTGTTGACTCTGTTGTAGGCAGGTACCTTGTGACAAAGTCCTGTTCTGTGCAGGTCCGTCCCAGTAAGCCAGGAGCGCCCTCTGGCGGGCGGTGAGCAGAGGCGCGTACTTTCAGGTAGAGACCAGTCTAGCTCGCCTCCGCTCTCAGCGCCCTTTCACGGTCCCTGGGCCTGAGAGGCTCAGCGCGCTGTCCGAGCGCGGATTCCCTGCACTGGTTCCCGCCGCTCTGGTTTTTCGCCACGCCCCCCACAATGGCGCCGGGCCAGTCGCTCTCTGGCGCGGGACAGGTGTGGCTGTGAGTCCAGTCTCGTTCGCCTGCTGACCTCAGCACACTTTCGTGGGCTCAATTGAGAGGCCCTGTGCTGCCCTGTCCAGAGCACAAGTTCCCAGAGCAGTTTCCGAGCCGCTCTGAGTTTCGCCACACCCCCCACAATGGCGCCCGGCCGGTCGCTCTCTGGCGCGGGACAGGTGTGGCTGAGAGTCCAGTCTCGTTCACCTGCTGACCTCAGCACACTTTCGTGGGCTCAATTGAGAGGCCCTGTGCTGCCCTGTCCGGAGCACAAGTTCCCAGAGCAGTTTCCGAGCCGCTCTGGGTTTCACCACACCCCCCACAATGGCGCCCGGCCGGTCGCTCTCTGGCGCGGGACAGGTGTGGCTGAGAGTCCAGTCTCGTTCACCTGCTGACCTCAGCACACTTTCGTGGGCTCAATTGAGAGGCCCTGTGCTGCCCTGTCCGGAGCACAAGTTCCCAGAGCAGTTTCCCAGCCGCTCTGAGTTTCGCCACACCCCCCACAATGGCGCCCGGCCGGTCGCTCTCTGGCGCGGGGCAGCTGTGGCTGAGAGACACTCACCGCCGGTCAGCGCCGTTCTCCGCCGCTCCCCTGCCCCGCCGCTGTCTCAGGATCCTCCGTGGGGGCTCCCTGGGCGCCAGCTGCCACCGTGTGTCCGTAGAATTGAGCCTCCGCCGGCGCTCCAAATCCCGGGATATTAGAAGGTGCGCGCGCGCGGTCTGCTCCTTCTTTCCGTCTTCTTTGTTAGAAGTCACCCGTCACTGGTGCCGGGGGTCCCAGATTGCGCTTCAGAACTTCTCTGGGTTTCGGGGAGGCATCCCCCCCCCTCCTGCGCTTTCCGGGTCGCTATATTCTCGTGTTCCAATGGTAACTTTTAGAGAGAGTTTCGTTGCCTGCTTCTTACTCATCCGCCATCTTGAGGCTCCCCACTGGCCTCTTTTATAAGGGTGTAATCTCATCACTTCCTAATAATAGCCCCACCTCTTAATATTATTACATTGGGGATTAGGTATCAACATATGAATTTGGGGAGGAAACAAATATTCAGGCCATAGCAATGGACAGAAGACCTGAAAAGACATTTTTTTCCCCTCAAACAGAGATACTAGTGATCAATGGGGATGTGAAAATGTGCCCAACAAATTACTAATCCTTAAGGAAATATTAGTTAAAACTACAATGAGATATCACCTCACACCTGTTGGGATAGCTTTTATCAAAATTCTAAAAGATAACAAGTGTTGGCAAGGAAACAGGAACCCTTGTACATTGTTGGTGGTGATGTAAATTGATACAGACATTATGGAAAGCTAGTTGGAGGTTCCTCAAAAAGTTAGAATTAGACTACTACATGATCCATCAATCTCACTTTGGGGTATATATCCAAGGGAAATGAAATCATGGTCTTGAAGAGATATCTGTACTCTTGTGTTCATTGCAGTATTGTTTAAAATAGCTAAGATGTGGACATAGCCATTGATAGATGAATGAATAAAAAATAGGCGTATTTACATGTATATAATGGAATATTGTTTAGTGTCTAAAAAGAAGGAAGTCCTGCCACTGTGACAACATAGATTAATTGGGAGGACATTATTCTAAGTGAAATAAACCAAGTACAGAAAGTAAAATATGGCATGATACCACACATATGGGAAATTTAAAAGTCAAACTCATGAAAACAGAAAGTACAGTGTTGGTTGCTAGAGGCTAGAGGGTGGGGGAAATGGGGAGATATTGATCATAAGTGAAAAGATGAGTGAGTTCTGGGAATCTAATGTACAAGATAGTGACACTAATTAATAATACTATATTGCATACTTGAAATTTGCTGAGAGTAGATCTTAAGCTTTCTCACCACAAGATAACTGTAAGGTGATAGATATGTTCATTAGTTTGTGGTAATTATCTTACAATGTATACATATATCAAATCATCCTGTTGTATAATTTAAATACACACAATTTTTATCAATAAATCATATCTCAGTAAGCTGAGAAGGAAAAGAAAACAATTCTATGTGCAAGAACATGGAAAAGAATAAAATGTTTAATAATATATTTAACTAAGGAGGTACTAGATTTGTACTTGAAACCTACAAAACATTAAAGATACTGCATGATCATGGATTGGGAGACTTAGTATTGATAATATGGCAATATTCTTTAAAGAAATCTATAGGTTTAATGCAAATTTTTATCAAAATGCTAATAGTCTTTGTTTCAGAAATGAAAAAGCTGACCATAAAATTCACATGAGATTGCAATGATTATGAATATCTGATATAATTTTGAATAAGAAGAAAAAAGGAAACACTCTTCATAATTTCAAAATATACTACAAAGATACAGCACTCAAAATAGTGTGGTATTGGCATAGACATACAGATCAATGGAATATAATTAAAAGTCCAGAAATAACTGTATGCATCTGTGGTTAATTGATTTTTTACAGGAATGTCAAAACCAGAGTACCATTTACTGTGCTGTCAAAAATGTGCTTTCCACAAATGATACTGGGATAACTGTATATTCACATGTAAAAGAATGAAGTCAGATCCTTACCTTATACCATATATAAAAATTAACTAAAAATGCAAAGAAGGCCTAAATTTAAGAGCTAATGGTATAAAATTTTAAAGAAGAAAACAGGAATAAATCTTAATGACTTTAGATTTGGCAATGGATTATTAGATATAACACCAAAAATACAAAAAAAAGAAATAATACACTAGTCTTCTTAAATATTAAAAATGTGTACATTAAAGGACACTATCAAGAGAACAAAAAGACATATCACAGAATAGGAGAAAATATTTGCAAGGTGTAAATCTGATAAGGGTCACATATGTAGAATATATAAATAGCTCTTAAAATATGTGATAGTCAACTTGGCTAGGCTATAGTACACAATTAATCTAATTCTAATCTGGTAGATCTCCAGGTGGTAAAATTCACAAAAGTATACTTCTTCTCACCTCATGACTAGATCCCCATGAAATTTTACCTGTCAGACTTTTCCACACTGAGCCTTAAGCCATTTGTCAATTAAAATTTAGATTCCTCTACATGGGCCCTGGTTTCCAGCCAGGTTTCTGCGTGTGGATTTCTGCTCCATTAAGTTGTGATTATTGGTGTTTTTCTCTTAGTCTCTCCAATTTGGAGCCAGTGGTTTGCCCAGTGCCTTTCTCTTACGTATCTTGCAAGAGCTACTCATTTTTCAGTTTATTCAGCGTTTTACTTGTTCAGATAGAAATCTGCTCTTATTTTATTCTTTTTTTCTTTCTTCTTGCTTTTGGGTTCATTTTGCTCTTCTTTTTTAAAAAAATTATTTGGGTGGCATTTAGGCTTATTGATTTGCTACTTTCCCTCTTTTCTGATTTTGAAGTGCTGGGGATCAAACTCAGAGCCTGGCACCTGCGAGGTGAGCACTCTACCAGTGGGCTACACCTCCAGCCTTCTCTTTTCTAATGTAGGCATTTAGTGCTATAAATTTCTCTCCTGGCACTGCTTTAGTGGCATTACCCAGATTTTTTTTTTTTTTTTTTTTTTTTGTGGATACCGGGGGTCGACCTCAGGACCTCACGTGCCAGCAGGCGCCCTTGCCACTGAGCGATATCACCAGCCCTTTTTTTGTATGTGGGTTCTGAGAGTCGAACTCAGGCCCTTGCACTTGCAAGGCAGGCGCTTACGCCACTGAGCCATCTCACCGGCCCATTACCCGGATTTTAATACGCTGTATTTTCATTCAGTTCTACCACCATGTGATGGTATCAACCACTTATAGGGAAATATAAAAACTTTACTTTCTTTTAAGTCTTTGTACACTCCTTTTCCAATATATATTTCCTCTACCTACATTGAGAACTACATTAAATATTGTTATAATTTTTTTCAACTATAAAACATAATTCAGAAAATTCAAGAAAAAGAACATCCACATTTTAATCCATATTTTTGCTTTTCTAAGCACTCTTTCTTGTTTACTGGTATTCCAGTATTATTTCTTTTATTAGTTCCTTTTCTTTTTTTTTTTTTTTTATGTGGGTACCGGGAGTCGACCTCAGGACCTTTCTTTTAAGAGCCTTCTTTAGCTGTTCCTCTAGGGCAGTCCTGTTGGTATCAAGTGCCCTTCATCCTTGCAGAATATCTGTGATGGGTATCGAACTTAGAGTTGACAATTCTGCTGTTTCTTGAAAATGTTGTCAGTTCCTTCTAAGGTCCATGGTTCCTGATGAGAAATACACTGTAATTTGTGTTGTCTCCCCCTCATAAATAAAGCATCATTTCTCTTGCTGCTTTCAATATTTTTTCTTTGTCCTTAGTTTTTAAAGTTTCACTAGATGTGTCTTAGTGTGGATTTCTTTGAGTTTATCCCGTTTGGTGTTTGCTCAGTTTATTGGATCTGTAAGTTTGTGTCTTTTGCTGAATTTGGAGAATTTGGGGTTATTATTTCTTTGAATAGGTTTTCAACACCCCTACATTCTTTTCTCTTTTCATGACATGAACTCCAATGACATAAATGCTGAATTTATGCTCTGAGCCTCTCTTCATTTTTTTTTCAGTGTGTTTATATCTACTGTTCACATTGGGTAATATTTAATTCTCCTGCCTTCAAGCTCACCGATTCTTTCCTCTGTTCCCTTCATTCTTTTAAATCTCATCCAAAGAGTTTTTCATTTCAGTCATTGTATTTTTCTACTTAAAATTTTCCATTTTGTTCTTCAGTATATTTTTCTATTTCTATATTAAGACCTTCTGGGTTTTTTAAGTTTCAAATGTGTGATTCCTTGTTGAATGATTTTCATGATGGCTTCTTTAAAATCAGTCAGATAATTCCAACACCTGTGTCAATTTGGTTTTGGTATACAGTATACTGACTTTCTTTTCAAGCTGAAGTTTTCCTGGTTCTTGGTATAATGCGTGATTATTTTTATTGAAACCTGGACATTTAGTGTATTACTATCTGAGTAGACTATTATCTTGTTTAAGCCTTCTCTTTTACCAGGAGTCCTCTACCAATTTGCTGGTAGGGGAAGGAAGATATCACTTTCTTACTGCCAGGTTGGGATAAAAGTTTAGATTCCTGACTTTAACTTTGATATCCCTGGGTGGGGAAGTGCCTCATTACTACTGGGTAGATATGGGATTTCAGGCTCCCTATGGGACTTCCACTGACAGTGGGAGCAGGGAAGACCTCATTACTACTAAGCAGGGATAAAGGTACCTCAGTCTTCTCTAATACCATCCCAGTGTCCGGGGGTGACAAGGTGAAAAGATGAATTGAGACACCTATTACAGTCTGTTGAGAGTGGAAGTCTAGGCTCCTTACTCAGTCTTTGTTGTCATAGGTAGGGTACGGTGCCAGTTTTTTTTTCTGTGATGACAGAATGGAGTGGAGTGATAGTGTCTAATGGTTTTCTGTCTTGCCATGCACCTCTTTTCTGGTCCTTTGCCTATAGAAAGCAGGCTTTCATTGGGTTTGATATTTTCGTTTGTTTGGTTTGGCTTTTTGTCTGTTCCCGCTGATGTTTCTGTTTGCTTACCACTATAGTGCTCCTTGGGTTCCAAGCTCCTTAGCTGGTCTGTCTTCTGTCCACCTTTCAAAGTCATATGGATTTAGGTATGGATATAGATATACAGACAGACACAGATGTTCCAAAGTTTTTGTTGTGCCTAGCAGGAAAAATCAGTAGAAATACATCTGCTGGGCATGGTGGGGCATGCCTGTGATCCCAACAGTCTGGGAGGCTGAGGCAGAAGGATAACAAGTTCAAGTCCAGTCTGGGCACTTAGCAACTTCGTGAGACCTTGTCTCAAATATAAAAACTTTAAAAACGGCTGGGAATGTAGCTCAGTGCAAAGGCCTTGGACTCAATCTTTAGTATCAGAGAGAAAGAAAGAGAAGTGTATATACTCCTTTTCATCTGGAATCAGAAGTGCCTCTGTTACCTTTTTCTCCCATATAAGAAAGAAAGAACCTTCTATCATTGATTTTTACAAAAGCCAAGGGAGAAAATACAATAAATAATTCACAGTCCTCAACTCTTCAGTTGTAATTAGTGAGTGACAAATAGCTTGTAGCACTTGATGTATCTTGCCAATGAGCTTGAGAAGGGCTGGAGGATATCAGTACTCACAAGAGGAGGCTGCGGTGATGATTTTATTTCAATCCCCTTCCCACTTTCTAAAGTTAAGTTGATTCCAGCCTTTCCTCTTACCCATGCCTACCCCATTTCTGGGTGGGGGAGTCTTAGGGGTACGCCCACAGAGCCTTTGTGCCAGGTTTCCTGTGTCCTGTGAGTGCTGGCATGTAGGGGCAGACTAGAAAATCCAAGCCCAATGCTTACTTGTTGGCCTTGCCTCCAGGGCTACTGCCTGAGGGCTCCTGCCCCCAGCAGCTTTGGCCCCACAAATCACTCCTCTCTTCCTTCTCAGTGTATCTTTTTATTCTCAGCCCCTTCCCTGCACAGGCCTCCCCCCATGTTAGCAGGCTCCCTAATGGTTCAGGGAAGCACATTCCACACTCCTTCTTGGGGCTGAGGCCAATGAAGTGGTGGCAGCTGTTCAAGAATGCAGGTTGTGTTTGTATGTATGGGGGAGGGGCTGCCTGCCTGGCTGGCCTAGAGCTGGGGGTGGGGGTATTCCCAAAGGGTCACATCTTTGAGGGCTGTTGGGAGAGCTGAGGGGCTGAGGCAGCCCCTCAGAGAGGCAGCAGCAGGTACAGCCCTACCCCTAGAGATTCAGCCTGGGGTGGGATGACTGCAGTCCTGGGATTACTAAGACCACAGTGGTCCCTGTTTGGGGGGTGTTTGCCAGATGCTTTTTAGGGCCAACCCTGCCATTGGGTTTCATTGACAAAGCTCCTCTGGACACTCTTCACCCACACTGTAGCCTCCATTTCCCACTTGCAAAATGGAGGCAATATTCTAGGAGCTTCCATACCCTAGTTTCAGGAACGTCTTCTTTGGAGACTGTCTCTATCCTATCCTGGCACATTCCCAAATCCCAAATAGTCAGATGGCCCTTTGACTGGATAAGTAGCCATTATTATGACTGCTGAAAAGCTAGCCAGTGTTGGGTTTTTAAATGCAGACTTGAATCTGCTATAGAAATATACTTTTAAAAACTTCAACCTCTACTACACATTTTTTCAAGCCTTGAATTTTGGACCTGCCCATGGATCACTTGAAGGTTCCACAGACCATCACTATTCCTTGGATCACCCCTGGAGAACCACTGTCCCAAAGGAAGCCTGTGAATGGGGCTTAGAGACTAAGGCAAGGGTTGGGGAGATGGCTTGGGGGAGAGTTTTCCTGAGACCGGGAGGTTTTTCAGGGTGGCAAGAAGAATTCCTAGCAGGGTTGGATAGCAGCAATCATGCCTGCTTGGATAAGTCTACTGGGAAGTGGGTAGGCATTGCTGCACAGAGGCCAGACCCTGGGTGAATGAAGGCAGCAGCAGCAGCAATGAGACCACCAGGTCAGCCAGCTCAAGGGATGACTCTCAAAGGGAGGGAACTTCTGGTGGGAAACCAAGCCCCACTGCCAGTTGCCCATGGGACAGGTACCTAGTGATCAAAGCTTTTGAGGGGAACACAGAAAAGGCCTGAGTCAGGCATTCCACCTCTTTAAAGAAAGCTTGGGCTGCCCAGAGAGACAACATTCATTCATTCACCAAGAATTCACCCAACATTTATTACATGCTGAGTCCTGCAGTAGGAGCCTGGGACACAGCTATAAGCTAGACAGGCCCACCCTCAAGGAATTCCCAATCTAGTAAGGAAGACAAGTACACAATTGCAGTATAGTTTGATCAGAAAATTTTGGGAGCCCAGAGAGGAGACCCAACACAGACGTGGGCTCAGGGAAGACTCCCTGGAGGAGGTGAAGTCTAAACTGGTAACTGAAAGGTGAGGTGGCATTATCCAGGGGAAGACAGGGACAGTGGTCTCAGCAGAGGGGTGGGCATGTGCAAGGTCTGTAGGTTACAGCAATCATGACTGACCCTCTGGCAGTATTGGCTCAGTCCCTAGGCTTGGTCCTGGCAGGGTTTGCCATGCCCTATCCCCAGGCTTTTGAGTTATATTGTGCAAAGACATCAGGTATCCTACTAACCCCTGACTGAAACTGATCGTACAGTAGGGTAAAATGAGCTGGGCCCAGGGGCTTCTAGGGATAGCTGAGAGGGGACACAGCCTCAGAAAGGGCAGGGCCAAAGCATCCTAGGACCAACAATGCCTCATGGCTGAGGTAGGATGTGGGCAGAAGAACTGACAGCACCTGCCCTGGCCCAGTGCCTTGCCTGGCATGGTGGTTCACAGTGGTCCTGGGAGCATACCTAAAACAAGACTGGCCACAACCAGATATAAGGGGCAACACCCTCAAGGGACAATGACCTGATTGATTAAGCTTCATGAGGAGGAGTGGTCCAGGCCTGCTTCCATTTCATGGAAGCCATGGTTTGTGGACTCAAGAAGCTTCAGGGCAATACCCAGAAAAGCTATGGTCATGGTGCTATGGGGAAGAACATTGAGGCTGCCTCTAGAAACTGCAGAAAAGCAAATCAACTCCTTCATAGCACAGCTGGAAGACAGTAGCCCAAGAGTGAAAAGAACTTCCCCACATTGTGCGACAAATGTGGCAGGTAGAGGTGGTTAGGAGCCAGGGCTCCAGATTGTCTCTGATTAAGTGGTGCACATGGGAGGTGGTAGTGGACACTGGGTAAGTAGTAGCCTAGAAGGCAGAGAGCTTCAGTTCAGTTCTTGCTCTGGCTACCACCTTGTTGTGTGACCTTGTGCCTCAGTTTCCTATTCTGAAAAATGAGGATAACAGCTCACATCCTATGGCCGGGGAGTACGAATAAATAGACATGAACTAGCTCAGGGAAGAGAGAAAGTGAGAGGCAGACTAGGCAGTATTCTAGGGCTGGCCCTTGCGGGTATGACAATACCAAACCTTGGCTCCTCACTGGGTACCATCTCTGCCTTTTGATCCTTTGTTCAGAGAGAGGCAGCCATAGTTTTCCTCACCACAGGCTTCATTAGCAGATCTCTACAGGCCCATGCCTGTCCCTGATTTTCTTGACTGGCTCCCACTCCAGGGGTGGGGACTCCATTCCCTTCATGTTGTCCTCCTCCTCATGCAGCAGCTTGGAGTCCTGCCTGACACCTCTGGGTGAATTGGACCTGGTGCTGGCCCGTGTCTACTGCAGGTAATGGGGTGGCTCTCACTAATTCCAGCTGCCCTCCTCAGAGAATCTTGGTTTTTCCAGAATCCTACCCCTGACCTTCTGGGGATGACCCCTGTCCTGTAATTCCCTTTCTGCTCTATAAGCAGGGCCATGTCTCCCTGTATCCTTCATGGCTTCCCTCCCATCTTGGAGGATGCTAGGTCCAGTTAGGTAACAGTTACTGAATGCCTTAGTGGGACAGCTGTCACCCATTTACCAAGTCCTCTGGTAGGCCAGCATGGAGCCAAGCTAGCGCTGCACATTCACTAGGTGCTTTTCTCCTCACTGGTTTACTAGGAAAAGCTCTGCAGAGTGATAGATAAAGACAAGGACTCCAGAATCAGACACCAAATCTCAGCCTCGACCACCTCCTAGTCAGGTGACCATGGGTAAACTGACTCTACATCTTTGAACCTCAGTGTCCCCATTTGCATAACAGAATACTAGTACAGTCATGTGTTGCTTAAGGACCGAAAAATGCATCATTAGGTGATTTTGTCCTCGTGTGAAAATCACAGAGTATATTCACACAAACCTAGATGGTCTATCGGTGGTGGTGAACCTGTGGCACACATGATGTGGTGGCTGTTTGTATCATTGAAATCTCTAGAAGTTTCGCCATCATGGATCTCGGTCAGTTGCCTCTTGATGCAATCAGGAGATGGCACAAAGCTGGGTGTGGTGGCACATACCTGTAATCCTAGCCCTGTAATCCTAGCCCTGTAATCCTAGCACTCTGGGAGGCTGAGGCAGGAGGATCACAAGTTTAAACCCAGCCTGGGGTACTTATTGAGACTGTCTCAAAAAATAATTAAGAGGCTGGGGATGTAGCCCAGTGTGAAGGCCCTGGGTTCAATCCTCAGTACTGAAAAAAATTAAAAGTTGTATATGAGATTGCTGTCAGTGTAACACAGCAGACCATCTTACAGCGAACTTCTTTGTAAGTAGGAATACACTATAAAATAGTTATACAAAGTGTGGTATAGTAAATAGATAAACCAGGAATATATTCATTTGCTATCACGATCAGGTAGTATACACTGTACCTAACTGTGTTGTACTTTCATATGTCTGACAGCTCAGTGGTTTGTATGCACCAGTATCACCACAAACATGTGAGTAATACATTGCACTGTGTACGATATTATGAAGGCTTTGATGTCACTAAATGACAGAAATGTTTCAGCTCCTTTCTAATCTTATGGGACCACCGCTGTACATGTGGTCTCTCATGACCAAATGTCCTTATATATGGTGCATGACAATGACCTCCCAGGATAGTTGGGAGACTTAATCCAACCAAAGCAGTTTGGTAACTACTCATTGATGGGGAAATACTGAATCTAAAAGAAGCCAGGTGGGCAGGGGTGGCTGCTATGTTATCTTCGAGCTGTGATAAGATTTAGCCGCATCTTACCCCCGCCACACACAACATGCAGGGACACAGATAGGATGTTAGTCTCCTGGACTGTTGCTAGAGGTAGAGACCTGATCTGAGCCCTGCTAGGAGTGCCTCACTCCCTCTGGCTCCTCCATTTTGTCCCCTTTGTCCTGCACATCATGGGGGTATTTGTCGTCTCAACAGAAGTCACCAGGATGGGTGCCAATGGTCTAACATGGAGCATCACCTTGGCTTCCAGACCACCATTCATCCTCCCAGCCTCTGCCTCACCAAGCCCACAATCCTCTCTCCTTCTTGAACTGTAACTCACTCTGTTTAGGTGGCCTTCAGCCACGTGCAGTTTCAGCCTTCTCCCAACTTCCTTTTGTTGGGATGACAACACCCCAACTCTCCTTCTTGTATTTTCTAGGTCTGCAATATCTCTTTACTCCCTCATGACTAAGTTCCATCCTCCCCTCTACCTAACCCTCGTAGTTGAAGCCTTTCTCAGGTAGATGATGAGGATTGAGAGGGCAGAACACAGGATGATTTCAAAGCCATTGTCATCTTCATTGATTGGTAGGGAGCTGTCCCCATAGTCAAAGAATGACCCACCAAGGGCTTCACTGGCATTTGACTCTTGCCCTCTGTTTCAAGGGTGGCTTGTTGCGAATGTGAGCTCCCTGAAGACTGGGAATCCTCTGGTTCCCAGGAGATTCCCATGGGGACAGCAACACCATTGTGTCTGGAAACCATGTGTCTGGGCCCGGCTGCAGAGAATGTCAGGGTCCAGGCTTTGTAGCCTCATGTGACTTAGGTAAATGTCACCTGGAGGTCAGGGGCATGGAACACTTGATGTTTCAAGTCTCACATCAGCCAGAGTCATCAGAATATCCACTGTGGTGGAAAGAACACAGGAAAGGGAGTTGGGCAGACCTGACTAGACTCCAGTCCTCAGCTTACTTGGTCATGTTCATTGGCCTCTAGAAACTTTGATATAAGATCAAGTTAGTGCTGTCTAGCATGCAGTAGATGCTCAATACATCAGACTATTATTACTACTGCTCCTGCCTCCATTTCCCCACATCATTCCCACCTCATCAGGCCCAGGCCACACTCAATCCCCTCAGAGCAGCCTAGGTGCCCTGTGGCTGGCAGGGCAGATGGGATGAGGGAAGGCCCTGCTCAGGAGAAGCAGGGCCAGGACTGCAGGGGTCTACAGCAGCCCTGGGACTCTTCTTGTGCTCTCTGGTGGGTCTAGGGGTGGTGCTAGGGTTATGGGGGCTCAGGCTGGCCCAGGCACTGAGATCAGGGACAGGGACTTTAGCACAGGAAATAGGTATAGGAGCAGGAAGGGTGTGGCCCAGGTTCTGGAGGCCTGGCTGCCAGCTCCAGATTTCCAGTGACTCCCTGTGTCCTTGGCTGAATCTCTGGTCCTATCTATGATATGAATGTGGGGAGTAGCTTACCAGTGGTTCCCCCAGCTTGGCCACTCTGTGGGAGGGAATAGATGGAGAAGAGAGACTGGGGGAGCAAAAGTCTCCAGCTTTGACACTCCAGCAGGGGGCAATGTAGCCAGGGCCTGGCTCCAGGCCCTCTGAGGACTGAGTCACCACAGGGACCTTGCAGTTGGAGTAAGTGTTGAGTAGGAAGCTACCCTGTTGGCTGGCATATCAGAATTGGAGCCAGGGGCAACCAGTGACAAATCACTCTCTGGGTCTCCATCCAGAACAGCTTCCCCTTGGCAGGAGTGAGAGTCAACAAACAAGGGCCAGGGAAGCCCCAGCCTTGTGCAGGCTGCCAGGGCCAAGTAGTACCCCCTGGGGACCCTGGCGAGCTTAGGTATATTCTCTGCCCTTGCTCTCCTTTCACCAGAACTAGCCTAAACTCTCAGGAAAAGCCATACTGGGGTCTATGGCTGGTCCCTGCACCAGGCCTGGGGATAAGGCTTGTCTCCAGCCAGTGTAGACAGGGTCCAGTCCTTGACTACTATCCCTCACATGGTCTCAGGACCCAAAAGGTGGCTTTTTGACGTTTCTGGGCCTGGCTGACTCCAACCAGTAACAAATGTCCCACATCTGCCACTAGTATACTATTTGACCCTCTTAAATTATTTGGGCCTCAGTTTCCTCATCAATGACTCACTAGGCAGGTGATGGCTCACACCTGTAATCCCAGCTACTCAGGAGGCTGAGGCAGGAGGATCACAACTTAGAGTCCATCCTGGGCAACTCAGCAGGACCTTGTCTCAAAATTTAAAAAAAAATTAAGGGTTAGGGACGTAGCTCAATGGTAGAGCACTTGCTTAGCATGTGTGAGGCCCTTGATTTAATACAACACTTTGCAAAGAATAAGAAAACCTGATTGGGGGAGTAGGGCCTTGGTGAACTCCATGGCCCCTTCCAATTGTATAATTCCCAGAGCTGGAGGTTATATTCAATATTCTGGCTTTCTTTACCTGGGTTCAGGGAGAACATTGATCCTGACTTGTAGGCTGTGCTGGGAGGAGCCCCTTCCAACTACACTGATGTCTCCCTCCCAGTCCAAACCTGCCCTCACCCTGCCTATACCTCCTCCACTATTGGGTAAACCTGGACCTCTTGGGGAGGGTGTGCACATGTGCACTCAGCTCACACCTGAGTGTGTCTCTGCCTCTACCCATATTTGTATCGTGCCTACAGAAGGAAAAATGCAAACACTTCTTGACCTCTTTCCACCCACTTAGTTTCCCCAAAACGGCTGAAAACATATTCCTGAGACCCAAATTCATAGTCATCAGGCAGACCCTGTGTGAGATGTAGCCTTTCTTACTTTCCCTATCTGTAAAAACCCTCACTGCATGAGGTTTTGTGAGCCGTCATGCATTCATTTGGCAAATATGAATGGAACATTTACTGTGAGCCAGGCACTATTCCAAGCATTAGAATTAAATGAAATAATGCATGTAAAGTGTTAAGTCCTATACTGGACATGTGACAAGAGCCCAGCCAATATGATTTCTCTCTCCTTCATCCACATTGTGTTAGCTAACATCTACTGATCATCTACTACATGCCATGCACTGCTGTGAGCATTATATTCGTATTCTCTATAATCTTTTGAAGTAGCTCATATGATTATCACCCCATTTTACAGATGTGAACTGAGGCACAGAAAGGTGAAGTAATTGGTTCAAATTCAAGGTAAATGACAGGCTGGCCCAAAGTCAATGCTCTTGACCACTTTAACACACCATCTTTCTGCCTAGAGCTTACAGCTTTTTCTGTGATTGGGGCTAGACCCACGGCCCCATAGCTACAAGAGAAATGGATGTGCAGAGATATACATATCGTGCACACTCACATTCATGCTGCAAATATTTTTGCTCATGTCCAATGGCCCAGGCCCTGTGCCACTCCCACAAACTTGAGATGGTGTACCCTGCATGTATTTGCAATGGCTCTTCCCACTAGATCCACAGCTGCATAGCTCCTCCTCTGCACAGCCCCATCCCCACGCCTGTTGGACACATAAGGGTGTGTATGCACGCAGTCTCTCACACATGCACTCCTTCCTCAGCTTTCATGGCCAAGATGAGGGGGAAGAAAAGAGAAGGAATGTTATCTGCAATTTGAGGCTGTGCTGTGTGCTGGGCAAGGTCAGCAAGGAGGAGGGGGACAGGAGTGAGGGAGGGGATAGCTGTGACCAGAGATAAAGTGCTGGGGGAGGGAGGCTGTGGCAGCAGAAGGAGGTGGGAGAGCCCCCTTCTTGATAAATTGAGCAAGGTTGGGGGGGCAGGGATATGGAGATTGGACTTATAAGAACTTTCTCAAGCCATAAATTTTCACTGGCTGCTTGAAGCCTGGAGCCTGAAGCCTAGAGGCCAGAGGCTGGAAACCTGAGCAAGTCCTGAGGCAGCCAATCTCAGGAGCAGTAGAGTCAGAGCCCAGGTCTGTGCCTCGAGCATGGGCATTAAGGTGGCATCCTGCTCCCGAGGTGACCCTGGAGGGCCAGTCCATGCCTGTCAGCTAATGTGGGCACTCATGCGTCTGTCCATGTGTCTGTGTGCGTAGTAAAGCAGCAGAGTGGCTTAAGAATGAATTCCCAAGTCTCACTCAATAGCTTGATGGCTGTATGACCTTGGATATGTTATGCACCCTCTCTGACCCTGTGTCTCCTCATCTATAAACAGAGACAATTATTGCTACCTTGTAGGGATGTAAGGATGGACTGAATAAATGCATGTGGCAGGCTGAATATGGGGCCTGATGCACAATAAGTACTCTGCAAGTTATTAGTTTTATGTTGAACCCGTCAACATAAAACTTAAGTGGAAGGGACCATGGATCCACCAGCTCCCAGTGGGGTGGTTAGCACCCCCAGACCCCCTCCATGGTCCTATGTCTTCAACAGTCATGGCAAGTGCTAAGGCCTTCTGCACATTCAGCCATTCACCACAGGCCCAGTTTGCAGCCCAAGTGTCCACCTAAGGTAACAGGCATGCAGCATGCAAGTACACATTAGCACAAAACATTCAAAGTGTCCCCACATATGTCTTCACATACCTGCATGCACACACCTGTGCACCTGCATGCATGTCCGTGCATGATCGCATGGATGCAGGTGCCCACAGTGCTCTCAGGAGTACAAGCACTAGCGGGAACACACACATCTGTAATCGTGATCTTGAGCAGGTTACTGGCCCTCTGTGGACCTCAGTTTTCCTACTTAGAGAACAAGGCTGATATTGATCCTTGCTTTAGCTTCTTGACATGGGGCTTGGGTAAATCACACTAGATATTGCCTGTGGAAGTGTGCAGTAAACTGGAAAATTCTGTGCAAACATTACCCAATGGTAATGTGCTGTTGACTCAGCCTCCAAAATAACTCCCAAATCCAACCCTCTATATCCTATTCCACTGCCACTACTCTAGCCCAAGCCGCCACCATTGGACCCCTGCAGTGGCCTCCTAACTGGGTGCCCTGTTTCCATTTCTACAACCATACAGACCACTGTCCACCCTTCTAGTATGTGCTTTTATAGCCGCACCACCCATGAGACCCCTCCTTTGCCAAAACCCTTGGTATTTCCATTGTTTCTAGTTCCCTGATGTTTCAGGAGGTGTTTAGCCTAGAGATTACACTTTTGCTGCCTAATGGGACTTTGCACTGTGATCATGTACACATCCTTTTCCCTCTGAGCCTCAGGGTCCTCATCTGAGAAACGAAGCTAATCGACCTTGACTATAAGGTGATTGGGAGCGTTACTTGAGCTGATACCTATAAGATACTAAAATGGGGCTTGGTGCATGCCTATTATGATTAGGACACACAATTGATTCTTTCTGGGCCCCTTCTGTCAGCCTTCTCCTGACTCTTCAGGCTTCAGCGAGAATAGCCATTCTGCCTGAGTCAGGGCCTCAGGTGAGCACTCCAGGCTCACTCCACCAGTGCTCCTCCCAGCTGTGCTTCTTGTCCACTGTCTCCTGCACTAAGAAGCTCCATAAGAAGGGCTGGGGATATAGCTCAGCGGCACAAGTGCCTGCCTGGCAAGCACAAGGTCCTGAGTTTGATTTCCGGTACCAAAAATATAAAAAAGAAGCTCCATAAGCAGGGGCCACAGGGATGGCATATAGTAGAGCCCAGAACCCCCAAATCCTTTTTGGAAGGATGAACTTTCTAAAATATGTCCTGCACCCCTAGTGAGGGCAAGGGCTTCTGAGGAAGGAGAGTGGATGAGTGTGGAAGAGGCTGGGGCCCTATGTCCAGGTGATGGCCACGTACAGAAAGAGGCCCCAGGAGTTTAGCAGAGAAACAGCAAGGGAGACTGTGCTCCTCACCTTGGCTCAGGGCTTAGATTTTTGTTATTGCTTTTTTTGTTTGTTTGGTTGATTGGTTTTTTCCAATGCTGGAGATTGAACCTATGGCCTTGTGCATGCTGGCAAGCACTATTACTGAGCTTCACCCCCAGCCCTGGAGCTTAGATTTTTTTACTAAATATGAGCCCCCAGTTTACCAAGTCTGGGTCTGGTTCAGGAGCCAAAATCCCAGAAAAGAAAGGGTTCCAGAGGAAGGTAGGAACAGAGCATTTCTGCTACACCTACTCTATGCCAGGAAGAACGCTGCTTGTATTTTTCTCATGTCATTCTTTGAAGTCAGTGGGCCATGAAAATTTGTGCTATCCCAGGCTGGTTGTCAAGAGTCTGGTATTGGTACCAGTACCCAAAAGCAGTACTGGCTACTACTTCCCATGTACTTACTTGAAAGGAAGGCCAGGTACAGATGTTGAAGGTCCAGCGGCTGAAGAAAACCCAAACAGACAAAACTTGAGACAGAGACTCTAGGTAACAGATTGTGCAGAGTGCAGAGAAGCAAGACAGATATGAGAGGGAAGAGAGAGTAAGAAAGGTGAGAGGAGAGAGAGTGAGGTAGGTAGAGTAAGAGGAGGTAGACTCAAGAGTCAGCATGTGGCTGGTACTTTCTGGCCCCTTGCCTTGTTGTGCCCATGCCGGCAACAGAATGAAAAAGCTGAATAAATACTCTGGAGCAGCTCCTTTTCAGCTGTGGGCCAATCTGCATGCAGAGAGAGATGAGAGGGCCAGGAACCTGAGACCTGGAACCAGTCCTTTCCCTTTAGGTCTCAAGCCTGGGGAGGCAGGACCGTGGGCGCTGGCTGCAGGCCCCTGGGCGGCAGACACTAGTGCTCTGACTAGCACACTGCTGCCTGGGGAAGGCCTCTGCCTTGACACTTCCTGTTGAAAGGAGCTCTTTCCCAGCCCTGGCCCAGTGCTGCCCCTATTCCTCAGGCCAATGGAGGGTACTGGTCAATGTCCCCTAAGCTCATGTCTCTAGGGGATGCAGAGCATTCAGTGATGAGGCACAGTTCCTGGGTTCTTTGCACACCTTACAGCTTTCCCTTCTTCCCTGGCCAGGCACTGATTCAGACCCTGCACACAACCCTCATTTCTTTCTTAGGACCACTGACAAGGGACATCTCTGTAGATTTATTTTATTTTATTATTTGCATATGTGACAATTTATTTATCTGTTGCAGTGCTGGGGATGGAACCCAGGACCTAGTGCATGCTAGGCGAGCCTTCTTCCACTGAACTACATCCCCAGGCCAATAGTTTTATTTTAGACTTGAGGAATAACGCTCTGAGAGGAAAAGTGACTTCCCCACAGTCACCCATCCAGGAAACAACAGGTCAGGGATTTCAGTCACAGTCTGTCTTCTTGCAGAGTTGAGGGTTCCAATCCACTATCACCTCTAGAAGAAAGGCTGCTAGGTCCGAGGATTCAGCATGGTTAGAGCAAAAGCTCATGCCTGGAAAGGCCTCATGTCATGTGTGACAGGGGTTGTCACCAGAAGTGGCCTCCAGAGTTTAACCTAGCTCCTCACTGGGAAAATGAGGAAAATGAAAGCCAAGAGGAAAAAGGATTTGACTTGCCCAGGGCCACAAAGCCTATCAAGTGCTGGGACACAGACCAGAACACAGAAATGGCTCAGCATGGTGTAAGAGCAGAGGTGCCAGAAAGGTCTTTGACCCTTGCATACCAAAATGTTGGTACTTGAGGCTCATTTGGATGTTTTTTGTGGAGCTAAGGGAACACATATTGAGACATGGGGCAGTCCTAGAACATTCGTGTTGTGTAACACTGACCTTAGAATCATTCCAGTCCTAGGGCTGGGTGTGAAAGGAGGTAGGTACCTTGGTTTCTAATATGTTAGGCTGAAGGTGAACCCTAAACTTTCATCAAAGAGCAGTGGCTCAGAGGGAAGCAGGCATCATAGGAGCGCTGCGGTGCAACTCACAGAAGGGAAAAGAGCTACCTGTGTGTGCCTCGGGTTCTCTGCCTCAGCCTGGGACTATGGTCCAGTGGCTTGGTCCCCAAGGACCAAGGTGGCAGTGCTGGTTGAGGTAACCTTTGCCTGTACCTCTGGACTTGTGAGAGTTGGGCCTCCTGGGAGCTTCCCTTTGAACTCTGTTAATCAGGCAAAGCTGTCCTGCAAATCTCTGCCAGATGTCCCCAGCCCAATTCTCACACCCAGAGACACATCTGCCCTCTGGGTGCAGGGCAAGAGGTGAGCAAGAGGACCAGTCAGGGACCCCAGGACTTGTTGCCCCAGGAGGCATCTCCCATCTCTCAAGGCCCATCAGGCAGAGAAGCTGGCACTCAACAGTCACTCTGCCCGGGAGCAGAGCCCAACCAGGAGATTGTCCTGGTTAGGCCAGTCCACACCAGCTCTATACAGGCCTGAGGAGGTGACAACCCTATCGACCAGCTCCTCCCGGCCTCCATTTACATCTTGATTACATTCCTTGGGAAACCGTCCAGGCCACATTCCGCCTGGCAGGCTGCTGGGAAGGCCCACAGAGCACTATGGCAACGCCGGAGGGGCCATGCCTGTTGGCCAGCTGCAGGCAACAAAACTAGGGAACCTCCCTTCTCAGCCAGCCTGGATTCCTCAAGCCCCGCCACCACCAGCCAGCCCCCAAACCTGTCCAGAGTGCTCTTGCCCCAGCCCGCCTCAACCCCGTATCTCCAGCCAAACCCACACATGCCTTGTCCTCCACGGGGCTTGACGCATTGCCCCCTCCGATGCCCAGCTCCCCCTGCCCCACCAAAGAGGCCTCCATCTTCTTCCAAAGCTACTTCCCAAGGCCCAGATATTTTGGGCTCAGGTATGAGATAGGGCAAGGGAGGGTGGGGAGCCTGCAAAGCGGTCTCACTGCTGCCTCTCCTTAGCTGCCACCGAGAGTGTAGACCAGGCCTGCAGCTTTCAAGCTTTTTGATTTCTCTCTCTCGGAAAACATAGCTCTTCATAGGACCTCAGTGAGTTAAAGAGAGCAGAAAACAAGCGGTAAATTCCTCAGATTATTTCCATCTTTGTAATATGGTTAAAAAATTTTTTCATTATTTGCGGAACCTTAGAAGCAATTCCATAGACCCTCCGGCTCCTCAGAAAATCATGTAACATGCCATCCAACACCCTTCCCCAGGCAACGCCATGCACCTTCCTGGTTTTCTTCTGTTCCTGTGGATGCCCACGGTCCCTTCAGAAAGGCCACGCCCAGAAGGCAGGGCAGCCAAGGCCTCCCTCTCTAGCCCCTCACTCACCTCCTGGTTTGGGGGAGAAGATGAACCATAGTATGGCTCCCATACCCCTGTTCCTCCTCCCCTTTGTTCCTCCCCCATCCCATTTCCTCCCCTTTTTTCCTCCATTCTTTCTTCCCTCTTCTCTTTCCCTTCCTCCATCCAGCAAGCAAAACCTCGTGTGAAAGCCCAGTGTTGAATCAGATAGCGAGGTCTTGTTCTGGTTGAGGGGCATTGGGACACACACTCCTATCCATGGGGCTCCCATTGGTGCCCCAGAGGCCCAAGGGCATCTTTGAGCACTCCAAGGAATGGAGTTTGAAAGCCACTGGCATTGTCAGCCCTGGCAGTAGTCTACAAAGAGATGCCCCTGCTTCCTCTTAACACGTATGCCCTTTCTTTCCCATCTTCCTCCTCAGGGCTCGTAGGCTTGTTTATGGAGCCCTAGGTCCAGTCTGTCTTGGCTTTTTCTCCCCCAGGGTGAGTAGGCAGGGGCCTCATGCCAGCACTGGGCTGTAATTTTGGGTCCCTGGCTTGGCCAGACAGTGCTTGCCAGTCACATGAGCAAAGGCCCTGGAGCCAGGCATTCCTGCCCAGCCCTTTAAACTGTAATCAAGGTGGGGGTGGTGGCACCAACTCCAAAGGGGAGCTAGCGACTTTTTGTTGTTGTCTGGAGGGACTAGGGAAGGTCAAGAGCAATGTCAGATGCAGACACATCCTTGGCCTGCAAGCCCTTCCCCTCTTGCTGTAGGGTGTGGGAAAAGAGTTGAGGGAGCTCTGGGTTGGAATCCTGCTAACAGAAGGCCATCCTTCAACAAACCCCTCTAGAGAGGACCCATGAAAGGCCTCTGTTCTGAGACAGAAAAAGGAAGCAAGGGCAGTTAGCAACTGAGTGCTGAAAGTCAGAGCCAGAAGCCCTGCCCTGGCTTCTGTGCCCCCAGCAGGGCTCCGCAGTCACCTGGACTGCTTCTTTTGGGTGGCTGCTATGTGCCAGGCATAGTGCTTGGCACAGGGGATACAGTGGCAAACACATAAGCACAAATCTCTGCCCTTATGGAGCTAACAGCCAAACCAGGGGAGACAGGTAATAAAATGGTTAAGACAGTGGAAAATAAAGTAAGGAAGGGTGATGGAGAAGGAGGATGGTAATTTTAAATAGAGTGGTCAGAAGGGCTCACTGAGAAGGCAGCACCTAAGCAATTTGTGAGTTGGTCAGCAAGCAAGTGACTTGTGCAGATATCCAGGCAAAGAATATTTTGGGTAGAGAGAGGCCATGGCAAGTGCAAAGGCCCTGAGGTGAGGACATGACGGTGTGTTTGACAGTGAAGAGGCCAGTCTGGTTGGGCCAAGCAATCATAGGACTGGAGATGAGGACTGAGAGCTAAAGAAGAGGAGTGGACCCTGTAGGGCTGTGTAGGTTATTTAAAGAACTTCCACTTCTGTTCTGAGTGGGAAAGATATTTGGGGGGGGTTGGAGGCAGAAAGAGGATGTGATCTGACTGAGTCATCTTTAGACACTCCTCTGGCTGCTGAGTTGAAGATAAACTTTAGGGAGGTTCCTGCATTGATCCAAGTGAGGGATATTGGGAGCTCAGAGTAGGAGAGCAAGGTGGGCAGCATCTGGATATCCATCAAGAATAGAGCTAAAGGACATGAGGTATGTGGGATGGAAAGCAAAAGGCCCTGGACAAAGCTGTGCACAACAGACTCAGGCAAGCACGAGGCTAGAGCTGGGTGAGGCAGGCCTGAGCTCCAGGAGCACACAGTGCAGCTGGGCCTGCAGATCCAGTAAGATGTGCTGCCGTGCCACAGTTCCAGGAACTGTGCAAGAGGTGGTGAGGCTCAGACCCTGAAATCCCAAAGAGGCAGAGAGAAACCCATCTATAGGGCTGGGCAGTCGACCAAAACGTGGTCAAATAATTCTGAAGGCCCCTGGAAAAAGGCAAAGGGAGTAGTATGCATAGGCCGTGGGAGGGCAGCTGGGTTTCTGCGAGTCCAAGGTTGCTCTTCCCTCAGGGCTAGTCAAAGACTGGAAGCCATCAGAGCTAGTCCCCTGAGGGAATGCTTCATGCACACAGTTCCTTGGTCACTGTCTTATTTGTGAGTCGGTCAGCAAGCATGGATAAAACACCTCCTAAGCCAGGCCAGCCAGTGCACCTCTCCTGTGGGCTTCCTGGGCAGGAAGAGAATGGGGGAGGTAACCTACAGTGGTAGGTCACTTACACCCTGGGAGTCAGGGCCAAGGACTCAGAGCCTGGGCTGCCACTCAGGGCATGGCTAGTTTCGCCATCAAATCCATCTCCCAGCTCAGATCCCCCCTCCCCTTTGCCCCGGCCATCTCCAGGTGCTTGTGCCACCTCCAGTCCCTGGTCCTCTGGAGGGCAGGTTATGACGTGAAGACCTGGGCCAAACCAGGGCTGCCCCTAGCTGAGGGACATGGCCCCTTAGCCCTGGGAGACGAAGGAGCCAATGTCCTTTGGCTGATGGCTGATGTAGGACCTTAACTCTATGCTCCTCAGGTCAGGCAGATATGTAGGGTTCATGGATCACACATCATTTAATCTACTAGTGCAGGGCAGAGGGCCCATCTGGCTCTGTTCATTACCCTCTATGACCATTTCACTTCACACATGTGTTAGAAATTGTATTAGAAGTTCTAGATTCTGGAAGATCTAGTACCTATCACAACAAGGACAGTAAGAGCAGCTAGCATTTCTTGAGCCTTTCTGTATGCAGACACTGTGCTGGACACTTTACATGTATTATCTCGTTTAAAGCTTATATGGCAAGCCAATGAGGTGTGTATTATTATTTTAGAGGCAAGGAAACTTGAACTCAAAAAGTTGACTTCCCTGCCCAATACAACTAGGAAGAAGTAGAGCTGGGATTTGAACCCATCAAGGACACATGTCAATTTTGGCTAAAGGTGGATTGACTGTGAGCTCAGATTCACAAAACCAAGGTCCTTGGTTGCTTCTGGTAGGTAAGGGAGAAGGAGAGGGAAATCCCTCTTCCTGAGACTTTTCTTCCCTCCCTCCCACCCCATCCTACCCCAGTCCACTCTATCCCACCTTCTCCCTGGTTTTCTCCTGCCTCTTGCTGGGTCCAATTAGGTTATAAGGGCTGGTACAAGGGGCCCTCCATCTGCTGGACCCAGAGATGTAAGGCTGGGGCTGGGGGATGCAGGAGGGGAAATGATTTGGCTTGAAGATCCAGGCAGGAAGAGGATCAGATACAGGGAGTGTCCTGGGGAAGAGGGATCATGCTACAGACTTGGGGGAAACCCCCTAAAGCTGTAGTGAGGGTCTGACCTGGCTCCAAACCATTGTGGTCTGGATCCTTCTTGTTAGCAAGGAATGATGAATTTGAGAAATTCCTAGAAGGATTGAGGAAAATGATGAATTTCCTCATCCACATGCAGGTTTGCGGAGTTGGGAGATCTCCCCAAAGGTCCCAAGCTCCATTCCTCAACCCTAGCTCCACCCCTGCTAACTTTACCTTCCTCGGCACTACCATGATAGGACAGCAAAAGCCAGGAGCTCAAGTTGGTAGAGAAGGGGACTGCAAAATGTAGCTCCCAGAGTCAGGCCAGTTGGGGACCAACAATGTGGGACTGAGCTGAGGCTATTTTGGGGGGAAGCATGAAAAAGGTACTTTCCTATGCAGCCTTGCTGGAGTCGTCTTATCTGCCCATTTTATGTATGAGGAGAGTGAGGCTTAGAGACAATGGCTTGCCCATGGTCACAAACACAGAGAGGGACTGGCAGAGCCAGCTTCCTGAAGATCTGCCTTGTGCCCCTGTCTAGTAGGGGAAGACCCCAGGGGAACTTGCTCACGAGGTCCTCAGGGGAACTTGCTCCATGCCTATCATGGCCTTGAACAGAGGTTTAGGCAGATGCTATAGAGAAAATATCCTGGGTTCAGGTCTGGACTCTTCCACTTACTGTGCAACTTTGGGCAACCTTCTTAACATACTGTGCCTTAGTTTCCTCATTTTTAAAACAGAGACAGTGATAGTACCTGCCTCATGAGGATTCTGTAGGAAGGAAATGAATCCATAGAAAGCACTTAGGACAGTGCCTGACACATGAGAAACACTCAGTTTGATATCATTTCCATGACCCCACCTTAAGGCCCAGCCCCGTGCCTGCCACCCATTCTGACCCTGGCCAGCCCCAAGCCCACTCTGTTAGTCCCAGCATTTGAAGCCTCTCTGCCCCCTGCCCACAACCTCATCCCTACCTGCTATAATCTGACCTTGATCTCCTTGCCCATCCTTGCTCTGGGCATTGGGTGAACATTCTAACACCTTGATGGCCTGTTCAGTTCCCAGAAGCCTTGAAGACTCTTGTCTTGCCTTTGCTGGTTCCTCTGGAACTAGATTCCAGCCATGCCCCTTCAGCCTTTATTAGGGTCCTGATGCCTGCAGGCAGATCCCCTCCTGCCACCACCTTCACACCTGCCCTCCCCCACTGCTGGGCATCACCTGCCTCTGGGCTCCTTGCCAGTTATTTGGAGCTCCTGTGGGACTGCAGACCCCAACAGCTCCTTGCCCCCTCACCCCCACTTCTGACAGCCAAAGTCACACCTGTCCAGACAGCCTGCCGAGCTGAAGAACCACTGGGTTCCCATCCTGTGCTGTCTGTTAGGAGTGGGTCAGGCAGCACTCCACAAGCCAAAGGAAGCAGGGGTTTCCCATAGCCAAAGTTTGCTGGCTCTGTGCTTAGGCTGAGCTCTGCACTCATTCGGCCTTCCAGAAGAGCACTTTGCCCACCACTGCCATCATCTCAATCTTCCTGTCTGGGCCCTGTGGGGAGGAGTACTGGGAGGCTGCTTCCCGGCCTTGACAGCCTGGCCCCATCTAGTTTGTGCCTGGCTCCAGGCGGTAGAGGTCAAGTCTCAGCCACAAAAGGAGCGAGAGAGGAGAGAAGAGGGAGGAGGAGGAAACGCGATGCACACTGAGAGATCAGAGTCCAGTAGCCAGTGAAGCTTCTCTGGCAGAGTGCACCAGGGAGGGGAGAGGAGGGGAAGCCGGGCTCAGAGCTATTTCTGTACAATAATACAGGGGAAGAGGGCCAAGCTGACAGGACAGTGATTAGTCTTCAGGGAGCAAAGGCGAAGACTCTGCAGGCGAGCCTGGGGCTGGAGGAGCTGGCTGAGGGCCCAGTCCGGTGGGCTGGAGCAATGATTTCAGAGGCCCGGAATCTGAGGCAAGCTGGGCCCGAGGACTATGGAGCAGGGAAGGTGGAAGCAGGGCAGGAGAGCCAGCCATCCTCCCTGCCCCACCTCCAGCAAGGAGGCTGGGAGCGGTGTGCAAGCTGGCCTGCCCTGCCATCTGCCTGCCACCACAGGGTTATCTGGCTGTGTGTGGGGGCAGAGTTTCCAAAGTCCACACTTCCTGGGCTCTGGCCTGTGAGGGAGATGGCGTGAGAAAGAGCCAGAAACACGAGGCTTGGAAATCTCAGGGGAAAAAATCAAGCCTTCATTTTCTTTCCCACGGGATTTTGGTCATGGGGTCTGGAGAGGGAGGGTATGAGGGTCAGAGCACCAGGAGGGGCAGGGAGCTCACATAGGCGAAGGAGTACCAACTCTGCTGGGCTGCTTGCTGGCCATGAGCACACTGAGACCCACATGAGGTGGGAGTGATCAGACTTGATGTATATCACGGAGACTGAGGTTCAGAGAGGTGAAGGGCTTTGCTTAACTTCACACAGCTACAGAGAGGCAGGACAATCACTAAAGCCCGGTCTGTCATGCTCCAAACCCTGGCTTTGGAGAGCAATATTACAAAGTTGAGGGGTTAGGCCAAGTGTGGGGATGCATGCCTGTCATCCAAGCTACTCCTGAGATAGGAGTATCATGAATTCAGGGCCAACCTGGGCAACTTAGGGAGACTCTGTCTCAAAATAAAATAAAATGTAAAGGGCTAAGACTGTAGCTCAGTGAAAGAGCACTTGCATAGCATGCATGAGGCTCAGGGTTCAATCCCCATTTTTGAAAAGGAATTTTGGTGTTAAGACTCTAGGCTATGGTCTGGGACTACCTGGTTTTTGCATTTCCTACTTGTTCTTTTTTTTTTTTTTGTGGGTACCGGGGGGTCGACCTCAGGACCTCGCACGCCAACAGGCACCCGTGCCGCTGAGCGATATCACCGGCCCCTTTTTCGTATGTGGGTTCCGGGAGTCGAACTCGGGCCCTCGTGCTTGCAAGGCAGGCGCTTACGCCGCTGAGCCATCTCACCGGCCCCCCTACTTGTTCTTAAGCAAGTCATTTTACCTCTTGGCCTCAGTTTCCTCATCTGTAAAATGGAGTTAATAACAGTGTACAGTTCTTATGATTGTTACAAGGCATAAATGAGTTAATATGTATAAAGCATCTGGTTAATATGTGTAAAGTGCCTGATATACTATAATCCACTGCTGAGAAGTGTGATGGGAGTATTTTACCACTTCCCCTCATAGGTCCCCTTAGAGGAAAGAGTGTGAGAGGCAAGAGAGCTGTCTGGGTAAAACAGGGGGCAGAAGGTCACTCCAGTCCCCTCAGACTGGAGTCCTCCCACATCTGGACAGTGGTATCAGGACCCTTCTAATGAGCAGCCTGTGTGACCCAGCAACTGCACTTCTGGGAATTCATCCTAAGGAAATAATGGGTCAAGAGAGCAAAGATCTCCATACCAGGATGTTCATCACCAGTCTATTTATTATGGGGGAAACCAGGGCTTGGTTAAATGAATTATGGCATATTCATACACAGCAGCCATTCAAAACAACCATGTCATTCTTTAAGTATTGCTGCACAAAGAGATTCCTGATACGGTTGTTAAGGGAATAAAAGCAGGTAGGCAGAGTTCAGGAGAGAAGGATTTGGACAGTTGGGGTTCAGGAGAAGAACTCATTCCTACTTATGGAGCACTAAAAAATAGTTTCCTGTGAGCATTTATCACTTTTATAATAGAAAACAAACAATGAAGTGGTTTCCATTTTGATTAAAAAAAAATAACCTCAAAGGTTCAGAGCTCCAGCTGGAAAGTGGTCATTGGCGTGAGGCATCTGGACCTTCAGAAGATTATTTCCCTGGGTGGCAGGAGTGAGTCCTTGTTACCCAGAGAGTAGGCCCAGCATTTCTGCCTGCTCAAAAGCAGGGTTGGGACAGTGAGTGACAGGACCTGGTAGGTTCAGAAGAATCAGTCATCTGAGGCTAAACCAGAGCCTCAAAGCACTGGCCAATGTTATCTGCCATGTTTATTCATGCATGCAGCAAATATTTATTGAACACTTACTATGTGCTCATGGTGTCATGGTCTGAGTCAGAGCTGAGATTAATCTTGAAATGACTCTAACCTCCTTTCTTAATGGTACCCAAATTCTGTGCAGATACCATCCCCCTCATTTCTGTAGTCTACTACAGAAACTCCACTTTCCCTCTAACTCTTTGGCTGACTCAGATCAGAGATGCACCATTTTCCTTCTCTGTCATCCATGGATACACCATGATCCATTATTAATGTGACCTTACAAAGGCTTAGCAAGAATACTGCTAATAAGACAGGTAAAAAGCAGTGTCTCAGTGTTGTTTTATTTTGCATTTCAAGACTTAAGTTTAAACCTGGCAGATTGAGCAAATATATTTAGTGTTGTTCCCCCTTTCTCCAAGTCTTACTAAAATGACAGAAAAAGGGTTTTAAAAAGTCATTAAGTAGGGCTGGGGATATAGCTCAGTGGTGCAGCACCTGCTTGGCAAGCACAAGGTCCTGAGTTCAATTCCCGGTACTAAAAAAAAAAAAAGTCATTAAGTAAAAGGATTGACAGCAGGATAAGAGACAACTGCACCAAAACGTTGGGAACTGGAAAGTAGATAGAAAAGAACTAGAGAAAGGAGACACCCAAGCTGGCAGTGGAGGGAGCCCGGAAGCAGCCCAGTTTATTCCGCAAACCTAAGAGGCAGTCAGGCCGGAGGTGCTTCAGCTACATCTGAAAGTAAGCGTATATTTAGGCTGAAAATAAATTGTGTGGGTGAAAGTTTGTATGAGAAAAATTAAACTTCCAGATCTCCTCTTTGGTATTGACAGACACTGGAGGTTTCCTTCCCAGTGTGTCTGGACTTGGAGACACCAGGCATGTCCCATACATCACTGCAGCAGAAGTGGTAATCTATGTACTGAACAGTGGGACCCTGGTGTCCTCTTCCCCCACTCAGCTCCCAGAACACAGTCCATGACTTTCCCTTCTGACGCAAGAGGCTGGAGGCTTCCTCTGGGGATGACATTTGAGAGTCCCCTCAAAAGTCCAGAAAACTCACACTACTGTGGCCGTTTGAAAGACCCCTACAATCCGCATGTGGTATTCCAACAAGCTTTCTAGTTCCTTCTCTTAGAAATGAGTAGACAGCCAAGGATAGCCAGACATTTGAGGAAATCCTTTAATGTGGAAGACAGACCAAAACAAAGAGAAAAATTATTTCAGAAGAAATAAACATAGAGCAGGGGACAGAAGAAAACTAAATACAAACGACCATACCATCTCAGTGGCTTGCAACAGCGAAGGGGTACGTTGACACATGCCATACATTATCTGCATGCCAAGTATGTTCTGTTGTTTGTTGTCTTCATGCTAGGATCCAAGCTGAGGAAGCAGCTTCTCTTTGGAATATATTCCAGGCTCATAGCAGAGGGGAAGCAAGATGGTGGGATTACACAATGACTCGACACTTCTGCTCAAATGTGGAGCATGTCACTTGCGCTCACATTTCATTGACCCAAACAAGTGACATATCCACAGTCCACAGGGCAAGAAATATTTGTCTGCTTCGTGGACCGGTCTGATAGAGAGGATAGCAAATATTCTGGCAATACCACAACCAACCAGAATCCATAAAACAAAAACAGGAAGCAGTCAAGGAAAAATAAAAAGAGGACAGTTTCTAAATTGCCAATAAGGTAGCATCAATGCAAAATTAAATAAATTATTAAGAAGATAAAGTGAAGAGTGGAAAAAGAGTGGGAGATAGAGAAATTTCGAATGCCTCAAGAGGTCCATATTTGAGTACCAGAAAGAAAGAACAGATAAGAAGAGTATAAAACTATTAAAGAAAGAATTCGATAACATTTGTTAGAGTGGAAGGGCACACATTTCTGAACTGAGAAGGCATCAAGCATCCAGCACACTAGATGCAAAAAGATAAATAACAAGGCATATTTGATGAAATTTCAGTGTATTTTGCAAAGAAATCCCAAAAGGTTCCAAGAAGATAAGCAGGTGCATACAAAGTCTCGAGAATCAGAACAGCATCAAACTCCTCAACAGCACGCTGGAAGCTAGAAGATAATGGATCGACATCTTCAAAGGTTTTAGGAAAAAAGGTTTGCAACTTAGACTTTTATACCAATCAAATGTGAGGATCAAGTGAAGACATGTTCAAACTAAAAAGTTGCTAGAACATATACTTTGCATGCATCCCTTCTCAAGAAGCTACTAGAGGGCCGGTGAGACGGCTCAGCGGCTTAAGCGCCTGCCTTGCAAGCGCGAAGGCCCGAGTTCGACTCCCGGAACCCACATACGAAAAAGGGGCCGGTGATATCGCTCAGCGGCACAGGTGCCTGTTGGCGCGTGAGGTCCTGAGGTCGTCCCCCCGGTACCCACAAAAAAAAAAAAAAAAAAAGAAGCTACTAGAGCTAGGCATGGTGGTTCAGGCCTGTAATCCCAGAGCTTCGGGAATCTGAAGCAGGAGGATCACAGTCCAAGTCCAGCTTGGGCAATTTTGGGACAAGGACAGACCCTGACTCAAAATTAAAAAAGAAAAAAGGGCTGGCTGGTGGGGGGTGGAAAGGGGAGCTACTGGTGATGAAGAGTGAACCAAAAAAGACGTAGTTATAAAGGCCGAGCACTAGGAAATCTAATGTCAGAGAAAGGTGGAGGTAATGTCTAGGAGGACAGCGAAAGGGAAGTGCCAGAGAGTAGCCAGCCCAACAGCAACCCTTGAGTCCAAATGGTACCTGGAACAGGATCATGGAGGATTTCAGGAAAGATGTTTCCAAGAAAAAAAATTTGGATATTATTGAGATGAAAATTATTCTCTGGCAGACAATTGGGGGATGAATGAGTTATAGGTACACAGAAAACCAAGCAAGCACAAAAAATTGACACAATCATTAATTCTGGGACACAAAAGGTACTCAAGAAAAGGCATGTAATCATCAGACACATCATATTGACAGAGCTATCCCAAGATGATGGGAAGAAGGAAAGTCGAGCATTTACAAGTGAATGAGAAGAGAGCTAAATCCTTGTCTTCTAGAACAGGACATCAATGGATAATATATAAAATTGAAAAACCAAGACATATTAGTATACAATTTAGAAATGGAGAGGAAAATATCAGAAAAATATTTTTCAGCTAAAAGGGATGAGAATACTTAACCCTATGGAGTTGGAATTAGATGGTGCAAGTGCTAAAGCAGGGATCTTCTGGTTTCTGTCCTAAGGCTTACAGACTATGTACATTGATAAAACCCAAATACCTGTTGTATTTTATTTTCCTAGTTAATCGTGAGGCTGAATATCTCTTACCATGTTCACTGACCATATTTGCATTTCTCCCTCTGCAAGTGCACTGTTCATACTTTTCACCTAATTTCCTTTGGGATGGTTTGCCTCAGTATCAGGGACCATCATAAATTATAGTTTCATACATCCACTCTTTGCACAGATGTTTATTGAGTACCTGTTGTATGCCAGACACTGTGCTAGGTGCTGTGGATACAGCAAGACAAAGGCCTTGCTCACATGGAGCACACGTTAGTGGAGCTTGATAGAGAAGCAGGAAACAAATACACACTCACTTTCTGTAACAGTCAGTGCTCTGAGGAAAAAGGAGAGTGACAGGATGGATTATGAAGGGCAGGGAAGGCCTCTCTGAGGAGGTGAAATTCAAGCCTTCGGATCTTATGAGGATTTGTGAACAGATGCAGAATTTGAGACACTAGGAAAAGCAACTGTACATTTGCTAAAGCAAAAAAAGTTTTTTAAAGGAGGGGTGTTAGAGAAACAGAGGGAGACCACCACGGATAAAAGTTGTCAATCATTTCTTGCGATCTGTCACTTGTGTTTTAACTTTGTTTATGGTGCCTATTGTCATGCAGACATTTCAGGGTTTTGATGCCATCATACACCAGTCTTTCTATTGAAAGCTTTTGCTTTCTGTGGTTTCTTCCAAAGGAGGTTCCCCCACATCAATATTATAACTATGCTTTTCAGTATTTTCTTATAATAGCATCATAGTTTGTATTTTGCATCTTCTGCTTTTAATTTGTCTATAATTTTATTTTTAAACGGTGTGAAGAAAGAGTCTAAATTTTTTCCCAAATGGATAGCCAATTGCCTCAATACCATTTATTGAATAGACCATTCTTTCCCTACTGATTTGAAAAGCCGCCTTCATTAAATACCAGATTACCACATACACATGGATGTGTTTCTGGTCTCTATTCAGTGCCATTGTTCTATATCTCTATCCCTGTGCTAGGTCTGATGATTAGGCCAGTAATCCTGCCTCAGGCCAAATTGGCTATTTATGGCCTTTGCCCATTCTGATTGGTCTGAGCTTATGCCATGCTCATTCATTGTTACCTACTTTGAATAGAGCTCTAGCACACAGTTTTCATTCCTAGGAATGTATAAAATATTTTGATGTATGGTAAAGCAAGTCTCCCTTTTCATTGTTCTTCCCTTTCAAAATTGTCTTAGCTATTCTTGTGCATTTTCTCCCACACGTGAATTTTCTAATCAATTTGTCAAGTTCTGTGAAAACTCCTGCTGGGAATTTGACTGTGATTGAGTTAAATTCATGGACTAGCTTGGGAAGAACTGATATATTTACAATATTGAGTTTTCCCATCCAGGAACATGTATATGTCTCCATTTATTTAGCTCTCTTTAATGTTTTTCAGTAAAATTTTATAGTCTTTTTATATGTCTGGCACACTTCTTGTTTGGTTTTTCCTTAGACATTTAAAATTTTTGTTGCTTTTGTGAAAGGAACCCATGTATCTATTTTATTTTCTAATTGCTCATTGGTGGCTTCTATTGATTTTTTTTTTTAAAAGAAACTTCATTCTGGAATAGTTAGGGATTTATAGAAAAATTCCTAAGATAGGATGGAGTGCTCATTTTAGGAACAAGTTACATTACTGTGATACGTTTGCTATAATGAATGAACTACTAATATATTATTATTAACTAAAGTCCACTGTTTATTCAAATTTTACCTAATGTTCTTTTTCTGTCCCAGGATCCCATCCAGGACATCACGTTACCTTTAGTCATCGTGTCTCCTGAGGCTCCTCTCAGCTGTGGCTGCTTCTCAGACTTTCCTTGCTTTTCGTGACTTTGACAGTTCTGAAGAGTACTGCTTAGGTATTCTGTAGAATGTGTCTCAACTGGGATTTGTCAGATATTTTTCTCCTGATTAGATTGAGGTTATGGGTTTTGGGAAGGAAGACCACAGAGGTAAAGTGCCATCTTTTGTCATGTCATATGAAGGGCACAGATGATCAACATGACTCGTTACTGTTGACGCTACAGTAACCACCTAGCTGGGGTAACATTTGTCACGTGTCTCCCATGTAAAGTTACTTCCCTCCTTCCATAGCATTCTCCTTAGGAAGAATTCCTATGAGCCAACCACAATGGAAGAGTAGGGAGTGACATTCCACCTCCTCGTGAGCTGAGTATCTACATAAGTTATTTGGAATTTTTGTGCATGGGAGAGTTATCTCTCCTACAGTCATTAATTTATTCAGTCATGTATTTATATCAGTATGGATTTACGTATATTTATATTGGGTTATAACGTAATACTATATTTTTTGTGTAGCTCAGATTTCTAGCTTTGGCCATTAGGAGCTCTCTTAATTAGCTTCTGTGCACCTTTGACGTACCCCAACAACATGTTGCTTATTTTTGTTTGTTTTGTTTTTGTTTTAGTACTTCCTTACTTTCTAATACTACAAAATGTTCCAGGAATATCTTGCATATTTCCTGCTCCAGTTCTAAAAGCAGCCATTTCTTCAAGGAACTCTGGCTCCTTTTATTGGAGAATAGTACTAGAAACCAAAATCAGTGCACTGAGGTGTTCTCATTGCAGCTGGGGTGTCATTGCTTCTGGGCTTTCTCAGGTTACAGAGTAAAAAGCAATCTAGGTATATACTAACCTATGTAAATGCACATATCTATAAATATTTCTATATGTAACCATCTGTATCTATATATTAAGCTAAACATGAGTTAATACTACTGTTTCAAATCTAATCTGTCACCGTGTGGAGGATTTCAATTTCTTTCCCTTGCTTATCTATAAACTCTAACTCCAACAGTGAGAAACTAGGTTCCCACTATCCAACATCCATTTGCTTAATTGTTCAATTTCAGTATACATGTAGAGTGGTATCAAAATTGTTAACCTATATTTCTGTAGGAAACAATTTTATCAATGAGAATACAGTACTTATGTACAGTTTTACTTTTAGTCTTACAGACTGCTGATTTTCAAAGCTACTTAAGTGAATTCTTTCCCCTTCACTGCCCTTGAGCCAGATTGTCTCATACATTTGCAATACGATTAGATTCTTTGTCATATACAACATTCCATCCTGGGATCTCCAATATCCTTAACGATTTTTTTTTTGTGGGTACCGGGGATCGACCTCAGGACCTCACGCGCCAGCAGGCGCCCGTGACGCTGAGCGATATTACCGGCCCTTTCTTCGTATGTGGGTTCCGGGAGTCGAACTCGGGCCCTCTGGGCTATTTTTCTATAGCACCAGGCAGGCGCTTACGCCACTGAGCCATCTCACCGGCCCCAACGATTTTTTTTTAAAACTTGCATACATTAAGCTTGCCTCCTGTTATGGCTTATATCTAGATATGCTTTCCAAACCTCCTGTGCTCATAGGTGGGGCTTTTGGGGGGTGAGTGGATCACGGGTGTGTGACACTGCATCATGGGTGTGAGACACTGGATCACTGGTGTGAGACACTGGATCACGGGTGTGTGACACTGGATCACGGGTGTGAGACACTGGATCACGGGTGTGTGACACTGGATCACGGGTGTGAGACACTGGATCACGGGTGTGTGATACTGAATTAGTCCACTGCTGGGTTTACAGCTCGGTGTGATGCTGGGAGGTGACGTCTGGTGGGAGGAGGTCGGTCACTGTGAGTGTATATATGTCCTTCTCCCTTGATGGCTGTTGATTCCTGCCTCCCAGCCCTTGCTGTTTCTCCTCTGCCAAGCCACCCTGCCTTGGAGCCAGCCCACTATGGACTGAAACCTCCGCAGACTGTGAGCGTAAATAAACCTTTCCTCTTTTTTTGTGGGTGTCAGGTATTGTGCATCACGCAGTGATGAGAAAATAACTAAGACACCTCTTTATGTAGTAAAGTTCTTTGGCTTGAAAAATGCAGTGTCATATATCCATGACTACAGTATCATACAGAGTAGTTTCACCATCCTAAAAGTCCCCTGTACTTTACTTATTCATCTTGTATTCCCCTCCTCTTGAGCCCCTGGCAACCACAGATCTTTTTTCCATATGATTATTGCTACTGCTTTGACTTTTCCAGACTGTCATATAATTGGAGCCATACGGTCTATACTCTTTCACACTGACTTCTTTCCCTTAGCCATATGCTTTTAAGGTTCATCCATGTCTTTCTGTGGCTTAATAGTGGATTTCTTTTTAGCATTGACTAATATTCCATTGTATGGATATACCATAATTTGTGTTATCCATTCACCTATTGAAGAGTGGGTGAATTTATTGTTACTTTCTGTTTTGACCAATCTTGAACAGATGAATTAAGAATAGGTGAATCTTTGTAGTTTCCTCTTTCGGGCAATTATGAATAAAGCTGCTATACACATCTGTGAGCAAGTTCTGTGTGGGCACAAGTTTTCAAATCAGTTAAATAAGTTCCTAGGAGTACAATTGCTAGATTTCACATTCAGACAATGTCTAGCTTTGTACAAATTGCCAAACTGTCCTCTGAAATGGTTGTACCATTATTCCCACTAGCAATGAATAAGAGTTCCCATTGCTCCACATCCTCACTATCATTTGAGATTATCAGTTTTGGGATCTTAGCCATTCTAATAGGTTGTGCGGTATTATTTAAATTTGCAGTTCCCTAGTGACAAATGATGTTGAGCATCTTTTTTTATGCTTGTTTGTCGTCTGTATATCTTCTTTAATGAGGTACCTGCTCAAATCTTTCACTCATTTTTTAAATGGGTTATTAGTTTTCCTGTGTTTGCACTTAAAATATTCTTTCTATATTTTGGATATAAGTCCTTCGTCAGATATGTGTTTGCAGATTATATTCTTTCATTCTGTGGCTTATCTTTTGATTCTCCAGAGTCTTACACAAAGTAGATGTTTCCGATTTTAATAAGGTATAACATCAATTTTCTTCCATGGATTATGTTTTTGGCAATTCTAAAACTCACCCCAACCCAGGTTACCTTGATTTTATCTTATGTTTTCTGCTAGAAGTTTTACAGTTTTGTGTTTTACATTTATGTTCATGATCCATTTTCGGTTATTTTTTGGGAAAGTGTAGATGTGTGTTTAGGTTTTAGAATTTTTTATTTATTTGTTTTGGGTTGGTTGGTTTCACTTATGAGCATCCAGTTGTTCTAGCACCGCTTGTTGAAAAAACTATCCTTTTTGCATTGAATTGCCTTTGCTCTTTTATTAAATATCAATTGGCTCTATCCACGTAAGTCTACTCCTGGCTCCCTATTGTGTTCTATTGATCTATGTGTCTATTCACATGAATATATGTGTTCTTTCCCCAATGCCACATTTCCTTGATTACTGTAGCTTTATAGTCTGTCATGAAATTGGGTCATGTGTGTCCTCAACTTCGTTCTTCAGTATTGTTTTGGCCACTGTAGATCTCTTGCCTTTCCATATAACCTTAGGGTCAGCTTGTCGATGCAAAATAACTTGCTAAGATTTTGACTATGATTGTGTTAAACCTACAGTCAAGTTGGGAAGAACTGACATCTTAACAAATGAGTCTTCTAATCAATGAACGCAGAATATCTCTTATGTTAGTTTTATGGTTTTTCACATATAGATTCTATACATATTTTGTCAGATTTACAGCTAAGTATTTCATTTTTGTTACTATCGCAAATGGTACCTTTTTTTCAAATTCTAGTTCCTCATTACTGATATATAGGAAAACAACTGACAGTTGTATATTAACCTTGTATTGTATGACCTTGCTATACTTACTAGTTTCACAAGATTCTTGTTGTTGTGGTTAACTCTTTGGCAACTTTCACATAAACAATCATGTCATCTGTGAAAAAAGATAGTTTTTGTTCTCCCTTCCCAATCTCTCTACTTTTCATTTCCTTTCCATGTGTTATCGCACGTGCTAATACTTGTAGTATGGTGTCGAATAAAAGTTTTCTGCATCAATTGATATGATCATATGATTTTTCATTAACTTGATGTGGTAGATTACATTGATTTTACAACTTAGGACCAGCCTTGCACATCTGGAATAAATCCCAGTTGCTCATGTTGTACAATTTCTTTTAAACATTATTGGATACAGTTTGCTATATTTTACTGAGGATTTTTCATCTGTGTTCATAAGATGTATTATCTGTAGTCTCCCTTTCTTGCCATATCCTTATCTGTCGGCTCTGGTATTGGTGTAATGCCTCCCCCCCATAGATTGACTTGAGAAATTTATCTTCTGTTTCTATGTTGTCAAGGAGATTGTAGAGCATTAACATCATTTCATCCTTAAATGTTTGGTAGCATTCATCAGGGAAATCATCTGGGCCCAGTGTTTTCTTTTGTGGAAGTTTATTAATTAAATGTTTAATTTCCTTAATAGATATAGATCTATGATTATCTAATTCTCCTTGTGTGAGTTTTGGTAAGTTGTGGCTTTGAGGGAATTGGACCATTTCATCCAGGTAGTCTTACTTGTGGGCATAGAGTTGTTCATAGCATTTCGTGATTATACTTATCACGTTGAAGAGATCAGTAGAGAAGGCACCTCTCATTTCTGATAAGTGTAATTTATGCCTTCTTTCTTTTTTTCTTGTTAGCCTGGATAGAGATTTATTAGTTTTATGCATCTTTTCAAAGAACCAGCTTTTGGATTTATAGATTTTCTTTATTGTTTTCCTTTTTCCAATTTTATTGATTTCTGTTCTAATTTTCATTGTTTCTGTTCTTCCGCTTTCATTAATCTTAAGTTACTCTTCTTTTTCTTAGTGTCCTAACATAGAAGCTTAGATTCTAGGCATTTTTCCTTAAAAAAAAATATTCAATACTATAAATCTCCTCCTAACTGCTGTTTCACTATCCCACAGATTTTCAGTTGTGTTTTCTTTCTCACTGAGTTCAAAATACTTTTAAATTTCCCCTGAGAGTTCTTTGTGTTATTTAGAAATGTGCTAATACCACAATATTTAAGGACTGTTCATTGATTTGTTTTTTTTCTTAGTCTTTATTTTTTAGTACATGTTTGTATTACGTAATGATTACATTCCTTATGGGGAGCTGGGAGATGTACATAACATATCTCAATTTTTTTCATCCCTTTTCCCTTCCCTCCCCCTTCATCTCTTGATCCCCTTCCCATTTGAGAAAGATCTATCTCCCTACTCGCTATGATATATCTTTTATTTTGCTCTTTATTTATATTTTGTGTTTCTCATATAAGAGAAACCATGAGATATTTAAGTTTGTGTGTCTGATTATTTCACTTAGCATTATGGCCACAAGGTGCATCCATTTTCCTACAAATGACTCAAGTTTATCCTTCTTTATGGCACAGTAGTGCTCCATTGTGTGTAAACACCATTCATCTGCTTTTTTTCATCCATTTTCTTTGTCCATTCATCTGTGAATGGACACGTAGACCACTCCCAAGATTTAACTATTATGAATCATGCTGCTATAAGCATAGGCATGCATGTATCACTGTAATATAATACTTCTTTAACTCTTTTGCGAAGATATCTAGAAGGGGAATAGCTGGGTTAAATGGAATTTCTAGTTTTAGATTTCTGAGGAATCTCCACACTTGTTTTCATAGTGTTTGTACTAGTTTACATTACCACCAAAGATGTAAAAGTGTTCCTTTTTCCCTGTAACCTCACCAGTATTTATTATTTGATTTCTTGATGATAGCCATTCTTTCTGGAGTAAGATGAAATCTTAATTATTTCTCTAATGAATATTTTTTCATGTATTTATTGGCCATTTGTACTTCTTCTGAGAAGTGTCTATTCATTTCAGTTGCTCTTTTTTGTATTTTTGATTGTGTCTTTTATTTTGGGGTGTCCAATTTTTTTCACTCTGTTGAAGTAGGATTTATTTAAAATATTTTTGTTTAAAAACCAAAAAATCTAAAATTTTGGCTTTCAGCACATATCCAGGCCACTGTGATGGCCTTCAGAAATATTAAAATCATAAACATCAATGAACGCTCCAAGTCTTCCTTTAACATAATGTGACAAATTCTAGTCTGGGACTCTTTAAGGCAAAGTTATGTCAGTTCTCATTATTTGACATTTTGTAATGTTTAAGAGATCTATGTAACATCCTCGGGGAGTCTCCTTTATTTTTATTTCTTTATATATTCTAGATATTGGTCCTCTGAGTAATAGTTGGCAAAATTTTTTCCCATTCTGTACATTGTCTCTTCGCTCCATTGGTTGTTTCCTTTGCCATGCAGAAGATTTTTAATTTGACATGCTCCTATTTGTTGATTCTTGGTCATATTTCTAGTGCTACCAGGGTTCTGTTCAGAAAATCCTTGCCTACACCTGTGTCTTCAAGAGTTTTGCCTATTTCATCTTCCAGCAGATTAAGGATTTCTGTCTTAGCATTTAGATCTTTGATCCATTTTAATTTTAGCTTACTACATGGTGAGATATGGGCCTAGATTCAATTTTCTGCATGTGGATAGCAAATTTTCCCAGTACCATTTATTAAAGATGCTATCTTTCCTCCAACAAATGCTTTTGGCCCCCTCGCCAAAGGTCAGATGGCTGATGTGCCTAGAGTTGTTTCTGGTTCCTCCAGTCTGTTCCGTTGATCCACATCTATTTTTGTGCCAGTACCATGCCATTTTTATCACAGTAGCTTTGTCATATAACTCCAAATCTGGGATTGTGATGCCTTCTGCTTTGTTCTTGTTACCCAGGATTGCTTTTGCTATTCTGGGTCTCTTTTGGTTCCATACGAATTTTAGGATTGTTTTCTCTAGTTCTGTGAGGAATGCTCTTGGTATTTTGATTAGGACTGTGTTAAATCTGTATATCAGTTTTGGAAGTGTGGCTGTTTTGACTATATTGGTTCAGCCTGCACAGGAACAGGAAATATCTTTCTATTTTCTAACGTCCTCTTCCATCTCCTTTTACAGAGTACTGTAGTTTTGGTTGTAGAGGTCTTTCACTTTCTTGGTTAGGTTAATTCCTAAGTATTTAATTTTTCTTGATGCTACTGTGAATGATATTGTTTCCCTAATTTCTTTCTCAGTGAGTTCATTATTAGCGTACAGGAATGCTATTGATTTTTGTATGTTAATTTTGTATCTTAGTACTTTGCTGAATTTGGTTATTAATTTTAGGAGTCTTTTGGTGGAATTTGTTGTGTCTTCTATGTAGAGGATCATGTCATGTGCAAATAATATGTTGACTTCTTCCTTTTCTATATACATCCCTTTTATTTCTTTCTCTTGCCTGATTGTTCTGGCTAATATTTTGTGTACTATGCTGAACAGGAGTGGTGATAGTGGACATCCTTGTCTTGTTCCCGATTTTAAAGGGAAAGCTTTCAGTTTTTCCCCATTTAGAATGATGTTGGCAGTAAGTTTGTCATAAATGGTTGTTTATCAGATTGAGATAAGGTCCTTAGATACCTATTTTCTTTAGGGTTTTTATCATGAATGGATGTTTGATTTTGTCAAAGGCTTTTTCTGCAGCTATTGAGATGATTGTGTGATTTTTATCCTTGCTTCTGTGTATGTGATGTATTACATTTGTTGACTTGAGTATGTTGAACCATCCTTGCATCCCTGGGATGAAACTTTCTTGGTCATGATGTATGATCTCTTTGAAGATTTATTACATACTGTTTGCCAGTATCTTGTTGAGAATCTTTGCATCTCTGTTCATTACAGATATTGAGCTGTAGTTCTCTTTTTTGGTTGAATCCTTATCTTGTTTTGGAATCAAGGTAATGCTAGCTTTCAGGAATGACTTTGGGAGTGCTGCTTCCTTTTTTATTTCATTAAAGAGTTTAAGGAGTATTAGTGTTAGATCTTCCCTAAAGTCCTTGTAGAGTTCGGCAGTAAATCCATCAGAACCTGGGCTTCTCTTAGTTTTTACACTGATTTCCATTGATTTTGAATCCTGATGTGCTATGTGTGTAGTAAAGCTGAATTTTCACTAGTTTATTGTATTTATTTATTGATTTATTTATTTTTATGTGGGTACTGGGAGTCGACCTCAGGACCTCGCACTTGCCAGCAAGCGCTTGTGCCACTGAGCGATATCACCAGCACTTTTTTCCTTTATGTGGGTTCTGGGAGTCAAACTCAGGACCTCATGCTTGCTGGGCAGGCGCTTATGCCACTGAGCCATCTCACTGGCCCCTTCACTAGTTTCAAAACTGTTGCTTTTTTGAGGCAAATTCTACAGGGTTATGATTCTTTTAGTATATTATTAAATTGCATTTGTTAAATGTTTATTTAACACTTTTTATGTAACCTGTTGTTGTCTGTCATCAGGGTTATCTAACTTCCTAACACGAGTTGGAAGCCTGTCCATCTTTTTCTATGCTTAGGAACCGTTGATGTAATAAAATAAAATCTGCACCTGTTGCCTATATTTGTATTAGCTATATATTGCTTTGTAACAAATTAGCCTGAAACATAGTGGATTAGAACAACAGACGTTTATGATCTCACAGTTTCTGTAGTCAGCGGATGCTTCTGGCTCCATTGGCCAAGGGGGTGGTGGGGCTGCAGTCACCATGAGGCTTAACTAGGGGTGGACCCACTTCCCTGCTCACTCCTGTGGTTGCTGGTAGGATTCAGTCCCTTGTGTGTTTTTGGAGTGAGGACCTCAGTTTCTCACTGGATGTTGGCCAGAGGACAGCTCATGACATACAGTAGCTTGCTTTGTCAAAGCCAGCATGGGAGAATCAGAGTGCCATCAGGTGGAAGTCACTGTCTTTTAGTAGCCTGATCTTGAAAGGGACACGCCATCACTTTTGTTGCATTCTACTCACTAAAGCAGTGATGGCAAACCTTTTAGAGCTTTCAGTGATACAAACAGCTGCTGAAGCGCACGTGCCATAGGCTCCCCACCACTGCACTAGAGGTAAGTCACAAGGTCCAGTCCACAACCAAGGGGAGGAAATTAAGCAAAAATGCGTATATGAAGCAGTAGGGATTATCTTCTATGTGCCACAATTCTTCCTTCTTTCCTTCCTCCCTCTCTCCTCCTCCTTCCTTCCTTCCCCCTCCCTTTCCATTCTCTCTTCCTTTCTTCCTTTCCAATACTGTGGATTGAACGCTGGGCCTGTGCATACTAGACAAGTGCTCTACCACTAAGCCATACCCCTACTCCTTTTTATTTTTTTTATTTTCAGACAGTTCTGCTAAGTTGCCCAGGCAGGGCTTGCTGTCCTGGCACAATTTTTAGTTGTAGATCTTTGATTAGACTTTTAATTCCTTCTAAGGCTGTTGGTCTGACCAATTTTATACTACTTCTTTAAGAATTTTGGTAATTTATGACTTCTTAGAAAATAATTTCATCTAGGTTTTCAAATTTATTTGTCAAATTAAAATATCTCCTCTGGGGTTGTTATTCCTGTTATTATCATGTATGTCTTCTCTCTCTTTTGCTTTGTCAGAAAGAACACTGGTCTATTACACTGGTAATTTCAAAGAACCAGTTTTTTATTGTTCACTCAATTCTTGTTTTTTGTACTTTCTCTTATTGATTTATGCTTTTATCTTTAGTAACTCCTTCCTTCTATTTTCATTTGTGCTTGTTTTTTTCTTGCTCTTGAAAAATTAATTTATAGGTTTGTATTCTTCCTGATTTTTAATAAATGCATTTAGAGCCATACATTTTCCTCTGAGTACTAGTTTGGCTACATCCCGCTGGCTTTGGTATACAAAAATCTGATTTTTTTCATTTTTCATTGATCCATAATTTCCATTTTGATTCTTCTTTAACCAGATTAAAAGTGTGTTTTCCTCTCTTATTCCTAGGGGCGTAGATTTCAGGCCATTATTCTGTTGTTAAATTGTTATATTGTTGACCCCATGGTTATTATGTGACCGTATATAGCATTTACTATTTGGAATTGAGATTCCTATTGCAGCTTAATACATCCTTTATTTTTCTAAGTATTCAATACGTATTTGAAAAAATATGCCTTTTCTGTTCATACAAACATATGTATGTTCAAGTTTGCTAATTGCTTCATTTCAATCCCAATGTCCTTGTTTAGGTTACTTAGCACCTGATGTGGCCATTTCTGAGGAAAACATGTTTTTCCCACTACAATTGTGAACTTGTTGATCTTTACGTTAAACCTGTGTTGTAACCATTCATTGCAGTTATATCTTTCTTGTTGTCTGTACTTACTAGCAATTAAATATTCCTTATCGTTCTGAATTTTCTTTTGCTTTGAGTTTTGTTTTGTCTGGCATTAATATTGCTACATCTGCTTTCTTTTTGTTGGCACTTAGTATGTTTTTTCAATTCTTTTATTTTCAACCTTTTTGTGTTATTTTGTTTTACATATGTGTCTTATAAATGGCGTATAGCCATATTGGCTTTTGACCTAATCTAAGAGTCTTTGTTTTTTAATAGGGCAATTAAACATTCACATTTATTGTGATTACTTGGACTAATTCCTGCCATCTCGTTTTTAGTTTTTTTTTTTTTAGCCTGCTTTTTCTCTATTCCCTTTGCTGTCTTTTGTTAGATGTACAGAATATTTTTTGTTCAATTTCATTTTCACTAATAGTTTGAAAAGCATACATTTTATTTCAAAGGTTCAAAGTTCACCCATACATCATACAGATGCATTCTCTGCCAATACTTAGCGTCAGTCGGTATGTCTTTTCTCTCTCCAAACAAGTATGTTCGTTAGTATACTCATTCTTGCCTCTGCTCTCTCTTTGCCACCTTACACTCCCACCCCCGCCTAATGTTGCCACTTCAATCACTTCTTGTGTTGGTGCATTCTCTTAACAGGTTTACTCATGCTTTGCTCATTGCTTTTTATATCCCACTTCTTGGCCCTGAATTCACTTTTCTTCTGTGTATAATAGAGCTACTATCAGCTATTTCAGAGAGAATTTGTAACCGATCAAATCTCTAGATGCTTGAATGTCTGAAAAAAGCCTTTCATTCATCCTTTCTGTTGTTTTTGTATTAGTCCCAGGTCTACTCTAGAATGATTATAAATTTTAAAAAATATATAGTATCTATCATTTCCAGAGATTTCAAGGATGAGAATGGAGTCTATTGTGCATAGTCAGACCACTGTTTTACTCTCCCCGTACCTGTTTCTTAACCCAGGGCTCACTGCTACCCGAGGGCTAAGAAAATCTCCCTTTAGCATCCTTTCCTTTGTTTCCGTGTCCCCATCAGGAAGATAGGTCAGTTATCAGGATATTGAATGTGACAACCTTTAATTGGGTCAAGTCACTGTGTGTCAACTATCAGGGTAAGGGTGGAGATTGCTTCTCTTTTTCTCTTTCACCCATGTAGTTGGAGCTAGATGCTAACTTAGAGACAGCTTTGAACTAGCTGTTACTCTTTGTTGCTTCCATGCAGTCAGTAGGAGTGAGCTAGCACCTGAGATTCAGGTTTGGCCTGTGATAGGGGAGGAAGAGCCCCCTTAGACTCATGACTAGGCTAAGCGATCCTATCCAGTGCACCAGAGCACACATCGAGGTGTGAAGGCTAAAGCTCAGCAAACAATGAAGTGTTATTTTGCTTTCCTTTGCCATTGTTCTATGTGCATATGTCTCTCTTGGGAGCTTTGTGGGGAGAGCTGGCTTTAGTTTGGGGCAATATTTTGGTATTCCCAGGTCTCCTGGCCACAGTAGAACACTAATTGTCCTACATTTACAACTGCTTCAGGGTCATAATTATTCTTGCAGTTCCAATTCTTTAAAGGCACAAAGTATAAAATGAAATGTGCCTTCGGTGAAGAAGACATGGGTGTCAATTTCAATATGCCACACCCTAAGGCTGCCATGAAAATTGGCAGAGGCTAGCAACTGACTACACAGCTCCAGGGAGCGCCCTTCTCATCACACACTCAGTGAGCAGCTCCCCTGGACTCGTGCACAATCTCTACAACCTTTCCTGCCCTGCCCCCACTCCCCCTAAGGATACTTGCCAATCCCTTTGCCCTTAGCAAATGATCCTGTGAATGTCTGCTGTCCTAATATTCAAAGTCTTGTAGTGGTGCCTTATCTCATCCCCTTGGGTTAGAACCATTAACTTTTTGATACCTGTTTGGGTTAAATTTGAGGCTTAGAAAGGGACCCCTGGATTAGGTGGTAGATGGAGGAACCAGTGTTCAAAGCTAAGCTTGTGTGATTTCAAAGCTTATATATGTCTACTGGAGGCAAGATAGCTGGAAAACTCAGCAGGCAAATGTCTGAGGTTTTGTGCCAGTCCATGGAGGGTGTAGTTACCTCATACATTCATTCATTCATTCATTCTTCATTCATTCATTCGTTTCTCTAAGTCTACTGGACAGTCACCGACCAGTGATACAGGATATCTCCAGTCTTTCATGTATCAGGGAGGCCTCTTTCAATTGCAAATGGTAAGAATCCAACTCAAACTGGTCTAAGCAAAAAGGGGATCTTATTCGTTCACATAAATGAAAAGTAGTCATGTGCCACATAAAGACATTTTGCTGAAGGACAGACTGCGTATACAATGGTTGGTCCCATAGGATAACACCATGACCATCTTTGTGTAAGTACACTCTGTGATCTTTGCACAACAAAGAAATCACCTAATGGTACATTTCTCAGGATGTATCCTTATTGTTAATGACCTGTGACTGTGTAAGGGTGGTCTGGTCATGCAATGCTAGGTTCCAGGCACAAGTGAGGTTTATCTGTCTTTTGGGTGCCTCTTCCTCGGGCAAGCTCTTCTCACAGGGCTTCTGAAATTCTAAGCTTATGTATTGTAGCTGATCAGCACCCAATGTCTGTTTACCTGTACTTTTTTTTTTTTTTTTTTGCCGGTACTGGAGATTGAACCCAGGACTTCAGTCCTGAGCTACACTCCCTAGACCTTTTAAACTTTTCTTGGTTTTGTTTTAAGACAAGGTCAAAGTAAGTTGCCCAGGCTGGGCTCAAGCTTTTGATCCTCTTGCCTCAGCCTCTCAGAGTGCTGGGACTATAGGTGTGCACCATCACACCAGGGTCTTTATATACTTTCATCAAAAGTTCTGGGGAGGTTTTTTGTTGGCTCAGCTAAGGCCACATGACTCCACATAAACCAATCACTTATCTGCTATGATAAGATGCTCTGTTTGGCAAGGGATGTGGAGATAGGTAGTTTCCTGAGAAAATTTTGGCAGCTGTTACTAAAAAGAAGGCAGGGATGCTAAAGAAACACAAACAATGGTCTCCTGCATTTCTCAGTTCACAGACATGGAAACTGAGACCCAGAGAGGAATAGGGCACAGCCCAAGATTTGTGGCCCTTGTATCAAGCAATATTGACTTTTGTAGCCCAGGCACTAGGAGAAGCTGCCTCTGGCTTTTGTCCCAGCATCAGAGACCCTAGGACTTCTATATGGTAATTTTAATGTTTTCAAGGTCAAGAGACGATCCAGGTCTGCCAGGACTATGGATGCAGGCAGTGAATAAAACACTGTGGGACAGAGTTCAGGACACCTGGACCATAGTCCTAGCTCAGCCCCTACCTGCTGAACGAATTTTGGCAGTCCTTCTTCTCCCTGGCCCTTAGTTTCCCCATCTATAAGCTGAGAGGTTGGATTGAATGGTATATATATATATATATATATATATATATATATATATAGTTGTTATTATTGTTGTTCCAGTCTTGGGAAGTGAGGGAGGGAGGCAAGTGGGGGAGAGGGTGAGCAAAGGAGGGAGAGAAGTCTGAAGGCTGAGAAGGAGTCCCTCCCCTCCATCTGGAACCATGCGGAATTTCTACAGTGGAGAAGTTTAAGCTGACTTTAATTTGAGTTGAAACGTCTGATATTTCTGATAGTAATAACATGACCTAGATGGGGCAGGGGGGAGCAAGCCCCCCTGAAAAGAACACCAAAAAGCCTCTCTGTTCCTTCTCCTGAAGCACAGCCCCCAGCAGGCGGGGGTCTTGGCACCAAGGTCCAGGGAAGCAGGGGTTCCTGAGAAGTCAGGGTTGGAGGAATCCACCTCGGGCTGGCAGGCAGCCACACTGGCTGCATGGCGGGCTTTCTGCACCTCCTTCCCCGCAGCCTGCCCCATCATGCCGTGCGCGGTCTGTTGGCTGCTTTGGGCTGGGCTAAGAGCTATAAAATGCCAGCAAGAGGGCCAGAAGGTGGATAGTTTGTGAGGTGCCACCTAAAATGGCAGGCACATGTCCTGGCAGAGCAGGGACAGGGTGTGACAACTGCCATGGTGGCCACTCGTGGGTGTGTTGGTCGCTTGCCCTCATCATTCTGCCCCACTGAGTCCATCTCTCCACATAAGCATCTCCTCCTCAGTGGAAGGTCCACTCAGCTGCTGCCCCAGCCTCTCCTGCTGTGACACAGATATTTCCTCTTAACCATACGTCTGTCAAAAAGTAAGCCCTAGCCCAGATAGGTGTGGGGGAGCTGCGTCACTCATTCATTGTGGATACAGCTCTAAGTTCTCAACTCCTTTCCCTACCAGGCCAAGTGCAGTGTCTGTTAGACCATGAATGCAGAAGTCCTGCCTGATGTCTAACCTTGTCCTCTCACATTGTATTTGTCCTGTGCTGGAGAGAATGAACTGTTGGCCATCAGCCACTATATAAATAGTGCCTGGAGTCAAAGAATCAGTGGTGCCCTTGCCACCCCTCCTCCAGTTTCCCATTCCGCCCCCAGCCTGTTTTCCCGCCTTAATGATCCTTCCAGGCGGGGCCGTGAGTGGGCACTGGAGAGCCCATGCTGACCCTCCAGCCCAGAGCATGCAGCCTTCCAATTACCCACAAATCTCAGGGGAGGGGCAGGCGGGGGTAGGGAAAGAGTGCTTTCTTCCCCCTTTAAATATATATATTTAAGCAAGGAAACAGATTTCACTTTCAATCTTCTTTCCAAGAGATTGTTATAAACAAAAGCAGGTCTGGGGCAGGAGGAGGAGGGGGAAGAGAGGAAAATGATTTGGGAGATTAAGGAGGCGGCCACGACAGCATCCCCTTTTAAACCTCAATATGGTTGTTTTTCTTGGTCGTTTTTTCCTCCTTCCTCCTCCAGCCAGCGTTACTTAAAAGGAACATTATGTTATCACAAATCAGATTTCTAAACATCATCTCCAGGTCACTGTGAACAGCTCAGCAATTTGGCTGCAGATTCCTGGAGAAGGCGTCCCCTTTAACCTCAGACTCAGGAGGGAGCTGCCCCCATTGCAGACCCTGAGAGGAGAACAGCATAGGGGTGAGGTGGGGACTGCTGTGCCAGGAGGGGAGGTGGGGGTCCCAGCACCATGTCACTTCACCCCCACAGCATCCTGAGGGGTGCCAGAAGACATCTTTGACTCTGCTGTTTGGGGGCTGCATGCTGGTAGGATAATGCGGGTTTCGTTTTTCTTCTGCCGTAAAGTTGGGGCTTATCGATGCCATGGAGCAGCCAGGGGAGATTAAAGTCAGGACTGGCGCCCTAGTTCCATCACTCAGTGAGAAACCACAAGTATTCCAGCTAGAGTGGGGCAGCCAAGGTGAGATGAGCGTGAGGCTGAGGGTGAGGGACAGCAGAGGGCTTTTGGAAGAGTGACACTACCCTGTGGTCTGTCCTATCTGGCCAAAACCAGACCATCCTTTGCCCTCTGCATCACTCTCTCCTCTGAAGACAGAGCAGGAATTGAGGGGGAGACTAAAGAGAAGGCCGGCCGGAAGGGGTTGCAGATGTGTAGACCTGAGTTGGAACCGCAGCTGCTAGACACAAGGGATTTCCAAACTGGATATTCAGATCCCATGGAGCAATTATCTCTCACAAAGAATTGAGGGGAGCAGTGAACTATAAAAAGTTGGCATTCGTGGCATCTAACCAAATAAAAACAGCTGAGTGACAGCAATTAGGACTGGGTTCCCTGAATGTTCAGTGTGTCCTCCGCTGCCATAGAACTGAGCCAAGCCTTAGGTTAAATTACAGGTCCTTAGACCCAAACAGTATTTCTAAAGTCCTATTCCTGTTAACATTTGTACACTTCCCAATAGCTCTGGGGTGAAAAAATGGGACCTCTGGAAAAATGGGTTCAAAGAGGAAGAAGCTCCCAAGACTACGCAAGGAAGGAGTTGAGGAGCTGGGACTATACCTGATGTCTCCTGGCCTTTACTTCCAGCCTTTTTTCTTTTCTTTTCTTTTCTTTTCTTTTCTTTTCTTTTCTTTTTTCTTTTCTTTTCTTTCCTTTTCTTTTTTCTTTTCTTTTCTTTCCTTTCCTTTCCTTTTCTTTTTTTCTTTCTTTTTTTTTTTTTTTGCCTTAGCCACTGTGGTGTGGGCCTTACAACCCTTGAAATGAAGCAAGTGACAAAGCAGGCCCAAGAGTGGGCTTTTGACTTTGAGGTGCAAGTAGTAGGATAACTCAAAAGGCAAAGAATTGCCTTAACAATATGGAACTCAAAGGAGGGCTCACAGGCCAGGCTGGAACTCAGTCAGGAAGCTGGCAGAGAAGCCTGCCTGGACAGAGATGGCTGGAGATAAAGGGATATCCCTGAGGCTGCAAGAAGCAGAGAACCTCTCCCACCTGACCCAGGTGGCAAAGTCCTTGCTACCTCTATAGTTCCTGGGGGGGGTGGGGGGCAGTAGGGTTCCTCGGAGTCAAGCCAGGACTAAGAGCCTGCCAAGAGCTCCTCCCTCCAGAGCTCAGCAGTGTCCTGCCTCACTGTCTCACTCAGCCACCTGGTGCCTGCATCCAGTGCCAGGGAAGGAAAAGAAGCTCACACTTACCATGCACCAGTCTCTCTCCCCCACACACAGTGGGTCAAACCCAGGGCATTTGCACTAAGCTACATCAACAGCCACCTTTTTTATTTTTTATTTTGAGACAAGGTCTCACTGAGTCACTAAATTGCATGCCTGAACTTGCAATCCTCCTGCCTCAGCCTCCCAGAGTGCTAGGATTACAGGTGTGCACCACCATGCCTAGTGCACACCATTATCTCAATTTGTACCCTGTGAAGTGAAGAATGTTCTCTCCATTTTAGGATGGGAAAACAAGGCTTAGAAAAGGGAAGGGGCTGATCTGGGACTTGAAAACAGTGCAGTATTGATGGGGAAAAAGTACAGTACAGGATGGACTGGAACTTGAGTCAGTCTTGCTCTAGACTTGTACTCTTTCTGTTAAGCCATGACCTCCAGGGCATAGTCTGATCACTCAGGAATCAAGGGGAAGGTGTCAGCAAAGCCTCCCAGAGAGCCTTTACTTGGGGTGATTCTGGGCCTTCAGTCTTCTATGTTCTTCACTACTCTGAGGAACTCTGAGTCTCCAACCTCAGGAAGTAGAACCCCATGGCCCTGGGCAAGCCAAAGATGGGAAACTTGCAGGAGGGAAGCTAGCTGGGGAGAGCCTCCTGCTACGCCCCCTTCTCCAGATTCTCCCTTCCCCCAGCTTTCCTAGCTCTCCCTCTAGAGCTCTCGTAGACTCAACCCCCTGAAGGAAGGAGACACTAAGTGTGGTTCCGCTTTGTTCCTTGAGCCACTGGCTCTGGGACACCTGCTCTGGACATCGTTGTGCCACGTTTCTCTGGGAGGAAGGCTACAAAGCTCCCAAAGCAGCCTTAGTACACCAACCTTAACCCGCCACCCCCACAACATGGACTGTGTGCAGCCATCAGCATGAGCATGCTGAGGCCTCTCCCTTGTTTGCTTTATTTATCTTGGCCCAAGGATGACGAAGCCTGGATCTGAGGGGAGGATAGAGGCCATTTCCAATATTTCCTCCCGGCCTCTCCATGCTCCTGAGTCTCCCCTTAGTACCCAGGAGGAGAGGGCAGAGGTCCACGGTCTGAAAACAATGGCTTGAAGCTGGTAGGGAGGGGAGGGAGTGTGGAGGGGAAGGGAGGGCCCAGAATCCACAAGCCCTGTCATGGAATTGCAGGTAGTGCACAGCACTCCCTCGCGGACTGCGCAAACTGGTGAGCTTTAAAGCCTCAGCTAAGCCCACCCCAGACCAGCCTCATACAGCTATGGGTGGATGGGGAGAGTCAGCCCTGCTTCCCCTCCCCCGCCCCAGGGCCCTGATTGCACAGCCATATGGAGTCCTCTGTTGAGGCCAGTAAGAAGAGGGGATTTGCATTCTGCTGCAATCTCCAGGAAGCTCCAGACTTGCACCTTGAGAGTCCATTTGCCTGGGGAGAACTGCCCCACCACGGAGCTCCCCATCCATCCCTTCCTTCACTTGTTTTCACTGCTGGAATCCCTGTCTCCAGTTATCATGTCCCCCACCACACCCAGTGTTGTCCTTCAGCCAAGCCACACACATGGAACTCCTTTCATCTTCCTCCTCAGCTGGGCCTGCCCTTCCCAAGAGCTCAGGGACTTCACTCCTCTGAATTCCCTCCAACTTGTCTCCATCACTCCCATGCTCAAGGATATTCAGCTCCATGGTGGTCTCAGGACAGGCAGGAGGCTTGGGGGTGGCAGCAGGCTGACCTTTCCCTAGGCCTGATGGACACCGAGGAGGGGAGACATTCCCTCTGTTTCTTAGCCTCTCTCCTTCCTTCTGGGCTCCGCAGGGGTCCGAGGTGTCAGGGAGCAGGTAGCCTCAGTTTATCAGAAAATGCCTCTGAGCACCTCCAATATGAGTGACGAAAGAGGTCAGATTTGTTTTCTTCCCATGAGGATTTGTCAGGCCAGTTACTATGTTTGAATATGTCCCCAGAATGCATGTGTTGGCCTCAATGTGGTGGTGTTGGGAGATGGAGCCTACTGGGAGATGTCTGGGGCACAGGGACAGACATCCCTGGGCATGAGTGAGTTCTCATTCTTGTGGGACTGGATTAGCTACCACAAGAGCGGGTTGTTACAAAGCAAAGCTACTCCTTGTGTTCTCCATCTTTGGCATGTGCCACTTGCCCTTCCACTTTCTGCCATGAGTTCAAACAGCACAAGGCCCTCACTAATGCCATGCTCTTGGATCTCCCAACCTCTAGAACCATGTGCCAAAATAAACCTCCTTTCTTTATAAATTACCCAGTCCCAGATGTTCTGTTATAGCAAAAGAAAACAGACTAAGACACCAGTAAAGGAGGTCATATTACTAATAATAACACTGACAAGACCAATACAGCACTTTCCCATGACAGGCATGATCTTAAGCTCCCCTAAGCTCTGCACCCAGATTTGCCATTTCATTCTCACAAGGGCTCTATGAGGCAGTAACTATAGCTATCTTCATTTTACAGGTGAGGAAACCGAGCCTTAAAGAGGTTATGTTAACTGTCCTAGGAACTAGAAAGTATGAGAATTGGCAGTCTGTGCCCAAAGAGGGGGTGCAGATGCTTTGCTCCTGAACCTGTATGAAACCTGAAGGCAAATTCACAGAACGTTTAGAAAAAAAACCAGTTGTGTACAATGGAAAGCTCCAGGAAGGCTTCTTAGAGGAAGCAGCAGTTGTGATAGGCCTTATGATAGGGACATTGCAGGTAAATGCCAGAGCAAAAGCAATGAGCAAGGACTAGGACTTTATAAGTCAGGTGCCAAGAATGCATGGAGGGCCAGTGATATAGCTCAGCGGCATAAGCGCCTGCCTGGCAAGCACGAGGTCCTGAGTTCGACTCCCAGTACCCACATATTAAAAAAAAAAAAAAAGAATGCATGGAGCTGGGCATGCAATGGCAGTCTTGTCAGGTGAGGCTGGGCAGGCAGTGAGTGTTCTGGGTGATCAGTTTTGAGAGGGCCTGAATCTAAACAGAGCTCGGTTTGACCCTCAGTGAGTCTGTGCTAAGAAGCTTCTGGAACTATCAGGCCAGACGCGAGCCTGTTCTGTTGTGGGGTGGTGGCAGTGAGGACTGTAGGAAGGTGTCAAGAGATGGCTTGATGTGAGGGAGAGTGAGAAGCCCACTGAGTGAGTAGGGACACCATTCCTGGCACTAGGACACTGTGGAGGGCAGCAAGGTGGGTAGAGATGTAGAGAGTTTGGGGTGTCTGAGGGGAATGCAAAAAGGACCCTATTTTGGAGAAGGGGAAACTTACGTGCTTCAAGTGTAGGGTTCCTGCATTTGAATGGTAGGAGATGATGCCACAAGGGAAACTAGAGCCATAAGTAGCAAGTTAATTAGTCAGAACTTGATTCCATAGGCCGCAGGGACCCGTTACAGAGCTCTTGAGCGGGGCCATGATGTAATCCGATTTGTTTTTAGGAAGGTGACTCTGGTGATACTGTGAGGAACAGGCTGCTCATCAAGGCAGCCTGAGGGGAGATGGTGAGGTTGGGCATGAAGAGACAGCTAGGAGAGATTTCAATGGCAGAAAGGTTGAGACAGGGAGAGGGGAAGTGAGGTGAAAAAGCCAGAGTGGGGAGGTGAGGGCCCTTAAAGGAGCAGCCTGCAGCCACATCCTTGAAGAGAGATGGGATGGCTGGCGACAGGAGGAGGAGCAGGGCTGAGGCCTGTGGCTTTCTCTGGCTTGTTTGCTCCCCTGGGGGCCTTGGCCACAGGCCTTTGTTGGAGGACAGGAGAAATGCTTCCAAAGGCGGCACCTCCCTCCTGCCACAGGTTATAAATCTCCAGAGCTAGACAAGGACACACACACCTGCCGCAGGCTTGGGCTCAACAGCTGGGCCGCCAGGGTAGGGGCCAGCATTTCCCAAAGATGGGAGGGTTTCCAGGCTCCGTTTCCAAAGGAATTCCCGGCTGGTGAAACACCAGAAAGGAGGGGGATAAAGAGCCCATCCATCCCTGAACAGGGCCCAGCATTTAAGGGAGGCGTGGTGGGGTGAGGGGCCAGAGACGAGAGATGGGGCCAGATGGAGGGAGGGGTTCGTGGAAAGGAAGGAGGCAGGGTGGGGAGCACAGCTAAGAAGGGATGCACTGGAGGAGTGGGGGCTGGGAGCTGCCTCCTCTGGGCCTGAGACTTCTGGCAGGGACCTTTTCAGGGGCTGTGCCAGCCGGTCACAGGGATGCACTGGTGTTGGGGACAGGCAGGTGTAGGGCTGTAAGATGGCCGGCACACCCTCCATGTACACACAGGCTGACTGACATGGGCTCAGAGCTGGAAGGACCCTGGCAATTGCCCGGGTCTAATCCTAACACATAACAGCTGGGGAAGCAGGGAACTCAGAGAGGGGAAGCAGCTGCTACGAGCTGCAAAGCAAGGCAGTGGCAGAGCAAGGGCAACAAGCCAGGCCTTAACACCCGGGTCAGGGCTTTCTGGAACAAAGCTCTGTCCCTAAAGAGAGTACGTGACAAGAGAGATGTAGATATCTTGGGATTCATCTATCACCATCTGGAGAGAAGTCTTTCCCTCCCTAATTCACTGGCCTCAGAGAGGATTGAAGGCAGATTGCAGCAGCAGTCATTACTAGAGCAATTAGACTTTGATGATCTTTGGAGAAATTGCACTCGGCAAACTTGGAGTGAGACAGAAGGCCAGGAGAGCATTCTGAGAAGCTAGGAAGAAAGTGGTGGGACCCACTTAGAGCAATGAGGGTGCCAGGCTGTAAGAGGCGGTGTGCTTAGCTATAGGCTGAATGGTTGCTGGGTGAAGAAGAAAAGAGGGGAGGAAAGAGCAGGGGTATGGGGAGAGGGCAACAGGACCAGGAGCCCTGGGAAGAGAGACTCTTGTTGGGGCAGGAGTGGGGGTGTAGCTGTGATCTAGTTTGAAATTCTGCCTGGAGATGCAGACAGAAGGACTCCAGCTTCCTCAGAGGCTGGGAAAGTGGGAGAGCTACTCTGCCATGACACTTTAGTGATCATGTTTAGAATGAAGGCTTCTGAGAAGAGGTAAGATTAGACTTGGGCTGGATGGGCAGGTGACAGCACCTGTCCATCCTCTTTGTCTTCTACTACTGTGAAAGCTGTAGGCAAAGCTTGGCTACCCCAGCTCCCTTTGGTGTGTGGACAGGAAATTGGCATACAAATGGCGCACGCAGCCCGTCTTAGGTACACATGCTCGTCCCCTCTCTGGAAAGAAAGCACCCTAGCCACTGGTGTCAGAGGCTGGCATGCGTCTAGGACACTCCTAGGCAAGAGCCCTGGGTCTTGGCCTGGGCCAAACACAGGCCCCTCACTGACCTGGAGTTCTAGACACCATTTCTGACATTCATGCCTACTGGCAGAGGATAAGGGGAGCTTCTTATCTGCCTCACCAATAGCCCAAGCCAGGGAGTATCCCAACTTCCTCTGCTGCTCTCCCCCAGTGGTCCCTGCCAAGGGACCCTGTTGGCCCATTTTGTTGGCTACTAGACCAAGTTTTGTGATGTAGCCCACAACCACTCTGCCATGGCCACCCATATCCTTATGTGGTCCTTTCCTGTTTTGCCCTGGATTTGGCTGCAGGTCTTGCACTAAGCCTACCACCTGGGCCCTTTCTCTACCTGGAGATGGTTCCCTTAGATTTCCTAGTTATTAAGCATTTCTTCCCTTCTCTACCAGAGCACCCCATTCAGATATCCCACTGTATACAACAGGCATTTGATAGAAGCTTGTTGATGGCATAATAGACACAGAAATTGGTAAGTCTCAGTATCTCCCAATCCTCAGCCCCTGAATGCTCCAAAGAAACTTTCCCTGGCTGGATTGCCTGGTCTTGGCCTTGGCATATATGAGTATGCTGCCCTTGAGCAGGGTAGTGGTTAGGCCAGATTGGGAGGATGATGGCATGTAGGGGACCCTGGGGAGAAGACAACCTAGAGCACAACTTGCTATCTTTTGGTGAAGAATAGGAGCAAAGACACTAACACTTGGTTTCCAGGCTGTCAATTCTAGCCCAAGGTTATACTCATAGAGGCCATGGAAAGCCAGGCTGGTCATCTTGCTTTGAAGAAATATCTACATTTTTTTGGACAACAAAACAATGTGGCCTTTGTCTTTTTCCTCCTCTCATTCTCGCGTTCCCTATCTGGTAGTTCTTTATACGTTCATTTTCTACCCTCTCCAAAAAGGAAAAGTAAAAAGAAAGGCCACCAAGCTAGTCCAGAGAGATCATTGGGGCAGACTTGTCCCTCTTGTGAGCTGGCTGCCTTATTGGGGCCCAGGAGTAAGGCAGAGGTGGTGCATAGGGGTCCCTCTGCCAGCTCCTTCCTAGAAAAAAATGGATAATAGCTGACCCCTCTCAAGTGCCTCAAGTGCACCTACTGTGGGAGGACAACAAAAGTATCCAGGTAGTGGGTCAGTGGGATCTACTTTTGACTGGCTTTTGTTTTGTTTTTGCCATACTAGAGATCAAGCCCAGGTCCTCATGTATGCTAAGCAAATGCTATACCACTGAGCTACAACCCCAGCATTATTACTATTTTTTTTTATTCCGAGACAGGGTCTCAATAAATTGTCCAGGCTGGCTTGGAAATTTTGATCTTCCCAGAGTAGCTGAGACTACATGTACACACTGCTGTGCCCAGCTCACCATGCTGGTTTTTTTAAGGGTGCACACCCGCACCTGACAGGCTCAGGCTGGACAAGGGGCCATTTGGCACCAGCTTCAACAACTTAGGCACTACCCCAAGACTCTGAACCAGGGAAAGCTCTTCAGAAACTGAGAATCCCATCTCATCCTTTTCTATTGATTGATTCATTGGTTGAATACTAGAAATTAAAACCAGGGACTTTACACTGAGCTACATCTCTAGCTCTTTTTTGAAACAGATTCTCGCTAAGTTGCTAAGTTACCCACGCTGGGCTTGAACTTGTGACCCTGGTGCCTCAGCCTCTGAGAGTGCTGGGATTATAGATGTATGTCACTACGCCCCACTCTCATCTCGTTTTCTTACCCTAAGCTTTAGCCAAGTTTTTCTGTGTTGACAAAGTCCTTCAAAGGTCATTTTATCCATCCCCCTGCCTCCAGACTGGAAGAGTTTTCTCTCAACCCAGTGAGCAAGCCCCTCCATGCATGCTCAGGCATTCTAGGTTTGTGAAAGGCCTTGAGGGTCCTTGTGCTCTGGTGACATTGGTCTTGGGTCCTGAAAGTCCTGTTTGCTGGCTTCTGAGAGCAGCATTGGGGTGCTCCCGCAAAGGCGAGTAAGGAGCCACAGGGAATAGCCAGTGGGCCAGTAGGCCTCTGGGGGCCCAAGGGCCCTCTCTTGCTGAGGATCACTTCAGCGGAGGGCCTTTAAGGCTCTTGGACTGGCCCTGCCCTTCTGGCAGCCTGCCTGCTTCTCCACCTCTAAGCAGAGCCTGGGGCCGGCCTCAGGAGCAACCCGAGTCCCAGGCCTGGGCCTTCTGAGAGCAGCAGAATAAAGCAGCTCCAATCAGCCTTTGGCTGCCTTGCTTCCTGCAGGTGGAAAAATCATCCTATTTATCCCCAAATGGGTTTGTCTACTCAAACAACAAACAGACACAGAAACACACATGGAGTTGTAGATATGTGTGCAAAAGACAGATCCACAGATACACGTAGAGCCTCTCTCCCTTTCTCTCTCTCTCTCTCTCTCTCCCTTCCTCCCTCCCTCCTTTTCAGTCTTTCTCCATATCTATGACTTTCTCAAGTCTCTGTCTGTCTCTCTCTTTCTCCCCTCTTTCTACCCCTTCTTTCACTTACCCTTTCCCAAGGCCTCCTCGTGCTTCCATTATAGCATTTATCAAAGTGGTCTGACCTCATGTTGTAAAAATATACAGCATGGAACAAAATCCACCTTAAACTCTCTTCTAAATATATTAAAAATAATAGGAATTCTCATCTGCCTGATTGAATTTGCTGCTTGATATTAGAAGCATGCCAGGCCCTTCTGGGCCCAGTCTGGGCCAGGGAGGGGCCGGGATTCCCTGCCTGACTCCTCTCTCGGCCAACAGCTTGGCTTCCTTGTGTGGGTGGGGCCAGAGCAGGGAATGGGGGCTGTGTTATGGCCAAGAGACCTTGGGAAAGGCACAGCAGCCCAGCAGACAGCACAGTCCACTGAGCAAGCGCAGATACAGGCTGTGGCTCTTCTGCCCCACAGAGCACCTTCTTGGCTCCCATCAGCACTGGGGCTCATGAGCCATCCTGTCCCTGTTCCCAGGCTCCTGTGGCCCAGGGGACCAGAAGTGACTTGTGCACAGGGGCCGTATCTTGTTCTCCTTTGTATCACCAGGATTCAAAACAGTGTGGTCAAGAGTAAGGGTTCTGAGAAATATTGGTAGAATGAGCAAATTTGTTAATTCATTCAACCTACATCTACCGAACACCTAGTATGTGCACGGCGTTGATCTAAGCACCGGGAACACAGCAAAAAACAAACGAACAAACATCAAATCCTGTCTTCTTGCAGCTGGTATTCTAGTGAGTAAATAAAACTGGCCTACTCAGCCAGTGAGAGAAGGCAGCCCTGCTGCTCTGGATCACAATTTCCCTCCAGATCTCTTACTCTCCAGCACAGCACATGACAAGACTTGCTCAATCTTAGATGCTCTGCTCTTTGGTGTGCTAGCATCTGCCTCCTCATGGCTGGGTCCTTGGGGCAAAACTGCACAGACAGAGAAAGGGGAGGTACAGGGGTCTGGCATGAGACTCCACACTCACTTAGGATTGTGACTAAGGAGTTGGTCTGGCCAGCAGTGAGGGGAGCTTCCTGGTGGGCAAAGTTTGGTGTCAAAGAGTAGGGACACACCAGACGTGGTGTTGCACATCTGTAGTCCCAGCTTCTTGGGAAGCAGAGGCAAGAGCATTGCAAATTCAAGGCCAGCCTGAGCAACTTAGCAAGATCCTGTCTCAAAATAACACTTTTTTAAAGGGTTGGGGTTGTAGTTCAGCAGTAGAGTGCTTACCTAGCACGTACGGGGCCCTGAGTTCAATCCTCAGTTCTAAAACAAAAAGGAGGGGGGGGCAGAGACTCAGTCAACAGTGGGCCCTGAGGTTCCAAGAAGTAGTCACTGGATATAAATCAGGTGGTGCACTGCTGTTGGATGGAGTCAGCTACCAGTGTATCTAGTGTCTGGAGGAAGCAATGGTCACCTAGGGAAGGGCCCAGAGAGTAATATGGAGGCATGAATCAGTTAGTACAGTGGTGTGCTATACAGCACTTAATAACTTGCTCACTGCGGGATTAAAATGCCCTGATTTATAGTGTTTGCCAATTATGATGGTATAAATACTCCCACTGTAGCTGAATTCGAGTTATGATCATGATATCACTAAATGCAGATTTGGGAAGAGATGTACACATTGGCATGGGGCTGGGAGTCAGGATCAGAAGTTTAGTTCTTATAGACACACTGACCAGTAGATGGAAGGTGAGAGGTGACTGAGATTGCTTACATTATAGGGCCTCTGCCAGCACTGGCTTGGAGAGCTATTGGCTGATGTGCCATCTGCAGAGGCAAGAGAATATGAGTGGGGTGTATGCCTATGTGTGTGTGCGCACGCGTGTGTGTGTGTGTGTGTGTGTGCATATGTGTATGGGGGTTGTAGAGAGGTGTTGATATGTCTGATCCTTAAAATTATAGCATGACTTTATGTGCTCCCTGCTCTGTGCCAGGCCCTGCACAGTATTTTACATGTATTCATTCATTTGAGGCAAGTTACTATTATTATCCCAATTTTACAGATAAGGATAATGAGGCATGGACAGATTATGTAACTGTCCCATGTCATATAGCACTCTGGATCTAGTTTGCTCTCAACTGCTGTGCTGTGCTGCCTCTAGCTGTTCTTCCCTAGTGGCATCTTCTTGAAGTAGACCTCTTGCCTGTGTCCATAAGTACCCAACAGATCTCTCTTGCCTGGCTCTCTTACTGCCCATAAAATGCTTCCTCCCACCATTTCTCTTGAGCCCACATGCCAACTGGTGGCCTCTTCACACCCCAGCAGGCTCAGTTCTTGGCTTTATTTTTATGATGGTGAAACCGGGATGATGATGATGTGTGTCTTCAAGTAAGAGGTACCTGAGCTTGGGTGGTCTCTTGGTAGAGGGAGGTAACTCTCTGGGAGAAAGAAAAAGGGGGAAGAAAAGGAGGAGAGCAAAATCAGAAGAGGGACTTGTCCCTTGCTCCTCTGAGCATGACTGTGACCCCTGCACATACTCAGGGCAGTGTGAGGTGTGAGGTGTGACTTTCTGATGTGGAAATAGGATGAGAGGTCATGAGCTCCCCTGGGTGACTGGTAGAATTAGCTGGTCACTTGTGGTGTGGGGGGCGTGTGTGTGTAGATCTGCTCATACTGTAGTTGAGTGTGATCAGTCAGTACATGTGTGGGAAGCTGTGTTTGCATGTGTGAGAAATTTAAGTGTCTTTGACTCCTGGAATTTCCCGAGACCTTTGGAAACCCCCAGTAGAGGGAGGCTTGGCAAGGGCTCTGGAAAGCCCAGAGAGGGTGCTGAGGGGGCCAGACTCCCTCTAGGAGGGGCTTTTCTCCAAGCCCAGGTCACCTGCCCTCTGTCATCCCATACTAGACATAAGTCCTCAGCCTCAGCAAATGCCTAGAGAATAGTGAGGCATTTCCTTATTCTTTGCTCCGCATAAGGAAAGGATGGGCAACTGAGGAAAAGCCTGTGAGGAAACGTGAGGCGGGGGAGCTGGTCTTGGCTGCTCCTGTGGTTGCCTGTGACCTCTGGAGCAATCCCAGCATCCAAGCTCCTTTCCAACCAGGCAGTATAGAGGAAGAAGCAAGGCCTTTGCAGCTTGTTGAAACCTCGATTTTAATCCTTGCTTCCCCAAGTTCCTGCTCTGGACTGTGGGCTACCTCCCTCACATCACCGTTTCCTCATCTATAACATAGGGGTGACCTCTACCCACCCCCAGAATGGTTGTAAGAGATAAAGAGGATCACATATGTGACAGCACCCAGCATGGTCCTTACTATCCCTTACTTCTGTTTTCCCCCTTCTTTGGAGCCAGACACTGAAAGCAACCTCCTTTCAGGCCAAGAATCTGGAGATCCAGGTGCTCTTCCTCTCCCAAGGCCTTCTAGCCCCAGTGGAGTCTTTGCTGACCTCTCCTCGATTTACATGTCAGCAGATGATTGACAGGCCCCCAAACCCATGGCTGAGCAAGAGCCCTCCTCCTTCATACCTGCTAGCTCAGGTTAACCGGGCACTTCTTGTCTACATGCCTGGAAAGCTCTCTACGGACACAGACAACTCTTGGCAATACTGGGTTTTTCAAAAATATACCCAGCACGTCCTGCCACCAAAAGCCTAAGACATTTACTCACATAAGCCTACGTACTGTGTGCATTGAAGTAGGACACATAGAAAAGGCTGATTTGAGGGCACTCATCCCCCCTCCAAGCCTCCTGACCCTAGCGGCATTTTGTCCTGCAGCTCATGTGGGATTGGATGATTTCTTAAAAATAGAGTAAGGGATGAGTCCGGTGGCTGGTCAGGAGTGTTAGGTGCCTTCTAAGGCAGAAGTGGCCAGCCTTGTGCCTGAAGAGAGAGTGGGGGGACTGAGGGAAGGCCTCAGTAGGAAGAGTCCCAGTGAGCTGCAGGGACCTGAGGCCTGCCTCAGCAGCCCACCATCTGCTTGACTGAGGACAAAGCACTTAACATTTTGGAGCCTCCACCTTCCCATCTGCAGCATGAAGGATCTGGACCACTGTGTCAGACTGTCTGCAGCCGCTGTGCAACGTGACGTGCTGCACTGAAAGTGTTCCACAGACCATGAACGCTACACAGGCATGAGGCAAAGCCAGGAGCCTAGACTATGGAGCTTCTGCTTTTGTACCCCTCATGTGCTAGGTGCGCCGTTCCACACACGCATGTTCCCTGGACTGCTGGGCTGGAAACACTTCAAGACCAGGGACTAGATCACCCACTCAGCCACTGCCTGCCCACCCTTGCTTAATACCTGGCTTAGCAGGGCTTAGCCGGGCAGAAGCACTTGAACCCCACTTCCAGGCACAGATTCACTCTTGTGCTATTGGAAACCACCCCCCCTGCCTTTTTCACTCCCGTCTAACTCTCTGTGATGCCTCTCTGATCAGCTCTCCAGCTGGTGGGAAAGGCAATCCAGTCAAGGGGAGAGCCCTATGGGCAGAGATTGGGGACAGTGTGGGTGAGAAAAGTTGAGGCCACTCCTGGCTTGAGCTGGAGTTAATGCATGGCTTGAAATGAATTCCAACTGTTCTGGTGTCCACAGGTGATCTTGGATTTTAAAACCTGAGTGAGGAGATGTTGGGAGAGGGAAAGGTGGGGGAAAGAGTAACTGCTAAAAATAACAGAGAAAGATACCCTGCCCTTCCTTGGTTGCCCATTGTATCTAAAGATTCTTATTCAGGGGAAATTCTTCCTTGTAACTATCCTAAGTCTTCCTTACTGTGTACAAACTTATTTTTTTCTGGATTTGTTGCCTCTGGGTTTTCATACAAACAATTTCTCTCGATCCTTCAGATAACATTCTTTCAGGGGCCTTAACCACCAAAGTTCCTAGACAAGAGTGACAAAAACTTGCCACCAACTCTACCCAAGGAAATCAATAAGAGGGACTCAGACCCAAGAACCCTGGAGTCAGCTTCTGGCTCTGACAGTTACCGTCTGCAGAACTTTGGACATGTTACTTATGCATTCCATGCTCCAGTTTTCCCATGTAGAATAGATGCTCTTAAGGCCCACCATCCTGCCTGGCAATACAGGTATACTCAATAAACAGAACTGTAGTCTATTGATAACATTAATCTGCATCTATTTATTTGTTTAATTTTGCAGCATGGGAATGGACTCACTGATTCACACCCTCCTACACACACACAGTCCAGCTCTTTTGCCTTCAAGTTGCCAGGGCTGGGACTTTGCACCTCCAAGTTTAGCCCTGGATTTGTGCCTGCACAGGTCTGGGAGGCCTGAAAGAGTGAGCTACCCTAGCCAGGAGCCACCTAACCCAAGCAGCGTCCTCTTCCGGCTTCCCAGCACCACATTCTTTCCAAGAGGCTGCCCAGCTTCCGTAGCTCCTGCAGCTGCTCTCTGGGCAGTATGGGTACCCTAGCTTCTGTTTCTCTCAAAGCTCCTGGGATTTCTTTTCAGCCAGGTTCCCCAGAAAGCCAGGCACCCAAACCTCCAGTGTTCAGAAGCCATGTCTATCCAGCCAGCTCCATATTTATATTTGCATTTCCAAAGCCCAATTTACATTAGAATTATTCCTGTCTGGCCAGCAAGGGAGACTCCACACATATTTGGGGGAGGCCTTTTGGCCAGCTCCAAAGATTGACAATCACATCCCCTGGGGCCTCATTCCCCCAGCACTTTTTTTTTCTCTATGTCTTAGAATGACTACATGACCTCATCCTGTCTTTTTGTTTTTGCTCCTTCCCCAGGTAAGAAGTATATCTGGGCTGCTGTCTAACCTACAGGGCTCAACTCACTAAATAATCCTGGCCCTGGTATTCCACCCCACTCTCCAGCTAAATACTGTATAAAAATGTAAATTTCTGTCCATAAGTTTAGCAAAATTTAAAAATCATTGTCAAGCCAGGCAGGCATGATGTTACACACCTGTAATCTCAGCTACTCTGGAGGCTGAGGTAGGAGGATTAAAAATTTAAGCCCAGCCTGGGCTTTTAAGACCCTGTCTTAAAAATGGGGGACAGTGGGCAAAAGGGCTGGGGATATAGTTCAATGCTGCTTGGGTTCAATCCCTAGTACTACCAAATAATAAATGACGATGATGATGATGATGAAGGTTACCATGAGATAAGCGATCTCACATACTGCTGGTGGAAGTATGAATTACTATGGCCTTTTTAGCAAGCAATTTGGACTTAACGAGTCCTTTAAAAACAGGTATACACTTTGACCTGATAAGTACTCTTTCAGGAATCTATACTAAGAATTATTTGCAAATTTGGGTTAAAATGTAGGTAAAAGCTATTCATAATAAAGTAATAAGTTAAAGCCTGGGGATGTAGTTCAGTGGTAAGCAACATAGCATGCACAAGGTCCTAGATTGGACCCTTAGCACTGAGAGGGCCTGGGGATTCCTTTGGGATGGGGATATGATTTAAGGGTAGAGCACTTGCCTAGCGTGGGCAAGCGCTGGGTTCAATTCCCAGTACCACCGGGAAAAAAGTAATAAATTAGATGTTTGACATCAGAAAACCAAATAAATGAAATTATCTATAATTTATAGGGATGCTTTAAAGGATATATAATGATGTGGAAAACACTTATGCTATAATGTTAAGTTAAAATATGTAGAATATATATATATATATATATATCAAGGCCTTGACGTTCTTTAAGAAGAAAAACTAAAAAAGTTCAAATAGAAGGAAATCAAGCAGTTGCTAACACTGACTCTAGGTGGGGTGACAGTGGATTTATAATAACAGCAGCCGACACTTGCATGGCACTTATGATGGGCCAGTCACTTTTTTCAGCACTTTATATATATTTATTATATGTATTTTCTCCTTATAACTACCATATTTTCCCTATTGTACAATGAGGAGTCTGACGTACAGAGAGGTGAAGTGACTTGCTCAAGGTCACACAATTAGTAATATCCTTCTTTGTACTTATTATTTTCCAAATTCTCTACTAAGAGTATGCTGGACTTTTAAAAACAGAGCAAAGTGCACAGGGATAAACTTTGTGCAGAAAACTCAGAGCGCTCTGCTGGCTCTCAGCACCTCCCTGGCTCAGCTGCACACGGCTTCACCAGGCGGTCTGTTTTGGCTATGGCAATTCCAAGTGATAGGAACAGGTCCTGGTCTCTGTGGTCTTCTCTGGATTCCCAGACAGACACAGGTACATCCTGCCTGGCCACGGCCCACCACTCAGAGCCTACCCGAACCCCCTGCCCCTGCTCAATGAGGCTCTTGGCTGTTGGCCCACTACCTAACCTAGTGGCCTTGCCCCTTGCATGGAAGGCCGTACTGTCAGCTCCTTTCTGGTCACACATCTCCACTGTTCAGCCCTGCAATGGCAGAGGCTGACAGTGGGCTGGCTTCACTGGCTCAAGGATACAGTAGTAGGGGTGGGGATGAGGGTAGAGGAGAAAATATGTCCTCAGGCATCTGTCTCTGGGATTTCCACAAAGATACAGTCAGCCCTCTGTATCTGCAGGTTCCATATCCATGGATTCAACCAACCGCAGGTTGAAAGTCCTCGGGAAAAAATTGCATCTGTACTGAACATGGACTTACTTTTTTTTCCTGGACATCGTTCCCTAAACAATACAGCCTAGCAACTATTTACTAGCATTTATACTGTATTAGGTACTGGAAGTAATCTAGGTATGGTTTAAAATATACAGGAGGATGTGCATAGGTTATATGCAGATACTATGCCATCTTATATAAGGTGTGTCCTCCACGGATACTGAAGAGTGACTGTATAGTTTCTTTCAATTCTGAGAGGTGGCAGTGTATAGGGAGAGAGGGCCAAACTCCTGACACTGGCCCTGGGCCCTTTGTACTCTGGAGAGGCTACTGCCTCATCTCTTCCCTGGCCTAGCTCAACCTCCTACTGCTTGATGACTGCTTAAGCAGGTCACCAGCACTGCCATGTGGATCTGAACGTCAGTCACCATCTTCCCTGGGGTCACAGCTAACTGCAAACAAGTAAGTAGAATTGGGAATTCAATGGGGGGTGAAGGGGCGGGTTGCTGCTGCTCTACCCCCTCTGCCCATGCCCTCCCCATGCCATGCCCTGACCACTGCTCCAAATCTGGCTCCTAGGAGTATAAGGAGAGAGCTGCAGGGTGGGATGGAGAGGCTGCCTCCTGAATACAGAGAACAGGAAAAAGGTATGGGGGTGCCATGAGATCGCCTGCAGGCTGGAGCAGAACCATCAGATCCCACTTGAGGCAGCTCTGCTTGTTAACCCTCCAGGGAGCAAGAAGCAAAAGGAAACTGAGCCTAGTGGTGCACACCTATAATCCCAGTGCTCGGGAGGCTGAAGCACGAGGACTGTGAGTTCAAGGCCAGCCTGGGCTACATAGAAAGACCCTGTCTCAAAAAAAAACAAAAAAAATGAGTTTGGGAAAAACAATCAACAGCAGGTTTGTGGTCTAGTCCTGGCTTATTGTCCAAATGGCCGTGGAACTAAGCAAGGCTTTTCTTTCTCTGAGCCCCAGAATCTTTCTCTGAAGACTAGCATGACTGTGACCAATCTCATGGGGCTCCTGAGAATCAAGGGTCACCTACACTAGATGGGAACTGCACTTGGCATAGTAGAACACAGTGTGGGCTGCTGTGGAAGCTGAGACTGGGAGCCTGGCCTTTCCCCAGTCCAAGACTCCTTTGCTTTACCTGTGTGACTCTGAGAGTTGCGTGCTCTTAAGCAAGTTGCTAAGAGCCCTGAACCCATTTCCTATAAAAGTGTACAACACACCAAGTGTGTTGAACATGGACTTACTTTTACATACCAATTTAGGAAGGTCTTTAGGATTGTGGGTTCCCCTTTCTTGTAGTACTGTGGATTGAACCCAGAGCCTTTGCACTAAGCTACATCTCCAGCCCTCTTTTCATGTTTTATTTTGAGACAGGGTCTCACTCAGTTGCTAAATTGCCTAGGCTGTGCTTGAACTTGTGATTCTTGCGCTTTGGTCTCCCAGAGAGCTGGGATTACAGGTGTGCACTACCATGCCTGGCTGTAGGTCCCTTTCTTGGGATACCTCCAGGCTAAGAACCCCATTCAAAGTGAAGGTTTAACTCCTTCCCTAGCTCGCCTTCTGGGTGTTAGGCAGGCTCTACTCACACACTTCCACTGACAGGGAGCTCACTCCCCTGCAAGCAACTGGTTCCACTTTTGTAAAACTCTGACTTTCCTCATGCTCATCTGAAATCTGCTGCCCTGGAGCATTACTCGGAGACTTCCTTGCCTAAAGAACCTGAGAAATACCTGGGGCCAGGTGTGCTCAGGTCTCTGGGTTATCTGGGCATGATGGATCAGGTTTCCTCTACTCAAAACCAAGCCAACTCTTTTCAGTGGTGGTTCCCAGGGGTGGATGCTAGATTTTCTGCCTCATAAAGTTGTCCTCTAAGTCGCTCTGGAGCCAGCGTGTGGCCTGGTCCTGGCAGCCAGCTGGTGTGCTTGGCTTCCCCCTGAGGAAGACAGCAGCTGGGGGAGCTTGACAGCCCCTCTTTCTGGAGGTTATAACACTCTCCAAACACCCCCTACCTCCACCCCCACCCCTGCATGCTCCCCAGCATGGGATAATGTCCCTATGTGAACTCAGGAGCCAGAGAGAACGTGTTCCAAGTCAGGAATCCTAACAGTAACTACCTCATACAGGGGCAAGGAGTGTTAAATGAAATAATGAATGTAGAAAACCTGGACTGTAACAAGCACCAGTTGCCTTCCTCTTGTACTCCCAGACCCATAGGACTGTCTATTTTCAGCAGAGCTGGGTTTGTGTGAAACAACTAGAATATGAGTATTTATTATTTCCTATGGATCATGGCTGGGGCATGTTAGATTTTGAGAATAAACTCAACAATTCAACTTGATTGCCCAAGTTCTCACAGCTGGTAAAGGGTGAGGAGGAATTTAAACCCAGTCTGGCTTCCCCAAGCCCATGCACATCACATTCTCCTGGTGGCATAGTACTGCCTCCCGGGCTGGGGAGGCAGGATGAAACCTTTCTTCTGCACATAAAGCAACCTTCCCTTTAAGGTTCTTCAAGGGCCACCATCTTGATGTTCTAATTTCAAAAAGGAGCAAAAGTGTCACTGAGTTCCCCTATTGCCCAAATCCTCATCAAGTTGTGCTGGGAGAACCTTCCCTCCCTGCTGGTGCCTGGTCTTCCCATATGTGGAGAGTGTATGAGACCATGGCTATGGAAGGGAGATGGGCTTGACTTTGGGACCTGGTGTGAAATGACAGCATCCATGCTTTTTGAATAAATAAGAGTGCTCCTTCTGGCTTCTCTGGGAGCAACCAAATAGCTGGAGCATTCAGGTAGGCAAGGGAGGCCCTTGAAAGGAAAAATTTGTTCAGCTCAGATCAAGAGAAATAGAGGTATTTAGTGGCCTGAGTTGAAGGTAGGAACTGGGTGGAGTATCAGAGAAGCCTGAGAAACAGTGCAACACTGAGCTGAATTTGGGCTTGCCTGAGGCCTCTGGGTCCCTGCCCTGTGAGGGAGATGGGGCTGCCTTCCAAGGAACAGCCTCAGCCTCCCCAGCCTGCTCAGAGTCTTGCTAGGTCTCAGGGGAGACGATCCTGTTCTGTCCAGGGCAGACCAGGCTGCAGGCTGTTGCTGTGGTAGCTGGGGCTGAGAGGTGGAGCAGGGCGGAAGTGGCTGGGGACAGTTCCTGAAGGAAAGCACTTCCTGGGTCCTTTGGTGCCTAACCTGAGGGGATGTTGCTGTCCTGTCTGCAGCCCATGGCTGATAATTGAGGCTAAGGCCTTCCTCAGCCCACACAGGGCCAGTCTCCAGTGCTAGTGTGGGAGGTGTGTATGTATCAGTGTGTGCGTGTGTGTGTATACGTGTGTGTGCGTGCACGTGCGCACCCGTGTGTGTACACAGAACCCTGGGGGTCATGTGTGCATCTGTGTGTGTGTGTGCGTGTGTGTAGAGAAGTGTGTATGTGTATGCTTATGTGGATAAACAGAGACCCAGCAAAAGGGGGCAGGAGGGTGTGTATGTCTTTGTATATGTTTCTTAAACAGTAGGGAGAGGAAGAAGACAAAAGCCCTAAATGACTCTGGCTTTTGGAGGAGCCAGCCCGGTGTGGTGGGTGTAGGGAGCAGGCCAGCCAGGGGCTTGATTGGAACCAGACTCAGCAAGGAGGGGCTGTAAATGTTTTTTTGCTGCCTGTCCTGAGAAATTTATGTCACACCCACTCCATCATCCTGGTGGGGGCAGCGTCTCCCAGCTGCCTGTGGTTTTGGGCTTTCCAGCACAACCAGCAAGCACGATGGGGGTCCCCTGAGCCTCTCCCAGTCCCAGGCTTGACTGGATCCCATCCCGCACTATCCTGAGGACAGGACGACAGGGATGCTGCATGCAAAGGTGGGTGATGAGGAGGAAGAGAGAACTCGACCCCCAAATAGTAGCCCTCCTTTCCAGAGTGCCTGGCTGTGGTGGTGGGGTTGGGGGCATTGAGGACATGTGGGGAGGAGGGGAGAACAAGAGAGGGGCTGCGCCAGCATCTCCTCCCTGCCCTCTCCTACTCCTAATGGGGGGAGGGGTAAGTAGAGGCAAGGGTACACCAGAAAACGTCAAGATGACCTCTAAAGTAGTTGCCAGGGCCATTTGGGAAGTCTATGGAAACTGAGGGGGTCAATGGCAAGGCCAAGACTGTAATTCGGTCTCTGCCCAACTTCCTGGCTGTGGCTTTCATCTCAACCCAGGAGTCGGTTATGTTCTTTAAAATCCTGGTTTCCTTTGTTCTTAAGATAAAGACAAGGTTCCCAGGCATGGACTACAGGGCTCCTGCCTACCTCTCTATCCACATCTTGCACCAGGCTCCCAAGTTCCCTCCTACCACTGGACCTTTGTATGTGCTGTGCCCTCTCCGATGATCTTCGTTCCTTTATTCTGTTATTTCACACCCACTTCCCAGAACCAGCTCAAGTGTTTCTGCCTCAGGGAAACCTCCCTGACTCTTCTTGGCTATGACTTGTTTCCCAATTTTTCACTCTTATGGCCCTGTGGACCTCTCCCCCATGGCACTTCTCACCGTTATAATTCTACTTTGAGTTCCTTTGTGATTAATGACACCTTCTGTGCCTACTCAAGCAGCTGTGGACAGGGACCACAGCTGCTTTTGCTCACTGATACTGTTTTCTTCTGCTCACTGATACAGTTCTAGTGCTCAGCACAGTCCTGGCAAATAACCACACCAGTGACGAGGACATCAGGAGCTACTATCTGAGGCTTGCCATGTGCTTAGAATATCAGATCAAATCTTCACAAACTCTTTGAGGCAGTTACAATCATTATCCCCATTATGCAGATGAGTAAACTGGGACCCAGAGGAGTTAAATAACTATACCAAGGTCACACAATAAGTAGTGAGGCTGGGATTTGAACACAGGCACTCTGTCCCCTCCCCGAGCCTGTGTGTTTAACCTCTAGCACTAGAAGCACTTAATAATAAATAATTGTTGACGACATGCTCTTGTCTGGGCCTCCTTAGCTTCAGCCCTTGGGGTGTGCCAGCCCATAAGTACCTCTCTGGAGTCACTCCTGGTCCCGTCTCTGGCCTCTTCCACATGCACTGCTTGCCTCTGCTGTCTCCTTGGATGAGATGAAAAGTTTCTAGGGCTGGGCAATGCCCCTGTGTTTACAGAGACACATCCTCTGGTCATTACATCTCAACTAGTGTCCACCAACCTGCTCTCACCTACCCAGTTTAACCACTTCCCAGCCATGTGCCAAGTGACTTTACCTCCTCAAACCTTGGCTTCACCTTCTGTGAGACAGAGCTAATACAGAACCACACAATAGGGTTAGGAGGATTCAATGAGTTTGTCTGTGGGTTATCACTTGTATCATTATTAGTAACAATGTAAACCGAAGTTCTCCATCACTTACTGCTCCAGAGGCCAGCAGAGACAGAAAGAAACACCCAATAATAGTAGGTGCTCCGTGTGCCCCCCTCCCTGACCGTGGCCTGGTTGCCTGCCTTCTCCCTCCTGCCACACCCAAGGCAGGCTTTGGGCTGCTTAGGAATCCCTGGCCCTGAGTGGGGGAGGGGTGGGACTCTGGCCCCTCCTTCCCCTTCTCATGAGCCCCCCACCAGCCTTGTTGTATCTCTGCCAGGACAAGGGCAGGGAATACGCCTCCTCCACCACCACCTCCCAGGCCCTGAGAGCCCTGTCCCCCTTCCTGCCACGGCGTCTTAAACAAAGCTGAGTGTACGGCTCTTAGTGGGGGGTGGCTGCGGGTTGGTGGAGCCCTGAGAGAGGAGGGTTGCAAAAGCTCTGCCTTGCTTTCACAGTGGCTGGGGGTGGGGGCGCCATCGTGTTTTCATTTTCCTCTGTTTGTTTTCTGTTTAGATCAACTGCTCAGTTCTGGTTTGGGCCTTTGAGGGATGAAGGGGTTTGGCAGGTAAGGATTTCTGGGCCACCCATCTCTGCCTTCTGCAGGGCTGTGGCTTAGCTCCTGCCAGCCACTGCAGGAACAGGAGGCCAGCCTACTCCACTTGCTTTTTGGCCCCTTTCCTTTTCTCACTCTCTCCTCTTTTTCTTTCTTTCCCTCTTTTTTTCTCTGTCTATTCCCCCCCTAGTCTCACTCAATTTTTTTCTCTCTCCTTTCTCTCTCAGTCTGCCCCTGTTCTTTTCTGCCCCGGTACTTCTTTCATTCATTGGTAGTCTTGCCATCTTTCTCCATTTTCTGTTGTTTTCTCCTTTTCTCTTAATCAAAAGGACAAAAAGAAATCAAGCACTGGGCATCAGGAGGCCTGAGTTCTGGCTCAGATTCTGCCATTAACTCTCTCTGAGTAAACTTCAACAAGTTCTTTCCCATCTCTAGGCCTCAGTTTCCCCACCTGCACACTGAGGGCTCTAAACTAGGACATCTTGTGAGTATATATTCCCACCTCACAGGGAATAAGTGGGAGGAAAGAGATGCCATTCCCTGCAGGGGCAGGGCCCACCGTACAGCCTGGAGGGAGGAGAATAGGAGGTCAGTGGGGGAAGTGAGGGACTATGGGAAAGTATGGAGATCGAGCTGACCACCCTAGCTGGTATCCAAACCCAGTCCAGACAACCCAAGGAAAGGAGCTGAAGCTTAGAGTCTGAGAAGGTAGAGGCACTGATACAGCAGTGACAGACAATGTGACTACAAAACAGAGCACCCGCTCTTGGCTATGGCAGTTCATCTGTTTTCCATGCCACCTCAGATTAGGCCAACGGCCAAATGCCCTCCATCCTCACCCTCACCTGTCATCTCACAGTGGCATTTGCTCACTTCCCTCCGGTGAGTTGGGGGTATGGGTCAGGGCTAAAGAGTGTTCGCATCTCTGCACTGCCTTCATCGCCTGGTCCCCCTATGCACCTCAGACTTCCTGCAGACCACACCAAACTCATTCTCCGCTCCTACCCCCACCTCCTCCACCTCCTCTGGTTTTCTTTCCTAAGTGAATGGCACAGTCATCCTCCCAGGAGCTCGGGCCCAGGCTCCGGTGTCCCCGTCTCTCCCCAGTTCCAACCCAGGCTCTGCCTCCTACCTCTCCCACTTCAGGCCTCTCCTGCCCAACCCCACTTACACTGCCCCAGCCCCAACCCCTGCCACTGCCACTTCTTGCCTGAGCTCCTACTCTGCCATCTCACCATCTCTAATTCTGCTTCCACACAGTTGCCAGGGCAACCACAATTTGGGGACTTAGGTGTAATTTCAGGGGTTTTGCTATTACATATAAAACAGCCAGAAACATTCCTATATATGTCCTTTGAAATGGAATTGTTGGGTCGTGGATAAACATATACAATTGTGCCTTAGAATCCATAGGGGATTGGTTCTAGGACCCTGCTGAGACCAAAATGGGCAGATGCTCAAGTCTCTAATATAAAATGCCACGATAATCGCATATAACCTACACACATCCTCCTGAATACTTTAAATCCCCTCTAGGTTACTTACAATACCTGCTACAATGTATATGCTATATAATAGTTATTCTGTATTGTTTAGAAGTAATGACAAGAAAAAAGTCTGTACATGTGCAGAACAGAAGTAATTTTTCCCGAAATAGTTTCAATCTATGGTTGGTTGAATCTACAGATGCAGGACGCATGGGTACGGGGGGCTGACATACTCAGCCTTAGCAGATGCGCCTCATAGCTTTACAAAGAGTTGTACCAATGTATGCTCCTGCTGGCGCACAGGAAGCGCTTTGGTTGCTCCCCATTCACTCATAGTTATGGGTTTATAGTGGCATTTCATTATGGTTTCAATCTGTATTTTTTTATTAATTAAGTGGGCTCCTTTTCCTACATTTATTGGCCATTTTGATATTTGGTTTTCGTATGTGTGTGCATTGTCTTTGAAAGTCCTTTGGACATTTTTCTATTGGGTTACCTAATACATTCTGAATTATGAATCTTTTGCCAGATATTTCTATTACAAATAGTCCCGCCCATTCTGTTGGTTGTCTTTTCACTCTCAGCACAGCCTTTTGATGAACAGAAATTCTTTATTGTAATATAGTCCAAATTATCAAATTTTTCCTTCATGGCTAGCATTTTCCCATTTTATTTAAATCTTTTTCTATCCCAAAGGTACAAAGTTATTCTCCTATATTTTTCTATTTTCATTAGTCTTACTATTTTTAACTGACACATAATTATTGTATAAATTTAAGGGATACAATATTAAATTTTTTACATGTAATATACATTCTGTAATACTCAAATCAGTGTAATTAGCATACCCACCGTCTCAAATAGTTAGCCTTCCTTGTGGTGAAACATTCAAAATCTTTTCTTCTAGCTATTTTGTTATATACAACGCATTATTATTGACTACAGTCACCTCCTTGTGTCACAGAACAAGAGAAGTTCTCCGAACTGCAGCTTTGAACCCTTCTACACTCCCCTACAAGTTATTCTGAAAGCATGTTTTTGTGTTGCCTTTTGCATTTATAACTGTAACTTTCTGAACTGATTTTTCTGTGTAATGTAAGGAAAGGGTCAAGATAAAGATCTCTTCCACATGGCTATCTGACTGATCCAGTACCATTTTAAAACAATAACAAAAAACAAAACAACAACAACAAAAACAAAAACGAGCATGGTACATACCCTTTAATCCCAGCTACTCTGGAGGCTGAAGCAGGAGTATCACAAGTTTGAAGCCAGCCTGGGCAACCTAGTGAGACCATGTGTCAAAATAAAAAATAAAATGTTCTGAGGATGCAGCTCAGTGGAAGAGTTCTCCAGGGTTCAATTGAGAGAGAGAAAGAGACAGAGAGAAAGAGAGAGAGAAAGGAAGAAGAAAGTAGGAAGGAAAGAAAGAAAGGGAAAGGAAAGGGTCTCCAACATACTGCAGTATCATTCATTTGTCATAAATTAGGTGGGCACATATGTATGGCTCTGTTTTTGGATGAATCCAGGGCCTCAGGCATGCTTGACAAGTACTCTACCTCTGAGCCACATCCCCAGCCCTCCTAGTCTTTCTTTTGTCAGTTTCTGTATTCTAGCGGCAGCATCACAATGTCTTAATTACTATAGCTTTCTATGTCTTGATAGCTGGTAGTAAAAGTCTTCTGGATCTGTTCTTTTCCTTTAAGATTACCTGGCCAGTTCTTGGCCCTGTGTATTCCCATCTGAATTTTAGGACCAATTTGTCAATTTCACCCCCTCCCCCAAATAAATAAAATAAAAGCATTTGCTGGGGTTTTCTAGTGAGACACTTTGACTCTATGCATTAATTAGAAAAGAATTGACATCTTTATGATATTAAATTTTCTAATCCAAGAATACAGTTTGTCCCTTTATTTAAGTCTTTTTAAATTTTTCTCCACAACTTATTGTGGTTTCTGGTATAAAGATTTTCCACATCCTTCGTTAGATTTATTCCTAAATATTTGGTACTTATGCTATTGTAAATGGCAGAGTTTTAAAAACCATTTTTTTCTCTGGTGTACAGAAATACAATTGATTTTTGCATATGGACTTATCCAGTGGTCTTACTAGATTCACTTATCAATTCTAATAGTAGTCTGTAGAATCTTTTCGATTTTCTAGGTGCACAGTAATATTAAATGCACATGATGACAATTGCACTTCTTCCTTTCAAATGTTTTATTTCCTTGGTCTACTGACGAGGATCTCCAGTCCAGTGCTGAGTAGAACTGGTGAGAGTGGGCATCCATTCTTATTGCATGAAAGTGTTCAGTTTCGCTATTAAGAATGTTGTTTGTGATGGTTCAATATACGTAAATCAATAAATACAATACACCATATTAACAGAACCAAAGACAAAAACCCTGTGATCAACTCAATAGATGCAGAAAAAGCTTTTGACAAAGTCCAGCACCTATGCATGATAAAAACCCTACACTGTCCCCAGTCTTATTCAACATAGTCCTGGAAACTTTAGCCAGAGCAATTAGACAAGAGAAAAAAATAAAAGGAATAATGATTGGAAAGGAAGAAGTTAAATTATCATTATTTGCAGATGACATGATACTCTACATAGAAGACCCTAAAAACTCCACTAAAAAATTGCTTGATTTAATAAGCAAATTCAGTAGTGTAGCTGGATACAAAGTCAACTCTCAAAAATCAATAGCCTTTCTGTACACAAATAACAAACTTACTGAAAGAGAAATTAAGGAAAAAATACCTTTCACAATAACATCCAAAAAAATGAAATACCCAGGAATCAACCTCACGAAGGATGTAAAAGACCTATACACTGAAAACTACAGCACTCTGAAAAAGGAGATTGAAGAGGATATCAGAAAATGGAAAGATATCCCTTGCTCCTGGGTAGGAAGAACCAATACAGTGAAAATAGTCATACTTCCAAAATTGTTATACAGATTTAATGCAATTCCAATCAAAATTCTAACAGCATATCTCACAGAATTAGAGAAAACAATCCTAAAATTCATTTGGAATCAGAAGAGACCTAGAATAGCAAAGGCAATTCTGGGCAACAAAGGCAAGGCAGGGGGCATCACAATCCCTGACTTGAAATTATACTACAAAGCTACTGTGATAAAAACAGTGTGGTATTGGCAAAAAAACAGACCTGAAGATCAATGGAACAGATTAGAAGATGCTGAAACAACACCAGATATACTAAGCCACCTTATCTTTGCAAAGGTGCCAAACACATTCACTGGAAGAAAGATAGCCTCTTTAATAAATGGTGCTGGCAAAACTGGCTCAGCACATGCCAAAGATTAAAATTAGACCTGTATCTTTCACCATGCACTAAACTAAATTCAAAATGGATCAGAGATCTAAATATTAAAACAGAAACATTAAATCTGCTGAAAGGTAGGATAGGTAAAACCCTTGAAGACATTGGTGTAGGCAAAGACTTTATGAATAAAACCTCAACAGCACAAGAACTATCACAAAGAATCAACAACTGGGATCTCATCTTATTAAAAAGTTTTTGCACAGCAAGAGAAACCACCAACAGAGTGAAGAGACAACCCACAATGTGGGAAAAAGTGTTTGCCAGCTGTTCCTCAGACAAAGGATTACCATCGAGAACATACAAAGAACTCAAAAAAATCAGACCTCCCAAATTTAAAAACCCAATGCAAAAATGGGCATCTGAGGTGAATACACACTTCTCAGATGAAGAAATACAAATGGCAAATAAATATACAAAAAAATGTGCAACATCACTAGTCATGTGAGAGATACAAATTAAAACAATACTGAGATAGCATCTCACCCCAGAAGGAATGGCTATTGTCAAGAAATCAACTAATAACAAATGCTGGAGGGGCTGTGGGGAAAAAGGAACCCTTCTCCACTGTTGGTGGGAGTGTCAGCTGGTACAACCACTGTGGAAATCAGTGTGGAGAATCCTCAAAAAACTAGGGTTGGAGGTCCCATTTGACCCAGGTATTCCCCTTCTGAGTTTCTTCCCAGAAGAAATGAAAACATCACACCACAGTGATGTATGTGCACCCATGTTTATAGCAGCACAATTTGTAATAGCCAGATCTTGGAAGCAACCCAAATGCCCATCAACTGAGGAATGGATAAGAAAGATGTGGTATTTTTATACAATGGAGTACTATTCAGCCATAAAGAAGGATAAACTGGAGACTTTTCTAGGTAAATGGATGCACTTCGAGAAAATACTCCTAAGTGAAATTAACCGGATGCACATGTGCAAACATCGTATTGTCTCCCTAGTGTGAGAAACAGAAAGAGTAAATAAGATCCAAAATGTGCAATAGATATGATGAGTCAGAAAGAAACTGGTCAAAAGGAAAGAGAGTCTGGGATGGGGGAATGGGGAAAAGAAAGAAGGGAAAAGAAAAAATTGTATTTATATATAAGATGGTTAAGATAGATACACTACTAATTTTGCTTAGTTCATTGAAGAGAAACGTTTATCCCAGTAGTGTTTGGACAATTGAATGCTGATATCTTGTACCCCGAGTAACTAATTTAAAGATAGCAATATGTAATGTATTAACCATTGTTATACTCCTATTATGTTGATTTGAAATTTTGTTCTTTTTTGTTTTATTTTATTTTTTTTTCTTCTCTTTAAAAAAAAAAAAAGAATGTTGTTTGTGGAAAGTTTTTGTAGGTGCTCTTTATCAGGTTAAAGAAGTTTTCTCTTCTGTTTCTACCATGCTGAGACCTTTATTAAAATCATGAATGGGTGCTGAATTTTGTAAAATGGTTTTTATGCATTTATCATGGCTTTTCTCCTTTTATTTCCTGTTAATTGAATTACAAAGGTAGACTTTTATTATTGCTTTTGTTGTTGTGCCCCACCCCCCACCTCTGGTACTGGAGATTGAATTTAGGGCCTTCACACTGAGCTATATCCTTAGCCCTGTTTTATTTTTGATTTTGTGACAGGATCTGGCTAAGTAGCTAAATTGCCCTGCCTGGATTTGAACTAGTGATCCTCCTGCCTTAGCCTCCCAGGGTGCTGGGATTATAAACATGTGTCACCATGCCTGGCCAATGGTTGGCTTTTGATTTTTTAACTACCTTTGAATTCCTGAATTAAAAGTCACTTGATCATGATGAATTATTCTTTCAATATATTGATGGATTCTATTTGGTAAAATTTTGAATTGCACCTTTTAGTTTGTGACCATTGGAGATTCACACGCAGTTAGTTATAAGAAGTAATGAAAAGAGATCCACAGCAATAGAAATGTATGACTGCTCCATTGTTTCTGCATTTGGTATTGTCACTTTAAAAAAAATAGCCATTGGATAGCTATGCAGTGATATCACATTGTGGTTGTAATTTGCATTAATTTGCATTGATAATGTTGACTAACTTTTCATGTGCTTATTTGCCATCTGTATATCCTCTTTGGTGAAATGTCTCTTCATGTCTTTTGCCCATTTTCTAATTGGATTGTTTGTTTTGTTTTATCTTGTTTTGTTTTACTGTTGAGTCTTAAGAGTTCTTTATATATTCTGGATATGAGCCGTATGTCACATACATGGCTGGCAAATATTTTCCCAGTCTGTAGTTTGTCTTTTCATCCATTTTTCATTGCAGAGCTTAAGTATTTCACTTGATGAAGTCCAATTTATCCATTTTTTTCTTTTATGGATAATGCTTTTGATGCCGTGTCTAAGAATTTTGTAACCAATGCCTATGACCTGAAGATTTTCTCCCATGTTTTCTTTTAAACGATCTGTAGTTTTATGCTTTCTATTTAAATCTATTATTCACTTTCAGTTAATTTTATGTGAAGTCTGAAGTCTTTTTATTTTGAGATTCGCCTTTTTGCTGATGAATGTCCAATTGCTTCAACTTCATTTATTGAAAAGTCCATCTTTTCTCCACTGAGATGCTTCTATACCTTTGTCAAAAATCAGTTGGGCATACAATATTTGTGTGTCTGTTTCTGGGATCTCTATCGTGTTCCACTATCTACCTGTCTCTTCCTTCTAGTGCCACACAGTCTTAATTACAGTAGCTATGTAATAAGTTATAAAATCAGGTAAAGTGATTCCTCCCACTGTGTTCTTCTTTTTCACAATTGCCTTAGTCATCCTAACGTGTCTTTTCATGTAACTTCTAGAATAATCTTGTCTATATCTACAAAAGAAGCTTTTTGAAATTTTGGTAATAATAACACTAAACCTGTATATAAATTTGAAAGAATTGACATTTACTATGTTGAGTCCCAATCCATGAACACCTGATATGCCTCTTCATTTACTTAGATCTTTGATTTCTTCATCAGCATTTTGTGATTTTCAGCATACCAGTCCTGCATATGACGGTTACACTGACATCTAATTTCATTTTATTTTAGGAGAGATTTTAAATGGCATTGAATTTTTAATTTTGATGGTCACATCTTCATTGCTAGAAATGTAATTGATTTTTATATGTTTATGCTGTATACAGTGACCTTGCTAAACTTACGGATTAGTTCTAGGAGATGTTTTTGTAGATTCCTTCTCTGTACAGTCATGTCTTTTGTAAATAAGAACCAATTTACACTTACTTTCCAATCTATATGCCTTTTCTTTTCTTTACATGTTTTGCTTTGCTTACTACATTGACTAGATCTTCCAGGATGATTTTGAAGCAGAGCAATGAGACCAGATGTCTTTCCCTTCTTCCCAATCTAAGGTTAAAAGCACTCAGTCTTTCACCATTAGGTATAATGTCAGCTCTAGGATTTTGTAGATGGTTTTTGTCCAATTGAAAAAGTTTTTTTTTTTGAGTGTTTCTATTAGGAAAAAGTGTTTGAATACGTTTTGTACACCAATTGATAAATTTGTGCGATTTTTCTTTCTTAGGCTGTTAATATAGAGCATTACGTTGATTGATTTACAGGTGGAACCAGCCTTGCATTCCTGGAATAAAACCCTCTTGGTCGTGATGCATAATTCTTTGTATATATTGCTGAGTTTTTTATTGACAATGTTTTTATTTTGATGAGGCATATTGGTCTATAGTTTTCTTTATGTGTACTGTCTTTTGTTCAGTTTTTGTGTCAGGGTAACAGTGGCTTCATTAAATGAGTTAGGAAGTATCCCCTCCTGTTCCATTTTCTAGGAGAGATTATATTAATTGTTCTTTAAATTCTTGGCAAAATTATCCAATGACACCAACTGGGCCTACAGATTTATTTCTGGGGAGGTTTTTGATTTCAAATTCAATTTCTCTGATAGTTGCAGAACTGTCCAAATTATTTACTTCATATTTGATGAGTTGTAGTAGTTTGTGGTTTTTGAGGAACTGATCCATTTCATCTGAGTTATCAATTTTATGTGTGTAGAGTTATTCATAGTAGTCCCCTAGTTTTTTTTTTTGCTGGTGCCTACAGGGTCTATATCAATACCCCTAATATTAGTAATTTGTGTCCTCTTCCTTTTTTCTTTTGTCATTCTTGCTAGAGATTTCATTGATCTTTTCAAAGAACCAGCCCTTTTGTTTTATTGATTTTCCTGGACTATATTCCACTTGGTCATGATGAATTATTCTTTTTTTGTGTGTGTGGGTACCGGGGGTCTAACTCAGGACCTCTGCGTCAGCAGGCGCCCATGCCACTGAGCGATATCACCGACCCTTTTTTCGTATGTGGGTTCCAGGAGTCGAACTCAGGACCTCGCGCTTGCCAGGCAGGCGCTTATGCCACTCAGCCATCTCACCGGCCTGAATTACTCTTTTAATATGTTTTCTAATTCCATTTAGTAATATTTTGTTTTTTGGATTTTGCATCCACATCTACAAGACAGATTAGTCTGAAATGTTCTTCTTAGAATGCCCTTGTCTTATTTTAGTATCAAGAATTGTCTAATTATTTGACTAGTGGCAGAAAGAGTTGAGAAATGTTCCCTTCTTTTTCTCTGAAAGGATTTGTGTAATACTGATGTTATGAACTGTGTACATAGAGTTTTATGTACTTAGATACATTTGGGGGCAAATAGTTTCATTTCTGTGTATAGAGCTAGGTGGAGCAGGAAAACATATTTTTGATTTCCTACCATCTGCCAAACACCATGCTAAGAATTTTATATTCATTATCTCGTTGTTTTCTTATTAAAAAAACCCTCATTGGAGGAGTATTTTTATATCTATCTCTTAGCTCATAGAATTGAGATTCACTGACTTGCCTAAGATCACACAGATGTGGGAATTCTTCTTAAGTTTTTTTCACCATCCTTCCCCCCAATGCTGGTGATTGAACCCAGGGCTTTTATACTGAGTTATATCCTAGCCCTTTTTTGTGAGACAGGATTTCATTAAGTTGCCCAGGCTGGGCTCAAACTTATGATCTTCCTACTTCAGCCTCTCTTAGTGCTGAGGTGGTAGGAGGACACCACCACTCCTGACCCAAGCTAAGTCTTACTTATTGACTTCCTACTATACACCAGACGTTGTGTTCCAAGGTGGTTATCTCCCATCACTCTGAATGCCGCCAGCAGCTCAGTGAGATAGCAATCGTGGTGTTTTTTTTGTTTTTTTTGTTTTTTTGTTTTTTTTGCCTTGTGGAAATGAGGAAACTGAAGTTGAGGGGCTAAAGAACTTCTCCAGAGCTAAACATCCAAGATGTGTCCATACTGGTCTCCAGGGTGGTATTTTGCCATTCTTCAGCCGGAATGTGTGTTCTTTGTGCTGTGACCAGAAGGTTCCCCTTGTGGTAGTGAGTGCATTCTTTTGTGCTGGTGTCTGCTGCCATTATTGGCAGCTCAAGAGAAGGAAAGAACCATAGTGTTCAGGACAGCCACAGGCCCCAAGCTCCAGGTACAACAAAGAAAGCCGAAGACAGATGTGGGAAGGAGGCTGGAAGAAAAAGGCTCAGGAAGCTCGGACTTAAGGCCAGAAGACTGAAAGGTGGCTTCACAGATACCTCTGCCACACACATGCACACACACCAGCAGGTGTGCTGAAGGCTAGGGAGCAATGGGAGGCTGAACGTTGGTAGGCCACAGCACGCACTCCCTGCATGGGAAACAGCTTCCTAGGCTAGGCTTGGATAGACGGAATTTCCTCTGCTCCCTCACATCCCAAGCTTGAGCCCCCACTAACTCCTGGGAAGGAGAGGTCAGTGGGGTAGGAGGAGACGGGCCCTGAGGCCCTAGTCCCCGACCGGAAGCATGCAATGGGCAGTAGACTGGGGTTAATATGCCAGACCTGGGGTGTCCTCATAGGTCACTTGGTTCAATAACGTCATTATCTAGGGGGAAACCAAAACCCAGAAAAGAGAAGACGAAGTGATGGATTTGCCCACGGCCACACAACACTGACAGGGTGTGTGTGAGCATGGGTCAGGCTTCCTCCTTCCCTAAGTCTGGTCCTCATGTAATGCCTGATGTGTGCTGGGGTGGGGTGAATGTGGACTCTGAGGCTTGACTGCGTGTATGAGCTCCTGCTTTTAGGACCAATTATTTGAATGCTCTGTACTTCAACTTCTTCATGGGCACCTCATGGTAGTAACCACCTTATAATACTGTTCAGGTTAAATAAGAATCTGTGGGGAACAGGACAGTGTCTGGCACAGAAGAAGCACTGTGTAAGTGCTGTTATTATTGGCTGGGATAGAATGGACAGAGGCTCAGGGGTCACCTGCCCAGATTCCAATCCAGACCCTGCCACACTGGCTGTGTGACTGGCAAGTCCCTTCCCTCTCTGAGCAGCCTCTGAGAGGCTCATCTGCAGCCTCATCTGCAGGTATAATCTGACCAAATAAGACTCATTCAGGGGCTGTTGGCAGAATTCAACACTACCATGTGGACAGTTGTATGGCTCACAGAAGGCTTTAAAGAAAGGGTGCTGTTGAGACCAGACGGGGGAAAGAGAGGCACCCTCCATGGTTCCAGTCCTTCACACCCCTAAAGTTAGCCTCTTCCTCATCCCTACCCAAACTGGGAAGGAGCTCCAGCCCTCTAAGTTTCAGACCCTGCAGCCTTTCTGCTCCTGTCCCCAAACTGGCTTGCTGATTTGACAACTTCCATTCTCCCACACAGTGCTGAGGGCTGTGAAATCAACTCTGAGGCAGGGAGGGAGCTGGCTGGAGGCCCTGGCACACCTACTGATGACTGCCAGAAGTGGAGAGATAGGGCCTGCTTATAGAGCTCCCTCTACCCTGGCAGGGAACACTTGCCCCAAAGCCTCACCTTTGTCTGACCCTGTTCTGGGGCTCCGTGAAGGAAAGCAGCTAGCTAGAACGAGAATTAGAGTTAACTGCAGCTCCCCACTGTGTCCCCACCTTGCTGAGTTTAGGAGAGGGGAAACATAGACCTGGAAAGAGCAAAGAAGGCAGCCAAGGTCATATAGCAATGATTTTCATTCCACAGAGTAGGAAGTTGTAGTTCAGACACGTTGCGTGCAGTTAGAATCACAACCCAGGCCTCTTAAATGCTGTCTTTTGTAGAACCAGAGTGTGTCAAAACTGGAAAAGATCATAGTGTAGGGGACAGCTGAGTCTCATTCCATTTTGTACATGAGTAACAGCAAAGCCCAGAAAGGAAAAGGGACCTGCCCAAGGTCCAAAAGGAGTTAGTGGACCAGATGTGGTGGCATATGCCTGTAATCCCAGCTATTTGATAGGCTAAAGTAGGACAATTCCAAGTTTGAGGCCAGCCTGGGCAACTTAGCAAGACCTTGTCTTAAAATAAAAAATAAAAAGGGCTGGGGATATAGTTCAGGGGTAGAGTGCTTCTGGGTTCAATCCTTGGTACTGAAAAAAAAAAAAAAGTTAATGGCAAGCTGGGTGTGGTGGTTCATGCTTGTAATCCCAGCACTTGCGAGGCTGAGGCAGGAGCATCAGCACAAGTTCAAGGCCAGCCTGGGTATATAATGAGTTCAAATCAAGCCTGAACCATATAGTGAGACCCTGTCTCAAAAAAAGAAAAAAAAAGTTAGTGACAGATGTGGGACCTAAGCCCAGTCTCCTTTCACACCCCTCACTGCAGGAACCGTTGTGGGCTCAAGGGCTGCATGCAGCTTGGGGCTACTTAGCACAATACTGGGCTGCTTTTAACTCCTCAACCAGAACTTTTGCCTTCCCACTGTTCTGTGGCTCTGAAGAGCCTCTCTTGCCCACCTTACTGGTATTCAGGGGAAAGCACCCTGAAGAGAGCTGGGGTCCTGAGCTCCAGGCTGGAAGTTCTTGGGTGCATCCCTTCCTCTCTGTGGCCTCTCATTCTCCCCCTGTAAAATGGCATATGTGCGGTGCAGAGCAAAGCAGGTAGAACCCGCTGAGTCTGAGTACTAGACTTAACTAGAGAGCTGGGGAAATCCTGATGCCAGGCACTACCCCAAACCCACAAAATGAGAATCTCTGGAGGGACGACCCAGACTTGAGGTGGGGAGGGAAGGGGTTGCCAGTCTCCAGAGGATTCTAATGAGCAAATGGCATTGGGGAGAGCTCCTGGGGCTCTTCTACCTGGCTTCTGCTGAAATTCTGTGACCCACTGGGGGTGTGTGGATTTGGAGGAGGAGAGAAGGCCTGCTGGCCCCTTTCTACAGTCTCTGCACTGAACATGCCAGCCCAAACTGTAGGTCATTTTCCCAGGGTTAGAACATTGCTTTGGGGTTTCTGGCATTGTGTGAATTGGGACACTGCTCCTGTGCTAGGAGGCTGCCTGTCTACATCTCCCTGCCTCCTGACTCCCTGACACCCCTAAACCCCTCTCCAGTCTGTCTGATTCTATGCAGCAGGGAAACAGTGCAAGCCTTGGGATTAGAGCAGACCCTGGGCAAAGTCCCTGCCTCACCCTGGCCTGCTCTGTGAACCAGTTCACCTCTTGAAGGCTTTGCTTTCTCACTGGTAAGGTGGATAGTAATGGTACTTTGCCTATAGCACTACTGGAAATATTCACTGAACTAATGCATATTTTCTGTCAAGCCCAAGGGAGCTCTAAAGGGATGGATACTCCGCCATTCTGACACCCCTGCCAGCCCCTGGGTCAGCCTGGCACCTGCCTCCCTCAGGAGAAGCTCAGGGAAACTGACTTGCTGTCATTGAAAACACTCGTCACTATGACCCAGGACCCATTCTAAGCCAGAGCTGTGCACATCTTCCTCTGTGTTCGCTGTTTCCTAGTTCAGGGTACATGTCCACTTCCACCCGCTCATGCCACCTTCCTCCCGACAAGCCTGTGAGGAAGGGATTATTATTATCCCCAGTGTATGGGTGATGATTCTGGAGCTTGAGGAGCTTCAGTCAATTGCCCAAAGCTACTTGGTTTAGAATGGCAGTTCTGGGATTTGAACCAAGAGATGGATGGTTCTAGAGTCTGAGATCAGGGAAGGCTCTATCCACTCAGCAGGGTTGGCATTAGTGCTCACCTGCATTGGGATGGGTGCACATGCCCATCAGAGGTGCCTGTGGGACCAAGAATGCATGCACACAGCAGGGATGGGGGAATGGACTACTACAGATATCATCATAGTGCTTGGTGGGCTGGCAAGTGTGAAGCAGGCTCTCCACACCAGCCAGCACAGGAGGGGGACAAAGGGACATTTGCTGAGAAGGATGTTCATGGAAATGATAAATGAGGCCACCACCCCCTGATCAAACTGACAGCTTGTCTCTCTCTCTCTCTGTCTCTCTCTGTCTCTCTCTCTCTCACACACACACACACAATAAGAGCAGTAATCATGAGCCCTTGGTGTATCTAGCTTTACAACATATACAAAACTTTCTCTTCCTATCTCAAATCCCCCCAGTAATGGATTCACTCACCAAATATCTGTGGAGGATCTACAGTGTTTGAGGTGCTTGAGAACCCATCAGTGAAGAGGACTGATGAAGAACCCACCCCTTATGCAGCCCACAATGCAGGAGGAGAAGGCAGAACGTAAACACAATAAATAAAACATATATGGTGGATGGCAATGGAAAAATACATCAGGAAGAAAGAGCGTTGGGCTGTCTCAGGGGAACTTACAAAACTGCAGTCACACCGAGAAGGTGACACTTAAGAAAGCTGTGAAGGAAAGATGGAAGCGAACCTTGCAGATATCCCGAGAAAAGCCTTGTAAGGAGAGAGGTCTGTGCAAGAACCCTGTGCAAAGAAGAGAGGAACAGGGTATGAAGGCAGAAAGGAATGAAGGACCAGATCTTGAAGGGGCTTTTTTCCTGGTGCTGGGGATGGAACCCAGGACCTCCTTCACATGTGCTAGGCAAGTGCTCTACCGCTGAGCTACACCCCAGGCCCCTTGGAGGGCCTCCCGCCTGTGGCTTTATCTGAGAGATGGGGAGCATGGGAAAGATCTAAGTGGAACTGAACACGACCCCTCAGGCTTGGAGTCTTCCAGCATGAAGAAGAGGCTGTGGAAACTAGGGCAGGAGGGGAGCATCCAGGCAGACGGTGAGGTGGTGAGCAGATGCTGGTTTGGGGATGGGCTCTGAAGATAGGGATAAGAGGCTTGCTGACAGAGGAGAGGTGGGGTGCTGAAGAAAAGGAGTCAAGGAATACCTCAGATGGTATGAAGCCTACAGTCTACTGCTGTCATCACCCTGGCCCAAGGGGTGTACCACCCCCACCCTGTGCCTCAAGTTCAGCAAATGGTCTCTTTCCCTGCTCCCATCCCTGCCCCATACATTCTACTCTCCATCCAGCAGTTCAAGGGAGCCTTTTAAAATGCAAATCAGGTCATGTCACTTTCCTGCTTAAAACTCCAGTGGCTTCCTATGACACATAGAGGAAAGGTCAGGGCCTGTCTGGGCTGGCTCCTGTCCGCCATTCCAGTGCTTTTTCTGGCCTGTACCCCAACCCCTGCTCTGCTGTCCTATGGACTCACTGAGCTCATTTGTACCTCAGGACCTTTGCATTTGCTACTTTCCCTGCTTACGATGTTTTTTTCTCTAATCTGCATGGTTAGCTGCTTCTCGTGCTTCAGGGCACAGCTGAGATGTCACTGCCTTAGAAAGATCATACCCTGCACCACCACCCGATCTAAATTAGATTCGTCATTCTGGTTTTACTGCCTTGTTTTTGTTTTATTCCATTAAAAACACATTCCATGAACTCTGCGTTGATTTCTGTGATTTTTGTCTCCTTCACTCAGCTTCCTGAGAGTGAAGGCAGGGACCACACAGGCTTGACCCACCCCTGCATCACAATGCCTGATGCCAAAACAGGAACTCAGTGTGTTAGTGTGCTAAGCGATTTATAGATCTGTGCTCATTTGATATCTACAGGAAGCCTGAAAAAAGGTGTTGCTCTCCCCATTTTATGGGTGAAGAAACTGAGGCAGTGAGAGTTAATGAGGTTTGAAAATGATAAAGCCAAGATTCAAGCTGACATCTGTCTGACATTACTGCCTATACCCTTTATAATCACAGGGGTGGAGGAGGAAGGGAGAGCACTTTTGAAATACTGTAAATAAGTGAAAGATTCAGCACGTTTAAAGGTTAGGTTTATGGGCCGGTGAGATAGCTCAGTGGCATAAGCGCCTGCCTGGCAAGCGCGAGGTCCTGAGTTTGACCCCCGCTACCCACAAAAAAAAATAAAATAAAAGTTAGGTTTAAATAAGATGTGGTGGCACACAACTATACCCTCAACACTAGGAGGCTGAGGCAGGAAGAATACAAGTTTGAGCCCAGCCTGGGCAATTTAGTGACTTAGTGAGACTGTTATGGCTTATACCTAGCTGTCTCCCCAGAGTCTCCTGCACTCATAGGTGGGGTTTTGGGGAGTGACTGGATCATAGGTGTGTGATACTGGATTAGTCCATTTGTCGGTTTAGCATAGTTCTGGGTATGGATGATAGACTTATTGAAGAGGGAAGACCCACCCTGGGTGTGGGTGGCTTGTGGCCTGGATGTAATGGAAACGGAAAGAAGAAGGAAATATCATTTTCTTCTGTCTGTTCTGCCATGAACTGTTTCTCCTCTGCGATGCCCCTCTGCCATGCCACCCTGCCTTGGAGTCAGCCGAGTATGGACTGAAACCTCGACAACCTGTGAGCTAAAATAAACCTTTCTTCCTTTAACTTGTGGGTGTTGGGTATTTTTCCCAGAAATGAGAGAGTAACAAGACAGAGACACTGTCCCCCCAAAAAAATTTTTTTTAAAGATCTAGAAATATAGTTCATTGTGAAGGCCGTAGGTTCAATCCCCAGCACCACACACACATGTGCGCATACAAGTTAGGCTTAAATTCAGGCCCGTTAGACATAAAATGCACATTCAACCTCCACTTCTTAGGTTGATATATGGGGCAGCCCATACTGTTTTTCATATGAAATTGTGGAAAGAATGTAAGCTTTGTGTCTTAGTTACTTTTCTTGTTGCTGAGACAAAATACCCAATACCCAAAGTTAAAGGAGGAAAGGTTTATTCAGCTCACGTTTTGTGGAGGTTTCAGTCCATATTTGGCCAGCTCCAAGGCAGGGTGGCGTGGCAGAGAGGCATGGCAGAGGAGAAACAGTCCATAGCATGGCAATGACGAGGCAGCAAGCAACATGAAAGCCTCCCTTTCCCTTTTATCATCCCACACACACTACCAGCCTTTTTGGTGGTGCCACCCACACCCCTGGTGGACCTTCCCATTATCCACACTTAGAACTGTGCTAAACCAATCAGTGGACTAATTTAGTACCACACACCCTTAATCCCAGTATCACACACCCAAGATCCAGCCAGCTCCAAAAAGCCCCGTCTATGAGCTCATGAGGCTTTGGGGGGACATCTAGCTACAAGCCATAATGCTTTGGAACCAGCCAAGCCAGGTTCAAATCCCTGCTTTATTGATCTTTATGGGACCTCATGCATCTCACTTCACATCTCTGAGCCACTGTTTGTTCTTCTATAAAATGGACCAAAACCAAAAACCAAATTTTATGGTTGCTGTGAGAAGTATGACTTTAGACAAGCCTCCAAGTCTGTTTCCTCTTCCAGTATTCTCTAATTTAATGACATTCCATAATTCATCTCAATCTATCCTACTGTAGCTTATTACACCCACTCAACGTGTGTGTCTGACCATCCATCTACTCTTCAGTCCTCTACCCATCCATCCATCCACTTATCTACCCACTCATCCATCCATACATACATATATTCACCCATCCCTTCTCCATCCACCCACCCATCCATCCATTATCCATCCATTTATCCAATCCATTGATAGGCCATGAGCTCCAGAGAGGAGTAGAATACTATCTTAGTCAGTTTTCTGTTTCTATAACAGAACACCTGAGATTTATAATGAAAATAAGTTTATTTACTCATTATTTTGAAGGCATAGAAGTTCATGATTAGGCAGCCACATCTGGAAAGGGTCATATGCCACTTCGTGCATTTGCAACAAGTGGAAGGGCAAACAGGCATGTGCAGAAAAGAGAGGGACAAAAGGAACAAGATGCATAATAATAATCTGTTCTCCATAGAACTAATCCACTCCCATGAGAACTCATACAGTCCCACAAGAAAGACATTAATCCCTCTTAAAGACCTTACCTCCCAATACCACTATATCAACAACCAAATTTCAACCTGAGTTTTGGCAGGGACAAACCACATCCAAACCATACTAACAGAGCTTGTACTCTAAGTGTTCAAAGAGTAGTTGAGGACTCTATCATTTCCTGTGGTAGCATGGGCAGTGAGAAGCTAGTGCTGCCTATTGAGCGAAGGTGAGCTATTTGGCCTGAAGGCTGCTGCAGGTACCTTCTGAGGACTGAAATTCTGTTGGCTGCCCTTTTACCCTCAGTGTCCAGCAGACAGCAACTTGCTTCTGAGCTATGAACACCACCTTGAATATGTAGGCCACATAACACACAGCAGGGGTGTGACACGCTCAGATTTGCTTTCTGGAATGACCTTTCTGATTTCTGGGTCTGCTGGGTTAGGAGGGACAGAATTGGAAACAGAGGCCAAGGAGGAGGCTGTTGCACTAGCAGTAGTAGGAGATGATGGACGACTGACCTCAGGTGACAGCCACAGAGATAGAGACAAGCAGAAGTATTTTCGAGATATTTAACAGTTAGACTCATTTCATTGTGGTAATTCAAAGGATGCAGGAGTGAGGGGGAGAGACACAAAAGATGGACAGATGGGGATCTGGCTGGAAGACTCCAAATGCCACGCTATAGGGGCTTGGACTAGGGAACAGGAAGTGGATACAAACTCAGTAGCTTTGGTCTTCCCACAGAAGCTTGTTTGGCATTCATATCAAGCATCAGCAAATATTTTTCTTTCCTCGGAGCTGCAGCCCTTCAGCTCTGTCCTGCTTAGTAATGGCACACTGACCAATGCCAGTTGTTGACACATCTTCCTTTTTGTGTGATAGTGGGGACTGAACCCAAGGCATTCACACTGAGGTACATACATCCTCAGCCCCTCCCCCTTATTTTTTATTTTGGGACAAACTCTTGCTAAGTTGTCCAGGCTGGGTTCAAACTTATGATCCTTTTGCCTCAGGCTCTCAGAGTGTTGGAATTATAGATGTGCCCCACTGTGCCTGGTACATGCCTTCCTTTAAAAGGACTCATCGGTCCTCTGGCAACCTGGGAAATTCTCACTCCCCACAGTCTCTTCTCCTCTTCTCCTTCTTCCCCATCTTTCTTTTCTCTCTCTTCTTTCTCCTTCTTCCTCTACTCTCCTGTCTTTCTTATACACAGATGTTCTCATGGCCACACTTACACATACACGCTCCTCCCAGGATTGGGAGGACGTCTGAATATGTATTTGTATGTGCCTGTCTCTGTGTGTGCACGCAGGCATAGGTTGTGAGGGTGAATGGAAACTTGAAATGTAAACTTGTAAAAAATTTAGGTCTCAAATCAGACTCTTAGTTAACAACCAAAAAGGAACCCCATGGAAAACATTCTGTCTGGCTGAGCATGGTGGCACATGCCTATAATTGCAGCATTCTGGGAGGCTGAGGCAGGAGGATTGCAAATTCAATCCCAGCCCAGGCAACTTAGACACTTAGCAAGATACTATCTCAAAAAAAATTATATATATATATATATATATATATGTATGGACTGGGGATATAGCTCAGTGCAAAGGTCCTAGGTTCACCCCCCCTTAAAAAAAGGAAAAAGTATAAAAAAATCCTGCTGTCTGGAGCCAATGGAAAGCTCATCCATTCATTCAGCAGATACTGTACTTGTAGGGGCCCCCTCTGTGCCCAGCCTAGGGTAGGTACTCGTTAAATGTTACAAGGAAGCTAGAGAAAGTGATTGCTACTTCCCCAACTGCCAGGCTGTGATACAAAAGGTCACTGTGGCAGCACTGAGGAAGGAGTCACCAATCGCCTGCCTGGGTGGGAAGTTCAGAAAGACTTCACATAGGAGATGTCCTCTGAGATGGGCTTTGAAGTTTGAGTAGAAGTTCATTGTGCTCCTAAGAGAGTAAGGACATTATTCCTTAGAAAGGTAGAAAGGACAACATAGGGAGAGACCTGGCAGCATGAGAGAAAATGGCAAGTAGTTCACTGGGACTGAGTGGTAGTGGAAAAGTGGAAGAGAACAGAGAGGGGTGGGAGATGGGAGCTGGAGAAAGCTGGGCCCTGCTGGCACAGGAGTGAACTTGAATGGTAGATGGTTAAATAGTACAGCTACCTTGGAGAGCACATTGGCAGCTACCATCAGTATTTCAGTTACCCAGACCTTCTGCCAGGGCAGTTTCACACCTTGGTGTCTGCCCTGGAGAAACACTTGGCACATGGGTATGCACACGGGTTACAGCATTTTTATAATGTAAAAGGAAGATGTGTAGCACTATGAATAGCTACCAGTAAGGGACTAGTTCAATAAGATTTTGCTCTATCCCTGCTAAGGAATACCATGAGGCAGTTACAGTAAATGAAGTAGATCTCTTAAGGGAACAACAAGAGTAAATAATATTTTGATTGCAGCAAATTGGGCTAGTATGCACACACATATTTCCCACCTCTGTCAGCTGAGGGAACATAGAAGCAATGACATCCCCGTAATGGTGAGCATACCTGGCATCCAGATCTTGGCTTCTAATACCATTCCCTAACCAGAGGAACCAGGGCTCCTCGGAGAGACCGCTGAATTAGGGCCAGAGTAGGCAAAGTCCAACACAAGCCTGGACCACATGGTGGTATGAGAAAATGAGGCCGTGCGCATAAATGGATGGGGGCTTGACAAAGGGCACAGAAGCCAGCGTGAAGGGGGGCCTCATAGCCAAAGTGGGGGAGATATGGGCAGACAATAAGTAATGACAGTCCTGAATTTTCATCATTTCTTTTTATTTTAAGCCAGGTTTACTTTTACAGAAAAGGTGCAAAGATCCTAGAGAGCATTCCCATATGCCTTGTATCTAGCTTCTTACACTGCTAACATGTCACATCGGCAGAGTACACATCTTCCACTTGATGAACCAATACTGATGCTTTATCATGAACACAAAGCCCATACTTCCTTCAGATTTCAGGAGTTTTAGTTCCAGCATCCCACCCAGGACACTATGTCACATTTAGTTATCATGTCTCCTTAGGATCCTCCGGGCTGTGGTGGTTTCTCAAACTTTCCTTGCTTTTGATGACTTTGACAGTTTTGAGAAAGTATTGGCTGGACATCTTGTAGATTGTCCCTCAATTTGGATTTGAAAAGCCATGTTGGTTTTCTCATGGTTAAAGTGGGGAGTGGGTCTGGGGAGGAATACCACAAAGGTGAAGTGTCCTGTTCCACTTATCAGATCTGTGCTACATATAGGCAGCTGGTGAAGTTGACCCTGATCACCCGGTTGAGGGGGTGTCTGTCACTTTTTTCATGTTACTTATTTCTCCTTTCTGTGTGGTTCTGTTTGGATGGATATCACTATGTGCAGTGAATATTTAAAGAACAGAAAATTATACTCTGTCTCTTTGCGGGAGGTGGGCAATATTGGATTTTCACCTATAGAATATATAGTAGTGAATACCTGTTGGCCCACACTAACGTAAATAATTGAGTGCATGAATAAATGGAGAAGGGATGGCTTTCCCTTACAATTACTACACACAGACAGAAAGAAAAAAATCATACAGTACCATAGTGAGCGGTGATCCACCGATGGATGTGACAATTAGTGGGTAAACCTTTGAGAAGAAACAAGGCTTGCGTATCTCAAAATATCTTCCCCAAGATATTTATCAACTAAAAGGAGAAGTAGAATGACTTATGGTGATAAACCCTTCAGATATCAACTTTACCAAGTGATCAAGGTAAACAGCACCAATCATAAGACATATTGATACATATTGATGTGGTGAGCTGAGAAGGAGCCAACGTCATTTCTCTGGCATTCTTGCCCAAAATGCATGGTCTCCCTTTGATTATGAGAAAACAAGCAAATCTGAATCAAGGGATGGTCAACAAAACACCTGCTCTTCAACAATGTCAAGGTCAGCCCAGCATGGCGGCGCATACCTGTAACCCCAGCCACTCCAGAAACTGAGGCAGGAGGATTGCAAGTTCAAGGCCATCCTGGGCAGCTTAGTAAGGTCCTGTCTCAAAAAATTAAAAAAAAAAATTTAAAAAGGCCAGGGACGTAACTCAGTGCAAAGGCCCTGGGCTCAATTCTCAGTATTGTGGGAAAAAAAATTACAGTTAAGTTCATGAAAGACAAAGGACTGAGGAACTATCACAGATTGGATGTGACTTAGGAGACATGACAACTAAATGCAATGTGGGATCCAGGTTAGGGTCCTAGAGAGGATAAAAGGGCATTAGTGGAAAAACTGAGGAGATTCCAGTAAGATCTGTGGTTCAAGTGATAGTATTGAACCAAGCGAAGTTCTTGTTTTGATCATTGTACTATGGTTATGTAAGATTTTAATATTAGGGGAAGCTAAGTGAGGGGTGTACAGGAGCAATCTGTTCTATTTTTTGCAACTTTTCTGTGAGTCTAAAATTAGCTCAAAATAAAGGTTTAAAAAGTTGCCCGATAAAAGATTTGGGGCAGATCCCTAGAAGGCCTCTGGTGCAGACATGAAATGTGCTGGTGGGCTTTTGAAAGGTGCTTGTCTTAAGCAGCTAAAGAGAAGAGCTGGCCAGGGAAGACAGCTGGGGGTTGAGGCCTCAGGACTTGGAGATCCTGAGGATGCTCTGCCTCTCTTTGGATTTGAGACTGGGAGACCACTTCTCCTACATACATTCTGCCACAAAGATTTGTTCAGCCATAGCAGCCTAGGGTTGACCAAATGGCTTGGATCTCCAGACCACACCCCAGCACCCTATGTCCCCACTACTTCTCCTCTCTAGTATGGTGCTCGGAGGGGCAGCCCTGTGCCCCCCCCACTCCTGGGTCCCCATCCTGGATGGGGAGACAGAGAAGAGAAGCTGAAGCAGCTGGGGAAAGGCTTGGCAGGCGGGTGTGGGGTGCTCCAGAGGGAGGGCCACTCAGACAGTGGTTAGCTGCAGAGTGGGGCTTAGCAAAAGGAAGGGGAAAAGAAGGGGGGGCTGTCCTTCTCAAGGGGCCCTTTCATGTTGAAATCAGCCAGCGTGAATGCTGGCGGCCCAGGAGCCCAGCCGGGGGAAATGTGAGAGCCCCCTTATCTCCCCTCATGTCACAGCGACGTCTGCGGTTCCCAGCCGGCCAGCGAGGATGCATTAGCAGAAGTGTTGGTTGGGGAGGGGGGTGTCCCATCAAGACCTTGGACTGGGCCCACTCAGCTAAGGGGGGGATAGAGGAAGCAAGTTCCAGCCCCTCCTGGTGCTGGAAGTGAGGGCAGACTAGGAATCCTGCATCTTGAAGCAAGGACAGCCAATAGGCTTTGGGACCTGGGGTTAGGAACTTGGCAGGAATTGGAATGAAGGTCTCCAGTCCTGACCCTATCCAATGCCAGAATGTCCTACATAGCATGCATCTCAGGAGCTCCGGGTGGGTGTGCAGGCCCTGCTTACATACCTTCAAGGATAAGGTGCTCACTTCCTCTTGGGACAGCTGTGTAGTATGGTCGTGGTTCCACCTTTGGATTCAGTTCTCATTCCTGGGCAGAAAATGTGGGACATTTGACCAGGGAGGCTGTGGCCCCACCTTCCCCGAGACACTCTCAGCCCAGGAGTGACCCCTGCTGTCCAGACAACCTTGGAGGCAGAGAACTGAGCCTGCTAGCTTGCTATTACCAGAGCTGGGTGGCCCTGCCTGCCCCCTTCCAGCCCTGTAATATTTGCTGCTGTTGATGGGCTTTGAGGTTCTTTGTCAATCTGTTGCTGCAGAAACGATGTGGGTGAGGCCAACAGCTGGACCATGGGGCACTGTTGGCCCCCACAGCTGGAACTGTCAGTGACCAATGTTTTCATAGACACCATTTGCCTGTGCAAGTTCCTGGCCCCCAACACTCTCCCACTGTGGAAAAGGCCCCAAGCCTCTGTCCCACACTGCATGGGGCCCTGAGTGAGCCCTGGCTGGCTGCGCTTGAGGTCATCCCAGCAACCTCTGCTGCCCCAGGAGGATAGGGTTGGGAGGTCAGCGAGCCCCTGGAAGGCGTGGGCATGAGGAGGACAAGGCGAGGCCGAGTCAGAGGAGCCCTGGAGGCAGCTTGGTACAGTGAGGAGCATGAGGCTATAGACCTCTGGAATATGCAGAGCCTTTCTGTGTGACCTTGGGTCAGTTTATTCCTCTCTCATCCCAACTACCAAGTGGGAAGAGTTCTTTGCCAATGGAGTAAAAATAGCTTCCTGCCCCCACCCTATTGTTCTTTTCCTCCCGTGTCTGTTATATGTCATAGTTCCAGTCACAGTCTGGGTGGCTCTGTCTTCTCCACTGAGGCACAATCTCCATGAGGGTAAGTGGGGCCTTGTCTTCACTGTCACTGCTACCTGGGCATCCAGAATGAGGGCTCTCCAGGACCTTCTCAGCTTGGCACTCTCATGCCATTTGCTCCAAGTGAGAGTCTGGTTTAGAGCCAGGGAAGGAGGAACCATGTTCTGGGGGTGGCAGTTACCTGACAAAGGAGAATTTTCTCCTGGAGCTTAGTGGGCTGCAGGGGGAAGGAGGGCACCAGGAAGTAAAAGGCTGGGGGAAAGGGCCTCCGGCCTGAGACAGCTGCCAGGACACAAGACCCATCAGAGTCTGATTCAGTCCTGGGAGCTAGGCCCTGTGATTCCTCCAGGAATCCCCAGTGCCAACCTCAGGACCTGGCAAGGGGAAAGGACTTGGGCAGCATTTGTTGCTAAGAGACAATTCATAGCTTGCCATTTTTCACCTGCCTTAGCACCTCCCAGCTTTATATCTGGGACTTCCTGACACCTTCCTATGTGGGCTCTGCCATCTCCCACAGGCTGGCTATGCTTTCTGCATCATTCCATTGCTCTCTTGGAACAATAGGGTAAATCTTATACTTTACTACTCTCATTCAAATGAGGAGACAGAGACTCAGAGATGTTTAGTGACTTGCCCAAAGTCACACAGCCCAGAAGCTACAGAATCAGAATTTGTCTTTTGCCTTTGACCAGGCTAGGCCTTCAGACTCCACCACTGGCCCAGGACTGCTGCCCTCATAGCTTGCATTCGTTACCACTAGTACCACAAGATCCAGCTCTGGGCAGAGCCTGCTCTTTTCACTCTATACACAAAGGCCTTTCTGTGACTCCCCTTGGGATTTCATTGAGCAGGCAGAGGGTGGTAAGCTACCATGGGCAGACAAAAAGGCAAACTTTGAGGTCCTTGGAGTATCTACAAAGTTCTCTGGCCAAAGGCAGCAGTGCCTCAACTTTTGCTGAAAGCCAAGCATCAATTCAGTGAATACTTATTGAGTATCCACAATATGCCTGGCATTTCATGAAATGCTTTTTAAAGAAACTGTTGTCACAAATTAGTCAAGTGCTTGCTATGTGACATGCAGGCATCATGCACAGTCCCTGTGATTTCACAGAGTCCTGCAAGGGACTATGACCATCACCCCCATTTTGCAGATGGATGAAGTGAGGGTCAGAGAAGCCAAGCCACATGCCCAAGGAGCATCCTGGGAGCAGGTAGGAAGTAGCAGGGCTGGAAATAGAGCCCAGGCCTGCAGACCAAAAAGTATATGCTCTTAAGCCCTGTGCCTGCTGTCCCCCAAGGGGAACCTCCTACTCAGGAAGTAGGGATGAGAGCCATATGCACTAACAAGGGGGGTAAAGAAGAGCAAGAAAGAGCAGTGACATGCCAGGTCACTGTCTAGGGACACAATGGTCTTAGAGAGGTTGGGGTGACTCCCTCCAGCACTGCAACCCAGATTATCAAGCCTGAGAGCCCCGAGTTCCGCTGGAATAGGCTTTTTGGATATGTCAGGGCTCTGATGGTGCTGCCTGCATGGAGCTGGGGGACCTTGGGCTCATGGATGACAAAGCCAAGTGTTTGGAGAGAGCAAAGGGGCAGGGTTAAAAAGGAGGGATGTTTAAAGAAATCCTGGGTGGGAGATCACTGGAAAAGCTTCCAAAGCAAAGGATGACTCTTTGTGCTTTGGAAATTGGGAGGAGCTTGAGGATGCAGAGACTAGAGTGCAAGCGCCGAGCTCAGCAGAATGCTGCAGACAAAGGCAGCCAGCGCACTTCTTTGTCAGGCAGCTTCCACACACACGCTGTCCTCAACTGATCATAGCTCTGAGAGGTGAGTGAACCTAAAGCCCCCAAGTGGGGCCTGAGGGTTCGCAATCACATAGTTAGGAAGAGGGCAGATCTGGGTTGGGAACACAGGTCAGTCTGGTTCCAGAGCCTCTCTTAGTTCAAGCTGCTATAACAAAATAACTTAGAGTCATGTATAACTACTACAAGTTTATTTCTCAAAGTTCTGGAGGCTGGGAAATCTGAGATCAAGATGCCAGCCACAGATTCCATGTCTAGGGAGGTCTTACTCTCTGCTTCCAACGTGGTGCTTTCTACTTATGTCCTCACATGGAAGAAGGGCAAAAGACCTCCCCCAAACCCTTTTTCTAAGGCCACTAATCCCACTCAGAGCCCTCATGACTGAAGCACCTTCTAAAGGCCCTGCCTCTTAATACTATTGCATTAGGGGCTAGCTTTCAACATTATGAATTTGGCAAGACATACACATTCAGACCAAAGCAGAGCCCACGCTCTGAAATGATCCCAAAGACAGGCTCTGGGGGAGAAAAGCCCTGAGTAGTAACAGCAGAAAGGTCTCCAGAGGCCGGAGCTGGGTGGCTGGGGCCCGTATATAATGCTATGTGGCATGTAGTCACCCCAGCCTCTCTTGGACAGTAGTAACATTTTTTTTCAGTCTTCTGGAGAATACGAGACACTCCGGACCGGGAGGGTGGGGCTGTCTAGTCTGAACGCTTCCCTCCATCCATCTTAGGTTTAAGTCCTCTCTGCAATGTCCATGATAAGAAGATTTCACCAGGTAGAAATGGGAGATGGCACTCCAAGCCAAGCGCACAGCCCAAACAACCACACGGTGTCTGGAGAGACCATGTCAGGTACAGGAGTGGTCAGAGCAAGACTGTTGGGAGAACTGGACAGAACAGTGGGACGCCAGCTGAGTCCCCGGCTGCAAAGGCAGCCAAGATTCTCTAAGCCAGTCCCTCACCCTAGGCATCTGCTCTCCTTTCCTTCTACCACCCCGCAGGATTGCAGAAGCTAGAATAGCCCTTTCATCTCATCTAACTTGGGGCATCCATTTGCAGATGAAGAAACTGAGGCCCAGAGAGAGAAAGTGGCTCATGCAAGGGCACAGAGCTGATCTGCCATAACCTGGGGCAGACTTTTCATGGACAGTCAGTAAATACTGTTGACTTGAATCCTGATTCTGTTCAGGAGTCCCGATAACCTGCAGTCAGAGAGCACTGCACATGCGCTATAAGCCTCTCTCCTCCGAAGTCAAGTCCTGCAGCCCTGGAGGTGCTCCTCAGCACCGAAGTGCCTCTGTACAGCACATAGTAGGTGCTCAGTAGGTATTCACTGAATGAATGAATGAATGAATGAGTGAATGAATGTTTGGGTCAGCAAATGGTGGGGCATTTAGGACAGTCACAAGGACACCCAGCTGAGGGGGCCAATGGGAGCTAAAATCAAGCCCATGCTACATTCCTGAGTCTTGTGCTCTCTGCAAGGTGGCATATGCCCAAAGGAGGTGCTTTCTGCTGACTGGCAGTATGATACTCTATAGGCTGGTGATAATGCTGGCGTCCTCAGAGGTCCAAGGACTCAGTCTCTCCTGTAACCTGATCTCTGTTCTCTAAGCATTTGGCCAAGGCCCACCCACCCAACCTCCTGAGGAACCCCAGCCTGTGCAGGAGAGATGTATCCTCCTGCTGGCCCCTGGCCATCAGTCCATATAGGTGCTCTCAAGGTCACCACGTCTGCTGCTGACTCACACAGTTTCTGGTCAGCTGGCCCCCAATGCTTTGCTGCTCGCTCCCTTGCTGTCCCCCTCACTGCACACCTACCTCTAGGAGTTCTTTATCTGATACATGCACAGATGAATTGTGCTTAGTGGGCACTGCCCCCCCCAGAACCTTGGAGAGTGAGGGCAGGCCTTCTTATAGATGGGGAAAACAAGGCTCAGAGAGGTTGAGTAACTTGGACAAGGTCACTCAGCAAGGACATCCCAGCTTGGATTTAGACTGAGATCTGTCTACTTCAAGGATTATACTTTGCCCAGGGCAGCACAGTCCCACTGGAAAAGTACCTCATGGCAGAGCCTTCTCCACCCTTTTTGGGATGTGGCATCTGTGTCAGGAGGACATCACAGTGTCTGGCTGTGTGCTGTATGTGCCACCTGTATGGCTTGAGGCAGAATTTCCACCTGGCTCCTTAGTAGGGGACAGATGGACCTTTGTCCCACCCACCGGCCCTGCCATATAGAGTTATGGCAGGACTTCCAGAGAGGAGGGCCTGCTCAGATTGCAGGCTGAGGCTGGGGAGTGTACTCAGGATCCAGGCCCTGTGGGTATAAATTTCAGTCTGGTTCCTGGGCAGGATTTCACTGGGTAGGGACATCCTCAGCTCCCACCCCTTCAGCCAAATTCTAGTTCTTCTGTTCCAGTTCTGCCCTACAATTTGCTCAGCGAGGCAGATAGGCAGGCAAGAAAAGGGAGAGCTGACACCCTTTCTCAGGACCATCCTTGAGTCAGGTGAGGCTGGGCCTGCGGCTGGGGCCCTGATGCAACACAGGCACTGCCTGGCTGAGGAGGCTGCTGTGCAGAAGGTGGAGTCCTTGGAGCAGGTGGTGGCCGCACGCTGCTCACCTTTGGTGATGCAGAGCAGAAGGCACTGGAAGAAGTTCCAATTGGCTGTGAGTCTCAACTGCTCAGTCTCTTGTTTGTTGAGGAATGAAGAATGCATTGCACAGTGAAGGAGGGAGAGAGAGAAGGACAGACAGCAATTGACAGAGAGAGGGCTAAGCAAGCAAACAGCAGGGGAGCCTGAGTCAGGAGGCCTGAATTCTGGGCTCAGCTGTCGCTGACTTGCAGCAGGTCGTGTGGCTTGTCACCCCCTCTCTTCAGGCCTCCAGGTGCCATTTGTCAGGCTGTGAGGGACCAGGGAAGGACTGGACTAGGCACCCTCTGAGGCCCCAAAAGTATTGACCTCGAATTGCACAAGAGACACGTTACCTTTCCTAGACTGGCTCTGGCAGTGTGAGTTTCTGCAACTCACAGGTATGACAAATAGCAAAAACCAAACTTTAGAAATTTCAAGTGTGTCTGGGGCTGGGGAGTGAGGGGGGCAGAGCTGTAGAACTGTTTGTCTATGACTCAAGCCTCTCAGGGGGAGAATACACGTTCTCTGAAGCAGAGCTGCCACTCAAATGGACCTCGGTGAGGCCCTGGCCCTGCCACCATCTCCACCCCTACACCCCTCTGCTCTGCCAACCTTCTCTGGATGGATCAGCAATGAAGCCACGGCCCAGAAAGGCTCAGGAACCTGTCTGCAGACACCCAGCAGTCTGGAGGCCAGTCTTAATATCGTCACCCCAAGTGGCAGGAAAGTGAAGGAAGGAGGAGGAGGGAAGAGCAGCCCACCTATTCGGTCCCCCTTGTGCCAACTTAGTGTTCACACCTTCCCAGACATCACTCTCTCCCATCTTCAAATCAGCCCAAATCCGGCTCTCAGACCATTTGCTGCCTGAGTCCCCATAGTCAACAGGTGTTAAGCTAGAATTTAGAACCCAGCTGCCAAATTCCTGCCAGTGCTCAAGGGTCCTGTCATGGTTGCAGCAGGTAGCCTCCTTGACAGCTGGGCTTTGTCACTCTGACTGGCGGTTTCCGGTCCCATGAAGCTTAGCTCCAGCCGCAACCTGAATAGCTTATGGGGGAGAGCTGGAGGGAAGGAGGTGGCTGGGGAGGCCTCAGGAGCACTGTGGGGTGATGTGCCATGGGGTTACACCTCTGTGTTCCTGTGTCCCCTCCCCTTCCCGTAGTAGAGGTAGCAGGCACTGGGTCCCAGTCAGGTCTGAGTCACGCCCTGGGCCCTTCAGTTTGGGCTGCTATTTTCTCCTGGGAGGGGATAGTAGAAGTTGCTGCCCAGCCTCCAGGTTCCAGGAGCTTCCAGGTAGACCCAGGGGACAGACTTGGAGGTAGAGAGGCTGTGAGAAGCAGAGTGACAGACACAGAGCAATAAAGAAAAAGGGAAAGCAGAGGACGGGGAAGACAGACCAGAGCCAGGGAGGCAGAACCAGAAAGAGAGAGCTAGTGACTGGGAAAGAGAAACAGATGCAGAATTGGAGAGACAGTGAGAAAGCAAGAGATAGAATAGAGGAAGGCCTAGAGGCAGGAAGACAAAGACAAAAGAGACAAAAAAACAAAAGCAAAGTCGAGGCCAGGCATGGTAGCACACACCTATAATCCCAGCTACTCAGGAGGCTGAGGCAGGAGGATCAAAATTTGAGGCTAGCCTGAACAACTTAATAAGACTCTGTCTCAAAAATTAAAATAACAACAACAAAAACCATAATAATAATGATAATAATAATAAAGGCTGGGGATGTCACTCGCCACTCTCTGGGTTTGGGTTTGATCCCCCACTCCAAAAAAAAAAAAAAAAAGCAAGAAAGACAGGGAAGAAACTGGAAAACTGACAGAAGGCAGAAAGCAGAAGGTGAAGGGCAAAGGACAGAGGGAGAGTAGGGCCAGCAGGGCCAGCAGGGCAAAGAGATGAGGCAGGGAGAGGTGCCAAAGCCAGATGCTGCTGGGAGCCAAGGGAGGGAGCCAGGTGGAGGTGGCACAGCTGTGGCTACACCCACCTCCCTGGTTGGCGTCTTCCTACCCTTTCTCATTAAAGGTGCACAGAGGAGAAACCACACTATTTGGGCTGAGTGGGCTGGAGACTTGGGACTCAGTTGGCTTGTCTGAAGGTAAGAGGGTGAACACTCTAGTAAGCCTATAACTGATTGGCACAACAGTTGGGAAGATTTGTCCACAAACATTGTTTCTCAAGGGCTCCTAGAATGATGTCAGAGCACATCCACAGCTGCCAGAGAAGACTCCAGAGCTGAGGTTGGGCCCTTTCCCTCTCTCCTTGGGTTCTCAGGATCCCTGGCCTTATGGACGATCCAGCATGGCTAGCCCGGGAGCTGGGCTAAGGAGTCACAGGGAAAAGGGCCCAAGAGCCTTGTGGGGCCCACCAGAGACCCAAGAATCTTTCCCAGACATTGCTCCTACCCCTCCCCACCCAGGCCCCTTTGTGTACCAGCCTCCCTTAGCCTCTGCTTTCTGTACTCACCGAACCTGCACCACCCTGACATGCTGTGTCCTTCAGGCCACCATTTGGTCATCGTTTCCAAGTTCCAATCCCCACCTCTCCAGGCATCTGAGTGAGTCTGACAAACCATGCCTGCTCTGCTTTCCCTCAGGCCTGGATCAGGCAGTGGCCACATGAAGGAACTCCCTCTCAGCCAGCACCCCTCCCTCAGGCCACCCAGCAACTTTGAAGCCAGTGGTTGCCTCTTCTCAACAGGGCCCTGCCAGGCAGGGCAATGCCTGCTCAGCCACCAGCCCACAGCCCGCAGTCCTGCCCTCTACCAGCTCCTCAGAGTAATTGGACTCCAAAGCCCCACAAGGCTCGGGGATTGCAGGCTAACAGGGGTGTGTGTGTGTGTGTGTGTGCACGCGTGTGTGCCCCCCAGGTCCTAGCAATAGTATGCTCCCAGAGAGCCATAGGTTTCCGCTGAAAAAGAAGCCCAGGAAGGTGACAATCTCCATCGTCAGAGGGTCTGAGGACCATACTTGACCTGGTTAGCTAGAACATCTGCTTCAACCCAAAGAAAAAATTTCTCTGTCAGCCAAAATGTCTCTCTCCGGAAGTTGTGGGATGTGAGAAGTCCAAGAACCATTTATTCACTGCCTGGGAGGGCAGCTAGACCAGAGTGTTCTTTGTGCCAGGGGAAAAGGGACAGGTCCCTCTCCTCCACCCTACTCTACCCTCCTGCCCTGCACAGGCTGGCATGGTGGCCCTCCCAGATGGTTAGGTCATTCAGGGGCAGCATGGAAAGAAGGATGTAAAGGGGCCTGGCAGTGACCTATGCCAGCCTCTCTCCAGAAGCTGAGATGTTCTCCCTGCTTTCCATCTCCTGCCACCTCATAGGCAAGCCCTTGGCTGGCATCTTTTTCCCCCATTTGAGCTGTAATCCAGTCACCAAATGAGGCCCATGCTGTGTGGTCACTCAGCCTAAACAAAACACTATTCCCATCCACTCTACCCATTTCCTACCATGGAGACTGAGTCCCAGTCAGTAGGAATGGCTAGGTCAAATCTTCCTGAGTAGAGCCACGGCTTTCCAAGGCCCCAAATGACCAAAGCCTTCAGTGTACTCAGTGTCATCGGCAGTAAGAAGTCCTGCTGTCCTGCCCCAGGACTCACTCAGCATGGCTCTCTTGAGGCCAGCTCTTTGTCTTTGTAGTATGTACCTGCACAGAGTTGCCCAGTGGCACCTGCTAGACAACCAGTCCACTTTCATTCTTTTAAAGAAGCAGTGTAATATTGAAAAAAAAAATTCAAGTTTGTCATCCCTGGGTTAAAATCTAAGACCTGCCATTTCCTAACTGTGTGATGTTAAAAAAGTCCTTTAACCCTCTGGGCCTCCACTTTCTCACCTACCAAAATGAGGCTAATTACTGGGGCCTGCCTACCTTGCCTACCCTACAAGCCCGAGGTTGGGGATGGATGTGAGCCAGGTACTCGTCCATTCAAAAAAGATTTATGCAGTACCTGCTAAGTGCCAGATACTGATCTGGGGCCTTGAGATGCCTTCTGCAATGAACAGAAGGGGCAGTGTCCCTGCCTTTGAGGAGTGTCCTTTGTAGATGGGGGAGACTGTCGATAAACAAGTACTTAATTTAACATCAAGTGGTGAGAAGTCCTACAAAGACAGGGATGAGCAAGGGGACAGAGCGATGGCAGCAGGGCTCTGCTCTGTTGGCTCCACCTTCCTGCCCAGCCAGGCATGCAGAGCTGCCCTCTCTAGCATCCACGTGGCTCCTTGTGCATGAGTGGCCCAGCAACACAGGCAAGCAGGACTGATCTGGAAACCCAGTGGCCTGGCCTATTTCCGTCCCAGGGCCCTGGAGCTGATCCAGTGCAGATCCCAGCCTCCCCTGCTTCCTCAGCTCCAAGTCACAAGTTGGGCAGAAACCCATCTCTGCTTTTCCCTGTAGCCAGTCTCCCCAGCCACCAGCTGGCAGCCCGCCTGGGCACCCCTTTGGGCCTGGCCCCCTCCTGTAGATACCTCCCCAGCCTCACAGCCATCTCCTACTCTAGGTAAAACTGAGGCTGCCACCCTCTTCCACCCACTAGTGAGAAGGCAGCAGCTCTGAAGCAGCTGGGGCTTCACTGAGCTGGTACTAATGCCATCTCCTGCAGCCTGACAGGAGAGCAGGGAGGAGAGAACTGGCCCTGGCTTCTTGCAGGCCCTGCAGAGCTCAGCCCCTCTTCCACCAGCCTCCTTGCCAGGGTGCCATAAGCCTGGCAGGGGGTGGGTCAGGGGGAGGATCAACAAGGGGAACAGAGGGATGGTGGGTGTCCTCACACTTCGAGGAAGGGTTTTCCCATGGGAGACCTGTACCCCTCGGGGCCTCCCCTCAACAGGTATGTCTTAGAACAGACTTTGTCACTCCTTTCTATTGTATTTGCATTGATGAATGAACTAGGTACAGATGAAAATTTGGAGAACTTTTTTGGAGTGCTGGGCACTGAACCCAGGGGCTTGTACATGCTAAGCAAGCACTCTACCATAGAGCTACATCCCCAGCCCTCAGATGAAATTTATGAGAATGTTTTTTTTTTTTTCTGTTTGCAAAAGTTAATCAGCGGCCAGTGAGATGGCTCAGCGGCATAAGCACCTGCCCAGCAAGCACAAGGGCCCGAGTTCGACTCCCGGAACCCACATACGAAAAAGGGGCCGGTGATATCGCTCAGCGGCACGGGCGCCTGCTGGCGCATGAGGTCCTGAGGTCAACCCCCGCTACCCACAAAAAAAAAAAAAAAAGTTAATCAGGCTCATGAGAGAAAACTTAGGAAGTACAGGAACATATAAGGAAGACAATACTACAGTTCCCATACCTGCTATCCTGATGTAATCCCTGTATACATTTTGGCTTATTCCTTGCTGTCATTTTTCCATGTCTGGCTCTGGTGCCCTGTAGACCTATCTAGACACTGACATACAGAGAGACATTGCAATATCTTTGAGAACATGTACACTAACAGTAGTGTCTTAGTTACTTTGCTCTTGTTGCTGAAACAAAATACTTGACGCCCAAAGTTAAAGGAGGAAAGGTTTATTATTTAGCTCATGGTTTGTAGAGGTTTCAGTCTATAATCAGCTGGCTCCAAGGCAGGGTGGCACATAGTAGAGGGGCAACAGTTCATGGCAGATGAAGGCATCAAAGGCAGAGAGAGAGAGAGAGAGAGAGAGAGAGAGAGAGAACGCCTCTTTCAGTCTCTTATATTGTATGTAGGCTACCTGCCCTAGGACAGGTGTAGCACTCACACCCTTAATCCCAGAACTGGACCTTGAATCAATCATAAATTCTACATTCAGCCACTTCAGCAAAAGCCTAAAACTGCATGAGGCTTTGGGGGGACATCTAGACACAAACCATAACAAGTAGCTAACGTTTAGTGTATGCCTGCTGTATACCAGACCCTGTTCACACATGCATTAATGGAAGTGTTGTTTCCAACAAACCAAGGATGCAAGGCCAATTACTAACATCACTTGACTTCTGAGGGGGAAAGGGATGTTGAATATCCAGCCCAAGGTCACACATGTAGCAAGTGGAAGACCTGGGAGATTAACCCAGACAATCTTCACTTCTGGAAACTGTTTTATGACAATACTAGACTGCTTTAACATTTTTTAATTATAAAATTATAGGTACAAAGGAGTCTATATAATATTCATGCCCAGTTTAAAGTAGAGCAATGAAGTGAGCATCTGGGATTTACCTCCCAGCCTAGGAAATAGAGCATCAGCATTCACGTGCTTCTCTTCTTTCTGCTTCACAAGCTATCAGGCACATGTCCCCGTGTCACTCCAAACTCTGAAATGATACAGCTCATTACTGTCTAATAATGAGGCTCCCTCCTCCTGGGCCATCCAGACCCACTGAGGGCTTTGCCTGCCAGGGACTCTTGATGAGGCGCTGGGGTGTGCTTCTCTGCCTGGCAGGATGGGCCCTGGGACACACAAAGGCTGGCTGGCTGGGATTGGTGTGTGGCCCTGTCTACTGCCTGACTCTCCTGGCATCAGGTACCATCAGCCACAAGCATGCCATTTCTCTTATTGGTGCCCATTGTCCCATCCTCCTGGCAGATGGGGGAGGACAGGAAGGAAGAGGAAGGAGGCAAAGACAGAAGGTGGCACAAGTTCACTTGGCCCCTGTGGTGGCACCCACACAACACTGACAGGTGATGGCCAGCTGGTTACCTTCTGGAGCATAACTGCATGGCCCAGTGTGGGGGGCTGTGCCCTTCAAACCTCAGTGCTAGGGACTAAGCACCCTCATCCCAATGGGCTATGCAGCATTCATTCATACTTTCCTTCAACATGCCATCACATGCCATGTCCAGGAACACGGTACCAGAAGAGACACATGCCATTGCTGCTCTCATAGAGGGTTGTATCTAGGGGGGTGGGTAGATATTCAATAGTTAATACCCAAATGATGATTTCATGGTAGTTGGCATGAATATGCAGAAGACAGACACAAGCTGCTAAGAGGGCATGTGACAGATTTGCGACCCAGTCAGGAGGTCAGGCCTGGGTTGGGAAGGGAGACCCCTAAGAACTTGGCCTGCCCCCATCCAGCATGTGATGGGGAAAGAGTGATGAAAAGGGCAGGCACAGCTCCTATTCACTTCAAGTTACTTTAAAGAGTCAGAATGTGCTGGCTGGCAGCCCTCGACCTGGCCCCAGCCAAACTGGGTGGCTTTTCCCTTTTCCCTCTTTTACAGGCACTGCTGGCAGGAAGGCTTAGGCCTGCTCATTTGCCATGTCCTACATCCAGTTGCAGAGAATTTGAATGACCCTGCTGGGCAGCCACCAAACATGAACTGCTCCTGTCAAATGTCACCTAATTAGGTACCCGGGTGCCAGGGCCTGCTCACACTCAGGCTCTCCTGTCAGCCCAGCCTATGTGGCCTGGAGCCTCACAGTCAGCTTCTGCCCTGTCTGGGGCCTCTTCCCTCCACTCTATACCCAAGTAAATGCTCCCACTCTGGGCAGAGGAGATTGGCCCTCCCCCCTGTTCCAGGAGATACTGGGGAAAGAGAGGTCAAAAGGGCAGTGTCCAGGGCCAGACCTGATTCACTTTCAGGTCCCCAAGTAGCAGAATGAGGCCTTTCCCTCCTTTCATCCATCCATCCATCCATCCCTCATGGAAAGCGCTGAGCACAGTGCCTGGCATAGAAGTAAACAATATCACGTAGTTATTAAGAAGACAGGCACCTGTATCAGGCGGCTGAGGTTTGAATTGTGGTTGTGCCACTTACCAGCTGTGTAGCCTTGGGCAAGTCACCTAACCATTCTAGTCACCACTGTCTCAGCTGTAAAATGAGGCTGATGGTGCTTGTATCTAGACCAGACGGTTGTTGGAAAGATTAAGCAGATTGTTTGCACAGTGCTCCAAATAGCAAAGAGCATTGAAGAGTAGACAGAAAAACTGGCTATTTCCAGAGCCGGAGGTAGAAGGCAGGTGTTTCTCTGAGCCCTGCCTCGGACAGCATCCCAAGCAGACCAGTGGTTCCCAAGTATGGAGGCTGAGAACAGTGGGTTTCTTTGCCTTGTTAGAGATTCATGGACTCTGCAGCTTTTGGAGCTGGGAAAATCCTCAGAAACCATCCAGCTCATGCACTGACACCCGCACCTCTGTCCAACAGACAAGAAATGGTGGCCCAAGGAACAGGCCGGACTGATGCAACTTCACACAGAGAATGAGTGACAGAGAAGGGACTGTGGCCTTGGCCTTTTAGCTTTAGTCCCTTTGGTACTGAATGGCAACTGGTGGCCATGTGACCCTGGGCCAGGGACTTTGCCTCCTAAGAGCCTCAGTTTCCTCATCTGTAAAATAGGAACGATACTATCCACCTCCTACAGTCGTTGGGAGGATGAGGTAGAACAGTGCCTCTTAAGTGCTCACCAGGGGGCCTGGCACCTAGGAACACATGCTTTTTGTCCTAATACCAGGGCCCTTTCAGTGTCCCAGGCTGCTGATGCTAGTGTCTAGGCAGTGCTCACTGTGCAGGCCAGGTTGACCCCGAGGACCCCAGAGCTGGCACTGTGCCCTTCGGTCTGGAGGTTGTTCTTACCCTCTAGTCTCAGGCCTGCTGGAAAGACAGCTTGACTGGCTCTGACTGGACTAGGAGAGGGGGCCTGGCTGACTGAGACCCACTCAGGTCCAAGGACAAAGGAGATTCCAGGCAGTGGTGTAAAAGTAGCCCCCATTGTCCCTGTGCTGGGGAAAGCGTGGCTTTCTCTGTGTTCTTCCTTATGCTGGGACTAGATGGAAACCCATCTGCCTCATGAGCCCTCTCTGGGGTCCCTTTGAGCCAGTGTCATTCCCCTCCCAGGCCAGGAGCAGCTCGAGTGACTGCATAAAAAGGCGGTCACAGGACGTGGCTCCTGCATTTCTCCACCTTGGCTGCACATTAGGAGCACCAGGTGACAAGCTTTCAAAATGCCAAAGCCTGGGCTCCATCACCCACCTGTGCTCTGGCCTGGGTCTGGGGCACAGACATCTGGAGAGGAAGTCAGTGTCTGTGTAGATACTGTATCAAGGGCAGAAGGAGATTCCAAGATGCTGTGGCTATGGTGCCCAGCCTCAAGAGGTCCCCAGGTAGTAGGCAGGTGAGACAAGTAAGACACCCATGCCCAGGCACTGGGATGTGTGCTCTGACAGACATGTAGAAGCATAATTTTAGCACCAATGTGTTTTGCCTGGGCTGCTTCACAGAGGAGGTGACATTTGAGCTTGACTCATCCATGCAGTCAATATTTAGGGACTATTTATTGAGCATCTACTATGTCCCAGGGATGGTTCCAGGTTTTGGAGGTACAGCAGTGACCAAGAGGAAGTCCATGCCCTCCCGGAACTTCCACTCTAGTGAAGACATCCTGTGGAATTTGGCAGGCAGGGAAGCAGAGGATAGGTATCCCAGGTCCATGAAGCTTCAAGAGCAAGTGGGTGGGAACAAGAAGGCATTATTTTTACACTGATGTTTTATGTGGCCAAAGCCTTGGTATCAAAAGTGAAAATGGTAAAAGATGAGATCTGGATATGGTCTAGATGCTGGGATTGGGTATATATAGGCCCTGTTCAGATTTATCCTGAGGAGGTTGGGGAGCCACTGGAAGGCTATGAATACAGCAGTGGTTTGTGACTGTAGAAGAAGCTGTGTCACTGCCTCATCCTAGGTGACTTTTGCTCTTGACCCCTCTCCAAGAGCTAGGCATGGTGGACATCTGTTGGGTGTCCTCTTCCATTCTTTGCATAGATATTAACTCATTTAATCCTCACAATTGCCTCTTATGTAAGCACAATCATTATCCCCATTTTACAGGTAGGGAAACTAAGGCTCAAGTGGCAGAACCAGGATTTGATCCCAGGAAGTTCACATTGTTAAGCACTATGCTGTACTGCTTTATGAAATACTTATTAACTTCAAGACTCACAGTCTTGAAGGGGAATTGTTGGGGGCATTGCCTCAATTTTTGTGCTTCCAGGAAGGTACGAACCGTCTAACTTTATTTTATTTATTTGTTTATTTGTTTGTTTGTTTGTTTGTTTGTGGTACTCGGGATTGAACCCAGGGCCCTTCACACTGAGCTACATCTGCAGTCCTTTCTTATTTTTATTTTTATTTTGAGACAGGGTGTCACTAAGTTTCCCAGGCTGCGCTCAAATGTGAGATCCTCCCGCCTCAGTCTCCAAGAGTGCTGGGAATTGGGGCATGCACCTGGCTATCCAACTTCATTTTGAACTTGGACTTTATCCTGTTGAGTGGGAAGATCCCCCACTGGTACAAGGCTGGCTGATCTTTTGGTAATTTTAGGCCCGGGCCAAATGAAATACTTCAGACTCCGACTATCTTGACAGTCCTGTCTAGCACCCCTACCCTCGATGACTTGTCCTTAAGCCCAGCACAGTTCTCAGCTCAAAGCAGGGTATTCAATAGAGAGTTGCAGGTTGAAGGAATAAATGAATGAATGAATAAAGGAATAGTGCTTTGAACCTGCCCTCTCAGTTGCTCTTGGGAGACAGTAGAGTGTAGTGACTAAGCATGGACTTTTGTGTCAGAAGAGCCTGGGTTCAAATCCTAGCTTGACCTATTACCAGCTAGGTGACGAACTCTGTACCTAGGTTCCTCCACCTGTCCCTCAGAACTGTTTGAAGGGTTAAGATATGATCTATGAAGCACTTAGGATGTCCCTGGCATGCAGGGAATTGCTTAATAACTGGGAGCTCATGTTGGCTTTCCAGAATCTTCTCTGAGAACCTAATAAATACTTGGAACTGTCTTCCAGAATAACACACCAAGCTGCCCAATTTTTCACATAAAATCAGGAATGTAGGGAACCTGTAAAGACTGAACCTCACATTTAGGACTTGGGCTCCAGGTATCCTCAAAAGAATGATGTTGGGGAACAAGGTGGTGCTTGGCCTCCCTTCCACTTCCCCCTTTTCCCCAGACTTCCTCACTGGTAGTAGGCACTTTGAGAAGGAGCATTAGGGACAAGGGATGGGGTCCCTTGCCGCAACCCACCACGGTCATTGCCATTTTGAAACTGTCTGGCTCCTCCACCCTCTCTGTCCCTCCTTCCAGATGCTAGCAACCAGGTAGGTGAGGCGGGAGATGCTACTGGATTTAGGCCAGTTTGGACAGCGGGGAGAGGACAGGAATCAGGGGACAGAAAGAGGTGCCAGCTGTTGAACAGCCACTCAGTCGGGCACAGGCAGGGGCCTCATGACAGTCTTTTCCTTCACTGTGGACCTCAGACTGCGTGTGTCCCAGGAGATCTTAGCCCTTTTTGCAGGTGAGGGAGCAGACTGAGTGGGAAGCAAGTGTGAGGTCAGCAGCCGAGGAGCGGCTGAGCTGGAAATGGACCCCAAGCCTGTCTCACTCCATTGCCCTTTCCCTTTCCTTCCCACCAGGCCGCCTGAGCTCGGCCTTGTCCTATTGCTGACATCTGTGAGAAAAGGCCTCCAGCACCAGGCCTGACCCCCCACCTCCTGTCCCATTCAGGCTTCAGGCAGCACTGGGAGCAGCAGCCACCCATCCGGAGGGGGCAGTGAAGACGCAGCTGAGTTTACAAAGCGCAAAAGATGGCTCCAGCTGCACAGGAAACTCAGTAACCCTGATTGTGTTTATTCTTTCTCTTCCCTGCCTCCTGCTCGCTTCCTCCCACCTCCTTCTCCTCTTTCTTCCTGCCTCCCTATCTGCCTTTCCACCTTCTCTCTTCTCTCCAGTCCGCCTATTGCTGGCTGCTCTCTACCCTCACCTGCTCAGTTCCCAGCCCCAGCCCTGCTCCAGCCCAGCCAGCTGGCTCTCCATGGCCTCTTTCTCCCCTCTGAAGACCAGGGCTGCTCAAGTGCCATGCAAAAAACCTCCCTCCCTCTAGAGGCAGCCTTAGAGACCAGCTGGCCCTACCCTACCCTCCCTTTTATCTAAGTGGGGAAACTGAGGCCCAGAGAGGGGATGGAAGGGTGGTCAAACAGCTATAACAGAGCCAGAAATAGAATTCCAGGTGCCCAAAGCAAGATCTCAGAGGCATCAGTGGCATGAGATCGTGGGTGCTGGAGGAAGTGGCAGGGGATTGCAGCCTCTGGGCCATGCCTCCAAACATAAGGTATGGCACAGACTGACGCCCACTTCACTCCCTCTATTCCTTGAAAATACTACAACTAGAGGCTATCAGAGGCCACAGGACCCACTGAGGTCATGTAGTTCAACCCCTTGTGGTCCAGAGAGAGAAACAGAGGAACATTTCCAGGAAGGTCTTCCACTCTAAGCCACATAGCCCCAGGGCAGGCCTGGGAGTACTCAGATGGGGCTGAGTAACAGGAGGAATAGGAAGGCTTCCTGTTTGACCCGGAACTATTTCCTGTCAGCATACTTTCTGAGCAAATGGAAATGGGTGAACAAATTGGCTAGGATATCTCTTTCCCCAGAGATCTCAGCAAAAGAGGAGAGACTAGCCAAGGCTAGTCTGTGGCCACAGTACACAGAGGCAGGGGGACAGATAGGATACTCGCTAAGAAGCCCTTCAAGATCCTTGTCCCTTGTTAGTAGCATTGCATGTGTTTTGTGAGTAGGGTGCTTACTGCCTTTAGGATGGAGGCTGGGGACAAGGCGGCAGGAGGAGAAGGGGCCTTTGCTCAACTCAAAAGAATCTCCATTAACCCAACTTGACACGTTGGTATTAGCTTTTCCTATGCTAAATTACACAAGGATAAACTTGGGGCTGGGAGAGAAACCACACCAATTAGTGTCAGTTCCAGACCCACTACACCATGACCAGGGGTGGTAGCAGGGGCAGGAGCAGGCGTTGAGGGAGTCTGTCCCCTCATGTTTCTTCCTCAGAGAGTTTATTCACCTGGCTTTCCACATAGGGCCACAAAGTGGAGGCTCACGTTCTCTGCCGAATCCACATGAGCCTTCTGCAAGCCTGAAAAGGGGTGGCAGGAGTAGAGAGCCTTCCCTAGAACCCTGGAATTGGGAGGATTAGAAGATCTGGGAGCAGAGAGGAAATCATCATTCAGTCCATCAGTGAAGAATAAAATCAAATAGGAACCTTAATAAAACTGCCTGGCTCTCACTTTATTGCCAGAATCCATTCCCACCCACCAGTCATTGGGCCCTGTGGTCTCTGACAGGCTGGTACACCAAGGGCAGCAGGACAAGGGGTAGGAAGAGTTGGGAGTCTCAACTAGGGTTCTGCTCCAGGATGAGGGAAAGAGACTGGCCCTCACCAGACACTGCTGGTCTTCTGGGAATTTGCCAGGCACCATGCTCTACTTCTCTCATCGAAACCCCACAACACCCCTCTACAGTTGGGATCATTGGTCCCACTTTGCTGATGAGGGAACTGTGGCTCAGAGAGGTTGAATAGCATGACAAAGGCCACAGAGCTGCTAAGAAATGGTAGAGCCCAATTATTGGACAATATTCCTCAGGCTTCCACCATACCCTACAGCATCTGATGGTGTCTTTGGGACAGCACCAATGAGAAGCAAGAAACAAAGGTAGCATCCCTTCCTGGTCACAGATCAGTGCTGGGGACCCCAGGCCTTGACCTAATCCATGCATCCCTTGCTGCCCCTCTCCCTACATCTCAGTCCCTGGGAAGCACCCTTTCTCCCTCTTGTTGGGTATAGACACATGTAGATCTGTATATGTCCTAAGCCTTGGCCCAGGAAGAAACATGGCCTCTGACTCAGACACAGAAGCAAGCTGGAAGTGTAGACACAGCCTAGTGTTTCAGCCAGTTAGGGTTCAAATTCTAGCTTAATGCATTGCCAGTGAAACCTTAGGCAAGTTGCTTAATTCCTGTCTTAGTTTTATACCTTATAAAATTGAGGCAATTGTAGCACCTTCCCTATAGAGTAGTTATGAGCATTACATGGGTAAAGACTTGCAACATGCTTAGAACAAGGTCTGGCACACAGGAAGTGTCATGTAAATACAGCAGTACCTCAGTTAACGAATTTAATTCTTTCCATGATTCTGGTTGCAAACTGAATTGGACAAGAACCTATTCAAATTTCTCCATAAGGTCAACATTGTACCTAACCATTGAATTTGATTTGGTTCTCGTTCAATTCGGTTTGCAACCAGAATCATAGGAAGAATTAAGTTTGCGAACAAAGGTACCACTGTAAGTATTGGCTCTCATCACTGTTCAGTTTCACAAGGAACACTTCCAACAAGAAAAAGTGCACAGAAAGCCATGTGTGGTGGTACAAGCCTGTCAACCCAGCACTCAGGAGTCAGGCAGGATGATGGCAAGTTAGCCTGAGCTACATAGTAAGACACTGTCTCCAAAAAAAATGCCCCAGTAGGCCTCAGGGGACCTATTGTAATGGTGCAACAAGTATTGATATTATCCACTAGCAAGAATTATGGCGGCCACTTTAATGATACAACATGGACTCTTGGCCAGGGCAGTCCTAGCAAAATCTACATCACCCATTCCTACAGAACAATTGGTAATTATGAGGTCAAACCATATGAAGTTGGCAGTACTTGATTATTGTTAACCTACAAAAATGGCAATTTCATGTGGTTGGACTTCTCAGCAGAGCCCATTTGGTAGTATGTCATGGCTGGTTCAGCCTCCACGCATTTCTTACTTCTGATAAGGGAGCATGCCAAGCATATTTGATACATTTCTATAAAGAGTGAATAGTTGGTTTCTTGCAGGTGCTAGATGCTTCTAAAGAGTTTAGGAAGTGTACTTTCTTTGAGAAGTTGAAAGTTTCCTCCTGGAACCAATTGCATTATGAGAGCCAACAGGGGCTTTCAGCAAATATATATCTATATATATAGATATATAGATATATAGATAGGTAGATAGATATATAGATAGCTAGTTATATAGATAGATATATAGATATATAGATAGATGATAGATAGATATTCTTTCAGGTGTCTGGGTGTCTGGAGGTGGGTGCCGAGTAATTAACAACATCAATGGCTTCACTCACTGGAGATGCTAAAAGGCATCAGGAGCCCCTGGAGATGGTGTTTGGGACACTGGGACCCTGCCCAAGCTTGTGGAAATGGAGTGAAAGAAGACCACTATCATCTCTGCTCTTCGATGGCTCCAGATTTGCAGAAAACGGCTCAAAGCAGAAGTCTGTGTCCTTGTGTGGGGTGTGTATGCATCTTCCTCTTTACTCCATACCTTGCTACTATTTCTTTTTTAGTTTATTTTTTATTAATTATTATTTTAGTTGTACATATTTATGGGATATAGTGTGATAATTCAAAACATGTATACCACATGTAATGATCAAATCAGGGCATCCCCTTTCTAATGCTATCGATGGCATTCTCTGATCCCTGTGGACCTCAGTTTCTCCTCTGTGAGCTCCATGAAGTTACGAACCACATCTGGCTTGTCATCACTGAATCTCCAGCATTTAGCACATTTCTGGGCACAAAGTAAGCACCCAATAAATGTTTTCTGAACAAAGTAATTAGTGAAAAAATTAAGTAAATGGATTCTATCTTGCCTGGCAGTTATGATTTTTAGGAGGAAATAATGAAGTCCTATGAAAATCCTTTCCAAGAACTTGACGTGCTATACAAATGCCTGGGGATGTCACAGTCTTGTGGCCATGACTGTGGTCAAAGCTCCCAAAAGCAGTTGAGCCCTGAGTTCTCCGAATGATAAAAGCCACAGACAAAGAGAAAGCCAAGGGGGTAGGACACGGCCACTTCGGAGTCCAGAAAAGGAATCCATTCCAAGGTCAGTAGCTCCACTAAGGGGTGACCAAAAAAATTGGTTTTATCTGCAGCAAGAGGGATTTAGGTCAGACCTTCTGGACTCTGTGAAGAGGTGAGGGAGAGCGGAGATACCTTCCCTAGATATCTTTTAAGGCAGAAAGCTTTGACTCTCATCATAACTCCCAGATACTCACTAGCAGTGGGGCCTTGGGCTAATCTCTTTGCTTCTCTGGGCCTCAGTTTCCCCATCTGTAGCAGGAGATGGGAAACAGTGGTAAACTTCTGTCTATGGTTCCTTCCAGCTCTTAAAATCTGGAATTCTGTCTGGAGGTTGGGCCAAACTGGCATAACTTCAGAAGGCTCCAGAAGGTCATAAAAGTGGTGGGATCACTGGGGATGGAGAATCCTGCAGAGAAGCCCCACCTCCAGCCCTCCACCTCCTGCCCTTTTAACTGCTGCAACCACAAGCCTCCTCTGCTCTCTCTGGTTTGGTTTCTCCTCCCCAAGCCCCCACAGCCCTGTCTGGAGGCCCTATTCTCTGACCAGCTTTGTTTGCTTTTAATAAAGTTAATCGCACTCCTAATTTGTATGTAATGAAAAGATAAAAGGGAGACATGGGGGAGAACCTTCCATTGAAGTGGGAGCAGTGCCGGTCCAGGCCACCAGCTGCCTCCCCACCTCCGCCTTCACCACTGCCTTGTCCATTCCCACTTTTGCGCAGAAGCTACCATCTGGGGCCCAGCCCAGCCCAGCTGTCCCTGCACTCCCCCATGGACGCTTCCTGGATCTGCTTGTTCTGCTCTCCACCTTGCCTTTGATAGAGGACAAAGATCACCCTGCCTAAGTCCTAACAGCACCCAGAGTCCAAATGTGGATTTGTGGGACTCCATACACCCAAGCTGCTCAGTTCCTTGAAGGCAAGGGCTGGCCTTTGGCTGGGCACACAGCAAGAGGCAGCAAAACTCACTGCATCCATTCTTGACCCGCCAAGTCTCCACCTGCTTTCTGGGAATACCTTGGATTCTTCGATAAGGACAAAGGAGAACATACTGGGGGGTGTGGTGCTGATTTGATTGTATTTATCTGTGAATTGATGCTTCTATCTTTCCCACCCACTCAGCCATCTCTCATTCTCTGACATGCTTTCTCTCATAAGTCTCACTCAACTGGTTGGTCACCACCTGCATGTGGCCTTGGGACAGGCCGCTCCTTTTGCCTCCCTTTTGATCTCAGAAGCAGGTAGAGAGTTTGGTGTTAGGTGGAGAGATGGCCAATCATAAGATGAGTGGTGCTTAAATCTCAGTGTGCTGGAGAAGGTGGGAGAGCTGCTCCCAGGAGGCCCAGCTCCCAGAATAGATCCCTCATTGGGCCCTCATTCTCCTCCTGTATGCTCCTACCCCCAAAGACAGCTTCCATGGGGGGTGCACTTATGGGGAGGAGAAGGGAGAGGGACCCAAGACTCCCCGTGAGGACTGCTCCACGATGTTATTCACTGAGGACCAGAGCCAGCAGGGGCCACCTCCCTCTCCAGCTCTTGTTTCAGAGGCCTCTGTTCCAGACCCTTAGCTGTCCCCAGTAGGACAGAAGTGAGGCTGATGGGGGTTGGGGGTAGTTCAGTGCTCAGGAAAGAAGGAAGTCTGCAGGACACGCAGCCCTTCGTCTGCCCTCCCAGGGCTAGGTCAGGCAGGGCACAGGCTGGGCTCCAGACCCAGATGGGGGTATGGAGAAAGCAGACCCGCTGTAGGGGGCTCCCAGCATGGCACGCCTGAGCAGCAATCTGGAAGCTATTGGGCTGGTGCGTTTCTGCGATCCACCGCAAATGCCATGCCCAGTTCATTTCCTCTAAGGAAACACAACCTCAGGGGATAATTAGAGCTTCTTTGCGTACACAATCCCATATTGTTTATCCAACACAAATTAAAAAACGTGGGCCCTGAGAACATGGAGTGAGAGATAAAGGAACCTCCTCCTCCTCCCCCACCTCTTCCCCTCCTGCTCACTCCTCCTTTCCAGCTGGATTTCATTACCCCGCCTGGCCAGGCCAGGCCCCAGCCCCAACCCCAGCCTCACCCCACCTGATTGGCTCCTGCTCCTTTACACAGTCTTTATGGGCCCCTAGACTAAGACCCTCAAAGTCAGGACCTGGGACCCTCCTCAGCCTTCCCTCCGTGTCTGTCCGCCTATTGCTCGGTAGGAAAAGGTAGCTCTGGAGTGTTCATCTCTGGCCAAAGAATGCTTGACAAAGAGTGACCATTTATCCCTGTGTCCTCTCAAGGACCCTCCCACCCAGGAACATGGGAAATATCAGCCCACAAATACAACTCACACCCAGGACCAGAGGCAGGGCCTGTGCCCTGCGAGTTGCTGGGAAGGAAGGCCTGGTGCTCTTGGCCCTGGCCTTGGCCTTGGTTCCCTTCCACTGCCCAGCTGTGCTCCACCCAGACAACAGGGAGCCCAGTCAGTCTGGCCTGGGGGCTCCCTCCACAAAGCCCGGCCCCTCTCCCTACAGGGTTCAGCCCAACAAAGAAGGATTCTCAGCGGGGCGACTAGGGGTGGGAGGAAGGAGGGTTGTGGGTGGAAAATAGCTTTGGAACCCAAAGTTGGCCATCTCCATGAAAGCCCTATTATTGCTCCAGTAGCTAAACGTCTTGCTCAGCCTGGCCAATTCAGCTCCCCTCACTTCCCTGTTTCCCCCTAGGAATAACTCCACATTCCAGCCCTTCACAGCCAGCCCTTTTCAACCATGGTGAGGTGGGCGGAGGCGGGCATGCAGGGAGGGCCGAGGCGGGGAAGGCCTGCCCATGGGAAAGCATCTCTCTGAGCCTTAACTGCTTAGAGCACCAATGGCCCCACAGAAGCTAGTTCCTTGTCAGGTTTAACCTCCCTTTTCTCTGGTATCACAGCCCACTTCTCAGAGATTTGGTGGGTTTTTTGGGTTTTTTGGTGGGGGTTGGGGGCTGCCTGGGTTTTCCTTGAGGACTAAGAAGGCATCCCACTGGCCACAAAGCAGTGTGGCTTTTCTGTCTCCTGCAGCCAGAGGCCAGCAAGGGCAGGTCTCTGTTCCGGTATACTGATCTGCTGAACCCAACACTGAAAAGGCAAGAAGACTGGGAGGAGAAAAGGACTCTCTCCTGTCCAGTCCCTCGGGCCCTCCCATGGGCCTCCAGCAGGAAGCTGACCAGTGGGGTAAATAGAGAGTTTGACTTGAGGTAGCGTTTTCTCTGGATGAAGTGAAGAGGAAGTTGTGTGAGCTGAGAACACATTCCCCTGTCTGGTCTGTTCTTTCAGCTCTCTTGGTATTTTTTTTTTTTCTTTTGGTTTGTCTCTGAGCTGGAAAGAACATGTGCTTGGCAGATTTTTTATTAACTCCGTAGTGGTCTCTCTCTCTCTCTACTTCTCTCTGTGTGTCTGTCTCCCTCTCTCCTTTTCGCTTGCTTGACAGAATTTAGATTAGACAAAACATGAGCTCATTTCTGCCTGAGAAAGAAAGAACACCACCCCCCTCCCCTGCTTCCCAGCCTCACCCACCTCTGCTCCAGGTGGGGGAAGGGCAGGCCTGCAGTGCTCCCCAGACAGCATCTCTGCGCCCTGCTCTGCGCTGGAACCCAGCTCGGGAAGGCACACAGTCCCTCCAGTCTTGTGGCCCATGGTCTTGCTGGAAGTAGAAAGGGGAATGGATCTGAAAGGGAAATGCCTGCAGTCCTGAGGGTAGGTAAGCAAGGTGAGCCCTGCCAGGGTTCGCCAGGCCTGGGCAGCATCTGTACACAGCACCCAGGCCCCAGGCCCTAAGGCCACCTGGAATTCTCTCACCCTCACAGTCCTGTTTTTTCGCTTTCATAGATATTCCTGGACAGTTGTCACCAAGCCCCATCGCCAGGCGACCTCTGGCCCTTGCAGTGGATCACCTCCTGAAACTGCTAACCAAATCACTGAATCTCCTTATTTCTCTCTTCACGGATTATCAGGCATATGGGATCATTGGGCTTATGAGATTGGCCATGGGAGGTTGGGCTGAGTTGGAATCCCTCAGATCATCACTCACTTGTCAGGTATCTGTCTAATCATTATACACACACACACTGAGTCTCAGTTTCCTGTCTGTAAATTGGGGATAATAAAATCTACATTATAAATTATCATGAGATAGCTGGGCTTCATGGTGCGTGCCTGTAATTCCAGCATTCCAGGAGGCTGACACAAGAGAATAGAAAATTCAAGCCCAGTGTGGGCAATTTAGCAACTTAGCAAGACCTTGTTTCAAAATAAAAAAGAGCTGAGGAGATGTAGCTCAGTGTGAAGGCCCTGGGTTCAATCCCTAGTACTGTCAAAAGAAGGAGAAGGAGAGGAAGAAGAGGGTGAAGAAGAAGAAAAGGAGATAGAGAATTGTCATGAGGTTTAAATGACACTGAAATCCATTTTGACCTCTTGAAATAGGTGAAAGGGTAAAAGCAACTAGCAGACTTCCTGATACTTACAAGTGCAATACCTGAAGGGATAACTTCTTCCACAGTCTCCTTTCCTGCCCCTCCCTCCCTCCTGACAGAAAATAGAGGTGGAATGGCAGCAGGAAGGATGGTGCTTAGACGTAAGAACTTCCTGGGGTGCAGTGATTAGGACCGGAAAGAAGTGCCCACTGGAATGTGTAGACATGCCTTCCAGCATACTACGGAGGAGAGCTACCCACCCTGGAAACCGGAAGATGGCTGTCACCCACAGGGGAAGGCCCATGATTGTGGTAGGACAGCGCCCTGGGTTTATTTCTACCATTCCCTGTGTAGCCCTGGGCAGGTCACTCCCCTCTGGGAGCTGCATTAAGTCCCTCATCCCCAAAGGGAAGACACCCTCCTCTCAAAGTGGTTGTAAAATACCTTTATGGGCTTCTGTGGCTGCTCCAACAGGCCTTCCTTGTCATTCCACAGTGCTGGGGAGGAAGGCCAGAGGGGCTTGCTGGGGCTGCCCTGGTTGCTGGGGCCACTGGGCCCTCATGGACTTTCGTGGTCATCCTGGCAGGTACCTGTCCAGCCCAGTGAGAGCTCCCAGCCTGGGCTCCAGGCTGGTGGGCCCCTCTGAGTCAATGGGCTCCCCCAGCCCTCACAGCCGCCCCCTCCCTCTCTGATGCCCGCCTGTGAGCTGTCCCTTAGCCAAGCAGGGCAGCACTGCTCTTCTAATCTTGTTTTATAAATTAATCCCTCTCTTCCCTTAATCATTTTCATTGCCTGCCTCTGAACCCACTCCAATCCATCTACTGCTCCAGCAACTTCTCCCGCTTTTCATCCCCTTCTCCTCCCTCAGGCTGCCCCTCCGGCTGCAGCTGCAGAGAGAGGCCCCGACGTCTGCTGCTACCTCCATCACCAAATTCCCATGCCCAGGTGAGAGGGCCAGCTTCCAGGGCCATGCAGGTCTGGCCTCCTTTCCCATGGGCTCCTCAGAGCCAGCAAGTAAGGTAGGAGCCTGTGGGAGCACAGTAATCCCAGGAAAGTCCCTCTCCTCCTCTGGGCCTTGTTCTCTCCAGCTGTAGCACGGAGCACTGGCTGGGGTGCAGATGTGAAGGCAACAGCTTGATTCAGGGATGGGCATATTTAGGTCACTCTGTTTGCATCAGAAGAGGACAGAGCTCCCTAATCAGCCTTCCCCTTGGCCTCTCTGTCCTCTTCTCTCATGGCCCCCACCCCCACAGCCCCAGAACAGCACAGCCTGCTGGCCACAGGCCCCAGAGCCCACTCTGGCCACAAGCAAAAGCTTCATTTCCCAGGCTGCTGACAGCTTCCTTCAGGGAAGCTAGGGAGTCCCTTGCCACAGGAAGAATATGAGGAATGAAACAGTGGCAGACAGGGGCTCCAGGTGGTAGTGGGTGAGGCCTTTGGGCACCAAGTTCAAAGGCACAGCTGAGGCACTGGAGATCTCCCTCCACGTCACCTTCTAGACACTCTCTGAAAAACAACCCCTCTGCCCAGCTGTGTGGGCTTCAGGAGGATACAGCATGCTTGACTTTATGCAGCACCCACTTTGAACTTTCTCAGCTGTGTAAGCCCCACTGAGAGGATCTCATCTCCAGAACCGGTCCAATTGCCTCTGTCATGCCAGTGTTGGTGGAGTCAGCAGCAAGGAACCTGTTGGATGTGATGCCCACCACACAGAGCTTACTGTTTAGAAAGTGGACCAGGCAGATTTTGAACCCTAATCTGTCTAATGCCAATGCCTGGGCTTACAACCAGTACTGTGAGATATTCCATTTTTCAGGCAAAGAAAAAAAAACTCAGCCGGGTGTGGTAGTGCATGCCTGTAATCTCATTACTCTGGGAGGCTGAGGCAGGAATATTGCAAGTTCAAGTCCAGCCTGGGCAACTGAGCCACTTAGTGAAACCCTATCTTGAAATAAAGAAATATAAAAAGGCTGAGGAAGGACCTGGGTTCAATCCCCAGTACTGAGAAAGAGAGAGAGAGAGAGAGAAAAGAAAGAAAGAAAGAAAGAAAGAAAGAAAGAAAGAAAGAAAGAAAGAAAGAAAGAAAGGGGCCCGTGAGATGGCTCCGCGGCATAAGCGCCTGCTTGGCAAGCGTGAGGGCCCGAGTTCGACTCCCAGAACCCACATACAAGAAAAGGGCCGGTGATATCGCTCAGCGGCACGGGTGCCTGCTGGCGCGTGAGGTCCTGAGGTCGACCCCAGTACCCACAAAAAAAAAAAAAGAAAGAAAGAAAGGAAGGAAGGAAGGAAGGAAGAGAAAGAAAGAAAGGAGAGAAATCAAATCATCCTAGTTATAGGACAAAGGAGGTGGCTGACAGTGACAGTGACCTAGAGGGTTCTCAGCCCTTTAGTTGCTAAGGATCTACAGGAACAGAGAACTCCTCCCAGGACATGGCAAGGACAGAAATGGAGCAGTGGGGGCACAACAGAGCCAGGCACATCAGCAGGAGGGGGCAAGGCTTCATGAGCTAGGACTTTTAAGCTGGCTCTTAAAGGATACATAGGAGTTGGCTGAACTGACAGGGGAGGAAATGGCAACCTGTTCAAAAGGACACTTGAGTAAGTGCCAGAGCTAGTGCCAGAAGCTCTGTGACTGTGGGACCCACCTTCCCTCTTGTCAGCCCCATGCAGCCCCCTGCACTGGAGGGAAGCAGAAGTTCAAAGAGCCTAGGCTCTTCTTTCTGCTTTGCTCTTTACCAATTATATGGCCTTTCATAAAGACTTCATCACCTGGAGGGAGTCTCCCATTATGCAATGGAGATGCCGGGTGGGATCATAGGTAGCTATCAGTGTTGTTTTCATTATATTCATGGAAACCATCCTCTCAGAATGGTCCACACTGCAGCATGCCTATCCCATCCTGCCTTGCTCTGCCTGCCCTTCCCCCTCCAAGTTTCCCACTTGCCCTCCATTGCCCCACCTCCACCCCTGCCTATGCTGAGACAGAGGCAGACTCAGACTAGCCAGCTCTGGAGGAAGTGTGAAAGTTCAGGCCCTAGCAGGCTCCTGGCAGACTTTAGGGTGATTGGCATCCTTCCTGCTAGTTCTCCACCACTTTCAGGGAAAGCAAGGTGGAATGGGAAGATTTTCCTTTCTTGTTGCAGTTTGGATGGATTTTGCAGCAAAGATTTCATGACCTGGGCTTAGCCACCTCAGAGGAGGGGAAGAGAGAGTGATTTAGAAGGACAGAGTGGATCTAGGAATACTCTCCACCTCCACCCCCCACACGCACAATTTACTCTAGACCTCTACCACTGACCCCCAAAGGTAACCCTGCCTGAGCTCACAGGACTGCTGGGGCCTGGCCTCCCCGAGCCTCTCCCAGGCCAGGGAGGCTGGAGAGGTCAGTGAGGGAGGTGGGGGGCAGAAGTCCTGCCTGGTTCTGATTTCCCTGGCTAGGGCTTGGAACCAGAGCCTGCTCTGTCTTCAATCCCTACCCCCAGAGCAATGCTTCTCTGCTTTCGGGAGCGGCCCATAACCGCAAACACATTTGCTAATGCAGCTAGCCTGCCCGCCCTGGGACAGCTGGCTGGGCCGGGTGCCTGGGGCCAGGCCAGGCAAAGGGTAGGGGGCCTGGCTGGGAAAGGGGCCTGAGGCTCCTCCTCTGCTACTCAGCTGCCTGCACAACACTGGTTGCTGCCTTGCTGGCTCCATAGCCCCTCTACTCTGACTCCTTTGAGGGCTAAAAAGCATGGCAGAGAAACTGATAAAGGGCAAGGGCTACATGGCTGACTGTACAGTGTCCACCCAAGGACAGCATGGCTAGATGTGCTCTTTGGCTAAGAGGATACTTGACCTGTTTGGGCTAAGGGGAGGTTTTGATGTAAACCATCCCACATAGCATCTCCCTCTGAGAAGAGCCACTATAAAAAATGGAAAATCTAGCCAGGCATGGTGGTACACACCTGCAGTCCCAGCTACTTGGTAGGCTGAGTCAGGAGGATCACAAATTTGAACTCAGCCTGGGCAACCTAGTGAGACCCTGTCTGAAAATAAAATTTAAAAAGGGCTGGAGGTGTAGCTCAACACTTCCTGGGCTCAATCTCTAGTATGAAAGAGAAGGAGGAGGAGGTGGAGGAGGAGGAGAGGGGGGAGGAGGAGGAAGGGGAAGGGAAGAGAGAGGAGAGGGGAAGGAGGGGGGAGGGGAGGGGAAGGAGGAGGGGGAAGAAGGGACAATCTAGGGCCTGGGGAGGGCTGAAGGTTTAGGGGTTGCCCTGGAAGGCAGAAGCAGAGAGAGGCTAGGACTTCCCATCTCTGCCGCTATGTGACTCGAGTAAACATTTTTTCTCTCTGACCCTCGGTTTCTCCAGCTTGCCCTGATTACCTCACAGATTTGTGATATGGGAATGGATAGGCAATGCCTTGTGAATTGTAAAGTGTTATATCCATGAGAATGATCATTCTACAAGATTGTAAGCTCTGGTAGAGAAGGAATCATAGCTGAGCTAACCTCTGTATTCTCTGTGATCCAAACATTGAATGCCAAGTGACCGAGAGACACAAGTCAGCCCCAAGTTCACACAGCCTCTGAGAACCAATAGTGAGTCCTGGGGTCCCTAAATCCTGGAGCTGGAGCTGTGACTGGAGCCCTCTTCCAACCTGACATCAATCCCAAGGCCCCAGCTTCACTCAGCTGCCCTCATCCACCCTCCCCCCACTCCTCCATCACATACAAGGCATGCAGCTCAGCTTCCCCCTGCCAAGACACCCCCCAACCCGGCCCCGCAGCCCCTCTCCAAAGACAGGGGCCTTTCTCTGCCACGTTCCTGGAGGCTTTTCCACTTAACAGGGCCTTGAAATCCATTTGCCGCAGACTGTGAACTTCCTCTCCATGCGCCTGCCCGCTGGCCCTTTTTGAGCCTGACCCCCCTTCCTACCCCCATACTGGCGTCCGCCAGCCCGTGGCCCAACAGCTGTTACCCTGATCTCCCCCTCCCCAGGACTCTGGAGCCAAGCAGGGGCCACCTGGAGGAGGTATATGGGCCCCAGAAGCAGCAACAGCTTGGACTAAGAGGGAGAGCTGAGAGCCTGCTGCCCCTTCTCCCAGCCCACCGGACACAGAGGCTACCTCCTTCAAACTCCAAAGCCACCAAGGCATTCTCCCTAGGTCACACCATCATTTCTCATGGCCCTTATGGTCCTCAGGGCCCTTGGCCATGCTGCTGGTAGAGATGTAGGACAGTGGCTTGATTATCCTCCTGGCATAGCTATGAAAGCATATGGTCTGGGTTCCAGTCCTGCCCCAGCTAGAATTTGCTACCTTAGGCCAGTCTGGTCCCCTCCTTGGATTTCTGGGTCCCTCAGGCTCTTCCCCACACAGCCTTGACATTTACCTATTTCCTGAATTAAACCTTGCCCTCTGCTTTCCTGGGATGGTCCATTCTAGGTCTTATGCCTTTCTTCCTAGAGTCTGAAACACTTTCATGTTCTGCTACAAATTTTATCCTTCATCCCACAGGTCCTCTGATGGTGGAAAAATGGAAGGTCACCACTGGCCACTGAGCACCTACCATGACCACTGTCATATCTTCTACCTCATTCTGGTATTATCTCTATGGTACAGGCTGAGGATACCGAGGCTCAAAAAGTAGAAGTGATTCATAGTCCCAGCAGGGAAATGGAGCCACACCTTGAACCTGGGTAGTTGGGAGTCCCCCATCCTGGTCAGGTTTAAGACCATGAAGCGCTCTGCTGACACAGAGGCAGCTTGTGACCCTGTTTGACCTGAGGCTCCATCTTGGCTCTCTTTTCTTAAAATTATATTATCCTAATGCTAAAGTGAGAAGGAAAAGTATGCCCCAAGGAGAAAGTACTTGGAGGAGAGGGGAAAGGCCTCTTGGGCCTCAAGTCCCCCAACCCAACTAAGTACCCAATAGATATTGGCCACTGGTAGCCACTTTCATACACCTTCCCTTATTTAAATACAACAACCCTTTGGCTTAGCAGCTATCTAGGCCTTTTTACAGATTGGGAGACTGAGACCCACATGGGAAGTAATTTGCCAACTCCACACCACGAGTGGCACAGTACTTCTTCCACCCTACCCCCACACACATGCCCAGGGAATGAAAGGTAACATCTGCAGGAAGAAGTTCCCCTGCAGAGGCCCTCAGCCCAGAAATGAGTGCTATGAGCCCAGAGAACCTATCTGGCAGGGGGCAGGGCTGCAGTCCTCAGCCATGGTTTGCTCTCAGCCCTGCTGACTGGAGCTCACCCTGCAGGGCTCCAGGGTCTGCCTTTCTCTCTCTCCATCTGTCTTTCTCATCCTTTCCCATTCTGCTTCTTAGCAATGAATTTGTTGGAAAGCTGGACTGAATTACCACCCATTACCCAACCTGCCTCATTCCAAATCCCTAGTATTAATGCAATCAATGGAAGGGAAGCAGGCTCCCTTCAGCCGCCTGTCTGGCCTGCCCAGCCCTGGCTTCCTAGTGCTTGCTCCAGCCCCTCTTCCTCCTTGCACATGCACAGGCTCCACACGACATTTACACATGTGCCTGTCGAAATGGAACAGGTCTTCTACCCACAGAGGAGGCCCTCCTGAAAAGTGAATTGAACAAAGATACGTGTGTATTTGATCTCTCGGTGAACATCACGGGACACCAACTAACCACTGAGTACTGTCTTGAGCCTCTGCAGACAAAGCAGTGAACAACCCAAAGTCCTCGCTTCTGTGGACCTTGTAGTCTACTGAGGGGGAAAGGTAAACTCTAAATTAACAAGATGCCCCGATTGTTGTGGGAGTGATGAAGAAAACAAATCAGGCTATGAACTATACTGTTGGAGGGGCTGTTTTAGATCTAGTGGTCAGGGGAGGCTTCCATGAGGAGGTAGTAATGCTTGGACTGAGACCTCATTGACATGAAGAGCCAGCTATGTAAGGATCTGGGGGAAGGGTTTGAGGGAGAAAGAGCAGTGAGCACAAAGGTGCAGAAGTGGAAATGAGCATTCTGTTAAGAGACAAAAAGGACACATACCATGTAAAGCCTTGTAAGTCTTGGGAAAGACTGAGTTTTATTCCAAGTGTGATGAGAAGCCAGTAAAGGGTTTTAAGTGTGTTTAAGAACAGGACTGAATTTGTGTTTGAGAAAGATCTTTCTGTTGGCTCCAACAGAATGGATTATTGAGGGGCAAGGGTAAGAATTAGGGAAATGTATTGCATTAGCCCAGATGAGAGCAGATGGTGACCTGGGCTAGGCTGGTGGCCACAGAGAAGTGGTTATCAAGTAGGTAATCTGAACTTCAGTGGGGGTGTTGGGCCCCCAATGATGGTTTCTCCATATCTCCACTTGGATGTCCAGTAAGGCACCTCAAATATATTCTGGTTACAAAAGAATCCTTGAACGCCCACACATACCACCACCAACAACAACAACAAACCAGGCTGTTAGATAAATAAGCACAGAGTTTATGGGAGAGATCAGGACTGGAGCTACAAATGGGAGTGGGGGACGTTGCCATACAGATGCTATTTAGAGTCATGGGTTTGATGAGATCATTTACTAAGAAGGTATAAGTAGGGAAGGTGAGAGTACCTGAGACTGAGCCCCAACATCTGGATGAGCCTGCAAAGAACCAGAGAAGGAAATCTTTAAAATGAAAGCAAAACCAGGAACTGGGAGGGCATGGTCAACTACAGTAGATGCTTCTGGGGGTGGGGTCCAGAAAGGCAACACGGGTCACTGGACTTGGCAATGTGGGGTCACTAGTGATATTTGACAATATCTGTTTCAATAGGGCTAGAGGCCTATTAGTTAGAAGTAAGAATGTGTTATGAAGAAGCAGAGACATTGAGTATAGAATTTTTTTTCAGTACTGAGGATTGAACCCAGGGTCCTCACACTGAGCTATACCCCCAGTCCTTTTTTATATTTTATTTTGAAACAGGGTCTTGCTAAGTTGTTCAGGCTGGGCTTGAACTTGTGATCTTCCTGCCTCAGCCTCTCAAAATGTGGGGATTACGGTGTGTACCACCATGCCAGGTTGTTTTTGAGAGGTTTCATTATGAAGGAAAGCAGAGAGAGAATGAAAAAGTGGTAAGGTGAATGAATCAGAGGTCAAAGTGAGCACAAAGCATTGTTAGAGTAAGGGTCCTAGAGAGAACAAGATAGCAAAATTCAGGATAGGTCAAAGAGTGAAATGACTAAAATTAAGATCTTGAAACTTTGTGGTTAATAGTGATGGCAAGGTCAAGGGTATATGAGAATGGGAGACTGACATGGGATGGAAGACCAGATCCTTGAGAACAGAGAACCAGGGTGGTGGCTCTATGTTAAGAACACTGCCAGATTAGGGAGTGGAGAGGACATAGTAAGCCACCTACTGCCATCTTCAGTGAATGGAGGACACTGACAAAAGTACTCAAAGAGACAGCCTCCAGGCAGGGTTAGAGATGGGGCAGTCTGGGGAAGAGCCATTATTTCAGAAGGAAGGAAGATACATGGTCTAGAAGCAGCAATGGGAAGGAAAGTAGACATCGTCCCCTACCTCCCTGCCTGTATGTGGGGTATGGGAGAAAACTACAGCCCCCCAAATATAGCAAGAGTGTTGTGTCCTCAGGGCATAAGAATGAAGGAAATGGTCCTAAGAGATTGAGGATGCAAAGAAGGGGGAACAGTTGCTGGCAGTAGACCATGGATGGCAGAAGGCAGGGTGGAGGGGTGTCAGGAGCTCAGGAGGAATGAAAGATGAGGCCCCAAGTAGGGACTGAGTAGTGCAATGTAGGGGCTAGAATTGAGGGGTGATGGCAGACAAGGAGACCTGGCCCTCTGTCATGATCGAGGTAAACAGGAGTGTGAGTCCTTATAGGATACAGCAGAATTTCTTCTAGAAAGTTTATTCATTAGATCAAGCCAGGAGACCTGGGAAATCCGAGGGACTGGTCCCTGCTGGGAGCTGGTGGTGATGTGGCCGAGGGTGAGCTAGTAGCTGTGAGCAGGGAAGCCCTGCAGGCCTCCCATATGACCGCAGGGGCAGTATGTCTGCCAAAGAAGAAAGGATGGAAGTACGTGTCTAAACAGGCACCCATGACCACATACCCTCATCTATATACACACTTGTATGTACACATAGCCAATCTCGCTGCACACACCCAAAATAAATATGTGAGCAAAACTGTACATATGTAAACAAGTACGTATGCAGGCATGCACACTTTTGCATATATCCACATGTAATACCATGTCACAGGCCCAACACACTGAACATGCCTATAGCACCCCATACTATCCTGTATGTAAACATTTGCACATACACACATACACACACACACAGAGGCAACCCAAACTGGTTTTTTTTAAGTTTTGCCAAGCCCCAGACAGCAGAAAATCAAGCTGAAGTTGAACAATCCAACCCAGAAAAGGGGGAGGAGAGGCAGGGGCGTGAGAATGAGGTGTGTGTTGGGGGAGTCAGGCAGCAAAGAGCAAAGGAGCCAAGTGCTGAGGGAAAAAAAAACAAAAAGCCTAGACCATTTGAAAAAGGGAAAGCCTTCAGACAGAGCAGGAATGCAGGCTGTAATTAGAATCGCTTCAACCGTCTCTAGATTCGCAGAGGATAGGCAAACTGGTTGCACATGCGGCATGGCGATCCCCAGCCTAAATAATGTCAACAACGCTTGTGTGTGTGTGTGTGTGTGTGTGTGTGTGTGTGTGTGTGTGTGTGTGTGCCCATGCATGCACTCATAGGAGTATGCAAGGGATGCGAAAAATGCACTTGACCACATGGTATAGTGCCCTGGGGAAGCCAGTGTCAGCCGCCACCACCACCGGTCTTGGTCACTTTCTCATTGCTGGGACAAAATACCTGACACCCAAAGTTAAAGGAGGAAAGGTTCATTGTAGGTCACAGTTTGTAGAGGTTTCAGTCCATAGTTGGCCGGCTCTAAGGCAGGGAGGCATGGCAAAGTGGCATTGCAGAGGAGAAACCATTCATGGCAGTCAGAAGACAGCAAAGCAGGGAAGTAGCAAAGAAGCAGCAAGTGAAAAGCAGCAACAGCAGTCCTCTTTCTATCCCTTCTATCCCTTCTATCCTATCCAGGCTACCTATCCTTAGGGCAGGTAGCAGTTACACTCAGGGCGAGGCAGCCTTAATTTTAGCATCGCACCATGAATCAATCCCAGCATCTCATACTCTAGGTTCCGCCACCTCTGAAAAGCCCCACATCTGACTGCATGAGGCTTTGGGGGGACATCTAGATACAAGCCATAACAACCCCCAACTTGCTCTGCAGCTCCCTGCCTTAAGGCCGGACCTCTCGCCTGACTTGCGGCTGCCACCACAAACACATGTGAGAATGAGGTGATACCCAGAGGAGGCAGGACTTGTCCAAGACCACAGAGCCAGCTGAGTTGGGCTTAGGGGGTAATGAGGTGACCAAGGTACTGCATTAGAAGACAGCACCCCTGAGTTCAAGTCCCAGTCAGTCACTGACAGGCTGCCTGACTAAGGCCACATCCCTCCCTTTTCTGGGGCTCTGTAGCCTGAAGGGAGATCTTGGGGGTCTTTCCAATCTGGCCCTGAATATTCATCCAGCACTGTTGGTTATGAGCAGCAAGAAGGAGGTAAAAGAAAGAGATTTGTGGGGTGCATGCAAGAAGAGGGGCCAGGAATGGAGGAAGAATGTCTCTGGCTCCCTAGGCCCTGAGAAGATCTTTCTATGCTGGCCTGGCCAGCGTACTGAGCACCAGGGACTGAAGCAGCCCTAGAGGGGAGTGACAGGCAGCCAGACACAATCCCTCATATTCTCTCTGGCCCTCCACTTCCATTCTTCTCACCTTTCTCCTCCAGGCTTTGTGGAGAGCCTTGGGACCAGCTGCTATCATCACTAAAAATAGCCCAGCCAGCCTCGGGTGTGAAGGAGCCCCTCTTACTTGCAGGGTCCCAGAGGCCTGGCAGGTGGCAGTTGGTGTCTATGGCCCCTCCAAGCCTGAGAGATCAGATTCTCCTCTCCAAACACAAGCCCCAGTTGCAGCCCAAAGCCTGGGGCCCCACATACTGCTCTCTTTGTTGCTCAGTATCCCAGCAACTCAGTTCATATGATGGGTAACTTGGGTTCTGGTGCTCAGAGAGCGATGATGATGATGATGATGATGATGATGATGATGATGATGATATAACTATTATTATATAGTTATTTTAGTTAACTATATTGTTATTAGTTAATATTTATTGAGCATTTATTGCTTGTCATGCACTTTGCTAAGGGCTTTGCATGCATTAACTGATTACTCTTCACAATAATCCTTTGAGGTAGGTACTATTGCATTTTACAGGTGAAGAAACTGAGGCACAGATAGCTTAATGAAATCACTGAAAGTTAACAGCTAGTCAGTGGTTAAATGTGGGTGGTTTTTATCCTTTTAGTTGTGGATTTCTTCAGGAAGAGAAAAATTCTGATAGCAATGATAATAATAGTTAATATTCATTCATCTTCATTGCAGTGGGCTTCCCTGAATTTCTGAGAAACACTTCGAGCACTAGCCCTGGGGACGGGGGCAGCTGAAAGAGCCTGAAGCTAAACAAGGGTTAAATCATGTGTGCCTTGAGCAGGCGCATTCCCCTTTCTGAACTTCTTCAGTTTTCTCATCTGTAAAATAGACAACAGCTGGTCACGGAATAGTGTGAGTAGTAACAGACAACCATGTGAGGATGTACTTAGCACAAATGAGCACACAGTGCCCTGATCTCCCTTCCAAGCAACACCTGGGGCTTCTTTGTTTCATTCTTTCCAGGGGCCGTTCTGTTCACGTGGCACTAAAGGCATGGGACTCAGGGCCTCCACATTTTTTAGAGGCCTAAGAAAACATTTGAGTCCCAAGAAAAGGAAAGTTTATTGGCTCTAAAATATGAAAAGAAAACAGCAGAATTGAAATTAATAAATGTTCTGTTATATGTCTACCAAACGTAATATAATATCAGCCTCATTGATTGTTTAATTTGTTATCCCTAAAAATTTCATTACATTTGAAAACAATTTGTTGGTTAGATTTCCTCACGTTGCAAGAATTCCCAAATATGTACCATGATTACAAAGAAATCATAGCCAATTGGGAATGAAACAAGTTACTCATAGGCAAATAATTTTGAAAGTGGAATTATAAAAATCCTTTGAAAAATTTTACGGCAAAAATTACATTTAAGGGCCGGTGAGATGGCTCAGCGGTGTAAGCGCCTGCCTTGCAAGCGCGAGGGCCCGAGTTCGACTCCCGGAACCCACATACGAAAAAGGGGCCGGTGATATCGCTCAGTGGCACGGGTGCCTGTTGGCGCGCGAGGTCCTGAGGTCGTCCCCCTGGTACCCACAAAAAAAAAAATTACATTTAATATGGGATGTGGGTGCATTTTTATATATGTGACAAGCTGTGAGGTGAAGCCTCTAACAGGGAAAGCACTGGGGCCTGGGGAGGCTGGAGATAACCATGCCCTAAGTGGCAGGAGGAGGCAGGGTCCTGTGAGGAAAGCAATGAGAATATTCGGGAAGGGGCCATGGGCCATGCCAGGCACCGCTCCTCGGGTTGTTCCCCTCATCTCCTAAACAAACAAACAAACAAACAAACAAAACAAAAAACTCCGCCCTGGCCACACATGCGCGCAGGAGCTGGCAGAAGGGCCCTTGTGGAGCAGACCTTTCATGTACTGCCCTAAGCCCTTATCAAAGGCCCTTTCTAGAAACAGGTCTGCCCGTGTGCCTTTCATAATCAGGAATAGAAATAAACATTATCTGACAAAAAGCGAGAAGCACACAGCCATGTGTAAACAGCATCAGTTGGCTTGTCAAGCCATTGCCCAGGACATTGACCACTGGGCTTCTCCATGCCCCAGGACAAGGGCTCGCAGGAGGTATTTCTCTCCCAACCTAGCACCAGCATAACTGGAGGTCCCTTGAGGACCTGTCAGTTTCTTTCCCTCTGACACCAAAAGCAGCAGAAGCCTCTGCTTCAGTAGGACTCACAATGGGAGGCTGCCTCGCAGCAGACAGTGGTGGGAAGCACACAAGCCACCACTTACTCCGTGACCTGGGGCAGGTCCCTTCCTCCTGAGCCTCAGGTGCGATGCCCAGGGGTCAGTGGCAGGGTTAGTGTGAGGATGCACTGAGGAAATGGATGGCAAGTGGAGAGAATCGACCCCAGTGCAGCTAAAAACTCAGGCTTGAGAGTGGATTTGCTTCTCAGTTACTGAGATTTGGTGACTCAGACCTCCTACCCCAAGATGCCTGCCTGCTCTGCAGGATCTCTGATACTCCAGCTCTGTGCCCAAGACATGCTGGCAACATGACTAAGTTAAGCCTCTCTCTTGACAAATGCCCAGGAATCACTGGTGAACTTGGGGGCTGGTAACAGAGACCCCACCATAGCCACCAGCTGTCCAAGAGCTAAGACGACTCCCCCCTCGCCTAGTGTAGAAGTCCCTACTTTTGCTAGTTCTGGTTCTCTACTCCTCACCTCTTCCATGCAGAGACCCAGCAAGGATCCAGTTCTGCCAAGAGCTCTCTGTCCTACTTATTGCTGTCGCCGATGCAGGGATGAACAAGCCCAAGCAAGAGGCTGGTGGCATGATGCCAGCTCATCAGTGACAGACCAGCATTTGGACTAATACACCATCTGCAACTGGGCCACCCACTTTCTGGACCAAACACCTTGCTACCAGCTTGGGAGGCACTTTTCCCACTCTTTTGAATGCTATCTCTCTTGAGTCACGACCCTCTCCCCCTCAGTGCCCCCACCTCTTTCTCCCCACCCCGCCCCGCCACTAGCCCTCCCTCCTTCGTACTCTTGCTGCATGCAGCCTCACTGCAGTTCTTAGCAGCTCTCAGCTGCTTGGCCCAGCATTTCTGGTTCTCTAGACTGTATCCCTTACACGGCCTCAAAGACAAATTCAGTGCGGTTTGGTCTTTGGATCTTTGGGGCCCCACACAGGGCTTAGCACAGAGTGTGTCTGCCGAATAGAATGAAACAGTGTAGGTGGAGGGGGGCAGGGAGAAAAGTAAGGGGAATTCTGTACCTTAGGGTTAGTCTTTCCAACTTTGGGCACCAGGATTCAGATGATCTGTGCTTGATCTTCTTCTTAGCTATGTGGCCTTAAGCAAGTCGCTTCCTGTTCCTGTGAGCACCGTTTTCTTTGTTTGTTTGTTTATTTGTGACAGGGTCTCAATATGTAGTCCGGGTTGGGCTGTAACTTGTGATTCTCCTGCCTCAGCCTCCATATTGCTGGGATTACAGGTGTGTGCCACCATACCTGGCATGAGCCCCATTTTTATTGCCTCAAAAATAAGAATGCCAATGCCTGTCCTGCCTTTGCAAAGAAGACCAAATGAGACCAAACGAGAGAAGGACTGAGAAAATACAGTAAACCATGGGAACTGCTGACCAGTGTTGCAGCCTCCAATCTGCCTGTCCTGGGAATTCCCAAGTTCACTGCCCGGAGGAGACTGCAGACTCCCTGGGAACACAGACAGGCGGACGGCATCCACTCACACCCTGGCTGCTAAGCCTCTCCCTGGTGGAAGAAACCCAATATTCAAATTGATCATATAATGACTCACATTGGTACTATGTAGTCCAGAGGATAAAATCCAGAGGGCTCTCTGTGTCCTTTCAGTCCTCTAGTCCCACTTGCCAGCCAACCTGAGCCTCATTTGGCAGTTGCTAATATGATTAACAACAAAGGCAGCTAGCACTTTTCATAAACTTACTGTAGTTCCAAATTTTTGCATTTATTAACTCGCTTAATCCTCACAACACTAACAAGTACCTTTATTTTCCCCATTTTTAGAGCTGGAAAGTGAAAGGTCAAAGAGGTTAAGTAACTTGCCCTAAATCACAGAGCCAGTACACAGAAAATGTAATGACCCTAAGTAGTCTAGCTCTAGAATACATGAGGCTTTTTGTTTTTTTTGTTGTTGTTGTTTTTTCCCTGCAATACTGACGATTGAACCCAGAGCCTTTGTACTGAGTTACATCCCAGGCCTTTTAAAAAAATTTTAAAAATGGGCCAGTGATATAGCTCAGCGGCATAAGCACCTGCCTGGCAAGCGCAAGGTCCTGAGTTCGACTCCTAGTACCTGCATATAAAAAATTTTTTTTTAATTTTTTCTTGAAACAAAGTCTCACCAAATCGCTGAGTTGCCCAGGCTGGGGTCAAATTTGTGATCCTCCAGCCCCAGCCTCCCAGGGTGCTGGGTTTATAGGTGTGGGCCACCACACCCAGGTGAGTCCCTGAGTTTAACCACTTTGCTGTACTATATCCCAGATAAGAAACTAAGACTTAAAGAGAGGAAGCAACTCACCTAAGCTCACCCATAGAGTGAGTTAGTGTCATTACCTGGGTCCTCTAACTCAGATCTTTAGCACTTTTTACAACTTGGCCTTTTTGGTTAACTAGTTAATGATTCCTAAATGGATACTTGTGTGCTGTGGATGTGGATGGGGGACCCCTGGGGAGATCCTTGTGTGAGGGGAGCCAATTGTAGATACTTCTTATGTTGACAATTCAAGAAACACTTATCTTTGCCCTAGAAGAAACACTAATTCTAGTATTCAACTGCAGAACCAGAGACTAACCCAGGAATTAACAATGGCCCTGGAAACAAAGGAAGGAACCCTTCATTTTCCCCCTTGGGCTGGACCTGGGAAGGTGGAAAGGATGTGAGAGGAAAGGGAATGCAGAAGCGTTTCCAGCAGGGGAACTGCTGGGCAAAAGAAAGGCCTGGTGTGTCCCAGAACAGTGAGAAGTGCTGAGCAACAAGATTTTTTTTTTTTCGTATTGGCAAATGAACCCAGGGCCTTTGCACTGAGCTACATCCCCAGTCCTATTTTTATTTTATTTTTTATTTTTTTATTTTTTTTGGTGGATACCAGGGGTCAACCTCAGGACCTCGCACACCGGCAGGCGCCTGTGCCGCTGAGCGATATCACCGGCCCCTTTTTCGTATGTGGGTTCTGGGAGTCGAACTCGGGCCCTCGTGCTTGCCAGGCAGGCGCTTAAGCCGCTGAGCCATCTCACCGGCCCTATTTTTATTTTTATTTTTATTTTTTATTTTTTGAGACAGGGTCCCATTAGATCACTGAATTCCCAAGGCTGGACTCTAACCTGTGATCCTGCTGCCTCAGTCTCGAGTACTGGGATTACAGATGTGTCCCACCGTGCCCAGCTTGCAACTACAAGATTTTATAGAAGAGAAGCAGGGACTTGAATGCCAAGCTAGGGAACTGGGACTTGATTTGTGCAAGTGACAGGGAATTCACTTACCTTATGGTTGCAGAGAAAGAAGTCACAGCCAAGGAATAATTCAAAGGAAACAGACATGGAGAATCCTGATATGTCATAGCTAGAAAGTACACTGAGGTCTCAAAAGGGGCCAATGACCTGGGCAAAGTCAAGCATTAAGATTGTAGGAATCAGGTCTTCATTTGGGTCTTGGCAGAGCTTAGGGATTTCTACAAAGCCGGGAGTTTGGGGAGAAAGGGGAAAAGGGACCTGGTTTGAGGCAGCCCCACATTCCATCCCTAAATCCAACCAGGCTGTCAGATCTGGCTTTGAGGAGGGGGATCCCTAAGTGGGCAGATAAGCCCGTAGAATCCTACTGGCTGCCCCAACCCTGGACCAGGGCCTGTGTCTCATGGGAGACTGAAGAGGCAAGTCATGGGCTCCTCTTCCTCCACAGGGAAGCGTTTGTCAGGGAGTAGAAGGGCTGGCTGGACCTGGCGGACCAGGCAAATGTCCTGGTTTGAGGAAAGCCAGACCTAACTCAGAGTGAACAGCCATCCCCAGCTAGCCAAACAGCCAATTAGAGCCCGGGTGAGGTGGGGTCCTGCCTGCCTCTGCCCTGGGTCCTCCACTCCCAGCCAGCAATCATTAGGTCTGCTCAGAGGATCCCTGTCAAGAGAGTTAGACTCTGGGATGCATCAAGGTGAAGGGGGGAGGCTGGCAGAGAGGACCCCTGTGCCCAGACCGCACACTGAGGGCCTCCCATGGCTGCTGGCTCCCTTGAAAGCATGTCAAAAAGACCTTTCAAAGACCTGGCTGGCCACTTATCTAGCGCCATGTGCCCCTGCCTCCCATTCCTTGTGTGGCAGTCCTTGGGTCCAACTCTCCTGGGAAAGTGTGGGTGCTGTGGGTGTGGCCTCAGCAGGGCTGCTCCTTAGAGCAATGGGCCAATTAGTTAGACAAAAGCTGCAAGTAAAGTACTCCACAGTGAGAATGTGGCATCTAGAAATTCCCAGGATTAGTAGCCCTGGGGAAGCATGCATATACAGGGGCTGTGGCCAGTTCCCCAAAGTCTCAATGTCCTCATCTGTAAAATAGGTGTAACACCTTCTTCATGGGTTGTTGTGAAGCTGAAACAAGAGACTGGGTACGAAACTCCTAACACAGTCCTCATCTTGAAGTAAATAGTAAGTGCTAGGCCAACCCACCCACTTTTTGTCCCTACAGAAGGCATCAGAAAGTCCACCAGTCCAACAAGCTACCACATATTAGAACTTGGAGGGCTCACGGTCATCTTCTAGATCCTACCTTCTCCATCCTGCTGACTCAGGAGATCAGGTGACTCCTCTAAGACCACATGGCCTGCCAGTGGCAGAGTTGGGACTGGAATCCAGATTGCCTGCCTGCATCATAGCACACTGGGGGGCTGGGATTCAGTCCCTGCAGCAAAGTTGGGTGGTGCTCACTACCCCTCTGTTGAACTAGATGTGACGAGGACATTTCTAGATCTTGTACTTAGGAGGGCTGGGCCTGGAAATGGGGTATCCTCTGCTTTTACTCCATGCCCTGGCCCCATGCAGGAAGAAAGAAGGAGAGAGAGAGGGAGAGGGAGAGGGAGAGGGAGAGGGCCTGACTCCAGTGGGCTACCATATCACATTGCAGTCTCATATCTCATTTGCTGTTCACCAATCCCTGGCCCCCTTCCCTTGCTCTTTCCCGGGCAGATCTGCATGGTTTGCATTATTCCCCTTCCCGCCCACCCCCTCCCCGGATATCTCGGTTCCATATTTTCCACGCTGAGGCTCAGTTTACTCCTGGCTGGGCTCCGGGCCTGCACCTGGGTTCTAAGAGAAAGGTTGGGGGGGGGATGGTGTGTGTGTGTGTGTGTGTGTGTGTGTGTGTGTGTGTGTGTGTAATGTCCGGTGGGGCAGCGCTACTAACCATCCAGTTTTTCTTTCTGCCCTGGGGGCAGGTCGCTGGAACATCTCTACCCTCTGCTTTTCACTACCTGCCCCCAAGAAAGTTCTACTTTGAGACACAGACCCTTGCTCCTTAATGGCTTCAATGCTCATTAGAAATGAAAACTCCCAGGCCCCACCTGGACCTACTGAGTCAGAATTCCCCCAGCAGGGCCCAGGAATCGACATGACCACCAGTGTTTCATTCATAAAGACTATTTGAAGTCTGGTTTGGCGGCACACACTTGTAATCCCAGCACTCTGGAAGGATGAGGCAGGAGGATCAAAAGTTTGAGCCCAGCCTGGACAACTTAGCAAGACTATGTCTCAAAAAAATTTTTAAAAGGGCGGAGTAGGGGGCCGGTGAGATGGCTCAGCAGCATAAGCGCCTGCCTGGCAAGCGCGAGGGCCCGAGTTCAACTCCCGGATCCCACACATGAAAAAAGGGCCGGTGATATCGCTCAGCAGCATGGGCACCTGCTGGCGCGCGAGATCCTGAGGTCGACCCCCAGTACCCACAAAAGAATAAATAAATAATAAATAAATAAAAGGACCGAGTATATAGCTCAGTGTGAAGGCCCTAGGTTCAGTCCCCAGTACTGTAATCAATCAATTAATCAATCAATAGAGAGATTCTACTTGATTCTTTGCCTTTAACTGTACACTAGCAAGTCGTTTATTTTGATAGATGAACTTGGTCATTCCTAGTTCAAGTTCATTTAAGAAATATTCACTGAGCGCTTCCAACACTTGCTTGGTTTTTCTCCCCTCTCTCTTGCTACTCTGGCTGTTTCCTTTGCCAGTTCCTCTTTCTCTCCGGGTCCTTGAATGCTGGAAGGCTGTGGAGCTCAGTCCTACCCCCAACTTTTCTGTGCTCCCCAGGCTCCCCACGTGAGCTCATCTTCTCTCAACTCCAGCTCCTATCTGCCTGTTGATATCCCCACCCCAGGCCTTCCGCCCAGCCTTCTCCCTTGAGCCTTGGCCCCATCCCAGTTTGAATAGCCTCCAGGCCCCTCCAACTCAACAAGGACCCAGCCTGAGTTCATCTTCTTCACCCACTCAGTGAATTTGCTGAAGCATACATCTGATGACCTCACCGGGAAACCTCCTGGGGACTCTCGACCTACAAGATCAAGTCCACATTCTGTAGCCAAAACCCAGGACCTGGTCCCTGTTTACCTCTCCAGCTTGCTCTCTCCCCACTCTTCTCTCTGGGACCCCTACCCCTGACTGCTCTGCTCCAGATCAGTTGAATGACTCACAGTTCTAGAAATGCACCAGGCACCCCTCACCCTTGGCCCTGCATGTGTTACTCCCACTTCCTGGAACACAAGGACACAGTGAGAGGGAGGCCAAAGGGGACATCTGTCTTCCAGTGCTGATGTGTGGGGGTGCTGCTGAGATTCCAGTTTTAGTGTCCTTAGCAAGTATGTGGAGACAAAGGGAACAGACATATCCCCTACCACCATTTACCCTAGCTATACCATTGTTGGCTCACCCTCTTCCAAGGCTGCACTAGGCCAAATCTTATTTTCTCTGGATTGTCAATATGCTAATGATCATACATAAGCCTCTAAGAATAGTGCCTCATACATAACAAGCACCTGACAAATATTTGCTAATGACTAAGTGAATGTGTTCCTCTAACCTCCCATATATTCTATTATGACGTATAGTTTCAAGCCTGTACCCCACTCCCCTGCCCTGGGCTTTGGGCTCTAGCAGAGGTGGGGGTGGGGCAGTATCTTCTCTGGCTATTTGTGTCCAGCCTCAGCACACACCAGCAGGGTGTATACAATATGCGTGAAAGAGCTTCCTGAGACCCCTCTGCCTGGCCCTGACCTATGACCTGAGGAAGCAAGCAGTGATTGCAATGGTCCCTGCTCCTGAGAGACTAGAAACTCCAGCCTGGGCCCCAAGGGTAGAAGAATGGGCAAAGCTTTGCTGGGGGCGCAGGGGAGAAGCCGGCCCAGTGGAGGGAACTTTTGCCCAGAGACTTGCTGAAGGTGGAAGACTCTTCTAGTCCTTATTTTTGGTTATAAAAATGATATCTTTTTAATCTATTAAAGCTAAGTGCTGCTCATTCAATATATCAGCTAATCCAAGTACTAATCCTAAAAATAAGTTTTGTCATCATCCTTGGTTTACCAATGACCAAGTGGAGGTACTCTGGGACATTCATATAGTGAGTAGCAAAGTCGTAACATGGTCCCAAATATCCCTGCCCCTGGAGTTCACATACTTATTATTACATTCTCCTACCTCCATATATAATGTAGGACATTTCAAAACATTCTATATCCTAAAAATTCCTAACCTCCTCTGCAAGGGATTCATTCCAGGAAACACACACACACACATACATTACTTTGGATACCAAAATTTGTGGATGCTCAGGTCCCTTATATAAAATGGTATTGTATTCACATAGAACCTACATATGTCCCCTCCCATATACTTTAAATCACCTCTAGATTAGTAGTAGTACAATGTAGTAACTGCTTTGTAAACACTTGTCATACTGTATTGTTTAGGGAGGAAGTCTGTACATGTTCGGTACAGATACAATTTTTTTCCAGAATACTCTCAACCCCAGTTGGTTGAATCCACTGATGTGGGACCTGCAGATATGGAGGACCCATTATATATGTTTCCAGGCCTTTTCTCTTGCTATTATTCCACAAACGAGGGGCAGCAGAACATGACAGTTCAGAGAACAGAGTTTGGAGCCAGGTTGCCTAGTGTAAGTACCAGTCCTGCCACTTAACAGCTGTGTGCCATTGAGCAAGATGCTTTACCTTATAGTAAAACAGGAAGAAACTGTTCAAAAGGAAAGAGAAACTGGGATGGGGGAATGGAGAAAAGAAGGAAGGGAAAAGAAAAAAGTACATATATACATATACAAGATAGTTAAGATAGATACACTACTAATTTCTCTTAATTCATTGAAAAGAAAGGTTTGTGCTAATATTGTTTGGACAATTGAATGCTGATATCTTGTACCCTGAGTAACTAATTTAAAGATAACAATACGCAATGTATTAACCATTGTTACCCTCCTATTATGTTGTTTGGAAATTTTGTTCTATTTTTTTTCTCCTTAAAATTAAAAAAAAAGATGCTTTTCCTCTCTGGGCCTCAGTTTCTTCATCTGTAGAATGGAAGTGGTGGTTATGGTACCTAATTCATAGAGCCATCATGAATATTAAATCAGTTATAAAGTACTTAGAAAAGTGTCTGGAACATAGTATTCAGCAAGCATAAGTCATTATTGTGTCTGTTTTCTATATATATATAAAAAGTGGACCTGTATGGTCTATGTAGCTTGGTACCCCTATTTGGTCCTATTGAATGTGCTCTTCTCAGTAGAGATGAACATTCTAAGCAGGTGGGGAAATGAGTGCAGGAGCTTGGAGGTAGGGAACACTGTATATGTGTGTTTGGGGAAGTTTCAGAGAGGGCCAGTGCAGCTGGAGACATAGATCAAGGCCTCAAAGGCTCTCGCTTTCCATGCAGGGCTGGAAGAAAGCCCAGGCCACCTCCAGGGCCCTGCAAGCACTGCCCTCAGGTTGTAGATCCAGATTCTCAGCCCTCATGGTGGCTCCTCAAGAGGAACAGCACGGACCAGGATGGGCCCTCCCCAGGCACTAGGGTCTGTGCTCGCTCTCCAGGCAGCTGTCTGTCTCTGTCTGCCCAGGTCCTGGCCCAGGGCCGGTACCCACCCAGGTATCTGAGGCATTCTCTCCTCCTAGGGGTGGGAAGCGGTGCATAGGGCCAGGGGCCCGTTTGCATCTGGAAGCGCCACACTGGGAGGAGCACAGGATGGGGAAGGCAGGATGAAGGGGCCAGGGCAGCCTGCCAGGGTGGGCTCCCTTTCTCAGCTGAGGTCTAATGGGAGCTGACAAGAGCAGCTGTGGGTCTTTGATCTGCCCTTCAGGTATGTGTCCCAGCTTGGGATAGGGAAGCTGGAATGAGGAATGTTGATGAGGGTGGAGATAAGACAGGATCGGTCCAGCCAAGCAGAAAAGGCCTGGGCCACCAGGCCAGGGCTCAGAGGAAGAAAGAGAAAACAGCCTAAGCTAGAGGAAGGCCTGCACAGCCCCCAAATGAATGGCTGTCTGGCCCCTCCCTTCCCCGCCAAGGCAAGAGAAGCCCTGCTGGACACATTCAGGCCCCTCGTGCGCAGGTGGGCTCCAGCTCGCATGTGGCATGCCTTTCAGGTCTGCACACCTGTGCTCCACCCTGCGGATGTGTGAGTCGGGCTAAGGAATTGAGTCAGCCTGGGCAGGTGAATTGGGGTGGGGGCTTCCTGGAGCTGCCAGTGCTAAGATCAGAGGTTCAGCCAGGGCCCAGGGATGAGTTCTCCAGTTGGCCTCAGACCAGGAGACACCTGCTTGGCATGGCCCAGACAGATCCTCAAGCCTTCCAATTCTCAGGCTTCCAGGACTCCTTCAACAGTGCTCTCCCAAGTGGCCAACCCCATATGTTCTCCAAGGCTTCCAGGACAGGGTGCTCACTATCTCTCCAGGCAGCTCTTCTGACCAACTTACAGATTTACTCTGTTGCCTGTAGTCACACCTACACTCTACCCTATGCTGATTCTGTCTACCTTGCCTCTGCCCCTTTCTTTTTTTTTTTTTTTGTGGGTACCGGGGGTCAACCTCAGGACCTCGTGCACCAACAGGCGCCCGTGCCGCTGAGCGATATCACCGGCCCTTTTTTCGTATGTGGGTTCTGGGAGTCGAACTCAGGACCTCGCTCTTGCCAGGCAGGCGCTTACGCAGCTGTGCTATCTCGCTGGACCCGCCTCTGCCCCTTTCAATGAAAGCCCCAGACTCCGATCCAGAGAAAAATTCTGTTGTGAGCCCACAGAAAGTTAGGCAGCAGACAGAGAACTGATGAGCAACTGTGGCCCGCATAACATTCTAGGCTCCCAGCATCTCTGATGTAAGTAGGTCCTGGTGAGGGGTGACCTCAGAGAGGGGAGATGGGCCTTAAGGTAATGAGCACATGGAAATCCAGAGACAGAGGGAGTTGCCCTTGGCACGTGGCTCTTTTGTAAGCCAGTGGACTGCTACTACTCTCGGTCCGCTTCTCTGCCTGTCTCACTTTAACATCTTTAAACGTGTTAAGCCTGGCAGAAACCTTGAAGGTAGGTAATCTCATCCCACTCCTACCTCATGCCTTGCCAGGGGACTTCTTGTACCCCTGCAGTTGGCAGGAGGACTCCATAGCTTTCCTTTCTGGGCCAGTTCTTATTGTCAGAAAGTGAATCTCTATTAACAGTCTGAATTCAGCTCCCTGTAACTTCCCCTTGTGTCCAGTCTGTTCTTGAAACTCTCAGGATTGGGGAGGCCTCTGGGGTGGAGGAAAGAGTGCTATGATTCATTGGAGAGCTGTTCTCCACTTTTCCCTAGTCTTTGGTGACCTCTTCTCCCTCAGGTTGGACCTGGATAAAAATCATCCTGCTCAAAGATGTTTTATAGATACTCTGCCCCCTGACAGACTTTCAAATTTCTGGAGCTGGAGTCCATGCCTCCCACCCTTCCCCATAGTTTTCTCTCTTCCAGGATCAACAACCCCAGTTCCTTAAGCTGCTCCTCCTAGCGTGTGGGTTGTCTCCTCCCCAGCCAGCTGAGTCCCCTCGGTGTGTTTGTGCGGGCAGGGACAGAAATCCAGAGCGATCTCCACTCAGACATTGCAGAAAGGAAGGGCAGAGGTAGGCTACTGTGGACTCCCACCTTCTCTATCTGTGCACCATCTTCCCTTCACCTTGCAGGTCCTCAGTTGCCCTTATCCCTAAAGCCCCAAGAAGCAGGACCTGGAACAGCCACCTGACACCTCTGCTGCATCCATGTGCCCTCCTCACTCCCTCTCTCCCCTTGCCCTGAGGCCTAAATCTGTCAAGTGAGAGAGAGCAACCCCTACCCACTCCCCAGATCTTGCTCATTACACTTGCCCCTCTTTCTGGCTCTCAGTTCCTTCAGATACTGGGCCTAGGGAGCTCTGACCAGGTTGCTCTGGGGAAAATAAGGTCTGCTCTCATTTAGGAAGTAAAAGCTGGCCGCCTTGAGCCCCCTGGAGCTGCTGCAGCCTCAGAGGTGGGGCTGGCCCCGCAGTGATCCTGGGCCAAAACCTGAGGCCTGGCTCCGAACCTCAGGCCCCTGGGACCCTGGCAAGCCCTTCAAGAGATGACAGCATGGGCGGTGAGAGCAGGAGTTTGCCAGTGAAGGAGGCAAGCTGCTCCTCCCCTCTTCCTGCTGAGGAGCTGGAATGTGGCCCTTTCTCCCTGGGGTGCTCACCTGCTTCCTCCCCACCTGAGTGCTGAGGCTGCTGAGTAGATGGAGGAGGGCGGGAAGGGGCTGGGAGCACTGGCTAACCTTGGCCTGGAGGAACGTGCAGAACAGGCGGGCCACAGGGCCCCTTTTTCAGCCCAGGGCCCAGTGATAAGGGAAGGGGGAGGGGGCAGCCGGAGGCCGGCAGTGGGAGGGGCAGGGAGCTCAGGAGAATGTGCTGAGTCAGCCATCGCTCTTTGCGCCCAGCGCTTCGCGTGCGTGCCTGCGTGTGTGCTGCTTGGCGTGGTGGCCGTGAACTAACAACTCCCTCCACCCACCCCTGCCCCTCCCTCTCCCTCTCTCTCTCTCTCTCTCTCTGTTCCTGTTTCCCTCCTTCCCTCCCTTCCATCCTCTTCCTTCTTCCTTCCTTCCTCCCTCTCATTCTCAGTCTCCATCAGCCTTTTCTTCTGTCCTCATCTTTCTTTCTTTCTTTCTTTGTCTCTCTTTCCACCTGCCTGGTCTGTTTCTTGTAGTTCTTTGGGCCCGGTCTCACCCTCCATCTGTCTTTCTCTCTCCGCTCCATTCTCCCTAGGGTATCTGTTGCCTTCTCTGCTTTACTTCTTGCCCTGTCCCTTTCTCTCCCTTTGCCTTTTGCCCAATCGGTCTCCTTCTCTAGAGTCACCTGCCCCTCTGTGTCCTGAGTGTGCCTTTATCTTGTTTCCCTTTCTCTCTCTCTCTCTCCCTCCCTCCCTCTCTCTCTCTGCTTCTCTCTTTTCCTGCCTGTCTCTTTCTCTTTCTGTCCCTGTGCTGCCCCCTCCCTCTGCTGACATTTCTCCCTTTCTTTTCCCTGCTGCTCCCAGGAAGCATTCAGTAACCGCTGACACATCAAGTGTGAAGGGGCCCCCAGCTGGCCTTCCTCCAGAGAGGCCAGGTCCAGTGCAGCCTTCGCAGCACAGGAGTGAGAAGAGCAGGAGCTGGGACCAGCTTCTGTATACCAGTGAAGATTGAGAAGGGAAGGAGCCACCTTCTGTAGTTCTCCAGGGAACCACCCTCTTTACCCTGTGATGGAAAGATTCTTTCATGCCCATTTCTCATGAGGACCCTTAGAGGAGGCGGTGACTTGTCCAAAGTCACGAAGTGAGTCAGGGACAGGCTGCTAGGATTTGAGCCCAGGATTTTCTGCCCTCATGGCCCACTGGGAGATAGCCTTCTCTCTGTCGAGGGCCGTCCTCCCTAAGCCTGTGCCTGTTTCCACCTCACAGCTCTTGCTCTGGGACAGTGGACTTGGGCTTTCCTAGCAAGGGACCTTGGGAAAAACCTCTTGGGATGCATGGCTGGTGTGGTCCAAGGCTTCACAATGATGCTGCCCAGAGCTGACCCCCAGGACAGGACCTCCTGGCGCTCCTTGGGACACATGGCTGAGAAGATGGCATCTATTAGGGTCACATAGAGTATCCCAGCTGGAAGGACTCTTGGGGCCACATAGTCCAAACCTTTCTCATGGCACAGATGGAGCTATCAAGGCCCAGGGAAGGGAAATGAGCCCAGGCCACTTCAAGACACAACCCTCAGGGGAACGAGGACAACATTTCAAGAGGGAAATTGTCAGGGACTAGTTTGGTTTACATAAATACCATGAAAATTCTATGCAAGCCGATGCAAGCCAGTCTCTCCCCACTCACACACATGAACCACCACCACCGTAACTACTCTGTCACTGCCACAAAGCCACGTGCCTGCCATCTCTGGACCAGGCATTTGAAGGAAAGTGTGGGGCAAGTCCTTATGCCTGGCCCTTCTCTTCTCTGGGGTTTGCTGGGCGTGGGGCCAGACTGTCTGGGCCTCGTGGTTTGGGGTCCCGGGCTTGCCTGTGCCTTCCCTTATGAGGGGTGGGGGTACTGGCCCGAGCCCGCAATGCAGTTAGAGAAGCAGAGACAGATAGAGGAGAGGGACAGGCCAGGCAGGGGGAGGGAGATGACCAAGAAAGACAGAGCCAGAGAAGGAGAGGCAGAAAGTGTGAGCAAGTGAGTTGGGCCAGGGATGTATGGCACCCCAGAGACAGTCATCAAAGGACACACTGCCTTCCTCTCAGATCACAGCAACTCTGGTCCTGCCCCAGCACCACCTCTGAAGGTCTCCAAAGGGCTTTTCACACACGTGAGTTCATTTTGCTCCTCAGCTCAGGCCTATGAAGTTGGCAGAGCTGGGACTTTGTTGCCCATTTGCCCAGAGAGGAAACCAAGAGCTGGTGATCCCAGGCCTTGAGCAAGCTTTGAGTGGCCTTTGCCACTTTGCCCTCCTCCTGCCCTGGGAGACAGACATGTACGTTTCCCTGAAGAATTCTCAGCAGAAAGGGAGGTAGGGAAGCAGGGAGCCAGATTCGCTGGAGGGTGTTTAGAGGGAGAGAGAAAATGATTAAGGGAGAAGAGGGATTGGCTGAGGGAGGGAGATTAAAGGAGCCAACAGACAGGGCTTGGCTCAGGGATGAGTCAGGCCAACAGCCTACAGATAGTGATCTACAAATATCTTTGAGGTGTAAACAACCAAGTAGGCTTCAAGGAGGAGGAGGAGGAGCAAGAAGAAAAGCAGGGGCAGGAAGAAGAGAAAAGGGGGCCAGTCAGCACAAAGACACCTACCTTGGGAACTGAGCTGCAAGATGCAGGCTGGGTGAGGGGCAGGGCCATGGATGGCTGCCCTGGCAAGCTGCAGAGAGCCTTTTTGAGCCCCGTCCTGAGGGGATGCTGACTTCCCACCCTGGCCTCTCCCAAGGAGCAGGCAGGCCACTGGCCATTTTCTTCTTGCACCAAGGACTGGGCCCTGCGCCAGCTTGGGTCTCTTCCATCTCTGATAGGCCCGAGTGTGTGAGCACAGGCTGCGTACTCCCAGGCCTGGTCCTGACTGTCCATCCACACCCTGCAGAGCGGGGAGGACAGCCCGAGGGTGGGGGCAGGATCCCACTTTCCTCCACCAACTTCTCCTGTGTAACCCCGCCATGCCCTCAGGTGCTGGGAGCCCTGGCCTGCCGGAGCAGTGTTTAGCCCCCTTTGCTAAGAGGCCACCCAGACATGCCATCCATAGAGGGGCAGGGGCCAGTGCCTCGGCCTCGCACTCACACACTTTTCTGAGTTTGCCCAGCATCCTGATGTGAAGGCCCAGGACATTGATCCTGCTTTAAGCAATTGTGGAAACTGAGGCTCGAGGGGAGAAATAATGTTCCTGGGTTGGAGATGAAATGCTGCCTGGAAAAAAGACAGGAAGTGGGACAGAGCCAGGCTTCTTGAGGGGTTAGAAGTATTGCTCCCCCTCCACCATCAGCCCACTTTGTGTGTGTGTGTGTGCGCGAGTGTGTGTGTGCGTGAGTGTTACTGCGGATTGAACTTCATACTAAGTAACATCTTCAGATGAGATAGGGTGCGCTCGGGGTGTTATGGCCATAGACTAAGCTACATCTTCAGCCCTTTTTATTTTTTGTTTTGAGACAGGGTCTCACTAAGTTGTCCAGGTTGTGCTCAAACTTGCAATCCTCCTGCCTCCCTCTCCTAGAATGCTGGGATTACAGGCCTGTGCATTGAGCATTGTTTTAATTGCAACTCATAATGAAACAACATATGTGTATAAAATCATTTTTATATCAATATCTAGTACATATATAAAATGGAAACAAAAATTTCATGAAACTATCCTTACTACGTGGGACATACTCTTATTTTTTTAAGTCCTGGTCAAGACTTACTGAATGGATTACATGACTTGCTAATGGGTTGGATGCTGCAGTTTAAAAAAGATTGCTGGGGGGGGAGTGGGCCACAGACTCTAAAGCCAGAGAGGGTCCTTTGCTTTTGTTCTGCTGCCTCATTTTGAAACAGAATGGATGGGTGCTATAGCTAGTATATGGGGCCAGAGGGAGGCCTTTTGGTTAGGGCTTCTTGCTACTCCTAAACAAGCATGGAGCACAGGTAAGCACCAGAAACACCCTCAAAATGCTAGGCCCTGAACAATCACAGAGCCAGGATGCTAATACTGAAGCTGATGGGGTGGGACATGTGACAAAAGAGAAGGCTCAGACAGGAGAGGGAGAATCATCTGTGAGAGGCACGGGCTCCCCTGCACATGCCCTCCTACATGCACTCACACACATGCACCTACACATGCACACTTGCATGCATGCACGTCTTCCACTGCAGCCCCGCCTGCCCATATATCCCCCCCCGTAGATGCAAGCGCATATGTGCATGTCCCTTCACATACCCTCATACCACACACACACACACACACACACACACACGCACACCACAGGCAGAGGAGAGAGGAACAGCTGTGAGTGTGCTAGAGGCTGCCCAGCCAGCCTGAGGCAGCAGAGGATGGCTTTCTGAGGGGGAATACAGAGAAAGAGCATGGTGGGCCTTCTCTTTCCAGACACAGGGGCTGTTTATCTCCTTCCTTCCAGGTGAGAGCCATTTCTTATGCAAACACAGCAGCAGTGGGGGCCAGGGTGGATGGGTGTTCCCAATCCAGACTGCTCTGGGCATCAGACCCCTGCTTCTAGGAGAGGAGTGCCCATCCTATCCTTGGTGGCCTTCAGTGACCTTGAGCCTTTCAGAGGACAGAGGAAGCCAGTGGCTTCTCAGAACCTAATTCTGGCACAGAAGAAGGACCTGGCTGAGGAGGAGGAAATGCAGGGCACCCCAGGCAAAGTGAGCAGGTCTGCCAACGCTGGTCCTCACCACAGGGGAGGGCTGGGCCTGCCTACTGGCCTGAGCATGGGCCCTGGCCACCTGCAATGGAGTGTTCAGAGAAGCCAGGGCAAAGATTGGGATGGCAGATTAGGGAAGAGAAAGTCATAGCCCAGCAGCCTCAAAAGAAAAATGGCCCAAAGGTTCTGGAGGAAGGGAGCACCTAGATATTAGACCTGAGTGGAAGAATTGTCCATAGTCCAAATAAAATGGAGCAGGTATTGGAAGTAAGAAGAACCACAAAAGGATTTTGCCAAAGGAACTCAGAAATGGCAAGGTTACACACCATGATTATGAAGTGAGACTGAGAACAGTACAGGGGAGAATGGGATCAGAGAGGGAGTAAGAGCAGGGAGCAATATTTCCACATAGAGACCCAGAGAAGCCAAAGGCAGGGCGAGGCCTGCTGCTCTGGGACAGCAGGCAGGAAATCCACGGCCTGGTTCCCCCACCTTCTGGCTGCTCCATCCCACAATCAGTTGTATACAATGAAGGACAGACACCAGCAGGAGGGCACTGAGATTGAGATCTGAGTGAATTTTGAATTAAGAACAGGGGTTCTGGAGTCAGACAGCCCAGCTCTGGCTCAAACACCTGACTGCCACATCCTCGCTGTTGTTTGACCTTGCTGAACCTCGGTTTCCTGATGTATTAAACAGAGATAATTATAGTATGTACCTTATAAGGAACACTGTGATTCACTGATGATGTCTGAAAATTGCTTAATACAATTTCTGGCACATAGTAAGTGTTTAATAAATAGCAGCAAAATTATGATTCCTACTTCTTGTTCATGCTGCACAACTCAAGCAAGCACCCCACCACCACCACCACGTTTTCACTTGGGCTCTTCCACCTGCCTAGAGCACCTTTCCTCCCACCGCCACATATCCAAATCCTGCCTATTCTTTAAGGCCCAATGGGACTGTGAACTCCTCTGTAATGCACCCTTCTCTGATTGCTTCTCAGCTCAGCTCCCCCACCTCTTAACACTGTATCTGTCCCTCTATTCCAGCATTGCCACCTTCTGCCTCTTCTCAGGACCAATTATGAGCATGCCTTACCTCTCTGACTAGACGGGTGGGCAGCTTGCTGAATAGAACAATCACATCTGCCTCAGCCCTAGGTCACCATGGTGCCCAGCCAGGGATGTTGAATGTACTTGTTGTTTAAACGACTTCATCTTCCAGTCCAGGGTACCAACAGCAATTGCAGATATGAAGTCAAAACCATTGCCACAACTCTGAAACTCATGGGAGCTGAGAGGCTGACAAGTAAAGCACATATTTTTCCAGAATGGGGAAAAGTACTTTGGTGATACTAGGCCATTTTGCTAGGTCCGGAACCTTGACCAAATTTTCAAAAGAAGCTTTAAGTTGCTGGCTGTCAGGAAATCTCCAAGGGAAGCTGAGAACACAAGGAAGCAGTGCATGCACTAAGAACAGGTTGCGGCCAGTTAGGCCTCATTTTATTTTGTGATTGCATTGCTCCCTGGAGTTCACCAGAGCTTCTGACAAAGACACCTGCACTGTCCTTGTGAATAAAATGAAGAACTATGGGCTAGAGAAGGTCAGATGAGGTGAGTTAGTCACTAAATAATTAAACTTAAAGAGCTCTGATTGATGCCAACCAGGAAGGAATTATTTAGCAGCTACCAGAGGGCCCTGCGTCTTGACTCCATCCCACACACCAAGCTTTTCTGTTTTTTTTTTTTTTGTTGTTGTTGTTGTTTTTGTGGGTACCGGGGGTCGAACTCAGGACCTCTCACACCAGCAGGCGCCCGTGCCACTGAGCGATATCACCGGCCCTTTTTTTCATATGTGGGTACCAGGAGTTGAACTCAGGACCTTGCGCTTGCCAGCAGGCGCTTGTGCTGCTGAGCGATATCACCGGCCCTTTTTTTCCTTTAATGTGGGTACCGGGAGTCGAACTCAGGACCTCGTGCTTGCCAGGCAGGCACTTATGCCGCTGAGCTATATCACCGGCCCTCCACACCAAAGTTGTTAGTGATTAGGAGGAGGATACAGAGACCACCAGATCTCTAGAGATCCAGGGCTGTAAGGAACAGCTAATATGTTGAATTGGAAAATGAAAAAAAATTTTTCAACAGGCTGGAACTAGGGGCCCAAACCAGTGAATCAGGTTGACTGAGACTAAATGTAAAGTCTTGCTTGGAGATTGAAAGCCAAACTGTACAAATGCAGGCTGGGGAGACACTGCTTCATGCCCACATGTGTGAAAAAGACCAAGGGCTTTGAGTTGACCACAGGTTTCACAGAAGCCAACAGCCTGACGTGGTGACTAAAAAATGAAATCTCAGGCTGCATGAATGGAAATATAGTTCCCAGATGCAGGAAGGTAATAGCTCTACTGTACTCCTGCACATCCACAACATCTGGAATATGGGGCCCAACTGTAGGTCACACATTTATCAAGGCACATTGATAAATAGCCAGGGAAGGTCACCCACATTGAGGAAAATGGCAGGGGAAACAGGGGCCATTTCCCCCATCCATGGGGACTCGGGAGCCTCACCCTAAAATAGCCATATTCTGCAGAGACCCAATCATACTGAGTGCTTACTCTGTGCTAGGCACTGCGTGGAGGGCTTTACCCATGTGGAATACCCACAAGGCCCTAATGAAAGACATTCTCACTCTCATTTGACTCAGAGAATAGACGGCTTGCATGGCCATACATCTAGCAAGTGGCAGCACCAATACCTAGCCCAGATCTGTTTGGCTCCAAAGTCAATACTTTCGTCCAAATAGCTGAGGGCCAACATGGGGTAGAGGGAACAAGGGTGGTCCGTACAGTCCAAGAAGGCATATCTGGGATCTGTGGGTGGAAACCACTGGAAAGTATGATTTCAGCTCAATATATACATGGTGTTTGTGGGTTTTTGCTTTGTTTTATTTTGTTTTGCTTTAACGTTTTATTACAGAAAATCTCAAGTATATATAGACAGAATAGTTTCAGGAGCCCCCACGTGCGTTTTCATTACCCAGCTTCAACAATTGTGAACTCATGGCCAGTCTTATTTCACCCCCTCCTCCCACCTACTCCCTGTCCAAGGATTATTGTGAGGCAAATTCCAGGAATCTTATCAGTATGTATGCAAATGGCAATTTCAACAGCCCTGTCCTGAACTAGAATGGACATCCCGGAGAGGAGGGAGGGAGGGAGCAAGAAGTACCCCTGAGGCCCTTCTCCATTCATAGAACTAGAGAATGGCCAGGCCAGTTCCCTCTTCTTTAGAAAGTAACCGAATTGATGGCGTGCAGGTCAAGGGGCAGAAGCCGGTGCTACTGTCTGGGCAAAGAAGACTATTAAAGTGCCCAAGATTTCCCACAGAGGTAAAAGCTAGGGAGCCCCCTATGCTCCTCAGCCTGGAGTCAGCACTGCCCTACCCCTGGTACCCAAGGTTTGCTCAGAAAGAAAGAGGCACATATTTCCCCACCCCAACAAATGCACACGCACACTCACTCACTCACCCTCAAACACATTCACATACTCACCCACTCTGTTAGAGTCTTTGGAAGGCAGTAAGGCATGTCTTAGGCTGCCTTTCACACTTTGCCCTGGAGCATGGCATGAGTCACCTCCTTACTGTGGACATGTGGGCACAGGTCTTGATGGGAGCCGTGAGAGCAAGCAGACTTCAAGGCTTCGGGGGCCACCAACCCCTAGGCCTCAGCCACTCTTCTAACAGGTATCTCCCCCTGGCCCTGCCTGCTACCCCATGATCCTCTTTCTGGGTGCCCCTTCTTTATCAACCCTCTCTCATGGCATTCAGTGGGGACAGCTAGAGGCAGAGATGCAATGGGCACAGTGCTCACACTGACCAGTGTAACAGAACTTGACCTATTTCAGGTCCAGGATGCCCTCAACCTTGGCAGGGCCCTGGCCCTGACTTGCATAGAGGCCCCCACATGTAGCAACAGCCCCAGGTATATAGGCTGGTTGAGGTGGGTCTCAAATGCACATGTCTGTCTATCTTAATTTATCAGCCATTGACTTAAAGACAGGGATCGGCCTCTAGAGCACTTCTTCAGAGGGGAACCCATGGCAGCTAGGCTAGTTCTGTTTTGTTATAGTACTGGGGGTTGAACCCAGGGAATGCGGAACTACATCCCCAGCCCTTTCTAGTTTTTTAGTTTGAGGTGGGGTCTCACTAAGTTGCCCAGGCTGGCCTCAAACTCATGATCCTGCCTCAGCCTCTTGAGTAGCTGGGAACACATGTATGCACCACTATGCCTGGCATAATTAGGCTTTTAAATAAGTAAATACATTCCAGAAATGGTAGTGTAGAAGATGACAGTGGGTAGAAATTATATGACTAGCAATATTGATGGTGGTTATTGATAAAAGTGGTAGAATGAATGTTAAAATCATTGCACATGATGACAGTGATGATGGCTTTTATTAAGTTGGTGATAGTGGTGATGGAGGTGGCAGTGGTGACAATGAGGATAGTTACTTCCTGACTGTGCCCTTCCTCAAGTCCCTGAACTTTGCTGCACCTTTATTTTCTCATTGGGAAAATGGGCTAATAATTTGTGTTTTACTGAAGATTCTGACATTATTTCTCCACCATGCCTCTCACAATTCCCATTATTACTAGTAGTTCTTCCTTCCTTTGAACCTTACCAGAAACTTCAGTCTTCCCCAACACCTTACCCACTCTGTGCACCAAAATATTCTTGAGTAGGGCACGGGGCAGCCAAAGGCCTCATCTTACCTCTAGTTGACCCAATTCTTTGGGAAATCTCCAGGCTCTGGACAATAGGGAGGTCCCCAGAATGCCAAAGGCAGGTGATCCCTCTGGCCAAGGGAGAAAAAAATGGCTCTCCCCTATGGCCTTAAGCAGATGTCGCAGGGGTGGCCAAGGAAAGGACACCAGGAAGTGTCTCCCTGCTCTCCAGTCTTCTAACAAGCCCCTCCATTGAATGCAGAGGACCTGCTCTCTGGAGATGTCTCTTGTACTGTTGTTGAGAATGCCTGTTATTTAACTTGGCGTGCATATTATCATGTGTGTCTGGGTATGTGTTGTCTTTTCAATTAGACTGCAAGACCCCCCAGAGCAGGGGGCACCCCTTCATTCGTTCTGTCCCTTCTGAGCACAGGGCCATGTACCTGGAAGGCTTCAGGCCCACCTGGTTCTTGCTTTCATGTTGAGCTGCTGCTTGGGGTCCTTTGGAAAAGGACAAAGTTTCCAAGTGCCTCCTAGTCTTTGAGTCTCAAGGCCAAGAGGCCTTCTTGACCCTTTGGTGACTGTCTCCCTGGTCATCTCTTTCTCTCAGAAAATCTGCCCAGGCCCCCGAGCTGAGATCCCTGGGTCTCTTGGGTACATCTCTGTACCACTGTCTCTGTGAGTGGATGTCTTCCGGTCTCAGGGAGATGAGGGTGGGGCCAACACAAACATTACAGCTGAATAGAATCTTTGTAGCCTAATGATTTTGGAAAACAATTTGCATGGCAGGCTTATTATTCCAAGGATGGGAACCAGCTGTTCCTCTTCTCCCTGACAGCAGGATAAGAAGGAGCAGACCAGAACTACAGCTGGAGAGACTGAGGTTTCTGATCTAGTAGGGCCCGTGACACAGGGACCTGAGGCCTAGATTTGGGATGCAGCATCCTTGCCAGAAAGCTGTAAGAGCGGGTCACCTTCCATTCCAGCTTGATCTGGGCAAAGGATTCTTCTCCTTCAAATCAAGAGGGTAGACACAATGACCCTAAGAGACTCACAGAACAAGAAGCCCCAAAATAAGCAGTACTGGTCAAGACCTGGACAGAAAGCAGGAAGTAGAAGTGTCTTATGAAGTCCTAGGACAGAGATTTGGATTCCTTGGACTAGGAGCTCTGTCTAAGAGACTGTAGGTGGCCACAGGGTGGACTGTTCCTCATCAAAGACTACCTATAGATCAGGACCTGTTCCATGTGCTTCTGAACCTATTCGTCTCATTCATCTCTCAAGGCAAGACTTTGAGGCAAAGGGGTTATTGTTGATAAGGAATTTGAGGCTCACTTAGAAAGGTGAAATGCCTTGTCCAAGGTCACACACTCACAGAAAATGGCAGGGCCAGGGTTTGAGCTTGGGTCTGGCTCCTAAATCATTGAATGCTCTTTCCACTACTCCACAAATCTTAGGGTCCCACAAGACCAGTGACAAGCTGGGCCACTGTTACTGGCAAAGGAAGTGGGGGAAGAGCGTGGTACCAATAGGCTTGTCGGGGAGCAAGGCTGGTGAGTCAGGCCAGTCCATCACAGGTGAAGTTGCTCAGAACCAAAGAACGCTTAACCCTTGATGCCCATGCCTGGGCACCAGGCTGGCTGTGGGCAGCCTCTGTGATAGAGCCCTTTTTGGCTCCAAAGAGAGCAGGTGTCGGGGTCCTGGGCTCAGGACACAGTGAAAGTGGGTCTGGTCTCATTGAAGGTGAAACTCTACCCAGTCACTCTGCCAGTACTAAGGTAGTGGCTCCCTACCCTCCCCGAGCTATTGACAGGCTAAAACAACAGAATGTATGAGCTAGTGCCCAAGGATGGTACCACGCTCCTGGGTAGTCAGTAAGCATTACAGTCTCCATGACCAAATGAAGGTCAATATGGAGAGGTGATCTGCACTCTCAGGAATTTGGGATGTGAAACTAGAAATCCATAGGGCCTGGGCTAGCATGGTCTGGAACCCACTTCTTGAGTGGCCTCTGCTTCCTTCCAGAAGCTGCAAACAGTGGGCTCAGCTCTCTTTCTACTTCTCAACTGCCCCAACTGCTCCATCCCTGCCCGCCTGGGAAGATGTTCCCAGCATCTCTCCTTCCTCTCAGCTCTCTCTACAACAGATCTATCCTCCTTTTGTGTGCTAAAGACCTTAAGGCTACTCTGAACAGAGAAATAAGTGGCAAGTGAAGGAGGGACTGTTATTAGAATAACAACCAAGGGGAAGCCTCAGAGAGTAGAGTCCCAGTTGCCCTTGGCATTCATTGACATAAAAATGGGGCAGACGCAGCCATTCTCATAGGCCTTTCCCAGACTCCTTTCCTTCCAGGGTCCCAACATTGCTTATAATTTCATTCTTTCGTTTACATCTGAGTTTGAGATTCTGTATTCCTCAGTAAGGCACCCTCATGATCAGCTCCCGCCCCCAACCTTGATCACCATCAATCATCCCCTAAGGGGAGCAGAGACCCTCTCAGGGCAAAATTAATAGGCATCATGATTAACATCTTTCAAGTTGATCCAACTCAAGTGAGTCATTTATACAAACCCTGGAACGTCAGTACTGGGAGGAAGCTTATGGATCATCTAGGTCAGTGGTGGTAAACCTATGGTACTTGTGCCGCAGTGGGATGTTTGTGTCATTGAAAGTTCTAAAAGGTTCGGCATCACTGATCTAGGCCATCCCTACCCCTACCCTTTAGGAAAACAAGGAAGGAGACTGAAGCCCAGAGAAGGGAAGGGATTTCCCCCAAGGTTATACAATGGGTAAAATGCTGAGCCAGGACCAGAGGCCACATATCCTGATAGCTCCAAAAGCTTTAGCCAATTTTGCTTTTTATTTCCAACTTTGAGGGCCAACAGTCTGGGCTTCTGTAAGCAAGCCATCCAGGGGCATTAGAGCCAACTCCACCTGCTTTACACAAGGGGTTTCCAAGAAGGGTTGTCCCTAGCTAAGGAGCAGCTTAGACAGTCCCTCTAGTCTCCAAGGAAGGAAATCCCCCTCCTCTGCTGACCTACTATGTGCAAAATATTCTCATATCAGTTATTTTATTTCATCTTCATGACAATACCATCTAGGAAGAAAGTAGCGTGATTATCCTTATTTTGCAAAAACTGTGTCAGAACAATAAGGAGACTTAGAAAATGTCACCTAGCCAGGAAGTGATGTCCTGGGATTGGAGCCTGTATCCTATGACCTACAGCCTCCTACCACAGAGGGCTACACAGAGCTGTCCCAGCTAGGCCCCAGCTCTGGCCCAGAGCCCTTCCCCTCCTGCCCACCTCTGGTTCACCAAGCCTAGCCTGGATAGGAGCAGACCATGAGGGATCTATAGGATAGTGCTCCAGGGAACACACAGGCTCTGACTCGGCCACCACTGAGGATTCTGAGGAGTAAGGAGGCAGCTCTCAGCAGACTGTGGATCAGACAGGTATGGGAGACAGTGCCGTGCACACAAGTCTTTCCTGGGTGTGGTTCTGAATGTGCATGCGTGATATGTGCACAATGGCCAGGTATCTAAGTCAATTTGCAGTTGTGCATGATACACTGGCTCTGTCCAGGTGTCTGAGTCTAAGATTTGGGGTTCCTTTTGTCTGTGTCCAGTTGCTGTGTGAGAGGGACATACTCATCAGGGTCTCTTTCTGCCTGTGCATCTGGAGGAGAATCTCCACCACACATGACTGGGTCTAGGGATATCTATGATGGCACGTATATACAGAGCACACACATGAGTGTGTCCTCACATGCATCTGGGCCTGGTTGCACCTGAGCCTCTCAAGGTGCTTGAACATGTGGACCTCCATGTATACTCAGACCCCATCTCTGTCTCCACCAATGAGTCCAAGTGATCTGACATCCCCTGTGGTCCCCTTGGCCCAGCCCCTGCTGAGGAATCAGGACCCATCAGGTGCGAGCATCCCTGTTACACCCTGCCAAGTGCACTAATCCCCCTGGGGAAGTGATTACCAACAACCATACACAGCCGGAGTTGCTTAATCACTCTTAAGAAATTTCTTTATAATCTCAGTAAATTACTTTAATTACTTGCAACTACCAATTAGTGTTTGAAGGTTTTCCTTCCAGAGAAACAAGCCTCCCCCTCTGGACTTCCAGTCCCTTCCTCCTCTAAAGGAGGGTTGCTCACCTTGCACTCCCTCCTCCCAGGCGCCAGACAGCTCCCTCCCCTGTACACAGGGCCCAGGCACAGTGGCCCGGCTCCTGGCTTGGATTCAGGAGGGCTCAGTTCCCCACTGGCCTCCAAGGCCTCCTTGCCAACCTCAGGCCCAACGCCTAAGTGGAGAGGGTAATGAATGTGGTGGTTGGAACACCAGCATGTCCCAGCCCAGCCTGCTGGACTCACCCTCACAGCCCTGGCTCCATTGTGATCTTATTTCAGTTCTGCTGCCTATGGTCAGAACATCCTCTCTCTGGGCCTCCTTCCTCCCCAGCTCTTTACAGTGGACTGGAATGGAGGTATGCTAGCTTCTGCTGAAACTAGAAGAGGTGCCCACCCCGGCTGGCTTGTATCCTCAGCCTAGAATCCCCTGGAAACTCTCAGAGAAAAAGCAGCATGAGGAAGGGGACACACTGGCTATGGTTAGAATCCTGGCTTTGCTTAACCTTAGCCACATGACCTTGGGTATATCACTTCTGTACATTAAGCCTCAGTTTCCATATCTGTAAATGAGGAAGATGATGCTGACTTCATACTTCAGTGTGAAAATTAAATTCCCAAGCACAGAAGGGACATCAATTATATAATAATAATTCCCAATGTGCTTGGCACAGGGAACACAGAGAAACAGGACCCTGTCACCACCTTCAGGAAGTTCCTACTCTTGTAGAGGAGATAGAACATGTGTAGAAATCACTGAAACAAAAGTAGAATTGTGGTGTTTTCCCTAAGAAGGCAACACATAAAGTGTAGGGTAGTCAGAAAAACAAAAGCAGGAAAGGTAGGGTTATTGGAGGAGCCTGTTGCATTTTGCATTCAACTTACCACCTAATTCCCCTTTGTCCCTCCCTGTGTTCCCCAAGAAGGAGCATCATTGTGTGGCATAGTCACATAGGAAGTTACCTCCACCATGGCTCTGCTGTGGCTCATTTGGGTGCCTTTGTGTGTGCTTGTCTGCGTACACATATGCACACGCATATATAGAGGTGAATGTGCTGTATATGTGTGTGGGTGGATATTTGCACAAGACTTTTGGGGAAGAAAAAGAGTATGTGAAGATAAGGCAAAAGAAGGTGCCAGAGAACAAGGCCCCCACCCCCTCTGCCTGCTCTTCTCACCTTTTCCTGCTTCTGGGTAGCAGTTCCTGCTCACAGAGTTCAAGGGACCCGCTGCCCACTGCCCCCCAGGCCCCTCTCTTCCGCTCAGGCCTCTCCGTGAGACAGCTCCCTAACACTCTTCATTCTTTCCCATTGTTATTTGAACATGCCATTCCTAGGGTATTTATTCCTCCTCTGTGCCATTAAGTCAGTCCCATAGTCCTGACACCTCCGTGCTATTAATATCTCTGTTTTAAAGATGAAGAGAGCAGGGCACAGTAGCACACGAAAGTTTAGGCTAGCCTGGGCAACTTAGCAAGACTCTATAAAAAAAAAACAAACATTTTTACAGATGAGGAAACTGAGGTACAAAGGAAATGTGACTTAATCCCCCCAAAACTGTGAAGACGAGCTCTTTCACCCCTGGTCCCTCCATATGGCTTGGTCTCTAGGGTTCCCAGCAGCCATGGAAGGAATGGGAGAGGGGTTAAAAGGGGGACCACTTCTTTGTCTGGGAGCCTGTGGTCACTTGGGTCCAAGCTCCACACCTTTCTCTAGACTTTGGTTTCACAGCCCTCCCCTTTCCTTGCCCTGAGGAGCTGAGGGAATCAGCAGCCTCCTGGGCAGGCAAAAGGGTTGGGAGGGTTAATTAACTGCTTCCCAAAAAGCTTTGAAGATGAAGGCTCCTCCAAATTGTGGGGGGGGGGCTGGCTTGCAGGCAGGCAGAGCTGCCAATGAGTTGGGGTGCCAAGTTGTTATTAAGGAAAAATCCCCAGCTTCTGGCCTCCACTCCACCCACCCCCTGCCAGGTGCTGCCAGTGGGCTCTGCACTTTGCAAGCTCTCTGGACTCCATGCCCTGCCTTGCTTAGGCGTGTCTTCTGGAGATGCACACCCCTGATGGATGGGAGTTGAGCCCCTGGTCTCTGATGTGCAAATGGGGAGAAAGAGGAGGAACCCCAGGCTAGAGGCAACATGGGTTCCAGGGCCACATGGAGGAGTGGTGGAGATGTTATCCAAACATTATGCCTGTGAGCCTGTCCCAGCTGGATTTGGGACCAAGCAAGACTGCAGACCTTGGCCTTGGTTTGACCATGCCAGGGCTCCTCTGCAATGGGGCCGATTCAGAGGGCCAGAAAGATGGCTCTTGATTCAGTGTCTCATGTCCTTGGAAGGCCAGAACTGGGACCTGAGATGTTTCAGAAGCCACTGTCACAACCCCTGCCTTTACATCAGATGGTTCCTTCCCACACCAGTCAAACCAGGGACTCCCCTGCACTGAAAGCTTTACCTGGCCTCTGACAAAATATGTCTCTTTTGCCAGGTCGGGGGTCAAGGGTTAGCAAGTCCCTAAAATGGCAAGTGACCATGACAAGGGAAGGTAAGACACAGAGATCAGAGATAGCCACCCCAGACCAACAAAGCCTTCTGTGGTGAGGGCCTGGATAATGGCTGCCCAGGGCCTGGTGGGAGACAGTGTCAACTGCCTCCACAGTGCTGGCCCTGTACCAGGCTCTTTCCGTGTAGCATGTCTTTTACTCTCACCTCAGCTCTGAGACATGCGCATTCGTACCTCCATATACAAACATGGAGCTGGAGGCTCAGAGACAGGGAGTGACTTGCCCAATGTCATTACCTACCAAGAAGCTGAATCTGGACTCAAACCTGGGATTCAAGCTATGCGCTCCCCCGGCCCCGACCCCTGGCCCCTCAGGATCTCAGCAGCACTCTTTTGGGTCCTGTCTTTTCTCTCCCACATCTAGAACTCAACCCTCAGCAAATCTCTGAGCCTTCTACTGAGTTAAATCCCCAGCCCTTTTTATTTTATTTTGAGACAGGGTCTTGATAAATAGCTAAATTGCATGGGCTGGCCTTGAACTTGTGATCCTCCTGCCGCAGCTTCCTGAGTAGCTGGGATTACAGGCATACGCCACCATGCTTGGCTCCAATAACCCATTTCAGCCGTGGCTTGGAGGGATTAGCAGTTCTCCACACTCCCACTTTGAAATTCTCCCCCTGACCCCCTTGGACCATCAGTCATGTGGTAGAAGTAAGAACTGCATCCTAAAGAAAAATTCCTTCCTAAAGTTGCTTGACTGAGGCACCATGGCCAATGCCAGGAAGGATACCGGTGCCAGGGAATAGGAACAAGAGGATGAGTCCCAACCTTGCCTCTATTAACTGTGTGAACCTGCTTCCTATTATAACCCCCACTGCACAGGCTTGTTGGAGGCTCAAATGAGTCAATGGATATAAACAAACTTCATAATAATAATTTACTGGGTGCTCACTACGTGCCAGGCACCATTGACAGCACTTTACAGTATTAATTTATTGAAATCTCGCAGCAACACTGTGACCCAGACACGCATTGTATGGAGATTTTTACAGGGGGCCTGGGGAAAACCTGAGGGACACAGAGACTGTGTAACTTGCCCTAAGTCACAGAGCTAACAGAACTAGTATTTAAACCCAGGCTGCCTGGTTCCAGAACCTTCCCCCTTAAGCACTATGCTGTACTATAAAACACTGCACATGCCTCAGTATTATTTTTTAATAACTGCCTTTCACTGAGGCTGGTTGTGGTTGGAACTCTTCAGAGAGGGAACTCAGAAAAGTAAGGACTTGGAGAGGAAAAAGCAAGTTCCTGCATTTTGAAACGGTCTGCAGAGGTCAGCTCGCGCCTGTTCAGGCTAGGGGCCCCCAGGCTGCCTTCCCCACCCACAGCCTTGGATTTGCGGAGCATCCGTGGGGCGGCTCCAGCAGTTCTGGCTGCAGGGGCAGGTTGGTGGGCAGAAGCAGCGGGCAAGCCGCTAATCAGAAGCAGCGGGCCTGCCCGGGCTGCGCCCCGACCGCTGGGCTGGCTCTGACGCTGCCGCCGCCGCCGCCGCCGGGGCGAGCGAGCGCCTGCTGAAAGGCCCCTGCTGCACCCCGGAGCTACCGGTGGTGGTGGCGGCGGCGCGTGATGATGTGGAGTCCGAGAAGACCCTCCCCGGGGGCCGGCTGCCTGCCACTCCGCTTTGATAGCCCGGGCCGGGCAGCAAATCCGCAGTCCAGCGGCTCCTCCAGCGTTGCACACATTTTTCCCCGGCCAAGAAGGAACGCGGCGAACTAACGCGATCCAGATGTGGGACTCGGTTGGGCTTGAACCCCAAATACCCCAAATACCAGCCAGGCCACTGGGAGACCTGGGGATGTACAGAAGGGTGCTGGGGACTCACGGACTCCTTGGGGGCCTGGGCCCCAGCCTCCAGCCCCTTAGTTTTTCTCTGGTTGTCAGGAGGTGGGGCCGACCTGTGCTCTCTTTTGACTCTGCTTCATCCCAGTTCGCAGCCTGCAGAGCTCACCAGCCCCTGCCCTGGAAGAGATTTTGTGTCCTGCCAGAGTCAGAATTCCCATAGCTGACCCTCCAGCACGGTTCTGCCCCCTCTACCAAGTACCCAGCCTGAGCTGGCCTGCCTTGGTCAGCCATGAGGCCAAGGATCACAGAGACTTTGAATACCAACTCCAGCTCCAGCTCCAGCCCCAGTTCTACTGTGTCCTAAAGGTTTGGCCTTGGGCCTGTCCCATTGGTTTTCCAAGGCTTAGTTACCTTAGCCCTGCTATGGGAGCATGTGAGGAAACAGTGAGCCTGGTCCTGAAAGCTGACCCTGGCCCCTGGTGGCACAGAGGGAAAGGAAGCCAGCTTTCTAGAGACCTCAGGTTGGTGCCATGCCTGCCACTCCTACATGCTTTCTTCTGCTCCCATGGGGTTAGGCCACGTGTGTCTGGGTCCCTGCTGCTGGAACTAGAGGCTGAGGAAAAAATGAGGACAGGCAAATCTGAGTGTCACCTCAGCCATGTCTCTTTAAGAGCAGGTGCTACTCAATACATGGCAGCGCATTCATCAGCAGGCTGGGATCCCAGACCAACGGACATTATGTGCATGTGTGGCAACATAGGGTGCAGGATAAATGATTTGTAATATAATATGATGGACTCTTAAAAGGTCTCCCTATCCCCACAGCTCTTTTCCAGCCTCCAACAAGCCCAGAGAGCCTAAAATTGCACCATTAGCACTTTACAGTAAGTTATTATTTGCCATTGACACCACAGTGTGAATTAGCTGATTAGCTTGCTGGAGGACTGAGAGCTGGGTAGGGGGGGCGCAGCCTGGCAGGGCAGAACTGGGCCTGACTCAGGTGCAGGAGAGCAGAGCTAGTTCCCCACAATTAAGGAGCTGACAAGGCAGGGACACTGCTCCTTGTGGAGCTCTGGACTAAAAAACAGAAGACCCAGTTTCAAGTTCCACCATCACCAATGACCAAGTTGTATGCCCATAGTTAGGTTATTCTCCTTTACTGCACCCCCGTGTTCTCACCTGGGCAAGATTGCCTGAATGGGGACAAGGAAAGTGGAGTGAACTCTAAGTGCTATCTTAAGAACATCCGAGGATTTTTATTTCCATGCAGCTCTGAGCTGGGCCCTGCTCAGGGTCTCCCTGTGGCCCTGAGAAAGTGAAGGCAGCAAGGTCTTTGGAAGAGAAATGTTGGGCCATAGGAGTGGGAAGTAGGGAGATCCTGCTCTGTGGGGAACCCAATTCCTGGTCTACACAGCATCAGAAAGGTAGATAAAGAAAGAGGGGAGGGAAGGAGAGAAGGAGTGAGAGGGCTAACCCCAGCCTATCCCCCTCATTGCATTTGCTTTTAAAATAAAACCCATTTATATATAAATCTTGGCCCGATGCCCAGTCTCTGTAGAAAAGCTTTTCTGTATTAAACGCTACAATGAATTAAATTAACCATAATGATTTCTTTGTGAATGGAAACCCTCTCTCTCTCTCTCTCTCTCTCTCTCTCTCTCTCTCTCTCTCTCTCTCTCCTGTCTCCTCTCCTTTGTGACAGGGTTTTGATCAGGTTTTCCCTCCCTCCTCAACTTCAAACCCTCAGCTCCCCCCAGTCTCCCCTCCCTGAAAGCGACTGGTCCTGTGAGTCCTTCCCAAGGTTAAACTGATGCCTGTGGTGTCTGATGTGGAACAGAAATCAGCCGGCATGGGGAAGGGGGGCTGAGGGCATGCCCTGGGAGAGCATGTACCCACCACAGCTTCCATGTAAGCTTTGCTGGCTGCACAGCACGAATCTGAGCCTCACTTTCTTCATCTGTAAACTGGAGTGGGTAGTATTGAGTTCAACGAACTCATGAGGGGATAGTGGAGGGGGCTGCTCTTGCGTGGGGGTGTGCCCCCGCTGTGCACAGGAGAGAGGTAGTTGGATGTGTGGGTGGGTGTGCCTGAGCACACACCCACCCACAGTGGCATCTCCAAGCGTGGCTGCGTAGACTTGCATTTGCGCTTGCTCGATAAGCCTTCTGCGTGTGTACAACAGGAGCCCAAGTGCATGAGGGTCTTGACCAGCTGGGAACCTTCCCAGGGGCCATGCCTGGCACATGCAGAGAAGGATCAGACATGGGCTCTACCTTCCATATGCTGTGCAAGGAGCAATCAGAAGAGCACGGATGGCTGCCAGTTTGGAGGAACCGAGGAAGGCTTCCTGAGGGTAGTAACTCAAGGACCAGAAAGAACGGTCCCAATAATAACAATCTTTCCCATGGACACAGAACTTGACATTTCTAAGGCCCTTTTATAGGCATGATGTCATTTCTCCCATACACCAAGCCTATAAAGTATGCATTATTATTCCCATTTTAGACATGAGAAGACTGAGGGTTGTGAGCCTCTGGTACCACTTTACAGACACAGCCCAGCCCCAGCCCATTACACATTCCATCTCTGCTAGGCCAAGCCACAAACAACATGGTGATTCCAGTCCTCCAGCTGTAGCTTGTGCAGCTTTCCCCTGCTTTTTCATCACCACCTCCCAAGGATGTCCTTTCCATGCCTCAGTGTCCCCATCTGTACCACATTGTGTGCCCAGAACTGAACCCACATCCTTCAAAAACACCAGGCCAGCTGACATGGTAGCATACACCTGCAGTCCTAGCACTCTGGGAGGCTAAGGCAGGAGGATTGCAAGATAAAGCCCAGCCTGAGCAACTTAGCAAGTTAGTGAGAACTTTCCCAAAAAACAAAAAATCAAAAAGGCTGGGGTTGGGGCGAGGGAGAAAAAAAGGCTGGGGTTTTAACTCAGTGGAAAGGCCTAGGGTTCAATCCTCAGTATTCCCCAAACAACAACAAACGACAACAACAAAACACCAGGACATTGTATGCTTTGGGTTTTATTCCCATGCTGCTGCTTCTGCCTTCTTGTCCACTTCCCAGCCCCTCATTTACCTTTCAGGTCTCCCCACACTCCTCAGTACCACTGTGTCACTGCCTCCTTTGCCTTTCCGTCCTGTACTCCGCATAGCCTCCCAGCATGACCCACAAGAGACACGTGAATAATCTCAGGACACATCTGCAGACAGTGCACCCATGGAGGGCAGGGGTGATCTTGGAGGCATTTCTGTTCTTCCAGGGCCCAACACAGGAACAGTCACTGAGATGCCTGCAGAAGAATGGGGGAGGATGGTTTCAATGCAGAGTCAACCGAGGTATTTGCAGCCTTCATTCTACCAAATACCGCTGCTACAGATGACCATTTTATGATGGTTCGAGGATACACCAGCTTTGAGAGGGTGAGGTCAAAGCCAGGGGGCTGCCATTCATCCGTGGAGTGCAAGTTTGAAACAGGAAGGGAGAATGTGCTACAGCTGGAGTAGTGATGTTCCACGACCACTCCCAGGGCTAGGAAGCCTTCCTATCAGGCCAAAATCCTCTGGAAAAATCAGGCCCCAGCAGCCACAAGCACAGCAGGCAGATGTAGGCCCAAAAGAACCAGCCCAACAGACAAAGGCAGATTTCTTCATAGAGCATGGTTCCCCTGGAAGTTTTTTAGGGGGGGAGGGAGACACAAGAGCCTGAAAAGGGGGTGACATCTTGAGTCACACAGACATGAAGAACAGGAACGTGAGAGGGAAGCCTGCCCTGCTCTTTCCCTTTCCCTCAACTGCCCTTCAGTTGGTGGACACCAGCTGGGTGCTGAGCCTGGCAGGGTTGTACCTGGCTCCTGCATGCCGGGACACCCAGCTGCAGCGGAGGTCAGAGTCCCAAGCAAGGCCGTCCTCCAGCCTCCCATTGCCTTATAATGGAGGGGAGAGGGGCTGTTGCGGGGTCATGCAGGAGGGAGACCAGGCATAGAGCTGGCCCAGAAGAGTTTGGCAGGAAGCCTGCAGGCCTGTCCTGGCACAGAGATGTGAGCACATGGCCGTTGCAACTGGTCTAATTGCTGTCTCATCAGCTCTCCCAGGGGCTTATTCTAGAGCCAAGCAAAGGGAGGTTTCTGCTGTGAGACTTGAGGGAGCCTGAGGAGAGGTGGAGGGCCCGGCACTTTGAAAGACACTGACAAACCCCAGCATGCCCAGGGCAGAGACCCAAGTCAGGGGGGTTTGGGGGAGAGGCAGAGAGCAAAATAGCCAGGAGGGAAGGGACTGACATTCTCATCCACACTCTTGCCTCCCCCACACCTGGTGTCTCCCCCTAGCTGCTGCTCTGTCTCCTTTTCCCTGGGTTCTTACTGTGCTGTCTCCTCTCCCCCACCTGCTCATGACACCTCAGACCACTGCTGCCAGGCTACCATCCCTATTTCAGCTCTCACCCAGGCCCACAAAGACCAAATTACAAAAGTCAGCCGGTACTGTACTGGTCTCTCCTGAACATAGCAAGCCTCTGGCCCCTTGGTAGGTTGGACTATCACCTGCTTTGGGAAAATTGCCACTCCTTCCTCAGACATGGGTTTCCTGAGTCTCTCACTTCTCAGAACATTCTCAGTCTTTTTCCTAGACCCCCTTCTCTGCACGCCCTTTAAATACTGGGTTTCCCCAAAGTGCTCTTCTCACACCTCTCCTCCCCAGAGTCGCTCCCTGAGGCCTCTCAGCCACTGCTGAGAGCAAGGGAATTCCATGTTACCACAGCCTGCACCACTTCCCCCAGCTTCAGCCAGTATAGACATGTACCCAGTGGTCATCTCCATAGACATCTCAAACCCAGCCTGCCCCAAACCCAACTCATCGTACCCCCAGACCACACTTCTGCTGGCTCCACTTCTTAAAGGGCAGCCACTCCATCTACCCAGACTCCCAGCTAGAAACTTTTGCTCCTCCCTCCCCCTCCCCCTTCACATCTAATTAATTACCATGACCTGCCAATTTTACCTCCTTAATAGCTCTGGAATCCATCTCAAGCATTCCATCCCTACAAACACTGGCCTAGTTCAGACCTTTATCATTTCTCTGCCACCAGAGTGCGTCTTCCTCTGACCAGACTCCACACCACAGCCTATGAGGTCCTTTCCACAGGTAGATCAGAGCATGTCCTTCCTCAATGAGAATCTGCCATGGACTCCTCAAGGCATCCAGAGTTCCTGAGCCTGGCACACCTGCCCCCTGCTCCCCTGCCCCATCCCTCAGCCCTGGCAGGACTCCTGCTTTCATGGCTGGCCTCCCCCTCAGTTGGCAAACATCTACTCACACAGGCAGCTTAGGGTAGGGAGGTCAAGAGTGTGGGCTCAGGAGCTTAATGGCCTAGCCTGTGTCTCAGTTCTCTAAGTGTAAAATGGGGCTAGAAACAGTTTTTATCTCCTAAGGTTGAATTTCTCTCATGAGGGAGGGAATTAGATCGTACATGTTGTAAAGCACTTACAACAGTGCCTGATGCATATTAAGCACTGTATAGGTGTTAGCTGTTATTAGTTATTATTTCCCCTTCAAGTACCATCTCTGTGAAGCCAGCTTTCCTCTGAGATTAAGATAAGTGCTCCTCTTCTGGGCTCCTAGAGCCCTGACTAACTTCTATCATGACACTTGACACCATTTGCCTACTGCTTGCCCTTCCTCCCCCGCTACTTGTTATCAAGGGTCTACCAGGTTGGGGGTGTAGCTCAGTGAACAGTGTGAGCTTATGGCGTGTGCAAGACCTTGGGCTCAATCCTCAGCATTATAAAAACAACAGAGCAGAGAGATAGAAAAGCAGTCAGAGAAAGAGAGAGTAACAGAGAGAGAGAGAGAGAGAGAGAGAGAGAGAGATTCACTTATTTTTGCATCTTTAGCACCTAGCCCATGATTTTTCTTATGAGCCTCAGATCAGCCTCATGGTACTATTATGCTCTCCATTTTGCAGATGAAGAAACCAAGACTCAGAGAGGTAAAGGGAATATTCCAAGATCACACAGCTTAAAAATGGACAAAAAGCTGAGTTAAATCCAAGTCTGCAGGATTCTAGACCATGTGATTGGTCTACTTTACCTGACTGCCTTGGGGGCGAGGTGGTCTTGAAATCTTGTCCTAGAAGAAAGGATTAAGGGAATGAGCAGATGCTCTGCCTGGAGGAGAGACAACTCAGGGCAAGGGTGATCCCCTCTCACCCATCTGTTTGAAGCCTACTGGGGCTGATAAGTGTTTCAAACAGTGGTGCCAATGCATGTGTTGGACACACGTGCAGTGAGGTCACACCAGAATACTAGGGACAAAAGTCTTCATCCCAGAGCCCCTGCTCACCTCTGTATAGTCCTCTGCAGCTTACAAAATGCTTTCCCATCTTTTTTGTCATTTGATCAGCAAGTCACCCAACTTGGAGGCAAAGCCTGGACTCCAACATTTAATCAACACAGAAAGTCTGTAATAAGCCCCATTCCTTCTAGCTGGGAGCCTGAGGAGAATAAGACCATGACTAGGGAGGTTACTCCCCAAAGACAGAGGGATGGGAACGCTGAGGTGGCTGTGTGGGTCCACAGAGGGCCCAGGAGACCAGAGAGAAGGCTTGTCAGACTCAGCATTCTCCTCTAAGAACAGGAGCAGCACCTCACCAGACATGGTAGGTGTGAGCCTCAGAAAAGATGATGTATGTTTCCTAAGCACCCAATAGATACAACAGCGTATCTGAACTCATGCAGAGCTTGTAATAGTGACAAAAGTATTCAGAGGAAGTAAGTCTGCAAGAACCAGGCAGAACCATGTTATCATTCTTATTATTGTTATTAATATCATTATTACTTTGTGGCACTGAGGATGGAACCCAGGCCTTTGGGTGTGCTAGGCAAGTACTCTACCACACCCTCAGCCCCAGAGCTGGGGTTTGAAATCCCATATCTAACCCTTACCAATATCAGGCTTTGAGAAATATCAGGTCACATAACCCCTCTGAGTCTTTGTGGCCTCATTTATAGGATGGAGGCAATAAGGTCTGCCTAGTGGAATTTCGAACACTAATTGTGAGTACCCATGTAAAATGGCTGACACAGTAGGCACTAATAAATGGCAGCATTTATGATTGTTCTCTCAGAGTAGACCTTAGAGCACCACGATAAAGACTCCGGGGCCATAATGGGTTCCAAGACCAGTTTCTGTACCTACTACCTGTGTGACCGTTGACAAGTCATTTAACTTCTCTGTGCATCTGTTTCTTCAGCACAAGGCTGCTTGAGAAAATTAAATGAGGAAATACACGTAACATACTGGCACACAGCACATGTTCTGTGAGTGCTGGTGAGCATTGTTAGAATCAGACAAAGGCATGAGAGGCAGAAACTAGTGTCCCTCTTCTTCCAAGATGCTGCATCATCCCCTTTATGAACGAAGACATGAGCTGAGGCCAATTGGAACTGATTATAGGGTTCCTTTCATTCAGCCACCTGAAGTCATAAAACTGCCCCAGACCAAGCCAGACTTCAGCTAAGCTGCCCCAAGATCTTCCCCAGATTAGGCCAGAACTGGACAGAGCACTTGCAGAGTTTTGTTGGGCTCTGGGAACTCATTACATTACATACAATCCCACTGTCTCCCTGTAGGCCAGAGGTGGGGAATGAATCCACCTTTCACACACTCAACTCTGGCCCTGTGACTGTGGCTGTCATGGCTTTCTGTGCCCAGTGGCAGCGGGAAGGCGGGGCAGTGCTGAGGGTCAGCAGCTGGGGCCCGGGCCCAGGCCCAGGCCGTGGAGGGCAGGCAGTGCTCCCTGACCATCCTGTTCTGGCCCCATTTACAACAGGCTTCCTGGGAGTCACGGTGCATTTTCCCAGGCGCCTGCTCCAGGCTTTCATAACTTCTCCTGCCACCAGGACCCAGCCAGGCCTGCGGGCAATGGGAAGGAAGCGGGCCCAAGTCTTGGGCCACTTGAGCCAGTCCTTGGGGCTGACTGGGCCCCAGGCTTTCACACACACACACACACACACACACACACACACACACACACACCCAGTGCCGCGTGGAGGGAAATCAGGAGAAGCCGAGGAATTGTTTGTAATTAGTGTGTTTTTAAAGGCTTTTCCGTGAGCCTTTAGCAGATTTCTGGGGAGGGCAGCTTGCCAGGGAGCATTGAAATGGAAATCCTGTGTTCTAGCCGGGACCCTCTTGGAAGGAGATTCTTCCCAGAGAAAAGGCCAGAAGCCCTGCCCCGCTCCTGGGGTCCTCCCTCCCTCGCCACTGTGGTTGAGGCTGGCTCGCTGTGGTCATAGCAGGCTCGGTGATCTCGGTGATGTGGGGTGGCTTTGTGGAATGGCATTCCTGCTCACAGTCCTCCGCTCTGCCTCAGGACAGAACAGTTTACCCCCCACATGAAAGGCTGCTACAGGACCCCCAACTGCCACTGCCCCCAGACCAAGAATGCCCCCATGCCTCTCACCTCACAGCAAGGTCCCCCAGCACAGGCTCCTTTTCCCCAGCTTTTCCCAAATGGGAGCCACTGGCCTTGGAACTGGGCACATCCAGAGTTACCCCTCCCAAGTTAGCCAGAGGTCATGTGTACAAGCAGCAGCTCCTCATGCATGAGCAGCATTTTACAGTGTGTGGTGGGAGCACAGTTATCCCTCATGGCAACCCCATGAGGAGTTACTGTCTATTGTCATCAGTTCACAATGGTACTGGGGGAAGGGACAGACTTGCCCAAGGGTCCTCCACTAGCGGACTAGCAGAACAAGGGAACTGGGCCTAAACCCCAGATCTCTAGGCTGCCTGCCTCCGGTTCACTCCCAACCCAGGTTGCTGCTCCCACACGCTGGCTGACACACAGGCGGGACTGTTCTGGTGCAATCCCTGAGCCTTGTGGTCTGGGATCATTTCCTGTGGCCTAAAGTATTATTTGCAAGTTGTAAGGACTGCCCGGTTTCTGGAAGCCACACTGAATGCTTCCAGCTGGGAATTTAACCTTCTCTGACCCAGCTGTGGATCTTGAGCACTGTCTTAGTTCCCACCCATTTTCCTAGAACCTCTTGAAGTCCATTAGTTCTGCATGGGTGAGGGACAGTGGCCTGGGATCCTGAAGACCTGGTCTGGGCCTTGTTCTGCCACCCACTTGTTCTGTGACCTTGGGCAAGTCCCTTTGCCTGTCTAACTTCAAATCAAGGCTTAGAAAGTATGTTTCCCTGCCAGAGATTGCAAGCCAGTGCTCTCGTTTTCACTGGAATATGAAGGGAACTGACCTCCGCTTCCACAGCTCCTCCACAGCTCGAGGTCTTGCTTGTGAGGGCGGTGCAGTTGTTGCATTTGAGAGCTGACTAGATAGGTCCTTGGGGACAGGGCAAGCCATTCCCCACCTCCACCTCTCCAACATTGTACAGACAGGCAAACTGAGGCATGGGAAAGGGGAGTGACTTACCCAAGGTAGTCCAGGGAAGCAAGTCGCAAAGTCAGGATTGACATCCAACTCAGCAGTGGCGGTATCAAGTGTGGTGTGGGAGATTTTACCCTCTTATAATTTCCCAGCCATTCCCAGTAAAATTGTAATAAAGATAGGTGCATATTTAAAATCCTGTGTAAAATACAGAATTAGAGAAAACAATCCTAAAACTCATTTGGAACCAGAAGAGACCTAGAATAGCAAAGGCAATTCTGGGCAACAAAGGCAAGGCAGGGGACATCACAATCCCTGATTGAAATTATACTATAAAGCTACTGTGATAAAAACAGCATGGTACTGAAAAAAAAAAAAAAAACAGACCCAAAGATCAGTGGAACAGATTAGAAGATGCAGAAACAACTCCAGACATACTAAGCCACATTATCCTTGACAAAGGTGCCAAACACATTCGCTGGAAGAAAGATAGCCTCTTTAATAAATGGTGCTGGAAAAACTGGCTCTGTACATGCCAAAGATTAAAATTAGACTCATATCTTTCACCAGGCACTAAACTAAATTCAAAATGGATCAAAGATCTAAATATTAAAACAGAAACATTAAACCTGCTGGAAGACAGAATACATAAAACTCTTGAAGACACTGGTGTAGGCAAAGACTTTATGAATAAAACCCCAATTGCACAGGAACTACCACAAAGAATCAACAACTGGGATCTCATCTTATTAAAAAGCTTTTGAACCACAAGAAAAACCACCTACACAGTGAAGAGACAACCCACAATGTGGGAAAAAATGTTTGCCAGCTGTTCCTCAGACAAAGGATTACTATCGAGAACATATAAAGAACTCTAAAAAATCAGACCTCCCAAATTTAAAGACCCAATCCAAAAATGGGCAACTGAGATGAATACACACTTCTCAGATGAAGAAATACAAACAGCAAATAAATATATGAAAAAATGTTCAACATCACTGGTCATTCGAGAGATGCAAATTAAAACAGCACTGAGATTCCATCTCACCCCAGAAAGAATGGCTATCATCAAGAAATCAACCAATAACGAATGCTGGAGGGGCTGTGGGGAAGAAGGAACCCTTCTCCACTGTTGGTGGGAGTGTAGAGTGGTGCAACCACTGTGGAAATCAGTGTGGAGATTCCTCAAAAAACTAGGATTGGAGGTCCCATTCCACCCAGCCATTCCCCTTCTGGGTATTTTCCCAGAAGAATTAAAAATATCATACCACACTGATATATGTGCACCCATGTTTATAGCAGCACAATTTGTAATAGCTAGATCTTGGAAACAACCCCTGCCTATCAACCAAGGAATAGATAAAAAAGATGTGGTCTTTTTATACAATGGAGTACTACTCAGCCATAAAGAAGGATAAACTGGAGACTTTTATAGGTAAATGGATGCAACTCAAGACCACACTTATAAGTGAGATAAACCAGACACACATGTATAAAGATCATATTGTCTCCCTAGTGTGAGAAGCTGAAAGAGTAAATAAGATCCAAAATGTACAATAGATATTGTAAAATGGGAAGAAACTGTTCAAAAGGAAAGAGAAACTGGGATGGGGGAATGGAGAAAAGAAGGAAGGGAAAAGCAAAAAAAAAAAAATATATATATATAATATATATATATAAGATAGTTAAGATAGATATACTACTAATTTCTCTTAGTTTATTGAAAAGAAAGGTTTGTGCTAATACTGATTGGACAATTGAATACCGATATCTTATACTCCAAGTAACTAATTTAAAGATAACAATACGCAATGTATTAAACATTGTTACCTTCCTATTATGTTGTTTTGAAATTTTGTTCTATTTTTTCTCTTTAAAGTAAAAATTTTAAAAAAAATCCTGTGTAAATCGTGAATAAAAGTATCTTCAGAAAACTTGGTAATTTTTATGTCTATAATACACATCTTCTAAACACAGTGTTTGCCAGTGCAGCCTCCAGGGATGTCCAACCTTCCACTGGACTGATGCTGCCCTTAAGGCCCTCCTAGAGAGTAATCCTGGGGTGACATGCAGGCAAGGGCTCCCTGCTCTCCTCCCAGCAGCCTCCTCTTTGTGTTTGCAAACATGTGGCATCCCTGGGGATCTCAGGGCTGACGTCCTGGGTTTCCTGCCCTTCCTTAACTAGTGGAGGATTCACAGCCACAGCCTGCCACCCTAGCCTTTGCCTTTACATTGATTCTAGTAAGACAGAGGTTCAAGGAGCAGGACTGGGAGTTACAGATGAGAAGGGGACGTTTCATTCATATTTCAGAAGTGACTTGGCATGGCTTTGCCTGGTGTCCTCCTTTTGCAGGAAGGAAACCTTTCTGAGCCTGCCCTAGCACACAGAGCATCAAGGAACTGGAGCATGTTGGAACTGCCACATGCCCTTAGAGATATACAGTTCAACCCTCACAGGTTACAGATGGAGAAACTGAGGCCCAGATTGGGGGGCAGTAAGTTAAAACCCTGGCATCAGGACTTGGACCAGAAACCTCTTGTGCCTCTGCAGCCAATATTTTATCCTGCCCTCCCTCAGCCCCCTGCTGCCTCTTGTGTACACGTACAGGTGCACCCGCATGTGTGCTAATGCAGGTTGACGGCTGCTGAGAGGGTCACACATGGAGCCACACACTGGCCCATTCACTCTGACACACACCCCAGCTGGCTGTCCCCTGAGACACACTCTCTGTCCCCATTCACTGGGCCCTCTCACCCCCTCCACTGGCCTCGCACAAGTGCCCCCACACTGATTCACAGGTCCCTCCCTGCTGGCTGTTGCAGGGTCTCCCTTTGTTGATGTGACTCCCTACAGCTGCACAGAGAAGAGTTCAGAGGTGCTGGGGGGGCACGGTGTGTCACAGAGCTGGGATGTGGGGAGGCAGTGAATACGGGCGGGATCCAGAAGGCTCTGGTTAGGAGGCCTGGGGCTCAACCACACCTTGGAGGGGAGGAATCTCTAGCCTGAGCAAGATGAGCAGCAGAGTGAAGGGCCGGGAGGCTGTTCATCAGAGGTGGGACAGGGTCCTGGGACATTAGGGACCCCTGGACATCAGCCCGGGCTGAGGGAAAGGGAGGGGTGGGAGCACGGTGAGGGGAGGAGCCATTCTAGAGTTCGAGGCCGAAGTTGTTGAGCAGGGAGAGGCCAGACAGAGGTCTTGACCAGAGAGGTATGAAGGAGATGAGTCCCTTGGGCTGGATGAGCGTGGACAGTGCCTGACACCATGTGGGTGCTGGTACATGAACAGATGAATGACTGAATGAGCTCTGTGACTCTTTCTCATTGTGATGGAGCCTGGGCCTTGGCCCGTCTCACAACCAGGGCCAGCATGACACAGCTGGCTGCAGGAGGAAGGGTGGAAAGAAGAGCAGCCTCCAGAAAAGCAGCAGAGCCCTAGGGTACTGCAAGTGGTGCCGGCTAGACAGCTGGGCACAGTGGGCACAGTTGGTGGGGCCTCCACGGTCATCACATCCAACCCTCCCCCCACTATATATTAGATGGGGAAACTGATACTCAGATCATGGAATGTATTTTCCATTATCCAGCAGCCCATCGGTGGCAGGGCACATCCTGGAGCTGTTTTTTCCTCCTGGCTTGGGCAGCATGTTGTTGCCCCTAGCTGCAACTCTGCTGTCTTTACACCACGCCCCCCCACACACAAGTCTGCAGGCAGAGACTTGGGAGACTTGACTTAATAACTCCTGGGCGGGGGAGAGACAGAAAGTGTAAAGGAAGAGGAGAGATGAATTGCCCACTCACGCAGAGAAGCAGCATATCTAGGGGGCAGATGGGGGTCACAGCCCTCTTCTGCCCACTCCGATGCTGCTGAGGCCAGGCCAGCTGCCCCTCACTCTCAGAAAGTCCACAGGGCAAGGTTTGTGTTTCCCACATACCACGCCAAGTGTGCACACACATGTGCACACGCACGCACACACACACACACACACACACACACAGAGCCCCAGGGTGTCTGTCCCATTGTGTGACAGTGGTGATGGTTACACAGTCTTCATCCTTCCACCTCACAGCAGGGCCTGGCATGGCTGCTAGAAGGGAAGTACTGGGTGGCTTGGAGGACAAAGGCCCTTGGATTGCACACACCACCGATGGATATTTTTCTTGTAAATGCACAATGCTGCTTGCATAACTGGAACTGGCTAGACACTATGAGAAATGTTTAGGGCTTGAGAAAAAGCAGGGGGAGGAATAAACAGCCACAAAGCCACAGGGTGCCAGGGGCTGCCTTCCCAAGGACATCCTGCCTCCCTCACCTCCCACATTCCCATGGATGGGGAACTGGAAAAGCTGCCAAGATGGAGAAGCTCCCCTCTCTCCCAGCCCCAAATGGCCCACTGGGTGTGTAGGGCTTACTCTTTGAACAGAACCTGAGGTTTTCCATGGCCCACTCCCCTCTGAGCCTGGCTCCTGATCAGATCCAAGGACTAGGCTGGGTTCTGGCTGGGAGAGCAGTGTTGGTCAACCATCAGGGCCAGAGCCTGAGGGCTGTCTCCACACCTTCTGCTTAGGTCCACAGAGGGATTTCTGCTCAGCCCTGATCCCAGCCCCAGTCTTAGCCCTAATTCCAGCCATAGAGGGATCCCTGAAATGGTATGCAGTGGCTTAAGGATTTGGGAAAGATGTGGGAGGAAATGATCCAAAAATTGATTTTATCAGATGATTTGGGAAAACTCCTTTGGCCCAAAGTGGCCAACTCTGTCTCCTCTGCTGGCCCCCTCAGCATTTTAGAATGTATAGGTGTTATCTTTAAACAGAGGGCCAGGAGAAAAGGCCCAAGGAAAATGCACCAGAATGCTTAACCCCTAGCTTGCAAGGAGACACCCCTCAGGATGTAAGGGGAGCCGTGTGCCAAGCCAGTGAGCAGAGATGGCATGATGCCCTTCCTCAATGGCTGGGACCAAGATATCTGCAGGTTTCTTTCTTTCTTTCTTTCTTTCAATCTTTCTTTCTTTCTTTTCTTTCTTTCTCTCTTTCTTTCTTTCTTTCTCTCTTTCTTTCTTTCTCTTTGTTTCTCTTTTGTGTGTGGTACTGGGGATTGAGCACAGAGGGCACTGAAAGTCCTTGAAAAGAATCCATCCTAGTCCCTGAGCATCCCCACTCCAATTCTCCCCCTGCCTTATCCTCTGGAAAATGGGTAAGGGGGATCCGGTGACTGACCTGGGTCCTTAAATAAGAAGCATGCTTGTTTAATAGCCAGATGAAATTTATCCCTCCTCCCTGCCTTCCCTGGCCACGGCTGCTTCTGAAGTTCCTGCCTCAGCCTCTGCACCAGGCTGGATGGAGAGGTGAAGTCCCCTCCTCTCATTTCTCCCAACCTTCCCACCCTTGGACCCCGGAGGGGCGGGGCTGAGGCAGCTGCCACATTCAGTGTGGCAGAGCTGCTAGCTCAGTACAAATCAGAAACACATTGGAGGCAGGCAGGCCAGCAGGAGCAGACAGGCCAGGGCTGGGGCCCATTAAGGCCGGAGCCCGGCCTCTCTGTTTACCGTCTCAGCACAAGGTTTCAGGTTTGCATCCTGATTGTTTGTTTCAGAGATGAGAAAGGCCAAGGAGGCAGCTGACGAGGACCATGGGGGGGGGCAGGGGTGGTGAGGAGGCCCTGGCTCTCCCAGGTTCTCCCCACTCTGGAACTCATGGAGAAATGGAGAAGTGAGCCACCTCATTTCCCTACCCCCACCCCAAATTCCAAACAGATGTGCAGTCTGCTTCTTCCTTTCTTTGGTTGGGGGAAACAAAAGAAATTAAAAATGGGACCCTAGAGACACTACTTTCAGGAGAATCTGAATATACTGAAGGGATGAAAGGGAGATACAGGAAGGACTTCCGGAGGTGCAGGTGAGATGGAGGGGCAGCTCACCCCTTCCCTGATAGACAAGTTCCTCAAGATTCCTAGCTGGGGTTGGGTAGTTAGGGGGAGAGGGTGTTGCCTGGAAGGATGATTGCTCTGGGAGGTCCCACTGAGTCTCAAATGTGAAGGATTCAAAGATGTCCACAGACATGAACAGAATCTATATATCTTGATTCAATGAATCCTGACTTAATCAGAGCTGGCAGTACAGATCCTGGAGCCCCAGGCCCCTCACTGAGAGGCCTAGAGAGGGGTAGGCACTGCTCAGAGCAGTGCAGCAGATCAGGCTCCAGATGAAGCCTCAGACAGTGGCCTCCTGGCTCTTGGTCAGTGCTCTTTCGCTTTTCTCAGACTTCTGGTTTTGTAGGAAAACAGATTCCTGGCCTCCCTCAGTTGCCCCACAGCTCCCACCTAGGAGCTGGGCATTCTCTTTTATGGGATCTCTGCAAAGGACTTTCTGGATTGGCTCTGCAATCACAGCTCCCTATGAGTGGATTTTTACAGTGCCTCCCCACCCGGGCCAATCTCAAGCACCCACAATTTGTTATAGACAGGGTTGTTGAATGGTGAGCGCCTGGGCTAAGGCAACAGGCCACAGACCTTGTTCTGGCAGCAGAATTTCAGCTCCTTCTTCCTCTCAGACCTGCCTGCCTCCCTCTCATGTCCACTCTAATCCTGGTCTCCATCCTTGCCCACCAGAGGCCAGACTGAGGGAGCAGAGAGCCTCTATCTAGCATGTAGCAGACACCAGGGGTTTCCAGAGGGACTTGGCAGAAGATAGCCCCACAACATGAACATGCATGTGCATACATACTTGTGTGTACACTAACATATCATTTCCAGAAGCATCTGGTGGCAGCACATTAAGACTACCAGCCTGGAAGGAACTGTCTGATGGCCTAGTATCCACTCAAAGCCCTTGTCCCGGGGGGCTCTGCAAACTCCTGAGCATGTTATGTCCATGTCAGTGCTGTAAGGATGGATGCTTAGGGACAGGTTTGGGAAATGGTGGCCAAGGACATTAGATCTTCATTCTCTCTGTGTGTGTGTGTGTCACACACTCCTCATTACTCTCTCTCTCTCTCTCTCTCTCTCTCTCTCTCTCTCTCTCTCGTGCTCTTTTCCCTCTCCATTTCCCCCTCCCCCTCCTTCCCCATTTCTCTTTTTCTTGCATTAAATTTCAAACAGATGGGCAAGTCTTCTCTTCCACTTCTGAGCTGAAGGGAATATCAGCCATGGGGGAACCAGAAATCACTCCCTTCCTCATACTGGATCATCCCAGCCTCTCTGGGCCTCCGTTACCAGTGTCTCATGCCTTGCTGGATTAGGGCAGATATTAAAAAGCATTTCCTTAGTCTTTTTTGTTCTGTGTCTCCTATTGACACTTGTGCTTTCTTCTCAGCAGGGCCTCAAATATAACGGGCAGGAGGAGGAGGAGAGAGGGGACAAGGACACACTTTCTAGGACTCAGCTATCTGAAGGGCCAGGCCCAGGCTGCAACCCCATTATCCTGGGGAAAGAAAAGCTAAACTCCTGGGCATGACTGCGAATATCAATGGAGTGCCCAGGCTGCCTGTACAAGTTCTCAAAGCCCAGAGCACAAACAGAAAAGCAGCATTGGGAACAGTCAAGTGCTGCTTCTTGCTTTGTAGCAAGAGTGGGGTCTTGTTATTTGAGCTATAGACAGAGGGATTTATATGTCTCCATGTGATTTTCCCCTCTCAGTGCCAAAGCCTGGAATCCCTATGCATAAGGCTGGGACAAAGCCTCTCATATCTAGGGATATTTCCAAAAGAAGTAGCAAGGGTCAAGTTGGACTGAGCTGCCTAGTTTCCTGGACCTGCAGCTTCCCGTGTCCACAGCTGTGATCACAGCACTATCACCCTGACCCCGAGGGTTGACCACCGCCATCTCAGCTGGAGCTTTACCTGGACCCCTGTCTTGGCTGTCAAAACCACCTGTGACTGGTTTCATGCCAACTCGTGCCTCAGCTTTGTACCCCAGATCCAACAGCTAGGCCCCTAACGCATCAGCCTGCCGTGAGAGGAGTACAATCACTGCTTGTTTCCCTGACAATAATGATAACTATCACCTTTTGAGTACTTATTGTGCGTCAGGCACTGTTCCTAGCACTGTACATGTATCCTATGACATAGGAACTCTTAGCAATACTCCCACTTCACAGATGAGAAACCCAAGACACCAAGAGGTTAAGCAACTTGTTCAAGGTCACATAGCTGTCAAGTGGTAGAACGGCAGTGCAGCCAGCACAGAGATCATGTCCTCAAGCATGTAATCACCGCTTTCCAGGGCGTTTGCCCCGCCCCCCACCATCTTCCCAGTCTTGCCAGGATTGCAATTGGGCCTCCAAACCCCATGCCCCATGCCCTGTGGCTATGCTTTGATTGCTTGTCACACTGCCTGACTCCTGCCCAGCCCTCTGACCCTGGGCTCATTGGCCCTCCTGCTGTCAGCCTGGGCCTAGGCTCCTTGTCATCTGCTGGGACATTCCCCTATTACCTGCCCTGCTCTTTCTAGGGCATCTCTTCAGAGCTAATAATATTGTTATTTCTGCAGGAGATTTAGCATTGTGCTGTCCAACAGAAATACAATGTAAGCCGCAGGTAGAATTTTCTAGGAGCTAATTTTAAAAAGGCTCTTTAAAGATGAAATTAATTTTAATAATATATTTTATTTCACTCAGTATATCCAAATATTGTCATTTCAATCTGTAATCAACATCAAAATTATTTTATTCTATTAACTTTATGTGGTATGCATGCAAGTGGCAAAAAATGGCTGGTTGGAGGATGCAGAATTTTCAGGACCAATATAAAAACTATCAATGACATATTTGACTTTCCTCTTTCCACATGAAATCTCCAAAGCCCACTTTATATATTTGTTTTCAGCACATCTCTATTTCAGTCTTTTTTATTATTGTTGTTTGTGGTGCTGGAGATCGAACACAGTACCTCCTGAGTGCTAGGCAAGTGCACTACCAATGAGCCACACCACACCTAGCTCCTTCCATCCCACTGTCAGGTGTTCAATGGCCACAGGTGGTGAGTGGCTATGGTATGGAACAGCACAGACCTTGTGGCACAGCATGGACCTGGAGGAGTCCAGGGTGCAGAGAACAACACAAATAGCATGGGAGTAGGAGTATAGCACTGTGCTAGGGAGGCAGAAAGTTATTGACTTGGGAGTGCACAGACCTGGGTTTGCTCTCTGAGTTGATTATAAATCACTGGGGAATTTCAACAAATCCCTTGCCTTCTCTAGATGTGACAACAATATTACAATGAGAGGAATGACCTAAAGACCCTCCTGGCTGGAACACTGTGGTATCTACTACCCAGCTTCTGTCTCTCTACATGCCCGTGGTATCTAGTTATCACTAACAGCAGAGGAGTTTAGGAAGTGAGGCAGTACCTAAGCATTGTGAACAGCCAGGTGTGGTGGCACACACCTGTAATCCTGCTACTTGGGAGGCTGAGGCAGGAAGGTCACAAGTTCAAGCCCAGCCTGGGAATTTAGCAACTTAGTGAGGCCCTGTCTTTTAAACAAGAGGGGAGGGGAGCTGGGACATAGCTCAGCATGAAGGCCCTGAGTTCAACTTCCAGTACCATAAATAAAATTTAAAAGGGCTGGGATATAGCTCAGTGGTACAGCACTTGAATAGCAGGTGTGAGGCCCTGGGTTCATGAGGCCATGAAATAAATAAGCCTGGGGTGCTGGGCTTGGTGGTAGACACCTATAATCCCAGCTACTTGAGAGGCTGAGGCAGTAGGATTGCAAGTTCACAGCCAGCCTGGCAATTTAGTGAGACTCTGTCTCAAAATACAAAAATAAAAATGGAGACCTAGGGTTATAGCTCAGTGGTAGAGCACTTGTCTAGCATGCATACGTAAGACCCTGGGTTCCTTCTCCAACATCTCAGAAAGAAAGAAAGAGGGAGGGAGGGAAGAAAGGGGAGGGGAGGAAAGGAAAAGAAGAAAAGAAAAGAAAAGAAAAAGAAATGAGCCTAGAGGTATACCAGGTAGCCAGGTCTTGCCTGTTTTAGAGAACCACACAGGCTCCATGTTGCTCGGTCTTCATTCATGCGTATCCACCTCCATATTCTGTGTATCCCACAGTAACCAAAAAGGTTTGGATACAAGCTTAACTTTCTGGAGGTTAGATCACAGGGAAAAATAGCTATCTTGAATCTGCTTTTACAAACTACGCATGCCCTTAGGAATTCTGTAACCTCCCACTCCCAGATCCCTACCTCCAAGCCCAACTCAGTCACTGGCCTAAGCAGAAAACCTTTCCCACTAGAGATATGTTTTTACTAGGGTTCTAATCTGGAGATTTCAAGAGACAAAGGAGTTTTCAAGTGATTTGGGCTAGTTATAATCCAGTTGGAGCAATACTGGTTTATTAGAATTATTCTTCTAAAGAAACTACAGGCTACTTAAAGTTACCATTAGAGACAAGTCAAATGCTGCAGTAGAATTAAAGTAGGTATTCTTGCTGGATGTGGTATTGCATGCCTGTAACCCTAGCTACTCAGGAGGCGAAGGCAGGAGGATCACAAGTTTGAGGCAGGTCTGGGCAACTAAGCAAGACCCTGTATCAAAATTAAAATTTTTTCAAAGGGCTGGGGATGTGACTCAATGGTAAGATACTCGCCTAGCATGTGTAAGATCCAGAGTTCAATCCTCAGTACTGGGGGAAAAAAAGATATCTAGGTAGATAAAACAGGTATTCTTCAAGAAAACAATCATTTTTCTTTGATTCTAAACTTTGTTTATGAAGAGGTGGGCCACTGTATGTTTCTATAGGGGTAAAATCTTGCAAATGTGTCCCAGGACACAGAAAACATACATTGGACATTGGCCCTGACAGCGCTGTTTCAAGACTCGGTCCCGGCTCCTAACTATAGATCTGTGGGCGAGTTTCTTCCCTGTTGTGGGCCTCACCATTCCCCTCTGGAAGATGGGATTCACAGAGCCTGCTCACCAAGCCCCAGTATAAACCCCGGACAGAGTTTAATTTTGAGCCCCAGTAAAAAATGTTAATTTTGAGACAGGTTGCTAAGTTGCCCATACCAGAGTAGTGGCCCCGTGATGTAATATTCAAACAGACTTCTTAGACTTCAAGTGTAAAGCACAAGTGGGGGTTGCCTCCTCACCCAGAGGAACACAAGGGGTACAGATGTGGAGAGTACATGTCTTAAGGTTGTCCTCTGCACCTTCACTGTGCTGGAAGAGACTCAGAACATGTTTTCTCTACTTTGCTCCAAGGTTAGCCTGGGCCCTGGGAAGCAGCTGGTACCCAGGATAAGTGAGTCATTCCTGAGTCAGAAGGGGGGCAAAAAGAGACAAAGGATGTAAAGACTGCGAATGGGATCTTGGAAAGAATAAGAATCATTATTAAGGTATATAGTCTCAATGGCATTCTACCTTTTGAGAAAACATTTGTGCACATATAAATATGTATAATAATTCTGATAAGAGAGAGCTATTATTATGTTCATTTTACTGCTGAGGAAGTTGAGGCCTAGAGAGGTTAAGTCATTTAGCCAAAGCCACCAGCTAGTAAATGGAAGAGCTAGGATTTGAATCTTAGCCTGACTGACAAAAAAAGTATGTTGAGCTCACACCACGCTGCCTGACCCCCGGAGAACTGCAGAGCAACAGTAACACTAACAGCCTCATGTGCTGTCCAGGTACTGTTCTGTGTCTTTTGTACAAGGTAACTCTCCTGGTGCTCATTACCACCCTATCAGATATCACTACCCTCCTCATCTCACAGAGGAAAACACTGAGGCACAGAGAAATGAAGTCACTTATCTAAAGCCACCCAGCCACTAAATGGCAAAGCTGGGAAATGAACCTGGGCACCTGCCTCAGGAACCTTTAACCAAGTCCCCTCCCTGCACTGGCACCGCGCGTTTTAGGCCAAGCTGTGTTGCCAGGGCTGTGGCAGGAGGGAAGCATCATCGCTGAACCCCTTGGTAAGCGGCAGCAGGGATCCCGCCCAGGAGATCCTAGGCCAGCTGGATCTGGTGTGCCTTCCCCAGGAAGATGGAGCCACCGTGCCCACCTTTTAAGAAAGCCCAGCCAAGCAGAATCAAGCAAGTTCAGCCCGACAGAGAGGCGAGGTGGGGTAGTGGAAAGAATGTGGCCTCGCATCAGACAAACCAGAGCTGAAATCTTGGCTTTGGAAATTACTCTGCGACCTTGAGCAACTCACCGAACTTCTGTGGATGTCAGTGTCCCTCCAATAAGGGCTGTTGTGAGAAGTAAATGAAATGGCTATATAGAAAAGTGAATTATATACTCTAAAGTGCTCTTGAAGGTTAGTTGTAATTGTTAGTTGTTCTATAGGGCTAAGTTCCTCCGCTCAGGCTGGTCCAAAGCAGCGGCTAGGAGAAGTGAGCTTTAGAAATGCTAATGACCCGCGTGAGTGACAGGCCGAGGACAATGCCGGAGAGCGCTGTGAATGGGGCAGCCCGGGCCTGGGAGCCGGGATCCCCACGTGGGAGCAGAGGGGGGGAGGGCGCGAGGGAACCAGAGAGGAGAGGCCAGGCGTGGCCCGCACGCTCGCGGATCCCAGGCGGCGCGATTGCAGGGGGCGGGGCGGGGTGGGGCGGAGCTACCTGTGGCAGCCGTAGACGGGGCGGGGCTCCGCGGAGGGGGTGTCCTGCGGGGGAGGGGGAGCCGCAGACCCGCAGACCCTCAGACCTGGAGATCCAGAGAAAGGCGGTGGAGAAGCTGAGAAAGAAGGCCCTGGGTCTAGGTGACCTGGGGTGGAAACTGATCAGGGGCTTCTAGCATGGGCGACGCTAGGCCCAAGCCGCTGCTGGAGGGAGGAAAGACGTGATAGTAGCTGTTTTCTAAGCTCAGTAGCTCGGGGCCTGACCCTGTGGGTGGACCTGTGTATCAACCAGCCCAGTGCCAGGACACAGTGAGGGCAAGGGGAGAGAGCAGGACGGAGAGGCAAATGCAGGTCGTTCACCTTGTCCCCTTCTCCCCCTCTCCTCACCCCAGCTCCTCCCTCTCTTCCTTTTCGCTCAGCCTCTCCCTTTGCACCCCCTCCCCCTCTGCCATGAAGGCTTTTTTGTTCCTCCTCCCGGCCTAGCCCCTGAGGTGTGCAAACAGGAAGGACCTCTCCCCGGGCAGTGAGTAAGGAGGGAAAAATGAGGTGTTGAAAAGATGACAAGTCGCCCTGTCAGAGCTCACCTAGGCAGGGAGCAGGCGGCAGGGGCCGGCGGGTGGTGGGGGGAGGCCTGCACTGGAAGCCAGCCTACAAGTGCCCAGAGCCAGACCAGCAGATCAGCAACAAGCAGGCTCTGTGTACGCGTTTGTTTGGTTTAGAACAGTCTACTCCCTCCCATTCCCACCATCAAAGATTCTTTCCCTTCCTTCCCAGTAGGAAGAGTAAAGGCCGCTGGGACCTGAGGGGGAGGGGCGGTGGGAGGGGGCTGAGCAGGAGCCCCAAATCCCTCTTCCACACTTCAGGTATTCCACAGCCTCCTGGACATCCCTTTGCTTGTTTCAAAGGCACTCCAAACTCCACACATCCTAAACTGGATTTGCCAGAGCTGCTCTCCACTCCCCAGCATTCTATCCATTCTATCCCTCCTGTGGGGTTCCTATCTCAGTAAATGACCTCATCATCCACTCACCCAAGCAAAACCCTGGGAGTCATCCAAGACATCATACTTGCAAATGGATCAGTCTTCCAAACTGGTCTGTTATCTTTCCAATGTGTCCTCTCTCCCCATGGCCTGCACTCTATTTTAGTTTGCTTCATTCATTCATTTATTCAGCAACCATTTAGTAAACACCACCGTGTGTACTTGGCAGTGCACTAGTCATTGAGGATTCTACTGAGCAAGCGCAATGGGTTCCCACTCCCAAGAAGGTTCATGTCAACCATGGCTGGGTTCAATGCCTTGGGCTGCCCCCTGCCCCGCGGCCCTGAGAGTGGAGAGCAGGACAAGAGTAACATATTGGTTAGGAGCAGTGATTATGGAGCCAGCCTCCCAGGATTTGGATTCTGGCCCTGCCACTTATAGCTACATGGCCTTGGGCAAGTCACTTAATCCTTCTGTGCCTCACTTTTCTCATGTGGAAAGTGGGGTCATAATAGCACCTAACCTAATCTCTGGATTGAATGTATTGATTAGCTAGTACAGTGTTCTATTAGCGCTGTTATTTTTATTTTTTAATATATAGAGTGCCACAGGGCCTGATGATAAACTGAGTTAAGGGCACCCTGAGGAAGGCCCACCTAGGAGGCAGAGGGTCAAAGCACAAGATTGTGGCTGCTGGTACTTGCAATGGTCCTGTCAAGAAAGTGGCATGGGGAAATCCAGGAGTCTGAGCAATCATGCTCCAAGCTCTGGATTTGATGCCCAGCATCTCAAAAGAAACAGGAAAGGAAAGCTGCTAGCAGATACCTGTCATAGGAAATGCAGGCATGCACAGAACCCAGAAATCCAAAGGATAGGGAAGCGAGAGTAGCATGGTAGTTACAAGAAGGCTGGAGGAGTAGTCCAGCTTCATTGCTTTCTACTGGGTGACCCTGAGCAGGTCATTTTTCCTTCTGGGTGGGCCTCTGTTTCCTAAGGGTGGCAGTTAACAAGATTGAGAGCTTACTATGTGTCAGGAATTATTCTAAGCCCTTGAACTGATCCCTGCAAAGGAAGCTACTTTTATTTCACAGATAAGAAAACTAAGGCACAGAGACGTTAAGGTACTTGCCTGAGGTCACAGAGCAAGTGAAACTCAGAGCTGGGACATGAAGGCAGGTATCTTTGAGACTAGTGATCAGAGGTCCTTCCTTGTAGAGCTGATGAGATGATCCTTACAGAAGTGTTTGGCAGGCTGGCAGGCTGCCCAGGGAAGACTGTCTCCTGACTGGGTTCCAGATACTGGATGAGGCTACGGAGGTTGGATCAGCAAGAAGCTTGAACCTTAAGCATCACATAGGGCCTTAAGCATCACATAGGGCCTGAAGCAGCACCAGAGTCTTTGGGACAGACCAGAATTCTCCCGGTCAGAAGCAGAGCTCAAGGTCAAACCTGGGCTATTAGCCAAGGGCAATTGAGCCCTTGAGACTGAAGGCAGAAACTGTCAGTCATTTCAGGATTCCCCAGTGCTCCAAAAGGAAGTGCTTAATATATATAGGAAGGAAGTAGTCCTTATAGAGTGCCTTTTATGGACTGCCACTGCACTAAGCTCTCATGTCCTCTGCACAGCCATCCCACAGTGTTAACACCATTTTCCTGATGACAGAACTGAGGCTCAGAATGGTAAGATGACTCACTCAGGGCCCAGAGCTAAAAAGTAGCCAAGTGGTTCTCTTTGGGCCCAAAGAGGAGAAAAAACAGAAAGAACAAAGAACCCCTCCCATTCAGGGAAAGCCTGGAAGGTACATTTTAATACCCCAATTAGACACTTGTCTGGTGACCGCGGGCTAATGGACAAGTTCCATCTCTGCAGAACCAGCATTAGATTGGGATACAAAGTCCATCAGATTTGCCCATACATGTCCTATGCCTTCACAGACAAGCCCTGGGGACTGGGCCATAGAAGCCCCACCCTTGCTTGCCTGCAAACCTTGTGATCTAAGACTTTTCCACTTGAGAACAGAGACCATCAAAACTTCCAACTCACACAGCCCCAGGTGAGAACCCAGCCTGGAGGACTTTGGGAAAGCCTCAGTCTTGTCGGCCGTGAGAGAGGAGTCCCTGAGGCAGCCATGTCTTATCTGGCGGGCCCTGTGACACAGAAGCTCCTTCATGTAGGCCTGAGGAAGGGTCAGACTAGGGCTCTGGTAGGGGCTAGAAGAGACACAGAGCCCATCCAGCCTGGACCAGCCCACATTCTTCAGCGGGCCTGGACAGGGTGGACACGCTCAACAGGAAGCCAAGCCCTTCACCAAGAGGGGCTCAGCCACCATCTGTGCCTGTGGACAGCGGTGAGCAAAGGGCCTTGGCCAGCAGAGTCAACTGCACAGAAAAAAATAGCAAACATTTCACTTCCTCCTGCTCCTCCTCCCATCTTGCTGCACTCCACTTCCAAAAGGAATGTTGGACTCCTGCTAAGTATTTCTCTCCAGACCAGGACCAGGCATCCAGAGTCAGCCTAGGAAAGTCACTGCAGGGAGGACGATGGGGTGGGGAGGATTTCTTTTTTCTGAGCCGTAGGCTCCTGCTGCTGCAGCCCAGAGAAAAGAGCTGGGAGAAAGGATAATAATAACAAGCCCTTTCAGTGCCTATAGCAGCTTCTGTCCATCCGTTATTTCATTTGCTCATTCCAGCCACCCTATAGGATAGGGATTCTTCTGTCCCATTTTGTAAGTAAGTAAACCAGAACAGAGAGAAGGCATGTACTTTGCTCAGGGCTCACAAGGTAATTAGCATTAAAGCTATTTCAGACCGAAATCTCATTTAACATGCCAAGGTCTTTCCACCAGGCGACATTGCCTGAGAGCAAAGCTTCTTCCCACTCCTGACAAGGACCAGGACAAGGACCAGGATGGCCAGTGCAGCCTGCTCAGCTTACCAGTAAGATCTTGACTTGCACGGTTTGAGTCAGTGTTCCAGCAACAGTCCAATTTTCATTTACTTTTTTCTCCCCGCTCACCTACTGATTGAAATCAATTTCAGAAATATCCCCAAAATGCAAAAAACTAAATAAAATTACCTGTAATTCCACCACTGAGAGAGAATCACTGTTCGCTGACGTGATGGTAGAGTTCCTGATAATCTTTTTGTTGTATACATATGCGATGTGGAAATCCTGGTGACCCTGCCCTGGGTGCTGGCCCATCTTCCAGCCCACTCCCTTGTCTACCCAAGGTCAGCTTAGCTAGGTTCCTCTTCCCCCTGTGAGCCCTGCTTGGGCTGACATTTCTGGTTCCCAGACAGTTTGGCCTTGTGGCTGAGAGTCCTGACTGCCTTTTTCTCATTTGTATCCTGACAATGGACTTCCAGTAACCGTATTACTGGAAGTCATCTGGGAGAGTTTCTGTCCCATAGCACAGGGAACACACACACACACACATTATTTCATACTTCTAGGCCTTTGTTCATTTGGTTCCTTTTGCCTGAGATCTCTGCCCTCCTCCCTCTCTTCCTCCCTCCCTTTCTATCATGCATGCACATAGTCAAAACAAAACAAACAAAAAAACAGCAAAACCAAAATCAAATTATCAAGAATTCCAAAAGGAAAAGAGCATACAATGGGTTGGGAATATAGCTCAGTGGTAGAATACTTGCCCAGCATGCATGAGGCCCTAGGTTCCATCCCAAGTACTACAAAAAAAAAAAAAGCAAATAGTGAAAAGCAAGGCTCCTTCTCACCCTCAACATTGGCTCCTGTTTCTTGTGTATCTTTCCAGAATATTGTATGTACACCTCCATATGAATATATATGTATATTTTGTGAAACACAAATAATAATAAGTGGACCAATAGGTCTATGCCTGGCTTTCATAACTTCTTGATTTTGAATACTCTTGCATGGCAGTAAGTAACAGAGGTCCTGCCCCATGCTGCATACAGACTGTCTAGACAAGCATCTGCTAGCTGTGCCATAATTTATTTAGCTGGACACCCTAGTGATGGGCATTTACATGCTTTCCCATATTTACAACTGCAAACAATGCAACAGTAAATATCCTTGTACAAATAATTGTGTTTTGTTCATGTAGGATCAATTCCTACTAGTGGAAATGCTAGATCAGAGTGTGTGCGGATTTTAAACAGTAATATGTTTCACTAAGGAGCCCTTGAAACAAATGCTGCCAGTTGATACCCACAACAAGAACACTGAAAAGGCTAATCCTATAATCCTACCCTCCCTCTGTTTCCTTACCTGGCATTTAGAAATGAGTGGCCTCACCCTGGATCCCTCCAAGGACCAGCCCCTCCTTCCTAGCTTGGTTAGCCTAGCTCTTTGCTCCCAGCTTACCCCACATTTGCCTCGGCTTTCTATAAAACATTGCAGTCCTCACACTCTCTTTTTTTCTTCTTTGGTTTTTAGAGACAGAGTTTCACTATGTGGTTCAGGCTGACCTTGAGCTTACTACATAGCCCAGGCTGGCCTCAAACTCTGCAATCCTTGAGCCTCAGCCTCTCGAGTGCTAGGATTACAGGCGTGCACCACCATGCCCAGCTGCAGTCCTCTTTTCACCAGTCTGTCTTCCTCACTAGACAGTGAGCTCTTTGAGGGAAAGACTGAGCTTTTTTCATCTCTTGCAGACCCTGGTCTAACATACCACAGGCAGAAGCTCAATCAATATTTGTTGAAGTAAACTAGTCAGCTTGGGATCTCCAGCTTATTTGCTGAATGCAAGCATGGTCCTCACTGAGCAGTGCCTTGGACTGGGTTCCTGAAGATCAGTCTCTATGAGCTTGTGTCCTTAGTCACTACTTGCCTTCAGGCTGGCTCCCAGGCTTCATGTCAGCCACGTGCCTCTGACTCTGTGAACAGTCCCCCAGTCCCCAGCACCTTGGCAGGAGGCCTCCTACATATCTGTCTTCTCTTCTTCCCACCAAAATGCCTTCTGTCCTTTTGTCTTGGTGCCCTCAGGCTGGTCTACAGGGTCCTGCATGTGGCGCTTGTGACCAGAGGACCCGAATGGGGCCCAGCTGGGGCTGGCTCAGGCTTTTATTCCATCACCATCAACACCCAGATCCCTGCCTGCTCCTCACAACCCAGGGACTACAGCTGGTGTGGAGAAGATATTCCTGTTGCCCTCCCCCACCAAGTAGACATACTCCTGCTGTCTGCAGAACTCCGCTCCCTTTCTGAACCCAGTCTCTTTGTCACTCACCTTCTGGAAGGAGCCAGTGAAACTGACTAAATGCAAAGGGGTCTGGGAAAGTCGAACCAACGTAAGGGACTGTGAAGCCTCACTGAGCTTTCACACGCAGGCACACACGCACATATGCACGCACGCCAGGATAATGAAGCTGGGAGGCAAGAAACAGGTACACAGGAGGCACACAGGGATTGCAAAGTACAATTCTACAGACACCAATGGGGCAATGGAAGGGGTGGATCAGGGGCCCCAGAATTTGGTTTGCTCTATGCCAGCGCTTTGTCCAAGGCTGGGGCTAGGTGGGCCATTGCCTTATCAACCCTATGTCAGTCAGAAGGCTCCACCCAGCATGACTCCACATGATGCCACCTCATTTCCATGGGTCCTGAGCCTGAGAACAGTCAGGGATTTGAGAGGACACACAGAAAATGGGATAGAGGTTGAGGCCACAAGAGGGTGGGAGGAGGGGACAGGGATGCCAAGGGCACCAGAACCGTTAGGGGGGTGCTGAGACTAGGCCACTGGAGCCTGGTTGGGCCAGGCTGCCATGATCCTGCTGGTTCTCATAGCACACCCAAGCCCACTCAGGGAGAGGAATCTAATCACCCTGCCAGCAAGTGTTTCCGGACACTTGTCAAGCATGTATGCTAGGGCTGTAGAAATGACTCAGGCAGAGCTCTCGATCTCAGAAACTTAAGATGGGAGACACAGAGAGGGGAGAAGCTATGGGGTATCCAAACATTTTTTTTCAAAAGCTAGCATACGAACTTTTGAAAGTAGTTCAAATAGAATTGAGACAGGGCTGGGAAGGCCATTTCAGGGTCCTGAGGCACAGATATGGAAGGGTTTTATAGGAACAGAGGGCTAAGAGCAGGCAGGGCCTTAGAGCCCAGGAGAGGTGTTAGAAGGGTGCAGCTGTGCCAGCTGGGTAGGGCACCTCAGGAAGTTAGAGTGCTCTCTGGCAAGAAGTAGAGGTTTATGCTTCAAATTAGTGACCAAAATTTGGGGTTATTTACCCCATGGCCAGAAAACAATACCAAAAACAACAACAAAAAACAAAGTGTGGTGGTACTTTCAATGAACACACCAAATAACCTACTTTCCGAAATGACTGCTTTGTGTCTAGAGGCCCCTGAAGCCTGCTGTTCTAGAACCATGGCTCCTGGTGCCTTAATGAGTCCATTGCATTTTAAACAGAAATTGCCTGACTCTTGGCCATGTGGGATATTTCAGATGACAAAGAAAACAGGCACAAAAGTGGGTTACAGTGGTAGCATGTGTGGTATTTGGGGTTCTTTGTTACAAACGACAGAAAACAGCTCTAGTTAATTTAATCAGAAATGTTGTATTGGAAAGCTAAGAAAGAGCTTGGGGAGCTGTCAGGGAGGCTGGAAAACCAGCAGCTGGCAGGACAAGGGAATGGGGCAGCCAAAGACACAGCCATAGCCTGCCACTGGAGCTATGGGCCCAACACCCTGGGGAGGGGCTCCGCACCACTGTGGCCCTGCATTGCCACCGCTGCTGCTGCTGCCATCGTCATCACCATAGCAGCACAGGAACAAATGCTTCAGAACACCTGTTTCTCGGACTTCCTCCCTCCAGACTTCTGACAGCCTTTTCTGGGGTCCCAGGTCCATCTGAGCTGTTCAGGGCCCCAAGGGCCCAGGACTTGGCCTTGTGGGCCTTCCTGGCAGAGCTGCCCTGCACCAAGCTCTGCAGTGGTGGGCTTTTCCAACACCAGCAGGGGCCTGTGGACACTGGGTAGGTGCCTTCTCTGGATTAATTAATTTTGACTAATGGGAAAGTAGGGTCACTGATATGCCATGGGAGCAGGGAGAAAGATGATCAGGACCCAAGGATGCTCCTAAAATACCTCCTTTGTGATGCCAGTCAGGGCACACAAAATGGTCATGACAAATCACCATGACCCACCAGAAAGGGCCCTGCAAGGACTCAGATTTGGAGTCTCCATCACCGGCTGAGGTGCTCGCTGAAGACCAAGGGGGAACATGGAGTGGCTGGTGAGGAATGAAGTCATAGGATCAGCTTGACCAGTTGCAGAAATAGGACTGTGGCTTCTACCCATGTTTCTGTATGTGCAATGGGAGAATGCTAGTTTTTTTTTAATTAGACAGTTTTTTATGGTACTGGGGGTTGAACCCAGAACTGTGTGCATGCCAGGCAAGTGCTCTAACACTGAGCTATACCCCCAGGCCTTTTTATTTTGAGATCGGGTCTGGCTAAGTTGCCCAGGATGGGATCAAACCTGCAATCCTGTTTTGGCCTCCCAAGTAGTATGCACCACCATACTTGGCTGACAGTTTTTAAATTTTGCCTTCAGGCTGACTCCCAGAGCAGCCTTACTTTGTTAATGTTTGTGAAAATACAGTGACACTGGAAAAAAAATCAAGAAAATGCATTATTTCCAGTGGAAAATCAAGAGCCCTTCTTCACTCCTTTGCCCCAGTCCTCAATTCCTCCCCAGAGGTATCCTCTACCATCAAGTGGTAGCCTTCCAGATAGTTTTATGTATTTCATGTATAGTTTGGTTTTGTAAGGTTTTATTTTACATTAAGACTGTACATATTTTTCTACACTATGCTCTTTTTTTAAAAACATTACATCTTGAGATCTTTTCACATCAATATTTGACACAACTTGTAACTGCTGAATAGCATTAATTCCACACTACCGAAGTATCCAAGATGGGTGAAGGACATGGACCACTTTACCTGTTGACAGCTACTGCCTGAACTGCTCTCTAAAAAAGCTGCTATAATTTACATGCACACCAACTACTTAAATCTTCTCATTTAGCCCAAACTAGATGTGATCAGTAAGAAAAACTATTGCTTTCTTATGGGCACAGTATGTTTCATTGGTGTGTTAATTTACATGTCACTGATTCCCAGTGATACTGGATGCTAACAATATCTGGGCTTTTCAGGTGTGAGAAACAGGCCTCGTAAACGGTTGGTAGGAGCACACATTAGTGCACTCACTCAGGAAAGCAGTTCCGCAGTGTCCAGTTGAGGTGGAGAGTCTCAAACTCGGACCCAGACCTTTTACTCATGTGCACTTACTCTTAGAGAAACCCACACATGTGTGCAAAAGGGCTATCTTTCTAGTACATTCTCTGCCACAAAATGCTGGTGAGGACCTGAATGTCCACCCATAAGGGAATAAAGAAATTCTGCTAATTCATACAACTGAATATTTTGTATACTGCAGAGAAAACTACACTTACTAAAATGGCTAAGTCTTGGAAATGCTGAGTGAAAAAACCAAGTTGCAAAATATCAGCACATATTCTACCCACTATGTTTTAAAACATAAGTACTCTCTTGGTTATGGAGACACATATACTGATACACACATATACACACACTCCTATATAAATCTACAGACAGACAAGAAGTAAATATACCATTTTCTGGGTTGTGCTTACATCCATGGGAGGGTGAAGGTAAATATGCTGGGGTGAAGAACTTGGCCTATGCCTGAAAATTCTTATTTATTAGAGAGAGAAAAGCAATCTAAAGCAAATATGGCCACATGTTAAAACCTGTTCTTGCTGTAGGTGGGCACCTCTATTTTCCTGAAGTTCCTGTCTGGTGTATATTCTTCTACCCCTATCTGTGTCATGGTGTTAAGGTATGTAATTGGCATACAGCTTTATTTATTTTTACCCATACCCTCTGAGAGTTTCTATTTTCTCAAAGGTGATTTTTAACTTATTCATCTCTACACTCAATTTGAATTTATTTCTACCATTGTTACCATGATATCTCATTGTTTCTTTTTTCCTTCTGTCTTTTTCCATTCTACCTTTCCCCTATAGTAGACAATTATATATTTTATTCCTACTTTAAAAAATCATTACATGCACGCACACGCACACACATGCATGTAGTTTTTAGGGTCAGCATTTTGAGTGAAAACTAAAGTTCTTCTACTGTTGGGAACACTAAACAAAACAAAACAAAAAAGGACACCCCCCCTCACTTTTGATATGAATACAAGGGACTGATTATAAAGTCACTTGGTAGCACTACTTCAGACAAAACCAAACAATCCTGTTATACCATGTAAAACCAAAAGAGTTTAATAAGCTTTTATAGCACTGCAAATACAGCAATATTAACCCAGAACATGCAACAAAAAAGATTTTTCTTTTTGGATATATTTAACATGTAAAACTTGACATTACAATTAACAGCAACATATTCTACTGAAGAAAACAAATGTGACTTATTTCAACTTTCAGGTTAGAAAATGTATGTTCTTTCAATCTCAAGTAGCATTTAAAAAGTTTAGTTTTCCCTTTCTAACCTCTAAACAACAGTGATTTTTAATGCAATCATTAAACACACAACCGTTTCACATTAGAAATAATCACAAGGAATCAAAAGATTTAGTTTAATTGACCAACTGGTTTCATTCTCATTAATTCTGAGAGGGCTCCTGCAGTAGTGTGGGTTTCAGATGAGGACAACAATGAGACCAGGAGTACACAGCCTTGGTCATTAGAGTGGGGGAGGGAACATGCAGCGGCACACGGGGCAGGTGCCCGACTTCTGAAGCCAGATGGACACGCATGGTTTGTGGAAATAGTGATGGCATGGTAACTCAGTTGCCACCTCGCCCTTCACATATTCACTGCAGCAGATTGGACAGCACATTTCCTGACCCACCGCACCATGATCTTCAGTGACCAGGATCTCGGGAAGAGCATCAATGCTCTCCTTGCTTGCTGGCGGATTGGCCACTTCGATGTCCACTGCAAGGGACTCCAAGTGTGCAAGGGCAGTTTCCATCGCCTGGGCCAGGCGCTCTTCGAGAGCCATGTAGGTGAGAAACTGAGGATCCACGTAAGAGATGGCTTCAGCCACTCCTAGCCCATCAGCAAAGCCATCAAAGAGGCTCCAATCCACTTCGAGGTCTTCGCTGACACTGGAGTCATCTTCAAGGTTGTTGTTTCCATCCAGCATAAATACCCCAGGCTGCATCAACTCATGACTAGAATCATTATCTCCCTCGCTGCTGCTCTCATTCTCATTGTACTGGAGCCAAGGAATTTCTCCTTCTTCCAGGAATGCCTGCTCCTCTTGAAGTGATGGCTCTTGAACTTCTTCAAGATAGCTACTACTCTTGCTACCCACACCTGCACTGGCACCAGCACTGGCGCTGGCAACCTCACTGGCTCCAGCACCAGGGCCAGAGCTGACACCAGCAATGCTCATGCTCACTCTAGTTTGTGGATATTCCTGTTCTTCCTTTTCCAGCAGAGTCTCCCAGCTTTCACCACTGGATGACAGGGGCTGCTCTCGACTTTTGTACTTCCGGCGCAGAGCAGCAATCCATTCTTTGTCACTGTCAGAGTCTTCATCAAAGTATTTGTAGTTCTCATCCTTGTATGTCCAGAAGTCGGGGTCAACCAAGGTTCGTCGCCACCTGGGCACCTTCTCTGGTTTCACTTGGTCATTCCTGGCTTCCCTCTTGTCTTCAGGGTACTTCGGCTTAGAGTAACCACTTGAACTCTCACCTCTGCCTCTTCTTGCTAGGCCACTTGAGCGGCCTTCATCGGCGTTGGTAGTGTCCCTCCACCTGGAAGTACTGTGTGGCATATCATCATCATCATCGGTATCATAAAATATTTTTGGTTTCATGAAGTTTGGACTTGCCATATTTCGGACTTTAGGCCTTACCACTGGTTCCTCTGCACTCTTTGGGGTGTTTTCCCCGCCACCACACACACTCACAAGAGCCCTGCTGGCCTGTGCATGGAAATTCTGCTCCCGTCTCTCCCTTTCCAAGCTGTCACCATTGGCAGCCACCTTGCCTTCAACAGAAGATGTCTGAGAGGCCACATCATTTTGTCTCAGGAACTCAGCTCTGGTAGCAGAGCGTCTTGCCGCAGGGGATGGGCCTAACTTGTCAAGCTTCTCTCTCACATCACGGTTGAAACTAGCAAACTGGGGAGGCACCCCTGCCAGAGACCTTGCCCCTTTCTCCAGGTCATACAGCTTATCCTCCTTAAACTTGCCAGTCTTCCCTCTCACTAGTGGTCGCTCAATAGGCCCAGCCCCCTCCTCCTCACTATCATCTGCCCCAAAAGCATCAACATGTCCATAAGCCATTCCTCTTCTGTTCCCCGAAGCCCTGTACTCTCTTGGCAGATACCTGGAATAGTCCTCATTTTCAACATTCAGGCTGGTACCTGAGCTCTCACCGTCGTCCCAACTACGACGAGTGGTGGAAAATGGCGACCGGCTCCTCTTGGTGGATTGACTGGTGGCTGATCTGTGCATTGGGACTTCGGATGTCATCTTTCTCTGGCTGGCAATCCTTTCCTGCTGGCTCGTGGATGGCCTGAAACTGACATAAGCATGCCTTCTTCAATACCTCCTGCCTGTATTAGACTGATACCCTCCTGGTTTGGGCCATACAGGCTTGCTAGATTCCTGACCCATGGCTCTGACTTAGGAGGCTCCAATACAGCAGGGGCTCCTGTTCCCTGCACACCTTTTTGAGCTGGGAAAGTCAAATCGGTTCAGAATAAAGGAGCAGGGAGATCTATTTTCACTTCAGCAGGCAGGTAACAGAGGGATAAGGGGCCTTTTAAATTAGTTTCACTTTCTTCTAAGGCCTGGAGTAGCATTCCAGTGACTGTCAGGTGTAGACCTGGAACACATTTGTAACGCTGGCAAAATGATTACAAGACTGGGTTTGCAAGAAGGCCAGACTTGGGGGAGAATGTGACTGACAGAAGGTAGAAGGTGACTGGATACTTGGAATGTGGGTGGAGTACTGTGGAATTGTGCCAATGTTAGGTAGAAAAAGACTGCTGTGTTTTTTTTTTTTAATGGGATGTCTGTGTTTTTCTGAGCCTTGCAGATTTAGAGGAGAAATGCAAATTGGAAGAGCGGAAAAATAGATCATTGTGTGTACATGAGTGTCTCTATGTCCGTCAGGAGAGGGACAGGTAGACAAGGAGCCAGCAATCCTGTAATGGAGGGATGTCTATGTGTAGGGGGAAGGGTGTGAGTGCTAGAATGAGACCTGTTCTGAATATAGGTACAAAGATGGCAGGCATGAGCAGGGTGGTTCCAGGAGAGGGGTGTATATACATATGGGAGCCACAGTAGTTGGAGCTGTATGTATGGCAGCTGGGATTATGGAGGGAAGCCTGTGTTATGTGTACATCACAGGCAGGGAAAGCTATGGTGGCAATGGAGAGGAGTGTGTGAGAGTTTGCGTGTGTGTGTGTGTGTGTTCGTCAAAATGGAAGGCAAAAATGAAGCAATGTCAGCATAAGCAAATGCAAGAAGGGCAGGGTGGCAGCAGTACTGGAGAGGGATGTGTGCATGGGGCAGATGGCACAGAGGCCAGAAATCAGACCGTCGGCATGTGTGAATACAGCAGGCAGGAAGGGGGCAGTGTCCCCAGAGGTTTCCTATGAGTGTGTGTGTGTACACCGTGGGGACCAGCCCAACAACAAAAAGATGTCCTTATGTGTGTATGTGGCAGGCAGGGAGAAGGAGGGTGCTTTTGGAGGGTGTATGCGTGCGCGCGCTGGAGCATACAAGAGGACCAGAGCACACAAGAGGAGGGAGGGGATGGGATCTAGAGGTGTGCATGTGGTAGGTCGTGAGGGGTGGGGGAGGGCAGGAAAGGGTCTGAGGCCATGTGTGAATGCGTGTGTGTTGTGTGTCGGGGAAAGGCACTGGAGGGTGTGTGAGAGGGTGTGGGTGTGCATGTTTGCGCATGCGTGGGGGAGGGGACCCAGTGGAACCTCGAGGATGGAGGGGCAGGGAGGGGGCTGCCATGGAAGGTTTCAGTGTGTGTGCGTGCGCATGTGGGGCACAACACTGGGGGGGTGTAAGAAGAGTCAGGTCAAAGGGCAGACTCACATCACTGTGGCAGGGAAGGGGGCAAACGAAAAGACGTGTGTGAACATAGTTTTTCCATGAGAATAAATTATTTTTCCTGACAATTCTTCTCCTGGGAAAATTATTTTTACCTAAAAATCTTAACCGTTTACCATTCGGCAAAACAGCAGCAAAGTAGGGGGTGGGGTGGGATGCTCCTCAAAGCGGCCGAGGAGGGAGGAAAGAGAGGCGGGTAGAAGTGGCAGAAGGCCGCGACCACCAACCACTCCCCTCTCGGATAGCCATTAAATCTATTCCCTTAGGGGCGCTGCGCCGAAGGGTCGGCAAAGGAGGTTGGGCCCCCATCAGGCCGACGGAGGACACTGGCCTCACTCTGCAGGCAGGTTCCCCTCCGCCCCACCCCTTCCCGAGGGGTGAACCTGAAGAGAGAGTCCCCAGATCACCCCCCAGACCCTCGCGCCCGTGCTCGGCCACTCGCCCCACCGCCAGCGCAGGGATGAACCACGGACACAATCAGTCTTTCACTCACCCAGTTGAGACAGCCACACGCCCTCCTGAGGAGCAGAGCTCTTGGACCTCGACCCTCCGACCGACACGACCGCCAGAGCTGCTGCTCCGGGTCTCGGGCTCCTCCCCCCGGCCCCTCCCCCGGCACGCAGCGGAGGGGCCGGAGGTGACTGCGGCGGCGGAAGTGACTGTGACGTCAGCTGGAGCCCGCCCCCTTGATGTGGCGGGGGTGGTGGCTGCTTTCGTCACCCCCGGGTGGGCCCAAGTGCACTATTTCATTTTATTTATTTATTTATTTATTTTTTTTTTTTTGGTGGGTACCGGGGGGTCGACCTCAGGACCTCGTGCGCCAGCAGGCGCCCGTGCCGCTGAGCGATATCACCGGCCCCTTTTTTGTATGTGGGTTCCGGGAGTTGAACTCGGGCCCTCGCGCTTGCCGGGCAGGCGCTTAAGCCGCTGAGCCATCTCACCGGCCCCGCTATTTCATTTTAAATGATGAAATCGTCAAGGATACAGAAAAAATGTACCAAACAGCCAGTGTGAACAAATGTTAAGCATTTAGCCACATTCCTTTCGATTCTGGTTTATTCTTTAATAAAACAAAATCTGCATATCCTTTCTGATTAATTCCAATGCGAGAGTAATTATATTACTATATCATATACTATGTTATATGCTATGGTTTGTCTGAGACTATTAAAAATGCGAATCTATTTAGGGTTGCAGTAAGCTTAATTTTTTTTTAACCTGGTGGTTGAAACAAATTGAAACAGGTGTGGAATTTGTTGCTGTTCCTTGTAAAATCAAGCTTGTTCAAAAGGAACGATCAATCATGAACACGGATTTACATTCTGGTAATTGCACCACAATTTAAAAAATAGCATAGGTATGCCTTTTGTGTTGATACGGTTTTACGGAACTCTTTAAATGCACTAATATTTGCAGTCAATGTAAAGACTTTCTATGTTCACAACGGCAGCAAAGTTTTGTTCTTATAGGAAAGACTGTGTTATTACACACGTTTAAGGGTAGCAACAGATTAGAAGTAGAGTGTGTAAATTTCAAACCATTAAAGGAATAAGACGTGGAACTAAGAAAAATTCTAATGAAGGGCAAAATATGAGGTGGGGGTGCAAGAAGAAAGGACATAAAAAGAAAACGCAAGGACAAGAATAAATCCAAATATACTGGTATATGTTATGGGTTATCATCTCATACTAAAAAGCAAATTTTTGGGGCCGGTGAGATGGCTCCGCAGCATAAGCGCCTGCCTGGCAAGCACGAGGGCCCGAGTTCAACTCCCGGAACCCACATACAAAAAAAGGGCCGGTGATATCGCTCAGCGGCACGGGCGTCTGCTGGTGCGCGAGGTCTTGAGGTCGACCCCCGGTACCCACAAAAAAATAAAAATAAAAAAATAAAAAGCAAACTCTTATTTTGGGCATTCCATTTTAAAAGTTTATGTGAGTTTCACATAAAGCAGAAATAAAAATGGAAATATATGCCAGTTAAATACTAGCAGAAAAAAAAAGAAAGGGAAAGATGGAGGTGAAGGAAAGAACAAAAAGAAAGGGAAGAAAGGAAGGGAGAGAATTGTAGCAATACTAATACAAAAATAAAAAGGTCAAAGTAAAAAGCATCAGAGAGAACAAGTTGTTTCATTCTCCCGGAAAGATATGATAATCATGGAAATTTATGTGCCAAACAACGCAGTTTCAAAATAAATGAAGCAAATAGTGTTAGAAATATAAAGAAAGATCAGGAAACCGCAACTGGGGTGGAAGACTTAACCTACACTTCTATGGTATACATGCATCAGACAGCAAAATAATAAGGCTATAGGAAGATCAAACAATATGATGAATAAGCCTGACCTAATGTATATTCATTTTTGTACCAAGAGAGAATGCATTCTATTTTATAAAAACATTTTAAATATTTCTAATGCCAGCATGGCGGTGCATGCCTGTAATCCCAGCACTTGGGAAACTGAGGCAAGAAGATCACCATGAGTTTGAGGGCAGCCAGGACTACATAGCAAATTCAAGGCCAGCCTAAACTACATAGTGAGACCCTGTCTCAAAAAACAAAACACACCCCCCAAATTAAAATATTTCAAACATACAGAAACGAATAGAGTACAAAATACACATTTGAATGCGTCTGTCATACAGATTAAGCAAACTTTATTCCCTTCAGATCCTCAGATCCTTCTATTTTCAGAACAAAAATTACAGCTGCTGCCCTAATCCTATTCACCATTTTTCCCTCCCTGGTACTGGAGATTGAACCTAGGGCCTTCACACTGAGCTACATGTCCAGCCTCTCATCATTATTGTCATCATCATCATAATTTCATTATTATTTTATTTTGAGACAGGGTCTAGCTAAGTTGCTAATTGCCCAGGCTCAAAGTTTCAATCCTCCTGCCTCAGTTTCCCAAGGTGCTGGGATTACAGTCATGCACCATCATGCCCAGTTTATCCTATTCACCTTAACTGCTTTCCCTCAAATAAGCCTCATTTGGAAGTTGATGTGTTTCCTTTTTATCCATGTTGTTTTTCTGTTTCTATGATCAAGTCATATTATTGATCTGTATGTTTTAAATTATATAGGCTGTATAATGATAAATACATCCTTTCACAGCTTAAATTTTCACTCAATATTATCTTTGGAAATTTGGTAGTTTTGATACTCGTAGATCTAGGTCATGCATTTCAACTGCTAAATGCTATTTTATCAATTATCTAATGTAATATTACTATAACACACTTATTGTATGGAATTCTGTTGTAAAAATTATGCAATTTACTTATTTCCCTACTGATGCATTTGGGTTGTCTTGTACAATTATGAGCAGTCAACGGACCTCTTACTGAATGGCTCCTAGTGCCCATATGGAAGTTTCTCTAGGGCAGAGCTTCTCAATTGGATTATGGGTGTTTTAGTAGACTGATTCCCACAGCCTTCCAGGAAGATGGGCCTATCTTCCCCAGCTGCTACCCATGGGAACAATTGTCTCTAGCCCATAACAGACATCTATTTATCCCAGTGAGGGTACAAGTACAGTGGTACCTCGATCCACGAACTTAATTCTTTCCATGATTCTGGTTGCAAACCAAATTAGACGAGAACTGAATCAAATTTCCCCATAAGGTCAACATTGAACTTAACCATTAGATTTGATTTGGTTCTTGACCAATTTGGTTTTGTGACCAGAATTGTGGAAAGAATTAAGTTCATGAATCAAGATACCACTGTATTAGGATTTCTAACATATGTTCTGATGTGTAAAAGGATTGGAAAAACTGCTTTGCTTAGTGTAGATACATTGAAGTAGAATTTCCTGGTCAGAAGATATGTAGTAGTTATCTACTGCTGCATAACAAATTGTTCCAAACACATACAAATTAAAATAACATGCATTTATTGTGTTATAGCTTCTTTAGGTCAGGCATCCAGGCATGGCTTCACCAGGTTCCTCTGGCTCAAGGTTACACTCAATCTCTCATTGTTGCAGTATCATTTGCACTGTAGTTAGATTACTACCAACCATAATTGTAGCTGGTCCATGTTCACTTGTCCCCATCCAAGCCCTTTCACACAGCTGTTGGCAGGCCTCAGAAGATCTGCTTTTTTTTTTTTCCTGTACTGGAGACTGAACCCAGGGTCTTTGCACTAAGCTACATCCCCAGCCCTTTTTTATTTTTTTTAATTTTTTTTTATTTTAAAGGAAGAAAAAACAAAACAAAACAAATCAAAAAAGAACAAATTTTCAAAACAACATAATAGGAGGGTAACAATGGTTAATACATTACGTATTGCTATCTTTAAGTTAGTTATTCAGGATACCAGATATTAGCATTCAATTGTCCAAACATTATTGGCACAAAACTTACTCTTCAATGAACTAAGTAAAATTAGTAGTGTATCTATCTTAACCATCTTATATATATATACAATTTTTTCCTTTCCCTTCTTTCTTTTCCCTAGTCCCCCATCCCAGTCTCTCTTTCCTTTTGACCAGTTTCTTTTTGATTCACCATGTCTATTGTACATGTTGGATCTTATTTACTCTTTCAGTTTCTCATACTAGAGAGACAATACGATGCTTACACATGTGCGTCCGATTTATTTCACTTATGAGTATTTCCTTGAGTTGCATCCATTTACCTATAAAAGTCTCCAGTTTATCCTTCTTTATGGCTGAATAGTACTCCATTGTATAAAAATACCACATCTTTCTTATCCATTCCTCAGTTGATGGGCATTTGGGTTGTTTCCAAGATCTGGCTATTACAAATTCTGCTGCTATAAACATGGGTGCACATATATCACTGTGGTACGATGTTTTTAATTCTTCTGGGAAGATACCCAGAAGGGGAATTGCTGGGTCAAATGGGACCTCCAACCCTAGTTTTTTGAGGAATCTCCACACTGATTTCCACAGTGGCTGTACCAGTCGACACTCCCACCAACAGTGAAGAAGGGTTCCTTTTTCCCCGCAGCCCCTCCAGCATTTGTTATTAGTTGATTTCTTAATAATAGCCATTTTTTCTAGGGTGAGATGGTATCTCAGTGTTGTTTTAATTTCCCAGCCCTTTTTTATTTTTTTTTATTTTTATTTTTTTGTGTGTGTGTGGGTACCGGGGGTCGACCTCAGGACCTCGCGCACCAGCAGGCGCCCGTGCAGCTGAGCGATATCACTGGCCCCTTTTTCGTATGTGGGTTCCGGGAGTCGAACTCGGGCCCTCGCGCTTGCCGGGCAGGCGCTTAAGCCGCTGAGCCATCTCACCGGCTCCCAGCCCTTTTTTAAAAAAACATTTTTTTTTTTTTTTTTTTTTTTTTTTTTTTTGTGGGTACCGGGGGGTCGACCTCAGGACCTCGCGCGTCAGCAGGCGCCCGTGCCACTGAGCGATATCACCGGCCCCTTTTTTGTATGTGGGTTCCGGGAGTCGAACTCGGGCCATCGCGCTTGCAAGGCAGGCGCTTAAACCGCTAAGCCATCTCACCGGCCCAAAAAAAACATTTTTTGAGACAGCATCTCAGTAAGTTTCTGAGTCAAGTGGGCTGGGCTTGAACTTGCAATCTTCCTGCCTCAGCCTCCAAGAGTACTGGGATTACAGGCATGGGTCACCACATCCCACAAGATCTGATTCTAAGTTAATTTATGTGGCTGCTGCCAGGCTTTGATTCTTTGTCATGTGGGTCTATTTATAGACTTTCTGAGTCTCCTCACAACACAGTATCTGATGGGAGGTGGCAGGCCAAGACATGGTCTTTTACTCTCAGAAGAGATATCCCATCACTTTTACCATATCCTATTCATTAACAGCAAGCCACAGAATTTGTCCCTTTTACCTGTCAAATATGTAGCCATAGAGTTGTTCATAATATGTCTTTATTATTCTTTAAAGGTCCATGACATAAGTAACGATAGCTCCTCTTTCATTCCTGGTATTAGTGATTTTGTTTACTCTCCTGTCTAGAGGCTTATCAGTCTTGATCTTTTCAAAAAAAAATCAGTTTTGGTTTTGTTGATTATTCTCTACTGTTGTTTTGCATTAAATTTCATCGATTTCTGCTGTAATTTTTATTATATTTTTTTTCTGTTTTCTTTGGAGTTAATATGCTCTTCTTTTTTTCTAGTTTCTAGGGTGAAATGCTGGATGATTGATTTTAGATCTTTCTTATTTTCTAATGTATGCATTCAATGCTACACATGTCCCTCTAAGCACTGCTTTTCCTGCAACTCACAAATTTTAGTAAGTTCAATTTTTATTTATTTATTTCAAAATATTTTCTTATCTTGAGACTTCTTTAACCTATGTATTATTTAGAAATATTGCTTAATCTCCAAATATTTTGGGATTTTCTAGCTATCTTTCTGTTATTGGTTGCTAATTAAATTTTACTGTGGTCTGAGAACATACTTTGTATGATGTCTGTTCTTGCAAATTTGTTAAGGCACGTTTTGTAGCCAGGGATGTGGTCTATCTTGGTGAATGTTCCATATGAGCTTGGAAAGAATGTGTATTCTGCTGTTGTTGGATGAAGTAGTCTATAAATGTCAATTAGATCCATTTGATAGATGGTGCTATTCAGTTCAACTAAGTTCTTACTGATTTTCTGCCTGCTGGATCTGTCAATTATTGATAGAGGGGTGTTGAAATCTCCAATTATAATACTGGATTCATCTCTTTCTCCTTGTAATCCTATCAATTTTTCCCTCGTGTATTTTGACATTATTGTTAGGAACATACACATTAAAGATTCTTATGTCTTCTTGAAGAATTGACCCCTTTTATCATTATGTAATGGCCCTGTTTGTCCCTGGTAGTTTTCCTTGTCCTGAAATCTGCTGTGCCTGAAATTAACATAGCTATTTTGTTTTTCTTTTGATTGGTGTTAGGATGGTATATCTTTCTTCATCTATTTGCTTTTAATCTATCTGTGTCTTTATATTAAAGTTTGTTTCATATAGACAATATATAGCTGGAACTTGTTTTTTAGTCTATTCTAATAGCTCCTATGTATTAATTCATGCATTCAGACCATTCACATTAAAGTGGTTATTGACATACTATAGTTAGATTACTACCATAATCGTAGCTGTTCCATATGCACTGCTCTTGCTCTGGTCCTTTTTTTGTTTTGTTTTGTTTTGTTTTTGTTTGTTTGTTTGTTTTGTGGGTATCGGGGGTCGACCTCAGGACCTCGCGCGCCAGCAGGCGCCCGTGCCGCTGAGCGATATCACCGGCCCTTTTTTCGTATGTGGGTTCCGGGAGTCGAACTCGGGCCCTCGCGCTTGCCGGGCAGGCGCTTACGCCACTGAGCTATCTCACCGGCCCCTTGTTTTGGTTTTTTTTTTTTTTTTTTGTCTTTTATTCTTTTTCTGTCTTCTCTGATTTTAATTGAACATTTTATATGCTTTCATTTTCTTTCCTCGCTAAGCATATCAATTATACTTCTTAGTTTTAGTTTCTCTAGTGCTTGCTCTAGAGCTTGCAATATACATTTATAATTAACTCAAGTTGACTTTCAAATAACACTGTGACATTTCATGAGTAGTGCAGCTACCTTATAACAGAGTATTTCCAATTCCTCCCTCCTGTTCTCTGTAACATTTCTCCCATTCATTTCACTTGTCCAATATTGTTACTGTTATTTTTGAACAAATCATTACATTAGTAAAGAATATTAAAAACAGTTATGTTTAAAATATCTTTATTACTTCATTCTTAAGAACTTGTTTTTGTTTTCATTCTTGTTATTTTTTTTTCGTGATGCTGAGGTTTGAACCCAAGACCTCATACATGCTAGGCAAGTGCTCTACTACTGAGCTATATCCCGATCTGTTTTTTTTTTCAATTTTATTTTGAGACAAGGTCTCACAAAGTTGTTCAGGCTGGCCTTGAAGTTGGAATCCTCCTGCCTCAGCCTTCTGAGTAGCTGGGATCACAAGCATGTACTACCACGCCCAGCAAGAACTTGTTTTAACATTTCATGCAAGACAGAAGTTACTTTTGTCATACTCTACTTATTGAAAGTGAGTTACTAAGTCTAACTTACACACAAGGGGAGGGGATTGCACAAGGCATGAATTCCAGGAGGTGGCAAGCATAGGGTGGGTGTAGGAGTGTTTCAACTTTGATATTGCCGATCTGTTTTTCAAAGTGGTTGTAACAATCTATATTCCCACTTGCAGTTCGTTTGCATTGTCTTTACCACTCTTGGTTCTAAAACTTTAAAATTATTGCCGATCTCATGAAGATGGAACGCTGCTCTTTGACTTTGTTTTTCCTAAGTTATTAGAGATGTTAGTGCCTCTTCATGTTTATTGACCATTTACATTTCTTCTCTGAATTGTATGTTAATATCTTTTGTTCATTTTTTTGATTGGCATTGTTTATCTTGTTACTATTGATTTCTAGAAATTGTTTATATATTCTGAAAACTAGATGTCAGTTATATTTTTATAGTTGTAAATATCTTCTAGTTGGTGTTTCCTTTAAATGTAAATATAAAATTATAACAGTTTATAAAATAAACCCTAGGAGAATGTTTTTCATAATCCTGGAGTGAATACAACATTTGCAAGTTTGACAAAATATACAGGAGCAAAAAAGAGGAAAGGTTCAACTACATAAAAATAAAATCTGCTGGAAGACAAAAAATAAATAAATAAATAGCTGCAAGTAAAGCAGCCGACAAGTGAAAACCTGGGGGAAATATTTACTGCTAGTTGCGCAGATGAAGAGCTCCTTTCCCAATTGCGCAAGAAGCTCTTATAGATCAATACAAGTCCAGCACATCAATTTTAAAATGAGAACAGGATATCAACATACATTTAATGGGAAAAGAAATACAAATGGCCCTTAAACACGAGAAGATGCTCAAGTTCACTGATAAAAACAAATGAGATGTCATTTCACCTGTCAGACTCATCAGTATGAGATAGGTTGACGACACACTGTGTGGTTGAGGGTGGGGAGCCACAGACAGCCTCCAACATTATTGGGAGGGGAAGGGAGGGGATAAACTGATAGCACATTAGTGGTGGGCAAGGTGGCACTACCTATGCTATGGTTTGAATGAGCCTCCAAAAGTTCATAAACTGGAAACTTCATCTTCAAATACATATGTTAATAGTATATGGAGGTGGGGCCTTGGGATTAGATGAGGTTGTTATGGCTTAGCTCTCAAATCTCCTTCAAAGCCTCATGCACTCATAGGTGGGGCTTTCGGAAGATGATTAGACTACTGAGGCCCTTATAGCTGACTTCCTATTAGGTGGTGGGGTCTGGTTGGAGGAAGTGGGTCATTGGAGGCATGGCTTAGAAGAGTGTATCTTCCTCCCCACCTCCTCCCTACACTCTCTCTGCTTCCTGCTTGCCATGCTATGGACTGTTTCTACTCTGCCATACCTCTCTGCCATGCTGCCCTGCCTTGGAGCCAGCCAACCATGGACTGAAATCTCTACAAAACTGTGAACTAAATAAACCTTTCCTCCTTTAAGTTGCAGATGTTGGGTATTGTGTCCCAGTGAGGAAAGTGACTAAGACAGAGGTCATGAGGGTGGGGCCCCACAAGCCGTGTCTCAGCATGCAATGCTTTCTGCCATGTTATGATACAGCAAGAAGACCCTCACCAGATGCCTCAGTATCCATCTTGCCTTAGTTTCATGAGTTGCTAGGATCACAGGCATCCACCACAACATCCAACTTCTTTTTAATTTTAATAAATCATGCCAGATTGCTTTCCCAAAAGACTGGAACCTTCCCATTCCCAATGGCAACATATGGCCCTGCACCCTGGCTAATTTCCTTGGCTAATTTGATGGCTCCTGGGCAGAGATTCCCCTACTAGGAATTTGAAACTCCAAAGGAGACACACAGTGATTGAACAGATTGAAGCTGAGTCATGTTTGTATCTACCAATTCTGAAAACAGCCCAATATCTTGAAAATATAGGCTTTTTGTCCAAGTTAGCCAGAGTTGAATTCTGTTGCTTGCAACTGAACAAAACTTTAAACGCTGGTCATAGACTGACCCCTGAACCTGGTCACAGCCAAACCCTGATCCCAGCTACAAACTCAACTCTGATCAGGTCTACAGACTCAGTCCTCACCCATATTAGATGCCGAGGGCTGTTCCTGGTCCCAGACTTCACTGAGCCCTGCTTGGCATCTCTCTGAGGGGTGTTCCTGGTGACAAGAGGGTTCAGGTGAACCAGTGAATGTATTTCAGCTAAATGCACCCAGAACCTGGCACCCAAAGTAAGGCTTTTTTTTTTTTTTCTATAATGGGGATGCAACCTAGGGTCTTCACACTAGGCCACATCTCCAAGCTTTTTCATTTTTCTTTTAACATTTTGAGATAGGGTCTCGATGGGTTGCCCAGGCTGGGCTTGAACTCGTGATAAGCTAAGGCCTCTTTGTGGCAACTACTGATAAAGACTTTTGGAGACAGGAGGAAAGTCTATTTAAAGAAAAACCAGTAAAGTCTAAGTTTCATATGTTTGGGGGACATTTAGGTGGCAGGAAATAATAAATCAAAAAGCAATCTGGGCCGGTGAGATGGCTCAGCGGCGTACGTGCCTGCCTGGCAAGCGCGAGGGCCCGAGTTCGACTCCCAGATCCCACATACGAAAAAAAGGGCCGGTGATATCGCTCAGCGGCACGGGCGCCTGCTGGCGCGTGAGGTCCTGAGGTCGACCCCCCGGTACCCACAAAAAAACAAACAAAAAAAAACAAAAAGCAATCTTGTTGGGGTGGGCTCAGTGGTTTGGTTGTAGAAGCAAAGAGTGAGGGCAGTGAGCTCTGGGCTTGACTCAAAACAATGAGTGGGGACAGAGTAGGGATGTGAAGGAGTTGAGTGTCTAGAGCCAAATGGAGCTGGACTGAATCCCCTACTGGAGCCAGAGCGGGTCCTGATGAGACAGAGGTCCTATGCCTCCAGGACAAACCACAGGAGTTGCCATGGAGAGGTCCAGGCAGACTGAGGCCTAGAGGCCTTCTCCTTTTTCTTTCTCGGCCTTCTGGCACTGCCTGGACCAGCGGGATGGGCCCCACACTGCCAGGCCTGTCACCAAGCTGTCCTGACTTTCTGTAGGCCACCTGCCTCCTCCTCATCCCCCTCCAACCCCAGTCTCCCTCCCTCATCTTTGCCTTGGCATGGCTCCCCATTGCGTGCCTCCCATTGAGTTTCAGGGATTAGGACTTTCTTCTGTGGGACACAGCTCCCTTCTTTTCTCCCCAAAGCCAGTAAGCTCTTGGCAAGATCAGGTCCGAGCCTCACCCCAAGGAACTTTGGAAGAAATGAGAACTTGCTGGGTGTGGAGCTGAAAGGGAAGCCAAGGGGGAGCATTCTAACATTTGTCAAACACGTATAATCTCCCAGTAGGTGGATACTTTACACACCTTCCCTTGTTTGATCTCTATAGCAAGCTGGTTGTGATTCTCATGTTCAGATGTGGAGCTGAGACCCAGAAATGTTAAAGAATCTGTCAGTCTATTCAGGTAGAGGTGACAGCTCTGGGATCTGGACCCAAAAGTGCTAATGCCGAAGCCAGCTACTTCTAGGCCTGAGGCGAGAGGAGTGCAGTGGCCTTAGTTTCTGCCTGAAAGGGAGGTCCTACCAGGGAAGAAGCACTCTGGGGAGGCTGTAAGCAGCTTCCTGGGTCCAACAGAGCCCCTGGCCTGTGCTAGGGAGGTAACAGAGGGGCCTTCCCCTCATCCCTGCAGCTGTGCTCAGGCCATGCCGGCCACCTTCTTCCCGTAAGGTGCCTTGCTGTCCTCAGCATTTCTGTGCTTCCATCCTCCTGGAGTGAAGGGAGCCAGCTGATGGTGCAGGAGGAGGGGGCAGATGGTGCGGGCAGGGCTAGGCAGACTTAAAAGACCAGAACACAATCAACTCACAGGAAAGAACTTGGCTGCCCCAGAGCCTCACCAATGGCATCTCGGCAATGCAGGGGTCCTATTGGATGATGGCCGAGACCCGTGCCAACTTCTTCCAGTGTGTGTGTGGTAGGGCCTGCCCGGAGAAGGGAAGTACTGTGGCCATGTCAGCGAGGAGAGCTTTGCCCACAGAACATGACCTTGGGGAGTGACAGAGGCAGGAGCTAGGGTAAGCTTGGAAGACAACTCAGTCACTGACTCTTGGCCCTGCCTGGGATCCAAGCCCTGCCTCTGGCTGGCCCATTCACAAGAGAAGGGTGGAGGGGAAGCAGTGGGAAGGAGGGGTCATGGGAAGTGGACCTTTTGAAAAGAGGAACACTAGGGGAAGTGAAAGAAGGTGAGAAAGAGCTGGAATCACTCTGTTAGTTGCTCTGAAAGGGAGAGAAAACGGCACCTCAAGGCAAAGCCTGCTTTGAAACTTCCACAGAGGCTCCAGGCCTGATAATTCTGCTTGCAGTGTGACCCTGAACAAGCCTTCTTTTCCTCCCTGGGCCACAGTATTTCCACTTGCACAGTGACTTTGGACCTAAATGCCTTCCAAGAACTCTGGCAGCTCTCATTTTTCAGAATCTTCTATGAGCCTGCTCTGAACCCAGCCCTTTGAGCTGGGTTGTGCCTCAGACACTGACAACTGTTTTAATGTGCTGATGGGTAACAGGAGTCAGTGTGGCATGGGAGTGGGGGCACTGGGGACATCATATGAGTCAAGCAAACCCTTCTTCATGGCCTAGAGGCTTGGGTTGATTGGTGCCCTGCCCCTCTTTCCCTCTCCTAAGTCTATTTTCTTTCCTTGCCTGCCACATAACAGACACCCTCTTTCTCTAACACCTTCACGCGGGTTGCTCACCATACTTGTAAGGCAGTTTCCCCACCTTTTTGCAAGCCAGTTCTCCCTTCTCATCTTAGCTGAAATGGCCTCTCTTCCAGGAAGTCTTCCTGGCCCCCTACCCCAGGCCAGCTCCTCTCTTAACCATGCTAATCCCACCCTTATGTTCACCACAACTGTAATTACTTGTGTCATGTCATTATTTTTGTATCTGTTCCCCCTCTCCAATTTCTATCTGCTCCATGAGGGCAAGGACTTTGTTTATCTTGCTCATAGCTCTACTTCTGGTGTCCAGCAACCAGGAAACTCAACCAACAAACAGTTCTTGAAAAGAAGATTCCTAGTAGCTATGATGGGAGGCAGATAGCAAAATACAGCATCTTGCTTCCCCTTTCTGATTTTTTAGATGTGGAGATGGGGGCAAGGAGGTGACAGGTTTTGTCCTGCTGGGATATCTTTGTCCTGGACTAGTGCAGGTCAGGCCTGGCAGCAGGTCTGCCTGCTTCACGCCTCCTTTTTTTGCTTGCCACCACTCTTCAGAGAGGAGCAGCAGCTGTGGCCTCTCCTCATGTTCCCATAGCAACCAGTGCTTACCTCCAGCTCCCACTGGTTCCTAATTGCCTGATTACGCATCTTCTCCCCTGCCAGCTCAGAGCTCCTTGAGAGCAGAGTCCATGGCAGGCTTTGCTCACCATTGCATGGCTCCGGGCTTGGTGAGTATTAGTTAAATGAACAAAAATGAATGCATGACCATCCATGCACATGGGTTTTTAAAAGCTTTCATCACAAACAAGGCACCTGGCAGGCTGTAGTGGCTGGGGGAGGGGAGCCTTGAGGATGTGGTGCTTCTCAGCTCACCTCTGTTGAGTGGTGTGAGTAGCTGGCCCCCCTCCTTCTCTCTCCCCTGCTGCCTGGGGAAGCTCTTTAGAAACCAGGCAAGGAAGCCTGCACGGCTGCTAGCAGAAGGGGGATGCTAGAGATGGTGGGACAGCCTCCCCTACTGATCCCCCATGCTCACGTGTACACACACACACACACACACACACACACACACACTTCCCCACTACCTCCTTCTGATGGAAGTTACCTCCGATGGCCAACTTTGACTTTGAGCACTACCAGGAACAAGTGTGTTTCCTATTCAGTTCTAACACTCAGCTCACAATCTTGAAAGTTGGCCCCTTCCCCTCTCCGTTCCCACTGCAGCCATGTTCATCCAGCTCTCCACCATCTTCCACTGGAGCCGTTCCTACAGTTGCCTGCCTGCCCCTACTCCTCTCCATTTCCCTCCCCCTCCTTCCCCATTTTCCATGGCACAGATAGAATGAGGGTCCCAAACAGAAATTACCCCTTGTTATTATTCCCAGCCAGATTCACAATGGAGACCAGTGCTGACATCATTTTTGTGGTGTGACAGTTAAATCACTGAAGCCCCTACACAGGAAACAGGCAGATCCACCAATTCATTCATTCATCCCTTAATTATTGGCTGCCTTACATGTTTGACTGTGAACCAGGTGCTGAGCTAGTGGGACCAGAGCTCACAGGGATGGGGCCATGATGAACACCACCCTAGTGGAAGGGACAGGACGCCCCCCACACACTACCACCGCCGGCATAGTCTGGCTTTGCAGAGGGTGCTGTGGGAATGTACAGAGCAATATGCTTATGCAGAACTGGGTTATGAGGGCTTCACAGAGGAAGGTGTGAGCTGAGGTTTCTATCAGAAATCATTCATTGCACGCAACAGAAACCATCCCCGTGTAACTTGAGAGAGAAGGGATAGTGGGGTTAAAGGGCTAGGCTCAGGGGAACTCACAGCATCCAGGAAAAGCTAGAGAGCCAGCTATGGAAACAGACCTAAACCAAAGCACCTCTGGGGGGAGGGCTGGGGAAGGGCTGTAAAGCAGGAAAGGTTGGATCAGGGTGCTGCTACAGATCTGGATGAAGTCTGTTTCCTCTATTCCTGCACTTGCTCTAGATTCAAAGTCCAGAGGGAGTGTTCCATGACCAAGCTCAGACCCAGGCCTGCTTCCTGGCTAGACTGGGCTGGGGACAGGAAGGCAATGTCCCTTCAGTGTTTACAGTGGGAGGCACACATGGCTTGACTGTTTCACCAGCCTTACCCCTAGTGAGCAGAGACAGTGCTCTTAAGTGAAGCAGGTGTTGCAAGAAGGGGAAGGAATGAATGTGGGAGAGTCACTAACAAGCAATCCTGCTTGGTAGCAGGAAGAGAAGGGGATGCGGACACTGCGGCAAGAAGGAAGCAAGTGAGCAAAGAGCTGCAGCCTGCTGTGCCCCAGACAAGAGGACAGCTCTGCGTGACTAGAGAGTAAGAGGAGGGAAGGTGAAGGTCACAGATGAGACAGGAGCAGGAGAACTCACATCACAGCAGGTCCTGTGTGGTGGGCCGTGGGGGCAGCCTCTGGAGGACACAAGAATGGATGGAGGTGGCCAAACTGGAAATGAGGAGACCAGCAAGGAACTTTTCTGGGCAAGAGATGGTGAGGCCTGAATTCTAGCATCCATCATGAATGGAAAGGCAAGGATGATGAGAGAGCAATTTAGTATCTAGAGCCTGAGGAAGTAGGAGGGAGGGTGAAGAGCAAGAGGTGACTGTAGTGATGTTCAAGAGGGAGGAGCAAGTTTGGAAGAAAGAGGTTGTGCTTTCCTCCTGGGCCAGCACTCTTTCAACACCCATTTGTTCCATAATAAATGTCAGCATAGCCCTAGCAAGTGGCAGGCACAGGAGAATGATCTGGAAATGTTTTACTGTTTTAAATATGGCTACCACGGCAAGTTGATTTACAGGAACTTATTCTAAAAAAATAATTTCGGGCCGGTGAGATAGCTCAGCGGCATAAGCACCTGCCTGGCAAGCGCGAGGTCCTGAGTTCAACTCCCGGAACCCACATACAAAAAAAGGGCCAGTGATGTCGCTCAGCGGCACAGGCGCCTGCTGGTGCATGAGGTCCTGAGTTTGACCCCTGGTACCCACAAAGAAAAAAAGAAATAATTTCACTAGCCAAGCGTAGTGGTGCATGCCTGTTGTCCCAGCACTCTGGGAGGCTGAGGTAGGAGGGTCAAAATTTAAGCCCAGCCTGGGCAAATTAACAATTTGAGACCTTGTCTCAAAAGGGGGTGTAGGGACTGGGAATATATCTCAGTAGTAAGGTATGAAGACCCTGGGTTCAATCCCAAGTAGCACAAAAAGTATGTGTGTGAAGTGTAGCTCAGTGTGAAGCCCTTGGATTCAATCCCCAGTACAGAGAGACAGAGAGAGAGAGATAGACAAACAGACAGAGAACTAATTTCAAAACTGTGAGCAGATAGACATATGTACAAGAATGTCACAACATGGTACAAGTGAAAACTGTCAGGGAACTGGCTAAATACATCACGGCACCGGCATACTGCACTTACTCTGCCACCAGTAGGGCAGGACAAGAGATAAGACACTGACCATACTCCTGGCCACCTGTTTCCCAGCCAACAGGCCCCCAAGGAGGACAGGGGAAAGGTTTACTTTTAGTGAAGTCTGGGGTTTTGTCTGTTACACTGGGCTGGACACATTAATTCCTGAAAGTCATCAAAGGATTTTATTTAATTCCCTCAAAGTGTCTAAAAAAGTTGTAGCTCATCAGATTATAACCAAGAAGCAGTAGAGAAAGAGGTCCCAGAGAGAGTATAGGAAAAAACAAGAGGGAGAAAGTAAGGTATCTTCTGCTTGCAGAGTTCAGCTGGTTCACTAGCTGTTACAACCTGTTCACTGAATGTTACAGTAACCACCAGCTCTGGCTGGTTCCAGAGGAGGGAGACGGCTTGGTTTTTGCTCAATACTTTCAACACGTCTGCATTGTCCGGATGCTGTACAAAGTGCACAAATCACAGAAGTCAAACTGGATTGAAACAGTGAAGACACTTGCCTATGTAGGGAGGATGGGGACAAAGATAAACTGTCCGACACTGTGCGGCCTCTGTAGCAGGGTTTCCCAACTTGGGCCAAATACCTCTTGTTGTCAGGTCTGTCCTGTGCACCGCTGGGGGAATGGTAGGGAGTGTTTAGCAGCAGCCCTGGCCTTTAACCATTAGGTGCGAGGAGCACATTCCTCACCCTAAATTGTGACAACCAAATGTTTCCAGATATTGCCAAATGTTGACCAGGAGGCAAAGCCACCCCCAGTGGAGAAAAGCTGCTCCTGAGGGATTTTCAGAATATTCAGGTATCTTGCCCATCTCTGGGCCTGGTGGCTCCATTAAGCCCCCCTCCTATCCTAGGCCAGCTCTAGGCTGGCACCTCTCAAGAGAGCCAGAAGATGTGGCTTCTGTTTCGGTTCTGCTCCCTGCTAGCTCTGATCATGGGCCTTCCTGAGCCTCACTTTCCTCAACCCTAAAATGGGATTGATAATGATAACGTGCCTCAAGTCCAGTCAGGCTTGTTTCTCCAACTGGGTCTTTTCCCAGTGACAGCTTTCAACTAACTGCCTCTTACTGAAGCCAAAAAACCAACCACCTTTCTGGACTCCACTTCCTTCTCCAGCTGCTGGCCTACCTCTCTCTTCTGAATTCCCAGCCACACCATCAAAGCACCATCTCATGTGCACAGCTTTTCACACTCAACCTGTCCTAAACCGATCAAATGGTCTCCTGCCCCAAACCTGCTGTCTTCTCCTGTCCCTTATCATGGCAAACACCCCTCTTACATGTGGTTACACAAGCCACAAGCCTTGGGGAGCCATTCTCAGCAGCTCCCACATTACCAAGCCCATAGACCATTCTGCTCATTTTTCTTCCTAAGTAACTTTGGCCTTGAAAATGATTGTTTATAGGATCAGGGTGAAGCTCAGTGGTAAAGCTCTTTCAGCATGCACAGGGCCCTGGGTTCCACTCCAAGCACTTCAAGAAATTATTTATTTCTAAATAGGCAATACACTAAAAAATCAAAAGTACATAACAGGGTTTAGTGAAGAGTCTCACTCCAGCTCCATTAATTTCCACAGACCCCCGAGACACACACATGCACACACACACACACACACACACACACACATACATTTAGATTTGGTCCTGGGGATTGAACCCAGGGCTTTTGCACTGAGCTATATCCCCAGCCCTTCTAATTATTTTTAAATTTTTATTTTGAACCGGGTCTCTCTAAGTCACTAAGTTGCTGGGCTCAAATTTTCAGCTCTCTTGCCTCAGCCTCCCAGAGTGCTAGGATTATAGGCATGAGCCACCACATCCAGCTAACACAATGTGTATTCTTATCTCTCCCTTTCTTCCACAAAACATGATACCGAATTCACTGGTAACCTTGCATCTTCCCCATAACAGTGTATCTTGTCAATCTCTCTGCTCAGTACTTAGAAGACTTCCTCTGTTTTTATACAGAGTATTCTCCAGGGTGCATCTGCCATCATTTATTTTACCAGTACCTTACTTATGAGCACTGGTTATACTCTTTTGCTGTTTTGACAAATACCTGAACAGTTTCTAATCTATCCACTTTGTGCCCTCTCTAATATAATCTACCGCTGCCTTTTACTGAACTCAGCCAAAATGCTTCCTAGATGCTCTGGCTAAACCATCTGTTGCCCTCTTTACTCAACAGCCAGAGAGGTGTTTCCAAAACACAACTGTGACCATGACACTCCCCTGCTTGCAGCTCTTCTGTGGCCTGCCCCTGCTTTTAGGGCCTGAGGAAGCTCCTCGTTATGGCTCATAGCTGAGGAAGCCTCACCTAGCTTCGCCCCCTGCTCCCTGTTACCCTGACCTACTCCACCTCTCCCCTTCCCCACACTGCTCCTGCTGCTGCCGCCACTGCCTTTTAATTCTTCTTTTGCCTGTGTTGTTCTTTCTGCGTAAAACACTCTGCCCTGCTGAGGCCTCCTTGCTTGTTTCTGTGTGTCCTTTTCATCTCAGGTTCCTCGTCCTCTCCTGAGGAAGACCCCTGACCCCCCTGCTGAGCCAAAGCCCTCAGTTACAGGTTCTCAGGAGCACCATACGCCTCTCTGTCATAATCCCAGCCCCAGCTATAATTTTACATTTATATAAGGGATACTTTGATTAATGTCTGGCTCTTCTTCCCCAAGTAGACTGTGAGATCATGAGGTCAGGAGCCTTACCTGTCTGTTTTCACCATGAAGGCTGTTAGGGCTTGTGTCTAGATGGCTCCCTAAAGCCTCATACCATCACAGGTGGGGCTTTTCAGAGGTGGCTGGATCTAGGGTGTGTGATGCTGGGATTAAGGGCACGTGATTACTAAATCAGTCCACTGGTTAGGCATAGTTCTGGGTGTGGATAATGGGAAGGCGACCCTGGGTGTGGGTGGCACCAGCCAAGGGGCAGGTAGCCTAGATGGATATAAAGGGACAGAAAGAGAACAGGCTTGCTGCTGCTTCTTTGCTACTTCCCTGCTTTGCTGCCTTCTACCCGCCATGAACTGTTTCTCCTCTCAATGCCCCTCTGCCATGCCACCCTACCTTGGAGCCAGCCAACTATAAACTGAAACTTCTACAAAGTATGTGCTACAATAAATCTTTCCTACTTTAACTTTGGGTGTCAAGTATTTTGTCTCAGTAATGAGAAAAGTAACTAAGACAAAGGCCATGCATCTAGGAAAATCACTGACTGAATTAATGCACTAATGAGGCATCTAGGGGCCCCAAAGGATGACCTGAAGCATAGCAGTTGCTCGACAAATCTTGCTTTCCTATACTGCATTCACTGTCTGCTCTTCGGTCTACAGCCCATGGCCAGTTGCCTAACACGTGCACCACTGAACAACACTGCTCTGTTTCTAACCATTAAACCTACAGACTCTGCTTGGGCCTCTTATTCCTTGATGTGACTCATTTGGTGGTTGGTCATTCCTTCTTCTTGGAAATCTTCTCTATTGTCATGGATTGATGCCCCAGTGGCCCTACCCCAACTCCTTCCTCTGCCCTCTCACCCTCTGTCCACCTTAAGATGTTGGGGCTCCTCAAGCTCCATCCCAAACTCGTTTGCTACACACTCTATCCACCCTCTCTTTGACCACATCATCTCTACCAGTGGCTTCTGTCACCACGTATGTGCAAACTTTGAGTCTCCCGCACAGGTTTCCATAGTACGCCTCAGGCTCCCATGTTAAACGGCAGCCTTTTCTTGTAGAATGTAAGCAGAGCCAGAGAGCAGAGATTATGTCTGCATGTGCTTAGTACAGTCCCCAGCCTCCAAAGCAGTGCTTGGCACACTGTAGTCACCTGATACATAGAGTCAAGAGCACAAATGGAGGGGCCCCATGTCAAGAGGATGATAGCTACCTCCTTCAGAGGGAGCCTTCCTCTTGCAGTGCAGTGGGGCAGGGAAGAGGGTTGGCTGCCAAGTGCCACATCCTGGCTTCTCCTTCCCTGGGCCTGGTGGATGCTTTCATAGCCAGAAGAAGAGGGAAAGATAAAATTCCAGGCAGGACTTGCACCCAGGACCCAGCACTCCTGAATCAGCAAACTGGCCTCTGAGGTTGTTTCTCCTCATTTGCAAACCATAAGGCAGCCTTTGAGATGGCAGGCAGCTCATGGGAACATATGAGAACATCATGTCCTGATGAGCAACCTTGATGGGGCACCATCAGCTGGCCACAGCCTATGGCAGTGTTGTAAGGGGGAGGGCACGAGATGGAGGCATCGCCTGCCAGGTGGGACACTGTGCTGAGGGTGAATAGTTCACCATCTGGAGGTGAGAATCAGGCCGAGCTGCTCCCAAGCCCAGGGCCTTCCCAACAACAGCCAGGTATGAAAGAGGCCAGGTTGAGGGCCCAGAGAAATACCGTGGCAGCCCTGCCACCCCACCTGTGGCCCACCCTCCTACAACAGACTGATCTGCCCAAAGGCCAGTGCCCTGGCCTGTCTGCCATGAGAAGGGGAAGAAAAGCACAGTGTTCCAAGTCAGTGCTGATAAGGCCCCAGTGCCGCCACTTCATGGTTCTGGGGGAAAACTGAGGCTCAGGTCAAGGCAGACATGGCCCTATAGTTACTTAGCAGCAAATCAGTGCTTCCAGTTCATCTCTTGGCCAGTTACAAGAGCTGGCTCAGCCCTCCAGGGTTGATCGGCTCTTTCTGCTTTCATTTTAGAAGGGAAAGGGTGCCCACACTTTAAAAGAAAAACAAAAGCTGGGCCCGTTAATGCATGCTTATAATCCCAGCACTCTGGGAGGCTGAGGCAGGAGAATCACAAGTTTGAGTTTAGCCTGGGCAATTTAGTAACTTAGTGATACCCTGTCTCAAAATAAAAAATAAAAAGGGCTGAGGATGTAGCTCACTGCAAAGGCTCTGGGTTCAATCCCTGGGATCACAAAAATAAATAAATAAATGAATGGAGAATATGTATGTGAAATATGTAGCATGAAACAGAGAAGAGGAGAAGAGGCTTGGGAATGGTAGGTTTGGGATTTTTGACAACGTGGTCAGAGAAGGCCTTACCCACAGGTAATTAGGGCAAAACCAGAGTAGGCCATGGCCTCCATACTGGCTGCCCTGGGGCCATGGTTGGGAAGACCTTCTAAGAGTTGTCCTGGGCATTTGGGTTAGCCCCAGGAACAGGAATAAGCGTATCTTTCGAAACTGGGGCTGGGGACAGAACCAAAGGCCTATGACACACTGTGTTGAGTAATGATAGTAACAGTAGTGATCAAGCTAAGCACAGTGTTGGATGCCTGTGATCCCAGCTACTCAGGAGGCTGAGGCAAGAGGGTCCCAAGTTTGAGGCCAGCCTGGGGAACTTAGGGAGATCCTGTCTAAAATAAATAAAATAAAAAGAAACTGGAGGTGTATCTCAGTGGTAGAGTACTCCTGAATTCCATCTCCAGTACCGCAGATAATAATAATAATGATAATAATAATAAAAGTAGTGACTATGATAACAATAGTAGCATTTACTCTGCTTTGAGCACTTACTATACACTGAGCACTGTTCCAAGCACATGCGTATGTCAGTATATTGCATCCTCACAATGTGCCTAAGAGGTGGGTGCTATTTTTATGCCTATTTCATAGTTGAGAAAACAGAGGCTCTGAGTCACTGCAGCACTGGCTCAAAGTCACAAAGCTAATGAGCAACTGAGTCCAGCTCTGACCTTAGGACTTTGGGCTCCAGGGCCCATGTTTTATGGCCAGGAGCAGGTTGTAGCAGTTTGAGCTAAGACTATTGTCTGGAGACAGAGAACACATAAGACAAGCCCTTGGATTCTCAGCTGTGGTTACAAAGGCTGTACTACCCAGAGGCAGTTGAAAGTGATGTCCAACATGGCAGTGAACCTGCGGGTAGGACTTTACTTGGGGCCTCCACAAGGGAGGTGCGCTTTATTTCACTGACTCTAGTGCAGCAGCTCCTCCCTCTCTCCCTCTCTCCCACGTAGAGCTGGAAGCCAGGCCCAGCCCAAGCAGGGAAGAGCAGACTTGGAGGGAGACAGTCTTGGTTCCTCCACTACCTAACTCAGAGAGGAAGACCTACCTCCCTGAGCCCGGTGTCATCCTCTGTAAACCAGGGTTAGTCTAGCCATCCCACAGGGCTGTTGTGGACCAAATGAAATCATTCAGGGGAAGGTGTGGGTTCCAGGAAAGCTGGGAACAGGGAGAGGAGGTCAGAATAGTCCATGTGACAGCTTGCCCTGCACATTTCCATTCACCTCTAGGCTCCCTTTCATTCTACCCAACCATCTTGCTCAGTAGAGCTATTATTATACCTGCTTCATTGATGAGAAAATTGGGACTTGGAAATCACTTGCCAATCAGGGCATACAGTGTGGAAGTCACGAGGCAGGGATTTCAAACTGGAAGGATGTGGTCTCCAAGTGTATGGGGAGCCCCCTTCCTCCCAGGGTCACATGCCTCTGCCCTCATTAATCAGATCTGGGGTGATGGCGGTGCTCCACTGAAGGGTTGCTCCTCCTGATCACCTCTTCCAATGTGAGGCTCAGTGGTGCATGGAGACTTGCCTCGAGGCCACAGCATACAGAGGAGCTGCACCCAGCCCCTTGCTCCACAGTGACAGCAATGAAGACAAGAACATGGCTTGTCCACCTCAGAAGAGGCAGCTGACTATAGTCACAGCAAAGAGTGGGAAGGGAACAGAGGTCTGAGGGATATGTGGGCAGTAGAGTAGCTCCAAGCTCTGAAAACCACGTTTTTGGCCAACTTTAGCCATGGCTCATGGGACAAGGTGCAATAGTACCCTCCCCCATCATCATGGCACGACAGCCACAATCCCCCACCCCCAACCCCGCATGGCTCTGCCTGGTGCTGTCCACTTGTTCCTTTGTTCAGAACAAGTCTCTTTCTGCTGTAATCTTTGATCAGCTGCTAGTGTTACACAAAGTATCAAGGTACAGACTTATTTTTATTTATTCTACTTTGTCCTTGGAGTATCCTTTCTCTCTGAGAACGCCAATCTTTCCATTCTCAGTGATCACCTTCTTTCCATCCTCCCCATCCCCTTTATCTGTTTGGAACTTGTATCAGACTTCAGCGGACACCTCTCAGTGCCAAGCTTCATGCCTTGTCACTGCTCCTCCAAAGTTTGTCTCTAATCTGCTGTGAATTCCCTCAATACTGGCTTCCAATTCACTAATTGAATTCCAATTCACTTTCTATGAATGTGTCCAGGCAAAAGCTATCCCATTTATTGAACTTAACTTTCCTTTCCTTTCCTTTCCTTTCCCTTCCTTTCCTTTCCTTTCCTTTCCTTTCCTTTCCTTTCCTTTCCTTTCCTTTCCTTTCCTTTCCTTTCCTTTCCTTTCTTTCCTCTCCTCTCCTCTCCTCTTCCTCTCTCTCTCTCTCTCTCTCTCTCTCTCTCTCTCTCTCTCTCTCTCTCTCTCTCTCTCTGCAATGCTAGGGATGGAACCAGGGCCTTGTGCATGCTAAGCAAACAGTCTACCACTGAGCTACAACCCCAGCCAAGGTTTTCTTTTTATTTACTTCAATGACCATATTTTTAATTTCCAAGATTTTGAATTGATCTTTTCCTATTTCTCTTCTTGCCTTTGGGCAATCACATCTTGTTTATTTAAGGAATATAATTCCTTCATTAACTCTGTGCACCTCCTAGACATGCTTACTTTCAAAATCTATCATGTGAAATGAATTTACAGGCTGATGGTAGGTTTATTGGGTCTCCTGGGCATTAGATTTCTTTATGTGTTTTGGAATTTGGGTTTGGAGCAGGAGAGCTGGTGGTATTTTGATTATATTTTATTGTCTGTTTTCTCTCCCTTTCTCCACCAGACCCCTCTCTGTCTGGTGGTCTTGTGGTAGCCTCCACTGGCCCCCCAACACCTTTCAATCCAGGATTAGGTCTTACAGTGGCAGTTCAGTACTCCTTTCCTGGGGGGAAGGGTGTCAGGGACTTTCTATAGCTCCAGCATGTAGCCTTGGGCTTGGGTCGCTTCCTGGTCATGGGGCCTTGGAGTTGGGACTACCAACAGCAGCTGGGAGCTGTCTTCTCCAGCTCTTACGAGAACCCTCTCTCTCCTCCCCCTGGTTTTAAACTGAGAGCCTGGCTTTGGCTTTCCACCCTGCAATGGGTCCTAGGCACTTCCACTGGGTCCTGACCCAGGGGCTACAGCTCCCGGCTCTGTTCACTGCATTACATTTCTGTGCAGGCTGTGCATCTCATTTTTGAGCCCAACTCTACCTTTCAGGCTCTCTCTCCCTCCCTCCCTCCCTCCCTCCCTCCCCCTTATTGAGGATTGAACTCTGGGCCTTTGCACTAAGCTACATTCCCAGAATTTTCTTAATTTTTTAGTTTGAGACTGAGTCTCACTGAGTCATTAAATTGCCCAGGCTGGGCTCAGATTTGCAACTGTCCTGCCTCAGCCTCCCAGAGTGCTGAGATCATGGGCAGGTGTCACTACTCCCAGCAGGCTTTCTCTTTTTACAGTGTATCTATCAATCACCTATCGGTCTGTTTGATATAGAAGAGCTGTTACTATCTTAGGTGGAAATGTATTCTACTTCTGTTGGATATAGTCTATGTACTATAACCAGAAAATATTTAACCAATCCCCTATTGTCTAACTTTTAGGTTGTTTTCCATTTGGGGCTAATACAAACAAGAAAGCAATAACATCCTTAATGCACTTGTCTAATTCCTAATGTGCAATTTCTGGGTCAAAGAGTATAGCTTGGTATAAATGTGACACAGGTTGCATTTCATAAGTATCAAACTGTCACCATCATCAGCACTACTACCACACCATCATCAGCATTTGGTTTGTTGAACAAGGGAAGATCCGGAATAAATGTGACTCTGTTCTTGTTAACTTTAGTGTCCACAGATTTGGCATTCTTGGGTCACTTTGTTCCTGTTCCCTGTTCCGTATCTCTAACTTCTTTGCATGAGTTATTTCAGTGAGTCTCCCTAACATCCCCACGGGGTGGGGTGATATTAGCCTCATTTTGCAGGGAAGACAAGCGATGGTCAGAGGGGTAAGAGGACCACCTAGGAGTCATCCATATGAAGCTGGGGAGGAAAACTGGGTGCTCCTCAGTTCACAGACCTATAGAAGGAAGGCTGTCTGGTCTTCTCCAATCTGTGTGTTTAAGAACTTGACCCTTGGGCCGGTGAGATGGCTCAGCGGCGTAAGCTCCTGCCTGGCAAGCACGAGGGCCCGAGTTCGACTCCCGAAACCCACATACGAAAAAGGAGCCGGTGATATCGCTCAGTGGCACAGGCGCCTGCTGGCGCGCGAGGTCCTGAGGTCGACCCCCCGGTACCCACAAAAAAAAAAAAAAAAAGAACTTGATCCTGCCCATGGGGCTACGGTATGCAGGGGGTGTGGGCAACTCTTTGATGCTGAATTTAGGCACTCTTGGGCCACCTTCACTCTGAGCAGGACAAGTGCTGGCTTTACCATTCCAGGTAGTGACACCACAGTGGGTCTTCCTTGGCCTCTGGTTTCTCAACAGGACATGGCTGGGGACAGTGAAATCGCACAGGCTCTATATTCAGCCAGACCTCTGCCACTTGCCTGCTGCTTGACTGTGGGCAAGCCACTTCACCTCTCTCAGTTTTCACATCTGTAAAGTGGAGATGATAAGATCTCTCTTAAAGAGGCATGGTTAAGATGAAAGAAAAGTCAGTGTACCTGGCATGTAAAAGAGATTAAAATGAAAGCTGTTTCCAACCACAAGGGTAAAATGTCACTTATCTGAGCCTGCCCTGTCAATCAGCTAGGATGACATTTTGTCCTGACTCTATGTTCCACGTTCTTCCTAATGCAAATATCCCAGCCTCCCTCGGTCACTGGTTTCTCTGTCCACTACGTTCCCTCCTGCCAAAAAGAAAGAGTGTGATTCCAAGGAGCTGGAAGCTCTGGCCTCTGTATGCCCCCTTAGCCCTGCTGATTGGGGAGGCCCCTGTGGAGGTGGCCTGGGTGGACTGCCTGACACAAATACAGGCTGGGAAAGCTCCACATGTGTCCCTGAACCCCACCACAGGTGTCAGCCTGGAAGCCTGGCTCCTTGAGATGCTACTCGCTGGGAGAGTGGGAAAGACAGGCTTACTGGGAGCTTGAGGCTGCTGCTGGGACTCCAGCCTGCTGGCTGCCCACTAAAGACTGGTCTGCAGGAGGTCTCCCTGCTCTCTCACAACACTGCCGGGGGCTGTTGGAAGGTTGCAAAAAGCAAGAACTGGCTTTTCATCCCCTGTCTGAGCCAGCCTGGCCTCTGGAGGCAGTTAAGGCCTAGGCCTGCTTGGGAATTGCTGAGGGTACCCCAGACATTTCAAGATCATGGGTTCATCCATCCCTCTTGCCCTGGGGGAGAAGGCCAAGACAGCATGTCACAAACTCTACAGATAGGGAACTGACTAGACCAGTCTCGGGCTAATGGTGGCCTAGAATTGAAGCCCTGGCCTGGTGGAATCTTCCTTTGCTCAGCGCCATGGCCCACAGAGAGGTTTAATTGTGGCTTAATGGTAGTGAATGAGGTGCTGGTGAGCAGAGATGAGGCAGGGACACATGGAGCCCCAAATGCCTGCAGCTATCATGGCTTAAAAGCTGGAGCTCAGCTGGGTACAGTGGTGGATGCATGTAGCCCCACCTATTCAGGAAGCTGAAGCAGGAGGATGACAACAAGTTTAAGGCCAGTCTGAGCTACGTGGCAAGACTGTCTCATAAAACAAAACAACCTGGAGCTCAAAACAACCCAAAGGTCTCTGTCATAAGAAGGTAGACATTGGGAGCTAGTAAGATGAGAACTACAGAGCACTGGCACTCTCCTGACAGATTCCTTGGCAGATTCCTGGCAGGTTGCTGCTCTCGAGCTCTTTGCCCTTGTCTTCTCACTCTCACATGCTTCCTGTGTGACCTCACCTGCCTCACTCTAGAGAGGAACTAAAATGAGTCAGGCATAGTTGGTGGCACATGCCTATAATCTCAGCTACTTGTGAGCTGAGGCAGGAGGATTACAAATTCCAGCCCAGATGGCAATTTAGTGAGACCTTGTCCCAAAATACAAAATAAAAAAGGTGGATGTGTATAGCTTGGTTAAATAAAAAATAAAAAGGGCTGAGCATTTCATCCTGGTATTAGAAGAAAAAGGAGGAGGAGGAGGAGGAGGAAAATGAAGAGGAAGAAGAAGAGGAGGAGGAAGAGGAGGGGGAAGGGAGGAGAGAGGAGAAGGAGGAGAAGGGGGAGGGAGGGGAAAGGGTAGGGGGAGAGGGAGAAGGGGAAGAAGAAGGAGGAGGAGGAGGAAGAGGAGGAGAAGGAGGGGAAGAGAAGGAAGAAAAAGAAGAAGGGGAAGAGGAAGAAGGAGGAGGAGGAAAAGGAAGAAGAGGAGAAGGAGGAGGCGCTCAGATGGACTAAGTGCTAACTCTACCCGGCACTGTCCAAAGCATTTCACACATGTATTAGTTCACAGCGACCCAGTGAGGTTGGCACTACTGTTACTCCACTGTACACAGAAAGAAACTGAGGTCTGAGAAGTTTGGGATCTTGGCCGTGTTGCCCAGCTAGGAAGTTGTTGATTACTCTCTGTAGAGCTGCTTTCTCTCATCTCCTTTCCCCCTACTGCTATGGCACAACATTACTAGAATGTCCTACAAATTCCTCAAGCCCACCAGGGCCAAAAGTGCAGGTCATTTTCCCTGTCCCCACCCCATTCACACCTCCTCCTCCTCCTCCCAGTGTGTCGGCATCATCGTCTGCTCTACCCTACACTCACTTTGGCCAGGCTGGCCTCCTGGCTGTCTTCCAATGCACCTTTTCACATTCTGGAGTCAGTATCCCACCCACACCCACCTTACTCCACATCCTTGGAATAGTCTCCTCCTTCCCATCCCCCCTCATGCAGGCCACCTTCTCTCCGAAGCCTTCCTGTCCTCTCCTGTTGGAAGTGGTCTTCTCTGTCTCTAGCCTGCACAAGGGCCATAGGAGTCAAGAGGCACCCAGAGTTTTTGTAGGGGTCAGGAGGCCCCTGGAGTTTTGGAGACAACGCTGGCTCTGCCTCCTGACTGCACCATTGAACGTCTGGGAAGACCCTTTCACGGCTCTGTGCCTCTTTGTCCTTATTTGTAAAATGCAGCCATGAACACCCTTCCTCTGGGTCGTTGTGAGTGCAGAATAAGAGACTGCACACAGTGGGCAGGCCACATGAAAGCCATTGTCTTCTCCTGGTGGCACTCTGGGCCCATAGCCCTCTGATCCGTAGTATACTGCCGAGGACACTTCAACTGTTCTCTAGAGTGGGGGAGTCTGGGCAGGAAAACCCCTTGCTGAGCAGCCTCGGCCTGGGGCCTGATGGTTCACATTTTCCCCCACTCTTACCAGGTGAGGCGTGTGTCATTATACTTTACAGGTGAAGGTGGGCTATTCCTGGCTCCCTGGGCAATGGAGACTCCAGGAGCAATGTGTGAGTCTGTCCTCTGTTGCCCGGGGTGCTCACAAGGCTTGGCCTTCTCCCCTAAGAAAGTGCTTTCACCTGAGTGGCCAGAGCACAGGGAATGGGGTATGAGCTCTGGACGCAGAAAACTTGTTCTTAAACCTGGACCCTTTGTTCCTGGAGCTACTAACCATCAGGCTTCTTGGCTTTGTCCAAGGACAGATAGAACATTTCTGGGTTTGACCACACAATCTGTACTTGCCTCTATCCTTATGTCCCAGATTGATCCACATCACCCTTGGACTTTACTTCCCCTGCTCTGGTCACCCTAGATTTGGGAGCATGGCCATGGGGGCGAGAGTGCTGGGACTACCGGACTGAGCAAAGACAAAGTATCTGCATCCCTTAGATGTGAACAGTCAGCATCCATCACAAATCACATCCGCCGTGCAGAGACTCACAGAGCAGCAATGCTAGGACAGTGCCATCTACACCAGTCCCTTCGCATCATAGCTGAGCAGACTGAGGTCCAGAGAAGGCAAGGGACTGCTTCAAGATCAGCAAGACAGCAGCAGAGCCCAGGCCTCCAGACTCACAGCCCAAGACTTTTTCTGAGGAAGTGATGGAAAGCGGTGAGAGAAGATGGGAGCGAGGGCTGCAGGAGACAGGGACTGGAGAGGAGGAATGTGGGACTGGAGAGTAACTGGAAAGCAAAACCCCAGTGCTAAGTGGTGGCCCACCCTGGAGACATTGGCTTAGCTATCACACTGCTCCCAGTGCTGCAGATTAGCACAAACATCCCCCAGCTGCAGCCCTCCCTGCTGCCCAGCTGTGCAGGCTCTGGATGGCATGCCTCAGATGCAGAAGGCCCCAGGCTGGAAGCTGGACTTTTTCTCTAATGACGTTGTGTGCTCCCCCAGCATCCAGGGGCCATGGGCCGGCCTCTGGCTCATCTCTGCTGTCAGGCCCAGAGAAGGACAGTCAACACTCCCGGCTGATCAAAGGCACTCCCACCCTCTGGTCCCAGGAGTGTTGGGGCTGAAGGGGAGTAGGGAAAGCCCAGATGCCATCCTGCCATGCTTTGAAGTCCTAATGCATTCTGGGAAGGGACTGGCTCTGGAATGGGACCTCTGGAACCCAAACTTAACAAAGATTCCTGACGTGTGGTAAGATGGAGGCAAGAGAGCTGAGTCTTGCCACCTCTGGCTGCTCCTTTTACCTCTCTGAGAATTGACCTCTTCAACTGGGCCAGGAAGGCATTGGACTTGGCAAAGGGGCAGGCCAGCTCTGCCATGTCTTGACTCTATGACTTTCTCTTCCTTCTCTCGGGGGCCAGGTGGGTGGGGAGGCCCAGGACAGGCTGGTGGTCAGGGGTGGGAGTTGTCCGGCACTGATAACCAGGTAGGTGGGTGGGATAGCTGGGAATGGGGACAATTCACTCATTCATCCATGCATTCGTCTATTCATGGAGCACCCACTGCATTCCTTAGTCTGTGGAATTGGAAGCAAGGCACCCTAATGCATTGCCCCACTCCCCAAGGGACCTAGATTCTGAGCTGGCCAACCTTTCACTGTGCACTGACTGTTCTAGAGTTAGGGTAAGCATGCTGGTTTCTAATTTTCAGCCAGCAGGAGCCATATCCAGCAGGGCTTTGGCTGACTCTGACTCCAGCTAAGTTAAACCAGAAAGGATTTACTAAAAAGCTTTGAGATGGCTCAGAGTCTAGTCAGGGAAGGTAGAGAACCAACTCAGGGAAAAGGGCAGGTATGCAGCAAGGCAAGGAAGCATGTCACAGAGCCTAAGAACAATTAACTTCTGGCACCTTTCCCTACCACCACCAGCTTATAGAGAATAATTTTCTTCTTTCTTTTATTTTTTTTCCTCTCATTGCTGGGGATGGAACTGAGGGCCTTGCACATGCTAGGCAAGCTCTCTACCCCCGTGAGCTACACCCCCAGCCCTGGGAATCATTTCATAAACCTATCTTTACCTGGGGAGCAACTGCTTGGCTGTTAGAGGGCTGGGGGAGAGAACTCTGTGAGCTGCCAGCCTTCTCACCTCAGAGAGACCTTCTTCCCTCCCCGCCCCTCCTCCAGCTACTGCAGCCTGGGCCCAAGGCTGCTATAGTTTTCCCATGACCATGCCCTTGGGCCTCTCCAGATGGCCCAACAACAATGTCCAAGGCTTTCCTGAACTTGCTATGTTGTATCCAAACAACACCCTTTCGTGTCTCACAACTGTAGCCATCTCCCTCACTGGTCCTGACTGCCTCGTGCTTGTCCCTGGCCTAATTCAAAGCCTGGGAACCAGCCGGTGACCTTACTTTAGGATCAATTTCCTCAGGAGCATTAGTCAGAGGGGGCTTCTGGGCTCACAGCTGATGTGAAGGAGCCAGGCTGTGCAAGGGCAGTGTAGGGGGCCAGGTAGGCTGAGCGTGGGAACCATGCTGGGGATCCGCGGGCACTGACCCCTATCACAGGCCAATGTGAGGCCTCCCATCAGACACAAAGAAGCTCTCTTATCCTCCACAAGGCCCACTGAGATGGCATTGTCCTACCCAGGTGGGGGTAGTCTGAGGAAAGCAGAGCTGCCCTGGGGACATCAAGGACATTCCGTGACTTGCACAGAATATCAAGGTTCTGTGGATGATAATGAGCAGAAGTGGAACTCACAGGTCCTTAGTCAGAAACAAGGTGCTCTAGGGAAGATCACATTGTACTCACTCCCCCAGATAGCTCTCAGGCTTCCTTCTCCTCCTTGGCCCCTGCCTTGGGCCGGCCTGAACTCCCTCGGCTTGAGCCACAGTGTGTCTGATGGAGGGACCTGAGATCAGCAGTCCAGCCCTCCCTTAATGTGCGCACACACACACACACACACACACGCACGTACACGCACACACACTTGTGAAGGCAAAGCTTGAGGGGTTGGATAAGTAGGTGGATGGGTCTAGAAGGCAGATCTTTGGTACAGGCTTGGCTGCATTCCTGTGATCTCCTGTGACTGGCCATAGTAGCTGTTACCACCTGCTTCCCTCTTCCCGGGCCTCAAGCTCTGTGTATCTCTATTCAGGGTCAGCCTCCCCCCGGAGAAGCCCCTCCCTTTGCCTGAGTACAGAGCACACAGAGACCATCTGCTGCTCCCACAGCTGCCCCCAGTGGAGGAGCCAGCTCACTTCAGAGCCGCATTCTCTCCCTCCCTCCCTCCCTCCTTCTCTCTCTCTCTCTCTCTCCCTCCCTGTCTCTCTCCCTCCCTCCCTTCTTCTCTCTCTCTCTCTCTCCCTCCCTCCCTGTCTCTCTCTCTCTCTCTCTCTCTCTCTCTCTCTCTGTCTCTTACTCTGTCTCTCTGTTCAGTACTGGGTATTGAACTCAGGGTCTCACCCATGTTAAGCAAGTGCTCTACTGCTGAATTATATCCCCAGCTCATCTTGATTTTTTTTTTTTTTTGGTGTGTGTGTGTGTGTATGGTGGTAGTGGTACTGGGGATTGAACCCAGAACATCCACACTGAGCTATGTCTTCAGCTCTTTTCTTTTTTTTAACAAACATATTTTGAGACAGGGTCTCTCTAAGTCACTAAGTTGCCCAGGTTGGGCTCCAACTTTTGATCCTCCTGCCTCAGCCTCCCAAATGCTGGGATTACAAATGTGTACCACCATGTCTGGCTCAGTTATATTTCTAGAATCTATTTCAGCACAGTCTGAGTTGGCTTGTCGCATATTTAATGTTAGGCTCTGGACTAACTCAGCCCTGCAATGGCAATGGCAAGGGATGCTAGGATTCACCCATCTAGGAGATGCTTTAGAGATCATCTGGGCCAAACTTTTCATATTATAGATGGAAAAGTGAGGCCTGCAAAAGAAAAGAGACTGCCCCCAAGGTTACAAAACAAGTCAGGGGACAGAGCCAAGACTAGGGGCCATGGTGAGCTTCAGAGGACATTTAGCAACACTTCTGGCATCTTCTGACTCAATGCAGGCAACAAGGTAGAATTGAGGGCTCTAATGCAGAACTAACTCCAGCCAGGCAGACCTGGGGGAACATCTGCCAGCCCTTTAGGGATGCCTGAAGGAGCCCAGGGCTCAGTTGAGGTGACCTGAAAAGGCCTCCCCAAGCTGGGGCCTTGGAGCCGGGCATGGGCTAGCCCAAGTGAAGCCAGACAAAATTGCCGAGGTCCAGAATCTCACAAACCAGAAGCAGGAATCTGCTGTGGTCCAAGAACTGCAGGGATGCATGAGTGCCCCTGCCTAGCACAAATCCCAGCAGACACCTCCCGCAAGAGCTCCTGCTGCCTGTCTTTCTCAGGAGGAAGGACTTGCGGCAAAGGCAGCTTCCTCATCTTCAGGAACACAAATGGGGAGTTCACAACAGGTGAGCCAGGCTCTGTGCTAAGCATTCGTATGAGTTGTCTCATTTGCCCTCGTGACAACCCTATGAAGTGGGGCCTGTTATTAGCTGCCTTTTAATGATGAGAAGACTGAAGCACCTGGGGGCTAAGTGACTTGATTGAGGTGGCACAGGGGATTTGAACATAGAGAGTCTGACTCTAGGGTCTGTGCACTTAACCACTACACTATAATAGCATTAATGACAGTTATCATAATGAGCTAATGTCTGTTGAGTATAGTCATCCTCCGGTGTCCTCCAGGGATCATTTCCAGGACCCCCAGTGGATTCCAAATTCTACAGCTGTTCACGTCCCTTATACAAAATGGCATATTATTTGCATATAACCTACACATACCCTCTCATATGTTTTAAATCATCTTTAGACGACTTCTAATACTTAATACAATATAAATGCTATGTAAATAGTTCTGATAGTATATTGTTTGGGGAATATTGACATGGGAAAAAGATTGCACATGTTCAGTACAGACTCAATTTTCCCCCGCATCTTTTTGATCTGTGGTTGACTGAGTTCTCAGGTGCAGAACCTGCCCATGCAGGGGGCTGACTGGATTTGCACTGAGCAACCACTGTTCAAAATGTTTCACAGGGAATAGCTTGGTTAGTCTTCCACAACAGCTTTTTGGGGTAGATATTATTGTCACCTCCAGCTTATAGATGAGAAAGCCAAGGCACTGAGAGGTGAACTGAGGGCTAGTATTTCTTCTACAAAGCCTCGCCAATTAGAAAAGAAAGCCAAGCATGGTGGCATGCACCTGTCATTGCAGCATTCTGGGAGGCTGAGGCAGGAGAATTGGGGGCTGGAGCCCAGCCTGGGCAACTTAGTGAGACCCTATTTTAAAATAAAAAATGAACAAAAAAAAAAAGAGATGGGGATGTAGCTCAGTGTGAAGGTCCTGGGTTCAATCCCCAGTCCTATAAAACAAAACAAAAATAAGAGAGAGAGAGAGAGAGAGAGAGAGAGAGAGAGAGAGAGAGAGAGAGAGAATTTCCTAGGCAGAGGGAACACAATGGGCACAAAGAGTATGGGAGGGCTGGGGAATGACAGTCACCAGGAGGGGATGTGAGGATGGCAATATGGGGAGAGACGTGGGGTGGCCCTGGAGGTTGCCCCCTGCCCACCGAGGGAGTATTTTGCAATAGCCTCTGTGAGAGGAAATGATGAGTTCCCCTAGTTGACCAGGGCTTAGGACTGGTCTGCTAAGAAGTCATCCTCAGATCCCTACCTGCCTCAATAGGTCCTGCAGGGCCGCAGCAGTCAAAGGTAGAGGGAGCAAAGTGTACAGGACTTCAGCCATGGCCCCCAAGGGAAAGCAAGGCCAGGGGATGTCTCCACAGGGGCTCTCTTTCCTCTTCACCAGGAGGAGGGCAAGCTTGGGAAGTCAGGTCATCCGAGACCTATAGAATGTCAAGGTCACGAGAAAGGTTCCCAGGATGACCATCCAGTCCCACTCTCTCCAGGCAGCAATGGAAAAGCTGAGGCTAAGACCAGTGGAGGGGCTCATCCCGTGTCACCAGCTATGAAACGATGGAGCTGTGGCTCAACTTGCAGTCTCCTGAGTTCCTTCTGTACCCCAGCCTGCCTCCTTCTGAGCGGCAATCGGAGCCAGAGGACACTAGGCATGAGTAGTAGTGGATTTTGCACCATGGAGGCCAGAAGGAAGTGTCCCGATATATATATTTAATGCCAGAAAAAGCTGGCCATGGTAGCACACACCTGTAATCCCAGCACTAGAAAGGATGAGGCAGGAGGATCGCTGTTGAGTTTGAGGCCAGCCTGGGCTACATAGTGAGTTCAAGGCCATCCTGAACTACATGGTGAGACCCTGTCTCAAAAAAAAAAAAAGAAAAAAAATCCCCCCAAAAAAGAACCATCAACCCAGAATTCAATATCCAGTAAAAAAATATCACTCAATAATGAAGTAGAAGTAGATTGTCATGAAGAATGATGAAGAGAATTTGTTGCCAGCAGATCTGCTCAAAAAGAAAAGCTAAAGAAAGGTCTTCAGATGGGAGACCAATGAGGGAAAACTGGGACAAGTATAGATTTGGCCTCTTTCAGTCAGGTTGGCCCTAAGCACACTCCCTCATCTCCTACCTTGTCCTATTATATTCCCTCCCAATTTGGATGCCCTATTCCTCCAGAGATCCAGGAACCCTGGGCTTGGGTCTATAAACAAGGAAGAAATCCAAGGGGAATATGAGTGGGATGTGGAATCCTGGATTGCAGATTGTCATCTAACACCACCACTGACTTGCTGGGCAACATCAGGGAGCTTCCTTGTTCTCTCTGAGCCTCCATCTGGTCAAGAGGGATAATTCCCAAGCTATTTGTGTGGCTGAGACAAGAGGAGGGGTGGAAAGCCAGTTAGTGGTGTGTGAAAGGGCATCCAGATGGGAGGGATGGTTATTATCATTCCTCAGCAAGCCCTCCTCCTCTCCAGCCAGCCAGGCAGCTGCAGAGGGCTGGGGGCAGGCCACTTAGCAAGTCGGCTTCCTTTTACTTCCTCCCTGGAGCCTTTGTAGTTTTGGATTCCAGGGCTTTGATGGAAGAGGTTAACTGAAGCCCAGGCTGCTGGGCCCGAGCCCACCTCTTCCCTTGGGATCTTCCTGGTACTAACAGCTTCTTCCTCACACAAACTATAGAAAGAGAAAGAAGTGGCTAGTGCTGGTGACTCTTGCCTATAATCCCAGCACTCTGGGAAGCTGAGGCAGGAAGATTGCAAATTTAAGCCCAGCCTGGACAGTTTAGTAAAACCCTATCTCAAAATAAAATAAAAAGGGCTGGAGTTGTAGCTCAGTGGTAGAGCGCCCCTGGATTCCATCCCCAGTACTGCAAAAGAAGAAAAGAAACGAAAGGAGAGGGGGAGGGAGAGAGAGAGAGAGAGAGAGAGAGAGAGAGAGAGAGAGAAGAGAGAGAGAGAGAGAGAGAGAGAGAGAGAGAGAGAGAGAGAGAGAGAGAGAGAGAGAGAAAGAGAGAGAGAGAAAGGCATGGGAGGCAAATGCCCACGGGTCAGCCTTTGCCGTCCTTGGCTGCCTAGCATCCTAACCTCTGTGCTTAGGGCTTAATGGCAGAACCTAGCTGCCACCTTCAGGACCAGGAGCGTTCCTGATTTATTTTGGTCCTCTCAGTGGGAAGGTTGGAAGCTCTTATTTAGCGCTCCTGGTGCAGAGCTGGCCAGCCCTGCACAGCAACACCACAGACAGCAAAGGCTCCTCAGTCCCCTGTGCTAGCAGAGACCATGGAGGTGGCTACTGCTGGTGCTATGTGGCTCAAAGGCACAAACAGTCCCCTTGCACACAGCAGGAACACATGGGCTGTCCCCACAGGTTTAGTACAGCCTGAGAAGTGGGACGATGGAGACCACAGCGCAGGGCCGGTGGGGCCACTGGACTGCGAGAAAAGGGACAGCTGTTTTCCATCTTCACTGAGGGCCTGGGGAGAGGAAACAGGCAGGAAAAACAGCCAGAAGGGCTGAGGTTTCAAGAGTCCAGCCTCTACATTCAGCACACTGTACAGAAGTGACTGGACCTCTAGCCATCCCCCTTCAGACAGCCTTCCCTGCGGCCATCAGAGGCACATTGCCAGCAAAGACTTGATTAGATTATTTCTTTAATTCGAACATTTCAATGGCTCCCTATTGCCTACAGGGGAAAATTGAACCCTCCATTCAAGAAGCCAAGGCCTTTCACAATGTGGCCCCCTAGCTTTCTGCACCCTCTGGTCTCCCACACCAGACACCCTACAACAGGCCCCGCCGGCTGCTGTGTCCCCCTCAGACCTCCTATGGTCTTACACGCCTCTGTCTGGGGAATATTTTCTCTCTTGTCAGAGTGGCAAACTCTTCCTTATCATTGATGCCCCAGCTCAGATATCCCGATTTTGATAAAAATTGTTTCCTCTTTTGTGTTTCCACAGTGTTACCTTCAGACCTTTATTCATTCAATCAGCATTTATTGAGCACCTGCTATATACTGACCCCTGTTCTAGGCACCAGGGATACACTGATAAAATCAATGAAGTCACCAGCCCCGCCATCATGGAGCTTCACGCTGGTGGGACAGATTGCAAAGAAGTAAACAAGCCAGACATGGTGGCACATTCCTGTAATCCTAGCACTCTGGGAGGCTCAGTTAGGAGAATCACAAGTTTGAGCCCAGCCTGGGCAATTTAGCAACTTATCAAGACCCTGTCTCAAAATAAAAAATAAAAAGAGGGCTTGGAATGTAGCTCAGTGCAAAGGTTCTGGGTTCAACCCCTAGGACAGCAAAAATAAACAAACGAACAAACAAACAAACATCTACGATCATTTCAAATAGTGATGTGGACAGGGTGTGCAGGCAAACAGTTAACCACTGGCTTTGGAGCAGGGGTTTCTGCAACATCTGCTGATTTATGTGGTGGAAATATTCCCATCTTGGCTGAGCTCAAGCTACCAACGCGAGGTCACTGCATACAGTGTGGGGAAAACCTGCGAGCACCAGCTCCAGCACACTGGTACACACCAAAACCAAAACCAAAACAGAAACAAGTTAGTAGACTAGAGAGTAACTGGGGTGCAGAGAATGGGGGGTTACTAAATTAAATGAGTGGGGGAACAAGGAAAGTCCTCTCTGATGGGGGGTGAGGAAAGACCTCTTTGAAGAGGTGACATTTAGGGGGTGACTTGAATGCCAAGGAGCCAGTCATGTACAGATCTGTCAGAAGCTCTTGACACTTTGGGTTTTTTTTTTTTATTTTTTATTTATTTATTTTTTTTTTTGTGGGTACCGGGGGGTCGACCTCAGGACCTTGTGCGCCAGCAGGCGCCCGTGCCGCTGAGCGATATCACCGGCCCCTTTTTCGTATGTGGGATCCGGGAGTCGAACTCAGGCCTTCGCGCTTGCCGGGCAGGCACTTAAGCCGCTGAGCCATCTCACCGGCCCAACACTTTGGGTTTTTAAAAACACTTTTTCTAGCTGGGCATGTGCATATTCTGGGAGGCTGAGGCAGCAGGATAGCAAGTTCAAGCCCAGCCTGGGAAAATTAATGAGACTCTGTCTCAAGATAAAAATTTTAAGAAGGGATGGGGATGTAGCTCAGTAAGAGGCCTTGGGTTCAATTCCCAGTAATGCAAAAATAAACAAATAAATAAATAATTCAAAATTTAAAAATAATGCTTTTTTAATTGGGGTCTAATTTACATTACAGTCAAGAGCACTGGTCTTAATGCACAGCTCCATGAATTTCTTCACGCACGTCAGCTTGTGCAAGCAGCACCACCTAGATGGAGATATCAGGCATTCCCAGAACCCCAGAAGACTCCTGTGTGCTTTTCCTGATCAGTAGCTCCGTCGTGCTCCAAGGGTAACTACCACGCTGGCTTCCATTCTCATGTGTCCGTTCTGCCTGCTCTTGAGATTCATCTACAGGGAACATGAATGGAGAATGCCAGAGTAATGAGGCATCTGCAGGAAGGTGCTCCCTTCTTTGAATAAGGCATTCCCTTCTTTTTTTTTTTTTTTTTCCAGTGCTGGCAATTGAACTCATGGCCTGCGAACTGATCTACATCCCCAGTTTTTTTTTTTTTTTTTTTCTTTTCTTTTTTCTTTTGTTTTTTGAGACAGGGTCTCGCTAAGTTGCCCAGGTGGGCCTTGAACTTGCAATTTTCCTGCCTCAAACTCCAAAATAGGATTACAGGTGTGAGCCACCACACCAAATTCCCTTCATGCAAGGAGTTGGGGGGGGCATCAGCCAACAGGTTCTGAGTGGAGCTCTGGTTGCTTTGGGCGCCTCCCCTTCCTTAGCCAGTGCATCTGCCGAGCAGGAAGAGAGGGTGGAGTGTGTGCCTGTGTGTGGAGACAGTGATTTACCATGTAGCTGTGCTCTTGGTCATTAGAAGGAGGCTGAGATTGCTTTGGGGGTGGCTGTGGTGAGGGAGAGTTTTTTTGTGTGTATGTGGTGCTGAGAATTGAACCCAGGACCTTGTGCATGCAAGGCAAGAGCTCTACCACTGAGCCATGTCCCCAGCCCCGAGGGAGAGTTTTGAGAAGCCAGAGGCACTACCATTGTAGAGAGGACCTGACATTTCAGCTTCTACAAAAAGGTTTTGAGTGTCTCCCCTCCTAGTCTGGGCCAGGATGTACACAGGACAGAAAGAGGCAAGGGATTCTTGACCCCTGGCACTACTCACCCAGAGGCAGGAGCACAGAGCTTTATTGGTGGGGTCTCTGCTCTCCCTGCACTTTGCTTTGGGGGAGGCAGATCAGGAGTCACGTGCTCTGATGTATAGCTGTGGGAACCCAGGCGCAGAGGAATAAGTTGCTGAAGGCCGCACAGCATAGTAAGGCCTACGGGACAGATTCAAACCTAGGGGTGTTCCACTCAAAGCCAGTGAATGGATTACAGGCACCTTGGGAGACCTGCTGGGGCTGCCCCCACCTCAGAGAGGCAGAGTAGCTGGCCGAGCACACTGGGAATCTACCCTGGAGGAAGGCCTTGGGCCTGCCACAACCACCCACTGTGGACGGGGCTAGCTGAGGAGCTCCTGCCAAACGTGCTCATGTACTGGCTTCTTCCAGGCATCACATTCTCTTTCTTCTCCCACTGTCCCCGCCCCCAGGGGAAGCTAATGGGAAACATGTGTCTTCGACATTCCAGCTGAGCTTCCTGCCTGCCTGCTCCCTTGCCCCTACCCCCTACTGCCTCAACAACTCCTGCCACAAGGAACCTTGTCCTTGGTGCTGCCACCTCTGACACTCCACAACCTCCACTGTGACCTCAGAGCGCTTGAAGGCTCTTCTCCTTCATTTACTCATTACCTCTGTCTTGCCCTGGCCCTTGGGTGTCCCCAACCAGGAAGGGGGATCAAGGGGTCGGAGCACAAGAATGTGCAGTTCTCAGTCCCGGTTCTGTCACAGGTTCCCTGAGTGTCATTGAGCCAGTCCTTTCTCCTTTCTGACCACTTTCCCTATCTGTCCAATGGGGTGATCTCTAAGGGCCTTGTCGGCTCTGGGTTCTTTAGCAGGGGGCAGAGGACCATTGCCCAAACAGAGAAGCAGGGCTGACTCCAGCTCAAGGTCAGGAGCAGAGACCTTGAAGGACAGAGGGGCTGGCTGGGCTCTGTTTAGAACTGAGGATTGACAGGGCATCAGGGCCTAAGGTGGGACCTGGTCACCTGGACCTTTTTCCTGTGGCTATTCATTTAATCTTCATCCAACAAATCATCATGGTGCAGTAGCTGGGGACCAGGCCATGAGTTTGGTGTCCTTGGAAACACCCTTGGGCAAGGTGGACATGATCCCTATCCATTAGAAATTGCAGCAGTGCCCTCGTTCCTCCAGTTAGGCCTTAAAATTCCTTCCATACATTTGCCCTCTTCTCTGCAAACTTGGAGAAACTTGGGGCCTGAATGTCTGGGGCTACAAGGAGGGTTAAAACCTAAGACAGGGCTCAAATTTGAATTTCTCTCTCTCTCTCTCTCTTTTTTTTTTACGTGGGTACTGGGAGTCGACCTCAGGACCTTGCGCTTGCCAGCAAGAGCTAGTGCCACTGAGCGATATCACCAGCCTTTTTTTTTCCTTTATGTGGGTTCTGGGAGTTGAACTCAGGACCTCACGCTTGCCGGGCAGGCACTTGTGCCACTGAGCCATCTCACCGGCCCAAATTTGAATCTCTTGACTACCACCCCTGCCCCAAATCTTCTCCCTAGAACCCTAGACTCACGATCTGATCTGGAAGACACTTTCATCATGCCTAGGAGTCTAGAGATTGGCAAAGGAAGCTGAAACTGGGAATGACCCAGCCTGCTGGGAAGCTGCCTCTCCCGGATGCCCACAAGCAAGACTTGCGGTTCCCCTCCTCTGCACCCTTGTGACATTTTGCTTGCTTGTGCAGGCACAGTGGCAGCCTCAGCCCCCCAATCATCACTTATTGATGTGCCTGTTTCTGCACTGGGGGTTCCTTGAGGGCACGGCTGGTGTCTTCTCCGCCTCTGTATCTCCTGAGCCTGGGCCAGGCAGACCTGGAGAAGTGACTGGAGCCCGTGGCATGAGATTGCCTGTGTTACTCACCACAGGCGCTTTTTTCCAAGGTGGCTCGGATTCACACTGGGCTCCTGCCTCTCAGCAAGCACAACTTTGAACCTATGACTTCATCTTCCCATGCCTTGCCTTCCTATTGGCAAAACAGAAGTGAGTGGAGTCCTGACTTCGTGGGTTGCTGTGACGGGCCCTGAACAGAGTGTCTCATACACAATAAGTGCTCCATATGCAGCAATACTGCTGCTCTTACCACTGCTGCTGCTGTCTTAGTTAAGGGTGCACAAAGCTCTTTTTTGGCTCCCAGAAGTGGATACTCCTCAGTCAGCCCCACCTGTCCTCAGGTTCCGCATTCGGGCTTCTGCATTTGCAGATCAGAAATATTCAAAAGAAAATTATGTCCATACTAAACATAGACTGACATTTTTTCTTGTCATAATTCTTTAAACAGCACAGTGTAACAACTATTTACATAGCATTCACATTGTCTTAGGTATTATAAATAAATCGAAAAATGATTTATATGGGAGGATGTGTGTAGGTTATATGCAAACGATATGGTGGGTTTTTTTTAATGGACTTGAGCATCAGCAGATTTCCTCTTGAACCATAGGACCTGATGTGCCAGTCTGAAGGCTGGTCATTATAAGAGCTCTTTTCAAACTTTATCATGCATAGGATCTTATCAAAATGCAAATTCTGACTCACAGGTTTGGTGTAGACTGGAGACAAGCTCCCAGGTAAGGGACCTACACTTCGAGTAGCTCTTGCCAGTATTAACAACCAGTGGTAGCTACTATCTCTAGAAAATGTAGTGTCAGGCTCCATACCAGGTGTTCCAAATGCATTATCTTCCTAGGGCCTTGCAACAGCCCTAAGGGCCACACATACTGCTCTCCCTGTTTTACAGATGAGAAAACTAAGGCTCAGAGAAATCAAGTGACTTTCCCAAGGCTGCATAACTTAGAAGCGGCAGAGGCAGGATTTGAACACAAACTAGGCTGACTCCCAACCCTCATCCTTCCCCATTCTGGCAAATAGCCTTCCCATGGCCTGGCATCCCCCAGCGAACATCTGTCCCAGTGAGAGAAGACTGCAACACAGCATTGAAAGTGATAGTAAAAGCCAATGCCTGGGCAGTATTGGGGGCTAAACCCAGGGACTTGCATAAGCTAGGCAAGTGCTCTATCACTGAGCTACACCCCTCAGCTCTTTTTATTTTTGTTTTATTTTGAAATAGGGTCTCACCAACTTGCACAAGGTTGGGCTTGAACTTGCTATTCTCCTGTCTCAGCCTCCCAAATAGCTGGGATGGACATAGTCCTTTATCGTGTCCAAAGTACTTGCCTGCTCACCATCAGCCTGGGGAGCAGGCAGGGCAGGCACTTAGATCCCTGGTAAGCTGGTGAGGCCTAAGAGAGCTGTTAGAGTGTAGGGAAGGGGGGCTGGCTAGAGGGCAGAGGGTAACCCCCTGGCTACCCAGGCCTGGTTTCACAAGGGGTGGCCCCAGGAGCTGTTCCTCCTCCCAGCAGGCCCAGAACCACTAAGTGCCACTGGCCCAAAGCTCAAAATGCTAAGGTTTACACTTGGAGTGGAATGGCAAGCCATCAAGGTCACTCTGTGTTCTCATTGGCTCTTTACTATCAGGTCGGCCCACAGCTAAGGTGCTTCTGCTAGCTCTATGGTTCAGGGCCATTCCTGTTCCTGAGTGGGCCCATGGCTACCCACGGCAATGAACATGCACTAACTTTTGGATGTCTGGCTCTGGATCTTTCCTAGGTCTCCTAACTTGGGACGATGGATCTTGAGGGATGGATTTCTGGGGTCTGAGAAACCCCTAGTAGTGTAGGCCAAACTACATGTGGATGTGACTTTTTGTGGGCTGGCTATCCAGAGCTTTTACTATCCTTTCACTCGTTTAGCAAATGATTGAATGTCCACTCTTTGCAGGACTCTGAGCCGGACACTAGGAGTAGAGGGATGAGTGAAACAGAAAGCCCTGCTTCCAGGGAGCTTCCAGTCCAAGGGGGAGTCCATGAGTGAGTAAACCAACCAATAATATCTACACACAAGGACAGATAGTGATGCTGGGGCCCAGGGTTCTGTCTAGTCCCTTGTCGCTGACTTCATAAATAGGCATTGATAACACTTTTGAAGGGATGCCTGAGTGAAGCCCAAGGATCTCCCCAATGATACAGAGAATCAGGATCAGAACCAAACAGAGCCCCAGGCTGCAGAGCTCCCAGTGTGGGGCACTTGCCACCAGCGCACCAAATATTTAAGTGGACATGGAGCCAATCCAAGGAGCTGCAGAGGAGAATGATGTTTTGGGCCTTGGATCTCAGGACCCAGCATGGCTTTTGAGAGCTAGGAAAGCCAGCCCCACCTCTATCCCCATTTTTAGTTCATCTGTTTCCAGCCCAGATTGCCTATGGGGGAACCTTACCCCACACCCTTCTCACCCAACAGGCAGCTGTTCTCCTTCTAGCCTGCTGGGTGGGCTCTGGACCTTCCTGAGGCCTCTCTCCCTGAGAAGGTCCAGCTGGCAGGCCCAGCTGGGGGGTTAAAAGAGGATGGGGCCCATCTGGAGGGGGACTGGAATAAGCCAGAGGGGCCAGCAGGGAGGGAGAGCCCCTTGGGAAGTGAAGCCTGAGCTGAGGGAACTCAGAATGTTGCAAAGAAGGAAAGGAAAAGCCAGGCATCTGGGTTGGCATCCACGAGAGCCTTCAGAGGCCTCAGAGAACTTTAAGAGGTCACTTCTGCTCTCCCCATCTCCATCCAGGATGCATTTCAACCAATTTTGAATTCGTATGAACCTACAGTTTCTAAGGCTCTGGGCTGGCAACTGAACACCCTCCCTGCCCACCACTCCTTAGCACCCTTCTCTTTCTTCTCTAGTGGCTACTGGGGCCACATTAGGGCAAGGAAAGGTGAAGAATAGACCCACACTTGGAGAAGTCTTCTCTTTGCTCTGAAGTCCTGTGCTGTCCTGGGGGCAAGGTGGGGGCAAATTTAAAAATTTAAAAATTTGCTCCAACACAGTGTGGGCAGTGCTTGGGGTATTTTTTTGTTTTGTTTTGTTTGTTTGTTTTTGGTACTGGGGATGGAATCTCCAGTGGCTGAACTATATATAGCCCTAGGTCTTTTTATTTTTTATTTCAAGACAAGGACTTGCTAAGTTGCCCAGGCTGGCCTCAAACTTTCAATCCTCCTTCCTCAGCCTCCCTAGTAGCTGGGATTATAGGTGTGCAGCACCATACCAGCTGCTTTGGGCTTTTGAGGAGGAACAGAATAGGTCTGTAGGGGGTGGCAGAGGACAAGACAGGGGAGTCAGGAAAGGACTCCCAGAGGAGGCATGGAGATGAGGAAAAAGGGAAGAAAGCCTTTCCCGGCCTTTAGAGGGCTGGGCTGGTCAAATCCCATTAGGGAGCTCAAGTCCCTTCTACCACGTTTCAGCCAAGTGTTTCACCAGCCTTTTTCCTACTTCCTGAGGCAGGGGCCTTATTTCCTCTCAAGAGAAAGACCATCTCAGGATAGCATAGTTCTTTCTGGAATTGGACTGAACCTTGTCTCTGTGTATCTTCTACCACAAGGCCCAGAGCTGCTTCTGAGAACCACTCAGATTCTGACTTCTCCCCCATTCTGCTCAACACTATCCTTCAGAAGTCAGAAGCATGACCACCATCATCACCATCACCCCTTAGTCTTCTCCAAGCCACATGGTCAAGTACCTTCCATTCTTCCTCATGAGACTGGGGTTCCCCTGCCTCCCCAGTCTGCTTTTGCCTCCCTGCTCATGTTCCAGTGTGACTGTGGCACCCTTAATATGTGGGGCCCAGAGCTGACACCATATTCCGGGGCAGCTTGTCACCTCCTTGTTCTAGAAACTTCCACTTTTTTACTCTACAGATCCAACCTAAGAACTTGGCTTGTTTGGTCAGAGCATACATATCACGTGGCCACTCTCCTGTCTCATTGCCAGCCTACATTTGGGGACTTGGTTTTAAGATCTAAGAGGAAGACCTAAGATTTCTCTCTGCCATGTTTACATTGTAAGCGTCAGACCCTCATTCTAGTCTTTCAGGAATATTCTGGAAATAACATTCTGAAAGCCAATAAGATTGGCTCCTCAGAGCTGGGCATGGTGGTGCACGCCTGTAATCCCAGCACTTGGGAGGTTGAGACAGGGAGATTGCCACAAGTTCAAGGCCAGCCTGGGCTACAAAGTGAGTTCGGAACCAGCCTGAACTACATAGCAAGACCCTGTCTCAAAAAACAAAAACAAAAAGAGAAGATTGGCTCCTCGGGCCTACAGTTTGATCAATGAGCAGCCAAGTCTGCACATGTGCCATGAGTTACTTGTCTCTGCCAGTTCATCCTGAGAGAACTTGTTAACATGCTGGGAGGTCAGAAGTCAGCTTCTTCCATGCTACATGGGACCCCAAGATCCTAAAGGAAGCATCAAGTTATGTCCAGGGGTTTCTGGTTAGTCCATGGGGAAGAGGGACAAAATGCTAATTACACAGTCAACCAGCCTTTCCCAAAGCATGTTGGAGGCTTTGAGTGAAATGAGGATGCTGCAGGGAACATTTGGGGACATCAGCCATGGCCTCTGCCCTTTGGGAGCTTCCGATTTTTCAGAGAGGAAGAGGTTTCCTCAGAGAGGAAGAGAGCCCCCCCCCGAGGCATCAGGTCCTCATCCTTGGAACTCAGAAATGTTACCTCTCTTGAAAAAGAGTCTTTGCAGATGTGATTAAATAAGGGTTTTGAGATGAGGAGATTGTCCTGAATTTTATTTGGGTGGGCCCTAAGTTTGGTCATGTAGGAAGCAGGTATCCTTATGATAGGAAGGCCAAGGGAGACTTGACATTGAGGGAAAAACAGAAGGCCATGTGGCTGTGGTGGCAGAGCTGGAAGAAGCAGGGACAGAATTCTCTCCTGGAGCCTCCAGAGAGCACCTGGCCCAGCAGACACCTTGGCCTCTCATGAGTGATACTGAATATGGACTTCTGGCCTCCAGATCTGTGAGAGGCTCAATTTCTGTTCCTGTGAGGCACCAAGTCTAGTTGGATTCAGCAGCCACAGGAAACTGACACAGCACATGAGAGAGGTGAGCATGTAGGTGAGAGGCCCAGCCCAGCCCAAGGAAGGCTGGGAAACTGATAGCTGCCAACTTCAGGAAGAGCTAGGCCTGAGCTGGGGCCACAGTGTGGTGAGAGGAAGAGGCTGGGCAGAAGGAAGAGGCAAGGCTTTCTGGGCTGTGGAAACTGGGCACATCCTGCCAAGTTGCTACTTCATCTTGCTCCCAGGGGGCAAATGAGCAGCACCTTGTATCATTAGGGGGTGGCCCTTTGCCATGCTGCAAAAGGCTGAGATGTAGGGTCAGATGGACTGGGCTAGGCCCAGCACCACCACATACCAGTACCTGCTCCCTCCTTGAGCCTCGGTCTCCCAGTTGGTAAAATGAAGACACTGGTAGTGGGGTAGTTTCCCAGGACATATTGTCATTTTCCAGCTTTCACTTGTGGCCTCATTTCATTTATAGATGCTCATAGGCAGGAACAGGCTGCTTCCCTTCAATAAATGGGTGTGAGAGGAGTGGGAATGCAGGACTCACCCCCGGGGCGTGGGGGGCCAGACCAGGAGAAAGCAGGCTGCTGCGCTGTGATGCTGTGCAGATGCCCCGTCCTGGCCGGAGGGCTGCTCTCCCTCCACAGCTCCTTCCTCCTGACCCCTGCCAGCCTAGCTCCTGCAGCAGAGTGAGGGAAAACGTGGAGGAGAGCCGGGCTCAGCTATTTATAACATGGGATGTGATAAATACTTCCAGGAGATATTTCCCCACAGACACAATTCAACAGAGATTACATAAGTAATTAGATCTTCTGAGCTTTCTGCCTATCTTTGTGCACTGAGGTCGCCAAAAGCATGTGTGAGCAAGTCTTGCTTTATAGTCAGACATTTATGCTTTACAAGGACATCGCTGAAATGTTGCAGGTGGGCAACCCCCCTCCCCTGCCTCCCTCCCCAATCAACAATCCATAGGCTCCCTCTAGCCCCAGCGTATTAGGTTGGGGACCTTCAGGGCCTCATCATCTCAGCCAATTGTGGGTTCCCAGGTAAGCTCCTGCCCCTCTCTGGACAAACATGGGACTAAACAAGCTGGCATCTGGAAGGATGGTGAGAGATTTGAGGACTCCTGTGCCAGGAGCCTAAGCCTGGACTGGAGCCTTACTGTCCTGCTGCTTTGCTGAGCGATCTCAGGCAAATGTCCTTGCCATCTCTGTGCCCTGGTTTCCTTCTTTATGTTTTATTTTATTTTATTAAATTTAATGTGTTTTTTTTTTTGTGTGTATGGTACTGGGGGGTCAAACTCTGGGCCTTTACACTGAGCTACACCCCCAAGCTTTTTTAAAATTTTGAAACAGGGTCTTGGCAAGTCACTGAGTTGCCCAGGTTGGCCTCGAACTTGCAATCCTCCTGCCTTAGCCTCCCAGAGTGCTGGGATTGCAGGCATGCACCACTAGGCCTGGCTTTGGTTGCCTTCTGTTCAAGGAGAACAAAAGCTAACCCTCAGCACTGTCCAGAGAATTCTGTGAGAAGCTGTACTGAAAGCTCCCAGCCTGACCTATGTAGCTACTCCAGACATGTTTGATCCCATGGTCCCTTTCCCCTCACTGGTCCCCAGTGGGCAGAGAAGAGGGTCAGGAAGGAGTTTGGCCCACGTTCACACAGCCCACTCTTCCTCAGCTCCCCTACCTGAATACTGCCTGCTTCTCCCCAAATGCTAGTGCTTCATTTCCCAGTCATCAGGCTGCTGCTGGGCTGATCGGTGTCAATGTCTCTTGCCAAGGGTGAAAGCAATCAGCCCTCCACAGGTTCATGCTTCTCCCCTCTTCCTGTCCTCTTGCCACTCCCTGTGCCAGGACTCAAGTTGATCCTCATGTTGGCTCTTTGCCAGCATGGTAAGATCTTCTGCCTGTCCAAACGCCCAAGATAACTCTCCCAAAGCCATAGAGGTGGTGGCTCCTGGAGCCCCGTGCTCACCATGCTGCCTGTCGGAACCAGCACACGGCAGCCCATCAGACCAACCTGCCCACTTCGATGGGGAGGGACTGAGAGGCACAGATGCTGACTGCAGTTGGAGGTGGCTGAGAGCCCCCATTGTCCTCTGCCTCCTCAACTCCTGCCACACTTAGTGGCTTACTCGGCTCTTCGTGCTGCCAGGCCTTTGGCTGTGCTATTCCTTCGTCCTCTGCTTCAGCTCCATGTCATGAGTCACCATGCATTGTTCAGGAGCCAGTCCAAGCACAGGCCACTCTGCACAGGAAATCCTGCCCAAGGCCTGCACTCACAGTGCTGTAGTGTCGCCTTTCCTGGGGTGCAAGTGAGCTGAGGACCTGTGCTCTCTCTTCGCAGTCCCTGTGGCTGGCCTGCCATCCTGGGGAGTTTCAGCTCATTGAATGGGAAGGAACATAACATCAGAGTGGGCAGTGTGGGGGCTAGTGAGATAGGTAGAGCTCCTCCCCCAGGGCCAGACGGAAACTGGCTAGGGAGAATGTGTTCACAGGGAGCAAGCAGAAGAGACAGCCAGCAGGCAACTGGAAGGGTGCTGTTGTGAGAGTGTCTCCCAAGGCTGAGGCTGTTGCTCAGTGCTTCCGCATTTGCTGAGCATGTGCAAGGTCCCAGGTTTTGTTTCCAGCATCACAACAAAAACAAACCCACAAAAGAGTGTGTCCCTTAGAATTCATGTGTTGGCCTCAGTGTGGCAGCGCCAGAAGAGGGGCCTAATGGGAGGTGTGAGGGTGTGGGGGCTCCACCCTTACAAGTGGATTAATGCTGTCTCGTGGGAGTGAGTCAGGAGACTGGATTAATTACTGAGCGCTAGCTGTAATGAAGCAGGGCTGCCCCTTGGGGTTTTGCCTCTCTCACGCATGCTCATCTGCCTTTCCACTTCAAGCTGTGAGCTAAAGCAGCATGAGGCCCTCACCAGAAGCTAAGCAGATGCCAGCACCATGTTCTTACACTTAGCCTCCAGAATTGTGAGCCAAAATAAACCTTTTCCTTATAAATTTCCCAGTTTCAGGTATTCTATTACAGCAACAGAAAATGGACTAAGACAAAAAGTATTCAGCAAGAGGCTCAGGGTGGGCCCCCATGAATGCTACTGCTGTGCATATGGCAGGGGATCTGTTCTAATGTGGGGGATAGAAAGTAGGTTCTGGAATCAGAAGACCACCATGCAACCAGCTATGTGATCTTGGCCAGGTTATCTGCTTTTTTTTTTTTTTTTTTTTGTGGGTACCGGAGGTTGAACTAAGGACCCTGCACGCCAGCAGGCGCCTGAGCCACTGAGCGATATCACTGGCCCTTTTCTTGTATGTGGGTTCCAGGAGTCGAACTCAGGACCTCGTACTTGCCAGGCAGGCGCTTATGCCACTGAGCCATCTCACCGGCCCTATCTGTTCTTTTTGAGCCTCAGGTTCTTTATCCTGTACAATGGGGACAGGAATCCCCTATCTCATGGGGCTGCTGTGGGAAGCAAATGATATAATGTGAAGATTAAGTGACAGCATATATGTGCAAGTGCTTGGTCCTTAGGCACCCAAATAAACTACTCTTTGCTTCCCTTCCAGGGCCCCCCAGGGAGCTCTTAATCTGGGGGCACTATCTTGTAGAGCCCAAGTGGATTCCTGAGTATTGAGGGCCTTGAAATTGAACAATGAGTTCTTAAAGGGATATCTTATGAGGAGAGGGCTCCAAGGAATGAGGCTAAATGGCTGCAGGAGAGCTGTGGCTAGATATCAGGAAGAATTCACAGATGATGAGGACTTAGAACCAGGAAAGCTTGAGATTAGAAGGATGCTCTGAGGAATTAACATCTGTGCTGAGACCTGTATGACATGAAGGAAGTGACCATGAGAACAACTAGGAGAAATGTGTTCCAAGTAGAGGAGAAACTAAATGTAAAGGCCCTGAGGTAGGAACTCGTTTGTGGGCTCAAGGGACAGATGAAAATAATTGGAACAGAGCAAGGGAGAAATGAGTGATCTCAGATGAAGCCAGGAGAGTCAGCAGAGCCTAGAGAGTGGACAGCCTCGTAAGGCCAGTTTATTCTGAGGGATATGGGAATATCCCGCAGTGCAGTGATATGACAGAGGGCCCTAACACATTGTTCCTCTTTTACTTGAATAGTAGTTGGAAGGGGACAAGCCTAGAAGCAGGGTCTGCTGACCCAAGCAGGAAGTAAGAGAGGCTCAGACTAGGCTAGTAGCCATGCAGATGTGGGGAGGTGGTGGAATCTGGGATTCATTTACAGATGAAGATTGTGGGAGTGGTTAATGCACTGCAGTGAGAAAGAATGCTTATTGACCTCTATTATACATGCACCTGTTATCTCATCGAATTTTCCTGACTGCCCTCTGAGATCAAGTTCATTTACCTCCATTGCACTGAGGAGGAAACTTAGGCTCAGAGGGAAGTGGCTTGCCCACAGTCACACCGTGAGGAAGTGGCTGACTAGAACCAAGAGCCAGGTCTGTGTGATCCAAAGCCTATGTGCTTTCCTTGACACTGTTAGCTGTACCATGAGCTAGGTCAGGTCTCTGGGTTCTACTTTCTCCAAGATTAGTTCTCTGAAGAGGAGATTACCGCCACTATTATGTTCTAAATCCAGCCTTGCCCCTGCCCTGACAGCCTCATTCTTGTCCCTCACTCCTGAGACCAGCTAACCTGAAGCCTTAGTGTGTTCATCTATAAAATGCAGGAATGGCCCATTGCCTGTGCAGTGATGTCCAGTGTGAGGACTGAATGTGACAATGAGACAAGGTCTCCCAAGCTCCTTGCCCATACTCCCTCCCCTCTTCCCTCCTAGCTGCAGGAGACACCTGGGGCCCACGTGTCCAGCAGGCTGCCCTCAGCCAGCCACCCTGAAGCTCCCTTCCCCTCTCCAGCTCGCCCCTCAGAAGCCAGCAGCCCTAGATAGGGGCCAGTCAGGCTGGCTCCCTCTTCTTCTCCTGCTGTCCCTTCCTTGGGGCTCAGGCAGATGGGATGTGTCCTGTCATGCAAGAAAGATGCAGGAGAAAGAAGAAAAGCTCATTTCCTCTGGCATGATGTTTTTTATTCCCACCCAAAACAAACACAACTGACAGTCACGGGGGGGCGCCCTGCCAGCACCTCTGGGGAGACAGAGGGGGAGCCAAGTATTCATCTTCTCCTCCCCACTCCCCGCACCCTAAGCCTCCAGGTCCCCTCCCACAAGGCTCAGAAATGCTCCAAACCGCAAGGAGGCCTGGGCTCCCTCTTGCAGAGCATACTCGGCTGGGGAGGGGGCTGAGGCTCAGGGAGTAGGGACTTGGGCAAGGGCTCACAGAGATGAGATTCTGGTCTTCATGCCCAGAAGCGTGCCTTTGCTGCTAGCAGTGACTGCACCGCAGCCGGCTCGCACATGGCACGTGAGTGCCTGTGTCCCCCACCAAGCTCCACAGCTTTAGGCAAGGGCCCAGGCAAGAAGGCTTGGCAGGATTTGTGCTCAGAATCTCTTGCCAGCCCCTCACCCACATTCCCTGTTTCCAGGACACCATAGGCCACTCCAAATGAAGGGCTGGTTCCCCACACCGCATGGGCCTAGGGCCCAGGAATGCACACCACCTGGTCCTCTTGCCTTGACCACTCCCTGGTCTCGGGAGACTGGTTTTGGCCTGGGTTACCGGACACCCATTCTGCCCCCTCCTGGCAGCATCATCTTTGACCTCTACCCAGGCCCCCTCCCACTGCAGCCAGGAAAAGCGGAGGGCACACAGAGGCCACGAAGGAACTCGTGCTGAGCCAGCCCTTAGGGACCTCACATTGGTGAGCAAGAAAGGGGCCATGGCCTCTGGGGGTGAGGGAGCCAGCTCGGGATTATGGGCTCCTCGCTTGGAAATGATTGGTCGTGACAAGCTCACTGCAGGAACAAAGCCATGTGAAATTGACCTCATCACCAGTGATCAGATCAGATTGTTTAGTGTGAGGGGAATGTGAGGGGGATGTTCAGCTGGGCGATGACCTAGTTAGGGCCTTAAAGAGGCAGAGCAGCTGCCTCACTTGGGGAAGGAGGAGGCAGCAGGCCTCCCAGAGGAGGCCCCCCCGCAGAGCTGCAGGTTGAGGAAGCATCCCCAGAGGGCATCTGAGCTCCAGGGAGTAGGCTCTGGCATCAGGGGACTGAAGGACAGTGCTAGAAGGGGCCAGGGCAGGAACCAGGAAAAGTTCCCGCACCTGGCCAGGGTGAACAAGAAGACAGCCAAAACAGGGAAACGTGGAGGGTAGGAGTTGGCTGGGGAGACTCTAGGGAACAGGAGCTGAATTTAGTTAATGATGATTTATTTATTTACTCCAGCACGCCTCTGCCTACTTTACATAGTAAGTCAGACAGCCTTGCAAAAGACCAATGAGGTAGACACTATTATGATACCCATTTCACAGATAGGGCAAACTGAGACTCACTAAGCTGCTGGGTGGCCTAGCCCAGGCCATCCGGCTCTGGAGTCTGTGCTGGTAAATGGCAGCTCGCTACAGCTTCCCCTGTGTTGACAGGATTGACCAAATGTAGCAGGCCAAATAAAGACACAACTAGGAGGAGGGGGCCAGCGCCTTTGAGGCCTTTCTTTCCCATCAGGCCCCAGGGCCACCAAGGGGCCCAGGGCTGGGGTAGGAAAGAGGGGCTGTCAGGGACTTCAGGAACAGGTGCTGCTTCCCCCGTGGGTCCTGTTTCCTGACACTTGCATGAGGAATGGAGAGGAGGTGGGGAAGGGACATGTGGCCAGCTGGGCAGAGCAGGCCCCTTTCTGCCAAGTGCTGTCTTGGGGAATACGAATTCTGCTGCCTGAGGGGTACAGGGGGATGCCAGAAAGGAGGCAGGCCTAACAGTGAGGCACATGGTGTTAACTCTTTCATCAGCAATGTGTATGCGAACAGCTAAGCCCGGAGCCTGGCATGGAGGGGTAAGGCACTTTTGAAATGTGCAGCAAACAGCAAAATCCACTGAGGTTAGGGTCAGAGCAACAGCTGCAGCATGAAAGATCCTGGTTGGCCTCTGGGAATCATTCCAGGGAAGCCTATAATCTCTCCTTGAGGACTTGAAGTATAGAAGAGATCCCCCTGTCACCCCAAGAAGTTCAGAATACCTGAGGCCAGGACGGGGGGAGAGGGCACAGGCGTACCAGCTCCAACAGAAGCTGAGGGGCAGATGCAGGCCGGGCCAGGCCAGGGCCTTTCCCGATTCAGTCAGGCTGAGGAGCCTAGGCTGGCATGACGTCAAGACCTCATGCTCACTTCCCAAGGGGTGCGTGGCTGATATGAACCCTTGCTGCTCCCAGGCTGAGGGGCTGACTGAATGCTTTATGCTTCTTTCTAGAAGGCAGCCTGTCTTGAATGTACTCCCAGGCCAGCCTCTCTGCTGTCTGGCTCCTCTCCGTTCCCCAGGCACCTGGGTCTCATGGCGAGGGCTTCAGGTCTGGCCCACTTTCCAGCTTCCTTCCCCGTTCCCTCGGGTTTGGCCAGTTTCCTTCCCCAACCTGTATTAGGCTGAGCTGCACAGACATGACCTGGTAACTAGTGGTCTCTTCACAGAATATCTCTGATGCTCCGTCCCAGTTCGCTTTGGGAACCACAGTTACTCCAAGCTGGAGGGCCTCTACTTCTCTCCTGACAGCCCACATGGAGGAGATGCAGCCAGAAAAGGACCGTACTTCTTCAGGGAGCCCTCTGAAGGACTGTCAAAAAGCAGAGGGAGCTGGAGTGACCTGGGTGATCCCAAGGACCACAGTTAGTACCCGTGAGTGGAAGCCACAGGGATAGAAATCTTCAATTCACTTCAGGGTAAGGCTTCCTATTGGGCTGAGCTGTTCTGCAATGCACAACTGTCTCAGGGAAGAGTGAGACCCCGTGCCCAGAAGCGTGTCGATAAAGACCCGGTACACAGCCACCAGTGAAGCTGTGAGCAAGCCGGAGAAAGAAGGGCGGGCTATTCTGCTTCGCTTTGTTTATCTCTTGCTTGCGGTCACTACAGCCCCACAGCATGTTTGTCCTCTGGTCAGCTTCCCTCACTAGAACATCTATGCAAGTTCTCATAGCTAGAGACAAAAACACAAAGGCCAAGAGAAAATCCAAGACATAGTTAGAAGTAGGAAAGAGACAGGGAGAAAAGAAAAGAGGGAGAGAGAGACACACAGAGAGATAGGGAGGCAAGAACAATGAAAGACAAAGAAAGGTAGAGACAGATAAACAGAAAAATAAGAAACAGGCATGGACAGGGATACAGAAAGAGAGACAAAGGCAAGAGAAAAGGGGGAGGTAGAAAAAAGAGAGAGTCAGAGACAAGCCAGAGGCAGGGAGAAAGCTAGAGACGGGAAGTGTGCCTCAGACTCCAACCTCCTTCCTTTGTCTCTACTCCAGCAGTTTGGGCTTTCTGGGGAGCTCTCCTCCCTAAACCCTAACCCTACTCATTGCTTCAAAGAAGACAAGAGCTGGCCCCCAAGGGCAGCCGTGCCAGATGCATGGGTCAGGGTCTTGGCACAAACCTGAGGCCAGAGGGGCCCGGCCCAGGCCTCCAGGCCTCCCCTCTAGGCAGAGAGAGGTGACCCGTCCCCCTTGGGGCCACTGAGGCACCAGGGCAGGAAGAGCTGGGAGAAGACTCTGGGGGAGGTAGTTTCTGCCTTCACACCTCTAAAGGCCTGTCACTGGTATAGGAAGATGGCTGGGGTCCGAAGCACCCCCCCAGGGGCAACATTCAGCTCTATTCAGGGAAGAACTTGATAGTGGGCAGAGCCTCCCTATAGTGGACCTGGTGGCTGGAGGCAGGAGACAGAAGCTGAGCATCTGTGGGTTGCCGAGGGATACCGGCATCACGTGGGAGTGAAACCTGAGGCAGCTACAGGGCCCGGCAGAGGAGCTGCTTCTCATTCCTGGGTCCTCAGTGACACATCTATCCAGCCCAAAGGGAAAAATCCTGCTGTGGTGCTTTAAATAGCCGTGCTTTCTAACAAGGCTTTGATTCACACTTTTACATGAGGCTTTTTCTATCTGAAGAATTTTTGTGTATCTATGTGGTAATCTCTATAGCTCTGGAACTATAAACCTATGGATTTATGGATCCATATGTATCTATCTATGCATCTCTGTACCTCTATATCTAAGTGAACTACCCATTGGGCTAGGGGTACAGCTTAGTGGTAAGTACTTGCTTGCTTAGCATGCACAAGGCTCTGGGTTCCACCCCAGCACTGCACACACATGTGCATGCACACATACACACACACAGGGGCTAAGTAACTGTACATCGATGTATTTATGTGTCTCTTCACTATGTACTGCACCTATGTAGCTCTGCATCTACATCTTCATGTGTGTCTCTCTCTCTTTACAAGTGTGGCTGATGAAGATCATAGAGGTTGGATCTCCCTGCTTCCCAAGCTGCCTCTCTCTGTGGCCACACTTGCCTCCATGCCAGTTCTCTGGTACCTGCACTCCCAGCCACCTTCCCCACAGGACAGTGGCCACCATGGGTTCGGGCCAAAAGGTTACTGGAAAGATCCTGACCAAAGTCTGGAAGGCCACTCTGCAAGCCAGAAGCAGCTGCTCTGCCTGCATCTGTGGGGGTGAGGAAGACAGGAAAGCAAGAAGAGCACTAGGGACAGGGAGCAGGTAGGGGAGGGGAGGGGCAGAAGACAAGGACGAGAGAGCAACTGAGAAGTTGTGAATTTTAATTATATGAGGATTAGTAGCCCGGCACTGCGATTCACCTACTGTGTGATCTAGGACAAAATCCTGCCCTCTCTGGCCTTCAGTGTTCCCACCTACACCATGAGGTCTTTATTATTGTCCTTCCAGAGCTGATGCCCTTACAGGACAATAGTAGCCAAACTTTACATCACGGACTCATCACTAGAGCATTTTGAGCATACCAACCCAATATACTCACACAAGGATTTCTTCACATAGAATGCAGTGATTCTGAACACAGGCTCTGGGGCCAGCCTCGGTGAGTTTGCATCCTGGCTTTTCCACTGGGCAGGTGACTTACCTGTGCTTAGATGGCGCCTGTAGACTGTGGAGGAAGTGATACTCCTTACTGCCAGAAGGTGTTGTGCACATTTGACGGGTTAATTTGCCTGGTGTCTGGGACAGAGTGCATGTGCATGTGCTGCTGTCACTACTCATGCATTACTTTGCTGGTTGATTATGTACATCACAAAAGATACGTTGAAGCCGGGCATGATGGTTGCCCAGCCTGGGCAACTTAGTGAGGCCGTATCTCAAAAAAAAGAAAAAAGAAATCAAACGTCAACACTACTAAAGGAAGAAGTAAAAATGAATAAAATAAAATAGATATTGTAATCCTTTCTTCTCCCTCCCCAGGTGGGTTGCTTAGTGCCCTTGGAGTTGGGGGTGAGTTTGGACAGGACTCTTTCTCTGGCCTCTGTCTCCACCAGAGAGACTCAATTTTGAGGCTGAGTGGCCCTGAGCTGAGCAGGATACCCACAACCACTAGCAGCAGCAACCCCCCCAGGCGTCCTCTCTCCCCGGGGCTGAAGACCAGAGGGAGCCCCGCTCCCCCGATTCTGAGAGCCCACAGGCTCTGTTGCCCACTCCCCAGGCCCCTGGTTTCTTCTCAGACCAGAGCCTGGGGTCCAGGTGGAGCCCCTTCTTCCTCCCATCAGGGCAGCCACCTCACAGGGTGGGACGTGAGCCTTGCAGCACAGAGCCCAGGACTCGCAGGCCGCCCAGTCACATCCAGTGGAAGCAAAGATAAGAGCTCACCACCGTGGAGCTTTTCTCTTGCACCTTCCTCAGCACCTACCTGTTGCTGTCTCGGGGTTTGTTTGTTTGTTTTCTGGTGCTGGAGATGGGACTCGCGGCCTCCTGCTCGCTCAGCACATGCTCCACCATGAACCCCACCTGCTACGCCTTGCGCGTCCTCTCTGAACCTTCTGGACTCGGGCAGCTGACGCTCTCACTCCCACTGGGCCAGTGCTCGCCAGCACTTTGCTAATGAGGGAGGGAGACAGCGAACTTCCAGCAGTGACTGGGGCCAGCCCCTTCACCCCCTTGTGATATGCACTGAGTTCCCCTTTACACTGTCCCAAGGCACCTGCTGTGCTTCCATAATTCTGGGCTTACTATGACCCTCAGCCAACCCCTGAGCTTCCCCAGCTTCAATGGATCTCCGGGTCTGCGGCTCCCCCTCCCCCGCAGGACACCCCTCCGCGGAGCCCCGCCCTGTCTACCGCCGCCACAGGTAGCTCCGCCCCGCCCCGCCCCGCCCCGCCCCCTGCAATCGCGCCGCCTGGGATCCGCGAGCGTGCGGGCCACGCCTGGCCTCTCCTCTCCGCTCCGGTTCCCTCGGGCCACGCCTGGCCTCTCTGCTCCGGTTCCCTCGCGCCCTCCCCCACTCGGCTCCCACGTGGGGATCCCAGCTCCCAGGCCCGGGCTGCCCCATTCACAGCACTCTCCCGCATTGTCCTCGGCCTGTCACTCACGCGGGTCGTTAGCATTTCTAAAGCTCACTTCTAGCCGCGGCTTTGGACCAGCCAAAAAGGGGCTCCTTTGAACCCTAAGTTTTGGGAAAGGGTACTTCCTAGGCCGCTAGGACAACTTAGTTTTAGGCCCTTAACGCTCCGAGCCTGAGCCTCAGTCTGTTCGCTGTTGAGTAGGGGAGAATGGTTCTCTTTTATCTCTAGGCTGGGGACACCTGGAGCTTCTTAGCGCTGAGTGGTGGAGAAAAGGGGTCTTCCTCCTGGGGCCCCCATACAACTGCCTCTCCTACTGGGTCTCGTGAGCCCTGCAAGTCTGAACCCTCCATTTCCCACCCACGTGCCAGAGGAGACACGGAGTTTGGTGAAAACTGGTTCTCCCTGCCCTAGCCTAAGATGCCTTTTGTTAAGGCCCTGGCAGGATGGGGCATGAATGGGGGTGACTTCTTTGCCCTGGCATCTGAAACACTCCTGAACGACTTGGGTGGATAGATAGCGCCACCCAGTGGCTGCCTGGGCTCGACGCCAATATTCCCTGGGGTGGGTCCAGGCCCTACTTGGCTTCTGGGCCCTCAGTGGAGCCCTCACACTAGAGAAACTCTCCATCTGTGGAATTTCATTTGCATTAGTTTGGCCGCTTCAGATCAAAAGTTAGATAAAGAGCCGGTGGGTTGAGTCTCAACCGGCTCCACTCAGCTTGCCCCCTCCTTCTCGCCCCTCCCCTCACTCCCACTCCATGGCTCCCTCCATGGGGCTGGCAGTGGCTCCTGCTGCCAGGTTCTCTTGCCGCTGGCCAGGCCTTTTCCCCTCTCTAGGCCTCATTTTTCTCAATCTGGAAAATGGCAGAATATTCTTCAGTCACCCCTTGCTCCTCGCGGTGGGCTGGGGAGATGAGAAATAGCTTTCTGTGGGCTGGAAGGAGGGTGTAGATTTGGGGGCCAGTCAGTTGGTTCCTTGGGCGCTGAGACTACTAGGCTGCGGCCCCATCTGTCCACTCCAGAATCCATCCCTAGCCTTCAGCCACAGCCTGGAGACTCAGAACCCTCAGACCAGCCCCTCTGAATACCAAGAAAACCGGCCCGCCCCTCCCCCAGGCCGTTTGCTTTGGTTTCTACCCTTGCTTCTCTGCTCTTCCTACCTCCTACCTTCTCCCTTTGCTTGTTTAGTGTGTGCTTCAAGATGCCTGTCTTTCTCTTCATGCTGGGTAGGGAGCAAAGTGAGACATGGACAACCCCTGTCTCTAATTATAGTCCATTTTCCCCACCACTCCCCTCTGGGGCCCCTTCTGAACCTGCTCTGTCTGAAGCCAGCAAGAAGGGAGAGGAAAGCAGCAGTCAGCCCCAGGAATCTGGAGGGCTCAGCCTACATCCTCTACAACCTCCTGGCCTCCTCCTCCTCCCTCTTTAGGTGGGTCCTCCCTCTGTGTAGGAGGGGGCAAAAGGGCTCTGCGCTCCCTCAGCTTGAGGGGAGAGAGAGGGCGATTGGGCCTAGAGTCTCTTCTGTCTGGGGTCTGCTTAGTCCTTCAGAAGTACTGGAGTGCTGGAGAGAACAGGGGAGAGGAAGAGGCTTGCATTGGGGAGGAGGGAGTGGAGGGTGCTCAGCTGTCCAGGTCCTACCAGAAAGGGCTAAAACAGTGACAGCAACTTGGACCTGCAGCACCAAGGGCAGGGCCCTGCTGGTCTTCAGCCTTTCTTACTCTGCTCAGTGGAATTCAGAGAGGCTCTGAGACCACTGGGTATGGGTGTGGGGTACTGTGTTCAAGGGAAGGTCCCCATCCCAGAATAGCTCTATTTGTTCTGTTATTTTTACAAGAGTTCTACACGAGATTTTGCCCAGAGAAAGTATTCTGCCACTAAAAAGGTGAAGTTTAAAAGGCACTGATTTAACCCATCCATACATTTTACAAAGGGGGAAGGTGAAGCCCAGAAAGGTAATTCAAGGTGGCCCGGCAGCTAGCACTGGACTCCATCCACACCCACAAAGTCTTCAATAAACACCTGTAAAAAGAGTAATTGACATTTGGGGAAGCTGAGGCACGAGGATTGCAAGTTCAAGCCCAACAACTTAGTAAGACCCTGTCTCAAAAGTTTCAAAGGCTGAGGATGTAGCTCAGTGTAAAAGTCCTGGGTTCAATCCCCAGTACTGAAAAAAAGCAATTGAATGACATGAAATTTTTACATGACCTTATAACTTCATAAATTGAATTTGCCATCAGTTTCTTATGACCATCTACAAAACCTGCCATCTTCTTAAGCTATCTAAGATGTCACACCAGCAAGGACAAAGAAAGATGGAATTTGCTGACATTAGGAATTACCTAAAATCATAGTGAGCTCTTATAATTGAGGTACAAGCGAAAGAATTCATAAAATCAGCTGATTGTCTTTGCCTGCTGTCCAACCCAGGATGTATATATTTTTGTGTGTAAGTTTTGGTTAATTTCCACCATGGATTCAATATTAGCATGACTTTTGACATGAAGAAGCAAAACAAAAACAACAAAAAAGGAAGTCTTCTGTTGTTTTGAAGGTGAAATGTGCAAGATGCAGTTATGAACACAAAGGTCTATTCACGTCTCAAGAGGGTGATTTGGTGCACTGGTTTCCTCACTGTCCTCAGACTCCTCACAGGCGCTCCATGAACCATTGCACGCCACAGAGCAATGTGTGGATGCCAGTCTGGTGTGGGCTCTCGTTCCTCAAGTAGATTGTCCCTAGAAAAGGTATAATCCTGGGCTGCTTTCTCTACCAACGTTGATGGACTACTGGGAAAATCACCTAATGTTAGGAACAGCTCAAATAGTACATTATAATCAAAATAAGTCATCTACCAAAACTAGGATCATGCATTCCAAAGGCAAATAGAAATAATTGGTGGGCTAGGTTCTGGTTTGAATTATCCATGCCCCCTGCTTTGCCCCGCCCTCCCAGTCCACCTCCCTATCCCCCTAGTATGGGTGAGTTGAAAGCTTTCTGCTACTGACTCTCACTGAATGTGGCTTCAGGCAAACCTCTTTCCTCTGAGTCTCACTTTCTTAACCTATAAAAAGGGGGTTAAAAGTGAACGATAGCCTGGTGTAGTGGTTGGTGCGTGCCTGTAATCCCAGCTACTCTGAAGGCAGGGAGATCACAAGTTTGAGGCCAGCCTGGGCAACATAGGAAGACCCTGTCTCAAAATTATCAAACAAAAAATAAAAAGGGCTGGAGATATGGTTCAGTAGTACAGTGCCCCTGGATTGCACCTCCAGTACCTGGGGTGGGGGGAGGGTGAATTGAAGATCAAGAGAGTGGACAGCTCACAGAATGGGAGAAACCATCTGCCAATCATATATTTAATAAGGGTCTAGTGTCCAGAAGGTATAAAATGCTTATTTTTTTTCCCTTGTGGTACTGAGGAGTGAACCCAGGGCCTTTGCACACTGAGCTCATCTCCAGGCCTTCTTTAAAATTTTGAAACAGGGTCTCACTACATCACTCAGTTGCCCAGGCTGGGCTTGAACTTGCAATCCTCCTGCTCCAGCCTTCCAGAATGTTGGGATTACAAATGTGTGCCACCAACACTCGGCCATAAAGCACTCTTACAACTCAAGAATAAAAAGACAGTGACGGTGAGATGGCTCAGTGGCATAAGTGCCTGCCTTGCAAGCGCGAGGTCCTGTAGTTTGACTCTCGGAACCCGCATACGAAGAAAGGGCCGGTGATATCGCTCAGCGGCACGGGCACCTGCTGGCGCACAAGGTCCTGAGGTCGACCCCCGGTACCCACAAAAAAAAAAAAAAAAAGGAATAAAAAGACAAAACCAGGCCTGTAATCCCAGCACTGTGGCAGGCTGAGGTGAAAATAATAAATTTGAGCCCAGCCTGGGTGATTTAGCAATTTAGTAAGACCTTGTTTCTAAGTTTAAAAAATGAAAATAAAAGGGGGCTAAGATGTAGCTCAGTGTGAAGGTCCTGGGTCAAATCCCTAGTACTTAAAAAAAAAGAATAAAAAGACAAATAATCCAACTTATAAAAATGAGCAAGAGAAATTTAGAGAAATAGACTTTTCACCACAGAAGATATGCAAATTTTCATTAACACACGAAAAGATGCTCAGCATCATAGTCATTAAGGAAATGCAAATCAAAACCACAATGAGACACCACCTTGCACCCACTGCGATAGCTAGAATTTTTTAAAAACTCAGAAAATAACAAGTGTTGCAGCAGAATTGGAGAAAATGGAAGCCCTCATGCACTGGTAGAAATATAGAGTGCTGCAGCCCCTGTGGAAAATGGTCTGGCAGCTTCTCAAATGCTAAACATAGAACACATACCGTATGATCCAACAATCCCTCTGCTAGGTATGTGCACAAGAGAAACGAAAGCATACGACCATGTTAAAAAGTATATGTGACAAAATAAATTTTTTTTTAATTTTTAAAAAGTGTATGGGGGACCAGTGATATAGCTCAGCAGCATAAGTGCCTGCCTGGCAAGTGCAAGGTCCTGAGTTTGACTCCCGGTACCCACATAAAAAAAAGGAAAAAAAAAAATGGCCTGTGAGATCACCCAGCGGCACAAGCACTTGCTGACAAGTGCGAGGTCCTCAGGTCGACTCCTGGTACCAACATAAAAAAAAAAAAAGTGTATGGGAAGGTTTGTGGGAACATTTTCTTATAATAAGCAAAAAGTACAAATGACCCAGAAGTCTCATCAACAAAATATTGCATATCCATATAGTGGAATACTACTCAGCAATAAAAAGGAATGAAGTATGAATCCAAGCTATAACATCAATAAAGTGTGAAACCAGACACGAAAGGGTACATATTATATGACTCCATTTATATGAAGTGTCTAGAATATGCAAATCTGTAAAGAGAGAAAACAGTTTAATGGTTAATGGGGGCTGAGGGCAAAATGAATGGAGTTTCTTTTTGGGGTAATAAAGATGCCCTGAAATTAGACAGCGATAATAGTTGCACCTAATAAGAATCATGGAACTGTACACATTTAAATTTTTTGGTGCTACTGAGGATTGAATCCTGGGCCTTTGTACTGAGCTACATTCCCAGCCCCTTTTTTTATTTTTATTTTTTATTGTTGAGACAGGGTCTCGTTAAATTGCTAAATTACTTGAACTTGTGGGCTTGAATTTGTGACCCTCCTGCCTCAGTTTCCAAGAATGCTGGGATTACAGGCATGCACCACCACATCCAGCTGGAACTGTATGTTTTTAAAGGGTAGATTTCGGGCTGAGCACGGTGGTGCACACCTATAATCCCAGCACTCCTGAGGCTGAGGAAGGAGGATCTCAAGTATGAGGCCAGCCTGAGCTGCATAGCTAGACCCTGTCTCAAAAAACCAAATATCAATCAATTGATCCATCAAGGGTAAATTTTATTATGTGTGAATCATATCTCAATTTCTTTAAAAGAGTGAACTATGGCAACAATTTACCAATTTGGAAGAATTGCAACTCCTCCAGAACTACCCCTCCCTCTCCCTGGTGATTCTGGGCCTGTAAGTCTATATCTTTAACATGCCTCTGGGGGGGATTCAGATGCAACCAGGTTTGGGAACCCCAACCAGCTCTGCCATTCATTCTAGGGCCCTGCTTGTGTCTCTAATGAGAGGCTCCTGTAAACAGTCACACACAGCCCCTTCTCTGTGGGCCCCTCTCAGGCTCTGTGTGCCCTCAAACAGCCAGACCTCACACCCCAAGAAGGACCTGTTGCATTTGCTGCAGAAACAGACCCCTCTTGTGCTCCTGGGGCCGTGGGGGGTTTCCAATCTCTGAAGGGCCTGCTGATGTTGGCCTCCCCAGATGTGGGGGCCTCCTCGCCCCTCCCCCGCCTCCTTCCTCCCTCAGCACAGACTGAGCTCCATCGCAGTTGCTGGCTGCTCCTGTGCCAGGCATGCCTAGTGGGCCATGTGGTGGAGGAACTCAAACCCCCCTGGGGATCTGGCAGGGGCGCAGGCCAGAGGATGACCCTCAGGTGCCTGGGAAAGTCTACGCCTGTGCAGCCAGGGGCTGATGGCTGGTCCAGACTCTGAGGAGGCAGTTTTTAGAGATGCAAGCCAGGCCTGGCCCTTAGCATGAGCCAGTGAGGCCTGCCTGACCAAGCAGAAGAGTGCTTCCGGTCCCTTGCAGTGGGAGTGAGCTGGGGGCCTCTCAAAGCCCCAGGCCTTGCTCCTTGGCTCCAGCCACAGAGCTGGGCCCAGGGAGAACTTGGCAGTCTTGTGCATCTGAAGCTTGCATCACCCTCTTCCCTCAGAATAGCTACAGTTAATAATAATGCCCCCACCATGGACTCAGCCCCAGCTATATGTCTGGCTCTATGTGACATGCTTGGAGATAAACTTCACTTAATCGTCACGATGGCTTGTTTTGTTTTGACAGGGTGTTGCTATGTAGTCCAGACCAGCTCTGAACTCCCTGTGTAGCCCAAACTGGCCTCAAACTTGAGATTTTCCTGAGTATCTGGGATTATAGGTGTGTACCACCATGCCCAGCCCTTAACTAATATGTATCGAGCACTTATGCACCAGGCACTCTGCTAGGAGCTGAGAATACAGAACTGAGTGAGGTTCAGTCCCTCTTGGAGATGGCATTCTATTTCCTAGCAGAGAAGGAACTTTCTAGAAAGAGGCTGGGCTGGAATAGCAAGCCAAGTCCTCTTGAGTTCACGTGTTCTCCTCCCTCAGCTGTCTCACCCCCACCATATGTACAAATCCCCTCCAAGAAAGGCTCCCACAGCCTGGTGTGGTGGCACATTCCTGTAATCCCAGGACTCCGGGAGGCTGAGTTGGGAGGATCACACACTGAAGCCCAGCCTGGACAACTTAGTGAGACCTTGTCTCAAAATAAAAAATAAAAAAAAGGGCTAGTGGTGTTGCTCAGTGCAAAGGCCCTAGGTTTAATCTCTAGCACCACAAAAACAGAAGAGAAGGAAGGAAGGAAGAAAGGAAGGGAGGAGAGATGGGAAAGAAGGCGAGGGAGAGGAAGGGGAAGGGACAGGACGGTGGGGGGGCTCCAGGACTGGGAGAAGAGTACAGAGCTCTGCCCACATGGCAGTTGTTCAAGTGATCTCACTGTGCCTCAGTTTCCCCTTTGTCAAATGAAGGGAGAAGAGGGCCTCCCTCACACAGTAGCTATCAGGATTCACCAAGACGAAATGTGTATGGACTTTGGTAAAGGCTCATCCAAATATTATCATGACTATTCAACAAATTCAGTAAACATTCTTTGGCTCCTTTGGTGCATGAGGCAGTGTTCCAGGCCCTGAGGTGCAGGGGAGGGGAGGGGCGGGAGTGGAGGGAGTGCCGAGATGAGTACAATACAGCCCTTCCAGTCTAGGAGCAGAAGCAGAGAACAATTTAGGCTGAACCATATGAAATTGCCAACGTTTGACCATCTTCGGCCCACAACCCAGAACCGCTCTGACATCAGGCACAGTGAAGTAAACACAAGATAAACCTGGAGTAGGGAATTATTTTCTCCAACTGGAAGAATTAAAGGCTTCGTTGCGGAAGTCTGGGAAGATGGCTTGGACTGCAGTGGGCTGGAAACTAGCAAGGGAGGCCTTTCAGGCTGGAAGGCATAAGTAGTGTAAACGAAGGCACAGAGCTGGGGTCAGCAGAGTCTCTTCAGGACCCAAGGGTGGCCTGTACTGCTAAAGGCATGTGGTACCTAGGTGATGCACTGCAGAGACAGGCCTCAGAGGCTGACATCAGAATTGTACCCTCGGGAGCTGGCAGCTGCCCTTCAGCAAACAGAAGCTGCTGTTAAACCTCCCTGCTAGAGGGGCAAGGAATGACTCTGGGCCAGCAGCCCTCCTGTTTTGCCACAAAAGGCTGAAATGACAGCAGAAGAAAGAACTTTCTGGTAGTGAGCTGAGAGAACATGCTCTAGAATGATGAGAGAAGGCTGAGGAATCTCTTCCCCTGGAGACCTTGAAAGCAGGGAAGAGTCTCATCCGTCAGGTTCCAGAACACTTCTGCCCAGAGGCAGGGGGCTGGGTCGGATGACCTATTTGGGTTCTTTCCAGTCTGCGGCCTTGATGATCTCATTATTCCCTCTTCCTCTGGATGGGGTGGCCTCGCCCACCCAGCTCAGACTCACTGGGATTATTTCTGTCCTTAGAAATCCCAGGCCCCTACAGCCACAGCTCTTCCAGTTGGTGATTCACAACTTTGTCAGCAAAATCACCCCGGCGTCTAGCCTCCATCCTCCTTGCCGTCAGCTGGAGTAAGCTTAGCCTTCTTCCGGCTTCCCTTGGAGATGGGAAGGCATAGGCTGCTATTCTTATATAGATGAACCCCCTCCGGGTCAGCCTTACCCTCAGCCTCCCTCTCACCGCTGAAGAGAGAGAAGACTTCACTGCTAAAATGTGTTTTTGTGTCAAAGGGCCAGGGGTTGAGTTTTGACAAGTTGTCCAACCTTGTCATGTCATTCCCAGGCAGGGATTTAGTGAACAGACATGTGTGGAGCACTTACTAGGCTTTCAGTGACAACTTGTTGAACGAATCCAGTACAGGCATTCTCATTTTATGGAGAGGAAAAGTGAATGAAGCTCCAGAGGCTGAGCCCCTTGCTCGCATCTGACTAGAAGTAGTAGAGCCAGGACTGGAACTCAGGGCTGACAGATTCCAAAGGCAGTGCTTTCTCCAGCTTATGGTGTGACCTGCTCCTTTACTGTTCAACTTCGGTTTCTGCCATCTATAAAATGGGGCTAAGACTCTCTGGCCCAGAGGTAGTGGGGTGACTATATACATAAATGCTGTGTGTGAAAGTGATATGTAAGTCAAAAAGTGCTGGGCACACCCTACAAATCATAACCTCTGGAGCCCCTGTCAGTGCTCTGGGCTTCTGGCCACATCCTTGAGAATCTATCTAGGAGGGCAGTAGCCCAAGTGGACCTGTCCCTTCCTTCCTTCAGACTTCTCTCCCATCCCAGTTCTCATTGCCCTGGATTGCAATTCTTTCCTTAGCGCGTTTCCCTCCCTAATTCAGCTGGGAGTGTCTCCAGGGCCCAGAGCCAGCCACATGGTCGCATTCATGAGCACTGCTTGAATGAATGAATGACGCAGCAACTTTCCTTCACAGACCTGCTCCTTCTCTGTCAGAGTTCCCAGCAGCCTCCAGATCTCTCCTCCCTCCCCAGACCGTAGGCCAACTTTTTACATGGACCACTCACTGCTACCCTCCTGTGCGACCGTTCCTGTGGTCACATGCCAACCTCAGCCAACTGGCCTTTAGTCCTCAGCATCTGGCCCCACCCTGCTTATCCAGGTCCTCCCACTACTCTACTGCCCTCACACTGCCAGGCCAAATGGCATGCCTCAGTTTCCCAAACATGCTGTACACTTCCTACTTTTGTACCTCTGCTCACAACATTTCTCTGACAGAAATGTCTTTCTCCACCTGATATCCTCTTGTCAGAGCCCATCTTTCCTCCTCTGTGAAGTTTTTCCTGACTGCCTCCCCACCCTGAAACTAAAGGTGATCTCATCTTCCCCCTAAGTCACCACTGTATACAGTGGATAACATTTGCCAGGCTTCTTAATATCTTGGGGAGTTGTTTGCAACCTGTTCTGTGATCCTGGGCAACCCCCTACCTCAGTCTCTAATCTGCATGGATGTGTCCAAGACTCTCTCAGCACTGCTGTCCTGTGACCTGGCTTCTCTGGGGGCCAGGAGGGATAAGACACTGCAGAGCTCCAAGTGGGCCCTTCGAATCTTTTACAGCACGTGCTCAGTGCCCAGGCTGGAAAAACAGCCTCTCTGATATTTCACGCTAATTTGCTTGCTTAATAAAGGGATGAATAAATATCTACTTAACATGACTGTAAGAGGAATTTTCCCTTCTGGGAAAGCACAATCCATGCTGTCCTCCTCCTCCCAATGTTCCGAGAATTAAGCTGTTACAGTTTAAAGTTGCCTAAGTTAGATAAGAATGAGAACAGGGCTGACCAGGGATCTGGGTTACAAGATAAGAACAACCCCATGACTAAGGAATTTACAAAACATGCCTTTGCGAGATAAGAACAACCCCATGACTAAGGAATTTACAAAATAGGAGACATCCTCCGCCGCCCAGCCTTAAATTTCCGTATGATTGTCTTCTCCCAATGAATATAAAGAGCTGTTTAAACTAACCAATGCCATCTGCTTCTGTAACAGTGCTTGCAAAGACCCCTCCTCCCTTTGTTCTATAGACATATAAGCCCTGCACAGACAAACCTCGTGGCTCTCTGTTCCTGCGCGTTCAGTGAGCCCCACGCATGCTTGGTCAATAAAACCCCTTGCCTTTTGCATGAGAGAACGCTTCTTGGAGTCTTCCTTCACGCGGCGGGCGTCTCTACCCTAACATTGGGGGCTTGTCCGGGATTGGAGAGTGCCCCCTGCGTCGGAGGGCTTCAACAGCCACTTCTCGGGGTAAGTACGGACGTTTCTCTCTCTCCCTCTCTCTTTGCCTCTCTTTGTCTTACTTTCACTTTGCGATAGCCTAGTTTTTGTTGTGATGGGCACCAAGACGCGTGAGCTCTTGGTCCCAGTGACTTGCCTCTGGGCTTCTGGGTCACAAGTCACTTCCCCGGGGGACGCCTCGGGGATCATAGGTCCATAGGGCCTATTCAGCGGGGGATTCCCCGGTCGTGTTTCTACATAGACTCCTGGAGCCTACCTCCTGGGCTCCTGAGGGTCTATTCAGCGGGGGATTCCCCTGTTGTAACTCTTTCACTTCCTCTTTTGGAGAAGTTTTGTGTGCCGGCATTTGTCTATTGTCTAGGTTGTAGTGTTTGTCTGTCTTTGTTTGGCGCCACTAACCTCTTTTGTTCCACAGCACCCACCATGGGACAAGCGACATCCACCCCTCTCTCTCTTACCCTAGACCATTGGTCGGAAGTGAGAGAGAGGGCTCATAATCTTTCTTTACTTGTCAAAAAAGGTAAATGGCAGACTTTATGCTCGACAGAGTGGCCTACTTTTCAAGTGGGATGGCCACCAGAGGGAACCTTCCACCTCCCCCTCATCCAGGCGGTTAAGGCTATAGTCTTCCGCCCTGGGAGACAAGGACATCCTGACCACCAACCTTACATCGTGGTATGGCAGGACCTATATGAAAATCCTCCAAAATGGGTAAGGCCCTTTCTACCTCCGGCTCTACCCGAGCCCGTCACTCTCTTACCCATGAAAAGTCAATCCCCAACTCCCAACCTCTATCCTTCCCTCCCTTCTCTGGTCCTACCCGAATCACAATCTGACAATCCTATTGGATTCTGAGGCACCGCCTCCTCCTTATCCCCCTCTACCCTCTGCTCCAACCGAGGCGACTGCTGCTGCCCCTCCTCCCCGTTCTCCTACCCCACCCTCTTCACTCTCTTCCCCCGAGTTGACTCCGCAGGGCCTTCCGGTTGATGCTACAGACCATGGGCCAGCTCAGGGAACCCGAAGTCGGCAGGCCCTGGGCCCACAAGATGGAGTGGCAATTACACTCCCCCTCAGACCGCATGGACCCATGCTGGAAGATGGACACGGGGGGGAAATGCCAGCACTCCAATACTGGCCCTTTTCTTCTTCCGACTTATATAATTGGAAAAATAATAACCCTCCTTTCTCTGAGGACCCTTCTAGGTTAACAGGGTTGATGGAATCTCTCATGTTCACTCATCAGCCTACCTGGGATGATTGTCAACAGTTGTTGGGGACCTTGTTCACCACTGATGAAAAGGATCGAGTCCTCATAGAGGGCAGAAAGCTCATGCCAGGACAGGATGGGAGACCTACCCAGCTCCCAAATATCATTGATGACTTCTTCCTGTTGCGTTGTCCTAATTGGGACCCCAATACTCCAACAGGTAGGGAGCATCTGTCCATCTATCGCCAGACTCTAGTGGTGGGTTTCCGAGCGGCCGCTAGGCAGCCTACAAATTTGGCTAAGGTAAGGGAGATCCTTCAAGGGCCTACCGAGTCACCCTCGATATTCCTAGAGAGACTAATGGAGGCTTACCGTAGGTACACTCCCTTTGACCCTCAAGATGAGGGACAATGGGCATCTGTTGCCATGGCCTTTATAGGACAGTCGGCTTCAGATATTAGGCGTAAGCTCCAATGGCTAGACGGATTACAGGACTTAACCTTAAGAGATTTAGTGAAAGAGGCTGACAGAGTATATTATAAGAGAGAAACAGAAGAGGAAAAAGAACAGAGAAAGGAAAGAGAGAAAGAGGAAAAAAACTAATCAGAGATAGAAGGAGGAATAAGGAATTGACAAAAATCTTGGCCACAGTTGTAAAAGGCATTCAGGGAGAAATAGATGAAGGTAAGCCACGCCACCCTCCTCTTGACCCCAACCAATGTGCATATTGCAAGGAACAAGGACATCTCATGAGAGAGTGTCTCAAGCTTAAAAGGAAAAGGAAAGAGAAAAGAAACAAAAACAGGCGTTGGAGGCTCAACAGTGCCAACAGCCTAATATACTGGCCTTAGAAGAAGAAGACTAGAGGGGACGGGGCTTGGACCCCGTCCCCAAGCTCAGGGTAACTTTCAATGTGGAGGGGACCCCAATTGATTTTGAAGTAGATACAGGAGCTGTCTTTTCTGCTCTCCAAGCCCCATTGGGACCTCTTTCCTCTAAGAGGTCCCTAGTTCAAGGGGCTAATGGGAGCAAATTCAGAGCATGGACTACTAAAAGAACTATGGACTTAGGTAAAGGAAAAGTCCAACATTCTTTCTTGGTAATACCAGAATGCCCAGCTCCCCTCATGGGAAGAGATCTCTTAACCAAATTAAGAGCCAAAATAACTTTTGAGCCCCAGGGACCCCAAGTGACTTTTCTTAACCCCCTGGTGAGCCAACCTATGGTGACTATGCTTACTTTGGCAACTGATGATGAATATCAACTTTATAGCCAGCCTACGGTTTCAACTATACCCCAAAATTGGATAACGGAATTCCCTGATTCCTGGGCTGAAACAGCTGGATTGGGACTGGCCACTTTACAACCCCCTGTGGTAATTTCCTTAAAGGCCTCTGCCTCACCGGTCCATATCAAACAATATTATATAAACAAAGAGGCCCATCAAGGGATAAAGAGACACATACAGAAGTTTCTCAAACTAGGGGTGTTGGAACCATGTTGTTCGGCTTGGAATACGCACTTGTTACTGGTCAAAAAGCCGGGAACAGGAGATTACAGACCAGTACAAGACCTAAAAGAGGTAAACAACAGAGTAGAAGATATACACCCCACAGTGCCTAATCCATATAATTTGCTTAGTACTTTGGGTCCCAAAAAGACTTGGTATATGGTCCTAGACTTAAAAGATGCTTTCTTTTGTCTATCTCTACATAAAGATAGTCAGCCTCTGTTTGCCTTTGAATGGACAGACCCTGACACAGGGATGTCAGGACAATTGACTTGGACCCGCCTCCCTCAGGGATTTAAGAACTCCCCTACCATCTTTGATGAAGCTCTCCATAAGGACCTGGCTACCTTTCGAGTCCAACACCCCGCTGTGACCTTGCTCCAGTATGTGGACGATCTTCTGCTGGCTGCAGATTCAGAAACAGACTGTATGTATGGGACTTGGGAACTATTACAAGAATTAGCCAGATTGGGATACCGAACCTCTGCTAAGAAGGCTCAAATTTGCCAAAAAGAGGTTATCTTCTTAGGATACACCCTCAAAAATGGAAAACGATGGCTCACAGAAGCTAGAAAAAAGACTGTTACTCAAATTCCTCCACCTACGAGTAAGAGACAATTGCGGGAATTTCTGGGAACTGCGGGATTTTGCCGCCTATGGATCCCTGGTTTCGCCTCCTTGGCTGCTCCCCTCTATCCCCTCCTAAAGGGAGATGCCACCTTTACCTGGGGCGCTGACCAGCAACAGGCCTTTGATGATATCAAAAAGGCTCTGTTATCTGCCCCTGCTTTGGCTCTCCCCAGTATAGAAAAACCCTTTACTCTCTATATTGAAGAGAAACGGGGGGTAGCTCGAGGGGTGCTAACTCAAGCTTTCGGCCCATGGAGATGACCTGTGGCCTATTTATCAAAGAGATTAGATCCTGTGGCCAATGGGTGGCCCCATTGTCTAAAGGCTATCACAGCAGCAGCTATCCTAACCAAAGATGCAGATAAATTGACTCTGGGACAAAAGTTGACTATAATAGCCCCACACACACTGGAAAATGTTATTTGTCAGCCTCCAGATAGATGGCTCTCTAACGCCAGAATTACTCACTACCAAAGCCTCCTGCTTAATAAGGACCGAATAACATTTGGTCCTCCATCTACCCTCAACCTGGCCACTCTACTGCCTGAAGAGACATCAGAGCCAATCCTACATACCTGTCAAGAAATCCTGGCAGAGGAAACTGGAATTCGTCGAGACCTGACAGACCAGCCACTCCCAGATGCTGAGGTAACCTGGTTCACCGACGGTAGCAGTTTCTTACTAGAAGGTAAGAGACACGTGGGGGCTGCGGTTACAGATGGGACTCGAGTTATCTGGTCATCAGGACTAAGAGAAGGCACATCCGCACAGAGGGCGGAACTAATCGCCCTTTCAAAGGCCTTAGAGTTGGCACAGGGAAAAAGGGCAACCATCTATACTGACAGCCGCTATGCTTTTGCTACAGCACACATTCATGGGGCTATTTACCAGCAGAGAGGACTCTTAACTTCAGCTGGAAAAGAGATCAAAAACAAACAAGAAATTCTCAGGCTCTTAACGGCTATTATGTTACCACAAAAATTGGCCATAGTACACTGCAACAGCCACCAGAAGGGTACAAGCCCTATAATACGGGGCAACAACCATGCAGATAAAACTGCGAAACAGGCGGCCTTAGGTGCCCCTACTGCTCTGCTCCTAGAGGTCGATGCTCCACCTGAGACATATCCAAACGAGCCTCTCCGAGCTCCCAAGATGGGAGAATCAGAACTTTTAGCCTACTTCCAACAAGCTCATAAGTTAACCCATCTGGGGACAAAAAAGCTGTGTTTATTGGCCAGGAGTCAATTAACAGATAGTCAATTGTCAGCCACCCAAATTAAGAAACTAGTGGAACAAGTTACCAAAAACTGCCAGACTTGCCAGATTGTTAACGCCTTCCCCTCCAAATCCTCAGAAGGAAAGAGATTACGAGGAACTCGACTGGGACAGTTCTGGGAGGTGGATTTTACTGAAATAAAACCAGCCAGATATAACCTTAAATACTTGTTAGTCTTTAGAGACACTTTCTCAGGATGGACCGAGGCATTCCCTACCAAAAGGGAAACTGCACAGACGGTAATAAAAAAAAATAATGGAAGAGATCTTTCCTCGTTTCGGCCTGCCAAAGGTAATCGGGTCTGACAATGGACCATTGTTCGTGGCTCAAGTAAGTCAGGGATTGGCCAAGATATTGGGGATTGATTGGAAACTTCATTGTGCTTATAGACCCCAGAGTTCAGGACAGGTAGAGAGAATGAATAGAACAATCAAAGAGACCTTGACTAAATTAGTCAAAGAGACTGGCTCTAAAGATTGGACCATGCTCCTACCCTATGCTTTGTTTAGAGCTAGGAACACCCCTTCTTCCCAGCCGCCCAATTTGACACCTTTTGAGATCCTATATAGAACCCCTCCTCCCATCCGAGACCTCAGCCCCCTACCTGAGGGTGCCCATTTACCCCATACTCTCTTGATTGATAGACTCCAGGCTCTGGACCAAATTCAGAGGACCCTGTGGCGTCAACTCTCTTCAGCCTACCAGCCAAGTGACGAACCCACTCCTCATCATACAACATAGGTGACTTCATCTACGTCCGTCACCACCAGGTACAGACCCTAGAACCTCGCTGGAAAGGACCCTACCAGGTACTCCTGACTACCCCCACAGCAGTTAAGGTTGATGGCATCACGTCCTGGATCCATGCATCTCACCTCAAGCTGGCACCTTCGCTGCCAGGGTCTCAATGGAAACTGGAAAAGACTGATAATCCCCTCAAGTTACGGGTTCGTCGTATGGCTATGGGTGGGGATAATGGGGACCACACTCTCTCAAGGGGCAAACAACCCACACCGACCTTGGAAATGGTCGATCACTCGCTGGAGTGATCAAAGGGAAATCAAGACTTGGATAGGGTCAGGAAATCCAACATTTGAAGTCTATTCTTGTGACCTTGCACCTATTCGACCATGCCTCAACAAAATACCAATCTATCCTTGTCCTGCTGCTATAGAAGGTAAAACATATTGTAACTCCCCAGGACATTACTACTGTGCCTACTGGGGTTGTGAGACAATAGCAACCGCATGGACACCTGCTCATCCCGATAGACATCTTAGAGTACAATGGGGGCCAAACAATTGCCAGCCATTCGATTACTGGTATCATACTAAACAAAATTGTGAGTACTTAAATATAACTGTTACCACCCCTGATGAAACTGGCTGGCTAACAGGACGTACCTGGGGACTTAGATACTATGAACCAAGTACAGACAGGGGCGGCCTTTTCTTCATAAGAAAGACTCCTCCAGAAAATCCGCCTATGGCCATAGGCCCAAATCCTGCCTTAAGACTGCCCAAAGCCAGTGTACCCCCAAAGAGGCTGGAGCTACCCAATACTGTGGCTCAATCGACAAGAGCCCCTTCCTCACTCTCCAAAACCACTAGAACACCCATACCCATTATAACCAGACTATACAACTTAATTCTGGGGGCCTATTCTAGCCTAAATTATACTCAATAATATCTATGACACCATTACTAGTGCCACTTGTGACTGGAATAATAACTATAAGCTTACTCTCCCTGAGGTTACTGGTAAAGGAGTCTGTATAGGAAGCCCCCCAAAGTGACATCAGACAGACTTTATGTTTACAGATCCATAATATCCCCACCTCAATGGCATACTTAATTCCTCCTCAAGGGACCCATTGGGCGTGTAACACTGGAATCACCCCTTGTGTCTCCACTAAGGTGTTTAACAATTCGGCCCATTACTGTGTTATGGTAAAAATATTTCCTCGGATTATATACCATCAAAGTAGATCATTCAAGGATCAGCGAGAACCTATATCCCTAACCTTGGCCGTCCTTAGGGGATTAGGAATCGCCATTGGAGTGGGGACAGGGACAGCAACGTTAATACAAGGCTTATTTGAGTCTTGGTTTAGCCAGTCCCCCTGGCTCACCGCCTTACTGTCAGCTCTAACAAGACCCTTGATTGTGTTACTTTTAATAATAACTATAGGACCCTATATATTAAATAAAATAATAAACCTACTACAAAATCAGATTGGCAATGTAAAACTAATGCTCATCAAACAACAATATGCATTTCCAGATGATCCTAAGAACGGACACTCCGATCTCTAAGATTAGAGATTCACAAAAACAAAAAGGGGGGAATGTAAGAGGAATTTTCCCTTCTGGGAAAGCACAATCCATGCTGTCCTCCTCCTCCCAAAGTTCCGAGAATTAAGCTGTTACAGTTTAAAGTTGCCTAAGTTAGATAAGAATGAGAACAGGGCTGACCAGGGATCTGGGTTACAAGATAAGAACAACCCCATGACTAAGGAATTTACAAAACATGCCTTTGCGAGATAAGAACAACCCCATGACTAAGGAATTTACAAAATAGGAGACATCCTCCGCCGCCCAGCCTTAAATTTCCATATGATTGTCTTCTCCCAATGAATGTAAAGAGCTGTTTAAACTAACCAATGCCATCTGCTTCTGTAACCGTGCTTGCAAAGACCCCTCCTCCCTTTGTTCTATAGACATATAAGCCCTGCACAGACAAACCTCGTGGCTCTCTGTTCCTGCGCATTCAGTGAGCCCCACGCATGCTTGGTCAATGAAACCCCTTGCCTTTTGCATGAGAGAACGCTTCTTGGAGTCTTCCTTCACGTGGCGGGCGTCTCGACCCTAACAATGACTACTGTCAAAGGACGGAGCTATGGAGCCTTTCCATTCTTGGGGTTTTAATGCAGGAGAAGCTAATTAGCTCCAATTAGGCAACTCCCAGGCTCTTAAGACAGAGAGTGACTGGGGGAGAAGAGGTGACGGGGAGCAGAAGACAGGTGGGGAAGAGGCAGGAAAGGTGCCCACTTCTTCACTCCCCTCTCTCATGTGCTGACCTCCAGGACCGGCCTTGGTATACCCCAGGAGCTGCGAGCTCAGACACATTTCAGCCACTGGGTTTTAACTCCTCACCCATCTGGGATGGCAGAAGGAAGCATCTGGAGAAGCTACTGTGTGTCAGGTACTGTGCTGAATATGTTCTCTGAGTGATCTCATGGGGCTGTCATGAGGACCTACACAGGTAGGAACTACTCACTGCCCCATTTTGCAGGTAGGGAAACTGAGATGAACAGAAGACTAGCACTTTGTCTGAGCTCCTGTCACAGGGGAGCAGAGGAGCTCGGGTGGATCTGACTCCAAGGCCAGGGCTGTGGTCTTTGGCCTTGGCTTACACTCACGGAGCAGGCTTAGGGGTTCTGTGTTGCTCAGAAAGGGGCTTGGATAGGCAGTGGCTTCTCTTTGCTGTGGTGAAGCTTAGGGCTACCCAGCCAAGAGGGTTTCCAGTGTGAACCAAACAGGACACAGCCGAGCTGGCACAGTGGCTGGGAAGGGACTCCTCCCCCCACAAGTCAAGTCTCCAGGCCGGAAATCCAGGATGACTCAGACCCCTGCCCTCAAGGAGCTCATGTTCCCATGGTGGTCTGTGGACACTTGAGTAGCCAATCCTTTAAGAGCTAAATGTGTATAAAACATATGTCTTAGTTACTTTTCTCATTGCTCAAACAAGATGCTTGACACCCAAAGTTAAAGGAGGAAATGTTTCTTAAGCTCACAGTGTGTAGAGGTTTCAGTCCATAACCTGCTGTCTCCAAGGCAGGGTGGGATGGCAGACAGGCATCACAGGGGAGAACCAGTTCATGGCAGGCAGTAGGTAGCAAAGCAAGCAAGACACAAGCGACAATAGCAGCTTCTTGTTGCCCCTTTTATATTCTATCTAGGCTACCCAGCTTATGGCAGGTGCCAAACCAATCAGTGGACTAATTTAGTAATCACACACACTTAATCCCAGCATCACACACTCTAGATCTGGCCACCTCTGAAAAAGCCCCACCTGTGACTGCATAAGGCTTTGGCGGGACATCTAGACATAAGCCAGAACAACATACATCCTTCTTCCATTGTGTCATACTCCGCTTAGAAAATTTTCCCGGATTTTGAGATCTTAAATTAGCAAATTTTGATTTCTTTCCATGAGACCGTTTGGGACATGGGAAGGAGTATGAATTGGAATCCAGTTTCTGCCATTTATTAATTGTGTGATCTTGGGTGTGCCCTTCTTTCTCTCTTGCTGTCTTTACCACCACCATTCTGGACATCACAAATCTTACCTGGACACACAATCTCTTAACTGGCTTCGCTAGCTGCTGCCCTGCTCCTCTGTAATCTACTCCTCACACTATAGTCAGAATGAGCTGGGTAAACATGAGACAGCACATGCGGTAATCTCACATTACAACCCTCAGAGTCCTCACCCCAGAGGCCTGAGCTACAGAGCCCCTCCATCAAGGCTGGCACAATGGGACCTCCGTTCACTCCTCTGACCTCCTTTTAAGGCATATTCTCTCACTCCCCAAGTTCTAACACATTGGCCTCCTTAGTGTTGCTTGAAACAAATGGATCTCATTTCTGCCTCAGGGCCTTTGTACTTGCTGTTCCTACAATTTCAGTGCTCTGACTCCAGCCATTTTTATTGCTGGCTCCTTCTCCTTATTAAATATCACCTCTTCAGAGGCATATTTCGTGGTCACCGTATCCTAAACAGCAGTATCCTTTTTGTTCTCAATTCAGTACTTGTTTGGTTTCCTTCCAGATACCACAGTTGGTAATTATTTTTCATTGCTTTGAAAAATGTGTTTGTTGTCTGTTTCCTTCACCTCAAATAGGACCACCGTCAGAGTAGTGGCTCGGTTTTCATCACCACTGTGCCTCAGATTGGCACATAGTAGGTCCTCAGTACAGGCTTATTAAGTGGATAGATGGATGATGGATGGATGGGTGGATGGTTGGAACAGTGAGTGAATGCATATTTCTTGAAGCTATTGGGAGGATTAAATGAGCTAATATATATTAAATGTCTGGCATGGAGCACAACTCAATAGCTAATAGTTGAATCTGCATATGACCCACTGGCTGGCACCTAGCTGCTCCCTGAGGCCACCTCATCCTGGCCTCCTGCATCCTGACACCCTGTTCCCCATGATGACCAGCTCCTACTGCCCTCGAAACAACCTGTTCTCACCCACAGGCCACGGGATACTGGAGCTGAGAGCCAGTTGTTAGATATCCAGAAATTTTACCAAGTTGTTATACTGTCAGTACATTAGGAGTAGCCATGGTAGCAGTGTTTACACCACAGAAATTGGCAAATGATACAAATCAGGGCTTTCCACCTCCCCTGCCCCACACAGAGCCATTTTACCAGTGCACCACAGCTAGGATTTGCCCCTGCTGTCTCCCTCCCAGGTATCCTACCCTGTATTCTCTGTATCCAGCCTTGAAGGTCCAGATCCAGTACTGAGTCCCTAGAAAGCCACACAGGCCTCCCTGAGCTCAGTCCTGCTGAGGTATCTGTGAACCAGGCTAGAGTCCCTATGCCATCATTTCTACATACTGGTTTTTGTTGTTGTTCTTTGTTTGCTTGTTTCTGGTTTTTTTGCAGTACTGGGGTTTGAACTCAAGGCTTTTCCACTGAGCTATACCCCCAGCCCATTTTCACTTTTAAAATTTGAGACAGGGTCTCACTTAAGTCAATAAATTGCCCAGGCTGGGCTCCATCTTGTGATTCTCCTGCTTTGGCCTCTCAGCGTGCTAGGATTATGGGTGTGTACCGCCACACCTGGCTATGTATTGATTTTTGTTGTTGTTGTTTTGAGACAGGGTCTTGCTATGTAGTTCAGGCTGGCCTTGGACTCACTATGTAGCCCAGGCTGGCCTTGAACTAGTGGCAGTCCTCCTGTCTCAGCCTCCCAAGTGCTGGGATTACAGATGTGTGCCACCACGCCCAACTTATATATTGATTTTCATCTTTTTCTCCAAGGGAATTTGATAATCTTGTACATTAAGTTACTTTAAAACTTTGAAGGGAGCCAGGCATGTAGCACACACCTATAATCCCAGCACTAGGTAAACTGAGGCAGGAGGATCACTGCAAGTTCCAGGCCAGCCTGTGCTACAAAGTGAGTTCAAGGCCAGTCTGAACTACATAACAAGACCTATGTGTGTACAGGCACACATTGCCTTAAATTACCTCCTCTGATTCTCTCATTTTATAGAAGTGGAAATATGCTGAGGGTAATGACTTCCTTAGAGCCACATAATCAAGAGAGGGTAGAAATGGAATTTGAACCCACAACTTCATGCTCTTTTTGTTTAAACATTTTTAAATTTTAGAACACCTTAAAATTTACAGAAAAATTGAAAAGAGTACAGGTAGTCCTCCCTTATCTATAAAGGATACATTCCAAGACCCCAGTGGAAGTCAGAAAGCCCAACAGTACTGAACCCTATGTATACATTCGGAATTTTTCACCTTTTCACTTAACGCACTCAGTCACTTGTTTTTGGCACACACAGATTGCCAGCATTACTACTCTTGCACTTTGGGACCATTGATAAGTAAAATAAGAGTGACTTGAACACAAGCACGATGATACAACACAGCCAATCTAATAACTGAGGCAGCTACTAAGTGGATAATGGGAGGGTAGCATATGAAGCATGGATACACAGGACAAAGGGCTGGTTTACGTGCCAGGTGGGACAGAGCAGAACAACTCAAGATTTTATCATGCTTCTCAGAACAGTGCACGATTTAAAACTTATGAATTGTTTATTCTGAGAATTTTCCATTTAATATTTTCATGCCAGGGATGACTGTAGGTAACTGAAAGCTCAGAAAATGAAACCTTGGATAAGGGAGGGCTGCTGTACAGAGTTCACATATACCTTGCACAGAGTTCCTTCCTTCCTTCCTTCCTTTCTTTTTTTTTTTTTTTTTTGAAACAGGGTCTCACTATGTAGGTCAGACTGGCTTCGAACTCACTATGTAGCCCAGATTGGCCTCAAACTCATAGCAAGGCTCCTGACTCAGCCTCCTGAGTGCTGGGATTACAGGTGTGCCCCACCATGCTCAGCCCAGTTTCCCTTATTCTTTTTTTTAATTAATTTCACTGGTAAAAATAAAAAAATAAAAAATAAAATAAAAAATAAAAAATTAATTTCACTGGTACAGTTTGACATACACAATGATCACATTCCTCATAGGGAATTTGTACCTGTACATGATATATCTTAATTCTTTTTTTCTCTACTCCCTTCCCTTCCTTTCAATTCTTCTTCCCCCTCCCTTCAAAAACCTTTGCTTCTATTGTTTTCTTCCATTATTTTTTATTTTTTTGTACCTTCCCCTTCCCTTCCCTGACCCCTCCCCCCTCCTTGTTCCCTTCCCATTTGAACATTTTCTTCCTACTTCCAAATATCTATTATCCACTTTTGTCCTTATTTACCCTTTGGGTTTTTCATACAAGAGAAACAATGTGATATTTAAACATGTGTGTCCGATTTATTTCACTTAAAATTATGTTCTCAAGGTACAACTATTTATCTAAAAAGTCTCAAGTTTAGCCTTCTTTATGGCAATGTAGTACTCCATTGTGTATAAGTACATTTTCTTTATCCGTTAATCTGTTGATGGGCATCTGGGCTGTTTCCAAGATTTGGCTATTACAAATTGTGCTGCTATAAATATGGGTGTGTATATATCACTGTAGTATGCTGCTTTTAACTCCTTCGGGAAGCTACCTAGAAGGGGAATAGCGGGGTTAAATGAAACCTTTAGTTTTAGTTTTTTGAGGAATCGCCATGCTGATTTCCATATTTGTTTTATCAATTTACACTCTTACCAACAGTGGAGAAGGGTTCCTTTTTCCCTGCGTCCTCACTAGTATTTGTTATTTGTTGATTCCTTGATGAGAGCCATTCTTTCTGGAGTGAGATGGAATCTCAGTGTTGTTTTAATTTGCATTTCTTAAATGACCAGTGATGTTGAACATTTTTGCATATATTTATTTGCCCTTTGTACTTCCTTATGAGAGAAATGTCTATTTTTTTCAGGTACCCATTTTTGGACTGGGTCCTTAAATTTGGGAGGGTCTGATTTTTTTTTTTAGTTCCTTAATATTCCAGATATTAGTTCTTCATCTGAGAAACAGCTAGTAAAAAATTTTTTCCCACTCTGTGAGTTGTCTCTTCACTCTGTTGGTGGTTTCCTTTGCCGTGCAAAAGTTTTTTAATATTATGTAATCCTAGTTGTTGATTCTTTGTAATATGTCCTGTGCAAACAGGGTTTCATTCAGAAAGTCTTTGCCTACGCTTGTGTCTTTAAGAGTTTTACCTATTCTATCTTCCAGCAGATTAAATGTTTCTGTTTTAATATTTAGATGTTTGATCGAAATAGACTATGATTTCAATTTTAGCTTAATGCACGGTGAGAAATATGAGTCTAGGTTTAATCTTTGGCATGTGGAAAGCCAGTTTTCCCAGCACCATTTATTAAAGAGGCTATCTTTCTTGCAGTGAAGGAGTTTGGCCCCTTTGTCAAAGATAAGGTACCTGAGTGTGATTGGAGTTGTCTCTGCATCTTCTATTCTGTTCCACTGATGCTCAGATCAGTTTTTTTGTTGTTCATTTTATTTTATTTTATTTTATTATTTTTGCCAGTACCATGCTATTCTTTTCTTTTCTTTTCTTTTCTTTTTGTAATCACAGTGGCTCTGTAGTATAATTTCAAGTCGGGGATTGTGATTTCCCCTGCCTTGCCCCTGTTGCCCAGAATTGCTTTTGTTATTCTAGTTCTCTTCTGGTTCCAAATGAATTTTAGGATTGTTCTTTCTATTTCTGTGAGGTATGCTATTGGTACTTTGATTGGGATTGCATTAAATCTATATAAAGTTTTTGGGAGTATGGCCATTTTCACTATACTGGTTCTGCCTATCCAAGAACAAGGGATATCTTTCCATTTTCTGATATCTTCTTCAAACTCTTTTTTCAGACTACTGTAGTTTTTGATGTAAAGGTCTTTTACTTCCTTCATTAGATTTATTCCTAAGTATTTCATTTTTCTTGATGCTATTGTGAAAGGTGTCATTACCCTAATTTCCCTCTCAGTGAGTTTGTTATTTGTGTACAGGAATGCTATTGATTTTTGAGTGTTGACTTTGTATCCAGCTATGTTACTGAATTTGGTTATTAAATCTAGGAGTCTTTTGGTGGAGTTTTTGGGGTCTTCTATGTAGAGAGTCATGCCATCAACAAATAATGATAATTTAACTTCTTCCTTTCCTATTGTTATTCCTTTTATTTCTTTCTCTTGTCTAATTGCTCTGGCTAATGTTTCCAGAACTATATTAAATAGGAGTGGTGATAGTGGGCATCCTTGTCTTGTTCCTGATCTTAGAGAGAAAGCTTTCAGTTTTTGTCCATTTAATATGATGTTGGCTGTTGGTTTGTCATAGATGGCTTTTATCAGATTGAGCTAAAAACCATCTATTCCAATTTTCTGTAGGGTTTTTATCATGAATGGGTGTTGGACTTTGTCAAATGCTTTTTCTGCATCTATTGAGATGATCATGCGATTTTTGTCTTTGGTTCTGTTGATATGGTATATTACTTTTATTGATTTGCATATGTTGAACCATCCCCGCATCCCTGGGATGAATCCTAATTGGTCATGGTGTATAATCTTCTTGATGATTTGCTGCATTCTCTTTGCCAGTATCTTATTGAGGATTTTTGTATCTATGATCATTAGGGAGATTGGCCTATAGTTCTCTTTTTTGGTTGGATCCTTCTCTGGTTTTGGTATCCAGGTAATGTTTGCTTCCAGGAATGAGTTTGGGTGTATTACTTCCCTTTCAGTTTCATTAAAGAGTTTGAGGAGTAGTGGCATTAGATATTCTCTAAATTTCTTGTAGAATTCAGCAGTGAATCCATCAGGACCTGGGCTTTTCTTGGTTGTGTTTTTGTTTTTTTTGTTTTGTTTTGTTTTGTTTTGTTTTTTCTTTAACTACTTCTTCAATTTTATTGACTGACATTGGTTTATTCAGAATTTTTATAACTTCTTGATTCAGCTTTGGTAATTCATATGTATCTAGGAATCTGTCCATTTCTTTGGAGTTTTCCATCTTATTAGAGTCTAGGTTCTCAAAGTAGATATTGATAATCTGCTAGATTTCTGCAGGATCCATTATGATTTCACCCTTTTCATTCCTAATTGCATGGATTTGAGTCTTTTCTTTCCTTTTTTTTTTTTTTGGATAAGGTTGGCTAAGGGCTTGTTCATTTTACTTAATCTTTCAAAGAAACAACTCAATTCATTGATTCTTTGTATTGTTTTCTTAGTCTCAATTGCATTAATTTCTACTCTAATCTTTATAATTTCCTCCCTCATACACACTTTGAGTTTAACTTGCTCTTCTTTTTCTAGAAGCTTGAGGTTCAACATTAGGTTATTTATTTGAACTTGCTCTTTTTCTAATGTGGGAATTCGCCACTATAAATTTCCCTTGTAGGACTGGTTTCATTGCATCCCATAAGTTCTGGTATGTCATATTGGTATTATCACTTAATTGTAGATACTGTCTAATTTCTTCTTTAATTTCATCTGTGACCCATTGGTTGTTCAGGAGGGTGTTATTTAATTTCCATGTAGTTTTTGTGGTTTCTTTTGCCATTGATTTTCAATTTTATTGCACTATGGTCTGATAACGTGCATCAGATAATTTCAATTCCTTTGCATTTACTTAAGCATGTTCCATAACCTAGTATATGGTCTATTTTGGAGAAAGTCCTATGTGCAGCTGAGAAAAATGTTTATACTGTTGTGGGGTGGAACACTGTGTAGGTATCTACTAAGTCCATTTGTTCAAAGTTTGGTTCAGCTCTAATATTTCTTTATTGATTTTTTGTCTAGTTGATCTGTCTATTTATGATAGTGTGGTATTGAGGTCTCCCATTACAATTGTATTAGTGCTTATCTGATTTTTCATACCCACTAATATTTGTTTTATATAGTTGGGTGAGCTAGTATTTGGTGCATATATTTTTATGATAGCTCTTCCTCTTGGATTGTTCCCTTAACAAGTATGTAGTGACCTTCTTTGTCTCTTCTGATCAGTCTTAGCTTGAGATCCACTTTGTCTGCAAATAGAATAGCTACTCCTGTTTTTTTCTGGGGTCCTGTCACATCCTTTGTTTTCCATCCTTTGACGTTAAGTCTATGACTTTCTTTTTTAGTTCAATGTGTTTCTTGTATGCAGCATATTGTTGGATCTTGTTTCTTGATCCATTCTGCCAGTCTGTTTATTTTGAATGGTGAATTGAGACCATTTACATTGATGATCATAACGGATATATATTGATTTATCCTTGTCATATTATGATCCTGTTGTTGGCTCCAGTTCTTTCTCCTCTGTTTAATTACTTGCCTTGCCTGGTGGATTCATTCTACTGGGATTAATGGAACTGTTGTTTTCATTGTCTTTTTCTAAAATATCCTTCAGAACTTTTTGGAGTGCTTGTTTGGTGGTCATGAATTTCTTCAGGTGTTCTTTATCATGAAAGTATCTTATTTCTCCATCTATTTTGAATGACATGTTTGCAGGGTGCATTAATCTGGATCAGAGATTGTTTTCTTTTTAGGTCTTGAAGTACTTCACTCCAAGGTCTCCTTGATTTAAGTATTTGTGCTGAGAAGTCTGCTGTGATTCTGATGGGTTTTCCTTTATAGATGATTTATTTCTTTTCTCTAACAGCTTTTAATATTCTGTTCTTGTGTTGAATTTCTGGAATCTTGACTATTGTTTTGTTTTTGTTTTTGTTGTTTTGAGACAAGGTCTTGCTATGCAGTTCAGGCTGAACTTGACTCACTATGTATCCCAGGCTGGTCTGAAACTAATGGCAATCCTCCTGACTCATTTTCCCCTCATCCTCACAGGCATGAGCCATCACACCCAGCTGGAATCTTTTTTTTTTTTTTTTTTTTTTTGGTACTGGGAATCAAACTCATGACCTTGCACTTGCCAGGCAGGTGCTGTGCTGCTGAGCTGTATCTCTGACCCACCCAGCTAGAATCTTGACTATTATATGCCTTGGTGTAGTTTTTTCTGATCATGGCTAATTGGAATTCTATATGCCTCACTTATCTGTATGCCAATTTTTTTTCCATGTTTGGAAAGCTTTCTGCTATTACTTCTCTGAACAAGTTTTGTATATTTGTGCTATCTTCTGATTTTTTTCATTTATTCCAATTAATCTTATGTTATTCTTGTTTGCATCAGCTAGCAACTGTTTGATAGATTTTTCATGGTCCCTTGCTATTTTTAAGAAGTCTTTCATTTGATGATTACTAACCACAAACCTGTCTTCTAGATCTGATATTCATTCTATTTCACATTGGTTTATTCTGCTGTGTATACATTCAATAGAATTTTTAATCTCCTGGTATCTGTTTAAATCTGTTTTATGGAATCTGGTTCTTTCCTATTTGGGACATTCATGGTTTCCGTCACTTTCCTAAGATCCTCTATTTTTTTTTTCCTTTATCTACTCTAGATTCACTAACCATGTCCTTCATTATGGTCTTCATCTCTTTAATGATCTGTGTAATTATTTCTGATTTATTTTTTGTCTAGAGACTCATTCATCTGCTTTGTTACTTCTGCTGCTACCATTTGAGAAAGTTCAGCTGAGTGATTTCTCAGTGATTTCTGTGCCCCCTGCATTTACCTTGAGTGAGCTGGAGGACTGTGGTTGAATCTTTCTTCTATGTTTTCTCATTTTCTATTTTTTTTACTTGTTTTCTGCACTGATGCTTGTAAGTTGCTTATAGTAGGCAGCTTTATTACTAGCATTGAAATGCTAGTCTTTAGGAAATGACTACTTTTCAGAGATGTCTTCTAGTAGTAGCTGGCTTTTGGCTTTTGAGTCTGTCTCAAGATCCTGCCTCTTGAACTTATTAGGGATGAGAGGTTGCTGCCTATTTGGCCAACCACCCACTTCTTTTGTATTGGATTATGGTATTGTTTATGACCCCCAGACAATCTTGCTATTGGCATGCAAGGAAGAGCAACTGATCACAACAACTATGTCACCTTGGCTAAAGTAGTGCAATCAGTAGTAACAATAGCATCAAGCACAGTCTAGAAAATGACAAATTGTGATAACTGTTAATTTGCCACCTTTAACCATAGGTATAAGATTTATAACTATATAACAAAATCTAAAAGAACCAAAAAATTATATACAGTAAATATCCATTCAATAGAGTGATTTTACCCTCAGGAAAAAAAAAATTAAAAGGGATAAGGGCAAAAATAGAGAAATAAAAGGAGAGAAAGCGATTAGAAGCAAGGCTGAAGGACAAAGGAAGAATACCCAAGCTTCAGGAAACTGGTGAAGAAGATGGAAAAGAATGAAAGAAAAAATAAAGACAAGAACAAAATAAAACTTAAAAACTAAAAACAGTGTTCACACTCATGAAAAAACAAAAACAAACAAGAAAAAAAAGCAAAGGAAAAAAAAAGGGATTTCTCTGTGATTTCAAGCCTGTGGTTATCTACAGCTGTTTCGCAGTAGTGTCCAATTCAGGGGGTATCTTTGCTGTCATTGGTAGATAAAGGAGGCAGACAGAGCACAGACCCATGCCGCATGATCCCAGCAAGCCTGCAGTAGAATTAGGGCATGGTGCTGATTCTGGTGCTTTCAACTCCACAGAAGTTCAGTCTGATCCTGGCCTCTGGTTGTGTGGTTGGGGCCTGAGCTTTGCAGCCTACAACTCTGGGTGTCTCTTGCCAGCCTGACCTTGGCTCCCTGAACCTGGATGTCTCCTGCAGTTGTCCCTCTCCCAATCACTATGGGATTTCAACACTGGAAGCACTTAGATGAAGCCAACCCATGGCTGCTCTGAGACTCAGGTTCAGTTGGCCTCTCCCTAAAATGGCATCTGTGGCACTCTTTTCAGGGGACACGGCAGTTGCTTGGACTGGAGTCATTCACCAGCTGTTGTAGCACACAGCATCCACTGCTCCGTTCCAGCACCCACTGCTCTGCTGCGCTTCTCCCTGGAGGCCTCTGGAGGCACCCACCCTCACTGTGTCTCTGTAGATTTGATCCTCCTCTCTCATGCTGGGAGCTGGGAGCTGGGAAGAAAGTGCAGATCACCCCATCCTTTTTCTGCATTGAGGTCGGTACGTTCACTTTCTCTGTGTGCTCTAATTTTCCCTTCAGATCCTTCCTAGGTCCCAGGGATCCACCTTCCTCCTTTTCTTTCTCAAATTGTTATTTTCCAGTGCCTGGATTCTGAATCTTGGACGGGTTGATTTGTTGCTATTTACTGCTCCGCCATCTTCCTGGAAGTCAGTTTCCCTTATTCTTAACATCTTATATTAGAATGGTACATTTGTCACAACCAATGAACCAAAATTTATACATTATTATTCATTAAAGTCCTATTTTGCTGGGTGTGGTTGGACACACCTATAATCCCAGCTACTTTGGAAGTTTGAAGCAGAAGGATTACAAGTTTGAGCCCAGCCTGGGCAACTTAGTGACTTCACAAGACCCCATGTCAAAATAAAATATTTTAAAAAGGGATGTAGCTCAGTATGAGTCCCCAGGTTCAATCCCCAGTATCAAAAATAAAATAATTAAAAAAAAGCTGGAGATGTATCTCAGTGCAAAGGCCCTTGGTTCAAATCCCACTACTGAAAAAAAGAAGTCATTTTTCCTTGGTTTTACTCTAATGTCCTTTATCTCCTTCTGAATTCATCCAGAATACCACATTACCTTTAGTCATCATGTCTCCTCTTGGAGGTGGCAGTTCCTCAGACTTTCCTTGTTTCTGATGGCCTTAGAGTTTTTGAGGAGTACTGCGCAGGTATTTTATAGAATGTTCTTCTGTTGGAATTTGTCTGATGTTTTCCTCATGATTACACTGACGGTATGAATTTTAGGGAAGAAGATCACAGAGGTAAAATAACATTATTACATTATATCAAGGTACATACAGTACTATTGATGTGACTTATCACTGTTGACACTGACTTTGATCACCTGGCAGAGGTAGCATTTTGTCAGGTTTCTCCACATAGTTACTCTTTATTTTCCCCTTTCCATATATATCTTTTTGAGGGAATTCACTACGCACAACCCACATTTAAAAAATCAGAATATAGCCGGGTGTGGTGGTGTGCACCTGTAATCTCAGCACTTGGGAGGCTGAGGCAGGAGGATCATGGTGAGTTAGAGGCCAGCATGGGCTACATAGTGAGTTCAAGGCCAGCTTGAACCACATAGTGAAACCCTGTCTCAAAAAAACAAAACAAAAACAACAAAAAAAAACAAACAAGCAAACAAACAAAAACCACCAGAATGAGGAGACATACACCCCTTCTTGTGGGAGGAGGATCTACATAAATTATTTGCAATTCTTTTACTGGGAGATTGGCCCCTTCACCTCCATTTATTTATTTATTTAATCATTTACTTATATTACTATAGACTCATGGACATTTGTTTTATACTTCGATTATTATCCAATACTACATTATTTATTCGGTTCTTCAAATGGTTCCAGTTTTGGCTACTGGGAGCTCTTTCAGCTGGCTCATATTTCCTTTTGACATATCCCCATCTCTATGGGTTTTATTTTCTCAGCACTTCCTTTCTGGCACTCCAAAGTGCTCCAAGCTCATCTTGTATATTCCCTGCTCTAGCCCTGGGATCAACCACTTCTGCAAGAACCCTGGTTCCCTGCATTGGGGAATGGCATTAGTACCCAAGCCCTGGACCCTGGGTGTTCATTGCTACTGGCCCTCTTGGAAGTGTATATGTATACACTAGCTAGCATATATACTCATACACATATCTGTAAATATTTCTCTGTGCAACCATCTGTACCTGTATTAAGCTAAATATGAGTTCATATTGATGGGTATCACTCTAATACCTTGCCACATAGACCATTCCAGCTTCCCCCTTCTTCTCTATAGATTCCACTCCAACAGCAAGCAACCTGGCTCCTGCCACCCACCATCCAACTTCATGCTCTTTTCATAGCCCTTACTCCCTTGCTCCTGCCAGGTTGCCAAAGCTTACATGGCAGCTGCCCCAGGGAGGAGCTGTGTTCATGTTCCCTGGGCTCTGGGTGGCCCTCAGTGGCTGGCTGCAATTTTTCAGGTTGAGGAACCTTCTTTGATTTGGTTTCCACAGGGTGTCCTGGAAGCAGCTGCCCTCAGTACTTCAGCAAGCCCAGCATAGTCCATCCCAGAGCCTATCTGCGGGTGACTGAGCCATGAGACACACAAAAACCCCTATCTCTCAGCCTGGTATGTTGGACCTACTGCTCCATCCCACCATCTTTCACCTTCACCAGCCATGATATCTCTTGCTCAGGTTGCTGGGCCCAGCACTCCCAGGATAGCAGGCAAGACTGGGGTGTGGTGGAGGTCACAGATGGAATTAAAATCCCAGGCATGAAGGCCCAGGGCTCCCTTGGCCAGAATTTACATAAGGTGGGCTCAGTGGCTGTCACCTTGGAGCGATGTGCTCCACAGTCCCACCGATTCAGGGTCTGGCCACCCTGTGCCTCAGGGTCATTGTGCTTTGGAGGCCTTCTTCCAAATGTCCCCATCTCTCCTCTAGTGGCTAGTACCTGTTAAAGTCAACAGTGTCCCCTCACCCAGATGCCATGCTCAGAGCCCAATCATGGCCCTGGTCTCAGTTTCTCTTCAGTGAGGCCATCTTTGACTTGCATGTGTGGGGCCAACCAAGTGCTTTGAGGAGTTCCAGGACTCACATCTACGGTATCTTCCTGGGGCTCCAGGGCCAGGCCCAGTTCCAGGAAGATTATCTCTCAGGCAACTTGCTCTTGTAGGCTGGCACAATGCCTTTTCTGTCAGATAAGAGGTGAGGTTGCTAGAATGGCGCTAACACACTGACTGGGGGTAACTGAATTGCTTCTTTGGAAAGGGGCCTGAGGCACATACACTTTAGGTGCAGTGCTTTTTGGTACTTATGGAATTAATAACACAGAGTGTCCAAGCTGCAGAGGAGTGTTTGTTTGTTTGTTTGTGGACAGGGTCTTGCTAAATTGCCCAGGCTGGTCCCAAACTCAAAATCCTCCTGCCTCAGCTTCCCAAGTGGCTGGGATTACAGGATCCTGCCATTGCACAGGTTTTGAAGACATTTAGGTATTCCTTGTATGTATTTGTCATCCTCTCCACACCACCCCCACCCCAAAATCTGCCCTGGGCCTGGTTGAAGCCTGGAGCTGTGGAGGATGAAGAGAGAAAAAAGTGCCGGTCCCTGCCTTCTAGGGCCTCCCAGTCCAAAGAGGATATGGGCACAGCAATTGTTACTTACTATAATGTATTGAAAAGAGTGGCCATAATAGTAATAGAGATCCCACTTACTGAGCTCATATTATGTCCCTGGGCTGTGCTGCATGCTTTGCCTGTCTCATTTGCTCTGTGAGCTCCAGATTAGGGACTGCTACTGTTATTCTTACAAAGGAGGCAACTGAGTCTGAGCAATGTGAAATGGCCGAAGGGCGAGAGCCAAAAGCACACCTCAGATCTGTCCGGCTCCACAGCCTGAGTTCTTTCACACTCGCAGGCCTCAAGCCCAAAGCCATGGAGGCCAAGTGGGGTAAGGCGACTTGCCCAGAAAAAAAGGAGTTAGATCCAGTGCCCTCTGCCCTCAGCCCTGCAGGGAAGCTATAGTGCCTTGCCAGGAAGACAGTGGCATGTGTCCATGAGCCTGGCTCTCTTCTGCTGTGGTCTCATCTCCTGGCCTGCTCCCAGCCACAGCCTGAGCTGAGCAGGCCATGTGGCCAGCATGTCTCCCTTGCAGTGCTGCCAGGCCTGCAGCTGGCCCACCCCTCGCGTGCCCCCTCCAGTGCCCAGCTCCTTTTCCTCAGCCAACCACGCAGCCCTCCTTCCGTTCAGCATTCCTGCCAGCTGGTGTGTGAGCCTTGTGAGAGGAGGCAAGGTTGCCATGGCAGCCGTGGAAGGCTAGCAGGGAGGGGGGCCACCCTGGTGTAGAGCTCCTGACCTACCTGGGAAGGGAGGCTGTGGCCATAGGCCTGGTGACACCTTCACCAGGTCACTTCAGAAAGCCTGTCCCTACCCCCACCGGCCCTCTGCCTACACTGCCTGTGCTTTAAGAGCTATCACTACACAGAGAAAGGGATGAGTTAGGGAGAAAAAATGCCCAGGCCCTTCAGAGCTAAGGCCCAATATAGCAGAACTAATTTGAAATGTCACTTAGGGCAGTCTCACTCCCAGCCAGGAAAAAGCTGGTTTATTTACATAGTTGGCTGTGGCAGGAAGCCAGAACCCTGCCATGCCAAGGCGTAGGGGATGGGTAGCTGGGAGCCTCTCTTGTGGCCCCTTGGCTTGGACCTTGCTGAGAAGCACCATCTGGAAACCCCTGTGAGCAGAAAGGTCCCCATATATGCCTTTCCCTCACACCAGTCAGCACCCCCCAATTTGGGGGCCCCAGGGCAAGGCAGAGAACTACAAATGACTATCTTGGTGCCAGTTCTGTGCCAGGCACTATGCATGCTTGACATGGTTGTCTCCCTGAGCCCTTGCCAAGCTCTGAGAGGATGGGTTGTAACCACCATGTCACAAAGTGAGGAAACTGAGGCCAGGAATGTATGACTCCCCTGGGGTTAGATAGCCAGTAAAAAAGTGGCAATTGGGATTCAAATCCAGATCCACCTGACTTTTGAAGCCACATTTTGCATCCTGTATCTTGAGTCCTTGGCTTCCACCCTCCCAGCCACCACCCAGGATGTGGCCTGTGTAAGCCACTGGGCCTGTCAATTGATTGCTGATGGACACCTTAAGCAGAGTCCTGATGGGCCTCACTGCATTGCCCAGTGAGCCACTGGTCTGGGGGTGGGCAGGCCAGGGCAAGCTCAGGCCCCCAGTAAGAGAACGGAGGCTCTTCCTGGTACCCACCGAGTACTCTTCAATCATGAGAATACCAGGTCCCCAGCTAAGATGGGGCATGTGGAACTGGCAGTCTCATCTACCTATTCTTCACTCCCTCCATTATGTACCTAATATGTACCTCGTCTCTACTAGATACCTGGAACTGTTCTGGGTGTTGGGAATATGCAGATGAGACACAATCACCAGCCATCCACAATGATCATACACCAAGGGCTACTATGGAATGATCCATATCAGGCCCAGTTTTAAGGCACTCATGTGGATTAATTTATATAATCACTTTAACAAAGATGTGAAATAGAGACTATTCTTTCTTTCTTTCTTTCTTTTTGGTTTTGTGCTTTTTTTTGTTTTTGTTTTTTCATTTTTTTTTGTTTTTTTGAGACAAGGTCTCCCTGTAGTTCAGGCTGGCCTTGAACTCACTATGTAGCCCAGGCCGACCTCGAACTTGTGATAATCCTCCTGCCTCAGCCTCCCAAGTGCTGGGATTAGAGGAGCGCACCACCATGCCTGGCAACAGAGGGACTATTATTCACAGATGAGGAAACAGAGACATTGAGAGCTAAAGCATTTTATCCAGAGTCACGTAGCTAGCAAAAGGACAATAGAGGGGTTTGAGCCTAAGCCAACTGCCTACAGAACCCCTTCTCCTAACCCTGCATTAGCCAGAAGAAGACAAGAGCTGGTCATGGCAGGGATTAGCTAGAAGGGGCTTGCTGAGGGCACTGGAGTGGGCAAGCACAGGAGGAACTTGCCAGTTGGAGATACTTCCTTGGCCACTGAGTGTGGCCTTTGGGAAGAGGATAGGGTGAGGGAGGGCAAGCTACCCTCAGAAAAGGCTGACTACCCTGTCAAGTCTTGTCTCGTGCTTTCTTAGGATTTTTGATTTTTACTGCTTCATGGAGCCCAGGGACTCCCCCAGTCAGGGCTTACCCCTCCCAGGGGCCTACTAGAGAAGGGCCTGCTCTCCATGCCAGGGCCCCAGGGAGAGGATGGGGCTGGGGCCACCTGGAAATCATTAAGGACATTGGTGGGGCACACTGAGGTGGGGAGGGGTATGGAGAAGGCCTGGAACCCGAGGTCGGGGTGTGGCAGGAAGCTGGCCAGTGGGCTCTGGGCTGGGGGAACACACACGGAGTCGGGCGGGAAGTAGGAGCCACTTGACCCAAAGTGGAGACCCTGCTTACTAAGAGGTCTTGCCTGAGGCTCAGGACCAAGAGAGCAAGCATCTGGAGAGCAGGCTGTGAGCAGACATGGCCACTGGTCCTGGTGGTGGGAAAGGGGGCTGGAAGTCTTTTAGAACGCAGACCACTTGGAGGGTCAGGAGACCCTGGTCCACACTCCACTTCACAATGTGCTTTTAAAAGACTCAGTTAGCCTTTCTGGGATTTTCCAAAGCAGCTCAGAGGGGAATAATCATCAGTGGCATTAAGAGTTAAATTTCCCCTCCCTTCCCAGCGAGCCCACAGCCATACATTCCCTCAGCAGAAAGGAGAGCACAGAATCTGGCTTTGCAAGTGCCGGAAACTCTGGCGAATTCTCTCTGGTAAGTGTTTCTTGACCTAGAAACCCACGGAAGAGCAGGCTGGAGAACGGCTACAGCATGCGTAGGAGGCCCGGCCAAGCTCCTCAGGCAGTTGGCTCAGAAATGGCACCCAGGCTGCCTTGAGGAAAGAGGACAGCACTAGATGGCACGTTGATGACAAAGCTGCTGACCTCAGGGGCCTGATTTGGGGAAGGGGGCAACTCAATTCCGACCTGAGCCCAGCCAGAACTGCAATGAGTTCCACTGAGCAGTAGGACCATGGGACATGTCATCAGACACCACTGAGAACTGGAAGGCCACCATGGGAAACAGCCTGGTCTCTGGGTTCCTCTAACTTCTTTCGCTGCTTCAGGATCCCAGTGACCTACAAGCATCCATGGCTTTGGCACCCTTCAGTCCATGCACAGACCCCGCAGCACCTCAGCTAGCCTTTAACAAAAGGTGACCAGCAAAAGGAATAAGATGCCTTGGGGATCCAGAGCCTTGGTGAGCCAGAAGTGGCTGGCAGAATGTGGCTGGAGTGACCTCCAAGGATTCTAGAAATGTCATTTAGTTGCCTCCAAAGCTTTGGGATGAAATTTTCCCTGTCTCCTTTGATTCTGCCCTGCTAACCCTGCCACTGGCCCTCTTTCCTCAAGCTCCTTCAGTGACTCGCCACTCTCCCCACTCTGCCATTCTTTCCTGTCACCTCTCTGTGTACAAAGTCGCAGGGTTCAGACTAGCTGCAATGAAGTGTGCTTTCCCATCCCATCCCAGCTCCATGCTCTGCTGTCTCCAGAGTAGGCAGCCAGGAGCCAACTGTGTCCCTGTGAGCTCTGTATGGACAGGACACATACGTTCTGATGGGGTTTCCTTAGCAGAGGGGTGCCAACTCGGGCTGCTGGAGGGAGATGAGCAGGGGCGGAAGGGGCCAATAGGACAGAACAGAGCTGCTTAACTATACCTCAGCTCCCAGCAGCCTTAGCAACAAGGGCCCTCAGGCCTGCCAAGGCACACCTGAAAAGCGCTGTGAGCACACAGCAGGGAGCTGCCAGCACAGTCTGGCAGGCAAGTGGCTTGGACCTCACCTTCCCTGTAGAGTCCCCACCCCCAGCTTCCCATGGGAGGACTCTCACTGGCCCATGTCCCAAGTTCCATGTAAGCTGTAGGCACCAGGTAATTGCCAGAACCAGCTGGCTTTCCCCATCCCTGGGTCTGGCCCTCCTCATCACCCCAGCTGCCTGCCTGAGAGTCAAACTGTGTTCTTCACTGTCCCTTCCTCAGCTTTACAAACAGCCAATCACCAGATCACCAGGCCCTGCCTGTTTTAAGTCCTAACCCTCTCTTCTACTTTCCCCATTATGTACCTTTCACTGCCACTGCCCTAAGTGTCAAAACAGCACACTGCCTACCTGTCCTTTACTAAACTCTTTAGGTAGGCTAGGTTCTGTGTTAAATATATATATTTGCCTCATTTAATCTTCCCACCACCAGCCCTCTGAGAGATACGGTTTTTTTGTGGGGGGAGGTGGTACTTAGGATTGAACCCAGGGGCACTCTACCACTGAGATACATCCTCAGCCCTTTTTTTTAATTTTTATTTTTTTATTTTAGGGTATCATTAAGTTGCCCAGGCAGGACTTAAACTTGTAATCCTCCTGCCTCAGCCTCCCAAGTAGCTAGGATTACAGGCATGGGCACCACAATTGGCTGAGATGTATAATTTTGATTGACTCCATTGTACAGATGAGGGAAACTGAGGCCCAGAGGAGTGAAGTCTCTTGCCTGATGGCATTCAAACCCACGTAGTCTGATCCCAGAGCCACACATGGAATCACCGATTTCTGTTAGCCCCGTCCCTGGACACTGCACACTGTCTCCTTGCCTTTCTGCTCTCTCTCACTGGCCGCCAGGGTGTCTGCTCCAAAGCCTGGCTCAAAGTCTGTTCCACTCCTGGCCCAGTGCCCCATTTAAAGCTTCCACCCATCGCACCACTGCCATTGCCCTAGTCCAAGCTGCCAGCATCTTTTGCCTCTCAGTTTCTCTATTCAACTATCAGTTGCTTGAGAGCATTGGCTGCAGCTATTCAGTTCGCCAGCAAAATGCCCATGACACAGATGTACTGGATAAGTATTTGCTGAGCCAAAAATGGCAGGACAGACACCTGGCATCCTGTCTTCCCCCATCTAATATCTTCTCCATGCTACTACGAAAAAGATCTTTCTAAGCACACCCCTGAGCATGTCACTTTTTTGCTGGAAACCCATCAGTGACAAATGTAACCCACAGATTCCACTTCTAGAAATTTATCCTACAGCGATACATGTGCACATGTGGAGAGACATGCACCCCAATTATTTACTGCCAAATTGGAATAGCAAATGATTGGAAATGACCTACATGTCCCCAGTTGGAGCTTGCTTAACTAAGACAATAGGATACTGTATGCCATGAAAGAATGAGGAAGCACTTCATGTACTGACACGGAACAATCTCTAAATGTAATATTTGGTGAAAAAGCCAACTACTATACAGAATACTGGCTATAATATGACACCATTTAAGTATGAAATAAAGGAAAGCAAGAGAATATAAGTGCATTTGCTGAATATGTTGCCTCATCTACTTTAAAATTTTTAAGCTATGTGAATATATTACTAAGTGAAAAATATAAACTTTAGTATTTAAAATCTAGTAATGTGGCCTGGGGGTGGAGCTTAGTGGTAGAGTGCTTGCCTGGCACATGCAAGGACCTGGGTTCCATCCCCAGCATGGTCCGAGCGTGTGCCCACACACACAGTAATAATGTAAACCACAGTTGTGATTAAATAAGATAGGGGCTCCCAGTCAAGTACACAGCCACCTTTGCCCATGCTGTTTCCTCAACCCAAACTGCCCTCCCTTCTCGCTTCCCTGAATGTCCCCATCTGTGCTGTCCACTGTGGCGGTCCCTAGCTGCATGTGAGAGTGTCACACTGGCAATGTGACGAGTACAAATTGAGATATACCGTCAGTATCAAACACATGCCAGAATTTGAAGATTAGGTATGAAAAAAGAATGTCGAATATCTTCATAATTTCAGTATACTGATTCCATGTTGAAATGATAAGATTCTAGGGGGATTAATAAAAGATATGATTGGGCTGGGGATATAGCTCAGTGGCATAAGCGCTTGTCTGGCAAACGCAAGGTCCTGAGTTCGGTTTCCGGTACCCCCCCTGCAAAAAAAGTTATGATTAACATTTATTTCATCTACTTAATTTACTTCTCCTTTTTATTTTTTATTTTTTGTACTGGGGATCAAAACCAGAGCCTCATGCGAGCCAAACAAGCTCTCTACCACTGAACTACATCCCAGCCCTATTTTTTTTATTTTATTTTGTGATAGAATCTTGCTAAGTTGCCCAAGCTGATCTCGAACTTGTGATCCTCCTACCTCGATCTCTCAAGTAGCTGGTATCATAGGCATGCAGTACAGTGCCCAACTTTTTTTTTTTTAGGTACTGGGAATTGAACCCAGGGCCTTAGCACTGAGCTACATTTGGAACCCAGTTTTAATTTTTGTTTTCATTTTAAGACAGGGTCTCCCTAAGCCACTAAGTTGCCCAGAGTGGGCTCAAACTTGTGGTCCCCCTGCCTTAGCCTACCAGTGTGCTGGGATTATGGGTATGTGCCACCGCAGTTGGCTCCTTTTACTTTTAGTGTAACTATGTGGCTGGCATGATACTTCTTTTTCTTTATTTCTTTCTGTCTTTTTTTTTTTTTTTTTTTTGAGACAGGGTTTTTCTATGCAGTTCAGGCCGGCCTTGAACTCACTTTGTAGCCCAGGCTGGCCTCGAACTTGCAGTAACCCTCCTGCCTCAACTTCCCGAGTGCTGGGGTTACAGGTGTGTGCTACCATGCCCGGCCTTGTACGATATTTCTATTGGATAGCACTGGTCTAATTTCTCAGAGCCCCGCAGTGTACAGTGGAGACACCTCCTCTGTGAAGTTCTCAAATCCCTGCTTGAAACCCTCTTTGCTGCCACCTGCCTGAGCATGAGAGAACTCGCCAGTTGTGTGTCCATGTTGCCCAGTCACCTGTATATAAGGCCCTGGAGGGGAAGGCCCATCAGCTTCACCTCTGCATCCAGGCAGGCACAGAGCAGGGCACAGAAACACAGTTGAGCTGGTTCAATTTAGATGAGCTGAAGTGCAAACTGTAGTGGATATTGGAGAGATGCAGAGGGCCACCCAAGACCAGCAGAGGCCACATGCTGAAGTCATCTCCTCTGGTCTTCTGCCTTAGGGCCCAACGGCCTGGCTATGAGGGAGTAATTCTACCCTGGAAAGGCAAGAAGAGCAGGGACCATATCAGAAAAGGCTGGGGTTCCTGTTGCACACAGAGGAGAATAAAGTTCCCAGGGAAAGTGAATGGCCCGTGAGTGGTTACAGCATAGCAGTCACAGAGGCAGGATCTGCAATCAGAGTGCCGAGTTCAAACTCTAGCTCTATTCTGTGAATAGAAAGATTGAGCATCCCTAGCCTGAAAATCCAAATCCAAAATGCTCTAGAATCCGAAACATTTTGAGCACTGCCATGATAACATAAGTGGAAGATCCCACACCTGATCTCATGTGATGGGCTGCAATCAAATGCAGGCACACTAAAAATAATGGACAAAGTTACCTCCGGGCTATATATAGAAGGAGTATTTTCATATATATTGTTTAAATGAAGTCCATGTTTCGACTTAGGTCTCGTTCCCAAGATATCTCATTACATATATGCAAATGTTCCAAATTTTAAAGAATCTGAATCTGAAATACTTCTGTTCTAAGCATTACAGAGAAAGAAAATGCAACTTGTTTTAAAGATTATTAAAGCCTGGTGTGATGGTGCATGCCCATTATTCCAGTCACTTTGGAGGCTGAGGCAGAAGGATCCCAAGTTGTAGGTCAGCCTAGGTAACTTAGCATGACTCTGTTTCAAAATAAAAACTACAAAGGGCTGTGGATGTAGCTCAGTGGTAGAGTGCCCCTGGGTTGGTCTCCACTATATAAAAAGAAAAGATTATTGAGTTGTAAACATTAAATGGGTTGCATGATATGTGAATTATATCTCAATAAAGCTGTTACATAAAAACAAAGCCAGCTCTACTATTTATAAGCTGTAGAATCAGGAGCAAGTCACTTTACTTTTGTGTGCCTTAGTTTTCAGACTGCCAGAAGGAAGGTGATGATAATAGTACCTGTCTCACAGAGTGGCTGTGAGAATTAAATGAGCGGATGCATATGAAGCATTTGTGTTATGTCACAGTGAGGGCATACTAAGTACTAGCTGCTGTCATTTTTATGCATCAAGCACTGTGGTAGTCATGTTACATATAGAATTTCGTGCAGCTCTCACAATGATCATGTCATGGTGTGCATGTATTACCATTTCCATACCAAGGGTACAGAAATTTAGTCCAGAAAGGCTCCGAGGTGATACAGGTGTCTGTTGGCAGACCTAGGACCAGCTTGTGCAGTTCCTGCTTCTCCACCCTTTCACTTGGCCTACTGCAAGGGAGACGTCTCAGGCATGGCCTCCCCTAGGTACCAATGAGGTCTGAGGAGGTATGACAGCCTTCCTCTAGGAGACATGCCTTTGTGCCAGAAGCCAGGTGGCCTCCAGCCAGACTTTAGGAATGGAGACTGGCAAAAAACAAAACAAAACAAAATAAACAAAAAAAGCCAGGTATGGTGATGCATGCCTGTAATCCCAGCCCTTAGGAGGCTGAGGCAGGAAGATCGCCATGAGTTTGACACCAGCCTGGACTACATAGTGAGTTCAAGGCCAGCCTGAACTGCATAGCGAGACCCTGTCTCAAAAAACAAAAACAAAAACAAACAAACAAACAAAAGGAATGGAGACTGGATCCAAGGCTCAGAGTAAAGCAGATCCCCATCACGGACCATGGAGGCAATGGCCACTGAGCCATATTGGCTGAGAGAACACACATTCCTGATATCACTTCTGAGTTGACACAGCTGAGGATTTACCTGGGGTTTCCTGAGCATCTACAGGATCCCAGAAGCTGACTTTAAGAGACTTGTCTTAGTGAATCTTCTCTGATTTAGAGAACCTGAAGCGCAGAGAGGTGGCTCACCCAACTCAGAACCAGGAATGAAACCTAGGCACAATTCACTTACCAACTCCATTCATTCATATTTCTTAGTCATTCATTCATTCGTTCGTTCGTTCATTCACTCATTCATTGCCTATTAGGTGCTGAGGATACCCATATGAATTAATTTGTTATGAAAAAAATGCTGGGGGAGAACCAAGGAGGGAGAAACCCAATGACAGCTGGGAAGAGTGTGTGTGTGAAGTGTAGGGGGGGCACTGGCAGGCAGTGAATGTCTCCCAGACAAAGCGTTTCTTGAAGAATAAATATAATTTCACTGGGAGTGGAGAAGGGGGAAGGGAAGGAAGTTTTAGGGGAGGGAGCAACTTGGGCAGGCCTGGCAGAATGTAGTGTTTTGGGTAGGTGGTGAGAGATAAGATGGTATGTGATGGGGCCCACAGAGGATGTGGAGGACAGAGTGGGAGGTGGGCCTGCATCCTGTGCCTTACAGGCCTTGTGAGCCAGCCCAAGGGATCCGGACTGGACTTGGTGGGCTTGGGGAACCACTGAGGGTTTTGAGCAAGGTCGGTTTGACTTTATAGAAAGATCCCTATGCCAGCAGGGTGAGGACAGATCTGAGTGGCCGGCCTGGAGGCAGAGCCCAGACCAAAGACTTTGGGAAAGGTAATAAAGGTGAGGGAAAGGTAATAAAGGTGAGGGAAAGGTAATGAAACTCAGTTGTGGCCCTGGGGAAAGAGACAGTTTCCCAAGGTTTGTAGATGGTGGCCAGTAAGAATTAAATGCAGGGGCTGGGTCGGGGACCAAGGCCCATTCCTCAGTTCTGCCTGGGGCAAGTGGGTGGATGAGGTGCCAGGACCAAAGAGGACCAGACACGGGCACCGATTCTTAGGACACTCTGGTGGAGAACGACTACATTTGGAGCCCAGCAGCAATGTCTGCCAGCCCTCCGTGGGTTTCCTGAGTTTTAGTCTTGTGCGCCTCCATCTGTTTTGTCCAACTGACCCCAAATAGCTTCTGTAAGTGGATGGTCAGTGATGCAGGAGACCCAAATCCCACTGGATTTAGGATCTAAGTGTGGTCTCACCAGGAGTCAGTGAGATTTCTATAGGATTTGTGCAAATGCAGCAAGACTCAGAGAGCTGGACTGAGAGAAGGCTGAGAGGTCACTGTATGGAGCCCGGTTCCTCACAGGACTCAGGACTCTTCTGATTTCCATGGGGGCCCTCCCCCTCCCCCATCACACCCAGCCAGGAAAAGAGCTGGAAGAACTCTGGGTAGTCTTAGGAGAGGACCAACTGGAGTGTGATTTGCATATGATTTGCATAAAACAATCTGTTCTCTGGTAATTTTCAAGTGAAAATGTTATCATCACTCCCTGGAGGGTCACTGAGCAATTTTGCTTTCCTTTGTTCTTTGGTACACACAGACTGCCCCAGGTCTGCCCTCTAGGAAGGCCTAATAGAGCAAAGGGGACAGAGGGGGGCTGGGAAAGGAGGATCCCAAGCCTCAGGGCCAGTGCTCAGGCTCTGGGGTTCCCCCTCCAGGGCACAGTGTAGACCCAAGCTTTTGTTGACCCCTCCACCCCAATTTAAGGCCCTTCCGAGCCTCCCCTCCCCTCTCACCAGGCCTAGGCTGCTGCCGCCACCCCCTGACCTCTAGATGCTGCCCTGCTCTGGGGCCTCCCTTGGGGTCTAGCTGCTAAGTCAGGCCCAGGCAACTCATGTCACAGGCCTGACTCAGGGGATGTTTTCTAATAGATGGATAATTGCCTCTGTTAATTGCAATTTGATTTCAGCAATTTTTCTCTAAGGCCTATAGGCCTTAGGCCCAGATATGAAGGGGGTGTAGGGGTGGGGCCTCCAAGCCAGTGTCCAGCCACTCAGAATTTACCACCTGCTGGTCATCCCCTAGGCTCTGCCCCTGCCAGGCAGGAGGCTGGGGCCCGAACTGCAGCTCACCCCACAGCCTCTACTCCACCCTTGACAAGGATGGGCTGCAGATGGCTCCAAGCAACACTCGCCCCCAGGGAGTGGTTTGGCAATGCCTCTGGAAGGGGTTAGCTGGCAGACGCCCCAGGGTCAGAGTTGGAGCCCCATCGCAAGGCCTGGAGGACTTCCAGCTGGAGCTAGGAAGCTGCTGGAGTCTTCTTCCACAGCAATCCCTGTCCTCTGGCCCTTTCCTTGGGCTGCCAGGTCACCTCCTTCCTCAGCAACCAGCCCTGTTTCCAGGGCCCCTCAGGGCAGTGCTTTGGGAGACTGGCTGCTTCATGGACCTAGGGCAGTCTCCTTCCTGTGTCTGTGCTTCCTCTCCTTGGTTTGAAAGTTTAGAAGTCATAGTATCCGATGATGAGGTTGTGCTGAGGAACAAGTCAGTTAATGTCCTGGAAAGGTGAAGCAGGAGATTCACAAGTTCAAACCCAGTCTGGGCTACCTGGTGACTTAGCAAGATCCTGACTCAAAAAAAAAAAAAATTTTTTTTAAAAGGGATGTGGAGATGTAGCTCATGCAAAGGCTTCGTGTTTGATCCCCAGTACAGAAAGAAAGAAAGAAAGAAAGAAAGAAAGAAAGAAAGAAAGAAAGAAAGAAAGAAAGAAAGAAACTCCAAGGGCATTGATGGTACTTACCTATAACCCCAGCACTCTGGGAGGCTGAGGCAGGAAGATTGCAAGTTTGAGCCCAGACTGGGCAATTTAGCAAGACCCCATCTCAAAAAAAAAGTTGGAGATATAGCTCAGTGTGAGGGCCCTGTGCTCAATCCCTAGCACCAAAACAAAACAAACAAACAAACAAACACCAGTTAATGTGTGCCAAATTCTTCCCCCAGCACCTGGCACCTATTAAATTCTCTGTAAGGCTTTTGCTATTATCCACATCTCTGATAGCCACGTGGCTCCCTGGGGGCCAAGGTGAGAAGTACCCTAAAGTGAAGGTCCCTGGATGAAGCAGGACCTGCCTGGGGTGGGGCTGGGAACTGGGAGGGGGAGGGGGAGGCTTGCTGTCAGAAGTCTCCGGAGGTGGGAGCTAGTCCCTTTGAGGCTGGGGCTCTGGAATGGAGACTAGACTATGCCTTTTGTTTATCTACTGTCCTCCATGCCTGCTTCCCATCCACACTGGCCACTCCCCCCCCCTTAGAGGGGGATTTCTTGGAGGAAGAAGCCTTCAGGGAAGAGAGAGGTTTGTGAAATCACACTGGTTCCTTGCAAGGGCACTTGGAGAAAGATGGGCTGGGATTCCAATTCCTGGTCCCACTTGCTAGCTAGGGGCCTGGCGCCTCTAATTCCACCCCTCCCAGCCTCAGTTTGCTTCTTTGTGCCCAGGGAGCCATTCTGTCTTCCACATGGGGTGGCTGTGGGGATTAGCTAGACCAACATGTGGCAGCTTGTAAGTAGGTGCTTTGTAAATAGCCATTTCCTCCCCTGCCACCTCCCTTCCTTCACAGGTACTGGGAGCAATTCTTCCTGTGTTTCTGCGTGTGCTGCCTGCCTCTCCCCACCCAATTCCTCAGTGTGTAGGTGTCGCCCGCTGCCTTCCTCCCCACCACACACAGGCCTGCTCTGTTGCTGGCAAGGAGTGGGGAGGGGGAGAGGAAAGCAGGGGGAGGTTTGAGGCCCAGGGAGAGTGTCTGGGTGCCTGCCCAGCACCTCTGGCCAGCCACTCCACCAGCACACTCATTAAGCCAGGGAGACCCACAGAACAGAATCTCAGGCCTGGCCTCACCCTAGCCCCCAGCGGCCTAGTGGGGAAAGGGCTGCACAGACAGGCCCTTTGCTTGGGGGTGGGGGTGGGGTGAAGCTGGGCTGGCCAGTGGCCCAGATAGGAAACAGAGGAGGGCTTGGCAGGGGTCTGGGGGAGCCTGGCCCATTAGGCAGGGCAGGAACTGGGGGATGTGAAGAGGAGGGCACAATTTCAGCTTGGGCCTGGGCTGTGCTGGGCCTGGTGTGGCCGGGCCCTGCCTGTAAAGGAGGTGTTGATAGAATGATGGGGTGGGAGGTCCCCAGCTGGGGGCACTACAGGGCCAGCATGCTGGGAGGTGACTACCTGGTACCTTGTCCTGGGGCTTCTGGGCTCTGCTACCTACCATGGAGTTGATTTGTGTGATTTGGGCAAAGCCTCTACACTTCCTCCAGCCTTGGTTTCCTCCTTTCTAAAATGGAGTTCATAAGAAATATTCAGTAAAAGCATGCATGGAAATGGGGCACACTAGATTCAGGAGAGGCACTCCCCTGGGGAGGTGGGAGAGGAAGGACAATGGGATAGGAGAAGAGCCCCTAGGGACCCTTATCTCTCTGGATTATTACTAAAACAAGATGGGAAGCAAATGTGGAATACCATGAAAAACTGACCAAGCTGGGTAATGGGACCACAGGTGTTTTCTACATATTTTCTTACTTACGTCTTGCCTGCATGTCTGAAATGTTTCAGAATAAACTGAACGTCTAGTGACAGTGTCACAGGCAGAATTGAAAATGTGCTGAACCCCAGGCCTCTCCTTCAGGAGTGAAGCTGAGGAGTCCTGAGAAAACCTTCCCGGGCGATGGAGCCCCTGAGGCAGAGGCGTGTGGGAATCCATGAGTTTTAGGTAAAGTGGGCAGCAAAAGCCAATCTTGAAAGTCACATACTCTGTCTCTCACATAGGCTTTCCAACAGACAGGCATGTGGAAGGAAGGCAGTGGTTACACATCGTTAGTAGTGTCAGTGAGTGGGCACCGAATGGTGGCCCACATGAGACTGTCCCCTGCCTCCGTGTTGCCAGGTGCTGGACCATGGGGCCACACCTATGTATAGTGACCACCTCATGACTGGCTCTCAGCTCTGCCTCAGCTTCACTCCTAAAGATGCCTGAGGATCAGCGCATTTCCAATCCTGCCTGTGACACTGTCTCAGCACATTAGCATCCCCAGGGAGCTTTTAAAACATGTGAATGTCCAGGCCCCACCTCCAGGAATTCTGACTTTGTTGTCTAGGGCAGGCCACCTGCCTCTTCTTGCAGGATGCTACCACTTGACACTCCTGGAGCACCCAGAGCTCCTCTCTGGCTCCCAATAGTCTTGGTCGCTATGAGCTCACGAAGTCACTTGCTTGGTGGGGCCAAGTAGAGAGGGGAAATGAGGGAAGTGAGCTGATTGAGGGTACAATCAAAAGTGGGTGGAGAATGGGAGTGGCATGCCTTGTTTAGAGGAGGCAGGTGACCCTCAACTCCCAGCATTGTGGCCATGCAGGAGCAATGGCTTGTGTTAGTCTGTTTGGGCCACTAGAACAGTGTATTTCTGACACTCCTGGAGGCTGGGAAGTCCAAGAGGAGTTGGCATATTCTGAGTTTGGTTCAGATTCTGTCTTCTCTGTGTTCTCCTGTGGCAGAAGGGAGGAAAGTCTCTCCAGAGTCTTGCTTATAAGGGTATTAATCCCACTCAGGAGGGCTCCACACCCATGACCCAATCAGCTCCCAAAGGCCCTACCTTCTAATACCACCTGGGGGGGTAGGATTTCAATGTATGAACTTGGGGGGACACAAGCATTCAGACTATAGCAGGCCCAATGTGGCCAGACACTCCAATTTGTCCAGAGACCCAAAAGTTACAATAAAATCTCTAGATTTTTCAGATTTTAATAAAATTAAAAGCTGGGCACACAAAACACAGCTGCAACAAAGTGCTGCTCATTGGCTCCAGTCTTGCAATATCTGGACACTCCCTACACCCATCCCCTTTTGGGGGTGCATTCCTCTCCCCTCCCCTCCTGCCCCAAGCCTCTCTAGTCTTCAAGACCCAGTTGAGGTTCTGCCAGTCCACTCCAACTTCCTGTGACCTTTAACCTTGGTACCCAGCTAGCATGCTTAGGGAAGCAGCAGAATGCTGAGGTTAGAAGTGTGCAATTGTAATTAGGCTGCCTGGATCTGACTATCAGCTTAGCTACTTATTAGCTGTGTGACCTTAGGCAAGTTTTTTACCTTCTCTGTGACTCAGTTTCTTTCTTATAGAGCTTTTAAACGGATTAAATGGGATATCTATAAGAAACACTTGGAATAGCACTGGTTTGTAATAAACTCTCAATAAATGGTACCTATTATTATCTGGCAACAGCTCACTAACCAACGGGCATAGAAGCCAATACCTATGGCCCTTAGGTTTTTGCAAAAAGAGCGAGCTGTATTGAGTGGTTGACCAGCAAGGAGGTCAGGAGCTATAAACTCAAATCTGCCTCCCTGATGGGTTGGTAGTAGGGGAATTTATCGGGAGAGGGGGAAGTTGCTTGTTGATTGATGGCATGCCTCTTCACAGGTCACAAGTTTCTTTTTTGCCTTTTTCCTTTTTGGGGGGCAGTACTGAGGATTAAACCCAGGGCCTTTGAATTGAACTACATCCTCAGCCTTTTAAAATTTTTTTTATTTGCCTGGCGTGGTGGTGCATGCCCCTAATCCCAGCACTTGAGAGGCGGAGGCAGGAGGATCACCACGAGTTTGACGCCAGCCTGGGCTACACGGTTCAAGGCCAGCCTGAATTAGAGACCCTGTCTCAAAAAACAAAGAAACACAAATAAAATAATTTTTTTTTTATTTTAAGACAGTTTCACCAAGATGCTAAATTGCTCAGGCTGGGTTTGAATTTATGATCCTCCTGCCATAGCCTCCCAGATTGCTAGGATTACAGGTATGCACCACCACACCCAGCACGTTTCTTTTGGCTAAAGCTATGTTCAGTGCAGGGGATTTTGAATTTGTGACATCATTGACCAGCTGAGCTGGCTGCTTTTCCTCAGTCCACTCTTGGAAAGCCAGTTCCAAACTGTAACAATCATTAGTGAAAGGCCTGGAGGACTTTCCTGGAAGACAAGTTAAGGAATTTATATCCAAGTGTGTCCGGGCCTTAGCTGATTTCATTATTATTATCACTGCTCCAGAGTATTTACTCTGCCATTTATATGTTCAGACTTTGCCCGTCGAACTGTAAGCCCAGAGAAGACAGGAATCATGAATTATAGTTTCTGTAGCTTCCCTCATCTGCAGTCTCCACTGCCAAACCCAAACCCCTCGACAATGCCACATGGATGCAGAGGAAAATGGTGAGGCAGCCTGAATTTAATCAACAAACGAACATACATAGCATGCCAACTCTGCACCAGGCACGGTGTTACGTGGCAGCAGCAAACTACAGAGGATCCAACACCGACCTTAGGATCAGGCAACCCAGGCTGCTGCTCCCGAGCAGCCCATCTCCAACCTTTAGTTCGGCCTCCATAGGATGCCCTCTAGGGTTGTTGGGGGCACGAGGGAAAAGGTAGGAGGATCTCTGCTCAGCTAAGGCAGGTTTTTAAAAATTCAAATGAAAGTGTCAGTGGCTGGGCAGGAAGGATGAATGCACCCCTCCTAATTTGAACCCGGCACATAGGCCACTCCTCCCAGCCCGCTCTGGCTGAGCCTGTGGCCCAGAGGTTCAGCTATGGGTGGCCTCATTGCCTCGCCCTTGCAGGCCGCAGGCTCACAGAACACACTCTGCCAGGGAAGGGTGACTGAGGGCAAGCTGGATCGGATGGAGAACCTTAACATCGCAGAATCACAGCAACCTTTAAAGTGAGTGTTAGGTCCATTCTTTAGAAAGCTCCTGAGTGATTTTCACCATCCAGGTAGGTAAGCTCTGACCTGCTTAGCCTACTCTTCACTCCCTACCCTTTGCTACCCTCCAGCAGCTAAACACCTATCTTCCTTTCCACCTCATATTAAGTAAATTCTCCCGCTTCTGCCCCAGCACAGCTCCAAGACTGCCTTTGCACCTCCCCAAACTCATTAACCTGCTCTGCTGAACACTACACCACTTCTTTTCTTTCTCCCATTTTTCCTTTCTTTTCCCTAGAGGGGAAGATAGCAATATAGAGATTGTCCCCTCCCTCCACCCATGTGAATTTGCATTTAGCAAAGCTCCTCGTCCATAAAAATGTTCAAAGAACCAGGCATGGTGGCACATACCTGTAATCCCAACACTTTGGGAGGCTGAGGCAGGAGGATCCTAGCCTGGGCAGCTCAGAGACTTAGTGAGATTCTGTCTCAAAATAAGAAATAAAAAAAGTCTAGGGATGTAGCTCAGTGTGAAGGCCCTGGGTTCAATCTCCAATGGAGGAGGAGGAAGGAGAGGGAGGATACTGGCGGGAGGCGAAGATTCACAGATGTCATGCGTGGTAGTTACCCATACTCTCATCCCACCCCTTGGGTTCTGAGACCTGGGTGGAAAGAGATGTGATCCTGTTACCGTGGATGATGGATTCCTGGGACAGGTTTCCAGGTTCTTGTGTGTGAAGAACAAGGAACTGGACACTGCCCACAACGGTACGGAAAAGGCAGCTGAACTTAATAAAGTTTAAAGGGAAAGGTACGCTCAGAGCGGACAGGTTACGCCGACGGAAGGAAAAACGGCACGCGTGGAAAGGAAAAATGGCGCGGGCGCTAGCTGTGCTGAAGGATTTGAAGTGGGCGCCAGGCCTAGGGCGCCTCCCGTTGGGTCTTTCAGAGCTTGATTGATAGGGTGATGAGTCCGGGGGTTGGTCCCGGGGCGTTCCCCAGGTTCAGGTGAGCGGACGGGCAGTAGTCCCACAGCCCCAATTGTACTGCGTATAACCCCAGCTCCTCATCCCACCCTACCCAGTTTACAGTCCGAAGAGGGAGAGAGAGCCAGACACCCAATCTGTGTTGTAGTGGAGATGAGTACACAGTGCCAACTACCGGAGTAGAGTGGAGCGAAAGCCACCAAGCCTGGGGCCAGGGGAAACAGTCTAATAGCAAGTGCTGTTTGAGATGTGTCTCTAGGGGTGAATGAGAGGCAAAGGGAGCTGCAGGGGGAGTGGAGAGCTGAGAGGCCTCCGGGGGTTCACAGTGGCAAAGGAGGGAGTGGGTTGGGTGTAGGTGAGGGGAGCTAAGATAGATTGGGGCCAGCCTGTTACCCACCTGGAAAGCCAGGTGAAAGAATTTGGACTTAATCCTGTAGGCAATAATGAGCCATCAGAGGTTTTGTAAGTAGGGGAGTAACATGATCAGAGCTGTGTTTAAGGAAGATTAATTAAAAATAATGTATGGTGTGTTTAATTCATTGCTAGCCCTGGGCTTTGAAGGAGACAGGAGATGAAGAAAACAAGGCCCCAGTGAACAGGCAATTCGCAAAATAATGGCTGATAAACGTATGAAAAGATGTTCAACCCCACTAGAATGCAAAGAAATGCAAATTAAAGCAACAATGAGATACCATATTTGGCCTATCAAATTAGCAGGGATTAAAAATGATAACACTCGATGTGGCGGAGGGTTTTGTGAGGCGGCCCTAGCTCGCTGTGGGGTGGGATTTGGGGCAGAGGCAGATCGCTGGGCCTTTGGAAAGGCAGTTTGACAAGAGATACGAAAAGCTTTTTAAAAGGGCACATTGTGTGACCCAGAAATCCCACTTCTAGGTATTTGTCCTAAAGAAATCATTGTGGATGTGAGTAAAAATGTATGCCCTGAATGTCTCCCCATCCCGGGTGTTATTTATAAAAGCAAATAACTGCATTGAATGGGGGAAGTGTTCAAAACTGTGACCGTGACCTCTGAGACTCAACATTAACATTTTTGAATCCTCAAAGACTGGAGGCAGAGACAAAACTGATATTTCTTTTTTAAACTGCCGTGGTAGGTTGCCCAGATCTCTTAGGAGAGCCGCTGAAATTTGTCCTGGGGGCAGACGGTGCCTTTGTTCGGCTAGGGACACACAGGCAGGACTCTTGGTCATGCAGATGTACCTCAAGTACCTATTCATTGTCCTGGGGAGGCCCTGACTCCATATGCAGACGCTGTAAGCCTCGATGTTAAGCATTCTATTTAATAATGTAAAAGGCCGGCTTCATTGTAGGTTGGCGGCATCTCCACAGAATCTCTTGTGATGTTAAATGATTTTCAGCTTGCTTTGGCCAGGCTTTGCAACGGCAAGGGGGCAGGTGGGGCGGGGGTCGATGACAGCCCTGGCATGGGAATAGAAAGGACAGAAGAAAAGAGCCATGGGTTTGAGGAGCATAGGTTCCCAGCAATGAGGCGGCAGTCTGGATTAAAGACCATGACCGCCGGCAGTGAGCCCTGGGAAAGGGCAAGAGACACTCAGAGCAAACGGGCCGCTATCAATTGTAATTCCCTGTATCAGTGTTGCTCCAAAAGGAAGTTCTGCACACCAGAGGGTTTTAGGTGGTCCATGGAGAGAAAACTGAAGACTTTCTTAGAATGAAGCTAGGGTTTAAAAAAAAAAAAAAAGGAGAGAGGGAATATTATAGAAAAGCGCTGTTAGAGTGCGTACTGGGACAGGTGCAATGTGCATGCCCTGAGTTGTGAAGGCTGTTTGCAATTAACCGGCTTGGGCAATATCACAGTGTGCTAGCAATGAGCCATCAGGAAAGTTGGTAAATTAGGACTGATGAGCTCTATCGTGTGCTGGGGAATTAAGACAAGCTATTGTCTACACGTGGAAGGAAGGGCAGAGAACTAGCTACAGAAACGCAATGGAAGGAGGAAAGAGGATGCCAGAGAGAAACAGAGAAGCCCAGAGCACTGGCCCAGGCTGCAGGTGACAAAGCACAAGGAAAAAGATGGAATCCCTGGGGCAGGAGCATTGCAAACTAAGGGAGGGTTTTAGATTTTCTCTGGGTACCCAGGTGGGCTCTCAAGATCTGGGCCATTTGGGTATTTAACTGTGACTGTGGAAGGCTGGAGAACTTAGAAATGCTCAGGTCCTAAATGCCCAGGACATCTAGCCAGATGGTTATAAGGTAGGAGATTAGGGCGTGGCCAGCCAGCTGGGCAAGTAGGTATGATCTGTCAATCACCGAGATCCAGGACACATGCGCAGAAAAACCTTTCCTAAGCCCTACACCTGGGACCAATCAGACAGCGCTATCTTCAATTCCTCTGGTGCATAATCAAGCAGGTTTTTGATAGGATGGCCTAGCTCTTGACACCAGCCTGAGGAATGGAAGCTATAAAATATGTCAGTCATTAACCTCGTGTCCACTGTGCTCTCTCTTCGCAGTGGCACTCTCTTACTCTGCAGAAAGAATTTCTTTTCCTACAATTAATTGGCCTGTACTCACTCTGCAGAGCATAGTTCTTTTCCTATCTTCAGTAAATGTAAAACATCGCTACTTTTTGCGCCTGTTTTGTCAAATTCTTTGTTCGGGACAATAAGAACCTGGAAAGAATCTCTAGAAGGAGCCCACAGAACCCCAGTAATATGTTGGCAAACATTCCAAATTCTGGTTTCAAAGTATTTCTGATGATATGGAGGAATGCCAATGAGATATCATGAAGTTGAAAAAGAAGAACACAAAAGTATAGTGTACAAGCCAAGTGTGCTGGCACATGCTTGTAATCCCAGCATTCTGAAAGGCTGAGGCAGGAGGAGTGCACGTTTAAGCCCAGCCTGGGTAATTTAGTGATTCAGTAAGACTGTGTCTCAAAATAAAAAAGTCTAGGGATGTAGCTCAGTACAAAACCCCAGAGTTCAATCTCCAGTACCAAACAAACAAAAAAACAGGGCTACAGGTATAGCTCAGTAGTAGAGTATTTGGCTCACATGTACAAGGCCCTAGGTTTAATCCCCAGTACTGCAAAAAACAAACCACCAACAATAAAAGAAACAAACAGCTATAATGCTACAGTACAATTTTATTTAAAAAAAAAAAAGAGACTGAAAGTCAGTAAGCCAATGCTTTGTCAGTGAATGTCACCAGGATGTGGAAGCCCCAAGAATAGCCATTGTCTGCCAGTCAAGAAGTCCAGCAGACAGCCATGTTGGAATCAGTGATTACTATGGCCTGGATGTTTATGTCCCCTCAAAATTCTGATGTGGGAGCCCTAATCCCAAGATGATGGTGTTGCCTGATGAGGGGTCCTGTGGGCCTTCTTTCCAGGTTCTTGGTGTCCCAAACAAAGAATTGGACAAGACACGCAGAAATAGCAGCAAGGGTGTACATTTATTGAAGATAGAAAAGAAGTATGCTTTACATGGTAACGACATTGGGCCAGTGAAAAGGCTCACAGCAGACCCTGAGGAAGAAGGGAAAGGGGTCTTTAGTATCCAAAATTTCTGGCTTGGCTTCCCTCTCATGCAAATAAGGCATTGGAACATTTGTCCTATCAAAAACTTACTTGGTATCACACCAGGTATGAACTGTCCTATCAAAAAACTTGCTTGGTTTCCTGCCAGCTGTAAATGAAGGATCAGAAACAGCATCTTTTGACTGGCTGTGCCCATATGTAAATGAAGCATTGAAAATAGCAGCTTCTGATTGCTCCTGCAAACAGCACCAGATTCAAATGAAGGATTGAGAATATCGCTTTCTGATTGGTTCTGTGTACAGTGCGCAGGGGTCATGGAGTCGTTTTGGATCCTGTGTTCTGTTCATATTCTCTCTTTTCAGGAAACCTCTCGCTCAACCTGTTAGTTGTGACCTTTTTTAAAAAATTAAGTTTACTGGTACAATTTAGGTATACATAATGACCACATTCATGATAGGGAATTTGTACCTGTACATGATATATCTTGATTCCTGTTTTTTCCCCTCTCCCCCCTTCAGCCATGACCTTTGACATATTCCACCCAGTGAACTGTTGGGTTTGCCCCAGCCCTGACCTCCTACCTCAGTGGTATTGGAGGTGGAGTCGCCAAGCAGTACTCAAATTTCATCATGAGAGCAAATGGGATTAGTGCCCTTAGAAGAGACCCCAGAGAGCTCTCTAGGCATCTTTCCACTATGTGATGATTCAACTTAAAGTCAAAGTTGGCAGTCTGCAACCCTGAAGGTGGTCCTCACAGACCTGACTACTGTATATGGCTGCCCCAATCTTGGGCTTCCAGCCTCTAGAGCTGTGAGAGATATTTGTCTGGCTTGTATACTACCTAGTCGATTTTAGTTTGGTGTAGCAGCCAAATTTACTAAGATAGGGATCAAAAAATTAGAAGTTTGCAAACCCACTTTAAACATGGCCATTCCAAGCCAGGTATGGTGGTGCACACCTGTAATCCCAGCTACACAGGAGGCTGAGGCCGGAGGATCACAAGATCCAGGTCAGCCTGGGCAATCTAGTGAGACCCTGTCTCAAAAATAAAAAGAGCTGGAGATGTAGATCAGTGGAAGAACACTCCTGAGTTCGATTCCAGTAGCAAAACAAACAAAACAGTGGCATTCTAGGACCAGAAAGAGTATGGCAAAGGCCCAAGAAGTGAGAAGGTGAATGTGCTGGGTCACAGGTGTCAGTCACAATCAGATCTCTGGGACTTATCCAGCCCTGTGGCCACTGAGTGGAGGATGAATTAGAGGGAGTTACAAGAAGAGAGCGAGCAGTCAAAAGCTGATCACAGGGCCGGTGAGATAGCTCAGTGGCATAAGCGCCTGCCTGTCAAGCGTGAGGTCCTGAGTTCGACTCCCGAACCCGCATACGGCAAAAGGGCCGGTGATATTGCTCAGCGGCACAGGCGCCTGCTGGTGCACGAGGTCCTGAGGTCGACCCATGGTCCCCACACAAAAAACAACAACAACAACAAAAACGCTGATCACAGTCCTCTGTGAGAAGTGACAGTGGGGAAAGAAAAGAGCAGAGGTTACAGGGGATACTGAGGGGGTAGGATCTGAGAGACTTGGTGACAGATTGGATGTGAGTGAGGGGATGGCCTGGAAGGGGTCTCCCCTGGGAGGGCTTGGACCTGTGGGTGGGGCAGGTGGCCTGGAGAATGAGAAAGCCTGGCTCCAGGCATAGAAGTCACCAGGCCATGCTGAGGGAAAGGCAAAAACAGCACGTGTTCTTGCAGCTTTGCTAACAGCAAGGAAGCAGGGTGTTTCCCAAAATCACCAGTGAGGACAGCCTGGGGCAGGACAACTGGCGGGCTTCCCTAGGCATGGTGGCATATACCTGTAGTCCTGGCTACTTGGGAGTCTCAAGCAGGAGGATCTCTCGAGCTCAGGAACTCACGGACAGCCTGGACAACATAAGGAGACACTTGTCTCAGAACAACAACAAACCTGGAGGCACCATTGGCTGGCCTAGACCACATACTCACCTTCGTGGCCAAGAAAGCTGGATCTTTTATGAGAGAAGGAAAAGGAGCCCAGAAAGTATGTAAACAATCACTGCAACAGATTCTCTGAACTCTTGAAAATCTGAGTGAAGGTTAACCCTAAATTTGGACTTTGGCCCATGTAACTTCACTGGGTGTGTCTACAAAGAAAAAAGGTCATTACATCAGAAGCTCAAGTTAAATATCACTGAGAGCCAGGAATGGTGGAGCACATCTGTAATTCCAGCACTCTAGGAGGCTGAGGCAGGAGGGTTGAAAGTTAGTTAGCAAGAACCTATTTCAGAAAAAAAAGGCTAAAGGGCTAGGGATGTAGCTCAGTGGGAAGGCCCTGGGTTCAACCCCCAATATCACAAAACAAACAAAAAATCCCACTAAGGCCATTCTCCTGCCTCCAAGCCACCAGTCTGTTACCTCTTCCTATTTCCAGGCCCTCAGTGTCTCTCACCTGGCATGTCCTTGCCCTGCCTCCCAGTCTGCCTCCTTCAAATGATGGTGCACACCACTGCTGCCGAGGGGACAGTCAGCCTGTGTCTGAAGCAGTGTAGTGGTGACTCTGGGTGTGGGCTCTTTCTGACTTTGAGTCCTAGTTCTGCTATGTATTACTAGCTTTGTTACCTGAGTGAGTTATTTTACTTCTGGGCTTCTGTTTCCCTGGAAACTTCAGAGGCTTGTTGTATAAATTGCATGAGTTAATATTAAGAAAGTGTTTAAAACAGGGTCTGACATGCAGTGCTACACAAGTGCTGCCAAAGATACTACTGTGTCATTTTCCATTCAAAACCCCAGGTTACCTCCACTGCCTCCCATGAGCTCACCTCCTGCAGAAAGTCTTACCTGCTTGACCCTCCCTTGCTTCCCAAGAGGCTGCACTGTACTGCAGCAACCCCGTCTGCTCATAAATGTGTGGGACAGGAGGTCAGGGACTCTGCCTGAGCCCTTGCTCCACCTCTGGCATGGAGCACAGCACCTGCACTTAAGCAAAGCCTTGGGGGATGCTGAGCGGGTGGACACCTTGCCTTTGAAAAGCTCTGTGAACTTTACAAAGTTCAATTCGTACCTGTCATCTCATGGAACGCACACCAGAAGCCACGTGTGGTGGTGCACACCTGTAGTCCCACCTACTCAGAAGGCTGAGGGAAGAGGGATTGTGAGTTTGAGGCCAGCCTGGGCAACTTGGTGATTTAGCAGACCCTCTAAGTAAAAAATAAAAAGGACTGAGAAGCTAGCTCCACACTCCCTGAGTTTAATCCCCACTGACAAAAACGAAAACAAAAACACAAAAGCACACTGCGGAGACCTGTAGGGTGGTAGGATTGCCTCCATCTCACAGATGAGGAAACTCAGGCCCTAAGAAGAGGCACAGCCAGTGTGTGGCAGAGCTGGGTTTGAGCTCGAGGCTTGTGCTGCCCGGGCAGCAGGAAGAGAGCACTGGTTACATGTTAGTGGCCTACGATTCCAATTTCAGTTTTCGCACCTGGACTCACTATATGGTTTCTGCATGCATCCTGTCCCTCTCTGGGCCTCAGTTTCCTTGCCTGTACAATGAAGAGGTTAGGCTAGAAGTCCCTGAGAGCCACTACAGCTGCAGCACTCTATCAGTGGCCATCTGATCCTGCCTTCCCACCCTTGCCCCCCACTTCCCACTGCCTGGCACCTGGGACCCACCCAAAGGAGAACAAATGACCCTGGGGATCAGGGGCATGGAGAAGTGACAGTGCTGGCTAGGTCCCAGTGAAGGCTGAACAGTTAGTGGACTCATTAGATGTTAATGAATTGCGGTTGAGCATATCGATTACCTCTCAAATCATTTCCCCCTAATTCTGTCCTCCAGTGTCTGTGGAGACCTGTCCTTCCTGGGCTCACTGCTGCCCTCAAACTCCGCAGTCAAGGGCTTCCTGGAGGGGCTGCCAGGCCCAAGGGCAGCAGGGCAGGACAAGAAGAAGCACTAAGGTATGAGCCCCCTCTTCTTGCCTGCTGCCCCTTCAAAGGGCGCCACACTTGGTTTAACACTGCTGTTCCTGTATTGTAATTTTTAATTCTTTTTTTGTCAAGAAGACTCGAATTTTAATTTTGCACTGGGCCCTGCCAATTATGTAGCATGTAGTCATGGGCTATGTAAATGACACCCACTAGAGCATACAAAATAACAGCCCTGGCTGCCAGAGCTTCTCAAGCCCGTAGAATTTTGTCTCTTGGATCGATGCCCAGAGACGGGAATATACTTGCGCAAGGTCACACAGGCCAGCCAGTGAGCAATGTGAGAACTAGAACCCCGGACGGCCTTTCATTTTTCTCTCCTATAGATTTGCTCCAGATATTAAGCCTTCCCCAAACTTTCAAGAACCAGCCCTTGAACTAGATAACTAGTTGGCAATTGATCTCACAAGTGGTTAGGGCTGGAGATCTTAGAGAAGCTTCTCCCTCCCCACTCCCGTTGGATGAAACAGACTAGTTTCCCACTGACTGATCACCTCCAGTGTCGGAAAGCTCATTACCTCTCGTGTAGACCACCCTGTAATGACAGTAACATTTAGAAAAGCTTTTTAAGAAAAATCACATGAGAAGTTACCTCCTTGTAATATTCACCCTTTCACCCTGATTATTTTTTCCTTCCTTCCTTCCTCTCTCTGTCTCTCTCTCTCTCTCTTTCTCTCTGTCTCCTGGCCCTGGAGATTGAGCTCCAGGAGTATTGACCTATATCCCCAGTCCTTTTCATGTTTTTATTTTGAGACACGGTCTCGCTCAGTTGCCCAGGCTGACCTCAAACTTGCCATCCTCCTGTTTCAGCCTCTCAAGTAGCTGGGGCGCCCTGGGCTCGTGACCTTGGGGTGCGATGTTTTGTTGTCATCACTAAATGGCTTCCCTGTGCCCAGCTTCGCCAGTGTCTCTTTTCCTGACCACCTTGACAGCTTTAACATCCGCGTTGCCTTTGGAAAACGATCCCTGCCTCCGACTGCTAGAACTCTCTTCAGGAAAGAGGAGGAGAATTTTTAAAAGGAACCTGGTAGGTGCTAAGTCAAAGCACAGAGATGTGGGATGAAGTCTCAGCAACGCTTCCCTCTGTGAGGTCCTGGCCTCGGCCTCTGGGAGCTGAGCCGGGTGCAAACCCAGCTGCCCCCACCATTCACCCCTGGAGGGACCTTGCTCCTTGTTCCACCCCCTGGGCATCCAGGTCTTGACTCTTGCTGTTGCTTTAAAAAATTTTTTTAAAAAGTGTTCAAGTAGCTGGGACTACAGATGTGTGCCACCACCCTTGGCTTGCCCCTGGTTATTTTCCTGAGGAGCACCTGGAATTAAGTCAACACCATCTTCCTCTTTTTAATTCTGTTTTTGAGACAGGGTCTTGCTGTGTAGTTCAGGCTGACCTTGAACTTACTATGTAGCCCAGGCTGGCCTCAAACTGGCAGTGATCCTCCTGCCTCAGCCTCCTGAGTGCTGGGATTACAGGCGTGCACCATCACACTGGGCTAGCACCATCTCCTCTTGACACCCCCACATTGTAGCCCAGCAGAGCAGCTTCTCTGGAGGGGGGAGGGCAATGGAGGTGATCTGTCCACCTTTAGCCCCATTAGCCTAAGGAATCGGGGTCTCCAATGGGGAGGCACAGAAAGGGGTACAACAGTTGAGAGCACTTAGCTTTCTGTGTCCCAGGCTGGGGAGCACCAAAGAATGTAGGCAGTCCCTGGCTGGGAGTCAGTACCCTTCTGATCTGAGAATCAAGGTTCACTCTGGGGATATGAGGCATCCTAGTTCCTTTGCCTCTCTGTTAAGTCTGCCAGGGCTTGCTGCAAAAATGAGTCCACAGGTAGCAATGTCTGTAATCCTAGCACTTGGGAGGCTGAGGCAGGAGGATTGCTGTGAGTTTGAGACCAGTCTGGGCAGCATAGTGAGCTCATGTCCAGCTGGATGACATAGCAAGTCCCTATCTTAGAAAAATACAAAAGAAAAAGAAAAAAAAGGCAGGAAAGAAAGAAATAAACAAAGAAGAGCCCACAAGAGGAATGGGGTCTGTGGCTTCATGATGGTTCTTAGGGTGAAGGTGTGCTTCTGCTCCCTCTCCCTCCTGACTGAAGAAGAGCCTATGGGCTGGAGTTGCAACAGGAGACCTAGAGGTCAGACACCTGGATGAACTGCCTGCCTCTGGAGCTGGAGACACATCTACACAGGTATCCGTGGAAGGCTCTCTGACCCTGGGTGCTCAAGCCTGGCTGCATGTTAGACCCATCTGGAGAGCCCCTTCAAAATGCCTATGCTCAGGCCCTATCCTCAAAGACTTGAATTTCATTGGTTAGGGATAAGGCTTGGACATCCTCATTTTAAACAGCTTCCAGGAGCTGATTTCTGTGTGCAGCTGAGGCCAAAATCCATTTATCTAGAGCAGAACTTTTCAAACTTTAATGTGAAGGTAAATCACCCCAGGGATCTTGTTCCAATGAAGATTCCAATTCCAGTGGGTCCGGGGTGGGGTCCAAGATTCCACATTCCTAACAAGCTCCCAGGGGATGTCCATGCTGCCAACCAACCCTAAACAGTACCCTGAGACTTCTTTAAGAACAGAAAACCTACAAGAATACCTCTAAGCCAGGTGTGGTGGCGCACTCCTGTAATCCTAGTGCTCTGTGAGGCTGAGGCAGGAGGATCATGAGTTCAAGGCCAGCCTGGGCAGCTTAGTGAGATCTGGTCTCAAAATTTAAAGGTGGGGGTGCTGAGGATGTAGCTCAGTATGAAGGCCGTGGGTTCAATCCTCAGTATTGGAAAAAAAAAAAAGAACGCCTCTAACCCTTGAGCTGTATAGATGAGTGGGGCCTGAAAGCTTGGAGGTGGGTTCCAAGACCTCCGGGAACACTGCAAACCTTAGTGACTGCTCATGTAGAAAAGCCTTCGCTTTGGTCCCAACCCACAGTAAGAGGGTTTCCGTGGCCGGTGCAGGAAGTTCTGTGATCAGTTCTGTGGAGCTCAGAATTTGCATGTAGAAGCCAAATTCCTCCACTTCCTGCAGCCTGGCATCCTTACCCACTGAGGCGCAGGACCTAGGCATGTGCTGGTCCACCCTCCCTCCAGGGACTCCGGCCCTCCATTGCCCTCAGGGATGAAGTGCCTTCAGCCTCCCTCAGATCCCCAATCTGTCTGCTAGGTCAGGCCTGGTGTGGTGATGGGTGGCAGAGGGCCCAGATGTCCCTGCTTTGCTCCCTTGGGCTGTCGCTGTTCCCCAAGGCCCAATTAAGCCAGTGCTTTGTCCCTGGGCAGTGGAGGCAGGCATCCCTGGCACTCTTTTGCTGCACACTCCATCTCTTCATCAGCTGTCGCCAGACAGCCCACATAATGTGGGGATTTCATGCTCAATATTCTTGATGAAAGTGGAACATCAAAACCTCAGCGGGGTTGGACACATGGAGACTAAGTGAGGCTCTCGCCAAAGGAGCTATCTCCTCAGCACTAGAAACCAACCAAGCTCCTTTGCCAAGGCTGTCCTGTATTATTGTTATTGTTTGCTTCTCTTGCTTCTAAGTAGGAATAATAAGTTACGCCTTGCTTTTGTGAATATGTGTGTGTGTGTATGTATTCCTCTGGCCGATAGTAATCTCTGCCTTTTGTTATACTGAACCTTAACTGGCACTGTGGGGAGACACCAGAACTCTAATGTGGCTGCCTGCTCCTGGCACACCGACATGAGCGTTAGGAACTTTTGCCACTCTCCCCTCTCCTGCAGCAAACTTGAACTATTAATGCCACGGGGAAGTGGCTTTCTCACAATGTCACTTTCTCTCTTCACTTTTCTTGTGGATCCAAGGAAAATCACTTTTCTGGTTTGCCAGCCCTGGGTGGTTCCCACCCACACAACACTCTAGGCCCAGGCAAAGAGAAGGGTGCACATGTCAGTTTCTCACTAATTCTGCATCTGTTTGGTCTTTCTGTCAAGTGCTGACTATGGGACAGGCCCAAAGCCGGGTCCCATGAAGGCAGAGCTTCTTAGGACACAATCCCAGGCCCCCTAGAGCTCCCTGTTTGTGGGGAAATGATCTTGTGACAATGTGATCAGCATGGTGGCAGAATGGTGGAGCAGCCACAGGGAGGGCAGCGGAGGCAAGTGAGCTGTGGGCTGCTGGGAGGATGTGACCTCAAGCCTGGATCTCACAGCTCAAGCAGTATCAGATGGGTCTCCACTTTCCAGCTGAGGGGGCAGGCGGTCTGAACTCTCAAGAAGTGGATGGCCCTGAGAGGGGAGGAATGAATTCTGCCCTACCGCTGACCTACTGTATGTCCTGGGATTATGTCACAGCCTCCATCTGTCCTAAAATGAAATGAAACATTAACCCTACCGTTTCTTTCTTCTCCTCATCCTCATCTTCCTCCTCCTCTTCTTCCTCCCTCTCTCTCTCTAATTGAACCCAGGGCTTTTGCAGTGAATTACATCCCCAGCTGTTTTCCTTTTGTTTTTTTTTTTTTTTTTTTTTTTTTTTTTTTTTGGTGGGTACCGGGGGGTCGACCTCAGGACCTCGCGCGCCAGCAGGCACCCGTGCCGCTGAGCGATATCACCGGCCCCTTTTTCGTATGTGGGATCCGGGAGTCGAACTCGGGCCCTCGCGCTTGCAAGGCAGGCGCTTAAGCCGCTGAGCCATCTCACCGGCCCTTTCCTTTTGTTTTGAGACAGATTCTCACTAAGTTGCTAAATTGTTCAGGCTGGATGGTAACTTGTGATCCTTCTGCCTCAGCCTCCCAGTGAGGGATCCCTGGGATTACAGGTGTGTGCCACAACATCTTATTCCCACCCCTTCTTGCAGCTGGGGGTGCTCACCTGCCTTCATTGGGGACTGCTGCTCTGGGAAGCAGAAATGACACAGTTCCCTGGGTGGAGGGTGCCTGTACCAGTAGCTCCGTCCTGATGCTGAGATGAGCCAGTTCTTGGGCTCAGAAAACCGCCACACTGACAGGAAGAAAGGAGTGGGAAGATAGCAGCCCTGCCTCCAAAGGCAGTCCAGGCCTGCCAGCCCCAGCTCTCGTCAGAAGTGGAAGGAGAAAGGAAGAAGCGGTGATCGTGCCAGGCAAAATGGGAGGCACTTTCACATACACGATGGCATGAATCCTTGGCGTGAGCCTGTGCAGTGGGCCTCATCATCCCTCAGTGGAACCTGGGGCACGGCAGGTTTACAGAGCGACTGTGGTTTGGTGACTAGAGTGGGGTCTCTGGTTCAGATCTTGGGGTTGGCAGCTTAGCTCCACCCTTAGGAGCTGGAGGACCTTGGACAAGTCAATTGATTCCCAGTGCCCTTGCTCTGAAGTGCAGATAATAACAGACTGACATCACCAAGGAGGAAATGAGATGGCCAGATAGAAGCAACGTGGTGGCACAGAGCAAATACTCCCAGGTCATTGTCGCTAATGGCTGAAGTCAGAGTCACTGTATAGCAGAGCTACAGTTCAAACTCAAGGCTGACTTGAAAGTCAAGGCTCCGCGCCCTTGCGCTGTCGTTTTGCTCACTGGCACCACCGTTAAGTGCCTCCCTCCCTCTCCTCTTCTCTCCGTCTGTGTCTATCTCTCAGCAGCACACAGTGGCTGCCCCCAGGAGACTCTCTCCTGCCTGGTGGACTTCCTGAGGCCAGGTGTGATAAATGCTGTCACGAAGGAGGGAATGCAGTGCTAGGGGAGCCCACCAAGAAGCAGCATTTCTGGGGGAGAAGGGAAGCTGGTAGAGAGTATCCCGGTAGTTACTGCCCAGTACCATTCTCCCCTTCTCCCCTAATAACAAAATCCCAGTTTTACCCATGATGGCAACGTCTAGGTAAAGATTGTATTTCCCAGCCTTTCTTATAACTACCTGTAACCAAATTCTGACCAATGAAATATAAAAGGAAAAAGCCTGTGGAATTGTTGGAGCTTAAAATGAAGCTGACTTGGCTAGGATGTGTGCTTGTTCTCTTTTCTGTTCTCTAGAATGGTGATGTGATTATTGGAACATCAGCAACCATCTTGATCCCTAACGGGACCTTGACAGTAAAGCTGGTGTTAAGATGTTAGAGCAGAAAGCAGGGCCTCGATGACTCCACATTACTACTGTGCCTCCTTGAACTGCCACCCTCCAGACTTTTTGCACTTAAGACTATAAATAAACCCTTGTGCATTTAAGCTAGATTCTTGGGGGGGAGTGGTCAGTTCCTTGCACTGAATTCGATTCCTATCTGACTCAGGAAATTTCACAGGGAAGGAATAATTTGCATGGGTTCCTGGGATAAGCAATTCTGGGCAGAGAAACAGCCAGTGCAAGGCAGGGAGGTTTTAAATGTGTGACACATGATAGAGTCAGCAGGGATAACCAAGGAGGCAGAACGTAGAGTGGACACCCAGCTCTCAGCTACACAGGACTCCTGGCCAAATACATCATGCAGTCACTCCACGGTGTGGTCACCTGGCCTCTTCATCAATAATTCCGGGGACTGGTAGCTTCAGGTTTTTTTTTCCATTTACCTAACACAAATTAATGCTATTTTCTGGTAGCCAGGTGCTATAGTATCCTTCGTGCAGATGAGGAAACCAAGGATTAAGGAGGTTTACTTACTGGCCTGCCCTCGGTTGCATAGCTGGTAATGGCCGAGCTGGGACTTGAATCCAGGCTGTTTATTGTCCACTTTCTTCTTCTGACACTCAAACTCCAGCATGCATGAGAATCACCAGGGGGCTCATTATGTGCAGCTTGCTATGTCTTACCCCAATGTTTCTGATTCACTGAGTGGAGCCGAGAGCTCACATTTCTAATGTAGGTACAGGGTGGGGTGGAGTGGGGTGGTTGTGCTGCTGGTTTGTAGATCTACTTGGAAAACCACAGGCTGCAGCATTAGCTGGGAACAGGGGTCTCCTTGTAGCAGGTGTGACAGTGTGGGGACAACTGTGGCTTAGCATAGGGATGCTTCATTTGGAGCTCCCAAGCTTCTGAGCCTTCTTACCTGCTGTCAGGCTAGGGCAGGTGGCACCTGAGCTGAGCCAGGCTTGGCAAGAATGCTGAGAATTCCAAGCTAGCAAGCCGCCTCCATGTTCCAGCTTAAATGCAAACAGGCACCGCCCCTAGTCCCTGGCCTGGATTTCTTTGGCTCCTTGGCTCTCACCTGCTAGAAGGGCTAATGCTGGCCCGCTGGGAAAGAGAGACAGGATGAACAATTTTGTAGGCTGGGAACAGATCTGCATCTTACTGCAAGGCTCCAACCAGATGTGAGAGATTCCGTAAGTCCCCAAGAGGTTGCTTGAGCCAAAGAACTATAGTGCAAATACTTTCCTACACATTCATGAGAGGTTTTTCTTTTTCTTTTCTTTTTTTAAAATGTTTTGTCTCTTTGTTGTGCCCTGTTGGTGTGTCAGGTTCAGGATCTAAATTCCTAAAGGGCAGAGAATAGATTTGCAGGGCTAGGGAACTGAAACTAGTGATGATTAGAGGTGTTGGGGTTGACGCTGGTGGCCACAACATATAGAGGACAGAAAAGGAGGACAAGGAAGGAAGGGTGGACAAGAAGGTGAGAGGTGGCAGCAGAGGTGAGGGAGGTGGATAGATGTGAGGCTGATGCAGGTGGACAGTGTGAATGAGCGGGAGACAGAGGCAGGGGTCCAAGGTGTCCATGTTTCCCCCCTTCTTTCCGAATCTGTCTCCCCTTCTAAAACCTTCTTTGGGACAGAGCCTGTACCTCGCTCACTTTTGTGCCCTAGCAGCTAGCACAGTGCCCTGTACACTGTGAGAGCGGAAGGGTATGCAGGGCCAGGGCAGGAGAAAGGAGGAAGGGCAAGGATGGCCCTGAGGGCTGGAAGAAGCAGTCATGTTGGAACACTCCTGGGCGGGGCAGAGGTTCCACTGAAGCACTATCCAGGCCCAACAATGGTGCTCCAAGCCTGTGGTGTGTGTGGAGTAAGTCCCCGAGTCCCCTGGAGTCTGGCCTGTCTAGTCCAGACAGGCCCAACTAGGCAGGAGCAGCAGTAGTGAGGGCCAGTTTGGGATGTGTTGGTTCGCTGAGCCGGTCTGCTGGGTGCAGGGCATTTTTCCATAATCATCTTTTGTCTGGTTGAACAGCAAAGGTGAGGGGACAGCCAGGCAGGTGGGACATAGCTTGCAGGACTGCAGAAGAAGACGGGAGGTTGCCACACTGCTTCTAGCCGGCTGCCTACTCCAGGCGGTCCTTCCTAGCGCAGCCAGCTCCTCTGTGGCCTCTGTGGTGATCCCCAGGGGCGGAGAAAATCTTCCTAGCCTGGAAGCTGGCCCCACAGGGGCTGAATCTCAGACCTCCCTGCACACTTCTTTCCCTCAGAAGCTGGGAGGTTTTTGATAAATGCCTCCAGGGTTGGCGCCTGGGGAAGGCAGGGCACTCCTGGGAAGAGCCTGCTGACATTTGACACGGGGAGAAGGATGGCCCTGTGAGACAACAGGGAGCGAGGGAGCAGGCTGGGAGTGGGGGCTGCTGCCCAATTCCCTGCAGAACAAAAAGAGATTTCTCTCTCCCTTGCACCAGCTGCTGAGTCCCCAGCCCTGGCTTGATCATTTTTCAAATTGCAATAAATTAACATTTTCTGGAGCAGGAAAACCACACAGAGAGGCCTAATTACCAAATTTGGGGATGGCTTGGAGTTCCTCTGGGCCTGCCTCCCTACCCCCTCCATCCTTGCTGGGGACCGTGGAGGACAGAGCCCCCGAGGAACAGCTTCTTCCATTTCACTCACACCTTTCCCAGAACTGGCTGGAGCCCCCTCCCAGACTGCTTCCCTCACACAGCCCTGCCTGTCACCTCCTCTTTGCTGACATTCCCTCCATCTCTCCCGCCCCACAGAATGCAGCACAGGCCTGTTTATTCCCATTTGGCAGAAGGAGAGCCAAAGAAGGATCAGGAAAGTGTGGGGGAAGAGGGGTCAAGGGACGGTGTGTGTGTGTGTGTGTGTGTATGATGTTCGGGCCTTGAAGAAGTTAGAAGTCCTGATGTCACCAACTCCCCAAACCTAAAATCAAGTTCTTTTCCCTGAGCTGCAACATGTAAGTTTAGAAAAGGGTAAAGAAACCCCAGGCTCTCTGGATCTCCACTATCCTAAGCTTCTGAGGGAAGACAATCCGGGAATTAAGTCTGCTATCTGTAAACTTTCCCTTCTTATTGATATACAAAAGTGTTCATCCATTCATAGCAATGTTGTTGCCATTCGGCGGTGTTTAGTATGTCAAACAGTGCGCTTCCCATTGCTCCCCCTCATGATCTCACTGGAGCCTTGCATACCACCTCCAGGTAGGGGTGGCAGACGTAGAAACGGAGGCCCAGCTACATGAAGTGACTTCCTCAGGGTCTCATGCAGGATTCCTACTGTGCTTTCTTCTCCCTCATGCACCCTGTCTCTGGGCCCAGCTGCCCACCATGATCCCCTCCCCCCATCCCGTCCCACTTTTTCTTTCATCCTTTCTAGACCAGGCACTCTCTGAGGGAAACGTTAGGTCAGATTCATCTCTGATTTTCTGGCACTTTGAGATTTTTCAGCAACACAAGCCACTACATCTACTTCAGAGCCCGCACAGAAAGCGAGCATGACTTTGGACATCGGAGACACCTTAGGTTGAATTCCTGTTCTGGTTCTTTCCAGCTGTTGCCCTTGAGCAAGTTACCTTCCCATTCTGAGACCTGATTTCCTTAAGACGTTTTTTTTTTTTTTTAATTTTAAAGAGAAGAAAACAAAACAAAAAAAGAACAAAATTTCAAAACAACATAATAGGAGGGTAACAATGGTTAATACATTATGTTAGTTACTCAGGGTACAAGATATCAGCATTCAGTTGTCCATACATTACTGGCATAAACCTTTCTCTTCAATGAACTAAGCAAAATTAGTAGTGTATCTATCTTAACCATCTTATATATAAATACAATTTTTTTTTCTTTTCCCTTCTTTCTTTTCCTTAAGCTTTTATAAGATAAATAATAAATGCTGTCACCTAAGGTTATGACCAATATTAAACGCAAGACTATAAGATAAAACACCTCTTAGAATATGTATATGGCACATTTTTGGTGTCCAGAAAATCTGCATTCATCAGTCCTCTCTTTGACAGTCTGACAACTTGGATGAGTGAGTGAGCAGACAGATTAATGCTATGCCATGCAGGCCGCCAGGGCCTGGCTGCCGGCTCCTCCAGGCGCACCCACCCACTAGCCCACACCTCTCCATTCCCTTCCCTGCCACTGCAGGCCCAGAGTTTACATGCTGAAATTCCCAGAAGCCAAGACTTCTAAACAACCCACCAAGTTTGGATTTATCAGCCATGCTATTAAAACAGTAATTTTCAGCTGCCTAGTGTTTCCAACTTCTGCTCTAATCCAGCGGGTAAATATTTACAGAGCCTGACACCACTCCTAGGCCACTTGCTCTGCTGCCAAACATTCATTTCCCTTGCAGCTCCACAAGTTTGATATTTTTAGGAGCAGGGGAAGGTGGAGGGGTGTGTGTGTGTGTGTGTGTGTGTGTGACTGCTGCGTGTGTGTGGGGATGGGACAGAGGCTCGGTCATTGTCGTGGTACGTTCCTGGGTAGGGAAGGACACAAGAAGAAGTAGGCCTTGGCTCTTCCTTCTGCCCAGCTTTCTCCCACTGGGAGGAGGAGGAGGTGCCCACACACTCAGTCCCCTCCCCAGCCTTCCTGGCACACATACACACAGAGGGCAGAGAAGCATCGAGGAGCACACAGGAACTGAGGACAGACGGATTTGAGGGCCTGCCTCAACTTGGCCATTTGCTAGGTAGGTGGCCCTGAGCATGTCCCTTCACCGCTCATCTGTGAGATGCAGGAAAGAATCCAGCCCCTGTACACAGTGCTTTCCTCCCCACCTCTTCCCTTTAGGGAAAAGATATGAGGGCCCCTTGCACCCATGGGGGCTCCAGCCCTATGCAACTACTGGTCACAAACACAAGGCTACCTCCTCTCTTCCTCTCACTGGGCATTCTGGTCCCCTCCACCCCCTGCCTTGTGGTGTTGAGGATGGGATGCACAGCCTTCCACATGCCGTGAGCTACAGCCTCAGCCCTTTTTGTTTTTTTGAGGCCAGGTCTCGCTAAGTTACGCAGGCTGGCCTTGAACTTGCAATCTTCCTGTCTCCTCCTCCCAAGTAGCTGGGATTACAGGCATGTGCCACCACTCCTGGCTTCTCATTGAGCATTCTTAATGAATGAAGGCTGAGTCATACTCATGTCTACAGCCGCAACAACTAGCACTTAACTAGACAAGGTATTCAATAAATCTTCAATGCGTGTGTGCATATTTGTTTAATACTTATGAATTGGTTGGAAGAGGAGAAGGAGCAAAGGGCAGTACTGGGTTTGAGCTATCCAAGATATTTCTTCATTCCCCTCACGGAAGAGAACCAAGGGAAGAGGGAAAGGAGCCATGTTTATAGTTTATGGAATGCTCCATGCAGCCCAGGACCTTGTCCGTCTTGTTCCCACTCCACTTCCAGCATTTAGAATGGTGTCATGACATTTAATGAACTCTTACTCTGTGCCAAGTAGTAAATGCTTTACATGGATTAAGTCACTTGATCCTTATACCAGCCCATGAGCTAAGTGTCCTGTTTTAGAGATGGGGGTAACTCTAACAGAGAGGTTAAGTCACTCAATCAGGATTACACGGGTAATAGAAGGCAGAACTGGCTTTTCATTGTTGTTGTTTGTTTTTGATTGTTTGTTTGTTTTCTGAGATAGTCTCTAATGTAGTCCAGGCTGCACTTGAACCTTACTATGTAGCCTAGGCTGGCCTCAAACTTACCACCCTCCTGCCTCAGCCTCCCGTGTGGTGAGATTTCAGGCGTGAACCACCACACCTAGTTTAGGACTCGGTTTTGAACCCAGGCAGTCTGGCTTCAGAACCTGTGCTCTCATCACACTGTCCTAGTTCCCTTAGTAGGTACTCAGAAGATTCATTGAATATTCTGCCTACCATGTGGGTGGCCGTAGAGGGCATACTCATATACATTATTTTATGGACTCCTCACAGTAGCCTTTCCTTGCAGGGAAGGTGTGATCATCTCCGTTATTCAGATGAAGAAACAGGCCCAGAGTTGTGAAGTAGACTGGCCTGGGTCACACAGCCAGAAAGCAGCAGACCCATTCCCACAGCTCACCCCTGCTGCCTTGCCTGGCGGGAAGCCCCGGGAAGGCAGGGGTGCTTTCTTCTCAACCCTTGGTGCACAGAGGAGAGCAAGACTTCTGAACTCAGAGATTCCAGCACTACAAGAGGTCAGGCTGGAAATGACTGTGGATAGCATCCACCCCACCCCTTCAGACTGGAGACTGGAAGCTGAGCCCAGAGAGATGAGCAGCCTGCTCAAGGCCACACAGCAACAAAACCAGTGTACCTGAGCCCATGCAGCACCCTTGCCCCCTCCCAGAGGGTCTGGGCCAGCTGGTCTGGCCGTGAACACATTTCCCCAGGGGATGGGCTTCTGTGTGCTGGAAACTGAGAAGGGTGTAACAAGGAGGAAAGAGTCCAGCAGGGAGAAAATGGGTTGCTTCGGGGGGGGGGGAAGACTTCCAAACAGATTGAGTTACAATGGAGCCCCTGTTATCAGTAATTGCAGTATCCTGAGGATGCCTGAGATGATGGCTGCGATGATGGTGATGATGATGTTCAGGAGAGGGGAAGGAGAAGGAGGAGGGGGAGGACTGGGAATCATGGCCTAGCAGGTTCCTCACTTTCCTTCTCAGACCAGGCCTTGCTTGGCCCACCCTAGAAAAGGATAGTGCAAGGGCACCCGGGGATTGTGTGCAGGCAGAGCCCCGCTGTGGGTGAGCAGTGAGGGCTGAAATTTAGCCCTGAATCCTTGCACCAAACCCCATTCCCTTCACTGGGGCTGGGTTGTCGCCAGAAGACAAGGGACCTTTTTTCTAATTGCGCAAAGACTTTATATGTGCGAGTGGTGGCCTTGACCTGAAGTTGTGGGTGTTGCTGGTGGGGTGAGGGCTGGAGGCCACAGCTCACCTTCCTACCTGGGCCAACATGCCCTTGAATCCAGCCCCAGTTACTTACTCTCTTGGAATTTGACCTTCAACTAATGGCTTTGCTTCTCCGAGCCTCAGTTTCCTTATCTGGAGAATGGGGTGGTGCTGGGAGGGTTAAAGTGAGACAGCATGGAAAACAGTGTCTGGCACAGAGCAGGTGATGAGCACAAAATGAATTCTCTCCCCCATCCTTCTCCCTCTTTGCTTGGGTACTAAATCTCTGTCTTGCTTTTGTGTAGGACCCCAAACCCTCCTGGGCCCACCCCCACCTGCCCAGGCATGGGGAGGAACTCTTAGACGGTTTCTCCTGAGCATTTGTGGCCAAGACCTCAGTGTCTGGGCCAGTAATGCCCTGGCTGTCTGTCTGGGACAGTCCCTTCGGGAGAGAAAGAGGCTTTGAGAGAGATCCCTGGGCCTTTCCTTCCTCTGTCTGCTCCCCCGCCCCAAGGCTGCTGAGAGGCTGGGGTGATGGATGGGGCCCTGCCTTCCTCTCACCACTCCTTTGATGAAAAGAAAGAAAAGTCCACCTGAGCCTCAAATCAAAAACAGGTGAATTGGCTCTAAGTCAGGCCGAGCCCTCTCTGGGGTCTGCAGGAAGGTTGGGGGCTAAGGAGAAAGGGAGAGAAACTGTGATAAATCACACTGTCAATTGGGGGTGCTACCCTCCCTCCAGCTGTGGCCCCAGAGCTGCCTCCCTCGTAGGATGGGTGTGTGCCCATAACAAGATGTGGGGAGCTGGCAACTGTCCCTGAGGACTCCTGCTCTCACCCCACCCCCACGAGTGCCTTGCTTGCGACCCTCTCTCCTTATGCTCACCAACTCCCATGCCCTGCCTGGGCCAATCACCTCCTCGTCTGTGTCCCCGCAGCCCAGTGTGCCCACAGCCAGCAGGCAGCTCCCACAGCGTGCCCCCGCCCCGCTGTACGCACCTGGGCAGGTCTTTGTCCTTCTCTGGACCTTGGCTTTCCCATTTGTACCACACAGGAGTTAGTTTCTTTTGGATGGGCCTTGCATTTGTATCTCAGGCGCAGGCAGAGCCCCGCTGTGGGTGAGCAGTGAGGGCTGAAATTTAGCCCTGAATCCTTGCACCAAACCCCATTCCCTTCACTGGGGCTGGGTTGTTGCCAGAAGACAAGGGACCTTTTTTCTAATTGCGCAAAGACTTTATATGTGCGAGTGGTGGCCTTGACCTGAAGTTGTGGGTGTTGCTGGTGGGGTGGGGGCTGGAGGCCACAGCTCACCTCCTTCCTGCCTGGGCCAACATGCCCTTGAATCCAGCCCCAGTTACTTACTCTCTTGGAATTTGTATCTCAGGCGCTGCATACCTCATCCAGCAATGCCGTTCTGCAGTGTATGTCCCCAGAGCTGCCCAGATGGTAGGGTAGTGAGCAATTACACCGGATTCCTAGGCGCGCCCACATGACGGCCCAAAGGCCATCCCAGTTCCTCCCCCAGTGCAGCACACAGACACAGGGAGGCCCCTCTGTGTCACATCAAGGGCCCCCAGCATTTTAAAGGAGGGCAGTGAAGACAGAGAAATCTGGAAAGAGCAGTGCCAGGGGCCGCTGGGATTGACAAGGTGAAGAAACAGAGGGGCTGGGAGCATCCTCGGAGCCTCTTCAGGGTAAGCTGGAGCCTGGGGACAGAACAGGAAATGTCACAGGACCAGTCGGGGCCAGACTTGGGAGCAGGCCCCAGGTCTCTGGATTCTAGATCATCTTTCACTCCCAGGAGAAGCCGCACTTGCTAAGTGAACTAAAGAGAGTTTCCGACCCAGAGCTGCCTTCACTCCTAGGTGCCAGCCCCGCCTGACTCATCCCACAGAGGCTCGTACTTGTGCTGTGGTGCGCTGGTCCCTACTGGCAAGGATGGGATCTGGGCCACAGCCCCCTAAAGACAGGCAGGGCCCAGCCCTCTCCATCCTGATATCTGGACCCCTCCAGTGCGAGAGGCTGTAGAGCAGAAAGGGCAGAGGGAGAGGACAGGAAAGGCAGAGGAGAATGGAGGAAGGTGGGGAGGCCAGAAGCTGACAGAAGCTGACAGAAGCAGGAGAAGCAGGGAGTGAGAGATGAAAGTTGATAAGGGGGAAAGGAGAGGAAAGGCTCAAAGACTCCCGGAGAAGCCTGGCCTGGCTGGGAATGGACGGCCAGCAGGTAGGAAAGAGACACTCCAAAGAGAGACAAGCTGAAGAGAAGAACAAGGGAAAGGGGTTGTTACAGGGCAGAGAAGAGGGCCCCCAGCCAGGCCCAGGGGTCTCCCCTCCCCTCGTTTCTCAGAGCTCCCCCAGGGGCAGTGGGGGAGAATTGAAAATGAAACACCTCTTCCCCGAGCCCAGGGATGTGACCCTCGGCATAAGAGGATTAAGGAGGCTTCCAAGAGGAAGTGGGGAGGGTGGCAGAAGTGGGGGAGCCGAACTCAAACTCCTGCTGCCCCCCCCCCGCCCTAAGCAGGGAGAGAGCGCGCTTCTAGGTACACCAGAGCTGTGGAGCGCCAGCGCCTCCGCGTGGCCATAGTCCGCTGCTCGCCCGCCCCATGACTGTCTGCAAAAGAGGTGGGAAGGGGCCCCAGCCGGGTCTTTGGACCCCTGGAGGGGACAGGTATGACAGGTAACCCAGAGCATTGGCCAGTGAATTTGCTGGAGACGGCCAAAGCATCAGTAAAGAGCAAAACAGTGCGCCTGAGGGCTTCTCCTCGGCCTCTTCCACCCTTTCAAGGGGAGCTCACGCGACTGGAGGCTCGTTAGCAAGTTCACCCTCCCACAATGTCCCGTCCAGCAGCAGTGGCACCGTTCAGTCCCTGCCATCCTGGCCTCTGCCTTTCATCTGGACCTCTGGGTACCTCTCCCGGGGCCTGTTTCCCTAGGGCACAGCACAGATGCGTACATGTGTGTGTGCCTGCTCGTATGGGTACATGTGTGCCTGTGTGTGTACTGTCGGGGGTGGGACTGTGGCCAGTAGGGAGCTAAGCTGGAAGACGTTTGCCAAGAAGAGTTAGGAGAGTCAGAGCAGGGTCTGTCTTCCTCCATGTCTGTCTTGGAGTGCAATTTTGAGCATACCCTTGCCTTCTCTGAGCTTCAGGCTCCCTCTCTGGAGCTAGAAGGAAATGGCCTCGATGACTTCTATGGGCCTATACATGGGTGACACTGTCATTTGATCATTCCAAAAGAGAGAGCTTGAAGAAGGGTGTACAGCGTGGGAGAGTTAGTAAGTCCTCCATTGTGATTTTGAGACATGCTTTGTGCAAACAATTCCAGGACATCCCACTGAGCCCTCAGCCCTGACTCTTCCTCCAGTGCCCTCAGCAACTCTCCGGCCCCAGATCTGTCCAGAGAGACCCGCTTAGTGGCCCTGGGGGACCTTCTGTCTTTGGAGGGGTCACAGGCAAGAGGCCAGTTCCACTCAGAGCCCAGGGCCCTGGAGGTGGGCGATGGAAAGTGCAAGGTCAGAGAGGTCTTCAGGAGCCTTAGCTTGGAAAGAGAAACCTGAGCCTGCTGGTTTCCCTAAAGAGGAGGGCAGAGGAGGGAGGAGCACAGGGTAGTGAGAGGCACCTCAAGGAGGCCTCTGGCTCAGGCAGGGGACACCTGACCCAGTGCTGGAGAAACCGTGAAAGAACAGAGTCCTGGGAGGCAGGGAGAGTCAGGCTCACTGGCTAGGGAAAGGACTTAGCAGGCAGAGGGAGCGAGCACCTTTGAACAGGCCTATCTGCTGCCTCAATTTCCTCACCTGCAAAATGGGCTGAGTACTCACATAGTAGAGCTATTGTGAGGATTAAGTGAGTTAATATACCTAGGAAGCACTTAGAACATTCCCTGGCACCTGGTGAGTAGTTTTGTTTTAGTTTGTTTGTGTTTCTGTTTTTAACTGCAGAAAATCCGGTCCCAGAGTGAGGAATCTGAAATGTTCCAGCTGGCAAGACCCTTATATCCTAAGACTTAGGGAACTGAACAGGTTCAAATTCCATTCCTCGCCTCCCTGCTTCCTGCTCTGAATACAAATGAGTACGTTTAAGCTAAGAGAGGGGAAGAGACTTGCCTAAGATCACACAGTAAATTGTGGCACAGCTTAGGTGTCTTCATTTCTGGCCTGACCCTCACTTTTTTGCCCTTGATGGGTATCCTCTGGTGCCTCTGCTTGCCAGCCCACACCCTGAATCTTAGATGGGATCCTGGTACGTGTCCTGGTAGCTGGGCCGTAGCCCCGAGATGAGGTAAGGAGCGTCCGCATCAGTTTGTTGGAGGTCTTGTATGGCAGTTAGTTTGCCTTCTCTCTCCTGTGTCCTTGGGGGCAGTTTTTCCAACTGGAAGGAATCTTAGAAGTCACTTGGTCCCCCAGCATCCCCTCCTATATGTCACCCACCATCACCAGAATCCTGATCACCTTTTTCCATCTCTGTACCCTCTGAACCCTCTCCCAACTACCCCGCCCCGACTCTGCTCCCTGTCCAGGTGTTTAACCCCCAGTTATGTAGACCATCCCTGGCCACTTGTCCCACTGCCCTGGGGGAGGGCTTTGTCTGGTTGAAAAGCTTTCTTAGCATGGTGATTGATATTGAACAAGACAACGGGGGAAACAGAGTCATCAATTCTGTGCAGCTCAGCGGCCTGCTGGCCCTCCTGCCTGGCACCACCCCACCAGGCCAGCCACTGTGCCAGGTTTGGCCTTTTTAGTTTCTGCTCTGCTGGAAGTAGCCGAGAGTCACAAGCTCGAATGCCCTGCCCCAGAGAGGGCAGGGTTTGAGGACTTGAGCAGGCCTCCAGGCCTCCAGGGAAGGAGGCTGCGGGCAGCCATACCTTAGGGCCTGAGTTACTAGAGGAGCCCCCTCCTCCTTCCAGCACTGCCCCTCCTTCCCCCGGCTCCGGCTGAGCTATTCCCTAGTGCCTGGGCTAGACCTGTTTCCAATGATTCACGTCTATGCATTCCCACTTTGCCCCTGGGAGCCAGTTCTGCACTCTTAATAGATCTTATGGTTAAGAAGTTTTTTCCTGCTACTCAGCGTTAGTGCTTAAAGTGCAGTTACACTCTGAAAATTGACCATAAAATGACACCATGGGGTCCACATTTATCCTCCAGCCACAATTCCAGACCAGCTTGGTTCAGTTTTCAGGTTGAAAAATGGCTTTGGGGGGCTTCAAACTCCACCCAACTCCTAAATCTGCCTTGGTGCTTCCTCCTCAGTGGCGCCTCCTCCCCCAGGCCAGGGAGAGGCAGGCCCTTGGCCCAGGGAGGGGCCTGCTGAGTCCAGCTCTGCTTGGACACTTCCTGTGCAAGCTGGTGGAGGTGGAGGGTGCCATGGGAGGGTGAGGGGTAGGCAGAGGTGGGGCCTGAGGCCTTGAAGGAGCCCCCTGCTGCGAGGGACCTGGCGTCAGCCCACGCTCTAGGAGGGCTCAGGACGAGGAGGAAAGAGTGCACCTCGCCAGCCCAGAGCACTGTAAGGCCTCTGGGAGACAAGGCAGGAAAGGGAGGGCTCTTGGGGGACCCTGGAGGCCCCCTGCTTATTCCTCCAGGCAAGGGTGACCCTGCATTCCATCCCTCTCATGTCTTGGGTATGCTACCCCTCAACTGTTTGGCCAGTCATTTCAGGGCTAAAGGCTGGACTCAGACTCACCCCAGTCTTGAGGTCACCCCTGCTGCAGGTCAGGCTGAAGAGGTACCTGGTGGTGTGAATGTGGGGGCCCCAGGCTTCAGGGCTGAGCATCGCGGTCCTTGACCACTTCCAAGCCGATTACCTGTAGGAGGACCCTCGTGCCTGTTTATGTGAACGAAGGAGCCTGGTTATCTGGTTCCCAAGCCCAGAGCAAATTAGAAGCAGTAAATCAGAAATGGGGCAGAGGGGCTGCTGGAAGCAGGCACACTAAAAATGTCAAGAAGTGAGAGCTGACAGCCCGATGGCAAGCAAACCAGTAAAACAGAACATGGCCCAGCCAAGTACAAGTGCTCAAGAAGGCCCGCAAGCCCGGGGCCATGCAGCGCAGGGGAGATGCCCTGAGAGGGTCACCATGGCACAGATCCACCATGGGCACTGATGAGGATGACTCCAGGCCTTAGAAGAGAAAGTGAGGCAAGAAGTATGGCTCCTTACCATTTCCATCAAAAATGAGTAATTCGAGCTGGGCGTGGCGGCATGTGCCTGTAGTCCCATCTAATGAGGGGCTGAGGAAGGAGAACTGCCTGAGCCCCGGAGTTCAAACCTAGCCCAGTCCATTTAGTGACTTTTGGAGACTCTATCTTAAAATATAAAATTTTAAAAAGGGCTGGGAGTGTACCTCAGTGGGAAGGGTTCAGTCCCCAGTGCCACAATAAAATAAAATATGAAGAATTCTTTTTTTTTTTTTTTTTTGAGATGGGATTTCCCTGTGTTGCCCAGCTGGTCTCAAATTTCTTTTCTTTTCTTTTTTTTTTTTTTTTTTTTTTTTTGGTCTCAAATTTCTGAGCTCGAGTGATCCTCCTCCCTCAGCCTCCCAAGTAGCAGAACTACAGGGGTGCGCCACCACAGTCAGCTAACTTTTTTTTAAGTAAGCACTCATGGGACTAAAACCACAGCTCTCAAACCAATTCCAGAGTGCCTCATTCCTCAAGCCCTGCTAAGGCTGAAGTGGGCCGGTCCCCCGCCCCACTAAGAGGGCCCTGCCTCTGGCTTTAGAGCCAGTTTGGAGTCAAAGTGCAGCCCTACTACTTCCTTCCTAGGATCCAAGACGAGACAATGTACCACTCGGAACCTCAGCTGTTTCCTCTGTAGTATGTTGCTGAGAACACCTGCCTGGAGGGACTGGGAGGAAGTAGGGGTGAGCAAAGACTGTATGCCTGGCCCCTACAGGGGCTCTGTCCTTCCCCTTTGAGGTCTCCTGGTGCAAGAGCCCTGGCTCAGCCTGTCTGTCCCTACTCTACCCTATGGTAGGACCTCCTTTTCTGTGGGGACAATGGAGCTGAGAGGTGGTTGTAGTTTGGGTAGGGCTGGTGTATGCCAGGAACTGGAGGGAGAGGAAACCAGGACCCGGGAAGAAGGGGTTAGGGGCCCAAGTGGGGGGGAAGCCAGGAAGCCCCCTTTGCCTCTGTCTCTGCATCCTGCCTATATCCTCACCTTTCTGAGTAGCTCCCCTAGCCCTGGTGCTGCCAGTCAAGGGCACCTGGCACTCAAGCCAGGAAGGGTGAGGAGGGGCCTACCCTTGGAGGACCAGGTGCCAACAAATGTCATGAGAAAAGCACCTTCAGTACAAGCAAGGCTGGCCACAGCAGTGCGGATGAGGCCTAGCCAGTGTCTTCAGGGAGGTGGGCATGCCTGGCACCTGCTGGCATCGGCACTGGTATTCCAGGGACATGGGGAACAAGATTGCTCTTGTAAATTCCCTGCCTTGTCTTTGATGAACACCCTCCCTCTGTGCCACTTGGTGGGGCCTCGAAAGCCTAGAAGGCTTGGGTAGGCTGAGGGTGTGAGAGACACACCTAGTTCTATCTCATCCTAGAAAGGCGACATTCAAGGGACAGTGGAAAGAGCACTAGTGGTTTTGTTCGCTTTTCAGTTTCTTGAGACAGGGTCTCACCATGTAGTCCAAACTGGCCTCCAACTTGCTATATATCCCAGGCTGGCCTCCAACTCACAGGCTTCCTGAGTCATTCTCCCTAGTGCTAGGATTACAGGTGTGTGCCACCACGCCCTATGAGAAATCTAGATTTATAATGAATGAAGTCAAGTCTGATCCCAAACCTACACAAGTACCATCTTCTGAGTTTCACTTCCCCTAAAGAGCATGGGCCTTGAGGACACACAGGTCCAGGTTCAAATCCCAACTTCACCATTTAATCTATGGCTCTGGGCAGGTCACTTTTCTTTCATAAACCTCAGTTTCTCCTACTTCGTGGGACTGCTGAAGAGGACATGGGAGTGAAAGAACTTAGCCTGGTGCCTGGGGTGTGGCACGTACCTGATAATGGTGTGTGTCTATAGACAGACCACTGCCTGGAGTGCTACACCTGGACCAGCCCACGGACTCCTTACAGCAACCCTGCGAGGCAGGTCTTGTTATTATCATCTTCATTTGAAGGACAGGGACACTGAGGTTCTGAGGGTATAACTGATTTCCTTTATGTCCCATAGCTAAGAAGCAGCAGAAGCAGGATTCAAACCCAGGCATCACGACCCCAAAGTTTTTTTGTTTGTTTGTTTGTTTGTTTACCAACTATTCCATGAGGAGGACTTATTAGGCAAATGGATGCCAAAGTGTTTTGTTAACTCAACACTGCTGTTCAGTGTGTGTGGGGGGGTGTTCTTATTTGTAAATCATGTCAGCATACAGTCCTCTGAGACACACTGGGCACAGAGCTGCTGAGGAGGACAATTTGGGTGTCCTGAGGGCCCAGACCAGGCCTCGCAGGCTTCCTGTTTCCTGTGTACAGCATCTGACCACCCATGTTCCTTTGGGCCTGGGCCTTAAGGAGCTTCTGGTCTGGCACCTGCCCGGGACCCCAGCCTGTGGAGAGTGGCTCCCTGCAGCTGCCAGAAAGGGGACATCAAAGAGGCAACACATGGGTAAGGCAGCTCCCTGCTTTGTTTTTGGAGCATGTGGGTTTCGTGGCACAGGTGCAAGCATACCAAGACAGAGACTTTGGCAAGTGGGCTGGCCAAGGGACTGGTGAGGAGCAGTGAGGAAAGGGGAAGGTGACAGAAAAATGTGACGAGCCCCGAGTCCTGGAGGGAAAGAGGGAGGGGAAGAAGGGAGGGAGGAAAAAGTTGTATTGGTGTGGGTGGCTGGGAGGGCCTGTTCCCTGTGTTACACTGCTAGGCTTCTGGAGCAAGGCCCTGGAAGGGCTGGATGCTTAGCATCAGGCTGCCAAAAGGTTGTGAGCCACCATCGCTTGGTGTTTCTTTTATTCATTCGTGCATGCATGCATGCGTTCCCTGTGTTAGGCACTAGGAAGGTAGGGATAATAGGACAGACAAAGTCTCCACCTCCGTGGAGCTGATATGTACTCCTACACTCACTCTCTGGCAGAGGCCTTGCTGTTCTTTCCAGAATCTTTCTGAACAGTCAGAAGGGGAATGAGTGTTCAAACTGACACTGCCTGACACAGAATGCAGCCTCTGCCCCTCCCAGGTATGATTCTCTCAGTGGGCACACAGTGGGCCTGTTAGCTGAGCACCTTTCTCAGCCATTCTGAAAGGAAAGGAGCAAGCTCATAAACTCAGATAGGTGGTGTGAACACAGGACTTTGTCACTAGTTGACTTCTAGAAGGTTTCCTGGTAGAATGGTGGAAGAAGTTAGAGTTAAGGGGGAGTGGACTGGGAAAGAACCCCCCCCCAACTTTGACATTCTTGGGCTTCCTGCGTATACTTATGCACAGATATATGAAATACTACACACACACAGAAACACATGGTCAAGGGCACCAATAGCTAGAGACAGCTTGAGGAAGAAAGTCCACATGAAACAAAAGAAGGGGGTTGTGTTAGTCAGGTTTTTGTTGCTGTGATTACCTACCTGACATAAATAAGTTAAAGGAGAAGAGGTTTATTTTGGCTCACAGTTTCAGTCCATGGTCAGCCAGGTCGACATGGTCAGCCAGGTCGAAGGCAGAGATATCATGGCAAAGGAAAGCTGCTTGCTTCATGGCAGTCAGGAAGCAGGGAGAAAGGAAAAGAGCTAGAGAGAGGTGAAGGGGCCAGGGATAAGAATATACCCTTTTAGGTCACAACCCCAGTGACCTACTTCGACTGGGTCCCACCTCCTAATAGCACATTATAGCACCCCCATGTTCTAATCACCTTCCAACATCCCCACCTCTGAACACATGAGACTTTTGGGAAACATTTTTGATCCAAACCATAACAGGGGTATATAGGGCTGAGCTGAGACGTGGACACGAGGCCAGGGTGATAGAATGCAGCAAGTATAGACTCCAGGGCCCAGAGGAAGCTGGCTACCCCACAGCGGCCTCCACCCAAGCTGAGGCGCTGCCCACAGACACCTCATGGAAAAGTGTTCCAGAGAGCATGAGTACCTTGGGTGGGTAAGAAGCATTGTGATTTTATTTTTATTTTTAATTTTTATTTATTTATTTATTTATTGGTGGGTACCGGGAGTTGAACTCAGGACCTCGCGCTTACCAGGCAGGCACTTATGCTGCTGAGCTATCTCACCGGCCCAGCATTGTGATTTTAAAAAAAGAATCTGTGTTAAATAAATATGAGAAACGGCAAGTGAACCCCAATGTAATGTTTTGTTTTTTTACTGTGGGACTTTTCAGAACCTTCAGTAAGCTAACATACATGCAAATGGCTGAAGAGTGTGTGTTCATCTGTAGCATTCTATCTTGTCTCCCATACTGATTTGACTACAAAGGCCTTTCACCACAGAATGTCTCTAGGTAAATGTTCATTTTGGGGAACATGGCCTTGAGTTTTCTGAGCTCAGCCTTCGTCATTCACCCTCATATATTGGCACCTTCTTGTCCAGTTTCTAAAGTCCCAATGTAGAGGGCTGTTGGGGGTCATAGACCTTGCCACACCTGGCTCTGCAGCCTGTCCTTCTCCCCTCCCCACCCTACTTTCCCCATGTTTGCAAAATTCCTTGGCGAGTGGTCAGAGAATATCCACCTAATTTGCCCTCAGACCTGCCCACTCAGGCCCTCCCCTTGGATCCCCTACCCTAAGATGGGTTAGCCGAGGTACCAACAAGCGGGCCCATTCCAGGGCTCATTCTAAGGCCCAGGGGCCTGTGCTGATCCGCATGAAGGGATTCCTGCTCATTACCACCCTAACTCATTAGAGCAGCACCAGGCCCAGGAGGATGAAGGGTGAGAGCTCAGCAAATTAATGAACGACCAAATTAAACATGTTCCCTTAGCCAGCAAGCTGTTCTAGTTGATCAGCTGAGGACTGAGGATTCGAAAGTGGGAAGTCCCTGCCTCATGAGCCAGGGACTCTTTCCTGTTCCTTAAGGCAGCTTGTCTGAAATAGGGTTTCCAAATTTAGCAAATAAAAACACAGGACACCCACTTACAATCTGCATTTTCAGATACACAGTCATTTTTTTAGTACAAGTATAGTTCTTGCAATATTTGGGACATACTTATACTAAAAAATAATTCATTGCTTATCTCAAATTAAAAAAAAATTGTGATGCTGGGGATGGAACCTAGGGCCTTATATATGCTAGGCAAATGCTCTACCTCTGAGCTGCTACACCAGCCCCTAGCCCTTTTTTTTTTTTTTTTTTTTTTTGAGACAAGGCCTTATTAAATTGCACAGTCTGCCCTTGAATTTGCAGTCCTCCTGTCTCAGCCTCCAGAGTAGCTGGATTACAGGCATGTGCCACTACGACTGGCTCAAAATCGTCTTTAACTGGACACCCTGTATTGTATCTGGGAGCCCTAGTCTGAAGGGTCCTGGAGTGCTGAGAGCTGGGGTACAGACCCAGGCTGGAACAGGGACAGGACCTCAAGTTCAAGGACTAAGAAAACTACTCCTCCCGTGCAAAGAGCTAATTATCTTTTACCTCTGAATCCCTTGTGCCCTGGAACAGACTTTGAGGAGATACTGAGATGTTAGCAAAAAGGGCTCTGCCAGGACTGGGAGGCGGGAGACCCAAGGGCAAGTCCCAACACTGCTCCTGGCTCACTGACATTGGGACAGTCCCTCCAGAGAAAGATGTGAAAGCCCTGATAGTTCTGGACCCGCCAGTTCCTACTGGAAATGCCTCTGCATGGCCGAAGGGACTATGCCCATCCCACCCCCCAGCCTCAGTGACACTAATGCTGAGAATAGCAAGGCATGTGGCATTTGCTCCAGGGCATGGAAAGTGTGTCTGCTGCTCACCTTTCCCTACGGAGGAGTAATCATAACATTACCCTACAAGCACGGGAGCAGGGTGGGCCCACTTTGCAGAGGGGGAAAACAAAGGCCTTCAAGGTTCCTAGCTGAGTCAAAGCTGGAACTTGGACTCCCTTCAGGAATCACATCCCTCCTTCCTTGCTAGCTTGGGTGGATCCAGACCGGGGCAGCAGCCCTGCCCCATGTGGGCGCCTCTGTTGTCAGTGATATCACCAGAAAGGCAGCTTGAAAGGAGCAACCAGCTGCTCCCTGCACCCCCCTCCTGGGTGGGCAGAGTTTAAAGTTAGACATATTGTCAGGCCAGATGTGGATTTGGGTTCTAATTCTCTTTTCTTTTTTCCCCCTGAGGTCTTTAGGATTTATTCTTTAAATCTTTCTTTTTGCTTCCTGAGGAAGGGAAACACATGGACTTGGGCAGATGGGGCTCCTCTGTTCGTTTCCAGCTGCCACAGCCAGGCTCCCCAGGCCCAGACCCAGCTCCAGACCCACCCCCAGCCTGATCCAGCCCATGGGGTTTTCCAGCAGTGCCAACACTGTCCCCCACACCAAGCACAGTCAGGGGTTGCTCCTGGGCTGCAACCAGAGCCTCCTGTGAGAGAAAGCAGAACTTCCCTCTGAGGGTCAGGGCCCTCCTTTCTGTTGTTTAAGGAACACCGTCCTTCACCCACCTCCATCTTCCCTAACAGAACACCCACAGGAGCAAGTTCTCGCTAGTGACTGACTCACTGGCCACAACTGGAAAACACAAATAATAATCACATCTTGTTTCTGCATGTTAGGGCTGAATGGGACTTACTTGATGGAGCATTTAGTCCAACTTCCTTTCTATGACAAATGAAGAAACTGAGGCCCAGGGAGATAAGGGACTTTTAACTTGTGTGTTCAATTCCTGCCAAGTGCCGTGTAAAGTCAGTGAGCAAGGCCTGATGAGAGCTGTTTGACAGACGAAGAAACTGAGAGTTATCAAGGATAACCAACTGTCCAAGGCCGTGCAGCAGGGAAGGGCCTGAATCAAGATTTGAACTCTGGGATCTGTGACTCAAAAGCACATGTTCTTGCCACCACCAGGTCACTGTCTCTGTGTCTACCAAGGTATGCTGGGAAGGGCCCCGAAGGAGTGATGCTCTGTTCTGGCCTGCAGGACAGGGCACCTCTGAGAGCCAGCTGGTGGTTACAGTGGAAGCCTTCCTTACTTCACTCACAAAATTTTCCTCCCCAGTCCTACTTTCCCCAGGCCAGGAAGTTCTTCCTGAAGCCTGACCCCATTCCCCAGCACTGTGGCCTGTTGTCCTTGCCCTCCGCAAGGCTCTGACAACCCCTGTGATTTGCAAAGCACTATCACTTAGGTGAAATCACTGGGTCACGCAGTGGGTGACTGGCAGTATCCCTGTTTAACACTTGAAGAAACTGAGGCTCAGTGGGGTTACTCACGCAGGGCCTTGAATCCAAGTCATCTGATTGATTCTGTTTCCTGGGCTCTCTTTTCATCTCATTTCCAACAGCTGAACTATGGTGCCCATTGGAATTCAAGGCATGAAGATAGCAGGCGGTGTTTGTCCAAAAGCCCCTTCCTTGGTACTAGTCCCCCACATGTGCTCCTCAGCTTTGCCTTCCCTGCAGATCTGTCCTCACTGTCACACCCTGTCCCATCTCTAGGTTAGGAGGGGAATCACTTTGAGCACTGAGCCAATCTCCCACTGACTGAGGCCCGTACCAAAGTGCTCCTGCCCCCTTCCACCCTGGGACCCTGGGATGATGTCTGGTAGCCCTGGGATTGATCGATCCTCTTATCTAACCTAGTCCCTCTTAGTTTCCAAATGTCCTCATGTAGGCTGAGAGGGGAGCTCGAGTGGGAATATTCACCCTTCTACTATCATTGGTGGATTGGGGGGCAGGCAGATCCAGAGAGGGAGGGGGAGAGACAAAGCAAAAGGGGAGCAAGGGGGTGGGGGAGGACGAGGAGGGAAAGGAAGAAGAAGAAAGAGACAGAGATCAAGGATATCAACAGAGAAGGAAGCAAAAGGCAGATATAGTTCAGGAAGGCCAACTCAGCTGATGTGACAGGCAGGTAAGCTTCCCGGAGCACAGGGGCCCCTTGTTGCACCACTAGCACCCAGTGCCTGGAATATGCCAGGTGCCCAGCTCATGCTTGCTCATTTGTATTTTTTGTTTTGTTTTTTCAGATGGGGTCTTGCTCCATAATTCAGGCTCACCTTGAACTCATTGTGTAGCCCAGGCTGGCCTTGAACTCATGGCAGCCCGTCTGCCTTGGCCTCCTGAGTGCTGGGTTTACAGGCGTGCATCACCACACCTGGCATATGCTTGCTCATTTGAAGGAATATATGAAAGACCATGTGACCTCACCAGCTGCTCCTACCCCAACCTGGCTTCCTCTGGCCCCAGTCCACACAAAGGAGCCACACATTCTGCATCTGGTGCCTGGCATGGCTTATCTTGTGTAGTCAACTCTTGTCCTGTGTATTTATGTCATAGGTTCCTAACCCTCAAACAACCTAGCCCCAGAGGCCCAGAGCCAGGAAGCAACTTGCCTGCTGTCACTCAGCCTAGCTGGAAGGAGCAGGTAGGAATCCAGTCCAGCCTGGGATTCAGGACACTGCATCTTCAGATCTCTCCGGGGAGCCCATGGGCCACTGGGCGGTGGTGAGGTCAGAGAGTTTTGTTCTGCAGAAGAGACGACAACTTCCTGTCCTCACTGTCTGGTGAGCAGCCCTAGCCAGCTGGGGGTCTGTCTTCCAAGGTGGGAGTACAGGGAAGATGGTACCTAGGTACTTCTCCTGAGTGGACTGGCGGTGAGGACCCAGGAATGGAGGTCTTCAGGACAGGGACTCCGGCCCAATCTCTCTACCCATTCACCCTACCTCCTTCTAGAAGCAGGGGTTCCCAGTCCTCTACAGCATTGAAGCCTTGAACTTGGGCTCTGATAAACCTGGATCTTCCACCTCCTGGCTGCAATTTCCTTTGCCTCTCCCAACCTCAGTTTCCTCACTTCCTACCTCATGTGATAGCACGCACATGTCTGGTGCACACCGAATTGTCAACAAATTTGAGTAACTGTAGTGCCTCTTTCCCCATCCAGCTGACCCCACCTTTTCTCATCTCAGCACTTCTTGCATGGTCCTGGAGTACCCTGCAACTCCCTCCAACTACCCAAGGGGCAAGATTTTGTCCCAACTCCTCCAGGTCCTCATGTACTTCCAGCGTGACCTTGGGCAACCTGCCTCACTTCACTTTCTTCATCCTTTCACGGCTTCATGGCACCTTCAGATATGTCAAGAGATCACTGGCCCCTTCCAGTTTTTTTTTTTTTTTTTTTTTTTAATGTGGGTACGGGAAGTCCAACTCAGGACCTCGCACTTGCCAGCAGGCGCTTATGCTGCTGAGCTATCTCACCGGCCCCTCCTTCCAGTTTTAATACTGCATTTCTAGAAACCATCTTCTTGTGTTGGGTTAGATCAGTCTAGAATCTAGCCTAGATCCTCGTGTGTGTGTTTGTGTGTGTGTGAGAGAGAGAGGTGTGGAGGGGAACCTCCTCATTACAGGCCAGTTTCTCTCACCCAGAACAAGGAACCTGTGGTTCCTGGGGCCCTACCTGCCTGTCACCAATGGTCTGAGGAGCTTGTTTCCTGGGCCGTACAAGGCCCACCTGCAGTCCACCAGCACTGCGTCCCCCTGGCCCCTCCTCCCAGCCCCTAGGCCCTGCTCCCATCTCTTCTCCCTCAATGTTTTGGGTAAGGGCCTTTCCTAGCCCCCAGTGCCCCACCACACACGCATAGCCAGCTCACCTCTCCTTCCTTTCCAAGACAAATCCCTGATCACTCATTCCTCCTCCCAAAGCCCTTGGTCCCTGTACCTGACTGGCTGTGTGATCCTGAGAGCACGTTTCTTCTCTCTCTCTCTGCCTCCCGAGAGCCATCTGAGAAATGAGGGTAATCGCACCTCCTACCTGCCGGCATGGCTCCAGCCTCTACTGCAGGCCCCAGTGATGAGGAGAAATGGGCTACACAGGTGGGTGCCAGGGTAGCCAGTGCCATGTGATTGCAGAGTCCTGGCAGGGACTTGGAATCAAGAGAAGTGATTCATCCTTGGGCCTCAGTGTCCCCTCCACAGGATCCCCACCAATGGGCTTTACCAGGATGACAGTGGGCTCCCCCTGGCCTTCTCAACTATCTACATGGGGGTAAAATGGGGGCATCTCTATGTGAGTCCCCCATCCTTGGTCTGTCCCCAACAGTAAATTTGCAAATAAAATTGTTTCTGAGGGAGCCCCTGGGGCTCAGGCCTGGGACAGGGCCAGGGCCTGTGGCCAGCCAGGTGGCTTCCATTAGGTGCTGGCCACCCCGGGACAGCATAGCTGCTAATCCCAAGGTTTATGGGGCAGCCCTATTCACCAAAGCACAAGGGTGCAAAAAGCAAAAATGAAATTTCCAAGTCCCGTATAGTTTTTCCTTGATCTGTATACTGTTTCCTCTTCCTGGGCTCTCTTTTCATCCCTTGTTTCTAAATCTCACAGTGCTTTCCTCTGTTCTGGGCCAGCCCTCTGAACTCTCTGTCTCTGGTCTCCTTCTCCAGCCTCCCGTGCCTCAGGCTTTCTCTCTCTCCTCCCGGCTGCCTTCACAGATACGGAGCTTTGGGTGCTACAGCTTAGAACTCCTTTCTTGTTGTTGCATTCTTGCTCCTGGCCCCTTCTTGCCTTGCTTGGAGTAATTCATTCTCCTTCTCCCGTACTTCGTTCCTCCCTTTCTCCCTTCCTTCCTTTCTTTCTCCATACTGGGAATTGAACCCAGAGCTTTCATACTGAGCTACATTCCCCCAGCCCTTTTAGATGTCTCTTTATTCCTTCTTTCTTTTCTCCCCTTGCTAAGCTGCCTCTCTCTGGGGCAGCAGCAGGGCCGAGACAGGCAATATGGGGAGCAAATGTGGGATGCCACGCTCCCCCACCCCCATGAGGTTCACGGCAGTCTGGAGGGGGCAGGCAGGCGGGTGGGCAGCATGAGCCCTCCCAGACTAGGCCTGCCAAGCACAGCATCCTTAGCCTGTCCAGCTGCACAGGCTTCAGCCCGGGGTTTTGAATGACAACAGGAAAGAAAGTAAAACATATAAAAGAGAAAAAGCATAGCCACCCAGAGACTGAACACAAGCAGAGCACAGAACGAGGGGCCTGCAGCTGCCTGGGCTTAGATGGCACTGGGTGGATAGGGATGCACCCATGGGAGGGAAGACCCTAATATTGGGAACCTACTTCTGAAACAGTTTATAAAACAGTTAATTTTGTGTAAATCTGAGTTCTTTGCCTCTTGAAATTGAAGAATAAATTTGAGAACAAAAGGAGGAATTTATAAGAGTATTTATTAAAAAAAATAATAATAAAGCTCTTGGTGGATATTAAAAATGTCTATATAGTATATGATTTCATTTACATAAAATTCTGCTCTGTGGTACTGGGGATTGAATTCAGGACCTTCACACTGAGCTACATCCCCAGGGTTGTTTTTTCTTTTTTTAATTTGGAGACAGGATCTCACTACTGAATTGACCAGACTGGCCTCCAACTTGTGATATTTCTGCCTCAGCCTCCCTAGGAGCTGGGATTATAGATGTGTGTCACCACACCAGCATAGGATATTGAAGTGGTACCCCAAACCTCACCCCAGGACCCATCTTGAGACCAAGTAATGCCCATGTCAGCCAGCTTGATATGCAGCTAACAGACTTCGAACCCCAAAGTGACTAGTACTTCATACCGAAATGGAATTTCCTTCCCTGTGGCAACACAGCAGGCACTGGCAAAGGAGCTCCAGAGTGATAGAACACAGGTCCTCTCCTGCCCTGCCATTGTTCCCTGACACAGCACCATGTTGCCGCAGAGTACCCGTAGGCTGTCATCTCCTCTTATTATTATGCCAGCCTTACATAAAAGGAAAAAGTAAGGCCAGAGAAGGATAGTAATTTGCTGAAGGACACACAGCCCTGCAGCTCCCTGCCACCCCCACACAGAGCTTCTAGCCTTGGTGACACAGGACAGACCCTCTGAGGGAGAGAGAAGCAAGGAGAAAAATCCAGCAATACCCTTGGGGAAGAGAAGCCGTGAAAGGAGCTTGGAGATAAGCATCAAGATGAAGATTTGGGGCCTTGGGCGAGAGAAGACTGTGGCACGCCCTCACCCAGAGCCCCTGGGAGCCCATTTGAATGACACCTCTAGAGCACAGAGAGAATATGCTAGACCTCCTGCCCAGAGCCTCCTATCCAGGTTCAAGGTAAGGCCTTCCCTGACCCATTCCTTCCAAAGCTACCATTCTGCTCACCACATACTGCCTTCACTTCCTGCCAGATTAGGGCAACAACTGCCCCCTGGTCTCCCTGTTTCCTCCTGTGCCCCCATGGTTAGTTGTCCATGCAGCAGCCAGAAGGGCCCTCCTAGTGTGTTAACGATATTGGGGCACACCCTGCTCGAAAACTCCAGTGGTTTCTTCTGCCCTTAGAAGACAGCTTGTGCTTCTTTCCCCTCAGGTGCCCTATAGTCTGGCTCCCCAGCCCCCACTGCAGCACCCCCCCGCCTCCCGCTCCCCCCCACCTCCTTGGCCTCCCCAACTCCTCTTCCTAGTCTAAGGCCCACCAGTCTGCCAAGCTCAGTGAAATGGATGGTACAGCTGTACCCATACCCTGCCAGTTAGCTGGCATTTCCCTCACAGTCCAGGAGAGGGGAGGAAGGAGTGTTTTGGTGTAATGGCAGGGAACTTAGGAAATGGGGAAGATCTGAATGAAGAAAAGCTGGGTAAGTTAGTAGTAAGCCTTGATCCAGCAGGAAGGAGCACAAGATGTGCATCTGAAGGAAAGTCACCAATGGGGTCAGCACCTGCACCCTCAGGCTATTTACAGCCATTTTCTCCTTCCAGGTTCAGCATCATGGTGTTCTGCTATTTCCATTTCACAGATGGAGAAACTGAGGCTTTGAGAGAAATGACATGAATTGGCCCAATTGCCCTAGGTCACATGGCTGAGGCTGGCTGCCACAGGCACAGGCCTGTGGGGCTCTTTTCAGGCCTGGGGCTCCGCCCCGAGCTGCTTTGGAACCATCAATTACTGAATTGAAGCAATTGAGGGGCCAGGCAGCAGGCTAGCACCCCTCCTGTCCTGCTGGCTGAGGCGTTTAGTCATTTACACTTTGAAGGCTGCCTATTCTCACCAGCCCCTTCCTTGCCTGCACATTTGCATTTGGAGCCTTTCATCTGATCTCTCGGAATTAAAGGCTTTGTCTCCTATTAAAAGAATTCCAGGCCAGAGGAGCCAGGAGGGGGCCAGGAGCAGGGCTCTGGTCCTAAAAGCCTTCCTTCCCACTGTGCTGGCTGGCCTCGAACCGGTGCGAACCCTGCACAGGAGGGAGGCATGCAGGCCAGAAGGCCTGGGTTGAACGCAAAAAATGAAGACTGTCCCAGGGCCCTGTTTTGGACTGTAATCCTGCCATCTTCCTGGGCCACCCAGGGCTAGCCTCCCAGGGGCCTGAGACTGCCACTGGAAGGAGCACACACACTATGGCCTAGTCCAGGCAGCCTTCGAATAAATCCCAGCTCTGACTCTCATTAGCTGTGTGCTCTTAGGCAGCTCGACTCGCTGCTCTGAGCCTCAGTTTCCTCAGCTACAGTGTGGAGGTGAGGGGATCCATCAAGGTGAGTCCTACCTGCACAGGGCAGAGGAAAGAGTTTGTTTAAGAGTCAGGGAAAGGGAAGAGTCAGGGGAAGAAAATCAAATTCCAGATGTGTCCCTCTATCCCCTTGGGCAAGAGCTTTCTCCTATGTGGGCCTCAGACTCCCCCTTGTAAAATGAGTTGTTGGGTTTTGAGGGCTCACCTGGGATAATATCACTCTGGGATATTATGGAATGCTGAGGCTCCAGAGTCTTTTCAGCCAGCCCCCTCCCCCTTGCCCTCACCCCAGCCTGGACTTGGTCCCCTGACTGATCCTTGTCCCCATTCCCTTATGCCACCCTGGCTGCAACATTAGACTCACTTAGGGAGATTTACAAAAATACCAATGTCAAACCTCAGAGATGCTGGCTTAATTATTTGGGGTGGGGCCCAGGGCCAAGTCTTTCAAAGCTCCCTGGGTGAAAAGCTAGTGTGCAATCTGGGCTGAGAAGCCAGGCTCTGGCCCTGGACTGTCTCCCGCCTTGGATGCAGGCTCATCGAGGGTAGTGACTGGGAGCTGGGCCACAGCCCAGCCAGCTTGCCTCAGTGGTGCCTATGGGCAAGGTACTTGCCTTCTTCGTGCAGTAGTGATTTCCTATTTAGAAGGTGGGGGGTTAAAGGAGACAGCGCGTGTAAAGCACTCAGATCTTTAGAGCAGCGCAGGTCACAGAGGCTGTGCTCACCAAGGCCTGCCTCTGTGGTCGAATTCTTGACTAGGGGTTGACAATGTCCATTTTCTGTCACAAGACTCCTCACCACAGCTCTTAGAGGGAAGGAGGTTAATGAGGCTGATTTCACACTTGGGAAAGTGATGTGGCCAAGGTCATGCAGTTATTAAGATCCTTAAAATCATTCTAGCACAGTGGGAGGTGGCATAATCTTTAGGTGTGCAGTCTCTAGAGCCAGCCTGCTTTTGGTTCAAATTCTGGGCCCATCACTTATCAGCTGTGTGAACTTTTCTGTTCCTCAGTTTTCTCGTCTTTAGAATGGGGACAATAATAGTACTGGCCTTATGGGCACTCATTAAGCTGGTTTTTCTTCCCTGGACCAATCCACCTCCTATACCAGCTGCTCCATGTATGTCAGGAAGCTGAAGCCCAGAGAGGGTTAGAGGCTCACCCACAGTCACACAGAGAATCAGAGGCCGAGCCTGGTCAAAATCCAGGTTTCCCAGGCACCCCCTGCCAAAGGCCCCACACTACCACATGTTCCTATAACTTATAGAGTCTTCATCATTCACAAATTACATTCAGAACTGGTATGGTCAGGTCATTGGCAATTTTCTGCCCCTCAGTGTTCGTGGAGAAAAGCAGAAAAGGAATTCTCATCCTTTCTCAAGCTCTCTGAGTTCCCTTGTTTTCCCTCCTTGCACTTTCAAACTGGCTCTCACTTGCTCTGTTGCCTCCTCTCTCCTCCCATTTTCTCTCTCTTCATTTCCCTCTGGTAACTCAAAACCACCTGAATGGATTTAAATAAACCACTCCTCATATAGTCCCCTTCAAGTGGGAAAGGATGGAAAGTTCATCCTGAAGGAGAATTCCTCTGCGGGTTATGGTAAACACGGATGGCTGGGGTGCAGGGGGTGCTGGCTGGGGAATTGTGTTGCTGGCCACAGCTGAACAGGGGGCCCATCAGTGGGGACTCAGAGGAGTCAACACCTGGGGAATCACAGAACAGCCAAGCTTGAGAAGCCCAGAAGGCCCTTCAAATCCTTTCCATCTCAGGGTCCTCCCCCATCACGTGCACCCACGCACGCACTCAGGCATGCAGGCACCACGTGTGCACCCCAGCTGGGACCCAGACTTCCCCAAGGGGTGGAAGCATCAGGTAGTAAAAGACACTGTTAAATGGTAAAAGTGTCACCTGGAGGGGGAACATTTAGTCCATTGGCTTCAGTTAGTAGCATCACACATATGAGTTTGTCATCCCTCCATTGTGTATACTCATTACAGTCCCTAAACTCTGTGATGGGCCAAATGGGGGAAATAATTATAATAGTACTAGCAGCCAACCATTTCTGAGTGCATCCCATGTGCCGGGGATTGTGTTAGGTATTTTACATTCATGAGTTCATTACATTTCTCAACAACCCAATGAGGTTAAAATTAAAAGCCCCGTTTTACAGATGAGGAAAATGAAGCCCAGAGAGGTTAAGTTACTTGTCTAAGATCATACAGCAAGTAACTGACAGAGATGGGTTTCAGCCTGGCAGTGGCTTCAAAGCCCATGAACTTAGCCACTCTGCATACAGAGATAAACAAAACCAGGCCCTTCTTTCAGAAAGCTGGCAGTCTCAGAGGATTTGCCCTTCAGATAGCAAGAAACAACCCTTCAGGGTAGCAAACAATGTCTGATAAGCAACCTTGGATGTGTGGAAACTGCCTCCCAGCTCTGAGATGTGTAACTTTGGACAAGTTACTTGAGCTCAGATGAAGGGAGTCAGAACTCTTCCACATAGGGTTGTTGGGTGTGATGATCCATTGGGTGTGAAAGTGCTTAATACTCCATACAGAGCTGGGTGAAGGGACTGGTTTTTTGTTGTTTATAGTGAGCCCAGGACCTTCGCATTGAGCTATATGCCCAGCCTCCCCCCACTTTTTTTTTGTGGGTACCGGGGGTCGAACTCAGGACCTCGTGCACCAGCAGGCACCCATGCCGCTGAGCGATATCACCGGCCCTTTTTTTCCTTTATGTGGGTACCGGGAGTCGAACTCGGGCCCTCACGCTTGCCAGGTAGGCGCTTACGCCGCTGAGCCATCTCACCCCCCTCCCACTTTTTAAAGACAGAGTCTTGCTAAGCTGCCTAGGCTGGACTCAAACTTGCAGTCCTCCTGCCTCAGCCTACCACAGTGCTGGGATTACAGGTGCGTACCACCGTGCTCAGGTTGGGAATCATTAGTAGTAATGCTTATACCACCAGCTAGCTCATGACTCACCACTTTCAGTTCCCCACCTTCCCACAGATACACCTGTGTGCTTACTCTCACTTTGAACTTCTGTGTGCCGAGCCATCAGCAGTACCCCCAGAAGCATCCCTACATGCATGCGTCTACCCCTATGTTCACAAGCCCCTTGAAATTTTGTCTATAGGAGTGCTGTCTACAAAGTTCAGATATGCGATTCTCATGCAGTCCCACTGATTATACTGTCGCATAGGGCCAGCAGGAGGGTGGGTATCAGTGGGGAATGGGGTGGTGTGGGGTGCTAAGTACAGTGTGAAAGAGGTCAGTCAGGAAGACAGTAGAGACCTGGTCAGGTCTGGTCTTTCAAGCAATCTGTTTAGCCCTGCAGCTAAGGAGCCCATTAGCGGCCCCTTCTCATTTTAGAGTTCCCAGCATGCCATGGCGCATAGACTGTGCACTGTTTATTTGGAGAAGCCGAGAAAATTTGTTTGTATAATTAGAGTGGGGACAAGGGCTGCCCTTGAAGGGGTTCTCTACAGGAGATCTGGGCTTGCAGCAGATGCCAGCTTCAAGGCATCACCACTGGCCTGAGGAGACCCCTGCCAGGGCCCAAGAATAAAGGAGGCTGGTGGGCCGGCTGGGCTGCAGCGGTTCTGCAACAGCCTCTCTGGCCTCTCTCTTGAGATTGACCAATTGGACAGAACACTATTGTTCCACTGGGGCCAGCCCAGGACCAGGCAAGGAGGAGAGGGGGCCAAGGTGCCATGAAGCCTCCATGAGGTGTAGAGAGCCTGCGCTTTGGATTGAGACCTTTGTTTCGCTGGGCCTCAGTTTTCTCATCTGGAAAGCAGAGATGGTCATACACCTGGCAGAGCATGGTTGCTGGGTAGAGAAACAAGTATTTTGTCAAGGTTCAGTGGGCTGCCACAGTGTCGCACTGATACCTTCTGTCCTGCACTGGGGTGGGACTTCGGGTGGATCTTGGATTCCTTCTTTTGCATCCTAAGAATTACCTCTGAATAATTAATTTCAATTCTGCCCATTCTAGACTTTTCAGTGAACTCTAACAGAGTGTCCCTGAGTTCCAGGGTAGGAGTCCAGACAGTTTGCTTCCTTCTCCCCCTGTACAATGTTTCCTTTCGCCTATGGCCTTTGAATGTCAGAAATTCTGATTGGATCTGAATTTGTCCTCATGAAACAAGGACACTCTCCTACCCAGGTCTGAGCTCCACTCCTCATCAGGGCCTGCCACTCTTGATACAGATCTTAGAGCTCAGAGCCAGAGGCCTCTGACGGGGCACACTACCACCTAGCAGAGGTTCAGACCACTGGTGGGCCAGGTGGAAGCCCCAGTTCTCTGCCTGTCTCAGCACCATATGCCTCACCTCCCTCCCCAGAGTCCCATCCTGCCTTGGGACAGGTAGTTTTGAAGTCTTGATCGCTGTTTGAGCCACCTCCTTCCCTGGCCCTATCTGGATAGTGGTGGGATGAGGAGCAATTGTCTTAGCTCCTGGGGCAGGGGTTGAGGTTGCCATTTGAGCCTCCCTTTGGCCAGTTGTGAAATGGGAGGCTGGAGCAGATCAACTCTGAAACATGCCGTCACCTCAGCAAATGCTCACAGTAGTTTGGTGAGGTGGGTAGGGAGGTATTAGTATCTCCAGGTCTCAAGGCAGCAAGGGACAGAACCAGGGTTCCAGTCCAGGTTAGACTGACTCCAAAGCTCACGTGAGTTCCAGACACACACACACACAAGAAAAGAAAAGGCAGGGAATCAGCTCTCTGGCTGAAGGGAAACGGTATTCATTCATTCACCCATTTCTTCTCGTCATTTGTATGTAGGTATGTATGTATGTATTTGCTGTACTAGGGATCGAGCCCCGGGGCCTTCTCCTTGAGCTATGTCTTAGAGTGCGGATACTACAGGCACGTGCCACCATGTTGCTTGTTTTCAGAATGAAATACTTCCGACATGTAAAAACATCTCAGAAGTTGCAACAACCCCTTTAACCATCGTTCAGCTGCGGAACTAGAGCACCACAGCCACAGTTGCAGCCCACTGTATGCTCTCTTTTTTCCCTCCCCTCTTCTCTTCCTCAAGGTCACCACTCTCCTGATTTTGATGTGTTTGAAGTTTTGTATGAATGGTGTTCAGGGTGCACTTTGCAATTTGTTTTATCACTCTGCATTATGTTCAAGATGTGTCTATTGCAGCCATGTAGGTGGAATTTATTCATTTTCACTGCTATATGGTATTCTGTATAAACACACCATAATTTATTTATCTGATCTCCTGATGGTGAACATTGAGGTAGTTTCTGCATATTTAATTTTATTTTGTAAAAATAGTTAATGGTTGGGGCCAGTGAGATAGCTCAGCGGCATAAGCACCTGCCTGGCAAGCGCGAGGTCCTGAGTTCGACCCCCGGTACCCACAAAAAAAAATAGTTAATGGTGATAATTTATTTTGTTTGTGGTGCTGGAGATTAAAACCAGGGCCTCATGCATGCTAGGCAAGTGCTTTGTCACTGAGCCACATCCCCAGCTCCTGCATACTGTACGAAAAAAGAATGCTGCCGGGTGTGCTGGTGCATGACTGTAATCGCACTGCTCTGCAAGACTGAGACAGGAGGATCTCAAGTTCCAACCCAGCCTGGGACACTTAGTGACTTAGTGAGACCCTGTCTCAAAATATAAAATAAAAATGCCTGGGGATGTAGCTCATTGTAAGCCCCGGGTTTACTCCTCAGCACCATGAATGAAAGGGGGGGAGGGAAGGGAAGGGAAGGAAATAAAGGAAGTTGCTTGGAACAGCTTTGTACTTGTCTCCTGGTGGACATGTGTGTGAGCAGCTCTCTGGGGTCTTAATGGGGCTGAGGGTGTGTGTTCATGTCTCCCTTGCAGTATATTGCTCAGGGGCCTTATTCATTCATACTGCCTAGGGCAAATATTTACAGAGCACTTAATAAGTGCCAGGCCCTAGTGTGACAGCAGAGCTAGAGGCACTGCCTCCTTTCAAATGAGAAGCAGAATGAAAGAGTTAGGCTCAGTTATCCAGGGAGAACTTGGGAGATGTAAGTAGGCAATGACTAAGAGTATGTGGAGAGGGCTGGGGATATAGCTCAGCGGCACGGTGCCTGCCTGGCAAGCGCGAGGTCCTGAGTTTGATTCCCGGTTCCAAAAACAAAAAACAAAAAAAGTGTGTGGAAACCTCTATGGGAAGAGCTTTCAGATGGGGATGTGTATGGCATCCTACCTTGGGATAGGTGGTGAGTTGGGGAGACCTCTCTCTCTTACCCACCTCCTTATGGAACCCAACTGTGAAAGCTTGGAGATGACAGCAGGCTCTGGGCTCAGTCCTGGGTCCACTCAAATTTATTATGTGACTTTGGCCAGATGCCCTCCCTTCTTTGACCTAAGTTTTTCCTTAGTATGGGGCAGGGAGGTGAGATGAAGCTTCAGTCTTTATTGTCTACAGTCAAATGATTTGGCTCGAAAGAATCCATGTATCACATTACCCTCCAGAGCCTCGATTTTCTCCACTGCAACTTGGTCTTGCCATTCCCCACTGGGCCTGCCTCTCAGAGCTGCCATGAATGCTCTGGAAGGATGAAGCATTGTTTTCCTTCAGGTGCAGGCCTGTCAGAAAGTTGTCAGATGTCACAGGCTGGGGATATAGCTCAGCAGCTCAGCACCTGCCTGGCAAGTGTGAGGTCCTAAGTTCGATTCCTGGTACCCACAAAAAAAAAAAAAAAAGAAAAGAAAAGAAAGAAAGAAAGTTGTGGGATGTCAGAGATGATGTCCGAATTCTCTGCTTTCTCCGTGCTTATCCCTCTCCTTCCTGCTGGGCCTCCTCCCCAGACCCTGCTCTCACTCCAAGTCAGTCATCTCTGCACACAAGGTATAAATACAAAAAATAAATTCAGAGCGAGCCCCAGAACTGAAGCAAATTGCTGGCAAGTTCTGGCTGCTGATTAGCATGCATAGTGGACGTGCAACTGGGCATATCGAAGAGAAGTGCATTTTTCCACAGGATAGGGCTATCAGCACGGGCCTGGTTGGGGAGGGAAGCAGAGGGAAAGAGGTAGGGAGGCAAGCACAGAAATGGTGCTCCTGCTGGACCCAGGAAGTTTGACAGCCAGGAGGGTCCCAGGCTACTCTCTTGGGCTACTCTGTTCCCAGCCATGCTCCCCGAACCTGAGTAGGAGTTTGCCTTCAGCAAGCTAAAATCTGCAGCCCACACAGGGAAGATGCAGAAGGCAAGGGAAGCAGATTTCATCACTTCCACGTCCTCATCTGTAAAAGGTGGGGAGGAGTGATAGTGTCTACCTTCTAAGGCAGTGAGGGCTCAAGGAACTGAGAAGGATGATGGCAGCGATAAGCCCATGGCAGTAACATAGACCACGTGAGCCTTCTTCCTTCGCACATCCTAGTGGAGCAGCCCCTTACCCAGCCTATGGCCCAGGGGACAGCCCAGGAAAGTATGGAGCAGAAAGGCCAGCCGGGAAAAATTTACAGGAAAAAAAAAAGTGAAAACAGCACCGAGGGTGGGGGCATAGTTCAATGGTAGAGCACTCGTGTAGCATGGGCAAGACCCTGGATTCCATCCCCAGCACTGGAAAAAAAAAAAAAAAAAGAATAGCTGCGCATGGTTGCACATGCTTATAATCTCAGCTACTCGGGAGGCTGAGGCAAGAGAATTCAAGTCAAGGCCTGCCTGGGCTACTTAGTGAGACCCAGACTCAAAACATAAAAAGGGCTGGGGATGTAGCTCAGTGCAAAGCCCTGGGTTCCATACCCAGTACTGGAAAATAAAAAAGTGAAAACACGTCCTGTCTACTGGATGCTCTATGTGTTATATACCGTGCAAAGTGCTTTGTAGTCTTTGAGGGATGTTTTGCTTTTGTTTTTGGTTGTGTTTTTTTGAGCCTCGGAGTTCTGGGATCACAGGTGTGCACCACCATGCCCGGCTTTACAGTCTTTATCACTTCTTTTTAACGTCTCAGGAGTCGTTTGCAGGTGAGAAACCTTAGTTACTAAAACGTTACCGCTCACCCAAGGTCATATAGCTAGGTAGTAGCAGAACTGGTATTTAAGCCCAGGTGATTCTCTGTAGTTGGGTCCGCCAGATAAAAATAGAGAGCACCTGAGTTCAACTTGAATTTCAGATCAACACTGAATATTGGTGTAGTATATACAGTCAGCCCTCTGTGTCCATGAGTTCTGCGTATGGATCCAACAAACTGGGAATCAAAAATATTTGAAAAGAAATTGAGCATGTACTGAACATGTACAGACTTTTTGCTTGTCATTATTCCCTAAACAATACTGTATCACAGCTATTTACATGGCATTTACATTGCATTAGTTATTACAAGTCGTCTAGAGGTGACCAAAAATATACAGGAGGGTGTGCGTAGGTTATAGGCAACTACTATGCCATTTCATATAAGGGACCCAAGGGACTACTATAGTAAAAAGGACATACTTGTGCTTACAAAGATTCTTTGTTTGTCCGAAATTCAAAGTTAACTGGGCATGCTGTCGTTTTATTTGCTCAATCTGACAACCCTAACTGCACTCTTTAACAGTACCTTAACCACCTCCTTATAGTCTAAAGCCTCTGAGGCAGAAGCTAAGGACCCTCCCCTGGCTGGGCCTCAGCTCTCTCCCACCCACCTGCAGTTCCGCTCTAGTAAATGCACTTGGAGAAGCTCATAATCAGCTCCCTCGAAGTTGGTTTTAATGGAGGGGGCTGGGGATTGGATCCCAGGCTTCGCCAGGACCCGAGCAGTCAGGGTCACTGAAAAGGGAATGCTAGAAGAGCTGCTTCTTCCACAGGAGTGTTGGGGTCCCAGATCCCAGAGGCCTGAGTCTCAAGTGCAAGACATAGAACAGTAGAAAGGGTACACTTGCTCTGAAACCAGCAAACATCGGTTTTAGTCCTAGAACTGCCATTTATTTCCTATGTGATCCTAAGTAAATTACTTTACCTCTCTGAGCCTCACTTTCCTCATCTACAAGCAATAATGGCACGTTAGCCCATAGGGCTTGGGGAGTAAAAGAGATCAGGTCCAGCACATTATTACCGCTCAGTGACTGTGACCTATTGTTATCAATCAGCCTGGAGCTGCTCCCTCCCCCACCTACCCTTACCCAGTGTCCTCTCCTCCCTGCACCAGGGGCTTGAGATTTCTTTGGAGTAAAGAGAGGGAGGCCAGGCAGCTGATGAGGGTCAGGCCTCCAGGGTCACTTCCTCTGCAGCTGCCATGCTTGGCATGTGGGAACACCTGCTCCCACCCTCCTCCTGGCTCCCATCCTGCCAGCCACGGCTCCTGAATAATTCACGAAAATACCAGTACTCAAGCCATCCTCTGTGATTGAAAGGGGGCTCTGGACAAGTGGTTTGTCATGGGGTCTGTTCCAGCCATGCTGGGGAAGGGGGCTGGGGTGAGGTACGCAGGGCCAGGGGTAAAAAGGATGTAGGAGGACAGCTACACCACTCCACTTGCCTTAGGGCCCCTGGCCCTCCAGTTGCTGCTCTAGAGCTTTGATGAACTTGGACAAACTTGGGGAAAGTGGGGGACTTGGTTCTCTAGACACTTTTGTTTTCTGAGTCTGTTTGTCCATCCATGAATTGCAGATAAAATCCCCACATCATAGGCTGTACATGAAGAGAGAATTGAAAAGAGATGAGAAGCTGCTTGCCGCTTTTTCGAATCACTCTCTAGCACCGGCCCAGAGATCATTCGGGCCACATTCGTGTTGCCATTTGTAAAGTGGAAGTCAGAACGCCTGCTTGGTGGGGTGTTTAAAGGATTAAACAAGATGTCCCCTTGGCTTCTTGGGCTCTCCTTCTGAGAGGAGCATCCATTCCTACCCTCCCCACTCCCACAAATTCCCATCTCACTCTTCAAGACTGCTCAAGTGGTTCTTTCTTCTGAGAAAACTTTCTGCCTCCCTGCACCCCAGCTGCCCTCCCTGCCTGGCTCGGCACCCATGCCCTGGCTGGTTGTTGCACTGCTGTCTGCACTCGCACTCATGTAGCATCCTGGCCCCTTTTCTGGTTGGTCTCCCTGCTAGGCAGCCGGCTTGCCAGATTCTAGTTGCATCTTGTTTCCCCTCTGCCCAGCATGGGGTCTGGCACTGAGTCTATGCTCAGTAAACGTTTGCAGAATGAATGAAAATGCCTCATAAGCACGGACTTAGTGTCCAGATATGGGGAATTATCAGTGTGGCATCTGTCCCTTTGAAACCCAAGATTCTTATCATCATGGGCATCCAGATTTTTCATGGAAGATGCATTTTTCACAACGGGGCTCACCTCTTGTTTAGTCTCTGCCCCTGGGCTGTGGGCAGCAGGGTCTAGGGTGATACGGGGCTGGCGCACATGGGGGTGGGGCACCTGGTGGATTCCAGGGCCAGCTGGGGCAGTCTGCATGCTCGCTCCAGCCTGTCTCCGGCCTCTGGCTTGCTGTTCTGCCCCATGGAGCCCACTGCATTCAGTCGCAGACACCTCATTATCGCAGCAGTGCAGCCAACCTGGAGGCAGTTCAGAGAAGAGCAGGGAGCATGATGGGGGCTGAGGGGCCTGGCGCTGGCGCTGGCGTCTGTGGGGAGTGGGTGGGGGCAGCCCCAGGGCTGATGCTCCAGCCCAGCAGGGAACCTGAGAAGTGAGGCATCTGTGTACCAGTGCATAGAGAGTGGCCTCCCCAGCTATGGAAGAAATGAGCCAGCAGGGAAGACAGACAGACAGACAGAGGGGCACTGGAGCGGGGAGCTCCTCTCCGCCACGGGCCAGGGCAGAAGCAGCACAGGGCCCAGTTGCCACCTCTGCTACTTTGGTTGTGACTGAGGAGAGGTCATGTCCTTGGAGCAGGAAGCTTAAGGAAGAGGCTGGTATCCTGGGGATTGAGGGGGGCTGGCTGTGCCCACTGAGATTTGTGGTCTGTGGGAAGATAATCTAGGGTGCCCTTGCTGTCTAAGGTGGAAGGGAGCTTTGGACATGTCCAAAGCCACTGCAACCCTCTATCACTCATCTTATTGGCAGAGACAATGGACTAGGCAACGGAAGGGGCCTGGCTAAAATTTCTTATGAGTCACTTGTGCAGCCTGGAGGTGAACTTTGGGCCTGTGGACTGGAAAATTTTGTCCTCCCATCACACCTTTTTCTCCCTGGGAAATGAGGGACTATCCAGACTGTCTCTTGCCATCTGCCCAGGGACACACTGCAGTAACTCTACTCTGTAGATACACCCACACACCACAGATACATAAACATGCTTGTTCCAGGTGTGGTGTCACTTTGGCTTTACAAGACACTATCCAAAAGGAAATGGCCATGAGATGAAGATGAAGTTCAAAAACTTTTGTTCATGGTCTGCAATCTTGCCTCTAAGCCTTTGCCCTTGCTCTGGGAATTTGGACTGGATGGCTTCATGTCATCACCAATGTTCCAGTGTCACTCTTTTCAAAAGCTTTTCCTGACCACAGGTTGCTCCTTGGCTTGTCATATTGTTTTATATTCTTCATAGCACTGGGCTCTTATCTAATTCAGCTTGCTTGTTTATTGCCCCTTTATTGGAAGCTCATTAAAAGCAGGGAGGTGGTACAATCCTGTAATTCCTGCACTCAAATTCAAGCCCAGCCTGGGCAACTTAGCAACTTAGTGAGGGCCTGTCTCAAAATAAGAAAGGGCTGGGGATGTAGCTCAGTGCAAAGGCCCTGGGTTCAATCTGGCACATCTGGCTTGTTTTCCAATCAGAGCTAAGCACCTAGACCAGTGCCATCTTTCTGCGCACACACACACACACACACACACACACACACACACACACACACACGTGCAGAGAAAGAGAGAGGAGAAAGAAAGAAAGAGAGAAAGAGAGAGAGAGTGCACAGCAACCAAATATAGAGCAAATTTCCCTTCCAGAAAAGCAGGTCCCAGCTGGGTAGAGAGAAATCAAGCCAAGGCCTGGACTGGAGGAGTCCTTGGGCTATTTCTTTCATTCAGTTAACATTTACTTATTACCAGGAACTGTTCTAGGCACTGGAGACAGAGCAATGAACAAAGCAAGGATCCCTGCCTTCATAGAGGTCACATCCCAGTGCGAGGCCATAACAACGAATAAGGCAGACAAATACATTGTAGGGCAGGATAAACGATATGGAAGAAAAAGAAAGTAGTAAGGGGTAGGAGTGCTGGGGGTGGGCTTCCACTCCCCTCACTCTCTGCAGGAGGGGGACAGTTGTGTGTGGAAAGGTAAACATGGCAGCCACTTCAGTGGAAACCTAACTACACTGAGGGAGCCAGGCTGAGGATAGCAAAGAAAGAGTGCTTCAGGCAAAGAAACATAGGCCTGTGCAAATCCCTGAAGTGGAGGGTGCCTGAGGGACTGAGGAGGGCTGGGGGGCTGGAGTAGAATGTTGGAAGAGGAGAGGACTGGCAAGGAGTTTTGTTATAAAGAGGGCCATGAAACTCCTGTCAGTTTCTAAGAATTAAGGACTGCTGAGCACTGAGGAATGCCTTCCAAGGGCCATGGCAAACCCCTACCTACCTACCTACCTACCTACCTATCTCTCCTTTCCTGATCCAGGGCCCTAACCGGGCCAGCTCCCACAAGTGTCTTGTTTACACTGATTGCCTGCAGATGCATGACACCTCACAAGCTTGACTGAAGACAAAGAGGGCTGCTGGCAATAACCCTTACATTTGGTAGCACTTTGTTGCTTGCACTGTGTTCCATAATCCTGCCATGCCCCTGCCCCATCAACTCGATAGCACAGTGGACAACATTAGCTCCATTTGACAGATGGAGAAAATGAAATGTAGAGAGTAGGCCAGTGGCCAAGTACAAAGCGCTTCTCACTGAATCTTCCACAAGACTGTGGGATTCCAGCCTCCTTTGAGTGATGTGAAAAAATGGACTCAGAGAGCTTAAGTGAGATTTTCCTAGGTCACAACAGAGCTGGAACTACAATTCAGGTCTTTCTACCTTTTAAAAGTCTTTTTCTTTTCTTCTCCTTCTTCATCATCATTATTTTGGTAGTGTTAGGGATTGAACCCAGGGCCTCACACATGCTAGGCAAGTACTCTACCACTGAGCTACATCCCTAGCCTGTTTTATGTTTTTAGCTTGAAGCAAGATCTTGCTAAATTACTCAGGCTTACTCGTACTTACAATCCTCCTGTCTCAGCCTCCTGAGTACGTGGGATTTCATGTGCACACTACTATGCCCAGCTCAGATTTTTCTGTTTTATCATCTCATGTTTTCCACCATACCACCCAGCCCTCTAGAGAAGTGGGAAGTTGGGAGGTGAAGCCCTGGACATTACAGTCATTTACACACAGGGAGAGCTAAGGAAGCCATAGAGTATAATGCAAGGAATATGGATTTTAAAATCAGACAGATTGAGATTAGAATTCCACACTTGCCATGTGACCTTGGGCAAGTTTGTTAGCCTCCTCTGAGCCTTGTTTCCTCATGTCTAAAGCAGACTGAAAATTTCTACTTTGTGCAGTTGTCTTATGGAGTCAGAGCAGGCCCAGTAGCTGCCTAATGGGTGCAGGTCTTTGTTTATAGATGTTCCTTGAGGTGTGTCTGACTGAAGTGAAATGGCGGAGCCTGGTGGCAGTGTGGCCAGCCTTGGCTTCCCCTACGCCTAGGTGAGATTAGGGCTAGGTCTACGCCTGGGCCTGGATGGGGGTCCTAGAGAGTGGGGCGCACCTGTCAGTGGTGCACCCGACCTGGTCCTGAGATGCCTTGTGAGGCCAGGCTGGTAGGAGAGCCAGGCCTCTGCTGTCACCACTCTTAATTAGGAACTCAGGGAAAAAAATGGGAGCTGATGTGCAGGGTAGGGGTCTAAGGCTGGCCCCTATCCCTGCAGCTCTCTTCAAGCCTTCCCTCTCTCCAGGCCTGTGGAGAAAGCATCCTCCTCCCAGCTGCTCCTCCCTCCCCAACCTGAAGTTCCCCCAGGAGGGCTCTAGGCTGTTTAATGGGGTGGAGCTGTCTTTAATCTGCTCCATAAATGTTTTCTGGATTCTCATTAGAGACCATAATGTCCTATTAATATGCTGATGAGATTTCATTTGGGGCTAAGGAAAGAAGAGCTGGGAGGATGTGGGGTGGGGTGGGGCGACGGGATTCACCATGGGGATCCCAGGGGAGAGAGCTGAGCTCACGGGATTCACCATGGGGATCCCAGGGGAGAGAGCTGAGCTCACGGTCTCTCCCGCTAGTCCTTGAGAACCTCAGGAAGACTCAGTCCCAGGCCCCATCATGCACTGTGCACAGGCCCCCGGGGCTCTGATTCAGCCGCCATGGGGCCTGGCAGATAGGTACACACACACCCCTCTACACCTCACCCCTGAATACCACCTGGGGCCCTACCATGGTGGCCAAGGTTAGTCACCAAAGCCTACACGCAATTCATTTTTTCCTACCACTGGCGTCTGCATTGAGCATACTGGGGCCTAGCATCCAGTTAGGCCCCCAGCCATCTGCCCTTCAGTCAGACACAAACAGGGCATGGTGGGACAATGGAAAGAAGCAGGGTATGTGATGAGGCCAGCACCTAGTCAGCCCTCAATACACTGTGGCTGTAGACAGGTTTCTGCCATTGTGTTGCTCCTCCTCTGATGGGTGAGGCAGGCAGATGTGTAAGCAGTTGAAATCCAGCCAGGATGATGGAGGAGTTTGAGCCTAACAAAGGAGGGAGGGACCGTGTGTGTCCCTGTAGCTGGGTGTGTGGCTGTAATTCAAAAGATACTTATAGATGCAACCTCTGCCGTGCCCTTCCCCAGGAATGTCTCCCTGTGTCAGCCTGTGAAGTCCTGCCATTCTACAAGGTCAACTCCCTTGTTGTCCTGGATGACCCCAACCTCTGTCTGCTGCTGCAGTCTCCCCACCATGGGACTACACTTGGAAGGGTTGGCACCTGTGACTTGTTTCCCTGTGAACAAGGCCATGAGCCTGGGCTGGTGCCTCAAATGGCACTCACTCATGGGCATCTGCACCTCACTCATGTCTTCTTTCCAACCTTCATAGGCTAGGGGGGCCTTGACCCTTTGTCCAGGGACAGTCCTGTTCCCTTACCTCCTTCAAAGTGCCTTGGCTGGTGCTGGATCCTGTTCTATGCCTAGCTTCTCAAGGTCATTCGGACTGGGACCCCTCATTCAGCCAGTCCGGAGGGCCTAGGCTGGCAGCTGACCTCATTTCACAAGGCTCTGTGTCTAACCCTCTTCTCACGGCCACCACTTGGGACATTGTGACTTGAGCCTGTCCTGTTCCCCTCCCCCTTTCCCAGCAAAACTCACCTTCTCTGCTCTTTGGCCTCTGCCCCAGCTGAAGCACATTGGTGTAGTACCTCACACTTTGTCACTTGTTCCCTCTACCCAGCATTCTGTGAGACATTTTGGCTTCAGACTCCTCAGAGCCAGTCATGACATGTGGCAAGAGCATGGAATTGATAATGTTCAGGTTTGGGCCTCACTATTCATTTGCTGCTGATTTTAAGCAAGTGACTTAAGCACTCTGTGCCTCCGTTCCTGTAACATGGAATCATTACATTATCTAGGTCTCAGAGTTCTCATGTGGATTCAAGAGATAATGTTATCGGGTAGCTCCTTCTAAAAGTGGCTCACCGATTAAATGTTACCGGATTCTGGGTTGCCCTTTCCTTCTGGAATTAGATTCCAGGTTCTTCTTGTGTCAAAGAATTGAACAAAATGAGCAAAAATTAGTGGCAAAATTTATTTGAAAAAGTGAAAGTGAAGAGTGGGAGAGAAACTAGCTTTGCAGAGTGAGGTTGGGCAGAGCAAGAGGAGAAAAAGCAATAAAAGGACACTCTGGAAAAAGCAGGGCAGCCTACTGTGAAGAAAGTCACAATAGAAAGTTCTTTTTGGCGTCTGTCCTTTTATGCTGTCCAAATCGCAAGGAAACCCACAAGAACTTCTATGTCTGGGTCCTGAGAGGTGGGGCTGAGATTCCACGCCTCAAGCTGACATCAGGTGTAGGCCATCCTATTGAAAACCTGCTTGAGTTCTCAGGAGAAGTCCACCTGCAGGGCTTTGGGAACTGTTCTGCCCAAGTGTCTTGAGCTCTTGTAATTAACAGGTCAGACCTACTTTCCCAGCCAGCTTTGCCATGCCCTAATCTCCTATCTCAATAATGAAGCTGGGTACAGTGACACACACTTGTGTAATAAACTGCTTGGGAGGCTGAGGCAGGAGAGTTTACAAATTTTGAGGTCAGCCTGGCCAACTTATTGAGACCCTATCTCAAAACAAAAAATAAAAAGGAATGGAGATATAGCTCAGTGGTATAGCCACCTGGGTTCCATCCCCAGTACAAAGGAAGAGGAGGAGGAAGGGAAGGAGGAGGAAGAAGATCACTTATCATACAGCAGCGCACACACAGGTGCTCAGTACATACACACCTGTTATTAACCCCCAGCCTTCCCAGAGCTTCCTACAGGTTCTCTCCAAGCCCACAGGCTTTGCCTCAGCCCCTAGTGCATCTTATTCCTGCTGCTCAAATTCTGTCTTTGAGGCCAGGCAGACCTGGCTTCACTTCGAGTTCCACTGCTGAACTCCGAGCTGACTCGGTTCCTTCCTCGGTAAACTGAGGCTTTGATCAAATGAAATGGCTGCCATGAAATTACCTATCACAATGCCTGCCACAAAGTGAGAATTTCTCTTGCCACATCCATGGTGCTCAGCTATGAGGCCAGTTTGGCTTGGGTGCAAGGGTGGAAAACTGACCTGGGTGCCAAGGAGGCCCTGGTAAGGACAGCTAAATTCACCAAGGCAGTGCCTGAAGGGCACAGCAAGCTTAGGCATGATGCAGGCAGTGGCCAGCGACAGGAGTGCTGAAGCAACCCCTAGGTCCACAGGAAGCCAAAATACTGTACTCAGTCTCGCAGACCGCAGGCTCCATCAGCGGCACCCGTATCCCTGGGGGTCGGAGTGGGAACAGCATGAGGAGAGTCCTAGGGAATGTGCAGGGTGACCCAGCAGAAGATGAGACACAAGGAGAAGGCCAAGGCTAGAGAGAACCTAGCAGGTGGGGACCCAGTAAAAGCAGAGCCTGGGAGGAGAACCAGGGCCCCAGCATGCACCCAGCAGCCCACCTTCCTGGTTCATTGTCAGCTGCATTGAACTGCTGGTTGGCGGGGCTTGGTTTGAGAAGTCCAGACTGCTTGGGTTTGGTTTCCCACTTTCTGGCTCTGCAACCTTGGGCATGTTACTCAGCCTCTCTGTGTCTCAGTCACCACATCTGTAATATAGCAATCATATTTTTGACCTTGTAGGACAATTATGAGGATGAAAAATACCTTACTATAGGTCAAGTACTGAGAACAGTGTTGGCAAACGAGTGCCGCTGGTATTAGTATTACTGTAGCGAGCTGTTACTGTCACAGTTCGGCCTATTCCTCTCAGGCCTGACTTCCGCCCTGGGCTAGGAGGGCGGTCCCTCACGACACCTGTTGCACCGAGGGTGGGCTCTGCTGAGCTGACAATGGAGAAGAGCTGAGATCTAGGCGTTTACTCCCTATCTTGCCATTGGCACCTGTTCCTCCAAGCTGGCTCTCCGAGGCCCCCGAGCTCTGACAGCCTGTGATGAACGACTGAGAGAGGCCTTCATTAGGTGCCCCCAGTCTGGTGCTGGGCTCTGACTAGGCCTGGTCTACAGGGACAAATCAGAACAAGGAAAGATAGGAGGGGGCAGGAGCTGAGTGAGGCAGCAGAGCGAATGGAGACCTGGGCAGTAGATGGTTTCGGGAGAGCTCCAGGAGCACAGGAACAACCTCAAGGCCAAGGTTGGTGGCTTGAAGCCAGGGGCCAGGCTACCAGAAATGAGTCACTGGGGTTCTCCAAAGCTCAACTTGTCTCTAAGGAGCTGCTCAGATCAGAAAATCACTGGTCTAAAAGCAGTTATTGAGCACTTATGAAATGCCAGGCACTAGGGCTGGGAAAATAAAGGGAACTCCCATCAGCCTTACCTTCTTAGGAGTTGGTATCTGTAAGTTGAAGTCTAAGGCACAGGCAAGGTGAGGCATAGGAGTGTGTGTGGAGCTTTATCTCAGCTCTGCCCTTGATTTCATTAACACAGCCTTCTCCCCCTTTGAGCCTCAGCTATCCCATCTGTACCATGGGAGAAGGTAGGGAAATAGATGCTTTATAAAGGCCTATGAGTCTGAGCTGGTAAGAGGATTCGGCAGTCATGTGAGGGGCCGGGCAGAGCCCAGGTATCAGAGCAACAGGGCCCAGAAGCTCTGGCTGAGCCACAAGGTGGTCTCTGTCCCCCACTCTGCTCCTGGCCTTCCCTCACCTCCCAGGGAGGCCCTTCAGGCTGGACTCTGGAGCCGAGGCCATGTGTGAAATCCCCTTCTCACCTTCCCTGCTGTGTCTTGTGAGGTGTCCAGGAATCCGCTCACACACCAGGCCTGAAGTGCTTTGGTTTCTGACCGCAGAGAAGCCACCATGGAGAACTGATTCGGCTGTTTCCCTTGCAGGCCCCAGACCCTCTCTGGTGACCATGGGAGGCCAATTAGCAGAGAACAAAATGCTTCCTGCCCTGGGTCCTTGCCTAACATTGCCTACATCTGCTCAGGGCTTAATGGTCATTTGAGCTGTCTCTGGGGACAGAGGATGGGGCTTCCTTGGACTGCCTGGCTCCAGGTGGCAGCCTGGGTCTTGAGGGAAGCCAGGGGAGGACAAGCAAGGTGCCTGCCACTGTGGGAGATGCCCAGGACAGTGGGAGCACAGGACACTGGGGGCCAAGGCCAGAGTTCGGAGGTTGCTCCTGCCACTTACCCGGAAATTGATGCTCCTCAGCGTCTCCTCTGTACCTCTGCAGGGACTGGCTAGTGGCAGGCACAGTGTGGCTGGGGGCAGGAGGGAGGCAATGGGCCTTTAGAGCAACTTCTTGGTGGAGGAAGCTGCCGAGTTGGGACTCTTTGCTGGGCCCTGTGGTACATGGTCTTTCTCTTAAACGTTCCAGGCTGACCTGGAAAACGGTTGTGTGTCTGCATGCTGTGCTGTGGAGAAAATGCCCATCCAGAAGGGGGTGGAACCGGGTTCTGATTGTGGCCCTGCTGCTGATATGCTGCTCTGTGATTTTCCCCATCCCTGGCCTCAGTTTCCTCATCTGTCAAATCAGAACTGTGGCGGGCCTTGCTGAGTCAGCTTGGAAGAGCATCCTCAGAGAGGCCAAGCAGGTGGGAGGGCCGCAGCAGCAGGTTAGAAAGGCAAGGGCACTGGGGGAGTGCAGGGGAGGGGAGAGCTGGGTCTGGAGAGGTGGCATCACCTTTTTAGCAGGATCTTCACTGACAATGCCCTCTCCCACCTCTTTGAAAACCCTGCCCTGCGCTTAGTAGTTGTGTGACCTTGGGTAAATCACTGGATCCCCCTGTGCCTCAGTAGGTCAGAGATGAAATCACCTTTACAAGTCACCCATGAGGAAGTGTGCGTAAAAGAGGTTGCCCATATGAAGCACCCCACAGTGCTCTCTAGGGCTAGAGTGAGGGAGAGGGAGGGTGCTTGTGCTCTCTCCGGTAGGAAATGCCTGCAGGAGCCTTCAAGCTCAGCCTAGCAGCTGCCTGCCCCCACCTCTGGGCTGCCATGAATAATGAACTGGTATTGATTGCCTGCTCGGGAAATTCCCCGTGACCTGTGATAAAAATACACACAGCCTGAGACCCTGCAGCTTGAGGCAGGTTTCCAGCAGCCTGGCTGAGCTCATTGGCACAACCCCCATCCTAGCCCTGGCCCCAGGGAGGCTCGGGAGGACTGTGCACTGGACTCCAAGACCTAGGCAGTGCCTACTCCTGCCACTCCATCTCCAGGGAGAGGTACAAAGAACAGGGTGTCCACGAGCCCCCATCGCCAGGCCCTGGGACGGAGGAGGAGTGAAGACCTGGGTTTAAATCCTACTTCTGTTGCTTCCTGCCAAATGGTACAGTTTCACCAGCTGTAAAATGGAGACAAGAATTCCTTCCTCCCAGAACTAGCCCTGGATTCCATCAAGTCAAGATATGGAAAGCACCCCAGCCCACAGGAAGCGGTTGGGGAATGGTGGTGCAGGCCCTTCTAATTCTCCTTCCTACTGTCTTTTTTGGGGGGGTACTGGGGATCAAACTCAGGACCTCGCGCTTGCCAGGCAGGCACTGTGCCACTGAGCTATATCCCCGGCCCCTCTCCTACTCTCTTGACTAAAACTCAGGACCATTTCACAGGGGAATGAACCTCTGAGTGAGGTTCACCCTATTAATGGCACAATTCAGTGATTTATTTTTAGTAGATTTACAGAGTTGTATGGCCATCAAAATCATCTAATTTTGGAATATTTTCATCTATCTGAAAAGAAACCCCATTCCCATTAGCAGTCTCTCCCGATTCCCACCCCCTCACTCCATGCCCTCGATACCCACTAATCTACTTTCTGTCTCTATGGATTTGCCTTTACAAGATATTTCATATAAGTAGACTCATACAATATGTGACATTTTGTGTCTGACTTCTTTCACTTAACATTTGTTTGCTTGTTTGTTAACCCAGCAAGTGCATAGCTATATCCTCAGCTCTTTTTCTAAATTTTATTTTGAGACAGAATATCATTAAGTTGGGCTCAAACTTGAGATCCTCCTGCTTCAGCCCCCTAAATAGCTGGAATTACAGGCATGTACCATTGGTTCTAGCTTAGCATAATGTTTCAAGCTTCATCTATGTTATACTTCTTTCCTTTTCATGGGTGAGTAATGTTCCATCATACGGATAAACAACATTTTGTCTATTCACTCGTCAGTTACTGATATTTAGATTGTTTCCACATTTTGGCTATTATAAATAATGCTGTTATGAACGTTCATGTAGAAATTTTTCTGTGGACATATGTTTGCATTCCATACACACACACACACACACACACAGTGGTACCTTTGTTCACAAACTTAATTTGTTCTATAAGTTTATGATTTTGGAAAAGATGGCCATCTTTGTGTTTGTGTGGGAAAGATGGCATGGTCATATTTGTCACCTGATGCAGAGTTTGCAAACAAAGACAAAAACAAAATTTTGCCAAATGCCTCTGTTTGCGAATCAAATTGTTTTCAAACAAAAGCGTTCATGAACCGAGAGCCACTGTATATCCATATGTAGAATTGTTGAATCATAAAGTAATTCTATGTTTAACATTTTGAGGAATTGCTCGACTGTCTTCTAAAGCAGCAGTACCATTTTACATTTCCACCATTAGTGTATATTAGTTCCAGTTTCTCCACATCCTTGCCAGAACCTATTATTTGTCCTTTTTAACCAAGCTAGTGGGTGTGAACTAACATCCTGTTGTGGTTTTGATATTGCATTTTCCTGATAGCTAATCACATTGGGATTCATGTGTTATTAGCCAATTGTGTGCCTTCCTTGAGAAAAAACTATTCATATCCTTTGCCAATTTTTGATTGGTTTGTTTGTCTTTTGTTGTTGAATTGTAAGAGTTCATTATATGATCAAAAAGTATGGCAAATGTTTATTTATTTATTTTTAAATTACAGTAAAAGACACATTGCCATTGATTCCCTTCAAAATAATCCCTCTTGCTTTGAATGCTCTTACCCCATTGTTCTTGCTACTTTCTGAAGCAGTTCTGGAAGTCTTCTTTTATAACTTCATTGAGCTGTCATGAGTGTCTCAGTGTTCTGAATCCATTCAAAACGTTTACCCTTCATGGTCGTTTTTACTTTGGGAAAGAGCTATAAGTCTCACAGCGCCATCTCTGGTAAATAACCTGGATGAGGACGCAGTATGTTTCCACGAGCCTGCTTTTCTGTTGGATGGATGAAGCAGCAGCAGCATTCACCGTATTTTTTTTTTTTATCACATCTCGTGAAGACACTCACTAATTTTTTCTAAGGGCTTCACTAATTTTTTCTAAGGGCTTTATAGTTTTCACTCTTACATATAGATCTCCAATATATTTTGAGTTAAAAGTTTTTGAATTGATGTGAGGTAGGGGTCCAACTTCAGTCTTTTGAATGTGGACGTCCAGTTTTCCCAGAACCACTTGTTGAAAATATTATTCTTTTCCTCACTGAGTTGTTCTAGCATTCTTGTTGAAAAGTAAATTATCATATCTGCAAGGGTGTATTTTTGGATTCTCACTTCTATTTCATTGATCTCAGTGTGTCCCCTTATGAGTACTATGCTGTCTTGATTGCAGTAGTTTCATAGTAAATATGAAGTTAGCAATAGTAAGAGTATAAAAATTTGAAATTATTCTCATCTTTCAGGATTGTTTAGACTATTCTGGATTCTTTTTAGTCCATATGAATTTTAGGATCAACTTATCCAGTTTCTCAAAAAATAGCTAGAGTTTTTAAAAAATAGGAATTGCATTGGATCTGTGGATCAATTTGGGGTTTATCACCATCTTACCAATATTAAGCCTTCATAAACATGGAATATTTTTCCATTTATTTAGGTCTTTTTAAATTTATATCAGCAGTATTTTATACTTCGCAATGTACAAGTCTTGTATTTCTTTCATAAAATTTATTTGTAAGTATTTTAATTTGTTGGATGGAGTGTTCTATACATACCTGTTAGGTCAATTGTTCAAATCGTCTATATATTTGTTGATTATCTTCTTAGTTGTTCTATCCATAATTGTTTATTTCTTCCCCCAATTCTGTCAGTGTTTGCTTTGCGTAATTTGAGTCTCATTTATTAGGTGCATATTATAATTTTTATGTCTTCCTTATGAATTAACCCTTTTAACATTATAAAATGTCATTCTTCTAATCTAATAATAATGTGTATCTTAAAGTCCATTTTGTCAAAATTATTATGGCCACTCCAGCTCTCTTTTGGTTTCTGTTTGCATGATATATCTTTTCTTTTTCTTTCTTTTTTTTTTTTTTTTTTGTGGGTACCAGGGGTCGAACTCAGGACCTCGCACTTGCCAGCAGGCACTTGTGCCGCTGAGCGATATCACCGGCCCTTTTTTTTCCTTTATGTGGGTACGGGGAGTCGAACTCAGGACCTCGCGCTCGCCAGGCAGGCGCTTATGCCACTGGGCCATATCACTGGCGCCCTGAAAAAAATTTTTTGAGAGTGTCTCACGATGTATCTCAGGCTGGCATTGAGCTTGCAATCTCCCTGCCTCAGCCTCTGTTTTTGCTTTTATGATAGCCATCCTAATAAGATGTGAAGTGGTATCTCATTGTGGTTTTGATTTGCATTTCCTTAATCATTAATGAGGTTGAGCTTACTGGCCGTTCGTATACCTTTTTTTCCATGTGGTGGTGGTGGGGATCAAGCCCAGGGCCTCGTGTCTACTCAGCAAAGAGTTTCACCACTAAGCTATATCCCTAGCCCCCAATTTGTATACCTTCTTTAGAAGAATGTCTATTCAAGATTTTGGCTCATTTTTGAATTGGATTGTTTCTTTTTATTGTTGAGTTTTAGAAGTTATTTATATATTCTGGATATTAACTCTTTATCTGCTATGTTATTTGCAAATATTTTCTCCCATTCTGTAGATTTGCAAAATATTATGTCCTATTCCATTTTACTGTGTTGATAGTGTCCTTTGATATACAAAACTTTCTAATTTCAACGAAGTCCCATTTGTCTAATTTTTCTTTTGTTGCTTTCACTTTTGGTGTCATATTTAAGAAACTGTTCCCAAATTCACTGACATGATGAATCACTTCTTGGGGTTGGAGATGCAACTTGTTAGTAGGGCATGTGCTTAGCATGCTCAAGGTCCTGGATTCAATCCCCAGCACTAAAAAACAAAATCCTCTCCTCATCTTTTCTTATAGGAATTTTATAGTTTTAGTTGTTATGTTTATGTTTTTGTTCCATTTTGCTTTTTTTTTTTTTTTTTTTTTTTTTTTTTTTTTTTTTGACAGTACTTGGGATTGGACCCAGGGCCTTCACTCTGAATTACATTCTCAGGCCTGGTTTAATTGTTTCAGCTATATACCCAAGAGTGAGTTCACTTAATCATTTGCTAATTTTATGTTTAACTGGGGTGAGAGTTGAGACCTTTATTGTTTGAGACAGTCTCACTAAGTTGCCCAGGTTGGGCTCATACTTGTGATTCTCCTGCCTCAGCCTCTCAGAGTGCTGGGATTATAGGCACATGCCACCAGACTCGTTTGAGTTAATTTTTGCATATGATGTGAGGTAATGGTCCAACTTCACTATTTTGCATGTTGATATCCAGTTTTCCCAGAACCATTTACTGAAAGGTGGTTCTTTGCCCATTGAATGTTTTGACACCCTTGTCAAAAAGCATTTAACCATTTATATGAGCATTTATTTCTGATCTCTTTGTTCTCTTCCATTGCTCTGTATGTCTGTCCTTATGGCACTATTCTATTGTTTTTATTATTGTAGATTTGTAGGAAGGTTTGAGATCAAGAAGTGTGGGCCCTCCAATATTGTTCTTTTCCAAGAGTATTTTGTCCCTTGGGATTTCATATGAATTCTAGGATGCATTTTGCTATTTCAGTAAAAACAAAACAAATGAAACACCTCAGTATTTTGACAGGGGTTGCATTGAATCTGTAGATCTCTTTGGATAATATTGTACTCATAACAATGTTAAATCTTCCAAAGCATGAACACAGGATGTCCCTCCAGTTTATGTTTCTTCTTAATTTCCTTAGCAACATTTTGTGGTTTTCAGTGTGTAACTCTTGCCGCCTTGGTTAAGTTTATCCTTAAGTTTATTTATGCTTTTGATGCTGTTGTAAATAAAATTGTTCTCTTATTTTTCTATTCAGGTTGTTTACTGTATGTATACATAATTTATTTTTGTTGATTTTGTACCCTGAAACTTTGCTGAATTTATTAGTTCTAACAGCTTTTTTTAGACTCTAAGGTTTTTTACATATAAGACCATGTCATCTGTGAATAAAAGTAATTTTACTTTTTCCTTCCTAATATGGATGACTTTTAATTATTTAGATGTATTTTCATGCACCTTTAAAAATCTATTTATCTATGAGCATTTTATCCTACAACCTTGCTATAATTGTTTATTAATTGCAGAAGTTTTCTGTTGATTTTTTAGGATGCTATAGTAGATAATCATGTCATCTATGAATAAATACATTTTATGTCATCTTTCCTAATCTAGGAAATTTTTATTTCCTTTTTGGTCCCATTGCATTAACTAGGCCTGCCAATATGATTTTGAACAGTAGCACTGAGAGCAGACATCCTTGCCTTCTTCCTGATTTTAGCAAGAAACCATCCAGTTTCTCACCTTTCGTTGTGATGTTAGTTGTAAGCTTTTTATAGATGTTCTTTTGTAGAGGTTTTGTCATGAATTGGAGTTGGATTCTGTCAAATTATTTGTCTGTAGCTATTGATACAGTCATATTTTTCTTCTTTAGGGTATTGATATGATGGATATACTGATCGGTTTTCAATGGACATATTAGTAATAAATGAGTTAGAGTCTTTTTAGTAAATCCAAACTTTGTGCTTCTTCAGGGATAGTTTCCAGTGATTACTCTTTTCCTGCATATTGGCCATACTTTATTTTTCTGTGTATCTCATAATTATTTATTGAAAACCAGACATTTCAAATAATATAATTTAGCAGTTCTAGAAATCAGTTCTTCTTAGGGTTTGTTTCTATTACTACTTGTTTTAGCTGTTTGTTTGATGACATTTCCAAACTAATTCTGTAACATGTATTCCCTGTCATATGTGGCTACTGATGTGTGTGCTTGGTTAGTTTAGTGGTCAGCTCATGACTGGACAGAGATTTCCTTATGTGCCTGGAACCAATAACTCAGTAACTGTCAACCCCTTGATGAGGGGTGTGTGTGTGTGTGTGTGTGTGTGTGTGTGTTGGGACACCTTCTTAGTGCTCCCACAGCAATTCTACCAAGCCTCAGTGCCAGCAAGAGGTGAGAATTTAGGGCCTTCTCAGGTGTATCTGGAGCATGCTCACGGCCCTGCACCTGCAAGTGGCCTTCTAGAACTCCAGGAGTTTGTCAGAGTAGGTCAAAGCCCCCTGTGAATGTCTCATTTCTCAGGTCTTCAAGTTTTCTGATCAGATAGCCTCTTGTTTGACCCAACTGGTACTGCTGCAATGATGTTAAATGATTGCCACTGGCTGTTTTCCATAAATTCTCTGGGGATGGGATATTTTTTGCTGAGTGAGCTCTGACCCAGGTCAAATAGAAGCAAGCTCTGTGACTGATGCTTTTTCAGGGAGTTCCTACACGGGTCCAGTAGTGACAGTTCTCTGGAATTCAACTTTTTGAGGGTCTCCAGACTTGGTCTGTCCTTCTGGATGCTGCTAGGCTGCTGGTTTTTAAGGTGACCATGGAACTAGGAAGAATGAGATGAGGAACAGGGCAGGTCTGAATCCCACAAAGTTCACTGTTCTTACCAAGAGTCAGTAGGTTTTTTTGAATAAAATTCCTTGGATTGTTGTAAGCTTTTGGTTAATTTCCAGGGTTCTGGAAAAGTTGATTTTGATGATTTGTGCCAGAGTTCTCACTGTTTTTAAGGAGGAGCAGACTTTTAGAGTTCCTTACTCCACCATTCCAGGCATCTTATTTTGAGTGACTCTTGTAGGCTAGCAGACATCTGTGAACAAAGCAGGGGAGAAATTCCAGGCAGAAGTATAAGCATGTGCAAAGGATGGGAGAGGCACAGAACAGATCACAGAAACACCCCGGGAGTCACCTGTGTAACTTCATGCTGTCCACCCCCGAGCCCGGACCTCTCTGGGCCACACATCAGTAAGGTCACCTGGGCATGCTCTGACCTGCAGCCCAATGAAAATGTCCCCCTTCCTGGAAGCTACTCCACCGGCTGTCCTGCTGACCCCTGTCTTGGGGGCTCACACTAGCCTCACGGCTCTATCATCACCTCTTGCCTGGATGCCTGAAGTTACATCTCAGCTGGCCTCTGCTTCTTCCTCTCCTGCCACCATCAGTCTATTCTCTAATAGGAAGCTGGAGTGATCAGGTCAAAACAGAAGTCACACTATGTCCCTTCTCTGCTGAAAACCTACCCACAAGCTCCTCGTCTCACTCAGAATAAAAATATGAAGTGCTTGTAACAGTCTATGGAACCCGCACAAACTGAATCCCTGTTTTTTTGTTTTTATTCATAATCATAAACTTAACTCTGCAATCCAGCTAGACTAGGAAGGGAGTAAGGAAAATATAGAACCCAAAGTACTGCAGTGACTGCACAAAGATTATAGGGTATTACAAGCAGATGGAGCAGAGGGGTGCTCTCCTGCGCTACAGAAGGAGTGGTCTGGTAGTTAAAATACACACAAGTCATGTATATTAGAGTTGTCTGAAATCAGCAGTGGTGCGCTTCTGGCTGGTCTTGCCATTCCCAGACCCAGAGCATTCTATGGCTTCCACGATGTTCATGCTCTCTTTCACCTTCCACATGCTTGCCGTCCAGCCACTCAGTCTTGGTAGTGCAGGTGAAAAATTGGGAACCATTTGTATTTGTTCCAGCATTTGCCATGACCTAGATGCAGGACCTATGTCTTAGTTACTTTTCTCATTGCTGAAATACCTGACACCCAAAGTTAAAGGAGGAAAGGTTTATTTCAGCTCACAGTTTGTAGAGGTTTCAGTCCATAACTGACTGGCTCCAAGGCGGGGTGGCACGGCAGAGGGGCATCACAGAGGAGAAACTGTTCATAGCGTGACAGGGCAGGAAGAAGGCAGCAAGTAGCAAGTGATGGTAGTAGCAGCAGAAGCAGCAGCAAGCCTTCTTTCCATCTTTTATAGTCCATCCAGGCTACCTGTCCTTTGGGCGGATAGCACTCACACCCAGGGTGGAGCACCCTTCATTCCAGCATCACATTCTTAATTCCAGCGTCCCACACTTAGATCCAGCCACCTTCCAAAAGCCCTGCCTATGACCACATGAGGCTTTGGGGGTACATCTAGATAGAAGCCATAACAGCCCATATGCTTCAGGATGAAATTATCATTGAATTTCTTCCTGGAGATGGACTTGCCGCCAGTGCCATTATGGCATGTGAAGTCACCACCCTGGCGCATAAATCCTGGAATAATTCTGTGAAAGCAAGAACCCTTATGACCAAATTCTTTCTCTTCAGTGCTCAGAGCATGAAAGTTTTCAGCTGTTTTTGGAACTTTGGAAACAGCTTGAAGGAGATGTGGTCTAAGGGCTTGCCATGGACAGGGATGTCATAGAACACAGTGGCATTGACCATGGCTGGTGGCAGATGGCCTGAATTCCTGTTAAATCTCAGCTCTTCTCCAGCACCCTGACTTTCTACGCAGCCACCCATGCTCACACCCCAGGATTTGTGAGAGCTCAGCAGGTTGTTCGCTCCTCCTGGAGTATCGGTCTCGCAGATATCTGTGTGGTGTGCTCCTGTATCCACTGAAGGTTTTCTTAAAATTATTTTTGAGACAGGGTCTCTTTAAGTGGCCATGCTGGCCTTGAACTTGTGATCCTGCTATCTTAGCCTCCACAGTAGCTGGGACTACAGGTGCGTGCCACCACACCACACCTCAAGTCTTGAATCAAATGGTACTTCCTCAGGGAGGTCTTCCCTGGCTACTGCCTTAAAACTTGTAGCCCTGGCCCCTCCCCAACATCTCTATCTCTCCTACTTTATTTTTCTCCTCAGACCTTCCAACATACTACATTTGGTATTGGTTGACTTTATTGATTTCATTGAGCTCTGTGAAGCAGCAATTTCTGTCTGGTTTTCCAAATACTTTATTCCTAGTGCTTAGAGCAGTGCTCAGTACATAGTAGGTGCTTCATGCACATTTGTTGAATGAATAGTTCTGAATAATCAGAATTTTGGACAGTTTTCGAGTGATGCAAAGTCAGGACCAGGAAGTTACTTAGATCACCACATCTAATGGCCTGCTCTCATTGGACAGGTGGAGAGACTGTGGCTCAGAGAGGGAAAACGACTTGCCCAAAGTCACAGCTGGAGTTAGTTTAGTAGGAAATCAACAATTTAACCCCTACAAGTGGGGAACCTTCCCATGTCTGTTTTCTTAGGACTTGTCCTATCTTACCAGGAAGCCTGTTCTAGGCCTGAGGAGAGGGGTGGGCTTGTTGGGGTGGGGGAACAGGGTGGCAAGGAGTAAAATGTATTGAATGCCTACTTTGTCCCAGGCACTATGCTAGGCACTTTACGGAAGATGTCTCATATTCTCTCATTACTCTTGAGACTATGAATAAACATTCCTTCCTCCATTTTACCAATAAGGAAGCTGAAAACCAGAAGTGACTTGTCTAACATCGCATAGCCATTGAGCAGTGGAGCCAGGCTTTAGATTCAAGTCCGTGGGCCCACAGGATCAGGAGTTTTTCTCTGATGTTCAGAACTCCAGCCAGCTCTCTGGGGACTTCAGCTCTAGATGGGGCTCCAGTCAGGGTCTCTGGGAGCAGCAGGTCTGGAACAGGCCGTGGCCAGCCCAGGAACTGCAGGAATGCCACACACTGCTGTGCTCCTGGCCCAGGGCCCCTTTTTCTCTGTCCCAGGCCTATAGAGCTGGGCTTATTTTCAGGGTTGGACTAACATTTTCCCTACAGAGTGTGAATGGTCCACAGTTGAGCCAAATGGAGGCTGTTCCTGGCCTTGGAGGGGAGGAGAAAGGGGGAAGGGGAGGGAAGCAGCCTTCTAGAAGGGATAGCTTTGCCGTGTTTCAGCCTAATATCCTGGAGCTATTCCTAGGTAGATTGTGGTCAGTGGAATTATGCTTTTATCAGGCTGCTGGGAGTTTCAATAAAATCTTTATGGCCAGGAAAGTTCTCTTTATGGAAATCAGATTATTGAAGTGCCTGCTGGGGGGAGGGCCGCACCAGCCTGCCTTTCTCCTCCCTGGCTCCCTCCTCCCCTTCAGGACAGCTCTCTGGCTCAGCTGCTTCCCTCCCCTCCTCCCAGGCCCGCAGCTCCCAGGAAAACGTGAATTCTATCTGCTGAAACACAGAGCTGGCCTTAGTAGGCAGTGAGGCATAAGGGGGCTCATGGAGGGAGTTGGTGGGCTGCAAAATTAATGTTGCAGAGTAGCCTTTTCCTGTCCCCCTACCATCATCCCTACCGAGGAGCCCAGGGTTTTGGTCATTTCTGGATCGCCTTTTCTCTGCTCCTGGGTCTTTATATGGGCAGTTAGTTCCCAGGCAGTCCTTAGCACACACCTGAGTTCCTCCTCCTCCCTTTACCAGTGCCTGCCCTGTCCAGCGGTCTACAGAACCTTCCTGCCCCAGCCTCCCTCAGGGTTAGGGTTGGGGTTTGCCCCTGAGGCAGTGTTGCTCCAGCTCTGTGAGGACTTTCCTGGGAGTGGCCTGCCCTCTGGCTCTTTCCTAGAGGTAGAGGAGCAACTGTGGTTGAGGCCCACTGTGCTCTACCGCATAAACCACCTGCTCGAGCAGGGCCTGCCCCAGGAGGTTTTCCTTGTGGCTTTTTGGGAGGTTTTAATTTAGCAAAAGGAAAGTGGTTTTGACCAAATGGTCTCTTTCAGGGCTGGAGTCTTTAAAAATTGGTGCTTTCGCCTACCTAAGTTCTCCCACTGCCTACCTCCCAGTGTTCTCCCGATAATATCTTCTATTAAATGACTAGTTCAGAAGATGTCATGGTGCTGCAGTGTGCCTCAGTGGTAGAATACTTGCCTCGCGTGCACAAGGCCTGGGTTCAATCCTCAGCACACACACAAAAATTGTCCTCTGAGGAATGGCTAAAGGAACTGGTAAAGAGACTGCCCAGCTGGGTCTTTGTCATCGGCCCTTTGAAAGGTTGTTATGGGCAGAGGAAGCCAGTGGCTCTGTCCCATGTGGTCGCAAGAATGGAGCTAAACCAGGTCCCTGTTGGTATGTTCACTCTGTTACCACATGGAATCATCCCGGCAACATTTTTGAGGTCAAGATTATTGTCCACATTCTCCAGATGAGGAAACAGAGGCCCAGGGCCACACATTCAGGAAGTAGTAGAGCTGCCTTCCAAAGCCAGATCATCTGACACACCCTACTGCTGAGAACACTGGACAAAGGGAACACACATGCAGCACTGGGGTCAGGATAGTGACGCATGCCTACCCTCCATGTACTGGGTGCCGCAGCTGCCCAGGACCTGCCCCCTGTTTCGCTTCAGCTCTCCTCCGCTCCCTCCCTCCTTGGGCCTCTGGCCTGAACCTCAGCTCTGCATCTGCCCCTGGCATTCTTGCTCACAGGGGCGGGTGGGCTTGAGACTCAGTCTCCCCAGTGCACTTGCCCACAGACTCTCTCCCCTTGCAGGGTGACTTGACACCTCTCCCGGCCCAGCTAGTTTGCCCTTTTGCCCCCATGCTGTCCACCCAGCCTCTGGCTTCTTCCTTCCAGAGCTGTCCAAGGACTGATGGGCAGGGTCAGTTCCTCAGGCCCTAGCACTAGGTGGGGGCTGTCTGAGCTGGGATCCCTCCAGCAGGTTTTGTTGACTTAGGTATTTTCCTATGTGAAACCTTCTTTTAATGTTCACAGGTTTTGGAATCACCCTCTTGTTTTCCATTCTTATCTCTTAGTCTCTGCTCCCCACCAGTCTTCCTCTTTCTCTCTCCTCTATATCCTTGTCTTTAACTGACTTTCTCCTCTGTTTTTCTTTTATTCTTGCCTTATCTTCCCTGTGAATTTTATGGCCCTCATCTCTGTCTCTTTCCCGCCACCTCCATTGCAGTCTCTCTGTCTTCCTTTCCTCCATCCCACCTCCTCTCCACCTCTTCCTTGGTGTGCCCCCCTCCTGCCCCAGCCCCGCCCTCAGGTCCTCCCCTGCTGAGGGCCTGCTTGCCTTGGCTGGGCTGTTTCCTCAGCTCCTTGGGAGGATCCTTTTATGTCTTAGTATTTCTCCAGTCCCAGGCTGCAACCTTATGCCCACTGATACTGGGAGGCTGGGTTGGAGCAAGATCACCTTGGCCCCTGGGAAATTAGAGGAAACCCCGCCTCCTACCGCCTCTCTCACAAATGGAGAAAGTGATGTCCTGAGCCGCTGTCGGGTGCCAGCTCAGAACCTGAAGGACACTTCAGAAGCCCTGTCTTTGAGTCCAGGTCCACCATGCCACCCTTGTCCACGTCTGGAGGCCACTTCTCACTGCTGGCACCCTCTCCCATTCTGGCTCCAGCCCTGTTCCAGAAGAGCTGGCTGCCTACACTTGAAAGGGCAGAAAGAAGCTTAGCATTGCTGGAGTGTAGAGTGTGGGGTGACAACATGACCGGCAGCTGGCCATGAGCAAGCAGGATATGAGAAGAGAGGACTCAGGTCAGGTGGGGTGGGAGGAGATGTCAAAGGAGTGTGACTGGATGGGTAGGCTGGGGCCAGCCCAGGTAGAGTCTGGACTTAATCTTGGGGCTACTGGGGAGATACTATAGGCTGCTAAGCAGGGGAAGGGAGATGACCTGATCTGTAAGTTATGAGATCCCTCTGGCCCCTGGGTGGATACTGGGTTGTAGAGGGGAAAGAGCGGAAGCAGAGAGCCCAGTGAGAAGGGTACTGATGTGATCCAAGTGACAGGTGATGGGGCTTGGGCCAGGGTGGTGGCAGTGGATATGGAGACATGGACTCTTTCTGGCATATTTAGGATGTGGGAAATGGGACTTGGTGGTTGATTAGCTGTAGGCACGGAAGAGATGGAGGTGTTCAAGCACATTCTGGCTTGCACAAGAGAGGGCTGGTGGTACTTGTTACTGGCATAGAAAACACAAGCCAAGGGCTGGTGAGATGGCTCAGCGGCATAAGTGCCTGCCTGGGAAGCACGAGGTCCTGAGTTCGACTCTTGGTACCCGCATATTAAAAAAAAAAAAAAAGAAGAAAACACAAGCCAAGGAACTGTTTGGAGACTAGCTGAGGTCCGGGTTGGCCATGTGGCGTTCCCGGTGCTCATAGACTATCCAGACGGACACAGGAGTCAGGCAGCCTGGATCCTGGGGCTCTGATGCAGGCCTGGAGTGGAGCTCAAGAGGTGGCAGATGGTCACTGAAGCCAAGGGCCTGGGTGAACTGGCCCAGAGCCAGACCTTAGCAGGGGAAGAGAAGAGGGCTCAGGGTAGGGTCTGGAAAATTTTTCAGGAAGGAGTGGAGCAAGAAAATGTTTGTTAAGAAAGCTGAGCAGGGTGACTCAGAGAGGCAGGAGGGACATCTAGGGAGGACAGGAAGAGAAAAGCCAAGAGAGGAGAGTATTACCAAGGGGAGGTGATCAGCTGGGTGAAATGTTATGAAGCCAGTTATGACGAGGGAGCACAAGTGCCAGCACAGTTGGTGATGAGGTCCTTGATGACTTTCTAAAGAGCGTTTCCAGCAGTGATGGGCATGACTGCTGGACTACAGTGGTTGAAAAGGTAGGAATTGTCATATCCTTGTTCCTTTCATCATGTTCCTTTGCTCAGGAGTGAGAGGGGCCAGCAAGCTTCCATTGCTTTCCATTATGAAGAGGTCTGGTCCTCCCTCCCCACCCCCCACATTCGTGCAAGCACACACTCTCACACATAGAGACACACACTTTTTCATTCCCTTTTGCTTCAGCAGCCTAGATTCTAGGACTCCCCCAGTCCTCCACTTCAGTTTCAGGCTCAGAAATAAATTGGTCGCTGCCCCGGTGGTGAAACCTTATCTGAGCTGGGAAAAAGCATGTGTCTGGAGCAGCTGAGCTCCGGGCTTGCTGCAGCCTCAGCTGGGGCAGGGTTGGAGATGGGTAGAGGACACAGAGCAGGGACTGGGGTAGCTATGAGGAGCAGAGGAGGGAAAGGGAAGGAGGAAAGGAGATGGAGAAGTGGAAAGGGGGTTGAACAGAACTGCGAAAGCAGACAAGCTGGAAATGCTAGAGCCACAATCACTTCTTGGACATACAGACACATTGAAATCTTGCCTTCATTACTTCCTACCTCTGTGGCAAGTAACTTTCCTTTTTGCACCCAAGTTTAATCATCTATAAAATGGATTTAATAATAAAACCTACCTCATTGGTATTCCTATCAGACAGAATATTTTCTTTTTCTTCTTCCTTCTCCCCTTCTTCCTCCCCCTACGCCACCTCCTCCTCCTACTTCTTTTCCCCTTCCTTTTGCAGTTCTGGTGATTGAACCCATGGGTGCTCTAGCACTGAGCTATGTCCTCGGCCCTTTTCATTTTTATTTTGTTTTTTGTTTTTTATGTGGGTACCAGGAGTCGACCTCAGGACCTCGAGCTTGCCAGCAAGCGCTTGTGCCGCTGAACGATATCACCAGCCCTTTTTTCGTATGCGGGTATCGGGAGTCGAACTCAGGACCTCGCGCTTGCCAGGCAGGCGCTTATGCCGCTGAGCTATCTCACCGGCCCTCATTTTTATTTTCAGATTTCATTTTTATTTTGAGATAAGGTCTTGCTATGTAGCTCAGACTGATTCCTGGGCTCAGGCAATCTTCCTGAGAAACTGGTATTACAGGTGTGAGCCGCCACACCTGGCTCTTCTTATCATCACTCATTATTATTGTCATGACAGAGCTGGTGTTGGGAGAAAGGCAGGCAGGTTCCTGAGGACTTTGCCTGGACAGAGAAGTGGGCCCTGGAGCCCCAGAACCCCCTGTATTGTGCTCTGCTTTCCTGGGAGTCAGGGGCTGGTACTGGGAGGCAGCAAAGATGTCTTGAACAAGTGACAAAGAATGGTCCTCTGGCCCCAGGCTTAGGCGTTCCTGCAGCCCCATTAGCTTTGCCCAGAAGGGACGGGTGAGAACTCCACTCTCAAGGGCTCACCTCCCTTAGCTAGCTGCACACCGAGGTCCATTCATTTTCAGGCCTGACTCTGGTGAGCTGTGAGCACAGCTTTGCAGACACCTCTGGCCAGCTGCTCACCACATGCCACCCGGGTTTGGGGATGGGTGGGAGGAGCTTCTGATGTCACAAGAGGGCAGGAGGCAGAGGGGCCTGATATAATGGCCTGTCTTGCTTTATGGCCTGGTGCTAGCCATCCCTAGCTCCCCTGCCTCTGGATCTGTGCAGTGCCGAGGAAACACCAACCTGTGCCCGCCCCCTGTGCTCACCCCCACTCCTGCCTAACACCATCCTCCTGCCCGGTCAGAGGACTTCAGCAAAAGGAGATCTATTGCTGGGGGGACTATGGCTGCTGAAAGAGCATCTATCACAGCCCTGGCATGGCAGGAAGTGGAGAAATGAGACGCACTCTTCAGGTTGGGAGGGGGTGCCATTTCCTTCTGATTGGCAGGGCAGGAAATTGGGGCCTGGACCATGAAGAAACCAAGCCAAAGGGTGCCGGGGCTCCTCAAGGGGCTGCGGGCCAGGAGCAGCTGTGGAAACCTATCTGCATGCAATCAAGTCTGCTATGACCTCATGTGGAGGGAGGAGCCCCAGAACTGAGGGCTTTGGGCCTCGCTCTCCCTCGTGGGGGAGGGTGAGGAGCCAGGTGGAGAGGAGACAGGGAGCACTGAGTAGCATAGGAGGGATATGAGTCTGAGGAGAAGGGAGAGGCACGAGGGGCAGCCTGAGGGAAACCACCGTCCTCAACTGACTCACCCGTCCCAACTGACTTAGATTCAATGTTTTGGGAGAACCATTCTGGAGGTCAGGTGGTGGGGAAGTACTCCCATCCCCAGGTCCCCCAAATCCATGGGCTCCAAGTGCAGCTCTTGCTTGGACAGGTAGGGGCAGCAGCATGTGGTCAGGCCAGCTTGGGATGGGTTCTGGTCCCTGCTTCTAAGGAGAGTTTGAAAACAATGTAGATGGCAAGGGCTTCCCAGTGTGGGGAAGCCAGTCCTTGGGGACCTTCCTTGAGAGAGATCTTTAGCACAGAGGAGAGGAGGAGACCACAGTGTTGTACAGGAAAACTGGTGAGGGGCTGAAGCCCAGGCCCCATGAGGAGGTGGTGAGGGGGCTGGAACTTCAGGGCCTAGAGCAGAGGAGGCTGGGGAGCTTTGTGGTCACCTCTGCTCTCTAGAGCTCTGAAGGGCTGTCCTGAGCACACGGAGCAGATGGTGTCTGAGGGGTCCCAGGGGGGAAAGCCACAGAGAAGCTAAGTCTTTATTCTGCTGTCGTTGTTTGGTTTTTGCAGTCATGGGGATTGAACCCAGTGCCTTCACTCTGAGCTAAATCCCCAGTCCTTTTCATTTTTTATTTTGAGTCAGGATCTCACCAAATTGCTCAGGCTGGGCTCAAACTTGCTATCCTCCTGCCTCAACCTCCTGGAGTATGGGGATTACAGGCTTGTGCTATCATGACCAGCAAGGAGGCTCAATTTAAAATGGAATTTTCTTTTTTTTTTTATTTTAAAGAGAAGAAAAAACAAAACAAATAAAAAAAACAAATTTTCAAAACACCATAATATGAGGGTAACAATGGTTAATGCATTACGTATTATTATCTTTAAGTTAGTTATTCAGGATACCAGACATTAGCATTCAATTGTCCAAACATTATTGGCACAAACCTTACTCTTCAATGAACTAAGTAAAATTGGTAGTGTATCCATCTTAACCATCTTATATATATATACAATTTTTTTCCCTTTCCCTTCTTTCTTTTCCCAATTCCAGTCTCTCTTTTAAAATGGAATTTTCTTAAGAGCTGTGAAATTGAGCACATGAAATTGAGGAGAAAGCATGAAATTGAAGAGAAGGGAGGTAGTGAGTGCCCATCACTGGAGGTGTGTGGACAAGGGCTAGGTGGCCACTTTGCGGAGATCCAGAGTAGATGGAGCGGTCCCTTGGCATCCTCTGGCCACCCTATCATGCTCAGCCCCATCACCTAGATTCAGTCCAACCTAGCTCAGGGTGATAACATCGCATGGGCATTTAGGCATGTGGCTGGCTCTGCTTTTCTCTCACCATGGGCCCCAAGAGCTGTGGGCCTCTCACGATGTCAGCATCTCACCACACTGAGCACAGTGGCTGTGTTGAATGGCGCCCTTTTGACTTTTTTCATACCACATAGCTCCTAACGGCTTCCTTCATCTGGGGCTCGACTCATGAAGCAGCAGTGATTGGTTCTAACTTCATGGCAATTGAAATGATTCTCAAGAATAATTGTGAGTCGCTGAAACTGCCTTGCAGGCTGACCTGAGATTCATAACCCATGTAGGTGTGACTTTATCAGATGCTTTGTGATGCTGTGAGGCACAAAGCAGAGTCTCTAGGAAGGCACAGTGTGGAGGCGCAGACACAAGCAATCTTTCCATGGGAGTCTGGTGCCACTCTCCCTCTCTTAACTCAGGCCAAATCCCCTCATCATTCCTGCTCCTCAACTGTAGATCCTGTTGGCCTTGCTCTCTAAAAGACATCCAGAATCGAACCATTTTCGAACCACCTTACCTCTTCCCCTTTGGTCCAAGCCACCATCATCTCTCATGGGGTTGATGCCAAGAGCCTCCTTACGGCTTCCTTCCTCTGTGTTCACTCCTGCTCACCATGCTATCTGGTCACCTCGCAGCAGCCATGGTATTTCTGTTAAGATGAGTCTGAGCTGGGTATGGTGGCCCATCCCTGTAATTCCTGCACTCTGGGAAGCTGAGGCAGGAGGATCAGAAGTTTGAGCCCAGCCTGGGTAACTCAGCAACTTAGCAAGACCCTGTCTCAAAATAAAAAATAAAAAATTTAAAAAGGGCTAGGGCTGGCCGTGGTGGAACACATCTGTAATCCTAGCACTTGGGCAGGCTGAGGCTGAGGCAGGAGGATTGCCACGAGTTTGAGGGCAGCCGGGGCTACATAGTGAGTTTAAGACCAGCCTGGACTACACAAAAGACCCTGTCTTGACAAAAAAAAGGACTAGGGATGTAGCTCGGTGCAAAGACCCTGAATTCACTCCCCAGAACCACACACACACACACACACACACACACACACACACTCACACACACGCACACACACAGAGATGTGAGTCAGAGCCTGTCACCTGCTCAAAACCCTCTAAATTGAGATTGTGAGCCAAATAACTCACACAGCCCTACATGATCTGGCTACCACCCATCTTTCTGCCCCACCTCCTGCTAGCCATTCTCTGCCTAGTTGCTCCCTCCACTGCTGCTGGCCCTCCTCAATCCCACCAAGCGCACTCCTGCCTCCATGCCTCAGCACTAGCTCTTCCCTCTCAGGGCACACTCTTTGCACGGAATTTGACCTAACCTATACCCCTCTTCCTTCTGTCTCTGCTCCAAGGCCACCTTACTGGAAAGAACTTCTTCCTGTTCATGTTATACAAAATAGTGCCTTTACCGTCCCACCCCACCCAGCACTCCCTGCTCCTCTCACTTGGCTTTCCTTCCTTCATATCGAGATGGTCTACAAATGCCTGAAACCATGTGTAGTGCTGAACCCTGTATATATTATATTTTCTCCTATACATACATACCTGTGGTAAATTGATTTTATAAATTACATTTTGTAATTATAACTATAATTATAAACTGTATTTTATTTTATAAATTACAGTAAGAGATTAACAACAATAACTAAAATTATAATAGAACAATGACAATACAGTGTAATAAAAGTTATTTAAAACTTATGAGTTATTTATTTCTGGAATTTTCCATTTAGTATTTTCAGGCTGTGGATAACAAAAACCATGGAATAAGGGGGGATCACTGTATCTGCACAACAATCCTATATTAAGCAGGTACTGTCATTGTCATTCCCATTTTACAAATGGCGAGTCAGACTGCTACGGTTTGGATTTGAAATGGCTCACGGAAGGCACATGCTAAAGGCTTGGTTCCACAGCTGCTTGGCTTTTTGGGAAGTGATTGGATTGTGAGGGTTCTAACTTAATCAGTAAATTAGTTCATTGATAAGATCATAATTTGATGACATTATTAGGAGGTAATGGAAACTTAAGAGGTGGAATCTAACTGAAGGGAGTGTGTAAAGAGGGTGTGACCTTGGGGACTGTATCTGGTCCCTGGCTACTTCCTCTCTGCTTCCTGGCTGCCACGAGATGAGCTGCTTTCCTTTGCACACCTTTCCACCATGATGTTCCTGCCTCACCACAGACCTAAAAGAAATGGAACCAGCTGACCATAGACTGAAACCTCTGAAACCACGAGCCAAAAATAAATCATTACTCCTTTAATGTGTTTTGTCAGGTATTTTGTCACAGCTATGAAAAGCTGACTAATATACAGACCCAGAGATTTAGTAATCTGCTCAGGGTCACACGGCTGGCAAGTGGGGAAGCAGGGATTGAAAAGTCAGGCTGCCTACTCCTGCCAAGCTTCACAGTTTCCTGCCTCTGTTCCGCACTCCCATCTTTCCTCCAGGCCACAGGAGAGCAGGGCCGAGGCCCCACCCCAGGCAGCAGCAATATCAGTTCCAGAGCATGCCCTAGTCCAGCCCCACCAAGAGGAGCTGCATTTGTTCCCAATTACAGATGATTTGTTTTGAAACTCAAATCGTTTGTAATCAGAGGGGCCAGGTAGAAATAGATGCTTCTCTTTCTCTAAACGAACTCTTTGGCTGGGCTTCCCTAAGGGATTTAATTTTTTTTCTTTCTTTTTCTTGGCCCCAAGGAGGGCATGATTCTAGTCAGCTCTCAATGAGGTCTAAAGAAAAGCAAACAAGGGCTAATTCAAAACTGGTGGTCTTGCCACCTGCACCCTCTCATTCCCTGCCTTCCCGCCTTCCTTTTCACCATTCTGGCCTTGGGTTGGTGACAGCACAATGATAGCCCAAAGGTGCCATGAAACGCTCCTCTAATTCTCTAAACAAAATGGATTTGAACTTCCTTTTAGCTGAAACATTAATGAAAACCATATCCTCCTTGAGTGGGGGAGGGGGCTAGAGAGGGATCCTTGGAGAGTCCCCAGAATAGCAGAAATCATGGGACAGAACACTTGAGTGACATGGAGAATTGAGGCAGTTTTCTAGATTATGAACCCCCAAACCACCCTGGCCTCAGTTGGGCTGGGGTAAATAGACATCAAGCTCGGGAATTCCCGCTCGGGAATTACTTCCTCAGCTTCAACTGTTCCCTTTTCCTCCCACAATGCCCATCTCCCCTTACTCCCACAAACACTGGATATTCACAAGGTTACTGTCACAGGTGCTATGGAGGGTGGGGAGCTCTCTGCTTTCAGTATGTGAAGAGAAGGTGAGGGAGACCCAGCATTGAGCTACATTTAGATCAGCAGCACCTCACCCCAGATTACTCTTCTCCAGATAGTTCCAGGTTGGGTTTATTTGCAAGAGAAACTTGTGCAAGATCTGGAAGGAAGAGACATAGCAGAGGCCACTGGGCTCCGTAGCCACTGGCTCCCCTCACCGGCATGGGGCAACAGCCCATCCCACTGCCCATGCCGCCCCCGCCCCTGAGCTTCCACGAGCCCTAGGCTGAAGAATGAGCAGCATGGTGGTGCAGGACACCAGCTGCCTCTGCTGCTCCCCCCGCATGCCAGAGGCCAAGAGAGACAGAAGGGTGTCCTGTTTGTCCTCACTCTTTCCCACTTCACATCCAGCTTTCTTCCTGACCGCCAGCCCTTTTCACCTACAGCACTTCAGTCCTACCTGCCATCTGTTGAGGCCACTGGCTTCCATAGGCTTCTTCATCAGCTCCCAAGATGTGGAAATTTTAATCCTCGTAATAAATTTTTCATTCCATGTTGCTCATGGTGGTTCTGCTTCCCTGCTCACACTCTAGCAGATACAGTGCTCAGTAAATGTGTTTTTATTAGTACTGTTAGCTTGGGGGTTTCATGGGCAGAGAGCAGTGTGTACGGTCTGCATATGAACTGAGGGGCCAGCAGAAAGCCTTGGAGGTCTTTCCATGCCTTGCTGACTAGAAGGGGATTGAATGAAGGCTTTGACAGTTGGCCAGTCCTTGCTGTGACCCATCATGAGCTAAGTCCTGGAGAGGGCACAATAGATATTCGAATATAATCGGATGTATAACACAACCAAATGAGGATCTTAGGGCCACTGATAATAAGAAGAGCTAGTACTCACCAACTCCTCACCTGGAACCCCCATTTCATCCTTGCTCAAGCTTCTGAAGCAGGTAGGAAGTGGGGCCCTCAGAAAGAGATTAAATAGCTTGCCCAAATGCACACAGAATGGAATTCCAAACAGGAGCGATTAGGCGCCCAGAGCCCAGGTTTGGCTGTAACCGCTGTTCATGCAGTGGCTTTCCTCCAGAGGGAGCCCCTGAAAACACTAAGGGCACAAAAGAGCCACAAGCAAACCCTGCCCCAAGGCTGCCAAGTAAGTGGGAGCTCAGAGGCTGCTGGGGGGAGCCTGAGAGCAAGGGACCAAGGCTGAGAGAGGCTTCCTGTTGCGACTGTGGCCTTCAAAGCTAAAGAGAACTGAGACAAATCCCCCTGGCTAGAACCTGGCCTTGTCCTCCATGGCCCCTTCTCTGTCACCCCTCTACCCAGCTGTCACTGAGTTCTCTGGATGCTTCACTGCACATGTCGTTATCGCCCTCCCTCTCCAGCTTCCACTCCTCTTGGCCCTGTGGGACTTCAGACTGTTCCCATTTCTGGCCCGGTCCCTCTGCTGACCTCTTTCTTCCTGGCCTCCTGGCTTCCACTCTTACCTGTTGAAACCCATACTGGCTTCCACAACCACCTTTTCCACACTCAGCTCTGATAATGCCATGCTTCCACTCAGGATCTTATCATGTCCTCACCATCTGTAAGGGTCCCAGGGAATTAAATAATCATATTAACGCTGAACCATATGAAATGACTGATATTCAGCCATTTGTGACCTACAAAAACACCAATTTCCTATGGTTATTATAATACTGCATGCTTGCAATTTTTGGTTGCAACCAGAATCTGTCTGCTTCTGCATGGTTTCCTGTACATCTTGGTCTTATTCTCTCTGTTGTGCATTCTCTGTGTGGCTGTTTCCCTCCCAATGCTGATTTCTTTCTCTTTGTCCCTCTCTCTCTCTCTCTGATTCTTTCTGTCTGTATCTGTCTTTCTTATAGATGTCTTATTACTTTACCCCATAACCATCATTCTAACCTTTCCTGTGTCTATATTTTCACTATCCTTCACCTGCTATCTATGTTCATTTGCTTTCTTCTATTCTACATGAGCGTGGGCATGTATATGTATCCCCAAAACTGTTTGTTGACCTCCCAGGTGCTGGTGTCTCTGATGTCCACCTGAGGCTCAGGGCTCCCCTGCCAAAAAACTTTAAGGACAGAACAGACTGGAGCAGGCAGTGGGCTTGGGGGCTGAGTCTATCCTGGAGCTCAGGACATCCTTGCAAAGGCAGCTCCAGGGGCTTGCAGCCTGCCCTGGGGCTGCAGCCTCATCCTGCCTGCAGCCAACAAAGCAATTGGTGCAGATGGCAATGACCCAGATGTAAAACCCAGCTGTGAAAATTAGCCCAAGGCCTGTAAGAAATTAGACTGGATCTAAAAGAGATCAGCCTGTGGAAAAAGAAAAATGTTAGTTAAAAGAGAAAATTCCTGCTCCCGCCTCTGGGTCATAGATCACAGAAGAGAATCCTCCAGCCAGGAGGGACTTCAAGGGGCCATCTGGCTTAGCCGCATCTCAGAACAGGTCAGGCCTCAGCCAGCCGAGACAATGGTGCCCCCATCTTTCAGGAAAATAGGCCAGTGATTTTTTTAGTGTCTTCCCCAGTACCTTATTCTTAGAACGAACCTCTGCGCTGTCTTCACATGCCGTGTCCCCTCACTTAATTCTAATCTCTAGTCAAAAGTTGCCTCTTCCAAGAGGCCTGCTCTGACCATCCTAGCTCAACTAGCCCCTGCTGAGCTGGGTGTTGTGGTGAACACCTGTAATCTCAGCATTTGGGAGGCTGAGGCAGGAGGATCTCCTCGAGTTCAAGGCCAGCCTGGGCTACACAGTGAGTCCAAGGCCAACCAGAACTACACGGCAAGACCCTATCTCAAGAAAAACAAAAACGAAAACTAGCTCCTGCCTCACCTTGGTCCCACAGCACTGTAGTCCATAACTTGTCTTTATTTCTCTTCAAAGCATTTAGTTTCTCGGTGTTAGATTTTATATATTTGATGATTAGCTGCCTCTGTTATTATTCCCCAGTGCCTAGAGCTGTGCCTAATACTTTGTAGATACCCAGGAGTAGTTAAATGCATGAATGAAATCCTGTTGCTTATAGGCTGTATAACTGGGACAAATTACTTAACCCTTCTGACTTTTTTGTTTTCTTATCTCTAGGATGGGAAGAATTACATTTTCCATGTGAACTGCTGTAAGGAATGAGATAGTGGATATAATGATCACAGTGCCTGGCAGTAAAAATTACTGGTTATTAAAACAGCCAGTAAAGTTTCCACCTAATTTTTCTGGTTTTGCCTTCAGTAGAAGCAGAGAGCAGCTAGTCACCCTTTCCAGGTTGAATAACCTTAATCCTATTCACTTTTGTGATGTTAGACACAGTGGTATAGGATGCATAGGCACAAGGTGACAGCTTCTTCAAGTCCTCCTAGGGCAGGAGTTAGCCAAAAAGACTTTAAGTCAATCCTCTTAAATATGCTAAAAGGGCTAAAGAAAACCGTGGACAAAGAACTAACAGAAATCAGGAAAAACAATGTATGAATAAAATAAAAATATTAATGAAGAGATAGAAATTATAGAAAGGAACTAAGTAGAAATTTGGGGACTGAAAAATATAACTAAACTGAATGTGAGCCTCAGATCCCCTCTTTCCTGTTCTGAGGGACTGTAGGAGAGGTGGCCAGTGCCTCTGAGTTTGATGTACAAATCTCGTGAGACTCCATGAAGAAGAATTTCATTGTTATTAAGAGCACAATATTTGGAGTCAGAGAGAGCTGGAGTCCAATCCCAGTTCTACAGGGCAGGGGATTACCCTTTCTGGCTTCAGCAATGGTAATATTAGTTAGTCTTTCAGAAGGACAAAATGAGAAGCACATGTAAAGCACTTAGGCCAGTGCCTGGCCTGTGGTCAGGGCTCTTTAAATGGTAGCTATTATTATTAATATTATCATGGTCTCATCCATCCCTGTCTCTAGTCAGCTCTGCATTCCAACCATTCCCCTGAGCTCTGGCTCAGCCTCCCCAGATCATCCCACCCTCCTGCCAGGGAAACTACCCCAACTTCGGACTAGAGATTTTGTCATGCGCAGGGCAAAAGGACACCAGCTTTCTCCCTAGCCAGGGAGATCCAAGCTGAAGACACAGGCTCCACTGTTTGGTACCTAAGGGCAAGAAGCAAAGACCTAAATAATATCAGCAAAAGAGGAGGCAACTTCAAACACTCATCCTTCCACAGAAACATTGCAAAAAATGCAGAATGTATCAGTATCAACTTTCCCAGAATTCTGGAAAACATGTAAAAGTTTGACAGCAACTAAGCAAACATTGAATTTAGAAAAAGACTAATTTAAAATGCTCCTGGAACTCAAGGAAATCTCTATCAAAACACTAGTGGAACATAAGATAAAAGAACTGAGACTTCAGTGACCACGTGTGACAAGAAATAGTCTTGGCAAATTAGTATGCAAGAGTCACTAGACAGAAGGGTGCGTACAACTTTTAATACTCAAGAATGGCAAACTATGGGAAAGGAGGGAGAGTCTAATTTCCAGAGTTACAACATTTTACTATTCAAGTCCAGCTTTCAACAAAAACCTTAAAGCATACAAAGAAAATATGACTCACTCAAGGGGCAGGGCTCAGACATTGGACTTACTAGCAAAGACTTCAAAAACCTAAAGAAAGCCACAGACAAACACCTAGAGAAAATCAGGAAAAAATGTAGAAACAAAATTAGAATATCAATAAAGAAATAAAATTATTAAAAGGAACCAAACAAAAATTCAACTGAAAATTATAATAGTTTAAATTAAAAATTCACTAGAGGGGTTCCAACAGCAGATTTGAGCAGGCAGAAGAAAGAATTAGTGAACTTTAAGACAAGAACATTGAAATTATCCAGTCTGAAGCATAAAAAGAAAAAAATGAAGAACAGTGAACAAAGTTTGTGAGACCTATAGGACACTATCAAGTGGTCCAATATGCACATTATAGAAGCCTCAGAATGAGAAGAGAAGAGACAGGAAGATGAAAGGGATTGAAATAATGGCTGGAGATGTTTTAAAATTGATGAAAGACCTGAGTCTACACACCTAAGAATTTCAAAGAATTCCGAACTGTAAAAATAGTTCTATAGAGAGAATTTTAATTATAAAGAATCTTGAGGCCAGGCATGGTGGCCCCATGACTGTAATCTCAGCACTCAGGAGGCTGAGGCAGGAGGATCGCTGTGAGTTCAAAGCCAGCCTGGGCTACATAGTGAACTCAAGGCCAGCCTGAACTACACAGCGAGAACTTGTCTCAAAATAAATAAATAAATAGTCAATCTTGAAAGCAGCAAGACAGAAGCAATTCATAATATACAATGAATCTCAATAAGATTACTAGTTGATTTCTCATCAAAAATCATGTAAATCAGAAGGCAGTGAGATGACATTTTTAAGGAGAATACTATAAACGTCAATGAATTAGATAATCTCTTTTTTTTTTGTGGGTACCGGGGGGTCGACCTCAGGACCTCGCACGCCAGCAGGCGCCCGTGCCGCTGAGCGATATCACAGGCCCCTTTTTCGTATGTGGGTTCCAGCAGTCGAACTCGGGCCCTCGCGCTTGCCGGGCAGGTGCTAAGCCGCTGAGCCATCTCACCGGCCCCCTAGATAATCTTGATGAAAAGGACATATTCCTAGAAATGCACAAATTACTAAAACTGACTGAGGAAGAACAGAAAAATCTTAATAACAACAACAACAAAAAATAGAATCAGAAATTTTAAAACAAACTCCCAATAAAGAGTTAGGAACAGATGGTTTCTTTGCTGGTAAATTCTATCAAGCAGTTAAAATTTTAACATTAACACTTCTAAAGCTTTTCCAGAAAACTGAACAGGAGGGAACACTACCAAACTCATGCAATGAGGGTGGCATTAGAAAGCCATATAAAGATATTGCAAGAAAAGAAAATTACAGATTAATATCCCTTAAAAATATACATGTAGGGCCGGTGAGATGGCTCAGCGGCTTAAGCGCCTGCCCGGCAAGCGCCAGGGCCCGAGTTCAACTCCCAGAACCCACATACGAAAAAAGGGCCGGTGATATCGCTCAGCGGCACGGGCTCCTGCTGGTGCGCGAGGTTCTGAGGTCGACCCCCCAGTACCCACAAAAGAAAAAAAATATATATATATATACATGTATACATATATATGCAAAAATACTCCACAAAATAGTAGCAAATTAAACCCATTGATATAAAAAGGATTATACACACAACTAAGAGGGATTTATCTGTGGAATGCAAGGATGGTTTAACATAAGAAAATCAGTCAATGTAATACACCACCTTAAAAGATATAGTAAAAAAAAAAAAACTCAGTTGATACAGAAAAAACATTTGGCAACATCCAACACCCTTTCATGATTAAAGAAACACTCAGAAAACCATGAAAAGAAGGAAACTTTCTAAAAATCATAAAAGCTACCAGTATCTATGAAAACCTTATGGGCCAGTGAGATGGCTCAGCAGCGTAAGTGCCTGCCTGGCAAGTGCGAGGGACCGAGTTCGACTCCTGGTACCCACATAAGAAAAAAGGGTCGGTGATATCACTTAGCGGCACGGGCGCCTGCTGGTGCGTGAGGTCCTGAGGTCGACCCCTGGTACCCACAAAAAAATAAAAAAAGAAAACCTTACAACTAACATACTCATATGGCCATCAATAGAGGGATGGATAAATAAAACGTGGTATTTATACACAATAGAATACTACTCTGCCATAAAAAAGAATGAACTTGAATAATTTGTAGGAAAACGGATGCACCTTGCAACAATAATGTTAAGTGAATTAAATCAGACACAGAAGCTTAAATATCACATGGTTTCTCTTATATGAAAAACCCAAAAGATAAATAATTTAAAGAGCAAGACAAAAGACAGATAATAGGAAATGGGAGGTAGATCTTTTGCAAATGAGAAGCAGATCTAGAGATAGAGGGAGAAAGAGGGGAAGGAAAAGGGAAGCAAAAAGAATTAAGATGTGTTATGCACATGTACCAACTCCCCAAGATGAATATAATCTTTTATGTATGCAAATATATAATTTTTAAAATATTTTTCAAAACTAACATCATACTCAGTGGTGCTATTCCAAAAGCTTCTCTCCTATGATTGGGAATAAAACAAGGATGCTTGCTTTCACTGCTGTTCTATTGTATCACAAGCTCTAGCCAGAGCAATTAGACAAGAAAAAGAAATAAAAAGCATCCAAATTAGAAAGAAAAAAGTAAAATTATCTCTATTCATAGGTGACATAATCATATATATATATTCTAAAGAATTCACAAACAAGTTAATAGAGCTAGTAAACATTCATCAAAGTTTCAGGGTACAAGTTCAACATGCAAAAATCTGTTGTATTTTTATATATGACAATGAACAATCTGAAAAGGATGAAATATCTACAAATAAATTTAAACAAGAAGATGAATGTGTGGAGATTCCTCAAAAAACTAGGATTTGACCCAGCTATTCCCCTTCTGGGCATCTTCCCAGAAGAATCAAAAACATCGTACCACAGTGAAACATGTACACCTATGTTTATAGCAGCACAATTTGTAATAGCTAGATCTTGGAAACAACCCAAATGCCCATCAACTGAGGAATGGATAAACAAGATGTGGTATTTTTATACAATGGAGTAATACTCAGACATAAAGAAGGATAAACTGGAGACTTTTATAGGTAAATGGATGTAACTCGAGACCATACTCATAAGTGAAATAAACCAGACGCACATGTGTAAACATCATATTGTCTCCCTAGTGTGAGAAGCTGAAAGAGTAAATAAGATCCAAAATGTACAATAGATATTGTAAAATGGGAAGAAACTGTTCAAAAGGAAAGAAAAACTGGGATGGGGGAACAGAGAAAAGAAGGAAGGGAAAAGGCAAAAAAAAAATATATATATATATACGAGATAGTTAAGATAGATACACTACTAATTTTGCTTAGTTCATTGAAAAGAAAGGTTTGTGCTAATATTGTTTGGGCAACTGAATGACGATATCTTGTATCTGAGTAACTAATTTAAAGATAACAATATGCAATGTATTAACCATTGTTACCCTCCTATTATGTTGTTTTGAAATTTTGTTCTTTTTTTCTCTTTAAAATAAAATAATAATAATAATAATAAAGAAGATGAATGTTACAAAACATTGCTGAAAAGCAATGAAGAAGACCTAAGGAAATGGTAGGATATTCTATGTTCATGAGTAGGACAACTTAATATTGTTGAAATGTCAATACTGCTTGTCTCAGTCTGTTTGAATTGCTAAAACAAAATAGCACAAACTGATTAATTTATAAAGAATAGAAGTTTATCTCTCACAGTTCAGTAGGTTGGGAAGCCCAAGATCAAGGTACCAGCAAGACTGCTGCCTGGTGAAGGCTGTTCTGTATGTCGGAGATGGCGCCTTGTTGCTGCATCCTCCAGAGGCAGTGAGTGTTGCGTTCTTACATGGCGGAAGGGGTGGAAGGGATGGAAGGGTGACCTCAACCCCTTTTTTAAGGCACTAATATAATCCATGGGGTTGGAGCCTTCATGGCCTTATCACCTTCTAAAGGCCTTGCCTCTTAGTACCGTTGCACTGGGGATTGCATTTCAACATGAATTTTGGAAAGAACACAAATTTTCAAGCCACAGCCCTACCCAAAGCAATCTACAGATTCAATGCTATCCTATCAAATTCCAACTATAGTTCTTCTGCAAAAATGGAAAAGTCAATGCTCAAATGTATAGGGAGTTGCAAGTGAGCCCAAATAGCTAAAAAATTCTTGAAAAAGAATAAAGTTCTTTAGGAAGAACATGCACTTCCTAATTTCAAAACTTATTCCAAAGCTACAGTAATGTCTGGACTGGGGAGGCAGCATCTTACATTGGGCAAGGACCATAGCTCCCAGTCCCCCTACTCACACAGGGTGACTCTCCCTCAGAGTGGCTTGCTAGTGCCTTTCCATTTCTTCATGTTTACGGATGACTCTGGCAACAACCTGGCCTCCAGCTGAGAAATCTAGTGCTCTATGCTTTTATTAGGAAATAATGAGATGGCAGCAGAGAGACTCAGGCTGGCGCAGCAGGCTAGAGTCAGAGACTAGCCAAGGGATGGGGATGGGCAAGGGTTACTGCTCTGTCCCTCTTACACCCCAAAGACTACAGCTGTAGACTAAGCAAATGACATAACAGGAAGGACCCTTAGAGAACAAAGTCCACCCAACCTCATTTTACAAATGGGAGGAGACTGATGTCTGGAGATGAGTCAGATTAGCGCACAGAACTATTGGGCTGGAACACATCTCAAATGTAACCCAGTTTTCCCACTCAATCCCCAGTGCTTTCAACAGTGTCTTTAATGACAGGTGATTGTCAAGCTGTGGCTTAAAGATCTTTAAAAACTGAGCCAGGCGTGGTGGCGCACGCCTGTAATCCCAGCACTCGGGAGGCTGAGGCAGGAGGATCGCCATGAGGTTGAGACCAGCTTGGGCTATGTAGTGAGTTCAAGGCCAGCCTGAACTACATAGTGAGACCCTGTCTCAAAATAATAATAATAAAAAAATGATAAAAATAGTGCTCATTCCCTCCCAAGGCAGACCGGTGTTTGTGGCCTTCTAAGGACAAGTGGGATGGTTGAGAAAGGGCAGTCCCTTCCTGTCCACCAAACCCTGAGTGAATCATGGTGAGACCTATCCTATGGGATCCCTATAGGGTGACCTGGGGAAGTCTTGTCTCTGCCGGCCCTCTCACCCTACTCTTCTCCTTTGCCTGTGGCCAGGGATTTGTTGCAGTAAAGAAGCAAAGGGTCTCCGTTTCCAGCAGCTGGCTCAATATACACTTTCTGAGCATCGCTAACCTCTAAATGCAGCCGGATGGCTTTCCTCCTAAATCCCCCTTTGGGCAGAGACCAGAAATGGAAAAATTTCAGGGTCCTTTTGGGTATTTGAAGGGCTTGCATCCAGGGTGGCCTAATTCAGTCTGAACTCACAGCCCCACACTTAAGCTGGTGGAAAAAGGTGTTCCCCAGCCCCCAGGGCTCTGGAAATTGTCAACACCTCCAGGGCCCACCTTTGCTTGGGGAAGGGCCCCTCCCTATTCTCCTCAGACCCCATCTCTAATGTCCTGCTTGCTATGCTCCCACTTCTCCCCTTCTGAGGCCTCAATAACAAGGTCCATTGTCTACTGTAGCCTAAACACCTCCATCATTTTACAGGTGGGAAAATCGAGGTTCCCAAAGGGCTTGGGCTGCTGCAGATGCATAGACTCAGCACTCTGAGATTCCTGGGAGCTTGAAGGAATGCCTTCCTCACTGACTCCACCTCTCCTGAGTCCTTGGCTTGACCTCCTTGCGCACTCTGGGTATCTCTTGTCTCACCCAACTCAGGCATGTGGGCCTTGGGGAAGGCCTATGGAAAGCTTAGAGCCTTGGACCACGGCAAGGCCCCACTATTAGCAAGCCTCAAGATGCTCGCAATCATTATCATGCACATTTCCTGCCCGTGCACGTTTGCCTGTAGCTCCACATGCCCACCTCCACCCATTTGTGTGCCACCATGAGACTGACACCAGTGCCAGAGGAACATGGGGATCCATCCCAACTCAGCTCAGCCTGCCCAGGCCACAGGAGCTCCTGGGTCCCCACTGATGCCAGATCTGCCTCTGTGGCCAGCATGGGTAGGGGTGTAAAGGGTGGGAGAAGGACAGCGGGCCTTGCCTTTAGCTCCTTCCTCTTGTGCTGTCCTGCTCTCTTCCCTCCATCTCCCTTCTTTGCTCGTGGAACTTGCTTATAAATCCTGAAAAACCCAAACCCCCATAAATTCTCAATTCATTCTGCAGATATTTCCTGTGTTGGGGTTTTCAGCAGCATCTGCTGGTTTGAAGTTCCCTCTTTATTTGTCCTGGGGGCACCATTACTCTCAACTTTAGCAGTTTTCCTGCTCTGTAGTCCTTGCCAGACTCCATCAGAGGAAGAGAAAATTGGTGAAAGAATAATTATTATTATTGTTATAAATATATATTTCATTTTGGTTTCTTTCTTTTTTTCTCTCTTGGCCTTGATGAGAATACCAGGCAGCGCTGGCAAGGGGCTGGATTCTTCTGTGGACCTTGGGGCAGTGGGCTTGCCCTGTTGGATCCTGGCACTTTGCCCTCCCGATAAAGGCATCTGCCAAATGGCAATCATTCCCTGCTCGTCTGCCCAACTGTACCCAGTTCTCCAGCAGCTTTCTTCACATCAAAAGCTCGTGGCTCAGGTTCCCACCCCCAGGAAGTCTCCTAAAGCAGAGAGAAAAGCACCTACTACATATGAGGTGTTTTCAAATACAGTGACACCTCAGTTGTTGAACTCAACTTGTTCCAAATTTGTGTTTGAACACCGAAAAGTTCGAGAGCTGAACATATTTTTCCCATAAGAAATAATGGAAAACCAAATAATTGGTTTCGAAGCCCAAAAATTACACTTATAAGTTCATTTTTCCAGGACTTTAACAAATTTCACAATAATTTCTTTCTTTAACTCTATCATGGTAGCTTTGCTGCTGGTATCACTAACTTTCTTTGGAGCCATGGTTATGATTTTACACAAATAAAGTACAAAAAAAAAAGCACAGTGACGAATGTTTTAACTCATTAGCACAAGCACTGTGTGTTGTCTGGGCGAGAGCAGCACTTAGACTGAAGTCTACATCAAGATGTGGCGCGTGACTCATTCTGGGACTGCACAGGTTTTTTCAAGTTGGATTTTCCATTTGTCTAACAGCAAGGTTATGAACACTGAGCAGGTTTTTTTTGAATTTTGCTGTTTGAGTAGTGGAAAGTTCGAGCTTGGAGCCATCATCAACCGAGGTATCACTGTACTTGGGCTTGATTATTTCTCAGTGTATCCTTCTAAGGATGTTTCATCCTATCATACAGAGGAGGAGACTGAGGCTCAGGGAGGAGAAGGAGCTCTACCACTGAACTACACTCTAGCCCATGAGCTTGGATTTAAATTCAGGTCTGTCTGGCCCCAAAGCCAGTACTCATTCTACTGGACTCCTCCCCCTCCTCCCAGCTCCTGAAGAAGTTCTTTTATGACCTACAGCATCTCACACTTGGAACCAAGTTACCTTGGCTTGCTCTCTACTTGATTCCAGAGTCTACATGACCATGCAGAAGCTCAGAATTTTAGAGCCTTGCATAGCTATCCGTTTAAGGTCTTAATACTACAGAAGAGAAAACCGAGGCCCAGAGAGAGCATGTGGGTGACAAAACACATTAGTGTTTTTCTTCATGACATGTAAGTCCCTTAAGGACAGGAAGTGTCCTGCTCCTTACATCTTCTTATACATATCCCCACTGCTTGCACATGCACACACTCACGCACACAGCACTTGACACAGTAGTCAACAGAGATAAAAAAAAAAACCCTATTATTTAAATGACAGTGACAGTGAGTGCCAGTTTTCTTACTTTGATTGTCACAGCAACCTTATGTGATCCAATTTCTAGATGAAATCACTGAGGCTCAGAGAGGGGAAGCAGCTTGTCCAAGGTCACATAGTAAGGAAACAGGTGTAACAGGCTTGGAGCCCAGGCTCTTTTCCTGGTTCTGCACAGCTTCTTTAACAACAGCTAACAGTTATGGCTGAGGACTGCACATGAAGGGCAATGATAAACGCTTTCTATGAGTAATCTAATTTGGTCTTTACAATAATCCTATGAGATCTCTTAATTTTACAAATGATAAAACAGGGACTAAAAATAGCTGAAAAACTTGCTCAAAGCCAAAAACCTAGTGAGTGGCTGAGCCGGGTTGATTTGATCCAAGGTTGGTCTTAGCTCCTCTAGAAAAGATCCTCTTCATCTGCTGATAATTGGTGCTGGGGGAAACATTCCCACTTAAAGTGAATCTGTTTCTACTATCACAGGAAATAGTGAAAATAAGTGCATTTGAAGTTATCATAAAAATGGAACAAAAATTATGACAGGCAATTTATCTTGTATTTCACAAATTTAGGCTGAAATTACAGTTCTGCCCCACTTCTTAGGAAAGCAAAGAATGACTCAAACATTAGCTGCTTTGTGGCATGATTTTTATGACAAAACTGCATGACACCACAGCGTAACATCTTTTACTTTGCTTTTCATAGCATAATCATAAAGAAGGCCACTTTATAAAAAAAAATTCAAGGGCTTTGGGTTTTTCCAAGATATTGCTTAATAATTGGAATGTCAACTCATTCTTTTTGGAAGTCTTTATCTTGTTCTCATTTTGCTCTTGTTCAGCTGTTAACTGGTCTAATTCCACCAGGCTCTTGTATGTCAATGGCTTTGCTGAGATGCCAGTGGCTTTCCAATATCACTTTTGTTGATTTCATGAACTCCTGAATCTTCTCTAATATTTGCAGTTTTACTGTGCAAACTGATTGGTATTCTATTTGCTCTTTACTCTCTGATGTTTATAATATCTGACAATCAGAAAAGACTGGTCCAGATGCTAGGGTTAATCTGAGAGTAATGCCAGAGTAATTTCATAATTGATCAGTTCACTAGTGAATATCTTAATGGTCCTTGCTTTTCTACTCAACCTTATCACTGCAAGGACTCAGACAATGAACACTTGGATCATAAGGACTCCCCCTTGTCCAACTTCAGTAAGCACTTGACAGTTAAGGAATATTTAGTAATTAATTAGTACAGCATAATAGGGAAGCACTAGATTTATTTCTCAGTTCTGTCACTTACTAGGTGTATTACTTCGGACAAGTTCCTTTCTTACTTCATCTCAGTGAGCCTTGGTCACCTTCCCTGTAGAGTTGGAACATGGTAGTGTTTCAGCATTCTTCTTTTCACTCCAGATGATACAGCTACTCCACATGCTTCCCATTTCCCTTGCTAGTGATGTGTTCAGGGATGAATATGGGGTCCAATCCTGGCCAATGAGACACGAAGGGAAGTTCACCTGGGGTCGTCTGGGAAAGAGTTCTTTCCACCTAAAGAGACAAAGACTTCCTTCAGGTGATGAGGGGTGGAAGTGATATTTGGCACTGTTGCAGCCATCACCAAACATCAGGGGAATCAACTTTAAGATGAAGTTTTGCTGAAAATGGCAGAACAGAGAGACGGAAAAATCAGAGTTCCCTGAAGACATTGTTGAGCCTTTGATGAAGCCATGCCTGAGTCCACTCTAGTAGAATCCTGTTATTTGAAATAACAAATTGCCTAATTAGTTAGGCCTGTCAGAATCATAATTTCTCTTAACTTGCAGCTAAAAGCATCTGAATGGACACAAGTATCTATTTCACACAGACTTTAGAATAACATGAGATAATCCATGTAAAGGGCATACTATTCAATACATATTACCTTCAAGTACTTAGAAATTAACATGCAAGGAGGATTGCTATGAGTTTGAGGCCAGCCTGGGCTATGTAGTGAGTTGAAAGCCAGCCTGCACCACGAAGTGGGACCCTGTCTCAAAAAAAAAAAACAAAAAAAATTAAAGTGTGTTTGCTTGTTTACTACCAATATGGGGTTGTCTTGTGGCTCTCTTTGAGAGGAGGAACAGGTAGTAAATATATATCTTCCTATACATCCTCATGGTTACTACCTTGCTGGGGCTGAGGCAGAGGGAGAGAGCAAGCCTTGGTTCTGCCCTAGAACAAACCAAAATTTGGTGTCACTCTGAGAAACTGGATGGGTTGAGTGCAACTTGGCTGTTTTGACCTGCTAGTTATGTCAGAAAAAAGAGACTATAGAAACGCAGAATTAGCAAGTCTTCTGCAACCCAGAAACTTCCAGTATCATGGGATACATGTATAAGATGTTCTAGAGTTTTCAAAACAGGACTCACAGAAAAAAAAAAAAAAAAAGGTTTACAGAAACTGGAATACTTCCTCCTTGAGAAGAGACAGGCAAGGCCACAGCAGAGTTTCTTCTCCAGTGTCTTCATCTAAGAGAATGGCACCACCATCCATCCAGAAGCCAGGAGTCATCTTTGAGAACTCCCTCTCTTATCACCCTTGCCCATACATAGTACAACCCCAAGTCCTGTTAGGAGGACTCAGTGAACTAATAATGCCTGAAAGTAAGTGCTCAGTTGGTCCCTGGTACATATTAAGTGTTCCATAAGTGGTAACTGCTATCATTATCATGCAATGTACCAGGCTTGGGATGGGTGCCAAGATATTCCCATGGTTCCCTTGAACATATTATTACTGGCTGACATTTTCATAAGGAAAATGAACAAGGAGAAGAAAAAGGAAATACCGTGATTTACAAAACTATAGGCAACATAAAAAGTATACATTTGAATTTGTTCCAGTTTAATCCTAGAGAAAAAGCTAATGAGCATAGAGGACCCTTAAAGTCTATCTCTTGAACACTCTCACACCTGATGGCCTGACATAGCCCTGGAGGTACCTTGGCCTGGTGCCTTTCCCTTAGCTCCCTGCCTCTCAGTCATGTGGCCTTCCTGACCAGGCGCTTTGACTCTGTCCTCATTCTAACACAAGTGTCAACTTCCCCACTCTTCCATTTCCAACCCTCCAACAGCTCAGGCCAGTGAGACACAGCTGGCTCATAGCTGATTGGTGGAGCCACAGTGATTGAAATCCTCTGGCTTCCTAGGATGGCAACCCATAGACAATGTTGGTATCTGGGCTAGGTCCCCCTTTTCATCCATCCTTCAGCTTCTACAAGTTACCTTCATGACTTAGTTAATTTCTCATTGCTGAGACAAAATCCCTGGCACCCACGAGTTAAAGGAGGAAAGGTTTATTTTGGCTCACAGTGTGTAGAGGTTTCAGTCCATAGTGGGCTGTCTCCAAAGCAGGGTGGCGTGACAGAGGGGGATCATGGAGGAGAAAAACTTCATGGTGGGCAGAAAGCAGCAAAGCAGTGAAGTAGCAAAGAAGCACTCACACCCAGGGTGGGGCACCCTTAATCCTAAAATCATACCATAAATCAGTTCCAGCATCACATCCTTAATTCCAGCATCTTGCACTCTAGATCCAGCCATCTCCAAAAAGCTCTACCTATGGAGCCTCCACAAGGCTTTTGGGGGGACATCTAGATACAAGCCATAATACTTGGATAGGAGCAAGACCTCAAGACCTGCCCTTGGCTGACAGGAGCCACTCAATTCAGAATTGCATGGGAGGGTACACCTTCCCCTCACTTGGATGTGGGATGAGAAGCGACTGATACACGGGTATGAAAGTCCGGTCCACCTCCTCAAGATGGAGTGACTCTGTGGTGTGATTTACACTTCAGAGGCCCCATATTCACTCTGGATCAGGTCAAGGCAACATTTTACCAGAAACTCAACCTTTTCTTGCCTCCTACCTCTTTCCTACTTTCCTGCTTCACAAGCCTTTCCAGAAAGAAGGGCATGCCCTTGATAAATCACATGCCCTAAATCCCAGCTTCCAGCTCCACTTCTCAGGAACTTGACCTAAGATACTTACCACAGGTAGAACTTATGTTGGTGCTCTAACCTTCCTCATGAGCAGAAGTATCTCTTGGAGAAATAAACAGGTTCCAGATTGAAAGTAGATGCTGGCCTAAGCCACACAGAACTCCAACATACACTCAAGCCACAGGTAGGAGTGCAGCCATTTTTCACACTACTCCACAGACTCCTGGTATGTTAGCTTCCCATCACTGTGACAAGATACCTGAGAAAATTAACTTAGAGGAGGAAGATTTATTTGGCTCATGATTTCAGTCCATGGTCACTTGACTTCACTGTTCTAGGCCCATGAGAAGGCAGAACATCATAGCAGAAGGGCATGGTGGAGCAAGGCTGCTGACCTCATGGTGACTAGGAAGGAAAGAGAGAGAGAGTGAAAGAGCCAGAGCCAGAGCCATAGAGGAGGGGGCGGAGCCAGGGACAAGGTATAGTCCCCATGATTCACTGTTTTCAACTAAGCTCCACCTCCTAATAGCTCATTGAGGTATGAAGTCATGAGCGGATTAATCCAGTGATGAGTTAGTTCTCTCATGATCTGATCACTTCCTCAAGCCCAAAACCTGGTCATTGAGGGACATTTTATTTATTTTTATTTTATTTTATTTTATTTTAAAGAGAAAAAAATAGAACAAAATTTCAAAACAACATAATAGGAGGGTAACAATGGTTAATACATTCTGTATTGTTATCTTTAAATTAGTTACTCAGGGTACAAGATATCAGCATTCAATTGTCTAAACAATATTTTTCCTTTTAAACAGTTTTTTCCTGTTTTACCATGTCTATTGTAGATTTTGGATCTTATTTACTCTTTCAGTTTCTCACACTAGGGAGATAATATGATGTTTACAAATGTGCGTCCGGTTTATTTCACTTATGAGTATTTTCTCGAGTTGCATCCATTTACCTATAAAAGTCTTCAGTTTATCTTTATGGCTGAGTAGTACTCCATTGTATAAAAATACCACATCTTTTTTATCCATTCCTTGGTTGATGGGCATTTGGGTTGTTTCCAAGATTTAGCTATTACAAATTGTGTTGCTATAAATATGGGTGCACATACATCGCTGTGGTACGATGTTTTTAATTCTTCTGGGAAGATGCCCAGAAGGGGAATAGCTGGATCAAATGGGACCTTCAACCCTAGTTTTTTGAGGAATCTCCACACTGATTTCCACAGTGGCTGCACCAGTCGACACTGCCACCAACAGTGGAGAAGGGCTCCTTTTTCCCCACAGCCTGAGGGACATTTTAGAACCAAATCATAACACCTGGCTTTTCCCAGTTGGATAAGCTGCTCCAGGCAAATGTGCCCAAGGCAGAGCTCCCTCATGAGGACAGCTGTCTGTGATCACAGGGATGGAGAAAACAGATTTGTAAGGCAATGGAGAAGAACAATGTTAGAAAGAGTCAGAGCATCCAGAGCAGAGATGCTAGCTCCTCAGGCCACCATACTCAGGTACTGCACACATAGCCAGTGAATAGATATTGATTCTGCGGAACAGAGAGAAATCAGATTTGATTCAGCAGAAATGGGCCATCCATCCATTTTAGGCCAAACTTCCTCAGTTCACGGCATCCCTCTGGTCTTGTCAGGGCCATCATCAGTCTCTCACACCTTCCAGCCATCTGACAGTCTGCACCTCTCACTCAGTAGAACATTATGCAAAGGTAACATTTAACAATGGTTGGTTGGAGGTGCAATTGACGTCTAGATTAGCCCTAAGAAAGGATTTCCTGACGTTAGCAGGAAAATGTTCAGCATTACCTAGAGTGGTTAGCTAATGTCATATTCCAAATAATGAAAATAATGAAAACATAACTCGCTACCCTCATCACTTTTCAAGTGTTAGCAACTTGACTCACAAAATCACTCTCTAAAGATAGTATCGTTAAAGAAAAAGCACCTTTATTCCCCAAATGAATGCTTTACCCCCATTCATCACTGGCCATCTGTCCGCTTAATGTTTACTATTTAAGAATGATTATCCTAGCTGGGCATGGTGGCACACACCTGTAATCACAGCACTCCAAAGGCTGAGGCAGGAGGATTGCTTCAAGTTCAAGGCCAGCCTGGGTTATGTAGTGAGTTCAAGGCTGGCCTGAACTACGTAACAAGACCCTGTCTCAAAAACCACAAAGAAAGAAAGAAAGAAAGAAAGAAAGAAAGAAAGAAAGAAAGAAAGAAAGAAAGAAAGAAAGAAAGAAAGAAAGAGAAAGAAAGAAAGAAAGAAAAAAAGAAAGAAAGGGAAAGAAAGATTCTCCTCTAGGTTTCTGGTGACTCTGGTTTACAGCCTTCTCCACCCCTTCTCAGCAGCCAGTCCTTCACGGATCTAAGAATGATTTAAGTAAAAAGAATTTAGGTGAAATTTAAGCAGAGTTTCTGGCTTTAAAAAGATGTAAAATGCTGGAAAAACAGTAACGAAATGAATGCAGAAGCATCCAGTGTAACCTTTGATCCAGTGTTTGAGCCTTCTCTGCAGCATTTCTATGAAGTGCTCAGCTTGACCCAGTTTGCATACCGCCAGTGATGGAAAGCTCATTCTCTCTCAAAGCAGTTGGTTTTATCACAGGATAGCTTGGATTCCGAGAAAATTCCTACTTTGTCTCTCCCTATAGCTATAGCTATTATCTTGGTCTCATGGGGTCATACAGAAAATGCCTGCGCCCTGTGTCCCTCAGAAGTCTCTGAAGTCACATATACAGGCCAAATCGCTACTGTTGGTCATAGGACTGTTGGTCATAGGACTGTTGGTCATAGGTCACAGGACTTGGGCTCCCAGTCCCTTTCCCAATCTTCTCAGCCCCCTGAGGCCATGTACCAGTGTGCCCTCAATGTACAGGGCCTCTAGGTCGGACACATTCCAGAGGGTGAAGAAGGGCAAGGCTGCGATCTACTTTATTTGGTCTCTTTATCTCTGTTGATATATTCCAAATCCATAGTCATTTTCAGGGTGGCATTTCTGCTTAGAAGGAGTTTCTGTGTTGGGGAGATCACTTCACTATGCTAGAGTCATGGGGTTGACTCTGCCACTTGTTTAGTAGCTGTGTGACCTTGGGTAGGAGTCCAGCAGTCTGACTCTGCTTCCTCATCTGTGCACTGAGGATGACAAGAGGACCTGCCTCATACGGTTGTCACGGAAGGTAAATGAGACAATAGATAGAAAACATGTGTCACATGGCAAGAGCTCAATATATATTAGCTCTTTCTCCTTCTTCATTCTCAGCCCCAGAGCCTGGCTAATAGCTGGGGACATCCCCAGGCCTATATGTGAAGGGGAAGCCAATGGGTGGAGTGACAGGATGGTAACCAGATGGCCCGGATTTCCGGGGAAGCCAAATTTTAAATATTCTGCTCTGTGATCAGATCATGCATTAGACAACCTGGTCTGATTTTTTTAGTTTGAAAAATATGATCACTAGAGTTGACAATGACATAGCATTGATGCCCTAGGGTGGACCAGCAAGCTTAAAATGGCAGCATTTGCTTCCTAGGAAAACAATGTGTCTGTCTGTTCTGTGTAGTGAAATCAGGCAGTGATCTTATAAACAGCAGGTAGCAGAGGCAGAAAAAATTAAGGCTCTTTAACCCTGTGGCAAATAGGGGATAGATTTCCCTGGCAGTTATCATGCAAACTGTCCAAGGGGGAAGGGTTTCCACAAAAGAGCTGGTGTGTGAGATTTGGGGAAGGATCCAGACTGGGACTAAATTCTGCTCAGTCACAAATTTGCTGTGTGACATCAAGCAAATCACATCTTCTCTGAATCTGTGTCCCCATCTGTAAGATGAAAGGTTTGGAGTAGGTATCCCCTAAAAGTCTTTGCAGTTGGAAAGTTCCATGATTTCAGTATGTGTGTGTATGAATGTATACCACAGAGTCTTTGGACATCTTTTTTTTCTCTGAATTCTCCCTCCCCCTTCCCCTTCCCCTTCCCCTCCCCCTCTCCTGTTCCTTCTCCTTCTTAGGCTTTCTCCAACTCCCCCATCTCTCCCTGCCACAGATGTCCTTTCCTGCCTTTCACCATTGCTTGCTCCAGGACACTGGTACTCAGTAAGCAGCCCCTTATTCCAGCTCTGGGAGCCTCTTTGCCACAGCAGCCCCACCTACACTCAAAGTATCAATCTGGCCAATTTTGGCCCTAAAGAAAGGGGGCTGGGCAGGTGGCATGGGCAATGCCCACGCTGCCTACCATAGTCCTCTGCTGCCACCTGTCGTTAGTCTGGAGTGACGTCGCTCTTGGGACCACTAATGCTACTCCCGCCAACAGGAATCCATTACATGCAGTGTCCTGCCAGGCCTGATTTAAAGCTCATCCTGTAATCCATCTTGCACCCCCTCTGGGCCTGTCTCCGGTTTCCTTGCCTGAGAAATGGATGGAAATTGTCTTCAGCTCTGGCAGAGATCAGTGGAGAGTGGGGGCTCGAAGGACACACGGCTTCGAATCCTGCCTTTGCCCTTGGCCTGGTGGGTGACCTGGGGTGAATCCCTCCGTTCTTTGGAGCCTATCACCTTGAAATGGATGACATGGTGAGACAGTTGAGACAAAAGGGGTGAGATGGACTCCTGTCTATGAGGCAAGCAGTACGTGGCTGAGACGCTGGAAATGGACACATCCACTGTGTCTACAAGACTTTGGCCAGGCCATAACTCCATCTCAGCAGCCCGCCCTTTTCATTCATTCATCTATTCACTTAATTACTCACTCATTCATTCCACCAGGCCACCTGGGGCTGTGTGAATAGCACTTACTCAGCAAAGAATGAGGAGCCCAGCCTTCTCTCTCAGCTCTGCCCTTGGTTCCTTATCTTCCTAACCTGGGCAAGCGCATCTCTCTCTGAGGCTCTCCTCCCTCCTCAGTGACACAGATGTGGAAACCCCCTCCCCTATTCTGCCATTCTAAGACGATTCTCCAATTGGAGGTGCCTTGTCAGACACGCTAGGCAATCAGTGATAACACCCCCACCTTGTCTCTACGAGGACTATCCTGCCCCATGCCTTCCGGAGTTCCTCTCCATCCACCTCCCAGACCTCTGGATGGCCTTCGTCATCACACCCCCATGGCCTTTACTGAATCCCCCGTCACTCCTAGAGCACTGCTCTGGGGCCAAACATTAGGTCACACGGCAAACACAGAGGACGAGATGTTATCTAGCTCTGCCCACTTGGGTGCTTGAAGATCAGCATCTCTTGGCACCTAAAAGACCCTTTAGACTTCCTCCTGGTAATGCCAGCCTCAGGGTCCCCAGAGACCTGGGGAACTGGGGCCAGGATGAGCATGCTGGAGCTGGGCAGAATTACACCCAGAGTCCCAGACTCCTCCCTCATCAGGTTTTGAAACCACTGAGACTCCTGCTTTTCAGCAATTGCATTTGAAGACGAAGTCTTCGTGGGGTGTAAAAGAGCCCAGCCTGTGGGGTGGTGGCCTCTTGGCTCAACATCTCTCCCAGAGGCCAGAGTCTCAGGCCAGTGCAGCCTCTCAGCCTGGCTGCACCACCGTGGGCAAGGTGCCATGCACAGAATGGTAGCTAGGTAGCAGCTGCCCAAAAGGAGCTGCCTGGTGCTGTCTGGGAGCTGTTCCTCTTCTCCCACCCCTGCAACCCTCCCACCCCCAGTTGCCCATGAGGGAGGTCCTGCACACATCTGCTGCTGGCCGTCACATCTGCAATGGATTACAGGGCTGGCCCTGGCTCAGGCTCATCCCAGATGTGGACTCCCCTGGAATGTGCCTTCTCTCTAATTGTCCAGCCTCTGAAGGGTCCTGGCCCCCTCCTCTCCATCCGCCCTTGTTGCACCCCAGTGAGCGTGCTGAGGCCTTCCTTCTTTCCCACAGCTTGTGCCGGAACAGCCACAGCCGGGACCAGGGCCAGCCCAGTGGGGGGCCCCACTCTCCTCCAGCTTGGTCTTTGGGGCTAGGGAGCAGGAGGTCTCAGCTCATCCCCTCCTCTTTTTTTTCCTGGGGCCAGGCACTGGGGGGCAGAGGGAGAAACTCTGGAAAACTTAATATAGGTGAAAGAATTTGGCTCCGAAGTGCAGGCTCCCCTAATCCCTGGCCCTTCCTGGGAATGCCATTAACCTCTCCAGTCCCACTGATGGAAAGAACAGGTCTTCCCTGGGCCAGGCCAGCCCCTCAGAGGCTCCCAAATGACTGCCTGACTAGGTAAAAGGAGTTCTCCTGGGTCCCAAGCTGCATCTTCATGCCCCGTGGGTCGTAACAGCCTCCCAAATGGTGGCATGGGCTCTGCTCTCTCTAGCTTTAGGTAATCCCTTGCAGGGCCTCCAGAGACATTTTTAAGGTACAAATCTTGCCTGGTCTTTAGTTTTGAAACCTAGCACTGCCACAGTCTGGCTGTGTGATCTTGGGCAAGTGACTTCACTTCTCAGAGCTTCAAAGTCCTCCTGTACAAAATGAAGATACCACCACCATTATTTCTAGCTGAGATTTATTGAGTGCTTATCAACAGCCAGGTTCTATGTTAAGCACTTTACATGCTTACCTCAGAAAAGCCCTGTGAGCAAGGTGTTGTTATTAGTTCTGTTTTACAGGTGATGAAACCTAGCCATTCAAAAGTTGTATGCCATGCTCAAAGTCACACAGCTAGTAAGTAGTGAAGCCAAGATTTGAACCCAGGCTGGCTGACACCTGAGCCTGCAGATAGGCATTCCATTAATGAAACCTAATACAACACAATCTGCATTATTACTAAAAAATAATAATGATGATCTGATCATCTCCCTACTTAAAAACCAATAGCTCCCCAATACTTCCAAGTTACAGCTTAAATTCCCTAGCCTGGACTTAAGGTCTTTCAGAATCCAGTTCTGATTCAATATTTTAGCCTTTGCCCCACCCCCTTCCTTTGAGCTATTTGAGACCATGTTAATTATTTGCTCTTGTTTGCATTTGATAATCCAGGTTTGTCCTTCATGGTTCTCCCAGCCTGGAATCCCTCCTCCTCATATACCTGCTGCTCTCCTGTACATTCTTCAAGACTGATGCCAACTGTCAGTACCTACAGAGGCCTTTCCAGACAGCGGGTTCCTCTTCTGTGTGCCCGTAACATTTTGTCCGTGTAGTGATTATTGTGTTTCTTACACTGCATTCTAAGGGGCAAGTCTCTTCCCCCCGGATGGGTGGGTGGCTTCCAGAGGGCCTTTAATTTGCTTTCCTATGACCGAGAGGTTATCACCTGAGTAAGCTCTGGACTGGCTTTGGCTTTGTCAATAGCTTGGGGTGGAGGGGACATTCAGAGAAGAGATGGCTTAGGCAGGAGGGGCGAGATTCCAAGTCCTGCCATCACTTCTCCCTTTCTCCCTGCCAAGCTTCTTTCCTCGCCCTTCAGAACCCGTTTGGAAAGCACTCCCTCCCAACAGTCTTTCCTGTCCTACCAGTACCAGGAATGGCTTATCCATTCCACAATGCCCCAACCCAGGGACAGCTCCCGCCACTAAACCTACCCTAAGACAGATCAGCTGCTGTAGTTTGTTCTCTGGCTGAAGGATACCACAGCCAGGGACCTGTGCTCATGCATCTGTTTGTCAGTATGTCTGTCCCTGTTTCTGTTAGGATTGCTGTCCTCTGTGTGGAGGGCCTATGCCCAGAGAACTGACCAGGCCAGAAGACCCAGCCAAGAGCCCATGCCAGGCCTCGGGAAGACAGAGTCCATCCTCCCAGATACACACCAGAGAAAGAAGTAAGGCACGTTAGAGCTGGTAGGTGGCTCTGGGGCTCATCTGAAGCACTGCTGTCCCTGCTCTACCCACCCCCCCAGCTCCCTTGGTGCTGCTGGGGAGCCACAGCTCAGAGAACTTGTCCCAGATTCCCCAGCCAATCAGATGCAGAGATGGGAGTAGAGCTCCCTCTATGGCACCACCAAGTCCTCCATTCCCAGCCCTTAACCCCTTCATTCAAGCCCACTCCGCCCCCAGCTGCTATGCTTGGCATCAGGAAGAGCACTGAAAAGCCCCAGCCTTGTCAAAGATCACCGGAGCCCTTTCAGATGGCCTCCTCTAGGATGCCTGCCTAGTTAGCCCTGCCCTATTCTGCCTACCTTGCCTGCTGGTGCCATGTTCACAGCACGTGATGCCCCTGCTCCCCATCTTCCATGCAGTGTGAGATATGTCCTCCCTGTGGTCTGTGTCCCATCTCCCCTCCTAAAATGACTGACTGACTGACTGACTGACTGACTAGCTGATTTCCTAACTGGCCACAGCTAACTGACAGATGGACTGTCTGGCTGCCTGGTTGACTGACACAGCCCTATTGGCTAATAGAGAGTGATGGTTGATGGACAGACTCACTGACAGGCAGGTGAACTGACAGATGGACCAATTCTGGGAAGACCCCCGAGTGTCGAAGAACCCCAGCACACCAAGCAGAGGGGCAGCACACACTGAGAGTCCCTCGGCAGGGCTTCCGTCAAGACGCCTCCAGCAGTCAGTCACGAGTGAGAACAGGAGGGAAGCGGTGGAGGGTGGGGGCGCAAAGGGGCTAATGGAAAGCAGATGTGCTCCTGGCCCTCCTCCACGAGGGCACCCAGGCAGGGGCTTGACCTGGCTCTGGGCACCAGGGGATGCCTGATGGGCACCTTGCAGAGGAGCAGGGAGGAGCACAGAGGGTTAGGAATGTGGGACGTCTTTCCCTAAGCACGTCGAGCCTCCCTGGACCTTCAGGAAGAGGAACCTCATCCTTCTCCCTGTCGTATCCTCCACTGAGTTGACATTTAAAAATAATAGACCCCGTCTGGCTTTTTACAAAGGAACAGGGCTCTCAGTAGGCTCACAGGATTTCAAGCTGGTTCCTATTAAGCTCTTTGCAATTGGAAAGCACTCCATTTCTCAGGCAAATCCTGGTTATTTTGCTGACAAGTGGAAGTGTGCCTGGGGGCTGCTTTCTTGTGTTTTTAGGGTTGGTCATTTCATCCCCTCATGTTTGTCACTGCACTCCTGGGAGGGGGCGGGTATCCATACTACAGGAAGAAAGATGGGACTTCTCTAAAGAGATCCAGTTGCCTACAGGGAAGCAGGCTTAGGCACCAGAGGCAAAGGCCTGGGGTGAGCCTCCAAGAAGCCCACCACTCTCTGCAGCCTTGCAAAGAGGGACAGGCTGGGGTGGCAAGGGAGGCCCTGGAATCGAGGAGTAGAAGGGAGGGAGGACATCCCACTTCCAGACTACTGGGTTCATGGTCAGTCACACATAATCGTAGTCATAACAAACACATTTGAAGCTCAGAGGCCAGTGCAAAACAATGTCACTAATAAGGGAAGACATGAAGCCAATTAGCATGCCAGACAAGAAAATTGTTTTCAGGGCAATGGAGCCAACCAGACGCTGGGCCGCCCTATTGGGCACCTCATGCCCCACCCCACGCCCACCCCACCAACTTTTGGTCTTTCCCATTTATCTTCTGCTAAGAGCCAGCTGTTACTCACTGTCTACACAGAAGAAGGGATCACAAGACAGAGGACAAGGCCCTGGGCAGTTTGCACTGAGGGACAATGGAAAGAGCCTGCCTGGAAGTGCAGGCATTTCTGGGCTTGGCTTTGCTGTGGATCAGTTTTATGGTGCTGGTGGGTTAAAAGGAAGCTTGAATATGTGAAGAAGAACTTTTTGCAAGTTTGAGGTGCCTAAGGGCAAAATACTGAACTCTTACACAAGAGGTATGCTAAGAGATCTTGGGCTTAGCCTATCCATTGGGATGTTGCTGAAAGAACTCAGGCAAAAATAGGGAAGTGAGAGAAGCTTTCCTCTCACACTGGGTCTGTGGTTCTGTGACCTTAGACAAATCATTTGGATGGTCTAGATCAGTGGTGGCAAACCTGTGGCATATATGCTGCAGCCAGATATTTGTCATTATCGAAAGCTCTAAGTTTTGCCATTACTGGTCTGGATCTTGAGTTCCTCATCTGGAATGAGGGAACAATAAAAAGCCCTGTCCTGCCTCCCTCACAATGAATTGAGGGCCTAAAGGGGATGCTGTGTGCATAGCAGTGCTGTGAGAAGGACAAGACAAGAGAGTTTTGTCCTTCTAGGACATCCCAGGGATGCTTCTGGGAGTCACTGCTTCTCTAGTCCAATGGTGATTGGTGCTACACTGCTGTAGGAGTAGGTTGCCTCTCCCATGCAACACTTCCATGTCCCCCAGAAATCCCCAGCTCCTGAGGCCAGGATGAAAGTCTACCTCATCTCCATGTCTTGAGTGATTTGCTTTCCCTGACCTTACCAGCCTTCTGACTGCTCTGTCCTTTGAGCTGCTGCAGAAGGTGGCATTTGTAGAATGCACTATTCAGTTACCTGCTGTTCCTCTAATGTCATCTTGAACCGCATCTAAATGTTTTCATGGTTGCTTGCCTCCCTCCTCATCCAGACTGTATTTAATTCTTTATCACACACTTTGTTCCAAAAAATATTCAAAGCAGAAGCCAGACTGTGAGCTCCATGGGAGGCAAGACTGGATCTTATGCTTCTTGGGCAGAGTAGGCACTGGGTCAGTCAGGGTATTGGATTATACACACTAGTAACAGTGCTCACCTACTCCCTCATATTGGAAGAGCCTAGTTCACAGAATCATCCAGAGGTTTGGAATCTAATCTTGGACAAAAGAAATGAAGTCCAGCCAAGATTCTCCGCTAGCAGCAGACTGGGATACGCTGTCACGACACTGCCACCTCTGAACACTTGCTGCTGCACCAGCAGACTCTTGGCCTTGTTGCTGCCATCATACATAATCTCTTGCTGTCTTAGTTATTTTATCATTGCTGGGACAAAATACCTGACACTTACAAGTTAAAGGAGGAAAAGTTTATTTTAGTTTGTAGAGATTTCACTCCATAGTCGGCTAGCTCCAAGGGAGGGTGGCAAGGCAGAGGAGCATCACATAAGAGAAACAGCCCATGGCAGGGCAGACAGGAAGCAGCAAGACTTCCTTTCCCTTTTATCCCATCCAGGCTACAAGCCTATTTGTTGGTCCCATCCACACCCAGGGCGGGGCTTCCCATCATCCACACCCAGAACTATGCTAAAACAACCAGTGAACTAATCCAGTTATCATGAACCCTTAATCCATATTCACACACCCTAGATCCAGCCACCTCTGAAAAGCCCTACCTATGAGCACATGAGGCTTTGGGGGATATATGGATACAAGCCATAATACTTGCCATGAGATAAGAGCATCTGGCTTTGCTTAGATCATAGGACTCTGTCTGTAGCTGCCAGGGAACTGGAATGGAAGGAGGATTGCTGTGCCCCTTTGACTTCCATGCTGTTTCCTACCTATTTTTGAGAATGCCCCCAAACAGTCTGGTCAGTCACCACTGCCCCCCCCCTTGCCCAATAAATGCTATAACAATTATTCAGTAGTTGTGGGTTGGATTTGATTCTGGTGTTAACAGAGCTATTCAGAGTCCTCTCAGGCTTCAGCCTATACTACTGTCACATAGCACACTGTTGTGGTCAGCCTCTCTAACTTGTTTCTCCAAGAGGCATGGTTCTTATCTCAGAGCTCTATGCAAATGCCAGAAATGGGACACTGAAGCTGCCCAGTCTCAGTCTACCCCCACCCACCTTCACCTAGGCTTCACACTCCACACTGACCTACCTCCAACTGTCTAAGCTAAAGACTTCATGGTTTCCAACTTCACTTCAGCCTTTGGCTCAGATATACTTTCCTATTTTCCAACATATGACCTCTTCACACTGACTTCTGCCTCCATCCCTGCAATATTGTTGTAGGCTGCCTCAAGCCACAAGACACTCCACTCCCACCAGGCCTATGGAGCTCTCAACCCAACAACAGGGCTCCATCCTCTTCATGCAAGGCAGCATCCACACTCCACATCAATAGCAGTGCAGCCTGGCAACCTGTTAGGAAGGACAGGGAGCAGGGAAGGGGCTGGAAGGTAGATGGCCAACAGTGGCCACCTGACTTGGGTTTGATGTTTGTGAGAGGACTGTCAGAACTCCTTCTATTTTTACCTTTGCCCTGGGGAGTAATGCTTGAACTTGTTGGGAACTTCTTCCAGGGGGGAATCTTGGAGAAGCTGCCCCCCAGTTAGTCCTGGGCTGCCCAGCAATTAGCTGATGGCAGCCTGGGTCTCCTGCAGGTTGGCTGGGGATTCTCTCCTCATCTAAAGCAAGGCTTAGGGGTTCCTAATACCCACTGCCAGCCACTCCCTTTGCCTCTTGCCAGCTACCTCTGCATCAAGAACCAGAACTTGAGTTTGGGCCTAAAACATAGGCTTAGCTACTCCTACCTACATTTAATGACTCCTAAGAGTCTCAACTTAATCTCATAACACCAGGTAATTGTGTCACAGGCATAGTTCCAGGTGGTAGAGACAGCCAGACATCCAACAAAGATATATATCCCCATAGTACAGAGTTTTTGCTGACAACCAATCACTCATCCAAGAACTACATTTCCCAGTGTTCTTGCATCAAAGTTAGGCCTCATGACTGTTTTTTGGGTAACAGTAAGTGAGCAGAAATGACAGGTGTCACTCACGGGCTGAACTAGTTAAGTGTAGGGATGCCTTCCCTCCATTCTTCCCCTTTCCTTGCACACCAGGGACCTTGTTGGGGATGGGAGCATTACAAGGTGGATAAATCTGGGTCTCTGAATGACAGAAAGGAGTAGAGCACCCCTATCTCAGTTACTTTTCTTGTTTCTGAGACAAAATACCTGACACCCAAAGTTAAAGGAGGAAATGTTTATTTTAGTTCACAGTTTGTAGAGGTTTCAGTTCATAGTCAGCTGGCTCTAAGGCAGGGTGGCATGGCAGAGGGGATCACAGAGGAGAAACAGCTCATGGTGGGCAGAAGGCAGCAAAGCAGTGAAGGAGAAAAAAAACAGCAAGCAACAAGTGACCATAGCAGCCCTCTTTCTGTCCTTTATATTCTATCTGGGCTACATACCCTTAGGGCAGGTACCACTCACTGAACAAAAGGATGATTCATGTCCCAGGTAGGATGAAGTGGGACAGTTTGAGATTTTATCACATAATCAAAATGGCAAGCAATTTAAAATGTATGAATTGTTTGTTTCCAGAGTTTTCCATTTCGTACGAAAAGACCACAGTTGAAGGCAGGCAACTAAAACTATAACAAGTGAAACCACGGATAAAGGGTGACTACTGTATACTAAAATCAACTACCAACCATAGCTGAAGGATTTCATGTCTTCAACCATTGTACCACATCTGAATGGTACCCTGCAACCTCTCTAACATGCCTCTTCATTATAATCTCTAAGGCATCTCTTTCTTACTTTCATTCTCTCTCTCTCTCTCTCTTCCTTCCTCCCTACTTCCCTTCCTTGCTCCCTCCCTTCCTTCCTCCCTCCCTCCCTTACCTTTCCTTCATTTCCCTCCCATTCCCTTTCCCCTCCTCCCTTCTCACCTTCTTTTCTCTTTTTCTTCCACCCGGGCTACACACATGCTAGGCAAGCACTCTATCACTGAACTATATCCTCAGCTTTTTTTTTTTTTTTTTGAGACGGGGTCTCTCTAAATTGTCTACGCTGATTTCGAACTTGCAATCCTCCTGCCCTAGCCTCCTGAGTAGCTGGGATTATAGGTGTGCCTTAGACATTTTTGTTTAAAAAATACACTCTCTTTTTTGTGGGAGTACTGGGGTTTGAACCCAGGGTCTTTGCACTGGGATACATCCCCAGTCTTTTTTATTTTTATTTTTGAAACAAGGTCTCTTGCTAAATCCTAGGCTTGGCCTGAACTTGCAATCCTCCTGCCTCAGCCTCCCAGAGTGCTGGGATTATAGGCATGTACCACTGTGCCCACTTAAAAAAATACATATTATTTAGCTTGTTTGAGACACTCCTCTCATTCTCCTTTCTCAGGAGATGGCTTTGGATCTTCTCTCTGCTAGGTGGCCTAGAACCTCACATATGCTTCCCCAGTACTTTCTCCACTTCAAGTGACTTATAGTAGTTCTTCGTGATCTGCCACCTGTCTCCTACAGCTTACCCACACCCAAACAGCCCACAAAACCCAGAGTTTTTGATATTTAATAACATGCAACACAGACTGTGTCTTTTTTTTTTATACTGGAGATTGAACGCAGGGCATTCACACTGAGTTACATCCTCAGCTCCTTTCTTATTTTTTTTATTTCATGACAAGGTCTCACAAAGTTGCTAAACTTCTCAGGCTGGCCTTGAACTTGTGATCCTACTATCTCAGCATCCCAGAGTGCTGGAATTACAGGAGTGTGTCTCTTGTTCTGTCACCTGTTTCAGTACTCTGTGCCCCACAAACTCCAATGTCTATTTGGCTCTTCCAATCAACTTTACCATATCCATCAGGGAATATGGAAGACTTCACCTTTAAAAATTATTTGTCTGTGATTTCTTGAGGGAAATCTTAGGCTTGAACCAACCCAGAAAATTCCCAGTGCAAATTGTCCCAGCTCCTCAGTGAAGCATGTGTTCCTGTGATATAGGAGAAACGTAACTCCTAACCTGCTAGATATCAGATGTGCCGAATTCGAAGAATGAATTGCAAAGGACAAAGGAGATTAAGAGTAGGAAAAGTTTACTGGGGAATAGGAATAGCTCCTGAGGGACAGGAGGGGTCCCAAGTGGGTTGCCACTGAGGTCCTTTGTCAGGAGTAATTTATACAGCAAAGTCACAATGTGGGTACAATGTGGGTCAAACTATAATCAACCAATAAGATTACAAGTATAGCTGCTTAGCTAATATTGATCCAGTAGGAAAGCTGGAGATGTAGCAAGGGCATATGGCTGACATCATTAACCTCAGATTGTCTATGACTTCTAAAACAGGAACATTTTTGGGAAGGGATGGGTCCAGGTGTTCTAGTCACCCACCAGGGTGTCTGATGCCTATCTGGACTTAATGGACTGGGTGGTACTAATTACAGTTTTGTTTGTCCTTTAGGGAAGTATATAAGTTGGGCCACTGTGACTTTATTTTGAGGCCTGGCCTTCATCAGATGTGCCTCCAGCCACTATTCTGAAACCTGAATTTTTCACTGGCTTACTTGAGATCCCAGTCCCTCTCTAACTGCATATTAATTTCTATCTAACTTAGCTGCATATAATACTTGAACATGACTGTCTTCCTGGGACTTTAGTGCAGAGCCCACGGCTGTCTTCTCCACATCCCTGTCCTACTGGGAAGGGATCCCCAGCATCACACTGCCTGGGCTGCCTCCACTTTGTCTCCAGTCCAGGTTCATCCTACTAACAACTCAGGGGCCACAGAGGCCCGCCTGCACTCAGTCCTTCAATATGCTTTCTTTTGGGTGCATCTAGAATCTGTCACACTCCAACAATCCAGATGGGCCTGTTCCCTGACAAACCCCCCACCCCAGGTAATCCCCTTATTGTGCCCTTTTAGTATCAGGAGAGTTGGCTAGTACGGCCCTTTCCTGGGGAAAAAGTTTTACTATTACCTGATCAATCACACACACAGAGCCTAGATCACTGTGAAGAATAGGTCTTTACTCTCAGCCCCGGTTGCCTATTGCAAAGTGGAGAGTCCTCTTTCTGCCCTTTCCTCCCCTCTCTTGGATTAGCTCCGCTATCCAAATCAATGGCCTCTGCAGGCCTTTGTTCTTCTCTTTCAGGGCCACCCACAGAGTTACCCTCTCTTGGTGTCTCCAGGAGCCTTTCTTCTGGGACTATCTTTCTCCTCTCCTTCCCAACAAGGCTCCTTGGCCTTTTAAGCTCTCTGTCCTTTAAGATCCCATCATTTTCCCTGCTTGGTCTGAGATTTTTGGTGTCAGTTATACTATTCAGTCTAGTGTGCTGGCCCCTGAGTGGTGCTAGAAAGGGCTTTGGACCTTGCAGGTGGAAAAGGAGATGAAGAAATCCTGGCTAGTCAAGCTTCAGGGTCAAGCACTTACGAGACAATTAGGCTTTTCACAGTGACAAGAGTGACCGCCTCTTAGCATGCCCCCAGTGTGTAACACTGCTAAAGAATCTCCTATTGATTTGCTGCACTTTCAATTGCATGACAAAAGGTCTCTTTCTGTTATCGAAGCCTGACAGGCACCAGGAAGGGTGCTGGGGAAGAAAACCCTTTTAGTCACATTGGGCGGCTCTACTCATGGGATATTACTATGGATTTCTTGTCAATTTTACCCTATCTCCATCATTTATTCAATTCATTCATTAATGAATGAATGGGACATGAGAATAAAAGTCCAATTCAGGTTGATTGGACTCTCATTGGACATTTCATTATCACTGTACCAGGCCCTAAGCAAGATGGTGGGGGTAGAGACAAATAAGATGTAGTCCCCACTCTAGTTGCTCCCAGGTCTGTGGGAACAGAATGAAAACAGACAAGTACAATGTGCTACAATTAGTGCTATGAAGGAAGAAATCCAAGAGGAGTGAGGAAACCCAGAATCACTGTAAACTCATGCCTGGTGGGTATCTGAGCTGATGCTTACACAGCCTGAGAGGCAATACAGGGAGAAGCAATCCCTGGATGGGCACAGGCAGTCAACTCTGTATTTTAGTGTAGCTGAAACAGAAAGTGCAAGGCAAGGTGTAGCAAGGGGCCAGGCTAAGTTGATTCAGGAGAACCTTGGGAACAAACTAAGGAAGCTGTAATCTCATGTGACTCCTATAGCCCAAGGGTAGTGGTCAAATATTTAACAACTGGAAGGGCACACTCTTCCACCAGCCAGGATGAGGCGAAGACTAATCAGGGCAGAGGCTGAGGAAGAGAGAGGCTCACCAAAGTCCTTGACATGCATAAGGTCCCAGGATTTGCCTAATCCTGTGGTGGGGGAGAAGAGCTGGTAATAACTGAGGTAAAATATCCCCAAAGTCCACTGGGAGAGGAGAAGAAATCAGATTCAGGAGCCAGGCATAGTGGCTTATGCCTATAATCCCATCCCAGCACTGTGGGACACTGAGGCAGGAGGATCACAAGTTTGGGCTCAGTTGGGGCAACATAGCAACTTGGTGAGACCTTGTGTTAAAATAAAAAATAAAAAGAGGGCTGGGGATGCAGCTCAGTGCTAAGGCCCTGGGCTCACTTCCAAGTACTGCAAGAAAATAAATCAGATTCAGGTTGATTTAATGAAAAGGAGAAAATTAAGTTATTTCTTGTCAATATAACAGGGTAAAGCAGCTTCTAAAAAGAGTTATTCTGTTATCCTAGAGTCCTCAAGTGCTTGCCTGTGGGCATGGGATAGAGGTAGGACAAAGAGGCAAATTTTCCATAGGTGTGTTCAGTGAAGTTAGCTTGAGGTAGGCTAAAACTGACAGGTGCCCCACCCCCTCACCCCTCTCCACTTCCACCCCCACTCTGTAGCATGGCACTTAGGTAAATAATCTGAGTGCTGTCTGGCATGCTGTGGTGTCATAGTGTGAGACCATGGTGGCATAGAAAATGAATGATTACTTGAAATTGAGATTTAGTTCAGTCACCAACAGATGAAAAGTAATGGATCTTTGTCAGTTACTATAATCTCTATTAAGATAATCACGTTGTTTTTTTTTTTATTAATTCTATGAATATGGTATACAATACTGATTGACTTTCACATGTTGAACTAATCTTGAGAGCTTGTTTGGAGGTTCTAATGGGAGCGTGGCCACTCATATACCCTTGACTGAGGAAACGGCCCTCCTCTATCGGGGGTGGTCATCCTCTTCAACCAAGCAAGCAGCTTCGGGAGGGACATACATGGAGCACTGAGGGAGGAAGGGGATACCCACCTAGCCAACCAGATTAGCTGAATCAACCCTGATGATCAATGGGGTGACAGATGTCACAGCCAGATCACCCTCACATCCTGTTGAACTAATCTTGAACTCTTGGCATAAGTTCCACTTAGTTATTGTGAATAATTCACTTTAAATACTTAGCAAGTTATTAGACTTGCTAGTATTTTGTTCAGGATTTTTGCAACCATATTCATAAGAGATAATTGTTTATAGTTTTCTTTTGTTGTGGTGCCTTTGTCTGGGTTTGTTATCAGGGTAACACTGTCCTCAAAGAAGATTTTAGAATGTTCCTACTCTTCTATTTTATTTTTTTTGGAAGAGTTTGCAAAGGATTGATTATTTCTTCCTTATACATTTGTTAGAGTTCACCAATGAAGCCCTCTGGGCCGAGGCTATTCTTGTGGGTAGTTTTTTTAAACTTACTAGTTAATTCTTTTGTTATAGATCTGTTAGATTATCAACTTATTGGATCCATTTCAGTAGTGTGCATTTATCTTAGTCCATTTTATGCTGCTACAAAATGGGAGATTGGGTAATTTATAAAGAATAGAAATTTATTTCCTACAGTTCTGGAGGTTGGGAAGTCCAAATCAAGGCATTAGCATTTGGTAAGTGGCTTCTTGCTAAATCTTCAAATAGCAAAAGGAGATTAACATTGCATACAGAAGAGTGAGTGAAAGTAAACCAACTCCTCAAGCCCTACTTACAGTAGCATTAATCCATTCACAAGGGCTGAGCCCTTGTAACCTAAACACCATCCAAAAGGCCCTATCTCACAACATTGTTGTATTGGGACTTAAGTTTCCAACATGTTAATCTTAAGGAACACATTCAGACCATAGCATTCTGCCCACTGAAATTCATATTTTTCTCATACATGAAAATACATTCCTTTTTTCCCCTTGGAACTGTGGATTGAACCCAGGGCCTTGGCACATGCTAGGCAGATGCTCTACCACTGAAATACACCCCCAGCCCTTTATGAAAAAATAAAATTTGAGACAAGGTCTTACAAAATTACTCTTGCCTCAGCCTCCCAAGGAGCTGGGATTACGGGTGTGCACCACCATGCCTGGAAAAATACATTTTTCATATAACAATAGCCCCAAAACTTTTAACTTTTTCTGGCACTATCTTAGTCAGTTTCTTTTGGCTGGGACACAATACCCAGCACCCACAATTTAAAGGAAGAGAGGTAAATGTCACAGCCAATGGGTGAGGCTGTCACCAACAGGCATGGCAGGAAATCACAGAAGAACAACAAAGCCATGTCCATCTGCACCACCTATCTCAAGAAATGTAACCACACTCACATCTGCCCTGCCCATTTGGAGAAGCACAATGACACTATCTCTGCCCCCAAATTCTTCAAGGCAGCAAACTTCTCCCCTCCCCTTTAACTCCTTTGTTCTTCCCTCACTTCCCGCTGATTCTACTCTCTGAACTCTGCCTGCTCCCCTTGAAGTGAATAAACAGCCATGATTGCTTATACAGAGTTTTCTGAGGCGGTCTCTCCCCTCTGTACTTTTAACATATATGGTGCCAAAACCCAGGATAGGGTACCCCTCTTTAGAGGGACTTCAAGCCCTCTCTTGAGTCCCCAGTGTTTTAAAGAGGCCACCTGGTGATTTTGACTACTCAGACTGTGCCCCAGACACTCCCTACCAGCTTCAGATTGGGTAAGACTTCTCCCTCTCCCCTCTCCACATGTTTAAGATACTGTGCACCTTTAAGAATTTTCCTTCTGGGCCGGTGAGATGGCTCAGCGGCTTAAGCGCCTGCCCGGCAAGCGCGAGGGCCCGAGTTCGACTCCCGGAACCCACATACGAAAAAGGGGCCGGTGATATCGCTCAGCGGCACGGGCACCTCCTGGTGCGCGAGGTCCTGAGGTCGACCCCCCGGTACCCACAAAAAAAAAAAAAAAAAAAAAAAAGAATTTTCCTTCTGTCTCTGGCTCCCTCCTCCCTGCCCACCTTGGCCTCTGCCTCCATGGAGGGAGGGCATGCAAAGCCCAGATGCCGTGCAACTTTTCCCTCACCTGACTCCCTCCCCACCAGCACCATTCACCTTGAGGCATGCCCGCCACCTTTCACCTTGAGGCATGCCTCTGGGCCCAATTGTGGGCTGTGGAGCCCCGGCCACCCAGCCCATGTCCCCAGTCCTGGGCCAGGGGTCCCAGGCCATGTGGCCTTGGTGCCAAGTACCTGTGCCTGGCATGCCTGGCCTGCCCCATCCTGAGCCCACTTGCTGCCCTCACATCCCTGGTGGCATGGCACAGCAGGCACATGGTGCCACCATAGAGGCCAAGGTCCAACTGGCACTTGTGCACACAGTGGGACCCCACACTGCCTGCATGCACAGCCCACTGTCCAGTGCCTGGAAGCCACCCATAGCACCATGCATGCACAGCTTTCCATCTGTGCAAGCATACCCAAGCCCAGCCTGGGTAAGGAAAATGCGGTCCTGAGCCCTCTGTGCCCCACCCTGCACCCTTCTTGCCCCACATTGTGCCTTGGGACACCCCTGTGCATGATGCAGGCTACGCCCCTAGCTGCACCTCTGCCACATCCCCAGCTATGGCTCCCCCTACCGGCCTACAATGCGCCACCCTGCTGCCACCACACCACAGCTGCCTGGTTCCATGAGTGAGCTGGTCTGTACCAGTCTCAGGCCCATCCAGGACCACCTTCCAAAGGCCTGCTGCCACTCATAGTACCACAGGTCCAGGCCATGGGGCTCAGGCTGCCCAGGCTGCACATGGCTCGTCTAACCTACCACCATATGCTCTCCCAAACCCCACCTTGCCACACATCTGGTCCAGACTACAGTTTCACCTTACTCCCTTGCTCTCTGCTCCTCTATACTTCCTCCACAAAGTCATAAGAACAAGAGCCCATGTTTCTGTCAGACCTCTCTCAGGTCAGTCAGGGTCTGAGCTCTTTCTCTTCAGAATCTTAAAATCCCAGTTTTTCTCCAACTCACAGTAGTTAACTTTAAACCCTTTGTTTGGAGACCACTCTTCCCTCCAGGAGATTAAATTAACAAAGCTTACAGCAACTGTTTGCCTTTAACAGGGGACAGCAGCTATCAAAAAGCAACTTACACATGTGCTTTGTATGTGTTAACTAAGACTGTTATAACTGATCTTGTCTTCTGATGTTCAACAACTGAAGTTTAGAGACGAGAACTAGAGAGATAACTGGGCTAAAAAATAGCCAATATTTTGGTCCTGGCCCTCCAAGGTCAGCAGAGATCCAGGGCATGAAAGAACCTTTTCTATAGCATCCTAAAACTTTGGTGAGTCACCAATCGCCTGAGCAGGGAGATTGCTGGACCCCAGAGGACAGAGCTGAACAAATGTACAGTGTGCCAAAGGAGGATCACCAAGAGTGTAAAGTCTCCCATGCTTTCACAGAAAGTGACATGGTCAAGCAAGGCCATGACCCATCCTGGCAGCTGACACTGCCAGAGGAGCTGAGAGGCTCTGTACATGGGTCCAAGAGTAATGCCTGAGGAGGCTTACCTGACCTTGATAGACAGCAAGAGGTCAATTTTGATTAACACAGGTCTCATTTTAACTTGGTCTTAAACACCCAGCAGAAAAATATAATCAAAAGAGACAGATAAACTTTCATCATCTATGTGCCCTCCAAAGTAGTAGTTATTCACTGTAGAGGACACCTTGACTGGTTTCTCTCTCTCTCCTAAAAAAAATATTAAATTAATGAGGCAAACCATCCTTCAAAATCCTGACAGTAGCACAAGGGAATACTTGTACAATTATAAAGGCTAAATATTGTGTATACATTCCTTTTGCTAATATCACGATGACTATTCAAGATACTAAATGACAAGTTAATGCCATGTCAGATTCTATAACTCCCTGGACCTTCTCCCTACCCTTTCTGTGGGAAGGTATTACTGGCTCTTCCTGGTAAAAATATTTTTTGGTTATATTCATCATAACCTTGTTGATTTTATTGTTTGGCCCATGCTTACTTAACTGTTTCTTTGGTCTTGTCTCCTCCAGACTTAAAGCTATATGCCTACCCAAGACAAGAGCACCTGACGTCTATCAAGGGCCTTTAGACAGACCCTCTGGAAAGTGTTTCTGCCAATCACAACTACGACCCCCTTCAGCCTGAAGTAGCCAGAACGGTCATCGCCCTCTTCCCCCTCACAGTAGTTTGAGATACCTTTTCAGAAGGGGGAACATTATAGACAGCTAAGTTAGATAAAAATATTAGAGGTACTCAGGCAGGACTGGGCCCTCCAGAAAGTCAAGACAAAAGGTAAAAACACACCACAACTGTGGCTGGAGACACATCAATTAGAGTCCAGGCCTCAAGATAACAGCAAAAGGATCAGGACTACATACTCCCCAAGGGATGACCTAAACATTTTACTTTTGCAGGGAAGGTCTTATATTCCTGCTTTATATGTGCTGCATTTAGACTTGCTTAAAAATGCCATCTGGTGGACTTTGATACTAATTACAGGATAAATTTAGAAAATGCTGTAAAATGGGTCTTCTTATTAAATCTAGTTTATATTTAGAAAATATACATGCCTATTAATAAATCACAGGACCCCTTTTGTCAGTTCAGCCTTTCTCTTCTTTCATGTGCATGTAAAAACTGATGGATGTGCCTTTACTGACTTGTAATCATGGTTGCTAGGTAACAAATTTAAGTTCAACCTGTGAGCTTCAGAGACGCAGAAATTTTAGATTGGACTTTAAACAAAATGTACTCTTGTCTTGCTGCTAAAGGGGTTGCCTAGATGATTAGTTAGATAACACAGATGTCTTGCAAGCTTCTGTGCCCTAGGGCCCAGGGCAGAATTCCTCCAAGCCATTTGTTTGCTCTGTCTATCTCTAGAGATGATCTCTTTCACAGGGTAAAATGTGCTCCAACTATTTCTAACTTGTTCTTTAATATTTTCTCATTCTCTCTGAAAAAATTAAAAAAAAACAATGGTTTAGATCTCTTGATTATTAGTCTTTCTACCAATACTCCTTCTTTAAACATGACTGTTACAGCTCAAATCAATTGTAACTTATGCTGGAGGTCCCCAGGGACCCCCAACCTGCTCCTTCCCAGACTTTCTTGGCTTGGCCACTGAAGACTAAAGCTGCCCAAAGACTTCAGAGGCAGGTCCCCTGGAACATCTCAGACACTGAACTCTGGGTAACTCCTACAGCAAAGGCCAAGTCCATCCCATTTTTTAATCAATACAGGAACCTGCTACTACACTTTGCCTTCCTTCCAAGGACTGACCTCCTTGGCCCCAGTTATGGTTGTGGCCATTGACGGTAAAGTCTCCAGACCCTTAACTCCCCCAATCTGATACCAATTGGGTCAACACCTTTTCCCACATTTGTTTTTAATCATCCCTACCTGTCCTGTTCCCCTTTTAGGACAAGACATCTTAACCAAGTTGTCAGCTACTCTGGCCATCTCTGGGACACAACCAATGCTTATAGCCACCCTAATGACTCCTTTCCTGCCCCTCTGTGGTTCCCATCATTTCCCCTCATTTCAACCCCAGAGTCTGGGACACTTTTACCTGATCCCTTGCTTCATTCCAACAGCTGCTTACCATCCTTCTCAAGCTTAACCACTCTGACTCTGCCCAACGACAATATCCCAACCCTGACCCAGGTTTATGGGGACTACAATTTATCATTTCTCGCCTACTGCGACATGGTCTCTGAATCCCCGTCGACTCCCCTTACAACACTCCCATTGTCCTGATATGAAAAGCAGATGGCCCTTACAGGCTGGTACAAGATCTCCACACTATCAACCAGATTGTCCTTTCCATACACCCCATAGTGCCTAACCCTCACCACCGAACAGCAACTCCTCTCCTTTCTCTGTGTAATAGGATACTTCACCTCTGGGTTCCTGGCTTTGCTCTCCTTATTAAACCCTTCTACAAACTCAAAACGGGAGACCCAACTAAGCCTTTAGATCACAAGACCTTTCCTCACTCATTTTTTCAGACCTTAAAAGAGACCCTGTTACTCCTAGAAACACTCAAAATCACTAGACATGCTCCACTCACCCTCTGCTCATCCCATAATCCTGTTTTTTTTTTTTCTATGTGGGTTCCGGGAGTCGAACTCAGGACCTCGCACTTGCCAGGCAGGCGCTTATGCCTGCTGAGCCATCTCACTGGCCCATCATTTCATAATCTTGAGAGACTCATGTCTTCCTCCCACCTCTCACACTTTCTCCCTACCCCCTCCTGCCATTCCACCCTTCCACCCACCGGGACAGAGAGAGGCTCACCCTACTTTCTGTGGCATTTAAACCCAGTGCTGGTCATGGAAACACCCTCTAGAAAGAACGATCTTCCCTTGATGTTTGGCTAACTGTGGGGGTGCCTGCCTTGGCCCCTCACTACACTCCTTGTAGAAATTGCAGGTAATCAATCCTACTTGCTTCAAGCTGACCTAAATTCCAGAAGATACCTGAATACCCTGCCCCTGCCTACACTGCTGCTTCACCCACTTCCTTCACTTGGTCTGTCTTGATCTTTCTTGGTTCCACCCTCAGACACCCCACCTTCGAGTCATTCCTTACGTGGATAAAAAATCTCCTTTTTCAGGACACTCTGTGTGACTTCTCCCCAGATGGGATCAAATTATCCTCCTCCTCTCTGCACTGACTTGTCCAGCTAGCCCTCTGGTTCCTTTCGCCATGCCCAACACTTGCACTGCCACTGCTCCTCCCAAGATCGTCTCTGCTGAACTCTGAAGTTAACTCACTCCCTGCTAAACCAGTCCAACCCTTCCTTAGCCAAGATTACTGTTTTATATCTCCATATCTTTGGCCTCTTATACTGCCACTCCAGTCCCTCCCCAGGTCTGGGTCCTTACTAACCTCACATACCACACCTGTATCATCCCATCCCCCAGGAACTCTCTTCCAGTTAAGGTGTCTGTGCCACCCACATGTCCCCCATGAAGAAGCCATGAGAACCAGCACCCACCTCCCCTACTCTTTTATTCTTTATAACAACAAAGGAACAGGAATGTCACACCAGACAAGTGAGGCTGTCACTGACAAGCACTGTGGGAAGCCACAGAAGAACAAAGCCATGTCCCTCTGCACCACCCATTCAGAGACCACAACCACACTATCTCTGCCCTCAAATTCCTCAAGGCAGCGAACTCCTCCCCTTCCCTTTAAATCCTTTGTTCTACCCTCACTTTCTGCTGATTCCACTCTCTGAACTCAGCCCACTCCCGCGGAAGTGAATAAACAGCTATGGTTACTTATACAGAGTTTTCTCAGGTGGTCTCTCTCCCTTGCATGCCTTTAACAGTAAGTATATTTTGGTTCATGTTTTTAGAAGTTTCAGTCTTTGCATGGTTGGCAGCATCCAAATGGAGGAAAGCTGCTCACATCATGGTGGCTAGGAACTGGAAAGGGAGATACACCCTTCCAGGTCATGCCCCCATTGAACCTACTCTTGCAACTAGGCCTGACCTCCTAGTATCACATCTAACTATAGTGCCCCCAAAACTCAATCACCTTCCAAAAGTCTTGCCTCTGAGTGCATGAGACTTTGAGGGGGTACATCTACATATAAACCGATGCGAGGCAAAATAAACCTCTCCTCCTTTGAATTGTCACTGTCAGGTATTGCGTCCCAGCAAGGAGAAATTGACTAAGATGGACACCCACTCAAAAGTCTAAAACTCAGAGTCTCAACTGGGTGTAGTGGCATATACCTGCAATCTGATTATAGGCAGCTAAATTACATAGAAATTAACGTACAGTCAGAGAGGGACTGAGCTCTCAAGGAAGTCAGTTGAAAATAAAGACATCATTATTGCTGCTGGAGGCGCATCTGAAGAAGGCAAGGCCTCAAGATAGAGTCACAATGGCCAGACTCACATACTTTCCTAAGGGATAAATGCAAATTTGAGATTATACCACCCAGTCCATTAAGTCCAGATATGCATCAGATGTGCAGTGGGTGACCAGGACATCTGGATCCATCCCTTCCCAAAATTGTTCCTGATGTAGGGGTCATAGATAAGCCAAGGTTAATAATGCTAGCCAGATGACCTTGTTACATGTCCCAATTATTGGATCAATATTGGTTAAGTGGTTATACTTGTAATCTTATTGGTTGATTATAGTTTGACCCGCATTGTATCCACATTGTGACTTTGCTGTATAAATTATCCCTGACAAAGGGCCTTGGTGGCAACCCACTCAGGACCCCTCCCTTCTCTCAGGAGCTGTAGGGGACAACCAAGCCATGGTTCCCTGAGAAATGAACCCCTTGCCCCTATTCTGCTTAGCCCTCATCTTTGCCCTGCTCACCTGTATGTGCAGAGGTGACTATATAGAGGTAAATATTCTCTTACTTGGCTAAAAAGAATGTGACAGGGCCAATGAGATGGCTCAGTGGCGTAAGCACCTGCCTGGCAAGCGCGAGGGCCTGAGTTTGACTCCCGGAGCCCACATACAAAAAAAGGGCCAGTGATATCACTCAGTGGCATGGGCACCTGCTGGTGCATGAGGTCCTGAGGTCGACCCCTGGTACCCACAAAAAAAAAAAAAAAAGAATGTGACAGAGTCCAGCCAAGGCACTGATATGTCTCATTGCAGCAAAGTGGCAGTGCATGGGCCAGAATTGCGCTCCCATGGCTGGAATGGAGGTTTGAGCAAGAGCCTGTGAAATTCCAGGGCTAAGACATGAGATAGCCCTGCTGAGGCCATGAGACTCAAATTGAAAAATTCCTTCCCAGCAGTAAATATGCTGGTTCTCCAAACATCAAGTTTAACACCACCATCTAAGCCATGCCTGTAGGAGCTATTCTTCCTGTGCACTCTGCCACGACCCCTACCTGCTTTCTGTTAGTGTTGTTATCAATAAAAACTGGGGCCACTATGACTCTTGGCCCTTTGTTCCACTAAGAGCAATTGGTCCTCCCAGAGGCCCTTGAAACTGCAGATCTCTCCTTGTCTTTCTTCAGCCATGTGCCACATTGCCAAGTGGGAGACTGACCCCTCTGCAGGGGTCTCAGTAAGGAGCTATGTTTCAATAAACCTTTCCTCCTTTGTCCTTTGTCCTTAACCTCCTTCGTCCTTTGAAATTCATTCTTCAATTTCAGGGGACACAAACTCAGCACATCTGGCATCTAGCAGGTTGGGAGTTGTATTTCTCCTATTTCAATTCCAACACTCTTGGAGGCTGAAACAGGAGGATCACAAGTTCCAGGCCAGCCTGTGCAACTTAGCAATTTAGCAAGACCCTGTCCCAAGGTAAAAAAGAAGGGTTGGGGTATAGCTCAGTGAAAAGTCCATGGGTTCAATCCCCAGCACCAGAACAAACAAAACGAAACAAAAAACCAGAGTCTCATCTAAATCAGATATGGGTGAGACTCAAGGCATGATTGATCTTGAGGTAAGTTCCTCCTAGCTATAAGCCTGTGAAATCCAATAACCCATGTACTTCCAAAATACAATGACAGGATAGACAATGGACAAATATTTCTATTCCAAAAGATATAAACAAGCAAATAGAAAAATGTAACAGATCCCAAGTAAGTCCAAAGTCCAACAGGGCAAACATTAAATCTTAAAGCTGAACAGTAATTTTCTTTGACTCCATGTTACACCTCCTGGACACAGTGGGGCAGGGGCACTCCCATGGCTTTGCTGGGCACAGCCAGGCTTCAGTTCTCACGTATTGGAGTCACATGCCTGGTGCTTTTCCAGGATGGCACTGTGTGTTGGTAACTCTACAGTTCTGGGGTTTCAGGGATGGCCCTGCCCCCACAGCTCCACCAAGCATTGCCCTAACTCTGCCTCTGCAAAAGACTCTCTGAAGCATCCCTCAAAATATAAGTTGAGGCAGCTAAGTCTCAATAGCTCTTGTACTCTGTGTACCTGCAGTGTTAGTGCCATGTGGATGCCACCAAGGCCCACTGCTTATATCCTCAGGAGTGGTGACTCAAGAGTGCTTCCCTGGAATGCAGGAAGCAGAGACCTGTCGTGGGCCTGGGCAGCAAGCCCTGAGGTCTCACAGATGTCCTGACACCTGCCTTTAAGCCTTTCTGCCCTTAAGGCCCTGGCATTCTGGACCTGTGATGGGTGGGATAACCTCAAACATCTTTGAAATGCCTTTAATGTTGTTCTCCCATTATCTTGATGAATAGCATCTGACTTCCTTATATCCATTCTAATCTCTTTATCAAACAGTCACTTGGCCCCACCATTTTACTCCTCTAATCACACCTTTTTTTATTCTTTACATGGCCAGCCTGAAAATTTTCCAAATCTTTATATTCTGCTTGTAATTTTTTTCCTTTGGTACTGGGGATGCAAATCATTACACTTTTTTAATCATTATGTTTTTGTTCCTTTTTAATTAGGATATTTTTGTGGTACTGAGGATTGAACTCAGGGCCTTTCTGCTGAGCTACATCTCCTGTCTTATTTATTTATTTATTTATTTATTTATTTATTTATTTATTTTGAGACAGAGTCTCACTAAGTTGCCCAGGTTGGGCTTGAACTTGAGATCCTCCTGCCTCAGCCTCCCAGAGTGTGTATTATAGGCATGTGCCACTACACCTGGTTACTTCTCTTCTTCTGAGCCCTTGCCAGAATTGCCCCTAGTGCTCCATTCATGGAAATACAGCTTTAGTCTAGTAATCATTTCTAAATTGTTTCAGCCTTTGCTCATTACACAGTCCCAAAGCCACCTCTACATATTCAGGTATCTGTTATAGCAACACCTCACTCCTTTGTTACCATTTTCTACCTTAGTCCATTTGTGTGGCTATAGAAGAATACTCAAGACTGGTAATATATATAAAAAATTAATTTCTCACAGTTCTGGAGACTGGGTAATCTAAGATTAAGGCCCCAGCATCTGATGAGGTCCTTCATGGTAAAAGCAGAAGGGCAAAAGGAATGAACACCACGTCTCCACAAGGCAGAAGAATGAAAAAAGTGACATTTACTCCCATAAGTCCTATTTAAAGCAGCTGTGTCCTCATGACCTACATGCTTCCCAAAAGACCCATGTCCCAAACATTGTTGCATTGGTCATTAGATTTCCAACACAAAAATCTCAGAAGACACATTCATACTATACTAGTACCTTTCTAGGAATGTGTCCATTTCATCTAAGATAGTTATTTGTTAGCATACAGTTGCCTATTTTTTTCATTCTTGATTTTAGTAATTTGAGTCCTCTCTATTTTATGGTCAGTCTAGCTAAAAGTTTGTCAATTTTGTTGATTTTTTCAAAAAACACTATTTCTGTTTCATCGCTTTTCTCTACATTTCATTTATTTCCATTCTAATCTTTATTATTTCCCTCCTTCTCCTTGCTTTAGATTTACCTTGCTCCTCTTTTTTCAGCCAAATATTGAGAATTTTCTTGCTATGTCATCCTGGGTAAATTACTTCATCCCTCAGAACTTTAGTTCCTCATTTACAAAATGCTAGGATCTACTAAGGAGGTAGGGTGTGGCAAAACTGGCAGGGGAAATAAGTAGAACCTGTTAATTATAGGATCCCAGGACAGCACCAAATAATTCCCAGGACTTCATACATAGAACTTCTCGTGGGTTCCTGTGAGATGCAGATGGCATAAAAGAGACAGAAGTCACGGGGAAACCACTATGGTGACTTCACAGTAGTCCACTCTGCATCTTCTAGACCAGGTTCTACTTTTATTTTTGCTCTTTTTCTCTTTTGTTCAGCCCAAGCTTGCTCTGCAGAGCCAGCTTTTCCATTACCCTTTTACTCTTCACTTTTCAAATAAACTTTTGGCACCTTTTTTGGCTTATCTTGTCCAATTCTTTGTTGGAGGCAAGAAGGACCTGTAATACATTTAATTGGTGAGCCATTTCTAAAAGAACTCCCCAATAACACTACCTTATAGGATGGTTGGAAGGATGAATTAAGATAATGCAGATGAAGTACTTGGTGCTGAACCTGGCACAGAGTAAGTGCTTCACAAATGGTAGCTTTGGTGCTTTCTTGTGCCAGGTTCTGTACTTTATCCATACAACACTGCAATTATGTTTCATGATTTATTACAAAGGTATAATGAATAATAAGATTAAAAAACTTTTATTTATGGCCAACCAAAATACATTTGAAATCTAGAAAACAGTATAAAATATTTGTTAGCTTATTTATAAAATGGGCCTGTATCTTTCCATCTAGTAGTCCCTTGCCAAGGATGCCAATGGTCACAATAGGGCACCCTTCAAATATTAGGAAGGAAAGTGGAAGACCAGGGGCATTCCCTGCATAGTTGTATGTGGATGGACTCAAAAGCTCACATACCCATTCTACCTACTTCTACTATGGACAGAGGATCATGACCATGCTTACTAAAATTCTTTAAATCTCAATTCAGGGGTTCTATGAATATTAATTTGAGAACTTCTCACCTTTTGACTTTTGTTTGTTTGTTTGTTTGTTTTGAGATTGGATCTTGCTATGTAGTTAGGGCTGGCCTTGAACTCACTATGTAGCCCAAGCTAGCCTCAAACTCATGGCAATCTTCCTGCCTCTGCCTCCCAAAGTGCTGGGATTACAGGCATAACCAGGTAACAATGCCTGGCACCTTTTGACTTCTATCAGTTGAAATAGTTCTCATAACAACTAACTCTCAAATTTTCCCTTGGAAACAATGCATCCAAGCACAAAATGCCTCCCAACACCCCTGTGCATTCCAAGAAAGGTTTACTGGGCACAAGTGGCATGATGTCAGTATATTGCTCAGGTAATGGCTATCTTATTCTAGAGGGAAAAAATCAACTAGTTCCAGGGATTTCATGGGGTAATTTATTCCCAAATAGGCTATTGGCACAGGCAATGATTTTACTGAATGCTTGGGATGTAGTTGTCATATTTCACCTGAATTTCCTTGGTTATTTTGGGCCAAAGTAAAAACTGCACATCAATTCCCTACTGCTAAATATCCAGGGTCATGTATTACCCACACTGCCACAGGGTTGTATTTTCTGCAGTCCTGTATTGACCCCTATCTCCCATTCGAGTGCACTGTAGCACCTTATACAGTGATTCATTTGTTAGAGGCCATTTGTGCCTTTTGTGAGGAATTATGTCATAAAAGAGAGAGAGAGAAAGAAAGAAAAAGAAAGAAAGAAAGAGAAGAAAAAGAAAAGGAAGGAAGGGAGGGAGGGAGGAAGGAAGGAAGGAAGAAAGAAAGAAAGAAAGAAAGAAAGAAAGAAAGAAAGAAAGAAAGAAAGAAAGAAAAAGAAATTGGACTCCAGAAGCAGTGAAAGCAAGATTTTAACCCAAACTCTTGAAAGAGTGGTGCCTTCCCAGAGACAGGCCCACTGCAGTTGAGAAACTGTGCTTTTATTCCTAACTCACAAGAGTCCCTTCCCCCATCTCCCATGGCCTGGGATCCAGGGTTCATAGTCTATCCCGAGCAATCTATTTCACCCCACACCTGTTGTTTCACTCCCCTCTTTCCCTTCTTATCCCCTCCTCCCTCTGTATTTCTCTTTGTAGTTATTTTTAGCCTATTGGCTTCCCAGGATTTGAGAAGACTCATCTCTGGAGTGAGTCTTTGTACAGCCTGTGTGTCCTTGTCTGCTAGTTGACTGAGTTAAGTCTAAGAATAAGGTCTTATTAGAGTGGTTAATGAATTATGGACCAATTAAAATATTTTTACTTCTTATACTTTCCTGGAGCCTAACATTTGTGCTTTGGGAGGTAGCCCTCACATTCTCCACCACATGAGCATCTCCCTAATAGCCTGCAACTCCACTGAAATGCATCCCTTCCCCTTTAGGGGAAGTGAGACTGGCTTAAATTAACAGAATTCAATTTTAATTTTCCTGGCCACAGATTACAGTTATATAGACGTGGAGTCTAACCCTTCCTATTCAGGGAAGTAGCCCCTTTTCCATAGCAGAATGCTTGTATCCATTTGTTAGATATGGTATTAGTGCCCATCAGGTGAGCTTTATGGGGAGAAGTTCCTCCATCTCTGTTACTTACCAAATTGATAATGAATACTGCCAGTGCAGTCACCAGGTAGCATTCAATTTAATACTGTTAAGGCCATCTGTTAGAGAGTTGATACTCACCCAAACTTCGTAGGGTGAGGATTTGTCCATGATATTTCACTTCAGACTGAAAATTGAGTTTTTCTAATTTCTTGAATTATATGCTTAACCCATGTCTTTTTATTTTTATCAACACATATTAATTGTACATATTACTAGGGTTCAGTGTGGTAGTTCCATATACTTATATAGCATATACTGATCAAATCCAGTCACTCTTCTTCCACCACCCCCAGTGTCTACTAATCAGTGTTCTACTTTCAGGTCAAGATATGAGAAAGAACAAGCAATATTTCTCTTTACACATATTGTTTATTTCACTCAACATAGTGTCCTGCAAGTGACAGTATGTCATTCTTTTTTTTCTCTTAAAGAGAAAAAAAGGAACAAAATTTCAAAACAACATAATAGGAGGGTAACCATGGTTAATACATTGTGTATTGCTATCTTTAAATTAGTTACTCAGAGTACAAGATATCGGCATTCGATTGTCCAAACAATATTAGCACACACTTTTCATTTCAATGAACTGAGAGAAATTAGTAGTATATCTATCTTAACTATCTTTTGTATATATATATATGTATTATTTTTTGCTTTTCCTTTCCTTCTTTTCTCCATTCTCCATCCCGGTTTCTCTTTCCTTTAGAACAATTTATTCCCATTTTACAATATCTATTGTGTATTTTGGAACTTATTTACTCTTTCAGCTTCTCACACTAGAGAGATAATACGATGTTTACACATGTGCATCTGGTTTATGTCACTTATGAGTATGGTCTCGAGTTGCATCCATTTACCTATAAAAGTCTCCAGTTTATCCTTCTTTATGGCTGAGTAGTACTCCATTGTATAAAAGACCACATAATTTTTATCCATTCCTCGGTTGATGGGCATTTGGGTTGTTTCCAAGATCTAGCTATTACAAATTTTGCTGCTATAGGTGTACATATATCACTGTGGTATGATGTTTTTAATTCTTCTGGGAAGATATTCAGAAGGGGAATAGCTGGGTCAAATGGGACCTCCAATCCTAGCTTTCTGAGGAATCTCCACACTGATTTCCATAGTGGTTGCACCAGTCGACACTCCCACCAACAGTGGAGAAGGGCTCCTTTTTCCCCACAGCCCCTCCAGCATTTGTTATTGGTTGATTTCTTGATAATGGCCATTCTTTCTGGGCTGAGATGGAATCTCAGTGTTGTTTTAATTTGCATCGCTTGAATGACCAGTGATGTTGAACATATTTTCATACATTTATTTTCTGTTTGTATTTCTTCATCCAAGAAGTGTGTATTCATCTCAGATGCCCATTTTTGGATTGGGTCTTTAAATATGGGAGGTCTGGTTTTTTTGAGTTGTTTATATGTGTTCTCGATAGTAATCCTTTGTCTGAGGAACAGCTGGCAAACACTTTTTCCCACGTTGTGTGTTGTCTCTTCACTCTGTTGGTGCTTTCTCTTGCTGTGCAAAAGCTTTTTAATAAGATGAGATCCCAGTTGTTGATTCTTTGTGATAGTTCCTGTGAGACTGAGATTTTATTCATAAAGTCTTTGCCTACACCAATGTCAAGAGTTTTACTTATTCTATCTTCCAGCAGATTTAATATTTTAATATTAAAATATTAAATATTAATATTCTGTTTTAATATTTAGATCTTTGACCCATTTTGCATTTAGTTTAGTGCATGGTGAAAGATACGGGTCTAATTTTAATCTTTGGCATGTGCTGAGCCAGTTTTGCCAGCACTATTTATTAAAGAGGCTATCATTCTTCCAGTGAATGTGTCTGGCACCTTTGTCAAAGATAAGGTGGCTTAGTATGTCTGGAGTTGTTTCTGCATCTTCTAATCTATTCCATTGATCTTTGGGTCTGTTTTTTTGTCAGTACCATGCTGTTTTTATTATAGTAGCTTTATAGTACAATTTCAAGTCAGGAATTGTGATGCCCCCTGCCTTGCCTTTGTTGCCCATAATTGCCTTTGCTATTCTAGGTCTCTTGTGGTTCCAGATGAATTTTAGGATTGTTTTCTCTAATTCTGTGAGATATGCTGTTGGAATTTTGATCAGAATTGCATTAAATCTGTATAACAATTTTGGAAGTATGGCCATTTTCACTATATTAGTTCTTCCTACCCAAGAGCAAGGGATATCTTTCCATTTTCTGATATCCTCTTCTATCTCCTTTTCCAGAGTACTGTAGTTTTCAATGTAGAGGTGTTTTACATCCTTTGTTAGATTGTTTCCTGGGTATGCCATTACTTTGTATGCTATTGTAAATGGTATTGTTACCCTAATTTCACTTTTAGTGAGTTTGTTATTTGTGTACAGGAAGGCTATTGATTTTTGAGTGTTGACTTTTTATCCAGCTATGCTACTGAATTTGCTTATTAAATCTAGCAGTTTTTTAGTGGAGTTTTTGGGGTCTTCTATGTAGAGTAACATGTCATCTGCAAATAATGATAATTTAACTTCTTCCTTTCCTATTGTTATTCCTTTTACTTCTTTCTCTTGTTTAATTGCTCTGGCTAAAGTTTCCAGGACTATGTTGAATAAGAGAGGGGACAGTGGACATCCTTGTCTTGTTCCTGATTTTAGAGAGAAAGCTTTCAGTTTTTGTCCATTCAGTATGATATTGGCTGTTAGTTTGTCATAGATGGCTTTTATCAGATTGAACTAAAGACCATCTACTCCAATTTTCTGTAGGAATTTTATCATGAATGGGTGCTGGACTTTGTCAAAAGCTTTTTCTGCATCTATTGAGATGATTGTATGATTTTTGTCCTTGGCTCTGTTAATACGGTGTATTATATTTATTGATTTACACATGATGAACCATCCCTGCATCCCTGGGATGATCCAACTTGGACATGGTGTATAATCTTCTTGACTATTTGTTGCATTCTGTTTGCCAGTATCTTATTGAGGATTTTTGCATCTATGTTCATTAGGGAGATTGGTCTGTAGTTCTCTTTCTTAGTTGGGTCTTTCTCTGGTTTTGGTATCAGGGCAATGCTTGCTTCCAGGAATGAATTTGGGAGTATTGCTTCCCTTTCGATTTCATTAAAGAGTTTGAGAAGTAGCGTTGTTAAGTCTTCTCTAAATTTCTTGTAGAATTCAGCAGTGAATCCATCAGGGCCTGGGCTTTTCTTTGTTGGGAGGTTTTTAATTACATCTTTGATTTCATTGATTGATATTGGTTTATTTAGGATTTTTATATCTTTTTGATTCAGCTTTGGTAATTCATATGTATCTAGGATCTGTCCATTTCTTCTGTATTTTCCATCTTATTAGAATACAAGTTTTCAAAGTAGATGAAGATGATCTTCTGGATTTCTGCAGGGTCTTTTGTGATTTCACCCTTTTCATTCCTAATTGCATGGATTTGAGTCTTTTCTTCCCTTTTTTAAAAATAAGATTGGATAAGGGTTTCTTGATTTCATTTAATCTTTCAAAGAACCAACTCTTTGACTCATTGATTCTTTGTATTTTTTTAGTCTCCAGTGCATTAATTTCTGCTCTGATCTTTATAAATTCCTCCCTCATACAAGCTTTTGGCTTAGCCTGCTTTTCTTTTTCTAGAAGTTTGAGGTGCACCATTAAATTGTTTATTTGCACTTGCTCTGTTTTCCTGATATAGGTATCTACTGCTATAAATTTCCCTTTTAGGACTGCTTTCATTGTGTCCCATAAGTTCTGGTATGTTGTATTGTCATTATTATTCAATTGTAGAAACTGTCTAATTTCTTCTTTAATTTCATCTGTGGCCCATTGGTTGTTCAGTAGGGTGCTATTTAATTTCCATGTGTTTAGGAAGTTCTTGTGGTTTCTTTTGCTATTGATTTCAAATTTCATTGCACTATGGTCTGATAATATGCATGGGATAATCTCAATTGATTTGCATTTACTTAAGCAGGTTCTATGAGCTAGTATGTAGTCTATTTTGGAGAACGTCCCATGTGCAGCTGAGAAGAATGTGTATTCTGATGTGGTGGGGTGGTACACTCTGTAGACATCTACTAAGCCCATTTGTTCAAAAGTTTGGTTCAGTTCTATTATTTCATTATTGATTTTTTGTCTAGTTGATTTGTCTTTTTGTGACAGTGGAGTATTGAGATCCCCCAATACAATTGTATTAGTGTTTATTTGATTTTTCATGCCTGTTAATATTTTTTTTGTATAGTTGGGTACACTGGTATTTGTTGCATATATATTAATGATCATTATCTCCTCCTCTTGGATTGTTCCCTTCACAAGGATGTAGTGACCTTCTTTATCTCTCTGAATCATTCTTCGCTTTAAATTCACTTTGTCTGCAAAAAGAATAGCTACCCCTGCTTTTTTCTGGGTTCCTGTCACATGGAGTATTGTTTTCCATCCTTTGACTTTCAGTCTATGAATTTCTCTTTGAAGTAAATGTGCTTCTTGTATGCAGCATATTGTTGGATCTTGTTTCTTGATCCATTCTGCCAGTCTGTGTCTTTTGATTGGTGAATTGAGACCATTAACATTGATGGTTAAAATTGATATGTACTGACTTATCCTTGTCATGTTTTTGTCCTGTTGTTGGCTCCCACTCTTTTTTTCCCTCCCTCTATTTAATTCTTTGCCCTGCCTGGTGTATTCCTTCTGTTGGGGTTCATGGAGTTGTAGTCCTTGTTATCTCTTTCTAGAGTGTCCTTCAAAACATTTTGGAGTGCTGGTTCGGTGGTCATAAATTTCCTCAGATGTTCTTTTTTTTTTTTTCCTTTTTTTTTGTGGGTACCGGGGGGTCGACCTCAGGACATTGCGCGCCAGCAGGCGCCCCTGCCGCTGAGCGATATCACCAGCCCCTTTTTCGTATGTGGGTTCTGGGAGTCGAACTTGGGCCCTCGCACTTGCTGGGCAGGCGCTTAAGCCACTGAGCCATCTCACCGGTGCTCCTCAAATGTTCTTTGTCATGGAAGTATTTTATTTCTCCATCAGTTTTGTAAGATAGTTTTGTGGGGTACATCAATCTGGGTTGAAGGTTATTTTCCTTTAGAACTTGAAATACTTCACTTGAAGCTCTTCTTGACTTGAGGGTTTGTGCTGAGAAGTCAGCTGTGATTCTGGTGGGCTTTAATTTATATGTGATTTCTTTCTTTTCCTCAACAGCTCTTAAGATTCTACTCTTGTGTTGAATTTCTGGAATCTTGACTATGATATGCCTAGCTTAAGTTCTTTTGATCATGGCTAATTGGAGTTCTATATGCCTCACTTATCTGTACATCAAATTCTTTTTCTCTACTAGGGAAATTTTCTGCCATGATGTCTGTGAACAGTTTTTTTATATATATATCATTTATGCTATCTCCTACTTTTTCATTGACTCCAATCAATCTGAAGTTATTCTTCTTTGCCTCATCTAGCAGCTGCTGGATTGGTTTCTCATGATCCCTTGCTATTTTTATTTATTTATTTGTTTTATTTTTATTTTTTTTAAAGACAACAAGTAAACATTCTCATGTATTAACAAACTCAAGCATTAGAGAATGTACAAATACATTTTGGAGAAAAATATTACCCAGTATAAGATTAAGCCGTGTAAAAGCTAGGTAAAAATAGAAGAGTAAGGAATGGAATAGTCACAGTGAAATTGCATTTTCATAGTAGGCAGACAATATGATGTTTACAAATGTGCATCAGTTTATTTCACTTGAGTATTTTCTTGAGTTGCATCCATTTACCTATAAAAGTTTCCAGTTTATCTTTCTTTATGGCTGAGTAGTACTCCATTGTATAGAAATACCACATCTTTTTTATCCATTCCTCAGTTAATGGGCATTTGGGTTGTTTCCATGATCTAGCTATTACAAATTGTGTTGCTATAAACATGGGTGCACATATATCACTGTGGTATGATGTTTTTAATTCTTCTGGGAAGATACCCAGAAAGGGAATAGCTGGGTCAAATGGGACCTCCAATCCTAGTTTTTGAGGAGTCTCCACACTGATTTCCACAGTGGCTGTACCAGTCGACACTCCCACCAACAGTGGAGAAGGGTTCCTTTTTCCCCACAGCCCCTCCAGCATTTGTTATTAGTTGATTTCTTGATAATAGACATTCTTTCTGGGGTGAGATAGAATCTCAGTGTTGTTTTCATTTGCATCTCTCAAATGACTAGTGATGTTGAACATTTTTTCATATATTTATTTGCCATTTGTATTTCTTCATCTGAGAAGTGTTTATTCATCTCAGATGCCCATTTTTGGATTGAGTCTTTAAATTTGGGAGGTCTGATTTTTTTGAGTTCTTTGTATGTTCTTGATGGTAATCCTTTGTCTGAGGAACAGCTGGCAAACATTTTTTCCCACATTGTGGGTTGTCTCTTCACTCTGCTGGTGGTTTCTCTTGCTGTGCAAAAGCTTTTTAATAACATGAGATCCCAGTTGTTGATTCTTTGTGATACTTCCTGTGTGATGGGGGTTTTATTCATAAAGTCTTTGCCTACACCAATGACTTCAAGAGTTTTACCTATTCTATTTTCCAGGAGATTTAATGTTTCTGTTTTAATATTTAGATCTCTGATCCATTTTGAATTTAGTTTAGTGCACGGTGAAAGATATGGGTCTAATTTTAATCTTCAGCATGTGTATAGCCAATTTTTCCAGCACCATTTATTAAAGAGGCTATCTTTCTTCCAGTGAATGTGTCTGGCACCTTTGTCAAAGATAAGGTGGCTTAGTATGTCTGGAGTTGTTTCTGCATCTTCTAATCCATTCCATTGATCTTTGGGTCTGTTTTTTTGCCAATACCACAATGTTTTTACCACTGTAGCTTTATAGTATAATTTCAAATCAGGGATTGTGATGCCCCCTGCCTTGCTTTTGTTGCCAGAATTGCCTTTGCTATTCTACGTATCTTCTGGTTCCTGATGAATTTTAGGATTGTTTTCTCTAATTCTGTGAGATATGTTGTTGGAATTTTGATTGGAATTGCATTAAATCTGTATAACAGTTTTGGAAGTATGGCCATTTTCACTATATTGGTTCTTCCAACCCAAGAGCAAGGGATATCTTTCCATTTTCTGATATCCTCTTCAATCTCCTTTTTCAGAGTACTGTAGTTTTCAGTGTAGAGGTCTTTTACTTCCTTTGTGAGATTGATTCCTAGGTATTTCATTTTTTTAGATGTGATTGTGAAAGGTATTGTTTCCCTAATTTCTCTCTCAGAGAGTTTGTTATTGGTGTACAGGAAGGCTATTGATTTTTGAGTGTTGACTTTTTATCCAGCTACACTACTGAATTTGTTTATTAAATCTAGCAAACTTTTAGTGGAGTTTTTGGGGTCTTCTACGTAGAGTATCATGTCATCTGCAAATAATGATAATTTAACTTCTTCCTTTCCAATCATAATTCCTTTTATTTCTTTCTCTTGTCTAATTGCTCTGGCTAAAGTTTCCAGGACTATGTTGAATAAGAGTGGGGACAGTGGACATCTTTGTCTTGTTCCTGATTTTAGAGAGAAAGCTTTCAGTTTTTGTCCATTTAGTATGATATTGGTTGTTGGTTTGTCATAGATAGCTTTTATCAGATTGAGAGAAAGACCATCTATTCCAATTTTCTGTAGGGTTTTTATCATGAATAGGTGCTGGACTTTGTCAAAAGCTTTTTCTGCATCTATTGAGATGATCATGTGATTTTTGTCTTTGGTTCTGTTAATATGGTGCATTACATTTATTGATTTACATATGTTGAAATATCCCTGCATCCCTGGGATGAATCCAACTTGGTCATGGTGTATAATCTTCTGGATGATTTGCTGCATTCTGTTTGCCAGTATCTTATTGAGGATATTTGCATCTATGTTCATTAGGGAGATTGGCCTGTAGTTCTCTTTCCTAGTTGGGTCCTTCTCTGGTTTTGGTATCAGGGTAATGCTTGCTTCCAGGAATGAATTTGGGAGTATTGCTTCCCTTTCAATTTCATTAAAGAGTTTGAGAAGTAGTGGTGTTAGGTCTTCTCTAAATTTCTTATAGAATTCAGCAGTGAATCCATCAGGGCCTGGGCTTTTCTTTGTTGGGAGGTTTTTAATTACATCTTCGATTTCATTGATTATTATTGGTTTATTTAGTATTTTTATATCTTCTTGGTTGAGCTTTGGTAATTCATATGTATCTAGGAATCTGTCCATTTCTTCTGCATTTTCCATCTTATTAGAATACAAGTTCTCAAAGTAGATGAAGGTGATCTTCTGGATTTCTGCAGGGTCTGTTGTGATATTACCCTTTTCATTCTTAATTGCTTGGATTTGAGTACTTTCTTTCCTTTTTTAAATAAGGTTGGATAAGGGTTTGTTGATTTTATTTAATCTTTCAAAGAACCAACTCTTTGATTCATTCATTCTTTGTATTGTTTTTTTTAGTCTCCAATACGTTAATTTCTGCTCTGATCTTTATAATTTCCTCCCTTGTACGAGCTTTTGGCTTATCCTGCTCTTCTTTTTCTAGAAGTTTGAGGTTCACCATTAGGTTGTTTATTTGTGCTTGCTCTGTTTTCCTGATATAGGAATTTGATGCTATAAATTTCCCTCTTAGGACTGCTTTCATTGTATCCCATAAGTTCCAGTATGTTGCACTGTCATTATCATTCAGTTGCAGAAACTGTCTAATTTCTTTTTTAATTTCATCTGTGGCCCATTGGTTGTTCAGTAGGGTGCTATTTAATTTCCATGTGTTTAGCAAATTCTTGTGTTTTCTTTTGCCATTGATTTCCAATTTCATTGCACTATGGTCTGATAATATACATGGGATAATTTCAATTCCTTTGCATTTCCTTAAGCAGGTTCTATGAGCTAGTATGTGGTCTATTTTGGAGAATGTCCCATGTACAGCTGAGAATTATGTGTATTCTGATGTGGTGGGGTGGAACACTCTGTAGACATCTACTAAGTCCATTTATTCCAAAGTTTGGTTCAGTTCTAATATTTCATTGTTGATTTTTTGTCTAGTTGATTTGTCTTTTTGTGACAGTGGAGTATTGAGATCCCCCAATACAATTGTGTTAGTGGTTATTTGTTTTTTCATGTCCATTAATATTTGTTTTATATAGTTGGGTGCACTGGTATTTGTTGCATATATATTTATGATTGTTATCTCTTTCTCTTGGATTGTTCCCTTTACAAGGATGTAGTGACCTTCTTTATCTCTCTGAATCATTCTTGGCTTGAAATTCACTTTATCTGCAAAAAGAATAGCTACCTCTGCTTTTTTCTGGGTTCCTGTTGCATGGAGTATTGTTTTCCATCCTTTGACTTTCAGTCTATGAATTTCTTTTTGAATTAAATGTGTTTCTTGTATACAGCATATTGTTGGATCTTGCTTCTTGATCCAATTTGCCAGTCTGTGCCTTTTGATTGGTGAATTGAGACCATTAAGATTAATGGTTAAAACTGGTATGTATTGACTTATCCTTGTCATGTTATTTTCTTGTTGTTGGCTCCCCCTCTTTTAATTTTTGTTTTCCCTCCCTCTCTTTAATCATTTGCTCTGGCTGGTGGATTCCTTCTGTTGGGGTTTCTGGAGTTGTAGTCCTTGTTATCCCTTTCTAGAATGTCCTTCAAAACATTTTGGAGTGCTGGTTTGGTGGTTATAAATTTTCTCAGATGTTCTTTGTCATGGAAGTATTTTATTTCTCCATCAGTTTTGAAAGATAGTTTTGCGGGGTACATCAATCTAGGTTGAAGATTATTTTCCTTTATAACTTGAAATACATCATTCCAAGCTCTTCTTGACTTGAGGGTTTGTGCTGAAAAGTCCACTGTGATTCTGATGGGCTTTCCTTTATAGGTGATTTGTTTCTTTTCTCTAACAGCTTTTAAGATTCTACTCTTATGTTGAATTTTTGGAATCTTGACTAGGATATGCCTGGCTGAAGATTTTTTTTTATCGTGGCTAATTGCAGTTCTATAAGCCTCACTTATCTGAACATCAAATTCTTTTTCTCTACCAGGGAAATTTTCTGTGATAATGTCTGTGAACAGTGTTCTGATGTCATTTATGCTATCTCCTGCTTTTTCATTGACTCCAATCAATCTTAAGTTATTCTTCTTTGCATCATCTAGCAGCTGCTGGATTGATTTTTCATTGTCCCTTGCTATTTTTTTTTTGTGGGTACCGGGGTTCGACCTCAGGACCTCGTGCACCAATAGGCGCCCATGCCACTGAGCGATATCACTGGCCCCTTTTTCGTATGTGGGATCCGGGAGTCGAACTTGGGCCCTTGCACTTGCAAGGCAGGTGCTTACGCTGCTGAGCTATCTCACCGGCCCATCCCTTGCTATTTTTAAGAATTCTTTCTTTTCATGATCACTAATTGCAAGCCTGTCTTCTATATCTGAGATCCTGTCCTCACATTGGCTTAATCTGCTACAAATACTTTCAATGGAATTTTTGTTCTCCTGGATATCTGCTTGAATCTGCTTTATGGAGTCCATTTCTTTCCTATGCTGAGCATTCATGGCTTCAATCATTTTCTTAAGCTCGTCTATTTGTTTTTTGTCTGTGTCTGCTCTAGAGTCCTTAAGCATGGTCTTCATTGTGGACATTATCTCTGCAGTTATCTGAGAAATTATTTCTGATTTAAATTTTTCCATAGCCTCATTCAACTGCTTTGTTGTTACCACTTCAGAGATGTCATGTGGGTTGCTTTTGGTTTGTCCCACCTCACTGCCCCCTGGGTTTGCCTTTGGTGAACTGGATGTGTGGGGTTGCATCTTGTTTAAGTGTCGTCTCATTTTCTTTTCTTGCTTTAGTTTAATTCCTGGGTTTCTGTTTCTAAATTACCTATGGTAGGTTGCTTTATTGCTAGTATTTCAAACTCTTAGGAGATTCTTGGAATACCAGGAAGAAAAGCGCCAGTCAGTGTGTCCTTCACGGCCGCTGCTTCTCTGTACCGCGGCATCTCACATTACTCCGCGGAGGTTCCCACTGGAGCCGTGGATGGAGTGGTGGCCGCCCTGAGTTCTGAGCTCAGCTGCTCCCCCCACAATGGCGCCCAGCTAGTGGCTCTCTTGCGCGGCTGACGGCTGGGTGTCAGCACTCACCGTTCCTCTGCAGAGGTCCCCGCTGGAGCCATGGATGGAGTGGCAGCTGCCCTGAGTTTCAAGTTCAGCTGCCGCCCCCCCCACAATAGCACCCAACTAGTGGCTCTCTTGCATGGGACGGCTGGGCATCAGCACTCACCGCTAGTCAGTGTGTCCTTCACAGCCGCCACTTCTCTGTACTACGGCATCTCGCGTTCCTCTGCAGAGGTCCCTGCTGGAGCCGTGGATGGAGTGGCAGCCACCCTGAGTTTCAAGTTCAGCTGCTGCCCCCCCCACGATGGCGCCCGGCTAGTCACTTTCTCACACGGGACAGCCAGGCATCAGCACTCACCACCAGTCAGTGTGTCCTTCACAGCCGCTGCTTCTCTGCACCGCCGCTTCTCGTGTTCCTCCTTGGAGGCCCCCGGGGGCGCCGGCAGTCACCACATGTCAGCAGATTTGAATCGCTTCAGTCGTGTCAGGATTCCCGACACAGGGAAATGGTGCCGGAGGCCACCTCCTTCTTCTTTGTTGGAGTTTCTCTCTTCAGTTTCTCCATGGGCCCCAAACTGCACTTCAGATCTTTCCTGGGTCCATGGGAGCCACTTCCCTCTTTCTTGTCCTCCTCCAGTCACTATATTTCAGTGTCCAGATGGCGACTTTTGGAGAGGTTCACTGCCTGCTTCTTACAGATCTGCCATCTTTTTCCGGCCCCCTTGCTATTTTTAATAATTCTTTCTTTTCATGATCACTAACTGCAAGCCTGTCTTCTATATCTAAGATCTTGTCCTCACATTGGCTTAATCTGCTGTGAATACTTTCAATGCAATTTCTGTTCTCCTGGATATCTGCTTGAATCTGCCTTACAGATTCCATTTCTGTCCTATGCTGAGTATTCATGGCTTCCATAGTTTTCTTAAGCCCATCTATTTTTTTTTGTCTGTATCTGCTCTAGAGTACCTAAGCATGGTCTTCTTTATGGACATCATTTCTGCAGTTATCTGAGAAATTATTTCTGATTTGATTTTTTGCATAGGCTCATTCAATTGCTTTATTGTTACCACTTCAGAGATGCCAGGTGGGTGGCTTTCAGGTTGTCCCACCTCATTGTCCCTTGGGTTTGCCTTTGGTGGACTGGATGTCTGGGGCTGTATCTTGTTTAAGTGTCTTCTCATTTTCTTTTCTTTCTTTAGTTTAATTCCTTGGGTGATCCTTGTAAATTGCCTATGTTAGGTTGCTTTATTGCTAGTATTTAAAACCCTTAGGAGACGACTACTTCTCTGAGGTATCTTCCAGATGTAGCTTGTTTTGGGGTTTTGGGTCTGTTGCAAGACCCTACCTCTTCAATTTATTGGAGATGAGAAGTTGCTGCCTGTTTGGCCCAGTTCTCGGTTTTTTTGCACTGTGCCACAGTATTTTCTGTGACCCTTAGTCAATCTCAGTCATGGAATGCCAGGAAGAACAGCTGTTTAGAACACTTATGTCACTTTTGGCTATAGTGGTACCAAAAGCATCAAACACAGCCTAGAAAATGACAGACTGAGCTAACCAGTTATTTGCCACTTTTAACCATATAATCTAGATTTATGGTTATATAACAAAATCTAAAACAAACCAGAAAATTATATGCAGTATACAAGTCCTTAGTATGTCAATTTTGCCCTCAGGAGTTAAAATTTAAAATGAGTTAAAGAGAAAATACAGAAGTGGAAGAAGAGGAAGGAATTAGAAGTAAGGCTGGAGGACAAAGTGGGATCACGCTAACTTTGGGAAACTGGCACAGAAAACTGGAGGGAAGGAGAGAAGGAGGGATAAAAGGAAGAACAGAACAGAACCACAACCACAATGAGGCTAGAAACTCCATTTACACTCATATAAAAACAAGATCAAACAATGAAGGAAAACAAACAAACAAACAAACAAACCCACAAAACACCACCACCACAACAAAAAAACAAACAAGAGAGGGGCCGGTGAGATGGCTCAGCAGCATAAGCGCCTGCCTGGCAAGCGTGAGGGCCCGAGTTCGACTCCCGGAACCCACATACGAAAAAGGGGCAGGTGATATCGCTCAGCGGCACGGGTGCCTGCTGGCGCGCGAGGTCCTGAGGTCGACCCCCCGGTACCCACAAAAAAAAGGGGTGAAAAAAAGAAAAATGTTCACTTTTGGGTTTGTCTCTGCTGTCACTGGTAGTCACCCTGTGGAGACTGAGCCCTGTTCCATGCTGATCTGTCCCAGCAAGCCAGCAGTAGCATTTTGGTGCGATAGTGGATCATCTCAGCAAGCCTGCACTTTCTGGTGGAGACCAGACTCATTTGGCCTGCAGCTGTCAGCGCACCTTCTGTGACCCTGAGCCCAGCTGGGAGCTGTAGATGGAGCCATGGCTGCCCTGGGTTCTGAGCTCAGCTGCCCCTCCAAGATGGCTTCTGGCCCATCAGTGTCTCACACGGGATGACTGAGCCCTTAGCACTCACCACCAGCCAGTGCAGTCCTTCACGTCTGCTGCTCCCCTGCACTGCCATGTCTCTCTGTGGAGGCCCCTGGGGTGTGCGCAGGTTCGAACTGCTCCTGTAGTGCAAGTCCTGACTCAGGGAGAAGGCACTGGCTACTTCCTTGTTCTTCCTTGAAGTTTCTCTCTTCACTCTCTCCATGGTCTTCAAATTTTGCTTCAGACCTTTCCTGAGTCCAGGGGACCCACTCCCTTCCTTCTTGTCTTTGAGTTGCTATATTCCAATGTCTGGATGGTGACTCTCAGAGAGGTTCTTTCTCTGCTGCTCACCATTCCGCCATTTTGGTCCTCCCCCCATCATTCTTCTTTATGGTTGAATGATATTCCATTTCTCTATCCATTCATCTATTGATGGGGTCTCAGCCTATTCCAGATGTTAGCTATTGTGAATAATGCTGCAATAAATGTGGGTGTGCAGATATGTCTTTGGTACACTGATTTCATTTCCTTTGAGCATATACCAAAAGTGGGATTGCTGGATCATATGGTAGATCTCTTTTTAGTTTTCTGAGGAACTTCCACACTGTTCTCCATAATAGCTGTACTAATTTATATTCCCAGCAATAGTGTATAAGAGTTCCTTTTTCTCCACATCTTCACCAGCATTTATTAATTTTTGTTTTATGATAATAGCTGTTCTAACTGGAGTGAGATGGTATCTCATTGTAGTTTTGATGACTAATTACAGTATATTGACTATTTTTCACATGTTTTTTGGCCATTTGTATTTCTTCTTTTAAGAAGTGTCTATTCAGATCTTTTGCCCATTTTTAATTGTATTATTTGTTGTTGTCAAGTTTTTCTGGTTGCTTATATATTTTGGATATTAACTCTCTACTGAATAAATAGTTGACAAATATTTTCTCCACTTTTGTAAGTTGTCTCTTTACTTTGTTAATTGTTTCCTTTGCTGTACAGCTTTTTAAATTTGATGTTATCCCTTTTGTAGATTTTTGCATTTGTTTCCTGTGTTTTTGGGGTCCTATCCAGAAAGCCACTGCTTATGCCCATGTATTAAAGGATTTCCTCTATTTTGCTTCTAGTAGATTCAGTGTCTCAGGTCTTATATTTAAGTTTTTGATTCATTTTGAGTTGATTTTTGTGCAGGATGAGCGATATGGGTCAAATTTCAATCTTGTGAATTAGCCTCCTCTTGTTTTCTTTGTTTACTTTTGGTACTGGGAATTGAACCCAGGACCTTCACACTGAGCCACATCCCCAACACTTCTTTTTTATTTTGAGATAGGGTCTTGATAAATTGTCCAGGCTGAACTTGAACTCACAATTCTCCTGCCTTAATCCTGGAGTGCTGGGATTACAGACCTGTGTCACCACACCCAGCTAGCCCATCTATTTTTAAATTTTTTTTCTAATAAATGTATTTATAACTTTATTTCTGAGTACCACTTTGGCTGCTTCCTATAGGCTTTGATAAGCAATGTTTCCATTACTATTGATTTCCAAAAATGTACAATTTTTAATTCTTCCTTAACCCATTAATTTAGAATATGTTTAAAAATATCCAAATTATGAATATTGCTATCACCTGAATGTTTGTGCCCCCCCCAAATTTTGAAACCTAATCACTAATGTAATGGTATTAGGAGGAAAGGCTTTGAGGAGGAAACTGCTAAATAATGAGATTAATGCCCTTATAAAAGAGGCCCCAAGCCAGGCATGGTGGCACACACCTGTGATTTCAACTACTTAAGAGTCTGAGGCAGAAGCATCTCAAGCTTCAGCTTGTCTTGGGCAACTTAGTGAGACTTTGTCTCAAAATAAAATTTAAACATGCTAGAGATGTAGCTCAGTGGTAGAGCACTTACTTAGCATTCACAAGGTCCTGGGTTCAATCCCCATTACAGAAAAAAGAAACATAAAACTTCCAGATGGCTATCTACCCCCTTCCACTATGTGAGGATACAGGGAAAAGGTATAATCAATGAACCAGGAAATGGGCCCTTACCATAAAGCAAGTCTGCCAGCACCTTGACTTTGGACTTCTTGGTCTCCAGAACTACAAGAGATAAGTTGCTCTTGTCTATAAGCTACCCAGTCTATGGTATTTTGGTGTAGCAGCCCAAATGTACTAAGACAGATATTTATCTTTTTTGATTTTTAAAATTTATTGCTTTGTGCTCAGTAAATATGGTCAGTATAACATAAAAACTTAATTTTTTTATCAGAACAGTCAACTTATATAAACATTCCACCTGAAAAGAAGGTGAACTTTTTACTGTTGGGCACAAAATTTTATATCCATACATGTAAGTATGTGCATTGTTATATCTCCAATTTTGTTAATATTGTTAGTACCTCCCTACTCTTAATTACTTTTTACCTGATGATCTTTACATTTCTGAAAGGTATGTTAAAGTCTCTAACTTTGATTGTGGAATTGTAATTTTCTCTTTATAATTGTTGTATATATTTGAAACTATTACTTTAGATGCATATGATTTTCTGTCTGTATTGTATTTTCCTCGTGAATTTTCCTTTAATCAATATAAAATTTCTTTCATTGTCCCCTTAATGCTATTTCATCTGCTAATAATGTTTTCTTTTTGCTAGTATTGTCTGGCATATCATTTTCTGTCTCTTTGTATTGTCTATCTTCCTGTGTCATTTTGTTTTAGCTATTATTTTTCTTCTATACTAAAACTAGAACCCTGTGATTTAGTAGGTAAATTTGATCTCTTTGCATATATTTTTATTACTGATATATTTAGACTTAAGACTGCCTTATTTTGTATTTTCTGTTATCTTGATTTCTCTTGATTTCTGGAACAGAGAAGCAATTTTCTTTTTTCATGTTTTCTCTACCACTTTGAAATCTAAATGTTTAAAAAGCAGGGATTGGAGGCTCAGAGAGGTGAGGTGTTTAGTTCAAGATGACACACTTAAGCATGACCTTAGTGACTTGGTATCTTTAGGTGACTTTCCCAAGATTAAAACTCGGTTCTACTTTACTTCAAAATCAACTGTCCCAGAATTTCTGGAATAAGGCAGGCTATAAATGAGCAAACTGAAAATCTAAGCTTTTTCTAATTCAGATAGTAACAGCTAACCTTTACTGAGAGCTGATTGTATGATAGGCACATTCAGTAAACTTTTCATTTACTACAACTCATTGTCATCAGCTTGAACAGAAATGAAGCATAGCACATGAGTGAATTATGATGGGCAAGACTGTCCCTGACTAGTACTGGAGGCATCCACCTCCTCTATATCAGATGTAACAGCCAATGTGAGCCCTCATCTTCCCAAATATACAAGGTAATCTACCAATCTCCAACCTGAAAATTACTCATTCTCTTGTTTAACCAGTATTTATCAAACACCCATTATCTTGGAGCTTGTATTCTCTTGGGAAAGACATATAATGAACAATAAAAAATAAGTTTCAGATACTAAGAAGTTCGTAAGAAAACAAAGTAGAATACTTTATAGTGACCACAGGGTAGGGACTGCTTTAGATCAGTTGGTCAGGTAAGGATGTCTATAGAAGAAGGTCTGTCTATATCTATAGGGGGCTGTAGGTAGTAGACCTGCTTCTGACTGCAGTAAGAGGTGGTCAGAGATGGCCTCTCTGAGGAAAGGATATTGGATCTGAGAAGCTGAATAATGAAAAAAAGCAAACCATGTGGCATGGTAGCAGATATTCCAAGCCAAGGGAACAGGACTTGAGGTGGATCTTAGATTGTGTTTAAGGTAAAGCAAGAAGGCTAGTGTGGCTGAAGGAAAGTACTTAGATAGGAAAGTGGTGAACGGTAAAGTCAGAAGGTGGTTAGCAGCAACATTAAGCGGGGTCTTATAGGCCATGGTTATGACTTTATTTTGTTCTAAATATGGTAAGAAGTCATTGCCTTAGTTTGCTGTTGTTGCTGTTTATTGTTGTTTTGTTTTGCTTTTAATTATGGTCATTTTCAAATCTATAACAAATTAGAGTGAATCATACAATAAACCTTCATGTGCCTATTATCTGGTTTCAACAATTAACATAGGATCAATCTTGTTTCATCTACACCCTCCACTCCTTCAAACATACTGAATTATTAAGCATAACTCAGACAGCATGTCCTTTAATTCATAAATACTTTATTATATATCTCCAAAAGATGATGTGTTTTTTATTTTTAGGCATTACCATAATATACTGGAAGTATTTATACATGGGAGTGGTGTGTATGATTTGTATTTAAAAGATCATTCTGGCGACTTATGAAGAACAGATTATAGGTGTTCAAGGGTGACAGGGAAAAAGATCAGTTAGGCCATTGCAGTTGCCCACAGACATGGTGATGGTTTGGTCCAGCAGTAGCACTGGATATGAAAACAAGCCAGGCTACTGTAGATAGGAAGGCAATAGTAGCCCACAAAACCAAGAATTCTTGTAATTACAAGGTTCTAAGGGAGCTCCTACTCCACGATCACAGTCACCTTTGTCAGCATTATCCAAATGGAAAGAGGAGAGGATTGTTCCAGGAAAGTTTAACCTGGCATAGCCAAGGATGGTTGCTCTCTATATCAACCAAACCATTGGACTAGGCATAAATAAGCATGCCTTCCCAAATGTATTTCCACTTTGTAACTTCAAAGCACACACAGGCTGCTGGCCGTGATGTAGTAGAGCACTCCCAGCACTGGTGGTATGGCCAAGATACAATTGCTGATCCTTTAGGCTGGTGTCCAGCCTGCTAATGAGGTTACCGCATGCCTGCTGAGATCACTGCTCCCGAAGGCCCACACTAGGGTGTAGATCCAGGGATCACTGCTTGCCAGACCAGCCGACAGCACTGTAACCACAATGACCCCTAGCTATAGTCAAAGAGGGAAAGAAACAGTACCAACTGAAAAAGTGGAGCTGAATCTGAGATCTTGTCTGCAGACTGAAATAGGCCATAAGATGACATGGGAGGTAGGAGCAGGATGCAAAACATATCATAAAGCTGATGCCAAGAAAATCAACAGGCTGGGAAGCACACTGCACAGTGAAAGTAGTTCAAGGTATAGGCTGCAAGTCATTCAGGGTCAAAATTCAGTTCCAGCTATGTTGTTGGAGGGTTGCAGCTGTGTAGGTGGAGATGGGAATGGCTTATGCTAGGAGTCCTGCCAGGCAGGGTGAGATACCAGCAAACACTCCTGTACTCACCTGCCTCTTTCAGGGTTGCAGATGAATACACATCAGCTGAGGCCTTTAGCTTTTTGAATGTGCAGGCTGCTCTGAGTTAGGCCAACAGAAAGGGTATAAAGAGTTGTGGGATCACTTTTGTGTGGTGTGATGTGTAGACTTTGGATGTCCTGGGGTGTTGTGCCCAACTGTTTTTGAAGAGTGGGCACCCCCCCATTTTCCCAAGAGATTTCTTACAATAGCAATTCACACTGTGCACTCCCCTAGCTCTAGGCCCTGGAAATGAGAAAGATGGCCCTGTCCCTCCCAGTCTTGGGAAGAGAAAGCTTCTTGAACTTATGCTCTAAGAATATCTCCCCAGAAGCCACATACTTGGCTGGCATTTCAGCTACTGGCAGAGTGTGCTGTCCAGCTACCCGAGAGGCCCATATTAAGTGCTGACAACACTAGATCAAGCTGAAAGCCACTGCCCTACAGCAGGGAAGACAGAGAAATGAGTAACCGCAAAAGTCAGCGACTTATCAAAAGTCAGCATAAGTCAGAGCCTCTGGGGAGGATTTTAGTTGTAAGAGGCTCCTTACAGAGCTCTGGATAGCAATGATGGTGAACATGATGGTGATGCTGTAATGGTTATTACTTATTGAACAGTTATTATGTGCCAGTTATTATGCTGATTATATATATTATATAATATATGTATATTCTTGCTTAATTATCATAGCCACTCTGAAAGGCTCTTATTGTCCTCATTTTACAGTGAAGGAAACTGAACCTCAGGAAGGCTAGGTAATTTGTCTAAGATTACTAGCTAGTAAGTGGCTGAGCTTAAATTCAACAACATGCAGACTAAGCTCAGAGCCTGAGGTCTTCTTTCTACATTGCCCGTAGAAAGTATACATCAGTAACACAAGTCTGGGGCTAAGCCTCAGTCAGTTCTGCTGGACTAGTTCCCTGTAAATAAAATTATATGACATTCTGGAGTACACTATGGCCTGGATTGTCAAACAAGTCCTAAATGTAAAAATGAGGCTGGCATGAAAGTAGGATGGGAGAAAGAGCAGGTCCAGGGATCCAATTTTCCAATGGCAGATCCAGTGCCTCTCCCAGGATACATGCTTGGCTTTGGGTAGGTTCAACCAAACACATGTACTCCTTCCAGTTGTGGAAAGGGCCCAAGTAATAGTCCTAGCCATGCTGGAAAACTGTTATGGCTTCCAGTCATACTCTAGCCATGTCCACTGGGTACCCATTTGATAAAATTTCCCATTTCCAATAACTAACACAGTTCACTCTATAGGAGCCCAGTTAAACCCTTCTAAAACTGTTTCCCAAATGAAATATTTCATGCTGCAGAGGTTTTGGGTAAAACTATGGAATCCCAAGGCATAGAGGTCAACTGGCCCCGCCTTTCGGTATGGACCGTTATACCTTAGTTCATCTTTTCCAGGATCCCAGTATGACCACCATTCAGCAGAAGGTTTCTTGACCATGTATATGGAATTGCCACTGTTCTATCTTCTTTTAAAGAAATATTTCAGCTTTGACCCCAAACTTCAAACGTCAAGACATTGTATAGCTGCATCACAAATCAGGGAGACTCTATCTCTTATGTGACTATCCATTTTTTTTCTTTTTGAGGTGCCAGGGATTGAATCCAGGAGCTCACTCATTCACTCATGCTAGGCAAAAGCTCTGCTACTGAGTGAGACCCCACCCCTGTGTGATCATTCTTATGAAAGTTAGTATGGACCAGGCATGGTGGTGCACACCTGTAATCCCAGCACTTGGGAGGCTGAGGCAGGAGGATCACCGTGAGTTCAAGGCCAGCCTGGACTACATAGAGAGTTCAGGGTGAGCCTGAACTACAAAGTGAGATCCTGTCTCAAAACAAACAAACAAGCAAAAAAACAAAAAACAAAAAAAAAAAAAGAAAAGAAAAGAAAAAAGAAAAATAGTGTGGCTGTAGATGGGAGTAGTCATTCTACATGAATGGTAGTCATTACCCCTAACTTCCACCCTTATGTGTCCCAGATTTTCAAACTAAACTGGTTAGAAATCCACAAACTACCTTCTCTTGGTTGACCATGGAATATTGTCACATACATTCTCAGTGATCTTGACAGGCAGAGTCAATTTATCTGCTTCTAAAGATCTGGGATGCTGACCCAGGATGCAGCCTTCCAGGTCAATATAACTACTTAAGAGAAAGAAGAGTCAGAAGTTGTGTCTGTGCTGAGATTTTTGACTATCCATACATTGGTGTACCAGGCCCACATGTCAATAGGACAGCACAGTAAACATAAATGCTATCTGCCAGTTAGTTTTGACTTTCCTCTTTCAGACATGATAGAATATGTTCTTCCCCACTTTCTTTGATGTTAGGCATGGTCATAGGTCTTGTTTGGGCCAAAGAAAAAAGAAGTACAATTGATATAAGTGGAATTCTGGGTGGAAATTTAAAGAGTCGGTTTGTCTTCCCCCTCTAATGCATCAGTAATGGAATAGGTTGAAATGGGGACTCTGTCAGCTTGGTTCTCTGATGACTATGATGAGCAGAGCTCCAGGTGGGCTGTAGGGGACAGGTAGCATGAACAAAAATAAGCCTTTATTGTTTTAAGCACTAGGTTTGGGGATGATTTGTTCCTCAGTGTACCTTAACCTATCTTAACTGTTACACACAATACTCTCTGAGACGAGTGGCTCAGAAACTCAAGAAGGATACGGATAATACCTTATGCTTTCAGATTTGCTTGCCCTCTGACCTTACATCTCTGGGTAAAGGAAAAGAATGGGAAAACCTAAGTTCGGCAGATGTATATAGTCTCAGCATGGTAACTATAAACAACCACTTCCTGTTTTAATTAGCTCCAGATTCTTTTTTTTTTTCTTTTTTTTTTTGTGGGTACCGGGGGGTTGACCTCAGGACCTCGTGCGCCAGCAGGCGCCCGTGTCGCTGAGCGATATCACCGGCCCTAGCTCCAGATTCTTGGCATTAACCCCAACCAACTCAGACGGTTATTTACAAGGCTGGACCTATGAGACATCTGGGGATATGGGAGGGTGGCAAGTGGAAAATAGCCTTCCAGCTATCTCCTTGAGTACCTTGTTCCTTCAAACCAGCCCGAATCACTCATGGAGCATGTGGCCAGCAGCTGGTAATGGTGATCTTTGCACTTTAGGTCTTATTTTCTTCCTTTTGACTCTGACTAAATTTCTATTCTGACTTTGTTTCCCATTTCCAGTCTTATTCTTACTCTTTGGAAATGATGACTGCACTTGTCTTCCCTGAGTTTTCGACCCTTGGCATTTATTTGTTGGCTCCTACTACTCCTGGGCATCAAGAATTAACAGCAGCAACATTATTGAACAACTATTATGTGTTAGGCACTGTTCTAAGCATTACTTCTTTCTATTTAATTCTCACAACAGTTCTGAGAATTAGGTATTGTTAGAGTTGCCATTTTATAGGTAAGGAAAAATGAGGCTTAGAGATCATCTACAGAATGACAGCTCTGGGATTCTACCCATTTGTATTCAAGGTCTGCCTAATGCCCGTATACTAACTCAACTCCAGCCCTTGGAACTAAAACCAGAGCAGATACCCAACCACCGCCTGCCTTCATAAAGGAGTCCACCCCAGCCTCCACTGAAGGATCAAACTCTACATCACTTTGGACCACTTGAACAATCAGTGCTGCCCTTTGGCTCTTGCAATAACTCATAGACTGACTCCCAAGCCCTCCTGGACCAAGGGGCAATAATGAAGCTGGATCACATTCTCATTTACTCTCTAAATCTCACCCCTACAAAAGGCCTCCAGTCTGGGAAAGCCCAAAGTTATCTCTGGGCTTAGAAAGCATAACTTCTAAGCGAACCCAATTATGTACCTTAAAAGCCAAAAATCCTTTTTTTGAGCATGGGCCTGTCAATCACCTCTCCAAGATATCCAGGGAACATTTGGGGCTTTTGTGCTTGGTAAGACTATAGAGGCTTGCAATCCTTCTCTCTGATTTTCCAGGCTATTTCTGTGATCTACACAACTGGGATGGTAGGAGAACCATCTATCACAAGAGGCCCCTGAACACTGGCTGGTACAAGGCACTTTCACTCTTGTGCTTATTTTTTCTAGGAAGCTGACTGCAACCAAGACAAGCTCCAGAGAGTGGGAACAAGAACTGCTCACCTGCAAGGTGCTTCAGATGCCTGGAATCCTTCCCTCAAGTAGGTGCTGGACAATTCCTATCCGCAAGGTCAAGTCATCCCAGCCTAGAGCAGCTTCCCTTTAGCTCATCCATAGATTTTGTCCTTTGCCTTGACATTTCAGATCATCGAGTTTTGAGTTCCTTCTTCCTGAGTCACTGTGGCATATGACAGGTAAGGGACTGTTACCAGACAGATGCCTACACCATGAGGATAAAGCCCACAACCTCTCATAAAGTCTAAAGGAATGGGAAAAAGAAAGTGCTACCCTACCAGAAGACCACATATCTTCTGTGTCATCTCAGGCATTAGACATCTCAGGCATTATACAGGCCTAGAATGCCACTGAGGCACATTTCAAGCACTAGCTGTGTCTCCCAGGACTTCTGGTGGCCAAAATCATGCCCCCATCTTATATGACAATGATCTCCATGGGAGTTTATAAATCTAAGAGCCCACTGGGCTTATCGATGTCTCACTGATACCATTGTAGCTCCTCCTAACATGAGAAGCATACATTGTGATCCATGCTGAGCCTGACCCCTTCCCAGGGCCACAAGGGTCGTAAAGTGGCAGTGGATATTCCCACCATGGTAGCATAATTCATTGTTTGCTCCAGATTTTCATCTATTCCAGCTGTCTTATTAAGAAGAAACCTTAATTTTATCTCTCACTTTTGTAGATTTGATAGTCCTCAAAGTCATCCTTGTCCACGTTAGACTATCTACCACTCTCAAGCCACAAACCAGAGGGTAGACTGAGTCAAATAACAGGACCATAGAAGGTTATCTCCTGGTCCAGATATCCACCTACCTTCCCCACAAAGCTAGTATCTAAGAACTCTTGTCCTAGAGCATATCTTGGCCCTCTAATTACAGGTTCCACCCTCTGTTTCCTCAAAACATGGAGTACCACCACAGCCGTAGACCACCCATGAGAGCCTACCAAAAACTCCATGTGATACAGCAGGGAGCTACTCTAGGCTTATGGCAACAGGCATCAAACACCAGCCCAAACTGGGCTTGTGGGAAGCAACACTTTCATTCAAAAGACTAAGAAGATATTCCCCTATAGCGCTGCTTCAGACACAACTCCTTGAGAAGTATCCACTGTGCAATTTCCTCATCTAGGCACATCCTTTGGCTTGCCCTAGGCTGTGCCTATTACACTTTTGGAGATGGCTGTTTGTCTTGGTTACTTTTCTCGTTGTTGAGACAAAATACCTGATGCCCAAAATTAAGGAAAGAAAGGCTTATTTAGCTCACAGTTTGTGAAGGTTTCAGTCCATAATCACCTGGCTCCAAGGCATAAGGGACAACCATTCATGGCAATGGAAGATGCCAAAAGCCGCAAGAGCAAAGGGGGAGGAAGCTTCTTTTCCTCCTTTATATTGATTGTATGTACGCTACCCACCCTAAGGTGGGTGTGGCACTCACACCCCCAATCCCAGCACTAGACAATGAACCAATCACAAACTCTAGATTCAGCCACCCAGGAAAGCCTGTCCCCCATGACCTCAAGAGGCTTTGCGGGGACATGGAGGCACAAACCATAATACTGTTTAAATGGTGTATGAGGAGTCAGGTTGTAGTAGTTCAAGGTGTGGGCCAAAGCAAACCTTTCCTAACTGCTGGAAGCTTATGCTTCTGTGGAGGTCCCCAGAAAAGTCTTGCTCATTCTAAAGAAACAAGTAAAGAAGGTCAGTTTCGCTGGAAAAAAGTATATATAAATTTGTGGGTGTCCCCTGAAGCCCATAACATTCTCCACAGTCCAGCGATCTGACATTGTAGAAATTAGGGCAATGTGATTGGCATTATCTAACTCCCCATCCCCTATCCTGAACTTCTTCCTCTAGATTAATCTAGAGATGGGATCTGAGGGCCACATAGATCACTCAAAGCTGGAATTCATCCATCTCCAGTCCCCTGAGCCACAAAATAGGAGTTCAGAGTACTCATGGGAAGCAAATTTTGGAATATGTTAAGGTATCACAGAGGTAGTCCACCACACTTGGTCTAAGAGGATGTGGGAGATACATTCTGCCTGGTGGTAGGGGTGTTTGTTTTTGTTGCTTTTATTTTTTGAGGCATAGTCCCGATATGTAGTCCAGGCTAGCCTTGAACTCATTATGTAGCCCAGGCTAGCCTCAAATTGTCAGCGATCCTCCTGCCTCAGCCTCCTGAGTCCTGGGGTTGTAGGCCAGGGTCACTACTCTCAATGGTTGGAGTGTTTAATCCATTTACATTTAATGTTACTTTGCTGTCATTTTGATTTTTTTGCACATTTTTTCTTTTTTTCTATGTCATGTCTTTTTATTCCTCTATTTTTCCATTATTGCTTCCTTTGTATTAAACACATTTTCTAGTCTATCATTTAAATTCCTTTGTTTTTGCTTGATTCAGTGTTATCATTTACGTTCCTTTGATGTTGTTTGAGTAAATTTTTTGGCCATTTTCTTAGTGATCATTCTGGGGATCATAATATCCATCTTATTTTAAAACCATCTAGGGCTGGTGAGATGGCTCAGCGGCCTAAGCGCCTGCCTGGCAAGCGTGAGGGCCCCAGTTCAACTCCCAGATCCCACGTACGAAAAAAGGGCCGGTGATACCGCTCAGCAGCATGGGCGCCTGCTGGCGCACGAGGTCCTGAGGTCGACCCCTGGTACCCACAAAAAAAATAAAAAATAAAAAAAAATTAAACCATCTAGTTCAGATTGATACTAATTTAATTTCAGTAATATATAGAAACTATATACTCCAATGCACCTTCTTTTTACTCCATTCTTTTGTGCTATTATTATCATACTTCTTTATGCCTCATAATGCCATTAACACAGTTTTTTGGTTATTTTTTGTGGGTACCGGGGGTCGACCTCAGGACCTCGCAAGCCAGCAGGTGCCCGTGCTGCTGAGCAATATCACTGGCCCATTTTTTGTATGTGGGTACCGGTAGTCAAACTCGGGACCTCACGCTTGCCAGGCAGGTGCTTACGCCGCTGAGCCATCTCACCGGCCCCAATGCAGTTTTTTAATTGTTTTTTATGCATTATTATTATTTTTTTATTACTTTGGAGATGAGGGGTTATGTTGTCCAGGCTGGTCTCAAACTCATGGGCTCAAGTGACTCTCCTGCCTTAGCAACCTAAGTAGATGAAACTACAGGCATGTGTCACCATGCCCTGCAACATTCATCTTTTCAATTAGTTATCTATAATTACATTATATATAATTACATCATCTATGTAATTGTTAATGGTTTTTATTTCTATGTGTGGATCCACATTGCCATCTAATTTGCTTTTTTTCAGCCTCAATGATTCTCTTTACAATTTCTTGTAGTGTAGTCCTGTTGACAATGAATTATCCATCTTTGTTTATCTGGGAATATCTTTACTCTTTCATTTCTAGGGATAATTTTGCTGGATGTAAAATTCTTGGCTGGAAGTCTTTTTCCTTCAACATACTGAGTATATTGTCATACTGATTTTTGACCTTCTTTGTTTCCGATGAAAAGTTAGGGGACACTTGTACATGATAAGTCATTTTTCTCTTGCTGCTGTTAAAATTTTCTCTTTGTCTCTCATCAGTCTGGCTATTGTATGCCTACATGTGAATATATTTGAGTTTCTCATATTTGGAGTTCATTGAATATGTAGATTGGAATTCACTGTCAAAATTGGAAAATTCTCATTTCTTCAAATATATTTTCTGCTCTTTTTTCTTTCTCCTCTACTTCAGGGGCTTCCATTATGCATATGTTGACATACTCAGTGTTGTCTCCAGGATCTCTTAAATTCTGTAAAATTTTCTTTATTCTTTTTTCTTTCTGCTGCTGAGACTTGATAATCTCAATTGGCCTATCAAGTTCACTGATACTTTCTTCTGTCAACTCAAATGTGCTGTTCAGTTCCTCTAGTGAAGGTTTTACTTCAGTTGTTTTAACTTTGACTCCAGAATTTATTTTTCTTTTTAAACATTATTTTTATTTCTTCATTGATATCCTTTATTTGGTGAGATATTGTTCCAGTTTCCTTTAATTCTTTAGACATGGCTTCTCCTAGGTCTTTGAAGATGCTTATCATACCTGATTAAAGTCTTTGTCTAGTAAGTCCAATATTTGAACTTCCTTAGAGACTGTTTCTAATGACTGCTATTTTTCCTGTGTATCTGTCATATTTTTCTGTTTATTTGCATTTCCAAATATTTTGGAAAATTAGACAAGTAAGAACTGATCTTGTTGGTGCATGCCAGTATCCCAGCACTTTAGGAGGCTGAGGTAGAAGGATGGCAAGTTTAAGCTCAGTCTACACAATTTAGCAAAAGCCTGTCTCAAAAATGTTTTAAAATGGGGGGGTGCCATTGGAGATTTAGCTCATTGTGAAGACCCTGAGTTCAACCCGTAGTAATGAGATAAAGAAAGAAAGAAAGAAAGAAAGAAAGAAAGAAAGAAAGAAAGAAGAAAATAAGGCATATAATAGATTGTAATTCAGACATGTAACATAATAGGTTACAACTACTCTGGCATCAGGTCCCCCTCCCAAGGGTTTGTTATTGTTGCTAGATTTGTTGTTACTGATGTTGTTAAAGTTTTTCTGTTGTTGTTACTGTAGATTTTTTGTGAATTTCATGGGTTAGTTCTTTAGAGTTTTTATTCCCTGTGACCTGAAGTCACTAAGTTCTATAAGGTTTTTCATTTAGTTTTAGTTTTTATTTTTAAACCTAACTTCCTAGAGATCACATTTGAGTCAGTATGATTTCATGATCAACCAGTGATCAGTCAGATTTCATTAAATGCCTTGAGCTAGTAAATCTTTCAGTGTTTACCAAGAAGACTTGTGTATGAAGGCATGCCTTCAAATTTTAGCCAGTTTATAAGTCAGACTTAGTTTTCACTTTCTGCTTGCCAAGACTAGGCAGAGTTGAGTAAATGAAGCCTTCTCCTTTTCCTACCCCTTCTAGGATGTATGCAGAGCATTCTAAATCCCCAAGAAAAGGTTGACCCTTTTCCAAATTCTAATCTCATTGGAAAAAATCTTCCTTTTAAATTTTTTACCAAGATCCTATTGAAATCATAGCCTTAGGAATCTGCAACATTACCAGAGAAATAAATATATATAGCCGTCGGGACAAGATTTTGTTCATCAAACTTATCTCTGTCAAATCAAATGGCTGCAATACTCTGGGAATGGAGATTTTCTGGGAAACTGCTAGTTCAGTGAAAATACTGACTGTGATTTAGGCATGGGACTTTAAAGGGAGTTCCAAAAGAGGTTAGTCCTCTCCACTGGCTGTGAGGCTGCTAGCTTTTCAATAGTATATCACTGAGCTGGGGAGAGAGGGGAAATGGGAGTACCCTCAAGTGAAAACACCACAGACTCCACTATTCTCACTAAGATTTATATGTTTTCTTGCATAAATGCTTCTCAGTTCATTCTGTGCAGTCTGTGCATTTCATTTCAGAGATCTTAAACACGTCAATTTTTATGGTTTTACCAGTATTTTCACTGCTTTTGTGAGACAGCGAGTTCATCAAACTCTTCCTCAGGCTTTTTGTAGACAGGGTCTCACTATGTAGTTCAGGTTTGCCTTGGATTCATTATGTAGCCCAGGCTGGCCTGACTTCATTAAAATAAATTTTTTTATGTGATGAAGGTGGCAATTCAAATCTATGTCACAAGGGTGGTCTATCCAAGTAAAGCTTATCCATAATCTGTTCGGTTATTCCTACACCACTTCCATACAGTTTTAATTATCATAGGTCTTTAGTAGACTATGATTTTTCTTCTAAATAGTGCTTTTAGTCACATTTTGAAACATTTAAAATTCAATACTATCAATATTCATCTCTAAGTAGTTTGCATATTTCTGTTTGATTTCTTCTTTTACCCAAGAATTACATAGTTTTTAGCTTCAAGATGTATTTTTGCTTGTTTCTTTGTTCTTTGTATTTTTTTTCAGAGTCTTGGCAATATTTCTCACATCCATTATCATTAGTGAGAAGTCTAGTGTCACTCTTAATCTAATTACTTTTTGTCATCAATCTATTTTGTTTTCTTTAGAATATATTAAGATTATTTTAGTTCTTTACATTCTAAAAATATCACCTCAACATTTGTGTCAGAGTCTTAGCAAGAAAGAGAGGTCACACAAAAAATAAGTAACTTATGAGAACTTAATGAAAGGTCAATTTACAAAGATATGGACTGGTTTAGGGGGAATGGTATAGACTCATTTGAGGGAAACAGCAAGGAATATTGAAGCTTCCAAGAAAGTGTTACAAACCCTAGTCCTGAAGAAGCAAAAGGAAGGACTCCTTTTGAAATTGGCAAGAGCTGTAGCTATGTGAAGGAGGCTTCCTGCCCAAACCTGTGGCCCATTTCTAGAGCCTGCCTCAGCTGGAAGCAAGGTAGGGGAAACAAACATCATGACTTTCTTCCATCCTACCCTCCTTTCCTGGCAGAGGGTCTGACTGGTCAAATCTGAAAAGAAGCACAAAGGCAGGGGATCCCTGAATATGCAGTCTGTAGTGATCATCCTCTAGCAACATAGAACACAGTGGACAAGGGTTATCTGGTGATGCAAAATGCAGATAGATTTTTTTTTTCGTTCATCCAGTTAGCATTCTGTGACACATTTCTTTTTTTTTTTCTTTTTTTTTTTGTGGGTACCGGGGGTTGACCTCAGGACCTCGCGCACCAGCAGGCGCCTGTGCCGCTGAGCGATATCACCGGCCCCTTTTTCGTATGTGGGTTCCGGGAGTCAAACTCGGGCCCTCGCGCTTGCCAGGCAGGCACTTAAGCCACTGAGCCATCTCACCGGCCCCCTGTGACACATTTCAATTTGTATATTTTGTAGCTTTTCAGCTAAGAGAAATTTTTTTTTGCTGTTTCTTTGAATAGTTTCTCTACTCAAAGTTCTCTAGTCTATCCTAAAATTTGTGGTTATTGGAACTTAAGGGTCTATCACTCTCATCTTTTAACTTGTCTTTTACATTTTCTGTCTTTCTGTCATTTTGTACTGTATTCTAGGAAAATTCTTTGTCCCTGTCTTCCAGTTCAACAATAAACTCTTCAGCTATTCCTCTTCTTCTATAAAGTCCATTGACTGAGTTTTAGATGTTTTACAATTTTCTTTTCATAACAGCCTATTCTGGGTTCATGCAAACTATATCCTCCCTTTATACTCTAAGGATATTATTATTTTTTTTTTGTTTTTTGTTTTTAAGACAGGGTCTCACTATATAGTCCAGGCTGGCCTTGAACTCACTGTGTAGCCTAGGCTGGCCTCAAACTCAGGGCAGTTCTCCTGCCTCAGCCTCCTAAGTGCTGGGATTACAGGCCTGTGCCACCAGGCCTGGCTAAGATATTATTTTTTGAAGGTTATTAATTTAAAATGTCTTATTCTGTTTGCTTTGTTTTCTTGGCTTTAATTCTATTTGTTGTTGATGTTTCTCTTTCATGGGGTTACTACAAGTGTGTGGTGTTTCTTCATTGTGTGCTCACCTGTTTGTACCTGTTTACAGCATTCAGTTTCCAGTGGTTGTGTAAAATACATGGGGCAGGATGTACCACAGACTAAAACAAGGCAAAAATGGTCACTGTCATTGTTAGTCATTATTTTTGTGGGAGTTCTACCTAATGAAATAGGCAGGAAAATGAGTAAAGCATAAATAAAAGAAAAGAAAGGACATATTATTATTTGCACAGGATATTTTTTATGGTCCACATAGCACACCTAAATAAGAAGGTTCAGAGAAGCTCAGGATCCAGGGAAAGGTAAAGATATCATTATACTTCTGTGGTCTGGGGTCTTGTGTTCAGGAAAGATAGTGTCAACACATTCCACCTTGTCACTCCCACTGAATGCAGACGTAAAACCTGTACAGAATATATGAGACATCTACTTGAAAACTGAAAAGTAAATAGACCATGAATTGAGAGAACAGACCAGAATTCAAAGTTAAACCAAGGCAGTAATAAGTTTACCATTTTTCCCGCTAGTATCCACCAGCACAGACCTAAAGCAGTCCAAAACCCAAAAGTTGATTTCAGCGGAGACAAAAAGATCTCCAGGATTCCCCTCCCCCCCAAAAAAAAGATCTCCAGGTAATACCCTTTAGTTCAGGTTTCAGGAGGAAGGAATGAGTTCCCTGGAAGCCATGGTGGCAGCATGGTCTACAGGCACTAAATCTCTGCAAGGATTAAAGGAGCTGTGATCCCAAGAGTGTGGAGAGAACCCACATTGATTCTTTTCTCTGTTACGTAGGGCTCTTGATATAGATGTAGTCACAGGAAATGAATGGGAGGGCAAGATAAATAAAGCTCTAGCTTTCTGTTTGGAAGACTAAAATGGGAATCTCAGTAACTGGAAAGTACTAGGAAAATTGAAAAGAGGGAGTATATTAGGAATGCAACTCTACAAAATTGTCTATGGACTCCTGGATTCACTCCCAAGCCGTGTATGTATGCATCAAATCATAAACCAGCTGAGATAGTTAACTGCTGTGTCAGCTTGAGTAAGAGACACCAAACTGATTGGCTTAACATTGTTCTGGGTTGTGACTCAATGGATTTATTGAAGATGGAAGACCACCCAGGGTGTGAGTGGTACCAACAAATAGACTTGTAGCCTGAATGGAATAAAAAAGGGAAAGAAGAAGGAAGGCTCACTTCTGTTTCTTCGGAGAACCTCAGTTTTGCCTTTGCCTTAGTACATCCATCGCCTGGCTTCCAGTGCAGACTCTTCAACCTTACAGCATAAACCTTTCAACCTTCTATCACAGAACCTTTGGCTTCCTGGTACAGACTGATACAGGATCCAGTCAAAAGTTGAAGCTCCAAGCCTTCAACTTTTGACTGGATTCTTCAGATCTCCAGTGCACAGACACCCAACTCTGCAGGTGGCTACTGTAAGCTTACCTTGTAAATTCATGCATACATATATATGCATATATATATATATATACATATCTTATATTAAATCTGTTTATCTAGTGAGCACTAATACAACATAGCAAAGATATATGACATGACCATTAGAAAGAAAGAAGAAAGAAAGAAACAAGGAGTGGCTATATTCATATCAAAAAAGTGGATTTTGGAGCAAAGGCAATGACACACATAGAAAAGGAAATTACATATTGATAAAAGGGTTAACTCATAAAGAATACACGACAATCCTAAAGAAGTAAACGGCTAACAAAAGAGACACAAAATATATGAAATAAAAACTGATATTATAAAAAAACTGAAAGAGAAACTAGACAAACCCACAATTATAAAAGTTTTAACTGGTTTAATTTACACTCAGCACTCCTCTATCATTAATCAATAAAACTAGTAGAAAATCAGCAAAATCATAAAACTGAACGGCATCAGTAACCATGTAAATCCAATTATTAGTGATAAAACATGCCACTCATACATTATTTTCAAGTTCTCTTGGAGTATCCACTAAGATATACAATATACTGAGTCATGAAAACCTTAACAATTTTAAAATAATTGAAATTATATAAAGTATATTCTCAGATCATGAAATCTAAATAAGAATTAATAACAAAGATAAAAATTTCTAAACGTTTAAATTTTAAAACCACATTTTAAAATAATGTCTCAAGAAAAAAATTATAAAATATTTTAAACTGAATAAAAATTAGAACACACTAAAATTTGTAGGTTGCAGCAAAATTGGTGTTCATAATATTTAAAGCACTAAATGTTTATATGGAAAGAAGAAAGGTCTCAAACCAAAGAAATTCAAAGCAAGAAAGGTATAGAGAAAATCAATGACACCAAAATTGTTTTTATAAATCAACAACATTGACAAAACTCTTCCTTGTACTGAATTTGAATTTGAATTGTTCTTGTTTTTCTAGGTCCTTGAGGTGCATCATTAGGTTATTTTTGGCACTCACACTGTTTTTCTGATGTGGGCATTCATAGCTATCTATTTCCCTCTTAGGACTGCTTTCACTGTGTCTCACAGGTTTTGGTATGTTGTACTGGCATTATCTTTTGATTCCCTGAACTTTCTCATTTCATTCTTGTTTTTTGCTTTTTTTCTGTAACCTACTGATTATTCAAGAAAGTATTATTTGCTGTCCATGAGTTTACATAATTTCTGTGGTTTCTTTTGCCACTGATTTCTAGTTTCATTGCACTATAATCTGATAATATGCATGGGATAATTTTAATTATTTTGCAAATACTTAAGCATGTTTTAGTTGCTAGCATATAGTCTATTTTGTAGAAAGTCCTATGTGCAGCTGAGAAGAATGTGTATTCTGTTGTTGAGTGGAATGCTCTGTAGACATCTATTATATCCATTTCCTGGAAGATTTGGTTCAACTCTGATATTTCTTTGTTGACGTCCTGTGTAGTTTTAGCCTACTTGTTACAGTGAGTTATTGAGATCCCGTACTCTAATCATGTTGATGTTTATCTGATCGTTATGTCTAGTAGTGTGTTTTTTTTTTTTAATTTTTCGTGGGGTTTTTTTGGTTTTGTTTTGGTTTAGTGTCATTTTGGTTTTTTGAGACAGGGTCTAGGTATGTAATTCAGGCTGCCCTTGAACTAACTATATAGCCCAGGCTGGTCTCAAACTCACAGCAGTCCTCCTGCCTCAGCCTCCTGAGTGTTAGGATTACAGGTGTGCACCACCATGCCCAGCTAGTAGTGTTTGTTTTATGAAATTGGGTGCACTGTTGCTTGGTACACATATGTTTATAATTGTTATCTCTTCTTGTTGAATTATTCCCTTAACCAATACGTAATTACCTTCTTTGCCTATTCTGATCAATTTTGGCTTAAAGTCCACTTTGTCTGAAAATAGGAAAGCTAGTCCTGCTTGTTTTAAGATTCCTGTTGCATGTAATATTGTTTTCCATCCTTTGATTTTTCATCTATGAATTTCTTTTTTGGTTAAATATATTTCTTACATACAATATACCATTAGGTTTTGTTTCTTGATCCATTCTCCCAGTTTATGTCTTTTGAATGGGGAATTGAGATCATTCACATTGAGATTTATTACCAAAAGATATTGATTTATTCCTGTCACTGCATTATTTTTCTATTGCTGATTCATTTTCTTTCCCTTTTACTTAACTGTTCACTCTTGCTGTTGTACTCATTCTATTAGACCTTTAGGCTGGTTATCAGTTGTTGCTTCAATTTATTTAATAGATATAGACTTATTCAGTTATCTGTTTCTTCTTATTTGATTCTAGTTGTTTGTGTCTTTCAAAGAATTAATCCATTTCATTTAGGTTTGTGGGCATTAAATTTGTGGGCATAGCATTGTTCATAATATTCTCTTACTAAGCTCTTAATGTCCTTGGGATCTATAGTGATGTCCCTTCTTTCATTTCCAATATCAGTAATTTGTGTCCTTTATTTCTTTTTTTTTTTTTTCTTAGCCTGGCCAGAGACATGTTGACTTTACTGATCTTTGCAAAGAACTAGCTTTTGATTTTATTTGTTTTTTTGCATTGATTTCTTGTTTTTAATTTCATTTATTTCTGTTCTGCTACTTACTTATTATTTATTTTCTTCTGCTTCTTTTGGATTTAATTTGCTATTCTTTTTTTAGCTGCTTAAAGTTGAAGCTTATATTATTTATTTCAGATCTTCTTTTCTAATATATGCATCCAATGATATAAATGTCCCTCTAAGTATTGCTTCTGCTGCAGCCCACAAATTTTGATGAGTTGTATTTTCACTTTCGTGTAGTTATAATTTTAAAATTTCTCTTGAGATTTTATCTTTGACCCATGTCTATTTAGAAGTGTGTTGTTTAATCTCCAATACTTTAGTATTTTCCAGCTATCTTTCTTTATTGATTTCTTATTTAATTCCATTGTGGTCTGAGGGCAGATATTGTATGATTTATGTTTTAAATTTATTAATGTGTGTTTCATGGCCCAGAATGTGTTCTACCTTGGTTAATGCTCCATGTGAGCTTGAGGAGAATGCATATTCTGCTGTCATTGTATGACATAGTCTTTAGCAGTGATGGCAAACCTTTTAGAGCTTTCAGTGATACAAATAGCCTGCTGCAGCATGCATGCTGTAGGTTTGCCACCACTGGCCTATAGGTTTCCATGCTTAAGTAAATGCTTAATTATTTAGGTAAGCATTTAAGTTAATTTACATGCTTAAGTAAATGCAAATTAATTGAAATTATTCCATGTGTATTATCAGATCATAGTGCAATGAAACTAGAAATCAGTGGCAAAAAAACCCACAAAAACTATGCAAACACTTGGAAATTTAATAATACCCTCTTAAATATCCTTTTGCATAATCAATGGGTCACAGATAAAATTAAGAAATTAGATAGTTCCTACAATCAAATGATAATGCCAGTACAACATACCCAAATCTATGGGACACAATGAAAGCAGTCCTAAGAGGAAAGTTTATAGCAGTGAATTCAGACATCAGAAGAACAGAGCAAGCTCAAATAAATAACCTAATGATATACTTCAAGGTTCTAGAAAAATAAGAACAATCCAAACCAAAAGCTAGTATGAGGAAGGAAATTAGAAAGATCAAAGAAGAAATTAATACAGTTGAGACAAAAAACACAAAGAATCAATGAAGCAAAGAATTGGTTTTTTGAAGGATTAAACAAAATAGACGAACTCTCAGGCAACCTTATCAAAATAAGGACAAGAAAGGACCCAAAGCCATGCAATTAGAAATGGAAAGGGTGAAATCACAATGGATTCTGCAGAAATCTAGATCATTCGTAACCATTTTGAAAACCTATATTCTAATAAAATCCAAAATTCAGAAGAAATGGATAAATTCCTATATACATATGAACTACCAAAACTGAATCAAGAAGATATAAAAATCCTGAATAATACAATAACAGTGAAACTGAAGTAATAAAAAAACTACCAACTAAGAAAATCCCAGGTCCCAATGGATTCATTGCCAAATTCTACAATAACTTTACAGAAGACCTAATATCACTACCCCTCAAGCTGTCTAATAAAATAGAAAGGGAAGCAGTACCCCCGAAGTCATTCCTGGAAGCAAGCATTGCCCTGATATCAAAACCATAAAAAGACTCAATTAAAAAAAGAAGAACTATAGGCCAATCTCTTTAATGAACATAGATGCAAAAATCTGCAGAAAGATACTGGAAATCAGAATGCAGCAAACAATCAAAGAGATTGTACACCATGACCAAACAGAATTCATTCCAGGGATGCAGGAATGGTTCAACATATGCAAATTGATGAGTGTAACACACATTAACATTAACAGAAGCAGGGACATAAAAACCATATGATCGTGCTGTGAGATTGCTCAGTGGCATAAGCACCTGCCCGGCAAGCATGAGGTCCTGAGTTTGACTCCTGGAACCCACATAAAGGAAAAAAACGGGCCAGTGATATCCCTGAGTGGCACAAGCGCTTGCTGGCAAGCATGAGGTCCTGAGGTCGACTCCCGGTACCCACATTAAAAAAAAAATGATCATCTTAATAAACACAGAAAAAGCATTTGATAAAATCCAACATTCATTCATGATAAAAACCTTAAAAAATTAGAATAGAGGGTCTTTACCTCAATCTTATAAATGCCATCTATAATAAACCAATGGCCATTATCATGCTAAATGGAGAAAAGCTAAAAGCTTTCCCTCTAAAATCAGGAACTGGGGGCCGGTGAGATAGCTCAGCGGCATAAGCACCTGCCTGGCAAGCGTGAGGGCCCAAGTTCGACTCCCGGAACCCACATACGAAAAAGAGGCCGGTGATATCGCTCAGCGGCACGGGCGCCTGCTGGCACGCGAGGTCCTGAGGTCTACCCCTGGTACCCACAAAAATAAAATAAAATAAAATAAAATAAAATCAGAAACAATTCAAGGATACCCACTATCACCACTCCTGTTCAGGGATGTCCACTATCACCACTCCTGTTCAATACAGTTTTTAAAGCATTAGCCAGAGCAATTAGACAGAAAAAAATAAGAGGAATATGGATAGGAAAGGAAGAAGTTAAATTACCATTATTTACTGATGACATGACCCTCTACATAGAAGACCCTAAAATCTTCGCCAAAAGACTCCTAGATTTAATAAACAAATTCAGAAGCATAGCAGGATACAAAGTCAACACTCAAAAAATCAGTAGCATTCTTGTATGCCAACAGCAATCTCACTGAGAGAGAAATTAGGGAAATAATACTTTTCACAATACCATGAAGAAAAATGAAATACTTAGGAATAAACCTAATCAAAGAAGTGAAAGACCTCTACAATGAAAACTACAGTACTCTGAAAAAAGGAGATCAAAGAGGACATCAGAAAGTGGAAAGTTATCCCTTGTTCTTGGATAGGCAGAACCAATATAGTGAAAAATGGCCATACTTCCAAAACTGTTATACAGATTTAATGCAATCCCAATCAAAATGCCAATAGCATATCTCAGAGAACTAGAGAAAACCATCCTAAAATTAGAATGGAACTAGAAGAGACCTAGAATAGCAAAAGCAATTCTGGGCAACAAGGGCAAGGCAGGGGACATCACAATTCCGGACTTCAAATTATACCACACAAAGCTAAAAATAGCATAGCATTGGCAAGAAACAAGAAACAGACTTGTGGATCAGTGGAACAGTATAGAGGATGGAGAAACAACTCCAGGCACTTTCAGCTGCCTTACCTTTGATGAAGGGGCTGAATACCTTTGCTGGAGGAAAGATAGCTTCTTTAACAAACGTTGCTGGGAAAACTGGCTATCTACATGCTGAAGATTGAAACTAAACACATACCTCTCACCATGCACTAAACTAAAGTTAAAATGGATCAAAAAATTAAATATTGAAACAGAAATAATCTGTTGGAAGATAGAAAAGGTAAAACTCTTGAAGACAAAGGCAAAGACTTTCTGAACAAAGCCCCGTTTGGACAGGAAATATTACAAAGAAGCAACAAACAGGATCACATGAAATTAAAAAGCTTTTGCACAGCAAAGGAAACCACCAAAAGAGTGAAGAGACAACCCACAGAATGGGAAAATTTTTTGCCAGTATTTCCTCAGACAGAGGACTAATATCTAGAATATATAAAGAACTCAAAAAATTAGAACCCCAAAATTTAAAGATCCAATCCAAAAAGGGGTATATGAAATGAATAGATACTTCTCAGATGAACAAGCACAAAAGGCCAATAAGTACATGAAAAAATGCTCAACATTGCTGGTCATTTGAGAAATGCAAATTAAAGCAACCCTGTGATTCCATCTCACTCCAGAAAGAATGGCTATCATCAAGAAATCAACCAATAACAAATGCTGGTGAGGCTGCAGGGAGAAAGGAACACTTCTCCATTGTTGGTGGGAGTGTAAATTGGTACAACTACTGTGGAAATCAGTGTGAAGATTCCTCAGAAAACTAAATGTAGAGGTTCCATTTGACCTAGCTAGTCCCTTTCTAGGTATCTTCCCAAAAGAGTTAAAGTCATGATACCACACTGATACAGGCACACCCATGTTTATAGCACAATTTATAATAGCTGAATCTTGGAAACAGCCCATATGTTCATTAAGTGGTGAATGGATAAAGAAAGTATGGTATTTATATACAATGGAGTACTACTCTGCCATAAAGAATAAACGAGACATTTTTAGGTAAATGGGTGCAGCTTGAGACTATAATCTCAAGTGAAATAAATCAGACACACAAATTTAAATATCACATTGTTTCCATTGTGTGAGAAACCCAAAGTATAAATAAGGAACAAAATAGAGGATAGGTGTTAGGAAGCAGGAAGAAATTTTTTCAATTGGGAAGGGGAACAAGAGATATGGGGAGGTGGTAGGGAAGGAAGGGAAAAGGGGTTTAAAGAATTGAAAGAAAAAATGGACATAGAGCTTTTGCAAATGGGAAGGGGAAGAAGGGTTGGAGGGAGGGGAGGAAAAAAGGACATAAAGAATTAAGGTGCATTATATACATGTACAGTTTCCACATGATCAATGTGATCATTATGTACTGCGAACCTGTACTAATAAAAAAAAAAAAACTTTAAAAAATACTAATCTTGTTGGTTAGCCAGGCATGGTGGTGAATTACTGTAATCACAGTACTTGTGATTAGCGAGGAGGATTGCAAGTTTGAGCCAAGTCTGGACAGTTTAGCAACTCAATGAGACCCTGTCTCAAACTTTAAAAGAAAATTTAAAAACCTAATCTGGTTGAATTTAATTGACAAAGATTTTATATATTTATGGTGTATAGCATGATGTTTTGAAATATGTATGCATTGTAGGATGGCTAAATCAAGTTCATTAACATATGGGTTACTTCAAATATTTATCATTTTTTGGTGAAAATACCATTTTCAAGTGTACAATGTATTGTTATCAACTATAATCTACATGTTTGTTTTCATGATAGTGCCACAATGTTTTGATTATTATAACTTTGTAGTCTATTTTGAAATGAAGTAGTGTGATTCTTATAGCTTTGTTCTTTTTGGTCAATTGCCTTGCGTATTTGAAGTCTTTCGTCAGTTCATATGAGTTTTAAGATTGTTTTTTCTGTATCTGTGAAAAAAATGTCATTGGAATTTTGATGGAAGTTGTTGCAATGAATCTGTTGATCATAGGACATTTTAACAATATTAATTCTTCTAATCCATGAATACAGAATATCTTTCCATTTATTTGTGTCTTCTTCAATGTGTCTCTCATGATTGTTATACAATTTTTAGTGTATAGATATTTCACCTCTTTTACAGTTAGAAGATAAGAGTATGTGTTAGGAAAAAGGAAAAGAAACAGAAGTACGAGCTCAACAGGACAGGTTTATTGCAGAACAAACCTGAGAAGGACGTCTCTGGCACTAGAGCCCAGACCAGCTGCTCTCCTACAGGCTACTGGGTCTTTTGTAGCTCGTGGGGGGGTTCAGTGAGGGGGGTTGTGGCCCCTGCCAAGAACAAGGCTTGAGAGGGCACAGGCTGCCATGGTTGCCCGAGGGTGAGCCTTGGGGAAGCGCAGGGAGTGGCGGCTACTATCAATAGCAGGGCTGAGAGTGTTATGAGTCCCCAGGGCAGCTGTGCGGGGAGGGGGTGGTTTAGAGGGATCTCACCAGGATGGCGGTGGTCAGATTCCTTCAGTAAGAAGCTCTGATGTGGGCCGGTGAGATGGCTCAGCGGCGTAAGCACCTGCCTTGCAAGCGCAAGGGCCCGAGTTCGACTCCCGGATCCCACATACGAAAAAGGGGCCGGTGACATCGCTCAGCGGCACGGGTGCCTGTTGGTGCGCGAGGTCCTGAGGTCGACCCCCCGGTACCCACAAAAAAAAAAAAAAAAAGAAGCTCTGATGTGCTGTTGCACAGTGCAGTGAGTACAGATAAATAATAATGTAATGAATATCTCAAGCTAGAAGAAAGGATATTGAATTTTTCAGCATAAATTATAGATGACTGAGGAGATAGATACGTTAAACCCAATTTAAACATTACACCATAAGTATATCATATGACACCCATTATCTGTATATTTTTATGTTTTATATATTAGTTTAAAAATAAAAAATAAATTTACTCCTGAGTACTATGAGAGTATTGCCTGGCCCCTGGCTCTGTTGGGCCTAGCTGCACTGGAACGCGGGTCCGCAGGTGCAGTCCTAGGCCCTGGGTCCTTGGGGCTGGCCTGTGGGTCTGTGAAGGGGGTCTGTGAAGGTCCAGAGCCTGGGTCCACCAGGGCAGGCCAGGGGCTGCTGAAGTGCGGGGCTACAGTACGGGGTCCGGCCTTGGGTCTATGCACAGGGGCTAGCACAGGGGATGATTCTGCAGGTGCCAGCCTGGTTTCTGAGGCCATGGAGTTAGGCCTGGATCCAGGGTCCCAGAGTGCCACACAGGAGTGGGCCTAAATTCTGGGTATGAGAGCCAACCTAATTCTGGAATGAGCCTGGAGGCTGGGTCCATGGGAGAAATCTTAAATTCTGGGGAGGCTGATTCAACCCTGGAGCTGGGATCAGCAGGAAGACTGAGTCCTCCAAAGTGGCCAGCCATTGCCAGTGGTTGGGGCCTGAGACAGCTGCCTTGGCTCTGGTGCAGGCTTAGACAGTGAGTCTGTGGGGCTTTCTTGGAGTCTCAGGCATGAGAACCTGCCTAGTGATGGATTTCACTGGGTTAGCCCACTTGGAGTTTGAAGCTGTCTCATCTCTTTGTCTTTACCCCCACACCAGAGGTATGTCTCTGTATACTGTGCTTCCTGGTAATAGGAAACTGTCCTTCCTACACTCTTCAGGGAGTTTTCTTATTTTTCTGTTATACCCAGGTGCTGTGATGTCTCACCTAGTTTTCTCAGCTTTTTTTTTTTTTTCGTGGGTACCGGGGGTCTAACTCAGGACCTCACGCTTGCCAGGCAGGCACTTATGCCGCTAAGCTATCTCACAAGCCCTTCTTAGCTTTTATGAAGGTGTTTTCTACATGGCTAGTTGTTCAAATTGATGTCATAAGACAATGTGTGCAGAAAAAATCTTGTTCTTCCACTTTGCTGATGTCATTCTCTCAATTTTAGTTTGTTTGAGAGTGTTTATCCTTCACTCTGTGTGTGTGGGTGTGCGTGCGAGCTACTGGGGATCCAAACCCAGAGCCTTCATAATGAGCTACATCTCCAGCCCTTTCTTAAAATTTTGAGACAGAGTCTTGCTAAGTTACAAAATTTCCCAGGCTGGGCTCTAACTTGTGATCCTCCTGCCTCAGTCTCTCAGAGTACTGGGATTACAGGCGTGCACCACCACGCTTGGCTTCTGAATAGCACTTTTGATGTATAATTTCATAGGGTACAGAATTTTAGGGGTTTTTTTTTCTCTCTCAGTACTTCTACTGTTTCATTTCACTCTCCTCTTGCTTGCATTGTTTCTGAGAAGTCAGATTAAGTTTTTATCTTTGCTTCTCTACAGAAAATGTATTTTTAAAAATCCCTCTGGATTTTTTCATTATCTTTGATTTTCTGAAGTTTGAATATGATATATCTAAGGGTAGGGTTTTTGTATTTATCCTGCTTGGTGTTCTAAGGTTCTTACATTCTAGACTGGAAGTTCTGTGTGTTCACTTAAAAGATAATTTTTTTTAAATTCTCAGGTGTAACCATAGTCCAGATGATGCCTCACTGCCTCTTGCAAATGCTGATGAGAGTCAGGATTAGGCTTGAGACATGGGTTATAAAACTTCAGTGAGAGTGTGAAAGTCCCAACCTTATCTATATCTCCTTGATCACTTGAGGGGTTGCCATTAAATATTGAAGCACTTTATCTGGTATCAGCAAAGCCAGTGGATCCTAAAAGCTAGGGGTACCAGAAACATACTGAAAAAAATAATCCAGGCCTCCATTCCCAGAATTTCTTATTTAATGATCTCAGTTAGGCTACAGGATCTGTTGCTTTGTTTTCATACTTTTTGTTTGGATTTTTGTTTTTTTAGTCTTATCATTCAGATGCCTAGCAAAGTTTAGAAACTACTAGTCTAAATCTCTTAATCAGAATGTATAGTTTTTTTTCTCTCTTTTTTTATTAGTATGTGTTTGGATGCACAATAAATATTCTTTGTGGGGAATTAGTAATGCATATATTACATCTTGATCCTTTTTTATGCCCCCTTCCCTCTCTCCCATTTCCCTCAATCCCCAGATCCCCTTCCCATCTCCACAAAGTCTATCTTCCTTTTCCTATCCTTTATCTTTTTAAAGATTTGAATTCCAAGTGATCAACATGCATTTCAGGGTGTGACCTGCAGGTGGAGCTGCTGTAGTCCACTATAATTCAGAATTTGAGCTAAAAGGAAACCAGGTTTAGGAAGAAAATTAATGTAAATTCAGGGCCCTAGAGCCAACCAGAATAAAAGATCTCCTTCTTTAGGTAACAGAAAGAATAAAGATTAATTCGTACCTAAGAAGAATCATTTGCTTCTTATTTTAGCCCTGAGTAGGTCTGAAATGCCATTTTGCACTCAACTTGAATGAGGCTATCTGTAGATTTCAAGCAGGTTCAGGTTCACAAATATTTGACTTCCTCTAAAAACACCATTGCCTTTCACCACTAGAGATCTTCCATCACCTGAAATATTCTTTCTTCCTTTTTACAAAAAATATCAGTTCCTAAGTGGAGGAATTTGAAGACTTGATGAACCTCTGACATAGATTTTATGTGTAACATCCTGGAATCTGAGCTCCTAAATCAGAGTGAGATTCTTCTCTTTTCAAGAATGGTCATCTTAAATATAAGATACAACAATAGCTGAACGTCTGATACAGAACTATAATTTCTACCCACTGTCCTGAAAATAGCCTTGAGTAGATAACAATTCACTTGGCAAAGTGGATAATTTGGTCATGAGCCTGGCCCAAAGATAATGTCGGCAGCACTTATCATACGGTAAATTTCAGGGTCTCCAGAAGATGATAACTTTCTAGGTCTTAAGATAGATATGTCTATGGTCAAGCAGGGACATAGCCAGAGAGTAGTGGTTTGACTCACTTATCTCTGGGCTATAAGGTGCCTTCAAAGCAAATGTTCTTCAGTAAAGCAGAGCTTTCCAACCTGTGGGGCACAACACAGATTTTAACCCCTTCAGTTTTAGGTGTCTGGGCAAAGACTGAGGCAGTTGGAGTCTGGACCTCTAACCACAAATAGTTTCTTGTCGATCCCAGTGTATTAAACAAATGCTACCATTCTCTGTGGTGCTATGACATGGGGAAAATTAGGAAGTTATGCAATAAATTCCACAGAACTGGGCCAGGCTTGGGCTAGGTAATACCTGGGCCCACTAGGCCCAATTCCTCAATACCCCTAAAAACCACCAATGCATTTATTTCTAGGTACTACTACTCTCTTTCCAACTTCTAATAGCCAGGACATGTCCTAACTCAGTGTGGGCTCAGATAAAATGAAGGTTATGGCTGAGCCTACCTCATTTTCCTGTCACTACTAGCTATAATATTATCATGTCATGGATTGAGCTCATGTAGCAAGTCCCTTCTTGTGGTCTACCCACTAAGCTATTATTACCTAGGACTCTCTCTCTAACCCATATTCTCATGCATTGGCTCCTCCTCCTTATCTGCCTCAAGTGTGCTCTACACTGGTCCCCTCCTATCAGCATGGCCAGGAGATTATATTAAATGACCAATCAGCTCTGGAGCCCAAGATTTGATGGCCTTGGGGTAAGATTATTCCTATATAGAAATTGGTCAATAGAATCCGACTGAATGATGGGTTATAGACCTGTACCCATACTGGAAGTGAAAAAGAGTGGTGGTGTTCTTTTCTATCAGGACATGAATGTAATGTGGATAGAAATCTCATAGAATCTTTTCAGGGAGGAAGGGTGGCTGCCAGGTTATATGTAAAGAACAAGCTATCTTTCTACCAACTGATACATGAGAAATGCCACTAAACCAGAATTGCCATGAAACTCTACAGCAATACAGAAAAAAACCTGGTGTTGGAGTCCCAAAGACATTAGCCTGAGCACCTAGTCATACATACCAACCCCCCACACACAAGGGATGATCACTGAAATTTTAAATTAAAAATTGTTATAGTGAAAGACACATCACCATTAATCCTCTTTAAATTACTCCCCCTCACTTTGAACACCCTTATACTATCATTCTTGCCACTTTCTGAAGCAGTTCTGGAAGCCCACTTTCATAAGTGTTTTTATGAGGGGTGATTAAAAAAATAGGGTGAATGCTGCTGCAAGTGCCATCCAAAGGAAAGACAAGCTTATAAAAACATTGTGATGTGTCCTCATCCACATCGTAATTCACCTTACTCACCAGATCTGGCACTGTGTAACTTTTGGCTCTTTTCCTAAGTTAAAATGACCATGCAAGGTAAATGTTTTGAAAAGCTTCAGGACACTGAGGCAGCCACAACAGCACAACTAAAAACACTCATGAAAGAGAACCTCCAGAACTGCTTCAGAAAGTAACAAGAATGATGGGATAAGTGTGTTCAAAGCAAAGAGTTGTACTTTGAAGGGGATTAATGGCAATATATATTTTACCATAATACATTTTTTAAATTTTTTTGAATATTTGCAATATTTTTATCATACCTTATATGTTCACAAAGTTGTGAAACCATCACTGCTTCCATTTTAAAATGTTTTCTTCACTTCCAAAAGAAACTCTATAACCATTGGCAGTCAGTCCCCATTCCTCCTTCCACTTACCTCTGGCTACCACTAACCAACTTTCTGTCTTGTCTCTATAGGTTTGCTCATTCTGAACACTATATAAATGGAAGCATACATCATGTGGCCTTTTGTGTCTCACTTCTTTCACTTAACATGTTTTCAAGGTTCATCTATGTTATAACATATATCAATACTTTATTCCTTTTTATGGCTGAATACTATTCCACTGTATGGATAGACCATATTTATTTATTCATCTATTTGTTGGTGGAAATTTAACCCAAATTTCTACTTTTTAGTTATTATGAATAATACTGTTATAAATATTACAAGTCTTTGTATGGACAAGTTTTTATTTCTCTTGGGTAGATAACTAAAAGTGGAATCATTGTATTATATCATATCTCAGTTTAGCATTTTAGGAAACTGCCAGACTGCCACATTTCTTATTTTGCAAACTTCTTACTATGAATATATACTAGTTTTATGAGAAATAATTTGCAATAGACAAGAGAAATCACAAAAGATCTGTAGCCCACCATCTACTAGTTGACTAGTTTACTCCCAGCTCAGCTGGCCGACTTATTTATTCTCTATTTTCTCTTGTCTGATCACTTAGTTTCTGTCACACTAGTATTGTACTTAAATGAAGTTCATTATATCTGGAGCAAGAGAGATGGTGATGAAAGCCCATAGCAGAGAATATGCTTGCTGAACGTCAAAAACAACAGCAAATAGATCAACGCGTCTGGAGTAGAGCAAGCAAAAGAAAAAGAAAGAGGCAGATGAGGTCACAAAGGAAATGGCATTGGTGAGAGAAGGTCTGTCTGACAAGGCAGTATTTGAACAGAAAGCATCACAGATGAAGGGAAGAGCCAGTACGGCAGTCCTGTGGCGCACAGCATGCTTGGCTTGTTTGAAGAACAGCCAAGGAGCCTTATATGGCTGAAAGAGAGAAAGCAAAAGTGGGAGTGACGAAGGAAGACAGAGTTATGGGGATGGGAACATACTGTAGCACCCTTGCTATGGTTTGAATGTGTCTGCCAAAGTTCATGATGTGTTGAAAATATTGCGAGTTGGGAACTTTAGGAGGTAATTAGGTTATGAGGGCTCTTCCCTCATGAATGAGCTAATGCCATTATCACAGGAGAGGGTTAGTTATTGTGGGAATGGGTTCCTGACAAAAAGATGAGTTTGTACCTCCTCCAGTGTTTTTCTTACTCTCCTTGCTCTTGTTCTCTCTCACTGGTGTGATGCCTTCCGCCATGTTGTGATGCAGCAAGAAGGCTCTCACCAGATGCAGCCCCTTGAGCTTGGACCTTCCAGCCTCCAGAACTGGGAGCCAAATAAATTTCTATTGTTTATACATTACCTAGTCTGAGGTATTCTGTTAGGCAGCAGAAGGTGGACAAAGAGAGCCTTAAAGGCCATTAAGAGAGTATTTACTTTACTGAGAAATAGAGAGAGATAGGAAGGATTTCAGGAAAAGAAGGACACGATCTGACTTATGTTTCAGAACTTTTCCGGCTGCTGTGTGAGTTGAAGTCACAGAGGTGAACAAAGCCCTCTAATCACCCTGGCTCTTGGCCAATGCCAAGCAGCCCTGGGCTTCACAAAACCTGAAATCCAGCCAGAGGGCTGGCTTACTAACATGTTAGATTACAGCATGCCTTGTTTAACACCTCCAGTGGCCACCCGTCACATTCAGTCAACTCCAATGTCCTTGCCAGCAAGATCTGTGCCTGGCTGTGTCCTCATCACCTCCTGCTCGCCATAGCCACACTGGGCTACCTTCCTCATTGCACTTGCCTCCACACTCACCAGGCTTGCTCTCACCTCCAGTTGTCTGCATGTGCCTTCTGCAGGAGCATTCTTCTCCAAGCTCTTCTTCTCATCGTTCAGATGCAGCCAAAATGTCACCCCTAGAGAAAGGCCTTGCCTGGTACCTAACCATATTCTTCCCTCTCACAGATTTCTTTCTTCTCTCATTTTTTTCTCTTTTAACTATCTGGACTATTTACTTGTTATATAAGTTTAACCTTAGAATGTACACTCCAGAAGAAAAGGGCTTTGTTTTACCTAATGTTCTATCCCCAATAGTTTAAGTCAGCATTGGCATATGGTGGGCATTTAACAAATGCTTGCTGAACAGACAAATGAAAGATCATGGATTTCCCTTCAATTTCTCTAGGGCTGTAGGGATAGGCTAAGCTTTATAAAAGAAAATATACAAAAAGCAAAAGAGACTAAAAGTAAAACAAAGGAAGTAAATGCAAAAAGTATAGCAGAGCTTTTCAAGAAATAATGAGTCACTGAAAGAGTTAGTGAGCCTGCATCTACATGAACCCCATGGCTCATTCATACTCAATGGTGAAAGACTGAAAGCTTCCCACTAAGATAGAACAAGATGCAGATGTCCATTCTTGCTGACTCTGTTCAACACTGTGCTGGAAGTTCCAGCCAGGACAGTTAGGCAAGAAAATAGAACAACAGCCATCCAGATTAGAATAAAAGATGTAAAACTACCTCTATTTGCAGATGATATGATCTTGTATATAGAAAATGCTAAATAACCCACTAAAAACTTACAAAATTAAAAAAAGAGTTCGCCAAGGTTGTAGGGAGCTTCCTGGGTGACAAGGGCTGACAGGCAGGGTTTCTTTCCCCTCCCAGAGCTGCTGGAGTGGCCCTTACACTTCCTTCGGTACCATTTCCATGGAACAAAATAGTCTGGACAAAGACCCTTTCGGCCTTTCTGTAAGCACTCCCCCCACCACATCCCCATTCACTCCTTTGTGAAAAGGTTGAAGGATTATATTCTCATATCCTGTGTGCCCTGTGAGCTGTGCCAGCCAAACCAGCTTCAGCCAGATTGTACTTATCTCAGGATAAGGAATCAGGACTCTGTAATGCATCCTTCCCTAAGCTTTTGTATTCTCTCTCCCTCTCTCCCTCCCTGTATCTGGTTTTGTTTTTCACTTGGTTTCCTAGCAAATTTCCTTTTGAAAAATTCCAATATTGTCTCATCTAAGCCAAAAGGAATAGGATTTGTCTACATCTCAGTCATGGCAGGGCAAGTTTGGAGGTCAGGGGTCCCTTGAGGCTAGGTGTGGGGGTGGCTGCAGCCAGCACAGCTGGAGAGGCAAGGAAGGGTTGAAGCTGTGCAGATTTGTTTTTGGATGATGGCTTAAGATACTGGAATGATAGGCTTTTGGCTAAGGATCGAGTGCATCTCACTAGGGAAGAATGTGGTTGCCTGGAGACTTGTAGATCTGATCAAGATGACTTTAACTGGAAGGGGGGGTACAAAACATGCCCATATCAGACTGTAAGGCCAGATACTATACACAGCAGCAGGCACATCAGCGACAGAAGAATAATAGTGAGAGAGACACCCAGTGATTTGCAGGAGAAAATGACTGAGAACGAAATTGGGTATGGCACTTCTAGCCTCAACTGTCAATATGTCAGTGTGAAGAGTAAGAGCAGAAAACAAAGCAAAGTGAGATTTTTGTAGCACAAAGAAGAAAATCAAAGGTATCACTAGTACTTAAAAGAAAGGGGATTCACAACTGAAATATACTTATGGGCACTTCTAAAGACATGAGTCTGATAGGCTTTCAGTTACCCACCCGTAAAAAGGTTACTTTTCTGCCTACCTGCACCAACATTGTGGCATCCTGAGGGTCAGATTAAGAACACAGAATCATGGGAAGAAATAGTAGGGGAAATGAATGTGAATTCCAATAATTGTGGGAAATCCCCATTTGATCATTCATTTTCTGCCCTGCACCCCTGACAGAGCACAGTGGTAGAACTCCCGAACCAACTTCTGGTTCACAGCCACCCAGTCGTGCATTGTTGTTTTGTTCAAATTACCTTCTAAAAATTGTTTTGTGGCCAGACATGGTGGCACACATCTGTAATCTTAGTAATCTTAGAGGCTGAGGCTGGAAGATCAAAAGAATCCAGGAGCAGACAAGGCTCCTGCTCCCCTACAGTTGATACTGAGAGCAGACAGACAGCAAACACATAAACAAAATAACTTCAGGCCATGAAAAGGGTCATGGGAAAATAAAACTAAGAGTAATGAAATGGAGGGAGGAACTACTATAGTCTGGGTGGCCTTGGATGGTTTACCTGCAGAGGTGACTTTCGAGCTAAGAATAAAGTGAGGGAGTGAGCCACATAAACATCTGAGGGGAGAGCGTGCAAGCAGAGGCAACCTCAAAGGCAAAGGACTCGAGCTCTTGGAGAAAATGGAAGAAGGCGATTACCTCGGTTAGGTTCTCCAAGATGCAGACCCTGAGAGAAGAATTTGAATGAGGGTGGTTTATTGGGATGTGCGGGGAATGCCAGTAAGGCAGTAGGAAAGTCACAAAGGGAGGGAGAAGAGCCAGTAAAAAGTATGTTAATAAGCCAGCTACACAGTGGGTGACAGTCTTAAGACCTCAGGGAAACCGAGGGAAACAGGACAGGACATTTTTCAGAATTACCCTATCCTCCCAGTCATTGGCTGATAGCTATTCTCTGAGTGGAGTGACCTTCCAAGCATCCAGAAAAAACAGCCAAAAATGCACAGAGTACCCTGAAATGACAAATCTAAGGGACCTGAAAAGTAGCAGATAGTGTCTATAGCGAGGAAACTATGAAGGAGCAGAGTCAGAAAAAGGGTAAACTGAAGGGTCGAACGTGGTCCAGGTCACCTAGGGCCAAGAGCAGTTGCAAACTAGTGGCCAGAAGAGGTGTTTGATTTAGCGTGCACAGTATTTTCTCTTGTTTCTGCATTTTATTTTACTTTCACTTTAATTACCAATAATTAAAAATCAGAAGACTTCACATTTTGACCTATATTTCTAGTTCTTTCAGAAAAAAATAAAAATATTGATAATAGTAGATCCTCATTTGGCAAGATGACAACTAGCAGATGTGGCATTTAGAAGGTCACATGCTTTCTAGCCAGGACTGCTAATCCTGATATGTAAACTTCATTGAATTAAAAAAATGTTTAGCAGATTAGTAAAGCATGCTTCTAGGTGTATCTGGGTGAGCCACAGAGGTGTGGCCTTGGATAGTATCTGTGGTCCCTTGGCCCTTCCTCTCTGGAGCTATTTCCATGTTCTGCTTCTCAGCTGCTATCCACTAAGTATCTTTGTTCCACTACACTCTTCTGCCATGATATTTCTGCCTTGGAGCCAGCTTACCATAGACTGAATCCCCCAGAACTGTGAGCCAAATTAAGCCTCTCCTTCTTTAAATTGTGGGTGTCAGGTATTATGTCATGTGACAGGACAGCTGGCTAATATATCATTTAACTAATTCTCTTTGAGTTTTGGATCAGTGGTCTAGGACATCATAGGCATTTATAAGGAATGTTAAAGCAAACTAAAACGGAAGCCAGACCTGAAGAATCCTTGAACAGACAAAGACAGTGAGACCTCATAAAGGAAATAAATCTTACTGATTTGCAAAGATAAGTGAAATTTAACTTGAGCTATGTCTTGTAAATGCCTATATTAGAGAAAAACAGAGCTTAAATTCAACCAATTAGAAACAGTCAACAGCCAGGTGTGGTAGCACATGCCTGTAATCCCAGCATCAGGAGGCTAAGGCAGGACAATCATCATGAGTTCAAGGCCAGCCTGAACTAAATAGCAAGACCCTGTCTCAAAAACAAACAAAAAATAGTCAACAAAATTTTAATTATGTAACTAGAGACTTTCCAACTGGAGAAACCAAATAAGGCAACTGTATAATTGTAACCAATCAAATAGTATTCTCTTTGCTTTATTCTATGTCTGTCCTATAAAAGCCTGCATTTGCATTCTTTTGGTGGAGCTCTTGAACCACTTCTGGCTTCAAGCCACCGCCAATTCATAAACTGTTGTTTTGCTCAAATAACCTTTTAAAAATTGTCTTGTGGCCAGGCATGGTGGCATATACTAGGGAAAAATTGTCTTGTGCCTCACTTTACTTTTTAACAAGAGTTCCATTCTGAGAACATAAGCAGGATTCATGAAATTTGTTCAATCTGTGTGTAGAAAAAGTCAAGACCAGGGGCAGATAGACAAGTAAGGAGACTATTTGTAGTAGCATAGGTAAGAGATGATGGAGTCTTGGAAATGGGTTCCAGTGAAGATGAAAAGCAGTGAAGGAATAAACTATGTAATTTTGACTGGATGTGACAGGGTGTGTTGATAGAGGAAGTGATGGAAAATGAGGCATTTTAGGATTGCAACCAGATTTCTGGCTTTAGTAGATGTGCAGATAGTACTCTAATTCACTGGGATGGCCAAGACTGGAGAAGGAACTGGTTTGAGGAGAAAAATCAAAGCCATATTTTGAACATAGTACAGTTGAGATGCCTGCTAGACATTCAAGTGGAGATATGAAAGAGGTAATGAGAGGTGTGTAGATGCGAGTCAGGAGCTCGGGGTGAGTTTGGGAGGGGGTGAGGAGACAGAAGTATGGGAAATATCAGAGTATAGAAATGGAACTACAACTTACATGTCTGGCAATATTGTATGTGAGGTATCCAAATGATAACTTCTTCCAACATAACATCTAGAAATACAGGATAAAAGATAACAAATATGCTTTTAAATACATTTCTGAGCTCAAAAGGAAGCAAGCAAAATCCCCAAGAGCCAAAACAAAGAGCCCAGTATCAGCCTAGGCTGATACTGCTCTATGAGTGCCCTGGTGGCAACTGAGGGTTACTAACCAAGTTTTTTGCAGGGCATGGAGTTTATGTATTTTCGATCTTTGCTCGTTTGTTTGTTTTTTGTTTGGGGGCAGGCACACCATCCAGCATCACATTTATCATAAGAAGACCCTACGCAGTTTTGTCTTTTAGATTTACTTTAACATCATCTATATTTTAAGTTATTATACAATTAACCACTTTCATTTTACTTTTAAAAGTTTATTAAGGCATAATTGCTATACAAAAACTTCACATATGTAATGTATACAATTTGATGAGTTTGGATATATATATATATATATCCAAACTCATATATATATATGAAACCATTACTATATCCAACACCTTCAAAAGTTTCCTGCATCCTCATTTATTCAGTGAGAACACTTAAAATGAGATCTACCCTCTATAAATTTTTAAGTGCCCAATAAAATATTGTTGACTATGGGCAATATGATGTACAGCAGATCTCTGGAATTACTTTAACTTGTATAACTGAAATTTTACATCAGTGAAATAATTCCCCTTTTCCCTCTCCCCTTGTCCCTGGTGACCACAATTCTAGCTTCTGCTTCTGTGAGTTTGACTATTTTTGGTACCTCATATCAATGGAACCACGCAATATTTGTCCTTCTATAAGTGGATCATTTCACTTAACATAATTTCCTCCTGGCTCATCCATGTTGTCACAGATGTCAAGATTTCCTTTTTTTTTTAGACAGTCTCGCTATGTAGTTCAGGCTGGCCTTGAACACACTATGTAGTCCAGGCAGGCCTCAAACTCACGGTGATCTTCCTGCCTCAGCCTCCCAAGTGCTGGGATTACAGGTGTATGCTACCATGCCCGACTGAAATTTCCTTCTTTTTAAGGATGAATAATATCATATTTTGTGTATACACCACATTTTCTTTATCAATTCATTTGGTGGTCATTGGTATTGTTTCTGTTACTTGGCTATTGTGAATAGTGCTGTAATAAGTACAGGAATACAGATATCTCTTTGAGATCCTGATTCAAATATTTTTTGATATATATCCAGAAGTAGGACTACTGGATCATATGGTGATTCTATTATTTTTTTTAATACGCTGGTACCGGGAGTCGAACTCAGGACCTCGCACTTGCCAGGCAGGCGCTTATGCCGCTGAGCTATATCACCGCCCCGGTAATTCTATTTTTAAGCTTTGGAGGAACGTTATTTTTTTTTTCACTAGCATCTGCACCATTTTACATTCTTGCCAACCATGTAGAAGAGTTCCAATTTCTCCACGTCTTCACCAACATTTGTCTTCTCTTGCTGTCTTGATATGAAGTGATATCTCATTGTGCTTTTAATTTGCATTGCCCTTATGATTAGTGACTTTGAGCATCTTTTCATATACCTGGTGCCTATTTGTGTGTCTTCTTTGAAGAAATGTCTATCTTTAACCTGTTTAATTGCTGTCTTTAACAGCAATTTGGTTTTTTGCTGTTAAGTTGTAGGATATATATATATAGGATATATATAGGATATATATTATATATATATTAATATATAGGATATATATTATATATATATACAATATATAATATTGTATATAAACCCCCTTGTCAGTACTGGGTTAGAGACAGATATATATAGACCAACAGAATATAACAGGGATTCCAGAATTCCATGCATATATAGATGGTTAACTTACCTTTAACAAAGGTGCCAAGAATACACAACAACAAATGGTGCTGGGAAAATTAAATATCCTCATACAAATGAATGAAATTGGACCCTCATCTTGTATCATACATAAAGATGAACTCAAAATGCATTAAAGATTTAAAAGTGAGGCCTGAAACTAAAACTTGTAGAAGAAAACATAGGAGAAAAACCTCTTGATGTTGGTCACAATTAACCAATTTTAAAGTAGAATCTCAAAAATAAAAAGCAACAAATAATTTAATATTAAAATATCAGTGACAGCCGGGCATGGTGGTGCATGCCTGTAATCCCAGCACTGGGAGGCTGAGGCAGGAGGATTGCCATGTGTTCAAGGCCAGCATGGGCTACATAAGCAAGTTCAAAGCCAGCCTGCACTACATAGTGAGACCCTGTCTCAGAAAAAAAAAATATCAATGACACCTCACGACTTTTTTTTTCATATCCAAACTTGGGCCACTTTCATTCTTCTATTTTACAATCAAAATTTTTAGGTAAATTTTTATGGAAGTATAGTATATGAACAGAAATATGTGTATAGCTTAAATGTCTACCTTTATGAATTTTCTTTAAGTGAACATATCCATGGAATCACTACCCAGATCAAGAAATACCATATTGATTGTGAAAGGGAAAGAAACTACTCAAAAGGAAAGAACAACTGGGATGGGGGAAAGGAGAAAAGAAGAAAGGGAAAAGAAAAAAATATATATATATATACACAAGATACCTAAGATAATTTTACTAATTTCTTTTAGTTCATTGAAAAGAACGGTTTGTGCTTATATTGTTGGATCAAATTTTCATACCTATATCTTATAATCTGAGTAACTACTTTGAAGATAACAATACGCAATATATTAACCATTGTTAATTTTGTTATAAAATTCTGTATCATTGTTTTAATTGTTTTTTTCTCTTTAAAATAACAAAAAAAGAAATACAATACTGCCCCAGAAGCACTCTTCCCATACCCTGTTCTCAGTCACTATCTCCCAAAGGTAAATTGGTTAACTTCTAAAATTTTAGATTGATCTTATCTGCTTTGCAACTTTATAGCATGCAATCATTGTACACACTCTTTTATGTCTGGCCTCTTTCACCTAGTATTGTGTCTGTGAGGTTCATCCATGAGGTTGGACGTAGGTGTAATCTGTTCATTCTCATTCTGTAAAACATTTCAATGTATGAATACAGCATAACTCATTTATCTAGTCTACTGTTGATTGATGTTTGAGTTGTTTTCAGTCAGGGGTATTATGAATAAATGTGCTAAAACATTGTCTTACAAATGTCTTCTGTTAAACATACACATGTATTTCTGTTACCTGTACACCAGAAGTAGAGTTGCTGAGGGATAGATACATGTATATTGAACTTCAGCAGATACCACCAATTTTCCAAAATGGTTGTACAAAATTTACCATCCTTCAGCAATGTGTGACAGTTATATTTTCCCCACCTAATTTTATAATGTTTGGAACATAATTTTATTATATTTTATTATAATTTACATTTTTGTCATACTTGTGGGTATGAAGAAGCTTTGTGGTCTTAATTCACACTTCCCTGATGACTAATGGAGTCAAGCACCTTTTCAACTGTTTACCGACCCTTCATATATTGTCATTTTTCTTTCAATTAATCTTTCTTTTTCTTATTCAATGCACTTCTTATGTGGTTTGAATATAAATTCTTTATTGGACATTTGTATTACAAATAGTTTAACCATTCTGTGACTTGTCTTTTCACGTGTTAACAGTATCTTTTGATAAACAGAAGTTCTTAATTTTAATAGAAACAATATTTTCCTATATGAATAGCACTTTTCTATCCTTGTCATAAAATTTTTGCTTATCTTAATGACATTAAGATATTCTTTTTTAGGGCCGGTGAGATGGCTCAGCGGCATAAGCACCTGCCTGGCAAGCGCAAGGTCCTGAGTTCGACCCCCAGTACCCATACACACACACAAAAAAGATATTCTTTTCTAAGATAATGAAATAATTTTATTTCATAATATTTTATATTTTATAAGGCTTTTGACATTAAGATATTCTTTAATTTTTTTTACTGAAAAGCTCTATTTTTGCCTTTCACGTTTAGATCTCAGATCATGGTTCTTGAAATTTAACAGATATCTAGTTGTAATAGAAAAGGCTTTGGGCCCTTGTGAAAAGGAAGAGTAGGACCATCATACACACAAATAAAGGCCACAAAAGAAGCACATCCTTAGTATAGACTAGAAAAAGTTCCACTAGATAATAATGTAAGAAAACAAGCAAACTTAGTCATTTCAGCTTTAGCATTATTGTATATGTATCAGCAGTTGATGTCTCCATTGAGAATTTATAACTACAAAGAATTAAGACTAAAATTTATATCACCTGTATATCTAGGAAACTGCAACAAAAAATGAACAGAAATACCTCCAGGTTGATAAGTATACTGGAGTGCATAGCAGAAGCAAAGGTAAATCAACTCCATGGGATGGAACTTCACCTAAGCCACACAGAACTCTGACAAATAAAATGGCACAAAACTGAGCTCACAACTCAAACAAAAGACATGAATGAATATAACACCATAGGATTGGCAGAAATAACAGTAGAATTACAGCTCTGTGAAATCCATATAATGGGATTTTCGAATACATGATATATAAGTATGTTTCCTATGATTAAAGAAATAAAAAAATGTAAAAGACAAAAGGAGTAATAAAGTATTTGAAAAGACCAGGTAGTTATTTTCAGATTTTTCTTTTTTTACCTAGATAAGAACATGGCAATCAGTATTTTTAGATTTTTTAATCAAAAATTTTGGGATAATTGTAGATTCACATAAATTTGCAAGAAACAATACAGAGAGATCCCATGTGTCTTTTACCCATTTTCCTCCAATGGTAACATTTAATATAATTGTAGTACAATACCATCTAATATAATTATAGTACAATAGGATATTAAAACAATCCATTGATTTTATGCAAACTTTCCCAGTTTTACTCATCTTTGTGGGTGAACAGGCTTTTAGTTCAATGCAATTTTACCACATGTATTTTATATATCCACCACAGCTGATACAAAACAACACCATCACTATATGAATCCCTTTGTTGTGTATTTATAATTTACACTTTTCTGCCCTGTCCCCCATATCTAGTCACTAAAAACCACTAATCTGTTTTTCATCTCTATAATTTTGTCATTTCAAAAATGCTATATAAGTGGAAGTATTTAAAATTGCAAGGTCAGCTTTTTTCACTCAGCATAACTCTTTGGAGATTCATGTAAGTGATTGTGTGTATCAGTAGTTTGTTCCTTTTATTGCTGAGTACTTTTCTATGGTCTGAAAGTTTGTTTAGCCATTTTACCACTGAAGGAGTTCTTAGGCATTTCCAGTTTGGGGCTATTATGAATGAAGCTTCTATGAATTGTTCATGTGCAAGTTTTTTTGTGAACGTAAGTTTTCATTTCTCTCAAATAAATGCTCAAGAGTCCAATTGCTGAGTCATATGGTCATTGTGTATTTAGTTTTATAAGAAACTACCAAATTGTTTTCTAGAGTGACTACCATTTTACATTCCCATCAGCAATGTATGTGGAACCTAGTTTGTCTGCATACTCACCAGCATTTGGTGTTGTCACTTTTTTTTTTCATTTTAATTATTCGGATATGCAGGTAGTGATATCTTTTGGTTTTAATTTGCACTTTCCTAATGGCTAATAATGCTGAAAATGTTTTTGTGTGTTTATTTGCCATCTATATATTCTCTTTGGTGAAATATCTCTTTATGTCTTTTGTTCATTTTCTATTTGGATTGCTTCTTTTGCTTTTCAAGTGCTGAGTGATGAGAGTTCTTTATATATTCTAGGTATCAGTCTTTTGTTGGATATATGGTCAGCAAATATTTTCTCTCAGTCTGTACGTCACCTTTTCATTCTAGCAGGATGCTTTGCAAAGTGAAAGTTTTTAATTTTGATGAGGACCAATTTATCAAATTTCCTCCAATCATGCTTTTGATCAAATCAAACAATTCTTTGCCTAAATCTAGATGTTGAAGATTTTCTACCTTTTTTCTAAACATTTTATAGATTCATGTTTTACATGTAAGCCCATGATCTATTTTGACTTTATCCAGGTATAAATTGTGAAGTTTAGTTTGAGGTTCTTGGGTTTTTTTTTTGAGGGGTATTATTTTTGTTTTGTTTTATCTATGGAAGTCCAACTGTTTCAGCATCATTTGTTGAAAAGTTTCTCCCATCCTCTGTTCAATGAGCTTCACATCTTTGCCAAAGATCAGTTGGTCTTATTAGTGTGAGTATATTTATGTCTGGGTTCTCTATTCAGTTCCCATTGTCTATGTGCCTACCCCCTTGCCAGTACCACACCATCTTGATTACCATAGTATGCCTTAATTTGGATAGAGTGATTCTTCCCAATTTATTATTTTTTCAGTGTTAACTATTCTAGGATCTGTGGCTTTCCATATATATTATAAAATAAGCTTGTCCATATCTTAAAATTCTATTGGTATTTTGGTTAGAAATATATTACATTTGTATATCAATTTGAGGAGAATTGACATCTTTATTCTGTTGAGTAGTTTAATCCATGTATATGGTGGGTATCCCCATTTATTTAACCTTTGGTTGCTTTCATTATCATTTTGTAGTTTTTAGCATACAGATCCTACACACATTTTAAAACTGTATATAACTAAAGATTTCATTTTCTTTGGAGCTACTATAAATGGTATTGGGTTTAAATGACTATTTCCACATGTTTGTTTTTAGCATATGAAATGTAATTGATTTCTTCTGTGTTGCTCTTGTAGTCTGTGACTTGCTGAACTTATTAGTTCTAAGAGTTATTTTCTATAGATTCCTTGGGATTTTCTATGTAGACAATATTGTCATATCCAAATAGAGACAGTTTATATATTCCTTCCCAATCTGTATGCATTCTATTTTATTTTCTTGCTTTATTGTGCTGGCTATTGTACTCCATTGAGTAAGTAGCAAGAGTGAATATCCTTGCCTTATTCTGACCTTGAAGAAGTCAGATTTTACCATTAAGTACGATGTTAATTATTGGTCTCATGTAAATGCTCACTCAACCCTTCCTCACTTGTAGTGAATTTTTATCATGTATGGGTGATGAATTTTGTCAAATGCTATTCCTGTATCAATTGATCTGATCACATGCTTTTTCATCTTTAATCTGTTGATATGATGAATTACTTTGATGTTCAAATAATGAAAATAGGCTGTAAAAAAGCCCACTTAGTTAACTGTGTGGGTTTTTTTTAATAAATCATTGGGTTCCAATTATTAATATTTTATTAAGGATTTTTGTGACAGTTCTATAGTTTTCTTATACTTTCTTTGTCTCATTTTGGTATTAGGGTAATACTTATAAAATCAGTTGGAGAAAGTTCCCTCTTCTTTCACTTTACGGACTGTGTAAAACTGGTGTTAATTCTATGAAACCATCTGGAGCTAGAGATATCTTTTTAAAGAGTTTTAAATTTCCTCTATAGTTATAGAGATATTTTAATGGTTGTAGAGATATTTAAATTATGTATTTCCTATTAAGTGTGTTTTGACAGTTTGTGGTTTTTGAGGAACTGGTTCATTTCTTCTACATTGTTGAATTATTTTTATTAGTACATGTTTGTGATACATAATAGCTATTTTATCATGGGTATTTGCTACATGTGCATGACACATCTTAATTCTTTTTTACAACCCCTTTCCCTCTCTCCTTCCTCCTCCATCTCTTGGGCCCCTTCTAATTTACAGAAAATCTGTCTCTATTTCCCTTTATCTATCTTTTATTTTGCTTTTTAATTTATTTATACTTTGGGTTTCTCATATAAGAGAAACTATGTGGTATTTAAGCTTGTGTGTCTGATTTATTGTCATTTAACATGTTTTCAAGATGCATCCATTTTCCTACAAATGACTTAAGTTTATCTTTCTTTATGGCACAGTAGTACCCTATTGTGCATAAATACCATATTTCTATATCCATTCATCTGTTGATGAACACATAAACCACTTGTAAGACTTAGCTATTATAAATTGTGCTGCTATAAACATAGGTATGCATGTATCACTGTAGTGTGATGTCTTTAACTCTTTTGAGAAGATACCTAGTAGGGGAATAACTGGAATGAATGGAATTACTATTTTTAGTTTTTTTAGATATCTCCATACTGATTTTCATAGTGGTTTTACTAGTTCACATTCCCACTAACAGTTTAGGAAGATTCCTTTTTCACCACAGCCTTATCAGCATTTGTTAGTATTTGATTTCTGTGATGGTTAATTGGTTGTGTAAATTTGAGAAGTTTAGAAGCTTAACTAAGTTGGTTCAGCAATTCTACACCCAGGGTATAGAGGACCCACCCTAGGGCAGCTCGTTGCCTGAATGATATAAAGGGGAAATGAGGAAGGACGGACTCACTTCTGTTCTTTGGAGGAGCTCCAGTCTTCACCTTCAGCTCAGACATCATCTTCTGGCTTCTACTGCAGACCCTTCAGCTTCCACCTCAGATCCTTCAGCCTTCCAGCATAGACTCTTCAGCCTTCCATCGCAGACCCATCAGCCTCTTGATACAGACTTGCACGAGACACTGAAGTGAGCTCCAGACCTTGGACTGAATCCTTCAGCCTCCAGTATGCAGGCATCCTCTGCATGCTTCCTCATCCAACTCTGTGGCTGACCATTATAAACCAATCTTGTAATTTCTTATACATTTGCATATCTTGTGTTATATCTGTTTCTCTAATAAAACACTGATACAGATTTTGGTACCTGGAGTGGCTCTAGAGAAACAGAATTATAATGATGAAATTCTTTAATGGCTTTAGGGGTTCCTGGAGTTGGTTCTTTACTTTGATGAGACCTAAACACACCATGGGCTCTCCTTCTAACTCTGTGGGGTATACTGATAATCCTTGCCATGGACTGTTTAAACTAATATGCCATGTAGATCCATTTGGTTATCCTAATTCACCACTTGTAAGATGTTGGGAATTTAGCGACTCCATACATGAAAGTCTGGCAGAGCAGGAAACATAATGATGCTGGGTGGTTGGTCTTAGTGTCCCTGGACAAACCACTGAAGGAAAACCATGAGCTCAAAACATCCATAGGAAGTCTAAAGACTTCTGGCTTTGAGGACAAATTAATAAAGGAAAATAAGGAGCTCAAAGATTCAAATTCCCAGCTCCAGACACAGATAAGAAATTTAAAACTTTCTAAGTGTGTCTTGAAAGAAAATTTCCTCTCTTTTACCTGCAAGGCTGAGATTGCAGAAACCCAAACACAGTCCCTCATAATTCCATTGGCTGAACTACAATGTAAGTTTAATGCTCAGCTTCGAAGGGTATCTGAAGCAAAGGTGAGGGCACTGATCGGAAAAGAATGGGATCCCATAAATTGGGATGGAGATGTGTGGGAGGATCCTGATGAAGCTGAGGATGTCAAGTTTCTAGATGCTAATGAGATTACTTTGCCAGAGGAAGAGATTTCCCCACCCACAGTGGCAGAGGCCTGCCCACCTCTATTCCCTGCAGTGTTGGCCTCTACTAGTATAGCTGGGGAAACTAATCCTGTGTTGACCAAGCAGGATAATGCTGACACTCCTCAGGACCCACCCTCACCACCCATTTTTATCTCTAGGGCCTATAACCAGGCTCAAATCACAGGAGTCTCCTAAGGTGAGGTACCTAGTGTGACCCATGAAGAGGTCCGCTATTCTCCCAAAGAACTTCTTGAGTTTTCTAACTCTTATAAGCAGAGGCCTAATGGGCAAGTGTGGGAATGGATTTTATGAGTGTGGAATAATGGTGGCAAAAATATACACCTGGAACAGGCTGAGTTTGTTGATATGGGCCCATTAAGCAAAGATTCTGAATTTAAAGTTGCAGTTCATGGAGTAAAGAAAGGTGTTAATAGTTTATTTGACTGGTTGGCAGAAGTATGGTTCAAAAGATGTAAATGAGTTAGTGATGTCTGATATTCCATGGTTTACTATTGATGAGGGGATTCAGAGGCTTAGGGAAATGGGAATGCTGGAGTGGATCTGACATGTCAAACCTAATTCTCCACATTGGGATAATCCAGAAAATGTACTCTTAATGAACACCTTGAGAAACAGATTTGTGAAGGGAGCACCAGCATCCCTGAAGAGCTCTGTCATTGCTCTTCTCTATATGCCAGACCTTGTGGTGATGACTGCAGTCACTCAATTGGGAAATTTAGGGACAATAGGCTTGATTGGATCCCAGAGTGGCAGAGGTCAAGTGGCAGCACTTAATTGCCACAGGCAGGGTCCACTTACTGTAATGGACAGCAGAAGCAGCACAATGACCAGAATAATCTGACATGTGTAGACCTATGGCGTTGGCTGCTTAGTCACAGTGTACCCAAAAGAGAAATAGATAGGAAGCCTACAAAATTTTTACTGGATTTATATAATCAAGAAAAATTAAGGGCAAATGAACAGAAACCTACTTCAAATCATGGTAACAGGGAATCATGGCCCCTCAACCAGTTCTCGGATTTGAGCCAGTTTACATACCCAGAATGCCTTGAATGGAGGGGAGGCTGGATTCCCTTGGGGAAGGATCCTGATGCACCAAAAATTTATAGTCAATCTTTCTCCCATCCTTCACCAGGTGGATCTAAGATCTTTTGCCCGAATGACTGTATGCTGGGGAAAGGGGAATGATCAGACATTTCGTTCTGAACTAACACTTACTCCAGGGGATCCAAAACGTCATTGTGGCCCTCCAGTAAGAGTAGGGGCCTATGGAGGTCAGGTGATCAATGGAGTTTTAGCAAAGGTCTGATTCACACTGGGTCCAGTAGGTCCTCAAATCCATCCTGTAGTCATTTCCCCTGTTCCAGCATATATAATTGGGATAGAAGTACTTAGTACTTGGCAGAATCCTCACATTGGTTCCCTAACCTGTAGTGTGAGAGCTATTATGATTGGAAAGGCCAAATGGAAGCCATTAGAGTTGCCTTTGCCTGGTAAAATAGTAAACCAAAAGCGGTATCGCATTTCTGAAGGGATTCCAGAGATTGGTGCCACCATCAAGGACTTGAAAGATGCAGGGCTTGTGTCGCCACCAGATCTCCATTTAATTCTCCCACTTGGCCTGTGAAGAAGACAAATGGGTCTTGGAGGATGACAGTAGATTACCATAAACTGAATCAGTGTGGTGCTGGGTGTGGATGGCCCACCTGAAGATTGTTGCCAACACCATAAAAAGAGAACTGGAGGGGAAGATGGTGTGCTGTTCATTCTCCTGGAGAAGCCTGTCATGTTGGTTTTCCTGATATGAACTCAGCTGTTCTCACTGTCAAAGGAGCTTGGTTCCTTGCTGTCACTGAGGGTGGCTGTTGTTCTCTTTGGGGGAGCTCTTGTCCTTACAATGAGCATCACTTCCTAGCTGTAGTGCAGATTCTTCAGCCTGCTGGCACAGATCCTTCATCCCACTCGTACAGACTTTCTAGCTTCCACCACTGACCTTTGGGCCTTCACAGTGCAGATGCTTGGTACAGACTTGCATGAGACATTGTTGTGGGCTCTAGGCCTCCAGTTAGACTCCTGGGGGGCATTGCCATGGACTCTAGGTCTTCAGCTGGACTCATGGAGGACATTGCCATGGGATCCAGGCCATCAGCTGGATTCTTTGGGTCTCCAGTGTGTGGACAGATCTCCTGCACTCTTTGCATTTGACTCTTTGGGTGAATATTATAAATAATGCTATAAATTATGTGTCCTGTATTAAATCTTTTCCCTTGTAAACCCTGACTACGATTTCTTAATGATTGCCATTCATTCTGAAGTAATATAAAATCTCAGTGTTGTTTAAATTTGCATTTCTCTAATGGCCAGTGACATAGAACATTTTTTCATGTATTTATGAGTCATTAGGACTTCTGAGAAATGTCTATGCATTTTAGTTACCCCTTTTTTAATTCAGTCTTTCATTTGGGGTATCTAATTCTTTTTTATTTTAAAGAGAAGAAAAAAACAAAACAAATCAAAAGAAGAACAAATTTTCAAAACAACATAATATGAGGGTAACAATGGTTAATACATTACGTATTACTATCTTTAAGTTAGTTATTCAGGACACCAGACATTAGCATTCAATTGTCCAAACATTATTGGCACAAACCTTACTCTTCAATGAACTAAGTAAAAATGGTAGTGTATCTATCTTAACCATCTTATATATATATATATATACAATTTTTTTCCCTTTCCCTTCTTTCTTTTCCCTATTCCAGTCTCTCTTTCCTTTTGACCAGTTTCTTTTTGATTCACCATATCTATTGTACATTTTGGATCTTATTTACTCTTTCAGTTTCTCATACTAGAGAGATAATACGATACTTACACATGTGCTTCTGGTTTATTTCACTTATGAGTATTTTCTCGACTTGCATCCATTTACCTATAAAAGTCTCCAGTTTATCCTTCTTTATGGCTGAATAGTACTCCATTGTATAAAAATACCACATCTTTCTTATCCATTCCTCAGTTGATGGGCATTTGGGTTGTTTCCAAGATCTGGCTATTACAAATTGTGCTGCTATAAACATGGGTGCACATATATCGCTGTGGTACGATGTTTTTAATTCTTCTGGGAAGATGCCCAGAAGGGGAATAGCTGGGTCAAATGGGACCTCCAACCCTAGTTTTCTGAGGAATCTCCACACTGACTTCCACAGTGGCTGTACCAGTCGACACTCCCACCAACAGTGAAGAAGGGTTCCTTTTTCCCCACAGCCCCTCCAGCATTTGTTATTAGTTGATTTCTTAATAGTAGCCATTCTTTCTGGGGTGAGATGGTATCTCAGTGTTGTTTTAATTTGCATCTCTCGAATGACTAGTGATGTTGCACATTTTTTTGTATATTTGTTTGCCATTAGTATTTCTTCATCTGAGAAATGTGTATTCACCTCAGATGCCCATTTGTGGAGTGGGTCTTTAAATTTGGGAGGTCTGATTTTTTTGAGTTCTTTATATGTTCTCGATAGTAGTCCTTTGTCTGAGGAACAGCTGGCAAACATTTTTTCCCACATTGTGGGTTGTCTCTTCACTCTGTTGGTGGTTTCTCTTGCTGTGCAAAAGTTTTTTAATAAGATGAGATCCCAGTTATTGATTCTTTGGGATAGTTCCCGTGTGGTTGCGTTTTTATTCATAAAGTCTTTGCCTACACCAATGTCTCCAAGGGTTTTACCTATCCTACCTTCCAGCAGATTTAATGTTTCTGTTTTAATATTTAGATCTCTGATCCATTTTGAATTTAGTTTAGTGCATGGTGAAAGATATGGATCTAGTTTTAATCTTCAGCATGTGTAGAGCCAGTTTTTCCAGCACCATTTATTAAAGAGGCTATCTTTCTTCCAGCGAATGTGTTTGGCACCTTTGTCAAAGATAAGGTGGCTTAGTATGTCTGGGGTTGTTTCAGCATCTTCTAATCTGTTCCATTGATCTTCAGGTCTGTTTTTTTGCCAGTACCACACTGTTTTTATCACAGTAGCTTTATAGTATAATTTCAAGTCAGGGATTGTGATGCCCCCTGCCTTGCCTTTGTTGCCCAGAATTGCCTTTGCTATTCTAGGTCTCTTCTGATTCCAAATGAATTTTAGGATTGTTTTCTCTAATTCTGTGAAATATGCTGTTGGAATTTTGATTGGAATTGCATTAAATCTGTATAACAATTTTGGAAGTATGGCCATTTTCACTATATTGGTTCTTCCTATCCACGAGCAAGGGATATCTTTCCATTTTCTAATATCCTCTTCAATCTCCTTTTTCATAGTACTGTAGTTTTCAGTATAGAGGTCTTTTACATCCTTCGTGAGGTTGATTCCTAGGTATTTCATTTTTTTGGATGTTATTGTGAAAGGTATTGTTTCCCTAATTTCTCTTTCAGTAAGTTTGTTATTTGTGTACAGGAAGGCTATTGACTTTTGAGTATTGACTTTGTATCCAGCTACACTACTGAATTTGCTTATTAAATCTAGCAGTTTTTTAGTGGAGTTTTTGGGATCTTCTGTGTAGAGTATCATGTCATCTGCAAATAATGATAATTTAACTTCTTCCTTTCCAATCATTATTCCTTTTATTTCTTTCTCTTGTCTAATTGCTCTGGCTAAAGTTTCCAGAACTATGTTGAATAAGAGTGGGGACAGTGGACATCCTTGTCTTGTTCCTGATTTTAGAGGGAAGGCTTTCAGTTTTTGGCCATTTAGTATAATATTGGCTGTTGGTTTGTCATAGATAGCTTTTACCAGATTGAGATAAAGACGCTCTATTCCAATTTTCTGTAGGGTTTTTATCATGAAAAGGTGCTGGACTTTGTCAAAAGCTTTTTCTGCATCTATTGAGATGATCATGTGATTTTTGTCTTTGGTTCTGTTAATATGCTGTATTACATTTATTGATTTACGTATGTTGAACCATCCCTGCATCCCTGGGATGAATCCAACTTGGTCATGGTGTATAATCTTCTTGATGATTTGTTGGATTCTGTTTGCCAGTATCTTATTAAGGATTTTTGCATCTATGTTCACTAGGGAGATTGGCCTGTAGTTCTCTTTCTTAGTTGGGTCCTTCTCTGGTTTTGGTATCAGGGTAATGCTTGCTTCCAGGAATGAATTTGGGAGTATTGCTTCCCTTTCAATTTCATTGAAAAGTTTGAGAAGTAGGGGCGTTAGGTCTTCTCTAAATTTCTTGTAGAATTCGGCAGTGAATCCATCAGGGCCTGGACTTTTCTTTGTTGGGAGGTTTTTAATTACATCTTCAATTTCATTGGTTGATATTGGTTTATTTAGGATTTTTAAATCTTCTTGATTTAGCTTTGGTAATTCATACGAATCTAGGAATCTGTCCATTTCTTCTGCATTTTCCATCTTAGTAGAATATAAATTTTCAAAATAGGTATAGATGATCTTCTGGATTTCTGCAGGGTCCGTCGTGATATCACCCTTTTCATTTTCAATTGCATGGATTTGAGTCTTTTCTTTTCTTTTTTTAATAAGGTTGGACAAGGGTTTGTCAATCTTATTTATTCTTTCAAAGAACCAACTTTTTGCTTCATTGATTCTTTGTGTTGTTTTTTTATTCTCCAATACGTTAATTTCTGCTCTGATCTTTATAATTTCCTCCCTTGTACGGGCTTTTGGCTTAACCTGCTCTTCTTTTTCTAGAAGCTCGAGGTTCACCCTTAAGTTGTTTATTTGCGCTTGCTCTATTTTCCTGATATAAGTATTTAATGCTATAAATTTCCCTCTTAGGACTGCTTTCATTGTATCCCATAAGTTCCGGTATGTTGTACTGTCATTATCATTCAGTTGTAGAAAGTGACTAATTTCTTCTTTAATTTCATCTGTGACCCATTGGTTGTTCAGGAGGATGCTGTTTAATTTCCATGTGTTTAGGGAGTTTTTGTGGGATCTTTTGCCATTGATTTCCAATTTCATTGCACTATGGTCTGATAATATGCATGGGATAATTTCAATTCCTTTGCATTTACTTAAGCAGGTTTTATGAGCTAGTATGTGGTCTATTTTGGAGAACGTCCCATGTGCAGCTGAGAAAAATGTGTATTCTGATGTTGTGGGATGGAACACTCTGTAGACATCTACTAAGTCCATTTGTTCAAAAGTTTGGTTCAGTTCTACTATTTCATTATTGATTTTCTGTCCAGTTGATCTATCTTTTTGTGACAGTGGAGTATTGAGATCTCCCAATATAATTGTATTAGTGCTTATTTGATTTTTCATGTCCTTTAGTACTTGTTTTATATAGCTGGGTGCATTGGTATTTGACGCATATATATTTATGATCGTTATCTCTCCCTCTTGGAGGGTATCTAATTTTTTTAGTTCTTTTATATTATAAATATTAGTCCTCTTTCAAAGTGTAGTTGGCAAAAATTTTTCCCATTCTGTAGGCTGTCTTTTTACTCTGTTGGTTGTTTCCTTTGCTGTGCAGAATCTTTTTTAATTTGATATAATTTCACCTTGATTGTTGATGCTACTTCTTGTGCAATTGTGGTTCTGTTCAGAAAGTGCGAGCCTACACCCATGAATTCAAGAATTTTACCTATTTTATCTTCTAGCAGGTTAATAATTAGATCTTCAATCCATTTTGATTTTAGTTCAGTACATAGTGAGAGACATGGGTCTAGACTCAATCTTTGGCATGTGGATAGACACTTTTCCCAGCACCATTTGCTGACAACACTATCTTTCCTCCAGCATGTTTTTGTCCCCTTTGTTAAAGATCAGGTGGTTGAATGTGTCTGGGGTTGTCTCTACATTCTTTATTCTGTTCCATTAAGTCACATGTCTGGTTTTGTGCTAGTACTATGCTGTTTTTATCACTGTATCTTTGTAACATAACTTCAAGTCTGGGTTTGTGATGCCTCTTGATTTGCTCTTGTTATCCAGGATTACTTTTAGTATTTTGGGTCTTTTCTGGTTCCTTATGAATTTTAGTAATGTTTTTTCTAATTATGTGAAAAATGCTGTTGGTATTTTGATTGTGATTTCATTAAATCTGTATATCATTTTTGCAACTATGGCCATTATGGCCATTTTGACTATATTAGTTCTGCCTATCCAGGAACAGGAGTTATCTTTCTGTTTTCTTTTTTTTAATTACAAATTAAGAATTTATTTAAAAAGTTTTCATTTTTAGAAATAAAGTTTTAAAAAACAAAGTTGCAAAACCAGTAATTCTGTTGTATCCGAATTGCTTAGATGTATTCTATAAACTCCAAATTAGTCAAATAATGAAAAAAATATATTTTCAAATCTTATAGAACAAAAAGAAAGCCACATTAATCATTAAATACTTTTTGATTTTCTTTACTTCTCCCAACTTCAATTCACATATATAAAAACTGATGTCCATTTACACTCTGAATCTCAATCTTCAACAGCCAAGTAATTATATAGTTATATTCAAAGTATATATTTCATATTTACTTGCCATAGAAAGAAGAATGGAGATTAATAATTACTGTGATGTTTAAGAAAATGCTGTTGTAAAAATGTTAATTATGTTTTTCCCTCTTTTTAAAGTATATATAGCTTTTTGGATGTAAATCTTTTAAAGGTTATTTTTGAAGAGATGTGAGGTGATTAGTTTATTTCAGAATTACTGAAGAATGACTTGTCAGTAATCTCCTCAAAAATCCAAGCCAGGAGAGGGTCATTTTCTTTATTTTTTTTCTCCATGTGGTCAGATTCATTCTTAAGGAAGTCCTGATGCAGTAAAAGGATGCATTTCACAAACTTCTAACACAAGTTTGTGAACTGTCAACTAAAGACAACACCTCTGATATGGATGGTTTCATTCCATCCATGTTCTACCAAATTTATATCTTCTACATCATCTTTTATAATGTTAATCAAGTAGCTAAGGCCTTCCTGTTGTTTCAAATGCTGCTTGAATTCTCATAACAGATCTGCATCTATGTAATATCTTTCTTCAGATCTGACTGCTCCAAAATGGTTCTGCATCCTGATTTGGGACATCAGTTCATTGAGTTGGCCCTCAAACTGAGTAGGTGCATTCAGTTCAGACTGAATTATATCTAGCTAAGTCCTCAACTGCTCTTCATCAGCTTGGATGTTATAACCACTCTTCCTTTGAATTTCCTGTTTGATTAGGACCCGTAAGGTTCTATGGGAAAGATCCATGAGTTTCCTCTTCTATTGTGCAATTTTGGCCATACTTGTAGTCTGATTCTTTTGTAGCTCACTAATAACTTCAGACATGATATCTAATCTGGTCTGATCCTTCTTAGTCATCTGATCTTGAACCTTCAGTCTTTGGAGAAGTTCTTTAAAATCCACCATGGGTACAGGAATTAACTTTTCAGAATCGGGATTGTTCCCCTGATTCTGTTCCCAAATAATAGTATCAACACCAGCAGGAGGAGTCTGTAAAAGCTGCTTGATCTGTGCAGGAGAAAGTTCTGTTCTAGTCATAGAAAGGGTTACACCAAGTTGCTGCAGTTGTGTTTTTATATTGGCTTGTTCAAAATGGGCATATAGTGTTGTAGCCGGAACTATTCTTGAGGTACCATTGGAGAATGCTCAACAACATAAATGATAACTGTCTGATCATCTGGCAATGTTTTAATATCCTCTACATTTACAGCAAGGTTCTGATTTCCTCCCAAAACTTTATGCAATGATTCTACCAACTGCTGTTGCCAGCTTTGAATATCTGTTTCTTTTGTGTTGAAAACTAAAACCACTAGCCCATCTTCATCTTTATTCTTGGGCATACAGCTATAACCTACAGCCTTAAACTGGCAAAAAGGATTTTCTTGTGTGAATTCCACTGGTGGAATATTATTGTTGAAATATCCTTTTCCTGTTCCCCAGAAAGCCTGCAGTTGATTCCACTTTGCTAAAATAGCATCTCTGTCATCTCCCAATAGTGTCAGAGCAGAAAGAGCACTTGCAGTATTTATCAGCTGGTTGGACTGGGTAGGAGCTTGTGTAGGCTGACTGAAGAGACCACCTAACGTAGACTGTTGCCATTGCTGCTGCTGTGTATTAAATCCTCCACATCCCAGTCCAGTTCCCAAACCAGTACCTAAACCAGTACTAGTTCCCATTGTGCCAAAACTGGTACCAAATGCAAAGCCTTTGTTCTGAGTACCGCCAAAGAGTCCAGTAGTGCCTGTGTTAGCTGGGGCAGAAAAGCTGAATGCAGAATCTGCAGTTGTAGATGTTGTCCTAAATCCTCCAAACCCACCTGTGGGTGCTGTGGTGGCTGCAGCAGTGCCTGAGGTACCTGAAGGAGTCCCAAAATTGAAGGCCATGTTGTGGGAGCAGGGGACCAAAGCACTGCTCCCACGATGCGACGCTCAGTGTGTTCTTCTTTTCTGTCCAGCAGGGAACCCCTATCTTTCTATTTTCTGATGTCCTCTTCAATCTCCTTTTCCAGAGTACTGTAGTTTTCATTGTAGAGGTTTTCCACTTCTTTGGCTAGGTAAACTCCTACATATTTAATTTTTTCTTAATGCTATTGAGAATGGTATTGTTTTCCTAATTTTTTTCTCAGTGAGTTCATTATTGGTGTACAAGAACATTATTGATTTTTGTGTGCTGATTTTGTATCCTGCTACATTGCTGAATATTTGGTTATTAATGCTAGGAGTCTTTTGGTGAAATTTTAAGGTCTATGTAAAAGATTGTGTCATCTGCAAATAATGATAATTTGACTCATTCCTTTCCTATACATATCCCATTTATTTCTATCTCTTGCTTGATTGCTCTAGCTAGAATTTTTTGAGTCAGGGTCTCACTAGGTAGTACAGGCTGGGCTTGAACTCACTATGTTGTTCAGGCTGGCCTCAAATTCATAGTGATCCTCCTGCCTCAGCCTCTGGAGTGCTGGGATTACAGGCATGTGCCACCACACCTGGCTTTAGCTAATGTTTTGAGTACACTATTGAATGGGAGTGGTGATAGTAGACATCTTTGTCTTGTTCCTGATTTTAGTGGGAAAATTTTCTGCTTCTCCCCATATAATATGATGTTAGCAGTTGATTTGTCAAACGTGGCTTTTATCAGATTCAGGTACACCCTATTTTCTTCAGGGTTTTTATGATGAATAGGTGTTGGATTTCATCAAATGCTTTTTCTGCACCTATTGAGATGATCTTTTTTTTTTTATTTGGTTCTGCTTATGTGGTGTACTACATTTATTGATTTATGTTGAACCATCTTTACATACCTGGGATGAAACCTACTTGGTTATGATGTATGATCCTTTCATGATTTGTTGCATTCCATTTGCCAATATATTGTTGAGGATTTTTGTGCCTATGTTCATTAAAGAGATCACCCTGTAGTTCTTTTTAGTTGGGCCTTTGATTTTGGAATCAGAGAGATACTGGCTTGCAGGAATGTTTGGAACTACCCCTCACCTTTCAACTTCACATGATAGGTGGAAAAGAAGTGGTGGAAGACAAGGGGAGAAGTAAAATAAGGAAGAGAGAGGAGAATACAGTTGGGTAGGGAAAAGGTTAAAAAGCGAAAAAAAGATCAAGATAGAGGGGAAAAGTTTGAATAGAAATATTAAAAAGTAGAAAAATAGTATTGATACAGAAGAAAGAATTGAAGAAAATAAGTGAAAGAGAGAGAGAGACCCAGAACAGCCGCTTCAGCAAGAAAACATACAATCCCCATGTGGCCACTATGCCATATAGCCAGAGTGTTCACACAGTTCCCTGCCTGCTTTAGTCATAGTTGCTTGCAGGAAGCCATGACAATTTCCATCCTGCCTGCAGGCTGTTTAACTACCTGCTGGGGAATGGTGAAGAGTGTTAGTTTGTTTGAACCTGCCTCCTTGCTGCAAACCATGCTTTGAGTATAGTTAACTGCAGTCATTTGTCTCTGTTCTAAGACCCAAGCACCTCAATTAATTTGGGAAGAATAGGATGTGAAATAATTTGCCTGACACCAAGCTCTCCTTTACCTCCTGTCAGTGTCCTATCACTCTTGCTCCCCTTGCTGCTAGGCATATCCCATTGTTGTCTCATGTTCTCCCTCCATAGGCTTTCTGCCTAGTATGTCACCAGAAATTCTATACCTCAGCCAACCTCCTCTATTCCTTTGTACTCAAATCCAAACTGTCCCAGTCTCAAGGGCTCTACTTTCCAGGCTGCTGAACTTAGAGGGGTCCCCAGGCTTGGTTTAGGGACTCTTTCCCCCCTCGCACAGCAGTGGTTGGTGTTTAGGATTTCCTGCTGACACAGATCTTTCTGATCTTTGTAGAAACAACAAGGAAGCACCTATTCTGGACTCTGTTCAGTCTCTCTTGCTACCCCATGGTCTCTAAGGATGTGCTCCATGGGTCCCTAGTGGCAGGTTTGGTACTGCTCCCAGTTCACAGTGTAGAGCTTCTCTCTGCCTAGAGCATGGGGGCTTCACTTGCTAGCAATGGACAGTGGATAGGATGCCACTGGGAAAGTGTTTCCTGGTGTTTGGGAGGATGATCCTAGGAGGAGGATCACCTGTTTCACTTTTCTTTTTTTCACTGCCATTTGTGGCCCCAACTGCAGTTTACTTCCATGCTGGGTTTCCTCTTCCAGATGGGAAGGAGGGTATGTGAAGACCTTATCCCAAAATCTACATTGTTGAATTTATTAGTGTAAAGATATTCATAGTAGTCCCCACATTATCCATTTAACTGATTCAAGATCTGTATTGATATTTTGTCTTTTTTTTTTTTTTTTTTTTGAGACAGGGTCTTGCCATGTCCAGCACAGCTCTCAAAATTCTCGGGGTGAAAGATGGTAGAGGATGAAGAAATAGAGTCAGGAAACAGAAAGCTGAGGTCAGGTGGAGCCCTCTGGATGAGAGAAAAGAACTGCTCAATGACTGCAGCGTGTTTATTTATACACTCGGCAGGTTGATATCACATGACATCCCTCTGCCTAGCAACATGTTTGCTTGGATAGCCTCAGGCTTTCTATGTTCTCAGAGCTGGAACAGCTTATTCACATGGCTTACCTTGGATGCTCCACATGTGTGATCAATCTCCAGCTTCAGCTGCTCCCCACATCTCCCCCTTTTCTGTTTTGTACTTGCAAGCAATGGGTGGTCATTTGAAGTTGGAGGAGCTGTGTTTGGAGGACTCTGCAGAAGACCTCATTCTAGAACACTTTATTCTGAGTGAACTTACTCATTTAGGCTAAAGATTTTCAGTCCAAGAATTTTAAGTCACTGCATTCAGCAATTTAATGTATACAGCATATTAATCCATAACAGTAGTCAGTTACTGGTGTAGCTGGAAATTGTCAGAAGGTGTTAATGATTTGAGTTTCTTTTATAGCTAGCATATTACTATGGCATTGTTTTATAGCTCTTATAGTTGTACTTTTCTGTTGTATGTTTAAGACCAAGTTAAGGTGAAACCTGCATTAATTAAAATTAATTTTTTGCTATCTAACAAGGTCAGTTAAGTCTCCTCAGGATTTACCTTGGAACCATGCATAGCACCTCTCAATTTTCCTGTCAGTGTCAGCAATCTGGATAAGTCATGGCCATTGCTTGACGAAGTTGCTTTCTGGGAAAGTTTTGGGAGATTTTTCTTTCTTAGTGACTCTACTTAGGCATGCTGTACACCATTGATCACTTTCTTCTGTGGTCTCACAATCTCCTTGTTCAGAAGACCAGGGACTCACTGAGTTACAGAATGTCACAGCAGAGGTTCCCTTATGCCCTGGGTCCTCATTGACCTCAGAGGGCTGGGGCCAAAATATTGGCTGTCCTCCTAACCTATCTATCTTTCTAGGTTTTGGTCTCCAAACCTCAGTTGTTGAACATCCAGGAGAGAAGGTTAATGGCATTACATTGTAATGGGACCAGTGAGCTTAATATTATACAAAATAGAACTGTTATTTCCTACCAACCATGGATGTTCTAGTATTTGAATCCCCGTAGAATGTTAACAGACAACAGTTGTATATTTTACACAGAAAACTTGAAATCAAAGCCATACATAATATTGTAGCATGGCAATAGTGATGACATTTTTGTAGCACACCTAAATTTCTATTTTGACATAAAATAGCCTTTTTAGTCAATCATCCCTATCTAGTACATAAAAAGTTTTAACCTAACTTGTTGACCTTTAATGGGATGTCACTGAAGAAACTTGTAACATTGTCTGGACTGTATAATGTCTAGGCAGCTCTAAGTCTATAGGCACATATATAGCATATACATCACATAAGTTTTTGATAAAGGCAGAGGTCTGAATCTGAAAAAAAAGTTCCATCACCATAGACAATATCTGTTTTACATTTGGAAGACCTGTACATCTGGAGGCAAGAATACATCTAATAAACCATGAGATTAATAACAATTGTTACAGCCATATGAAAACTTTTGTTTCTTAATTTAGTTTTGCACCAGAGCATCTCCAAATCAGAAAACCTTATTGTTTCATTTCTAGAAAACTTAATCTTTTGACAATGAATAATGTAAACATCTCACAATAATATATTTTTAATAACATTTATTGGGGTGTCTCCCACAAGGCTATGGAGATCATTAGGGCCTCCTATTAATAAATAAGAACTGGGCCAGTGAGATGGCTCAGCGGCTTAAGCGCCTGCCCGGCAAGCACAAGGGCCTGAGTTCAACTCCCAGAACCCACATACGAAAAAGGGGCCGGTGATATCGCAAAGCGGCATGGGTGCCTGCTGGTGCGCAAGGTCCTGAGGTCGACCCCCCGGTACCCACAAAAAAAAATTAATTAATTAATTAATAAATAAATAAGAACTGGATAATGTTTCCAGGCAGCCACTTTTTTATTCATCAATTGGAGTCCTGTCCAATAATTTCTCCCCACCCTAAGGGATTTTTGTTTAATTATCTTAATTTTTTTGATGGCCTTTGAGAAAACCAAATGTGATATCATTTTGACCAGCTGGCAACCCAGGTGGAAGCTTGACTTTTAAATCTATATACCAAATTAAATTATGAACAAATGATCCAAAAATGCAAAAGAAAAAAGGAAAAAAGAAAAAAATTGTTGAGCTCAAATAAAAAAACAGCTGTTCACAGATATGACAAATGGAAAAACAAGCAAGTGCATGGCTTAACAAATTGGACAGACAAACATCTTACAAAATCAGAGAGCACTCAAATATATATATATATATTTTTTTTTTTAATGCAGGTACCGGGAGTTGAACTCAGGACCTCACGCTTGCCAGGCAGGCACTTATGCTGCTGAGCTATATCACCAGCCCACTCAAATATATTTTTGACCAAATTGAATTATAGTAACTCTTTTACAATCTTAGAAGTTTGTAATTACAAATAGACTAGTCAGAATTTCTATAGGCCAATTATCAAGATATCTTAGAAGAATTTGGAAGGAGTAAAATCTTTTATCTATAAATAATATATATTTTTATACTTTATTTTGTCTTAAGAAAACTGATTAACTTTTTTGTCCCTTTCTTTCATGTAGCTTTCAGCTCAGTTATCCCTATACACTCTATCACCTACTCAGACCTTTGATTCCCATTTTTGGTTACCATCTCCTGGGCACCCTGGGTCAATTTCTTTAACTGGCCTCAGGTTGGGTTTAGCCCCATCCTTGTCTATTGGCTGTGGTGTGATCTCCGAGGCATCACTGCCACACAACTGAGCATCAGCTTCTTGAAAGGTAGAATCAACCCCTTCTCCAGGTCTGGGCCCGTGACACAGCCAGATAACACACTCTGGCACCCAGATAGGCCATTCAGCATTCTCTGGAAAGATACAAGCATAGCCTCAACCCCAAATTAGCACTGAACAGGGTCCCTTCCATTATCCAGTATAAAGATCTCTCCAAAGGACCCTTTCTAGCTTCTTTTCCTTTACCTGATTGAATTGTCTTTCTGCTGCTGTAGTTCCAGCCCTAGTAGGATGTAAAAGCTTAATAGTATATAATGCCAATTGAAATCTATCATGAGATGTGAATTTTGTAGGGAAGGATTCCCCCTTCTGTTTTTATAATTGAATTTTGAGCATAAGGTGAGCATGTTTAACAATTCCTAGACCTTGAGGTTTATAAGGAATTCCCATGGTAAGGGAAATGTGAAAAGTTTTACAAAACATTTGGAAGGCAGCACTCATATAAGCTGGGCCTTCGTTAGTCTTAAGTGCCCATGGGCAGCCAAGGGTAGTAAAAGCATCCAAGCAATAAGCAATGACATGTTTAACCACTTTATCAGTGCAGGCAGAAGCAAAAATAAATCCTGAGGATGTATCCACTGAAACATGGACCCAGTGTAAAGAGCCAAACTCAGGAATGTGAGTGATGTCCATTTGCCAGAGATGATTGGAGTGTAACCCTCAGGGATTAACCACCATAGGGAGTGAGGGAAGATGTATTACGCATAGGGGACATTGTTTAACAATTTGTTGAGCCTGTTCCCAAGTTAAAAGGAACTGTTTATGCAAGGCAGAAGTGTTTTTATGGAAGGTGGCATGGGAGGCAGAAGCCTGTTGAATGGTATCTAAGGTAGTAACAGGGACAGTAACCAGCAATCTGTCTATTGCAGCATTTCCCTCAGTGAGAGGCCCCAGCAACTGGGAATGAGAATGTAAATGACCAATAAAATAGGGAACATGATGTGACAGAATGACAAATTGGTGAGTGTGAAATAAATGAAAAAGATCTTCTTGGCCAGTGTGTATAGTGCCAGTTTCAATGTGGCCCATTACACCATAAACATAAGCGCCATCTGAAGAGGTTAATGGGAGTGGATGAATGATCTTGCAAGGCCCATATAACAGCCTGCAATTCAGTTTTTTGTGCAGAAGAAAGCCCCGTATCCTCTATTCAGGCGCACGGGGCTCCCACTCATTGCTCCTGCCTCTGGCTGCAGCTCCTGCCTCACTACTGCAGGGGATGGGCTCCATCTCCAGGTTGGCTTTGCTGATACCCTTGTCCCTGGGGGACATTGCAGTCACCACCTCTGCAGCCATGGCTGCCTTTTTTTTCCAGTTTGGGCTGCTGTGGCTCCCGTGGCCCAAAGCCAAGCATGGCGCGAGTGCCGTGGTGCATGCAGACCAGCATTTTAAAGGCTCAGTGGGACCCTGGCAGAGTTTGTACCACAGCACATAGGAGGCAGGGCCAGCTGAGCTTTCACCCTTTTCATTCCCTTGATGAGTGGTGAGGCTGTGGCCCCCATTCCTATCCACAGCAGGGGAGGTGGTAGGCCTGGGCAGCTTGGTTCTGTGATGCAGCAAAATTTCCCTGAAATGAGAAGGCAGAAGTAGCTGCTTGTGGCTCAGTTGAGGTTATTGATTTTACCTTGGGTGGCTGTGAAACTGAAGCAGTGGCAAAATACTCCTCTAGTGGGGAAGGGTCTTTTTGGTCCACCATGACTCCTTCCTTACCTGATTGAGCAAGGCTAGAGGGTTTAAGCTCTATCGGGGGGCTGTTGTTTCACCATCTTTTTTCTGCTCAGGACTTAGTTTTAAAATAGTCCTCCAAGCCAAATCCTACATGGTGGTCTCAACAAGTATATAATCATTGAGACACTCCCTAATCCAGGTCCACAACAAAAAAGTAAATGCAGGAATCAATAATACGATGAACATTTCTATTTACAACTGTTGCCCTAATGAGACTGTTTTTGCCCCATGTTTTACACGTGATGAAATCAATATCAATACACTTCTCTCCCCTAGGCTTCTCTTGAGCCTGTTTTTGTTCACACATGCTCTCTCAAAGGTGTCCCCTCACCTGCTTTTTCTTCATACCCAAAGTCTGCATTTAGGTGTTAACATGCCACATCCAGCACAGCTCTTGAAATTCTCAGGGTGAGGGCCGGTGAGATGGCTCAGCGGCATAAGCGCCTGCCTGGCAAGCGCGAGGGCCCGAGTTCAACTCCCGGATCCCACATACGGAAAAAGGGCCGGTGATATCGCTCAGCGGCACGGGCACCTACTGGCACACGAGGTCCTGAGTTCGACCCCCGGTACCCACAAAAAAAAAAAAAAAAAAAAAAAAAAAAGAAATTCTCAGGGTGAAGGACAGTAGACAATGAAGAAATAAAGAGTAAGGAAACAGAAAGCTGAGGTCAGGTGGAGCCCTCTCTCCTGATGGGAGAAAGGAACTGCTCAACAACTGCAGCGTGTTTATTTATATACTCAGCAGGTTGATGTCCAGTGACACCCCTCTGGCTAGCAACTTGTTTTCTTGGATTGCCTCAGGTGCTCTGTGCTCTAGGAGCTGGAACAGTTTGTTCACATGGCTCACTACAGGCACTCTGCATGTGTGATCAATCTGCAGCTTCAGCTGCTCCCCACAGGGTCTTGCTATGTCATTCAGGCTAGCTTGAACTCACAATGTAGCCCAGGCTGGCCTCAAACTGGGAGTGATCCTCCTACTTCAGCCTCCCAAGTGCTGGGATTACAGGCATGTGCCACCACACACACCTGATAATTTGTTTCATTCTTGATGTTGGTGATTTGCATGTTTTCTCTTTTTGTTATTATCAGTCTTGCTAAAGTTTTGTCACTTTTATTGATTTTTGTCAAAAAACTAGCCTTTCATTTTATTTTCTCTATTGTCTTCCTATTTCGAACTCACTGATTACTGCTCTTCATTTTTCCTTCCTTCTGCTTGATTTTGGCTTATTTTGCTCTTATTTTTCCAATTTCTTTTTTTCTGGAACAAAGGTAAAACGAAATTTCATAACAAAATATGGGAATAACAATAGTTAATACATTACATGTTGTTATCTTTAAAGTAGTTGCTCGGGGAACAAGATATGGCCATAAAAATTTCTTTTTTTTTTTTATTTTTATTTTAAAGAGAAGAAAAAACAAAACAAATCAAAAGAAGAACAAATTTTCAAAACAACATAATAGGAGGGTAACAATGGTTAATACATTACGTATTACTATCTTTAAGAGAGTTATTCAGGACACCAGACATTAGCATTCAATTGTCCAAACATTATTGGCACAAACCTTACTCTTCAATGAACTAAGTAAAAATGGTAGTGTATCTATTTTAACCATCTTATATATATATATACAATTTTTTTCCCTTTCCCTTCTTTCTTTTCCCTATTCCAGTCTCTCTTTCCTTTTGACCAGTTTCTTTTTGATTCACCATATCTATTGTACATTTTGGATCTTATTTACTCTTTCAGTTTCTCATACTAGAGAGATAATACGATGCTTACACATGTGCTTCTGGTTTATTTCACTTATGAGTATTTTCTCGACTTGCATCCATTTACCTATAAAAGTCTCCAGTTTATCCTTCTTTATGGCTGAATAGTACTCCATTGTATAAAAATACCACATCTTTCTTATCCATTCCTCAGTTGATGGGCATTTGGGTTGTTTCCAAGATCTGGCTATTACAAATTGTGCTGCTATAAACATGGGTGCACATATATCGCTGTGGTACGATGTTTTTAATTCTTCTGGGAAGATGCCCAGAAGGGGAACAGCTGGGTCAAATGGGACCTCCAACCCTAGTTTTCTGAGGAATCTCCACACTGACTTCCACAGTGGCTGTACCAGTCGACACTCCCACCAACAGTGAAGAAGGGTTCCTTTTTCCCCACAGCCCCTCCAGCATTTGTTATTAGTTGATTTCTTAATAGTAGCCATTCTTTCTGGGGTGAGATGGTATCTCAGTGTTGTTTTAATTTGCATCTCTCGAATGACTAGTGTTGTTGCACATTTTTTTGTATATTTATTTGCCATTAGTATTTCTTCATCTGAGAAATGTGTATTCATCTCAGATGCCCATTTTTGGAGTGGGTCTTTAAATTTGGGAGGTCTGATTTTTTTGAGTTCTTTATATGTTCTCGATAGTAATCCTTTGTCTGAGGAACAGCTGGCAAACATTTTTTCCCACATTGTGGGTTGTCTCTTCACTCTGTTGGTGGTTTCTCTTGCTGTGCAAAAGCTTTTTAATAAGATGAGATCCCAGTTATTGATTCTTTGGGATAGTTCCCATGCGGTTGAGTTTTTATTCATAAAGTCTTTGCCTACACCAATGTCTCCAAGGGTTTTACCTATCCTACCTTCCAGCAGATTTAATGTTTCTGTTTTAATATTTAGATCTCTGATCCATTTTGAATTTAGTTTAGTGCATGGTGAAAGATATGGATCTAGTTTTAATCTTCGGCATGTGTAGAGCCAGTTTTTCCAGCACCATTTATTAAAGAGGCTATCTTTCTTCCAGCGAATGTGTTTGGCACCTTTGTCAAAGATAAGGTGGCTTAGTATGTCTGGGGTTGTTTCAGCATCTTCTAATCTGTTCCATTGATCTTCAGGTCTGTTTTTTTGCCAGTACCACACTGTTTTTATCACAGTAGCTTTATAGTATAATTTCAAGTCGGGGATTGTGATGCCCCCTGCCTTGCCTTTGTTGCCTAGAATTGCCTTTGCTATTCTAGGTCTCTTCTGATTCCAAATGAATTTTAGGATTGTTTTCTCTAATTCTGTGAGATATGCTGTTGGAATTTTGATTGGAATTGCATTAAATCTATATAACAATTTTGGAAGTATGGCCATTTTCACTATATTGGTTCTTCCTATCCACGAGCAAGGGATATCTTTCCATTTTCTGATATCCTCTTCAATCTCCTTTTTCAGAGTACTGTAGTTTTCAGTATAGAGGTCTTTTACATCCTTTGTGAGGTTGATTCCTAGGTATTTCATTTTTTTGGATGTTATTGTGAAAGGTATTGTTTCCCTAATTTCTCTTTCAGTAAGTTTGTTATTTGTGTACAGGAAGGCTATTGACTTTTGAGTATTGACTTTGTATCCAGCTACACTACTGAATTTGCTTATTAAATCTAGCAGTTTTTTAGTGGAGTTTTTGGGATCTTCTGTGTAGAGTATCATGTCATCTGCAAATAATGATAATTTAACTTCTTCCTTTCCAATCATTATTCCTTTTATTTCTTTCTCTTGTCTAATCGCTCTGGCTAAAGTTTCCAGAACTATGTTGAATAAGAGTGGGGACAGTGGACATCCTTGTCTTGTTCCTGATTTTAGAGGGAAGGCTTTCAGTTTTTGGCCATTTAGTATAATATTGGCTGTTGGTTTGTCATAGATAGCTTTTACCAGATTGAGATAAAGACGCTCTATTCCAATTTTCTGTAGGGTTTTTATCATGAAAAGGTGCTGGACTTTGTCAAAAGCTTTTTCTGCATCTATTGAGATGATCATGTGATTTTTGTCTTTGGTTCTGTTAATATGCTGTATTACATTTATTGATTTACGTATGTTGAACCATCCCTGCATCCCTGGGATGAATCCAACTTGGTCATGGTGTATAATCTTCTTGATGATTTGTTGGATTCTGTTTGCCAGTATCTTATTAAGGATTTTTGCATCTATGTTCATTAGGGAGATTGGCCTGTAGTTCTCTTTCTTAGTTTGGTCCTTCTCTGGTTTTGGTATCAGGGTAATGCTTGCTTCCAGGAATGAATTTGGGAGTATTGCTTCCCTTTCAATTTCATTGAAAAGTTTGAGAAGTAGGGGCGTTAGGTCTTCTCTAAATTTCTTGTAGAATTCGGCAGTGAATCCATCAGGGCCTGGACTTTTCTTTGTTGGGAGGTTTTTAATTACATCTTCAATTTCATTGGTTGATATTGGTTTATTTAGGATTTTTAAATCTTCTTGATTTAGCTTTGGTAATTCATACGAATCTAGGAATCTGTCCATTTCTTCTGCATTTTCCATCTTAGTAGAATATAAATTTTCAAAATAGGTATAGATGATCTTCTGGATTTCTGCAGGGTCCATCGTGATATCACCCTTTTCATTTTCAATTGCATGGATTTGAGTCTTTTCTTTTCTTTTTTTAATAAGGTTGGATAAGGGTTTGTCAATCTTATTTATTCTTTCAAAGAACCAACTTTTTGCTTCATTGATTCTTTGTATTGTTTTTTTATTCTCCAATACGTTAATTTCTGCTCTGATCTTTATAATTTCCTCCCTTGTACGGGCTTTTGGCTTAACCTGCTCTTCTTTTTCTAGAAGCTCGAGGTTCACCCTTAAGTTGTTTATTTGCGCTTGCTCTATTTTCCTGATATAAGTATTTAATGCTATAAATTTCCCTCTTAGGACTGCTTTCATTGTATCCCATAAGTTCCAGTATGTTGTACTGTCATTATCATTCAGTTGTAGAAAGTGACTAATTTCTTCTTTAATTTCATCTGTGACCCATTGGTTGTTCAGGAGGATGCTGTTTAATTTCCATGTGTTTAGGGAGTTTTTGTGGGATCTTTTGCCATTGATTTCCAATTTCATTGCACTATGGTCTGATAATATGCATGGGATAATTTCAATTCCTTTGCATTTACTTAAGCAGGTTTTATGAGCTAGTATGTGGTCTATTTTGGAGAACGTCCCATGTGCAGCTGAGAAAAATGTGTATTCTGATGTTGTGGGATGGAACACTCTGTAGACATCTACTAAGTCCATTTGTTCAAAAGTTTGGTTCAGTTCTACTATTTCATTATTGATTTTCTGTCCAGTTGATCTATCTTTTTGTGACAGTGGAGTATTGAGATCTCCCAATATAATTGTATTAGTGCTTATTTGATTTTTCATGTCCTTTAGTACTTGTTTTATATAGCTGGGTGCATTGGTATTTGACGCATATATATTTATGATCGTTATCTCTTCCTCTTGGATTGTTCCCTTTACAAGGATGTAATGACCGTCTTTATCTCTCTGAATCCTTCTTGGCTTGAAGTTCACTTTGTCTGCAAAATGAATAGCTACCCCTGCTTTTTTCTGGGTTCCTGTGGCATGGAGTATTGTTTTCCATCCTTTGACTTTCAGTCTATGAATTTCTTTCTGAATTAAATGTGTTTCTTGTATACAACATATTGTTGGATCTTGCTTCTTGATCCATTTTGCCAGTCTGTGCCTTTTGATTGGTGAATTGAGACCATTAACATTGATGGTTAAAACTGATATGTATTGACTTGTCATGATATTTTCCTGTTGTTGGTTCCCACTCTTTGTTTTTCCGCTTTCCGGCTATTTAATTATTTGCCCTGCCTGGTGGATTCCTTCTGTTGGGGTTCCTATCTCTTTCTAGAATGTCCTTCAGAACATTTTGGAGTGCTGGTTTGGTGGTCATAAATTTTCTCAGATGTTCTTTGTCATGAAAGTATTTTATTTCTCCATCAATTTTGAAAGATAGTTTTGCAGGGTACATCAATCTGGGCTGAAAATTATTTTCCTTTAGAGCTTGCAATACATCATTCCAAGCTCTTCTTGAATTGAGGGTTTGTGCTGAAAAGTCAGCTGTGATTCTGATGGGTTTTCCTTCATAGGTGATTTGTCTCTTCTCCCTAACAGCTTTTAAGATTCTGCCCTTCTGTTGAATTTCTGGGATCTTGACTATAATATGTCTGGCTGAAGTTTTTTTTTGATCATGTCTAGTTGGTGTTCTAAAAGCTTCGCTTATAGGGGTGTCAAATTCCTTTTCTCTTCCAGGAAAGTTCTCCCTGATTATGTCTTTGAACAAGGTTTTAATGTCGTTGATGCTATCTCCTGCTTTTTCATTTATTCCAATTATTCTTAAGTTGTTTATCTTTGAGTCATCTAGCAGCTGCTGAATTGATTTTTCATGGTCCCTTGCTATTTTTAAGAATTTTTCCATTTCATGATCACTAATTGCAAGCCTGTCTTCTATATCTGAGATCCTGTCCTCGCATTGGCTTATTCTGCTACAAATACTTTCAATGGAATTTTTTATCTCTTGGGTATCTGCTTGAATCTGCCTTATGGATTCCATTTCTTTCCTATGCTGAGCATTCATGGTTTCTATAGTTTTCTTAAGTTCATCTATTTTTTTGTCTGTATCAGCTATAGTGTCCTTAAGCATGGTCTTCATTGTAGACATTATCTCTGCAGTTATCTGTGAGATTATTTCTGTTTTAATTTTTTCCAGAACCTCATTCAGTTGCTTTGTTGTTACCACTTCAGATAGGCCAGGTGGGTGGCTTTCGGATTGTCCCACCTCGTTGCTCCCTAGGTTTGCCTTTGGTGAATTGGATGTGTGGGGTTGCATCTTGTTTAAGTGTCGTCTCATTTTTTCTTTCTTTAATTCCTGGGGTGATGTTTGCAAATTACCTATAGTAGGTTACTTTATTGCTAGTGTTTAAGATCTTTAGAAGATGACTACTTCTCTGCAGTATCTTCCAAGTGGAGCTTGCTTTTAGGTTTTGAGCTTTCTGCCAGATCCTACCTCTTCAATTTGTTGGGTATGCGAAGTTGCTACCTGTTTGGCCCAGTCCTTGATTCTTTGGTACTGTGCCACTGTATTTTCTGTGTCCCTTAGTCATTCTCAATCATGAAATATCAGGAAGGAAAGATGTTTAGAACAATTATTTCACATTTGGCTATAATGTTAACTAAAGCATCAAACACAGCCTAGAAAATGACAGACTGAGCTAACCAGTTATTTACCACTTTTAGCTGTATAGAGTTGCGGTTATATAACAAAATCTAAAACACACCAGAAAAATTATATGCAGTATACAAGTCCTATGTATGTCAATTTTTCCCTGAGGAGTTTAAATTTAAAATGAGTTAAGGAGGAAATAGAGTATTGGGAGAATAGGAAGGAATTAGATGTAAGGTTAGAGGACCAAAAGGGATCCCACTAAAATTGGGACACTAGTGCAGAGGACAGGTGGTAAAAAGAGAAGGAAGGGATAAAAGGAAGAACAGATCACAACCACAATCACAAAGAAGTTAGAGGCGCTGTTTACACTCATATAAAAAACCAGAGAGAATAATGAAGGAAAGAGCAAATACACATACAGAAACAAAAACGAAGATAAAAACAATAAAACAGACATATCAAAAATAAAGCCCCACCAAAAAACAAAACAAAACAAAACAAAAACAAAAAAACCTTTCGCCAGAACAAAAAACAAATCAGTGAGAAAAAAATTAAAAAATAAAAATAAAAATAAAAATAAAATAAATAAAATAAAATAAAAAGAATCAGTTCCAGGTGTTGACTCTGTTGTAGGCAGGTACCTTGTGGTGACAGAGTCCTGTTCTGTGCAGGTCCGTCCCAGTAAGCCAGGAGCGCCCTCTGGCGGGTGGTGAGCAGAGGCGCGTACTTTCAGGCAGAGACCAGTCTAGCTCGCCTCCGCTCTCAGCGCCCTTTCACGATCCCTGGGCCTGAGAGGCTCAGTGCGCTGCCCGGAGCACGGGTTCCCTGCACTGGTTCCCGCCGCTCTGGTTTTTTGCCACGCCCCCCACAATGGCGCCGGGCCAGTCGCTCTCTGGTGCGGGACAGGTGTGGCTGAGAGTCCAGTCTCGTTCGCCTGCTGACCTCAGCACACTTTCGTGGGCTTGAGAGGCCCCGTGCTGCCCTGTCCGGAGCACAAGTTCCCAGAGCAGTTTTCGAGCTGCTCTGAGTTTCGCCACACCCCCCACAATGGCGCCCGTCCGGTCGCTCTCTGGCGCGGGGCAGCTGTGGCTGAGAGACACTCACCGCCGGTCAGCGCCGTTCTCCGCCACTCCCCTGCCCTGCCGCTGTCTCAGGATCCTCCGTGGGGGCTCCCTGGGCGCCAGCTGCCACCGTGTGTCCATAGAATTGAGCCTCCATGGCGCTGCAACTCCCGGGATAGTAGAAGGTGCGCGCATGCGGTCTGCTCCTTCTTTCCTTCTTCTTTGTTGGAAGTCACCCGTCACTGGTGCCGGGGGTCCCAGATTGCGCTTCAGAACTTTTCTGGGTTTCGGGGAGGCATCTCCCCCCCTCCTGCGCTTTCCGGGTCGCTATATTCCCGTGTTCCAATGGTAACTTTTAGAGAGAGTTTGGCTGCCTGCTTCTTACTCATCCGCCATCTATTTAATTTCTTTTTTCTTTTTTCTGTTCAGTTTTTCTGTGCAGTTCTGGCTGGCCTTGAACTCACTATGTAGCCCAGGCTGGCCTCAAACTCTCGGTGACCCTCCTGCCTCAGCCTCCTGAGGATTACAGGCGCATGCCACGAAGCTCAGGTTGTTGATCGTGACTTTTTGAGCTATAAACTCTGAGTGGCTGAGAACTCAGCCTCTGCTAGTGTTTCCCAAGCCAAAAATTTCTCCAATTGATATTAGCACAAACCTTCCTATTTAATGACCTAAGAGACACTAATAGTATAACTGACTTGCATTTTTTCCCTTTTCCATACTATCCTTTCCCCTTTTACACATCCTAATTCCTTTTTCCTTTTGAACAATTTCTTCCCATTTCATAGTATCTATTGTACATTTTAGACTCTATTTACTCTTTCAATTTCTCACACAAGGGAGACAATACTCACATGTTTTTACACATGTGAGTCTATCTTATTTCACTTATGAGTATGGTCTCAAGTTGCATTCATTTACCTATAAAAGTCCCAAGTTTATCCTTCTTTATGGCTAAGTAGTACTCCATTGTATAAAAATACAACATCTTTTTAAAACATTCCTCAGTTGATGGGCATTTAGATTGTTTCCAATATTTAGCTATTATAAATTGTTTTGCTATAAACATGGGTACACATATATCACTGTGGTAGGATGTTTTTAATTCTTCTGGGAAGATACCCAGAAGGGGAATAGCTGGGTTGAATGGGTCCCCTAATCCCAGTCTTTTGAGGAATATCCTCGCTGATTTCCACAGTAGTTGTACCAGTCTACATGCCCACCAACAGTGGAGAAGGGTTCCTATTTCCCCACTGCTCTGCCAGCATTTGTTCTTGGTTGCTTTCTTGATGATAGCCATTCTTTCTGGGGTGAGATGGAATCTCAGTGTTGTTTTAATTTGCACTTCTCAAATGACAAGTAATATTGAACATTTTTTATATTTATTCACCATTTGTATTTCTTCATCTGAGAAGTGTGTATTCATCTCAGATGCCCATTTTTGGATTGCATCTTTGAATTTGGGGATCTGATTTTTTTCAATTCTTTATATGTTCTAGTATAAGTCCTTTGTCTGAGGGAGAACTGGCTATAATTTATTCCCACTGTGTGGGTTGCCTTTTCACTTTGTTGGTGATTTCTTTTACTGTGCAGAATTTTTTTAGTAAGATGAGATCCCTTTTTTGATTGAAGTATTTCCCATGCAGTATGGGTTTTGTTCATGAACTCTCTACCTACACCTATGTCTTCAAGATTTCTACCTACTGTCTCTTCCAGTAGATTTAGTGTTTCTGTTTTAATATTTAGATCCTTGATCCATTTTGACTTTACTTTAGTATGTGGTGAGAAACATGGGTCTAGTTTTAGTATCTGGCATTTGGAGAGCCAGTTTTTCCAGCACCATATATTAAAGAGGATATCTTTCTTCCAGTGAAAATGTTTGAACCTTTTGTCAAAGATAAGGTGGCTGATGAAAAATCAATTCAGCAGCTGCTAGATGACTCAAAGATAAACAACTTAAGAATAATTGGAATAAATGAAAAAGCAGGAGATAGCATCAATGACATTAAAACCTCATTCAAAGACATTATTACGGAGAACTTCCCTGGAAGAGAAAAAGAATTTGACCCCAACATAAAGGAAGCTTTTAGAACACCAACTAGACATGACCAAAAAAAAACATCAGCCAGACATATCATAGTCAAGATCCCAGAAATTCAACAGAAGGGCAGAATCTTAAAAGCTGTTAGGGAGAAGAGACAAATCACCTATAAAGGAAAACCCATCAGAATCACAGCTGACTGTTCAGCACAAACCCTCAAGTCAAGAAGAGCTTGGAGGGCCGGTGAGATGGCTCAATGGCGTAAGCGCCTGCCTTGCAAGCACGACGGCCCGAGTTTGACCCCGGAAACCACATACAAAAAAGGGGGCTGGTGATATCGCTCAGTGGCACGGGTGCCTGTTGGCACACGAGGTCCTGAGGTCGACCGCCAGGTACCCACACACACACACACAAAAAAAAACATCTTGGAATGACGTATTTCAAGCTCTAAAGGAAAATAATTTTCAACCCAGATTGATGTACCCCGCAAAACTATCTTTCAAAATTGATGGAGAAATAAAATACTTCCATGACAAAGAACATCTGAGAAAATTTATGACCACCAAACCAGCACTCCAAAATGTTCTGAAGGACATTCTAGAAAGAGATAGGAACCCCAACAGAAGGGATCCACCAGGCAGGGCAGATAATTAAATAGTGGGAAAGGGGAAAAACAAGGAGTAGGAACCAACAAAAGGAAAATATCATGACAAGTATAAGTCAATACATATCAGTTTTAACCATCAATGTTAATGGTCTCAATTCACCAATCAAAAGGCACAGACTGGCAAAATGGAACAAGAAGCAAGATCCAACAATATGCTGTATACAAGAAACACATTTAATTCAGAAAGAAATTCATAGACTGAAAGTCAAAGGATGGAAAACAATACTCCATGCAACAAGAACACAGAAAAAAGCAGGGGTAGCTATTCTTTTTGCAGACAAAGTGAACTTCAAGCCAAGAAGGATTCAGAGAGATAAAGATGGTCATTACATCCTTGTAAAGGGAACAATCCAAGAGGAAGAGATAATGATCATAAATATATATGCGTCAAATACCAGTGCACCCAGCTATATAAAACAAATACTAAAGGACATGAAAAATCAAATAAGCACTAATACAATTATATTGGCAGATCTCAATACTCCACTGTCACAAAAAGACAGATCAACTAGACAGAAAATCAGTAATGAAATAATAGAACTGAACCAAACTTTTTTTTAAAGAGAAGAAAAAAACAAAACAAATCAAAAGAAGAACAAATTTTCAAAACAACATAATAGGAGAGTAACAATGGTTAATACATTACGTATTACTATCTTCAAGTTAGTTATTCAGGATACCAGACATTAGCATTCAGTTGTCCAAACATTATTGGCACAAACCTTACTCTTCAATGAACTAAGTAAAATTCGTAGTGTATCTATCTTAACCATCTTATATATATATACAATTTTTTTCCCTTTCCCTTCTTTCTTTTCCATATTCCAGTCTCTCTTTCCTTTTGACCAGTTTCTTTTTGATTCACCATGTCTATTGTACTTTTTGGATCTTATTTACTCTTTCAGTTTCTCATACTAGAGAGACAATACGATGCTTACACATGTGCTTCTGGTTTATTTCACTTATGAGTATTTTCTCGAGTTGCATCCATTTACCTATAAAAGTCTCCAGTTTATCCTTCTTTATGGCTGAATAGTACTCCATTGTATAAAAAAACCACATCTTTCTTATCCATTCCTCAGTTGATGGGCATTTGGGTTGTTTCCAAGATTTGGCTATTACAAATTGTGCTGCTATAAACATGGGTGCACATATATCGCTGTGGTACGATGTTTTTAATTCTTCTGGAAAGATGCCCAGAAGGGGAATAGCTGGGTCAAATGGGACCTCCAACCCTAGTTTTTTGAGGAATCTCCACACTGACTTCCACAGTGGCTGTACCAGTCGACACTCCCACCAAAAGTGAAGAAGGGTTCCTTTTTCCCCACAGCCCCTCCAGCATTTGTTATTAGTTGATTTCTTCATAGTAGCCATTCTTTCTGGGGTGAGATGGTATCTCAGTGTTGTTTTAATTTGCATCTCTCGAATGACTAGTGATGTTGCACATTTTTTTGTATATTTATTTGCCATTAGTATTTCTTCATCTGAGAAATGTATATTCATCTCAGATGCCCATTTTTGGAGTGGGTCTTTAAATTTGGGAGGTCTGATTTTTTTGAGTTCTTTATATGTTCTCGATAGTAATCCTTTGTCTGACGAACAGCTGGCAAACATTTTTTCCCACATTGTGGGTTGTCTCTTCACTCTGTTGGTGGTTTCTCTTGCTGTGCAAAAGCTTTTTAATAAGATGAGATCCCAGTTATTGATTCTTTGGGATAGTTCCCGTGCGGTTGAGTTTTTATTCATAAAGTCTTTGCCTACACCAATGTCTCCAAGGGTTTTACCTATCCTACCTTCCAGCAGATTTAATGTTTCTGTTTTAATATTTAGATCTCTGATCCATTTTGAATTTAGTTTAGTGCATGGTGAAAGATATGGGTCTAGTTTTAATCTTCGGCATGTGTAGAGGCAGTTTTTCCAGCACCATTTATTAAAGAGGCTATCTTTCTTCCAGCGAATGTCAAACTTTTGAACAAATGGACTTAGTAGATGTCTACAGAGTGTTCCACCCCACAACATCAGAATACACATTCTTCTCACCTGCACATGGGATGTTCTCCAAAATAGACCACATACTAGCTCATAAAACCTGCTTAAGTAAATGCAAAGGAATTGAAATTATCCCATGCATATTATCAGACCATAGTGCAATGAAATTGGAAATCAATGGCAAAAGAAATCACAAAAACTCCCTAAACACACGGAAATTAAACAGCACCCTCCTGAACAACCAATGGGTCACAGATGAAATTAAAGAAGAAATTAGACACTTTCTACAACTGAATGATAATGACAGTACAACATACCGGAATTTATGGGATACAATGAAAGCAGTCCTAAGAGGGGAATTTATAGCATTAAATACTTATATTAGGAAAACAGAGCAAGCACAAATAAACAACCTAATTGTGAACCTCAAACTTCTAGAAAAAGAAGAGCAGGTTAAGGCAAAAGCCCATACAAGGGAGGAAATTATAAAGATCAGAGCAGAAATTAATGTATTGGAGACTAAAAAAACAACACAAAGAATCAATGAAGCAAAAAGTTGGTTCTTTGAAAGAATAAATAAGATTCACAAACCCTTATCCAACCTTATTAAAAAAAGAAAAGAAAAGACTCAAATCCATGCAATTGAAAATGAAAAGGGTGATATCACGACGGACCCTGCAGAAATCCAGAAGATCATCTATACCTACTTTGAAAATTTATATTCTACTAAGATGGAAAATGCAGAAGAAATGGACAGATTCCTAGATTCATATGAACTACCAAAGTTGAATCAAGAAGATTTAAAAATCCTAAATAAACCAATATCAACCAATGAAATTGAAGATGTAATTAAAAACCTCCCAACAAAGAAAAGCCCAGGCCCTGATGGATTCACTGCTGAATTCTACAAGAAATTCAGAGAAGACCTAACACCACTACTTCTCAAACTTTTTAATGAAATTGAAAGGGAAGCAATACTCCCAAATTCATTCCTGGAAGCAAGCATTACCCTGATACCAAAACCAGAGAAGGACCAAACTAAGAAAGAGAACTACAGGCCAATCTCCCTAATGAACATAGATGCAAAAATCCTTAATAAGATACTGGCAAACAGAATCCAACAAATCATCAAGAAGATTATACACCATGACCAAGTTGGATTCATCCCAGGGATGCAGGGATGGTTCAACATACGTAAATCAATAAATGTAATACACCATATTAACAGAACCAAAGACAAAAATCACACGATCATCTCAATAGATGCAGAAAAAGCTTCTGACAAAGTCCAGCACCCATTCATGATAAAAACCCTACAGAAAATTGGAAAAGAGCGTCTTTATCTCAACCTGGTAAAAGCTATCTATGACAAACCAACAGCCAATATTATACTAAATGGCCAAAAACTGAAAGCCTTCAATCTAAAATCAGGAACAAGACAAGGATGTCCACTGTCCCCACTCTTATTCAACATAGTTCTGGAAACTTTAGCCAGAGCAATTAGACAAGAGAAAGAAATAAAAGGAATAATGATTGGAAAGGAAGAAGTTAAATTATCATTATTCGCAGATGACATGATACTCTACACAGAAGACCCCAAAAACTACACTAAAAAATTGCTAGATTTAATAAGCAAATTCAGTAGTGTAGCTGGATACAAAGTCAATACTCAAAAGTCAATAGCCTTCCTGTACACAAATAACAAACTTACGGAAAGAGAAATTAGGGAAACAATACCTTTCACAATAACATCCACAAAAATGAAATACCTAGGAATCAACCTCACAAAGGATGTAAAAGACCTATACACGGAAAACTACAGTACTCTGAAAAAGGAGATTGAAGAGGATATCAGAAAATGGAAAGATATCCCTTGCTTCTGGACAGGAAGAACCAATATAGTGAAAATGGCCATACTTCCAAAATTGTTATACAGATTTAATGCAATTCCAATCAAAATTCCAACAGCATATCTCACAGAATTAGAGAAAACAATCCTAAAATTCATTTGGAATCAGAAGAGACCTACAATAGCAAAGGCAATTCTGGGCAACAAAGGCAAGGCAGGGGGCATCACAATCCCTGACTTGAAATTATACTATAAAGCTACTGTGATAAAAACAGTGTGGTACTGGCAAAAAAAACAGACTTGAAGATCAATGGAACAGATTAGAAGATGCTGAAACAACCCCAGACATACTAAGCCACCTTATCTTTGACAAAGGTGCCAAACACATTCGCTGGAAGAAAGATAGCCTCTTTAATAAATGGTGCTGGAAAAACTGGCTCTACACATGCCGAAGATTAAAACTAGACCCATATCTTTCACCATGCACTAAACTAAAATCAAAATGGATCAGAGATCTAAATATTAAAACAGAAACATTAAATCTGCTGGAAGGTAGGATAGGTAAAACCCTTGGAGACATTGGTGTAGGCAAAGACTTTACGAATAAAAACTCAACCGCACAGGAACTATCCCAAAGAATCAATAACTGGGATCTCATCTTATTAAAAAGCTTTTGCACAGCAAGAGAAACCACCAACAGAGTGAAGAGACAACCCACAATGTGGGAAAAAATGTTTGCCAGCTGTTCGTCAGACAAAGGATTACTATCGAGAACATATAAAGAACTCAAAAAAATCAGACCTCCCAAATTTAAAGACCAACTCCAAAAATGGGCATCTGAGATGAATATACATTTCTCAGATGAAGAAATACTAATGGCAAATAAATATACAAAAAAATGTGCAACATCACTAGTCATTCGAGAGATGCAAATTAAAACAACACTGAGATACCATCTCACCCCAGAAAGAATGGCTACTATAAAGAAATCAACTAATAACAAATGCTGGAGGGGCTGTGGGGAAAAAGGAACCCTTCTTCACTGTTGGTGGGAGTGTCGACTGGTACAGCCACTGTGGAAGTCAGTGTGGAGATTCCTCAGAAAACTAGGGTTGGAGGTCCCATTTGACCCAGCTATTCCCCTTCTGGGCATCTTCCCAGAAGAATTAAAAACATCGTACCACAGCGATATATGTGCACCCATGTTTATAGCAGCACAATTTGTAATAGCCAAATCTTGGAAACAACCCAAATGCCCATCAACTGAGGAATGGATAAGAAAGATGTGGTTTTTTTATACAATGGAGTACTATTCAGCCATAAAGAAGGATAAACTGGAGACTTTTATAGGTAAATGGATGCAACTCGAGAAAATACACATAAGTGAAATAAACCAGACGCCCATGTGTAAGCATCGTATTGTCTCTCTAGTATGAGAAACTGAAAGAGTAAATAAGATCCAAAAAGTACAATAGACATGGTGAATCAAAAAGAAACTGGTCAAAAGGAAAGAGAGACTGGAATATGGAAAAGAAAGAAGGGAAAGGGAAAAAATTGTATATATATATAAGATGGTTAAGATAGATACACTACGAATTTTACTTAGTTCATTGAAGAGTAAGGTTTGTGCCAATAATGTTTGGACAACTGAATGCTAATGTCTGGTATCCTGAATAACTAACTTAAAGACAGTAATACGTAATGTATTAACCATTGTTACCCTCCTATTATGTTGTTTTGAAAATTTGTTCTTCTTTTGATTTGTTTTGTTTTTTCTTCTCTTTAAAATAAAAAAAAAAAGAAACTGGTCAATAGGAGAGAGAGACTGGAATAGGGAAAAGAAAGAAGGGAAAGGGGAAAAATTGTATATATATATAAGATGTTTAAGATAGATACACTACCAATTTTACTTAGTTCATTGAAGAGTAAGTTTTGAGCCAATAATGTTTGGACAGTTGAATGCTAATGTCTGGTACCCTGAATAACTAACTTAAAGATAATAATACGTAATGCATTGACCATTATTACCCTCATATTATGTTGTTTTGAAAATTTGTTCTTTTTTTGATTTGTTTTGTTTTTTCTTCTCTTTAAAAAAAAAGAGTCAAAAAAAAAGATAAGGTGGCTGAGTGTGTTTGTAGTTGTGTCTGCATCTTCAAATCTGTTCCACTGGTCCTCAGGTCTTTTTTTTTGCCAGTACCATGCTGACTTTATCACAGTAGCTTTGTAGTATAATTTCAAGTCAAGGATTGTGATATCTCCTACCTTGCCTTTGTTACCCAGTATTGCCTTTGCTATTCTAGATCTCTTCTGGTTCCAGATGAATTTTAGGAATATTTTCTGTAGTTCTGTGAGGTATAGTAATGGTGTTATGATCAGGATTGCATTAAATCTGTGTAACAATTTTGTGTGTATGACCATTTTCACTATGTCAGTTCTTCCTATCCATGAGCAAGGGATATCTTTCCATTTTCTGATATCTTTTTAATCCCCTTTTTCAGAGTACTATAATTTTCAATATATAGATCATTACTTCCTTTGTTATATTGATTCCTAAGTATTTCATTTTTTTGGATGCTATTTGGAAGGGAGTGGTTTCCCTAATTTCTCTCTCAGTGAGTTCATTGTTTGTGCACAGGAATGCTATTAATATTTGAGTGTTGACTTTGTATCCAGCTATGCTACTGAATTTGGTTATTAAATCTAGAATTTGGTGGAACTTTTGGGGTCTTCTATGTAGAGTATCATGTCATCTGCCAATAATGATAATTTAACTTCTTTTCCTATCCTTTTTCCTTTTATTTCTCTCTCTTGTCTAATTGCTCTGGCTAGAGTTTCCAGAATTATATTGAATAGGAGTGGTGATAGTGGACATCCTTGTCTTGTTCCTGATTTTAGAGTGAAAGCTTTCAATTTTTGTCCATTTATTATGATGTTGGCTGTAGGTTTGTCATAGATGGCTTTTATCAGACTGAGATAAAAACCATCTGTTCTGATTTTCTGTAGCGTTTTTATCATGAATGATTGTTGGACTTTGTCAAAAGCTTTTTCTGCATCTATTAAGATGATCACGTGATTTTTGTCTTTGGCTCTGTTGATATGGTGTATTACATTTATTGATTTGCATATGGTGAACCATCCCTGCATTTCTGGGATGAATCCCACTTGGTCATGATGTATAATCTTCTTGATGATTTGCTGAATCTCTCTGCTAGTATCTTATTGAGGATTTTTGTATCTATGTTCATTAGGGATTTTGGCCTGTAGTTCTCTCTTTTGGTTAGGTCTTTCTCTGGTTTTGGTATCAGGGTAATACTTACCTCCAGGAATAAGTTAGGGAGTATTGTTTCCCTTTCAATTGCATTAAAGAGCTTGAGGAGTATTGGTATTAAATCTGCTTTAAATTTATTGTACAATTCATCAGTGAGTCCATCAGGACCTGGGTTTTTCTTTCTTGGCAAGTTTTTAATTACATTTTCAATTTCATTGACTGATATTGAGTTATTCAGAAATTTTATATTTTTTGATTCAGCTGTGCTAATTCATACATATCTAGGAACCCATGAATGTGTTCTGTGTTTTCCACCCTATGAGTAAAGATTTTCAAAGTAAGTATTGATGATCTTCTGAATTTCCACAAAATCTGTAATGATGTAACCCTTTTTATTCCTCATTGCATGAATTTGAGTCTTTTGTTTCCTTTTTCTGATAAGGTTGGCTAAGGGTTTATCAATTTTACTTATTTGTTCAAAGAACCAACTCTTTGATTCATTAATTCTTTGTATTGTTTTCTTATTCTCAATTGTGTTAATTTCTGCTCTGATCTTTATAATTTTCTCCCTTCTATGGGCTTTGGGCTTGACTTGCTTTTCTTTTTCTAGAAGCTTGAGGCACAACATTAGGTTGTTTATTGGTGCTCATTCTGTTTTCCTCATTTGAGAATTCATGTTGTAAATTTCCCTCTTAGGACTGCTTTCATTGTGTCTCACAGGTCCTGGTATGTTGTATCTGCATTTTCATTTAACTGTAGATATTGCTTAATATCTTCTTTAATTTCATCTGTGACCCATTGTTTTTTCAGGAGGGTATTATTTAATTTCTGTGTGTTTATGGAGCTTTTGTGGTTTCTTTTGCCATTAATTTCCAATTTCACTGTCCTATGGTCAGATAATATACATGGGATAATTTCAATTCCTTTGCATTTACTTAAGCATGTTCTATGAGCTAGTATATGGTCTATTTTAGAGAACATCCCATGTGCAGCTGAGAAGAATGTGTTGTTGAGAGGAACACTCTATAGACATCTAATAAGTCCATTTGTTCACAGCTTGGCTCAGTTCTGATATTTCTTTGCTGACTTTTTGTCTGGTTGAGCAATCTATTTGTTACTAGGTATTAAGGTCCCCCATACACAATAGTGTTATTGCTCATTTGATTTTCCATGTCTATTAATATTTGTCTTATATAGTTGGGTGCTCCTGTATTTGGTGCTAATGTATTTATGATTGTTATATCCTCCTCTTGAAGTTTTCCCCTAACAAGTATGTAGTGACCTTCTTTATCTCTTTTGATCATTCTTGGTTTGAAGTTCACATTCCCTGGAAACAGAATAGCTGCCCCTGTTGTTTTCTGGGTTCCTGTTGTATGGACTATTGTTTTCCATCCTTTGACTCTCAGTCTATGAATTTCTTTTTGAGTTAAGGTGTTTCTTGTATATGGCATATTGTTGGATTTTGTTTCTTTTTTTTTTTTTTGTGGGTACCAGAGGTCGACCTCAGGACCTCACGCACCAGCAGGTGCCTGTGCCACTGAGCGATATCACTGGCCCTTTATTCATATGTAGGTTCCGGGAGTCCAACTCAGGCCCTTGCACTTGCCAGGCAGGCGCTTATGCCGCTGAGCCATCTCACCAACCCCTGGATTTTGTTTCTTGATCCATTTTGCCAGTCCATTTCTTTTGATTGGTGAATTGAGACCATTTCCATTGATGGTTATAACTGATATGTATTGGCTTACCTTTGTCATGTTATTTTCCTGCTGTTGGTTCCTTACTTTTCCCCTCTGTTTAACTGCTTGCCCTGCTTGGTGGTTTCTTTCTGCTGTTGATCTTGGAATTGTGGTCGTTTTTATCTCTGTCTAGAATCTTTCAGTACCCTTTGTAGTGTTGGTTTGGCAGTCATGAATTTCCTCAGTTGTTCTTTGTCATGGAAGTATTTTATTTCTCCATTAATTTTGAAAGATAGTTTTGCAGGATACATCAATCTGGGTTGGAAGTTGTTTTCTTTTAGGACTTGAAATACTTCATTCCAAGCTCTTCCTGACTTGAGGGTTTGTGCTGAGAAGTCTGCTGTGATTCTGATGGGCTTTCCTTTACAGGTGATCTGTTTCTTTTCTCTAACAGCTTTTAATATTCTGTTCTTGTGCTGAATATCTGGGATCTTGATTATTATATGTCTGGGTGTAGATTAATTTTAGTTATGCCTAATTGGAGTTCTATATGCCTCATTTATCTGTATGTTAGATTCTCTTCTCATGCTTGGGAAATTTTCTGCTATTACTTCTGCAAAGAGTTGTTTTATGTCATTTGTGTTGACTCCTGCTTTTTCATTGACACCAATTAGTCTTATATTATTTTTCTTTGCATCATCTTGCAGCTATTGAATTGTTATTTCTTGAACCTTTGTTATTTTCAAGAGATCTTTCCTTTCATGATCACTAGCCTCGATCCTGTCTTCAAGGTCTGAAAATCTGTCTTCAGTTTCATTCAAATAGTTTTGCCAGCTTTCAATGGAATCTTTAATTTCCTGGATATCCATTTGAATCCTTTTCATGCATTCTATTTCTTTCCTATATTGATCATTCATGGTTTCCATCCTTTTCCTATCATCATCTATTTTTTAAATCTATCTCTACTGTAGATTTGCTGAGCAATTCCCTTATAAATGTTGACATTTCTTTTTCTACCTGAGAGATTATTTCTGATCTGATTACCTCTATAGCCCCATGGATTTGTTTACTTACTTTGGTTGCTATTATTTCAGAAATGTCAGGTGTGTGTCTTCCATCTTCCTCTATCTCATTGTCTCCTGGACTTGTTCTGGGTGGGCTGGAGGCCTGAGATTGCATTTTGCTTCTGTGTCTTGTCATTTTCTATTCCAAAAATTTTTTTATTTTGTTTTCTGTGATGACCCTTGTAAGTTTTTGTAGTAGGCAGCTATATCACTAGTATTAAGGCCTCTCTAGAAAAAGTCTGTTCTTCAGGATATTTTCTGCATGTAGGAGGTTCTTGGTTTGTGTTTGTCCCAAGATCCTACCTTCCCAATTAAGAGTGAGATGTTGGTACCTGTTTGGCTCAGTCCCCAGTCCTTTGGTGTTGGGCTGTTGTGAGGTTATTACCCAAGAACTTCCCAGTATTGTTACAGAAGTGAGAACTGATTACAACAGATATGACATCCTAGCTAAAGTAGCATAATTAGCAATAAGAACAGCATCAAGCACAGTTTAGAAACTGACAAACTGGTAACTATTAATTTTGGACCTTAAACCATAGGAGCAAAATCTACAGTTATATAACAGAACCAATTGTAAATTAGGAGCTTGTATGCAAAGTGTTTCCCCTTGACAGAGTTGTTCTACCCTGTGGTGGGGAAATTTAAGAAGGATAGTGGATAAAACAAAGATAACTGAAAAGGAAGTAAAAGAAGGCTGGAGGAAAAAGGATGATTGTGCAAGCTTTGGGAAACTAGAGAAGAGGGCAGAAGAGAAAGAATGAAGGAGTAAGCAAGGGATTATCTGGACTTTGTCTCTGTGTTTAGGAGATGGGATTCATTTTCTGTGTCTGGATTCCTCTCCAGCCATTTAGAAAAGGAAGAAAAGAAAAAAGGAAAAGGAATAGAAAGATAAAAACAAAAAGAAAAGAAAAGAAAAGAAATGTGGTGGCACCACCCACCTGATTCTATTCTGTGTGTCTTTGTCCCCAAGCACAAGCTGGTTCACCTAACTTACCACCTATTGGTTCATATTGTTAATGTTGCTTCAGACTTTTCCTCCCCACTAGTCCCATCTGTTCATCACGTATGCCTTAGTCGGGGTCCTATTCTGTGATTTGTGTTCTCCTGATGGCCTGGTCCCTTTGTTGTGGGGAGGAGGAGCCAGGCACCTGAATTCCTCCTGCAGGCCAGTTGCTGGGTCCATGATGCATGGAGGAGGAGTGGGGCACCTAAATTCCTCCTGTGGGTTGGTTGCCAGGACTGTGATGCAGGGGGGAGGAGCTAGCCTGAAAAATATTTTTTAAAAGAAAGTTTTCTATTGTTTTGGACACGTTCCTCTTTTCCATATTCTAGGAATACAGATCACAGCTCAAGCCAATATGTGGCTCTCCTCATGCTCGAAGTCTAAGGTGGCAGTGCACCCCCAGAATGGTGCTGGATGCAGACATCCACATACAGTGGGGACAGGGTGCCAATGTGACCTTCCAATTCTGTGTAACTCAGGCTGAATCTGGCCTCTGGTCACATGAGACAGGTCCACGTTCACCAACTCCAGGCCCTCAGCAGGACTCCCTCAGGCTGCTCTTCAACAACCATCTCCCATGGCTGTCCTTCCCTCATCCAATCTGGGAACTTGACAGTGGCACATGGCTTGGAGCCAAGGGGCTGCTCTGGGTCTCATGTTCAAACACTGAACCCTTCCCTGTAACTGCATCCCTGGCAGCTCTTGTTCCACAATTGTGGTGGTAGGCACTGGACCAAGGTCACTCACCAACTGTTTACTGTGGAAGACCACTCTGGGAGCAGTATCCCATATTTTCCTTGCAGGTTCCAACTGCTACTGGATCTCTCAGCCCCCGTGCAGTTCTTTCTTCTTTGTGGAATGTTCTACAGTTGTCCCTGAATAGTATTGTTTGGGTTGGAATCTTCAAAGCAGAATTCAGACATGGTCACCACATTGGTAATCCATCCCTCATGTCTCTTTCCTTTTATGACAGATTCTCATCCTCTCTGTTTCTTGTTCATATTCTCTGAGTCTCCCTAACATTACTCCTCCTCTACTTAGCCATGTTGAATCTTCCAGATCCTTCCTTCTCAGTGGATCTTTCCTCAGCTTCTATGATGTGACTTCTCCTCCAATCAGCCACGTGGAATCCCCTATTCCAGACTTCTGCCTTTTCCAAGATCAGGTCTGTTGTTTGGCTGGCACTTCTGCTGTCCCATGCAGAGGGGAAACAATGCAGAGCCAGCTGCAAGTTGGTGGTGCCTGAGCCAAGGCATGGAATCCACAGTTCTGGAGTTGGTTGGAGACCAGCCTACAGGTTTGAACATTTCACTGGGGTGGTGGGTCCAAGCATCCCACCACAGCAAGAAATCTAAACTAGGTATTTTTCTTCCTCTCTTTCAAAGGACATTTCCTGGCAGTGGCTGCATCTTCCTCCCTAATTTCAGCTCCCCAGTGGTCATCTCCATGATGATCCTATATTCCACCAGCTTGCCTTGTCTTTCCCTCTTCACTTGTGTTTTGCCAGCACCAGGGATGGTTAAAGCTTCCTGCTAAGGCTAAACTCTGTGTTGCTGTTCTATCCTGTTTGGCTCTTCAATTCTTCTATAACCTGTATTGCCAATTTCATATATTGAATTTTTTCATTCTTTTAAATATTCAGTGTAGTCTATTTTTTTCTCTGATTTGTACCACTGCCTACAATGTCTTGATGATGATTGGTATTTCCAAAATCAGGTTAAATAGTTTGTGTGTGGTGCTGGGCAAAAACCCAGGGCTTTGTAAATGCTAGGCAAGCAGTCTACTACTGAACTACATCCCCAGGAAATCATGTTAGATTTTGAGTGCAGTGTTTGGGTGAGGAACTCCTCTCACATGGTATTTTAGTAACTTTCTCATTGCTGGGACAAAATACATGACAAGTTAAAAGAGGAAAGGTTTATTTTAGCTCACAGTTTATAGAGGTTTCATTCTATAGTCAGCTGTCTCCAAGGCAAGGCAGCATGGCAGAGGGGCATCACAGAGGAGAAACAGTCCATACCAATAAAGGCAGGAGGCAGGAAGCAGCAAGCTTCCCTTTCCCTTTTTATTCTATTCAGGCTGCAACCCTATTGGTTAGTGCCACTCACACCCAGGGTGGGTCTTCTGTCTTTAGTAAATCCATTCACATGTACCCATGACCATGCTAATTCAGTCAGTTGACTGATCCAGTTATTATGCACCCATAATCCATATCATACATCCATGATCCAGCCACTCCCAAAAGCCCCACCTGGGAGTGCATGAGGCTTTGGGGGACATTTTAGATATAAACCATAACACATGGGTTAGTCCTGACCTCAGTTTCACTTTCATAAGAACTATGTCTTACAGACCAGAATATATTCCTGGAACCAAATTAATATTGATGGTGTTTGGGCCGGGGATATAGCTCAGGTGCCTGCCTGACAAGCACGAGGTCCTGAGTTTGATTCCCAGTTCCAAAAAAAAATAATAATAATATTGATGGTGTTCTTTAAAATATCAGTTTAGCAAGCTATTGAAATACAAGGATGGTCTCTCTGTAGCAGACAGTTATTGAAAAGGGTGGCTCTGTTACTGAAGATCATTAAAGGGCATCATTATGGGATTTTTTTTTTCTTTTCAACTGTTTTATTAGTACATGTCTGTGGTACATGCTGCCATTAGAGATACACAAATACTTGGTGACATAGTTTGAGATTGGGTCCAGCTGTGTCTATAGCAAATTGTACTCCTGTACTTCCTTTTGTCTTATACCACTTTTGGTTAGACTTTTGTCACTTGTAACCAAGACAGTACTGGTTGTAGCACTCTCTTACTTTTTAAATTTTACTTCAGGGACATATTTATGCCAACAGGCCAGTGTAGTTTAAGCATGTTTATGCTAGGTAAAGTTAGGAATTTATGAAGATATGGTTATGGCAAATCATAACTCTCAGCCTTTTTACTGACCTCTCTATCATGGCATGTAAATTTCTGGAAGATAATAGTTATATTACAAAGATTAGACTTATTTGAGTTGCCTGGATTAGATCTTGCGGACACTTCTCTTTTTCTTCTCTTGCATCCTCTGGAGATTTTCCTTGAAGATTTGAGCTCCTTGAAAATAGTCCATGGCTTGGACTCAGAAGTCACATAGGGCAACTTTTTAAGAATCAAGGTTATAAAGAGCACAGCAATGATTGAGTAAGGAGAGAAAGCTGTGGCCATACTACTGTGTCTAGAGTAATCCTGTCCAGAGTCTCTGAGGTCACATTCTTTAAGTTTTGAGGGGGCAGTAATAGTAATGTGTAAAGAACATGGGTTTTGGAATTACATAGGCCTCTTTCCAGTTCTACTTCTTCCACTTCCTTGTTGGATGACCCTAAAAACTATTTAACTTTTCTGAGCCTCAGTTTCTCCAACCATAAAATGAAAAATGTGCCCTCCAAAGTTGTTTGTGGTGTGTAAATAAGATATAAATGCCTATGGTCAAGGTGAATGCAATAGCTTTCTAACAAATATCCCTGATACAACAAATATTCATTCCTCACACAGTAGCCACTAAGTAAAATATTAACCTTATTGACGTATAATTTATGAACAATAAGCAATTCAATTCAATAGTATTACTTTATTTTATGGTACGATTTGACAGTATCGTTTGATGAGTTTTGGCAGATGTATACATATATGAAGAAAACCTGGCATACAACACATGTGTAATAAGTATTTGTTTCTTCTGCCAACCCCTATCTTAACTTCTTCAACATGATAAAGGCAACATATGAAAAACTCACGACTAACATCATACTCAATGAAAGACTGAAAGCTTTTTCCTTAAGATCAGTAACAAAACAAGGATATTCATTTTTACCACTTCTAATCAACAACATCAGAAGTTCTAGCCAGATCAGTTGGCAAGAAAAGAAATAAAACCCATTCAAATCAGAAAGGAAGGAGTAAAGGAAAAGAAATAAAACCCATTCAAATCAGAAAGGAAGGAGTAAATGTACCTCTGGCCACAGATGACATGATCTTAAATACTAATAAACTAATAAAACACTAAAGGTTCTAGAAAAATCTGTTAGAGCTAATAAATAAATTCAACAAAGTTGCAGGATACAAAATTAACACACAGAAATCAGTTGCATTCTATAACAATAAAGAATCCAAGTACTGAACAATAAAAAAAGGAAATTAAGAAACAATTCTACTTACAATGGTATCAAAAAGAATAAAATACTTAAGAATAAATTTAACCACAGAAGTGTATTAGTGACGCTTCCCACAGTGCCAGTTATTGGAGACTCCTGCAGTGAGTTCCAATTTCCTGCCTTGGTTACGGCTGGTGGTGAGAAAGGAAAGAAAGAGCAAGAGACAAAGTAGGGGGGTGCATAGCAGGGATCTGAGACCACCAGTTACTTTCTAGGAACAAAAGGCCCAGAATCCTCAGCTAGCTACCATTTTATTAGCTTGTGCGGGGGAGAGGATAGGGTGCTTTTCCTGGAACAGTGTAGAGGTAGTGGTAGAATGGGAAAGTTTAACATCATAAAGGAAACAAGCCAAGATCCATCCCCACACCTGGGTGCTAATCTCATTGACTGAGAGGAAGGTGATTCCTGCATTCCAAAACTGGCCCACAAGTCATGCAGGTCAAGGAGAGCCTATGTCAATTTACAGTTTGTGTTCCCCAACAGAAGTGAAAGTTTGCACAGTGAAAAATACAAAACACCACTGGGACAAAATGAGAGAAAACATGAACAAATTGAAAGTCATGCTAACTTAATATTAAGATGACAACAATACCCATAGCTAGCATTAGGCTCAATGCAATGTCTGTCAAAATCCCTAAAGGTTTTTTTTTGGCAGAAATAGAAAAACTCATTCTAAAATTCATGAGATCTCAAGGAATCCCAACTAACTAAAACATTCTTAAAAAAGAATGACAAATTTGGAGAACTCACACTTCTTGATCTCAAAACTTACTCCTAAAGCAAGTAAAAAGATAAAATTAGAGCAGAAAATTAATAAAATTAAAAACAGGAAATTAACAAAACACAAAGCTGATCTTTTGGAAACCCACATATGTGACAAAAAGACATGTATTCAAAATATACCAAGAACTTAAATTCAACAATAAGAAAATGAGTAACTCAAGAAATGGGCAAAAGAGGAAGGTAGAAGGGAGACTGAAATGATCAGGATATGATATTATATGTATCAATTCTCCAAAATGAATATAGTTATTATGTATCATAAAAATATACCAATAAAAAAAGAAATGGGCAAAAGTTCTTAATAATATATATAGATGGCAAATAAGCAGATGGAAAGATGATCAACATCATATATCATTAATAATTGCAAACTTAAGTGACAGTAAGATATCAGTACACACTTATTAGAATGATTAAAGTTTTAAAAATTGACAATATTCAATGCTGGAAATGATGTCAAGCTACGTGAACATTTATTTTTGGTGAGAATATAAAATGGTACAGTCACTTTAGAAAAGAGTTTGACAGTTTCCTACAAAGCTAAATATAGTCTTACCTGATATTGTAATTGCACGCTCAAATATTTACCCAACTGACATAAAAATCTACACCAACACAAAAACCTGCATACATGTTTATAGAAACATTATTCGTAATAACCAAAAGCTGGAAGCAACTAAGATGTCCTTCAACAGAAGAATGGCTAAACAAAATTTAGTACATCCACACAATGAAATATTAGTGCTAAAAAGAAATGAGCTATCAGGTAATGGAGGAAACTTAATGCATATTGTTTAGTGAAAGAAGTCAGTCAAAAGGGCTCCAATCAGTACCAGCCTATTCCAATTGTCTTTGTTACTTTTTGTGTTGCTGAGACAAAATACCCCAACGCCCACAAATAAAAAGAGGAAAGGTTTATTTCAGCTCACAGTTTGTAGAGATTTCATTCCGTAGACTGCTGGCTACAAGGCAGGGTGGCATGGCACAGGACCATAGCAGAGGCAAAACAGTTCTTGGTGGGCAGAAAGCAGCAATGTAGCAGCTGAAGCAGCAGCAGCAAGTCTTCTTTCTGTCCCTTATATTCTATCCAGGCTACCCACCTTTTGGGCAGGTAGCACTCACAACCAGGGTGGGTTACCCTTGATCCCAGCATTTTATACCCTAGATCCAGCCACCTCCAAAAAGCCCCATCTATGACCACATGAGGCTTTGGGGGTACATCTAGATACAAGCCATAACACCAATGGTTCCGGAAAAAGCAAAACTGCAGATATAATGATTAGTTGTTGCCAGTGACTCAGAGGGTGAGAAGATAGAAAGGGGATTTTTAGGTCAGTAAAATATCTGCATGATAATGTAAAGGTAGAAACATAACAATAGACATTTGTCAAAATCCACAGAACCTTACAACACAAAGACTCATGTAGGAGATTAGGGATCCCAGGAAGGAATGCAGATTGTGACAAGAGAATCTAAGTGTATCACAAATAGATGAAACAGTTTCACAGAAAGGAGTAGGGGAATAGGTCCTGACTTAAGTAACTTTGGAAATACGTGGAATCTGTAAGACTAACAAAAAGAAGTTTTCATAAGCACTGTAACCTAGTTGATAAAGTCTTTTTCCCATGGAGGTATGTTTACAATTCTGATACCACCATGTCTCTATACTGAATTTGAGCAATTGACTAAATAGGTAGCAGATGGTGCGAACTAGTTTCTCAATGTTGACACAGGAATTTATAGATAAGCAAGAGGAGGCTAAAATTATACATGTGGTAATATATTAGAATTGGAGACAGTATAAATTCATGTTGAACTTAATATAGATACAGATGATTAAGTATAAAAGTGCTTATAGACATGTGTTTATACACAGGTTAATATGCACACATAGACTTCTGGGAAGATGGCAGAGCAGTAAGCAACAACAAATCAACCTCTCCAAGATTTGGAATCCAGACACTGGAAAATAACAACTTGGGGAAGAAAAGGCAGGAGGGAAGTGGATCCCTGGGAACCAGGAAAGATCTGAAGGGAAAATTGGAGTCCACAGAAAAAGTAAACAGACAGAGCTTAATGCAAAAAAAGGAGGGGGCAAACTGTACTTTCTCCCCAGTACCTGGCACATGGCATGAGAGAGGAGGATGAAATCTATAAAGACATGGTGAGGGCAGGTGACCCAGGGCCCTCCAGGGAGAAATGCACCAATGGAACAAAGAAGTGGATGCTATACACTACAATAGCTGGTGAGTGACTCCAGTCCAACCAACTGCCATGTCCCCTGGAAAAGGTGCTTGACTGGATGCTGTTTTAGGGAGGGGACAGCTGAACTTGGGACTCACAGCAGCAATGGGTTGGCTTCATTTCAGGTCTCCCAGTGTTGAAATCCCACAGTGACTGGGTAAGGGACAACCACAGGAAATGTCCAGGGTCAGGAAGACATGGTCAGACCAGCAAGAGACACCCAGAGTGTTGTAGGCTGAACAACTCAGGCCCCAACCCCATGACCAGAGGCCAACATCACCCTGAACTACTGTGGAATTGAAAGTATCAGAATCCTCTCCCCACTCTAATTCTCTGCAGGTTGTCTAGGATTATCCAGCACTCTGTCCTAATCCTACTGCAGGCTACTTGGGATCATCCAGCATGGATCTGGGCTTTGACTACCTCCTTTCTCTACCAGGGACAGCAAAGTCATGTCCTACACTACCACAAAAGTGTAGACCCCAGAAAATAATCACAGGCTTGAAATCACAGAGAAATTTATGTTTTCTTTTTTTCCTTTGCTTTTTTTGTTGTTTGTTTCTTGGCTTGTTTGCTTTTTGATTGTGTTTTTTTAATGCATGTGAACATTGTTTTTAGGTTTTTTGTTTTGTTTTGTTCTTGATTTTCTTTTTTCCTTTCTCTCCTGCCTTCTTCATCAGTTTCCTGAGGCTTGGATAATCTTCTTTGGCCTATCAACCTTGCTTTTAATCTCTTTCTCTTCTTTTATTTCTCTATTTTTTTTCTCTTATCTCTTAAATTTTCTCTCCTTCAGGTAAAATTACTCTATTGAGTGGATATTTACTGTATATACTTTTTTGATTTTTCTTAGATTTTGTTATATAACTATAAATCTTGTACCTGTGATTAAAGGTACAAATTATTAGTTATCATAGTGCATCATGTTCTAGTCTGTGCTTGATGGTATTATTACTGATTGTACTACTTTAGCCAAGATGACATAGTTGTTGTGATCAACTGATCCTCTTTTTATGTCAATACCTAGATTGTCTGGGGGTCATAAACAATGCTATATTCTAGTACCAAAGAACTGGCTGCTAGGCCAAATAGGCAGCAACCTTTCATTCCTAATAAATTGAAGATGCAGAATCTTGGGACAGACTCAAGAGCTAAAACCCAGCTATGTCTAGAAGACATCTCTGAAAAGTAGTCATTTCCTAAAGAGGTCTTGATACTAGTAATAAAGCTACCTACCATAAGCAACTTACAAGCCTTAATACAGAAAACAGACAAACAAAAAAAAATTGAAAATGAGAAAACATAGAAGCAAGATTCAACCCATAATCCCCAACTCACCCAAGGCTAATCCAGGGGGTATTGAGTTGGAAGAAATCAAAAACCTCCTAGAGAAATTTTATGAAATGGTAGCAGTGGAAGATCAATAAGCTCCTTGACAAAAATGAAACAGAGATAATTAAAGAGAATATGACCATAATGAAGGAAATGGTTAGTGAATCTAGAGTAGATAGAGATTAAAAAAAAAATAGAGGAGCTTAGGAAAGACATGGAAACCATGAATGCCCAACATAGAAAAGAACTGGATTTCATAAAACAGACTCAAATAGAAATCCAGGAGATTAAAAATTCTACTGAAAGTTTACACAGCAGAGCCAACCAGTGTGATGATAGAATATCAGACCTAAAAGACAGTTTTGTAGTTAGAGATCATCAAATAAAAGACTTCTTAAAAATACCAAGGAACCACAAAAAATCAATCCAACAGTTGCTAGATGATGCAAAGACTAATATAAGATTAATTGTAATCAACAAAGAATCAGAAGATAGCACAAAGAGCATAAAAAACCTGTTCACAGAAGTCATAGCAGAAAACTTTCCAAGCATGGAAAAAGAATTTGAGATACAGATAAGCGAGGAATATAGAATGCTAAATAATCATTATGAGAAAAACTACACCAAAGCATATAATAGTCAGGATTCCAGAAATTCAACACAAGAACAGAATGTTAAAACCTGTTAGAGAGGGGGCCGGTGAGATGGCTCAGTGGCATAAGTGCCTGCCTGGCAAGTGCGAGGGCCTGAGTTCAACTCCCAGAACCCACATACGAAAAAAGGGCTGGTGATATCGCTCAGTGGCATGGGCGCCTGCTGGTGTGAGGTCCTGAAGTCGACCCCCGGTACCCACAAAAAAAAAAAAACCTGTTAGAGAAAGAAACAAATCACCTATAAAGGAAAGCCCATCAGAATCACAGCAGACTTCTCAACTCAAACCCTTAAGTCAAGGAGAGCTTGGAGTAAAATATTTCAAGCCCTAAAAGAAAACAACCCCCAACCCAGATTGATGGACCAAATTTGGCAGCATGGCAGGATGAAAATCAACACTCAAAAATCAATAGCATTCCTATACATGAAAAAAAAAAAAAAACTCACTGAGAGAGAAATTAGGAAAACAACATCTTTCACAGTAACATCAAGAAAAATGAAACAGGAATCAATCTAACAAAGGAAGTAAATGAGATATACATTGAAAATTACAGTACTCTGGAAAAGGATATCAAAGGAGATATCAGAAAATGGAAACATATATACCCTGTTCTTGGATAGGCAGAACTAATATAGTGAAGATGGCCATACTTCCAAAACTGTTACATACATTTAATGCAATCCCAATCAAAATACCAATAGCATGGCTGGTGAGATGGCTCAGTGGCATAAGCGCCTGCCTGGCAAGCGCGAGGGCCCAAGTTCAACTCCTGGAACCCACATATGAAAAAAGGGCCGGTGATATCACTCAGTGGCACGGGCGCCTGCTGGCACACAAGGTCCTGAGGTCGACCCCTGGTACCCACAAAAAAAAAATACTGATAGCATATCTTACAGAACTAGAGAAAACACTTCTAAAATTCATATGGGAACAGAAGAGACCTAGAGGAGGAAAAGCAATTCTGGGCAACAAGGACAAGGCAAGGGGCATCAAAATCCCTGGTTTGAAGTTATACTACAAAGCTACCATGATAAAAAAAAAAAGCATGGTATTGGCAAAAATAAATAAATAAATAAATATTCAGCCCCAAGAATCAATGGAACAGAATAGAAGATGCAGAACAACTCAAAGCACACTCAGCTACCTTATCTTTGACAAGGGGTCAAACGTCTTGACTGGAAGAAAGATAGCCCTTTTAATAAATGGTGCTGGAGCCGGATGTGGTGGTGCACACCTATAATCCCAGCACTCAGGAGGCTGAGGCAGGAGGATTGCTGTGAGTTTGAGGCAAGCCTGGGCTACAAAGTGAGTTCAAAGCCAGCCTGAACTGCATAGTAAGACCCTGTCTCAAAAAGACAAAAAAAAAAAAAAATGGTGCTGGGAAAACTGGATTTCCACATGCTGAAAATCGAACCTAGATGCATATCTCTTAGCATGAACTAAACTAAAATCAAAATGGATCAAAGATCTAAATATAAAAACAGAAACAATCTGTTAGAAGATAGAATAGGTAAAAATCTAGAAGGTATAGGTGTATGAAAAGATTTTATGAACAAAACCCCAATCACACAGGAAATATTACAAAGAATTCACAACTGGGATCACATGAAATTAAAAAGCCTTTGCACAGCAAAAGAAACCACCAACAGAGTGAAGAGACTACTCACAGAATAGGAAAAACATTTTACCAGCTATTCCTCAAGGGATTGACATCTAGAGTATATAAAGAACTAAAAAAAAAAAAAAGACCCCCCAAAGTTAAAGGCACAATCCAAACATAGCCATCTGCAATGAATAGACATTTCTCAGATAAGGAAGTATAAACAGTAAATGAATACATGAAAAAATGCTCAACATCACTGGTTATTTGAGAAATGCAAAGTAAAACAACACTGAGATTCCATCTCCAGAAGGAATGGCTATCATCAAGAAATCAACCAATAACAGATGCTGGCAAGGCTGCAAGGAAAAAGAAACCCTTCTCCATTGCTGATGGGAGTGTAAACTGGTACAACCACTATGGAAACCAGTATGGATAATCCTCAAAAAACTAAAACTAGAGGTTCCATTTGACCCAGCTGTTCCCTTTCTAGGTATCTTCCCTAAAGAGTTAAAAGCATCATACCACAGTGATACATGCATACCTGTGTTTATAGCAGCACAATTTATAATAGCTAAATCTTTGAAACAGCCCATATGCCCATCAAAAGATGAATGAATAAAGAAAATGTGGTATTATATACAGTGGAGTACTACTCTGCCATAAAGAATGGTAAACTTGCATTATTTGTAAGAAAGTGGATGCACCTCAAGATCATAATCTTAGGTGAAATAAACGGGATGCACAAGTTTGAATGTCATATTGCCTCTCTTGTATGAGAAACTTGGGTAAATAAGGAGCATAATAAAGAATAGATATTGAGAAGTAGGAAGAACAATTTCAAATGGGATGGGGAACAAGGGAGGGGGAGAGGAAAGTGAAAAAAGAGAATGGAAGGAAGAAATGGAAATGAATCATTTGTGAATGATGAGGGGAAGAAAGGTTGAAGAGGGATGGCAAAAAAGAATTAAGATATATTATGTACAGGTACAAATTCTCTATGATGAATGGGATCAATATGTATGACAAATATATATTAATAAAAATGAAGATTAGGGCTGGTGAGATGGCTCAGCGGCATAAGCGCCTGCCTTGCAAGCATGAGGGCCCGAGTTCGACTCCCGGATCCCACATACAAAAAAGGGGCCAGTGATATCGCTCAGTGGCACTTGGTGCGCGAGGTCCTGAGGTCAACCCCCCGGTACCCACACAAAAAAAATGAAGATTAAAAAAATATGCACACATATATTTATTTGCCCTGTCAGCTGAGAAGCCCAGAAGCATCAGCATCCCAGGAGAAAAATCACACCTAGCATCCAGATCTTGGTTTCTAATATCATTGTTCAATAAAAGGAATGAGAGATCATTGGAGAAATTGCTGATTCTAGGACTGGGACAAGAAACATACAAGATGAGCCTGGCATCTTGTAGTGCCAGAAAGTAAGGTAGTGCTAGTACTGCACACACACACACACACACACACACACACACACACACACACACACAGAGATGGGGTTGTGTCAAAGGTACTCAGGAGCCAATTGAAAGAGCTCCCAATGGCCAAAGCTAGAACGAACTGAGCAACAAAAGCAATGAAGATGGTATCAGATTATAATGCAAAGTATAAAATGAATACCCATGTGTCCATACTGATAGAAATAACTGAATAAATTAATAAATGGAGAAGAAAAAAATCTGGGTAAGAGAATTTAAAATAATTTTGGTAGATACTCTGCCCTCAAGGACAAGAAGGAAAATGCTACGTTTCTTAGGTGTGAGCTATGCATAATGATTCCCTTCCAAAGAGTACCGAGCATAAAGGAGAAAAAAAGAGTAGCTTTACAGTAATAAAATCTTACCACACCTCAGCAAGGTCAACATGAACAGATATCAATATAAATCATGTTGATTATATGCATCCTTGATATGATGTCATGAAAAATGGCACTTTAACTCTTGCTCTTCCTCCCAATAGTCCATAATCTCAGTCTTATATTATCTCTTGTGTGAAAAAAACATAGAATTCCAATAGGAGGAACCCTATAAAATGCCTAGCTAGTACTCCCAAATTGTAAAACATCTGAGAAACTACCATAGCCAAGAGGAGCCTCAGTAGTATGACAATTATATGACATATTGTATCTGAGTCCTTATCTGAAAGAGAAAAGTATATTACATTAAAACTAAGGAAATCTGAAGAAATTATGAACTTCAATTAAAGATAATGTTTCTGCACTTGTTCATTAATTGCAACAAATGTATCATACTCATATAATACCTTAATGATAAGGTAAACTGGACATAGGATATATAGGAACTCTCTGTAATACCTTCTCAATTTTTCTGTAAATCTAAAACTGTTCTGAAAAACAAAGACTATCTTAAAATATTTGATTAACCAAAAAGTGAGTGTCCATCTCATCATGGTTGTTATTTGCATTTCTTTGATTAAAGTTGACATAAAGCAGGGCCGGTGAGATGGCTCAGCGGCTTAAGTGCCTGCCTGGCAAGCACGAGGGCCCGAGTTCGACTCCCGGAACCCACATACGAAAAAGGGGCCGGTGATATCGCTCAGCGGCACGGGCGCCTGCTGGCGCGCAAGGTCCTGAGGTCGACCCCCCGGTACCCACAAAAAAAAAAAAAAAGTTGACATTAAGCAGCTTTTTATAGGTTTACTGTCCATGCACATATTTCTTTAGTGATTTTTCCATTTGTGTGTTTTGTCCACTTCTCCATTGGAGTATTTATATTTTTGCTAATAGGTTGTAAAATGAAAGAAATTAACTTTCATCTATCATATGTGCTGTTTCCCAATTTGTCGTTTGTCTCTCAATTTTTTTTATGACATTTTCTTTCATATAGAAATTTTCCATTTTTATGTAGTCAAATCTGTCAATCTTCCCTTTATGGTTTATGCATTTCACATCATGCTTAAAAAGGGCTCCATTACCCTAAGACTATAAAAACGTTCACTCATATCTCCTCTGACTGGTTTTATTGATTCATTTTTCACATTTTATATTGTTATACCAAAAATGTGTATGGTATAGGAAGTGAGACATTAATACAACTTTTTAAAATGTTTCTAAAAATTTAGCTAGTTGTACCAATCGTGTTTATTGAATGTTTCCTTTCTCCAGTAAGTTGCAATGACTTTTTCATAACACAATAAATTCCACAGGTAGAAGTTTATTTCTGGGTTCCCTATTCTGATTTTAGTGAGCCATTACTCTATTCATAGGATAATACTACAGTATTTTAATTATTGTAATTTTGTAATAAATTTTAGTATTTGGGAGGGTACATCATCTTTTATTAGTTTTATTTCTCAAAATTTCTTTGCTGTTCTTTTATTCTTCCAGATAAAATATAGACTTCTGTAAACTTCCAAATATAAATACAACCCACAAAACTCTTAGAATTTTTATTAAGAATGTCTTTAGGGCCGGTGAGATGGCTCAGCAGCTTAAGCGCCTGCCCAGCAAGTGCAAGGGCCCGAGTTCGATTCCTGGAACCCACATACGAAAAAGGGGCCGGTGATATAGCTCAGCGGCATGGGCACCTCCTGGCGCACGAGGTCTTGAGGTCGACACCCCGGTACCCACAAAAAAAAAGAATGTCTTTAACTAATAGACTAATTATGAGAGAATGGGTAGCTTTTACAATACTGAGTCAACCTATCTAAGAACAAGGTGTATTTTTCCATATAATAAAGGAATGCAGGGATGCAGATGTAGCTCAGTGGTAGAGTGCTTGCCTAGCATACACAAGACCTTGGATTCAATCCCCAGCACCAGAAAAAGGAAGACTTATTTTATGCACCTAAGTAAAATTTTATGCTTTTCCTCACATGAGTCTTGCATTTTTTTGGTTAAATTTATATTCCTAGGCATTTATATTTTTCTTCTTGAGTCTTGCCCTTTTTCTGTTAAATTTATATAGTTATGTAATCTGTGCTTGGTATTGCTACTGGCAATAGAATGCTTTCTCATCATTATATTTTATGATTTTTTATTATTGGCATATACGAGACCACTGAGGGAGAGATAAATAAGTTTGTATAAATATGTATGCCTGCATTCATACACATACATACACACACTCCATTGAAACATAAAACTTCAGGAGTTAGGGGCTCCTTTGTTCCCAAGCTCTTCTTGCTTTCTCCCTTGAGCATATTTCTTCTACTGAAGGCAATTATCTCAAATAGGAAGAAAACAATTAGCAATCCCGAGTACCAGTACACTGGCTAAGAGAAAGGGCCCTGAGGTCAGACTGCCTGGAAACAAATTCAAACTATACCACTTCCCAATGTGTATCATTGTACAAGTAACTTGACAGCTCTGTGCTATAGCTCCCTATATGTAAAATGGGGGGGGATTATACCAGCACTTACCTCACAGGATTGTTCCTAGGATTACATGAACTAATCCAGACAAAGCATTCAAAACAGTTATTTAGAATACTAAATACCATCTATTACTAAAATGACATTCAGCATCCCCTTCTCAATTCTCCATCATTCACACTTTATAACATCATTGCTTTTCTTTTTTCTTTAAATTGCTATATATAGGCTTTCATATATAATCAGTGTGCACTGTAACAGTTTATATTAAAAGCCAATTTCATCTAAAATCTTCCCAGGTTATATAGTACATTTGACATTTCTGCCCATATGAAAAGGGAAAACAAATGAATTTACAACTTTTGATTCTTTTGCATTTTGAAAGTGTTCGTGCACCTATCCTTTTAAACTGCTGTAAGTGCATCCAAATAAAATATTTTCAGAGCATATAGCTTAGGTTTTTAGATATACTTCACCATTCTATTACTACAAACACAATACTGACTAAAAAAAAAGAAGAAGCTAAGAAAGGGAAGAAATAAAATGTGTCTAATAAAATATTCAGTATAAAAAGAGGACTAGTGGAATTAAGGGCCTTCCCCCATTTTCACATTCTAAACACTCATTCCCTCAAGATGAATCATTAAAAAATGTTAATACACTGAGTCATATAACATAGTTTTTAAAGCATAGCAGTCTAAAACAACCAAGGCAAAAAAAGAAATCTAGCTCCTGCCAAATGTATGTCTTCCTCTATTTGATTTCTCTAGGCAGCCAGACAACCAGAATTACTAGCAGGGAGGGACAGGGATGCCTCTCTCAGAAGCCAGAGTTGACACAGCAATGATATGAGTCTACCTTGCAAAATTTCACGACCAGAAAGTTTTGAGGTCTTCTTTCATGACCAGAAAGTTTTGAGGTCTTCTTATTCTGTTTGCAGTGAATGGCAACAATCCTACTTAGACATTAGGCCAACAGCTACACACAAACTTGCTTGGCAGAAGCCAAGGAGCCAAGTTCAGAGGACTTCAAGCCTCCCTCCCTTTCTTGCTTCTTTCCTCAAAAAAACATTTATTGAGAACTTACTATATGCCAATTACTATATCAGGCACTGGGGATAAAGCAATGATCCTGTAAGAAATGGTCTCTGTTTTAACAGAGATTACATTTGAGTAGAAAAAGATAGGCAGTAACGAGTAAAACAAATAAACAAGAACACTTCAGATAGTGATTGGAGCAAAGAAGCCTATTCAAAAAAGAGATGTGACAAAGAGTGATTGAGAGTTTACTTTGTATAGTGTGGTCAAAGAAGGGCTATATTCCAGAGGTGATATTTGAATTCAAACAGTGCAAAGATGTAGAAGATGATTACCCAGTGAGTTCAAAGGTAGGAATGAGAAGGGTACATTGAAAAAACAGCCAATATGACTGAGATTCCTGGCACAGTGTTATTACAAGAGTTTATTTGTGTGGTCAGTAAAAATTCTGAATGTAGTCCATAGGGATTTGAGGGGGTTTCATATGTCACATGATATTCCTCTGTTCATACCACATATACTCTAGTGCAGGGATGGTGAACCTTTTACAGCTTTCAGTGATACAAACAACCCGTGCAGCACATGTGCCATAGGTTCACCACCACCGCCCTAGAGCCCTGATTCAAAAGCTGGTCCACAGAAATCACGCACTATTTAAATCTTTGTGTCTCATTTATTTAATTTAGCATTATGGTCTCAAATTCCACCCATTTTTCTACAAATGACATGATTTAATTCTTCTTTATTGACTGAATAATATTCCATTGTGTATACATACCACATTTTCTTTATTCATACATCTGCTCACAGGCATTTAGGCTGTTTCCAGAGCTTAACTACTATGAGTTGTGCTTCTAAACTATTATGAATTGTGCTATAAACACGGGTATGCATACATCATTGTAGAATGATGTATTTAATTCTTTTGGGAATATACCCAGGAGATGTATGAGAAACCTAAAATATAAATAAATAAGCGAGTAAAATAAAGGAGATATGTAGGAATCAAAAAGGCAGACTTTTTGGAGATTGGAAAAGGGAGTCAGGTAAAGGGGAAAGCTGGGGGAAAGGGAATACAGGGATCAAAAATGACCAAGATATATTATATGCATGTACCAATGCCACAAAACATACATCACTATTATGTATTGCACATATATACTAATTAAAAACAAAAACAAAACCTAAAAGCTAATCCAGATGTCCTGAATGACTACTATACTTCACCCATATCTCCCTGGCCTCAGTAATGAAAGATGCTGTTGCTGTGACCTCCCTGCACTACAGATCACCAATTCGCCAATCCCTTGGGAAGCTCCAGGCTGCCCTGCAAGATGCTCCTTTGTTGACAACACTGTTTATCAAGGTAGGGGATGCTGAACATTTAGGGAATAAGATTTGGCTCTCCCCCTTCCCCACCTACTCTAGCTAATCTTAATGTAAACTAGAGAAGCCATTGCTGGCCCCTTCCAGATATCTGAAACCATTACACAACCTTCCCAAGGGCCTCAGCCTCACCCACAGCAGCTGTTTCATGAGATTCTTTGGGCTTCTGTTGACCATAGTGCTACCTGCTCAGACTTCACTGCTATAAACTGTAAGTATAGTTTTTATTTATTTTCTATCTTCCCTCACTAGAATGTAAGCTTTGGGGAGAACAGGTTCATCTCTTATTGGCTGCTGTGTTTCCACTGCCTACCATATAGATGATACTTCATAAGTATCTGTTGAATGAATTAGAATTATAACTTCCTTTGTAGACTTGGTCTCTTGGATCTATTTCTGGATTCTATATTCTGTTCCATTGACCCATTTGCCTATTCTTATGGAAATACCACTTTCTCTTAATCATTATAGCTCTACAGTAAGTCCTATTGTTAGGCAGAGTGAACTCTTCCACTTGTTCTTCAAAAGTATCTACCATGCAGTTTAAGTGTGTGGAATCTGCCTTTTTACCAAGATGGCACTGAAGGTAGAGAAGGAAGCTCCTGCCCCTCCCAAAACTGAAGCCAAAGCAAAAGCTTTGAAGGCCAAGAGGGCCTTGCTGAAAGGCATCCATAGCCACAAAAAGATCTGCACATCACCCACCTTCTGCTGTCCAAGACGCTGCAGCTCCAGAGGCAGCCCAAATATCCTCTTAAGAATATTACCAGGAGAAACAAGCTTGCCCACCGTGCCATCATCAAGTTCCCCAGACCATGGAGTCAGCCATGAAGAAGACAGAGCACAACAACACACTTGTGTTCATTGTGGATGTCAAGGCCAACAAGCACCAGACCAAGCAAGCTGTGAAGAAGCTCTATGACATTGACGTGGCCAAGGTCAATACCCTAATCAGGCCTGAGGGAGAGAAGAAGGCATATGTTTGACTGCCTCTTGATTATGATGCTTTAGATATTGCCAGCAAAATTGGGGTCATCTAAACTGAGTCCAGCTCGATAATTCTAAATAAGCTTTTTTTTTTTCACCATTAAAAAAAGTGTGGAATCTGGAGCCAAATTTCCCGGATTTGAGTTCTGGTTTTGTTGATTACTGGTTGTATGAGCCTGGCCAAGTTATTTAAACTTTCTGTGCCTCAGTTTTCTCATATATAAGATTGGAACAAAATAGCACCTATTTTATAGAATTATTGTGAGAATTAAATAAGTGAATACAAGTAAGGTATGTAACACATGATTAGACTATGGCTTGGAATATACTAAGTGTACAGTAAATGTCATCTGCTAATCTTAGCTCTTTCCACTTTGATATACCTCTTAGAATGATTTTTATGTTCCACAAAAAAAATTTTTGTTGGAATTCTGACTGGAATTGTACTAAAGTTATATATTGATTTGGGAAAGTTGGACCGGCAGGAAGATGGTGGAGTTGTAAGCAGGCAGCGAGCCTCTCCAAAAGTCGCTGTCCCAACACTGGAATATAGTGGCTGGGGGAGGACAAGAAAGAGGGAAGTGGCTCCCCTGGACCCAGGAAGGTTCTGAAGCGCAGTTCAGGGCACACAGAGAGAGTGAAGAGAGCAACTTCAACAAAGAAGAAGGAGGTGGCCACTGGCACCTTCTCCCTGTGTCAGGAAGCACAGCATGACAGAAGAGGTTCAAATCTGCAGACACACTGACTGCCGGTGCCCCCGGGGGTCCCCGCAGAGGGACACGAGACAGCGGCTGTGCAGGGGACCAGAAGCTGTGAAGGACTGCTTTGGCTGGCAGTGCGTGCTGATGCTCAGCCATCCAGCGAAGGAGAGCAATTGGCCGGGAGCCATTGTGGGGGGGTAGCGGCTGAGCTCAGAACTCTGGGTGGCTGCGGCTCCATCCACGGCTCACAGCTGGGCTCAGGACGGTGGAAAGTGTGCTGATAGTGGCAAGCAAATTTGTCTAGTCTCCACCAGAGAGTGCAGGCTATTGCCCACTGCCCTGCCAAAGGGCTGCTGCTGGCTTGCTGGGACAGATCTGCATGGAACAGGACTCTGTCTCCACATGGCACCTGCCTACTGCAGTGACAAAACCTGGAAGTGAACTTTTTTCTTTTTTTTCCTCTCATTTGTTTTTTATTCTGATTAGGGTGGTTTTTTTTGTTTTGTTTGTTTGTTGTTGTTGTTTGTTTTTTCCTTCATTGTTTGACTTTCATTTTATATGAGTGTAAACAGAGTTTCTAACTTCTTTGTGGTTGTGGTTCTGTTCTGTTCTTCCTTTTATCCCTTCCTTCTCTTTTTCCTGCCAGTCTTCTGCAACAGTTTCCCAATGCTAGTGGGATCCCTCTTTGTCCTCCAGCCTTACATCTAAATCCTTCCTCTTCTTCCAATTCTCTATTTTATCCTTAACTCATTTTAAATTTAAACTCCTGAGGAGAAAGAAAAGATGGTGGATGTGTAAGAAGCAGGCAGTGAAACTCTCTAAAAGTTGCCATTGGACCATGGGAATATAGTGACAGGGAGAGTGCAGGAGGGAGGGAGTGGCTCCTCTGGACCCAGGAAAGTTCTGAAATGCAGTTCAGGACTCAGGGAGCCAGTGAAGGGTACTTTCAATGAAGAAGAAGGAGGAGACCATGGCGCCTTCTCCCTGTCCCAGGAACCGCGGTGCAACAGAAACTCAAATCTGTGGACACACAGTGACAGCCGGCACCCCTGGGAGCCCCTGTGGAGGATTGCGAGACAGGGGCAGTGCAGGGGAGCAGTGAAAGACTGTGCTGGCCAGTGGTGAGTAACTCTGAGACACAGCTGTCCCACGCCAGAGAGCGACTGGCTGCGTGCCATTGTGGGGGGTGTGGTAAAACTCAGAGTGGCGTGAAAACACAGCACTCGGGACTCAGCATGGCGCCGCAGCTCTCAGGCCTATGGAAAGTGCGCTGATGGCAGCAGGCAAATGAGACTGGTCTCCCCCTGAGAGTACACACTTCTGCTCACTGCCCCACCAAAGGGCTGCTCCTGGCTTGCTGGGACAGACCTGCATGGAACAGGACTCTGTCATCACATGGTGCCTGCCTACAGCAGAGTCAACACCTGGAACCTATTATTTTTCTTATTTTTTTTCTTCTCTCATTTGTTTTTTGTTCTGGTGAAGGGTTTTTTGTGTGGGGGGTTATTTTTGTTTATTTTGTGTTTTTTTGTTGTCTTTATCTTCGTTTTTGTTTCTGTTTATCTGTTTGCTCTTTCCTTCATTATTCTCTCTGGTTTTTATATGAGTCTAAACAGAGCCTCTAACCTCTTTGTGATTGTGGTTGTGATCTGTTCTTCCTTTTATTCCTTCCTTCTCTTTTTCCCACCAGTCCTCTGCACCAGTTTCCCAATGATAGTGGGATCCCTCTTGGTCCTCCAACCTTACATCTAATTCCTTCCTCTTCTCCCAGTACTCTATTTCCTCCTTAACTCATTTTAAATTTAAACTCCTGAGGGCAAAATTGACATATAAAGGACTTGTATACTGCATATAATTTTTCTGGTGTGTTTTAGATTTTGTTATATAACCACAACTCTACTTTATACAGTTAAAAGTGGAAAATAACTGGTTAGCTCAGTCTGTCATTTTCTAGGCTGTGTTTGATGCTATAGGTACCATTATAGCCAAAAGTGAAATAATTGTTCTAAACAGCTTTCCTTCCTGATATTCCATGATTGAGATTGACTAAGGGACACAGAAAATACAGTGGCACAGTACCAAAGAACCAAGGACTGGGCCAAACAGGTAGCAACTTCTCATATCCAACAAATTGAAGAGGTAGGATCTGGCAGCAAGCTCAAAACCCAGAAACAAGCTTCACTTGGAAGATACTGCAGAGAAGTAGTCATCTCCTAAGGATCTTGAACACTACCAATAAAGTAACCTACCATAGGTAATTTACAAACATCACCCCAGGAATTAAACTAAAGAAAGAAAAGAAAATGAGATGACACTTAAACAAGATGCAACCCCACACATCCAATTCACCAAAGGCAAACCTAGGGGGCAATGAGGTGGGACAATCCAAAAGCCACCCACCTGGCCTATCTGAAGTGGTAACAACAAAGCAACTGAATGAGGCTCTGGAAAAAATTAAATCAGAAATAATTTCACAGATAACTGTAGAGATAATGTCCACAATGAAGACCAAGCTTAAGGACACTATAGCTGATACAGACAAAAAAATAGATGAGCTTAAGAAAATTATAGAAACCATGAATGCTCAGCATAGGAAAGAAATGGAATCCATCAGGCAGATTCAAGCAGATATCCAGGAGAACAAAAATTCCATTGAAAGTATTTGTAGCAGATTAAGCCAATGTGAGGACAGGATCTCAGATATAGAAGACAGGCTTGCAATTAGTGATCATGAAAAGAAAGATTTCTTAAAAATAGCAAGGGACCATGAAAAATCAATCCAGCAGCTGCTAGATGACTCAAGGATAAATAACATAAGAATAATGGGAATAAATGAAAAAGCAGGAGATGGCATAAATGACATCAGGACACTGTTCACAGACATTATCACGGAGAATTTCCCTGGTAGAGAAAAAGAATTTGATCTTCATATAAATGAGGCTTCTAGAACTCCAACTAGACATGATCAAAAAAAAATACTTCAGCCAGAAATATCAAAGTCAAGATCCCAGAAATTCAACAGAAGAGCAAAATCTTAAAAGCTGTTAGGGACAAGAGACAAATCACCTATAAAGGAAAGCCCATCAGAATCACAGCTGACTTTTTTTTTTGTGGGTGCCAGGGGTCGACCTCAGGACCTCGTCCACCAGCAGGCGCACATGCTGCTGAGTGATATCACTGGCCCCTTTCACGTATGTGGGTTCCGGGAGTCAAACTCAGGCCGTCGCGCTTGCTGGGCAGGCGCTTAAGCCGCTGAGCCATCTCACCGGCCCTCACAGCTGACTTTTAAGCACAAACCCTCAAGTCAAGAAGAGCTTGGAATGATATATTTCAAGCTTTAAAGGAAAATAACTTTCAACCCAGATTGATGTACCCTGCAAAACTATCTTTCAAAATTGATGGAGAAATAAAATACTTTCATGACAAAGAACATCTGAGAAAATTTCTGACCACCAAACCAGCACTCCAAAATGTTCTGAAGGACATTGTAGAAAGAGATAACAAGGACTACAACTCCACGAACCCCAACAGAAGGAATCCACCAGGCAGGGCAGATAATTAAATAGAGGGAGAGGGGAGAAAAAAAAAGAGTGGGAACCAACAACAGGAAAATAGCATGATAAGCATAAGTCAATACATATCAGATTTAACCATCAATGTTAATGCTCTCAATTCACCAATCAAAAGGCACAGACTGGCAAAATGGATCAAGAAGCAAGATCCAACACTATGCCGTATACAAGAAACACATTTAATTCAGAAAGAAATTCATAGACTGAAAGTCAAAGGACGGAAAACAATACTCCATGCAACTGGAACCCAGAAAAAAGGGGTAGCTATTCTTTTTGCAGACAAAGTGAATTTCAAGCCAAGAATGATTCAGAGAGATAAAGAAGGTCACTACATCCTTGTAAAGGGAGCAAACCAAGAGGAAGAGATAACGATCATAAATATATATGCATCAAATACCAGTGCACCCAGCTCTATAAAACAAGTATTAAAGGACATGAAAAATCAAATAAGCACTAATACAATTATATTGGGGGATCTCAATACTCCACTGTCACAAAAAGACAGATCAACTAGACAAAAAATCAATAATGAAATAATAGAGCTGAACCAAACTTTTGAACAAACGGACTTAGTAGATGTCTACAGAGTGTTCCACCCCACATCAGAATACACATTCTTCTCAGCTGCACACAGGACATTCTCTAAAATAGACCACATACTAGCTCATAAAACATGCCTAAGTAAATGCAAAGGAACTGAAATTATCCCATGCATATTATCATACCATACTGCAAAGAAATTGGAAATCAATGGCAAAAGAAATCACAAAAACTCCCTAAACACTTGGAAATTAAACAGAAACCTGAGGACCTCAAGATGGCGGATGAGTAAGAAGCAGGCAGTGAAACTCTCTCTAAAAGTTACCATTGGAACATGGGAATATAGCGACCCGGAAAGCGCAGGAGGGGGGGAGATGCCTCCCCGAAACCCAGAGAAGTTCTGAAGCGCAATCTGGGACCCCCGGCACCAGTGACGGGTGACTTCCAACAAAGAAGAAGGAAAGAAGGAGCAGACCGCGCGTGTGCACCTTTTACTATCCCGGGAGTTGCAGCGCCGCGGAAGCTCAAATCTACGGACACACGGTGGCAGCTGGTGCCCAGGGAGCCCCCACAGAGGATCCTGAGACAGCGGCGGGGCAGGGGAGCGGCGGAGAACGGCGCTGACTGGCGGTGAGTGTCTCTCAGACACAGCTGCCCCGCGCCAGAGAGCGACGGGATGGGCGCCATTGTGGGGGGTGTGGCGAAACTCAGAGCGGCTCGGAAACTGCTCTGGGAACTTGTGCTCCGGACAGGGCAGCACAGGGCCTCTCAGGCCCATGAAAGTGTGTTGAGGTCAGCAGGCGAATGAGACTGGACTCTCAGCCACACCTGTCCCGCGCCAGAGAGTGACTGGCCCGGCGCCATTGTGGGGGGCGTGGCGAAAAACCAGAGCGGCGGGAACCAGTGCAGGGAACCCGCGCTCCAGACAGCGTGCTGAGCCTCTCAGGCCCAGGGATCGTGAAAGGGCGCTGAGAGCGGAGGCGAGCTAGACTGGTCTCTGCCTGAAAGTACGTGCCTCTGCTCACCGCCCGCCAGAGGGCGCTCCTGGCTTACTGGGACGGACCTGCACAGAACAGGACTCTCTCACCACAGGGTAACTGCCTACAGCAGAGTCAACACCTGGAACTGATTCTTTTTATTTTTTTTATTTTTATTTTTATTTTTATTTTTTATTATTATTTTTTTTTTCTCACTGATTCGTTTTTTGTTCTGGCGAAGGGTTTTTTTGTTTTTGTTTTGTTTTGTTTGGTTTTTTGGTGGGGTTTTATTTTTGATCTGTCTGTTTTATTGTTTTTATCTTCGTTTTTGTTTCTGTATGTGTATTTGCTCTTTCCTTCATTATTCTCTCTGGTTTTTTATATGAGTGTAAACAGCGCCTCTAACTTCTTTGTGATTGTGGTTGTGATCTGTTCTTCCTTTTATCCCTTCCTTCTCTTTCTACCACCTGTCCTCTGCACTAGTGTCCCAATTTTAGTGGGATCCCTCTTGGTCCTCTAACCTTACATCTAATTCCTTCCTCTTCTCCCAATACTCTATTTCCTCCTTAACTCATTTTAAATTTAAACTCCTCAGGGGAAAAATTGCCATACACAGGACTTGTATACTGCATATAATTTTTCTGGTGTGTTTTAGATTTTGTTATATAACCGCAACTCTATACAGCTAAAAGTGGTAAATAACTGGTTAGCTCAGTCTGTCATTTTCTAGGCTCTGTTTGATGCTTTAGTTAACATTATAGCCAAATGTGAAATAATTGTTCTAAACATCTTTCCTTCCTGATATTTCATGATTGAGATTGACTAAGGGACACAGAAAATACAGTGGCACACTACCAAAGAATCAAGGACTGGGCCAAACAGGTAGCAACTTCGCATACCCAACGAATTGAAGAGGTAGGATCTGGCAGAAAGCTCAAAACCTAAAAGCAAGCTCCACTTGGAAGATACTGCAGAAAAGTAGTCATCTTCTAAAGATCTTAAACACTAGCAATAAAGTAACCTACTATAGGTAATTTGCAAACATCACCCCAGGAATTAAAGAAAGAAAAAATGAGACGACACTTAAACAAGATGCAACCCCACACATCCAATTCACCAAAGGCAAACCTAGGGAGCAACGAGGTGGGACAATCCGAAAGCCACCCACCTGGCCTATCTGAAGTGGTAACAACAAAGCAACTGAATGAGGTTCTGGAAAAAATTAAAACAGAAATAATCTCACAGATAACTGCAGAGATAATGTCTACAATGAAGACCATGCTTAAGGACACTATAGCTGATACAGACAAAAAAATAGATGAACTTAAGAAAACTATAGAAACCATGAATGCTCAGCATAGGAAAGAAATGGAATCCATAAGGCAGATTCAAGCAGATATCCAAGAGATAAAAAATTCCATTGAAAGTATTTGTAGCAGAATAAGCCAATGCGAGGACAGGATCTCAGATATAGAAGACAGGCTTGCAATTAGTGATCATGAAATGGAAAAGTTCTTAAAAATAGCAAGGGACCATGAAAAATCAATTCAGCAGCTGCTAGATGACTCAAAGATAAACAACTTAAGAATAATTGGAATAAATGAAAAAGCAGGAGATAGCATCAACGACATTAAAACCTTGTTCAAAGACATAATCAGGGAGAACTTTCCTGGAAGAGAAAAGGAATTTGACACCCCTATAAGTGAAGCTTTTAGAACACCAACTAGACATGATCAAAAAAAAACTTCAGCCAGACATATTATAATCAAGATCCCAGAAATTCAACAGAAGGGCAGAATCTTAAAAGCTGTTAGGGAGAAGAGACAAATCACTTATGAAGGAAAACCCTTCAGAATCACAGCTGACTTTTCAGCACAAACCCTCAATTCAAGAAGAGCTTGGAATGATGTATTGCAAGCTCTAAAGGAAAATAATTTTCAGCCCAGATTGATGTACCCCGCAAAACTATCTTTCAAAATTGATGGAGAAATAAAATACTTTCATGACAAAGAACATCTGAGAAAATTTATGACCACCAAACCAGCACTCCAAAACGTTCTGAAGGACATTCTAGAAAGAGATAGGAACCCCAACAGAAGGAATCCACCAGGCAGGGCAAATAATTAAATAGCCAGAAAGCAGAAAAACAAAGAGTGGGAACCAACAACAGGAAAATATCATGACAAGTCAATACATATCAGTTTTAACCATCAATGTTAACGGTCTCAATTCACCAATCAAAAGGCACAGACTGGCAAAATGGATCAAGAAGCAAGATCCAACAATATGCTGTATACAAGAAACACATTTAATTCAGAAAGAAATTCATAGACTGAAAGTCAAAGGATGGAAAACAATACTCCATGCCACAGGAACCCAGAAAAAAGCAGGGGTAGCTATTCTTTTTGCAGACAAAGTGAACTTCAAGCCAAGAAGGATTCAGAGAGATAAAGACGGTCATTACATCCTGGTAAAGGGAACAATCCAAGAGGAAGAGATAACGATCATAAATATATATGCGTCAAATACCAATGCACCCAGCTATATAAAACAAGTACTAAAGGACATGAAAAATCAAATAAGCACTAATACAATTATATTGGGAGATCTCAATACTCCACTGTCACAAAAAGATAGATCAACTGGACAGAAAATCAATAATGAAATAGTAGAACTGAACCAAACTTTTGAACAAATGGACTTAGTAGATGTCTACAGAGTGTTCCATCCCACAACATCAGAATACACATTTTTCTCAGCTGCACATGGGACGTTCTCCAAAATAGACCACATACTAGCTCATAAAACCTGCTTAAGTAAATGCAAAGGAATTGAAATTATCCCATGCATATTATCAGACCATAGTGCAATGAAATTGGAAATCAATGGCAAAAGATCCCACAAAAACTCCCTAAACACATGGAAATTAAACAGCATCCTCCTGAACAACCAATGGGTCACAGATGAAATTAAAGAAGAAATTAGTCACTTTCTACAACTGAATGATAATGACAGTACAACATACCGGAACTTATGGGATACAATGAAAGCAGTCCTAAGAGGGAAATTTATAGCATTAAACACTTATATCAGGAAAATAGAGCAAGTGCAAATAAACAACTTAAGGGTGAACCTCAAGCTTCTAGAAAAAGAAGAGCAGGTTAAGCCAAAAGCCCGTACAAGGGAGGAAATTATAAAGATCAGAGCAGAAATTAACGTATTGGAGAATAAAAAAACAATACAAAGAATCAATGAAGCAAAAAGTTGGTTCTTTGAAAGAATAAATAACATTGACAAACCCTTATCCAACCTTATTAAAAAAAGAAAAGAAAAGACTCAAATCCATGCAATTGAAAATGAAAAGGGTGATATCACGACGGACCCTGCAGAAATCCAGAAGATCATCTATACCTATTTTGAAAATTTATATTCTACTAAGATGGAAAATGCAGAAGAAATGGACAGATTCCTAGATTCGTATGAATTACCAAAGCTAAATCAAGAAGATTTAAAAATCCTAAATAAACCAATATCAACCAATGAAATTGAAGATGTAATTAAAAAACTCCCAACAAAGAAAAGTCCAGGCCCTGATGGATTCACTGCCGAATTCTACAAGAAATTTAGAGAAGACCTAACGCCCCTACTTCTCAAACTTTTCAATGAAATTGAAAGGGAAGCAATACTCCCAAATTCATTCCTGGAAGCAAGCATTACCCTGATACCAAAACCAGAGAAGGACCCAACTAAGAAAGAGAACTACAGGCCAATCTCCCTAATGAACATAGAGGCAAAAATCCTTAATAAGATACTGGCAAACAGAATCCAACAAATCATCAAGAAGATTATACACCATGACCAAGTTGGATTCATCCCAGGGATGCAGGGATGGTTCAACATACGTAAATCAATAAATGTAATACACCATATTAACAGAACCAAAGACAAAAATCACATGATCATCTCAATAGATGCAGAAAAAGCTTTTGACAAAGTCCAGCACCTTTTCATGATAAAAACCCTACAGAAAATTGGAATAGAGGGTCTTTATCTCAATCTGATAAAAGCTATCTATGACAAACCAACAGCCAATATTATACTAAATGGCCAAAAACTGAAAGCCTTCCCTCTAAAATCAGGAACAAGACAAGGATGTCCACTGTCCCCACTCTTATTCAACATAGTTCTGGAAACTTTAGCCAGAGCGATTAGACAAGAGAAAGAAATAAAAGGAATAATGATTGGAAAGGAAGAATTTAAATTATCATTATTTGCAGATGACATGATACTCTACACAGAAGATCCCAAAAACTCCACTAAAAAACTGCTAGATTTAATAAGCAAATTCAGTAGTGTAGCTGGATACAAAGTCAATACTCAAAAGTCAATAGCCTTCCTGTACACAAATAACAAACTTACTGAAAGAGAAATTAGGGAAACAATACCTTTCACAATAACATCCAAAAAAATGAAATACCTGGGAATCAACCTCACGAAGGATGTAAAAGGCCTCTATACTGAAAACTACAGTACTATGAAAAAGGAGATTGAAGAGGATATCAGAAAATGGAAAGATATCCCTTGCTCGTGGATAGGAAGAACCAATATAGTGAAAATGGCCATACTTCCAAAATTGTTATACAGATTTAATGCAATTCCTATCAAAATTCCAACAGCATATCTCACAGAATTAGAGAAAACAATCCTAAAATTCATTTGGAATCAGAAGAGACCTAGAATAGCAAAGGCAATTCTGGGCAACAAAGGCAAGGCAGGGGGCATCACAATCCCCGACTTGAAATTATACTATAAAGCTACTGTGATAAAAACAGTGTGGTACTGGCAAAAAAACAGACCTGAAGATCAATGGAACAGATTAGAAGATGCTGAAACAACCCCAGACATACTAAGCCACCTTATCTTTGACAAAGGTGCCAAACACATTCGCTGGAAGAAAGATAGCCTCTTTAATAAATGGTGCTGGAAAAACTGGCTCTACACATGCCGAAGATTAAAACTAGATCCATATCTTTCACCATGCACTAAACTAAATTCAAAATGGATCAGAGATCTAAATATTAAAACAGAAACATTAAATCTGCTGGAAGGTAGGATAGGTAAAACCCTTGGAGACATTGGTGTAGGCAAAGACTTTATGAATAAAAACTCAACCGCACGGGAACTATCCCAAAGAATCAATAACTGGGATCTCATCTTATTAAAAAGCTTTTGCACAGCAAGAGAAACCACCAACAGAGTGAAGAGACAACCCACAATGTGGGAAAAAATGTTTGCCAGCTGTTCCTCAGACAAAGGATTACTATCGAGAACATATAAAGAACTCAAAAAAATCAGACCTCCCAAATTTAAAGACCCACTCCAAAAATGGGCATCTGAGATGAATACACATTTCTCAGATGAAGAAATACTAATGGCAAACAAATATACAAAAAAATGTGCAACATCACTAGTCATTCGAGAGATGCAAATTAAAACAACACTGAGATACCATCTCACCCCAGAAAGAATGGCTACTATTAAGAAATCAACTAATAACAAATGCTGGAGGGGCTGTGGGGAAAAAGGAACCCCTCTTCACTGTTGGTGGGAGTGTCGACTGGTACAGCCACTGTGGAAGTCAGTGTGGAGATTCCTCAGAAAACTAGGGTTGGAGGTCCCATTTGACCCAGCTATTCCCCTTCTGGGCATCTTCCCAGAAGAATTAAAAACATCGTACCACAGCGATATATGTGCACCCATGTTTATAGCAGCACAATTTGTAATAGCCAGATCTTGGAAACAACCCAAATGCCCATCAACTGAGGAATGGATAAGAAAGATGTGGTATTTTTATACAATGGAGTACTATTCAGCCATAAAGAAGGATAAACTGGAGACTTTTATAGGTAAATGGATGCAACTCGAGAAAATACTCATAAGTGAAATAAACCAGAAGCACATGTGTAAGCATCGTATTATCTCTCTAGTATGAGAAACTGAAGTAAATAAGATCCAAAATGTACAATAGACATGGTGTATCAAAAAGAAACTGGTCAAAAGGAAAGAGAGACTGGAATAGGGAAAAGAAAGAAGGGAAAGGGAAAAAAAATTGTATATATATATATATATATATAAGATGGTTAAGATAGATACACTACCATTTTTACTTAGTTCATTGAAGAGTAAGGTTTGTGCCAATAATGTTTGGACAATTGAATGCTAATGTCTGGTGTCCTGAATAACTAACTTAAAGATAGTAATACGTAATGTATTAACCATTGTTACCCTCCTATTATGTTGGTTTGAAAATTTGTTCTTCTTTTGATTTGTTTTGTTTTTTCTTCTCTTAAAAAAAAAAAAAAAAAAAAAAAAAAAACTAGGGTTGGAGGTCCCATTTGACCCAGCTATTCCCCTTCTGAGTATCTTCTCAGAAGAATTAAAAACATCATACCACAGTGATATATGTGCACCCATGTTTATAGCTGCACAATTTGTAATAGCTAGATCTTGGAAACAACCCAAATGCCCATCAACTGAGGAATGGATAAAAAAGATTTGGTATTTTTATACAATGGAGTACTATTCAGCCATAAAGAAGGATAAACTGGAGACTTTTATAGGTAAATGGATGCAACTCGAGAAAATACTCATAAGTGAAATAAACTGGACGCACATGTGTAAGCATTGTTTTGTCTCTCTAGTATCAGAAACTGAAAGAGTAAGTAAGATCCAAAATGTACAATAGACATGGTGAATCAAAAAGAAACTGGTCAAAAGGAAAGAGAGACTGGGATGGGGGAATAAGGAAAAGAAAGAAAGGAAAAGAAAAAAATCGTATTTATATATAAGATTGTTAAGATAGATACACTACTAATTTTACTTAGTTCATTGAAGAGTAAGGTTTGTGCCAGTAATGTTTGGACAATTGAATGCTAATATCTGGTACCCTGAATAACTAACTTAAAGATAACAATAGGTAATGTATTTATCATTGTTACCCTCCTATTATGTTGTTTTGAAATTTTGTTCTTTTTTGATTTGTTTTGCTTTGTTTTTTCTTCTTTTTAAAATAAATAAATAAATAAATAAATTTAAACTGCTGAGGGCAAAATTGACATATTAAGGACTTGTATACTGCATATAATTTTCTGGTTTGTTTTAGACTTTAGTATAAAACCACAAATCTAGTTTATATGGTTAAAAGTGGCAAATAACTGGTAAGCTCAGTCTGTCATTTTCTAGTCTGTGTTTGATGCTTTTGATACCACTATCGCCAAAAGTGACATAATTGTTCTGAACAGCTCTTCTTCCTGGTATTCCATAACTGATATTGATTAAGAGTCACAGAAAACACTGTGGCACAGTGCCAAAGAACCAAGGACAGGGCCAAATAGGCAGCAACTTCTCATGTCCAACAAATTGAAGAGGTAGGATCTTACGTGAGACTCAAAACCCAAAAATAAGTTACACCTGGAACATACCTTAGAGAAGTAGTCATCTACTACATGTTTTAAATACTAGCAATAAAGCCACCTACCATAGGCAATTTATAAACATCACCCCAGGAATTCAACTAAAAGAAAGGAAAATGAGAAGACACTTAAATAAGTTGCGACCCCACACACCCAGTTCACCAAAGGCAAACCCAGGGGGCAATGATGTGGGACAATCTGAAAGCCACCCCCCAACATCTCTGAAGTGGTAACAACAAAGCAATTGAATGAGGCTCTGGAAAAAATGAAATAATTTCTCAGATAACTGCAGAGATGATGTCCACAATGAAGACCATACTTAAGGACTTTAGAGCAGATACAGACATAAAAATAGATGAGCTCAGGAAAATTATGGAAGCCATGAATGCTCAGCATAGGAAAGAAATGAAATCCATAAGGCAGATTCAAGCAGATATCCAGGAGAACAAAAATTCCATTGAAAGTATTTTTAGCAGAGTAAGCCAATGTGAGGACAGGATCTCAGATAAAGTAGACAGGCTTGCAATTAGTGATCATGATTTGATCAGTTACAATATTGAATCTTTCTATCTATGAACAAGGCATATCTCTCCACACATTTGGATCTCTTTAGTGTTTTTCACTAAAGTTTTAATATTTTCTCCATAGAGATCCTGATACATTGCACAGAACTTTTGCATCTATGTTTCTATGAGACATTGGCCTGCAGTTTTATCCTTTTTTGTGATATTCTTGTCAATTTCAATATCAAGGTTATAAAGTCTCATAAAATAAATTTGGGGATTTTTTCTTATTTTTCTATTCCCTGGCCAAATTTTGTGTCAGATGAGATTTATCTGTGTCTTTGTTACTTTTCTTGTTGCTGAGACAAAATATCCAACACCTAAAGTTATAGGAGGAAAGATTTGTTGTAGCTCAGTTTGTAGAGGTTTCAGTTCATAGTTGGCTGGCTTCAAGGCAGGGTGACATGGCAGAGGCACATTGCAGAGCAGAAATGGTTCATGGCAGGCAGAAGGCATAAGACAAAAAGGAGTGAATTAGCAAAGCAGCAAGTGATATCAGCAGCCCTCTTTCTGTCCCTTATATTCTATCCAGGCCACATGCCCTTAGGGCATGTAGTGCTCACACTCAGGGAGGACTTTCCCATTATCCATACTCAGAACTATGCCAAACCAATCAGAGGACTAATTTAGCAATCACACACACTTGATATCAGCATCACACACTTAATCACAGCATCACACACTCTAGATCCAGACACCTCTGAATATCCCCACCTATGACCAGATGAGGCTTTGGAGGGACATTCTAGACACATGCCATAACAATCTGTTTCTTAAACACTAATAGAAATCACCTGTGAAATCATCTGGGTTGTGAGATTTGGAGTAGTGTAGTAAAGCTTTGGCTATTGATTCATTTATTTAAAGTTTATTTCTACTCAGAGATAAAACTGTTGAAAACATAGGTATAGGCAAAGACTTCATGAACAAAATCCCAGTTGCACAGGAAATATTACAAAGAATCAACAAATTGGATCACATCAAATTAAAAGCTGCACAGCAAAGGAAACCACCAACAGATGAATAGACAATCTACAGAATGGAGAAAAAATTTGCCAGCTACTCCACAGACAGAGGACTAATATTAAGAATATATATAGAAGTCAAAAAAAAAAATCAGACCTCCCAAATTTAAAGACTCAATCCAAAAATGGGTACCTGAAATGAATAGACACTTCTAGATGAAGAAGTACAAATGGACAATGAATATATAAAAAAACTGCTCAACATCACTGGCCATTTGAGAGATGCAAATCAAATCAACACTGAGATTCCATCTCACTCCAGAAAGAATGGCTATCATCAAGAAATCAACCAATAATAAATGCTGGCAATGCTGTAGGGAAAAAGGAACCTTTCTCCATTGCTGGTGGGAGTATAAACTGGTTCAACCACTATGGAAATCAGTATGGAGATTCCTCAAAAAACTGAAACTGAAGGTTCCACTTGACCCAGCTATTCCCCTCCTAGGTATCTTCCTGAAAGAGTTAAAGACATCATATTAAAATGATACATGCATACCCATGTCTATAGCAGCATAGTTCATAATAGATAAGTCTTGGAAGTAGCCTATATGCTCATCAACAGATGAATGGATAAAGAAAATGTGATATTTGTATACAATGGAGTACTACTCTGTCATAAAGAAGCATAAATGAGGCATTTTTAAGTAGAGGGATACACCTCAAAACCATAATCTTAAGTGAAATAAATCAGCCACACAAGTTTAAATATCACCTTACTTCACTTGTGTGAGAAATACAAAGAATAAATAAGGAGTGGAATTGGGGAGAGATGTTAGGAAGTAGGAAGAACTTGTTCAAATGAGAAGGGGAATAAGAGGTGGGGAAGGAGAAAGGAAGGACAGGAAAGGGGATTTAAAGGCAAAAAAGAATTGAAAGAAAGAAAAATGGAAGACCTGGAGCTGCGGCAACTGGCAGGAAGAGGGTCCAAGATGGGCTTTTATTCCTGCCACTCACCTGGAGCTGCAGTGACTGGCAGGAAGAGGGTCCGAGATGGGCTCCTGCTTCCTCCATTGATGGGACTCAGGACTGGAGACCAGCGGGAAAGACAGCGACACAGTAGGACCCTGGCTAGAGCACACGAGGTGGACAGGTGGGACTAGTGGCACAGAAAAGTCCAAAGCAACAGTAACAATACAAGCTAGCAAGTGGTAAGTTAGGTGAACCAGTTTAGTGCTTGGGGACAAAGACATGTGGAATAGAAGTTGGTGGGTAGTGCCATCTTTTCTTTTCCCTATTTTTTTTTCTTCTCTCTTTTCTTTTTTCTTTTTTAAATGGCTGGGGAGAGCTCCAGCTACAGAAAACTAATCCCAGCCCCCAGATCCAGAGCAAAGATCAGACCCAAACCCAGTACAAATCCATCTGCAATCTTGGCTGGAGTATACATTCTGGGGTCAGACTTGGACCTACCACAGAACTGTACACACTAGAAGAATCTCACTAGTTTTATTTTTCTCTGTCTGATTGGTTTTCCTCTTGGTAGTCTGCTGGGTTAGTATGTTTTATTTTGTTGTTTATTTTTATTTTATTTTTGTTGTTCTTGTTTTTTGTTTGTGTTTTTTCCCTTTTCTTTTCTCTTTTTCACTCTGTTCTGTTTTGCTGTTTTGTTTTTTTTCTGTATGTTTGTTGTTTTTTTGTGTGTGTTATTATTTTTGTTTCCTGTATTTTTTTCTTTTTTCTCCTCTCTTTTTTCTTTGCCTTCTCTTTTCTTCCTTCTTTTCCCACTCGTTCAAGATTTAGATCTCTAAACTTTCCCTTTTTATTGAACTTGGCCACTTCCTCTCTTTCATTAACTATCTCACTTGATTTTATGAGACTTTCATGTGGGTAAACATTGTCTGTTCCCTTTCTGATTCACTTCAATACTACTAGGCTTGGGCTGGGGATATAGCTCAGCAGCATAGTGCCTGCTTGGCAAGCTCAGGGTCCTGAATCTTATTCCTGGTACCAAAAAAAAAATACTCCTAGGATTTCTCTTCCAGTCCCTCCCTTTTGTATCCTGCAACCAAAAACTTGGATGATCATCCTTTGCTCACCAAATTTGCTCCTACTATATTTAACCCCATCCACCTCTCCATCCTATCCCTTACCCCTCTTCATCCCCCCACACAACAGGGTAACACCAGTCTACTAAGTGGAAAAATGTTGCATACAATTTCCTGGTATAAGTTGGATTATATTATATAACTATAGAACTTGCTCCTACAGTTAAAGATATCAGGCTAACAGTTTGTCAGTAGCCAGGCTGTGCTTGAGTCTATTGTTATTGCTAACTGTACTACTCTAACCAGGATGCTATACATGTTATAATCAGTTTTTCCCCCCTGTGTGACAACACTGAGATTGCAAGGGGCCATAACCATCACCATAGTCCAGTACCAAAGGAATGGGCCTTGAGTCAAAAAGATAGCAACTCCACATTCTTAATATACTGGGAAGGTAGGTTCTTGGGATAGACAGAAAGACTAAGAAACACCTATATCTAGAAGACATCCTTGAGGAACAGACATCACCTAGGAAAGCCTTGACACCAGGGATAAAGCTATCTAACATAAGAAATCTACAAGCATCAAGACAGAAAACAAAATAAAATAAAAAATAGAAAATGACAAGAAGAACAAGCTAAATGCAACCCCAAATGCCCAGCCCACCCAGGAAAAGCCCAGAGCAGAGAGGAGGAAAGAGATAGAGGAAATCAGAAGCCAACCCCTGGAACTCTGAAATGATAAGAGCAGAAGTGAAAAAACAAATGGAAGAGGACATAGAAAATATAATATATAAGGTACAAAAAGAAATGACAATCAAAATGAAAGAAATTAAAGCAGACACAGATAAAAAATAAAGGAGGTTAGGAAAATGATGGAAACCATGAATGCCCAACATACACAAGAAATGGAATCAATGAAACATATCCAAACAGAAATCCAGGAGATTAAAAACTCCACTGAAATTTATATGAAACAGATTGAATAAAGGCAAGGATAGAATATCAGATCTAGAAGACAGAAATGTGATTAGAGACCAGGAAAAGATAAGGAACCACAGAAAAATCAATCCAACAGTTACAAGATGAAGCAAAAAAGAAGATAAGACTTATCGGAGTCAGTGAGAAAGTTGGAGACATCACAAATGCCATTAAAAACCTCTTCACAGAAATAAATGCAGAAAACTACCCAAACATGGATAAAGAATTTGGCATACAAATAAATGAAGCATATAGAACTCCAAATAGCCATGACCAAAATAAATCTACGCCAAGGCATATAATAATCAAGATTCCAGAAATTCAACACAAGAACAAAATATTAAAAGCAGCTAGAGAAAAGAAACAAATCATCTATCAAGGAAAGCCCATCAGAATCATAGCAGACTACTCAACACAAACCCTCAAATCAAGGAGAGCCTGGAGTGAAGTATTTCAAGCCCTAAAAGCAAACAATCTTCAACCCAGATTGATGTACCATGTAAAACTATCTTTCAAATTCAATGGAAAAATAAGATACTTCCATGACAAAGAACAACTGAAGAAATTCATGACCACCAAACCATCATTACAGAATGCTCTGAAGGATATATTAGAAAAAGATAATGAAGACCACAAACACATGAATACCAATAGAAAGGAACCGCCAAGCAGGGAAAGCAATTAAACAGAGGAGAAAGACAGGGAACCAGCAACAGGAAAATAACACAAAAAAGATAAGCCAATACATATCAGTTATAGCCATCAATGTAAATAGTCTTAACTCACCAATCAAAAGAAACAGACTGGCAGAATGGATCAAAAAACAAGATCCATCAATATGCTGCATTCAAGAAACACATTTAACCCAAAAAGAAATTCATAGACTAAAAGTCAAAGGATGGAAAACAATTCTCCATGCCACAGGAACCCAGAAAAAAAGCCGGGGTAGTTATTCTATTTGCAGACAGGGTAAACTTTAAGCCAAAACTGATCAAAAGAGACAAGGAAGGTCACTACATACTTGTTAATGGAAAACTCCAAGAGGAAGAGATAACAATCATAAATATATATGCACCAAACACTGGTGCACAAAACTACATAAAACAAACATTAACAGACATGAATAACCAAATAAGCACTAACACAATTGTAATAGGGGGACCTTAATACCCCACTCCCACAAATAGATAGATCAATCAGACAAAAAATCAACAAAGAAATATCAGAATTAAACCAAGACTATGAACAAATGGACTTGGTAGATGGTCTACAGAGTGTTCCACCACAAAACATCAGAATACACATTCTTCTCAGCTGCACACAGGACGTTCTCCAAAATAGACCACATGCTAGCCCACAAAACATTTTTAAGTAAATGTAGAGGAACTGAAACCATTCCTTGCACACTATCTGACAATAGTGCAATGAAACTAGAAAATAATGACAAAAGAAATCACAAAAACTACACAAACACATGGAAATTAAGCAACACAATTCTAAAAAACCAATGGGTCACAGAGGAAATTAGACACAAAATTACACAGTATATGCAACTAAACAATAATGCCAATACAACATACCGAAACTTTGGGACGCAATAAAAGCAGTCCTAAGAGGGAAATTTATAGCAATAAGCTCTCACATCAGGAAAACAGAACTAGCTCAAATAAAAAACCTAATGTTGAACCTGAAACTTCTAGATAAAGAAGAGCAAATCAGGGCCAGGGGTATAGCTCAGTGGCACAGCACCTGCCTGGCAAGCACAAGGTCATGAGTTTGATTCCCGGTACTAAAAATAAAAATAAAAAAAGAAGAAGAGCACATCAAACCCAAAGCTCATACAAGGGAGGAAATTATAAAGATAAGAGCAGAAATTAATGCAGTTGAGACTAAAAAAAATACAAAGAATCAACAAATCAAAAAGTTGGTTCTTTGAAAGAATTAATAAATTTGATAACTATTAGCCAACCTCATCAAAAAGAGAAAAGAGGGGCCGGTGAGATGGCTCAGTGGCATAAGCGCCTGCCCAGCAAGCGCGAGGGCCCAAGTTCGACTCCCAGAACCCACATAGGAAAAAGGGGCTGGTGATATCGCTCAGCGGCATGGGCGCCTGCTGGTGCGCAAGGTCCTGAGTTCAACCCCCAGTACCCACAAAAAAAAAAAGAGAAAAGAAAAAACACAAATTCTAACAATTAGGAATGAAAAGGGGGAAATCACAGCAGATCCTACAGAAATTCAGAAGATCATCAATACCTACTACAAGAACCTATATTCCTATAAGATGAAAAACACAGAAGAAATGGACAGATCCTAGACACAATCCAACTGCCAAAATTGAATCAAGAAGATATAAAAATTCTAAATAACTCAATATCAACCAATGAAATTGAAAATGTAATTAAAAATTTACCAACAAAGAAAACCTCAGGCCCAGAATTCACGGTTGAATTCTACAAGAAATTTAGAGAAAAACTAATGCCACTGATGCTGAAACACTTTAAGGAAATTAAAAGGGAGGCAATACTTCCAAAATCATTTCTGGAGGCAAGTATTACCCTGATTCCAAAACCAGAGAAGACCCCAACCCAAAAAGAAAACTATAAGCCAATCTCCTAATGAACATAGATGCAAAAATCCTAAATAAGATATTGGCAAACAGAATGCAGCAAATCATCAAGAAGATATACATCATGAACAAGTGGGATTCATACCAGGGATGCGGGGATGGTTCAACATATGCAAATCAATAAATGTAATACACCATATTAACAGAACCAAAGACAAAAATCACATGATCATCTCAATAGATGTAGAAAAAGCTTTTGACAAAGTCCAACATCCATTCATGATAAAAACCCTACAGAAAATTGGAATAGGGGATCTTTATCTTAATCTGATAAAAGCCATCTGTGACAAACCTACAGCTAACATCATACTAAATGGTCAAAAACTGAAAGCTTTCACTCTAAAATTAGTAACAAGACAAGGATGTCCACTATTCAATTCAATATATTTCTCTACTATTCAATATAATTCTGGAAACACTACCCAGAGGAGTTAGACAAGAGAGAGAAATAAAAGGAATAAGGATAGGAAAAGAATAAGTTAAATTATCATTATTTGCAGATGACATGATTCTCTACATAGAAGACCCCAAAAGCTCAACCAAAAGACTTCTAGATTTAATAACCAAATTCAGTAGTATAGCTGGATACAAAGTCAACACTCAAAAATCAATAGCATTCCTGTACACAAGCAACAAACTCACAGAGCGAGAAATTAGGGAAATCACACCCTTTATCATAGAATCCAAAAAAGTGAAATACTTAGGAATCAATCTAACAAAAGAAGTAAAAGATCTATACATTGAAAACTATAGTACTCTGAAAAAGGAGATTGAAGAAGATATCAGAAAATGGAAAGATATCCCTTGCTCATGGATAGGAAGAACCAACATAGGGAAAATGGCCCTACTCCCAAAACTGTTATAATGATTTAATGCAATCCCAATGAAAATACCATTAGCATACCTCACAGAACTAGAGAAAACATTCCTAAAATTCATTTGGAACCAGAAGAGACCTAAAATAGCAAAAGCAATTCTGGGCAACAAAGGCAAGTCAGGGGACATCGCAATCCCTGACCTGAAATTATACTGCAAAGCTACTGTGATAAAATCAGCATGGTATTGGCAAAAAAAAAAAAAAAAAAAAAAAACAGACCTGAGAATCAGTGGAACAGAATAGAAGATGCAGATGCAACTACAAACACACTAAAGCACCTTATCTTCAAAAGAGGAGCCAAACATGTTCACTGGAAGAATGATAGTCTCTTTAATAAATGGTGCTGTAAATACTGGCTCTCCACATGCCAAAGATTAAAATTAGACACTTGTCTATCACCATGCACTAAACTAAAGTCAAAATGGATCAAAGATCCAAATATTAAAACAGAAACACTAAATCTACTGGAAGAGAAAATAAGTAGAAATCTTGAAGACATAGACGTAGGCAGAAACTTCATGAACAAAACCCAGACTGTATGGGAAATACAACAAAGAATCAATAAATGGGATCTCTCCTTATTAAAAAGCTTTCGCACAACAAAGGAAATCATCAACAAAGTGAAAAGACAAGCCACAGAGTGGGGAAAAATTACAGCCAGTTGTCCCTCAGACAAAGGACTTATATCTAGAACATATAAAGAATTGAAAAAGATCAGACCCCCAAAATTCAAAGACCAAATCCAAAAATGGGCATCTGAGATGAATACACACTTCTCAGATGAAGAAATACAAATAGCAAATAAATATATGAAAAAATGTTTGACATCATTGGTCATTCAAGAGATGCAAATTAAAACAACACTGAGATTCCATCTCACCCCAGAAAGAATGGCTATCATCAAGAAAACAACCAGTAACAAATGCTGGAGGGGGTGTGGGGAAAAGGAACCATTCTCCACTGTTGGTGGGAGTGTAAACTGGTGCAACCACTGTGGAAATCAGTGTGGAGATTTCTTAAAAACTAGGATTAGAGGGCCAGTGAGATAGCTCAGCAGCATAAGCACCTGCCTGGCAAGCGCAAGGTCCTGAGTTTGACTCCTGGTACCCACATACAAAAAAAGGGCCGGTGATATCACTCAGCAGCAGGGCACCTGCTGGCACACAAGGTCCTGAGGTTGACCCCCGGTACCCACAAAAAAAAAAAAAAAAAACTAGGATTAGAGGTCCTATTCGACCCAGGTATTCCTCTTCTGGGTATTTTCCCAGAAGAATTAAAAACATCATACCACAGCAATTATGTGCACCCATGTTTGTAGCAGCACAATTTGTAATAGCTAAATCTTGGAAACAACCCAAATGCCCATCAACCGAGGAATTGATAAAAAAGATGTTTTTTTTATATAATGGAATACTATTCAGCCATAAAAAGATAAACTTGAGAGTTTTATAGGTAAATGGATGCAACTCGAGACCATACTCATAAGTGAAATAAACCAGACCCACATGTGTAAACATTATATTGTAAACATTATATTGTATCACTAGTGTTTCACTAGTGTGAAAGAGTAAACAAGATCCTAAATGTAGAATAGATACTGTCAATAGGGGAGAAACTATTCAAAAGAAAAGAAAAACTGCGATGGGAGAAAGGGAAAAGAAGGAAGGGAAAAGGAAAAAACATATAAACACAAGACAGTTAAGATAGTTGTACAGCTGTTTCTCTTGGTTCATTGAGGGGAAAGTTTGTGCTAGTAATTTTCTGGACAATGTTTCCTGCCTATATCTTGTACTCTGAACAGCTACTGTGAATATAACAATATGCAATGTGCTGATTAATGTTACTCTCCTGCTAGCCTGTTTTGAAACTCTGTTTCATTGTTATTTCTTACTTTTTTCTGTTTAAAATTTAAAAAAGAAAAAAAATGGAAATAGGACTTTTGTAAATCCGGAGGGGAAGATGGGTTGAAGGGAGTGGAGGGGAAGCGGACAAAAGAATTAAAATGTGCTATTTGCCTGTATACATTCCCTATGATGAATGTGATCATTATGTACTGCCAATATGTATTAATAGAAAAATAATAAGCCAGGCATTGTGGCGCACGCCTGTAATCCCAGCACTTGGGAGGCTGAGGCAGGAGGACTGCTGTGAGTTCGAGGACAGCCTGAGCTACAAAGTGAGTTCAAGTCCAGCCTGAACTGCATAGTGAGATGCTGCCTCAAAATAATAATAATAATAATAATATATGAAAAACTAAAGTTTGTTTCTATTCAGATTTCCTATTTCTTCTTGAGTAATTTTTGCTAAGCTATGTTTGTCCAGAATGTAGTCCATTCTGTTGAAAATTTCAGATTTATCAGCATAAAGTATTTTGTGGTAAGAATTTTTTTTTTTTTTTGTGGGTACTGGGGGTTGACCTCAGGACCTCGCGCTCCAGCAGGCGCCCGTGCCGCTGAGCGATATCACCGGCCCTTTTTTCGTATGTGGGTTCCGGGAGTCGAACTCAGGACCTCGCGCTTGCCAGGTAAGCGCGTATGTCGCTGAGCCATCTCACCGGCCCCAATAATTTCTTATTTTTAATCTCTTTTATACACCTGTGCTTCTAGTTATGAACATTTTTTACGTTTGCTGTTTATTATTTGATTAGTTGTCAAGGGTCATCTATTTTCAAAGAATCAAGTTTTTCAAATACCAATTTGGAAGTTTGTTAAATCTTCTTGATTGTAGCTTCATTTTCTATTTTACTAATTTCTGCTCTTTTTATTTCCTTCATCCTACTCTGGGTTTATTTTATTGTTCCTTTTCTAACTTCTTAAATTGAGCACTTCATGTACAAATGCTCATTCTAATTTCCTAATAATAATATTGAAGGCTATACATTTTTAAGTAAACTCTGTCTTTGCTACACTCTATAGAATTTGATGTAAGGTATTTTTATTAGCATTCATTTATAAATATTTTATAATTTACAGTAAGGTTCCTTCTTTGAATCATGAGTTAACTAAATTTGCATTTTTAAATTTTTATCTATCTATCTAAATATATACACTTTTCTTTCTTTCTTTTTCTTTTTTTGGGGGGCTGCTAACTTCTAAATCAATTCCATAGTGACCGAAGAATATTAGATTATATTTCTGACAATATATAACAGATTTTTTAAAAAATCATTTGCAATTTCACTATTTTAATTGTATTTCATATAATTAAATTTTTGATGAGTTCTTTACTAATATAATCTAATTTAATGCTTTACATTTATCTTGACTTTTATCTTTATCTTCTCCCTTTCTAGTTTCCTTACAAATAATTGAGTTTTAATTATTTACACTTTCTTTCTACTGGTTTTTTTTTTTTTTTTTTGCGGGTACCGGGGGGTCGACCTCAGGACCTCGCGCGCCAACAGGCACCCGTGCCGCTGAGCGATATCACCGGCCCCTTTTTCGTATGTGGGTTCCGGGAGTCGAACTCGGGTCCTCGCGCTTGCAAGGCAGGCGCTTAAGCCGCTGAGCCATCTCACCGGCCCTCTACTGGTTTGTTTTTATTACTTATAGTCACCTTTAATTTTTAAAATTCATACTTGAATGGACCAAGTCTAAATTTAATCAATATCTCTTTTCCTCCCAAACAATACAAAGATCTAACTGCTTTAATGCTGATCACTACCCCTCAGCTTAGTTATCATTTCTGTCCAGTAATTTAGTTCCACATTTTTCTAACTCCCCAACTTGGTCACTGTTATTATTGTTTCATATAGGTAACGATTGTTTATGTTTATCTAAATTTCACAAATTTCTTTGCTCATTATTCTTTGTTTCATCTCATTCATTTCTTCTGGGAATTCTTTTTGGAAGATCCTTTAGAGAGAATCTAATTTTTATATTTCTTAAAATGCTTTTATTTAGCTCTTATTTCTTCTTTTTTTTGTGGGTACCGGGGGTCGACCTCAAGACCTCACGCGCCAGCAGGTGCCCGTGCCGCTGAGCGATATCACCGGCCCCTTTTTCATATGTGGGTTCCAGGAGTCGAACTCGGGCCCTCGCTCTTGCCAGGCAGGCACTTATGCCGCTGAGCCATCTCACCGGCTCCTAGCTCTTATTTCTTAATATTAAATTTTCAAGGACTATTATACTAGCTTGACAGATTTTTTTCCCTGGCACTTTGAAAGTATTATTCCCCTATTTTCAGATTTTGAGTATTGCTCTTGAAATGTTTGTCTTCACTTTAATAGTCATTCCTTTGGAGGCAATCTATCATTTTCACCTAGCACCTTTTCAGATAGTCTCTGTCTTTTTACCACAATATGTGTATGTGAGGCTTTCTTTGTATTTTTCCTGCTTGGAATTTTTGTAGTTCCTGAACAACCTAAGGATTCATGTCTGTCGTCAACAAAGGAAAATCACCCTCTACTATCCTTTGGATATCGCTTCTTTCTCATTTTCTGCATTCTCTCCATCTACAAATGCAATTAGATTTTTCATGCTGTCTTTCATATCTTTGCAATTTATAATTTCTCTCTCTCTCTCTCTCCTGAGTTCTGAGCAATTTTTTCAGATTGCTGACTCTGCTATTGTCTTTGTCTAATTTGTTATTTAACCTGTCCATTGAAATTTAAAAATCAACAGTTGTATTTTTTATTTCTGGAAAACCTACTTAAGTCTTGAAAAAAAATTATCTAGACTTCCAGTCTACTTATGATAGTATTGACTCATTCGTCCCTGCTTTCCCTGATGGATGCACCTACAGAGCATCTAATAACCACCCAATGGAAGAAGTTGACCCACGCCTCTCAGTAACTGACCTCCATCATCAGCAAAAGAAGTGCCCCCAAGTAGATTCACTTATCCCCTAGATGGAGCAAGAACCCTAAAAACCCCAGGTAAACTTGGCAGCACTGACAAGAGAAATCAGTAGGGATCCCCTCTGACAGTGAGTGGTCAGCGAAAACCTCTTCTTGCAAGAAGCCCCACGACTTTCTCTCCTTGCCAAGGAGAGAAAATGGGTGACTAGAAAGCACAAACAAGGGAGACCATGTCATAACAAGCAGCCTGGGTGTGGAAATGTCTTTGTTCTCGTGGGCTTAAGACTCCTCTGCCTTACTCAGACACATGAAGCAGGATAGGAAGCCCAAGGCCACCAACAAGGAAAATTCCACTGCAACAAGCTGCCTGGGCCTGGAAGCCCCCACAGGCAGGAGAATTCTGCCATAAGACGCACCTGGGCCAGAGGCACTCTGCTTCTGCACTGAGCCAGAGACTTCTTTCCATAGCAAGCAGCAGGAGGCATTTGTAGCGTGGGGCATTCCACCACGACACGCGCCTTGGCCAAAGTCCTATGTTAGGTTCTCAACATAAAAGAAAAAACTAATAACTTTTACTTAATCTGAATTTAAAATCCCTGCTCATTAAAAGACATAATTAAGAAAATTAAAAAGTAAACCACGGGCCGGTGAGATGGCTCAGCGGCATAAGCGCCTGCCTGGCAAGCGCGAGGGCCCTAGTTCGACTCCCGGAACCCACATACGAAAAAGGGGCCGGTGATATCGTTCAGCGACACGGGTGCCTGCTGGCGCGCGAGGTCCTGAGGTCGACCCCCGGTACCCACAAAAAAAAAAAAAAGTAAACCACAAACTGAGCTAAAATGTTTACAACAAATATGTCTGAGAAAAGATTTTGATTCTTATGTAAACGACCTTTATAAATCAGTAGTTACCACCTGGACTTGCTTTTGTTCCCCAGAGACATTTGACATTGTCTGGAGATAGGTTTTATTGACACAACGGTTGGGGGATTTCTATGGTTTCCAGTAGGCCGAGGCAGGGATGCTGCTAACTATCCCACAATGCACAGGATGGCTCCCCACAAGAATTATATGCCCCAAAATGTCAACAGTACTGCTACTGAACAAAAAATAATAACAAAAGCCAAAAAAAAAAAAGTGTGTGTGTGTGTTACTGGGAATTGAACCTAGGGCCTTGTGCCATGCTAGGAAAGTGCTCTACCACTGAATTATATCCCCAGGCATTTTTTCAAATTTTATTTTGAGACAGGATCTCGCTAAGTTGCCCAGGCTGGCCACAAACTTGCAATCATCCTGCCTCAGCCTCCTGAATACTTTGGATTACAGGTGTGTGCCACTGAGCCTAACTTCAACCCAATTTTTTAAATGAACAAACAACTTGAATGAAAACTTCACAAAAGAGCATAAAATAGCCAATAATTAGAGGTAAAGTGTTCAAAATCTTTAATCTCTTAGGAAATGCAAATTAAAACTACAAGATAACACTACATAACAACCAGAATAGTAAAGAAAAAATTTTAATAACACCAAATGGGAGGATAGGAAAAATAAATAAATAAATAAACACAAACAAATGGGAGGATGTGAAACAAAAGAGTCTTTCATAAATAGCAGGTAGGTACAACTACTTAAAAAGCAGTTTGAGGGCCAGTGAGATGGCTCAGCGGCTTAAGCGCCTGCTCGGCAAGCGCGAGGGCCCGAGTTCGACTCCTGGAACCCACATACGAAAAAGGGGCCGTTGATATCGCTCAGCGGCACGGGCGCCTGCTGGTGCGTGAGGTCCTGAGGTCGACCCCCGGTACCCACAAAAAAAATAAATAAATAAATAAATAAATAAATAAAATAAATAAAAAGCAGTTTGAAACTTTCCTATAAAGTTCACACATACTTACTCATGACTTACCAATTCTCTCTTATATATTTATCTAAAAGATATAAACACATATAGCCACAGGAAGATTTCAAGAATAATGTTCATAACAGCTTTATTAATAATAATCCTAAATTAGAAACATCCCAAATATCCATCAACAGGAGAATTAATAATAAATTGTAGCATGATCATACAATAAGATATTTTCAGTAATTTAAAAAGGGGAATAAAGTTCAAAATGACAATGAGATACCGCTATAGATCCTGAAGGATGGCTATAATCAAAAAGTCGGATAATAAGAAGTGTTGGCAAAGATGGAAGGAAGTCAAAACTTTGTATATAGCTAATGGGAATGGAAAACGGTACTACTTGAAATAAGGTTTGGCATTTCCTCAAAAAGTTAAACATAGAGTTATATATCATCTAACAATTCCACTCCTACATATACACATACCTAAGAGAAATGAGAATATATGTTCACAGAAAAACTTGTATATGAATATTCATAGTAGTACCATCCATATTAGTTAAAAGATAGAAACAACCAGTAAACAGATAAACAACATGCTGTATATCCATACAATGACATATTCAGCCATAAAAAATGATGCGCTAATACATGCTACAATGTAGACAAACCTAGAAAGCATTACACTAAGTGAAAGAAGCCATTCACAAAAGATCACATGTTATATAATGGCATTCGTATGAAATGTCCACAGTAAACAAATATATGAAGATGAAAAGTAGATTGGTAGTTACATGGGACAGAGGGACTAGAGAGGAGGAGCTGGAGGGTGATTGCTAAAGGGTACAGGGTTCTTTCTGGGATATTGAAAATATTCCAAAACTAATTGTGCGATGGTTATACAACTCTGTGAGTATACTAAAACTTTTTAATTGTAAATTTATATGGGTGAATCTTGTGACATGTGAATTATATCTCAATACAGCTGTTACCAAAAAAAGAGAAGAGAACGTCTATCCTACATGTTACCAAACATGTAGAATATAAAAACATTATATGACCAAAAGAAGTAAACCCCAATGAGTATATACTGTGTTATTCTATATATATGAGGTTCTAGAAAAAGAAAACTAATCTATAGTGACAGAACATATATGCATGGTTACTTCTTTTTTTTTTGTGGGTACTGGGGGTCGGCCTCAGTACCTCACACGCCAGCAGGCACCCGTGCCGCTGAGCGATATCACCGGCCCTTTTTTTGTATGTGGGATCCGGGAGTCGAACTCGGGCCCTCGCGCTTGCCAGGCAGGCGCTTACGCTGCTGAGCCATCTCACCGGCCCTCCATGGTTACTTCTGAGGGTCAAGGACCAACTGAAAGTGGAGATGAGAAAGCTTTCAAGTGTGATGGAAATGTTTTACATCTTGATTTGGAATGGAAGAAATAGGATGCATAATTCACTAAAACTCACTAGGTTGAACACTTAGGATACATGCACTTCACTGTATGTAAACTATATCTCAAATAAGAAAGAAAGACATCTGTAATCCCAGCACTCTTGGAGGCTGAGGCAGGAGGATTGCAAGTTTGAACTCAGATTGGGCAACTTAGCAACTTTTAGTGAGACTCTGTCCCAAAATAAAAAAAATAAATAAATAGTAAAAAGGGCTGGGAATATAGCTCAATGCAAAGGTCCTGGGTTCAATCCCTGGTACCACAAAAAATAAAATAAAATAAAATAAAATAAAATAAAATAATAAAAGAGAGAAGGAGACAGGAGAAAGGAAAAAGGAAGAGAAAAGAAACTAGGGAGAGGGGAAGAGAGGAGAAATTGGGGGAGGGTGAATTTTGGAGATACTATAAAGTAGAAATTGTAGATTTGGTATCTGGTTATAAAGGATCAGAGAAAGGTAGTAGAGTGATATTTTGTAAGAATCCTTACCTTAAAGCCAGATAAATATGTAAGAGGAAAAAAAATATGTAAGAGGTTCCCTCAAGTCCTAACTGTGGGGCCCTGGGTAGGCAACTGACTTACCTCTCAGAGCCTTCCTTGATTTATTAATTTATAAAAGTGATAACAAGACCTCTTTCATGAGGATTAATGAAGTAATACAGTAAAGCAACTGTAGAAATTCAATTATGACTTCCAGATTTCTAACTTGGCCCCTAGACAGGCATTGCTGGATGGTACCAGGGTCTTGGATACAGAAAAGAGTGGGACAAGGATTAGACAAAGAAAGAAGTGATGATAAGCAACAGTTTCCCAGCATTCTGAGGGCTGGACTTGGAGTCCAGGATAAAGCTACTAGATCTATTCTTAGGAGCCATCTCCTCACGGGAGCCTCAAGTTGCAAGGAGGGATATTGCTGGTGTCCTCACTGTCAATTCATACTCAGAGAGGCATACACCCTCCAAACCTCTCTATCACGTCTACCTAAGCCATTGAACTTGACCTTGGACTCCCTTTCTCTGGCTCAACGAATGGAGTGGTGCTGTGTCTGAGAGCAATAGGGCATTTCCCTGGGGTGGAGGGTGGAGGGCAGGAAGCTTGGAGCTTGTGTATCTGATCAAGATTCTACTTCCCCTTCCATCCATGCCTTAATGCCCAAAGGTATGCAAGACCAAGAGAGTGGAATGTGGGCCCACTGGGCTCTGGATCACCTCTGACATGTCAAACAGCAGTAGAACCTGAGTCATGGTTCCCGGATTAACTTTTTCACTTGTTGTCAAGAGTCATGCTCTCTTTGACGTGGGTGCTTAGTATCTTAGGGGCTTTCTGCTAAAGAGTTTGAGCATGAGCACCCTGAAAGAGAAATCATCCTATTTCCAGTGTTTTGAAACCCTCTCTCCTCGATTTACTCCCCACATACCCAGAAGAACACCAAGATGGGAAGTCTGGATGCAAGTCAAAGCGGGCAAACAGCGTTTCCTAGACATGATTCGAACCTCATCAATTTCAGGACTTGCTTGAGTTGTGTCCTATCCTTCTCCCAAGAGAGCCATGTTCTTGGAAGCACTGAGGGGAAGCAGGGCTGGGGGTGTTAAAAGCTGAGAAAACTGGCCAGAAATTTGAGAGCGTGACAGCATTTCTTCAGAAGTCACCTCAGGTGAGGAAAAGTAACCTCAGTTACCATGGGGGGGCAGCAGAGGCCAATTTACAGAACCCTGAGCCTACACCAGAAACTTCTCAGAGTGTTTGAGTCTGTGCACCGAGTCACATCCAGGGTCAGCTCAATCCCAGGCCAGCAGCACCCTGAGAGCCAATACAGAGTTGACTTGATGAGGGAGGTATGATCAAAAAAGCAGCCACAGAATTCCAAGAAAAGGAAAGGATCTAGGACAATAGGGTAGCTTTGAGTAGTCAAAATGCCACAGTGGAGAAATCTGGGATGAGGAGGGCAGTTATTTGGCATATAATTTCGATCAGTCTTTACTGGGTGCGTGCACAGAAAGCTCCTCCTTCCTGATTCCCACATAAATACTTTATTGCCCACTCTGAACTCCTGCTCTAAATAGCTGCCTCAATTTCTGCCCCAGATTGCCCTAGCAATGACTTTTTTTTTTTTTTCCATGTCCACCATGCTGACCTCTTGCCTGGATAAGCCACCTTCTTACTTTTATGGTCTATGAATTTAGGGTACCTAGATATTGTAAGAATGCAAGGCCGGGGATTTAGCTCAGTGGCGCAGCACCTGCCTGGCAAACATGAGGTCCTGAGTTCGATTCCTGGTACCAAAAAAAAAAATGCAATCAGGGATTCTGGGAAGAGCTGCATCCTCCCTCTCAGCACACCAGAAGGATGAGTCATCAGTGATTTCTTGGAGAAAGGAAGAGGCTGGTAACCACTGCTAGCATGCTTAGTTACTAAACTCAGAAGACTGGCCATCCACATTTTCCACAGATGAGCTTAAATCCAGAGGCACTTCTAAACCAGCAGAGCCCAAAAATGAGCTCAGACTTCAGAACAGAAAAAGAGTCTGTTAACTGATGTGCGTGAGCCTAAGCACCATCCATGCTGAAGGCCGCATAGCTGATATAATAAACAGTTCCAGGTAGAAGTTCAGATCAACCAGTGAAGATACCCAGCTTCCCTGAGGTATGTCCTAGGGAAATCTCACTTGGTTTTCTTCCTTAACTTCCAGAACATGTGCTAGGTTCTGACAAACTCCAAGAGACTCCTGGTTTCCTTTCTGTAGGCCTAGGGACTCAGCCTCCTTTCCTTTCTTCCTTAAAGTTGGCACTAACATTTTATCCCTTTGGGTAGAGACAAAAAAGAGTAAGATAAAGTTATCCCAGCATCCCCCCCCCGCAAATAAATCTAAAGCCAATCCTCAGGTAAAGGGTTCTACTGATGGACAAAGGCAAAACAGAATAGAGGTATCAAAAGCAACGCATTGCACATACTAGATTTGGTGAGTTGTTACAGTGGAATAAAAGTGACAAAGAATCCATCTTCCAAAGTTCTCCTACTTGAAGCTCTATTAGGCTTCTTCCCTCACTTTTCTTATCCTGGGGGTGGGGATGACTCCCCCCACACACACACACATTACCTTTCCCAAACCAGACCTGAACCAAGGGCATCCAGCCCCCTTTTCTCTACATGGGGAGTCTGTACCTCTGATGATGTTCACTCTAGTGGGTGAGAAGAAGCACCCAACCCACAAGCCTCTGCTATACATAGAAACTATCCCCTCTGGGAGTTTCCTCACAGCAGAGAACCAGACTTAATAACTGGCTCATGAATGTGTCTCAGCCACAGAACAAAATAGAAAGACACCAGGAGAGAAGAAAAATGGATTGCTTATCTGTCCTACAAACAGTTCAGGGTGGACTAATATGTACCAAGGGCCATATATAAGACACTTTAGAGCCATCATGACATTTTATCTACACAACAACCTTATGAAGTAACTATTTTCCCCCATTTTACTGAAAGAGAAATAGGTACTGATTGCTTGTGCTCAGAAGTCCTAGGCTTGAATGCAAACCCAAGCCTGCCTGACTCTAAAGTGGATGCTATTTCCACTACCAGTGTGCTGCTTCTTAAAGATGGTGGGGGTCCTGGACTCCTAGAGCCTTAGACCAGGCACCACTGGGCCAGCTGAAAAAGACCATGACAATAGCAGTGACCCGTGTCCTAAGTAGCAGTAGGAGAACCACAGGCCCTCCAGGTGGGCTACAGGACAGCCACAGAGATAAAGTGCAGCACATGCCAAGATATGCCTCCACCACCAACAATAACACAAAGACAGTGGAAAAGCAGGTTGTGGGAGGGCTAAAGGAGAAACCTCTGCATCCAAGCAAACCAAGCTTTCTTCGGGCCCAAAGTTCCAGTTATGCCTGGGTCCGCATCCTAAGTGACATGGACTCCAGTGCTCAGCACAGGTCTGCTGCCTGAAGACCTCTATTAGGCTCAGCTCTATACTCAGCTCTGCTAGTACAGTGGGTGGGACCAACAGTGACTTTGCATTGAGTTATGAAGAACAGAGCTCCTTTCTTGCTCCCTAGGCCTATGTTTCACTTTCATGAGGCAGCATCCCTGTGCATGATGAAGCAGGGAAATGAAGAGAGATACTCTGGCCTTCACAAGCAATCTGCACCAGATCCCAGGCCATGAGCCTTTCTGCTAAGGCCTTGCTCTGCCTAGGGGCTGGCTCTAGAGAGGATCTGAGGAGCAATGTTGGAGGGGCCCCTCCTGCCCATCACCAGCTGAGAAATCTACCTCTGACTAGACAGGTAGGTCTCCTGTTGGTCTGTGATCCAGTAGCCAGTGAAGAACAAAGCTGTTTCTATAAATAGGAGAAGCCCACAACACTGAAAAGAGAATCTTGGGCCGGTGAGATGGCTCAGCGGCGTAAGCGCCTGCCTGGCAAGCGCGACGGTCCGAGTTCGACTCCCGAACCCACATACGAAAAAAGGGCGGTGATATCGCTCAGCGGCACGGGCGCCTGCTGGTGTGCGAGGTCCTGAGGTCGACCCCCAGTACCCACAAAAAAAAAAAGAGAATCTCCAAGGGGGAAGAGGCTGTGGTCTCCCTTCAACTTGGGTCTGTTGAATCTCTCCTTTCCTTAGAGGGCTTTACGTGTCTCATTCTCATCCTACCCGTGTCACTCCTTTGGTAAAACAGAACGTGAGAGCTTCCAGATTGGAGTAAAGAAGATCTTGGGGAGGAAGGCATAGAGGAGGGAGGCTCTAAGCTAGGGCTTTACCTCTATCTCTTTTGTTTTAAGACAGGATCTCACTGTGTAGCCCAGGCTGCCTTCACCTCCCAAGCGCTGGAATCACAGGCGTGCTCCACCATGCCGCTTCTCTGCTTATGATCTTTGCTACCATAAACCCACCCACAAGCATATGTCAGTCTCTTCTCTTTTTAACAAGCCCGTCTTTACTTTTCCCTGGGCCCAGTAGAGATAGCAGGAAGCATCTGAGTAAGAATTACCTGGAGCACTCTGAGAGAAGCAGAAGGCCATTCCAGAAGCCCAAATAATCTGACTTCCACAGCACACATCTCCAGTACAAACATGGCCAGCTTATTTTGGGGGCTAACAGGCCCTCTCTGCACTACTACATCTGGGCTCCAAAGCAGCAGGAGCCTCACTCCTTCCAGATCTGTCCCTGGTGCACTCTTACAGAGCAGGCATTTCTTATCTCTCTATCCTTGGGGAGCAAGGGTTTGAGGGTGAGGTTCCCTCCTCAGCCAGTACTAGAGAAACCAGAGTCCCAAACTTCCTAGATCCCCGCCCCCCCTGCCTGGGTTTCTCTTCTGAGGAATATATTCTTTTTCAGGTGACCCTCAGGACTTTGTTGTGATGGATAACATTTATCATCCCATAACTATTATCCCTACATTGAGGGGCATGGATACAACACTTATGGGCCCCACGGTCTAACAACAGTTCAGCCATACAAGACCCTTCACATACAAATACTGTACCAAGAGTTGCCCACACACAATATAACGGAGCCGATGCTGTCACAGATGGAACCTCATTTCTCTGTACTGTGAAATGTGAGGACTTGCATTCACCCTCAAACAATAGCTCTTATTTGAAACTCTTTGCATACAGGTAGGTAACTGTACTCTCATTCTTGCCATGAGAAGTTAAGAAAATAGCTTTAAAATCAGGAAAGATGAAAATTGGAAACAAGATTCCCAGTGAATCTTGAAATAAGAGCTTTGAGAAGTGGAGAACTTTAATGACATAGCAATTTTTAATGTAGGAAAAATTATGATCCTCCAAAATATGGACTAGAAGAGAAACTTCTATAGGGAAGGAAGGAAATTAATGATGTGATCTCCATGGGGTTAGGATATGAAAGTGGTCTCTTTCATGGCTTTTTCACCCATAAGGGGGTCTGAACCCTCTTTACTCAAGCTCCCCTCTCTATGCGTAAAAAATCTAAAATCATAAAACTTTAGATGCCAAAAACTTTGGGGGTCATCTAATTCATTTTATAATTATATCGCCACAAGCAATCATTCAACTTCTGCTTAGATACCTGCTTTCATTGAGGGGAACTCAATATCTCCGGAGGCAGCCATGAGAGAATGATCCTGTTTTTACATGTTGTGCTTTGTGTTTGTTATAAAATACAGTCATGCTAACAGATGTCTTAGAATACAGCTATATCCCTGTGTTTATTTGTTAACTCCCTCACTCACTCATTAACTCATTCATTCATTCATTCATTCAATGAATACCAAGCATCTATGTACTAGCTATTGTACTTGCCACTAGAGAAACAAAGAGGGCTGGGTTTGTAGCTCAGTGATACAGCATTTGTCTGGCATGCACAAAGCTCTGGGTTCAATCCTGAGCACCTCCAAAAAAATTAAATTTAATTAAAACTGCATGTCCACATTGAAGACCATGCTTAAGGACACTATAGCTGCTACAGACAAAAAAATAGATGAACTTAAGAAAACTATAGAAACCATGAATGCTCAGCATAGGAAAGAAATGGAATCCATAAGGCAGATTCAAGCAGATATCCAAGAGAACAAAAATTCCATTGAAAGTATTTGTAGCAGATTAAGCCAATGCGAGGACAGGATCTCAGATATAGAAGACAGGCTTGCAATTAGTGATCATGAAAAGGAAGAATTCTTAAAAACAGCAAGGGACCATGAAAAATCAGTTCAGCAGCTGCTAGATGACTCAAAGATAAACAACTTAAGAATAATTGGAATAAATGAAAAAGCAGGAGATAGCATCAATGACATTAAAACCATGTTCAAAGACATAATCAGGGAGAACTTTCCTGGAAGAGAAAAGGAATTTGACGCCTCTATAAGAGAAGCTTTTAGAACACCAACTAGACATGATCAAAAAAAAAACTTCAGCCAGACATATCATAGTCAAGATCCCAGAAATTCAACAGAAGGGCAGAATCTTAAAAGCTGTTAGGGAGAAGAGACAAATCACCTATAAAGGAAAACCCATCAGAATCACAGCTGACTTTTCAGCACAAACCCTCAATTCAAGAAGAGCTTGGAATGACGTATTTCAAGCTCTAAAGGAAAATAATTTTCAACCCAGATTGATGTACTCCGCAAAACTATCTTTCAAAATTGATGGAGAAATAAAATACTTCCATGACAAAGAACATCTGAGAAAATTTATGACCACCAAACCAGCACTCCAAAATGTTCTGAAGGACATTCTAGAAAGAGATAGGAACCCCAACAGAAGGGATCCACCAGGCAGGGCAGATAATTAAATAGTGGGAAAGGGGAAAAACAAGGAGTAGGAACCAACAAAAGGAAAATATCATGACAAGTATAAGTCAATACATATCAGTTTTAACCATCAATGTTAATGGTCTCAATTCACCAATCAAAAGGCACAGACTGGCAAAATGGAACAAGAAGCAAGATCCAACAATATGCTGTATACAAGAAACACATTTAATTCAGAAAGAAATTCATAGACTGAAAGTCAAAGGATGGAAAACAATACTCCATGCAACAAGAACAGAGAAAAAAGCAGGGGTAGCTATTCTTTTTGCAGACAAAGTGAACTTCAAGCCAAGAAGGATTCAGAGAGATAAAGATGGTCATTACATCCTTGTAAAGGGAACAATCCAAGAGGAAGAGATAACGATCATAAATATATATGCGTCAAATACCAATGCACCCAGCTATATAAAACAAGTACTAAAGGACATGAAAAATCAAATAAGCACTAATACAATTATATTGGGAGATCTCAATACTCCACTGTCACAAAAAGACAGATAAACTGGACAGAAAATCAATAATGAAATAGTAGAACTGAACCAAACTTTTGAACAAATGGACTTAGTAGATGTCTACAGAGTGTTCCATCCCACAACATCAGAATACACATTTTTCTCAGCTGCACATGGGATGTTCTCCAAAATAGACCACATACTAGCTCATAAAACCTGCTTAAGTAAATGCAAAGGAATTGAAATTATCCCATGCATATTATCAGACCATAGTGCAATGAAATTGGAAATCAATGGCAAAAGATGTCACAAAAACTCCCTAAACACATGGAAATTAAACAGCACCCTCCTGAACAACCAATGGGTCACAGATGAAATTAAAGAAGAAATTAGACACTTTCTACAACTGAATGATAATGACAGTACAACATACCGGAACTTATGGGATACAATGAAAGCAGTCCTAAGAGGGAAATTTATAGCATTGAATACTTATATCAGGAAAATAGAGCAAGCGCAAATAAACAACTTAAGGGTGAACCTCGAGCTTCTAGAAAAAGAAGAGCAGGTTAAGCCAAAAGCCCGTACAAGGGAGGAAATTATAAAGATCAGAGCAGAAATTAACGTATTGGAGACTAAAAAAACAATACAAAGAATCAATGAAGCAAAAAGTTAGTTCTTTGAAAGAATAAATATGATTGACAAACCCTTATCCAACCTTATTAGAAAAAGAAAAGAAAAGACTCAAATCCATGCAATTGAAAATGAAAAGGGTGATATCACGATGGACCCTGCAGAAATCCAAAGATCATCTATACCTATTTTGAAAATTTATATTCTACTAAGATGGAAAATGCAGAAGAAATGGACAGATTCCTAGATTCGTATGAATTACCAAAGCTGAATCAAGAAGATTTAAAAATCCTAAATAAACCAATATCAACCAATGAAATTGAAGATGTAATTAAAAACCTCCCAACAAAGAAAAGCCCAGGCCCTGATGGATTCACTGCCGAATTCTACAAGAAATTTAGAGAAGACCTAACGCCCCTACTTCTCAAATTTTTCAATGAAATTGAAAGGGAAGCAATACTCCCAAATTCATTCCTGGAAGCAAGCATTACCCTGATACCAAAACCAGAGAAGGACCCAATTAAGAAAGAGAACTACAGGCCAATCTCCCTAATGAACATAGATGCAAAAATCCTTAATAAGATACTGGCAAACAGAATCCAACAAATCATCAAGAAGATTATACACCATGACCAAGTTGGATTCATCCCAGGGATGCAGGGATGGTTCAACATACGTAAATCAATAAATGTACTACACCATATTAACAGGGCCAAGGACAAAAATCACATGATCATCTCAATAGATGCAGAAAAAGCTTTTGACAAAGTCCAGCACCTTTTCATGATAAAAACCCTACAGAAAATTGGAATAGAGCGTCTTTATCTCAATCTGGTAAAATCTATCTATGACAAACCAACAGCCAATATTATACTAAATGGCCAAAAACTGAAAGCCTTCCCTCTAAAATCAGGAACAAGACAAGGATGTCCACTGTCCCCACTCTTATTCAACATAGTTCTGGAAACTTTAGCCAGAGCAATTAGACAAGAGAAAGAAATAAAAGGAATAATGATTGCAAAGGAAGAAGTTAAATTATCATTATTTGCAGATGACATGATACTCTACACAGAAGACCCCAAAAACTCCACTAAAAAACTGCTAGATTTAATAAGCAAATTCAGTAGTGTAGCTGGATACAAAATCAATACTCAAAAGTCAATAGCCTTCCTGTACACAAATAACAAACTTACTGAAAGAGAAATTAGGGAAACAATACCTTTCACAATAACATCCAAAAAAATGAAATACCTAGGAATCAACCTCACAAAGGATGTAAAAGACCTCTATACTGAAAACTACAGTACTCTGAAAAAGGAGATTGAAGAGGATATCAGAAAATGGAAAGATATCCCTTGCTCCTGGATAGGAAGAACCAATATAGTGAAAATGGCCATACTTCCAAAATTGTTATACAGATTTAATGCAATTCCAATCAAAATTCCAACAGCATATCTCACAGAATTAGAGAAAACAATCCTAAAATTCTTTTGGAATCAGAAGAGACCTAGAATAGCAAAGGCAATTCTGGGCAACAAAGGCAAGGCAGGGGGCATCACAATCCCTGACTTGAAATTATACTATAAAGCTACTGTGATAAAAACAGTGTGGTACTGGCAAAAAAACAGACCTGAAGATCAATGGAACAGATTAGAAGATGCTGAAACAACCCCAGACATACTAAGCCACCTTATCTTTGACAAAGGTGCCAAACACATTCGCTGGAAGAAAGATAGCCTCTTTAATAAGTGGTGCTGGAAAAACTGGCTCTACACATGCCGAAGATTAAAACTAGACCCATATCTTTCACCATGCACTAAACTAAATTCAAAATGGATCAGAGATCTAAATATTAAAACAGAAACATTAAATCTGCTGGAAGGTAGGATAGGTAAAACCCTTGGAGACATAGGTGTAGGCAAAGACTTTATGAATAAAAACTCAACTGCACGGGAACTATCCCAAAGAATCAATAACTGGGATCTCATCTTATTAAAAAGCTTTTGCACAGCAAGAGAAACCACCAACAGAGTGAAGAGACAACCCACAATGTGGGAAAAAATGTTTGCCAGCTGTTCCTCAGACAAAGCATTACTATCGAGAACATATAAAGAACTCAAAAAAATCAGACCTCCCAAATTTAAAGACCCACTCCAAAAATGGGCATCTGAGATGAATACACATTTCTCAGATGAAGAAATACTAATGGCAAATAAATATACAAAAAAATGTGCAACATCACTAGTCATTCGAGAGATGCAAATTAAAACAACACTGAGATACCATCTCACCCCAGAAAGAATGGCTACTATTAAGAAATCAACTAATAACAAGTGCTGGAGGGGCTGTGGGGAAAAAGGAACCCTTCTTCACTGTTGGTGGGAGTGTCGACTGGTACAGCCACTGTGGAAGTCAGTGTGGAGATTCCTCAAAAAACTAGGGTTGGAGGTCCCATTTGACCCAGCTATTCCCCTTCTGGGCATCTTCCCAGAAGAATTAAAAACATCGTACCACAGCGATATATGTGCACCCATGTTTATAGCAGCACAATTTGTAATAGCCAGATCTTGGAAACAACCCAAATGCCCATCAACTGAGGAATGGATAAGAAAGATGTGGTATTTTTATACAATGGAGTACTATTCAGCCATAAAGAAGGATAAACTGGAGACTTTTATAGGTAAATGGATGCAACTCGAGAAAATACTCATAAGTGAAATAAACCAGAAGCACATGTGTAAGCATTGTATTGTCTCTCTAGTATGAGAAACTGAAAGAGTAAATAAGATCCAAAATGTACAGTAGACGTGGTGAATCAAAAAGAAACTGGTCAAAAGGAAAGAGAGACTGGAATAGGGAAAAGAAAGAAGGGAAAGGGAAAAAATTGTATATATATATATAGGATGGTTAAGATAGATACACTATCAATTTTACTTAGTTCATTGAAGAGTAAGGTTTGTGCCAATAATGTTTGGACAATTGAATGCTAATGTCTGGTATCCTGAATAACTAACTTAAAGATAGTAATACGTAATGTATTAACCATTGTTACCCTCCTATTATGTTGTTTTGAAAATTTGTTCTTCTTTTGATTTGTTTTGTTTTTTCTTCTCTTTAAAATAAAAAAAAATAAAAAAAATTAAAACTGCAGGAGAAATAAAAATAGACATGGATCCTGTTCATATGGAGTTTGGAGTATCGTGAGACAGTACCTATTCAAGGAATTATACAAAAAAAGGTGAAAATATAAATAAGTGTTATGAAGAAAGGAGGCTAAAAATTAAAATAGGGAGACAGTAAAATAGTGACAAATTGGATATGAGGAAGAGGGGAGTGTCAAGGATGACCACTAGGTTCCTGAATTGCATAACTGTATATTTGGGGTGCCATTAACTGAAAATAGGGAAACTGGCAGAGAACCAAATCTAAGGGAAAAGATCATAGGTTTGGCCTTTGATGTACTGAATTGGGTTATACTTCAATCATCTAAATAGATATGGACATGGGATACAGACTGTGACAAGGATGATATTTCCTAGGGAAAGAGAATAGAACAAGAAGAGAATGTAGCTTTGCAGAACACCAGTATTTAAAAGCCAATTAGAAGTTAGGTGTGGTGGTGCACACCTGTAATTCCAGTGCTTAGGGAGGCTAAGGAAGGAGAATCATAAGTTTGAGTCTTGCTGGGCAACTTAGCAAGACCCTGTCTCAACATAAAAAAATTTTAAAAGGTCTGAGGATACCTGATACAGCTCATTGGTAGAACACCCCTGGTTTCAATCCCCCAGTACTATAATAATAATAATAATAATAATAATAATAGCCAATTAGAGAAAAATAGGTCCCAAAGGAGACCAACAATAAATTCTTTTTTTTTTTTTTTTTTTTTGTGGGTACCGGGGGGTCGACCTCAGGACCTCGCGCGCCAGCAGGCGCCCGTGCCACTGAGCGATATCACCGGCCCCTTTTTCGTATGTGGGCTCCGGGAGTCAAACTCGGGCCCTCGCGCTTGCCGGGCAGGCGCTTAAGCCGCTGAGCCATCTCACCGGCCCAACAATAAATTCTTGAAAGAATTTTTATCTAACAGAAACTTCATTTTTTGTTTTTGTTTTTTATATGCGGGTACTGGGAGTTGAACTCAGGACCTCACGCTTGCCAGGCAGGCGCTTATGCCGCTAAGCTATATCACCGGCCCCACTAACAGAAACTTCTCAGTAGAAAGACAAATAAAGGAGGCTAAAAAAGTCTTAATAAAGAGGAAGTGACCAATAACATCAAGTGTCACTGAGGAGTAAAGTAAGATAAGGATTGAAAGCATCCTTTGGATTTAATGCCATGAAGGTCATTGGTGACTGATAAAAGTACTTTCAGGGTGGTGACAGAGTAGAAGTGATTAGAGTAAGCTGAGAAATTAAGGCAGACAACTCTTGAGTTTATTTCGAATGAGAGAAGAGAGTGATAACGAAACAGGTTGTGGGGTTGAGAGAGACGTTATTTTAAGATAGGAGAGACTATTTCACCTGCTACTAAGAAGCATCCAGTTGAGGGAAAGATGCTGAATATATTGGAGAGAAAAGGGATAGTGTGAGAAGGTGGGAAGGTATAGGCTGCAAAACACCAGTGGAACGCATGGTACCCCGAGAAGAAGGGATACTTCCTCCACTGTTAGAGGAGGGAAATCCTACAGAGGACATAGATGAACTGATGTGGAGATACAGTGGCAGGGAGAAAAGGCCCTGTTTAACATTTGAATTTCTCAGTGAAATAGATGACAAGAGCAAGAAGGTGGACACAGGGTCTGGAGGTTTGAGAAAAACGTGAAAAAGATTCTTAAGTCATCTTAGACAATGAGCAGTACTAAAGAAATTTAGTACCTAGCAGGATCATGATGCAATGTGGAGCGCTTGATTGAGATGGGTGACTTATAATGGAGCAGGTCCAATCTGTGACAACAGATATAGGTGGCTGCAGTACAATGGAAGAGATGAGAAGTTTCGGAATGAGGAGGCTCCGGGGATGCCTGGGTAATCAGCTTGTACTCTGAAGTCCCCTCAGATGATGTGAGGCCTTGTGATGGTGGGTGGGGAAGCCAGTGAAAGCTTTCATTGAGAAAGAAGATGTATTAGTTTCCCAGGGCTGTTTTAACAAATTACCACAACCAGGAGGCTTAAGACAACAGCAGTTCATTCTCTCACAGTTCTGAAGGCCAGAAGTCCTAAATGAATGTGTTAGTAGGATTGGTTTTGTCTGGGGGATCTGAGGGATAATCTTTTCCAAGACTTTCTCCTAGCTTCTGAGGGTTGGATGTGAGACTCACAAGAGCTATAGTTGTTTTTTCTGTTTTTGTTTTTTTGTTTTTTTGTACCAGGAATGGAACTCACGACCTCTCGCTTGCCAGGCAGGTGCTGTGCCACTGAGCTATATCCCTGGCCTCAAGAGCTATAGTTTTTGCAGGAAGGAAGAAAGCAAATGGACTGGGAATAGGAATGGGGCGGGTGAGTAAACCACATGTTCAAACTTCTGACCCTAAGGTACTGAAAAATACAACAAGCAGCTTTCATGTAAGAAGGCAGCAGGGAAAGCAGAGCTCTCCAGGAAGAGCAAAGTTTCTGTTAGATAAAAAGAGACTGAGAATGCTAATTAGGGAGCAGTGGTCAAGGGGACCAGTGGAAGCTTGGGGAGGTGGAGAAAAACTGGAGGGCTGTGTTGGGTGGGGAAAAAAAGCAATGTAAGAATTAGGATGAGGGTGGAGATGGGGCTTATACTCTGGGAGTTGACTGAGGATTATGGGAGATGTTGAGTGGGGAGAATTTAGTCCTAGTAGCTTTGAGGAGATTGGATCTGGGCTTGGGCCTAGAGACTACAAAAGTGGCTCTCTTGGCCAGAACTGGTAGCAGTTGCAATAGCTGCAGACTGCACACTACAAGCTCTGGAGTAGTATTGACCCCCAGAGGTGACTGTCTCTGTACCTTTGAGTAGAATAAGTCGTAGGGTGAAGCCACTCTGTCAGTTACCTAGGGATGAGGTTGGATTCCTCATATTAGAAGTTGGAAGTGAGATGGAAAACCCAATGTGGGCTACAATGTAGACATTTACTTCTCTTGGTTTTTTTTTTTTTTTTCACTGAAAAGGTATCAAAATATCTAAAAGGAATCTCCTGGGTTGTAGGTCTTAAAATGGGGCCCTCCATCGCTCAATTCCAACTCACCCACAACTGTCAAACGATCAAAAAGTGAACAGTGTTATCTGGTGTGTGAATCTAGGCAACTACCCAGAGTCCCTCTTCTTGCCGGAGGTAAGGTGAGTTTGAACTGTGGACCCAGAGCATGTGTTCAAATTCTGCCGCCAGCACTTGCTAATTGCTAAGTGACTTATCAGTACCTCAGTCTTTTCATCTGGAAAATAAAGACAATAACAGTTCCTACCTCATGGAAATATCATAGAAGATTAAGTGGCTTAACATATGTAAACTCTTACTACAATGTCTGGTACACGGTGCACATTATATGTGTTTATTTTGATTGTTAAATCTCTCTCCTGTCCTACCACTTAATCACTTGATACTACTTTGCTTGCTGTACTCTTCCTGGCTTTGAACCCTAACCTGAATAGCTAGTTCTGAACCTTCCCCTTTGTAGGCTCTTTCCTGAGTCTGTTTAGCTCTACATCGAATAAGCTCAGGGCCTTCACTTGTTTCTCATAGGATGTGGCTGCTGGTACCCCAGCCTCTGAACTCACCTTTGGACACCTTGCACTTCATCATTGCATCCCAGTTAAATGGGTTGTCCACAGTGCTCCAGGTGGGATGTAACAACTGTAGGAAAGCACAGAATCATCACTTCTCTTGTGGCTCTATAATCCTACTAATCAGCCTAAAATCCAACTACCTCTTTTGGTGGCAACATCACCCTGTTGGCTTGCACTGACATTACAATAAAATCAAGGTCTTTTTCACATAATGCTGTTGTTAAGCCAGGCAAGTCTCTGCTATTCTGTGCTAGAGGAACAAACCAAGCTGTAGTTGCTAAGAGAAAGTCCAATCCAGCAACCAAAGCCCAGTATATCTGCAGAGTTTAGTAATAAAGGCAAGATGGCCCAGGGAAACAGCTGTTGGGAGAAGAGCCTGTGGCAGAAGCCGCTACTGTTGTTGTCTGCCCAGTAACGAATTTCATCTTGTCACTTACTTATGGAACCCCAACACTGTGCAGAGCAGCAGTGTGCTGAGCCAAAAGTACTGGATTTCTCGGCTTCCTTTGCAGCTAAGAATGTCCATATGACAGAGTTATAGTTAAACAGATATAAGTAGATGTCACTGGAGAGAATGTTCCATTCTCAATTAAAGGAAAAGCCTCTGTAGAAGATCCTTTGTTCTTGGCCTCGTCCCCTAATTTTTTCCCTTCTTTCTGTCTAGAATACAGACATGGAGCCCAAAGCTTCGGCAGCTATCTTCGGACCCCAAAGCAAAAACCAAGTGTATGAAAGCCCACCTTAAGGATGGTGAAGATGAAAAGCCAGGGTCTTTATGGCAGTGTTGAACTACTACTGCAGCCTTGGACCATCTTTCAAGGGAAATTTTGTTGAACAAAACAAATAAACCTTCAGCACTCGGGAAGCTGAGGCAGGAGAATTGCTGCCAGTTCAAGGCCAGCCTGGGCTACATAGTGAGTTCAAGACCAGCCTGGGCTACACAGTGAGACCCTGTCTTAAAAATAAATAAATAGGGCCGGTGAGATGGCTCAGCGGCTTAAGCGCCTGCCCGGCAAGCGCGAGGGCCCGAGTTCGACTCCCGGAACCCACATATAAAAAAGGGGCCGGTGATATCGCTCAGCGGCACGGGCGCCTACTGGCGCGCGAGGTCCTGAGGTCGACCCCCCGGTACCCACAAAAAAATAAATAAATAAATAAATAAATAAATAAATAAATCTTTATCTGTTTAAGCCTAAATTGTCAAGTTGTCTATAATTTGTAGCTATATTACTGTCATAGGGCTATAACAGGAAACCAAGTGATCCAAATGGAGGCCAAACATGACTATAGAAATAGGAAGGAAGGACCATCTAGAAATACAAGTGGGCACCTGGGACCAGAAGAGTGTGCCAGTGGGCCACAAGGCTTCAGCCACTGGGTTGAGGTTCACAGTCAGAACTCCCTTTCTAGATGGTAAACTAAAAGAGCATGACTGAGCCTACGCCTGGACAGGGGATAAATGCTCAGGCAGGGATACAGACATAGGACATGAGACAGAAATGTAGAGATCAGAAGTGGAGAATGAGGTAGAGGCTCGATGGAAATTTGAGACCAGACTCAGACCAACAGCTAAGAGACAACTTGATGCTGAGTTCCGTTGGGAAGGATGGGGTTACTTCAATCCTTCCTTGTCTTAGTACAGATGTAGCCTGCAGATAGGAAGAAAATTACTCTCACTATGGAAGGAGGAGGGGACAGAGGATGGGATCCAAGCAGAGCCGGACAAGCTTCAGTTCAAGCTGTGCTTTTCTTACAGGTTCTTAGATTCACCCTTAATTGTATGTACTTTCCATCTTTTGCCCTTGACCTTTAAAGATATGAGCTTGGGTCTCTTTAAACAGCTTCCACTTTATCTTCTCCTAATTTTCAATATTTCACTGTGGAAAACGTTCCCTTCCTCCTTCTACTCCAACTTATCTACTAAGGGTACTTGTGGGTACCCTTCCAGAGCAGTATGATGAGCCCCTTGGGAGAGATCCTCTGACTGTAGCCTCTGCTGGGGGTAGAGGGAGAGGGCTGGCAGAGAGGAAAAGCTGGGAAGGAGGTTGACCAGGGCCTACCAGCTCCAGGGAGCAATGGGCCACACTAGCCCCCCCTCCTCACTTTGGCATTTCTGTTCCAGGCACTAATTAGAGGCCAATGCTTTCCCTGCCCCTACCCCAATTTCTTGTGTTATCCAGAGCGAGGGAATGACAGCCTTCTCTGACTGCTACTGTGCTACCACTTCTTTGTGTGCAGTGGGTACTGTGTGGGTAAGTTATTGTTATATTGTGCTCCTGTGATAAATGCACCATTGTGAGACACTTTCGTCCTGCGTGTGCTGGGGGAGAGGAAGGGCGTCCTGCCTGAGTGACTTCTCACAGAAAGCTCCAGAGGTGCTTAGTGCTGATAGCCTAGGCCTGGCAGGCTGCTCTTTCATTGGCACTCAAGGGTGTCAATCACTGTGGCCCTGCCAATCAGCTCTAAATTAAGGTATCTGAAAGCGATTAGCCTTCTTTGTTAAACAGAACACTGAACCCTCCAAGGACTAAACAAAGAATGGCTCAGAAAAGACATTCCCTAGGTGGGCATGGGCAGTGGTGCCAGTGTCACTAACTGGAATCCTTTGGTTTTTGCCCTCCTTCCTCAGGCCTTGTCTCTATTTCTTACATCTAGGCCAGTCCTAGCTCCTTTCAATTCTACTTCTTTCATTTTTCTCCCATGTGCATTTCTTCTCTCCAACCCCACTGTTGCTGCCTTTGTTCTGTCAACACCTCTCACCTGGACTACTAACCAGTCTCCTAAGCAGTCTCCCTGCCTTCAGTCTCCAACCCGATCTCCATGGTGTAGATGAATTAATCTAAAAATACAAATCTGATTGTCACATCCTCCTGAAAATGCTTCAACCTATTCCACGGTTCCAAGTACCCCTGGGACAAAGTTCAAAGTACTTAGCATGGTACCTAGGACCCTGCATGATGTCTCTTCACAAATCCTCAGGCTGCTCTTTTGCAGTGCTCCCACTTCACTCCTAGTCATGATGAACTTTGCAGGTTTCTGAATGCGCCTTTCCTGGCTTTGCTTCTGGGACTTTTCACATGACTTCCCTCTGCCTGGGCTATTCTTCACACAGCACTTTCTCTGCTATCATCTGGCCAGGCCCCACTCATCCCTTAAGACTTCAACTAAATTCCCTCAGTCCAAAGAAACATATTTTACTCATGTCTATGTTGCTAATGTCTAGTATGACACATGGGACATTAGATTCTCAATGTTTGACGAATGAATGAGTGCCCCACCTCAAGTGGCTGTGTGCAAAATCATCCCTGAAGGAAGCTGGCAGAGCTGATTGATCCCTCCCTCTATGGAAGGGAGACCGCTCCTCAATATCATCCTATTGCACTGGGTTGCAAGTCCTTCTATGTCTGCCTCCGTAACTCAACTGCGACCATCTCAAGAGCAGGGCTATGTTTGGCCCACCTCAATGTCCTACCTACACCCTAGCATAGTGCTTGAACACAATGAATGAATAGGCCTCTCAAATGCTTGACAGTTTTATCCCTTGTCTCATCTAACTTTACTTCCCCAGACTCTCCCTATCAATAGCTCCATAGCACTAAACAGTCACATTCACAGCTTCACAAACATTCAAGGCTGCTCCCCATCCCTGAAATTTTCATCTGTATTCCTCTTACCTGAAATGCCCATCCCACTCACCGACCCAAATTCTGTACTCTTTAGGAACCAGCTCCAAGTATTCTTCCAGAAACCCTGGGGCCCTCACAGAGTCACATGGTACTAAGAACTCGGAAGTACCCACCCCAGTCTATCTCTGAATAGTTCTATTACCAATCCCCACCCAGCTCATTTAACCCTTGGCATTCCCTCATGTTATTTAGGAGAAAACCAAGACTCAGAAAGGGAAAAGGACAGGACGCTTCCTTGTATAGACTATAATTGCCTTTAAGGCAGGACAATTGTCTTCCACCCCTTCATCTTTCCAGGGCCTTACTGGACTGTTAGAGAACTCTAGAGTCAGACTGTCTGGGTTTCTATCCTGGCTACACCTCAGACAATTTAACCACACTAAAACCTTAGCTTTCTCACCTACAAATGAAGATGACAGTAGAGCCTATCTCACACGATTGTTGTGAAGATTAGACAAGTAATGTATATAAAGTGCCTAGAGCAGTATCCAGCACATAGGATGCGCTCAATAAAGGCTATTTTCTTTATTGTTATTATTCTTATCAACAAATCCTTGCTGGCAATAGTTAGCTAAAAACTAGAATATGAGAGTTTCGGAGAGTAGGAAGGAATGAGGAAAGGAAGTAGACCATAGGAGCAATCTGAGATTTTTGTGGAGTCCAAACAAGGTTAGAGGCGCGGCAGGACGTTTGTACGTCCGAGTTTCTAGTACCATGTGACTCTGTGAGGGCCCCAAGCACATGGCTCCATCCCGGCGGCTCAGCTTCCCTAACTCTCGCCCAGCTATTCCCAGTAGCCTGTAGAGGGAGCCAGGAAGCCAGGACAGGGTTAGGAGGAGGCTACTGGAAATCTTCCTAAGGACAAAAAACGACACCCCACCACTACTACCCATCTTGGCCCGCTACCTTGCCCCTTCCAGGATGCTCTCCAAGCTCGGTTGTCTTCGGTAGCTAAACTGGGAGCTGTCCTTCAGCACCAGGGGCCACCTTGGCCTCGGGCAGGACAGTGAAGGCTACAGCAGAGTTAGGGACTCGGAACTGGTCCGATCTGCAGCCGGCTCCAGTGTCTCCTAGTCACAGGGATGAGGGAGGCGACCCAGGGAGGTAGTGAGACGCTATGGAGATGTCTCCTGTCTTCTGCCTCCAAGAATCACCCTCAGAAGTCCCCGAGCCCGGGGGCGGGGGGGGGCCTGGGGAGGGAGGTGGGCGCCAGGGTTGGTGGGGGAGGGGGAGCACCTGGGCCGGGGACTCAGCATGTGGCGTGCGCACAGGGGGAGCGGGCGGACCAACGGAGGTGCTGAAGTGAATGGAGTTGGGGGTGGACTGAAAACATCCCCAAACAGCACAGGCTGCAGCCGGCGGGGGACGGGGGGGGGGGGGTGTAGTCCTGAGGCGCAGGCGCAGTCGGGGCCCCAGTCCCGCTCCCTCCTCCTCCCGGTGCCTCTTTCTCCGCCCCGCTCCCTCCAAACACACTCGTACACGGGCTCTCAAGGTGTTCTCCGCACAGCGGAAGATGGCGACAGACTGAGGGGGCATGGCCAGCAGGAGCCACGGGGCCGTTCCGCTGGGCGGCCGCCACAGCGGTGCGAACGACAGGCGGAAGCAAGAGGCGCGCTAAGTAAAGCCCAGTGTCCGCGTCCGGCGCCTGTGGCGCTGCCGGGAGCAAGGTGGCCCGCCCGTGCCGGAACTCTGGGAGCAGCGGGTGCGGAGCCAGTGCGGAGCCCGCCCGGGACCGGCCCAGGCAAACGGCCGGAGCACGAGCAAAGCCCGAAGGACCGGGTAGAGGACCGGCCGGCCGGCCTAGGAGGGCGCGAGCCAGGCAGGGAGCAGCGCGGAGCCGGCAGCGGGCGGACGGGCGGGAGAGGAGTGGCGCGGGGCGAGGGGAACGGAGCGGAGCGCGGCGGCGGGGCCCGCACGGCGGCGCTGAGGGGCGCAGAGCTGCGCCGAGCCGCGCTGAGCCGAGACGGCCGGAGCAGAGTGCCAGCCGGGCGGCCGCCGGCGCGGAGTGGCGCGGAGCCGAAGGCGGCTGAGGGGCCCGACACTATGAGGAGTGCGGCGCCGCCGCCACAGCCGCCGCCGCCCCAGTGCCCCGCACCGCCTCCCGCCGGGACGCCGGGCAGCGCCTAGCGGGTCGGGCGGCGGCGCCCGGGCTGCGAGTAAAGGAGCGCGGGAGGGTCGCGGGAACGGCACGAGAGCGCCCCGCGACTCTGGCCTGAGCGGAGCCCGGGGCCAGCCGGCCTTCCTCACAATGCAGCCCCCGACGTAGCGCCTGGACGGCGCAGAGGAGCGCGGAGCGGCGCTCAGCCCGCCCGCCTGAGACGGCTGTCCGGCCTCGCGCCTGCCTACTCCCTCCAGCCCGGACCCCCCTGAAATATGTTCAGGGGCGCTTGGATGTGGCCCGGGAAAGACGCCGCCGCGCTGACTATCTGCTGCTGCTGCTGCTGCTTGGCTCCCAGGCCGAGCGACAAACCTTGCGCCGACTCCGAGCGGGCGCAGCGATGGCGACTGTCCCTGGCGTCCCTGCTCTTCTTCACCGTGCTGCTCGCTGACCATCTGTGGCTGTGTGCGGGGGCCCGGCCCCGGGCCAGGGAGCTGAGCAGCGCCATGCGGCCGCCCTGGGGGACTGGCCGTGAGCGGCAGCCGGTGCCTCCTCGGGCGGTGCTGCCACTGCCGCCGCCGTCGCCCGGCGAGCCCAGTGCGTCCCCGGGCACCTGCGGCCCGCGATACAGCAACCTGACCAAAGCCGTCCCCGCCGCCGACCCCGGGCAGGTCTGCGGCGGCGTCCCAGAGCCCACGGGGCTGGATGCCGCTTGCACCAAATTGGAATCTTTGCAGAGACTTTTCGAACCGACTACCCCGGCCCCCCCTCTGCGGCCCCCTGACTTCCCTTCCCTTGCCCTGGCCGAGTTCCCCTCCGCCAAAAAAAACTTGCTCAAAGGCCACTTTCGGAACTTCACTCTCTCCTTTTGCGACACCTACACGGTCTGGGACTTACTGCTAGGCATGGACCGCCCTGACAGCCTGGACTGCAGTCTGGACACCTTGCTGGGGGACCTGCTGGCCGTGGTGGCCAGCCCTGGCTCTGGGGCCTGGGAGGCATGTAGCACCTGTATCGAGGCGTACCAGCGACTGGACCGACATGCTCAGGAAAAATATGATGAGTTCGACCTCGTGCTGCATAAATACTTACAGGCAGAAGAGTACTCAATCCGGTCCTGCACGAAAGGCTGCAAGGTAAGAACTAGCGTCCGCAGCCATAAGGGCTGCCTGGGCGTTGGTAGCAGAAGCAGGGTGACCCGGAGAAAAAAGGTCTCCTTCTCTACCCACCCCACCACTCCCACCTTTCCGACACTGCATTTGTCATCCTGGGCCCCTCCCTAGAGAAGGGGCCTCGGATTCAGGTCAGGTAATCACCTGGCCAATTTCTATTAATTCCGGGTTTGGACATTTTAGGGCTGGGGCTTCCTGGAGCCCCGCCCCCCCACATGAGAGAGAAAAGTCCTGGGGCCCCCCGGCAGGCAAAGGGTTGGAAGGAGAGATTGTGCTCCCCTAGCCACCATGTTCAGCCAGCCATGCCTCTCTTTTCCTGGGCCAGAATCGGAAGTCCTGGGACTGGCTGGTGCACACGGGGGAGGCCAAAAGCCAAGAGGAAAAATGGCTCACCTACGACCAATGGCTGAGAGGAGGCACACTCTTGGCGGTAGGGCACACCACACTATTGGCCTTATATGACCTGATGTGGCTGCCCAGAGCCGAGGAAGATGGAACCCAAGGGTGCCTGTCTTCTCCCAAGGAGGGAACCTGCAGGCTTGTATAACCTGACAAAGGAAGGAGCTGAGAACTGGGCACACCAGCTTGTGGAAGGGCCACTGAAGGTTGGTGCATTACTAACTCTCAGTGCCTTCCCAGCACCCCAGGGTGCTCTCTAGGGTGCTCTCTAGCTGGCTTCAGCTAGAGACAGGCATCCAAAGGGGAGGAGAGGCCTGCCTAGGGAAGAGCTGAGTATTGAGAAATTTCTTGACCCTCAGCAGGGTTGTTCTAGACAGTAGGGAGGTGGGACCTGTAAACCTTTGGGACCTGATGCTCCGAACCTGTTCTCCTGGCATGGCCAGGTGGCCTGCCTTTCAGAGGTAAGAGAGCAGCAAGGTCCAAGAGTCAAGTGACAAGGAGGCCAGGTGGGGTGGTGGCCTTACAGGTTTTCAAACTGAGGGGTGAGAGCTGAAGGAGACAGTTGCCTCCTGATATAGTTCATCTCCTTCCAAGGCTTTGGGGAGGGCAGAAAGTATCACCTTTTCATCCAGCGTGGTCCCCGTGGACTTGGACAAGGTTTCAGTGCTCTTAGTGGGCTCTGTAGGGATTTGAAGCAGAAGGTTGGGAAGGGAAGGGGTAGCTCCTGGCTCCTGACTTCACTTTCTCCTTCTCCCTTTTCCTGTTCTCCTAACCTAGCAGTCTCCTCCCGCCTCCCTCAGCCTCAGCTGACTCACTGCCTCACTCACACTACCAAATGAGATATTCCACTTCTTAAAGGTGTATGGACAGATAGACACACACACACACACAGCCATACACCTCACCACTACCCCAGGGCAAAGTCAAACAGTGAAAGGGAGGTCGTCACATCCACAAACAGTGCCATAGAAGCAATCTCTTTCTCTCTCTCTCTCTCTCTCTCTCTCTCTCTCTCTCTCTGTCTCCCCCTCTCTCCCTCTCCCTCTCTCCCTCCCTCTCTCTCCCTCTCTCCCTCTCTTTCACATCTCTCCACATTGTCAGAGGCATGCAGGCAGAAGTACTGTCACATGAAGAAAGACACATTTTTTTTGTCATATACGGACACATACACTCAATGTCTGCCACAAACACATACACTCAGGGAGCAGAGGGATATAGTCCACTAGCAGGTGGAATAAAGGATGCCTGTCTTTTTTGTAGCTCTCCCTCCAACCTCATAGCCCCAACTGTTGTTTTGTGTTTTTTTTTTTCCTCAATTACCAGTATGAATGAGAGCCTTGCCACAACTTTCCTGTGAGGTTTATTTTTTTTAATGTTATCATCACCTCCAAGCTCCATTTGGCCGTACACTAAATAATAATTCTGCACATTGATTGTTTTTACCCAGCAGTTTGATGTAGGGGAAAACAGTTGATATCTCTGATTCAGGAGGCCTTATCACTTCAACAATTTGTTAGCAGTGTGGCCTTGGGCAAGTCATTTCACTTCTCTGAGCTTTCTTTTGTTCATTTATAAAATAGGAATAATAATCCTTATTCTGCCCACATCCTGGGGTCTTTTGTGAAACTTAAGTGGGAAGAGGTAACTGATAATATTCTGTAATAAGAATTTAGTATCTGACTTTTTAGGGCTTTCAAGCCCTTTGACATATGTTAGAAGTTCACAGTCACTTAAGGATTAGGCAATACTAGTACCATTATGCCCATTGTACAAATGAGGAAATTGAGGTACAGAGAGATCAAGTGGTTTGCCCTAAGGTTGCTCAGCCAATAAGCAGCAAAGTCAGGTCTCCAACCTGTGTGTTCCAGTTATAAGCTTGTGCTTTTGCCCCAGGCTCCCATCAGGTTCCCCATGCCCCCACCTCCTTTGTCTTCTTGTCTCTATTTCCTCCAAGCAAATGAACTCCTCCTGGTCTCTTGCTGCCTGCCGTGCCCTCAAAGGGCAGTGTCAGTTCCACAGTTCCCTTCCTGTCTTTCCCACATCTCTTCCAAAGCTCTCTCCCTCAACTGAGGCCAGGACCAATAAGGTTCTCAAATCCAGTTGTATTGTCAGCACTAAGGGGAAGGACAGCCCTGCTCCTCTTCTTCCTACACCTCTCTCCCCTCAGCCCCTTGAGCCATGTCCTATTCAGGCCTTCTTTCTAATCCTGATCTCATTCCTGGGCCCCAAGCCTCCTGTCCAGCCTGTACCCTAAGTGGGATCCCCATGAGATGATGCCCCCTCCCTCAGAGATGCTTCTGAGTGCAAAGCCCACAGCCCCAAGCCAGGATGAGGAGACTTCCTCTACTTATGGAAACTGAACCTGGGGCCTTGGTTCCAGGGCCAGGTGACCCCCTGTCCCCAAGGCCCTTCTTCCGAGTACCTTAGATCCTTAATGAGTGGCCCCAGAAACTGTTCCGTCCTTCTGCAATGTCTGCCTGTTTAGGGTCACACAGGGCCCCAAAAATCATACCTGTCCTCACTGCTGCCTGTGACACCTCCCAATTTAGTACGAACTGCAACATTTCCTTAAAGTGCAACTGACTTTGTCTCTCACAGCAGGGTGATATCAACCCAGGCAGACCGATGCCCATCCCCACCCTGGTCTCTCCCAACTCCTGGGTCCATGCCCCACCCTTCTCTTATCTCCCTGTACACACTCAAGCCCTAATCTTCCCTATCCTCTGCCTACTCACCCCATGCCACCTCACCTCATGCCCAGCCCTCCATTCTAATCCTGCCATGCCCCTGCCTGGTTCTCATTGCCTCTTCCCTACTTCTGCCTCTTCCTGCTCTCAATTCTACACATTCAGACCAGGGGAGTGGTGGAGGTAGAAGCCTCTTCTTTCATTGCTCTTTATGCAGGAGGGGCTAAGGGCCCAAAGGGAGGACAGTTCCAGCTCTTACCAGCCATCAGTTCACATTGATCAAGGTTAGTGCCAACGAAGGATGTGAGAGTTCTGCTCTATCCTAGACTGACTGAAACCCACCTGACAGACTTCGTGTTTGGTCCTGGGTCTCACACTGACCAGGTTGAGGAGGAGGCTGACAATCAAGTTCCCCTGGAGAGAGTTGAAGCTGGGGGAGACTCAGGAGGATGTAGTCTTGGACTTCACACATCAGAAGAGTTGTCCTGGTACAAAAGAAGCATGTCTTACCAGCTCCAGAGGGACTTGGTAGTTAGAAAGTCCTGGGTTCATATCTGGATTCTTTATTACCTGTGTGACTTTGAAATAGGGACTTCAACGGTTTGAGCCTCACTTTTCTCATCTGTAAATGGGGCTAATTCATCAGAACAGCCCTATGAGGTTATTGTTAATGAGAGGACTGTAGAGTATCTAGGCCTAGCACATCAGTCACTCGCTTCAGTTTCTTCCTTCGAAAGAGGGAACAGACTGCCTTAGGAAAAGGTAAGCTCCTGCTTCCAAGAAATGTCTGGCCTGACTCAAGTGGACCTCTGGGTGGAAATGCCACAGAGGTGACTAGTACCAAATCTGGGGGAGAATTGGACCAGGTGACCTTTGAGGGCTATTTCAGACCAGAGTTTAGGCCCATGGTTAGTGCCTGTTACCTGAACAGCAGCACTGGATGGAGAGGGCTGGGGAAGGAGGCTGGGCCTAACACCCACACGTGGGAGAGGGTGGGGGCTGCCAGTGCCAGTGCCTCGCCTTCTGCCCATATCCACCAGGGCCCTGCTTTTCCTCCACTCCGGCTGGCAGCTGTTTCTGTCTCACTGCCTTCCTCTCTCCTCCCACCTGCCACAGCTTTCCTGCCAAGCAGGACTCCCAGGCTAATGCTGGGTATGAGGGGTTCTGAGAGTAGGGAGCTTGGGACACTGAGCAAAAACCAGGTTGGCCAGTGGTCCCTGTTGCTACTCAGGCTGATAGGCAGGGAGCCTTGCCCCAATGGCCTGCTCCCTAATCCAAGACCCTTGCAGCTGACCAGCCAGAAAGGGGGTGCTGGTTCCTGCTTGGGAATGGAGAAAGGACAGGCAGTCAGTAAGCAGCCCCCTGGATAGCTTGGCAAAGCTGGCCTTAAGGGAGGGGCCTCCAGATCCACAAAGTTCATCTCCTCATTACCAAGGAACAGGAGCATGAGGTTCTGGGAAGGGCAGGAACTAGGAATCCTGGAACAGGGACAGCAAAGAGGCAGTGTTTAGGCTAGGGCAAGGACATAGTGGATTAAGGCTGGGAGTGAGAAAGCTGGTTTCCGGCTGAAACACATCTCTCCAGACCCCCACCGCTATCCCCACCCACTCTTACTCCAACCCCATGTTCCTCTCACATTTTAGCCCATACCCATTGCTCCTGTCCTCATACCAGGGACCCACACAATCTGCTTAGTCTTTGATTTATCACCCTAGACCAGTGTGATTTAGAGCTTTCAATGATGTTTCAACAAACAGCCGGCTGCAGCATGCATACCATGGGTTCACCACCACTGCCATAGATCCCTTCCCAAACCACACCCCACATTTCATTCTCTAACCCTTCTAATCCCTACACTCCTCTGCTCCTTCCAAAACTACCTCCACCCCTCCCCACCCTGATCCTTTATCCCCCCTCACCCTGCTTCTCTCTAACAGTTAGCTTCTCTCATCCCACTCCCCCCTCCCAACCTTTACCCCAAGTCCCACACCCTCTCTGGCTTCTCCGCCTCACCCCCTCGGCACTTACACCTCCATGGCTCTTGACACCTCCATGCCCCCTCACTCCTCACATCCCTCACACTCCACTCACACTCCACCTCCCTCATCCCCATCTCATCCTGCCCCCTTCCCTCTTCTGGTCCTCTCATCTGCCCCTTTCCCCCTTCCTTGGCCTGTCCCTCTCTGCTCTCTCCCTACCTCCCTTCTCTCCTCCCCAGCCAGGGTGGACATGTGCATGTGTGCATGTATACATACTCTTTAGTCACACAGACACATTCACACAGACAAACATACTCTCAGTCTTCATGGTTACTTCCCATCTTTCCCGAAGGCTGGTGCCTGACTACTATAGTCACCATAGCAACGGGAACCTCCAGGAAGGATATACTGGTATCTCCTGAAGTTGGGGGGGGGGGTGGGTAGGGATATAAGGGAAGGAAGGGAGCCCACCCAATATCATGGTCATGCTGGAAGTCTGCTGAACATGGTAGAGGTATGGGTGAGGAAAGGGAAGACAGTTCGCGGGGCCGAGATGAAAGGAGGATCAGGGATATCCAAACATGAGAGGGTGCTTCTAAGCCATGTGGGTATGTGTTGGTCCCCTCGCAGACATCAGTACCTCAGAAAAAGGGTTCACTCACTCTTCTGCGTGTAGGTAGGGATGAAGGCCAACACCTCAGACTCAGGTGGAAAGTTTATGCTGAAAAACTTCTCCTTCAGGGCAGTCCTTTTGTGCTCTCCACCCTCCAAAGCTGTTTACCTGCTGTGTGCTTATGCAGACTGAGCATGTAACCTGTCCTTCCATCTCCTCTTTGCCACACGTGAATTCCAAATGCAGGTGTTTGCTGAAGGCCAGGATCAGTCTCTGCTTCTGGGGAACCTGGAAAAATCTGGGTGCCCAGAAGCACCATCTCCAGTGCTGGCTTCATAGGTCTCTGGAGAATGTCTATGTGTACATTCCGATGGTTACAGGTACATAGAGCAGAGCTGGCACCAGGCGCCAGGGATGCTGTCCCTGGGCATAAGCAGGGATCCAGGAAAGCCTGAGTTTCTGAGACTTAGAGCCATTTAGAGGGGAGAGCAAAGGCACCAGGTGAGCTGGAGTGCCAGGAATTACCAGGACCAAAGCTCCTACTGGAATAGATTCTGGAGAAAGGAGTTAGAACCCAAGCCACAGGTCTTTAGGCCAGAAGATGAGGCCAACTGGCTCCAAAGAAGAAAGGGATAAAAAAGCGAAAGGGAAAAAGAAAGCTGCAAACTTTTGAGTGCCTGGCAGATTCCAGGAGCCTTATGTATGTCTTGTGAACTCAATTAATACTGACAGTTTGGGGGCCGGTGAGATGGCTCAGTGGCTTAAGCGCCTGCCCGGCAAGTGCGAGGGCCCGAGTTCGACTCCCGGAACCCACATACAAAAAAGGGGCCGGTGATATCGCTCAGCGGCACGGGCGCCTGCTGGCGCGCGAGGTCCTGAGGTCGACCCCCCGGTACCCACAAAAAAAAAAAAATTGACAGTTATCCTAGCAATCAAGTACTATCATTATCCCCATTTTACAAATGAAACAACTGAGGCTCAGAGAGGAAAGATGACCTACCCAAGCTATATAGCTAAAAGGCAGGAGAGCTAGGATACAAACCCTGGTCGGTCTGTTCTTTCCGAGTGCACAGATGTATAAAAAAGATGTTAATAACCCCCTCCAGCTGTCAGAGGCAATGCCCAGCTGGCCAGGGGTAGGCTGGGGTGAGAAGCTGGGCTGACTAGAGGAGAGGCTCAGCAGAGCCTACTGGCAGTTTAGGGAACCTCCCGGAGTGGCTCAGATCCAGAGGGAGGACATACTAACATCCCTTTGGTTCAGTATCTCAGTCTCTTGTCCGGGAGACCCAGTGATAATCACTGGTATCCTCCTGGGAAAGTGACAGGAGTGTGGGCATGAGTAAGGGGAGTGTTTGCTTTTTCTGCAGAGGAAAAGGGAGGATCTGGGCTCCTCTCACCTGGAGAAAAGGTATCTCTGTTATATTTTCAACCCCAGGCTGCTGAAAGGATCAACCAGGGTTGGAAGGAAGAAAGTGTCCTAAATAGGCCTGAGCCCCACCCAGCTGGCGCTGGTAGAGCTGGAGGGGAAAACAAATGCAGTGAAACCTTATTACCTCAGAGCCTGCTGAGGCCTGGCCCTGGGACTTAGATACCTAGTTCCCATGCCAGGGTTTTAGCAAGTCCTGGCCTTAGAAGCCTTAGCTTCTTGGGGGTCAAAGGAAGTGCCAGCTTACCAAGTTCTGTGTGGAGAAGAACATTAGGTGGTGTGTTACCAACATTTTCTGTCTTATTTGGTTTTAAGCATAGCATGGCTGCCTGGCAGATCTGTAAAACAGAGCATGTCTGTTTAGTGTTGAACTCTACTAAATCTTCCAACCAAGTTAATCCTTCAAGATTATTATAGACTTAGAATCTTTTTAAAATATCTTTTTTCCTAATTACAGAAAAATGATCTTTAAGAAATTGTGGAAAAAATTCCCAGGGACACTTAGGATTGTTTTTTCTCATTGTGTTAGAATATACATAACTTAAAATTTACCATTTTAAGTGTACAACTTGGGTGATAATCAAGTACATTTGCAGTGTTGTACAACATCACCACTATCCATTTCTAAAATGATTTTAACCTCCCAGATAAAAATTCTGTACCCATTAAAGAGTAGCTCCCTATGCTTCCCTCCCTTTGGTCTCTGCTAACCACTCATCTATTTTCTGTCTCTTTGACTGTTCTGGGTACCACATATAAGTGGAGTCACATCCTTATTTTGATCTGGCTTACTTAGTGTGATTTTTAAGGTTCATTCATGTTATGTCAGTACTTCATACCTTTTTATGGTCGACTAATATTCCACTAGGTGAATATATCAAATTTTGTTTATCCATTCATCTGTTGGTGAACCCTTTGGCTATTGTGAATAATATTGCTATGAACACTGGTGTACAAGTACTTGTTTTAGTCCCTGCTTTTAATTCTTTTGGGTATACTCAGGAATGGAATTGCTGGATCATATGGTAATTCTATGTTTAACTTTTTGAAAAACTGTCATCCTTTTTCTCATAATTGCTGCACCAGATTATATTACTTTACATACATACCAGCAACGCACAGGGGTTCCAATCTCTCCACATCTTTGCCAACACTTTTTATTTTCTGGGCTTTGAAAATAGCCATCCTAGTATGACTATATATTTTTACATGGTCGATACAGTTTTTTAACCCTACTCTTTTTTTTTTTTTCAGTACTGAGGATTGAACCCAGAGCCTTCACACTGAACTGTATCCAACCCTTTTTCTCTTTTGTTTTAAGACAGGGTCTCGCTAAGTTGGTAAGTTGCTGAGGCTGGGCTCAAACGTGTGATCCTCCTGCCTTGGCCTTGTGGAGCGGTGGGATCACAGGTGCGCACCACCATGCCTAGCTTCTGCTCTTTTTAACTGACTAGTACACTGAGTACCTGCCCATGTAATTTAATAGTCATAAATGTCATTCTTGATGAGTGTACAATATTGTGTCACATAATATAATTTATTTAACCTGACCCCTACTGTAGATATTTGCATTATTTCCAACATTTTACTATTGTAAGTAGTGCTATAATGAATGAATATCTTTGTTCATAAATTTGTGTCAGATCAATGATTCTTTTTTACTAATAAATGCTATCAGTCATTTTTTTTCTTATTTTTCTACATTGGTGAGTTCCTCAAATCACAAAATAATGCATGGTTATGTATCACCTCTAACAATACTGAGGTTTATAAAGAAAGCATTACTTATCCTCCTATTTACTCCCTTCGGTCCCACTGCCCTGAGGTTACTGATGTTAACAATTTTATGTGTATTCTTCCAACCCTCTCTCTAGGCTTACATGAACATCTACACACAAAATGACTTTTTCTTTCCTTTGTTTTGCATACAAATGGGAACACAAACATTAATTCTGCAGGATGAAGTTTGGAAACTAGAATCAAAGAGTATTAACTTTTTAATGCTCTTAACATACATTACTAAATTTCTTTCAAATTACTAGATTAATCAAATTTATACTCAACAAAAATGTGAGGCTAATTTGCTTGAAAAATGGTATACCATTGGCTTTTTATTTGCATTTCTTGGGTCAGACACTTGTTTTTCTTACTTACAGATCACTTTATTGGCTGTGAATTGTTTGTTCATGTTTTATGTTTTTATTGATGCGTGTATACAGTAGACCCCTGAAATTCACGGGGGTTACCTTCCTGGAGCACCCACGAATTGTGAAAAATTGCAAATTTCAGATATTGTCAGAAAAATGCCTATTTTTAGAGTTTAAACCCTAAATATTCTATGTCTTCCCCAGTTATGTAATTTAATTTAATAAAATACTGTATTAATAAAGCCTCAGATGGTGCAGGGGGTTTTGGCAGCATCTTAGGGATCTTAGGGCTTTATGAAGAACAAAACCGAGCACACTCGAGATAGCTACACGTGGTACAGCAACCTGTTACCATGCAGGAATGCTGGTGCATCTGCCAGAGATGGGTTACAAGGCAGCAGCCAATCAGCAGCAAGGATAACTGAATATCGCTCTCCGATTGGCTACCTGCAAACCTCCCGCCAAAAGAACTATTGCAGAGGATATTGTGGTTTCTGGAAATTGTGGGGGTTTCCTCAAACAGTTATTAGTTAGGTTCTAAGGAAAAATCTGCAAACGACTGAGGCCGCAAACTCTGAACCATGATTTCACGGAGGTATACTGTACTCTTTTAAATGTATTAATAATATTAACCTTTTTCTGATCACATTTGTGGCAGATTTTTAAAAATTGTTATTTGCAATCTAGAGCTGAAAGGAAAATATGAGAAGGAAGGAAGCTATCCTACGCATTTCATATTCTTTATCTTATTTAATTCTTATACCTGGCTTGTGAAGCACATACATATTATCCCTATTTTGTAGTGGAAAAGACAGACTCAGAGAGGTCATATAACTAGCTCAAGGCCAACTAGCTAATAGGAATTGGAGCTGAGATTGGTATCCAGGTCAAATCCAGGGATTCATATGCCAGCAGGCAATGGTACAGTACTACGCAATCCATGCTGGTACCCATACTTATAGGTAAAGGTTTGTGCTAGTTGCTTTACAGACATCATTTATAGAAAAGTAAGAGTAGTTCCTCTTATTATCTCCATTTTGCAGATGAGGAAAATGTGGATCAGGAAAGCTGATAACTTACCTGAGGTTTTGTAATTAGTAAGAACACAACTGGAGTTTGACTGCTGGACTGTTTAAAAATATTTAACCCTGCCTTCCTGCCATTTAGTGCCATCTTCTTGGATCCAAATTGAGGCTCATAGAGAAAAGTACTTGACACACAGTCACATAGCAAATTAGTGGCCTCCTTACCAGTGACTTGTCCAAGTTCACACAACTGGTTGGTGGCAGAGGCAGAATCAGAAACTAACTCTATCTGACTGGAGCAAAATCTTCTTGATAAAGAACATCTCTGGGGTAAGATTTTGAGAAGAAGCAATTGGGTGGGGTATGTGGCTGCCCTGAGAACTTTTCCAAAGTAATGGACTATGGCATTGGAGTCTTCAGAGCAAGGCTATTTCAGAAGCCCCCAGATGGTAGTACTGTACTTGGGACAGAACTCATGTCCCAGTGTTAGAATACCTTTCTACTGAAGACAGCTGCCCTCCCTTCACCTATTGCCAAATAGTAGAGCCTTGGGCTCTGGGCAGGAAGCTTGTGAATGTAGAAGAAGCAAAGCCCCACCCCCACCCCACATGAGTGTGTGTGTGTGTGTGTGTGTGTGTGTGTGTGTGTTAGAGGAAAGGAAGAAATCAGTGCTTTGATAGAGGAATGGAAATAATCATGTATAGTTTCTAGTATCCAAATGCTCTTCCTCCCACACCCACTTAGAAAACCTTACTCATTAGGAATGGGCTGAACAGCTTGATTTTAGAAAATCAGCCCCCTCCATCCAAGCCTAGAAAACCCTCTGCAATTTGACCTGGAATTTCATCAAAAAGAAATTTATTTGTATAATATGTTTCAGTGGTACTAATGAATTGAAGGAACCATCCCAAGGGCAGGTATGGTATATAAGAAATTGGGTACCAAAGTCCAGGTAAATTTGGCTTCAAATTCGAGTTTGAAATCTGTCTTCTCAGTAGAATAGTTGTTGAGACCTTGAATGCCTTCCTTAATCTCTCTAAGAACCTCACTTTCTGCACCTTCAAAACTAGAAGATAGGGTAATTAGGAGGCTTAAACGACACAAATCATGTTAATGTCCTATGATCACAGTACCTGCAAGAGTGCTCAAGAAATGGTAGGCATTATTATTACAGCCTATGGGCCTTGGGAAAGTTATTTAAACTCTTTGGCTCTCCCTGTCCTTATCGGTAAAACTCTGCCTCTATCTCAGGGGGTGATTATGAGAATTTAATGAGTTAATAAATATCAAGGTCAGGTGCTTTGAATAGAGCCTAGCTTATAGTAAGCACTTAATAAATGGTAGCTATTATTCTCATCTTAATTAGATGTGTTCAATCCAAATGATTGCTTAATACCCAATTGAAGTTCACAAGACTGAGGTGGGCTGCTTAGGGGTAAGGGAAGGTGATGTGGGTACAGGAGATGAAGTGTCTGGGGTGGGGATGGAGGATTAGCAGCCAGAAGACAGCTGGGGATATTCTAGTGAATGAGTGCACAGACACACTTAGATGGGAGAAGGAAGAGACAGAGAGGAAGATAGAAGGGCCTCAGAGTCCTTCATTTACTTCATAACAAGGGATCAAGTACAGTTGTCCATCACCTTTGACTAGGTCTCTGTTCTCCCCAGGCTCTCATCTACCTCGCAAAGCACAACATTTAGGAAAGGAGGGAAAGCAGGGGTGGTGATCCCTGCATAAGGCTGGAGATGCCTTCCCGGGTGAACAGGTGTGCCTGGGAATAAAGAGTATGTGCAACAAGTTATGGTTGTCACTGTTACACTAACACTGTTCCTTTGGCAACTTGTGCAACCATTCAGCACAGAAGCCCCCAAAGCTGCCCTTCTCTTCTCTTAGTTCTCTCTGGCTATGGGACCCCTCATTAGCTGTGTCGGCCTTTTAAGTTCACCTGACCCAAGCCCAGAGCCCATGCAGTGGTGATGGGGTAAATGACCCAGGGTAGGGCAGGGCAGCATGGGCTGTGTCTGGCAAAGTTGGTCACATCAAGTCTTGGGAATTTTGTTTTGTTGTTTTTGAGGTTCACAGCTATGGATCAGCTTGTTTTTATTTAATTTTTATTTTATCAAAGTAATATATTTTCATAATTTTCAAAGTCGTGTACATGCACTCTTGAGCCTTACTCTTCAGAGTTAAATACTTGAAACTCTCTTTGGCTATTTTTCGCATGTTTACATCTACATTTCTGAATGTCATGTTATGCCAATATTGCTATTTCTTGATTTTTCTGTTTTTAAAAAGTAAAAATCTCCATGTGGCCAGGCATGGTAACACTCACCTGTAATCCCATCTACTCAGGAGGCTGAGGCAGGAAGATAGAAAGTTCAAGGCCAGCCTGGGCAACTTATGGAGATCCTGTCTAGAATTTTTTAAAAAGGAGCGGGGTGGCTCAGTGCTAGAGCACTTGCCTAGCATATGTGAGGCCCTGGGTTCAATCCCTAGCAAGAAAAGTCTGTGTGTGTGTGTGTGTGTGTGTGTGTGTGTGTGTGTGTGTGTGTGTGTATAGAGTATATATTTCATGTATAGATATCCATGTAGCTTATATATGTTCTTTAGTTATATGTCTTTTAAATTATAATATACATATTTCACTCCTAAGGCTTATTCTTCATAAACACTCCAACTGTCTTAGCTATTTTTCTGATATGTACGTTCATATTTCTAAATGGAATGTCAATATGCTATTGCTTGACTTTTCTGTTTTAAACATCTATTGACATTTTTACCTGATCAGAGGAGGATTTAACTGTCCCTACCAGCAGCACCATACTTGGACACATGCTTCCACTCCCCTTATACACCGAATATTGGCGTATCACAGTTTCTGGTTTTAATAGTATTCCACGTTTACATTATTAGGCATATAAATAGTGTTCACAACTGAGTCGTGTAGAATACTGTGATTACATTTCCTTCCTTGGTCGACTTGTTTTCTTGGAATTAAGAATTGCATTTCTTTTTTCCTATTTAATTTTCTGTGACTTTTTGCTAATATATCCCCAATTTCTTCATCAGCTATGAAATTCCATGAAACTGCATTCATAATCCATTATTTTCATTTTTTTTCATAGAGCATTCCACCTGGCTCCAATCTAGGCTAGTTGCTGGAAGCTTGGTTTTCAGGTCCTTGGCCAATACCTACATGTATATACATCCTTTACTTCTTTACCCAACTCACTGTGGGACTCTGAGCACATTGCACATAGAAATAAGATACAGTCCTTGTCCACAGGGAGCCTACAGTCTTATGGCTGTTTAATTTATACAGATGTCTCACCAAAAGGATTGGACTCTGTCCTGGGACTTTGAACTACTGTAGGCCATCTCTTTGGTCCCACGCCCCAGGCAGGCCTTCCCCTCTCCATCTCCAATGAGTTATCAGCAAATATGATACATTCCCCAGAGAGAAAATGTGATCTTAGGCTGCATTAACAGAAACAGTTTCTAGGACAGGAGGGCTGATATTGTAACTTAGTGTTGATAGACCCTATCTTGGGATTGTGTTCAGGTGCAGAGTTGCAAAGGACAGAGAAAAACAGAGACCTTTATGAATGTGAAAAAGCAGATAGAAGAGAGGAATTGGAAACTAACTACATTCCTTGAAATAGCCCCCAAAATGAGGATGTTTGGCTTCTTGTAACAGTAGCCTACACACAGCTATCTCCATTTTTCTCACCTCACATTCCCTCTTCAATTTATGACAGTTTTGTTTCTGCCCCTGCTGCTCCACTGAAACTAATGTCTCCATGATAAGACAGCCTCTTCATTCCCTAGTGTGTGCTCATCTATGTAAATCCTATCTGCTGACCTCTCCTTATTCTTTAACATTCTCTCCTCCCTTAAATTACAGAATGCCACTCTCTTCTGTTTCCTCCAATCTCTTAAGCCACGCCTCCATCTTCGTCTGATTTCCTTCCTCCACCTGCCCTTTAAATGTTAGTGTTTTCTAGGAATCTACTATTGATCTCTTTCTCTCCCTGTCTATTTTCCCTAGGCAAAGCCATCCACTCCCTTGGCTTCTACTATTGCTGTATCAGTCAGGGTGAGCTAAATTATGCTACAGTAACAAGTAACCACCAAATAACCAGAAGCTTAACACAACAAATGATTATTTCTTGCTCATGATACATGTCCAAAACAGGTCATCAGGAAGCATCTATCCAATGATACTCGCTAAAATACTCAGGGTAGAAAAGGGCCCATTTCAACTTTGCTTCCACAGTCAGAAGAAGAGGGAAGAGAAAGTGGCAAATCATACACCACCTCTTAAAGCTTCTCCTTGATCCACGTCACTTCAACCCACATTTAATTGGCCTAAGTCATATGGCCATGCCTAATTTTAAAGAGTATGGGATAGTATAGTCCTCTTATGTTCCTAAGGACTTTAACTCCTGATGACTCAGACTTTCATACAAGCCCTCCTCCTGAGCTCAGATTATTACTGTGTCTAACTGCCTCCTTGATACTTCCACCCAGCTGACCCACATGCACCTCAAAGCCAACATGACCAAAAACTGAATTCATCTTTTTCATTCTCAAATCTACTCCTTCCATTTTTCCTTCCTTAATAAATGAAACCACTCTCATTCAGCCACCCCAGTTAGAAGCCTGGTAGTTATCGTAGACCCCTCCCTCCATCATTCTCCACATCTATAGGTAATCCTGTTGACTTCACCTCCTTAGTGCATCTCTTTGCACACCTACCCTTCCTCACCATCCTTTAATTCTGCTGCTGCTGCCTTAGAGTCCTCATTGTCTCTCAGATTGTTCCAGTAGTCTCCTAATTGGTCTCCTGCCTTCAGTCTTGATGTGAACACTCCATTCTCCATATTTTCAGACAGAAGTCTGAAATTTTAATCACAGAAGTGATGAGCACTCTTTAAATAAGCAATTACTTGAAACCCGTTAAAGGTTGTCCTTTGCCTGTAGGATTAAGCCCAGTTCCTCTTCAGCATCCAGAGTATATTATTATGGCCATGGCTTTCCTGTACAGCTTCATGTCCCATCATGACCCTCCCTCCCTTTTATCCTCTAATTATGCTGAACTACCTACAGTGTCTGAAACCAGGACCACACTCCACACCTTTAGTCCACACCTCCAGACCTTTATACTTGCTGATTCCTTCACTTGAAGTGTATTTATTCCCTCCCTGTTTATTCCACCTACTGAACTTCTACTCCTTTTTTCCAAGTCCTAATGCAAGCCCCTCCCACATGGGAATTGTTCCTGTCCTTTAGCCTTCAAAACACAGTTAATCATTCCTCTCTTTATGCTACCACTGTACATACTACTTATCGTAGTGACTTATAATGATTGATTCACATGGTTGTCTCCCCTGCTCCTTGACAAAAATTGTGTTTTACTCATCTCTATTATCTGTAGCTCCCAGAACAGCGAAAGGTACACAGAAGATGTTCAGGATGTGTTTGTTAGAAAAATGAATAAGAAGACCAGATTCTAAATCTACAAATACCTGCAGGGCTGGCATGGGGTCCAGAAGGTGACTGTTCTGTATGGCCCCAGAAGAGCTGGTAGGAAATGTGAGTGAAGCCATAGGGAAGCATTGTGTCAGTTCCAAAGAAGGAAAAACTTATTTAACTGCTAGTGTTGTCTAAAGATACAAGCTGCCCTATGGGGAGAATGTGCTTCCTGCGACAAAGTTTACAGTCAGAACCTGGATAGTGCTTGGCAGGGATGTTGGAGTGGCAATTCCAATAGCAAGTAGGGCAGTGGAGTGATGACTCCCACAATCCTTCCCATGCTGGAGCCATCATAAACCTGCCTCTTCTACTTACCTGATTGACGGGGATCAACCAGGCCCCCTCAGAATGTTCCCTATAGTAGGGACACTACTTCTCTACTAGGCCACGCTGGGCCCACCTAGTCCCTGGCATTTGAGCCTAAGAGGCTCATAAGAGGCTTGGCGGTATAAGGGTCCTCTGGTACTGGGGCTGGCTCTAGGTTTTCACCCACTTCTCTAGCCATCTCCTCCACCTTTTCTTCAGGCCAGGCCAAGCCACTTTGACTCATGATTGCTTACTCTAAAAAGCAGGACAGCTGTTGTTTATTTTTATAGCCACTTAAGTAAAGCCCTGTCATCCACCTGGATTTGCCCTATAATCCTCTAATCCCATTCTGACTCTGCCAATCCCAGTGAACTACTACTGTCCCCAGGGTTACATCCATGATATCCTCCCTCTTATTGGGGAGGGTGACCCTCTGACCCTCTGATCCAATTATTTGAATGCCCAGAATCAGAAATAGGAGCCCTTGGTTCTTTTCAGACCCTGTCCTATGCAGTTCCTCACACATTCGTTGTTGCTGCTTTTTGTTTTTGTTTTTGATTTTTTTTTTTTTTTTTTTTTTTTTTTGAGACAGGGTCTTGCTGTGTAGTTCAGGCTGGCCTCGAACTCATGGCAATCCTCCTGCCTCAGGCTCCTGAGTGCTGGGATTACAGGCATGTGCCACCATGCCCGACTTCCTCACACATTCTAAGTGTGCTGATAGATGCAGTGCAAGGAGGCATTGGGTTAGCAGTTGGGGTGCTTCCCTAGCTTGTAGTTGATTTTTTGCATGTCTTTGACTTGGCTAAGACATGGCCCTTCCCTGGGCCTCAGTTTCCCCATGGGTAAAATGTGGGGACTGGGTAGTTACTTATGAGCTACTGCACTTTCAGACAGTGAGTTTCATCCCAAACCCAGCCCACGTTGCTGTTTTGCTTCCACAATCTCTACAGCTGCAGCTCCTGGCCAGTGGCCCCAGGGGTACATTAAAAAGATAAGCAGCCATGAAGAGAAGGTCTATAGGGAGGATTTGGATGGGGAAACAGACCCTAGGGAGGGAAGCAGGTTAGAATCCAAAAAGGAAACTGCTTACTTCCTAGCTGGCAAGAACTGAAGCTTTCCTCCCTTGGAGGATTTTTCAGCCCCAGAACTGAAGAGTGCAGGATGGTCTCCTCCTTCCAAATCCTCTGGCCCTGAGTCCTGGCTTTGAGGGTGAGAGTGTGCATTCACACAGCATTCAGAAGAAGTCAGGCATGGGCTGCAAGCCAGGGAGCTAGAGGCTGAGGCTGCCCAGGTCCTCCCTAAACTGGCAACTGCAGAGCCCAGGAGGGGTGGGAATCCCCTTTATCTTGCCACTTCTGTTTCAGTACCTCCTCTGCCCAGCCGGGAGGAGGACTGGAACAGCCTTCTAGCTTCTTTTTTGGGTTAATTGGTGTTCCCTCTAGTTACTCACTGCTTCCTTCCCCTCCCAGTTCCCATAGCAACTGGACTGTAGCAGCCTGAACTTGATTGAGCCCAGCGGTGGCCTGAGGTAGGGAAAGGAGGGCACTGTCAGGAGAGGGCTTCCCACCCCACCAGTCCCGCACTGCTACCTCAAGGGTCTAAGATGGTCCAACTCAGAGGACAGGGCATGATGGAGAAGGTTTTTCTACAAGGGCTAGAGTTTGAAACACTTGAAACCTCAGAGCAGGGCTGCTCCCTTAGTTTAGAATTCAGTCGCTGGTAGGATCGTTCAGTAGGAAGAATTGGGAATTCCTTTGCTACTATTTGATGTGGCTGTAGATGAGTCCTTTCCCTTTTCTGGACCTCAGTTTTCCCATATGTAAAATGATAAAGTGGGACTAAACTGATTGTTCTCAATACTGTTTGCCTGAGGTGTTTTGCAAAACTCCAGATGTGTGAGGTGTGGGTCTCACCTGCAAGGATTCTGACTTTGTTGGTCTAGGGTGTGATGTGAGCCAGGCAGAAATGAGTATGTATATAGTTTTGTTTTGTTTTTGTTTTTGAGACAGGATCTTGCTATGTAGTTCAGGCTGGCTTTGAACTCACTATGTAGCCCAGGCTGGCCTTGAACTCATGGCAATCCTCCTGCCTCAGCCTCCCAAGTGCTTGGATTACAGGCATGTGCCACCACACCCAGCTAGCCAGGAATATTTTTTAAAAGCTGAGTGGTTGTAACATGCAGCCATAGTTGAGAAACTGGAGAGTGAAAGATCTCCAGAAGTCTCCCAACTGACTCTTATCTAGTTCTGAGACATTTCTTGTTTTTCCCTGCATGCCCAGCTCTAGGAAGGTCCACAGCCTTCCTAAGCCTTGCCCTTCTCAGTCCTTGTAGATGAGTGCCCAGCCCCTCTTGGCTCAGGCCACGTACTGTTGAGATAGAGCAAGCTACCTAGGCTTAGCTCAGGAACAGGGCTGCAGAGTCGTAGGGCTATTGTCCAGGTGGTAGCACTGAGAACCCAGACCTTTCACCTAAAAAAGACCCCGGACCACCTCTGAACATGTGGGTCAGGAATGATTCAGCTGGTGGGCTGTGGGGCTAAGGAACAGGATTACCTCTGAGCCCAAGTCGCTCTTCTTCCTCTAGTCCCCTCATTAGCTCCTTGCCTATTCCTGCCTCACCACCCACAGGCCTGGTGTCCTCCCCAAGCAATCTGCTCACCCACTTGTTGCCATGGTGACTCTAGCTGGGGGGGTGGGGACTGGGGGGTCGTCTAATTAAGGAGAAAGGTCGCACTCACAGTGTCAGGCCACCCCTCTCTCCTTCCTCCCTTCTTCCAAGAACACATGAGGGGAGTGCCCAGCCTGTTACTGGGCTAATTGCAGACACCTGGGGGGGAGGGTAGGCCCACCAATGGGGCCTCCTTACTTAGGAGCAGGAACATTAAACTATAAGAGCCCAGGGAGAATCTCACAAGGGCCTCTGAGCCCCAGGCCCACCAGTGGACATGGGGTGGGGGTCGGGGTTCCACACAGTTTTGGGTGAGGGTGAGGCAGATTCTGGGTCCAGGCTGCAGAGATGAGGCAAAGACTGTGGATAGAGACTCATCTTGGCACTCTGGGGCCCAAAAGATGGAGATGGGGTCTCAAGGTGTCGAGGCCCGTCTCTCTTGTGATTTCACTTTCTTTCCTGCCTTACTTCTATTTCTCCCACCCTCCTTCTGTCCTCTTATCCCTCTTTCTTATCTCTGCTTTCTTACACTTATTTCCTTCTTTCTCATCTATCCTTATGCCTTCTTATCCACCTCCTACTCACTCTTACCCCATTTTTTTTTTTGTGGGTACCGGGGGGACGACCTCAGGACCTCGCGCGCCAACAGGCACCCGTGCCGCTGAGCGATATCACAGGCCCCTTTTTCGTATGTGGGATCCGGGAGTCGAACTCGGGCCCTCTCGCTTGCAAGGCAGGCGCTTATGCCGCTGAGCCATCTCACCGGCCCCTTTTTTATTCCCTCTTTCTCACCTGTCTTTTAGGAAGCTCCCTCTTACCTCCATCTTACCCCGTTTTATGCCCCCTCCTGCTCTGTGTTAGCTTTCCATGGGACAAAATACCTGAGATAATCAACTTATAAGGAGGCAAGATTTATTTTGGCTTGTGGTTTCAGTCCATGGTTACAGACTGAAAGCAATCTTGCTTTGGCCCTGTTATGGCAGAATATGTCATAGTAAAAATGCGTGGTAGAGGGCTATGGGAGTAGCACAGTCGTAGAGTGCTTGCCTAGCATGCAAGAGGCCCTGGGTACAATCACCAGCACTGCCCCTATAAAAGAGGTAGGTAGAGGAAACGTGTTCACCTCATGGCTTCCAGGAAGCAAATGGGGGGGGCTCACAGTATCCCCTTCAAGGACATGCCTCCAATGACCTAACTTTTTCCCACTAGGCCCCACTTCCTAATGGTTCCACACTTCCCAGTATTGTCACAGGCTAGTTTTTAACACATGAGCCTTTGGAGGACATTTCAAATCCAAACTACAGCACGCTTGTTTCTCCTTACCCTTTTTTATCCTTCTCTTACCTTCACCCCATTCTCTTACCCTTTACCTTCCTTACACCCTCCATCTCTTATTCTCCTGCTTTCTCCCCAACCCTGTTTTTTTCCCATCCCCCAGGACTACTACTGATACCAGTCCTACCCCTCCAAGCCGGCACTGTCTTACCCTGTCTTACATAGCACTTCTCATTTACCCCTTACCCGGTAGCCACTCTCTCACCTCTGAAGCTCCTCTCTTCTCTCTTTACCCCTCCAGCCCTCTCTTACCCTGCCTCTTACCTTCACCCTCCTTTCCCTCCCTCCTTTTCCTTTGCATATACATTTTATCCTAATAATTTCATCTTTAGGAATTTATATAAATAAAATTGAAGACAACTGTACAAGAGATATGTGTATGAAATTCAATGGAGTATCGTTTATCACAGTGACAACTTGTAAATAAATGTCCATGAGCAGGAGATTGGTACCTTTTTTCATTCCATTCACATGAACATGTTTCCTGTTCTCTTGGGGCACCATGCATTCATTCAAGTCCAGGCCTTTGTTAAACTGCTGCCTCTGCCTTGAAAGCCCTTCTTCTTCGTCTCTACCCATCCTGTTTATAAAACCCTACTTTGAGTCCAGGCTCAGCTATAATCCCCTCACTGAAATCTTTCCCAGCTTCTCTACTTGCTTCACTCCAATGATTATCCCTGGTCTGACTTCTCTTATGGTATAGATCATATGCCACAGATTCAAGTTAAATGTCTATCCATGAACCTGGAACTTCTATGACAGTAGGGGCCTGTCTGGATTTACTTATCCTGTTCTTTCAGTCAACAGATATTTCTCATGAATATTGCACTGAGTATGCATAAGACAAACCCATGTCTGCCGACATTCATATCCTAGTGGAGTTGACAGAACACTGAAACAAGGATGTAATGCTTGTGGTGAAGAAACAAGGAAAAGCAAGAATAATGAGGGTTATATCCTCTGGTGACAGTGGTCAGGGAGTTCCTCTCTGAGAAGGTGACGTTAAAACCTCAAAGATGAGAAGGACCCATATATGCCCAAAGTGTGTGCGTGGGGGGGGTGCATTCTAAGCGAGGACAACAGCATGTATTAAGGCCACAAGATGGGAAGAAGTAGGATGTGTTGAAGAGAGAAAAATAAAACCTCTGTGGAGCATGATGAGCTTGAATGGAGAAGTAGAAAATGAGGCTGGACAGAGACGGAGGCAAAATTGTTCAGGGGTTTGAATTATGTGCTCAAATGTTGGGGTTTTAGTCTAAATGCACTTCAGGGTTTGAAGCAAGGGAGTAAGGTAATCCAATTGAAGTTTGAGACCACTGTTACTCCTGTGCAGCCAGTGAATTGGAAAGAGCAAGAGTGGAGGTGGGGAGAGCAGATAGGAGACACATCCAGGTGAGAGATGGTGGCGGGTACACAAAGGTATGGCCCTGGAGCCCCACAGGGGGCATTTGGCAATGCTGTAGGCATTTTTTGGTTATATAATGGGGGAAAAGGGAGAATGCTACTGGCACTTAGTGTAAAGAACAGGGATGCTGCTTAGCATCCACAATGCATGCGCAGCACAACCCCTACAACAAAGAACTGTTTGATCCAAAATGTCAGTATTGTTGCTGTTGAGAACCCCTGAGCTTGATGAGAACCAGAGTATAGCACAGGGGATCTTTCTAGCTAGGATGCAGTGCCTGGGGGGTGGAGCTAGATGAGAGACAGGAAATATGCCCATGAAGGAAAATTGCAAAGTAAGGATTCCAAAGGAAATGCCCATGATTTCTGCTGTACACCAAGACTGAAGCCAACAGGACAAAGCATAGATTAAGTAGAGCTTAAAGGCACATGTGTGCCTGGTAAGGCAGGTAAATTTCTGTTTTTATTGAAAATACACTTTCACATTTGTATTGCCCATTAACACTTACAAAAATTTTCATATGTGCCATATTATTTGATCCACATGATACCTTAATGAGGTAGAACAAGCATTATTCTTTCCATGTCTTTCAATTTAGAAACCTAACACCATCAGCCAAGGAAATGTTTGCCAAATTGAATGGAACTGAGGTTTGCCTCATTACAGTATATATAGGTAACCCTGGACAAGTCAAGACACCTCTTTAAAACAAGAATAAAATGATAGGGTTGAGTAGAATGATTAGTAAGCCTCCTTCCACTCTGACATAGAAGTTGCCAATGAATTCTAGGACTTGGATGACTGTAGACTGGGGAACTCGGAGCCCTGACTATGACATGGGAGATCTTAGGGTAGGATGTAGTGGCCTTGACCCAAACCCTTCTTCCCCTTCACTGTCAGGATTCTGGGGTTAGGCTGAGGAGACCCCCTTGAGAGACCACAAGTATGCCCTCTCCATCCCTGTCCTCTGAGGTGGGAAAGGGCTGGCACATGGGCTGATGCTGTTTCCTCTCCCCACAGGCTGTCTACAAGGCCTGGCTGTGCTCAGAATACTTCAGCGTGACCCAGCAGGAATGCCAGCGCTGGGTGCCCTGCAAGCAATACTGCCTGGAGGTGCAGACCCGGTGCCCCTTTATCCTCCCTGACAATGAGGAAATGGTGTACGGAGGGCTCCCTGGCTTTATCTGTACAGGTAAAGGCAGGGCACTGGGGAAGAGGGAGGAGGCTGGGGACCCAAGGCAGGCAGCAGCTCAGGGGAGTGGGAGCAGGGAGGACAACAGCAAAGTCAGGGTAGAAGGTCAGTGGCTGGAGGCGTGGGCAGCAGGGTCCCCAGGTTGGTATAAGGCCAAACATAATAGGAAAAAGGACCAGAATGGCCATCTCTACCCAGAATATACACAGCTAAAGAGGCATCCCCATGACTGGGGTCCCCTGGGAAAGAAGGGCTCAGAAAGGGAAGGTGCTGAGGGCCAAGGGGAAAGAAGTCTTAGATAGTGCTGAGCAGTCCCAGCTTTGAAAAATCTCTCCAGGTAAGGCAGAGTCATCAGCCCCCGAGCACCCCACCACACCTTCCTTATCCATTGGCAGGGTTGCCGGATACTTCACCAAAGCGGCCGGAAACCAAGTGCTGTGACGTGCAGTGGGTCTCCTGTGAGTCGGAGAAGAAGAAGTCTGAGGCCCCCAAAACCCACCACCAGCAATTCCACCATTCCTATTTTCACCACTACCACCAACAGTACCACCACTATCACCCCCGCCATGACCCCCCAGGCCGTGTCAGCCACAAGCCCTCCCTGCTGCCAGTCTCTGGGGGCTCCCGCCTCAGCCCCAGCAGGATCCGGCTCTGTGTCCTTGTTCTCATGCTCCTCCATACCGTGGTGTCCTTCTCTAGCAACCAGAGTGGTGGGGGACTGGGGCTGGAGACACTGCCTGCTCTAGAAGAGGGCCTGACGCGGGAAGAGTGACAGCAGGGAGGGAGGACAGACCTCCACCACACACTAACATCAGCTCCAGCCCCCCTTCAGGAGCGGGGAGGGAGCTCCTCCCATGGGAGGTATAGGACCAGGTGGGGGGCGGGGGGAAGTAGGGGACCTCACATCCCCCAACCTACCCCTACCCCAAAAGCAGCTCCAACAAAATGGGCAGAGGGCCCTAGGGAGCTGCAAAACTCATCTGGAAAAAAAAGGTAGGAGCAGCAGGTACCCGTTCCCAAGCCCCACGTGTGGGACTTAGCAAAAAATGCAAGGGAGTGGGAGCTGGAATTGCCCACTCCTGCTGAGAGCCCTGACCCCAGGGTAGGAGGCTGCTCACCCAGCCCCGGCCCTGCAGGGAATGTTGGGGGGCACAGAGGGGAGAAGCTCTTCCCCCCCCCCCCGCATTCCTTTTGTTGCCAAGATCCTTAATTCCCCCAGCCCATATCCCTACAGGCAACGGCAGACAGTGCAATGGCCCTCCTGCCACTTCAGAGCACCTTGCCCCACCTGGGGCTGTCACAGGTGAAGTGCCAGGCTGGGAGATGAGGTGTGCACAGTTGCAGCTAGGTGAGGGCCCAGTGAACCTGTGCCCCGCCACCCTAGGCACTGAGGGGTAGGAATGGGGTACAGACTGAGCAGTGAAAGAGAAGGAAGATGGGGAAGGGGGAGGAGGAGAGATAGGGACAGAGGGCCTAGAGAGATGGCCGAATGGACTACTGCCTCCTGGCTTTGGAGAGGTGAGTACTTAGTGTTGAGGCAGGCTCAAGAACCGATCCCCAAATCAGAGGGAGTTGCATAAGGAGCCCTCTGGGGAAAGAGCACAGGAGCTGAGTTGTTGGGCCGAGAAACAGAAGGCTGAGGGCACATGGTTGGACTGCCGCTGTCTGAAGGGCCATATCTTACAGAAGGTGCACATACTTCCAGGGGCCACTCTTGCCCTGGAGATCTTGGCCTTGGGGCCAAAGACCTTTCATTTCTGATCTCTGTGGGGAGGAGGGACTTGAGCCCATGTGGGTCAGGCCTGGCCTGGGTCCTCATACTCCCCCACCTTGTCCTAGCCCAGGCCTCCATGAAGGAGAACCCTGACATTGCACCGGAGCTCTCCAGAGATGAGCTTCCCCCAGCCCTACCCTGTCCCCATCCCCAGCCTACCAAAGAGTATTCATCCCTTCCCAACCCTGACCCCATGGGTTACTAGCCCAACTGTGGAACAACCAGACTCCTCACCCTGTAGCAGGTCCCCTGCTCCAGTCACCACTGTCCCCTCCCAGAGAAAATCCAGAGACTGGCAAGCCAACCCTTTGACTACAGAGAATGGGCTGTTGTCCCTTGGCTGAGAGACTTGAACTCTTTGGTCAGGCTAGGGGACTGGATGGGAAAGAGGCATCGAGTATCCCTTGGGGTCTATTAGCCTTATACTAGTGTGCTGGGAGGGGGAGGCCACATTGCCTAAGACATCTAAAAGCCAATAAAAGCTGACAAGAAATAGAGCCAGAACTGTGTGGGACAGGCCAGGGGTTTTCAGTGCCAGGGGGGCCTGAGTCCTCCTAAGATGTGATGCTGTGGGGAGGGGGGACTGGAGCTGCATTACAGTGAACCCCAAAAGAGAATGGGGAGGGGGAACTGGACTTGGTCCACTTAGGGATGAATGTGAGGCTCCCCTGGGACAGAAAGAAACATTCAGGGGCCTCAGCTGAGTCCCAAATCAGCTTCATGAGCCTGGGGAGTCCTTCCCTGCCAGTTTTCTCATTTTTCACAACCTGTCCCCCTGCCTCCACCCCTATGCCCTGTCCACACACTCCTCTGGCCCTCAGCACTTCGGGCCCAGCCACAGGCACCGTCCCTAGAGTACTCTTTTCTGCTAGGGAGGAGAAGAAGTGCTGGCTTATGTTAAAGTGAAGGGGCAAGTGCTTGGGCTCCAGAGAGACCCCAGGTACTGCCTCCTAACTCCTGCATCCTCAGGAGAGAAAAAGAAATTGGGCAGTAAAGAGGGACACATGGCCCCAGGGAATGGACCTTTGGAGACTCCCATCCTCTTTTCCCCCTCACCAAGTGCCCAGGAGACCCCTGGCTCAGACCAGCCCAAGGCCTTGCCCAGTGGCAGGGGAAAGGGGCACCACACTCCACCTCAAAGTCATATGACTGTCCCCATGCACCCCACCACCCTGATCTTCCACCACCTCTCCAGCTGCCCCTGCCCTCCATCCCAGGCAGCAGAGCTGGGCAGCTTTCTTACACCATTTTCTACACTGTGCTTCATGAGTAGGACTTTCTTGCACTAGTTCCTATGACTGAGTCTCCAAGCTGGTTTCCTAGTAGTCCCCGTCCCTTCCTTACCTGGCTGATTCAGTTGTCTCTTCCCTCCCTCTTATCCCTGCCTCTGTATTTCAGTGAGAGTCTCTGTATGTGTACTGCTTTCTGTTTTGTTGCATTGTGGGGCAGAGGCCTCTCTGCTCTTGTTTAACCCCAAAAAGAAATAAATGATAAGACTTGATGATAACCCTCCCTCCCTGGCTTTGTTCTGCGGAGCCTAGCTTGCTGCCCTGGGAAACAATCTAGGACCTGGGAAGGGGATGGTGCCAGAGGATGCTGACCTGGTGCCAGGCACCCTGTCGGCCCAAATCTTAAAAGGGGAAATTAGTAGACCATTCTAGACAAGCAATCACAAAGCCAACCACTTGCAGGGCTCAGGCAAATAACTAAGTAGTGAAGTGGGCTGAGCTGGGGAGAAGTGCTGACTTACCCATGAACAGTGACAACTGCAGGGCATGGGCACAAGGGGCAGCACAAGCCCAGGGAAGTTTCAAGGGAATGTAGGCCCAGGGTTGCCAGACCTTCTTTTTCTTCAAGGGAATCCAGGCCTCAAGATTTTGATGTAAATCCCGTAATTCCTAAATGATGGCTCCAGTCTAAAATCCAACCAACCAACCTACTGGCATGGCCTGGGGATTACTAGTTCTCTGCCTTTGTTGCAGTCTCTTGGTTCTAGTCTACCAGCCTCCTATCTCCACACCAGGCCATACATCTCCACACCTCCTATCTTCACCAGGCCCATCTTCCCACCACAGGAGTGAGGGCCACTTAAAGAACTGCTAGAGGGGCAGCAGAGAGGGTCCTCTGCCACTATACCTCTTTCATATAGATGGGAGAAAGGGGAGCATGCTTAGGCTGAGCTGCTGCATTACTTTTCCAAGTAAAAACAAGTCTCCCAACTCCCCCAAAAGCAAAATATCGTGGTTTCTAGAGCCAGGCTGAGTTTGAAGTCTAGTCATCACCATCTCCTCCTTATATAACTTTGGACATGTTCTTTCACTTTCTTGAGCCTCAGTGTCCTCATCGATCAAAAAGGTTATTGTGAGAATTCGATGATGTACATAAAGCACTTGGCACGACAGCTGGCACACAGGAGCCACTCAAATGCCAATAGTTATCATTAGTCATTCAGTCTTTTCTCATTCCATTGCCCCCACCTCCTTTTCATCCTAACTCCCACTAAGCCACTTCAAGCCCTCAGTAGCTTTTGCCTGGACTACAATAGCCTAACTATTGTCCAACTAACCTATTGTCCGATTAAGTCTGCCTCCAATCCCTCCTCCACCTAGCACAGTGCCAAGCACCTTGGAGGCGCTCAATATACATATGGCAAAAGAAATGCTGCCCTGGTTGAGCTTCCTAAAGGACACAGCTAGTCTTTCTAAAGCAAACATATTATATGCCTCAAAAACATCAAACATGCTCACATGCACACACCCCCCACCACCAAAAGCATTACATGGCTCCACACTGTAGAATCAAGTAGAAACTTTTGCGCAAGACATTCAAGGGCCTTTGTTTTCTAATCCTATCCTACTAGTCTGACCTTCCACCATAGGTGCTCATGCACTCATGTCCCATCCTGTTTCTAAACTGGTCGGTCACTGAAGGCTCTGCACCTTCTCCCCTGCCCTTTGCTCACGTTGTTTCTTCTGGCAGGAATGCCCTCACTCCTCTGCCCATAACTGGCTTACCTAGTTTTCAAAGTCCAGCTCAATTTCTTCCTCTGCTGTGAAGACTTCCACCCTCTCCCAAACTGCAAATGGTATCTTTCTCTGCTGTACTTTGACAAGGCTTTTTTTCTTTTTTTCCTTTTTCCCCCTGATACTGGGGATTGAACACAGGGGCACTCTACCACTAGCTATAACCCCAGTACCATTTTTATTTTTTTATTTTGAGATAGGGTCTTGCTAAGTTTCCCAGGCTGGGTTGGAACTTGCAATCCTGCCTGAGCCTCCCAGAGTGCTGGGATTACAGAAGTGTGCCACCACACTTGTCAGAATGTATTCTGACAAGACCTTGTGCCTTAATCATAGTACTAACTACATCCTGAAGGGGTTCAACTTATTCATTCAAAATATACCTGTTGAGCAATTTTGATATGTCAAGCACTGTGCTGGGTGCTGGCAATACAACAGGACACAGAGATTCACAAGATAGCACAATCTTACGTGTTAGGCAACCTTGATATGCTCACTATAACATAGTGTTTTTGTCTCACTGCATCTCCATGAGGAGGGAGCCAGGCTCTCTGTGCCTTTGGCATAGGAAAGAGAAGTGAGGGATTTTAGGTGTCTCTAACCTACTACATACAAAAGCAGAGGGGGCTATTCATCCACAATGCTAAGGGAATGAAGGGCACAATGGATGTGCTAAGGCAGTAGCTGCTCTAGCCTTTGACTTGGACTAAGCTAGTACCACCCTGCAACTGCCCTGATGAGTCCCCCCACTAACCAGGCTCAGGCCAGGCTTGGCAACCACTGGATAAAGAGAAGGCTGTGGCTACATGAAGTCCTTGTTATTTCAGGATAAGTGGTGCTAGAGAAAAGTCCACTTAGAATGAATCCACTCGAAATGGGAAGTAACATTTCACTGTAGAGTGGGGGAGAAGGGGAAAGGGTTTGTTTGGGACTTTATCTTGAGAAATGAAATTGGAAATGTGAAAAATATTTTAGTTTCCATTAAAAATGTGTGAATAGTTGCAAATATACACTAATTCTTAGAATGAACAAAGAATGAATTAAACAGTGGAGGATAATGTAATTTTTCTAAACAGAGCGCATGAGAGTGTAACATTGACTTTTACAGCACAGGCGTAAGCAGAGTTTTTGTTTAGTTTTTCCAAAATTAGAGAGCTTCTTCAATTATCGCAAGGACCTCTTATAATCTTTTGAGAATTGAATCATTCTCTTTGAAGTCTCAATCCTGTCATTACCCAGGTCAATTTTCTCTTCTGCCAGGGGTAACTGGCCTACCTCTGCCAAATTGCCATTTATCAAGGACTTTACATGGCATTAGAGATGGTTTCCATCATCACTTTCACTGACTTCATGAAATCTTGAATCTTTTTCAAGACCTGCAAGTTCACCCTGAGAGTTCACTGCATTGTGTGATACTAACAATGAGCAAGAGATTAAAAAAGACTTCGGCATAATAAATGTGGATAAACAGTATTGGGGTATTAAGTGTGGGACTCAAAATGTGAATGTTTTGCGCAAGGTCCTGAGTTCGACTCCTGGTACCCGCATATAAAAAAAAAAGTGAATGTTTTATGCTATGACATTGTTGCCTTCCCACCCAACTTCACAAAGTCCCTTTTCCTTTTTGAGCTTTCAATCTGTTTATGTCCAAAATGAAGGGATAGGTTTGATGTTTTTATAAAGATTATATAAATTAACTCAAATGAAGTAATGTGGGAAGGTATTAAGCCCAGTCGCTAGCACAGAACAACTTCATAACTCCTGCTTTCCCTTCCCTACCAAACATTTTTAGATTCTTTCAGGAGACACTGAAGGATGAGGAAGGGAAAAAGGAGGAGTCCATCAGAGCAACTAGAAGTTGCAGAACTTCTGCTTCCTGTCACATTCACTGGCAGGTCACAGAGATCTAGTCACTTAACACTGAACGCCTGTCTATAAGGCTAACTGCTTAAGGGTATAGGATGGAAATCCAAAAATCATTCAAATGTGTCATCTGCCGTCAAGACACTCCTAGGTTGGCTGGGAAGAAAGCACTGAACAAAAATTGTTCAAAATACCTGTGGAATCTGAGAATTTCTCCCACCTCCATTATCACCACCTAGTCCAGGCTACCATCAACACCCTTATACCACTGCAGCGGCCTCCCAACTGGTTTCCCTGCTTCCAATCTTGCACTCCACTCAGAGTGATCTTTTAAAAATGCAAACCAGATCACATGTTTCTCCTGCTAACACCTTCCCATAGTTTTGCATCTCAATTGGAATAAAATCTGAATGTCTTATCAAAGCCTACAGGCCCTACACATCTTGGGACTTGCCTTCCTCTCTGGCCTCACCAGTGTACTTCCTGCACTTGCCTCCAGCCAACCTGCCTTCTTTTCCTGTGCTATGCTGAGCTTGCTCTTTTCTCAAGACCTTTGAACATGCCTCTCCTCAGCCCAAATGTTCTTCCCCCCAGGGGTTTGTAAGGCTGACTCTTCATTATCAGATGTCACGTGTCACCTTCTCATAAAGACCTTTCTTGACTACTCTGGGTATAGTAGTGCCCTTCTCAACCCAGACACTCTAGCATACCACCCTGCTAAAATAATCTTGCTTTCGCATTGGCTTTCTTGTTCATTGCTGTTCTCTCCATTTGAATGTAAGCTGAGCAGACAAGGACCTTGTCCGTCAATGCCTTGGTCAGTGTCCACTGACTAAATGGAAGTAGATATGGAAGTGGTGACTGTACATTTAGACAGGAGAAAGCAGTTTTAGGGTTTATAAAGTGGGGTCAAGAGATGAGCTTGAAAGATTGTCTGAAGTCAAAGAATGAATGGCTTTGAGGGTCACAACAGGGTATTTGGGCTTTATACGGTGACCCATTGAGAACTAAGGGAGATTGTTGAGCTTGAGCAGAATATTGTCAGCTCACCTGCAGTAAGAGTCATCTAGTACCGTCTGTGTGCCACATGGATTGGCGGGTGAAGTGAAGGGGGGGTCTAGTTTAGGAGCCCCTCAATCACTGTCTGCCCCATCTTCACACTCACTTTGGTCCAGGCCTTGACCCAAGGCCCTGTCTTACCCACAGAGCCCTGAGTGCGGTTCCTCCACACCGGCCGCTGGGTGGCGCTGTGGCTCCTCCTACCCGGGCTGGAGGCGCCAAGGAGGCAGAGGCGCGGCCGTAGAACCGGGTTTGGCGCGGGGTCTGTCTTCGCAGCCAAATGGGCTCTTCCTGGGCGGCTCTTTTTTCCTGCTTCGCGCCCTTCTCCGCACCCAGGAGCGTTCCCCAGCTTACCCCGGGCCGCCACTGCCTGCTCTCCTTCGCCTCTGGCTTTCCGACCAGCCCGGCCAGAGGCAGACCAGAGGGGAGATGGGAAGGCCGGGCGGGGCGCAGAAGGGGCTGAGCGGGTAACGTCCTCCCTTTTCAGACCCTTCGGGCCTCGGGCCTCTCTAGACCCCTGGGACGAGACAAAATTCCCTAGAGCTTTGCCAGCCACAGGCGCTGGGCCCATCCGCCCTGTCCAGCAGGTTCAAACTAAAGGAAGCTTAATGCTGCGCAGGAAGCCTTTTGGTGCCCAGGGCTCTGAGTCATTAAGAGGCCCATTCACAGTTTATGTTAATAGCCCAGTCCTCCTAGCTCCTGGAGTCATTTGGGTCTCCCTCTTTGGCTCCTTCCAGTCTGCTGCCATATAACCCATATTCATATTCTGTGTGTGTGTGTGTGTGTGTGTGTGTGTGTGTATCTGTCTCTCTCTTTCTCATCACTGCTATTGTCTGCCCAAATCCTCGGTTACTTCCCAGTCATAGCTTTGAATAAGACTCCCTGAGTCTGGCCTCCTGCCCTTGCAGCCCAGGCACCCTGGTATAGGGCCTGGCATCCTGCACCTGAAATGACTCCCATTGCTTGGAAAAAGCAAAAGTTGAGATTCAAGGCCCTCCACACTCTGACCTCACCGTTTTGGCCACCTCGCTTCAACTCACATCCTGAGTCAGAGGGCTACCTCTGGGTGGGCTGCCCTGAGTAGAAGAGGAACTAGGACAGGAACTAATGATGGGGAAGCTCAGGGGGACTCTGCAAGGATCTATTTGAACAGCCTTTACTCCAAAGCACATTGTCATAAGATGGAGAGAACACATTCCTATCTTTCCTAGGGCACATCCCTGTTCGTCTTTTTGGCCCCTATGCCCTAGATCTGCCCTCTCCTGCCATTTCCCTGCTCCCTCTCCCTCTCTACATTGACAGTCATCAAGACTGTGGGCTAGCCTTGCATCCCAACTCTCTTTGCAGCTCTTGACTCTCCTGTTGGTTCAGGAGGCTTCTTCTCAAGAACACATCATCTTGTAACAAAATGGGTCATGACATGTATGACCAGGTTTCTCTAATGTCCAGTCTTACCTTCAGAAGTTGAGTTGGGGGGCCGGTGAGATAGCTCAGCGGCATAAGTACCTGCCTGGCAAGCACAAGGTCCTGAGTTCGACTCCCAGTACCCACATACGAAAAAAGGGCCGGTGATATCGCTCAGCGGCACAGGTGCCTGCTGGCTTGTGAGGTCCTGAGTTCGACCCCTGGTACCCACAAAAAAAAAAAAAGTTGAGCTGGTATTTGTTTTTGTTCTCATTTTTCTGCAGAAGTATAATATTCACATATTCTAAAACTAGTTGTGTGTGAGGAAAAAGGTATATATATATATATACTTGTTGAACCCAACACACAAATCTGTAAATTAATATGGAAAAGCAAACAAGTGAACAAAAAAATTGGCAAAGGCAGATTTATTGGCATTCAAAACGCTTATGGTAAATTTCAAGATGCCCTGGGCCTTTGGACCCTAGGGATCAATGCTGAAGGGTTAGATGTGGCCCATTCATGGCCATAGAAGCGGCCTGGTGAATGGAAGAACTTGTACTCAAAGATACAGTCCTGAGAAGGCTGTGATGACGAGGGAGACAGGTCATAATTCCTTGGCTCAGCTTCAGGGTAGATTTCCCTGGGAAATAACAAGCTTCCTGTCCCCAAAGAAGCCCAACTGCTAAGAATATTCTCTTCTACTTGTGCTGTACATGTGCACACAGTGTCTTGCTGATCCTCGCAATAACCCTGTGTAACAGAGGTTATTAGTCTGTGTTTACAGATAAAAACACTGAGGCTGAGAGAGACTGGAAGATCCTCCTTCCCCAAATCAACCAATCAACTGCAGAGCATAAGGGCAGAAATAGAAGCTAAGAAATCCAGTTCTAAGATCAGTGCCAGCACCTTTCCATCCACAGTTTTGTGACCTCTTGAGGACCCAAAGCTAGGTCAACTGGCTCCACTGCTATACTCTCACCCCGTTCTCAAGAGCGATTGCAAACATAGACAGTATGACAAAAGCCAAGTGAAGAAGGGCTTTCACCTGACTCCACGGCCAGTCATGGCCTGGATGGAAATGCTGGCAGAGGAGCTCAGTCAATACTGAGGTTTATAGCCGGGTGTGGTGGCATCTGCCTATAATCCCAGGAGGCTGAGACAAGAGGATTGCTGTGAGTTGGAGGCCAGCCTGGGCTACAAAGTCAATTCAAGCCAACCTGAACTGCGCAGCAAAAACCTGTCTCAGAAACAAAAAAAATGGAGGTTTGCAGAACCATCAGTGTGACAGCCAGCCTTACTTATCCCAGCTGCCCTCTGAAGTAGAGGTTTGCAACCAGGGGGTCCAGAGGCTTTTTGTTTGTCATGGTAGCGTTAATCTACGCAGTGTTAAAATTTGAGTTAGGTTTCTTGATAAGTAGCTGTATAGTACAGTCATCAAGAGCACAGGCTAACCTTATCTTTGACAAAGGTGCCAAACACATTCAGTGGAAGAAAGAAAGCCTCTTTAATAAATGGTGCTGGAAAAACTGGCTCTACACATGCCGAAGATTAAAACTAGACCCATATCTTTCACCATGCACTAAACTAAATTCAAAATGGATCAGAGATCTAAATATTAAAACAGAAACATTAAATCTGCTGGAAGGTAGGATAGGTAAATCCCTTGAAGACATTGGTGTAGGCAAAGACTTTATGAATAAAAACTCAACCGCACGGGAACTATCCCAAAGAATCAATAACTGGGATCTCATCTTATTAAAAAGCTTTTGTACAGCAAGAGAAACCACCAACAGAGTGAAAAGACAACCCACAATGTGGGAAAAAATGTTTGCCAGCTGTTCCTCAGACAAAGGATTACTATCGAGAACATATAAAGAACTCAAAAAAATCAGACCTCCCAAATTTAAAGACCCACTCCAAAAATGGGCATCTGAGATGAATACACATTTCTCAGATGAAGAAATACTAATGGCAAATAAATATACAAAAAAATGTGCAACATCACTAGTCATTCGAGAGATGCAAATTAAAACAACACTGAGATACCATCTCACCCCAGAAAGAATGGCTACTATAAAGAAATCAACTAATAACAAATGCTGGAGGGGCTGTGAGGAAAAGGAACCCTTCTTCACTGTTGGTGGGAGTGTCGACTGGTACAGCCACTGTGGAAGTCAGTGTGGAGATTCCTCAGAAAACTAGGGTTGGAGGTCCCATTTGACCCAGCTATTCCCCTTCTGGGCATCTTCCCAGAAGAATTAAAAACATCGTACCACAGCGATATATGTGCACCCATGTTTATAGCAGCACAATTTGTAATAGCCAGATCTTGGAAACAACCCAAATGCCCATCAACTGAGGAATGGATAAGAAAGATGTGGTATTTTTATACAATGGAGTACTATTCAGCCATAAAGAAGGATAAACTGGAGACTTTTATAGGTAAATGGATGCAACTCGAGAAAATACTCATAAGTGAAATAAACCAGAAGCACATGTGTAAGCATCGTATTATCTCTCTAGTATGAGAAACTGAAAGAGTAAATAAGATCCAAAATGTACAATAGATATGGTGAATCAAAAAGAAACTGGTAAGAAGGAAAGAGAGACTGGAATAGGGAAAAGAAAGAAGGGAAAGGAAAAAAAAATTGTATATATATATATATATATATATAAGATGGTTAAGATAGATACACTACCAGTTTTACTTAGTTCATTGAAGAGTAAGGTTTGAGCCAATAATGTTTGGACAATTGAATGCTAATGTCTGGTATCCTGAATAACTAACTTAAAGATAATAATATGCAATGCATTGACCATTGTTATCCTCATATTATGTTGTTTTGAAATTTTGTTCTTTTTTTTTATTTGTTTTGTTTTTTCTTCTCTTTAAAAAAAAGAAAAAAAGGAGCACAGGCTAGCTTCGCATCCCGACTCTGCCACTTGTTCATATTACTCTGGGAAAGTTACTTAAACTCTCTGCTTCCTCTTGCTCATCTGTAAAATGGAGATGAATGGTAGTGCTCTCTCACTGGGTTATAATGAATATTGAGTTATATCTCAAAGTCTTCGAACAGTGCCTGACATAGTTTTTTAAGAAGTTCTCTGTGGGTGTCTATTACTGTTATTATAATTTTTTGAAATATATAGCCTAAGCTGGCCTTGAATTCACTATCCTCCTGCCTCAGTCTTTCAAGTAGCTGGGATTATAGGTGCAGGCCACCATACATGGCTTTTATTATTCTTACTATATACAAATTAAAGAGAGTTCATATAAAACCCAAATTTCTGACTTACCCATAAATATCTAACAGTACTGGGCCCCCATCACCAGCTAGAACTGAATGTGCCCTCCTTAGATGGGGCGTGCTCTCTCCCAGTCAGCTCCACCCTCACAAAGTCCCATTTGGTCCCTGACACTGAAGCCAGGTGTCAGTTGCCATTTATCATCTTACATGCAGCCAGCTTGATGGGTTTTCATTATCTGCTAGGCCTCTAAAACTAGTCTGTCATCTCTAGCCACTGCTTAAATGGTTCAAGGGGCAAGAAATGTCACTAAGCAGGAATTGTTAGCCAATGGGAAAATCTCTAGAGACCCTTACCAGGCTAGTCAGAACCTTTTGTCTGCCTTCTCCTTAGTGTCCTAGAATGCCATTTAGTTGCACCAGCTTTAATGGTGAAGGGAGGCAAAATGTGACATTCCAGAGCATTCTCTCCTGCAGCCTCATAGCTGGGTTTAAAATCTGGTTCAAGGACTCTGTAGTAATGGGAGCTGGGGCAGGAGGATCACTGTGAGTTAGAGACCAGCCTGGACTACATAATGAGTTCAAGTCCAGCCTGAACTACGTAATGAGACCCTGTCTCAAAAAAGCAAAAAAAAAAAAAAAGACTCTGTAGTAAAAAATACACATCTGCCAAATTATGTATGTGCATCAATAGTTATTGTGGCATCATGAGTAATAGAAAGTATTAGAAGGAACCTAAATGTCATCAATAGAAAATTGATTAGATGCAGATATACAATGGAATACTATGTTCCCATTAAAAGAATGTGAAAAGCAGTGTGTACAAGATACTTTCATTTCTGTGAGAAGGAGAAGTAGGAAATATAAAAACACTACATACATTTGCTTGTGTGTGTATAGAGTGTTTCTGAAAGGATATATGAATATGGTATAGATTTAACATATCTGTGGAAGGGTATAACTGGTAGCCATTGCCTCTGGGAAAAGAAATCGTATGGCTGGGGAAGAAAGGAGACATACTTTGTTTCACTATGTACATTCATATTACTTTTGAATTTTGTACCCTGAACCTAAAAAAAAATCTCTTTTTAATAAATCTTCTGTATCCCTCCCTAAAATTACCAGCTATTCAAGGAAGGCTGCACAGGGAACAAATGGCACATGTAACACCCAGATCCTTGCTTTGCAAAGTCATTTACATAGACGTCATTCCATGCCTATGGGTACTGTTATGGTTTATATCTAGATGTCCCCCCAGAGCCTTATGTGCTCATAGGTGGGGCTTTTGGGAGTGACAGGATGATGAGTGTGTGACACTGGATGATATCCACTGATGGGTTTATGGCTGGGTGTGATATTGGGAGATGAAGCCTGGTGGGAGGAGGTGGGTCACTGTGGGTGTAGCCTGGAAGGTTGTATATATATCCCTCCTCCTCCCTTCATCCCTTGCTGCTTCCTACCTGCAATGCCATGGGCTGTTCTTCCTCTGCAATGTCCCTTTGCTGTGCTGCCCTGCCTTGAAGCCAGCCAAGTATGGACTGAAACCTCTACAACGTGTGAGCTAATAAACCTCTCCTCCTTTAACTTGTGGGTGTTGGGTATTGTGTCCCAGCAATGAGAAAGTAAGACAGGAACTTAAATCAGGTTCACTCTGCTCCTTCTTGATCAGACTATCTCCCTTGCTCTGATTATGTGGAATTCATTCAACCTCTAAAATCTCCTGGTTTGGGCCACCTTCTTGGCACCTAGAAGTGAAACCTTCTAGAGACTGCAGCTAAGAAAAGGAAAGGAGTTTGACAAGAGCAGTACACTCAGAGACCAGAGGTTTTCTTTTCTTTCACTCTCTCTCTTTCTTTTCTCTCTCTCTCTTTCTTTCTTTCTTTTTCTTTCCTTCTTTTCTTATTCCTTTCTTTCAAGAATAATTTGCCCAGGCTGAGCCTGAGTTTGTGATCGTCCTCCCTCAGTCTCCCAGGTGCTGGACTCCAGGCATGCACCACCACGCCCGAGAAAAGCAGGCCTTAAGTTCTCCCCCTTCTCCAAAAGTGCTTCTCTCAGTCATCTGGGGAAGGAGCTCTGAAGTGGGCAGAGAGCCCCTGCATCTGATTAGGACACCCACCCAACCAATGCCCAAGTCTTTTACCTAACCAAAAGCCACCAATTCAATTCAATAGACTTTAAAGAAAAACCACTCTGTGCAAAGCCCCAGGCCAGAATATATAAAAGGTCCCAAGGCACTAAAGACATAAAGTAAATAAGACACAGTGCCTACCCTTTAGGGACACACAGTGTACACTGTGGAAAAGTCTGAGTTGCAGAAATCTGGAGAGATAGCTAAAGTGATGATTTTACCCAGTTCTCTGGGGCTCTCGGGCTTTCTAGTGGAGCTTTCAGAGTTCTGCAAATGTGGGATGTGTGGACAGATTTCAGACAGCAACCAAGGGCTAGAACCCTCGATTTCAAAACCACTGATTTGATCAAAATGCCTCCATAATTCTTTAATAAAGCACTGTTCTTTTAATCTGTTTTACATAGTAGGATTCTGTGCAAGATTTTACTAAAATGGGGGGGGTGTTCAGCTGCTTCCAAAGGTCCCCTTGATTGACAGAGGAGGAAACAGGCCCAGAGAAAGGAAAGGACTTGCCTAAGATCGCATAGTCTGGCAGAAGTACAGCCTGACCCAGAAGCAAAGCCCCTCCCAAGCAGTATACATCTTAAGTGTGCAAGACGAAGTCTGAATTAAGAACTGAGTTGGGTGAAGGACTTCTTTCCCTATAGGACCTTTGCAGGGCTGGAATGGGTATTCCAAGATATTATGGAGTTCAACCCAAACCACCATTTTCTCCATCACATGGCCTTCTTATGGGGCCTGAGCTTTCAATAAGCTCTACGTCTAGGCTTCTTTCTGTCAGAGGCATCACCCTGCTGCCTGCCCTGTTCTCTGGGGTTTCCTGGGATTCCCTCAAGCCAGGGCTTGGCTAGGAAAGCCAAAACTTACTACTTGCTCAACATGGCTTGACTCCTGGAGGCTGAGCCAGTGCTCCAAGCCTCTTGCCTGCACTTCTTGGAGGCTCACACCCCTTACCCCTTACCTTGTTCCTGTTAATTCTGCCCCCTTCCTCCCAGGTGTTTGCCCCCTTTAACACTCTTTTGCTGGCAGACATCCTTGAAGGCCCTCCCCCTTAGTCACCACTCCCCCTGAAACCACTACTGCTGCCTGAGACCTGCTGCCTTTTATCTTGCCCCAGAAGCTGAGCCTTCGGGTCCCGTAATTGTTCAGGTTGTTCTTTTCTGAACTCACTCCAATTAAGCTCCATAAATTGTGGATAATTGGACTGTCTCGCTCAGATTATGAGCCCCTGGGGCAGTGTCTTCTTGGTCTGGTACAGCCCTGCCCACAAAGAAAGGGGCTGAGGGGTGGGGCCCAGAGCGGGCTAGCCCACCAGACCCCTGGGAAATAGGCTCAGAGTCACAGGACAAACCTTCCTACATTGCCAAGCTTTGCAGCCTTGATCGCTGCCACCTGTCCAGGTCCTCATAGGTCAACAACCATGTGAGAGCCCAATACCTCCCCCAACCCTGTTGGCAGCAATTGTATGGCATACAAAGTAACTTTTCAAATACTTTCAAAGTTCTTCAATTCTGGGTAAAAGCCCCTCTTTGGGGGACACCTGAATGTGTCACCAGCAAAGTGATAGGGATTTACGGAGGTGGGAGACTCAAACTGAAGAGAATCTTGGACAATTTTCACATAACATCTTCCTGAAGAAGTTTATACTATGGAGCCTGAGCACTGCCAGGAGGGTTGACTTGGCCACATCCTAGGATTCTAGGGAGATGGGATAATTATTGCTCCAAGGGGTAATAATATTGCTCCAAGAGGCTGAAACAATAATGTTTTGTTCCAGACTTAGGCCTCTCTCTCTGCCCACCATCCCATAACTTCCCATTGCCACAGTACTGCGGTGGGCCAGGACATGTTCTGGAGCAGCTCTTTGGCCATTTTTACTGGATATGGGTGCCATTCTGTCCCTATTTCCACTGAGGTCATACTTCACAGGCTCATCCTCTTCTACTTCCTACTATGTCAAAAGTTTCCATCACTGTCCATCAAATCTCTCGACAGCAGCAGAGACCTTCGTCATACCCCCAAGGCCCACCGCCATAGAGCCTGGCACCAAGGAAATGACTGCTTGCTTCCTCCCCTTGTAGATCTAACATTCGCTTATGGGAAATGAAAAGGGAGATCATATTGTCTAACCACTTGCCTCTGGTTGGGACTGTGTGCAATAACTCAAGAAAAAGTTTTTAAGATTTCCGTAAAATGAGGCTGAAAGGGAAGCAGCTGAGATGTAGTTAAAGGAACACTCCAGCGCGGAGTCAGAGGACTCGTTATGAGACTTTCTCTTGTACTTATTAGCCAGACTCTAAATTGTGGTGGGAGATGGGGGGTTGAGGCCAGAAGTAGGAACAGAATTTGTATGTCACTCCAGAGAGTATTTGGGCATCCATTCGTTCAACAAAATTTTACTGAATACCTACTATTTGCAAGGTAGCACTGTAAGGGCTTTCCATCACCCTGGCTGTTGAATGGAAGCAATCACTGAGGAACCAAACTGCAGACAGGGGGACAAGTTAGGAGGCTGTATCACTGTCATGGTGGGAGAGGAAATGCTGAATGAGGGCAGTAGCAATGAAGAGAAGTAGACACATTTGAGGCAATTTAGGAAGTGGAACTGGTAGGGCTTGATTAATTGGATGTGAAGGTTGAGGGAGAGAGGCCAATTTAAATAACTCAACCTAGGATTCTGTTATGAGAGACCGGTGGATAATGGTGTCACCAATAAAGATAAGGAACAGAGGATACTGGTTTTGTGGTTTGATGGGAGAAGGTTCTGGAAAATAACAAGCTTGCTTTGGATCATGTAAAATTTGAGGCGGTAGAGAAGAAAGGGTCCAATAGACACTGGATATGCAGATCTAGAGCTTAGCCAAGGGGCTTGGACTGGACTCCAAGTTTTGGGAGGCTGTCTAGAGAGAAGGTATAGATAGATAGATAGATGATAGATAGATAAAGAGAGACAGAGAGAAAAGATGAGAGCTAAGGAGAGGATCCTTAAATTTGCCAACATTTAAAATGTATATAAAAAACTATGTGTGATATGGTAATAAAAAGAAAAGCAGTCACTCAAAGATCATGAAAACCAATAGAGGTTCTAAAAAGGCAGAAGTGGTTGGTAGAGATGGTGTAAAGAGTTCTAAAAAAAAGAAAGATCTGGAAATGTCTGTATGGATTCTTACCTTGACCACTGCCCATGCAGTTAGTGGAATTGTGGGAATCTAATAGCTGTGGATTGAGAAGTAACTGGAAGGTGAGGAAATTGAGACGAACTAGAATACTCTTTCAAGAAGCTTAGCTGAGATCAAACTAATAAAGATGGTAGTAGAAAAGAGAATTTTTTAGAAGATGAGAGAGCCTTGATGTGTGTTTGTGTTTGCGCGTGTGTATATGACTGTGTGTGTCTCTCTGTGTGTGTTCTCTTGGAAGAAATTGAAGATTCAATAAAGGAGCAGGGGGCCAGTGAGATGGCTCAGTGGCACGGGCGCCTGCTGGCGCGCGAGGTCCTGAGTTCGACTCCCGGTACCCACATACGAAAGAAGGGCCGGTGATATCACTCAGTGGCATGGGCGCCTGCTGGCACGCGAGGTCCTGAGGTTGACCCCTGGTACCCACAAAAAAAAATAAAGGAGCAGGATGATAGGCTCCAGAACATAGAAAGAATAATTAACCTTGTGCTAGAAAGGACCAGAAGGAAAGAAAAAAGAACTACAAGAGATGCAAACAGGCAAGTACTTGTGGAAGGGAAGTTCATACCTCATGGACCTGTTTTAAAAGGGGCAAAGGTTTAGAATAGTGACTTCAGGGGCATTGGAGGGTTAAATGGAAGTCAGAGGGTCAACACTGTTTTGAAACTAAAATTGGAAACCATGTATAGTAGCGGATCTCATCTGAACGGAGAACAGTTTTTCTCCAGAAGAGAAAAGGAGAGCAGGGCAGGTAGATTTTCCTGTTGATTCAGGGTTTGGGGTTTGTAAGGTAAGAGTAGCAAAATACACAGCCAAGGGAGGTTGAGTGGTGAAGTTACTGGTGAGAACTATCAATCACGGGAGTCAGGATGTTTAGGGAAGAAAGCAAGGATGGGGGCCTACTAATAAATTAAGGGAAAATGGTGGGATGAAAGGCCTGAAATAATGAGACAGAAGAGAAATGAGAAAGCTGAAAGGTTGTACTGCTGCTTATGGGATGTCAGAAGTCAGGTAGCAAGATCCTTGGTGATATCAAGGTGTGAGGATAAGTTGGTTTTCTGAAGTTTGGTGGATGTGAAAGTCTTTAGTGTTGTGAATGTCAAGGATCTGTGAGAAGAGAGTGGCAGTCTTCTATCCTGGCTGGAGGTAGCAGTGGAAGTCTTAAAAAACCTTCACTGCGGCCAGGTATGGTGGCACAGCCTGTAATCCCAGCACTCTGGGAGGCTGAGGCACAAGATAACAAATTGGAGCCCAGCCTAGGCAACTTAGTAACTTAGTGAGAACCTGCCTCAAAATAAAAATAAAAAGGAATAGGGGTGTAGCTCAGTGCAAAAAAACCTTCATTGCTATCCTGGCAAACTAGAATCACCTAGGGACTTTAAAATATCTGTGCTCAGGCTACATCCCCAGAGATTCAGAGTCTATTGGTCTGAGCTGGTCCCAAGCATCAGTACTTCTCCAAGTTACTGTGGAGAACCAGTGGGCTAGAAATACAGATAGAATCATCCACATGGATGTAGAAATCAGCCAATGTGCCAACAGAAATTGGAATGGAGGAGAATATATGAACTAAGTGTGAGGGAGCTGGTAAAGTCCTCTGACAATGTTGGTGGACAGGGGAGGAAAGATGAGGACAAGACCAAATGGAACACATGGTAAAGGAAGAAATTGTACATAGTATTGGAGAGTAATGGTATGGAAGCAGCTACAGGAATTTAGCTGATACAGACCCTCCTTCAAGGCCATTTACTGGCGGGATGTGGAAGGAGAAGCTGGGCTGTGGAAGCGATGTGCGCACAAAGGGTCTGAGTTTAGCAGTTAGTTCAGGAGGTAGAGAATGCACTCCGAGGAGAGTTTGTGAGTGTGGGGGGGTGCTGACCTTAGAGTGGCACTTTCATAGCAAACACTGGAAGGAGAGCGGCCACACCGCTTTGTCGCAGCAATGGCATTTGCATAGGGAATGACGGGGCCCATGAGGAAAAAAACCCCAGAGCAGTATGGTAGTGAAAGGATAGGAGAATGTTTGTGACTCCATGCGACTTCTGTGCTTTTCACTCTTCTTGCCTCGGGTTTTTCCTTGTTTCCATGAAAGACTGATTAGCAAGCAGGTTTGATCTCATTCATTTCAAGTGGACCAATTCCCCTTACACTTCTCAGTTTACCTTTACTCTTGAATTTTTTTTAACTCCCTCAGCCACTTCTGAAAACTTCCTGATGGGGCCCCAGCTTAAAAGGACACTGTTGTGACTTGATTTCACCATGCCACCTTCCATTCAACCCCCACCCCTTGAGAACAGGTGGAGCCAGCAAATATGATAGATTATGACTCCCACGATTATGCCGCTATATGGATAAAGGGATTTTCAGATGTAATTAAGGTCTCTAACCAATTAATTTTGAGTTAAACAAAATGGAAATTATTTTGAGTGGTCCTGATTTAATCAGGTGAATTCTTAAAATAGGAAGGTTTTCAACAAATGTGCAGGTGAACTTCACACCTTATACAAAAATTAAACAAAAAGGAGAAGGTGGACTGGGGGTGTAGTTCAGTAACAAAGTATATGCTTTGTATTGCCTGCACACACACAAACACACACACACACACACACACACACACACACACAAAACACCTCTCAAAGTGGATCACAGATTGAAATATAAAATGTAAAACTATAAAAATTTTAGAAAAAAAACATAGGAGAAGATCTTTGGTATCTAGAAATTGGTGAACAGTTCTTAGATTTGACATGAAAAATATGATCCATTAAAACAAAAATGTAATACATTCGACTTCATCAAAAGTAAAAACTTTTACTCTGTGAAAGATCTTGTTAAAAGGAAGAAAAGAAGCCAGGTATGGTGGCACACACCTGTAATCTCAGCGCTCAGGAGGTTGAGGCAGGAACATCTCCATGAATTTGAGACCAACCTGGGTTACATAGATATTCAAGGCCAGACTTAACTACATAGCGAGACCTGTCTCAAAAAACAGAAACAAAAAAAGAAGAAGAAAAGATAAGATACATACTGGACGAAGATATCTGTAAATCACATATTTGACATTGGATATGTATTTAGAATATGTGAAGAACCCTCAAAATTCAACAATACGAAAACAATGTAGTTAGAAAATAAGTAAAAGTCATAAAGAGACATTTCACTGAAGAGAATATACAGATGGTAAGTAAGCACATGAAAAGATGTTCAACATCATTAGCCATTAAAGAATTTCTAATTGGGCCGGTGAGATGGCTCAGCAGCTTAAGCGCCTGCCTGGCAAGCGCGAGGGCCCGAGTTCGACTCCCGGATCCCACATACAAAAAAGGGGCCGGTGATATCGCTCAGCGGCACGGGCGCCTGCTGGCGCTCAAGGTCCTGAGGTCGACCCCCCGGTACCCACAAAAAAAAAAAAAAAAAAGAATTGCTAATTAAAAATGCCTAACAAAGAGCTGAAAAAAATAGCGACAACACCAAATGCTGATGAAGATGTGAGAAATTACACCACTCATTCCTTGTGGAACTATAAAATAGTATAGCTGCTCTGGAAAAGAGTATTACAGTTTCTTTTTTTTTTTTTTTTATGTGGGTATCGGGAGTCAACCTCAGGACCTCGTACTTGCCAGCAAGTGTTTGTGCCACTGAGCAATATCACCTGCCCTTTTTTTCCTTTATGTGGATTGCAGGAGTCGAACTCAGGACCTCGCACTTGCCGGGCAGGCACTTATGCTGCTGAGCTATCTCACCGGCTGACAGTTTTTTAAAAACTATACATCCACTTACCCTATAAACCAGCAATTGCACTCATGACATTTATCCCAGAAAAATGAAAATCTATGTTGACACAAAAATCTGCATACAGTTGTTCACAGCAGCTTTATTTCTAATAGCCAGAATTGAAAACACCTAAAATTGCTCTTACTGGGTGAGTGGTTAAATACACTGTAGTACATTCATCCCATGGAATACTACTCAGCAATAAAAAAGGAGTAAACTATTTTTCCCTTCAAAAACGTGGATGGATCTGAAGAGCATTATGTTGAGTGGAAAAAAGCCAATCTCAAAAGGTCACATTCCATATGTTATATAACATTTTCAAAATGATAAAATTGTGGAATTGAAGAGCAGATGAGTAGTTGCCAGGTGTTAGGGAAGGGAGTAGGTGTGATTATGAAGTGGCAGTACCAAGGAAACCTTTGAGGTTATGAAACTGTTCTGAATCTTCACTGCAGTGGTTTTAGGGATCTACACATGTGATAAAATGCCCTAGAACTATACCCATACATTGTACCAATGTCAGGCTCCTAGAGTTGCTATTTTACTATTATTATATAAGACGAAACTATGGGGAAACACTGGGGGAAGGATAGTAGGAACCTCTGTACTATCTTTGCAACTTACTGGGATTTCATAATGCGGGGGGCAGGGGGGAGAGTCTTTTTGACCTTGCTGACGCACACAGTCATGTGGGGAATTGCTTGTGGGACCACATGGCAATGACCTCAGGTTGGCCTCTGGGAGCTGAGTGTTATCCCTGTTCAGTAGCCAACAAGAAAACGGAGGCTTAAATTCTACAATCACAAGAAACTGAATTCTGCCAGCAACCAATGAGCTTGGAAGAAGACCCCAAGCTTCACATGAATCACAGCCCCGAGGGACACCTTGGTTTTAACCTAGTGAGACCCTGAGTGAGTGATCCGGCTAAACTGTGCCCAGACTCCTGGTGCGTGGAAACCATGAGATAATAAATTTGTGTTGTTTTACCCCATTAAATTGATGTGATGCGTTACATAGTATTAGATAAATGCACAGCTCATGAGTAAGATGCCATTGAACAACTGGGGACATTGCTTCCAGAGGCCATAGTTGGGATTTGCACATTCTGACAGAAGAAAGCAGCAACATCAGGAGCAAGGACCCAGTCTCAGAGTTGAAACAGATGCTCCTGGTCTTTCCCCCCAAAAATGATTTTTCAGTTCAGAGTCTTGAACTGCTTCCAAACCACCCAGCTCTGCTGGCTGCTTGACCCTGCAGTCTGCTGTCACAGCCCAAATATGCTATTCACAATCACAAATGAATTGCACATTGATGGCACTATGCACATGCCCTGCTCCTTGCTGCAGATTTTCAGCTGATCTAATTCCCTTTGCAACTTTCTTGGCCTGACTTGGAGAGGTGGCCTTGCACCCAGGGTTCCAGCTGCTCCAACAGCCCTTCCCAGTTCCCAGGCAGCTGCATCAAGCCAGCCTGTACCTCAGAAATTGGCCTATGCTGCCTTTCTTCTAGGTCCCAGAATCTGGGCCAGCAGGACACCCAGGCTAGCTCTCAGTGAATGCCAAAAAGGCCAAAGACAATGGAATAAAATTGCACAAGTGGCCAGGTGTGGTATCTCATGCCTGAATCACAGCTACTTGGGAGGCTGACGCAGAAGCATCGCAAGTTTGGGGCCAGCATAGGCAGTTTAGAAAGATCCCATTTCAAAATAAGAAATAAAAAGGCTGGGATGTAGCTCAGCACTCCTAAGATTCAATATCCAGCACCCCTCCTCAAACAAAAAAACAAAAACAAAGAAAAAAAAAAAAAAACCACAGGAGGCTGGGAGCTTTCTTTTGACCTTGATTTCTGTTGCAGTGTAGCATGGTTGCTGTAGCAGTCTGCCTGCTTGGGTTGCCATAACAAAATATCACGGACTGCATAGCTTAAACAACAGACATTTTTTCTCATAGTTCTAGGAACTGGGAAGTCTAAGATCAAGGTGTAGGCTGATTCAGTTCCTGGTGAAGGCTTTCTCTCTGGCTCAAAGGCTGCTGTCCTCTCATCACATCTTGATATGGTTAAAAGACCACTCTGGTCATTGTTCCCTTTCTATGATAAGAGCACCAGCCCTACCAGGTCAGGGCCCTAGTTTTATGACCTCACTTAACCTTTATTACCTCTTTGCAGGCTCTGTCTCCAAATACAGTCACATTACGGGTTAGGGCTGCAACACATGAATTTGGATGGGACACAACATTCATTCCATGACAGTCACCCTCCACTGTGCTGCCAGTATTTACAAATTCTGTTCAGGGGTGGTGAGAGGTGGGAGTGAGAGCCACCTGGTCATGTCCTCATAGGCCTGAGAGGTATCATTTCCAGTCTTAGAAGGTGGTACATGTAGAAATGGACTTCGGCGTCAGCCACATGTGTCTTTTTATTGGTTATGGTCTTTTCACTGAGATCTTGGGTTAGTCTCCCATCCTTAGTTTCCTCGTCTGTCAAAAAGAGAATATAGGTGGGCGTGGTGGCGCATGCCTGTAACCCTAGCACTCAGGAGGCTGAAGCAGGAGGATCACCGTGAGTTCAAGGCCAGCCTGGGCTAAATAAGTGAGTTCAAGACCAGCTTGAACTACATGGCAAGACCCTGTCTCAAATACAAAAATAAAAACAAAAAAACAAAAGGAGACTATAATACATATGCCTCAGAGGTATTTCAGGGATTAAATGAAGTAATGCATGTAAAATCACCTATCTGCATCTTGCATAGAGTAGGTGTGCAATAACGATTATTGCTCTGCTCCATGGTTCCTCTTGTAACCGGCTCTGTCTAGCTCTCGGGTCCTTGTCTGGGGGCAGTGCAGTTGGGAATGGCCAAATGTGTGTTTATTAGGAAGAATAAAAGAAAAACTGTCCGTAGGTCGAAGAGGGGTGTTCTGTAAGGTAGACACCATAGATGTTTAGGTCCACCGACTTTTTTTGGTACCGGGAATCGAACTCGACCTCACACTTGCCAGGCAGGCGCTGTGCCTCTGAGCTATATCCCCGGCCCCTCCATTGACTTTTTATGCAGTTTTTGGGACCAGTATACGTGACAGAAAGAGGGATGCTCCTGGTTGCCTGTAGGCCTTTGATGTCTGGAAAATAAGCTGTTCATTTGCATTTCACTTCCTCCAAGGTCTGTTGCATTTGTTTAAAGAGCTATTCTTTGTCCCTTGCATTTCATTAGGCTCTGATAGTCCATTTTGGTATGCTAACTCACTTAGGGGCTGACTTTTAGTCTACTTTAAGGTAACTGTTTAAGACCTGTGCCCTATCAGCCTAACTTCCCCTATCTCCTGGCTTCACTCCTCAGGACAATATCCCCCATACTCATCACCCTCACTCCATAAGATGCATGCTCTTGCTAGTACATGCACTGGTCTCTTTGCTCTGGGTGGAAGACTGTAATATTCCATATTCCTGAATTGGAGTTACAGTAGGAAGAATTTCTGAGGATGTCCCCAGGATTCCAGTGTCCTAATTCCTGGGACCTGTAATAAGCTATCTTTCCCATGGTTCTTACGTGATATGGTCCATTTGATTTTATAAAAGGCAGATTCTTTGGAATACTATTCGGCCTTTAAAAGGACATTGTGATACATACTCCAACCTGGATAACATTTAAAGCGTTATGCTAAGTAGCAAGTGTCGATGGACCACGCCTGTAATCACAGCTACTTGTTAGGCTGAGGCAGGAAGATCACCTGGGCAATTTAGCAAGACCCTGTCTCAAAATAAAATAAGAATGAAAAAGTGAGATGTATAATGTTATGGAACCCTGTATGACTTTTTTTTTTCCCAGATGTACATACCGATAATAAAGTTTAATTTATAAATTAGGCACAGCAGGAGATTAACAACAACTAATACTAAAACAGAACAATTACAACAATAAACTCCAACCAAAGTAAAAATAAAATAAAATAAGAAGGGCTAAAGGTATAACTTAGTGGTGAAGTACCCTGGGTTCAGTCCCCAGTACACACACACACACACACACACACACACGTATTGAAACAAGTCAATCATAGAAGCAATGCTTATAATACCTCCTAAACGAGATACCTAGAGTAGTCAAACTCACAGGGACGGAAAGTAGAATAGTAGATGCCAGGGACTAGGGAAAGAAGGAATGGGAAGTTATTGTTTAATGGGTTCAGAGTTTCTCTTCGGGAGGATGAAAAAATTCTGAAGACATATGGCGGCGATAGCGGCGATGGTTGCACAATATGAATGAATTTAGTGCTGCTGAATTGTACATCTGAAAAGGGCTAAATAGTATATTTCCTGTATTTTATCACAATATAAATGGAGGATATCTGGACACACCTAATCTAATCACATAAGTCCCTAAAAGCAGTGAGCTTTCTTCAGCTGGTGGCAGAAGAGGAAGGCAGAAGTGAAAAGACAAAGAGACGTAAAAGACTTGAGGCACTGTTGCTGGTTTGAAGATGGAGGAGGGCCTGTGAGAAGAAATGCAGGCAAACTCTCAGAGCAGCGACTGACCCCAGTGACAGCCAGCAAAGGAATGGAACCTTAGACCTCCAGTCACAAGGAAGTGGATTCTGCCAACAACCAAAACGAACTTGGAAGTAGATTCCCACTCAGCTTCCAGATAAGAGTCTAGGCCAGCTGAAACCTTGATCTTAGTGTTCCGGGGCCCTGCATAGAGAACCCAGTAGAGCCCAGGCAGAGCTCTAATCTACAGAATCGTGAGCTAATCACCAAGTGTTGTTTTAAGCCACTGTGTTCGTGTTAATGTGTTACAGTAGTCCTAGAAAACCAGCACGTGGGCTTGGGGATTTTAATTATGTGAGACGGCACCATCACAGACCCTAAAAACTTGCTGCTAACAGCTTTATTAATTTAGATATTTCTTCATGAACCTATTCAGCATATTTTCTGAGTGTCTCCTATGTGTCAGACACTGTACTAGGCCTCGAGGACACAATAACAGAGCACAGACAGGTCTGTGGAATGTCCGGCCTCGCCCAGGGCTGGGGCCAGTATTCCTTCTCTCTGGCCAAGCCTGGAGGCTGTGACCTGCGTGGGCAGCCTGACCTCCAGCAAAGTATTCTGACCCACTCTCAGGATCCCCTTGAGCTCTTAAGTATCCAAAAGCATTGTACTATTCCTTAATCACTATGCTGGGAATGGCAGACAGGAAGATGCAAGATGGGCAAATCTCTCTGAAGCCAGGAGCCTGGTTGCTACAATTCTCTTTCACGAGACATAGCTATTCCCCAGGGAGTGCTTATGGGGATTGGTCAGGGCTCTCAGCATCTTGGCCCAATAAATTTAAATAAAAGGATCTGCCTGATTTTCTGAAAGAGTAGGGAAGGGGGTGAAGTGAGTGTTACCTGCAGCCACTTTCAAGGCTCCTAGCTGGGCACTGGGAAAGGAAGCCCAGAAAGGGAAGCACACTGTGGCAAATGTGCTGGGCAGGTATTGGAGATGTGGCTGGGGACAGTAAAAGAGCGGCAAGAGATGGCAGAGATACACAGCCCAGGCTTGCAAAGACAAAAGAGCTGGACTGGGATTCCAGGAAGAAAGACCAAGGAGAAAGGGACAACAATGAAGGAAAAGCCCCAGCCTGGCCAAGCTCAGCAACTGAGAGGCTGGGCGGGGCCTGGGCTGTGAAGATCTAATTCTTCTTCCAGGGCCTCCTGGGCAACACTGGGGCCTAAGCTTTGGGGGAAGTCCCAGGGGTGGGGCTAGGGACAGCTCAGCTCTCCAGCCCCTTAGCAGCCCTTCCTCACTCACTGGTAATCTGCTTATGTGTTTATTAGCAAGATTAGTTTCTGCTTCAGTGAGGGGGAGCTTGGCTCCCTGCCCTGGGGGACCCCAGCTCTGAATTAACACACGTCCCTGCCCCAGGTGGGCTGCTGTCCTCCTACCCCATCTGGCTGACTTGCCTCTCCCCTCTCTGTTCCTTAGGCCGCTGACTGGTAGACAGAGGAGTTCTGGGGGTAGGAGGCTGGTCCTCCAGGACTGGCCAGGGGAGCCAAAGGGCTCTGGTTTCCTACAAGCCCAGACATCTGGTATGGGGTGGGGGCAGGGTGGGTCTGGGCAGGAGCTCAGGCTCCATAGGAACCCTGAGAAAATCAAACTGAAATCCTGCCCAGGGAAATCTGCAGTTGTCCAACAAGAGCTTCACTTCAATACATGTAGTAATTTTTTGTGTGTGTGGTGCTTATTCAGACTGCAGCAGCTGCAGAGGGAGAGGCCTGTGACAGGGGCAGTGGGCCTGCTGTGGGGTGGCATGGTGCGGAGAAAGTAGAGATTGGGTTCCTACAGAAGTTCAGAGCCTAGTAAATAGCAGGGGGCACAGTGCAGGCATTTGGGGCTTAAGGGAGGAAATCCAGGCCAATGCATGCCTATGTCTGAAGGGGAAAGAGGAAGGCAGGGGCAGTAGCACCTGAGGGGTGGGGTGGTAGCCTGGATGTCATGGATGAGAGAGACAGGGGCAGAGAAGGGAGGGCATGAGAGAGCAACCCTCTTGCTGTTGATGGATATTCTCTGTTACAATAACTCAGCGTGTGAAGTATTTTTCTGTTGCAAAACAGAGAACAAATTCCAAAAGCTCATTCCCAAGAATAGGAGAGGGGCACCTGAATGAATCATCTACCCTGGGGAAGTGGGTAGAATTTGTAACCTGAACTGGGAAAGGCCTGATGATTCATTGGCCTCAAGACCTGTCGATTCTCTCTACTCTGCCAATGGAATGAGATCTGTAGATGTCCGTCAGACAAGGCACTGGAACTCAGTGAGTGCTACAACAGGCGGAAGGGAGGAGCTTTAAAACAGGAAGAAACAGGGGGTCTGCTATTGCATTTTGCTGATCTGAGTTTTAGAACTAGAATGGGTCTCTTGATCATCTGATCCGACCTCTTTATTTTACTCGGAGAAGGGAAGTAATATGTTCAAGGTCACAGAGTTAGACTAGATGGACAAAAGGCTTCAGAAAGAGGTCACAGAGGCTACTAGAAATGTCAGTCTCAAAGATAGCTAAGATAAGGCCAGGAAATACGTGGCAAACAGAATGCCACCTTCCCACTCCTATGCCCAGGGTAGACACTGAATGCTAATGCTACATCAGAATCCTTAACAGAGTATGCTGGGCCACCATGACTGTTATGGCTTATATCTAGGTGACTCCCAAAGTCACACGCACTCATAGGTGGGGTTTTGGGGAGGTGACTGGATCACGGGTGTGTGATACTGGATTCGTCCAATAGGTTTTTTTTTTTTGTTTTTTTTTTTGTGGGTACCGGGGGGTCGACCTCAGGACCTCGCGCGCCAACAGGCACCCGTGCCGCTGAGTGATATCACCGGCCCCTTTTCCGTATGTGGGATCCGGGAGTCGAACTCGGGCCCTCGCGCTTGCAAGGCAGGCGCTTATGCCACTGAGCCATCTCACCGGCCCTCGTCCAATAAGTTTATAGCTGGGTGTCAAGTTGGGAGGTGAAGCCTGGTGGGAAAAGATGGGTCACTGGAGGTGTGGCCTAGAAGTATATATCCTTTCTACTCCCTTGATTCCCCTCTGCTTCCTGCCTGCCATGCCATGAACTGTTTCTCCTCTGTGATGCCCTTCTGCCATGCCAGCCTGCCTTGGAGCCAGCTGACTATGAACTGAAACCTCTACAAACTGTAAACTAAAATAAACCTTTCCTCCTTTAACTTGTGGATGTTAGGTATTTTGTCCCAGCAATGAAAAAGTAACTAAGAAAATGACCAATGGATCAGCATTGGCATGAAAAATGATACCAACCTGTAATTTCAGGGTTGGAATAAAAAGTGTGTGCCACAGAAGGGTAGGACTACAGGTACAGTTCAACTAATGGTGGGGTTACATCTTGATAAGCCCAACATAAGTTGAAAATATTGTGTGTCAAAAATGCATTTAATACTTCACACCTACCAAACAATAGCTTATAACACAAGTAGAGAGTATTTGTGTTTCTCCTTGTGGTGACATGGCTGACTAGAAACAATGGCAGCAACCAGCATCATGAAAGAGTAAGGCACAGCATATCACTAGCCCTAGAGAAGATCAAAATTCAACATTCAAAGTATGGTTTCTACTGAACGCATATCCCTTTTGTACCACCTCAAAGCTGAAAGATCATAAGTTGAACCACAGTGAGTTGAACCATCTTAAGTCAGAGACCATTTGTTAACCTACTGTCTAAGTGGTTAGATACCATTCTCTAAGTCTCTTTTGGGTACAAGCAACCAAAGGAACAGTTGCTCTCAGGAAAGGCAAGAACCTGGACTCCTCTGCAGACCTGAATAGAACTGAGAATGACTTCAATGACTGGCAGCCACACTTTGTGTCTCTCAGTACCAATTTCAGATTCCATGGAGAGTGAAGTTGATCAGACCAACTTGGAGTAGATTTTTAAATCCTAAAACAGGAAATGATGGAGAGAGGACAGAGTTATATAGTATAGGGCAGACTTGGCCACTGGGCCCATTAATGGGGGCGTTCCCATTGAGTATAGGTAAAGATGCTTTCAGCTGCAAATAATAGAAAACACATCAGTAAGCTATCCAGTCAGGCTGTGAGAAAAATCCATTATATTGTCAATAAGCTATCTAGAGATAAGTCCTGGGGTTGGGTAATTCATCAAAGACCTAGCATATTTCCATCTGTTTTGTTAAAGAATATGTGAATGGCTACTGGATAGGAAATCAGCAGTGATAGCCACAGGGGTGTGACTGTGAGCCAGACCACCACTGCAAGAGATATACCTTAGGAAAATCCAAGGGGACCAAGAGAAATAGGCTGGGCAAAAGTGGACTTTTTTGAGACTAGGGCCGTAGAGATTTATAAGAGGAGTTACAGAAATGCCTGCTAGGGAAACTGAAGTGCAAGAAAGGCCTCTTCCAGGCTAGATAGGGATGTGGCTTCCTTACCTATGGGACCAGGAACCAGAGTAGTTCTCACAAGGGACACAAAAACTACTCGGGACAAGACTTTCCCAAGGCTAGGAGGTAATCTAGCAATGTTCCTCCCTTACCATAACCCACTTCTTACAAATCTAAATAAAGCAGATTCTGGAAGGACAGAGAATCCCACCTGCCCTAATGATGGCACCAACCCAGACTTTCCAGGCAATGAATCTGAGTAGCATGGTGAAGCATCCTACTCCAACAGGATGGAGGCCAAGAATAGAAATGGGGGTTGAGGGCCCTATAGCTTGTGCCAGCTAAGTCTATCTGTGGAAAGAGCTGGGACCCATTAGGAAGAAGAATCAGGGTTCTATTAACTCATTTATTTCTAGAGTTTTGAAATTTTAAAATAGTTGTGTTCCTTTCAGCTTCTGGGAAAAGTTCCTTTTGAGAACTCTCATCTTGCCTTAGATCAATTCAAGTGAAAGGTGTTTGCCCACAGAAGGGTAAAGATGGCTAGGAATATGATCAAACACCCAGAGGAGAGGAAAGTAGGAGGCTAGGATGAGTCCCACTGAAGTCTTAGATTGAAGAGATGAAGCTGAGATAGATCTAGAGATAGCATTCCTTTGAGACTGAAAGGTTATTCCTGGACTTTTACCTCTTAGGAAAGGAATGTAGATGACTGTGGCCTGTGGACCCTATTTGGGGAGTTTGGCCCTGGAGGCAAGATGGAACCGTTGAAAATTCAGGTTAGGGGCATTCTAGGAAAAGACTACCCCAGAGTAGTTCAATTTTTTTGTCTGTCGCTTTTACCTTTGAATATATATATGACAGTGTGCAATTTATTTAATCTCACAGAGTCCTAGTTTCCTTATTTTTTTTTTTTTTTTTTTGTGGGTACCAGGGTCGACCCCAGGACCTCGCGTGCCAGCAGGCGCCCGTGCCCCTGAGCGATATCACCGGCCCTTTTTTCGTATGTGGGTTCCGGGAGTCGAACTCGGGCCCTCGCGCTTGCCAGGCACACGCTTACGCCACTGAGCCATCTCTCATTTTTAAGATAGATTTACCAGGTAGAAGACTAAGTAAGACAATATACAAAGTGTTTAACATTCTTGGCCCGGAGCAGTTGGTCAAACAGTCAGTAAAGTTGATAAAGCTTACTTTCTTTCTGCCTTGCCACACTCTGTGCTTAGAGGTTGGATATTTAGTGATCAAACAACAAAGTCACTGACTTCAAGTATCTTGTACTCTAGAAAAGTAAATAGTTAAGGAAACATCATTGGCAATGAAGTCTCTAGTAAAGGTATATGCATATGTGCACATCTACAGACTCAGTGAGAATACAGGGGAAGTAAGACTAAAGTCCAGGGAAGTTGGGGAAGTCTTCACAGAGCAGATAGCTTTAGATCTGGGCTCTAAAGTCTGAGTAGGAGTTTTCTTAGTGACAAGCAGGGCCGGTGAGATGGCTCAGCGGCGTAAGCGCCTGCCTGGCAAGCGCGAGGGCCCGAGTTCGACTCCCGGAACCCACATACGAAAAAGGGGCCGGTGATATCGCTCAGCGGCACGGGTGCCTGTTGGCGCGCGAGGTCCTGAGGTCGACCCCCCGGTACCCACAAAAAAAAAAAATGACTGAATCTTAGTGACAAGCATGGGGAGAAGCTTTGGGGCTGATGAAACAATAAGTGTAAGGCACAGAGGGGTGAGAGAGCTAACCAAATTCCATATTGCAGAAGCATTATGTGCTACAGTATCAGGTAAAGAAGATATATTTGCTCCCATTGTCTGGGGCATATTATTGAAATATTTTGATCAGGAAAGTGGCTTATCACATAGCAGTAATATCTGAGTTGACTTGGAGGGAAAGCGAGATTAGAGGCTAGATGAAAGACAACTGGGCAGGATTCTGAGCAAAATGGGACCTCAACTGAAGCATTGGCAAATGGAGGTGAAGAGGAGGAGATGGGTTAGAGCTATTAGAAGACAAAACTTTTAAGATTTAGAAATGAATTGGATGCAGAGAATGTAGGGGAGGGGATTCAAGCACTTGCCTGGCGCTTGCGCAAGTGGGTAGATTATTGTAAGACACACTGGAATAGGCAACATGGAGGGAGAGGGAACACAGCAAGGGGCGGGGAAGAGATGACACATTCCATTTGGAAATGTGAGACTGAAGAGTCTGTGAGTTGTCCAGGTGGAGATGTTCATAGGCAGCTCAGAATCCTTTCTGAGCTAGAAATGGGAATTTAGAAAACATAACTGGGCATGGTGGCACACGCCTGTAATCCCAGCACTCTGGGAGGGTGAAGCAGGAGGACCACAGGTTCAAGCCCAGCCTGGGCATCTTAGCAATTTAGCAAGAACTTACCTAAAAAAATTTTTTTAAAAAAAGGGCTGAGGATGTAGCTTAGTGTGAAGGTCCTCAGTTCAATCTCCAGTACTGAAAAAAATAAAGAAATATCAGTGATAGTTACAAAGAAAAGAAGAATGGCAACATTTAAAAGGTGGACAGATGCGCCGGTGAGACGGCTCAGCGGTGTAAGCACCTGCCTGGCAAGCGCGAGGGCCCGAGTTTGACTTCCGGAACCCACATACGAAAAAGGGGCCGGTGATATTGCTCAGCGGCACAGGCGCCTGCTGGCGCGTGAGGTCCTGAGGTCGACCCCCCGGTACCCACAAAAAAAAAAAAAAAAAGGTGGACAGAGGCACTTTAGAAGACAACCTGGCCATTCTTCAAAATGTTAAATGCAGAGTTACCATTTGACCCAGCATGTTTGCTCAGTATTCACACTCAAGAGAAATAAAACATGTCCACAAAAAATCTGTGCGTGAGTGCTCATAGCAGCACTATGCCCAATAGCCAAAATCTAGAAGGCACCTACATGTCTGTCAGTGGATGAATGAGCCTAAAAATTGGACTATATCCACACAAAGAAATATTATTCAGCCATAAGAAAGAATGAAACACTGACACATGTTATGATGTAGATGAACTTTGAAAAGTTATGCTAATTGAAATAGGTGTGGTGGTGCATATCTGTAATCCCAGCACTCTGGGAGGCTGAGACAGGAGAATTCCAAGTTCAAGCATAGCCTGGGAAACTTACCAACTTAGCAAGACTCTGTCTCTAAATAAGAACTAAAAAAAGGGCTGGGGATATAGCTCAGTGCAATGGACCTGGGTTCAATCCCTGGTGAAAGAAAGAAAGAAAGAAAGAAAGAAAGAAAGAAAGAAAGAAAGAAAGAAAGAAAGAAAAAGGAAAGAGAAGACAGAAAGAAATAAAGAAAAAAGAAAAGAAACTTATGCTGTAAAAGAATCCAGACACAAAAAGCCATATATTATATAATTCTATTTATATGAAATGTCCAGAAAAGGCAAATCTTGAGAAACAGAAAGTAGATTTTGGCTGCTAGGACTGGTAGAGACTGAAGTGTTGGAAATAATGACTAAGGAGTGCAGGGCTTCTATTTAGGGTAATTAAAATGTTCTGGTATCAGTAGTGAAGGTTGTGCAATTGTGTGTATACACTAGAATCCACTGAATTATACACTTTATTTTATTTTATTTTATTATTATTTTTTATATATATACATCTTTATTAGTATTTTTAAGTCCTTTTGTTTGAGTCAGGACTCAAAAACACCACACTTTGCATTTGGTTGATACTTAAGTTTCTCTTCAGCCATAATAATTCTTGCTATATATTTATTGAAGAAACCAGGTTATTTGTCCTGAAGAATTTCCCACTTTTGGAATCTAATACATTGTATTTTTTTAATAATTAATTTTTTTTAAAGACAACAAGTAAACATTCTCATGTATTAACAAACTCAAGAATTAGAGAATGTACAAATACCTTTTGGAGAAAAACATTACTCAGTATAGGATTAAGCCATGTAAAAGCTAGGTAAAAATAGAAGACTAAGGAATGGAATAGTCACAGTGAAATTGCATTTTCATACTAGGGAGACAATATGATGTTTACAAATGTGCATCCGGTTTATTTCACTTGTGAGTATTTTCTTGAGTTGCATCCATTTACCTATAAAGGTTTCTAGTTTATCTTTCTTTATGGCTGAGTAGTACTCCATTGTATAAAAGTACCACATCTTTTTATCCATTCCTCGGTTAATGGGCATTTGGGTTGTTTCCATGATCTGGCTATTACAAATTGTGTTGCTATAAACATGGGTGCACATATATCGCTGTGGTACGATGTTTTTAACTCTTCTGGGAAGATACCCAGAAGGGGAATAGCTGGGTCAAATGGGACTTCCAATCCTAGTTTTTTGAGGAATCTCCACACTGATTTCCACAGTGGCTGTACCAGTCGACACTCCCACCAACAGTGGAGAAAGGTTCTTTTTTCCCCACAGCCCCTCCAGCATTTGTTATTAGTTGACTTCTTGATAATAGCCATTCTTTCTGGGGTGAGATGGAATCTCAGTGTTGTATTAATTTGCATCTCTTGAATGATTAGTGATGTTGAACATTTTTCATATATTTATTTGCCATTTATACACTTTAAATGAATGAGTTCAAATGGATTAAATAGTTTCTTAATAAAGATGCTACTAAAATTTAGGGGGAAAGATGGGCAGAAAGAAAGGCCCTGAAAGGAAACTGTAAAGAAAAAGTCCCAGAGATAGGATAACCAAGAGCAAATACTGAGGCAGATACATAAAATTAAGAGTGGATTAAGAAAGGACTCCAAGCCAATGGTCAAAAGACAGGGACAAGGCATGTGAGATTTAGACTTACTTTCTTTTTTCCTCCTCTTTTTTCTCCTGCCTGGATAAAGACACATCTCAGGTGTGCTCCCTGTAGAAGACAGAGGATTTGGGTCCTCTCATACTCAGGCCCAAGAGCCAGTACTGCTATGGTTTAGACCTTGACTGTCCCCCAAAGGCCCATATGTTGAAGGTTTGCTCCCCAACCTTTGGCACTATTGGGGCATACTGGAACCTTTTGGCTTGCATTTACAAATCCCCCCAAAGCCTCATATGCTCATAGGTGGGGCTTTTCAGAGGTGGCTAGATCTAGGGTGTGTGAATATGGATTATGGGTGTGTTATAACTGGATCACTCCACTGATTGGTTTAGCATAGTTCTGGGTGTGGCTGAATGGATTTACTGAAGACAGAAGAGGGTATGAGTGGAACCAACAAATAGGCTTTGTACCCTGAGTGGAATAAAGAGGGAAAGGGAGGCTCACTGAGGCTGTTTCCTGCTTCTTTTTTTTTTTTTTTTGTGGGTACCGGGGGGTCGACCTCAGGACCTCACACGCCAGCAGGTGCCCGTGCCGCTGAGCGATATCACCGGCCCCTTTTTTCGTATGTGGGATCCGGGAGTCGAACTCGGGCCCTCGCGCTTGCCAGGCAGGCGCTTACGCCGCTGAGCCATCTCACCGGCCCTGCTTCCTGCTTCTTGCCTGCCATGAACTGTTTCTCCTCTGTCATGTCCCCCTCCCATGCCACCCTGCCTTGGAGCCAACTGAGTCTGAACTGAAACCTCTACAAACTGTGAGCCAAATAAACATTTGCTCCTTTAACTTGTGGGTGTTGGATATTCTGTCCCAGCAATGAGAAAGTAACTAAGACAGGCCTAGTTGGCAGAAGTTAGGTCATTAGAGGTGTGTCTTTGAAGTGGATATTGGGACTCTGACCCTTTCTTGTTTCTGTCTTTGCTTCCTGGCTGCCACAAGGTGAACAGGCCTCCTCCCCCATGTTCTCCCACTGCCATGATGTACTATGCTGTCATAGGCCCAAAGCAACAGTGCTAAGAAACCATGGACTGAAACCTTTGAAGTCATGAGGCAAAATAAACCTTTTTTCTTATTAAATTGATTACCTCAGGTATTTTATTACAGTAATGGAAAACTAATTAATACATGTGCTGGTGCAAAACCCTGGGATTGAATGAATGAAACAGAAGCTTGTTTAGTTAGAGGCAGGAACCAAATGAAAGGTAAGGACAAGATCCTTACTAATGAGAAATCTTAGGCTAATCATTTAGTCTCTTCCAGATGACCAGCTTTATCCCAGAAAGATTATGAATTTTGTTGACTGCTGCTCTCACAAAGCTGAACATCAGTGGGGCATAGTATGATGAAGTAGAATGACCCTTGAATAAAGAGGCCATGTACTTTAGCAAACTTGTCATTAAAGAACACTGAATAGGTCATTTTTTATGCAGGATCCTAAATAAAGTGTCTTAACCAACTGGATCTTTGCTTTCAATTCTTTCTTTCTTTTTTTTTTGTGGGTACTGGGGGATCAACCTCAGGACCTCGCGTGCCAGCAGGCGCCCATGCCGCTGAGCGATATCACCGGCCCCTTTTTCGTATGTGGGTTCCGGGAGTCGAACTCGGGCCCTCGCGCTTGCAGGGCAGGCGCTTAAGCCGCTGAGCCATCTCACCGGCCCTCAATTCTTTCCTTTTTTTTTTTTTTGTGGGTACCGGGGGTTCAACCTCAGGACCTCGCACACCAGCAGGCGCCCGTGCCACTGAGCGATATCACCGACCCCTTTTTCGTATGTGGGATCCGGGAGTCGAACTCGGGCCCTCGCACTTGCCGGGCAGGCACTTAAGCCACTGAGCCATCTCACCGGCCCCCCCTCAATTCTTTCTTGAAAAGAGTTTATAATACAAATCCATAAAGGACATGTGGTCATTAGACCATAAGTTCCACCAGAGAAAAGATCATTCATTTCTGTATGTCCAGTATCCAGGCAGGGAACCTGACACAGTATAGTGAGTGTCCCTTATCTGACCAATTACTGACCGAACAAATGAATGAAGCAAGTAAACATACATTAAAAATAGAAGTAGGTGTGATACAGCACACCTACAACCTCAGTATTCTGGGAGGCTGAAGCAGAAAAATCACAGGTTCAAGGCCAGCCTGGACAACTTAGCAAGAGCCTCTCAAGATGAAAAGGGCTTGGGATGTAGCTCAGTGGTAGATCACTTGCCTAGCATGCATGAGGCCCTGAGTTCAACATCAGTATGGAGGATAAATAGCAACATGTGTAAATGTTGGATTATAGAAGGAATTAAATTCCTACGTGGAGGGAGGAGGAAGTGAGGGAAGACAAACCCATTTCTGGGTTTAGTGAAGAGAACCTGGTCTGAGTTGCCAGTTCACACCTGGCAGGAAAAATGCCTGAAGGAAATGTCCTACTCTGAGATGGCGGAAGTGTGGGCCTGTGGGGAAGCAGAGAGGTCTGCTCAGTCCATAGGCATTCCAGTTCCACCATTTGAAAACACCGTGCCCAACCAACAAAACCGCAGGCCCAAGTTGGCCCAAGGGCCATACTTTGCAATCTTTGAGAAGGGTTCTTAAGAGGAAGTGGCAATCAGAGATACTTGAGTTACGGAAGAAAGCAAGCCTGTCAGTTACGGTGAGGGGTTAGGGATTGAGCTGAGACTGCTCAACGGAAAGGGACTTTATGCGAGGGAGACTGAGAAACCAGTCAAGGGAGAAAGAGAATGGGAAAATGAGATTAGCTGGAACTGCCAGTTAGGAAACAAAGTCCCTGCAACAGAACAATGAAAAGCCACAGTAGGGGAAAGAATTTGTCACTCCCCTCACTGGACACTGATAGCACTTAGAACATAATTTTTGCTGAAGTGCTTGTCGTACCACTAGGCTCAGCATAGGACCAATGTCTGATTTTTTTGTGCATGTACTCCAATGCGCTGTCAATGTTTGTAGACAGAATCAATGGTTAGATGAATAAAGGACTAAATGAGAAGAGGTGCATTTAACATAATAAACAGTTTAGGAAACCACTCAAAAGAAGAAAAAGGCTCTGCATGTAAGGATGTTCATTGCAACATTATCTATAATAGTGAAAAATTGGAAATACTTAAGAAAATGATGGTGGATCCACTCAATGGAATATTATGTGGCCATTAAGATGATAATTATGAAGATACTCTAGCAATACAGCAAATGATTATGATATAATGCTAAACTGCAGAAGCAGAATACAAAATTGCATCTATGTCATGCTTACAATTATGTACAGATGATCTATGCCTAAGCCCAAGCCCTGGAGAGGGGAGCATAAAAAATGAGAAGAGATGACTCATTGTGGTGGAAGGATTGTCAGTGAATTAGTTTTTCTTTTCTTTGTATTTATGTTGATGTTGTTTATGCCATCATAAAGGAGAAAATAAAATTGATAGGTCGAAGACAAACTGAACTATGACTTTCAAAACTGGACAGTGTGCTGGTGCCAGAGACGAAGATTCCACAAAGTTATTTTACTGAAGTGGAGGAAGGCTGAGGCTGAGGCTTGGGCTGAGGCCGCTGGAATGGAGAGAAGAGGGTAAGTTTGGAAAACGTATGTGGCTATTGTTGCCACTTCTGCCAATGTGCAACCTGGACAGATTGTACCTGTGCAGCAACTGAGAGTCAGAAATTTGAAATCAGAAGACCAAAGTTCTACTGTTTACTCCCTGCGTGATCTCTTGGGTAAGTTCATTAACCCCACTGAGACTCAACAAGATCATCCATAAAGTGGAGCTAACATTGCTCGCTTCACAGGGCCGTTGTGAGGGTTAAATGGAAGAGAATGCATATGAAAGCTCTTTGTAAGTGAGAAAGCCTATGTAGCTATAAGGAGATATTAGTAGTCTGGTATGGTCGCACACACCTGTACTCCCAGCTACTTGGGAGGCCAAGGTGGGAGGATGGCAAGTTCGAGGCCAGCCTGGGCAACTTAGAGAGACCCTGTCTCAAAATAAAAAATAAAAAAGGGCAGAGGATGTAGCTCAATGTGAAGGCCCTGGGTTCAACCCCCAGTACCATGAAAAGAAAAGCAGATATTAGCATCATTATCATCATCATTGTAGTTATTATTATACCTCCCAACTAGGCCTGAAATTCTGTCCAAAAGAAGTTTATTTCAACAACAAGAAAACACCTCTGGAAGAATTCAAAGGTGGGATTTTAAGTCATTCAAGAGTCAGAGCAGCCTAGTGCAGTAGGTCTGAACTGTGGCTGCTGTTAGAATCACTTGAGGAGTTTTTGCTAAATTGATGACCAAATCCCAGCCCTAGCCAATTAAATCAGAATCTCTGGACATACAGCTTAGGCAGGGGTACTTTTTAAAGCTCTCAATTTGTAGCTGGGATTGAGATTCACTGGCAAAATGGACCCTGATGCCAGCTAGACAGTCTTAGCTTCACAGTCCAGATTGAATTTTGTCTCCTCCCCTTCCTAAGTGTGTGACCTTGGGGTAGTTATATAATCTCCCCAAGGCTTACTTTCCTATCTTTGAAATGGAAACAATTGTCTGTGCTTCATATGGGCATGGTGAGGAGTAAATGAGTTGATTTATGGAAACCACTTTAGCACAACACTGCACACACTAAGTGCTGTGAAATGTTAGCCATTTTTGTTATCTGGAAGCTTGGCTCCAACGTCATCCTGATGGACACATTCTGACTTGTTACAGCTCATGTCTAGATGTCCCCTCAGTGCCTCATGTGGTCATAGATGGGGCTTTTTCAGAGGTTGCTGGATCTAGAGTGTGTGATGCTGGGATTGATTCAGGTGCAACGCTAGGCTCAAGGACACTAGGATTAAGGGTGTGAGTGCTACCCGCCCTAAGTAGCCTGGATAAGATAAAAGGGGCAGAAAGATGCTGTTAAGGTCCCTTGTTGCTTTTGCTACCTTCCACCCACCATGAACTGTTGCCCTCTGCCATGTGCCACCCTGCCTTGGAGCCAGCCAATTATGGACTGAAACATCTACAAACTGGGAGCTGAATAAACCTTTCCTCCTTTAACTTTGGGTGTCGGGTATTTTGTCTCAGCAATGAAAAATGTAACTAAGACATGACTTAAACAGAAGAAAGAGAAGGTGTGGCATAGAGTCAGGCTAATGGCCACTCTTGCACGGACTCTCTAATTCCAGGCTCCCTCTGGCTGGTCTCTTTGCACATTCTAACACCTTGGTCTTGGGTCTCTGACACATGATTTTTACAGCTGGCACTCCTTAATAAAAACTAGCTTCCTCTCATGATCTCACATGCCCATTTCTCTCTTTTTAATTTTCTATTTTTATTGGTACATGTTTTCAGTACATAATGATTACATTCATTGTGGGGAGTTGGTACATAATGCATCTTAGTTCTTTTTTCATTCCCTTTTGTTATGGTTTGTGTCTGGATGGCCCCCAAAGCCTCATGCAGTCATGGGGGGCAGGCTTTTTGGAGGCAGCTGAATCTAGAGTTTGTGGTTGGTTCATTGTCTAGTGCTGGGATTATGGGTGTGAGTGCTGCACCCGCCGTAGGGCAGGTAGCCTGCATACAGTACAAGGGAGGAAAAGAGGCTTGCTCCTCCCTTTTGCTCTTGTTGCTTTTGCTGTCTTCCTCCACCATGAACGGCTGCCCCTCTGCCATGCCACCCTGCCTTGGAGCCAGCTGATTATGGACTGAAACCTCTACAAACTGTGAGCCAAATAAACCTTTCCTCCTTTAACCTTGGGTGTCAGGTATTTTGTCTCAACAATGAGAAAAATAACTAAGACACCTTCCCTCCTTAACTCCTGTTAGTATCCACTCCTTCCTTCTCCCTCCATCTCTTAGTCCCCCTTCCATCTCTTTCTTCCATTTCCTTCCATTTCTCTCTTTCACCAGCATTCAGGCCTACTGTGTGCCATGGACTGGCCCTGATTTGTGCTTGAGCCTTGGCTCCCAGACCATGTCAGTTAGACTTGTTTTCATGTGCCCACTTTCACTTTAGCCTTGCACAGTCAGGTTTGACCTAACTCAAATCTTGCTTCTGAGACATTTCTGAAGAGAAAACCCACCAGATTTAAATTCGTACATTCTATATTTTTTGAGCAATGGAAAGAGACAAGGGGCCCCAGCTTCTCCCTTCCTTCCTTCCTTCCTTCCTTCCTTCCTTCTTCCCTCTCTCCCATCCTTTCTCCCTCCCTCCCCCTTTCCTTTTTCTTTCTTAGTTTTTTCTTTCTTTCTTTCTTTCTTCCTTTCTTTCAAGTCCAGATTGGCCTTGAACTCTCTATGTAGCCCAGAATGGGCTCAAATTTGCAGTCCTTCTGCCTCAGCCTCCCAAGTGTTGGGATTACAGGTGAGTGCAAACACACTTTGCTTTATCCCCAGATTCTTTACTATGTCTTCACTGTACATCATCTACAAAGGTTATGACATCTGCAAATGCAAAAAAAAAAAAAAAAAAAGAGCTAGACATGGTGGCACACACATATAATCCCAGCACTGAGGAGGCTGAGGCAGGAGGACCGCCACAAGTTTGAGGCCAGCCTGGGCTGTATAGTGAGTTTAGGGTCAGCCTAAACTACATAGGGAGTGTCTGTGTCAAACAAACAAACAAACAAACAAACTAACTAACTAACTAACTAACTAAAATTGCTTGAACATGTTTTATACTCTGTATAGATGGTCCCTGACTTCAGATAGTTTGACTTTTTGTTCTTCGATTTTATGATGGAGTGAGAGTGATATGCATTTATTAGAAACCATACTTAAGATTTTGAATTCTGCTCTTTTCCTGGGTTTACAAAATGTAGTATGATACTCTTTGATGATGCTGGGCTGGGGCAGTGAGCTGCAGCTCCCAGTCAGCCACACTACCCCAAGGGCAAACAATTGATACTCTGCAGTGTGCTATATTGCTAAGCTACGATGTTCGGTAGGGTAGGTATAGTAAAAGCATTTTCAACTTAACAGTATTTTCAACTTACCGTAAGTTTAATAGGATGTAAACACATCCTAAATTAAGGAGCATTTGTATTAGTTTTGTATAGTTACTGTAAAAAAAAAATACCACAAATCGGTGGCTTAAAACAGCACACATTTATTCTCACAATTCTAAAGGTCAGAAATCTAACGTCAGTTTTATTGGTTTGAAATCAAGGCATTGACAAGACCATGTTCCCTCCAGAGGCTCTAGGGGAGAATGTTTCTTGTCTCCTCAAGCTTCTGGTAGCTGCTGGCATCCCTTGGCTTCTGGCCACATCACTCCAATCTCTGCCTCCATGGTTTCATTGTCTGCTCCTATTCCCTATAAGGAAATGTGATTACATTTAGGGCTCACTCAGACAATTCAGGATAACCTCCCCAATCGCAGATCCTTAATTTAAATCACATCTGCAATGTCCCTTTCTGGCATACAAAATAACATCTACAGGTTCAGTGGTTTGCGGTGTAGATCTATTTTGAAGGATCATTTTTCAGCCTACCACATAGTGCAAGGTATTTTCTCCTTTAGTTCCCTCAGGCCCTCTGCTCTGTCCTCTGCTGCCTGAGAAATGAGGCCATTTGAGCTTCATGGCTTTTTTTGGTGTCTTTCCTGTCTGTGTTTATGGTCTGTTTGCTATCTGTTATTCGTCTGAATGACCACCGCAGGCTCCTGAGCACCCAGCGGCCTGGGAATTCTAGCATTCTTCTGAGACATTCTCTATCTTTGGCTGTGTGGATCTGGGTCTCATAGGGGGAGACTTTGAAAGGGCTGAGTGGTTTATTTCCTGGAGAGGCTGAATGGTTGCTGGCTGGAGCTTCCTGCCCCTGCCTGCCCTACATCTTCCATTCAGCTGCTCCCTGTTAGCATCCACTGCTTAGACACAACCTACTCTGTGCCATGCACTAAAGCCACTGTGCTGTAAGTTAAAAAAAAAAAAAAAACAAGGGCAACAGCCAGGGAGAGAGAAGTAAGCATGATTCTAACAACATGCTGAACATAATACGAGGACTACCGAAGTGCTAAGAGCCCACAGACGAGGGGCCTCTGTCCCACATGAAAGGCATGTGGGTGATCGGGGAGGCCTAAACTACCTCAGATAGAAGGGCTGTTTCATTTGCCCTAATTCTTCCTGCCCCAAGATGCTCTCAGGCATAAGAGTACAGGTAGAGGAATTAGTGCCCTCAGATTGCGGTCCTGGCTTTCTCATTAGATTGCTGCATGACTGCTGGTTTACGTTAACTTTTGAGCCTCTATTTCCTCTATGCTAAATTCAAAGGTTATATTAGTGGGTTGTTGTGGGACTCAGTGAGCAGGGAATGTGAAGGGCTTTATAAAGCATAAAGCACCATAGCCTGCTCTAGTGGTTATTCTTTGCTCACACTCATTCAGTCTTTTCCTTACTTGCCTGCTCTCCAGCTTCCTGTGGACTATTTCATGCTAGTCTTTTGTTTTAGCTAATTCAATTCTGATTCTTCCATTGTTTCCTGACTCATTCCTTGCTCTACATACACCAGGGAACAATTTGTTTCTCACCTATTGTTCTCTTTCCAGTGAAGCTCTTGCCAGTCATACATTAACATTTACAAACAGCCACTTTTATAAACAAGCATTACTTCAAAGGGAGTTGCTTATCAACTTGCCAAATTTCTGCTCCTTCTAGACCAAACTTCTTCATGGAGTTTCAACCACCCATGTGGTCAAAAAATATTTGCTGAGCACCTACTATGTAGCAGGTACTGTGTTAGACACTAGGTGTACAAGTGAAAGTAAGATGTCATGGTCTCTGGCCTCAGGGAGCTCACAGACTAGTAAAGTCAGATAAGTAAACAAATTATTTGAGTTTAGTGTAAGGCTACCATTGGAAGAAAGTACAAAGTTTTTTGGGAACAAACTGAAGGGGCAGCAGAACTCAGATTCAATGTGTAGGTGCAGTCAAGAAAGCCTCCCAGAAGCGATGATATCCCCAGAGAGGATCAGGATCCCTAAGCCAACCAGGGCTTAAGGGAGGAGTAGAAATTAAATGAGGTGGGGAAAGTTCTTCAAGCATAGGGAATGGAGACTCTCCAAGCAGAGCAGTCTGGGGGAAATAAAAGAGCTCTCACTATGGCAAGAGTGTGAGGAGGGGGCTGTGGGTGTTTGGAAATGGAGGATGAGGCAGGTGAGATAGGAAACAAGCTGATGGTGCAAGTCTGTTTTGACTTTACTCCCAGGGAAATAGGAAGCCACTGAAGAATTTTCAAGAATTATATACCATATCTATCATATCTACATAAAAAATGCTTCTAGGAATTGGGATATAGCTCAGTGGTAGAGCATTTGCTTAGTGTACATGAGGCCCTGGGTTCTATCTCCAGCATCACCAAAAAAAAAAAAAAAATCCTTAATACTTTATAGGAAAAATGTTGGAGGGCAGCAAGAATTTGATACGTGATCAGTAGAGGGTCCATGCAGGGATTCCAGAGACAGAGCTAGCAGTGGCCTGGGTAGGATGATGGCAGTGGAGATAGAGCTAGTTGGAACAATGCAAGAAAGATTTAGGTGGTGGAATTGACAAGACTTGGTTACTGATGTAGGCGCCAGGAGAAGGAGATGCAGGAACCCAATGTGGGCACCAAGGAGAAGGAAAGAGTCAGAGTTCCCAGATTTCTGACTTAGTCAGCTGGGTAGGTAGTGATGCCATGTACCAGGATAGGGAGCACTGGAGGAGGGGCAGGTACAAGATAGAAGGAAAATAGTTAACTGAGTTTTGGTCATGTTGGTTTTAATGTGTCTGTGAAACAACCAAATAGATATGTGGATATGCAGAAATAAAAATAGAGCAAGAAAAAAATGTGGGCATCAACTGAATAGGGCTGGTCATTAAAGCCATAAGAGTGGATGGGATGGCCCCACAATAGTGTCTAGAGAGAAAGTAATGAAAGGAACTAAAGAGACAGCTTTGAGGAACCTGTCATTAAAGGATGAGGTGAGGAATAGGAACACAGAATCTCTCATAGTAAACACACAGTAAACATTGCTGTATTAATGAACAGAGACCAGAAAAATAAGCTAGAAATGATTATCTTCTTTGGAATGGGGAAAAAGCAGAGACCAAGCTTTATAGAGGAGTTCAAGCTTGTGATAGTTCATGAAAGATATCTAAGAGTTCACCAGAAAGACAAGGGAAAATTTTTTATTTCAAGAATAATGAGAATGTTCAAAGATTCAAAAACATAAAAAAGTCATGGTTGATGCACATGAATTCCTCCAAACTCCACTTGTATCTTTTTTCCGTATGGTTCAGCTATATATATCCTTAATAAATCTTAATATTCTTAGTAACTCTCTATAATGTCTTAGCCTTGAGCACCAAAAAATATAAAAGTCGTGGTGTACTCAGAAAAGATCTTCTGATTTACTACACAGTTGTTTTACTCTTCCTTTAGACCTGTATTCATTATTGCCATAATCAAGGGAGCCTAAGTTCAAGATGGTAAACACATTTCATACTGCTTTTTAGCTGAATAGAAGAGTTTGGTTGGAGTGGTGTGTTGAGAAGTCTGAGGCTACACATGGACTCAGTAGTAGACTGTCATGATTGATTAGTAATGTCTGCCAAGGGTGAAGGAGAAAGGAGCTGTAGTATGTGTGCCATATGCTTGCATGCTGGCCTAGACTTTCTCCTTTTGCTTTCTCCTTTCCCTAACCATCTGGACCATGGTGTGAGGATGGGATCTTCTAAGCCATTCAAGAATTGGCAACTCTCCATTCCTAAAATATGTGGTTTTAATGAGAGAGAGAATATTGCTGAGAACTTATCCACTGATCAAGCATTGACTGAGTATTTTCTCTGTGCCAAGAACCAAACCAAAACCAGCCCTTAGGAATTCCATATAGAATACAAGATTATGAATTTAGCCACAGAATTTATTGTGTTAAACCCGTGAGGTAAAGCCTTTTTCTTTTTTCTTTTTTGGTGGTACTGGAGACCAAACCCAGGACCTTTGCACTAGCTACATCTCCAGCCCTTTTTTCATTTGTTTGTTTTGTTTCTTCTTTTTTTTTTTTTTTTGAGACAAGGTCTCGCTGTGTAATTCAGGCTGGCCTTGAACTCTCTATGTAACCTAGGCTGGCCTCGAACACACAGCAATCCTCCTGCCTCAGTGCTGGGATCACAGGCATGTACCACCACACCTGGCTCCCAGCCCTTTTTATTTTGAAAGAGGAGCTAAATTGCCCAGGCAGGACTCAAAGTTATGATCTTTCTGCCTCAGCCTCCCAAATGCTGGGATTATAGGCAAGTGACACCACACTCAGGATGAAGCTCAAATTTTGGACTCCATATTGAAATAAAGCATACCTATCTTTATTCCCAGAGCATTGGTAATATCCAGGTTTAACTCTAAGCACTAGCATGAAGGGTCTGTTTATTTTGATCTCGTTCTATTTTTTCCTTAGATTATGAGATGTTTACTGGCCTAGTGAGCACAGAAAAAAAGAGCTGTTTGTTTTACAAAGACTTGTAAATCATACAAGCATAGAGCTTGTCGTGCATTTCCCCTCTTATTAATGTCACACTCCTCGTCTTTATATTCTTGTGTAACCCTCTATGTAGCTCAAATTCTCAGAGCAGGACTGTTGTGGCCATTATGTGGTGAAGGTTTGTTATATTGTGGACATACGATGTGATAAGGAGCTGTTATAGTTTGGATCTGGAATGTCTCCCAAAGCCTCATGCACTGAAGCTTTGGCTCCCAATGCTGTGATGCTTGAGATGAGGCTTCAAGGAAGTGATTGGATCATGGGGGCTCTGACCTCATCAATCCACTGATAGATTCATAATTTGCATAATTTGATGACATTATTGGGAGGTGGTGGAAACATTAGCAGCTGTGGCCTAGTTGGAAGATATGGGTCCCTGGACATGTGCCTTTGAAAAATATATTTTTTCTCTGCGCCCTTCCTCTCACTCTCTCTGGTTCCTGGCTGCCATGTGGTAAGCAGTTTCTCTGCCACACACTCCCACCACCATGATGTTCTGCCTCACCATGGATCCACAGCAACTGAACCAGAGAACTATGGACTGAAACTGAGAACCAAAACAAATCTTTCCTTCTTTAAATTGATGTTCCTGGATATTACATAACAGTGATAGAAAGCTGACTAACACGGCAGGGCTCATCTGAACTCTTATAGAAGGCTGCAGGGCCTGTTCTAGAGACTCAAGAGTGGCAATCATTTCTCTCCAGCAAACCGTTGGCTATGAACTAGGTAGTCACAGTAAGCCCAACGGTAGAATTGAAAAAATGCCCTTTCAAGACTTGGGAAATTTGAAGCAGCAGAGTGAGGTTTTTAGCAGCTGCTGGTTGGAAATGGGGAGACAGAGGTGAGAGAGTTTGGGGCCTTGGACATCCAGAGGGCCTCATGACCAAGCAACAGGGAGAGTGCAGGGCAGGATGGAGGGGCAGGAAGACTGGGTGAAGCTGCCACGTCCCTTCAGCTCATCAGTGCATCTCAGATACCTCGGTGCAATGAGAGCTGCTATCCAGTGAAGTGTGTTGTGTGAATGAAAGATGAGAAAACAGAGAAAATTCCCTGAGAAGGGCTGGCCTACACAGCATATTTATTTCAAGGGAGAGGGTTTGGGAACTCAGTGAAGAAAGCTTCTCAATGCTAGGATTGTGGAATTCAAAATTCGTAATATAGAAACCTGACTCCATCCTGTTACTATTTTCTATAATTACTTTCTGCTTTCTCTTAGGATTTGGTAAAATTCCTTTAGAGAGCATAAACTGTACAAAGGAAAACCAGAAAAATGGGATTTTTCCCAGTGTAGGCCTGAATTTTACGGGGAAAACAGGAAGACCCAGAAGGTTGGGCATTACACATTCATGTATTCATTCATTCGTCAAATAGCTAAGTATCTCCATGTGCTAATAAGCACTGTGCTAGGTGCTGAAGATTCAGAGAGGAATAACGCACACCAAGAAACTTAGATTCCAATGGAGGTGTTTATGTCAACAACTCAGTGAACTAAATAATTAAAAATGGAGCTGAGACCCAGCACTGCAGGGGAAAAAAGTACTGAAATATAAATATAATCAGGGTAGAAGATGGTATAATAAAGTAAGTAAGGCTAGTTGCTATAAGAGATGCACTATCAAATCTAAGTGACTAGCTGGGTGTGGTGACATATGCCTGTAATCCCAGCTACTTTGGAAACTGAGGCAGGAGGATTGCGAGTTCAAGGCCAGCCTAGGCTACATAGCAAGATCCTGTCTCAAAAAATAAATCTAAGTGAATTAACAAAATGTATTTCTTCCTCACAACAAAGTTTGGTCAGCTTGGGAAGGGGTTCCACTCCACAAAATCATTTAGACATCCAGGCCTGTTTCATCATCTTTCACTAAAAGTCAGAGAATCATCTAGCTGAAGTATGGGAGAGAGAGGCAGAGTAGAAAAGGCATAACTATTTTGGCCCAGAAGTGACATATTATGTAGCCCCCTGTAGATGCAGGTGGGCTGCGAGTTACAGTCTAATGAGATTCTGCGGAGGATATTTGAAGCAGGGTTTGTTGAACACTGATACTCAGCCACTGATGCGACAGTTACTCTGCCTGGAAAGGGAAAGAGGCTTCAAAGAGAAGATGAACTTTGAGTAGAGGTCTTGGGTATTTGAATGAAATAACGCCATGGAAAAGATGAAGCCCTCAAAAATGAATTAGGAGTTGCTACCACACCCATTTTTTCCCATCTAGAGAGTCTTTTCTCAAACATTTGGTTTAAATCATTTAACTCTCCACTCTATACCCACGTTCTTCTTTCCTGCTGATCCTGGCAATCTCATCCCAATTCTACTTTGTCCAGAAAAGTCATACCTCAACAGTTGACTAGAGGAGCATCTTCTGCTGTGGTCCCACTGTGTCCAAAGTTTTTGTGATAATTATTTATTTATTTATTTATTTATTTTGGGGGTACTGGGAATCAAACTCAGTACCTCACGCTTTTCAGGTAGAAGCTGTGCAACTGAGCTAAATCCCTGGCCCTGTAGTAATTATTTAAATATCCATCTTTCTTCCTTTTGTGGGGGAAGGTACAAAGGGGTTGAACCCAGGGTCTTCACACTGAGCCACATCTCCAGCCCTTTTTAATTTTTTTTATTTTGAGACAGGGTCTTGCTAAGTCACTAAGTTGCACAGGCTGGGATTGTACTTGCAATCCTCCTGCCTCAGCCTCCCAGAGTGCCAGAATTATTTGTGTGCATCACCATGCCTAGCTAAATATCCACGTTTCTTATTCTACTGTACCAAAAGGGCAGGAAACATGTCTGGTTTTACTCATCATTGTATCTCTAGTGATTATCACTGTGTTTGTGGCATGGTATATCCTTGATGAGTATTTGTTGAATGAATGAATCTGCCTTCCCAAAGTATCTTCTCTTACAGGGTTTTTCTCAGTCACTCATGTGATTGGTTTGTCAACAGATATTTAATCTTCATTAAGTGCTAGGTATTCTTTTGCATACTGGAGTTACTGATGAATAAAACGTTGGATTTTTGTTTCTTTGTTCAATCTTGATTGCCTTGAGAGAAGAACAGGGTGACCAATTCCTCCTGGTTTGCCCAGGGCTTTCCTGATTTTCTCATGAAAGTCTTGTACTCATGGACCCCTCCCCACTCCGCTCTGAGACCTGAGCAATCCAAGGCAGTTGGGCACTCTGGAGTAGGATTTTTAAAAAAATCTCTATCCCGGGTATCTAGCATCATTCACATTATGTCTGGCACATGATAAATTTTTAAAGAATATTTGTTGAGAGCAGGTTGGGTGGGTTGGTAGATAGATGTGCATGTGGATGTGGATTTGGGTGAGTAAATAGTTGACTGAGTGGGTGAGTGGATATGCTTGTTTGGGAACTTTTCAGATTCTGGAGGAAGAGAGAAGAGATACCTGGAGACCTCAAAACACTCAGAAAACATCTGTAGCAGAGGATTGAGAAGGGAGAGGACTCCCTTCTGAGAGTTTAAGTAGTAACACTGTCTTCCTTTGGCCACTTGCCTGATTGAGACTGGCTTGGAGTTTCCTGTAGACTGGGATGATGGGTGTCAGGTTGACCCAGTACAGAAAGTATTCGTCCCACTTCGCCAGTCACTGGTATTCTTATCCCTTGGCTACATCCTCAGGGGAGGTCAGAGTATAAATTAACATTTTCAAGTCCTTACTTTGGGGAAAAGTGCAGTAAGCTTTGAAGCTATTCTGTGGAGGAGGGGTATAGAGAGGTGAGAAAATAGAACTTTAAAATTACAGCTAATTGTATTTTTCAAATGATTTAATGGATATAATATAACTAATAAAATTATATTTACATTTTTTCCTCCTCAGATTCCTGGTGGAGAGGGATCACATTTTTTCAAATCATTATTTTAAGTTCAGTAGGAGAGCTGAGTATTCTTAGAAATTCATTCACCTTTGTCTGAGGGACTGCCCTCCAGCTCCAACCCCACCCCCACCCTTATTCCCCAAAGATACATTACTTTGGAGAAGTATTTCTGGACTCCTTTTGGCACTTACGAATACCCTGTTCATACTCTTTTACAGCAGGTATCCCTGAATATTACTGTGAGGTATAAATGTCTGCTTGTCCCATTAGATGGGTTCTGCCTTGTGGACAGTTCAAATATCTACCCTGTCATTTATTAGCTGTGTGACTTTCAGCTACTTACTTAACTTCTCTGAGACTCAGCATCTCCTTTTGATAAAAAGATAACAAAACGTTGTTTATCTCATACACTTGTTGTAAGGATTAAATGAGGTAGTGTTGGAATCTCCTAGCATACTGCCTGGCACAAGGGGGTCTTCGATAAAGTTAGTTGCCTCCCTCCTCCCCTTCTTTGGGGAATAAACTGTGCATTATTTGTTTATTTTTTAATTTCCAGCACAGGGTGTGGCACAAAGTGGGTCGCAAATGTTTGCCAAGTTGAACTATCAAAGAACTAGCACCACTTTGAAGAGTGAAACCAGGCCAAAGCTAAATTACAATGCCATAGTATAAGCCATAGGAAACAGCAAGAGGGGAGGCTGGCATGAAAACACAAGCTAAACACAAGCCAGGGCCAACTCATCAATTCCTGTCTTTACTGCTTCCACGCTAACTATGCCAGTGTCCTCTTTCATTCCCTCTTTTGTTCATATTGCACCAATGCCACACTTGTACCTTAGGATATTATGCATATTATAACAGTTATGTATGTATATTTTGTCTCCCCAACTGAGTCATAAATTCCTTGAGCAAGAGAATGTGTTTCATGCAGCTTTGCATCTCCTGCACCTTGAACAATACCTGGCAAATGCACACCCATTTGGTGTTTTTTTACCAGTTGGGTCATTCTCGCTTTAACACATCTACCTTTGGTAAGAAACTTCTTCCTAACAGGAACCATGTCTCTTCAACTAAACTGTAGCTTCTTGTGAAGCTGTGAGCAGTGTTTCTCCCTGGGGCCTAGGGAGGGTGAGAGCCACAGTGGGTGCTAATCGCATACTGCTTGGCTCGTGCATGTTCTCCTATAATAGGGAGGTGTCATTCCATCTCATAAAGGATATTTCTGTTGAACTCAAGATTTACAAGGTTCTAATATGCTCCATTACTGTTATATCATGTCAGATAAAATTTTATTCCAATACAACCAAAAAGTAGAGTTTTTTTTTCTTTGGAAAAAAGAAAATGATGTTGCTGTTTTAATAAAAAATTTGAAAAGCAACAGATCACCCCAAGTCTCACCATCTAGAAACAATCAGTGTTGATATTTAGTGGACATCATTTCAGACATCTCTTTATGCACATATTCAGAAAAGAGGTAGATTGCTAGATAAAAATAATTTTATGAAAATACAATCCTAGTGTGCAGGCCAGTTTTATTAAAAAATGTTCTATTTAATTTTATTTGAATTTAATGGAAGGCTGAGATGAAGCCATAGGAATTTCCAGCCTTTGGATAAATATTATTTCACCTCAAGAGATATTGACTCCACCCTATGGAAGATAAGGCTATCCTCTTCTCCTTTCTCTCCCTGCAACCTTCAGACTTTTGTGATGGCTTTACTTAGTCAATGTTGTTAACTGTTAAGTGCTGCTCTACCACTGATATTACTCCAGTTATTTAGGATGTGTACACAATGTATTTGTTTACTTAAATCAATTGGATGCTGCAGTTCTATGCTTTATCATAGCTTCTCTACTCTTACATTTTCTAAAGTTGATTTTTCTCTTGGATAAAATTTTTTTTTGGTACTGGGAATCAAATGCAGGACCTTAGTCTTGCCAGGCTGGCGCTTGTGCCGCTGAGCTATATCCCCGGCCCTCTCTTGGATAAATTTCTTAAAAGATCTTCTAATACTGAATTCCCTGAGTTCTGTCTATTGCCTTTTTATTTGAAAAAGTAATTGACTGAGTATGAATGATATATTTGCATCTCACTTAAACTTTCAACATTTTATTTTATTTTTATTTTTATTATTTTGTGTGTGTGTGTGTGGGTACCGGGGGTCGACCTCAGGACCTCGCACGCCAGCAGGCGCCCGTGCCACTGAGCGATATCACCGGCCCTTTTCTCGTATGTGGGTTCCGGGAGTCGAACTTGGGCTCTTGCGCTTGCCAGGCAGGAGCTTACGCTGCTGAGCCATCTCACTGGCCCCAACTTTCAACATTTTAGAGACTTGCTTCATTGCCCTTTTTTTTTTTTTTTGTACCAGGAACCGAACTCAGGACCTTGCGTTTGCCAGGCAGGCACTTGCGCCACTGAGCTATATCCCTGGCCCAGTCATTGTCTTTGGATATAGGATAGTTTTGTGAAATCTTAGGGCTGATTTTTCTTCCTTCACATTTTGCTTTTTCTCTGTGTATAAAACTGAAGAATTTTTTTTTTACCCTTGATATTCAAAAGCTTACTTTACCTTAGGTCTCCATGTCATTCAGTCTTTTAATTTTTGTTCTAGAGCACAGTATGTACCTTTCTGTGTACAGATTCAGTTCTTTCATTTCAGGGAATTTTCCTCTATTGTGTTGCTAAACACCTTTTCTGCAGTGACTTTGCTGACTTATTCATAGACTTTAGGGACCCTAGCCAGCCTAGTCAGTCTGTGTTTGTTATGCACAAATATAATCCCATCTATGATTTATGCCTTTGTTTTTCACTATGGTTATCACGACGGTTCTTTTAATGTCAGTGATTCTGTTTTCAGGTATGACTATTCTGTGCCAGGCTGTTTCTTTTTAATTTATTAGCTCTGAAATGGTGTTATTTTGGTTTTATGATTCTTTAGCTCTGCCATCTCTTTGTTCTATTATTCATTATCTTGCCTTTGAGTTATTGTTTACTGAATTCATATTTTATTGACTTTTAACACAAAACACCCACAGTATTCTTGTTTCTTGAATTATGTTTTCTTCCATATGTTTTTAAGTGAAATTTTTATTGAAATCATTGTACATTGGGTGCAGTAGAACATGCCTATAAGCCTAGCTACTTGAAAAGCAGAGGCAGGAGGATCACAATTTCAAAACCAGCTTGGGAAATCTTTTTTTTTTTTTTTTTTGTGGGTACCAGGGGTCGACCTCAGGACCTCGCACGCCATCAGGCACCCGTGCCGCTGAGCGATATCACTGGCCCTTTTTTTTTTTTTTTCCGTATGTGAGTTCTGGGAGTTGAACTCGGGCCCTCGTGCTTGCCAGGCAGGCACTTATGCCGCTGAGCTATCTCACCAGCCCCAGCCTGGGAAATCTTGTCTCAAGATAAAATTTTATTATTTTATTTTTATTAGTACATGTTTGCAGTACATAATAATTACATCCTTCCTGGGGTGTTGGTACAAGTATATAACCCCTCTTAATTCTTTTTATATCTCCTCCTTCCCTTCTTCCTTCCTCCCTCCCTCCCTCCATTTCTTGGTCCCCTTCCCCTTTCAAAAAAGATCTCCCTGTTCCTAATATCTATCTTTTATTTTGCTCTTTAAATTATTTATACTTTGGGTTTCTCACACAAGAGAAACATGCAATATTTAAGCTTGTGTGCCTGATTTATTTCACTTAACATTATGGTCTCAAGGTGTAGCCATTTTCTTACAAATGACTCAAGTTTATCCTTCTTTATAGCAGAGTAGTACTCTACTGCGTATAAACACCACATTTTCTTTGTCCATTCATCTGTTGATGGACATATAGGCCACTTCCAAGATGTAGCTATTATGAGCTGTGCTGCTATAAACATGGGTATGCATGTAAAATATATGGGTCTAGATTCAATCTTCTGTATGTCTATAGCCAGTTTTCAAGAGAAAAATTTTTTAAAGGGCCAGGGATATAGTTCAGCAGTACAGCATTTGCCTAGCACATGAGAGGCACTCATTCAATCATGAGTAGTGTGAAAAAAAAAATCGCTGTAACTTCACATGCAGTTGTAAGAGATGATACAAGGAAGTCTTAATACCCAATTTCCCCCAAAAGTAACATCTTGCAAGCTATAGTACAAAATTATAAGAAGATATTGACACTGATAAAATATACCCATCTTGCAGGATGTGGTGGCACACACCTATAATCCCAGCACTTGGGAGGCTAAGGCAGGAGGATCGTGAGTTCAAGGCAAGCCTAGACTATATAATGAGTTCAAAGTTGGCCTGGAGGGCTGGTGAGATGGCTCAGCGGCGTAAGCGCCTGCCTGGCAAGCGCGAGGGCCCGAGTTCGACGCCCAGAACCCACAAACGAAAAAGGGCCGGTGATGTCGCTCAGCAGCACGGGCACCTGCTGGTGCACAAGGTCCTGAGGTCGAACTCCGGTACCCACACACACAAAAAAAAAAGCTGGCCTGGACTACTTAGCAAGATCCTCTCCCAAAATCCAACAAAATAACTTACCCATCTTGTTCAGATTTCTCCAGTTTTACTTGTATTCATTCATTTGTGTGTGTGTGTGTGTGTGTGTGTGTGTGTGTGTGTATTTACCTCTATGCAATCTATCACAGGGTAAGTTTGTGTGTCTAGCACCAGCCAGGAGACCAAACAGTTCCAACACCACAGGATCCACTGTGTTGCCCTTTTATAATCACACCCATCTACCTCTTGCCTGACCTTTACCATTCCTGATCTCTGACAACCAATAACTTTACTATCTCTATAATTTTGTAATCTCAAGAATGTTATGGAATTATACAGATTGGCTTTTTTCACTCTGTGCAATTTCCTGGAGATCTATCCAATTTAACTTATGTATCAACAGTTCACTCCTTTTATTGCTGAGTAGTATTCCGTGGTCAGGATGTGCCACAATTTGTTTAACCACTCACCCACTGAAGTGCATCTGAGTTTTCAGTTAGAGACTATTATGAGGAAAGCTGCTATGAACATTTGTGCAGAGGTTTTGTGTGAATATGAATTTTCACTTCTCTGGGATAAATGCCCAGGGCTAATTGCTGCTCCATATGGATTTAATCTCTTGTTTGCATGCTGTGTTTCTTCCTTTTTTTTTCATCTGGTTGTGGTTGTTACATTGGTATGGTAGCCATAAAATTTCTTTCCATCTTTGCTTCTGCTCAGATGGGTGGGTTTGGCTAGAATTTCTATTTGATTTACTGTAATTTGATTGAATTCTCCATGACACCTTTCCCAGTTTATTTAAGACCCTTGCATATTCTGCTCCAAGGACTTACGTGAAAGCAAAATGTTCAGTTCAATCAATTATTTTGTAGCCTTCAGATAAATAATGGCAGGGGAAAGCCCAGGTAAGTGTGTGAACCCCTTGCTGAAGGGCCTGGACTCTGATCTCTGTTATCTGATGTTTTGTTAAATGTCCATTCATGGTCCATTCCACCTGCCGGGAGCATATTCTCCTTCCAAAGCTTTGACTCAATACTCCTACGAAATAGGAATATAGGGTTTCTCAAGAAAGTGACAACCCTCCCTACTTTGGCTGAAATCTTGCTGTAATATGTTAATGTTTCTCCTCTTGAGGCTACTTTCTGGACACTTCTCCAAATGCCTTGTTCCTGAAGCCATAACCCCATCCCACACTCCTGTTATATATGCTCCAAACTGGTGGGTTTCAGTGATTGATAACTTGTAAGATTTTGTTGACTTGTCTTTTTCCCTAAGTGTTGTTTCTTGGAGTGGGAACAGAGTTAAGAGCCTTTTGCATTGTCCCAAGGTCTTTAATTCTCTTCCTTGGCTGTCACTTTTGGAAATTTGCATTTGGAAATTTGACTCTTTTCCTTGTTTCTTTGCTGCTCTTGAAATTGTTTGTCTTTTTAATTATGATTTTCTTTGTATTTATTGTATTAGGTATTATTAGTTGTGTTAGCTCTCTGTCACTGTAACAAAATACCTGAGATTATCAATTTATAAAGAGAAAAGTTTTATTTTGGCTCACAGTTTTGGAAATTCAAGTACATGAACAGTTGCCCCTGTTCCTTTTGGGCCGGTGACAAGGCTGCACATGGTAGCAGGAGCATGTGGCAGAACAAAACTACTCATCTCATGGCCAGGGGGCAAAGAGAGTGACCTAAAGACTTCCCACCAGGCCCCACTTATTTTTTTCTCCTTTTGGTTTTTTGAGACAGGGTCTTCCTGTGTAATTCAGGCTGGCCTCAGCCTCCTGAGTGCTAGGATTACAGGCATGCGCCACCATGCCCAGCTGGGCCCCACTTCTTAAATGTTCCACTAGTTCCCAGTAACTACACCCTGTGGACCAAGCCTTAACACGTGGACCTTTGGGGGACATTTAAGATCTAAATTGTGGCAGCAGTGGTGTTAGAGGATTAAATAAGATTCTGTAGGTCAGCTATACTTTATCAACTTTCCCAGAAACTCTCAGACAGCATTTTCTTTCTTTATTTATTTTATTTTATTTTATTTTATTTTATTTTTTTGACAGTATTTTCTTAACTCTCCTTTGGTACTGAAGGCTTGATTCTGGAGGACAGGTATTTTCAGAAGGCAAAGAAATTTAACTGAGTTGCATAGTCACTGCCTCCAGGACCAGCAAAAGCAGACACAAATTAGGATGAGTTGGCACGGCATATCCAAAGATGGAGCAGCCTGGGACCCCTAACTGCATCTGAACATTTACCCTTTGCTACCCTTATCCAGCTCTTCCCAAGATCTGTCAATTTGCCTCCAAATTCTCTCTCAGTTGTGACTTTTCTCTTATTGGCATTACCTTTAGTCAAGCCCTTATCATCTTTCTCCTGAATTTATAAAATACTCTTCTAACAGGGCTCCATGCCTCTAAGTTTCTTCCCCTTGTAGGTCATCCTCCCAATTTTGCCAATTTTCCTGAAACACCACTTTAGCACTTTTGACCCTGGGTCAGTTTTTCCAAACAGCACTCTGTGTATACATTGTCTTTTCAAAGACCATCAGAAAGTACCTCAGACACACAAGCTTAAATATTGCATGGTTTGTCTTATATGAAAATCTCAATACATATATAAAGTATGAAATAAAAGACAGATAATAAGAAAAAAGAGAGGGGAAAAAGTATTATAATCCAGTGCAGACAATGTATCTAAAAGTGTACCTTGACTATTACAATTATCTTACATGTTTTATATGTTCTTTGGTCTATTAGTCTGGTTTTCAATCTGTATATATGATAATTAACTTTATAATATCTTATAAATAGATGAATCTGATGCTGGCAAAATAAAAGGGGCTGGAGGGAAGGGGGAAAATGCCTATTAGAAAAAAAAGAAATTTCCCAGTTAACTTTAAACTTTTCAACACGATCTAGTAATAAAAGCTGCTAACATTTACATGTTATTTACTATATTCTAGGAATATTTGAATTGATTTCAATATATTGAATGATTAAATCCTCAAAACAAACCTTTGAGGTGGTTGCTGTGATTATCCCCATTTTACATATGAGGAAACTAAGGCAAGGGAGGCCCCTAATTTTCCCAAGGCCACACAGGCATTATTCAAATGCTAGCAGTGTGGTTCCAGAGTCCATCTTGTTAAACGACACCCTGCTATTGCCTTCGTACAGTGTCTTTCATCATCTGCCATTGTAAGGACCTGGATAGCTTTGTCATTCTTCCATCACTACCTACGTGCCTCTGTTCTGGCCACATCAAGTTACTCACTATTCCCTGAACATGATATTGTCTTTCACAGCTCTGTTCCTTTCCCCATGTCATGCTCCCCATGGACCACACTCACCACCCCGGTCAAACCTGCTCAGTACACTCTCATTCATAGTGTTTTCCTCCTGCCCTTTTTCGCTGAAGTACAAGTCTAATTTTGCAACTTATGGTTTGCCTGTCAGTGAGGCTCCATTTTCCCAAGGACCCACCCAGGTCTCTCATCAGGGTAGATAAGGTCCTACAAGATCCTGGCCCTGCCTACCCCTCAGGCATCATATTTCCATCTTTCCCTTTACATGACACACTCCACCCATACTAAACCACTTGAAGTTTCCCGAAGACACATTCTATACCATGCCTCCATGCTTTTGCCCACAGTCTTCCTTCTCACTGGAATCCCCTGCCTACCCAGAAGACTTCTACACAGATGTCAACACTCAGCCTTTCAGCTAAGATCAAGTGAAGACTCAGTGCAATAATCTTCATGGTGAAGCTTCCCTGCCGTGCTTTGCTCTGCCCTGTCTTCTTTTACCCTCTTTGGAGTATGTTTCAGTAACTTTCCTGTTGTTGGGACATAACACCTGGCACCACTCACAATTTAAAGGAGGAGAACTTTATTTTAGCTCATGGTTTCTGTCCATGGTCGACTGGCTCCAAGGCAGAAATAGCATGGCAGAGGGGCATGGTGGAGGAAAGGTGCTCAACCCATGGCAGCAGGAAGCAGAGAGAGAAGGAAGTAGCTGGTAACAAGAACACAGCCTTCCAGACCACATACTCAGTGACCTGACTGTTCTGACCAGGCCCCACCTCGCAACAGCACATTCAGCTACTGAGCTCATCAGTGGGTGAATCCACTGCTAAGTATAGCACCCCCATGATCCAATCACCTTCCATATACATGAGAATTTGGGGGGACATTTTAGATCTTAACCATAACAAAGCAGAATTGGTTATTTTCTCAGTTCACTCATGCACTTGGTACCTTACTTCCATTACAGCATTTATCACACCATTGCATAAGTGGGTTTTGTTTTGTTTTTACATAGCTGTCTCCTTTGTTAACCTTCTTGAGAAAGTGATCATATTTTTATTTCTTTAGAGTTTACAGCATTGCCACTCCAGAAATATGTGCTGAATGAATTAATAGCTCCAGTGCCCAGCACAGTGCGAGAATACAATAGGTGTTTAATAAATATCTGTTCAGTTAACAGATAAATGCCCAAGCCTATTTTCTTACTGTTCTGTGCTCTTGTAGGAGTTTGCTACTTCTTCAAGCAGATATTTTAGTGGGAGCTTCCCGTGCTTCTGAGCTGACTGGTGGGTCAGTTTCCAATGCAATCAGAATGCACAGCATTAGGAATCATGGCTAGAGGGAAAGTTCTGGGTCAAGCTTGGAGGAGCAGAGAAAGGTAGAATAGTTGCTAGTACCCAACAGGTCTGGATATGCAAAAGTGCTCCATAGATATGGGTAAGTCTTCTTAGGTCAGTGATTCCCAAACCTGAGTAGATAATAACAATTGGTGGGTAATAATTGTCCACAGTGTCTCCGTTTCTTCTGCCTTCATCTCAGACTATATATTTAAGGGTATTTGCACAGCAAACAACCTTGGAAGATAGAAATACTATCTCCCTCCAGAGTAAAGAGCGGGCTTATTTCTGTCCTGTGTAATAATTATTCCTTTGAGGGTAAAGGACAGGCGGGCTGACTGCCAATACAAAAGATGCAGGTTTCCCAAGTTTGGGGTCCTTCTTCGGTAACACAGCCCACTGCATGTGCTTACATTCCTTGGCCCTCTTCATCTCATGCTGTGAGAATCAGGGCACAGGAAACTGACACACACGCTGACAGTCTGGCTATTGCTGTAAATAATAATAACTACATAATAAATAATAATAACTCCTGTTTTTGATTCAGGAATTTTGTGTCTTCTACAGTGTCTATGAAACCCTGACAGATTAACTTGTCAACGTGCAGGTAAGGTCAAATCTCAGACCTTTCCATTTCTTTTTTTTTTTTTTTTTTTTTTTTTGTGGGTACCAGGGGGACGACCTCAGGACCTCGCGTGCCAACAGGCGCCCGTGCCGCTGAGCGATATCACTGGCCCCTTTTCCGTATGTGGGATCCGGGAGTTGAACTCAGGCCCTCGCGCTTGCAAGGCAGGCGCTTATGCCACTGAGCCATCTCACCGGCCCATGACCTTTCCATTTCTTGACAAGAATTACCCAGAAGCTGAGCATGGTGGCACATGCCTGTAATCCCAGCCCTCTGGGAGGCTGAGGTGGGAGGATCACAAGTTCAAGCCTAGCCTGGGCAACTTAGCAACTTTGTAAGACCTGTCTCAGAATAAAAATTTTAAAAAGGGTAGGGATATAGCTCAGCGTGAAGGCCCTGGGTTCAATCCACAGTACCACAACCAAAATTAAAAACTAAAATTAAATTAAAGTGTAAAAATAATTTAAAAAAAGAGCTGAGGATGTAGCTCAGAGCAAAGGCTCTGTGTTTCATTCCAAGTACCAAAAAAAAAAAAAATAATAATAATAATAATCACCTGGAGAATTTGTTTCAAATTAGGCCCCTAGATTGTCCCTCAGATTATGATTTGATAGTTCTAGGAGGAAGGCCCAGGAATATGAAGGTTTTGTTTATTTTGTTTTGTTTGTTTGTTTGAGACAGGGTCTCGCTATATCATTCATGCTGGTGCTAAACTCACTATGTAGCTCAAGCTGGCCTTGAACTCCCAGCAATCCTCTTGCCTCAGCCTCCTGAGTGCTGGGATTACAGGCCCACCATGGTGTGCCACCATGCCCTGCGAATATGAAGTTTTTTGTGAGTGATTCTGATGCTGGAAATCTTCAGATCTCCCTTAGGAAATGCCATCTTCAGTATTGTACTACTGAGATTTGACTATAGATCGGAAGACTACACTTTCTTATAGCATAGATAGAGGCAGTCATAAATTAGCACAGGAGCTCTTTTGGCAATTTTTCCAGTTTAAAATAATCTGTTAATATAAAAATATTTGCTGACTACAAGCAATATATAAGAGAAGTAAGTTACGTACTAGCTGTGTGTGTGTGTTACAAGTTATGCACTGGCTACAGTGATATTAAAAGAAATAGAAACACAAAAATAAACTGGTACCCTCATCACAAAATTCAATTATTTAATCACTATGTAAATTAAACTTGAACTTCCCTTTCCCTTCTAAGAAAAAGTGGGAAATGGTTCTTCTGTTAGACTAATTTTTCCACCCTGAATTCCAACAAATATTTATTGAACATCTATTATGTCCTTAGTGCTTATTCTAGGTTCCAGAAATGTAGCAATAAATGAAACAGAGTTGCTCCCTTTGTGGAGCTTATATTCATTCTAGTGAGAGATACAGACACTGATCCTGTAGGCAAACACCTCAGGTATTTTCAGACAGTGAAGAAATAAAACAGAGTAATGGACGTGGTGAATACTGAGGGGCATTTTAGCTGCAGTAGCAGAAAAGGCCTTTCTAAGGAGGTAACATCTGAACTGAGATATAATTAAAGAATATTTTGTAGCTGTCAGTCTCAGTTTGCCAGAGATTCACCCATTTGTGGGAACCGAAGCTATTTTTGTAGGGGTGGTAGTGGAACTTGAACCTAAGGGCTCACTGAGTTCATCCCCAGCCCTTTCTATTTTGTATTTTGAGACACGGTATGGCTTGAGTTGCCCAGGCTAGGCTCAAACTTTCGATCCTACTGCTTTAGTCTCCCAGAGTGCTGGGATTACAGGCCGAGCCACCACAACATGCTACTCAGCATAATGCTTTAAAAGGTTTGTTCACATTGCAGCGTGTTTTAGAATTTCTTTTCTTTTTTTTTTTTTGTGGGTACTGGGGGTCGAACTCAGGACCTCATGCGCCAGCAGGCGCCTGTGCCGCTGAGCAATATCACTGGCCCTTTTTTCGTATGTGGGTACTGGGAGTCGAACTCAGGATCTCGTGCTTGCCAAGCAGGCGCTTATGCCGCTGAGCTATCTCACCAGCCCAAGAATTTCCTTTCTTTTAAAGGCTGAATGATATTCCATTGAATCTCCATTTCATAAGATCAAATGGGCCTCACCCAACTCCTGCCAAGCTGAAATAATATCAGGAGCATCTTCTCACTGTGGCTGAAGTTCAGAATTATCCCCCCGCCCGAAGCACATGATCTGGTATGTTTGCAGAAAGCCCTAGTTTGAAGAACTGGCTCCATGCATTTGACACACTTCCATGGAATGCACAATCTACATTGGGTGTATTCTAGCCACTGGGGATATAGGAGTGAATAAGACAGGCCTTGACCTTTCTATGGCAGTTGCTGGTTTGAACTCCATCCTCACCCCACTGTCCCACCTTGCTGGGTTTCTCTCCCCACTTTAAGAGGAAAACTAGACCACATCATGATTCTTCGGCTACAGTCTTGAATTGTCTTCAAACCAGATCAACCGGTGGAATCCAGAAACTTCTACCCATATATCTATGATTATCACCATTATGCGATACTGCCATTCCTGGTTCCTAGGCCCTGCAACCAGTGCAAAGAAGATCTGAATTAGCCCCATCTCCTTGGGCCCTGGGACTTAGACTTTTGGCCATCTCCCTTCAAGTTGGGCCCCATTTCCCAGAGCCCCCCTTTCCCCATTGCTGCCTGCCAGCTGCCCTCTTTCCCTTGTCAAGGTCCTAGCATGCCTGTTGCCGTGGTTATGAAATGGACTCCCACAACTCCTTCTAGCTTGCTCGCTCACTGCCCGAAGATCAAAGCTGAATGAAAACAGAAAATGGAGGCAGCAGTGCTTGTGTCGGCTGCCCCTCTCCAGTGAGGGTTTCCTTCCAATCAGGAAGAGGTTGCTCTGGCAACCAGACTTCTTACTTCTAACTTACTCTAATCCCTCTCTTATCAATTTTCTATTACAATTGAATGAATTTCTTTTCTGAGACCAGTTTCTCAACTATTTTTTATAACCTGCTTTGTGGCACCAATTAGCCCTTTCTTAAAGGAAACACATTCTTTATCTTTCTGAATGCTTTCTAAAAAATTATTCCAGTGCTTATTAGATGCAAGGCAGCATGCTGGACCTTGCTGGTGGTTACAAAGATGAAAAATAGTTATAGGACAAAGAGCACTGGATTTGGAGTTAGAATACCTGATATTTTTTTGTTTGTTTGTTTGTTTGTTTGTGGGTACCGGGGGTCGACCTCAGGACCTCGCACGCCAGCAGGCGCCCGTGCCGCTGAGGGATATCACTGGCCCTTTTTTCATATGTGGGTTCCGGGAGTCGAACTCGGGCCCTCGCGCTTGCCAGGCAGGCGCGTATGCCGCTGAGCCATCTCACCGGCCCAGAATACCTGATATTTTAAAATAACTTTTTTTATATACTGGGGATTGAACCCGGGGAGCACTGACCTACATCCCTAGCCCTTTTTATTTCTTTTTTTTTTATTTTGAGACAAGGTTTCACTAAGTTGCCAAGGCTGGGCTCAAATTTGTGATTCTCCTGTCCCAGCCCCCCAAGCAGCTGGGATTACAGGTGTGCATCACCATGTCTAGCTTAAAAAATCATGACCAAAAGCTAAGTCAGCACAGAAAAGCATAAAATGAAAAATAAAAGTACTGCTCAGCTCTCATTCTCATTGCTCACATATCAGTAATATGTTTTTGTGTTCTAATAATTTCTTGTACAGGAATAAGCATATATGTTTTTCTCATTTTTCCCTCCAAATGGGATCACTACTCTACATGTTATTCGGCTATTAGACATTTTTTTTTTTTTTTTTTTTTTAAAGAGAAGAAAAAACAAAACAAATCAAAAGAAGAACAAATTTTCAAACAAACATAATAGGAGGGTAACAATGGTTAATACATTACGTATTACTATCTTTAAGTTAGTTATTCAGGACACCAGACATTAGCATTCAATTGTCCAAACATTATTGGCACAAACCTTACTCTTCAATGAACTAAGTAAAAATGGTAGTGTATCTATCTTAACCATCTTATATATATATATATATATATACAATTTTTTTTCCCTTTCCCTTCTTTCTTTTCCCTATTCCAGTCTCTCTTTCCTTTTGACCAGTTTCTTTTTGATTCACCATGTCTATTGTACATTTTGGATCTTATTTACTCTTTCAGTTTCTCATACTAGAGAGACAATACGATGCTTACACATGTGCTTCTGGTTTATTTCACTTATGAGTATTTTCTCGAGTTGCATCCATTTACCTATAAAAGTCTCCAGTTTATCCTTCTTTATGGCTGAATAGTACTCCATTGTATAAAAATACCACATCTTTCTTATCCATTCCTCAGTTGATGGGCATTTGGGTTGTTTCCAAGATCTGGCTATTACAAATTGTGCTGCTATAAACATGGGTGCACATATATCGCTGTGGTACGATGTTTTTAATTCTTCTGGGAAGATGCCCAGAAGGGGAATAGCTGGGTCAAATGGGACCTCCAACCCTAGTTTTCTGAGGAATCTCCACACTGACTTCCACAGTGGCTGTACCAGTCGACACTCCCACCAACACTGAAGAAGGGTTCCTTTTTCCCCACAGCCCCTCCAGCATTTGTTATTAGTTGATTTCTTAATAGTAGCCATTCTTTCTGGGGTGAGATGGTATCTCAGTGTTGTTTTAATTTGCATCTCTCGAATGACTAGTGATGTTGCACATTTTTTTGTATATTTATTTGCCATTAGTATTTCTTCATCTGAGAAATGTGTATTCATCTCAGATGCCCATTTTTGGAGTGGGTCTTTAAATTTGGGAGGTCTGATTTTTTTGAGTTCTTTATATGTTCTCGATAGTAATCCTTTGTCTGAGGAACAGCTGGCAAACATTTTTTCCCACATTGTGGGTTGTCTCTTCACTCTGTTGGTGGTTTCTCTTGCTGTGCAAAAGCTTTTTAATAAGATGAGATCCCAGTTATTGATTCTTTGGGATAGTTCCCGTGCGGTTGAGTTTTTATTCATAAAGTCTTTGCCTACACCAATGTCTTCAACGGCTTTACCTATTCTATGTTCCAGCAGATTTAATGTTTCTGTTTTAATATTTAGATCTCTGATCCATTTTGAATTTAGTTTAGTGCATGGTGAAAGATATGGATCTAGTTTTAATCTTCGGCATGTGTAGAGCCAGTTTTTCCAGCACCATTTATTAAAGAGGCTATCTTTCTTCCAGCGAATGTGTTTGGCACCTTTGTCAAAGATAAGGTGGCTTAGTATGTCTGGGGTTGTTTCAGCATCTTCTAATCTGTTCCATTGATCTTCAGGTCTGTTTTTTTGCCAGTACCACACTGTTTTTATCACAGTAGCTTTATAGTATAATTTCAAGTCGGGGATAGTGATGCCCCCTGCCTTGCCTTTGTTGCCCAGAATTGCCTTTGCTATTCTAGGTCTCTTCTGATTCCAAAAGAATTTTAGGATTGTTTTCTCTAATTCTGTGAGATATGCTGTTGGAATTTTGATTGGAATTGCATTAAATCTGTATAACAATTTTGGAAGTATGGCCATTTTCACTATATTGGTTCTTCCTATCCAGGAGCAAGGGATATCTTTCCATTTTCTGATATCCTCTTCAATCTCCTTTTTCAGAGTACTGTAGTTTTCAGTATAGAGGTCTTTTACATCCTTCGTGAGGTTGATTCCTAGGTATTTCATTTTTTTGGATGTTATTGTGAAAGGTATTGTTTCCCTAATTTCTCTTTCAGTAAGTTTGTTATTTGTGTACAGGAAGGCTATTGACTTTTGAGTATTGACTTTGTATCCAGCTACACTACTGAATTTGCTTATGACATTTTTTTTTTTTTTGAGACAGCTTCTCACAATGTAGTTCAGGCTGGGCTGAACTTATAGCAATCCTCCTGCCTCAGCCTCCCAAGTGTTGGGATTATAGGCACAGCCACCATGTGGGCCTGCTATTTGATTTTTTCTTACTATTTATTGAGTATTTCTTCTATCAGCATATATGTCACATTCTTTTTAATGGTTGTCTACTATTCCATCATATGGATGTTCAGCCCCTTACTGGTGACCATGTATATGTCTGAATTATCATTATTATTATTTTTATTTTTGGTACCGGGAATCAAACTCATAACCTTGAGCTTGCCAGACAGGAGCTGTGCCACTGAGCTGTATCCTCGGCCCTGAATTATTATTATTATTATTATTATTTTGTGTGTGTGTGTGGGTACCGGGGGTCAACCTCAGGACCTCGCTCGCCAGCAGGCACCCGTGCCGCTGAGCGATATCACCGGCCCTTTTTTCGTATGTGGGTTCCGGGAGTCAAACTCGGGCCCTCGCACTTGCCAGGCAGGCACTTACGCCGCTGAGCCATCTCACCGGCCCCCTGAATTATTTTTATTACAATGAATTTACAATAAATATCTTGGTATACATATTTTGGTAGACGTTATAACATTGGTGTTGAATAAATTTCTAGATGTGAAACTGCTGGGTCATAAATACGCATGCTTAAAATTTTGAACGTATATTGCCAAATTACTCTTCAAAACAATTTTACGGATCTATTGTCTTGGTAACAGTGTATGAAAGTGACTGTTTAGAATGAAAACATAGTTTTGAATCCTATTACTTTCTAATAGTGTGACTGGACAAATTACTTAACCTAGGTGATTCTAACTCTGTAAAAAGGAGATGACAAATCTCCCTTTTCTCACAGAATCATGAGGATTAAAGTTAAATAAGGTAGCCTCAAAGATTAATGTAAAATTACCGTGTGACCCAGGAATTGCTCTACTAGGTATGTATCCAAGAGAAATGACTGTGTTTGACCACACAAAAATTTGCACATAGATATATATAGCAGCATTATTCATAATGCCCAAAGAGTAGAAACAACCTAAATGTCTATCAGCTGATAAATCAACAGATAATGTATCTGTGCAATAGGATATTATTTGGCAACACAAAGTAATGAAATACTGATACATGCTATAACGTAAACGAAACTTGAGAATATAATACCATGTGAAGGAAGCCAGTCACAAAAGACCATATATCGTATGAGAGCAATTGTACGAAGTAGCCAGTATAGGCATGTCCGTAGAGAGAGGGTAGATTCATAGTTGCATAGGGCTGGGGAAGGGAGAGTGGGGTCAAATGGTGAATGATTATTAATGAATATGGTGTTTTCTTAGGGGATCATGTCCTAAAATTGATTATGGTAATGGTTGCACAACTCTCTCAATACACTCAAAAAACAATGGTGTTTTATACTCCAAATGGATAGATTTATGATATTGTTATGGCTTGTAGCTAGATGATCCCCTGAAACCTCATGTAGTCATAGGTGGGGAGATTCGAAGGTGGCTATATCTAGGGTGTGTGAATGTGGATTAAGGGTGTGATGCTGGGATTAAGGGAGTGGATAATGGAAACCCAACCCTGGGTGTGGGTGGTGTCAGTCAATAGGCTTACAGCCTGGATGGGATGTAAGGGAAAAAAAGAGGGCTGCTGCTGTTTCAGCTGCTACTGCTGCTTCACTATTTCACTGGTTTGCTGCCTTCTGTCTGCCTTGCCACACTTTGAACTGTTTCTCGTCTGTGAGGCCTCTCTGCTATGCCACTATGCCTTGGAGCTAGCTGACTATGGACTGAAACCTCTATGAACTGTGAGCCAAAATAAGCCTTTCCTCCTTTAACTTTGGGTGTCAGGTATTTTGTCTCATATTTTAGTACCAGAAAAGTGAGGTCATTGCTATGACACTACCTGGTCATGTGGTTCAGGAGCTTGGACTGGCTTGTGGGAAGAGTTTGGAAAGGTTTGCAGATGCCTGCTGAAGAAGTAGCCCTGGAATGCCTTATGCTGTACTTGATGGGAGATTCTGGTCAGAGCTCAGAGGAGCAGAATGCTGATAGAAATGTAGCAGGTAGTCCACACTCAGGAGGTTTCAGTTAGGAACAAGACTACATTGGCTGTTGGACTCCAGATCAGGTGTGTTATGCTCTGGCCAAAAAATTGTCTTCATTTTGCTCATGTTCAGAGACTTTGCCTAAGACTGAGATTAAGGCCAGTGGACTAATTAACGTGCAGAAGAAATTTCAAGGCAGTCTAATGTTGAGGAGTGGCATGTCTACTGTTGGGGGATTTTAGCCAGAACTATACTGAGAATCAAGAGCAAAGAACCCAGCAGAATGATTTAAAATGTTTTAAGTTTGACCAAAAAGGAAGCTCCAGTAAAGCTGTGGACTGCAAAGTTAGAGCAGAGGAGAACTTGGTTGCTGAGAAGGAACAGGACAATAGAAAAGATGGCCTAAGGGCATCACAAGAACCAGCAGGAATCCACCCTTTTTGGCCTCAGAATTGCAAAGGTGAAAGACTTTGCTTTGAGAAGAGAGCCCCAGAGCACCATGTTCCAGAATGGCTGCAGCCTAGAGAATTTGTCCCTCTGGATTGGGCTCGTAGTGCTCAGCAATCCAGGCACTCCACCCCTAAAACCAAGAGAGAAGCAAGCATAGATACTGCTCCAGCTGACGGCAGACCCTATTGTAAGGTATATAAATAACAGAATTAAAAATAAAACCTGCTAGGCATGGTGGCACATGCCTGTAGTTCTAGCACTTGGGAGGCTGAGGCAGGAGGATCACCATGAGTCCAAGCCAACCTGGACTACATAGTGAGTTCAAGGTCAGCCTGAACTGTATAGCAAGACCCAGTCTCAAAAAAGAAAAAAGAAAAAAAAAAAAAAAAAAAAAGTAAAATGTATGACAACACAAAAGTCAGGCAGGGAAATGAAAATACTATTTTAAAGTTCTAATACTATTTGTGAGGTGGCATAATATCACTTAAAGGTAGATGTGATAAGTTAAAGATAAATATTATAAACTCTAAAACAACCAGTGACAAAACAAAGAGTTACAACTAATAATCTGGCAAAGGAGGTAAAATAGAATCATAAAAAGTACTCAGGCCAAATGAAGACAAGAATGAAAACCTGGATGGGACAAATAGAAAACAAATAACAAGATGATAGATTAAAACCTAACTGTATCAATAATCACCTTATATATAAGTCATCTAAATCAATTACAAATCAGAAAATGTCAGATTAGAGAAATAATAAGACTTCACTGTCAAGAATTGGGGGAGGGGATCCTGGGGGATTAAAACCAAGGATGTCCTACCACTGAGCTACATCCTCAACCTGTTCTTTTTTTATTATTACTATTTTTAATTTTGAGTCAGGGAGTCACCCAGGCTGGACCAGAACTTAATATCTTCCTGCCTCAGCCTCCCTGCCTCAGCCTCCTGCCTCAGCCTCCCTGAGTACTGGGATTACAGATATGCACCATCACACCTGACATTCAATTGTGAAGATGTTTTTGATGTCCCAACATAGCTAGGCTACAGTCCTCAGTTATTCAGTCAAACACAACCCTAGGTATTGAAATGAAGATGTTTTGCAAGTGTAACTAAAGTCTCTCAGCAGTTGACTTTCAGGAGTTTTGCCCTGGATAGACCTGAGTGAATTTATTTAAAGGCTATAAAGTGGAGCTGAGATTGCTCTGGGAGAGAAAAGAGATTCTACCTGTGGACAAGTACTTTGGCCCCTGTATTCATAGACTTCACCCTGCTCACAATCTTTCCTTCCTCACTTTCACTGCCTGAAGACAGTAGTCTCAGCCTGTCCCTGAATTTTAAACCGCCTGTGGCATTCTTCCTAACTGCCTGGCCTGTGGATTAGGGGCCTTAACCAGCCTTCCTCACACAATCTCACAGTGGTGTAGGCCAGTTCTTTGTGAAGTCCCCCCACCCCCTCTCTCTACACACTCCTGGTTCTGCTTCTGATGGTGAATAACCTCATCATAGCTTTTTTTTTATCTCAGTCACCTGAAGTTACCCTACGACTCCCAAGTCATCCTTTATCTTTGAGTATACTCAGACAGCTGTGCATATCCCTCTATGCCTGTATCTCTCTCTTCTCACCGACCTCTGAAATTCTTCCACTATGCTTTCTAGAATTCATGGTCAGTTATCACCAAATTCCCCTTTGTTTAGAACTGCTCCACTGTACATTCCTCCCCACCTTTTTTTTTGTGGTACTGGTGGTTGATTCCAGGGCCTTCACACTGAGCTATATCTGCAGCCTTTTTTTGTATTTTATTTTGAGATACAGAATTAGTCACTAAGTTGCCCAAGCTGGGCTCGAACTCACAGTGATCCTCCTGCCTCAGTCTCCCGAGTGCTGGGATTACAGGTGTGTGCCACCAGGCCTGCCTCCCTTTCATTTTCAGGTTTCACTGAAATCAAGCTCTCATCAAAGGTTCCCACTCTCCATGGAGCCCTCCTAAATTGTCACCCTCTAGCTGGTGGGTTCTTCTCTCAACCCAGAAAGAATTACAAGGTAGGAAGTCACAAGAAGACTGAGCAAAAGTATTTATTATAGAGTGAAAGCAGAAAGCAGTCTTAATTGTAGAGCAAAAGTGAACAGCTACCAAGCAAATACACCTGGGAGAGGCCACCAAAAGGATTGCCAAACAGACTCCCAGCATAGGGCTTTTAGGCTTAAAAAATGACATTACTAAAAAAAATTTTAACTAATTTATTTCTTATTAGTACATGTTTGCTATTCATGCAGTTTGCAATCACATTGAGAGTGGTTACGTGTACATATTACAGATTGTTTCTTTTTTTAATCCTCTCCCGTTTCCCCCCTCCTCCACCTGGTCCCCTATCCCCTTTTTCATACTTGTTGATATTATTTTTCTTAGCTCATGTTATGGCATATAGTGTTCACATTAATTGGGGTTATTAGGTCCCTGTACATGGCATATCTTTATTCTTCTTATTTCCCTTTCCCTCCTCCTCACCCCTCACCCTTGTTCCCTTAGACCACTTCCCTATTGCAAGAGATCTGTCCTCTTGTCCCTTTCTATCCATCCTATATCATTTTTTGTTTGTACTCTACCTCACTCAAATGAGAGATATCATATGATATTTAAGCTTGTATTTTTTTGTTTTGAGGTACCGGGAATTGAACTCAGGACCTCATGCTTGCCAGGCAGGTACTGCACCACTGAGCTAAATCCCTGGCCCCTTTAAGCTTATATGTTTGACTTATTTCACTCAATATTATATTTCCCAGGTGCATCCATTTTTGTACAAATGTCTCAAATTAGTCAATCTTTATAGCTGCGTAATATTCCATTATATATAGATACCACATTTTCTTTATCCAATCATCTGTTGATGGGTATACAGGCTGCTTCCAGGATTTAGCTCTTATGAATTGTGCTGCTATAAACATTGGTATGCATGTATCACTGTAGTTTGATGACTCAAGCTCTTTGGGGAAGATACTTAGTAGTGGGATAGCTTGGTCATATGGAATTTCTAATTTCAATTCTTTGAGAAATCTCCATACTGATTTCCATAATGGTTGTAGTAGTTTACATTCCCACCAACGATGAAGGAGGGTTCCTTTTTCACCACAGCCTCACCAACATTTGTTATTGTTTCATTTCCTAATGATCGCCATTCTTTCTGGAGTAAGATGGAATCTTAGCATTGTTTTAATTTGCATTTCTCTGATGGCCAGAGATGTTGAGCATTTTTTCAAATATCTGTTGACCATTTGTATTTCTTCCTCTGTGAAGTGTCTCTTCATTTCTTTTTCCAATTTCTTGACTGGGTCTTTAATTTTAGGTGGTTTGATTTTGTTGATCTCTTTGTATAGTCTACATATTAGTCCTGTGTCTGAGGAGTGGCTGGCAAAACTGTTTTCCACACTATTGGTTGTCTCTTCCCTCTACTGATTGATTCTTTTGCTGTACAGAAGCTTTTCGGTCTGATATGATCCCATTTGTTGATTACTGCTGCTATTGCTTGTGCAATTGAAGTTCTCTCTAGAAAATCCTTTCCTTTCCTACATCTATGTCTTCAAGTGTTTTACCTATTTTAACTTTCAGAAGGTTTAATGTTTCTGTTTTAATGTTTCATTTTAATTTTTAGATCTTTGATCCATTTTTATTTTAATTTAGTATACGAGGAGAGATAAGGGTCCAGTTTCAATCTTCTGCAGACAGATAACCAGTTTTCTGAACACAACTTATTGAATAGTCTATCTTTCCTCCAACACACTCTTTTGGTCCTTTTGTCAAAGGTCAGATAGTTGAATATGTTTTGGGAGGTTTCTATATCCTCAATTCTATTCCACTGATGCAGGTGTCTACTTTTGTTCCAGTACCATGCCATTTTTATCAATGTTGCTTTCTAGTACAGCTTGTAGTCAGGTATTGCTATGCCTCCTGCTTTGCTCTTCTTGCTTCAAAATTGCTTTTACTATTGAGGTTCCATATGAATTTTTGGCTTGTTTTCTCTAGACCTGTAAAGTATACTGTTGGTATTTTGATGGGACTGCATTGAATCTGTTTAACAATTTTGGAAGTATGGCCATTTTGACAATATTTGTTCTGCCTATCCAGGAGCAGGGGACATCTTTCCATTTTCTGGTGTCCTCTTCAATGTCCTTCTTCAGAGTACTGTAGTTTATTTGTAGAGGTCTTTCACTTTATTGCTTAGGTTAATTCCTAAGTATTTCATTTTTCTTGAAGCTACAGTGAATGGTATTGTTTTCATAATTTTCTTCTCATGGAGTTCATTATTGGCGTACACAAATGCAAATGATTTTTTTGTGATCTTGTATCTTGCTACTTTGCAGAAGTTTTTTTTTTTTTTTTTGTGGGTACCGGGGGTCGACCTCAAGACCTCGTGTGCCAGCAGGCTCCCGTGCCGCTGAGCAATATCACCGGCCCTTTTTTCGTATGTGGGTTCCGGGAGTCGAACTTGGGCCCTCGCGCTTGCCAGGCAGGCGCATATGCCACTGAGCCATCTCACCGGCCCTGCAGAAGTTGTTTATTACTTTTTTTTTTTTTTTGGTGGTACTGGGAATCAAACTCATGACCTTGTGCTTGCCAGGCAGGCACTGTGCCACTGAGCTATATCCCTGGCCCTTGTGTATTACTTCTAAGAGTTTTTTGGTGGTGTTCTTTCAGTCTTCTATGTAGAATATCATGTCATCTGCAAACAATGATAATTTGAGTGCTTTCCTTTCCCATATGTATCCCTTTTATTACTTTCTCTTGCCTAACTGCTCTGGCTAATGTTTTCAGTACTGTGTTGAGTAGAAGAGGTGATAGTGGACATCCTTGTCTTATTCCTGATTTCAGGGGAAATGCTTTTACTTTTCCTCCACTTAGTATGATGCTGGCTGGCTATTGTTTTGTCATAAACAGCCTTTGTAATATTCAGGTATGGCCCTTCTATACCTGTTTTCTTCAGGGTTTTTATCATGAAGGGGTGTTGCATTGTGTTGAAAGCCTTTTCTGCATCTATTGATATGATCATATGGTTTTTCACCCTTCTCCTATTTATGTGATGTATTCCATTTATTGTGAAACGATCCTTGCATCTCTGGGGTGGAACTTACTTGATTATGATGTATCATCTTTTTGACAATGTGCTGCATTCTATTTGCTAATATCTTGTTGAGGATTTTTGCATCTATGTTCATTAAAAAGATTGGCCTTTAGTTCTCTTTTTTAGTTGGATTTTTTTCTGGTTTGGGGGTCAGGGCAATACTGGCTTCCATAAATAAATTTGATAGCACCCCATCCCTTTCAATTTCTTTGAAGAGCTTGAGGAATATTGATAATATCACATTTTTAAAGATTTTTATAATTTAGTAATGAATCTATCAGGTCCTGGGCTGCTTTTAATTGGTAGATTCTTTATTACTGTGTCAATTTCATTGCTTGTTATTTGGGTTTTAAGTATATTTATGTATTCTTTGGTTAGATTTGGTAGTTTGTACGTGTCTAGGAATCTGTTCATTTCATCAAAATTTGCTAATTTGTTCGAATATAATTTTTCAAAGTAGTTACTATCTTCTGGATTTTGACAGTGTCTGTTGTGATTTCACCTTTTACATTTCTAATTGCATTGATGTGACTCTTTTCTCTCTTTCTCTTGGTAAGTCAGGCTAAGGGCTTATCTATTTTATTTATTCTTTAGAAGAACCAGCTCTGGGATTCATTAAGTTTTTTACAGTTTTTTTTTTTTTTTTTTTTTTTTTTTTAGTCTCAATTTCATTGATTTCCGCTCTCATCTTTAAAATTTCCCTTAATTTTAGTTTAGGTCTTTTTTTTTTTTAAGTATGTTAAGATTTCTCATATGGTTATTTATTTGGTATTGCTCTGTTTTTCCAATATGAGCATTGATTGCAATGAATTTTTCTTTTAGAACTGCTTTCATAGTGTCCCAGAGGTTTTGACAAGTTCTACAGTCATGTTCATTCACTTCCAGAAAAATTTTAATTTCTTCTGCGATGCATGGGTTATTTAGGAGTATGTTATTAATTTTGCATTAGCTTTTGCCTTTTCTGAAATTTCCTCTCGTTGATTTCTATTTTCATTGCACAGTGGTCTGATAGTAAGCATAGGGTGATTTCAATTCTTTTATATTTAGTTAAGCCAGCTTTATTGACTATTGTGTGATCTATTTTGGAAAAAGTACCATGTGCTGTAGAAAAGAATGTATACTCTGTTGTAGAGGGGTGGAATTCTCTTTATAATATCTATGAAGTCCGTATGTTCAATGGTGTGATTCAGCTTTATAATTTCTTAATTGGTTTTTGTTTAGTTGATCTGTTTCTTTCTGAAAGTGGGGTGTTAAAATCTCCTACTATGATTGTGTTTGTATTTATTTGATCTTTTAATTCCAGCAGTTTTTGTTTTATGAAGGTAGGTGCTGTAGTATTTGGTGCATATATGTTTATCAATGTTATCTCTTCTTCTTGTATTGTTCCTTTAACTAGTATGTAGTGACCTTCCTTGTCTCTTCTAATCAGTTTTAACTTGAAGGTTAATATGTCTGATATTAGATTTGCTACCCCTGCTTGCTTTTGGTGTCCTGGTGCTTGAAATGTTGTTTTCCTTGCTTTAATTTTTGTCTGGGAATAACTTTTCAGATTAGATGAGTTTCTTGAATGTAACACGTTGTTGGATTTTTTTTTTCTCTTTGAGACAGGGTTTCACTATGCAGTTCAGGCTGGCCTTGAATTCATACTGTACCTCCCGCCTCAGCCTCCCAAGTGCTGGGATTACAGGCATGCACCACCATGCCCTGATCTTTGTTTTTGTTGTTGTTGTTTTTGGGTCCAGTCTGCCAATCTGTGTCTTTTGATTGGAGAGTTGAGGCTGTTAACATTGAGAGATATTACTGATATGTGTTGGTTATTTACTATCGCTGCCTTCTTCATCTGTTGGTGTATCATTTGGGGTTTTTTTCCTGATATTTTCTGTTGCCATTTATCCATTGACCTCACTAGTAACCTCTGTGTTTTCAGCTGTGTCCAATTCATTGTTTTTGTCGAGAATATTCTTCGGTATTTTCTCGAGAGCTGGTTTAGCACTCATATATCTTTTGAGCCGGTCTTTTTCATGGAAATACCTTATTTCTCCATCTATTTCGAAGGATTGTTTTGCTGGGTAATTTAATCTGGGTGGATGTTATTTGCTCATAGGGCTTGAAATACTTTACTCCAAGCTCTTCTGGCCTTCAGAATTTGAGCTGAGAAGTCTGCTGTGATTCTAATTTGTTTACCTTTATATGTGACTTTTTTTGTTTCTCTGGATGCCTTTAAAATTCCAGGGGTTTTTTGTTGGATATCTGTAAATTTAATGAAGATATGCCTGGTGAACTTTTCATCATAACTGATTGGTGTTCTATAAGTGTCACTTATATTTTAAATTCTTCTCTTATATTTGGGAAATTTTCTTCCATGATTTCTGTAGGCATGTTAGTGAATCCATCTGTGCTATCTTCTAGTTTTTCTCTAACTCCAATTAAACTTAGACTAGTTATCTTGTTGTCATGTAGTAGCTGCTAGATAGTCTTCCCTTGTTTTCTTATTTTCTTTTTGGCTTCTTTGAGCTCTTTATTGCTTTTCATTATTTTGTCCTCAATATTACTCTGTCTTCACATTGGTCATTTCTGTAGTGTATGAATTCTCTACTGTTTTTTTTGTTTTTGTTTTCATTTTTTGGTACTGGGAATGGAACTCAGGACCTTGTGCTTGCCAGGCAGGATCTGTACTCTTTTATTTCAGGTATTTCTGTCTGACATTGTTTTGAGGATTCCATATCTTTGTTGAATCTGTTGTTCAAATTTTGAACTATTTTGCTTAGCTCATGAAATTTTTAACCTAGTTACCCAAAATTCACTGTGTGCAAATTGAGTGAAATTGCTGTGAACTTTTACTTCATTTCCTCTTTGAACTCATCAATTTTCTTCATCCCGTCTATGAACTTCTCATAGATTTCTGCTACCTGGTATTTGTTTTCTTGTACCTTTTTGGACCCTTGCTCTGCCTTGGAAGAGTTGGGGGGGTTGGAGATCTTCTATTTCTTTGTTTCCCCATTTTCCTACTTGTATCTATTTTCATTTGTTTATATATTTATATACATATATTTGTGTTTAAACTTATATATGGCTCCTTCCTTTTTCTCTTTTTTGCAGGGGTTCTGCAGGTTGGGGACTAGAAAAATGAGGAGAGTTTGTGGCTTATATCAAGATTTTTACTAGGATGTTGCTTCCTGTGAATACTTTTCAGCTTTGTATGTCCAGTGTTAGTACTTACTCCTTTTGTTATTTACTTTAAGTCATTTCATCTGTCCCTACATTTTGCCAGGAGAAATGCTTCTATTTATTACAGTATCTATAGATTCAATTTTATAATACTTCTATATGATAGTCCTTGCAGTTATTCTTTCTCTCTTTGTCTATTGTCTATGAATGTTATGCCAGTTTATTATTTGTGGTTGCTTGACAGTGAGGTAAGTGAGGATAGGTGGGGGGAATGGGAAGTGGTTGGATGAGGAGTGTTAGACACTAACAGGGAGGTTTGAAGGGGATTATAGTGGTAGATGAGAGGAAAAGATTGATGTGGGGTCTGATTTTATTGGAGTACTTTTAGGGTTAGTATTGAGAGTTTTCAGAGGATATTTTGGGGACTAGGGCAAGATATGTGACAAAGGGGGTTCACTTTGTGATTGAAGCAAGTTACATGGTTATCCGAACTTGCCTATAGGGAGGACAATAATCTAGGTAAGATATGGAAGAGACAAAGGCTTAGGATGGGGAGGATTGATGAACTATACTAGTGAAGATAGGAGTGACTGTGAGGGAGCGAGGTATGGGGAATTTAAAAATTTGGGAAGAGGAGTTTATGTGTTTGGAAAAGGACAAAAGAAGTATATTAATAATATCATCTAGGGGATTTGAGGTGAAGAAACTAGATAAAGAGCTGAGAAGAGGGAGAGAACCTAGATAACTATTAAATCAGAGCCAATGAAAGAATATTCAAGAATAGCAACCTAATAAATGCATGAAACCATACAAGAGTGCTGTAGTCAGGGTTTACAAGGGAATGGGTTTAATACAGGATACATAACTTATAGGATTATTTTTTTGATATTTATCCAAAGAGTCAAATGCAAAAGAGTTTGAGAGATCTGTCCACACACTAGAGACCCAAAGAATCCAGCTGAGGACCTGGATCCCATGGCAATGCCCTGCACAAGTCCAGCTGAAGACCTAGAGCCCATGGCAATGTCCTCCACGAGTCCAGCTGGAGGCTTAGAGCCCATGACAATGTCTCATGCAAGTCTGTATCAAGGATCTGCACTGGGAAGGCCCAAAGGTCAGTGGTGGAAGCTAGAAAGTCTGTATCAGCAGGATGAAGGATCTGTGCCAGCAGGCTGAGGGATCTGCACCAGAGCCAGGAAGCAAAGCTCAAGACAGGGACCAGAGCTCCCCTGAAGAGAACCACAGCCATCCTCAGTGACAGCAAGGACCTGAGCTTCTCCAGTGATGAGAACAGCTGAGTTCATACCAGGTAAACCAGCATGATGGTCTTCTCCAGGAAAATCAACAGTGCACCATCTTCCCTTCCAGTTCTGCTTTTATGCTGTTCGCAACAATCCTCGGGTGGGCCTTCCACACCCAGAACCACACTGATTCAGTTCAGGTGGGTGTTACAAGCTGGCCATTAGTTAATCCACCACAAAGAGCAAAACATAATCCCATGTTACTAAGTAAATTAAGAAACATACAGAAACTTAAACCAGTAAGATGGCCAATGGAAAAAGATTAGATATCCCAGTGAGGCATTGCAGATGTGCTTCCCAAGTAGCTTCTTTGCCTGAGAGCTGAGTGCTGAGATGGCAACAACTCCTCTGATCCCTCCACAGCAACGCTGAACTTAACTCAGACTCAGGACCTCTTTCTGCCAGGTTGCAGGCATTCTTGCAGAATCTGACCCAGCCTGAGTTCTTGAGTTCTGAACTCTTGCTGTCTCTCTCCCTGGGTGTGAGGGTGGATTCAGCAGAGAAGTTCACTGGCACTAAATTGTCCACTGAGTCGGGATTATTCCCATGCAGTCAATTCAACTACAGCAGTAACAAGCTAATCTCTTACAGTGTTATCTATCACAGCTAGTTGAGAAAAAACACACCATAAGACTTATTTTCAGTCTCCCTTTAGCCTAGAGAAGAAATCCACAGCTATAGTGTAAGCATCATAACAACCCAAGCCTTCACCCACACTTAATGTGCACTAAATGGGATGGCTGTGTCTGTCCTACTGGTGAAAAACAGCACTGAAACTTAATTTTATACCATCAGTTATCTAAGGCACAGGGTGTAGGGGGACAGGTAATGCCAGGGTGGGGGGAGAAGGAAAGTAATTTTTAAAAGTTTTGTTAAGTCCTCTGCTCTGTAGTATGGGAAGGAGGAAATAGGAGGGGAGCAAAAGATCCTATTGATGTTAAGGGTATGTTCTTATATATTTAGAAAGGAAGAACAGGGAAGACTGGGTAAAAATTAGTAGTGGGAAATGGGAATGGGAAAGGATTCTATAGTTGGTATAAGTAGTAGAGAAAAAGTTTAAAGGAGACAGTTGAAAAGGTGGAGATGAAGGAAAAATAAAAGTGAAAATGAATAAGACACAGGAGAAAGAGGCCAGGTGAAGAGGTATGGGTAAAAGTTAGAGAGATATTAATGGACAAGGGAGAATTCTCATAGCATCTGTAAACTATATTGGGAGGAAAAAAGGCAAGAAGAGTAAGTGAAATACTTATATGCAGACATGCTCATAAAAGAAAAAAAGTGTAAAATAATGGAATGAAAGTAGGAAATGGGGCCGGTGAGATGGCTCAGCGGCATAAGCACCTGCCTTGCAAGCGCGAGGGCCCAAGTTCGACTCCCGGATCCCACATACGAAAAAGGGGCCGGTGGTATCGCTCAGCGGCACGGGTGCCTGTTGGCGCACGAGGTCCTGAGGTCGACCCCCCGGTACCCACAAAAAAAAAAGTAGGAAATGTACAGAAGGAGGAAAACAGCAAAGAGTAAAAATATTTGAAAAGCAAAATAAAAATGAAAAAATAATACAATCAAATAAAGAATAGTGAAAGAAAGTTTTCTGTTGTTTTGGACAGGAGGCTCCTTTCCTCGGGCTCAGGATAAGGAGCAGAGCTCAGGCCAGGACGTGCCTCTGTTCACACTGGAAATTTAAGGTGGCAGTCTGTCCCCAGAACAGCACTGGGTGTGGAGATCTGCTTACAGTGAGAACACAGCACCAGTGTGAGCTTCCAGTCCTGTGTGACTCAGGCTGAACCTGGCCTCTGACCGCAGGAGCTGAGTCTGTGATCAACAGCCCCTGCCTCTCAGCAGGACTTGCCCCAGTCTGCTCTCCAACTGCTGGCGTTCTCCAACGACTGTCTTTCCCTCATCCATTCTGGGAACTCGGCAGTGTGAAGTCACCAAGGGGCTGTTCTGGGACCCAGGTTCAAACACCCAGCCCTTCCCCACAATGGCATCCCCATCAGCTCCTGCTCTGTGTGACTACCCTGGGATGCTTGTACTGCAATCACTCACCGACTGAGGCCTCTGGAGGGCCACTCAGGATGCAGTGCCTCATGTTCTTCCTGCTGTCTCCAACTGCATAAGATTCTCTTGGTCCCGATGTAGCTCTCCCATTCTCCATGAGCAAAGTTGTTGTTAGCTTCACTTTGCCTCTGTCACTACCCAGCACTGTCAGCAGTGCCACATGGTTTCTCCTCCCTCTGCAGCATGTTCTATTTCTCCTGTAACACTTAGTCCTATTTTCTTCTCCTCTGTCAGTTTCCTCATGGTTCCCATGTTCCCTCCACTCACTTCAGTTCCTTTCCAAGCTATTGTTTTCCCGACTCTAGACACTTTGTCCTGGAGAAGCTGAATTGCTGGCACTCACTGCTCCATTATTTTTTCTCCCTTCTTAATACGCCCAACAAAGACATTCTTTAGAGGGGTATGAGTATCTCGTTCCTGGGCAAGAAAATTCTGCCAATTTAATGAGGCCTTTGTTTACTGGGCCCCCAGGTACCCTGGCTTGGTCTTCAAGGAGTCCTTCACTGAATCTTTCTGACTCCATCTTTGGCTTGGCCTGTTCCTAGCCCCTTCCCTTTGCCAAGGCCCTCCCCAAAACCCCCTCTCCTCATGGGTCAGTGTTATTCTGAGAAATCTCACCCTCCCCCCAGGGCCCTGCTTGTCCTCAATACAAACTGATTCCTTAGGTAACTGTTAGGTACCTCTTGTTAGGTTAGGAAATTATACCCAAACCTTAGAAAATGGAACCCAAGCCCAACCACACCAGCACAGAGGGCTTGTGGTTCACTCTCTCCGGGTCCCTTGCTATCTCCCTGTCTCATAAATGGTACTCTCTTCTCACCCGTCCCTCTAGCACTATAGGGTCTAGAAATGGAGGAGGTGTCCTCCTGATTGTTGCTTCCAGAACAATCTTCTCTCCTCAATAGTAACCCAAGGCAGGTGTGGTGATGCACACCTGGACTTGGGAGGCTGAGGCAGAAGGATCACCATGAGTTCAACACCAACCTGGGCTCCATAGTGAGTTCAAGGCCAGCCTGAACTACATAGTGAGACCCTGTCTCAAAATAAAAAAATAATAACTGAAACCTTAAATTTCATGTCATCAGATTATATCACCCACTATCTCTCCTCAGAGGAGTCAACTACTGATCCCAGATCATGCACATTTACTCCTTGAAGATTGTAACAGCTGGCTCACTGTTAATCTGGTTAACACTATTCCTGTCATAATTTTTTGTTATTTTAGTATCCACATAAATTATCTTTCTCTCAGTTTTTTTTTTTTTTGTGTGTGTGTGTGGGTACTGGGGGTCGAACTCAGGATCTCGTGCGCCAGCAGGCGCCCGTGCTGCTGAGCGATATCACCGGCCCTTTTCTCGTATGTGGGTTCCGGGAGTCGAACTCAGGCCCTCGCGCTTGCCAGGCAGGCGCTTACGCCGCTGAGCCATCTCACCGGCCCCCCAGTTTTTCTATTTTTAATTCCTCTCCTCTAATATCTTATCTTCCACCTTATTTAAGACCATATGGTTATCATCCCACTGACCTTATCATTACTAGAAACTACTCTTCCTCACTTTTCTGAATTTCATGCATCCCATTGTTCAACTATCATTTCCTTTCTAACTCATTCTTTATCATAACTCTCCAATGATGCTTTATCCCTGTTCACTGAACCTGCTACTTTCACTCTCTTCATAATTGAATTTGGCTGGGAAAAAACACACAACATGCTGATTGGTCTCATTTTATGCTCATGAGGAATACTGGTCTATAGATTTCTTTTAATTTAGTGTCTTTGCCTGACTTTAGTATTAGGGTAACATTGGGCTCATACAACAAGGAACTTCTCTATCTGGTTTTTGTTTTCTGGAGACAGGCTCTCGGTATGCAGTTAGGCTGGTCTTGAACTCACTATGTAGCCCTGGCTAGCCTTGAAGTTGCTATGATCCTCCTGCCTCAGCCTCCCGAATGCTGGGATTACAGGTGTGTGCCACCATGCCTAGCCCCTTTTCTGTTTTTTGGAAGAGATTGGGTACATTTGATATTATCTCTTCAGTAAATATTTGTACTGAAGAGATACAATGTCCCAAATGACATTTTCTTAATAGATATTAAACTATTGATGTTATCTATTTATTTTGAGTGAATGTTGGTTATTTATATCTGTCAAGGAATTGGCCTATTGCATCTAAGCTGTTAAATTTATGGACATAAATGCATTGTCATGGTTTAGATCTAAGATGTCCCTCAAATGTCTCATATGTTTGTAAGGGGACTGGATCATGGGGGCGTTATACTCACCAGCAGATTTAGCTGTTGAGTTCAATAGGTTGAAGGGGCTGTTAGAAGGTGGGGCCCGGTTGGATGATGGTTACTGGCGGTATGACCTGGAAAAGTGGATTATTGTCTCTGGCTCCTCCCTGCTCTCTGTGTTTCCTGGCTGCCAGGAGAAGAGCTGTTTTCCTCTGCTAGACCCTTCCACCATGAGCTTCTGTTTTGGAGCCAGCCAACTTTAGACAGAATCCGCTAGATATGGTGAGCCAAATAAACCTCTCCTTTAAATTGTGGGTGTCAGGTATTGTGTCCCAGCAATGGGAAAGTAACTAAGAAACTTGTTTGTAGTAAAGTTGTTTGTAATGTTTGAAGAGCTAGCAACCATTAAAGTAGCAAAATGAAGAGTTATAATCATTAATGTAAAAATAATGGAATAAATAAGAAATACACAAAGCATCCCAACGAAGACAGAAGGGCCTGGGGATATAGCTCAGTGGCATGGTGCCTGCCTGGCAAATGTGAGGTCCTGAGTTAGAGTTCCAGTACCAAAAAAAAATAAAGAGCATATCCAATGAAGACAGAAAAAAAGGAATGAGGGAACAAAAATCAGATGGAAGAAATAGAAAACAAATAGCAAGATGCTAGGTTTAAATCTAAGTGTATCTACAATTAAATGAAAATGACCTCAACACTCCACTGAAAAGACAGGTTGTTAAATGTGATGAAAAAAACAAGGCCCAACTATGTTTGCTGCCTACAAAAAATACACTTTAATATAAAAATACAAATAGGTTAAAAGCAAAAGGATGGGGAAAACATACCATGGTAACTCTCATCAAAAGGAATCTGGAGTGGCTATTAACATCCAACAAAACAGATTTCAGAGGAAAGGGTATTATTAGGAATAAAGAAAGTCATTTCATCATGATAAAAGGTTCAATTCATCAGGTGGAAATAACATTCCTAAAACATTTGTACATCTAGTAAAAGAGCTTCAAACTATGTGAAGCAAAAACTAATAGAACTGCAGGGGAAAATAGACAAATCCATGATTCTGATTATAGATTCAAATACTCCTTTTTAACATTTGATAGAACAAGTAGAAAGTTAGTAAGGACATACATTTGAACAACACTGTCGCCGTGGTCTGAATGTTTGTGTTCCTAAAAAAAATTTGTTGAAATTTAATCCCCAATATAATAGTATTAAGAGATGAGGGCTTTTGGAAGTGCCTAGGCCACGAGAGTTTCACCCTCACAAATGGGATTAATGCCCTCATAAAAGAGATTTGAGGGGGTATCTCTGGTCCTCCACCACGCAGGGACATATAGAAGATGCCATCTATGAAGAACAGGCCCTCACCAGACACCAAATCTGCCATCATCTTGATCTTTGACTTCCCAGCCTCAGGAACTGTGAGCAATTTATATATTATCTAGTTATTTATTTCTGTTATTTATAAATTTATAAATTTATAAATTTATAAATTATCTAGTCTAAGGTATTTTACAGCAGCCCAAATGGACTAAGACAACTACCAACCACCTCAGCCTAATTGATACTTACATAACATTCCATCCAATGACCTGAGAATACTCATCTTTTTTAAGTCTACATGCAACATTACCAACATAGATCATATTCAAGGCAATGAAAGAAATATTAAGAAAATTAAAAGCATCAAGATTACACAAGGTATGTGCGTTTACCACAACATAATTAAATTGGAAGTCAGTAATAAAAACATACCTGGAGAGCCAGGTGTAGTGATGCATGCCTGTAATCCCAGCACTTGGGAGGCTGAGGCAGGAGGATCACTGGGAGTTTGAGGCCATCCCATGCTACATAGTGAGTCTGAGGTCATCCTGAACTCTGAACTACAGAGACTCTGTCTCAAGAAACAAAAAGCAAAAAACAAAAAACCCGAAACAAAACAAAACAAACAAACAAATGAAACAAAACCTGGAAATTCTCCAAATATTTGAAAACAAAATAACATCCTTCTAAATAAACCATGAGTCAAATAAATCTACACAGTATTAAAATATTTTGAGATATGTATCAAAATAGAAACACAACATATCAGAATTTGTGGGATACTGCTAAAGCAGTAAGAAAGAGGAAATTTACAGCAGCAAAACACCTATATTAGACAACAATTAAACATCTAAAATCAATGACCTTAACTTCACTCTAGGAAACCAAAAAGGAAATACAAGTTTGACCTAAAATAAGCAGAATAAAGGAAATAATAAATATCAGAGTGGAAATGTATGACATAGAAAATAAGGGAAAATAGAGAAATCAGTGAAACCAAAATTTGGTTCTTTGGAAAGATAAATAAAATTGATAAGCCTCTGGCCAGACTAAACAGGAAAACAGAGAACAGACATACACTACTAATATCAGAAATGAGAGAGATAACATAACTATACATTCAACAAAATATTAAAGGACAATGGGATATTATAACAACAAGATGCCTAGGAACTTGACAATCTAGATGAAATGAATAAATTCTTTGAAAATAATAAACTACTGGGCTGGTGAGATGAGATAGCTCAGCAGCATAAGCGCTTGCTGGCAAGTGCAAGGTCCTGAGGTTGACTCCTGGTACCCACATTAAAAAAGAAAAAAAAAAAAAAAAACTACCAAATCTCACATAAGGAAAATTAGATAATCTGAATAGCTCTACATCTAACAATGAAATCAAATCCATAGTAAAAAACCTTTCCACAAAGAGAATGCTCATGCCCCAGATGACTTCACTAGTAAATCTACCAAAAATTTAAGGAAGAAATTATACCAATTCTACACTGATTATTCCAGAAAATTGAAGATGAAAGAATATTTTCTAACTCATTACCCTGATAGTAAAATATTTTCTATAAAGCCAGTGCTTTCTTGATTCAGAAATTTTCTGAACAAAATTTCAGGAGATTGAACCCACCAATATATAAAAGGAATAATTAAAAATACCTCATGACAAGGTGGGGTTTATCCCAAGAGTATAGTGTTGGTTTAATATCTGAACATCAGTAAATGTAGTTCACTATATTAGCAAACTAAAAATGAAGGAAATAACAAATTCAGAAATAACACTTGGTGAAATTCAGCATAGAAGGAAACTTCTGAAATCTGATGAAAAATATCCATATATGCACCTAGAAACCATAATGTTATGTGAAATAAATTAGAAACACAAGCTTAAATACCACATGGTTTCTCTTATATGAGAAACTCAAAATAAAAATAAAGAGCAAAATAAAAGATGGATAATAAGAAGTAGGGAGCTAGATCATTCTCAAAGGTAAAGGGGATGAGATGGAGGGAGGGGAGGGAAAGGAGGGATGGGGATAAAAAAGGGATTAAGATGTGCTATGCACGTGTACTAATTTCCCACTAGGAATGTAAACATTATGCACTACACACATGTACTAATAAACTAAAATAAAAATTTTTAAAACTACAGCTAATAGTAATTGGTAAAATATCATGAAAAGAGGAAATAATATCCATTTTCTCTCTTGTGCTCAACATTGTAATAGATATTATAGATAGTGCAATTGGGCAAGACAAATAGATAAAAGATATCAAAATTGGAAAGGAAGAAGTAAAACTGCCTTTATTCACAGACATGATCATGTATTTTACAAAAAAAAACCCTGATGGAACTTTCAGAACATCACACTGAGCTATATTCCCAGCCCTTTAAAAATTTTTTTTTGGGGGGGGCAGTGAGATGGCTCAGTGGCGTAAGCGCCTGCCTTGCAAGCGCGAGGGACCGAGTTCGACTCCCGGATCCCACATACAAAAAAGGGGCCGGTGATGTTGCTCAGCGGCACGGGTGCCTGTTGGCGCGCGAGGTCCTGAGGTCGACCCCCCGGTGCCCACAAAAAAAAAATTTTTTTTTTAATTTTAGACGGCATCTCATTAAGTCACTAATTGCCTGGGCTTTAATCCATGATCCCCTGCCTCAGCCTTCCAGAATGATAGGATTACAGGCGTATGCCACCAAAGCTTCAATACCATTTATGATATAAACAAAATACTTAGGGATAACTAATACAATAGCTAATCTAAAATACTTAGGGATAAACCTGATAAGAAGATATAAAAGGTCTAAATAGTGAAAACTACAGAACATTGCTGTTAGCTATAGAAGACGATTCAAATAATTGGGAGACAGATCATGTTCATGGGCAGACATCTCAACATTATTAAGATGTCAATGATCCCTGAATTCGTCTATAAATTTAAATATAATCCCAATAAAAATCATTGCAGGCTCCTGTAGAAATTCATATGGAAATGCAAAGGACATAGAATGGCTGAAATATGTTTAAAGAACAGCTAGAGGGCTAATACTACTGATCAAGATGCTCTCTAAAGTTGCAGCAAAGTAAACAGCATGATACTGGTGCAGAGTATAGCTCAGTGGAACAGAATAGAAAGTCCAGAGACAGATGTTCATACATATGGACAACTGATTGTGTGTGTGTGTGTCTGTGTGTGTTCCTGGGGATTAAACCCAGGGCTTCACACATACGAGGCAAGTGCTGTACCACTGACCTACATTCCCAGCCTATCCTGATTTTGAAGGATGTGAACAGGCAATTTAGTGGACAAAGCATGGTTTTTTCAATAAATGATGCTAGAACAATTACGCGGAAATCTACATGTGAAAAAAAGAGAAAGGAAGAAAAGATAAAGAAATTAAATCTGCATATTGGACCTATAAAAATTAATTCAAGGGGCCGGTGAGATGGCTCAGCGGTGTAAGCGCCTGCCTGGCAAGCGCTAGGGCCCGAGTTTGACTCCCGGATCCCACATACAAAAAAAGGGGCCGGTGATATCGTTCAGTGGCACGGGCGCCTGCTGGCACACGAGGTCCTGAGGTCGACCCCCCCCAGTACCCACAAAAAAAAATTAATTCAAAATGGATCATAACCATAAAAGTAATACTTCTAGATAGAAGAGCATAAACCAGAATATAAAACTTTTATAAGAATACATTTTTAAAAATACTTTGTGGCCTGGTGTAGTGTCACATGCCTGTAATCCCAGCACTTGTGAGGCTGAAGCACAAGTTCAAGGCCAGCCTGAACTACATAGCAAGGCCCTGTCTCAAAAATAAATCAATAAATAATCCTTTGTGAACTTCAGTTAGACAAAATTTTCTTAGATAAGATACCAAAAGCGTATCCCCACAAAACATTTGATAAATTAGATTTCATCAAAATTTAAAACCTCTATTCCTCAAAATACACAGTAAAGAAAATGGGATGAGAGTATAGTTTAAATACTTAGTTTATGCAATTTGATTATATACCAATTGTATCTAAACAAATAAATTAGATGATCCCAGCATGCCTGTAGTCCCAAAACTCTGGGAGGCTGACCCAAGAGCAAGTTCAAACCCAGTCTACACAATTTAGCAACTTAGTGAGACCCTATCTCAAAATTTAAAAAGAAGTGTTGTGGAAAAACCTGGACCAAAAGGAAAATGATCCACACTGAGGAGTTTGGAAGGCAACTTGTTTATTAACAGTAACAGGCTGGGGGACAAGTGAGTCCAAATCACCAGCCTCAACTTAAAGTGAAACAGAATCTTATATAAACTTTAGCAAGCAGGAAGTACAAAGCTGATAACAGGTTTTTACATAATTGGTTACATGGGTTACATGAATCACATCGTATGTTGTCAGGCAGATTTCCTCTAAGCAGGTTTTACTTAAAATTAATTGTTTATCATAAGGCAGGAACATTCTGGGATGGAGGGGGTTTGAGCAGAGCAGGTGGAGTTAAATGTATCCTTGACTGGACCAGTCTGTTTTGGACATAAAGTCCTTGAAGCATGTTGGAAAAACTATATATTTTTAGGTAGGAAAACACAGACATTACAGCTGGATGTGGTCAGGTTGGCCTAACCAGCTATCTAGAAGAAGCAGCTGGATGCAGGCAGTCAAGGTTGACTGAGCTTAGCAGTCTATGTAACAAGCAGCATGAGCATATCCTGTTTTAATATAGCAATAGGCTACTAATTGATTTTTAATTTGTAATATAAAATTTCTATAAATTTACCATTACAGAAGGAGGGAGAGAGAGAGAGAGAGAGGGGTCTGGGATGTCAATCTCCAATACCAAAATAAATAAATAAATAAATAAACTCAGAAAAGTTGTTCTTTTTCTACACATAAACAGACATATTCAAAAATTTATATGAGGGCCGGTGAGATGGCTCAGTGGCATAAGCGCCTGCCTGGCAAGCACGAAGGCCCGAGTTCGACTCCCAGAACCCACATATGAAAAAGGGCCCGGTGATATCGCTCAGCGGCACGGGCGCTTGCTGGCGTGTGAGGTCCTGAGGTCAACCCCCGGTACCCACCAAAAAAAAAAAAAAATTTATATGAAAATGCACAGGATGTAGAATAGCTAAAGCAACCTTGAAAAAAAAAGAATAAAATGAGAGAGATGGACTTGCCCAATGTAAAGAATAAAGTAAGAATCTACTCAATTAATTTTGTTCTTAAAAGAAGAATAAACTAGTAGGAATTGGTCTATCTAATATACCAATATGTATATTGATTACATGTAAGATATCTATATTATATATTATTGGCATATATATATATAATATATGTGGTTAGTATATGGCCACAGTAATGAAAATAGGGTTGTTGAAAAAGGGATAGACACAGAGATCGATAAAATAGAGCAGAGAACCTAGAAATAGATCCACATGAATATATGCAACTGTTTTTTGATGAAGGTACAAAGCCAATTCACTGAAGAAATGTAGATTTTTTTCAATAAATGGAACTGGAGCAATGAAATGTCCATAGGCAGGAAAACGAGATTCTATCTAAGCTTCAGACCTTATACCAGATTTACTCAAGATGGGTCACAGACTTAAATATAACACATTTAAATTATTTTTTAAATGCTGGAAAAAAAGAAGAGAAAAATCTTTGGGACATAGAGCCAGGCAGATTTCTTAGACTTTGTAAACTAAAATATAACAATCCATAAATGGAATAAAATGATCAACTGGACTTCATCAAAGTTAAAAACTTTTGTTCTGTGAAAGACTATATTAAGAAGATGAAAAGACTAGCTACACACTGGAAGAAAATGTTTGAAAACTACATATTTAAAAAAGAACTTGCATCTAGTATTTTATGAAGATCTCTTAAAATTCAACAGTTAGGGGCCGGTGAGATGGCTCAGCGGCGTAAGCGCCTGCCTTGCAAGCGCGAGGGCCCGAGTTCGACTCCCGGATCCCATATACGAAAAAGGGGCCGGTGATATCGCTCAGCGGCACGGGTGCCTGTTGGTGCACGAGGTCCTGAGGTCGACCCCCCGGTACCCACAAAAAAAAAAAAAAAAAATTCAACAGTTAGGGCTGGGGATGTTGTTCAGTGGTAGAGCACTTGTCTAGCATGCACAAGGCCCTGGGTTCAATCTCCAGCACCACAAAAAAAAAAAAAAAATTCAGCAGTTAAAAAAGGCAATCCACTTAGAAAATCACGTAAGGACATGAAGAGAGCAAGAAGATATATATGTGTTGTTATGGCTTATATCTAGATGTCTCCCCACAGCCTCATATGCTCATAAGTGGAGCTTTTTGGTGGTGGCTAGATCCAGGGTGTGTGATACTGGGATTAAGGGTGTGTGTAGTACTGGATCCGCCTACTAATTGGCTTTTCATAGTTCTGAGTGTGGATAATCGGAAGGGCCACCCTGGATGTGGGTGGCCCTTCCCATTATCCAACTATGGATGGAAACTGTTCTACAAACTGTGGGCCAAAATAAACTTTTTAACTTGTGACTGTTGAGTATTTTGTCTCAGCAATGAGAAAAGTAATCAAAACAGGTGTCAACTAAGCTCATGAAAGTATGTTAACACCATCAACCATTAGGACAACGAAAATTACCCTTTTTTGGAGGCACAATGAAATATCACTACATTCCTATCAGAAAGACTAAAACCAAAAAATGACAATACCAAATGATAGTACATGAAGAAAATGGATAACTTTCAGATTGCTAATGGGAATATAAAATAGCACTCTGAAAACAATTTTTTTTTATAAAAGAAAGTATGTGCCAGGAAGCATTAGCCCACATCTGTAATCCCAGCACTCAGGGGCCAAGGCAAGAGGACTGCTGTGAGTTCAAGGCCAGTCTAAGTTCTACAATGAGTTCAAGGCCAGCACAGACTGTACTATTGGCAACAATCCTCATGTGTGCCTTCCACACTCAGAACCATGCTGATTCAGTTCAGATGGGTGTTACAAGTTGACCATTAGTTAACAAACTGTGGTATGTCCATACCATGGAGTATTACTTAGTAATAAAAAGGCACAAACTATCTAAGAGCAGTGGCACACACCTGTAATCCAATCACTGAGGGAATCTGAGGCAGACAGAAGGATCACAAGTGTGAGTGTTTGAGTTCCACCTGGAAAACTTAGAGAGACCCTGTCTCAAAAATAAAACTTAATGGCAACCCACTCAGGATCCCTTCTGTCTCTCTCTCAGACAGAAGCTTTCTTTCCCCAATAAATATATTCTGGGGCCGGTGAGATGGCTCAGCGGCGTAAGCCCCAGCCTGGCAAGCACGAGGGCCCGAGTTCGACTCCTGGTACCCCCAAAAAATAATAAAATAAATAAATAAATTCTGCTCTTAACCTCTATTTCTCCTAGAATTAATTCTTTGATTTTAGAGAACACAAACTCATACCAGACATCTAGCAAGTTGGAAGTTTGTTTCCCCTATATCATTTGGAGGTCTTCCATGGAGATAATTGGATGGAGAATTAAAGCTTACACCTATCCAAGATGAGAATGCCTGGCATCTATCAAGGGCCTTTAGATAGATGCTCTGAAGTGTATCTCTGATTGCCAATCACAACTATGACCCCCTTCAGCCTGAAGAAGCCAGATCAGTCATCACCCATTGCTCCCTCACGGCACTTTGGTGTACTTCTTCAGAGGGAGGAATGTTATAGGCAGCTAAGTTAGATAAAAATATTATAGGCAGTCAGATAGGGCTAGGCCCTTGAAGCAGCCAGTACAGAAGATGGAACACATAGCTGAGAGCCAGACTTCAACACAAAAGATGAAAGGAATGCACCCACATGCTTCCCCTAAGGATAAACAACAGTGATTGATATTCTAAATAGGTATCCATCACCTTGAGAAAGCCAGGAAGAGCCACTAACTCACACCCTCCAGGAAAAGCCCCTGTTCTGTTTCATGCCGTGACTTGCTTCCCCATTTGATCCCCATTTAATCAATCTTACCTGAGCAATTTTGCTCATAATCTTGTTGGTTGACCATAGTTTTGTCCCACCTCATGCCCACTTTGTGATTTCCCATTTTTCCTCACCTTGGACCACTTCAACTTGTGGTTTTGCTCTATAAAAATCCCTTGAAAAGGCAGGGTCCTCAGCAACCCTCTTCAGGTCCCTTCTATCTCTCACACAGAAGCTTTCTTTTTTTTTTTTTTTATTTTAAAGAGAAGAAAAAACAAAACAAATCAAAAGAAGAACAAATTTTCAAACCAACATAATAGGAGGGTAACAATGGTTAATACATTACGTATTACTATCTTTAAGTTAGTTATTCAGGACACCAGACATTAGCATTCAATTGTCCAAACATTATTGGCACAAACCTTACTCTTCAATGAACTAAGTAAAAATGGTAGTGTATCTATCTTAACCATCTTATATATATATATATATATATATATATATATACAATTATTTTTTTCCCTTTCCCTTCTTTCTTTTCCCTATTCTAGTCTCTCTTTCCTTTTGACCAGTTTCTTTTTGATTCACCATGTCTATTGTACATTTTGGATCTTATTTACTCTTTCAGTTTCTCATACTAGAGAGATAATACGATGCTTATACATGTGCTTCTGGTTCACACAGAAGCTTTCTTTCCCCAATAAATATATTCTGCTCTTAAAAAAATAAAAAATTAGCAGGGAGAGGACGAAGATGGTGGAGTGGTGAGCAGCAAAGACCCTCTCTGAGACTCGCCATCCAGATGCTGGAATATAGCAACTCGAGCAAGACAAGAAGGAGATAAGTGGATCCCCTGGACCCAGGAAGGATTTAAGCACAATTTGAAACCCACGGAGAGAGTGAAGACAGAAACTTCAACGAAGAAGAAGGAGGTAGCCACTGGCACCTTCTCAGGGACTCACTGCATGACAGGAGTGATTAAAACCTGCAGACACATGGTGACTACCAGCGACCCCAGGTGCCTCCATGGAGAGACAGCGGGGTGGGGGAGCAGCGGACGTGAAGGACTGCACTGGCTGGTGGTGAGTGCTGAGGGCTTAGTCCTCCTGCATGAGAGAGCAATTGGACAGTAGCCATCGTGGGGGGGGGTGGCTGAGCTCAGAACTCAGAGCAGCTGCAGCTCCATCTATGGCTCCCAGCTGGGCTCCGGCCCACGGAAGGTGCGCTGACGGCTGCAGGCCGAATGAGTCTGGTCTTGGCCAGAAAGTGCAGGCTTGCTAAGGTTATCCACTACTGCACCAAAAGGCTACTGCTGGCTTGCTAGAACAGATCCGCATGGAATGGGACACTGTCTCTACATGTTCTCTACCAGTGACAGCAGAGATAAACCTGGAAGTGGACTTTTTTTTTTCCTTTCTCTTGTATGTTTTTTGTTGTGGTGGTGGTGTTTTGGTTTTCTGTTTAGTTTAGTTTTGTTTTTTCTGTCATTGTTTGATCTTGTTTTTATATGAGTGTAAATGGAGTTTCTAGCCTCTTTGTGGCTGTGGTTCTGTTCTGTTCTTCCTTTTATCCCTTCCTTCTCTCTTTCCCTCCAGTCTTCTGCACCAGTTTTGCAAAGTTACCATGATCCCTCTTTGTCCTCCAACCTTACTTCTAATTCATTCCTCTTCTTCCACTTCTCTATTTTCTCCTTAACTCATTTTAAATTGTAAACCCAGAGGTCAAAATTTACATATTAAGGACTTGTATACTGCATATAATTTTCTGGTTTGTTTTAGATTTTGTTATATAACCACAAATCTAGTTTATATGGTTAAAAGTGGCAAATAACTGGTTAGCTCAGTCTGTCATTTTCTAGGCTGTGTTTGATCCTTTTGGTACCACTATAGCCAAAAGTAACATAATTGTTCTAAACAGCTTTTCTTCCTGGTATTCCATAACTGAGATTGACTAAGGGTCACGGAAAATACTGTGGCACCAAGGACCGGGCCAAACAGGCAGCAACTTCTCATGTCCAACAAATTGAAGAAGTAGGATCTTGCATCAGACTCAAAACCCAAAAACAAGCTACACCTGGAAGATACCTTAGAGAAGTAGTCATCTCCTAAGGGTTTTAAATACTAGCAATAAAGCAACCTACCATAGCCAATTTACAAGGATCACCCCAGGAATTAAAGAAATAAAAGAAAATGAGAAGACACTTAAACAAGATGCATCCCCAGACATCCAGTTCACCAAAGGCAAACCCAGGGGGAAATGAGGTGAGACAATCTGAAAGCCACCCACCTGGCCTCTCCGAAGTGGTAGCAACAAAGCAATTGAATGAGGCTCTGGAAAAAACAAATCAGAAATAATTTCTCAGGTAACTGCAGAGATGATGTCCACAATGAAGACCAAGCTTAGGGACTCTAGAGCAGATACAGACAAAAAAAAAAAAAAAAAAAAAGATGAGCTTAAGAAAATTATGGAAGCCATCAATGCTCAGCATAGGAAAGAAATGGAATCCATAAGGCAGATTCAAGCAGATAACCAGGAGAACAAAAATTCCATTCAAAGTATTCACAGCAGATTAAGCCAATGTGAGAACAGGCTCTCCGATGTAGAAGACAGGCTTGTGGTTAGTGATCATGAAAAGAAAGAATTCTTAAAAATAGCAAGGGACCATGAGAAATCAATCCAGCAGCTGCTACATGAGGCAAAGAAGAATAACTTCAGATTGATTGGAGTTAATGAAAAAGCAGGAGATAGCATAAGTGATATAAAAAAACTGTTCACAGATGTCATGGCAGAAAACTCCCCTGGTAGAGAAAAAGAATTTGACATACAGATAAGTGAGGCATATAGAATTCCAATTAGCCACAATCAAAAAAAATCTTCAGCCAGGCATATCATAGTCAATCCAAGAGGAAGAGCCAGTTCCAGAAATTCAACACAAGAGTACAATCTTAAAAGCTGTTAGGGAAAAGAAACAAATCATACATAAATTAAAGCCCACCAGAATCAGAGCTGACTTGTCAGCACAAACCCTCAAGTCAAGAAGAGCTTTGATGGGGCCGGTGAGATGGCTCAGTGGCGTAAGCGCCTGCCTTGCAAGCACGAGGGCCCGAGTTCGACTCCCGGATCCCACATACGAAAAAGGGGCCAGTGATATCGCTCAGCGGCACGGGTGCCTGTTGGCGTGCGAGGTCCTGAGGTCGACCCCCCTGGTACCCACAAAAAAAAAAAAAAAGAAGAGCTTTGAGTGATGTATTTCAAGTTCCAAAGGAAAATGACCTTTAATCCAGACTGATGTACCCCACAAAACTATCTTTCAAAACTGATACAGAAATAAAATACTTCCAGGGCAAAGAACATCTGAGGAAATTTATGACCACCAAATCAGCACTCTGAAATGTTTTGAAGGACATTCTAGAAAGAAATAACAAGGACTACAACTCTATGAATGCCAACAGAAGGAATCCACCAGGCAAGACAAATAATTAGACAGAGGGAGGGAAAAAAAAGAGGGTGAGCCAACAACAGGAAAATAACATGAAAAGGGTAAACCAATACATATCAGTTTTAACCATCAATGTTAATGGTCTCAATTCACCAATCAAAAGACACAGACTGGCAGAATGGATCAAGAAACAAGATCCAACAATATGCTGCATAAAGGAAACACATTTAATTCAAAGAGAAATTCATAGACTGTAAGTCAAAGGATGGAAAACAATACTCCATGTGACAGAAACCCAGAAAAAAGCAGGGGTAGCTATTCTTTTTGCAGACAAAGTGAATTTCAAGCCAAGACTGACTGAGAGAGATAAAGAAGGTTACTACATCCTTGTAAAGGGAACAATCCAAGAGGAAGAGCCAATGATCATAAATATATATGCAACAAATACCAGTGCACCCAAATATATAAAACAAATATTAATGGGCATGAAAAATCAAATAAGCACTAATACAATTGCATTGCGGGATCTCAATACCCCACTGTCACAAAAAGACAGATCAACTAGACAAAAAATCAACAATGAAATATTAGAACTGAACCAAACTTTTGAACAAATGGGCTTAGTAGATGTTCACAGAGTGCTCTACCCCACAACATCAGAATACACATTCTTCTCAGCTGCACGTGGGACGTTCTCCAAAATAGACCACAACTAGCTCATAGAACCTGCTTAAGTAAATGAAAAGGAATTGAAATTATCCCATGCATATTATCAGACCATAGTGCAATGAAATTGGAAATCAATAGCAAAAGAAACCACAAGAACTTCCTAAACACATGGAAATTAAATAGCACCCTCCTGAAGAGCCAATGTGTCGCAGATAAAATTAAAGAAGAAATTAGATAGTTTCTACAACTGAATGATAATGACAGTACAACATACCAGAACTTATGGGACAAAATGAAAGCAGTCCTAAGAGGGAAATTTATAGCAGTAAATACCCATATCAGGAAAAAAAGAGCAAGTGCAAATAAACAACTTAATGGTGAACCACAAACTTCTAGAAAAAGAAGAGCAGGCTAAGCCAAAAGTTCGTACAAGGGAGGAAATTATAAAGATCAGAGCAGAAATTAATACATTGGAGACTAAAAAAAATTAAAAAGAATCAATGAATCAAAGAGTTGGTTCTTTGAAAGATTAAATAAAATCGACAAACCCTTATCCAACCTTACTTTAAAAAAAGGAATGAAAAGACTCAAATCCATGCAATTAGGAATGAAAGGGGTAAAATCACAATGGACCCTGCAGAAACCCAGAAGAACTTCTACAACTACTTTGAAAACTTGTATTCTAATAATATGGAAAATGCAGAAGAAATGGGCAGATTCCTAGATACATATGAGTTAACAAAGCAGAATTAAGAAGATATAAAAATCCTAAATAAAGCATTATCAATTAATGAAATTGAAGATGTAATTAAAAACCTCCCAACATAGAAAGGCCCAGGCCCTGATGGATTCACTGCTGAATTCTACAAGAAATTTAGAGAAATCCTAACCCTACTACTTCTCAAACTTTTTAATGAAATTGAAAGGGAAGCAATACTTCCAAATTCATTCCTGGAAGCAACCCTTACTCTGATACCAAAACCAGAGAAGGACCCAACCATGAAAGGGAACTACAGGCCAATCTCCCTAATGAACATAAATGCAAAAATCCTCAATAAGATACTGGCAAACAGAATGCAGCAAATCATCAAGAAGATTATATGCCATAACCAAGTGGATTCATCCCAGGGATGCAGGGATGGTTCAACATATGTAAATCAATAAATGTAATACACCTTATTAACAGAGCCAAGGGCAGAAAAAAATCATAGGATGATCTCAATATATGCAGAAAAAGCTTTTGACAAAGTTCAGCACCCATTCATGATAAAAAAAAACCCTACAGAAAACTGGAATACATTGTCTTTAGCTCAATCTGATAAAAGCCATCTATGACAAACCAACAGCCAATATTATACTAAATAGACAAAAACTGAAAGCTTTCTCTGTAAAATCAGGAACAAGACAAGGATGTCCACTGTCTCCACTCTTATTCAACATAGTCCTGGAAACTTTACCTAGAGGAATCAGACAAGATAAAGAAATAAATGGAATAAGGATAAGGAAAGGAAGAATTTAAATTATCATTATTTGCAGATGACATGATACTCTACACAGAAGGCCCCAAAAACTCTACTAAAAACTTCTAGATTTAATGATCAAATTCAGTAGCATAGCTGGATACAAAGTCAACACTCAAAAATCAATAGCCTTCCTGTACACAAATAACAAACTCACTGAAAGAGAAATTAGGGGAACAACACCTTTCACAGTAGCATCCAAAAATGAAATACGTAGGAATCAATCTAACAAAGGATGTAAAAGACCTCTACATTGAAAACTATAGTACTCTGAAAAAGGAGATTGAAGAGGATATCAGAAAATGGAAAGATATCCCTTGCTCTTGCGTCGGAAGAACTAATATAGTGAAAATGGCCATACTTCCAAAATTGTTATTGATTTAATGCAATTCTGATCAAATTTCCAAGAACATATCTCACAGAATTAGAGAAAACAATCCTAGGGCCGGTGAGATGACTCAGCGGCATAAGCACCTGCCTGGCAAGCCCGAGTTTGACTCCCGGAACCCACATACAAAAAAAGGGCTCAGCGGCATGGGCTCCTGTTGGCGTGCGAGGTCCTGAGTTTGACACACGGTAACCACACACACAAAAAAGAAAACAATCGTAAAATTCATTTGGAACCAGAAGAGACCTAGAATAGCAAAGGCAATTCTGGGCAACAAAGGCAAGGCAGGGGGCATCACAATTCCTGACTTGAAATTGTACTATAAAGCTACTGTGATAAAAACAGTGTGGTATTGGCAAAAAAACAGACCTGAAGATCAATGGAACAGATTAGAAGATGCAGAAACAACTCCAGACATACTAAGCCACCTTATCTTTGTCAAAGGCGCCAAACACATTCACTGGAAGAAAGATAGCCTCTTTAATAAATGGTGCTGGAAAAACCGGCTCTGCACATGCCGAAGAATAAAATTAGACCCATATCTTGCACCATGCACTAAACTAAATTTGAAATGGATCAAAGATCTAAATATTAAAACAGAAACATTAAATCTGCTGGAAGATAGAATAGGTAAAACGCTTGAAGAAATTGATGTAGGCAAAGACTTTATGAATAAAACCCCAATTGCACAGGAACTATCACAAGGAATCAACAACTGGGATCTCATCTTGTTAAAAAATCTTTTGCACAGCAAGAGAAACCACCAACAGAGTGAAGAGACAACCCACAGTGTGGGAAAAAAATGTTTGCCAGCTATTCCTCAGACAAAGAATTACTATCGAGAACATATAAAGAACCCCAAAAAATCAGACCTCCCAAATTTAAAGACCCAATCCAAAAATGGGCATCTGAGATGAATACACACTTCTTAGATGAAGAAATACAAGCAGCAAATAAATATATGAAAAAATGTGCAACATCACTCTCATTTGAGAGATGCAAATTAAAACAACACTGAGATTCCATCTCACCCCAGAAAGAATGGCTATTATCAAAAAATCAACCAATAACAAATGCTGGAGGGGCTGTGGGGAAAAAGGAACCCTTCTCCACTGCTGGTGGGAGTGTAGACTGATACAACGACTGTGGAAATCGGTGTGGAGATTCCCCAAAAAACTAGGGTTGGAAGTCCCATTTGACCCAGCTATTCCCCTTCTGGGTATCTTCCCAGAAGAATTAAAAACATCGTACCACAGCGATATATGTGCACCCATGTTTATAGCAGCACCATTTGTAATAGCTAGAGCTTGGAAACAACCCAAGTGCACATCAACTGAGGAATGGATAAAAAAAAATGTGGTCTTTTTATGCAATGGAGTACTACTCAGCCATAAGGAAGGATAAACTGGAGACTTCTATAGGTAAATGGATGCAACTCGAGACCATACTCATAAGTGAAATAAACTAGATGCACATGTGTAAAAATCATATTGTCTCCCTAGTGTGAGATGAAAGAATAATTAAGATCCAAAATGTACAATAGATATTGTAAAATAGTAAGAAGCTGCTCAAAAGGAAAGAGAAACTGGGATGGAGGAATGGAGAAATGAAGAAAGGGAAAAGCAATTATATATATATAAAAGATAGTTAAGGTAGCTATACTACTAATTTCTTTTAGTTCACTGAAAAGAAAGGTTTGTGCTAATAATGTTTGGATAATTGAATGCTGATATCTTGTACTCTGAGTAACTAATTTAAAGATGACAATATGCATGTCAAACACTGTTTGAAGCTCTGTATGGTGATGGAAAGCATATTAATTGTCTCTACCCTCATAGAAGTTACTATTCAATGAAGGAGAATGACAATAAGCCAAAAAGCAAACAAATAATTAAAATCATAAATTTTAATAAGCTCTCTGATGAAGAAATAGGGTGCAATAATAGGAAACAAGATGGGTGGAGTGCCTTTTGGTAGAGTGGTCTGGAGAGGCCTCTCTGAGGAGGTGATATTGAGGCTGAGAGCTGAAAGATGTGAAAGGAGAAGCTATACTCTGTATGATCTGAGTGTTTGTGCCCCACCCCATCCATAGGTTGAAACCTAAACCCCAATGTAATGGCATTAAGAAGTACAGTCTTTAGGAAGTCAGTATATCTTGAGAGTGGAACCCTCATGAATGAAATTAGTGCTCTTATAAAAGAGGCCCCAGAGAACTGCCTTAACCTTTCCCCTTCCCGTTGCCTTTGGATGCATCAGAAGCCACCATCAACAAGGAACAGGCCTTTAGCAGACATTCACTTACCAGCCTCTAGAAATTTTGTTGTCTAAGGTATTTTGTTATAACTGCCTGATTAGACTAAGATAGCCCCTCACATGGAGAGACACTCTGTCCTATAGAAGGTGGAGGGATCAAGGAGGCTGAAGGGCTGTCCAGGCATCGGGAACCACAGGTGAAGCATCCCTGAGACAAGAGACAAATTTGCTGGGGCTGAGGGATTGGGACAAAAAGAAGACAGTCAAAGCAGAGGATATCACCAGGGAGAGGAGTTAAGCTCAGAGACATATCTCAAGTCAAGATTATGTGATGCCCTGAGTTTTGAGCAAGGGAGTACAGCTATCTGCTTCATATTTCAAGCAGATTGTATGCATTGGTGTATGGGCACATAAAAGAAAGTAGAAAGGACAATTAGATGGTGTTGAATGTGAGGTAGTAGCAAGTGCTCCTAAATTGTACATCCCAGCAAGTAGCTGGAAATTCAGGAGAGCAACAGGGACTAAACAGATAAATATGGGAGTCATTGTCATGGAAAGTATTCACAAGTGCACAGCAATAGATGAGACCGCCAAGGGAGCGAGAAAGAAGAACAGAGGGGACTAATTGTAGAATTTAGGATGGAATCCATATATATTTTATTTCTGCTTAAAAAAAAAGTACTTTTAATTAAACGAGTAAAAATAATTATGCAAGGAATATGCCTTATTAGAGGAGATTCAGAAAGTAGATAAAAGAAAAAAGTTACAAGAATCTGACTGCCTAAATCAACCATTTTGTCATTTTGAAGAATTTCTTCCTGCCAGGCTTTTCGTATACATGTTTTGACTAACGTGCATAATACTCTTACATACGACTTCCTCAATGTTTCAGAATAGCCTACACTTTGGAAGTGGGAGAAGAGGCCCCAGCAAAACCAACAGAAGTAATTAGCAAAGACTAATATAAGGGAATAAGTGGCTGTTATTGGTGACCTTTGAGAGAAAATAGCAACCTGAGTGTAGATGACTAGTTTTTACTTGGGTGATAAAAGGAAGTATGAAATCTTGAAGTGGTGGTTGTCTCTAGGGAGAGTTTTTATCATGAGATATATCTGAGTGTGTGTTGCTTATAGACAGAAGGAAGCAGGGGAGGGAGAAATTGAAAATATTGACAGTATAATTAATGTAGGACAGTTTTTACAGAAGTAAGAGAGATGGGGATCAAATGCTGGGAGTGAGATCAATATTTTTCCCTGACACAGGAGAGAAGTGACTGGGTAAAGAAGGCAGTTGAGGTAGCTCATTCTATGTTAAGATGATCTCAGGGTCTCAGTCAAGCAGATGATGTCATGATCATTTTATTACAGGCAGCTAAGTTAGATAAAAATTAATATACAGCCAGAGAGGGACTGGGCTCTCCAGGAAGTCAGTGAAAAATAAAGACATCAGAATTGTGGCTGGAGGTGCATGTGAAGAAGGCCAGGCCTCAAGATACAGATGCAACGGCCAGGCCTACATGCCTCCCTAAGGTATAAACAGTAACTTGAAATTATTCTGTAATTAATGCCACCCGGTCCAGGAAGCCCAGATAGGCATCAGCCACCCAGGTGGGTGACCAGAGCATCATCTGGACCCATCCTTTCCCAAAAATGTCTTTGTTCTTTTCATGTACTCTTGCTACAATGACTCATTTCCCTATTGGATCAATAAGCAGCTATACTTGTAATCCTATAGGTTGATTGTAGTTTGACACACATCGTACTCACACTATGACTTTGTTGTATAAATTATACGTGACAACCCATTCATTGGCAACCTATTCAGGACCCCTCCTGTCTCTCAGGAGCTGTCTCACAAAAACCTCTCCTACTCTTAACATCCATTCTTCCCTAACTCATTCTTTGATTTCAGGGACATAGACTTTACACATCTGACATCTAGCAGGTTGGGAGTTATATTTCTCCTATATGAATTTCTTGAAAGAGGGAGAGAAAAACAGGTCAGAACTTTGGAAAGTAAATAATGTTTAGATTGGTTAAGACAGAAAGTCGGCAAGATTGCAGAGCACACCAGTGGATAAATAGATTTTGAATTAGAATCAGAAGAACCTCCAATATCATCTGGTTCAGTTTCTCATTTACACATGGGAGTTTGAGAGTAAGAGGGGGTGCACAGGTCACCTAGCTAGAGCTAGGTCTTTCTAAAGCTCTGCCCAGCCCAAGAAAGCAAGTGTAAAGTTGTCTTTCTGATCTATCCAGTGAGTGGGACTTCCCCTGTGTAGCCAAGGCAGAACAGGGCAAAACCCAGCAATGATTTTATTGGAAGTGTCAGCACTCTCCAAAACCTCCATGTTGGCTGTTCTCTCTTTCTCTCTCCCCCTCTCTCTCTCCTCTCTCTGAGTCAACTTAATAGACAGCCCCTTATCTATGATATTCGAAAGTCAAATACAGTCTTTCAAAAAAAAAAAAAAGGGTTGGAAGGCTTTTACCTTAATCAGCTAGACAATACTCATCAAAAGAGCTTCCTTCCTTTCAATCAGAATGAAGTGGAGGCTTAGCAAAAAATCAGAAACTACCTAGGATGACCAGTATTAGGGACATGGTTAAATAAATGGTGATCCATCAACTGCACTCAATGTGCAGTCATTAAAATAACTACAAAGACTGTAGATAAAAAGAACATTCTTATGATATAATGGTAAGAGGAAACAAATTCAAAGTTTGTATAGTGTAATTGCAAAAAAAAAATATATATATATACATATATATATATATATATGTAATTTATGCTCATTGACATTAACATTCAGAAAGGGAAAACTGGATGGAATTATAGATGTTATGATTTTTAAATGTTTATTGTTGCTATATCATATATTCAAATAAACATTTGAATAAGTAAATATTGTGTCTTCTAGAGAAGAAACTCTTATTTTCATAGTTTCTGGAAGCAAATGTTTTCTATTGTTAAATAAACTTAAGTGGAAGCAGAGGGGATTCTAGTCCTTTGAAATGCTCAACTTCAGCACAAAAGCCAAGACATTCACCTAAGTCTCCTGGCTGTCACAGGCACGTTTTCTTGGGTACCTCTCCTTTAGCAGCATCCCTATTTTCTTCCTTTCCCTCCTCCAGGATTAGAAACAGATGATAGGAGCTGTTAGATCTAGAAGGGCAGACAAGGAACAGAAGAGATTCTGATATTAGGCTCCCAGGTATTAGGCTAGCACTTGTTTCACTTATTTTCTTTTAAAAAACCTTTTTTTTAAAGCTGGGCTTGGTGGTACACACCTGTAATCTTAGCCTTCTACAAGGCTGAGGCAGGAGGATCACAAGTTCGAGCTCAGCCTGGGAAAAAGCGAGACCCTGTCTCAAAGTAAAAATTGAATAAAGGGCTGGGGATGTAGCTCAGTGAGAAGGCCCTGGATTCATTCCCCAGTCCTGTCACCAAGCTGGGTCTGAGGGTCCCCAAGGCTGAAAAAAGGAATTTAACCCACCCTTTTAAAATAAGTTTGCAGGTTCACTGACTCCTGTCCCAGAAAAGAATTTTTTGGATGCATTAGTAAAAGAGACATGAGAAGGATTTATTAGAGGAAGGTATAGGATGCACTCAGCGGAGTGCAGGTGCTCGGAGAAATGAGGCACACTATAAACCAGACGAGGGCACAGGTAAAGGCTGTCTTCAAGATGTGTATTCTCACTGTCTGCTGGGCTACAGTGCAAGCCATCTATGTGGGTTTGAAGTGGGGATCTGTGTTTGAAGTTAAGATATGCTGTCTCAAATGCAGCTGCTTTCTGGGCATTTCTGGGAGGAAAGGGCAATTTGCAGGTGAAAAGGGTCCAGTGCCCCGGAATTTACAGGTCAGTGTAAAGGACCTTTTGAATGTAATCCTAAGGATGGAGGGAGGGGGAGGGTCACAGGTTAGGGTGGCCTCTAGAAAGAGGGGAAGAGCTTGTCTTGAAGCTGTAGTTTTTCTTCAAGTAAAATCTTGATTTCCTTACCTCCTTTCTACTTAGTTTTATTTCTTCTATCCTACCTCAGTACCCCCTCAATAGATTTCTTTTAAGCAACTATAGTCCATGAACAGAAAAAAACAAGGGGCACTATTCGTATTTGTAATCCCATTAGTGAACGCAATAGTTTTCATGTATCTATTTTGGTATTTTTACCTGGAAAGACTGTTTTTATAGAGTTGCATTGAAAATGTATGATTTTGTGTTCTATTTTTGTCTCAACATTATTGTGTTTAGGCTTTTCTATGTTTATTACAATCCTTAGAATTAAGATTTTTATTGCCTACATAATATTCCATCTAATTTATGTGCCTTATCCACTTAGCTACACTGATTATATTGGATATTCAGCTACCACTGGGGGTTTATTTTCAAGATTATGCAAAACAACATTGTAAAGTATATTTGTACATATGGTTTTGTCCTTATTTTGGATGATGACCTCAATGACAAATTTCTAGTGGAGGTCATGTATAGCTTATGATTTCTGATATATATTGCCAAATCCCCCTTCAAAAGAGTTGTCCTAATTCATCCTGCTACTGTAACTGTATGAAGCTATCTTTCTATTTTCTCTCTCCCACCCAAAACAACATGGGCTTGATATTTTTTGCTACCATTAATAAGTATAAAGTGGTACCTTATTAGTGTTCTTTAGTATCAGCATGGTTGAATGTATTAAATCACATCTAAAAAACAGAAGAAATCTTAGATCTGGGATTAACTGGTGGCTTCCAATAACTAATTCAGTGCTTTTTAATAAAAACTATTATTTTTGTGTGGGAGAGTGTGAGGCATCTGTTTCATGCCTTTTCCAGCTGCCTAATGATGTGCCTTATTGCTGGAAAGCAGAGGAAGGAAAAGGAGGTAACTAGAAGTGCAGTCAGGACAAAGGGCATGGTAGTGTACATCTGTAATCCCAGCACTCAGTAGGCTGAGTCAGGAGGAGTTTGAGGCCATCCTGGGCTACATAGTGAGTTCAAGAACAGCCTGAACTACATAGTGATCTGCTGTCTCAAAATAAAACAAAAAAGAGGTCAGGTTACCCCTGCAATATGTTGTTCTTCCACACTGTGTAAGAGATCCCAGAATGGCCAAGCTAGTCAATGAAGGCCTGAGTGAAAAGAGAAGCTGGGGCGTACTGTTGGAGAATAGAGAAAACCATCACTGAAACACCGCTGGCTTGCTTTTGCTTTCTGTACCTCTACTGGTTTTTGGGCATACATAAAACTCAAAGGTGTACACAAAACTCAAAGCACTTAATAGAAAATCAGTTATACAATACTGTATGTGAAATGCTAGAAAAATTGGCAGAATTCTTCACAATCCTCCCCAATGTGTTCCTGAAGTTTCCCAGTGAGCCTGTTCTTGGGGATTGTATTTACTTGTACTTTGTTGCCAGGCATGAATCAAGGTGTTGGATTTCAACCAGATGTCCTGGGCTGGGCTCTGGAAGATAGAGTAGCAAAGAGAAACATGTGTTTTCCTTTACTCAAACCTTCTCAAGCCATCACCAGCTGCTTTCAGTCTCATGGGTGGATCTCTCCACTTGTCAGATTTCCTAGCTCCCGAGGCTTTGGAAAAGCCACCCTTGATTTCTTTAATCCATTTTGGGCATTGCTAATTCTCTTTATAGTGTCAAATTACTCTTCTAGCAGTTTTGTTAGGCCAACTCCTAGGCTGCCTTCCTAAACCTGGGCCTCAAGGGTTATGGAGCTTGCTGACCTAAAAGCTGTCTGATTCCAGCAGTTCTTTTTCATGTCAAGGAAAATTGTGAAAGACTGAATGGGCGACAGGATTACTGGATGTTCTCACTTGTGCACTATTCAGGGTTATCTGTGTTTTTCATTGGCTTTGAACTACCTAACAATTTATAGGTTGCAGAAAACTGAGAATAATGCAAAATACTCTTATCCATAAGAATGCAAAAGAATTCTGTCTGGTGCAGTACAGTTGGTTACTGTCCCATGAGTATTGACCAGTTTTGCATATATTTGAAAATTCATTTTAGTATTCTTAATTACCTATGGGAGTATAGTTTTTGAGCCAGACATGGTGGTACATGCCTATAATCCCAGCACTTGGGAGGGTGAGGCAGGAGGATTGCTGTAAAACAGAAGCCAGCCTGGGCTACTTAGTCAGTTTGAACCCAGCCTGAATTACAAAGTGAGACCCTGTCTCCAAAAAAAAAGTATGTTTGCTTTGAACTGATTGTAACATCTTATTGTTCCTCTCATTAACTAATGGGTTAAATTTTTCCACATGTGTTTCTTTTATGTTTGCATGACAGACATGAATTTACCTTTAAAAATTTACTCTTTAACACTAGCTTACCTTTTGTAGGGGCTTCTAGGCCCAAGTGGGCCTCTCCTTTGGCAGTTTTTTCTGAAGTGGAAGCATTTGGCTCTGTCCACCATGATATTTTCAGTTTAACTAGTTTATTTTTTAAGAATTCAAAATGACAACTATATTAGCTATAACTTCAACTAATGCTTCTTCCAGTTAGATCTTCTCAGAATTTTGTTCTCCAGCTTCCCCAAAGGCATTTTTGGAAGCAATGATCGTCTTTGACAGCACTATCTTGGCCCCATCAGAATCCATGGAAAAAAGCTCTCTGACTTGTCCAGAGTAGGTCATCCGCATTTCAGGTTGGGGTTTCTCATTAGACAAGTGGTAGTTTGCCAGTGAGTTCTGACCTTTCCAAAACTGCAGTTTTATGCAGAAACGATTTGTTCTAGAAACTTTTTATTTCTCCCTCGAATTTCAAAAATTTAAGAATACATTTAGGAGGCAGCTTGGCAGCACTTTCTTTGAAAATAAGTTTTTCTCATTAAAGAATCATGGTGAATTGCAGAGTCTTTTGGTGGTGGGATTCTGAGAGTCAAGATAAAAGGAGGATTTGTATGCAACCAGTCGAAGGTAGGAATAAGACTGGGTAAATGGAGGAAAACTTCAAAACGAAGGACAAACCGGGAAAATATTAGGATTTGGTGGGGAATGGAACTAGGTGTCAGGAGCTAGGCTGATGATTTCTAGTCAATTTCTTGTGTCATACTTTTGGCTTAGCAGAAATGAAACAAAAGTAATTTATGTGTTTTGAAAATGCTTTAAGATTGCCAGGTGTGGATATACAGCTAGTGTAGGGAGGTGGGTGGTAAAAGAAGGGAGAGAAACTGTTTCTATTCCAGCTCACTCATTAATTTAAGAGCATGATTGTTAGCCATTTGGAGCTTCAGTTTGTTCTTTTGAAAAATAGGTTGGTTTAGGTGGCCTACAAAGGGTCTTGAGTCAGCTAGAGAAGCTGAGAAAAGAAAAAGAGTATGCATTTGGAGCTCTAGGGGTTAAACAAAGCTGAATTCTATGACTCCTGGCCTTCCAGGACAAAGGCCTGTGGGCCCAAGGGCCCAAGGTCTCTTGTGTAGCAGTGACACTTAAGTTACATAGCCTGTCTGGCTTCCCAGATCCTTCTCTCTCAGCAGCCAGTCTCCTTTCCCAAGCAATTTGGCACATTCCTAAGAGCAGCTTCTTTCCCTCAGGCATGGATTTAGTGTCTCAACTCCCACTTCTATGGATCCTGTTTTCTGTTGCTAGGTAAAGCTTAGCTTTAAGTTTACTTGCAGAGGAGTCACTTTGTGGACGCTTACTCTGCAGTGGTCATTGCTGTAAAATACATTTCAGCCAAGCAAAGCCTTTATTCTCAGTGTCCATTAGATATAACTTCTCATAGGAAAGCCAAAGTCCCTAAGTTGATTGAGCTGAACTTTATGAAAAGAAGAACTGCTATAGGTCTACGGCATGCTAGAATTTGCCTGTTGCATATTCATTAACCCCAGGGCATCAAGGTAAATTTTTTAAATGGAGCATTAAAATGGCCATATAAGCCGGGCATGGTGGCACACCTCTGTAATCCCAGCACTCGGGAGGCTGAGGCAGGAGGATTGTTGCAAGTTCAAGACCAGCCTGGGCTACAAAGTGAGCTCCACACCAGCCTAAACTGCATAGCGAGACCCTGTCTCAAAAAGACAAAAACAAAACAAAACAAAACAAAAACCCTAAAATGGGCATACAATGCCCACATTTATTTTTTAGGAGTATTTCTATTAATGAATTATTTTTTTTTTAATTTTATGAGTTTTATTATATCGTACAATGTGTATTTAACAGGAAAATAAAATACTAAATTTTTAATATGCAATGAGTGTTTAGAATAAACATCAACATTTTCAACATCAACTGTTTATTTGCTTACAAAGTCTAAAAAATAACAACAGAAATAAATTTCTATGTGGACTACAATGAAAATACAAATAAAACTTTATCACAGAAATAATCTTTACTTGAATTATCACACCTAAGGCAGTCCTCAGACATGAAAACATTTTCCATACACAAGTATCACTTACACTGACAGCACATATGCTTTGCTTTCCTGTCTTCTTTGGCAGGTCATACTGGTCACTTCTCTTGTCTTTTTGTTTTTTCAGGAGGTTCCTATTATATTACACAATGTGCACTTAGCAGAAAAATAAAATATCAATAAAATAAAACATCAAATATGTACTGAGTGTTTAGAATAAACATCAACATTTTCTACATCATCTGTTTGTTTGCTTACTAAATCTAAAAAAATAACAACAGGCAGGGCATGGTGGCACATGCCTGTAATCCCAGCACTTGGGAGGCTGAGGCAGGAGGAGTCCATGAGTTCAAGGACAGCCTGGGCTACATAGTGAGTTCAAGGCCTTCCTGAACTGCATGGCAAGACCCTATCTCAAAAACTAAAAACAAAGAAAAAAAAACACAGAAATAAATTCCTATCTGAACTACAATGAAAACACAAAACTCTACCACAAAAATAATCTTTACTTCAATTATCACACCTAAGGCTGTTTTCACACATGAAAACAGCATGTTCCATACACAAGTACTGCTTACACTAATAGCACACGTATTTTGCTTTCCTATATTTTTTGGTAGGACATACTTGACATCTTGCTGGGCTTCCTGTTTTCTTTTTGTTTTCTTTTTTTGTGGGTACCGGGGTCGACCTCAGGACCTCGCATGCCAGCAGGCACTGGTGCCACTGAGAGATATCACCGGCCCTTTTTCCGTATGTGGGTTCTGGGAGTTGAACTCGGGCCCTCGCGCTTGCCAGGCAAGCGCTTACGCCGCTGAGCCATCTCGCCGGCCCTTTCTTTTTCTTTTCGAGACAGGGTTTCACTATGTAGTTTAAGCTGGCTTTGAGCTAACTTTGTAGTCCAAGCTGGCCTTGAACTCATAGCAATCCTCCTGCCTCAGCCTTCTGAGTGCTGGGATTACAGGCGTGCACCATGCTGGGGTCTTCCTGTTTTCTTAGGAGGTTCTTGTGATGTTTCACTTGTCTGTTCAGTGATGTGCTCCAGAATTCTTTTGTGGAGCTCTTTGGGCAGATACAAGCTGTTCTTCCTCTGTTGTAATTGATCATTTATCAATTCCAGTCCCAATCCTCTAAGAAATTCTCTGTGATATTCTGCACTTGTTATTTTCTTTGTAAATTATGAAAATAATTTACATGCCTGACATGTTTAGGATCATGTAAAACACAACTATTTGCCAATGCTTTGTGTTTCAAGTGACATCATAGTTGCTGCATAACTCATTAAGAACATCTACTCTGCCTTTCATTTTGGTGTAAAATGTGACCATTTCTGGCTTCATTTGTGTTGAGGATTCACTGTCAATCTTTCTTTTTTTTTTTTTTTTTTTTTTGGTTTTCTTGAGATAGGGTCTCACTATGTAGTCCAGGCTAGCCTTGAAACTACTATGTAGCACAGGCTGACCTTGAACTCACAGGATCCTCCTGCCTCAGCCTCCTCAGTGCTGGGATTACAAGCATGCACCACCATGCCTGACTTCACTATAAATCTTATCATCATGGTGTAACATTGACAGTATCAATACTACTTTGTTTTTCTTCACCACATGCAAAGCCAATGTTAGGTCTTCTGAAATCCAAAGACCCTACTATACATTTCTCTGTTGTAAACTTGCAACATTTTCTTGAGAATCTCTACTTCCTTCTTACAAATAGTTCCTGTGCTGGCCAACTGGTGTTATCAAATGTAACATCAACGGTTATCTAGTGAACCATTTGTCAAATGTGAAATTTTGGTTACTATTTGAAATGGGTACAGGCTAGGGGTATAGCTCAGCAGCACGAGTGCCTACCTGGCAAGCAGAAGGTCCTAAGTTTGATTCCTGGTACCAAAAAATAAATAAATAAAAAGAAAAGAAATAGGTACAAATCTGTTCACAAAGTCATATGGTTATTACTACATAAATAAAGACCTGGTGGCCGAGTTTCAGGATAAATTTCTAAATTCAAGGTGTAAAATAACTTTGCATCTATGAAGACATATATTTTGATACCATATTTAGAAGGTTTATTTGGCATATATTGTGGAAAGCTACAAACATGAAATGTTGCAAGTTGTTTATCAATTGACATGTATTCAGATGGTGTATAAATTGCTTGACAGTTTGAAACAAAGCTTTCAAAAAATGAGCAAATAGCAGCCAAATTGTCAGATTTTTTTCTTTCTTGGCAGGTCTTTTTGTCATCAAAATGTAGGCAATTTTGAAGGAAACCAAATTTCTTGAGTGTCATTGTTGTTCTAAAAATCTCAATGCTGGGCCGGTGAGATAGCTCAGCGGCATAAGCGCCTGCCTGGCAAGCACAAGGTCCTGAGTTCGACTTCCGATACCCACATACGATAAAAGGGCCGGTGATATCACTCAGTGGCACGGGTGCCTGGTGGCGCGCGAGGGCCTGAGGTCGACACCCGGTACACACAAAAAATAAAAAAATAATAAAAAATAAATAAAAATCTCAATGCCACATCTGTCACTTCTCCATAAACCCTTTAGATTCTGATTAGAATGATAAAGTCCTGCTATGAAGGCTTTTAGTTCAGATACTGAGGTGTCATGATAAATATATTTTTGAGTATTAGTATTGGTGCTTGCAGAACATTTTACTTATATTTCATTATTAGTGTATTTCACAACATCTTGTGGTATATCGTCTATTACAAACAATTTCCAACATTGAATTGCAGTGTTGACATTCCATCCAATAAGTTTTACCCCTGGCAAGAACCTGATAACATTTTTTTTTTGTGGGTATCAGGAGTCGAACTCAGGACCTCACGTTTGCCAGGCAGGTGCTTATGCCACTGAGCTATCTCACCGGCCCTGATAACATTTTCTGACCTAGTTCTAACTTTGGATTTTTTAGGTATACATAACCACTTTATAGTATTTTGACTACTCAAATATTTATTTACATTACTGTTTTCTTCCTCATCTGAATCAAGGTCTTCATTCTGTACTTCTCTGTCATATCTTGCTTTCTCTCACTGTTGCAACTTCTTTGGCTTACATGATCCAAGTCATCAGTGGTAACCAAGTCACCTGATGACTCTATTTCAACCTCCTCCCAAAGTTGTAAAAGTGGATTTTCATGTGACATTGTAGTGAATTGGGCTAATTCTACAAGAAAAATCAAAAGAAAACATTTAATAAATTATAAATACACAAAAAGGTAATAGCATCTAAGGTGGGTAAAACTCACCTGTTGATACTTTGACACATGTACATATGCCTTGCCATTTATCTACCAAGAAGGGAACACGAAGATTGCTTCCTGTATTCCCCAAGCACAGCTACTGAGACTCACAGCCAGGTACCATTACACTAAAGTAAATATTTTCATTAGAAAAGTATGCTACGGGCATCTGCTACGCAATTTGAGGAACCAGGGTTGACACCATTCACAGGAGTTCTATGGTTATGAATGCCTATAGCTGGTACTCAAAATTTATTTGAAATGTGGATGGATGAGTGAATAAAGTAACAAATAGACAAATGAAAGAATCAGTACAAGGACCTCTGGGAATTTCTTGCCAACACTATTCTTTTTTTCTCTTGGTACTGCATTTGGAATCCAGTGTCTGATGCATGCTAAGCAAGTTCTTCATCAGTGAGCTGCATCCCTATCCCTTACCAAGACTATTCTTTTGTGGTAGCAATTTACATACACCCCTCTGCCACCAGCACTCTTTCTTCTTTACTTTATCTAATGCCTTTATTTTCTGGGCCTCTATTTTCTGCTGCTTGAATTTTCTTATTAAGTTTCATGATTTTTGAGCTTGAATTTGGCTTGTCTGCAGTCTGATGAGCTGTAAAATCAGATTGGGATGAGAAAAAGATACTACTATAGAGAAATTTAACTCCCAACCTGCTAGATGTCAAATGTTCTGAGTTCATGCCCACCAAAATTGAACAATGAATTCTAAAGAACAATGGAGGTTAAGAGTGGAAAGGATTTATTGAGAAGTAGCTCCTGAGAGACAGGAGGGGTGCCCAAAGTGGGTTCCTACTGAGGCCTTTTGTCAGGGCTAATTTATTCAGCCAAGCCACAATGTGGGTACTGTTAGGGTAAACTGAGGCACAACTGGAGCCTCCAAGTCAGGTGAAGTTGAAGCAATAAGCAAAGTTTATTCCAGCCTGTGTGCAGGCAGGCTAAGGGCGATAAGACCATTGACCCTGAGGGACAGGCAGGGGAAGGTTGTATAGGGGTGTTTGGGTAGGGGAGGGGTATGGCAGAGAGGAGTGGGACCTTTTTAGTCTGGATCTGGGGAGTTGGGAGTCTTGGTGACATCCATATCTTGCAGGTGTGGCTGCATAGGGCAGTTGATTGTTCATATCCTTCGGCAAGCTCTAGCTCCCTGTTGTCTCTGTGTCTTGGCAGCTGAGGTCAGTGGCTCTGCTCAGGGAGGTTTTTCTTCTCTGTCCAGGTGGGGGTCTGACAGGGCAACAACATGGGCAAGATTACAATCAATTTATAGGATTAGAAGTATTGCCAAAAAAATAGAAGTATGGCCACTGAGGTAATATTGATCTAATAGGGAAGCAAGTCATGTAGCAAGGGTAGATGGAAAGAACAAAGATATTTTGGGGAAGGGATGGGTCCAGATGTTCTGGTCATCCACCTGGGTGACTGGGTCCAGATGTTCTGGTCACCTACCTGGGTCACTGATGTCTATTTGGACTTTACTGGACCAGGTGATACCAGTCACATTACAATCTCAAGTTATTGTTTATCCCCCAGTGAAGTATATAGAACTGGTCATTACATCTTTATCTTGAGACCTGGCCGTGTGCACTGCCAGCCACGGTTAGGATGTGTTCTTATCTTCTGCACTGAATCCCTTGAGGGCCTAGCCCTGTCACTCTCTATTAAATTCTACCTTAGTTGCCTATAATACTATCACCTAAGAGATTTCTGCTTAAACATTAGAGAAAACTCCTTATGCCTTGGGTTTCCATCACAATGTAATGGAAAACATAGGGACTTTGCAATCAGGACAGATGTATTTAAATCAGCACTACCATTTACTAGCTGGGGGATGTCAGGCACATTAACTCACTTTTCTTTAAGCTTGTCTTTAAAAACAAAATACAGGAAAATGAGCAGTTTACCTTTAAGGTTGTTCCTGAAAATCAAGCAAGATCAACATGTAATTTCACCAAACATAGTGCCTGGAACATAGAAGGTGCCCAATATAAGGTAGATTCCCTTAATATCTTACATTTGTGTGACACTTTATATTGTGCAAGTCTTCCCACACCTTCCCTTATCTAATTCCCTATCTATCATCTATCTATCAAGAAATTGATGCCCTGAAACTCAAGTTCAACTTCAAAAGTTAGCTTCAGGTACCAACTGTTCACCTTGGACCTTGACTTCCACAATTTCCACCTATCCAAGGGCCAGACTGTCAGCCTGCAGAGTTCTTTCCTGGGCTTTTACTCAGCAAGTGCTAAGCAGCTAGGAAGGGTGCTTAAATTCTAACAATAGGCTATCTATTTAGCATTTCTTAGCCTGGGGCTGTTAGTTTTCTCAGTATTTTTAAGGCAAGCCTTAGAATTGGAAGAATTTGCATCTTTTGTTCATATTTTGAAGATCCCGAACCTGGTAGGACAGAGCACTTCCCAACTGTAAGGAGTGCACCTGTGAGTATGGCCCAGCTTGAAGGTGTAGTGGGAAGAGGGACAAGGTCACCTAAGGACACATTTCTGTGATACTGCATTTGCGGAAAACAAAGTTATTTTAAAAACATGGTGTTCTAACTGCACATTGTATTAAGTCTTTGCTTTGCCTAGCAGTGTATCCCCAGCTCTTAGTGCTGTGCCTGGTACATACCGGAACACTTGTTGAATGAATGTGATACTGAAAACACCCAAAGCCAACAATAATAATCTGACTGGGAAGATCTGGGGTGAATCTGGGATAGTTATTACAACCCCAAATTCTTCCAAGTCCTTTTCATAGAACTAAGATGGGGCCCTGGAGAGTGGTTGACTCCCTAGGACTCAGATCCTTGGTATGTGTTCCTTCTACTCATGACCAGGAAGTGCAGACTGTGGGCACAATCAATGCACTTTTTAGCCAGATCAAGGGGGTAAATACAAGCAGGACATATAAACATGACAGTTTTAGTAAGAAAAGGAACCCCAGACTAAGACTGTGTGACCTTTGCATAAGTCATTTTACTTCCCCTGAGCTTCGGTTTCTTCCCCTGTTAAATGATGTCAAATGGCCACTCTACTGACACGTAGCTGTTTGGATGATGTGAGAACCTGTAAAACACTGCCAAATATTCTCTTCAAGTCCTACTCTACCCACAACTAAATCTCTGATCTCACTGTGGGCCTGGTGTGACATGCACTGTGGCTCTGCATAATATGTAGCATGTATTTTGGGGCTACTTCGTGGCCCAAATGACAGGGTTGACAGACATTGCAGGGGACACAGATGCAAACAACATTCTGCCAGCAACAAGGTTTTCTATTTTTGAATGAAAAATTCCTCTCATGAAGTGACAGCCTCCCCATATGCTCAGCCATCCATGAGTAGCCAAAGACTTTATTGCAAAATGAATATTCCATATTATGCCATCTTGCCCTTACAGCAAGAAGAATTTCTATCTCCTTATCATTACTTCATGGACTTCTGCAAACATTTCTATGCCAGTCATGGCTGTAGTCATTTTCTACAGCAAGTAAGAGGTTTGCTGTTCTTCCCCTTTGTCAGTGTGTGTTTTAAAAACATTTTCTAAATATCCTGGCAGCCTTGCTTATATAAATGTGCTCAGCATTTTATTTTACTTAGCTTTACACCTAGAGTGGCTGTCTTCTCTCTGTCAAACCTAAGCTCTTTCTGCCTTCAAAACCCTGTTTAAAATTCATCTATGCAGTCTTTAATCCATTAACAAAGATCTGGTAAGCCCCAGGTTGACGTAGGCCCTGTAGGGGCTAAGACAGGGTCCTGTCCTTCAAGGAGAATTGGTGATAAGCTAGGGAAATGAGACCCTTGCACTGAATGGGGGAAGAATTAGCAATCATGAGGGGCATGCTCAGAGTGCCAGATAAATTGTGCCCGCAGTGTTCTGGAAGAGAGCTCCTCAGGCAGGCAGCATCAGGAGGGGGAATTTGAGCTAGGCCTTTCAGAATGCTTCAGGAGATGGAAATGCTAAGTCTCCTGATTTGATCGTTACACCATATATAAAATTATCACCGTGTACCCCCAAAATATATAATTAAAATAATAGTAATCACTTAAAATATAAAAATATATTTAAAAGAGAAGACTGTGCTGATTTCAAATAGGAAAGGAGGAGGAGAAAGGAAAGGGGCAAAAAAAAAAAAAAAAGGAAATTGGAAAGGGAAGGGGAGTAATGGCAGCAAAAGGCAAAGAGGCAGGAATGTAGTCATGTGTTCCTGAGCAGTGAGAACCCCAGTTGTGCAAAGGCAGCCATTTGCAGAGACCCAGCAGCAGCACAGTTGGAAAGGCAAATCAGGGCTGACTGGAAGACTTTGGATGTCAAGCTAAGAAGTAGGCTACTGTTCTATGGTCAATGGGAAGTCATTAGGGATTACGGTACAGGAGCATGACTTGATAGGACCCAGATTTAAGCACATTCATCTAGTCATAGTATGCACAGTGATCTTGGAGTCAGGGTAAAGGGGTGGTGGTGGTGGCAGCCAGGCAGGAGGGAGAAAAATCTCTTGATTTGCAGCTAGTTTATTCCTCTGCCACTCCAGGACTCACATTTTCTGGGTGTCTGGTTCTACGATGCTGCACTTAAGGTCTATCTGTTAGTAGCTTGAAGGTAAGTTTGTGGACATGGCATGGGATTTTTGAGCCTATCAGATCATATATAAATGCATCCTCTACAACTTAGTTGCTATGTGAATTTGGGCCAGTCATTTAACCTCTCTGAGCCTCAGTTTCCTCATAGGTAAAACATGGATAACATTAAACTCACACAGAAGTTAATGAGAAAGACTGGCACATAGGAGATAAATATTCAGCCAACATCCTTTCTCTCTTTCCCCTCTCTATGAGTTATCTGTGTGACTCAAGTATCTCTTTCTCTGGGGGAGTTGCAATGTAAAATCAGGCATTGTCCTTTCCTGATTTATTATTCCAGAAGAAAGTCCTTGCCCATTCAGTAACACATCTGACCACTTCTCTTTTCTACATCGTCTTACTCAAGGAGAAGAATCTATTAATTCCATCAGTAAACATTATTGAAAGGCTATTATGTGTCAGGTATTGCTCTTGGTCTAAGAAATAAAGCAGTAAACAAAAACAGACAAAAATCTCTGCCCTCAGCTGGCACGCCTGTAATCCCAGCTACTCAGGAAGCTGAGGCAGGAAGATCAAACATTTGAGGCCAGCCTGGGCAAAATGGCAAGACTCTGTGTCAAAATAAAATAAAGAGGGCTGAGGATGTAGCTCATAGGTAGAGCATGCTCAGGGGTATAGATTCAATCAACAGCGCAGGAAAAAAAATTTCCTTTCATGGAACTGATATTCTACTTGTGCCACAAGAGCAGTCTCACAATAAACAAACAAATATGTAAGACATCAAATGGCAATAAGTGATAAGAAAGCACAACAAAGTGAAGGGACAGAAAGCAATGGGAAATTGGTAAAATTTTTTTATTAGGTGACAGCTAAGAAGAAACCTAGAGGAAATAAGAAAGAAGCTACATGGCTGTCTGGGAGAATAGTATTCTAGGAAAGAGAAAAGTAAAAACACCCTATAGGTTCAAGGAATAACCAAGAGACTAGTGTGTCTGGAACAGAGTAAACAAGGAGAATGGCAATGGGAGAAGAGCCCAGGGAGGTGGGTAGCAATCAGACAGGGCAAGGTAAGGACTCCTGGAGAGATGGAGAGCCACTTGAGGATAAGAAGCAAAGGAGGAACAGGCCAACTTCACATTTTAAGGGAATGCTTCTGACCACCAGGTAAGGAATAGGCTTCAATGTGTCAAGGACAAAAGCATGGAGACCTGGTAAAGGGCATCAGAAATCCAGTAGTCACCCAGGTGAGAGGGCATGGGGACTTGGACTAGGGTTTTCTCTGGACAGGATCTGAGGAGGTTCCCAAAGTAGAGGTAGATAACCTAAATGCATTTTATCTGTAGAATTAAGTTGCAGGCTCACTGACAGGTCATGGAAAAAGAATTTTCAGGACTTGTCAGTAAGAGGCATGGGAAGGATTTACTGTATTAGGCAGAAATTTAAAAGTACACACTCAAGAGTGGAGGGCAGACATTCAGAGAAAGGAGATGTTTTATAATCTGGAATTTGGTATATTTATGAGGTCTTGGGGTATCTTCAAGATGTCTGATCTAGGATGTGTACTCCTACTTTCAGTCAGGGTACCCATCTGTGGTAGAATGTAAACTATTCACATGTGTTTGAAGTTGAGATATGGTGCCCACTAATATTGCTGCTTCCTTAAGGATGGAGGTCTATACAAAGAAGCACAATTTACAGACTTGTCTCTAAGACCCTTAGGACATTTTGGTTGTTTTGTTTTATCTTGTTGAGACAGGGTCTCACTATACAGCTCAGGCTAGCCTTGAACTCACTATGTAGCCCAGGCTAGTCTGGAAGTCATGGTAATCCTCCTGCCTCAGCCTCCCAAGTGCTGGGGTTGCAGGCATGTGCCACCATACCTGACTTAGCTGCAGTTTTTCTTAAAAGTACAATTTAAAAATTCTTATTTTCCTTCTCTTATTTCTACCTATCTTTACTTCTCTATCCTACCTCTGGGAGGTGTGACAAGGAGGTGAAGAGGTTTGAGGTTCTAGGTATACTTTAAAGACAACTAACGGCATTCACTACAGATTGGGTGTGAGGTGTTTGAGAAATCTTTTTCAAGGATAACCTGAAAGTTTTGGCCTGAGTGATGGGGAGACAGAGTTGTCATTTGTGGAGATGCAGAAGACCCAGGGCTAAACAAATTTTGGAGGGAAGAGCTTTGGTTTTCACTATGTTGAGTTTGAGATGTCCATTAGACAGCTGAGTGAAAATGGAGAGGAAGTTGGATATATGCCTCAGACAGTCAAGGGAGTGTGATAAGAACATACAGGTCCCATCACAATTTTAAGATTGAAAAAAGTGCCACTACTGAAGCAGCTCTGCCCTGAATGCACAGTGCCCCCCCCACCCAAGCCAAGAGTGTGACCATCCATGAACTTCAAGCCAGTTCTGCGTTTTGCTTCCCCTTGGCATGGGGCAGCAGAGGTGAGGACTAACCAACCTGACCCTGGATGAAGACAATATCTGGAGATAGAAGGAGGAACCATACCCCATGACTGTTAACATTAAGTTTAATAGTCCACTTGAACCACTGCCCCACACGCTACATCCAGCAGAGAACAAAGGGTTGATCACATTTCCTATTTACCAATGAGTACAAGGATACACATTGGCTTGGATGGTAACCATAGTCTAGGGGGAACAAACAGAGGGGCCTCTGGTGCAGGGAGGACACCTCAAAAACCTATAGGCCCTAAAGCTATGTGGAAAAAATTGTAACTGGCTGGATCCCAAGACTGAAGATCTAGGAAAGAAGCCACTCATCCAAAAACACAGGAATTTTTTTTTTTGACTCAATCTTTTTTAAAATATTTTTTATCTTTTCTTCATTGAGCATTTGGGGCTTTGCAGTTTCTTCTTCCATTTTTTTTCCTCTTTTAGGTTCTTTACTCCATTTTCTCTTTTCCCCATTTAACTTCTTTATGTCTTCCTTTTTATCTGTGTTTTATTTCCTATATTGTGCTCTGTTTATCTTTTTGTTTATTCTTTTCTGTAACTGTTCTCTAACACTATTAATTACTTTTTATTCCTCAATAAGACACAATTTCTCACTTTTTTCTCCTCCTCATATCCCATGGATTAATTGTTCAAGGTATTAGAAAGCTATTAGGAAAAAGTACCAACCACAATAGCACAAAGAAAAATTTAATACTTAGGAATTAACCTAACTAAGGAAGTGAAAGAGCTTGACAATGAATACTATAGTATTCTCTGAAAAAGGAAATTGAAAAGAACATAGAAAATGGAAAAATATCACATTTCTGCATACGTAGAATCAGTATAGTCAAAATAGCCATGTTTCCAAAATTGATATGTAGATTTTACACTATCCCAATGAAAGTAACAAAAGCATATTTTACAGAACTGGAGAAAACAATCCTAAAATTTATACAAAACCAGAAGAGACCCAGAATAGCAAGATTAATACTGTGTAAGAAGAACAAAGTGGAAAGCATCACAATCCTGGACTTGAAATTATATTACAAAGCTTCCATGATAAAAAACAAAAACAAAACCAAAAAAACCAGCATGGTACTGGCACAAAAACAGAGCTGAGGATCAATGGAACAGAATAGAGGATGCAGAAACAATCTCAAGAATATTTAATGCTTTGGGCCGGTGAGATGGCTCAGCGGCTTAAGCGCTTGCCCCACAAGCGCGAGGGCCCGAGTTCGACTCCTGGAACCCATATACGAAAAAGGGGCCGGTGATATCGCTCAGCGGCACGGGCGCCTGCTGGCGCGCGAGGTCCTGAGGTCGACCCCCCGGTACCCACAAAAAAAAAAAAAAAAAAAAAAGAATATTTAATGCTTTGATCTTTGACAAAGGGGCAGAAAACCAACAGGAAAGACATCCTCTTTAATAAATGGTGTTGTGCATCACTGGCCATTTGAGAGATGCAAATTAAAACAACATTGAGATTTCATCTCACCCCAGAAAGAATGGCTATTATCAAGAAAGCAACCAATACTGGCAGGGCTGTGGGGAAAAAGGAACCCTTCTCCACTGCTGCTGGAAGTGAAGACTGGTGCAACCACTGTGGAAATCAGTGTGGTGATTCCTCAAAAAACTAGGATTAAAGGTCCCATTCGACTCAGCTATTCCCCTTCTGGGTATCTGCCCAGAAGAATTAAAAGCATCCTACCACAGTGATATATGTGCACCTATGTTTATAGCAGCACAATTTGTAATAGCTAGATCTTGGAAACAACCCACATGCCCATCAACCAAGGAATGGATTAAAAAGATGCTTTTTTATATAATGGAGTACTACTCAGCCATAAAGAAGGATAAACTCGAGACTTTTATAGTAAATGGATGCAACTTGAGACCATACTCATAAATGAAATGAATCAGTCCCATATATGTAAACATTGCATTGTCTCACTAGTGTGAGAAGCTGAACAAGTAAATAAGGTCCAAAGTTTATAATAGATATTGTGAATTGGGAAGAAACTATTTAAAAGAAAAGAGAAACTAATGGGGAAAATGGGAAAGGAAGGAAGAGAAAAGGGAAAAATATATATATACACAAGATATTTAAGATAGTTATATAGCTAGTTTCTCTTAGTTCATTGAAAAGAGAGATTTGTGCTAATATCTGGACATTATTTCATGCCTATATCTTGTACTCAGAGTAACTACTATGAAGATAACAAAGTGCAATGTATTAATTATTGTTACTCTCCTATTAGCCTGATTGAAACTCTGTTTTATTTTATTTCTATTTTTCTTCTTTTTCTCTTAAAAAAAGAGAGAGAGAAACTGATGGGGGAAAAGGGAAAGGAAGGAAGGAAAAAAATATATAAGATAGTTAAGATAGTAATACATCTAGTTTCTCTTAGTTCATTGAAAAGAAACATCTGTGCTAATATTGTCTGGACAATATTTCATGCCTATATCTTGCACTCTGAATACTATGAAGACAACAATACACAATGTACTAATTATTGTTACTGTCCTACTAGCCTGTTTTGAAACTGTTTTATTGTTATTTTTACATTTTTTCTCTTTAAAATAATATTTAAAAAATAAAATAAAATAAATGGTGTTGTGAAAACTGGCTATCAACACACAGAATTGTGAATCTGGTCTAGATGGAGAAAGTTTTAGAGCTTTCAATGATATAAACAGCCCACTGCAGTACATGCACTGTGGGTTTGCCACCACTAATCTAGACCCTATCTCTCACCACGTACTAAACTAAAATCAAAATGGATGACAGAACTAAATGTTAGAACAGAAACACCTAACTCGCTGGAAGATAAAATAGGTAAAACTCTTGAAGTTATAGGCATAGGTATGGACTTTCTGAACAGAAACCTAGTATACAGGAAATAGTACCACAAATCAACAAATGGGATCATATCAAAGTAAAAACCTGCAGAGCAGAAGAAAGAACATACAAAGTGAAAAGACAATATAACGGAAAAAAGATTTTACCAGCTATTCCTCAAAGGACTAAATCTAGGCTATATAAATAATTCAAAAAATTAGACAACCCAAAATAAAAGACCCAATCAAAAATGGAAAAGTAAAATAAATAGATCTTTGCCAGGAAGTTGGCAGAGTGGTAAGCAGCAGTGGGTCAGCTTCTCTGAGATTCAGAATCCAGACACGAATATAACAACTTAGGGAAGGAGGAGGGAAGTGGAACCCTGGGACCCAGAAAGGATCTGAAGAGAGAATTGGAGTCCACAGAGAAAGTGAAGAGACACAGGGAAAGTGAAGAGACAGACCTCAGTGGAGAAAAAGGAAGTGGCAAACTGCACTTTCTCCCTGACTCCCAGCTTATGGCATGAGTGGAGGCTCAAGTCTACTGACAGGGGCTGGAGATATAGCTCAGTGGCACAGCACCTGTCTGGCAAGTGCAAGGTCCTGAGTTCAATTCCTGGTACCAAAAAAAAAAAAAAAATCTACAGAGACAAGGTGGGGGTGGGACTCCAGAAGCCTCCACAGTGGGTGATTCCAAAGGCCTCTATAGAGAAACACACCAGTGGAATGGAGCAGTGGATGTTGGAACTACAACAGCTGGTGAGTGACTCCAGTCCAAGTAACTGTCATGTCTCTTGGAGAGAGTGATTGGCCAGACACAATTTTAGGGAGGTGCCAACTAAACCTGGGACTCAGGGTCCCCAGTGACTGGATGAGGCACAACAGTAAGAGACATCCAGGATCAGTGAGCTGGGGGCAGGCCAGCAAGAGACACCCAAAGTATTGTAGGCCAAAGAACTCAGGCCCCAACCCCACAATCAGAGGCCAGGATCAGACTGAACTTCTGTGGAGCTGAAAGCACCAGAATTGGCACCCCACACTATTCCTACTGCAGGCTTGCTGGGATCATCCAGTACAGATCTGGGCTCTGCCTGCCTCCTTTGCCTACCAGTGACGGTGGAGACACGCCCTGAATTGGACACAACCGCAAAACTGTAGACACCAGAAGATAACCACAGGATTGAAATCACAGAGAAATCTCTTCTTTTCTTCTCTTTGCTTTCTTTTTTCTTGATTGTTTTTGTTTTTTCATATGTGAACACTGTTTAGTTTTTTTAGTTTGCTTAGTTCTTATATGTGTTTGTTCCTTCTTTCTCATCCTCTTGTATTCTCCACCAGTTTCCCAAAGCTTGGGTAATATTCCTTTGTCCTTTAGCCTTGTTTCTAATCTTTTTTCTTCTTTTATTTCTCTATTTTTTCCTCTTTTTTTTTTTTTTTTGGTTGTTGTTTGAGACAGGGTCTCACTATGGAGTTCAAGGTGGCCTTGAACTCACAGCAGTCCTCCTGCCTCAACCTCACAAGTGCTGGGATTTCAGGCATGCACCACCACATGTGGCATTAGTTTTCCCTCTTATCCCTTTTAAATTTTCTCCCCTGAGGGTAAAATCACTCTACTGAGAAGATATTTACTGTATATAGTTTTCTGATTTGTTTTAAATTTTGTTATATAACTATAAATCTTATACGTATGGCTGAAGGTGGCAAATTAATAGTTACTACAGTTTGTCATTTTCTAGACTGTGCTTGATGCTACTGTTTTTACTGATTGTACTACTTTAGCCAAGGTGACATATTTGTTCTGATCAGTTGTTCTTCCTTGTATGTCAATACCAAGATTGTTTGTGGGTTATAAAAAATACCATAATTTAGTACCAAAGAACTGAGTACTAGGCCAAACAGGTAGCAACCTCTCATCCCTAATAAACTAAAGAGGCAGGATCTTAGGACAGACTCAAAAATAAAAAGCCAGCTACACCTAGAAGACATCTCTGAAAAGTAGTTATTCCCTAAGGAGGCCTCTATACTAGTAGTAAAGATACCTACTATAAGCAATTTACAAGCATCAATGTAGAAAACAAATTTTTAAAAAATAGAAAATGAGAAGACATGGAAGGAAGATCCAACCCCAGACCTCCAGTTCACCCAAGGCAAATCCAGGAGGCATTGAGGTGGAAGAAATCAAAAGTCACCCACCTAAACTTTCTGAAACAGTAGCAGTGGAAGTAATAAAGCACATGAATGAGGCTCTAGAAAAAAATGAATCAGAAATAATTTCACAGATAATTCAACAGATAAAGACCATAATGAAGGACATGGTTAGTGAATCTAGAGTACAGAGAGATTAAAAATACAGGAGCTTAGGAAAGTGATGGAAACCGTGAATGCTCAAAATATGAAAGAACTGGATTCCATAAAACAGATTCAAATAGCTATTAAAGAGATTAAAAATTCTATTGAAAGTATATGCAGCAGAATCAACAAATGTGAGGGCAGAATATCAGATCTAAAAGATAGGTTTGTAATTAGTGATCATCACATAAAAGACTTCTTAAAAATAGCAAGGGACCAAGAAAAATCAATCCAATAGCTGCTAGATGATGCAAAGAAAAATAACATAAGATTGATCAGAATCAATGAAAAAAATCAGAAGATAGAACAAATGAGATAAAAAACTTGTTTACAGAAGTAATAGCAGAAAACTTCCCAAGCACGGAAAATGAATTTGACATACAGATAAGTGAGGCATAAAGAACTCCAACTAGTCATGATAAGAAAAAACACCACCAAGGCATATAATAGTCAAGATTTCAAATATTCAACACAAGAACAGAATATCAAAACCAGTTAGAAAAAAGAAACAAATGACATACAAAGGAAAGCCCATTAGAATCACAGCTGACTTCTCAACACAAACCCTTAAGTCAAGGAGAGCTTGGAGTGAAGTATTTCATGCTGTAAAAGAAAAGAACCTGCAATGCACATTGATGTACCCTGCAAAATTATCTTTCACAACTGATGGAGAAATAAGATACTTCCATGATAAAGAACATCTGAACAAATTCATGACCACCAAACCAGCAATCCAAAAAGTTCTGAAGAATATTCTAAAAAAAGACAATGAAGACAAAATTTCAATTAATCCCAATAGAATGAATCCACCACACAAGACAAGCAATTAAACAGAGGGGAAAGAAGGGAACCAACAACAGGAAAATAATATGACAAGGATAATTTAATACATATCAGTTGCAACCATCAATGTAAATGGTCTCAATTCACTAATCAAAAGAAACAGGTGGAATAGATCAAGAAAAGATCCAACAATATGCTGCACACAAGAAGCATATTTAACTCAAAAAGAAATTTATACACTGAAAGTCAAATGATGAAAAACAATACCGTGGGCTAGGGATATAGCTCAGCGGCACAGTGCCTGCCTGGCAAGTGCAAGGTCCTGAGTTGGATTTCCAGTAAAAAAAAAAAAAAAAAAAAAAAGATAAAAGATAAAAGAAAAACAATACTGCATTGTGACAGGAACACAGGAAAAAGCAGGGGTGACTGTTCTATTTGTAGGCAAAGTGGATTTCAAGCCAATACTGTTCAGAAGAGACAAAGAACTTCACTACATATTTATTAAGGGAATAATCCAAGAGGAAGAGATAACAATCATGAATATATATATGCACCAAATACCAGCACACCCAACTATATAAAACAAACATTAATGGACATGAAAAATCAGATAAACACTAGTACAATTGTAATGGGGGATCTTAATACCCCACTGTCACAAATAGATCAACTATATAAAAAATCAACAAAGAAATATCAAGGTGGAACTAAACCTTTAAAGAAATGGACTTAGATATCTATAGAGGGTTCCACCTCACAACAACAGAATACAGATTCTTCTCAGCTGCACATGGGACTTTCTCCAAAATAGAGCACATACTAGTTCATAGAATATGCTTAAGTAAATGCAAATAAATTAAAAAAAAAAAAAAAATTGGTACCAGGAATCGAACTCAGGGCCTTGTGCTTGCCAGGCAGATGCTGTGCCACTGAGCTATATCCCTGGCCCCAAGAAATTAAAATTATCCTATGTATATTATCAGATAATAGTGTAATGAAATTGGAAATTAATGGCAAAAGAAACCACAAAAACTGTATAAACACATGGAAATTAAATAACACTCTCCTGAACAACCAACAGGTCACAGATGAAATTAAAGAATTAAACAGTTTCTACAATTAAACAACAATGCCGGGCCGGTGAGATGGCTCAGCGGCGTAAGCGCCTGCCTTGCAAGCGCAAGGGCCCGAGTTCGACTCCCGGATCCCACATACGAAAAAGGGGCCGGTGATATCGCTCAGCGGCACGGGTGCCTGTTGGCACGCGAGGTCCTGAGGTCGTCCCCCCGGTACCCACAAAAAAAAAAAAAAAAAAAAGAAAAACAACAATGCCAGTATGACATATTGGAACTTCTGGTACACAATGAAAGCTGTCCTAGAAGGGAAATTTATAGCAGTGAATTCTCATATCAGAAAAACAGAGTGAGATCAAATAAATAATGTAATGTTGAACCTCAAGCTTTTAGAAAAAGAAGAGCAAGTTAAATGCAAAGTGTATATGAGGGAGGAAGTTATAATGATCAGAGTAAAAATTGATGCAACTGACTCTAAGAAAACCATTCAGTCATTCAGGGCTGGGTATATAGCTCAGCAGCACAAGCAGCTGCTTGGCAAGCACAAGGTGCTGAGTTCAATTCTCGGTACAAAAAACAAAACAAAACAAAAAATTCAAAAAATCAATGAATCATAGAGTTAGTTCTTTAAAAGATTAAATAAAATAGATAAACCCTTACAGCCAAATTTATCCAAAAAAGAAAAGACTCAAATTATGCAATTAGGAATGAAAAGGATGAAATCAGAACAGACCCTGCAGAAATCCAGAAGATCATCAATACATACTGTGAGAACCTATACTCTAATAAGATGGAAAATGTAGAAGAAATGGACAGATTCCTTGATACATATGAATTACCAAAGTTGAATCAAGAAGATATAAAAATTCTAAATAACCCAATATCAGTCAATGAAATTGAAGAACTAATTAAAAAACTGCCAACAAAGAAAAGCCCAGGTCCTGATGGATTCACTGTTGAATCCTACAAGAAATTTAGAGAATATCTAATGTCACTATTCCTCAAACTCTTTAATGAAACTGAAAGGGAAGCAATACTGCCAACCTCATTCCTGGAAGCAAGCATTAACCTGAGAAGGACCCACCCAAAAAAGAGAACCACAGGCCAATCACCCTAATGAACATAAGATGCAAAAATATTCAATAAAATACTGGCAAACAGAATGTAGCAAATCATCAAGAACATTACACACCATGACCAAGTAGGATTCACCCCAAGGATGCAGCGATGGTTCAACATATGCAAATCAAATGTAATACACCATATTAACAGAGCTAAAGACAAAAATCACATGATCATCTCAATAGATACAGAAAAAGCATTTGAGAACTCCAACATCCATTCATGATAAAAACCCTACAGAACATTGGAATAGACGGTCTTTATCTCAATCTGATAAAAGCTATCTATGACAAACCAACAGCTAACATTATAATAAATGGTCAAAAACCAAAAGCTTTCATTCTAAAATCAGGAACAAGACAAGGCTGTCCAGTATCACCACTCCTATTCAATATAGTTCTGGAAACATTAGCCAGAACAATTAGACAAGAGAAAGAATTAAAAGAAATAAAGATAGGAAAGGAAAAAAAATTATCTGTGTTTGCAGATGACATGATACTCTACACAGAAGACCCCAAAAACTCTGCCAAAAGAATTGTAGATTTAATAATCAAATTCAGTAGTGTAGCTGGATACAAAGTCAACACTCAAAATCAATCACATTCCTGTACACAAACTCACTGAGAGAGAAATTAGGGAAACCACACCTTTCACAATAGCATCCCCCCAAAATGAAATACTTAGGAATCAATGTAACAAAGGAAGGAAAAGATCTATACATTGAAAATTACAGTACTCTGAAAAAGGAGATCAAAGAGGATATCAGAAAATGGAAAGATAGCCCTTGCTCATGGGAAGGAAGAATCAACATAGTGAAAATGGCCATACTCCCAAAATTGTTATACAGATTTAATGCAATCCTAATCAGAATACCATTAGCATACCTCACAGAACTAGAGAAAACATTCCTAAAATTCATTTGGAACCAGAAGACACCTAGAATAGCACAAGCAATTCTGGGCAACAAGGTCAAGGCAGCGAACATCACAATCCCTAACTTGAAAGTATAGTACAGAGGTATTATGATAAAAAAAAAAAAAAAACAAAAACAGCATGGTACTGGCAAAAAAACAAACCTGAGGAGCAGTGGAGCAGAACAGAAGATTCAGAAACAACTCCAAACATACTCAACTACCTTATCTTTGACAAAGGGCCCAAACACCTTCACTAGAAGAAAGATAGCCTCTTTAATAAATGTTGCTGGGAAAATTGGCTTTCCACATGCTGAAGACTAAAACTAGACCCATCTCTCCTACCGTGCACTAAAGTAAAATTGAAATGGATCAAAGATCTAAATATTAAAACAGAAACAATCTGCTGGAAGATAAAATAGGTAAAATTCTTGAAGACATAGGTATTGTAGTCAGGGTTTCCAAAGGAAACAATTTAATACAGGACACATAATTTATAAGATTATTTTATAATAGTCACCCAAAGAGTGAAATGCAAAAAAGTACAGGAAATCTGTCCACACACTAGAGACCCAAAGAATCCAGCGGAGCGCCTGGATCCCACAGCAATGTCCTGCATGAGTCCAGCTGAAGACCTAGAGCCCATGACAGTGCCCCCATGAGTCCAACCGGAGGCCTAGAGCCCACGACAATGTCTCATGCAAGTCTGTATCAAGAATCTGCACTGAAAAAGCCTAAAGGTCATTGGTGAAAGCTAGAAAATCTGTACCAGTGTGATAAAGGAAGTGTGCCAGCAGGCTGAGGGATCTGCACTGGAGCCAGGAAGCGACACTCAAAGTAAGCGACTCCCAAAAAGTACCACAGCCATCCTCAGTGACAGCAAGGTCCTGAGCTTCTCCAATGGTGAGAACAGCCAAGTTCATATCAGGAAAGCCAGCGTGACAAGCTTCTCCAGGAGAACGAACAGCACCCCTCTTCCTCTCCAGTTCTTCTTTTTATGTTGTTGGCAACAATCCTCAGGTGGGCCTTCCACACCCTGCACCACACTGATTCAGTTCAGCTGGGTGTTACACTTGACCACCCCTGGTCGATCCACTACAATCCACCCCTGGTCAACTAGATAACCACACACATTTCCTTAAACCAGAGTCTCCAGTGGCAGATTTGTGAACAGTTAACATGTTTTGGACCATTCAGATTTACATTAATATAACAATTACATATATACAGTTCTTATTGCATTCATTCATGCACCAAAAGCAAAATATTCAAAGGGTGACCAAAATTCAAAGTTAAAACCACAATACTTTGACTAACCCGATTACAAATATGTATCTAAAAACTACATTAAAATCATGTTTAAGAAAGTTATTACAAACACAATCCTTGTTTCCCATTAAGTTTTAACAATAGGGCATGGCAAGACTAAAAACCAGCAATCTCCTACATTCCAAATATACTCTTATCTTCGGGTGAAAGGCTTCAGTTCATTTTTCCATTGTCCTGTTCTTCTCAACCATGTTCTCTTCTGTGTCATCTTTGCAATCCACAGCTCCACTGGAGCCTTCCATCTGGTCAAATGCTTCAAATCACCTTGCTGGTTCTTTGCTCTTAAATTTCCAACATTGATCTGGCTAAAAGCTCTCAACAGTAACCATGCCACCATCCCAACAGGAGACTACATTGAAATTTTTCTGCCACCCAAGTAATACCTCTAAACACAAGCAAAATGCAGAACAACTTCCTGCCAAAGTACAACATATATCACCTGGGATCCAGCAGCCAATGCAGTCCTTCTTCCCAGCAGAAACCTCCTGAGCCTGGTCTTTGCCAGCAGGATTTCTATCAGCCTTCTGGTCTTCTGAGCCCTGACCAGTATCTCCCATACAGAACAGCCTAAGGTGTTCCAGCTCTACTTTTTCAGGCCACATCTCTGAACCTTTCCGAACTCTTCCCACAAGCCATTCCCAGAGGCTCTTGAACCACATGGTCAGGCATAGTCACAGCAACGACCCCACTTCTCTGGTACCAAATTCTGTCTTAGTTACTTCTCTCTCGTTGCTGAGACAAAATACCCAATGCCCAAAATTAAGGAAGGAAAGATTTATTTAGCTCACAATTGTGGAGGTTTCAGTTCATAATCAGCTGGCTCCAAGGCAGGGTGGCATGGCAGAGGGGCAACAGTTCATGGTGGTGGAAGACAGCAAAAGTAGCAAGAGCAAAAAGAGGCAAAAGGGGAGACTTCATGAGCAAAACCCCAATTTCACAGGAAATATTACAAAGTATCAAGAAGTGGGATCTTATCATAGGAAAAAGCACAGCAAAAGAAATCACCAACAAAAGTACAAAAGGAAACTGTATGGGAAAGAAAAGCCAAATGAGGTGCTACAAACTAATTATATTGGAATTTCTGTATTATTGACTTTTCTGGATTATCTGCAACTCCCTCAGTAACACAAATAAAAGAGCGATTGCACAATCATCAGTTGGTTCTATTTCCTTTGTATCTTTCCATAATGTATTACATTGGTCTGTATCCAGGAGGTGTTTCCTAAGTGGTATTGACAGGCATCCCTTGGCTCAATTCCTTTTTTGGAATTCTAGGTAGTCAGGGTTAGCGTGGCTGACTTCATGCCCTAGTCATTTGACAAACAGTTCTGGTGCCTCCTATGTAGTAGGTGCTATGCTAATTTTTATTGGGAATACCAAAATGGCAAAGCATGGCTCTTATCATCAAGCAACTCACAGTTTAGTGGTGAGAAAAGCACAGAAAACATTCCAAATATGTTGTAAATGGTATCATTGAGGTATATTCAGGGTACAATGAAAGCACAAAGGAAAATCTGTTTGGAGTGAGTTGTAGGGCCATACCAAAGAGAACATGTGATTGATTCTTAAAGAATTTTTGAGGTGGGAGCATTTCTGGCAGAGACTAGCTTGTGCGAATGCACTGAAGTGTGAGAAGTGTCAGCAAATTTAGTAGTGTGGGAGCACGGCTTTTTTGCAGGATGGTGGAGGATAATGTTGGAGAGGCAGTTTGTAAGTCATGCTGTATTACCTAGGGTCACACAGCTAAGGTGTCAGGGACAGTACTAGAGACCAGAGGAAAGAGGTAGGAATGGCTGCATAGAACTTTATTGTTCATGCTTACCTCAAGGGGGCAGTTTTGGTTGAATATAGATATATGGGAATATGGATTCAGTGTTAACAGGTCTTTTTTAATAGAAAAGCAGGAAATTGCATTATTTAAAATATGAAATCTTCAAATTTCTAAATGCAATTGATTTTTAAAATTCAAAGTTTTAGCAAATACCACATTATACACACCTGTTTTCTGAATGTGGCCTGCAGGCTAGTTTTGAGACCTGTACTGCGCAGGATAGGGCATTTATAGAAACACAGAAGGTAACTGAAGCAACACTTTGAAACACTTAAACACTTAAAAGAATAACCACAGGCCGGTGGGTGGAGCTCAGTGATGGAGTGGTTGCCCTGGGGTCTATCCCCAGCCTGGCTGGGGGTGGGGTGGGGTGGGATGAGGATAAACACACATTCCACACCAGGCTGCAGTGCTGCAACTCTACTGTATATGTATATATTTCCTCTGGGGAATGAAATTGAGGTCTTTGGTCAAATGCAATTCCCAAGGCTTCTGAGGACAATGGTGCAACCCAGGGTCTCAGTTAAGCTGTTGAAAGCCTGACAACTACAAACAAAATAAACTGAGATCATTATGGCCCCTGGGCATCATCACCACCACCTTCAGGAAATGGCTGTCATTTATTCCCTTTTCATTTTAGAGAAAGAAGGGGCAGCCTCTTTAAACTGTGCACACAAGGAAGTCAACATAGCCAGTGATGAGACAGATAAAACATGGATGTAATAGCTATTACAGTTCAAACTTTTCACCTTACAGTTGAAGAAACTAAGCCCCTCCCAGTATGGTGACTTAGTTGGGTGTGGTGGCACAAATCTGTCATCCCAGCACTTTGGGAGGCTGAAGCAGGAGGATTGCAAGTTTTAAGCCCAGCCTGGACAATTTAGCAATTTAGCAAGACCTTGTCTCAAAACAAAACAAAACAAAACAAACTTTTAAAAAGAGGCAACTAGGGATTTAGCTCAGTGTGAAGGCCTTGGGTCTAATCCCCAGTATGAAAGAAAAAGAAAGAAAGAAAGAAAGAAAAGAAAGAAAGAAAGAAAGAAAGAAAGAAAGAAAGGAAGAAAGAAAGAAAGAAAGAAAGTTGCTAAGAGTGACCCAGTAAACTAGTGGCAGAGTCAGGTCTTCTAACTCCTGGTCTAGCATTCTTTCCAATAATCCCGGGCTGTGATAATTAAGTAAATCAGCCTGGCAGTTTTCCTAGCATCTAGAATTCCTGGTCTGGACAAGCAGGACTTGAGAGCAGCTGTTAAACCCCCCTCCCATCTGTATGATGATGATATTCTTTGCAAATTTTCTATGTCATGGGTAAAGGTTAAAGAGAGGACAAAAATATGTTTTTGAAGCACTGAGACAATTCCCAAAGGTTATGGAAAAAAAGTTGTCTGTGGCTAATATATTTAAGGCTCTCGACCTCTGTGCTCTCTGGACTAACCTCCCCACCATATGCTTTTAGTTTTGTTTCGTTTCTCTTTTGTCTTCTTTTCTATTTCCCTTGGTGTTTTTCTTGTCTCTCACCAGCTTCAGGCTTAGGCCTGCCCATAAGTGTTCCAGAGTATCACTGAGCCTCCTTGGTGGCACTCAAGATGCCTGCTTCAAGTCAATAAAATTGTTAATTTCCCCAAAACAGGGGAATGAGAGTGTGGTGGCTAAAAAAGTGCATGTTTCCTCCTGCTAGTTATTTCGCTCTCTAAAATGTGAGACTAGTAACTCCTGTCAACTGTGACTTGACTTAACTAGTTCTTTCCATCTTTCATTTTAGGATCTATTGTTCTGACATTTGCCACTCATTTTTTGCCCTGAACCCGTTTCTGATTGGTGCAGCTGTTGAAGTTGCTGCAGTTGCAGCAGTGTACATCTGGAACATTTGGCTGACTTGTTGAACTTCCCCTAGGGAGTACTCCAGGGGAAGGATGGGAGGGGTAGAGAGGCCAGAACAGTTGCCTGCAAACAGAGATGCCAATAGTGTCTGGCCATTCCGTGGAGCACCCTTGTAAAAATCCACCTCATCGTTGCCCTCGGTTTCCCCATTTGCTACTGGAGGGCGCACATTCTCCACCCAAAACCTTTGCAGCAGTAGAGGAAGACAAACTATTCTACTTTCTCATACAGCACTTTCTGCATTGTAAAAGACATCAATACATATCTGCTGAATTAATTAATATATCAAAAAATCCTAGAAGATTGTTTACCTACAAGGGGCAACATCGCTTCAGTTCCACTTGGCAGGGGTCGCCTTCTCCACTGTGCCCCCAGACTCACTCCAGGACTGAGGCTGCCTGATTCCCAGTCCCGTTGGCTCCCAGGATCCTAGGTCTCCTTTTCTTTTGGCGAGCCATTGGATTGCAAACACAGCAGGCATGGTTTCATTCCAAACCCAGAACTGTTTTAATTAGTTTAACGTCTGCTAAATGCTTTGAAGATTGAAAGCAACAGATAAGTACTGGATGATGTTATTAACAACTGCAGTTAATTGCAAACATTTCTATTAATGCTAGTTTCTGCCTCCTTTTCTTTGCTCCACTTTCCTTCCAAGGTTCCCAAATTCTTCTTAGCCTCCCCCTCCTTCCCTCCCCCGTACTGGCACAGAAGGGTTAAACTGGGGCGGAGTCCGGAGATGAACGACATCGGCAGACACCAACTAGAACTAGGCAAACGAGAAGAGCTGGGTGGGGCTGCCAGGCGGAGACGAACCCTCACGCCCCCAGGTCCCGCCCCGCGGCGGGAGGCCCGGGCTGAGCGTCAGGGGGCGGGGCGCGGAGGCTTGGCGGCCCAGTGGTTGGGCGTCCGTGCCGCCCCTTGAGGGGTGGGGCGGGGTCGGCCGGGACCTCCTCCCTCATTCCCTCGCGGGCGAGCCGCCCCTCTCTCCTGCCCCTCCTCCTCCCTTTCCCACCCCTCGGAGTGGAGCTGCACATGCGGCTGCTCCCTGTTCCGTCCCGCCCTGCCACCGTCGCGCAGGAACGGGTCCCTGCAGCCCCCAGCCGATGGCAGGACAGTAGCCGCCTGTCAGGGGTCGTGAACGGCTGAGGCAGACGCAGCGGCTCCCGGGCCTGAGAGAGTGGGTGTCTCCGGAGGCCATGGGCTGCCCGGAGGTAGAGCGCAGGGAACCCCTGCCTGCAGCAGCGCCAGGGGAGCGAGGGAGCCAGGGCTGCGGCTGTCGCGGGGCCCCTGCCCAGGCGGGCGAAGGGAACAGCTGCCGGCTCTTCCTGGGTTTCTTTGGCCTCTCGCTGGCCCTCCACCTGCTGACGTTGTGCTGCTACCTAGAATTGCGGTCCGAGTTGCGGCGGGAACGGGGAGCTGAGTCCCGCCTTGGCGGCCCGGGCACTCATGGAACCTCTGACACCCTGAGCAACCCCGGTGGCCTCGAACCTGGAGGTCCCATCACCCTCCACATCGGGCAGCCGTCGCCGCAGCAGCAGCCCTTGGAAAGGGGAGAAACCACACTCCCCCCTGACTCTCAGGACCTGCACCAGGTGAGTCATCTAGTAGGGGTGGCAGCGTCGGCCGAGGCCCCCTTCCCCGGTGGGTAGGGCGGGGGCCCTCCACTGCAGGGCCCGGCGCTTCTCTGCCACTTGGAGCCAAGTTTGAGTGCACGGCCAGGGAGGGGGCAAGGAAGCAGGAGGAGGTTGTCCAGGGCAGGTTGTCCTCAGTCCCTGGCTCAGCTCGCCCAGACTCTTTCAGGTCGGCTTGACTTGGAAACTCTAGCCTACTCCCGCCGCCCCCGGCTGTGTGGTGCCTCGGGAAAAGTTGGCGACGCTCCCGCCCCAGCCCGGCGAGGAGGTGCCCGCGGTGCCCCCTGAAGACTAACGGGGAGCACTTTGGCCCTTCTGCTCCTGCTGAGGTTCTCTGCCCGCGGTGCTTGTTTTTTCGTGTCCAGAGCTGATGCCAGCAGTAACAGGCTCTCCTTTGGAGTCTGAGCTGTAAACAGCTATAATAACTGCTCCAAGCCCGTTCAAACAACTTTTAACCGTACTTTCAACACGGGGTCCTCGCGCGCTGACCACAACATGGGATTGTTCACACTTACCTGCAATTTGAGACGGATTGTCCTTGGCGTTCTAGTGAAGATCAGAGCCCCTGCAGAATTTTGGTATAGAAATATGCTGTCTTGCCAGACAACTTCTGAAGAGCAATTTAAAAAAATCTATGGAAATAAAACGCTTTGCCTGTCGGTTCTACTGGAAGGTTTTCTGCTGTAAGGTGTGAGATGTTTTCATTAGTGCTAGCTGAAGAACCGGAGTCTATCAATGGAATAATTACTCAGGAACAGTCTCACAAGAGCAGATTCGTGCAATCTAAGGGGTGTCTGTACCCTTATTAGCAAACTATTTGCTTTGGCGTTTCTTTAATACTTTTTTCTAGCTCTTTATTCAAATAAATTTAGTGCGCTTAGTGAAAGTTTTGACCTGATTGCCATATTTTGTCTTATATGTGAAACTTACCAGCATCCAAAGAACCTTTTGAGGTGGTTAAAGGAGGATAATAGTGAATTTGCACCTCTTGGAGAAGAGGGCACGTTGTGCAAGTAAGTTTCTTGAGGTGAGGGACCTAAGACTTTTTCTATTTATTGGCACATCCAGAGTCATTGTCATAACTCTTTGAACTTTGTGCTACTGTGACTTCCAAAGTATGACTCCATCCAATGTTATACACTTGATAGAGGCATTACATTCATGGATAATGCTGTAATATTAGGACTGATACTTTTCTTTTTCATAATGTGCATGATACAGTTGCCCTGAGCCTTAAAATGTCTTGCTAGCACACTCCAACTTATATAACAGCTTATCAAAGAAGAGAATCAGCAGACATGCTTCTCATACTTGAAACTTTAAACACTGGAGCTAAATGATAATTAGCTATGATTTTGGTTCCCTTATTTATTTACCCCCAATGTCCAGTAGAAATACTTAGCAGCTGAATATTGATATTCTGTGAAAGGATGAAGAAATTCAACTTGTTTAATCAAAGGATGGCATTCAGAATGGACAGAGACATGTTTATGGACTGAGGATTAGCAGGACAGCTGTACTCTAGGACTCCTGTGATGGTATGGGACTCTCGCAGGTCTGTAAAGGCATGCAGTCGCCTGCCCTTTGTGTAGCACTAAAATACTTCTGTCTAGGTTTAAACGCACCTTCCTATCTTTTGTTCTTTATTTTTCATTTTAGTCTTTTTAAAGAGTTGTAGGGGGTCATCTGAGTCCATTTTGTTTTATTTCCTAGGAAAATGCATGGACCTTGTAGGGGAAGTGACTTCCCCAAGATAACAGGGTTGAAACTAGGATGAAGTTATTCTTTTAACTCCCAGTTCAGTGTCCATTCCCCTATAGCGTACTACCTACTGAGGCTTTTTTCCTTGGGGAGGAGGGGACGGAGTAGAACTTTCACAAAGTGGAGGGCTCAGATCTATGTCATTTTGTTCTACCCTACCTATATTTTGACCAGACTAATGTTTTTTTTTTTTTTTTTTTTTGTGGGTACCGGGGGTCGACCTCAGGACCTCGCGCGCCAGCAGGCGCCCGTGCCGCTGAGCGATATCACCGGCCCCTTTTTCGTATGTGGGTTCCGGGAGTCGAACTCGGGCCCTCGCGCTTGCCAGGCAGGCGCTTTCGCCGCTGAGCCATCTCACCGGCCCTGACCAGACTAATGTTAACCCTGTATTCCTTATTCATCCTGAGCTTCACTTTCAGAAGACTTGTAGTATACTCTGAAGGAATTTTAACCCAGATTCAGATTCAACTGAAGCTTCTGTTGAAGATACTACTTTTGGTGTATAATAAATAAGTACTGTACTGAATAAGTAAAGGAAAAGTTGATTGGCTATTAGAGTTAAATTAATACTGCTACATCTTGGGTAAAATTTCTAGTGCCCTGGTGCACCCTCTGCTGGCTTTGCAAGGACATTTAATTCCAGTATTTGCTGAGAGTCAAAATTCTAAGTTGTGCTTACAGATTGTGATTCATAAATAAAAAGTAAACAGTCTTGTGGAATTTGGCCATGTAGGTCATATTTTTATATTTTAGTTTTTCAACACAAACAGCTGCTGTTACAGTAACTCTTGGATGGAGAGGAAGAAAGTATGCACCTTCCAATGGGCAATACATTGAGGTTGCTCACTAGTTTTATCTGCAAGGAACGAAGGCAAGTTGATGAGCATAAATTGCAGGAAGATCTGATGAGACTTAGCAAACAGAGCAGTCAGGGTCACTTCATTGTATAAAGTCATGCAGTTAGGCAAAAGTAAACCTATCCACACTTATGAGATGATGGGATCGGGCTCTCAGTTTTGATTCAAGAAAGGGACTTAGGGGCCGGTGAGATAGCTCAGCAGCATAAGTGCCTGCCTGGCAAGCGCGAGGTCCTGAGTTCGACTCCCGGTACCCATATACGAAAAAAGGGCCGGTGATATTGCTTCGCAGCACGGGCACCTGCACGTGAGGTCCTGAGTTCGACCCCCGGTTCCCACAAAAAAAAAAAAAAGGGACTTAGAAATCACTTAGATGTATGTATGTCATACCTCTATAAAAACTTTTAAAACAGGATACAGAAGGAAGTTAGAGCAATGAGGATACAAAGTAATGAGATCAGTAAAGTTCTGCAAGGGAAATGTTAGAAAAATCTTGCAAGTGGGGACACAGTTGCTGATGATAAAAAGTGAGTCACATCAGACTTTCTGGAATCATAGCTGTCTTCAACTGGAGCAGCAAAGTACCTATAGATTCATCTTGATGCTTGGTGGAGATGCTTTAAAGAGCTAGAGACATCTTATTAGTCTCTGAATTTGACAGTAAACAATGTATAAAATAAAATTAAAAATCACAGTGTATCAGTCTGTAGAGAAATTGGTCTAGCTGTGATTGTGCTTCTCTAGGGACAAGAACATGGTGGGCAGCCTCAGGAAGAGTGTTAGTAACTATGATTAAAAAAAAATCCTTATCCTTTCCATGTAAAAAGATCAAAAGTGGATTTCACTTATAATCAGACAGAAAATACTGGTGGCTGTTTCTCAAGAAAAAACTAGCCACTGATAAAAGTCCCCAGAAACTCAATTAAATTGATTGAAAGGATGGAGGGATTTTCTAGTTTTTTCAGTCTGGAGACTTTAAGAAATAGGATCAAAACCTTCCAAACCATGAGAGAGATGAGTGTGGCTAAAATATGTTGGTGTAATTTAATAATCCAATTCAATAAGTAAAAAGTCTGCTGTGTTAGACACAATGTTAAGCATTAGATTTTTTTTTTTTTTTTCTTTTGTGGTACTGGGGATTGAACCCAGGGACTTTGTGTGAGCTATGTTCCCTACTAATCGCCCCCCCCCCACCTTTTTAAAATTCTTAGAGACATGGGATTAGCTAATACTAGCTAAGTGTTAGATATTTTTTACCCCTGGGAAAATTACTTTGGGAGGGAGACGAAGGTAGTGTTTCATTCAACTCATTTTCTTTTCTTTTCTTTTATATTTTTATATATTTTTTTATTTTAAAGAGAAAAGATAGAACAAAATTTCAAAACAAGATAATAGGGTAACAATGGTTAATACATTGCATATTGTTATGTTTAAATTAGTTACTCAGAGTATAACATATCAGCATTCAATTGTCCAAACAATATTAGCACAAACCTTTCTTTTCAATGAACTAAGAGAAAGTAGTAGTTTAACTATCTTTTATATATATATTTTTTTCATTCAACTCATTTTCCCAAGTGGTACCCTAAACCATAGGTAGCTCAATAAAAATTTATTCAGGACTGTTGGGGATGTTTGGGATGTGTCTCTAATTATTTGAGAAAGTATCATAAAAGTTAACCTTAACAACTCAAAAAACATCTCTTGGTATAACTAAATAGACCATTAATATATGCAGAATTGACTTTACCTGTATTAAGGCTGATTGATCAAGAAGATAACTAGGAATAATTCAAGGTGTGCATAATGAATGAACACACATTATTTTTGATGTGTAGGATACAGATGAAATAGTCTTCAAAGGATTTAAATGAAGAATTTTTGGTGTGACATTCAAGGGTTTTTTTAATCAATTGGTTTCATTATACCCATATCATTTTCTATCTTACTAACTGTACTCCTGCAATCCACCTACCATATCCTGTCTCGGGATCATTTTCTAGTTGTCTTTGCTATTGTTCTTTTAAATAAATCTTGTGTCTTTACATTAGAGGATTTCTTTTTTGTCTTTCTCCCCAGTTCCAGACACAGTGCTAGTTATAGTTAGGGTACTCAAATACTTGTTGAGTTGAATATTATTTTGGGACCTTGGAGATGTTTACATAAAGCGAAGACAATTTATATAACAGGCTTGTTTTCCTCAGATCTTGCTAAGCCTGTGAACTGTCAGCTCTGCTTAGGTAAGTAAAGAGTTCCGTTAGTAATGTTCGCCTGATTTCTAAAATAATTAGAAAGTAAAATGGAGAAGAGTCCTTACCATGTGATCCATTTTCTCGTTTCACATCTTACTTTTATTTATTTATTTATTTTTTGTTGGGTACCAGGGGTCGAACTCAGGACCTCGTGCACCAGCAGGCGCCCGTGCCGCTGAGTGATATCACCGGCCCTTTTTTTCCTTAATGTGGGAACTGGGAGTCGAACTCGGGCCCTTGCGCTTGCCAGGCAGGCGCTTATGCCGCTGAGCCATCTCACCGGCCCACACCTTACTTTTAAGATGGTGCAAAAAGCTTTCTGTTAAAAAAAAAAAAATGCTTTCTGTAATATATCATTTTATGTTTTATTTGTTTTTAGGTCTCATCTCTCTCTCTTGTGAAAAATGATCTGTAATTTCTATGTAACTACCTTCAAGTTGTTAAGATCTCTTTATACTAGAGAACTTCTGAGGCCACATAATTCTCAAGAGCATTACCAAGAGAAACCACACCTTTTGCTTACAGAGTGGCCCTCATGGTGGACATCTTTGACTCTAAATATTCAGTACTTAGCTCTTCATTTATTTTTCTTTTTTATTGAGTTACAGCACACATACAGAAAAGTGCACACACCATAATTGCACAATGTAATGAATTATTATAAAGTGAACATGTTCACTTTACAGTACCCAGGTCAAGGAATTGGTCATTATTAGTATCCCACAACCTCTAAATCTTATTATGCCCCATCCCATCACTATATCATACTCACTTTCCAAAGTTAATGGCTATCCTGACTTGAATATCATAGATAGTTTTGTCCATTTTGAACTTCATATAAATGAAATCAAACAGCATGTAATCTTTTGGGCCCTAGTGGTTTTTTTTTTTTTTTTTTTTTTTTTTTTTTGTGGGTACCGGGGGGTCAACCTCAGGACCTCGCGCGCCAGCAGGCGCCCGTGCCGCTGAGCGATATCACCGGCCCCTTTTCCGTATGTGGGATCCGGGAGTCGAACTCGCGCCCTCGTGCTTGCAAGGCAGGCGCTTAAGCCGCTGAGCCATCTCACCGGCCCCTGGGCCCTAGTGTTTTTTGATTAATACTATATTTGTGATATCCATTCATGTTGCCTGTAGTTGTAGTTGTTTTATTGGTATTCTTATATGTTTATATTTTCTATTATTTGAATATATCCTAATTCATATAGTCATTCTACTGATAATAAATATTGGATTATTTTCAGTTTGGAGTAACTAAGAATAATGAGGTTATGAATATTATTTTATATCTTTCAGTTATTTCTGTTGGGTATATACCTAGGATTAGAGTTTCTGGGTCATGAGGAATGCATATTTTTGACATTATTGATAATGATAGTTTTCATAAGTGATTGACAATTTGTATTCTCATCAGCAGTGTATGAGAATCCAGTTGTTCCACATCTTTGCTTATACTTGGTATTGTCCATCTTTTTAATCATACATATTCTGGTGTGTAATATCTCATGATTTTAATTGACATTTTTCAGAGACTAATGAGGTTGTATTCTTTTTGATATATTTTTTGTTCATCTGGATATATTCTATAAAGTGCTTGTACAAGGGTCTTTTACCTATTTCTCTGAAAAGTTGTTTTTTCCTTATAGACTTGTAGTAGTAATTTTTATATACCCTGGTTACAAACTACTTTTGTATTATGTTCCAAACCATTCCCAAATCTGTGGCTTATTTTTCTTTATAGCATCCTTTGAAGAACAGAAGTATTTAATTTTAATGTGTCAAAATTTTCAGTAGTTTCTTTTATGATTTTTTTGTGTGTGTTTCATACAAGGAATATTTCCATATCTTGATATTATATATATATATATATATATTCTCCTATATTATCTTCTAAAGTTTTATCTGTTTTGTTATTCACATTTAGATCTACAATTTACTTTTCTGTCTTTTGGTGAGTGTGGTGCTGGGGATTGAATTCAGGGCCTTATGCTGACTAGGCAAGCAGTTCTAATACTCGCCATGTCCTCAGCTCTCAGTTCACATGGAATTGACTTTTTTTCAATGCTGGGGATCAAACCCAGGGCCTTGTGCTTGGTAGGCAAATGGCCTAATGCTGAGATTCACCCCCAGACCTGGAATTGATTTTCGTATATAGTGAGATATACAAGTCAACTCCACCTTTTTCTATATAAGTATGCAACTGATCTAGCACCATTTATTATGAGGGCTTTTTTCTGAACTTTTCTGCATTGTCACCTTTATCATCAAGTGTCTGTATATATGCTTCTAAACTCTTCTGTTCTGTTGGTTTATTTATCATTAGTCCATTTTCTGTTACTATAACAAAATGACTGAGTCTAGGTTCTTACAAAGAAAAGTTCATTTAGCTCACAGTTTTGGAGATTCAAGGGCATGGTGCCAGCATCTACATAACTCTGGTGGGGGCCCCCCTTGGCTAGGTTATAATATGATGGAAGAGTGGAAAGGAAAGAACCATGTGAACAAGAAAGCAATGTTTGCTACAGTTGTCTTGCTGCATAACAACCTACTCTTGTAAGAATTAACTCTGTGGGAGTAGTAAACAAAAACAACTCATTCTCTCTGAGATTCGAATCTAGACACTGGAAAATAACAATTTGGAGAATTAAAAGCAGAAATAGATCCCTGGGAACCAGGAAGGATCTGACAGGAAAATTAAAACCTATGGAGAAATTGAACAGGCAGAACACAACATGAGGAAGGGAAGACACAATCATTACTTTTTCCACTGGCTTCCAGCTCATGGCTTCTGGAAAAGAGAGACCAAGTTTACAGAGACAAAGTGAAAGCTTGGGCCTCCAGAGAGGGCTTCAGGGATAAACACAGCAGTGGAATGACCATGGGTCCTGTGATCTGCAAGGAAATCAGCAACAGGAAATAAATGTAATGGCAGGAATAAATCATTACCTCTCAGTGATAACTCTCAATGTGATTACTCTCAATTCCCCAATCAAAAGATACCAATTGGCAGAATGGATCACGAAACAAGATGCAACAATATGTAATATGTAACATTTAATTTAAGAAGAAACTCACGTATTAACAATCAACGGATGGAAAGTGAAATTTTATGCAGTGGGAACACAGAAAAGCAGGAGTAGGTATCCTAATTTCATAAAAAGTGGGTTTCAAGCCAGGTCTCATGAGAAGAGACAAACAAGGTCAGTACATATTATTGGTTAAGTAAACAATTCAGCAGGAAGAGATAACAATTACAAACATATTCATCAAATACTGGCACACCCAAATTCATAAAATAAACACTAATGGATATGAAAAATTGGATAAACACCAATATAGTTTTGACACAAAATCAACAAAGAAATACCAGAGTTGAGCCAAACTTTAAACAAATGGACTTAATAGATATCTACAATGTTCCATCCAATGACAATGGAATATACATTTTTCTCAGCAGCTCATGGGACTTTCCCCTAAAGTAGACCACATCCTAGCCCATAAAGGAAGCTTAAGTAAATGCAAAAGAATTGGAATTATTCCTTGCATATTATCAGATCATAGTGCATTGAAACTAAAAATCAATGGCAAAAGAAACCACAGAAAATATGTAAATACATGAAAATTAAATAATACCCTTTGGAATAATTCTCACACCAGTAAAGCAGATTGAGCTGGAATAACCTAATGATGCACCAAATGCCAAGCTAGTAGAAGAAAGAAAACTATAAATATCAGAGCAGAAGTTAATAAAATTGTGACTAAAAAAGCAGTACAATGAATAAAATAGTTGGTTCTTTGAAAGAATGAAAGAAATAGACAAATCTTTAGCAAATTTTACCAAAATAAGGAAAGAAAACACTTCGAATCATGCAATTAGAAATGAAAAAGGAGAAAAAACAATGGATCTGGCTGAAATCCCAATCATCAGTGTTTTATATGTAGATGTTCTCCCAAAGACACATGCACTCACAGGTGGGGCTTTCCGAAGCTGGCTGAATCTAGAGTGTGTGATACTGGGATTAAGGGCATGTGGTACTAAATTAGTCTACTGATTGGAATTAGCATAATACTGGGTGGGGGTGAATGGATTTCCTGAAGACAGATGGCCCCACGCTGGGTGTGGGTGGCACTACCCAAAAGGCTTGTAGCTGGGTGCAATAAAAGGAATAGGCAAGCTTCCTTCTCCTGCTTGCTGCTTCCTGCCTGCCTTGCCTTGGACTGTTTCTCATCTGCCATGCCACCTAACTGAAACCTGTACCAACTGTTAGCTGAAATAAACCTTCCCTCTTTTAACTTGTGGGTGTTGGGTATTTTTTCCTAGCAATGATAAAATTAACTAAAATATATTTTGGTACCGGGAGTGTGGTCACAGTTGTAATATTACCTGGCCATGTGGTTCAGGAGCCTTTTTAATTGGGTGTGGAAAGAGTTAGGAAAGGTTTGAAGACACTGGCTGAAGAAGTAGCCCTGAAATGCTGTAATTTGAACTGGAGGGGAGATTCTGGTGAGAGCTCAGAGGACTACAATGCTGATAGAAGTATTCAGTGAAGACCAAGCTCAGGAAGTTTCAGTTAGCTACGAGGAATGTATTGGCTGTTGGACTCCATACCATGTGAGTTATGCTTTGGCAGAAAGTTTGTCTGCATTTTGTTCTTTTCTAGAGACTGAAATGTAGGGCAGAACACTAAATAATTTGGTGAAAGAAATTTCAAAGCAGTCTAGAGGTGGTGGCATGGCTACTGTTTGGAGTTTTAGCCAGGTCTATGTTGAGAATAAAGAACAATGGGATCAACAGAATGATTTAAAAGATTTTAATTTTGGTCAGACAGCACGCTGCAGTGAAGTTATGGCCTGAAAATATGGAGCAGAGGAGAATTCTGTTGCTGAAAAGGAATAGGACTATAGAAGAGATGGCCTGAGGACATCATAAGAACAAGCAGTACTTCAGCATTTGCAGCTCAAAATTGCAAAGGTGAAAGATTTTGCTTTGAGAAGAAAGCCTCAGAGCACTCTGTTCCTAAATGGCAGTGGCCTAGAGAATGTGTTCCTCAGTATTGGGTTCATAGTGCTCAGCAATCCAGGAACTCCACCTCTACAGCCAAGAGATAAGGAAGCATGGATACGGCTCCAGTTGGTGGCAGACCTTGGGATTATCTACATGGTGCTGGTAAAACCACATTCTTCAGGTACAAGCAGAGTGTAAGAATAGTTGGGTCAGGAAGGCTTTCACCAAGATTTTAGAAGAAGGTTTGCTAGGCCAGGCAGTGTGCTCTGAGAGGGCAGTGTGCAATGCTGTGAGTGTGAAGCCCATGGTGCAGTGGAGACCCCAGAAGGTTAGAGAAGGCAGGAATGTGGATTGTCTGAGGAAAGCTCCAAGGAGTGAGCAAAGTCAGCCCAAGGGAGAACCTATGGCTACAGTGCCATGGGGCAGAGCCAGCCAAGCCCTTTGGAGTTCACATCTTGCTACAGATTGCACCAGATGCTGGACACAGAACTACGGGACTTAATGTTGCTCTGCTTGATTTTGGACTTGCTTTGATCCCATTCCTTTCTTTTCTTTTTTTTTTGTGGGTACCAGGGGGTCGACCTCAGGACCTTGCGCGACAGCAGGCGCCCATGCCGCTGAGCGATATCACCGGCCCCTTTTTCGTATGTGGGTTCCGGGAGTCAAACTCGGGCCCTTGCGCTTGCTGGGCAGGCACTTAAGCCGCTGAGCCATCTCACCGGCCCGATCCCATTCCTTTCTATCCTCTTATTTGTACCTTTTATAATGGTAGTGTTTATCTTGTGCCATTGTGTGTTGAAAGCCGTTAACTTTCTTTTCATTTGTACAGCGGCTCAGAGCTGAGTTTACCTTAAATATCAGAGGACACTTTGGACTTAGACTTTTCTGCAATGCTGAAACTGTTTGGACTTTGGCAACTCTTGGAGATGGACTAAATGCCTTTTGCATAAAGGGATGTGGATGAGTCTTTTGGGTTCCAGGGATGGAGTGTTAGGCTTGTAAATAGGCTTGTAAATGTCCCTCCATGCATTCATTATTGGGGTTTTCAGAGGTGGCTGGACCTAGGGTGTATGATACTAGGATTAAGAGTATTTGATACTAAATTATTCTGCTGATGAGAATAGGCATGGTTCTAGGTATGGCTGAATAGATTTACTGAAGACAGAAGCTCCACTCTGGGTAGAGGTGGCACCACCCAAAAAGTTTGTAGCCTGTATTTTGATAAAAGGTCAAGTAGGCTCACTGCTGCTGCTTCCTGCCTGCCTTGGTGCGGACTGTTTTCTCTGCCTTGGAGCCAGGTGACTATATACTGAAACCTCTGCCAACTGTGAGTTGAAAGAAACCTTTCATCCTTTAAATTTGTGTGTTGGGAATTTTCTCCCAGCAATGAGAAAAGTAACTAAGACAATCAGTAACTATTTTGAGAGCTTGTAGTCTAATAAAATGGAAAATTCAGAAGAAAGGGATAATTTTTATATACATAATGAATTTCAAAGGTGAACCAAGAAGATATAAAAATTTTAAGTTACCTAATATCAGTCAATAAAATTGAAGAAGTAATAAAAATAACTTCCAAGTAAGAAAGCTCAGGTCCTAACAGATTTACTCCCAAATTCTACAAAAACTTTTGAGATCTAACACCAATACTCTTCAAACTCTCTAATGAAATGGAAAGGGAAGCAGAACTCACACATTCTTGGAAGCAAGGATTACCCTGATTCCAAAATCAAATAGGATCCAACCAATTTTTTTTTGGTCTTTTTGACAAAGACAGAGTTTCACTATGCAGTTCAGGCTGCCCTTGAACTCACTTTGTAGCCCAGGCTGGCCTCGAACTTGTAGCAATCCTGCCTCAGCTTCCCAAGTGCTGGGATTACAAGCATCTGCCACCATGCCTGGCTCCAAGCAATTTTTTAATGAACATAGATACAAAAACGTTCAATAAGATACTGCCAAACAGAATGCAGAAAATCATCAAAAAGATCATATGTCATGACCAAGTAGGTTTCATTCCTGGGATGCAGGGATGGTTCAACATAAACAAATCAGTAAATGTAATATACCACATAAACAGAAGCAAGTACCAAAATCACATGATCATCTGAATAGATGCAGAAAAAGCATTTGATAAAAACCAAGATCCATTCATTATAAAAATGCTGTGAAGAATCTAGGTATGGAAAGTCTTTATCTCAACCTGATAAAAGCCATCTACTACAAAACAATGGCTAACATACTAATTGGAGAGTATCTGAAAGTTTTCCCTGTCCAGTCAAGAACAAGGCACAGATGGCTGCTCTCACCAGTCCTAGTCAATATAGTTCTTGAAATATTAGCCAGACTAATTAGACAACAGGAAGAAATGAATGGATATGGATAGGAAAGGAAGAATTTATATCTTTGTTATTTGTACATGGCCTGCTTCTCTACATAGAAAACCTCTGAAACTCCACCAAAGGACTCCTAAAATTAAAAACAAAATTCAGGGGCCGGTGAGATGGCTCAGTGGCATAAGCGCCTGCCTGCCAAGCGTGAGGGCCCGAGTTCGACTCCCAGAACCCACATACGAGAAAAGGGCCGGTGATATCGCTCAGCGGCACGGGCGCCTGCTGGCGCGCGAGTTCCTGAGGTCGAGCCCCGGTACCCACAAAAAGAAAAAAAAAAAAAAAAATTCAGTAGCATAGCAGGATACAAAGTCAACACTCAAAAATAAATAATCCTTCCTGTACACCAATAATAATCTCATTGAGAAAGAAAAATGAGAGAGATCCAACCTGACTCAATAGAAGAGGAGTCACATCTGTGAGACTGAGAAGATCAACTAAAAACACAGGTAATTGAAAGAAGGGGAGGGATATATACCCTGATACAAAGAATCAATTTGAAAGAACATACTAGTAGATTGAACAAAACATAAGCATAGCAGTTTAAATGTGGGGAAGTGGCTCCACAGGGCTGCCGTAGGACCTCTGCCCTTGTACTCCATGGAAACAACTATTTTGAGAACTTCCTAAATAGCTAGTAAGATAGAAGGAGCACAGCAGAGTCTTGCCTCACAGGATAGAGTAGGGGGTATGTAAGCCTCTTTGTACCATTGTCTCTTTAGCAATCCCTGAGGAGGATGCAGCCCAGCAGCATTTTTTTTTTTTTTTTTTTTTTATTTTAAAGAGAAGAAAAAACAAAACAAATCAAAAGAAGAACAAATTTTCAAACAAACATAATAGGAGGGTAACAATGGTTAATACATTACGTATTACTATCTTTAAGTTAGTTATTCAGGACACCAGACATTAGCATTCAATTGTCCAAACATTATTGGCACAAACCTTACTCTTCAATGAACTAAGTAAAAATGGTAGTGTATCTATCTTAACCATCTTATATATATATATATACAATTTTTTTCCCTTTCCCTTCTTTCTTTTCCCTATTCCAGTCTCTCTTTCCTTTTGACCAGTTTCTTTTTGATTCACCATGTCTATTGTACATTTTGGATCTTATTTACTCTTTCAGTTTCTCATACTAGAGAGATAATACGATGCTTACACATGTGCTTCTGGTTTATTTCACTTATGAGTATTTTCTCGAGTTGCATCCATTTACCTATAAAAGTCTCCAGTTTATCCTTCTTTATGGCTGAATAGTACTCCATTGTATAAAAATACCACATCTTTCTTATCCATTCCTCAGTTGATGGGCATTTGGGTTGTTTCCAAGATCTGGCTATTACAAATTGTGCTGCTATAAACATGGGTGCACATATATCGCTGTGGTACGATGTTTTTAATTCTTCTGGGAAGATGCCCAGAAGGGGAATAGCTGGGTCAAATGGGACCTCCAACCCTAGTTTTCTGAGGAATCTCCACACTGACTTCCACAGTGGCTGTACCAGTCGACACTCCCACCAACAGTGAAGAAGGGTTCCTTTTTCCCCACAGCCCCTCCAGCATTTGTTATTAGTTGATTTCTTAATAGTAGCCATTCTTTCTGGGGTGAGATGTTATCTCAGTGTTGTTTTAATTTGCATCTCTCGAATGACTAGTGATGTTGCACATTTTTTTGTATATTTATTTGCCATTAGTATTTCTTCATCTGAGAAATGTGTATTCATCTCAGATGCCCATTTTTGGAGTGGGTCTTTAAATTTGGGAGGTCTGATTTTTTTGAGTTCTTTATATGTTCTCGATAGTAATCCTTTGTCTGAGGAACAGCTGGCAAACATTTTTTCCCACATTGTGGGTTGTCTCTTCACTCTGTTGGTGGTTTCTCTTGCTGTGCAAAAGCTTTTTAATAAGATGAGATCCCAGTTATTGATTCTTTGGGATAGTTCCTGTGCGGTTGAGTTTTTATTCATAAAGTCTTTGCCTACACCAATGTCTCCAAGGGTTTTACCTATCCTACCTTCCAGCAGATTTAATGTTTCTGTTTTAATATTTAGATCTCTGATCCATTTTGAATTTAGTTTAGTGCATGGTGAAAGATATGGATCTAGTTTTAATCTTTGGCATGTGTAGAGCCAGTTTTTCCAGCACCATTTATTAAAGAGGCTATCTTTCTTCCAGTGAATGTGTTTGGCACCTTTGTCAAAGATAAGGTGGCTTAGTATGTCTGGGGTTGTTTCAGCATCTTCTAATCTGTTCCATTGATCTTCAGGTCTGTTTTTTTGCCAGTACCACACTGTTTTTATCACAGTAGCTTTATAGTATAATTTCAAGTCGGGGATAGTGATGCCCCCTGCCTTGCCTTTGTTGCCCAGAATTGCCTTTGCTATTCTAGGTCTCTTCTGATTCCAAATGAATTTTAGGATTGTTTTCTCTAATTCTGTGAGATATGCTGTTGGAATTTTGATTGGAATTGCATTAAATCTGTATAACAATTTTGGAAGTATGGCCATTTTCACTATATTGGTTCTTCCTATCCAGGAGCAAGGGATATCTTTCCATTTTCTGATATCCTCTTCAATCTCCTTTTTCAGAGTACTGTAGTTTTCAGTATAGAGGTCTTTTACATCCTTCGTGAGGTTGATTCCTAGGTATTTCATTTTTTTGGATGTTATTGTGAAAGGTATTGTTTCCCTAATTTCTCTTTCAGTAAGTTTGTTATTTGTGTACAGGAAGGCTATTGACTTTTGAGTATTGACTTTGTATCCAGCTACACTACTGAATTTGCTTATTAAATCTAGCAGTTTTTTAGTGGAGTTTTTGGGGTCTTCTGTGTAGAGTATCATGTCATCTGCAAATAATGATAATTTAACTTCTTCCTTTCCAATCATTATTCCTTTTATTTCTTTCTCTTGTCTAATCGCTCTGGCTAAAGTTTCCAGAACTATGTTGAATAAGAGTGGGGACAGTGGACATCCTTGTCTTGTTCCTGATTTTAGAGGGAAGGCTTTCAGTTTTTGGCCATTTAGTATAATATTCAGCCCAGCAGCATTTTTGTGAGCACACACCAGGGGCAAGTCATCAGTGGTTAGAAAGGTTCCTCCTCACCTGCCCAATCTCAAGACTCTGCAGGATAAACAAGTGATTTCTGCTTGTGTTAGGAGTCTTTAGTATTGGACCCTGGACACACTTGAGTCACTGCTGGAATCTTGAAGTTTATCCATAGCCAACTGGGTCATTTGCCCATCACACAGAGCTAATACTTGTTCAGTTTGTGTCTGTACCTGGCACCTCAGGCTTGCTTAAGTCTATAACCTGCTGTTGCAGCCCTGCTCCAATCTTAGACCTGTTAGGGATTCTATCTGATGCTCAGCACCAGACCTTGGCAGCCTGGGTCTCCATGGGGAGCCCCAGTCCTGCATGAGTCTCTGTGTGGTATGTTTATACTGTGGCAGTGTCTGCCAGCACCAGGCTCACTGCCCTTTCTCTGGGTGCAACAGAGTTCCACCTTGAATTTTGCAAGAGTCCTGAGCGCTGTCCATGCCTGGAATAGTAGGCTAGTTCTCTGCCTCATTAGCAGTAAGGGTTAAGAGTGCCTATTTTGCCCAGTGCCCTGGATGCCCATGAGATACCACCCAGTGTTGTGTACCCTTTTTTGGCCCTGCCAGAATCTCCCCACATTAGTCCTGGGCACACCTGGATCTCCTCTGGGTGCCCAGAGGAAGCACAAGCCTCTGCCTGGTATCTGAAGCCAGTCCAACATTGGTCCCCAACCAGCAGAAATCCATGACTAGAGCCTCAGGATCCAATGTTTCACACCTTTTATGGCTGGTGTGACAGGTTGGACAGTTGTCACAGAGTGGTTTACAGAGGGGACCCACTGATACAAGAAATCTCCATACAAACCCACAGACTATAAAGAGGTGCAAAGAGGAATGTGACGTAAGATTAAACACTGCAGTCTCTGGAAGCAAATACTCTTCTAGAAATAGGAATTTTTTTTCTTTTGCTTTTTTTCCTCTTCATTTAACCTAATTTTTTTCTTTTATCCTTTATTTGTATTATTATTAATTTAACATTGATGGATTTTTTGAGTTTTCTCAAAACTCTCTCACACACATTTTCTTATCCCCCATTTTTATGTCTAGATGTGCCCCTAAAGAAGTGGCTGAACTGGAGTATGTGATGCTGGGATTAAATGTGTGATGCTGGGGTCAAGGGTGTGTAATTCCTGAATTAGTCCACTAGTTGACATAGTTCTCAGTGTGGATAAAGGGAAGACCCACCCTGGGTATGAAGCCTGGATAAAGTAGAAGGGACAGAAAGAGGGCTGCTGTGGTTGCTCGCTGCTTCCTCACTGTTTTGCTGCTTTGCTGCTTTCTGCCTTCCCTGCTTTGCCATGGATGGCGGCTTCTCTGTGATGCCCCTCTGCTATGCTGCCTTGACATGGAAGCAGCAAACTATGAACTGAAACCTCTTCAAGGTGACTTTCCTGCTTTAATCTTGGGTGTTGGATATTTTGTCTCAGCAACAAGAAAAGTAACTAAGACAGATTTTGGTACCACAGAAGTGGGGTCTTTGCTGATTGTGCCTGACCATGTGGTTCAGGAACCTTTGGAACTGGCTTGTGGGAAGAGTTTGGAAAGGTTTGCAGATGCCTGCTGAAGAAGCAGCCCTAGAATGCCTTAAACTGTACTTGATAGGAGATTCCGGTCAGAGCTTACAAGACCAGAATGCTGATAGAAGTGCTGCCAGTAAAGACCAAGTTCGGGAGGTTTCTGCTGGAAAGGACTGCATTGGCTGTTGGGTTTCAGACAATGTGTTACACCTTGGCAGAAAGTTTGTCTGCATTTTGTTCATCCCCAGAGACTGCCTGAGGCTGAGATTAAGGTGGCAGGCTAATCTTGCAGAAGAAATTTTAAGACAGTCTAATGTTGAGGTGGTGGCATGGCTACTGTTGAAAGTTTTTAGCCAGATTTATGTTGAGAATCAAGAGCAAAGAGCCCAGCAGAATGATTTGAAACATTGTGAGAGGAAGCTCCAGTAAAGCTGTAGGCTGCAAATATAGAGCAGAGGAAAACTTGAATGCTGAAAATGAACAGGACAATGGGAAAGATGGCCTGAGGACATCACAAGAAACAGCAGGACTGCAGCCTTTGCAGCCTCAGGGTTGCAAAGATGAAAGAATTTGTTTTGAGAAGAGAGCCCCTGAGCACCATGTTCCAGAATGGCAGGACCTAGAGAATATGTTCATGAAATCTTTGCCTATGGCTATGTCTTGAAGAGTTCTACATATTCTCTCTTCCAGCAGATTTAGTGTTTCTGTTTTAATATTTAGACCTTTGATCCATTTTGATTTCAGTTTAGTGCTTGGTGAGAGACATGGGTCTAGTTTTAGTCTTTGGTATGCAGAAAGCCAAGTTTTTCCAGCACCGTTTAGTAAAGAGACTATCTTTCCTCCAGTGAACATGCTTGGCCCTTTTGTCAGAGATAAGCTGGCTGAGTGTGTTTGAAGTTGTGTCTACATCTTCTAATCTTTCCTACGGATCCTCAGGTGTGTTTTTTTGCCAGTACCATGCTGATTTTATCATAGTACCTTTTTAGTATAATTTCAAGTCAGGGATTGTGATGCCCCCTGCCTTGCCTTTGTTGCCCAGAATTGCCTTTGCTATTCTAGGTGTCTTCTGGTTCCAAATGAATTTTAGGAATGTTTTCTCTAGTTCTGTGAGGTATACTAATGGTATTCTGATTAGGATTGCATTAAATCTGTATAACAATTTTGGGAGTATGGCCATTTTCACTATGTTGGTTCTTCCTACCCATGAGCAAGGGCTATCTTTCCATTTTCTGATATCCTCTTTAATCTCCTTTTTCAGAGTACTGTAATTTTCAATGTATAGATCTTTTTCCTTCCTTTGTCACATTGATTCCTAAGTATTTCATTTTTGGGGGATACTATTGTGAAAGGTCTGGTTTCCCTAATTTCTCTCTCAGTGAGTTCGTTGTTTGTGTACAGGAATGCTATTGATTTTTGAGTGTTGACTTTGTATCTGGCTACACTATTGAATTTGGTTATTAAACCTACAAGTCTTTTGTTGGAGTTTTTAGGGTCTTCTGTGTAGAGTATCATGTCATCTGCAAATACTTATAATTTAACTTTTTCCTTTCATATCCTTATTCCTTTTAATTATTTCTCTTCTCTAATTGCTCTGGCTAATGTTTCCAGAACTATATTGAATAGGAGTGGTGATAGTGGACAGCCTTGTCTTGTTCCTGATTTTAGAATGAAACTTGGAGATTATTTTTTTCTATGGCCTCTTCTATTTGTTTTTTCACTTCTGTTGCTATCAATTCAGAAAGTTCCAGTGGTTTCCTTCTGATTTCCTCTATCTCATTGTACTCTGGACTTGTTTCGTGGGGGCTGGGGGGCTGGGGTAAAATTTTGCTTCTGTACCTTGTCGTTTTCTATTTTCTATTTTTTGTTTTATTTTGTTTTCTGTGTTGATGCTTGTAGATTTCTTATGGTAGGTAGCTTTATCCCTAGTATCAAGGCTTCCCTAGGAAATGTCTGCTCCTCATGAATGTCTTCTAGATGTAGGTGGTTCTTGGTCTTTTGTCCATCCCAAGAGCATACCCTCCCAATGTATTGAGAGTGAGAAGTTGCTATGTATTTGGCTCAGTACCCAGTCCTTTGGTACTGGACTACAGTGATGGCTATGACCCCATGCAATTACAATGTTGTCATATAAGAGAGAAAAACTGATTATAACAGGAATGACATTCTGGCTAAAGTAGTATAGTTACCAATAACAATAGTCTCGAGCACTGCTTGGGTAATGACAAACTGTGGTAACTATTAACCAGATACCTTTAACCATAGGAGCAAATTGTACAGTTATATAACAAAATCCAACATATACCAGGAACTTGTATGCAATGATTTTCCCCTTAGTAGAGTGATTTTACCCTGTTACAGGGGCCATGTGTTAAGAGGGATAGGGGAAAGATAGATGAAAGCAGTCAAATATAATAGGAGCACGACTAGAGGGCAAAGGATGATCACCCAAGTTTTGGGAAACTGGAGGACACAGAAGGGAAAGAATGGAAGAGAAAGCAAAGGAGTATTGAAGTGAACTAGAAAGAGAAGAGACAATGTTTACTCACATCAAAGTATCATAAAATCAAGTGAGATAGTTGAAGAAAGGGAGAAAGAATACAAGTAGCAGAAAACAAAAGGAGGGTAAGAAATCTAAGTCATGAAAGAAAAAGAAAAGAAAAAAGAAAAAAACAAAAATAACCAGAAAAAAAAAAGCAAGACAAAACAAAAACAAAACAAACCCCAACTGGACAGAAAAAGGAAAAGTAATCAATCAAAGAGAAAAAATAACAGTACTAAAATTCCTCTGGTGTCTACAGTTCCGTGGTAGATTCAAGTCAGATCCCACAAATGTGTTGTGTACTCCAGCCAAGTTTGCCATGGATTTGTGCTGGATATAGGGCTGATCTTGGACTCTGGATGTAGAGTTGTCCCCTAGCCCATTGATAAAAAATGGCAGCCCCACCCACCCACTTCTATTCCATGCACATGTGTGTATGTGTATGTGTGTGTGTGTGTGTGTGTGTTGCAAAGCACAATGCTGGTTTGCCTAACTTACCAACTGCTGGCTCATATTCTCAGTGTTGCTTTGTACTTTTTTTTTTTTTGTGGGTGCCGGGGTTCGACCTCAGGACCTCGCGCACCAGCAGGCCCTCGTGCCGCTGAGCGATATCACCGGCCCTTTTTTCATATGTGGGTTCCGGGAGTCGAACTTGGACTCTCGCGCTTGCCAGGCAGGTGCTTATGCCGCTGAGCCATCTCACCGGCCCCCGCTTTGTACTTTTCCATGCTGCTGGTCCCACCTGCCCACCATGTGCACCCCCACTGGGGCCTTGCTGGTTAGCTGGTCCTGCCTGAGCCAGTGTTTGCAACCCTGCTGCAGGGGCCTTGCTGGGTCCTAAATACCTGTTTTGTCTTAGAGTTTGTTCTATAATTATTGATGTTGTTACCATGTTTATAGTTGGTACAGTGTTAGTTTGACATTATCCTGCATATGGTTGATGTTATTGTTGATTGTAATATGTTAGATGAGGGGACAAAGTTATTGCATTCAATTGGTGTTCCATTCATGCCAACTTCCAGAATGTTTGAGGTGTTATAAATATTACTACAGTCCATTACCAAAGAAGTGAGTACTATATCAAACAGTTCGCAACCTTTCCTCCATAACAAACAAAGGTGATAGGATCCTGGGAGAGGACCAAAGGCAATATCTACCGAAGCCTTGAGGATGTCTGTGAAAAGTTGATACTATTAAAACCAGAAGTAATTCTCTATGCAAAACGTAGAGACAGAGACCAAATCTGTTAATAACAGAAGGGGTAAATACTATCACTGGAGATACAAAACTGAGAAGACTTCACAGGGAAGCAATATCTTAGAAAAAATCTTCATACAAACTACAAGCCCTCTTCACTCTAGTAGCTCTCAACCCACAGAACCCCCCATAAAAAGGATGAGAAAGAAGATGGTCAAGATTGACCAAAAATGGATATAAATTCTAGGAAATCAAAAACTTGTGTGAATATTTTAATGTTAAATTTATTGAAACAACATCAGATTAATATAAATTATCTATGACCGCTACAATTACAAGAGGTGCTCAAATTGGTTCACATTCCTGGCATTTATTAGTATGGAAAACTGTTGCTTGGGTAACCTTGCTCATTGAGATTCTGCACATGAATTTTCAATTTCTGCTCCAAGGGCAAGCAGTGTAGTGGGTTTTCTTCAATATATGACATCCTCTAGCATTCCCCATGCCAGGGTAACACAAACTGTTGAAAAAACATATTATTTTTCTTTTCATGAAGTGTGTATACATTATTTTGGTGCTCTCTCTCTCTCTTTTTCTCTCACTCTCTATATGTATATGTACATATATATAAACACACACATATGCGTATACATAGGAGCATGAGGAAGCAAGGCAACAGAAGACCCCAGAGTTCTTCCAACTCTGCCAAGGCAGAGCAAGTGGTTACAAAGGAAAAGGAAAGCAAGTACCAGGTAGTGGAACTATTTGAAAAGTTTATAGAGGGGATGAAGAAAATAGACAAGTTCAAAGAAGAAATGAATGAAAAGTTCACAACAATATCACATAATATTCCCATGGTAAATTAGGAGTGGGTGGCACCACCCAAAGTTTAGGTATCCCGGAAGGGATAAAAGGGAGAGCCAGGCTGTTGGAGCTAGTACTATTTCACTACTTTGCTGCCTTTTGACTGCCATGAACTCTCCTCTAATGCCTCTCTGCTATGCCACCCTGCCTTGGAGCCAGCCAACTATGAATTTTAACCTCTGAAAACTGTGAGCTACAAGAAACCTTTCCTTCTTTAACTTTGAGTGTTAGGTATTTTGTCTCAGCAACAAGAAAAGTAACTGATGTGGGGGAAATAAATAAAAAACTGGACAAACTAATCGAAACAGTTCAAAACTTGAATGACAGATTTAACAAGGATATAGAATACTCAAAAAGATGTCAGACACCTGGAAAAAAAAATTCTATAGAATTCATAAATTACAGAAATGTCCAATGTCAAGACAGAGTGTCTAAACTTAAGGCTAAGATAATGAATTACTATAAAGTACTCAAAGAAGTTATAAAGAAAGTTAGAGAACAAGAGATTATTCAGCAGCTACCAGATGACAAGAAGACCAGTCTAAGGCTAATGGGAGGTAGAGAAAAACTAAAAGATAACACAGATGGATTTACTAACATGTTTATAGAAATCATACAAGAAAAATTCTAAAATATAAGAAGAGAGTTTAAAATATAAGTAAACACCAGGCATGGTGGCCCATGCCTGTAATCCTAGTACTTGCGAGGCTGAAGCAGGAGGATGACTGTGAGTTTGAGGCCAGCTTCGGCTACCTAGTGAGTTCAAAGCCAGACTGCACTACACAGAGAGACCCTGTCTCAAAACAAAAGAAAACAAAAGAAAATAAAACAAAACAAAAATCTATATATGTAAGCAATACTTACAGAACAATAAATACAGCACAAAATGCTCAGCAAGGTGTATCTGTATTAAATCATCAGATATCCAGTGAAAAAACCTCCAGATTTTAGAAAGCAGTCAGAGAAAAACAAAAACATTATATATAAAGATTAAACAGTGAGAATCACAGCAGACTTCTCAACACAAATCCTAAAGACCAGAAGGCTTTTGAGTAAAGTATTTCAAGCCCTAAGAGAAAATAACTTCCAGCCCAGATTAACTTATTCAGCAAAGCTATCCTTCAAAACAGATAGAAAAATAAGGTATTTTCATGGGAAAGGCAAACTGAAAATATGTGTGAGTGCTAAAGCAGCACTCCAAAAAATAATTAATATTGTTGTGTGTAGTGGTGGATCCCTGTAATCCTAGCACTCAAAAGGAAGGCTGAGGCAGGGGGATTGCCATGAGTTCAAGGATAGCCTGGGTTACACAATGAGTTCAAAGCCAGTCTGAACTACATAACAAGACCCTGTCTCAAAGAAACAAAGAAACAAACACACACACACAAAATAATATTCTTTATAGAAAAAACAAAACTGACACAGCTAAAAATCCAGAGGAGACAAAAATTCCAAAGAAGCTCAATGGATAAACAATAAAAAATGACAAGAAAAGAAAACAACAGATTTACCAAAAGATGAAGATGATGACAGTAAATAACACATCTCAGTAATATCTTTCAATGTCAACACCCTCAACTCTCCAACTGAAAGACAAAGATTGAGAGACAAATCAAAAAACAGAATCCAACAGTCTCTTGCAGTTGAGAAACTCATCTAATCCAAAACAATATTTATATACTAAATATTAAAGGATGGAAAGCAATATTCACACACCAGGAAACCAAAAACAAGCAGGGTTATTCTATATATGCTATCAGAGCACTGTGCAATGAAAATAGATATCAAAAACAGAAGTAATTTCAAAAAGTTTAAAAGCTCCTGGAAAATTAACAACACATTCTTAAAGAACCAATGGGTGAAGGAAGAAATAAAAACTTTCTGGAAGTTAATGAAAATGACTGCAGAACTCACCAAAACCTCTGAGACACTGTGAAAGTAGTTCTAAGAGCAAAATTGCAATCAATGCTTGCATTAGGAAAACAAACCCAAAAAATCTCCTTGAGAAATATTAAAATACTTGCGAATCAAGAACAAACCAGTCCTAAACCAAAATTAAGGGGACAAATTATAAAGATGAGAATGGATATTAAAACTAAATAGTTAAAAAAATCAATGAATCAAAGGGCTTGTTCTTTGAAAGAATAAAGTGAACTTCACCAGACTTACCAAGAGAAAGAAAGAAAAGATTCACATCAATGCAATTATAAATTCAAAAGGTGAAATCACAACAAACATTGTCAAAAAGCAGAAGATAGCAACTGCTTTGAAAAATTGTACTCCAACAAATTAGCAAATTTTGAAGAAATGGGCAGATTCGTAAACTCATACAAATTACCAAAGGTAACCCAAGAAGACATAAATGTGTTTACCAACCCAAGAACATGCAATGTAATTGACACAGTAATAAAGAGTCTACCAAGCCGGGTGTGGTGGCATACACCTGTAATCCTAGAACTCGGGAGGCTGAGGCAGGAGGATCGTTGCAAGTTTGAGACCAGCCTGGGCTACAAAATGAGCTCAAGGCCAGCCTGAACTGCATAACGAGACCCTGTCTCAAAAAGACAAAAAAAAAAAAAAAAAAAAAAATCTATTAACTGAAAAAAGCCCAGTACCTGATGGATTCACTGCTGAATTCTACAAAACCTTTAAGTATATTATACCACCCATATTCCTCAAGCTCTTCAAAGAAATGAAAGGGGTGGAGTGCTCCCAAATTCATTTTATGGAAACCTGTATCATCTTGTTTCCAAAGCCAGGTAAAGACCCAGCTAAAAAACAAAACTTTAGGGGCCGGTGAGATGGCTCAGTGGCATAAGCGCCTGCCTGGCAAGCGCAAGGGCCTGAGTTCGACTCCCGGAACCCACATACGAAAAAAGGGTCGGTGATATCACTCAGCAGCACGGGCGCCTGATGGTGTGCGAAGTCCTGAGGTCAACCCCTGGTATCCACAAAAAAACACACAAAAAAAGAAAAAAAAAAACAAAACTTTAGGCCAATCTCCTTTAAAGAACATAGATGAAAAATCTTAAAGAAGACATTAGCAGGCTGGGTGTGGTGGGGCACATCTGTAAGCCCAGCACTTGGGTGGCTGAGGGAGGAAGATTGCTTTGAGTTTGAGGACAGCCTAGTGTACATAGTGTGTTCAAGGCCAGCCTAGACTACAGGGCAAGACCTTGTCTTAAACCCCAAGACATTAGTAGATAGAATGCAGTACATCATCAAAAAGATCGTAGATCTTGACTAAGTAGGTTTCATCCCAGAGATGCAAGGATAGTTCAACATATGTAAGTCAATAAGTAATATACCACATAAATAGTATGGTTAAAAAAAAAAATCCCACATGATCATGTCAATAGATGAGGAAAGGGCTTTTGACAAAATCCAATGCCCCATCGTGACAAAAACACAGAGGAAAACAGGTTTAGAAGGATCACATGTGGATTTGCTAAAAGCTATCTATGACAAACTGACAGCCAACATATTAAATGGGGAAAAAAACTAAAAGCATTTACCTTAAAATGAGGATCAAGGCAAGGATGCAGACTATCACCACTTGTATTCACCATAATACTTGAAACATTAGCCAGAGGAATCAGGCAAGAGAAAGAAATAAGGGATACATATAAGAAAGGAAAAGCTCAAATTATCATAATTTATAGATGACATAATACTCTACAAAGAAGACCCAAGGAACTCCATCCCAAATGCTTAAACTTAAAAATCAACTTCAGCAACATAGCAGGATACAAGAGTAACTTGTAAAAATCATTAGCATTTGTGTATACCAATAATTAGCTGAGAAGGAAATTATGAAAACAGTACCATTCACAGTAGCTTCAAGAAAAATTGTATACTTAGGAATTAACCTAACCAAACAAGTGAAAGACCTTTAGAAAAATCCAAAAATCCACGAAAAACTAAAGCACTCTGAAAAAAGGATATTGAAGAGAACATCCGAAAATGGAAAGATACCCCTGCTCCTACCGCATAGCTAAGACCAACATTATCAAACTGACCATACTCCCAAAAGTTTTATACAGATTTGATGCAGTCCCAATCAAAATACCAACAGCATACTTTACAGATCTAGAGAATACAATCTTAAAATTCACAAGGAGGCAGAAGAGACCTAGAATAGCAAAAGCAATTTCAGGCAACAAGAGCAAAGCAGGAGGCCTCACAACACCAGACATCAAGCTATAATACAAAGCAATAGTGATAAGAAGAGCATGGTATTGGAACACAAACAGGTAATGTGGGCCAAGGGAATAGAATAGAGGATACATAAGTGCCCTCAGACACATTCAGCTATTTGATTATTGACAAAGGGTTCGAAAGCATACATGGGAGGAGAGATAGTCTATTCAACAAGTGGTGTTCAGAGAACTGGGTGTCTGTTTTGCAGAAGATTGAAACTGGACCCTTATCTCTCACCATGTAGTAAATTAAAATGTATCAAAGATCTAAACTTCAATACAGAAACAGTAAACCTAATGAGAGAAAAAGTAGGTAAAACATTTGAAGCCATAGATATAGAAAATGATTTTCTAAACAGAACCTCAGTTGCACAAGCAATAGCAGCAAGAATCAACAAATGGGATTATATTAGACAAAAAGCTTCTGTATAGCAAAAGAATCAATCAGTAGAGTGAAGAGACAACCTGCAAAATGGGAAATGTTTATGGCAGCTACACCTCAGACTAAGTACTAATGTCTAAACTATATAAAGAACTGAAAAAATATTCAACCATGTAAAATTAAAAACCTGGTGAAGAAATGGCCTCATGAAATGAACAGACACTTCACAGTGGAAGAAGTACAAATGGCCAAGAAATATATGAAAAATGTTTATCCACTAGAGAGATGCCAAAGAAAAGAACAATAAGATTCAATCTTATTCCACAAAGAATGGCAATCATTAATAAATCAAAGAATGAGAAATGCTGGGATGGGTATGGTGAAAAAAGAACTCTCCAACATTGTTGGTGGGAACGTAAACTAGTACAACCATTATGGAAATCAGTATGGAGATTTCTCAAAGAACTGAAATTAGAAATTCCATATAACTCAGCTATCTACCTTCTAGGTATTTTCCTTAAAGAGATTAAGATATCATTTTATAGTGATATATGCATAGCAATGTTTGTAACAGCACAATTCATAATAGCTAAATCCTTGAAACAGCCTGTATATGCACCGACAGTCAATTGGATAAAGAAAATGAGGAATCTATATATAATGGAATATTAATCAGTTATAAAGAAGGATAGGGCTGGCGAGATGGCTCAGCGGCATAAGCACCTGCCTGGCAAGCGCGAGGTCCTGTGTTCGACTCCCGGCACCCACATATGAAAAAAGGGCGGGTGATATTGCTCAGCGGCACGGGCACCTGCTGGCGCGCGAGGTCCTGAGGTCGACCCCCGGTACCCACAAAAAAAAAAAAAAAAAAGGATAAATTCAGGGCATTTGAAGAAAAATGCATGCACCTTTAAAATATAATGTTGCTTAAAATAAATCAGACAAAGAAATTTAAATACTGTATGGTATCTGTCATCTGATTAAGACAAAGTACAAACTGAGAGAGAAAGAAAGGAAGAATGGAATGAGACAAGGGGAAGGATCTCTTATTGATGTCAAGTGGTCCAGGGCATGAAAGGCAAGGTCTGAGGAGGAGGCTGTGAGAAAATAGTTAAAGATGCCAGATTCAAAGCTCTAATAACCTCAGTGAACATGGATATTATATGCCATAAGCATGAATTGAGATTAACAATGTCAAAGAGAATGAATAAGGGAAAAGGGGAACTAGAGCAGGAGGGAGGGATGGGAGCAAAGCTGTTATGGCTTAAATCTAGATGTCCCCAGTAAGCTTCATGTAGTTATAGATGAGGAGTTTCAAAGGTGATTTAATTAGGATGTGTGAATGTGGAATAAGGGCATAATACTGGGATTAAGGTTGTGATGCTGAGATTAAGTGTGCATGGGTGGCATGCCATCAATCAATAGGCCTACAGCCTTGATGGAATATAAACGGAGAGAGGGAAGGCAGGCCTGCTGTGGCTTTTGCTTCTTCTGCTGCTTGCTGGTTTGCTGTCTACTGCCTGCGTGCCATGGACTATTTCTCTTCTGCATCCCCCCCACCATGCCACCCTGTCTTGGAGCCAGCCAACTATGGAATGAAACCTGTATAAACTGTGAGCTGAAATATACCTTGCCTCCTTTAACTTTGGGTGTTGGTTACTTTGCCTCAGGAATGAGAAAAGTAACTAAGACAGATTTTGGTACCAAGAGTGGCATCGTTGTTACCTGGCCATGTGGTTTAGGAGCCTTTGGGAATGGCTTGTGTGAAGAGTTTGGGAAGGTTTTGAGATGCTGGTTGAAGAAAGACCTCTGAAATGCTGTGAGCCAATTTTGGTGGGTGATCTGGTCAAAGTTCAGAAGACCAGAATGCTGATAGAAATGCAGCAGATAAAGACAAAGCTCAAGAGTCTTCATTTAGGAACAAGGACTGCATTCGCTGTTGGACTCCAGACAATGCATGTTATGCTTTGGCATAAAATTTGTCTGCATTTTTTCTATGTCCTGAGACTTCGTCTGAGCCTGAGATTAAATGCAGTAGACCAATTAACCTCTCAGAAGAAATGTTAAAGCAGTGTAATGTTGAGGTTGTGGCATGACTAATATTGAGGCCTATTACCGAGATCTATGGTGAGAAGAGGAAAGAGCCTGGCAGAATGATCTAAAATGTTTTGAATTTGGTCAGAAAGGAAGCTGTGGAAAAAGTTGTGGACTGCAAAAATGGAGCACAGAACTTGGTTGCTGAGAAGGAACAAGATGATCGAAAAAGATAGACTGAGGATATCACAAGAACTAGCAGGATTCTACACTTTGCAGGCTCCAAATTGCAAAGGTGAAAGTCTTTGTTTTCAGAAGAGAACCCCTGAGCATCATGTTCTAGAATGGTGGTGGCCTAGATAATTTGTTCCTCTGGATTGGGTTCATAGTGCTCAGCAATCTAGGCAATGCAACAGTACAGCCAAGAGAGAAGGAAGCCTGGCTACTGCTCTAGCTGTCAGCAGACCTTGGTGTCATCCACATGGTGGTGGTTTTAGGTGCATGCAGAATGGAAGAGTTGTGGGTTCAGGACAGCTTCCACCCAGTTTTCAGAAGAAGACCTTGAAGGCCAGGCTGTGTGCCCCTGAGAGGGCAGTGTGTGAAGCCAAAAGTGTAATGGAGACCCAGAAGGTTAGAGAATCCAGGAATATGGATTGTTTGAGGACAGCTGCAAGGAGTGAGTAAAAGCAGCCTGAGAGGGAAGCCATGGGAGCTACAACCACCAGCATCGCTATAGGGACAGAGATACCCAAGCTCTTTGGAGTTCGCATCTTACTAGATTGCATCAGATCCTTGAGATGGAAATATGGGACTTAATGTTTGTCCTGCTGGATTTTGGAGTTGTTTTGGTCCCATTCCTATTTCATTATTTTCTATAGCAATGTTTATCTTGTATCTTTGTATTTTGGAAGTATTTAACTTTTCATTTGTACAGGGTTTCACAGGTAATGTAGTTTGCCTTAAAACTTAAAGGATACTTTGAAGTTGAACTTTTCAGAAATGCTAAAAGTGTTAGAACTTTGGCAACTCTTAGAGATGGACTAAATGCTTTTTGCAGAAATGGATGTGCATGAGTCTTTTGGGGCCCAGGGGCAGAATGTTATGGCTTTTATCTAGATTTCCCCCCCAAAGCCTCTTGTCATGGTGAGGAGTTTCAAAGGTGGGTTGATTAGGGTGTGCAAGTGTGAATTGAGTGAGTGATACTGGAATTAAGGATGTGACTGGGATTAAGGGTGTGACTCTGGGATTAAGGGTGTCCCACCCTGGGTATAGGTGGCATCAATCAACAGGCTCAAAGCCTGGATGGAATATAAATGCAGAGTGAAGAAGCCAGCCCTGGTGCTGCTTCTGATGTTTGCTGCTTTGCTGTCTTTTGCTTGCTTGCCATGAATCATTCCCCACCATGCCTCCCTGTCTTGGAGCCAGCCAACTATGGATTGAAACCTCCTACAAACTGTGAGCTGAATAAACCTGCCCACCTTTAACTTTGGGTGTCAGGTATTTTGTGTCAGCAACAAGAAAAGTAACCTCAGAAGTGGATTAAAATAAAAAGGAAACAAATTGTAATATATACATGAACCAATTCCCCAAGTTGATTTAAAAATGTATGAATGCAAATATGTACTAATAAAATAAAATTAAAAAATGAAATATAAAATACTTAGGAATCAACCTAACTAAAGTGAAACACCTCTAAAATGAAAACTACAGACTGCCATAAAGAAAGATAAACTTGATACATTTTGAGGTAAATGGATGCAGCTTGAGAACTTAATTTTTTGTGACATAAATTGGACACACATGTTTAAATATCACATTGTTTCTCATGTGAAAAACCCACAGTGTAAATAAGGACCAAAATGGATGATAGATATTGTCAAGTAGGAAGAAAATGTTCAAATGGGAAGGGGAACAAAGGAGGCAGGAAGGGGAAGGGAACGGAAATACTAGGAATAAAAAATAATGAATGCAAGGAAAACAATACAAAGTTTTGTAAAGAGAGAGGGGAAGAAAGATTGAAGGGAAGGGAGGGGAATGGGAAAAATTAAGATATATTATGTACAGGTACAAATACCCTATGGTGAATGTGATCATTATGTATATCATAAGTATACTTATAAAAATTAACAAAATAATAAATATGAAAAAAGGAAAAAGATAAAGTGTATTGGTCCCCTCCAAAAACAAACAAACAAATAAACAAGAAAACTACAGAACTCTGAAAAGAGAGATTGAAGGAGGACCTCAGAAAACGTAAAGATATCTATGGCTATACCAACCTGAATGTGCCTGATTTTTGTCTGATCTCGGAAGCTAAGCAGGGTAGGGCCTGGTTAGTATTTGGATTGGAGAAAATGTAAAGATATCCCCTGCCTGTATAGGCAGAACCAATATAGTAAAGATAGCTATACTTCTAAAACTGTTATACAGACTTAATGGAATCCCAATCAGAATATCAATAGCATTCCTCACAGAGGTCTTGACAATCATCCTGAAATTTATATGGAACCAAAAGAGATGTAGAATGGCAAAAGGAATTTTGGGCAACAAGGACAATGAGGGGGCATAACATTCCTGCACTATTAGAAAGCCTCAGTGATGAAAACAACATGGTATTGGCAAAACAAAAAACAAAACAAAATCAAGAACGGATAAGAACAAAAAAGACTTGGACATCAGAGGAGCAGAACACAGGATATAGAAAACAATCTCAGGCACATTCAGCTACCTTTCTTTGATAAAGATGCCTAATACTTTTGCTGGAGGAAAGATAAAGCCTCTTTAACAATTGTTGCTGGGAAAACTGGTTCTCCATATGCTGAAGATTGAACCTTGTACCATATCTGTTCCTATACACTGTAGTAAAATCAAAGTGGATTAAAGATGTAAATATTAAAACCAACACTTATTCTGCTGAAATGGAAAATAGGAAAAACAATTGAAGACATGGCCTAGGCAAAGACTTTTGGAACAGAATCCTATTTGTAGAAGAAATAGTACCAAGAATCAACAAATGCCATCAGATGAAATTGAAAAGATTTCCCAGAACTAAGGAAACCGCCAGCAGCATGAAGAGAGATCCTATAGAATGGGAAAAAATATTTGCTAGCTAGTCCTCAATGGAGCAATACCAAGACTATAAAGAACTAAAAAAAAAAAAAAAAAAAAAAAAAAAAAAAAAATCAGAACTCCTTAATTAATTAATTAATTAATTAATTTAATTTTTTTGTGGGTACTGGGGGGACGACCTCAGGACCTCACGCACCAACAGGCACCCGTGCCGCTGAGCGATATCACCGGCCCCTTTTTTTGTATGTGGATTCCGGGAGTCGAACTCGGGCCCTTGCGCTTGCGAGGCAGGCGCTTAAGCCACTGAGCCATCTCACCGGCCCCAGAACTCCTTAATTTAAACACCCAATAAACATGACCTTCTGAAATGAATAGGCATTCCTTAGATGAAGACATACAGAAGGCACATGAAAAAATGTTCAACATCACTGTTTATTTGAGAAATGCAAATTAAAATAACAGTGAAATTTTATCATTCCAGAAAGAATGGCTCTCATCAAGAAGTCAACCAATGATAAATGCTGGAAAGGATGCGGGGCAAAAGGACCCCTTCTTCATTGGTGGGTGTGTAACCTGCTACGACCATTTTGGGAATTAGCATAGAAGTTCCTCAAGAAAAACTTAAAGAGAAATTCCATTTGGCACAGCTATTCCCCTTCTATGTATCTTCCCAAAAAGAGTTAAAGACATCATATCATAGTGATGTATACATACCCTTGTTTATAGCAGCACAATTCATAATAGCTAAATCTTGGAAGCAGCCTGTAAATCCAACTGATGAGAGGGTAATTAAAATGTGCTACTTATATACAGTGGAACACTACTCTGCCATAAAGATGAATACAATTGAATCATTTGTAGGGAAATGGATACACCATTAGACCATAATATTAAGTGAAGTTAGTCATACACACAGGCTTGAATATTTCATGATTTCTCACATATGAAAATCCCAATACATAAAGTACAAAATAAAAGACAGACAAAAGGAAAAAAAAAACCTGTTGTAACCCTTCATGACAATATATTTAAAAGTGCACCTTGATTTAATATAATTTTGGTTCTTGTGTTTTACGTATTTTTGCCTTGTTAGAAATTCTGGCTATTAATCTATATTTATCGTAATTAACTTGATAGTGACAAAAGAAATAAATGAATCTGAAAAATGAAAACAAAAAAAGGAGAGGCCAACTTAATGAGATGTGTAAGGAAGTTTAGAAATAGAGTGATTGACAGAAAATCAGTGAATTAAAAATATTAATAAAAATATCTGGGCATGGTGGTGAATACCTTTAATCCCAGCATTTTGGAGGCTTAGGCAGGAGAATTGCCTTGAATTTGAGGCCATCCTGGATGACATAGTGAGTTCAAGTCCTGCCTGAACTGCATAGTGAGACCCCCTCTCATAAAAAAATTCGTAATAGGAGCCGGGGATATAGCTCAGTGGCACAGCACCTGCTGGGCAAGCATGAAGTCATGAGTTCTATTCCCAGTACCAAAAAAAAAAAAAAAAAAAAAAAAGAATAAAAGAATGCCAATAAGAAGATAAAAGGGTATAATGCAATAAAAAGTAAACATTATTAATAGAATTTATTGTAGATTTAAAGGGAAGTTCAAAAAATCCAGAAAAGAAACATTAATATGGTAATGATTACACATGGCAGTGACAGTAAAGCTATTAGGGAATAAACCAATAGTCATTCATTAAAAAAAAGGAAAGAAAGTTGGGTATTGTAGGATGGAGATAGTTCTTAAGACTTGAGTATATTTGGAAAAAATAAAAGGTCAGAAATGGAAAAAAAAAAAAAAAACCCAGGAACTATCTCTACAAGAAAAGCTTTAATCCATTCTAAAGGCAGTACCATTAATGATCCAATTTCCTCACACTAGGCCCTACCTCTGAAAGGTTTAGCTATCAACACTGCCACACTGAGGACCAAGTCACTAGCACATGAACCTTTCAAGCACAAGCCACTTGCAAGCCATAGCACACCACCACTATACTCTTAATCCCTCAATGATGTAAGAAACTTAATAGGGCCGGTGAGATAGCTCAGCGGCGTAAGCGCCTGCCTGGCAAGCGCGAGGGCCCGAGTTCGACTCCTAGAACCCACATACGAAAAAAGGGCCGGTGATATCGCTCAGCGGCACGGGCACCTGCTGGTGCGCGAGGTCCTGAGGTCGACCCCTGGTACCCACAAAAAAAAAAAAAAAGAAACTCTTAATATATTGCAAAGCATGTCCTTTGACCTGTTCTCTTTTGAGTATGTTAGATATTCTTAGCCTTTTGTATTTGTATTTATATCCTTGAAGTCAGTTTGCCATATTCCAAAAAAATTAATAAAATAAACCTGTTGAGATTTTCCATTATAATTGCATTGAATTGAAAAATCAGGGGCCGGTGAGACAGCTCAGTGGCATAAGCGCTTGCCAGGAGGTCCAGAGTTCGACTCCTCCCTGTATCCCACATATGAAAAAAGGGCCAGTGATATTGCTCAGCGCACGGGCGCCTGCTGGCACGCGAGGTCCTGAGGGCGACCCCCGGTACCCACAAAAAAAAAAAAAAGAAAATCAACTTAGTAAGATCTTACATCTTTCTAATGGTCAGTCTTTCAATCCATGAACATGTTATATCCTTCCATTTAGGTCTTGTTTAATTTTTTTTGTAATACTTTTTCTGTTGTATAAACCTTTCATTAGATTTATTCCAAGGTATTTGAAAGTTTTTGATACCATTGTAGATCGTAAGTGGTGAATGTTGTGATCCACCATCTAAATCCCATTTTAGGGAGAGAGGACTTATTCCCTCAACTGCTCAGAGTACTCTCAGAAGATCAAGCTCTGCTAAGACTCATCTTTTGAATTTTCCATGGTTGAAAAAAACTGTCTCACTCAAGGAGAAGCCTCCTTTCCCAGACAACCTGTGTCCAACTACTAACACGCAGAGCTATAAATTCCTTCCCCTTCCTCCAAAATTGGGAAAACTTTGAAGCGCATACCAACTGAAGGTCTCACTACAGTTGTCCAGGGCCATTTTGGAACTACTTTTGCTTTTCTGTTGCACATGTACTGATCCCTAAAGCATTTCCTAAAAAAGCCTGGCATGGTAAACTGTGTCTTCTGTTTCACAATAAATACAACCTGTATGTTTATTTTTAATGTAATTTTAATAGATTTTCCTGATTTTTAGAATTGTGGTTTATTTTTGTATATCAACTTTGTATCCAGGAAATCATTGATCTCATTTATCTTAATCATAAATCATAAATCTCAATCATTTATCTGTATGTTCTTTTTGTTGTTATTAATTTGAGACAGGGTCTCACTATGTAGTCCAGGCTGGCCTTGAAATGATGGCAATCCTCCTGCCTCAGTCTCTTGAGTGCTGAGTTTACAGCCTTGTGTCACCACACCTGGCTTTTATGGTCTTGTGGATTTTTCAACTATACAATTAGATTTTGAAAATGATGAGTTTTTAAGAATTTTTTATTTTTCTTTTCAATCTGTAGGCTTTAAAAATTTATTTCTAAACTGGTTTACAGACTTGAATCTTCAGCTGGGTGTGGTGGCCACCTGTAATCCCAGCAGAGTTAGGAGACTGAGGCAGGAGGATCACTGAGAGTTTGAGGCCAGCCTGGGCTACATAGCAAGACCCTGTCTCAAAAAAACAAAAACAGAAAAACCACCACCACCACCAAAAAAAAAAAAAAACCCCCCAAAAAAAACCAGACTCGAACCTTCATAATAATTTTGAATAGAAGTAATGATAGCAGGAATCCTTAGTGTCATCCCAATCTGTGTTTGCCAAAATTAGGAAAATGTTGAAGGGTCACACTTCCCAAAAAGTGTTCTCAGAGGGAATACTTTTAACATTTCAGTTTTAAGTATGATGCTTGTTTTTAGTTTTTTAAAGATAACCTTTATCAATTGTAAAGGTTCTTGTCTAGTCCTTGTTTAGTAAGAGTTCTGATTTATTCATGAGTGGCTATATCTTATCACATGGTTTTCTTGCATCTATTAAAAGAATTATATGATTTTCTTCCTTATTCTATAATGTGGTGTTATTGCCTTCACAACAGGGCCATAAATTGTATGTCTTGGCAACCTGTGGCTCTGATTTGAATTCCACCCTCTATACCTAACCATTGCTGGTTCAAGCTGCCTGTTGGGACAGTCATCCATGTACCATCAGTAGTTCAAGTTGGCAAGAATGTGTTAAGCCAACTTGCACTCAGCTTATATATGGCTGGATATTTTTCCTAACATTTCATTTAGGATTTTTGCTTCTATATCTATAAATAGATGGTGAAATCTTTAAGAGGTAGTGCCTAGTGTGAGGTAATTGGGTACTTGAAGGTGTTGCCTTCAGAAGGGGATTAATAATTTTCTTGCAGTGAATTATAAGAGTAGGTTGTTGTGCGGGAAAGCAATTTCGTACAGAATTACTCTCTTCTGCATGCAATTATTTCCTTTCCACTGTTCCATCATATTGTTACCCCACCAAGGGGGCCCTCACCCAAGCTTATTAGAATGAAATTTTCTTTTATTTTCAAGTTTGGATATCAAAGTTATGCTGTCCTTATAATAGTTAAAAATGTTTCTCTTTTATATTGACTGTAAATGTTTATATAATGGTAATATTTCTTCCTTAAATATTTGGTATAGAATTGGAGAAAACATTTTTTCCTTTGTTAGGGGTGGAGTTTAAGTCCTTTATTTAATATCTTGATAGATATAGTGCTTTTAGACAATATCTACCAAAAAATAAATAAGTAAATACTTAGGAATAAATTTAACTAAGAAGGTGAGAGACCTGTACACTGAAAACTATAAAACAATGATGAAAGAAATAAATGGAAAGATATCCTGTGTTCATGTATTGGGAGCTTTAATATTTTTAAATATCCATTCTAACTGAAGAGACCTGTCAATTCAATGCAGTTCCCATCAAATGTCCAGTTACATTTGCCGCAGAAACAGAACAAAAAAATCATAAAATATATGTGAGGCTACAATAGCTCTCAAATGACCAAAGTTGGAGGCACTACATTACCTGACTTCAGAATGTAGTACAAAGCTATTGTAATGAAATGGCATGTTACTAGCATAAAAATACGTAGACCAATAGACATGTACACCAATAGAACATAGAGCCTACAAATAAATCCAGGCATTTATGATCAATTGATCTTTTTACTTCTGTGCCACAAACACAATGGGGAAATGACAATCTCTTCAATAAATTGTGCGCAAAAGTGTATAACTACATGCAAAAGGATAGATTTAGACATTTATCTCACACTCTATAAAAAATTCAGCTGATGGGTGGGGATTTAGCTCAGTGGTGCAGTGCCTGCCTGAGAAGTGTGAGGTCCTGAGTTTGATTCCCGGTACCACCCCCTCCAATCAGCTGAAAATAGATCAATGTAAGACCTGAATGTTTACCTGAGAGTATAAAATTGCTAGAATTTTAAGCACAGGAGAAACGCTCCATGACAGTGATCTGGGCAATAATTTTTTTATATGACCCCCCAAAACAAAAATAAAGCAATGAGATTAAATCAAAGTAGAAAGCTTCAGCACAACAAAGGAACAGTCAACAAAGTGAAAAGACAATTTATAGAATGGGAGAATATATTTGCAAACCATGCATTTGTATAGGCAAAAGGTTTTAATATCGAAAATAGAGGAATACAAACAACTTAATAGCAAGCAAACAACCCTATTAAAATGGGCATTTTTGAATAGAAGATATATAGTAGGTATATTAAAAAAACACGTTACTAATCATCAAGGAAATGCAAATAAAAATCACAATGAGATATCACCTCACGCCTGTTTGAATGACTGTTATCAAAAACTAAAAGATCACAAGTGTTTGTGAGTGTGCCAAGAAAAGGGAATGCTTGCACACTTTTGATGGGAATGTAATTTAGTAAAGCCATTATGGAAAGCAGTATGGCTATTCCTCAAAAAATTAAAAACTGTAGCTGGGAGTGGTGGTGCATACCTGTAATCTCAACACTCTGGGAGGCTGAGGCAGGAGAATCACAAGTTTGAGTCCAAAGTGGGCAATTTAGTGATATTAGTCTCAAATTTTTAAAAAATTGAAAGGGCTGGGATGTAGCTCAGTGTAAAGACCCTGGATTTAATTCCTAGTACTGAAAGAAAAGACTGAATAAGTTATAAATATGACTGCCATTTGGTCCTTCAATTCCACTATTGGGTATATATACAAAGGTAATGACATCAGTAGCTGAAAGAGGTATCTATATTCTCATGTTTATTGGAGTACTGTTCATAAAAGCCAATATACAGTATCAACCAAAGTGTCCATCAATGGATGAATGGATAAAAAAAACTTCAGCTTTTACAAAGAAGGAAATCCTGCCATTTGTGACAACATGGATGATGCTAGAGGACATTATACTAAGCGCAATACACAATTATATTGTATGGCCAGTTAACACATTTTTGTTGCTTTATTACCCCTATGTATACCTCTTCTTTTCCTCAGAAGTGGAGATTATACCTATCACCTTCACACTGAGCTATATCCCCAGCTCTTTTTAAATTTTTTTAAAAATTTAATATCAGTGTCTTTAATGCGCTGAGTTGCCTGGGCTGTGCTCAAATTTGTAATCCACCTGCCTTGGCTTCCAGAGTGCTGGAATTACATAATGTGCAATACCACACCCGGTTTATGTTCACTATTGTAATTTCTCTTCTCTTCAATTCCTTTTCAAGCTGTCATTGGGGATAACTTCTTTTTCTCAAATAACACCCTTTAACCTGTCCGTGTGTGTGTGTGTGTGTGTGTGCACGCACGTGCATGTGTGTGTGTTGGAAATCAAAACCAGGGTCTCCTGCTTCTGGGCAAGCATTCTACCAGTGATAATTTCTTTCTGAGTGCAAGTATGTGTTTCACCTTAATTTTTGAAGAACACTTAGTGGGTATAGAATTCTAGGTTAGCAGTGATGTTTTTTCTTTTAGAATTTCGAAGATCCATGTTATTGCCTACTGGCTTTCATTTTATCTGCTAGGAAATAGCTGAAATTTTTATATTTGCTTCTTTGAAGGAAATTGAATTTTTCTCTTGCTGTTTTAAATTTTTCTCTTTATCTTTGGATTTTAGCCATTTTGACATGTTGTATTTAGGAGTAGTTTTATGTTTTCAATGAAGACATTGGAATATGTAGAACTTGAATCTGTGGCTTAGTGTTTTTTGCTTGTTTTTGAAAAATTCTTAGCAATTGTTTCTTTAATTATTGTTTCTGCCTTATTTGCTCTCTTTTTAAGACTCAGTTACAACCTACTGTTAGCCACTTGGGCTGCTTTAACCAAATACCATAAACTGAATGACTTATCAACAATAGAAATGTATTGCTCACTTTTCTCAGGTGAGCAATTCTAAGATCACACAATGGTAGATTTGGAGTCTGGTTAGGGTCCACTTCCTGGTTCACCTTTCTGCTGTATCCTCACATGGTAGAAAGGACGAATGAACTACCTTAGATTCATTTTATTAGGAAGCTAAACTCATTCATGCTCTCACAATGCAATCATCCCAAATGCCTCGCTTCCTAATGCTTACAGGTCAGTGACTAGGACAGTACTATACAACTGGGTAATGCAGTGGTAGCTTTAATCATAGGATAATCTGCAGCATAAGGAAGAACTCCTGACCCAAACTTTTGAAATCAAAAACGTTGTCTTGACAAAGCATCTTCTGAGCTGAAGCCTGAAAAATAAGTAAAATTATCTAGAATAAGATTCTTTTAGGCAACAGGAAGAGCATGTGTAACGATTGAGAAGTGAAACAGTGGCATATTCAGGGAACAGAAGACCAAATTTCTACAAAGCTACAGTTACCAAGACAGTGTAGTACTGGTATATAGATGAATGGGACAGAATTGAGAGTCCAGAACTGGGCAAAAGTTTCAAAATAATTTATTAAGCAAAAAGACACCATTTAACAAAGAGTGCTCAGAAAATTAGATAACCACTTTAAAAAGTGGCAATAGACAACAGACATTTTTCAACAGAAGATATAGAAGTGGCTGTCCAAGTATATGAAAATTGCTTGACGTCACTGATCATCAGAAAAAGGCAAATAAAAATTATCACTTCAACCTAGAAATAATGGTTGATATAAAAAAGACTAACAATAACAAGTGCTGGCAAGGATGTGTAGAAAAAGGGGACCTTTGTACACTTTTGGTGGGAATGTACAGTATCTTAATAGAGCCCTTATGGAAAACAGTATGGATGTTTCTCAAAAAAGTAAAAATTTGACTGCCACATGATTTAACAAATGTCACTACTGGGTGTGTATCCAAAAGAAATGAAAGCAGTATTTTGAAGAGATATCTGCACTCCCGTGTTCATTCTGCACTAATAGCCAAGAAATGGAAACAACCTAAGTGTATATCAAAGTTTGAATGGATAATGAAAATGTTGAGGAGATCCAACATGGCTAGAGGAGGAGTCACATCTGAGAGACTCACAGAAAATCAACTGAAAGCACAGGTAATCGGAAGAAGGGGACGCACATACGCCCTGATACAAAAAGTCAATTTGATCTGCAATGAAATTGCAGATCAATGAAAACATCGGTGGTGTAGGATTTAAAAAGCCAGGAAGCAGGGGTTTGGAGGGGTGGTGCACAGGTCCTCCAACATCAGCCATCATGGGAACAGCCATTTTGAGAACTTCCCAAATAGCTGATGGGATCCAAGCTGTGTAGCAAAGTCTAGCCTCACAGGATAGACTTGAGGTATATGGGCCCCTTTATCTCATTGGCCCCTCTCCAGGGGAGGCTGCAGCCTAGCAGCATTTTTACTGGCACACACCCAACAAAGAGTGCAAGTGACCAGGGCAGGAGAGGCTCCTGCCCACCTGCCCAATCTCAGACTCTGAGAAGGTAAAGAAGCAATCGCTGCTTGTGTGAGAAGTCTTCAGTAGTGGATCCCTGGCACACCTGAGTCACCACCAGGAGCCTGAAGTTTATCCTCTACCAACCATGACATTCATCTGGCACAAAGAGCTAACCATGATCCTGATTCAGTCTGTACTCAGCACCCTGGGCTCGCTTGAGCCGACACCCAGCTCTCACTGCCCCACTCCAATCCTAGACCTGCCAGAAACACTGTCTGACATCTAGCAGTAGTACCCAGGCATGCTGGGTTTACACGGGGTGTTCTAATCCCATTTAAGCCTCTGGTACACCTCCCCTGGGGCAGCATCAATTCAGCACCAGGGGCACTGCCTCCTCTCTGGATACATCAGAGTCTCCATGGAGCATTCTGCAGAGTCCCTGTGTGAGGCAGGGAGACAGTCCTTGCCTCACACAATAGGCCAGATTTCTACCTGTTTAGTAGCAAGGGTTAAGGCTCTGCCTATTTTGCTCACTGCTCCAGATACCTGTAGGATACCACTCAGTACCCTGTGCCTTCACTGGGCCACCTGGACTCTCCCCACGTTAGTCGTGGGCACACCTGGATCTCCTCTGTACCCCAAGGTGACATGAGCCTCTGCCTGGTGTTTGGAGCCCTTCCCCCAACACTGGAATATACATCAGGTACCAAGAGTTGGTCCCAAACCAGCAGCAATCCATGACAATAGCCTCAGAACCCAAGGCCTCACGCCTTCTGTGGTTCAATAGCATAGCTTGAGCAGCTGCCACATGTGGGATTCTGGACAGGGGTCCTCTTGAAATGAGCAACCACCATGCAAACTATAAAGAGGGTCAGAGAGGAATGTGATTTGTAAGATTAAAGACTACAGGCCCTGGAAGAAAATACTCTTCTGGAACTATATAGGAACATTTGTTTGTTTGTTCGTCCATTGTTATGTTTTAAAATTTTTACTATTTGTTTTCTTTTTGTGGAGTTGAGAGTTTTATCACCCATTTTATTGCCCCCCCTTAAAATATTTATTTTAAGTGTTTGAATAGGCTGTCCTTAACTTTCTCTCTTTTTTTTCCTTGGGGCGTACCAGGAATCGAACTCAGGACCTCTCATGCTTGCCAGGCAGGTGCTGTGCCACTGAGCTAAATCCCTGGCCCTGTCCTTAATTTTCTATCTCCCTTTTTGTTCTCTCTTTAAACTTGTTTCCTTAATATTTTTTCCCCCTAGTTTAATCTCCATTCCTTATTATTTATCCCTTTCCCATTTTGGTCCTCTCTGTTACAGTTTTCTAATAACAGAAATTTCCCTTTGCTCCTTAATAGGATCTTCTACATCAGTCTCACCACATTCTTTACATCTTCCATTACTTTATTTTTCATAATCTATTTATTTTCTCCTTTTTCCTCATGCCTCCAGACTCATACCATTTACCCTTACTGCTCTACGGAGAAAGGGGCTAAAAATTGCTCTGTTGAGTAGATATATACTGTATATAATTATCTGACTTGTGTTACATTTTCTTTCTTTTTTTTTTTTTTTTGTGGGTAGCGGGGGTCGACATCAGGACTTCGCGCACCAGCAGGCGCCCGTGCTGCTGAGCGATATCACCGGCCCCTTTTTTCGTATGTGGGTTCCGGGAGTCGAACTCGGGCCCTTGCGCTTGCCAGGCAGGCGCTTATGCCGCTGAGCCATCTCACTGGCCCCTACATTTTCTTACATTATTACAGATAATTATACCTATGGTTAAAGGTGTCAAAGCATTAGTTCTTATAGTTTGTCATTTTTATTTTGTGCTTGTTGGTATTATTATTGCTGATTGTACTACTTTAGCCAAGATGACATAGTTGTTGTGATAAATTGATTTCCTTTGTATGTCGATACCTAGATTGTCTGGGGGTCATAAACAATAGTACTGTCTAGTACTAAAGAACTGGGTGCTAGGCCAAACAGGCTGCAAGTTTTCATCCCTAATAAACAGAAGAGGTGGGAACCTGGGACAGACTCAAAGGCCAAATGTAGCTAGAAGACATCACTGAAAAGTAGTCATTATCTAAAGAGGTCTTGATTCTAGTAGCAAAGCTACTCACCATGAGCAATTTACAAACCTCAATACAGAAAACAAACAATAACAAAAAATAGAAAATGAGAAAACATGGAAGCAAAATGCATCCAAATGCCCCCAATTATCCCAAAGCAAATCCAGGGTACATTGAAGAGGAAGAAACAAAAGCCACTCAGCTGAATTTTCTGAAATGGAATCGGGAATAGAGGACTTCTGGGAAGATGCTGGAGTGGTGAGAAGCAGAGAAAGAACCCTTCTGAGATTTGGTGTCCAGACACTGGAATATAGCAACATGAAGAGAAGAAGGAAGGAAATGGGTCCCCTGGACCCAGGAATTATCTGAAGGGAGAATGGAAGCCCACATGGAGAGTGAAGAGAGAAACTTCAACAAAGGAGGTGGTGGTGCCTTCTCCCTGAGCCTGGACTCATTGCATGGAAGGGGCAGCTCAAACCTGCAGACGCACGGTGTCTGCTGGTGACCCCAGAGGCCTCGACAAAGAGATGCACCAGTGGAACAGAGCAGTGGAAGCAGAGGACTGCCATGGCTGGTAAGTGGTGCAGGTTTGGACATCCTGCTGGAGAGTGCGATTGGCTGGGAGCCATTGGAGGGGGCCGGCTGAGCTCAGAACTCAGAACAACTGCTGGCTCCATCTAGTGGCCCCCAGCCAAGTTCAAGCCTGCAGAAGGCCTACTGGCTGATGCAGGTTGAACGGGTCTGATTCCAGCCTCACTGCCAGAAAGTCCCTGAATTTCAGGGGAAATAAAGGTGCAGGCTCACTGGGATTATCCACAACCCTGCCGTAAAGCTACTGCTGGCTTGCTGGGATAAAGCAACATGAATCTGGATTCTGCTCATGTTGTTCACCACTGACAGCAGAGACACACTTTGAGGACCCTATTTTTTTTTCCTTTTCTTTTTTTTCCTCTCTTGTTTTTTTTGTTTTGTTTCTTCATTGCTTGTTCTTATTTTTGTATGAGTGTGAAATGGAGGCAGGAGAAATAACAAAGCAGATGAATAAGACTCTAGACAAATCAAAGCAGAGATAATTACACAGATTATTAAAGAGATGATGACCATAATGATGGAAATGGTAATTGAATGTAGAGTAGATGCAGATTTAAAAAATAGAGGAGCTTAGGAAAGATATGGAAGTCATGAATGCCCAACATATAAAAGAATGGGATTCCATAAAATTAATTATGCATCTCAAGGTCCTAGGAACACAAGAACAATCAAACCCAAGTCTAGTGTGAGAAAGAAAATTATAAAGATTATGGCAGAAATTTATGATATTGAGAGTAAAAGGAACAAACCAATGAATCAATGAGTTGGTTCTTTGAAAATTAAAGAAAGTAGACAAACCCTCAGCTAATCTTCTCACATTAACTAAAGAAAAGACCAAAATCCAGCAATTACAAATGAAAAAGTTAAAATGACAGTGGATTTTGCTGAAATCCAGAAGATTTTCAGTTACTGCAGTGGTTACTGCCTCATGAACTTGATTCTTTTCACAATTCTGGTCACAAATGGAGTTGGACAAGAACCAAATCAAATTCAATGGTTAGGTTCAATGTTGACATTATGGGGAATTTGATTCTGTTCTCATCCAGTTCAGTTCACAACTGGAATTGTGGAGAGAACTGAGTTTGTGAACTGATGTACCACTGTACTTTGAGATCCTGTACTCTAATGAAATGGAAAATTCAGAATAAATGGAGAAATTCCTAGATATATATAAACTATCAAAAGTGAAACAAGAAGATATAAAAATCCTGAACAAGACAATAGTAGTAAAACTGAAGAAGTAATAAAAAACTACCAAATGAGAAAAGCCCAGGACCCAACAGATTCACTGCATATTTCTACAACTTTAGAGATCTAATGTCATACTTCTCAAACTCTTTAATGAAATTGAAAGAAGCAGTACTTTCAAAGTCATTCCTCCAAGCAAGCATTACCCTGATTCCAAAACCAGAGAAAGACCCAATGGGGGAAGAAAAAATCTACAAGCCAATCTCATCAATGAACACAGATACAAAAATCTTCAATAAGATACTGGTAAACAGAATGCAGCAGATCGTTAAAAAGATCATATATCATAACCAAGTAGGATTCCTTCCAGGGATGCAGGGATGGTTTAATATATTCAAATCAGTAAATGTAATACACCACATAAACAGAAGCAAGGACAAAAATTCACATGATCATCTCAGTATACACAGGAAAAAGATTTTAAAAAATCCAATATCCATTCATGATAAAAGTACTGAAGACAATAGGAATAGAAGGTATTTACCTCAATATGATAAAAGTTATCTATGACAAACCAACTGCTAACATTATACTAAATGGAGAGAACCTGAAAGCTTTCCCTCTAAAATCAGGAAAAGACAAGCATGTCTGCTACTATCACTTCTGTTTAATATAGTTATTGAAACATTAGCTAGAGCAATAAGACAAGAGAAAGAAAAGGGATATAGATAGGGAAGGAAGAAGTTAAATTATTGTTTGCTGATGACACAATCTATATAGAAGACCCAAAAATTCCACCAAAAGACGCCTAGAAATAATATCCAAGTTCAGAAGTGTAGCAGGATCCAAAATCAAAACTCAAAAATCGGTAGCATTCCTGTGCAACAATAGTAAACATACTGAGAGGGAATTTAGACAAACAATACCCTTCACAGTAGTATTAAGAAAAATGAAATACATAGGAATTAACAACCAAGGAACTGAAAGACCTTTACAGTGAAAACTATGGTACTCTGAAAAAAGGAGATCAGAAAATGGAAATATATCTCCTTTTCATAGATAAGCACTCTCAATATAGTCAAAATCCTCATACTTACAGAACTGTTACAGAGATTTAATGCAACCCCAACCAAAATATCAATAACATTCCTTGCAAAACTGGGGAGAGGAATCCTAAAATTCACATGGAACCAAAAGAGACCTAGAATATTAAAAGCAATTCTGGGCAACAAGGGCAAGGCAGGGGGCATCATAGTCCTGGACTTCAAGATATACTACAAAGCTGATAAAAACAGCATGGTATTTCCCCCCCCCCAATGACTTGTGGATCAGAAAGTTCAGAAACAAATTCAGGCATCCTTGGCTTTGTTATTTTTTCAAACAGGGGCCCAATCCCTTTGATGGAGGGAAGAAGATGACGTCTTTAACAAATGGTACTGGGAAAACTGGCTATTTGCAATTCCCGATTTGAAATTATATACAAAGCTACAATGATAAAAACAGCATAGTGTTGGGGGAAAAATACCAGACTCAGGGATTAATGGGAATGGAATAGAAGATGCACAAACAACTCCAAATATAGTCAGTTACCTTATCTTTGACTAAGGGGCCAAACATCTTCACTGGAAGATAGCCTCTTTAATAATTGGTGCTATAAAAACTGGCTTTCCATAAACTGCAGATTGAACCTGTACCCATATCTATAGCCATGCACTAAATAAAGATCAAAGTAGTTAAAATGTTTGAATATTAAAACAGAAACACTTAAACTACAGGAAGATATTATAGGTAAAACTGTTGAAGACATAGGTGTAAGCAAAGATTTTATGAACAGAATCTCAATTGCACAGGAAATATGGACTATAGACTTAAATGTAAGTTACAAACAATAATATGTTTAGAAGAAAACATAGAAAGTCTTTGAGATCCTTTTTCAAGATCTTGAATTGGACAAAGATTTCTTACATATGACATCAAATATGTAATTCAAAAAATTTGTTTTAAAAAATTTGTTTTTCAAATGAAAACTTTGAAAAATGAAATGTAATAGATTAGGAAAGAAAATTTACAAAACATATCTCCAATAAATAATTTGTTTCCAGAAGTTTCAAAAGACTCGCAATGCAAAAATAATAGGACTTATAAACCAAAGAAAATATACAAAAATGCTCAACATTATTATCCATCATGGAAATACAGATTAAAACCACAATGATATCAGTTCACACCAACAAGAATGACTGCTGTAAAAAGACGATAAGAAGTATGGATGTGGAGAAAAGGGCACCCTCATACATTGCTGGTGTGAAGGTGCAATGATACAGCTGGTTTGAAAAATAGTATGTTAGTTCTTAATAAGTTAACATAGAATTAATATATATGACCCAGCAATTCTACTCCTGGCGTATATTCCAAAGAATTGAAAACATATGTTCACACAAAAACCTCTTCGTGAATGTTCATTGCGACATTATTCATAATAGCCAAAAAGTGGAAACAACCCAAATGTCTGATGAATAAACAAAATGTGGTATAATATTCTATGCAATGGAATATCTTTCAGCCACAATAAGGGGGAAAGTATGAATACATGCTACAACTTGGGTAAACTCCCCAAAATCTGCTAAGTGAAAGAAATCATTAAAAAGAAAATACATTGTATAATTCCATTTGTATGAAATGTCCAGAATAGGCAAATATATAGAGAGAAAAATTAGACTAGTAGACCTCTGTGTTGAGGGTTGGGAATGAGCATTCACTAAATATGGTCATCAGGGCTCTTATTAGATGGATGAAAATATTCTGGAACTGATTTGGCACAGCCGTGATGGCAACAGTGGCAGTTGAAGAAAGAAAGTAATGCAATAGCTATCATGACATTATACAATTCAGTAAAGTTACTAAAAATCATTGATTTGTGCACCTAAAATGGATGGACTCTATGTACATTACATCTAAATCTATTAGTTTAAGAAAGTGTCTGACACACACAAAATTATGAATAAATATGTAAGAGGTAATGGTTATGAGTGATTCCTATGTTTTTTTTGTGTGTGTGTGGGTACCGGGGGTCGAACTCAGGACCTCGCACGCCAGCAGGCGCCCATGCCGCTGAGTGATATCACCGGCCCTTTTTTCGTACGTGGGTACCAGGAGTCAAGCTCAGGACCTTGCGCTTGCTAGGCAGGTGCTTATGCCGCTGAGCCATCTCACCGGCCCGACCTATGTTTTACAGGAAGAGAATCTTAACTGTTCATTCCAATCATCTCAGAACTTTCTTTACTTACTAGGGGTATCCATGGCCTCATCTCAGAATCAACTCAATTAGAAGTCAGTCAATTCATATATAATTTGAAAAGGCTCTCTTGTGTTTCTGGTTTCTGGTGTGCACCACAGAGTCTGAATTTATGATTTATGCAGTTGTGAATGGTTTAGTGTGGTTAGAGCCTAGAGTGCACATGGGGCCTGCTATGGTTTGAATGTCCCCTCCAAAACACATGTTGAAATTTAATTACTATTGTAATACTATTAAGAAGAGAGACCTTAAAGAGGTGATTAGGTCAGGATTCTGTCCTTATGAATGAAATAATGACATTTATTATTGGAGTGGGTCAGGTATTATGGGAGTGGACTCCTGATTGAAGGATAAGTTCAGGTCCCATTGTCTTTCTGTTTTATGTGCTCTTGACCTTCCACCTTCTACCATGGGATGATGCAGCACAAGGCTCTCATCAAATATTGGCTTCATGTTCTTGGACTTTCCAGCCTTCACAGTTGTGAGAAATAAATTTATTTTCTTTATCAATTAGTCTGTTATAGCAAATTTATTTTCTTTATAGATTAGTCTGTTATAGCAACACAAAGGAGATAGGGCATAATGACTACTTGAGCTATACAGGGTAGTAATTTAGGATCTTGTCCCAGGGCTAGGAGTGTGAATAGCTCAGTGGTAGAGCACTTGACTAACATGTTTAGGTGCCCTGTGTTTCATCCTTAGCTCACCAAATAAATAAATACATACATAAAAGGGCTTCACCTATTATTATCTTTCTCTCCCTCCATTTCCCTTTTTTCCCCTCCCTCTTTCCCTCTCTCTTACTCTTCCTGATAGAAACAGCTAATTATCATCAGATACTATGTAGACTCCTTTTATAGTTGTAGGGTTAAAATATATCATGAAGGTCATCTGTGACAGTGGTTCTTAATGAGGGGTGCCTGTTAATCTTGTCTGGAGACTTTTATCAAAACACACATGTTTCTGGCTACACCCAGACATACATCATCAGTATTTACAGTGGGACCATGGGCATATACAGAGTTTGCCAAAAAAATATATACACACTTTAGAAAAAGAAACATAGTATATTTTTTCAACAAATGGTGCTACCCTCATATGGGTGACCCTAGAGGATGTTGTATGTCACAGAAAACCCACAGCACTGCCAGCCCTTAGAGAAGAAATTGAAAATGCATGTGCAGAAGTCTCAATGACCAAGGTTACCTAAGCAGCAATTTGCCATACTAATAAATGTGTGTAATGTCCAGAAGCTAAATGGCCACCACTTTGAGCACCTCTTGTAATTGTGGAGGCCAAATGTAACTTGTATTAATCTCATGATGTCTCAACAAATTTAGTATTAAAATATTTACACAAGGTTTTCTTTTTCTGAAGTGTGTATACATTTTTTTTTGTGGACTCTGTATAGTTTGGCTTGAGTCTTTTTTGTTTTGTTTTGTTTAATTCTTTGTTTTGAGTACTGGGGATTGAACCCAGAGCTTCATGGAAGCTAAGCAAGTGCTGTAATACTAAATTACCTCCCCAGCCCTTTTAAAAAACCTGAGACAGGGTCTTAAATTTGAGATCCTCCTGCTTCAGCTTCCCAATACACCTATATAGCCAGAATTATAGGAGTATGCCACCACACCTAACCAGACATAGTTTGGAATTAAAGGCATCTCAGGTGATAATGATGCTCATCTCTCTTTCAGAACTAATCTAAAGAAAGATAACAGCAAAATTCTAAACAAGATAAGATTTAGATGTCTGTTGTGTAAGCATCATATTGTCTCTCTAGTATGAAAAACTGAAAGAGTAAATAAGATCCAAAATGTACAATAGACATGGTAAATCAAAAAGAAACTGGTCAAAAGGAAAGAGAATAGGGGAATAGGGAAAAGAAAGAAGGGAAAGGAAAAAAAAATTGTACATATATATAAGATGGTTAAGATAGATACACTACCAATTTTACTTAGTTCATTGAAGAGTAAGGTTTGTGCCAATAATGTTTGGACAATTGAATGCTAATATCTGGTACCCTGAATAACTAACTTAAAGATAATAATACGTAATGCATAACCATTGTTACTCTCCTATTATGTTGTTTTGAAAATTTGTTCTTTTTTGATTTGTTTTGTTTTTTCTTCTCTTTAAAAATAAAAAAAAAATACAAAAAAAAAAAAGAAAAAAAAAAAGATTTAGATGTCTGTGCCTAACTTCAACTCCACTGTTATAAGTTATTGGGTCTTTGTCACCTTTGTTATTGGGCCTGCCTTTGAAGACTATTGACCCATGCATTTGGGTCTCAGTGAATGCGGACTGAATATGTCTGTGGAATCCAATGTGGAAAATCAAGTCATGCACTCTGTCTTTTGGGGAAAGAGGAATCACATTTCAGTTGTTCATTCCTCAGCCAGATAATAGTGCCATCTGTGGGTGGTTCCCTGTGTTTTGTGGCTTCCTGAGGACTTCCCTGCTGCTAGCTGCTGAAACCACTTTATAATAATAGGCTGCTGAGTAATTTTCTCCATGTTCATACACCTGTCAATGGGCCTGCACTTCAGAGATGAAGAGTAATTTTTATTGCAGTGATGGTATATAGCAAGGGTTGAAAGCAGACAGCCACAATGAAATTGATTTTCAAAAGGAAATTACTTCTGAATTGTATTTTGTGGTTTATGGGTCATTATTCTTATTTCATCTGTCCACACCAATGGTCTACAAGGGCAACGAAAGCTTGAACATTAGTAAGAGTTTTGGATCAATCTACAAGGCTCTGTGCCTAGAAGCATTGTGTGCTTCTAGAGCAATTTTCTGTAGTATAAATGGGAAATTCTGAGGGAAGGATTTAACACCCTCACAGCTAGTTAGACTGAGAGAAAGAAGAGAGGGGGCAGATATCAGGAGTTCCTTCAATTTCACTGAGTCCCTATTGTAGAGAGCCCTTTCAGTCCTCATCGCAGCCCGGGAGATTTATATTTGTAATCCCAAAGGAAAGTTATTGGAATTCTAGCAAGTTAATTCCAATCTACCACTTACAATGCAAGCCATGGCAAGAATAAGGACACTAAGACATATCTATAGTTGTGGGGAGCCAAGGGGGTCCTAAATCCAGCCAGGGTGATGGTTACTGGAACAAAAGGGGGTCCTAAATCCAGCCAGGGTGATGGTTACTGGAACAAAAGCCCAACCTGACTTTTGTTAATTCTCGATGAGGGGAGTGGCTCAGGGATGAGTGACTGTGAGAGTGGCAGGAAGTCTGTCACTGCTGTGAGCTGGGCTAGGTAGGTGGCCTGAAATCACCTTTGCAATATGCAGAGGGAAGTATATGCAGAAGGAGTAATCTGCATAACACAATTCAAGATAGTATCTAATGTTTTGGGGTTGGTGCTTCAGCTCTGATGTGTAAACTTTTATGCACTGGGAAGTCATAGCCTTTTATCTGGAGGCTCGATCCCAGCCCACAGGCTGGAGCACGGCTCTCCATCCTGCCTGGCTCACACATGTTTTTTGGGAGCTACGGGGGCGAGGAAACACTGACCTGTTGCCTTGCTTCAAAGACCACACATCAGCACCTCAGCTGGACCAATTTGCATTGCTTAAAGCCAGTCGAAGGCATAAGGAAAAGCCCTAGCCAGCTCTGTACATATCAATACATGGAAATAGGGCCAGGTTTAGCCAAAATGGAGATAATTGTTCTTCTTTCAAGGAGAGCGGTCCAGGTGGTCCCCCACACCTACTAGGTATAAGATAACGCTTGTTGGGGTTCTATTTCTTAAAACTGATTTAGCTAACAGAGTCAAAGGACTATACACCAATTTTGTTCTTAATAACATTAGACAAATCCTTTTGGTGGCATTTGTTTCTGCTTGCATTTCCAACTGACATCTCAAATTTATTAAGTTAAACAGAACTCATCTCCATTCTTTCCCTCCCCCACCATACACACACCAAAGCTTACAAAATTAAACTCTGGTTTCATTCTCAGTCACTTAGGCATAAAGCCTTAGATGCTTTTTTATTTCTCTTTTCTCTTGCTACTTTTTTAGCAATTAATTCCTAAGTTGATTCATACTTTGTGATGTTGATGTACACTTCTCGTGATGTCTCTTGCATCGCTCCCTTTCTTTGTAGTCCCCCTGCTACCACTCTGTGTTTGGTTTAGATAATTTTCAAGTTTTCTCTCAACCCAGAAAATCTGTGATTCATCTCTAGCTTCTTATTACCTCAGTCCTGCAGTGGCTATGTGGCCAAAGGTTGCTTTGTTCTCTACTTCATATACACACCTCAGCTAGACAGTTGTTTTCAAGTGCCACTAAATCATGTCACTACCTTCCTCAGAAATCTTTGCTGTCTCCCCATTGCCTATAGAATAATGTTCAAACTTATTTATGTTTTAAGATCAGGTCTTGCTATGTTGCTTAGGCTATCCTCAAAATCCTGGTTTTAAGCTGACCTCTTGCCTCAGCTTCCTGAGTAACTGGGACTTGGGGCAGGCCACTGCACCTGGCTTGAATTCAGACTTCTTAAGCTAATATTCCAAGTACCTCTGCAGTCACACTTGAACTGCCCGGCTACTCCTCTAGTTATTCCATTTCAATCCTGCTTCATGCAGACTGGTCTACTGACAGACCTCTTGCATTCTGGCCTTTTCTCATGTGTTCCTCAAAGTTGGATGTCCTTCCCTCCAACCTGCTTCTTGGAGCCCTCCAGCTCCTTTACAGCTCACCTTAAACCTCAACCTCCTGGGTGAGTTCTTTGCCCATGCATCCAGCTGAGGACTTCTCCAAATCCCTCACTTGCCACTGTATGGTGTTGTAGGTTATCTTGTTTCCTCAAGATGGAAAGGTTTTTGGAGGAAGAGACTGCATGTTATGCATACTTATGTGTGTCTCCTATGCCCATAATACTATTCTGTATTCTTTTTGTTAATGTCAAGGTAAGTCTTAAGCCATTATGACATTCCCCTTAATGCTGAACTGTGAAAGAGAATTGTACACATCAAATGTGGGAAATATCATGCTACCTTCAGCTTCACTAGGGCTTCTTTCCATTTAGAGCCTTGCTTAAGGTCAGGCACTCTTGCAGAAAGCATATTGGACCCCAGAGCCTCCTCTCAGTGCTTTTCCTCCTTCAAATCTATAAAAGCTTTCCACATAGTCGATATTCGTATTCCACTTTGATCCGCTATTAATCTTCTCAATTTCTTCAATGCACCAGGCCCTTGTCTTTACAATGCCTTTGGAATTCATTTCTTCCTGCAGGCTGAATGTACCTCAGGTTCTTGGCTTTCAAATTCTAACTGATTTGGCAGGGTTTGAAAGGTTCCATACTCAAGTTTCTTTTTAAGTTGCAACCCCTCCCCCATGTCATTTATCAAAGGTCCCTAACCCTTTGTATTTTGAACAATATCTCATAGGGAATATGTCAATATGTAAGCCCTTAAGGTAGAGACTCTCTGTGTTTTGTATCACTCATAACAGGTCAGTGTTTCAAATAACAAAGTCCTAGTGAAAGGCCAGGATTGTGATTATTTGTGTGACTGTTCCTGTATCTGTGTGAGACTCTGGGGGAAGGGGACAACTGGATGAACCGATTTGTGTTTGTCTGTGGTTGCATTTAATTGCTAAACACACAGCTGTGTAGGAATATAATTTTGCTATTTGGCATCATCCTAGTAAGAGCAATTTCAGTGTTTTCCTCATCAGGGAGCACGTAGTTTATGACCTGAGGATGACAACGTAATAAAAATATATTTACCAACCAGAATGTATATGTAGATGGGATTTTCTGCCACTAAATTATTAAGTTCAACAGATAATTACTTGGAGAAATATGACTCATAGTTCAAAATTTAAGACAGTATAACTAGTATTTTATAAACTACCCTTTTTCACTTCCATTTAATCCTCTTTCTCCTCAGGCTTTGCCTTTACTTACTAAGTCTGGCTCCCACGTGTTAAACTGAGTGCTTCATGCTTATTTAGGTCTATTTTGGAGAATTTTAGTGTCCCTGAGGTTGTGGAAAGAGAAATAGAATGAGTTTTGGCTCTTCACTTTACCAGTTAGCACATTTCGATGTTCTTATTTGTAAAATGGGAAAGATAGAGATATTTCTCATTTAATGACCCGGCTGTTTAACAGTTGTCTGTACTTACCACCTAGGCACGCTGTTCAGACTTACAACTCACTGCTAGGAATTACAACCCATCTTTTTTTTGTGTACAGTTCACATTTTGTTTAAAGAGCCTCAATGTCTTTTTTTGGTATAGTACACCTTGTTTATACAGTACTGTAATTTTTGCAGATTGCACTGTACAGTACTGTAGTTTTTATAATTTACACCATTGCATGTGAGAGCTATGTAAATAAGAGCAAAGTCATCAAATTGGAGTTTCCTTTGACCATTTCTTTGTTCTGAATATGTATTGTAATGTACATACTATATGCAATTCCTCATTTAGTAACTAGTTCAGCTAATGACCTAGTGGCAGGAACAGAACTGGGTCATTAAATGAGTAATGTCTGTAATGCCTTCCTTGTGCCCTTCACAGTATTTTTTCTGAAAAAAATACAAATATATATTAAAAATATAAAGTTGTACAGTTATTTCTTAGAAGATTTATTGATACTGCCTCCTTAATTGTGTAAAAATTTTATTCGGTCACCTTAATTTTCCATATACTTGCTTTTCTGTTGACATAAATTCACAGGGACTGATGATGGTACTGCATTTCTTCAAGTTACCTGTCTTTATGTTGTATTTTCTTTTTGTAGTCATAATTGATTTTTCTCAGCCAGGTCATCTGACAGTTTCTTTCTGGAGGTAGAAGAAGAACTAGAGTGGAAAATGGAAGATAAGGTTTTAGTTCCGTTTGTAGGTTTATTCTCCCTGCTTAAGTTGTGTCACCTTAGGAAGGTTACTTAGTTTCCTTGTCTGTAAAATGTTGGTGATTGAAGGTGGTGACCTATAAGTTCTCTTTTAACTTCATTAATGTTATCACTGCAGCTAAATAGAAGCCCCATTGTGTTTTGTCCTCTCCCCTCCATGCCCCCTCACCCCGAGAATCACTGGCCTAATAAATACAATCCAAATGCCAAGTTTGAGACCCACATCAGTATTGGTTTGCCAGGATTATGTATGTTTCTATTAGGAACATGTTATTATATATAGATTGGCTTTCTGACTGCACATTCCTGCCTTCATTGTAGCATGTCATTTCCCTTGTTAAAATCCTCTTTTTGGTGAGGGAATACCCCTTATCTTTAAGGACAAGCTTAAATGTCACACTTTTCCTATGAAGTCTTTCCTGACCATTTAGTAATTTTTTTTCTATTTCTTATGAATCAAATCTGTGTTTATGACATGTCAGACACTGTACATGACATTGTAGGAAACACAAAGGTAAAATAAGATCCTGATAGTAGAGCTAGTCTGAAATTGGGAATGAACATTCTGGGCAGAGGGAGAAGTACTAACAAAGACTTGGGAGTCAGAGTGTAAGGTATGTCTGGACCTTACTTAAGTTTAGTCTACAACCATCATTCTGACAGTTCTTATGATAGTGTACCACCACATAATATGAAATTATGATTCATCTGCCATTTATTGGTTACCTGGCTTCCATTTCCTTTTCCTAATAGCATTGTAGTATCCTTTGGAGTAGGCTCTTTTCATTAGTAGATAAAGTAATGGAGACAAGGGAAATGTAGGTCCTTATATCCTACAAAAGCCAAAGGGATCCAGATGTTCTTACAACCACAATAAAACCAAAGAGCAGGGCCATGTGAGGTAAGGTCAACCATCTTAGGTTATTTTGGGGACTAGCTTTTATCTTGCTAGTCTAGATCCTTTAGCACACTGTTCTAACCACTTTCTTGCACTTACTTTCAAGTCTCTTCCCTATCTCCAGAACCTCCTGTCTTAAAAGAACCTCACCCCAAGACCAGCTCTTTTCTTTCCTTTGGCTCTGTCCTTTCTATTGTTGAATAAGATCGGAGAGAATTACAGAGCCACTGCCAGCCTCTCTCTGGTGGGTACTTAGTTACTACCTAGCAGTCTCTGTCTCTTTCTATCTCTCTGTCTTTGTCTGTCTCTCTCTGGACTTGGTTAGCTCAATTTTCTGATCTTAGCAGCAATTCCATACTTTTTACTTTAGTCCTCAAACTTCCTGTCCTAAAACATATTCACTTCACTTGCAACTGTTAAAGTTGCTTCCTACTTCACTGAAAAAGATCAAGACTCTCAGTGAGATCACCTGAAAATATAGTCCCCTCAGTCACTGTTAACACCTACAGATTGAACTCCACTTGCACTACTTTTGTGCTCCTGCCTCCATAGAGGAAGTGTGTTACTTTACTTCAAGACCTGTCTTTTTAGTACCAGACTTCAGATAATTTCCCTTCTCATTTTTTGTTCTGTGATGGACCCCGGGGCTTCATGCTTGCTAGGCAAGTTCTCTGCCACTGAGCTGCATCCCCAGTTCCTCCCTCATTTTTTCAGTCTTTCTCTGAGTCATTTTCTTCCTGTTAATGTATATTTGATTTCTCTCAGATGTATTTTTTTGTTTGTTTGTTTTCCTTTCTGGATGTACTTGGGATAGAACCCAGGGCCTCCTTCATGCTAGGCAAGTATCTACTACTAAGCTCTATCCATAGCCCCCTTTTCTGTTTTAGTTTGAGGCAGCATCTCACTAAGTTGCCCAGTGTCTCCTTGAACTTGTGATCCTCCTCATCCTCCTGAGTAGCCGGAGTAACAGATATGCACCACCGTGTCCAGCTTCGAATGTCCTTTTCTCTCATGTCATCATGCTCATATCTCAACCTGTGTTTTAGAGGGAATATTCTTTGACCCAGCATTTTTCTAAAACTACTGTATTTCCCATTTCTCTTAATAGTCAAGCTTAACTAATAGAATAAATTTCCTGTCTTGCCATTTTATCTGTTTCTTGATCTTCATCTTTCCATAGTTTGGTTTCAGTGTTTTCCCTACCACTGAATCTGTACTTGGTAAGGTCACCAGTGTATTCCATATTGTAAAATTTAGTAGGACTTCTTTTGTTTTAATATTTTACTTCTCTTTTATGCTTGTTATTGTCCAAACTTCTATTCCATTTTTGTTTTTTCTAAATTTTGATAATCAGAGAAAGCCATTTGAGATAATGAATTTTTGGTGATAAGGTTATTTCAATTATTTGTGTTCCTCAGTACATATTTAAAATTTTGTAATTGAGATATAATTCACACATAAAATTTATCCTTTGAAGTGTATGATTTATTGATTTTCAGTATACTTATTGAGTTGTGCAACTATCGTCACTGCCTAGTTCAGGAACATTTTCATTATCCTAAAAAGAAACATTGTACTCATTAGGAATTCCCCAATTCCTTCCCTCTAGCCCTGTAAACCACTAAATCCACTTTTATTTATTTAATTTTTTTGTGGGTACTGGGGGTCGACCTCAGGACCTCGCGCGCCAGCAGGCGCCCATGCCGCTGAGCGATATCACCGGCCGTTTTTTCATACATGGGTTCCGGGGGTCGAACTTGGGCCCTCACGCTTGCCAGGCAGGCGCTTATGCCGCTGAGCCATCTCACTGGCCCCCTAAATCCACTTTTAATCACTAACCTAATGTCTCTATTAATTTATCTATTATGGATATTTTGTAACGTCCGCGGAAGAGGGGTCCGAGAAGGGAGACGCTCCAAGAACCACACAGGCTCTTATGTAAAAAGCATGGGGTTTATTGGAAGGCTACACCGGCGTAGGGTCACCCAGCAAACGTGCCAAGGTGACCCCGGAGGGCAGAAGCAAGGGGTTTTTATAGGGTTGGGTATGGTAATGAAGGATAGGCAAGCGAAGTTTACAGAAGCCGATCGCAGGGAGTTAAAGGGTGTCTAGTACATTCATTGGTTACCTAAGGGAACCTATGGGCAGGGGAGCTCAGCAAACGGGCAACCAATCAGTCTGAAGAGGAGGCTAACAAAGGAGTCCGAGCGCGGGAATGCAGCCCGCGCGCGGGCTTGGCAACCGACCAAGTCACATGATTTCCAGGAATTCACTTTGAGGTAGGAAACAGAAACTTAAGACGCTTATCTACCTAAAACAGAAACTAACTCCAATAGGTTATAGCCCTAGTGGCCATTGTGTAATTAGCCTAGCACATCAGAAATACAACTGTATAACTTTTACATGAATTCTTCAACAAACACATAACTTTATATCACATCAAACTTCACATTCCCCCCTTTTCTTGAGGAGAATCTTTAATCTTAAAGATGGGAGTCTTGTTGGAGGAATTGGTATTGTTGTCTAATGACCATAAGTTTAACTGTTGATATTTGTTGTCTAATGAAGGTAGTTATTCGATTTAGCACACATGGTCCTATAGTGACCAGGAGGAGTATTGCTAAAAGGGGGCCCGCTAGTGGTATCAAGTATGGGAGGACTCCATCCCACAAACCTCCGTAGGGCGTTTTGGTTTCTCTTTCTCTCTGTTGTTGTTTTAGACGTTGGTTTAATCTATCCATAGATTCTTTGACTACTCCTGAGTTGTCGGCATAAAAACAACATCTTTCTTGTAAAGCAGCGCATAGTCCTCCTTCTTTCATGAAAAGGAGGTCTAGTCCGCATCTATTTTGTAATACTACTTCAGACAGGGAGGTTAGAGAATCCTGGAGGGCTTTTATGGACATTTCTAATTCCTGAAGATCTTGATCAATTACTTTTTGCATTGAATCTATATATTTAGTGCCCTGAATGAGCACTGCAGTCCCTGTACCCACACCAGTGGCGATTCCTAGGCCAGCTAGGACAGCTAAAGTTAATGATATGGGTTCTCTCTGGTACCTAGTTGTTGTTTTTCCATGATTTTTTCAAAAGACTTGCTAGAGTAATATATGATCTGAGGAAACAGTTTTACCATCACACAATAGTGAGCTGAATTGTTAAACACCTTGGTAGAGACACAGTGGGTGATTCCAGTGTTACAGGCCCATCGGGTTCCATCAAGGGGGAGTAAATATCCTGTTGATATAGAGATATTATGAGTCTGTTGGCACAGTTGTTTTAAGTGTTCCGGGGGTTTTCCTATACAGACCCCCCTTCCTGAGACTTCAGAAAGGGTAAGGCAGTGATTGCCATTCCAATCACAGAAGTCATCTGTCTGTAGGCTTTGGTAAGTGCCATTAATTGCAATGCCCTCATAATATGGGGGTGCCACAGACAAGCAGAGCCAGCATGATTGTATTAAGTCACTCTGGGTATAATTTAGCATCGAATAAGCTCCCAATATAAGGTTATATAGCCTATCTATTGTTTCTGTTGACTGCCTGGTTGGGAGCTGGTCTGGCTGATGTGTAGAGTCAGGCTCAGTCTGTGACAAGCCCCTAGTCTCCCCAGAGCTAGACACATTAAATGAGGCCGTGTTTTTGGGCATAGGAGTGGGGGTGGTTGTGGTCAGTTTAGAAGCTTGAGTGACTTTGGGCTGAGATTTGGGCTTTAGAACCGGATTTGGGCCAATAGCGGCTTTTGGTAGTATGACCTCTTTTTTTATTAACATTAAAGTCCCCACGAGCCCTTTTGTGTGAAAAAGAATCCCCCATGTTCGACCTGTTATCCAACCTGGGTCATCAGGAGTAAGAACCTTGAGGAGGAGGGTACAGTCTGGTTTACCGTAGGTCCATCGGCATCCGGAAGGGGTCCCAGTTAATTGGAGATTTGGATCTGGGGAGACGGGTTTCCAACCTGTGGCTATAGTTTCACAGCCCCAATGAGGACAATAATAGGACCGTACGTCGTTGCAATAGCCTCTGCCTGGATTAGTGGCAGGACACATGTAAATGTGATTTTTCCAACAGTAATGTCATTCATCATAAGGGGGAGGGAGAAAACCACAAGGGCTAAGTTGAAAACTGGGCGCCCCTGATCCCTCCCAAAGTTTTAAGGTTTTACTGTCTTCCCATCTAGTTATGGTCCATTTCCAAGGTTGGTGAATATTATGTCCCACACAGAGGGACAGTAACCCATTTAGTATTAACCAGTACATCTTAGACAGTTAAGGACACTCAACCCAGTTACAATAATAAGGTAAGTTAGGATGAAAACAACTTTTTGGAGAAGTCCCCAATGTTGTTCATGTAAAACAGTCCAAAAGGCTATAGCAAAAATTAGAATCAGAAGAGCAAATACAATTGTAAATGTCAACGGATAACAATGCATGGAGCAGTCTTATGGATTGCGAGTAAGCTTGATTTTAAGAGGGTCTTGAGTCTTCTGGAGGATCCAGGAGTCAGTCTCCGACGGAGGGGCGATAGGCTTGAGGTGTGAAGCGTGTATCCAAGAAGCGATACCGTCCACTTTAACGGCTGTGGGGGTTGTTAAAAGCACTTGGTATGGTCCCTTCCAGCGTGGTTGGAGAGTTTCGACCTGGTGTCAACGAACAAGCACCCAGTCTCCAACTTGGTATGGATGGGGGACAAGTGTGTCTCCCGGCTGATAAGCCTGGGAGAGTTGTGTCCACAGCGTCCGCTGGACCTGGTCGAGAAGTAAGAGTCTATCAGCGAGGGGGGTAGGCAGGGCAGCATTATAAGGCCAATTGTTAAGGTTCTGTATCGGTGGAGGCGTCCCGAACAAGATTTCAAAGGGAGTTAGTTGTGGGGATACAGAATAGGGGTTATTTCTAGCTCTAAATAGGGCAAAAGGTAGGAGCATGGTCCAATCTTTATAACCGGTCTCTAGAGCCAATTTTGTTAAGGTCTCTTTAAGTGTCCTATTCATTCTTTCTACTTGCCCTGAACTCTGGGGTCTATATGCACAATGTAATTTCCAATTTATCCCCAAGATCTTGGCCACTCCCTGACTTACCTTAGACACGAACGCCGGCCCATTGTCTGACCCGATTACCTTAGGCAGTCCGAATCGAGGAAATATTTCTTCTATTAACTATTTACTACTACTTGGGCTGTTTTGGTCTTCGTAGGAAATGCTTCAGTCCATCCAGAAAAGGTGTCTACGAACACTAGTAAATATTTGAATCTACATTTTGTGAGCTTAATCTCAGTGAAATCCACTTCCCAGAATTGTCCAGGTTTAGTCCCTCGTAATCTTTTTCCTCGTGTCACAGGAGAGGAGTAAGCATTAATTAGTTGGCAAGCTTTACAGGAGGTGGCCACTTGTTTGGCCAACTCCGAGATTTTGAACAACGGGAAGTGATTGGCATATTGTTTGGCCACCAGGGTAAGTTTTTTAGCCCCCAGGTGAGTTAGGCGATGGGCCTTTTGTAGAAATTCTCTCAGGTCGGATTCTTTTATGAGTGGAAGTGGAGCGGCTTTTGTCAACTCTCCCTCTGTAGAATCAGGAGCTTTTAAAAGAAGTTCAGTAGGCCCCGACAATGTGGCTTGCTTAGCCGTTTTGTCTGCAAAGTTATTTCCTCTCACCACTGGATTATCTCCCTTCTGATGGCCATTGCAATGTACAATAGCTAATTTTTGGGGTAACAGGATAGCGGACAAGAGTCTTAATATCTCCTGTTTATTTTTGATCTCTTTTCCCGCCGAAGTCAGCAACCCTCTTTGTTGGTAAATGGCTCCATGAACATGGGCAGTGGCAAAGGCATAACGGCTGTCAGTATAAATCATCGCCTTTTTGCCCTTGGCCAGTTCTAGGGCTGTTGTGAGGGCAATCAATTCTGCCCTCTGGGCAGAGGTGTTTTCTCTGAGTCCTGAGGACCAAATGACTTTGTCCTTTGACACTACCACCGCCCCCGCATGTCTCTTACCGTTTAATATGTAGCTGCTGCCATCAGTGTACCAGGTTACCTCTGCATCTGGAAGAGGTTGGTCCATCAAGTCACGCCGGATCCCAGATTCTTCAGCCAGAATGTCTTGGCAGGTATGGAGGATGTGGTCGGCAGAGGTAGCGGGGAGCAGGGTGGCTGGATTGAGAGCAGTTGGCAAACCGAAGGTTATTCGGTCCTTGTTTAGCAAGAGGCTTTGATAATGAGTGATCCTAGCATTAGAGAGCCATCTATCGGGTGGCTGACGAATTATGCTCTCTAATGCATGAGGGGCCACAATAGTGAGGTTTTGCCCCAGAGTCAGTTTGTCCGCATCTTTAGTTAATAGGGCGGCTGCAGCTATGGCTTTTAAACAGGAGGGCCATCCGCTTGCCACTGGGTCCAGTCTTTTTGATAAGTAAGCCACTGGTCGTTTCCAGGGTCCCAATGTCTGAGTTAAAACCCCTCGGGCAACATTTTCTCTTTCCTCTATGTAGAGAGTGAAAGGTTTGTCTATGTTTGGTAAGGCCAAAGCCGGAGCAGACAGCAAAGCCCTTTTAATATTATCAAAAGCCAGTTGTTGTTCTTTATCCCACACAAAAGGAGTCCCTTCTTTAAGGAGTGGGTAGAGTGGCACTGCCAGGGATGCAAATCCCGGAATCCAGAGACGGCAGAAGCCTGCTGTTCCTAGGAACTCGCGTAGTTCTTTGCGTCTTTTGGGGATGGGAATCTGAGCAACAGTTTGTTTTCTGGCGTCTGTAAGCCATCTCTTACCATCTTTAAGCAAATACCCCAGGAAGTGAACTTCCTTTTGACAAATTTGAGCCTTTTTTGCAGAGGCTCGATATCCCATCTTACCCAGCTCCCGTAGTAGGCCCCTGGTCCCAGATAGGCAGCTCAATTTTGTCTCAGCCGTCAGCAGGAGGTCATTGACATATTGAAGGAGGGTTACCTCTGGGTGTCGGGTTCGAAAACCCATCAAGTCTCTATGGAGTGCCTCGTCAAATATCGTCGGAGAGTTCTTGAAACCCTGAGGGAGGCGTGTCCAAGTGAGTTGTCCAGATGTGCCTCCGTCGGGATCAGTCCACTCAAAAGCAAATATCAATTGACTGTCTTTATGGAGAGGCAAACAGAAGAAAGCATCTTTTAAATCCAGAACAGTATACCAAGTTTTTGTGGGACTGAGCATGCTGAGCAGGTTATAAGGGTTAGGCACTGTAGGGTGTAAGTCTTCTATTCTATTATTTACTTCTCTCAAATCCTGAACAGGCTGATAGTCATTTGTGCCTGGCTTTTTAACGGGCAGCAATGGGGTGTTCCAGGTGGATTTGCAGGGTCTTAAGACTCCTAAATCCAGAAATCTTTGGATATGCACCTTTATGCCTTGATGGGCTTCTTTATTAATAGGATATTGCTTGACCCGGACTGGGCTGGCAGTGGCCTTTAATGTGATTACCACCGGGGGCTGTAAGGCAGCTAGCCCTAACCCAGCCGTTTCGGCCCAGGCCTCAGGAAAGTCAATCATCCAATTCTGGGCTAGGGTAAGCACCCGGGGCTGGTCATGGAGTCGATATTCATCCTCTAATGACAAGGCTAACATGGTTGTCAATGGCTGATCCACCAGAGGGTTTTGAAAAACAACCTGTGGACCCGTAGGTTCGAACGTTATCTTAGCCCGGAGTTTAGTCAATAGATCTCTGCCCATTAAAGGAGCAGGACATTCAGGTATCACTAGGAAGGAGTGTTGTACAGTTCCTTTTCCTATGTCCACTGTTCTCTGAGTTGTCCATGCTCGGTATCTGCTACCATTGGCCCCCTGAACCAAAGACCTCTTGGGAGAAAGAGCTCCAAGTGGTGCTTGCAAAGCAGAATATACAGCCCCTGTGTCTACTTCAAAGTTGACAGGGGTCCCCTCCACATTGAAAGTTACCCTGAGTTCGGGGAGGGGATCTGAACCCCGTCGCCCCTAATCATCTTCTTCTTCCAGGGTTAGCAAAGTGTGTTTGGAAGTTTTTGATTTTTCTCTCTCCTGCTTTCTCATTAATTTGATACATTCTCTAATGCGGTGTCCCTTTTCTTTGCAATATGCACATTGGTCAGGGTCTAGGGGAGGGCGTCGTGGTTTTTCCTTATCTTCCTGTTCCTTACTTTGAGTTGCCTTAGTAACTACAGTGGCCAAGATTTTTCCAAACTCTCTAGCTTGTCTCTTTTCTTTCTTAATTTCTTTTTCTTTTTCTGTCTCCCTTTTAAAATATACTTTTTCTGCTCCCTTAACTAAATCCTGTAGATTAAAAGTAGGTAACCCTTCAGAGCATTGCAGCTTTTTTCTAATATCTGGGGCCGACTGCCCGATAAAAGTCATAGCCACCATTCCTTGCATTTGCTCACTCTGAGGATCAAACGGTGAATACCTGCAATAATCCTCCATTACTCTCTCTAAAAATGCCGCAGGGGTCTCAGTAGGCCCCTGAATTACCTCTCTTACCTTAGCCAAATTAGTAGGATGGCAAGCAGCCGCCCAGAGACCCGCCATTAGAGTCCGGCGATAAATGGACAGATGCTCCCTACCTTGAGGCGAGTTAGGGTCCCAGGTCGGGCGATTCAAAGGAAAGAGATCATCAATGAGGTTCTGTAGCGGCGTAGGTTGCCCATCGGGTCCTGGAACGAGTTTGCGTGCCTCAACCAGGATACGCCCACGTTCTTCTGTCATAAAAAGTGTACCTAGGAGTTGTTGACAATCGTCCCAGGTGGGCTGATGAGAAAACATCAAAGAGTCCATAAGATTAGTTAACTTAGATGGATCCTCGGAGAAGGGAGGATTATTATTTTTCCAATTATAAAGGTCGGAGGTAGAGAAAGGCCAATATTGGAGAGATGGCATTTCTCCCCCCCGTCCATCATCTATGGCTGGCCCATAGGGCCGGAGGGGCAGGGTAACAGCTACGTCCCTATCGCGGGAGCGTGTTCTTCGCGCCGGCCCTTCTTCATCGGAATCCGACGGTGGTGAGGCTGGAAAAGAAGGGGCTGATGGAGGCGGATCAGCCACGGGGGGTGGAGGAGCTCTCCTCGGCGGGGCATAATTGGGGGAGTCCATGTCCCAACCTATCAAGTCACTCTGTGACTCGGGCAAAACCACAGGGGGTGTATGGGCGGGAAGCACCTTAGGTCCCTCCGCCGGCGGGGGGGACAAGAAGGGTTTTACCCAAGTGGGCAGATTTTCACTGAGATCTTGCCAAACTAGGATGTAGGCTTGTTGGTCGGGGTGCCCCCAAGGGCCTTCTCTGAAGATAACTTCTTTAACTGCTTGGATCAGGTTTGGATTGAAGGAGCCTTCAGATGGCCAGTCAACCTGAAAAAGAGGCCACTCGGAGCAGCAAAACGTTATCCATTTCCCCTTTATCACAAGGAGAGATAAGTTGTGGGCAACTTGTTTGACCTCTGACCAGTGGGCCAGGGTGAGGTCTAGCGGTCTGGAGACGGTTTGTCCCATTGTCCTGTGGAGAGAATGTAGTGATAACGCTTGCGCCGGGGAGTGAAAGAGAGAACAAAAGAATGAGATGACTCCGAAACAAAACACACTCAGCAGTGACTGCTGAAACTAACGGGTCTGGAACCCCAAAATTACTCCGCAGAGTTGGGGCCCAGTTAAGGGCCACCCCAAACGAACGGAGAGAGAAGGAAAAGGAAATTCTCTCCCAAACGACACTGCAGCGTCAGGCAAATGGAGTCACGAGCGAAGTCAGAACAAAAGAACAAGGCATAGTCAAGAGGCAGAAATATAAAGAAGCAGCCGTACTTACCCCAAGAGGCGCGGTGTCGGCGTTGAAGCCTCTCCCTTGGCCCCCCTTTAATCCCGGACGAGCCCCCAAATGTAACGTCCGTGGAAGAGGGGTCCAAGAAGGGAGACACTCTAAGAACCACACAGGCTCTTATGTAAAAAGCACAGGGTTTATTGGAAGGCTACACCAGTGTAGGGTCACCCAGCAAACGTGCCAAGGCGACCCTGGAGGGCAGAAGCAAGGGGTTTTTATAGGGTTGGGTATGGTAATGAAGGATAGGCAAGCGAAGTTTACAGAAGCCGATCGCAGGGAGTTAAAGGGTATCTAGTACATTCATTGGTTACCTAAGGGAACCTATGGGCAGGGGAGCTCAGCAAACGGGCAACCAATCAGTCTGAAGAGGAGGCTAACAAAGGAGTCCGAGCGCGGGAATGCAGCCCGTGCGCGGGCTTGGCAACCGACCAAGTCACATGATTTCCAGGAATTCACTTTGAGGTAGGAAACAGAAACTTAAGACACTTATCTACCTAAAACAGAAACTAACTCCAATAGGTTATAGCCCTAGTGGCCATTGTGTAATTAGCCTAGCACATCAGAAATACAACTGTATAACTTTTACATGAATTCTTCAACAAACACATAACTTTATATCACATCAAACTTCACAATTTCATATAAATGGAACCATATAATATGTGGTTGTTTGTGCCTGGCCTCTCACTTAGCATAATATTTTCAAGGTTCATAGTATAATATGTATGAGATTTTTATTTCTTTTCATGGTTGGGTAATATTCCACTCTATATATACCACATTTTGTTTATTTATCTATTGATTGACATTTGGATTATTCTTTCCTTTGGGTTATTGTAAATAATGTTGCTATGGCCCTGGGTATATAACTTTGTGTTTAAACACCTATTTTCAATTCTTTGGAAGTACATGTATACCTAGGAGTGAATTCTGGGTCATATTGTAAGTATCTGCTTATTTTATTGAAGAATCACTAAACTGTTTCATAGTTACTGAACCATTTTACATTTTCACTACTGATTTATAAGGGATCTAATTTCTCCACACCTTTGCTGACCTTTGCTGTTATCTATCTTTTTATTATAGTTGTCCTACTAGGTGTAAAATGGTATCTAATTGTTTTGATTTGAATTTCTTTAAAGACTAATGACACTGGGCATTTTTTATGTGCTTATTGACAACTACTGTGTGCTTATATCTTCTTTGGAGAAATGTCTTTTCAAATATTTTGTCCATCTTTAAATTGCATTATGTATCTTTTTATTGTTGAATTGGAAGGGTTTTTAATATATTCTGCATACTAAACCCTCAGAGGGATGATTTGCAGATATTTCCTCTCATTCTCTATGTTGCAGTTCTTCTTTAAATTCTGTGTCACTGAGCCTTTTTTCTTTTTTTCTCTACTTTTCTGGCTGTACCTTCTCAAGTATTTTTATAAAATCTTTTTCTATTCACTTCTTAAATGTTGGTGTTTCCTAGATCTATCCCCTTGAGTCTTTTATTATTTGATATGTTCTATCATCATGACATCTTTTAAGCTCATGGCTTTAACTGTCATGTATACCAGAATGACTTTGAAGTAAGTGAAAACCTCTTTCAGTGGTCGATATCCACTGAATTCGAGAAAAATTTCTACTGAAAATATCTTGCATGTGCCACAGATGGCTCAAAATAAATTTATCATAATCCAGGCATGGCGGTACGTACTTGTAATCCCAGCAATTTGGGAGGCTGAGGCAGGAGGATTCCAAGATGAAGCAAGCCTGGGTAACTCAGCAAGACCCTGCCTCAAAAAAAGAAAAGAGCTGGGGCTGTAGCTCAGTGGTGGACACCCCTAGGTGTGATCCACAGTACTGTTAGAGAAAGGAGAGAGAGATCAACTTATAATAAAATACATTTATTGTTTTCCCACCCCAAGCCCACTACCCCTCTCCTGTTGATTTGAATAAGTAGCACTATTTTTTTTTTTTTTTGTGTTGGTACCGGGGGGTCGACCTCAGGACCTCGAGTTCCAGCAGGCGCCCATGCCACTGAGCGATATCACCGGCCCCTTTTTCGTATGTGGGATCTGGGAGTCAAACTCAGGCCCTCGCGCTTGCCGGGCAGGCGCTTAAGCCGCTGAGCCATCTCACCGGCCGAATAAGTAGCACTATTGTTCACTTACCTATTCAAGCTAAATTGTGGGAGTTGTTCTAGATAACTCTTTTCTCACTCCTTCCCTACCCACATTTTCAATGAAGTTCTATTGACTCTATCTTTGTAATGTTTCTTTAATCTCTCCTCATTTTGTTACCTACTGTCTCAAATGTCACCACTACCTCAGTTTAGTTTCATTTTTACTTTTTTAAAGCTCTCTTTAAAGTGTCACCTACTCTGAAAAACTTCTCTTAGGCTGAGCTTGGTGGTTCATGTCTGTAATCCCAGCACTCTGGGAAACTAAGGCAGGCAGATCACAAGTTTGAGCCTCACCTGGGAAATTTAATGAGACACTGTTTCAAAAAAAATGACAATGAAAAAGGACTAGAGAGTAGCTCAGTAGGAAGGTGCTAGATTTAATCCCTGGTACCAAAACAGACAAAACAACCTTTGACTACTCTTGACCAAGTCTGAAATAATGCTCTTTGGTGGTCCTATAGAATTCTATCATAATCATGTCACTACACTTCATAATACACTGTCCTCTGAATGTTACTTCACATGTCTGCTTTCTCTACTAAACTAAAGTCCTCTTATAATCTTGTTTTATATGACTTTACAATTTCTGTGTCTAGAATAGTGTTGTACACAACTTAGGTGCTCAAACTTATTTATTTTTGTTGTTGTTGTTCTCAGACTTTCAAAAGAAAGAGTGAGGGCCGGTGAGATGGCTCAGCGGCTTAAGCGCCTGCCTTGCAAGCGCGAGGGCCCAAGTTCGACTCCCGGAACCCACATACGAAAAAGGGGCCGGTGATATCGCTCAGCGGCACGGGTGCCTGTTGGCGCGCGAGGTCCTGAGGTCGACCCCCCGGTACCCACAAAAAAAAAAAAAAAAAAAAAAAAGAAAGAGTGAGTATGATACTGAGTGTGATACTTTATTAATCCCTAGGCAGAAAAATATTGAAGGAAAGAATCATTTCTTGCTACTATAGGTTTTTGTTATCATAGCTGTCTACTTATTGCATGAATTCTGTTATTAGTGTTACCTGCATTTGTGCAAAGTGAACAAAAGATTAATTATGCTGTATAAGACATGCCATCTCACTTTCTCCCTCGTGGTCCACGGGGGTGTTACAAGATTGTGGTATTGTCACATATGGGACAAGGATTGGGAAGGCAAGATTTTCAGGCAGCATTTTTTTAGCATTGCACTAGAAAATCACATAACACTTAAGCTGAAAAGAATTTCAAGAAAGTATCTTGTTCACACCCTCTGTCTATTTTTTTTTCCCTCTGCCTTTAAGCAGATGAATTCTAAAGGATTCATGCCTAGTGATTGTTCATGTGCTTCTCATAATCTCACTGAGAAGAATACCAATGTGAATGGGAAGAAAAAGAATGAAGAAATGATAAGTTTAAGGTGATGAATGTATTAATTACCCTGTTGATCCTTACCTAATATATATGAATCCAAAAATTGTATTGTACCTTATTATGTGTTAATCAAAAATAAAATTAAAAGAAAATGAAAAATTATGTATGTACACTCATATATAAAAGTAGTCCATAGGTAAACATCATTGTAAAAAAGGATTGTTAGGAAATGACTAAGGTATAAATGTATATACAGCATAGAACACTATTTTCTCATTGCTTCCCTTAACAAAAGGGAGGTTTTATTCCTTAGAGGGCTGAGCACATTTTCTGGTATGTAGTCAAAGAAAATAAAGGATCAGACAACAAAATACTCGCAAATTGCTCCTAGGATCTGCACTAAAGGAATGAGCCAGCTGCTTTGGGAAAGATCCACATCACCGCTTAATTAATGAGGTTGGGCTCTGTAACTGACCTGTCCCTATAAAATCTGCAGACGGAATTTGGCAAAAACTGTTGTAAAGATGTTTTGCATTCTAAGTGGAGGATTGTGGAGAGGTAGTCTACATGGCATTAAGATACATGGACTTCATAGACTTAAATTAGGATTTGAATGCCAGCCCTACTATTTACTACAAGTGTCTTACTAGTCTTCTCCATTTTCTCATCTATAAAATAAGGATAATAAGGGACCTCTTTTATAAAGAAAAGAAAATGGATATGAAATGCATATGAGGCAATACATATGAAACCTTACAGCATAGTGCCTGGCGTGTAGTATGTACTCATTAAATGTTACCTAGTAGTAATGTTTTAATCATTATTGAGCTGTACTGAAGAGACAGTGAAGAAACATGTGGGGAAGTGCTTGGTCAGTCTTAGGAGGAAATTCTTATTTAGTGGTAGTTGTAATTCAAACAGTTAAAAAAAGATAGGCTACCAATAATATAAATGCCTGGGGAGTCTTCCCATGGACACCTGGATTCTGTGACATTTCCATTATTGGGTAACATTCATAAATTACATAAGGCTTACAGCTATCAACCAGTATTTAGCTTAAAACGCATTTCTATTGTGTTAATATGTTAATTCCTCAGTTCAGGAATGCTTCTATTTGTAAACAACTCAGTTCACAAAGGGAAGTATTCAGCAAAATTTTGCTCTCATTCCTGAAGTCCATATCAGGTGACAAACAGGATCATGGCCATCTTCCCTGCATGAACACTGAATGCAGCCATGTTCCCCGCTTTGCCACATGAAAATGGTCATGGCTTCCTCTAGTCAGGATCGCTGTCACAGACAGACCTGTACATATTTGCTATGAAGTTTTGTGTGCTTTTTAGCACATACAGTATTGTACAGTATTGTTCAATCCAGCATGCTCCAAAGAAAGTGCAGAGCAAGCATGGTGGTAAAAAGAAAGTGCAGAGCAGTAATGAAGGTAACAAGATAGTGTAGAGCAAGAATGGTAACAAGAAGGATTCGAAGAAAATAACCATTGAATTGCAGAAGGAAATTATAGAAAAGCATGAAAGAAGTATTCATATGACTGATCTGGACTCTGAGTACATGATGGCGAGGTCAACATTCTCGACTATTTTGAAGAACAAAGATGCCATCAAAGGAGTTGATGTGACAGAAGGAGTAATGATGTTGACCAGAGGACACAAGTGCTGGAAGAGGTAGAAAAACTTTTGTCGGTATGGTTGAATGAGAAACAGTTGGCAGGTGATGGCATTAGCAAAGCTATGATCTGTGAAAAGGCCAGGAAATTACAGTGGTTTACTACAAGAAAACCCCTCTACAAGGGTAACGAGTGATGCATTTAAAGCCAGTAGAGGGTGGTTTGATAAATTCCACAAGAACAGTGGCCTCCAGGGTGTGATGAGACATGGTCAGGCTTCTGATGAGGTCACTGCAAAAACCTACAAGAAAGATTTCATGGAATTCATGAAGGCAGAAGGATCCATCTCTCAACAAGTGTTCAATTGTGATGAAACAGTGCCCTTCTGGAAGAAGGTGCCAAACAGAACCTATATCACGCAGAGATAAAAGGCACTGCAGGGGCACAAGCCCATGAAGGACAGATTGACCTTTCCCGTATGTGAACATGAGTGCTGATCTGAAGATTAAGCCACTGCTGGTGTACCATTCCCAGACCCCTCATGCATTCAAGGAACAGAATGTGAACAAGGCCAGACTGACTGCCTGTTGTGTGGAGGCCCAGTGCGAAAGCTTGGGTCACAAAGCACATTTTCATGGAATGGCAGCACGAGGTGTTGTCACCCACCATTAAAAATATCTTTCTGACAACCAACTGCCTGAAAGCTGCTTTCTTCTGATGGACAATGCCCCGGCACACCCTCCAGCTTTGGTGGATGTTATGAATGCTGAGTAGGACTTCATAACGGTCAAGTTCCTGTCCCCTCAACATGATACCTCTTCCGCAGACCATGGACCAGCAAGTGATCTGCAACTTAAAGAAGCTGTACATGAAGGTGCTCTTCACCAGGCATTTTAATGTCACTGAAGAGGCATCCTTGACTCTGAAAGAGTTCTGGAAGAAACATTTCAATGTCCTCCACTGCATCAACCTCATTGGCAAAACCTGGGAAGATGTCATGTACCAGACCTTAAACTCAGCCTGGAGGAAACTGTGGTCAGAATGTGTCACTGAATGTGACTTTGAAGGGGCTGATGTACAGGCAGTGGGGGAGATTGTGTCTGTGGTCAAGAGTATTGATCTGGACATTGATGGTGGAGACATGGAGGAGCTTGTGGAGGACCATAAGGAGGAGCTGACAATGGACAAACTTGCTGAACTCCAGAGCGAGCAGCTGAAGGCGCTTGTTGAGGAGCATTCCACTGAGGAAGAGGAAGACGGGGGGAGGTTAGCAGTGCTGTGATAAAAGCCATTATGGAAAAATGGAATGAGTACCAGGATTTCATTGAGAAACACTGCCCCAACATAACCATAATGAACAGAGTGTTGAATCTTATGAACAATAACATGATCTCTCATTTCCAGAACGTTATGTAGTGCAGGGAAAAAAACAAGTGACATTAGACAGACTTTTCATCAAAATCAACCCTGCAGCTAAGAGACAAAGAAGAGAGAAAACCCTTGGAGGAGATCTCCCTGATGTTCTTTTGGAGGGAGACCCCCTGCAAACATTAACCTCCTCCTTACCTACCTTCCTATCCTCCTTGCTAGAAGTCACCTCAAGCAAGATTAGTGTTCTCTCTCTTCATAATGTACTGCACTTTTTTCATGTTTTTATGATTAAAAGTACATATGGTTCAGAACAGATTAACCTTGTTTGCATTGCACCTTATGGGGAAATTTGATTTGGTTCATGACCAATTTGGTTTGCCCCCGGAATTATGGAATGAATTAAGTTCATGAACCGAGGTTCCACTGTACTTTAGATTATGAATATAATAAATATTATAAATCAATACAAACCAAAATTTTACCTGAAAATTCTATTTTGCATTCTTTTTTCTTTTTAAGTTTTTGACTTTTATTTTTAGATAGGGTCTTGCTAGTTTGTCCAAGCTGGTCTCAAACTTGTGATCCTCCTACTTCTGCCAAATGATTAACTGGGAGTACAGGCATACCACAGGGCCCAGCTACATTTTTTTTTCTCCTTAAGTTAGGAAATACTGTAGTTCCCCTTACTCCCAATGTTGACACCTTGCCAATGAATTAAAAAGTAAAAAGAAAAATAATTGCATTGTACCATTGATAGTTGGTATTTCTGAAGAGTTTGTGACATAGAAGCAAATGAAGTTCATAAATATTTCAGTACATAGAATCCAAATGTTTGCTAGATTAAGAATACTCTTGTACCAAGTTTTAACCTCAGTTCGAAGGACTTGTTTTAAAATGAACTTCCTGGTAATCATTTACATTCGAGTTAGCTATTTTCTCTTTTATAATAAGAGTTTTTATTTAGTCTTGCTCATTTAAATTCAGTCTTTAGTAACACATTTGGGGCTTAATAACTCTGTAAATGATTTTCTCAAATAGAATTATGATGATGCCAAGTAATCTGAGTGTTTTTCATGACTTCGCCACAATTCAACATAAACATGAATATACTGAACAAAGCTTTTTGTAGGTCAGTCTAGGCAGTAACTTCTAGGCACTCTACTATAGTAGGCAAAACCATAGACTGATGAGTCACAGATGTGGTTTTGTTCAATTTTTTTGGTAAAATATACCTAAAGTAAAATTTACCATTTTAACTCTTTTTTGTTGTACAATCCAGTGGCATTAAATACAGCCACAGTGTTGTGCAACCATTACTTCCATCCATTTCTATAACATTTTTATTCTGCCACATTGAAATCTCTCTACCCATTAAACTCCTCATTCTCTTCTCCCCCACACTCATCAACCATTAATCTGCTTTCTATTTCTATCATTTTTACAGCTCTAAGTACCCTATATAAGTGGATTTAATCATACAGTATTTGTACTTTTGTGACTAGCTTAATTTAGTATGTTTTCGAGGTTCAGCCATGTCATAATGTGTATCACAAACTTAGTACTTTTTAAGGTTGAATGATGTTCCATTGTGTGTATATATACCACATTTTTCTTATCAATTCACTTTTTGAAGAACACTTGAGTTGGTTTCATCTTTTTTTTTTTTTTTTTGTGGGTACCGGGGGGTCGACCTCAGGACCTCGTGCGCCAACAGGCGCCCGTGCCGCTGAGCGATATCACTGGCCCCTTTTTCGTATGTGGGTTCTGGGAGTCGAACTTGGGCCCTCGCGCTTGCCAGGCAGGTGCTTACGCCGCTGAGCCATCTCACCGGCCCCTGGTTTCATCTTTTGCCTTTGTGAATAATGCTTCTATGAACATAGGTGTACATATTTTTGTATTTTATTAATGCATATTAGTTATACAGATTGATGACTTTCATTTTGTCAGATTCAGATATGCATGTAACATTTGGATCATAAAAGGTTTTGTTGGAACACCTGTTTTCAATCAATTTGAGTGTATAGCTAGTAGTAGAAGTTGCTGGGTTATATGATAATGCTATGTTTGATTTATGAAGAAACTGCAAAACTATTTTGCATAGTTGCTTAACCATTTTGAATGTTCACCAGCAGTATGTGAGGATTCCACATTCTCTATGTCATTGTCAACTCTTGTTACTGTTTGTCATTTATTATAGCCATCATACCACGTATAAAGTAATAGTTCATTGTGGATTTATTTTCATACAGACTAATGATATTGAGCATCTCTTCATGCATATATTGGCCATTTTTATATCTTCTTTGGATAAAACTGTATTTAAGTTATTTATCCAATTCTTAAGCAAATTATTTTTGTTGTTGTTGAATGTTCTAGAGATTAACTTCCTATAAAATATGTGATGTGTAAATATTTTCTCCCATTCTATGAGCTGTCTTTCCATAGTTATTAGTGTCTTTTGTTGTACAAAAACCTTTAATTTTAATATAGTCATATAATATAGTCATATATATTTTTTCTTTTGTTGGCTTGTGTTCTTGGTATCATATCAAGAGATCACTACAAAGTGTAATGTCATGAAACGCTTATGTTTTCTTCTACAAGCTTTATAGTTTTAGGTGTTACATTTACATCTTTGCATCATTTTGAGTTAATTTTCATACTTTTTTTTTTTTTTTTGAGACAGGGTCTCGCTATGTAGTTCAGGCTGGCCTTGAGTTCACTATGTAGCCCAGGCTGGCCTCGAACTCCCAAGTGCTGGGATTACAGGAGTGTGCCACCACACCTGGCTATAAATGATTTAGGATTCAGGTTTGACTTCATTCTTATGCATGTAGATACTAGTTTACCTAATACCATTTGTTGAAAAGATAACCTATCCTCATTGAATGCTTTCAGTGCCCTTTTCCTAAATTAGTAGACTATATATGCAAGGGTTTCTGTTCTTTGTATTTTATTCACAGATTATCACCATTAAGTTACAAAGCCAAGATTCAAAAGCAGTTATGTGAATAAAATACAACCTCCCTTAGGACATTTCCCCATGGTAGAAAGTAAGCTCCATGAGGGCAGAAATTGTGTCTTTTATTTACTATTATATTCCGAGTATTAAAAGCAAATAATAGTTGATTATAAACAATATTCTTTGTTGAATGAATGAGCAATAATATCTCTTGGAAGGCTGTTGGAAGAATTAAGTAAAATATTATGTAAAGCACTCCACTCAGCACACTTTCTGACACATAGTAAGTGTGCAAAAAATTATAGTTATTTAGAATATCCCTCTTACTAATATAACTCCCATGAACAAGTGAAATCATGAATTTTAAACTGATACTTTTTTTTTTGGTGGTACTGGGAATTGAACTCAAGGCCTTCACATAGAGCTATATCCCCAGCCCATTTTTTGTTTTGAGATAGGATCTCTATAAATTGCTAAGTTGCTGAGGCTGGGCTCAAACTTGTGGTTCTCCTGTCTCAGCCAACCAGAGTGCTGGGATTACAGGGGTATGTCACCATGCTCAGTAGAACTGATACTATTTAAAATGGATCTCAAGATATGTGGTGGGGTGGGTGGTTGAGAAAGATGTGTGTGTGTGTGTGTGTGTGTGTGTGTGTGTGTACTTACACGTATGACAACAGCATAAAACATCTGAGTTTATAAAATGGATGAACACATTAAGGATGATGAATTTATAGTTTCCCAATGAAAATCATGTAAATGTTAGACTAGTTTGTTCCGCTCTGCTTCTAAGCCAAGCCAGTCATTTTTATAAACTTATACTATTGTTTGCAAGGCAATAAGGGCAGGAAATGTAGATGGTCCATTAAAGTCACTACCTTTTTCATAAATTGACTAGAGAGGTATCTTTTTGGGCCATTTGTATCATCTTCATAGAAGGAGGGGCTTTTGCTTGCATGTATGTATGTTATACATGCAAGTTATTCCAGGACTCCCATGGGTGCATTCCATCTAGACTGTGAGAGGACAAGAACTCAGACATGGCTTTATATGTTTGTTCTGATACTGGCATTGTGATGTTGAGTAAGGTAGTAAGGAAACTGAAAGTCATTGTTTATGTGAAAAATGCAAGTAATAACAGGCTGATGAACTTATAAGGTGATTATGAGAATAAAATAATATATGCAAAGCACATAGAAAAGTTTTTGGCTCGCTGAATGTTTCCAATACATGTTGGTTGTTGTTATTTGTTATTGATTATTATTGTTATTATTATTACTGGTAGCAGTAGTAGTAGTAGCATTAGTGGTATAGGTATATTACAAACTTGGAGCCAGCTAACTATGGACTGAGACCTATACAAACTGTGGGCTAAAATAAACCTTTCCTCCTTTAACTTCAGAGTATGGGTATTTTGTCTCATCAGTGTGAAAGTAACAAAGACAGATTCTGATACCAGAGAAGCTGTGAACTACCTGGCCAACTGGTTCAGGAGCCTTTGGGACTGGCTTGTGGGAAGAGTTTGGAAAGGTTTGTAGATGCCAGCTTAAGAAGCAGATCTGGAATGCTACAGGCTGAGTTTGATGGGAGATTCTGGTCAGAGCTTAGAAGACCAGAATGGTGATAGAAATGCAGCTGGTAAAGAGCAGGTTCAGAAAGTTTCACTTGGGAACAAAGACTGCATTAGGAATTGGACTCCAGGCCATGTGTATGATGTTTTGGCAGAAATTTTATCTGCATTTAGCTCATTTCCAAAGACATTGTGGGAGACTGAGATAAAAGGCAGCACACTCATTAATATGGCAGAAGAAATTTCAAAGCAGTCTAATGTTGAGGCTGTGGCATGGCTACTATTGGGGGCTTTTAGTCAGCTCTACCTTGAGAATCAAGAGCAAATGACCCAGCAGAATGATTTTAAAGTTTTGAGTTTGGCCACAAAGGAAGCTGTGGTAAAGTTGGTGGTCTGCACAGATGGAGCAGGGAGAACTTAGTTGCTAAAAAGATGAGCATGAAAAAGCCAAGTGCTTCGGAACAGGACAATAGAAATGATGGCCTGAGGGAATCATAAGAACCAACAGAAATCCAGCCTTTGCAGCCTCAAAATTGCAAAGGTGAAAGACTGTGCTTTGAGAAGAGAGTCTAGGGCACCACATTTCAGAATGGCATCAGTCTAAGGATTTTTTCCATCAAGATTGGGTTCATAGTGCTCAGCAGTCCAGGTGCATGACCCCTCAGCAAATAGAGAAAAAGTCTGGCTACTGCTCCAGCTGGTGGCTCACCTTGGCATCATCAACATTATACTGGTCTTAGGTGTATGCAGAATGCAAGAGTTGTGGGATGAGAAAGGCTTCTGCCCAGATCTCAGAAGAAGGCCTGGGAGGCCAGGCAGTGTGCCCCTGAGAGAACAGTGTGTGAAGCTGTGAGTGTGAAGTCAAAGGTGCAGTGAAGACCCCAGAAGGTTGGAGAAGACAGGAAGGTAGATCAACTGAGGAAAGCTGCAGGGAGTGAGCAAAGCAGGCCCAAGAGACAAGCTGTGAGAGCTACAGCCACTGACAGTGCCATAGGGGTGAGGCCCCCCAAGTCTTTGGGAGAGCACGTCTTGCTGCAGATTGCCCTTGATGCTGGACATAAAACTATGGTATTTAATGTTTGCCCTGCTGGAATTTGGTCATGTTGGCCCCATTCCTTTCTATATCCCTATTTGTGCCATTAGGAATGGGAATGTTTATCTTGTGCCATTGTATGTTGAAAGTGTTTAACTTCTTTTTCATTTTTATAGATCCTCACAGCTAATAGTTTGCCTTAAATCTCAGAGGAGACTTTGGACTTGAACTTTTCAGTAAGATATTTTGCCCCAGCAACAAGAAAGTAACTAAGACATAAACTAAAAATGGGTAGGGAGGTGATGCCATATAGTCACAAAATTTTATCTTTTGAAGCTGAAAGGCCTGGTTTTGATTACCACTTTTATAACTTACCTGCTGTGTGACCTAAAACTTAACTTGTTTGTTCTTTCAGTTGTAAAGTGAATAAAATAATTTTACTAGTGCTTACATTACAGTATTACTATAAAACCAAATTGAAATCACATATGTAAAAATACTTGGCAAGCTGAAATACTGTTATATATTTATATTGCTGTTTTCCTCCTCTCTTATAAAGAACTCAGGAGAATTGAGAATGGCTTACCAAAATGACAAGGCATTGATGTTGCAAATAGTATAAAAGAGTAGGAAGCTTTGAATTATTACTACAACATTTGTTGAATATTTTCTTTGTGCTGAGTACTGGCCACATTTATACCTTGTAACAGGTTTAGCAGTAGGCAGGTAAGGAAAGAGTATCTCTAGGAACAAGATGGCATGTTTAAATAGAGTTGCAGATAAAATACTGGGTGCTTAGTTAAACTCAAATTTCCAGTAAACTGAATAAATTATTTTATTATATCTCAGGTACTATTTGGAAACTACTTATAACTGAAAATTGTTTTTCTGAAATTCAAATGTAACTGGATATTCCATATTATTATTTGCTTAATCTAGTAATTCTAGGAGATGGAAATTATCTTCAATTCAAAGTGACTAGATTAGAGAAGGTAAGGGAGAGCACATTATGAGAAGAGGTGAGAAAAGTAGGCAGACAGAAGACTCTATAAGGCCTTTGGAAGCCTTGGGGGGACTTTGGTCTTCATTTTAATGGTAAGGGGATACAATGGGAGCATTTTTTAAGTAATGAAGGAATATGCGAAATTTGATTATTTATTTATTTATTTATTTATTTATTTATTTATTTTGGCTTGTGGTACTAGGGATTGGACTCAGGGACTTTACACTGAGCTACATCCCTAGCCCTTCTTCTTTTTTTTTTTTTTTTAATTTTGAAACAGAGTTTTGCTAAGTCATTATGTTGCCCAGGCTGGACTTGGACTTACGATCCTTCTGCCTCAGCCTTCCAAAGTGCTACAATATAAGCATGTGCCACTACACCTGACTTCAAATTTCAGTTTTGAAATATTACATTAGCAGATGTGTGAAGACATCATAGAGGAAGAAATCCCAGAGAGATTAACTTGCCATTGGTCACATAGCCTATAAGTGACATAACCAGGACTGGAATCTAACCCTGATTCCAAAACTTCTTTCCTTAACTGAAATTGGAAGATCGCTTTGGGAAGTAAAAAGTGTTTGAAGACAGTACTGTAAGAGATGAGTGGAATATAGACATGTCCAGAATTATTGAAGATACCTTCAATAAATGTTGTTTCTCTGATTTCAACCTTACTAAAAATGTTATTGGGGAAAATCTAAAACCTGAAGAATAACCTGGTGGAGCCATGGAACATAAGCCCCAGTGAGAGCAAGGATGGTTACTTCTTTTACCACAGTATCCCAGTACCTACAACAGTGTGTGACACATAGTAGGACATAAAAAATAATAGCTATTCTTATGTATAAAAATGAATCAAAATACACATAGCAACATAAAGAGCTGAACATGCTTTTAGATGGCTGTGAAATAGAATATTAGGTAATGTTCAAAAACTAAGACTAGAGGTCCCATTTGACCGAGCTATTCCTCTTCTGTGTATCTTTCTGAAAGAATTAAAAGCATCATACCGCAGTGATATATGTACTCCCATGTTTATAGCAGCACAATTTGTAATAGCCAAATCTTGGAAACAGCCCAAATGCCCATCAGCTGGGGAATGGATAAAGAAGATGTGGTTTTTTTATATAATGAGTACTACTCTGCCATAAACAAGGATAAGCTTGAGACATTCCTAGGTAAGTGGATGCACCTCGAGACCATACTGTTAAGTGAAATTAATTGGACACATGCGTGTAAAAACTGCATTGTTCTCTGGTATGAGAAACTGAAAGTGTAAATAAGAACCAAAATGTATGTTAGGTATTATGAAATAGGAAGGAAATGTTCAAATGGCAAGGGAACAAGGGGAGAGGGTGAAAGAAGGGAAAAGTAAAGAAAGTGAGAAAAGGAGGAAAAAATAGAAACAAAACTTTTGTAAATGGGGAGGGGAAAAGGGGAGGGGGATGGGAAAAAATCAAGTTATATCGTGTACAGGTACAAATTCTCTATGATGAATGTGATCATTATGTATATCTGAAATGTACCAATAAAATCTGATTGAAGGAAAACCAAAGAAATAGAATATTAGCTAATGCGTATTTGATAGTTCCTAAAATGGTTTCAGTGAATTTTGAGTGCATATAATTGTGAGGCATGCTAAACAATAGCCTGGTCTGTGTAGTCCAGTAGTCAGAGTCAATAAGAGAATGGCAATTCTATTAATCTGAATAAACAGTGCAATTGTGTTGGCTGTCTGGGGACTGGATACTGAGAACCTACTGAATCACAGTTTTTTTAAGGTATAGCTATTATTTCTTTGCTTCTACTGGCTTATAGCAAGGTTCCCAGTAGAATCATACTATATGCAAGGAAATAAGTGAAGTGAATATCCACAGTTACTTCCTTTGTAATCTTGTAGCATGTACAATATATACAGCTTCTTTTTTTCAAGGGAGAAGAAACAGATAGTGCTCAGCTAAAAGAAATTCTTTAAACCAGAGTGCTGGAGTTGTGGTTGCTATACTTTTATGTGAAATGGAACTTAGTGACTTTATTTGTGTTCATACCATAAAGAATACTTTTTGTTTGGTGAAGGTATGTAATATGAGAGAATTGGATTTGGAGTAGGACGTTCTATTTCATATTTTGTGACTTCGAGCAAATTTTTAAACCTCTCTACTCCACAATATTGAACAACAGCATCTTCCATGCCTCACAGGATACTGGTAAGATCAAAAGGAACTAATGGACATTTGTTTATTCCTACAAAAGATGTTTATTGAGTTATAACTTTGTGTCAGGTATTGTATATTATTAGATGTTGTGTATATTATTGCAGCAAACAAAAGTGTTTCAGACCCTGAGGTATCTTTTAGTCTAATGGTAGAAACAGCCAGCACATAAGTAAATTTGCGTTTACAAAGGACTGTGAAAGGTGCTATGACAGAATAGCAGGGAAGGACCTGCTTTAACTAGAATGACTAGAGAAGGCCTCAGTGAGGGGGTAGCATCTGTAATGAGAAGTGAGGCAAGAAGGGAGTTAGAGGAGGGGTCCTATTACCAGGTAGTAGAAAAGCGTATGTGAAAGTCTTGAAGCAAAGGAAGCTCTTGGGATGTTGGAGGCACTACAAAAATAGCACTAGTGAGTAAGAGGGAAAGTTATGCCAGATGACATTATAAAGTTGAGAGGATCCTTGTCTTCCTGGCCATACTAGCAGAATTTGGCATCTGTGTAAGTGAAAAGTTCTAAGACAGGAAAGAGTTTGGTATCTTGAAGGTACAAGAGGATACCAGTGTGATTAGAACCCAGTGTGAGTGAGGGGAGTTTGGTGGGAGCAAGGAATTTTGGTTGTGATCTAAGTAAAATGGGAAGCCATTGGAGTGGGAGGTTAAGCATAGATGTAATTAGACAATCTGTGGATTTTACAAAAGACTATTCTAGCTGATGTGTGAAGGAAGAATACAGACTAGAAAGTAAAAGACCAACTGGAAGCCCCCCTGCCCCCCGGACTAATGTGGAAGGTAGTGAAGGGAAAAAGATGTGAAGAGATTTGAGTTTTATCTGGGACACAGAGCCAAAAGTACAGACTTTCTGGCTTTGGTGGACAAGTGTATAGTCTTCCATCTACAACATGGGGAACACTTGGGGAGGAACAGGTTTTGGGTTAGGGGTGGGATAAGATGGATATGGGAATAAAAATTGTACTTTTTGCTAAATTTGTTTCTGAGAGGTACAGTAAAATGAGGAGCAAACAGTATTCTTTTAGCAACTTGATAAAAGCAGTCTCAGTGGCATGCTGGCGTGAACACAGTTTAGGATGGGAGATAGTAAGAGTGGTGTGTAAATCCCTGAGGGTAATCTATAGAAAAGGAAAGATTGATGATGTAGGAGAGATAGATGGGGTTATCAAAAGGTAGTCTTTAAAAGGAGGAAGAAATGGGATACTGTGCACAAGTAGAAAGTTTGGCCTATAAGAAGGAGAGGAGGGATAGAGTTATATAGCTCCATAGTAGAGTACTTAAGGCCTGGGTTCCAGCTCTAGCATTGCAAAAGTAAAAAAAATAAGAGTGAGGAAAGATGAGGAAATGTGTTCTGATGGGAAGAGGGGAGTGCCCACCTCTGATGATACTCTTCTCCATGAAGTATGGGGCAAGATCATCTGGGTGAGAAGAAGAGAGTGCTATGAGGGTTTGAGGAGAGAAAACAGATCTAAAATAGTTGTCCTGCTGAGCAAGTTTAATAGAGAAAAGTAAATCCAGGCATGATGGTGTACACCTGTAATGCCGCTGTGCTCAGAGGCTGAGGCAGGAGGATCACAAGTTTAAGCCCAGCCCGAGCAATTTAGAGACCTAGCAAAACCCTGTCTTTTTTTTTTAATTTGATTTTTTTTATGTGGGTACCAGGAGTCGATCTCAGGACCTCGCACTTGCCAGCAAGCACTTGTGCCGCTGAGCGATATCACCGGCCCTTTTTTTCCTTTATGTGGGTTCCGGGAGTCGAACTCAGGACCTCGCACTTGCCAGGCAGATGCTTACGTCGCTGAGCTATCTCACCAGCCCCAAAACCCTGTCTTAAAATTTAAATAATCTTTAAAATTAAAAAAAAAACAACCTCAATGTGAACTCCATGCGTTCAATCTCCAGTACTATAACAAAACAAAACAAAACAAAATAAATAAAAATCTATCTTTATTCTGGTACTGGTATCACATACCTGTAATCCCAACACTCAGGAGGTTGAGGCAGGAGGATCATTTTGAGTTTAAGACCAGCCTGGGCTACATAGTGAGTTCAAGGGAATCTGAACTCATTTAGCAAGGCCCTGTCTTCCTCCCCCAACCAAAAAAAAAAAAAAAAAAAGGTGAGAGAAAAGTAATAGATTTCAAACTGGCAACATTTAGTAACTACTTGAAGTCTGTGTGGGGAACCACTCAGACTACTTCAAAGCTCAGAGGTGTCTAAGGACACCTGAGGATGTGACCCCGCTTGTCTAGAGCAGGCGAACAGTGGGATACAGTTATGTAACCATGACTTAGCACAGGTAAACACATGTGCTGGTTATGGCACTATGGAAGAATGTAAATCTGAGATAACAACCTGTATAAGAATTATACAATAAAGATGCAGGTGGCTCTTGCTCTGGCTGTTGCTTTTGCTCTTGTGCTCTCGTGCTCTGCTCTGCTCTGCTCCATGCTGCCTGCTGTTGTTGCTGATGTCTTGCACATGTGCATTCTTTAACCTTGGGACCTCACACTTAAAAATCTCCCTCGGGCCCCCTGAGCAGGCTGACAGTCTGTGATCATGAATTTAAGTGTAATCTGTCGTCAAGATTGTGTGGTTTTCTCTAGCAACATTCAGCTAATCAGGTGCAAATTCAGAGCGGGCAAATGGCTCAATTTATCCAGGATTTGTAGAACTAAGTGTGCTGACTGGGAGAAAGGTGAGTTGAGGAAGTGATTATAATGCTACACTGCAGAATATCCTGAATAAGGAGGGAAGCAGTAGAAGGAGAGTGAGGAAGTGGCAAGCTCAATATACTGTGGTTTCAATGAGGTTCATTTATTTACTCATTTGAAAAATAATTTGAGGGGCCGGTGAGATGGCTCAGCAGCATAAATGCCTGCCTGGCAAGCGTGAGGTCCTGAGTTCAACTCCTGGTACCCACATACGAAAAAAGGGCTGATGATATCACTCAGTGGCACAGGCGCCTGCTAGCACGCAAGGTCCTGAGTTTGATCCCTGGTACCCCCCAACAAAAAAAAACAGAATTTGAGGGGTTAATACATACCGTGTAAATATAAAAATTTATTAACATTAAATATAAGTGTACAGTGTAATTATAAAAGACCAATGAACCAGTCAAGACAGAAATTGAAATTATAATAGGGGATAAGGGACAAGTAGAAAAAGTAAAAAGATCATTAAAGATAGCAGGAAGAAATTTTTGATGCAGTTAAAAAAAGAGCTTCTAATTTCTTCAGTGTATTTCATATTTGACTACATGATCATTGCCATATTTAGTAGAATTTAGTTTAAATACTCCCAACAAAAAGTAGCTTCACTGTTTAAAAAGTTTGCCATTCTTGACTTTGACTTTTTGCCTCTGGCCTCCATGTAACTTGTCCAGGGAATAATTTTAGAATTAATTGCTTAAACCCTCCAACTGTCCTGTCGGCTACTGCCAATCCACAAGATACCTCTAACTCCAGGTGCCTCCCATTCCATCTCCCACTGATGATGATCTGCCACCTTGGGCATCATGACCTCCTAAGCATAAAAACATGGATAATCATTAGGTGGTGGTGTGCACATAGTCGAATGAAGGGAAGGGAGTGGCTCCCTCATCCTCCCTGGCAGGTTTTCTAATTGTACTAAAAGGGACATAGGAAAATGGGTTGAGTATTTTCTTGGCTACTTTCTGCTGAAAGTGGTCAATGAAGAGGGTTTTTTTTTTTTTTTTTTTTTTTTTTTGGTGGGTACCGGGGGTCGACCTCAGGACCTCGCGCGCCAGCAGGCGCCCGTGCCGCTGAGCGATATCACCGGCCCCTTTTTCGTATGTGGGTTCCGGGAGTTGAACTCGGGCCCTCGCGCTTGCCGGGCAGGCGCTTAAGCCGCTGAGCCATCTCACTGGCCCGGGTTTTTTTTTTTTTTATGTTTTGTAAGGTTGTTTGGAGATGTACTCAAGTAGTTGCCTGGGAGATGGCCACTATTCATTCCTGAAAAGAATCTTTGGCCTAGATTAATTATACAGGGAAGAAAAAGAGTAATAAGCATTAAGGGGGCCAAGAGGGGTAGGAGCCAATGAAGAGAAAGGGGAAACAGATCATTGAAGAGTCTTCAAGGAGTTTGGAAGCTCGTTCACGAAGGCATTTGCGCTGTCTCTGATGAGACCGGATTTGTTGGTGTAAAAGCAGTATTGTTCTTGCAGGAAAGCACACATTCTGCCCTGTGAGGCTGTCAGGAGATCAAGGCCTCTGTGGTTTTGGAGGACGCTTGAAGCCAGGGAGTCTATTTTACAAGTGTCCCAGTTGGTCAGAAGCTTCTCTGAGTCCCTGGGTGAGTTCTTCTGACAGCCTGGTGAACTCTGAAAGAGAGACTCCTAGGGCCCCATCCCCATCCCAGTTCCAGTGATCATTCCCAGGGTGGCCATTAAGGGGACCAGCTGTATGGCACATTGTGCCCTGACATGAGTTAGGGGGGAGATAGGGGTGGGTAGTTCAGCTGTTGCTAAGGAAAGGGTGGGAGTGAGGAGGCCTAATGCACGGCTTCCTGTCCAGTTGGTAGGTAGGCAAATGTATGTCTTGTCTGCGCACACCCAGAAGATGCCCATCTCTAGGGAAAGGCATCCCATGAGATCAAATCGGGACAGGAGGAGGAGGTCTGGGGGTGAGTTAGGAAGTAAATGTCAGACTGTCTAGAATTTGTGCCACGTATGGAAGGAGGAGCTAAAAGTTGCAGCTGTCAAGGGGGAAAGGGGTGAGGCTGGCTGTAATACTGCGGGACCCTCTTGGCTAAGAGCAGTGAATTTTTGGTTTAGGAAGACCCTGCCATTGTGTGTACTGAGGCATGTGCATTTTGGAGCACCTTCATGGGCTAGGGGTGTATCTTTCAGGGGGTCCTTTTTCCTGTCTTGGCAATATTCAGATGTGGTAGCATTTAGACTGCCCTGGAAGGAAGTTTAGCCAGGTACCCGTAAAAGAGTTCCCGGATGCTTAACATTGTGTTGGTCAGAAGGTGGGAGGAGATGCATAGTAGCTTTGCAGAGGGAGGGGTCTAAAGAGCCAACTTGGGTAAAGGATCTTGTTTGGTTCAAGAAATGCAGAGGAGCAGCTTGGGTTAGATGGAGTCCATTTGGGGAGGGACTGGCTATGGCCCACTGTGGCAGTCGGTGAGCATTTAAGGGCTATCCGCTAGCCTTTAGTGCCCCCTGGAGTCTGATGTCAGATCCTTCAGCTAGGGCTGTGCCCCTGGGACTGGCAGTCTTGGTGAGCTGTAGCCCCAAAGAAGTGTTTACCCATGTTCCATGGGGAGCAGGGATTCCTGAGTCTGCTGTCTGAGAAAGATGGAGGCAGACCCAGCAGGGTGGTTGGATGGTTCCATCAAAGGTTTGGATGATTTTAGCCGTGGTCGTGTCTGATTGAGGTATCTAGGACGGGTGTGTGTTGTGGTGTTAGGGGTTAAGAAGATGAGTAATGCTGAGAAAGAAAGGACCGGAGCAGGAGAATGCAGGAAGTAAAGGTAGTGATTTGTTCTGGGGAAAAGTCTGAGAGGGTTCCCTGCAGCCAAGGTCTTGAATTATGGTGTCTAGGAAGGAAGGGGGCAAATAGGGAAGGTTATTGTTCTCTTAGCATGGTGAAGAAATGGGCAAAGTTATGAAGAGAGAGACGCTCATGGGGCTGTCTAGCTGTGTCTTTGATCTCTTCAGTCACAGGAGACAGCTTGGTGATCTTCAGGGAGGTGGGTCCTGTAGGTGTGCACTGAAAAAGGCAAGTCTTTTTTAGAAAGAAGTGAACCCAGGAGGAGTGACCTTTTAAATTTTGTCATTTTGGGGTTCATCAGGATTACTTGAAAGGGCCCTGTCCATTTTGATTTTACTCCGTGAGAGAGGTTGAGGAGAATTATATATACCCTGTCTCCAGATTCTAGGGATGGAGGAGTGAGGGTGTCCATGCTGTTGGAGTGTTTTGGGGGCGTGGAGTCGGCATAGTTCCAAATGAAGATGCCTAAGGGTGTTAAGTAAGAAATTTGAAAGAGGGGAGGGTAGGTTTCGATTGGAGGTAGGGAATGTTTAGGCAATGAGGGGCCTTTGCTGTAGAATCTCAAAGGGGCTGAGCCAAAGGAAGAGACCTGAGTTTGAAAAGGGCTAAGGGTAGGAGCTTAGTCCATCCTAAGTGGACCTGGAGGGAAAACTTGGTCAGGCTCTGTTTAGGAAGGTGATTAGCCTTTTCAAACTTACCTAAGCATTGAGGACGGTATGAGATGTGGAACTTCCAGGTTCTAGTTAGGGAGGAGGCTACCTGTTGGGTGATCTGTGAGGTAAATTGAGGTGTTATCCATTTGGGTGGAGAGTCGGAGTCCAAAGAAGGGTATGATTTCAGTGAGTAGCATGTGTACTACTGTGGAGGATCTTTTGTTTGATGTACGAAAGGCCTTTATCCATCCTGAGAAAGTGTCAACTAGGACAAGGAGGTATCTTCATTTTTTTTACGAGAGGCATGTGAGTAAAGTCTATTTGCCAGTATTTGCTGGGGAAAGAACTTGGGAATTGATGGGAGGTAAGGGAGGATGTAGTCAGGGTTTACAAGGGAAAGGATTTAATGCAGGACACATAATTTATAGGATTATTTTATAATATTCACCCAAAGAGTCAAATGCAAAAGAGTTTGGGAGATCTGTCCACACACTAGAGACCCAAAGAATCCAGCTGAGGGCCTGGATACCATGGCACTATCCTCCATGAGTCGAGCTGGAGGCCTAGAGCCCAGGATAATGTGTCATGCTAGTCTGTATCAAGGACCTGCACTGGAAAGGCCCAAAGGCAAGTGGTGGAAGCTAGAAAGTCTGCATCAGCAGGCTGAAGGATCTGTACTGTATCCAGAAAGTGATACTCAAAGTAAGGACCAGAGCTTCCCCCAAAAGGACTGCGACCATCTTCAGTGACAGCGAGGACCAGAACTCCTTCGATGATGAGAACAGCAAAGTTCATATCAGAAATCCAGCATGACAAGCTTCTCCAGGAGGATCAACAGCACACCACCTTTCCCTCCAGTGTTTCTTTTATACTGTTGGCAGCAGGCCTCAGGTGGGCCATCCACACCTAGCACCATGCTTATTCAGTTCAGCTGGGTGTTACAAGTTGACCATTAGTTAATCCACCACAGAGGAAATAAGAGGTTGCTCTGGGGGTTGGTGGTTTGGCATATAGAGCATTGGTTGATACTCTTTTTTAGGGAAGTTCCTAAAACTGAGGGTGAGATGTATGTGAGCCTATAGGAATTGGAGCAGAGGGGATAATTTGGCACAGAAAGATGAAATTGTTTTGAAAGTTTCAAGGAGGGCCAATTTTTCATGGAGAAACCACCACTGTTCCTTTTTGTTGTGCCCCATGCTCTTTTAGTAGAGTTATTTCTTTGGGTGAGTAGAAGGTATAAGAGTGGACAAGAAGTAGTGAACAGAGAGGGTTGGTAATCGCCTGTTTTGCTACACTATCAGCCTCATTATTTGCACAAATGATGTGTCTGAAATGTTTTATCTTTTATCTTTAGTGAGTGCGATGAGTTCTGTCTGCTGTGAAGTTGTCCTTGGGAGGGCTGCCACCTTGATTACTTCTTAGGGAGGGTAGGAAGATTGGCTATCAAAGCAGCCTTCAATGATGGTGTACCCTGCCTGGAAAGCGGTGGTTTTTGTAGCACTTTTATCAGTAAACCAGTCGGGGGACTCTGGAATAAGTTCCAAGGTTATGTGATGGAGGCAAGTAATAGTAGAATCAAGGAGCTGAGTGCACTCATGTTGGGGGGGTGGAGTCTGTGGTGGGGAGTCAGGTACTGGGGGAGGTTAGCAGACACTTAAGACAGACGAGCAGCAGAAGGTAACCGACATTTGTAAGAGCTGCGAGTGTGGGACTGGAACTGTTGGGCCTGAGAGAGAAGGGTTAAAGCACAATGACTGTGAAGGTTAAAGAGGTTGTGTGAAGAGTGTAGGAGTTGGTGGAGAATAATTTTTTGGGCCTCAGGGATAAGGAGTCAAGCTGTTTGGGTAAATAGGCAACAGGCTGGAGGGAGTCTCCTGCTGGCTGTGTATTAGCCCTAATGCTTATTCCTTTTTGCTGGTTTGAAATAGAAAGAAAAGTTTATTAGCATTGAGTAGGGTCAAAATGGTAGCCTTAAGGAGTGCCTGCTTGGGGACCGAAAAGGAAATGGAAATTAAATCTGATTCCAGTGCTTTTTATAAGGGATCTCCATGGGGAGCCTCATAGAGGGGTTTTGCAATCAGTGAGAAATTTGGAATCCAAAGTCTGAAATAGCTAAGGAGCCCCAGGAAGAAAAAGAGATCTTGTTTTGTGGCAGGGTAACAAAGATTGTTAATGGCCTGTTTTGGGGAGAAGGGTATCCTGGGAGAGGTAAGGGTGAGGTGAAGGTTTACATAAGTGACCTCTTGTGTGCCAGCTAGGCTTTGTGTTCTGAAACATGGTGTCCCTTTTTTCAAGAATTTAAGAAGGGAGATAGTGTGGGATATAGCATCATTTTTCGAGGGGCTGCAAAGCAAATGTTCATCAACATATTGGAGCAAGTGGCTGGGTGAGGTCAAGGATTGGAGATCATTTTGTAATGCTTGGCCGAAAAAGTGAGGGTATCCTGAAGTGCCTTGGGAAGAACTGTCCACATGAGTTGTCGGGTGAACAGAGATACGGCGTCCATCCAGGTAAAGCCAAAAGGTTGTTGGCAATCAGGGCTGAGGGGAATATTAAAGAAGGCATCTTTGAGTTCTAAAATGGTAAAGAATTGAGTATTGGGGGGATAAGGGGGAGGAGGGTGTAGGGGTTGGGGACCACCAGATAAGTGGGAACAATAGCTTCATTAATCTTTGAGAGATCTTGGACTTATTGGAAGGAGTCATCAGGTTTGTTTTTTTTTTGTTTTTTTTTGTTTTTTTTTGTGGGCACCGGGGTGTCGACCTCAGGACCTCGTGCGCCAGCAGGCGCCCGTGCCGCTGAGTGATATCACCGGCCCCTTTTTCGTATGTGGGTTCCGGGAGTCGAGCTCAGGCCCTTGCGCTTGCTGGGCAGGCGCTTAAGCCGCTGAGCCATCTCACCGGCCCTTGTTTTGGTTTTTTGAGACAGGGTTTCACTATGCAATTCAGGCTGGCCTTGAACTCACTATGTAGCCAAGGGTGGCCTCAAACTCAGTGATTCTTCTGCCTCAGCCTCCCAAGTGCTGAGATTACAGTTGCGCACCACTATGTCCGGTCTTGTTTTGTTTTTTGTTTTTTTACAGGAAGTATGGGAGTGTTGTGGATGGAGTGGGTAGGGATGAGAACTTAGTTTGAAGAAGGCAGTTGTTGATGGGCTAGAGGCCAAGATGGCCTTCAGAGGTAAAGGGGTATTGGTTGAGTGTGACAGTTAGAGTAGGGGCCCTCAGGGCTATTTGGAGCAGTTAGTGGTCTAAGGCTGTGGAAGGGATTTTTTTTTTTTTTTTGGTAGACAAAAGAATAGGGTCAACTTTTGATTTGATGAATTGGATCATTTCAGAGGGGAGGGTATTGTTAGGGGAGGGTCTCATTGGGGGTACAGCTGGTAAGATATGGAAGGGCTCAGAAGGAAGTGAGGGAATATATATAGATGCCCCCATGCAATGGAAGATATCTGTTCCCAAAATAGTCATGGGGTAGTGGGGGATTAACAAAAAAGGGTGAGTGAAAGTTATACAGCCTAAAGAACAGTATAAGGGGGGAGTCTTGGCTGGTGTTTCTATTAGGCCCTTCATTCCAACAACCCAGATAGAGGAAGGGACCTGCGATAATGAATATTCAGTAAGAACAGACAGACTGGCCCCTGATTAGGCCAGAAATGAAACCTGTTTCCTGCCACCACCATTGTTACTAGCCTTACTAGCCAGATGATGGTTTGGAGGGGGCCTTGAAGATAAGACCATGAGGGCTGATAGGTCTTCTCCAGATATGTCAAGTCAGCTGGAGGGGAGAAGCCTCAGGGCAGGGGCTGAATCCCCCATAGGGCAATCCATTTTCAAGTGACCCTACTATCCTGAGATCGAACATGGCTTTGTAGGAGGCCTGGGATTAGAGCCAGCTAGGCAGCTATAAGGTGATGGAGCCTTTGGTAGGCTTTTTGGATGGGGTTGAACTTGGGAGGCCAGGATTTGATATTTGCCTTTAGTCTGCTTTTCTTCTGGAGTTCTCTGTTACTCATCTTGGTTATTGAAAACTTTAAAGGCAAGATCTACCAGCTCATTCTGTGGTGTTTGGGGTCTATTTTCTAATTTTTAGAGCTTTTTGCAGATGTCTGGATAAGATTAGGAGATGAAGTGGTGGTGCAAGAGAATTAGACCTGTAGGAGAGTTAGGGTGGATGTTTGTATATTTAACCATGGCCTCTGAAAGGTGGTTCATAAAGAAGGCTGGGTTTTCATCTGCCCACTGAGTGATTTCTCTGAGACACTCATAGTTGACTTTTTTTTCCCACTCCTCCCAAGAGGCAAGTGATCATAGGATTGTGATCTGTCCTACCAGAGTCACCATTGTGATATGTCCACTCAGGGTCTTGGGTTTCTGTCCTGGGGACCCCTTGAGCTGCCTCAGCATGACGGTCAAGGTGTTGGTGGTAGAGCTCAATCATGTCATTTTCAGCCACCTGCCAAATATGTGCCCTTTTTCATCAGCAAGGGTGGACAAGAGGATAAGTTATATATCCCCCAAGTGAGGTCATATATTTGAGTGAGTAGCAGGAATCCTTTTCTGAATTTATCAGGATTTTGTGAGAAGGACCCCTTCTTTGTTGGAAACATTCTAGATCAGTAATTGAGAAAAATGTGAATGCAAATGGGCCCCTCAATGCCTGCTACTTCAGGAAAGGGTAGTATGGGATGAGAAGAGGTCTGGGAAGGTACTGGGTGAGAAGAAAGGGTTTGAGAGGTATTTAAGGGGGAGAAAAGGGCAGGTTTGAGAAGGGAGCTGGGCTCGAGTGGGGGCTGCCAGATGGAGAAAAGCAGGAGGGCTTGGAGGAGGAAGGGGCTGAGGGTTGGGCCTGTTGTGTGTCTAGTTGAGGTTGTTGAGGTGGTGGGAGGCAATAGGGTGGGAATCATCAGTGGGTTCAAATTTGTCAATAGAGGAGGATAGAGGGGCATAAATTTATGATGTCGTTGGGTCGAGAGTGGGAATAGGAGTTTTTGTTAGGTTACATGTGGGGGTAGGAGGTTTTTGTTTGGTGGAAAGAATTTGGAGGGAGGAGAGAGTAGGACAGAGGGAAGGTTGCTCATGAAGGGTAAAGAAGGGTTGGATATAGGGAACCTCTGACCATTTGGCATTTCTCTGGAGGAAGTTATCAAGGTCTTGGGGAATTTGAAAATCAAAAGTACCCTCAGTTGGCCAGGGATTAAACAAAAGTGGAGTAAGAGATCAATTTTTTTGGTTTAATGTCTTCTTTTAATCCCAATTTGGAAAGATCATGTGGAGACAGCTGATGGGGGAGTCTCCTGATGTTTTTGAGGGAGAATTGCCCATCCTGGAGCCTGAGAAAGGCAGCCAGGGTCTGGAAACTGGTTGCTGGGATGTCTCCCTGTGATTGGCTTCCTGACCAGGGTCCTTAGGCTCACAGAGCCAGACAGAATTATCCTGGATGCTGAAAGGAAGCATCACCTCTAGTCAGAGTGCAGGAGGTCCCCCTTTTGTGGTGTTCTCAATTAGAGAATGGTGAGGAAGGAAAAAGGGTTAGGAAGGAAAAAGGCGGGGTGGCAGATTGGCTTTCTTTGGGCACCAAGAGAAAGTCAACTGGATCAGAATCTTACCCTCATAGGATTGACGATGGATTAGCAGCCAGCGGTGGATGTCTGGTTTGAGGTTTGGCAGGATGGTCCTGGTACTGGAGTTCAGGAAAATGGTGGGCTTTGGGGAAGGGAAGGGAGAGTTGATTACTCAGTCCAGTGGTGGGGGTTCAAAAGTTGCCTCTGGGTTTTGAGGGCTCACCAAAGTGTAGCCTTGGCCAGAGCCTTTGCAGTGCCTCCACAGAGAGCAATCAAGGCAGTGCATCCAACTCTTCGGGAAGGAAGGGAAATGGGGTGAGAAACAAGAGGCTCTCAGGGTGTAGGAGTAAGCCCAGGATGAGCTGCCACTGCCCATTCCTTCCTAGGTTGCAAAAGAGCCCTGCTTTTAGGTCCCGCTCCTGGGTTTTGGCACCAGATGAGCCAGAAAGAAAGGACATGAATTTGTCTAAGCAGGTTTACTGCTAAACCCCAGAGATACCTGACTGTGCGAGCAGAATAGAGAAGGTATCTCTTACAGGTTAAGAGTTTTTTTTTTTTTTTTTTAAATATGCGTGTACCAGGAGTCGAACTCAGGATCTCGCGCTTGCCAGGCAGGTGCTTATGCCACTGAGCTATATCACCAGTCCAAGAGGGTTTTTTTTTTTTTTTTAATTTTAAAGAGAAGAAAAAACAAAACAAATCAAAAGAAGAACAAATTTTCAAAACAACATAATAGAAGGGTAACAATGGTTAATACATTACGTATTACTATCTTTAAGTTAGTTATTCAGGATACCAGACATTAGCATTCAATTGTCAAAACATTATTGGCACAAACCTTACTCTTCAATGAACTAAGTAAAATTGGTAGTGTATCTATCTTAACCATCTTATATATATATATATATATACAATTTTTTTCCCTTTCCCTTCTTTCTTTTCCCTATTCCAGTCTCTCTTTCCTTTTGACCAGTTTCTTTTTGATTCATCATGTCTATTCTACATTTTGGATATTATTTACTCTTTCAGTTTCTCATACTAGAGAGACAATACGATGCTTACACATGTGCTTCCGGTTTATTTCACTTATGAGTATTTTCTCGAGTTGCATCCATTTACCTATAAAAGTCTCCAGTTTATCCTTCTTTATGGCTGAATAGTACTCCATTGTATAAAAATACCACATCTTTCTTATGCATTCCTCAGTTGATGGGCATTTGGGTTGTTTCCAAGATCTGGCTATTACAAATTGTGCTGCTATAAACATGGGTGCACATATATCGCTGTGGTATGATGTTTTTAATTCTTCTGGGAAGATGCCCAGAAGGGGAATAGCTGGGTCAAATGGGACCTCCAACCCTAGTTTTTTGAGGAATCTCCACACTGACTTCCACAGTGGCTGTACCAGTCGACACTCCCACCAACAGTGAAGAAGGGTTCTTTTCTCCACAGCCCCTCCAGCATTTGTTATTAGTTGATTTCTTTATAGTAGCCATTCTTTCTGGAGTGAGATGGTATCTCAGTGTTGTTTTAATTTGCATCTCTCGAATGACTAGTGATGTTGCACATTTTTTTGTATATTTATTTGCCATTTGTATTTCTTCATCTGAGAAATGTGTATTCATCTCAGATGCCCATTTTTGGAGTGGGTCTTTAAATTTGGGAGGTCTGATTTTTTTTTTTTGAGTTCTTTATATGTTCTCGATAGTAATCCTTTGTCTGAGGAACAGCTGGCAAACATTTTTTCCCACGTTGTGGGTTGTCTCTTCACTCTGTTGGTGGTTTCTCTTGCTGTGCAAAAGCTTTTTAATAAGATGAGATCCCAGTTATTGATTCTTTGGGATAGTTCCTGTGCAGTTGAGTTTTTATTCATAAAGTCTTTGCCTACACCAATGTCTTCAAGGGATTTACCTATCCTACCTTCCAGCAGATTTAATGTTTCTGTTTTAATATTTAGATCTCTGATCCATTTTGAATTTAGTTTAGTGCATGGTGAAAGACATAGGTCTAGTTTTAATCTTTGGCATGTGTAGAGCCAGTTTTTCCAGCACCATTTATTAAAGAGGCTATCTTTCTTCAAGTGAATGTGTTTGGCACCTTTGTCAAAGATAAGGTGGCTTAGTATGTCTGGGGTTGTTTCAGCATCTTCTAATCTGTTCCATTGATCTTCAGGTCTGTTTTTTTGCCAGTACCACACTGTTTTTATCACAGTAGCTTTATAGTATAATTTCAAGTCGGGGATTGTGATGCCCCCTGCCTTGCCTTTGTTGCCCAGAATTGCCTTTGCTATTGTAGGTCTCTTCTGATTCCAAATGAATTTTAGGATTGTTTTCTCTAATTCTGTGAGATATGCTGTTGGAATTTTGATTGGAATTGCATTAAATCTGTATAACAATTTTGGAAGTATGGCCATTTTCACTATATTGGTTCTTCCTATCCAGGAGCAAGGGATATCTTTGCATTTTCTGATATCCTCTTCAATCTCCTTTTTCAGAGTACTGTAGTTTTCAGTGTAGAGGTCTTTTACATCCTTTGTGAGGTTGATTCCTAGGTATTTCATTTTTTTGGATGTTATTGTGAAAGGTATTGTTTCCCTAATTTCTCTTTCAGTAAGTTTGTTATTTGTGTACAGGAAGGCTATTGACTTTTGAGTATTGACTTTGTATCCAGCTACACTACTGAATTTGCTTATTAAATCTAGCAGTTTTTTAGTGGAGTTTTTGGGGTCTTCTGTGTAGAGTGTCATGTCATCTGCAAATAATGATAATTTAACTTCTTCCTTTCCAATCATTATTCCTTTTATTTCTTTGTCTTGTCTAATTGCTCTGGCTAAAGTTTTCAGAACTATGTTGAATAAGAGTGGGGACAATGGACATCCTTGTTTGGTTCAGTTCTACTATTTCATTATTGATTTTTTGTCCAGTTGATCTGTCTTTTTGTGACAGTGGAGTATTGAGATCTCCCAATATAATTGTATTAGTGCTTATTTGATTTTTCATGTGCTTTAGTACTTGTTTTATATAGCTGGGTGCACTGGTATTTGACGCATGTATATTTATGATCGTTATCTCTTCCTCTTGGATTGTTCCCTTTACAAGGATGTAATGACCATCTTTATCTCTCTGAATCCTTGGCTTGAAGTTCACTTTGTCTGCAAAAAAATAGCTACCCCTGCTTTTTTCTTGGTTCTTGTTGCATGGAGTATTGTTTTCCGTCCTTTGACTTTCAGTCTATGAATTTCTTTCTGAATTAAATGTGTTTCTTGTATACAGCATATTGTTGGATCTTGCTTCTTGATCCATTTCGCCAGTCTGTGCCTTTTGATTGGTGAATTGAGACCGTTAACATTGATGGTTAAAACTGATATGTATTGACTTATACTTGTCGTGATAGTTTCCTGTTGTTGGTTCCCACTCTTTGTTTTTCCCCTTTCCTGCTATTTAATTATCTGCCCTGCCTGGTGGATTCCTTCTGTTGGGGTTCCTATCTCTTTCTAGAATGTCCTTCAGAACATTTTGGAGTGCTGGTTTGGTGGTCATAAATTTTCTCAGATGTTCTTTGTCATGAAAGTATTTTTTATTTCTCCATCAATTTTGAAAGATAGTTTTGCGGGGTACATCAATCTGGGTTGAAAATTATTTTCCTTTAGAGCTTGAAATACATCATTCCAAGCTCTTCTTGAGAGGGTTTTTTAATAGTGTTTTTTTTGCAGACTTTTGACTGGGTGGGTTGGAGAAATAGGCTTGTGTCTTGTTGGCGTGTCCTCTGTGTCCTCTGTAACCTGCTGACATGTCCTTGGGGGACTGCATGTCACCTGCTGACATATCATCTGTGATCTATGGAAATGTCTTTTGGGGACTGCTCATGGCCTGCTTACATATTCTCTGTGACCTACTAACATGTGCTCTGTGACCTAAGTAAAATGAAATCTACGATGGCGCATGGGCTCTTTCGAAATGGCAGTGTCCCTGTCTGGTCTGTATCAACATGAATGCATTACAAAGTGTGCATACAGCACTTTAAACACAGCCTAATTTTCTGCTAAATTTTACCAAAAACAGACTGTTAGTCACAAGTAATCTACTTATCACAATAAATTAAGTTTTTATGCTCTATTATAATACAGAAATTCTTGTGGAGTTGGAGACAAGGATGACCTAAATGATCTCACTTTTGTTCCCAAACCGGTCAGTGCAATCAGAGTCACCTAAGAAGCTTTTTGTTTTTTTCTTTTTTTGCACCGGGAATCGAAATCACAACCTTGCGTTTGCCAGGCATTGTTCTGTTTTTTGAGACTGTGTCTTGTCACTGTGCTGAGTCTGATGGTCCCTGAGGCTGAAATAAGGAACCTATCCCACCCTTGTATAGTAAGTTTGCAGATTTGTTACCGTGTGCTGGATCCAGCAGATAGATTCCATGCTCTTGTGTATGGCAAGGAATCAATTGCAAGTGCACATCCAATGGTAAATGAAAAGCAGCTACATGTATTGAAGATCACACAAGGATGTGGACAGGGCAGGTCCATCCCAGCAGAAAAAAGGGTTGAGTGAACAGAAAAGTAATGTCAGGGCAACAGGAAAGCACTGAAAAGCGCAACCCAGGTGTCTCTCATTTGGTATCTGGGCGAGATTGACAGGAATGATTGACAGGTGCTGAGTCATCTTCGGGGGCTTCTAGTGTACAGGGCTTTCTCAGAGTTCATTCTGATTAAATCAGAAACATAAGATGCAGTCCGTATTTATGAACCATTAATACGTTTTGGGTGAGGAAAAGTTTATTAACAGTCAGGCCAGGAGATCTAAGGAATATGTCGTCTCACCTAGAGCTTTGAAAATTTCCTGGGTCTTTGTTATTTTATTTTTTAGTTTCCTCAGAACAATGGCAAGAGGGATTCACCCTTGGTTGCACCCCAGACTCAAGTGGGTGGAGTGGAGTGGTCTCCTAGCCCTCATTTTATTGCGTGTAATAGGTTTGATGCATCAGTAAGAGACATGAGAAGGGTTTATTAGACTGAGATTTTAGGGTTCATGCAAGAGTAGAGTGCAGGCCTTAAGCGAGGATGAGGGTAAGGTGCAATTTTCTCATGTTATCTCAGATCCAGGTTCGTGGGACACCAGCTGCTTCCACAATACCAGCTAAGTTTGATCCCAGTGAGATCAAAGTTGTGCACTTGAGTTGCACCAGTGAGTGGCAAGGTAGGTGCAATGTCTGCCTTGGCCCCCAAGATCAGCCCTTGGGTCTGTCTCCAAAAACAACAACAACAACAAAAAAGTGGTTGATGACATTGCCAAGGCAACTGGTAACTGGAAAAGTGTGAGGATTACAGTCAAATTGACCATTCAGAACAGACAGTCCTCGATTGAGGCGGTGCCTTCTGCCTCTGTCCTGATCGTCAAACTCCTCAAGGAACCAAGAGACTGATGTGGCTTGGATACATTTTTTTTCCTTGTCTGATTGCTCTTGCTAGGACTTCCATTACTTTGTGAGATAGAACTGGTGAGAGTGGATGCCCTTGCCTTGTATCACAAAACTTTTAAAGGTTTTTCCCATTGATTTTAACATTAGTGGGGAGTTTTTCATAAATGGCTTCTATTCTGTTGAGGAACTTTCCTTCTGTATCTTAAATGTTGAGAGCTGTTTTTGAATGAAGGATGTTGGGAGCCAGGTGTGTATTCCTAGCATTCAGGAGCTGAACCAGGAATATCAAAAGTTCAAGGCCAGCCTGGGCCACATAGCAAGACCCTGTCTGGAGGGAGGTAGGAAGGGAGGGAGGGAGAGAGAGAGAGAGTGAGAGAGAAAGAGAAAGAAAGAGAAAGGAGGAGGAGGAGGTGGAGGAGATGGAGGAGGTAGAGGGACAGAGGAAGGAAAGAAGGAAGGAAAGCAGCCAGCCTGCCTGCCAGCCAGCCAGCCAGCCAGCCACGCAGGCTTTGAGCTTTATTGAATGCTGTTTCTGCGTCAATTGAGTTGGTCATATCCTCTTTTTATCTTTCCTTCTGTTAATGTGATGTATCACACTGATGAATTTGCGTATGTTAAAGCTGCCTTTCATTCTAAGGACAAATCCCACTTGGTTATGATGTATATATAATCTTTTTCATAGTGTTGTTGAATTCAGTTTCCTAATATTTTATTGAAGATTTTTGCATCAATATTCACCGGAGAGATTGGCCTGTAGTTTTATTTTTCCTGTGATGTCTGACTTAGGTATCAAGATGATATTGGCATCATAAATTATGTTTGAAAGTATTTCTTCTTAGCTCTAATTTTTGGAAGAGTTTAAGAAGTATAGGAATTAATTAGTTGTTCTTTGATGTTTGGTAGACTTTAGTATGAAGGCACCTGATCCTGTGGTTTTCTTTGTTAGGAGGGTTTTGATTACTGTACTTTCTATATTATTCATCGCTTCAGGCCTTCTGTTTTATCCCAACTGAATCTTGGTAGTTTGTATTTTTCAGGGAATTTTAAATTTCCACTAGGTTATCCAATTTGTTGGCATGTAATTGTTTATGCTAGTCCCTTTAGATATTTATGTTCCATATGGTGGCACATGCCTTTAATCCCAGCACTCCTGGAGGTTGGAGTTGGAGCCAGCCTGGGTGACCTAGCCAACTTAGTGAGCCCCTGTCTCAAAATTTAAAAAGAGGGAAGGGCTCTGGTACAAAGGCTCTGGGTTCAATTTGCAGTACCATACCAAAAAAAAAAAAAAAATACCCCCCAAAAAACAAAAACCCAAACTTTATTTCCTAGGTGTCTGCTGTAATTTGTTGTTTAATTTTTTAATTTATTTGAATCTTTTTCTGTTTTTCCTAGACTGGTTATGTGTTTGGTTAAGTTGTATTTTTTTTCCAAAAATCTACTTTGTTTTATTTATTGTTTTCATAGTTCTTCTGTTCTCTATTTATTACTGTTCTGAAATTTTTTTCTCCTGCTAATTTTGGGTTTCATTTTTTCTTTTTCTAATTCGCTGAGTCATAATGTGAGATTATGTGGGCTCTTCTAATATAGACTTTTTTGTTTTTGTTTTTGCTCTTAACTTTGCTCCATATACTACTTTTGCTGTATTGCATAGGTTTTGGTATAGTGTGTTTTCACTGCATTTTTTCTCAGGAAATTTTAAATTTCCTTTTTGATTTCTTCATTACACCATTGGTCATTTAGGAACGTATGTGAATTTTTTGAAGCTTTCTCTTTGATTTATTGGTCGTATGTGTTGTGTTTTTAGTCTCAGTTTCATTAATTTCCACTGATATTTATAATTTCTTTCCTTCTGTTTTAGATTTGGATTTTTCTTGTCTTTGTGGTCTTGAGATGCATCATTAGGTTATTTATTTGGAATCTATTCTTTTTATGTGTACATTTACAGCTATGGCCAAAGCAAGGTCATTTTCTGAAAAGGATAGAGCTAGGGGATTGTATTCTGAGGACTTTGAGGAGAATGGAGAAAAATTTGAAGCTGGGCAGAGCCCAAATGTAGTGGCACATGCCTTTAATTCCAGATAGTCTGGAGGCTGAGCAGAGAGAATCACAAGTGGGAGCCTAACCTGGGCAACTTAGACTCTGTCAATAACACACACACACACACACACACAGCACACACAAACATACAAAAGTGTCAGAAAGTGAAAAAGAGAAACAGAAATAATGGTAAGTAGTGCACAGGCCCCTGCTGCAGGTAGTGTTTTTGTTTTTAGGTGCTACAACCAAGCTGCTTGTTGTGTGATTGTGTCCTATAACTGGCTATTGGATTTAGGCTCAGAGAATGTGGATAGTAGGAAAGATCAGTGGCTAGAATTTGACTAGATGAGTATCAATAACCTCATAATGAGGCAAGAGATTTTGTGGGTTTGTTCATGGCATTACAGCAGTGATGCACTATGGAGCCTAAGCTCGATAAGGAGTGAGGTGAAGAAAATTTTGATGAATAGGGAGAAAATAGAGGAAGAGGGATCAGTGAACTGGAGTCTTCATGAGCTGAACTGGGTGATAGAGTAGCGGACAAGGAGCAGGCTGGAAGCTTGTCATCAGAGAATGTTATGTTTGAATTAGTGATTTTGGAGATAGAGTGGTAATGTGTGATGGTAACTTCCAAGGGATGGGGAGTTGGTGACTGATATGGAATGGAAGGAGAAAGTCAGTGGAAGTGAGGTTAAGGAGCTGAAAGGTCAACATTAGAAATGCTATACCATACTTCTTATTAATTTTTTTCTTTCAAATTGTAATAAAAATACAACTTACACCCAGGCAGTTTTCATGCCATTTAAAAATATCATTTACAACCTAAGTTATTGGGGCAAGGTGAATACATTTTATAGTCTGAGGCATTCATGAGAACTGATAGTCTTCAGTAACTATTTCCTCCAGGGTCCATAATAGTACTAAGAAATTTATTGTCTGAATGAAGCTTTTTCTTAGGTGGAGGATTGGATCTTTATTAGTGTTCACAAGAGACACATTTAAATGTCAGCTCTAGGATAGCTATTCTAGGCTATTCAAAGTCCATTCTCCAAGGAATTTGAAGAGCTCTCAGAATGAGTATGTTAAATTAGCTGTTGCCAAAAAAAAAAAAAAAAAAAAAAAAAAAAAGAATTGTGAATCTCTTCCTCTCTGGTATCCCTTTGACTTGAGATATGCTCAGGTTTCCTGTTCTAAAAAAATATTTTCTTTGAGGATATGCAGCTCTTGGAAGAGTTCTTGACAAGCATGGGTGAAGCACTGAATTCCATCCCAAGCACCAAAATTTCCTAGAACTGTGCTGTTCCTTCAAACTACTCTCTTAACTCTCTGCTTGCTTTCATTGTTATATTTACATTTTTCTTTATTTATTGGAAAAAGTTATTTTTTATTGAAAAACATTCCAGGGAAAAGAGCCCTAATCCTTACCATTATAATATACAACTTTTGGCATTTAAGGGTATACTTTTTCTTGTTTATATACATATAGAAATTTTTTTCATAATTTTAATCATGAAGTAAGTAGTATGAGGATAGATTTGTTTTGTCTGCCATTGTATATCTAGTATGTGAACGTCACTTTAGGATGTGCTCCATGATTAAATGTCAAATAGATGAATGGTATATATTTTAATCTTGAATTTTGGATTTTCCCATTTAACAAATCAAGCATTTTCAGTTTTCAGATTCTTTATAATATTCAAAATATTTTTTTGCACTACTGGGGGATTGAACCCAGAGGGGGGATGCTCTACCACTAAGCTACCTTCCTAGCCCTTTAACAATTTTTTTTTTAAAGTTTGAGACATGATCTCACTAAGTTGCCCAGGTGAAATTCAAGTTTGCAATCTCTTGCCACACCCTCCCTGAGTGCTGGCATTGCAGATATGTGCCACAATACCCAGCTTCACAAAGTAATTTGTTATTTTTTGGAATTTAATTATTTGTGGCTATGATAACATCAATTAGATGTTAAGAATTTGTAACAGTACACAAATCCAATTTTTCTCAAAAATTAAGCTCGTTTTTTTTCTAGCTTTTTCATCTTATTTATTTATTGGACTTCATTTTTTTCCACTGTAATTATATTTCTATGTGGCACAGAAGTCAATTTTGAATATTCTTTTGCCAGGTATTAACTAGCCCACAACATTGGGTTACAACAACCCATCCCATACTGTCCTATTGTAAATTTTACTTCAGCATTATAGTAGCTGGCTATGTGTCTCAGTTGCTGCACCGGGGGATTAGAAAGCAATCTTTGTGTTTACCCACTTGGTATGATGACTGACAAGGTGTGTGCACATGTGCAAAAGTGTCAAACTAGGATTTTTACCCACATAATCCTCTAACAGGCTTTGTGTATGTTTACCTGAGCATCACAGGTGGGTAAAATATACCCATGCCATTCTTCTGTTATGTAAACATGTACTTTATCATAATGGAATGTGAGTGTGACTCACAGTACCTGCACCTGGAGAAAGCAAAAACCCATCTGTGCATTCACCCACTTGGCAGATGAATGGCAGGGCGTGTACAGGAGATCCAAATGAGCAACAGGTGAGTTTTATCCATGAAATGTTCATTGTTAAATTTCTGTGAATTTAGGATTTGTTTTAAAAAATGTTTTCATTTGATTTTTCTGGTAGAAGTAGTCCAATTCAGTACAGTAGCACCTAAAAAACCAAATTTGCAAGTTTTGGAGGAGGTTGAAATTGAATCATCAGATTACTCATCCATGGATGGTGAAGATGATAATGACTTTGATGTTGGCCATGTGAGCCAAAGTTACTGTGACAGTGAAATGGAGCAAGGATTGACCAATACAGACACAGGGAATGGAGACTTCCTTGGTTCAGATGATGAAGAAAACAGCAATGTGAGTAGATACTTGACTAGTTGAAATGGTACAAAATGGTCATGCAGCCAAATGGAGCAATCCAATGTTAGAACTCAGTCTGAAAACATAGTGAGGATCTCGGCAGGGGTGAAACCTATTGGATGGAATGCCAGTACTTCCATTCAATGTTGGAAGTTGTTTGTAGCAGATGAAATGCTACAAGATATTGTGAAATATACAAATGCTGAAATATAAGTAAAACGTTCTGTATACACCAATAGCCGTACTCAAAAATGTATATATTGTGACACCTCACTAGCTGAATTGAAATCATTCGTAGGTCTGCTGTACTTAGCAGGGCTTTCTCATGGCAATTGCAGGAATGTAAAAGACTTATAGAAAATCAATGGGTGTGGGCTTGAGGTTTGTAGAATAACAATGACCCTGAGGAGATTTGGTTTTATTCAAAATTGCCTAGAGTTTGATGACAAAACCACCCATCAAGAAAGAAGAAGAACTGATAATCTGGCTGCTATCTGCTCATTGTTTGAGAGGTTTGTGGGTAATTGTTGAACAGTTTACACACCATCTGAATACGTGACTGTTGAACATCTTGTTGCATTTCATGGTCACTGTAGCTTCAGACAGTATATGCTAAAAAATCCCTTCAAAATACGACATAAAAATTTATGCCTTTGTAGATGAGGGGACTTATGCTTTCAATTTAGAAATTTATCCTGGAACTCAGCCACCCGGTCCTTATTTGTATAATGATAAACCAAATGATGTTGAGAAGAGACATCTTGCTCCCATCTCCCAAACTAATCAAAATGTGACATTCAACAGTTGGTTTACCAGTTTCCAATTGATATTACATGTGCTAACAGAGCATAAGTCAAACAGCATAAGAACTGTATGCAGGAACAAAGCAGAAATTCCAAATTAAATGTTGCAGTTTCAAAACAGAATTGTACAGTACAATCTTTGGATTTCAGAAAGATATAAAATTGGCCTTGTATATGGCAAAGAAAAACAAACTGGTACTGCTGATGTCAGCAATGCACCATATTGGAAATATTGATAGGCAAACCTTGACAAAACAGAGGCCTTAGATAGAAATTTTCTACAACAAAATCAAAGGCAGAGTAGATGTTGATGAGTTATGCAGCAACTATAATGTCAATCAAAACACAAAGTGTTCTTCAATGGTTGTGTTTTACTTGATCCTAAACATGTGTGGCATAAATAGTTTGATAGTTTACAAAGAAAATAACAAGTGCAAAATACCATGGAGAAATTTTCTTAGACAATTGAGACTGGAACTCATAAAAGATCATTTACAGCAGAGGAAAAACAAAATGCTTCTGCTCAGAAATTTTGAAACTATGAAACTATGTTAAAAAAAAATGTGGTGCACACTGGTGAGCTGACAGGTGATCAAGCAGGTCCAGCATCACAAAGACCTATTACAACAACAGGAAAACCCAAACGAAGTGTACTGTGCCCTACAAAAAAGGACAAGAAAGCAAAGCATACATGCTATCAGTGTAAGTGATACTCATGTATGGAACAGGCAGTTTTCATGTGTGAAGACTTCCTTGGATGGAACAGTTGAAGCCAAGATTATTTCTGTGGTAGACTTTTGTTTGTATTTACATCGAGGTTTACATAGGTTTTATTTCTGATGTTATCTTTTAGGTTTTGTAAGCAAGCAAACAGATGATGCGAAAATGTTGTCTATTCTAAGCACGGATTACATATTTGATACTTTATTTTATTGATATCTTACCTTCCTGCTAAGTGCACATTGTACAATATAATAGGAAGATCCTGAGAAAACAGGAAGACAAGAGAGGTGACGAGAATGGCCTGTCACATGGGAAGAGAAAGCTAAGCACATGTATTGTCAGTGCAAATGAGATGTATGCATGGAACATGCAGTTGTCATGTGTGAAGACTGCCTTGGGTATGATAATCGAAGCAAAGATTATTATCAAAGATCAGATGGCTAAGCGTGACTGGGATTATCTCTGCATCCTTCATTTTGTTCCATTGACCCACACTTCTGTGTTAGTGCCAGTACCATGCTGTTTTTTATCACTGTAGCTTTGTAATAGCTTTGCTTCATTTTCTACATGCATTCCTTTTATTTCTCTATCTTGTCTGATTCCTTTCTGGCAATTATTTTAACTGCCAAATTGAGCAGGATTGATGACAATAAACATCTTTGTTTTGTTGCTGATTAGTCCTACTTGGTCGTGATGTATGATCTTTTTGATGATTCATTGTATTCTGTTTGCCAGGACCTTGTTATGGATTTTTGTGTCTATGTTCATTAAAAAGATTGGCCTCTAGTTCTATCTATCTATCTATCTATCTATCTATCTATCTATCTATCTATTGTCTTTTTTGAGACAGGGTTTCACTATGCAGTTCACACTAGCCTTGAACTCACTTTGTAGCCCAGGCTGGTGTCGAACTCAAAGTGATCCCCCTGCTTCAGACTCTCGAGTGCTGGGGTTACAGGCATGCACCACCCCACCCATTTGTAGTTCTCTTTTTAGGTTGGTTTCTTATCTGGTTTTGGAATCAGGGTAATGCTAGCTTAATTGTTTTAATATATCACAAATTACTGAAGTATTTTCCTTCAGATAGATCTGTCAAGCAATTTACAAGTTTTTTTTTTTTTTGTTGCTACTATTGACAACCATGCAATGTTCTTGTTTTTGTATTTCATTTACTACAGTTCTTTTGGTGACCCATTTTTAAGACAAATTCCAGGGAAAGGGATTACCAGGTGAAAGGGTATGAACATTTTCATTCTGGTAAGCATACTGAGAGAATTGTCTTCATGTCCCAACTGTTTCCTAAGTGCCTTAGAACTTGTCCTCTATCTCCACCACTTCAGTGAAACATCTGTTAAAGGTTACCAATGGCTTCCTATTTGCCTATTCTGCTTGCTTGTCTGCTTTTAAGAATGGTATTTTTTGGGGCCGGCGAGGTGGTTCAGCAGCGTAAGAGCCTGCCTGGCAAGCGCGAGGGCCCGAGTTCGACTCCCGGAACCCACATACGAAAAAAGGGTGGTGATATCGCTCAGCGGCATGGGCGCCTGCTGGCACGCGAGGTCCTGAGGTCGACCCCCGGTACCCACACACACACAAAAAGAATGATCTTTTTTTCCTGCAATGTTTAGTATTACTTTACCTCCACTTTTTGAAATTCTTATCTTTATTTCATGAGATGGCATTTAGTTCTCTTTCTACCTGCCTGACTGATACTCTTTCTTGAACCTTCCTAAATGTAGCCTGTCTCAACATTCTGTCCTATCTTTTTCAACACAATTATCTGTATATTAATAACCCCATAAACATTATCTCTAGCCCTGACTTGTTTCTTAAGCTCTAGACTTGAATTGCTTGCTATTATACCATGTGCTAATTGTCTAAAAAATTAATTTCCACTCCAAATTATTTCCTCCTAAAACTGTTCTGAAATTGCTACCTGCATTATCTGCACTCTATACTCCACGGAGGCATTTTGATCCTTTCTCCTTGCTTTAATCCATTAGGTCAGTTGCCTTAATATATGAATCCTATTTCTTGTCTCATCTTTTTCACTGTATTTTTCCTGAATTTATTCATTCATTCACTAAATATTTATGGAGAAGTGCTGTGTTTTAGAGACTACTTATGATACCAAGGGAATAGCAGTGAACACAACAGACAAAAGTCCTGGCCATCATAGAACTGATATTTTATTGAAGAAAAACACATAAACAGATAAATAAAATATCAGTGATTAAAAAGTTCCATAGAGAAAAGTTAGGGAAAGTCAGGGTATCATATGAATGTGTGCACAATTTGAAATGGGACAGTAACTGAGAAGGTGACATTTGAGGAAAGATTTAACAAAGATGGTCAGGCAAGATTCAGCCAGAGAATGTAGGGTTTGAAGGAGCATTCCCGACAGGTGGACTAGCAAACAAAGTCTTTGAGCTGGAGAAGCACGTAAGTGCTCCAGACATAACAAATTGGCTAGTGTGAGTGAAACAGGATGAGTCAAAGGAAAAGTAGTAGGAGGTGGAGTCAGAGATGAGAGGGGGAAAGGACCAAATCATGCAGGGCTTTGTAATTGTAAGGACTTTGGCTTTGTGCTAAAAATGAAAGAGAAGCATTGTGGGCAATGACCTAATTTGTCTTATTTTATTAGCACAATAACTCTGGCTGCTGGGTTGAAACAAGATTATAGGAAGGCAAAGACAGAAGCAGGGAACAAGCAGGTGAGAACTGATGATGGTTTGGATTAGGCTAGTGGTGGTGAAAATTGTTGGATTCGGATTTGCTATTGATTGGACTTGGGGTGTGAGAAGAAACAAAGTAGTCAAGGATAACTTAAAGATTTTGGCCTGAACTGGAAGAAGAATGTGTTTTTCAATTTCTGTGTGTGTGTGCGTGCGTGTGCACACGCATACCTGCATTTAATCTCTTATTTCTTAGAACTCCCATAATATGTATTCTATTCTGTGCCTTAATTATTTTTCACCCGGGCTATGTCAATAGTGTTGATAAATTTTCAGTGGTAAGTCCTCTCCCCCCCTCCCTCCTCACTCTAGTTCATCCTTTATAAAGAGAAGCACTAGTCATACATCCTGCCTCAAATCTGTTGTGGTTTCCAACTGCACTGCACTGAATTCAGTAGGCAAATTCTACTGTCTTGCATTCAAGGCTTTTAACAAAGTGAGCCCTGCCTATTTCATCAGCTTTATTCTTCACTATTCCCTTATATATTTCAGATAAAATGGCTTGCTTCTTCTTGAATTTCGTGTTTAATAGCATCTAACATGTGGCACATCATGCTTATTTGGTATAGCACAATTGTTAATGTGGACTGCAGCTGAACATACCAAGTTTGAATCATGTTTTTATTTTTTTTTTTTTTTTTTTTTTTTTTTTTTGTGGGTACCGGGGGGTCGACCTCAGGACCTCGCGTGCCAGCAGGCACCCGTGCCTCTGAGCGATATCACCGGCCCCTTTTTCGTATGTGGGATCCGGGAGTCGAACTCGGGCCCTCACGCTTGCAAGGCAGGCGCTTAAGCCGCTGAGCCATCTCACCGGCCCATGTTTTTATTTCTTATTATAGTTTTGGGCAGTTTGATCTCTGTATTTCAGTTTTCTATCTATGAAATAGGGATAATAGTAATCTACCTTAGAGAGGTGTTTTGAGGATTAAATGAATTTATATGTTGCACTTAACTGTGCCTGACATGTTAAATGCTTAAGTTTGTTAGTTGTTGTTGTTATTATTATTGTTAGTATTATTATTATTATCTCTATCCCTCCTATAATATCAGGTCTATGAGGGCAGGGATTTTTGTGTTTCATTTACTGCTCTATCCCTAGTACCTGGCACATAATAAATGCTCTGTAAGTATATGTGGAATAAATGAATGTAGTTTCCTCAGCTGAAGTTACCTACCATTGCTGTTTCTTTCCCCTATTCTCTTAAGAACCTGTCCAACCTACATTGCTGATCGTGAATGATTCCAGGGAACATTATGATTTTCTGATCCTGCTTAACAAACTAATTTTAAAGCTCTCTTTTCTTTGAACTCCCATAATATTTTGTTTATGTTTTTCATACATCCCTTACATTTCTTTGCCTTTCATCTTAGTCATTTGCATCCAATCTTGCTTACTAGATATTAGGATCTGAAAGCACGAACCATGTCCTACTCATTTTATATCCCCTGTGGTGCTAGTATAATGTTTTGAACATGGGAGATGCTCAGTAAACATTTGCTGATCAAATTGAATTTGTTCTCTTATTTATGTACTTAGTTTTATATGAATTTTCAGATTTCTAAGTCATGTGTCTCAACTATTAAATCTCTATTCAGTTTATTTCTTAGATATCCTAAGTGTTCAAGTTTAGAAAAACTACTTTTTGTCTGCAGCTGTAGAAGTAAATTTGTCTTATCTGAACCTTGTTTAAACTGACTGAAGATTTTGTACCAGATCACAAAATTTTTCTGAGCATATGATCGGAAGGGGGAAGGTTTATCAAAAATGGTAATATGCAGCTGAAATTCAGTAGTCTAGTAAACTCTCACCTAAGAAGCTGGATGGAGAAAAAGGAATTGTGCAGATAAAGTATATGGCACAAAACCTACACTTTAATCACATGTATTTATAGGGTAAACTTCTCAAATCTTCACTCATATTTTATTTACTCATCATTATGCTTAAATCATGATTATCAGACTTCCTAGCCAGCAGCTGTGGAGAGGCAATCTAGAAATGTCAAAAAAGCTTACAGAAGTTAGTAGGAGGAAGGGACAGCTCACTCTAAGGAAGGAAGCTGAAAAACCTAAAAACAGTCCTTGGGCTCACAACAGTGTGGGATTAATAGCCCTCTATTGCTTAAGTAGGCCTTGAGGGCATCAATGTGTTGAAACAGCACAGTACAGTAATTGATGTTCATAATACCCAAATTCATCAAAAAGCTATTAAATTGTGATCATCTACCATATTTTACTGATGAAGATAAGCAAGGAGTTTTTTAATTTTATTTATTTATTTATTTTTATTTTTTATTTTTTGGTACTGGGAATCGAACTTAGGACCTTGCACTTGCCAGGCAGGTGCTGTGCCACTGAGGTATATCCCCGGCCCAAGCAATGAGTACTAAGTGTTCAGATTCTCATCTAGAAGATTAACATGGTAACCCTTAACTAGCTTGACGATTTGACTAACTCATTCCTGAGTTATAATAAATGTTTTCCTGTATTCAATATATGTCTTTCTCTTCCAGTCCTTCTAACTAGAATTGAAATGCAATGGTGAGATAGCATGAGGCAGTAAATCCATAAAAATGAATTGTTCATTTACACTACATGTATAACATAGGAAATATGATTATATAACAGCTGTTGACTGATTGAAATACTGTATGCTCAATCATGTTAGTGTTTATTTGATAAGGAATGCCATTTCTTTAGCTTTATTCATTTGTTTGGTGACTGTGGCCTGGAATTTTATTAGATGCAGGATAGCTGTCTACCTCTGCCCATCACAATTCTGAGAGAATCTTAGCTTGAAGGAGACTGGATAAGAAGTTGCAGCTTTTTAGCTTTAGGAGTGAAGATAGAAAGATAATTTTTGAAGGTTCTCAACTTTTAAAAATCTTTGCCAGGAATATAGCTCAGTGGCACAAGCACCTGCCTGGCAAGCTCAAGGTCTTGAATTCGATTCCCAATAACAAAAAGGGGAAAAAAAAAAAAAAACTAGTTTATAAAAAAAAAATCTTTGTTTTGTTGTATTTCATTTACATATGGATGCCAAAACACAAAGTCACTAACAGTGTGGCAGCATTCATTATTTGTTTAACTTTATTTTGAAAACCTGCATCTCCCTAAAAGTCTTTTTAGCAACTACCCAGGGAGAGAGAGAACCAAGAAAATTTCATGAAATGGAAACATTTCCCACTGTTGTGTTTCTGAATAATGGAGAAGGCTAAAATTTAATTTAAAAGTACAGCAGCTCCTGCATTTGAAAGAAATTATTCAACTAATTTTTTTGTTCTCCCTTGGAGCTGGTTAGCAAATATCTTTTATGTGGTAGCAAGATTATAGCAAATGATTTTATGGGAACATGTATTCAATTGTATTTTATTTTATTAGCTGATATTATCTAGGCCCTTATGATATAGAAACTAGTACAATAAATATTTGAATGAATAGATTTAGGTGCTAGATAATTTGCAAAAATCATTTCAAAATTTAGATTATGACATCTGAATCTAGTATCTCAGGTCATTTTGTGATATTGTACAATTCACATTGCAGAAAAACTTTTTGGGGGGTGCAGTACTAGGAATTGGACCCATGGTTTGTGCATGCTAGGCAAATGCTTTACCACTGAGGTACAGTCCCATATCCACTGAAATAGATTTGTGAAATATTTTAGAAAGAACTGTCTTTGTTGTTGTTGTTTTGGTTTACTGGATATCCAACCTAAAGGTACCCTACCACTGAGCTACATCCATACCCTTTTTTAATTTTTATTTTGAGACAAGGTCTTGCTAAGTTCCCCATAGTACACAATGAAGAACTGTCTTTAAGAGTAAGATAAGTAAGTCTCTACTACCCCCACGTATGTATTTTTTTCTGTATAGTTCACAGCTCTTGATAAAAGTAGAAGATGGTTTTTAATGGTTACCAATGCAGATCAAGAGTTGCTAAACTACAAGGTACAGAGCCAAACTGAAGAGAGTTCAGAGTGGTATATTATGTAAATATAGTATGCTATGCAGTTTTACAAGTTTCTTATAATCTTTATAAATAACTTTCAAAAAATTTACTAAATGATTTCAAAATAACAATAATCCCAGTGCATGTTAACACAGATAGCTTTTTTTTTTTTTTTATGTGGGTACCGGGAGTCGACCTCAGGACCTCGCACTTGCCAGCAAGCGCTTGTCCCGCTGAGCGATATCACCGGCCCTTTTTTCCCTTTATGTGGGTTCCGGGAGTCAAACTCAGGACCTCGTGCTTGCCAGGCAGGCGCTTACACCGCTGAGCAATCTCACCGGCCCCACAGATAGCATTTTAATGAAAAATAACTGTAAATTCTACTGATTCATCCAAAATACTAAGTGAAATGTTAATTCTTTTTCTGCAAGCGTGCAATGGTAAAGAATACAATAACTGTTACTATAGTTTGGCCCTGCTGCCTTAATCCATGTGAGCACCCCAGCAGTTTTTCCCACTACTACTATTTTAAAAATAATATCTGTATTAAAATATTCACATGCCTTACTTAAACCAACTAAGTGTATAATTCAATGGTTTTTAGCATACTCATAGTTGTGCAACAATCACCACAATCATAGAGCAACAAAAAGAAGACCTCTATCCATAAGAATTCACTCCCCATTTTTTCTGAACTCACCCTTCTTCCAGTTCCAGAATGAATGATATACTTTTTGTCTCCATAGTTTGGACCATTCTGGACGTTTCATTTAAATGCTGTCATTTAGTATATGGTCTTTTATGATTGGCTTTTTCACTTAACATAATGTTTTAAAGCTTCTTCCATATTATAGCATGAATCTATATTTCATTATTTTTATGATTGGATGATAGTCTAAGATATAGATATACCACATTATATTTATCCATTAGTGATGGACATTTGGGTTGTTTCCACTTTTCAGCTATTATCAATAATTCTGCTTTGTCCATTTGTATACATGTTTTTATGTGGACATTTGTTTTCAGCTCTCTTCAGTCAATACTTAGTGGAATTGTTGAGTCATGGAAACTTTATGTTTAACTTTTTGTTCAGCTGCCAGACTATTTTCCAAGTGATTGTATCATATTATATTCTGCACAAGCAATGTCAAGATGTTCCAGTTACTCTGCATTTCTTTGATTGTATCCATCCTAGTGATTTTGAAGTGGTATTTTAATTGTGGTTTTGATTCATATTTCCCTAAAACTAGTGATGCTGAATTTGTCATTGTCTAGCCATATATCTTTTCTGGGGAAATTTCTACTCAAATCCTTTCCCTGGTTTTCAGTTGAGTTATTTACCTTTTCATTATTGAGTGCTAAGAATTTTACATATTTTGGATCTCCTGTGGTTTTGTTTTGTTTTTGTTTGTTTGTTTTTTGAGACAATGTCTCGCAATGTAGTCCCGGCTGGCCTCCAACTCACTATGTAGCCCAGGATGGCCTTGAACTTGCAGCAATCCTACTCCTTCAGCCTCCTGGGTGCTGCGATTACAGGTGTGCACCACCACACCCAGCTTCCTCTGGATTTTATAATTAGATCTTTTATCCATTTTTATTTCATTTTTCTGCGTGATGGGAGGAAGGAGTCTAGGTTCATTCTTTTGCATGTGGTTATACAAGTGTCACAGTACCATTTGTTTGAAGATTATTTTTCCTTTATTGAATTGTCTTGGCACCGTTGTAAAAAATTCAGTTGATTATAAATGTTTGTTTATTTCTGCACTTTCAAGGCTATTGCATTGATCTATATATTTTTATGACAGTACTGTTGATCTCTGTGTATCCATACTCCAGTACTACATTCTCTTGATTACTTTGTAGCTTTGCAGTCAGTTTTTTTTTTTTTTTTTATGGGTACCGGGGGTCGACCTCAGGACCTCACGCGCCAGCAGGCACCTGTGCTGCTGAGCGATATCACCGGCCCCTTTTTTCGTATGTGGGTTCCGGGAGTCGAACTCGGGCCCTCGCGCTTGCCAGGCAGGCGCGTGCGCCGCTGAGCCATCTCACCAGCCCATTTGCAGTCAGTTTTGAAATTAGAAAATGTCAATGATCTAATTTTGTCTTTATAAAGATTGTTTTGGCTGTTCTGTGCCCCTTGAATTTCCATGTGAATTTGAAGGTTTGTCAGTTTCCATGAAGATTCCGCCTGAGTTGACAGGTTATGTGGAATCTGTAGATCAATTTAGGGGGTATTGCCATCTTAAGAATATTATATTCTAATCTATGAATGTGAAATGTCTTCATTTATTTAAATCTTCTTTGCTTTCTTCAAAAAATGTTTTGTAGTTTTCAGTGCAAGTTTCATACTTTTGTCAAGCTTATGCCTAAATTACATATGTTGTGGTACTGAGTATTAAATCCAGGGCCTTTGCACTAGGCTACATTCCCAGGCTTTTTTAATTTTTTGAGTCAGTGTCTAACTAAGTTACTAAATTCCAATCCTCCTGCCTCAGCCTCCTGAGTGCTAGATTACAGGTATGTGCCACCACCTCAGGCCTTTGTCAACATTTTTAATGTGTATTGTGATATTTATTGACTTTTTTCCCCTTTATTCATAGGGTGTATTACATCAATTGATTTTCTGATATTTGACCAACCTTGCAATCCTGGGATAAATTGCACTCGGTCATGGTGTATAATTGTTTTTATATATTGCTAGATTCATTTTTAAAGTATTTTGTTACGGATTTTATGACTATAGTAACAAATATTGGTCTGTAGTTTTCTTGTGATGTCTTTGTCTGGTTCTGATATCAGAGTAATACCTCAAAGAATAAGTTGAGAAGTATTTTCTCCTTAATATTTCTTGAAAGAGTTTGTGGAAGATGGTTTTTATATTTATTATTGTTATTATTACCTTTTAGTGGTACTAGAGATTGAACCCAGTGCTTCATACATGTTAGGCAAGCTCTGTATCACTGTGCTTCATCTCTAGCCCTATTACAACTTTTATTTTGAGACAAGGTCTCACTTCATTATCTAAGTAGGGCTGAAACTTGCAATCCTAGGAGTACCTGAAATTGCAAGTATATATATACCAGTATGTCTGGCTAGGAGAGGTTCTAATTGCTCTTTTAATTTGTAGTTGACTTCATCAGTGAAGTCACCTGAGCCTAGGCTTTTCTTTGTGAGCAGGTGTTTTTTTTTTTTTTTATGGGAACCGGGGGTCGACCTCAGGACCTCGCGCGCCAGCAGGCGCCCGTGCTGCTGAGCGATGTCACCGGCCCTTTTTTCGTATGGGGGTTCTGGGAGTCGAACTCGGGCCCTCGCGCTTGCCGGGCAGGCGCTTAAGCCGCTGAGCCATCTCACCGGCCCTGTGAGCAGTTTTTGACTGCTAATTCAATCTTTTTATTTATTTTAGGCCCATCAATATTTTCCATTTCTAACTGGATCAGTTCTAGTACTTTTTATCTTTTTGGCATCTTTCCATTTCATCTCTGTTATTCAACTTGTGTGTACAGTTGTTTAAATTATTTCCTCATAATTCTAGTTACATCTGTATGATTAGTAGTAATGTCCCTTCTTTCATGAGTCTATATTTTTTGCTGTATCAAAGTTTTTCTACAGGCCTGGTAGCGCATGCCTGTAATCCCAGCACATGGAGGCTGAGGCAGGAGGATCATAGTGAGTTCAAGGCAGCCTGAACTACATAGTGAGACCCTGTCTCCAAAAAAAAAGTAATAATAATAAACAAAACAAAAATTAATTGAAAGCCAGTGTAGCCTAATGACTAAGAATGTGAGTTCAAAGTTTTTCTATTAAATATCCTTAAAGATAATTTCTGTCTTCTTGAAGGCAGGCATCATATGTCAGATAACTGTTAACATTTTTGAGAGAAATTCTGACCTTTTAATGAGCTTTTAAGAACTCTGATAATTTAGTAGGGCTATAAAAAATAATGAAGAAGAAACTGCAAAATTATTAAAACTCTTTTCAAATGGTGGTATACAATTTATTTGGGCAAAGAAAGGTATCTCTGAAGACCTTGTCGACTGGCACTGTATTGTCATGGCAGGAAATAGATCCCACTAGATGAAGAACTCTTGAATTACAACAAGCAGGAAACTTACATCTGCTTTGATGATGTTACCAGAGTAGACCCAGAAGCTCTTAGAACTGAAAGATATTTTAAAGGTCATGTAGTCTCAGTCAATAATAATGATAGCAAACATTTATTGAGATTTCATTATGTGATGGCCAAATTGATAAATGGTAACCTTCATCATTTAAACCTTACAACACTTAGAAATATTTTTTATTATCTACATTTTTACATAGCTGAGAATTGGTAGTTGTAGGTTTTATACACAAGTCCTATTCCAGAATGCATTCCTCAATACATTATATACTGACTGACTTATGAATTGCTAGTATACCTTCTCTACAGTTTTCCTGAAAGACTGTTCTATATTCTGTCCAATTATCTTCAAGGATGGTCCATTTACAGCACTGTTTTTTTTTTTTTTTGATGCAACTATTTCCATTATTTGAAAAATTTAGTTACTAGTGAGAAAGAAGTTGAGCAAAAATTTAATTCTTTTTAGTTACAACTAAGTCATGGACTATTAGAATACGAGGACTTAGACATTGTCTAATTCATTCCCTTTATTTTACAGCTGAGAAATTTCAATCTAATGAAGACAGGTGTACAAGATTATATAGGACTTCCAGAAATTTTGCCCTTTGGAGCCTGACAGAGTTTTATATTTTTCAGATCCGTGCTTTTAAGGTAGTTCTTGTGGTTCCTCTTAATTTTACCACTATGCTAAACATTCCCAGATTTAAAAAAAAAAAATTCTTTCTTGTGTGAAAGATACTCAGGCTTTCTGTTATTCTTGCAACCTTACTTAGAACATAGTACTGGTTGTTTATTTCCTCCTTTAAAATGTAGCACACAGAACTGAGCTGCCGAACTACAGAGATTATTTGTCCAGCCCAGCCTTTCTTTAATTTAGTTATTATACTTCTGTTAGTATAGAATGAGGTCGTTACACATTTTTACTTTCAGGGGCTATTTCATTACCTTATGGCCAGATCAGAGGAAGCATTTTTGAGATAAGGGCATATCTGAAATCATACAATAGAATAGAATAGAATAGAATCATACTGATTGAAGAAATATTTTTTCAGCTCTGAATATTTACATGCTGATATCATCAGTAACCTATTTGCTTAGAGACTTACTTGCTGGAAAAATAAAACAGCATTTGTAATTGTATTATTAGACATTTTGTTCTTATATACCTTGATTTCATTGGTTAATTAATAAGTATCAGCACTTTCTACATTTGCTGTTCAAATCTTATTTAGGTAGACTAGCTTATGGACCATTGACTGTGAATAGAATTATAAAGCTAATCTTTATCTGAAGTTTTATGCAAAGCTTCTTTATCTAAAGGTGATGAAAGGTTTTCTTTCCCAAGCAAAACTACAGAGTTAAACAAACAGAGCCTAACTTGGAAACCAAGAGTATGTTGCTTCCTCTTTCTCTACCCCGTAGGAGGAAGGGAAAAGGAAACATGGGAAAAAATTCATACTACTGACCTTCACCATATTGTTAAAGGCAAACGAAATTGCAGAATGAAGAGAAAATCCGTTTTTATTGCAATTTAGACATCATTAATTGTTCTTGCACAATTCAGGATTTTTTAAAGGAAAAATCTTGAATATAGGAGGGAAGCAATAAATATTGAACCTCTCTTTTACTTATCTTGTTATATTAATGTGTTAAGATGTCAATACCTACTCAGTATAATGTATAGAAGACTTGCCATTTACCAATATTTTAGATATTTAGCCTTTGAAAAATTTTATTTTCCTATACACTCCTTTTTTTTTTTTTTAACCTCAGTTTTGTTTCTATGAGATGAGAATAACAAGAGTATATAGAATAGTTCCTAGCTTCCCAGTTATCCCATAGGGAAGTCCTGTCTCTCTTAATTCTTCTAGTGCTTTAAAACCACTTCTAGTTCTGATTTTTGTAAAAAGTGGTTATATGTACGTGTTTTATGTCCCCAACTAGATTATTATTTTAGGTCAGGGACTAGCTGATTTTTCATCTTTTTTTACATAATTCCTCGTCCAGTGTTGAATACAGTTAAATATTTTTTGTAATAATTTTAGTGGCTTTTAATTTTTTTGGCAGTACTGGGTATTGAACCAAGGGCCTTGAGCATGCCAGCAAGTACCCTCCCACCAAGCTATATACCCAGCCCTGTATCCTTCTCTAAGTCATGATTTTATCTCCATCTTTTTCTGATAAAATGGTTGGAATTTGTTTAAGCATGTGGATTAGCCTGAATAAGAAATAAATAGGATAAAGAAAAGAATGTAATACTTGTACTTGACATAGAAGAGCTGAGTTAGGAAATACAAGAAATGAAAAATTATGTGAATGGTTTAAAATTTAATTAGAAAAGCATTACTGACTATTTTAAGAGTCTGAGGGAAAGAGCTGAGTGACATTACTCTTAGAGACAAGTGAAAACTGGCTTGATTAGGCATAGTAACAGTGTTGAAGAAGAGCAAAATGAGAAGAGATGGGGCAGTGAAAAGTCCATCAATGTAACGAACATTCAAGTCATAGGACTTCTTAAAAATGTCCAATAGATAATTAGTGATATTTTCCAGTGCTCTGAGTATGGAGGTTTTGCAAGGGAAGTATAGTGGTTGAGCACATGTTGCTTTGGAATCAAAGAGCCTAGATTTGCAACCGACAAGCTATTTGAATTTCCTCAATTTACTTAATTTTGTTTAGATTCAGTGTTCCCTTCTGGAAAATGAGTTTTACTACCTCCCACAGGATTTTTATAAATATCAGTTGAAGGTCTGTGTGTCAATGTAATGAAATAAGTATTCAATAAATATTAGTTGTCACTTGTGCTTTCATTTTATTTATAGGGATGAAGTTAAATGGTGTGATGGGGAGGAGCAGTGGTGGCGAACCTATGGCATGTGTGCCACAGCCTGTTTGTAATTGTGGAAAGCTCTAAACAGTTTGCCATCATTGGGTAGGAGGGTGTGATCAGATGTACTATGTCTGAGAGCTGAGTGACATGCAAGAGAATGAAGTTTGGGGGGAACTAGCTGTAAATATTACAGTGCACGTACAGCACTGCTTTCCAGAACAGTATGTCATTTGCTCCACCCTTCAACCTGCCTCAACCACCATTTGGAGAACTGATTGATTTTGGTATGTGTACAAAAAAAGACTTCTTATTTAGTTAGGATGGCTAAGCAGAGAAGTGATTGTCAGCTTTGTGAGCTTTGGCTTTCCTCCTTCCTTCATCTACCTCTTTCTAATACCTTTGGGGGGAAAGAGGTTGACCTTAGTTAATATCCTTACCCCAGCGGATGTGAGAAACATACGTGTCTTTTGTCTTCCTCCTATCTTAATCACCCACACACAACGTTTTTTTTTTTTTTTTAGTATGTGTGCTACCAAAGCGAGCACTGACACACAACCTTTTGAGCAGCACTCAAATGGAGCAATGTTTCAGAGTTTATGTGTGGAGTATAGCCTTGAGGTTTGGGTAAAAGAAAAACAATGAAACTGCAGGAAAGTAATCAGTAGCATAATTGAACAGGTGGAACAAATTTGTTAAATCTGTTTTAGGAAAACAATAACTAGTTCTTAAGAAATAAATTAGCCTCAGTCTCACTGTTCCATAATCAGGGTGGGAACAAGGAAGGGGCTAATGCACAGGTTTCTGTAGACTTACGTTAACACAAGGCCTGCGTCTAATATGGCTATTTTCAATGGGGAAAAAAAGAACCTCTTTCTAGTCACTTTCAGAAAAATTGAAAACCTTTCATTAGTTCTACTGTGATGCAGATGTGTCAATTCATTCATCTGGTGCATATTGTGATAGCAATATTCCAAACTACCAAGCAACAAGCAATTTGGGGTATGAGATTAAAGTCTAATACGTGCTACATGGAGAGGCATAATTCTGTTGTTGATCATTAAGACAGAGCTGAACACATATTTAGCAGCAGGTTCATATTTGAAAAGATTAATTTTCTCCCCTCTCTCTCTAAAGCAGAGAATATAATCACAGGATCTCTAGGTTAGAACAGCCATATAGGTCATTGAGCTCAAGTCCTCATCTCCTTTGCGAATCACCTCTACAATATCTCTACCAAGTTGTCATCATCCTAGTCTTGAAATGTGTCAGTAATGGAGAACTTGCTCTTACTGAAGATAGCTCATGTCATCTGTAGGCTGATCTAGTTGTGATAAAAATCTTCCTTATTTAATAATGTAGTCATAAATTCTCCTTCACAAGACAGCCATTCAGATGGGAGACGGTGACCCTGTCCCTGTAAATTGTCTCCAACCCTACACCCTAGGCTACACTGCTCTTCAACTATTCCTTTGGTACTTGGTTGCACTTCCCACTGTGTATTGTGTATTGTGGTCATACTTTTGTAGCTGCATTTTTGCATATCTTCTGAATTATGAGTCCCTAGAGGGCATGGACCATATCTTATTTTTGAATGTGTCTTGTATATGAACAGTGTTTGAATGATGAAAACATTGTGTTAAACTTCTACACTAATTAGGCTATTCTTGTATTGATGTTATCATTCATCAAACAAATATTTTCTGAATGTTTTCTTTGTATCAGACACTACCAGTGTTCAGGAATACAACAGTGAGAGAGGTAGATACAGACTTTGACTTCATAGAATTGAAAACTTACTCTGAGATACAAACAAGAACTGGGCTGTACAAAATAGGGTGATTAGGTTCCAATAAAGGAAGGATATAGCACATGGTCTCCAACCAAGGGTTTGGGATTGGAGAGGGTATTTGTTCTTTATTTTCTTCTTTAAAATGAGCATATTCTGGATGTTGTCCAGACATCTGTAATAATCATGTTTTAAAAAATCACATTTTCACCTGGACTTTTATATTTATTGTAGCTTTAGGTGGTGTTTGCCATTTTTAATGTTAGTATGTTGTTGTTAATTTATTCAGTAAATACTTGTTGAGCACCTGCCATGATGAGGATCTGTGGCAGGAATGGGCTATAACAATGCTTTGAGATAGTCATACTTAAGTTTCAAGGCCCATCACTTTCTGGAGCCCTTGCAAGGCCCTGTAGCTAATTTTGTGTTTGTAATTTTGAATTCTTTTCCTTAAAGAGAGCCCTTCAATTTTTATATATTTCAAGTCCAACAGAGCTTTCATCCACCTTTGGGTAGGAAGAAAGCAATGTTTATATTCTCTGCTACCATTCTGATGGGAGCATGGGTGAAATGGGGGGGCAGGTGACAATTTGAAGAACAGTGTATCTAGAATATGTCAGGTGGAAGTAAATACAGAGGAAAATTAAAGCAAGGAAATGGATATAGAGATAAAGCAACGAAATGGATATAGAGATATAGCAAGGAAATGTAGCCTGGGGTGGGCACGAGGACTGCCAGCTGCTTAGGGCAGAGGAGGAGAACTGCTGCCCCGCTCTGGGGGCAGCTCTCTGGGACTTCATGTCAATAAAAAATTAGAGATAGAAAGTTTAAGGAAAGGAAGATATTTTGTTGGACACTTCATTGGAAAAGGGAGGAAAAAAGAGGAGATAGTTACCTTGATAAAGAGTAAGGGGCTCCAGAGAGATGGAGGACCTTAGGGCCCTTTGTTCTGAGCTGCTTTATATCGGGTGTTAGGGCCCTTCCTCTACCTAGAATGTGTAATAATCTTTTGGCTATTTTAGGCGCTAGGGTCCCACCTCAGGTATCATCCTCTACATGGAGATTCCTATGTGAACTTCATTTGGTTTCTTCTGTCCTGTCAGAAGAATTTATGTTTGTTAAGAGTACTTTACATACAAGGTTGAATTAGGAATTAAGTAAAAGGAAACATAGTGAGAGAATACATATAAGAGCTGCCTTCTAAGTGTCCTCTACCTTGTCTCTTTTGTAAGGTGGGGAGAGATGGTTAGGTGACTTGGTTTAGGAGCCTGCCTGGTTTTTAAGCTTTGTTCTTGTTTTGTTAAATGCTTTCTCCTGTGAAACTATAACTCTTTCTAGTCAGGATTAGCCAAAAATCTTACTGAGGCCTACATCCTAGTTTTTCCCTGCCTGTCTGTCCTTTTTCCCTACAGTATGATGTTGCAGTCTTATTTATGTGGTCAAGAAAATGCTTTCTGATAAAAGATCTAGAGGAACTGAAGGAGAAAATCATGAAGTGAAGAAAACAAACCAAGTGGAAAAAATAGTGTGTGCACAGATAGAGTCTAGAATGTGTTTTGGGTGCTCGAGGAATGGCGGAGGCGCCATTGTAGCAGAAACAGTGGTAAGAAATGAGCTCTGAGATCATGATGGTTCCTTAGTCCTTCTGTCAACTCAAAATTCTTTCACACATGCCACTTTACCTATTCAATTTTAGTTTTGGACCTTTGCGAAGGACTTTTCATTTCTTTATGCTACATTGTATTGAGTTGTATTATAGGCAATATGGGCTATTAATTTTTATTTTGACCATTGAAATATTAGTGTTATGATTTGGACCTTTGTTTTTTGTGCTGTTTTGTTTTGTTTTGAGACAGTGTCTCACTATGTAGTTTAGGCTGGCCTTGAATGCACTACTTATGTAGCCCAGTCTGGCCTCGAACTCACCAAGATCCTCCTGCCTCAGCCTCTTGAATGCTGGATTACAGGCCTGCACCACCACTTTCAGCTATGATTTGGATCTTAAATGTCACCCAAAGGCTTACGCCTTAAAGGCATGCTCCTAGGCCAGTGTTGCTATTGGGAAATGGTAGAACTTTTAAAAGGTTAGTAGGGGCACGTTAGGTCATTGGGTTTGTGCTTTTAGGGGATATTGAGACCCTGACCCTTCCTCCCTCCCTCTCCCCTTTCCTCCTCTTCCCTTCTTCCTCCTTGGCTGCCATGAGGTGAGCAACTCCTCCACCTCCAGCTTCCCACCATGACTGCTTTGGTACAGGCCCAAAAGGAACAGACTAAAACCTCTGAAACCATGAGCCAAACAAAATACATCTTTGTTTCTTTTAAGTTGATTTTCTCAGGTATTTTGTTCACAGCAGCTACCCTTCTGTGCTTCATGCCATGTGCATACAATCAACATGCTTTCTGTTTGCTACTTAAGCCATCAATGAATCTTGAAGGAGATGGGGTCTTTTGGTTGGGGACCATTGACTGAAATTTAATCTGTACTGGCAAGTGCAAGGTCCTGAGTTCGAATCCTGGTACCCAAAAAAAAAAAAAAAGGAAATTTAATCTGTAAATAAGTATTCAGATATGGTCTTTGAAATGGTTACCAGTTCAGTCAGCTCTAGAGTGTAGCACATTAATTTTTGCTCTTTCTGTAAGGGTATTGGTAAACACCACCAAATCGAGTCAGGATATAAAAACAATTATAGAATTCACCTGATAACTTTTGTGTCAAAAAGTCAGGAGGGAGAGATTTTTTTCTCTTAACAAGCCCATTCTATTGCCTGGTGTTCACCTCTTCCATTTTTGTTAAAATTGTCCCTACAATTTTTAGTTGAAGTTATTGAGATAATTGGAAGTAATGTGATGGCATAGAGTTTTCATTAACTTTAACATGATATGCACAGTGGAGAATTATATTACATGGTTGCAAAAATGGGCATTTTTTTTTTTTTTTGTGGGTACCGGGGGGTCGACCTCAGGACCTCGCGCGCCAACAGGCACCCGTGCCGCTGAGCAATATCAACGGCCCCTTTTTTGTATGTGGGATCCGGGAGTCGAACTTGGGCCCTCGCACTTGCAAGGCAGGCGCTTACGCCGCTGAGCCATCTCACCGGCCCAAAAAAGGGCATTTTTGTGTAGTGCTTATATTTTACCACAAATTAAATTTTAGATATGGGTAATAAATAAAATCCATCCATGCCTTTCAAAAAATAGCAATACAGAGACTACTTTGTACATTTACCCAGTTTTGCCCAGTGGTAATGTTTTTGAAAACTGTAGTATAACATAACCAGAAGATGGACATTGCTCAATCTACCCATTCTATTCAGACTTAGCTAGATTTACTCGTACCCATGTGTGTGTTTGCATGTGTATGTTTAGATCTGGACAAGCTTGTCATCTGTGTTTGTATACATATTCATTACCCCAGTCAAGATTAGAATAGTTCCAATACCACAAGGATCCCTTGTGTTGTATTGTCCACGCTCACTGCTTTCTTGTGTATGCTTACTTCACCCCATTTCTAATCCCTGGCAACCATTAATTTCCTGTTTCTAATATCTTATCACATCTAAAATGTCATATAAATAGAAATAATGTGCAAACTGTTAGTATTTATGTTTTTTGCTCAAATGGTCCCCTTGAGATGCATCCAAGTGTTTTATATATTAGTAGTTTGTTCCTTTCTGTTGCTGGGTACCATTTCGTGGTATGTATGAACCATAGTTTGTTTATCCAGTCACCTGTTGAAGGACATATGGGCTGATTCTGGTTTTTGGCAATTACAAAATAGAGCTACAATGAACATTCATGTAGAAGTTTTTGTGTGGATGTAAGTTTTCATTTTTTCTGGGACAAATGCCCAAGAGTACAGTTGTTGTGCTGTATAGTAATTGCATTTTTTTTCAATGAAACTGCCAAACTTTTCCAAAGTGGATGTACTATTTTACAATTCCACCAGCAATGTATGAATGATTCTGTTTCTTCACGTTCTTGACAGCATATGGCACTGTCACCATTTTCAACTTAATTTTTGTCATGGAAGAAAGCCCTCTCATTTATTTGATTAAACAAAAATAAAATAAGCTGCATAGGAACAATTTCAAAATCCAAAGAGATAACCAGCTTTGTTTTTGAGGGTTTAGTAGCTGATATAGCATCTCCTTGCCAGCTTTTCTCTAGTCCACATCGATACATTCAGAAGCCTGTTAGCTAACACAGAATTTTTGAACACTTTTCCATTGGTTCCTCACCTGATCACTGCCCATCATGCCTGCAGCCTATTTTTAATTTGAGACATTTGGAAATTTATATTTACGTTTATATTTGTGTGTGTGTGGTATTTTAATTTCCCTGTTGGCAAGTGATACTGAACATCTTTTCATGTACTTATTTGCCATTTCTATACCCTCTTTAAAGTCTCTTTATGTCTTTGTTTTCTAAACTCACTGTTTCTTAATGTTGAATTTTTAGAGTTTTTTAGATAATCTAGATAAAATTCTTTCTTCAGATATGTAGTTTGTAAATACTCTCCTAGCCTGCATACTTGACTTTTTATTATATTTGCATAGGCTTTCACAGAGCAAAAGTTTTGAATTTTGGTGAGGTTCAAGTGATGAATGTTCTTGTTTAATGGATGATGCTATTGGTGTCAAGTCTAAGAACTCTTTGCCTATCCATAGGTCTCAAAGATTTTTTTAATTTTGGTCTAAAATTTTCATGCTTTATAGTATAGTCTATGATCCATTTTAAGTTAGCTTTTCTGTGAAGTTTAAAGATTAGGTCAAGGTTACTTTTTTGCCTATGGATATTTATTTGCTTCAGCATTCATTTTTTAAAAGGCTATATATTGCCTCCATTGAATTGGTTTTGAGCCCTTGTTAAATATCAGGCATATTTATGTGGGCCTATTTGTGAATTTCCTGTACTGTTGCATGAATCTCTGTGCCTGCCCCTTCGCAAGTAGCATAATGATTTGATTACAATAGCTGTATAGTGTTAATACGAGGTAGAGTGATAACTGTCACTTTCTTGTTCTTTTTTAATGTTGTTTTCCAAGGTTATTCTAGGTATTCTAGGACCTGTGCCTTTCCATATAATTTTTTAAAAGAAGCTTGCCCTTTTCTGCTGGTCTTTTTATAGGAATTAGAGTAAACCTGTGGATCAATATGTAAAGAACTGATATCTTTACTATGCTGTCTTTCAGTCCATGAACAGAGCATCTCTATCTATTTAGGTCATCTTTGTTTTCTTTAAACAGTATTTTAAAATTTTCAGCATACATATCCTGTACAGGTTTTGTTAAGTGTGGTTTAAGTAATTTTCTTCAAAGCATCTGTAAGTGGTATTGTGTTTTTATAGTACTGGAAATCCAACCAAGGGGCACTCTTCTTCTGATCTGAATCTTCAACCCTCTTTAAATATATATATATATTTTTTTTAGACAGCACCTTGCTAAGTTGCTAAGGCTGCTTTTGAACTTGTGATCATCCTGCCTCAGCCTACTAGTAGCTGAGATTGTAGGCATGTGTCACCACTCCTGGCCTTCTGTCACTTTCTTAACCTGACTGGTAGAGAGAGAGAGAGAGAGAGAGAGAGTGTGTGTGTGTTTCCTGGAGAATGAACCCAGTATTTTCACAGTGACTATATCTCCAGCCTTTTGCATTTCTTCCTTTCACTTTGAGATAGGGTCTACCAAAGTTGCTAAATTGTCCAGGCAGCACTCAAACTTGTGTTCTTCTTGCCTTACCCTTCTAGAGTGCTGGGATTAAAGACACGCTCCACCACACCTGCCTTGAGATTTTGAGGAGATGGGGCTTGTTGTCTCCTACTCCCAAAGATTGCATATTCATTGTTAGTATATTTTTAAAAGCACCTAAATATTTGTGTGTTGATCTTTTATCCTGTGACCTTGCTGAATTCACTTACAGATTCTAAGTGTATTTCTGTAGTTGGAATTTTCTGTTTAGAAATAGCCTCTGCAAATACAGTTAGTTTTATTTCTTTCTAACTTACGTACTTTTTATTTCTTTGCCTAATTGCTTTATTCCTATCTTCAGGAAAAGCTATTCAATCTTTCGTCATTAAGTATGAATGTTAGCTGTTGGACTTTTGTTGATACTTTTTTTATATCATGAAATAATTCCTTTCTATTCCAAATGACTGTTTTTCTGCCCACCACTGGCTGTTGGACTTTTTCAAATACCTGTTCTGCAGTAATTGATATAATCATACATTTTTTCGTCTTTGACTTGATTATGAAAGATTATACTGATTGATTATTGAATGTTAAACCAGCTGTACACAGCTAGAATGAATTCCAGTTGGTCAAGCATAAACTTTTAAAATATATATTTTTGGATTAGATTTAATTTATTAATGTTTTGATGAGGATTTTTGAATCTAAATTTATAAGCAATATTAATCATTACTATTCTTTTTCTTTTTGTATTATCTTTGGTTTTGGCATCAAGATTATAGTGGCCCAATAAGATGATTTGGGAAGTATTACTTTGTATTCTTCTGGAACAACTTTTGTTAATTATTTTTTAAATGTTTGGTACAATAAATCTAGCTGAGTTTGAAAGATTTTGTTTTTTTTTGTTTTTGGTGCGTTCCGGGGGTCGACCTCAGGACCTCGCATGCCAGCAGGCGCCTGTGCCGCTGAGCGATATCACCGGCCCTTTTTTCGTATGTGGGTACTGGGAGTTGAACTCAGGACCTCGCGCTTGCCAGGCAGGCGCTTAGGCCGCTGAGCTATCTCACCGGTCCAAGATTTTGTTTTTAAAGTTTTTTAAATTATAAATTGAATGTTTTGATGTTTATATGATTATTCAGATGGTTTATTTCCTCTTTGTTAAGCCTTAGTAGTTTGTGGATTTTGAGGAAGTTATCTTTTTCTCAATTATCAAATTTATGATACTTGCACACCCACCCTCATGAGAAAGCCGGATGTGCAGCACACCCCCCTGAGAAAAGCGTGAGACCATCCACCAACTCCAAGCTGGCTCTATATTTTGCTCCCCTTTGCCATGGGGCAGCAGAGGGAAGGACTAACCAACTCCCCTGATCCTGCATGAGGACAACACGGGGCGCGGGGAGAAAAGGGAGCAACCCAACCCCATGACTATCAGTATTAAGTCCAGCAGCCCACTTGAACTCCTCCCCATCGGTCTTTATCCGGCAGAGCTGATGGCATTCGCCATCTATCAACAAGAGCAAGGACACACCTTGGCTTGGAAAGTAACAAAAGTTGGGGGTGAAGGGACATAGGGGCCTCTGCTGTAAGTAGGGTACCTCAAAAACCCATAGACCCTAAAGGTAGGTGGAGAAAATCTTGATTGGCTGGATCCCAAGTCTATAGATTGCTTTTTAATTTTAAAGAGAAAAAACAATAAAAACAATGACACAGAATTTCAAAACAAGCTAATAGGGGATTAACAATGGTTAATGTGTTTGTGTGTTGTTATCTTCAAAGTAGTTGAGATTACAAGATATAGGCATGAAAAATTGATCAAACAGTACAAGCACAAACCATTCTTTCAATGAACTAATCGAAATTAGTAGTCTAATTATCTTAGCTATCTTATATTTATACATACATATATATTTTTCTTTTCCATTCCTTCTTTTCTCCTTTTCCCCATCCCAGTTGTTCTTTCCTTTTGAGCAGTTTTTTCCCCTTTCACAATATATATTGCACAGTTTGGATCTTATTTAATCTTTCAGTTTCTTGCACTAGGGAGACAATATGATATTTACACATGCTACTATGCGAGTCTGGTTTATTTCACTTATGAGTATGATCTCAAGTTGTATCCATTTACCTATAAAAGCCTCAAGTTTATCCTTGTTTATAGCTAAGTAGTACTCCATTGTATAAAAATACCACATCTTTTTATTCATTCCTTGGTTGATGGGCATTTGGGTTGTTTCTAAGATTTAACTATTATAAATCGTGCTGCTATAAACATGGGTACACATATATCATTGTGTTATAATGTTTTTAATTCTTCTGGGAAGATACCCAGAAGAGGAATGGCTGCATGGAATGGGACCTCCAATCCTAGTTTTATGAGGAATCTCCACACTGATTTCCACAGTGGTTGCACCAGTGTACACTCCCACCAATCGTGAAGCAGGGTTCCTTTTTCCCCACAGCCCCTCCAGCATTTGTTATTGGTTGATTTCTTGATGGTAGACATTCTTTCTGGAGTGAGATGCAATCTGAGTGTTGTTTTAATTTGCATCTCTCGAATGAGCAGTGATGTTGAACATTTTTTCATATATTTATTTGCTGCTTGCATTTCTTCATCTGAGAAGTGTGTATTCATCTCAGATGCCCTTTTTTTTTTTTTTTTTTTTTTTTAAATGTGGGTCCTGGAAGTTGACCTCAGGACCTCGCATTTGACAGGCAGGCACTTATGCTGCTGAGCAATATCACCGGCCCCTTTTTTCCTTTATGTGGGTTCCAGGAGTTGAACTCAGGACCTTGAGCTTGCCAGGCAGGCGCTTATACCTCTGAGCTATCTCACCGGCCCAGATGCTCATTTTTGGATTGGGTCTTTGAATATGGGGGGCCTGATTTTTTTCAATTCTTTTTATGTTTTAGATAGAAATCCTTTGTCTGAGGGACAGTTGGCTAAAATTTTCTCCCATTCTATGGGTTTTCTTTTCACTCTGTTGGTGATTTCTTCTGATGTGCAAAAACTTTTTCTTAAGATGAGATCCCAGCTGTTGATTCTTGAACTACTTCCCATGCAGTTTGAGTTTTATTCATGAAGTCTCTACCTACCCCTATGTCTTCAAGATTTTTGCCTAATTTCTCTTCCAGTAGATTTAGTGTTTCTGTTTTAATATTTAGATTTTTGGGGCTGGTGAGATGGCTCAGCGGCTTAAGTGCCTGCCTGGCAAGCACGAGGGCCCGAGTTCGACTCCCAGAACCCACATACGAAAAAAGGGGCTGGTGATATTGCTCAGCAGCATGGGCGCCTGCTGGCGCGCGAGGTCCTGAGGTCGACCCCCCGGTACCCACACACACACACAAAAAAAATAATATTTAGATTTTTGATTCATTTTCACTTTAGTTTACTGCATGCGGATAGACTTGGGTCTATTTTTTTTTAGTCTTCGACATGGGGAAAGCCAGTTTTTCCAGCACCATTTATTAAACAGGCTATCTTTTTTCCAGTGAACATGTTTGGCCCCTTTGTCAAAGATAAGGTGGCTGAGTGTGTTTGTAGTTGTGTCTGCATCTTCTAATCTGTTCCACTGATCCTCAGGTCCTTTTTTTGCCAGTACCATGCTGATTTTATCACAGTAGTTTTGCAGTATAATTTCAAGTCAGGGATTGTGATACTCCCTGACTTGCCTTTGTTGCCCAGGATTGTCTTTGGTATTCTAGGTCTCTTCTGTATTCAAATGAATTTTAGGAATATTTTTTCTAGATCTGTGAGGTATGCTAATGGTATTTTGGTTGGGATTGCATTAAATCCGTATAACAGTTTTGGGAGTAGGGCCATGTTCACAATGTTCTTCCTATCCATGAGCAAGGGATATCTTTCCATTTTCTGATATGGTCTTCCATCTCTGTTTTCAGAATGCTGCAATTTTCAATGTATAGATCTTTTATTTCCTTTGTTAGATTGATTCCTAAATATTTCATTTTCTTGGATGCTATTGTGAAGGGTGTGGTTTCCCTAATTTCTCTCTCAATGAGTTTGTTGTTTATGTTCAGGAATGCTATTGATTTTTGAGTGTGGACTTTGTATCCAACTATGCTACTGATTTGTATATTAATTCTTGAAGTCTTTTGGTGGAGTTTTTGGGGTCTTCTATGTAGAGTATCATGTCATCTGCAAATAATGATAATTTAACTTCTTCCTTTCCTTTCCTAATTCCTTTTTTCTCTTGTCTAATTGCTCTGGCTAATGTTGCCAGAACTATATTGAATTGGAGTGGTAATAGTGGGCATCCTTGTCTTGTTCCTCATTTTAGAGTGAAAGCTTTCAGTTTTTGTCCATTTACTAAGATGTTCGCTGTTGGGTTGTCATAGATGGCTTTTATCACATTGAGGTAAAGTCCATCTCTTCCGATTTTCTGTAGGATTTTTATCATGAATGAGTGTTGTGCTTTATCAAAAGCTTTTTATGCATCTGTTGAGATGATCATGTGATTTTTGTCTTTGGCTCTGTTGATAATGGTGTATTACATTTATTGATTTGCATATGGTGAACCATCCCTGCATTCGTGGGATGAATCCCACTGGGTTATGGTGTATAATTTTCATGATGATTTGCTGCATTCTGTTTGCTAGTCTTATTGAGGATTTTTGCATCTATGTTCATTAGGGAGATTGGCCTGTAGTTGTCTTTTTTGGTTGGGTCTCTCTCTGGTTTTGGTATCAGGGTAATACTTTCCTCCTGGAATGAGTTAGGTAGTATTGCTTCCCTTTCAATTTCATTGAAGAGTTTGAGGAATATTAGCGTTAAATCTTCTCTTAATTTCTTGTAGAATTCAGCAGTGAATACATCAGGACCTGGGCTTTTCTTTGTTGGTAAGTTTTTAATTACATTTTGAATCTCATTAACTGCTATTGGGTTATTCAGAAATTTTATGTCTTCTTGATTCAGTTTTGGTAATTCATATGTATCTAGGAATCTGTCCATTTTCTGTGTGTGTTCCATCCTATGAGAGTAAAGATTTTCAAAGTAGGTATTGATGATCTGAATTTCCACAGGATCTGTAGTGATTTCACCCTTTTCATTCCTCAATGCATGAATTTGAGTCTTTTCTTTCCTTATTTTTGAAAAGATTAGCTAAGGGTTTATCAAATCTTTTTTTTATTCTTTCAAAGAACTAATTCTTCAATGCACTAATTCTTTGTATTGTTGAGCTGTGGATGTAGCTGTGGCATAGTGCCTGTCTGGCAAGCTCAAGGTGCTGAGTTTGATTCCTGGCATTAAAAAAAAAAAAGAATTCTTTTTATTGTTTTGTTAGTCTCTGTTGCATTAATTTCTGCTCTGATCTTTATAACTTCCTCCCTTGCATGGGCTTTGGGATTGTCTCGCTCTTCTTTTTCTAGAAGCTTGAGGTGCAACGTTAGCTTGTTTATTTGTGCTTATTCTGTTTTCTTCATGTGAGAATTCACCGCTATAAATTTCCCTCTTAGGATTGCTTTCATTGCATCCCATATGTTCCAGTATGTTGTATCTGCATTTTCATTTAGTTGTAGATATTGTTTAGTTTCTTCCTTTATTTCATCAGTGACTCATTGGTTGTTTAGGAGGGTGTTATTTAATTTCCATGTGTTTATGGAGTTTATGCAGTTTCTTTTGTCATTAATTTCCAATTTCAGTGCAGTATGGTTTGATAATATGCATGGGATAATTGGAATTCCTTTGTATTTACTTATGCATGTTCTGTGGGCTAGAATGTGGTCTATTTTAGAGAATGTCCCATGTGCAGCTGAGAAGAATGTGTATTCTGATGATGTTGTGTGGAATACTCTAAAAACATCTACTAAGTCCATTTGTTCACAGGTTTGGTTCAGTTCTGATATTTCTTTGCTGATTTTCTGTCTAGTTGATCTATCTCTGTGTGACAATGGGGTATTAAGGTCTCCTGTTACAATTGTGTTACTGCTTATTTGATTTTTCATGTCTATTAATAATCATCCCATATAGTTGGGTACTCCCATATTTGATGCATACATATTTATGATTGTTATCTCTTACTCTTGACGTTTCCCTCCAACAAGTATGTAGTGACCTTCCTTATCTCTTTTGATCATTCTTGGTTTGAAGTTTACATTGTCTGCAAACAGAATAGCTAACCCTGCTTTTTTCTGGGTTCCTATTGCATAGAAGATTGTTTTCCATCCTTTGACTTTCAGTCTATGAATTACTTTTTGAGTTAAATGTATTTCTTGCATACAGCATATTGTTAGCTCTTGTTTCTTGATCCATTCTGCCAATCTGTTTCTTTTGATTGGTGAATTGAGGCCTTTTACATTGATGGTTATAACTGATATGTATTGGCTTGTCTTTGTCATGTTATTTTCCCACTGTTGGTTCCCTGCTTTTCCCCTCTGTTTACCTGCTTGCCTAGCCTGGTAGTTTCTTCCTGTTGTTCTTAGAATGGTGATCCTTTGTATCTCTGTCTAGAATCAGTACTCTTTGTAGGGTTGCTCTGGTGGTCATGTATTTCTTCAGTTGCTCTTTGTCATGGAAGTATCTTATTTCTCCATTAATTTTAAAGATAGTTTTGCAGGGTACATCAATCTGGGTTGGAAGTTGTTTCCTTTTGGGACTTGAAATACTTCACTCCAAGCTCTTCTTCTTTTTTTTTTTTTTGTGGGTACCAGGGGTCGAACTCAGGACCTCGCACACCAGCAGGTGCCCGTGCCGCTGAGCAATATCACTGGCCCTTTTTTTGTATGTGGGTACCAGGAGTTGAACTCAGGACCTCACGCTTGCCAGGCAGGTGCTTATGCCGCTGAGCCATCTCACCGGCCCTCCAAGCTCTTCTTGACTTGAGGATTTGTGTTGAGAAGTCTGCTGTGATTCTGATGGGCTTTCCTTTACAGGTGATCTGTTTCTTTTCTCTAACAGCATTTAATATTCCGCTCTTGTGCTGAATTTCTGGGATCTTGATTATTATATGTCTGGGTGTAGATTTATTTTAGTTATAGCTAGTTGGATGTCTATATGCCTCACTTATCTGTATTTCAGATTCTTTTCCCTTGCTTGGGAAATGTTCTGCTATTAGTTCTGCAAATAGTTTTTTATGTCATTTGTGTTGGCTCCTGCTTTTTCCTTGACACCAGTTATTCTTATATTAGTTTTCTTTGTGTTGTCTTGAAGCTGTTGAATTGTTATTTCCTGATCATTTATTTTCAAGAGATCTTTCCTTTCATGATCCCTAGCTGAGATCCTGTCTTCAAGGTCTGAAAGTCTGTCTTTAGGTTTTTTAAGCAGTTTTGCCAGTTTTCAATGGAATTTTTGATTTCCTGGATATCTGTTTGAGTCTGTTTTATGCATTCTATTTCTTTTCTGTATTGATCATTCACAGTTTCCATCCTCTTCCTATCATCTATTTTTTATCTATCTCTACTCTAGATTTGCTGAGCAATTCCTTTATAAATGTTGACATTTCTTTTTTTTTTTTTTTTTTTTTTTTGTGGGTACCGGGGGGTCGACCTCAGGACCTCGCGCACCAGCAGGCGCCCGTGCCGCTGAGCGATATCACCGGCCCCTTTTTCGTATGTGGGATCCGGGAGTCGAACTCGGGCCCTCGCTCTTGCAAGGCAGGCGCTTACGCCACTGAGCCATCTCACCGGCCCGACATTTCTTTTTTTACCGGAGAGATTATTTCTGATCTGATTTCCTCTGTGGCCTCATGGATTTGTTTCTTTAGTTGCTGTCATTTCAGAAATGTCAGGTGTGTGTCTTCCATTTTCCTCTATCTTGTTGTCCCCTGGACTTGTTCTGGGTGGGTTGGAGGTCTGAGGTTTCAATATGCTTCTGCATATTGTCATTTTCTATTTCAGATGTTTTTATTTTGTTTTCCGTGTTGGTCCATGTAAGTTTTTGTAGTAGGTAGCTTTATCACTAGTATCAAGGCCTCTCTAGGCAAGGTTTGTTCTTCAGGATGTCTTCTGTGTGTAGAAGGCTCTTGGTTTATGTCTGTCCCAAGATCCTACCTTTCTAATTAATTAAGAGTGAGATGTTGGTACCTCCTTGGCTCAGTCCCCAGTTCTTTGGTGCTTGGGTGTGGTGAGGTTTTTATCCCAGAACTTCCCAGTATTGTTACAGAAGTGAGAACAACTGATTAAAACAGATATGACATCCTAGCTAAAGTACTAAAATTAGCACTGATAATAGCAGCAAGCACAGTATGGAGAATTAAAAAGTGTGGTTACTATTAATTTTGTACCTTTAACCATAAAAGTAAAACCTACAGTTATACTGAATCAATCATAAATTGGGAGCTTGTATGTAAAGTATTTCCCCTTGGTAGAGTGGTTTTACCCTGTGGTGGGGAAATTTACGAAGGATGGTGGATAGAGCAGAGATAACTGAAAAGAAATAAAGTAGAAGCCAGGCTGGAGGATGACAGTTGATCATGCAAGCTTTGGGAAACTGAAGAAGGCAGAAGAGAAAGAATGAAGGAGTAAGCAAGGGATTATTGAAGTTGACCAGAAAAAATAGAGTGTTCACTCACATGACAATATGATTAAGTCTAGAGAGGTAAATTGAGGAAAGGGGGAAAGAAGACAAATAGATTAGAACAAAAATATAGGTAAAAGACAAAAAAGAAAAAAAGAAAAAGAACAGGAAATAAACCAAATACTAGTTTAAAAAAAAAAAAAGGAAGAAAAGTAAAAAAAAAAAAAAAAAGAAAACCTACTCTGGTGTCCAGTGAAAGTCCAAAACTACTGAATAACACTGCCAAGCTTGCAGTAGAGTTTCTGCTGGATTTGAGGCTGATCGTGGCCTCCAGATGTGGTGGCCTGGGGTCAGAGTCTTCAGCCAGTACTTTCTGTATGTCCCTTGGTTGCCTCCCATTCCTTACCTTGTTTCCTTTAGAGACTTCTCTCTCCCAGTTGCTGTGCTATTTTTAGACAGAGACAGGGCTGTTCCCAGTCTGGTACACCTGTGGCTTCTCCTGGTCCTTGCTCAGCCTTCTGTGTTCCTCCTCCACTGGCGAGTCTCTGTCCCCTCAGGTCACTTGTTGCAGAGTGTGTTGAAATGCTGATATGGTCAGGTCCTCTGCTCCTGCTCTTGCAGTCCAAGGCTGCTCAGTCCCAATTCTTACTCCTCTACAGAGGTGGTGGGGTGCTAACTTCCCATTCATTGCTTTACAGTCTTTATGGTTCTGAGTTCCCCTACCACCCTCACCTGCCTCTGCTGTAATCCGTAAGTTCTTCAGGTGGGATTGGAGCGTGGTGCTGTAGGGTACCTTTCTGCCCCCTCCCTGGCAGCATGGAGGCAGCCCAGGGCCCCACAGTCCAGTGGTGCAGGGCCCTTTAATACCTGTTCCTCTCTAACCGCAGGTCAAGGGGGAGGGGTTAGGTGTTCCATTTACTAGGCACCGCAGTAGTCTTTAATCTTGTTCCTGGGAGTTCTAGTTAGTGCTCCGTGTTTTAGTTGAATTTCTCTGAGTAGCTCTGAAGGAGGCTCCTCTTCTGTTAAGCCATGTTGAATCCCCGAGGCTAAAAATTTTGGAAAGAAACCACTCATTCAAAAACATAGGCATTTTTACTTTGACTCAATCTCTCAAAAAATTTTCAACTTTTTATAGTTTTTTAATTTTTATTTTAAAGAGAAAAAAATGAACAAAATTTCAAAACAACATAATAGGAGGGTAACAATGGTTAATAAACTGCATATTATTATCTTTAAATTAATTACTCAGAGTACAAGATATCGGCATTCTATTGTCCAAAAAATATTAGCACACACCTTTCTTTTCAATGAACTAAGAGAAATTAGTAGTATATCTATCTTAAGTATCTTTTTTTTTTTTGTGGGTACCGGGAGTTGAACTCAGGACCTCACACTTGCTAGGCAGGCGCTTATGCCGCTGAGCTATCTCACTGGCCCTTAAGTATCTTATATGTTTTTTTTTCCTTTTCCCTTCCTTCTTTTCTCCATTCCCCATCCGTTTCTCATTCCTTTTGAACAGTTTCTTCCCATTTTACAATATCTAATGTACATTTTGGATCTTATTTACTCTTTCAGCTTCTCACACTAGGGAGACAATATAATGTTTACACATGTGTGTCTGATTTATTTCACTTATGAGTATGGTATCTAGTTGCATCCATTTACCTATAAAAGTCTCCAATTCATCCTTCTTTATGGCTGAGTAGTACTCCATTGTATAAAAATACCACATCTTTTTATCCATTCCTCAGTTGATGGGCATTTGGGTTGTTTCTAAGATCTAACTATTACAAATTGTGCTGCTATAAACATGGGTGCACATATATCGCTGTGGTACATTGTTTTTAATTCTTCTGGGAAGATGCCCAGAAGGGGAATAGCTGGGTTAAATGGAACCTCCAATCCTAGATTTTTTAGGAAACTCCACACTGATTTCACAGCGGTTGCACCAGTCTACACTCCCAGCAACAGTGGAGAAGGGTTCCTTTTTCCCCACAGCCCCACCAGCAGTTGTTATTGGTTGATTTCTTGATGATAGCCATTCTTTCTGGGGTGAGATGGAATCCAGTGTTGTTTCAATTTGCATCTCTTGAATGAGCAGTGAGGTCGAACATTTTTTTCATATATTTATTTGTTGTTTGTATTTCTTCATCTGAGAAGTATACATTAATCTCTGATGCCCATTTTTGGATTGGGTCTTTAAATTTGGGATATATATATTTTTTAAGTTCTTTACATGTTCTCCAAAGCAATCCTTTGTTGTAGGAACAGCTGGCAAACTTTTTTTCCACAATGTGGGTTGTCTCTTAACTTTGTTGATTTTTTCTCTTGCTGTACAAAAGCTTTTTAATGAGATGAGATCCCAGTTATTGATTGTATGTGATAGTTCCTGTGCGATTTTTTTTTTTCATAGTCTTTGTGTACACCAATGTCTTCAAGAGTTGTTCCTATTCTATCTTCCAGCAGATTTAATCTTTCTCTTGCAATATTTAGATCTTTCATCCATTTCAAATTTAGTTTAGTGAATGGTGAAAGATATGGGTCTAATTTTAATCTTCAGCATGTGCAGAGCCAGTTTTTCTAACACCATATATTAAAGAGGCTATCTTTCTTTCAGTGAATGTGTTTGACAACTTTGTCAAATATAAGGTGGCTGAGTGTGTTTGTACTCGTGTCTACATCTTCTAATCTGTTCCATTGATCCTCAGGTCTGTTTTTTTGCCAGTATCATGCTGTTTTTATCACAGTAGCTTTGTAGTAAAATTTCAAGTCAGGCATTGTGATGCCCCTGCCTTGCCTTTGTTGCCCAGAATTGCCTTTGCTATTCTAGGTCTCTTCTGGTTCCAAATGAATTTTAGGGTTGTTTTCTCTAATTCTGTGAGATATGCTGTTGGAATTTTGATTGGAATTGCATTAAATCTGTATAACAATTTTGGAAGTATGGCCATTTTCACTATATTAGTTCTTCCTACCAAAGAGCAAGGGATATCTTTCCATTTTCTGATATCCTCTTCAATCTCTTTTTTCAGAGTACTGGAGTTTTCAATGTAGAGGTCTTTTACATCCTTTGTGAGATTGATTCCTAGGTATTTAATTTTTTGGATGCCATTGTGAAAGATGTTGTTCCCCTAATTTCTCAGTGAGTTATTAGTGTACAGGAAGGCTATTGATTTTTGAGTGTTGACTTTGTATCCAGCTTCGCTACCGAATTTGCTTATTACATGTAGCAGTTTTTTAGTGGAATTTTTGGGGTCTTCTATGTAGAGTATCATGTCATCTGCAAATAATGATAATTTAACTTCTTCTTTTACTGCTGTTATTCCTTTTATTTCTTTCTCTTATCTAATTGATGTGGCTAAAGTTTCTAGGACTATGTTGAATAAGAGTGGAGATGTTGGACATCCTTGTCTTGTTCCTCATTTTAGAGTGAACGCTTTCAGTTTTTGTCCGTTTAGCATGATATTGGCTGTTGGTTTGTCATAGATGACTTTTATCAGATTAAGACCATCTATTCCAATTTTCTGTAGGGGTTTTTATCATGAATGGGTGCTGGACTTCGTCAAAAGCTTTTTCTGCATCTTTTGAGATGATCCTATGATTTTTGTCCTTGGCGCTGTTAATATGGTGTATTACATTTATTGATTCATGTGTGTTGAACCATCTCTGCATCCCTGGGATGAATCCAACCCGGTCATGGTATATAATCTTCTTGATGATCTGCTGCATTCTGTTTGCCAGTATCTGTTTGCCAGTATCTGTGATCAAGTGATCATTCTTGTATGTGTGAGAAACCCAAAGAGTAAATAAGGAGCAAAATGGAGGCTAGATATTAGGAAGTAGCAAGACTATGTTCAAATGGGAAGGGAAACAAGGGAGGGAGAAGGGTTCAGGGAAGGAAGGGAAAGGGCTTTAGAAAAAGAAAATGGAAGGAACAAAATGAAAGGGAAGCTTTTGTAACTGGCGAGGGGAAAAACTGTTGAAGGGAGGGGAGGGGAATGGGAAAAAAGAATAATGATATTTTATCATCATTATACAAATCCTGTATGATGAATGTGATCATTATATATGGAAAACGTATACTAATAAAAATAAATAAGAAACAAAATTTAAAAAAATAAATAAAATGACAATCAGTGAATTGAAAAAGAAAGAATTGGGAAAAAACCCATACAGTTCCTATACAATAATAATGAAGCTAGTTAGAAAGAAATTAGAAAAAATACCACTCACAATAGCACTGATAATTTTAAATACTTTGGAATAAATCTAACAGAAAATGAGATGCCTCTATAGTGAAAAGTATAGTACTCTAAAAAAGGAAATTGAAGAGGACAGCGGAAAATAGAAAGATGCCCCTGTTCAAGAACAGGGAAAAACAAGATAGCCAAAGTGGCCATACTTCCAAAACTGACATGAAGATTTAAGCAAATCCTAACCAAAATTCCAGAAGTATTTTTCACAGAATATGAGAAAACAATTCTAAAATTCATTTGGACCCAGTTGAGACCCAGAATAGCAAAAGCAATCCAGGTTAACAAGAGCCAAAGTGGAGGGTATCAAATTCCTGGATTTGAAGTTGTATTTCAAAGGTACTATGATAATATTACCATGGTGTTTGCACAAAAACAGACCTGATCTTAGTAGGACATAATAAAAGATGAAGAATGAATCCCAAGCACTTTCAACTATTTGATATTTGACAAATGGGCCTGTCTTAGTTACTTTTCTCATTGGTGAGACAAAATACCTGAAATCCCAAAGTTAAAGGGGGAAAGGTTTATTTAGCTCACAGTTTGTAGAGGTTTCAGTCCATAATCAGCTGGCGCCAAGGCAGGGTGGCATGGCAGACAGGCATCTCAGAGGAGAAACAGTTCATGGTGGGCAGAAGGTAGCAAAGCAAGCAAGATAAGATAAGCCTGTTTCTGTTTCTTACATTGTGTGCAGGCTACAAGGATTAGCACAGAGCCAAACCAGTCAGTGGACTGTTTCAGTAATCACCCATCCTTAATCCTAGCACCATTAATCCTAGCATTGCACCATGCATGAATCACATACTCTAGATTCAGCCAAGTTGAAAAAGCCCCACCTATATGACTGCATGAGGCTTTGAAGGGACATCTAGACACAAAGATAACAGGCCCAAAAACATAAATGGAGGAAAGATAACCTCGGCTACTCACATGCAGATTGAATGTAGAATCATAGCTATTATTACGTATTAAACTAAAAGCAGAATGTGTCAAAGATTGAAACAGTGAACCTCTTAGGTCATCAAATGGATAAAACTCTTGAGAACATAGACATAGGTGGGGATTTTCTGTCCAGAACCCCAGCTGCACAAAAAGTAGCACCAAGAATCAACAGGTGGGATTATAGCAAGTTAAAAAGCTTTTGCTCTGCAAAAGCAACAGCCAGTAGAATGAAGACACAACCTATATAATCAGGAAAAAGTTTTGCCAGCTATTCCTCAGACAGAGGACTAATGTGTAGAATATAGAAATAATTAAAAAAAGACTTCCCCCCCAAATAAAAGACCTAGTTAAAAAATGGGCAAGCAAAATGAATAGACACTTCACTGAAGAAGTGTAAATGGTAAATACATGACAAAATGTTCAACATTTCTGGCCATTTTAAATAAATATATGAAAAAGTATTCAACATCACCAGTTATTAGAGAGATGCAAATTAAAACAATACTGAGATTCCATCTCACTCCAGAAAGAATGGCTATTATTCAAAAAACCAGCCAATAACAGATGCTGCTGAGGCTGTGGGGAAAAGGGAACCCTTCTCCACTATTGGTGGGAGTGTAGACTGGTAGAACCACTGTGGAAATCAGTGTGAGGATTCCTTAGAAAACTAGGACTAGAGGTTCCATTCGACTCAGCTCTTCCCCTTCTTGGTATCTTCTCAAGAGAATTAAAAGCATCATATCACCACAATACATGTACACCCATGTTTATAGCAGCAGTTTGTAATAGCCTGATGTTGGAAACAACCCAAATGCCCATCAACCAACAAATGGAAAAAAATAATGTGTTTTTTTTAATACAATGTAGTTCTTCTCAGCCATAAAGAAGATAAACTGAAGACACTTATAGCTAAATGGATGGACCTTGAGACTGTACTCTTTTTTTTCTTTTGAGACAGGGTCTCACTATGTAGTTCAGGCTGGTCTTAAACTCACTATGTAGCCCATGTTGGCATTGAACTCATGGTGATTCTCCTTCCTCATTGTCCCAAGTTCTGGGATTACAGGTGTGTGCCACCACACCTGCTGACACCATACACTTTTGTGTGTGTGTATGTGTGTGTGTGTGTGTACCGGGGGTCGAACTCAGGACCTCACACGCCAGCAGGCACCCATACCGCTGAGCGATATCACCCTCCCCTTTTTTTTTTCGTATGTGGGTACCGGGAGTCAAACTCAGGACCTTGTGCTTGCCAGGCAGGCACTTATGCCGCTCAGACACCATACTCTTAATTGAAATAAATTGGACATATGTGTAACATCGCATCGTGTCTCTGGTGTGAGAAACTGAAAGTGTAAATAAGAATCAAAATGTATAATAGATATTGTGAAATAGGAAATAATTATTCAAAGGGAAAGGGGCATGGGGTGGTGGAGGAGAAAAGGAAAAAAATGAGAAAAAAAGGATAAAATGAAAACAAACTTGTGAATAAAGAGGGGAAGAGGGGTTGAAGAGTGGAGAGGAAAATGAGAAAAATAAAGAGGAACTAAGATATCATGTACTGGTACGAATTCCCTATGATAAATGTGATAATTATGCGTATCTAAATTGAATCAATAAAGTTAATTATAAAAAAGAAAAAACATTTCTGGTCATTAGAGAATTGCAAAGTAATAGAACACAGCTGGGCATGGTGGCTCACACCTGTAATCCCGGCACTCTGGAGGATGAGGCAGGATTGCTGTGAGTTCGAGGCCAGTCTGAACTACATTGAGAGACCCTGTTTCAAAAAGAAAAAAAAATTAATAGAACACAGAGCCAGGCATTGTGGGGCATGCCTGTAATCCCACCACTTGGGAAGCTGAGCTGGGAGATCACTGATAATTCAAGGACAGCCTGGGATACATAGTGAGTTCAGGACCAGCCCGAACTACAGAGCAAGATCCTGTCTCAAAAAAAAAAAAAAATCCCAAAGAACAAAAAAAAACCCCAAATAAAGCAAAACACTGAGATTCCATCTCACCGCAGAGTGGATGTTCATTATTATTTTTTTTATTTTGGTACTGGGTATTGAACTCAGGACCTTGCACTTGCCAGGCAGGCGCCTTTGCCGTGGATGGTCATTATTAAGATGTAAAATAATAACATATTTGTGAGGCTGCAGGGGAAAAGGAACCCCTTTGTATTGTTGGCGGGAAGGTAAGCTAATGCCACTACTATGGTAATCAGTATGGAGATGCTTTAAAAAAACTAAAACTAGAAAATCCATTTCACCCAGTTGTTTTTCTAATAGATAACTTCTCAAAAGTTTTAAAGGATATCACATTGCTGTGATACATGCATACCCCTGGTCATTGCAGCAGAGGTCATAATTCCTAAACCTTAGAATAAAGAATGATATACTTGATTGATTTGTGGGAAATTTGATGCATATTGAGACCATAATGTGAAATGAATCAGATATAGAAGATTAAATGTTGCATGGTTTCTCTTATATGAGTAACCCAAAGTATCTATGAAGAGTAAACTAAAAGGTAGATTATAGGAAATAGAGAAATAGCCCTTTCTCATATGGGCAGGGAATAGAGATGGAAGGACGGGGAGGAAGTGGAGGGAAAGGGGATGAAAAATGGAATTAAGGTGTGTTACGTATAGGTACAAACTCTACACAAGGAATGTAAACCTTGTGTACCACAAGCATGTACTAAAAATTATCAATTTAATGGACATAAATTTATTCAGGATTCCCTTACTGTTTTTTTATGACTATAAGATCTAGTGATACACATCATTTTATTCCTGACATTTATAATATTTTTTAAACGTGTGTGTTTGATTTATTTCACTTAAGCATGTGGTCTCAAGGTGCATCCATTTAGCTAGAAATGTCTCAAATTTATCCTTCTTTATGGCAGAGTAGTACTCCATTGTATAAAAACAACATATTTTCTTTACCCATTCATCTGTTGATGGACATTTGGGCTGTTTCCAAGATTTAGCTATTGCAAACTGTGCTGCTACAAACATGGGTGTGTATATATCGCTGAGGTATGATCTTGTAATTCTTTCAGGAAGATACCAAGAAGGGGAATAGCTGGGTCAGTTGGGACCTCCAATCCTAGATTTTGAGGAATCTCCACACTGATTTCTACAGTGGTTGCACCAGTCTACACTCCCACCAACAGTGGAGAAGGGTTCCATTCCCCCCCCCCACACAAGCATTTGTTATTGGTTGGTGTTTTGATGATAGCTATTCTTTCTGGAGTGAGATAGAATCTCAGTGTTGTTTTAATTTACATTTCTCAACCGAGCAATGATGTTGAATATTTTTCCATGTATTTATTTGCTTTTTCTACTTCTTCATCTGAGAAGTGTCTATTCATTTCAGATGCCCATTTTTGAATTGGGTGTTTAAATTAGGGGGAGCGCATTTGTAATTTGTATATCCTCTTTTTATTATTGTCAGTTTTTTTGGCTATTTTATTGTTTTTCTAAAGCACTAATTTTTTTTATTTCATTGATTTTCTATTTTTGTTTTGAATTTCAGTGAATTCCATTCTTTACTTCCTACCTTCCACTATTCTAGTTTGCTTTGGTCTTTCCCCCTAGTTTCTTTTTTGTTTCTAATGACAGCACTTTAATTGTACAAATTTGCCTCTCGACACTCTTTTTGTTGTTTCTCAAATTCTACTGTTTTGTCTTCATTTTAAATGTACATATTTTTAGTTCTTTTCATAGTTTCTCTTTGACTCATGAATTGTTTAGAAGTGTGGTTTTTATCTTCACACGTTTGGACATTTCCTGTTATATTTGTATTATTAATTTGTTTCATTCCATTATTATAGTCTTTCAAGTTTCTTGAGGTTTATTCTATTTTTTTTTTTTTTTTTATATGCGGGTACTGGGAGGTGAACTCAGGACCTCATGCTTGCCAGGCAGGCGTTTATGCCGCTGAGCTATATCACCGGCCCCGAGGTTTATTCTATAAACTAGTCATGTTCTGTCTTGTTGAATGATCCAGAAGCATTTTTTTTTTACAAGCATTTGCAAACATGCATGTTTTGCCGTTTAAAGTAGAATGTTCCATATAAGCCAGTGGTGGCAAAGCTATGACACATATGCCACAGTAGGCTGTTTGTATCATTGAAAGCTCTAAAAGGTTTGCCATTACTGATATAAGCCTATTAATTTCTACTGTGTATTTCTTAGGTTCTATATCCTTTTAAATTTTCTGTCATATGTTATATCAGTTGCTGAGGTCAGGGCGTCGAAGTTCCAGATTATAATTATGGGCTTCTCTTTTTCTACATTCTGTTTTTCCTTCATGTGCGTTGAGCCTCTCTTGTTTGTTGTACATACATTTGTATGGATTTATTCTTTATCATTATGTAACATCCTTTTTTGTGTTGGTTTTCTTTGTTTTCAAGTCTTTATAGTCACTATTCCTTTTTTAAAAATAGAAGTGTATGGTATATATTTTTACAAGCATTTTACTTTTAATTCATCCATGTTGAAGAATTTGAAGTGAGTTGCTTGTAAAGAATATATACTTTGGTGGCTCATTTTTTTCTCCTTTGCTGATCACTGTCTTTACCTGGTATATTTAGAGCATTTATGTTTAAGGTAATTATTGATAGAAAAATGATCCTTAAATCTGCCATTTTATTATTTTTTTCTGCCTGTTTTTTCTTATTCTTCTGTTCATCTTTTCTTGTGTTCCTATCAGTTACTTGAACATATTTAGTTTTATTTATTTATAGTGTCTTTGACTGTGTCTCATAGTTTTCTGTGTGTGTGTGTATGAGTGTTTGTGTGGTAGCAGGAATTGAACTCACTCACGGCCCTCACTCTGAGGTACATCCTTGGAATGAAACTTGTAATCCTCCTGCCAGACTCCCCAAGAGCTGACATTATCTTTATATAGCTTTTGTGATGATTGTTCTTAGAATTACAATATGTACATGTGATTTATAATGATCCCCTGGTATTCATGTTTTCTCTCTTCGAATGAAGTTTGGAAACCTCATTTATATTTGGGTTCCTTCTCTTTTCCTATTTTAAATTACCATTTTTAATATCAGATGTTATAATTTTTTTGTCCTTTTGAGACAGCGTTTCACTATGCAGTTTAGGCTGGCCTTGAACTCTCAGCGGTCCTGCTGCCTCAGCCTCCTTGAGTGCTGGGATTACAGGTATGTGCCATCATGTCCAACCCAGATGTTACAATTCTGTTTTAAATAAGATTTATAAAACTCATGAGAAGGATCATTTATTATATATGCCTATATTTCTATTCTTTTTGTTTATTTTTCCTTCCTGATGATCCTAGATTCCTCTTTTCTTATTTCTTTTGTTTGAAGAACTTCCCTTAGCCAGTTTTTAATGGTAGTTCTTCTATGAATGTGTTCTGTTTTCTTTTATCTGAAAATGTGTTTATTTTTCCTTCACTTTTTTAAATCAGATTTTATTGGTACATTTTAGATATACATAATGATCACATTCATCAGAGAGAATTTGTACTTGTACGTGATATAACTTGGGCTTTTTTCCCTTTACTCTTGAAGAAGCATTACTAGATATATAGAATGCATGTTTGACTGTTGTTTGCTTTTGGCCATTGGAAAATACTGCTGCACTTTGTATTGGCTTTCATAGTTCAGAATAGAGATCCTCAGCCTTTTCAAGTGATGTTGCCCTATTGTAAATGTGTATTTTTTACTGTCTGCTCTCCGTCAGGCATTTTTTTGGGTTTTTATTAAATTTTAATTGTAATGCTCTAGGTCCTGATATGGATTTCTTTCAGTTTATCCTGTTTGGAACTCACTTAGTTTCCTGGATATGTGTCATTTACTAAATTCTGAAAACATTCAACTATAATTTGTTTGAGTATCCCTTCACCCCCACATCTTTTCACCTCTTTTTCTAAAACTCCAATAATATGAGTATTAGATCTTTTGTCATCATTCCATAGGTACCTGTGGCCCTGTTAATGTTGTTTTAAGTCTCTGCTTCTGTGTTGCTTAAAATTGGTGAAATACACTGTTTCATCTTCCAGTTTACTGATTATATCCTTTGTCATTTCCATTGTACTATCGAGTCCTTAAACAATCTTTGTTGTTTTTGTTCATGTCTATCGTTATGTTTCAGTTTCATAGTCTTCATGTGGTTCTTTTTTTATAATTTCTGTTTGCTGACATTTTACTTTTTTATTTATTTCAAAGCAATTTAAAATTGATGTTGAAGCATTTTTATGATAGCTAGTTCAAAGTCTTGTCAAATAATTCCAATCTGATTCATCCCAGTGTTGGCTGCAGTTAGTTGTCTTTTCTCCTTTAAATTGTTACATTTTTCTTGCTATGATGGATTTTACTATAGCATGAATATTTTTATCTATCATGTTAGGAGATGACTTATTTAAAAATTTTAGCAGATAATCACTTTGTTTAGGTTTGGTATATGAGATGTGGGCTACTTTTATGGGTTGTGCTTCCAATGGCAGTTTACTTTTTATAGCCTTTGTAGTACTATTTTGGTTTGCTTGGTTTATCTGGTGGTGCTGATACTTATACTTGGTTTATCTGGTGGCATCTGAGGGGGGAGGTGGAGTTTGTTTCTGGAGGCCTGCCCCTGGATGTCTCTGGAAGGAGATTCTTGGTAGGATTCTCTAGTGTTTTTCTCACCCTTCCCTGCCCAGTGTATATAGTCAGGGGAGGAAAGTGTCGGGTCTGTGAGATGAAGAATTTCTCAGAACTAGGGTATTTTTTTTAATGCCTCATGTGCGGTTTCATCTTCCCTCCCAGTGTCTTTGGGTGGAGGTGGATGATTTTGAGACCATAGGGATAATATACATGCTGCCTTGCCAGCTTCATCATCTCTGGGTGGTTAGAGAGTCTCAAGCATGTTGTTTAAGGAAAAGGCCTTCTCTGGCAGCTTCTGGCTGAGTTTCCAATTACTCCTCTGTGCTAGATATGTTGGGCTCACCAGATGTCAGAGGATTCTTTTTTGTTTAGGGAGAGGACTCTGTCTCCCTGGCCTGACATCTGTTACTAGGGTAAGAGATTGAGAAACACCAGGTCTGAGTGTTCCGGTTTTGCGGGGTGAGGATACGAAGGCTTCATGTTGATGTGCTATTCCTTCATTACCAAACCAGCTTGGGTTCTTCTTATCCCTCCAAGTTCTCCCTTGGTTGTGTCTTATGCCATTTTCAGATTTTATAGTTGTATTTTGCTGAGACAAACAGGGAAAAACACTGTCCTGCTCAGATAAGAATCTTTTTAATTAAAAAAAAAGTGTTTTAATAAAACTTCCCTCGAATTGCAGTTACATTCACCAGCTCGCCCAGGGGAATTCTTTTGAGGGAGGGGCTATCAAAAGTATACGTGCCTCTTTCTAGATTTATGCCCCTCTCCTCTTATTCACAGTTCTGTCTAGACAGCGATTAGAAATCTCAGCCCAAGTTCTTTCCAGTATCCTGGAATTTATTTCAGGAGAAGTGCTGCTTAATCTCTTCTTGTGTGTCTGTTTTCAGTTTCCTTATAGAAATGTTTCTTGTCTTTCTAATTCTTGTTAACAGAAGACACATAGAAGTAAAGGAGAAATTGAATGATTTTTCTTTCTCATTGTCGCCTAAATCTAACATTATTGATTGCAATTTGAAATCCCTTTTTGTTATGTTTAGAATAACATAACTCTTTCTATAACTCAGGTCATTCTGAACCTTGGTCCTTTTGGTGTTTTACAGGCAAGTATCACTGTTTTGTTATCTCTACTTCTTACAGCAACAGAGTTATGTATAACAATTTGACAGTCTTCTGTTTGAATCTAACCTTCCCAGCTCATTCTGGATGTGTGATTTGGGATTGGTTATTTAATATGTGAGCTTACATTTTCTCACTAGAAACAGTGCTACTGCTACTAGTATTGCTGCTACTAGTGGGACCAAACTCATAGGGTTATACATTTTTTAAACTACAATTGTAGAAAACTTCTACTGTCATGTCTTTTTTTTTTTTTTTTTTTTTTTTTGTGGGTACCGGGGGGTCGACCTCAGGACCTCGCGCGCCAATAGGCGCCTGGGGCGCTGAGCGATATCACCGGCCCCTTTTTCGTATGTGTGTTCCGGGAGTCGAACTCGGGCCCTCGCGCTTGCCGGGCAGGCGCTTAAGCCGCTGAGCCATCTCACCGGCCCCTACTGTCATGTCTTTTGATACTTATTTTTTCTCCTCCTTTGTGATTCTATAGACATAATTTCATTTTTGAGAGCCTTCCAGTCAGCTTATATAAATTAAAGTTCTCAGGGAAAGAGATTGCATATCTTTCAAATTGTGAAATTTCACCTAATTTAATTGCAACCGACATTCTTAATGCAGTGCTGGTCATGGTCCTCTTACTGAAAAGTAAATGCAAATATTTCACAGCGTTTTCTCCATGCAATTGATGTGTAGGTGTTAAATTAGCCTTTCTGGTTAACCATCCATAAATATATTTCAAAATACATACCTCTTGTGGGTACCTAGCTTGCTTCTACATGCTACAAAAATTTTTGCTTGTTAGACATTATTATATGTCCTACTTGTATTTCTTGCTGTATTTTAAAATAAGTTCATGGTTATAGTACAACGGTATACTTATCTGGTGAAAAATGAAGTTTGTCATACATTTAGTTTGACCTTTTTGAATGGGGATCATAACTAGTGTTCTATTTTACATAGTGCCAAACCCTTGTCATTCAGATATTCTTCAGTAATGATTGTACCTAAAATGATATAGCAATTGCATGAAGGCCTGCAGATTGACATTATTATTAGTGTTTTCTAAGTAACCTGTTTCTTTCAGTTTATTTTTCCTGTGAGTTAAAGCTGGCTGGTAATCTTTTTAATCTTGATAAATTCTTTAGGTTTCATGTTTGATAGCTATAATTCTGGAACCTCCCAAAACTGTCTTAATTAGAGGCATGTTGGAATGTGTTTGAAATTTTTCTGCTGTAGTTTGGTTACTTCTGGGCAGTATTATGTAATCTTAAGGATATGTGTTTTCTTCAGGGATTCAACTTTTCTTGCTATCCTCCACCTAGCTTTTCTTTTAAGTTCTCCACCCCCTTCCCTGGGGAGAGTAGGAATCCAAATGTAAATTGTTGCAAGGCTTTTTACAGATGGTTAGAACTATGGTCTTAGCTAACTCTAACCTTTGACTATTCTAGATTGTTTTTGAGACCTATGAATGTGTTGTGACCACATTATAACTTGGGTAATTTAAATTCTGATATCACAAATCTAGCTGGAATGGCACAAATTCTTTCCTTCTTGGTATGATGAAATGGTAGGTAGTTGACTTTCTCCCCAATGTTTCATTGGTGAGTTGATTCTAAGGTATGTTTTGTTTATACACTAGTAAAATATTCTTGAGTCCTTTGGAGGAATAAAGGATTTGAGTAGAGGTGGTTGGTGGTGCTTTATGCTGTACTATAGAATTTGCCCACAGAAATATAGATAGAGGCACTGAGTCCTCAGGCCTGAACTTCATCTTATCCTTCTCTAGGCTCTCATATCCTATTGCTTTTTCCTTGTTTTCCTTTAGCACAAACACTTTTCATATAGAAACACTCTGACATTGTTTTGCACAAGACCCTCTTCTGTAGACTGCTTGCACACGGTACCATGCATCAGGAATGCCTTCTCCTTTCTCTGCCAAAACCTTTCCCTCTGTCATCTTGAAAGAGCTAGAAACCTCACCTCCTTCATTATACTCTACTGACCTTTGTATCATGGAAGTGACAGCTCCCTGAAGCATAGGTCATGTAAACACTTCTTCCTGTCAGTTTATGTAGATGATTAGTATTTTATACTGCTGTCTTGGTGTCTTTGTGGTTATCTGTGTTGTCTGGAATTGTGTATTTTTAAATCCACAAAAAGGAGATGCTATTGGACTTACTGGATATTCATTTTTAGAAGTAGACTTTTAGTAGATTGTTTTTGCAGGGAAAATTGGAGAAATTTCTTCTGTCAATGTTAGGGCCTGTGGCATAAGCGCCTGCCTAGCAAGCGCAAGGTCCTGAGTTCAACTCCCGGAACCCACATACAAAAAAAGGGCTGGTGATATCACTCAGAGGCACGGGCACCTGCTGGTGCACGAGGTCCTGAGGTCGACTCCCGGTACCCACAAAAAAAAGAAAAAAAAAAAAAGGTAGAACTTTTGCTGTTCATTAAACTTTCTAATAGATAATTGAGCTTATCTTCTTAGGAACTTGGTCACACAGCATATACCGCAATGTTTTCACACAGTACTACAATGTTTTAGAAGTTTTGTTTGTCTTTCTTATGAACTAGTCAGATGGCTCAAAGACTTGACTTTATTGTTCAGTAATCTTTGCATGCATGGTCATGATGTCCTTGAGTATAGAAGCCATTAAGTATAGAAGTCTTAAATTCCTGATGTATTCTTTGCAAATCTGACTTCAGTAGTGGACTTCTACCTCTGGGAATTCTATTATCCATTAACTACCTGAATGAAAATTTGTAGGATTGTAAGATAGAGACCAAGCCATCTACAATCAGATCTCTGCCTGAATTTCCTCTTTTGTGTCCTACTAAGCCCTATCACTCATCCTGCTCCAACAATCCCAAACTAATTGTAATTTTCCATTGTCATCACCATAGCTTTATACACATAATGTTATCTTCTTTTTAAGTGCCTTCTTCTTTTTTTAACCCATTATTTATTTGGCATATTCTTGACTTAACCTTAAATGTCTTCTATTCTGTGAGCCTTTTTAGAGCTTTGTGCCAAAGATAATTACTTTGTTTTCCATTCTCCTAAATAGTATCTTCTGTATACCTCTAGTTTTAAATACATAAGCATTGTATTTTCATCATTTGTTTGTGGTCTTCTACCTATTAACTGTGAGTTTATTATTACTGACAGAAACTATTTGTTTTCCCAAAGTCTTACAAAGTTATTCACATATACTTTCTGCTTAGCACGTTACAATGAATAAATGAATGAATGAACCAACCAAGGTTAAGGCATGTCAATCAAATTAGAAATCATGGTTATGGGGACTTCTTTTGGCTTTGACAGGTAGGGTCATTATGGGAACCAGTATCCCACCACCAATTATCCCTCAAGAAAAACTATGAAGCTGGATAAAGTTACAAAATACCTGTTTGAAAGCATCAGAGAATTACCAAAGGAAAAAGGGTTCAAAATCCCAGGAAGAAATGTGATACATTGAGGTAACCACAACATTCCGTACTTCTTATCCCTTCAAGTCATTTGCCAATGAAATCAGTAGTAGGTAGGATAGGCTGAGAAGCCAACTGAAGGTAGTAAAATAGACAAGAAAAGATGAGGAGAGGTTTCAGCAGTCTCATAGGGCTATAGAGACAAAAAATGGAGTTAAGGTATAACCTGATAACCAAAACTTTAGGGTCCAAGATGCCAGAGAAAAAGAAAGCAACAGTGAGTTTAGTGCAATGGTTTCTTTTTCCCTTGGGACATTTTTAAATTTGTAAATGGTACAGAGCAAAGAATTTGAGAAAGTAAGCAGGAAGTAGCAGATACAAAGCTCAGTGGCTAAGCAGAGCTTTTTAGCAATTTCACAATGCTGGAGAGACAGAAATTAGAGTTCAGAGCCTGCCAAAGAGGAGGGACCCTGGTAATTATCTCAAGTTTTCAGTTGGGATCCCCAAAGGGCTAAACTTTAGGAGAATGGATGTAATAGAAAAATACCATTCCTAACAAAGACTAAAGTGCAGCTTTGAATCAGCTCAATCTTAGGGAGGATTAAGGTGATCTGTCCCTCACCTCCTGCCAGAAATAAAGTAAATCTTCTCCGGGGAAATATTATATCCAGAACTCCTTAGTTTTAATGTACAATTTCTGGCATTCAATAAAAAATTACTAGGTTAGGCCAGGTGCGGTGGCACATGCCTACAATCTCAGCACTTGGGAGGCTGAGGCAGGAGGATCGCTGCGAGTTCGAGGTGAGCCTGGGCTACAAAGTGAGTTCAAGGCCAGCTTGAACTACATAATGAAACTCTGTCTCAAAAAAGACAAAAACAAAAACAACAACAACAACAAAAACAAAAAAAAAATGACTAGGCTTACTGAGTGTATTAGTTTGTTAGGATTGCCATAACAAAGTGCCACAGACTGTGCATGGCTTAAACAACAAAAATTTATTGTCATAATTCTAGAGGCTATAAGGTTGAGACCCAGGTAGCAGCAGAGTTGGACACTTGTGTGGGCTATCTTTCTGGTTTATAGTTGACTATCCTCCCACTGCATCCTTACATAGCAGGAGGAAATAAGGGAGATCTCTGGGGTCTCTCATATAATGGTACTAATCTCATTCATGAGTTTTCTGCCCTTATCACTTCCCAAAGACCCTCACCTCTTAATGCCCCTGCATTAGGGGTTAGGATTTCAATATATGAATTTTGGGAGGACACAGACTTTCAGCGTATAGTAATAGGAAAAAACCAAAATTCTCTAACTGGAAATTGCAGTTATCAGAATGAAGAACTTGATAGGTGAGTTTAACAGCAGATTCAATCTACAGTTCAAGAAAGGATTGGTCAACTGGAAGACAGGTTAATAAAAAATCACTTACACTGAAGGACCAAAGAAGAAAGAGATAGAAAATGGAAAATCAAACAAACAAACAGACAATAAATGAAAAGGGCTAATGCACTAATACATGTAGCTAGGACTATAGTCCTAGTCCTGTTTAGGAGGCTAAGATAGGAGTATAATTTTGAGGTCAACCTGAGCAACCTAGGGAGAACCTGTCTCAAAAAAAGAAAAAGATAAAATGTCAACAGTGTATTAGCTTAACATTGGTATACATGTTGGGCAGCCACACAAGCATCAAATCTACATATATAGTAGACAGAATAGTAGATTTATAGCCAGAGAGACCTAGGTTGGAACCTCAGGTTGGCCTCTACTCTCTTACTGAGTATGTGATCTTTAGTTAGTGATTCTCCACACCTTAGTTTTGTCATCTGTAAGAGAAAAACAATAATGTCTATGTTACAAAGTTCTTACAAGAATTGAGATGATATTTAAGTGCTTTGTAGTATTTGTTCCTGTGTATAATATAATTTGGGACATACACTATATTGAGCATAAATTCACAGATATTTATATTTTAGAGTCAACATCTTACCTAATAGCTATTGAGAGTTTTTATTCCATCTCTGGTAGGTATACTTGGTGAAAAGGGAGGAGCCTTTGCTGTGCTGTGCCTTCTTTGAGGTCTCATTTCACCATCTCTGTCTAAACTTAAATCTACTTTACGATAGTGGAGATTTGTGAGATTTTGTTTTGTCACTTCATAGAAGTGGATCTCATTTGGGAAATTAAAAAATGTGTTTTTTCTGTCAACACATTTTTGGTGTATTGTTTTTAGCAGCTTCTCCACAATCAACTCATTTAATAAACATCTGTTGCTGTGCTATGTGTCAGCAATTGTGCTAATAAACACTTGTGATAAAAATGAGCACTAGAGCTCATAGGGGAGCTAGACACCCTAACACTTTTGCTATGGTAATATGAGGATATGGGCCATGGTAGAAGGGTCTGTGTAGAGATAAGCTACTCCCCTCACACCAGCCCAAAAGCAGAGAATCAAGGGAGGAGCCAGAGAGGGAGATAATACCCTGCTGGTCATGCCCACAGTGACCTGTGTCTTCTGATCAGAACCCACCTCCTAACAGCCTGTGACCTCTAATGCCCCAGTAATCTAATCACCTTCCACAAGCCCCACCCATTAAGTGCATGAGGCTCTTGGGGTGATCTAGATATAAACCGTAACAGGACTGCTTTGGCTTGCATAAAAATAGGTAAATAAACAATGCAAACAATTTCATTGATTCCTGCTATCATCTATTTTCTTTCTTTTCCTTGCTTTGGGGTTACTGTGCTCATTCTCTAATGTTGAAAATTCGGAGTTTTGATTATGAGCTTTAGTCCTTCTCTTCTAATACAAGCATGCGATGCTGTTATTTTCCCCATCAGCACTGCTTTAACTATATCCCAGAAATTCTGATATGTTAAATTTTTGTTTTCATTCAATTCAAAATACTTTTACATTTCCTTTGAGAATTTGTTTTTGACCCATAGGTCATTTATTTTTGTGGTATTGGTGAGTGAACCTTGCAGCTCAGATATGCTAGCAAGCCCTCTACCATGGAGCTACATCCTAGTCAACCCATAGTTTATTAAAATGTTTTTGTTAATTTTCAAATATGTAAGGATTCTTGGCATATTTTTATGTTACTGATTTCTAGTTTAATTTCATTGTGGTTAAATAACATTCTTTATATGATTTCAATTCTTAAAAATCTTTGTCAAACCCATTAGGATGACTATTGTTTTCAAAAACACAGTAAATAACAAATATAGGTAAGGATGTAGAGAATTTAAAATTTACATGCAGCATACTGATGGGATTGTGAAAACAGGGCAACCACTGTGGAAACAGGAAGAAGGTTGCTCAAAAATTGAAAATAGAACTGCCATGTGATGCATCTAGTCCATTCCTGGGTAATTATCCAAAAGAGTTAAAAACAGTATCTTGAAGAGATATTTATATGCCCATGTTCATAGGAACACTATTCAAGCCAATGATAAAAGCAGTCCAAATGTGTATTGATAGATGGTGAAGCAAAATGTGGAATATACCTATACTGAAATATTATTCAGCCTTAAAAAGGAAGAATATGCTACAACATGTATGAATCTTGAAGAAATGATACTGTGACATAAGCCAGTCAAAGACTTTGTGATTCTATTTATATGAGTTACTTAGAGTAGTTTAAATTCATAGAAACATAAGGTAGAATAGCGATTACCAGGGGCTAGGGGAGAAAGAAAATTGTAATTGTTGTTTAATGAGTATAGTGTTTCAGATTTTCAAGTTCTAGAAATATATTTTGCAAAAATATTAATGTATGTAATGCTACTGGTATGCATATTTTTAAATGGCTAAGGCAGTAGATTTTATATTATGTGGGTTTTTAAAGCACGATTTAAAAAAATCTTTTTGAGGTTTGTTTTATCGATAAGATATGGTGCAACTTTGTAAGTTCATCTTTTTTACAGGGTGGAGTGGTCTATAAATATCAATTAGATAAAATTGGTTAGTAGTGTTGTATAGTTCCATAGCCTTATTGATTTTCTACCTACTTGTTTTATTGATTTCTGAGAGATGAGTGTTAAAATCTCTATGTATTATTGTCTGTTTCCTTTCTTGTTCTTTTCAGGTTTATTTTTCTGAAAATCTCTTGTTAGCAGCACACGTAATCAGTACTGTAAGGGGAATCGATCCCTTTTATCATTATGCAGTTTTCCCTATTTAATCCTGTTAATATTCCTTATTCTGAAATCTACCTTGTCTTTCATTAATATAGTCACTTCAGGGTTATTTGGATTAGAGTTGTATGGTATGACATTTTCCCTCCTTTAACTCAGATGTCTTTATATTTAAAGTTGTTTTCTTTTAGGAACTATGTAAATTTTTAAAAACTAGCTTGAAAATTTCTATTTTTAGAGAATTTATATTCAGTGTAATTATTCATATGGTTGGACTTCGTTCAGCTATTTCGTTATCTTTTTTTTTTTTTTTTTTTTTTTGGTGGGTACCGGGGGGTCGACCTCAGGACCTCGCGCGCCAGCAGGCGCCCGTGCTGCTGAGCGATATCACCGGCCCCTTTTTCGTATGTGGGATCCAGGAGTCGAACTCGGGCCCTCGCGCTTGCCGGGCAGGCGCTTAAGCCGCTGAGCCATCTCACCGGCCCTCGTTATCTTTTTTTCTGACTGTCTCCTTTAGTGTTTGTTACTCTGCTTCCTGTTTCTTGTTTTCTTTTCTAATATTAGACAATTTTAGGAGTCCATTTTAACTTAACTATTGGTGGTTTTGTTTTATATCATATTTGTGCTTTGGTACCTACATTATAGAGTAGGGTGAACATACCCCACATTGCACAGTGTCGTTTGAGTTAATATAAGGGGTGATCAAAGGATATGGAGAATGTTTAAATTAAAAAAAAATGATTGCAGTAAAAGACAGAATGCCAGGAATGATGCGATAAGTATGTTTGCAGTGACGGAGAGTATTTTGTGGGAGACAAATGGCAATGTGTCTTTTACTGTAATAAAAATTTCTAATTTAAACATTCACTATTTTTTATGATCACTCACACTGATCAAATGTTTACAGCAATTTCTGTGAAATAAAAACATTATGGAGTGTTCTCATCCACTTTAATTACAGGATCTAGCACAGTGTGACTTGTGGCTCCACAAATTCAAATGACCCTTAAAAGGTAAATGTTTTGAACCAATTCAGGCACCAAGGCAGCCTCAACTGTGCAACTAAAGACACAAAAAGGCTTTCCAGAACTGCTTCACAAGAGTAGCAAAAAGAATGGGATAAGTGTGTTCAAAGTTATGGGCCGAATTTAAGGGAGACTAATGGCAATGTGTCTTTTACTTTAATAAATTGTTTAAAATTTAAATGTTGGGGCCGGGGATATAGCTCTGTGGCACAAGCACCTGCCTGGCAAGCACAAGGTCCTGAGTTCAATTCCTGGCACCAAAAAAAAAAAAAAAAAAAAAAAAAAAAGTTCACTGTATTTTTAAACACTCCTAATATTTATTTAGCCCTTTAAATATGTTTTCCTGCTTTCTTCTGATCTCCATATTTCTTACAAGAATTCCCAAAGCTGGACAAAGTGGCATATTTCTATAATCTGAGCACTGAGGAGCATGAGACATTATGATCAGTTCAATGCCAGTTTGAACTACCTAGTGAGACCCTATCTCAAAAAACAAGAGAAATGAAAAGCAAAAGAAAGTAATAAGAAGCCCCACAGTTAGTTGATTGTAAGCTGGGCATGGTGGCGTATGCCTGTTATCCCAGCACTTGGGAGGCTGAGGCAGGAGGACTGTCATGAGTTCAAGACCAGCCTGGGCTACATACAAGTTTAAAAAACCTTTGGTTTTGAGCACTTTGGTTATCACATGTCTGTCCACAGTTTTCTTTGTGTTTCTTATGCTTGCGGGTCTCATGTCTTTCATCTCATTTTGTTACAGCAATTTTAGATTTATTGTGGCACTCTGGAGAAGTGGAGGGGAAACAAGCTTTATTAAGCTGGCTGGCCCAGTGGAGTTAAGCAGTCTAGATTCTGAGCCCCAGGCATGGGGTTTGTGGGCCTTATCTAGGGCCTTTAGTGGGAAAGGGGAAGCAAGCTAAGGTATAGAACCAGAACTTGCGGTTTATTACATCTGGGCAGCCATGGCCAGCCATGGAGTGATATAACAGGATGTGCTGAAGCTATTTGCTTATCACAGAAGGAGGCAGCTGCAGCTGGCATGGGAAAAGAAAGGGGGGGTGTAGTAAGGTACAGCAGCTGTTGTAACCTTGTGGCCAAGAGTTAGAACAAAGTAGGAAGAAAACATCATCTGATGGGCGGGGCTCAGCGGTGCGCCCTCGGAGTGAGGAGGGGGTCCTTGTGGTGGTCTATTTTTCAATATTTTCTTATGTTGTTACTAAATAGTTTCTACTAATCTATCTTAAAATTCACTGACTTTTCTCTGTCATCGCCATTTCCATTTTACTATTAAGCCCATCCAGTGGTTTTCAAAAATTTTACACCATACATTATTAAATTCTAAAATTCATGTTTGGTTCCTTGTCTGTTGAAACCATGTTCTTCCATTAATTTAAAATATGTTTAGTTTTAGGGGGCCAGGGGTATAGCTCAGCGGCACAGTGCCTGCATGACAAGTACAAGGTCCTGAGTTTGATTCCTGGTACATACATACACACACACACACACACAAATACACACACACACACACATGCAAAACCCAAAAATAAAGTATGTTTAGTTTTATCATACTGTATGTAGCATAATTATAATACCTGAGTATTAGTTTTTCAATTCTGTATAACAAATTGCACATGCTCAGCAATTTAAAACAATACATATTTATTGTCTCCCAGTTTCCATGGGTCTGGAGTCTGGGCATGGCCTAGCTGCATTATCACCTGAAGCTCAGAGTCTTCTTCCAACCATACATGATTGCTGACAGAATTTAGCTCCTCAGCTACAGAAGCTGCCTGTAGTCCTTGCCATGTGGCCTCTCCGCTGGCATTTTAGATCATAGCAGCTTGCTTGTTGAAGGTCAGCAAAAGATGTCTCTGCTTAAACAGTCTTTTTTTGGTAAGGTCTTATTTTTAAATAATTCACAATATTTCTATTGTAGTAATTTTTGAAATTGACAGATAAAATTATATGTATTTATCACATACAACATAATGTTTTAGAGAGTCTTTTGTAACATAATCACTGGAATGACAGACATCCTATTACTTTTGCCACATAATGTAACCTAATTAACAGATTAAAATCCCATTATTTATGCCATAGTCTATTGGTTAAAATCAAGTCAGGTCCTGCCTGAACTCCAGGGGAGATAATACACAAAGCTGTTGGTACCAGAAGGCAAGAAATCATTGGTAAGTTAATTTATGGTCTGTTTGCCACAAGCTGCTTTCAAGTGTTTGTCTGATAATTCCAAAATTTGAACGTATAGGGTGTTGAATTTGCTGATTGGCTTTTCTTTGGAGAATTGGTTACATCTTTCTGGTTCTTTATATGTTCGGTAATTTTGGGCATTGTAAATGTTACCTTATATAAACTATGAGTCATAATTCTCTACAGAATTTTTTTGGAAGTCTATCAATGATAGATTCAGACCACAAGCTCTGTCTTGCTTTATGTGGTTATGGTTTCTCCTTTCAGTTCAGTTTTCCAAGATGTTATTTTGCTGTTTTATTTATATTCGTTGCATATGTCATTCAGGTGTTTCAGTGTTGGATGACAGTATAAATCTTAGTTCATTTCTCCAAATTTTTTGTGTGATCCTTTGCATCTGTCTTGAACATAAACAGCTTAGGTCTGAATATAGGAGTTGTGTGGATTCATACACAGAATTAGGGTATCACATCGTCTAGCTGTCTCATAAATCATAAGTCCAAGTCTTAGCCATGAGTGCCCTTGCCTCATTCCTCTGGCTGGACAGACAGGTTGACCCTTGGAATTTTAGTTGCTTTACACATCCTTTATTCCCAAACAATTCTAAACTAAGAGCTTAATGTGTGGGCAAAGCTGCTGGAGAAGATATAAAGCAATACAAGACAAAACAAAATGAAATCACCCACATATTCTTTGGCTCATAGAGATCACTTTTTAAAATTATTTTGGCCAGTGATACAGGCTTTCTATGAGAATTTCCACCAATCATGGCAATCATGCCACTGTTCTTCCATGTAGCTCTGCCCCTGGGATCCACCCTCAGGGAAAATGTGGAAGAGAATGAAAATACAGGACACCCACCTAGATACAAGACCCTTCTAAGTGTGTGTGTGTGTGTGTGTGTGTGTGTGTGTGTGCGTGCGTGCGCGCTTGGAGGTGGTGGTGGGTGGTACTGAGGATAGAATGAATTGAGGGATGTTGCACTGAGCTACATCCCCAGACCTTTTAATTTTATTTCCCTATGTTATGGTTTGTGTCTGGATGTCACTGCAAAGCCCCATGCAGTCATGGGGGGCAGGCTTCTAGAGTTTGCAATTGATTTATTGTCTAGTTCTGGGATTATGGGTGTGAGTGCTACACTGAACCTGGGGTAGGTAGCCTACATACAATATAAGGGACAGAAACAGTCTTCTCCCACGCTCCTCCTCCCTTTTTGCTCTTGTTGCTTTTGCTGTCTTCCGCTGCCATGAACTGTTGCCCTCTGCCGTGCCACCCTGCCTTGGAGCCAGCTGATTATGTACTGAAACCTCCACAAGCTGTGAGCTAAATAAACCTTTCCTTTGTTAATTTTGGGCATCAGGTATTTTGTGTCAGCAATGAAAGAAAAGTAACCAAGACACCCTATATTGTTTTTCTACTCATGATTTCCTTGATCTCTGTCCAATTCTTTATTATTTCCTTTCTTTTGCTTGTTTTGGATTTAGTTTGTACATTTTGTTATGTCAAGATAGAGGTGTATTGATTTGAGATTCCTCTTTTTTAATGTAGACATTTACAAATATAAAATTTCCTCTAAGCACTATTTTAGCTACATCCCATAATTTTTGATATGTCATCATTTGTATGTGCCCATTGTGATTTATTCATCAATCCAGTAGTTATTTAAGGACATGCTCTTTAATTTCCACAGTTCTGAATTTTCCAAATTTACTTCCATTTTCAGTTGTTAATTTCATTCCTTCGTGGTTACAGTATGTACTTTGTGTGGTTTCTGTCCCTTTAAATTTATTGAGGCTTATTTCGTGGTATAGATGGTGGTCTAACATGGAGAATATTCAATGTGCACTTGAGAAGAATATATATTTTGTTGTTCTGGTGTGAAATGCTATATTGATGTCTGTTAGGTCTGTGTCATTTATAGTTTTATTCAAGTGTTTAGTCTTCTGCCTATTTGTTCTATTTATTATTGAAAATGAATAAATTTCCAGCTATTGCTCTTGAAATGTGTATTTCTTCTTGTAATTCTATAGATTTTTCTTCATATATGTTATAGTCTATTGTACCTTCACACTTTATAATTGGTATATCTCCCTGATGGACTGACCCTTTTATTATTATATAATGTCCGCCTTAATCTTAGTAAAAAAATTTTTTGGGGGTACCAGGAATCGAACTCAGGACCTTGCGCTTGCCAGAAAGGTGCTTGTGCCACTGAGCTATATCCCTGGCACAATTTTTTTGTTTTAAAGTCTGTACTGTTTGACATTAATGATGTCACTCAAACTTTGTTATGGTTGCTAAAGTCTATATATCTTTTTTCCATTCTTTTACTTTCAACTAATTTGTATCTTTGAATCTAAAGTTGGTGTCATACAGACTGCATATATAGTCAAATTTTATTTTTAAAATTTTATTTATTTATTTATTTGGTGGGTACCAGGGGGTCGACCTCAGGACCTCGCACGCCAGCAGGCACCCGTGCTGCTGAGCGATATCACCGGCCCCTTTTTTCGTATGTGGGATCCAGGAGTCAAACTCGGGCCCTCGCGCTTGCCAGGCAGGCGCTTACGCCGCTGAGCCATCTCACCGGCCCATATTTTTGGTTTTTTTGAGACAGGGTCTCACTAGGTTGTTCAGGCTGGCCTCAAACTCACAGCGATCCTCCTGTCTCAGCACCTGGGATTGCAATAGTGCGCTATCATATCTGGCTAGCTGAATTTTGTTTGTTTATTTATTTATTTATTTTCATATGTGGGTACTGGGAGTCGAACCCAGGACCTCGTGCTTGCCAGGCAGGCGCTTATGCCGCTGAACTATATCACTGGCCCTGAATTTTATTTTTAAATATAGTCTGGCAATCTTCTTTTGGATTATTTAATCCAACCATATTTACTGTTACTGATATAGTTGGACTTACATCAGTTACTTTATATTTGGTTTCTTATATGCCTTTTCTTGTTTTTATTCCTCTATTCGTTCTTCTGCTTTCTTTCAAACTTTTAAATATTTTCCAGTGTAATGTTTTTATTTCTTGTATAATTTTATTACTATAAACATTTAAGAATCTTTTGTATTTGTTGCTTTAGGGTTTACTACTGTATATACATCTCAATTTGTTATAATTGATTTCACATTTTTACTAGCATAATTTCGGTGTGATGTGGACACTTTACTACCAGATACTTCTATTCCTTCCTCCCCTTTGTGTACTATTATTAAACATATTGCATCTATATATTACAAAAGCAGCAATAAATTATTATATTTATTACCTTATATGACATGTATTTTAATCTTTAATCAAAGATGATAAAGGGGGAGTACATATTCATAGAGGTTATTATGTTAACCATCTATTGCCATTTCTGATTGTTTTCATTTTCTCTTGTCGATCGAAATTACCACTTAGTGTCATTTTTTTTTACCGCACTCAACACAGCTTGTTCTTACCCACTTCTTTGGTGCTATTGTTAAATTTGCGTATCTACATATTATATTCCCAATGATTCAATTAAAAGCATATAATTTCAAACAATTGAATTAGTTCTTCTAAAGTTGAAAGAAAAAAAATATAGTTAACAGTTTTTTATAATTATGTAATTACCCTTACAAGTGCTCTTTGTTAAGATCAAGGTTTCATGAAAAGTGACTTTGTTTCAACTTGAAGAATTTCCTTTAGTATTTCATATAAGTGAGATTTGCAAGAAATTTGTTCTTATCTTTATCCATGAATGTCTATTTTACCTTTATTTTTTATCTTAAAGATTGCTTTTCTGGAGAGAGGATTCTTCATTGATGGCTTTTTCTTGTTTTTTGTTGGTCCGTTTTCCTTTCTTTACTTTGAAAATATCACCTTTACTGCCTTTTGGCCTCTGTTGTCTCTGATAGGAAGTCAGTTGTTAATCTTATTTGGTTCCATTGTATGTGAAGAGTTGTTTTTCTCTTGCTGCTTTCAAGTTTTTTTTTTTTTTGGAAACAGGGTCTGGCTATGTAGTCCATGCTGGCCTTGAATTCACCATGTACCATAGGGTAGCCTCAAACTCACAGTGATCCTCCTGCCTCAGCCTCCCAAATGCTGGGATTATAGGCATGTGCCACCCCACCCAGCCTTACTTTCAAGATTTGAATTAATTTAGCATTTTATTAGGCTGTGTCTATGTGTGGATCTCATTGCTTTTTTCTTGTTTGGAGTTTGTTTAGTTCTAGTGTATGTGGGTTAATGGTGTTCAACAAATTTAAGAAGTTTCTACCCTTTTTTTCTTCTAATCTTTTTTTCCTTCCTTCTCTTTCCCTGTGTTACTCCATTATTTGCATGTTGATGTATTTATTGCAGACTTGCATTTCTCTGAGGTTTTGTCAATTTCTCTTCATTCTTTTTTCCTCTGTTCTTGTAATTGCATAATCTGCTGATCTTTCAAGTTGCTAATTTTTTTGTCAAAATTTTTTCTCTCTGCCTGTGTATATAAATTATATGATAATTAACAATTCCACATTATATCTATTGAGATCACGTATTTGTTGAACAGTTGTCATCATGACTTCCTTTTCTTCAACCATGGTTTCTTTTATGTGTTTGAACATATTTATGTTATATTTGAAGACTTATATATATATATATATATATATATATATATATATTTTTTTTTTTTTTTGTGGGTACCGGGGGGTCGACCTCAGGACCTCGCATGCCAGCAGGCGCCCGTGCCGCTGAGCGATATCACCGGCCCTTTTTTCGTATGTGGGTTCCGGGAGTCGAACTCGGGCCGTCGCGCTTGCCAGGCAGGCGCTTATGTCGCTGAGCTATCTCACCGGCCCCTCTTAACATATTTTTAAAGAGTTGTTTATGAGTAACACTTCTTTGCTGTTTATGAGTCACAATTCTTTGCATTTCTTATAATTTTTTATTACAATTTTTTTTTTGTGGGTTTCGGGGGTCGAACTGAGGACCTCGCACTTGCCAGGCAGGCGCTTATACCACTGAGCTATCTCACCGGCCCCCTTTATTCGAATTTTTAATTTAGGTCATATAGCAATATGGATACTGATTACCACTATCAGCAATCCCTCCCCTAGTTCAGGACTTGTTGTTATCATTATTTGTTGATAATTTATTTAGTGACTTGAAGTATTAGTTAAGTGAAGTCCATTTCCTCAAAGATGTGTCCTCAGAAGTCCCAAGGTTTGGCTTGTGCATGGTCACCTTGGTATGGTAGTGGTTTTGTGGGGCTCTATTGATTGTCTCTTTCTCTGATCTTTCTGTTGTGTGTTTTAGTGGTATATACAGTCAGCTGTTAGCCACCTTTAGTTGCTCACTGGTTTTTTTTATTATTTTTGACAGTGTCCTGGGGCATAAATTGCTCTAACTGATGCAATTACTTTGAAGCCCTTTAGTTTAGGTAGTACTCCCCAACTGGGTTTGAACCCACGGTCTTATACATGCTAGGCAAGCACTCTTACCAATGAGCTATACCCCAGCCCCCAACTCCCTTTGAAATTTTACTTTGAGACATAGTCCTCAAAGCTGGGAGCCTCTTGCCTCAGCCTTGCAAGTAGGTGGGATTACAGGAATGTGTCACTGTGCTTGACTTGTGCAAGTAGTGTTGAGAACAGTATTTGGTGTTTATTCTGACCCCGGAAGACCTCTTCCTAGATACTTCTCTTTCTGGTTCTCTCTTAAGCATCTAGCACATGTATTGTTTAGCAACCAACAGCTTGTTGCTCTCATGGAGCGACCTGCCATTTCTTCTACCTTTGTTTTTTAGTCAAAAAAATTTATAGTGTATCTTCCATGTGCCAAGTATATGGGCTCTCAAAGAATAAAGATAAATTAGATCTTCTATTCTCTCAAGATTGTAGATCTACTCTCCTACTCCAGCGGACTCTGAAAGAAAAGAGAATTCTAGGTTTCTGCTCACTTCCTACCACTTTCTTCCATTAAATACTGGAACTGTGATAAGAAAGGTAAAGCCAGGATGCTTGTCTCCAGCAGTACTTAGAGAAATATTCTCTTAACTTTATGGGCTCAAATTTCTGGAGCAAAGCCTCAGAATCAGAGTCATGAGCAGTGAAGAAAGAAAAATGTCACTGTCACCTTAGTAGTTCCTTGCCTCATAGTTTTCAGTCCCTTTTCAAGCATATTCATTTACCTGGGATGCAACCAGCATTGCAAAAATAGAAGTTTTAAAGTTAGAGTGTTTTCTTTTGGAGATAAGCAATTTCTCTGAACTTTCTATTGTTGAGCACATAACCAACACTCTCTCCTCTCTATAGATCCCCAAAAGTGATAGAGTATATAGATGTGGGCTCCAGGCCAGAGCCCAGTTTTCTTTCCACAAGAAAGAGGAGGATGAGTTGATAAAGATGGCTCCAAATGATTAAGCAAGTGTGGAGATCTGTGGTACCTCTCATGTTTTCCCTCCCCTCTGTTCTTTTTTTCAAAGAACCTTACCTATGTGTACATGGGAGATGGTGATTTGAGGCAAATGGGCCCCTGTATCTCTTTGGAGATATTCTATTTTTTTTTTTAATGTGCATTCTGGGAGTCGAACTCAGGACCTTGCACTTGCCAGGCAGGCACTTATGCCGTTGAGCTATCCCACCGGCCCCTTGGAGCTATTGTTAAATAAATGTTTTTCCTTTTTACCAAAATATATGGCCTTGTTTGATTTTGTCAGCAGGAAGCAAATAAACCTAAGTGTATGAATCTTAAGTAGTCAGTGACAGAATGATTTTTCAAAATCACATTCTCCTTCCCCACGTTTCATCTGTTCTAGGTCAGTGTACAGGGCAATATTCCTGCAGTTGTGTCCTACTGATATAGAGCATATGATATGGGGATAATTTATGGACCTCCAAATAATATGAGGGAAATATTATAACACCCAGCCTGCTATGATGTCTAAACCACTGAGTTTTTGTTCTCTGAAATCGAGCAATGAATTTTAGAACAATGGAGGTTAATAAGAGTAGGAAGAATTTATTGAGAGAAAGTTTCAAGAGAGACAGAAGGGGGCCCAGAAAGTGGGTTGCCCACATGCTTCGCTTCTCAAAGGTGTTTTATTGAGCAAAGCCATGAGGTGAGGTGGGTTCAAGGTGGGACAAAACTATAGTCAAGTAATGTGATTACAAGTATAGTCTCTTAGGTAATATTGATGTAATGGGAAATCAGAAGGTGGGTGTGAGGTAGGAGATAACTATGGTCAAGCAATAAGGTTACAACAAGTATAGTCACTTAGGTGATATTGATTAAATGGGGATCAAATGGGGAAGCCAGCCATTAGCAAGCATGCTTGTAAAGAACAAGGATTTTCTGGGAAGGAAGAGGCTAGGGAGGCTTTGGTCCCCCACCCAAGGTGATTGATGCCTATTTAGAATATCAATCACTGCTGTTCATCCCTGGGGGGATGTACGTGGGTGTAGTCTGTCCTCTTTTTCTTGAATCTTGGCCTTTAGTGAATGTGCCTCGGTCCACTATTGTCTTCTGTGCTGAGGGCCCAGCCCTGTCTAACTGCCTGTAATATGTATAACTAACTTAGCTGTCTACAATACTACTTGAGACTTACTGATATAATTTCCATTTTTATTTTATTGTTTGTGGTGCTAGGGATTGAACCCAGAGTCTTTCACATAGTAGGCAAGTGCTCTACTTCAAGCTACATCCCCAGCTCACATGCCCTTTTCCAATTATAAATATTAGCATATATTAGTTGTACAAATTAACATGCTTGTGTATTTCATATTTGCATATAATGTAATTTGATTGTTTCCACCCTCCCTACTATCTCTTAACTCCCTCCTTCTCCCTTTCCCTCCATCTCCTGCTTGTTCCCTAATAGACCTCCTTCTACTATTGACCCACCCTTCTCTAGATTATACCTGGAAGCCTGGAGATGAGGAAGTTAAACAGATAGGGCACAAGACTTGAATAGTTAACCAGAAGAAAACTAAAAGTTGTGGTGAGTAAACATACCAGAGGCTCTGAATAATTAATGTTAACAAACTATCAGGGCCTATTGGAATGTAAGGGACAAAGAACAGATTCCTAAACAAATGGTAAAAGCCCTGAGGGAAGTGAAATACAAATGAAACAGCTTGCTTTGGGGATGTCAAAGGCCTAACTGCAACCAGGAATATCCCTTCCTTCTTTCACTTTTACCGGTAAGAAAATTTGTATAAAAGCCCTTAAGCTTGAGCTTCCACAGTGTTCACCATATGGAACCCCTGCCCTGAAAAGCAGAGAGCTTTTATTTTTATTATTTCTAATAAACATGTACCTACCCATTCCCTACCACTTGCTGCTTTCTGTTTTGTGGATTTCAAGCTTCCTTGCCCCAAAACAAGGACCCAGATCATAGTACAGGAGGGAGCTGATTACAATATGAGAGGAAAAAGATGTGGTACTTGTTTTTCTGAGAGCAGCTTATTTCGCTTAACATGATCATCTTCAGTTCCATCCAGTTTTCTTCAGATGACATGATTTTGTTCTTTATGGCTGAATAATACTCCATTGTGTGTATGTATATATATTACATTTTCTTTATTCGTTCTTCCATTGATGGGCACCTAGACTAAGTCTATAACTTGGCAGCATTATTCCATGATAAACATGGTTGTGCAGATATCACCCCCTTCTTAAGTACTCACCCCCAAAATCTCTATCATTTTCCTCAGCACTGCAGGGCTTAAATTTTCTCATACTTTCTTCTCAGTGAAGTCAGTTCCCTTTGGAACAATTATGGGGTAGCCCGTTCTGATGGCCTTTCTGTTCCCCTGGGGAAAACATCTGCATCATTCCTCCCTAGATACTCTTAAGCTTGGGGGTGGAGCTTCTGGACTTTTTAGTTTTCCTTTTTCTGGTTTACAGCCTTGTCTTTTGAATGAACTCAGGTAAGGGTATGTGAGAGCCTATAATCTCGGTCAGTTCTGCCTTAGGCAGCTTCTGACCTACAAGTGATAGCCAGGCAGAGGAAAGGGGGTCTCAGACCTCTTACACACAGCTACCTGGATTAGAGCTTCTGAAACAAGGTTGGGGATAGGTGAGAAATGTTGGCATTCTGCCCTGTACCGTAATCCTAGGCTGGAAACTGGAGGGATAGGGAGCTCTGTGATCTTGGCTTTACTTTATCTTAGAGTTTCTGTTACACTAAGTCTGCAAAACGGGAGTGGGGCACAAGGGACAAATAGTGTCTTAAATGCTACAGATTGAAATTGCGGTTAACAAAGTTTAGTAGACATTTCTGAAAGAAAGGTTTTTTCATTTGCTGTATCCCCCAGGACAATTTCCTGAGACTTTTAATGATCTTTGCATTTTAATAATTTTCACCAGCTTTGGTTATTTAACTGTATTGAGAGTTAGCCCAACACCTATCCTAGAAGTCATTCCTTCTACTTTTTTCTGATTATTGTTTCCTCCAGCTTTCAGTAGTTCGCTCTCATGCATTTGCAGATTAAGGATAATCAGCCCAAACCCCACCAGGAGAGCTCTGCAGATCTGTGGTGATCCTGCTCTCTCCACGGCTTCCTTGCCTCCTATACTCTCTTTCACAATTTTAAGCCATATTTGGCCTAACTGAACTTCAGTCTTTGACTTAGTGAAGCCATCAGACTCTGTTTATGTTACTTCTCCTTGCCCTATTGCTGGAAATTTCCTCCATAGTATAAAGTTAAGGCACTAATTAAGCCTTTGTTTGTTTCTGTTTTCTTGGAGATTACAGTCTTCGGCTAATTATTGTATAATATTTGAAAGAAATGTTTTCCCCCTGGCTTTCTAGTTGTTTAAGGGAAGAGGAAAAATCTGGTCCTTTTTACTATATCTTGGCTAGAAGTGAGATTTCCAGTGTTCTCCTTTTACTTTTCCTGATAAGAGCTGAGACTGTAGATTTGAATTCTAGATCTCCAGTGGCTAAAGCAAATCATCTCACATTTCTGTTTCTCATAATTCTCCTCTACAAAGTACAGATTATAAGCATACTTCTGTTATGATTTATATGTAGATGTCCTCCCAAAGCCTGACTTGCAGAGATGGGGCTTTTGGGAGGTGATTCCACCATGGGTGTGTGATACTTATCACTGGATTAGTTCACTGATGGGTTATAGCTGGGTATGATGTTCGGAGGTGGAGCCTACTGGGAAAATATGGTTCACTGTGGGCATGGCCTGGAGGGGTATGTATCCCTCCTTGTCCCTTGATCCTTTTGTGCTTCCTACTTGACTTTCGGGGAACTGTTTCTCTAGTGCCCTGTCATGGAACCAACCAGCCAACAGTGGACTGAAACCTTTACATACTGTGAGCCAAAATAAACCTCTCCTCCTTTATCTTTTGGCTATCAGGCATTTTTGTCCTAGCAATGAGAAAGTGACTAAGACAACTTCCCTTCTAGTATTGTTGGGAGAATTGAATTAATGTTTGTTAAGTGTTTATAATAGGATATGACTGACAGGAAACTTAAATAAATTTTTCCCACTACTACCACCATGAATACTGACACCGGTATTAACACTGCTATTATTATTCTCTTTCCCATATATCATTGAGAAAATTTCTAAGGCATTGATTAATGGGTATGAATATAAAAGGGGACTAGACCATAATATCTAGTAGTCACTGTTAAATATTCAACATTATGTAGCAGTTGAGTTTCGTAGATATGAACTCTAATTTAGTTGTATTAATGTTCAGACTTGAGATAAACTTTTAGATGTGAAGAGATCACCTATATCAATTCACTTTGTACGCGAGTGATGTTGGATTCATGGATCTGATACCTATGGCTAACATTATATAACAAGTCTGTTCTTGACTTCTGTTCATTGCTCTTGGTGTCACAACATGACACCACTTAAATTTTCTATACCTAATAACCCCTCTACCATCATCTAAGTGAAAATTTTGCTTATAATTCTATAAAATCATACGGTCTTAAAATTTGAGGTAAAACCAAAAATAGTGTTGAATGCCTTAATAAAGTCTTAGGGTAGCTCAACCTAGGTAGGTGGATATGTTCAATATTACAGGCATTAGCAGATTATTCATGGCCTGTTTTTATTTTATTTTATTTTGTTTTTATTTATTTATTTACTTTCTGTGGGTACCGGGGGTCGACCTCAGGACCCCACGTGCCAGCAGGTGCCTGTGCTGCTGCGCGATATCACGGGCCCTTTTTTTGTATGTGGGTTCTGGGAGTCGAACTTGGGCCCTCGCGCTTTCCAGGCAGGCGCTTACGCCACTGAGCCATCTCACCGGCCCTTGTTTTTATTTTTATTTTATAAAGTTCTGGAAATAAGGTGGCCAGTTTTGGAAATGTCTTGCATTTCCATCTGGTCTGAATCAATGAACTTAAACTTCATGCTACATGAGATAAAGACATTTTATGAGACACCAGATTTAGAGACTGTTATGTAATGTTCACAGAATCTTTGGAGTTACAGTGAAGAAGAAATCTAAGCTTTAAAGGTAAAGGCCCACCAAGAATGCCTGCCAAAACCAAATGGACATGTCTGGACAAGCCCAATAACAGAACATTCCTTCCTTTGTGTAACCCGTGCTTGTTTAACTGATGGCCTTGCAACATAACCTGAGATGTTCAAACTCCCTTGGCAACCTATGATGTCACCCCACCCTCCAATCATAATGTGCCAAATCTGCTTCTGTACCGCCCACTTGTTCTCTCCATAAAAGTCCTGAAACACCACCGGGCGGGGCTCTGACTCTTTGGGAGGAATTCCATTCGGGCCCACCGGTGTAATAAATTGTTGTCTCCTAGACCTCCTCAGTGCCGTGTCTTCCTCTGTTCAGTCCGTTTTGGCAGAACATTCTCGGTTCCCTGACCTGAAAGACCGTGCTGACCATGTAGTTCACGGGCTGAGGCCTTGTGGCCAAAGTAGGGACCTCTCTAGGCTCTTCGATGGGAAGGTACGCCCTCTAGACCTTCTTGGAGTCCGATTGGAGGCCTGGACAAGAGGCTCCTGCTTGGCACTAATGGCCCTCATCGGACCCAAAAGAGGGGGAAAGGACCCAGTCGGGTCGGGTCATTGGATAAGGTAAGATTCCCGGGAGTGCCCCAGTCAGTCAGTCCTGCTCAGATCCAAGCAGAAAGAGAGCCTGATCACCTCTCATTAGTTAAGGCCTACTGTGAGGGAAGAGGGTTGGAATTTTTAACTTCTGAGTGCCTGCTGAATAATTGTGTGAATGTTTGTAACAGATGATGAAAGCAGTAGACTGTTCCATCTGTGCTCCACAGTGAAGGGCCCCTCTGGACCTCAGAGCTACGTAGCTTGAGAGGGTCAGATTTCTGAGGTTCTGTGGTTGTATCTAAGTGGCTAAAAGGTGACTCAACCTCTGTAATGGGGGTCTGACCTGGTATGGGGATTACAAGTGTGTGCCTATTGCCCAGATGTACCTTCGTTCCCATGAGGGGAACAGCCAGAGCTGATGAGAGTTCAGTTCATTTGAGGAGTACCCACTTTTTGTTGTACCACTGTTCAAGTCTACACCGTATACACTGCAGGGAGATAGAAAAAAAGTCCAGCTAAATTTTCTGAAAGGCTCTGTGAAGCCTACCAAGTCTATACAACATTTGACCCAGAGGTGCCTGAAAATCAACAGATGGTCAATGCTGCTTTTGTTGCACAGTTAGAAGAAAAATCCAAAAAGTTGATGGCTTTGCTTGCATGAATGCCACCCAGTTACTTCAGATTGCCCAAAAGGTTTTTGAAAACTGAGAAAGAGAGGAAAAAAAGGAACAATGACGTGAGAGAGACAGGGCCCAACAAAAGGCCATCCTTTTAGCTACAATACTAGGGAAGCTCGTGCCTGAAGTGTCCCATTGAGGCCAACCCCGCCATGGCAACTGATACAGAGTGGCCCCCAAGCCTCACAACCCAAAACTGGCAGCAGACCTTATGCTCTGGCAGCTGACCAGTGTGATTGCTGCAGGTAATTTGTACACTGGAAAGATAAATCCCCCCTCTGCCTGTGGGACACAAAGAGACCTAATTGTGCAGGACCTTCACAGACTGAGCCTCTCACTCTTGATGAAAACAACGAGTAGGACAGACTGGGCTCTATCAGACTGGGCCCTTGGGAGCCCACAGTCATTACCAAAATCGGGGGGAAACCTATAAATTTCATGGTGGACAGTGGGGCTGAACATTCCATTGTAATGCAGCCTGTTGCTTTTTGACCTCTTGGAAAATCCAGGCAGTCAGTGCTACTGGAGCCCCCACTAAAAAGAAATTCTGCCAGAGCAGGTCCTGTGAGATTGGCAGACAATTCATCAAACACGAATTCCTGTACATGCCTTAGTGCCTTGTACCTCTCCTGGGGCACAACCTCCTTACAAAGCTGGGAGCGACTGTTTCTTTTGCTTCAAACCAGCCAGCCTCACTTACACTTGGCTCCATTGTCCCCAACCTGATATTGACTCTGACTGTACCCCAAGAAGAATAATGGTACCTATGTCAGCCTGAAATGCCTGACAGTCATAACCCTGAAGTTCTGAAAGACTTGTTTCCAGAAGTATGGGCAGAGGACTCACCTCCAGGGGTTGCAGCTATACCTGTTGCTGTTCATACCCTATGTGAAGAGAATCCTGAATTGGCATCCAGCCTCACATCTCTCACCTGAAGGAATTTGAAATCCTGGTAGACTGCCAATCACCTTGGAACACTCCCTACCTCCCAGTCAAAAAGCCAAACAGAGACTAATGGCCTGTGCAGGTCCTCCATGACATCACTCAGCCACCACAACTCTGCAGTTGACAGTCCCCAACCCTTATACTCTCCTGGGTCTGCTTTCCCCTTATGTTGCCTGGTTCACCTATCTGGACTTAAAGGATGCTTTCTTCTGTTTGTGGGTCATACCTGTCAGCCAGCCCATATTCACCTTTGAATGGGAGGACCCAGAGATGGCCGAAAAGGCCAACTTACCGGGACTCATTTACCACAAGGTTTCAAGAACTCCCCCACACTTTTTGGAGAAGCATTGGCTGCAGCCCTGGCCAAATTTCCACATGCAGACTTTAATTGTACTCATACAGTATGTTGATGATATAATCATCAGCAGCCGGCATACTGGACTGCTGGAAGGGAACACAGGCCCTTCTCAAGCACCTGCTCGCTACTGGCTATAAGGTCTCTTGGAAATAGGCTCAAATATGCAAGCAAAAAGTACTTTATTCAGGGTTTAACCTAAAAAAAGGACTCTCTGGGCCCAGAGAGAAAAGAAGTCATTTGCTCCATTCCAAGGTCTAAAAATAGAAGACAGAGAATTACTGGGTGCTGGAGGTTTCTGTTGAATTTGGATACTAGGGTTCACCAAGAAGCTAATCCTCTATATGACATGCTGACAGAAAAAATAATGAAAGAGAACTGTTAAATTGGGCTTTAGAACAGACTAAATCCTTCCAGAGCATAAAAAAGGAACTATCAACAGCCTCAGCACTCGGCATTCCTGATGTGACTAGGCCCTTTATCCTGCTTGTTGATTAATGAAGACATGTAGCGTCGGGGCTCCTGACCCAAAAGATTGGCCTTTGGGAGAGGCCCATAACATGTTTGTTGAAGGGCATAAATTCTGTAGCTAAAGCCTGGCCCCTTGCCTGAAGGTGCTGGCAACAACCATCCTTCTGGTTAAAGAAGCTGACAAACTGACTCTAGGACAAAACCTAATAGTTCAAGTGTCATATGCTGTCCTAGAATTACTCAACAGTCAAGGACATCATTGGCTTTCAAATAGCTGTGTTACTCAATATCAAGGAGTGCTTTATGGAAATCCCTGGCTCACCTTTTAACTGACTAAACCTCTGAACCCGGCTACCTTCTAGCCCACTGACCTTGCCCCTCCCCATGATTGCCTCGCTATGACTGGGTAGCTTTTTGCTACCCAACCAGATCTGCAGATGGAGTTCATGACTGATGCTGAGTACACCCTGTTTATGGATGGAAGTAGCTCAGTCAGGAATGGAAAACATCAGGCCAGCTATGCACTCATCACCATAGAAGAGGTGCTCCTGGCTAGATCTCTTCCCCAAAATTGGTCTGCCCAATGGGTGAGCTATGAGCCTTAATACAAACTCTCAACTGGGTGGAAGGAAAAAAGGCAAACATCTACACTGACTCAAGGTATGCTTCGCTACCAAGGAGTGCAGGCTTACAGCTGAAGGAAGCCAAGTTAAAAACAAGGATGAAATTTCACAACTGCTGACTGCAATTTGGAAACCAAAAAAGGGTTGACTTTATCGATTGCAAAGGACACCAGAAGGTAAAAGATACTGTCACTCTTGGAAATCACAAGGCCAATGAAGCTGCAAAACTGGCAGCTGAGGGCTCCACCTGGAGAACAATGATTTGAGACAAAACTTGGAAGCCCAACATGAGATACTCTCTAAAATTGCCCTCAGTCTCTGCAGTGAGACCCTCCACTACTCCAAGGGAGAAATTAAATGGGCACAACAAGAATCGGCCTACTTGGGCCCAAACAGTGCTTGGACTTTACCAGATGATCGAATAGTCATTCCTCAAAATATGGCCTATGCTTGGGTAAAATGCCCTCACAACATCATACAGGGAGAAAAAACTGCTATGAACCAGCTTTTAAGCCCCTACTATTACATTCCTAAATTAGCCTCAATTTGTGCCTCTGTCAGCCAAAGATGTCAGGTCTGTGCAAAGCCTGAACCTTCATGTGCACCAAAACCCTCACCAGGAATTCATCATGCTGGACTTTCCCCTTTTGAAGATTTACAGATCAGACTTTACAGAGATAAAACCATGCAGAGGCTAAAAATATCTCCTGGTGCTTATCTGTACTTATTCTGGATGGCTGGAGGCATTCCCCAGTAGAACAGAAAAAGCTAGTGAGGTTTGTAGAGCACTGCTGAGAAAAATTACTCCTAGATATGGGCTGCCCCTCACTTTAGGCAGTGTGAATGGGCTTGCATTTGTGGCAGAAATAACCCAAAAACTGAGTCAAGAACTAAAAATCAAATGGAATTTACACACAGCACACAGGCCACAAAATTCTGGGAAAGTTAAAAGAATAAATAGTACTTTAAAGTCAGTATTAACTAAGTATCATCAAGAAACTCAGGCACTATGGATGGATTTTCTTCCCATGGCCCTGCTCAAGGTTCGAAGTTTGCCAGGACGTTCAGGGTATACGCCCTTTTAAGTTTTGTATGGGAGACTTCCTCCCATAATTAGAGTTCTCCAGGGAGACCTACACCAGTCAGGTAATATAACCCTGCAGGAACAACTTACACAGTTAGGAAATACTTTTTCTTAGATACACAAAAATATAGCTGAAAGACCAGCCATACCCACAGATACACCTGTACATACTTAGAGACCTGGGCATATAGTTTGGAGAAGATTGAAAAAAAGAGACTGTACAAACCACCTGGAGGGGCTCCTCTGTAACTATTTTGACCACTCCCACATAAATAAAAGTTTCCGAGATCCAGCCGTGAATCCATCAGTCTCAGATCAAAAATGCTTAACTACCCGCCTGAGTCAATTCCCCTAAAGACAACCCTGAGTAGATGACACACTCAAAGCCCTGCTCCCATCACTCTGGAAGTTGACAGGTCTATGCTTGGCTGAAGCCAGATGGACACTGTACACCAGAATATCTGTCCTGATTGATTCATGGTCTGCTACCCAATTTGGTTTCTAGCCCCTCTTCTCTTACTAATCTCAGTGGTCACCCTAGGGTTCTGGGCTGTGTCCCTAGAGGATTAGAAAGTTCCCCCATAAGGTCACTTCTGTTCTCTTCTATGCTGGTGTATCCATTGGAATGTGTACTGTACCCTAAACTGCTTTTCTTAAATAATAGGGGCTATAACCAGAAGATGGGTACCAGTGCTGATCTGTTTCTGCTACTACTTAGTCTGTTTAACCCCTATGCCTACCAGGCAGGTTCAGGGCACTGGGAGTTCCAAATCCAAATTTATAACACCAACCCCATCGTAATCCTCAACCAGACTAGATGGTATCCCTCCCAGCCTACTGTGTATTTATATTTTGATGCATGTCCCATTCAAACCAACAGCCCAGGTTGGGATTCCTCTTTCATGTCTTCCTTTTTCATGGGGTACAAAGGCTTAAAATGGGAATGAAAATATCAAACCAATAACATATATGTCTGCCTTGAATCGGTCCTGCGATCTAACCCCTCCTGTAAGGATACCCTAGATTGGTCCTGCCCTCGCTGGGACCGCCCCAGCCTTCACTATGGGGGACATTCAAATGCCTCCTTCACCCAACTCTCATCTAACTCAAATTGCCAGCAAGGAACTTGCAACCTGATCAGGTTTACTATTAAGGATTCCACCTACCAGGCGTGGGCAAATGGCCACAGAATGAATGTCCGGGTAGATGGCAGAGGACAAGACCCAGGGACAGGTATAAAAATCAAAAAGGTTTGGATCCCTTCACCCCATATCAAAGCTCCTATACCAAAGCTACTACTGTTCCCTGAGCCTAAAAACCTTACTGGCCCACCCAAACCAGACCTGCTGCATCTACTTAACAATACCCACTGCATTCTCTGGATGGCAAACCCTAAATTAGGCGATGACTGTTGGGTCTGCATCCCCCATACAGCTCTCTCCTATCACACCCTAGGCCTAACTCTAAATGGCTCTAGCCTGAACTCCACTTGCAATTCTGATTGCCTGCTCCACCCCCACCTAACAGAAGTATGGGGAAATGCCACATAGCCCCCTGGGTTCCTCTATAAAGCCAAATGTCTGAGCGGACTGTATAAATGTTCTGACAGAACTCAGGCTCTCTAACGGCCCCTCATGGAACTTTCATTTATTGCCCTGACTGGGTCCATCAGGTATTTTCAAACACAAAAATGGGTCTTTGTGCACTTGTTTACCTCTTGCCTGACCTCTCTGTTTACTCAGGTGAACATAGTCCCACAGTTTCCCACCAAGCCCAAAGGAAGTGGGACCCAGTGATTCTACCAATCTTGGCAGGGATAAACATAGCAGGAAGCTTGCCCGTTGGTGCCACTGCCTTGAGTGTGGGCCAACAGCAGTACTTGCAGTTAGGTACACAATTGATGATAACTTTACAGCAGTACAAGGAGCACTTGACGCACTCCAGAACCAAATTGACTTCTTCACTGCAGTGATCCTCCAAAATCACATATCCCTAGACGACCTCACTGCTCAACAGAGAGGCATTTGCCTGTTTTTAGAAGAAGAATGCTGCTATTATACCAGTAAGTCTGGTATTGTTAGGGAAACTACTCGCCAGTTGCAGGAATGGATAAACCAGCAGGCCTGAGACAGACAGACAGACAGACAGGTTTCTACTGATGGGGCTCCCTGGGAAATTGGGAGCTATGTTTGGGAGCTCTATTGGGACCATTAACTGGTCTCCTCCTTATACTCCTAATAGGACCTTGCCTATTAAATTGGCTCAGCTCATTTATTACAAAACATTAACAGTATCAGCCTTTGGATGACTCTCAGATTAGGTCCCTACTACATGGCCCTAAATGTCAACAACTCTGAAAATGATTTTTCTGACTAACTAAAACGGGGAATTTGAAGAGGAAATTTAAGTTTTAAAGGTAAAGACCCATCAAGAATGCCTGCCAAAACCAAATGGACATGTCTGGACAAGCCCAATAACAGAACATTCCTTCCTTTGTGTAACCCGTGCTTGTTTAACTGATGGCCTTGCAACATAACCTGAGATGTTCAAACTCCCTTGACAACCTATGTCACCCAACTCTCCAATCATAATGTGCCAAATCTGCTTCTGTACCGTCCACTTGCTCTCTCCATAAAAGCCCTGAAACACCACCGGGCGGGGCTCTGACTCTTTGGAAGTGATCCCAGTCGTACCCACCAGTGTAATAAGTTGCTGTCTCCTAGACCTCCTGGGTGCTGTGTCTTCCTGCATTGTTTGTTTTGCCATAACAATAGGAGAAATTTAACTACTTATCTGGACACTGGTGATGTGGCATGAGTAAGGTTGGGCAAAGAAAACAAGTTGATGGCTCATGCTCACCACCTTGCTATGAGCCGTCAAGCTTTCCCTGTAGGATGTTGGTTGTAGGGAAAACAGTGTATTGGTGCTTTCCTGAAATACTCTTCTGGTTGATACAGGATGTATGATATAGGGATGTTATATGGACCTCCAAATAATATAAGGGAAATATCATAACTCCCAATCTTTTAGATATCTGAAATGCCGAGTTCATGTTCTCTAAAATGAAGGAATGAATTCTAGAAACAACAGAGGTTAAGAATAGGAAGAATTTATTGAGAGAAAGATAGCTTCTGTGTAAGAGAGACAGAAAGGGGCCCGGAAAGTGGGTTGCCCACCTGCCTCACTTCTCAAAGGTGTTTTATTGAGCAAAGCCATGAGGTGAGGTGGGTTCAAGGTGGGACAAAACTATAGTCAAGTAATGTGGTTACAAGTATAGTCTCTTAGGTAATATTGATGTAATGGGAAATCAGAAGGTGGGTGTGAGGTAGGAGATAACTATGGTCAAGCAATAAGGTTACAACAAGTATAGTCACTTAGGTGATATTGATTAAATGGGGATCAAATGGGGAAGCCAGCCATTAGCAAGCATGCTTGTAAAGAACAAGGATTTTCTGGGAAGGAAGAGGCTAGGGAGGCTTTGGTCCCCCACCCAAGGTGATTGATGCCTATTTAGAATATCAATCACTGCTGTTCATCCCTGGGGGGATGTACGTGGGTGTAGTCTGTGCTCTTTTTCTTGAAGTCTGGCTTTCAGTGAATTGTCTTCTGAACTGAGGGCCCAGACCTAACAGCTTAGTTATTTAGAAATATTATAATATGGTGATATAACTGCAAGCTAGTATTGAACATTTATGTTCCAGGCATTGTGCTAAACCTTGCATATCTATTATTTCTTTAATCTTCACCAAAACATTCTGAGGTAGGTATTCCAATATTTTAGAGAAGCAAACAGAGGTACAAAAAGATGAATTATCTTGTCCAAAATTACATAGAAACCCAGGGGCAGATTTGGAATTCTCACCCAGGGTTTCTGGCCCTGAAGCCCTGTGTTTTCTAGTAATTAGTACACAGAAACAGTACTGTTATTGGAATTAGTACTGAGCTCTTTCATCATAGTACTGGTATGTAATGCATACATAGCTCTATTGCACAAATGTTTAAAGATATTATTTTGTGTATGTGTGTGGTACTGGCGATGAAACCCAGGGCTTTCACACTGAGCTACATCCCTACCCCTTTCTTTCTTTTATTTTCTTTTATTTGTTTTTTGTTTGTTTGTTTGTTTTGTTTTTTTTTAAGACAGGGTCTTCCTAAATTGTCCAGGCTAGGCTCTAGTTTACAATCCTCCTGTCTCAGCCTACCAGAATGCTGGGATTATAGACATGCACCATCACAGTCAGTGCTTTATAAAAGTACTACAAGTGTATTTCTGTTTTAACAGGGGGATCAAGTAATTAAAGGTTGCATGTTAAATAAGACTTTGGTGAAAGAATGCAAGAAGCTAGAGGAGTACTTTGGGCTAGCCTCCTAGATGGCATCCACCCATTGGCTTTACCACTCAGCAGGTGGTCCTATAGAAAAGAGATGTCTCAGCTAAGTGTGAAGACATGTTCAGAAGAGTTGGTGGGGGTAAGATAGTGCTGCTAGGTGCTTGTATTCTGGTCTCATCATCATAATGGTGCTTTACAGTTGGTGGCAGCATCCCTATTTTAACATAAAGAATGTGAAGTTTGCCTAAGGGCACAGCAATCATCCCCCTCACCCCAGGTTGGCCTATTCCACAGGCCTTCTCTCTCTTTCCCTTCCCTCTCCCTCTCCCAAGTGGGGCATAGGTACTAGCTCCTCTTCTTCTGTCCTTTGATTTCAGGATTATTTTTCAATGCATAGAAAAGAATGAAGATGCATTTCTTCAGCACTTAGGATTTTTTCATTGGAGAACTACATAGGATTCTTTGCATCACAGTTTACCTGGAGTCAGTGAAGGCAGGAATGGGGATCTTTGAGAAGGTTTCACATACAAATTAAAATGACTAGTTCCTATGCTTTTCCTTGGAATTCCATCAACTTGTCATAACACTTATTAATTCATTCTTATCACAAGTTCTGAGAGGTAGCTATATATATTTGATAGATAAAACCTATGGAATGATTCATTAATACATGCCATTTGTCTAGGAGACTCAAGTTTCAAAAATAAAGTCCTTTTGGGAAAAAAAAAAGAATAAAAAAACCTCTCGGTAAAAAGGCAGTTCTTGTAGTTAATGTTGTTTGGGATTGGTGGTCTTGACAGCTAATGATTGTGCTTCTTGGTTTTCAGTAACTAAACTTTAATCATAGCTATCAGAAAGGACAAAACAAATAAATGGCTTTGAGCTCAAATCTTTTTACTTTGGCTGGCCTTTGCTCTGTAGCATCAAAGCAGTCTTTTCTTTGCTCATTAAGAAAGAATAGACCACACAAATGAAATACCAAAAGCTTCACTAATGGAGGGGACTTACCAGTGTTGTAAAGTATGGAGTGGCCCAGAAATACTAAGTCATAAAAACTAAAAGTCAAGATCCTCCACTCCCCTCCTCTTTCTTTCCTTTTTCCTTTCTTTATTGTTTTCCCTCCTTCCACTTCCCCTACTCCCTCTCTCTCTGTATCCCTTATTTTCTCTCATTCTCTTCTTCTCATTCTTGTTTCTTTTTTTCTATCTTTTTCTTGTTCTTTCTGCATTCTTTGCATTGTAGCTACCTTTATGTGAACACTAAGCAATAGTCATGCTTGCTCCAGGTTACCATGGAAATGTTGGAAGTAGGCCTTTTAAAGAAACTGGCCTGCTCTATTGGTGAAATCACTTCCAGATCTTCTAAGGATGATAATTTAGGGACAGTTTCTACAAATAATTTAGGGCTCAGAACTCTGAAGTCTATGTCCTCTCCCAACCCCAACTTCTGTTCTACTTAATTGTTTTCTTATGCCGTATCTTCTTAGAGACTTGGTTGTGATTTTATTAAGAGAATAGGTGGGTTTCTTCAGACTTTTATTATTCTTTCACTCCCCCCAACAGAACAATGATTTCCATTATGCTCATTTTTAGAGGAGAAGACAAAGTTACAAATTGAAAATTTGCGCATATAAAATCTGGCTTCGAGTGGAAACTGAAATGTTTCGGAGTGCATAAAGAGAAGTCTTCACTTCTGCAAAAGCGTGCAGATAGGAAAATATACAGGTGTTCTCTGATGAAAGGTGCCTCTTCCACAAGCCCCAGCACCAGAATAAAAACATATATTGAAAGGTACAAACTGCTGAATGGTGGGAAGGGAACTGGGCCATATTGTACTGGCCTCTAGGAATGGAACAAAGGAAACACCTGGTACTGCTGTAGCCCAGTGGGAAGGATTCAATGCCCAGGACAGAACTGAGAGCGGCAATGTCAGGAAAGCCCAGGCTTCAGTAGGTGACCAAACACTGTAGTAGAGACTACTTCCTTGTACTAGGATGAATAGCTGCTTTCTTCCTCCTGCAAATAGACTCTAAGGTATCATCATTGGAGATATAGTTATGAAAAAACGTAATCCTTGCCCTCCCAGAGTTTGCAGTCCTACTTGGTGAAGCAGGAAACAAATGCCAAAATAGCTTTAAAAATATCCAGAAGTAATAAATATAAAGAAGGAAATGAATAGGGTAGTAAGATAAAAGTAATAGGGATAGAAAGGATACTTAGAATCATTAGAAGTCATCTTTGAGAAGATGACATTTAAATTGAGATTTAGAGCTGGGCCTGGCACAACACACCTGTAATCCCAACATTCTGGGAGGCTGAGGCAGGAGGATCACAAGTTCGATCCCATCCTGGGCAACTTAGTAAGACTTTGTCTCAAAAAAAGTAAAATAAAAAACAGCTGAGACTTACAGAGTAGGATCTATCCACACAAGGAGAGAAACACTTTCTGCCAAAAAAAAAAAAAAAAAGATAAATTCAAAACCTTTGAGACCAGCAAGAGTTTGACTTTCCTTAAGAACTAGGAGTAAGTATGGGTTGTATGAGACATTTGTAGAGGCCAGATCATGCAGAATAGGATTTATAGGCTGTGGTAAGGAATTCGGATTTTATTCTCAATATAATGGAAGCCATTAGAGGATTTTAAACAGGATCGCAGTAGATCAGATTCTCCTTTAACATGATTAATGCCTGCAGAGTGTGCAATGGATGGAAGGAGGTCAAGAGTGCAGGAAGACAGAAGAGTTAGGAGGCCAACCATTTTATTCAATGATTAGATTATGCCTTGGATTCAAATGGTAGCAAAGGAAATGGAGAAAAGTGAAAGGATTTGTGATATAATTTGAAGATAGAGTTAAGAGCTTGCCAATGTGTTGAATGTGGGGTAGAAGAAAGGAAAGAATTAAGATTATCTTCCCTTTCTATCTTTAGTAACTGAGTAGTTTAAAATGTAACTCCAAATGGATTAGCAGGAAAGACAGTGATTTGGAAAGGAAGCCCCTGTCAGAGTGGCAGAATCCTGGAATTGACAGGCAATTCGGCAGCTGTCCCATTGGCAAGGGAGGCAAGTGCAGGTGGAGATAAGTAGCCCCTCAGAAGATACTGCAGCCACTTAGCTCACTTGTGTAGCTGGGCCAGCAGTTAGCAGATGTGTAAGAAATCCTGTGAAGATCAGGAGAGAATGGAAAAACCTGGAGTTCCAGGAATGGGTTGGGGGAAGGTTAGATGTTCTTGTTGCCTTCACTGTGATCTAGATTATTTCAGTTTTTCCCTGGGGCTCATGGAATCCAGAGAAGCACCTGTTAAATCTGTACTAGAAAAGTCTTTGGAAATAAAAGCCAAAATGTTATTTGCAGTGTATAGTTCCTGCCCACGCCTCAGAGGTAAGCAAAATCTTATTTCTAAAGACTATGCTAAAAAGTTCTGTCATATGATATTATGTATGTACCTTGTAAATAAAGCGAAGATATGTGCTGCTGACTGCTTTTAAAGAATTATAACATCAGTAGTGTACTTTTTTTAATAAAAGGAAAACAAGGCGTCTTTAGGATGATAATTAAAACAACAACCATCGTTTGACTATCTCCTTTGTAAAGACAGCACAGTAGTCACTAAGTGCATGTATTCTTCAGATGTCTATGTTCTAATCTCTGTTCCACCACTTATGTTTTTTTAACCTATAAAATGATGATAGAACCTCCCTCACAATAAGGTTGTTTTGATAATGAAATGCATTGATATTTATAAAGTACTTAAAACAGTATCCCTGTTAGTGTTTTTCATAAAATAAACAAGTGTTTGGTTAGCAGACTATGTCAGTCAGCTTTCTGTCACTGCAACAAAATACCTGAGATGAACAACATAAAATGGGGAAAGACTCATTTTAGCTTATTGTTTCACAGGTTTTAGTCCCTGGTCACTTGGTTCCATGACTTTGGCCCTGTGGTGAGGCAGAGTATCATGGCAGGGAGCATGTGTTGAAGCAAAGCTGATCGTTTTATGGCAGCCTAGGAGCAGAAATAGAGAGAGAAAGGGGCAGGGATCCCAGGATCCCCTTCAAGGACGTGTTCCCTATGACCTATCTTCTCCCACTAGGCTGTACTTCCTTTCATTAGCAATACCAGCTGGGAACCAAGCCTTCAACACATGTGCCTTTGGGGGACATTTCCTGATCCAAACTGTGACAACAACTAATTAAAGAAATGTAAGACTACCCCAGAATACCATATGGGGTCATTGGGCAGGAGAGAGAAAGCAGTTGGCTGGGAGTTGAGACACAGGTTTAGAGTAAGCATAAAACGATGACATAGTGGCACATGCCTGGAATCCCAGCACTGGGGGAGGCTGAGGATTGCCAGAGTTTGAGGGCACCCCAGGCTACGTAGTGGGTACAAGGCCAGCCTGAACTGCAGAGAGAACCTGTCTTAACAAAACGAAGCAAAACAAAAGATAAAGTAATGATAGAGGGCTCTAAAGAGCTCCAGACAAAAGTGAAAAATCCTTAGATTCTCCCAGAACTATACTATATACAAGTAATATAGATACCCCCTCTACAATGTTCAATAGGATAGTAGTCCCGAAGCACACTGTTTTTCCAATGCTAAATATGTGTCCCAGTGTGTCCTTATTAAAGCTGTTTTTCTCTCTGAGCTTGATTATTCTTTATTTCATGTGGAGGCGAAAGCAGTGGAAAACTATCAATTCTGTCAGAAGAATGAAGTTTAAAAAGCTTTCTCTTATTGTTTATCTTTCTTCTGAATGAGTTACTTTAGACTTTTCATTGAACACATAGTATGTATTTTTTCCTATTATTTAGGATATTTCCTCTCTCTCTCATCCCAGGTATTTTCATTCAAAAGATGTATAATTACATTCTTTATGCATTAGAGGAAATGTCAAGTGATGCTTTATGAGCATCAAATGGCAAAAGTCAGCATCTATGAATGGATCAGGTTAGTAATTATAAGCAGCACATTTATCTTATCACATGTGTGGAGTACAGCAGAATAGAGGCCCTTTTTAGAGTTACATCACTGGATGGATTTGGAGAACACTCATCCATCTTCCTCCCTCTAGGCTTAACTCTACCTAAACCTTTCTAGAAAGATGAATAACTTACTTTTAAAGGGCCTTTGGGAATTAAATTTCATAACCTCCTTCTAAGTCATTTCTGTGTTTAAGACTTTAACTGTCAGGACATTTTTCGTTTTATTCAAGTAAAATTTTATTACAAGGACAAAGATATTTCCAACCCGTCTTTGGTGCTTTATAGTTATGGTGCTTTGTTATACTGATTATAACGGACTACATTACTGCAAATAAACCTATTCAAGAGAAATTTTTGTGGCCTCAATTCATACTAGCTAGTTTATGGTATAAATGTAGAGTTGTATGTCTCTTCCATAAGGGAAAGAAGAGGACAAAACTGGAAAGAGGTGCGAGAGGTGTGCTTTTGTAACCTTTCCTCTTTAGTGTTAGGTTGTGATCACTTGCTGATTTACCACTGATAGTGTGAGGCGAGCTCTCTTGCTTTCTGCTCCCATGGGTTTGGAATGTGCTTTCTAGCAATACCCTAAAAAAATTCTACTCAGACCAGAGAAACAGTGTTGGTTGAAGGGATATCAATTAGTGATGAACTCTTAGGTGCATTTAATATCAGTCATTTTTCTCAGTCTCTGGTCCTTTTGATTTTGTCATTTGTATGAATGTAGCCATGAGGAACTTTTAGTAGATGGCTGTTGGACTAAGAAGGAGCTACTTAAGGTATATGTCTTTAGCATGTAAAGGGAAATACTGTAAAGAATTTAGTAGCTAAAATAGATGCTGCCCCACTATGGCTAGTCAAGTGTGGTAGCTCACAGTTCACATTTGTTTCGCCAAGGTAATTGCTAAGTTGAACATTAGTTGAAATCTAATATTGGTTGTGTAATCCTGAGTGCTTAAAATTAAATCATCTTAGCCCAATATATTTCTTTTAGGAGGTAAAGGATTATCATCTGATATACATTTAAGACCTCATATACTCTGTATCTCTTTCTTTATAGCTAAGAAGATATTCTGACTTCATCCCTATAGATACTATGACAGCTGCTTAGCAGTCTCATGTTCATGAGGAAGAGAATCTTACATATTTAATTCTACCTGGAGGGGTACTGTAAAGCCTTGTGAACAGAAAACTGAACTTTCATAATGAAGCCAATGTGGATTTTGTGTCAAGATGACATTTTAGTAATCCAAATTTTAATCATCCTGACTTCAACTGTCAGCTCATGTTTTACTTTCTATTAGCCATGAACCTCTGAAATGCCCACTAAGAGGCAGTAGTGATAGAATCTACACCTGTCCTAATTGCCAGGTGTTGATGGAAGAATATGTTTAACATACTTTGTAAAGATCTCCATATGGACTCAATTTCTATATGGAATACACTTGTTTTTCCAGTTCTGTGGATTAAACCTAGGGCCTTGAGCATGCCAAGAAAACACTCTACCACTGAGCTATACCCCAACATCCTGGAATGTACCCTTTATGTGGTACAGATATGAATTTATAAGCATCTTTTGGCTATGCAGTCATTCTCAAGTGATGTTTTTCTGTATTTTTATCATGCAGAAGTAGGGTTTATACTGAATTGTGTACTGAAATGCTCCAACGACATGGATTAGATTATTTTATAGGAAGAAGATTCAAGGTCAAGAAGTTACCTCTTTTTATGTCCTTAGAAAGAGTCAGATTGACAATCAGACTTTATAGATTATCCTAGGGTTCTTGCTTTTTTTCTCTTTTCCCTTGAATTGCCTTCATTTCAACTTTTCCACTGTTGCTTGGCCTTGGGAACAGCATACATATTCCACAAACATTTTTTGAGCAAATTCTTAAGTGCAAACATAGAGATACAAGTTTGTTGAATAAAAAAGAAGAAACCAAACAAAAACCACATCTTTTAGTTTGCATATGGTTACTTACGAAACAATTGCTGAGGTTAGGTTGAGGATTTGGAATTGTGTCTGACTGCTGTTTCCACATGAGAATTTATATTCTGTCTGATCTGTTTATCCTGAAATGCACTTTGATCTTTATAGTTACTTCGAGTCATTAAATATTTGCATTAATTGAAGAATGAGATTTATTATTTAGTAATTCTGTGTATCTTAAAATTTCATTCCTGGTTGTTCTAGGGAAATGAATGACTTTATTTTTTAAACCAGTACTGTTCCCCTGATACAGAATTATAAGTGATGATAGGTAGGATATATTCAATTCCAAGTGGACTAGTGTCACTTTTCTGTACAGCAGGAGTGAATAAGATCATCTTTAGGTTAGCCAGAAGGAAAATGTCTTTGTGTTTTACCTTTATGGAAGCTCTTGAAGGTTATTTAATTTGATACTGTTATCTGTAAAAAATATAACAAAGAAGGATGAAGCGTGTACATTCAGACTTATAGCTGACAATCCTAAAAGGAAAAAGTGTTAATTTTTTTAGTTTAAAAAAAAATCTGGAAGAGGGCCCGAAATAATTCAGAGGAGGAAAAATGATGCCAAAGTAAAGTCACGTGATTCAGTAGATAATTCCAGTGAAACCCCGGAAGGGCCGCATTAGTTGATAGTCTCTGCAAGTATACACAGTTCTTTACAATAGAGTGATTGCACTAAATAAAGAAGCAAATCCTTTCTCTGGGGAGCTTACAATCTAAAGATAAAATTTAGTATGTTACAATATGGAATTAGAACAATAAGTGAGCCCCATGGTGGGTGGTCTTCATAGCTGCAATACTTCTGAAATAAGTACCCTCTTGGAAAGGTGGGGACTGTGAAGGAAATGGTCTAGGTGTGCAAAGAAGTGGAAGCCTATTCTTTTGGGTCTGGGGAGTAAGGGTAAGGAAATAAGAGATCAGTAGTACACGTCTGAAAACAGACTCAGTGCAAATAGGTAAAGACATGAGATTGACACTGGCATTGTATAGCTTTGTGATTTAGAGGATGAGAAAATACCAGCAGAGGAGAATGAGGGGAGTGGGTGGCAAAGAACATGCTATAAGACTCTGTGTTACAGCAAATATCACATCTCTGAAGATGCTTATCTAGAGAATTCTGCTTGCTGGGGTAAACACAACTTCTGAAGCAGAGGAAAGAACCATTCACTATGGTTGAAATAATCCTATGAGATTCTGTTTGTGAAAAGGCTTTGTAAGCAGCAAAGCAGTATAAATGTACATCATCATCATCATTTTTTCTCAGCTTTCATTATTAAATTTTTGGTGGGTGTTATATTTTAACACAAAAGATTAGCAGTAGAACTTTCTATTTTAAAGATTTTATCAGTAACAAATTTGATATTATGAATGCTTCATTTGTTTCCATGTTAGCCCATTAGAAATTCTCATAGTAAATGTTCTCCCAAAGGCCTCTTTACCTTCCTTAGAATTGAACTAATACACATCTTCATATCAGTGAAGATCCTCATTTTTATCCTCATTCTTGAACCTTCTCTTGCAGCCTCTTGTATACCTATATTCTTGTGTCATGTATTTTCTTTAGTCTCATAATATTATTTTATACTCTGTCTCATTCTAACAAGGATTTGATTTGGTTTACAGAGAAATATCCAATAATAGGATTACCAAACTTTCAGAAATATGTGTGAGGGGAAAAGAAATGTAAGAAACAAAAGAAGCCAAGTATACAGCATTGGCGATTTTATGATTTTGCCCAAAATTTGACTCTGAGCTTTAAAGTGGACAAAGGGCTGAAATATTGAAAGGTTTGCAGATGTGCGTAAGCTGAAAATGAACCAGTTTCTCAAAAGAAGCACAGCTTTTCCTGAGGCCTCTGAGAAATTTCTCCCATGGGTTTTTTATAAATGCCACCTTGGTGAGTTTGGATTTTATCTTGAGAGCACTGGAAAGCCAGTGAAAGCTTTTGATCCAGGGGATGACATACACAAAACTGTACTTAGAGCAGGTATAGGAAAGCTTACGGGGGGGGTAGGTGCAGGAGAACCATTTAGAGATTAGTCTCTAAGGATCTGGGAAAGGAAGTATTAGAGGGAATGACGAAGGAGAAGCTAGAAGATAGGTCAGGAGGGATATGTATGACTACTGCTTAGACGTGAGTAAAAAAAGAACAACCAAGGATGTCTATAGAGTTTGGATATAACTAAAGTGATGGTACCATAATTCCTTGGAAATGAAAGAGGAGACATGTGTTAAAGTAGAAACCTGAGAAGTTGATAAAAAATAGCTGAGATAACCAGTTGGGTTTCTTATAGTCAAATTTTGAACCAAAGACAATGGAGGGTTAACATTTTTGGGACACTTTATATTGTATGAAGTGCTTTTACATACAATACAGTATCTTATTTTGTCCTCATGACAGTCCTTCAAGGGACATAGTATCTACATTTTATAGAAAACAATCTGAGACTTAATGGTTAACTGATACATGTAAAGCTATTTAACATTTGGTACCGTGTTTTCTCCCTCACTGTGTCATACTGTGTCAGTGTGGAACTCTTGGTGTAATACTAGCAAGTGGCAAAATCAGCTCAAGGCTGGAGTTTGATCATCATTATGAATATTAATTGTTTTTCTTTGCTGTATACAATTGTTTCACTGGGGTGTCCCATATGAATAAGAATGTTTGCTTCTATACCAAATGTCCCCAGACTGCTATGCTTTTCAAATTTCAGAATTGCTTTTTATAGTTCTTTAATCTCTTCCACTGCTGTCAGCTGTTACTACTTGATAAATCTGTCAACTCCCCTACTGTAGTGCCTCTGAACACCAGATAAAAATGCTTGGTACATTTAGACACCATCTTAGGAGTGATTATGCATTGAGTTAGAACATAGGGAGTTTTCTTCTGAGAATCCTAACCCTAACTCTAATATTATATTATGTTTTTATGAATAGAGAATATAAGTCTTACTGTTTGGTCATTCTTGGAATATACAGTTTTGCCTGTCTTCTAGGTTCTTGGCTAATTCTGTGTAATGATGCCAGACAAGTTAGTTACAAAGCTGAGGTATTGGTGTATATTTTTAGTATGTAAGCCTTGATTCTTAATTTTTAAAAATGGATAACTGTTGGTATGACAGGGGAATGTATCTGTTCTTTACAAACAAGAGGTAGTGAATTTTCAGTGTCTAGTAGTCTAGTTGTCTAAGGTTTGAAATGATTGCCCAATCTCCTTTATTCCTGATTGGTTGTTTCTCTGTCCCCAATTCCCTCTGCTGGAAAACTTGCATATATTCCCATTTGTCTGCCATAACTCTTCCCTCTTAGAACAGTCATGGAAGCTTCCAGCCAGCCTTCCTTGGGTTTACTTGTCTTTCTTCTTTTCCCTCTATGAAGAAATCTTCTCATAAGTTTTATTGACTACTGCCAGGGACATTGTTCCTGCAGGAAACACTGCAATCTTCTATATGTCTTTCGCAGGCTGAAGAAAGAATTTTGTGACAGTTGGTAAAGCACATGCATAATTCAGATATATGAACTGTCTACCGCTCAGGCATCATGGACACCCAACCTATGTTCAAATAGAAATGGTATTTTTTTTTTTTTTGCAAATTTATTCATTAAGCCACCTGAAATGGGTAAAATGAGAGAAGGTAGAAGAAAGATGATTTTCCTTCACACTTTGTTGAGTATGAAATTAATAAAAGTTGATGTCATTAGAACTTAGCAAGGTCAATAATTAAAACCCTTGGCATTCTAAATATCCCAGAAAAGACTGTATTTGTCACAGTGATTTGAAGGTAAAGTACTTATGTCTTTGCACAGGTAATTCAAGAGAAAGGGACTACTTTCACTGTTAGTTAGAAACACTCACATGTTATTTTGTGCTCAGAAAAATGTGAATGGTCTGGATTTTCTGTGGTCTATGAAAAATATAGCTGTGATACTACTATCTTATGGCTTCGAATTGGGCTTTGGGACAGAGTTTCTGGTGTGATGCTCTTAGGAACCAGTGATTGATGATAAGATTTACAAAGATGATTGTTAGGGTGCAATTCCCGATGCCATTGCATGAATCCATTCAAGGTATAGACCTGTTTTTAGAAATGAGTAGGGCAGTGAGGCCCTGGTGGGATGGAGATTCCTACAAACATTTCAGCTTTAGTAGTTGTCCTGTTTTGCATGTGACCATGCTTTCTTTTTCTTCCTTTCTTTTTTTTTTTTTTGCATTTGTATTTTATAAGAACTCACATTTGGTGGACATTCGAATGCTTGTGAGATGTTTATTGATAAATGAAGGTGTTTTCTGAAGGGAGCAAGTGGTATGCTCTTTAGATAATTAGGTTTATCAGTTTAAAAATATGGCAACTGAAGTGTCCAGATTAAATGCTAAGCTATGAATTAGGCCTACAGAATTTTGCAACTTCTTCCTTATAAGACTTCAACTTTGAAAGTATAATGAAGGTAAATTATTCAACATTTAAATAGCTTCACTTACTGATTAAAAACAATCACCAGCTTGATGTATCATGTTTGGATCTAGCATGAGAAATGCATCTCCTGCATTGTTTGTGAATACCTAGGCCAGCCCCTGATATTTGAGAGACATAATGCAAATTTCACTAGAAAAGTATGGTTTGGAGTTCTCTGTCTGATGCATCATTTGGCTTTAGTGACCTGTGTCTCAAAAGGATATGTTAATGAGTATCAAGTGTAAGATTTAAAATAAACTAATGAGATTTGAGGTGTTATACTTTTAATTGCATTTCCTCTATCAGATGCATTGAGCTTTTCTTTAGAAAAATCAGACTCACATTGACGTTCTAGAGTCTGTGGGGAAACTGCTACAATAAATCTTGATTAGGTATCAGTAGATATAATACAGACAAGAAATAAGCAAGCCAGAAAGGGAGAGATGGAGAAAAGGGACACTTCTGAGCTGTGAAGGGGATAATGAGATTAGACCAAATAAAAGTTTATATGCCTCCTCATCTGTTCCCGACATTGATCTAAACAATGAACTTTGCTTATATATCTTGTATCCTTGTTTTAATTTTCTTCCACCACTACTACCCCCATTCATTCATTATTTTAAAGGTCCTCTGTTGTACTAGAAGTTCCTTATGAAGGTATTACATAATAAGAGAAAGGCTGCAAAGAAGGTTGTTAATAGTTTTTCTTTGTTTGAGTTATGTTTTTGAAAAATTCCTCCTACCCACCATCTTTGTTTAGTGATGCTACTTGGATAAATCCTTTTTGAAATAATCTCTATATTTTTATAAAGGGATTCTGTTATAAATGAACCTGAGATCATTTTGTTATCTGAGGAATAAGACTCTCTGGATGCATCTCTATCACTCTGACATGTTGTCATGTAGGTGCCATCCCAGGATATTTATAATCTTCTCAATGGTTAGCATGAAATTCTCAAAGCAAAATTAATTTGAAGTTAGTTTGACTTAAAATGGTTTGGATACGCTCTCCAAATCAAATTGTCATAGGCATAGTACCACTTAACATTTAGAAATTGGTGCTTCATAACAATTGTATTTAAACTATTTCATTTCTGAATGAAATAATACTCTATCGACACCCCACCCTTAGAAGAGAAATAATCATTAATCAGAAAACAGCCAAAATTTTTGTCTCCCCTATCCTCTTCAAAAGGGGAGAACATAACAACAGTAACATAGAAAAGAAAGCTACCTTACCCATTCATCCATTCATTCAACAAATATAAACCGAGCACCTACTATATGCCTGTTTTTTATGTAGGTTTTGTCTACGATGTTATATAAAAGACAATCTTTGTAGATTTTTATGAAAAATAAAAAATTTCATAACAAAATACATAACGAGAGATCAATAGTTAAAACATGATATGTTTCCCCACATCTTTACCACCATACGTTATTATTGGATTTCTTGATGATATCCTTTCTTTCTGGGGTAAGATTGTATCTCAATGTAGCTTTAATTTGTATTTCTCTGGCCAGTGATGATAGCATTTTTCATGTGTTTATTGGCTATTTTTAGTTCTTCTCAGAAGTATCTATCCATTTTGGTTGCCCATTTTTCGATTGAGTCTTTTATTTTGGGGGAGTCATACTTTTTTAGATTCTTTATATATTCTTTATGTTAGTCATCTTCCCAAAAAATTGCTGGCATAAATTTTTTTTCTGATTCTGTAGATTCTGTTGTTTCCTTTGCTATGCAGAAACCCTTTTGATTTGATATTATCCCACTTGTAGATTCTTAGTATTATTTCTTTGCCTCTGAGGTTCTGTCCAGAAAGTCCTTGCCTACACCTGTGTCTTCAAGAGTTGATTCATTTTCTTTTCCATCAGATTATGTATCTCTGGTTTAACATTTAGATGTTTGATCCATTTTGAATTTAGTTTAGTACATGGTGAGAGATAGGGATCTAGACTGAATCTTCTGCATATGGATATCTAATTTTCCCAGCACCATTTATGAAAGAGGCTATCAGTGTATGTTTTGGGCGCCTTTGTCAAAGAGCAACTACAGTGGTACCTCAGTTTATGAACTTAATTTATTCCACAATTCTGGGGAAGATGACTACAGTTGTGTTCATCATGTGATGCGGAGTTCGCCATTGGGAATGTTTCTGCTTGTGAACTGAAATGTTTGCAAACAGAAGCGTTCATGGACCAAGTTATTACTATATTTGCTTGTTACTGGGGTTGTTTCCATTTCTTCTACTCTGTTGCATTGATCTACATGCCTGTTTTTATGCCAGTACAATGCTGTTTCAATCACTGTAGCTTTATGGTATATCGTCAAGTCTGGGATTGTGATGCCATATGCTTTGCTTTTGTTACCCAGGATTGCTTTTGCTATTCTCTGTCTCTTCTGATTTGATATAAATTTTATGATTGTTTCCTCTAGATCTATGAGAAATGATGTTGGTATTTTGATGGGGATTATTGCATTAAATGTATGTATTGGTTTTGGGAGTAGAGCCATTTTGATTATGTTGGTTCTGCCTAAGTGGATCTCTTTCCATTTTCTGTTGACCTCCTCGATTTCCTTTTTCAGAGTGAGATCATTTTCATTGTAGAGTTCTTTCTCTTCCTTAGGTAGCTTAATACCTCAATATTTAATTTTTTTGAGACTGTAGTGAATGGTATTTTTTTCCTAAATTCTTTTTCAGTGAGTTCATTAAGATAGACATGCTATTGGTTTTTTATGCATTTATTTTGTATCCTGCTACACTGCTGAATTTGGTTATAAATTCTAGGACTGTTTTGATGGAATATTTTGAATGTTATAAGTAAAGGATAATGTCATCTGGAAATAATGATATTTTGACTTTGTCCTTATGGTACATATCCCTTTTGTTTCTTTCTCTTGCCTGATTTCTTTGGCTAATGTGTCGAGGACTATGTTGAACAGGACTGATGATAATTGACATCCTTGTCTTGTTTCCGATTTTAGAAGGAAAGCTTTCATTTTACCCCATTTAATATGATATTGGCAAAAGGTTGGTCGTAAATAGCTTTTATCACATTGAGATAGACTTTCTATACCTATTTTACTTAGCGTTTTTTATGACGAATTGCTGCTGGAGTTTGTCAAAAGCTTTTACTGTGTCTATTGAGATGATCATATGATTTTTGTCATTGCATCTGCTTATGTGATAAGTTACTTTTATTGATCTGTGTGTGTTGAATCATCCTTGTATCTCTGGGATGAAGCCTACTTGGTCATGGCGTATGATTTTTTTGATGATTCATTGCATTCTATTTCCCAGTATCTTGTTTAGGAATTTTGGATCTATGTTCATTAGAGAAATTGGCCTATTGTTCTCTCTCTCCTTTTCTTTTTTCTTTTTGGACACTTGTCTGGGTTTGGGATCAGGATAACGTTAGCTTCCAAGAATGATTTTTTTTTTTTAGACAGGTCTCGCTACGTAATTCAGGCTGGTCTTCAACTCACTATGTAGGCCAGGCTGGCCTTGAACTTGCAGCAAACCTCTTTCCTCAGCCTCCTGAGCGCTGGAATTACAGATGTGCACCACCTTGCCTGGCTCTGAGAATGATTTTAGAAATCCACTTCCCCTCTTAATTTCGTTAAAAACTTTGAGGAGTGTTGGTGTTAGATCTTCTATGAAATTCTTGTAGAATTCTGCTGTGAATCCATCAAGTTCTAGGTTTTTCTTGGGAGTTGTGTTTTTTTTTTTTAATTCCTCTAATTTTATTGCCTGTTATTGAATTGTTCGATTTTTAAGCATTCTTGGTTCAGTTTTAGCAATTCACGTGTATCTAGGAATCTCTCCATTTCTTCTGAGTGCTCTAATTGTTTGGCTTCTATGTTTGTGAAGTAGTTGTAATAGTTTTCTGGATTTTGGCAGGGCACATTGTGATTTCATCTTTTTCAGTTTTGATTGCATTTTCTTTTTTTTTCTAAGATTGGATAAGTGTTTTTTAATTTAATTTTCAAAAACCTAGCTCTTTTTTTTTTTTTTTTTTTGTGGGTACCGGGGGGTCGACCTCAGGACCTCGCGCGCCAACAGGTACCCGTGCCGCTGAGCGATATCACCGGCCCCTTTTCCGTATGTGGGTTCCGGGAGTTGAACTCGGGCCCTCGCGCTTGCAAGGCAGGCGCTTACACCGCTGAGCCATCTCACCCGCCCATAAAAAAAAACCTAGCTCTTTGATTCATTTTTTTCTTTGTATTATTATTATTTCTTTGGTCTCCATTTCATTAATTCCTGCTCTGATCTTTATAATTTCTTTTCTTCTACAAGCACTGGATTTGGATTGTTATTGTTTTTGTAAGATCTTGAGATGCATCATTAGGTTATTTAATTTGGTTCATTCTGTTTTTCTAATGTGAACATTCACCAGTATTAACTTCCTTTGGAAGACTTATTTTATTATGTATCTTGAGTTCTGGTATGTTGTACTGGCATTATCATGTAAATCTAAGAACTGTCTATTTCTTCCTTAATTTTCTCTGGGTTCCATTGGTTATTCAAGAATGTGTTTAATTTAAATACCTTTGCATAGTTTCTATGGTTTCTTTTGCTGTTGATTTCTAGTGTCATTGCATTGTGATCTGATAATATGCATGGTAAAATTTCAATTATTTTGCATTTATTTAGGCAGCTTTATTAGCTGGTATGTGGTCTATTTTGGAGAAAGTACCACATGCAACTGAAAAGAATGTGTATTCCATTGTTGGGTGGAAGACTGTACATATCCTTTAATTTCATTTGTTTGAAGATTTGGTTCGACTCTTACATTTCTTTGCTGATTTTCTTGTTTGGTTGGTCTATTTGGTATAGTGGTGTATTGCGATCCCCCACTATAATTGTTTATCTGATCTTTTATGTCCATTAAAGTTTGTTTTATGAAGTTGGGTGTACCATGGTTTGTTCCAAATATGTGCATAACTGTTATCTCTTCCTGTTTCATAATTGTTGAACAATATGCAATTTCCTTTTTTATCTGTTTTGGTCAGCTTTGGCTTGAAATCAACTTTGTCTGTGAATAGGATAGCTATGCTGGTTCTTTTCAGGTTCCCATTGCATGGAATATTGCTTTCCATCCTTTGATTTTTAGTCTATGAATTTCTTTTTGTGTTAAATGTGTTTCTTGTATGTAGCATAGTGTTTGATTTTGTTTTGTGATCCACTGTCCTAATCTGTGTCATTTCATTGGTGAGTTGAGTCTATTTACATTGATGGTTATAATTGATAGTTATTGTCTTATTCCTGTGATTGTATTGAATTCCTGTTGTTTTGCTTTCTTTCTCTTCTAGTTAATTACTAGCCTACCAGATGCATTCATTGTATTGGACCTTTTGACAGTCAGTAACCTAGGGTGGACTTAAGAGTAACCCTCAGTTCCATTTCTCTTTGATAACCAATAATGAATACTGCTGTGGTTTGAATGTATCTCCCAAAAGTTCATGTATGAGAAGTAAACCCAAATTAATATGTTAATAGTATTTGGAGTTTGTAAGATTAGATGAGATCATGTAGGTGGGGCCCATGATGACATCAGAGACTTTATAAAGAGAAAGATCAGTTCTAGCTAGCATAGTTGGTTTGTGTTGCACCAAGATGTCCTCTGCCATTGTTATCATGCAGTAAAAATGCCCTTTTAACAGGTGCTAAGCAGATGCCAGTATCTCCCTCTTAGTCTTCCTAGCCTCCAGAAGTGTGAGCTAAGGGAACTAATTGTTTTTTTTATGTGGGTACCGGGAGTCGAACTCAGGACCTTGTGCCTGCCAGCAGGCACTTGTGCCACTGAGTGATATCACTGGCCCTTTTTTTCCTTTATGTGAGTACTGGGAGTCTAACTCAGGACCTCACGCTTGCCAGGCAGGCGCTTACGCCACTGAGCCATCTCACCGGCCCATAAGGGAACTAATTTTGTAGGTCATTTCATTTTTTATTCTAACTTTTTTTTTTCCTCCTTTCCCTACCCTCCCTTCCACCCCTCCTCCCCTCTCCATTTTAAATGATCTTCTATTATTTGTAAATTCCTTGGTCTTTGTTATTTTGCTATCACCACAGAATACAGACTAAAAGAAGTACTATGTAGCCTGGCCACTTTCCAGGATAGTGTTTTTGTCTTCCACACTAAGATACTTCTATAACTTACAGCATCTTACCCATCATTCATAACCATCATTCCTGTTGTTGAATTGTTTCCAATGTCTTGATTTTTTTTCCTTTTTTTAAAACTTTTTTATTTTAAATCATTTTAGAATAATCTTTTAGTACATAAATCTACAGGCAATATCAAAAAGTACAGAGAGGTGTGGTATATCCTTCATTTCACTTCCTCTAAGGGTTACATTTTATATAATGTCAACACCATATCAAATACCAAAAACTATCATTGGTACATTGTATGTATAATATTATGCCTTTTACATGTGAAGACTTTTATAAACAATCAAAGCCAGGGGTATAGCTCAGCAGCACAGTGCCTGTCTGGCAAGAACAAGGTCCCCAGTTCAATTCCCAGTACCAAAAACCCAAAAAAACCCATCAAAATACAGAAATATCCCATTACTATAAATATTAGCTACCAACGCTTTTAGAGTCAAATCCATACCCACTGATATTTTGCCATGTATGAACTGTGGCAACCACTAATTTGTTTTCCATCACTATAATGTAAAAGGAATCATGTAGTTCGTGACCTTTTTGGAGTGACTTTTTTCTACTGAGCATAACACTCCTGAGATTCATCCAAGTTTTTGCCTATATTTATAGTTGCTTTCCCTTTATAGCTGAATAATATTCCATGGTATGGATGTAGGACTATTTGCTGAATGATTTGCATAGTTTGTTACATTTTCATCTTCCTTGATTCTTTTTGATTCTTTCTTCTGTTTTCTATTCTGCTGTTGAGCTCACTCACTACTTAATTTGGCAATTTTATTTTTCAGTTCCTAAATTTCTATTTGATACTTCTTTATACCTTGTTTTCTTTGATGAGACTTCTTTTATTTCTTTTAATCACGTTCATAATTGCTTGCTTTTGTTCATTATTTTTTATTGTTGTTGTTGTTCTTTTTTTTTTTTTTTGTGGGTACCGGGGGTCGACCTCAGGACCTCGCACACCAGCAGGCGCCCATGCCGCTGAGCGATATCACCGGCCCCTTTATCGTATGTGGGTTCCGGGAGTCGAACTCAGGCCCTCGCGCTTGCCGGGCAGGCGCTTAAGCCACTGAGCCATCTCACCGGCCCATGTTGTTCTTTTTTTGATACAGGGTCTTGCTATGTAATTTAGGCTGGCATTGAACACGCTATGTAGCTGAGGCTGGCCTCCAACTTGTGGTGATCCTCCTACCTCAGCCTCCCGAGTACTGGGATTACAGGCATGCACCACCATCCCGGGCCATAATTGCTTCTTGAAGAATGTTACGATGATTATTTAAAATCCTAGTGAGATAATTGTATATTACCTCAGTATTAATGTCCATTGATTGTCTTTTCTCTAAGTTAGAGGTTTTACTGGTTCTTGATATGGCATGATTTTCAATTGAATCCTCAACATTTTTGGTATTCAGATATTCAGCTATAATCCACATCTTATTTCAATCTTTTGTTTTAGTAGGCCTCTGACATTGCTTCTAAAGGGGATGTGGGATCTGCCTGCTTTCTACAAGATGGGTGTGGATGGTTAGTTTTGTCACTTAACCTTTCTTAACATTCTGGTCAGTTAGAGCATGTTTTGTTATTGCTAGGTGGCACAAGTGGGAGTTGAGGGTCTCTACTTGGCACTCACTGACCCCACCTTGAAAGGCACAGAAGGAGTTCTATTCAATTGGGTATAAGATAAAGTCCTGCCTCCCTAACTGGTCTCTCCTGACACCAGTAGGTAGTAGGTAGTAGGAAGTAGGTAGCAAGGAAGGCCTCCTTACTTACTGTCAGGCAGGGAAGATGGTCCCAGTTCCCCACTCAGTTTTGTGTGACACTACCCTACCAGTGATTATAAGAATGAATAATGTAGTTTCCAAATACAAGGTGATTTTTCCAGAAATCTTTCCCTTGTTGACTTCTCATTTAATCCTATTCTGATGATTGATCAAACTGTCTGTTACTTGAGTTGTTTTAAATTTATTGAGTCTTATTTCTCGGCGTAGGACATGATAAGTTTGGTAAATATACCATGGGCAATTGAAATGAGTATGTACTTTTTCAATGCTGAATTTAGTGTTCTATAAATATCAGTCATTTTGCTTTCATTAATAGTGTTTGTAAAATTTTCCGCATCCTTAATGATTTTCTGTCTCTTCTTTTTATTAGTTATTAAGGGAAGAATAAGGAAATATATGAGTATTCTTATACATTTGTCTACTTATCCTTGTAACCATTTTTCCTGATATTTCCTTGCTATTTCTTTTTCTTTTTTTTTTTTTTTTTTAGTACATGTTCTCAGTACCTGATTACATTCATCGTGGGGTATTGGTATATGCACATAACATCTGAATTCCTTTATTTTCCCCTACTCTCTACCACAGTATTTTTGCCAGCATCAGGTTCATTTATTTCATAATTCTTTATCAATTTAATTATTATAAATATAGATTAAGTGCCAGATTAGCAGGCAAAAAAACATGTAAAATGAATAAGACTATTATACTAAATCAAGGTATACCTTTTGATATATTGTCAATGCTAGATTATAATAATTTTTTTCTTTTTCTATTTTTCCTGTTCTCTTTTATTTTGCACTTTATTTATATATTAGGGCTTATCATAACCTAATATAAGACAAACCATGTGATATTTACTGATTTAGTTTAACATTACTGTTTCAAGGTGCATCCGTTTTCCTGTGAATGACTTGTTTATTGTTCTTTATGTCAGAATGGTACTCCATTGCATATTAATACTAAATTTTCTTAGTCCATTGATATGCTAATGGACAATATAGGCTGCTTCCATTATTTGGCTATTATCAATTGTGCTGATGTGAACATGGGTATGCATATATCACTGCAGTATAATGTCTTTAACTCTTCCGGGAAGATGCTTAGAAAGGGAATAGCTGGGTCAAATGGAATGTCTATTTTTAGTTTTTTCAGGAATCTCCATACTGATTTTCATAGTGTTGTATCAATTTACATTCCCATCAAGAAAGAAGCCCTCCCCCACAGTCTCTCCAGCATTTATTATTGGTTGATTTCTTGATGACACCATTCTTCTGGAGTGAGATGGAATCTCATTGCTGTTTTATTTTGCATTGCTCGAATGGCCAGCAATGATGAACATTTTTTCCTGCATTTGTAGGCCATTTGTACTTCTTCATCTGAGAAATGTGTATTCCTTTCAGATGCTCATTTTTTGATTTGGTCATTGAATTTGTTCTTTTTATATATTCTAAATATCAGTCCTTTGAGTAGTAGGCAGCACAATTTTTTGCCCATCCTGTAGGCTGTGTCTATTGATAGTTTCCATTGCTGTGAGGAAGCTTTTTAATTTAATGTGATTTTATTTTTCTTTGTAATATTTCTTGTGGAACTGAGGTTTTGTTCAGAAAACCTTTGCCTACAGCGATGTCTTCAAGAGTTTTACCTGTTGTATCTTCTACCAAATTGAGTGTTTCTGTTTTTATATTTAGATTTTTGATCCATTTTGATTTTAGTTTAATGCATGGTGAGAAATACAGGTCTAGGTTCAGTCTTCAACATGTGGATAGCCAGTTTTCCTAGGAGCATTTGTTAAAGAGGCTGTATTTCTCCAGGAAAGTGTTTGTCTCCTTCATCAAATCTAATTTAGCTGATTGTGCCTGGAGTTGTTTCTGTGTCCTTTATTCTGTTCCATTGGTGCACAAGTCTGGTTTTTTTGCCAATACCATGCTTTTTTATCACTATAGCTTTTTTTCACCTCCAGGGTTGTGATGCCCCCTCCCTTAGTCTTGTTGCTCAGAAGTGTTTTTGCATTGCTAGGTCTCTTCTGGTTGCAAATGAATTTTAAGATTGCTTTCTCCAGTTCTGTGATGAATTCTGTTGGTATTTTGATTGAGATCAAATTAAATTGTATGAGAGTATTAAATGTATGAGAGTTTTGCAAGTATGGCCATTATCACTATATTGGTTCTGCTTATCCAGGAACAAGGGATATCTTTCCATTTTCAGAAGCCCTCCCTCGTCTCCTTTCACAGATGTTGTGGTTTGTATCTAAACAAAGCCTCATGTACTCATAGTTGGGGCTTTTGGGAGGTGGCTGGATTAGGGTGTGTGTTAGTGGGATTAAGGGTATATGTTAACTAAATTGGTTTAGCATAGTTTTGGGCTTGGGTGGCAGCAATCAATAGCCTTGTAGCCTAGGTGTAATATAAGGAGATAGAAAGAAAGCAGGCTTGCTGCTGCAGCTGCAGCTGCTTGTTGCTTTCTCCCTTCCCTGCCATGGACTGCTTTCCTCTGCTATGCCCCTCTGCCATGCCCCTCTGCCATGGTGCCTGCTGACAATGGACTGAAATCTCTACAGGGTGTGAGCTAAAATAAAACTTTTCTCCTTTAACTTGAGTTAAAAAACACTAGAGTATTGTAGTTTCATTATAGAGGTCTTTCCTTTTCTTGGTTCAGTTAATTCCTAAGTATTTCCTTTTTCTTTATGCTACTATGAAAGTTGTTATTCCCTAGTTTCTCTCTCGGCGAGTTTATTATTGATGTACAGGAATGCTATTGACATTTGAGTGTTTACTTTGTATTGAATTTGGTTATTAATTCTAGGAGTCTTTTGGTATAGTTTCAAGGATTTTCAGTGTAGGGATTCATGTCGTCTGCAACTAATGATAATTTAACTTCTTTTTCTGTCACTTATCCCTTTTCTTTCTTTCGTCTAATTGCTTTGGCTAACATTTCGAGAACTATATTTAACAGGAGTGGTGACAGTAGACAAAAGCTTTCACCTTCTCTCCATTTAGTATGATGTTGGCCATTGGTTTTTCATAGTTGACTTTTATCAAGTGACATAAAGACCTTGTATTCATACTTTCTTCAGTGTTTTTATCATGCATGGATGTTGGATTTTGTCAAATACTTTTTCTGTGTCTATTGAGATGATTTTGTGATTTTTGTCCTTGGTGTTGTGTATATGTTGTTTTACATTTATTGACTTGTGTATGTTGAACCATTGCTGCATCCCTGGAATGAATCTTAGTCACGATATATGATCTTTTTGATGATTAGCTGCAGTTTGTTTGCCAATATAATTTTGAAGATTTTTGCATTTATGTTCATTAAAGACATTGGCTTATATTTCTCTTTTATGGTTGGGTCTTTTTCTGTTTTTAGAATCAGGGTAATGCTAAGTTCCAGGAATAACTTTTGCAGTACTGCTTCACATTTGATTATATTAAAGAGTTTGAGGAGTGCTGGTATTACATTTTCTGTAGTGTTCTTATAGAATTTGGCAGTGAATCTGTTGGGTCCTCAGACTTTCTTTGTTGGTAGATTTTTTTTTTAATTGTTATTATTACTTCTTCAGTTTCATTGGCTGATATTGGATTATTCAGGATTTTTCTATCTTCTTGGTTCTGCTTTGGCACTTCATATCTATGTAGGAATCCATCCATTTTTTTCTGAATTTTTCATTTTATTAGAATACAGATTCAGAAAATAGTGATGATCTTCTGATTTTTGGCAAAATCCATTGGGATTCCACCTTTTTCATTTCTAATTGCATGGATTTGGGTCTTTTGTTTCCTTATTTTGCCAAGATTGGCTAAATGCTTTTGTATTTTGTTGTTTGAAAGAACAAAGTCTTCAATTTATTTGTGTCTTAATTTCATAGATTTCTTCTCTGATCTTTATAATTTCCTTCTTTGTACCAGATTTGGGCTGGTACTGTTCTTGGTTTTCTAGGACCTTAACGTATATCATCAGGTTATTTATTTCAGCTCACTCTGTTTTTCTGATGTGGGAATTCACTGCTATAAATTTCTCTCTTAGGACTGCTTTCATTTTGTCCCATAAGTTTTAGTATGTTGTAATGGCATTGTCCTTTGATTATAAGAACTGCCTAAATTCTTCTTGTATTTTATTTCTGAGCCAGTTATTATTCAAGAGGTGTTTGTTTAATTTCTCTGTGGTTGCATAGTTTATCCCATCCAGACTACAAGCCTCTTGAGTGGTGCCACTCACACCCAGGGTGTGGCTTCTGTCTTTAGTAAATCCAGTCAGCCACACCTGGAACTATTCTACTTCCAAGTGTACTAATTTAGTACCATACACTCATGATCCCAATGTACCACAACCTAGATCCAGCAAGTTTGAAAAAAACACCACCTATGAGTCCATGAGGCTGGTGGGGGGATCTAGATATATGACATAACAGTGGTTATACATTTTTTGATGTGCTGCTTTTCATGGAAATACTTTACTTCTTTGTCAGTCTTGGAGGAATATTTTGTAGGATACATAAGTGACAGATATAAGTTGTTATCTTCTAGTTCTTGAAACACTTCACTCCAAGTCCTCCTGGGCTTTAAGGTTTGTGTAGAGAAGTTCTCTGTAATTCTAATGGTTTACCTTTATTTGTGATTAGTTGCTGTTCTCAGATTTTGTCTCTGTGATTGACCTCTGGTAATTTGAATGCAATGTGGCTTGGAGAGATTATCTTTTGATCTTGGCTATTTTGAGTTCTATATGAGTATCTTTTGAGTGTATTTCTTTCTTTCCCCATACTTTGAAAGTTTTCTGTCATTATTTCTGTGAACATGTATTCTATCCCATTTATGTTGTCTTCCGAGTTTTTATTTTTTTCAGTTACTATTAGGTTAGTCTTCTTTCCATCATCTAGCAGGTGTTGGATACATTTCCCAAGTTCTCCTGTTGCTTTTAAAGTATCTTTGTGTTGTTCTTCTTTGAATGCATCATTTCTTCTAATTTTGAAATTTTCTCCTTACATTGGTCACTTCTGCTGCCTATGCTTTTAATATAATTTTTCGTCACCTGGATTTCTTACTGAAATTCTTTCATGGACTCTAATTCTTTGTTAAAGTGGTCATTCATGTTTTGTATCATTTTGTTTATCTCGTCTAGCTTTTTATTAGTGCCTTCTGAAAGCTCCTGGATCATTTTCATTATTAAGTCCATTATCCTTTTAATTAAATCTTGCTGAGTACCTCTTTGATCTGTTTTCTAACTTCCCCTATTATTCTCTCAAGTAATTTGAGTGTGTGGCTTATGATAATTTACCAGTTGGTGTTCCCTGAATTGGCTTCAGGGGAGCTGTGAGTTTGGGGAGGCATTTTATTGACTTGTCATGTTTCTAGTGTTTGTTTTCTTTTGTACAGAGATTTGTAGATGCTTATAGTGTAAAGACTTTGTTGCTACTATAAAGGTCTCTGTAGTTTCTTTTTAGTAATGTACTTTGGTTGTACATAAGAATAGTCCTTTGCCTCAGCCTTAATATCTGACCACTGGTTAATTTGGGAGGACAGGATGCAGTGTAATTAGCCCAATACCTGAGTTCTTTGGGAATGTACTCTAGTATTCTTAATTTTACAAAGGTGATCTGAGTGTTGACTTACAGAGAAATAGTGACAATATGCAACCCTGGTAATATGAAGAAAATTAGCTACAGTAGTATTGACAGAGACAAATTGTATATTAACATATGAGAACCAATTAGACACCACTCTTAATCCTAGAGAAGAAAGTCACAATTCTTGTGTAAACATTAAGACAACCCAGGTATTGATTCACAGGTAATATTTACTAAATGCAAGAGCTATATCTCTTCTAATGGTAGAAAACAATTCAGCTGTAATTTTATAGTGGTAACTATCAAAAGATTAACAAAGCTTTGGGAACAGGAGAATAAAAGAAGGCAAATTTTGAAACCTTAACATGTTCCAACCTGCTTCAACCACCAGTGGTACTTGCATGACTGTCCCGCTGGGCAGCATAGGCCAGTCACATTGGCTGGTAAAATCCACCTGATGGGATAGTTATGTATGTATCACCAGTGGTACAGGGCACCTGATGGAATAGACACGTATGTAAGGCCAAGATGTGTACATGTTAAAGTATATTATGTGAGAAAGAAGAGAGAAAATTGGTACACAGGATCTAATTGTGGAGCAGAAGCATCTGTAGAATTAGGTCAAGTAAAAGAAAAATCTGATGAGGAATAGATAAAAGCAAAAGGAGTAAGAAAAAGAAGAAACTATATCTAGAATAAAAATAAGAGAAAAAAATTAAAGGGGAAAATTCAAAGGGAGAAGAGGAAAAATAAAGAATGAAAGAAGAAATAAGAAAAAGAGATAATAAGCAAGGAGGAATGACCAAAGAAAATTCCTCAAGCCCTAATAAAGTGGTGAGGAAGAAAGTAGATAATAAAGAAGAAAAAAGGAAAACAAACTGAAAAGCAAAGCAAAACAAAACAAAAATAGAACTATGCACACACAAAAAACAAAAACAAATTAAAAATAAACCAAGTCAAGAAAATAAATAAATAACAAGAGCAACAAAAAAACTTGTTTGGCATTTTGAACCTTTGCTTTTCTTTTGGGATGTTTAATTTTGGGGCAGTGTCCAAATCAAAAAGTGTCTCTGATCATTCTGGTAGATGAAGAAGGCAGTCACATCTCAGATCTGCACTGGATGCTGAAATTAGCAAGCTGTAGCATTAGAATGAGAGCACCAATGCCTCAACGTTCAAATCTAGGGCTATTCCAGTTGAGCCTAGCCTCTGGCTTTGGGGGTGAAATCTGTATGCTTTAGCTTAAATCCCTCAGGTGGTCTTTTTCCATTCTGACCACAGCTCCCTGATCACAGCTATCTCTCATAGTTGCCTCTCACTCAGTCACTGTGACAGCATAACACTGGGAGCCCTGACGTGAACCTGTTCTGTAGCTACTCTGAGTCCAGGGTTCAATCAACCATTCCCTGGAATGATGTCCTACCAAACACTCTCTCTCCAAGGGATCTGGCATGTGCTTGGATTGGCATTACTCACCAGCTGCTGACTGTCAAATGACTCATGGGGGTAGAATCCCACACTCTCCCTCCGTCTCACTGCATCCACCAGTCCTTTCCACTGCTATGTTTTTCTCTGAAGTACTCTTTAGTCTTCAGCTTTCACTTTGTCCCTGAAGATGTGATCTTTCTTTTGCTAAAGCCATGCACCAGGAGCTGAGAAGAAAGTGCAGATTGTTTCTTCCCATCTCCTCTTTAGTATTTTTGTATGTTTTAATTTTCCTATCAGATCTTTTCTGGTTCTTGGAAATCTATTTCTTTATTTAATTCCCCAAATTATTTTTTTTCCCATGCTTCTGCATTCTGAATCTTGGAGAGCTGGAGTTGTTCAGGTTTACCTCTCTGCCATTTTCCCTTCACCCTTATAATTCTATCAAATTCTTCTGTCTTGTGAACCTCTATTTTTAGGTACATAAACATTTAAAAGTGTAATGTTCTCTTTGTCAGTTGACCCCTTTATCACCATGATATGATCTTCTTTTCCCTGGTTACATTCTTTGATTTAATTTCTACTTCACGTGATTAATATAAATACTCCAGCTCTCTTCTGATATTAGCATAGTCTTCATCCTTTTGCTTTTAATCTTTTTGTGTCCTTATATTGAAAGTATATTTTTTGTCTGCACTGTGTACTTGATTCTGATTATCTCTGCCTGATAGTTTGACAATGTCCATCTTTTGACTGAAGTTTTTAGACACTTTACATGTAATGTGATAATTGATGTGGGTAGGTTTAAGAGTTTTACCTTGTCATTTGTTTTGTATTACTTTTATCTATTTTTTGTTCCCTTTTCTCACCTTTTCTGCCTTCTTTTTCATTATTGACTGTCATGTTTCTTTTGCAATGCCTTTTGGGTTTATAATATTTCCGTGTGTTCTGATATTTTAGCGGTTGCTTTAGGTTTCACAGCATACACAATAACAAAAAAAGTTACATGTTTGCACATGTCCTTACCATTTCTGTTACTCATTATTTCTTTGTATAGATCCATATTCCCATCTGCTGTCATTTTACTTTTTCCTGGAGGGTATGCAATAACATTTTTTGTGCTTTGGTTATGTTAGTAATGCATTCTTTCTTTTTATATCTCTGAGAAAGTCTTTTTTTATTTGCTTTTTACACATTAAAATAAACTATTTTGAAGTTATTGTATATTAGCATGCTTATGTAATATATACAAGCATGCTTTCAATGCGGTCATATGTTGTGCATCCTTTACCTCACTTACTGCATTGGTAACATCTTGCAAGACCGTAGGAGAATCTAATAGCCCAGATGTTGACAAAAAATCAAGATATGCAGAAGTTCCATCACATGGAAATTCTTCATGTTAAGAAGGTGGAACATTTTTTCATGTGATTATTTGCCATCTATACAGTATATGGTACAATATATATTCATTTTCTAATAGTATCTAACTTTTGTGTTTGGAGAGCTCTTTTTTTTTTTTTTTTTTTTTTTTGTGGGTACCGGGGGGTCGACCTCAGGACCTCGTGCGCCAACAGGCACCCGTGCCGCTGAGCGATATCACCGGCCCCTTTTTCGTATATATGGGATCCGGGAGTCGAACTCGGGCCCTCGCGCTTGCAAGGCAGGCGCTTATACCACTGAGCCATCTCACCGGCCCCTGGAGAGCTCTTTATATATTCAATTTATGCGTCTTTTGAATATATGGTTTTGAAGGATTTCTTCTCAGTATGTCACTTGTATTTTCATGCTTTTCAGAGGGTATTGTTAACAGCAAAAGAGAATTTGAATATGGTACAACTTCCCATTTTTTTAATAGGTTATGGCTTTGGTGTCAAATTGAATAACTATTTGCCTAACCCTAAATTCTGACGATTTGCTCTTTCTTGTCTTTCAAAAAGTTTTACACGTTGCTCTTATATTCATAAACCATGTGACTTAATTTTATATAGGGGTTAAATTTATTTCCATATTGATTTTTCTTCTGCCTGTAAATATTTAACTCTGGTAGCATCATTGTTGAAGAGACTACTCACTTGTTCCATGCAACTGCTTTTGCTCCTGTTTGCAAAAATTAGGCCATTAAAATGACTAAAGTATTTTTACATGCCATACTTGGGATTAATCTTGAAAACATGTTAAGCTAGTAAATGAAGATGCAGAAGGCCACATATTACATGATTCAGTTTTTATGAAATTTCCATAAATAGGAAAGTCCATTTAAGCATAGATTAGTGGTTACAGTGGTTAGTGTAAATAGTCACTACTAATGGATGTTAGTTTTTTTCTCATGCGGTCAAAATGTGTCAGTTGTCATACTTGTAATGCTATACAACTATATTTATTAAATACCACCTAAAAATAGAAATTTAAGCATTTGTGAGTTATAGCTCAATAAAGGAGCTATTTTCCAAAATGAATTGGGCATATTTTTATAGATCCATTTCTAGGTTCTCAGTAGAGAACTGATCCCCCAGTCTCTTCATGAGTCACTCTCCCCATGCCACAGAATATAATGTTAGCCGTATGAATTCTGTAAATGTTCTTTATCAAGTTAAGGAACTTACTCTATGTTCATAATTGCTTAGAGTGTTTCTTGAGTGAGTGTTGGATTTTGTCAAATGCTTTGATATACTGGCATATTAATTGATTTTCAATCATTGAGTCAGCCTTGGATACCTGGAATAAGATGCTTCTATTGTGGGGCCTATGATTTATTATTTTTTTTTATGTGGGTACCGGGAGTCGAACTCAGGACCTCGCGCTTGCCAGCAGGCGCTTGTGCCTCTGAGCGATATCACTGACCCATTTTTTCCTTTACGTGGGTACTGTGAGTCAAACTCAGGACCTCCCGCTTGCCAGGCAGGTGCTTGTGCCGCTGAACTATTTCACTGGCCCCTTATGACTTATTTTATACAACGTTAGTTTAAATTTGCTAATTTGTAATTAAGTTAAATTCACATAAGAAAATTTACCATCTTAACTATTTCTGAGGTACATTATTTAGTCATTTTTAGTGTATTTGAAATATTGTGCAACCTTTATCCCCAATTGCAGAACCTTTGTATGACTCTGGAAAATCCCTGTACTAATTAGTGCAGGAACCCTCTCCCATTTCCCCCTTACCTAAGCTCCTGGCAACCAGTAATATACTTTATATGTAGATATGTCAATGACTGACATTTTATTTAGATGGAATCATACAATGCATAGTTCTTTGTGACTGTTTCTTATTTAACCTGTTTTAAAGGTTTGTCCATGTCATAGCATTTGTCAGAATGTTATTCCCTTTTAAGGCTGAATAATACTCCATTTTTGAAAAGTATCACATTTTATTTATCCATTCATCTGGATAGACATTTCAATTGTTTTCACCTTTTTGCTAGTGTTAGCAATGCTGCCCTACATATTGGTGTGCAACTGTCTAATTGAGTCCCTGTTTTACGTTCTTTTGGTCATATAATTAGAAGAGAAATTTCTAGATCATATAGTAACAATGTATTTATCTTTTTGAGGAACCACTATACTGTTTACCATAGTGGTGGAACCATTTTCATTCCCACCGGTAATGTATAAGGGTTTCATTTTCCCTACTCTCTCACCAACAATTTTAAGTTTTTTGTATTGTTTGGGAGAGAAATACATATGCAGTGGTATCTCATTGTAGTTTTGATTTGTACAATAATACCTCAGTTCACAAATGCTTCTGTTTGCCAGTAATTTGGTTCACAAACAAAAGCACTCAGCAAAATTTTGGTTCTGTTCCTGAATTCCACAATGGGTGATGAACACGCCTGCAGACATCTTCCCCAGAATTGTGAAACGAATTTAGTTTGTGAACCAAGGTACCACTATATTTCCCTAATGATTATTGATGTTGAATGTTTTCATGGGTTTTTTAACCATGTGCATAATCTTATTTGGGGAAATATGTATATAAGTCCTTCACCAAAGTTTGATTTGGGTTGTTTGGTTTTTTTGTGTGTTAAGTTGGAGAAATTCTTTATATATTCTAAATTAATCTCTGATAGATATATTACTCAAATAATTTTTACTAGTTTTGTAGGTGGTATTTTCACTTTCTAATTCATTTTCATTTTTTATTTTTATTTATTTATTTTTTTTATGGGTACCGGGGGTTGAACTCTGGACCTCGCACTTGCAAGCAGGTACTTGTGCTGCTGAGCGATATCACAGGCCCTTTTTTCCTTTGTAGGTGGGAACCGGGAGTCGAACTCAGGACCTCGCACTTGCCAGGCAGGCGCTTATGCCGCTGAGCTATCTCACCGGCCCTAATTCATTTTTAACTTATAGAAACATAAAAATTTTATACTAATTAGTTACCAGTAATGTTCCTTACATGTATATATTCCATAATGTTTAAAGCAGATTAAACATACTTATCTGCTCAAACCATTTTTATTTCTTTGGACTGAAAGCTTTCAAAAATCCTTATAACTTTTGAAATGCATGGTACATAATTGTTATCTATAGTCACCACACTGTGCAGTAGTACACCAGGGTTTTCTGCTTAGTACCCATTGATTAACTTTTCCCCATCCCTCTCCAATCCCTCGAGTCTGCAACTCCTGGTATATGCAAGTATATTCTCAACTTTATGAGATCAACTGTTTTAGATTCCACATATGATTGAGGTCATGCGGTACTGGTTCTTTTGCATCTGATTTATTTCCCTTAACGTAGTGATTTGTAGTTACATCTCTGTTACAAATGAAAGAATTTCACTTTTACTGGTTGTATAGCATTCCTCTGTATATACAATAACACCTCAGTTCATGAACACTTCTGTTTGTGAACAATTAAGTTCACAAAGAGAAGCATTTGGCAAAATTTTGCTTCCATTAATGAACTCTGCATGAGGTGATGAACACAACCTCATCCATCTACCACACACAAACACATATGTGACCATCTTCCCTGCTCTGACATGTGGCTGTAGCTTCCTCTAGTCAAGATCATGGTCACAGACAGACCTGTGCACACTTGCTGTGAAGCCTTTTTGTGTGCTTTTTAGCACATACAGTATTGTACATATTATTTAATTGAGCATCTCTCCAAAGAAAGTGCAGAGGAAGCGTGGTGGCAAAAACAAAGTGCAGAATGATAATGAAAGTAAAAAGAACATGCAGAGCCATAATGAAGATGAGAAGAAAGTATACAGCAAGAATTGTAAGAAGAAGGTTTTAAAGAAAATAACCATTGAGTTGCAGAAGGAAATTGTAGAAAAGCATAAGAGTAGTATTCATATGACTGATTTGGACTCTGAGTACATGATGGCGAGGTCAACAATCTCAGCTGTTTTGAAGAACAAAGATGCCATCAAAGGAGTTGATGTAACAGAAGGAGTAATGATGTTGACCAGAGGACACAAGTGCTGGAAGAGGTAGAAAAACTTTTGTTAGTGTGGTTGAATGAGAAACAGCTGGCAGGTGATGACATTAGCGAAGCTATGATCTGTGAAAAGGCCAGGAAATTGCAGTGGTTTACTACAAGAAAACCCCTACAAGGGCAACGAGTGATGCATTTAAAGCCAGTAGAGGGTGGTTTGATAAATTCCACAAGAACAGTGGCCTCCAGGGTGTGATGAGACATGGTCAGGCTTCTGATGAGGTCACTGCAAAAACCTACAAGAAAGATTTCATGGAATTCATGAAGGCAGAAGGATCCATCTCTCAACAAGTGTTCAATTGTGATGAAACAGTGCCCTTCTGGAAGAAGGTGCCAAACAGAACCTATATCACGCAGAGATAAAAGGCACTGCAGGGGCACAAGCCCATGAAGGACAGATTGACCTTTCCCGTATGTGAACATGAGTGCTGATCTGAGGATTAAGCCACTGCTGGTGTACCATTCCCAGACCCCTCATGCATTCAAGGAACAGAATGTGAACAAGGCCAGACTGCCTGTCGTGTGGAGGCCCAGCGCGACAGCTTGGGTCATGAGGCAGTTTTTCATAGAATGGCAGCACGAGGTGTTCTTGTTTACTATTAAAAAAAGTCTTTCTGACAACCAACTATCTGAAAGCTTCTTATGGACAATGCCCCAGCACCACCTCCAGCTGTGGTAGTTGTTACGGATGCTGAGTAGGACTTCATAAAGGTCAAGTTCCTGTCCCCCCCAGTATGACACTCTTCTGCAGCCGATGGACCAGCAAATAATCTGTAACTTAAGCTGTACATGAAGGTGCTCTTCACCAGGCATTTTAATGTCACTGAAGAGACATCCTTGACTCTGAAAGAGTTCTGGAAGAAACATATCAATGTCCTCCACTTCATCAACCTCATTAGCAAAGCCTGGGAAGATGTCACGTACCAGACCTTAAACTCAGCCTGGAGGAAACTGTGGCTAGAATGTGTCACTGAATGTGACTTTGAAGGGGCTGATGTACAGGCAGTGGGGGAGATTGTGTCTGTGATCAAGAGTATTGATCTGGACATTGATGGTGGAGACATGGAGGAGCTTGTGGAGGACCATAAGGAGGAGCTGACAATGGACAAACTTGCTGAACTCCAGAGTGAGCAGCTGAAGGCGCTTGTTGAGGAGCATTCCACTGAGGAAGAGGAAGACGGGGGGAGGTTAGCAGTGCTGTGATAAAAGCCATTATGGAAAAATGGAATGAGTACCAGGATTTCTTTGAGAAGCACCGCCCCAACATAACCGTAATGAACAGAGTGTTGAATCTGATGAACGATAAAGTGTTCTCTCATTTCCAGAGTGTTAAGCAGCGCAGGAAAAAATAAGTGACATTTGATAGATTTTTCATCAAAATTGACCTTGCAGCTAAGATACAGAGAAGAGAGGCAACTCCTGAAGGAGATCTCCCTGATGTCCTCATGGATGGGGTCTCTCCCTTCAAACAATAACTTCGTCTCAACCCACCTTCCAGTCCTGTGTGGTAGAATTCACCTCAAGGAAGGGTAGTGGTCTCTCTCTTCATACTGTACTTGGTTTCATATTGTGGTTAAAAAAATACATATGGTTCAGAATGGATTAACTTTATTTACATTGAACCTTACTGGAGAATTTGACTTGGTTCAGACCAATTCAGTTCAGGACCAGAATCATGGAACAAATTAAGTTTGTGAACCAAGGTACTAGTGTATGTACCACAGTTTCTTTACAAATTCATTAGTTCATGGACACTTTGGTTGTTTCCTTTTCTTGACTATTGTAAATATACTGTAGTAAACATGGTTATGTGGAAATGTCTTTAACATACTGATTTCATTTCCTTTGGATATATATCTAGTAGGGATTACTGAATGATACGATAAATTTTGTTTCTACTTTTGGAGGAACTTCCATACTGTTTTCCATAGTGGGTATACTAATGCACATTACCATCTACAGTGTATAAGGGTTCTCTTTTCTCCACATCCTCACCAACACTTGTTCTTTTTTTTTTTAATACTTGTTAGTTTTAACCTTTTTGATATTTGTCATTTATGGCAGTGTGAGGTGATAACTCATTGTGGTTTTTATTTACATATTTTTTATGATTACTGATTTTGTGAATTTTTGCAAGTACATGTTGCCCTTTAATATGTCTTGTTTTTAGAAATGTTGATTTAGATGTGTTACCATAGGTAAATTACTGTTTGGTTTTTCTGTTTGTTTACTATTGAGTTTTCATAATTCTTTACATATTCTGGATATCAACTCCTTGTCAGATATATTCACTCCAAATATTTTCTACCATTCATTTGTTGTCTCTGTACTCTCTCGAGTGTTTACTTTCCTGTAACTAAGCTTTCTAGTTTTATGCAATACATATGTCCATTTTTGGCTTTGTTTACTGTGTTTTTGGTGTGTTGTCCAAAAATCTTTGCCCCTTCCAATGTAATGAGGCATTTCCCCTATGTTTTCTTATGGGTACCGGGGGTCGATCTCAGGACCTCATGTGCCAGCAGGCACCCGTGCTGCTGAGCGATATCACCGGCCCTTTTGTTGTATGTGGGTTCCGGGAGTCGAACTCGGGCCCTCGCACTTGCCAGGCAGGTGCTTACGCGGCTGAGCCATCTCACCGGCCCCCTCCCCTATGTTTTCTTTAAGTTTTATAATTTAAGGTCTTAAGTTCAAGTCCTTAGTCTATTTTGAGTTTATCTTTGTAACTGTTGAGAGAACATATTCTAATTTCAGTTTTCTGTATGTGTGTATGCAATTTTTCTCAGCACTATTTATCAAAAAGACTGTCCTTTCTCCAATGCATGTTCTAAGCACCTTTATTGAAAGTCAGTTGGCTGTAGATGGCAAGGGTTTACTTCTAGGCTCTTTATTCTTTACCCCTGGTCTATGGGTCTGTTTTTATTCCAGCATCATGCTGTTTAGATTATTATAGCTTTGTAGTATGTTTTAAAGCCAGGCAGTATAGTGTCTCCTGCCTTGTTCTTTTTACTCAGAATGGTTTTAGCTTTTGAGTATTTTGTGAATGCACACAAATTTCACAATTTTTTCTAGTTCTTTGAAGAATACCAATGTTTTGATAGTGATGATATCAAATCTCTAAATCACTCTCTGTAGTATGGACATTTTAACAATATTGATTCTTCCAATCCTCGAACAGAGGATGTGTTTTAAGTTTTTAGTGGTTAGTCCTTTTCAGTTTCTCTCATCAGTGTTTTATATAATTTTTATCGTACAGGTCTTTCACCTCTGTGGTTAAATTTTTCCTGAATATTTTATAAACTTTTATAGTTCATGTAAATAGGATTACCTCTCCCCACTCCCCACATTCCAGTCTTCAGATTGAATCAAGGGCCTTCACACTGAGCACATTTTCACCCCGTTTTATTTTTTTAAGACAGGGCCCTACTCAATTTCCCAGGCTAGGCTCAAACTTGGCTGTCCTCCTTCCTCAACCCTCCAGAGTACTGAGATTACAGGTGTACACCACCTCACCTGGGTTTCTTGTTTTCTATTTCATATTATTCAGCACTACTGTATAGCGGCACTGCTATTTTTTGTATGTTGATTTTGCAGCCTGCCACTTTACAGTATTTTTTTTTTATTAGTTGTAGTAGGATTTTTGATGGAGTTTGGTCCAGTTTTTATATTATATTTACTCTCTTGGTAGTATCCTTTGATATATAAAAGTTTTTAGTTTTACATATGGTATATATTTTTATCTTCTATAATTAATCTTTGACCTGCGTTCTGATATAGTTACGTTCCTATGAAACTATTTAATCTTTCCAGGTATTGTCTTTTAGGTTAGTCGAATGGGTACATAGCAGAGTTCAGTCTAGTCCTAATTATTCCCCTCTCCCTTCTGTTAGGTACCCTACTCAGTGCCTTGTGAATTATGAATTATTTCATTGTGGCTGTCGCAAACACTGTTAGTATTAGACACTATGTGACCCCTGGATGCTTTTCCTTCGAATCCTTTTGGATGTTCCCCCCCTCATCCTGGGTTGTTTTCTCACGTGCATAGGTACTCTGTTGAATACTCAAGTTGGAAGCCTTACATATCTGCAGGATTTCCTTTCTGTGCTGTTGCTCTTCTCTGTGATACTCTGTCCTGTGAACTTCAAGTAAGTTTGATCTTCCCAGACTCTCAGCTCTATCTTGCCAACTCAGAGGGCCTGCTGAACTCCAAGTGGGTTATTCTTTACCATACTGCAGCTCGGAAATGCTGTCACAGCAATAAGCTGGGTCAGATTTTGGACTCAATTCATTTGTTTTGAGACTCTTAGGGATCATTCTCCTTTGTTACCTGGTGTTCGGGATCTTGAAAACCTTTGTTTTGTAAATTTTGTCTTTTTTTTTACAGTTTGTTTTGCTTGTTTTAAGCTATTATTCTATTTTAAAAGAGGTAAAAGTGTTCTACCTGTAAACACTAGTGGTTCAGTTGTTTATACTAGTGGTTCAGAGAAATTTCTGACTTGAGACTTCCCTGAACCTGTGCAGCCTCAAATTCTTTAGACATATCATCTTTGAAAGGTTAAATACACAAATGTCTTTGGAGGATCAGTCTAGTCATCTTGGTTGTTGTCTTTGTTCGTGTTTGAAATGTATTCATTCAATTAAGTAGAAAACTTTGTCCCTCTACCTGGCATCCCTCAAATTATCATTATGTTGAGTAGAAATATTAAGAAATTTGTGGCAGAGTGTCATGATTGTTCCTGATAGTCCAACCTCTTAAGTTTAGAATAAGATTAGAAATCCAGATCTTCCTGTAAACTCTTATGGTTCAATTATCCACGAACCTAAACCCATACAAAATCATTTATATCCATATTGTAAACTGTCTTTTGAGATTTTCTTAAGTTTCCTCCCCACTATGAGAAGCATTCATTTCTTTTTGTTAGTCTTCCTAAAATCAGATATCCTACTTCACAGACAGACCTAATTTTTCCAGTATTTTTGACATGTTTGGGTTCACCACCTCATGCTGTTCTATGTTCTAGTATGACTTTGATAATATCCCATTTCAGTCATCATCTTTTAAAACTGTCATTCATCCTTTTAAACTATTATTATCTTATAGCACCGTCCTTTTTGCTATCTATACTAATCAGTTCAATTGTATGTCAATTTCCATTCTATCTTAAAACATGGCCCCTGAGCTATACATAATATTCCTTATTTTATCTCAAATATTTATATAATACTATGGTGTAGAATAATATCTTTATTTTGTGTTTCTTAATGCCCAGTGTTATGGTTTGTGTCTAGGTGTCCCCCCAAAGCCTCACGCAGTCATGGAGGCGGCTTCTAGAGTTTATGACTGATTCATGGTCCAATGCTAGGATTATGGGTGTGAGTGCTACACCCTCCCCAGGGTGGGTAGCCTGCATACAATACAAGGGAGGGAAAGAGGCTTGCTCTCTCTCTTGAGCTTGCGCTCCTCCCTTTTGCTCTTGCTGTTTTTGCTGCCTTCCGCTGCCATGAACTGTTGTCCTCTGCCATGTGCCACTCTGCCTTGGAGCCGGCCGAGTATGGACTGAAACCTCTACAAACTGTGAGCCAAATAAACCTTTCCTTTCTTAATTTTGGGTGCCGGGTATTTTGTCCCAGCAACAAGAGAAAAGTAACCGAGACACCCAGTATTTGTAAAAACTATTTTAGACAAATACATAAACTTGATATCTTCTGGAACTATTTTGATGCTTATCCAATTAACTCAGAGCATGTAACATTATGAGTTATTTGTATGATTGCTCACCAAATAGCCCCATTATCTATACAAAAGTATAAGTAGATGTTACAATTTACTTTGTAAGCCCAATTTTTACCATTTGTTGTCAACTTATAAAGTTTATATACAATTGCTTTAAAGAACACCATAATTAGACATAAAGATTTTATAGACAATACTTACAGCCTATATGTGTTTTAGCATCTGTTATATTTCTCTATTTTGGTTTTGATGCATAGTATGGAAAAAATATGGATTCACACAGGTAACTCTAAATGGCAATGCATTTTAATAGCTCATCTTATAATCACAGATCATTATTCAATTAACTAATCCTAAAGGTTAATAGAAGACTAGCAGGAAACTTAAAGTTAAATCATTGAAGTATCTGACAAGTTCTCACTTTTAAACAAAAATGTGAGAGAAATATTCAAACTCACAAGTGCATAAATGGTAATACAATATAGCAATTTTTCACTTTTTTTTTTAACAAATGATTTTTATAACATGACAAAGGCATAGTGAACATACATGCACAGTCTCAATTGAATGCCAGGCAAGGCTTAGGTATATCTGGTATGGAATTGTACAAGTTTTCAAAATTTTATATGAGTAGAAACACATAGCCCTGAATAAAAGTGGGCTTGTGACCTTTCTAATCATCAATATATTTAGAAGAATTTTAATTATATAACACAAGAGAAGATTTTTTCTATTTGAAGAAACACTGGTTGATTTGATAGAACAAGTTGAGGAGTAGGTAGTATTCATCAGTATGTATTTAGTATTTAACATATTTGAGTATGTGTATTTGTGTGTGGGGAGGTGTATATGGTTCTTAATAAGTATTCTAGCTTTTACAATTTTTAAATGATTTTTTTTTAAATTAAGTTTTGGCTGAACCCCTAAAGCACTTCTGCATCCTAGAGTTCTGGAGAACTAGTTCTCTAGTTTCAAAAGATTTTGAAAACAATTGAAAATCTGAATATTATCTTCTGCATCATTTATTTCTTCAAGAAAGTTGACCTCTGGAAAAATTCAAATGCTTTTTAGTTAGGGGTTATTTTCTTTTACAAAAACTATGAACCATTTCTCCAATAGTTTATGGCAGTCATTTCTATTGATTCTTCCACTTTTTTAAAAGACAGGTTTCATAGACTTTACAAGTATGCATGTTAAACTCGCTCATTTGTGTTTCAATAGAGATCTCTAAGGGTTGTTGGGGATGTGTGGGTGAGTATTTTGTTTACAGTTCCTCTGTAGTTTTGCAGGGTGGCCACAAACCATGGCAAGTTATACCTTTATAAATGGTAATTCTGATTTCTCAACTGCATTTCTTTAGAATTATTGAGTAGACAGGACTCTTATTAATGTAATTTTATACAATTTTTCACTTTGGGTTTTAGAAATTATTACCAGTAGATTTAGTGTATCCATCTAACCTGTGTATTTCATAAACTAATTTGAGAATTTAAAAAAAAAAACCTGCCTAATATCATTTAGATAACTACTGACTCACAAAATTTATTTAATCGCTCTATAGTCCTTTTTCATCTCTGACTGTATTTATTATGCTCTCCCAAGTGGCCATTTCACTTTCATGTATGTTATGTGATGTGACTAGAGCCATGAGCTGAGTAAGACTACATTATTTTACTTGTGATGCTGTATGGTTTCCATGGGGGAAACTGTTTTGTGAAATTGCCACCAAAATTATTAAAAGTATAAACTTACTTATAAATTACAAAATTATAAATTTAAGTGTAAAACCACAGTTGTATTACATTGAAGATAAATTAGCATTTCAGAAAACCTTTTGTTAGCCGCACATGGGGATGTTGAATATGCAGTATTTGAATTCAAGCTTATACTTTTCTGTAGGGAACGAATTTTACATGCACTACTAGTAGACATGCACACACTGGTAACTTTTTATAACAAAGTTCAAATTCCTATTTGTGTCAAATCTATATAATGACCATATTTTGTTGAGTTTATGAAATTTATCTTTGAATTGCAACCTTTTGTGTAAGCTTGAATGTGTAAGTTTTTCCAATGGTATTTTCATTTGACCATAGCAATGTAATACAAAAGTACAAGTTAATATGCTGGGATTTTAGGAAAACTGAGAAGTAGAAACTACCTAAATAGAGTTGAAACTTCATTAAACATTTCAGTTCAAGCTGTTGCACCAACAAGAATCACTGTAGCTACAGATAAATGACAAGAATTATGGTTTTGCTGTTGTTTCCAAATATTATTGATTGAGGAAAAAGTAACTGGAGGCAAAAGATGAGGCAGAGTCCTAAACAGTGATTGTGATCTAAATCTTATACCACCAATGGTTTAAGACTTCGAATGCCAGGAAGTACTTGTTAAAATGTCTCCTCCATAATCTATTTAGACAGTTGTGGCTTTTGAGTGTCCCTTCATTTACTTTTCTTGAAGTAGCTGCTAAATACACCTTCTAAAACTTCTTGTGGTAAACCGTGATTATATACTATGTGTTTTCAATAATTGAAGGGTTCATTTGTAAACATCATATTGTCTCCCTAGTATGAAAATGCAATTTCACTGTGACTATTCCATTCCTTAGTCTTCTATTTTTACCTAGCTTTTACATGGCTTAATCTTATACTGAGTAATGTTTTTCTCCAAAAGGTATTTTTACATTCTCTAATTCTTGAGTTTGTTAATACATGAGAATGTTTACTTGTTATCTTAAAAAATAATAATAAATAAATAAAAAGAAAGAAACCCCAGAAGCCAGGCATGAGTGAGAACTGACATGTTTATGGGATTTGGAATTTCTGTTGCTTGGAAATATTACAAAATATGAAACAAAGAATGCCTGGCACCGGGAAGGGAGGGCAGGTTAAGCGCAGCTTCATCGTATCATGCTTATCAAAGGAGTATAAATAGAGGAAGGAAATGTAAAAGTAGGTTTTAAGGACATTTAAGAAAACCATCTTAATTTAATTTGTACGAATAGTCCTATTATTGTAACCTTAGCAGCCATATCCAAATAGACTATTCTTATTTTCAATTACATTTTTCTACAAGGCACAATTTATCTTTGCAATGCTATTAGGAAGTATTTCTAAATTTACTGACCTGCATTTTGCTTCCTGGTTAAAAAAAGACAAATATAAATTTTGATCTAATTGTGAATTTAATACCAAAATAAAGGATAATGCTTATAAGTTCATCTGCTTCCCACTTCAAGGGAATGCAAAATAATAATAATAATACTAATACTACTACTACTAATAATAATAATTGAAGGGTTCATTGGGTTTTTATTATGTCTGTTAAGTACAATAATCATTGGTTCATATAAAGTACAAGAAGTCTGGCTATCCTTTACTTCTGAGCAGTAGGTAGGGCAACCTCTTGCTTGAACTTGAACCTTGCTCCCCTAAGTTTTCTTAGCAATGAAACAAGACACACCAACAAATGATTCACAAGACTCTAGCATGATGAAGGAAAAATTTGTCCTCCAATTTTCTGGTGCAAACTCTACCTCAGGGGTTAGCAAACATTTTCTGAAAAGAGCCAGGGAATGAATAATTTGGGATTTTCGGACTATAGGTTTCCATCACAAATACTAAACTCCGCTGATTTGGTGGATGAGTTTCCATAGACAGAACATAAATAAATGCACATGGCTGTGTAGTAGCTGGACTGGAGATGTAGGTCAGTGGCTTGACACTTGCTTATGTGCACAACACTTTGGGTTTGATCCCTAGCACTACAAAAAAAAAAAAAAAACATACAAAGAAAAAAGGCTAAGAATATTGTATTTACACAATAGGCAGCAATATTTCTCCAGAGAATATATATAAATGTCCAACAAATGCATAAAAAGATGTATAGCATCATGAGTCATTAGGAAAATGCAAATCAAAATCACTTTATACATTACTAACATGTCTGTAATTTTTTTTAAAAATGGAAAATAGGGCCGGTGAGATGGCTCAGTGGTTTAAGCGCCTGCCTTGCAAGCGCGAGGGCCCAAGTTCGACTCCCGGAACTCACATACAAAAAAGGGGCCGGTGATATCGCTCAGCGGCACGGGCGCCTGCTGGCGCAGGAGGTCCTGAGGTCGACCCCCCGGTACCCACAAAAAAAAAAAAAAAAAAAGGAAAATAACAATTGTTGAGAAGGATGCAGAGAAATAGGAATCCTTATATATTGTTGGCTGGAATGTAAAATGGTATAGGCACTGTGGAAATGTCTGGTAGTTTCTCCAAAAGTTGAACACAGGACTACCATAGAATCCAGCAATTCTACTCTTAGGCATATAGACCTAAAAAGTGAAAACGAATATTTAAATATTTATATACACATGTATGTGGCAGTATTATTCACAATAGCCAATAAGTAGAAACAATGGGAATGTCCATTACTGGTGGAATTGATAGTCAAATTGTAGTATACCCATACAAGGGAGCATTAGTGATAAATAGGAATGTAGTACTGATACATGCTATGAAATGGGTAAACTTTGAAAACATGCCAAGTAAATGAAGATAAACACAAAAGTTCACATATTATGTGATTCCATTTACATGAAATATCCAGAATAGGCAAATCCACGTAGACAGAAAGCACATTAGTGGTTTCTAGGGACTGGAGTGGGGATGAATGGTAGGAATAGGAAATGGCTGCTTAATGGGCAAGAAATCTCTCTTGAGAGTGATAAAACTGTTGTGGAATCATATATAAGTAATGTTTATACAACAGTATGAATGTAGGAAGTGTCATGTAATTGTGCAACATGAAATGGTTACACATGTTATGTGAAATTCACCTCAAAACAACAGTATAGCCAGGCATGGTGGCTCATGCCTATAGTCCCAGCACTCAGGAGGCTGAGGCAGGAGGAATACCTCAAGTTCAAGGCCAGTCTGGGCTTTGTAGTGAGTCCAGGCCAGCCTGAACTACATGGCAATACCCTGTCTCAAAGAAAGAAAGAAAGAAAAGAGAGACAAAGAGACAAAGAAAGAGAAACAGTAGACAGCTATCTTGATTGGCCATAGTTTGCTCACCTCTGCTCTACTTAATATATGAATACCTTCCAACTTCTATTTAGTAACTTTGGAAATTGTGCTTTAAAGATAGAAACAAAACTAGTGGCTACTTGCCTTAATAAAGTTGATTTATACATACATACATGCATACATACATATGTATAAATGCATTGCTGAAAAGAGTTCTGTATGTAACCCTTATAGCATTTTAAATGAAAGATACAATTGTTAATAAAGCATGAACAGGTAAAATTCTTTACATATGTTCTATATGTTTTTAATATAAATAAAATCTCTAAGTGTATTTATACCTTTTAAAGAGCAAAGGATCTCAAACCAAATCTAACCCACTGCCTGTTTTTTGTAGATAAATGTTTTGTAATGGCAGCTTTATTGAGGTATGATTTATAGACCATAAAACTCACTCATTTGAGTTATACAGTAAAATGATAATATATTCATAGAATTGGTCAACTATCACCACAATCAATTTTAGAACATTTTATCAACCCTGTACCCATTAGTAGCCAGTGTTTCTTTTCCCATAATTCCCCCATCGTCTGGTAACCACTATTCTATTTTCTATCTCTATAGGTTTGTCAGTGATGGACATTTTATATAGATGGAATCATATAATATACAGTCTTTTGTGGTTCATTTCTTTCATTTAGCATAGTTTATAAGGTTCATCCATATTCTGGTTGTGTTGCTGTTGTTTTAACTCTATATAGCCTAGAGTAGCCTCAAACTTGCAGCAATCCTCCTGCCTCAGCTTCCTGAATGCTGCCATTGCAGGTGTGTGATGTCACACCTGGCTAAGGTTCATCCATATTTTATCATGCATGAGTACCTAATGCCTTCCTATGGCTGAATAATAGTCCATTGTATGAAAATATTACATTTTACTTATCTACTCATCAGTTGGTGGACATTTGCCTTGTTTCCATGTCTTGTTCATGACTAATAATACTTCTGTGAACACTCACATACAAGTTTTTGTGTGAAGTTATATATTTTGTCTATGGTTACTTTTGCACTACAACTGCTGAGTTGGGTAGTTATTCCAGAGACTGTAAGAATGAGGAAGCCTGAAACATTTACTAAGTCGACCTTTCCAGATAAGTTTTCCAACCGCTTTTATAGGGTGTTTTTTTAAGGGGGGTGATTATTGGTCATCAAATCCATGGGTGCTCTTCAACTGAGGCACCTACCCCAGCCCTTTTAACTTTTTTTTTTTTTTTTTTTTTTTTGACAGTATCTAGCTAAGTTGCCCACGTTGTCCTGAACTTATGGTCCTCCTGCCTCAGTTTCCTGAGCAGCTAGGTTTCCAAGTATACGCCACTGTGCCAAGCTATATGGATTATTATTAAATAGAAGTTCGTTATGTTTTGAATGTCTTAGTGAAGTTGGCTAATTAGAGGAATTGTCCTGTTTGCACTGTTTGTATGCCTGTCCTATGTGGCCTTTGGTTCCTTAAAACAAAGTATACCTGTATGACCAGTATCCTAAGTATACAAGTATATCTGCTAGACAGAGATTCCTTGATTAAAAAAGAGAGGATGATATGTCATCATGACAAATAGCAAAAATACCCAAAAAGGTAAGTATAGTAGAAAATATTAATGTATATATATATATATATATATATATGAGTATCATTGAACAGGAGGGTCTGATTTAGTTTGTAAGTTAAAAATGAGTTAAGGAAGGAGTTTGGAATGACTAGAACTTGGGGATAAGGCAGGTGCTAAGTGTTGGAGTAATGTACAGTGCTCACTTTGTTCCTAGAAATAGCTATTGCCAAGACAACTCCTGGTTGTTTTCTACTAAGCTAGCCAAATACAGAATGGAATGGTGAGATATACAGAAAGCTAGTCAGTGTATCAGTTATGGGTCACTGGAGGAAAAAATTTAACTTAAAAAAAAAAAAAAGGATTTAGAAGGTAGGCTTACAATCACCCCCTGCAGAGTCAGGGGTGAAAGAATGCAAAAGGCTGGAGACAGACATCTAAAGGGATGGTTGAAGACAGCAGAGTTCCTCTGAAGAAGCAGAAGCAAGACTTCCTTTTTTCCCTTTATATTCCATCCAGACTACAAGCCTATCGGTTGGTGCCACTCAAAGCCTGGGTGAGTCTTTCGTCTTTAGTAAGTCCATTATTCAGACACACCCACAACTGTGCTAAACCAATCAGATAGGCACTTCTTATTCAGGTTGGCACTGAAGTTAACTAGGACAACTGGTATCAGGAGCTTTTCTTTTTTTGATGAGGTAAAAGCATTGCTCATGAAGCATGCCATCATGACAGGGATGCTGTGAGTGGAGGGAAGAATAGAAATGTGAGTTAGCAATGCACAAAACTTGATTTTGGGGGGCCCTTGATTAGTTTTGTTTCCCATTAATTGTTTTTATACAAATAGCATTAAATGTTCTAGAAAACATTAAACAGCTACTAAAGAAACTTGGACTTCAGGGAGGGGAAGGGTTAAGGAACCTTGGCTAGAAGTTATTTTGATCCTGAGTGGCCACACAAATGTGTAGCTTAGCAACTGTATTCTACAAGGCAAATTAGTGCTGCTTTGTGTGATTATATAGTGGTGTTTGTTTTAAGCAGGGCCAATTTCATTGTAGAGGAGCTTTGTTCCTGGAGGTTAGGTTAATCAAGGTGTCCCAGAGATAGAGTTCTGTTTTAAATTTATTGAAAGAAATCACAGACCTAGGCTAGGGAACAAGCCAATGAAACATATGGTGCCTGGCTTCTCTGTTAGAAATTAGCTGATGAAAAGATCTTTGAAGCCAACCAAGAGGGAGACTGAATAATTTGATAAAGCATCTAAGATACAACTTACCTGAACTCTGAAACTATTACTAGAACAAAACAACATGTATATACATATTCAAAAGATGTTTGAGTGACATATGGGGTATTTTCTTTATTCCTCACTTGTACTGTAAGGTTATTTCTTGTATAGAAAAAACTGAGGCCACATGAAGAAATTATATTCTACGTATCATTCATCACATCACAAAAATTCATGTTCTTCAGAATCCGAGTCTTCCTTTAATATGTAACAAGTATAAGTATATGTGTGATCGGTAAATTATTACAGAATAGGGAATGAACATCAGTATATATCAGAAATAACTTATATTTAAATTAAACAGTGGGGCTGTAAGTAAATATACTAGTGTCGTTGGAATGAAAAGTTTAAGCAAAGCAATGAAATATTCCTCATTCAGTTAAATAGGGATGGTTTCCTGAAGGCATTGGAAATCTTGGAATAGTCTGAATGGCAGAAGAGATGTTTGGTGAGTCTGGGTGGGGAATACAATCTGGTCACGTTTCTTCGCAAACCAGAGGTAGTAACAGAATGATCAAGCAAAAAGATATATGAAATCAGCAGAAATACTAGGCAATGAAGTCATCTCAGATTCCTTGGGGCAAATTTTTAAATCAATGCCCTGGACCAACTGTCTCTATTTCCTCCCTATCCACTGTCACCATTCTACTAAAACCATTGTCACAATAATTTCAGGCCAAATTCCAAAACCCTTTCAAGGAAGAGAAACACTTTATAAATTTGGTAAGTGTCAAAAATAAGGTTTTAATGTGGACTCTAACATGAGCTTAGGTTTCTGCTTACCAGGCCTGTTTTAAAATCCTTCAGGTGATTTTGCAAGTTTTTTTTTTTTTTTTTTTTTTCCTCTCAGCTTTTGAGACAGAGTCTTGCTATGTAGTTCATACTGGCCTTGAACTCACTATGTAGCCCAAGCCAGCTTCAAACTCATGGCGATCTTCCTGCCTCAGCTTCCTGAGTGCTGGGATTATAGGCATGTGCTGCCATTCCCTGATCCAAGTTTATTCTATTAACCCATCTTGAGCATCTTGCAGACTTTTGGCTTGTCATTATGATGACTGCCTAACTAAACCATCTAGCCCTTAACAAACCCTAATAGCTCAGATTTGTGTTGGACACAAATTTGTGAATGAAAACTTATAAATGAAACCTATTAATAGGAACTATGCCAGGAGCTGAATCTTAAATCCCCTTTTGTCAAAATCTGCGTGTGTGAGAGAGAAACAAAGAGAGACAAAATGAAATGAATATGTTTAGAACTACTTTTACCCATTAAGTTGCTTAACTACATCATTTATTTAATCCTATTTCAGTTAGTAGCACACTCATCAAGAAGAATATCCAGTGCATGATCAAGTCAATGCTGAAATAGCTTGCTGTCAGGAGTCCCTCAATGTATGTAGCATACCTAAGACTATTTGGGCCCAAAATTATAACACAACAGAGGATGAATCACCTGGCAACCATTTTGTGTTGTCATTGCCCTCAGCTTTCAGTGCTTTTACAGAATAGTATGTTTCATATTGACCAGTGCCTGTCTGCTTAGAAAAAATAGAGAAGGGCTTGTCAATGGTCTGCTCCACATCATCACATTTAACCAAACCACTGGTGCTAGCTAGGTGTTTAGCTACAGTTCAAAGTACCTTGTGTAATTTCTTCATTGACTTATAAATTTTAGCAGCTATTAATTTTCCCATGATTTATTTTTGTTTATTTAACAAATGCTCTAAATTTTGTAGTATTTTCACATATGCACCTTCTAAACAGCCAGTTGAAGTAGTTGTGATAGGTGAAATACTGTGTCTTGCTGTTCATTTGAATAAAATGCTGTCCTCGCAGAAGACATATGCTTTTGTTTAACTTGTGCTAGGGAAGGTCTTCATCCTTTATGCTTTTTTACTTTTCATTATAGAAAACTCAAACATATGCACAGATATATTAGTATAATATATGTACAGAGCACCAGATTTCAACAAATATCAATCCAATGCCATTTTATCTTATTTTTTGGTACCAGGAATTGAATTTAGGACCTCGCGCGTGCCAGGCAGGCTCTGCACCACTGAGTTATGTCCCCAGCCCTCTATGGTCTTTTTTTTTTTTTTTTTTTTTTTGGTCTCTTTGATACAGGTCTCCCTATGTAGTTCAGGCTGGACTTGAGCTCACTTTGTAGCCCAGGCTGGTCTCGAACTTGCAACGATCCTCCTGCCTCAGCCTCCCGAGTGCTGGGATTACAGGCGTGTTGGCACACGCCTGTATTCGTGGTCATTTTAAACAAAGTTTGAATGTATAAAATTGAAAAATGCATTACATTTAAGAACTTAACAGAATTTAGAGGTGCTTTAGGAAGTCTTGGAGATAGGAATAAGAAAATTCATAATTGAAATATATATTAGTGTCGAGCCCTTTTTTAATGCTTTCGTTACTTAATTCTTACAAAACCCAATTTTCGGAGAAGCATATTATTATAGTTTTTCATATAAGAAAGTAATCTGAAGCACAGGGAGGTAGAGTAACAGGTCCAATTTATCCAGCTCGTGTATGACAGAGTTCACATTTGATCTCAGGAAGATTGGATCCAAAAATCTATGCTCTTTATCACAATAAGAATAAAAGAAAATAGGGCCGGAGATGGCTCAGCGGCTTAAGCGCCTGCCCGGCAAGGGCGAGGGCCCGAGTTCGACTCCCGGATCCCACATACGAAAAAGGGGCCGGTGATATCGCTCAGCGGCACGGGCGCCTGCTGGCGCGCGAGGTCCTGAGGTCGACCCCCGGTACCCACAAGAAAAAAAAAAAAAAAAAAAGAATAAGAGAAAATAAATGTAATATTAAATTGAAAGTCAATAATAAATTAAAACTATTTAGTGAAAATATAATGTTTGTCAGTAGACAAATAGTAATTCTATAAAAATTTGATTAACACATTTTTTAGGGCTACTTCTGTTTCATAAAATAAGAGGCATACCTGTAGATTGAAAGGAAATTCAAATAATATGCAGTCTGCATTTTATCACACTGTATCATTGTTCTCCATTAAACTTTTTTGCCTACAAGTAGCAGGAAACAACTCAAAAACTGCTTCAAAAAAGGATTTTGTACTGAGTATGGTAGCGCATGCCTGTAATCCCCGTGCTCAGGAAGTTGAGGCAGGAGGATCGTCATAAGTTTGAGGCCAGCCTGAACTACATAGCCAGATCCTATCTGAGAAAAACAAAAGAAAAAAAATTTTTTTTGTTGTATCTTATAATACCCTAGTGAGATGCTTCTAGAGTTGAAAAATTCCAAGTCAGTTATATCATCAAAGATTCAGGTGCTTTCCATCTTTCTCTTTTACCATCTCTTGCATATCAGCTTTTTCCTTTAAGTTTACCTTCTAATGATGGAAAGCTTTTGTTGCTGCTTCAGATATTATGTCCTTGTGCCCATAATTAATGTGTCAAGGCTTCCCAAGACCACTCGCATATCCAGAGATTCACTAGGAGGACTCATGAGTAGTAGTTATGGCTATGAGTTATTACAGCTAAAGGATGTAAAATTCAAAATCTAGAAAGGAAAATGTACATCGGGCTGTGTGTTATCAGTAGAGTCATATAGGGCACAATTCATTCCTGAGCAACAAAATTACAGCAACCCATGTGCTATATTTATGCTCATCAAAGTCCATGGGAGACCTAGCACCCATGGTTTTCATTGGTGGTTAATCATGTAGTACATACCAAAATTTCAGACCTACCAAAACAAATGTAGGTTTTGAATATGTACCACATTGTATAAACACTCCAGGTACAGTGAGCCACTCTTTTAAATTAGGGAGTAGAGGAACACTCCCAGAACCAAATTCACAGATGTGAGCCTAAGGTTTAACTTGTAGGCAGACCTTCATGCATATACCAGTGGCAGGCCTGCTATGTTAACTCCTTTCTGCACTAGTTATAAAACCCTTTCTTAGAGGTAAACTACCTTTAAGACAAACTGCCATTTGTCTGTATTGGATCACTTGCCCATACCCTAGCTAAAAGGAAGTTGAAAGATCTAGTGTTTTGTATTTTTAGGTGAGGTTTAGCATCAAGGAAAGGGAAAGAGAAAGGGCTGGTGTAGAGAGAGCAGATTGGTTGCTGAGTGGAGAAAATCAGTAGCCTCTGCCAAAACATCTTTACATATATCTTGGGTAGGAGTTCACTGCTTCAGCTTACCCTGCTGCATTTATTCAGTCAACAATTATTTACTGAAGGCTTTTTGTGTAGAAATGCTTGAGTTGATATCTGAAGAATGAATAGTAGTTGTAAAGAGGAGAGTAAACAGGAGAGATTCTGGCCAGCCGAAAGTGTGGCATAAAAAGCATGCTATATTCAAAGGACCAAAAGACTGATATGGCAAGCACAGGAAACACGGAGAAGAGTGGTTTTAAAGCACTAGGTGTGGAATGTATGGTACACGCCACAGTATACCACACTAGGATTTTGGCCTTTAGGTAATAATGATGGGAATCTATTAAAGGACTTTAAATAGGAGATATTGTGATTTACTTCATATTTAAATTTAAGATTTTTATTTGGAAATAATTTAAACTCACAAGAAATGTGAAAGATAGTAAAGAAAGTTCCAGTGTGGCCTTAAACCACATTCCTCCAGTTAGAACACCTTTAATTACAGCACAATTATCAAAATGGCAAGCCTGTCTTTGATACAATACTATTAATTAAATGACAGATCTTTTTTTTAGCCAGTAGTTATGAATTTAAAAAGATCCTTCTGGCTACAATATAGAGAATACTTTAGATGAGTAGAATAAATGTGAGGAGAGAGCGAGAAAGCTATTGTAATAGGCTGTTGGCAGGGAAGATGCTGAAAGCTACATTCAGTAGATATTTGGAAGGTAAAATAAACAGGACTAGGTGATTCATTGGGTGGAATATTGAGAGAGAAAAGCCAAGGATGGCTTCTAAGTTTCTGGCTTGGAGAACTTGATAGCACTCGGTGTTATTTGCTGAGATAAGGATTAAGTTTGTGTACATGTGGAAATCGGAAGCTCTCCCTTTGATACCTAGGCAGATTTCTTGAGTTCGAAGTTGGATGTGAAACTCTAGAGCTCAGAAGAGGACTACATAATATTCTATAGAACAGATAAAACTTGACATTTAATAATCCTTTCCTGCTAGACATCAGAACTTTACTAGAATTTTTCTCATACAAACAGTGTTGCAATAAACATAATTATAGCTAAATCTTTGTGTATCCTAAAATATTTCCTTGGAATAAATTCCCAGAAGGGAAATTGCTGAGTCAAAGAATGTGTATTTTATTTTAATACTAATTTGCTAAGCATTGAAAGTATTTCCCTTTTATATAATTCTCTATAAATTATTAAGAGCATAATCTGATGTCTCATGAACAGTTTTTTAAGCTAGACTACTTGAGGTTCTGTTGGATTATAATATTGCTGCCAAACACCAGGTGATATCATAAATAATTGCTGTGGTTTGGATGTGATTTGTCACCCAAAGCTTCAGGTGTTGGAAGCTTGATCCTTCATTTATACAGTGTTAAGAGATGATGGGACCCTGAAGAGTTGGGCTTAGTGCGAGGTTGTCAGGTCATGGGGTTGCCTCCTCAGTTGGGATTAATCTCGTTCCTTTGAGATCTATTTGTCTCTAGTTTCTTGTTTTAACACATGATCATTCCCTATCCCATCATGATGGCTTCAGCTAAGATGTGACCCAGTCAAAGGAGCCCTCCCTAGAGGCCAAATCAGTGGGGTTCCCTGATCTTAGATTTTCAGCCTCCAAAATTGTGAGTGAAATAAACTTTACTGTATAAGTACTCAGCCTCAAATATTTCATTATAATAATGGAAAATGTACTAATACATATTTTAAAAACTTATAGGGCTATGAATGGAATAAGTGTGTCTCCAGGCATGAGGCAAACTTCAATAATCTAAGCAAGGCAAGAGTGAAGTAAATAATGATAAAGAGCTGAGAATATTATGTAAGAGAAAAGTGTCTAAGTTCTGTTACCTAAATATATAGTATGTTGTGATAGTTACCATCTGAATCTATTTCTCACCAGATTTTAAAATTAAAACTGTTAGAAAAATTCTTTACATTTTAGGTTAGGAAATATTCTTTGTACAGGATTCATTCTACACTGAACGCTGTGTTTTGGTTTTGTTTGCTTTTGCCATGCAGACGATGAAAGCCAAGGCCTTTTATTTATTTATTTATTTTTTGTGGGTGCCAGGGGTTGACCTCAGGACCTCGCGCGCCAGTAGGCGCCCGTGCCGCTGAGCGATATCACCGGCCCTTTTTTCGTATGTGGGTTCCGGGAGTCGAACTCAGGCCCTCGTGCTTGCCAGGCAGGCACTTATGCCGCTGAGCCATCTCACCGGCCCCAGCCAAGGCCTTTTACATTCTCGACAAGTGCTCTACCACTGAGCTATATCCTCAGCTACCTAATCATTTGCTCTTCCTAGTAGGAAAGCATATTTCAGAAGTTACTCTTAATAGATTTCTAAAATTTCATGTTTTCTGTGACTTCAGCACATTTGACAGTGTGAGAACCATGTTGCACCTGAACATATTGTGGAGACTCAAGTCATACACAGTTCCAATTTAGAGCCAAGGAGCTCCTTGTTTAGCCACACTTATGATCTGTCCCCTTCTTGCCAGAGCATGGCCTGACATCTATGGAATGAAGAACACATTTCCTGTGTGCAGTACGTTCTTTGAAATGGGTAACTGCAGTGTAGTAAAAAGAACTTTAAAAACGTATTTTAAAATTTGGATAAACATATAGGAAAATGTATTTATGACTTTAGTAAGGAAATTAAGATAGACTACGCATCACATCTAATCTAAAAAGCTGATAAATTTCATACATTACATTTTTAACTTTCCGTTCACTGGAGAGCACAATTAAAGTTTGAAAGGACCACCCAAAAAAGTAAGAGAAAATATTTGTAGCACATATAACTGATACAGAATTGTCACTCAGAGTGTATAAAGAACTTCTCAAATCACTTTAAAAAAAGACACTCATTACAAAAATGGTTTGAGGGGCCGGTGAGATGGCTCAGTGGCGTAAGCGCCTGCCTGGCAAGCGCGAGGGCCTGAGTTCGACTCCCGGATCCCACATAGAAAAAAAAAGGGCCGGTGATATCGCTCAGCGGCACGGGCGCCTGCTGGCGTGCGAGGTCCTGAGGTCGACCCCCCGGTACCCACAAAAAAAAAAAAAAAAGAAAAAAAAAAAAGAAAAATGTTTTGTATAAGTATTTTTCAGGATGGAAAAAATGAGTGACAAAGAAACATAACAAGATTGGAATTCTGGCTAATAATCAGGAAAGTGCAAAAGTATACCACGAAGTTAACATTTCATTCTTGTCAGGTTTATAAAAATCACCAGATATCACAGTTCCAATTTTTGACTAGAAAGCCTAACATTTTCCAATATGAGTGTAAATGGGTACAACCACTTTGGAGAACAATATGACAATATCTATTAAATTTAAAGATATGTACAACCTATGAAATAGAACTTTTTATTCCTAGAGAGAGTCTCTCATGACAAGTCAGAAGACATGCCTGTGAATGTGTTTTTTCAAAGCATATTGTTTATCATAGTGAGATTGGAAACCAATCTCCAAGAGCAAGGAAATGAATAAATAAATTATGGTGTATTTAAACAGTGGAATATTATCCAGTAAAAGAAAACTAATGAGCTAGAGCTATACAAATTAATATAGATGAGTATCACAAACAGTGCTGAGCAAAAAGACAAGAAGAATATATGAGGTGTGATCCAAAACTATGGTGAGTTTTTAAAAAAAATTTTTTTTGCAGTAAAAGACATACTGCTATAGTACTCCCTCTTAGAATACAATTATTTCGGTCATTCTTGCCACTTTTTTTTTATGTGGGTACCGGGAGTCGAATTCAGGACCTCACGCTTGCCAGGCAGGCGCTTATGCCGCTGAGCTATCTCACCAACTCTCTTGCCACTTTTTGAAACAGTTCTGGAAGTCCTCTTTCAAGAGTGTCTTTAGTTGCATTGTGGCAGACTCAATGTTTTGAATCAGTTCAAAACATTTACCTTTCACAGTCATTTTGACTTTGGCGAAGAGCCAGAACTCTAATGGTAGAAAATCTGGTGAATAAGGTGGATGAGAATATACCATAATATTTTTATTTCACGAAGATGTCTGTAAATGTTTGATCAAGCGGTGATCACAAACTATGATACATGTTTAAGTTAAGAAAATTTTTACTGTAATAGATACATTGCCACTAGTCTTCCTCACAATACTTTTCCTCTCTTTGTACACACTTATTCCATCATTCTTGGCAATATGTCTTTTATTGTAATAAGTTTATTCTAATTGAAACTTTCACCATATTTTTGATCCCCACTTGTGTGAGCTTGCACATATTAATGCACACACATAATGGAACAGTTTATATAAAGTTTAAAGCTATTTTAATTATATATACTTCCTAGAAATATATACTTTATAACTATGTGGAAATGGATGAAAATGATAAACAGGAAATTTAAGATTATTTTAAACTGTTGACATCAAATGGCAAGGTGATCAGGGAAAAGGTACACAATAATAATTTGACTGTGACAATGTTTTACTTTAGATGGTTGGTAGAAGAGAAGAATTTTTTTTTTTTTGGCTTTTTATAACTTTTATACACTAACAAAAATGTTGTAAAAAAGTATTATGTTGGATTTAGAGTCAGGTGGAGACTCTAGCATACTACTAATCAGCAGTATGTCCTTAGCAAGTAATTTCTCCAGAGATAATTGGGACAGCTTTTTTGATTACAAAAATTGGGCTTATTTAATGTCATTGTCAGACTGTAACATCCACTTGCCAATGTTCTGTTTTTCTCAGTTTCACCAAAATCATTAAAATGAAAAGAAAATTATGCAGATAAGCCAAGAAACACCAAGGTAAAAACTTCAGTAACCTCAGAAACTCTGCCTTTCATTTAACCCATACCTGACAACATCTGTTTAAATCGTTTCTAGGTCTTTTTTATCCCTGAGTACAATGGTACCTTTCAGACAGGTACTAGGCCTACAAATGGAAAGTTCTACATTATTGAGGACCAACCACCTGTACTTAAAGACTTGATGCAAAATACCTAAGTTGTCTAAGAGAAGAGTGGGGACCCCCCCAAACCATGTTAAGCATTCTGTGGGGGCTAAAATAATTATGCACAGTTGATACAGGCACTACAATTTCTCAGATGTATCTATACCAACCTTTCTGTGATCGTTCTCTGTATTGTGATGTTTCTTGTCATTTTAGCATTTCAAAAAGGTGATTCACTGGATGGCATTTTTTTCAAAACTTGTTTTAGAAAAATGGTTCTTGTACCATGCATGGTACCTAGCTTCATTGAGTTTCAGTTGCTTTTAATCGCTGCTATCCTAATTTATATTTGAGAAAAGATGTGATTTACTTTCTAATATATCATTGATAGAAAGTACATAAGATTTCTGTTTGTTTGTACGGTGTGATATACAACTCAAAGGATCATGGAAGTCTATTATTGGAAATACTTACTTTGCTGAGAAGCCTGAGATTATAATTTAATCATTATCTCATATATCTAGGAAATATTATTACAAGAGAATCCCAAGCATTATTTCTTTTCTCTTGAGGACAAAGCTAAAAGAAATGTGCTTAAATTGCATTGTGAGTGTTAGATTACACATAAGGAAGAAATGCTCTATAATGATATTTATTAAATACTTGACCAGTCAGCCAAGGGAGATAGTTGAAATTTTCTCTTGGGAAAAACATCATGAAATAGATTAGACAATCTTCCAACATGATTGGTTAGCAGGAATGATATTGAAGTAACTAAAGGACCTCTTAGGACTCCTTCTAAAGTCTGAATTCTGTGAAAATAATTTAAATAAAACCTGTTGCCAAAATACTTATGTAATTATTAATACTATGTAGAGTTGCGTAATAGTGTACCAAAGTAGCATAGAAATCTAAAATATTCTAGAGCCTTTTTACAATATTGTGATAGAACCTTTCTGATTGGTATTGTAGTTGTTTTTTTAAATACTATTCTAGTAAGTGAAGAAAACGAGAATCAGCTAAGTGATATAGATAAGGTCGTAAGATAGTTTTAGAATTAGAAGCTGGTCCATATTTGTACTCACGATTGCTAGCTTTTTAATCTCATCACCCCTGTGACCCTGGGGCTTTGTCTTCTGGGACTGCTTATAGTTTAGAATTCCTTTAAAAAGAAGAATTAAGATACATTGTGTTCGTGTACAAATTCCCTATGATGAACGGGATCAGTATGTATAACAAATATATACTAAAAATAATAAAGTTAAAAGAATAAACATCTTTGTACTGGGATGAACAAAGAAGAAGGCCTTGAAAAGAGAATCCATATTAAATATGTATTTTGCAAGCCAAAAAAAGGCCTTCTGAAACTTTTTTTTTTTTTTGGTGGGTACTGGGGGTCAAACTCAGGACCTCGTGCTTGCCAGGCAGGCGCTTACGCTGCTGAGCCATCTCACCGGCCCTACTGAATGAAACATCTTTAATTACCCTGGGACATGTTCTAAACGACCTTTATGTGTTAAGTCTGGTTCTGTATCAAATAGAGATATAAGAAAGTTAGAAAGAGTTTCAAGGGCCGGTGAGATAGCTCAGCGGCACAAGCGCCTGCTGCCAGACGCGAGGTTCTGAGTTCGACTCCCAGTACCCACCAAAAAAAAAAAAAAAAAAGAAAAAGTTTCAGCAACCTTGATATTCAGGAACATTTTGGTTTTCTCTGCCTCTGGAGTGTCAGAGTAGCTACATACCTTGTCAGAGGTACCATGTCTGCTTTTGCTCACTACTGAAACTATCGTGCTTAAGAAAGAGTTACTCACAAATTTGTTAAATGAGTGAATGGATAAGCAAAAAACTAACCTTCAATTTACTATTAGTTAGTTATAAATTGTAGTAGGCCACTGGCTATTTGTAAGAGAGGTATATCCTCTCTTTTGTTTCTCAAAAGACCTTTCCAACATAAGTATTTTAAATGTATTTTTAATCATTTACCTCTTCTTAAGTAGCTATGGTTCCTGTTTGTAGCGTAACTCAGAGAAGGCTGATCAGGACATGCTGTATGACCCAAAACCATCCCAACAACAAATAATAAATTATTTACATATAAGAGTTTGACTTGGAATCTAATACACTGCAATATAGGAAGATTCACTATAAAAGATTTGAATTTTGAGATGAACAAACTGAGGTTTAGGTTACAGCATATCCACCATTTATTTATTGACTATCTAGTATGTGCTAGCCATTTTACTGGGGCCTTTTTTTTCTCTCTTAAAAAAATATCTTCGAAAAACCCTATGTGATTGGTATTCTTTAATATAGAGACAGAGAACCAGGCTTGGAGAAATTAAGTAATTACCAATTGCCATATTGTAAATAAGGCAGAATTCAAGGGCAGGCTCCCTGTGTTGATAATCTTGGAATTTTTCCTAGTTTATCATCCTACCTTTTAGAATGTAGTAGAAGGAACACTGTATAAATACTCAACATATGTGGAGTTTCGACTGTGTTCTGTCCTGGCAAAGTTACCTAATCACTCCATGCTTCAGGTTTGCTTTTTTGTATAATGGAAAAGGATCATGTATTGTTTATGTTAGGACATACCTGTGGTGACACTATTTCCTAAATGAATAGACTGAACTCATTCCATGAACAGGAGAGGGTATGTAATACTGGGATTATCAACATAACTAGGACTATAGTATTTAGTTGGTAGTACATATTTATTCATCCAACAAATATTTGTTGAGCCTTAAAATATGCAAGGCAATATGTTATGTGCTGATGATACAATGGTGTGGAAGCAAAAAATACAATGAATACCATCTTACAATAATTTATTGAGAGAGGAAAAATCACCAGTGAATGTAATCAGTACCAACAAATATCAGAAATCACCACTGTGTTACATGCTACAGAGGAGAACATGATTTATGAGACTTTATGATAGGGAGGCTTGACTCAGTCACGACCTTGAAGGAAGCTTTACGTTTGGACAGAGATCTGAAGGAGTAATCTAGACAGAGAAGGGATAGGAAGGAGTTCTGAGCAGAGGGAATAGCCTGTGCCCAGTCCTTAGGAAGGAAAGAGCATATAGCTGGAACACAGAGAGGAAGAGGTAGAGAGTGTTGCAAGGCAAGGTCTAAGGGGTAGGTAGAAACTAAACTATGCTGGAACTCATAGGCTGTGTTAAGAATGCGGCTAAATTCTGGTTAAGTCCAGCATGGTTTAGACTTGATGGAAAAAAAATTTTTTTTATATTGTATGCATATGTTTACCAAGTGATTTTATGTGGCTGTATGCCATCTACACCTCAACCAATTATGAGTAAATATAGTTGGAAATGTGAGTGAGTAATGAATGACATACAGGTATGAATGGAAACAAGAAAATTCTATATGTAAGAGAATTAAAATCTCTGATACACAGTATCCTAAAAGGATTCAATCTATTAAGTAGGGAAAATTTAAAATGTAACATGTATTTTTGAGTAGCTATTGTAGGGTACACTGCTAAGAAAAGAAAAATAATGCCATATATGAGTAAAAGCTAAAGTAAATGGGACACATTAATGCTGATAGACGTGACAAAAGAAAATTGCTATGTGTTAGTGTAGTCTGGGAAAATATTATCAAGATTTATTGGAGTTCAATTTTTCCCTTTCTACCGGGTGAGCTATGGATTAAAGAACACACTGGAAACCTCTACTGTGTCTCAAGAACATAAATTATAATTTCAAATTTTGGTAGATAGAAAGGAAGAATTTGATTTCTTAGCCTTTTTCCTAAGTTACCACAATTCTTCCAAGAGTAGCCTAAAAGTAAGTTAAAGAATTATTTCCTAGACTAGATTGTGTGTGTGTCTAACCAGCCACCACTTCTAAGTGCTATAAACGTTCAAAACAAAATTTGAGCATACCCAATCCAAATATCTAACATCCTAAATTTTTTGAGTGCCAGCATGATGGCCACAAGTGGAAATTCCACACCTAACCTCATGTGCCAAGTCACACTTAGAATGCAAACACTTTAAAAATAGTGTATAAAATTGCTTCCAGGCTATCCATATAAAATATATATGAAACATAAATTAATTTCACAGAAATGAATTTTGTCCCACCTCCAACTATCTCATTTAGACTTGGGTACCCCTTCTAAAATATCTCATTACATACGTGCAAATATTCCAAAATCTTGACAAAATCAAAGAAGCACTTCTAGTCTCAAGTGTTTTAGATAATTAGGAAATCATTACCATGTTGAACACTATCACAGGTGAGAAAACAGTCCCCTGTTATACATTGGGCAAAAGCTGTAAGTGACTACCCATTTGATCACTAAAAGGGAACATTCAGAAAGATATTGTTAAGAGAAAAAGAGGGGTAGGAAAAGACTTGAGTTTGTTGGTATAAAAAATGTGAACTTTGGAATCAGAGTCCCTGGCCTTCCTGTCTGGTACTTCCAGGGACCTTGAATGATTCACTTAGTATCTAATACTTCCTCAAGGGTAAAATAGGCCTGAGAAAAAATAATTCTTTTACAAATGGCATGAGGAGTAAACGAGACCAGGAATAAAAATGTTTTATAGTAAAAAGGCTTTGTAAATTATGAAACTTAATGCAGACACACATTGCTGACTTGACAGAATATACCAAACCAAAATGTATAGCCAATGATGTCAACTGTGTTCACCTTAGAACTGTATTTTAGCTTTGTTAAAAATATTATACTTATTTTGTTAACCTTATTGTTTGTATATTCATTGTATTTATATTGTATATTTATTGTATACTATTTGTTACAGGGAAAGGAAACAAAGTACAGCCAGTGAAACGAAGCATCTCATAGGGCAGATTTGGGGAGTTTTACAAACATAAAACTTCCATTAGCTTCAGGACTCATTACCCTCTAGCATTTTGATTACGAAGACATTATTGTGTTTTTCTCCATGTAGCTGAACTCAGACTCTTCTAGGTTGACTGATACTACCCGATTCAAAACCCCCACCCTAAATCATATCTGTGGCCTTTCTAGTATGACCGGCCAGCCTCTATCCTAAGACTCTCAAATATGTAATAGTTTCAGCATGCTCTTGGAAAAAGTCAAATATGATTAATATCATACTGCCAAATACTGTGATAATAGGCCTATCGAGGTATCCTATGATTAGCCAGGTAAGGTGTATTTTATCCTTTTCAAAGTGAAGGCAAACTGACAGGCTACCCAAATAGGCACCAAATGTTAACCAAATCTTTAAAAGCAAATCAGTTTTCAACTGTTGTACAGATGTAGTCAGTAACTTTAATATTATTTAATATTGACTATGAGGGCTTTAATCGGGAGTATCATGGTATTATGTTTGTGGTAGTCCACTATTAAGTGCCATTCATTTCTATCAGGTTTGAGCATTGGCAAAGTGGGTCTTTTGAAGGAGAAGCTAGCAAGAATAATGGCCCCTTCCTTCAATGGGTCTTTTTTTTTTTTTTTTTTTTTTTGTGGGTACCGGGGGGTCAACCTCAGGACCTCGCGCGCCAACAGGCACCCGTGCCGCTGAGCGATATCACCGGCCCCTTTTTCGTATGTGGGATCCGGGAGTCGAACTCGGGCCCTAGCGCCTGCAAGGCAGGCGCTTACGCCGCTGAGCCATCTAACCGGCCCCCCGCTTCAATGGGTCTTATCTAATTGATCTTAATTCTTGTATACCTTTTGAAAATTAATCGTGTACATTATGAACAATTTTAATGGGATGGGGAGGCAGGTCTATGGAATACCATTTATCAAGCTTAAGTGAAAAATATTTAATATTGCTTCAATTATTCTGGGTCAGAGCATCAATGCTCATTATGGGATATTTTACTAGGATGAAGAGGAATTTAGGCAAAATAATTCCAATTGTTAAGACAAGGTATATCTATGCTTTATTTTTATGTCAGGTAACTCCTTTAAGAATATGGTGGGGGGTGATCTTGTTTAAATTTAGTGACATCCCCAGGTATAATGGCACTTGCAGCCTCAGTATTACCAATTAAGGTCATGAAGATTTGTCAATTTGTGCATCTCAGTAGAGGTTAAATTACTTTAGAACCTGTGTTGTAGAGGCATAAACACAAATAAACACCTTTTACCTTTCTACCATATTAATTTTATAAAATTTGGACTTCTAATTGGGATAAAATCACAGATTTCTGCTTTAGTTTTTGTTTCTTCACTCCATATGAAGGTTTCTTTTGTTTTTGTGATTTTGGATATACTTCAGAGGAAGGAAGTTCTCTGTACTCTGCTCATATGTATAAGTTTGTTCTGCCAGAGAGTCCCAATTCAGTAGCATCAGAGTTAAAGGCCTAATTATGGTGATTGTTATTTATTGAGTTTGAGGTCCCTGGGCTTAACTCAGGTTTGATTTAACTGCTTGGCATGTTGACAAGCCACACCACTCATTTGAACCCATAGTCTTTGTTGGTCTTTTTTACAGTTGTCTAGAAAAAAAAATGGTTTCCTTTGGACCTTGAAGAAGCATGGAAGATTCAGGGTCTCCTTATATAAGGCCTATGCCCCTGGGTATTATGGTTGTCTTTCTATGACCCTGAGGATTCAGGGGGTTTTTTGTGGCTTAAGCAGGAACAAAGGCAAATGTGGACTTCAGTGTACTACATCATGATTATTCTTCACATAACCAACCACCCAGTGGGCTAATATTGTACACAATGTACCCTTCCCCTTGAGCACCCTACTGAATGGGAACAAATGCCTCACGGAGACATAGAAGCAGTATTCATAGGGTAAAGGTAAACTCCCTGTGCCTACCATTAATAATGACTTACATTAGAATCAAGAGTCATGCTTTTTCTGAAACAATCATAGCTGCCTGAGATAATATGCACAATGTAGGAGCTGTGTGAATGAGGGCCCCAATCTCATATTCCTGTTTCTACATATCAGTCACCAAAACCTTTCAATTAAATAAGTGAAATCTATATAGAAGCTTAGTAGAAATTAGCAAAGACAATAGAACACAGCACAACTTAGCGCAAGCTCACCAGCAGGCAGCAGCACAGTTCAAAGTACAGTTTGGCTTGCAGACAGCAGTCAGTCAGTAAGTCTAAAGGAAGAGAAGAAAGACCTATAGATAATGATGGTTTTCACCTTTAAATTCTACTCACAATGCCAGTTACTTTTTAACTGCCTCATAACGGGGTAGGATCGATTCACCCACCCAAAATATGGTTTAGATGTCAAGACTGGTAATGTAATACATGCACCGAAAAGGTAAAAATTTATTACTAATACAATGAAGTTTTGAAGGTGAGGAGGGATGGCTCGTATTATGGCTTATATGTTGATGTCCCCCTCAAGCCTCATGCACTCATAGGTGGGGCTTTTGGGAGACGACTAGATCATGGGTGTGTGATACTGGATTAGTGCACTGATGGGTTTACAGCTGGGTCTGATGCTAGGATGTGAAGCCTGGTGGGAAGAGGTGGGTCACTGTGGGCATGGACTGGAGAGATTAGATAAATAGATAGATAGATAGATAGATAGATAGATAGATAGATAGATAGATAGATCCCTCCTACCTTGAGCACACTGCTTCCTGCCTGTCATGCTATGAACTATTTCTCCTCTTTGATGCCCCTCTGTCGGGCCACCCGGCATTGGAGCCAGCTAACTATGGACTGAAATCTCTACAAACTGTGAGCTAACATAAACCTTTCCTCCTTTAACTTGTGTGTATCTGGTATTTTGTCCCAGCAATGAGAAAGTAACTAAGAAAGCTCCCAAATCAATTTGAAATGACTTGAGCAAAAGGAGGGATGCGTAACTTTGATTATTTTTGTGGTTAGGTAGTGGGGCCAAGGTAATGTTTCCTATACTGGCTGTGGCTTGTATGGTTTGAACTTTAAGGCAGCACCAGGGGCCCATAAGTGCCCAGGCCTTCTTATCAGCTTGCCCTGATGTGGGACAAAAATCGTAAGGAGATAGAGGAGTTTGGCTTGATAGCTGTCATCAGTTATATATCAAATATTATGCTCATTACTATAATTTTCATGTCTAAAAATGAACTACATTTCTACCAGTAGGAAGCAAAGTAGAAGTTGACTAGTTGAACAAGAGGGCTAGAATGAAAAAGAAAACATATTCGTTTAAAAAAAAAAAGGCACTAGAGTTTTGTAAAGTATCAATATAAATAACATTGGATTTCTTATCAGCCTTCTTTTTGTATTATATTGAAAATGAAGATGTAGCAGTGATATCCATTTTCTTTCCACTGTGTAATTCTATTTTTAGGAGCTTTGATGTTACGTTTAATTTTGAAAATATATCATTTTATTTCTAAATTTCTTATCTATCCTGAAATAAAGCCAAATAGTGCCTCACAGAGTGGAAATCTCTGGTCTGCATCAGTGGACTTATATTCTATACTAGAAATTATTTGCACTGTCTTGGGAAAACCGTTTACTCTGTGCTTCAGCTCCTTCATCTGTAAATGTTCATCCAATAGAAAAATTTTTAACGTGTCTTGTATGAGACAGAAAGATTGAACAAGGTGGTGAGGTGTCTTAAAGATATATTTTTGAAACTATTATGTGACTGGAGCTATATTAGGTATATTTCTAATTAACATTCATTTTTAGTTTCTAATGGTTTTATTCTCCAGATTAGAGTACTGCGTGTTCCTCTTACAGTGGCTGAGTGCTGCTAAAGCAAATGACACAGCTGTGCATATTCTTAATAGTATTAAAAGATGGTTTCCAAAGACCTCACTTTCACCCTTAGAGCACCATTAAGTAATCCTTTTATTATTAATTATTCCTCTCTTCTGTTGACAGTGGCTGCCTTTGTAAACCTTTCTGCTGACCACTTCTTGCATTCTCCTGATCTCACCCCTGCCAGGGACACCTGTGTCTTCTGTGTTTCTCTGAGATAAGGTTATGGTGCATCTTGAACTACCAAGTAGGCTGTGTTGCTTTAGGTCTCTGTACCTTTGAACATGCTATTTCTCTGACTGAGTTTTATCACTCCCCAAAACAAACTTACCTCATTTCAATTTTTCTGAAGTCTCATCTCACATATTTCAGCTTTAGGAGACCTTTGGCAGCCCAGGCATAGCTAGCCATTCTGTCTTTGCACCAGTACTAAACAGTGTTGTCTGCTACTGTAGAATGTTGTGTACTGTATTATAGATGTTTATTTTCATAATTATCTCCCCTAATAAACTGTGAAGTTCTAAAGAGCAAAGTCTATTTAATCCACTTTTAAATTCCCCAGCAACTAGTACAGGACTGGCACAAGCATAAATATTTATTGCAGGAGGAAAGGGAAGGAAGCAAAATAAGTATTAGAAGGATATAGCCTATTTGAGAACATGAACCACTTCTTTATTATTTTCAAACTTTTAAACTAAATTTTAATGCCATACCCCTGTTTCCTTTTTGCCTCAACCTTTAGGAAAATTCTTTTCATTTAATAGATAGATGCTGAAAATTTTAAAGAACTTCAAAAAAGACAGCTGTCTGACAGATGTACACCATCTGTGCTTTCAGGCCTGGGTAAAAACATCTGGCTACTTGAGAATAGAAGCTCTGTACTAAAGAAGTTTCCCAAGCTGATGGTGATTAGTGTGTGGGAAAGAAGGGACACAAATTCAACAGTCCAAGCATGATTATTCATAAACCTCAGAGAAACCTCTCTGTGGCAGCAGAACAGGGAATGTGTCTCTTACAGGTTGAGGATTTTTTTTATAGCATTCTTTCAGTGGGACTTTTTTTTTCCCCCCTTTGGTGGCGGTTTTTTTAAAGACAGGGTCTCACTTTGCAGTCTGGCCTGGCCTTGAATTCATTAAGTAGATGAGGCTTTCTTTGAACTCACAGCAATCCTCCTGCTTCAGCCTCCCCAATGCTGGGATTACAGGCATGTACCAGCATGTACCAGCAGCCCAACTCAGCAGGATTTTGAGGGGGTAGGTCTGAGAAACAATAGGAGTTTGGCTTGCTTATGTGTTCTCCAGGAAATGCTCCTAACCTGCTGATCTGTTCTCTGGGGACCTCTTATAACCTGCCAATATGTCCTTTGGGAACTTTTCCTGACCTTAACCACTTAACAGTTTAACCCTAGCACCACTCGGACGGCAAGTTATGTACTATCCCGAGCACCACTCAGGCAGTTGCTGTTTCAGCCAGTCGATTCTTGTGTTGAATAAATTTGATAAAACTGTCATTTTTATATTTCCTGTTATATTATCCTACAAAAATTAATAAAGATATGCAACTGTCATTTTTATATTTCCTGTTATATTATCCTACAAAAATTAATAAAGATATGCAATTTTTGTCGTCCTGTATTTAAATAATTAGATGGGTAAGTGCTTAAGTAAAATGAAACTAAAATTTCTCTAAAATAGAGGAGTAGGCACATACTAATTAGTATTGTCCTGTCTGGGCTCTATCATTCCTGGCTTGAAAGGGACAGAGGAAAAGAGGTCATCCTCCTTTTCTTGGATACTTCCTGCTGGGGGAGGGGGAAGGGTTTACTTTTGTTTTTGCTTTTGATGTTTAGGAGTAGCAAGGCTGTTTAGAGGTGTTCTCCAGTAGTTGCCTGGGAGATGGCCACTATTCATCCCTGAAAAAAAATCTTTAATTATACAGGGAAGAAAAAGAAGGAAAAGAGTAATAAGCATTAAGGTGGCCAAGAGGGGTAGGAGCCAATGAAGAGGAAGGGGAAACGGATCATTGAAGAGTCTTCAAGGAGTTTGGAAGCTCGTTCACGAAGGCATTTGCCCTGTCTCTGATGAGACCGGATTTGTTGGTGTAAAAGCAGTATTGTTCTTTTTTTTTTTTTTTTTTTTTAATTTTATTTTAAAGAGAAGAAAAAACAAAACAAATCAAAAGAAGAACAAATTTTCAAAACAACATAATAGGAGGGTAAGAATGGTTAATACATTGCGTATTACTATCTTTAAGTTAGTTATTCAGGACACCAGACATTAGCATTTAATTATCCAAACATTATTGGCACAAACCTTACTCTTCAATGAACTAAGTAAAAATGGTAGTGTATCTATCTTAACCATCTTATATATATATATACAATTTTTTTTTCCCTTTCCCTTCTTTCTTTTCCTTATTCCAGTCTCTCTTTCCTTTTGACCAGTTTCTTTTTGATTCACCATGTCTATTGTACATTTTGGATCTTATATACTCTTTCAGTTTCTCATACTAGAGAGACAATACGATGCTTACACATGTGCTTCTGGTTTATTTCACTTATGAGTATTTTCTCGAGTTGCATCCATTTACCTATAAAAGTCTCCAGTTTATCATTCTTTTTTTTTTTTTTTTTTTTTTTGTGGGTACCGGGGGGTCGACCTCAGGACCTCGCGCGCCAGCAGGCGCCCGTGCCGCTGAGCGATATCACCGGCCCCTTTTTCGTATGTGGGTTCCGGGAGTCGAACTTGGGCCCTCGCGCTTGCCCGGCAGGCGCTTAAGCCGCTGAGCCATCTCACCGGCCCCAGTTTATCATTCTTAATGGCTGAATAGTACTCCATTGTATAAAAATACCACATCTTTCTTATCCATTCCTCAGTTGATGGGCATTTGGGTTGTTTCCAAGATCTGGCTATTACAAATTGTGCTGCTATAAACATGGGTGCACATATATCGCTGTGGTACGATGTTTTTAATTCTTCTGGGAAGATGCCCAGAAGGGGAATAGCTGGGTCAAATGGGACCTCCAACCCTAGCTTTTTGAGGAATCTCCACACTGACTTCCACAGTGGCTGTACCAGTCGACACTCCCACCAACAGTGGAGAAGGGTTCCTTTTTCCCCACAGCCCCTCCAGCATTTGTTATTAGTTGATTTCTTTATAGTAGCCATTCTTTCTGGGGTGAGATGGTATCTCAGTGTTGTTTTAATTTGCATCTCTCGAATGACTAGTGATGTTGCACATTTTTTTGTATATTTATTTGCCATTAGTATTTCTTCATCTGAGAAATGTGTATTCATCTCAGATGCCCATTTTTGGAGTGGGTCTTTAAATTTGGGAGGTCTGATTTTTTTGAGTTCTTTATATGTTCTCGATAGTAATCCTTTGTCTGAGGAACAGCTGGCAAACATTTTTTCCCACATTGTGGGTTGTCTCTTCACTCTGTTGGTGGTTTCTCTTGCTGTGCAAAAGCTTTTTAATAAGATGAGATCCCAGTTATTGATTCTTTGGGATAGTTCCCGTGCGGTTGAGTTTTTATTCATAAAGTCTTTGCCTACACCAATGTCTCCAAGGGTTTTACCTATCCTACCTTCCAGCAGATTTAATGTTTCTGTTTTAATATTTAGATCTCTGATCCATTTTGAATTTAGTTTAGTGCATGGTGAAAGATATGGGTCTAGTTTTAATCTTCGGCATGTGTAGAGCCAGTTTTTCCAGCACCATTTATTAAAGAGGCTATCTTTCTTCCAGCGAATGTGTTTGGCACCTTTGTCAAAGATAAGGTGGCTTAGTATGTCTGGGGTTGTTTCAGCATCTTCTAATCTGTTCCATTGATCTTCAGGTCTGTTTTTTTGCCAGTACCACACTGTTTTTATCACAGTAGCTTTATAGTATAATTTCAAGTCGGGGATTGTGATGCCCCCTGCCTTGCCTTTGTTGCCCAGAATTGCCTTTGCTATTCTAGGTCTCTTCTGATTCCAAATGAATTTTAGGATTGTTTTCTCTAATTCTGTGAGATATGCTGTTGGAATTTTGATTGGAATTGCATTAAATCTGTATAACAATTTTGGAAGTATGGCCATTTTCACTATATTGGTTCTTCCTATCCAGGAGCAAGGGATATCTTTCCATTTTCTGATATCCTCTTCAATCTCCTTTTTCAGAGTACTGTAGTTTTCAGTATAGAGGTCTTTTACATCCTTCGTGAGGTTGATTCCTAGGTATTTCATTTTTTTGGATGTTATTGTGAAAGGTATTGTTTCCCTAATTTCTCTTTCAGTAAGTTTGTTATTTGTGTACAGGAAGGCTATTGACTTTTGAGTATTGACTTTGTATCCAGCTACACTACTGAATTTGCTTATCAAATCTAGCAGTTTTTTAGTGGAGTTTTTGGGGTCTTCTGTGTAGAGTATCATGTCATCTGCAAATAATGATAATTTAACTTCTTCCTTTCCGATCATTATTCCTTTTATTTCTTTCTCTTGTCTAATCGCTCTGGCTAAAGTTTCCAGAACTATGTTGAATAAGAGTGGGGACAGTGGACATCCTTGTCTTGTTCCTGATTTTAGAGGGAAGGCTTTCAGTTTTTGGCCATTTAGTATGATATTGGCTGTTGGTTTGTCATAGATAGCTTTTACCAGATTGAGATAAAGACCCTCTATTCCAATTTTCTGTAGGGTTTTTATCATGAAAAGGTGCTGGACTTTGTCAAAAGCTTTTTCTGCATCTATTGAGATGATCATGTGATTTTTGTCTTTGGTTCTGTTAATATGCTGTATTACATTTATTGATTTACGTATGTTGAACCATCCCTGCATCCCTGGGATGAATCCAACTTGGTCATGGTGTATAATCTTCTTGATGATTTGTTGGATTCTGTTTGCCAGTATCTTATTAAGGATTTTTGCATCTATGTTCATTAGGGAGATTGGCCTGTAGTTCTCTTTCTTAGTTGGGTCCTTCTCTGGTTTTGGTATCAGGGTAATGCTTGCTTCCAGGAATGAATTTGGGAGTATTGCTTCCCTTTCAATTTCATTGAAAAGTTTGAGAAGTAGGGGCATTAGCTCTTCTCTAAATTTCTTGTAGAATTCGGCAGTGAATCCATCAGGGCCTGGGGTTTTCTTTGTTGGGAGGTTTTTAATTACATCTTCAATTTCACTGGCTGATATTGGTTTATTTAGGATTTTTAAATCTTCTTGATTCAGCTTTGGTAATTCATACGAATCTAGGAATCTGTCCATTTCTTCTGCATTTTCCATCTTAGTAGAATATAAATTTTCAAAATAGGTATAGATGATCTTCTGGATTTCTGCAGGGTCCGTCGTGATATCACCCTTTTCATTTTCAATTGCATGGATTTGAGTCTTTTCTTTTCTTTTTTTAATAAGGTTGGATAAGGGTTTGTCAATCTTATTTATTCTTTCAAAGAACCAACTTTTTGCTTCATTGATTCTTTGTATTGTTTTTTTATTCTCCAATACGTTAATTTCTGCTCTGATCTTTATAATTTCCTCCCTTGTATGGGCTTTTGGCTTAACCTGCTCTTCTTTTTCTAGAAGCTCGAGGTTCACCCTTAAGTTGTTTATTTGCGCTTGTTCTATTTTCCTGATATAAGTGTTTAATGCTATAAATTTCCCTCTTAGGACTGCTTTCATTGTATCCCATAAGTTCCGGTATGTTGTACTGTCATTATCATTCAGTTGTAGAAAGTGACTAATTTCTTCTTTAATTTCATCTGTGACCCATTGGTTGTTCAGGAGGATGCTGTTTAATTTCCATGTGTTTAGGGAGTTTTTGTGGGATCTTTTGCCATTGATTTCCAATTTCATTGCACTATGGTCTGATAATATGCATGGGATAATTTCAATTCCTTTGCATTTACTTAAGCAGGTTTTATGAGCTAGTATGTGGTCTATTTTGGAGAACGTCCCATGTGCAGCTGAGAAGAATGTGTATTCTGATGTTGTGGGGTGGAACACTCTGTAGACATCTACTAAGTCCATTTGTTCAAAAGTTTGGTTCAGTTTTACTATTTCATTATTGATTTTCTGTCCAGTTGATCTATCTTTTTGTGACAGTGGAGTATTGAGATCTCCCAATATAATTGTATTAGTGCTTATTTGATTTTTCATGTCCTTTAGTACTTGTTTTATATAGCTGGGTGCATTGGTATTTGACGCATATATATTTATGATCGTTATCTCTTCCTCTTGGATTGTTCCCTTTACAAGGATGTAATGACAGTCTTTATCTCTCTGAATCCTTCTTGGCTTGAAGTTCACTTTGTCTGCAAAAAGAATAGCTACCCCTGCTTTTTTCTGGGTTCCTGTGGCATGGAGTATTGTTTTCCATCCTTTGACTTTCAGTCTATGAATTTCTTTCTGAATTAAATGTGTTTCTTGTATACAGCATATTGTTGGATCTTGCTTCTTGATCCATTTCGCCAGTCTGTGCCTTTTGATTGGTGAATTGAGACCGTTAACATTGATGGTTAAAACTGATATGTATTGACTTGTCATGATATTTTCCTGTTGTTGGTTCCCACTCTTTGTTTTTCCGCTTTCCGGCTATTTAAATATTTGCCCTGCCTGGTGGATTCCTTCTGTTGGGGTTCCTATCTCTTTCTAGAATGTCCTTCAGAACGTTTTGGAGTGCTGGTTTGGTGGTCATAAATTTTCTCAGATGTTCTTTGTCATGAAAGTATTTTATTTCTCCATCAATTTTGAAAGATAGTTTTGCAGGGTACATCAATCTGGGCTGAAAATTATTTTCCTTTAGAGCTTGCAATACATCATTCCAAGCTCTTCTTGAATTGAGGGTTTGTGCTGAAAAGTCAGCTGTGATTCTGATGGGTTTTCCTTCATAGGTGATTTGTCTCTTCTCCCTAACAGCTTTTAAGATTCTGCCCTTCTGTTGAATTTCTGGGATCTTGACTATAATATGTCTGGCTGAAGTTTTTTTTTGATCATGTCTAGTTGGTGTTCTGAAAGCTTCACTTATAGAGGTGTCAAATTCCTTTTCTCTTCCAGGAAAGTTCTCCCTGATTATGTCTTTGAACAAGGTTTTAATGTCGTTGATGTTATCTCCTGCTTTTTCATTTATTCCAATTATTCTTAAGTTGTTTATCTTTGAGTCATCTAGCAGCTGCTGAATTGATTTTTCATGGTCCCTTGCTATTTTTAAGAATTTTTCCATTTCATGATCACTAATTGCAAGCCTATCTTCTATATCTGAGATCCTGTCCTCGCATTGGCTTATTCTGCTACAAATACTTTCAATGGAATTTTTTATCTCTTGGATATCTGTTTGAATCTGCCTTATGGATTCCATTTCTTTCCTATGCTGAGCATTCATGGTTTCTATAGTTTTCTTAAGTTCATCTATTTTTTTGTCTGTATCAGCTATAGTGTCCTTAAGCATGGTCTTCGTTGTAGACATTATCTCTGCAGTTATCTGTGAGATTATTTCTGTTTTAATTTTTTCCAGAACCTCATTCAGTTGCTTTGTTGTTACCACTTCAGATAGGCCAGGTGGGTGGCTTTCGGATTGTCCCACCTCGTTGCTCCCTAGGTTTGCCTTTGGTGAATTGGATGTGTGTGGTTGCATCTTGTTTAAGTGACGTCTCATGTTTTCTTTCTTTAATTCCTGGGGTGATGTTTGCAAATTACCTATAGTAGGTTACTTTATTGCTAGTGTTTAAGATCTTTAGAAGATGACTACTTCTCTGCAGTATCTTCCAAGTGGAGCTTGCTTTTGTGTTTTGAGCTTTCTGCCAGATCCTACCTCTTCAATTCGTTGGGTATGCGAAGTTGCTACCTGTTTGGCCCAGTCCTTGATTCTTTGGTACTGTGCCACTGTATTTTCTGTGTCCCTTAGTCAATCTCAATCATGAAATATCAGGAAGGAAAGATGTTTAGAACAATTATTTCACATTTGGCTATAATGTTAACTAAAGCATCAAACACAGCCTAGAAAATGACAGACTGAGCTAACCAGTTATTTACCACTTTTAGCTGTATAGAGTTGCGGTTATATAACAAAATCTAAAACACACCAGAAAAATTATATGCAGTATACAAGTCCTATGTATGTCAATTTTTCCCTAAGGAGTTTAAATTTAAAATGAGTTAAGGAGGAAATAGAGTATTGGGAGAAGAGGAAGGAATTAGATGTAAGGTTAGAGGACCAAGAGGGATCCCACTAAAATTGGGACACTAGTGCAGAGAACAGGTGGTAAAAAGAGAAGGAAGTGATAAAAGGAAGAACAGATCACGACCACAATCACAAAGAAGTTAGAGGCGCTGTTTACACTCATATAAAAAACCAGAGAGAATAATGAAGGAAAGAGCAAATACACATACAGAAACAATAACGAAGATAAAAGCAATAAAACAGACAGATCAAAAATAAAACCCCACCAAAAAACAAAACTAAACAAAACAAAAACAAAAACAAAAAACCCTTCGCCAGAACAAAAAACAAATCAGTGAGAAGAAAAAAAAAATAATAATAATAAAAAAAATAAAAATAAGAGAAAAAAAAATAAAAAGAATCAGTTCCAGGTGTTGACTCTGTTGTAGGCAGGTACCTTGTGACAAAGTCCTGTTCTGTGCAGGTCCGTCCCAGTAAGCCAGGAGCGCCCTCTGGTGGGTGGTGAGCAGAGGCGCGTACTTTCAGGTAGAGACCAGTCTAGCTCGCCTCCGCTCTCGCCGCCCTTTCACGATCCCTGGGCCTGAGAGGCTCAGCGTGCTGTCCGGAGCGCGGGTTCCCTGCACTGGTTCCCGCCGCTCTGGTTTTTCGCCACGCCCCCCACAATGGCGCCAGGCCAGTCGCTCTCTGGCGCGGGACAGGTGTGGCTGAGAGTCCAGTCTCGTTCGCCTGCTGACCTCAGCACACTTTCGTGGGCTCAATTGAGAGGCCCTGTGCTGCCCTGTCCGGAGCACAAGTTCCCAGAGCAGTTTCCGAGCCGCTCTGAGTTTCGCCACACCCCCCACAATGGCGCCCGGCCGGTCACTCTCTGGCGCGGGGCAGCTGTGGTTGAGAGACACTCACCGCCGGTCAGCGCCGTTCTCCGCCGCTCCCCTGCCCCGCCGCTGTCTCAGGATCCTCCGTGGGGGCTCCCTGGGCGCCAGGTGCCACCGTGTGTCCGTAGAATTGAGCTTCCGCGGCGCTCCAACTCCCGGGATATTAGAAGGTGCGCGCGCGCGGTCTGCTCCTTCTTTCCGTCTTCTTTGTTAGAAGTCACCCGTCACTGGTGCTGGGGGTCCCAGATTGCGCTTCAGAACTTCTCTGGGTTTCGGGGAGGCATCTCCCCCCCTCCTGCGCTTTCCGGGTCGCTATTTTCTCGTGTTCCAATGGTAACTTTTAGAGAGAGTTTCGTTGCCTGCTTCTTACTCATCCGCCATCTTGAGGCTCCTCTAGCAGTATTGTTCTTGCAGTAGAGCACACATTCTGCCCTGTGAGGCTGTCAGGAGATCAAGGCCTCGGAGGTTTTGGAGGATGCCTGAAGCCAGGGAGTCTACTTTATTTTACAAGTGTCCCCGTTGGTCAGAGGCTTCTCTGAGTCTCTGGGTGAGTTCTTCTGACAGCCTGGTGAACTCTGAAAGAGAGACTCCTAGGGCCCCATCCCCATCCCAGTTCCAGTGATTTTTCCCAGGGTGGCCATTAAGGGGACCAGCTGTATGGCACATTGTGCCCTGACATGAGTTAGGGGGGAGATAGGGGTGGGTAGTTCAGCTGTTGCTAAGGAAAGGGTGGGAGTGAGGAGGCCTAATGCACGGCTTCCTGTCCAGTTGGTAGGTAGGCAAATGTATGTCTTGTCTGCGCACACCCAGAAGATGCCCATCTCTAGGGAAAGGCATCCCATGAGATCAAATCGGGACAGGAGGAGGAGGTCTGGGGGTGAGTTAGGAAGTAAATGTCAGACTGTCTAGAATTTGTGCCACGTATGGAAGGAGGAGCTAAAAGTTGCAGCTGTCAAGGGGGAAAGGGGTGAGGCTGGCTGTAATACTGCGGGACCCTCTTGGCTAAGAGCAGTGAATTTTTGGTTTAGGAAGACCCTGCCATTGTGTGTACTGAGGCATGTGCATTTTGGAGCACCTTCATGGGCTAGGGGTGTATCTTTCAGGGGGTCCTTTTTCCTGTCTTGGCAATATTCAGATGTGGTAGCATTTAGACTGCCCTGGAAGGAAGTTTAGCCAGGTACCCGTAAAAGAGTTCCCGGATGCTTAACATTGTGTTGATCAGAAGGTGGGAGGAGATGCATAGTAGCTTTGCAGAGGGAGGGGTCTAAAGAGCCAACTTGGGTAAAGGATCTTGTTTGGTTCGAGAAATGCAGAGGAGCAGCTTGGGTTAGATGGAGTCCATTTGGGGAGGGACTGGCTATGGCCCACTGTGGCAGTCGGTGAGCATTTAAGGGCTATCCGCTAGCCTTTAGTGCCCTCTGGAGTCTGATGTCAGATCCTTCAGCTAGGGCTGTGCCCCTGGGACTGGCGGTCTTGGTGAGCTGTAGCCCCAAAGAAGTGTTTACCCATGTTCCAAGGGGAGCAGCGATTCCCGAGTCTGCTGTCTGAGAAAGATGGAGGCAGACCCAGCAGGGTGGTTGGATGGTTCCATCAAAGGTTTGTATGATTTTAGCCGTGGTCGTGTCTGATTGAGGTATCTAGGACGGGTGTGTGTTGTGGTGTTAGGGGTTAAGAAGATGAGTAATGCTGAGAAAGAAAGGACCGGAGCAGGAGAATGCAGGAAGTAAAGGTAGTGATTTGTTCTGGGGAAAAGTCTGAGAGGGTTCCCTGCAGCCAAGGTCTTGAATTATGGTGTCTAGGAAGGAAGGGGGCAAATAGGGAAGGTTATTGTTCTCTTAGCATGGTGAAGAAATGGGCAAAGTTATGAAGAGAGACGCTCATGGGGCTGTCTAGCTGTGTCTTTGATCTCTTCAGTCACAGGAGACAGCTTGGTGATCTTCAGGGAGGTGGGTCCAGTAGGTGTGCACTGAAAAAGGCAAGTCTTTTTTAGAAAGAAGTGAACCCAGGAGGAGTGACCTTTTAATTTTGTCATTTTGGGGTTCATCAGGATTACTTGAAAGGGCCCTGTCCATTTTGATTTTACTCCGTGAGAGAGGTTGAGGATATTTATATATACCCAGTCTCCAGATTGTAGGGATGGAGGAGTGAGGTTGTCCATGCTGTTGGAGTGTTTTGGGGGCGTGGAGTCGGCATAGTTCCAAATGAAGATGCCTAAGGGTGTTAAGTAAGAAATTTGAAAGAGGGGAGGGTAGGTTTGAATTGGAGGTAGGGAATGTGAAGGCAATGAGGGGCCTTTGCTGTAGAATCTCAAAGGGGCTGAGCCAAAGGAAGAGACCTGAGTTTGAAAAGGGCTAAAGGTAGGAGCTTAATCCATCCTAAGTGGACCTGGAGGGAAAACTTGGTCAGGCTCTGTTTAGGAAGGTGATTAGCCTTTTGAAACTTACTTGAGCATTGAGGACGGTATGAGATGTGGAACTTCCAAGTTCTAGTTAGGGAGGAGGCTATCTGTTGGCTGATCTGTGAGGTAAATTGAGGTGTTATCCATTTGGGTGGAGAGTCGGAGTCCAAAGAAGGGTATGATTTCAGTGAGTAGCATGTGTACTACCATGGTACCATGGAGGATCTTTTGTTTGATCCTGAGAAGGTGTCAACTAGGACAAGGAGGTATCTTCGTTTTCTTTATCAGAGGCATGTGAATAAAGTTTATTTGCTAGTCAGTGCTGGGGAGGGATCCTGGAAATTGATGGGTAGGGAGGGGAGGAGGTCTGAATTTCCTCTGGGGACTGGTATTTTGGCATATGGAGCATAGGGTGATACTCTTTCAGGGAAGTTTTAAAAGTAGGGGTGAGATTTATGTGAGTCTGTAGTAATTGGAGCAGAGGGAATCATCTGGTATGGAACTGCTTATGGAAAGATGAAAGGAAGGAGCAATTTTTTGTGGAAAAACCACAACTGGTCCTCTTGCTGTACACCCTTGTCTTTCAGTAGAGTTATTTCTTTGGGTGGGTAGGAAGGTGTAAGAGGGATAAGGAAGTGAGGAATGGAAAGAGGGCTCTTGTGAGTGGGCCAAGTTCTGCCTGTTCTGAAGTCCCTGTGGTGAGGGCTGCTGTGATTACTTCCCAGGAAGGGTGGGAGGATTGGCTATCATGATAGCCTTCAGTGATGGCATACCCTGCCTGGGAGAAGGGATGGTCCTTGAAGTGCTTCTAGAAATAAACCAGTCAGGGAAACCTGGAATATGTTCTGAGGTTATGCGATAGAAGCAGTTGAGATTAAAATTAAGGAATTCAGTGCACTCATTTTGGGGGCTGGAGTCTGGGGAGTCAGGTACTGGGAGGAGGTCAGCAGGGTTTAGGGCAGCTGAGCTGCAGAAGGTAACTGATAAGAGCTGAGAGTATAGGACTTCGACTTAGGCTGGAAAGAAAAAGTTTAAAGCATGGTGGCTGACAAGGTCAGAGGATTTTTGTGAAGAATGCACATGTAGGGGCTCATGGAGAGTAATCTTTTGGGCCTTAGGGTCCATCTGTTTGCATAAATAGGCTACAGGAGGGAGTCTCCAGCTGGCTGTGCAAGTATCCCTAATGCTTGTCCCTTCTTGCAGGTTAGAAATAAAAAGAAAGGTTTATTAGGATTGGGTACAGTCAAAGCAGGAGACCAAATGAATGCTCTCTTGACAGCCCGAAAGGAAATGGGAACGCAATCTGTTTCTGGCACTTTTTCTCAGGGATCTCCATGGGAAACTTCGAAGAGGGGTTTTGCAATGAGTGAGAAATTTGGGATCCAAAGTCTAAAATATCTAAGGAACTCCAGGAAGGAAAGAAGATCTCTTTTTGTGTTTGGGAAAGGAAGATTGTTAATAGCCTGATTTCAGGAGAGCGGTTTGCAGCCAGTGGTAGCGGTGAGGTGAAGGATAAGGAATGTGACCTCTTGTAGCAGCTATGATTTATGTTATGAGACATGGTGTCCCTTTTCCTGGAAGAATCTAAGAAGGGAGATAGTGTGGTATATAGAGTCATTTTTGAGGGTCTGCAAAGCAAAAGTTCATTGACATTTTGGAGCAGGTAACTAGGCCAAGGTCCAGTGATTAAAGGACCTTTTGTAAGGCTTGGCAAAAAAAAAAAAAATTGGTGCTATTTAAAAATCCCTGGGAAAGAGCTGTCCATGTGAGTTGTTGGGTGAATAGAGGTATGGGGCCTGTTCATGTAAAGGTGAAAAGTTGTTGAGAATCAGGACTAGTAAAGAAGGAATAGTAAAGGAGGGGAATAGTAAAGGAGGGGAATAGTAAAGAAGGCATCTTTGAGGTCTAAAATCATAAAATATTGAGTATTGGAGGATATGGGGGAGGAGGATGTAGGGGTTGTGGACCATGGTGTGAGTGGGAACAACAGATTTGTTTATCTTTCAGAGATGTTGGACTAATGAGAAGGAGCCATCAGGTTTTTCCACAGAAGTATGGGGATGTTGTGGGGGAAGCGGGTAGGGATGAATATTTTGACTTTAAGAAGGTGGTTTATAATGGGCTGAACATCAAAATGATTGCCAGAGATTAGGGGGTATTGGTTGACTGTGACAGCTGGAGTAGGGGCCCTTGGCTATTTTGAGGGGTTGGTGGTACCAGGCTGTGGAAGGTGTTTTTGTGTCCCAAACAATAGGTTCAACTTGTGACTCCTTGAGTTGGATTTCCTAAGAGGAGAGCATCTCATTAGGGATAGGACTGGTAGGAAAAGAAAGGGTAGGAAAAGAAGGAAGTGAGGGAATATATAAAGATGCCCCCATGAGGTGGGGAATATCTTTTCCCAAAAGGGGCATGGGACAGTGGGGGATTAACAAGAGTGAGTGAAAGTTATAGGGTCTAAAGAACAGTATAGGGGAAAGGTCTTGGCTGTTTTTTCTGGTAGGCCCTTCATGCCAGCAACCTAGATGAGGAGGAGGGCAAAGGTTCTGAGTGTTCAATAAGAACAGAGAGCCTGGCTCCCATTTCAACCAGAATGGAAACTGTTTTCCAGCCACCACGATTGTTACCATAGATCTGTTGCTGTCATGATGGAGGGGGCCTTGGGATCCAGGCCTGTTCAATAAGCAGCTGTAGATAAGGACCTGAGGCCTGCCATGTCTTCTTCAGATGTGTCTGGTCCCCTGGAGGGAAGAGAACTGAGGGGAGGGGCTGACTTCCCCCAAATGGGCAATCCATTTTTCAGTGACCCCACTGTCTGAAGTTAGGCCATGGTTGTGTAGGAGGCCTGGGATTAGGGCAAGCTTTTACCCAGTGGCTCAGATTGCCACATGAAAAGCAGTCACTAGGCAGGTGTGAGCTGGAGCCTTTGGCAGGTTTTTCTGCTGGGGGCCAAACTAGGGAGGCCAGGATTTCATACTTGGCTTTAGTCTGTTTTTCTTATAGAGTTCTTTGTTCCTCATCTTAGTTAATGAAAACTTTAAAGGCAAGAGCTATAAGCTCCTTCTGTGGTGTTTTGGGTCCATTTTCTAATTTTTGGAGCTTTTTGAAAATGTGTGGATAAGACTGGAAGATGAAGTGGAGGTGTAGGAGAATTGGACCTTCAAGAGACTTAGGGTATGTGTGTATTTAATCATGACCTCTGACAGGTAGTTCATAAATAGGGCTGAGTTTTCAATTGCCCCCTGGGATATTTCTATGAGGCACTTGTAGTTGACCTGTTTATTTTTGTTTTTTTCCATTCCTTCCAGGAGGAAAGTGATCATATGATCATGACTTGTCCTAACAGGGTTGTCAAGTTGATATGTACTCTGGAGGTTTTGGGGCTCAGCCCTGGGGACTGCAGAGCTGCCTCAGTGTGCCTGTCAGGGTGATGGCAGTTCATAGGTGTGGTTTACAGCAGCCCACCAAATACACTCCCTTTCATCATCAATAAAGGTGGACAAGAGGATAAGGTACATATCCCCCCAAGTGAGGTCATACATTTGATTGAGTAGGAGAAATTCTTTTCTGAATTCATCAGAATTTTGTGAGAAAGGACCCCATTCTTTGTTGGAAATGTTCTAGATCAGTAATTGAGAAAGAAATGTGAACACGAATAGGTTCCTTAATGCCTGCTACCTCAAGGAGGGGTAGGATGGGATGAGAAGTAGTCTGGGGAGGTATCAGGAGAGTGTCTGGGGAGAAAAGGGCAGGTTTGAGGAGGGGGCTGGACTAGAGGTGGTGGGTGGGGGTGTTGCTGGATGTTGGGGGAGAGGGAGAATGCTCATAGGAGGGAGGGGCTGCTGATTGGGAGGGTTGTGGGCCTGGTTGAGCTTGTTGAGGAAGTGGGAGGTAGCAAGATGGGTGTTATCAACTGGATGGAATTTATCAATAGATAGTTAAGTAGAAGGAACAAAGGTGTGATGTTGGGTCAAGCATGGGGATAGGAGTTTTTAAGGGGGTGGGAGATTTTTGTTCAGGAGAGGAATTTGGAGGTAGAGAGAAGAAAAAGGAAATTTTTTTCATTGAGTGTAAAAAAGGCTTGGATATAGGCAACCCGTGACTATTTGCTATTTATCTGGAGAAAGTTAGCAAGTCTCAGGGAATTTGGATATTGAAAGTATACCCATCTGGCCAGCGTGACCCATTTTCAAGTCTGTACTGGGGCCACATGAAAGTGGAGTAAAAGATCAATTTTTGGGTTTAATATCTTTCAATCCCAATTTGGAAAGATTATGCAGGAAAACGCTAAGGAGGGTATCTCTCAATGTTTATGAGGTAGAATTGCCCATCGCCACGGGGTAAGAAATCAGCTGGGTTCATGAAGCAGATCACCTGGACATCTCCCTGCGATCAACCTCCCAACTGGGGTCATAAGCTCCAGAAGCTGGACAAGATTGTCTTGCATGCTGAAGGGGTGTGTCCCCCCAGTGAGAGTGCAGGAGGTCCCCCTTTTGTGGTATTCTCAAATAGAGAACAGGGAGAAAAGAAAAATGATTAGAAAAGAAAAGAGGGATGGGGAATTGGCTTTCTCTGGGAGCCAAGAGAAAGTCGATTGGGCCAGAATCTTACCCCTGCAGGAATGGCAATGGATTAGCAGCCTGTGGTGGATGTCTGGTTTGAGGTATGGCAGGTTGGTCTCTGGACTGGAGTTTGCAAAAAGGGAGGGTTTTGGGGAAGGGAAGGGAGAATTGGTTACTCAGTCAGGAGATTTGGGCTCAAAAGTTGCCTCCAGGGGTTTTGAGGGCTCACCAAAGTGTAGCCTGGGCAAGAGCCTCCCTGTCCTGCTGCAGAGGGCTTTCAAGCCCTTGCAACCAAGTCTTTAGGAAGGTGGGGAAATGGGGCAAGAAACAGGAGGCTCTCAGGATCTAGGAGTAAGCCCGGGATGAGCTGCCGCTGCCCATTGCTTCCTAGGTTGCAAAAGAGCTCCTGCTCCTGGATTTCGGCACCAGTTGAGCAGAAATTAGGGACGTGAACTCAATAGTCCAAGCAGATTTACTGCTAAACCTGAGAGGGACCTCTTTCTGAGAGTAGAATAGAAAAGGTGTCTCTTACAGGCTAAGAGGCTTTTCTAAAATAGTGTTCTTTTGGCAGGCTTTTGAGGGGATGGGTCAGAGATATGGCGGCCTTGTGACTTGCTGATGTGTTGTCTGGGAAAGGCTTTGTAACCTGTTGATGTGTCCTCTGCAGCTCATGTGTTTTCCAGGAAATGCTCTTAATCTGCTGACATGTCCTCTGGGGGCTGCTCATGACCTTAAGTAAAACCAAACCTATGTCTGTCTAAGATAGCAAGTGGGCTTATTCAAAATGGCCATGTGCCTTTCCACGCTCTATTAATTGATATTCCAGAAATACTACTTGTACTATACCTCTTTGACATAATGTATACAACTTGTCTCGCTAAATCTTGAGGTGTCTCTTCTCTTCTCTTCTCTTCTCTTCTCTTCTCTTCTCTTCTCTTCTCTTCTCTTCTCTCCTCTCCTCTCCTCTCCTCTCCTCTCCTCTCCTCTCCTCTCCTCTCCTCTCCTCTCCTCTCCTCTCCTCTCCTCTCCTCTTCTCTTCTCTTCTCTGTTTGAGACAGGGTCTAGCTCTATAGTTCAGCCTGGACTTGAACTCACTATGTAGCCCAGGCTGGCATCAAACTCACAGCCATCCTCTCGCCTCAGCTTCCAAATACCAGAGTACTGGGATTACAGGTGTGCACCATCATGCCCATCAAGTACAATCAAAAAGAAACTTCATTGCCACTTCAACAAAGGTAAAAACAAAAACCCGAAATTAGCATTTTGCTACATTGTCCCCATGAAAATTGCTTCCATAATAAAAGATAACATCAGAAAAGTGATCAATCCCATTATAAGTATTGTATATATGTGTATACATGGATTTATGTGGTTGGGCAACAACCTATAGTGCATGTGCAATTTACTTCAAAAAATAATCAAATTAAATTTTAAACACCTTTTCCTTTATTTCTTCGATTTGAAACTAACTCAAGGACTGATATTTCCTTTTACAAAATGGTATAGAATAAATGCAGTATAAAATACCTGGTGCCATGTTTTAAAATACCTGCAGTGCTGTTTAGCTGTATTCAACCCATCTTGATCAGCTTCTTCTAACAGATTTGTACAGGCTAATTGTGAAAAATTTCCTATTATCATGAGTATTATTTTTCTCTCTGATATACAGAATCTATTTGAAATGTTCTTCCTTTAATACGAGGTGTGATATGGTGAGTATTTAAATTATATTACAGTAAGAGACACGTTGGCATTAATTACCCTCCTCTTTGCTTCAAACACAATTATCCTATCATTCTCACCACTTTCTGAAGCAGTTTTATAAGTCTTCTTTAATACCTCCCTCCCTCCCTCCCTCCCTCTTTGTCTTTTACTTTGTTGCCTTTCTATATTCTTCCATGGTTGATGCAGAGAGGAGGCAATGTCTTCGCCAGGTACCAGCTCTTCAATCTTGTTCAGAACTGTGAGCAATAAATTTTTCTTTATAAATTACTCCATCGGTAGTATTCTTGTTATAGCAACACAAAAATGGACTATAACAGTATTTGAGCCTCATTTAAGATTGGCACAGAATTTGGCATCAGTTTAAATTTCAGTTTACCTGTATGAGAGAGAGAGAGAGAGAGAGAGAGAGAGAGAGAGAGAGAGAGAGAGTGAGAATAAAACATACAGCCTAAAATGTCAGCAAGTCATTAACAAAATGGGGTAGGATTGGTGTCATAGCAGTGGGGCCTAGCCCATTTGTAACACATGTATTCTTTTATGTGATGATTGGATTCTTGTGAAAAAATTTTTTATTGTGATAAAACACATAAAATTCATCAATTTAAGTACTCGAAGTAGATAATACAGTGTTACTAAATACATCCATAATCTGCATTTGTCACCACCATTCATCTTGATGATTGTGTCTTTTTAGCCAAATCAGTTGAACATACTTGGTGAGTATGCTGTAACTATTATTAAAAATTGGAGGGCCGGTGAGATGGCTCAGTGGCATAAGCGCCTGCCTTGCAAGCGCGAGGGCCCGAGTTCGACTCCCGGATCCCGCATATGGAAAAGGGGCCGGTGATATCGCTCAGCGGCACGGGCGCCTGTTGGCGCACGAGGTCCTGAGGTCGACCCCCCGGTACCCACAAAAAAAAAAAAAAAAAATTGGAGACCTGGGCCGGTGAGATGGCTCAGCGGCGTAAGCGCCTGCCTGGCAAGCGCGAGGGCCCGAGTTCGACTCCCGGAACCCACATACGAGAAAAGGGCTGGTGATATCGCTCAGCGGCACGGGCGCCTGCTGGAGCGCGAGGTCCTGAGGTCAACCCCCGGTACCCACAAAAAAAAAAAAAAAAAATTGGAGACCTAACTCTTTACATTCAAAGTTTTATAGGTGTGTCCAAAGGTAGTTTGCTTTTAAAGTAATGTAGTAACTCTGACTCTGATGTGTCTGGAAATAACCTAGTTTGTAGACAATCTAGAACCTGAACTAATGTTTGAAGGATCTGATCATAGAAAAGAATACTAAGAGGATCATATAATGCTTACTTTTGAAAGGGAAGAACTAGAATCAATGATGGAGAATGCCAAAAAGCGAATTTCATGTCAGCATGAAGAAATTTTTTACTTTCTAAGATGCCACACAATGGCGTGGGATGCCTTAAATGTGAAAGGTGTGTAGGCCTTGGAGCATAAGACTAATTTTGTCACTAAGTTGCATAAACATGGGTCTGTCATACCCACATTTATTCTTTAGAATATTTCTATTGATAAATTATTAATTTCAATTTTATGGGTTTTACTATATGAAAAAATGTGTGCATTTATTGAGTGTTTAAAGAACATCGGAAATAAATTCCCATAGGAACTACAATGAAAGTACCAGTAACACTCAAAAAAAATCTTTACTTCAATTATCACGCCTAAGGCAGTCTGCACACATGCTAACAGCACATTCCACACATATACATCACTTACACTGACAGCGCATGTCTTTTGCATTCCTGGCCTTTTTGTAAGACATAGTTGACATCTCAGTGGTTTTGCTGTTTTGTGAGGAGGTTATTATATTATACAGTGTGTAGGTAACAGGAACATAAAGCTATATTTTAAACATCAATAAAGTTAATTATTAAATTCTTAATATGTATTGGGCATTTAGAATAGACATCAACACTTTCACATCAGCTGTGTACTTGCTTACAAAACCTAAAAGATACCATCAGAAATAAATTTCTATATGAATTACAATGAAAATACCCATAGAACACTACCACAAAAACAAGTTTTGCTTGAACTGTCGCACCCAAGGCAGTCTTCACACATGAAAACTGCATGTTGTATACGCAAGTATTACTTACACTAAAAGCACGTATTTTTTGTTCTCCTGTAATTTCTTATAGGACACAGTTGACATCATTTTTGTTTTCCTGTTGTCATAGTATGTCTTTCTGATGCTACGCCTGCCTGTTCACCTGTCAGCTCACCAGTGTGCTCCACAATTTTTTTGCATATTTCCCTGGGCAGAAACATTTTGTTTTTCCTCTGCTGTATATGATCTCTTATCAGCTCTAGTCTCAATCCTCTAAGAAAATTTCTCCATGATATTTTGCTCTTGTTATTTTCTTTGTAAACTATCAAACTACTTATGCCACACATTTAGGATCAAGTAAAACACAACCATTGGCCAGTGCTTTGTGTTTCAAGTGACATCATAGTTCCTGCATAACTCATTAACAACATCTACTCTACATTTTGTTTTGTTGTTGAAAATTTCCATCTCAGTCTTCTGTTTTGTCGAGGTTTTCCTATCAATATTTCCATCATTGTGAAATGTTGATATCAACAGTTTGCTTTTCTTTGCCATACATGAGGCCAATGTTACATCTTTCTGAAATTTAAAGATTGTAGTATACAGTTGTCTGTTTTGAAATTGCAAAATTTCATTTAGAATTTCTGCTTTGTTTCTGTGTACAGTTCCTGCACTTGTCAACTTGTCAACTTGTGCAAATATAACATCAATTAGAAACTGGTAAAGCAATTGTTGAATGTCACATTCTGATTAGTTTGGGAGATGGGAGCAACAAGTCTGTTCACAATATCATTATGTGTATTACTGTACAAATAAAGACCTGATGGCTGAGTTATAGGATGAATCTCTAAATTGAAAGCATAATGTCTTCACATCTACAAGGGCTAAATTTTTATTCCATATTTTGACCCATCGCTTTTCCATAAGTCTTTTACATTCCTGCTATCACCATGAGAAACCTGTGCTAAGTACAATAGGCCTATGAGTGCTTTCAGTTCAGCCAGTGAGGTGTCATAATAAATACATTTTTTGAATATGGCTATTGCTGCATACAGAACATTTTACTTGCATTTCAGCCTTTGTGTATTTCACAGAATCTTGTAGCATTTCATTTGTTACAATTTCCAACATTGAATGGCAGTCCTGGCATTCTGTCCTATACGTTTTCCCTTTCCAAGACCTTCACTATATTTTTGAACCTAGTTCTAACATTGGATTGTTCTATCTGGTTGTGTGGTCATTTCACAACATTTTGACTAGTTAAATATGTACTCACATTGCTGTTTTCTTCGTCATCTGAATCAAGGAGCTTTGCATTCTCTGTATTTGTGTTAATTGATTCTTGCTCCATTTCACTGTCACAGGAACTTTGGCTCACATGGCCAACATCAAATTCATCATCATCATGCACCCACAGCAGTCTTCTGTTATGAAAGCAGGTTAATTTTACCATAATGGATCATCTTCATTATCCATGCATGAGTATTCTGATGATTCACTTTTGATCTCTGAAACTTGCAAGTCTTATTTTTCATGTGCTATTGTACTGGATTGAGATACTTCTACCAGAAAAATCAAAAGGAAACAAATCCTGGAGTGGTGTGGGTCTATTGGACCCTCTGTGATGCTTGCATAAACATACACAAAACCAGTTAGATGCAACATAAAGGTGGTTTCAAATCCTGTTTTGACACTTTTGCACAAGTGCACACTCCTTGCCATTCATCATACCAAGTGGGTAAACACATAAACTGCTTCCTGTATCCCTGAGAGAAAGGTGCTGAGATGCACAGCTGGCTCCTATTATGCTAAAGTACTAATTTACAGTAGAAAAGTAAGGGATGGGCCCCCTGAACCCAGTCTTATGTTCTAAGGCTTAAACAGAGTGAGAGAGATTAGATTGGATTGTGTGAGATTAGACTAAATGAGTTCTAACATCCTTCTGTGATGTCGTTGAAGACCAGAAAGGCATTGAACAATAATCAGGTTTCCTGTTATATATTTTATTTCTGTCAATGAAATAATTTTCTTCCCTTCTTTGGATTGTTATATTAGAGACAGTGTATGCTGGAACTCTTTCTTTTCTCTGCCTAGAAGATTCAATTTTCTTGTTTGCTTTTTTTGTTTTTCTCCACTGCAATTGAGGCCCCTTGAGGGTGTGAATCATGTGTGTTTTATCCATGGGTAAATCTCTACTACCCAAAACAACATCATACACATAATAGGCATTTGGTAAATATTTGTTAAGTGGATAGATGAAGACTCTCTCCACAGGTTGGGTTTTATGCTGTGTTAAACCATTCTGGTTCTCGGATACATTTTGTACTTTTCCAGTGTCCAAAATCAGGTTGGTAATTTTTGAATTTTTATTATATGTCAAAAAGTGGCCCATTTTCTGTCACTGCTTTCCATGATAGGTTTTCTTTGTAGACAAGAACTGGTATATTCATGGGGGGGAATGTTGCAATTAAAAATTTATGGTTATGTTTAAGAATAAATGATGAGCACCATAGGTGTGTGTTTGCAAAGATGCATGTGAATGCTTGGTTACTTGGGCACCATCCTGTGATTTGACATAACTTAATAACTGATGGAACAAAAAATGGAAACACTTGAGATATTATCGTAGCACCTGCTTCTGAATCTGTTGTGTAAGCAATCTTTATTACATTTTTCTTCCCATGCATAGTGAAGCTACCTCCTTGCTTACCTTGGTCTGCTCTGTTCTTCAATACTAACTAGTCATGTCTCCTTTTCTTCCCTTCTCCTAACTTTAATGGTATTTGCAAATAATTTCATCAGTTATACGTGGGTGCTAGCAACATCAAACCACATCTTTCTTTTCATAAATTCCCCAAAAGCACATTATTAAGCAACTCTTTTTACTTTGCAGTGACCCTTCTTTGTAGTTTGCTATTGCTTAATATTTTGTATTCAAAATTATCCTCTAATGTATTTTGGTTAGGTTCTTTGATCAGTTTTTTACTGACCATATCAGGCAAGTATTTCCATTAGTCCCATTCTTCTTGCTTCTTTTATCCCTATATTCTCTCTTCTCTCTTTCTGTCTTTTCATCTTGCTTCTTCCCAAATAATTTTTCTGTTTATCTTAAAAAATATTTTTATTGTGTAATGTGCCATAAATTGACACTAAGAAAATGGTTTCTATCACTAACTGACTTCTTATATTTACTGCAAATTTTAATTGAGCTATTCAAAAGCAGAATGGTCTTTAGTTCCTTTCAAAGACAAAAGTCTATTCCTGTTCACATTGGTAATATGAGTCTTGGAGTTTTGGTTCTATGAAAGCCATAATGCAGTATTTTTTTTTTTTTTTTTTTGTGGGTACCGGGGGGTCGACCTCAGGACCTCGTGCACCAACAGGCACCTATGCCGCTGAGCGATATCACCGGCCCCTTTTTTCGTATGTGGGATCCGGGAGTCGAACTCGGGCCCTTGCGCTTGCAAGGCAGGCAGGCGCTTATGCCGCTGAGCCATCTCACCGGCCCCATAATGCAGTATTGAACAAAAGGTTTTTTTCAAAATCCAAGAATAATGTTTTTTTATGGGGTAGTGATCTATTAGGCAAGTTAGCCACCAGTTTTGTAAGTTCTTATCATGCTGCAAGCAGAAGAAATCCTAGGCACTGGGGATGGTGGAGGAGGAATCCAATTGTGCATATACCTCAAAATATTAAACTTCTATAAACATTATTTTCTTAGGTGTTCCATATAAAATTGCCTTTGAAAATAAAAAAGCAATATAGTTAATGGAAAAAGAATACTTATGTAACAACCTAAGTGACTTGTAGTCACTCAAAAGATAAAAAAGTATACTTCATAGTGTATCTTTTATGTATCTAATGGAAATGCTTGAGAGAAGAATATAGTTTGATATGAAATAAACTTACAGAAATGACCAGTGGCTAACTGAATATTTGGTGAAATAGAATGTTTCCCAAAGATTAGCCTCTGGTAGAATATTGTTCTGAGGCCTTGAATGTATGTTTGCAGAGCAGGTTTTTCTAAACTACATTCTACAGAACTCAAGTGTAACAAAGATATGAATAGTTTGACTTGAGGGCAATAAAGCATACTGTAGCCAAGAAAGCTTGGGAAACAACCACATGCTGCATGCATTCCCCTGTTAGATCCATATAATAGTAATGGTAGTAAAAACACCTGTTGTTTATCTTTATCTTACCCAATGTTTTCAAATCTACTTAATTAGAAATCTTTTTATTTTGCATCACATTAATATCTTGATGAAATTCTACTTTTTGGAGAGCATAGTTTAGAAAATTGTGTTTTAGAATATTCCCTAAAATATACTAGCTAGACATGTCATTCTCTAAATGCTGTAAAAGCAAATCTGCCTCATCTTTACTTTAGAAGTTTGATAATGTGTCTGGTTAATTTAATGATGAACAGGAAAAATAAAGTCTGGGTGAGTCTAAAGATGAATATATAGTTGAATTAAACCCACAGTCAGTGATGTGACCAAATCCAATTCCTGCAACCACTCTATTACTGCCATGAAACACATCTTCCAGTTTTTATTTTGGATCCTTTGTTTTAATCATTCTATGAGATGATAACTTTTCGTTGTATTAAAGACCAGCTAACTGGCACTGCTCAAGAGACTCATGAACCTGTGTTAAATAACGGCTCATAGAAACAGTAAAACAGAATGGTGTAAGTTTTCTATGGTTTTGGCACAACGTTTCTTTAAGACCGTGTGTTATTTCTCATTTCCACTCATTGTATTACATTCCATAAAGAGGTATCTGTGTGACAAGTGGTTCAATTAAAGTCAGCGTCTGCATTTCAAAGTGTCTGTTTGTCCTTTCTAAATAGTCCTGGAAATACTCACCAGAAAATGCAAATCTCTTATAGGGAAGAGGTCATCCCAAAAGGAATTAGTGGTGTGTAGGGAATTAATTTTTGCCTCTAAGTTTTTGAAATGTGCAGTTACAAAAGCTAGTGATAGATGAATTCCAATGTCATTCTTCTAATTAAACTCAGGCAAATGGGGACCCTGGGGACACAGAAGTCATCCTGTCTGTTTCCCGGTGCTTGGGAATCAAACCCAGGGAACTACGTCTGCTAGGGAAGTGCTGTAGCATTGAGGTATACCTCAGTATGATCTAAACCATCCGTTCTTCAGTCTAACCTTTGTGTTTCAGAGCTTGACAATGGTGACACACTTCAGACATTGCAGGATTTTGTATTCCTTTGAATGTCCCCCTCTTTGTGGTACTCAGGGTTGAACACAGGGAGTGCTGAACTACATCTCTAGGTTTGTTTTTTGTTTGTTTGTTTGTTTGTTTTTTCAACAGGATCAGCTCTGTTCAGTAATCGAAGTTGTCATTGAACTCACTGTGTAGTCTGGCTAGCCTCAAACTCACTTAGATACTCCTGCTTCAGCCTCTTGAATACAGGCATGGCATTACAGGCATGCACCACTATGTCCTGCTCCCCAGCCCTTCTGAAAAAAAATTTTTTTTTTTTTTTTTTTTGTGGGTACTGGGGGTCGACCTCAGGACCTCACACGCCAGCAGGCGCCCGTGCCGCTGAGCGATATCACCTGCCCTTTCTTCGTATGTGGGTTCCGGGAGTCGAACTCGGGCCCTCGTGCTTGCCAGACAGGTGCTTACCCCGCTGAGCCCTCTCACCGGCCCTGAAATTTTGTTTTGAGACGTAGTCTTACCAACTTTCCCTGGTCAGCCTTGAACTTGTAGATCATCCTTCCTCAACCTCCAGCTGGGATTACAAGTATGTGCCACTGTGCTCACTTGGAGGCCCCTCTTCAAATTCATTGTTTTTTCCCCAAATGCCCCAAAAGTGTAATGAGAATGTGGTTTTGGCAACCACATAAGATCTCCCTATGTTGAAGGAGTCTACTTTAAGGTAATGAACAGACTCTCCCTTTCAGTAAGCCATCTCTCAGTGGAACTCCGTCTTGTTTACTTTTGTAGAGTACATTTCCTTGCTACTTCAGGTGGTCAGACACACCTCGGATGTCATACTTCACTGCCCTTAGAAGAACATACAGCCATTGTGGTCAAGTTACCATATGATCTTCACATCATGTATTTCTTTCATTTGCCCTAGACACTGCCTGTGTCTCTTGTTTGGTCCTGAAATGATTATTCTTTTCACACAGACTTTCAGATTCTCAAAATTATTATTTGGTTTTAGTATTTGCCGACTCAGATTTGTTTACCTTCAAAATAGTATTTGATTATTGTAATTTCTTGAGACTACAAACAAGTACAAACATTAAATGCAATAATGTAAATGTTTGGAAACTCCCATTCATATAGACAATTATAGAACATGTACATTTATGAACCATACAAATGAACATTTTTAATGAGAGTCATCTCAGCCTATATTTTAAGTCACATCATCCCAATTTTTGAACTGTTGAATTTTGTGCAGCTGTTTTTAGTAGTATGGTATCAAACAGGCAGAAAGTCCCTTTTGTTTATAGAGATTCCAGCCTTAAAAGCCATTTTCAGGCCACTTCACCCATGCTTATTTTCCTTTGTTTCTATTATCTACCTTCTCCTCTTACAAAAATGCATTTGTTTATCTCTCTCACCTTTTAATCTACACCTACAGTTTATCCTTTACAAAATCTGTAAATTGGGCTTAGAAATTCCTACCCTAAATTCTCCAAACTCTTCCTTTCACTGATTCCATAATCTTTTGAAATCACACATGTTCATTTTATTATAGACAACTAAGCTAGGTAAAAATATTATAGGCAGGCAGACAGGGCTAGGCCCAGGCGGGAGTCAATACAGAAGGTGAAAACGCTTCACAATTATGGCTGGAGGCACATGTGTTGGAGGCCAGGCCTCAAGATAGTGACAAAATGACCAGGCCTACATGCTTCCCCAGGGGATGAACAATGGATTGGAAGTTGTGCTCACCTGGTAGACATAAGTTGCCCAGGTGGGTGGCCAGAACCCCCTGGTGTCTCTTCCTAACTTGCTTCGTGACCTGCTTCCCCATTGGATCAATATTACCTAAGTGGCTAAACTTGTAATCTCATTGGTTGATTATAGTTTTGTCTTGTGTTGTATCCACCTCATGATTTTGCTCCCACCTCATGATTTTGTTCTGTAAAACTTTTTGTGTAAAACAGGTTTTGCAGCAACCCATTTTTTGGGTCCCCTCCTGTCTCTCAGGATCTCTCTCTCTCTCTCTCTCTCTAAATATTTCCTACTCAACCTCCATTGTTCCATAGAATTCATTCTTCAGTTTTGGGGAACACTAACTTGGCATGTCTGACCTCTAACCGATTAGGAATTACATTTATTTCCCCATATCAATTTTATCACATGGCTAAATGAGAGAAAGATGGTCTAAAGTATTGTCACACCACAATGTGCACTTATTCCTCAGATTAACAGAAGAGTAATATCTTATTTCCTTATGAAAATATTCTGTTCAGTACTCACTTGTCTATATGCTCTTCATAACCATCCATACGTTTCCGTCTTGCTTTTTTAGAGAGGGACTCAAACTCCAATGTGTTTTAATGTTCAACAAATGTGTGCTACTGTTGGAGACCTGTTTGAGTTGAAGGGTGAATTGGGGAGGAGAAGCCAACTCTGGCATTATGGAGAGGGGAGCAGCCACATGGTGGATTAGTTGAAGAATGGGAATATCAGCTAGGGTTAGGGAACAAGATGTCATCAAATTGGTTAAAAGTCCCAAACTAATTCAAAGTTAGAATGGGCCAACTGTCTATACCAGTTCATTTTTCCATGCACTGCCACAGTATGGTGAGTGGTGTATGTCTGTAATGTCAGCCCTCTGTGAGGCTGAGGCAGGAATATTCAAGCCTGAGCCCAGCCTGGGCAATTTTGCTATTTAGGGAGACACTGTCTCAAAATAAAAAGGGCTGAGGTTGTAGCCCATGCAAAGGTCCTAGGTTCAATCCCCAGTACCCAAAGGGGAGGGTATTCAATCCCTTGTGTTTATTTATCACTCCATTGCCCAAAACTCTTCAATAGTTATTCTGTGTAGTTCAAATAATTTTCAACTTCTCTTCTATCAACTCTACTTTATGTAATATAGGTAGGAGAAATCTGTAAAATCTGATAATAGTTTTGTCTGAAGAATGGGAAAGAAGACCCACCCATAGTGAGGTATTAATTGTCCATTCATTAGGGAGATCCTAAAAGGTGATCTAGTCCCAGGTGAAGGAGGACCGTTTGCAAGTAAAAAGGGAATGGACAAGTCCCTTTGTAGGTCAGAGGGAGTAGATGGTTTGCTTTGTTTTGGGAGAAGAAAAGGGAAGTAAAAAGATTTGGGCCTTTACCTTGAAGCTGCTGTTTTTGTTTTTTCCTTAAAAGTACAATTTTGAAGATCTCAATTTCCTTGTATCCTTTCTACCTAGTTTTACTCTATCCTACCTCAAACTGGTTGTCCTGGTATGAATTCAAACTGCACCCTACCACATTTGTCATTTCTTTCTTTTCCTGAGTCATGAAGTTTGTCCCTAATTCTGGTTTGACTGTAGTCCTTTTTCTGCCTGTGCTTGGCTGACAAGAGACAACATTCCCTTTTCAGGTTTAAGTTCATTTGCTGTCACCTCAAAAGATTTCCAAACACATTCTTCTCCATTCATTTACTATATAGTGTTACAGCAGTTTTAGATTTATCAGAGGTGAAGAAACCAAGCTGCACTCAGAGATGTGGAGGGAACCAAAGTTTATTAAGCCAGTGGGCTTAGGGGAGATAACCTCCCCAAAGATCTGAGCTACAAGGCTTTGTTGGGGCTCTCTTATGTAGAGGTTTGGGGCTGGAAAAAGCAAGCTTGGCTACAGAAGCAGAACTATTCATGGTGAGCCATTTTACATTTTTTGTCCTCCATTTGGGGTGTCTAGGTTTCCGTTTCCTGTAACTGATGCTTTTCCTCATCAATAGAAATTATCATCTTTAATTAATTTGTTTGTTGAGTGTCAGTCTTTCCCTATTACAAGCAGGATTGTTGATTGCCTTGTTTACTTTTGTGTCACCAAATCATCCTGGCGTATGGCAGGAGCCAAATACGTATGTGTTAATAAATGAATGAAATTATAGAAATGTGGAAAAGAATATAGCAGATAACCTAAATATTCAACAGATAGGAAATTATTATGGAAATTATTTCATTAAACTCAGTGTTATAGTTTTCATTTATAACAGGGATATCATACAGAAACCTAACTAATTTTGTTAAGTGAAAAATATAACTGAGGATGTAGCTCAGTGGTAGAGTGCTTGCATAGCATGTCCAAGGCTCCTGAGTTTATTTCCTAGCACTGCAAAACACAATTACAATGCTCTTAGTCCACTCATTTTTTTTAAATTAAGTTTATTGGTACATTTTAGATCTACATATGATCATATTCATCATAGGGAATTTGTACCCATATATGATATATTTTGATTTCTCTTTTTTCCCAGTCCCCTCTCCTCACTTTAACCCCTCTTCCCCTCCCTATTTACAAAGCTTTGTTTCTATTTTATTCTTTTTTTAAATCTTTTTTTTCTTTTTCCCTTCCTTCCTTTACCCCTTCCCCCACCCTAGTTCCTCTTTCCTTTTGAACAATTTTTTCCCATTTCACAATATCTATTGTACATTTTGATCCTTATTTACTCTTTCAGTTTTTCACACCAGGGAGACAATGTGATGTTTAGATGTGTGTCCAATTTATTTCACTTAAGAGTATGGTCTCAAGTTGTATCCATTTACCTAGAAATGTCTCAAGTTTATCCTTCTTTATGGCAGAGTAGTACTCTATTATATTAAAAAAACACACACACATTTTCTTTATGCATTCCTCAGTTGATGGGCATTTGGGTTGTTTCTAAGATTTAGCTATTACAAATTGTGCTGATATAAACATCAGTGTGCATATATCAATGAGGGATGATGTTTTTAATTATTCTGAGAACATACCCAGAAGGGGAATAGCTGTGTCTAATGGGACCTCTAATCCTATTTTTTGAGGAATCTCCACACTGATTTACACAGTAGTTGCACCAGTCTACACTCCCACCAACAGTGGAGAAGGATTCCTTTTTCCCCATAGCCCCACCAGCATTTGTTATTGGTTGATTTCTTGATGATAGGCATTCTTTCTGGAGTAAGAAGGAATCTCTGTGTTGTTTTAATTTGCATCTCTCTAATAACCAGTGATTTTTTTTCTTTTAAAGAGAAGAAAAAAAACAAATCAAAAAAAGAACAAATTTTCAAAACAACATAATATGAGGGTAACAATGGTCAATGCATTACGTATTATTATCTTTAAGTTAGTTATTCAGGATACCAGACATTAGCATTCAATTGTCCAAACATTATTGGCTCAAACCTTACTCTTCAATGAACTAAGTAAAATTGGTAGTGTATCTATCTTAACCATCTTATATATATATACAATTTTTTTTCCCTTTCCCTTCTTTCTTTTCCCTATTCCAGTCTCTCTTTCCTATTGACCAGTTTCTTTTTGATTCACCGTGTCTATTGTACATTTTGGATCATATTTACTCTTCGAGTTTCTCATACTAGAGAGACAATACGATGCTTACACATGTGCGTCTGGTTTATTTCACTTATGAGTATTTTCTCGAGTTGCATCCATTTACCTATAAAAGTCTCCAGTTTATCCTTCTTTATGGCTGAATAGTACTCCATTGTATAAAAATACCACATCTTTCTTATCCATTCCTCAGTTGATGGGCATTTGGGTTGTTTCCAAGATCTGGCTATTACAAATTGTGCTGCTATAAACATGGGTGCACATATATCACTGTGGTACGATGTTTTTAATTCTTCTGGGAAGATGCCCAGAAGGGGAATAGCTGGGTCAAATGGGACCTCCAACCCTAGTTTTTTGAGGAATCTCCACACTGACTTCCACAGTGGCTGTACCAGTCGACACTCCCACCAACAGTGGAGAAGGGTTCCTTTTTCCCCACAGCCCCTCCAGCATTTGTTATTAGTTGATTTCTTTATAGTAGCCATTCTTTCTGGGGTGAGATGGTATCTCAGTGTTGTTTTAATTTGCATCTCTCGAATGACTAGTGATGTTGCACATTTTTTTGTATATTTATTTGCCATTAGTATTTCTTCATCTGAGAAATGTGTATTCATCTCAGATGCCCATTTTTGGAGTGGGTCTTTAAATTTGGGAGGTCTGATTTTTTTGAGTTCTTTATATGTTCTCGATAGTAATCCTTTGTCTGAGGAACAGCTGGCAAACATTTTTTCCCACGTTGTGGGTTGTCTCTTCACTCTGTTGGTGGTTTCTCTTGCTGTGCAAAAGCTTTTTAATAAGATGAGATCCCAGTTATTGATTCTTTGGGATAGTTCCCGTGCGGTTGAGTTTTTATTCATAAAGTCTTTGCCTACACCAATGTCTTCAAGGGATTTACCTATCCTACCTTCCAGCAGATTTAATGTTTCTGCTTTAATATTTAGATCTCTGATCCATTTTGAATTTAGTTTAGTGCATGGTGAAAGATATGGGTCTAGTTTTAATCTTCGGCATGTGTAGAGCCAGTTTTTTCAGCACCATTTATTAAAGAGGCTATCTTTCTTCCAGTGAATGTGTTTGGCACCTTTGTCAAAGATAAAGTGGCTTAGTATGTCTGGGGTTGTTTCAGCATCTTCTAATCTGTTCCATTGATCTTTAGGTCTGTTTTTTTGCCAGTACCACACTGTTTTTATCACAGTAGCTTTATAGTATAATTTCAAGTCGGGGATTGTGATGCCCCCTGCCTTGCCTTTGTTGCCCAGAATTGCCTTTGCTATTCTAGGTCTCTTCTGATTCCAAATGAATTTTAGGATTATTTTCTCTAATTCTGTGAGATATGCTGTTTAACCAGTGATGTTGAACATTTTTTTCATATATTTATTAGCTGTTTGTATTTCTTCATCTGAGAAGTGTATGTTCATCTCAGATGCCCATTTTTGAATTGGGTCTTTAAATGGGGGGGTTTCTGATTTTTTTTCAATTCTTTATATACTTCTTAGGCCACTTCTACTGGTATAACAAAATACTGTTAACTGAGTAACTTGTAAAAAATAGCAATTTATTTTCTCTCAGTTCTTGAGACTGTGAAGTCCAAGATCAAGGTACCAGGAATAGAGTCTGCGTCTGGTGAGTGTTCACTGTCTGCTTCTAAGATTGTACTTTTCTGCTGCATCCTCTGGAGATGAGGGATGTTATGTCTTCATGTGGCAGAAAGCAGAAGGGCAAGAGAGCCAAATACTGCATGAAGCCTCTTTTATAAAGGCCTTTATTCCATTCAAGATGGAAGAATCCTCCTGGCCTAATCACCTCTTGAAAGCCCCTCCTCTTAATATCATCACATTGATCACTATGTTTCAACATCTGAAATTTGGAATGGATATGATACAGCACATGTATAGCAACAATATTGTCTTTTGCTATGGAGAATATCTATCTAGCTATCTGGAAGTAAAAGGAATTTAGTAAAGGGAGTGTGAGCCCAGGTATTTTTTTCCTAAATTTCAACTTGTTTGTATAGTTTTCATAATTCAATCAATATATCTAGGAGTTTATTTAACCAAAAGAAATGGCAGGGCATTAAGGTTGTTACCATGGAATGTAGTGCATGAAAATAACAAGAGGACTTTCAGAAAATTTTGTTAAGATTTGTTTTCCAAATTTTGACCTGAGGAATATGGAAAACTTGGAAAAATTTAGGACAGTGATAGCACAGAATTACTGAACAAACACTAAAGAAATTAATTTTCTTCAGGCAGAGTAATTCTACTTTATGACCTCCACTGAAAGCTTAATAAGCCGTGGTACATGCCTGTAATCCCAGCACTCAGGAGGCTGAGGCAGGATGATCACCGTGAGTTCGAGGCCAGCCTGAACTACATAGCAAGACCCTGTCTCAAAAAACAAAAAAGAACAACAACAACAAGAAAGCTGAATAACCAGTAAATTACTAAATTATAGTAAATTATGATATTATAGAAATAAAAATTTCAAGATGAGTATCTTTTTTTTTTGGGTACCAGGGGTCGACCTAAAGACCTCACGTGCCAGCAGGCGCCCGTGCCGCAGAGCGATATCACTGGCCCTTTTTTCGTATGTGGGTGCCGGGAGTCGAACCCAGGACCTCACGCTTGCTAGGCAGGCGCTTATGCCGCTGAGCTATCTCACCAGCCCCAAGATGAGTATCTTAAAAGCACAACAAAAGGTATCTCCTACATAGATGACCTTTTAGTAACAAGGGATATAATATAGTCTTTGAGGCATGACTGATCTAAAATGGCATCCTACCTAACTGTAAGGGAAAAAGTAAGTCTTCCACAAAGTTCTTTCAGGCTTGTCATTGTGCCTTTGTGACTTTTTTCTACCACTGAGATATAACCACTAGCACCTGCTTTTCTGATTTTGAATAGGCAAAAACACATTTTTTACCATCTAATATATAAACTGAGTTTATTTCTTTGAAACGCTTGTTTCCTAAACAGCTACCTTTTGCAAAGCTAGAGAGTGTAAGATAAGGGATGCAAAAGTACAAATCATGAGGAATGTGCCTTAAAGGAACTTATTGATAAGAAGCTACATTTGATAGAACAAATGACCCATGGAATATAATATGCACTTAAAAAATAAGTTGGAACTTTCTAAAACCATTGCAGCAACCTTTCCATACTTAAAATTTGCTAATTGTACTCTTGTAGAGACTTCAATTTCAGCAAGTTGTCTTTTTAAATTTCTCATTTAAATAAATTTTATTGTGTGTATTTGAAGTTTATACCATGGTATTAGGAGTTGCACATACTGCAATGTTCAACATCTATCATCTATGGAAACTTTGTGACAGAGTAGTAAAATTTATGTATGTAACGAAAATCCCTAATATAATCAAAATATGGTAAGGAATAAATAGCAGGTTATTCTCTTCTAAATGCCCATTTCTCTCTTTAGCAATAGTCACCTTACCATTCATTTCATTATACAAAGCTTTTTTGAATCATTGTAATACAGAGGAAGGAACACTAGATTTGGAGTTAAGAGATCAGTTTTCTCCATGTATTCTTTCCCCCTGCATTAACTTGGTAAGTCAAATAAATGGGAATAAGATTTGCCCTGCTAACCTCATACAAGACAGATATTTTGTAAACTGGAAAGTGCCAAATATATGAGATAGGATTAAAAAGACATCATCAAATTATGCAGAGTATAAATGAGACCACCTCTTAAAAGAAAATAAGTGAGAGAGGGCCGGTGAGATGGCTCAGCGGCGTAAGCGCCTGCCTTGCAAGCGCGAGGGCCCGAGTTCGACTCCCAGATCCCACATACGAAAAAGGGGCCGGTGATATCGCTCAGCGGCACGGGCGCCTGTTGGCACGCGAGGTCCTGAGGTCGACCCCCCGGTACCCACAAAAAAAAAAAAAAAAAAAAGAAAATAAGTGAGAGAAATAAAATCCAATAAGAAATGAATGTAGGTTACAGTGAGTTTTAAATATAGTTTTTCATATTCCTTAGACATTAAGAACAGATCTGGCCCAATTTTGACCCAATTGAGATGGAACATTTGGACAAAGGATGAAAAAAATATTAAATATTCTTGTATCCATTAGGCCCTGAAAAAAAAAAAAAAACTTTTTGAGCTGACTTCTGAAGAATCCAAATGGACTTTAGCCCATTTTTACAAAAGTGGTGGGAAATGAGCTTTCCTAAGGCTGATGGTGGTGTTATAAACAGTGTGATTTCTAGTGGAAGAACACCACACCAGTCTTTCTTCCAGTAGAAATCACATTGTTTATATTTCTGGTGTAAAGTTTTTTTTTTTTTTTTTTTTTTGTGGGTACCGGGGGGTCGACCTCAGGACCTCATGCGCCAGCAGGCGCCCGTGCCGCTGAGCGATATCACCGGCCCCTTTTTCGTATGTGGGTTCCGGGAGTCGAACTCGGGCCCTCGCGCTTGCCGGGCAGGCGCTTAAGCCACTGAGCCATCTCACCGGCCCTGGTGTAAAGTTTTATCCTCTCAAGCATGGTGAGGTTTTGTATGCCTCAACAGAGCTACCCAGTTCTTTTTGACATTGTGTGCCTATCCCTTAAAACTCAGCTTTGAGAATCATCAGGGAAAAATGTATCAACCTACTAGTATCACAAGCCTCTAAGGCCTACCAGAAGAAATTCTATAGTGCTAACCCCCTTCTTTAACAGTTTTCAGATGGATCTTTGCATGCTGTGGCCACCACTTGCATATGTTCTCTCTCTGCAGACATTTGTTTAGTAACTCCACATCTGCTTTTGTCTCCAAAGCCCCACATTATTCAATCCTATGTAAAAATAGTATGTGAAGAGGACGATGAAACATGCTGTAACGATAAACAATGAGTTCTGGGCCAGTGAGATGGCTCAGCGGCGTAAGCGCCTGCCTGGCAAGCGCGAGGGCCCGAGTTTGACTCCCGGAACCCACATACAAAAAAAGGGCCGGTGATATCGCTCAGTGGCACGGGCGCCTGCAGGCGCGCGAGGTCCTGAGGTCGACCCCCGGTACCCACAAAAAAAAATAAAAATAAAAAAAAAAACAATGAGTTCTTTCCCTCTGACACCTGACATAATTGGCATCAATTATAGCCTCATTCTATTCATTCTTTCGCAGGAGTGACCACAGCAGAAGTACATTTCTTCTCTTAAATTTGATTCTTGTGAAATATGTAATTAAAATCTTGATGAGTTGAGAAGAAGGAAATGAGGGAAAAGAAAATAAATTGTCACCAGTTCGTAACCCATAAACTTGGTTTTTCATGGTACTCATAAAATAGCATGTAGTGTGTATTCACCTATAGTTACTCTTTTAGAAAGGCCAGACATTCAAGCACATTCACATATTTGGGTATCTTTAGTACAAACATTGTTGAATGATGGGAAATTTTTCAGTTTTTGTCTTTAATTTGAAAAAGAGACTTTACTTACATGGCAGTTTAATTGTGGATAACCTTTTACAATCCAGTTTTGTTCTAATTGGATTTTTTGTGATGGTTGTCATTTTGAGACACATCTATCCGATTCTTGGATATATGTTTCATATGTCTGGCTAATTAGAAAATCAATGAAATTGGTTTCTGTTCATTGCAAATGTTTCGGTTATTTATTAATTGATATAATTTTGTCTCACAGTGAACAATCATAACTTCGGCATTACCTGTGAAGGCTTTATCTGTCAAATATTTGGCTTAGGAAACTTTGTTAGCCTTTGGCTTTGACCAAATTTCTTAGCTATAGAAGTAATGAAAGTCTTTTCTTGGATTGGATGTCCCCTTTTAAGCCGTGTTGTCTGGTATTAATGCCCTTGTTATTCACTCACAGAATTGATAGGGCTGGTCTGTGTAAACCAGTGAGACATTGTGGATATAACGGAGTGTGGATTCTAAGGCTCAGTTGTAAAAAATATTGAGGCGTACATCTTGCACACTTGTTTAGGGAGAAACAAGCTTACATATCAGAAGATTACTCAAGCAGCCCATGGAAAGCTCTAGAATTGAGGCTTCCAAACAGCAGTGTGCAAGTAGAGGAGCCATTCTTTCATGAGCATATGACTAAACCACCTTAGATGAGAAGCATCCAGTCCCAGTTAAGTTTTCAGATGATTTCCGTTGACATGTTGATTACAGCTTTATGAGAAGCCCTAAGGCCAAAACCAGTTAGCTAAGCTCATCCTGAATTTAAGCCCAGAAACTGTGAGATAATGTTTGTTGTTTTCAGATACTAAGTTTTGGGGCCATTAGTAAAGAAGTAATAGATAACTAATACAGAGTCAAGATTCATGAAATTCAAACATTAAGTCTAATGACCAGACTCAAGGTACGATTGTCAAAAAAGTAGTGTTAAGATACTCATCTTTGAAAACAGAAAGCTAAAGAGAAATACAGTTCATGAAAGGTGAACTTCATATTCATGTCATTTGTGTTAATTCCATCAATCACCGAAAAGAAAAAAAAATATTGAGAAACAATTGCATGTGGTATGACACAAAGAAAATATGCAGACTTCTGTCCTGAATTGTCTAAGAAGAATTATATAGGTTTACCAGGATAAGTGCTTTGGAGCCCCCTCCATTAATACCAGCCTCAAACTTTATTACTTCTTCAGTTTTACTAATCTTCATTGTAAGATTAAAGGAAGACTGCAGAAAAGTGATTGCGTGAGAGCAGCAGAGGTACTGATGAAAACAGAAGGCTGGCTGCTCTTTGACATTTGATTTATTGTTTGATTGACTGATGTGCAAATCATCCTCTGGAATGAGGCTTGTATATGGAATTTAGAAGAATGAAGTGGAACCCAGTGTTGTGAAAAAGGTTATTGCTATTTATTGAGAGTCAAAGCCAGAAATAAGGCAAGTAGCTTTCTAGCATTGATTAATAAGATTTTTAAGGCTATCTGCCCCTCAGTGTCCTATGCTACATGTACCAGATATTTGGACAAGAGTAATTTTCAAAATATTGGGAGAACTGATAATGAATGCCTACTTTTTAATTTTTTAAATTAACATGTAATAAAATGTGCTAGTTGGAGGAGGGGAGTTTTACCATCTAATGAGTGTTAGTATACATATTCACTTAACTACAACCACAATCGAAATACAGAACAGTCCCATCACCAAGCAGAATTCTCATATATATAACATATAATATATACATATTCCATTTCTTTTTTTTTTCTTTGTTTTTGAGATGGGTTCTCCCTATGTAGTTCAGGCTGGCCTGACAAACTATCTAGCCCAGGCTAGCCTTCAACTGGCAGCAATCCTCCTGCCTCAGCCTCTCGAGTGCTGGTATTACAGGCATGCACCACCTTGCCCAGCTCTGCATATTTTTGGTAGTGGAGTTCTGAGATTCAAGGAGAACAACAATTGTTTTCAATAAATTTTTCAAAGGCATAGTTATTTTGTGAACAATGATGATGTAAAGCTTTGGGAATCTTGCCTTTGAGTTATTTTCTCCTCCCAGTGTTAAATTCATTTAAGCTTTTGAATGTCCTATTGACACTAAAATATCTTAAATATTTGTGATATGAAGGAATGATAGTGTCTCATTGCTTTTGAAGTCAAGCAATGACTTGTTTGACTAGTCAAGCATTATTGTCTATGGAACATACTATCCATGTTCATTCCACTTGCCTGTCAGTACTTTACTCAGCCATCAAAATTTCATACACTATCCCCCTTTCATTTTCCAAGTTTTCTTGTATTTCAAGGCTCACCAACAATTCCCATGTCCTCCAGGAAAATTTCTTGATGTTAGGGAACTTTTAGAAAATATTCTTCTAGCACTAAAGAAATGAGTAAATGCAGATTTAAGTTGTTGTAGTAATACATAGGCCTCTGCAGAGGCAAGTGTTGGTAGTGGAAAATAGCATGTGATGCCACAACACTAATTTCTTAAAGAGGCAAATGGTGTGAAAATAAATATTAAACATAAGCAGATCTATTGGGACATGAATTACACACAACTGTAGTTAAACAATGTGTGGTTTTCACACTTGTCACTATTCATAATTTGCAGTAGATAATGACCAAACATATGAGGGTATGATTGGAGCCATATCTATACTTGACCTGCATACTGATCCCTGGAGGGCACAGCCAAACTGCTCATCAGTTTTGCCATCATTGTAATCAGTATTAATTTCTGTAGTTGAATCCATCATGTGATGAGTCCCATTGGTTGTTAAGTTAGTCCTAAAAAAACAGATGGCCAGTGCCTTGGTCTGTTGGTTTCCCATGTGTGAATTCCACATTATATTCTGAAGGACAGGATGACAGCGTACAGCAACTCTGCGTCATTAGTAGAGTTGGTCTGCTTCAGACAGTACCAGGAAAGGTGCATAGTGTGCCCTTTTATAAGCGCCAAAGGAATATAAATGGCTTGAGAGTTCTTGTCATTTTCTCTAATCCTCTTGGTTCAGATGCAAATTATCCAACCCCCAAACCTAGGAATCACCCTTTGTCCCTTCTGTTTTCTATCTCTTTAATCCAATTAGGAATTGAGCCCTGTGTAGTCTATCCCCATTACCATCTCTTGATTCCAAGTTCTATTCCCATGTGTCTACTGATAGTGCCTTATTGCAAGGTTTCCCATTTCATCAACGTTATTTTTTTCCCTCTGTTCAGCCCCATCTGTTTCCAATACATATTCCATACTGGCATTCAGAGAGATCATGTTGTTCATGTTTAAAATGCTTCCATGGCTCCTATTGCTTAAATATCAATAAAATCTAGTCTTTAGGATCGCCATGTTGTCTGACATTTCCCTAATTTCCCAGAGTGATACGTGGAAAATCCCACTTGTATTCTTCAGCCACATTGAATTAGTCTCCTGGATACACCATGTTGTTTCTTGACTCCATCCCTTTGCACACACTGATCTTTTTACTTGGACTGAGTTCTTTACCACCTATCCTACCTCATAAAGGCTCTGAGAAAGTACTAATGCCTCTTTGAGGCTTTTTCTGATCACTCCTCTGACACACGTGTCCCTACTCTCCTTATATGTACATCTGTACATTTTTTGCAGTTTTAGCTGGGGAGCAAACCTAGGCCCTTGTGCATACTAGGCAAATGCTCCATCACTGAGCGACTTCCATGGTGCTTTTTTAAATAGATAAATAGATAGATAGATAGATAATTAACAACTCAAAACTTTTATCCTTTTTACTTTGTATTTTTGGATGCCTAATGTTGGACACCTCTTAATATGTCAATAATATTGTTTTTATTTTGCTATAAATTCTGTAGTATAAAGTTTTAACAGCTGAAGTCATGCCATATCCTCTTTTATGCTTAGACCTTAAGCACATAGAAGGCCCACTAATAATTACCAAGTAAGTGTGGTTTAAATGAATGAAATTACTGATATTCCCCTGTAGTAACCTTAGTGCATCATTTTTGTAACACTTTTCCTGAAGCAGACAAGTCTTTACAATGAATGGTCGGCATTCCCACATGGAAGAAATTAGAGATCAGTTCTCCCCACCTACTCAATTTCTTTGCTTGTGGCTTCTCACTGTAACTGTTATTTGTAGTCTGTTTTGTACTTATGCAATTTAAATTTTTCTATATTTTATCAATATTTTATAAGTAATTTAAGCAGGTTCTATTGAAGCAACAATAAAATAAAACTAAGTAAATCATATATATTATAACTTTTGCCAAGAATTGTTGGATGTGTTCACTTTTGTGTCCATCTGTTTTATTTATTTATTTATTTTTGTTCTTGTTACCTTATTGATTAGATTTAAAGCAACTGTGCTTTGTACACATTGTCACGATATCCCACTTGGAGACTAAATCCTCTTGGATGCATAATGATCTAAATTTTGTAACTATCAGATGAAAAGCTTACACTAACAACTTTCCAATTTTATTTGCCTTGTCCTGGAAATTTTTTATTTTTCTTTCTTATACTGTAAATAAGACTGGAGGCAAAGAATGATGGAGGAACTAGTTTCCTATAGTCTAACGTGGTGATCCTCAAACTATAGTCCTTTGTCCAAAGGCATCCCCCTATCATCTGAAAACTTGGTAGAAATGTCAATTCCCAGTCACACTCTATGGAATCTATGGAATCGGAAACTCTGGTGTGGTGAGGAGGAGACAACAGTATGTATTTTAAGCGTTCTAAATGATTATGATATGTGCTAAAGTTTTAGAAGCATTGGAGCTTAGAAATCCTACTGTGCCATTGGCTGACCTGCCTCTCCCTTATTCTGCAGTTAATGTGTGGGGCACATCATATCCTACAGAAAAACTTCTTAGTACAGTAAGTCCCCAACTTATGAACAAATTCCATTCCAGGGTTACGTTCATAAATGGGATTTGTCAGCAACTGTGAAACAGTGAGTCATGCACCTTTGACACAAATATACAATGTAATCCATAAAAAACCAAACACACACAAAAATACTGTAAGTAAACTATTTTTACTTTTATCATTACCTGAAAGTGGTGGTACAGAACAGTACAACTGTAAATAAACTATTTTTACTTTTACAGTTATCTAAAATGTGGTATGGTACAGTAAAGTATTTCCACTTTAGTTTCCATGGTTACTGCTTTGTGCTTCTTAGCAGTCCCCTCCACACCACCTCTGCTTTTCCTCGATTCCAGACATCCTGGGCTTTGATTGAACACTGTATTATTATACACTAAGCACATGGCAGCACAACTGTGACAATGTCCAGGAGACACGTGAGCTACTTCGTGATTTTTTTCACCTCTATGAATGTTCATAATGTGAGGTCCATTCATATCTGTGGAAGTTTTCAACTTGAATGTTCGTAAGTCATGGACTTACTGTAGCATTCTATCATGAAGAAGTGATGGTAAAGGGAGATATTTATATGTCCTGCTTCATGGAGAATAGGAAATTTGGCATTTTAGCAAATAATAGATCCACAGAAACTCGCAATACAAAGGAAATAAAGAATTCTTTAAAAATGCATGATTCAACTGGCCCAAAAGTAAGGAACATGTCTGAAAGTCAAAAATAACAAGACAGCACCAATATACAGCAATAAATCAGGGGTTAGTGAGTCAGGGTGTTGGCATTTGTCTAGGTTACCTGCTGATCACTAGTGGCCTTGAGCTCAATTTTAGTGGACCACTCAAGTTTGGGAGCAGGAGATGTAGCCTGAGACCTTAGAAGGGTGGGAGGTCAGAGTGAAAATAAATAAAGCCAAGATTTTCAAAGATTGACAAGCTTACTAAATGAACTAGAAGGATTAAAAACACCTTGCAGATAGATGGTTTCAAATAATTACTTGACAGCCTATCTCAACTCTCATTGGTATGGGAAAAAATTCTCCATAGAGATTAGGAAATCACAAGCCCTCATTCAAAAAGGATGGAGAGTAGAATTCATGCTTCTGTGGCATGAATTACCAAAGTCAAAACTGTAAAGATGTGGCACATTGGTAGTGTTTTCCGAACATCTGAAAGATATAATACAAATTGTTTTTTAAGAAATTAACTTAAGGGCCGGTGAGATGGCTCAGCGGCTTAAGCGCCTGCCCGGCAAGCGCGAGGGCCCGAGTTCGACTCCCGGAACCCACATACGAAAAAGGGGCCGGTGATATCGCTCAGCGGCACGGGCGCCTGCTGGCACGCGAGGTCCTGAGGTCGACGCCCGGTACCCACAGAAAAAAAAAAAAAAAAAGAAATTAACTTAAATATGAGGATCAAAGATTTTCTCCACATCTAATTCCCAGGAACATGAATTCACATTTAAAAATACAGAATTTATGCAGAAAGATGCAATAAGTGACTAAGCAGAAATAACAAACTACAGGAGCAGACTTACAAGAGACAATAGTAATGATCAGATACAGACTACAAAATAAGTTTTGTTAATATAGTTAAATATTATAAAAGTCCTTCAAGGGATGATGAAGGTATAAGAGACTATCAAAAGTCTCCAGAAAATTCAAAAGAAAAAAAAACCAACCAAATCAGGATACCCAGAAATGAAAAATATAATCATTTGAATTAGAAACTCAATAGATTAAATACAAATGAAGAGAGAATAAGGAGCTGAAATAAGTTATATAGAGTTTAACACAGAAAGAAAGAGATTGAAAACATGAGAAGTTAAGAAACATGGAGGAGGGCCGGTGAGATGGCTCAGTGGTGTAAGCGCCTGCCTTGCAAGCATGAGGGCCCGAGTTCGACTCCCGGATCCCACATACGAAAAAGGGGCTGGTGATATCGCTCAGCGGCACGGGTGCCTGCTGGCACGCGAGGTCCTGAGGTCGACCCCCCGGTACCCACAAAAAAAAAAAAAAAAAGAAACATGGAGGATTGGGGATTTAGCTCAGTGGTGCAGCACCTACCTGGCAAGCATGAGGTCATGAGTTCCATTCCCGGTACCCAAAAAAAGAAGCATGGAGGATAGAGTAAAAAAGGTATACAGTATGTTTAATTGGAGTTCCAGAGTGAAGAAATGGGGAAAAGATGATGTTTAAGACAAAGAAGCTGCAAAGTTCCCAGAACTGATGAGCAGTACCCAGGTTAGGAGGCTCAATAATATCTAAGTAAGTCAAACTAAAAACTAACAGTCCATGTTTAGATACATTTGCAGTGAAAGTGCCCAATTGAGGAAGAGCTTTTAACATTAGGCAGAAAAGGCAAATTATATAAAAGAATGAAACGAGAGCTGATTTACAGCAACAGTGAAATCTGGTGGAAATTTCAACTGTATCTTAATTAGTCAATGACAGTGGCCAGCAAATGATTCCTTTAAAGAGATAGGCAATAATTATTTTAAGCTTTTTGTGCCACAAAGTGTGTTTTTTGGCCTTTTCCACCCTCATAACACTTTGAATGTGGAAATCATTCTTACCTCAAGGGCCAAAAGTGACTGTAGGCCGGATACACAAACACACACACATTCTGAGAAATGTGGGAGGGGGGATAATTGTATAGTAGCTTAAATATTGCATGAATGTGTGTTTTGAAATGATTAGGATGGAACAAAGCTTTACACTGTGGAACAATCGTATCCATGCAAGAAGTGACAGCTCTACACAAGTGGCATCCTATTGGCATTTTACATGACTACACTAAGCCTAATGTATTAACATGCCCTTTTCTGTACTTCACTTTCATCATTTAAAAAATTTTATTCACTTTCACATATCAATATTGGAGGTAGGTGCTGGGGATGGAGCTATGTTAATTGATCCTCTTCACCCTCTCTCACTGTTACTCTTCTTTAAAGTTTGGTTTATTAAGGTAATTTACACAGAGAAAATACTGGCTCTTTTAAATTTATGCACTTCCTACTGTGGACAAAAATATATAGCCATAGCCATGTAGCCAACACTTCAGTCATTATATAAAACCATTCCATTATCACCAAGTTACTGCTTAACTCCTTTTTTAGGAGAACTCTTCCCTCTGCCCTCAGCCTTCAGCCCTCAGTAACCACCAATCTCTTTTCTTTCTCTATAGTTTGGTCTTTTCTAAAACATCCTAGAAATGCTACCAAACAGTCTATAGCTTTTTGCATGTGTTCTTTCATTTAGTATAATTTATTTGAGGTTTATCCCTTTTTGTGTATGTTAGCCACTTACCTCTTTTTTGTTTCCATTATAGGGACATGATACAATTTGTTTACCCATTCATTAGTTGAAGAGCATTTAAATTGTTTCCAGTTTTTTATGATTATCAATAAAGCTTTTATATACATCCTTGTACAAGGTTTCATAGTTCTTACATTTAAGTCTTTCATTCATTTTGCTTTAATGCTTTTTATCTGGTGCAAGGCATGAGTTGAGATTTGCATATTTTTTACATATTCATATCAGTTGTTCAAGCACCATTTATTGACAAGACTACCTTTTTCCTATTGTTTTTTTTTTTTTTTTTATTTTAAAGAGAAGAAAAAACAAAACAAATCAAAAGAAGAACAAATCCTTTTTCCTATTGTTACCTCAGCATCGTTGGCAAAAGCAATTGACAATACATGTGTAGATCTATCTCTGTATGTTCTTTTTGTTCTCTGAATCTGTGTTCATTATGTCACCAGTAACACAGACGTGATTCCCTTCTTTTACTGAAAGACTTGAAATCAGATAGTGTAAGCCTGCTTTGTTCTTTTTCAAAATTGATTTGGCCATTTCTAGTTCTTTGATTTTTCTTTTTCAAAGCCTTTATGGTACTATTCACATCTTTTCCACATCTGCGCCACTTAGTGGCTAGTCTGGGACCTGCATAGTGGTCTTTTGCTTAGTTCAGTTATCAGAGTCTTTATATGCTGTTCAGCATCTGATCCACGCATATTCAGCTTAGGGGTGAGCGCATGAATTCAAAAACAACTTTATCTGATTGCTTCCATGATCATCTCCCTTTCCACAATCTCCAAGTCCTTGCTTGTTCTATGTGACTCCTCTTTTTCATTCTTCAGCCAGAATGATAGGCCTTTAATTGCTTAATTCCGCCGTGAGCTCCTCACTATTTACCTACATTGAGGGCCAAGTGAATGTAAGACCAAAAGAGAAAGCGCGTGATGACAGTCAGCTCCTCTTCGTGATTCCTCAGCTCCTCCAGTGGTAGGAAAATGTTTGCTTTCTTTTAGAGTTTTAGCCACCTGCAGCATCCTTTCTCCTAACATTGATTCTGTCACCACCTCCACTACCTCCGTGAAGGGAATGATGTAGTTAGGTAACAAGAGTATGGAGAAAAAAATGGTTTACAGCAGCAACCAAAAATAAAACAAACCCAAAACCCCCAAATAGTATTTATGCTTTTCTTTTTGAGTGCGACAGTTTCCCTTTATTATTTTTCAAAACAGAACTGATTTTTCACTGAGATGAAAAAGGAAGAAGACTGTTCAGCCCCACATGTGACCAATGCCTCCCAGGAGTCTTGAGGACTCCAACTGGATTACCCTGAGGCTCCCACCATTTGTGATGAGGAGGCTGCTCTGTGGGGAAAGGAGGCAGGCCCAAAGGAAAAAGAAAACAAATGCCCCCAAATAAAACCAGTGTAGGCAGCTAGGCGCCAGAGCTACTGTTCTTTACTAGTTCCCCTTGGCCATACCTGGGTACCTTTCTTTCCCATCCTTTACAGTAAAGGTATGATTCACAGAAATCATTTACTACTATTCTCTTCCCTTCCCCCAATAGATTCTTTTTTTTTGAGACAGGGTCTGGCTGTGTAGTGCAGGCTGGCCTTGAACTCACTTTGTAGTCCAGGCTGGTCTTGAACTTGCTGAGATCCTCCTGCCTCAGCCTCCTGAGTGCTGCGATTACAGGCGTGCGCCACCACGTGCAGCCCCACAATTGATTCATGTCCTTTCCTCAACCCACTCCAGCATAGATATTAGTGAAATAAAAAATCTGTCTGCTGGAGGAACTCAAGAGGCTGGAATGAAGCCAAGAAGATAGGAGGAAGATGATAGATACATGCTGGGGAAGAATCTTCTCCACCTAATAGGTGTTTCTGACAGTAGAGCTTCTCCTTTTGTGCCAATGTAGCCACAATTCCCTGTTGGCCATGGTGTACATGTTCCTGTCTCCCTCTTGTGGTGTTGCAGTGCTGTCTTAGTTACTTTTTATATTGCTGAGACAAAGTACCCAACACCTGAGGTGACTGGAGCAAAGGTTTATTTTGGCTCACAGTTTGTAGAAGTTTCACTCCCTAGTCAGCTTGCTCCAAGGCAGGGTGGCATGGCAGAGGGGCATTGCCGAGGAAAAACAGTCCATGGCATGGCAGACAGACAGAAGGCAGCAAGGTAGTGAAGTAGTAGTAGCAGCAACCAAGCTTGCCTTTATATTTCATCCAGGCTACCTGCCATTTGGGTGGTGCCACCCACACCCAGGGTGGGGCACCGTTAATCCCAGCATCACACACCTAAGAACAGCACCACACACTTAATCCCAGTGTCACACATCCTAGATCCAGTCATCTCCGAAGGATCCCACCTATGAATACATGAGGTTTGGGGGTGGGAGGCATCTGGATACAAGCCGTAACAATGCAGAGCACGAACAGTGAGAAATCTATAGTCTACTGTCCCATGCATTGGCATTCTTTCTTGAGAAGCAAACTGTCTTCTTCAGAGTAGCATAATAATGCTAACTGTTCTAAGCAAAGAAAAAAATGACATTATTGCACTTTTAGTTTTTAAAAATCATGACAGCTGTACTTGTATATGGGTATGGGCTTAATTTCTTTTTCTTGTTTAATGGGAATGGGACCAGCCAAATTATTTAGAGAAAGCTTATGTCCGGATGACTTTCTTGATGAAAGATTTTGATCTGGAACACCCAGAAGAAAAGCCTAAGTTTATGCCATTTTGAGTGAACAATCAGGTTGGCAAGGAAACATACTTGAATTTTCATTCATTTTTTTACTACTAAAGAATCTTTCTACCAGTCTCTTGACCTAAGCACCCTACAATTTTGGAAAATCCCTGTATCACTTAGGGTTCACTAGAGCAGATATATATCTATATCTATATCTATATCTATATCTATATCTATATCTATATCTATATCTATCTATCTATCTGTCTATCTATCTATCTATCTATCTATCTATCTATCTATCTATCTATCTATCTATATGTCTTGGCTACTTTTCTCTCATTGCTGAGACAAAATACCCAACACCCAAAAATTAAGGAAGGAAATGTTTATTTGGCTCACAGTTTGTAGAAGTTTCAGTCCATACTCGGCTGGCTCCAAGGCAGGGTGGCACATGGCAGAGGACAACAGTTTATGGCGGCGGAAGGCAGCAAAAACAAGAGCAAAAGGGAGGAGCGTAAGAGCAAGAGAGAGAGCAAGCCTCTTTCCCTCCCTTGTATTGTATGCAGGCTACCCACCCTGGGGAGGGTGTAGCACTCACACCCATAATCCTAGCATTGGACCATGAATCAGTCATAAACTCTAGAAGCCGCCTCCATGACTGCGTGAGGCTTTGGGGGGACATCGAGACACAAACCATAACTATATATATATATATATATGGATTTATAAAATAGGCTTACGGTGGCCCCCTCCAGAGTCAGAAGTGGAAGAATGTAAAAAGGCAGTCTGCGCATTGGAGAGCTGGAGGATCCAGTTCAAGTTTAAAGACCTGGAGCTCACTACAGAGTACCATCCAAGCGCATATCATAAAGCCAGAGGATCTACATGGAAGCCCAGAGACATCCAAAGGCTATGGCAAAGACTGGAGCTCCTCTGAAGAAGCAGAAGTGAGCCTTCCTTCTTCTTTCCCTTTTTATTCCATTCAGGCTATAAGCCTAGTGGTTGGTGCCACCCACACCCTGATTGAGTCTTCCCTTTTTAGTGAGTCCCTCATCCATATACACCCAGAATTGTGTTAAACCAATGTGCTAGGTGTTTCTTATTCAAGTTGACACCACAATTAACTATCACAGCCTCATTCTCCAATACATGCTATGAGTCTCCTGGCTCTGAATATGGCCAGGAGAGAGCTCATCCCAGAGAAGGAGATACTTAAAAAAATACAAAATATTTATTTCTTCCACTGCCAAGAACTCCCTGCTAGATAGCCATATGATTTCCTGGTGATTTAAAGGACACGATTAGTGGTGAAACTGCCAACACCATACTGCCAATTGTGGACAAAAACAGAGCACAGTAAACCTACCTTCCAATTACCAGAGGAACCTCTGGATATGGCATCATAGGAGCAGGAAAAGACAGTATCCTATTGCCTCAATAGCCAAAGAGTAGCATTTAGGTGGGCCTGCCTTATCAGAATCTAAGCTTATGAAGATCTTCTCCTTCAAAATACATAGTTGCAGTCTTAGGACTCACTACATGGGGCTGCAGTGAACAGGAGGGAAGGCTTGGGTGTTGCTAGAAATTCCAGTGAAAGGGAGAAGTAAAACATCTGGAATTGTGTTTTCAGTTGAACAGAGACTCCTTCCAGATAAGATGACTTCTGGATGCATTTACAGTGTGTTTCCCCCAATGCACCCTCTTCTTCCCACCATAGTATATTCACATGATGTTTTCCCATGAAGAATCTTGGTTCCTCCTCCATTGCTTGAAAAGTTAGTACTGTATGGGATCACTCTTCTTGGGATCAATTTTTATTGCAGTTCATCAGCTTGTTCAAACAATGATTGCTGATTTTTCATGAAAGAAGAGAAGGGGGCTTGAGTACTCTCTTTTTGTCATCCCATTCCCACATTTCAGTGGAGGACAATGGCTGGTTATGTATTCTGGTAGTTTGGGAAACATAGAAACCTTTGCATCTGGGTTGAGGTGTGGACTGTCTTTTGGGCCTGAAGGTAGTACTGTTTTTTGGTATTTGGCATGTCATTACAAGTCACTTGATACACTTTATATAAAACTAAAATAGCCTTGTTACTGTGGTAATTTACTGCTTTTTACCGGTTAGACTGGGCTTTGGCTTAGGGGATACTACTTCACTGCCTTCAGACCTGCTTAGTTTATATAAAAACGCGATTTTTCTTTTCTTTATAGAAATTTTTCTGCATAGAATACAGCATGGCAGGGAGACACAGTGTCGTACCACTTCTTCACAAGAATTTTCATTATTGGAGTTTGGTTTTTAATACCTACCAGTTATGGCCCCTTGATTGAAATTTACTTAGTTTCTCAAATAGCATTTAGGCAGCTCTAAATTCCCTACTTAGAAACTTTAACTTCCTCACAACTATGTCGAAAAAGCCCTGCTGTCAAGAAAAGGCAGTTGTAAATGCTGCCAAAGCCTGGTAGATCTTGATACTATATATCACACTAAGGTTCTTGCCTCCACAAAAGAAGCAAAGGGGGTGATTAGGTTGCCTGCAAGGCAAGCTCCTCCTCCCAAGTCAGGTTTGTGACTTGCTTTTGTCATGAAATTTTAAAAAAGGCTACTTCTTGAGATACTGCTGTTGAACAGTTAGTGAAAGGAGAGGGATTCCTTCCTATTGCACTGTTGTCTGCCCCCCCAAGCACACATACCTTCAAAAATCTCTTACTGTAATCACTATTTGATCTTAATTACAAAGGTAAAATGCCTCAGCTCCATTTGCAGGGTGATGGTGCTCCTTCCAGGACCACTAGCACTTCAAGGTGATCTCAAACCCATAGGAGATTTTGCTGTCATTTTCTTCACAAACAAAACTGAGTACTAAAGAAGAGATTCGATTCGGGCATCAATTCCATACCCACCAGCACACCAGGGTTCCCTCTTCAGTCCTATTTCCACAGTTGCTTAGCTACCTGTTTCAGCTAGATCCTTAGGATTGGCCCCCACCCCTACCTTCATTCACCTAAATCCATTTGTTCTGTTTTTGAGCTTTCTTCATTTCATAGTCATGATGCCTGAAGATCTTTTTCTTTTCTTTCTTTTTTTTTATTTTAAAGAGAAGAAAAAGAATAAAAAAAAGAACAAAATTTTAAAACAACATAACAAGAGGGCAACAATGGTTAATACATTATGCATTGTTATCTTTAAATTAGTTACTCAGGGTACAAGATATCAGCATTCAATTGTCTAAACATTACTGGCATAAACCTTTCTTGAAGATCTTTTTCTTTAGCATTGATACAATTGTTTCTACCTAAATCAATTCAGCATGTGTTCATTAAAAAATCCTTTATATTATATCACTAAGAGTTGTCCTAAGCCCTAGTCTTTCAAGCATTGCATTGTCAGCAGATTAAGATAAACAGGCCAGGATTCCAAAGCATAAAGCATCCTCCTCTCATGTTGTCATGACCAGAACATGACTTGTGTCTGTCCAGTATTAAACATGTTAAGGGTTGACCAGTTGCTATATACACTTTGCTAATTTTCAGAGCTCTTACTCCAGACTGCTCTGCAAGTGTGGGTAGAGCATCGCAGCAGCAAGTGTGCATTCATGACTGCCTTAATTCACGTTCTCCTGCTACTTGGGGTCTGTCTGTGAGTGAAAAGGGTCTAGGAAGGTGCAAGTCAGATGGCTGTTTTAGCCTGTAGTTGAAATTTTATTTCTGTTTGTAATGCAGGGGCTACTGGAGACAGCAGGTATCCAGAAGTTACCAGTAGTAGTGCTGATTGCCTATTTATTCGCAGTGCACTCAGAGTAAATAGAAAAAGCCCCTGCCCCCACTCTGTTGTCTGTCAAGTGACTTCCAGCTTGAGTTAATAGAAATACACACTGTTAGTGTATATTCAACATTCAGTATCCATGTTTATAACCAGTTTTAATGTCAGAAATGTGCAGTGATGGTACCACTATGTCAAAGTAGTACCTAAAGATCATAGGTTTAATTTTTATGTACAGTTATGTTTCCCTACTCAGTAAGCAAGCATTGTCTGCCTTTTCCATAAATAAGAACTTCCATGGTAGCCTAGAATACATCTCCACAAAGAGACTGGATCTTTCTTCTGACACATTTCTCCCAAGTTCACATCCCTGCTATGTCCCAGGCTCCTCTTCCATTTTCATTTTTCAACCAGTTTTGCATTCCCAGTGAGGTGCCTTGACAACATTGTCTCTAGTGTGACAACCTGTGTTTAGGCTGGAGTTTGTCACATCAGCAATTTTCAACACTATGCAGCCAAATTACTTTTGCCAAGCCACTGCCACCATCACCACCATTGCCTCAAGGTAAACAGATAAGTTCCAGAAAGTCTTAGGAAACCAGGATAAGTGGGTACTCCATCTAGATGGCCATCCGGGTAACAAGCACTTGTCTTTGGTGTTCTTGGTCAAAGATTTGCTTTTCCTAACTCCTACTACAGGTGACTGAGTGTAAAAGAATAGATTTGTGCATTGTGCTGGAGGTATTAAGTTGGTTCTCTGTATACGGTTGTAGTACAGTAGCAGTTGACATATTTCATAACAAAAGAACAAGGCAACATACTGCAGTATTTGTTGGTGGCTCCACGTACAAAGGGAAAAGTGAATCTGTACTCCATACCTGATTTTATTAAAAAAAAAAAAAAAAAAAAAAAAAACCTCAGTTTTGTCAATTTCCTTTTACTCCCAAAGTCACCTTTCCAGGTGCCATCACAACCTTCAAGGCCTCAGATCAGATAATTATCCATGGAGGTACAACACGGTCATCTCAGTAACACCTGCAACAGGACAGCTGTCTCAAATGTCCCCAGCCCTCTATTTCAGAACAGATGAGTCATTGTCAGTGTTCTTTATGTGAGCTCTAGAGCTCCAGATCCCAGGCCAGCCCTTAAACTGAAACCCTTTCATAGGAGGCTTATAACTCTGGTAAGAAAGTCTCGGGAAAAATGAACCATTGCTTTTGTTGGGTAAATGTATTTACAGGGGAGTGTGTAGATGGCATGTGTGCGTATGTGTGTGCTCATCTGTGTGCATTTCACTATCATACAAACTCACAGCCAAGACAGCTGAGAACCATGTGTTCCTAAGTATTCTTAGAAGTAAACAAGTCAAAGTGAGCTTCTCAAATCAGTGTTGTAGCAAGCTGGCTCTGGGAATGATCCCCTTTATCAACCAGAGAGAAGAGTAACTGCAGAAAAATCAGAGATCAACCCCCAAAATAGTACAACCTACCCAGTGGAAATTAATATTGATTCAGCAATTCCCACTGGATTTCCTACACGCTCTATTTTATTGTATTATATATCTATATCATATAATATATCATATATGTTTCTCATTTATTTCACTTAACATTATGGTCTAAAGGTGCATCCATTTTCCTGCAAAAGACTCAAGCCTATCTTTCTTCATGGCAGAGTAGTACTCCATTGTGTGTAAATACCACATTTTCTTATCCATTCATCTGTTGATGGGCATATTAGCTACTTTGGTTTGTTCTTTGAAATTTTTAAAAAGTAAATAACTTACAAATCAGTTATGAATGAGTTTTAATTGATATGTGGATGTGTTGAGTACTTTTTTGCTTTTTTACTTTTATAAAGACATGCAATAGTATTTTACAAATGCTGGCACTGCTCACAGAGCTCTGGTATGAAATGGAATTAATAGTAAATTAGCATGAATATCAATTTCAACTATATTTGAAAAGGTTCATCCAGGAGATTTATATACCATTAAACCCCTCTGCCGAGGAAATAACCTTCTTTGAAGAAAATGTGAAATGAATCCTTAAATGTTGTCTCAGAGTAGCCTATTACGTAGGGCACTGTGCCAAACACAAATGTGACCTTTACTGAAACTCTTCTGTAAGTGGGTAAGAAAGAACTCAATTTGCATCCTTTATGTATGTAAAATAAAATTCCTTAGCTTTAAAAATAGAATAAAAGGGCTTCTTCAGGAGCTTCCTACTTCTGTACTTTGTACCCATACTTGGTTTTGGATTTGCTTTGAGTTCAAGCAGTATGGTACCAGAGGAAAATCAGCAAATTCACTTCCAGTTTGGTAATGGTTGGAACGTTGATCTTGTTCCTGACAGTATTCAGTTTTCACAGTCTTTAAATAGCTGTGCCATACATTCTGTCTAGTTTTTATAGCTGCATTTAGGAAAAAAGACAGGACGCGGTATAGTGACTGTATGATAACTATAGTTCTAAAGCCAAAATCCACCCGTTTGCTATAGACAGTCAATGATCATTTCCAACATTTTAAAATAGAAAAATAATGTTTATTTTAAGCATTTACAGAGATCTTCCTGTCTTTTATGTAGATCTAAGTTTCTGTCTAAGCAAATTCTTTCTGCCTGAAGAAATTCTCATTTATAACCTTAAAGCTAGTTGATAATTAACACAGGTTTACAGTTCATGACTGCAGTTTTATGTTTTTTGTTTTGTGTTTTTGTAGTGCAAAAGGTTTATATTTTTGGTTGTGAACACTGCTTGTGTGTTTGTGTTTTTCTAAGTAGATTCACAAGATAATTAAAAATTCACCCTTTTTCAGTTAAAGAAAAAAATAAATTCACATTTAGTGTAGTGCAGATCTTCTGTTGTGAGTTCTCTCAGCTTTTGTTTGTCTGAGTAAAATTGTTATTTAATTTTGAAAGGTATTTTTTTGTAGGGTATAAAATTCAGGGTGACAGTTTTTTGGCTTTGTATTTTGTTCCAGTGGTTTAAACATGTCATTCCTTTGTCTTCTGGCTTACACAGTTTCTAGTGATGTTTGCTGTAATCATCTTTGTTTCCTCCTAATATTGTGTCTTTTTATGCTGGCTACTTCCAAGAGTTTATCTTTATCTGTGATTTTAATTGCTTTGAATATGATAGGTTTACATGTTTTTACATATTATTTATATTGCTTTGCATTACAGAAACTTCTTGGATATGTGTGATTTAGTGTTTTTTATAATTTTTGTAAAAATCTCAGCTATTATCTCTTTAAATATTTATTTTCATTTCCTGTGACTCCACTTACATGTATGTTAGACCTTTTGACAGTGTCCCTTAGCTCTTGGATGCTCTGTTGTAGTAGTTGTTTTTCCCTCTTTTTGTTTCAGGTTGTGCAGTTTCTATTCATTTATCTGCAAGTTCACTGATAAGACAGTTAAAGACATTCTTCATCTGTTACTGTGTTTTTATTATTATTATTTATTTATTTATTATTATTATTTTTTTTGTGTGTGGGTACCGGGGGTCGACCTCAGGACCTCGCGTGCCAGCAGGCGCCCGTGCCGCTGAGCGATATCACCAGCCCTTTTTTCGTATGTGGGTACTGGAAGCCGAACTCAGGACCTTGCGCTTGCCAGGCAGGCGCTTACGCCGCTGAGCCATCTCACCAGCCCTGTTACTGTGTTTTTAAAATAACATATCTATTTCATTCTTTTTTATAGTTCCCATAGTTCTGCTGAAATTACCCATCTGTTCTGGCATCCTGTCTACCTTTTCAGTAAAGCCTATAACATATTCATCATAATTTTTTTAAGTTCCCTGTGTATCATTTCCCACATCAGCATATGAGTCTATTGTTTTATCTCTTAACAGTGTTGTTTCTCAATCATTGTTTTAAAGAGGGACCATCACGTGTATGTTCACAATTACAGTTAGCTATCAAAGATTTAAGTTCTTACCACAATTAAGAACTGTATTGAAGAACTGTAATCCTACGTAGCACTTGCCTAATCTTGAATTATGCCCTTTTTGTATTAACTTTACTTCAATATAAGGTGACTATAACTAAACGCAAAGTTACACTTCTAGTAAAATAGTTGCATGGCCTTAGCTATAGCAGTTATTATTTTTTAAAAAAATTACTAAATTGAAAGATTCATATATGAAACATTTCTATTTTATGTTGTTCATTTTTTAAAAATTGAGATATAATTCACTTACTAAAAGTTCACTCATTTGTTTCTAGTATACTTCTTGAATTGAGTAAACATTACCACAGTCTAATTTTAAAACATTTTCATTACTCCAACAAAAATCTCCATGACTGTTAGTAGTCATTCCACATTCCCAGCCCTCCCTCAAGCCCTAGGCAACTATTACTGTGTTTTATACCTCTATAGATTTGCCTATCTGGAATATTTCATGTAAAGAGAATCATGTAAAACATGGTGGTTTATGGTTTGGCCTCTTGAAGTTAGCATAGTATTTTCAAGGTTTATCCAGGTTATACCATTATCAGTGCCTCATTCTATTTTATTGCTAAAGAATATTCCATTTTATAAATATACTATACTTTCTCAAATTTATCTGTTAATATTTAGGTTTTTAAAGCCATTTGGCTATTATGAATAGTTCATTATGAACATTTTTGTACCAATTTTTGATTGACTACCTGTTTTCAGTTCTGTTGGTTTCGTAACAAGAGTGGAAATTCTGGTTTATATGGTTACTCTATGTTTAGCTTTTTGAGGACCTGCCAAATTATTTTCCAAAGTGACTGCAGCATTTTACGTTTCTATCAGTATTATCAGAGGATTCTGGTTTCTCCACATCATCGCAAAGGTTTATTTATTGTCTCTATTCTCTATAATAAACATCCCAGTGAGTGCGAAGTAGTATTTCTTGTGGTTTTCACTTACACTTTCCTAATGACTATCATGCTAAACACATGTTCTTGTGCTTATTGGCTATTTGTGTGTCTTCTATGGAGAAAATTTTCTCAAATCATTGTTCAATTTCTAATTGGTTTGTCTTTTTATTGTGGTAAAATATAAATAACATAAAATTTACTGTTTTAAGCATTTTAGTATATAATTTTGCGGCATTAAGTGTATTCCTATTGTTGAGGAACCATTACCCTTATCCATCTTTAGAACTTGTTCATCTTCCCCAACCAAAAGTCTGTACCTATTACAATTAAATCCCACATTCCCACTCCTAGCCTCTTATAGCAATCATTCTACATTCTGTTTCTATGAGTTTGACTATTCTAGGTACCTCATATAAATGGAATATTGCCCCCCCCCACACACATACACGACTGTTTTACTGACTATAATATCTTCAAGGTTCATCCATGCTGCAGCATGTGCCAGAATTTTATTCCCTTTTAGCACGTGTGCATGCCTTTTTTCTTTTTACCATGAGGACGATTGGGGCATTTTTCTCTCCTAGTAAGTGGAGTGGCTGTAAGTAACCCTAAGTCTATCAAAGGCACTTCCAGCCAGGAGATCCCTCAGTGGGATAGCTGATGGCTTGAAGGTAGCCACCTTGGGAAGTGAGCATGAGAATGAATACCTCCTCAAATTCAATCTGAACCCCAGCGGGAGAGCACGGTACAGTTGCCAGAGCTCAGAAGTGCAAACGAATCCACCCCACCTGCCTTTCATTACCTTCCCATTGTTTCTGTGGTGAGTGCATGAGCTGTGTGTTTGGCAAGCAAGCTGGTAGGTAGGTATTGGTGATGGGGCCTCATGGTGCCTAGGAGGAGATGAAGGTAAGGTTTTTCCTCAGTGTATAAATATTCGTGTGATACACACACACAGTGAATAAAAGAGTGACATCAACAAGATGACGGAATAGACAGTCCTCACCTCATATACCCCACAGCAACACTGACTTCACAGCCAACCGCAGATAAAAATGCCTTTGTGTGAGCCTTCGAATTCATGTAGGAGTTTGTGAAATCCTAATGGATTACAAGAGCTAGAAAGGTTGTTCTTAGAGGGTATATCCACACACAGGTGGCAAATTTGCCAACCTTTGTCCCAACTCCAGACTTCAAAGAGTCTTCATCTCCCTATGAGCGCAGGTGCAGCCACATTTGTCCTTGGTCCTGCTATTAAAACCATCTACCAGGGAAAAGGGTGAGTAGGAGGTGTTAATGTATATTAATTCCTCATGGACAGGTCTCCTTATTTTAGTCACCCTGAAAGGAACCTCTAACATGGCTTCATTCAATCTTAGTTGCTGTCCTAGATGAATTCTGCTTGCACAAGGATCCAGAGGGTCGCATACCTGTATGAATTTTGAGGCCAGACTTGTTGACCTCAGTCCCATAGTAAATCTACACTTGTCCCTAAATCTCAGCTTCACCCCCTTCAGCTTTGTTCCTAGAGTAATCCTGCCCAGATGGAGGCAGGTTTGTCTGCACCCCTTCAGGCTGGCCAGCACACCTAGTTCCCATAGCAGTTCCCTGAAATGGCCCCGAAAAACAGCTCTAGCCCTTCTAAGGTGTGGCTTGAAAGCAATCCTGTCCACAAGGTAAGCTGGAAGGAAACATGCCCAACATGTCCCACCCTCGATTTTTGGTTCAACTGTATATCTTGAAACTGCCCTTTAATTCTGCTAAAGCCCCTCCAAACTGTGCTCTTGGAGCAGAGCTGACTGCCCACCTTGGGACCAGTCAGGGGACTTCCACGCCCATGACCCCAGAGAAAGGCCTGATGATCTCAGTCTCAACTGATGGATTACAGACCAAGAACCTAACAGAACACTTTTAATATCTGAAAATCGGTCTGTAAAGTTTGTAAGAGATGTTTGCTCCTTACAATGCACAGACATCAATGAAAGGCTGTACAGATAATGAAGAATCATGCAAACATGATTCCAGTGAAACAAACTAATAAAATTCATTCAAGCAATCTTTAAATAGAGATCTATGAATTTCCTGAAATAATTTAAAAGCATCATTTTTAAAAAGCTGAATAAGATTTTAAAAAATATATAAAACTAAATAAAATTAAGAAAATAATACATGAGCAAAATGACATTTAACAAGGAAATAATAATCATGAAAAGAACCAAACAAAAATCCTGAAATTGAAGAATACATTGACAGTACTGAAAATGTCAGTAGTGAGCTTCAATAGCTGACTTAATTCTGCAGAAGAAAGAAGGAGCACACCTGAGAAAGGGGTTGTGAGCCAATGTAAACAAGTACTGTCTGAAAACTTCCCAAATATATTCATTAAGCTCAAACAACCTCAAAAAAATCAGTCCATATAATATTATAAGGCACATTATAATCAAATTTATAAAAGCCTAAGAATCGAGAATGCATCAGGAGACAAGAGACTTGACTTGTCCTATATAAGGGAACCTTCAGAAAGCTGTCAACAGAATACTCAAAACCTTTCCAAGCCAGGAGGAAGCAGGATTGTAATCACAAAGTGCTGACAGAAGAAAAACTGCCTACTAAGAATATTATATCTGGCAATGTGGATATTGTTTGCCCAGCCCAATATATTGAAAAGATCATTGTCTCCTTGTTGCCTTTTCTTGGCATTCTCTTTCCTTTTCTTAAATTCAGAGTGAATACACAACATATATGATTAAAAAAGGATAGGGAGAAAATGCTTTAGGTGGTGCTCTCTAGAAATTAAAATTTATGGTTGTTAAACCATTTTCCATACTTCTCATGAATACAATATAGTAATATAGCAAGATTCTGACTAACTACAGAGTATTGAGGCTTATATATCACATAGTCAGAAAGTGTTTAACTTTACCACCTACAATTGTAAGGCACATGTGTGCTTATTGGAGTAATACTTCCAAAATTGAGTATGGAGAGGGTTAGCTGGGTTTTGAATGCCTTTTCTGCTGAACATTATAGTTTCAGGTATAAATGTCTTACGAGGTGAGAACTAATGCTATATTCTCTTTGAACTTCTTTTTCACGCTCAGAGAAGTTGTTAGTAACTGTAATGCGGGAAATGGTGTAGATAAAGAACATACTTCCTGAGCATTTTTTTTTTTTCAGTAGGGAAATCCTCTGGTTCGTCGGTCAAGTTTTTTTTTAATTGTTTATTGGTACATTTTAGATTTACATAATGATCATACTCATCATAGGGAATTTGTACCTGTACATGATATATTTTGATTCCTCTTTTTTTCCCAAGTTCTTCTCCTTCCTTCAGTCAAGTTTTATAATTCCAAGCTCAGCATAATGGCACATGCCTCTGTAATCCCAGAACTTGGGAGGCTGAGGCAGGAGGATCGTGGTGAGTTTGAGGCCAGCCTGGGCTACACAGTGAGTTCACGGCCAGCATGAACTACGTAGCAAGACCTTGTCTCAAAAAACTAAATAAATAGATAAATAGATAAATAAATATATAAATAAATAGTAAAATTCCAGAAAATCTGTCCCTGCCATGGCTTTTCTTTTAGACATAAACTAAGAAATACACCACACTTACATGGGGACCACAACTACTATTGTCCCCATAGAACTAGACCTCAGAAAAACCTCCCAGTTCTAATAACATATTTCAATGCTGGGACAAATCATTGAAAAAAAAAAGATTCGAACCATAAAGAAGTTAAGAGATTATGTAATATTTAATATACAAATTTAAAAAAAATTTGTTTGAAAAATTAAAATTAGTTTCCTACCATTTTTTAGATGGAGAGATTTCAAATAAAAGGCTAAATTTTTTTTTTATATGCGGGTACCGGGAGTCGAACTCAGGACCTCGCGCTTGCCAGGCAGGTGCTTATGCTGCTGAGATATATCACTGGCCCAAAAGGCTGAATTTTAAAAATATTTTGAATAGCAGAATGTCCGTCAATCCTGGGCCTGCATTCCCACATGATAACAGTGAACTGGAAAAGAGGAGTGTTTAGATCATCACTCACTATTTTCTGACAGCCAGATGCATGTTTCATTTCTATTAATCATTAGTGGTACACTTGTGTTTCATGTACCAGCCCATTTCATTTATGTATGGTAGCTGCCTGTACCCTCACATTTAATCCCAAGTCTCACCATCACTCGCCTCCCCATAAGTTTCCTAGAAGACAGCCTTTAAAGATTATTACAAACTTGGTGGTTTAAGACAATAAAAAGTTAGTTTATACTCTTAGAGGGCAGAAGTCCAAAATCAAGTTGTTGCCATGTTTGGTTCCTGCTGAAAGCTCTGAAAGAGAACCTGCTCTGTGAGTCTCCTAGCTTTTGGTAGCTGCTGGCAATCCTTACTCTCTGTTGCGAGCACACTCATCACTCCAATTTCTACCTTTGTTTTCATCTCACTTCTCAGCTGTATCTATAGTTGCAAACATTCCTCTGTTTCTTATGTTGACAACTGACTTTGGATTTAGAGCCCACCCTAAATCTAGGATGATCTAATTTAAGTACATCTGTAAAGACCCTTATTCCAAACGAGGCCACATTCACAAGCTCCAGGTTTAGGAAATGTACACAATTTCTTTCTTGTTTTTGTTTTTGTTTTTGTTTTTTTGAGACAGGGTCTCACTATGTAGTTCAGGTTGCCTTTGAACCTACAGTGTACTCCGGGCTGGCCTCAAACTCGCAGTGATCCTCCTGCCTCAGCCTCCCAAGCGCTTGGATTACAGGCATGCACCACCATTCCCAGCTAGGACATGTACATAATCTTTCTGTGGCCATTATTCAACCCACTTTACCCTTATTTTACAAAAAATAAAAAGGAATTGAAGGTAGGTTAAATTACTCCTCCAGAAACATACTACTAGCTTGCAACTGTTGATTCAAGAGTGTGGCACCAAAATGAATTTTCTTTCTAGTGTCTTTCACTGGTATTTCACTTCTGATCTATTCAGTCCCAAATAAAATACAGAATATTAAAAAATGATAAGTTGCCCGTAGCTCTATTGTTATTTTTGCTTATGGAAACTTTTAAAATGTTGAAACTTACTGTTTGTATAAAACATGAGAGGTTAGTAAAGAATCGTGTCTCAGGTTAATTTAAAGCCAATTACTCAAATCTCAGCTCTGATATCAACTTGCTACTTTCAGAAATGGTAGCTTTCAGAAGAGAAATTCTATCTTGCAGCCATTCCTGTTTCGTGAAGTTACTTTAAGTTTAGTTTGCGGTGATGAGAGTGGATTTGTACTGTGCTCCTCCCCCCACCCCTTTTGCAGCCTTCCTTGCCCTCCGTGCACTCAAACCTATACACTCAAGCAGAAACCTTGTTTTCCTGCTCCCGTCTGTAGCCATGCAAACGCAAGCCAACTGGCAAGCCAAGTCATCAACTCTGATTTTAGACATATTCATTTAACAACTTCCTGAATCCAACATATACCATTTTTTTACTCTAGATAGATAAAAAGTGTAAGGTAAAAGATCCTGCTACATATAAATTTGTTCTGGTAAACTATTTCATCCTGGTTCCTCTTCACTGTGCTCCTTGGTTGCAGTCCCCTTGACATTTGACTTTATAGAGTATGACCCGCTCAGGCAGTCTATACATTCAGCAATGAGGAGCCAGTACATTTGAATTTCCAGCAAAATCAACCTGAATATAAGTGATAAGATATAAAAATCTATTCTCTTTGATGATGTATTGTGGTTTTTTGCTTAGGGCTGCCATAAGAGAGTGCCATGAACTGGGTTGCTTAAACAACAGGTTTATTTTCTCTGATCTGGGGCTAAAAGTCTGAGAGGAACTTTTCAGCAGGGTTGGTTTCTTCTGAGGACTCTCTCCATGGCTTGGGATGGCCACCTTCTTGCTGCCCCTCCCTGTGGTTTTTCCTCAGTGAGTGAACATTCCTAATACCTCTCAGTGTAACCAAATCTCCTGCTTGGTTAAGGTCACTGGCCAGATTGAATCAGTACCCACCTTAGTCACCTCATTTAATTACCTGTTTAAAGGTCTTCCCTCAGCCAGGCATGATGATAATTTGTGTGTAATCCCAGCACTCTGGGAGGCTGAGGCAGGAGAATAACAAGTTAGAGCCCAGCCTGGGCAATTTAGAAACCTAGAAAGACTGTCTTGAAATAAAAAAAAAAAAAAAAAAAAAAATTTAAAGGGCTGGTGTGTGAAGGCCCAGGGTTCAGTCCCCAGTACTTCAAAACAAACAAATAAAATAAAGGTCTTTTCTCCAAATTCAGACATAGGGTAAAGTACTGGGGGTTAGGGTTTCAACAAATGAATTCGTTTTGGGGGTTAGGACATAACAGCCCATAACATACATGACATTATTTTACACATATTGGAATATTAAATTTAGAAAGACTTTCGAGACTATATGATACAATCTCCTCATTTTTCAGGAGATAAAGACTAATTCAGAAAAAAGTTCAGACCACTGCCCAAGGTGAGCTATGTGGAATTAGAGGCAGAGGCAGGACTGGACATCAGGTCTTGCAGCCCCTGGTTTCCTGCCCTTTATAGCATACCATGAAACCATGTTAGTTCACTGCTTTATTCATGCCTTTAACCTCTCTTTCTCACATTCATTCCTGACTGGGCTAAATTTTGCAAAAATATGATTATAAAACTAAAAGCTTTTTTTTTTTTTAATACTTGTTCCTGTTCATCACACACATTTGTTTTTGTTTTTTTGGTTTTTTTGATACAGGGTCTTGCCATGCCATTCAGCCTGACCTTGAACTCACTATGTAGTCCAGGCTGGCCTCAAACTCATGGCCTCATGGCAATTCTCCTGCCTCAGCCTCCCAAGTGCTGGGATTACAGGCATGTGCCAACATGCCCAGCTACTTAACTCACATTTTTTAAAAGAAAAAAATTTAAAGGGTTTTCTCCGTAATTTCCATCATGTTCTTATTTTATACAAACATTTTTCATTCCTAATTTAAAATAACTAGATTATTTCTATGGTAAATGAACTCATCCTTCCTAGAATAGACAATGCATTAAAATAAAAGGAACTTCAGTTTTTTATCACCTTTGAGATCTGCAGTAGAAAAAGATGATTAAGACCAACCTATGTTTTTCCCCTTGCTTTTCACCTGTCCTTCTCTGTCCCTGCAGTAGGAATTCAAGGCTTCTAGAAAAATTGATACACAGTTTTCTTCCTGCTTCCCCACCAAGACAATAAAAGCCATCATTGAACTGGTGTTATAAAAAACTGCCTGGTTTTTCTTTCTTTAGCCAGAGGTATTTAAGTTCAAACCTTGGAACTGGAAAGGAAAGGAAATTCTGCATGTCAGTGTATCTTTTTTCACTTGTAAATCTTCTCTACTCTGCCTTTTTAGGGGAAAATATCAAGAGAAAAGTGGAAGAAATTTTGACTTAGAGTAAAATGATGTGATTCAAAAGATTTGTTAAAATTAAGTTTAGTCTTCCATTTAATCCTGAAAGTTTTATATATACTACTGGCAGAAGGTATCTGTTTTGAATAGTCAATTATCTCAGTGAACCAAGGAATGCTTTCCTCTCTCCTCTCTTAATCGCCAACTGTTTGCATCTTGAGAAATGGTGGCTTAAGGACAAAAAGGTTTTCTTCACTTGAGTGCCTTTGAGTAATGCAGCCTCAGTGCTGCCCCTCTCTGGTTAAGTCGTACTCTGTGGAAAGGAGAGAGGCATTCATCCCATGGAGTCTCTAGTGCAATGTGTCACAGCTCGATCCTATTGTCCACTTACTCAGTACAGACAGAAACACCGGAAGGCACTAAAATATAGATGCTTGTGCCATTGAGGTATAAAAGGCAAATAAAACATATCTGTCAAGCAGATCTATAGGATACCACAATCTTAATGATTTTGACTTTACAAGAGATGCAAACATAGTTTAAATGTTAGTGTGATTTTTAAATTTTTATTTTTATTAGTACATGTTTGTAGTACATAATGATTGCATTCATCATAGGGAGTTGGTACATGTACATGACACATCTTGTGATTTTAGTGTGGACATGGATGTAGGGTGAAAATAAATAAACAATATTGACAACCCAAGATAATAAAGCTGTGATTTCTCTTTAAAACTGTATTCTAAGAAGCTCAGGAATTTCCTGATTTGGGGAAGGGGAGCTGGCTATAGGGTTTTTGTTCCCTACCCCCAAGTAATTTCTACTGGAATTTTCAAATTACGATAAAAACACATAACATAAAATTCCAGTATTTTTATATGCTTTAGGAATGTAGGGTTTTTTTTTTTTTTTTTTTTTGTTTGTTTCATATTAGTTGAACATGAAGTTCCTTAGCTTCTAAAAAAATGTGCTAAGAGAATTTCTTCCTGATTTGTGAATGTTTACATAAAAACATGTATATAAAATACATAAATATGTATTTAAATAATTTTAGTGAAAAGAATAAATTGGAACTTCTCTCCTTACTGTGCTTATTTGACAAATTTCTTTCACAAAATGACAATAGACCTGCATTATCAGCTTTTCCCCATCCTTGTTTTTACCAGTCAGAAGAGCTAGTGCCACTATGCTATCTGATGTACCTCTAGCCGGCCTCTGGTGGAGACAGAATTCTCTTGCTTTTTTCTTCTCTTTGCAGTTCCTAAGGCTTTTTGACAGACATTGGTACCCTTATAACTTTGTGGCTGCCACTCTTATTATGACTTTTCAGTGTTTTCTTTTATTATCAATTATAGTTCGGAAGAGGAGCTATTGTGTAGTGGGAATAGAATTGTTGAGCTCTGGTGGAGGGTTATTTTAATGTGAGACAATAACATTCAATAAGCCTCAGCAATAGTAGTAAAAGGAGGTATATGAAAATCACTTGGATTCTTCTACAGAACTACTGCTGAGCATGGGGGATGAAACTAGTTCAGTGAGAGATGCACAATGAGGATGCATCTGATAGGCTAGATTTACTGCAATGGCCTCATCAAATGGCCTATGTGAAAATGGCAGCCAATGATTGTTTTAATCATCGCTCAGGATACAGTTGAAGTAGTCCTTGATTGCTTGGTAATGAATTGTCTTTAGCCTAACTGCTCACCTCAGATATGTGTGTCAGACTTCAGACACTATCAGAAATATACTGTTCCTTAGGACCATAATCCAGAATTTTAAAAGGCCATGTTGCAAGTACAAGGGAGGACATAATGCTTGTCTGAATATTGGAAGTTACAGTTATCGCATTATATATAGGTGTATGTGTGTGTGCAATATATGTGTATATATATGTGCAGTATATGTACAATAGTTATTATATGTAGTTAATATCTATATAATTTATCTGTTTCTACCTGTTCTTTCAATAATTCCATAATTATATAACATTGTATATTCTCTAAAATAGTTTTATATAAATTCTTATTTAATCCTGACACTAGCTCTGTGAGAAAAAAAAAAGTTCTGTTGTATAGATAAAGAAAGTGAAGCTAAGAGGTAATATATCTTGCAAGATTTCAGAGCTGGGAAATAGTTGGGCCTGAATCATTTTTCTAAACTCCTCGTATAAGATATTTTTCCTGTTATACCCTAGTTATCTTTGTTAAAGAGACAGTTTGTTATAATAGAGCCAGACTAGCTAAGTTTGAATTGCTGATCTTTTACTTTCTGATGGTATGACCTTAGACAAATTTTAATCCTTTCTGTGCCAATTTCATTGTCGAAAAATTCAGGATAAATGACATTATCTACTTCTTCGGGTTGTTGTGAAATTCAAATGAGTTGATATAGAGAAGGTATGTGGAACACTGCCTTGAATAGTGAGGTTATGTTAGTGTTTGCTGCTGTTATTATATTTATTATCATTCTTATAATTGGCCACATTACTGTATAGCATGGTGGCTAAAATCTCTGTCATTGTATTCAGACTTCCTGGGTTCAAATGCAGATTCCAGCACTCATTATTTGTATGACCTGTCACAAACTTCTTTCATTCTCTGGGCCTCATTTTTATCATGAATATATAAAATGCTAGAAGTATGAGGCTGCTATAAGTATTAAATGAGTTAATCCATGTAACATATTTGATGCATAGAATTTCCACTTGCCTTTGCACTAACATCTTGGCTGCCAACTCTGAGTCATGAGATTTCTGCATGGAAGTTGTGTGTTTTAGAGCATATGTAATTCATCAGTCCTCTGTAGTCTAACCACAAAAGCCAGAGGTTTAGTTGTCATGGTAGTTTTTGGTAGGAATGTATTTATCATATAAAAGTTATTTTGGTCAGTCAATGTGGTATGGCAAATTGAGCATTCACTTGAGATCCAACTTTATTGCTGAGTCACCTTGCAAATGAGAATCCAGTTCCTCATGATGAATGTATTTATTATGTATCACAAACTTCTAATAAAACAGGAAATTCTGGATCCTGGAGAAATCTCTTTAGCAAGAATAAAAAATAGTAATTTTCCAGTCACCTTCTTTTCTTTCTGCCTGCTCATGCTGTGATGCTGCCTATATAATGGTGGACCTACATATAGGTAAGACAATGTGATATCATAGTATTTAGTAACAAAAATTGCTTGTTGTTTGAAATTTTTTCAGAATTGTACTAGAATTCAATTGAAAAACGAGATGTACTTAGCAATTACTTCAGAAATAATGTTAATAGGCTGCACTTATTAAGCACTAACAGGAATCCTATGAACAGATTCACAGTCAGAGCTTCAGTTTATGGAATGATTTTTGGTCCAAAAGATCATGTCTAGGCTGATTGTTTGGTGCTTGCTTGCTTTCCTGTAGAAATTAGGTTATCATGGTGGGGAAGTTTCCAGGTTAGCTCACAACCTGTGCTAGGACTGAAATATTGTGTGTATAGTTTATAAACCATACGTAAGCATCCTCACTGGGTGCTTGTAGTTAAATTAAAAACATAATTGAATAAGAAATAGCACTTTGAATGGTAAAGCATGAGAATAGCAGTTTGAGGAGAGAGATGGAGGCTTTGAGAGAGTTTTTGTCACAGGACCCCAGTAGAAAAAGAGATTTCCATGATATCTGAGTACTTTTTAAAAACATCTATTCATACGTTCCTCATTTACTGAAGTTCTTTCTGTTTGTCTTCTCTCCCCTGCTAGAGTAGCTCTGGGAGGGCAGAAATGGTTTCTTACTTGTCCTTCTGCTTCCAACTATTCCTAGCACTGGGTGTTTAACATCCTCTACACTAAACGAAACTCGGTATGATCTCATAGGTAAATCTCTTTCCTTTGTATTTGACTGGGGCATTAAAAAGCTATAAAATTGTGCCTTTGACTAGTATGTGGTGTATACCAGTAGAATTTACCAGAGTTGAATTCAGAATTGTGATGTCACAAAAAGAGAACAGGTTGGTGACTTGTGAATCATCTGATTTTTTTTTTTTAAACCAACATAATCTCTTCTCTTTTCATGGGTTATAGCTATATCTCTGCCTTGGAGCAAGATCTGGCCAATCTGATTTTATAAACACTCTAAACATGGAGCTTTGGGCACTCTATGATTGACAAAGCTCTCTGGAGGTTTCATAGCTTCTCAGAGGAATGCACAGCAACACACTTGTTCCAAAGAGTTGGTATCGAGTTTGACTATTGATTCTTTGTCTTCCTCGCTTGCTTTTGTTCTGTTTGACCCATTCCCTGATACATTTCTGCTGCAGACAAAGCCACATGCTGAACCATAAGGAACTGTCTGTAATGAAACAACAAGTTGCTCCTAATTTTAAATATTGCATGTTGGGGCAAAGGCAAAGTTCTTTTGCTCTAAAGCTATAACTTTAAAAAAAAAATCTGTTTGATATTCAGAGTTATTTGATCTGGCAGTTTAACAACTGTTGATGTTTTAATTGCTTCTTTAAAGGATTTCATGTATATTTCTAGGTTTATTTTTATTTTACTCTGAAGGAATGTCAATATTAGCCATCACTTTGCCCAGTAAGTTACCACTACAAGTTCTTGAGGTAAAATCTAGTAATTACTGGAGCTGGTAACTTAAGACCCTACTGAGAAACTTGGCAGTTTCCCTTCTTCTGAGGAGGCATCTCTTCCCAGGGAGCTAGCAATCATTTATTGCCCTGAATCAATTTTAAATGGGTGTCGTACCTTCGAGATCAACTTTCTATGTTCCTTTGGAAGAGATTGAGGTCATTCTGTTCTGGGTAAAAGAGGAATCTTAAGTTACTCTTAACTCAGACAAATATACAATTGTAAGATGTGCTAGTGAAAAAGACTTAGTAAAAGCTTGGGGTCTCAATTCATTTTTATTTGTCTATTTGTATATCTACTTCCAGGACCAAAAAGAATGCTTTCTTGGCATGGTACTTACATGTATGCAAGTAGCCGTTTGAATTCTATGTAGAAAAGTACTTATATTCAAAGTGCTTTAAAGATGAAAAGACCTCTAAGTTCATGTAGTCCAGTCCCTCTAAATGCTTTAACTTGTATTCCTTAATAAAAGGAGGAGTGGTTGAGCTTACATCTTTGCTCTTTCGTTATCCTTTCAATTAGTCCCATCAAGAAATTTTTATTGAATGCTTAAGTGCTAAACCCAGTCAGAAGCAGTTTGCCTCAGAAACCATGGTTCTTTGAGTTTTGGAACCTACATGCTAAAATCAACAGCTCTGACATTCCACATAATGATACTTAGATTTTCTCTTCTGAAGTTTCTTTACATTCCCTTTCCTCCCCCTGCCCACGCATGTATGCACACACTTAGGAGATGAAAACAAATCTCCTAAACATTTGCTTTTCTACTTTGACACAGTACTGCCAGAAAAGATTACCTTCTGCTAGACACGCTTTATCCTTTTCAGGGATAATCAAAGGTTAAATGAAAGGAGCAGCCAACTGATTGATGAAGGAGGCATTGGCTAGGATGGTTATGGAGCAGTCAGCACAAACAGGGGGTATATTATTCAGCTTCCCACTATCTTTCCTGCCTTTACCCTATTTCCTTAACACTGGGACTGTAATGCTTATAGACTTAATAATTAAGACTTTATACAATACTATGAATAATCTTTTTCAAAATTGAAACAATTATTGCTGTCTAGTTTTCTGAAATTAAAAAAAAAAAAAAGGTTTAAAACTCAGAAGTTTCCAAATGAATCTCCTGAATTTTTCTACTGTTTTTTTCTTGTGCCACTTCACTGGCGTAAAAGGCCAGCCTATGCTGTGAGCAATGACTTTATGATTGTTACTCTTAACTATTTTCTTCTTGGCATCCTTTCTTAATCAATACCTCTTAGTCACTGAAAATGTAAGATTGCTGTGTGATGAATTTCAGAATATAAATTATAGTCATTAGAAAATTGTATGTACAGAGTATAATGTTGAAACCTATTCTTTCCCGGATCACTTTTACTGACTCTGTTGATGTTGCCCATCCCAGGCTTTCCCAGCCTAAGGTTTTGGTTTTGCTTGTCTACACTGCACTGTAAACTCTTTAAGGGAGAAGTTCATCTTTTCAGTCTTATTCACTGCTGTAGGTCTATGTATCTCATATGCCTAACACAATATATGACACATAAAAAATTCAATAAATACTTATTGAATGCAAAGTCTATATAGTTACATCCTTGTTCCAAATTTGATTCTGCCACAATTCTAAATAGAGCCCTCAGATGAGCTTTGCCTAGTTATTGATTAAGGGTCTCTAGGGCCTTCTATTTACCTTTGAGTATAGACTCTATCCGAGCATTTCCCGTCTTCCTATCTCTGGTGGCAATGTTTCTGTGATTAGCCACTCTTGAAACTCTTGAAGTACTCTCTTCTCACACCAGATTTTCTACCTAATTGTCCTCCTTTATTTCTGACTTATTTTTCCTTTTATCTATCGTTCACCATTATTTTCAAGATTGAGTTGAAAATATTTCATACCAAGTACCATCTTTACAGTTAGTCTCCTGATTGATCTACAGAATACAAAGTTACAGTTATACTTGTATTTGCATAATAAGGTCAAACTGCTTTTTACCTCCCAAAACGGCTATCCCAAATCACAAACAGTAACAAGGATGTTGTAAGGACAATGACAAAAAAGAAGCAGAATAATTCTATTTTAAAAAATGATTTTAAAAATATCACATTGAGGTGACGATGTGAAATTTTCACAAAGTTAAATTTGCCAAGTGTCTGCCTTCATCTCTCCCCTGTATATCACACTGACACATCCGCCATTTGAGTTGCATTTTGTGAAACTTTTGAATTGGGAGTGGTGATGCAGAATGCCATAGCTTTTGGAATGTCATTGTATTGTTCCCTCCTGAGAGCTAGGACCACGGGCTATATTACAGTGGTGCTTTCTGTATTCCCAATCACCACTGCAAATTGACAGCAATACTATAAAGTCAGGTTTATTGGCAAGAACACACACAGATACACAAAACTCATGGGTTGTTAGAGTACAAGTTCTACAGTATATATTTCAAAACAAAAGAATAGTTTTCTTAAAAAAAAAAAAAACAACGTCTTCTCTGTATTTCCACACATAGATAGGAACACAGAAGATATGACGAAGTTATGTATATGGCAAAGTTAAAATTGTTGCCATGATAACAATTGCATTTCTCAGGATGTAGACTAATTCAAGCAAGGCATTGCTGTCCTGATGATAATTCTAAACTGGAAGGAAGAACTGGTTGTTTAGATGATGATGATGGGAACCTTGGGAGAAAGCAAGTATGTCATCTTAGAGTTTATAATAATGAAGGAAGGAAGTGATCCTTATATATAGATGCTCCCACATCTATAACAGTCTTTACCAAAGTATATTTCAAAAATTAGGCGAATGAAAGGTATGTTCCTTTGTCCTGACATAACACATTTTTTAAGTGATGAAAGGCTCTCAAAATTGAATACTCAATTTCTAGGCAATAGAGAAAGAATGGGGGTATCCAAAACAGACATACTCAACCTTTCTTATGCCCCAACACCCACCAAAAGGGACATGACACATACCTAGTAGTAGTGTGTCCTCCAGAAAGTACAAGAACACACATCACAGTTTGTAGAGAAGCATATGTGGTTTTAAACCTCACCCAGTGAGGCTTTCTTCTTTCCCTAGCCACCACATATTATATCATTGTTCTGGGTGACTGCATAGGAAATTCTTGATATGTTCAGAAGTGACATGATTTAAATAAAAAAGAGTATAGAATCAAGTACATATTCTAGAGAGGGACAAAATTCTAAGGCTAATGCCATGAAGATCAGAGCCCTGCAAAAGGAAACACTAAGTACAATTAAATGTGTACATACACTTAGTTCTGTTTACAGCAAAAACAAGGGGGAGAGCTGGGCCTATTCTGCATCCTCTTAAAAATGATCACTGGCTGAACTGTTTACCCAAACATCTCTATCAATAACAGTAATGTCCACACAGAAAAGGGAGAATGGATCAAGATTAAGAAGGAATTTGAAGCTCAAGGTAAATGAGAAATTAGAAAAGATACATCTATTCGCATTGAGTCTCCAAGCCCAGAAAAAACAGGATCTGAGGGATATGAAAGAATCAACAGAGGTAATTATGAAACTACTACAGACTTAACATCTCTAATCTGAGAATCTGAAGTACAAAAATGTTTTTTTGAGGGCCATTATGACACAACAAATGGAACATTCCATGTCTGACCCTATGTAATAGGTTACAATTAAAACAGAGACACACAAAAAAATTCTGAAAAAGTACCTTTAGGCTATATGTATAAAGGTACATATGAAACAAATGAATTTTGTGTTTAGGCTTAGGTCCCATTCCCAAGACATCTCCTTATGTACATGTCAATATTACAAAAAAATTTTAATGTCTGAAATCTGAAAGACTGCTGATTCCTAGCATTTCAGATGAGGAACAATCAACCTGTACTGTAGGTTTTGTGACATCATATAAAGGGTAAGTTCCAGAAGAAACGAGATAGACAAAAGCCCTCATTTTATCAAAATGGGAGACCGGGAGTGATTTGCTGAAACTATGGATCTATAAACTTGACAATCACAGTATAATCTTTAAAACATGTTTTCAATGAGCTATTTTGTAGGCATCATTAAAGAAAATTATTGTCACTAGGACCTCCGAGTTGTTCCTGTACGAATATGTCTGAGGAAACAATATTTATGTGTCATTTCTTGATAGGATTACTAAATTAAACCTTAAGGGAAAGATACCATAAAATAGAGATCTAGTAAGACAACCCAGTGTCTTCTGCTATCTTTGTGGAAAAGAAGACATAAAAGAAGTCTAATAGCAATTGAGGTTATTTACAGTTAGTTGAACTCTATGTATTCATTTAAATCTAGAAAGTTATCTGGTAGTTTACCATGGAGCTCTATTGGGTTCAACATTGTTATCAATAACTTGGACAAAGATTTTGAAGGTATAAATAAGTTTCATTTGGATCTAAAATGTCCTCCAAAAGCCACCTGATGGGCTTTCAGGATTGATCTAGTCATGAGGGTGCTAACCTCACCAGTGGTTCAACTCATTGATGAGTTCATTATTGATGAGTCCATAACAGAATAGGCTATTAGAAGGTGGGGCCTAGTGGAAGGAAGTGAGTCATGGGAGCTTGACCGTGGGGACCTACCCCCTCTTTCTCTCTTCCTGTTCCTCCCTACCTCCCTCTCTTATCCTGTCCCTCCTCGCTGGTTGCCATGAGGCCAGCAGGTTTGTTCTGTCACACACTCTTTGTTCTGATTTGTGCATTACCACAGGCCCAGAAACAACAGAGCCAAGCATCCGTGAACTGAAACCATGAGGCAAAAGAAATCTTTCTTCCTGCAAGTTGTTTATGTCAGGTATTTTGTCACAGTGAAGGAAAGGTAACTGATGCAACATATTGAATTTTTGTATTGTATAAAGTTAAAAACAGTAGCTAATATGTGCACAGCAAAATTAGGATTCAGAAGAATTAGGAAAGGCTTGAATTATAGGCAACAAAATTAAAGTTGCAGTTTCCATGTACACTTAATTGGGTAGGGTGGCACCATTCCAGATTTGGTTTTAGTAATCTTTACTTAGAAACTGAGAGCCACACTGGTGGAAGAATGGGGCTTTTTAAGCATGGCAAATAAAAGGTTCAAGTGGGACATGGTAGTAGTCTTTAAATATTTAAGAAGCTCGTGTATATGAGAGATTAGAAGGATAAGGGAATAATCGGGCCCAAGTGGAAGACATATGGAAAGGAAGAATTTTAGTTTAAGACGAATTCTCTAAGAATTTTAGCTGTTTAACTTTGTAGTGGTCTGTTAGTAAGTTAGCAAGCCCCTTCCTTGTCAACAAAGAAATTCAAGCAGAAAAGTAAATGACCATCTTTCAGAATGTTAAGGTAGTATTTTCATTGAAAGAAAATTTACAATAGATAAGTTTTAAAGTTCCTTACAACTTTGAGATTCTGAGATAACATATATGCTGACAATTTTCTTTGTCAACAACCACTTCCATTATAATTTTCAAGGGGACATTCAATAACTCTGCAAGAAACACCATAGATATCCTGTCTATAATGCTTTCTCCAAGTGTTTATTTTCCTTCCTCTTTTCCCTTTCTTCCTTTCTTTTTTCCCCAAAGGAAGGTATATTAAATTAGTTATGCACCCATAGGGATAATTGAAGCCTTATATGTTTATGCATGCTACAAAAGATTATTTGTGCCAGCAGAATGAACTGTAAATGGATTTACTCTTTTCTTTTGTGTTTATATGCTTGGAGGAAAACACTGTGACCACATTTATAGAGCAGGAAATCAATATTTATTTTGTAGGAGTGGCATACTTCTGTCTGTGACATAATCTGTGTCACAGAAGTATCAAGCACTGTTTTGTAATTTAAGATGCCACTTGATAAGTTCAGGATATAGTTCAAGCATTCTGGATCTTCTATTATGTGACCATGAATTTATCTCTTATCTACTAATATAATATCTCTTGTTTTTCCCCAATTTTTATTTTTTGCCTACATCATTTCTTAGAATAATGACAGTAAGTGCATAAAACCTTACATATAGTAAAATGTGTTTTCTTCAGCACAAATGTTGAGCATTGCTGCATACCTCATTCAAGTGAATACTTCAACAATTATTGAACCCCTACCATGTGCCACACCGTATCCATTTCTCTCTGAGATTACTTGTGAATTAGATTGTATTATTCACAGATTTTAACTTTGGTTTTCAGCAGTATGTCTATCATGGGCCTAGGAAGAAGGGTGTGTATGTGTGCGTGTTTGTCTTGCTAAGTATTTACTGTAAATTTGGGAAAATATTAACAATTTCTTCATGTAGTTTTCTGTCCCATTAGAATCTTCCTCTCTCAAGATTCTAAATGTTAGGCCTTTCGCTATCTATCATCTCACAAGTCCCTAAGTTTTCTGCTTATTCTTTCTAATCTTTGTTTGTTTTTTTTTTTTTCCCCCAAATTGAACAATTTCTGTGGATGTACCATCAACTTCACTGCTTTCTTTTCCATTCTGCTGTTAAATCTATACTTCAGATACTGGACTTTTTTTTTTTGTTTTTCTTAGTAAGACAGATTATCCTCAAACTCATAGCAATCCTCCTGCCTCAGCCTCCCAAGTGCTGGGTTTATAGGTATGCACCACCATTCCTGGCTAAGATACTGGATTTTCATTTGGTTCTTTTTTTTATAGCTGTTGTTTCTTTGTTGAGATTTTTTCTATCTTTTTATTTGTGGCAGAGGCACTTTCCTTTATATCTCAGAGCACAGTTAAAATAAATGACTTAAAATCTTATGCATTTCAATGTATGTATTATTTCAGAGTTGGTCTCTTAATTTTCTCTTGAGAATGGGTTGTATTTTATAGCTTTATCATATGTGAAATATAGTAGATTGTATACTAGATATTATAAAAGAATATATACTCTATGTATATACTCTGCATTTTATACTGTATACTATAAAAATCACGGTATAAATACTCTGAATTCTGTTATGTTTCTGCCAGGAGTATTTGCTTTTTAAGCAAGCATTTAACATTACTGATTTCAAATTGTAAACCGTATCTTACCTGAAGTGGGAAGGAGCTTATCTAACTTTGCTACTTTTGTGTCTAGCTGGGCTGCTTGTAGTCTGCCCAATACACACACAATTTAGAAGTCAGCTAAATTCAGATATTATTTATATACAGAATTTGGGGTTCCCCTCTGAATCTCTCCTTCCAGGATTTCCCATCACTGTCCAATGGCTGTAATTGACCTTCACCCTATCCTATAGCTGTTCAAACCAGTAAAAATTTAGATTTCTATCTGAGTTCTAGAAATCTTATGAGGTGCTAAAAAGTGATCTTTAAAAACGGGCAACTCACCCAGTTTGCCTTTAAGGGGGGGCTATATTGGTGATCAAATCCCAGGATGCTCTACCACTGAGCTACCTCCCCTATTCCTACCCTCCTTTGTAAATTTTGAGCCAGGATCTCTGTAAGTTTCCCAGCCTGTCCTCGAAGTTAACTTCTCCTCCCTTAGCCTCCTGAAGTAGCTAACATTACAAGTTTGTGACACACCCTGCCAGGTAGTTTCCCTTCTTTCCTCCCATTTCTTCCATCTGCCTGTCTTTGTGTATTGTTCCGAACATTCAGGCAGATTTTTTTTCTGTTTTATTCAGAGTGTACGGTTGATACCTGTAAGTGAGTTGATCCAATAGGAGTTTACCTGGCCGTGACCAATACTAGAATTAACCTTGAAATACATCTTTTCACACATTTTATAAGACAGTACTGAGGCTCAGAAAAGTCAAGTAACCTACCCAATGTGCTAGAAAGTGGTAGAGCTGCAGCTTAAATATGATTCCAGTCTCCAAATTCAGAGCATCTCTAATATGTTACTTTGAAATATCAGTGATATTCTTTATCAGGCATTATTCCTACAGATGGATATATCCTGACCCTTTCATATCTCCTCATAAAATACTTACTCCTTTTATGAATATAGATGGCCACTAAGTATTTTTCACCTTTCTGCTAATCTTTTTGTTTCCTATTGTTTTTCAACAGAGGGTTTTATTTCCAATGAACTTTCTGAATGATGCCATAGCAACATTCACGGAATAGTTTATGGGGCTTTTATATATTTCTTTGTCAAAAGTAGAAGTTGAGAGACCTTAATGTTAAATAATTCAATTTTTTTTTCTCCTAAATATGTTACTTTAGCCAGGTATGGTTCCACATACCTGTAATCCTGGTACTCGGGAGGCTGAGACAGGAGGATCACTGCAAGTTCAAGGCCAGCCTTGGCTACACAGTGAGTTCAAGGCCAGCCTGACCTACATAACAAGATCTTGTCTCAAAAAAATGTTACATTATTAACTCTCATAGGAAATTTTGTCTTTTTTTATTCTATAATTCTTTTTAGGTGTTTCTTTCTGTATCATTGTCCTCTTGTTATATATGGAGAGAAATTTGTGTTATCTTCAGTCTTTGGCCTGTATTTTTCCAGGTTAGTAGCAAAAATTTGATAGTATGATACAGTAACATTGAAAAGTATTACAACAGGTATGCAGGTATGCAACAACCGTTTTCTAAGTGCCTAATGTGCTCCCATTTTACTGATTGCTGAAGATGTATGCAAAATAGTCTCCTAGCACTTTTATGGTCTAATAGAGAAGTCAGGCAACTACACAAGCAATAACAAAATGAAAACTAAGTGAGGACATGAGGACATAACAGCAGTACCGAACCTGTCTAGGGTGAGGAAAGGCAGAGAAGCCCCTCCAGAAAAAGAATTCGATTATGATCCCAGTTCTGATGCTAAATTATGATGTGTCTCTCTGGCTATTTTTTCACAAATAAAATGAAATTGTTGGGCAAGGTAGTCTTCAACTTCTGTTCTCATTAGTTAATTATTTTGTTTCAGTAGTGATGCGTGATACCATAAGTACAGAATTTGAAGACAAACGAGTTTGATACCCTTTCTGGATCTCAAGTTCCATATCCATAAAATGTGAATAGTAGCTCTTTCTGGTACTGGTGTGGGAATTAAATGAGATCAGATATACAAGCCTGTGATTTTACACAGAGGGCACAGTATAAAAGTGAACCATCTTCCTTTCATGTCTGTGTCTATCAGTGGTAAATGATCTAAAGTGTAATTTTAAAAGCTAAAATATTAATTATAAAGTAGAATAAAAAATTTATTTGAATTTTTAAGATAAACCAAAGAAATTTTTTATTTTGTTATACACACTCTGACATTAGTAGCTTCAGTCTCCACAGCTTTTATGGTTACTTTCACTGAAAAGTTTGAGTAAGCACTGTAAGAAAATACTTAATATGGTGCCTACTGCATATTATGAATTCGATATATGATAGTGATAACTATTGATGGATAATTTTTTATATAGAACAGTCTCCTTTGTTTACTGTCCTTGAAATTGGCTCTCACAATTTCTAAATTATCTTATTTATTTATGTATTTATTTATTTATTTTTCCCGCAATGCTAGGGATTAACACTTCACTCTGAGCTATATTCCAGCCCTTTTTATTTTTTATTTTGAGAGTCTTGCTATGTTACCAAGGCAGGGCTCCAAATTGTGATCCTCCTGCCTCAGCCTCCTGAGTAGCTAAGGTTATAGGCCTTGACATGCATGCCCAGCTCATTTTTATTTTAAACAACCTTTGGTGTGTGACTTTGAAAAAGTAATCTTGAAAACTCAAATAAATTGCATCTGTTTTCCATTGGCCACATTCTTATTTACCTACTCAAAGATCTTCTACAAATCAGTTGACATGATTTCTATTCCCGAAAATGTGTTGCCCTCCTCTCTGAATAATGTTATCATTTATATATTTGATCTCATGGGTTTAGGCATTTCAACTCAAAACCAAGAATGTTTCAGAAGCACATTAAGTAAGGTCCAACTCCTAGTGGTTGTGTAAATAGCTAAAGGAATAATACGTACAAATAGCATCCACAGATAATTGCAAACTTTCCTTTATCCATTATTTACTTCTTAACCAGAAGCTATATTCCAGAGAAGGAAAATTAACTAATTTCACTTTTCATCTTCTCCACAAAGTCATTCCCTATTAACTCTGTCGTATGCTAATCACCCCTTTACTTCAAGTTCCCCGCCACTCGAGTTCTCAACCTTTTAATAATAGTATTTTTAATGTTTTAAGTTGGTCTCAGATTTTCATGTGCTTGTGTTTCACAGTCACTAAAAAATCAAAAAGCCCTATGCAAATGTGAAATATATTTTCAAGATTTTCTTTACATATACTGTGTATCTTATTCTGTAATTTCCACAAAATTCTGTACAATGTACATGATTAGTAACGACTTGTTAACTAAGTGTATACCTTCTTATTGGTATATCTGCACTGAAAAAGTCAAAGGAATATCAGTAGATAGGAAATAAAAAGAATTAATGATGGTCAGTGGTTGTGGGGATGAGTTATCACCAAAGTGACTTATTTCTCAAAATCAAGAATTGACTAATCCTTCCTTTCTGCTAAAGGAAGCTGAATTCCTATTGAAAATGAAATAAAATTTGAACTCCATGCAAAGAAATCATTATTCTGAAATAATTTGCCTTAATTGTAAAGCGATAGTTCTTTCAGAAAAGCATTACCTTTTTCCTACAAAGAGAACTGCCTTTTCTTTATCAGTCAGGTGAGTTAATTTCCTTTCAGTTTGTCAAAACCATTTCTTAACTCCATCTTAGTTTCTACTGAGAAGGCAGGCAAGTCTGGTGGTATTTGTACACATAGACTGACTTGAAAAAAATCTCTAGAAAAATAAAACTTAGGGTTCTTTTAAAAGCAACTGGTTGGATTCCGTGTAAATAAATTTATATTTGACAGATACAGCAGGAACTATAGTAGATTTTGTAGTCTAATAGAAGTTGAAACTTGAAACATGGCCATTGATGATGAAAATCTGTACCTGACTTATAATTAGTCATTTAGAGTCCTACTAACTCAGGTAGAAAAGCCACTGTTAATTTGTTGTATTTTTGTCCTAACTACAAAAGATCTTTGGGTGCATTTACAAAAACACGTAGACACCAAACATAACCAGGATCACACCTGGGTGATTCAGCTTCTCCAAACTCATTAGCTGAAAAGAAATAGATTAATTGGAGGGAGTTCAGAGAAGAGTAACAAAAATGATTAAGGGGATTGATTTATGAGGAAAGATTAAAAGAATTTTGTCTATACAATTTAGTTAAGTGATGACTTAGGGGGAAGGGGGTGGGGACACAACTGTCTGAAGGGTGTAAATGCCAAGGAGCGAGAAGCATAATTTACTATGCAACATGAGAGTATAACTAGGGTTAATAAGCCATAATTACCCAAAGGAATAACAGAATAAATATTTCAGGGAAACTCACAACCATCAGACTGCCAACTTGTTTCTCAAGGAGACACTGATAGATACTTATAACCCCAGTCTCTTTCAGATTAAAAAGTACCTGATATAAAATACTCATTTGATGCCATTGAGCTTCATCCTTCCCCCACCCTCTTCTATGATCCTGTGGTCCTGCCTTTTACATTATTATGGTATAGTTCAAGTCCAGTACACAGGTCTATATAATTTTATCTTTATTAACACTGGTGAGTTTTTCAAAGTTCTTTACAATAGTGGCCATAGAAGAGCTCTTTTGGATTCAATTGCAAAGCAGCAGAATAAGCAATCAAATATGGAGGTGACAAAGTGTTGGATTCTGCTTGGGATTGTAAACAAACCCGAAGTTATAGTGTTCATGTTTGGAATATCCAATAATAAACATTCGAATTGGATTTCCTGTGAAGAAAAGTTCAATTTTACCATTGTTGAAAGAAAAAAGATACTAAAAATAAATCTTTGTAGGCTTCTTGATTTGTGTAAACTTTGGAATGTGGTTCTTCAGAAAACACACTAGTCTGTGGGTAACTGCAGGCTAAGGTATTTAGCTAATTCCTATTGTGCTATCAGGACATTCCAGAGCATTGCTATTTACACTTGCCAGATAACATTTCTAATGTCACTGCAGTTAAAGCAGCTTCTTTTGTATGCAAACTTTTCTGTTTTTTTTCCTTTGTGTTGAGAATCTTCACAGAGCCATCACCTCTGAAAGTAGTGTTTGGGTTTTTTTTTTTTTTTTTTTTTTTCCCCTCTCATCAATGAGTTCACCAGTTCTGGTTCTATTATATATTTTATATGCCCTTGTCAGCTTTTTGAGGGGTAAATATCTGAATGCAATATTTTATTTGCATTTTTATGGTTTCTATGGTTTTTGTGCGCTGGGGTTTGAACCCGCATCCTGAAGTGTGGTAGGCAAGCACTGTAACACTAAGCTACATCTACAACCCTGTTGTATCTAAAGTGGCCCTTCAAGGTCTCCTGTGTTTGTAGGATGGTTGGATCCTGGGTTCATGCATTGGTGAGTTCAGTAGTTGAATGTGTTGTTAGGAGGTGGGGTCTGGCTGGAGATGGGTCACTGGGGTTGTGACCTGAAAAAGTATATTCTTGTCCTTGGCTCCTCCCTTCCTTCTTAGCTTCCAAGAAAGCCAGTGTCTTTTGCCAGACTCTTCTAAGTTACACAACCAGTGACCCATCTCTTCTGACCAGGCCCCGTCTGCTTTTTTTTTTTTTTTTTTTTTTTTTTTTTTTTTTTTTTGTGGGTTCCGGGAGTCGAACTTGGGCCCTCGCGCTTGCCGGGCAGGTGCTTATGCCGCTGAGCCATCTCACCGGCTCTCTGTCGGCTTTTTACTTTAGAAAAGTTTTAGGTTTACAGAAAATTTGTAGAGATACTATAAAGTTCCCATATTCTCCATCCCCAATGTTCCCTATTTCATTAGTATAGTACATACATGACATCAAATAGACTAATACTGACTTTTTCCTTAGTTTTAACCTAATGTCCTTTTCTCTCTTCCCAGGTCCTATAGAAGATACCATAGTGCATTTAGTCATCAGGTCTTTTTAGTTTCCACTTAATGCAGCAGTTTCTCAGACCTTCCCTTTTTTGAGTTACTGTAACCATTTTGAGGAGTACTGGTAAAGTATTTTGTAGAACACTTCTCATTTGGGATTTATCGGATGATTGTCTTATGAATACTGGGGTTATGGACTTTTAGAAGTAAGACCATTTCACAAAGGTGAAATGCCATTTTAAATACATCATATCAAAGTTACATTATATGAACCTGATAAATGTTAACCTTGGCCACAAGGCCAAGGCAAAGTTTTTCAGGTTTCTCCACTTATTATTTTCATACCATATTCTTTGCAAGGTAAACATGACATGTAGCCTAAGCCCATGTGAAACAGTAGAGAATTATGCTCTACCTCCTTGAGAGTGAAGCATCTACATAAATTATTTGCAATTCTTCTACATGACTGGAATTTATTTATATATGTATTTGTTTAATAATTTTAATACTTTCTTTGTATAATTATTTTATACTTTGTTTTGTTGTTGAAATTGTGCCAGGCTTGGCCATTAGGAGATCTTTTTGTTGGCTTCTGTGTCTCTTCAATATATGCCCATCCCTCTGGGCTTTTATTGAACATTTCTTAATTTTATTGTCATTACAAGATAGTATAGGCCAATGCTGGTGAACCTGTTAGAGACAAGTGCCCAAACTGCAACCCAAAACCAACTCATTTTTCACAAAGTCCCAGCACTGCAATTAAACCTAAATACTGAGGTTTTAGTTTAGAAAAAACAACTCATACATTAACATCTTCTGTCTTAAACAAATAACACACGTGCCATATGTTCCTCACCACTGGTATAGGCTCTTGTGTATATTTCCTGCTCCAGACAGTCCTATAATCAACCATTTCTCCAAGGATCTCTTGTTCTTTTTATTGGAGAATAGTATTAGAAAACAAGATCTGAGTGCTAGGTGTGCTGATTGCTTACTGGGTGGCATTATTTCTAGGACTTCTCAGCTAATAGAAAAATGTGTATATCATAGTCACATACTATTGTCACAGATGGGGTCTGAGGAGGTCCCCAAAAAAGGAGGCGTGGACTTCAACTCACTCCCCCTCCCACAGTACTTAGTAGGTACTTTATTCATGTCATGCAAGAAGAATTTTAGGACTGAAGCGCCTTCATTAGGGAGAGCTAGAAATTACTATCTAGACCTAGAATAGGAAAAAGGGATTTCAGTAGGAAAGGAAGTAGTCAGATTATCCTTACTTGCAGATGACAAGATCTTTTATACAGAAGATCCAAAAAATCTCCACCAGAAGATCCTTAGAATTAGAAGAGAAATTCTGCAAAGTAGCCAGATACAAAATCAACATATAAAAATTAGTAGCCTTCTGTACTCCAACAATGAACCTACTGTGAAAGAAAATATGTACAAAAAATGATATCTAAATTTGCTGCAATTTCACTCAAAATACTAACAGTATTTTTCACAGAATTAGAAAATTCCAAGGAAAAATACCAGCAGCATTTTTCACACAATTAGAAACATCCAGAGAGGCATGATGGTACACACCTGTAATCCCAGCACTCGTGAGACTGCAGCAGGAGGATTACAGTGAGGTTGAGGCTAGCCTGGGCTATAAGGTGAGGCCAGACTTAAAGTTATACTACAGAGCTATAGTAATAAAAGTGGCATGTTACTGCCACAAAACAGACTTGTTCACCAGTGGAATACAATAGAAAATACAGAAACAACTGCAAGCACTTTCGGCCATTTTATCTTTGAGAAGGAAAAATAACAATCACTGGAGACCAAATAGCCTTTTAAACAGATGTAACAAATGGTGATAGAATGAATGAATCTAGATCCGTGGTGTATATTCACGTGCACAAGAATGAAGCTATATTCATATCTCTCGCCTTATACAAAAATCAAATGAAAATGGGTCAGAGACCTAGATATAAAAATAGAAACACCAAATCTGCTAGAAAAAAATTGATAAAACTCTTGAAGATATAGGCATAGGCAAGGACTTCCTTAACAGAACCGTAATTGTATAATATGTAATAGTAAGAATCAACAAATGCGATTATATCAAATAAAAAAAGCTTCTGCACAGCAAAGGAAACAACCAACAGAGTGAAGAGACAACCTAGAGAATGGGGAAAAATTTTGCCAGCTATTCCTTGCAGATATATATATATATATATATATATATATATATATATATATATTATACCTATATATGTCCTTAAAACTCTAGAACCCCCCCAACAGACCCAATCAAAAGATGGGCAATTGAACTGAAGAGACACTGTTCAAGAAGTACGAATAGCCAGTAAGTACATGAAAAAATGTTCACCACCTTCGGCGTTTAGAGAAATGCAAATCAAAAGAACACTGAATTTCCATCTTATTCCAGTAATAATGGCTATCATCGAGGACTCAAAAAACAACAAATGCTACTGAGGTTGTTGGGAAGAATTAACCTCTCTATATTGTTGGTGGGCCATGGAAATCTGCGTAGAAATGTCTCAAAAAACTAAAAAGAGAAATTCCATTTGACTCAGTTGTACCTTTTCTCGGTATCTTCCCTGGAAGAACTGAAGTCATCATATTACAGTAATATATGCATACCCATACGTATAGCAGCGTGACTCACAATAGCTAAATCATGGAAACAGCCCATATGCCTATGATCAGATGAATGGAAAATGTGGTATATATACACACAGTGGAGTGCTACTCTGCCATAAAGAAGCACAAATTTGAGTCATTTATAGGAAAATGGATGCACCTTGAGACCATAATATGAGCTCAAATACATCAGACATGGTTAAATAACACATTGTACAGTATCTCTGATATAGGAGACCTATAATATGAATAAAGACCAAAATAAAAGAGAGATGTCAGGAAACAGGAATGTAGATTATGTTGAGATGGGAAAAGGGGGTCTGGGGAAGAATGGAGAGGGAAGGGGAGAGTAAAATGACCAAGAATATATTTATATATATATATATATATTCCCCATGATGAATGTGATGATTATGCATTGCAAATACATACTAATACAAAGGAAATCAAAGGAAAATAAAAGAATTCAATCCTTAAAGGAAAAAAAAAACTTCGCTTTGAGTAACTAGAGGGGGCACACTCTCATTCCAGTGTTAAGATGAGCCAGTTCACAAAATTGGGAGGCCAGCTTTTAAGGATCAGCTGAGGTGGGGCAGTGTCTGGCTCCTCATTGTCTTAGTTCTGATTTGATAGCTCTGGAGGAATCCTTTTGTCTTGAGGGGCAATTTGCTTCCCTTGAGATGATTGTTCTTGCTGAGAAGGGGGCTCTGCTGGCTGTTTATGGGGTAATTGCTTCTGCTTGGCAGGAGGTCATCTCCTCTAGTTCCTACTTTTCTTGGAACCTGGGGTAAGATTGTAGGTTCAGAGACTTCTAGGCATCAATCCAGGGGCTTCTAGAACTGGACATTATGAAAGATGGCAAGTGGGTGTCCCTGCAAACCCTGAAAATTACTCTTCATCTTGGTGTCTGTGGTAGTGAAGGGAAATGAGATAGGCTAGATGTATTTGATGCTAAGAATCCTGTTTTGCCAACTTTTCCCAAATGATGAACATCTGACCCAGAGTTTTAAGGTAGAGATAGAAAATTTGGGTTTCCTTGTCTCCATTCTACCTATCTTGATTTCTTTTATCCTCCTTCAGTATAAACCTGACTTACTGGGACCAAGGTAACGTTTGGTCAGGTTTCTGCACTGTAAATTTATTATTTTCCCCCCTTTTCATAATGTCTTTGCAAGGGACTCATGATGTATAACACAAATATTTATCTATAAATATTTCTATGTGTAACCATGTGAATTAAGTTAAACATGAGCTCATACTAATGTCTCCAACCCTAGTCTCTTGACAATATGGGTCATTCTACCCTTCTTTTGTATATACCCATCTATTCCAATCTACCATCCCTCTACTTAATCATCCCATTCCACTAACACATATATAGTGGTTTGAAATTTATCAACCCATGATTCTGTGGAGAGTTTAAAATATAGAATACATTGTTGTGTGGAATGCCTTTTATGTTTACCCTTACAGATTCCATGATTTCCCAAGTTACTTAGGCCAGCCCTTTTCCTCACACCCACTTCAGTGAAGTTGTTTCTTTCATATAATGCAATTAAGAGTCTTTTTTCAAATTCTGCATCTCATCCAGAGATCGATCCCATGGTGACTTCTTAAATATTTTTTTAAAATTTGGTATATGTTAAAATTTACTCTTTGTGGTATAATATTCTGTGGGGTTTGAAAAATGTTGTGTATCGACCATTACAGTATCGTACAGAACAGTTTTACCATCATAAAAATCTACTCTGTAGCACCTATTCAACCCTTTCTCCTCCTTTGCAAACCCTGACAACTACTTAACCATCTGTTCACCTTTTCTGTAGGTCTGTGTTTTCCAAGATATTACATAAATGGAATTTTGAAGTATAAATACTTTTCAGTTGAGTACTTAGTAATATGTATTTAGAGTTCATCCACGTTTTTGTGTGACCTGTTAGTATAATTTTTGTTACAGAATATTATTCCATTATATAGATGTACCATAGTTTCTTTTTTCATTCACCCATGAAAAAAAAATCTTGATTGCTTCTAGTTTTTGCTGATTATGAATAAAACATCTGTACACATTTGTATGCAGGCTTTAATGTAGATATAAGTTTCAAATCAGTGGGGTAAATATTAAGAAGTACAATTGCTAGATCATACAGAAGCAGTAGATTTAGTTTCTTTTTTTCCAAAGTGACTTGCCATTTTTGCATTCTCACTAGCAATGAATCCCATTACTGTGCATCCTTGCCAACAATTGGTGTTTTATTTTTTTTTAATTTTAGCCTTTATAATGGGTGTGTAGTAGCATTGCATCTTTACTTGTGTTTCAATAATAACAACCTTGACCATTTTTGATTGGTTATAATGTATTAAAATTTTAAAGAGCAGTTTTAGCTTTACTAATTCTTGCTTTATTGGAATTGAAGGAGCAAATACTTATACAGTATTAGACTTTATTTATACTGGAGAAAAGTGTTTAAAATTCAGGCTGCTACCTTTTTAAAAATGTATAGATTTTGTACTTCTGTACTAATTAACTACAATTTAGGCAAAGGAAGCTTCTGCCATAGTGAATGCTAAGTCACTGGTGGCAGAGAATCAATTCCATGTGACTGTGGTACAGAAAATGGAAGGTGTTTTATTAGTAAGGAAGATTCCTACAAGATAGTGGTTTTCTGGTTGAATCTAAGATCTCACTTTACTTTCCCTTTCCACCATCAGCATACACCTCCCCACATATATATACTCCATGTTCTGTCTTCACCATCTGAATATGGAATCAGCAGTACAGCTAAAATGTACTTAATATGGGGGCCGGTGAGATGACTCAGCGGCATAAGCGCCTGCCTGGCAAGCGCAAGGGCCCGAGTTCGACTCCCTGAACCCACATACGAAAAAAGGGCCGGTGATATCGCTCAGCGGCACGGGCGCATGCTAGCGTGCGAGGTCCTGAGGTCGACCCCCGATACCAAAAAAAAAAAAAAATACTGAATATATTTGCATGATTTTTCAGTGACTTTAATTTGCTTTCCTATCACTGATGTGTAATTTCTTCCAAAACTGTTACTTACATCTGACGACCCCCCTCTCCCCTACAGACATACTAAGGATTGAATCCAAGGCCTCTCACAGGCTAAGCAAGTGGTATACCACTGTACTATATACTCCCAGCCCTGCTTCTGATTTTGATGGACCTTCAACGCTAACTTGGGTCCTTTCTTTCTGTATATACTCAGTGCTGCTGTGTTGCTCTCATCTCTCCCAAGCTATAAACTTACCTTTTCCCCCGTCAGTCCCATTTGCATCTTATCCATTCTATATGCCAATTTTTTAGAGTCTTACTAGGTAAAAAAAAATATTGGTTAAACCAATTTTATTTTAAATGTTAATGGGGAATAATACATTTAACATTGAACATCTGTAATGAACCAGTCACTTTGAAATGTGTTCTCATTATAACCTCATTAGGTGATTTTTATTTCTTTGTTATAGAGGAAAAAATGTAGAGATGAGTGGCATACTTTAATAGATTTGTGCTTGCTCTTCCCTCTGTCTGGGTTACCCCTCCAGTTCTATCTCTATCTAGGAAGCCACTAAACCTTCAGAATCACTTCAGCTGTTTTCTTCTTAGGTAGTAGTCTCAGCACTTCCCATTCCAATTGATGTACTCGCCAAGTAACCTAACCCTTGCTTCTAGTCAAGAGTTATCATATGAAATTGTGATTATATAGACAGCAAGGGCCAGATCTTACCAAAATTCTTATTCCTATTGCATTGCATAGTCTCTTTTTTGTTCCTCAGTACAGTAGTTTATTGAATGAATGATTTTAGGGTTTATGGAAATGCACTTATTTTATTCTGTTGTTGCTGAGGCTGAGCAGATATAGAAGTGTTTTATTAAATTTATTAAATGCTAATGTCAGCGGTGGGGCAAAAGTAAAAAGTTGTGATAACTACTAGGAATGAAGCGCATATAGACACTGAGGCAATGATTTTTAGCATGAAGAAAATCCTTATCATATTTTCATTGTTTTTGGAAACAATGGTATCATCGTAATGAAAAGTAAAGTAAAAATTGATAAAGTCTGTCTGGCTAGTGCAGACACATAGCAAATAATTGTAAGCCATAGATACTTCTTTGGGAAACAACTTGCTATCAGAAGAACAGACTGCAGTATACAAATGTTTAACATTATTAATGCAGGGACTGTGGTACATCGGTTCACAAACTTTATTTGTTCCACTCTTCTGGGGAAGATGGCTGTGGTCGTGTTTGTCACCCAATGCAGAGTTCACAAACGGAAGGAAAATTTCATGGAAAGCTTCTGTTTGAAAATTGAGTTGTTCGCAAACAGAAGTGGTCATGAACTGAGGTATTACTGTATAAGTTAAATATTTAAGTAGTTGGAAGACACTGGAGTAGGAACTCATAGAAAAGTTTTGGTAGCCTATTATCCTTGACCAAAACAGAACAAACAAAGTACTTGGTAATTCAAATCTTTGGGTTACCTTGATCTCTAGTGTATTGAATGTTGCTAGAAATAAGCTACCAATTTACACTTAGAAATTTTTTCCTTCTTGAACTAAAGATATGACTGGCAGAGTGCTGGCCTACCATGCAAGAGTCTTTGAGTTTGATCCCCAGCACTACCAAAAAAGCCTTCTTTGTACAAAAAGTTCCACCCTATGGTAAAGGTATTCAGTGTAATTGAATTTGACCTTTATTGCCAAGGAGTAATGTAAAATGTGTTCTAGTTCTGTCTCTGTCTCCCTCTCTCTTCCTGTCTCTCTCTGTCTCTGTTTCTGTGTCTGTCTCTCTGTCTGTCTGTCTGTCTGTCTCTCTCTCTCTCTCTATCAGTGTTTTGAAACAAGGTTTCACTATGCAGTTTAAGGTAGCTTTGAACTCACTATGTTAACCAGGCTGGCCTGGAACGACTAGGCATCCCTCCACTCCTCCTGCAAGTGCATGCAACACCTTCCCAGGCTGCAAAATGTTTCTAATCAATTCTCAGGCAGCACTTCCTACACAACTAGGTACCACCTGATAAGAGATTAGGTCTCTGATTACTATTTCAACAGTAACCATTAGTATAAGTCAAAATGAAAATTGTGACTGGCAACTGCCCAGAGATTTCAGTACTAATATAAGTATTTATTGCTTAGAACTTGGCTCTGCAATGTCAATTCAAGACCCTAGCAAGATGCTGTACCATTGACTTGATTTGCCAAAGAAATTTGAAAACTTGCTTAAAGCTATTAAAAGCATTCATGATGGTTTTTGGCAGTGCTAGGTAGGACTTGGCTCATCATGGAGCTGGGGTAATCAGAGAGTGAGAAAACGATAATTTAGGTTCTTAGGCAAACATACAAGCTCTGAAGCTAGAGTAATCCTAATTGCATAACTCATGCCTGATTGACATGATTCTGAGGTCAGACAACTACCCCAAGAAACTACTTCTACTTGCTGATTGTTGACCATTGATCCTGTTTCCCTATACAGAAGAAGAGTGGTCTTTCTGTGTCCAGGATGCATCTTCTTGGAGTGTAAATTCTACTCGCAGTTAAAGGAAAACATATATATATATATATATATATATATATATATATATATATCCGTTCCTCTTTGCCATGGTAGTGAGTGGCTACAGGGAAGGGTGGAGATACTTGAAAATGACTGTCCTAAGTATGACAGCTCTTTTGAAATGCTCTTTTTCACCACTTCCCAGAAGTTTTCTGTTTACTTTTTTTAAAGCTATCTTATCTAAAAACAAAACAAAACAAACAAAAAACTCTTGGTCCGGTGAGATGGCTTAGCAGCATAAGCACCCGCCTGGCAAGTGCGAGGTCCTGAGTTCGACTCCCAGTACCCACATACAAAAAAAGGGCCGGTGATATCGCTCAGCGGCACGGGCGCCTGCTGGCGCACGAGGTCCTGAGGTCGACCCCCGGTACCCACACACACACACAAAAAAAAAACCAAACTCTCTTTCCTCTGAGTCCACTGGCTTTCCTCCATAACCTTACTGTGGCATTGATCTCATTTATATGATTAACTGTTCATCTCCTTACTACATAGACTGTGATTCTCGGAAGAACGACACGTAGAAGGTTTTTAGATGGAGGGTCTCCAGTGACTTGCACAGTATTTAACTAAAGGAAGTACGTAGCACACAGAGGAGAAATGGATGAATGAATAGGTAAGTTGAAGAGCAGAAAAATGTCCATCCTTCAGTGTCTACCCAGCTAAAAAAGATTCTGAGCTCCTCTCCCAGTGTTCTAGTTGAGGACTCCGAATATAGAACTAGGCATTAATCTGGTTGTTTCGACTTGTATGTTAGTTACGCCTTAATTTTTTAACTGGTAAAAGATCAATGTAGTTCACTTCTCTAAAAGGCTCAGTACAGGGGCCAGTGAGATAGCTCAGCGGCATAAGCGCCTGCCTGGCAAGCGCAAGGTCCTGAGTTCTACACCTGGTACCCACATACAAAAAATGGCCCGGTGATATCGCTCAGCAGCACGGGCGCCTACTGGCTGCAAGGCCCTAAGTTCGACCCCTGGTACACACACACAGACACACACACACACAGACACACACACACAGACACACACACAAAGGCTCAGTACAAAAGCTTATATGTACATCAATTCATGCAGAAAAAGTATTTAACAAAAATCTGCATCAATTGATGATACAAACTCTGAGACATTTAGGAGTATAGGGGAGTTGCATCAATCTAATAAAGTATGTCAACAAAAGTCCAGTATCTAACAATGTAAACTAGTACAACCACTATGGAAGAGGTTCCTCAAAAACTAAAAATAGAAATTCCATTTGACCCAGCTATCCCGTTTTAAGTATCTTCCCAAAAGTGTTAAGACCACCATATTAAAGGGTTACATGTATACCTATGTTAATAGCAGCACAATTTTTAATAACTAGATCTTGGCAATGACATAAATATCCATCAACAGGTGAATAGATAAGGAAACTGTGGTATTTATATACAATGGAATACTATTCTGCCACAAAGAAACTTGAGGATGCCTGTAATCCCTGCACTTGGGAGGCTGAGGCAGGAGGGTTGCTGAGAGTTCGAGGCCAGCCTGAATTATATAGCGAGACCCTGTCTCAAAAGAATTTAAAAAAATAAATAAAAAATAAACCTGAGGAATTTGTAGGTAAATGGATGCAACTTGAGAACATAATTTTCAGTGAAATCAGTGAGACACACAAGGTTTTAACCAAGGTTTCACATGGTTTCTCTTACATGAGAAACAGAGAGAGAGAGAAATAAGATATAGGGAGAGGTTTAAATACTTCTCCAAATTACATACTCCATTGCTTCAAAAATATTTTAATATGTATGTTAATTTGTTTAATTTATACTACTAGTTTATATTAGTTCATTGATAAGAAAATTTTGTGTTATTATCTGTTCTTTTTAAAAATCTTTTTGGTCTGCGTCTTCTACTCTTAGTACCTACTTTGAAGATGAAAATGATGCAAAGTATATTAACTGCTGTTATTGTCTTCATTATGAAATTTTGTTTTATAAAATAAATATTATTTTTCTTCTAAAATAAAAATGAGGCAAGGATGTCGGCTGTCATCACTTCCAGTCAACATTGTGCTGGAGTTCCTAGCCAGTACAATAAGTAAAGAAAAAAATCAACAAGAGCAATTGTTTTGAAAGGAAATGTCTTTATACTCAGATATTATCATTTTGGTAAAGTCATAAGAAATCTACACAACAACTACAAGAACTAGTAATGAATGTAATTAGTTCACAGGACCTAGAATCAGTATTTTAAAGTGAATTATATTTCTATATGCTAGCAATAAACAATCATAAGTTGAAGTTTTCAAACAGTGCCATTCTTAATAGCATCAAAAATATGCAATATCGTTAAGACATCTGTTTCTCCAAACTTGATCTTTAAATTTCGATGCAGTCCTATTTAATTTTTAGAAATTGACGAGGTGATTGTAAAATTTGTGTAGAAATTCAAATGACCTAGAATATACAAACCGACTTTGAAAAAAAAAAAAAAAGAAAAAGGACAAAGTTGGAAAACATGCTTCTAGATTTCAGGGCTTATTAGAATGTAATAATCAAAAACTAGTGTTTTCAATATAAATATCAACAGTACTGAAAGAAAACAGAATAATGGGGGAAGAAATACACCCACACCTATATGATCAATTGATCTTCAATAGAAGTATAAGCAATCCAATGGAGAAAGCATAATCTTTGTAATGAAAACCATGCTGGAAACTCTGACCTGATTGTTGTGAACTTCAATTAATAACTCACACTATGTACAAAATTTAACCCAAAATGAGTCATAAACCTAATCTAAGCTCTAAAACTATCAAAGATTTTTACATGTGACACCAACAAATAAGTATGATTAAGCTGGATACAGGGATGCACACCTATAATCCCAGAAGTCATGAAGCTGAGGCAGGAGGATTACCATGAGTTTCAGGCCATCGTGGGCTATACAGTGAGTTCAAGGCAGCTTGAATTACATAGTGAGACCCTGCCTCAAAAAAACAAAAAAACAAAAAAAATGTGGTTAGTGAAAGAAAACTTTAATAAATTGAACTTAAAAATTATAAGACATTGCTAAGAAAATTAAAAGACAAGATACAGATTGGAAGAAAATATTTGAAAATGGTAAATCTCTGATACAGGTCCTACATCGAGACTATGTAATGAGTATTTAAAATCTCAATAATAAGAAATAACTCCTTTTCAAAATGAGTGAAATATTCGAACCAATACTTCACCAAAGATAGTGTGTGAAATGATGTCCAAAGTAATTTGTCTTTCAGGAAATTTAAAACAATTATGAGAAATCACTGCGTACCTATTAGAATGGCAAAACTTAAAAAGACTGACATACCAAGTTTTGATGAGAATGTGAAAAGCTGAAACTCTCATATACATTGCAAGAATGCAAAATTGTACAACATGGTACAAACATGTTACAAAACAGTTTGGCAGTTTTTATTATATAGCATGTTACCCAACAGTTCTAATCCTAGGTATTGCTTAAAAGAAATAAAAGCATACATCCATATAAACACTTGTACTGTCCATGATGTATTTATTTGTAGTAACTAAAAAGTGGAAAATTATTATGTTCATCAACAGGTTAATTGATAAAATTCCATACAACAAAATACTTCTTAAGAAGCAGTGAAATACATGTTAAAAATGGATGAATTTCAAAATAATTATGTTAAGTAAAAGAAACCAGGCAAAAAGAAGAATGCGTAATGTGTGATTTTATTCATACAGAATCCTAAAAAAGGAAAACTAGTCCATAATGACAGAAAGCAGCTCAGTGGTTGCCTGGGACTGCAGGGTACATCAGTGACCTGGCTTAGTAGAAGGGATTGTAAAGGAGCATGAAGCCAGGTGTTCTAGTGCATGCCTGTAATCCCAGCACTCGGGATGCTGAAGCAGGAGGACTGCTGTGAGTTGAAGGCCAGCCTGGGCTACATAGTGAGCTCAAGGCCAGTCTGAACTACATAGTGAGACCCTGTCTCAAACAAAACAAAACCAAAAGGAGCATGAAGAAATTTTTGGAAATGATGAATATCTTATTTTTATCATGATGATTATTTCACAGGTGTACATATGTATATAAAGATTTAACAAATTGAGCTCTTACATATGTGCAGATTATTGTATGTCTATAAGGCCATACTAACAATCTTTGGCTGAAAATGAAGATGGTTGTAACTTGATCCTTAGTTTGTGTTACGTTTCAGTGGTTTTAAGAGAAAAGACATAGGCTTGGAGCCAGAGGTTGAGGGAAAGGAGTAGATTAGGTATTATAGAGAAGAGCTATGCTTAGGTGGCCCATTGTGATGAAGGTTCTCAAAAGCTGTTTTAAAAATAGAAGATTACTTTTTCAAGACTCCTGGTTGATTTTCAAAGAGCCATGTAATTTTTTTTCATATTTTATGAAGTAATACATGAATGTGGTTTTAAGAAGTATAAAGTATGGAAGTGAAAGCTTATAATGTAAGCAAAATTTAACTGTTCCAAACTTTCACTGTGTTATTCCCTGAGATTATTTCTTTTAACTCTATGGTTTAGTTCTTCTGGTATTTTTTTAGTTCTTCTAGCTATTTCTTGATTTATCTATTGTCTTAGTCACTTTTCTCTTTGCTGAGAAAAAATACTCAACACCACAATAAAAGGAGGAGAGGTTTATTTTAACTCACAGTTTGTAGAGGTTTCAGTTCGTAGTCTGCTGGCTCCAAGGGAGGGTGGCATGGTATAGGGACATCGCAGAGGAGAAACTGTCCTTGGCAGGGGAGGGCAGGCAGATGGCAGGAAAGAGCGAAGTAGCAAAGTAGCAGCAACATCAACCCCTCTTTCTGTCCCTTTATATTTCATCCAAGCTATCAGCCTTTTGGGTGGTGACACTCATATCCAGGGTGGGCCTTCCCAGCATCACACCCTTAATCCCAATATCACACCCTTAATCCACTTTGACATACCCTACATCCAGCCACCTCTGAAAAGCACCACCTATGAGTACATGAGGCTTTTAGGGGACATCTAGATACAAGCCATAGCATCTATTTTTGACTTTATTAATTTTGTGATATGATAAATGCAGCTTTATCTCCATTCCCAATGCAATTATTGTGCTTTTTTGGTTTGGTGGTAATACTACGGATTAAAATTCAGCCTTCACATTGAGCTATAACTTCAATTTTTATTTTTTAATTTTGAGACAGGTTCACGATGTTGCCTGAGGTGAGGCTCAAAATTATATTTATTTTTCTTCAGTCTCCCAGAGTGCTAGGATTACATGTATGAACCACCATGCCTGTTTTAGTTTTTCTTCTTTATTTGAGGAATATACTTAGACATTTATTTCTAATTTCACGAACTGCAGACAGTTACTGCTTAACTCTGTAAGAAAGCCATTCGTTTCTTGGTCTTCCCCCTTATCTCTCACTCTTTCAATCTACTAGCTCTTGTCATTTGTACTTTTACCTTTTATACTGTGAAGAGAGATAACATTTATGTTTGTTCTACATGTGTAACTATCTCTGTAATTAAGTATAATATGCTTTTACATTTTACTTCTAGAAATTGAAAATTATTATAGTGTTTATACTATTGTAAACTAATAAAAACTTTCTCGTGATAAGTTTTATGATAATATTACATTTCCTACTTTTTTTTCTCAACTCTTCTAATTTATTTTTTTCATACATTTTCTGTCACATCTATAGCATTCTCTGATTCCTCGATAATGAATACAATTAGGGGACATCCTTCCCTTTTCTTGGATGCCTTCCTAAGGAGCCTTTTTTTTTTTTTTTTTTAACTTAATGCTCCTTAGACCTGCTGTACAGTTGTCATCCATGGACTTATTTTTATAAGTCTCTGGTTTTAGGCCTACTATTTTCAGAATCCAGTATGTTTACCTATTTACTCCCACTTTGCTGCAGTACCACCTGAAGTAGTTTTGTAGGGAAGAGGTATGAGAGGTGAAATTTGACTCTTTACAATCTTAAAAGGTCTTTCTTTTGCTATTATACCCAACTGATTAATGGTAAAGGACAAAATTCACAGACTCAAAATAATATTTCCTTAGAATTTTGCAGGCATTTAACAATTGTTTTTTCTAATATAAGGTGACCAGTTCAATATTTCGACTCTTATTCTTTTAAGAGTTGATATATTTTCTGTTGAAGCTTTTAAGATCTTTTCTTTATATTTGATTTTATTTTTCATTTTAATTTATCAGTACATGTTTATAATACCTAACGATTATGTTCCTTGTAGGATGTTGGTACATGTATGTAACACATTTTACTTCTTTGTTTTTTTCCCCTTCTCCTCCCCTCCCTGCATCGCTTGGTCCATTCTCATTTGCAAAATATCTCTGTTTCCTACTATCTTTTATTTTGCTTTTTACTTTATTTATATTTTGGGTTCTCATATAAGAGAAACCATGTGATATTTAACTTTGTGTGTCTAATTTATTTCATGTAAGATTGCAGTCTCAATGTCTATCCATTTACCTACATATCACATTTCCTTTGTCCATGCACTTGTTGATAGCTGTATAGGCTGTTACCAAGATTTACCACGACTCTTGCTGCTATAAACAAGGGGATGCATGCATCACTATAATATGATGTCTTTAGCTCTTTTGGGGAAGATATTTTAACCTCATGTGGTAGTTTCAATTTTCAAACTTCTCTGTGGTCCTACAGGACAGACCAACATCTTTCCAAGTTGTAAGTCCCTTCTGTCACTTTCTCTGACCATATTTATCAGTTGGTATTCTATCTCCTTTTTTTCAGAATATGCAAATCTGGTTTTTGCTAATTGTCTCTATTATTGTCTTCTTTTATATTTTTATTTGTTTAATGTTATTTTACTGGAGTCTTGATAGAGAAGTTAAAATTGTTTGGTCCAGATGCCTAAATTCTTGTTAAATTGTAAGGTTATGAGCTGTATGTGGATTGTTTGCAATTAGCTATGGTGTGGACAAGTAAATCTTGTTTAGCTATTACTGGAAATTAGAGGATTCATTAGGGTTTAGGCTCTCTGACAGAAGTTAGTAGTAAGTAATAATGAAATCTAATTCTCCATTGTTCAATGGAAAGATGGGTTTAATCCCTAATACTAACAATCAACAATGGATATATATAATTTGACTCTAATGAATAGATTATTTTGCTATACTGTTTGTTTATATTTTATCCTAACTTCTTTTTGAGTGAGTAGCTCTGTTGTGATACTATGAAAAGGTTTATGAAACAATACTTAGCTTGAGGCTTTCTTCACTCACTGTCATGGTCCTAAGGAAGAGTCAGGAATTTTGCTCTGAGAAAATAACATCTCCATAGACGCATACTTCTACTAGATTCTAATCAATAGCCATTTTGCAAAAACATTTCTCTCAGTTTTACAGGTGGTGAAACAGTATTGGTCTTCTATTTTGTCACAAAGCCAGTTATTTGATATTTAACTCAGGCAGTCCCTGACCACAGTTGAACACAAAAGGCATTAAAATTCCAAGCTAACTGAAGACTGCATTGCAACAACTTTGGATTTGTGTATTCTCACAGTGAAATGGTCTTCCAAGTTGAAAAATTTCTCTTGCAAGTACTTTTATGCCGTTGATAATTCTGGTTTTATAGTATTTAAAATCTGGACTTGTATCCCAGGCCCTTTACTGTTTTTCCCAATCCTCAGGTTTGTTTTAGCCTTTTATTCTGGACGAAATCTCTGCTGATTATATCACCTCTGATTAACCTGCCTGCCCTTAAGATACCTATTTCTTAGAGTCTTCCATCCTTTCTTGCCTATCCTTTCCCTTTGAACATACCTACAGGTCTCCAAGATTTATTTTCTATGCTAACATTCCTGTGGCTAGTCTTAAATGAATTATGCACTTGCCACACATCTATAATTATTTCTTTGTCATACAGCCTTCCCGTGAGTCTGTTTGGAATATTGCTTCTAGCTTTTCTTTCATTGTCTGAGCCCAAATTATAACAGTTGATTCTATACTCTATAACTTATTTCATTATCAACTTAAGTTGAATGTGGTTTGATCAAAAAATACAGTGAATTAAAAATTTATTACGATAAAGGACATGTGATATTTAGTTGTGCTTTTGTGGCTACCTCAATGCCCTGAATCAATTTCAAAATGTTTAATTTTCGTGGTCATTTTGACTTTGGGGAAAAGCTAGAGTTCCTTCAGTGCAAATCTGGTGAATAGGTGGAGGAAGACACTATGTCATGTTTTTACAAACCTTCCTTGATGCTAAATGGCCCTTGGCAGCAGCATTCATTGTATTTTTTTGTCATACCTCCTAAAAACAGGAAAGAAGACTTGCAGAACTACTTCAGAAAGTGGCAAGAACTAGGGCATAAGTGTATTCAAAGTGTGTGGGAACATTTTGAGGGGGATTAATGGCAATGTGTTTTAGTGTAATAAATTTTAAAATTTAAACATTCACCATATATTTTGATTACTCTTGTATGACTCACTTTTCCCTAAAATCTTCCCCACTACTTAATTTTTGTTCAATATTTGGAATACTTTTCCTTATTAGAATCAAGTAATCTATTTCTTAATTACTTCTTACTTATATCCTGTCCCCTTCCCTTAAGTTCTGATTATTGCCACTCTCTCTTCACTAGCTTCCTTGTTTTATCCCTCCTCCATACTTCATCTTGAACGTTGTGCTCAAATATGGATTAGAGGTAATTTCTGTGCTTTAGGTCTCCTTTAGGAACAGAAGAGATTTTGTAGAATGCTCTTGACATGAAAATGAGTGTATTATACAAGCATCTACAGTTTGGTCATAATGATACTCTAGCCTGCATTAGTCCAGCATTATAAAGGCAAACTGCAATATTGTTTTGAAATCTTTAGGCATCTTTTAAGAATTCCTTATTAAGAGTATATACTTGAACTACTGTTTTCAGAGTCCAGAGTTTAACTAATTTGTAAACTGATTCTATTCACAAATGATAGGCTCTAGTGATTTCCGTGTATTACAAATGGAATATTTTTCTCTTGCCATGCCAGGGCTTTTCACATTCATTCATTCATTCGTTCACTCATTCATTCATTCATTCATGGATTTTGGAGACAGGGTCTTGCATTATAATGCAGGCTGGCCTTGAACTCACTATGTAGCCTAGGCTGGCCTTGAAATCACAGCAGTCCTCCAGCCTCAGCCTTGCAATTGCTGGGATTACAGGTATGTGCCACCATGCCTGGTGGGCTTTTCACTTTAGAAATACAAAGAATTACAAATTATATAAACTGACACTTCCAATGGAAGGCTACCCTTCCTCTTATTCAAAGGTGTCACTACTGAGTTCAGCTGTATTCTAGGGAAGCAAAACTAAATCTTCAACCAAAAGTCCATTCTATACGACATACAAATATACTACTTTTTAATTTGTGGCTTCGGTTGCTATTTGTAGAGCCTTTCACTGTCTGTATTTCTGTGTTCAACTTGTGGTCAGCTGAAAACCTTTGTACAAAAACTTTTCAAATTCCACATTGTTGCATTCCAAGTCTGTGCTGCTATTTTCCCTAGCAGCCCACAGCTATGTCATGTTATTTGAAGCTATGCTTTAGTGCATCTTTTAGAGTATTTCTTATGTTACCCTTGCTGTGGTTATGCCATGAGGAACACCATACCAAAAATTATTGGGTATCTTTCTGTCATTGCATCTATACACATGTCAGCAATAAGTATTGGCCTTAATGCTGGTAGAGTAGCTAACTTTGAGACTGTCTCTTGGTAATTTACATTAATCATGACTGACTCTAACAGTAAAATAGATCAATGAGGTAAATATGACATGTGTGACTGTTGTGAATTTCAAAGTTATACAAAAGCTGGACACAATTTGTATTTTCCACTGATGACAGTCAATTCAGAAAACCATTATTTTTCCAGCTGTGTTTCGTATGTCAAGAATAGAGCTGAACCTAGGCAACCACAAATTGGATGAGGGATCCATTTCTCCCCTTTGCATTACCAGTTGTGTCTTTAGTATAACTCATCTTTCCCCTTAATATGCAGCTTAAATAGATTTTACCCTCATCAGGATGACATCCACACCCATTCTGAACCTGCAAATAAACCTCCTGTTGAGGAGTTTACTGCCCATAAAGGGAAGAAAAATTAAGATTATGTGGCATTATTTGGTTAATTTTGTGTGATTTGTATAGGTCCCAAATGGGAAGTAAGAAAAGTCAAAGCTTGAGGTAAACACTGTCTGTAGTAGAGTTTCAGAGTCCTGCCACACTATGGTAATAACCCTGAACAAAGATGCTGCTCTTTTTTATTTTTTATTTCTCTTTTCCATCACTTACATTCCTAAGCAGTGATTTTTAAGTCAAATTGCCTAGAAAGTTGGATTCAGTGACTACCTTCAGCATTGTATGTGATGAAAAATGTTGGTTGTGTTTAGCTTCTAGGTTTAGCTTTACTACATAATTTCAGTCATCTTCCAAGATATCTACACCAGAGGATGGCTGGCCCTGGCACTCACATCATGGATGTCCAAGGTGCCCATTACATTTGGCATTTCGGCTGATTGCTGCCACCTCCATCCCCACCCCTCCAGTGGCAGCTCCCATAGGATACTATGATCACTGTTGGACATTTTCATTTGCTTGTTCCCAGGAACTATTATACTCTGTTCCACAGCTGGCACATACTGTTTCCCTTCCTGTCACTGTGTTTGAAACCTTACTGACTCCTGCTATGTAGCGTTATCATCGCACTACAAAGGAAGTATTATTGCATGTTGTTTTCTATACATGTTAAAGATAGTGTTTAATTCATCACTCCATAGGGCAAGTATTCAGTGTTTGTTTTGAAGACAATACCCTAAAAGACTCTCTCCATACCTTTTGTTAATAGAATATACTGAATCGATGGTCTCCCACCCACCCACTCCCCTCCTGTTTTAGGGATAAAGCCTAGGGCTTTGCCCATGGTAGGCAAACACTATACCTAGTTTCATCCCCGGCCCAAATGAAAAGTTCTTAAGATTAACAGTTTGTTCAATGCCACGTTTTGTATTTATTTTATATCAGTGACATTCATCAAGCTAGTTAGGGCAACACTACTTATGTGTAGTGAGAAAGTCATAGCTTGCTATGATGGAATCCCTTGGAAAGTTTGTTGAATATTTCAGAGAATGCAGTAACTGCTTTTCATTTATTGGAAAGTCCCATGTGACTGTTGTTGAATGGTGGTGGTGATAGCAGTGGTTGCAATAAGACAAACTAGAATTTTTTTCTTTTATTTTAAAGAGAAGAAAAATAGTACAAAATTTCCAAACAACATAATAGGAGAGTAACAATGGTTAATACATTGCGTATTGTTATGTTTAAATTAGTTACTCAGGGTACAAGATATTGGCGTTCAATTGCCCAAACAATATTAGCACAAATCTTTCCCTTCAATGAACTAGGCAAAATTAGTAGTGTATCTATCTTTTTTTTTTTTTTTGGTGGGTACCAGGGTCGAACTCAGGACCTTGCACACCAGCAAGCGCCCATGCCACTGAGCAATATCACCAGCCCTTTTTTCATACGTGAGTACTGGGAGTCGAACTCAGGACCTTGCGCTTGCCAGGCAGGTGCTTATGCCACTGAGCTGTCTCACCAGCCCGAGTGTATCTATCTTAACTATCTTGTGTATATATATATATATATATATATATATATATATATATATAATCTTTTTTTTCCCCTTCTTTTCTCCATTCCCCCATCCCAGTTTGACTTTCCTTTGGAATAGTTTCTTCCTATTTTACAATATCTATTGTACATTTTGGATCTTATTTACTCTTTCAGCTTCTCACACTAGGGAGACAATATGATGTTTACTCATGTGCGTCCGGTTTATTTCATTTATGAGTATGGTCTCGAGTTGCATCCAATTTACCTGTAAAAGTCTCCAGTTTATCTTTTTTATGGCCGAGTAGTACTCCATTGTATAAAAATACCACATCTTTCTTATCCATTCCTCGGTTGTTGGGCATTTGGGTTGTTTCCACGATCTAGCTATTACAAATTGTGCTGCTATAAACATGGGTGCACATATATCACTGTGGTATGATGTTTTTAATTCTTCTGGGAAGATACCCAGAAGGGGAATAGCTGGGTCAAATGGGACCTCCAATCCTAGTTTTTTGAGCAATCTCCACACTGATTCCACAGTGGTCGCACCAGTCTACATTCCCACCAACAGTGGAGAAGGGTTCCTTTTTCCCCATAGCCCCTCCAGCATTTGTTATTGGTTGATTTCTTGATGATAGCCATTTTTTCTGGGGTGAGATGGAATCTCAGTGTTGCTTTAATTTGCATATCTTCAATGACCAGTGATGTTGAACACTTTTTCATATATTTATTTGCTGAACAAACTAGATTTTGAAAGAGAAACTTTTTTAAAAAAGGCAATTTCCTGATTTTAAAATGCCTGGTATGTACCCACCTCCTGTTATGAGAGATGAACTTTCAATTCCTATAAACATATTAACTCTGAGAACAACAGAAAGAAAGGTGAAAAAGACTAAATATGCAGAAGCCCTACTGTATTAGGAAAAAGAAGAGGGCTAAGCCTTCTCAGTCAAATAATGCCCTGATTGAAGAATAAACGAACGATACAGCAGATTCTCAAAGTGTGATTCAAGGACTACCTGTGTCAGAATCCCCTAGTAAGGAAGTTGAAAATCTAGTCTAAGTCAGACCTCAGGCCTACTCAATCTAAATTTAGCAAAGGCTAGGCCTGGGATTGTGCATTTTCATACTCATGCTTAGTGATTCTGATGCACACCAATGTTTAAAAACCACTGGCCTATGCTGTACATAGCTTCTCACTCTTAGATACCAGTTGATTTGATTCTTCCCAGTAGTGTATTGAGTCCTTAGCCCAGTGTTCATGAACCTATGGCACACGTTCTGCAGAGGGCTGTTGGTTATCTTTGAAAGTTCTAGAAGTTTCACCATTACTGCTAGCCTAATTCCCCATGGTTGATCTCCAAAAGATAGGACCAATTAAGGTCAAGTAAAATCCTGAGTTTAAGAAATGATTGATAATATCCTTGCTATAGTTTGGATGTGCCCCTCTAAAAGTCTGGTGTTGCTAATAAGATGGTATTAATAAGTGTGGCCTTTAAGAAGAAATTAGGCCATCAGGGTCCTCCTTTGTTGATGGGATTAATGCCCTCATAACAGAAGCTTCATGCAGCATTCAGCCCTCTTACCTTCTGCCCTCCCCCATGTGAGGACACAAGTATTCCTTCACTCCAGAGGGTGCACCAACAGCTCACCATCTTGAAAGCAGTGAGTAGCCCTCACCAGAGAACCAAATCTGCCTGCACCTTGATCTTGGACTTCCCAACCTCCAGAACTATGAGAAAATAAATTACTTTGCCGTATAAATTACTCAGTCTGGGGTATTTTGTTATAGCAGCACAAATGGACCAAGAGAGTTCAATTATTCTTTGAAGAGATAGATATTTATTAGACCACTACTGTGTGCCAGGCCCATTGGCTACACACCAAGTATACAAAAAGGGATGAGGTGTGGCCCCTTCCCTCAAGAGGTTTGTGAGTCATTTCCTATGAATCATCCAGTGCAATCAAGTATTAGCCATGAAATAGAAAATGAATTAAATTCATTCTATGTCATGTAAATAAGTACTCAATAATGTTGTGGCTTTGGTTTAGATGTTAGAAAAAATGTATTTGTAGTAATATCTGACGAGTTGCTAGCAATAATGGCTGTATCCCTCGTGTCTCACTGTTAATGAATTTTTTCCAGCTGAGATCCCTATAATCCGCAGGTGCTGTTTACCATGTAATTTTACCATAGGAAACAAGGGTGTAATCACTTAATAAAGTGTAAAGAATTAGGTTTTTTTCCCCCTTGAGCAAAATGCCTGGCTGTGGCCAACATTTCTGATGCCTCCTCCCTTGTGCATTAGGAATACAGTATTCCAAAAGAGAAGGGTATTTTGTTCATATTCTGCTAGTTGCCTCTGGAGGCCATGCTAATGAATTCTAAACTAAAGCTAGAATTCCAGATTTCTTGTATGAGCTGCCACTGATTTTGTCTTTACCATTATGCTACAGAGAGGACGGTTTTCCTGTCTCCAACTGAGACTCAAAAGCAGTGTAAATAGATAATCTTTCATTTGAAGAACTGTTTTGCTTTTTCTTCTAATTTTTATTGAGAAAGTAGAAAATGTTCAAAGAATGTTCATATACAGACAGTCATTTTCTAGTGAACACTTGACTTAAAATATACTGTACATAACAACAGACTCACCTTTCTCAAGGGACTTGGAGCTATTTCCTACTACCCATGGATGCTGGAGTTGGTTCTGACTCTGCAGAAGTTTGTTTCCCCCCTTAGGCCTCCTCTTCTCCCAAGCTCTCATCAGACACTTTGAAATAGTTAATGTGTGAGCACCTTCTCCTACTGCCACCTCTAGGCCTTTAAAAGGTAAAAGAGCCCCTGCCAGACCTCCCATAGGAGTGCCCTCATGAGGGAGCACGAAGAACGTGAAGGGTTCTGTCTTAGTTACTTTTCTTGTTGCTGAGACAAAAAACCTGATACCCAAAGTTAAAGGAGGAAAGTTTTATTTAGCTCACAGTTTGTGAAGGTTTCAGTCCATAATCGGCTGGCTCCAAGGCAGGGTGGCACATGGCAGAGGGGCAACAGGTCATGGTGGCGGAAGATAGCAAAAGCAACAAGATAGAGTGAGACAAACCTCTTTCTGTCCTTTATATTGTATCCAGTCTACCTCGATTAGGGCGGTGCCAGTTCAGTCAGTGGACTGATCCTGCAATCACCCACCCTTAATCCCAGCACCCTTAACCCCAGCATTGCACTACAAATCAATCATACACTGTAGATTCAGCCACCTCTGAAAAAATTCTATGACCACATGAGGCTTTGGGGGGACATCTAGATATAAACCATAATAGGAACTCTGGAATTGTAGGTAGTAATGGTGGTTAGTTTCTAGTGCTTAGCTTCTCTATTTGTATTTTTAAATTATGAAAGAGTAGAAGACCGAGTATCCTTTTCTCTAGGAATTACATTGTACTGTATTAACCTACTTGTGTTAGAACTGGATTATATGACAAATTCAGTGTCCATATTGTAGCCAGGAGTAAATAGTAAACAAATGACCTTCAAACCACCAGAGAATATTCCCTTGCTTATTGGAAAAGCCTTTCAAAAATGAGTCACTGCCTGTTTATTCTGTTTATTCATGAGTCTAATTAGTTATCGCTAGATATCAGGCTTTCAGCAGATTATAATCAGCTAATTTGAAGGGAGCACAAAAGATGTTACTGGGGGTAAATGAAACACTAATTCGCAGCAACCAGAATAGCTAAAATTAAAAATGCTGATAGCAGCAGGTGGTGAAAATGCAGAGCAATGGGACTCTCATACATTGCTAGTGGGCATGTGAAATGGTACAATCACTCTAGAAAAACAGTTTGCACTTTCTTATAACAAATATTGTTACCAGGTAACTCCTTCTAGAAATAGCCTTCCAAATAAATGTTACCAGGTTTTGGTGTGCTTGCATGTTCTTCTTGAGATAGTTTCCAGGTTCTTCTCATCTCAAACAGAGAATTGAAGGAAACAAGCTAAAAACGGTTACCAAGTTTATTTGAAAATTGAAGGGTGAAGGGTAAGGGAGAAAACACTCTGCAGAGCAAACTTGGGCTATGTAAAAGAAGGGAAAAAAATCAAAAGTACACCCTAGCGGACACAGGGCATGATACTATTAGGAAAAGCCATGGTAGTGAGCCCTACATGGTATTTGTGTCTTTTTATGCCACCCACACCTCTCAGGAACCCCCAAGAATTTCTACATACAGGGTCTAGAGAGGCGGTTCTGCATAGATTCTGGGATCCTGCCACACCTCTCTTCCCAGCCAGTCTAAGCTACTCCCTATCTCCTATCTGAATGTCATATAACCCAGAGCTCTGAATCATGGGTGTTTCAGTGAAAACATGTTCAAATACTTATACATGAATGTTCACATCAGCTTTATTCATAGTAACTCAAAGCTGGAAATAATCAAATGACTATCAACAGGTGAATGCACTTAAAAAGAAGTGATGGAGCCATGCAATAAAATATTACTCTGTAGTTGATAGGAATGGGCTGATGATATAAGCAACAGTAAAAATGAGTCTTGTGGATATTATGTTAAAAGTCATTCTTTGGGCCGGTGAAATGGCTCAGCGGCGTAAGCGCCTGCCTTGCAAGCGCGAGGGCCCGAGTTCGACTCCCGGAACCCACATACGAAAAAGGGGCCGGTGATATCGCTCAGCGGCACGGGTGCCTGTTGGCGCGCGAGGTCCTGAGGTCGACCCCCCGGTACCCACAAAAAAAAAAAAGTCATTCTTTTTAAACATATGAAAAATATTGTATGATTCTAGTCTAGGATGGGGAAAACCTGTGTTGATAGAAATTAGAATAGCAGTTGCCTTGGGGAAAGGGGTACTGGAGAATGATTGGAAGGGGGGCACAAGGAAAAATTCTGGGTTATGGAAGTGTTCTATATCTAGATTTTGGTGGTAGTTACAAAGGTATATGTATTTGTGAAGTCTCTTTGTATGCTTAAAATTTATGCACTTTATTATTTGTAAATTATATCTCAAATTTTCATAAGATACAAAAATGTAGAAAAGTAAAAACATTTAGAGGATCCCTTGCTGTAAGATCAAGTCAAAACTCCTAAACATTCCTTAACATGATCTAATTCCAGTACATATTTAACAACCTTTGATTAATTTCTCACCATTTCTCCCCAAGCCCTGCCACTTACTCTGAGCAACTTGTAGTTCCAAAAACTGCTGTCCTGGATTCTCTTTCCTGTAAATCAGTATTTAGATGTTAATGGTAATTGGAAAAGCAATTTCAGAAAAAATAAGTATCATGTTTAAAGATTTACAGGGGACATTTCATGTACAGGTTAATAATCTTTTACATATTCATTAAGCCCTGAATTAAGATTAATTTATATCCAAAATAGCTGCAGTAAGTTTCAGGACTCAGAAATACTGTGAAAATTCTTCTATCTAGTATGTCTTATAAAGTTGCAAATGATTCAGATTTCATTGTAAATAGCAGTGTTGTTTTACACTACAATTAGTATACTAGCTTATTGATATGTGGGTTAAGTAACTTTCTATGGGCCTAGCCAGACTTTATTATGTTGTTTCTATGGGAAAATGCATTATACATACAATCAAGTGACTCAAAGACACTGTCAGTTGAATCACATGAAATTGCTGATATTCAACCAATTTTGACCTATAAAAGTGGCAATTTCATATGGTTCAACTTAAATAAGTTTTAAATGCAATCGTATTTTAAGAGATTAAGTATACATTGATTTATTAACTTAATGTTTAATAGATGACTGTATTCTGCAAGTTGCTAATCCTGCCTCTTAAGGCTATTAGATGTAATTGTCCTATAAACAGTAAATAAATCACAGGGTTGTGAAGAAAGTTTGTTGGGAATGTTAGGGCTTTCTTGGGTCCAGCTCATTTTTTCCCAACTAATAAGTGCTGCAGCCTTGAAGCCTCTGGGATTGTTATGTTTTGAACTAACCTTACAGCAAAAATGTGGATTCATTTCTTCTTTTCTAAGTTCCAAATTAAGCCGTCTATTTTGAAAATAATTCTTAATAGTAATAGCTGACATTTACTGAGCATGTGTTGTATGCTGGCTACTGTGCTAATCCTACAACTGCTTTATGAGGAAAGTACTATTATTATCCTTGTTTTCAGATGAGTAAATTAAAACTTAAGTAACTTGTCCAAGGTTACATGGATAGTAAGTGGTAAAATTGGGATTAGAATCATCCTTATGCCTACTACTCTGTCTACTGTTTACCTCAAGCCCATCTTTTTATACCAATGAAGCACTCATGCTGAAGGACTATGATTCAATTCAGCTATGATTCACTATAATTATCATTAGTGAAACCAGACCCATTCATATATGAAACACACTGTATTATTATGAGAAATGATTATGAGACAGTAGAGGACCAAATACCAAAATGAATCTTTTATCTTTTTAATAAAAAAACATTTTATTCAGATACATCATTGTATGACAACTTAATAGTTGAAGATAAGTAAGCATAACTCATTTATGCCAAAGGTTGCAATTTTTTGCATGAAATTCATGCAAACCTAGAAAAATTCGAACAACAGAATCTGAAGAGAAAAAATTTTATTAGCTTCCATTGTTATATGGTGTTCCAAAAATGGAACACTCAGCATAAAAGGATAATATTTTCTTAAAAAGTATTCAACAATATAGCAGAAGTAATCAGCTTTTTAATCTAATCAAAATGAGTCTGTAGCCTCAAATTTTGTAGGATTGTGGGAAAGGGAGATAATAACTGTGCTTTAACTGTGTGCTTTGTTATGACTAACTCTCAGAAGAGCAGTGACATATGTGATACCTCAGTACTGGATGCTCACTACTCTCGAGGAAGCCATGAAGTACAGCATAAATAAGAAGGTGGCAAAATCACAGGTATCTAATAATGAAGTGTATGGGAGAGTAGCAAACTCAAGGCTCGTTCTGCTTGGGCATCATTAGTATGTGAGGGAAGTTAGAAATTTGTGGCTAGGCTCTCTGAACCCTGGAAATTTATGGACAAATGTGACCTAATGGACTATTGATGAGATATTCAGGACAGAAGAGATTGGATTCAGAGATTAACCAAAATTTCATGCCAACATGTTTCGAAAAATAATGACATAAAGAACTTTATTGGGGGGGAATAGAGTCAGGCTTTAGCCACACTGAATTTATAGTGAAGGTAGACTATCTTTGGAAAGGTAGTTTTTTTCCTGGTGTCTGTGGCTGACTAGGGTCAACCTTTGACTCATATACTTGTTATTTTTGCAGATGGCCTTGCTGAATTTCTTCTTCCCTAATGAAAAGTCATTCTCTGAAGAGGAAAGCGGTCGTTCTCACCGCAACAAAAGAAGCAAAAGCAGTGAAGGAGCAGATGGTAAGTCTACTCAGGTGATCTTTTAACACGAGTTATCTTTTAATAAAAATATCCTGCATTGCCAGGTATGGTAGCTGATGCTTATAATTCCACCTAATTCAAGAGGCTGAGGCAGGAGGATCACAAATTTGAGGCCAGCCTGGACAACCAAGACCCTGTCTCAAAAAGAAAAAAAAAAAATTAAAGTGGGGGGTAGGGTTATAGCTTGTGGTAGAGCACTTGCATAGAATGCATAAGTCCCTGGGTTTAATCCCCATTACTACAAAAGAAAAAACACCATTTATCATCTTATATATTGACTACATTCCCAAGGTCACAGATTTCTCTATCCTAACCTACCAATCAATCCTTTGACACAGAACAAATATATAAGAATCCTCCCTCCTCCAACACCAGACACCTTCATTCTTGTCTTAATATGTCCAAGAGCCATGGTAGCAATTGTACCACCCTCCATAAGGACCTACTCTCTACTGGGGATATCCTACATCTCTTAGGGCAACAAAGAGGATTTGGTCCTATTTTCAGAACTGACAGAGAGTATTGGCATGCTGACACTTACATGATCTGTTAATGTCAATGACAGTCATATCAATGTTGAATCTGGTTCTATGTCTAAATCTAGATCTAGTCTTTTAAGTTCCTTGAGGGCAAGGGCTTATTTATCTTTGTAAAACCCCAGAATCTGGCCAAGTATTTGGCTGATTGTTAGTTTTTGGAAACGAAGTTGCTCATGTTGACTGATCCTTCAGCCAGGAATGAATGATAGTCATCCGTATTATTTGAATTAAGTTGGAGTGCATTTTGTGTAGCATAAAAAATGTTGAGCTAGCTCCAGGGCAGGGTCTTTGAATCACGCTATTTCAGTATTACTGTGTCAATTCACAGAGCGCTACTCTTTTGGCACAGGCGTTTATGGAATGCGTAGCTCTGGGCTGCTGCGAAGTCATCTGGATTCAAAGACAGCATGTGTCTGGGTACATCTGCCAGTGGCATGTGTCTGGAGGGGGTTACACAGCAATATGATTTTATAGGGATGAAAATGAGATTTTTAGCTGTCATTTGTCAATGTGAAGAAAAGCCAATTATAGAGGCAGTTCTAGAAGGTGGCAGCTATTGAAAAATGGAAGCCAGGCATGGTGGCGCACACCTGTACTCCCAGTACTCTGGGGCGCTGAGGCAGGAGGATTGCAAATTTGATCCTAGACTGGGCAAGTTAGCAACTTAGACAGACCCTGTCTCAAAATAAAAAGAAAATAGAATAGAGAGAAGGCTGTGCTTTCAATCCCCAGTACCATGTGAAAGAAACAGTGTGTGTGTGTGTGTGTGTGTGTGTGTGTGTGTGTGTGTGTGTGTGACAGAGACGGCAGAGGCAGAGAGAATGGGGGGGATGGGGCTAGGACTTGTTCAGTAAGGGCAAGTAAAACTTGATAAAATCTGAAAAACATAGAACTCAGGGTAAGGACCCTGTAAATAAAAAGAGACAGAACAATACAGCGAATAGGGTTTTATAATGAGTGGAGATGGCAGTAGCACTGTGTCTTTGAATGGAGAACTTAGCCAGTAGTGCTCTTCTGATAGGCCGACATTTTACATACAAGTGTCTTGGAAGTCTTCTAGGTAGGTTGAATATGAGAGCTGAGAATTACTGACCTTTCTTCTCCTTGTCATCTCACCCTCTGATGCATGTAAGTCTTTCCAAACTTGATTCTTCCTCTCAGGCTATTCCCAGTACCTGCAAATCTTCATAACTCATGATTGCTGCAGAGGAAGTGGTAAGAGCAGTGCCACCTTCGATAGTGGGCATGGTCTTCCTTCCCTTTCCATGTGGAAAGTCTAAATGTCTTTAAGATTTACCTCTTCATTTAGCCACCATGTTGTCTCTTTTTCAAGATAATTTCCCCTTTCCCAAACTACTTTATCTGGATCTGGCTACCACCATCTCTAATACTAGTATTATTCTATTTTGATAGAAAACAGTTTTTCTCTCTAGTGAAGCATAAAGCCTGTCTTATTAATTTTTAGCACTTCTTATCTACTTCTCTCCTAATCTAATACTCCAGGCAATCACTAGTCACTTTGTGCCAATGCTAAGTGTTTCGTGAAATCTAGGTATTTGTCAGTCCTTATTACAGCCTGAAAGTATCCAAGAGTACCTTGAAGTTAGGGGTATAGAATGTCTGAGGGCCCTGGGATTTGTTAAGATTTTCAGCCTTTCACCTTGGAGACTACAGAACCATTTTTTTAGATATGGCAAATGCCCCAGTGAGTTAAAAGGAGATGAGCTAATCTAAGTTTCTCTTTCTTTTGTACCATTCTTGCTAGTCTCCTGAATGTATGCTATATCTATTCAATACATTCTCCAAATACTTACTGAGTAAATATAGCAGTTTGTATAATACTGGAATAGACATTCCATAAGGATATTTGTATTTGTTTTGTTTACTTTATATCCCCACTGCCTAGAAAAGGACCTGGAATATTATAGATCTTCAATAAATATTTTTATTCTTGCAAGGAACTCTCTAGAACAGAGACAGACAATAAAGAAGGTTAGTTGTGATAAGTGCTGTGAGGAAAAATATAGCATAGAAAGAGGGTGAGAGAGTGATGGAGGAAAGTCTCTGTGATAAATGAGCACTTCATGAGTATCCTAAATGAAATGAAGATCAGAGACGTGTATTTCTGGGAAGCAAAAACAGAAAATGTAAAAGGTCTAAAGCAGAAGAATGTTTCGTATGTCCAGAAAGAACACTGGGGCTGAGATCACAGTAAGCAAGAGGGAGAAGGAAAAAGAACAAACCAGAAAGTAAAATCCAATCTAGAGCCTTGTGGATTATTGTAAAGAGTCTCGCTTTTTATTCCACAAGAGACAGGAAACTATTGGAGGTGTGTGAGCAGAAAAGTGGTAGGATTTGACTTATACTTTTATAGAATCTTTCTGACTGCTTTGTTGAAAATAGGTGCAGGAACCATGAACAGAACTAGTGAGACTCATTAAGGAGGCAGTAATCCAGGTGATCGAGAGGTGGTTTAGGCCATGGTGGAAGCAGTGTGGGTGATTTGAAGTAGTCAGATTCTGGAGAGGTTTTGAAGGAATGGTCATTTGAAGGAATCCGTCCAGTTGAAATCACCCACACTGCCTCTACCCTGGCCTAAGCCATCTTATTGCTCGCCTGGATAACTGTCTCCCTAGTGAGTCTCCCTTTTTCTGTTTTCGTCCCTGTACCTATTATGTGAAGGATATGAGAGATTTAGAAGAGCCAAGAATGACTCCAGGGTTTTGGATTTAAGAAAGGAAATGAGTAGAATTGTCATTTCTAAGATGGGGAAGAACATAGGAGGAGTGTTCTAAAGGAGTATGGTGAAAGAATCAAGAAGCTAGTTATGCCTGTTAAATTTGAGGTGCCTGTTAGAAAGCCATGTGGGTATATCTAAGTCTACACTATAGTCCCAGTCTCAAGACAATTAGCTGTCTTTTATACAAATAAAGGACTCTCTTTGAAGAAGTGAGTCATTTCTATAAACTATTCTGAACAGAGTTAAGAGGTAGGGATAGGCAAATCAGAGTGGAGTGAGTTAAGGCCAAAATAAAACCTATTCCAAGGCTGTAAAAAAAAATTAAGTGTTAATTTGGTTTTTTTTTGTGGGTAACAGGGGTCAAACTCAAGACCTCACGCACCATCAGGCACCCGTGCCGCTGAGCGATATCACCGGCCCTTTTTTCATATGTGGGTTCCGGGAATCGAACTCAGGACGTCGTGCTTGCCAGGCAGGCACTTATGCTGCTGAGCTATCTCACCGGCCCTCAAGTGTTAATTTGAAATAAGATACTTGATAAAATAAAAATTTGGCTATCCATATTAAGTTTGCTTTGGAAATTTCAAAGAAAAACTGATTTACCTTGAATAGTTAAGAAATAACTTCCAGAAGAAAACATTTTTCAAAGAACAAAATTAGATACTAGTATAAAAGAGAGCAGGAAAAATTAGTCCTACTTTCTTGTATGATATTTTTATCTCTTACTATCCTTTGATTTTTGCTTCAATTTACAAACAATTTTATTGTTATTTAACAAGTCTTTCAAGTACTACCAGGAGTGCAAAGATGAATCATGTTATGGTTTATATCTAGATGTCCCCATAAAGCCTCATGCACTTGTAGGTGGGGCTTTCGGGAGCAGATTGGGTCATGGAGGCAGGATACTCATCAGTGGACTAGTCCAGTGATGAGTTTATAGCTACCTGTGATGTTGGGAGGTGGAGCCTTGTTGAAGGAGGCAGGTCACTGGAGGAGTGGCGGGGAAGGGTCTATCTCCCTCCCTGACTCCTCCCTTCACTCACTCTGCTCCCCCACTGCAGGCCATAAACATCCTCTCCTCCACAATCCCCCTGTGCCATTGCCAGTCTGCCTTGAAGCTAGCCAACTATGGACTGAATCCTTTACAAACTGTGAGCCAAACCAAAGCTTTCCTCCTTTAAGTCGTGGGTGTTTGTTATTCTGTCCTAGCAAAGAGGAAGTGACTAAGACAAATAAGGACCTGAGCTTACAGTTTAGTTTATGTAGGAGCAGTTACATTTGTGGGCAAAAGGTTAAGAGTGAAATGAAGTAAGGAAGGAAAGTGAGTCCTGGAATTTTACCTGATACAGGACCATTACATTGAAGACAAACAAACAATTGTGAAATGAATGATCAAACAAGATTTTCTTGTTTTTGGTTTTTTTGTTTGTTGTTTGTTTTGTGAGACAAGGTCTGATTATGTAGTTCAGGGTGGACTTGAACTCACTATATTGCCCAGGCTGGCCTTAAACTCATGGAGATCCTCCTGCCTCAGCCTCCCAAGTGATGGGATTACAGGTATGCACCACCATGCCCGGCATGATTTTTTTGTGTGTGTGTGTGGATACCGGGGGTCAACCTCAGGACCTCGCATGCCAGCAGGCGCCCGTGCCGCTGAGCGATATCACCGGCCCTTTTTTTGTATGTGGGTACCGGGAGTCGAACTCGGGCCCTCGCACTTGCCAGGCAGGCGCTTACGCCGCTGAGCCATCTCACTGGCCCCTGGCAAGATTTTTTATCTGGATTTCCTATCTAAAAAGTATAGATATTAAGCTTAACAAACTCCAGAAATCCCCGTGGTAGAAGAAAATTAAGAATGATTCACTAACATGTAGGAAAAGGAAAGAATGTGATGATCCTTAGGCACCTACATAGATTCACCAAGAATAAATCAAGCTATAGAAGCTTATTTTTCCATTTCTTAGACTGTTAAACTAGTTGATTAGAGCATAGCATAGGCTTAGTCTGTCTTTCCTTCCCAAAAAATCAATGGTTATATCCAGAGTGTATCCAGTCTTTCTGACCCAGCACTCAGAAATGACTGGAGTTATCTCAATATCTTTATTCTAATTACTCCAGAAATGAAGGCATTGACTAGATAAGCAGGAATCTCAAACACAGGGTCAGTTCCCCTCCAATATAAATCTTGGGACTTTATAATTTCAGCTTTTACAAAACAAGTGAATTTCTTTTGTTTGTTGCATATGTACCTTAAATTCATGGCTACTATCTTCAGCTTGCCAGAATTATTCCGGATATATTTTAAGTTTATTTGTGCCAATTACTTGAGTCTTTTTGGTGATCATTGTTCCATATGGAAGGCATGATTACTTCATGCTGGGTGGTGGGTCACCGTTCCAGAAATCTGTCGGGATTTCCTGTTGAGACCCATCCTTGTGCTGTGTTTCTGAAGTAAGGACAGCTCTAGATGGCTTACTTGGTCATCTCTCTCTTCCAGGGTATTCAGTGAAATGTAGACTATATTCAGGAGGTCATGAGGTCTTAGAATCAGATAACATGAATCAGGAATTCCCAAGGAGGTTTTGCATTTTAAAACATTATTGTAATGATATCTGTTTTGTTCCTATTGATGCATTTTCAGGAGTTAATCAAAATATTAATATTTCTCCTTTGTCCCTAACCCCTTGTGTTTCTGTCCTAGTAAAGGTATAAAAGTATAGCACTGTATAATAGAAAAGGTACTAGATTGAGTACCTTAAGTTATGGACCCCAATCTTGATGATTTTTCTGGTTTATCATCCATGCAAGTCACATCCTTCTAAGCTTCAGTTTCCTCATCTATAAAAGAGGAATAATTAATCTCACTTACCCCATGTATATGTTATATTGCTCAAAAGTGTAAATATATGAAAAAGTACTTCAAAAATTATTAAGTACTATTACTAAGTTCTCCCTGGAAAATGAACATACTAGTATGGTCTCCCAGACATATGTGTGAGAAATTTTCAATGAGAAAAACAATATATCCTCATTGTAAAAAATATAAACAATGGCTATGTATGGTGACACACACTTGTAGTGCCAGCTACTGGGAGGCTGAGGTGAGAGGATCATGTGACCCAAATCAGGGGCCAGGCTTGGCAACATAGCAAGACCACATCAAAATAAGTAAATAAATAAGCAGTACAGAATCAGGTAAGGTCAACTATAAACATGCCACCTCAAGTACAAAAGTGCTATAAAGGTAAGAAATCTTAAAGAAATCCCTTATTTACATGAAGGCATTGAGAGACCCAGTTGCCAAAGTTTCCTAAAGCTTCTTCCAGTCTGTCACTCTTAAGTTTCTTCTAGCTATTTGTTTGTCAGTATCAGGGAAAGCAGTGACGTGTAAACCAGGATTATAATCACATTTCTGCCAGTGGTAGTTATGCTAACAACATGACTTTAGGCAAGCCTTAATTCACTTCTCCCATTTTAGTTTCTTCTAAAGTGCTAGAATAGTATAAGTGATTCTTTACTGGGGTATAAGATATTTGTAATCAACTAAGGCATATTTTCAAAGTATTATTTTCCCTAGAAATTCTAACCATTCTACATCCCAACCACTGAGAGAATTTCAATGACATAGGTACTATTATTGATGAAAATACAGTATATCATATTCCTCAGGTTCATTAGTGTAGAAGAAGATGTTGAACTACTAGATGTTTCTTTTCCTCCAATTCTGATATAATTTGCTCCTAACTATTCCTGATTTCTACAATATAATGATAGTAGCCGGTCTAGTTTTAACCAATCAGGTGATGTCTGAACAATTAAGTACTCAGTTTCAATTTGGATGATCAATGAGACTTTTCATTAGCATCCATGAGGAGGCTCAGTAAGGATTAAGAGCCTGCAAATAATTTCAACATGTGAAGGCAAGGAATTTTAATCCATTGGCTAAGTGGTGAAGTATCTGCTCCCTTATGTGTAGCTCCTCAAAATACCAGAGGCAGATACAGATGTATAGATAGAAGGCCCCTACAGCTCCGTACTGTATTACTTATGCAACCCTGCCTTACTTTCAATTCTACTCTTTGATCTTCAGGGCCTCTTTGATCTGAAAGGTAAGGAAGGAATGTCCACAGCTTCCTTTATTTTTTTGTTTTTCATTCATTCAATAGATGTTTGTTATATACTTCCTGTTTATAGATCATTGCTCTGGACACTAGGGACTTAGTGATTGGACCCCACCCTCATCAAACTCACAATGGATGATTTTAATACAATGTAATTATGGTACAGTGGGGTAACCCAGGGTTCTTTGGGGCATATTGGCACCTGATCTAGATGAGGAAGTCAGGGAACATCTCCTTATGGGGGAAACATCTGAGCTACAATATGAAAGATGACATAGTTAGTCAAGTAAAGATTTGATGGAAGAGTACACCTGCCATAGAGAATATATATGTCAATCAGCTTAGAGTAAGAAGGAAGCTTGGCTCATTTAAGAAATTGAGAAAAGTTTTTTTGGTTAGAGTGTAGAGCTCTAAAAGAAAAGTGACAATAAACGAGCTGACCAGATGGGGTCAAATCATGCAAAGCTCTGGAATCCATTTTATGATGCTTAGACACTATCCAAAAGTTAATGGGGAAGCACAAAATCAATGTCAAGAATAGATTATCTTTTAAATACTAAATACATATCATCCAATCCACCAGTTACACCTCTAGCTAGATGTACTCATACATGGAAAATAATTATCAGCACAGATATTCTTTGGTATATTATTTGTAATAGCACAGCATTGGAAATTACTTAAATGTCCTTTACTTAGGAACTGATTAAATCATAAAAACCTCTAATGGGTAAAGGTAGCTGCTCTGGGGAAGAAAACCAAGTTTTTGAGGATGGGGTTAGAGAAAACTGACTTAATTTCCATGTTTTCATATCTTTTGAATTATTTAACATGTGCATGCCCTGGCATTTTAAAATAAATACATTAAATTAAAAATTTAAATAAAATGGGTATGATATGTCACTTTATTACTCATAGCTAAATTCATTAGCAACAACTTTATAATATAACAGCACCCTATGCTAAAGAGATGGTAGAAAAGCTTAAATATATGTTACTGGAGGAAAAAATAAATCACTGCAACTGTTTTGAATATTAAACTTTAGTAAAATTAAACATTGGGAGAGAACTGCACTTGCATGCTAGCTAGCAAGTGTTGTCCTTGAACCTTGTAAAAAGTGTAGAGGTGGCACCAAGATGGCAGAGTGGTAAGAAGCAGAGAAAGAACCTCTCTGCGTGTAGCTCTCCAGATGCTGGAATATAGCAACATGAGGAAGACAAGAAGGAGGGAAGGGGGTCTCCTGGACTCAGGAAGGATCCGAAGCATGAATTAAAGCCCATGGAGAGAGTGAAGAGAGAAACTTCAATGAAGAAGGACGAGGTAGCCTGCGGCACCTTCTCCCTGAGATGGGACTCACTGCACGAGAGGTGTGGTTCAAACCTGCGGACACACGGTGACTACCGGCAACCTCAGAGGCCTCCACGGAGAGACGCAGCAGTGGAGGGCAGCAACAGACATGAAACAGTGTACTAACTGGTGGTGAGTGCTGAGGGCTCAGTTGTCCTTCATTAGAGAGTGATTGGCCGGGAGCCATCTTGGAGAAGGTCCAGCTGAGCTCAGAACTCAGAGCAGCTGCTGGCTCCATCTAGCGGCTCCCAGCTCGGCTCAGGCCCGTGGAAGATACACTGACAGGTACAGACCGAATGAGTCTGGTCTTGGGTCAGAAAGTGCAGGCTCACTGAGACTATCCACTACCCCACCAAAAAGCTATTGCTGGCTTGCTGGGATAGATCTGCATGGGTCGGGACTCTGTTTCCACTCGTTGTCTACCAGTGACAGCAGAGTCAAACCTGGAAGTGGACTTCTTTTCCTCTCTCTCTCGTTTTTTGTTTTTCTTGTGATTTTATTTTTGTTATTTTTGTTTTTTTCTCCCTCATTGTTTGATCTTCTTTTTATATGAGTATGAACATGATTTCTAGCTTCTTTGTTGTTCTTCTTCTCTGTTCTTTTATCTCTGTCTTCTCTCTTTCCCTCCAGTCTTCTGTACCAGTTTCCCAAAGTTAGTGTGATCCCCCTTTGTCCCCCAGCCTTACCTCAAATCTCTTCCTCTTCTCCTACCTCTCTATATTTTCCCTAACCCCTTCTAAATTTTAACCCCTGAGGGAAAGATTGACATATTAAGGACTTATATACTGCATATAACTTTGTAGTCTGTTTTAGATTTTATTATATAACCACAAATCTAGTTCATATGCTTAACAGTGGCAAATTAATGGTTACCTCAGTTTGTCATTTTCTAGGCTGTGATTGTTGCTACTGTTATTACTGGTGGTACCACTTTAGCCAAAAGTGACATAATTGTTCTAAACAGCTATTCTTCCTGGTATTCCAAGATTGAGATTGACTAAGGGTCATAGAAAATACTGTGGCACAGTGCCAAAGAACCAGGGTCTGGGCCAAACAGGCATCAATTTCTCATCCCCAACAAGTTGAAGATGTAGGATCTTGCAACAGACTCAAAACCCAAAAACAAAAACAAAACAAAACAAAAAAAAACAGTTCACCTGGAAGATACCTAGAAGAAGCAGTCATTTCCTAAGGGTTCGAAATACTAGTAAGAAAGCAACCCACCATAAGCAATTTACAAGCATCATCCCAAGAATTAAACTGAAAAAAGAAAAGAAAAGGGGAAGACACTTAAACAAGATGCAACCCCAGACATCCAGTTCACCAAAGGCAAACCCAGGGGGCAATGAGGTGGACAATCAGAAAGCCACCCACCTGGCCTCTCTGAAGTGATAACAACAGAGCAATTCAATGAGGCTCTAGAAAAATTCAAATCAGAAATAATTTCTCAGATAACTGCAAAGATGGTGTCCACAATGAAAACCATGCTTAGTGACTCTAGAGCAGATACCGACAAAAAAGTAGAGGAACTTATGAAAATTATGGAGACCATGAATGCTCAGCATATGAAAGAAATGGAATCCATAAGGCAGATTGAAGCAGATATCCAGAATTTCAAAAATTCCATTGAAAGTATTTGCAGCAGATTAAGCCAATGTGAGCACAGGATCTCAGATATAGAAGACAGGCTTGCAGTTAGTGATCGTGAAAAGAAAGAATTCTTAAAAATAGGAAGGGACCATGAGAAACCAATCCAGCAGCTGCTAGATGAGGCAAAGAAAAATAACTTCAGATTGATTGGAGTCAATGAAAAAGCAGCAGACAGCGCAAATGACATAAAAAAACCTTTTCATAGAAGTCATGGCAGTAAAATTCCCAAGCAGGGAAAAAGAATTTGACATACAGATAAGTGAGGCACATAGAATGCCAATTAGCCACAATCAAATAAATCTACAGCCAGGCATATCATAGTCAGGATTCCAGAAATTCAAAACAAGAATAGAATCTTAAAAGCTGTTAGGGAAAAGAAAAAAATCACCTATAAAGGAAAGCACATCCGAATCCCAGCTAACTTCTCAACACAAACCCTCAAGTCAGGAGAGCTTTCAGTGAAGTATTTCAAGTTCTAAAGGAAAACAACCTTCAACCGAGATTGATGTACCCCTCAAAACTATCTTTCAAAACTGAAGGAGAAATAAGATACTTCCCTGACAAAGAACATCTGAGGAAATTTATGACCACCAAACCAGCACACCCAAATGTTTTGAAGGACATTCTAGAAAGAGATAACAAGGACTACAACTCCATGAACCCCAAGAGAAGGAATCCACCATCAAAAGCAAACAGTTAAACAGAGGGAGGGAAAAAGGTTGGGGGGAGCCAACAACAGGAAAATAAGATGATAAGGATAAGTCAACACATACCAGTTATAACCATCAATATTAATGGTCTCAATTCACCAATCAAATGACACAGACTGGCAGAATGGATCAATAAGCATGATCCAACAGTATGCTGCATACAAGAAACACATTTAATTTAAAAAAATTCATAGACTGAAAGTGAAAGCATGGAAAACAGTACTCCATGTGACAAGAACCCAGAAAAAAGCAGGGGTAGCTATTCTATTTGCAGATAAAGTGAATTTCAACCCATGAGTAATTAAGAGAGATAAAGAAGGCCATTACATCCTTGTAAAGGGAAACATCCAAGAGGAAGAGATAACAAGCATAAATATACATGCAACAAATATCGGTGCTCCCAACTATATAAAAAAATATTATTGGACATGAAAAATCAAATAACCACTAGTACGGTTGTATTGGGGAATGTCAATACTCCACTGTGACAAAAAGACAGATCAACTAGAGAAAAAAACCAACAATGAAATATTAGAACTGAACTAGACTTTTGAAAAAATGGACTTAGTAGATGTCTACAGAGTGTTCCACCCCACAACATCATAATACACATTCTTCTCAGCTGCACATGGGATGTTCTCCAAAATAGACCACACACTAGCTCATAGAACCTGCTTAAGTAAATGCAAAGGAATTGAAATTATCCCCTGCATATTATCAGACCATAGTGCAATGAAATTGGAAATCAATGGCAAAAGAAACCACAAGAACTTCCTAAACACATGCAAATTAAATAGCACCCTACTGAAGAACCAATGTGTCACAGATGAAATTAAAGAAGAAATTAGACAGTTTCTATAATTAAATGATAATGACAATACAACATACCAGAACTTATGGGGCACAATGAAAGCAGTACTAAGAGAAAAATTTATAACAGTAAATACCGATATCAGGAAAAGAGAGCAACTGCAAATAAACAACTCAATGGTGAACCTCAAACTTCTAGAAAAAGAACAGGCTAAGCCAAAAGCTAGTATGAGGGAGGAAATTATAAAGATCAGAGTATAAATTAACACATTAGAGACTAAGAAAACAATGCAAAGAATAAATGAATCAAAAAGTTGGTTGTTTGAAAGATTAAGTAAACTTGACAAACCCTTATCCAACCTTATCAAAAAAAGCAAAGAAAAGACTTAAATCCATGCAATTAAAAATGAAAAGGGTGAAATCACAATGGACCCTGCAGAAATCTCAAAGATCATCTATACCTGCTTTGAAAACTTGTATTCTAATAAGATGTAAAATGCAGAAGAAATGGACAGATTCCTACATATATATAAGAATTACCAAAGCTGAATCAACAAGATATAAAAATCCTAAATAAACCAATATTAATGAAATCAAAGATGTAATTAAAAACCTCACAACAAAGAAAAGCCCAGGCCCTATCAGATTCACTTCTGAATTCTATAAGAAATTTAGAGAAGACCTAACACCACTATTTCTGAAACTCTTTAATGAAATTGAAAAGGAAGCAGCACTCCCAAATTCATTCCTGGAAGCAAGCATTACCTGATACCAACTAAGAAAGAGAACTATAGGCCAATCTCCCTAATGAACATAGATGCAAAAATCCTTAATAAGATTCTGGCAAACAGAATGCAGCAAATCATCAAGAAGATTATACACCATGACCAAGTGGGATTCATCCCAGGTATGCAGGGATGGTTCAACATACATGAATCAATAAATGTAATACACCATATTAACAGAGCTAAGGATAAAAATCATATGATCATCTGAATAGATGCAGAAAAAGCTTTTGACAAAATCCAGCACCCATTCATGATAAAAAAAAAATCCCTATAGAAAACTGGAATAGATGGTCTTTATCTCAATGGGATAAAAACCATCTATGACAAACAGCGAATATCATACTAAATGGACAAAAACTAAAAGCTTTCTCTCTAAAATTAGGAACAATACAAGGATGTCTACTGTCTCCACTCTTATTCAACATAGTCCTGGAAACATTAGCCAGAGCAATTAGATAAGGGAAAGAAATAAAAGGATTAACAATAGGAAAAGAAGTAGTTAAATTATCATTATTTGTGGATGACATGATACTCTACATAGAAACCCCCAAAATCTCCACTAAAAAACTGCTAGATTTAATGACTCAATTCAGTAGCATAGCTGGATACAAAGTCAACACTCAAAAATCAATAGCCATCCTGTACACGAATAACAAACTCATTGAGAGAGAAATTAGGGAAACAACACCTTTCACGATAGCATTGAAAAAAAATAAAATATCTAGGAATTGATCTAATGAAGGATGTAAAAGACCTCTATATTGAAAAGTACTGTATTCTAAAAAGGAGATGGAAGAGGATATCAGAAAATGGAAAGATATCCCGTGCTTTTGGGTAGGAAGAACCAATGTAATGAAAATAGCCATACTTCCAAAACCATTATACAAATTTAATGCAATTCCAATCAAAATTCCAACAACATATCTCACAGAATTAGAGAAAACATTCCTAAAATTCATTTGGAACCAGAAGAGACCTAGAATAGCAAAGGTAATTCTGGGCAACAAATGCAAGGCAGGGGGCATCACAATCCTTGACTTGAAATTATACTATAAAGCTGCTGTGATAAAAACAGCATGGTACTTAAAAAAAGAAACAAAACAAAACAAAAAAACCCAGATCTGAAGACCAATGGAACAGATTAGAAGATGCAGAAACAACTCCAGACATACTAAGCCACCTTATGTTTGAGAAAGGTGCCAAACACATTCACTGGAAGAAAGATAGCCTCTTTAATAAATGGTGCTGGTAAAACTGTCTCTGCACATGTCAAAGAATAAAATTGGACCTTTATCTTTCACCATGAACTAAACTAAAGTTGAAATGAATAAAATATCCAAATATTGAAACAAATATTAAATCTGCTAGACGACAGAATAGGTGAAACTCTTGAAGACCTTGATATAGGCAAAGACTTTATGAATAAAACCCCGATCACACAGGAACTATTATCATAAAGAATCAACAACTGGGATCTCATCTCATTAAAAAGCTTTTGCAGAGCAAGAGAAACCAATGGAGTGAAAATACAACCCACAGTGTGGGAATAAATGTTTGCCGTCTGTTCCTCAAAGAATTGCTATCGAGAACATATAAAGAACTCAAAAATATTAGACCTCCCAAATTTAAAGACCCAGTCCAAAAATGGGCCTCTGAGATGAATACACACTTCTGTGATGAAGAAAAGCAAACAGCAAATAAACATATGGAAAAAAATGTTCAACATCCGTGATCATTTGAGAGATGCAAATTAAAACAACACTGAGATTCCATCTCACCCCAGAAAGAATGGCTATTATCAAGAAATCAACTAGTAACAAATGCTGGAGGGGCTGTGAGGAAAAGGAACCCTTCTCCACTGTTGGTGGGAGTGTAGACTGGTAGAACCACTATGGAAATCAGTGTGGAGATTCCTCAAAAAGCTAGGATTGGAGGTCCCATTTGACCCAGCTATTCCCCTTCTGGGCATCTTCCCAGAAGAATTAAAAACATTATACCAAGGCAATGTATATGAACCCATGTTTAGAGCAGCACAATTTGTAATAGGTAGATCTTGGAAACAACCCAAATGCCCAGAAACTGAGGAATGAATAAAAAAGATGTGGTCTTTTTATACAATGGAGTACTATTCAGCCATAAAGGATATACTGTAGACCTTTACAGGTAAAAGGATGCAACTCAAGACCATACTCATAAGTGAAATAAACCATATGCACATGTGTAAACATCATATTTATTGTCTCCTTAGTGTGAGAAGCTGAAAGAGTAAATGAGATAAAAAATGTACAATAGATATGTAAAATGGGAAGAAACTGTTCAAAAGGAAAGAGAAATTGGGATGGGGGAAAGGAGAAAAAGAAGGGAAAAGAAAAAAAAATATATATAAGATAGTTAAGATAGTTATACTACTAATTTCTCTTAGTTCATTGAAAACGGTTTGTGCTAAAATTGTTTGGAAAATTTAATGCCTATGTCTTGTACTCTGAGTAACTAATTTAAAGATAACAATATGCAATGTATTAAACATTGTTATCCTCCTGTTATCTTGTTTTGAAATTTTGTTTCATTTTTTGTCTTTAAAATAAAATTAGGGCCGGTGAGATGGCTCAGCGGCGTAAGCGCCTGCCTTGCGGGCGCGAGGGCCCGAGTTCGACTCCCGGAACCCACATACGAAAAAGGGGCCGGTGATATCGCTCAGCGGCACGGGTGCCTGTTGGCGCGCGAGGTCCTGAGGTCGTCCCCCCGGTACCCACAAAAAAAAAAAAATAATAAAATAAAATAAAATTAAAAAAAAAATTTTAATTAAACATTGGGATACATTTTGGGAATCCTATAAATATGAGAATTCCAGTATATAGTCGTGTATATATTTTATAAGGATGTTCACTACAACACATTTCCAGTGGCAAAAGGAGGGATAACCCTTATATCTATAAATAAATTTTGATATAGCCATACTCGTAGATATTATGCTGCTATTAAAAGGGATGAATTGGCGTTCTATGTATAGATCTGAAGGAATACTCATGTTCTATTGTAAGGTTAAAAAAAAGCAAATTTCAGAATAACCCAGATAATATGATTTTTCCATTTCCATAAAAATGGAAAGATTTTCAGTCTGTAAAAGTGTTAATATATTTTTTTGAAAAGTAGCTGTGAGAAGGACAAGTATCAAACAGTAAATACTGTTTACCTCAGATGGAAGGGAGGTGGGTAGAAAGGAGATCTGTGGTTATTCTTGTGATTCAGTATTGTGTGACTTGTTGCAATCAGCATGTGTTGGTGTAACATGTAAACATGTTATTTAAAAAGTGGATACAATGGTGAGAACAAATGTGCTGGACTTGGCATGATTGAGACAAAGTAGGCAGTGAAGAGACACCTAGAAAACTACAGGAAAGGAATGTGGTACTCAAATTAGGGTATCAGCAATGGAAACATAAGTGGACAGATTTAGTTAGTAGGTAGGAATAATAGGACCTGGTTGATTAAAGGGTGAAAAAAGAGAAGTTAAGGAAGCTACCTAGGTTTTTCACAAGGTGCTGTACTATTCACCAAGATGATGATCAGGGGAGAATAATGTGTGGCTTTAGACAGGTTAAGTTTCAGGTTCCTCTGCAAAATTCAAGAAGAGAAAACCTATGAGCAATCTGAGCTTAGGAAATATATCTGAGTTGTAAATATAGATATGGAGATCATTAGCTAGGTTAGTACTGTCTCAGTTATGAATGTCAGATAACTGACCTAAACTGTCTTGAGATTTACTTTTAAAAGAAAAAAGTGGGTGGGATTTGTTGGCTCATTTATCTGCCAAGCCCCAATGGTCTTGGCATAAAACATGGCTTACCCTTGGGACTTAAATGATGTCATCATCACTTTCTCAGATCTGCTTTCCTTTGTATTGGCCCCTTTGTTCAGACAGGTGCTCCCTATGAGGTGCCAAAGATAGCTAATGTAACAGCTCTATGTTTACATCTTACCAACTTAACAAACCTAGTGGAAAGAGCACCTCATCCATCCATTGAGTTCAACAAGAAAGATGTCATTGATAATGTTGAGGAGAACAGTTTTAATGGAGTAGTTAGGGTAGAAGGGCTCAGGATTAAACCATATGAAAAAGTAGAAAATACTAAATATACATGAACAGAAGAAGAGAACAGTGTAATAGCTAGAGATTATTAAGCACCTACTGTGTTCAAGACACTGTATTATAGTATACCTAGGGACACGAAAATAGTATAATATGGTTGCTTAGTTCTTGGAACTCATAGCCTTCATAGTAAGCAATTCACATAGGTGGTAAGTATTTATATGGAAGAGTGATAAGATTGTAATTACAGCATTGAGGAAGCCACAAAATGGCCAATGAAATACATTCTGTACATCTCTGAGGAGAAACGGCTGGCACAGATTTGGCACACAAGCATGAATGAGAGGTGACATTTGAGTTGGATTTTGCAGGATGAATTGGACTTCCATGAAGAGAAGTATCAAGTTTATTTTTAACAAAAGGTACAGTAAGTTCAAAGGCTAACCAATCCCATAGTTTTCCTGGCTTCTCACCACAAGAGGTTTGGAATAAGTGCTGAGGGAAAGCAGAACTGTTGGGCAGAGAAAATGTGACAAGAGTCCAGAACAGCCTGAGGGGGCCTTCAAATACCCACTTGGGTCCTTAATAAATGCCATTTTAATCACATATTGTCTTGGCATCTTCCTCACCTTACTATGCCTCTCCTCTACCCTGCATAGAACTTGAGAAATGAATGCTAGCAAAGCAATTCTTCTTTGTTACTAAATACAAGATATAACATATGTATCATGGTTCTTAACATTGGCAGCAGTATTAATTTCCTGACCTTCTACTTACCAATCTCTAGTGCTAGGTAGCAAAATACATTTAGATCCTTGCTGTAATTTAGAAAAAATAATTTATCCTACTTTTTTTCTTAATCATGTCCATCAGCTGACTTTGAAGATGTGGATCTTTCATTAACACGTTCACAAATGTAGGGAGAGCTTTTTTTGAAATGGTAGAGTAGCAAGGGTGAAGGCTTACGAATCCTGGTTGCATTTTAGCACTGTTTCCAATACACATCCCCAGTAGTGAACCTACCATTGTGGTGCATTAGGTCAGTTATTTAGGGTCCATCCCTGCTGAATTCTATATACTGCAAGCCAGGGGTCTAACCAACTTGTGCTCTTCTGTGTCACTTGATATATTGGAAAGAAGGTAGCTTTGTCCAGATCTATTCTACTTATAGCAAAATACGTCATGGGCCTGGCCTACTTCCATAAACTTTGTAGTGTCATCTTTATAGATGAAATTCAGCACATTATTATCTTACATTATACCAGAAGAGCAAAAAGAAGATTGACTTAGTAATTTGCTATATTTTGATCCTAATCTGTTTAGTAATGTGATTTCTTTAAAAGAAAATGGAAAAAGTATTTGTTTCTCATGACAGCTGCACAGTATCTCCTGAGCAGATGCTCAGTTATTGTAAATACAGCAATTTCATTCTCTCCTCGAGTTTCAGATATTTTTCACCTCTTTAAAAAATAAGCTACATTGAAATAGTCAGATATTAAAGACTGAAATGCATGCTTCCAAAAGTGGAATTTTGTATTTAAAGTGAAACACTTAAATCTCTGTATTGTTCAAAAGAAAAAAAAAGTTATCACATGAATCATAAAGATGTTGGCTTGTATTATATATTATTTTTACCAGTGATCTCTAAAGCTCTATAAAAATGTAAAGTTTATACTATAATCTATTTTTAAAAGGAAAGTATATTTGTGGTGTAAATATTTTATCTCAAAGCTTGTTTTCAAATTCCAGTTTAGAATTTTGAATCTAATCTGATTCCCCAACTCCTAGCGTACTATGCAAAATCCAGAAACTATTTTGAATAGTTTTGAATCTAATCTGATTCCCCAACTCCTAGCGTACTACGCAAAATCCAGAAACTAATTTTGAATCTAATCTGATTCCCCAACTCCTAGCGTACTATGCAAAATCCAGAAACTATCAAAAACAAGGCCCAGATTTCGTGTAATAAATCTTCCAGTGAATGGATGAAATATACATGCAAGAAGAAAACATTCAGCTGATACCAAGAAACCGTTTGTCTAGGAAAGGTACTGCATTCGTGTTGTCCCTGCACTTGGGAGGGTGAGGCAGGAGGATTCCAAATTCCAGCCCAGCTTGGACTACACAGAGTTCAAGTCCACCCTAGACAACACAGTGAGACCCTGTGTAAAAACAAATAAACAAATCTTTCTTAGTTTCTTCTTCAGTAGCTTGGGCTAAAGAAAGCAAGAATTTAAAAGTATAGAGACCAATTTCAAAGTGTAACTCTACTAATTTTACTTTCGTAGCCATGGCCAAGTCACATAACATCTCTCAGTTTAAATTTTCTCATTATATTAATATAATAATGATACTTCCTTTGGTAAGATAGTATAAGAACTAGATATTGTAAAATGCCCAATTCAATGTTGGCACCTAATAGGTACTCAATAATTGCTAATCATTAGTATCAAACTATAAAATAATAATAGTGTTGATACATTTATTTCTCAGGTTATAGGTGGAATGAGTGAGAATACCTTTTTTATTTTCAAATATCACAATCTCTTCCATATACTAATTTCATTTCCTTTGAATATTTACCTAGTAATAGGACTGCTGGTTCATGTGACAGTTGTAGTTTTAATTTTTTGAGAAGCCTCCCTACTAATGTACATAGTGGCTGTTTTAATTCACATTACCAACAATAGTGTGCAAGGGTTCCCTTTTCTCCACATCCACACCAACAATTGTTATCTTTAGTGTTTTTTTTTTTTTTTGTGGGTACTGGGGGTCGACCTCAGGATCTCGCGCGCCAGTAGGCGCCCGTGCAACTGAGCGATATCACCGGCCCTTTTTTCGTATGTGGGTTCCGGGAGTCGAACTCAGGCCCTCGCGCTTGCCAGGCAGGCGCTTACGCTGCTGAGCCATCTCACCGGCCCATCTTTAGTGTTTTTTATACCAGTCTTCTGGATTGAGGTGAAATCTCATTTACATTTTCCTGATGATTAGTGATATTGGGAGCATTTTTTGTCACCTATTATCAATTTGTATGTCTTCATTTGAGAAATGTATATTTAAGTCAACTGTCCATTTTTAATTGAGTTTTTGCTATTGAGTTTTTGGAGTACCTTATATATTCTGAATGTCTTCCCCTTGTTTCTTAGCTATGTTATACGTAGTTAACAAATTGAGAAAAGATGCTATCCTGCTTTGCTTACAAGATTGTGATAATCAAAAGAAATAATACATGCTAAAACAGAAAAATATGGAGTATTACTCAAGATTAAGGTAGAGTGTTTATAAAGATGTATTAAATATTTTGCTTTTTACCCCCACCAATGAACTAAAAATTGAGGAATAAAAATTGGATATATCAAACTACTGTTGCCACTGATAATTTACTGGTTATATCTGATTTTTCCCATAATGCAGAAATATACAGAATATGAGTTTTGAAAATAAAATATAATTATTTTCAACATATCCAACTATTTACAGCTCTTTTACTTCACAACTACAAACATCCGTAATACAGCCTTGACTCTCAAAAGGAGGGAAGATTATCCTGTGTTATAGGGACAAATTTTCAATCCACCGGGCCCTTTTGCTCTATCCCAATAACAAAGGAATAGCACCAACCTTATTAGCTTCATTGAGTGTGTATGTATATATATATGAGCTTAGCTGTCTGACAAGCAATTTGAATGGCAAAAAGGTTCTACTAGATGTGAGAAAACTGATGCTGTAAGTCATTTAATAGTGTGAAAAATAGAAAAAGTCTAAAACCAGAATAAGTTGAAAAGTGAAGTCATTTGGGACAATTGGTATAGGGCAGTGATGGTGAACCTTTTAGAGCTTTCAATGTGCACACATGCCATAGCTTTGCCCTCTCTGGTATAGGGGTTCAAATTCCCATATACACTGTATTAGGCATTTGGAATCTTTTTTTTGTGTGGGTACCGGGGGTCGACCTCAGGATCTCGCGCACCAGCAGGCGCCCATGCCGCTGAGCAATATCACCAGCCCTTTTTTCATATGTGGGATCCGGGAGTCAAACTCGGGCCCTTGCGCTTGCCAGGCAGGCACTTAAGCTGCTGAGCCATCTCACCAGCCCGGCATTTGGAATCTTGATAGATTTCTATGAGATTTTAAATTTTGCTGTGTGTAGAGTAAGCTTTAGTTACCCAGAAAACTCATTTCTGTGGAAACTTTTATAGGATGTTGAGTATGTAAAGTGTTAAATATGTATAAATCTACTAGGTGAGGAATATACAGCATTGCAATTAGAAAGAAACCTGAGATATTAGTAGTCAAGCCAACTCTCCTAGAAGCCATCTCAAAGATTATGTAATGTATTCTAAAAAGCATTTCAATTGATTTTTAAACTTTTGGATAATTACCAAATGTGCCAAATATAAAGATGGCATAGGACATAATGTAAAAATTCCTAATGCCAGATTTATATCAGAATCTTAGAGGATCTTAAGAATATCATTTGTGAATATAAATTGTTGGTAAAAACTGTACACGTATATCTTAAAGATTGGATTAAATATGATTTGGGTTGGAGAGTTCCCCCATTTACTGTTCCTCTAACTTACACCTACTCTGTCTCCATGTCATTTCACAGGTGGTTGTAAGGGTCAAATGAAATAATGTCCATGTAAATGTTATACAAGCTCTAAAGTGATGTATAAAGGTCTCGTAAAAGTTGAATACATAACAATGGTTTATAACAGATGGGTGGGAAGTTTTAAATAAGGGATTATAAGAAAGCCAAAAGTCTAGTTATACTTAATATATAACACAACATTGCCATAGGGTGGCAACTATAGCAGCAGAGCAAGTGGCCTCACATTTTTCACAAGATCTTCCTGGTTTTAGCTTGTTGCTTTTACTCAAGCCAGTCTATACCCCATTCCTCAACTGCTTTCTTACTCCCTCATTTTGTTTTTTAAAGATTTTTATTCTTGTGTTGATATATAATATTTATATATATTTATGATGGTCACTGTGATGTTTTGATTCATGTATTCATTGGACAATGATTAACTCAGGGTAATTAGCATATCCATCGCCATAAAGTATTATCTTTTCTTTATAGTGACTACAAATCCTCTCCTATTTTGCAGGGCACAATGCGTTATCATTAATTATGTTTCCCCTACTGTGCCATAGTTCACCAGAATTTATTCTTCCTATTTCTTTGTACCTGTTGCATAACCTCTCTTTATCACCCCTTCCCTTTACTCTCTCCAGTCTCTAGTAACCACTATTTTACACTGAACTTCTGAAGTTGACTATTTTAGATTCCACATATGAATGATGTTTTGTGGTTTACTTTCTCACTTCTAGTCCTAATCTCTCCTTCCAACATCCAGCTCTAGAGTTCGTTGCCTTTAAGAAGCCTTGATGGATTGTCATCCAGATGGATTATCTTCTTAATTTACATTCTTCCATGTGCATACTTAAGATACTTACATTTTGTAGGTCTTTTTCATGTACTTCTTTCATCTTCCTATGACATAAGACAGAATATAAGACACAAGAGGTAGGGAATACTTACTACCTCAGTGTGGCACCTAGCATAAGGCAAATAGTCAAGTAGTTAATGAATTCTGGCAGACTGAAAGAAATCATACTATAGGGCCATGCTAAAGCATACCTCTCTTTTAATAAAGAAGACAGTATTTGAAACATCATAAGAACTGGACAGTATACAATGCCTATGAAGCCACAAGGAGTTGTATGTATATTGTGGCAAGTGGTAACTCATAGAGAGATTGAGGGAAGAATGTATTATAAATGTTTGTTCATGAGGTAGTAACCTTTGGTCCCTTTCCACTTCTATTATATCATAGTACACAATGGCTTCTTCAACAAGCAATACCATGCAACATATATAATGTTCCACTTTTCACATTTAAACAGAAAGGAAGAAATAAAATAGTTCATAATTTATTATCACATTTATTTTCTTTACTTCCCTTCATTCTTTAAATTTCATTTCTTCTCTAACTGCTGAGGTATCATGTCGTGCTTTTGACCTTTCACTGGCATTACACAGCCTGCAGAACAGTCACGTGTGGAACCGCCTCCCTGCGGTCTCTGTGGTTCTGTACATGTTTCTGGCACACTGACTATACCCAGACCCCCCCTTTTCACTGCTCAAGAAAGCCTATCGGAATGCAAATGAGAGTGATGCTATTATAGAAATAGCATTACATCGGTTCTAGTCTTCATTTAAGTGTATCATTATTGATCTTCACCACTTTGTTAGTAACAAAATATTTACAAGACAATTCAAAAATGGGTTGTGGGGGGCCGGTGAGATGGATCAGTGGCATGAACACCTGCCTGGCAAGCGCAAGGTCCTGAGTTCGACTCCCAGAACCCACATACGAAAAAAGGGCCGGTGATATTGCTCAGCAGCACAGGTGCCTGCTGGTGCATGAGGCCCTGAGGTCGACCCCTGGTACCCACAAAAAAAAAAAAAAAAATGGGTTGTGACTCACTGTAGCAGCAAAACAACTTTGGTTTCACATTTAAGGACCTGGGTTCAAATTGCAGTGTGCCACTTACTTACTATGAAACTTTGAACATGCTTATCAATCCTCAGTCTCAGTTCATTTAAAGTGACAATAATGGTAATGCCTACTTCACTGGGTTACAGTGGGGATTAAATACAATGTTATTTAAAAAGCAGTTTTGAGGGCTGGTGAGATGGCTCAGCGGCGTAAGCGCCTGCCCGGCAAGCGCGAGGGCCTGAGTTCGACTCCCGGAACCCACATACAAAAAAGGGGCCGGTGATATCGCTCAGCGGCACGGGTGCCTGCTGGCGCACGAAGTCCTGAGGTCAACCCCCGTACCCACAAAAAAAAAAAAAAAGCAGTTTTGAAAATGTAAAGCCCTAGGAAAATCCAAGCTCTATATTTCCATATGCACCTGTCTATTTATCCTTTCTCTCATTCTTAGTCCCTTGGCTTAGGTCTTGAACAACAACCTGTGGCTTTGACTTTTTCCTGTTATATAACTTCCTCAGCTCCTTTTCCTTCAGAATCATTCTGTTGTAGCTGATCCATCTAATAGGCCAAAGATTCATGTATTTCCATTACAAGCAGCTATGCTTAGCCCTGACTCCTAGAGGTTTTTCTTATTGTGATCGTACTGATGAACTTTAATATAGTCTGGGACAGGTAAAATAAAACCTCCTCACTTACTTTAGAATTTTTAATCTTCCCCCAATCCCATACAAAGTTTTCATATCCACCAAAAGTCAAACTTTTCTTTTGCCCTCCAGTACCTCTAATATATGCCCACACATAAACTGGTACAGAAAGTACAGCGGATCCAGAGGAAAGGGATTGACGATCAAGAACAAGACAATAATGGAGTGTATAGGGTAGGCAGAACTTGAATTCTCTAGATGGCTCAATAACATAACCTAGGATAGGTTACCTTCTCAAAATTTGCAAGGGAACTCTCCTTAGTAAGGTCTGGGTATACCCACTGCTTCTGTCCCAAGCATTAACCGCATATGTTCCATCCCAGTCAAGCAAAACAGTTTGTAAAACTAAGACCAGGCCCCTCACACTGTTTCTTAGACCTAAAAAAGCAGCCCTACCCATAGGAGTCGTTCATCTTATTGGTTCTAAATCATATTCAAGCTCTCTTTTGTTTATTTGCATTGCATTCTCTATGGGCCTCTAATTAGTTGTCTCAGTTGAGTAGGAATTGTGAATTCTTGTGTCACTATACAAAGGAAAATACTATGCATACAAGGAGAGACTTATGTAAGAGTATATTGTGACAAAAAAGCAACAATCCAAATGCCCTCATTAGGATAGTATATGGATAAACTATGACATATTCCTACAATGAAATTTTTTTTTTTTTTTGTATCAGGAATTGAACTCAGGGCCTTACACTTGCCAGACAGGCGCTTGTGCCGCTGAGCTATATCCCCGGCCCTACAATGAAATATTTAAAAAGTAGTCAAACCAACAAATTGAAGTAACACTTAACTGGTATGGTGAAATCTGACCATTATAATTTTAAGCTTATCAAATGTAAGTCCCTTGGACCTGGGGTGTAGCTCAGTGGTAGAGTGCTTGCTTGCCATGTGCAAGGCCCTGGGTTCAACCCTCAGAACCGCAGAGAGAAAGAAAAACCTATATTGAACTTATCACAGAAAGAAATGATGTATTTATTAAATGCATTTATAAAACAAGTCACCTTGAACAAACCCAATTTAATGCTGAAAAACTTAAGTCCCAAAATATTATACATAGCACAGTAATGTTTATTCAAAGTTGTAAATGCCAAGTTGTTTTTTAATATTTTTATGAACACATGTCAATGTAATACATTTACTTAAAAAAGAAGTCAAATGAATGATAAACATAGGGTTCAGGAGAAAGTTTACTTTGGGAGAGGAAGAGGTAAGGAGATGGAAATTGGATGTAAGTTTCTGACCAAGTCTTGTGTTTTGTTTTAGGTATTTGGTTCCCAGGTGTTTATTATGTTGTTTTTAAAACTAAACAAACATTGGCTACACATAGACCAAAGTGAATTGAGATATACCGTAAATGTAACATACATACCATATTTTAAAGACTTAATACCCAGAAATGCAAGGTGAAACATCTCATTAGTATGTATCTATATTGGTTATATGTTGAAATTTAAATACTTTTAGATATATCAAGTTAAATATACTAAAATTAATTTCACCTCATTTTTATTTCTAATGTAACTAACAGAAATGTCAAAATTATATATGTGGCACAAATCTGTGACTTACAGTATATGTCTGTTGCACAGTGGTGGTACAGGTTGAACATTCTAATTTGAAAATCTTAAATAAAAATGCTCTGAAATCTGAAACTTTTTGAGCACCAACACGATGCCACAAATCTGACTGTTCAATGTACTCAAACTGTTTCATGTACAAAATTATTTAAAATATTGTATAAAATTTCCTTCAGGCTAAGTGCATAAAATGCATATGAAATATATATTTATTTTGTGTTATTCATGCTTTTCATTAAATGAATTTTGTTTTGGTTACCATCCCAAAGTATATCATTATGTATATGCAGATATTCCATAATCTGAAAAACTGTGAAATGTGAAACACTTCTGTTCCCACGCATTTCAGATAAGGAAAATTTACATTTAGAGACTTTTATAACATTGCTCTTTATATGTATACCCAGCTATTTTAAACCTTATAGCTATTTAGTCGTTTTAGCTTAATAATTTGAATTTGTTTTATTTTGGGATTTCTGAAGCCTTAATTAAAAATTTTAATGAATATAAAAGTAATACATGCTCCTTCTGAAACAAAATTAAGCATTAGAGCAATTTATGATATAACACAGGGAAAGTAAAACCATTATCTCAATTCCCAGACATAAGCACTATTAACAATGAAGTGGATTTTCTAGCTAAATATGTTTTTAAAGTACTAAAATCTGAGTGTTAGAATTTTCCCTGTTGTTTCTCAGATACTAGAAAGGCAACATTAGGTCATGACTCAATGTTTGTGTCACGCAGAGAGCTAAAGCAGCGATTCCCACCTCTGAAGTTAGAATACTCTATTGTTGGTTGGAATTTGGATTTCTCTTTCTGGCTTAATCTCCTCCTCCCTCCTCAAAAGAAATGCCACTTGGCATATGCTTATATTATAAGCTAAAGTAAGCTGAACGTAACGTTGTATTTCCTAATACCGCTTGGGAAAAAGCAGAGATCCAATGGGATATTGTAAAACTAGAACTAAGAGTCACTGTTTCGGTGTATTGATTTCCAACAAAGTACCTGATCATTTCTCCCAGTGGGTATTAAACAGGCTATTGATGGGAGTATACTGATTTAGAGGAAACAACATACATCCACTTCTCTTTAGTTATAGGTTTCTTTCCATTTGCCAGAAGCAGTTTAACACAGGTAGCTATAAGTGTATGTGTGTGTAGGGGTGGGGGATGAATCCAAAGGTCAAATTTGGATTATGTGCTAGGTTTTAAACATTTTCTTTCCAAATTGCCTGAGGCATATGTAAAAATCATTAAAAGGCAAATACCTAGTTTTTTGAAGCCTTGGACTAAGTGCCATGGAGATTACAGAAGCTATTTTCTTTTTTACATTGATTACAAATTCAAAGATTTTGTATACATTTCTTGAAATGGGCACCAGTTTGATTTTTTTTTTTTTTTTTTTTGCTTTCAATGAAATGTATTTTTCCTTTAATATCATATTCTTGGGACATGCACAATGAATTTTTAAATTATATTCTATTGTAACGTCCGCAGAAGAGGGGTCCGAGAAGGGAGACGCTCTAAGAACCACACAGGCTCTTATGTAAAAAGCACGGGGTTTATTGAAAGGCTACACTAGCGTAGGGTCACCCAGCGAATGTACCAGGGCGACCCCGAAGGGCAGGAGCAAGGGGTTTCTATAGGGTTGGGTATGGTAATGAGGGATAGGCAAGCGAAGTTTTACAGAAGCCAATCGCAAGGAGTTAAAGGGTAATTAATACATTCATTGGTTACTTAGGGGAACCTATAGATAGAGGAATTTAGCAAACGGGCAACCAATCAGTTTGGAGGAAAGGCTAACAAAGGAGACAAAGGAGCCCAGGCGCGGGAATGTAGCCTGAGCAGGGGCTTGGCAACCAGCAAAGTCACATGATTTCCAGGAATTTGCCCTGAGGTAGAGAAACAGAAACTTAAGACACTTATCTACCTAAAACAGAAACTTAATCTAATAGGTTAGAGTCTAATAGGTTAGAGCCCAATAAGTTAGAGCCCTAATGGCCATCTCATAGTTCGGCCTAACACATCAGAATTATAACTTGTATAACTTTTATATGAATCTTTTAACAAACATAACTTTATGTCACATCAAACTTCACATTCCCCCCTTTTCTTAGGAGAATCTTTAATCTTAAAGATGGGAGTCTTGTTGGAGGGATTGGTATTGTTGTCTAATAACCATAAGTTTGACTGTTGATATTTGTTGTCTAATGAAGGTAGTTATTCGATTTAGCACACATGGTCCTATAGTGACCAGGAGGAGTATTACTAAAAGGGGGCCCTTTGTCCCTTTACCAGTGGGGGTTCCAAAAGTAGCACATGGGGATGACAAAGACAACAGTCTGTTGGTCACAGGGGATATGTTGTGATGTCATCACAGCCTGTTTAAGTCTAATAGAGTCAACCTGTAGGCGTTTAACTATATAATTGCAGAAATGTTCCCCAAATCTGCCGGGGCCAATTGTTCTTATTTGAACTGGCTTTCCCCAGGGGTAGCAGAAGAAACAGCAGCAGAGCTGGAAGCAGGACAGTAGCAGGAGTCATGACGTGGGCCCAGTCGCAGTTAGCCTCTGCTGGAGTCTTTGAGAGCGACGCAGTGAGCAGGTCCCTGGCACAGGTGGTGGTGGTGGTGGCGCTGGCTCCTCAGGGGCCCAATTTTTTGACTCTCGAGTGATGAATCCACAGAGCACAACCTGAAAGTTTTAAAGCAGTGGGCGTGGTTAGGATTACCTCATGGGGTCCCTCCCACTTTGGTTGGAGAGGCTCCTCTTTTAGGCTGTAATCAGGACTTGGTCTCTTGGATTTGAAGGAGTGGACTGGCATGGGCATGGGGATCAGATGTCTCCATAACAGTCTGTTGAATTTTTTGAAGCATTTGATGCAGCGTCTTTATCTGTTGGTGTAAGTTCAAAGTTCCCATCTCCTGTAATCTATTCAAAACAGGTATCAGTGGGGGAGGCTCCCAAACATTGTCTCGAATGGAGTTAGTCCACCTCGGTACAGTGTGCACCGCAACTGCAAGAGGGCCGCTGGGAGCACAGTAACCCAGTTAGCCCCAGTCTCTTGGCATAACTTTGCCAGGGTGGTTTTAAAGTACAGTTTTGTCCTTTTATTTGACTTGAGCTTTGTGGCCAATATATAGTATGGAGTTTTTATTTTAGCCCCAGCACTGCTGTAAGGCCTTTGACCATTTTACCCACAAAAGCAGATCCATTATCTGAACCTACCGTTATGGGGAGCCCATACCATAGAATGATCAGCTCCATCAAAGCTTTTATCATCTCTTTCGATGTTTTAGTCTTAGTGGGGAGGCCTCCATTCATCCTGAATAGGTACAAACCAAAACGATTAAATGTTTCTTATTTACGCTGGTGGGTTTAATTTTAGTAAAATCCACTTTAACATCTTACGATGGCACAGTTCCTTGTCTCCGGACACCTAGTCGTTGTGTTGTCAGGAGACAGGGTTGTTGTGGGCTCAGTTAGTGTCCCTCTCAGTCACTGAAGCACACAAAGTCCATATCTGGAAATAAAGAATTAACAGCCAAGCAACATTGCCGTAGAGTCTTTCCCAAGCTGCTGTGGCTATGCGAGTCTTGTATTACAAAATATCCCAGGAGGCAGAGCCTCTGCCTGGATGGTTTACTCCGAGGTGACAACCGTTGCTCCCACCCTCCAAACCCCATCATTTACCATGCTGTTGTCATCCGAAAACAGGGTCAGGCCAGGGTTTTGGAGGGGAGTGTCCTGTAAATCCAGTTGGGCTGTCACCAATCTTTCTTTTAGGACTCCGAAGGCTGTCTGGTACTCAGGACTCCATTTGAACGAAGGGGTTGTTTCCTCCCTTTAAGGCCTCATATAGGGGTTTTGCAATGGCTGCAAAACTTGGAACCCAAAGACAGTAGTATCCAACCATTTCCCAGGAATTTTCTTAAGTTCATTTTAGTTGCAGCCCCTTTTAGGCCCCAAAGGGCCTGGATATGTGAGACTGACAGCACGTGTGTCCCATCTTGTAACACAAACCCTAAAAACTGTACAGTCAGCATACAGATTTGAGCCTTTTAGTCAGTTATCTCTATCTAGTACATAAGAAGCTTTTATCTAACTTGTCTTTCAATAGGACATCACTGAAGATATTTTATGACATTATCTGGACTGTTTAATATCTAGGCATCTCTAAGTACTGTGGCACGTATATAGCATATACATCACATAGGTTTTTGTTAAAAATTATCATTTGATTGGTATGAAACTCTTATCATAAATATCTGGAGCACAAGCAAAGGCAGGTGTCTGAATCTGAAAGAAAGAAAATGTTATCTCTGTAAACAATCCCAGTTTTATATTTTAGAAGACCTGTACATCTGAAAGGTGTGAACACACTTAATATGTTATGAGATTAGCAACACTGAATTGTCAGAGCCATATGAAAACTTTTGTTTCTTAATTTAGTTTTGTACCAGAGCATCTTTAAATCAGAAAACCTCATTGTCCTGTTTTAGAAAATTTAACCTGTTGATGATGACCAATGTAAACATATCACAATAATATATTTTGTCTAACAATTTTTTATGACTTATGAAAACTAGATCACTTAACACATTATTTCGAACAAATAAGAAACTCTCAAATCATAATATAACAATAAACAATAAACAATAAACAAAACATGTATTACATTTATAAAACCAATTTTAACATCATTTTGGCCAGCTGGCAACTTTTAGTGGAAGCATACCAGACAAACATTTCAAGAATCCAAAAATGCAAAAAGAAAATTCGTTGAGCTCAAATAAAACAGCTGTTTACAGGTTGGGCACACAGAAAAACAAAACATACAGACAAATTTAAAAAATCAGAGTGCACTCATATATATTGGCCAAATTAAATTATAGTAACTCTTATAATTTTAGAAGTTTGAAATTACAAATAGACTAGTCAGAGTTATTTGTAGGTCAATAGCAGACATCTCTTATAAGAATTTGAAAGAAACAAAAAATAAATTCCTTCATAAAAATACTGACAACTTTCATGTTTTCCTTCTATGTAGCTTCCAGCTCAGTCATCTCCATACCCTCTGTCACATACTCAAACCTTTCTTTTACTCTCTTAGCATTCTCTCTGTAAGAATATCATTTATATAAATTTCCTTTGATATATCTTTGTCAAAACTTATTTTGACCCCTTGTTCCTGGGTTGTTACAATTACGCCCAGTTTCCCTCTAGCTGCAAATGTTGCAGCCATTTGTGATTTAAGAGCAGAGAAAGAGAAAAGCACACTTCAGGATAAGGTTTTTGTCCCAGGTGTTTTGAGCCAGGGCACCCAGCTTGTGCTTCCCACTGTGGCTTACTCAGCTTACTCAATGTTTTGACAAAGCAGGCATTTACATTTCTCCTTTTAGATAGTAATTTTGATTAATCATCACTCAGGAGTTTGCAGTGCACAAGAAAAGTTTTATGCACATCAGTTTAAACTGAAAACCAAAAGTATAAGTGCCAATTAGTCAAAATTTGTAATTAGATTTCTCCTGTAAAACTTTCTTAGATGCTTGCAGGCAGCGCCAGGCTGGCCATTGGGGCAGCATTCGCACTACATACAACCAGGAGTTTATATATGGAAACTAATTTGGGTGCTCAGGCTTTCTGGCGACAATATTTCATACTCCATTGATTACCTGGGGGTCGAGCGACCCTTTAGCTAATCGTCCCACATTGAATGTGGGTCATTCAAGCTCACAGAAGTTTTAGAGCTTCACTTTTTTATCTTAACTCCATAATCCCCTTTGAACTTATCAAAATTGTTAAGCATACATTTCAAAACAGTTGACTTACTACCAGCAGAACCCATTATGTCAATGACTTGGACAATACAGTAACCCACAGTTACAGTTTATCTAAGCAAGTCCTGTCCCCTCTATTCAATCAGAAATGTAAACAAAAATCCAAAACTAGCAAATGGTCTGCTGGCAGGTTGAATTCCTCTGGTAACAGTGACTTGGAAGCGCAGGCGCAGGGGGGATAACATAGATGGAACACAGGGGAGGAACACGCACACACAGACAAAAACAGACAATCCCGGGAATAATAGCCACACCGCTCCCGACCTCAAATTTAGAGCCTTGCGTCCTGCCCTGCAGCCGATCTGGGGGGCCAGCTGAAGATCAGCTTTTTGGCGCCTTGGCCCCCCAAGGGTTAGCTGCCAGGCAAGGAGGCACTGAGGCCCCCCTCCTTAAATACACTTTTGGAGGCCTTACAAAGTCCTTGGTTGCCATGGAAACTGCATTTTTTGCCTTATCACCTCTCTGGAAGTTTTACAAGGTTCTTTAAACATCTGGCCAATTAACACTGGGGTTGGGGTAGCAGGTACCTCCTGTGCTAAAACCATTTGTCTCCCTTTTTGTGGTTATATGACCTTAAGATAGTGATAAGGAAAACCTGTTTGTTTGCGATAGTACCATCCGTTTCTTCTCTTTGAAGTTTATTGCTACAGAAAGGGCAGTGGGACTAAAGTCCAACTAAAAGTTTCTATTTATTCCCATTGTCCTGTGGAGAGAATGCAGTGGTAACGCTTGCGCCGGGGAGTGAAAGAGGAAGTAAAAAGAACGAAACGACTCCGAAACAACAAATCCTTAGGGAATACAAAAGCCCAAAGGCCTAATACAAATGACCGAAGTCCAAAATCCCTAAGGCAAATCAGAAGTATAGTCAAGAGGCAGAGATATAAAGAAACGGCCGTACTTACCCCAAGAGGCACAGTGTCGGCCGTTGAAGCCTCTCCCCTGGCCCCCCTTTAATCCCGGGCGAGCCCCCAAATGTAATGTCCGCGGAAGAGGGGTCCGAGAAGGGAGACGCTCCAAGAACCACACAGGCTCTTATGTAAAAAGCACGGGGTTTATTGAAAGGCTACACTAGCGTAGGGTCACCCAGCGAACGTACCAGGGTGACCCCGAAGGGCAGGAGCAAGGGGTTTCTATAGGGTTGGGTATGGTAATGAGGGATAGGCAAGCGAAGTTTTACAGAAGCCAATCGCAAGGAGTTAAAGGGTAATTAATACATTCATTGGTTACTTAGGGGAACCTATAGATAGAGGAATTTAGCAAACGGGCAACCAATCAGTTTGGAGGAAAGGCTAACAAAGGAGACAAAGGAGCCCAGGCGCGGGAATGTAGCCTGAGCAGGGGCTTGGCAACCAGCAAAGTCACATGATTTCCAGGAATTTGCCCTGAGGTAGGGAAACAGAAACTTAAGACACTTATCTACCTAAAACAGAAACTTAATCTAATAGGTTAGAGTCTAATAGGTTAGAGCCCAATAAGTTAGAGCCCTAATGGCCATCTCATAGTTCGGCCTAACACATCAGAATTATAACTTGTATAACTTTTATATGAATCTTTTAACAAACATAACTTTATGTCACATCAAAGTTCACACTATGATTCCAGTTTCTGCACTACAAGACAAAAATAAATACAAACTGCTCTCTTAGTGCTTTTCTGATTAGAATCCTTTTCTTTTCCCTTCTTTAGGAAAATGACAGAATTGAGCCCGGCATTGCAAGCAAGGCTTTTTAGAAATTCTTTGAGACATCATTCAAAGCCTTCCTATCTACCTTACGTCCCTTATTATTCTTCTAATATAACCCTATTTATTACTCAATTGCAGTTTGTCTGTTACTCAATTGGTGACGTATTTATTTGACTTGTTTCTGCCTCCTATTAGTTTGCCAGTTCCTTGAGGTAATAGACATGTCTAGGTGTAATTCCAAAGTATGCTCAAATAATACTTGTTAACAGAATTGTTAACATTTGCCCCAAACACTGCCTTCATTGTGTGTTATTCATGCTTTTCATTAAAAACCCTACGTACCTATAACATTATAAACTCGTTCAGATATTACAAAAAGATAAATTGGAACCAGAAACAATAACCTGTAAGAGTTAGATATTAATGGCCCTTTTATATATTTTTCATGATTTGTGTTTGGTACTACTATGTGTGTGTCCTGTTTATGAAATAATGTGTGATATTGTTTATTAAACAAAATGGTAGTTGAGACAGAGCATTTGGGTGGAAATACATCTAGAATTTAGATCTACTTCAGCCATTACTTGTAGAACTTAGGTAGATCCAAACTTAGTCTATTAGGTAGGAGAGGGAGTTGGCCTAACCCCCTTCCTGATAACCACAAAAGTATTGACAAGACCAATACACCAGAAATATGCCAGATAGTAGAGCACTTGCCTAGCATATGTGAGGTCTGTGCGCAGTCCACGGTGGGGGGATATATTAGAAAGTATTTTGTAAATTAAACAAAAAAAAAGAAAAATTAAGACTGATTGGAATTAGTGAAAACTCAGAACAAAGGGCATAAAAACTGCAGAAATAATAATAGAAAATTTCCCAAATATAGGGAAGAATTAAACATACAGGTAAGTGAGGGATATAGAAACTCAAATAGCCATGATCAAAAGAAAACCTCTCTGCATCACATCATAGTTAAAACCTCTGAAGTCCAACACAGGGACAAAATCTTAAAAGCTATTAGTGAAAAGCAACCAAGTATAAAGGTACATCCATTAGAATTACACCAGACGTCTCAATACAAACCTTAAAGGCCAGGAGAACTAGAAGTAAAGTGTTTCAAACCTTAAAAGGTAACAAATTTCAACACAGATTTATATAGTCTTCAACATTTTCTTTCAAAATTGATGGAAAAATCAGGTATTTCCATGACTAGACCACCTTAAGAAATTCATGACCATCAAACCAGCACTCCCCAGAATTCTCAAAGATTGCCTAGAAAGTGACAATGAAGCCAACAATGCCAAAAAATGTAATAGAATAAATCCATAAGGCAGGTTAGACGTAAAGCAGAAAGGAGAAAAAAGAAATCGGTAATAGGAAAATACTGCAATTACAGAAATAAGTCAATACCTCTTAGTAATAACTTTCAGTGTGAATGGTCTCAATTCCCCAATCAAAAGACACAAATTGACAGAATGGATCAAGAAACAAAATCCAAGGATATGCAGTATACAAGAAATATTTAATCCTGGCCGGTGAGATAGCTCAGCGGCATAAGCGCCTGCCTGGCAAGTGTGAGGGCCCGAGTTTGACTCCCGGAACCCACATACGAGAAAAGGGCCGGTGATATCGCTCAGTGTCATGGGCGCCTGCTGGTGTGCAAGGTCCTGAGGTCGATCCCTGGTACCCACCAAAAAAAAATATATTTAATCCGAAATGAAATACACAGATTAAAAATCAAAGGATGGAAAACAGTATTCCATGCAATGAGAACAAAGAAAAAAGCAGTTTCTTTTTTTTTTAAGGTAGGACATTAAAATTTTATTCTGAAATTATCTCTGGCCACAACAATAAAATTTAACAAATATTCACTAAACAGTCTTACTCCTGTCATCAGCTGTACAATACATACAGTATCATAGAACTGGCCACTAGGATTAAAATCCACTAGAACATTTTCCATGTTAAGTGGCGACAGCAGCATCTCACAGAAATTTTTACATACATATATACACAGTCTACATTCAACCATTTTGACATATTTTCAGTACACACAGTTGCAGCATATTACAGTCACATGTCTAAGCTGTTGCTCGATAAAAACCCAAGCCACTGCCTAGACATAACTGTAGCAGTTGAGCTGAGTATAATTAAAATTAATTTTATATATGTCCATAGCAGAGAGATGTACAAGCCCCTAAGAAACAAGAGTTCACAAATACTCTTTTAAATGCTACCACAGCATTATGTTTGGCAATATTAAAACCTGTACCAACTAGATCAGTTTTTTAAAAAGTCTTCTGCTTACCAGAAATATTCTGGATGAAAAATACTACAAAAATGAATGCTCTCTTTAAAATAATTCACGCTTTTAAGATTCCAATATGGCCCAATGCTATTGATGCCTAAAGTGAAAAACCAGTTTCTGAAACCTAATTTCAGACAAAGTGGAAGAAGGTCACTACATATTGGTTAATGGAACAATTTAACAAGAAGAGATAACGATTATAAACATATCCACAAAAAACTGCACACCCCACTTCATAAACACAACTGGATATAAAAGGTCAGATAAAAATGGACACAATTTGAGTAGGGCAACTTCAATACCCCACTGTCACAAATATATCAACTGGACAAAAAGATAACAATGGAATATCAAAGTTGAACCAAAGTTTCAAACAAATTGACCTACAGACTGTTCCACCTAACAACAGTATACACATTCTTCTCAGCAGCACACAGGTCTTTCTCCAAAATAAACTATGTGCTAGCCCTTCAAGCAAGCTTAAGTGAATGCAAAATAATCAAAATTATTCCATACATATTTTCAGATCATAGTTCAGTGAAACTGGAAATCAATGGCAAAAGAAACCACAGGAATTAGGTAAACACATAGAAATTAAACAATACCCTCTTGAATAATCAATGGGTCACACAAGAAATCAAGGAATACATTAGATAGTTCCTAGAATCAAATAGTAATGCCAGTAAAACATACCAGAACCTATGAGACACAATGAAAGCAGTCTGAAAAGGAAAGTTTATAGCTGTGAATGCCCACATCAGAAAATCAGAGCTAGCCCAAATAAATAACCTAATTATTTTATGTTCTTGTTCTAGAAAAACAAGAACAATTAAATGCAAAGCTAGTACAAAGAAGGAAATTATAAAGATCAGAGCAGAAATTAATGAAATTGAGACTAAAAGGACAACACAATCAATGAATCGAATAACTGGGTCTTTGAAAGAATAAACAAAATAGACAAATCTCTAAACCGTCTTGACAAAAAAAAAAAAATGAAAAAACTAAAACCAATGCAATTAGAAATGAAAAAAATGAAAATACAGAAGATTATGAGTAACTAGTTGGGGAACCTGTACACCCATAAAAAGGGGAATTATAAATAAATGTATACATTCCTAGATAAATATGAGCTACTGAAGCTGAAAGAAGAAGATATACAAGCTGTGAGTAATCCAATATCAGGCAATAAGATTGAAGAAGTTATTTTAAAATATACCAACTAAGAAAACCCCAGGTCCTGATGAGTTCACTGCCAAATTCTACAAGATCTAACATGAATATTCCTCAAATGCTTTAATATAATTGAAAGGGAAAGACACTATTCCTGGAAAGTAGCATTCCTCTAATTCCAAAACCAGAAAATGGTCCAATCAAAAGAAAGAGAGCTACAGGCCAATCTCTTTAATGAACATAATGGCAAAAAATCCTCAACAAGATCCTGGCAAAGCAAATGCAAAAAATCATCAAAAAGATACATCATGACCACGTAGGCTTCATCCCAAAATATGCAGGGATGGTTCAACATATGCAAATCAATAAATGTAATGCATCACATCAACAGAACCAAGGACAAAAATCACATGATCATCTCAATTGATGCAGAAGAAGCCTTTGAGAAAATCTTACATCTATTCATGATATTAAAAAAAATAACCTCTTAAGAAAATAGGTATCAAAGGGCTTTATATCGATCTGATAAAAGCCAGTAGTGGGTATTGAAGCCTTGGAGTAAGAATGGCCTTGGAAGGGAAGACCAAGTGGAAGAAAAAGAAAAAGAAAAGTTAGAAGGTGGTGGAGAACCTGCCGGGATGCAGCTTGAGGCTATCAGGTTGGACAGGTGACCAAGAGTTTGCTCCACTGCCTCTGACCTGTCTAGGAGGCAGCACAGGGCATCTAGCCTCCCTCTTCAGTGCTCCAGTGCCACAAGTTTGACTGGTCTAAGAGCCTATTACTCAGGAAATGTGATGAAGGGGAAGAATGTACATCTCAGATTCAATGGCCACTTTTGCAAGATCATGCAAAAAAAGTGAAGGTGAAGAAGAAACTTTCTGACACACACAAAAGTTGGCAAGTGGGGAAAGTGTTCTAATAAGTGCTGACTAAGAAGAAATTCACCAGAAACAAGGGCAGAAAGGGAAAATTTTCAATATAGTGTTAAAGTAGCAGATAGAAAAGTACTTGATGTAGATCACAACTTTGATGGAAGTCAAAGAAAGAAAATCCCGATCAACCAAGAAGAGAGATTAAAGAATGAGAGGACTGTGTTTGTTGGGAATTTGCCTGTTACATGTAATAAGAAGAAGTTGCAGTCATTTTTTAAAGGGTATGGACAAATAGAATCTGTATAACTGTTTTCTGATTCCAGGACAGGGAAGTGTATCCAAAAAATTGGCAGCAATAAAATATACAGTTTATACTGTTCAGAAAAACATTAATGCTTTGTTGTATTTAAGGATGAGAGTGCTGCTACTGCAGAAAAGCACTGAAAAGAAATGAGTCTCAGATTGCAAATAGGTTTCATATTTGAGTTCATCTTGCATCTGAGACCTCATGTAGGGACAAGAGATTGGTAATTATTGGGAATCTCCCTTACGGAGTTGAAAAAACTGTCATGAAAGAACACTTTCTGGACTGTAGCAGTATTTTGGTAGTGAGGATTGTGAGACCCCAGTTACAGCAGTCAGCAAAGGGTTTGGCTATGTGCTCTTTGAGAACACATGCTGTTCATCTTGCTCTGAAAATAAATAATGCTGAGCTAATGGGAAGACTCAAGAGTCATGCACTCTGTTAATAAAGAAAAATTAAAACAGCAGCATTCAAGTTCATGTTTGAGGCTAGGTGTGGTGGTACACACCTATAATCCCAGTACTAGAGAGGCTGAGGCATGAGGATTGCCATGAGTTAGAGGCCAGTCTGGCCTACATTGTGTGTGGAAGGCCAACCTGAACTACATAGTAAGACAGGCCAAGCCTGTCGCAAAAAAAAAAAAAGAAAGAAAAATCCAGGTTTGAGAAATGTCAGTAAACCTAAGGTGAGATTTAATTTTTGCTCCAAAGATGCTGTACACTCTAAAAGTGTAGTTATTGGAGAAAAAGCTGTGCTTGTTAAGAAGAAGAAAGGACAAGAAGGAGTGGATGAACTGGGGAACTGAGAAAACAGAGGTAACCATCAGAAGTTGCTTGCTTTTTTCCTTCAAGGCCTGCCATTTTAAGTGTGGTAAACTCAGGTACTGAGCATCACAGTTATTTTCGGATTGTTTTTGTGAAATGTAGAGACTTGTACAATCGTTTTCACATCATGATTCCTTTAAAGCATTTGTTTTTCAATGTAGGCAGGTTAGTTACCATGGATTATATGTTACTACTGTTGGTATAAGAGATGATTTTATTAGGCCTGGGTCAACGTTTAGAATTTTAATGATTATTGTTTGACTCTATGTTAGAAATAGATGATTAGCGCTTGAGGCAGATATTTCAAGATATTTTTGCTGGAAATGAGACTAAATTAAAAAATAATTTAAATGAAAATAAACAATAAGTGTTATTACTGATTGTACATAGGTCAAATAGCCTTAATAACTTTAATGTGGGGATATTGACTTCAAATCTAAAAATACCTAAGAAAGATTTAAGATCTCTTCCATAATACCCACTCATTTCACTTTCTTTTGTACTCGTGATAAGTGGAGTTCTGGATTTTTATTTTATTTCCTAATAATAACTAACCAATAAGAATGTAAAGTCAGGGCTGGTGAGATGGCTCAGCGGCTTAAGCGCCTGCCCGGCAAGCGCGAGGGCCCGAGTTTGACTCCCGGATCCCACATACGAAAAAGGGGCCGGTGATATCGCTCAGCGGCACGGGCGCCTGCTGGCGCGCGAGGTCCTGAGGTTGACCCCCTGGTACCCACAAAAAAATTAAAAAAAAGAATGTAAACTCAAATATGGCTCTAATTTATTCTGTCTAACCTGTGATTCAACTTTATCAAAATCTTTGGCAAACTGGCCATTGAGCAGATTTGTACTTTCATTTCTACTTTTATATTATTCTACCGGGAAAACTTGTAATCCTTAAATTAGTGTCACTCAGAGAATGAAAGTCTTTTCAAAATGCTATATCTAAAAGAAACATTTCCTAATGAAATATGATAATTAGGTCACAGAGTATAAATAGAGTTCAATAAAGAGAGAGAATACTGTTGCACTCTCTGGGGTGATAAGCTGGTGCCTCTTTTACTGGTCTCACGAAGTTGTGTCTGAATGCAGGTGGGAAGCCGGGGCAGGAGAGGTAACCTAGGATGGCCGATCTTAGGCAGAGTCTGCAGTGGACTTTGATCATATCACAGATGCATGGGAGGTGGGCGTGGTGACTTATAAATGATTGCTTTGAAAATCCTGTCTTTTGGGAATAGAATATGGAAAATTTAAAAGTGGGGATTTCAATTCTACAATGACAAATGTGAAGTAAAATTATAATGTCTGTTGTTATAGTTTATATCTAGGTATGCTCCCCCAAAGCCTCATGCACTCATAGGTGGGGCTTTGGGGCGGTGATGGATCATGGAAGCATGATACTCATCAGTGGATCAGTCAACTGCTGAGTTTATAGCTAAATATGATGTTGGGAGGTGAAGCCTGGTCACAGATGGTGGGTCACTGGGGGTGTGACCTGGAAAGATATATCTCTCTCTGCTTCCCTACTGCCTTGCCATGAGCAACTCTCTACTGTTTTGTCCCTCTGCCATGCCACACTACCTTGGAGTCAGTGAACTATGGACTGAAACCTCTAAAGACTATGAGCAAAAATAACCTTTTCCTCCGTTAAGTTGTGGCTGTTGAATATTATAGCTCAGCAATAAGAAAGTAAGCAAGACATCTGTGCACACAGGCTACATATGCACGTGTAGTCTGTGTAGTCTGCAGATGTTACAAATGTTGTAAATTAAAATGGGAATATAATATGTGCAAAAGTACTCAAGAATTACCAAGTAATAACTATTTCTTCTAAACACCATAGGGTTGTAAAACAGAAAATATCCAGATGCTGGCTACAGGAAAATGGAACTCTCTCTGCTCTCTATAGGGCTATATCTTAAAGACGTATTGGGTTTGCATGTGATGCAACATTTGGGGAGTATGATTTGTGCCTACATATGTAGGTAGTGTTTACAGACTTAATTGTGGCCCTCCTGTGAACGGGCAGCTTCAAATTCATTACTGTATAATTGAAATGTCCACTTCTCTCTAAGCAATGTATGCATATTAATGTAATAGCTTAAAACACATTTGACTTAGGGAAAAAGTAATGTATGTTTTATAGAAACACATCCAGAGATACTTTGGTAATTCTTTGTTATCTTGAAAAAATACTGGTATATCTGATTAAATATTTCTTTCCACAAGAGTGTATTGGTGTAGTCATCAGTGGCTACAATTTGATTTTTACTGATTGTAATAAAGATTATCAGTGCTCTTGATTTTAAAAATCTGATAAAAGCCATTTATGACAAACCAATGGCCAACATCATATTAAATGAGGAGAAGCTGAAAGCTTTCCATCTAAAATCAGGAAGAAGACAAGGATGTTTGTTATCACCACTCCTGTTCAATATAGTGCTCAAAACATCAGCCAGAGCAATCAGGCAAAAGAAAGAAATAAAAGTGATATGTATAGGAAAAGAAGAAGCCAAATTATCATTATTTTCAGATGATATAATTCTCTGCATGGAAGATCCAAAAATTTCCACTAAAAGACTCTTAAAATTCATAACCAAATTCAGTAATGTAGCAGGATACAAAGTCAACACAAAAATTAATAGTGTTCCTGTCCAACAATAATAATCTCACGGGAAAGAAATTGGGGTATAATACCACTAACAATAGAATGAAATAAATTTAAATATAGCACTATGAATTAATCAAACCAAGGAAGTAAAAGGCCTTTACATTGAAAACTACAGTACTCTGAAAAAGGAGATCAAAGAGGACATCAGAAAATGGAAAGCTGTCATCCACTTTTGGATAGGTGGAGCCAATATAGTCCAAATGGCCATACTTCCAAAAGTGATACACAGATTTAATTCAATCCCAATAAAAATAGCAATAACATTCCTCACAGAACTGGAGAAAACAATCCTAAAAATCATATGGAAGCAAAAGAGACCCAGAATAGCTAAAGTGATCCTTTGCAACAAGAGTAAGGTAGGGGGCATCACAGTCCCAGCCTTCAAGTTATATTACAAAGCTATGGTGATTAAAATACCATGGTATTGGCAAAAAAAACAGACATGTGGATTAATGGAATAGAATGGAGTATGCAGAAACAACTCCAGGCACATTCAGCTACCTGATCTTAAGTGGCTAAGAAGTTATGCTGGAGGGGTAGCCTCTGTAGCAAATTTTGCTGGGAAAGCTGAGTGTCCATGTGCAGAAAACTGAATCTACACCCATATCTCTTACCATGTACTAAAATAAAACAAATGGATTAAAGATATAAATGTTAAAACAAAAACAATCTGTTGGAAGATAAAATAGGCACAACTCTTGAATGCACAGGTAAGGACTTTCTGAGCAGAACCCCAATTGCATAAGAAATAATACCAAGAATCAACAAATAGAATCATATCAAATTTAAAAGCTTCTGCACAACAAAGGAAATAACCAACAGAGTGAAAAGACAACCTGCAGAATGGGAAAAGTATTTGCCAGTTATTCCTCACACAGATGACTAATATCTAGAATATATAAAGAACAAAAAATATTAACCCCCTCCCCAAATAAAAGACCCAATCCAAAGTGGGCAACTGAAATTAATAGACGCTACTCATACATGAAAAAAATGTTCATCATCTCTGGCCATTAGAGAACTGCAAATTAAAACAACACCGAAATTCCACTGTACTTCAGTAAGAATGGCTAGTCCTTGTTAGGACTCAAAAAAAACAACAAATGCTGGTGATGTTGAGAGGGAAGGAGCCCTTTTGTGTTGTTGGTGGGAATGTAAACTAGTATAACCACTACAGAAATCAGTATGGAGATGCCTTAAAAAACTAAAACTAGAAATTCCATTTGACCCAGCTACACTTCCTTTGGGTATCTTTCTGAAAGAGGTAAAGACATTGTATTATAGGGATGCATGCTTACCCATGTTTATAGGAGTATAATTTCACAATATCTCAATGTTAGAAGCATCCTATATGTCCATCAATGGATGAATGGGTAAAGAAAATGTAGCATTTATATACCATGGAGTGCTACTCTGCCATAAAGAAGGATAAACTTGAGTATTTTCAGGAAAATGGATACACTTTGAGACCATAATATTAATAAATAAATCAGATACACAAGTTTAAAGATCACATTGTTTCTCTTATATAGAGATGGAAAGTATAAATAAAAAGCAAAAGAAAAGATAGTAAATAGGAAATGTGGCTATCTTGTTTAGAAGGGAAGAGGACCAAGAGATGGAGGTAGAGGGAAGAATGGGAGAGGAAGTGTATGAATAAAGAATTAAGATGTGTTATGTGCATGTACCAAAACCCCATTAGGAATGTGATCATTATGTACTACAAACATGTAATAAATAAATAAGAAACAAGCTCTTGAACTGTTAATGCATTTGGAACTCCAATGCTCAAATGAAAGTCCATTTCCTTCTAGTTTGAGGATATATCTACGAGGTGCTTTGGCCTTTCTCAGTATAGTTTAAAAAGCCAGCCCTTACACACAGATGCATTTCATTTGAAAAAATATTTACTTTTATTTTAAAATTAAAACAATATTTCATTATAACAAAACTTAATGATAAAAATATTACATATGGTGTACCCGCAGCAAAATTCCAAGGTACCTAAATAATATCCTGCTCACTAATTATAAGAACTTTTTTTTTTAAAGTAGGAAGAATTTGCTGAGAGAAAGAGAGCTTCTAAGACAGATAGAAGAGGGGCCCAGAAAGTTGGTTGCCCTACGAAAACTTTTACAACCCTTTTTTCTTTTTAACCTTTCTTTAAATTGACTAAAAATTGCATATATTTATGGGTTACAGTATAATCTATATATACATTAAAGAAAGAGTCAATGAAGCTAACCAACATGTCTGCATCTCATCAACTTACCATATTTTTGTGGTAGTACTGTTAATCTATTTTAGTGATTTTCAAATTTATAGTATGTTCTTTACTGTGGTTACTTTGCAATATTATAATAGAGTAGATCACTAAAATATATCCCTATATTCCAAATGAACCTTTGTGCCCTTTGATCAATAATTTCCTTTTTTCCTTTTTTTCTTTTAAAGAGGAAAAAAATAATGATAAAACAGTGTTTCAGAACAGCTGAATGAGTAAATAAAATCTGAAATGTACAATACATATTGCAAATTGGGAATAATTTCTTTTTCTTCATTCCTCCACCCTACCTACAGTCTTTGGTAATCACCTTTCTTCTCTCTGTTTTTGTGAGTTCCAGTTTTGGAGATTCCACATATGAGTGATATCATAATATTTGTGTGCCTAGCTTATGTCACTTACTATAATCTCTAATTCTATCTATGTTGTCTTTAACAACAGAATTTCCTCCATTTCAGAGACTGTATAGTATTCCTTTATGTATATAAACCACATTTTCTTTATTCATATATCTTTTAGGTTGCTTTCAAATCTTAGCTATTGTCAATAATGCCAAAACGAATGTAGGAATGGAAATGTCTCTTTAACATACCCATTTCAATTCCTTTAGCTATATAACCAGAGGTAGAGTTGCTAGTTCATAAGGTAATTCTATTTTTAGTTTTTTGAAGAAACTTCATATTATTTCCCAAAATACTTGTGCTAATTTACATTCTTACCAACAGTCTACAAGGATTCCCTGTTTCCCTACATCCTTGCCAGTGCTAAGTATTTGTCTTTTTGATAATAGCAGTTCTCACAGGTGTGAACTAATATCTCGTTGTGCTTTTAATTTGCATTGCCCTGATAATTAGTGATGATGGACATTTTTTCATATTCTATTGGTCATTTGTGTATCTTCTTTTGAGAAATATCTAGTCAGATTCTTTTCACATTTTTAAATTGGTTATTTGTTTTCTTGCTTCTGAGTTAAGAGTTTCTTATATATTTTGGTATTAACCCCTTATGAGATACATGGTTTGAAATATTTTCTCCCAATATGTGGTTTGCCTCTTCACTCTGTTGTTTCATACCTGTGTGGAAGCTTTTTAGTTTGATCCCATTCTGTTTGTCTATTTTTGCTTTTATTGTCTGTGATTTTGCATTTTCATACAAGAAATTGTTTCCCAGAAAGCAATTTTATTGAGATGTACTTCAAATACCATATACTTTGCTCATTTGATATATAAAATTCAGTGGTTTTTTAGTACAATCTCAGAGTTGTAGAGCCATCTCCATAATAAATTCTAAAACCTATTTGTTACCTCAAAAACACACCTTTTTTTCTATCATTCCCCAACTTCCTCTCCCCACCACACCCTATGAAACCATGCTTCTACTTTTTATCTTAATAAATTTGCCTTTTCTGGGCATTTCATATCAATGGACCTACATACATTATTGGTCTTTTGTGTCAGTCCTTTCTGTTACTATGTTTTCATAGTTAAACCATGTTGTAGTATATAACAACACTTCATTCCTTTTTATATTGTGATAGGCTATATATAACATAAAATTTACTATTTCAATTATTTCTAAGAGCACAATTCAGTGGCATTATGTACATTCATAATGTGCAACCATCACCATTATCATATTCAAGGCTTTTCATCCTCCTAAAATGAAACTCTATCCATCAAACAATAACTTCTCATACTCCCCTCCCCCGCCTCCATTTTACACTTTCTTTCTCTATGACTTTGCCTATTGAACGTTCACTTTGTGTTGTTGCAAGAAAATACCTGACATAAACAATTTGAAGGAGGAAAGATTTGTTTTGCCTCATGGTTTCAGAGATTTCTTTCTATGATCATCTAGCTTCATTGCTTTTAGGCCTGTGGTGAAGCAGTGTTTTAGTTCATTCCTCATGCTGGGACAAAATACCTAACACCCACAAGTTAAAGGAGGAGAGATTTATTTTAGCTCACATTTTGTAGAGGTTTCAGTCCATGGTTGCCTTCTCTAAGGCAAGGTGGCATGGTAGACAGGCATGGCAGAGGAGAAACAGTTCATGGCAGTGTAGGTGGGACACAGCAGCAGCAAGCCTCCCTTTCTCTTTTTATTCTATTCAGGCTACAAGTGTATTGGTTGCTGCCACTCACACCCAGGGTGGGGCTTCCGTCTTCAGTGAATCCATTCAGCCACACCCACAACTATGTGAAACCAATCAGTAGACTAATCCAGTTACCACATACCCATAATCCATATCATACACCCATAATCCAGCCACTCTCAAAAGCCCTACCTGGGAGCACATGAGTCTGAGAAGTATTTTAGATATAAACCATAGCAGGCAGAAACACCATGTCAGAAAGGTTTGGTATAGGAAAGCTTATTACCTTTTGGCAGGCAGGAAGTAAACAGAGCTAGAAAGGAAGGGGCTAGGGACAAGACATAGTTTCCAAGGTCACACCTCTTTGATCTACTCCCTTCAGTTAGGCACCATATCCTAAATTTCCATTACCTCTCAGTAATGCCATCAAATTATAATCTCATCAATGGATTAATATGCTGATGGAACTAGAACCCTCATGATCCAATCACCTTCTAAAATCCCCATCTCTGAACATGTAAGACTTTTGGAGACTATTTTAGACCTAAATCACAACACCTATTCTAGGTACTGCATATAAGGAGAATCAAATAATATTTGTCCTTTTGTGTCTGGCTTATTTCACTTATCATATCTTAAAGGTTCATTTAAGTTATAGCAGGTGTCAGTACTTCATACTTTTTCATGGCTAAATAATGCTTCATTTATGAATGTACCTTATTCATTGTTTTCTGGATACCTGGGTTGTCTTCACTTTTGGTGATTATAAATAAATAATGTTATTATGAGCACTATGTACAAGATTTTTATGGAAATATGTTTTCATTTATCTTGGGTAAATACCTAGAAGTCAATTCGTTTTGTCAAGTATTTACTCTGTGTTTAATCTTTGAAAGAATTCTGCCAGATGGTTTTCCAAAGTGGTTGTACCATTTTACAATCCGAACAGTGGTAGGGATCAGGGTTGTAGTTTCTCTATATCCTTACCAACACTTGTTACTATCTAGCTATCCTAGTGGGTGCAAAATAGTATGTCATTGCAATTTTGATTTATATTTCCCTGATGACTAATGATGTCAAGCATCTTTTCATGTGCTTATTGACCATTTCAATATTGGTCTCTGTTCAGAACTCTCTGTTCAGATCCTTTGTCCTGTTTCCAAGTGGGTTGTTGTTCTATTTCTGAGTTATTTAGCTATTCTAGATTTAATCACTTATAAGATAATATGATTTCTATTATTTTTCTTTCATTCCGTGGGTAATAGTTTTACTTTCTTATTGGTATCATTTGTGGCATAGAAGTTCAATTTTCATGAAGCCCATTTTACCTTTTTTTTATTACTCATATTTCTTCTGTTTTATTGTTTCTGTCATAACTTAGAACTAAGTTCAGGGCATGTTTTTCTTTTTCCATGTGATTTGATGTTTAATCAAAAATCACATGGCTTTTTGATTTTATGATGATTTCAGAGCTCCACAATTTCTTTCACAAGGTAGTCTGGGCTTGCCATTTTAATTTCCCTCTTATTTGACTCCCTGCAGAACTAGATGGTCTAAACTGGGAGACAAGGAGTCAGTATTTCCTCTCTCTCTCCCTTCTCTAAGGACTTTTTCTTTCTGTCTTATAGTTCCAAGAGAGAACAAAATCATGGTCCTATAGGTGTTTAAACATCTAACCAACATATATGGTCGCTTTGCTAATTGAATTTTGCTCACAGAGACCTACTATAGTAAGTATTGTGTATCACTTCACTATGATGTTAGCTGTTAGACCCTACCAACCTGTGCTTTTTCTGAATAGCTTAGTTACAGAATACCTCAGTAAAAGGATTTTTCTGATGATTACTGTAAGAGATCAAATTTCTACTAGAACAAAACTGTTACACATTTAAATCCAAAGCCTTAGATGACATCTAGAGTTTTTTCAGCCATAATTTTTTAAATAAATTTTAAACAGTTCAAATTATTTCATAGAAGCTACTCAGTGTATCTAATTCATTTATTCTATACTAAATAAGTTAGGGCTATAACAAAGATTTCAAACCATGTTCTCAAAATAAATTTTGATCTCTTGCATTCGTATTAGTTCTAGGCACTGTGGTAGGCACTCTAATCTTCACGTCATCTCTGCGTGTAAAACAGATCTTATTCTCCTTTCACATATAAACACAGACAACAGCCTCAGAGATGTTAAGGAATGGGTAGAAAAGGACAAAGATAAAGCCTTTCTTGTCTTATTTTGCACCTCTGGACAAGTGTTCATTTTGCTTTTTTGATGCTACCAGACCTGATCTCAACCTTGAAATATTCCTATTAACCTCTCTGGCCTGAATCTGGGGCAGGTTGGACTTTCTTTAGAGCTACTTGGTTGGATGCTTTTCTATCCATAAGCATTCTACTGGAGTTATAGGGCAGAAGCTCACATTACTGTCTTTTCATAGAAAAAGCTTAAAGTGAATTTTTGGTGAAAGTTGAGAATCTTAGTAAAGACACAGCATGTAAACTCACACCCCCAAACTGCTGCCTTAGAGATGTCCACATCTCTTTATCCCTAGATCACTTTTTAAAAATCATTTTTAATCTGGTAGAGCAGGACCTTAACATTGGCAGTAGTGTGCTATACAGTATCATTATGGTATGACTTAAAGTCTGGCCTCAGTTTCCCCATTTCTAGACCAGGAAATAATCTCGTACTATAGAAATAAATCTGCATTATAGAATAGAAAAGAATTGAGCAGGAAATGTATAATTTGCACTGCAATTTCTTTCCAAAAAATTTTTACATTTCCAATCTTAAGCTTTTCTAGGGGCTAGAGATAATAAATGACTTTATGGTTACTTTGATCTTTTACATATCAAAATGAAATGACACATATCATTTTCTTCTTACCCAAGTGAATAATGGCTCTTTGTCCCATAAGCTGTAACATACAGAGATTTAGCTGAAGACATGAGAGAAGCAGGAAATAGCCATTATATGGTGAAATGAGAGAAATACTAGTTGAACACAGACAGTTGTCACATTCCCTGGGATTTTTTTCAGACTGCTTGGTGGTGCTTGGTATCCAGCAACTTTGTACCCTCACTTTTTTTCAGTACTGGGGCTTGAACCCCAGGCCTCACACATACTGGGCAAATCTTCCACCACTGTGCTCCAGCGCCCTCCCTATGCCTTAACTTTATGTGCTTTATTTCATTGACTTCTTATAATAATCCTGTGATGTCAGTGTTATTGTTCTCATATTACGGATGAAGAAACTGCAGCTCAGAAAGATTTAGTAATTTTCACAAAACCACACAGTTAATGGCACATGCGGAGATTGATCCTGGGTCTTTTTGACTCCAAAGCTCTTTTAATTACACTACCTCCAAATAACTTAGCACTGTCAGATACTTGCTTGTTTTCCTTGTATTACCCAGTGTTGTAATTAGCTAGGTGCCAGTAATCCAGCATTACTTGAAGCCTGTTGGTTTGAGGGAGAAAAGAGCATTTAAGGACCAGAAAATGACTTCTAAGACAAAGGTTATCACCTGAAGATATGGATCTCTCTCCTGAAACCATTAATTTGAAATTGTGTGCTTTCCACTAAAAAATCCCAGTAAGTCATTAATCCTTAGAATTGAGAGTATGAGTTTGTGGGAAATATTGATGCTGTTATTTCTGAGACTTTATAGCTGTTGCTGCTGCTGCTGCAACACCCCAAGGGACCCTACTCCCACCAGTCTTACTTTGACTTAACAATAATTGCAAATGTCAAATCTTGTTTTAAGCACAAGGAGCCAAGCTTCATGATACTTACATATTTCTCCTAAGAACCACAAAAGAGCTTTACAAACCCACAAAGGAACATTGTATAGAAAAAGAACTTGGGTCATACCAAGTGAGCAGTTTATCATTCCACAAATTTCCAGTGAAATTAGGAAATGCATCTTGCATTCTTTTCCGTATACCCAGTAAATCTCCATCTTTCTGAATTTTTACAGACATGCACTCAGTATGATGTATTCCTTAAATCTCTACTACTGTCAGAAGTATTCTGAGATATCACAAAAACTCTTTTTTTGAGTATGTTTTATATTGTACTGATTTTTTTAAAAAGAAAAATACAATAGAGGCATTTCCATGTCCAACAAGATGGACAAAAGTACTTCCTTCTAGGTGCTTTCTGACAACTAAAGTTCTCTGGTTGTAGCACAACAAGCAAGACTATGAAAGGTGGAAAGAAGGTAGCAGACTGCCTTGGTACTTGAACAATGCAGCGGTGGGCTTCCTGGGTTTCATTTTGCCTCCCCTATAACCCAGAAAGGGCACATTACAAGCCTCCCATCCACAACTGCTAATAGTCACAGGCAAAATAAACTCTCAGAAAAGCCCCTTCCCCATATACAAAGGAAAGGGGGAAAGGGTTGCCTTACAACAGAAAAATATTTGGTAATAGCTACCCTATTGCAGTCAAACACCAATGAAAAAAATGTGTACCCTCCCCACTACCCTAGCTGTTTCAGTGGGACCTAACCAGAAATTAATTTTCTACTCCTTCCCCCTAAAAGAACAGACAGTTTGCTTCTGTTGCACTGCTGGAGGAATTTTGGCAGGCCTGGGGAAGCAGCTGGTCTTCCTCCACCATCAGGCAGAAGCAGATGGTGCTCCTATTCTGCCACCAGAATACGGGTATTTGGGTCCAGTGGTGAGCTAAGTTGCCACACCTACCAAGTAGTGAGGAGTATTACTGATTCTATACGAAGAAAGGCTGGTTGCCACTAGATTTCAACCCCCATGTTCATGTCAGTGGGACCTAATATGGCGGGCAGCAGGATAGAGAGCTTCTCTATCTAGCATAAAAAAAAGACTAAAGAAGAGGCTGGATGTCAAAGCTAGCAAGCTCCCTAAATTTTCTCCCACCCCTAATATCAGCTAGGCTCAGTGGGCAGCTGAATGTCTACAATCATGTGGGAGCAATAAGATCGAGAGACATCATGAGGCAGGATGACTTAGCCCTACTATCCCTCCCCCTTGGGTGTCAGCAAGACCCACTGGACAACTGAGCCTTCACCCCCAGTTAGCACCAATGAGGCTTACCAAGGTGGTAAAAGATGTACTTAGTTGGTACTCTGCTTCTCCCTCTCATGTACCAAGGTATCACTAAGCTCTAATGGGAAGCTGAGCTTACACCTCCATTTGGAGGCTACATGAAGGAGGAGCCTTTTGGGTTGTTTCCCCAATTTCACTGGCATAGTATCAGTAAGGCCAAGTGGTAGCTGAACACCAGCTCCACTCATTTGCCACAAGGCATTATGCATCAGTATATCATTGTTGCCAGGGTCATGCCCACAAGGCACAGGAAGAAGCTGAACATACCTGGCCCTCACATTATACCTTGCACAGGAACTGCCTGCTTTAATAAGAATATTAAATAGGACCCAGAAACTCATAATAAAGCATCTAAAAGGTTAAGATTATACTTAAAAATCACTAATGAATCAGAAAGCACAATTAATAAACACCAATGCTAACATGCACCAGATTTTATCAGATGAGTTATAAAAATATGCATAATAGAAATGATCTAATAAATTATAACTTTTCTTTAAGATACATAAAATATCAGCAAAGAAATACAAATTATAAAAATAAGTTTGAAATTATAAAGCAAAAACACAATAACTGAAAGAAAACATAATGAATGGGCTCAGTCATACAGTAGAGATAACAGAAGATAGAACTTATAGAATTTATTCAGTTTAGACAACATTTTAAAAAATAGACCAGAAAAATAAAAATGAATAGAGCTTGGGGAAACCATAGGGACAGTATCAGAAGAGCCAGCCTTCATGTCACCTGTGTTCAAAAGGAGAGGAGGGAGAAAGAGATACTCAACAAAGAGTTTAAAAAGTAATGGCTGACAGAAAATTAATCCCATCACTCAAATGCAGAGACAAAGATCAGACACAAACCCAGCAGAAATTCACCTGCAATCTTGGCTAAAGAACACATTGTGGGATCAGACTTGGACCTAGCACAGAACCGTGGACACTAGAGGACTCTCACTACTTCTATTTTTCCCTGTCTAATGGGTTTTGCTGTTGGTAGTCTGCTGGGTTAGTGCATTTTGTTTTGCTGTTTATTTTTGTTTTATTTTTGTTCTTGTTATTTGTTTGTGTATTTTCCCTTTTCTCTTTTTCACTCTGTTCTGTTTTGCCCTGTTTTGTTTTTTTCCTGTATGTTTGTTGTTTTTTTATGTGTGTGATTTTGTTTCTTGTTTTCTTTTCTTTTTCCTTTTTCTCCTTTTTTTCTTTTCCTTCACTTTTCCACATTGTTTTCCCTCTCATTCATGATTTAGGTCTCTAAACTTTCCCTTTGTATTATTCCACTCATCCTCTTCCTCTCTTTCATCAACTATCTTGATTGATTTTTTGAGACTTTCATGTGGGTAAACGTTGTCTCTTCCCTTTCTGGTTCACTTCAATACTGCTAGGCTTTCTCTTCCAATCCCTCCCTTTTATATCCTACAATTACCCAAAACTTGGATGATCCTCCTTTGCTCACAAAATTTGCTCCTAGTATATTTAACCCCATCCACCTCTCCATCTGTCTCGGTTACTTTTCTCTCATTGCTGAGACAAAATACCCAACATCCAAAAATTAAGGAAGGAAAGGTTTATTTGGCTCGCAGTTTGTAGAGGTTTCAGTCCATACTCAGCTGGCTCCAAGGCAGAGTGGCACATGGCAGAGGGCAACAGTTCATGGCGGCGGAAGGCAGCAAAAACAACAAGAGCAAAAGGGAGGAGAGGGGAGCCTCAAGATGGCGGATGAGTAAGAAGCAGGCAACGAAACTCTCTCTAAAAGTTACCATTGGAACACGAGAATATAGCGACCCGGAAAGCGCAGGAGGGGGGGGATGCCTCCCCGAAACCCAGAGAAGTTCTGAAGCGCAATCTGGGACACCCGGCACCAGTGACGGGTGACTTCTAACAAAGAAGACGGAAAGAAGGAGCAGACCGCGCGCACGCACCTTCTAATATCCCGGGAGTTGGAGCGCCAGCGGAGGCTCAATTCTACGGACACACGGTGGCAGCTGGCGCCCAGGGAGCCCCCACGGAGGATCCTGAGACAGCGGCGGGGCAGGGGAGCGGCGGAGAACGGCGCTGACCGGCGGTGAGTGTCTCTCAGCCACAGCTGCCCCGCGCCAGAGAGCGACCGGCCGGGCGCCATTGTGGGGGGTGTGGCGAAACTCAGAGCGGCTCGGAAACTGCTCTGGGAACTTGTGCTCCAGACAGGGCAGCACAGGGCCTCTCAATTGAGCCCACGAAAGTGTGCTGAGGTCAGCAGGTGAACGAGAATGGACTCTCAGCCACACCTGTCCCGCGCCAGAGAGCGACCGGACGGGTGCCATTGTGGGGGGTGTGGCGAAACTCAGAGCGGCTCGGAAACTGCTCTGGGAACTTGTGCTCTGGATAGGGCAGCACAGGGCCTCTCAATTGAGCCCACGAAAGTGTGCTGAGGTCAGCAGGCGAACGAGACTGGACTCACAGCCACAACTGTCCCGCGCCAGAGAGCGACTGGCCCAGCGCCATTGTGGGGGGCGTGGCGAAAAACCAGAGCGGCGGGAACCAGTGCAGGGAATCCGCGCTCGGACAGTGCGCTGAGCCTCTCAGGCCCAGGGACCGTGAAAGGGCGCTGAGAGCGGAGGCGAGCTAGACTGGTCTCTACCTGAAAGTACGCGCCTCTGCTCACCGCCCGCCAGAGGGCGCTCCTGGCTTACTGGGACGGACCTGCACAAAACAGGTAGCTGCCTACAACAAAGTCAACACCTGGAACTGATTCTTTTTAATTTTTTTTTTTCTTATTTTTATTTTTTTTATTATTATTATTATTTTTTTTTTCTTCTCACTGATTTGTTTTTTGTTCTGGCGAAGGGTTTTTTTTTGTTTTTGTTTTGTTTAGTTTTGTTTTTTGGTGGGGTTTTATTTTTGATCTGTCTGTTTTATTGCTTTTATCTTCGTTATTGTTTCTGTATGTGTATTTGCTCTTTCCTTCATTATTCTCTCTGGTTTTTTATATGAGTGTAAACAGCACCTCTAACTTCTTTGTGATTGTGGTCGTGATCTGTTCTTCCTTTTATCACTTCCTTCTCTTTTTACCACCTGTTCTCTGCACTAGTGTCCCAATTTTAGTGGGATCCCTCTTGGTCCTCTAACCTTATATCTAATTCCTTCCTCTTCTCCCAATACTCTATTTCCTCCTTAACTCATTTTAAATTTAAACTCCTCAGGGAAAAATTGACATACATAGGACTTGTATACTGCATATAATTTTTCTGGTGTGTTTTAGATTTTGTTATATAACCGCAACTCTATACAGCTAAAAGTGGTAAATAACTGGTTAGCTCAGTCTGTCATTTTCTAGGCTGTGTTTGATGCTTTAGTTAACATTATAGCCAAATGTGAAATAATTGTTCTAAACATCTTTCCTTCCTGATATTCCATGATTGAGATTGACTAAGGGACACAGAAAATACAGTGGCACAGTACCAAAGAATCAAGGACTGGGCCAAACAGGTAGCAACTTCGCATACCCAACGAATTGAAGAGGTAGGATCTGGCAGAAAGCTCAAAACACAAAAGCAAGCTCCACTTGGAAGATACTGCAGAGAAGTAGTCATCTTCTAAAGATCTTAAACACTAGCAATAAAGTAACCTACTATAGGTAATTTGCAAACATCACCCCAGGAATTAAAGAAAGAAAACATGAGACGTCACTTAAACAAGATGCAACCCCACACATCCAATTCACCAAAGGCAAACCTAGGGAGCAACGAGGTGGGACAACCCGAAAGCCACCCACCTGGCCTATCTGAAGTGGTAACAACAAAGCAACTGAATGAGGTTCTGGAAAAAATTAAAACAGAAATAATCTCACAGATAACTGCATAGATAATGTCTACAACGAAGACCATGCTTAAGGACACTATAGCTGATACAGACAAAAAAATAGATGAACTTAAGAAAACTATAGAAACCATGAATGCTCAGCATAGGAAAGAAATGGAATCCATAAGGCAGATTCAAACAGATATCCAAGAGATAAAAAATTCCATTGAAAGTATTTGTAGCAGAATAAGCCAATGCGAGGACAGGATCTCAGATATAGAAGATAGGCTTGCAATTAGTGATCATGAAATGGAAAAATTCTTAAAAATAGCAAGGGACCATGAAAAATCAATTCAGCAGCTGCTAGATGACTCAAAGATAAACAACTTAAGAATAATTGGAATAAATGAAAAAACAGGAGATAACATCAACGACATTAAAACCTTGTTCAAAGACATAATCAGGGAGAACTTTCCTGGAAGAGAAAAGGAATTTGACACCTCTATAAGTGAAGCTTTCAGAACACCAACTAGACATGATCAAAAAAAAAACTTCAGCCAGACATATTATAGTCAAGATCCCAGAAATTCAACAGAAGGGCAGAATCTTAAAAGCTGTTAGGGAGAAGAGACAAATCACCTATGAAGGAAAACCCATCAGAATCACAGCTGACTTTTCAGCACAAACCCTCAATTCAAGAAGAGCTTGGAATGATGTATTGCAAGCTCTAAAGGAAAATAATTTTCAGCCCAGATTGATGTACCCTGCAAAACTATCTTTCAAAATTGATGGAGAAATAAAATACTTTCATGACAAAGAACATCTGAGAAAATTTATGACCACCAAACCAGCACTCCAAAATGTTCTGAAGGACATTCTAGAAAGAGATAGGAACCCCAACAGAAGGAATCCACCAGGCAGGGCAAATAATTAAATAGCCGGAAAGCGGAAAAACAAAGAGTGGGAACCAACAACAGGAAAATATCATGACAAGTCAATACATATCAGTTTTAACTATCAATGTTAACGGTCTCAATTCACCAATCAAAAGGCACAGACTGGCGAAATGGATCAAGAAGCAAGATCCAACAATATGCTGTATACAAGAAACACATTTAATTCAGAAAGAAATTCATAGACTGAAAGTCAAAGGATGGAAAACAATACTCCATGCCACAGGAACCCAGAAAAAAGCAGGGGTAGCTATTCTTTTTGCAGACAAAGTGAACTTCAAGCCAAGAAGGATTCAGACAGATAAAGACGGTCATTACATCCTTGTAAAGGGAACAATCCAAGAGGAAGAGATAACGATCATAAATATATATGCGTCAAATACCAATGCACCCAGCTATATAAAACAAGTACTAAAGGACATGAAAAATCAAATAAGCACTAATACAATTATATTGGGAGATCTCAATACTCCACTGTCACAAAAAGATAGATCAACTGGACAGAAAATCAATAATGAAATAGTAGAACTGAACCAAACTTTTGAACAAATGGACTTAGTAGATGTCTACAGAGTGTTCCATCCCACAACATCAGAATACACATTTTTCTCAGCTGCACATGGGACGTTCTCCAAAATAGACCACATACTAGCTCATAAAACCTGCTTAAGTAAATGCAAAGGAATTGAAATTATCCCATGCATATTATCAGACCATAGTGCAATGAAATTGGAAATCAATGGCAAAAGATCCCACAAAAACTCCCTAAACACATGGAAATTAAACAGCATCCTCCTGAACAACCAATGGGTCACAGATGAAATTAAAGAAGAAATTAGTCACTTTCTACAACTGAATGATAATGACAGTACAACATACCGGAACTTATGGGATACAATGAAAGCAGTCCTAAGAGGGAAATTTATAGCATTAAACACTTATATCAGGAAAATAGAGCAAGCGCAAATAAACAACTTAAGGGTGAACCTCGAGCTTCTAGAAAAAGAAGAGCAGGTTAAGCCAAAAGCCCGTACAAGGGAGGAAATTATAAAGATCAGAGCAGAAATTAACGTATTGGAGAATAAAAAAACAATACAAAGAATCAATGAAGCAAAAAGTTGGTTCTTTGAAAGAATAAATAAGATTGACAAACCCTTATCCAACCTTATTAAAAAAAGAAAAGAAAAGACTCAAATCCATGCAATTGAAAATGAAAAGGGTGATATCACGACGGACCCTGCAGAAATCCAGAAGATCATCTATACCTATTTTGAAAATTTATATTCTACTAAGATGGAAAATGCAGAAGAAATGGACAGATTCCTAGATTCGTATGAATTACCAAAGCTGAATCAAGAAGATTTAAAAATCCTAAATAAACCAATATCAGCCAGTGAAATTGAAGATGTAATTAAAAACCTCCCAACAAAGAAAAGCCCAGGCCCTGATGGATTCACTGCCGAATTCTACAAGAAATTTAGAGAAGACCTAACGCCCCTACTTCTCAAACTTTTCAATGAAATTGAAAGGGAAGCAATACTCCCAAATTCATTCCTGGAAGCAAGCATTACCCTGATACCAAAACCAGAGAAGGACCCAACTAAGAAAGAGAACTACAGGCCAATCTCCCTAATGAACATAGATGCAAAAATCCTTAATAAGATACTGGCAAACAGAATCCAACAAATCATCAAGAAGATTATACACCATGACCAAGTTGGATTCATCCCAGGGATGCAGGGATGGTTCAACATACGTAAATCAATAAATGTAATACAGCATATTAACAGAACCAAAGACAAAAATCACATGATCATCTCAATAGATGCAGAAAAAGCTTTTGACAAAGTCCAGCACCTTTTCATGATAAAAACCCTACAGAAAATTGGAATAGAGGGTCTTTATCTCAATCTGGTAAAAGCTATCTATGACAAACCAACAGCCAATATCATACTAAATGGCCAAAAACTGAAAGCCTTCCCTCTAAAATCAGGAACAAGACAAGGATGTCCACTGTCCCCACTCTTATTCAACATAGTTCTGGAAACTTTAGCCAGAGCGATTAGACAAGAGAAAGAAATAAAAGGAATAATGATCGGAAAGGAAGAAGTTAAATTATCATTATTTGCAGATGACATGATACTCTACACAGAAGACCCCAAAAACTCCACTAAAAAACTGCTAGATTTGATAAGCAAATTCAGTAGTGTAGCTGGATACAAAGTCAATACTCAAAAGTCAATAGCCTTCCTGTACACAAATAACAAACTTACTGAAAGAGAAATTAGGGAAACAATACCTTTCACAATAACATCCAAAAAAATGAAATACCTAGGAATCAACCTCACGAAGGATGTAAAAGACCTCTATACTGAAAACTACAGTACTCTGAAAAAGGAGATTGAAGAGGATATCAGAAAATGGAAAGATATCCCTTGCTCCTGGATAGGAAGAACCAATATAGTGAAAATGGCCATACTTCCAAAATTGTTATACAGATTTAATGCAATTCCAATCAAAATTCCAACAGCATATCTCACAGAATTAGAGAAAACAATCCTAAAATTCATTTGGAATCAGAAGAGACCTAGAATAGCAAAGGCAATTCTGGGCAACAAAGGCAAGGCAGGGGGCATCACAATCCCCGACTTGAAATTATACTATAAAGCTACTGTGATAAAAACAGTGTGGTACTGGCAAAAAAACAGACCTGAAGATCAATGGAACAGATTAGAAGATGCTGAAACAACCCCAGACATACTAAGCCACCTTATCTTTGACAAAGGTGCCAAACACATTCGCTGGAAAAAAGATAGCCTCTTTAATAAATGGTGCTGGAAAAACTGGCTCTACACATGCCGAAGATTAAAACTAGACCCATATCTTTCACCATGCACTAAACTAAATTCAAAATGGATCAGAGATCTAAATATTAAAACAGAAACATTAAATCTGCTGGAAGGTAGGATAGGTAAAACCCTTGGAGACATTGGTGTAGGCAAAGACTTTATGAATAAAAACTCAACCGCACGGGAACTATCCCAAAGAATTAATAACTGGGATCTCATCTTATTAAAAAGCTTTTGCACAGCAAGAGAAACCACCAACAGAGTGAAGAGACAACCCACAATGTGGGAAAAAATGTTTGCCAGCTGTTCCTCAGACAAAGGATTACTATCGAGAACATATAAAGAACTCAAAAAAATTAGACCTCCCAAATTTAAAGACCCACTCCAAAAATGGGCATATGAGATGAATACACATTTCTCAGATGAAGAAATACTAATGGCAAATAAATATACAAAAAAATGTGCAACATCACTAGTCATTCGAGAGATGCAAATTAAAACAACACTGAGATACCATCTCACCCCAGAAAGAATGGCTACTATAAAGAAATCAACTAATAACAAATGCTGGAGGGGCTGTGGGGAAAAAGGAACCCTTCTCCACTGTTGGTGGGAGTGTCGACTGGTACAGCCACTGTGGAAGTCAGTGTGGAGATTCCTCAAAAAGCTAGGGTTGGAGGTCCCATTTGACCCAGCTATTCCCCTTCTGGGCATCTTCCCAGAAGAATTAAAAACATCATACCACAGCGATATATGTGCACCCATGTTTATAGCAGCACAATTTGTAATAGCCAGATCTTGGAAACAACCCAAATGCCCATCAACTGAGGAATGGATAAGAAAGATGTGGTATTTTTATACAATGGAGTACTATTCAGCCATTAAGAAGGATAAACTGGAGACTTTTATAGGTAAATGGATGCAACTCGAGAAAATACTCATAAGTGAAATAAACCAGAAGCACATGTGTAAGCATCGTATTGTCTCTCTAGTATGAGAAACTGAAAGAGTAAATAAGATCCAAAATGTACAATAGACATGGTGAATCAAAAAGAAACTGGTCAAAAGGAAAGAGAGACTGGAATAAGGAAAAGAAAGAAGGGAAAGGGAAAAAAAATTGTATATATATATATAAGATGGTTAAGATAGATACACTACGATTTTCACTTAGTTCATTGAAGAGTAAGGTTTGTGCCAATAATGTTTGCATAATTGAATGCTAATATCTGGTGTCCTGAATAACTAACTTAAAGATAGTAATACGCAATGTATTAACCATTGTTACCCTCCTATTATGTTGTTTTGAAAATTTGTTCTTCTTTTGATTTGTTTTGTTTTTTCTTCTCTTTAAAATAAAATTAAAAAAAAAGGGAGGAGAGCGAGAGCAAGAGAGAGAGCAAGCCTCTTTCCCTCTCTTTTATTACATGCAGGCTCCCCGCCCCAGGGTGGGTGTAGCACTCATGCCTATAATCCCAGCATTAGACCATGAATCAGTCATAAACTCTAGAATCCTGCCTCCATGACTGCATGAGGCTTTGGGGGGACATCTAGACACAAACCATAACACCATCCTACCCCCTACGCCTCTTAACCCCCCCCCCAGAACAGGGTAATATCACTCTACTAAGTGGAAAAATGTTGCATACAAGTTCCTGGTATAAGTTTGATTATATTATATAACTACAGAACTTGCTCCTACGGTTAAAGATATCAGGCTAGTAGTTAGCACCATTTGTCAATAGCCAGGCTGTGCTTGAGTCTATTGTTATTGCTAACTGTACTACTTTAACCAGGATGCCACACATGTTATAATCAGTTTTTTTCTCCCGTGTATGACAACATGGAGATTGCAACGGGCCACAACCATCACCATAGTCCAGTACCAAAGGAACAGGCCTTGAATCAAAAAGACAGCAGCTCCACATTCTTAATATACTGGGAAGGTAGGTTCTTGAGATAAACAGAAAGACCAAGAAACACCTATATCTAGAAGACATCCTTTAGGAACAGACATCACCTAGGAAAGCCTGGACACCAGAGATAAAGCTATCTAACATAAGAAATCTACAAGCATCAAGACCGAAAACAAAATAAAATAAAAAATAGAAAATGACAAGAAGAAGAAGCAAAATGCAACACCAAACACCCAGCCCACCCTGGACAAGTCCAGAACACAAAAAGATAGAGGAAATCAGAAGCTAACCAATGGAACTCTCTGAAATGATAACAACAGAAGTGAAAAAACAAATGGAAGAGGCCATAGAAAAAATAATATCTAAGGTAGAAAAAGAAATGACAATCAAAATGAAAGAAATTAAAGCAGACACAGATTTAAAAAATAGAGGATGTAAGGAAAATGATGAAAACCATGAATGCCCAACATACACAAGAAATGGAATCAATGAAATAGATCCAAACAGAAATCTAGGAGATTATAAAAATGCCATTAAAATTATATGCAACAGATTGAATGAGAGCGAGAATAGAATGTCAGTCCTAAAAGACAGGAATATATCTAGTGACCAGAAAAAGAAAGATGTGTTAAGAATAGCAAGGGACCATGAAAAATCAATCCAACAGTTACAAGACGAAGCAGAAAACAACAATATAAGATTGATTGGAGTCAGTGAGAAACCTGGAGACAGCACAAATGCTGTTAAAAACCTCTTCACAGAAATAATGGCAGAAAACTTCCCAAACATGGATAAAGAAGTTGTCATACAAATAAATGAAACATATAGAACTCCAAATAGCCATGACCAAAATAAATCTACACCAAGGCATACAATAATCAAGATTCCAGAAATTCAACACAAGAGCAAAATATTAAAAGCAGCTACAGAAAAGAAACGAATTACCTATAAAGAAAGCCTATCAGAATCACACCAGACCTCTCAACACAAGCCCTCAAATCAAGGAGAGCCTGGAGTGAAGTATTTCAAGCTCTAAAAGCAAACAATCTTCAACCCAGATTGATGCACCCTGCAAAACCATCTTTCAAATTTAACAGAGAAATAAGGTACTAAAGAACAACTGAAGAAACCCCTGACCACCAAATCTGCACTACAGAATGCTCTGAAAGATTTATTAGAAAGAGATAACAAAGAGTACAGACACACAAACACCTATAGAAAGAAACTGCCAATCAGGTCAAACAATTAAATAGAGGAGAAAGACAGGGAACCAACAACAGGAAAATAACATGAAAAAGATAACCCAATACATATCAGTTATAACCATCAATGTAAATGGTCTCAAATCACCAATCAAAAGAAACCGACTGGCAGAATGGATCAAGAAACTGGATGCATCAACATGCTGCATTTAAGAAAAACATTTAACCGAAAAAGAAATTCATAGACTAGAAGTCAAAGGATGGAAAACAATTCTCCATGCCAAACGAACCCAGAATAAAGCAGGGATAGCTATTCTATTTGCAGAGAATATAAGCTTTAAGTCAAAACTGATCAAAAGCGACAAGGAAGGTAACTACATACTTATTAAGTGAAAACTCCAAGAAGAAGAGATAACAATCATAAATATATATGCACCAAACACCAGTGCACCCAACTACATAAAACAAATACTAACAGACATGAATAACCAAATAAGTGCTGACACAATTGTAGTGGGGGACCTTAATACCCCACTCTCACAAAATCAAAAAGAAATTTCAGAGTTAAACCAAGCCTGTGAATGAATGGACTTGGTAGATGTCTACAGAGTGTTCCATCCCAGAACATCAGAATACACATTCTTCTCAGCTGCGCAGGGGATGTTATCCAAAATAGACCACATACGAGCCCACAAAACATGTTTAAGTAAATGTAGAGTAATTGAAATCATTCTTTTCACACTATCTGACCATAGCAAAATGAACCTCCAAATCAATGACAAAAGAAATCACAAAAACTATACAAACACATGGAAATTAACACACTTTTGGGCAACCAATGGGTCACAGAGGAAATTAAACACAAAATCACACAGTATATACAATTAAATGATAATGCCGATACAACATACCAAAACTTATGGGACGCAATGAAAGCAGTCCTAAGAGGGAAATTTATAGCGATAAACTCTCACATCAGGAAAACAGAATGAGCTCAAATACACAACCTAATGTTGAACCACAAATTTCTAGAAAAAGAAGAGAAAATCAAACCTAAAGCTCATGTGAGGGAGGAAATTAAAAACAGCCGAAAGTAATGCAATTGAGACTAAAAAAAAATACAAAGAATCAGTGAATTGAAAAGTTGGTTCTTTCAAAGAATTAATAAAAGTGATGAATCATTAGCCAACCTCATCAAAAAGAGGAAAGAAAAAAAAAAACATTCAAGCAATTAGGAATGAAAAGGGAGAAATCACAGAAGATCCTACAGAATTTCAGAAGATCATCCATACCTACTACAAGAACCTATATTCTAATAAGATGGAAAACACAGAAGAAATGGACAGATTCCTGGATACAATCCAACTGCCCAAACTAAATGAAGAAGATATAAAAGTTCTAAATAACCTGATAGCAGCCAATGTAATTGAAAATGGAATTAAAAATTTATCAACAAGGAAAAGCCCAGGGGCCGGGGATATAGCTCAGGAGCACAGCACCTGCCTGGGAAGTGCAAGGTCAGGAGTTTGATTCCCAGCACCCCCTAAAAAAAAATAATAATAATAAAAAGAAAAAAAAAAGGAAAAGCCCAAGCAATGACAGATTCACAGTTGAATTCTATAAGAAATTTAGAGAAGAACTAATTCCACTAATGATGAAACTCTTTCAGGAAATTGAAAGGAAAGCAATAGTTCCAAAATTCATTTCTGGAGGCAAGTATTACCCTGATTCCAAAACCAGAGAAGAACCCAACCAAAAAAGAAAGCTACAGGCCAATCTCCCTAATACACATACATGCAGAAATCCTCAATAAGATACTGCCAAAAAGCTCCATGAAAAGACTTACAGATTTAATAACCAAATTCAGTAGTGTAGCTGCATGCAAATTCAACCCTCAAAAATCAGTAGCATTCCTGTACACAAGCAACAATCTCACAGAGCGAGAAATTAGGAAAATCACACCCTTTATGGTAGAATCCAAAAAAATGAAATACTTAGGAATCAATCTAACAAAAAAAGTAAAAGATCTATACATTGAGAACTACAGTACTCTGAAAAAGGAGATTGAAGAAGATACCAGAAAATGGAAAGATATCCCTTGCTCATGGATAGGAAGAACCAACATTGGGAAAATGGCCCTACTCCCAAAACTGTTATACAGATTTAATGCAATCCCAATGAAAATACCATTAACATACCTCACAGAACTAGAGAAAACATTCCTAAAATTTATTTGGAACTGGAAGAGACCTAGAATAGCAAAGGCAATTCTGGGCAACAAAGACCAGTCAGGGGGCATCACAATCGCTGACCTGAAATTATACTACAAAGCTACTGTGATAAAATCAGCATGGTATTGGAAAAAAAAAAAAAACAGACCTGAGGATCAGTGGAACAGACTAGAAGATGCAGACACAACTACAAACACAATAAACTACCTTATCTTCAAAAGAGGAGCCAAACATATTCACTGGAAGAAACATGGTCCCTTTAATAAATGGTGCTGTAAATACTGGCTCTCCACATGCCAAAGATTAAAACTAGACCCATGTCTATCACCATGCACCAAACTAAAGTCAAAATGGATCAAAGATCCAAATATTAAAACAGAAACACTAAATCTACTGGAAGAGAAAATAAGTAGTAATCTTGAAGACATAGGTGTAGGCAGAGACTTCATGAACAAAACCCAGACTGCATGGGAAATATAACAAAAATCAATGAATGGGATCTCACCTTATTAAAAAGCTTTCACACAACAAAGGAAATCATCAACAAAGTGAAAAGACAAGCCACAGAGTGGGAAAAATTATAGCCAGTTGTCCCTCAGACAAAGGACTTATATCTAGAACATATAATGAATTGAAAAAGATCAGATCCCCAAAATTCAAAGACTCAGTCCAAAAATGGGCATTTGAGATGAATACACACTTCTCAGATGAAGAAATACAAGCAGCAAATAAATATATGAAAAAAAATGTTCAACATCATTGGTCATTCGGGAGATGCAAATTAAAACAACACTGAGATTTCATCTCACTCTAGAAAGAATGATTATCATCAAGAAAACAACCAATAACAAATGCTTGTAAGGCTGTCGGGAAAAAGGAACCCTTCTCCACTGTTGGCAGGAGGGTAGACTGGTGTAACCACCATGGAAATCAGTGTGGATATTTCTTCAAAAACTAGGATTAGAGCCGGTGAGATAGCTCAGCGGCATAAGTGCCTGCCTGGCAAGCCCGAGGTCCTGAGTTCGACTCCCGGTACCCACATACAAAAAACTGGCCGGTGATATCGCTCAGTGGCATGGGCACCTGCTGGCATGCAAGGTCCTGAGTTCGACCCCCGGTACCCACCAAAAAAAAAACAAAACAAAAACTAGGATTAGAGGTCCCATTTAACCTAGGTATTCCCCTTCTGGGTATCTTCCCAGAAGAATTAGAAACATCATACCACAATGATATATGTGCACCCATGTTTATAGCAGCACAATTTGTAATAGCTAAATCTTGGAAACAACCCAAATGCCTATCAACCGAGGAGTGGATAAAAAAGATGTGGCTTTTTTTTATATAATGGAATACTACTCAGCCATAAGAATGATAAACTTGAGACTTTTATAGGTAAATGGATGCAACTCGAGACCATACTCATAAGTAAAATAAACCAGACCCACATGTGTAAACATCATATTATATCACTAGTGTGAGAATCTGAAAGAGTAAACAAGATCCAAAATTTACAATAGATATTGTGAAAAGGGAAGAAACTGTTCAAAAGAAAAGAAAAACTATGATGGGAGAAAGGGGAAAGGAAGGAAGGGGAAGGGAAAAATATATATAAACACAAGACAGTTAAGATAGTTATACAGCTGGTTTCTCTTGGTTCATTGAGGGGAAAGTTTTGTGCTAGTAATTTTCTGGACAATGTTTCATGCCTGTATCTTGTACTCTGAATAGCTATTGTGAATATAACAATATGCAATGTGTTGATTAATGTTACTGTCCTACTAGCCTATTTTGAAACTCTGTTTTATTGTTATTTCTTTTTTTTTTTTCTGTTTAAAAGAAAAAAAAGAAAAGAAAAAAAAGTAATGGCTGACTTGAAAAGGAAAGAATTTGTGACACATGAAACAATTTGGGCTTTAAGGAGATTATACAAAGTAAAATGAGATAGTCACAAAAAGATAAGTATTGTATGATTTCAATTCCATGAGATACCTAGAATAGCCAAATTCATCTAGAGAAAAAGTAGAATGATGATTGCCAGGGCCCAGGGGTGGAAAGGATTGGGAGTTTTCTAATATGTAGAGTTTCAGTTTTCAAAGATGAAAAGAGTGTAGGAGATTGGATTTTTTTTTTTTTTTGTGGGTACCGGGGGGTCGACCTCAGGACCTCGTGCGCCAACAGGCGCCCGTGCCGCTGAGCGATATCACCGGCCCCTTTTTCGTATGTGGGATCCGGGAGTCGAACTCGGGCCCTCGCGCTTGCAAGGCAGGCGCATACGCTGCTAAGCCATCTCACCGGCCCGGAGATTGGATATTGAAGAATGTGAGTGTACTTAATTCACCTGAAGTGTATACATATAGTTTAAAAGTTAAATTTTACATGTATTTTACCACAATTAAATTTGTTCAATTAAAATTGTTTAATTAAAAAATAATGGTTGAAACCTTCCCAAATTTGTTAAAATGCACAAACCTACATAGTCAAGAAGCTGCGACACGAATGTAATAAATTCAAATATATTCATATCGAAACACATCATAATTAACCTTCTGAAAACTAGACATATTTAAAAATATTTGAAAACAGCCAGAGAAGTATGATACATTACTTATTGTGTAATATCAATATGACTATCAACATGTTTCTTATTGAAAGTATAGAGGCCAGAAGGAAATGGTACAGTTTTCAAGGGCTGAGGGGAAACAACTGTCAGCTGCAGATACTATAACCAGGCAATCCTTTCAGAAATTAAGGGAAAATAAAGGATTTTTCATATGAAGTAACCTAAGTATTTGTTAGTGTATCTCTGTTTGTTGGTTTGTTAGTTGTTCAGTGGTTCCTCTAGGTATTGTGTGTATATAAGTTATCCATCCAGTGGCATCAATATTTTATTAGTCTAGTGGCATCAATATTTTACTAGATTTAATAATTTGTACAAACCTCACTGCACCTTAATTCCTCTTCCTCTCTCCCCATCTGTTTATAATTGTCTGAAATAATTCCTCTATATAGATTATGCACCATGTAAGACAATGTTATAATTTTGATTAATTTGTTAAGCATAATTCATAAAGTAAGAGAGGAAAGAAAATCTATTGTAGTCACCTATATTTTTACTCTTCATTGTGTTTTCTTCCTTCCTAATATCCAACATTACTTCTTCATGTTTTTTATTCTTTCATTTGGTTTTTAGAACTTCCACTAACCATTGTTGTAGCTTATGTCTACTCGTGACAGTTTCATAGTATTCTTTCATCTAAGAATTTCTTAATTTCTCTTTAACTTTTGAATGATATTTTCACTTATTTATAGGATTCAGGGTTTAGTAGTTCTTTTCTTTTGGTACTTGAAAAATGTTGCACCACTTCTTTGTGGCCTGCCTAGTTTCTTATGATAAAGCCACTCCCATTCGAATTGTTCTTTCCCTATAGGTATGGATTCATTTCTATCTAACTGTATTTTTTCTGTGTCTTTTGTTTTCAGAAATTTAATTACAATGCTGAACCCATCAATTGAGCTTTTTATTTTTCTACTTATAATATTCTAATTCCATTTGATTGTTTTTTATAACTTAAATTTCTTTGGTGAGACCTTATATTTCTGCGTGAGGCTGTTTCTCCATTTGTTTCTAGAGTGTTCAAACTTATTAAAGCATTCTTATGATAGCTACTTTAAAATATTTGTTGTATATGTAATACTGTCATCCCACTATTAGCTTTTATGGATTATCTTTTTTTTTCCATTCAGTTTAACATATTTGTTCTTGGTGTAATGAGTGGATTTTTTTCCTTGAAAGTCAACATTTATATATTTTTAAGGTTCTACTCAAACCTTTTTGGTTTCACTGGCTTTGGGGCATACTGTTTCAGTGGGAAAAGAGAGGATTACCACACGATTACTACCAGGTAGAGGTAGAAGTTCACATACCCTGTTTGGTCTTCTTTGACACCTGGCAGAGAGAGGTCTTCTCATTACTGTTGGATAGGGGTTGAAATTCCAGCTATTTCTAACTACCAGTAAGTAGACTGGCTGGTGGGGAAGGGGATGGAAGTCTTAGCTCTCTAGTTGGCCTTGTCTGACACCATATCACAAAAGGATCAGAATACCTTGTTACAGCCTCATGAAGATGGAATTATAGAGTCCCCACTTGGCCTTTGTTTCTACAGGTAGAGGTAGGGACATAAGTTGTTTCCGTAGAGTGGTTAGAATAGAAAGACTTTTACTAAAAGTTTTCTTTCATGTCAGGACACTGGTCTTTTAGCTCAAGAGAGCAGGTGTTTGTTAGTGCTTTTTTATTGTCTTTTTCTGTTCTTGTTGGTGTTTTTGGCTTGCTGGCTTTTTTTATTCCAATTCTGTAATATATTAGACTCTATGGATTGAATATTCCTTCCAAAACTCATATTGAAATTTAATGGCCATTGTGATGGTATTAAGAGGTAGAATCTTTAAGAGGTGATTGATTAGGTCATGTGGGTACCACTCTCAGGAATGGATTATTGAAGAAGTGGATTACCTATCATGAGAGGAGTCTAATTGTAAAGGGGAGGGGTTAGGCCCCCTTGTCTCTGTCTCACACACTCACTTCCTTCCATATTCCACCGAGGATGATGCAGCACAAGTGCCCTCACCAGATGCCGGCACTTTGATGTTGAACTTCCCAGACCCCAGGATGATATGCCGAACAAACTTCTGTTGTTTGTAGATTATTTAGTCCCCACTATTCTGCTAGAGTAACACAAACTGGACTAAAACATGAGAAAAAAAGAAACCTGGACAACTTATCACCTTGTACTTCCTCAAATCACAATGGTCAGTCTGTTTTTTCTCTGTTCAGATTTTTCAGTAAACTGCCAGTCAGTTCTCAAGTCTGCTGTTTCTAATTTCAGTCACCTCCACTGTACATTTGGGCCCATTCGGAGTTTTTAATTTTGGTTAAAGTATAGAAATTTCCATTTCACTATTTTTGTAGCATATTTCTTTGTTTTCTATAATAAACAATACCATAGTAAATATTCCCGTAAATGACCCTTTGTGTAGTTGTGTGAGAGTTTATCTGAGTCTTTATGCAGCATAGAATTGCTAGGTCATTGGTTACATAGAACATGGACTTTATCAGATATTTCCATAGTACTCCTGAAAATTTCACCAACGATGTATGGTTTGTTTGGCCACATGTTCTACAAAAATTGTAGTGATACACTCAACTTCAGTTAGCTTTTCCCTTGTAAGTTAGCATTTGTATCTTGTGTTAAAAAATCTTGCCCTTACACTAAGGTCATAAGGAAAGCTTCTAAAACTATTAAAATATTTTCCTCCAGTTTAATTCTTTCCTCTGTATTTTTAATTTATTTTTGTGTATGTCTGATAAAGGAATAATACTTTTTCCAATATTTGTAGGCAATTGTCCAAACACCATTCATTACAGTCCTTCCTTTCCCCATTTATTTATATTCCCACTTCAATTATATTTCATATTCTCATATATCTCTAGGTTGACTCTGAAGTTTAAGAATAACCTCCTAAAATAACTGTAAATAAAATATTGAGTTTAAAGTTAAACTTTTCTTACAGGTCCCACAAACAAAACCAGTTAAACCAACTCGTGAGGCCAGATATAGAAATTAGCATTGATTAAGTACTTAATGACACTGATTAAATCCCTATGATATATCAGTTTATTTCTTACAGGTTTGAGAAAGAGAAAGTGTTACTCTCATATTACAACTAATAGTAAAATTTACAAAGTTTAAGTTACCTAAGGCCACACAATAGGATTGACAGAACTCAAGCCTAAGTCGGCCTGATTCTTAATAGCTTGATTTTGCCATTTTACTACACTGTTCCAAGAAAAACTGACATCCTTGAACTGAAGATGCTATGACTTGCCTACTGTGAGTAGAATCTGTGTGGTAAGTAGTACAATGCCTTGAAGGACCAAGTTAACAGAATTACTGCTTTGCGTGTTCAGAACCGTGACCGGTGCAAAACATCAGCCTAAGATGAGCTTCTGCTTCCTCTCCTATCCCCTTCCTGTTTATTTATAACTATTCCATACTCGCTTAGTGTGGAGTATGTAATTTAGTTCTCAAAAAGCCTGAGTGTTGGTATCATGGAAGAGAAAAAGTAAATAAGGGGTGGTTTAAGGAAAAGCTACATGTTACTAATTCTTGTTAGCACTATTGCACAGAAATGGACTTCATACATTAAATGCACCAAATGTAATGCTGATATAACATGAGCCTTTGCATGATTTTACCATATTGCCCCAACTGGACATTGATTTCTTGTTGAACTATCATTTTTCCCTGTTTGAACCCAACATTCATTGATTCCCCAAAACTGTTATGAAGAGTATAAATAAGTAGCCAAAAACTAGAGATTTGGCATCAGATAACCCAAGTTTGAGCCTTAACTTTGCCTGAGGGATCTGGGATGATTGAGTTTCCTTTTTTTTTTTTTTTTTTTTTCTTTTTTTTCCCTTCTTTGCTGTAGAATGGACATTAATACAGAGTTAGTGTGAGGATTAAATAAAATAATAATTTCAAATTCACTATGTAAAACGTCGTGTAAAGGTATGTGGCCCTGTTCTTATTTATCCACTGTTCTCTATAATCTTTTATGTTCTTGTCATATCTCTGGCACTATGCCTTCAGTTTCAAATTTAAAGAATCACCTAGGACACGATTTGTAAATACAGATTCCCTGACTGTACCCTTTGATTTTATTTAGTACTTTAGGATTTGTATTTAGTATTTTATTGAGTTGAGGCCCACAAATCTGTATTTAAAAAATTCTCTCTAGATAATTCTTTAAACATAGTCAAATATAGGACACACTTTGTCTGAAACACTAAGTTACATATATATAAAGAAAAATTTATGGATCCTGAGTGCAATCTGGGGTCAAAGTAAGTTAGAATAAAGAGATTGTAAAGCAGCCTTCCATAATGTTCCAAATTCCTACCCTTCCTAGGTCAAAGGGGATTGACCACGTGATGTCTTTCTCCTTTCACTTCTGTAATTACAGCTATCATGAGTCCTTAGAAGCTGGTAAAATAAATCAGCAATTATTGCCCTTTAAAATGCTAGTGATTTTAAGGGTTTTCTTTGAAAAGATTTAGTCAATAGGAGTGGAAGATTATGAATAACACCAAAATCTTTAGCTGTCTATTGAAACTTCTTTACGGTATCTAGTAAAATGGGAACAGATGCAACTAGATGAAAGTTGATTAGTAGGTAAGAGATTTATGAACTTGCTCATTTTAAAAATTAAGGTTATAAACAACATATGTCAGAAACCCCATAAAGCTGCTCTGGAAAACATCTTCCTGGAAAGCTAAAATCCCTGCTAGTGTTTTGAATTTGCTTTTCAGAACTGAAAGATGACATTGTGTACATCTGTAGCACTGTTTGAAACAATGATTCCTTGAAACAGAGCTTACTGTATGTGGGTGTGCATTCAGTAGCTACCCCAAAGTCTCAAACACCCAGTCTCTTCCCAAAATGTAATCTATCCAATCCCTTAAGAGAAGACAGCTTCTCTGTTTAGAAATATAGGTGGTATTGCTAGGAGTTACAGTTTTCTCAGTTTTTTTGTACATACCTCATGATTTTGAGGCTAAAGGAAATCATTTTAGAGTGATATCACTGAGTTCTTGGTTTATCGTTAAACCAACAGACTTAGACTCTCATTTGGCTTTTTTTGTTTTTATTGTCACATATGCAAGTCACCTGTTGAATCTCTCTGGTCCACTGTTCCCTCTAATTAAGTCATGTTCTGTGCTCAGGGTAGTAATATCCTCAGAAGCAGATGTCTCCCATAAAGCATGACCTCATTCTTTGGAATGAGAAGAGCCCACAGTAGACTGTTGGGGTAATATGGGGGGATAGGCTATGTTTAAAATAGTTTTTAAAAATAATTTGTTCAACTTTTTATAAATTTCTATATAAAGGCAAATCTATTTTGTTGCTGCTTTTTGTTAATGTCACTCCTCACTTTAAGAAGAGGCAACCACTGAACCAGAAAGAACACAGTTATAGAGAACAGACACTTCCATCCAGTTATTTGTATTGATGGGTATTGGTGGGATTTTCCAGATGCTGAATCTAAGCACTCTATCAAACCCCATTGAATTAGAGCCTAGATATCAGTAAGCCTTTTTATAATAGACTTGGACCTTAGCAAAAAGAAATCAAAGTGCCCAAAGACAGTTACTGACCCAGATGCTCCCAGCAAATGAAGCAAGTGGACCATTGTTAGGGAAGAAAAGGGTAGAGGAAAATAGTGGACCAAATAGAAGGATGTAGTTTGAAGCCAATCCAAACTTGCTCAGGAGGGTGAACATTCCTGACTATTCCTTTTCCCTTCCAAAGTTAGATGTCATGCAGTTCCTGTATTCTAACTTACCAAATTACTGAGAAAAAGTGAGATGCATGACATCTGGAATCCTCTGCCACCTATAACTAGGCCTTTCAGTTACAGGCCACATATTCTAATGTGCTCCTCACTTCTGTTGCTTTCTGTGTAGAAGGTAAGCATGGTAAGGAAAAAAGGTACAAAGAACAAATTTCCTAAAGAGAGAAGATGCAAAGACCTTTCAAGAAACAGGATTGTAAGAAAATAAGGTACTTAACCATCTGACCTCGCTTCCTGCAATTCATAAATTTACTCGCTACATTCCCATAATAGGTTTGTTTCAGTTAAAGCTGTGCATTAAACGTGAATTCGTGCCAGTAATTCCGTAAATATTGATGGTGATAAATACTGAAATTAAGTTTCCTTTTCCAATTCCTATATTAGTCACATTGGCGTGCAACCAGTCTCCCGCTGAAGAACTCTTTAAGCTTCATTCTTGCCATGAAGCCTTTATAAAGCAAACCTCTAAGACTGTTTCCCATGTCTTTGAGCCTACCTATTCTATCCCCTCTTTCAAGACCTTCATGTTTTATCCCTTTCTCTTCTGATGTCTTTGGTGGTAATGCCATTGGTGCCTGAAATGAAAGTACATGGAAAATAGGAAGAGACCGTAGATTTTTTCAGTTCATGTGGCTGAGAGAACTGTTTAAAAGCAGTGAAGTTAAAAAAAAAAATCACAACTGATACCACTGAAACCCACAGGACTACTAGAAATTATTTTAAAAGTTTGTACTCCAATAATTTGGAGAATTTCAAAGAAATGAATAAATTCCTACACATATATCACCTACCGAATTGAACCAAGAAGATATAAAAAATTTAAACAGATCAATAACAAGCAATGAGATCGATGCAGTAATAAAATGTCTCCCAACTAAGAAAAGCCCACCAGGATCCAGTAGATTTAGTGCTGAGTTTTACCAAACTTTTAGAGAAGAACAAACACAACACTCTTAAAACTTTGCATGAAATAGAAAATGAAGGAAAGCTTACAAACTCATTTTATGAAACCAGAATTACCCTGATACCTAACTGGATAAGAATTAAACAAAAAAGAAAACTACAGGCCAATATGCTTGATGAATACAGATGCAAAAATCCTCAATGAGATTTTTGGGAACAGAATTCAGCAACTCATTAAAAGAGTCATACATGACCAAGTCAATTTCATCCTAGGAAAGCAAGAATGGATTAAGGTATGCAAATCAATAGATGTAATACAACATCTAAATAGAATCAAGGATGAAAATCACATTATAATAGATGCAGAAAATGCCTTCAACAAAATCCATTATCCTTTCATGATAAAAACCCTGACTGATGAAAATAGATATAGGATATCTATTTACCTAAAGTGCTAAAGAGCCACATACAGTCATACCTTGGTATTCAACTACTTTGAAACTTGTCAAATTTTGTACTTAATGAATTTTGATGTTAAAATTTTGACCCAGTACTTGTCATTTCTTTGGTACTTGATGTGCACACTAGAACTTGGCAATGTTGATTGCTTCATGACTTGCAATCCTTTCTAGCCAAAATACTTTGTTCTATTCTGGTCATCATACCTCCAGGAACCACTTAACAAGTACCAAGATACCACTGACTGACAACCCAGAGCCAACATTATACTGAATGGGGAAAAACTAAAAGTATTTTCTCTAAATCAGGAATAAGGCAAGGTATCCAATCTCACCCCTTGTATTCATTATAGTAGTCAAATCTTTAGCCAGAGCAATCAGGCAAGAGAGAGAAATAAAAGGGTTATGAACAGAAAAGGAAGAAGTCAAATTTTCTCTATTTGCAGATGATATAATGTTTTACATAGACGATTCAAACATCTTCACCAGAAGACTTTTAGATCTGATGAACACATTCAGCAAAGTGGCAGGATTCAAAATCAACACACAAAAGCCAATAGTGTTCTTTTATACCAAAAAGGAACCCTCCCCCTGAAAGAAATCTGGAAAACAACTTCACCCACAATAACTTCTGTTATAGCTTGTATCTAGATCAGTGGTGGCAAACCTAAGGCGCACATGCCATAGCCAGCTCTTTATCATTGAAAGCTGTTGTTCACCATCACTGATCTAGATGTTCCCCCAAATCTTCATGTGCTCGTAGGTGGTGCCTTTCAGAGATGGCTGGATCTAGGGTGTGTGAATATGGATTAAGAAAACTAAATTGGTTCAGCATAGTTCTGGGTGGGAATAATGGAAGCACCACGCTGGGTTTGGTGGCACCAATCAATAGGCTTATAGCCTGAATGGAATATAAAGGGACAGAATTTTGCTTGCTGCTTCCTGCTTCCTGCCTGCCATGCCATGAACTGTTTCTCTTCTGCCATGCCAGCCTACCTTGGAGCCAGTAAACTGTGGACTGAAACCTCTACAAAGTATGAGCTGAAATAAACCTTTCCTCCTTTAACTTGTGGGTGTTGGGTATTTTGTACCAGCAATGAGAAAAGTAACCAAGACAGCTTCAAAAAAAAAAAGTACCTATGAATCAACCTAACCAAGGAGATGAAAAACTCTATAATTCAAATTATAGAACTCTAAAGAAAGTCATTGAAGAGAACATTAGAAAATGGAAAGATATCCTTTGTTGCTGCATCAGAAGAACTAATATGAAATGGCAATATTATTAAAAGCAATCTATAGGGCTGGTGAGATAGCTCAGAGGCATAAGCGCCTGCCTGGCAAGCACAAGGTCCTGAGTTCAACTCCCGGAACCCACATAAAGGAAAAAAAAAGAGTGGGAGCTGGTGATATCCTTCAGTGGCACAAGCACTTTCTGGCAAGTGCGAGGTCCTGAGGTCAACTCCCGGTACCCACATAAAAGCAATCTATAGATTTAATGCAACCCCAATTAAAATATCAGCAACATTCTTCATAGAACTAGAAGAAACCATCCAAAAATTCATATGGAGTCAGAAAAGATCCAGAATAACAAAAGGAATCCTGAGCAAAAAGAGCCAAGCTGGAGCCATCACAATATCAGATTTCAAGTTATGCCACAAAGTTATAGTAACAAAAACAATATGGTATTGGCGCAAAAACAGACATGTAGACAAATGGAATAGTGTAGAAGACAGGAAGAAACCCACACAACTACAACCATGTGATTCTGGATTAAGGAGCCAAAAATATATATTGGAGAAAAGACATCCTCTTTAATAAATCATGCTGGGAAAATTGATATTCACTTAAAGATTGAAATTAGATGCCTGTCTTTCATCCTGTACTAAAATCAAATCAAAATGGATAAAAGACCTAGTCATAAAAATAGAAACTGAAACTACTAGAAGACAACATAAGGGAAACACTTGAAGCCATAACCACAGTTAAAAGACTTCCTGAATAGAACTCAAATAACACAGGAAATAATATAAGAAATGAACAAATGGGATTACATCAAATTAAAAACCTTCTTCAGAGCAAAGGAGATGGTGAACAGAGCATAGAGACAACCTGTAGAATGGGAGAAGGTTTTAACTGTCTTCTGCTTTTTGACTAATGTCTAGAATATATAAAGAACATAAAAAATTGAATCCCCATAAAACAAATGACCCAATTGGATAGGAGCAATTGAAATGAACATATATTTCTCAAAGGAAGAAGTACAAATGGCCAAGAAGTATATGAAAAAAAGAAGTTTGAACATTAGGGAAATACAAATCAAAACTATTTAGAGATTCCATCTCAATCTAGTCATCAAGAACACACACACACACAAATGAATGCTGGTGAGGATGTCAGAAAAAAGGAATCTGCCTACACTGTTGGGAATATAAACCAATGCAGATGCTATAGAAATCAGTATGGGGATTCCTCAAAAAATTTAAAAATATAATACCACTTGACCCTGCTATATCTGTCCTTGGAATATTCTGAAACAAATTTAAAAAGTCATAGTATATTTAAATTTGCACACCCATTTTTATTGCAGCATGATTCACAATACCTAAGATCTGGAAATAGCCTAGATCAACATCAACATATGAATGGATACAAGAAAACATGATATGTGCTGTATTCAACCATAAAGATTAATGAAATCCTGTCATTTGCAGGAAAATGGATGGAACGTGAGAGTGTCATGCTAAGAGAAATAAGTCAAGCTCAGAAAGTTAAGTATCATGTTTTCTCTTATGAGAAACCTAAAAAATAAATAAACACATGAATAAAATAAAGGAAAAATGTTGGAAAGTAGAAGGTAGACTCTTAGAGGTGGGGAAAAGGGATGGGGAGGGGAGGAAAGGGAGAGATGAGTAAAGGGAGTGAAAATGCTGAAGATTTGTTATATGTATCTACCAAGGCCCCAAAGCAAACATCTCTACACTGTATTACAAATGTGCACAAAAAAGTTATGTATTAAATGTCACTTAAGAAAGTGTTACCAACTAGAAATAACAACATTGTTTTATTTTTAACAGTATTATTTCCAAAAAAATGCTTTGAATATTTTTTTTTCTACCAGGGACATAAAGCATCCAATGACATCCTAAGAGAAATCCCAGTTCAAGATACAGAACAACTAGTTCCCAAGTTCTATAAACTGTTGCAAAGCATAGAAAAAAAAATGCTTCCCAGTTCATTTCATGAAATTGATACACCCTTAATAAACTCTTCCAAGAACAACTCGAAAGACAAGCCATGTGGGAAAAAGGAACACAGGGGAACCCTGTGCCCCACCACCCCTGCCACCACTGCTAGTGCCAAACCCACAGTGACCATTAGGGAAGCAAGGAGCACAGAGGAACCATGTGCTTTACCCTTACCAATGTTGCCACTGACCATTCTGCCCCAAGCAATATGTGCAGGAGGTAGGAACACATACTAGCTGTGCCCCTCTGCCACCATTACCAATGCAGGCCCCATGAGTCCTGCACAGGATGCAGGAACAAAGAGGCCTTGCATGCCTTGTACCTACTGCTGTTGCCATCTGCCCAGGCCTTTCTCAATTCATGCAGGAGGCAAGAGCAGAAGGGCTAAACTACCAAATCCTCACCAGCTCTGCTCCTGAGTTCCCCATAGCACACTGTGGCAGAAGCGACAACCATAAGACCGACCTGATTGATGATGAGAACAACACCCAGGAGGAGATTTTCACTCCAGGACTGAGGTGTTACCCTTTCACAGAAACCTGGTGAGAGACAGCCATGGGAAGTAGGCTTGGAGAGGAGGAGAGCTAAAAACATATGTCCTGGGATTACCTGGGAGACTCAGGCTTGGGCCAGCAAGATCATGGAACCTGTATACTCTGGTGGGAGGCCAGGTTTGGTGGGTATAATCCTCAGAGGGGCTACACCTGTAGGAGATATCATTTAGTCCAGTGGTAGACTCGAGCTCTTGCACCGCTAGTTACATCTAGCAGAAATTAGCGGTCTGAATTACAATAGGTTAATATCTGCATGGCCTATGTGTCTTCACTAAAATCATAGACCTCTTTGCTCTGATTAAGGGCCGTTCATGAATATTTCTTAGGGTTTGTTATTATCCAATTGATATTTAACACCATTGTTGTTGCCAACTTTACTACTATAGCCAAGGTGATATAGTTGATGCTGTCAATTGGTTTTCTCTGTATGCCAATATCTGGATTGCCTCTGAGTCATAAACAATACTTTGGCTCACTCATGAAGAACTGGGCAATGCACTAAGGAAGCCAGAAACCCCAGCAAACAAACAAACAAACCAACCACACACATAGAAACATGAAAAGACAAGGTAAAATAGTGCCTCAAAAAATGCTCAACTCCTCCAAAACTTGTTCAGTGGGCATCAGCGGAGTGTAAATCATACACCACAAAGCAGAAAGGCCTGAAAGTATATCAGTGAAGTAAAACAGTTCAGTAAGGTGCTTAGTGAATTTAAAGAGGATATGACTAATCAGGCAATAGCCCTAATGAAACAAACGATCTGTGAATCTAGAGAAGACACTAACAAAAATCTAGTGGAGCTTGAGAAAGAGATGCAAAACATGAATCCCCAAAATAGAAAAGAATGGGAGTCCATTTAAAAAGGTCCAAAGAGAAATTGAGGAGATTAAAATATGATTGAAACTATGGGCAGCAGAAGTGACAAATGTGAAGACAGAGTGTCAGACCTAGAGGATAGGGCTGTGGTCTATGATCAATTAATGACAGAGGCCTTAAGAACAACAAGAGAACATGAATAATGGATCCAGCAGGTGCTAGATGACTTGAAGAAGACTAATGTAAGAGTATTTCAAATTAATAAAAAAAATTAGAATATAGTATAAAGGACATAAAATCTGTTTATAGAAACAATACTTGAAAACTTTCCAGACATGGAAAAAAAATTAACATACAGATAACTGAGGCACACAGAACCCCAAATGGCCGTGATCAGAAAAAAAAAAAATCATTCCATGCCACATGGTAATTAAAATACCAGAAATCTAACACAAGAAAGGAACCTCAAAGGCTGCTAGAGAAATGCAACAAATCACCTGTAAAGGAAAACCCATCAGAATTACAACAAACTTCTCAACACAAACCTTAAAGGTAAGAACAGCTTGGAGTGAAGTGCTTCAAACTCTAAAGGAAAATAACTTCCAACTCAGACTGTTATATCCTGCAAAATTATCGTTCAAATGTGATGTAGAAATAAAATATATCCATGATAAAGGGACCCTAAAGAAATTCATGACCACCAAACCAACACTCCAAAAAATTCTCAAGGATATCCTAAAGGAGACAATGAAGCTAACAATGCCAAAAGATCCAATACAATGAATACATCAGGTTGGGCTAGCAATTAAATAGAAGGGAAACAAACCAAAACAGGAACAGTAAAATAATACAAAGACAAGAATAAGTCTATATGTATCAGTTGTAAATCTCTATGTAAATGGACTCAGTTTGCCAGACAAAGAAACATATTAGCAGAATGGATCAAGAAACAAAATCCCACAGTTTTCTGTACACAAAAAACACATTTAACACAAAAAGAAATTAATATACTAAAAATTAAAGAATGGAAAACAATATTGCATTCAACAGGAACTTGAAAAATAGTAGGAGTAGCTATTGTAATTTCAGGTAAAGTGGACTTCAAAGCTTCTAAAAAGAAGCAGAGAAGGACATTTCATATTTGTGAATGGAACCATTAAAAGGAAGAGATAGCAATTATAAACATATATGCACCAAACTTCAGTGAACCCAACTTCACAAAACAAACTCTAAATGACATAAAAAATCAGATAAACAGCAATACAATTATAGTGGGTTATCTCAATACATCCCTAACACAAATAGATCAACTAAACAAAAAACTCAACAAAAAATATCAAGAGTTGAACAAAGCCTTCAAATGTGTGTTCACATTTGTATATCTGTATCTATAGATATATAGATATATCTGCACAGTGTTTCACCCAACAACAGAATACACATTCTTTTCAGCAGCACTTAGTACTTTCTTCAAAACAGACCACATTCTGGCTAATAAAGCATGTCTAAGTAAATGCAGAATTGAAATGTTACCATGCATATTATTAGATTAAAGTGCAATGATACTAGAAATTAATAGCAAAACAAACCAAAGGAACTAAGCAAAAGTATGGAAATTAACACACTCTTGAATAATCAATGGGTCACTGATGAAATTAAGGAAGAAATATAATAGTTCCTAGAAATAAATGATAATGTTAGTACAACATACCAGAACTTATGGGACCCAGTGAAAGCCGTCCTACAGAGGAAGTTTATAGCTTTGAATGCCCACATCAAAAAAATAGGAAAAGCCCAAATAGCGATATATTTCAAGGTCCTACAAAAACAGGAACAATTCTAATCTAGAGCTTGCACAAGGAATAAGCAGAAATCGTGAAATGCAGACAAAAAAAAGCAATACAAAGAATCAATGAATTGAAGAGCTGGTTCCTTGAAAAAATGAACAATATAGAGAAATCCTTAATGAATCTTACCAAAGAAGGAAAGAAAAGATCCAGATCAATACAATTAGAAATGATAAAGCTGAAATGATGACACTGCCAAAATTGTGGAAAATTATTGGCAACTATTTCACAAACATGAATGCCAAAGAATTGCAGAACTCAGAAAAAATGGAGAGATTCCTACATACATATGAAATACCAAATCTGAAGCAGGACGACTTAAAAATCTTGAAAAATCCAATAACAGACAATGAAATTGAAGCAGTAATAAAAACACTCCCCAGGTCCTGATGAGTTCACAGCTGAATTCTACAAGGACTTCAGGGAAGATGCTATGCCAATCCTCCTCAAATTATTAAATGAAATTTATAGTGAAGGAGTAAGTCCAAAATCATTCTCAGAAGCTAACTTTATCCTGATTCCTAAATAAGACTAGGATCAAATCAAAAAATACAACTACAGGCCAATCTCTGTAATGAACATAGATGCAAATATTCTTAACAAGATACCGGGAGGCAGAATTCAAGAAATTATCAAAAGGATTATACACCTCGTACAAGTAGACTTCATTCCAGGGATACAAGGATGCTTCATCATACACAAATCAATAAAAATGTAAGCCATCAAACAAACAGAAGAAAGTACAAAAATCACACAATCATCAAAATGATACAGAAAAGCTTTCAAAAAAATTCAACATCCATTTGTGATTAAAAAAAAAATAGGTATAGGAGGACCTTATCTCAGAATGTAAAAGCCATTTATGACCAATGTACTGGCAACATCATATTAAATGTGGAATAACTGAAAACTTTCCTTCTAAAATCAGGAAGAAGACAGTGATGTCTGTTATGTGTCTAGATGCCCCCCAAAGCCTCATGCAGTCATAAGTGGGGATTTTCAGAGGTCACTGGATTAAGGGCATGATGCTGGGATTAATGGTATGATACTGGGAATAAGAGTGTAAGATTATTAAATTAGTCCACTATTTGGATTAGCATAGTTCTGGGTGTTGTTAATGAGAAGTCCCACCCTGGGTGTGGGTGGCATAACCAAAAGGCAAATAGCCTGGAAAGGATAAAAAGGAGAGGCAAGCTGCTGCTGGTGCTGGTGCTGGTGCTGGTGCTGCTGCTGCTGTTTTTGTGTCTCTTGCCTTTCTGTCATATCTCTTCTTTAATGTCCCTCTGCCATGCCACCCTGCCTTGGAGCCAGCGAACTATAGAGTGAAACCTCTACAAACTGTGAACTGAAATAAGCCTTTCCTCCTTTAACTTTGAGGGTTGGGTATTTTGTCTCAGCAATGAGAAAAGTAACTAAGACTGATTTTGGTACCAGGAGTGGGGCCATTGATGTGCTACTACAAGGCCATGTAGTTCAAGAGCTTTGGAGCTGGCTTGTGGAAAGCATTTGGAAAGGTTGGGAAATGCCAGCTGAAGAAGCAACCTGGGAATGCTTTAAGCAGTACTTGATGGGAGATTCTGGTCACAGTTCAGAAAACCAAAATGCTGATAGAAATGTAGCTGGTAAAGACCAGGCTCAAGAAGTTTCCATTAGGAACAAGAACAGAACTGGCTATTAGACTCCAAACCATGTGCATTTTCTTTGGCTGAAAATTTGTCTGCATTTTACTCATGTCCAGAGACTTCATTTGAGACAGAGATTAAAGGAAGCAGACTAATTAACCTTGAGGAAGAAATTTCAGGGCAGTCTAATGTTGAGGTAGTGGCATGGCTACAGTTTGGGGCTTTTAGCCAGATCTATGTTGAGAATCAAGAACAAAGACCCCAGCAGAATGAATTAAAACATTTTGATTTTGACCAGAAAGGAAGCTCCAGTAAAGCTCCAGAGTGCAAAGATGGAGCAGAGGAGAACTTTGTTGCTGAGAAGGAACAGGACAACAGAAAACATGGCCTGAGGATATCACAAGAACAAGCAGGACCCATGATTCACAGCCTTAAAATTGCAAAAGTGAAAGATTTTGCTTTGAGAAGAGAGCCTCAGGGCATCACGTTCCAGAATTGCAGTGGCCTACAGGATTTGTTCCCCCACGTTGGGTTCATAGTGCTCAACAATCCAGGCATTTCACCCCTACAGTCAAGAAAGAAGTAAGTCTAGCTCTTGCTCCAGCTGGCAGAATACCCTGGTATCATCCAGCTGGTGATGATTTTAGGTGCATGCAGAATGCAAGAGTTGTGGTGTCGGGAAGGCTTCCATCCAGATTTCAGAAGAAGGCCTGGGAGAACAGGCAGTGTGCTCTTGAGAGGGCAGTTTGTGAGCTACAAAAAGTGAGCAAACTCAGCCCAAGGGAGAAGCCATGGGAGCTACAACCATTGGCAGTGCTATAGGAGTGGAGCCGCCTAAGCTTTTTGGATTTCACATCCTGCCACAGATTACCCCAGATGCTGGACATGAAACTACAGGACTTAATGTTTGCCCTGCTGGATTTTGGACTTGCTTTGATCCTGTTCCTTTGTATTCTCCTATTTGTACCTTTTGAAATGGGACTGTTTATCTTGTTCCTTTGTATGTTGGAAGTGTTTAACTTTCTTTTCATTGGTAGAAGGACTTGCCTTAAATCTCAGAGGGACTTTAGACTTGGACTTTTCAGCAGTGCTGAAACTGGTTGGACTTTGGCAACTCTTAGGGATGGACTAAATGCCTTTTGCATAAAGAGATGTGCATGAGTCTTTTGGGGGCCAGGGGCAGAATGTTATGGCTTATATCTAGCTGCCCCCCAAAACCTAATGTGATCATAGATGGGGCTTTTCTGAGGTGGCTGGATCTAGGATGTGTGAAGATGGGATTAGAGGTATGATACTGGGATTAAGGGTGTATGATTACTACATTAATCCACTGATTGATTTAGCATAGTTCTAGATGTGCATAATGGTAAGGCCCACCCTGCTTGTGGGTGGCACCAACCAAATGGTGGGTAGCCTGTAAGGGATGAAAGGGAGAGGCAATCTCTTGCTGCTGCTTTTGATTGCTGCTTTGCTGTCTCTTACCTCCTTGCCATGGACTGTTTCTCCTCTGTGATGCCCCTTTGACATGCCACCCTGCCTTGAAGCCAGCCAACTATGGACTTAATCCTCTACAAACTGTGAACTGAAATAAACCTTTCCTCCTTTAACTTTGGGTATTGGGCATTCTGTCTCAGCCACAATAAAGTTAAGTAAGATAATGTCCTTTATCACTACTCCAGTTGGACAAAGTCCTCAAAACATTAACCAGAGTGATCGGGCAAGAAAAAGATATGAAAGGCATTTGTATAGGAAAGGATCAAGTCAGAGTATCATTATTTGCAGATGACATGATTTTTACTTGCAAGACCCCAAAACTCCACCAAAAGACTCTTAGAATTAATAAATTCACCATTGTAGCAGGATACATACACAGAAGTCAATAGCATTCCTCTACACTAATAATGCACTCACTGAAAAAACCATTAGCAAAACAATACAATTCACAATAGTATCAAAAAGATTAAATACTTAGGAATTAACTTATCCAAGGAAGTGAAGTACCTCTTCAATGAAAATTACATCACTCTGGAAAAAGAAATTGAGGAGGACATCAAGAAATGGAAAGATATCCCTTATTCTTGGATAGGCAGAACCTATATATTCAAAATGGCTGTACTTCCAAAACTTATATACAGATTAAATGCAAGGCCACTCAAAATGCCAAAGGCATTTCTCACAGATCTAGAGAAAACAGCCCTAAAATTCATACAGAACAAAAGAGAACCAGAATAGCAAAAGCAATCCTGGGTAACAAAAGTAAAGGAGGTGCCATCACAATCCTAGAGTTGAAGTTATTCTATTAAGCTACAATGATGAAAACAGCATTATACTAGCATAAAAACAAATGTGGATCAATGGAACAGAATAGAAGAATGAGAAACAATCCCAGGCACATACAGCTATTTGATCTTTGACAAAGGGACCAAAAACATAAATTGGAGGAAAAATATCCTCTTTAATAAATGATGCTGGCAAAATTGGTTATCCACATGCAGAAATTCACTCTGGACCCATATATTTCACCATGTACTAAGCTACACCAAATGGATCAAATATCTAAATGTTAGAAACACTTAACCTGTTAGGAGATAAAATATGTACAACTCTTGAAGATATAGGTGTAGGGAAGGACATTTTGGATAGAACCCCAATGGCACAAGAAATAACACAAAGAATCAACAAATGGGATCATAGCAAATTATAGTTTCTACATGGCAAAGAAAACAACTAATTGAGTGAAGAGAAAACCTGAAGAATAGGAAAAAAATTGCCAGTTATTTTTCAGACAAGGGACTAAGATCTAGACTATATAAAGAATAGAAAAAAATTAGACCCCCCCCCAAAAAATAAAAGAAACAATCAAAAAATGGCAACTGAAATGAATAAACAATACTCAGAAGAAATGACCAATAAAAACATGAACAAATGTTCAATATCACTGACCATTAAAGAAATGCAAATTGCAACTACTTTGAGAGCTGGTGATATAGTTCAGTGGCACAAGCGCCTGCCTGGCAAGCGCGAAGTCCTGAGTTCGACTCCTGGTACCTGTGTAAAAAAAAAAAAAAACTACTTTGAGATACCATCTTACCCCCGAAAATGACCATCATCAAAAAATCTAATAAAAAATGTTGGTGAGCATGTGGGGGAAAAGGAACTCTTCTACATTTTTGGTGGGAACGTGAACTAGTAAAACCACTATGGAAATCAGTATGGAGATTCTTCAAAACATTAAAAATAGAAATTCTATTTGACCCAGCTATGCTTCTTCTAGTTTTCTTTCCAAAAGAGTTAATATCATCATAAATGAAGGATACATGCATACCCATGTTTATAGAAGCACAGTTTATAACAGCTAGATCTTGGAAATAGCACCTATGTCTATCAACAGATGAATGGATGTGGAAAATGTGGTATTTATACACAGTGGAGTAGTCTACCAGAAGAAAGATAAACTTGAGGAATTTGTAAGTAAATGGATCCAACTTGATAACATAATGTTGAGTGAAATAGGTCAGACACAAATGCTTAAATATCACATGGTTTCTCTTATGTGAGAAGAAAATATATATGCAAATGAGTAGCAAAATGGAAAATAGATATGTGAGGAGTGATTCAGCTGGTTTCCCCAAATTATTTATTTTGGTGTTTTGAAAAGACTTTGAGCCAGGCATGGTGGCATACATCTGTAATCCCAGCACTCAGAAGGCTAAGGCAGGAAGCTTGCCATGAGTTCCTGGCCAGCCTGGGCTTCATAGTGAGTTCAAGGTCAGCTTGAACTACATAGTGAGACACTGACTCAAAAAACAAAACAAAAGAAAATTTAATACGTCTTAGTTACTTTTCTCATTGCTGAAACAAAACACCCAGCACCACAAGTTAAAGGAGTAAAGGTTTATTTAAGCTCACAGTTTATAGAGGTTTTAGTTCATAATTGATTCTAAGACAGGGTGGCATAGCAGAGGGGCATGGCAGAGGTGAAACAGTTCATGGTGGGCAGAAGGCAGCAAAGCAGTGAACTAGTGGAGAAGTAGCAGCAGGCCTATCTTCTTTCTGTCCCTTTATATCCATTCAGGCTACCCACCCTTTGGGTGGTGTCATCCACATCCAGGGAGGGCCTTCCCATTATCCACATCCAGAATTATGCCTAACAAAATCAGTGGACTAATTCAGTAATCTCATACCCTTAATCCCAGTATCACATACTTAATCCCAGCATCATATACCCTAGATCCAGCCACCTCTGAAAAGTCCCATCTATGACCCCATGAAGTTTTGGGGGGCATCTAGACACAAGCCACAACAATATATATGCTAAGTTGTTTCATTTATACTACTGATTTTTCTTAGTTCATTGAAAAGAAAACTTTGTGCTAATGTTTGTTTCTTCTGTGTAAGAAAGAATCTTTTCTGTCAATGTCTTATACTCTGAGTAACTACTTTGAAGATAACAATACACAATGTATTAACTATTGTTATTCTCTTATTATTTTGGTAGCAAATTTTATTTTATTTTTTCTTTAAAAAAAAGCACCAAAGTGGAAACATAAAAATCAAATAAATCCCTGCAATATGTTTAAAGAATAACATGTCATGACCATGTAGGTTTTGTGCTAGGAATGCAAAGATGTTTCAATGATAAGAAATCTTTTAATGTAACCATCAACTCAAAGGATATAAATAATGCTTACCTCAGATGCCACAATATTAGATTAAAAATTATCACAGTTTTCTGGTAATTCTTACTAAACTAGGAAGTAAATTAAATTTTTTATACAATAGAGTATCTTGGCCTAATAACCAGCATAGTGTTTAATGGTAAATATATTAGAGGCATTCCTCCCCAAATGAGGAATAAGAAAGGAATGGTTATTATCACTATTGACATTTAACATTATTTAAAGTTCTTGCCAATACAATTAGTCAAGAAACTGAAATAAGAACAATATCTATTTGAGAATTTTATAAACTATCATTGGTTACAGTCGTGATTCTGTTGCTAGGAAACTGAAGCAAAGATAACTAATTAAAAAGATTATACAGATTGCCAAAATGGCTGGATCTTATATTGACAGTTTCCTATAGTGCAAATATAGTAGTAGCAAACTTCTGTTTAAACAACAGTTACGATCTGGGCATAATTAAAAAAATTAACTTTAACAAAATTTCTATAGGGAGTTAAATCCTTCGATGCCATTTAAGAATCTTGCTGTGCCTTGGGATCATCATTCTGAACAGCAATTCATAGTAGATAAAAAGTCTTGGGTATTTGAGCTTTCTGTTTGCTTCGGTTTTGGATGAATGAAGTGTATATAGTTATAGAATTTTGCAAAGAGAAAAACTTGTATTTATCAAATGCCTAGACAATATCTTATACATGCTTTGTATGTCATATTGTATCATCCTTGTAACAACTCTGGAATGTAAGGAACAGTGTCCTCAGAGAGATGAAGAAATTTGTTCAATGTCATACATACAGAGCTTAGTAAGTTGTAGAGTGTAATTTCAATCCAGTTCTATGTCTTTAAAGACCATGCCTTTTCCGCTTAATTTGTAAAATCTCCCTACAAGGGAAATGGTGTTTCCTGGAACAAATTTCTGTAGAGTACAATCTGTTGAGACCGACCAACTTGCAGCTACCACAATGCCACTGCATAAAGAATGGAAATACAATAGAAAAGGGAAGATAAACAATTACTATGTTGAACGATAGATAACCTCATATGAAACCAGATACGTGTGCCCTTCTTGGGAAAAAATTGGATTGACTCTAAACCAAAGTATTGAGCAGCATCTGTATTCTAGGGCAGGCAGTAATATAAATGACCAGAGTATAGTACATACAGACTAAACGTCAGAACTCCCTAGCTTGTCTCATCATAAAATCCAGTAGGATCCATGCTAAGTCCCATGTCTTATTAAAGGCATACAGCATGCACACGAGCACAACAGTACCCATGTTGAACTGTTCTGGCATTCAGTCTAGAGCCACGGCGCAATGTGTTGTTCTCAGTGTAACCACTGTTTGTGGTTTCGCTGGCCAGCTATTATGGTCACACTCCTCCTCAGGGAAGGGGAGCCAAACTGCCTCCCTGACCCTTACCAAGCCCTCCAGAATTACTTCTGGGAACAGTCCATGATGCCAGCCATCTGCTCCTTCAGCCTATTAATGGGGTTAACCTGGTGCTCTGATCACTTATACCATGTTCTAACAGTATACTCTCTCTCTCACTCCTGTGCTCTTTTGGACGATAAGAAACTTAGGATGACAAATTGCCATTGTAACCTGTAACTTGTTTAGTAAGTTAACACATCTCAATGACTGAAGTAATTCACTTGATTCATGTATATGCTGCATAAAATAGTTTCTTGCATTTCTCACTTCCCAAAGTTGTTTTTGTTTTTATTATCTCATTGATCCCCAGAGCTGAAGGCTGAATACCCCAGATTGTGAACCCAAATGAAGGAGAATGAAGCTGCTATTAACAGAAAGAAAGGAAATGTTGTTGAGGACTTGACCAAAAACAGTGTTTCTCCACCTTGGCCACATTATTTTTTAAGAAGACATATTAAGCTATGTGTGGTGGCACATGCCTATAATTCCAGTACTCTAGGAGGTTGAGGAAATGTGAACATAAGTTCAAGCCCAACCTGGGTGACTTAGTGAGATTCTATCTCAAAATAAAAAATAAAAAGGGCTGGGGATGTAGCTCAGTGTGAAGGGCATGGTTTCAATCCCCAGTACCAGAATAAATAAATAAATAACCTCGTATGCATATACCAGTTCCCCCAAACCAACATCACTATTCTGTATTACTTACATGCAAATAAACAAACAAACAAACAAACATGCTTAGGCCTAACCCCAGACTGATTGATCAGAATTGCCATGGCACTAGGAGTTTTTTTTCAAGCTACCCAGGTGATTCTAATGTGTAGCCAGATTTGAGAACTAAGTTCAACGTAAGTTCCAGGTGATAGGAATATATTCAAATAGCAGTGTCACAGTGGTAGTCAGAGACATGGGCTGTGATTTAGGGAGTCTTCATTCTCCATAAGGGTTGAAGTCCTGGAACAAAATGTGCTTGTGACAAAGTGTGCAGATAAGAGAAAAGCAGGGCTCTGAAGACTAACCTTTGATATTCATAGTAGTTAAGTTTTTTATCTCTTTTAATCTATTTTTCAAGTCCACATGGTTTCATAATGAAAAAAAAGTACATGACTAATCAGAGGTCTTTGTGGAGGAACTGTGGATGTATCTAAAGGGATCAATGGGTGTAATTTATTTAGACTTTCAAAAAGTCTCTAACTGAAGATCTGCAGCAAAGGTTATTATGCTTTAAGTTGTGCCACCATGCACCATGGAATTAGAGGGAATTAAAGAGACCATCGTATGAAGAGGGCTTGAAGACAGGGATAAAAGGTTGGTGATAAATGCACATCTTGCTAGGTTGGGAAACAGAAACAATACAGTTTCTGTAATCTTTTTCTGATTTTATGTAACAGTTTTTATATAGGTCTGAATGAGCTTTCAGTGGAATCTCTGTGCAGATGATGAGTCATTTAGTCCAAACGCCCATTCAGAGCTGTACCACTTACTCGCTGTGTGACCCCCTGACAAGTTACTTAACATCTCTTGTCCTGTTTCCTCAGCTGTAAAATAATGGAACAGGACATAAAAGTCTCAGCTAGAAATTCTATACATTAGCTTAGCTCATGTCCCCTCTGTATCTACAATGGAAGTGACACATAATCAAGTTCTTTAATTCATTACAGCAATGTTAGAGCGTGATGATTACCAGGTCAAGAACCAGAGAAAGCAATTGTTATACAGAATTATTCACTATATGAAATTCATTGTAAGCAGATTGGCAGAGCACTGTTTCTGCCAGCCATCTGCTGGAACATAAAAATAGCTTTGTTATATGGGACCTTCCTTTATAATTGGATTTAACCTCTTCTAGAAATTTTTAAAAAAATAAATTTACAAATGTCTTATATAGCATTTTAGAGTCAAGGTTCATAAGATTTTAGAGGAAGAGGTCACATACTCCATACCTATATTTGGTGAAAGGAGAGAGAAATGTAGACAGGTGAAGTGATTCACCCAAGATCAGACAGCAAATAAGTCACAGTGCTATATCTCTGGACAGCTAGTTCAGTCTTCTTCTTATGTTCAGTTCCAAAGCAGTCAGATGGCCATTTGAACCAAGTGCAGTGGCACATGCCTGCCACTCCAGCTGCTTGGGAATCTGAGGCAGGAAGATCAAGAGTTCAAGCCCAGCCTCAGCAGCACAGTAAGACTCTGTCTCATAAAAAAAAAAAAAAAAAGAAAGGAAGGAAGGAAGAAAGAAAGAAAAAAGAAATGTGGTCATTTGAGTCTTCAAGGAATACCTATTTTGATGCTGTTTTGGCAACCTAGGTACTGTATGTGGTTTGATAATGATGGTGATGAAAAGCAAATGCAATAATCATAGCTGCTATTTATTAAGTGCCTATATGTGCTTGGCATTGTGTTAAATCCTGTGTATTATCTCATTTAATCCTTCTGACATCTCTTTTGAAGTAGATATTATCCCAGTTTTCATGCATGAAGAAACTGAATGAGGGAAGTAAATTAACTTGCCCAAGATCACACAGCTATTGGATGTCAGTACTAGAATTCAAACCCACTTACAAAAGTATAACAAAGCTCGTGCTTTTTCCAGAACCCCAGTATTTCCCAAGCAGTACAACCAGGATATTAATTCAACAAGAGGTAGTTATGTCTTGAAAACAGTTACATGGCCAAATAAGTTTGGGAAGTGCTACATTTCCTAGCTCCTTTTTGAAGAGACACATTTTCCATTAGCGCTTTGAAAGATCTGAGTTTTCTATGAAGAAATCTATTTTTCCTTAACTCTGTGTTTCCTAAACTCTTTCTGACTAAGAAACCCTTTTTCCAAGAACATCTGTTATTTTCACACAGGGCCCTTATGCTCGCTAGAGTATAGTGTGAAAAACACTGCCTTCAACCACAGGACTTCCCGCTCATTTTATTCCTCTTCAGTGACTTGCTCTTAGGCCTGGCTTTTATCATCCCCACCACTAAAATAACCAAAGGATTCATTGTTGCAGAATCCTTTCCTAGCAAGAACACATGCTTGTCACTTTAGGAATATCTTTGGTAACATGAAGAAGCCTACACTTCGTGGAACTTCGAGGGACAGTTAAGCTTCTAAATTGTCAGCATTTGGTGTAATTGTTTCAGTATATTGCCTTAACCACAGTAATATTCTTGAGACTTTCCCAAACCAAGCTAGAACTGAGCCATAAAAGTTTCATAGTTCATCATAACTGAAGTCATGTTTGGGGACCATGGAGCTCTGGAGATGAGCTCCTGCTGCAAAGGTTAGAGAGGAAATTCTTGAATAAAGAATGCAGGCCTTCTCCTATCAGAAATACCTCAGATTGTGATGGGATGGAGAGGGGTGGGAATCAAGTTGCAGCACTCTACCTTTTCTGACCTTTCTGCCATGCACAGAGCAGATGTTTGAACTCTGATCTGGGTTCTAAACATGGGCATTCCATGTGGTTCTCATTCAAATTTCTCACTCATCTTTGAAGCTAATGGCTTCCATCTTCTTCTAATGTATTGGGCTTACCACATATTTGTTCATTCTGTTTTTATAGTTCTAATTGTGTGAGATAAAACATGAAATAAAGTCTAAAGATGCCAAGATGTGCAGATACAGACCATGTTGAAAGTTTTTTTTTTTAATAAAAATATCCAGTCCTATACCTTCCCATCTGCCAGTTAGGGCCTTTACTTTCTACTTTATTCCTTTACCAATTAGTACTGAAGAAAATATTGGCCATGTACTGTTCACTGGTGTTGCTCCCTACATAAAGGGAAAGAACTAATAAAATGAAATTAACACTATTGGATATCTACTCTGTGCACATCACCTTTGCTTATACTTAGGTTTTTATATTGTTATTATGGATACTCTTAGCGTGACTGATTCAGTTGAAGGTAGGGCGAGAGCTTGGAGTCTGAAGAATGTTTGTTGACTCACACCGCAGGTTTACCACTTCCTTCAGTCATTCATTTGTTCATTGAAGGAGCATGTTATTGAGCATCTAATGTAAAAAATGCTGTAGGGGGCCGGTGAGATGGCTCAGCAGCGTAAGCGCCTGCCTGGCAAGCGTGAGGGCCCGAGTTCGACTCCCGGATCCCACATACGAAAAAAGGGCCGGTGATATCGCTCAGTGGCAAGGGTGCCTGCTGGCACGCGAGGTCCTGAGGTCGACCCCTGGTACCCACAAAAAAAAAAAAAATGCTGTAGGACTGAACATAGAGATAAAAAGTATGTAGTCCCTGCAGTCAAGTAGTTAATAATCTACTAAATTAGAACAATCACATAGTACAATGTAACAATGATTTTAGACTATTTTTAGAGAAGTTTTGATTTACAGAAAAGTTGCACAAAAACTGTTGGTGTATACTCCCTTTCTTCCCACCTTTGGCAAGTGTTGATCTTTTTACAATCTAGATTTGGCCTTTCTAGAATGTCATATGGTCAGAATTATACAGTTTATTCCCTTTTCAGACTGGCTTCTTTCACTCAGCAATATGTATTTAAGATTCCTCTGTGTCTTTTTGTGACTTGATAGCTCATTTATTTTTATTGCTGAGTAATATTCCATTATATGAATGCACCACAATCTGTTTATCTATTCACCTATTAAGTAATATCTTCATTGCTTCCATTTTTGCCAATTATGAGTAAAGTTGCTATAGATGTCTGTATGTAGAGTTTTGGGGTCATTCAGTTTCAGCTGTTTTGGGTACACACCTAGATGCATATGATAAGACTTCTGTGCTGTATGGTAAACCTATGTTTAACTTCCTAAGGTACTGTCAAACTGTTTCCCAAAATGTATGCTGTTTTGCATTCCTGCTAGTAATGAATAAGAATTCCTGTTGCTCCATATTCTCTTAAGCATTTGATATTGTTAGCATTTTAATTTTTTCTGTTCTCAGAAGTATGTACTGTTCTCTCATTGTTTTAATTTGCAATTCTCTCATAATGGGAGGAGTTGACCATCTTTTCATAGGCTTATTTGCCAACATTGTATCTTCTTTGTGAAGTGTCTATTTAAATCTTTTGCCCATTTCTTTTTTTTTTTTTTTTTTTAAAGAGAAGAAAAAACAAAACAAATCAAAAGAAGAACAAATTTTCAAACCAACATAATAGGAGGGTAACAATGGTTAATACATTACATATTACTATCTTTAAGTTAGTTATTCAGGACACCAGACATTAGCATTCAATTGTCCAAACATTATTGGCACAAACCTTACTCTTCAATGAACTACGTAAAAATGGTAGTGTATCTATCTTAACCATCATATATATATATATATATATATATATATATATATATATATACAATTTTTTTTCCCTTTCCCTTCTTTCTTTTCCCTATTCCAGTCTCTCTTTCCTTTTTACCAGTTTCTTTTTGATTCACCATATCTATTGTACATTTTGGATCTTATTTACTCTTTCAGTTTCTCATACTAGAGAGATAATACGATGCTTACACATGTGCTTCTGGTTTATTTCACTTATGAGTATTTTCTCGAGTTGCATCCATTTACCTATAAAAGTCTCCAGTTTATCCTTCTTTATGGCTGAATAGTACTCCATTGTATAAAAATACCACATCTTTCTTATCCATTCCTCAGTTGATGGGCATTTGGGTTGTTTCCAAGATCTGGCTATTACAAATTGTGCTGCTATAAACATGGGTGCACATATATCACTGTGGTACGATGTTTTTAATTCTTCTGGGAAGATGCCCAGAAGGGGAATAGCTGGGTCAAATGGGACCTCCAACCCTAGTTTTCTGAGGAATCTCCACACTGACTTCCACAGTTTTTGCCCATTTCTTAATTGGATTTTTTTCCCTGATGGTTGTATTCTCTGTTCAGATCTTTGTCTCTTTTTTCATTAGGTTATTTGTTTTCTTATTTATGAGTTTTAAGAGTCCTTTATACATTTTGGATAAAAGTTCTTTCTCAGATGTGTTTTCCAAATATTTTTTCCTGGTGTGAGGCTTCTTTCTTACTTAGCAGTGCTTTCTGAGAGCAGTAAAAATTTTAAATTTTTAATGAAGTCCAACTTCTCAATTTGTTTTCAGATTGTATTTTTTGTGTTCTATCTTAAAATTCATTGTCCAACTCAAAGTCACCTATATTTTACCTATGTTATGTCACAAGTCTTATATAGTTTTATGTTTTGCATTTGGGTCTCTGAGCCAGTCTGAGTTAAAATTTTTTGAAAAGTGTAAGGCCTGTGTCTTGATTTGTTTGTTTGTCTTGTTTTGTTTGCATATGGATGTCCAGTTGTTCCTGCACCCTTTGTTTAAAAAACTTACCTTTCCTCTACTGGATTGCTTTTGTTCCAGTATCAAAGATTTGTTGAATATATTTATTTAGGACTATTTTTAGTCTCTCTATTCTGTTTCATTAATCTATGTTTGTTATTTCATCAATACTACCCTGCCTCAATTACTGTTGCTTTATAGTAGGTCTTGACTCAAATAGTGTCATCTTCCAACTTTGTTCTAATTCTTCAATTTCATGTTGGTTCTTGGTCTTTTCCCTTTCCATATGAACTTTAGAACCAGTTTGTTGATATCCACAAAGTACTTCGTGAGATTCTGATTGTGATTGTATTGAATCAATAGACCAAGTTGGGAGGAAGTGACATCTTAACAATATTGAATTCTTGTCGATGAACATAGAATATCTTTCTACTTTTTTATATGTTTACTTTCTTTCATCAAAGTTTTGCAGTTTTCCTCATGGATACTCATATTTTTGTCAAATTTATACCTAAATCTGTCTGTTAGTCTATCTTATTAATAGTATTATGTTTTTTATTTCAAATTCGAATTGTTCTTTGCTGGCATATAGGAAAGAAATTGGCTTTTATATATTAGGCGTGAACCTCACTGTAATTGCTACTTAATTCCAGGAGTCTTTTTGTCAGTTGGGATCTTGTTTTTTTTTTTTTTTTTTTTTTTTTTTTTTTTTTTTTGTGGATACCGGGGGTCAAACTCAGGATCTGGTGTCCCAGCAGGCGCCCATGCCGCTGAGTGATATCACCGGCCCTTTTTTCATATGTGGGTACCGGACGTTGAACTCGGGACCTCGTGCTTGCCAGGCAGGTGCTTATGCCGCTGAACTATCTCACTGGCCATGGAATCTTGTACATAGATAATCATGTCATTTCTGAACAGAGACAGTTTTATCTCTTTCTTCACAATTTGTATACTTTTCTGTCTTTTTCTTGCCTTATTGCATTAGCTAGGATTTTCAGTATGACCTTGAATAGGAGTGGCAAAGGCGGATATCTTTGCTTTGTTCCCAATCTTAAGGAAAAAGCATCTAGTTTCTCACCATTAAGTATGATGTTAGCTATAGTGTTGGGGTTTTTGTTTTTGTTTTTATAGTTCTTTTTTAAATTTGAAATGCTCTGTGAGCCTTTATTTGCTGAAAAGTTTTATCAGGAATGGATAATGGATCATGTCAAAGGCTTTTTCTGAATGTGTTGATATAATATGATTTTTCTTCTTTAGCCTATTGATGTGTGATGGATTAATTGGTTTTTGAATGTTGAAACAGCCTTCCATACTAGAATAAATCCCACCTGATTGTTGACTTAGTCCATTTTCTGTTGTTTTAACAAAATACTTGAGACTGGGCAATACCAATTAATTCCCAAAGGTCCTACAGCATTGGGGACAAAATTTCCAATGCATGAGCTTTTGGGGGATAGATTTAAACTGTAGCAGTTGTGTATAATTCTTTTAATACAGTGTTGGATTTTATTAGCTAATATTTTATTTAGAATTTTTGTATCTATGTTCAAGAGAGATATCAGTCTGCAGTTTTCCTTTCTCATAATATCTTTGTTTAGCTTTGGGTATAAGGGTAATGCTGGCCTCATAGAATGAGGTAGAATATGTTCCCTTTGCTTCTACAACAGTCCCTCCTATGCCTTATACCACTGCTGTCATTTGTTTCATATTTCCATAATCCATAATCATAGAATGCATTTTTGCTGTTGCTTTTTTGAACAAAAACTGTTATCTTACTAATCACAAATATAATATTTTGTTTTACCTTCATTTATTCCTTCTCTAACTCACTACCTTTCTGAATGTAAATCCAAGTTTCTGACCTGTCTGAAGTTCCTTTTCTCTGAAGAACCTCTGTTATCCCTTCTTCAAGGCAGATCTACTGGCAACAACAAATGCCTTCAATTTCTATTTGTCTGAAAGTTGTTCTTTTTCCATTTTTATGTTGTTGACATTTTGGTACTAAAGACTAAATGCAGGGGCACTGTACTACTGAGCTATGTCCCTATCTCCTTTTTTATTTTCAGACAGGGTCTCGCTAAGTTTTCCAGGTGGGACTTGAGCTTGTCATCCTCCTGCCTTAGCTTCCCAAAGTGCTGGGAGATTATAGGCATGTACCACCACACCCAGATTCTACTTCATTTTTGAAAGATTGCTTCACTGAATACAGAATTCTAGCTTTTGATTTTATATCACTGATTCTCATCAGAACCCTAGGACTTGAATAGAGACAGGAGCATATAGTGTTCCCTAATTTAGCAGATGAAAACTCAGGGGGCAAAAAAGCCAATTTATGGTCACTTTGTGGTTGAGTCAGGACTAGAATCTGACTAGATCAGCTGCTTCTCTCCAGGACCCTGATTCTGTTACAAGACACCCTTGTCTTCATGTCAGATAGGCAGACTGCCTGCCTCTGTTGATCATAATACGTCTTATCTCAATTTTATCATCAGTGTAGTCCCAGCACTCCAAAGCTATCTGTCCTACTCTGATGCATTTGTAGGCTTTGCCTGTGAAAAACATTATGGCAACAAATAGGGAGAATTGGAATGATCTAGAAATATGGCTTGTTACCATGGAAGCAGACATGTGCCAGTGGAAGTACTCTGAGTAGGTAAGAATGACGTTCTGAAGAATATAGAGAAAATAAATCAATACATCTAAAAGCTTATAAAACTCAGCAGGGGTCACTGTTTCTGTTCTGTGTCAAGATGCTTCCTTCAAGTGTGGATGAGCTTAACGCCCTAGAATTTTCTCTCTAGAAGCTGAAAAAAACAGTGGCCTCAAGTGAAATCAATGGTCATAACAAACACAAAATAAAGGCCTAGGGGTCCATGTTGAAAATCCTAAAAAATTATTTACTGGCCACGATGAGCTAAGTTAGAACAAGGAGCCCCTGTATTGCTGAGCTAATGTGCTCATCAGCCCTCTGTGGGGGATGTGATACACTCTAATGACAACCTCGTGGATATTCCTGTGTCTTTTTCCCCTGCCCGGAGGGGTATGGCAAATGTTTACTAAGCAGAAGCTCTGTGAGAGCCCTTCTATGACCCAAGATGAAATGGAAAAAGTACTTTGAGCCTCTATTTCACTAAGTGCTCTTCATGCCATGGCCATTTGGAGGGGAAAATGAAGAAAATTTTATGTAACTCCTTACCTCACATTGTATACCAAAATCTATACCAGATTAATTATAGATTTAAAAATGAAAATGAAATCATAAACTAGAAAAATATAGATACATATATAATATTATATTAGAGAGGGCCTAACCAAGCATCACATTAAAGGCAGTAACCATCTAGGAAAAGATTATTAGGTTTAATTACATATAAGGAAAGTCTTTTATAGTCTTTTATCCAATAGTACCATTTTTTTTTTTTTTTTTGTGGGTACCGGGGGTCGACCTCAGGACCTCGCGCGCCAGCAGGCGCCCGTGCTGCTGAGCAATATCACCGGCCCCTTTTTCGTATGTGGGTTCCGGGAGTCGAACTTGGGCCCTTGCGCTTGCAAGGCAGGCGCTTAAGCCGCTGAGCCATCTCACCGGCCCCAATAGTACCATTTTTAATGATGCATTCTAAAAAAATTCTTTGGGCAAGTATATAAAAATGTACACTTGTTAAAAACATAAACTATAGCATTGTTTATAATAATGAAAAATTAGGAACAACCTAAATGTTCATCAAAAATGATTAAATAGATGTTGATACGTTCATATTAAAAATGACAATGTAGGGGCCGGTGAGATGGCTCAGCGGCATAAGCGCCTGCCTTGCAAGCGCGAGGGCCCGAGTTCGACTCCCGGATCCCACATACGAAAAAAAAAAGGGGCCGGTGATATCGCTCAGAGGCACGGGCGCCTGCTGGTGCGCGAGGTCCTGAGGTCGACCCCCCGGTACCCACAAAAAAAAAAAAAAAAAAAAACTAAAAATGACAATGTAGAAATATAGTCCTTGACATAGAAAAGAGTTATTAAACATTTTAAATTTGGCCCATTTTGTAAAAATAAATATGCATAGAGAATTTCTAGATATGCATAAAAAGTTAATCATGATTATTTATAGGTACTTTAATGAGCTATTTTTCCTTTGGTTCCTTATTTTATGTACTATGTACATGTGATGTATACGTAATGTACATGTATACCAATGTAAGGTTTATCTGGTGTAATAATAATAGAAATTTTAAAATTTTTTGAAAACTTCCCTTTCCCTCTTTTCACTTGTGCATTTAAGTCAAGTGTCCTCCAGGAAGTTTTTTTCCTCAACTAGCCAGTATAGTCCCTGAAGTTCCCTCCCGTAGTATCTCTCTATCCAAGTGTAAGTTCTTTGAGGACGGAGTTGTGTTTCACTGTTGACTGGTACCTTCCCTAGGCACAGCCAGTAAGGACTGGTTGGCTAGCTGTGGTCTGATTTCCTCAAACCCTACTTTGAAGTTTGATATAACCATGCTAACCCTTAACCAGCCGAAATGGTCAAACCCTGAGCTAGCACACCTTAGCTATCAGGGTAGGGTGGCTGCAACAACTGTCACCTTGCTGCTCTCTGACACTGAAGTAGCTCACTGGCTCACTTGAAGGGGCTGGACCCTTTCTGTGTAAGTCCTTCCCCAAGCAGCTTCCTTGTTCAAGGAGGAGGCCATTCTCAGGTTAAGCTGCTGCCTCTTAGTGGTGTGTGTGTAGGTGTGCTTCCCTGCCAAACTTCCATGTACACTCTCAAGAACTCTCAATGTTGTTAAAAAAACATAAAGGATGGGTTGCAAGAACAGGAGAGGAGGACTGGGGGAAGGGGCTGGGGCATACCCCAGAGAGTGCTTGCCTTGTATATGTAAGGCCCTAGGTATCCCCAACCCCCCCCCCCACACAAAATACTAGGAAGGGAAGAAAGGAGAAAAAAAGACTATATGAGAATGGAGATTCATGCCCTTCAGTGCAGAGGGTTGCTCACCTCAGCTTGAAATGCACAGTACCTACTACTGCACATGATACCTGATCCTGCCCACAATACCTACTATCGTACATAAACTGCTTCACCAGGAAGTCAGTGCAGACATTGGATTTTTAAGGGGCTTGTGCAGTTCTGATGTCCAGGCTATAGATTCTTCTGACCCCTAATAGGACCTGCTCTCACAGGTAGAGATCATTCCAGGTTTTACAAACTATAGAATAATATACAAATGTTTGGTGTTCTTTTTGTAAGCTCCTGAGGGCACTGACAGTGGTTTAATGTTGTACAATATTGTCTTCATGGGAGTTTGGAACAGATTTTAAATACCTGTATCTAAAGAATGTCAGATCCATCTGCACAATGAAGAGAATTGAGTCACTAGGAGGGAAAAAAATAACTGTCTGAGAGAGACCTAAACCATGTGACTAGGGACTAGTTGTCACCTAACTATATTAGAAATGCCTTGGGTTTTCTGAGTGGCCTCTATTGATCAAAATTTCTTTCCTGAAGAGCAGTTCCCAAGAAAATGCTTGTGATTTCACTGCTAATGAAACTGTTGACATTTTCTTTTAAAGTGTCCGTTAAGTTATGGTACATGACAATGGGAGTGCATGTGGCCCCCAAGTGAGTGTATTGTGGTCATACTGTTTTCATAGCTAACAAATTAAATCGTGATAAGGAAGTGACTGAGAAGCAAACTGCTGCTGCTGCTCTCCTCCTTCCATGAAAACAACTCCTTTTCCTTTCCAGCTGCACCACAGGAGACTTCATATCAGATCTCCACCTGAATGCGTGACTCTTCAACCTCAGGACTAGCAGGGTAAATGAAATGCCGTCCTAAGGTTGTTGAGTTGTGCATTTCTGGGCATTTCATCTCTACAGAGAAGTACCAATCCCCTCACCCCAAACACTGATGCTGAAAGATTTTTCTTTCTAGAAAAGAACCTTCCTTGTAATTTTTGTGACCTCAGTAGTCAAGAAACAGACTGGGGAGACTTGATAGCTGGGAGATACCTTGCCAAAAACCTGACCCTTCACTGTGAGGCACCCTTAAATTTGTAGTATCTTGAGGGTTCCTCCTAGGGACTGCCTTAGAGAAGAAACATTTTCTGTTAATTTTCAGTGACTTAATTTTCCATTTTCTTTTTTTTTTTCTAATAGGACCAGTCAAAAACAAGAAAAAGGGTAAGTCATGTCATTTCTAAAACTAAAAGACAATTAGAAAAAAAAAACAAGGAAATAGGATTTTTATATTTCTTTCAACATTGGTTGCCCACTATTTTACTCAATCACATATGATCTGCTTGAGTATTGTAGTTTCCAAAGAATGAGAAATGATTCCTTAGTGATGATCCATGAAAAGTAGGATTGATTCTATATTAACAAATAAAAATGGTTTTTGGTTTTTTTTCTTATTCCCTCTTCTGTACAATTGAATTTCAATCTCTTTCCATCACTCTTCCTTACTCTTTCCCCTGCTTTTCTTTTCTCCTTTTTTCCCCCTCTTTATCAAATCAGTGATCAGGTATGAATGAAGACCAGAGACAGCTTATGAGAAAAAGGTGTATTGTCTATGGAGAGATATCAATACTTTGTTTCTTGGCCTGAAATTATCCTTATTCAATTTCCCAGATACTCAGAGAAGGTATTTCTCACTTTAGGAATTCAATATGATTTTTCTTCTATTACTGGAAAAGTAGTCTGCTGTGTTACTCTGGTCTTTAGTCTTCTTAAAGAAGCTTCTATTTGGGCAGCTCCACTGGGCTGTTGCTGAGTAAGTCTCCCCTGCACCTGAGATGGGACTGACCAAGGCCTTCAATGGGTGCTCACTCACTTGAAGAACAGACAATCCAAAACCAAAACAGCCTCCAAGGACAGGACGAGGCAATAGGCCTGCTCCTTAGAACCAAAAGAACCCAATTGTGAAAACAGTTTATGTTCCTATTTGTTTCTAGGTTCTGACCTGGGAGGAAACTAATGATTTTTCAATAAAATAATTTAAGTGAAATGGTTATGTCTGTTAAGATTTATGGAACTTTCTAGAATAGATTATCAACCCCAGACTAGGCAAGAATGATTGGCTGACTGCAGGTGCAACTTGCCACTCTTCTGACCACTAAGGTATTCTGGTGCCCTGTGATAGCCTGGTCCTTATGGAAAACTTGTGTCCCTATTGTAAAGAAGCTGAGAAGTGGCCTGGCCTCCTGAGGACCTGAGCTGAGTAAAGTTAGAAAATATTCAGAGAGCTGAAATCAGTGAGGAAATCTTTCTTTGTGGGGCCTGGTCATGTACCATCATGGTAGTCTGTTTTTTAAGGAAGTAAGTTTGATTTTCAAGCATTCAGTCTTAACTCTCGTCACATCCCTTTAAGAAAAAAACCATAACTCAGATCATCACCCAGCACTGTTACCTTGTATATGGGCTATTATTGGGAAGAGAATGCACATAGCCTTAAACATTCACTTTGGCTGATTTAGAAGCCATTTAATCTGGATTTTCTTGGACAAAATGAGTAGGCACATGCCTGAAGAGGTAAATTGAGTTGTTCACTTAATTTTCACCCTTTAATGGAATTGTCCTATTCCCACAACTAATATTCTCTGTCTGTCTCTCTGTCTCTCTGTCTCTGTTTCTTTCTGTCTCTCATGTGCGCACGCACTCGTTCTCGTTCTCTCTCAACATTTGAGGCTTAACTAAAAGGTTAAGGAAATGTCCCTTTGAAGTTAGCTTTGAAAGGAATGTGTGTAATTTTTCATCTAAGACTACACACAGTAACTTTCTAACTACAAATATCTCTGGACTTTTGTATCGTGAAGTGTTCCGTTAAACAAAGGAAATCTGCAGAAGGAAGTCAACCCTTTAAACTCATGCTTGGTGCAGAGGTCGTCTTGTACCTGCTGTCCTCTGGGCCTAACTTTCTGTATGAGTATGAGAAACGTGCTTGCCTGATTGCAGGGAAGCTGAAGAGGACCAACTGCAGAACTAGATCACAGCAGGAGGTTTCTCTCAAATACCTTCTGACATGTTCATAAGTGAACATTCTGTTTACACTGCAACCATTATTCTCTTGGACTGGAGGAGTTTCTGCCTGTAATTCTTCCAAAAGTACACTAAGCAATTACCGGCAATTCACATTCTTGAAGCTGAAGTTTGTGCTACCCACAGAACACCCTCTAGCCTGTAGCTGGAAAATCTCTTGTAGGCCTGGAAATTCTGGGACTCGGTGTGGCCTAATATGCACCATCCTCTGTGTCTACTCAGCCCACAAAATAAGGTGGAGAAGCAAACCTTTGAGCCAGGCTAGGAAAGTTTCCTGGCTGCTAAGGGTAAGACAGTCCTCCTTATGGAATCTCAGCCTGGAGGAAACTTAGAGAAATCACTGGGGCCAAGCTCCTCATTTCACAGATGGTAAAACAAAGGCTCAAGGAGGGGAAGGGATTTGCCCAAAGTGTGTCTGTGGCAGAGCTGGGGCCTACTTATATCCTTATCTCCTGAGTACAGATTCCTTGTTCTTTCCACTACACCAGCTAGAATTGAAACCTGGGCACTGAATAAGCCTAATTTGGAAGCTGCCCAAATCTGAAGGGAGATAGTTTTCCTGTTCAGCATCTTAAAATTGGCTAGATCTAGAAACTGGGCAGATCCAATCTTTTGCTGCTAAGTGCAGGGAAAATGCTAAAGCTTGTGCCTGTGGGTCTTTAAGGCTACAGGGACTCTATGGAAGAAATACTCTCTGGACCTTCCTCTTTTTTGCCCCTAGGAAAGAGGCTCCACAATGCAAATGTGGTTAGACATGGACAGTTGGCCTCTCGAGTGGCTTTACCATGAGGATTTGGTTTCTTGGATATGAGATATTATTCTTGAAGAGGGACCTGATAAATCAGGACAGGTTTCTTCTCCTGGCTGAGTCTGAGGAGCAGAGAGTTGGACTCAGTAAGCAAGTTTTCAAGTGAGACCATAGAATATTGTATTTAAAACTAAAACATTACCTGAACTGAGAACACTGTTAGCAAGTCTTTTATAAGACTTCCATTCCTGTTACTTCCACAAAATTGTGAGAAGATGGTGAAAGGAGAAGAAGACAGAAACCTATGAGCACCTGCAGCCCTTGAATGGGGCTGCACAGAGCAGAGGAAATCAACAGGAGGAGCTGGAGGCTTGGGTTCAAGACCATAGTTAGAACTCACTTCACATGACTACGTGCTGGTGGGAATGTTGGAAGGACTGGAATATGAAGTAGGAGGGCTGAGATTGTTCTGGAAGGATAACGAAGAGGAAAGAGGAGTAATGCATAGTAAGTCCAAGAATAGGGTCTCTGAAGAAAGATTCTGGGAAGTTAGATTATTTAGCCTATAAAAATCGAGGGTGATAGGTAACCTAACATCTTCGAGTATATGAGAGTTATTATGTATATGATGGTAACTATTTTTTTCTATCTATACGAAAAATAGAATAAAAGTTTAAATTGCCACAGGAGGGATTTTAGTTAAATATACCAAAGAATTTCCTAACCGTGAGCAGTGAGGAGTGATAAACATTGAACATGTTACCAAGGGCATTTGCAGAATTTCCTTTCCCAGAGATCTTTAAAAATAGAATGTAGAGGGCCGGTGAGATAGCTCAGCGGCATGAGTGCCTGCCTGGCAAGCGTGAGGTCCTGAGTTCAACTCCCGGTACCCACATAAAAAAAGAAAAATAGAGTATAGAGAGGTCGGCTGAAAAAACAAATCCTGCTGCCTCTTCCTCAGGACTCTCTACTTTGCTTCCTCTTCTTTCCTGTTGTTTCTTAATATCCTTAAGCTATCTGTCTCTGGTCTCTCTTTCTCCCTTCCTCCCTCCTTCCCTCCCTTTCTCTATTCCCATCCCTCATTTCCAAAACTCCTTCCCGTTCCTCATTTCCAACTAGTCCTGACCCCAACTTCACCCCCACCTCCTGCATATCCTGACTCCTATAGGAACTTTCCTCAGGCCAATAAGGTCAGGCTGTCTAGCCTCCTCTTGTTATCCACATCAATTCCACTAAACTGGGCAGTTAACATGAAAATCCCAACTCATCAACAATAGCCCAATTCTAAAAAGAACCATAAAGTGACCATACGTCTGACTGCTTGGTATTTCTCATCCTTTGGACTCAGCTGAAATATAACCTCCTTTTTGAAGTCTTCCCTGACCTCTTTAGCATTTGATCCCTACACTAAAGTAGTACTTCTACTATTCTGTGACTGTGACTATATCCCCATTAAAGTGGAGACCGCTGAGGGCTATTTATTTCTATATCTTCAAATATGGCTGGGAGGGGGTGGTTTGAGGGGACTATATGTGATAAAAATGTCCAGCTCATTAGCAGGGATTCTCAGAGAGCTGACTTTGTGTCACTGGAAGTTTCTAGAACTCCCAACAGTACACCCCTGACAATATAAGTGACTACAAACGTAACCTTGATTCCTGTTTTTCAGGAAAGAAGGCAGGGCCACCTGGGCCCAATGGTCCTCCAGGTCCTCCAGGGCCTCCAGGACCTCAGGGACCCCCAGGGATTCCAGGGATTCCTGGAATTCCAGGAACAACTGTTATGGGACCACCCGGTCCTCCTGGTCCCCCTGGTCCTCAAGGACCCCCTGGCCTCCAGGGACCTTCTGGTGAGTTTTCCTGTCTCTTTACCTACCTAGGAACTTTATAAATATTTTTGCAGAGCAGGAGTGGCTGACCCTGGGAGCAGTTTCAAATAGTGGTGCTGGGATTGGTGTGCAATAACAAATACAAATCTCACCCAGTGTGGAGCTAGGAATTGGACAAGCCAGCAGGCCCCGGCCTGCTCTAATTTGTTTGTACCACCTGTTCTTGCCCCATGTCACCACTTCCATCACAATCCCTCCCGTACTCTAGGCCTCCCTATTATGGACCAGTAGTAAACTCATAAGAGCCAGAGACAGAGGCCGTTGTGGCTCATTAGAGTTCCTATGGACAATGGATTTGGTCTGCTCTGATTCCCATCATCTAGCTCTACATATTGATGTTTGCATGGAAATAGGCTATGAGGAGGAATGTTGTGGACTGGACACAATGACAAGCCCTAGGATAGTTCATCCCAGGAACTCTGAAGTGCCTTTCTCATAGATGTAGACAAGTAGTCACTGATGGTCAAGTAGTTGGAAATTTATGAGTCACTCAGGCTGTGGGTGCAGCAAACCCAAGGACCAAGGCTATCCTGTCCCAGAACCAAGTGCTTCAGGAACTAGATCACTGCCCCATCACACTGCCCATTTAAATACCATTCATCCCTTTGCATCTTTCTTCAGAGACCAGAGGGCAGCCAAAAGGTATAGCTGCAGATCCAAACCTGCCTAATTGAAGTTGGTAGGAGTCAGAATGCCTGGACTTATGTCAGTTATTTCTTTCTCCTGCTCCCATCCTGTATCTTGGGGTTTTAAATAAATGGGCACTTTATAGCTGATTTTACTAGGTCCAAAATTCAGCAGCAGGGCTCAGATTCTCTAACTTGTAATTCAAACAAGAGTGTCACCATGGCCACCAGAGACAGAGTTAGCCCCCCCCTTAATCTGTTCATTCCACAAATATTAATGGAGCACTTTCTATGTACAAAGAAATACATGGCTAAGTGTTCTCATGGAGTATGTCCTAGAGGAGAAGAGAGACAAAGAAACAAGATCTTTACAAATGACAATGGGCTCTCTGAAGACCACAGAAAGGGAACAGAAGGCTAGAGAAGCAAGTGCCATTGGCACCTGCACCCTGGAGTGCCTTCTCATTGCCCTCCACTGATGCTCAATGGGGCTTGCCGTGGGCTAGTATTGGCAAAAGACCAATTTCCCTCCCTGGTGCTGTTCCCCCAAAATGAAGGTCATGGATGGCAAGGAGAAAGAAGGGGTGTCCTTTCCCATCCAAGGATCCTGCCTTGCACTTAGATTCTCCCTCTGGCTCTAAGCCTTGGGGAAGAAAGCTTAGATCGGACTAGCTGCGGGACACAAGACTCAGTGCCACTGGCTGCTGAGGCAAGGAGAAAGGGCATGCCCTCTGATTGTACTATCTTATTTTGCAGGTGCTGCTGATAAAGCTGGAACTAGAGAAAACCAGGTTGGCTGGGGACTGCTCTCTTCCTGGGGAGGAGGGAAGGCTACAGGCTTAGTGATACCTTCAAGTCAGTTCCCAATGAAATTTCCTGAGGCTTTATTTTGTGAGGATGTCCTGGAGGTTCTGAGGTTTTCATTCACAGCCCTGTCCTTTGTCTATGAATAGGAAAGCTTTGCCTTAGGGCCTCCCTTTAGCTAAGGGAACCCGATCTGGCCAGGACCATTTTTTGCCCTTCCACAAAGAGAATGAGGGTCACCACAGCCAAGCTCAGTAGTCAGTGGAAATGAACCGCCAGTCAGGCCTGTTCACCTGGGCTGCCAACTCCCCAGCCACCCTGTTGGCACTCAGATGCCTGGGATCTGAGCTGAGAAGTTTAAGAATCTGTCCTTGAAAAACAGCCAAGCAGCTCCAGGCCAAGCCCAGCCTGGGCTTCTCCCTTAATGGGCTGAAGGGCTCCTCCCTAGTCTTTGAGCTTCCTAATCTCTCTCTATTGGCAGGCTCTGCTGCCTGGCCTTGCCTTGTCTCATCACAGCCGCCGCACCACAGCTGTTTGGCCACAGTGATAAATCTGCACAGCTGCACACTGCTTGATGGTTTTTGTGGGGCAATTTTATATCCATCACCTCATTTGATCTTCAAACATCCCTGTGAGACAGGCCAGACAGCAATTCTTATCCCTATTTTATAGTTGGGGAAATGAGGCTCAGAGGCAGTACATTTGGCTGAGGTCTCATAGCGAGGAAGTAGCAGAGCTACAGAATCATATTACCCTCTAGTAGAAATATAGTCATTAACAACCCAAGACAGAGGAGAGGGATCAGGGTTGAGATACAAAAGGAGACTAGAAACCAGGGGTAGAAACATGGAAACCCGTGGCCAAGCAAGCAGCCATGACAGTGACTACTCTATCCTTATCCTCCCAGCTGGCCGTGGTGCATCTACAAGGCCAAGGGTCAGCAATTCAAGTCAAGAATGGTAAGAATCAAAGTGGGCTTCCCCTAAAAGGAGCTTCTTCCTTCCCTCATCCCTACCCTCCAAATAATCACCCAGTTTAGTTCCTCCCAGGCCTCTGAGGTACCCTTGGCATAGGAGGCCATTCTCTACTCCATCTTGCCCTCTGCTGGTTGTCCTGTGTAACTGCTTGCATCAAGACCAGTTGCTGCACCCAAATTTCGTTTAAAATTCACTGGTGAGGGAGCTGAAAGGGACTTGAGACATCATTTACCTAAGTATTCTTGAGGGATGGAGGCTAGAGCAGAGTCACCATGGAGATATATGTAGTTTTATAGGCATTTTCACAATACAAATTGGAAAATGCAATACTACGTAAAATTAAATAATTCTTGTCTGATGGCTCTACACAGAAAATGGGTGGAGGGAGCACTTCTCTCAGGGAAGTGGGGTACACCATAATCTCCAGAATATATAGATAGATTCTAGTGTCTATTAAAGGGGAGAATGTGTTTAATGAGGTGGAGAAACACTGATTTAATATAATACCTACGTTTAAAAGATGGGAAAGTAGAGTCCCTGAGAGATTGGATAATACCATAATAAATCATGCTGCCCTATGTTTGCGTGGTACTTTGGAGTTTCCAATGTGTTTGCTTTGTCTTCTGTTTCATTTGACCCTCACAACCACCCTATGAGGTAGGTATTAGCTCCTTTTTACGGAGATGGAAATCGAAGCCCAGAGAGGTTAATTAACTGGCCCAAGATTTCATGAGTGTGGGAGCTGAGATTCAAAATTATACCTGACTCTTTTACTGTGCTATGCTGCTCCAATTTATGTACACTCCATTGAATGGTTAGGTTCATTTTTTTCCCCAAAGAGACATGAACATTCATTAATGAACAGCACTTTGAAAAATGTCCAGTCCCCAGGGTGCCCAAAGTCTAAGATGCGTGAACCCCCAGGAGCCTTGAGAAGTACAAGCTAGCCAAGGTGCCAGATGCTTAGGGGGCTTTCAATGGAAGGGAGGGGTTTTGAGTGTGGAAACAGTAAATAAGGATTAAGATCCCTGTTACATGGGGACAGCTTCTATGGTAAGAACCCAGTCAGTTCTGAACTGGCTTTGTTGAGCTTCCTTAATGATTGTTCTTAACTGCACTCTTGACTACCACCTGGATGCCTGACTTAATAGCCTCAGAAGTATAAATAGGAGCAGAATGGCACCAAAAACCAAACAGTCCTGCTGGGGACCAGGTGCAGTGGACCCCAGGACCCTAGGTGAGCCATGATCACCGTCTGTCCATGGAGGACTGGGACAGACAGGAAGTAGATTTGTTTGGGTGTCTACAGTGGAGGACTCAGTGTTTATTCTGTGCCAGCAGCTACTGATTTTGCTCCCACTACCACAGAGTGAGACTATTTCTAGTCCTTCTGTAGTAGTCCATGCTTACCAGAAATAGTGAGGAGGTCAGAAGTAGGCCTCTTATGCCTCAGAGAGGTAGGCTTCCTGAACTGGACATAGATGGATGTTAAGAACATAATCCCTTGGGTGAAGAATAGGTGGCAGAGAGAGAAAAGGCTCCTGAGGGTTGGGCTCTCTTCTCCCATGGTGGGAAGCAACATCCCTCTTTCTGAAGGCTGGAAAGAGCAGATTTCCTCTACCCTCACATACTAACGTCCTGTGATTGGGGTAAATCTAAAATTCAGATGCTTTGCCAAGGGTACCTCAGCCCCTAGATACCCTCCCCTATCCTCCTGGCTGCTTGTACTGCAACCTGGCGGTCTATCCCCCACTTTCATAAAGATTCCTCTCACCTGCGGGGCCTTGGGACTGGCGGCCACCAGCTCCGGCCGCTGTGCAGTCTGAATCACCCCTGATCCCTGAAGATCCTCCACATACACAGTTCATTGGGCTGAGTGGTTTTCTGGGGGCCTTGGGAGGCTTTCCAGAAAGGAGTGAGCCTGGTGGAGCCATAGAAAGGAATCTGTCAAGGAAAAGAAGAAAACTCATGAAACTGTAAGTCAGGAGAGGGATTCAGGCACTATGGCTGGGGAAGCAAAATTGAATAAGAACTAGCCTGTCACTCAGAGCCTGAATTTTGCCAGTGCAAGCCCCATAACAACAAAGAAAATAGGACAGTGAGGCCACTCTTCTTGGTGCCTTCCTACCAAATTCCAGCTAGAAAATGTTGGTTAAAATGATCCTTCCAGATGGAAGGGTCAGGATAGGAGGGATAAATACAGATAAACAGACTCCAGGAGCCCTGAGGCAGGCCCAGCATCCACTTCGCAAACAGCACACCCACTCTGCTTCCAGATGCTCTTCTTGAAGCTTGGCCTTCTGGGCCTTCTCAGTCACACGGGACAGGGGTGTAGATTTGTGTACTGCTTGTTATTGTTTCTATTGCCCAGATTATTCTGACATGTACTGAGTGACTACCCTTCTCTCATACTGAGATCTTTCAGGTGGAGTGCTCAATGACTGGTCTCGCATCACTATGAACCCCAAGGTGTTTAAGCTCCATCCCCGCAGTGGGGAGCTGGAGGTACTGGTGGACGGCACCTACTTCATCTATAGTCAGGTAGAAGTGAGTACGGTCTCAGGCCTAACGCTTCTTATATCCAGAATGCAGATCCGGTGCAGGCCGCATGGGGGCACTGTGGAGCCAGCCAAAACCATGCAATGGCAAACTTCCTGCTTTGGCTGGTGAGGGGGTTGGGGGCACCGACTGGGAGCGAATTGAAAGGGGAGGGGCTGTTTCTTTCTTTTTCTTTCTTTTTCTTTTTTTCTTCCTAGCCAAACATCATGAAAAATTGTGAAAAGAGGCCCCTTCCATACCCTGCTGGTTCCCTGGCGCAGGGTCCCAGGCTCTTGTTTCCCTTTTGAACTGTTTGTTTCTACTGCCAAACTTGAACTTGGTCTCAGCACAGTTTTTGAAAACCCGTTCCTGGGCTGCTGGGAATGCTTCCCCACAACGCTGCTAGCTTGGGCATTAAAATGAATTGTACTTTGGGCTTTCTCTCCACCTCAAAAAGATTTCTGACTGCCTTTCCTTCCTCTTTCTCCCATTTGTTTCTGTGTCTTTCTGTTTGTGTTATTATTGCCTCCTTCCTGCCGTCATTCTCCAGGCGTTTCTCCCTTTGCCTTTGTCCTTTTCCTGCCCTGGGCCCACTCCCCAAGTCTGCCAGTGTCCGCCTACTTTCATCCCTCATTGTGTGCCTCCACTGGGGGTTTCCTCAGAGCTAGAGGTAGATGAACCTTGAGGTTGGGGCTCCTCTGGGGCAGGCAGCAAACAGGCTGATGGACACAAAGACTATGGAGCCAACAGTTGGGTTTCACAGGATAGTGGCCAGAGAAGGTGGGTTAAAGTCATTTGCTGGGCACACTGAGCATTCCAGCATAGCTTAGTCCTGACCCAATAGATTATATGGCACCTAACTATACACTGCTCCCACCCAAAGGGTCCACGGAGGTAGTCACCTTTATCATAAAATGATTTAGAGTATCAGATAAAGGTCCCAACCCCTATGGGACATATGGATATCACCCCCAATGACCTATGGACTAAGCTCTATTTGGTGGCAGAGAATCAAAGCCTAGGGTGGTGTGTGATGTCTAAGGGTAATAAAAGATGGAAAATCTAAGTTTTTGAACATAAGAGAGACTCAGAAGTGGTCCTTGCAGGCTGGGAAAATCCTCTTGATACCAAGCCATTGAGCATAGGTTCTTGCTTCCTCCTGGCCACAGAGTAAAATCAGAGGACTGAGTTTCGCCCCTCCAAGTTCATTCTATATCATACGTGGTAGATAGTTTTCCATCACTCTGGATCTGTTTCCTTCAGTCATCAAATGGGGAGTCAGGGGTACTGTGACTCAGGGAGAGGGGCTCAGCTGTGGCAAGGGGATGCTGAAGCTGAGGGAGCTTCTGTTAAAGAGGGCAAAAGTATCAAGTCACTACTGGGATCAGTGACTTCTAAATTTAGTCACAGATAGTCTTTGGGGATTGAAATTGGAAGTTAGTTTGTGTCTGAAACACTGATTGAGCATCTGAGGTGTGCATACCCCTGTGCTTCATGCCCGGGATAGGGTGACAGGGTGTGATGACAGGGCAAACAAGACACAGCTTTTGTCCTCCCAGAGTTTTTGACAGGTATGCTGTCGTAAGAAAGGTTTGCTTAACTATCTGCGCTCCGGGGACTACGGGAAGGACAGCCTATAAGCCTGTCACCCTGCTTTGACTGTTGGCCCTCTAGCATGCCTTTAAGTGGCACTGCCCCTCCCCAAAGTATATTGGCAGCTCATCAGAGAAGGTTCTGTCTGATCACCACAGGGGAGGGCCCCCAACCTCTCTTTCCTCTCTTCCCCAATCCCTTCTCATTGCCTCTCACCCAGGTCTACTACATCAACTTCACTGACTTCGCCAGCTATGAGGTGGTGGTAGACGAGAAGCCCTTCCTGCAGTGCACCCGCAGCATCGAGACGGGCAAGACCAACTACAACACTTGCTATACTGCGGGCGTCTGCCTCCTCAAGGCCCGGCAGAAGATCGCCGTGAAGATGGTGCATGCTGACATCTCCATCAATATGAGCAAGCACACCACCTTCTTTGGGGCCATCAGGCTGGGTGAAGCCCCTGCATCCTAGATTTCCCCCATTTTGCCCTCACCCATGCCCCTGCCCCAGGTTCGGGAGCCAGGACTCCCAGAACCTTTAAGTGCTGCTGTGGAGTAAGGTACATTGGCATTGCAGCCAGAGAGAAATGCCCCAGTGCTATTTATTCCCAAGTGATTCCATGATGACAAGGCCTACTTGACTTTCCAGAATGGCCTTGAGTTAACAGGAGAGTTGATGGAGCCCCAGGGTTTACAGGAAGCACAACTTTCTTTGGCTCCACATTGACTGGCTTAAGGCATAACTCTTCAACCCCGAGGTCCCTGTTGTCCGTTTTATCATTTGTTGCACTAATGTGAGGATCCAGAGCAGCAGGCCAGAGAAAGTGAAGGTGCACTCCAGACTCTGGGGATGACCATCTGACCCCAAGAGGGCTGCAGCTTCTCTCTCGGCTAGGGCTGAGGATGGGGTGACATTAGGTTGCAGCCTAAGGAGAAGACTAGGGAGGGAAAAGATAGATGATTGTGGCAGAGACCAGAGGAGAAAGCTGCTAAGCAGGCATCCTTGACAGTAGAAGCATTCTTGCTTCTCTGTACTGTGACCTCCAGGAGAATCAGAGAGCTCTTCCCACTCAGGCTCAGAGCCACACCGTGACAGCTGTCTGGGCTCTAGAGTCAGGAGCTTTGCTCTCCCTTGGAGCCATCGCAGAAATGGTCACAACCCTGCTTGCCTAAGAACCTGAATCTGTGCTTGGGGCCTCATGTCTCTCACTTTGTTTACAGCTATGCTCTATGCTCAGAAAACTCCCTGGGGCCCCCTCCTAATCACCACCCCCCCAGCCTGACTACAACTCCTCCTGTCTTCTTTCTCAACAGAGCCTACCTCTGTTTGAGACGGGTGCTTAACCTGGGACCTGTGCTCACATGAGTCTGGAATATTCTTTAGCTTACCTGGACACAAAGACAATTTTCCATTTATTAAGCAATACAAGTATTATTCATCTGATTCCAATCAAGCTGTGTCTTGAGGGAAGGGGTTGGACTGGATGATCTTCAAAAATCCCTTCAAGGTCTAATAAGAGGCAGCTGCCATAATAACCTTCTAAATTCCCAAACCCTAGACCAGTGGTGGCAAACCTCTGGCACGCAGTGGGCTGTTTGTATCATTGAAAACTCTAAAAGGTTCGCCATCGCTGCCCTAGACTATAGTTGGGCAGCAGCAAAGCAGAGCTTTTCTACCTCACGTGGAAGGGCAAGAGGTAGGAATCAGTGGGGAGATTCGTCTAAGTTTGCTGCAGCCCTAGTGATCATTAAGCCAGACTTCATCTGAGAGGACAGCAGCTGGTGGCCTCCTGACCAAGTTTCTTCAGAAAGCCATGGCAGAGCATTGTCACCAGAGAGACCTGTGCTCCCAGAAGCCAGGCTTAGGAGCAGCCAGAGTCCAGACACAGGCAGGGCTCTGCCCTCTAGTTCAGTGCACAGACACCTCCCCACACTCCCAAGCTTCCCACCTGGTCACGCACTAGGACCATTCAAGTGTCTTACGTGGGCACAACCTAGCTTCCTATGCTAAGTCTGGCCCAAAGCTGGGATTGTCACCCTTGAAATCTGCCAAGAACAATAGGTACTTCCTTCTGAGCTGTACCTTCCCTTTCTAAGCAAGCACACTGGCCTTTCAAGGATGGGGCACAAGTGGCGGGCCAGGCCTCCATTGTCTGGTTGCTAATGACAGCCTTGCAACCTGAAATGAAGTACACTTTAGGCACAGCTCCTGTAAAGTGCCTTAGACAGTGTGCAGTTGTAGCAGGAAACGACAAAACTGCTCCTTAAAGCTTGGAAAGGACTTTCTGTTATTTCCTTTGAGGAGGGCAGGACAGAGCTATCTGATGCTTAGCTGAGGCTCAGGGAGGTGAAGTGCCTGGACTGTGCTCTCACCCAGTGTAAGTCACAAACACGGGCTTCAGCCCGGTCTGCCACCAAAGCTGTTCCCTTACACCACAGCGCTGTGTGGCATTTGGGGTCAGTGAACAGAGGACTAATCACCATGCTAACACAGAACTAACATCCTGAGGGCCCAGGGAGAAACCTGAAGGTGCACATTTTTATATGCTTGGTGGTAACACCTGTCTCAAGGCTGCCAGGGGCCGTGTGGCAAAAGAATCAGCCGTCGGCCTTAGAGCTCTCATGTTCAGAACAAAGTTCTTGGCACTGTGTCCAAGTAGCAGGCCTCTGAGACCCACAGGACTGGTGGCCCGCACTTCTTTCGCCCATGCAGTGAAACAAGCAGCCTTCACGTGTGGGCAAGTTCCTTTTACCCCCTCCGGGCAGCTTTCAGGAGTCAGCTCACTTCCCGCCGGTACTAAGTGTGACTCCTTCTCTCATTGTCCATCCCCAGAGACCTTGATACTACCAGGGCCTCTGGCGCCAGGGCTGGGGGGAAGACATAGGAGAGAACTGGTTCTAAAACCAAATGGGTGTGGGAAGAGAGGAGGAAAAGGCTTCCTAATTGTGCCCCTAAACAATGTTCTGACCCCCATCCCGTTCTCCAGAATGGTGGGGGCTCTAGGGGAAGTCGGGTTTCTGCTAGACCCCTCATTTATTCTGAACCCTCAAAAGGAAAGGGACAGTGAAGGAAGCAACTGGTAGCCAGGGAGCCCTGTCGAGGCAAAGGCATCGGCAAAGCGGTGAAGCGGTTACTGACAGAAGACTGTGGCCATAGATTTATAGTTTGCAATTACGTTGATGCGAGTTTCCCAGAGGGCTAAGGCTAGCATGCAGAGCGGGACAAGGACATCCGTGGGTAAGCAGATGACAGAGGTTTAAGGGAGAATTGCATGGCAGGGGCCTCTGCCAGCTGCTTGGGCTTCAACAGCCAAGCTGACATGAAAAGGCAGCTAGCTGTTGGAGGCTACTGGGCTACTGGCTCCCTGGAAACTGTAGTGTTTACCTTGTTTTCTCTTCATCTATCCTGCGCCAAATTTCTTTTGCTTAAAGGAAAGGGCTAGGAACTTTGGAGGTGAACAGAGGCTTTGGTCCATGTGTTTTGTGTCATTTCCAGTGGATGCAAATAGATTCAGAGAAATTTAGAGTAAAGAAGGCCTTTAGAGGGAATACAGCCCAACCTGCATTCCACCCTGTATTACTTAGGTAGAAACTGAGGCTCGGAGAGGGATGGTGACCTGCTCAAGGCAGCGAGGAAGCCCAGACCTCCAGACTCAGCAGACAGAAGGGAGGAGTAGGCAGTCCTTGTCCCACACGGCCCCTTATTTCTTCCCTGCACAGACTCAAGGCTGGAAGTGTTTGGCCCCCTTCAGGAGCCTGGCCAGGCAGGGAGAGCAGCTGCAGCCTTCATTAGAGCTCTGCTTCCTCCCAAGGCACTCACCTAGCTCTGCCTCAGGACTGGCCAGCTGCCAGGAAGTCCTTAGGCCACCCTAGTGCTCCCTCAGGTCCCCTACCGACCCCAGGCCAAGCTAGCATGAAGAAGGAACGTGATATATCTTTCTAATCCATTTCAGGGCTCTCTCCGGGAGGGGTTGGGGTGTGTCATTCCTATTCAAAGAGCTTCCAGCTAGGATGGGGTGGGGTGAACTTTGTTGTGAGAATGGCCTGGAGCAGGCCCAATGCTGCTTTTGGGGGGTCAGCATCCAGTGTGAGATACTGTGTATATAAACTATATATAATGTATATAAACTGGGTTGTAAGTTTGTGTAAATTAATGGTTTATTCTTTGCAAATAAAGTGCCCTCTTGAAATTAACTGGAATATTTCCTACATGTTAGGTACTTCTTTGTAAATGATGCCACACGTAAGCTAGGGGAAGGACCAAGGCACCCATTTCAGAGGGTGCGCTGGAAGGGAAGATAGTCTGCCGGGGGTTGTGGCGTATGCCTATAATCTTACTGATTTAGTGAAACCCTATCTCAGAAAAAGGGTTGGGACATAGCTCAGTGCAAAGGCTTGTGTTCGGTCCCCTGTGGTGTGTGGGGGAGGGGTCTGAATTTCCAGTCAGAACATCCTATATCCTCTCTGTGCCCCGGACTACATACCCCCATCCTGTCACCTTTGCTTTTCTCCTGGAACCATACGTCTGGGAGGCTAGGTGGCCTACCAAAAGGAATATTGTCCTGGAGCAGAGACATACCACATGGACTCACCCGCAACTTGAGACTGTGTCATCTATAACAGATATTTCAGACCTGGCGCCAAAACAGCTTGGAGGAATCCAGAATTCAGCTCCACATTAAAATATCATCTCAATTTGCAAACGAAGAGATCCGATCCATGCTCAGAGATTTTAAGTAGCTCACCCCAGGCTAGCCAACTAGTGGCAGCCTGGTCCGGCTCCCAGTACTGTGCACTTTCCATTCTACTGAGCTGCCTCTACCACTTGGCCCCACACTCTGCTCTGTGTGGAGAAGCCCTGCGGAGCCTATACTAAGGAAGAGGGTCATGGGAGATAACCAGAGAGCAGCTCAGAGACAGCTCCAATGGGCATGTCTCACAGCCCCAGCAGCCTTTGTCCCCCTATAGGTGGAGAATGTGACACTTAAGCAGTGTGCACACTGTAGCCTGGGACAAATCTGCAATGGCCAGGTATGAATGGACTGGGTGTTGGAACCCAGGCTGGTCCTCCAGCTGCCTTAGAGAGAGGTTTTTTAAAAGCAAATCAGTCACAAGAATGCTGGAGACTGTCTAAAAACACCTTGGGGTATAGCTCATATCCTCAGCGTGTACAAGGCCCTGGGTTCCATCTCCAGCACCAGAAAACAAAAACACCTTATGGGAGCTCAGGGAAAATGTAATTTCTGGTTCAAGAAGCAACAGAAAAAGAAAAGTAGAGGTCACACTGTGTATAGCTCCCATGAGGCAGGCACCCAGGGCAGAGGCAGCATTTCACATCATGGTAAGTACACAGTATTTTCTAAACCAAACTGACAGGTAAACCATTGGACTGTATGGCATCCACCCAAGAGGGATGGAACAAAGGGGGGGGGCAGAAAAAACCAAGAGGTCATTGGCCACTTCCCAAGCATCCTAACTTTCCTCCCCCCATGGGCCAAATTGTGTAACTTGTCATTACAACAACCATTGGGCTAAGAGTCTGGGAGACTCAGCAGTCAGAAGGAGAATACTTTATGGCTACTGGATTCCAGGTATCTCATTTGACTCTCAGAGGGCAGAGACAAGGCCAAGTAAGTGCAATCCTTGCTGGAATAAAGACCAGGAAATAAGGCCTGAGCCTGCCCCAGCCCTTAGCCTTATGAGGTAGAAACCTGAGAGTGGACTAAGGGCTGGCAGGGGGGTATGATTACTTAAACTTTCAACACAAGATTCTACACTGTAAAATTCCCTTTAAAAACTCAAATGCCATGAAATTTAGGGCACTGTTTGCTCTGGGACAGGAAATGAGTGAAATGGTTGAAAGAGAATTTTGTGTAGCTCCCTGGTTTATAAAATTTAGTCACATCCAATATCATTTGACTTTTGAGGTAAGCAGGACAGGGATTATCAGTCCTCTTTTACAGATGAGAAAACTGAGGCTCTAAAGTGACTGACTACCCTCAAAGTCACATGACTTGAAGGTGGTGGAGCCTGAACTCAGCCCACTAGTTCTCGAGGCATCTGATCCTGCAAGAGTCTCCTTGCTAGGAGATGGAGATGTTTGAGAGCTAGAGAAAGGAAGATATGTGTGGGAACCCTACAGCCCCCCAAAGAGACTAGTTGGGGCACACTTAGTATCAAAAGATGGGCATTTTATTCTGTCCGCTGGTTTCCTCAATTCTGGTTGCTCCCATGAGGCAGCCTTCAGTGCACTTCTCCCCTAGGGTCTGTTGGGACCATCTCCCCAAGGAAAAGGCAAAGAGCTAAGAGAAAGACAGAAGTGGAAACAATGGGTACAAAACCAACCAGATGGGCAGCCCCTCCCCATGATGAAGATTGATCATATTAGGAGTGGGAGCCCAGACAGAATTTGTCCTCCTGTGTCCACCAGTTCCACACCTTCCAGCAAGGCTGTGAGGCTGCTGGGGTGCGTGTGTCAAATTATCTCCAGCTCCTGGGTCTCTGAGATGCCAAACTTGGTCTTATGCTCGTCAAACAATTTACGTAGGGCATCAGTATAGAGCTTGTGGTATTTAGCCACATCCTCCTGGCTTGGGTTCTCAATCTGGGGCACTGGCAGAGGCTTCCCGACTGCCAGGGAAGACAAAGAAGGAAAAAGGAAACACGTCAGAGTAGCTCATTGCTCCGAATGGAGTCCAGGCCTCAAGCCCACCCTCTCCCCACCCTCACCCCCAACCTGCCTCTCATTTTAGCCTCCCTGCCTCTGAGCACAGCCAGAGCTAAGGGTCAGCCTCCGAACAGGATCCTGGATCCCAGACAGACTGCCACAGAAGGGCCCACTTACCAACGGTGGTTAGAGACCGAGCATAGGGCAGAAAGCCCCAGGAGTTCTTGGTGAAGCCACGCCCATAGAAAGCACAAGGGTAGACATGTGTTAGACTCTGTAACCACTTCTGGAAGCTGTTGACCAAGCCCTCAGGAGTGAAAATGTACTGATTGTAGAGTTCTGCCTCCCCAAAGGCATAGGCAGGGATTAGAGCCACACTGCAGAGGAAAAGCATGTCCTTTAATGCCCAGAAAGACAAGGACCCTGCTGAATGGCAGACATACGGACCACCAGTGGGCTCTGGGTCAGCCCACAGGGTACCCAGTCCCCAGCCCAGCTGTGCCTAGGTCCAGGCTGGGGGTGGGGAGGTCTGTGGCCTAGCCCAGGCTGCCTGTGGGAACAAAGCAGTAGCAACCCGAAGGAAGCAAGCCCAGACACTCCTAGGAACCCCCAAGCGTGAACCACTGTATGATAAGACCCAAGGGCCACTTCACATGACTTCCTTTCCTTTACCCCACGTGCTTCACTTGGCTGCCTCTGAACTGGGGTGGTAGCCAGTCCCCTTGGAACTGGCCCAGATCAGGAGGGAGGACACTGAGGGTTGGCCTTCAACCCTTTCTTCATGAGCAGAAATGCCTCTAGGACCTGGCCCTGCTTCTGCTCCAACCCAGAGGTGGTTTTCCTCCACCTCTTTTTTCTTTTATTTATTTTAAATTGACAAATAACAATTGTATATGTTTATGATGGATATAGTTCATAATAGTGGATCATATACTTCCTTGTCCTTCTTTAGATACTATTTCTTCAAAACTCCTCCCTCATTCACCACTGGGCTTTTAGATCCTCCACCACCCTTCCTTTTGACCAGAGTTGTCCTTACCCATGCCGAAGGGCCGTACGCACAAAGCCGTGTCGATTTTTCAAGACCAGGGTGGAAGACCCTGGCAGGCTGTATCTGCACTCAGCCAAGCCACCAACCACCACAACGAGCATGTTTCCTTTGCCCTTCCGGGTGAGCAGAAAGTCCATGGAGGATTGGCTCACAGAGCAGACCCCTGGGGGGGGGCAGAAAAAACCAAGAGGTCATTGGCCACTTCCCAAGCATCCTAACTTTCCTCCCTTCATCTTTCCCTCTTCAAAGGAAGGGGAGAGCAAGGAGCCCCCCCCCCCCCGTCAGGGAAGTGAGCCAAGGGCAGCCAGAGGGGATCACACAGTTGGCCTTGCTCTCACACCCTGCAACTTCGAGCCAACTTACCTGCAGACATTAGATAGTCTCTCAACAAAGGCACCCAGAAAAAGGCTCCTAGTGTGAGCGTATAGGAGGTGATGCCAGGAAAGATCTTGGAGAAGCCTGTGGCTTCAGTGGTAAAATTGCCAAAGCATGCATGAGACATGAGCCCATGAGGGTGGCAGGCAAGGATGTAGTTGTGACTGGGGGAAATATCATGAGTCTTCAAAAGCTGTAGAGGAAAGTGGAGTCAGGGGTTGCCATAGCCAGGGGAGTGACTTCCTCTTCAGGTCAGAGATCTGGAAGGGAAAGGGCTGCTGGGTCCCACTATGCAGGTTGGGCAATGGCCAAATCCCAGGGAAGGGGGTGTCACTCTCACAGGCCTCCATGATCCAACTGCTGGCACCAGAATCGGGGCTGACCTGGTATCCAGCTGGGGCTTGGAGCTACTCACCTTGATAGGGAAGTAATCGCAGTAGTGTCTCCACAGTCTCCACCGCCTCACACAGTTGAATCGGCGGCCGCCTGTAAGCAGCACAATGCAACCAAGCCGTGTTCAGCCCCACTGTCCTCTGCCATGCCTTCTGAGCCTGCCACAGGGTGCTCTCACCCCTTGCTCTTTCCAGACCTCTTAAGTAACAACCAGGTTGGGCATGTCCAGGCCAATTTACAACAGGCTAAGCTTCTGCTTCATTAGCTGGCCCTCCCCTAGCCCACACCAGTTCAGATTGGGCGGCCTTTCCAACACTTTAAAAGGACCATTTCCCTCAGCTTCTCTAGCCCAGGGAGGGACAGGCTGAAGGGCTGCCTGGGAATTGGCCAGAGCCTCTCAGAATCAAAAGGAGAGAAAAGGGAGGAGCAGATGGCATGTGGCGACCCAGCCCAGTAGGGCTCTTACCTTGCTCTGGGGTCTTCCAGTCAAAAGCCAGCCAGATGAACATAAACATAGTGACAGGCCAGTATGATGTGAACGCCAGTAGGTAGAGGTTGACAAGGATCACCACGTTTGCTGTAGGAATCCCAGCCCAGAGTGAATGGATTGTGAACAGCCCCTCACAGTGACCCTCTCTCCCAAGTTCTGCCATCCATGGTCACACATGCTCACCAAGACGGCTCACTACTTGCTCTTCCTCACCCTGGCACATGGTCCACATGCCCACATCCCAGCCTCCCTCTCCTCTCTGGCCTTGGGACCCTGACTTGGGTCTAGAAGGCAAGGTGTTTTCCTCCCCAGCCGTGCTTCTCAGAGTGAGCCCTCTGCCCTCAGGACCTGCCCTAGCAACTTGCTAAGCTCTGAATGAATGCAGGGCGCTTGATGGCAGAGAGCCACTGGTGGCCACCAGAGTTCGAGTCCTCAGACAGCTTTCTTCCAACTCATGTTCTCTTCTCTACATCTTCTCTGAAGATCAGTGAAGGAGATACAAGAGAAAGCCAAGACCCACCAGCAATGAGGTTGGGAGTGCAAAGAAGGCAAGCAAGAAACAAAGGAAAATATAAACTGAACTAGAATAAGGTACTGGGCCTCATTAAGCTCCAATAAAATAAGAATGCTACAGATTAGAGTATTAGGAAAGAGTCACTAGAGATGAGTCATGGGGACGAGAGTTCACTTGGAATTATTACTGGACTCAATTTTTAAAGCAGCTGTGAATAAGATTGTGTAGGAAGTTGGGTCAAAAAAAGGTTAGAGAAGACAAAAACAACTTCTAATTGAACATACCAGATTGATGGCAAGTTTTTGTCTTGACTTCTCACTACAGCCCCATGAAAACTATCACTAAAAAATGTTTTTAAAAATACAAATCTGTCGTTGGGTGTGGTGGTGCACACCTGTAATCCCAGCATTCGGGAGGCTTAGGCAAGAGGATCACTATGAGTTCAAGGCCAGCCTGGGTACCTAAGCGAGTTTAAGGCCAGTCTGAACTACATAGTAAGACCCTGTGTCAAAAATAAAAACAAAATAAAAATGCAGATCCATAAGGAAAAAGAGGGTAAGGTATCATCAGTGGATGTGAGATAGGAAAATATTCACATGCTCTAAAGAGAGGAAGAAGTAACTGATTTAGAACAAAAATATGTTGAAATATAGTTGCCTATAAGGATACCTGCCTACAAGAAGCATGCTGCTTGCACCGGAAAATCAAGAAAAGACTTGGAATTTGCAGAGAGCAGGTGTCACAAAAGGCAGGGATAAGGCACAGGCTCAAAAGTCTGAAGATTAGTTGAATTTCTACCAAGGAATTAGAAGCCCGGGTTCCCTCTCCTCCCTTAAACAACTGGACAATGGGATGATTATTCTCTGAAATAACTGAACCAAAGAGATTCTAAATTCAAATACAGGTGGTCCTCCACTTATGATAGTTTGGCCTATGGTGTTTCACCTTTATGATGGTGCAAAAGTGATATGCATTCAATAGAAATCATACTTCAAAGTTTGCATTTGGATCTTTTCCTGGGCTAGCAATATGGAGTACTATCCTCTCTCACACGCTAGGCAGGAGAAATGAGCAACTTCCATCCTGAGGATAAACAACTAATACTCTGTAGTGTATTCTACTGCTAAAATGTGATGTTCTGTAGCTTAGATGTATTAAATGCCCTTTCAATTTATGATATTTTCAACTTATGATGGGTTATCATGACGTGACCCCATCATAACTTGAGTTTCTGTAAGCACGGCTAAGGTATTCAATATGAAGTCAAATTTTAATCAAATATGAAAGTAGAATACCAACATTCTCAGATATGCACAGTCTCAGATAATTGGTCTCCCATCTCCCTTTCTCAGAAAACTACTAGAGGATGCATTTCACCAAGATGAGGTGATAAATTTGGTGCAGTGGTGCACAACTCTAGTCCCAGCACTCAGGGAGGCTGAGGCAAGAGTATCACAAGTTTAAGCCCAGCCTGGGCAACTGTCTCAAAATAAAATCTACAAGGGACTGGGGATGTAGCTGAGTGGGAAGGCCCTGTGTTCAATCCCCAGTACCACAAAAACAAATAAATAAGCCACAAACCAAGAAAAAGGAAGACATAGGGTATAGGAAAAAGGGGAACCAATGAAGGAGAAGTGAGCGAGGCCCCTAGGGTAAAAGGATTTAAGGAAACACTCACTCTTGGGGCTGTGCAAGTACCAGCCTGACAATTGCATATCTCTGAGTGTAAGCACCTTTTAAAATTCTGTACCAAATTTTCTCAAGTGCCTCGGAAGTGACAGATGTGCATGAAGCCAGACTGTGTCAGGAAGATGCTGGGTTCCAGCTTTGATGTCCTCATGAAACTAAGAGTAAGGGGATTTACAGATTCCTGATGTGTTTGCACACTGGGAGAGATTAATTTGTCTGTGGAGAGTCTGGGATAAATTAGTGATATCTGATATCTAATAATAGTAAAAGAAACTTAAAATGAGTCAATTACTAACAACAGGAAAAATAGGTCACACAATAAAGGAAATTTAATCCTGGACACTAAATAGCTCAGTTGTGAATAATATTTCCTAGTTATGGTCAGGTATTTAACTAAAATCTGTCCTATAACAAATTTGGAAGGAGAGGGAAGAGGAAGTTATATCAATATTGTGTAGAGCCAAATTTTCATCTTCCATACAGAAAGTCAATGGACAATATCTAGAATTGCTGCATCAGAAAATAGTAATATTTAGAAATTCCAAATAGTAAACTTTAGAAATATGGAAGTAAATATCAGACAAAAAGAACTAACAAAATTCAAAATGACTGACTGCCTCTGGGAAAAATAACTAAGGACAGAGCAAGGGCAAGCAGTTGTAGGCTCTATTGACTTTGAAGATTAAAGAGAGGCACTAATCTAGTCCACAGGGCACCTCCCACTGTCCCTTAGGCTTTGCTCAAGTCTAGTGTGAGTACATCTTGTGATTGTGATCCTAGGTGGCACACCCTGCCATGGGATAAGTCCTGTATCTGCAACTTACTGCGTATGATCAAAAACATCACTAAACTTCAGTTCCTCATCTGTAAAATGAGAATTAAAATACCAATATCTGCCTTATCTTCTTTACAGACTTATTTTGATGGCATTCTCTCAAGGCCTTTAGTGTCCAAACGAATACAATTCCACTTCTACATCGGACAGCTGGGGAGGGGCAAAGGGCCATTTGCCCCACCTGCCTAATGTGAGCTGGGAAGGGAGGGGACGGCTGGAGCCCACATCTGCCATTGGGGCCTAGAGCTCTTCTTCCTGCCCCATACTTCTTCTCAGTACACCCAGAGCCAGACCCTAATTAAGAATCTTCCCCCTCAAAAAAAGAAGACAGCTGGGCATGGTGATTCATGCCTGTAATCCCAGCACTCACAAGACTGAGGCAGGAGGATCCCCATGAGTTCGAGGCCAGCCTGGACTACATAAGCAAGTTCAAGGCCAGCCTGTGCTACATAAGCAAGTTCAAGGCCAGCCTGAACTGCACAGCTAGACTCTGTCTCAAAAAAAAAAAAAAAAAAAGAAAGAAAGAAAAAAAAGAAAAGAAAAAAAGGATCCTCTGGGCCAGGCATGGTAGTGTTGAGGCAGGAAGATTACAAGTTCAAGCTTAGCCTGGGCGACTTAGCAAGACTGTCTCAAAATAAAAAAATAGCTGAGGATGTAGCTCAGAACAAAGGCCCTGATTTGATCCCCAGAAACAAACAAACAAAACATGGTCTTCTGGTACAGTTTTTTCTCTGTACTCATGCCCCTTTCAGCCTCTCTCCTTAACATTCTCTGCTCCTGCCCCCACCAGCTCACCCTGGGACCAGAACCCTCAGTCTTTGTTGTTGTTTGTTTATTTTCGTTTTTGTTTTTGAGACAGGGCCTTGCTATGTAGCTCAGGCTGGACTTGAAATCACTATGTAGTCCAGGGCAGCCTCGAACCAGTGGTGATCCTCCTGCCTCAGCTTCCCGAGTGCTGGGGCTACAGGCGTGCACTACCACGCACAGCTGAACCCTCAGTCTTGCTTTCTCTTTTTTTCACTGATATCTGATTGTCAAGTCATATTACTTATCTTCCAGCTTCTTGAATCATCTTCTCTTTGTCCCCATCACTACTGGCCTGACCCAAATCATCACCATCTCTTTAACTCCCACCTAGCGTTGCCACTCCACTCCTGTCTTCCTATAATCATTTTGCTGCATAGAGCTATAACAAGCTCTCAGAAATGTGAATCTGATGCCATCACCTTGGGCCAGGCCCTATTCTGGCTTCACATGGTCCTCAGAGAAAAGTTCAAACTCCTTTCCATGGTTTTTAATGCCTTATGCAGTCTTTCCCCTGCCTTCTTCACTCTTCTCTCTTCCCTCTTTGATTCATTCAGTAATGTGTGTGAGGCGTCGCTTCTGTGTCTTTCATTCCCGTCACGTAACTACTAAGTAGCCCCTGCACAGCCGAGGCCCTCCCCCACCTGGCCTTGTGCTGTTCTTCCCACTGTCTGCCCGCAATACCCACCCCTTCTTCACCTATTTGTCTTTCATGGGGCAGTTCAAATCCAGTAGAAAAATGGACAAAGGTCAAAAATGGGCAGTTAAAAGAGAAAAAAATACTAATTGCTGATGAACATACAAAAAGATATTCCACCTCATTCATAACTAAGGAAGTTCAAAATAAGGATTTGACTCATTTTTATCACTTCCAGTTCTTACTTTCCTTCCCATGCTTTTTAGCCCCTGAAACTTCATTTTTCAGCATCACAATTTGGTGGTGCCTTCATCAGCCTGAACTGTGAGCAGAGACTGCCACCAGCCTGTTGTGGACTTCTAGCATGAATAAGAAATACACATTTGCTGACTTAAGCCACTTAAATTTCCTGGTTAATGTGTTACCACAGTATACCTAGACTATTCTGGTTAATGCACCCTAAACGCACCCACTTACAAAGGAGGGAAACAAGACTCAGAGGAGATCAATAATTTGCTACGGTCTGCACAGACTTGAACACAGGCAGTCTGGGACCAGAGACTGTATTTTCGACATCCATATTATACTGTCCCTTGGATATATATACATATATATATATAGTACACGTGCCATATACATGTATATATGTGTATACATATATGTGTAATCATCTGTACTAAATCTGCATCACTTCTGGCTATACGTCCAAAAAATAAAACATTAACAGTTGTTATCCCTGAGGAGTGAGATTGGGAATTGGATTGAGGAAGGAGAGATGCCAGGCCTTCGTGGGGCCTAGCCCACAGTGCCCTTCATCATTCTTCTGTCCCAATGCAGTGTCAGATCTTAGGCCTTGGGGACTCTGCTGTCATGTGGGAACACAGCTGTAGTGATGGGAAGGGGAAAGGGTAGTGACAAGCCGAATCTGGGAATAGTACAAAAACTCAAAAAAGACAATACAAGGCTGAGGACATGGCTCAGTTTTAGAGCTCCAGCCTACCTATTGTGCATAATACACTGGGTTGATTTCCAGCACTGAAAAAGAAGGAAGGAAAGAAAGAAAGAAAGAAAGAAAGAAAGAAAGAAAGAAAGAAAGAAAGAAAGAAAGAAAAGACAATACAGTTTGGAATTCCCAATCTGAAAATCCAAAATCCAAAATATTCCAAAATCTTAACTTTTTTAGCCCTGGCATGACACCACAAGTAGAAAATTCCACACCTGACTTCATGAGACAGTCACAATCAAAATAAAGGTGCACTAGAAATAGTGTATAAAATTATCCCCAGACTGTGTGTACAAGGTGTAGATGAAAAATAAAGGAATTTCATCTTCAGACTCGGGTCCCACCCCCAAGATATCTCATTATGCCTGTGTGAATATTCCAACCTTCCCCCCATTCTGAAAACTGAAGCACTTCTGATTCTAAGCATTTCCGATCAGGAGTATGCAAACTGTAGAACAAAACCCAGTATCCTGAAGCTTCTGCATCAGAGCAACACGTACAGGCAAGAACTGGATGCAGGTGGCACAAGGCTGTTGACTCAAATTTCTAAGAACCCTGGAGCTAATACCAAAGAATCTTGTTAACCAAGTGGAAGAAGCTACAACCCGGACAGGGAAACTGCTCTTCCTCAATTTTCTTCCTGGCACATTCACCTCCAACTTTTTGAGACCCAACAGCTGGAGGGATGACAATGAGGATGGCTGCCCCTCCAGCCAAATAGGGAATTCAGCTTTTGGTGAGGAGAGTGCTTACCTGGGTGGTATAGCAGGGGGGAGAACAGAGGACCATCTGGGTCCCCTGCCTTCAGTATGAGGCCATTCTGAGCTAGTCTTTTCCACCTTGCATTCAGGACCTTTGACATATCCAAAAGACCTGGCTTCCTCATACTCTTTTCCACATCCAGCCTCCCAACCAGCAGTGAGGGGACAAATACAAGGGACAAGAAAAGAGCTCATAGGCTTGTCTCAGGCTCTTGTTGGCTCCACTCCCAGCCCAGCTCCTCCATCCTAGCCCTGTAATCTTGGGAAGACCACTTCTATTCCATGGACTTCAGCTCCCTCATCTGTACAATGCAGATTGTTAGCCATAATAAGGTGTTTAGAACAGCACCTGGCATGAACAAAGGGGGTAAATAATGTCAGCTAATTCTATGTGTGTGTACCCATTAGCATTAATTATTATGCACAAAATAGCTTCTACCCCACAAGATTGGCGTAAGCTAAAATGAAATAATAGATGTGAAAATACACGGTACAAAGGTCTTCTTGGTCTCTTCCAGTTTTGCCATCATTCCTAGGTTAATTAATACTGTTCTTTTCAGAATTAGAGGGTCCTGGTACCCACCCAAAGCTCCCCGTTCCCTGGCCTTTAGCTTGGTGGTGAGCTGAGGTAAAGAATGGCCGCCCTCCTTCTTCACTGGCATGCTTCTGTGCCAGCTCCAAGTTCAGAGGGCCTGCCTACATTCTTTATTACCAGGTAGCTTACAAGGTCCCATAATTCCATGTCCTGACTCAGCCAGTACTCACACAAAGCACTGGACAGGCAAGATTTTTTTCCAGGCCCCCTCCCACAGTGATAGCTTGTTTCGGCATCTAGAACACAATAGCCAGCAATGTAAGAAACTTTCACAAAGTTTATGGTATAAGTGTTGGGGAAATGGGTGAAGTGTTGAATTCCTCTGGCTGACAGGTTTCCAGAGCCCCCCTGTGCCATCAGGTCAAGTCTCTCTTGCCGATGGTTTGCTTGAATCCCTGTGGTTGTAGCCAAGCTCTTCTCCTTGGCCAGCCTCAGGGGAACTGCTCCCAATCATCCCCAAACATGCCCTCCACACCCCAGCATACACCCTACCCACCTGCCACAGGCACATGCACACACGTGTGCATGTATACGCCCTTTGTGTAGGCACATACCCACACGAATGCACACATGCTCACATAGTCACTCACAGGTCTCACAAATACCATGGCCAGGTGGGTCAGACCACAGACCAAGGTGACCAAATGTTCTGGTTTGCCTGGGACAACATCACTTTCAGCATTGAAATCCTTCAATCCCAAGCAAGCCAGGATGGTTGGTCACCCTTTACCAAAGCCTGAAGACTCACTGATAAAGAAGGCACTGAGTGACCACTGGAAAACAGCAAAGACCTCCAGCGCAGTCTTGAGATCCTTTCTGGAAGGCAAGAACATTATTCCAGGATTCTAGTGGCTCCAGGTAAGTGCTGTTCGGCTGGCCAGCCCTGACTGCTCAGGGGCCTTGGACATTTGCTCTTTTCATGCTTTATTCTCCAGCAGCTTACCTCTCCACCCCCACCCCATCACACCTATCCACATACTTGCAACACCACGTACCGCCTCTGCTTTTCCATTTCCTTCCAACTGCCTAGCTACCTGTACTTGAACTTGGCCTGGGCTGAGATTGTGACATTCCCTTGCATACCTAGATGAAGCCCCAGAGAAGGAAGCAAGTGGGTGGGAGTGGGGAAGGAGCCCAGGGTTCAGATAGGATGCAGGGTGTGCATCTCCGTTTATGTTTCTGTGATCTCTCAATGACTGAAGGGCTGAAGAGAGGAGGCCACAGCCCAGGCCTTTGGGCTTCCTATCAGTCTGGGAAACATTACTCACAGTGAGGAGGCATCACACGTATCTCTGTGATGCCTTCTTGCTGTTCATGGTAGTTCACAGTAGATAATGAATACATTTTATTTATGAAAAGTATTGACAAATTTTAGCATATACTGTATTATTCTGTGTGCATGAGATTCTAGATTGGCCAAACCATAGTGGAAAAATAAGAGCCGTGTTTGCCTCTGCTAGAGGATTAACTAGAAAGGCCTTGATGGAAGTTTTGGGAGTGATAGTAATGTTCTCTATCTTGATAGGATTTTGAATTACACAGGCAAAAACTCATTTGTTAAATTTCAGTGAAATTTAACAGTGACTTGTGCTTTTTTACCTCAAAAATAAATATTAAACTCTCATTAATGCTGAAGTGTTAAGGGGTAAAGAGTACCCCTTAACATGCAATTTATGTAATTTATCCTGAAATGCATACAAAATGTATTGACGACTAGATAAAGGGATGTATTTATGGACAGATATGCAATAAATCGAATACAGCAAAATATTATCTGTATGATAAGTGGTCACTGTACGATTCTTTCATCTATTCTGTAGGTTTGAATTTTTATAATAGAATTTTGCAAAAACATTTGCTTGAGGTCAAAATAAAACTAAATTTTGAAAATCTGATTTTTCAGTGCAAGTACATGTGCACATGTGGCCCTTGCATGTGAACATCTATGTTCATATGTAATTGTGTACCTGGCTGCTGACATTTGTCTGTTTATATATCCACTTTGGTAGATGACGTCTCCACACACGTGTCTGCATGTGGTGAGGGCGTAGGAATGGGAAGGCATCTAAATCCAGCCAGCCATGTGCTGTGGGCCAAGAACACAGAAGAGGGAAAGACTGGAAGGATTTCTTAAGGCAACATATAATTTTTTTTTATGTGGGTACCGGGAGTTGAACTCAGGCCCTCGCGCTTGCCAGGCAGGTGCTTACACCACTGAGCCATCTTACCGGCCCAACATATAATTATTGAGGACATGGTTTATGTCAGACATTGTTCTAGACAAATGGGTTATATCACTGAAGAAAATAAACCAAAGCAAATTTATGCTTTTGAGAAGTTTACATTCTGGTGAGGGAAGACAGGTGATAGAAACTAATTACCTAATTATATGGTATGATATAAGGTGATAAATGTTATGATGAAAAAATGTTGGAACAGAATAGGAAGGATCCGGAGTGCTGAATAGTGGGAAGGTGTTAGGTGGGCACGACAGGTCTTACAGTTTCCAAAGGAGTGGTCAAGGAAGGGCACACTGAGAAGGCAGCATTTGAGCCCAGGCTCAAAGGAGATGAGGAAGGACGGAAGCCATGTGGCTGTCTGAACTGAGAATGTTCCTGGCAGAGGGAACAGTCAGCGCACAGCGCCTGAATAAGGTGTGCCTGGAGGATTTCAAGGAACAGCAAGAAGACTTGAGCCAAGTAAAAGGAACCAAGTAGGTGAAGTCAGAGACACTGGCAGGTGCCAGTTCATGGAGGGCCTTGTAGGCCAAGGTATAAACTTGGCTTTTTACTATGGCCAAAGTGGAGAGCCATTACAGGGTTCTAAGGAGAGAAGAGACAGGATTAGCTTGTGTTTTTAAAGGGTCAGAAAAGAAAGGGAAGACCTTTGAGAGCTATGGCAATAATCTTATGCAGGAGATGACAATGGCGACTCAGGCTAGGTAGGTGGTAGTGGAGATACAGGGAAGTGTTCAGATGCTAGATGTACATAATCTGTGATGCTCCTCTGAAACAGAGGCCCCACTTGGACCGTTTCCTTTCTGAGGCTCAGATGCCTCCAGTGGGGAGTTCCATTGGTGAGTACCCACCATGGCCCCTGCCCTAGCCAGGGCACTTTCCTTGCATCCCGCTTTGCACTCTCAAGAGAGATACGTGGAGGACGTTGGGTGCAGCTCATCTGCTTTGATGGAGTGGTGGCTCCGTGAAGGGGCTGGGGAAAGTGAGGCTGAAAAAGGCAGCCAGGTCAATCTCTAAGAGTATGGACTCCAGGATGAGGAGTCTGGCCTTAGTCCTGCGTGCATTGAGGAGTTGAGGTCAGCTTCTGAACAGCAATGGTGATCTGTGCCAAATGCCAAATGAAGACAACTTTTGGACACAGAATAGCTGTCAGGATCTAGGTGCCCTTGTGATTGATACACAATTCATCCTTTTCCTCTCTGTAACACCGACTTGGAGGACCAGATCCACTTCCACGCAGAATATGTGCCTCATGGTATAAGTCCCTATAATGGCTCCTGGGCACTTTTGCCAGCACAGAAAGGCCTTTTGGCCCAGATCTCTCTCCCCATTTGACTGATTTTATTGTTTGGGTTAGGGGTGGTTCACCCCTTATTCGGAAACAGGCTCCTGTTGGGAAAATTTTCTGAGGTTGTTCCCTGTTGGGGCAACAAAGTTCCACCTCCATAATCACTGAGCACAGGCCAAGGGTTGAAAGGGCTCTGGCATATAGGAAAGAGTCCAACCTGGGGCCATGGTATGCAGAAGGAGAGCAAGCCAATTCTGAGTTGGCTCCTAGGGAGAAACATAGGAGGAGGAGCACTTCTTGCCGGGCCAGCAAAGCAAATGATGGGTTTAGTTTGGGCCTCCATTTGTGAGAGGGACCTGTAGCTCAAAAAAGCTCTGTTGTGATTAGGAAAGGTAGCTGCTGGTTTCTGATGTATACTCTATACACCCTGAGCTCTTGGAGACTTGCTACAGGGGCAAATGCTTCAGGGTAGTGAGGAGGAAGCTGACCAGCACTTGCACCCTGGTTTGGAAACTCTCTGAGTTGTTCTGGGTCTTACTGTTCTCATAGCCCAGACTCCAACTCAGGTCATGCAGTAAATACTCACCGATATTTGTTAGAAAAGTGTCCAAAGGGATGGAGGCCCAGTGTGTGTGGCACTGGGCAAGTCTCTGAGTCTTGATTTCTTCACTTGTAAATAGGAGATAATGAGTAGTAACGCCTGTCACTTTTGAACTGTGAAATGGTGTCTAAATATAGGTAATGGCTATCACTGTTATTAAGAGAAGAGGGAAGGATAGAGATGGACACTGAGTAAAGGAATAGAGTTAAACTGAACCTGCCCCAGGTGGCCTTCCTTCTGAGCTGTGTTACCTTGGAGAAAGGGTGTCAGAGACTCAAGAGCAGAATCACTGGCAGTGTGAGCATTTGGAATATTCTAGAAGCTCTGCTTTTTCATCCATACAGAGAAAGTCATGTGCCCAGCATTGACTTGCATCCGACCATTCTAATACCAAACAAGGAAATGGTCAAGGATGTTTGGGGGCTTCCATTCCTCAGTCTTATCCCCCTCCATCATCTGTCCCCTTCATCCTCACAAAATCCCTAGAAAGTCTGAGGCTCAGAGATTATCAGAGCTGAAAGGGCTCTCAAATTTTTCTGAGCTACTCAGGGGTGGCCTTCATTGAGCCCCCTATAAGCAAAATCATTCTTCCTGCTTTTGGACTCAAGCCCAACTGCCCTCTCCCCCATTCTACTCTGGGCCCTTAAAAACAGACAAAAAATAAAGCCTCCTTTGGTCTGGAACCACTGTCTTCCACTAGTTTGCCAAAACGATGAACACAAAGGGAAAGAACACAAAGGGAACCAGCTATATGTTCTCTAGGCCTTTTAGAAAACATAGGGTTGTTCCTTTGGCTGCATATATACGAATCTACAAAAAGGTTGATATTGTAGACATCAAAGGAATGGGTACTGTTCAAAAAGGAATCCCACACAAATGTTACCATGCCCAAACTGGAAGAGTCTACAATGTTACCCAGCATGCTGTTGGCACTGTTGTTAACAAGCAAGTTAAGAGCAAGATATTTGCCAAGAGGATTAATGTGCGTATTGAGCACATTAAACACTCAAAGAGTCAAGATAGCTTCCTGAAACATGTCAAGGAAAATGATCGTAAGAAGTAGGAAGCCAAAGAGGAAAAGGCACCCAGGTTCAACTGAAGCACCAGCCTGCCCTGCCCAGAGAAGCGCACTTTGTGAGAACCAATGGGAAGGAGCCTGAGTTGCTGGAAAATGTTCCCTATGAATTCATGGCATAAACTGGGGATGGAGCTCTGCCATTCAGCACCTAATTAGTGGCTAAGTGCTCTAGGCCCTACTGAAAAATAAAAAATTTTCCTGTGTTGTAAGGATGGTTTTCTTAATTGAACAGGTGTGTGGTGCCCTTACCTCAGAAACGAATATTTGGAGCGGATTTTCATTGTATCTAGTTAATTGTGTGAGGTCTTTATTCTTCAGTGTCAGGTCTTAATTCTTTCTTGCTGAAAGATATTGCTGAGGTATTGTGTAGGTGTATACCCAAATGGTCAAATATTTATGAAATATTTATATTGGCTTGAAGATCCTGTAAATTACCATGGGGAAAAAGTGTATCAAAATAAATGGAAGTCACTGTATGGCATTTCAGTTAAATAAATTGTTTAAAGCACCCTAAAAAAATAAAGCCTGTCCTTCCTTTACATAGCAGTTTTCATTCCACCTAAGTAGCATTGCATATAAAATATAGGAGGACAGTTAATTTTAAATTTCAGATAAACAATGAATAATGTGTTAGTGTATGTCCCATGCAATATTTGGGGCATATTTACTCTAAAATATTACTGCATTGTAAAAATTTCACATGGGACATACTTATATTAAAAATGGCTTGTCGATCATCTGAAATTCACATTTAACAGAGTCCTGTACCTTCCCTGGGTCACATGATCAAAGCACTTGACACACTGGAAGACACAGGGATCCCTTGTCCCTCGCACAGAGATAGCAGACCCTACTCAGTGGCTCAGGAAGTCTATGTGCCACCCCTCAATTCTCAGCTGCCCCAAAGATCAGGCTAACCACCGTCCCTTGCACTTCATGGTTTACTCATGTTCTCCCACCAGAGTCTTTACTATCCTGGGGGGTTTTTCCTGCATGTCTGCCTCTTATTCCCATTTCACCCATCTCTTCTGAACAGAGGAGGCCTGCTGGGCAGGGCTTTTAGGTATCCTGGTGCTCATGCACTGGTTTTCCCTTTCTCTCATTTGGCAAACTAAGAATGATGAGGTGCTGGAGGCCTGACTAAGACACAAAGAAGATGGGGGGGAGCAATGGGGGCACCAAGACTGACTCAGCTCAAATGCACCAAACTAGGTCCCTAATAACTTGGGAGGACTGGAGATGGTTGCTGTCCTCTGCTCTGGTGGGCAATGTGTACCTTTCCTGTTTCCCAAGGGCTGCTGGGTCTTGGGACCCTCACATGGCCTTTTCTCCCAAGACTCACTCTCATTTCTAACTCTCACTCTCACTCCTATGCCATTTGTGGCTATAGTGAGTCTCAAACTGTCCCAGGTATGTTTGAGTGATCCCTTAGCAGATGTGGAAGAGGGACAGGAGAAGCTGCTCTGAATGTATAGACTATCAATGAGGAAGAAAAGAGGGAGGAAGGAGTTAGGATACTAATTAAGACCAAAATTATGAACCTCTGTCCAAAGGTCAGCTTCAATTTCATAAGTAGTTCTGAACTTATTCGATTTTTTTTAAACTATCTTCTATTTTGTTGGAAGCTCCTTGAGGTTAGGGGTCTCTGTCTATTTTGCTCATTCTCCTATTTGCAGTGCCTAGAATAGCATCTGGTATATTGTAAGGCTCATAAATGATGGATGAATGAATAAATGAGCAAAGCAAATCTGTGCTAGGAGCAGTCAGGAACAAGGTTGCATTAGTACAAAAACCAAACCTGAGCAGAGCATAGAACTCTGGTGACCTTAGAAGCTTGAGGGACAGGTGGGCGGATGAGGAAAGAGTAAGTCCTCAGTGATCTACACAAAAGCCTTCGGTGAGGTTGGCTCCCTGTTGCTCAACCTGTTGTACCCCATAACTAACATTCCAACACCCATAGTCTGGTGATATGATCTGTCATCAGTAAGTTCTGGGGAAACAGTGATTTTCCAGATGCCCAGGAACCATGATCCCAAGATAAGATGAGATGATTTCTTCATATCACTGCTCTTTAGACCCAAAAAACACTGTGCTATTGTTTCTAATTATGATAACTTGGATATAATGGTTTATGATTGACAATTTATCAACAGCTCTTGAGCTTACTGGAAACCTCCCTCTGATGTGGGCTAGGAACCCAGTCCAGACAGACACTTAGGGACCATTAAACTCCAAACTAATTAGGATGCTGATCACCATGGAAACTACCATTTCTGGTGGCTTCTGAAGCCCTCTAACAAGAAAGAGGAATGAGATGATGAAGTGGAAAAGGGCAGATGTGGGGTCATGTAATGGGGAGCAGGAGCTGGGAGGCAGGGGCTGGGGTGTGGTAGAGGGAAGAGACTGCTATTTATTACTGGCTTCCTTGGGGCCAGGCACTAAACACACGTCTGACGTATGTACATTTGAACACCATAGCCTTCTGCAATAGAGGCATTCATTCTCTTGCCCCTCCCACCTCACTGACTGGCAAAACATCCCCTTAATCTCACTTCTAACCTCATGCCATTTGTGACTGTAATGAGTCTCAAACTTTCTGGGGTATGCTCACGTGATCCCTATTGTTAATCAACAAGATACCCTATTGCCACTCCCAGTGTTTCTTATTAGAAAAGGTAACCTTGAATTCCCTGCCTCTAACCCTTATCAAAAGCTCAGTTATGGGGACCGCTGAGATGGCTCAGCGGCATAAGCGCCTGCCTGGCAAGCACGAGGTCCTGAGTTTGACTCCCGGAACCCGCATACGAAAAAAGGGCCGGTGATATCGCTCAGCAGCACGGGTGCCTGCTGGTGTGCGAGGTCCTGAGGTCGACCCCCCGTACCCACAAAAAAAAAAAAAAAAAAAAAGCTCAGGTATGAGAAATGGTATTCACAGAAATATGCCTGAAGAGTAGGCAGCTTATTCACTGCTGGAGACGTGGTTTTAAAAGGCAAGGCCTATGTTCTGGAGCTTGGATCACAATCTCCAGATGAGTGAGTATGTGTTGGAGGAGTAGACTTCAGTGCAGAGTTGGAAAAGGCACATTCGATATTATAATAATTTTCCTTAACACAAAAGATGGACAGTAAAGCTCAACACTTAGGAAACTGGTTTTTCTATACTTCAGGCCACAAAAACAAACCCACACAATGAGGCTTGACATTCACAAGGACCTGTTGTCCCTTTTGCAGAATCTGAAAAAATAATCTTGATTGCAGCAAACAAGCAAAGTCTACATGACCATTGCTATCATGCTACCAGAGTATAAAACATGTTTCTTTCAGGATCAGTGTAATGATTTCTTAAAATTATCATTGCTTTGATTCTTGTAAGTCACACTATTGCATTCCTTTGCAACATATAAATGACAGCAAGAGAAGATGTTGAATATTTCTGTTTATTTAAAATAAAAGAAAGGAAGATGGAATAAACATACTTTATTCCTTTTGCTATTACAACTAAAATCCTGAACATTGTATGTAAAACAAACAAGAAGACTCTGAAAAGTATAAAGAAGGCAGACCACTTTTGGTCCTCAGATGGGAGGAATAACATGAATTTTCTCTTCCTCTTGCATATCTCTCAGACTTGGAGTTGGAGAAGACTGAAACAAGAAAAAAAAAAAAAAACAAGCATAAACAAAAAGAGCTCCCCTGAAAGCCTCTTCTCTCTAATCGAAGGATTAACCTAGCAGGAGTGAAAATTTTTAGACAATAATCACTTTACTCTGGCTACAATGAGAAATAAACCTGTGGGTCCACCCACATCTACACCAACAAAGACTAAGGGCGGAGCCTAGACTTCCACCCCCAATAGGCTATATGGACTTGACTCAAACCCCCCAAATCCCGCCGTCGCCGTGCCAGAGAAAATCAAGTATGGAGCACTGACTTTCATCCCCCTGCAGACAATGAGACCCACCCATAGACACTATGTCAGTGGAGACAATGTGAGTAGCCTAGGTTTCTACCTGGAAGGAAGGTGTGCCCTTCTCCCCTCTGAAGCAATGTCAAGAGTCAGGACTTTTGCCACCACCCAGTTTAAAGAGGCCAATTCTTTCCCGTAAGTGTCAGAGGAGGCAATAACAAATGGAGTAGTAATTAGGCACCCCTATCCCTCCCAGTCAGGGAGGCATCTGTAGAGAGCTAGTATGGAACAGAAACTCTCCCTGTTCATTAAGAATGAAGAAACCCCCTACCTCTGTGTCTGTGAAAGCCAGGTGGGGGAATCTGAGCTTTTATCCGCATGTGATAGTAATGAAGTGATATTCCCCTTACCCTGTGGCTGCTGTGCCAGAAGAGGCCAGCTAAGCCAGAAGGTTTAAAGAGATTTGGAGTCTCATGACATAACACCTAAAATACCCAAATTTCTATCAAATGTGAATCATTATAGCAAGAACCAAGTTCTCAAACTGAATGTAAAAGATAATATCTGTCAAAATTAAGATGACAGATATAATAGAATTATGTGACAAGGATTTTAAAGGAGCCATCATGAAAATTCTTCAGCGAGCAACAAATATGCTTGCAACAAATTTTAAAAGTTATAACAAATGTAAAAATTGAAAAAGAAAATTAGAAACAGAAAAAGAAATTGAAAATGTCAGCAAAGACATAAAAGACATTAAAATAGACCAAACTGAAATTTTAAAAGTAAAAAATAACCAAAATTTTAAAAAAACTCTATGGATAGGTTCAATGGCAGAAAGGAGAGAATAGAGGAAAGCATCAGTGAACTTGAAGAAGGAACAATTTAAACTACCCAATTTAAACAAGAAAGAAAATAGACTAAAAAATAAGAGAATTAGAAGATGAATCACAGACTGGGAGAAAATATTTGCAAAAAAAAAAAAAAAAAAAAAAAAAACATGTTTAGGACTCTTACCTAAAACATTCAAAGAACCTTTACAACTGAGCAATTAGAATATGAAAAAACTTTTTTCTTTAAAAAAAAATTTTTATAAATAAAGAGGGAAAAGGGGGTTGAAAGGAGGATAAGGGAATGCAAAAAAAAGAAAAAGAATTAAGATATATCATGTACAGGTACAAATTCCCTATGATGAATATGATCATTATGTATATCTAAAATGTACCAATAAACTTAATTAATAAAAAAAGAATATGAACAACCTGATCAAAAACTGAGTAAAAGGGCCAGTGAGATAGCTCAGTGGCATAAGCGCCTGCCTGGCAAGTGTGAGGTCCTGAGGTTGACCCCCGGTATCCACAAAAAAAAAAAAAAAAAAAAAAAAAAAAAAAACTGAGTAAAAGATCAGAACAAACACCTCACCAAAGAAGATACACAGATGGCAACTAAGCATATGACAGGATGCCCAACATCATAATACAGTAGGGAATTGCAAACTAAAACAGCAATGAGATATCATTGCACACCTATTAGAATGGTGAAAATGCAAAACACAACATCAAAGCTGGTAAGAATATGGATCATTCATTCACTGTTGATATGAGTGCAAATGGTGTAGCCACTATGGAAGACAAATGGACAGTTTCCTATAAAACTAATTCTACTCTTGCCACGTAATCCATCGATTGTGCTCTTTGGTATTTACCCAAAGGAGATGAAAACCAGTTTTCATGCAAAAACCTACACACAGGTGTTTGTGGTAGCTATATTCATAATTTTCCAAAATTGGAAGCAATAAAAAGTAACCTTCAGTATGTGAATGGATAAATTGAGGTACATTCAGACAAGGAAATATTGTTCAGCATTAAAAAGAAATGAACTGCCCATGCATTAAGATACATGGAGAAATGTTAAATGCATATTTCTAGGTGAAAAAATCCAATCCAAAAAGGCTGCAAAATGCATGATTCTAACTATATGACATTCTGGAAAAGGCAAAACTATGGAAATAATAAAAAGTTCAGTGGCTGCCAAGGATTTGAAGGAAGGGAGGGAAGAACAGGGAAAGCACAGAGCATTTTTAGGGTAGTGTAATAGTGGGTCCATGTCATCATATGTGTGCCCAAACCCACAGAATATATAATACCAAGAGTGAAACATAATGTAAACTATGCACTTTACAATAATTACATTATTGTAGGGAGCTGGCACATATACATAACACATCTTAATTTTTTTTCTGTCCCCTACTGCTCCTATCCCTTCCTGTTCCTTCCAACTCTTGGTCCCCTTCCTATTTGCAAAAGCTCTATTTCCATTTTTTTCTTCAATTCTTTTTTTTCCATCCCCTTTTCCTTTTCTTACCCCCTCCCTTCATCACTTATTCCCCTTCCTATTTGAGAAAGATCTCCCTACTTTTTATTATCTATCTTTTATTTTGCTCTTTATATTTTGGGTTTTCATATAAAAGAAAGAATGAGATATTTAAGCTTGTATGTCTGATTTATTTCGCTTAATATTATGGTCTCAACGTGCATCCATTTACCTATGAATGCCTCAAGTGTAACCTCCTTTATGATGGAGTACTACTCCATTGTGTATAAATACCACACTTTCTTTATTCACTTGTGTGTTGATGGGCATATAGGCCACTTCCATGGTTTAGCTATTATAAATCGTGCTGTTTTAAACATGGACGTACATGTATCACTGCAATAGGATGACTTTAACTTTTTTGGGAAGATACCTGGAAGGGGAATAGCTGGGACAAATAGAATTTCTGTTTTTAGTTTTTTAAGGAATATCCACACTGATTTCCATAGTGGTTGTACTAGTTTATATTCCTAAAAACAATGTAAAAGGGTTCCTTTTCCCCTGCAGCCTCTCCAGCATTTGTTATTGGTTGATTTCTTTTTTTTTTTTTTAATTTTATTTTAAAGAGAAGAAAAAACAAAACAAATCAAAAGAAGAACAAATTTTCAAAACAACATAATAGGAGGGTAACAATGGTTAATACATTGCGTATTACTATCTTTAAGTTAGTTATTCAGGACACCAGACATTAGCATTTAATTATCCAAACATTATTGGCACAAACCTTACTCTTCAATGAACTAAGTAAAAATCGTAGTGTATCTATCTTAACCATCTTATATATATATATACAATTTTTTTTCCCTTTCCCTTCTTTCTTTTCCCTATTCCACTCTCTTTCCTTTTGACCAGTTTCTTTTTGATTCACCATGTCTATTGTACATTTTGGATCTTATTTACTCTTTCAGTTTCTCATACTAGAGAGACAATACGATGCTTACACATGTGCTTCTGGTTTATTTCACTTATGAGTATTTTCTCGAGTTGCATCCATTTACCTATAAAAGTCTCCAGTTTATCCTTCTTAATGGCTGAATAGTACTCCATTGTATAAAAATACCACATCTTTCTTATCCATTCCTCAGTTGATGGGCATTTGGGTTGTTTCCAAGATCTGGCTATTACAAATTGTGCTGCTATAAACATGGGTGCACATATATCGCTGTGGTATGATGTTTTTAATTCTTCTGGGAAGATGCCCAGAAGGGGAATAGCTGGGTCAAATGGGACCTCCAACCCTAGCTTTTTGAGGAATCTCCACACTGACTTCCACAGTGGCTGTACCAGTCGACACTCCCACCAACAGTGGAGAAGGGTTCCTTTTTCCCCACAGCCCCTCCAGCATTTGTTATTAGTTGATTTCTTTATAGTAGCCATTCTTTCTGGGGTGAGATGGTATCTCAGTGTTGTTTTAATTTGCATCTCTCGAATGACTAGTGATGTTGCACATTTTTTTGTATATTTATTTGCCATTAGTATTTCTTCATCTGAGAAATGTGTATTCATCTCAGATGCCCATTTTTGGAGTGGGTCTTTAAATTTGGGAGGTCTGATTTTTTTGAGTTCTTTATATGTTCTCGATAGTAATCCTTTGTCTGAGGAACAGCTGGCAAACATTTTTTCCCACATTGTGGGTTGTCTCTTCACTCTGTTGGTGGTTTCTCTTGCTGTGCAAAAGCTTTTTAATAAGATGAGATCCCAGTTATTGATTCTTTGGGATAGTTCCCGTGCGGTTGAGTATTTATTCATAAAGTCTTTGCCTACACCAATGTCTCCAAGGGTTTTACCTATCCTACATTCCAGCAGATTTAATGTTTCTGTTTTAATATTTAGATCTCTGATCCATTTTGAATTTAGTTTAGTGCATGGTGAAAGATATGGGTCTAGTTTTAATCTTCGGCATGTGTAGAGCCAGTTTTTCCAGCACCATTTATTAAAGAGGCTATCTTTCTTCCAGCGAATGTGTTTGGCACCTTTGTCAAAGATAAGGTGGCTTAGTATGTCTGGGGTTGTTTCAGCATCTTCTAATCTGTTCCATTGATCTTCAGGTCTGTTTTTTTGCCAGTACCACACTGTTTTTATCACAGTAGCTTTATAGTATAATTTCAAGTCGGGGATTGTGATGCCCCCTGCCTTGCCTTTGTTGCCCAGAATTGCCTTTGCTATTCTAGGTCTCTTCTGATTCCAAATGAATTTTAGGATTGTTTTCTCTAATTCTGTGAGATATGCTGTTGGAATTTTGATTGGAATTGCATTAAATCTGTATAACAATTTTGGAAGTATGGCCATTTTCACTATATTGGTTCTTCCTATCCAGGAGCAAGGGATATCTTTCCATTTTCTGATATCCTCTTCAATCTCCTTTTTCAGAGTACTGTAGTTTTCAGTATAGAGGTCTTTTACATCCTTCGTGAGGTTGATTCCTAGGTATTTCATTTTTTTGGATGTTATTGTGAAAGGTATTGTTTCCCTAATTTCTCTTTCAGTAAGTTTGTTATTTGTGTACAGGAAGGCTATTGACTTTTGAGTATTGACTTTGTATCCAGCTACACTACTGAATTTGCTTATCAAATCTAGCAGTTTTTTAGTGGAGTTTTTGGGGTCTTCTGTGTAGAGTATCATGTCATCTGCAAATAATGATAATTTAACTTCTTCCTTTCCAATCATTATTCCTTTTATTTCTTTCTCTTGTCTAATTGCTCTGGCTAAAGTTTCCAGAACTATGTTGAATAAGAGTGGGGACAGTGGACATCCTTGTCTTGTTCCTGATTTTAGAGGGAAGGCTTTCAGTTTTTGGCCATTTAGTGTGATACTGGCTGTTGGTTTGTCATAGATAGCTTTTACCAGATTGAGATAAAGACCCTCTATTCCAATTTTCTGTAGGGTTTTTATCATGAAAAGGTGCTGGACTTTGTCAAACGCTTTTTCTGCATCTATTGAGATGATCATGTGATTTTTGTCTTTGGTTCTGTTAATATGCTGTATTACATTTATTGATTTACGTATGTTGAACCATCCCTGCATCCCTGGGATGAATCCAACTTGGTCATGGTGTATAATCTTCTTGATGATTTGTTGGATTCTGTTTGCCAGTATCTTATTAAGGATTTTTGCATCTATGTTCATTAGGGAGATTGGCCTGTAGTTCTCTTTCTTAGTTGGGTCCTTCTCTGGTTTTGGTATCAGGGTAATGCTTGCTTCCAGGAATGAATTTGGGAGTATTGCTTCCCTTTCAATTTCATTAAAAAGTTTGAGAAGTAGGGGCATTAGGTCTTCTCTAAATTTCTTGTAGAATTCGGCAGTGAATCCATCAGGGCCTGGACTTTTCTTTGTTGGGAGGTTTTTAATTACATCTTCAATTTCATTGGTTGATATTGGTTTATTTAGGATTTTTAAATCTTCTTGATTCAGCTTTGGTAATTCATACGAATCTAGGAATCTGTCCATTTCTTCTGCATTTTCCATCTTAGTAGAATATAAATTTTCAAAATAGGTATAGATGATCTTTTGGATTTCTGCAGGGTCCATCGTGATATCACCCTTTTCATTTTCAATTGCATGGATTTGAGTCTTTTCTTTTCTTTTTTTAATAAGGTTGGATAAGGGTTTGTCAATCTTATTTATTCTTTCAAAGAACCAACTTTTTGCTTCATTGATTCTTTGTATTGTTTTTTTATTCTCCAATACGTTAATTTCTGCTCTGATCTTTATAATTTCCTCCCTTGTACGGGCTTTTGGCTTAACCTGCTCTTCTTTTTCTAGAAGCTCGAGGTTCACCCTTAAGTTGTTTATTTGCGCTTGCTCTATTTTCCTGATATAAGTATTTAATGCTATAAATTTCCCTCTTAGGACTGCTTTCATTGTATCCCATAAGTTCCGGTATGTTGTACTGTCATTGTCATTCAGTTGCAGAAAGTGACTAATTTCTTCTTTAATTTCATCTGTGACCCATTGGTTGTTCAGGAGGATGCTGTTTAGTTTCCATGTGTTTAGGGAGTTTTTGTGGGATCTTTTGCCATTGATTTCCAATTTCATTGCACTATGGTCTGATAATATGCATGGGATAATTTCAATTCCTTTGCATTTACTTAAGCAGGTTTTATGAGCTAGTATGTGGTCTATTTTGGAGAACGTCCCATGTGCAGCTGAGAAGAATGTGTATTCTGATGTTGTGGGATGGAACACTCTGTAGACATCTACTAAGTCCATTTGTTCAAAAGTTTGGTTCAGTTCTACTATTTCATTATTGATTTCCTGTCCAGTTGATCTATCTTTTTGTGACAGTGGAGTATTGAGATCTCCCAATATAATTGTATTAGTGCTTATTTGATTTTTCATGTCCTTTAGTACTTGTTTTATATAGCTGGGTGCATTGGTATTTGATGCATATATATTTATGATCGTTATCTCTTCCTCTTGGATTGTTCCCTTTACAAGGATGTAATGACCGTCTTTATCTCTCTGAATCCTTCTTGGCTTGAAGTTCACTTTGTCTGCAAAAAGAATAGCTACCCCTGCTTTTTTCTGGGTTCCTGTGGCATGGAGTATTGTTTTCCATCCTTTGACTTTCAGTCTATGAATTTCTTTCTGAATTAAATGTGTTTCTTGTATACAGCATATTGTTGGATCTTGCTTCTTGATCCATTTCGCCAGTCTGTGCCTTTTGATTGGTGAATTGAGACCGTTAACATTGATGGTTAAAACTGATATGTATTGACTTGTCATGATATTTTCCTGTTGTTGGTTCCCACTCTTTGTTTTTCTGCTTTCCGGCTATTTAATTATTTGCCCTGCCTGGTGGATTCCTTCTGTTGGGGTTCCTATCTCTTTCTAGAATGTCCTTTAGAACGTTTTGGAGTGCTGGTTTGGTGGTCATAAATTTTCTCAGATGTTCTTTGTCATGAAAGTATTTTATTTCTCCATCAATTTTGAAAGATAGTTTTGCAGGGTACATCAATCTGGGCTGAAAATTATTTTCCTTTAGAGCTTGCAATACATCATTCCAAGCTCTTCTTGAATTGAGGGTTTGTGCTGAAAAGTCAGCTGTGATTCTGATGGGTTTTCCTTCATAGGTGATTTGTCTCTTCTCCCTAACAGCTTTTAAGATTTTGCCCTTCTGTTGAATTTCTGGGATCTTGACTATAATATGTCTGGCTGAAGTTTTTTTTTGATCATGTCTAGTTGGTGTTCTGAAAGCTTCACTTATAGAGGTGTCAAATTCCTTTTCTCTTCCAGGAAAGTTCTCCCTGATTATGTCTTTGAACAAGGTTTTAATGTCGTTGATGTTATCTCCTGCTTTTTCATTTATTCCAATTATTCTTAAGTTGTTTATCTTTGAGTCATCTAGCAGCTGTTGAATTGATTTTTCATGGTCCCTTGCTATTTTTAAGAATTTTTCCATTTCATGATCACTAATTGCAAGCCTATCTTCTATATCTGAGATCCTGTCCTCGCATTGGCTTATTCTGCTACAAATACTTTCAATGGAATTTTTTATCTCTTGGGTATCTGCTTGAATCTGCCTTATGGATTCCATTTCTTTCCTATGCTGAGCATTCATGGTTTCTATAGTTTTCTTAAGTTCATCTATTTTTTTGTCTGTATCAGCTATAGTGTCCTTAAGCATGGTCTTCGTTGTAGACATTATCTCTGCAGTTATCTGTGAGATTATTTCTGTTTTAATTTTTTCCAGAACCTCATTCAGTTGCTTTGTTGTTACCACTTCAGATAGGCCAGGTGGGTGGCTTTCGGATTGTCCCACCTCGTTGCTCCCTAGGTTTGCCTTTGGTGAATTGGATGTGTGGGGTTGCATCTTGTTTAAGTGTCGTCTCATTTTTTCTTTCTTTAATTTCTGGGGTGATGTTTGCAAATTACCTATAGTAGGTTACTTTATTGCTAGTGTTTAAGATCTTTAGAAGATGACTACTTCTCTGCAGTATCTTCCAAGTGGAGCTTGCTTTTATGTTTTAAGCTTTCTGCCAGATCCTACCTCTTCAATTCGTTGGGTATGCGAAGTTGCTACCTGTTTGGCCCAGTCCTTGATTCTTTGGTACTGTGCCACTGTATTTTCTGTGTCCCTTAGTCAATCTCAATCATGAAATATCAGGAAGGAAAGATGTTTAGAACAATTATTTCACATTTGGCTATAATGTTAACTAAAGCATCAAACACAGCCTAGAAAATGACAGACTGAGCTAACCAGTTATTTACCACTTTTAGCTGTATAGAGTTGCGGTTATATAACAAAATCTAAAACACACCAGAAAAATTATATGCAGTATACAAGTCCTATGTATGTCAATTTTTCCCTGAGGAGTTTAAATTTAAAATGAGTTAAGGAGGAAATAGGGTATTGGGAGAAGAGGAAGGAATTAGATGTAAGGTTAGAGGACCAAGAGGGATCCCACTAAAATTGGGACACTAGTGCAGAGAACAGGTGGTAAAAAGAGAAGGAAGGGATAAAAGGAAGAACAGATCACGACCACAATCACAAAGAAGTTAGAGGCGCTGTTTACACTCATATAAAAAACCAGAGAGAATAATGAAGGAAAGAGCAAATACACATACAGAAACAATAACGAAGATAAAAGCAATAAAACAGACAGATCAAAAATAAAACCCCACCAAAAAACAAAACTAAACAAAACAAAAACAAAAAAACCCTTCGCCAGAACAAAAAACAAATCAGTGAGAAGAAAAAAAATAATAAAAAAAAAAAAAAAAAGAAAAAAAAATAAAATAAAATAAAAAGAATCAGTTCCAGGTGTTGACTCTGTTGTAGGCAGGTACCTGTTCTGTGCAGGTCAGTCCCAGTAAGCCAGGAGCGCCCTCTGGCGGGCGGTGAGCAGAGGTGCGTACTTTCAGGTAGAGACCAGTCTAGCTCGCCTCCGCTCTCAGCGCCCTTTCACGATCCCTGGGCCTGAGAGGCTCAGCGCGCTGTCTGAGCGCGGATTCCCTGCGCTGGTTCCCGCCACTCTGGTTTTTCGCCACGCCCCCCACAATGGCGCCGGGCCAGTCACTCTCTGGCGCGGGACAGGTGTGGCTGAGAGTCCAGTCTCGTTCGCCTGCTGACCTCAGCACACTTTCGTGGGCTCAATTGAGAGGCCCCGTGCTGTCCTGTCCGGAGCACAAGTTCCCAGAGCCGTTTCCGAACCGCTCTGAGTTTCGCCACACCCCCCACAATGGCGCCCGGCCGGTCGCTCTCTGGCGCGGGGCAGCTGTGGCTGAGAGACACTCACCGCCGGTCAGCGCCGTTCTCCACCGCTCCCCTGCCCCGCCGCTGTCTCAGGATCCTCCGTGGGGGCTCCCTGGGTGCCCGCTGCCACCGTGTGTCCGTAGAATTGTGCCTCCGCCGGCGCTCCAACTCCCGGGATATTAGAAGGTGTGCGCGCGCGGTCTGCTCCTTCTTTCCGTCTTCTTTGTTGGAAGTCACCCGTCACTGGTGCCGGGGGGTCCCAGATTGCGCTTCAGAACTTCTCTGGGTTTCGGGGAGGCATCTCCCCCACCCTGCGCTTTCCGGGTTGCTATATTCTCGTGTTCCAATGGTAACTTTTAGAGAGAGTTTTGTTACCTGCTTCTTACTCATCCGCCATCTTGAGAAGCCCCTTGATTTCTTGATGATAGCCATTCTTTCTGGGGTGAGATGGAATCTCAGTGTTGTTTTAATACGCATTTATCTAATGGCCAGAGATGTTGAATATTTTTTCGTGTGCTTATTGGCCATTTGTATTTTTTCTGAGAAATGTCTATTCATTTCAGTTGCCCATTTTTTGATTGAATCTTTTATTTTCATTGGGGAGTGATTTTTTCTTTTTTTGGTTCTTCATATATGCTAGATACTAGTTCTCTGTTCAAAGAATAGCTGGGAAATTTTTTTCCCATTCTGTAGGTTGTGTCTTCACTCTGTTGGTTGTTTCCTTTGCTGTGCAGAAGATTTTTAAATTGATATGATCCTGTTTGTTGATTTTTAGTATTATTTCTTGTGCCATTGGGGTTCTGTTCAGAAAGTCCTTTTATATGCCTATGTCTTCAGGAGTTTTACCTATTTTATCCTCCAGCAGATTAAGTGTTTCTGGCTTAACATTTAGATCTTTGATTCATTTTAATTTTAGTTTAGTAGATGCTGAGATATAGGGGTCTAGACTGAATCTTCTGTATACGGATATCCAATTTTTGCAGCACCATTTATTAAAGAGGCTATCTTTCCTGCAGTGTATGTTTTGGCCCTTGTAAAAGATCAAATAGCTATATGTGCTTGGGGTTGTTTCTGCTTCTTCTATTCTATTCCATTGATTCACATGTTTGTTTTTCTGCCAATACCATGCTGTTTTTATCACTGTACCTTTGTAATATAACTTCATATCTGGGATTGTGATGCCTCCTGCTTTGCTTTTGTTACCCAGGATTGCTTTTGCCATTCTGGGTCTCTTGTGGTTACATATGAATTTCAGCATTGTTTTCTCTAGATCTATGAGGAATGTTGTTGGTGAATGCTATTGATTTTTGTGCATTGATTTTGTAACTCACAGCAAAATGAGCATATGCAACCACAATCCAATTGTGATGGCCAGCTACTGTTAACACCTTTCATGGATCTATAGGGAATCTTAGCCTAACAATCTCTTCTCCAGTAGCAGAGATAACAGGCTGTGTATCATTTCATGATGCTTCACCTTCTACAGAACTTAGTTCATTCCTGGAAAGGGCAGAAGATCTAGCTGTGTTGTTTATTTTACAACCAGCAATACCTGGTTGGTGCAGGTACAAAAGGACACTGTCACAGGATGACACTCCAGTTCTTCACATAAGAGAAGCCTTCTTACTAATGGTGTAATTCCATAAATTCTGCTTCATGCCTGAGAGCAGTAATACTTACTCCCCTTAAATTAAGTTCTTTTGGCTGAAGAAAATTTCAAATGGATGCAAATGCTTCCTATCAATAAATATAGTACCAATTTCATCTCGGAGTGTTGAAATTCTTCCACTCAGCAAACTGAAAAAAGAAAAGAACCTGGAATCCACAAAAGAGTTTGCCCTGAGGTCCCCCCACCCACTTCAGCTGGATGGTCTCACCACTGCCAACTGCCACAGTGCCAATTTTCCATCTTGATGGCTCAAGCAGTGGCCAGGGCAGGGGCTGCAGGGCCACCTGACAGCGGTGGCCTGGTGGGGCTCACTAGCATCCACCTAGGCCCCTCTGCTCCTCCCACTTCTGTGCCAAGGTGGCCACCATGGCCTGCTGATGGTCAGGCTGTGTGGGCCTCTCCTCAGTGCTCAACAGCAAATGATTTAATATTCTGTTTTCAGAATCCCAGAAGACGAGAAGGGTGGAATTTTTAAAGTACTGTATTTAAAAAGTATTCAAAGAAATGTGATTAGCCACTTCTTAAATTCGACGGAAGACATAAGATTCAAGAAGCTAAGCAAAACCTAAATGTGATAACCCCACAGAATTCTACACCAACATACATCATAGTCAAATGTCTGAAAACTAAAGACAAAGGAAAAAGTCTGGAAATCAGAGACAGAAATAGCACCTTACCAAAAAGGAAAAGCAATTAAAAAGACAGCAGATTTCTCATCAGAAACCATGAATGTCAACAAAAGGTGGCACGACGTTTTTTAAACACTAAAAGAAATGAACCCCAAACCCAGCTACCTCCAGCAAAAATATCCCTCAAGAATGAAGATACTATCAAGATATTGTAAAATGAAGAAAAACTAAGTGAATTTCACAAGTTGGTTTTTTAAAAAGAGAAATAAAATTGACAAAATCTCTGATGAGACTAACAAAGAACAAAGAATTAAAGAGAGAAGACAAAAATACCAATATCAAGATTAAAGCAAGGGGGCCGGTGAGATGGCTCAGCAGCGTAAGCACCTGCCTGGCAAGCGCGAGGGCCAGAGTTCGACTCCCGGAACCCACATATGAAAAAAGGGCCGGTGATATCGCTCAGCGGCACGGGCGCCTGCTGGTGTGCGAGGTCCTGAGGTCGACCCCCGGTACCCACAAAGAAAAAAAAAGATTAAAGCAAGGAAATGCTAGGCATGATGACACATACCTGTAATCCCAGCACTTGGGAGGCTGAGGCAGAAGAATCACCATGAGTTTGAGGCCAACCTGGGCTATAGAGCAAGATCCTGTTTCAAAAAACAAAGAAACAAAGAAACAAACAAAAAAACAAAAGAAAAAAATAAAGCAAGAAATATCACCACAGATTTTCCAAACATCAAACAATAATAACAAAATGCTACAAACTCTACACATATAAATTTGACTAATTAGAAGAAACAGACCAAAAACTCGTGCAAAATGAAATAATTTGATTGGCTCTATTATAGGAAATGATTTTGTAATTTAAAAAGCCTTTAAAAATGATCTTTTGGCTTAAATGATTTCACTGGAAAATCATACCAAACATTTAAAGAAGAATTAATACTGATTTTATGCAATCTCTTCATAAAAAATAGGAGAGGTAACATTTTAAAATTCACTTTATGAAGCTAGTGTTATCCTGATTCCAAAACTAAAAAGTACCAAAAAAGAAAACTACAGATAAATATCCCTCATGAATGTACATATAAAAATCCTTAACAAAATATTAGCAAACAGAATTAAGCAACACATAAAATGAATTTTAAACTATGACCACACAAGGTTTAATCCGGAATGAAAGATTGGTTCAATACTTGAAAATTAATCAGTGTAATCTATCATATTAACAGGCTAAAGAAAAATCACAAGAACATATCAATAGACACAGAAAAATATTTAGTAAAATCCAATGCCCATTCATACTTAAAACTCTCAGAAAACTAGAAAATTTAGAGGTGAATGGCATCGACTAGTTATTTTATCAAAATAAAAGCTTTAAAAAGAAATGGGAATGTAGCATAGTGTGAAGGCACTGGGTTCAAACTCAGTACTGAAAGAAAGAAAAAGAAAAAGAAAGAAAGAAAAAGAAAGGAAGGAAGGAAAGAAAGAAAGAAAGAAGAAAGAGAAAAATAAAGAAAGAAAAGAAAGAAAAAGGGAGAGAAAGAGGGAAGGACAAAGGAGGGGAACTAAAGATGTCTTCTCTCACCACTCCAGCATAGTGCTGGAAGTTCTAACTAGTGAAATAAGGCAAGAAAAGGCAATAAAAGATACACCAATTGGAAAGGATGAAATAAAACTGTCCCTCCTCACAGATGATATGATTGTCTCTGTACAAAACTCCAAGGCAGCTACTTCCCAAAAAAGAAAAAGAAAACCTCTTAGAAATAAGTGCATTAAATTCTGGGAAGATGGCAGAGTGGTAAACAACAACAAAGAATGTCTCCAAGATTCGAAATCAAGTTTTGGATTCCAGATTCAGGATATAACAACTTGGGAAAGAAAAGAATTAGGGAGATGGATACCTGGAACCCAGGAAGGATCTGAAGGGAAAATTGAAGCCCACAGAGAAAATGAAGAGACAGACCTCAACACAGAAAAAGGAGGTGAAAAACTGCAATTTTTCCCTGGCTCCAAGCTCATGGCATGAGAGAGGAGACTTGAATCTACAGAGACACAGTGAGGGAGGGTGACTGTAGAAGCCTCCAGGGAGAAACACACCAGTGGAACAGAGCTATGGATGCTGTGAGCTACAACAGCTGGTGAGTGGCTCCACTACAAGCAACTTCCACATCCCCAGCAGAGGAAGCTTGGCCAGATGCCACTTTAGGGAGGGGCCAAGTGAACCCAGGGCTCAGAGCAGCAGTGGGTTGGCTTCATCTCAGAGTTCCCAGTGAGTGGGTGGGGACAACCACGGGAGACATCCAGGGTCAGGGAGCTGAGGTCAGGTTGGTAGAAATACCTATTGTAGGCTGAACAGCTCAGCCTCCAACCCCAAAACCAGAGGCCAAGATCAGGCTGAACATCTGTAGAATTGAAAGCACCAGAATTGGCACTTTACCCTAATCCTACTGTAGGCTTGCTGGGATCATCCAGCATAGATCTGGGCTGTCTGCCTCCTTTGTCTACCAGTGACAGTAGAGATACAATGAATTGAACACTACCACAAAATTGTAGACCCTAAAAGATAACCACTGGTTTGAAATTGCAGAACATTTTTTTCTTTGCTTTATTGTTTTTCTTGTTTGTTTGTTTGTTTTTATGAATGATGTGAAAATTTTTTGTTTGTTTTTTGAGACAAGGTCTCACTATGTAATTCAGGCTGGCCTCGAACTCACAGCAATCCTCTTGCCTTAGCCTCCTGAGTGCTGGGATTACAGGCGTGTGCCACCATGCCTGGCTTGTGAACATCGTTTTTAGTTTAGTTTAGTTTTGTTTTGTTCTTGTTTTTGTTATTTCCTTCTTTCTTTCCCTCCTGTCTTCTTCACAAGTGTCCCAAAGCTTGGGAAACCTTCCTTTGTCCTTCAGCCTTGCTTCTAATCTTTATCTCTTCCTTTTTTTCTCTATTTTCCTCTTATCCCTTTGAAAATTTCTCCCCTGAGGGTAAAATTACTCTAACGAGGGGTATTTATTGTATATAATTTTCTGATTTTTTTAGATTTTGTTATATAACTCTAAATCTTGTGCATATGGTTAAAGGTGGCAAATGAACAGTTATCAAAGTTTGTCATTTTCTAGACTGTGCTCAATGCTATTGTTATTACTGATTGCACTACTTTAGCCAATGTGACATAGTTGTGATCAGTTGTTCTTCCTTGCATGCCAATACTCAGATTGTCTGGGGGTCATGAACAGTACCATGGTCCAGTACCAAAGAACTGGGTGCTAGGCCAAACAGGCAGCAACCTCTCATTCCTAATAAATTGAAGAGGCAGGATCTTGGGACAGACTCAAAAGCCAAAAGCCAGCTACACCTAGAAGACACCTCTGAAAAGTAGTCATTTCCCAAAGAGGTCTCAATGCTAGTAATAAAGGTACCTATCATAAGCAGTTTACAAGCATCAATGCAGAAAACAAATTTAAAAAATAGGAAATGAGAAAACACAGAAGCAAAGTGCAATTCCAGACCTCCAGGATGCCCAAAGCATATCCAGGGGGTATTGAGGTGGAAGAAATCAAAAGCCACCAAGCTGAACATTCTGAAATAGTAGCAGCAAAAGTAATAAAGCAGGTGACTGAGCCTCTGGAAAAAAATGAGAAATAATTACACAGATAACTAAAGAGATGATGACCATAATGAAGGACATAGTGAATCTAGAGTAGATACAGATTTTTTTTTAAATGGAGGAGCTTAAGAAAGTGATGGAAACCATGAATGCCCAACTTAAAAAAAAATTAAATTGCATAAAACAGATTCAAACAGATATCCAGGAGATTAAAAATGCTACTAAAAGTATACACAGCAGAATCAACCAAAGTGAAGATAGACTATCAGATGTATAAGATAGGTTTGTGGTTAGCAATCATCAAGTGAAAAACTTCTCAAACATAGCAAGGACCACAAAAAATCAACCCAACAGCTGCTAGATGCTGCAAAGAAGAATAATGTAAGATTAATTGGAATCAATGAAAAATCAGAAGGTAGCACAAAGGACATTAAAAAACCTGTTTGTGAAAGCAATAGCAGAAAACTTCACAAGCACGGAAAAAGAACTTAATATACAGATCAGTGAGGCATATAGAATTCCAACTAGCCATGATCAGAAAAAGAAAAACAATACCAAGGCATATAGTAGTCGATTCCAGAAATTCAACATAAGAACAGAATACTAAAAGCTGTTAAAAGAAACAAATCACCTATAAAGGAAAGCCCATCAGAATCATAGCAGACTTCTCAACACAAACACTTAAGTCAAGAAGAGCTTGGAGTAGCGAAGTATTTCAAGTCCTAAAAGAGCTGGGGATATAGTTCAGTGGCACAGTTCCTGCCTGGCAAGCACGAGGTCATGAGTTAGATTCCTGGTTAAAAAAAAAAAAAGTCCTGAAAAAAAAAAAAGCCTCCAACCCAGATTGATGTACTTGCCAAATTATCTTTCAAAATTGATGGAGAAATAAGATAGTTCCATGATAAAGAACACCTGAATAAATTCATGACAATCAAACCAGTATTCCAAAAAGTTCTGAGGAATATTCTGGAAAAAGAAAACAATTACTAAAATCCCAATAGAATGAATCCACCAGGCAAGGCAAGCAATTAAACAGAAGGGAAAGAAAGGGAACCAACAACAGGAAAATAATATGACAAGCATAAGTCAGTAGGTGTCAGTTATAGCAATCAGTGTAAATGGTCTCAATTCACCAATCAAAATAAACAGATTGGCAGAATGGATCAAGAAACAAGATCCAACAATATGCTGCATACAAGAAACACATTGAACTAAAAAGGAAAATCATAGACCGAAAGTCAAAGGATGTAAAACAATACTCCATGCAATAAGGACCTGAGAAAAAGCAAGGGTAGCTATTCTATTTGCAGACAAAGTGGATTTTAAGCCAAGACTGATCAGAAGAGACAAAGACAGTCACTACATACTTGTTAAGGGAACAATCCAAGAGGAAGAGATAACAATATGTGTGTACCAAACACCAGCACATCCAACTATATAAAACAAACATTAATGGTTATGAAAAATCAGATAAGCACTAATACAATTGTAATGGAGGACCTCAGTACCCTGCTGTCACAAATAGACGGATCAATTAGACAAAAAAATCAACAAATATCAGAGCTGAACCAAACCTTTGAAAAAAATGGACTTAGTATATATCTACAGAGTGTTCCATCCCACAACAATGGAACACACATTCTTCTAGCTGCACATGGGACTTTCTCCAAAATAGATCACATACTAGCTCATAGAACATGCTTAAGTAAATGAAAAGAAATTGAAATTATCCCATGTATATTATCAGATCATAGCACAATGAAATTGGAAGAAAATGGCAAAATAAACAAACAAAAAAAACTACATGAACACGTGGAAATTAAGTAACACCCTCCTGAACAATGAATGGGTCACAGATGAAATTAAAGAAGAATTAGACAGTGTCTACAATTAAACGATAATGCCAGTATGACATACTGGGACTTATGGGATGCAATCAGAGCAGTCATAAGGGGAAAATTTATAGTGGTGAATTCTCATATCAGTAAAACAGAGCAAGTGTAAATAAATAACTTAATACTGAACCTCCAGGTTCTAGCAAAAGAAAAGCAAGATAAACCTGAAGCCCATACAAGGGAGGAAATTATAAAGATTAGAGCAGAAATTAATGTAAATGAGACTAAGAGAACAATACAAAGAATCAGTGAACCAAAGAGTTGGTTCTTTGATAGATTAAATAAAATAGACAAACCCTTAGCCAACCTTATGAAAAACAGGAAAGAAAAGACCAAAATCAATGCTATTAAGAATGAAAAGGGTGAAATCACAATGGATCCTGCATTAATCCAGATGATCAACACCTACTTTGAGAAACTGTACTCTAATAAGACAGAAAATTCAGAAGAAATGGACAGATTCCCATATACATATGAACTACTAAAGCTGAATCAAGAAGATATAGAAATCCTAAATAACCCAATATCAGTCAATTATACTGAAGAAGTAATTAGAAAACTTTCAACAAAGAAAAGCCCAGGTCCTGAGGGATTCACTGCTGAATTCTGCATGAACTGTAGAGAAGATCTAATGCCACCACTCCTCAAACTCTCGAACTCTTTAATGAAATTGAAAGGGAAGCAATACTCTCAAAGTCATTCCTGGAAGCAAGAATTACTCTGATACCAAAACCAGAGAAGGATCCAACTAAAAACCAAAACCAAACAAACAAAAAAACTGCAGGCCAATCTCTCTAATGAACATAGATGTAAAAATCCTTAATAAGATACTGGCAAACAGTATGCAGCAAATCATCAAGAAGATTATACACCATGACCAGGTAGGATTCATCCCAGGGATGCAAGGATGGCTCAACATATGCAAATCAATAAATGTAATACACCACATTAGCAGAACAAAGGACAAAAACCACATCATCATCTCAATAGATACAGAAAAAAGCACTTGACAAAGTTCAACACCCATTCATGATAAACAACACTATGGAAAATTGGAGTAGAATGTCTTTATCTCAATCTAATAAAATCTATGACAAACCAACAGCCAACATCATGCTAAATGGACAAAAAGTGAAAGCTTTCACTCTAAAAATCAGGAACAAGATAAGGATGCTCACTATCACCACTCCTATTCAATACACTTCTGGAAACATTAGCCAGAACAGTTATACAAGAGAAAGAAATAAGAGGAATAAGGATAGGAAAGGAAGAAGTTAAGTTTATCATTATTTGCTGATGACATGATGCTCTACATAGAAGACCCCAAAAGCTCTAACAAAATACTCCTAGATTTAATAACCAAATTCAGTAGCATAGCAGGACAAAAAGTCAACACTCAAAAAATCAATAGCATCCTTGTATACCAATAACAAGCTCACTTAAGGAGAAATTAAGGAAACCACATCTTTCACAATAACATCAAAAAAAATGAAATGCTTACAAATCAATCTAACGATGTAAAAGAACTTTACACTGAAAACTACAGTACTCTGAAAAAGGAGATCCAAGAGGATATTAGAAAAAGGAAAGATATCCCCTGTTCTTGGATAGGCAAAACCAATACATTGAAAATGGCCATACTTCCAAAACTGTTATATGGATTTAATGCAATCCTGATCAATATACCAATAACATAACTCACAGAACTAGAGAAAACAATCCTAAAATTCATATGGAATGAGAAGAGAGCTAGAATAGCAAAAGCAATTCTGATCAGTAAAGGCAAGGCAGGGGTCATCACAATCCCATACTTGAAATTATATTACAAAGTACCATGATAAAAAAACAGCATGGTGCTGACCAAAAAAAGACACAAAGATCAATGGAAATAATAGAAGATGCAGAAACAACTCCAAATATACTCAGCAACCTTATTTTTGACAAAGGAGCCAAACACCTTCACTGGAAGAAAGATAGCCTCTTTTATAAATGGTGCTGAGAAAACTGGCTTTCCATGTGCTGAAGATTAAGCCTAGACCCATATCTCTCACCATGCACTAAACTAAAATCAAAATGGATCAAAGATCTAAATATTAAAACAGAAACACTTAATCTACTGGAAGATAAAATAAGTAAAACTCTTGAAGACATAGATGTAGGCAAAGACCTTATGAACAAAACTCCAACTGCACAGGAAATATTACAAGAAATCAACAACTGTGGTCACATCATATTATAAAGCTTTTGTCCAGTAAAAGAAAACCCCAACAGAGTGAAGAGACAAACCACAGAATGGGAAAAAATTATTACCTGCTGTTCCTCAGACAAAGTACTTATATCTAGAATATATAAAGATCTAAAAAAAATCAGACTGCCCATATTTAAAGACCCGATCCAAAAATGTGCATCTGAAATGAATAAACACTTCTGTTATGGCTTGTGTCTAGATGTCCTCTCAAAGCCTCATGCGGTCGTAGGTGGGGCTTTTTCAGAGTTGGCTGGATCTAGAGTGTGTGATGCTGGAATTGATTAATGGTGCAATGCTAGTATCAAGGGCACTAGGATTAGTGCCTACATAGGTGAGTGCCTACCTAGGTGAGTGCGACCTGCCCTCAGTAGCCTGGATAAGATATAAAGGATAGAAAGGGTTGTGGTCATCCCTTGCTTGCTTTGCTACCTTCTGCCTGCCATGAACTGTTTCTCCTCTGCAATGCCTGTCTGCCATCCCACCCTGCCTGAGCCAGCCAATTATGGACTAAAACCTCCATAAACTGTGAGCTAAATAATCTTTTCCTCCTTTAACTTTGAGTATTGGGTATTTTGCCCTAGCAATGAGCAAAGTAACTAAGACAACTTCTCAGATGAAGAATTACAAACAGCAAATAAATATATGAAAAAAATGTTTGATATCACTGGTCATTTGAGAAATGCAAATTAAAACAACACTGAGATTCCATCTCACTCCAGAAAGAATGGCGATCATCAAGAAATCAAATAATAACAAATGCCAGCATGGCTGTGGTGAAAAAGGAACCCTCGTGCATTGTTGATGGGCATGTAAACTAGTACAACCATTATGAAAATCAGTATGGAGATTCATCAAAAACTAAATATAGAAATTCCATTTGACCTAGCTATTCCCATTCTAGGTATCTTCCTGAAAGATTTAAAGATATCATATTATAGCAATACAGGCATACCAAAATTTATAGCAGCCCAATTCATAATAGCCAAACCTTGGGCGCAAATTGTATGTCCATCAAAGGACAAATGGATAAAGAAAATACGGTATTTGTATACAATGGAATACTATTCTGCTATAAAGAAAGATTCATTTGAACATTTTGTAGAAGAATGGATGCACCTTAAAAACTAATATTAAGTAAAATAAATCAGACACAAATGTTTAAATACCAAATGGTTTCTCTTACATGAGAAATCCAAAGTACAGTATAAATAAAGAGCAAAATAAAAGATAGATTAAATGAAACAGGGAGATATCTACTGCAACTTGGAAGGGAACCAGGAGATGAAGGGAGGGGGGAAAGGAGGAGAAGAAAGGGACATAAAAAAGTATTAAAATGTGTCATGTACAGGTACCAAATACCTACAATGAAAGTAGTCATATATCACAAATGAGTACTAATAAATTAAAATTTAAAAGTACATCACAGATTTAACTTTAAAACCTAAAGCTATAAATCTTTTAGCTTTAGAAAAGGGCAACGTTTTTGAAATCTAGTGTTAGGCAAAGAGTTCTTAGTCTTGATACCAAAAATATTGTCACTGGTGTGAACTCTTAGATGCATGTAAGATGGAAATCAGACATAAGCTGATTCTTGAGTCCACTAACCTCCATCTCCACTTTCTACCCTCTTCTCCAGGGCCCTCTAGAGGGGAAGGTCTCCACACATGCTTCCAGAATGTTACCAAAAACCTGAGGGTTCTTGCTCAATTCACACAGAAATCACAAATTGGCAGTGTAGCTCTTTTAGTGTTAATGGCCCTGAGCTTCGAATGCCAGCAGGTAGTAGCTCTCTTAGTGTTAACAGCCCTCCTTGCTGCTTGGAGAAAGCAGGTACTGGTAGGATTCAGGGGCTTTTCCAGCCACTAGAGATGGCAGTTCCTGGATGTTCTTTGTTGCTGTCCATTGCTGTCTGGCTGCTAGCCATGTTCAGTGTCAGCAGCTCAGTCACCAGACACTTGAGACAGAAATCATGAATAGACCGGTGCATGCTACTGGAAGAGACTTTATTAGAACTAGTGTATGACTGGTCTGAAAAGCTTGCTTATATAGAGTGGTCATGGGTAAGGGTGGGGGTTCCTAGTAGACCTGACTGAGGAGTGCTGCAAAGGGATGAGTCATCCAAAGGGGCTGCCAGGTAGGGTGACCTATAATAGCTCTGTGACTGAAGTCTGCCATAGCCAAAGCAAATATCTCTTGGAGCAGCCATGGAGGCCTGATGCTGCTGATGCCAGGCTCCAGCGTGTTTGGGGCACCTGTAGTGTAAAAGTAGCCTTTGAGGAGTGTCAGGCCCCTCTCTCCTGTCTCAGTATGACATACCTATTTATCAGTATGACAATTTGATAAATTTTACCTCATCAGAATGAAAAATTTTTGATTTGAGAAAGACCCTGCTAAGATGATAAAAACAAGCTATGGAGTGGGAGACAATACTTACAAGGCATATATCCAACAAAGAGCTCATATCTAGAATATGAAAGAACTCAAGACTAACAGTAAGAATTGTCCCATCAGAAAATATGCAAATGATGTAAACACTTTACAGAAGACAATACTGTATGTTATTGATGACAAATGAACACGTGAAAAGAGGAACATCATTAGCAACAAGGAAAACACAAACTAAAACCACAATGAAATGTGGCTGTACACTTATTAGAATGGCTAACAAAAAATTGTGACAACCAGTGATGGTGAGGATGCAGAGAAACTACATCACTCACACACTGCTAGTGGGAAGGTACAATGGTACAGCCATTCTGTAAAATATTTTCTTAAAAAATAAACACATACTTTGAATATGACCCAGCAGTTGCACTCCTGGACATTTTCCCCCAGAGAAATGAAGACTTATGTTCACTCAAAAACCTGTATACAGATGTTTATAGCAGCTTTATTCATAGTATTTCAAAACTGAAAACAAACCAGCTGTCCTTCAACTGGTGAATTGTTAAACAAGCTACGATAAATTCATACTATTTCCCAACAAAGAGGAACAAAATTTTGATACATGTAACAGACTTGCATGAATGTCTACTTTCCTTATGTGTAGTAAGGGGGAGGTTTTGTCTAGAGGACTGTCTTATTTGGTGATTCAAGATACAAGTGAGCAGGGTGGGGCAGGATGAGCATATATTTAAAAGAGCTTGGGGTTTGCTTTCTTCTCAGAATTTATAGAAGTTAAAAATGATCAGAAAGAAGAGGTTTGATAAACATTGGCTGTGGTGTTTCCTGGATATCCTAGAGAGCCCATTTTGGGAACTGGGGACCCAGGAGAAGGGAAGTGCAGAGTGGGTGAATTCTATTGGCACAAGCCAAGCCAAGAGGTCTGCTTATTTGTAGTGAATAGCTCTAAAGAGAGTGACTATTGCCTTTTTACACAGATATGGCAGGGTGGGTTGGAGGCATAAATTGAAAGGACTCTGTTTCTAGGAACGTAAAGAAATGTCTTTGTTCTGATGCACAAAGTTTAAGGGTTCACTGGTCAAGGGACCTGAAAAACTGGAGAAAACCGCATTGCCTCCTGGACACTAGGAGCAATGCCAAGTCCAGGGTCAGAGCACATTCAGCTGATGGTATAGTATTTATCATGTGGTTATCTAGCATGGCCTGTGCCTGAGTTGTGTCCATACTTGGAAATGTAGGCAGTAGGATTCGCTGAAAAATTCTACAAGCCCAATTATGGTACAAGCTGTAGAAAGCCAGGATCTTCCCAGCAATATTTGAATTCCGTTAAAACTGAAAGCAGTTGCTACGGGAGTTACAGAGGACATATTTAGGGTCTTCCAACAGCCAGTCATAGTGCCAGATGTGTCTAGGGGGCGTAGCCCTGGAGAGACAGTGGCCAATAGTAGTCGCAGCTGTGAATAGGGTGAGAGAAAGTGGCCCCCGAGGCCGACAGAGCATCAGAGCTAGGACAGGCTGAGGATCTGTGGCCTGTTGGGTGATTTGAACCGTTAACGTGAGCAGCCACCAAACTTTGGTTCTCGCCTCCTGTTAACGTCATGGAAGATCTCCAGAGTGAACGTCAGCGGATGCTGCGTCGCCACCACCGCGAAAAGAAAGAACTAGAGGCCCAAATCCAGAGCATGAAGTTCTCCGTCCCCAAGAGCGACAAACAGAAAAGAAAGCAGTTGCGCCTCGACGCGACCCGCCTCCAGGCTGAGATGGAGCAGAGGCACCAGCAGGAGTTAGAGAAGTTCCAAGAGAACTTCCCTGACAGCAGCGTCCTGGATTCCGTCACCGAAAATCTGGCGAAGATGAATCTCGAGAACCAGCACCCCCACATCTCTAGGGCACAGAAAAGGCGAGAAAAAAAGGAGGCCCTGGAGAGAGAGCAGCAGGAGAGGATCCTTGTGGCTGAGATGGAGCATCTGGCCAGCTTCCGCCAAGAGGAGGAGGAGAAGCTCTCGACCATCTTGGGAGCCAAGTATCTGGAGATGAAGGATATCCCTGCCGACAGCCACTGCATGTACCGTGCCATCCAAGACCAGCTGGTGTTCTCGGTGACGGTGGAGAGCCTGCGCAGCCGCACCGCCGACTACATGCGGAAGCACGTCGACGACTTTCTGCCCTTCTTCAGCAACCCCGAAACGGGTGACGCCTACACCCGTGCCGACTTCATGGCCCACTGCGACAACATCGTTCGACGCCGGTCGTGGGGAGGCCAGCTCGAGCTGAGGGCCCTGTCGCATGTCCTGCAAACCCCTATCGAAGTGATCCAGGCCAATTCACCCGCCTTGCTCATCGGGGAGGAGTACCACAAGAAGCCGCTCACCCTCGTCTACCTGCACTACGCCTGCAGCCTCGGGGAGCACTACAATTCCGTGAAGCCGCTCGAGGCCAGCGCGGCGGGCGGCGCGGCCCGCGCCTCTTCTAGGCCTCTCCGGGGGCCACAGCGCCCCGCGGTTGGCATGGCGGCGGCTCCGCCGTTGCCTTCGCGTCTCCTCTGTAGGCTCGATTTTTTTCTTTGGTTTTCTGGTTTTCTTCGTTCTTTTGCTTTATTTAAAATGTACCTTCCACCGCAGCGTTCCTACCATACCTTCTTTCTTTCCCTCTCCTTCTTTGACTTCTTTCACTCGCCAGGGGACAGATCCTAAACTGGGGGAAATGTCTGCCTTTACCGTCTGAGGGATGTCCGTTTTATACAGTTTAACTTCTTCTTGCCTCTCTGAGCCTTTGTCTCCCTCCCTGATTTAGAATTGGTAACGTTTCATATTGGATACAGATGTTAATGTTTGCTTTGACGCCTTAACTTGAGATAAATGCTTGGCATCTTCAGATTTTCCCGTGCATCTATTGGGTTACTTAGATGAAAGTGCTGTTTATGTGATTGATATGCTTTGTGAATGCCTTCTGGTGTTTGCTTGTTTGTTTGTTTTTGAAAAAATATCGTTACAGACCGTTCTTGCGTTTGCTTTTTATTTATGTTGGGCTGCTCAGGAGACATCTCAGGTTATGAACAAGAGTTTTATTAGTCATTTGGTTTTGTTTTCTTCATTCAAACTTGTGTGGTTGCAAATTAATTTTATTTGCACAGGTGTTTGCTGAGGTCTAGCATTTGTTAAACTGAAAAGGTAAATGTAAGTGTTAAATAAATATAAATAGCAAATTTAAATAAACTGAAAGGCTAGGTAAAGTCTACTATACATGTCAAAGATCTGAGGTTTATTAAACGTAGAAAGAGATATGACTTTATTCAGGTAGTTGTTCCATTTCATTGTGTCTACAACAGATGTGAAGCAAAAAGAGACAAACGGATAGGTAGATAATTTAACCTACTGAAAAGGATAAAAATCTGAATCCTGTAAATTTTTTTTATTCTTAGAGATATTAAATGCTATGACATTATTCAGGTTGATCCACCTTGTTATGTCAACTGGTATGAAATCTGAAAGATCTGAACTTAGTGACTTTCCTTAATTCTTAGAAAAAATATTAAGAGGGCCAGTGAGATGGCTCAGCAGCATAAGCGCCTGCCTGGCAAGTGCGAGGTCCTGAGTTCGACTCCCGGTACCCACATACGAAAAAAGGGCCGGTGATATCACTCAGCGGCACGGGCGCCTGCTGGCACGCGAGGTCCTGAGGTTGACCCCCGGTACCCATAAAAAAAAAAAGAAAAAATACTAAGATAATTTTAGGAAATATTAAGGTAGTTAATCTATTTTGTTATATTAACAACTTCTGGGAGGCAAAAAAATGTGAATACCCTGGTGTGGTGGTGCACACCTGTGATCCCAGCACTCAGGAAACTGAGGCAGGATGATTGCTGCAAGTTTGAGGCCAGCCTGGGCTACATAGTGAGTTCAAGGCCAGTCTGAACTGCATAGAGAGACCCTGTCTCAAAACAAAACAAGTGTGAGCCGGGCGTGGTGGCACATGCCTGTAATCCCAGCACTCGGGAGGCTGAGGCAGGAGGATTGCCGAAAGTTTGAGGCCAGCCTGGGCTACATAGTGAGTTCTAGGCCAGTCTGAACTGCATAGTAAGACCCTGTCTCAAAAAACCAACCAAACAAACAAAAAACAAAACTGGGTAAGCCACAAATTTAGCCAGGTGTGGTGGCACATGCCTGTAATTCCAGCACTTGGGAAGCTGAGGCAGGAAAGAGTTTGTGGCCAGCCTCGGCTTCATAGTTCAAGGCCAGCATGAACTACATAATGAGACCCTGTCTCAAAAAAAAAAACAAAAAAACCAAAAAAAAAACCTAAAAATTGTGAACAATACAGTTTGTCTGATGTTTGAGACCTGTCCGTATACTGAATATGCCAAAAAAATATTAAACGTTAAATGATTTGCAATAATTCTTTAATCTTTGGATCCTTTGTTTTGGTGTGGTTAAATTCATTAAAAATTCTTCGTGTATTCCAAATGTTAAAAAATAAAATATATCAGTTCAAAAACTTTTTAACACTTATGCAAGTTGCTTAAAAAATAAAAGCTGTCTAAAAATACCTGCTTCCCTGTTTTCGTGTATTTGTGACTTCATTCAAATACAGTTTGTATACTAGGATCTACTTTCAGCAAAGGACTCCTGGTGCTTGGGGAGCAGGTATAGAGGGGAACAGATCAGGCTTTGGGGAGGAGAAATGCACCTGCAGTTTGGTGGTGGCCTGGGGTGAAGTGTTTCCCAGGGAATGATTTAGGGAGCAACTTTCTCTGAGGGCTGACCTGCATTATGTCTCAGTAACTGAAGACATGCAATGATTTCATTTGAAGGTATTCTCATTGCTGTGTTTCAAAAGGAACCCCCACTTCCAAAACCTTACTAGCCAGGGCTGTGTTGCAGGAGAGAAAGAAGTTCCACTGTTTTTTTTTTTTGGGGGGGGGAGTGTTCCCAAAATACAAATATGAAAATCCTGCCAGATTGCTCACTGTGTAAATGTGCATGTGAGAAAAGTTTCAGCCAGCTAGCTGGCTGAGGAGGAAGGCCAGTATTGGGGTAACTTGTGAGAAGAGAGCCTTTTCTAGGGGTGGGAACACTGGCTGGGAAGGGCATATAGGTTAGGGAGGAAGGGGAACAAGCTGCAGGAGGGGGCATGGGGAGGGAGAGGGAGAAGAGGCTGGGAAGGGTAAACCGGCTGGGAAGAACGATACAAGTCGGCAACTGGGTAGCCTAAGAGGATGAATGGGGCATAGTAAGGAAAGCTGGGAGAGGCTGGGGGACACAAGCTAAAGAAGGGAGATGGCTCGGCAACAGAGCATAGGTGGTGAACCTGGCTGTAAGAGGGGACCTACCTGGAGTCTGCAGCGCAAGCCAGTGTGGAGGCCTGACTGGGGACATGAGCAAAGGCTAACGAGGGGCTCTAAAAGTGGAAAAGGTGTTCTGCTGGGGGGGGTACATAGGAGTGGGGAGAGGATCAACCTGGCTAAGATAGAGGGTTTTGATAGCAGGGTAAGGGGCACAGGCTGGGAAAGAAGGCCTGGCAAGGGAAAAGGTCCAGAGTGGGGACAGGAACACAGGTAGTGAAAGGCTTCTGGTCAGGGAAGGTGATCCATCTGGGACCGGTTATATAAGGAGAGTAAGTGGGCATGGCTTGAGAAGGGAAGCTGTCTGGGAACTGAAGTGCATTCTGGGGAAAGTCTTGGCAGGGGTGAGCTGGGTGGACAATAGGGCAGGAAAGTGGGCAGGACCAGGAGAGAGGTATGGGCTGTAGAAGGAGAAGCAGGCAGGTGAAGGGGCACTTCATTAGTGCAAAAGACCAGGCTGGGAGGGTACAGCAGATTATGAAGGGATCCATGGCTACTGAATGGAGAAATGGTTGGCACAAGCTGCCTGGCAGACAAGGAACACTTGATAAGGAAAGGGGTCTGGAAGGAGAAGGGACCTTCTTGAAAAGGAGGCATTGGTTGGAGAACAGGGTCTGCCTGGAGGAGGAGGACTAGATAGGGGTTCTGTCTGGTAAAGGACCCACCAGGCTTAGAAGACTGGAGTGAGCTGGGGTGGGGACATGATTTGCGAAAGGAAACTGGCTGGGCACAGAAAGCTGGCTCAGAAGGGGGTATAGGCAGCAGAGGGGATCCTTGCTGGGGAATTGGGCCTGGATGGGGAAGAGGGCCTAGCTGGGCATGGGATGCAGGCTGGAGAGGTCCCGTGTTATGAAAGGTCATGGAAGGAGAACAGAGCCTGACTGGGCCGGGGGGATGTCTGAGGGTGCAGGCTTAGTGGACAGAGGAGCCAGGCAAGGGATGGCAGGGCAAGGAGGAACAAACTACGGAAAGGGACTTAGCTGAGTAGGGAGGCAGAGACAGAAGAAGGGGACATAGCTGTAGGCAGAGAACAAGGTAGAGAAGGAAGCCTGGCTATGAAGGTATAGATAATAAATAGGGTGGAGTGCCGGGCATGGTGGCACATGCCTGTAATCACAGCACTCCGGAGGCTGGGGCAAGAGGATCACCGAGAGTTCGAGGCCAGCCTGGGTTACATAGTTCAAAACTAGCCTGAACTATATAGCAAGACCCTGTCTCAAAAAAACAAACAAACGAACACAAAATAGGGCAGAGTAGAGAGCTGATTAGAAAAAGAGGAACCGGCTGGTCAAGGGAAGGAGACCTAGTTGAGTCAGGAGCCAAAGGACAAGAAAGGTGGCCCTGGCCGGGGATATAGCTCAGCAGCAGGGCACCTGCCTGGCAAGCACAAGGTCCTGGTTCGAGTCCCAGTTCCAAACAAAACAAGCAAACAAACAAAAAGAAAGGTGTCCTTGTCTATTAAGGGAGGATGCATCAATTGGCTGAGGGAAGGGCCATAGGCTATCAGGTGGAACCCAGGCTGAAGAAGGGCACCATGCAGGAAAGCATACATAAGAGGAGAGGAGGACATAGGCTGTGACAAGGGTAAGGCTGGGGAAGGGGCCTGGATATGGGGATGTGCCTGTCTTGTAAAAGGAGCAGAGGCTTACGAGGCTGGCATAAGCTGAGGGAGGGAGCCTGGTAGGGAGGGACCCTGGAGTATGAGAAGTCTTTGGCAGGAAAGGTTTGGCTGACTAGAGGAGGTCTCTGGCAGGAGAAGGGGCCAGGGAAGGAGTCACAGCTAGAAAGGGGAATCTGGTAGTGGGAGAGATTTGAATACTGAGAACATTGGCTGGAGATGGGTTCGTAGACCTGGCCGGGAGAGGAGGCCTAGCAGGTACAGAGGGACTCTTAGGGAAGGGATCAGATAGGATCCAGACAGAGATCCTGGCTGAGTGAAAGCACATGGTTGAGGAAGGGGGCCTAGCTGAGGACAGGGCACAGGATAGTGACAGGGGTCTGGGTGAGGGGAGGGGCCCGGCTGGGCAAAGGTAATCAAGTGGGGTCAAGAAGCCTGCCTGGAGACCGGGATATGTGGGTGAAGGAGTTCTGGTCAGGGAAGGGGTCCGGGCCAGGGTACAGTTCCTACGTGAGTGAGGCAGTGTAGGTTTAGACACAAGTACGGGCTGGGGGAGATTACTGGGTTGCCAACAGGGCCTACCTGTCCAGGGGCCACAGGCCAGGGAGAGATAACAAACTTGCGTAGGGGCCTGGGGAGGATTGTTGCAGAAGGATGTACTGGCTGGGCAATGTTGCCTGAGGGTGGCATAGGTGGGTGTAGACAAAGCTTGCCTGGCAAGGGAAGGAGACCTGGTTGTGGAAGGGGACCTCACTCATAGGTGAATGAAGAAAGCCTGGCTAAGAGAGGGAGCTTGGCAGAGAAAGCAGGCATGGGCAGGTTAAGAGATCCTACTGGAGGTGTGGGGAGAGAGGCAGGCAGAAGGGGGCTTGGTTGGTATGCAGTGGAGGCAAACTATGGCACCCGTGCCACAGTGGGCCGTTTGTATCATTGAAAGTTCTGAAAGGGTCACCATCACTGGAATAGGGTATAGGTTGGCTTAGGATGTAAAAGGAATTCCTGGATTTTGAGTGGGGAAGGGCTACAGAATAGCACCTGGCTGGAGGAGGAGGCGCTTACTAGGTAAAGGTTTCTGAGGGCGTATCAAATACATAAGCCGTAGGGGAGGTGGCTTGAGATGGGGCACTGTTGTAAGAGAAATGTGTTCAGGCTTGAAGGAAGGCATAGGCCCAGCAGGGGCCCTAACTGGGGAAGAGAGCAATAGGTTGTTTAAGAGGGACAATGTGGACCTTGCTAGCTATGTAGTGCTGGTGCTGCCCAAGGAATCCTGTTATGAGTATCATCAAGATGGTAGAGCCCCATTTCACAGGCTTGTCCCTGAGTGTAAGAGAAATAACTGCTCCTATCTTGGGATCCTTTTCTGTAACAGTGACTCACAGTCACTGAGGACAGCAGCTATTTTGGGCAATTTGGTGTACGAAAGCCATAGGGCACTATTTTCAACGGGATCCAAATTTCAGTTTTACTCATTAATATACTTCTCCTTTCTTGACATAGCAACTAAAAATAAGGTGCCTGCAGTATGCAGATGTTGGCTCTGGAGTCAGACATCTATCCAGGCTTAAAGCTCAACTCTTCCACTCACTTCCTAGCTTTGTGACTTTGGATAAGTCACTTAATCTTTCTGGACCTCAGTTTCCTCCCTGATAACATAGGACAATCAATGCTTGTCTTAGATATATCTCTTGAGGAAGTTAGAAGCATTAAATGAAAATACATATAAAGCGCCCAATAAATAAATGTTCAATAGAGTTAGCTACAGTTAGTTTCTATCTAGGAGCCCAAGAACATGACTTATCAGCTTTGGCAGCAGTCACTCCTTGATTTTGTCTACGGCAACTTTTGAGGCCACTTGGCCTTTTGCAGTTGAGATGCAAGCAGAACCTCGCCTACGGCTATCTGTCCCAGCTGTCTCCACCAGAGCTTCTATAGGAGCTCACCCAAAGTACTGTCTTGCGGACAGGGTGGCCTGAATTCTCAGGCCAGAGTACCTTTTTTCCAGGCTTTTTGTACACAAACACATAATAGACTCAGTTTTTTTTTTTTTTTTTAGTATGCGGGTACCGGGAGTCGAATTCAGGACCTCGCGCTTGCCAGGCAGGCGCTTATGCCACTGAGCTATATCACTGTCCCTCCCAGTTGTTTTAAAGAACAAAATAGGTACCAGTTCAGGCTGGCCTTGAACTCACTTTGTAGCCCAGGTTGGCCTCAAACTCGTGGCAATCCTCCTGCCTCAGCCTCCCGAGTGCTGGGATTACAGGCATGCGCCACCATGCCTGGTTTAAAATTGCTTTTTTAAGAAACTTAACAATACATTATAAAAATTTCTTCAATATGGGTTTTTTCAATTTTTATTTTTTATTAGTATGTGTTGAAGTATATAATGATTATATTCCCCATGAGAAGTTGGTACATGTACATAACACATCTTAATTCTTTTTTCATCCCTTTCTCCTTCCCTTCCTCCCCTCTCCCCTTATCTTTGGTCCCCTTTCCTTTTGCAAAACATCAGTCTCCATATTTCCTATTATCTATCTTTTATTTTGCTCTTTATTTATATTTTGGGTTTTTCATATAAGGGCAACCATGTGATATTTAAGCTTATGTGTCTGACTTATTTCACTTACCATTATGGTCTCAAGGTGCATCCATTTTTCCAGAAACGACTCAAGTTTATTCTTTTTGATGGCAGAGTAGTACTCCATTGTGTATAAATGCCATGCTTTCTTTATCCATTCGTCTGTTGATGGACATATAGGCTGCTGTCAAGATTTTTCTATTATAAGCCATGCTGGTATAAATATGGGTATGCATGCATCCCTGTAATGTGCTGTCTTTAACTCTTTCAGGAAGATACCCAAAGGAGGGATAGCTGGGTCAAATGGAATTTCTAGTTTTAGTTTCTCGAGGCCTCTCCATATTGATTTCCACAGTAGTGATACTAGTTACATTCCTACCAACAAAATACAGTAGAAGGGTTCCTTTCCCTCTACAACCTCACCAGCATTTGTTGTTTTTTGAGTCTTTATTAATAGCCATTCTTTCTAGAGTAAAATGGCATGTCAGGGTTGTTTTAATTTGCATTTATCTAATGGCCAGAGATGCTGAACATTTTTTCATGTATTTATTGACCATTTGTACTTCTTCCTCTGAAAAGTGTCTGTTTATTTCAGTTGCCTACTTTTTATTTTAGGGGTCTAATTTTTTTGTTTTCTGTCTTTTGAGACAGGGTCTCACTATGTAGTCCAAGCTGATCTTGAACTCACTATGTAGCTCAGGCTGGCCTTGAACTCACAGTGATCCTCATGCCTCAACTTACCGAGTGCTGGGATTATAATTTTTTGAGTTCTTTATGCCTGCATTCTAGCCTATGAATGTGCCATAATTTATTTATCTAATTTTATTGTTGGATATTTAGATTGCTTTCAATTTCTCACTTATCATATATGCCACTGTAATGGCCTTGTAGTGAATCTTTGCCTATATTTTCTGATGATTTTCCTTTGATAAGATTTTGAGAAGTGATCTGGGTTGAAAGGAGAGGTTTTTAAGAATACTGGGAAATTAGCTTCCAGAAAGATTGCACCAATTTATACTTCCAGGTTATGAGAGACTGACCTCTCCACATAGTTGCTAACACTGAAAATGATCATCTTTGCTAAGTTTTTAGGTGAAAACCGTTGTACTATTTGACCCTTCAGTGATTGCTAGTGAGACTGAATATTCTTCTGTGTGTTTATTGGCATGTCTGATTCATGCAGGAACCAGTATTTTAAAATTTATTTTCTGTTTCTAAATTTTCCTTAATTTTCTGTAGGTATTTGTCTTTTTCTAGGAGGTTTTAAATAAGTCTTTCTGTGTGAATGAATCTAGACACTTGTTATTTGGGTAATTTAAAAATAGTTTTTCCCATTTATTTCCTTTTTGTTTTTGTCTTTTTGCACGTTGAATTTTAAAATTGTAATGGAATCTATTAATCTTTTTCTTTATGGTTTCTGTCATGATGCTAGGATCAAAAACAGCTTGCTTTCCCATCTTGAGATAAAATCAGTATTCATGTGTACTTTATTCAAGGTTTTAAATTCTTTCTCTTTATAGTTAGCTATATTTAACATATACACCTGGAAATTACTTGGGTGCAAGTTAGGTACATAAATTGATATTCCCCAATTATGATAGCCAATTAGCCCAGCACTATTTATTGAATAATCCACCATTTCACCACTGATTTGAAGTGCTAACTTGCACATAAATTACATTTTTTAAGAGGGTGAATCTTTCAAACATTCATGGCTGCATTTTGGTGACCTCAATCTAAAATTGTCTGAAGCCTGCCATTCATCCATTCATTTACCGTTTACTGAAGACAATGGTGATAAACAATAGCTTAGAGAGATAAAAGATCCAGTCTCACTGCTCATCCTGCAGTGGCAGACAGGGAAACAGACAGAAAGCAACATGATCAATACATAATGGAAGGAAGCACAGGGAAAGGACGCCTCCTCTGACTTATGGCATAAGGGAGGCTTGGGAAGAGACTCCTGAGAGCACAGCCAGAGCAGGGGCGGGAAGGGGTGAAAGAACGGGCTATCTTCCCGTTCAGTCCAGCCGAAGGGGAAAGGTGAGAGAGTTGTGAAAGAGGCTGGAAGGGAAGGCAAAAGAGGCTTCCCATGTTAAGTAAATATTGTCTTAATATTACAGATGAAATAAATACAAATTAAACGAGATGCCATTTTTTATCAGTCACGTTGGTAATGAGTGAGAACATGATGTATTGATGGAGGAATGCAGAAACAGGCACTCTGAAATATTGCTGATGGCCTACAAATAGGTATCGTCTCTTTGGAAGGCACTTTGGCAACAGCTATCAAATTTAAAGTGCATGAACCACTATCATTTCTTTTTTTATAGAGGTGTAAATATGCAGTTTTTGCACGTATGGGACTACAGTATATATTTAAAATACGTGATTGCTTTTGAGGAGGAGAATCGTGTTGCAGGGGACAAAGGATGGGAGGGAAACTTTCCTGAGGGGGTAGAAATGGGTAGTTCTTTCTTTCTTTCATTTCTGGTGCTGGGGATCAAACCCAGGGCCTTGAACATGCTAGGCAAGGGCTCTACCATTGAGCTACGTCTCCAGCCCCAGCTTTCACTTTGAAAACAATTCTAGCCGGGTGTGGTGGCACACACTTATAATGCCAGCACTTGCGAGGCTGAAGCAGGAGGATCGCTGTGAGTTCAAGGCCAGCCTGGGCTACAAAGTAAGTTCAAGGCCAGCCTGAAATATATAGTAAGACCCTGTTTAAAAAAATAAAAATAAATAAAACAAATAAATTATATAGTCCTATACTGTTTAATTTTTGTATTGTGATGAAATATACATGACATCAAATTTACCATTTTAACTGTTGTTTTTACTTTTGATTGGACTTTAATATGTTGCTTTTTTTCCATTTATGTGATTTGATATAGAAAGTAGTCTCTTGAAGAAAATCTCCATTTTCACTTGGACCCTTTGTTGTTAGTGTCTATTGGAGAAGTTTCACCTGCTGAATACTTATAAAAATCAGTATCAAGAAGACTCCTGTTTTATAAGAGAAGTCCCTTGCAAGAAAAGTCACCAAGGCCCCTGAGGTGGTGCATATGGAGAAGTTGCCAGGCCTCCCTTTTTGCCTTTGCTTCCTAGAAGTTTCAGGACACATGGTAATATGATCATTCTCTCTGCATTTTAAGTGTACAATTAAATGACATTGTCTATTCACATTGTTTTGTAACCGTCACTACCATCCACCTCCAGAACTTTCTCATCTTCTCAAACTGAAACTCCGTACCTATTTTGTTGTTGTTACTGTTACAGGGAAACAGACAGGTTAAGACAGGACCCCACTGTGTTGTGCAGAGTGGCCTCGGACTCCTGGGATCAAGTGACCCTCCCAGCGCACTATAGCTGCGAGTGCAGGTGCACATCGTGCCTAGCTTCCATACCCATCAAATGCTAACTCCTCATTGTGCCTTCTCCCAGCTCCTGGCAGCCAACATTCCATTTTCTGTCTCTGCGAGACTGACTACTCTGGGAGCCTTGTACTGGAATAATTATAAAGTATTTGTCTTTTTGTTTCTACCTTATTTTATTTAGCTCAAAGTTCTCAAGGTTTATCTTTTTTATAATGTGGGCAAGGGAGAGATACACCTTCAAACCCCATTAGTACTCATGTGGACTCTCGATGGCTCTGGGAACCAAATTAATACGTCTGATTAACAAGAGTGGAGTACACATGTCTTATTAAGTTTACATGTACATAGGATCTTAATAAGAGAGTGAAGTGCAAAGAAATGACCAAAGCAAGGTGCTTTTTATACCTTTTACACAAAGAACACTAAACGAGCGAAAGAATGACAATGATCTCTGGACTAGGGTAAATTGAAGGATGTCACTAAGAGAAATAGGGGGGAGAAGCAAATGGAAGATAAAAGTTACCTGAAAATTTTTATTGTTAAGGCTCATTACAGACTTAATTACCAGACTCTAGTGATTAAGTCTATTTTCCCACTTTTGGGGCCAATACTCCTCCCAAAAGAATCTTTATGACTTGCTGCCTGTAGAAAAAGACAGGTCTGTTGGTCCTTTCCACAAATACAGTTCCTTGGTTCCCTAACTTAAAATAACTGATATTCCAATTCAGCATATTTTGACAAGGCACATCCTTAACTTCTTCAGTAGCACATGCCAAAATTTCCTTCTTTAAGGCTAAATAATATTTAATTGTGTGTCTATGATGCATTTTGTTTACTTATTATGTTGTTGAATTTTTACATATAGTGTTTTATCTATGTATTATCTAAAAACAAAAAATAATTTTTGAAAACTGGGACAGAGCCAGGTATGGCGGCTCACACCTGTAATCCTAGCACTTGGGAGGCTGAGGCAGGAGGCTTGCTGTGAGTTCTAGGCCAGCCTGGGCTACATAGCAAGTTGAAGGCCAGCCTGAACTACATAGTGAGACCTTGTCTCAAAAAAACCAAAAAGCCCCCCAAAAAACAAAAAAACACCTGGGACAGTTTCCTTCCTTCTTTTTGCTGTGAAATATTTTAAATAGCATGGAATTATATGTTCCTTGAAAGTTTGAAATAATTGATTCAATTGTGAAAATAAATCTCGGCCTTTTAAATTAGTATATGTGTGTGATATATAATAATTATATTCATCTTGCAGAATTGGTACATATACATATATCACATCTTGATCATTTTGACTCCCCCTCTCCCTTTTCCTAAATCCCCCTTCCATCTCCAGAGTCTACCTGCCTGTTTCCTAACATTTCTCGTTTATTTTGTTTTTTAAATTATATTTTTTGCAGTTTCTCATATAAGAAAAACCATCCAATACTTAACTTTCTGTGTCTGATTTACTTCACCTAGCATTATGGCCTCAAGGTGCATCCATTTTCCTACAAATGACTTGAATTTATCCTTCTTTATGGCTGAGTTGTACTCCATTGTGTATAAATACAGTGGTGCCTCGGTTCACGAACACTTTTGTTTGCAAGCAATTTGGTTCACAAACAGAAACATTTGGCAAAATTTTGTTTTTGTTTGGGAACTCTGCAACAGGTGATGAACATGACTGAGGCCATCTTTCCCACACCAACATAAACATGGCCATCTTTTCCAGAATTGTGGAATGAATTAAGTTCATGAACCGAGGTACCACATTTTCTTTAACCATTCATCTGTTGATGGACCTATAGGTTGCTTCCAAGATTTAACTATTATGAGTCATGCTGCTCTAAATATGGGTATGGGGTCTGCATGTATCACTGTAATTTGACATCTTTAACTCTTTCAGGAAGACATCCAAAGGAAGGTGAAATGGAATTTTTATTTTGAGATTTTTGAGCATCTCCATACTGATATTCATAGTGGTTGTAGTAGCTTACATTTCTACCAACAATGTAGAAGGGTTTCTTCCAGCCTCCCCCCCCGCATACAGTCTCACCGCATTTGTTGTTCTTCAAGTCCTTGATAATAGCCATTCTTTCTGGAGTAACATGGAATTTCAATATTGATTTAATTTGCATTCCTCTAATTGCCACAGATGCTGAGCATTTCTTCACGTACTTATTGGCCATTTGCACTTCTTCTTTTGAGAAACATCTATTCATTTCAATTGACCATTTTTGATTGGGTCTTTTATTTTGGGGGTCTAATTTTTTTGAGTTCTTTATATATTCTATATATTAGTCCTCTGTCCAAAGAGCAGCTGGTATAAATTTTTCCCCATTCTGTAGGTTGTTTCTTCACTCTATTGGTTTTTTCTTTTGCTTTGCAGATTTTTACTTTGATATAATCCCATTTGTTAGTTACTGGTATTAGTCTTTGTGCCATTGGGGTTCTATTTAGAAAGCCCTTGCCAATGCCTATGTTTTCAAGAGTTTTACCTATTTTATCTTCCAGTAGATTCAGTATTTCTGTTTTCTGTTTGCCAGTATCTTGTTAAGGATTTTTGCATCTATGTTAATTACAGAGAATGACCTGCAGTTTTCTTTTTTGGTTGGATGCTTGTCTGGCGTAGGGATCAGGATAATGTTAGCTTTCAAGAATGATTTTTGAAGTACTCCTTCCTTCTCCATTTCATTCAAGGGTTTGAGGAGTATTGGCATTAGATCTTCCCTGAAGTTCTTGCAGAATTTGGCTGTGAATCCATCATGTCCTGGGCTTTTATTAGTTGGTAGTGTTTTTATTCCTGCTTCAATTTCATTGCCTGATATTGGGTTTTTCAAGACTTTTAAGTCTCCTTGGCTCAGTTTTGGTATTTCATATATATGTAAGAATCTCTCCATTTCTTCTGAGTTCAATTTTTTGGCATACATGTTTGTGAAGTCACCATCAATAATTTTTTTGGATTTTGGCAGTGTCTGTTGTGATTTCGCCTTTTTCATTTCAAATTGCATTGATTTGTGTCTTTTTTTTTATAAGATTGGCTAAGGGTTTGTCTATTTTGCTTATAAGAACCAGCTCTTTGATTCATTGATTCTTTGTATATTTTTTAGTCTCCATTTCATTGATTTCTGCACTGATTTTTACAATTTCCTTCCTTGTACAAGTTCTGGTTTTAGATTGTTCTTGTCTTTCTAGGACCTAGAGATGCATCATTAGTTTATTTATTTGGGCTCATTCTGTTTTTCTGATGTGGACATTCACAGCTATAAATCTCCCTCATAGGACTGCATTCATTGTGCCCCATAAGTTATGGTATGTTGTACTGGCATTATCATTTAATTCTAGGAACTGACTTATTCCTTCCTTAATTTCCTCAGGAATCCATTGGTTAAGACTGTGTTATTTAATTTCCACATGTTTGCATAGTTTCTGTGGTTTCTTTTGCTATTGATTTCTAGTTTCGTTGCACTGTGATCTGATACTATGCATGGTGAAATTTCGATTCTTTCGCACTTGCTGAGGCAAGCTTTATTGGCTAGTAAGTGGTTTATTTTGGACAAAGTACCATGTGCTGCCAAAAAGAATGTTGTCAGTGGGTGGAACACTGTAATATCTATTAAGTCTATTTGTTCAAATATTTGGTTCAACTCTGACATTTTTATTGATTTTTGTTCTTTAGTTGATAGCTATATTTGTGATAGTGGGTATTTGAGGTCCCCCATTATAATTGTATTGATGTTTATCTGATCTCTTATTTCTATTAGTGTTTGTTTTATGAAGTTGTGTGCACTGGTGTTGGGTGCATATATGTTTATAATTGTTGCCTCTTCCTATTGAATTGTTCCATTAACCAGTACATAATGCCCTTGTCTGCTTCTTTTGAGGCAAACATGAATGCCCAGCATAGACAAGGGTGTCTATAAAACACTTCCAAGCATAAACTCAGGAGATTAAAAATATGACTAAATGTATGGTTTGAAGTCCACTTTGTCTGAAACTAGGACAGCTACTCTGGCTTGTTTTCAGATTCTTCTTGCATTGTTTTTAGTCTATGAGTTTCTTTTCATGTTAAACGTGGTTTTCGTATACAACATATCATTAGATTTTAGTTTTTGATCCATTCTGCTAATCTGTGTCTTTTTATTAGCAAATTGATAGTTATAGTTGATAGATATTGACTTATTCTTGTCATTGTATTATTTTCCTGTTGCTGTCTTGGTTTGTTTCCCTTTTACCTAATTGCTAGCCCTTCTTCTAATTTTTCATTAATTTCATTTACTCTTATATTAGTCTTCTAATTGTATTGGACATTTTGGCATTGTTAGTTTCATTGTCTCCTAGGATATCCTTGAGAATTTTTCGGAACGTTGGTTTGGGGGTTATGCTTTTCTTTAGGTTTTCTTTGTCATGGAAATTTGCAGGATATAATAGTCTGGGATGGAAGTTGTTTTCCTTTAGAACTTGAAACACTTTATTCCAAGCTCTCCTTGCCTTCAAGGTTTATGTTGAAAAGTCTATATGATTTGTGGATTTTTCTCTAGCAGCCTTTAAGATTCTGTTCTCGTGTTGGATTTCTAGTATTATGTGGCATGGAGTGATTTTTTTTTCCTGATCATGGCTATTCAGGCCATGATAACTTATCTGTATATTATCTGTATGCCTCACTTACCTGTATATTAAGTTCTTTTTTACATGTCAGGAAAATTTTTGGCTATACAGGATATTTTATGCTTCTTGTGCTGTCTTCTAATTTTTCATTAATTTCATTTACTCTTATATTAGTCTTCTGAGTCATTTAGCAGCTCCTGGATCTATTTTTCATGTTTTCTTGTTGTTTTTAAGGTATTTCTTATTAATTGATTATTGCCCACAGCCCTGTCCCCTAGATCTGAAACTATGTCTTCACACTGGTCCCTTCTGCTGCCCAAACTTTTAGTCATATTTTTAATCTCCAGAATTTATGTTTGGAGGTGTTTTTATGGACACCCATTCTTTTCTATGCTGGACATTCATGTTTCACATCTCTTTCTTAAAATCCACTAGATTTTTATTAGTGTCTTCTCTAGACTCACTGATCATTTGTTTCATTAGGGACATTATCTGATTAGTTATGTCTTTAAATTCACCAAGCACCTAACTGAACTGTTTTACCTCCATTGATATACCCTTTCAGACCTTTCTGCTGTGTGGCTTGTGGTTTTCTCTCTCTCGGTGCCCCTGAACCGGTTTTGGGGGACTTTGGTGGTTTTGGAGACTTTTTGTTGCCTTGTGCTTTCATGTTTCTGTGTGTTTGTTTGTTTTTGTGCTGAGTTTGTAGTTTCTTTGGCCCCATTCCCTGATTCTTTGGGAGTGAGCCTAAGTACTTTTTATGACCCCCAGGTGATTCATATATTGGCATACAGAGAAAACCAACTGACAGTACCAACTATGTCACCTTGGCTATAGTAGCAAAGGCAGTGACAATAATGGTGTCTAATATCAACTGGATACTGACAAACCCTAAGAGCCACTCATGAACTGCCCTTAACCAGAGTAAAGAGGTCAATGATTTTAGTGAAGATGGGCTCCCAGATATTGACCTATATTAATTCAGACCACTAATTTCTGCTGGTTGTAGGCAGCCGTGCAAGAGTTCAAGCCTACCACTGGACTAAATGCCACCTTTTTCAGGTCCACAATCTCTGATGATTATACTCACCAAATCTGGCCTCCTACCAGAGTATACAGGCCCCATGATCCTCCTGCCCCAAGCCAGAGCCTCCCAGACTATCTCAGGAGATCCCTGTTTAGCTCTCCCCCTCTCCAAGCCTGTCTCTCAAGGCTTTCTCTCACCTCGTCTCTATTGAAGGGTAACACTTCAGTTCTAGAAGGTAACTCTCCTCCTGAGTGTTGGTCTAATCTTCAATCATATCAGTCTTTTGGTTGTCATTTCTGTCATTTTGAACTGTGGAGAACCCAGGAACAGAGCTGACTAGGATTTGGTAGTTTGACTGCTCTCCTCTCCCTTCCTGTGCAGATCATGCAAGGCCTGCGCTGGTAGGAGGGAGGCTCACAAGACCCCTCTGCTTCTCCTCCCATGTGGGTCTCATAGGGCAGCAGCAGCAAGAGGGGCAGCAGGATGCACAGTTCCCCCATGCCACTGCTTCCCATGAGGGTCTCGCAGGGCTGGGGAGTGTTTCTGTTTTTATATCTAAGCCTTTGATCCATTTTTGCTTGAAAGTAGAGTGAACAAGAAGGAAATCACAGCCTTGGGGCATGAGGAAGGCTGGGCTTAGAGCTGGTAGAGAACTGAGTTTTCTAGGCTTCTTTGGCCCAGTTGCATCCTCTTTCTAGAACCACATACATATGAATACCTGATTAGTTTGTTTTGTTTTGTTTTTGTGAGGTGTTCGGGATGGAACCCAGTGCTTTTTTTTTTTTTTTTTTTTTTTTTTTTTGCATAGTAGGTAAGGGCTCTACCACTGAGCTACACCCACCTCATCAGGCTTAAGTTTGAGAACACACTAGTTTTGTGGAGCTAAAGCAGCAGCCTGAAGTGGAGACACTGCAACTACTGATTCCAATCCTTGTTCCTAAGTGCAAAACTGCTACTTCAGCCCAGCTTGGAGAGGCCCTCAAAAGGATGTATTCTAATGAATAGGCTCAAATGACAAGAACACATTCTAAAGTATATAAATGGTGCTTCTGAAATATTTGAGGAAGCTTGAAAATAGCTTATTCTCTTAAGTATCCTATTCAGTTCTACAAAATATATTAAGTATCTCCAATAATAGGTACTGCTTTCTGAGTAGGGACCCAAGAAGATTGGCAAGGAGCCCCCAAATACTCAAAACTGCATTGGTGTTCTCCAGAGAGGCCCAGTCTTTGAGGTGAAAACACAAAAGATCTAAGTGATCCTTCACCTTACTATGCTGTGGTATAGCAAGAAGATGAGGATATTAAGTGGAAATGCTTGCGGCTGGAGAGAGCATAGCACAAAATGGAACAGGGAGCCTTTAAAAGTCAGCTTAGATTTAGGCAGGCAGCTCTAAAAGGAAGGACATTCTAGTCAGAGATAATACCATGAAGCAAGCAGAGGTGCCAGTGTTTGTATTCATAGTATCTGCTGCCCTCCTCGCAACAGCCTTCACTTTCCTTTTGTGGTGCCATCCTTCTGTCACTCTCTTGGGGTGAAGAGTTCACCACTAAGGCACACCTCCTTTCAGTTCTGCCAATTAATGCACACTTCTCCCTGGTCATAGTGGTTGGTTCAAGATGAGTTTGTGGCCTGGGCCAATCTAATTAGAGCAAAACTCAGGATTTAGTGAGTGCATGTACCTTGTTGCCTTTCAAAATCTGGGGCCATCTTGTGGCAGTTGGGGAGGGTGCAGTTAGTAAGGGCTGCTCTCCTGAGGTCTTTTGAAAAGTCGCCAAATTGTATCATGCTATTAAGGCCTTCTTGGAATTGGAGGTGATTTCAGAGTTCTTGGAAAATCTTTATCGAAATGCTTTTTGAAAGAAAGAAGGAAGGACATGGGTAACGACATTTTCCCATGTTGGAATTCCATGCTCACAAAGCTTTAACTAGATTTCTCAGCTACTTTAAAACGAAGAAGGCATACTCAGGGTATTCTAGCCACTTCTGCCCCCCACCCCCATGAAGGCCTCCCTAGGGAATAGTAAGTGGGAATTCTGGGGCATATGTCAGTCTGAGCTGCATTGTTTGTCCATTACCAAGAATATAAGCATCATTGTAAGAACAGGGAGTAAATACACAGTTTCTGATCCTCTCCTGTAAAGCCCTGACTCAGTGACCAGCTCACACCCGTGATAAGAGATAATGTTATTTCTTTAATTTACCCTTTGAAGAAAAGTATATCTATACTGAGGAGTTAGAAGGGTACTCTATAGCAGCAGTCCCCAACATTTTTAGCACTTGGACCAGTTTTGTGGGAGACAATATTTCCACAGATGGGTTTGTGGGATGGTTTTAGGATGAGTCAAGTGCTTTATTTTTATTATGCACCTTGTTTCTATTAGTATTGCATAGTAATATATAATGAAATACAACTCAAGCAAAATGGTACAGTAGTGATCAACAGAAAAATATAGCCTCTCTGGGACCCAGAATCCAGATACCTGGAAAATAACAACTTGGTAGAGAAAAAAAGTAGAAGATATCCAGGAATTGGGAGGAAAATTAGAAACTACAGAGAAGCTAGAGAAATGGAGCACAATGCAGAGAAAAGAATGAAGCAGTCTGAAAGCTTACCCCAGCTCTCAGGGTGAGCAAGTTGTCTCTGCACACAGAAAGTAAGCTTCCAGGGTGGGAGCTCCAAGGGGAAAATATGACCAGGCCAGCAGCGCTAGTCCCAAGAAAAGCCCATGGTTATTGTAAACTGCAAAAACACAGTGGGATTTTACTCTGAAAGTGACACAGCAGGCTACAGTTGGAGAAGAAATCCAGTGCAGTGCCTCCTGCCATATTGCCAGAGGGTGTTTAATCAGGAGCCATTTTGGGAAGGGGTTGACTATTTAAGACTGAGCTGCAAAATAACTACAAAACAACTTCACTTCAGAGTTTCCAGTGTTATCCTCCCACAGTACCTGAGTGAGAGACAGCCACAAGAGACAGTAGTGGAGAGAGGGTACAGGCTAGACATAGACCCCCTGAGAAGTTTAAGTTCAGGCTGGGAAGGACATGGGTCCCTGCACTTTGTGGTGAGAACCCCAAGCCCTGCATTAAGGCTTTCAAAGGTGGCTGGGTCTTAAAGTGCTGGCTTTAACTACAGTGGTCTGCTTGAAGCCTTGCCCTTCTGGCTACATCTAACACAGATCAAAGGTCTGGTTGCTTTCCCCATCAATCAACATGAGCAAGGACATGCCTCAGTTTGGATGGTTGCCACAGTCTGTGGGGAACTGACAGAGAGGCCTCTGGAACAGGGGGGACACCACAAATTCATAGTTCATAAAGCTAGGCAGATAAAACTGTAACTTGCTAGATTCCAAACTGCAAATCCTGAAAAGAAACCACTCATTCAAAACTACAGAGGAATTTTTTTTTTTTATTCATTTCTCTTTTTCTTTAAATCTTCATCATTGGTTTTTGGAGTTTGGGGTTTTTATTTCCTTTTTGCTTTCTTTTGTTTTCTTTTTCCTTTTGATTTTTAATTTTAATTTTTTCATTTTTCTTTCTTATTCTTTTCTGTTACCTTTAATTTTATTAATTTTCTTTTACTTCTTAATAAGAGACTTTATCTCACTTTTCTCTCTTCCTTTTTATCTCCCATTGCTTAATTTTTAAAATTCTTCTTTCATTCTCCTATTCCCCAGATCCCTCTATTTTTACTAATATAACCATTATATTTTATTAATCTTTAAATAGTTAAATCTATGCTATTACTGTTGATTTCTTTTCTACTTTTAGTGAAGGTATAGTTGTTGCATTTAGTACATGTTTACTTTATGTCATATTGGGTTGCTCATAATGTTTATACTATAACTATAGATTTCTTTTCTGTGGTTAAGGGGGGTACATTATTGGTTCTTAGGGCATGTGAATATCCAGTCTGACTTTGATGTTATTATTGTTGCTGATTTAGTTGCTATTGCCAGGGTGGCATAGTTGTTACTATTAGTTGGTTTTCTCTGTATGCCAATATCTGAATTGCATTTGTGTCATTAACAATACTGTGGTCCTTTCCTAGAGAACTAGATACTGGGCCAATAACACTGCATCCTCCCCTCCCAAATTAAAAGAGCTTGTTGGATTTAGGGACAGAGGCAATGGATTGTAATTAGCCATCACTGAAAAGCAGAAACTAACTAAAGAGATCTCCATACCAGCCACAAAGTCTCCACTACCAGCTCCCACAATCCTCAACACACACACACACACACACACACACACACACCATATCAAAAATAGAAACATGAGAAGACAAGGCAACAAAATGCCTGCCATGCAAAAGGAATCCAAAAAGAAGCAACAGCAGCTATCTTTTTTTTTTCAGACAAAGCAGACTCCATGCCAAAGCTGATAGAAGAGGCAAAGAAAGTCACTACATATTGATTAAAGGAACAATTCAACAGAGATAATTATTAACATATGTACACCCCACACCAGTGCCCCCAACTTCGTAAAACAAGCACTACTAGAGAAAAAAATCAGATAAACATCAACATAATTAGAGCGGGGGACCTCAATACCCAATTGTTACAAATAGATCAACTAGACAAAAAGTCAACAAAGAAATATCAGAGTTGAAGAAAACCTCAGTGGACTTAATATATACAGCTATAGATGGTTCCATCCAACAACAGAATACACATTCTTCTCAGCAGTACGTGGGTCTTTCTCTAAAATGCACCACATGCTAGCCCATAAAGCATGCTTAAGTCAATGCAAAAGAATCAAAATTACTTATTATCAGATCATAGTGCAATGAAACCAGACCTCAATGGCAAAAGAGACTCAGAAATTATGCAAACTCATGGAAATTAAATAATACATTCATGAATAATCAGTGGGACACAGAATAAATCAAGAAAGAAATTAGAAAGTTCCTAGGATCAAACAATAATGCTAGTACAACATACCAAAACCTATGGGACACAATGAAAATAGTCTTAAAAGGGAAGTTCATAGCTGTGAATGCACACATTAGAAAAAAGAGCAAGCTAAGATAAATAACCTAGTGATGCACCTCAAGGTCCTAGAAAAACAAGAACAATCCAAATCTAAAGCTAGCACAAGGAAGGAAATTATAAATATTAGAGTAGAAACTAATGAAATTGAGGCTAAAAAATGTATGAAGAATCAATGAATCAAAGAGTTGGTTCTTTGAAGGAATAAACAAAATAGACAAACCCTTAGCCAATCATAACAAAAAAAGGAAAATAAAAGACCCAAATGAAAGCAATTAGAAATGAAAAAGGCAGCCAGGCGTGGTGGCACACACCTGTAATCCCAGCACTTGGGAGGCCTAGGCAGGAGGATCACTGCAAGTTCAAGCCCAACCTGGGCTACATAGTGAGAACCTGCCTCAAAAAAAAAAAAAAAAAAAAAAAAAAGAAAGAAATGCAAAAGGAAAAATCACAGTGGATACAGCTGAGATCCAAAAGACTGTTAGTAACTACTTTGAAAACCTGTACTCAAATAAACGAGAATCCAGAAGAAATGGGCAGATTCCTAGACAGATATCAAGTATAAAATATGAACCAAGAAGACATAAAAACTCTGAATAATCCAATAACAGGCAATGAAATTGAACCCACAATTAAAAAAAAAAACTGGCAACTAATTGAAGCCCAGAACCTGCTGAATTCTAAAAGAACTTCAGAGAAGACCTAACTCTTTAATGAAATTGAAAGGGAAGGGGTACTACAAAAGTAATTCCTGGAAGATAGTATTTACTCTGATTCCAAAACAAACAAATAAAATGAAGTATAGGACAATCACTTTAACGAACACGATGCTAAAATCCTCAACAATGCACTGGCAAACAGAATGCACAAATCATCAAAAAAAATGACCCAGGAGACTTTATCTCAGGGATGCAGGGATAGTTCGACATACAAAGAATCAATAAATATAATATATCACATAAACCAAAGCAAGGATAAAAATCACATAGTCATCTCAATAGATGCCAAAAAAGCCTTTGACAAAATCCAAAATCCACTCATGATAAAAACCCTGAAGTAAATAGGTATAGAAGGACCTCGTCTCAATCTGATAAAAGCCATTTATGACAAAACCATGGCCAACATCATATTAAATATAGAAAAGTAGAAAGCTTTTTGTCTAAAATGAAGAAGAGGGCCGGTGCTCAGCGGCATAAGCGCCTGCCTGGCAAGCACGAGGTCCTGAGTTCGACTCCCGGTACCCACATACGAAAAAAGGGCCGGTGATATTGCTCAGCAGCAGTCCTGAGTTCGACCCCCAGTACCCACCAAAAAAAAAAAATCAAGAAGACAAAGATATCCACTATCACAATTCCTTTCTATATAGTACTAAAAATATTTGCAAGAGCTATCAGGCAGGGCCGGTGAGATGGCTCAGCGGCTTAAGCGCCTGCCCGGCAAGCGCGAGGGCCCGAGTTCGACTCCCGGATCCCACATACGAAAAAGGGGCCGGTGATATCGCTCAGCGGCACGGGCGCCTGTTGGCGCGCGAGGTCCTGAGGTCGACCCCCCGGTACCCACAAAAAAAAAAAAAAAAAAAAAAAAAAAAAGAGCTATCAGGCAAGAGAAAGAAAAGGGATATGAATAGGAAAAGAAAAAGTCAAATTATCATTATTCACACATGGCATGATCCTCTATGTAGAAGACCCAAAAAATTCCACCAAAAGATTCCTAGAATTACTAATCAACTTTTGTAACGTAGCATTAAACAAAATCAACACAGAATAATCAATAGCACTCCCGTTTGCCAATAATGAACTCACCAAGAAAGAAATTAGGAAAATAATACCATTCTCAATAGCATCAAAGAAAATTAAATACTTAGGAATTAACGTAATCAAAGAAGTGAAAGACTTCCACAATGAAAACTACAGTACTCTGAAAAAAGGATATTGAAGGGGACATTAGAAAACGGAAGGATAATCCCTGTTCCTGAATAGGCACAATCATTATTGTCAAAATGGCCATACTTCCAGAACTGATATGCAGATTTAATGCAATACCAATCAAAATAACAAGTATTCCTCAAGGAACTAGAGAAAACAATCCTAAAATTCACATGAAACCAGTAGAGACCGAGAATGGCAAAAGCAAAAGGAAAGGATGAAGCATCACTGTTATGGTTTGTGTTTAGATGTCTCCCCAAAGCCTCATGCAGTCATGGGGGTGGGCTTCTAGAGTTTGTGATTGATTCATGGTCCAATGCTGGGATTATGGGTGTGAGTGCTACAACCCATCCTGGGGCGGGCAGCCTGCATACAATACAAGGGAGGGAAAGAGGACTGCTCTCTCTCTCCTCCCTTTTTGCTCTTGTTGCTTTTGCTGTCTTCCGCCACCATGAACAGTTGCCTCTTTGCCACGCCACCCTGCCTTAGCGCCAGCTGATTATGGACTGAAACCTCCACAAACTGTTAGCTAAATAAACTTTTCCTTCCTTAATCCCAGATAGCAAGTTATAGTACAAACATTTATTAAAAAAATAAAAAAGCATGTCGCTGGCACAGAAACACACCTGTGGATCAGTGGAATAGAATAGAGGATGCAGAAACAACTTCAGGCACATCTAGCCATCTGATCTTTGACAAAAGGGCCAAAAACATACAGTGGAGGAATGATAGCCTGTTTAACAAATAGTGCTGTCAAAACTGGCTATTTACATGCAGAAGATTGAATCTAGACCTGTACCTCCAGCATGTTCTAAACTAAAATAAAAATGGATCAATTATCTAAATGTTAAAACAGAAACACTTAATCTACTGGAAGACATAGGCATAAGCTAGGACTTTTTGAACAGAACCCCAACTGCACAAGAAATAGTACTACCAAGAATCAACAAATGGGATCTTATCAAATTAAAAAGTTTCTTCACAGCAAAGGAAACAACCAAAGAGGAAGATAACCTACAAAATGGGGGGGTACCTATTGTTCCTCAGACAGGGGACTAATATCTAGAATATATAAAGAACTCAAAAAACTAGACCCCCCCCAATAAAAGATCCTATCATAAAAAGGGCAGCTGAAAAGAATAGACACTTCTCATAAGACGTACAAAGGCCAATAAATACATGAAAAAAATGTTCAGCATATCTGGTTGTTAGAGAAATGCAAACTAAAGCAATACTGAAATTCCATCTTACTCCAGAACTAATGGCTATCATCAAGAAATCAAATAATAACAAATTCTGGAAAGGCTGCAGGGAAAAAGAAACCCTTCTACATTGTTGGCAGGAAGGTATACTAGTACAACCATTATGAAAATCATTGTGGATATTTCTCAAGAACTAAAAACCAGAAATTCCCTTTGACATAGCTATTCTCCTGCAAGGTATTTCATAAAACAGTTAAAGACATATTACAGTGATACAGCATACTCCCATGTTTGTAGCCACATGACCCCTAACAGCTAAATCTTGGAAGCAGCCTATATGTCTGTCAACAGATGAATGGATGATTAAAACGTGGCATTTATACACAATGGAGTACTACTCTGAAATCAAGAACAATAAACTCGAGCCATTTTTAGGAAAATGGATGCACCTTGAGACCATAATATTAAGTGAAATAAATCATGCACTGAAGTTTAAATATTGCATGGTTTCTCTTATATGAGAAATCCAAACTATAAATAAAGAGCAAAGTAATAGGTAATAGGAAATAAGAAAATAGATATTTTGAGCCAGGGTAGAGAATCAAGAGATGGAGGCAGTGGGGAGGAATGGAAGGGGAAGGGGTTGAAAAAAGAATCAAGATGCGTTATGTACATGTACCAACTTTCCATGAGGAATGTAATCATGTACCACAAACATGTACCAATAAAAGTTGAAATTAAATGAAATTATACAACTCCCCATGATGTAGAATCAGTGAGTTCCCTGAGCTTGCCTTCCTGCAATTAGACAGTCCCATCTAGGGGTGACGGAAGACAGTGACACCTAAAGTGTGTTCTTTATGTACAGTCTACTCAATAATTTTGTTTTGGTTGCTGTCACTGCAGAAAACCCTGCTTGACTTTAATTCAGAACATATGGTGAATTGAAGTCTCAAACATGCTTTGAAGACAGCTGTCATTTGCAATCTCAATCAGTTGGTCCTCTTCTAGCCCAGACAAAGTTGATTTGCTTGGTTTATTCACAAATGGGTTGCAGATTCATTCCTTCCCAGTGCAGGACTCCTCTGTGGTTGGCAAGTAATGCTCAAAGTCTTTGGAAGGCTGAGGTGGGTGATCATGCACCAGCTGGGAGAAAGAATGCCCTTGCTCAGTCTCTTTCAAAATCTCTGCTAGTATCTGAAATATGTCAAAAATCCCAAAGTTCACTCTTTGACCCATAGTTCCAGTTTGGCTGTAAATGCAGCCACTTTATCTGCTTACTTAGACACAGCTCTGGTTCTCACCTTAAGTGATAGATTTAGTTCACTGGCCAAGACGAATATGTTACAGGAGTAAGCAAATTTAGCAAACAATTCTGTGTCACTGAATGTGCTGCTGGTGATGAATGTTTTCTAAAATAAATCTCTGGAACAGCTCTCATAAGTCAAAAACTCTAGTCAGTGATTGCCGTGTAAAAAGCCATCTCACAAGAGAAGATGTGTGTGCTCAGTGTTCGTCTCCTCACAGAGTTACACAAACTTTAACGTGGTTGATAAACACGAACATTAAGTTCAGCCAACATTTTTTGGCTAGCCAGCATTTCTTTATGGATGATACAGTGTGTAGACTCACATTCAGAAGCAAGCTCTTTGACCCAAGCACAACAGTGAAACCAGAAACCCCTCCATTCATGGCAGCTGCTTCTTATGTGCATATACCAACACAAAATGACCAAGTCAGTTCTCCTAATATGTAATCACTCAAAGACTTGAATAGTTCTGCAGTTATGGTGTTGGTTGGCAACAGCAGTGCATATAACATATCCTCATGCACATTCTTTTAAAAAATATGTCACAGAAAAACAAGCATTGTTGTGTCATTGTCGTGTCAGACTAGCCAACAAATTCCATATCACAGTGACTCATTAATCCTCTTTAACAATCCTCTTCTATTTTATCAACTTGTCTAGCTATGGAGTGAACTGAAAGAGGAGCAGCACGTGCCACCTTTTGAACTGGAGCATCTCCTAAAAGTTTATGACAAATGTCTTTAGTAACAGGCAGGATCAACTCTTCTCCAATAGTAAAGGGCTTGTTAGCTCTACCCATGTGATTACCCACTAAGAACGGTGCTCTCTGTATAGACACATTTGATGAAGTGGTGGCCTTCAATAATTGCTTCTGTTCTTCATATTCATGTTTTCTTTTTCCTTTGAAAAACTCCAGAGGCTTATTTTTTTTAATGCAGGGTTCTTGTCTCCATGTGGCAAAGCAGTTTTGAAGGTTCCATGGTTTTGTTCGATAGCAGGTTTCCACATATTATGCCACATATGAAAGATATGAATCACCTGTTCCAATAAAACCATAATTTAAGTAGAATTCTTGGTATTTTATTTTAAATGCTGCTTTCTTTTTGTTCACAGTATTAGATTCTTCTGCTATCTCTTCACTGGGTCTTCCCTCTTTTCAAAGAGGTCCCATTTGTTCTTTATTCATTTTGGCTAGAGAACAAGGTGATGGACACTGGGTTTCCCAAAGCAGGTGCAGACAAGTGTGCAGTGTGAAAAGAGGCACAGACAGACATGGTAAAGAAAATAACAAGTGGGTCACGCACAGACTAAAGTAAGTGTCCGATTCTGACTTAAAGCCTGCCGCTGTACAAGAGGAGTACGTCAACTCACAGGAATGCCTGCCCCCAGGTGTAGCTTAATTGTCACTGGCCACTCACTGATAGAGTTTCGATATGAGTCTGCAAGTGATTTTTTATGGTCTCTATGCAGTCTAACCTCTTCGCTAATGTGAATCTGTATTTGCAGCCATTCCCCAGTGCTAGAATTATCACCTCAGCTCTACCTCAGATTAGCATTAGATTCTCATGAGGAGCGCACAACCTAGATCCCTCTCATGTGCAGTTCACAGTAGCGTTCTTGTTCCTATGAGAATCTAATGCCTCCACTTTTCTGACAGGAGGTGGAGCTCAGGCAGTAATGTGAGAGATGGGGAGCAGCTGTAAATGTAGAAGAAGCTTTGCCTGCCTGCCCAGTGTACCCAGTCCATTGCCCAGGGGTTGGGACTCCTGCTTCATAGACAATAGGATCCAGTAAGTTCGTCAGAAAGAATGAGATATCAGACTTATGCTTTAAGGATGATGAATCTGATGGCATTTGGAGCAAAGAATGGATTGCAAGGAGGAGGTTTGGAGGCAAAAAGTGAATGGAGAGGTTCTCTTTTAGTCCCTGACAAGTGATACGCTGACCTAGACTGGGGCACTGGCAGCAGGGAGAGAGGAGAACAAGATGATAGACACTGGGATTAGCATGTGTGTGGATAGCAAGAGTGAAGGCAGGATCAGAGTAGATTCCCTAGTTTCTGGCTGGAATAATTCAGGAACTGGTTTACTGAGCTGGGCCCTTAAAATTCCTTACATGGCCCATGAAGTATGCTTGTATGCAATCTTTGTATACTAAAACTTTTTTAAATCCTTGGGCTAAACTTTAAAAAGTTCTGTATATATGTGTGAGAAAGTAGGCTATCATAGAAAAAATACACAAACTACAAGGAACTGTACTCAGTGGCTGAGGGGTAGGATGTGAATGCACTACTTATTCAAAATATAAATGTAGTTAAAATTTTAATATATAATTAATATTAATAAAGTCAATAGCAAGCCAAATGTATGTCAACAGTCATCCAGCAGTAATCCTCAACAGTACTGTCACCAAACTCAAAAATATTCACTTGATAATTACAGGAGCTTCAGCAGGACAATGCACAGAGGACTCTGGCACTCTCTCTGTGGCTAAAATGTGCTCCGCATCCTTCTTCCTACAGTTCTCTAGTAAATACTTGTTTGACTAGAGTTCATAGCTTTGCTTTTTGTCCTAAAGAATTGTGACTGAAACATATGATGAATGTGTAAATTAAAAACTAATTACAGTAAAGACACATTGCCATTAATCCCCCTCAAAATACTCCCCCTCTGCTCAAACACACTTATTCCATTATTCTTGCCACTTTCTGAAGCAGTTCTAGAAATCCTCTTTTGTGAGCGTCTTTATGAGGTCTGATCAGAAATACAGTGAGTGCTGCAGCTGACTACCATCCAAAGCAAAAGTGGGCCTCTAAAAACATTACAGTGTGTCCTTATCCACCTTATTCACCGGATCTGGCACTGTGCAACTTCTGCTTTTCCCCAAATTCAAGATGAACATGAATGGTAAACGTTTTGAATCAATTCAGGACATTGAGGCAGCCATGACACTGAAACTAAAGACACAAAAGAGGTCTTCCAGAACTGCTTCAGGAAGTAGCAAGAACAGTGAGATTAAGTGTATTCAAAGTGAGGGGGAAGATTTCGAGGGAGATTAACAAAAATGTGCCTTTTACCATAATATATACACACATATATATATGTATATATATACATATATATGTATATATACACACACATATATATATATATGTATATATATATACATATATATATACTTTTTTGGTACCGGGAATCAAACTCAGGACTTTGTGCTTGCCAGGCAGGCACTGTGACACTGAGCTATATCCCTGGCCCTATAGTTTTTAATTTAAACATTCACTATGTATATATATTTTGCCACACCTCACATACATCCCACCCCTTTCAAGGAACTCAACGATTCTCAGAGATAATAAAGTCTAAATTCCAATTTTTAAAATGTCATTTTTTAACAGAATTCAGACCTCTTATAGATTTTGAATTTTGCATCACTACACAGAGCAGTTCTTTTCTTCAGTTTCTATTTTGTGCAGAGAACTGAGGTCCACCACACTTAGTCTAAAAACAGAGCTATTAAACCCTAGTGACGTGAAATTATAGCAGAAGCTTTGCAATTCAATAACTTTTGTATTACTGTCTTGTTTTTGTTTTTTACTTAGGGTCAGGTCAAACTTTTAGCTTTGATGTCCAGTAGTCCCCCTTTATTCACAGAGACCAAAAGACCAAAGACCACCTCTAATGGGTGCCTGAAAAATATGCTATATTTTTCACATATATGTGTACCTATGATAAAGTTTAATTTACAAGTTAAGCACAGTAAGATATTAACAATAATAAGTAATAATACAATAGAGCAGTTTTAATGATATACTGTAATAAAAGTTATTTAAAACTTGTGAGGGGCCGGTGAGATGGCTCAGCGGCTTAAGTGCCTGCCCGGCAAGCGCGAGGGCCCGAGTTCGACTCCCGGAACCCACATACGAAAAATGGGCCGGTGATATCGCTCAGCGGCACGGGCGCCTGCTGGCGCATGAGGTCCTGAGGTCCACCCCTGGTACCCACAAAAAAAAAAAAAAAAACTTGTGAATTATTTCTGAATTTTAAAAATGTAATATTTTCACACCTTGGTTGACCAGGGGTAACTGAAATCCTAGAAGTTGAAACCATGGATAAGGAGATACTGCTATGTTCCCTTCCCTGATTTTTGAAGACAGAAAGGAAATCCCCAGAGGGCAAAGTGAGAAGCGACTCTTACAGTTCTGTCTGCATAGAATAAGATCCATAAGAATAGACACCAAATATTAATAGAGATTTTTCCTTTAGTGGAATAATCAGTGAGTTTAATTTCTCCAGATTATCAGCATGGAACATATATTACATTTTCTTTTACACTGTATTTTAATAAAACAAATTAGTATAACAATTTATAGATATCATAAGAGACTCATTAAACATTTTTGGAGTATTTATCTGCAGACGCAATAGCTTTAAGAAAAAAATCATTTAAAATAGCAGATACTTTCCTTTTTGAATAGAAAAATAACCAGCTTTGGTTATTTTTCAATAAAGATTTCCCCAAATAGGCTTGCTTTAAATATTAAAATTTCCAACATTTCGTGGATATAGTATGCTACTCTATAAACAATAACTAACTCAATGAAAAGTTAAAATCTCCCTTCAAACACTGAAAATTGATAAAATTAATAATTCAAAACTTTAAAACATTGATGTTTTTCTAAATGTAACTTCATATTTTAAGAATTTATTAGACAAACAAAACTGTAAAGTAACCTGTAAAATATGTAATCTACTATAAAATTGTCAGCGTTCTAAATTTTAGGTATTACGTAAAAATTATAAATGTTAAAAATAAATTTTTACAAAAGAGAACATGACTAAGGGAGCCTCAGGGATGGGTGTTGGGTAGATATTTCTGGGATAATCCTAAATGTTGTATTTCTTGATCTGGGCACTAGCAATAAATTTGGGAAAACTCATGGAGTTAGACCATTATGAAATGGTTACTTTTCTACATGAGTGTTATACTTCACTAAATAATACTAAAAAAAAAAAAAAAAAAGAAGTCAGAGTTGGATGTCACAGAATTTCAGGATAGTGACTGAGACTACACTGTTGGATACTGTGAATAATAGTAATAGTAATAATAGTGGCTGCCATAAATATGTCTAATTATTAATATAGTGAATACTTACTATGTGCCAAACATTTCTTTAGGCACAGTGTATATATTAATAAATTTAATCCTCTCTAATCCAATGGGGGTAGGTACTATTATAATCCTCATTTTATAGATAGGGAAGCTGATGAACAGATTGTTTAGATAACTTGCTTAAGGAGGTTATAAACAACTTTTTCAAGAAGTTTAGAGTGATTGAAAAGAAAGAACAGAACTTAATACAGAAAACAGGGTAGTTCATTTTTGTTGTTCTGTTGTAGGCAGGGTTGAGTGCATTTATGGTTTGAAAGAAACCAGAGAGAGAAGAAGAAGGAGAATGTGCTTGATCTTCTTCAAGGAGACCAGAAGGTGATGGATCAAGAATCCATATATGAGCTGGGTGTGGTGGTGCACACCTATAATCCCAGAAGTCTGGGAGGCTGAGGCAAGAGTATCACAAGTTCAAGCCCATCCTGGGCAACTTGCAACTTAGTGAAATCTTGTCTCAAAATAAATGAAAACTGAAAAAGGGATGGGGATGTAGCTCAGTGTAAGGGTCCCCAATACCATCCAAAAATCATGTATGTTCAGTTTTGCCCAACAAAAAGGCACCTTCTAAGATTTGAAAAGAGGCTAGGTCTGTGCAGTGGGAGCAGGGAGAGCCCACATTAAATAAAATAGTTGGTTACGGACTTTTGCTGAGCAAAGAGGAGGCTAGGAGCGGGTAATGAAAACTGAAGAAAATCTTCAGTGAGGATTGCTCAGTGATTATCTCAGTTAACATGATGGCGAGTGCTCATTTCTGGATCCCACCCTAGGCCTACTGAATTGAACTCTCTGAGGCGGAACCCCAGTGCCTGCATTTTTAACAAGCTCTAAAGGTGATTCTGATAACCCATGAGTTTGAGAAACAGACTGGTGTCTGCGATCCAGAGACCCCAGAGGATGAAGGGAAGTTGGGTCCAACCAATAAGAAAGAGCATGGAGGGGACAGTTTTCCCCAGGAACTAGGACTTTTATTTTATTTATTTATTTTTTATTTTAAAGAGGAAAAAAATAGAACAAAATTTCAAAACAACATAATAGGAGGGTAACAATGGTTAATACATTATGTATTGTTATCTTTAAATTAGTTACTCAGTGTATAAGATATCAGCATTCAATTGTCCAAGCAATATTAGCACAAACTTTTCTTTTCAATGAACTAAGCAAAATTAGTAGTGTATCTATCTTAACTATCTTATATATACATATAAATATATATAATTTTTTTCTTTTCCCTTCTTTCCTCCATTCCCCCATCCCAGTTTCTTTTTCCTTTTGAACAGTTTCTTCCTGTTTTACCATATTTATTATACATTTTGGATCTTATTTACTCTTTCAGTTTCTCACACTAGGGAGACAATACGATGTTTACACATGTGTGTCCAGTTTATTTCACTTATGAGTATTTTCTCGAGTTGCATCCATCTACCTATAAAAGTCTCCAGTTTATCTTTCTTTATGGCTGAGTAGTACTCCATTGTATAAAAAGACCACATCTTTTTTGTCTATTCCTCGGTTGATAAGCATTTGGGTTGTTTCCAAGATCTGGCTATTACAAATTGTGCTGCTATAGGTGCACATATATCACTGTGGTATGATGTTTTTAATTCTTCTGGGAAGATACCCAGAAGGGGAATAGCTGGGTCAAATGGGACGGCCAATCCCAGATTTTTGAGGAATCTCCACACTGATTTCCACAGTGGTTCTACCAGTCTACAATCCCACCAACAGTGGAGAAGGGTTCCTTTCTCCCCACAGCCCCTCCAGCATTTGTTCTTACTTGATTTCTTGATAACAGCCATTCTTTCTGGGGTGAGATGGAATCTGAGTGTTGTTTTAATTTGCATCTCTCGAATGACTAGTGATGTTGCACATTTTTTTGTATATTTATTTGCCATTTGTATTTCTTCATCTGAGAAGTGTGTATTCATCTCAGATGCCCATTTTTGGATTGGGTCTTTAAATTTGGGGGGTCTGATTTTTTTGAGTTCTTTATATGTTCTCAATAGTAATCCTTTGTCTGAGGAACAGCTGGCAAACATTTTTTCCCACATTGTGGGTTGTCTCTTCACTCTGTTTTTGGTTTCTCTTGCTGTGCAAAAGCTTTTTAATAAGATGAGATCCCAGTTGTTGATTCTTTGTGATAGTTTCTGTGCAATTGGGGTTTTATTCATAAAGTCTTTGCCTACACCAATGTCTTCAACAGCTTTACCTATTCTATGTTCCAGCAGATTTAATGTTTCTGTTTTAATATTTAGATCTTTGATCCATTTTGAATTTAGTTTAGTGCATGGTGAAAGATATGGGTCTAGGGCTGGTGAGATAGCTCAGCAGCATAAGCGCCTGCCTGGCAAGTGTGAGGTCCTGAGTTCGACTCCCGGTACCCACACACACACAAAAAAGATATGGGTCTAATTTTAATCTTCGGCATGTGCAGAGCCAGTTTTTCCAGCACCATTTGTTAAAGAGGCTATCTTTCTTCCAGTGAATGTGTTTGGCACCTTTGTCAAAGATAAGGTGGCTTAGTATGTCTCGAGTTGTTTCAGCATCTTCTAATCTGAGGAACTAGGACTTTTAAAATAAGCTCTCCAAATGATTCTGATACTAATAGTCTGTTGCCTACACTGGGGAAATTTTGCCTCTAGAGTGACAGTGGCTAAGCATGCCACCTATGGAGCCATAGTCTAGATAACACTATGTGTTACCTGTGAAACCTTTGGCAGATGAGTCATGTGCCTCAATTTCCTCATCTGGAAGATGGGGCTAATACTAGATAGTACCCACTTCATAAGGTGGTTGTGAGAATTAAATAAATTTATATAAACTGGCTCATTTGGCTCTGTGCCCAGGCTGCGTGCAGTGATGGGATGCCCACTCTTGGGCAAGGTAGTGCATGTCTATAATCCCAGCACTCAGGGAGGCTGAGGCAGGAGGATAACAAATTCAAATCCCACCTAAGCAACTTAGGACTCTGTCTCAAAACAAACAAATAAAAATTAAGGACTGAGAATGTAGCTCAGTAGTAGAGTGCCCCTCGGTTCAATCCCCCCAGTATCACACAAATACACACACACACACACACACACACACACACACACTAAACAGAAGGTTTGCTGAAGTCACTTTTGGCTGGTAGACTACAGACAAACCCCAAGTTGGAAGTTTCTTCCACAAGAGCCCCTTCCAGTAAGGAAAATGAAGGTAGGGAAAAAGACTCAAGCCGAAGTTTGTAATCATTAATAGAGAATCTCCTCTACAGACCCCTTGATATTCTTGGAAAGTGATTTTGGAGTGTAAAGTCCTGCTCATTCTACATGAAGAGACAGATATCGAAAGACAGTACATTGCAATTCATTTTATCACACACTCTAGCCCACTTTCATAATGGAAGTGCAAATACTTCCCCAGATGCAATTGTTTTAACTTTCAAGAGTGGGCATCCCATCATTGCATGCAGCCTGGGCACAGAGCCAAATGAGCCAAGTGTGGGAAGCAACAAGGATCCCAAGGAGGGAAAAGGTTCTGAGAAACAGCTAGCTCCCTAGGGAGAAGGAGCTACGCCCAAAGCTCCAAAGCACCATCCCTCCTACACTATGCTCTGGACCCATGGAAGGGTGGTGGGTCTCACATCTCAGGGGCATGTTCTGCTGGAAGTAGTTCTGATGAGAATCCTACAAACCTATTTCTCTGCAGCCTCCGCTTCAAATGGCACCTGTTTGCTGGGTCAAGCCTCGGGCCAATTAGAATTTAGAGAAACCATGAAGTTTGCTAGCTGGCCCATCACAGGTGTGATGAAGATGGTGATGGCAGCCCCAGCTGGTCTTGAAAGTAGGCCCCAGAATGGAGAAGTGACAGGACCCAATGTTAGACAAACTGCTGCTTGGTAGGAACATCACAGTTGTTGCAGAGAGGATGTGTTGAACTGTGAAAGAAGTTTGCTTTGAGAATCAATCCAATTAGGTTAGAATTCCAGTTCCACTACTTTCTAGCACTGAGACCTTGAGCAAGTTACTTCACTGCTCTGTTCCTCAGTTTCCCCATCTGCAAAAACAAAAGTTACCTGTGCTGGTCAGTTTTCTCCTCCCTGAACAAAATACCTGGCACCCCCAATTTAAAGGAGGAGAGATTTATTTGGCTCATGGTTTCAGAGGGTTCAGTCTGTCATCAGATGGCTCCAAAGCAGAAATGGAATGGTAGAAGGGCCTGGCAGAGGAAGTTTCTCAGCCCACGGAAGCTGGGAAGCAGAGAGAGAGAACAAAAGGCTATGACAAGAATATGCCCTTCCAAGTCATGCCCCCAGTGACCCACATCCTCCAACCCCCACCTCCTAACAGCACATTCAGCTATGCCTCCAGGACCCAATCACCTTCTGAAAGTCCTGCCTCTGAACACATGAGACTTTTGGGAGACATTTTAGATCTAAATCACAATAGTATCTACCTTTTGTAAGGATTTAATGAAGCATTTGTAAAAGCACTTGTCACAGAGCAAGTGCTTTACAAATGTTCCTTCCTTTCTCTTGAATATGTTTACTAAGGAAAGTTGAGAGACAGAAAGGCCAGCGTCATCCCTTGGACAGATGCTAAATTGGAGGCTTCTATTCTAGATGTCATGCCCAAGAAACAAACACAAAATCAGATGATTAGATAAAGTTTCTGTCTGCCCAGTTGCCAGTGGGACAGCATGCTTTCTGTCAAATACATAGCTAGTCTTCCTGGTCCATGAGCAGATTTAGTGGATCATGTATCTATGTCAGGCTCTCCATATTCTGGTCTTAGGATCAAAAGAAGTCACAAAAGGCTGGTTGAGGACAGGTTTTTCTACATGAAGCTTATTAGTCCATGAAGTATTTTGAACTTTGCTCCCTCCTGACTTGAGCCTTCACAAGGCTCAAGTCACAAGGCTTCATTCTTTGGTCCTTCCTTATCTCCCACCCTTCACCTGGATAACTTCTTCTCCTACAGGCTTCCACCTTAAATATTGCTTCTGCAGGGGAGGTTCCAGAATACTAAATTAGTCTAGATACTTATACTTTGCCTCAGCACTTTGCACACATACAAGTAATGAAACAAGTACACATTTCTGAGGACTCTTTCTCCCCTAGACTGGAAGCTCCTGAGGGAAGGACGCTGCCTATTTTGGTTCATCTCTACAACACAACCTCTTAACACAGTGCCAGGCACATAGAATGTATTCAAAATATTTGTTGACTGAGTAGACGACCTTGGCAGTCCCTTTCATTCCTAGTATTTAGTCACACAGGCAGATTGTCCCTCAATACCCCCAGTGGAAAAGTCACCATTAATCACACAGAATCCAGTCTAGGAAAACTTTGGGACACTCTGAAATGTGATGTCTCCCTTCTTCCCTAGCTCTTTTTCTTTCCCGTCTAAGTACCATCCCTATTGAGGTAGTGACAGAATCATGAGCAGCCATTTGGCCTCCACAGTGGTAAAGTGGAAGAATTAGTCAACAAACCTAATAGCTCTCTTGGGTTCTGAAAAAGAAGAGCAAGCCAGTAAGAATAGAGAACCAGCCTTTGGGGTTTCAGAAAAAGGTCCTAAGTCCTAAGTGACAAAGACAAAGTCCCTAACTGCTCCAGTCTGGCATATATAGTCAGAGGATAGCAGATATGTAGGAGGGGACTAGGCTGGGGATTCAGGATAACTCCAGCACTGACTGCCACAAGGAACATGGTTCCTGAAGTTGAGAGGTCAAATGCTTCTCTCCTGCTGAGTGTCAAACAAGAGCTCCTGGATGAACAGGAAGTGCAGAGAGAGCCAGCGGAGAGTCGCCCCTGAAGGAATCATCCATCAGAGGCTGAGATTACAACTGCTCTTCTACGCGTTGGCTTAAAAGTCAAATTCCATTCTGGTCAAGTTTCCTTATTGCATGCAAGCTGTTCTAATTTCGAGAATGTCAAATACACAGCCAAATGCAATTATGTTTTAAGCACAGCACTCACTTGAAATATAGCACAAATTTCTAAACCAATTTTAATCACATTACAGAGAGGGCAGACATGCTCAGCAATCTGAAATTCCACCTTATCTAGAGAAGCCTTTCCTGATTATTTAGAAGAGTACCCAATTCACTGGCTCTGCCCTGCCTAGCCCTCTGTTCACCGTCTGTTTTCATGTACGCACTTGTTCTTGTATGTTAGGTAGACGTGCTTCTCAGTTATGCACTTCTGCCCCGGTTGCCTGTTCACTTGGTTAATCACTCGCCCTTTATGTCTGAGCAGCCTCTCCGCTGTTTCATTCTGATACCTCTCTGTGAGCACAGGCTTGGCCTTGGATTCTTTTCATGCAGGGTTCATCCCAGCCTTACCTCTGATCGGACTCACTTAGCAATGGCCCTTTGAGCATGAAAGCTCAGGGAATCGTAAGACAAACCAAGTGAGCGCTGGAACAATGATATGACAGTGAGTCCAAGCTCCATCAGAATTTAGCCATAAGTCATTTCCCATCTGAACAGTGGATCTAAGTGCCTTAGTGTCCCTCTGGTGTGGAAAGCTGGCAGTCTTCACAGGCCATCATCACCAGGCCAGCATCGCCATCCTGTTGTGGTGGCTGGGGCTCCCTATAATAGCCAGACCACTATCCAAGACCTTAGGGAAGCACATCCAGGAGGCAGCTGAAAAGAGTTAGTTATAGGGTCTGCAACTGACCAGCCTCTGGAGTTCTTCTCGGTGGGAAATCTGCCATTGAACTCCACTTTGCCCCAAAAGTTTCCAGGACCAACACTTTGGCAGATCACTCTGGACTCCACAGACAGCCTGAATGCCATGCTCACTTCTTCTGCTGGCTCCATTCTGTCTGTGCCTGTTTCTTTCTCCCCTTTGCCCTTCCCTCCCCTCCTCTCTGACTCTTGGGATCTATGACTATATGTTTTGTCCCAAATTTCTTTCTCCCCTCTTGGTTTTTTTTTTTTTGTTTGTTTGTTTGTTTTTTTGAGACAGTGTCTGCTACGTAGTTCAGGCTGGCCTTGAACTCACTATGTAGCCCAGGGTGACTTTGAACCTGTGGTGATCATCCTGCCTCAGCCTCCCAAGTGCTGGGATTATCGTCATGCCCAACCACATGTTGCTTCTTTCTCCCCTCTTAATGCCTCTTTTCTGTCTCTCTTTCTCCTCTTTCCCTCTCTTGTGCACCTCCATACCTCTCTCTATCTCTGTCTCCTTTCTCGCCCTCTCCTCTCTTTCTTCTCTCTCTGTCTGTGTCTGTCTCATTCTCTCTCTCTTCACTGCTTACTCTTCATTCCCAGGCACAGAAACAGCCATTTTTTTTTCCCTTTGAAACTGACAAATTTAAAAAGGTAATTTTACCTGGAAATTAAAAGAAAGAGGCCCAGAGCACAGATGTCAGCCTTAGTCAGAATACGAACCCAAGCCTCCTTAACTCTTCTTCTAGCGTATGTTGAGGTCCAGGGATCCAGCCCCTACAGCTTGACTTACTAGAATATTCATGAAGTGAATAATAACTTGCTAGGGCCTCTAGCATCAGGTGACAGAGTGAGGAGAGGACGATGGACTAAACAGAGTAGACAAATGACCTTTAAGATCTATCCTTGATGCAGGATGCTGAGATTTTACAATTGTAACATACTTGAGCCTGAAATGACCAGGCATTATTCAGTTCTAGGCCTAACACATTAAGAGGAATAAACTAGAATATATTCAGGGTAGAGTGAGTAGAATAGAGCAGGGACTGGAGACCGTGTCACTGTCTCAAAACCAACATGAATTAAATGCCTACTGTGTGCCAGGTGCCAAAGTAAGTACAGGGAATGCAGATTGATAAGGCACAACCTTTCAAATTTAAAGAGCTCAGTTGAGTGATCAAATAAAGAAATATGACTTTGATAATAATATTCATTGAGAACTTACAGTGTGTCGCACACTGTTCTAAACATTTTGTATATGTTGTCTGGTTTAATCTCCTATTTCACAGATGAGAAAAGTGGTTACCTTTGGTGACTATTTAGTACCATGAGGATTGAGTGTAAGAGTTAGGGTTGTCTAGTTTCAAGAAGAGGGCATTGAAACGAACATGGGTCTCTTCTCTTCAGACTCTGTACATAGAATCCGCTTCCAGTTGGATCCCTAGAGATTCAAAGATTGGACGCAGGTCTGGACTTGATACAAACAAAAAATTCTGTCTTGGGAGTCAGAGTTGTCCATACTACAGCAGGGTGTCTGGAAAGGGAGGGAGCTATCTAATCAGAGCCTGAATGACCGCTCAGGAAGGGAGGAGGGAACAATGTGCCTAAAGGTCTCTTGTAGTTCTAAGGGCCCATGTATCTCCATTTTTGGGGTGCACACTGGCTTGAAGACCCATACATGGCCCCTTTGAAGCCCTCTGGGTATTATTCATACTTCAGCAGCCAGAGATAAACATGCTTACCTCCGTACATAGGAAGCCCCTGTGGCCTGATCACGTTCATCCTTCTTCATAGGTTTTCTAATTCTCCTGTTCCCCTTCTGAGGGGTTTTAGGCCATACCTTGCAGAAGAATTCCTCCAACGGCATCCCCTCCCCCATCCAGTTTCCTGCTCAGGCCAATCTTGTTGGGGAGCCAGGTGCTCAGAAGCCAGTTATGACTCACGTCTAATACCTGAAACTGGTACACACCATCCTACTCCTCAGGTGCAAGTAACTACGGGACACTGGGGCTCAAGTGGAGCTGCCCTAGTTTAGGGAGGCTGAAGGCAGAGATGCAGTGAAGAGAAGTCCTGACCAAAGTGAGCTCCTACTGTAGAAGCTAACCAGAAAAGGCCCTGCCTCAATATCCAGAATGTGGTTGTTGCTCATGTTGATTTCCAACATCAAAAGCAAGCCTGAAAAGGTGCCCCAGGCCAAGCAAATTATGTGATTGAAAGATTCAGGCTTTCCAAGGAGCTGAGTACGACCATCTAGTAAATAGTCATGTCACTGTTGAAGTGATTGGCTGAGAGGTCCAGAAACTAAAGGTGACACAAGAACTAGAGTGATCTGTGGTTAGCCAGACGATTATGGTCTGGGAAGGTTGGATGCCAGGATAAGGAGGCAAAGCTGTCGAAGCTGATGAAGGGCCTGGGAGGCTACAATCTCCAGCTAGTTGCCTCAGAAGTCCACATGTTGAAGCCATGTTCTGGCCTCAGTTGCACCATCCCCAGTAGGACTTTTAGAAGGCCATGAGGGAGACTGAGCCGTTCCACACTGTACTGGAGCCCTGCTAGAAAAGTCTGGAAGCTCAGGCCCCAATAGGAAACAATTTTTCCTGGCCACTATGGTCAAGGAGAAAGAAGAATGTCCTTGAACTAGAGAAAGAGTGGGTGACAGACAGTAAGGAGGAAGAACTGAACCCCATCACTCAAAAGGAAGGTCCCTGAGCACCTCCCATGGCACTGTCAACTATGTTACCTCACTCCAAGAAATAGGGATGGCTGATCCTACCTCACAGATGATGAAAGCTCAGAGAAGTGACCTCTTCTCTGGCAACAGGACATTTGTTTTTATTCATGAATGAATCAAGTGGTCCTAGGGTACAATACAATTAATACAATCCTTGAATGTTAGAACTGGAAGAGACCTTCGAGACCCCTTTTCTCTGACAGCCCTCTCATTTTATAGCTAGAACAACAAAAAGCCTCAGAGATGGGAAGAGGCTTGTCTAGGGGAACAGCAAACCTGAATGCCTTTTCACCTCTGCCCCAGCAGCTCACCAGGGAAGGGGAAGAAAGGAGGGGAAGACAACAATGAATTCATTTCTAGATTCCTTGCGGTGGATGTTCCCTACCAACAGTCCACAGCCTCTTTGGACGTGGGGCACCCAACCAGGACAGGAGGAAACTAGTTCTAGCCCTTTGACAGCAAGAGCAGAATCAAGATGGGCTCCTTCACTGTTCACCCTGACTGAGAAATGTAGGATACTACACCTTAGGTACTTTTCTAAAGGCCCACACTAGGGCAGGAAAGGTCAATAAAGATGAAAAAAGTAAGGGCCAACATACTACATAGGGGAAAGATAAGAAAGAAAAGTGAGGGAGGGAGTGAAGTCCTTTGAAAGTTAAAAGAAAATAAGCAGAGGAAAGTTGCTGGGCTTTTTAACAGGAGTCAGATTGTGGGGGTATCAAGAAATGAACAGAATAGGATATCTTCCCTGACTAGATTGTAAGTTCCCCCTCACTTTTTGAGGACTATTATAGAAACCCTTCTATTACAAAGGAAATTCAAGCTCTGAGTAAAAAGTCTAGTCTCTCAGCCTCTGTGTCGTGGGGCATTGGCTTAAAGACGATAGGAAAGTCAGAGGGTCAGGGGCCAGACTGAAAGTGGGACAGGTCTTGGTGAGTAATGTGCTTGGTACCCCCTTCCTCATTCATTCAATTAGCACCAGGCCCTGTGACTAACAGGAGAGCTTCAAGTCTCACCTTTGTTAAAAAACAAAACAAAACAAAACAAAACAAAACAAAACAAAACAACACCATGACCCTATTTGTTTCTCTGGCTCTGGCTTTTCTCCTGTCTTCCCTTTTCAGGAAAGGTCTTGGAAAAGCTTGGCTGTTTATTTTTTTTTTTATTTTTTTTTTTATTTTAAAGAGAAGAAAAAACAAAACAAATCAAAAGAAGAACAAATTTTCAAACAAACATAATAGGAGGGTAACAATGGTTAATACATTACGTATTACTATCTTTAAGTTAGTTATTCAGGACACCAGACATTAGCATTCAATTGTCCAAACATTATTGGCACAAACCTTACTCTTCAATGAACTAAGTAAAAATGGTAGTGTATCTATCTTAACCATCTTATATATATATATATACAATTTTTTTCCCTTTCCCTTCTTTCTTTTCCCTATTCCAGTCTCTCTTTCCTTTTGACCAGTTTCTTTTTGATTCACCATGTCTATTGTACATTTTGGATCTTATTTACTCTTTCAGTTTCTCATACTAGAGAGATAATACGATGCTTACACATGTGCTTCCGGTTTATTTCACTTATGAGTATTTTCTCGAGTTGCATCCATTTACCTATAAAAGTCTCCAATTTATCCTTCTTTATGGCTGAATAGTACTCCATTGTATAAAAATACCACATCTTTCTTATCCATTCCTCAGTTGATGGGCATTTGGGTTGTTTCCAAGATCTGGCTATTACAAATTGTGCTGCTATAAACATGGGTGCACATATATCGCTGTGGTACGATGTTTTTAATTCTTCTGGGAAGATGCCCAGAAGGGGAATAGCTGGGTCAAATGGGACCTCCAACCCTAGTTTTCTGAGGAATCTCCACACTGACTTCCACAGTGGCTGTACCAGTCGACACTCCCACCAACAGTGAAGAAGGGTTCCTTTTTCCCCACAGCCCCTCCAGCATTTGTTATTAGTTGATTTCTTAATAGTAGCCATTCTTTCTGGGGTGAGATGGTATCTCAGTGTTGTTTTAATTTGCATCTCTCGAATGACTAGTGATGTTGCACATTTTTTTGTATATTTATTTGCCATTAGTATTTCTTCATCTGAGAAATGTGTATTCATCTCAGATGCCCATTTTTGGAGTGGGTCTTTAAATTTGGGAGGTCTGATTTTTTTGAGTTCTTTATATGTTCTCGATAGTAATCCTTTGTCTGAGGAACAGCTGGCAAACATTTTTTCCCACATTGTGGGTTGTCTCTTCACTCTGTTGGTGGTTTCTCTTGCTGTGCAAAAGCTTTTTAATAAGATGAGATCCCAGTTATTGATTCTTTGGGATAGTTCCCGTGCGGTTGAGTTTTTATTCATAAAGTCTTTGCCTACACCAATGTCTCCAAGGGTTTTACCTATCCTACCTTCCAGCAGATTTAATGTTTCTGTTTTAATATTTAGATCTCTGATCCATTTTGAATTTAGTTTAGTGCATGGTGAAAGATATGGATCTAGTTTTAATCTTCGGCATGTGTAGAGCCAGTTTTTCCAGCACCATTTATTAAAGAGGCTATCTTTCTTCCAGCGAATGTGTTTGGCACCTTTGTCAAAGATAAGGTGGCTTAGTATGTCTGGGGTTGTTTCAGCATCTTCTAATCTGTTCCATTGATCTTCAGGTCTGTTTTTTTGCCAGTACCACACTGTTTTTATCACAGTAGCTTTATAGTATAATTTCAAGTCGGGGATAGTGATGCCCCCTGCCTTGCCTTTGTTGCCCAGAATTGCCTTTGCTATTCTAGGTCTCTTCTGATTCCAAATGAATTTTAGGATTGTTTTCTCTAATTCTGTGAGATATGCTGTTGGAATTTTGATTGGAATTGCATTAAATCTGTATAACAATTTTGGAAGTATGGCCATTTTCACTATATTGGTTCTTCCTATCCAGGAGCAAGGGATATCTTTCCATTTTCTGATATCCTCTTCAATCTCCTTTTTCAGAGTACTGTAGTTTTCAGTATAGAGGTCTTTTACATCCTTCGTGAGGTTGATTCCTAGGTATTTCATTTTTTTGGATGTTATTGTGAAAGGTATTGTTTCCCTAATTTCTCTTTCAGTAAGTTTGTTATTTGTGTACAGGAAGGCTATTGACTTTTGAGTATTGACTTTGTATCCAGCTACACTACTGAATTTGCTTATTAAATCTAGCAGTTTTTTAGTGGAGTTTTTGGGGTCTTCTGTGTAGAGTATCATGTCATCTGCAAATAATGATAATTTAACTTCTTCCTTTCCAATCATTATTCCTTTTATTTCTTTCTCTTGTCTAATCGCTCTGGCTAAAGTTTCCAGAACTATGTTGAATAAGAGTGGGGACAGTGGACATCCTTGTCTTGTTCCTGATTTTAGAGGGAAGGCTTTCAGTTTTTGGCCATTTAGTATAATATTGGCTGTTGGTTTGTCATAGATAGCTTTTACCAGATTGAGATAAAGACCCTCTATTCCAATTTTCTGTAGGGTTTTTATCATGAAAAGGTGCTGGACTTTGTCAAAAGCTTTTTCTGCATCTATTGAGATGATCATGTGATTTTTGTCTTTGGTTCCATTGATATGATGTATAACATTTATTGATTTACGTATGTTGAACCATCCCTGCATCCCTGGGATGAATCCAACTTGGTCATGGTGTATAATCTTCTTGATGATTTGTTGGATTCTGTTTGCCAGTATCTTATTAAGGATTTTTGCATCTATGTTCATTAGGGAGATTGGCCTGTAGTTCTCTTTCTTAGTTGGGTCCTTCTCTGGTTTTGGTATCAGGGTAATGCTTGCTTCCAGGAATGAATTTGGGAGTATTGCTTCCCTTTCAATTTCATTGAAAAGTTTGAGAAGTAGGGGCGTTAGGTCTTCTCTAAATTTCTTGTAGAATTTGGCAGTGAATCCATCAGGGCCTGGGCTTTTCTTTGTTGGGAGGTTTTTAATTACATCTTCAATTTCATTGGCTGATATTGGTTTATTTAGGATTTTTAAATCTTCTTGATTCAGCTTTGGTAATTCATACGAATCTAGGAATCTGTCCATTTCTTCTGCATTTTCCATCTTAGTAGAATATAAATTTTCAAAATAGGTATAGATGATCTTCTGGATTTCTGCAGGGTCTGTCGTGATATCACCCTTTTCATTTTCAATTGCATGGATTTGAGTCTTTTCTTTTCTTTTTTTAATAAGGTTGGATAAGGGTTTGTCAATCTTATTTATTCTTTCAAAGAACCAACTTTTTGCTTCATTGATTCTTTGTATTGTTTTTTTATTCTCCAATACGTTAATTTCTGCTCTGATCTTTATAATTTCCTCCCTTGTACGGGCTTTTGGCTTAACCTGCTCTTCTTTTTCTAGAAGCTCGAGGTTCACCCTTAAGTTGTTTATTTGCGCTTGCTCTATTTTCCTGATATAAGTGTTTAATGCTATAAATTTCCCTCTTAGGACTGCTTTCATTGTATCCCATAAGTTCCGGTATGTTGTACTGTCATTATCATTCAGTTGTAGAAAGTGACTAATTTCTTCTTTAATTTCATCTGTGACCCATTGATTGTTCAGGAGGATGCTGTTTAATTTCCATGTGTTTAGGGAGTTTTTGTGGGATCTTTTGCCATTGATTTCCAATTTCATTGCACTATGGTCTGATAATATGCATGGGATAATTTCAATTCCTTTGCATTTACTTAAGCAGGTTTTATGAGCTAGTATGTGGTCTATTTTGGAGAACGTCCCATGTGCAGCTGAGAAAAATGTGTATTCTGATGTTGTGGGATGGAACACTCTGTAGACATCTACTAAGTCCATTTGTTCAAAAGTTTGGTTCAGTTCTACTATTTCATTATTGATTTTCTGTCCAGTTGATCTATCTTTTTGTGACAGTGGAGTATTGAGATCTCCCAATATAATTGTATTAGTGCTTATTTGATTTTTCATGTCCTTTAGTACTTGTTTTATATAGCTGGGTGCATTGGTATTTGATGCATATATATTTATGATCGTTATCTCTTCCTCTTGGATTGTTCCCTTTACAAGGATGTAATGACCGTCTTTATCTCTCTGAATCCTTCTTGGCTTGAAGTTCACTTTGTCTGCAAAAAGAATAGCTACCCCTGCTTTTTTCTGGGTTCCTGTGGCATGGAGTATTGTTTTCCATCCTTTGACTTTCAGTCTATGAATTTCTTTCTGAATTAAATGTGTTTCTTGTATACAGCATATTGTTGGATCTTGCTTCTTGATCCATTTCGCCAGTCTGTGCCTTTTGATTGGTGAATTGAGACCGTTAACATTGATGGTTAAAACTGATATGTATTGACTTGTCATGATATTTTCCTGTTGTTGGTTCCCACTCTTTGTTTTTCCGCTTTCCGGCTATTTAATTATTTGCCCTGCCTGGTGGATTCCTTCTGTTGGGGTTCCTATCTCTTTCTAGAATGTCCTTCAGAACGTTTTGGAGTGCTGGTTTGGTGGTCATAAATTTTCTCAGATGTTCTTTGTCATGAAAGTATTTTATTTCTCCATCAATTTTGAAAGATAGTTTTGCAGGGTACATCAATCTGGGCTGAAAATTATTTTCCTTTAGAGCTTGCAATACATCATTCCAAGCTCTTCTTGAATTGAGGGTTTGTGCTGAAAAGTCAGCTGTGATTCTGATAGGTTTTCCTTCATAGGTGATTTGTCTCTTCTCCCTAACAGCTTTTAAGATTCTGCCCTTCTGTTGAATTTCTGGGATCTTGACTATAATATGTCTGGCTGAAGTTTTTTTTTGATCATGTCTAGTTGGTGTTCTAAAAGCTTCACTTATAGGGGTGTCAAATTCCTTTTCTCTTCCAGGAAAGTTCTCCCTGATTATGTCTTTGAACAAGGTTTTAATGTCGTTGATGCTATCTCCTGCTTTTTCATTTATTCCAATTATTCTTAAGTTGTTTATCTTTGAGTCATCTAGCAGCTGCTGAATTGATTTTTCATGGTCCCTTGCTATTTTTAAGAATTTTTCCATTTCATGATCACTAATTGCAAGCCTGTCTTCTATATCTGAGATCCTGTCCTCGCATTGGCTTATTCTGCTACAAATACTTTCAATGGAATTTTTTATCTCTTGGATATCTGCTTGAATCTGCCTTATAGATTCCATTTCTTTCCTATGCTGAGCATTCATGGTTTCTATAGTTTTCTTAAGTTCATCTATTTTTTTGTCTGTATCAGCTATAGTGTCCTTAAGCATGGTCTTCATTGTAGACATTATCTCTGCAGTTATCTGTGAGATTATTTCTGTTTTAATTTTTTCCAGAACCTCATTCAGTTGCTTTGTTGTTACCACTTCAGATAGGCCAGGTGGGTGGCTTTCGGATTGTCCCACCTCGTTGCTCCCTAGGTTTGCCTTTGGTGAATTGGATGTGTGTGGTTGCATCTTGTTTAAGTGTCGTCTCATTTTTTCTTTCTTTAATTCCTGGGGTGATGTTTGCAAATTACCTATAGTAGGTTACTTTATTGCTAGTGTTTAAGATCTTTAGAAGATGACTACTTCTCTGCAGTATCTTCCAAGTGGAGCTTGCTTTTAGGTTTTGAGCTTTCTGCCAGATCCTACCTCTTCAATTCGTTGGGTATGCGAAGTTGCTACCTGTTTGGCCCAGTCCTTGATTCTTTGGTACTGTGCCACTGTATTTTCTGTGTCCCTTAGTCAATCTCAATCATGAAATATCAGGAAGGAAAGATGTTTAGAACAATTATTTCACATTTGGCTATAATGTTAACTAAAGCATCAAACACAGCCTAAAAAATGACAGACTGAGCTAACCAGTTATTTACCACTTTTAGCTGTATAGAGTTGCAGTTATATAACAAAATCTAAAACACACCAGAAAAATTATATGCAGTATACAAGTCCTATGTATGTCAATTTTTCCTTGAGGAGTTTAAATTTAAGATGAGTTAAGGAGGAAATAGAGTATTGGGAGAAGAGGAAGGAATTAGATGTAAGGTTAGAGGACCAAGAGGGATCCCACTAAAATTGGGACACTAGTGCAGAGGACAGGTGGTAGAAAGAGAAGGAAGGGATAAAAGGAAGAACAGATCACAACCACAATCACAAAGAAGTTAGAGGCGCTGTTTACACTCATATAAAAAACCAGAGAGAATAATGAAGGAAAGAGCAAATACACATACAGAAACAAAAACGAAGATAAAAACAATAAAACAGACAGATCAAAAATAAAACCCCACCAAAAAACAAAACAAAACAAAACAAAAACAAAAAAACCCTTCGCCAGAACAAAAAAACAAATCAGTGAGAAAAAAAATAAAAATAAAAATAAAAAATAAAAATAAAAATAAAAAATATAAAAAGAATCAGTTCCAGGTGTTGAGTCTGTTGTAGGCAGGTACCTTGTGACAAAGTCCTGTTCTGTGCAGGTCCGTCCCAGTAAGCCAGGAGCGCCCTCTGGTGGGTGGTGAGCAGAGGCGCGTACTTTCAGGCAGAGACCAGTCTAGCTCGCCTCCGCTCTCGCCGCCCTTTCACGATCCCTGGGCCTGAGAGGCTCAGCGTGCTGTCCGGAGCGCGGGTTCCCTGCACTGGTTCCCGCCGCTCTGGTTTTTCACCACGCCCCCCACAATGGCGCCGGGCCAGTCGCTCTCTGGCATGGGACAGGTGTGGCTGAGAGTCCAGTCTCGTTCGCCTGCTGACCTCAGCACACTTTCGTGGGCTCAATTGAGAGGCCCTGTGCTGCCCTGTCCGGAGCACAAGTTCCCAGAGCAGTTTCTGAGCCGCTCTGGGTTTCGCCACACCCCCCACAATGGTGCCCGGCCGGTCGCTCTCTGGCGCGGGGCAGCTGTGGCTGAGAGACACTCACCGCCGGTCAGCGCCGTTCTCTGCCGCTCCCCTGCCCCGCCGCTGTGTCAGGATCCTCCGTGGGGGCTCCCTGGGCGCCAGCTGCCACCGTGTGTCCGTAGAATTGAGCCTCCGCCGGCGCTCCAACTCCCGGGATATTAGAAGGTGCACGCGCGCGGTCTGCTCCTTCTTTCCTTCTTCTTTGTTGGAAGTCACCCGTCACTGGTGCCGGGGGTCCCAGATGCGCTTCAGAACTTTTCTGGGTTTCGGGGAGGCATCTCCCCCCCTCCTGCGCTTTCTGGGTCGCTATATTCCCGTGTTCCAATGGTAACTTTTAGAGAGAGTTTCGCTGCCTGGTTCTTACTCATCCGCCATCTTGAGGTCTCCTCTGTCTGTTTATTTCATCCTCTGAAAAAAAAATTCCTTCATTTCCATGCCTGGTACAACTTCTCTAATCTAATCTCAGTTTATCTCTCACCTGCCTCCAGTCTATGCTATCCTTCAAGGCAGCCGGACCTCCAAGCCATCAGTTGTAAACATCCACATCCCTGCTTAAAACTCTTTGGTGGCTCCCTACTGTCCACTGGGTCAAGTCCAGTCTCCTTTACCTGACACATGAGCCCCTTTGCTATCTGGTTCCTGCTTATCTAGTGTTTTATTTTTTTTTCTTTCCTGTCACTCTGCCCACAAGAAACTTGCATTTCAGTCAAAATTACTGACAGTTACTGGAACAACTATAAGTAGTTACTGATTCACACCTCTGTTCACTGCACATACCATTCCTTCTTCCTGGAATGTACTTTCTAGCTTGCCTATATGGCATAATTTGACCTGTGCTACAAGCTGCAACTGAAAGGTGATCTGTTTTGTGAATACTTCCTTTATCTCCCTTGCCTGCAGCCTTCTAGTCACCTAGGTGGCACCATCCTCATGCTCCCTGACCAGTTCCCGCTGTCTAGTCCGGTTTATCCCCACTCCTTCTGATTTTTCTTTAATCGAATCTTATTCTATGCCAGACACTGTAATGTTGTACATGTTATCTCATTGAATCTTTACACCTACGCTGTGAGTTTGGTACTGTGATTATCCCTATTTTACAGCTGGAAAAAACCAGGCTCGAAGATCTAGGTCAGTCGCCCAACATCACCCAGGACACAAGTTTAATCAGTGGAATAGTGGAGCTCTAAACCCAGGCTCATTCAAAAGACTTAACAAGTGGTGCTAAAGTGCTTAGTCTTTTCCCAGCAAAGGGCACAGTGACTCTAGAAGAGGCTTGCTGAAGCTGGGTAGGTGTGGAGATGAAGTTGCCTTAGGATGACCATGTGTCCTGATATCTTATGAAATGCAGATGGTTACCTTGGGGCAGCCCAACAGCTAATACCTGTGGCTTCTTTCATCTGAGACAGAGAGCAGGGTGGAGCTGGGAAGAAGTTATTGCATTTCTAAGGAGAAAAAGATACGAAGCTTCAGGTACTGATGCTGCCTACTTTAGGAGTTCACACAAAATCTTTTGGCCATCCCTAGGCAGAGGAGGTCAAACAGTCTTAGACAAGACTGAAGAGAGAGACTGGGGAAATGGGGGGGGGAGCAATTGAGGCAGCCAGTCAGGCTCCAACTGCCACCTGGTGGTTAGCCTATGAGAGGCAAGTGGATGGGTCTAGGTCACAAGCTTTGGGCACAAACCAAATGAACTGGGCCCTGGCTCATGGCATTCTTTTATTTACTCTTTCAACCATCTGTTTACCTATTCATTTCTTTATTCATTTAGCAAAAGTGTATTGTATGGGACACAGTCTATACAGTGGGAATATAGCAGTGAACAAAACCAATTACTGTTCTCACTGACCTCACACTGTAGTGGTAGGAGACAGGCAGAAAAATAAATAGAGACCTGGAGGTACAGCTCAATGGTAAAACATGTGCTCAGCATGCACAAGGCACTGGGTCCAAGCTTCTGTATCAAAAAGATAAAACAAATAAGTAGATGACATGGTGTGTTGGATGGTGATAAAAGCAGATGGGGGGGGCAGAGGCTTTTCCATTTTAAATAAAGCCATATTTAGAAGGTGGAATTTGAGAAAAGACTTGAAGGACGTAAGGGAGGCATCCATGAAGATGTCTGTGGGAAGCTGGTTCCAGGATGGGAAAGCAGCCTGGGAAAGACCTCTAGGTATGAGCATGAGTAATGCGACCAAGGAGCAGTTAGGAAGTCAGCGAGGCTGAACAAGGAGTGCGAACAAGAATAGGACAGGAGCAACAGAGAGGGAGGCAGGGATTAGATCATGTTGGGCTCTGGAGGCCTATTTTATATACTGAGTGAGCAAGATGCGAAGCCATGGAGGGTAACTTGCCCGGGATCACCCAATCTAGCAAGTGGCACTAGGTATTTTGTTTCAGAATCCTTTGCTCTGTGGTACTGATAGGAATAGATACATAGATTAGTAAAACAGAAAAGATAACCTGAAGTAGACCTACACAGATCTGCTCAACTGATTTTTGAAAAAGTACAAAAGCAATTCAATGGAGGAAGCTAGATCGTCTCTTCAACAAATGGTGCTATGGCAATTGTACCATCGCAGACAAAAAAATAAACCTAGGCCTTAACCTCATACTTCGTACATAAGTGAACTCAGCATGGACCGCAAGCTTAAAGGTAAAATATAAAACTTTCAGAAAAAAATAGGAAAAAACCTTTGGGACCTAGGGTTAGGCAAGCAACCTAGATGACCTGGAAACAATCTAGATATCCTTAATCAGGTGACTGAGTAAACAAACTATTACACATCCACACCATGGAATATTACTCAGCAATAAAAGGGGACGAAGTGCTCAGTCAACAACTTGGGTGAGTCGTCAGGGAATTATGTTGAGTGAAAAAAGCTACTCTCGAAATGCCACATACTGTACATAACATTCTTGAAATAACAAAATTATACAGATAGAGAACAACAGATTTTTTGGTCGCCAGTGGTAAGGTGTGAAGGGAAGAAGGTTGACAAGTGTGGTTATAAAAGGACAGCATGAGGAATCTTTGTGATGTTTGGACAGTTCTGTATCTTGCTTAGGGTTGTAAATACACGAATCTCCAAATGTAATAAAATTGCACAGAACACATACATGCATAAACACACAAATGAGTGCAAATGAAATCAGCAAAATCTGTATGAGCTCTGTGGATTGTATCAGTTGACTGGTTTTGCTATTGTACTATAGGGAAGCAAGATGCCAGTGTTGGCAGAAGGGTAATGGTGCACAGAATCTCTTTGCAACTTCCTATGAAGCATCTCAAAATGGCAATGTAAAATGAAAACAACTTAGAATAAACCGTGAGAGATTCTAAATGATACACTTAGAAAATTAGAAAGTTAGAAAAAAAACTACAGGGTTGGGAGTGTAGCTCAGTGATAGAGCTCTTATCTAGCATTTGAAGAGGCCCTAGAATCCATCTCCAGTACCCAAAAAAGGGAGGTTAAACAAACAAAAATCTTAACAGATTCACTGACATTCATACCCCCAAAAACAGTTCCTCAATCAAAGCCACTTACAATCTGATCTTAATGAAGGGATATTTAAGATGGTACTTAGTTCATCACCCTTATTTTACAGGTGGGGAAAATGAGGCACAGAGAGACAATATACTGCATGTCCACGTTCACAGAGCAAAGGAGAATGGTGGAAATAAAATGCACTTGGTTCCCAGTTCCTGTGAGGATGATAAGGGGCTCAGGATGGGGGGTGGGGGAAAACAAGGCCAAATGTCTTTCTCTCTTTAGGCCTCTCTTCTTTAAACTCTGTGTTATGAATTCAAGTACATAAGGTACTTAGCCCAGTGCCTGGTACATAATCAGCACTCTGTAAATTGCCATAGTTTCCTTCCCTCCTTTGTTGAAAGAGGGACCTCTATGTACTCACACTTGGGAAGAACAGAGAATAAAAGTGCAGCCACTGCCAGCAGCCACCTCACCTTCCAGCCCTCTCTGAGTTCTAGATCTCTAGTAGAGATTGAACCTGGTGATGTCCTGGTAGTAAGGTTGGGAGTGTAACCATGGAGATGCCTGGGGGAAGGAGTTGCTGTGGTGACAGTCTGCAGAGTAGGGGTGTGACTTGGAAGGAAGGTTGAGGAACATGGAGTTATTTCAATGGAGATGGGGAGAGGGTTCTCCGAGGCTTACTCAAGGGTGGGGGCAGGGGAATTGGAAAAATGAGGCCACTTATCTCCATGGTAACAGATGGGGAAGTGGTGGGGTCACCCAGTGAAGAGCTGGAGGCAAAGCTTTCTGTCTCTGATACTAGAGGGCTGCTGGAGATTCTCTTAAATTTTTAAATGTCCCTATTTAAAAATTGTTAAATGTCCCTCTATGCACCACATAAAGTCATCTTGTTACTGGGTAGTTCCTTTAGAAATGGCTCGCCAAACAAAAGTATTCCAGGTCCTTCTCGTCTCGAACAAAGAATTGGACGAGACAAGCCAAAAACAGTGCCAAAAGTTGATTTTAAATGAAGGGTGAATGGGTTAGGGAAGAACTAGCTCTACAGAGCAAACTTAGGCCAAACACAGAGGGAATAGGATAAAAAGTAACAGTGAAAGTACTAGGGCAAGCTATCGTGAGAAGTCACCATAGCTAGCTCCTCACGGTGTCTTTTTGTGTGTGCATGTGTGTGTGTGGGTACCGGGGGGTCAACCTTAGGACCTCGCGCGCCAGCAGGCGCCCGTGCCGCTGAGCGATATCACTGGCCCTTTTTTCTTTTTTTTTTTTTTTTTTTTTATTTTAAAGAGAAGAAAAAACAAAACAAATCAAAAGAAGAACAAATTTTCAAACAAACATAATAGGAGGGTAACAATGGTTAATACATTACGTATTACTATCTTTAAGTTAGTTATTCAGGACACCAGACATTAGCATTCAATTGTCCAAACATTATTGGCACAAACCTTACTCTTCAATGAACTAAGTAAAAATGGTAGTGTATCTATCATAACCATCTTATATATATATATATACAATTTTTTTCCCTTTCCCTTCTTTCTTTTCCCTATTCCAGTCTCTCTTTCCTTTTGACCAGTTTCTTTTTGATTCACCATGTCTATTGTACATTTTGGATCTTAGTTACTCTTTCAGTTTCTCATACTAGAGAGATAATACGATGCTTACACATGTGCTTCTGGTTTATTTCACTTATGAGTATTTTCTCGAGTTGCATCCATTTACCTATAAAAGTCTCCAGTTTATCCTTCTTTATGGCTGAATAGTACTCCATTGTATAAAAATACCACATCTTTCTTATCCATTCCTCAGTTGATGGGCATTTGGGTTGTTTCCAAGATCTGGCTATTACAAATTGTGCTGCTATAAACATGGGTGCACATATATTGCTGTGGTACGATGTTTTTAATTCTTCTGGGAAGATGCCCAGAAGGGCAATAGCTGGGTCAAATGGGACCTCCAACCCTAGTTTTCTGAGGAATCTCCACACTGACTTCCACAGTGGCTGTACCAGTCGACACTCCCACCAACAGTGAAGAAGGGTTCCTTTTTCCCCACAGCCCCTCCAGCATTTGTTATTAGTTGATTTCTTAATAGTAGCCATTCTTTCTGGGGTGAGATGGTATCTCAGTGTTGTTTTAATTTGCATCTCTCGAATGACTAGTGATGTTGCACATTTTTTTGTATATTTGTTTGCCATTAGTATTTCTTCATCTGAGAAATGTGTATTCATCTCAGATGCCCATTTTTGGAGTGGGTCTTTAAATTTGGGAGGTCTGATTTTTTTGAGTTCTTTATATGTTCTCGATAGTAGTCCTTTGTCTGAGGAACAGCTGGCAAACATTTTTTCCCACATTGTGGGTTGTCTCTTCACTCTGTTGGTGGTTTCTCTTGCTGTGCAAAAGCTTTTTAATAAGATGAGATCCCAGTTATTGATTCTTTGGGATAGTTCCCGTGCGGTTGAGTTTTTATTCATAAAGTCTTTGCCTACACCAATGTCTCCAAGGGTTTTACCTATCCTACCTTCCAGCAGATTTAATGTTTCTGTTTTAATATTTAGATCTCTGATCCATTTTGAATTTAGTTTAGTGCATGGTGAAAGATATGGATCTAGTTTTAATCTTCGGCATGTGTAGAGCCAGTTTTTCCAGCACCATTTATTAAAGAGGCTATCTTTCTTCCAGCGAATGTGTTTGGCACCTTTGTCAAAGATAAGGTGGCTTAGTATGTCTGGGGTTGTTTCAGCATCTTCTAATCTGTTCCATTGATCTTCAGGTCTGTTTTTTTGCCAGTACCACACTGTTTTTATCACAGTAGCTTTATAGTATAATTTCAAGTAGGGGATTGTGATGCCCCCTGCCTTGCCTTTGTTGCCCAGAATTGCCTTTGCTATTCTAGGTCTCTTCTGATTCCAAATGAATTTTAGGATTGTTTTCTCTAATTCTGTGAGATATGCTGTTGGAATTTTGATTGGAATTGCATTAAATCTGTATAACAATTTTGGAAGTATGGCCATTTTCACTATATTGGTTCTTCCTATCCAGGAGCAAGGGATATCTTTCAATTTTCTGATATCCTCTTCAATCTCCTTTTTCAGAGTACTGTAGTTTTCAGTATAGAGGTCTTTTACATCCTTCGTGAGGTTGATTCCTAGGTATTTCATTTTTTTGGATGTTATTGTGAAAGGTATTGTTTCCCTAATTTCTCTTTCAGTAAGTTTGTTATTTGTGTACAGGAAGGCTATTGACTTTTGAGTATTGACTTTGTATCCAGCTACACTACTGAATTTGCTTATTAAATCTAGCAGTTTTTTAGTGGAGTTTTTGGGGTCTTCTGTGTAGAGTATCATGTCATCTGCAAATAATGATAATTTAACTTCTTCCTTTCCAATCATTATTCCTTTTATTTCTTTCTCTTGTCTAATCGCTCTGGCTAAAGTTTCCAGAACTATGTTGAATAAGAGTGGGGACAGTGGACATCCTTGTCTTGTTCCTGATTTTAGAGGGAAGGCTTTCAGTTTTTGGCCATTTAGTATAATATTGGCTGTTGGTTTGTCATAGATAGCTTTTACCAGATTGAGATAAAGACCCTCTATTCCAATTTTCTGTAGGGTTTTTATCATGAAAAGGTGCTGGACTTTGTCAAAAGCTTTTTCTGCATCTATTGAGATGATCATGTGATTTTTGTCTTTGGTTCTGTTAATATGCTGTATTACATTTATTGATTTACGTATGTTGAACCATCCCTGCATCCCTGGGATGAATCCAACTTGGTCATGGTGTATAATCTTCTTGATGATTTGTTGGATTCTGTTTGCCAGTATCTTATTAAGGATTTTTGCATCTATGTTCATTAGGGAGATTGGCCTGTAGTTCTCTTTCTTAGTTGGGTCCTTCTCTGGTTTTGGTATCAGGGTAATGCTTGCTTCCAGGAATGAATTTGGGAGTATTGCTTCCCTTTCAATTTCATTGAAAAGTTTGAGAAGTAGGGGCGTTAGGTCTTCTCTAAATTTCTTGTAGAATTCGGCAGTGAATACATCAGGGCCTGGGCTTTTCTTTGTTGGGAGGTTTTTAATTACATCTTCAATTTCATTGGCTGATATTGGTTTATTTAGGATTTTTAAATCTTCTTGATTCAGCTTTGGTAATTCATACGAATCTAGGAATCTGTCCATTTCTTCTGCATTTTCCATCTTAGTAGAATATAAATTTTCAAAATAGGTATAGATGATCTTCTGGATTTCTGCAGGGTCTGTCGTGATATCACCCTTTTCATTTTCAATTGCATGGATTTGAGTCTTTTCTTTTCTTTTTTTAATAAGGTTGGATAAGGGTTTGTCAATCTTATTTATTCTTTCAAAGAACCAACTTTTTGCTTCATTGATTCTTTGTATTGTTTTTTTATTCTCCAATACGTTAATTTCTGCTCTGATCTTTATAATTTCCTCCCTTGTACGGGCTTTTGGCTTAACCTGCTCTTCTTTTTCTAGAAGCTCGAGGTTCACCCTTAAGTTGTTTATTTGCGCTTGCTCTATTTTCCTGATATAAGTGTTTAATGCTATAAATTTCCCTCTTAGGACTGCTTTCATTGTATCCCATAAGTTCCGGTATGTTGTACTGTCATTATCATTCAGTTGTAGAAAGTGACTAATTTCTTCTTTAATTTCATCTGTGACCCATTGGTTGTTCAGGAGGATGCTGTTTAATTTCCATGTGTTTAGGGAGTTTTTGTGGGATCTTTTGCCATTGATTTCCAATTTCATTGCACTATGGTCTGATAATATGCATGGGATAATTTCAATTCCTTTGCATTTACTTAAGCAGGTTTTATGAGCTAGTATGTGGTCTATTTTGGAGAACGTCCCATGTGCAGCTGAGAAAAATGTGTATTCTGATGTTGTGGGATGGAACACTCTGTAGACATCTACTAAGTCCATTTGTTCAAAAGTTTGGTTCAGTTCTACTATTTCATTATTGATTTTCTGTCCAGTTGATCTATCTTTTTGTGACAGTGGAGTATTGAGATCTCCCAATATAATTGTATTAGTGCTTATTTGATTTTTCATGTCCTTTAGTACTTGTTTTATATAGCTGGGTGCATTGGTATTTGATGCATATATATTTATGATCGTTATCTCTTCCTCTTGGATTGTTCCCTTTACAAGGATGTAATGACCGTCTTTATCTCTCTGAATCCTTCTTGGCTTGAAGTTCACTTTGTCTGCAAAAAGAATAGCTACCCCTGCTTTTTTCTGGGTTCCTGTGGCATGGAGTATTGTTTTCCATCCTTTGACTTTCAGTCTATGAATTTCTTTCTGAATTAAATGTGTTTCTTGTATACAGCATATTGTTGGATCTTGCTTCTTGATCCATTTCGCCAGTCTGTGCCTTTTGATTGGTGAATTGAGACCGTTAACATTGATGGTTAAAACTGATATGTATTGACTTGTCATGATATTTTCCTGTTGTTGGTTCCCACTCTTTGTTTTTCCGCTTTCCGGCTATTTAATTATTTGCCCTGCCTGGTGGATTCCTTCTGTTGGGGTTCCTATCTCTTTCTAGAATGTCCTTCAGAACGTTTTGGAGTGCTGGTTTGGTGGTCATAAATTTTCTCAGATGTTCTTTGTCATGAAAGTATTTTATTTCTCCATCAATTTTGAAAGATAGTTTTGCAGGGTACATCAATCTGGGCTGAAAATTATTTTCCTTTAGAGCTTGCAATACATCATTCCAAGCTCTTCTTGAATTGAGGGTTTGTGCTGAAAAGTCAGCTGTGATTCTGATGGGTTTTCCTTCATAGGTGATTTGTCTCTTCTCCCTAACAGCTTTTAAGATTCTGCCCTTCTGTTGAATTTCTGGGATCTTGACTATAATATGTCTGGCTGAAGTTTTTTTTTGATCATGTCTAGTTGGTGTTCTAAAAGCTTCACTTATAGGGGTGTCAAATTCCTTTTCTCTTCCAGGAAAGTTCTCCCTGATTATGTCTTTGAACAAGGTTTTAATGTCGTTGATGCTATCTCCTGCTTTTTCATTTATTCCAATTATTCTTAAGTTGTTTATCTTTGAGTCATCTAGCAGCTGCTGAATTGATTTTTCATGGTCCCTTGCTATTTTTAAGAATTTTTCCATTTCATGATCACTAATTGCAAGCCTGTCTTCTATATCTGAGATCCTGTCCTCGCATTGGCTTATTCTGCTACAAATACTTTCAATGGAATTTTTTATCTCTTGGATATCTGCTTGAATCTGCCTTATAGATTCCATTTCTTTCCTATGCTGAGCATTCATGGTTTCTATAGTTTTCTTAAGTTCATCTATTTTTTTGTCTGTATCAGCTATAGTGTCCTTAAGCATGGTCTTCATTATAGACATTATCTCTGCAGTTATCTGTGAGATTATTTCTGTTTTAATTTTTTCCAGAACCTCATTCAGTTGCTTTGTTGTTACCACTTCAGATAGGCCAGGTGGGTGGCTTTCGGATTGTCCCACCTCGTTGCTCCCTAGGTTTGCCTTTGGTGAATTGGATGTGTGTGGTTGCATCTTGTTTAAGTGTCGTCTCATTTTTTCTTTCTTTAATTCCTGGGGTGATGTTTGCAAATTACCTATAGTAGGTTAATTTATTGCTAGTGTTTAAGATCTTTAGAAGATGACTACTTCTCTGCAGTATCTTCCAAGTGGAGCTTGCTTTTAGGTTTTGAGCTTTCTGCCAGATCCTACCTCTTCAATTCGTTGGGTATGCGAAGTTGCTACCTGTTTGGCCCAGTCCTTGATTCTTTGGTACTGTGCCACTGTATTTTCTGTGTCCCTTAGTCAATCTCAATCATGAAATATCAGGAAGGAAAGATGTTTAGAACAATTATTTCACATTTGGCTATAATGTTAACTAAAGCATCAAACACAGCCTAAAAAATGACAGACTGAGCTAACCAGTTATTTACCACTTTTAGCTGTATAGAGTTGCGGTTATATAACAAAATCTAAAACACACCAGAAAAATTATATGCAGTATACAAGTCCTATGTATGTCAATTTTTCCTTGAGGAGTTTAAATTTAAGATGAGTTAAGGAGGAAATAGAGTATTGGGAGAAGAGGAAGGAATTAGATGTAAGGTTAGAGGACCAAGAGGGATCCCACTAAAATTGGGACACTAGTGCAGAGGACAGGTGGTAAAAAGAGAAGGAAGGGATAAAAGGAAGAACAGATCACAACCACAATCACAAAGAAGTTAGAGGCGCTGTTTACACTCATATAAAAAACCAGAGAGAATAATGAAGGAAAGAGTAAATACACATACAGAAACAAAAACAAAGATAAAAACAATAAAACAGACAGATCAAAAATAAAACCCCACCAAAAAACAAAACAAAACAAAACAAAAACAAAAAAAACCCTTCGCCAGAACAAAAAAACAAATCAGTGAGAAAAAAAATAAAAATAAAAATAAAAAATAAAAATAAAAATAAAAAATATAAAAAGAATCAGTTCCAGGTGTTGACTCTGTTGTAGGCAGGTACCTTGTGACAAAGTCCTGTTCTGTGCAGGTCCGTCCCAGTAAGCCAGGAGCGCCCTCTGGTGGGTGGTGAGCAGAGGCGCGTACTTTCAGGCAGAGACCAGTCTAGCTCGCCTCCGCTCTCGCCGCCCTTTCACGATCCCTGGGCCTGAGAGGCTCAGCGTGCTGTCCGGAGCGCGGGTTCCCTGCACTGGTTCCCGCCGCTCTGGTTTTTCGCCACGCCCCCCACAATGGCGCCGCACTGGCCCTTTTTTCGTATGTGGGATCCGGGAGTCGAACTCAGGCCCTCGCACTTGCCAATCAGGTGCTTACGCTGCTGAGCCATCTCACCGGCCCATCCTCACGGTGTCTTGTCTCTTTTATGCCATCCACATCTTGTGAGAGCTCACAAGAAGTTCTACATACCGGGTCCTGAGAGTTATCTGGCACCTGGGATCTTGTAATTGACAGGTCCTGCTTATTTCCCCAGCCAGCTTTGCCATGCCCTGCCTCCTGCATCAATCTCTCTTGTCACCAGTGTGCCCCAGGGTATCTACTATAGATCCTTTTAGAACTGTTGTGGACAGCAATTGAGATGTTTATCTAAGCTCTTTGGAAACAACTGCTCTACAAATAGGTGTGCAATAGTCCCTATTTGCCTTTCATGATCCATGAGGGAAGGGGTTTTGTCTGTCCCATTCATTCCAGGCCTAGAACAATGTCTTGCACATAGCAGATATTTGATAAATGTATGTTGAATGAATTAATCACCTATTTCTTGCTGCCTCCAATTGTAAATTCCAATAATTTTGAAACACTCCAAGTTTCCTGCATATGTTGTAACCATTGGGGACTCAGGTTAGGCATTATCTCCTGTGAGAGGCTTTCATGAACTCGCTGGCCCAGCTCCGCCCACCCTTGTTTCCATCAAACCCTTGGTATCACTATAACAGCATTTGCCACATGACATTGAAATCACTTGTTTTTTGTCTCTCAGTCACCTAACAGTTCTAGGACCTCAGGAGCAATGACTATGAATATTTCTACCCCAGAGGCTTAGCACAGTGCCTGGCACAGAAAAGGTCCTCAGTAAATATTTAATTGCCTCCCTGTTGCTTATAGCACAGCAGCCTGCTCTTTCAATCTTACTACTTTCTACGATCTACATACCTAGTACACGTTCATTTTCTCTTTTGTCCTTCACTAGGTCTATAATGTCCCCACTTCTATGATGGTGTATAATGGCTAAGAGCATGGGCAGGGTTGGGTTCAAATCCTATCTGAAGGTAACGCTACTGGGCCAGTCACTTTAACCTTTCTGAGTCACAGTTTCCTCATCTGTAAAACAGGAGTATAAAAGCACCTTTATCATATGGCACTTGTGAGGACTGAGAAAATGCATGAGAATTATTTAGGATAGTCACCTGGTTGAAAGTGAGCACTAAGAGGTTAGGTATTATTATTATTATGCCAATTCAGTCATTCGACGCTGAGTCCTACCTAACAAGTGTCAGGTACTGAGCTGAGGGAAACAAAGATGAAGAAGGCCTTCTCCCTGGCCTCAAGGGGCTCTAGATCCAGTGAAAGACAGGTGGGGAGAAAGTAACCCTGGTATAGTACCATCACGGGGAGATGAAGAAGGTACTGTAAAAGCTAAGAACAGGATGCATCTCCTGCAAGAGAAACGTCAATAAACACTTCCCAGAGGAAGTAATTATTGAGCTAAGTTATGAGTAATGAATAGAAATTTGCCAGGCAGATGAGGAAGAAGACATTCCAGGCAGAAGGCACTCATGTAAATGCTTGAAGGCCTAAGAGAACATGATAGATTTGGAGAACTAGGAGAGTTCCCTAAAGAGACAGCTTAAGATCCATGAAGGAACAAGAAAAAAATGTCCGTAGGCAGATCAGAAAGGATCTTGTAAATTGAGTCAGGGAACGTGTCCTTCAACAGAGTGTCCTTTTGGCCCGAAGATATTCACTTCATTTTTCTGACACTTTTTCCTTTTTGTGGTAGTAGGGATTGAACACTAGGCCTTAACACTGAGGTACATCCCCTGGCCTTTTCATGGTTTTTTTTTTTTTTTTTTTTGAGGGGTAGGGCATTGAGACAGGCTGTCATCAAGCTGTCATCAAGCTGCCCAGGCATGGCTCAAACTTGTGATTCTCCTGCCTCAACTCCCCAATAACTGGGATTACAGGCATGTACCACTGAACTCAGCTCTTCTAATACTTTAAACATACCTTAATACTGACTAAATTATTATTTGATTGTTTACTTGTTTCTTTCATTGAACTCTGAGCCCTTCAAGGGCTCAAACCCTGTGCCATGTTCTTCACACTTCCTGTGCCTAGTTTTCAGGTAGAACACACCAAATGCAGAAAGGTAGAAGGAAGGGACTTCTCCAAGGTAACATAGCTACTCAGTAGCAGAGGTAGTATCAAATCCAGGTGTATAGGGTATTTTTGAGTGCTGTTTTACATTCCTCGGACTTGGATAAGAAGTAGGAATAGAAATATTCCATTTAATGCAGTCTTCACTATATTGAATTTTTTCCTTTCATGAACATCTTGTCACTAGTTAGAGACATTCAAATCTCAGTGATACTTCATGAAGAGACTTTAGGCACTAAGGAGTAGGTAATATATAAATTTTGGTAAGTTATAGTGTGCTCTTGGCATTACATGAGCACAATTTGATTTCATCTACAGTGGTACCTTGGTACTCATTGTTAATGAGTTACAGAAGGCTCCACAAGTACCACAAAGGATGAGCAGCAAACAAATTGTTTTGGCTGGAATGGGTAGTGTGTCACAAGGCCATTGACATTAACAAATTTTAGCTTGCACATCAAATGACAAGTTCTGGGACAAAATTTTTGCCTTGAAATGTGACAGGTACCAAATTCGACAAATTTCAAAGCAGTCAAGTACCAAGGTATGACAGTAGTGCTATTGTTAGCATTAGAAGTACAAATATCATTGTACTATTACCCACTTAAGACAAAACAGCAATGGACCCTCTAAGGTAGGCCAAAGAAAGTCTAAACTGCCAGTCCAAGATAACAAATCTGCAGTAAGATCCAATATAATGAATGAATACCCATCACTACTATCAGAGAGTAACATTGGGAAATACTTTCTATAGTCACCCATTGGTTAAATACTTTCTACTTTTCTCCTTTACTCTAGTATCTCTCCATTGCAACTCAGTCTACATCCTATTGCCCAGTTAATCTTCGCTGTGTGATATTGAGCAAGTCGCCTGACTTCTCAAGGCCTTAGTAGTCTTATCTGCAAAGTTACTGGACTGTGATAGGTTAGCATCAAGTCCCTCAAAGGTACCTAGGGTGTCACTGAGAAGGTTGAGGAAAAGATGGGCCATGAGCTGAGTTGGCAGGCTTCCGTGTATTCTTTTTAAACACGTCAGTCATTTTATAAACTATAGGCCTCTCTAAAATTTAGTTTGGAAAAAGTGTTGTGCTACTACAAAAAGTTTAAGTACCATAATACTTTCATAATTGCTAAGGACCCTTCTATTGCCTCTAAACTAGGATTTTGAAAAATTTCTCATACACAAAAGAAATTTAACATGATAAAGTGTTTACGCATAGAAATACAACAAACAACTCATTTCTATTCCTTTTCTATGACTTCTTTTTACAGTAATCTTGGTGCCCTTTCAAAGTAAGATGAAATGCAATGCTTAAAATGACAATTCTAATATGCAATAGAAACTCTGAAAGTAATTAGCAACTCCCACAAAGATTATTTTGAAAGTCATAGAAAATGGTTTATGAAGTTCAGAACCAAATTCAAATTCTGCATATTTTCCCACTTAGATAACAGTAAAAACATGTCTTAATCCAAACAAATGCAAATAAATTATTGCTAGTGTCACAATTACTGTTTTCAAGTCTCCTCCACAAATACTGTCTTTCCATTCATGGCCAAAGCTAACCCTTACAGTTCAGTTTACTAGAATGACTACAGGTACTGTACCAGAAAACCAAACAGGTAATTCCCCAGAGCCCCACTTCCTCCTTACATTGTAAAGCAGGGGTTGCTCAGGGAGGTTTATTAGAATCACCTGGGAAGCCTTTTCAACCTCCACATAGGCCCCAGTGTCCTCTCCCTCTTGCAAAGCACTGTTCCAGCTTAGAGCTTTGGTCTGTCCTACATGAAATGTTTTCTAAATCCTACCCCACTGAAGGTTAAGGGAGTAGAAACAATTGAACACAGAAGACATCAACTTTGTCACAAACTTGTTGAGCAAGTCACTTAACCTTTCTTCTGATATTTGAGGTTCCTTCTTCCCGCTTTGAAATTCTATGACTGCATGTCATGTCTGAGAAGCCTTTTGAACTCCTACCATAGAATGACTTGTCATTTCTTGGATTTCCAACAGCCTGTGCAACACTGTCCTGTATTGCCCTCTACTTGCTTTTATATAAAAATGTTCTTCCTTCCCAACCATATTTAGTTTAAAATACAGTTTAAAATTTATTTTGGGGGGCAGGTAGTGCACCTTTTACCTAAATCTCCTAGGTCAACTCAGGGAGTGTCTGAAGGTAATCAGTTAAGTATTTATATTAATTTGCTGAAAGCAGTGATGTCCTTTCTTTCAAAGTCCTGGAATTGTATTTTATATCAGTACTGTCTAGTAGAAATATGTGAGCCACAAATGTAACTTTAAATTTTCTACTAGTTCGTTTTTAAAAACTGGAGAAACAAATGAAACTAATTTTAAGAATATTTAACTCAACATATTAAAATATTATCATTTCAACACGTAATGTCAAAAGCATTGAGATAGGGCCGGTGAGATAGCTCAGCGGCATAAGCGCCTGCCTGGCAAGCGCAAGGTCCTGAGTTCGACTCCCGGTACCCACATACGAAAAAAGGGCCGGTGATATCGCTCAGCGGCACGGGCGCCTGTGGGCGCGCGAGGTCCTGAGGTCGACCCCCCGGTACCCACAAAAAAAAAAGCATTGAGATAGTTTACATTTTTGTTGTTGTTGTTATGTCTTCGAAATCTGATGTATAGTTTATACGTACATCACATCGCAATGCCACATTCAAATGCTTGGTAGCCATCTATTAAACAGCCCAGTTCTGCATGATTGGGCCGCTTTCCAAATGGATTACTGTACTTATTTTTCTATTCATAAATACTTAGTCTAGCCAGAGAGGTGCAAGAATGAATCAGATTCTTTCTGGTGATACATTTGTAAGTCGGTAGCTATTATCCAGTGTGGTGGGTGCTGTGATAGGGATGCACAGAAGAAACACTGACTGGGCAGTGGAGGGGTGCGGGGGGGGGGGCGGGCAAAGAAGGTTGCACAGAGGAAGTAACTTTTCACCTGGAAACTAGGTGGCCTGAAAGAGACCGGTGGTGGGGAGATAGAAGTCACAGGTTACCCCTTTATCAGGGCTAAGGAAAGGCTCCACAGGGTGCCAGCCCAGAGGGAGTAGGGGAGTATGTGGAGAGGGAGAGGTGACTTGAAGGGGAACAGGGTAGAAGAGGACGGTTTGGGCAGAACCCGGAGCTTTATCTGGTGGGTGACGGAAACCGGAAGGGGGCGCCACTTGCACTTCGCACTGGTGCGACCAGGCCTTCGAACTATGAGAGCGGCGCGGCAGCTAGAGCGCCTGGCTGCCGGGACTCAATTTGAGGAGCGAGTCGCGAGGTAACACGCACTCTTGACTGTTTCTAAAGCGCGCCCCTGCCCGCACTCGCCCTCACACGCTTGCTCGTGCTCTGAATTCAGCCTCGCCACCCATGAGTCTTGAGACCCCATGAAACTAACAGCCCAGTGTCGGCCACGAGAAGCAGATCATAAAATAGCGCCTGGGGTTTTGTCTGTGTGTTTGTTTTTAGCAGATGCCTATGGCTTATAACAGGTTTCTTGGTAAAATGAGTCTATGGAAACGGTGCCAGGGCCGGCGGACCGCTGCTCCCAGGAGTCCATCAACGCTTTGGTAACAATTAAGGGACTGGCTAATGCAGCGCCACTTCCGGTGTCCGCGGGATTCACTTTAGTGAGGTTGCCTTTGACCCCGGATGTCAATTCTTCCCGTTCCTCCCTCTCCAAGATGGCAGCGTCTGAAGAGGAGTTACAGCTGCCTGGACTTCCGGAGATGTTCGAAACCAGTAAACAGCTTCTGGAGGAAGTAGAAGTAACGAATGAACCCACCGGCTCCAGGACAATCCAGGAAAAAGTGTTCAAGGGACTGGACCTACTTGAGAAGGCTGCTGAAATATTATCGCAGCTCGATTTGTTCAGGTATGGGGGAAAGGGTAATAACGGCAGAGAGCAAAGGTAATACTGGTTGTCAAGGATGGAGCCATTGTGCTTGGGTGAAGAGACCTTTAAGACCCTTTTGTACCTACTGCACGCTGCGATCTTGTGTACATTGTTTACATTGTCCACGTCTCATCTGAGATGGCTGATGTCCCACGACTCTGCTCCCTTGTGTCGGCTGACTGCATAGGCATTGGGTGTGAACACAGCCACTTAGATTGAAACTGGCTGCCGTTGCCTTTGTTTTACTCCCTTCCAGCCCTCCTCTTTCCGAGGAAGCAAGGGCCACAATTTGAATGCTGATCCAGGCTTCACAGCCTCCTTTTTGCTCTTTCCAGCCGAAATGAAGATTTAGAAGAAATTGCTTCCATCGACCTGAAGTACCTGATGGTGCCAGCGTTTCAAGGAGCCCTCACCATGAAACAAGTCAACCCCAGCAAGCGTCTAGATCATTTACAGCGGGCTCGAGAACATTTTATAAACTACTTAACTCAGTGCCATTATTATCATGTGGCAGAGTTTCAGCTGCCCAAAACCAAGAACAACTCAGCTGAAAATAACACTGCTAGTTCCTCCGTGGCCTATGCTAACCTCGTTGCTGTGGCATCTCAAAGAAAGGCTAAAATAGAGAGGTGGGTCAATAGCTATGATTTGAGGGGTGCCCAGTGGCAGTGCAGTTGGGGGATGCATGTGTTTTTGTGTGCGTGTAAGACAGAATGGTTTATGTCTTGGTTCTTATTGAGCATAAGCTCTTGGGAGAGCAAACTTTCCTGAGTTTTTCAAAAAGCCTCTGCCTTTGTTGAGGTGATTATATCTAACCATTAGACCTCTACCAGCTTATGGTTGCGAATGGCAACAATGTAGTTTAGCCAGGTGTCTTGCAACCTTTTTCACATCACAGCGTAATAATATACATATGTGGTAAATATCTCTGAAGGGCATACATCTCAGAGGTTGTCCATTTGTGTTCTGTTTATTAAGTAGCTCTGTTCTAACAAGAATACTGAATCAGATGTGTAACATCTTAAACTGATCATGGTCGTGGCACCACTTTTTCATGTGACCTTGAAAAAGTTGCTTATGCTCTTATTTTTAAAAATCTTCAGTAGATGCTCAGTGGTCTTGGAACTATGCTAACCACTGAGGATACAAACTGTATGGGCACTCATATGAGTATGAGTGGTCCTTGCTGGGAAGTTCATACTCTGGTGAGGAAAATGCATATAGAAACAGAATATCAGTATAAATTGATGGGATAGAGAGATGCACAAGGTACTGTGAGGGCACATACCCAAAGGTGGAGGGGAAAGATGGCTCCCTGGAAAAGGTAATTCCTTTCATGAGTTAAATAGTATTGTCCAGAGGAAAAGGAAAGGAAGGCATTAGCCAGCAGAAGTAATGGCATTCGTGAAACCACTGGGACATTAACCACCTACCAGTCCAATTATTTAAATACAGGATGACCACAAATTGTGTATTTTTCTTTAATTTTTATAACAGGCAATATAAAAACGACAATTTTATTATATTTATTCAATACAAGAGTCAACTGGTTGAAAACAAACCTGCCTGCAATGCTCAGGATACTCAGTGTGTAAACAAATGCGCTGCCTGAGTGACCCTGTGATAAACAGTTAAGTGGTTAAGGAAACTGCTGGAGTGGGGCTATGTGGGAGGGGAGCAGCACTCAGTGAAGTGATGCTGGAACACAAAGGATGTGAAAGAGAGGAGGAAGGAATGATGCCAAAGAATGTAGGGTCAAGACCAAGGTGGCTTGGAATGTGAGAAAGGCTTGTTGCTAAGAGCTTGGGAAGGTGTTTGAATCCCAGCTCCATCATTTAATTACTCTATGGTTTAGGGCAAGTTACTTATCTTCCCCAGTTATAAAATTGAGGTAATAATAGCTCCTTCCTCAGTATCTTATGAGGACCAGAAGAGAAATACATATAAAGCATTTAGCGCAGTATCTGATAGAATAGCCACTCGAAGTCAGCTATGATTATATATATTTGTGGCCAAGAGTATGGGTTACAGAGTCAGAAACCTGGGTTTGAGTCCCAGCTTATTTATAAGCCATTGGATTTTGGATAAGTTATTTAGCCTATCTGAGCCTCAGGTTTCTTCCAATGTGAAATCTAAGTAATAATGGTACATATTTCATAGGGTTAAGTATAAATGAGATAAGCACATAAAACTGTGTAGTATCTAATACATAATATTTTATAAATGTTAACTTGTTTTTAGGTTGGTCACACTTTTTAGGTTGGTTGGGCTTACTTGGGTTGGTAACTGGGATCCACCGAAAAATTTTGTTACTTTTGTAAAAGTAACATGATCATACTTGCATTTTAACTATCACACTAGACCCAGTTAGGCCACAGGTGATGACAGTTAATGGCAGAGGGAGAGAGGGAATATATTTATTTAGGGTTGAATCTGCAGAAAACCTGATGAACTAATTGATTGTGGGAGGTGAAATAGAAGGAAACAGCAAGGAAGATGTCCGTGTATCTGATTTAGGTGGATGGCTGTGGAGTTCACTGAGATGGAGAACAGATCAGGGGATGGGGAGAATATACACTGTGTTAGCACATGTTGAGTTGAAGATACCTGGAAGACCTCCAAGTGAGGTATCTGATAGCATGAAGCTTAGAGGTGAAGTTTGGTTAGAGAGCTAAAAATTGGTTGATTATTCAAATATTTATTGAGATCTTCTTGTGTGCTGGGAACTGTTCTAGATATTAGAGAACCAGACAAAATTAATGCCATCAAGGAGCTTTTATTCTAGTGGAGACAGATAATAAGCTACTAAATAGTAAGGTAAATTCAGGAGGTAAGGGCTGTGAAGAATAATAAAGTATGGTTACGGGATAGTGATTGACAGTGAATGATTTGGGGGGAATATAGGATAGACTGATACAAAGTAGAATTCAGTATCCTATCCTCTGTAAGAAATTGAGAGCAGCCCATTGGCATGTAAATAGTGAACTTTGTATCCAAATAGTTATTCAAAATGTGACTATAAATACCACAGAGATACAGTGTTGTGGAGAAAGATAAGGGAGTGGTCACATCTGATTGGAGGAATGAGAAGATTTCAGAATGTAACTACATAAGCTGAGTCTTAAAGATGGTTAAAAATAGAAATTACAGATTTTCCTGAATGTAAAAGTATGCAAAACAAGAATATTTTAAAAATCAAGAATAAGCATTAATCCTAGCACTCATAGATGTTATTGTTACCTTTCTGGTGTATTTTCTTTCAAATATATAGTTATTTTAGCTAATAAATTTGGAATAATTCTGTAAATATAGCCTTTTTATCCTGTTTTTTAACCTAATATTGTATTTCCTCATGTCTTTTGAAACCATAATATTTAATGTTTATGTAATATTCCATTCTATAGTTGTACCATAATTATTTAAACTAATCTGTTGTCAAATACTTAGACTATCTTTTTGCTATCCTGATTAATACTATGAACAAACTTCTTTTGGTATGGGGATTGAACCCAGGACCTTAACTAGTTCTGTCACTGTTCCGTTGGGATAGATTTCTAGAAGGATCAGTGACTGATGAAAGGGTTTGACTGTCTTAAGGCTCTTGATACATGGTAACAACGTTGCTTTCTACACTAACAAAGTTTCACAGCATGTGGCACCACATTAGCCCTGGATGTTTATTTAGAAAGTTAGAAAATACATTTAGGCAAACAGAAAAATGTATCTTATGTTTCTTTGGCCTGCAAGCTTGATCATTGAACATTTTTTAAAGTATCTGACAGATATTAACAGTATCTTTATGCTGTTGGTTCCCATATTCATATCACTAACCCAGACCCCTTGTAACCATCAGATCCGTACTTGCGATAGCCTTGGGTGTTTCACAGACATCTCAGACTTAACGTGCCATACGGTTAAACCCTTGACTTTTTTTTTTTTTCTTGGTGCTGGGAATTGAGCCCAGGGCCTCACACACACTAGGCGAGTACTCTGCCACTGAGCTAAGCCCCCAGCCCAAACCCTTGACTTTTTGAACCCAAGTGTGCCCCCATGAGAGGTCTTTACCATCTCAGTAAGTTCACCACAGTTTGCCCAGATTTGTAAGCAAGAAACCTAAGTGTTAGGTTCAGCTCCCCTTTTCCAGATTTCTTCATCCAGTCTATTAGTTCTGTCTACACAAGATATCTTCTGTCCTTCTATCACTCTGCGACTACACTAGCATATCTCTTCTAGGCCATCAGAATCTCTTGAGATAGCCAAACCACTGACTGCAGTGCCCTCCGTGATCTGGTGCCTGTCTTTCCAATCTCACTGAGTGTCGTTCTCCCCTTATTCATTAGATCTAGCCACAGTGGTTGCCTTTCAGTTCTTTAGACAGACGTATCTATTTCCTTCTATAGAATCTTTGTACGTGTTCTTTTTGCATGGAATGCTGTACATATAGCAAATTCATTTTTTAGGTCTCAGTTTAAATATCCCTCTTCGCAGAGGCCTTCCCAGACTAGTCTCCTTACATAGTTAACATCTTTCATTCTTTCTTTTTGCCCCATGTTTGCTTCTTTCATGGCACTTATCTCATGTGCAGTTATTTCATATGTCTGTCTTTCTGGGTTTTGTCTCCCCTACTAGAATATGAACTCCATGAAGGCAGAAGCCATTTCCTTCTTCTTCAGTGTGGTATGCCTAGTGCAGGGCCTGGCCTGTAGGAGGCACTCGAGCATTATTTACTGTTGACCAACAGGAGAAACAACGTGAACAGAAGCCCAAAGGCAGGTAGATTGAGGTATATATAGGGAATGGATAATGGTCTAGTTTGGCAAAAGCTAAGCGTAATATAGGCAGAGATCTGCATTGGGAGGTCATGTGTATAGAATATTGAGAGGGAAAAGAGGCAGAAAGATAAGTTAACTGTACTCCCAACTAGGAGGAAGTGATAAAAATGAACTTAGAGCTATTGGAGACTACATTTGCAAGAAGCGTTTAGAAAACATTATTGGGAGCTGCAGGTGTAGCTCAGTGGTAGAGTGTTTACCTAGCGTGCACAAGGCCCGGGTTTGATCTCTAGCACCACAAAAAACAAACAAACAAACAAAACCGAACTATTCAGATCCTTATTTACTTTCTATAAGTCCCCCCACTCATGACTTTAGATACAGCAGCCATTGTAAATGAAACACCTAAATGGTATGTCTTCTCTCAAACCTGTTTCTTCACATATGTTCTCTAATTCCCATGTTTGAAGAGTGAATGTGAGTTGGTTGATTAACACCATCTCCATTCTTTTGACAGAAATGAAGTAGAAGCTGGGTAAGTAATGAGTCTAGTTTGAGATTTATAGAATTTCAGTCCTAAAGTGACAACTGGATAGCCACTTCCATAGACAGGTAGAAATATACAACTAAAACTTAATAGACTCTTTTACGATTGATGCAAAAAAAAAATTTAGGAGCCCCCTGCTTTGGTGAATATGGATGAATTTGCCAAGGTAAACCATGTAAAAGAAAAAAAGCTAAGGACTAAACCTTGACTAAGCTAAAGGAGAAAGAAAAAGGAAAAAGCAGAGGTAAGAGACTCACCAAAGTACAAATAGAAGGATTTACAGAAGCAAGGGGGAAAGAGCAGGTATTGAGTCCTCTGAAGCCTCTCCCTACCTGTCTTCCCTCCATACGGTAGCACTGAGTTCATGTTAATCACAGTGTAACTGTCAGTCTCTAGATTTGGAACTCCTCAAGGTCAGAGACCTTAATTGTATCTCAGTATCCTAATTGTATCCCTTGGTGCCCAACCCAGTAATTGAATCATGGTAAGAACTTGGATGCGTTTTGGGAGGGACAGATAAAGTGGTAATGTGAAAGATGGAAGCAGTATGGTATAGCAGAAAAAGATCCTTTGGAATCATAGGCATGAGATGACCAATTTCTGTCACTAGATGGGGCATCACCTAGCCCCTCCTAGCCTCAATTTCCTTATGCCAATTTTTGTATTGCTGCTTACAAAGAATTATCATGCGCATTTTTCCATTTGATTCTCTTAAACCTATGAAGTAAACCCTCATTTTAAAGATACAGAAATGGACTTTGAGAATTGACTTGAGTGAAACTATAGCTAGTGGGATTTAAACTCAGGTCTTCAATTTCCCAGTTCTCATACTGTACCGTCTAAAACATAGAAAAAGAAGAGTCCTCATTTGAAAAGGTTAAAAACAACAACAACAGGGTTGAGCAAAGGTATTTCTAAGATGAAAAGGCACCAGTTGAGAGAAAAGTTGTGACTGCTAATGACTGGGAGGTGAGAATGCGGCCTGGAAGCATGTGAGTGGGGGACTAGATCGACAGGAAAAGTGGAGTAACAAAGACAGCTTCTTTAAAGACAAGAGTGAAGAAGGAAGGGTGAGCAGGGCTCTGTGGCACACGCTTGCAATTCTAGCTGCTTGAGAGGCTGTGGCAGTATGGAGTCTCCATAAAAGATGAACAAAAAGCCAAAATTTGATCATAGGGGTTTGTAGTTAACCCATTTGACACAAATTTATAATTCCTTACCTCTCTTCATCACCTTGGAAATGGAACAAGGCAATGGTGAAAGTTGCCCAGAGTCAGAAGGATCACAGGGATAGGAGATTGTAAGTTTCTACATAATGTCCTACCATGGGGAATCTAGGACAGTGACAAAAGTCTAGGACAGTGATTGTCGGCCCATACCTCGGAGGCCTAAGATTCCTCCTCAGGTAGTGTTGGTAACTTTCCTCTGATTTCACCAAGGCAAAGTTTATCTTACTAGCTTTCAATATGAGCTCTCATTTGAAGAAAGGCTTCTTCTGCCAAGATTAAAAGGTTTTAGAAACATACCTAAAAGAACAGGTACTGAGGAGCCAGGAGACTAAAAGATAAAGAGTGAAGTCATAGAGCAAGGAAGTAGAAAAGAAGGAAGGGAGCAGAGTGTGTGAACCATACACAAGGAGGGTGGAAAAAGAAGCAAAAGAACCTTACTCAGAGGACCACTAGATAATCCAGAATCTATCCTGGGTTGTTTACATTCCTGTTGTTTGACCTGTGATGTAGGTCCCTCCAGGAAAGGGTAGGGGGTAGCAGTAGAACTGATTAAACATCCAGAGGTAATATCCCTAATAGCATTCATGAGCTAGGAATTGACCTTTGTAGTGTTTCGCTCAGGAGGCTCCCGTGATGATGGTTTAACAGTTGTTTGTAACAGAAAATGCCCACTTTTTGAGTAAAAGGAGCAGAGGAGCATGAAAAACTTTTTTTTAATAATAAAATGTTTCTAGAGCACTGGTTCTTGACTTTTCATGAATCATGGACTCCTGATAATTTCATAAGACCTGTCTCCAGAAAAAGAGAAAGAAAATATACATGTAAAGCCTATAAAATTTCAGGAAATTCAAACACCCCCCCCAATTCATTCCATGGACTTCAGGCTAAGGTTCTGGAGGTCTGGAGTGGGGTTTCAGGCAAACAGTTCAAGATACTTCTCTTGAAAATCTTGGCATTTTTTTCCTTGACTCATCTCTGCCTCAAGCCCTCACATCCAGTAAGTAAACTTGACCTGTTTTATATTTTAAATAAACCTACATTTCACTGCTTCCAACACTACCTTGCTATTTCAAGTCACTGTCTCACCTCATTTGTGGCATTATCCTCTTAATTGCTTTCCCGGCTTGTGCTCTTGTCTCCCAGCCCCCACTCCACACAACACAGTGGCTTTTTTTTTTTTTTTTTTTTGTGGGTACCGGGGGTCGACCTCAGGACCTTGCGCGCCAGCAGGCGCCCATGCCGCTGAGCGATATCACCGGCCCCTTTTTCGTATGTGGGATCCGGGAGTCCAGCTCGGGCCCTCGTGCTTGCCAGGCAGGCGCTTATGCCGCTGAGCCATCTCACTGCCCCCAGGGTGGCATTTTTAAAAAAAAATCTTAATGTTGTTCTGTGCATATCATATATTCTATTCAGAAACCTCTAGTGGCTTTTGCATGTCACTCAGAATACCTCATGGTATTTGGTATTTGGGTATCATAGCCTACAAAGTTCTACATGTTTTGGTCCTGGCTACCTTTCTGACCTCATTTCCTATTAGTCCTCACTCCATTCCACCCACACTGGCCTTATTTCCCAAAGGAAATAAGGCCCTCCCCAGGGCCTTCGTATTTTTCTCTCTTAGAACAATCTTCCACATATTGGTATGGCTTGCTTCCTTGTTTCCTTGAAGCCTTTACTCAGGTGTCACTTCTTGAGAGAGGTCTTTCCTGACCACCTTGTATATAATAGCATTCCTGTTTTTGCACTATCACTCTGTCTACTTGACCATGCTTTTTACTGCTTCATAGTACTTATCACCACCTGACTCATCTGTTTCTTTTATCGTCTCCTGCTAGAATGAAAGCTTCATGAAAGCAGGGATGTTCTTTTATAAACTGTTGTTTCCAGCACTAACAGTACTTGTCACACAATAGGTACTCTGGAGGTATTGATAGATGAATGATAGACGATGATAGAGCGCATCCTGAAAAAGTCAGCCAAGGTAAGGTTATGAGTCTTTAAATTAGATAAGGATGAGTCAGAAGAACTGGGAATGTTGCCCAGAAGAAGAAAAGAAATGAACATTTTTTAGGCTGTTTCACGAGGAATTCCTGTATCAATGGCAGATAAAATGGGCCCTAAGATTCCATAATTCTTTGAAGGTACAACTCAAATAGAACACTTATGGGGAAGCACTGAGTGATACAAAACACTCAGCCGAATAAAGGTTGATAGAATCAAATGGCTAAGATATTCTCATCCTTTGATTGCAGGACTTGTTGAGATCAGGTCACATCTATATTTTTCTGACTTCAGAACGTTATATCTTAGTCGTTCCTGGCCCTTCCTTGACTTTGTAGTCTGGTAAACTGTCTTGTAACAAACTCTGGGTTATAAAATAAGTATTCCTGCCAATGTGGAAATCTACATGCTGGACATTTGGAAAGGTGAAATATTACTGTGACTTTCTTTTGAAATAATTTCTTTTTTATTTTTAAGTTCATGGGTAATGCTTTTCTGTGAAACAGATACAAGCAGAAGAAAGAGGTAGAACATAGGTTGTCTGCACTGAAATCTGCTGTGGAAAGTGGTCAAGCAGATGATGAGCAAGTTCGTGGATATTACCTCCTTCACTTTCGGAGGTGGATTGGAATCAGCTTGGAAGAGATTGAGAGCATTGACCAGGAAATAAAGATCCTGAGAGAAAAAGACTTTTCAAGAGAGGTAAGCCTGGTCACTGCCCATGTAAGAAAAGCTGCTGTCAGAGATTTGAATATTCTTTGGGAAAATAATCAAATTAAAATCTTTGTAAGTTTTCATAAAATCATTGTTCATGTTAGCATGAGTAGAGAAAAGCTGATGGTTTACTAAAGTTTCTTTTTCTTTAGGTTATAGTAGTATTTCCAGTGCTTTTTTTTTTTTTTTTTTTTTTTTTGTGGGTACCGGGGGATCGACCTCAGGACCTCGCACACCAGCAGGCGCCCGTGCCGCTGAGCGATATCACCGGCCCTTTTTTCGTATGTGGGTTCTGGGAGTCGAACTCAGGCCCTTGCACTTGCCAGGCAGGCGCATACGCCGCTGAGCCATCTCGCTGGCCCTCCAGTGCTTTCTAATCTGTAACACACTTGTAGTTATTTTTAATTTTGTGACATAGCATGGGGGACAGACTTTCCTAAAATAAAAAGTGGTTTTGGCTATGGGAAGTTGTCGTTGGAGGAAGGCATAAGGAGAGAGAAAGGCCTTGAAAATGTGCTTAACTGTAATAGAAAGGGATGGGAATGGGTAACGAAAACAAAACTGGAGAAGAGAGAAGAAAGACCAGGGAATGTTTTTAGGTTGGGGGAGGAATTAGAACTCAACCTTATACAATCATGCACTCATACCTTTAAATCTCCCAGGTAAGAGGCCAGTACTGGTGCAGTGACATCTCCATGCACAGAATGCCCAGAATGCTGGTAAAGAAAACCTGGGGTAACACAGCTTTGGCTGTCTTTGAAAATAACCCTCTTTTGGAGCTGCTGCTTCAAAAAAACAGGCTCTGCTTCTATTTGCTCTTTGGTATAGGATACAATGTGAATTGAGTTGAATTTATCAGCATGTCACAGGCATTTATTTAAGTCAGAGAAGCCTCTTCCAAATTTAATTTGTGCTAACTAGCCCCTAGAGCTCTTGCCTTAAGATGACATCAACCTAATTCTTTGAGTTAAAGGATAAAAGAATGAACAATTAGTATTCTAAGGCCATGTAAGGCTCCTTATCTAGATGAGTGGTTTTCAGATATTTTGAGGCTGGGCTTTTCTGAGTCCTACCTGTCCCCCATTTTTTTTAAAAAATGCTCTTTCTTGTGGTATTAGATTTGTCTCTGGAAATGTTGGAGTTGGAACCAAGTGAGTACCTTTTCTCTAGCCATGCTTTGTTGGCCCCTAGTATGCCAAGGTTCCATGAAATCTTTTTGTATACCTTCATACAAAAACTGCTAACCTATCCTTCCCCCTTTTGTTTAGGAGCATCCATTTTTAAAACACCTAAGAGTTCTTGACAATTAACAGCATAATTATATTGGAAGGGGTTGTAGAAAGGTCTTAATAATTCATCTTTTCCATTGAAAGCCAGGCTGAGGAAAAGGGCATCAAATTCAGCTCAAGGCATTTAGATGGATCATAGAAGGGGACTTTAGAATCTCCCTTTTTGGAGGGGTATTTTAAAGCCAAGTAAATTTTTCCTTGTGGTAAAAAAGATCCCTGGGAGAATTTTTCCCTTCTTTCTTTGTGGCAAGGTATTCAAGCTCCCTCAGGAGAATTGTATCTTAAAGAGTAATATGTAGAAAGCAGGTGAATCTTGAGCTTTTGCATCACTAGAATATTTTTTTCCCCTTAAATCAAGAACAGAGATTTATTACAATCTCTAGAGGCTGGGAAGTCCAAGGTCAAGGGGGCCACATCTGATACAAACCTTCTTTTGCAGCATCTCATGGTAGAAGGAAAGAAGGCAGGAGAGCACACATGTGTGCATACGTGCACACATGGGGGGGGACCCAACTCGTCCTTTCATCAGGAACCCACTCTCATGATAACCCATTTAGCACCAGAATACTTTAGAGCAAGAGTGTGCATCGTAGTATGGAGAAAATGGCAAATGCACCTCTGAAATTAATTTTTTTCTCAGGCATCAACTTCTCACTCATCTCTTCAGGACAGACCTCCAGTGAAATCCTTCATACTCACTCGGGACACGGCCCAAGCCAAGTAGGTAGTACTAGAAAGTGGTTTGCCTTTGCACCTCCTGTTTTTGTGGTTTTATGGCAATGCATGAGTAATACGCGGACTGGGCATCATGGAAAAGTTATGGCTTCACCTGTGGAGGCTGTTCTGCCATCAAAATGATATTAACTGTCCCAGCTGGGCATGGTGGCCCATGCGTGTAATGCCAGCACTTAAGAGTCTGAAGCAGAAGGATTGCCATGAGTTCGAGGCCAGCCTGGGCTACATAGTCAAGGCCAGCTTGAACTACATAGCAAGACCTTGTCTCAAAACAACAAAAACAAACAAAAAAACAAAGTGGTATTTAACTGTCCTGATACTTTATCTAAGTCTGTCTTTCTCAGACATTTGCATAAGGAATCTAATAAAACAGGAAGATAAAGAATCTAATGGTATACTTAAAAACTTCTTCCATTATTGCCATTCTTGATGCCTTTAGCTGCAGTTCTCAAAAGGACATTCTTGCTTATCTATTATTTAATTTTGAGTTATTGATGGTAGTCCTTAAGGTGGGAAGAGATTCTCCTCTACACCTTTCAGAGCAATTAACTACAAATTCCATTTCACAATGTCATCATTGCTGTGTGGGTCATTAGTTTCTGGGATTGCTTACTGGGAGATGATCTGGGCTATTTATCTTCTCAGGAAAGGTCTTGACTTTAATGACCCTTTCTGGGTGCCTCTTTTTATACCTTCATAGGCAGGAAACAAGGCTGAAACAGACACAGGCCTTGTCATTTAAAGTGAAGAGACTTTTTAATGCTGCTATTTTTGTTCGGTTTTCTGATGGCAGTGTGATTTTTACAGAGTATTTGGAGTTGGTTATCCAAGTCTGCCATCTATGACAGTGAGTGACTGGTATGAACAGCAACTGAAATGTGGAGCATTACCAGACCCGGGAATATCCAAGGCAACATCAGGTATGAAGGGGTGGGAGGAAAATACTTGTGCTGTTGGTGCCTTACTCCCTCAAAATTAAACTCGGATTAAGTATTGTCACCCTTTAGGAACAGAAGTAGTCTGAGCAAAGATTCTGAGTAATTGAAAGATTTTAGGCCAAAAAAGAAGAAAGAAAAGAAAGAAACAAAAGAAAAGAAAAGAAAAAAGATTCACCAGGTACGCTGGCACATGTCTGAAATACCAGCTACTTGTGAGGCTAAGACAGAAGGATTCCCAGTTCTAGGCCAACCTGGACAACTTGGCAAGGCCCTGTCTCAAAATAAAATTTAAAAAGGGCTGGGGATGTAACTCACTGGTAAAGTGCCCCTGCGTTTGATCCCCAGTGCTACAAGAAAAAAAAAAAAATCTTCTTGTTTTTGTTTTTTAGCAGCATAGGTTTGGAATCTCTCCAAATATCATGACATGAAAACAACAGCCAGATAGCAAAACCAAAATCCATGTACAGTAGTTCCATTTCTGGTAATGGTGGAGCAAATAGTACCAGACCAACCCCTCATACATATAACAATTACAAACTGAACAAAATATATTAACAAAAAAAAAAAAAAAAAAACAAAAACAACCGGGCCGGTGAGATGGCTCAGCAGCATAAGCACCTACCTGTCAAGCGCGAGGTCCTGAGTTCAACTCCTGGTACCCACATGCGAAAAAAGGGCCGGTGATATTGCTCAACGGCACAGGTGCCTGCTGGCACGCAAGGTCCTGAAGTCGACCCCCGGTACCCACAAAAAAGAAAAACAACTACCTAAAGACACTGGTGGTGACTAAATGCAGGATAAAGTGGAAGGAAGTCAGCACTAGGAGAGAATGGTACTTGAAATTGCTTGAGAACAGGGACTTTGACTTCTTATATTCTTAGTGTGATGGGATCATAGTAGGAACTCAGAAGTGGAAGGGTTGGAAGGAAAGGGTGGCCATCAGAAAGGTGAAAGCAATATGGTAGAGCAGAAAAATCATGGACAGAACTGGGGTGACGAGTCCACTTTCTGCCACTTAACAAATGGCACATCATCCAGCCTCTCCGAACCTCAGTTTTCTTTTCTCTTCTGACCCTCTTAAAAGCAAACATTCTTATCCCCATTTTAAAGTGAGAACATGGTCTCTGAAAACTGTTTTAGCACATCATAGTTAGTAAGTGATTGGGCTAGGATTTAAATTTAGGCCTTCGAAAGCCCATTTCCAATGCTACTTCCACTTTAGCATAGAAAAGAGAAGAGTAGCCATTTGAAAGAGTTTCCTGTTTTATTATTATTATTATTATTATTATTATTATTATTATTATTATTGCTTTTCACCTGTGGGCAGACTGCAGTTTCTGTGACACAGACTAGCTGAAATGTAGATAGAAACTTGTGGTCTTATTGGTGAGAGAACTGAGTTCAGGGTGACCGTAGCAACTGAAAAGTAAAGGGTGATACCCTAGAGAGGAGAGAACTACAGAGGAAGAGCTCTACTTCTGTATATAGACCCTGTCAAAATTTCTGGCTGACTCCTGAACTCTGTTTACAGAATGGACTCTCCATCACCTTAGCTAAGACTAAAATAACTCAGTGGAGAGCTCAACTATTTCCCCATGCAAGATACACCTTGGCATTTTGGTTCTAAAGAAGTTAATTGCCTTCTAGAATGAAAAATCTGTACTCTAAAGGAGTGAAACAATGCAATGCTCCTCAACTTAACATAGGTTCACATCCTGATGAATCCATCATAAACTGAAAATGTTGTAAGTCGAAAATGCATTTAATCCATCTAACAATCTGTACTCTAAAGGAGTGAAACAATGCAATGCTCCTCAACTTAACATAGGTTCGCATCCTGATGAATCCATCATAAACTGAAAATGTTGTAAGTCGAAAATGCATTTAATCCACCTAACCTACCAGTCATCATAGCTTAGGTACACAGCACTCTGCGGAATACGAATTTTTTACCCTTGTGATCTCACGACTGACTGGTTGCCATGGTTTGCTCCTGCCGCCCAACCTCAGCATAATCATACTACATATTGCTGGCATGGGAAAGGATCAAAATTTAAAACTCAGAATAGTTTCTACTGAATATGTATCACTTGTATCATTGTACAGTCAAAAAATAAGTCGAGCCATCATAAGTCAGGGACTACCTGTGTATTATTCCTAATGTCTAGAATTCAACCTTAAGCTACTAGACATGAAAAAAAGCCAGAAAATGTCTCATATTTAAGAGGAAAGGCAATCAATGGGTACCAACCCCAAGATAATTCAGGTGTTGGAATTAGCAGACAAGGACTTTACATAGCTATTATTTCTTGTTCTTAAGATCAGAGTAGAAAAATGCTTGTAATGAATGAAAAGATAAGAAATCTCAGGAGAGAAACTATACCCCAGATATTCTGGAACTGGAAGATAAAATCAACTACCTGAGGTTCTACGTTAATAAGTTGGGAGAAAAGAGAACAAAGTAAGCCCAAAGTAAATAAAGCAAACAAGAAAGAAGTCTAGAGGTGGCGATGGTGTCGTAATCCGTGGAAATTGAACATGTGTACCCCTCTATGACTTGACTGTTTCACTCCTCAGTATATATCTAAGCTGAATGAGACCATAATTGTTCATAGCATCATTATTTGCAGGAGCCCACAGTGGACACTACTCAAATGCCCATAAATACTAAAATGGAGAAGTAAATTTTCGTATATTCACACAATGGACTACTGTGTGGCAGTAAAGTTAAATTATAGTTCTTCAGCTATAAGTGACAAATCTAGCTGAATCTTACAAGCCTAATTATGAGTTAAAAAGCCAGATTGCATTCCATTCATGTAAAGTTTTAAAACTTTATGTGACTTATATGGTTCCATTCGTATGGAGTTCAAAAGCAGGGTGAAACTTCTATGTGCCACTCAATGGAATTGGATCTGAGGGGGCTTCTGAGGAGTGAGTAGTGCTTTGTATCTTAATCTAGGTACTGATTAATGGACATGTTCAATACATGTGAAAATTCATTAAATTAGACTTGTATTTATGTACTTTTCTACATGAAATACTTCAAAAATGCTAAAAACAAAAACCTCATAGATAGTAATTACAATGAAAATAGCTCACAGTATATCCCCATGAACCACAAAATAAAAGCAAGTGGGGCAAATCACCCTTAGCCACAGCATGAACAGGTTGTTGGTATCTGTAGGAAACTGTCTGAAAGACCTGACAAACAACATTCCAAAACGGTATATTCGTTAAAAAGTGTGGCAGTGCAGTTTAAACTCTTGAAGCTCAGAAGAGTTTCATCTTCCAGTAAAAACTAAATGAGTGAGTATAGGGGGCCAATGGTCAGAAAGTCCAAAAGGGATGGAGCAGTTTAATAAACTCTGGGAAATAATTCACCAGCTCTCCTTCCAGGACAGGGTACCACACTGCAGAGAAATTTCTGAAAATGGAATTGAAATCAAGGAGGTCAGAAACAATACAGAAGAAGGAAAGAGAAGTTCCATGTAAAAGTAGGAGAGAGAACCAGAACCAGGAATTTTAAGCAAGTCACCCTATTTCTTTAACCTATGTAAAAACAGCAGAAATGAGGCTACTGTGAAGTTTGAAAAGCCTCCCTGAACTACATGTTTCTAAAAGGTCAGGAGAACATTTCATATTCTCTCATGAGAAACCGAAATTATAAATAAAGAGCAAAATAAAAGACAGATAATAGGAAGTAGGGAGGTAGATCTTTCTCAAATGGGAAGGGGATCAAGAGATGGAGAGAGGGGGAGGAAGGGGAGGAAAAGGGGATGTAAAAGGAATTTAGAGTGTTATGTACATGTACCAACTCTACACAAGGAATATAAGCATGTACTACACATATGTACTAATAAATTTTTTTTTTATTTTAAAGAGAAGAAAAAAACAAAACAAAGCAAACAAAGAACAAATTTTCAAAACAACATAATATGAGGGTAACAATGGTCAATGCATTATGTATTATTATCTTTAAGTTAGTTATTCAGGATACCAGTCCTTGCCCATTTCAGTGTCTTGAAGTGTCTCTTCTATGTTTTCTTCTAGTAATTTCATAGTTTCAGGCCTCATATTTAACTCTTTAATCTATTTTGAGTATATTTTGTGACTGGTGAAAAATAGGGCTCTAGTTTCATTCCTGTGCATGTGGATATCCAAATGCATGTTCTTAGCACCTTTTTTGAAGATTGGTTGGCTATAACTTCATGGGTTTACTTTTAGGCTCTCTCTTTCATTACTTTGGTTTGTGCATCTATTTTTATGCCAATACCATGCTGTTTGAATTTCTGTTGCTTTGTAGTATATTTGAAGTCAGGTAATATGGTTCCTCCTCATCGGTTCTTTTTTGTCTTCAAGATTGCTGTGCACTTTTTAGTTTAGTTTTGTTTTTGTTGTTGTTTTTTATGGCTCCATGTACATTTTAGGATTTTTTTTCTAGTTCTATAAAGAATGTCATTGGTATTTTCATAGGTATTCCAAATCTTATTTTCTAATACTATTCACCAATAAAGGAACCAAGGCTCCTTAGAGAAGTGGCTGATTCTAGGGCTGGAGCAGGAAATATACAAGATGAGCCTAAAACATCTTGTAGTACTAGAAAATAAAGAAGAGTTCAAAAAAATTGAGGTGCTAAAGGGATACAAGAACTGAAATGAGTCTAATACAGCCCAAACTTGGAAGAATTTGATCAGGAAAATAACAGTTTAGGTTATAATAGGGAATACAATAAATACCCATGAATCCATAGTGATAGAAACAAATGATTGAATAAATTAATGAATGAGGCAAAAGAATCAAGCTCCCCTATAATCTCAGATCAAACCTGAGATAAACCATGATTTATGTAGATACTCCCGCTTCAAGGAGGTGGAACATAACTTCTCACTGCTGAAGTGTAGGCTATGTTTCGGGACTTGCTTCCAGTGACAGTGTGGAAAAGGAAGACAGGATGAGTAACTTTACATTTGGGAACCCTGCAAACGCTACCTTGGTGAGATGGTCAAAGTTATCATCAGTGATAAATCAGGCTGACAGCATAATGTGTACCCTTGATGTGTTGTGATGTGATATGTGATAAGAGCACTTCACCCCTGTGGCCTTCTTCTCCAGTACCCATAGCCCTAGTCTAACTATGAGCAAAATAAGCAACCCCAAATTGAGAATGTCCTACAAAATACCTGATTAACACCCCTCAAAACTTTCCAGGTCATCAAAAACGGACAAGTACAATCTGAGAAACAGTTCCAGCCTAGAGGAGACTAAGGAGACAGATAACTATGTATAATACGGTATCCTGGACAGGATCCTGAAGCTGAAAAGGGAAATCAAGTAAAAATTAAAGAAATCTGAATAAAATATGGATTTTAGTTGTCAATATTGTATCAGTATTGGATCATTAGTTATGACATACAAACTATAGTAATATGTTAACAATAGGGGAAACTGGGTACACTATCTCAATTTTTCTGTAAATTTAAAATTTCTAATGTTAAAGTTTTTAAAACATTTTAAAAAAGCATTACAGTTTGTTAAAACCTATCAAATATGTTTAAGCCCATGAGTTATATTATAAGCCCATAATTATATTTTAAAACAAAAACAAATTGGTATAATAGGGAACCTATTTACTTTCTTGAGAAGTGGTAAATGATAGGAAAGAATCAAGTATTCATCTTTCCTACTGGCTGACTACATAGTAATAGATGAAGGGAAGGCCCTCTTTATAAAAGTATTCCAGGGGACTGGTGAGATGGCTCAGTGGTGTAAGCGCCTGCCTTGCAAGCGCAAGGGCCCGAGTTCGACTCCTGGAACCCACATACGAAAAAGGGGCCGGTGATATCGCTCAGCGGCACGGGTGCCCATTGGCGCGTGAGGTCCTGAGGTCGCCCCCCCCCGGTACCCACAAAAAAAAAAAAGTATTCCAATTAATAATAAATAATTGAAGTTAAGAATATCACTTTTTTGAAACAGCCAGTAAGTTAATGGTTCTAGGGATTGAGCATAAATAATTGCTAAAATCACTATGTTAATCAGCTTCCCTTGGTAGGACAAAATACCTGAAATAATCAATTTAAAAGGAAGAAAAATTTAGTGGGCTCATGGCTTCAGAGGCTTCAGTCAATGGTTGGCTGGCTTCATTGCTTTTAGTCCTGTGGTGAGGCAGAACATCAGGATGGGGAGCATGTAGGGAAGCAAAGCTCCTCACCTCATGATGGCTGGAAAGCAAAGAAAGAGAAAGGGCTGGGGTCCCACTATCTGGTTCAAGCACATCCCCAACACCTGAAGACTTCCCATCAGGGCCCACGTCCTAAAGGTTCCACCATCTTCTTCAGTAGAAAACTTGTAAGGAAAGAAAGGAACGGAGGGGAAACCTGACGGTTAAAAAAGATTTCAAGAACTTTTACATAGGCAAGACTAACCTCAAAAACACTGTGCTAAATGAAGTCAGATACAAATGACTGTATTCTGTTTATATGAAATGTCCAAAATGAGCAAATCTATAGAGCCAGGAAGTAGATTAGCAATTTCCTGGGCTGGAGGGACGGAAAGAATGGAAATTAACTGTAAATGGAGACAAGGGATCTTTTGGAGGTGGTAGATTTTTTAAATTGGATTGTAGTGATAGTTGCACAACTCTACTAAAATCATTCAGTAAAAAATGAACATAGTACAAATGGGCAACTATCTGGGGATGCACACTTGTGTAGTAAAGCTATAATAAATCCTAGGAAGTTATTTATATGAAAAGCAGTATAGTGGTTACTTTCACAGGGGGGGAGAAGGCTTATGAATCACATTATGCACATGGAGAGACCTTTGGGAAGGCTGCAGAACTATTTCTTGACTTGTTGAGACTCTAAGACCTCTGTATAAAAATTTGTTTATTTCTTTAATATATTTGAGTGGTTTCCAGTATTTTTTATTTTACAATAAAGGGGTTCAAAGAAGAAAATACCAGACTCCTAAGTTGTTAGATCAGATCCCCACTGTTATAGAATATTTCTCATTGTCAAACTCAGGGTAGCCAGGAAAATGCTGCTTCACTTCACAAAGGAAAAACCATGCAAAAGAGAGAGATAGCAGTTTGTTCATTTCATTTTAGTGTACACTGCCTAGTAAGTGCCATTGGGACCTCAGAACCTGTTCTTAGCACATACGAAACACATAGGCATTCTTTTCTGGTAGGTCCAACTGCCCTCTGGTTTTCAATTTTAGGCACACAGCAAAAATTGTATAACTAGGCCAGGCGTGATGGTGCACACCTATAATTCTAGCAGTCTGGGAGGCTGAGGCAGGAGGATTATAAGTTTGAGCCCAGCCTGGGCAACTTAGCAACTTAGCATGTCCTTGTCTCAAAATTTAAAAAGGGCTGGAGATATAGATCAGTCTGAAGGCCTTGGGTTCAGTCCGCAGTGTGTGCACACACGCACACACGCATATACCTGTAATAACAGAAATGGGTGGAGGAGGAAAAATCACCTGTAATCCCACTTCCCTGGTAATTCATAAATCATAAAATCATAAATATTTTTCCTTTAGTGGGTTGTTGAGGATTTTACTTTTATTGATAGTGATGTTTTTGTTTGGGGGACAGGAGTTATTGGCCATTTTAACAAAAATTCTTTCCCAAAATGGAATTCATTATGGAGGGGACACCTTTTGTGTTTTTGGTTTCTTGTGAAAACCACCAGAGCATCTTTTCTTATTATTATTATTTAGTATGTAATATATGGAGCAACAGAAGTACTCTTCCCCACCTCTACTGGGCCCCGAGCAAGCAGCTTCTCATCGTCTGAGGTTGTGTTCAGAGTGGAGGTGAGCTCCCGACATGCTTGCTAGCATTCTCTCAATATCATCCCCTCTCTCATTTTCCGGCTTTAGTTGATTTCAAAAGTGTGGCTCAGCAACAGGAAGATGAAGAAAACGAAAAAGAGGATGACGAGAAGGTAGTCCACAGGGCACGGGAGTGGGATGACTGGAAGGACACCCATCCAAGGGGCTATGGCAACCGACAGAACATGGGGTAGTCTTCCCACAACATGACAGGACTCCAGGGCACGGACCTTTCCTGCCAAGGAAACTGCCACCATGTCCTCCCTGGCTCCTGCTTCACCTGTGTACAACGAAGGCAAGGATGCTGACTCTTGCTTTGCGTTCAATAAAGCATCAAGCGATTAAATGTGTATTTGTATGCTAGGTAATAACCAGTGATCTTGTGTTAACATTACTAATTCTCATGGTGTATTCTGATTCTTAAGTGGACAGAAAAGTACATTGGGAAATGGCTCTGTATAATCAGTGGTGTATGAATTCTCTTTAAAATGAAATAATAAAATCCCTTCTATTCCATGAGTCTGCAGAGATGTGCTTACTAGATGCTTTCTTGTAGGGGATGTGGTGTGGGGTGGGTCTCTGGGCTTATGGTGAGATCCCAGTCACCCGCCTTCGTCCTGGGCGGGGAGTTGCCCAGCATCGGAGCTGCCCAGACATTCTCCTTCCACCTGGGCACGTGCTGGGAGCTGTAAGCAACACCCCTCTCTATGAAAGCACAGAAGCCAGGACTTTCCCAGCCAGACAGCACTGTTTCAGGAATTAGAGCTGAAGATGAATGGACCATTAAGGACTCGAGGCTGTTTTCCAATCCTACTGACTTAGCCCTCTTTGCCTTGACCAGGAGAGACAGTTGCTCCAGAGAAGGTGCTATGAGAGACACTTGTGCCGTGAGAGTGGCCAGGCCCTTCCCTCTCATGGAAACACTGGCCTAGCCATCGGTGAAGAAGCAGCCTCAGGCTTCAGTCTAGCTCTGGAAGTGGCTGCCTTAGACCCTGTCGGCCCTCCTTGCCTGTGTCATGTGATACTGACACAGGCAGAACTGGTGTTCTGATAAATGTGCCATGGTTTGCTGGCTGCTTAGGTGCCTGTGTGTGGGTGTGGAGGAGGGGGAAAGCACAGATGACACTGAAAGCTATTGACTTTCTGGAGTAGAGAGAAGATACTGTCCTTGGCTCTTGGCTGATATCCTATAAAAGGAGCCACATGTTGAAATAAATGATCTGCACAGGAAGCAGCCTTTTGTTCTGTGGCTTTGGTACACTTAGGTTTTCTTTTTAAGAGGAAGATGACTCAGCCCTAACTTCTGCAGTCTAGCTGAGGAGAGGGGTTTGAAAAGGAGACTTGCTTCTTGTTGGGGGTGGAAGGGGCTGCCAAGTGATGAGAAGGTTCTGTTTTGTGGGTAATGACAGCAGGACTACTGGTAATATAAGCAGGACTACTGCTTAATAAAAGACTCATCTCACTCTCACACATAAGCACCCCAAACTGGTGGAGCACAGATGAAATTTCCTACAGATTAGGAAGCAAATGATGTTTACAATTCCTCCAGTTGTTGTCAGGCTGCCTCTAGCTATGCCCTGTTTCCTGCCTTTGAAATTCTATCCTGAGTTCATTTCCCAAAACTGGCCAGGTTGGGGTCTCCTCTTGGTCTGGGTCCATTTAAGATTGGGCCTTCCAGAAGCTCCAGCTTAATTAAGCTGCTTACTCTTCTGATATCCAAGAGGCAAACCAGACAAGGTGGGTTTGAATCCTGGCCTTCAAAAGTGCAAGCTGTGCGACATTGGGCAATAAAACCAGAGCTGCTTGCTCAGTGTATGTAGATGACCTGCCTCCTGGGGCTGTGAGAATTCACTGAATAGTGACAGTCATCTCTTAAGCAACTAAAGAGTAAAGGCTTTCTGTTGGTATCAGCTCCATGGCCATCTGTCCACTAAGAAGGGAAAGGAAATGGACAGATTTTGAGCCTCTACTATGCACCAGGCACCGTCCCAACTGTTAACATAGTGACTGTGACTGTGCAAAAAGGTTTCATTGTCCCCATTTTACAGAAGAAAAAAGAAGGCCAGAGAAACTGAGTGGGTTCCTCAAGTTCACACTAATAGGGCCAGTGATATAGCTCAGCGGCATAAGTGCCTGCCTGGCAAGCACAAGGTCCTGAGTTCGACTCCCGGTACCCGCATATGAAAAAAAAACAGAAGTTCACACTAGTGAAACACCATACTTCTGTCATTTGCCATATGCTTCCCAATTGCTGATGCTTTTGGTTAGCTGCTTCGGAGTGGAAGCTTTAAAAATCCAAACTCCACCCGCCACTTTATACACCAATGGAGCTCTATGGATTCCTTCTTAGCTGACTCGCCAAACAAAAGGTTATGTCAACTGGCCCTGTCCCCTGGGCTAGGGGATTCGAAGGCAGGCAGAGACCACGAGCAGGCCCACCTTCCTCCGTCCTCCCAGCTTCATTCTGCCAAGAGACTTCCCAAGAGGCATTCAGCCTGCCGAGAGACCAAAACAGAACCACCTTCTAGACTTCCACCAGAGTCAGGCCTTGCAAGGGTCCTACAGTGAGCTCAGTGTGCTGGTCTCTCAGAAGCCAGGACTCCTCAAAGTTTCAACTGATAACGATACTACTTCATCATTAGCAAAATACCTTTGACGCTGCTGATGATGCATACTTATGTGTATGATGCATTTATGTGCTTATACAGATGCTACAGATTTCATTCTCTCAACCTGTCAGGGAAGATATGATACCTTCATTTTCCAGAGGAGGAAAGTGGCCCTGAGAGGTGAAGAGCCTGCAGACATAGCAGTTTAGCCAAAGTGTCTGCCCTCTCAGGGCGAGGAATTATATTTGAAAGGTGAATGTGCGACACTGTTCGCTTTAACACCGTTACACGCTGATTTGTCCTTTCCACTCTTACTCCTGTCAACATTCTTTGAGGAAGACATGTTAGAAAGCTGAATGAGCTGATTGTAAATAGAAGAAAAATGGCGTTAGAGTCTTGAATTAGTCTCAGTTCTCTAGGATCTGCCACTCCCAAGCTGGGTGACCCCTTCCTCCAAAGTCTTCACTTCTGCCATTTAAAATGACTTGAAAAGGGGGAAATTTTTGAAACTAAAACTACTTCTCTGTGTCACCTGAATAAACAAAACCAGAAAGTTCTCTTCCATTTCCTTTGGGCCTCAAGTTGGCTCAGCCCAGCAGACACATTGCCACACAGCAATACCATGTTGTTACGATGGTGTCCTTGCAAGACAGCTCTCTCCACCACCTGTACATCGTTTCCTCATACATTCCTTTCTACCCACTGAGCCAAGATGCAACTCGAACCAGCACAGTCCACTCATGGTCCAAAACACGGAGACACGGGCCCCAGTCTTGGCTGTGTCACTATATCTTAGCCTGTCCTAGATGCAGCCAACCTGTGCCTGCTTACTCACAGGCCCGAGTGAGGAGCCAATGAGATCAAATATGCTTTTGAACAGTTACAAAACACTACAGGAGAGAGATGAGTAAAAGCAGTCAGAGCCGGACATGGTGGCACACACATGTAATCCCAGCTATTCTGGGAGGCTGAGGCAGGAGGATTGCAAGTTTTAGCTCAACCCTGAGCTATTTAGTGACACCCTATTGAAAAATTTTTTTTAAATTCATTTTAAAAAATTTTCAGAAAAGAGCTAGGGTTGTACCTCAGTGTGAAGGCCCTGGCTAGCTTTGCTCCCCTGAACCACTGTGGGAAAAACACACAAAAAAAGAGTAGTCAGTTGTTGGTAAACTAGGGGGACAGAGGGAGGAATTTTTTTTTTTTTGTAATTCAGTGCTTGACAACTTTTAGAGCTTTTTATATGAAAAAATTTCAAATATTTGGAAAATGGTATAAGAGAAATATAATGAACCCCTGTTTACCTATTAGCTTCCACAACTATGACCTCCTCACTAATCTTATTTCCTATATGCCTCTTTTCTGTTACTAAAGAATTGCTGTTTTGTTTGTTTTGTTTTGTTTTTGTATATGATGGCATTGCAATTTTTTTTATTTTAAAGAGAAGAAAAAACAAAACAAATCAAAAGAAGAACAAATTTTCAAAACAACATAATAGGAGGGTAACAATGGTTAACACATTACGTATTACTATCTTTAAGTTAGTAATTCAGGATACCAGATATTAGCATTCAGTTGTCCAAACATTATTGGCAAAAACCTTACTCTTCAATGAACTAAGTAAAATTGGTAGTGTATCTATCTTAACCATCTTATATATATATACAATTTTTTTCCCTTTCCCTTCTTTCTTTTCCCTATTCCAGTCTCTCTTTCCTTTTGACCAGTTTCTTTTTGATTCACCATGTCTATTGTACATTTTGGATCTTATTTACTCTTTCAGTTTCTCATACTAGAGAGACAATACGATGCTTACACATGTGCTTCTGGTTTATTTCACTTATGAGTATTTTCTCGAGTTGCATCCATTTACCTATAAAAGTCTCCAGTTTATCCTTCTTTATGGCTGAATAGTACACCATTGTATAAAAATACCACATCTTTCTTATCCATTCCTCAGTGGATGGGCATTTGGGTTGTTTCCAAGATCTGGCTATTATAAATTGTGCTGCTATAAACATGGGTGCACATATATCGCTGTGGTACGATGTTTTTAATTCTTCTGGGAAGATGCCCAGAAGGGGAATAGCTGGGTCAAATGGGACCTCCAACCCTAGTTTTTTGAGGAATCTCCACACTGACTTCCACAGTGGCTGTACCAGTCGACACTCCCACCAACAGTGAAGAAGGGTTCCTTTTTCCCCACAGCCCCTCCAGCATTTGTTATTAGTTGATTTCCTTATAGTAGCCATTCTTTCTGGGGTGAGATGCTATCTCAGTGTTGTTTTAATTTGCATCTCTCGAATGACTAGTGATGTTGCACATTTTTTTGTATATTTACTTGCCATTTGTATTTCTTCATCTGAGAAATGTGTATTCATCTCAGATGCCCATTTTTGGAGTGGGTCTTTAAATTTGGGAGGTCTGATTTTTTTGAGTTCTTTATATGTTCTCGATAGTAATCCTTTGTCTGAGGAACAGCTGGCAAACATTTTTTCCCACATTGTGGGTTGTCTCTTCACTCTGTTGGTGGTTTTTCTTGCTGTGCAAAAGCTTTTTAATAAGATGAGATCCCAGTTATTGATTCTTCGGGATAGTTCCCGTGCGGTTGAGTTTTTATTCATAAAGTCTTTGCCTACACCAATGTCTCCAAGGGTTTTACCTATCCTACCTTCCAGCAGATTTAATGTTTCTGTTTTAATATTTAGATCTCTGATCCATTTTGAATTTAGTTTAGTGCATGGTGAAAGATATGGGTCTAGTTTTAATCTTTGGCATGGGTAGAGCCAGTTTTTCCAGCACCATTTATTAAAGAGGCTATCTTTCTTCCAGCGAATGTGTTTGGCACCTTTGTCAAAGATAAGGTGGCTTAGTATATCTGGGGTTGTTTCAGCATCTTCTAATCTGTTCCATTGATCTTCAGGTCTGTTTTTTTTGCCAGTACCACACTGTTTTTATCACAGTAGCTTTATAGTATAATTTCAAGTCAGGGATTGTGATGCCCCATGCCTTGCATTTGTTGCCCAGAATTGCCTTTGCTATTCTAGGTCTCTTCTGATTCCAAATGAATTTTAGGATTGTTTTCTCTAATTCTGTGAGATATGCTGTTGGAATTTTGATTGGAATTGCATTAAATCTGTATAACAATTTTGGAAGTATGGCCATTTTCACTATATTGGTTCTTCCTATCCAGGAGCAAGGGATATCTTTCCATTTTCTGATATCCTCTTCAATCTCCTTTTTCAGAGTACTATAGTTTTCAGTATAGAGGTCTTTTACATCCTTTATGAGGTTGATTCCTAGGTATTTCATTTTTGTGGATGTTATTGTGAAAGGTATTGTTTCCCTAATTTCTCTTTCAGTAAGTTTGTTATTTGTGTACAGGAAGGCTATTGACTTTTGAGTATTGACTTTGTATCCAGCTACACTACTGAATTTGCTTATTAAATCTAGCAGTTTTTTAGTGGAGTTTTTGGGGTCTTCTGTGTAGAGTATCATGTCATCTGCAAATAATGATAATTTAACTTCTTCCTTTCCAATCATTATTCCTTTTATTTCTTTCTCTTGTCTAATTGCTCTGGCTAAAGTTTCCAGAACTATGTTGAATAAGAGTGGGGACAGTGGACATCCTTGTCTTGTTCCTGATTATAGAGGGAAGGCTTTCAGTTTTTGGCCATTTAGTATAATATTGGCTGTTGGTTTGTCATAGATAGCTTTTACCAGATTGAGATAAAGACCCTCTATTCCAATTTTCTGTAGGGTTTTTATCATGAAAAGGTGCTGGACTTTGTCAAAAGCTTTTTCTGCATCTATTGAGATGATCATGTGATTTTTGTCTTTGGTTCTGTTAATATGCTGTATTACATTTATTGATTTACGTATGTTGAACCATCCCTGCATCCCTGGGATGAATCCAACTTGGTCATGGTGTATAATCTTCTTGATGATTTGTTGGATTCTGTTTGCCAGTATCTTATTAAGGATTTTTGCATCTATGTTCATTAGGGAGATTGGCCTGTAGTTCTCTTTCTTAGTTGGGTCCTTCTCTGGTTTTGGTATCAGGGTAATGCTTGCTTCCAGGAATGAATTTGGGAGTATTGCTTCCCTTTCAATTTCATTGAAAAGTTTGAGAAGTAGGGGCGTTAGGTCTTCTCTAAATTTCTTGTAGAATTCGGCAGTGAATCCATCAGGGCCTGGGCTTTTCTTTGTTGGGAGGTTTTTAATTACATCTTCAATTTCATTGGCTGATATTGGTTTATTTAGGATTTTTAAATCTTCTTGATTCAGCTTTGGTAATTCATACGAATCTAGGAATCTGTCCATTTCTTCTGCATTTTCCATCTTAGTAGAATATAAATTTTCAAAATAGGTATAGATGATCTTCTGGATTTCTGCAGGGTCTGTCGTGATATCACCCTTTTCATTTTCAATTGCATGGATTTGAGTCTTTTCTTTTCTTTTTTTAATAAGGTTGGATAAGGGTTTGTCAATCTTATTTATTCTTTCAAAGAACCAACTTTTTGCTTCATTGATTCTTTGTATTGTTTTTTTATTCTCCAATACGTTAATTTCTGCTCTGATCTTTATAATTTCCTCCCTTGTACGGGCTTTTGGCTTAACCTGCTCTTCTTTTTCTAGAAGCTCGAGGTTCACCCTTAAGTTGTTTATTTGCGCTTGCTCTATTTTCCTGATATAAGTGTTTAATGCTATAAATTTCCCTCTTAGGACTGCTTTCATTGTATCCCATAAGTTCCGGTATGTTGTACTGTCATTATCATTCAGTTGTAGAAAGTGACTAATTTCTTCTTTAATTTCATCTGTGACCCATTGGTTGTTCAGGAGGATGCTGTTTAATTTCCATGTGTTTAGGGAGTTTTTGTGGGATCTTTTGCCATTGATTTCCAATTTCATTGCACTATGGTCTGATAATATGCATGGGATAATTTCAATTCCTTTGCATTTACTTAAGCAGGTTTTATGAGCTAGTATGTGGTCTATTTTGGAGAACGTCCCATGTGCAGCTGAGAAAAATGTGTATTCTGATGTTGTGGGATGGAACACTCTGTAGACATCTACTAAGTCCATTTGTTCAAAAGTTTGGTTCAGTTCTACTATTTCATTATTGATTTTCTGTCCAGTTGATCTATCTTTTTGTGACAGTGGAGTATTGAGATCTCCCAATATAATTGTATTAGTGCTTATTTGATTTTTCATGTCCTTTAGTACTTGTTTTATATAGCTGGGTGCATTGGTATTTGATGCATATATATTTATGATCGTTATCTCTTCCTCTTGGATTGTTCCCTTTACAAGGATGTAATGACCGTCTTTATCTCTCTGAATCCTTCTTGGCTTGAAGTTCACTTTGTCTGCAAAAAGAATAGCTACCCCTGCTTTTTTCTGGGTTCCTGTGGCATGGAGTATTGTTTTCCATCCTTTGACTTTCAGTCTATGAATTTCTTTCTGAATTAAATGTGTTTCTTGTATACAGCATATTGTTGGATCTTGCTTCTTGATCCATTTCGCCAGTCTGTGCCTTTTGATTGGTGAATTGAGACCGTTAACATTGATGGTTAAAACTGATATGTATTGACTTGTCATGATATTTTCCTGTTGTTGGTTCCCACTCTTTGTTTTTCCGCTTTCCGGCTATTTAATTATTTGCCCTGCCTGGTGGATTCCTTCTGTTGGGGTTCCTATCTCTTTCTAGAATGTCCTTCAGAACGTTTTGGAGTGCTGGTTTGGTGGTCATAAATTTTCTCAGATGTTCTTTGTCATGAAAGTATTTTATTTCTCCATCAATTTTGAAAGATAGTTTTGCAGGGTACATCAATCTGGGCTGAAAATTATTTTCCTTTAGAGCTTGCAATACATCATTCCAAGCTCTTCTTGAATTGAGGGTTTGTGCTGAAAAGTCAGCTGTGATTCTGATGGGTTTTCCTTCATAGGTGATTTGTCTCTTCTCCCTAACAGCTTTTAAGATTCTGCCCTTCTGTTGAATTTCTGGGATCTTGACTATAATATGTCTGGCTGAAGTTTTTTTTTGATCATGTCTAGTTGGTGTTCTAAAAGCTTCACTTATAGGGGTGTCAAATTCCTTTTCTCTTCCAGGAAAGTTCTCCCTGATTATGTCTTTGAACAAGGTTTTAATGTCGTTGATGCTATCTCCTGCTTTTTCATTTATTCCAATTATTCTTAAGTTGTTTATCTTTGAGTCATCTAGCAGCTGCTGAATTGATTTTTCATGGTCCCTTGCTATTTTTAAGAATTTTTCCATTTCATGATCACTAATTGCAAGCCTGTCTTCTATATCTGAGATCCTGTCCTCGCATTGGCTTATTCTGCTACAAATACTTTCAATGGAATTTTTTATCTCTTGGATATCTGCTTGAATCTGCCTTATAGATTCCATTTCTTTCCTATGCTGAGCATTCATGGTTTCTATAGTTTTCTTAAGTTCATCTATTTTTTTGTCTGTATCAGCTATAGTGTCCTTAAGCATGGTCTTCATTGTAGACATTATCTCTGCAGTTATCTGTGAGATTATTTCTGTTTTAATTTTTTCCAGAACCTCATTCAGTTGCTTTGTTGTTACCACTTCAGATAGGCCAGGTGGGTGGCTTTCGGATTGTCCCACCTCGTTGCTCCCTAGGTTTGCCTTTGGTGAATTGGATGTGTGTGGTTGCATCTTGTTTAAGTGTCGTCTCATTTTTTCTTTCTTTAATTCCTGGGGTGATGTTTGCAAATTACCTATAGTAGGTTAATTTATTGCTAGTGTTTAAGATCTTTAGAAGATGACTACTTCTCTGCAGTATCTTCCAAGTGGAGCTTGCTTTTAGGTTTTGAGCTTTCTGCCAGATCCTACCTCTTCAATTCGTTGGGTATGCGAAGTTGCTACCTGTTTGGCCCAGTCCTTGATTCTTTGGTACTGTGCCACTGTATTTTCTGTGTCCCTTAGTCAATCTCAATCATGAAATATCAGGAAGGAAAGATGTTTAGAACAATTATTTCACATTTGGCTATAATGTTAACTAAAGCATCAAACACAGCCTAAAAAATGACAGACTGAGCTAACCAGTTATTTACCACTTTTAGCTGTATAGAGTTGCGGTTATATAACAAAATCTAAAACACACCAGAAAAATTATATGCAGTATACAAGTCCTATGTATGTCAATTTTTCCTTGAGGAGTTTAAATTTAAGATGAGTTAAGGAGGAAATAGAGTATTGGGAGAAGAGGAAGGAATTAGATGTAAGGTTAGAGGACCAAGAGGGATCCCACTAAAATTGGGACACTAGTGCAGAGGACAGGTGGTAAAAAGAGAAGGAAGGGATAAAAGGAAGAACAGATCACAACCACAATCACAAAGAAGTTAGAGGCGCTGTTTACACTCATATAAAAAACCAGAGAGAATAATGAAGGAAAGAGTAAATACACATACAGAAACAAAAACAAAGATAAAAACAATAAAACAGACAGATCAAAAATAAAACCCCACCAAAAAACAAAACAAAACAAAACAAAAACAAAAAAACCCTTCGCCAGAACAAAAAAACAAATCAGTGAGAAAAAAAAATAAAAATAAAAATAAAAAATAAAAATAAAAATAAAAAATATAAAAAGAATCAGTTCCAGGTGTTGACTCTGTTGTAGGCAGGTACCTTGTGACAAAGTCCTGTTCTGTGCAGGTCCGTCCCAGTAAGCCAGGAGCGCCCTCTGGTGGGTGGTGAGCAGAGGCGCGTACTTTCAGGCAGAGACCAGTCTAGCTCGCCTCCGCTCTCGCCGCCCTTTCACGATCCCTGGGCCTGAGAGGCTCAGCGTGCTGTCCGGAGCGCGGGTTCCCTGCACTGGTTCCCCGCCGCTCTGGTTTTTCGCCACGCCCCCCACAATGGCGCCGCACTGGCCCTTTTTTCGTATGTGGGATCCGGGAGTCGAACTCAGGCCCTCGCACTTGCCAATCAGGTGCTTACGCTGCTGAGCCATCTCACCGGCCCATCCTCACGGTGTCTTGTCTCTTTTATGCCATCCACATCTTGTGAGAGCTCACAAGAAGTTCTACATACCGGGTCCTGAGAGTTATCTGGCACCTGGGATCTTGTAATTGACAGGTCCTGCTTATTTCCCCAGCCAGCTTTGCCATGCCCTGCCTCCTGCATCAATCTCTCTTGTCACCAGTGTGCCCCAGGGTATCTACTATAGATCCTTTTAGAACTGTTGTGGACAGCAATTGAGATGTTTATCTAAGCTCTTTGGAAACAACTGCTCTACAAATAGGTGTGCAATAGTCCCTATTTGCCTTTCATGATCCATGAGGGAAGGGGTTTTGTCTGTCCCATTCATTCCAGGCCTAGAACAATGTCTTGCACATAGCAGATATTTGATAAATGTATGTTGAATGAATTAATCACCTATTTCTTGCTGCCTCCAATTGTAAATTCCAATAATTTTGAAACACTCCAAGTTTCCTGCATATGTTGTAACCATTGGGGACTCAGGTTAGGCATTATCTCCTGTGAGAGGCTTTCATGAACTCGCTGGCCCAGCTCCGCCCACCCTTGTTTCCATCAAACCCTTGGTATCACTATAACAGCATTTGCCACATGACATTGAAATCACTTGTTTTTTGTCTCTCAGTCACCTAACAGTTCTAGGACCCTCAGGAGCAATGACTATGAATATTTCTACCCCAGAGGCTTAGCACAGTGCCTGGCACAGAAAAGGTCCTCAGTAAATATTTAATTGCCTCCCTGTTGCTTATAGCACAGCAGCCTGCTCTTTCAATCTTACTACTTTCTACGATCTACATACCTAGTACACGTTCATTTTCTCTTTGTCCTTCACTAGGTCTATAATGTCCCCACTTCTATGATGGTGTATAATGGCTAAGAGCATGGGCAGGGTTGGGTTCAAATCCTATCTGAAGGTAACGCTACTGGGCCAGTCACTTTAACCTTTCTGAGTCACAGTTTCCTCATCTGTAAAACAGGAGTATAAAAGCACCTTTATCATATGGCACTTGTGAGGACTGAGAAAATGCATGAGAATTATTTAGGATAGTCACCTGGTTGAAAGTGAGCACTAAGAGGTTAGGTATTATTATTATTATGCCAATTCAGTCATTCGACGCTGAGTCCTACCTAACAAGTGTCAGGTACTGAGCTGAGGGAAACAAAGATGAAGAAGGCCTTCTCCCTGGCCTCAAGGGGCTCTAGATCCAGTGAAAGACAGGTGGGGAGAAAGTAACCCTGGTATAGTACCATCACGGGGAGATGAAGAAGGTACTGTAAAAGCTAAGAACAGGATGCATCTCCTGCAAGAGAAACGTCAATAAACACTTCCCAGAGGAAGTAATTATTGAGCTAAGTTATGAGTAATGAATAGAAATTTGCCAGGCAGATGAGGAAGAAGACATTCCAGGCAGAAGGCACTCATGTAAATGCTTGAAGGCCTAAGAGAACATGATAGATTTGGAGAACTAGGAGAGTTCCCTAAAGAGACAGCTTAAGATCCATGAAGGAACAAGAAAAAATGTCCGTAGGCAGATCAGAAAGGATCTTGTAAATTGAGTCAGGGAACATGTCCCTTCAACAGAGTGTCCTTTTGGCCCGAAGATATTCACTTCATTTTTCTGACACTTTTTCCTTTTTGTGGTAGTAGGGATTGAACACTAGGCCTTAACACTGAGGTACATCCCCTGGCCTTTTCATGGTTTTTTTTTTTTTTTTTTTTTTTGAGGGGTAGGGCATTGAGACAGGCTGTCATCAAGCGGTCATCAAGCTGCCCAGGCATGGCTCAAACTTGTGATTCTCCTGCCTCAACTCCCCAATAACTGGGATTACAGGCATGTACCACTGAACTCAGCTCTTCTAATACTTTAAACATACCTTAATACTGACTAAATTATTATTTGATTGTTTACTTGTTTCTTTCATTGAACTCTGAGCCCTTCAAGGGCTCAAACCCTGTGCCATGTTCTTCACACTTCCTGTGCCTAGTTTTCAGGTAGAACACACCAAATGCAGAAAGGTAGAAGGAAGGGACTTCTCCAAGGTAACATAGCTACTCAGTAGCAGAGGTAGTATCAAATCCAGGTGTATAGGGTATTTTTGAGTGCTGTTTTACATTCCTCGGACTTGGATAAGAAGTAGGAATAGAAATATTCCATTTAATGCAGTCTTCACTATATTGAATTTTTTCCTTTCATGAACATCTTGTCACTAGTTAGAGACATTCAAATCTCAGTGATACTTCATGAAGAGACTTTAGGCACTAAGGAGTAGGTAATATATAAATTTTGGTAAGTTATAGTGTGCTCTTGGCATTACATGAGCACAATTTGATTTCATCTACAGTGGTACCTTGGTACTCATTGTTAATGAGTTACAGAAGGCTCCACAAGTACCACAAAGGATGAGCAGCAAACAAATTGTTTTGGCTGGAATGGGTAGTGTGTCACAAGGCCATTGACATTAACAAATTTTAGCTTGCACATCAAATGACAAGTTCTGGGACAAAATTTTTGCCTTGAAATGTGACAGGTACCAAATTCGACAAATTTCAAAGCAGTCAAGTACCAAGGTATGACAGTAGTGCTATTGTTAGCATTAGAAGTACAAATATCATTGTACTATTACCCACTTAAGACAAAACAGCAATGGACCCTCTAAGGTAGGCCAAAGAAAGTCTAAACTGCCAGTCCAAGATAACAAATCTGCAGTAAGATCCAATATAATGAATGAATACCCATCACTACTATCAGAGAGTAACATTGGGAAATACTTTCTATAGTCACCCATTGGTTAAATACTTTCTACTTTTCTCCTTTACTCTAGTATCTCTCCATTGCAACTCAGTCTACATCCTATTGCCCAGTTAATCTTCGCTGTGTGATATTGAGCAAGTCGCCTGACTTCTCAAGGCCTTAGTAGTCTTATCTGCAAAGTTACTGGACTGTGATAGGTTAGCATCAAGTCCCTCAAAGGTACCTAGGGTGTCACTGAGAAGGTTGAGGAAAAGATGGGCCATGAGCTGAGTTGGCAGGCTTCCGTGTATTCTTTTTAAACACGTCAGTCATTTTATAAACTATAGGCCTCTCTAAAATTTAGTTTGGAAAAAGTGTTGTGCTACTACAAAAAGTTTAAGTACCATAATACTTTCATAATTGCTAAGGACCCTTCTATTGCCTCTAAACTAGGATTTTGAAAAATTTCTCATACACAAAAGAAATTTAACATGATAAAGTGTTTACGCATAGAAATACAACAAACAACTCATTTCTATTCCTTTTCTATGACTTCTTTTTACAGTAATCTTGGTGCCCTTTCAAAGTAAGATGAAATGCAATGCTTAAAATGACAATTCTAATATGCAATAGAAACTCTGAAAGTAATTAGCAACTCCCACAAAGATTATTTTGAAAGTCATAGAAAATGGTTTATGAAGTTCAGAACCAAATTCAAATTCTGCATATTTTCCCACTTAGATAACAGTAAAAACATGTCTTAATCCAAACAAATGCAAATAAATTATTGCTAGTGTCACAATTACTGTTTTCAAGTCTCCTCCACAAATACTGTCTTTCCATTCATGGCCAAAGCTAACCCTTACAGTTCAGTTTACTAGAATGACTACAGGTACTGTACCAGAAAACCAAACAGGTAATTCCCCAGAGCCCCACTTCCTCCTTACATTGTAAAGCAGGGGTTGCTCAGGGAGGTTTATTAGAATCACCTGGGAAGCCTTTTCAACCTCCACATAGGCCCCAGTGTCCTCTCCCTCTTGCAAAGCACTGTTCCAGCTTAGAGCTTTGGTCTGTCCTACATGAAATGTTTTCTAAATCCTACCCCACTGAAGGTTAAGGGAGTAGAAACAATTGAACACAGAAGACATCAACTTTGTCACAAACTTGTTGAGCAAGTCACTTAACCTTTCTTCTGATATTTGAGGTTCCTTCTTCCCGCTTTGAAATTCTATGACTGCATGTCATGTCTGAGAAGCCTTTTGAACTCCTACCATAGAATGACTTGTCATTTCTTGGATTTCCAACAGCCTGTGCAACACTGTCCTGTATTGCCCTCTACTTGCTTTTATATAAAAATGTTCTTCCTTCCCAACCATATTTAGTTTAAAATACAGTTTAAAATTTATTTTGGGGGGCAGGTAGTGCACCTTTTACCTAAAATCTCCTAGGTCAACTCAGGGAGTGTCTGAAGGTAATCAGTTAAGTATTTATATTAATTTGCTGAAAGCAGTGATGTCCTTTCTTTCAAAGTCCTGGAATTGTATTTTATATCAGTACTGTCTAGTAGAAATATGTGAGCCACAAATGTAACTTTAAATTTTCTACTAGTTCGTTTTTTAAAAACTGGAGAAACAAATGAAACTAATTTTAAGAATATTTAACTCAACATATTAAAATATTATCATTTCAACACGTAATGTCAAAAGCATTGAGATAGGGCCGGTGAGATAGCTCAGCGGCATAAGCGCCTTGCCTGGCAAGCGCAAGGTCCTGAGTTCGACTCCGGTACCCACATACGAAAAAAGGGCCGGTGATATCGCTCAGCGGCACGGGCGCCTGTGGGCGCGCGAGGTCCTGAGGTCGACCCCCCCGGTACCCACAAAAAAAAAAAAGCATTGAGATAGTTTACATTTTTGTTGTTGTTGTTATGTCTTCGAAATCTGATGTATAGTTTATACGTACATCACATCGCAATGCCACATTCAAATGCTTGGTAGCCATCTATTAAACAGCCCAGTTCTGCATGATTGGGCCCGCTTTCCAAATGGATTACTGTACTTATTTTTCTATTCATAAATACTTAGTCTAGCCAGAGAGGTGCAAGAATGAATCAGATTCTTTCTGGTGATACATTTGTAAGTCGGTAGCTATTATCCAGTGTGGTGGGTGCTGTGATAGGGATGCACAGAAGAAACACTGACTGGGCAGTGGAGGGGTGCGGGGGGGGGGGCGGGCAAAGAAGGTTGCACAGAGGAAGTAACTTTTCACCTGGAAACTAGGTGGCCTGAAAGAGACCGGTGGTGGGGAGATAGAAGTCACAGGTTACCCCTTTATCAGGGCTAAGGAAAGGCTCCACAGGGTGCCAGCCCAGAGGGAGTAGGGGAGTATGTGGAGAGGGAGAGGTGACTTGAAGGGGAACAGGGTAGAAGAGGACGGTTTGGGCAGAACCCGGAGCTCTATCTGGTGGGTGACGGAAACCGGAAGGGGGCGCCACTTGCACTTCGCACTGGTGCGACCAGGCCTTCGAACTATGAGAGCGGCGCGGCAGCTAGAGCGCCTGGCTGCCGGGACTCAATTTGAGGAGCGAGTCGCGAGGTAACACGCACTCTTGACTGTTTCTAAAGCGCGCCCCTGCCCCGCACTCGCCCTCACACGCTTGCTCGTGCTCTGAATTCAGCCTCGCCACCCCATGAGTCTTGAGACCCCATGAAACTAACAGCCCAGTGTCGGCCACGAGAAGCAGATCATAAAATAGCGCCTGGGGTTTTGTCTGTGTGTTTGTTTTTAGCAGATGCCTATGGCTTATAACAGGTTTCTTGGTAAAATGAGTCTATGGAAACGGTGCCAGGGCCGGCGGACCGCTGCTCCCAGGAGTCCATCAACGCTTTGGTAACAATTAAGGGACTGGCTAATGCAGCGCCACTTCCGGTGTCCGCGGGATTCACTTTAGTGAGGTTGCCTTTGACCCCGGATGTCAATTCTTCCCGTTCCTCCCTCTCCAAGATGGCAGCGTCTGAAGACGAGTTACAGCTGCCTGGACTTCGGAGATGTTCGAAACCAGTAAACAGCTTCTGGAGGAAGTAGAAGTAACGAATGAACCCACCGGCTCCAGGACAATCCAGGAAAAAGTGTTCAAGGGACTGGACCTACTTGAGAAGGCTGCTGAAATATTATCGCAGCTCGATTTGTTCAGGTATGGGGGAAAGGGTAATAACGGCAGAGAGCAAAGGTAATACTGGTTGTCAAGGATGGAGCCATTGTGCTTGGGTGAAGAGACCTTTAAGACCCTTTTGTACCTACTGCACGCTGCGATCTTGTGTACATTGTTTACATTGTCCACGTCTCATCTGAGATGGCTGATGTCCCACGACTCTGCTCCCTTGTGTCGGCTGACTGCATAGGCATTGGGTGTGAACACAGCCACTTAGATTGAAACTGGCTGCCGTTGCCTTTGTTTTACTCCCTTCCAGCCCTCCTCTTTCCGAGGAAGCAAGGGCCACAATTTGAATGCTGATCCAGGCTTCACAGCCTCCTTTTTGCTCTTTCCAGCCGAAATGAAGATTTAGAAGAAATTGCTTCCATCGACCTGAAGTACCTGATGGTGCCAGCGTTTCAAGGAGCCCTCACCATGAAACAAGTCAACCCCAGCAAGCGTCTAGATCATTTACAGCGGGCTCGAGAACATTTTATAAACTACTTAACTCAGTGCCATTATTATCATGTGGCAGAGTTTCAGCTGCCCAAAACCAAGAACAACTCAGCTGAAAATAACACTGCTAGTTCCTCCGTGGCCTATGCTAACCTCGTTGCTGTGGCATCTCAAAGAAAGGCTAAAATAGAGACGTGGGTCAATAGCTATGATTTGAGGGGTGCCCAGTGGCAGTGCAGTTGGGGGATGCATGTGTTTTTGTGTGCGTGTAAGACAGAATGGTTTATGTCTTGGTTCTTATTGAGCATAAGCTCTTGGGAGAGCAAACTTTCCTGAGTTTTTCAAAAAGCCTCTGCCTTTGTTGAGGTGATTATATCTAACCATTAGACCTCTACCAGCTTATGGTTGCGAATGGCAACAATGTAGTTTAGCCAGGTGTCTTGCAACCTTTTTCACATCACAGCGTAATAATATACATATGTGGTAAATATCTCTGAAGGGCATACATCTCAGAGGTTGTCCATTTGTGTTCTGTTTATTAAGTAGCTCTGTTCTAACAAGAATACTGAATCAGATGTGTAACATCTTAAACTGATCATGGTCGTGGCACCACTTTTTCATGTGACCTTGAAAAAGTTGCTTATGCTCTTATTTTTAAAAATCTTCAGTAGATGCTCAGTGGTCTTGGAACTATGCTAACCACTGAGGATACAAACTGTATGGGCACTCATATGAGTATGAGTGGTCCTTGCTGGGAAGTTCATACTCTGGTGAGGAAAATGCATATAGAAACAGAATATCAGTATAAATTGATGGGATAGAGAGATGCACAAGGTACTGTGAGGGCACATACCCAAAGGTGGAGGGGAAAGATGGCTCCCTGGAAAAGGTAATTCCTTTCATGAGTTAAATAGTATTGTCCAGAGGAAAAGGAAAGGAAGGCATTAGCCAGCAGAAGTAATGGCATTCGTGAAACCACTGGGACATTAACCACCTACCAGTCCAATTATTTAAATACAGGATGACCACAAATTGTGTATTTTTCTTTAATTTTTATAACAGGCAATATAAAAAACGACAATTTTATTATATTTATTCAATACAAGAGTCAACTGGTTGAAAACAAACCTGCCTGCAATGCTCAGGATACTCAGTGTGTAAACAAATGCGCTGCCTGAGTGACCCTGTGATAAACAGTTAAGTGGTTAAGGAAACTGCTGGAGTGGGGCTATGTGGGAGGGGAGCAGCACTCAGTGAAGTGATGCTGGAACACAAAGGATGTGAAAGAGAGGAGGAAGGAATGATGCCAAAGAATGTAGGGTCAAGACCAAGGTGGCTTGGAATGTGAGAAAGGCTTGTTGCTAAGAGCTTGGGAAGGTGTTTGAATCCCAGCTCCATCATTTAATTACTCTATGGTTTAGGGCAAGTTACTTATCTTCCCCAGTTATAAAATTGAGGTAATAATAGCTCCTTCCTCAGTATCTTATGAGGACCAGAAGAGAAATACATATAAAGCATTTTAGCGCAGTATCTGATAGAATAGCCACTTGAAGTCAGCTATGATTATATATATTTGTGGCCAAGAGTATGGGTTACAGAGTCAGAAACCTGGGTTTGAGTCCCAGCTTATTTATAAGCCATTGGATTTTGGATAAGTTATTTAGCCTATCTGAGCCTCAGGTTTCTTCCAATGTGAAATCTAAGTAATAATGGTACATATTTCATAGGGTTAAGTATAAATGAGATAAGCACATAAAACTGTGTAGTATCTAATACATAATATTTTATAAATGTTAACTTGTTTTTAGGTTGGTCACACTTTTTAGGTTGGTTGGGCTTACTTGGGTTGGTAACTGGGATCCACCGAAAAATTTTGTTACTTTTGTAAAAGTAACATGATCATACTTGCATTTTAACTATCACACTAGACCCAGTTAGGCCACAGGTGATGACAGTTAATGGCAGAGGGAGAGAGGGAATATATTTATTTAGGGTTGAATCTGCAGAAAACCTGATGAACTAATTGATTGTGGGAGGTGAAATAGAAGGAAACAGCAAGGAAGATGTCCGTGTATCTGATTTAGGTGGATGGCTGTGGAGTTCACTGAGATGGAGAACAGATCAGGGGATGGGGAGAATATACACTGTGTTAGCACATGTTGAGTTGAAGATACCTGGAAGACCTCCAAGTGAGGTATCTGATAGCATGAAGCTTAGAGGTGAAGTTTGGTTAGAGAGCTAAAAATTGGTTGATTATTCAAATATTTATTGAGATCTTCTTGTGTGCTGGGAACTGTTCTAGATATTAGAGAACCAGACAAAATTAATGCCATCAAGGAGCTTTTATTCTAGTGGAGACAGATAATAAGCTACTAAATAGTAAGGTAAATTCAGGAGGTAAGGGCTGTGAAGAATAATAAAGTATGGTTACGGGATAGTGATTGACAGTGAATGATTTGGGGGGAATATAGGATAGACTGATACAAAGTAGAATTCAGTATCCTATCCTCTGTAAGAAATTGAGAGCAGCCCATTGGCATGTAAATAGTGAACTTTGTATCCAAATAGTTATTCAAAATGTGACTATAAATACCACAGAGATACAGTGTTGTGGAGAAAGATAAGGGAGTGGTCACATCTGATTGGAGGAATGAGAAGATTTCAGAATGTAACTACATAAGCTGAGTCTTAAAGATGGTTAAAAATAGAAATTACAGATTTTCCTGAATGTAAAAGTATGCAAAACAAGAATATTTTAAAAATCAAGAATAAGCATTAATCCTAGCACTCATAGATGTTATTGTTACCTTTCTGGTGTATTTTCTTTCAAATATATAGTTATTTTAGCTAATAAATTTGGAATAATTCTGTAAATATAGCCTTTTTATCCTGTTTTTTAACCTAATATTGTATTTCCTCATGTCTTTTGAAACCATAATATTTAATGTTTATGTAATATTCCATTCTATAGTTGTACCATAATTATTTAAACTAATCTGTTGTCAAATACTTAGACTATCTTTTTGCTATCCTGATTAATACTATGAACAAACTTCTTTTGGTATGGGGATTGAAACCCAGGACCTTAACTAGTTCTGTCACTGTTCCGTTGGGATAGATTTCTAGAAGGATCAGTGACTGATGAAAGGGTTTGACTGTCTTAAGGCTCTTGATACATGGTAACAACGTTGCTTTCTACACTAACAAAGTTTCACAGCATGTGGCACCACATTAGCCCTGGATGTTTATTTAGAAAGTTAGAAAATACATTTAGGCAAACAGAAAAATGTATCTTATGTTTCTTTGGCCTGCAAGCTTGATCATTGAACATTTTTTAAAGTATCTGACAGATATTAACAGTATCTTTATGCTGTTGGTTCCCATATTCATATCACTAACCCAGACCCCTTGTAACCATCAGATCCGTACTTGCGATAGCCTTGGGTGTTTCACAGACATCTCAGACTTAACGTGCCATACGGTTAAACCCTTGACTTTTTTTTTTTTTTCTTGGTGCTGGGAATTGAGCCCAGGGCCTCACACACACTAGGCGAGTACTCTGCCACTGAGCTAAGCCCCCAGCCCAAACCCTTGACTTTTTGAACCCAAGTGTGCCCCCATGAGAGGTCTTTACCATCTCAGTAAGTTCACCACAGTTTGCCCAGATTTGTAAGCAAGAAACCTAAGTGTTAGGTTCAGCTCCCCTTTTCCAGATTTCTTCATCCAGTCTATTAGTTCTGTCTACACAAGATATCTTCTGTCCTTCTATCACTCTGCGACTACACTAGCATATCTCTTCTAGGCCATCAGAATCTCTTGAGATAGCCAAACCACTGACTGCAGTGCCCTCCGTGATCTGGTGCCTGTCTTTCCAATCTCACTGAGTGTCGTTCTCCCCTTATTCATTAGATCTAGCCACAGTGGTTGCCTTTCAGTTCTTTAGACAGACGTATCTATTTCCTTCTATAGAATCTTTGTACGTGTTCTTTTTGCATGGAATGCTGTACATATAGCAAATTCATTTTTTAGGTCTCAGTTTAAATATCCCTCTTCGCAGAGGCCTTCCCAGACTAGTCTCCTTACATAGTTAACATCTTTCATTCTTTCTTTTTGCCCCATGTTTGCTTCTTTCATGGCACTTATCTCATGTGCAGTTATTTCATATGTCTGTCTTTCTGGGTTTTGTCTCCCCTACTAGAATATGAACTCCATGAAGGCAGAAGCCATTTCCTTCTTCTTCAGTGTGGTATGCCTAGTGCAGGGCCTGGCCTGTAGGAGGCACTCGAGCATTATTTACTGTTGACCAACAGGAGAAAACAACGTGAACAGAAGCCCAAAGGCAGGTAGATTGAGGTATATATAGGGAATGGATAATGGTCTAGTTTGGCAAAAGCTAAGCGTAATATAGGCAGAGATCTGCATTGGGAGGTCATGTGTATAGAATATTGAGAGGGAAAAGAGGCAGAAAGATAAGTTAACTGTACTCCCAACTAGGAGGAAGTGATAAAAATGAACTTAGAGCTATTGGAGACTACATTTGCAAGAAGCGTTTAGAAAACATTATTGGGAGCTGCAGGTGTAGCTCAGTGGTAGAGTGTTTACCTAGCGTGCACAAGGCCCGGGTTTGATCTCTAGCACCACAAAAAACAAACAAACAAACAAAAACCGAACTATTCAGATCCTTATTTACTTTCTATAAGTCCCCCCACTCATGACTTTAGATACAGCAGCCATTGTAAATGAAACACCTAAATGGTATGTCTTCTCTCAAACCTGTTTCTTCACATATGTTCTCTAATTCCCATGTTTGAAGAGTGAATGTGAGTTGGTTGATTAACACCATCTCCATTCTTTTGACAGAAATGAAGTAGAAGCTGGGTAAGTAATGAGTCTAGTTTGAGATTTATAGAATTTCAGTCCTAAAGTGACAACTGGATAGCCACTTCCATAGACAGGTAGAAATATACAACTAAAACTTAATAGACTCTTTTACGATTGATGCAAAAAAAAAAATTTAGGAGCCCCCTGCTTTGGTGAATATGGATGAATTTGCCAAGGTAAACCATGTAAAAGAAAAAAAGCTAAGGACTAAACCTTGACTAAGCTAAAGGAGAAAGAAAAAGGAAAAAGCAGAGGTAAGAGACTCACCAAAGTACAAATAGAAGGATTTACAGAAGCAAGGGGGAAAGAGCAGGTATTGAGTCCTCTGAAGCCTCTCCCTACCTGTCTTCCCTCCATACGGTAGCACTGAGTTCATGTTAATCACAGTGTAACTGTCAGTCTCTAGATTTGGAAACTCCTCAAGGTCAGAGACCTTAATTGTATCTCAGTATCCTAATTGTATCCCTTGGTGCCCAACCCAGTAATTGAATCATGGTAAGAACTTGGATGCGTTTTGGGAGGGACAGATAAAGTGGTAATGTGAAAGATGGAAGCAGTATGGTATAGCAGAAAAAGATCCTTTGGAATCATAGGCATGAGATGACCAATTTCTGTCACTAGATGGGGCATCACCTAGCCCCTCCTAGCCTCAATTTCCTTATGCCAATTTTTGTATTGCTGCTTACAAAGAATTATCATGCGCATTTTTCCATTTGATTCTCTTAAACCTATGAAGTAAACCCTCATTTTAAAGATACAGAAATGGACTTTGAGAATTGACTTGAGTGAAACTATAGCTAGTGGGATTTAAACTCAGGTCTTCAATTTCCCAGTTCTCATACTGTACCGTCTAAAACATAGAAAAAGAAGAGTCCTCATTTGAAAAGGTTAAAAACAACAACAACAGGGTTGAGCAAAGGTATTTCTAAGATGAAAAGGCACCAGTTGAGAGAAAAGTTGTGACTGCTAATGACTGGGAGGTGAGAATGCGGCCTGGAAGCATGTGAGTGGGGGACTAGATCGACAGGAAAAGTGGAGTAACAAAGACAGCTTCTTTAAAGACAAGAGTGAAGAAGGAAGGGTGAGCAGGGCTCTGTGGCACACGCTTGCAATTCTAGCTGCTTGAGAGGCTGTGGCAGTATGGAGTCTCCATAAAAGATGAACAAAAAGCCAAAATTTGATCATAGGGGTTTGTAGTTAACCCATTTGACACAAATTTATAATTCCTTACCTCTCTTCATCACCTTGGAAATGGAACAAGGCAATGGTGAAAGTTGCCCAGAGTCAGAAGGATCACAGGGATAGGAGATTGTAAGTTTCTACATAATGTCCTACCATGGGGAATCTAGGACAGTGACAAAAGTCTAGGACAGTGATTGTCGGCCCATACCTCGGAGGCCTAAGATTCCTCCTCAGGTAGTGTTGGTAACTTTCCTCTGATTTCACCAAGGCAAAGTTTATCTTACTAGCTTTCAATATGAGCTCTCATTTGAAGAAAGGCTTCTTCTGCCAAGATTAAAAGGTTTTAGAAACATACCTAAAAGAACAGGTACTGAGGAGCCAGGAGACTAAAAGATAAAGAGTGAAGTCATAGAGCAAGGAAGTAGAAAAGAAGGAAGGGAGCAGAGTGTGTGAACCATACACAAGGAGGGTGGAAAAAGAAGCAAAAGAACCTTACTCAGAGGACCACTAGATAATCCAGAATCTATCCTGGGTTGTTTACATTCCTGTTGTTTGACCTGTGATGTAGGTCCCTCCAGGAAAGGGTAGGGGGTAGCAGTAGAACTGATTAAACATCCAGAGGTAATATCCCTAATAGCATTCATGAGCTAGGAATTGACCTTTGTAGTGTTTCGCTCAGGAGGCTCCCGTGATGATGGTTTAACAGTTGTTTGTAACAGAAAATGCCCCACTTTTTGAGTAAAAGGAGCAGAGGAGCATGAAAAACTTTTTTTTAATAATAAAATGTTTCTAGAGCACTGGTTCTTGACTTTTCATGAATCATGGACTCCTGATAATTTCATAAGACCTGTCTCCAGAAAAAGAGAAAGAAAATATACATGTAAAGCCTATAAAATTTCAGGAAATTCAAAACACCCCCCCCCAATTCATTCCATGGACTTCAGGCTAAGGTTCTGGAGGTCTGGAGTGGGGTTTCAGGCAAACAGTTCAAGATACTTCTCTTGAAAATCTTGGCATTTTTTTCCTTGACTCATCTCTGCCTCAAGCCCTCACATCCAGTAAGTAAACTTGACCTGTTTTATATTTTAAATAAACCTACATTTCACTGCTTCCAACACTACCTTGCTATTTCAAGTCACTGTCTCACCTCATTTGTGGCATTATCCTCTTAATTGCTTTCCCGGCTTGTGCTCTTGTCTCCCAGCCCCCACTCCACACAACACAGTGGCTTTTTTTTTTTTTTTTTTTTGTGGGTACCGGGGGTCGACCTCAGGACCTTGCGCGCCAGCAGGCGCCCATGCCGCTGAGCGATATCACCGGCCCCTTTTTCGTATGTGGGATCCGGGAGTCCAGCTCGGGCCCTCGTGCTTGCCAGGCAGGCGCTTATGCCGCTGAGCCATCTCACTGCCCCCAGGGTGGCATTTTTAAAAAAAAATCTTAATGTTGTTCTGTGCATATCATATATTCTATTCAGAAACCTCTAGTGGCTTTTGCATGTCACTCAGAATACCTCATGGTATTTGGTATTTGGGTATCATAGCCTACAAAGTTCTACATGTTTTGGTCCTGGCTACCTTTCTGACCTCATTTCCTATTAGTCCTCACTCCATTCCACCCACACTGGCCTTATTTCCCAAAGGAAATAAGGCCCTCCCCAGGGCCTTCGTATTTTTCTCTCTTAGAACAATCTTCCACATATTGGTATGGCTTGCTTCCTTGTTTCCTTGAAGCCTTTACTCAGGTGTCACTTCTTGAGAGAGGTCTTTCCTGACCACCTTGTATATAATAGCATTCCTGTTTTTGCACTATCACTCTGTCTACTTGACCATGCTTTTTACTGCTTCATAGTACTTATCACCACCTGACTCATCTGTTTCTTTTATCGTCTCCCTGCTAGAATGAAAGCTTCATGAAAGCAGGGATGTTCTTTTATAAACTGTTGTTTCCAGCACTAACAGTACTTGTCACACAATAGGTACTCTGGAGGTATTGATAGATGAATGATAGACGATGATAGAGCGCATCCTGAAAAAGTCAGCCAAGGTAAGGTTATGAGTCTTTAAATTAGATAAGGATGAGTCAGAAGAACTGGGAATGTTGCCCAGAAGAAGAAAAGAAATGAACATTTTTTAGGCTGTTTCACGAGGAATTCCCTGTATCAATGGCAGATAAAATGGGCCCTAAGATTCCATAATTCTTTGAAGGTACAACTCAAATAGAACACTTATGGGGAAGCACTGAGTGATACAAAACACTCAGCCGAATAAAGGTTGATAGAATCAAATGGCTAAGATATTCTCATCCTTTGATTGCAGGACTTGTTGAGATCAGGTCACATCTATATTTTTCTGACTTCAGAACGTTATATCTTAGTCGTTCCTGGCCCTTCCTTGACTTTGTAGTCTGGTAAACTGTCTTGTAACAAACTCTGGGTTATAAAATAAGTATTCCTGCCAATGTGGAAATCTACATGCTGGACATTTGGAAAGGTGAAATATTACTGTGACTTTCTTTTGAAATAATTTCTTTTTTATTTTTAAGTTCATGGGTAATGCTTTTCTGTGAAACAGATACAAGCAGAAGAAAGAGGTAGAACATAGGTTGTCTGCACTGAAATCTGCTGTGGAAAGTGGTCAAGCAGATGATGAGCAAGTTCGTGGATATTACCTCCTTCACCTTCGGAGGTGGATTGGAATCAGCTTGGAAGAGATTGAGAGCATTGACCAGGAAATAAAGATCCTGAGAGAAAAAGACTTTTCAAGAGAGGTAAGCCTGGTCACTGCCCATGTAAGAAAAGCTGCTGTCAGAGATTTGAATATTCTTTTGGGAAAATAATCAAATTAAAATCTTTGTAAGTTTTCATAAAATCATTGTTCATGTTAGCATGAGTAGAGAAAAGCTGATGGTTTACTAAAGTTTCTTTTTTCTTTAGGTTATAGTAGTATTTCCAGTGCTTTTTTTTTTTTTTTTTTTTTTTTTTTTGTGGGTACCGGGGGATCGACCTCAGGACCTCGCACACCAGCAGGCGCCCGTGCCGCTGAGCGATATCACCGGCCCCTTTTTTCGTATGTGGGTTCTGGGAGTCGAACTCAGGCCCTTGCACTTGCCAGGCAGGCGCATACGCCGCTGAGCCATCTCGCTGGCCCTCCAGTGCTTTCTAATCTGTAACACACTTGTAGTTATTTTTAATTTTGTGACATAGCATGGGGGACAGACTTTCCTAAAATAAAAAGTGGTTTTGGCTATGGGAAGTTGTCGTTGGAGGAAGGCATCAGGAGAGAGAAAGGCCTTGAAAATGTGCTTAACTGTAATAGAAAGGGATGGGAATGGGTAACGAAAACAAAACTGGAGAAGAGAGAAGAAAGACCAGGGAATGTTTTTAGGTTGGGGGAGGAATTAGAACTCAACCTTATACAATCATGCACTCATACCTTTAAATCTCCCAGGTAAGAGGCCAGTACTGGTGCAGTGACATCTCCATGCACAGAATGCCCAGAATGCTGGTAAAGAAAACCTGGGGTAACACAGCTTTGGCTGTCTTTGAAAATAACCCTCTTTTGGAGCTGCTGCTTCAAAAAAACAGGCTCTGCTTCTATTTGCTCTTTGGTATAGGATACAATGTGAATTGAGTTGAATTTATCAGCATGTCACAGGCATTTATTTAAGTCAGAGAAGCCTCTTCCAAATTTAATTTGTGCTAACTAGCCCCTAGAGCTCTTGCCTTAAGATGACATCAACCTAATTCTTTGAGTTAAAGGATAAAAGAATGAACAATTAGTATTCTAAGGCCATGTAAGGCTCCTTATCTAGATGAGTGGTTTTCAGATATTTTGAGGCTGGGCTTTTCTGAGTCCTACCTGTCCCCCATTTTTTTTAAAAAATGCTCTTTCTTGTGGTATTAGATTTGTCTCTGGAAATGTTGGAGTTGGAACCAAGTGAGTACCTTTTCTCTAGCCATGCTTTGTTGGCCCCTAGTATGCCAAGGTTCCATGAAATCTTTTTGTATACCTTCATACAAAAACTGCTAACCTATCCTTCCCCCCTTTTGTTTAGGAGCATCCATTTTTAAAACACCTAAGAGTTCTTGACAATTAACAGCATAATTATATTGGAAGGGGTTGTAGAAAGGTCTTAATAATTCATCTTTTCCATTGAAAGCCAGGCTGAGGAAAAGGGCATCAAATTCAGCTCAAGGCATTTAGATGGATCATAGAAGGGGACTTTAGAATCTCCCTTTTTGGAGGGGTATTTTAAAGCCAAGTAAATTTTTCCTTGTGGTAAAAAAGATCCCTGGGAGAATTTTTCCCTTCTTTCTTTGTGGCAAGGTATTCAAGCTCCCTCAGGAGAATTGTATCTTAAAGAGTAATATGTAGAAAGCAGGTGAATCTTGAGCTTTTGCATCACTAGAATATTTTTTTCCCCTTAAATCAAGAACAGAGATTTATTACAATCTCTAGAGGCTGGGAAGTCCAAGGTCAAGGGGGGCCACATCTGATACAAACCTTCTTTTGCAGCATCTCATGGTAGAAGGAAAGAAGGCAGGAGAGCACACATGTGTGCATACGTGCACACATGGGGGGGGACCCAACTCGTCCTTTCATCAGGAACCCACTCTCATGATAACCCATTTAGCACCAGAATACTTTAGAGCAAGAGTGTGCATCGTAGTATGGAGAAAATGGCAAATGCACCTCTGAAATTAATTTTTTTCTCAGGCATCAACTTCTCACTCATCTCTTCAGGACAGACCTCCAGTGAAATCCTTCATACTCACTCGGGACACGGCCCAAGCCAAGTAGGTAGTACTAGAAAGTGGTTTGCCTTTGCACCTCCTGTTTTTGTGGTTTTATGGCAATGCATGAGTAATACGCGGACTGGGCATCATGGAAAAGTTATGGCTTCACCTGTGGAGGCTGTTCTGCCATCAAAATGATATTAACTGTCCCAGCTGGGCATGGTGGCGCATGCGTGTAATGCCAGCACTTAAGAGTCTGAAGCAGAAGGATTGCCATGAGTTCGAGGCCAGCCTGGGCTACATAGTCAAGGCCAGCTTGAACTACATAGCAAGACCTTGTCTCAAAACAACAAAAACAAACAAAAAAACAAAGTGGTATTTAACTGTCCTGATACTTTATCTAAGTCTGTCTTTCTCAGACATTTGCATAAGGAATCTAATAAAACAGGAAGATAAAGAATCTAATGGTATACTTAAAAAACTTCTTCCATTATTGCCATTCTTGATGCCTTTAGCTGCAGTTCTCAAAAGGACATTCTTGCTTATCTATTATTTAATTTTGAGTTATTGATGGTAGTCCTTAAGGTGGGAAGAGATTCTCCTCTACACCTTTCAGAGCAATTAACTACAAATTCCATTTCACAATGTCATCATTGCTGTGTGGGTCATTAGTTTCTGGGATTGCTTACTGGGAGATGATCTGGGCTATTTATCTTCTCAGGAAAGGTCTTGACTTTAATGACCCTTTCTGGGTGCCTCTTTTTATACCTTCATAGGCAGGAAACAAGGCTGAAACAGACACAGGCCTTGTCATTTAAAGTGAAGAGACTTTTTAATGCTGCTATTTTTGTTCGGTTTTCTGATGGCAGTGTGATTTTTACAGAGTATTTGGAGTTGGTTATCCAAGTCTGCCATCTATGACAGTGAGTGACTGGTATGAACAGCAACTGAAATGTGGAGCATTACCAGACCCGGGAATATCCAAGGCAACATCAGGTATGAAGGGGTGGGAGGAAAATACTTGTGCTGTTGGTGCCTTACTCCCTCAAAATTAAACTCGGATTAAGTATTGTCACCCTTTAGGAACAGAAGTAGTCTGAGCAAAGATTCTGAGTAATTGAAAGATTTTAGGCCAAAAAAGAAGAAAGAAAAGAAAGAAACAAAAAGAAAAGAAAAGAAAAAAGATTCACCAGGTACGCTGGCACATGTCTGAAATACCAGCTACTTGTGAGGCTAAGACAGAAGGATTCCCAGTTCTAGGCCAACCTGGACAACTTGGCAAGGCCCTGTCTCAAAATAAAATTTAAAAAGGGCTGGGGATGTAACTCACTGGTAAAGTGCCCCTGCGTTTGATCCCCAGTGCTACAAGAAAAAAAAAAAATCTTCTTGTTTTTGTTTTTTAGCAGCATAGGTTTGGAATCTCTCCAAATATCATGACATGAAAACAACAGCCAGATAGCAAAACCAAAATCCATGGACAGTAGTTCCATTTCTGGTAATGGTGGAGCAAATAGTACCAGACCAACCCCTCATACATATAACAATTACAAACTGAACAAAATATATTAACAAAAAAAAAAAAAAAAAAAAAAACAACCGGGCCGGTGAGATGGCTCAGCAGCATAAGCACCTACCTGTCAAGCGTGAGGTCCTGAGTTCAACTCCTGGTACCCACATGCGAAAAAAGGGCCGGTGATATTGCTCAACGGCACAGGTGCCTGCTGGCACGCAAGGTCCTGAAGTCGACCCCCGGTACCCACAAAAAAGAAAAACAACTACCTAAAGACACTGGTGGTGACTAAATGCAGGATAAAGTGGAAGGAAGTCAGCACTAGGAGAGAATGGTACTTGAAATTGCTTGAGAACAGGGACTTTGACTTCTTATATTCTTAGTGTGATGGGATCATAGTAGGAACTCAGAAGTGGAAGGGTTGGAAGGAAAGGGTGGCCATCAGAAAGGTGAAAGCAATATGGTAGAGCAGAAAAATCATGGACAGAACTGGGGTGACGAGTCCACTTTCTGCCACTTAACAAATGGCACATCATCCAGCCTCTCCGAACCTCAGTTTTCTTTTCTCTTCTGACCCTCTTAAAAGCAAACATTCTTATCCCCATTTTAAAGTGAGAACATGGTCTCTGAAAACTGTTTTAGCACATCATAGTTAGTAAGTGATTGGGCTAGGATTTAAATTTAGGCCTTCGAAAGCCCATTTCCAATGCTACTTCCACTTTAGCATAGAAAAGAGAAGAGTAGCCATTTGAAAGAGTTTCCTGTTTTATTATTATTATTATTATTATTATTATTATTATTATTGCTTTTCACCTGTGGGCAGACTGCAGTTTCTGTGACACAGACTAGCTGAAATGTAGATAGAAACTTGTGGTCTTATTGGTGAGAGAACTGAGTTCAGGGTGACCGTAGCAACTGAAAAGTAAAGGGTGATACCCTAGAGAGGAGAGAACTACAGAGGAAGAGCTCTACTTCTGTATATAGACCCTGTCAAAATTTCTGGCTGACTCCTGAACTCTGTTTACAGAATGGACTCTCCATCACCTTAGCTAAGACTAAAATAACTCAGTGGAGAGCTCAACTATTTCCCCATGCAAGATACACCTTGGCATTTTGGTTCTAAAGAAGTTAATTGCCTTCTAGAATGAAAAATCTGTACTCTAAAGGAGTGAAACAATGCAATGCTCCTCAACTTAACATAGGTTCACATCCTGATGAATCCATCATAAACTGAAAATGTTGTAAGTCGAAAATGCATTTAATCCATCTAACAATCTGTACTCTAAAGGAGTGAAACAATGCAATGCTCCTCAACTTAACATAGGTTCGCATCCTGATGAATCCATCATAAACTGAAAATGTTGTAAGTCGAAAATGCATTTAATCCACCTAACCTACCAGTCATCATAGCTTAGGTACACAGCACTCTGCGGAATACGAATTTTTTACCCTTGTGATCTCACGACTGACTGGTTGCCATGGTTTGCTCCTGCCGCCCAACCTCAGCATAATCATACTACATATTGCTGGCATGGGAAAGGATCAAAATTTAAAACTCAGAATAGTTTCTACTGAATATGTATCACTTGTATCATTGTACAGTCAAAAAATAAGTCGAGCCATCATAAGTCAGGGACTACCTGTGTATTATTCCTAATGTCTAGAATTCAACCTTAAGCTACTAGACATGAAAAAAAGCCAGAAAATGTCTCATATTTAAGAGGAAAGGCAATCAATGGGTACCAACCCCAAGATAATTCAGGTGTTGGAATTAGCAGACAAGGACTTTACATAGCTATTATTTCTTGTTCTTAAGATCAGAGTAGAAAAATGCTTGTAATGAATGAAAAGATAAGAAATCTCAGGAGAGAAACTATACCCCAGATATTCTGGAACTGGAAGATAAAATCAACTACCTGAGGTTCTACGTTAATAAGTTGGGAGAAAAGAGAACAAAGTAAGCCCAAAGTAAATAAAGCAAACAAGAAAGAAGTCTAGAGGTGGCGATGGTGTCGTAATCCGTGGAAATTGAACATGTGTACCCCTCTATGACTTGACTGTTTCACTCCTCAGTATATATCTAAGCTGAATGAGACCATAATTGTTCATAGCATCATTATTTGCAGGAGCCCACAGTGGACACTACTCAAATGCCCATAAATACTAAAATGGAGAAGTAAATTTTCGTATATTCACACAATGGACTACTGTGTGGCAGTAAAGTTAAATTATAGTTCTTCAGCTATAAGTGACAAATCTAGCTGAATCTTACAAGCCTAATTATGAGTTAAAAAGCCAGATTGCATTCCATTCATGTAAAGTTTTAAAACTTTATGTGACTTATATGGTTCCATTCGTATGGAGTTCAAAAGCAGGGTGAAACTTCTATGTGCCACTCAATGGAATTGGATCTGAGGGGGCTTCTGAGGAGTGAGTAGTGCTTTGTATCTTAATCTAGGTACTGATTAATGGACATGTTCAATACATGTGAAAATTCATTAAATTAGACTTGTATTTATGTACTTTTCTACATGAAATACTTCAAAAATGCTAAAAACAAAAACCTCATAGATAGTAATTACAATGAAAATAGCTCACAGTATATCCCCATGAACCACAAAATAAAAGCAAGTGGGGCAAATCACCCTTAGCCACAGCATGAACAGGTTGTTGGTATCTGTAGGAAACTGTCTGAAAGACCTGACAAACAACATTCCAAAACGGTATATTCGTTAAAAAGTGTGGCAGTGCAGTTTAAACTCTTGAAGCTCAGAAGAGTTTCATCTTCCAGTAAAAACTAAATGAGTGAGTATAGGGGGCCAATGGTCAGAAAGTCCAAAAGGGATGGAGCAGTTTAATAAACTCTGGGAAATAATTCACCAGCTCTCCTTCCAGGACAGGGTACCACACTGCAGAGAAATTTCTGAAAATGGAATTGAAATCAAGGAGGTCAGAAACAATACAGAAGAAGGAAAGAGAAGTTCCATGTAAAAGTAGGAGAGAGAACCAGAACCAGGAATTTTAAGCAAGTCACCCTATTTCTTTAACCTATGTAAAAACAGCAGAAATGAGGCTACTGTGAAGTTTGAAAAGCCTCCCTGAACTACATGTTTCTAAAAGGTCAGGAGAACATTTCATATTCTCTCATGAGAAACCGAAATTATAAATAAAGAGCAAAATAAAAGACAGATAATAGGAAGTAGGGAGGTAGATCTTTCTCAAATGGGAAGGGGATCAAGAGATGGAGAGAGGGGGAGGAAGGGGAGGAAAAGGGGATGTAAAAGGAATTTAGAGTGTTATGTACATGTACCAACTCTACACAAGGAATATAAGCATGTACTACACATATGTACTAATAAATTTTTTTTTTATTTTAAAGAGAAGAAAAAAACAAAACAAAGCAAACAAAGAACAAATTTTCAAAACAACATAATATGAGGGTAACAATGGTCAATGCATTATGTATTATTATCTTTAAGTTAGTTATTCAGGATACCAGTCCTTGCCCATTTCAGTGTCTTGAAGTGTCTCTTCTATGTTTTCTTCTAGTAATTTCATAGTTTCAGGCCTCATATTTAACTCTTTAATCTATTTTGAGTATATTTTGTGACTGGTGAAAAATAGGGCTCTAGTTTCATTCCTGTGCATGTGGATATCCAAATGCATGTTCTTAGCACCTTTTTTGAAGATTGGTTGGCTATAACTTCATGGGTTTACTTTTAGGCTCTCTCTTTCATTACTTTGGTTTGTGCATCTATTTTTATGCCAATACCATGCTGTTTGAATTTCTGTTGCTTTGTAGTATATTTGAAGTCAGGTAATATGGTTCCTCCTCATCGGTTCTTTTTTGTCTTCAAGATTGCTGTGCACTTTTTAGTTTAGTTTTGTTTTTGTTGTTGTTTTTTATGGCTCCATGTACATTTTAGGATTTTTTTTCTAGTTCTATAAAGAATGTCATTGGTATTTTCATAGGTATTCCAAATCTTATTTTCTAATACTATTCACCAATAAAGGAACCAAGGCTCCTTAGAGAAGTGGCTGATTCTAGGGCTGGAGCAGGAAATATACAAGATGAGCCTAAAACATCTTGTAGTACTAGAAAATAAAGAAGAGTTCAAAAAAATTGAGGTGCTAAAGGGATACAAGAACTGAAATGAGTCTAATACAGCCCAAACTTGGAAGAATTTGATCAGGAAAATAACAGTTTAGGTTATAATAGGGAATACAATAAATACCCATGAATCCATAGTGATAGAAACAAATGATTGAATAAATTAATGAATGAGGCAAAAGAATCAAGCTCCCCTATAATCTCAGATCAAACCTGAGATAAACCATGATTTATGTAGATACTCCCGCTTCAAGGAGGTGGAACATAACTTCTCACTGCTGAAGTGTAGGCTATGTTTCGGGACTTGCTTCCAGTGACAGTGTGGAAAAGGAAGACAGGATGAGTAACTTTACATTTGGGAACCCTGCAAACGCTACCTTGGTGAGATGGTCAAAGTTATCATCAGTGATAAATCAGGCTGACAGCATAATGTGTACCCTTGATGTGTTGTGATGTGATATGTGATAAGAGCACTTCACCCCTGTGGCCTTCTTCTCCAGTACCCATAGCCCTAGTCTAACTATGAGCAAAATAAGCAACCCCAAATTGAGAATGTCCTACAAAATACCTGATTAACACCCCTCAAAACTTTCCAGGTCATCAAAAACGGACAAGTACAATCTGAGAAACAGTTCCAGCCTAGAGGAGACTAAGGAGACAGATAACTATGTATAATACGGTATCCTGGACAGGATCCTGAAGCTGAAAAGGGAAATCAAGTAAAAATTAAAGAAATCTGAATAAAATATGGATTTTAGTTGTCAATATTGTATCAGTATTGGATCATTAGTTATGACATACAAACTATAGTAATATGTTAACAATAGGGGAAACTGGGTACACTATCTCAATTTTTCTGTAAATTTAAAATTTCTAATGTTAAAGTTTTTAAAACATTTTAAAAAAGCATTACAGTTTGTTAAAACCTATCAAATATGTTTAAGCCCATGAGTTATATTATAAGCCCATAATTATATTTTAAAACAAAAAACAAATTGGTATAATAGGGAACCTATTTACTTTCTTGAGAAGTGGTAAATGATAGGAAAGAATCAAGTATTCATCTTTCCTACTGGCTGACTACATAGTAATAGATGAAGGGAAGGCCCTCTTTATAAAAGTATTCCAGGGGGACTGGTGAGATGGCTCAGTGGTGTAAGCGCCTGCCTTGCAAGCGCAAGGGCCCGAGTTCGACTCCTGGAACCCACATACGAAAAAGGGGCCGGTGATATCGCTCAGCGGCACGGGTGCCCATTGGCGCGCGAGGTCCTGAGGTCGCCCCCCCCGGTACCCACAAAAAAAAAAAAAGTATTCCAATTAATAATAAATAATTGAAGTTAAGAATATCACTTTTTTGAAACAGCCAGTAAGTTAATGGTTCTAGGGATTGAGCATAAATAATTGCTAAAATCACTATGTTAATCAGCTTCCCTTGGTAGGACAAAATACCTGAAATAATCAATTTAAAAGGAAGAAAAATTTAGTGGGCTCATGGCTTCAGAGGCTTCAGTCAATGGTTGGCTGGCTTCATTGCTTTTAGTCCTGTGGTGAGGCAGAACATCAGGATGGGGAGCATGTAGGGAAGCAAAGCTCCTCACCTCATGATGGCTGGAAAGCAAAGAAAGAGAAAGGGCTGGGGTCCCACTATCTGGTTCAAGCACATCCCCAACACCTGAAGACTTCCCATCAGGGCCCACGTCCTAAAGGTTCCACCATCTTCTTCAGTAGAAAACTTGTAAGGAAAGAAAGGAACGGAGGGGAAACCTGACGGTTAAAAAAGATTTCAAGAACTTTTACATAGGCAAGACTAACCTCAAAAACACTGTGCTAAATGAAGTCAGATACAAATGACTGTATTCTGTTTATATGAAATGTCCAAAATGAGCAAATCTATAGAGCCAGGAAGTAGATTAGCAATTTCCTGGGCTGGAGGGACGGAAAGAATGGAAATTAACTGTAAATGGAGACAAGGGATCTTTTGGAGGTGGTAGATTTTTTAAATTGGATTGTAGTGATAGTTGCACAACTCTACTAAAATCATTCAGTAAAAAATGAACATAGTACAAATGGGCAACTATCTGGGGATGCACACTTGTGTAGTAAAGCTATAATAAATCCTAGGAAGTTATTTATATGAAAAGCAGTATAGTGGTTACTTTCACAGGGGGGGAGAAGGCTTATGAATCACATTATGCACATGGAGAGACCTTTGGGAAGGCTGCAGAACTATTTCTTGACTTGTTGAGACTCTAAGACCTCTGTATAAAAATTTGTTTATTTCTTTAATATATTTGAGTGGTTTCCAGTATTTTTTATTTTACAATAAAGGGGTTCAAAGAAGAAAATACCAGACTCCTAAGTTGTTAGATCAGATCCCCACTGTTATAGAATATTTCTCATTGTCAAACTCAGGGTAGCCAGGAAAATGCTGCTTCACTTCACAAAGGAAAAACCATGCAAAAGAGAGAGATAGCAGTTTGTTCATTTCATTTTAGTGTACACTGCCTAGTAAGTGCCATTGGGACCTCAGAACCTGTTCTTAGCACATACGAAACACATAGGCATTCTTTTCTGGTAGGTCCAACTGCCCTCTGGTTTTCAATTTTAGGCACACAGCAAAAATTGTATAACTAGGCCAGGCGTGATGGTGCACACCTATAATTCTAGCAGTCTGGGAGGCTGAGGCAGGAGGATTATAAGTTTGAGCCCAGCCTGGGCAACTTAGCAACTTAGCATGTCCTTGTCTCAAAATTTAAAAAGGGCTGGAGATATAGATCAGTCTGAAGGCCTTGGGTTCAGTCCGCAGTGTGTGCACACACGCACACACGCATATACCTGTAATAACAGAAATGGGTGGAGGAGGAAAAATCACCTGTAATCCCACTTCCCTGGTAATTCATAAATCATAAAATCATAAATATTTTTCCTTTAGTGGGTTGTTGAGGATTTTACTTTTATTGATAGTGATGTTTTTGTTTGGGGGACAGGAGTTATTGGCCATTTTAACAAAAATTCTTTCCCAAAATGGAATTCATTATGGAGGGGACACCTTTTGTGTTTTTGGTTTCTTGTGAAAACCACCAGAGCATCTTTTCTTATTATTATTATTTAGTATGTAATATATGGAGCAACAGAAGTACTCTTCCCCACCTCTACTGGGCCCCGAGCAAGCAGCTTCTCATCGTCTGAGGTTGTGTTCAGAGTGGAGGTGAGCTCCCGACATGCTTGCTAGCATTCTCTCAATATCATCCCCTCTCTCATTTTCCGGCTTTAGTTGATTTCAAAAGTGTGGCTCAGCAACAGGAAGATGAAGAAAACGAAAAAGAGGATGACGAGAAGGTAGTCCACAGGGCACGGGAGTGGGATGACTGGAAGGACACCCATCCAAGGGGCTATGGCAACCGACAGAACATGGGGTAGTCTTCCCACAACATGACAGGACTCCAGGGCACGGACCTTTCCTGCCAAGGAAACTGCCACCATGTCCTCCCTGGCTCCTGCTTCACCTGTGTACAACGAAGGCAAGGATGCTGACTCTTGCTTTGCGTTCAATAAAGCATCAAGCGATTAAATGTGTATTTGTATGCTAGGTAATAACCAGTGATCTTGTGTTAACATTACTAATTCTCATGGTGTATTCTGATTCTTAAGTGGACAGAAAAGTACATTGGGAAATGGCTCTGTATAATCAGTGGTGTATGAATTCTCTTTAAAATGAAATAATAAAATCCCTTCTATTCCATGAGTCTGCAGAGATGTGCTTACTAGATGCTTTCTTGTAGGGGATGTGGTGTGGGGTGGGTCTCTGGGCTTATGGTGAGATCCCAGTCACCCGCCTTCGTCCTGGGCGGGGAGTTGCCCAGCATCGGAGCTGCCCAGACATTCTCCTTCCACCTGGGCACGTGCTGGGAGCTGTAAGCAACACCCCTCTCTATGAAAGCACAGAAGCCAGGACTTTCCCAGCCAGACAGCACTGTTTCAGGAATTAGAGCTGAAGATGAATGGACCATTAAGGACTCGAGGCTGTTTTCCAATCCTACTGACTTAGCCCTCTTTGCCTTGACCAGGAGAGACAGTTGCTCCAGAGAAGGTGCTATGAGAGACACTTGTGCCGTGAGAGTGGCCAGGCCCTTCCCTCTCATGGAAACACTGGCCTAGCCATCGGTGAAGAAGCAGCCTCAGGCTTCAGTCTAGCTCTGGAAGTGGCTGCCTTAGACCCTGTCGGCCCTCCTTGCCTGTGTCATGTGATACTGACACAGGCAGAACTGGTGTTCTGATAAATGTGCCATGGTTTGCTGGCTGCTTAGGTGCCTGTGTGTGGGTGTGGAGGAGGGGGAAAGCACAGATGACACTGAAAGCTATTGACTTTCTGGAGTAGAGAGAAGATACTGTCCTTGGCTCTTGGCTGATATCCTATAAAAGGAGCCACATGTTGAAATAAATGATCTGCACAGGAAGCAGCCTTTTGTTCTGTGGCTTTGGTACACTTAGGTTTTCTTTTTAAGAGGAAGATGACTCAGCCCTAACTTCTGCAGTCTAGCTGAGGAGAGGGGTTTGAAAAGGAGACTTGCTTCTTGTTGGGGGTGGAAGGGGCTGCCAAGTGATGAGAAGGTTCTGTTTTGTGGGTAATGACAGCAGGACTACTGGTAATATAAGCAGGACTACTGCTTAATAAAAGACTCATCTCACTCTCACACATAAGCACCCCAAACTGGTGGAGCACAGATGAAATTTCCTACAGATTAGGAAGCAAATGATGTTTACAATTCCTCCAGTTGTTGTCAGGCTGCCTCTAGCTATGCCCTGTTTCCTGCCTTTGAAATTCTATCCTGAGTTCATTTCCCAAAACTGGCCAGGCTGGGGTCTCCTCTTGGTCTGGGTCCATTTAAGATTGGGCCTTCCAGAAGCTCCAGCTTAATTAAGCTGCTTACTCTTCTGATATCCAAGAGGCAAACCAGACAAGGTGGGTTTGAATCCTGGCCTTCAAAAGTGCAAGCTGTGCGACATTGGGCAATAAAACCAGAGCTGCTTGCTCAGTGTATGTAGATGACCTGCCTCCTGGGGCTGTGAGAATTCACTGAATAGTGACAGTCATCTCTTAAGCAACTAAAGAGTAAAGGCTTTCTGTTGGTATCAGCTCCATGGCCATCTGTCCACTAAGAAGGGAAAGGAAATGGACAGATTTTGAGCCTCTACTATGCACCAGGCACCGTCCCAACTGTTAACATAGTGACTGTGACTGTGCAAAAAGGTTTCATTGTCCCCATTTTACAGAAGAAAAAAGAAGGCCAGAGAAACTGAGTGGGTTCCTCAAGTTCACACTAATAGGGCCAGTGATATAGCTCAGCGGCATAAGTGCCTGCCTGGCAAGCACAAGGTCCTGAGTTCGACTCCCGGTACCCGCATATGAAAAAAAAACAGAAGTTCACACTAGTGAAACACCATACTTCTGTCATTTGCCATATGCTTCCCAATTGCTGATGCTTTTGGTTAGCTGCTTCGGAGTGGAAGCTTTAAAAATCCAAACTCCACCCGCCACTTTATACACCAATGGAGCTCTATGGATTCCTTCTTAGCTGACTCGCCAAACAAAAGGTTATGTCAACTGGCCCTGTCCCCTGGGCTAGGGGATTCGAAGGCAGGCAGAGACCACGAGCAGGCCCACCTTCCTCCGTCCTCCCAGCTTCATTCTGCCAAGAGACTTCCCAAGAGGCATTCAGCCTGCCGAGAGACCAAAACAGAACCACCTTCTAGACTTCCACCAGAGTCAGGCCTTGCAAGGGTCCTACAGTGAGCTCAGTGTGCTGGTCTCTCAGAAGCCAGGACTCCTCAAAGTTTCAACTGATAACGATACTACTTCATCATTAGCAAAATACCTTTGACGCTGCTGATGATGCATACTTATGTGTATGATGCATTTATGTGCTTATACAGATGCTACAGATTTCATTCTCTCAACCTGTCAGGGAAGATATGATACCTTCATTTTCCAGAGGAGGAAAGTGGCCCTGAGAGGTGAAGAGCCTGCAGACATAGCAGTTTAGCCAAAGTGTCTGCCCTCTCAGGGCGAGGAATTATATTTGAAAGGTGAATGTGCGACACTGTTCGCTTTAACACCGTTACACGCTGATTTGTCCTTTCCACTCTTACTCCTGTCAACATTCTTTGAGGAAGACATGTTAGAAAGCTGAATGAGCTGATTGTAAATAGAAGAAAAATGGCGTTAGAGTCTTGAATTAGTCTCAGTTCTCTAGGATCTGCCACTCCCAAGCTGGGTGACCCCTTCCTCCAAAGTCTTCACTTCTGCCATTTAAAATGACTTGAAAAGGGGGAAATTTTTGAAACTAAAACTACTTCTCTGTGTCACCTGAATAAACAAAACCAGAAAGTTCTCTTCCATTTCCTTTGGGCCTCAAGTTGGCTCAGCCCAGCAGACACATTGCCACACAGCAATACCATGTTGTTACGATGGTGTCCTTGCAAGACAGCTCTCTCCACCACCTGTACATCGTTTCCTCATACATTCCTTTCTACCCACTGAGCCAAGATGCAACTCGAACCAGCACAGTCCACTCATGGTCCAAAACACGGAGACACGGGCCCCAGTCTTGGCTGTGTCACTATATCTTAGCCTGTCCTAGATGCAGCCAACCTGTGCCTGCTTACTCACAGGCCCGAGTGAGGAGCCAATGAGATCAAATATGCTTTTGAACAGTTACAAAACACTACAGGAGAGAGATGAGTAAAAGCAGTCAGAGCCGGACATGGTGGCACACACATGTAATCCCAGCTATTCTGGGAGGCTGAGGCAGGAGGATTGCAAGTTTTAGCTCAACCCTGAGCTATTTAGTGACACCCTATTGAAAAAATTTTTTTAAATTCATTTTAAAAAATTTTCAGAAAAGAGCTAGGGTTGTACCTCAGTGTGAAGGCCCTGGCTAGCTTTGCTCCCCTGAACCACTGTGGGAAAAACACACAAAAAAAGAGTAGTCAGTTGTTGGTAAACTAGGGGGACAGAGGGAGGAATTTTTTTTTTTTTTTGTAATTCAGTGCTTGACAACTTTTAGAGCTTTTTATATGAAAAAATTTCAAATATTTGGAAAATGGTATAAGAGAAATATAATGAACCCCTGTTTACCTATTAGCTTCCACAACTATGACCTCCTCACTAATCTTATTTCCTATATGCCTCTTTTCTGTTACTAAAGAATTGCTGTTTTGTTTGTTTTGTTTTGTTTTTGTATATGATGGCGTTGCAATTTTTTTTTATTTTAAAGAGAAGAAAAAACAAAACAAATCAAAAGAAGAACAAATTTTCAAAACAACATAATAGGAGGGTAACAATGGTTAACACATTACGTATTACTATCTTTAAGTTAGTAATTCAGGATACCAGATATTAGCATTCAGTTGTCCAAACATTATTGGCAAAAACCTTACTCTTCAATGAACTAAGTAAAATTGGTAGTGTATCTATCTTAACCATCTTATATATATATACAATTTTTTTTCCCTTTCCCTTCTTTCTTTTCCCTATTCCAGTCTCTCTTTCCTTTTGACCAGTTTCTTTTTGATTCACCATGTCTATTGTACATTTTGGATCTTATTTACTCTTTCAGTTTCTCATACTAGAGAGACAATACGATGCTTACACATGTGCTTCTGGTTTATTTCACTTATGAGTATTTTCTCGAGTTGCATCCATTTACCTATAAAAGTCTCCAGTTTATCCTTCTTTATGGCTGAATAGTACACCATTGTATAAAAATACCACATCTTTCTTATCCATTCCTCAGTGGATGGGCATTTGGGTTGTTTCCAAGATCTGGCTATTATAAATTGTGCTGCTATAAACATGGGTGCACATATATCGCTGTGGTACGATGTTTTTAATTCTTCTGGGAAGATGCCCAGAAGGGGAATAGCTGGGTCAAATGGGACCTCCAACCCTAGTTTTTTGAGGAATCTCCACACTGACTTCCACAGTGGCTGTACCAGTCGACACTCCCACCAACAGTGAAGAAGGGTTCCTTTTTCCCCACAGCCCCTCCAGCATTTGTTATTAGTTGATTTCCTTATAGTAGCCATTCTTTCTGGGGTGAGATGCTATCTCAGTGTTGTTTTAATTTGCATCTCTCGAATGACTAGTGATGTTGCACATTTTTTTGTATATTTACTTGCCATTTGTATTTCTTCATCTGAGAAATGTGTATTCATCTCAGATGCCCATTTTTGGAGTGGGTCTTTAAATTTGGGAGGTCTGATTTTTTTGAGTTCTTTATATGTTCTCGATAGTAATCCTTTGTCTGAGGAACAGCTGGCAAACATTTTTTCCCACATTGTGGGTTGTCTCTTCACTCTGTTGGTGGTTTTTCTTGCTGTGCAAAAGCTTTTTAATAAGATGAGATCCCAGTTATTGATTCTACGGGATAGTTCCCGTGCGGTTGAGTTTTTATTCATAAAGTCTTTGCCTACACCAATGTCTCCAAGGGTTTTACCTATCCTACCTTCCAGCAGATTTAATGTTTCTGTTTTAATATTTAGATCTCTGATCCATTTTGAATTTAGTTTAGTGCATGGTGAAAGATATGGGTCTAGTTTTAATCTTTGGCATGGGTAGAGCCAGTTTTTCCAGCACCATTTATTAAAGAGGCTATCTTTCTTCCAGCGAATGTGTTTGGCACCTTTGTCAAAGATAAGGTGGCTTAGTATGTCTGGGGTTGTTTCAGCATCTTCTAATCTGTTCCATTGATCTTCAGGTCTGTTTTTTTGCCAGTACCACACTGTTTTTATCACAGTAGCTTTATAGTATAATTTCAAGTCAGGGATTGTGATGCCCCATGCCTTGCATTTGTTGCCCAGAATTGCCTTTGCTATTCTAGGTCTCTTCTGATTCCAAATGAATTTTAGGATTGTTTTCTCTAATTCTGTGAGATATGCTGTTGGAATTTTGATTGGAATTGCATTAAATCTGTATAACAATTTTGGAAGTATGGCCATTTTCACTATATTGGTTCTTCCTATCCAGGAGCAAGGGATATCTTTCCATTTTCTGATATCCTCTTCAATCTCCTTTTTCAGAGTACTATAGTTTTCAGTATAGAGGTCTTTTACATCCTTTATGAGGTTGATTCCTAGGTATTTCATTTTTGTGGATGTTATTGTGAAAGGTATTGTTTCCCTAATTTCTCTTTCAGTAAGTTTGTTATTTGTGTACAGGAAGGCTATTGACTTTTGAGTATTGACTTTGTATCCAGCTACACTACTGAATTTGCTTATTAAATCTAGCAGTTTTTTAGTGGAGTTTTTGGGGTCTTCTGTGTAGAGTATCATGTCATCTGCAAATAATGATAATTTAACTTCTTCCTTTCCAATCATTATTCCTTTTATTTCTTTCTCTTGTCTAATTGCTCTGGCTAAAGTTTCCAGAACTATGTTGAATAAGAGTGGGGACAGTGGACATCCTTGTCTTGTTCCTGATTATAGAGGGAAGGCTTTCAGTTTTTGGCCATTTAGTATAATATTGGCTGTTGGTTTGTCATAGATAGCTTTTACCAGATTGAGATAAAGACCCTCTATTCCAATTTTCTGTAGGGTTTTTATCATGAAAAGGTGCTGGACTTTGTCAAAAGCTTTTTCTGCATCTATTGAGATGATCATGTGATTTTTGTCTTTGGTTCTGTTAATATGCTGTATTACATTTATTGATTTACGTATGTTGAACCATCCCTGCATCCCTGGGATGAATCCAACTTGGTCATGGTGTATAATCTTCTTGATGATTTGTTGGATTCTGTTTGCCAGTATCTTATTAAGGATTTTGCATCTATGTTCATTAGGGAGATTGGCCTGTAGTTCTCTTTCTTAGTTGGGTCCTTCTCTGGTTTTGGTATCAGGGTAATGCTTGCTTCCAGGAATGAATTTGGGAGTATTGCTTCCCTTTCAATTTCATTGAAAAGTTTGAGAAGTAGGGGCGTTAGGTCTTCTCTAAATTTCTTGTAGAATTCGGCAGTGAATCCATCAGGGCCTGGGCTTTTCTTTGTTGGGAGGTTTTTAATTACATCTTCAATTTCATTGGCTGATATTGGTTTATTTAGGATTTTTAAATCTTCTTGATTCAGCTTTGGTAATTCATACGAATCTAGGAATCTGTCCATTTCTTCTGCATTTTCCATCTTAGTAGAATATAAATTTTCAAAATAGGTATAGATGATCTTCTGGATTTCTGCAGGGTCTGTCGTGATATCACCCTTTTCATTTTCAATTGCATGGATTTGAGTCTTTTCTTTTCTTTTTTTAATAAGGTTGGATAAGGGTTTGTCAATCTTATTTATTCTTTCAAAGAACCAACTTTTTGCTTCATTGATTCTTTGTATTGTTTTTTTATTCTCCAATACGTTAATTTCTGCTCTGATCTTTATAATTTCCTCCCTTGTACGGGCTTTTGGCTTAACCTGCTCTTCTTTTTCTAGAAGCTCGAGGTTCACCCTTAAGTTGTTTATTTGCGCTTGCTCTATTTTCCTGATATAAGTGTTTAATGCTATAAATTTCCCTCTTAGGACTGCTTTCATTGTATCCCATAAGTTCCGGTATGTTGTACTGTCATTATCATTCAGTTGTAGAAAGTGACTAATTTCTTCTTTAATTTCATCTGTGACCCATTGGTTGTTCAGGAGGATGCTGTTTAATTTCCATGTGTTTAGGGAGTTTTTGTGGGATCTTTTGCCATTGATTTCCAATTTCATTGCACTATGGTCTGATAATATGCATGGGATAATTTCAATTCCTTTGCATTTACTTAAGCAGGTTTTATGAGCTAGTATGTGGTCTATTTTGGAGAACGTCCCATGTGCAGCTGAGAAAAATGTGTATTCTGATGTTGTGGGATGGAACACTCTGTAGACATCTACTAAGTCCATTTGTTCAAAAGTTTGGTTCAGTTCTACTATTTCATTATTGATTTTCTGTCCAGTTGATCTATCTTTTTGTGACAGTGGAGTATTGAGATCTCCCAATATAATTGTATTAGTGCTTATTTGATTTTTCATGTCCTTTAGTACTTGTTTTATATAGCTGGGTGCATTGGTATTTGATGCATATATATTTATGATCGTTATCTCTTCCTCTTGGATTGTTCCCTTTACAAGGATGTAATGACCGTCTTTATCTCTCTGAATCCTTCTTGGCTTGAAGTTCACTTTGTCTGCAAAAAGAATAGCTACCCCTGCTTTTTTCTGGGTTCCTGTGGCATGGAGTATTGTTTTCCATCCTTTGACTTTCAGTCTATGAATTTCTTTCTGAATTAAATGTGTTTCTTGTATACAGCATATTGTTGGATCTTGCTTCTTGATCCATTTCGCCAGTCTGTGCCTTTTGATTGGTGAATTGAGACCGTTAACATTGATGGTTAAAACTGATATGTATTGACTTGTCATGATATTTTCCTGTTGTTGGTTCCCACTCTTTGTTTTTCCGCTTTCCGGCTATTTAATTATTTGCCCTGCCTGGTGGATTCCTTCTGTTGGGGTTCCTATCTCTTTCTAGAATGTCCTTCAGAACGTTTTGGAGTGCTGGTTTGGTGGTCATAAATTTTCTCAGATGTTCTTTGTCATGAAAGTATTTTATTTCTCCATCAATTTTGAAAGATAGTTTTGCAGGGTACATCAATCTGGGCTGAAAATTATTTTCCTTTAGAGCTTGCAATACATCATTCCAAGCTCTTCTTGAATTGAGGGTTTGTGCTGAAAAGTCAGCTGTGATTCTGATGGGTTTTCCTTCATAGGTGATTTGTCTCTTCTCCCTAACAGCTTTTAAGATTCTGCCCTTCTGTTGAATTTCTGGGATCTTGACTATAATATGTCTGGCTGAAGTTTTTTTTTGATCATGTCTAGTTGGTGTTCTAAAAGCTTCACTTATAGGGGTGTCAAATTCCTTTTCTCTTCCAGGAAAGTTCTCCCTGATTATGTCTTTGAACAAGGTTTTAATGTCGTTGATGCTATCTCCTGCTTTTTCATTTATTCCAATTATTCTTAAGTTGTTTATCTTCGAGTCATCTAGCAGCTGCTGAATTGATTTTTCATGGTCCCTTGCTATTTTTAAGAATTTTTCCATTTCATGATCACTAATTGCAAGCCTGTCTTCTATATCTGAGATCCTGTCCTCGCATTGGCTTATTCTGCTACAAATACTTTCAATGGAATTTTTTATCTCTTGGATATCTGCTTGAATCTGCCTTATAGATTCCATTTCTTTCCTATGCTGAGCATTCATGGTTTCTATAGTTTTCTTAAGTTCATCTATTTTTTTGTCTGTATCAGCTATAGTGTCCTTAAGCATGGTCTTCATTGTAGACATTATCTCTGCAGTTATCTGTGAGATTATTTCTGTTTTAATTTTTTCCAGAACCTCATTCAGTTGCTTTGTTGTTACCACTTCAGATAGGCCAGGTGGGTGGCTTTCGGATTGTCCCACCTCGTTGCTCCCTAGGTTTGCCTTTGGTGAATTGGATGTGTGTGGTTGCATCTTGTTTAAGTGTCGTCTCATTTTTTCTTTCTTTAATTCCTGGGGTGATGTTTGCAAATTACCTATAGTAGGTTAATTTATTGCTAGTGTTTAAGATCTTTAGAAGATGACTACTTCTCTGCAGTATCTTCCAAGTGGAGCTTGCTTTTAGGTTTTGAGCTTTCTGCCAGATCCTACCTCTTCAATTCGTTGGGTATGCGAAGTTGCTACCTGTTTGGCCCAGTCCTTGATTCTTTGGTACTGTGCCACTGTATTTTCTGTGTCCCTTAGTCAATCTCAATCATGAAATATCAGGAAGGAAAGATGTTTAGAACAATTATTTCACATTTGGCTATAATGTTAACTAAAGCATCAAACACAGCCTAAAAAATGACAGACTGAGCTAACCAGTTATTTACCACTTTTAGCTGTATAGAGTTGCGGTTATATAACAAAATCTAAAACACACCAGAAAAATTATATGCAGTATACAAGTCCTATGTATGTCAATTTTTCCTTGAGGAGTTTAAATTTAAGATGAGTTAAGGAGGAAATAGAGTATTGGGAGAAGAGGAAGGAATTAGATGTAAGGTTAGAGGACCAAGAGGGATCCCACTAAAATTGGGACACTAGTGCAGAGGACAGGTGGTAAAAAGAGAAGGAAGGGATAAAAGGAAGAACAGATCACAACCACAATCACAAAGAAGTTAGAGGCGCTGTTTACACTCATATAAAAAACCAGAGAGAATAATGAAGGAAAGAGTAAATACACATACAGAAACAAAAACAAAGATAAAAAACAATAAAACAGACAGATCAAAAATAAAACCCCACCAAAAAACAAAACAAAACAAAACAAAAACAAAAAAACCCTTCGCCAGAACAAAAAAACAAATCAGTGAGAAAAAAAATAAAAATAAAAATAAAAAATAAAAATAAAAATAAAAAATATAAAAAGAATCAGTTCCAGGTGTTGACTCTGTTGTAGGCAGGTACCTTGTGACAAAGTCCTGTTCTGTGCAGGTCCGTCCCAGTAAGCCAGGAGCGCCCTCTGGTGGGTGGTGAGCAGAGGCGCGTACTTTCAGGCAGAGACCAGTCTAGCTCGCCTCCGCTCTCGCCGCCCTTTCACGATCCCTGGGCCTGAGAGGCTCAGCGTGCTGTCCGGAGCGCGGGTTCCCTGCACTGGTTCCCGCCGCTCTGGTTTTTCGCCACGCCCCCCCACAATGGCGCCGCACTGGCCCTTTTTTCGTATGTGGGATCCGGGAGTCGAACTCAGGCCCTCGCACTTGCCAATCAGGTGCTTACGCTGCTGAGCCATCTCACCGGCCCATCCTCACGGTGTCTTGTCTCTTTTATGCCATCCACATCTTGTGAGAGCTCACAAGAAGTTCTACATACCGGGTCCTGAGAGTTATCTGGCACCTGGGATCTTGTAATTGACAGGTCCTGCTTATTTCCCCAGCCAGCTTTGCCATGCCCTGCCTCCTGCATCAATCTCTCTTGTCACCAGTGTGCCCCAGGGTATCTACTATAGATCCTTTTAGAACTGTTGTGGACAGCAATTGAGATGTTTATCTAAGCTCTTTGGAAACAACTGCTCTACAAATAGGTGTGCAATAGTCCCTATTTGCCTTTCATGATCCATGAGGGAAGGGGTTTTGTCTGTCCCATTCATTCCAGGCCTAGAACAATGTCTTGCACATAGCAGATATTTGATAAATGTATGTTGAATGAATTAATCACCTATTTCTTGCTGCCTCCAATTGTAAATTCCAATAATTTTGAAACACTCCAAGTTTCCTGCATATGTTGTAACCATTGGGGACTCAGGTTAGGCATGATCTCCTGTGAGAGGCTTTCATGAACTCGCTGGCCCAGCTCCGCCCACCCTTGTTTCCATCAAACCCTTGGTATCACTATAACAGCATTTGCCACATGACATTGAAATCACTTGTTTTTTGTCTCTCAGTCACCTAACAGTTCTAGGACCTCAGGAGCAATGACTATGAATATTTCTACCCCAGAGGCTTAGCACAGTGCCTGGCACAGAAAAGGTCCTCAGTAAATATTTAATTGCCTCCCTGTTGCTTATAGCACAGCAGCCTGCTCTTTCAATCTTACTACTTTCTACGATCTACATACCTAGTACACGTTCATTTTCTCTTTTGTCCTTCACTAGGTCTATAATGTCCCCACTTCTATGATGGTGTATAATGGCTAAGAGCATGGGCAGGGTTGGGTTCAAATCCTATCTGAAGGTAACGCTACTGGGCCAGTCACTTTAACCTTTCTGAGTCACAGTTTCCTCATCTGTAAAACAGGAGTATAAAAGCACCTTTATCATATGGCACTTGTGAGGACTGAGAAAATGCATGAGAATTATTTAGGATAGTCACCTGGTTGAAAGTGAGCACTAAGAGGTTAGGTATTATTATTATTATGCCAATTCAGTCATTCGACGCTGAGTCCTACCTAACAAGTGTCAGGTACTGAGCTGAGGGAAACAAAGATGAAGAAGGCCTTCTCCCTGGCCTCAAGGGGCTCTAGATCCAGTGAAAGACAGGTGGGGAGAAAGTAACCCTGGTATAGTACCATCACGGGGAGATGAAGAAGGTACTGTAAAAGCTAAGAACAGGATGCATCTCCTGCAAGAGAAACGTCAATAAACACTTCCCAGAGGAAGTAATTATTGAGCTAAGTTATGAGTAATGAATAGAAATTTGCCAGGCAGATGAGGAAGAAGACATTCCAGGCAGAAGGCACTCATGTAAATGCTTGAAGGCCTAAGAGAACATGATAGATTTGGAGAACTAGGAGAGTTCCCTAAAGAGACAGCTTAAGATCCATGAAGGAACAAGAAAAAAATGTCCGTAGGCAGATCAGAAAGGATCTTGTAAATTGAGTCAGGGAACATGTCCTTCAACAGAGTGTCCTTTTGGCCCGAAGATATTCACTTCATTTTTCTGACACTTTTTCCTTTTTGTGGTAGTAGGGATTGAACACTAGGCCTTAACACTGAGGTACATCCCCTGGCCTTTTCATGGTTTTTTTTTTTTTTTTTTTTTTTGAGGGGTAGGGCATTGAGACAGGCTGTCATCAAGCTGTCATCAAGCTGCCCAGGCATGGCTCAAACTTGTGATTCTCCTGCCTCAACTCCCCAATAACTGGGATTACAGGCATGTACCACTGAACTCAGCTCTTCTAATACTTTAAACATACCTTAATACTGACTAAATTATTATTTGATTGTTTACTTGTTTCTTTCATTGAACTCTGAGCCCTTCAAGGGCTCAAACCCTGTGCCATGTTCTTCACACTTCCTGTGCCTAGTTTTCAGGTAGAACACACCAAATGCAGAAAGGTAGAAGGAAGGGACTTCTCCAAGGTAACATAGCTACTCAGTAGCAGAGGTAGTATCAAATCCAGGTGTATAGGGTATTTTTGAGTGCTGTTTTACATTCCTCGGACTTGGATAAGAAGTAGGAATAGAAATATTCCATTTAATGCAGTCTTCACTATATTGAATTTTTTCCTTTCATGAACATCTTGTCACTAGTTAGAGACATTCAAATCTCAGTGATACTTCATGAAGAGACTTTAGGCACTAAGGAGTAGGTAATATATAAATTTTGGTAAGTTATAGTGTGCTCTTGGCATTACATGAGCACAATTTGATTTCATCTACAGTGGTACCTTGGTACTCATTGTTAATGAGTTACAGAAGGCTCCACAAGTACCACAAAGGATGAGCAGCAAACAAATTGTTTTGGCTGGAATGGGTAGTGTGTCACAAGGCCATTGACATTAACAAATTTTAGCTTGCACATCAAATGACAAGTTCTGGGACAAAATTTTTGCCTTGAAATGTGACAGGTACCAAATTCGACAAATTTCAAAGCAGTCAAGTACCAAGGTATGACAGTAGTGCTATTGTTAGCATTAGAAGTACAAATATCATTGTACTATTACCCACTTAAGACAAAACAGCAATGGACCCTCTAAGGTAGGCCAAAGAAAGTCTAAACTGCCAGTCCAAGATAACAAATCTGCAGTAAGATCCAATATAATGAATGAATACCCATCACTACTATCAGAGAGTAACATTGGGAAATACTTTCTATAGTCACCCATTGGTTAAATACTTTCTACTTTTCTCCTTTACTCTAGTATCTCTCCATTGCAACTCAGTCTACATCCTATTGCCCAGTTAATCTTCGCTGTGTGATATTGAGCAAGTCGCCTGACTTCTCAAGGCCTTAGTAGTCTTATCTGCAAAGTTACTGGACTGTGATAGGTTAGCATCAAGTCCCTCAAAGGTACCTAGGGTGTCACTGAGAAGGTTGAGGAAAAGATGGGCCATGAGCTGAGTTGGCAGGCTTCCGTGTATTCTTTTTAAACACGTCAGTCATTTTATAAACTATAGGCCCTCTCTAAAATTTAGTTTGGAAAAAGTGTTGTGCTACTACAAAAAGTTTAAGTACCATAATACTTTCATAATTGCTAAGGACCCTTCTATTGCCTCTAAACTAGGATTTTGAAAAATTTCTCATACACAAAAGAAATTTAACATGATAAAGTGTTTACGCATAGAAATACAACAAACAACTCATTTCTATTCCTTTTCTATGACTTCTTTTTACAGTAATCTTGGTGCCCTTTCAAAGTAAGATGAAATGCAATGCTTAAAATGACAATTCTAATATGCAATAGAAACTCTGAAAGTAATTAGCAACTCCCACAAAGATTATTTTGAAAGTCATAGAAAATGGTTTATGAAGTTCAGAACCAAATTCAAATTCTGCATATTTTCCCACTTAGATAACAGTAAAAACATGTCTTAATCCAAACAAATGCAAATAAATTATTGCTAGTGTCACAATTACTGTTTTCAAGTCTCCTCCACAAATACTGTCTTTCCATTCATGGCCAAAGCTAACCCTTACAGTTCAGTTTACTAGAATGACTACAGGTACTGTACCAGAAAACCAAACAGGTAATTCCCCAGAGCCCCACTTCCTCCTTACATTGTAAAGCAGGGGTTGCTCAGGGAGGTTTATTAGAATCACCTGGGAAGCCTTTTCAACCTCCACATAGGCCCCAGTGTCCTCTCCCTCTTGCAAAGCACTGTTCCAGCTTAGAGCTTTGGTCTGTCCTACATGAAATGTTTTCTAAATCCTACCCCACTGAAGGTTAAGGGAGTAGAAACAATTGAACACAGAAGACATCAACTTTGTCACAAACTTGTTGAGCAAGTCACTTAACCTTTCTTCTGATATTTGAGGTTCCTTCTTCCCGCTTTGAAATTCTATGACTGCATGTCATGTCTGAGAAGCCTTTTGAACTCCTACCATAGAATGACTTGTCATTTCTTGGATTTCCAACAGCCTGTGCAACACTGTCCTGTATTGCCCTCTACTTGCTTTTATATAAAAATGTTCTTCCTTCCCAACCATATTTAGTTTAAAATACAGTTTAAAATTTATTTTGGGGGGCAGGTAGTGCACCTTTTACCTAAATCTCCTAGGTCAACTCAGGGAGTGTCTGAAGGTAATCAGTTAAGTATTTATATTAATTTGCTGAAAGCAGTGATGTCCTTTCTTTCAAAGTCCTGGAATTGTATTTTATATCAGTACTGTCTAGTAGAAATATGTGAGCCACAAATGTAACTTTAAATTTTCTACTAGTTCGTTTTTAAAAACTGGAGAAACAAATGAAACTAATTTTAAGAATATTTAACTCAACATATTAAAATATTATCATTTCAACACGTAATGTCAAAAGCATTGAGATAGGGCCGGTGAGATAGCTCAGCGGCATAAGCGCCTGCCTGGCAAGCGCAAGGTCCTGAGTTCGACTCCCGGTACCCACATACGAAAAAAGGGCCGGTGATATCGCTCAGCGGCACGGGCGCCTGTGGGCGCGCGAGGTCCTGAGGTCGACCCCCCGGTACCCACAAAAAAAAAAGCATTGAGATAGTTTACATTTTTGTTGTTGTTGTTATGTCTTCGAAATCTGATGTATAGTTTATACGTACATCACATCGCAATGCCACATTCAAATGCTTGGTAGCCATCTATTAAACAGCCCAGTTCTGCATGATTGGGCCGCTTTCCAAATGGATTACTGTACTTATTTTTCTATTCATAAATACTTAGTCTAGCCAGAGAGGTGCAAGAATGAATCAGATTCTTTCTGGTGATACATTTGTAAGTCGGTAGCTATTATCCAGTGTGGTGGGTGCTGTGATAGGGATGCACAGAAGAAACACTGACTGGGCAGTGGAGGGGTGCGGGGGGGGGGGCGGGCAAAGAAGGTTGCACAGAGGAAGTAACTTTTCACCTGGAAACTAGGTGGCCTGAAAGAGACCGGTGGTGGGGAGATAGAAGTCACAGGTTACCCCTTTATCAGGGCTAAGGAAAGGCTCCACAGGGTGCCAGCCCAGAGGGAGTAGGGGAGTATGTGGAGAGGGAGAGGTGACTTGAAGGGGAACAGGGTAGAAGAGGACGGTTTGGGCAGAACCCGGAGCTCTATCTGGTGGGTGACGGAAACCGGAAGGGGGCGCCACTTGCACTTCGCACTGGTGCGACCAGGCCTTCGAACTATGAGAGCGGCGCGGCAGCTAGAGCGCCTGGCTGCCGGGACTCAATTTGAGGAGCGAGTCGCGAGGTAACACGCACTCTTGACTGTTTCTAAAGCGCGCCCCTGCCCGCACTCGCCCTCACACGCTTGCTCGTGCTCTGAATTCAGCCTCGCCACCCATGAGTCTTGAGACCCCATGAAACTAACAGCCCAGTGTCGGCCACGAGAAGCAGATCATAAAATAGCGCCTGGGGTTTTGTCTGTGTGTTTGTTTTTAGCAGATGCCTATGGCTTATAACAGGTTTCTTGGTAAAATGAGTCTATGGAAACGGTGCCAGGGCCGGCGGACCGCTGCTCCCAGGAGTCCATCAACGCTTTGGTAACAATTAAGGGACTGGCTAATGCAGCGCCACTTCCGGTGTCCGCGGGATTCACTTTAGTGAGGTTGCCTTTGACCCCGGATGTCAATTCTTCCCGTTCCTCCCTCTCCAAGATGGCAGCGTCTGAAGACGAGTTACAGCTGCCTGGACTTCCGGAGATGTTCGAAACCAGTAAACAGCTTCTGGAGGAAGTAGAAGTAACGAATGAACCCACCGGCTCCAGGACAATCCAGGAAAAAGTGTTCAAGGGACTGGACCTACTTGAGAAGGCTGCTGAAATATTATCGCAGCTCGATTTGTTCAGGTATGGGGGAAAGGGTAATAACGGCAGAGAGCAAAGGTAATACTGGTTGTCAAGGATGGAGCCATTGTGCTTGGGTGAAGAGACCTTTAAGACCCTTTTGTACCTACTGCACGCTGCGATCTTGTGTACATTGTTTACATTGTCCACGTCTCATCTGAGATGGCTGATGTCCCACGACTCTGCTCCCTTGTGTCGGCTGACTGCATAGGCATTGGGTGTGAACACAGCCACTTAGATTGAAACTGGCTGCCGTTGCCTTTGTTTTACTCCCTTCCAGCCCTCCTCTTTCCGAGGAAGCAAGGGCCACAATTTGAATGCTGATCCAGGCTTCACAGCCTCCTTTTTGCTCTTTCCAGCCGAAATGAAGATTTAGAAGAAATTGCTTCCATCGACCTGAAGTACCTGATGGTGCCAGCGTTTCAAGGAGCCCTCACCATGAAACAAGTCAACCCCAGCAAGCGTCTAGATCATTTACAGCGGGCTCGAGAACATTTTATAAACTACTTAACTCAGTGCCATTATTATCATGTGGCAGAGTTTCAGCTGCCCAAAACCAAGAACAACTCAGCTGAAAATAACACTGCTAGTTCCTCCGTGGCCTATGCTAACCTCGTTGCTGTGGCATCTCAAAGAAAGGCTAAAATAGAGACGTGGGTCAATAGCTATGATTTGAGGGGTGCCCAGTGGCAGTGCAGTTGGGGGATGCATGTGTTTTTGTGTGCGTGTAAGACAGAATGGTTTATGTCTTGGTTCTTATTGAGCATAAGCTCTTGGGAGAGCAAACTTTCCTGAGTTTTTCAAAAAGCCTCTGCCTTTGTTGAGGTGATTATATCTAACCATTAGACCTCTACCAGCTTATGGTTGCGAATGGCAACAATGTAGTTTAGCCAGGTGTCTTGCAACCTTTTTCACATCACAGCGTAATAATATACATATGTGGTAAATATCTCTGAAGGGCATACATCTCAGAGGTTGTCCATTTGTGTTCTGTTTATTAAGTAGCTCTGTTCTAACAAGAATACTGAATCAGATGTGTAACATCTTAAACTGATCATGGTCGTGGCACCACTTTTTCATGTGACCTTGAAAAAGTTGCTTATGCTCTTATTTTTAAAAATCTTCAGTAGATGCTCAGTGGTCTTGGAACTATGCTAACCACTGAGGATACAAACTGTATGGGCACTCATATGAGTATGAGTGGTCCTTGCCGGGAAGTTCATACTCTGGTGAGGAAAATGCATATAGAAACAGAATATCAGTATAAATTGATGGGATAGAGAGATGCACAAGGTACTGTGAGGGCACATACCCAAAGGTGGAGGGGAAAGATGGCTCCCTGGAAAAGGTAATTCCTTTCATGAGTTAAATAGTATTGTCCAGAGGAAAAGGAAAGGAAGGCATTAGCCAGCAGAAGTAATGGCATTCGTGAAACCACTGGGACATTAACCACCTACCAGTCCAATTATTTAAATACAGGATGACCACAAATTGTGTATTTTTCTTTAATTTTTATAACAGGCAATATAAAAACGACAATTTTATTATATTTATTCAATACAAGAGTCAACTGGTTGAAAACAAACCTGCCTGCAATGCTCAGGATACTCAGTGTGTAAACAAATGCGCTGCCTGAGTGACCCTGTGATAAACAGTTAAGTGGTTAAGGAAACTGCTGGAGTGGGGCTATGTGGGAGGGGAGCAGCACTCAGTGAAGTGATGCTGGAACACAAAGGATGTGAAAGAGAGGAGGAAGGAATGATGCCAAAGAATGTAGGGTCAAGACCAAGGTGGCTTGGAATGTGAGAAAGGCTTGTTGCTAAGAGCTTGGGAAGGTGTTTGAATCCCAGCTCCATCATTTAATTACTCTATGGTTTAGGGCAAGTTACTTATCTTCCCCAGTTATAAAATTGAGGTAATAATAGCTCCTTCCTCAGTATCTTATGAGGACCAGAAGAGAAATACATATAAAGCATTTAGCGCAGTATCTGATAGAATAGCCACTCGAAGTCAGCTATGATTATATATATTTGTGGCCAAGAGTATGGGTTACAGAGTCAGAAACCTGGGTTTGAGTCCCAGCTTATTTATAAGCCATTGGATTTTGGATAAGTTATTTAGCCTATCTGAGCCTCAGGTTTCTTCCAATGTGAAATCTAAGTAATAATGGTACATATTTCATAGGGTTAAGTATAAATGAGATAAGCACATAAAACTGTGTAGTATCTAATACATAATATTTTATAAATGTTAACTTGTTTTTAGGTTGGTCACACTTTTTAGGTTGGTTGGGCTTACTTGGGTTGGTAACTGGGATCCACCGAAAAATTTTGTTACTTTTGTAAAAGTAACATGATCATACTTGCATTTTAACTATCACACTAGACCCAGTTAGGCCACAGGTGATGACAGTTAATGGCAGAGGGAGAGAGGGAATATATTTATTTAGGGTTGAATCTGCAGAAAACCTGATGAACTAATTGATTGTGGGAGGTGAAATAGAAGGAAACAGCAAGGAAGATGTCCGTGTATCTGATTTAGGTGGATGGCTGTGGAGTTCACTGAGATGGAGAACAGATCAGGGGATGGGGAGAATATACACTGTGTTAGCACATGTTGAGTTGAAGATACCTGGAAGACCTCCAAGTGAGGTATCTGATAGCATGAAGCTTAGAGGTGAAGTTTGGTTAGAGAGCTAAAAATTGGTTGATTATTCAAATATTTATTGAGATCTTCTTGTGTGCTGGGAACTGTTCTAGATATTAGAGAACCAGACAAAATTAATGCCATCAAGGAGCTTTTATTCTAGTGGAGACAGATAATAAGCTACTAAATAGTAAGGTAAATTCAGGAGGTAAGGGCTGTGAAGAATAATAAAGTATGGTTACGGGATAGTGATTGACAGTGAATGATTTGGGGGGAATATAGGATAGACTGATACAAAGTAGAATTCAGTATCCTATCCTCTGTAAGAAATTGAGAGCAGCCCATTGGCATGTAAATAGTGAACTTTGTATCCAAATAGTTATTCAAAATGTGACTATAAATACCACAGAGATACAGTGTTGTGGAGAAAGATAAGGGAGTGGTCACATCTGATTGGAGGAATGAGAAGATTTCAGAATGTAACTACATAAGCTGAGTCTTAAAGATGGTTAAAAATAGAAATTACAGATTTTCCTGAATGTAAAAGTATGCAAAACAAGAATATTTTAAAAATCAAGAATAAGCATTAATCCTAGCACTCATAGATGTTATTGTTACCTTTCTGGTGTATTTTCTTTCAAATATATAGTTATTTTAGCTAATAAATTTGGAATAATTCTGTAAATATAGCCTTTTTATCCTGTTTTTTAACCTAATATTGTATTTCCTCATGTCTTTTGAAACCATAATATTTAATGTTTATGTAATATTCCATTCTATAGTTGTACCATAATTATTTAAACTAATCTGTTGTCAAATACTTAGACTATCTTTTTGCTATCCTGATTAATACTATGAACAAACTTCTTTTGGTATGGGGATTGAACCCAGGACCTTAACTAGTTCTGTCACTGTTCCGTTGGGATAGATTTCTAGAAGGATCAGTGACTGATGAAAGGGTTTGACTGTCTTAAGGCTCTTGATACATGGTAACAACGTTGCTTTCTACACTAACAAAGTTTCACAGCATGTGGCACCACATTAGCCCTGGATGTTTATTTAGAAAGTTAGAAAATACATTTAGGCAAACAGAAAAATGTATCTTATGTTTCTTTGGCCTGCAAGCTTGATCATTGAACATTTTTTAAAGTATCTGACAGATATTAACAGTATCTTTATGCTGTTGGTTCCCATATTCATATCACTAACCCAGACCCCTTGTAACCATCAGATCCGTACTTGCGATAGCCTTGGGTGTTTCACAGACATCTCAGACTTAACGTGCCATACGGTTAAACCCTTGACTTTTTTTTTTTTTTCTTGGTGCTGGGAATTGAGCCCAGGGCCTCACACACACTAGGCGAGTACTCTGCCACTGAGCTAAGCCCCCAGCCCAAACCCTTGACTTTTTGAACCCAAGTGTGCCCCCATGAGAGGTCTTTACCATCTCAGTAAGTTCACCACAGTTTGCCCAGATTTGTAAGCAAGAAACCTAAGTGTTAGGTTCAGCTCCCCTTTTCCAGATTTCTTCATCCAGTCTATTAGTTCTGTCTACACAAGATATCTTCTGTCCTTCTATCACTCTGCGACTACACTAGCATATCTCTTCTAGGCCATCAGAATCTCTTGAGATAGCCAAACCACTGACTGCAGTGCCCTCCGTGATCTGGTGCCTGTCTTTCCAATCTCACTGAGTGTCGTTCTCCCCTTATTCATTAGATCTAGCCACAGTGGTTGCCTTTCAGTTCTTTAGACAGACGTATCTATTTCCTTCTATAGAATCTTTGTACGTGTTCTTTTTGCATGGAATGCTGTACATATAGCAAATTCATTTTTTAGGTCTCAGTTTAAATATCCCTCTTCGCAGAGGCCTTCCCAGACTAGTCTCCTTACATAGTTAACATCTTTCATTCTTTCTTTTTGCCCCATGTTTGCTTCTTTCATGGCACTTATCTCATGTGCAGTTATTTCATATGTCTGTCTTTCTGGGTTTTGTCTCCCCTACTAGAATATGAACTCCATGAAGGCAGAAGCCATTTCCTTCTTCTTCAGTGTGGTATGCCTAGTGCAGGGCCTGGCCTGTAGGAGGCACTCGAGCATTATTTACTGTTGACCAACAGGAGAAACAACGTGAACAGAAGCCCAAAGGCAGGTAGATTGAGGTATATATAGGGAATGGATAATGGTCTAGTTTGGCAAAAGCTAAGCGTAATATAGGCAGAGATCTGCATTGGGAGGTCATGTGTATAGAATATTGAGAGGGAAAAGAGGCAGAAAGATAAGTTAACTGTACTCCCAACTAGGAGGAAGTGATAAAAATGAACTTAGAGCTATTGGAGACTACATTTGCAAGAAGCGTTTAGAAAACATTATTGGGAGCTGCAGGTGTAGCTCAGTGGTAGAGTGTTTACCTAGCGTGCACAAGGCCCGGGTTTGATCTCTAGCACCACAAAAAACAAACAAACAAACAAAACCGAACTATTCAGATCCTTATTTACTTTCTATAAGTCCCCCCACTCATGACTTTAGATACAGCAGCCATTGTAAATGAAACACCTAAATGGTATGTCTTCTCTCAAACCTGTTTCTTCACATATGTTCTCTAATTCCCATGTTTGAAGAGTGAATGTGAGTTGGTTGATTAACACCATCTCCATTCTTTTGACAGAAATGAAGTAGAAGCTGGGTAAGTAATGAGTCTAGTTTGAGATTTATAGAATTTCAGTCCTAAAGTGACAACTGGATAGCCACTTCCATAGACAGGTAGAAATATACAACTAAAACTTAATAGACTCTTTTACGATTGATGCAAAAAAAAAAATTTAGGAGCCCCCTGCTTTGGTGAATATGGATGAATTTGCCAAGGTAAACCATGTAAAAGAAAAAAAGCTAAGGACTAAACCTTGACTAAGCTAAAGGAGAAAGAAAAAGGAAAAAGCAGAGGTAAGAGACTCACCAAAGTACAAATAGAAGGATTTACAGAAGCAAGGGGGAAAGAGCAGGTATTGAGTCCTCTGAAGCCTCTCCCTACCTGTCTTCCCTCCATACGGTAGCACTGAGTTCATGTTAATCACAGTGTAACTGTCAGTCTCTAGATTTGGAACTCCTCAAGGTCAGAGACCTTAATTGTATCTCAGTATCCTAATTGTATCCCTTGGTGCCCAACCCAGTAATTGAATCATGGTAAGAACTTGGATGCGTTTTGGGAGGGACAGATAAAGTGGTAATGTGAAAGATGGAAGCAGTATGGTATAGCAGAAAAAGATCCTTTGGAATCATAGGCATGAGATGACCAATTTCTGTCACTAGATGGGGCATCACCTAGCCCCTCCTAGCCTCAATTTCCTTATGCCAATTTTTGTATTGCTGCTTACAAAGAATTATCATGCGCATTTTTCCATTTGATTCTCTTAAACCTATGAAGTAAACCCTCATTTTAAAGATACAGAAATGGACTTTGAGAATTGACTTGAGTGAAACTATAGCTAGTGGGATTTAAACTCAGGTCTTCAATTTCCCAGTTCTCATACTGTACCGTCTAAAACATAGAAAAAGAAGAGTCCTCATTTGAAAAGGTTAAAAACAACAACAACAGGGTTGAGCAAAGGTATTTCTAAGATGAAAAGGCACCAGTTGAGAGAAAAGTTGTGACTGCTAATGACTGGGAGGTGAGAATGCGGCCTGGAAGCATGTGAGTGGGGGACTAGATCGACAGGAAAAGTGGAGTAACAAAGACAGCTTCTTTAAAGACAAGAGTGAAGAAGGAAGGGTGAGCAGGGCTCTGTGGCACACGCTTGCAATTCTAGCTGCTTGAGAGGCTGTGGCAGTATGGAGTCTCCATAAAAGATGAACAAAAAGCCAAAATTTGATCATAGGGGTTTGTAGTTAACCCATTTGACACAAATTTATAATTCCTTACCTCTCTTCATCACCTTGGAAATGGAACAAGGCAATGGTGAAAGTTGCCCAGAGTCAGAAGGATCACAGGGATAGGAGATTGTAAGTTTCTACATAATGTCCTACCATGGGGAATCTAGGACAGTGACAAAAGTCTAGGACAGTGATTGTCGGCCCATACCTCGGAGGCCTAAGATTCCTCCTCAGGTAGTGTTGGTAACTTTCCTCTGATTTCACCAAGGCAAAGTTTATCTTACTAGCTTTCAATATGAGCTCTCATTTGAAGAAAGGCTTCTTCTGCCAAGATTAAAAGGTTTTAGAAACATACCTAAAAGAACAGGTACTGAGGAGCCAGGAGACTAAAAGATAAAGAGTGAAGTCATAGAGCAAGGAAGTAGAAAAGAAGGAAGGGAGCAGAGTGTGTGAACCATACACAAGGAGGGTGGAAAAAGAAGCAAAAGAACCTTACTCAGAGGACCACTAGATAATCCAGAATCTATCCTGGGTTGTTTACATTCCTGTTGTTTGACCTGTGATGTAGGTCCCTCCAGGAAAGGGTAGGGGGTAGCAGTAGAACTGATTAAACATCCAGAGGTAATATCCCTAATAGCATTCATGAGCTAGGAATTGACCTTTGTAGTGTTTCGCTCAGGAGGCTCCCGTGATGATGGTTTAACAGTTGTTTGTAACAGAAAATGCCCACTTTTTGAGTAAAAGGAGCAGAGGAGCATGAAAAACTTTTTTTTAATAATAAAATGTTTCTAGAGCACTGGTTCTTGACTTTTCATGAATCATGGACTCCTGATAATTTCATAAGACCTGTCTCCAGAAAAAGAGAAAGAAAATATACATGTAAAGCCTATAAAATTTCAGGAAATTCAAACACCCCCCCCAATTCATTCCATGGACTTCAGGCTAAGGTTCTGGAGGTCTGGAGTGGGGTTTCAGGCAAACAGTTCAAGATACTTCTCTTGAAAATCTTGGCATTTTTTTCCTTGACTCATCTCTGCCTCAAGCCCTCACATCCAGTAAGTAAACTTGACCTGTTTTATATTTTAAATAAACCTACATTTCACTGCTTCCAACACTACCTTGCTATTTCAAGTCACTGTCTCACCTCATTTGTGGCATTATCCTCTTAATTGCTTTCCCGGCTTGTGCTCTTGTCTCCCAGCCCCCACTCCACACAACACAGTGGCTTTTTTTTTTTTTTTTTTTTGTGGGTACCGGGGGTCGACCTCAGGACCTTGCGCGCCAGCAGGCGCCCATGCCGCTGAGCGATATCACCGGCCCCTTTTTCGTATGTGGGATCCGGGAGTCCAGCTCGGGCCCTCGTGCTTGCCAGGCAGGCGCTTATGCCGCTGAGCCATCTCACTGCCCCCAGGGTGGCATTTTTAAAAAAAAAATCTTAATGTTGTTCTGTGCATATCATATATTCTATTCAGAAACCTCTAGTGGCTTTTGCATGTCACTCAGAATACCTCATGGTATTTGGTATTTGGGTATCATAGCCTACAAAGTTCTACATGTTTTGGTCCTGGCTACCTTTCTGACCTCATTTCCTATTAGTCCTCACTCCATTCCACCCACACTGGCCTTATTTCCCAAAGGAAATAAGGCCCTCCCCAGGGCCTTCGTATTTTTCTCTCTTAGAACAATCTTCCACATATTGGTATGGCTTGCTTCCTTGTTTCCTTGAAGCCTTTACTCAGGTGTCACTTCTTGAGAGAGGTCTTTCCTGACCACCTTGTATATAATAGCATTCCTGTTTTTGCACTATCACTCTGTCTACTTGACCATGCTTTTTACTGCTTCATAGTACTTATCACCACCTGACTCATCTGTTTCTTTTATCGTCTCCTGCTAGAATGAAAGCTTCATGAAAGCAGGGATGTTCTTTTATAAACTGTTGTTTCCAGCACTAACAGTACTTGTCACACAATAGGTACTCTGGAGGTATTGATAGATGAATGATAGACGATGATAGAGCGCATCCTGAAAAAGTCAGCCAAGGTAAGGTTATGAGTCTTTAAATTAGATAAGGATGAGTCAGAAGAACTGGGAATGTTGCCCAGAAGAAGAAAAGAAATGAACATTTTTTAGGCTGTTTCACGAGGAATTCCTGTATCAATGGCAGATAAAATGGGCCCTAAGATTCCATAATTCTTTGAAGGTACAACTCAAATAGAACACTTATGGGGAAGCACTGAGTGATACAAAACACTCAGCCGAATAAAGGTTGATAGAATCAAATGGCTAAGATATTCTCATCCTTTGATTGCAGGACTTGTTGAGATCAGGTCACATCTATATTTTTCTGACTTCAGAACGTTATATCTTAGTCGTTCCTGGCCCTTCCTTGACTTTGTAGTCTGGTAAACTGTCTTGTAACAAACTCTGGGTTATAAAATAAGTATTCCTGCCAATGTGGAAATCTACATGCTGGACATTTGGAAAGGTGAAATATTACTGTGACTTTCTTTTGAAATAATTTCTTTTTTATTTTTAAGTTCATGGGTAATGCTTTTCTGTGAAACAGATACAAGCAGAAGAAAGAGGTAGAACATAGGTTGTCTGCACTGAAATCTGCTGTGGAAAGTGGTCAAGCAGATGATGAGCAAGTTCGTGGATATTACCTCCTTCACTTTCGGAGGTGGATTGGAATCAGCTTGGAAGAGATTGAGAGCATTGACCAGGAAATAAAGATCCTGAGAGAAAAAGACTTTTCAAGAGAGGTAAGCCTGGTCACTGCCCATGTAAGAAAAGCTGCTGTCAGAGATTTGAATATTCTTTGGGAAAATAATCAAATTAAAATCTTTGTAAGTTTTCATAAAATCATTGTTCATGTTAGCATGAGTAGAGAAAAGCTGATGGTTTACTAAAGTTTCTTTTTCTTTAGGTTATAGTAGTATTTCCAGTGCTTTTTTTTTTTTTTTTTTTTTTTTTTGTGGGTACCGGGGGATCGACCTCAGGACCTCGCACACCAGCAGGCGCCCGTGCCGCTGAGCGATATCACCGGCCCTTTTTTCGTATGTGGGTTCTGGGAGTCGAACTCAGGCCCTTGCACTTGCCAGGCAGGCGCATACGCCGCTGAGCCATCTCGCTGGCCCTCCAGTGCTTTCTAATCTGTAACACACTTGTAGTTATTTTTAATTTTGTGACATAGCATGGGGGACAGACTTTCCTAAAATAAAAAGTGGTTTTGGCTATGGGAAGTTGTCGTTGGAGGAAGGCATAAGGAGAGAGAAAGGCCTTGAAAATGTGCTTAACTGTAATAGAAAGGGATGGGAATGGGTAACGAAAACAAAACTGGAGAAGAGAGAAGAAAGACCAGGGAATGTTTTTAGGTTGGGGGAGGAATTAGAACTCAACCTTATACAATCATGCACTCATACCTTTAAATCTCCCAGGTAAGAGGCCAGTACTGGTGCAGTGACATCTCCATGCACAGAATGCCCAGAATGCTGGTAAAGAAAACCTGGGGTAACACAGCTTTGGCTGTCTTTGAAAATAACCCTCTTTTGGAGCTGCTGCTTCAAAAAAACAGGCTCTGCTTCTATTTGCTCTTTGGTATAGGATACAATGTGAATTGAGTTGAATTTATCAGCATGTCACAGGCATTTATTTAAGTCAGAGAAGCCTCTTCCAAATTTAATTTGTGCTAACTAGCCCCTAGAGCTCTTGCCTTAAGATGACATCAACCTAATTCTTTGAGTTAAAGGATAAAAGAATGAACAATTAGTATTCTAAGGCCATGTAAGGCTCCTTATCTAGATGAGTGGTTTTCAGATATTTTGAGGCTGGGCTTTTCTGAGTCCTACCTGTCCCCCATTTTTTTTAAAAAATGCTCTTTCTTGTGGTATTAGATTTGTCTCTGGAAATGTTGGAGTTGGAACCAAGTGAGTACCTTTTCTCTAGCCATGCTTTGTTGGCCCCTAGTATGCCAAGGTTCCATGAAATCTTTTTGTATACCTTCATACAAAAACTGCTAACCTATCCTTCCCCCTTTTGTTTAGGAGCATCCATTTTTAAAACACCTAAGAGTTCTTGACAATTAACAGCATAATTATATTGGAAGGGGTTGTAGAAAGGTCTTAATAATTCATCTTTTCCATTGAAAGCCAGGCTGAGGAAAAGGGCATCAAATTCAGCTCAAGGCATTTAGATGGATCATAGAAGGGGACTTTAGAATCTCCCTTTTTGGAGGGGTATTTTAAAGCCAAGTAAATTTTTCCTTGTGGTAAAAAAGATCCCTGGGAGAATTTTTCCCTTCTTTCTTTGTGGCAAGGTATTCAAGCTCCCTCAGGAGAATTGTATCTTAAAGAGTAATATGTAGAAAGCAGGTGAATCTTGAGCTTTTGCATCACTAGAATATTTTTTTCCCCTTAAATCAAGAACAGAGATTTATTACAATCTCTAGAGGCTGGGAAGTCCAAGGTCAAGGGGGCCACATCTGATACAAACCTTCTTTTGCAGCATCTCATGGTAGAAGGAAAGAAGGCAGGAGAGCACACATGTGTGCATACGTGCACACATGGGGGGGGACCCAACTCGTCCTTTCATCAGGAACCCACTCTCATGATAACCCATTTAGCACCAGAATACTTTAGAGCAAGAGTGTGCATCGTAGTATGGAGAAAATGGCAAATGCACCTCTGAAATTAATTTTTTTCTCAGGCATCAACTTCTCACTCATCTCTTCAGGACAGACCTCCAGTGAAATCCTTCATACTCACTCGGGACACGGCCCAAGCCAAGTAGGTAGTACTAGAAAGTGGTTTGCCTTTGCACCTCCTGTTTTTGTGGTTTTATGGCAATGCATGAGTAATACGCGGACTGGGCATCATGGAAAAGTTATGGCTTCACCTGTGGAGGCTGTTCTGCCATCAAAATGATATTAACTGTCCCAGCTGGGCATGGTGGCGCATGCGTGTAATGCCAGCACTTAAGAGTCTGAAGCAGAAGGATTGCCATGAGTTCGAGGCCAGCCTGGGCTACATAGTCAAGGCCAGCTTGAACTACATAGCAAGACCTTGTCTCAAAACAACAAAAACAAACAAAAAAACAAAGTGGTATTTAACTGTCCTGATACTTTATCTAAGTCTGTCTTTCTCAGACATTTGCATAAGGAATCTAATAAAACAGGAAGATAAAGAATCTAATGGTATACTTAAAAACTTCTTCCATTATTGCCATTCTTGATGCCTTTAGCTGCAGTTCTCAAAAGGACATTCTTGCTTATCTATTATTTAATTTTGAGTTATTGATGGTAGTCCTTAAGGTGGGAAGAGATTCTCCTCTACACCTTTCAGAGCAATTAACTACAAATTCCATTTCACAATGTCATCATTGCTGTGTGGGTCATTAGTTTCTGGGATTGCTTACTGGGAGATGATCTGGGCTATTTATCTTCTCAGGAAAGGTCTTGACTTTAATGACCCTTTCTGGGTGCCTCTTTTTATACCTTCATAGGCAGGAAACAAGGCTGAAACAGACACAGGCCTTGTCATTTAAAGTGAAGAGACTTTTTAATGCTGCTATTTTTGTTCGGTTTTCTGATGGCAGTGTGATTTTTACAGAGTATTTGGAGTTGGTTATCCAAGTCTGCCATCTATGACAGTGAGTGACTGGTATGAACAGCAACTGAAATGTGGAGCATTACCAGACCCGGGAATATCCAAGGCAACATCAGGTATGAAGGGGTGGGAGGAAAATACTTGTGCTGTTGGTGCCTTACTCCCTCAAAATTAAACTCGGATTAAGTATTGTCACCCTTTAGGAACAGAAGTAGTCTGAGCAAAGATTCTGAGTAATTGAAAGATTTTAGGCCAAAAAAGAAGAAAGAAAAGAAAGAAACAAAAGAAAAGAAAAGAAAAAAGATTCACCAGGTACGCTGGCACATGTCTGAAATACCAGCTACTTGTGAGGCTAAGACAGAAGGATTCCCAGTTCTAGGCCAACCTGGACAACTTGGCAAGGCCCTGTCTCAAAATAAAATTTAAAAAGGGCTGGGGATGTAACTCACTGGTAAAGTGCCCCTGCGTTTGATCCCCAGTGCTACAAGAAAAAAAAAAAAATCTTCTTGTTTTTGTTTTTTAGCAGCATAGGTTTGGAATCTCTCCAAATATCATGACATGAAAACAACAGCCAGATAGCAAAACCAAAATCCATGGACAGTAGTTCCATTTCTGGTAATGGTGGAGCAAATAGTACCAGACCAACCCCTCATACATATAACAATTACAAACTGAACAAAATATATTAACAAAAAAAAAAAAAAAAAACAAAAACAACCGGGCCGGTGAGATGGCTCAGCAGCATAAGCACCTACCTGTCAAGCGCGAGGTCCTGAGTTCAACTCCTGGTACCCACATGCGAAAAAAGGGCCGGTGATATTGCTCAACGGCACAGGTGCCTGCTGGCACGCAAGGTCCTGAAGTCGACCCCCGGTACCCACAAAAAAGAAAAACAACTACCTAAAGACACTGGTGGTGACTAAATGCAGGATAAAGTGGAAGGAAGTCAGCACTAGGAGAGAATGGTACTTGAAATTGCTTGAGAACAGGGACTTTGACTTCTTATATTCTTAGTGTGATGGGATCATAGTAGGAACTCAGAAGTGGAAGGGTTGGAAGGAAAGGGTGGCCATCAGAAAGGTGAAAGCAATATGGTAGAGCAGAAAAATCATGGACAGAACTGGGGTGACGAGTCCACTTTCTGCCACTTAACAAATGGCACATCATCCAGCCTCTCCGAACCTCAGTTTTCTTTTCTCTTCTGACCCTCTTAAAAGCAAACATTCTTATCCCCATTTTAAAGTGAGAACATGGTCTCTGAAAACTGTTTTAGCACATCATAGTTAGTAAGTGATTGGGCTAGGATTTAAATTTAGGCCTTCGAAAGCCCATTTCCAATGCTACTTCCACTTTAGCATAGAAAAGAGAAGAGTAGCCATTTGAAAGAGTTTCCTGTTTTATTATTATTATTATTATTATTATTATTATTATTATTATTGCTTTTCACCTGTGGGCAGACTGCAGTTTCTGTGACACAGACTAGCTGAAATGTAGATAGAAACTTGTGGTCTTATTGGTGAGAGAACTGAGTTCAGGGTGACCGTAGCAACTGAAAAGTAAAGGGTGATACCCTAGAGAGGAGAGAACTACAGAGGAAGAGCTCTACTTCTGTATATAGACCCTGTCAAAATTTCTGGCTGACTCCTGAACTCTGTTTACAGAATGGACTCTCCATCACCTTAGCTAAGACTAAAATAACTCAGTGGAGAGCTCAACTATTTCCCCATGCAAGATACACCTTGGCATTTTGGTTCTAAAGAAGTTAATTGCCTTCTAGAATGAAAAATCTGTACTCTAAAGGAGTGAAACAATGCAATGCTCCTCAACTTAACATAGGTTCACATCCTGATGAATCCATCATAAACTGAAAATGTTGTAAGTCGAAAATGCATTTAATCCATCTAACAATCTGTACTCTAAAGGAGTGAAACAATGCAATGCTCCTCAACTTAACATAGGTTCGCATCCTGATGAATCCATCATAAACTGAAAATGTTGTAAGTCGAAAATGCATTTAATCCACCTAACCTACCAGTCATCATAGCTTAGGTACACAGCACTCTGCGGAATACGAATTTTTTACCCTTGTGATCTCACGACTGACTGGTTGCCATGGTTTGCTCCTGCCGCCCAACCTCAGCATAATCATACTACATATTGCTGGCATGGGAAAGGATCAAAATTTAAAACTCAGAATAGTTTCTACTGAATATGTATCACTTGTATCATTGTACAGTCAAAAAATAAGTCGAGCCATCATAAGTCAGGGACTACCTGTGTATTATTCCTAATGTCTAGAATTCAACCTTAAGCTACTAGACATGAAAAAAAGCCAGAAAATGTCTCATATTTAAGAGGAAAGGCAATCAATGGGTACCAACCCCAAGATAATTCAGGTGTTGGAATTAGCAGACAAGGACTTTACATAGCTATTATTTCTTGTTCTTAAGATCAGAGTAGAAAAATGCTTGTAATGAATGAAAAGATAAGAAATCTCAGGAGAGAAACTATACCCCAGATATTCTGGAACTGGAAGATAAAATCAACTACCTGAGGTTCTACGTTAATAAGTTGGGAGAAAAGAGAACAAAGTAAGCCCAAAGTAAATAAAGCAAACAAGAAAGAAGTCTAGAGGTGGCGATGGTGTCGTAATCCGTGGAAATTGAACATGTGTACCCCTCTATGACTTGACTGTTTCACTCCTCAGTATATATCTAAGCTGAATGAGACCATAATTGTTCATAGCATCATTATTTGCAGGAGCCCACAGTGGACACTACTCAAATGCCCATAAATACTAAAATGGAGAAGTAAATTTTCGTATATTCACACAATGGACTACTGTGTGGCAGTAAAGTTAAATTATAGTTCTTCAGCTATAAGTGACAAATCTAGCTGAATCTTACAAGCCTAATTATGAGTTAAAAAGCCAGATTGCATTCCATTCATGTAAAGTTTTAAAACTTTATGTGACTTATATGGTTCCATTCGTATGGAGTTCAAAAGCAGGGTGAAACTTCTATGTGCCACTCAATGGAATTGGATCTGAGGGGGCTTCTGAGGAGTGAGTAGTGCTTTGTATCTTAATCTAGGTACTGATTAATGGACATGTTCAATACATGTGAAAATTCATTAAATTAGACTTGTATTTATGTACTTTTCTACATGAAATACTTCAAAAATGCTAAAAACAAAAACCTCATAGATAGTAATTACAATGAAAATAGCTCACAGTATATCCCCATGAACCACAAAATAAAAGCAAGTGGGGCAAATCACCCTTAGCCACAGCATGAACAGGTTGTTGGTATCTGTAGGAAACTGTCTGAAAGACCTGACAAACAACATTCCAAAACGGTATATTCGTTAAAAAGTGTGGCAGTGCAGTTTAAACTCTTGAAGCTCAGAAGAGTTTCATCTTCCAGTAAAAACTAAATGAGTGAGTATAGGGGGCCAATGGTCAGAAAGTCCAAAAGGGATGGAGCAGTTTAATAAACTCTGGGAAATAATTCACCAGCTCTCCTTCCAGGACAGGGTACCACACTGCAGAGAAATTTCTGAAAATGGAATTGAAATCAAGGAGGTCAGAAACAATACAGAAGAAGGAAAGAGAAGTTCCATGTAAAAGTAGGAGAGAGAACCAGAACCAGGAATTTTAAGCAAGTCACCCTATTTCTTTAACCTATGTAAAAACAGCAGAAATGAGGCTACTGTGAAGTTTGAAAAGCCTCCCTGAACTACATGTTTCTAAAAGGTCAGGAGAACATTTCATATTCTCTCATGAGAAACCGAAATTATAAATAAAGAGCAAAATAAAAGACAGATAATAGGAAGTAGGGAGGTAGATCTTTCTCAAATGGGAAGGGGATCAAGAGATGGAGAGAGGGGGAGGAAGGGGAGGAAAAGGGGATGTAAAAGGAATTTAGAGTGTTATGTACATGTACCAACTCTACACAAGGAATATAAGCATGTACTACACATATGTACTAATAAATTTTTTTTTATTTTAAAGAGAAGAAAAAAACAAAACAAAGCAAACAAAGAACAAATTTTCAAAACAACATAATATGAGGGTAACAATGGTCAATGCATTATGTATTATTATCTTTAAGTTAGTTATTCAGGATACCAGTCCTTGCCCATTTCAGTGTCTTGAAGTGTCTCTTCTATGTTTTCTTCTAGTAATTTCATAGTTTCAGGCCTCATATTTAACTCTTTAATCTATTTTGAGTATATTTTGTGACTGGTGAAAAATAGGGCTCTAGTTTCATTCCTGTGCATGTGGATATCCAAATGCATGTTCTTAGCACCTTTTTTGAAGATTGGTTGGCTATAACTTCATGGGTTTACTTTTAGGCTCTCTCTTTCATTACTTTGGTTTGTGCATCTATTTTTATGCCAATACCATGCTGTTTGAATTTCTGTTGCTTTGTAGTATATTTGAAGTCAGGTAATATGGTTCCTCCTCATCGGTTCTTTTTTGTCTTCAAGATTGCTGTGCACTTTTTAGTTTAGTTTTGTTTTTGTTGTTGTTTTTTATGGCTCCATGTACATTTTAGGATTTTTTTTCTAGTTCTATAAAGAATGTCATTGGTATTTTCATAGGTATTCCAAATCTTATTTTCTAATACTATTCACCAATAAAGGAACCAAGGCTCCTTAGAGAAGTGGCTGATTCTAGGGCTGGAGCAGGAAATATACAAGATGAGCCTAAAACATCTTGTAGTACTAGAAAATAAAGAAGAGTTCAAAAAAATTGAGGTGCTAAAGGGATACAAGAACTGAAATGAGTCTAATACAGCCCAAACTTGGAAGAATTTGATCAGGAAAATAACAGTTTAGGTTATAATAGGGAATACAATAAATACCCATGAATCCATAGTGATAGAAACAAATGATTGAATAAATTAATGAATGAGGCAAAAGAATCAAGCTCCCCTATAATCTCAGATCAAACCTGAGATAAACCATGATTTATGTAGATACTCCCGCTTCAAGGAGGTGGAACATAACTTCTCACTGCTGAAGTGTAGGCTATGTTTCGGGACTTGCTTCCAGTGACAGTGTGGAAAAGGAAGACAGGATGAGTAACTTTACATTTGGGAACCCTGCAAACGCTACCTTGGTGAGATGGTCAAAGTTATCATCAGTGATAAATCAGGCTGACAGCATAATGTGTACCCTTGATGTGTTGTGATGTGATATGTGATAAGAGCACTTCACCCCTGTGGCCTTCTTCTCCAGTACCCATAGCCCTAGTCTAACTATGAGCAAAATAAGCAACCCCAAATTGAGAATGTCCTACAAAATACCTGATTAACACCCCTCAAAACTTTCCAGGTCATCAAAAACGGACAAGTACAATCTGAGAAACAGTTCCAGCCTAGAGGAGACTAAGGAGACAGATAACTATGTATAATACGGTATCCTGGACAGGATCCTGAAGCTGAAAAGGGAAATCAAGTAAAAATTAAAGAAATCTGAATAAAATATGGATTTTAGTTGTCAATATTGTATCAGTATTGGATCATTAGTTATGACATACAAACTATAGTAATATGTTAACAATAGGGGAAACTGGGTACACTATCTCAATTTTTCTGTAAATTTAAAATTTCTAATGTTAAAGTTTTTAAAACATTTTAAAAAAGCATTACAGTTTGTTAAAACCTATCAAATATGTTTAAGCCCATGAGTTATATTATAAGCCCATAATTATATTTTAAAACAAAAACAAATTGGTATAATAGGGAACCTATTTACTTTCTTGAGAAGTGGTAAATGATAGGAAAGAATCAAGTATTCATCTTTCCTACTGGCTGACTACATAGTAATAGATGAAGGGAAGGCCCTCTTTATAAAAGTATTCCAGGGGACTGGTGAGATGGCTCAGTGGTGTAAGCGCCTGCCTTGCAAGCGCAAGGGCCCGAGTTCGACTCCTGGAACCCACATACGAAAAAGGGGCCGGTGATATCGCTCAGCGGCACGGGTGCCCATTGGCGCGCGAGGTCCTGAGGTCGCCCCCCCCGGTACCCACAAAAAAAAAAAAAGTATTCCAATTAATAATAAATAATTGAAGTTAAGAATATCACTTTTTTGAAACAGCCAGTAAGTTAATGGTTCTAGGGATTGAGCATAAATAATTGCTAAAATCACTATGTTAATCAGCTTCCCTTGGTAGGACAAAATACCTGAAATAATCAATTTAAAAGGAAGAAAAATTTAGTGGGCTCATGGCTTCAGAGGCTTCAGTCAATGGTTGGCTGGCTTCATTGCTTTTAGTCCTGTGGTGAGGCAGAACATCAGGATGGGGAGCATGTAGGGAAGCAAAGCTCCTCACCTCATGATGGCTGGAAAGCAAAGAAAGAGAAAGGGCTGGGGTCCCACTATCTGGTTCAAGCACATCCCCAACACCTGAAGACTTCCCATCAGGGCCCACGTCCTAAAGGTTCCACCATCTTCTTCAGTAGAAAACTTGTAAGGAAAGAAAGGAACGGAGGGGAAACCTGACGGTTAAAAAAGATTTCAAGAACTTTTACATAGGCAAGACTAACCTCAAAAACACTGTGCTAAATGAAGTCAGATACAAATGACTGTATTCTGTTTATATGAAATGTCCAAAATGAGCAAATCTATAGAGCCAGGAAGTAGATTAGCAATTTCCTGGGCTGGAGGGACGGAAAGAATGGAAATTAACTGTAAATGGAGACAAGGGATCTTTTGGAGGTGGTAGATTTTTTAAATTGGATTGTAGTGATAGTTGCACAACTCTACTAAAATCATTCAGTAAAAAATGAACATAGTACAAATGGGCAACTATCTGGGGATGCACACTTGTGTAGTAAAGCTATAATAAATCCTAGGAAGTTATTTATATGAAAAGCAGTATAGTGGTTACTTTCACAGGGGGGGAGAAGGCTTATGAATCACATTATGCACATGGAGAGACCTTTGGGAAGGCTGCAGAACTATTTCTTGACTTGTTGAGACTCTAAGACCTCTGTATAAAAATTTGTTTATTTCTTTAATATATTTGAGTGGTTTCCAGTATTTTTTATTTTACAATAAAGGGGTTCAAAGAAGAAAATACCAGACTCCTAAGTTGTTAGATCAGATCCCCACTGTTATAGAATATTTCTCATTGTCAAACTCAGGGTAGCCAGGAAAATGCTGCTTCACTTCACAAAGGAAAAACCATGCAAAAGAGAGAGATAGCAGTTTGTTCATTTCATTTTAGTGTACACTGCCTAGTAAGTGCCATTGGGACCTCAGAACCTGTTCTTAGCACATACGAAACACATAGGCATTCTTTTCTGGTAGGTCCAACTGCCCTCTGGTTTTCAATTTTAGGCACACAGCAAAAATTGTATAACTAGGCCAGGCGTGATGGTGCACACCTATAATTCTAGCAGTCTGGGAGGCTGAGGCAGGAGGATTATAAGTTTGAGCCCAGCCTGGGCAACTTAGCAACTTAGCATGTCCTTGTCTCAAAATTTAAAAAGGGCTGGAGATATAGATCAGTCTGAAGGCCTTGGGTTCAGTCCGCAGTGTGTGCACACACGCACACACGCATATACCTGTAATAACAGAAATGGGTGGAGGAGGAAAAATCACCTGTAATCCCACTTCCCTGGTAATTCATAAATCATAAAATCATAAATATTTTTCCTTTAGTGGGTTGTTGAGGATTTTACTTTTATTGATAGTGATGTTTTTGTTTGGGGGACAGGAGTTATTGGCCATTTTAACAAAAATTCTTTCCCAAAATGGAATTCATTATGGAGGGGACACCTTTTGTGTTTTTGGTTTCTTGTGAAAACCACCAGAGCATCTTTTCTTATTATTATTATTTAGTATGTAATATATGGAGCAACAGAAGTACTCTTCCCCACCTCTACTGGGCCCCGAGCAAGCAGCTTCTCATCGTCTGAGGTTGTGTTCAGAGTGGAGGTGAGCTCCCGACATGCTTGCTAGCATTCTCTCAATATCATCCCCTCTCTCATTTTCCGGCTTTAGTTGATTTCAAAAGTGTGGCTCAGCAACAGGAAGATGAAGAAAACGAAAAAGAGGATGACGAGAAGGTAGTCCACAGGGCACGGGAGTGGGATGACTGGAAGGACACCCATCCAAGGGGCTATGGCAACCGACAGAACATGGGGTAGTCTTCCCACAACATGACAGGACTCCAGGGCACGGACCTTTCCTGCCAAGGAAACTGCCACCATGTCCTCCCTGGCTCCTGCTTCACCTGTGTACAACGAAGGCAAGGATGCTGACTCTTGCTTTGCGTTCAATAAAGCATCAAGCGATTAAATGTGTATTTGTATGCTAGGTAATAACCAGTGATCTTGTGTTAACATTACTAATTCTCATGGTGTATTCTGATTCTTAAGTGGACAGAAAAGTACATTGGGAAATGGCTCTGTATAATCAGTGGTGTATGAATTCTCTTTAAAATGAAATAATAAAATCCCTTCTATTCCATGAGTCTGCAGAGATGTGCTTACTAGATGCTTTCTTGTAGGGGATGTGGTGTGGGGTGGGTCTCTGGGCTTATGGTGAGATCCCAGTCACCCGCCTTCGTCCTGGGCGGGGAGTTGCCCAGCATCGGAGCTGCCCAGACATTCTCCTTCCACCTGGGCACGTGCTGGGAGCTGTAAGCAACACCCCTCTCTATGAAAGCACAGAAGCCAGGACTTTCCCAGCCAGACAGCACTGTTTCAGGAATTAGAGCTGAAGATGAATGGACCATTAAGGACTCGAGGCTGTTTTCCAATCCTACTGACTTAGCCCTCTTTGCCTTGACCAGGAGAGACAGTTGCTCCAGAGAAGGTGCTATGAGAGACACTTGTGCCGTGAGAGTGGCCAGGCCCTTCCCTCTCATGGAAACACTGGCCTAGCCATCGGTGAAGAAGCAGCCTCAGGCTTCAGTCTAGCTCTGGAAGTGGCTGCCTTAGACCCTGTCGGCCCTCCTTGCCTGTGTCATGTGATACTGACACAGGCAGAACTGGTGTTCTGATAAATGTGCCATGGTTTGCTGGCTGCTTAGGTGCCTGTGTGTGGGTGTGGAGGAGGGGGAAAGCACAGATGACACTGAAAGCTATTGACTTTCTGGAGTAGAGAGAAGATACTGTCCTTGGCTCTTGGCTGATATCCTATAAAAGGAGCCACATGTTGAAATAAATGATCTGCACAGGAAGCAGCCTTTTGTTCTGTGGCTTTGGTACACTTAGGTTTTCTTTTTAAGAGGAAGATGACTCAGCCCTAACTTCTGCAGTCTAGCTGAGGAGAGGGGTTTGAAAAGGAGACTTGCTTCTTGTTGGGGGTGGAAGGGGCTGCCAAGTGATGAGAAGGTTCTGTTTTGTGGGTAATGACAGCAGGACTACTGGTAATATAAGCAGGACTACTGCTTAATAAAAGACTCATCTCACTCTCACACATAAGCACCCCAAACTGGTGGAGCACAGATGAAATTTCCTACAGATTAGGAAGCAAATGATGTTTACAATTCCTCCAGTTGTTGTCAGGCTGCCTCTAGCTATGCCCTGTTTCCTGCCTTTGAAATTCTATCCTGAGTTCATTTCCCAAAACTGGCCAGGCTGGGGTCTCCTCTTGGTCTGGGTCCATTTAAGATTGGGCCTTCCAGAAGCTCCAGCTTAATTAAGCTGCTTACTCTTCTGATATCCAAGAGGCAAACCAGACAAGGTGGGTTTGAATCCTGGCCTTCAAAAGTGCAAGCTGTGCGACATTGGGCAATAAAACCAGAGCTGCTTGCTCAGTGTATGTAGATGACCTGCCTCCTGGGGCTGTGAGAATTCACTGAATAGTGACAGTCATCTCTTAAGCAACTAAAGAGTAAAGGCTTTCTGTTGGTATCAGCTCCATGGCCATCTGTCCACTAAGAAGGGAAAGGAAATGGACAGATTTTGAGCCTCTACTATGCACCAGGCACCGTCCCAACTGTTAACATAGTGACTGTGACTGTGCAAAAAGGTTTCATTGTCCCCATTTTACAGAAGAAAAAAGAAGGCCAGAGAAACTGAGTGGGTTCCTCAAGTTCACACTAATAGGGCCAGTGATATAGCTCAGCGGCATAAGTGCCTGCCTGGCAAGCACAAGGTCCTGAGTTCGACTCCCGGTACCCGCATATGAAAAAAAAACAGAAGTTCACACTAGTGAAACACCATACTTCTGTCATTTGCCATATGCTTCCCAATTGCTGATGCTTTTGGTTAGCTGCTTCGGAGTGGAAGCTTTAAAAATCCAAACTCCACCCGCCACTTTATACACCAATGGAGCTCTATGGATTCCTTCTTAGCTGACTCGCCAAACAAAAGGTTATGTCAACTGGCCCTGTCCCCTGGGCTAGGGGATTCGAAGGCAGGCAGAGACCACGAGCAGGCCCACCTTCCTCCGTCCTCCCAGCTTCATTCTGCCAAGAGACTTCCCAAGAGGCATTCAGCCTGCCGAGAGACCAAAACAGAACCACCTTCTAGACTTCCACCAGAGTCAGGCCTTGCAAGGGTCCTACAGTGAGCTCAGTGTGCTGGTCTCTCAGAAGCCAGGACTCCTCAAAGTTTCAACTGATAACGATACTACTTCATCATTAGCAAAATACCTTTGACGCTGCTGATGATGCATACTTATGTGTATGATGCATTTATGTGCTTATACAGATGCTACAGATTTCATTCTCTCAACCTGTCAGGGAAGATATGATACCTTCATTTTCCAGAGGAGGAAAGTGGCCCTGAGAGGTGAAGAGCCTGCAGACATAGCAGTTTAGCCAAAGTGTCTGCCCTCTCAGGGCGAGGAATTATATTTGAAAGGTGAATGTGCGACACTGTTCGCTTTAACACCGTTACACGCTGATTTGTCCTTTCCACTCTTACTCCTGTCAACATTCTTTGAGGAAGACATGTTAGAAAGCTGAATGAGCTGATTGTAAATAGAAGAAAAATGGCGTTAGAGTCTTGAATTAGTCTCAGTTCTCTAGGATCTGCCACTCCCAAGCTGGGTGACCCCTTCCTCCAAAGTCTTCACTTCTGCCATTTAAAATGACTTGAAAAGGGGGAAATTTTTGAAACTAAAACTACTTCTCTGTGTCACCTGAATAAACAAAACCAGAAAGTTCTCTTCCATTTCCTTTGGGCCTCAAGTTGGCTCAGCCCAGCAGACACATTGCCACACAGCAATACCATGTTGTTACGATGGTGTCCTTGCAAGACAGCTCTCTCCACCACCTGTACATCGTTTCCTCATACATTCCTTTCTACCCACTGAGCCAAGATGCAACTCGAACCAGCACAGTCCACTCATGGTCCAAAACACGGAGACACGGGCCCCAGTCTTGGCTGTGTCACTATATCTTAGCCTGTCCTAGATGCAGCCAACCTGTGCCTGCTTACTCACAGGCCCGAGTGAGGAGCCAATGAGATCAAATATGCTTTTGAACAGTTACAAAACACTACAGGAGAGAGATGAGTAAAAGCAGTCAGAGCCGGACATGGTGGCACACACATGTAATCCCAGCTATTCTGGGAGGCTGAGGCAGGAGGATTGCAAGTTTTAGCTCAACCCTGAGCTATTTAGTGACACCCTATTGAAAAAATTTTTTTAAATTCATTTTAAAAAATTTTCAGAAAAGAGCTAGGGTTGTACCTCAGTGTGAAGGCCCTGGCTAGCTTTGCTCCCCTGAACCACTGTGGGAAAAACACACAAAAAAAGAGTAGTCAGTTGTTGGTAAACTAGGGGGACAGAGGGAGGAATTTTTTTTTTTTTTTGTAATTCAGTGCTTGACAACTTTTAGAGCTTTTTATATGAAAAAATTTCAAATATTTGGAAAATGGTATAAGAGAAATATAATGAACCCCTGTTTACCTATTAGCTTCCACAACTATGACCTCCTCACTAATCTTATTTCCTATATGCCTCTTTTCTGTTACTAAAGAATTGCTGTTTTGTTTGTTTTGTTTTGTTTTTGTATATGATGGCGTTGCAATTTTTTTTTATTTTAAAGAGAAGAAAAAACAAAACAAATCAAAAGAAGAACAAATTTTCAAAACAACATAATAGGAGGGTAACAATGGTTAACACATTACGTATTACTATCTTTAAGTTAGTAATTCAGGATACCAGATATTAGCATTCAGTTGTCCAAACATTATTGGCAAAAACCTTACTCTTCAATGAACTAAGTAAAATTGGTAGTGTATCTATCTTAACCATCTTATATATATATACAATTTTTTTTCCCTTTCCCTTCTTTCTTTTCCCTATTCCAGTCTCTCTTTCCTTTTGACCAGTTTCTTTTTGATTCACCATGTCTATTGTACATTTTGGATCTTATTTACTCTTTCAGTTTCTCATACTAGAGAGACAATACGATGCTTACACATGTGCTTCTGGTTTATTTCACTTATGAGTATTTTCTCGAGTTGCATCCATTTACCTATAAAAGTCTCCAGTTTATCCTTCTTTATGGCTGAATAGTACACCATTGTATAAAAATACCACATCTTTCTTATCCATTCCTCAGTGGATGGGCATTTGGGTTGTTTCCAAGATCTGGCTATTATAAATTGTGCTGCTATAAACATGGGTGCACATATATCGCTGTGGTACGATGTTTTTAATTCTTCTGGGAAGATGCCCAGAAGGGGAATAGCTGGGTCAAATGGGACCTCCAACCCTAGTTTTTTGAGGAATCTCCACACTGACTTCCACAGTGGCTGTACCAGTCGACACTCCCACCAACAGTGAAGAAGGGTTCCTTTTTCCCCACAGCCCCTCCAGCATTTGTTATTAGTTGATTTCCTTATAGTAGCCATTCTTTCTGGGGTGAGATGCTATCTCAGTGTTGTTTTAATTTGCATCTCTCGAATGACTAGTGATGTTGCACATTTTTTTGTATATTTACTTGCCATTTGTATTTCTTCATCTGAGAAATGTGTATTCATCTCAGATGCCCATTTTTGGAGTGGGTCTTTAAATTTGGGAGGTCTGATTTTTTTGAGTTCTTTATATGTTCTCGATAGTAATCCTTTGTCTGAGGAACAGCTGGCAAACATTTTTTCCCACATTGTGGGTTGTCTCTTCACTCTGTTGGTGGTTTTTCTTGCTGTGCAAAAGCTTTTTAATAAGATGAGATCCCAGTTATTGATTCTTCGGGATAGTTCCCGTGCGGTTGAGTTTTTATTCATAAAGTCTTTGCCTACACCAATGTCTCCAAGGGTTTTACCTATCCTACCTTCCAGCAGATTTAATGTTTCTGTTTTAATATTTAGATCTCTGATCCATTTTGAATTTAGTTTAGTGCATGGTGAAAGATATGGGTCTAGTTTTAATCTTTGGCATGGGTAGAGCCAGTTTTTCCAGCACCATTTATTAAAGAGGCTATCTTTCTTCCAGCGAATGTGTTTGGCACCTTTGTCAAAGATAAGGTGGCTTAGTATATCTGGGGTTGTTTCAGCATCTTCTAATCTGTTCCATTGATCTTCAGGTCTGTTTTTTTGCCAGTACCACACTGTTTTTATCACAGTAGCTTTATAGTATAATTTCAAGTCAGGGATTGTGATGCCCCATGCCTTGCATTTGTTGCCCAGAATTGCCTTTGCTATTCTAGGTCTCTTCTGATTCCAAATGAATTTTAGGATTGTTTTCTCTAATTCTGTGAGATATGCTGTTGGAATTTTGATTGGAATTGCATTAAATCTGTATAACAATTTTGGAAGTATGGCCATTTTCACTATATTGGTTCTTCCTATCCAGGAGCAAGGGATATCTTTCCATTTTCTGATATCCTCTTCAATCTCCTTTTTCAGAGTACTATAGTTTTCAGTATAGAGGTCTTTTACATCCTTTATGAGGTTGATTCCTAGGTATTTCATTTTTGTGGATGTTATTGTGAAAGGTATTGTTTCCCTAATTTCTCTTTCAGTAAGTTTGTTATTTGTGTACAGGAAGGCTATTGACTTTTGAGTATTGACTTTGTATCCAGCTACACTACTGAATTTGCTTATTAAATCTAGCAGTTTTTTAGTGGAGTTTTTGGGGTCTTCTGTGTAGAGTATCATGTCATCTGCAAATAATGATAATTTAACTTCTTCCTTTCCAATCATTATTCCTTTTATTTCTTTCTCTTGTCTAATTGCTCTGGCTAAAGTTTCCAGAACTATGTTGAATAAGAGTGGGGAGAGTGGACATCCTTGTCTTGTTCCTGATTATAGAGGGAAGGCTTTCAGTTTTTGGCCATTTAGTATAATATTGGCTGTTGGTTTGTCATAGATAGCTTTTACCAGATTGAGATAAAGACCCTCTATTCCAATTTTCTGTAGGGTTTTTATCATGAAAAGGTGATGGACTTTGTCAAAAGCTTTTTCTGCATCTATTGAGATGATCATGTGATTTTTGTCTTTGGTTCTGTTGATATGATGTATTACATTTATTGATTTACGTATGTTGAACCATCCCTGCATCCCTGGGATGAATCCAACTTGGTCATGGTGTATAATCTTCTTGATGATTTGTTGGATTCTGTTTGCCAATATCTTATTAAGGATTTTTGCATCTATGTTCATTAGGGAGATTGGCCTGTAGTTCTCTTTCTTAATTGGGTCCTTCTCTGGTTTTGGTATCAGGGTAATGCTTGCTTCCAGGAATGAATTTGGGAGTATTGCTTCCCTTTCAATTTCATTGAAAAGTTTGAGAAGTAGGGGCGTTAGGTCTTCTCTCAATTTCTTGTAGAATTCGGCAGTGAATCCATCAGGGCCTGGGCTTTTCTTTGTTGGGAGGTTTTTAATTACATCTTCAATTTCATTGGTTGATATTGGTTTATTTAGGATTTTTAAATCTTCTTGATTCAGCTTTGGTAATTCATACGAATCTAGGAATCTGTCCATTTCTTCTGCATTTTCCATCTTAGTAGAATATAAATTTTCAAAATAGGTATAGATGATCTTCTGGATTTCTGCAGGGTCCGTCGTGATATCACCCTTTTCATTTTCAATTGCATGGATTTGAGTCTTTTCTTTTCTTTTTTTAATAAGGTTGGATAAGGGTTTGTCAATCTTAGTTATTCTTTCAAAGAACCAACTTTTTGCTTCATTGATTCTTTGTATTGTTTTTTTAGTCTCCAATACGTTAATTTCTGCTCTGATCTTTATAATTTCCTCCCTTGTACGGGCTTTTCGCTTAACCTGCTCTTCTTTTTCTAGAAGCTCGAGGTTCACCCTTAAGTTTTTTATTTGCGCTTGCTCTATTTTCCTGATATAAGTATTTAATGCTATAAATTTCCCTCTTAGGACTGCTTTCATTGTATCCCATAAGTTCCGGTATGTTGTACTGTCATTATCATTCAATTGTAGAAAGTGTCTAATTTCTTCTTTAATTTCGTCTGTGACCCATTGATTGTTCAGGAGGGTGCTGTTTAATTTCCATGTGTTTAGGGAGTTTTTGTGACATCTTTTGCCATTGATTTCCAATTTCATTGCACTATGGTCTGATAATATGCATGGGATAATTTCAATTCCTTTGCATTTACTTAAGCAGGTTTTATGAGCTAGTATGTGGTCTATTTTGGAGAACGTCCCATGTGCAGCTGAGAAAAATGTGTATTCTGATGTTGTGGGATGGAACACTCTGTAGACATCTACTAAGTCCATTTGTTCAAAAGTTTGGTTCAGTTCTACTATTTCATTATTGATTTTCTGTCCAGTTGATCTGTCTTTTTGTGACAGTGGAGTATTGAGATCTCCCAATATAATTGTATTAGTGCTTATTTGATTTTTCATGTCCTTTAGTACTTGTTTTATATAGCTGGGTGCATTGGTATTTGACGCATATATATTTATGATCGTTATCTCTTCCTCTTGGATTGTTCCCTTTACAAGGATGTAATGACCGTCTTTATCTCTCTGAATCCTTCTTGGCTTGAAGTTCACTTTGTCTGCAAAAAGAATAGCTACCCCTGCTTTTTTCTGGGTTCCTGTGGCATGGAGTATTGTTTTCCATCCTTTGACTTTCAGTCTATGAATTTCTTTCTGAATTAAATGTGTTTCTTGTATACAGCATATTGTTGGATCTTGCTTCTTGATCCATTTCGCCAGTCTGTGCCTTTTGATTGGTGAATTGAGACCGTTAACATTGATGGTTAAAACTGATATGTATTGACTTGTCATGATATTTTCCTGTTGTTGGTTCCCACTCTTTGTTTTTCCCCTTTCCTGCTATTTAATTATCTGCCCTGCCTGGTGGATTCCTTCTGTTGGGGTTCCTATCTCTTTCTAGAATGTCCTTCAGAACATTTTGGAGTGCTGGTTTGGTGGTCATAAATTTTCTCAGATGTTCTTTGTCATGAAAGTATTTTATTTCTCCATCAATTTTGAAAGATAGTTTTGTAGGGTACATCAATCTGGGTTGAAAATTATTTTCCTTTAGAGCTTGAAATACGTCATTCCAAGCTCTTCTTGAATTGAGGGTTTGTGCTGAAAAGTCAGCTGTGATTCTGATGGGTTTTCCTTTATAGGTGATTTGTCTCTTCTCCCTAACAGCTTTTAAGATTCTGCCCTTCTGTTGAATTTCTGGGATCTTGACTATAATATGTCTGGCTGAAGTTTTTTTTGATCACGTCTAGTTGGTGTTCTAAAAGCTTCACTTATAGGGGCGTCAAATTCCTTTTCTCTTCCAGGAAAGTTCTCCCTGATTATGTCTTTGAACAAGGTTTTAATGTCATTGATGCTATCTCCTGCTTTTTCATTTATTCCAATTATTCTTAAGTTGTTTATCTTTGAGTCATCTAGCAGCTGCTGAATTGATTTTTCATGGTCCCTTGCTGTTTTTAAGAATTCTTCCTTTTCATGATCACTAATTGCAAGCCTGTCTTCTATATCTGAGATCCTGTCCTCACATTGGTTTAATCTGCTACAAATACTTTCAATGGAATTTTTGTTCTCTTGGATATCTGCTTGAATCTGCCTTATGGATTCCATTTCTTTCCTATGCTGAGCATTGATGGTTTCTATAGTTTTCTTAAGCTCATCTATTTTTTTGTCTGTATCAGCTATAGTGTCCTTAAGCATGGTCTTCATTTTGGACATTATCTCTGCAGTTATCTGTGAGATTATTTCTGTTTTAATTTTTTCCAGAGCCTCATTCAGTTGCTTTGTTGTTACCACTTCAGATAGGCCAGGTGGGTGGCTTTCGGATTGTCCCACCTCGTTGCCCCCTAGGTTTGCCTTTGGTGAATTGGATATGTGGGGTTGCATCTTGTTTAAGTGTCATTTCATTTTTTCTTTCTTTAATTGCTGGGGTGATGTTTGCAAATTACCTATGGTAGGTTACTTTATTGCTAGTGTTTAAGATCTTTAGAAGATGACTACTTCTCTGCAGTATCTTCCAAGTGGAGCTTGCTTTTGGGTTTTGAGCTTTCTGCCAGATCATACCTTTTCAATTCGTTGGGTATGCGAAGTTGCTACCTGTTTGGCCCAGTCCTTGATTCTTTGGTACTGTGCCACTGTATTTTCTGTGTCCCTTATTCAATCTCAATCACGAAATATCAGGAAGGAAAGATGTTTAGAACAATTATTTCACATTTGGCTATAATGTTAACTAAAGCATCAAACACAGCCTAGAAAATGACAGACTGAGCTAACCAGTTATTTACCACTTTTAGCTGTATAGAGTTGCGGTTATATAACAAAATCTAAAACACACCAGAAAAATTATATGCAGTATACAAGTCCTATGTATGTCAATTTTTCCCTGAGGAGTTTAAATTTAAAATGAGTTAAGGAGGAAATAGAGTGTTGGGAGAATAGGAAGGAATTAGATGTAAGGTTAGAGGACCAAGAGGGATCCCACTAAAATTGGGACACTGGTGCAGAGGACTGGTGGTAAAAAGAGAAGGAAGGGATAGAAGGAAGAACAGATCACAACCACAATCACAAAGAAGTTAGAGGCGCTGTTTACACACATATAAAAAACCAGAGAGAATAATGAAGGAAAGAGCAAATACACATACAGAAACAAAAACGAAGATAAAAACAATAAAACAGACAAAACAAAAATAAAACCCCACCAAAAAAAAAAAAAACCCTTCGCCAGAACAAAAAACAAATGAGTGAGAAAAAAATAAAAAAAAATAAAAAAAAAATAAAAAGAATCAGTTCCAGGTGTTGACTCTGCTGTAGGCAGGCACCGTGTGGTGGCAGAGTCCTGTTCCGTGCAGGTCGGTCCCAGTAAGCCAGGAGCGGCCCTCTGGCGGGCGGTGAGCAGAGGCCCGTACTTTCAGGCAGAGACCAGTCTAGCTCGCCTGCCGCTCTCAGTGCCCTTTCACTATCCCTGGGCCTGAGAGGCGCAGCGCGCTGTCCGGAGCGCGGGTTCCCTGCACTGGTTTCCCGCCGCTCTGATTTTCACCACGCCCCCCACAATGGTGCCGGGCCAGTTGCTCTCTGGCGCGGGACAGGTGTGGCTGAGAGACCAGTCTCGTTCGCCTGCTGACCTCAGCACACTTTCGTGGGCCTGGGAGGCCCCGCGCTGCTCTGTCCGGAGCGTGAGTGTCCAGCGCTGTTTTTCTTTCGCGCTGCTCTGAGTTTCGCCACACCCCCCACAATGGCGCCCGGCCAGTCGCTCTCTGGCGCGGGGCAGCTGTGGCTGAGAGACACTCACCGCTGGCCAGCGCAGTTCTCCGCCACTCCCCCGCCTCGCCGCTGTCTCAGGATCCTCCGTGGGGGCTCCCTGGGCGCCAGCTGTCACCGTGTGTCCGTAGAATTGAGCTTCTGTCGCGCTGCGATTCCTGGGATGGTAGAAGGTGCGCACGCGCGGTCTGCTCCTTCTTCTTTGTTGGAAATCACCCTTCAGTGGTGCCGGCGGTCCCAGATTGTGCTTCAGAACTTTTCTGGGTTCCGGGGAGGCATCTCCCCACCCCTGCGCTTTCCCGGTCGCTATATTCCCGTGTTCCAACGGTAACTTTTAGAGAGAGTTTCGCTGCCTGCTTCTTACTCATCCGCCATCTTTTTCCTCCTCCCCGGCGTTGCAATTTTTTTTTTTTTTTTTAAAGAGAAGAAAACAAACAAAACAAATCAAAAGAAGAACAAATTTTCAAACCAACATAATAGGAGGGTAACAATGGTTAATACATTACGTATTACTATCTTTAAGTTAGTTATTCAGGACACCAGACATTAGCATTCAATTGTCCAAACATTATTGGCACAAACCTTACTCTTCAATGAACTAAGTAAAAATGGTAGTGTATCTATCTTAACCATCTTATATATATATATATATATATACAATTGTTTTTTTCCCTTTCCCTTCTTTCTTTTCCCTATTCCAGTCTCTCTTTCCTTTTGACCAGCTTCTTTTTGATTCACCATATCTATTGTACATTTTGGATCTTATTTACTCTTTCAGTTTCTCATACTAGAGAGATAATACGATGCTTACACATGTGCTTCTGGTTTATTTCACTTATGAGTATTTTCTCGAGTTGCATCCATTTACCTATAAAAGTCTCCAGTTTATCCTTCTTTATGGCTGAATAGTACTCCATTGTATAAAAATACCACATCTTTCTTATCCATTCCTCAGTGGATGGGCATTTGGGTTGTTTCCAAGATCTGGCTATTACAAATTGTGCTGCTATAAACATGGGTGCACATATATCGCTGTGGTATGATGTTTTTAATTCTTCTGGGAAGATGCCCAGAAGGGGAATAGCTGGGTCAAATGGGACCTCCAACCCTAGTTTTCTGAGGAATCTCCACACTGACTTCCACAGTGGCTGTACCAGTCGACACTCCCACCAACAGTGAAGAAGGGTTCCTTTTTCCCCACAGCCCCTCCAGCATTTGTTATTAGTTGATTTCTTAATAGTAGCCATTCTTTCTGGGGTGAGATGGTATCTCAGTGTTGTTTTAATTTGCATCTCTCGAATGACTAGTGATGTTGCACATTTTTTTGTATATTTATTTGCCATTAGTATTTCTTCATCTGAGAAATGTGTATTCATCTCAGATGCCCATTTTTGGAGTGGGTCTTTAAATTTGGGAGGTCTGATTTTTTTGAGTTCTTTATATGTTCTCGATAGTAATCCTTTGTCTGAGGAACAGCTGGCAAACATTTTTTCCCACATTGTGGGTTGTCTCTTCACTCTGTTGGTGGTTTTTCTTGCTGTGCAAAAGCTTTTTAATAAGATGAGATCCCAGGTATTGATTCTTTGGGATAGTTCCCGTGCAGTTGAGTTTTTATTCATAAAGTCTTTGCCTACACCAATGTCTCCAAGGGTTTTACCTATCCTACCTTCCAGCAGATTTAATGTTTCTGTTTTAATATTTAGATCTCTGATCCATTTTGAATTTAGTTTAGTGCATGGTGAAAGATATGGATCTAGTTTTAATCTTCGGCATGTGTAGAGCCAGTTTTTCCAGCACCATTTATTAAAGAGGCTATCTTTCTTCCAGTGAATGTGTTTGGCACCTTTGTCAAAGATAAGGTGGCTTAGTATGTCTGGGGTTGTTTCAGCATCTTCTAATCTGTTCCATTGATCTTCAGGTCTGTTTTTTTGCCAGTACCACACTGTTTTTATCACAGTAGCTTTATAGTATAATTTCAAGTAGGGGATTGTGATGCCCCCCTGCCTTGCCTTTGTTGCCCAGAATTGCCTTTGCTATTCTAGGTCTCTTCTGATTCCAAATGAATTTTAGGATTGTTTTCTCTAATTCTGTGAGATATGCTGTTGGAATTTTGATTGGAATTGCATTAAATCTGTATAACAATTTTGGAAGTATGGCCATTTTCACTATATTGGTTCTTCCTATCCAGGAGCAAGGGATATCTTTCCATTTTCTGATATCCTCTTCAATCTCCTTTTTCAGAGTACTGTAGTTTTCAGTATAGAGGTCTTTTACATCCTTCGTGAGGTTGATTCCTAGGTATTTCATTTTTTTGGATGTTATTGTGAAAGGTATTGTTTCCCTAATTTCTCTTTCAGTAAGTTTGTTATTTGTGTACAGGAAGGCTATTGACTTTTGAGTATTGACTTTGTATCCAGCTACACTACTGAATTTGCTTATTAAATCTAGCAGTTTTTTTAGTGGAGTTTTTGGGATCTTCTGTGTAGAGTATCATGTCATCTGCAAATAATGATAATTTAACTTCTTCCTTTCCAATCATTATTCCTTTTATTTCTTTCTCTTGTCTAATCGCTCTGGCTAAAGTTTCCAGAACTATGTTGAATAAGAGTGGGGACAGTGGACATCCTTGTCTTGTTCCGGATTTTATAGGGAAGGCTTTCAGTTTTTGGTCATTTAGTATAATATTGGCTGTTGGTTTGTCATAGATAGCTTTTACCAGATTGAGATAAAGACCCTCTATTCCAATTTTCTGTAGGGTTTTTATCATGAAAAGGTGCTGGACTTTGTCAAAAGCTTTTTCTGCATCTATTGAGATGATCATGTGATTTTTGTCTTTGGTTCTGTTAATATGCTGTATTACATTTATTGATTTACGTATGTTGAACCATCCCTGCATCCCTGGGATGAATCCAACTTGGTCATGGTGTATAATCTTCTTGATGATTTGTTGGATTCTGTTTGCCAGTATCTTATTAAGGATTTTTGCATCTATGTTCATTAGGGAGATTGGCCTGTAGTTCTCTTTCTTAGTTGGGTCCTTCTCTGGTTTTGGTATCAGGGTAATGCTTGCTTCCAGGAATGAATTTGGGAGTATTGCTTCCCTTTCAATTTCATTGAAAAGTTTGAGAAGTAGGGGCGTTAGGCCTTCTCTAAATTTCTTGTAGAATTCGGCAGTGAATCCATCAGGGCCCGGACTTTTCTTTGTTGGGAGGTTTTTAATTACATCTTCAATTTCATTGGTTGATATTGGTTTATTTAGGATTTTTAAATCTTCTTGATTTAGCTTTGGTAATTCATACGAATCTAGGAATCTGTCCATTTCTTCTGCATTTTCCATCTTAGTAGAATATAAATTTTCAAAATAGGTATAGATGATCTTCTGGATTTCTGCAGGGTCTGTCGTGATATCACCCTTTTCATTTTCAATTGCATGGATTTGAGTCTTTTCTTTTCTTTTTTTAATAAGGTTGGATAAGGGTTTGTCAATCTTATTTATTCTTTCAAAGAACCAACTTTTTGCTTCATTGATTCTTTGTATTGTTTTTTTATTCTCCAATACGTTAATTTCTGTTCTGATCTTTATAATTTCCTCCCTTGTACGGGCTTTTGGCTTAACCTGCTCTTCTTTTTCTAGAAGCTCGAGGTTCACCCTTAAGTTGTTTATTTGCGCTTGCTCTATTTTCCTGATATAAGTATTTAATGCTATAAATTTCCCTCTTAGGACTGCTTTCATTGTATCCCATAAGTTCCGGTATGTTGTACTGTCATTGTCATTCAGTTGCAGAAAGTGACTAATTTTTTCTTTAATTTCATCTGTGACCCATTGGTTGTTCAGGAGGATGCTGTTTAATTTCCATGTGTTTAGGGAGTTTTTGTGGGATCTTTTGCCATTGATTTCCAATTTCATTGCACTATGGTCTGATAATATGCATGGGATAATTTCAATTCCTTTGCATTTACTTAAGCAGGTTTTATGAGCTAGTATGTGGTCTATTTTGGAGAACGTCCCATGTGCAGCTGAGAAAAATGTGTATTCTGATGTTGTGGGATGGAACACTCTGTAGACATCTACTAAGTCCATTTGTTCAAAAGTTTGGTTCAGTTCTACTATTTCATTATTGATTTTCTGTCCAGTTGATCTGTCTTTTTGTGACAGTGGAGTATTGAGATCTCCCAATATAATTGTATTAGTGCTTATTTGATTTTTCATGTCCTTTAGTACTTGTTTTATATAGCTGGGTGCATTGGTATTTGATGCATATATATTTATGATCGTTATCTCTTCCTCTTGGATTGTTCCCTTTACAAGGATGTAATGACCGTCTTTATCTCTCTGAATCCTTCTTGGCTTGAAGTTCACTTTGTCTGCAAAAAGAATAGCTACCCCTGCTTTTTTCTGGGTTCCTGTGGCATGGAGTATTGTTTTCCATCCTTTGACTTTCAGTCTATGAATTTCTTTCTGAATTAAATGTGTTTCTTGTATACAGCATATTGTTGGATCTTGCTTCTTGATCCATTTCGCCAGTCTGTGCCTTTTGATTGGTGAATTGAGACCGTTAACATTGATGGTTAAAACTGATATGTATTGACTTGTCATGATATTTTCCTGTTGTTGGTTCCCACTCTTTGTTTTTCCGCTTTCCGGCTATTTAATTATTTGCCCTGCCTGGTGGATTCCTTCTGTTGGGGTTCCTATCTCTTTCTAGAATGTCCTTCAGAACGTTTTGGAGTGCTGGTTTGGTGGTCATAAATTTTCTCAGATGTTCTTTGTCATGAAAGTATTTTATTTCTCCATCAATTTTGAAAGATAGTTTTGTAGGGTACATCAATCTGGGCTGAAAATTATTTTCCTTTAGAGCTTGCAATACATCATTCCAAGCTCTTCTTGAATTGAGGGTTTGTGCTGAAAAGTCAGCTGTGATTCTGATGGGTTTTCCTTCATAGGTGATTTGTCTCTTCTCCCTAACAGCTTTTAAGATTCTGCCCTTCTGTTGAATTTCTGGGATCTTGACTATAATATGTCTGGCTGAAGTTTTTTTTTGATCATGTCTAGTTGGTGTTCTAAAAGCTTCACTTATAGGGGTGTCAAATTCCTTTTCTCTTCCAGGAAAGTTCTCCCTGATTATGTCTTTGAACAAGGTTTTAATGTCGTTGATGCTATCTCCTGCTTTTTCATTTATTCCAATTATTCTTAAGTTGTTTATCTTTGAGTCATCTAGCAGCTGCTGAATTGATTTTTCATGGTCCCTTGCTATTTTTAAGAATTTTTCCATTTCATGATCACTAATTGCAAGCCTGTCTTCTATATCTGAGATCCTGTCCTCGCATTGGCTTATTCTGCTACAAATACTTTCAATGGAATTTTTTATCTCTTGGATATCTGCTTGAATCTGCCTTATAGATTCCATTTCTTTCCTATGCTGAGCATTCATGGTTTCTATAGTTTTCTTAAGTTCATCTATTTTTTTGTCTGTATCAGCTATAGTGTCCTTAAGCATGGTCTTCATTGTAGACATTATCTCTGCAGTTATCTGTGAGATTATTTCTGTTTTAATTTTTTCCAGAACCTCATTCAGTTGCTTTGTTGTTACCACTTCAGATAGGCCAGGTGGGTGGCTTTCGGATTGTCCCACCTCGTTGCTCCCTAGGTTTGCCTTTGGTGAATTGGATGTGTGTGGTTGCATCTTGTTTAAGTGTCGTCTCATTTTTTCTTTCTTTAATTCCTGGGGTGATGTTTGCAAATTACCTATAGTAGGTTAATTTATTGCTAGTGTTTAAGATCTTTAGAAGATGACTACTTCTCTGCAGTATCTTCCAAGTGGAGCTTGCTTTTAGGTTTTGAGCTTTCTGCCAGATCCTACCTCTTCAATTCGTTGGGTATGCGAAGTTGCTACCTGTTTGGCCCAGTCCTTGATTCTTTGGTACTGTGCCACTGTATTTTCTGTGTCCCTTAGTCAATCTCAATCATGAAATATCAGGAAGGAAAGATGTTTAGAACAATTATTTCACATTTGGCTATAATGTTAACTAAAGCATCAAACACAGCCTAAAAAATGACAGACTGAGCTAACCAGTTATTTACCACTTTTAGCTGTATAGAGTTGCGGTTATATAACAAAATCTAAAACACACCAGAAAAATTATATGCAGTATACAAGTCCTATGTATGTCAATTTTTCCTTGAGGAGTTTAAATTTAAGATGAGTTAAGGAGGAAATAGAGTATTGGGAGAAGAGGAAGGAATTAGATGTAAGGTTAGAGGACCAAGAGGGATCCCACTAAAATTGGGACACTAGTGCAGAGGACAGGTGGTAAAAAGAGAAGGAAGGGATAAAAGGAAGAACAGATCACAACCACAATCACAAAGAAGTTAGAGGCGCTGTTTACACTCATATAAAAAACCAGAGAGAATAATGAAGGAAAGAGTAAATACACATACAGAAACAAAAACAAAGATAAAAACAATAAAACAGACAGATCAAAAATAAAACCCCACCAAAAAACAAAACAAAACAAAACAAAAACAAAAAAACCCTTCGCCAGAACAAAAAAACAAATCAGTGAGAAAAAAAATAAAAATAAAAATAAAAAATAAAAATAAAAATAAAAAATATAAAAAGAATCAGTTCCAGGTGTTGAGTCTGTTGTAGGCAGGTACCTTGTGACAAAGTCCTGTTCTGTGCAGGTCCGTCCCAGTAAGCCAGGAGCGCCCTCTGGTGGGTGGTGAGCAGAGGCGCGTACTTTCAGGCAGAGACCAGTCTAGCTCGCCTCCGCTCTCGCCGCCCTTTCACGATCCCTGGGCCTGAGAGGCTCAGCGTGCTGTCCGGAGCGCGGGTTCCCTGCACTGGTTCCCGCCGCTCTGGTTTTTCGCCACGCCCCCCACAATGGCGCCGCACTGGCCCTTTTTTCGTATGTGGGATCCGGGAGTCGAACTCAGGCCCTCGCACTTGCCAATCAGGTGCTTACGCTGCTGAGCCATCTCACCGGCCCATCCTCACGGTGTCTTGTCTCTTTTATGCCATCCACATCTTGTGAGAGCTCACAAGAAGTTCTACATACCGGGTCCTGAGAGTTATCTGGCACCTGGGATCTTGTAATTGACAGGTCCTGCTTATTTCCCCAGCCAGCTTTGCCATGCCCTGCCTCCTGCATCAATCTCTCTTGTCACCAGTGTGCCCCAGGGTATCTACTATAGATCCTTTTAGAACTGTTGTGGACAGCAATTGAGATGTTTATCTAAGCTCTTTGGAAACAACTGCTCTACAAATAGGTGTGCAATAGTCCCTATTTGCCTTTCATGATCCATGAGGGAAGGGGTTTTGTCTGTCCCATTCATTCCAGGCCTAGAACAATGTCTTGCACATAGCAGATATTTGATAAATGTATGTTGAATGAATTAATCACCTATTTCTTGCTGCCTCCAATTGTAAATTCCAATAATTTTGAAACACTCCAAGTTTCCTGCATATGTTGTAACCATTGGGGACTCAGGTTAGGCATTATCTCCTGTGAGAGGCTTTCATGAACTCGCTGGCCCAGCTCCGCCCACCCTTGTTTCCATCAAACCCTTGGTATCACTATAACAGCATTTGCCACATGACATTGAAATCACTTGTTTTTTGTCTCTCAGTCACCTAACAGTTCTAGGACCTCAGGAGCAATGACTATGAATATTTCTACCCCAGAGGCTTAGCACAGTGCCTGGCACAGAAAAGGTCCTCAGTAAATATTTAATTGCCTCCCTGTTGCTTATAGCACAGCAGCCTGCTCTTTCAATCTTACTACTTTCTACGATCTACATACCTAGTACACGTTCATTTTCTCTTTTGTCCTTCACTAGGTCTATAATGTCCCCACTTCTATGATGGTGTATAATGGCTAAGAGCATGGGCAGGGTTGGGTTCAAATCCTATCTGAAGGTAACGCTACTGGGCCAGTCACTTTAACCTTTCTGAGTCACAGTTTCCTCATCTGTAAAACAGGAGTATAAAAGCACCTTTATCATATGGCACTTGTGAGGACTGAGAAAATGCATGAGAATTATTTAGGATAGTCACCTGGTTGAAAGTGAGCACTAAGAGGTTAGGTATTATTATTATTATGCCAATTCAGTCATTCGACGCTGAGTCCTACCTAACAAGTGTCAGGTACTGAGCTGAGGGAAACAAAGATGAAGAAGGCCTTCTCCCTGGCCTCAAGGGGCTCTAGATCCAGTGAAAGACAGGTGGGGAGAAAGTAACCCTGGTATAGTACCATCACGGGGAGATGAAGAAGGTACTGTAAAAGCTAAGAACAGGATGCATCTCCTGCAAGAGAAACGTCAATAAACACTTCCCAGAGGAAGTAATTATTGAGCTAAGTTATGAGTAATGAATAGAAATTTGCCAGGCAGATGAGGAAGAAGACATTCCAGGCAGAAGGCACTCATGTAAATGCTTGAAGGCCTAAGAGAACATGATAGATTTGGAGAACTAGGAGAGTTCCCTAAAGAGACAGCTTAAGATCCATGAAGGAACAAGAAAAAAATGTCCGTAGGCAGATCAGAAAGGATCTTGTAAATTGAGTCAGGGAACGTGTCCTTCAACAGAGTGTCCTTTTGGCCCGAAGATATTCACTTCATTTTTCTGACACTTTTTCCTTTTTGTGGTAGTAGGGATTGAACACTAGGCCTTAACACTGAGGTACATCCCCTGGCCTTTTCATGGTTTTTTTTTTTTTTTTTTTTTTGAGGGGTAGGGCATTGAGACAGGCTGTCATCAAGCTGTCATCAAGCTGCCCAGGCATGGCTCAAACTTGTGATTCTCCTGCCTCAACTCCCCAATAACTGGGATTACAGGCATGTACCACTGAACTCAGCTCTTCTAATACTTTAAACATACCTTAATACTGACTAAATTATTATTTGATTGTTTACTTGTTTCTTTCATTGAACTCTGAGCCCTTCAAGGGCTCAAACCCTGTGCCATGTTCTTCACACTTCCTGTGCCTAGTTTTCAGGTAGAACACACCAAATGCAGAAAGGTAGAAGGAAGGGACTTCTCCAAGGTAACATAGCTACTCAGTAGCAGAGGTAGTATCAAATCCAGGTGTATAGGGTATTTTTGAGTGCTGTTTTACATTCCTCGGACTTGGATAAGAAGTAGGAATAGAAATATTCCATTTAATGCAGTCTTCACTATATTGAATTTTTTCCTTTCATGAACATCTTGTCACTAGTTAGAGACATTCAAATCTCAGTGATACTTCATGAAGAGACTTTAGGCACTAAGGAGTAGGTAATATATAAATTTTGGTAAGTTATAGTGTGCTCTTGGCATTACATGAGCACAATTTGATTTCATCTACAGTGGTACCTTGGTACTCATTGTTAATGAGTTACAGAAGGCTCCACAAGTACCACAAAGGATGAGCAGCAAACAAATTGTTTTGGCTGGAATGGGTAGTGTGTCACAAGGCCATTGACATTAACAAATTTTAGCTTGCACATCAAATGACAAGTTCTGGGACAAAATTTTTGCCTTGAAATGTGACAGGTACCAAATTCGACAAATTTCAAAGCAGTCAAGTACCAAGGTATGACAGTAGTGCTATTGTTAGCATTAGAAGTACAAATATCATTGTACTATTACCCACTTAAGACAAAACAGCAATGGACCCTCTAAGGTAGGCCAAAGAAAGTCTAAACTGCCAGTCCAAGATAACAAATCTGCAGTAAGATCCAATATAATGAATGAATACCCATCACTACTATCAGAGAGTAACATTGGGAAATACTTTCTATAGTCACCCATTGGTTAAATACTTTCTACTTTTCTCCTTTACTCTAGTATCTCTCCATTGCAACTCAGTCTACATCCTATTGCCCAGTTAATCTTCGCTGTGTGATATTGAGCAAGTCGCCTGACTTCTCAAGGCCTTAGTAGTCTTATCTGCAAAGTTACTGGACTGTGATAGGTTAGCATCAAGTCCCTCAAAGGTACCTAGGGTGTCACTGAGAAGGTTGAGGAAAAGATGGGCCATGAGCTGAGTTGGCAGGCTTCCGTGTATTCTTTTTAAACACGTCAGTCATTTTATAAACTATAGGCCTCTCTAAAATTTAGTTTGGAAAAAGTGTTGTGCTACTACAAAAAGTTTAAGTACCATAATACTTTCATAATTGCTAAGGACCCTTCTATTGCCTCTAAACTAGGATTTTGAAAAATTTCTCATACACAAAAGAAATTTAACATGATAAAGTGTTTACGCATAGAAATACAACAAACAACTCATTTCTATTCCTTTTCTATGACTTCTTTTTACAGTAATCTTGGTGCCCTTTCAAAGTAAGATGAAATGCAATGCTTAAAATGACAATTCTAATATGCAATAGAAACTCTGAAAGTAATTAGCAACTCCCACAAAGATTATTTTGAAAGTCATAGAAAATGGTTTATGAAGTTCAGAACCAAATTCAAATTCTGCATATTTTCCCACTTAGATAACAGTAAAAACATGTCTTAATCCAAACAAATGCAAATAAATTATTGCTAGTGTCACAATTACTGTTTTCAAGTCTCCTCCACAAATACTGTCTTTCCATTCATGGCCAAAGCTAACCCTTACAGTTCAGTTTACTAGAATGACTACAGGTACTGTACCAGAAAACCAAACAGGTAATTCCCCAGAGCCCCACTTCCTCCTTACATTGTAAAGCAGGGGTTGCTCAGGGAGGTTTATTAGAATCACCTGGGAAGCCTTTTCAACCTCCACATAGGCCCCAGTGTCCTCTCCCTCTTGCAAAGCACTGTTCCAGCTTAGAGCTTTGGTCTGTCCTACATGAAATGTTTTCTAAATCCTACCCCACTGAAGGTTAAGGGAGTAGAAACAATTGAACACAGAAGACATCAACTTTGTCACAAACTTGTTGAGCAAGTCACTTAACCTTTCTTCTGATATTTGAGGTTCCTTCTTCCCGCTTTGAAATTCTATGACTGCATGTCATGTCTGAGAAGCCTTTTGAACTCCTACCATAGAATGACTTGTCATTTCTTGGATTTCCAACAGCCTGTGCAACACTGTCCTGTATTGCCCTCTACTTGCTTTTATATAAAAATGTTCTTCCTTCCCAACCATATTTAGTTTAAAATACAGTTTAAAATTTATTTTGGGGGGCAGGTAGTGCACCTTTTACCTAAATCTCCTAGGTCAACTCAGGGAGTGTCTGAAGGTAATCAGTTAAGTATTTATATTAATTTGCTGAAAGCAGTGATGTCCTTTCTTTCAAAGTCCTGGAATTGTATTTTATATCAGTACTGTCTAGTAGAAATATGTGAGCCACAAATGTAACTTTAAATTTTCTACTAGTTCGTTTTTAAAAACTGGAGAAACAAATGAAACTAATTTTAAGAATATTTAACTCAACATATTAAAATATTATCATTTCAACACGTAATGTCAAAAGCATTGAGATAGGGCCGGTGAGATAGCTCAGCGGCATAAGCGCCTGCCTGGCAAGCGCAAGGTCCTGAGTTCGACTCCCGGTACCCACATACGAAAAAAGGGCCGGTGATATCGCTCAGCGGCACGGGCGCCTGTGGGCGCGCGAGGTCCTGAGGTCGACCCCCCCGGTACCCACAAAAAAAAAAGCATTGAGATAGTTTACATTTTTGTTGTTGTTGTTATGTCTTCGAAATCTGATGTATAGTTTATACGTACATCACATCGCAATGCCACATTCAAATGCTTGGTAGCCATCTATTAAACAGCCCAGTTCTGCATGATTGGGCCGCTTTCCAAATGGATTACTGTACTTATTTTTCTATTCATAAATACTTAGTCTAGCCAGAGAGGTGCAAGAATGAATCAGATTCTTTCTGGTGATACATTTGTAAGTCGGTAGCTATTATCCAGTGTGGTGGGTGCTGTGATAGGGATGCACAGAAGAAACACTGACTGGGCAGTGGAGGGGTGCGGGGGGGGGGGGCGGGCAAAGAAGGTTGCACAGAGGAAGTAACTTTTCACCTGGAAACTAGGTGGCCTGAAAGAGACCGGTGGTGGGGAGATAGAAGTCACAGGTTACCCCTTTATCAGGGCTAAGGAAAGGCTCCACAGGGTGCCAGCCCAGAGGGAGTAGGGGAGTATGTGGAGAGGGAGAGGTGACTTGAAGGGGAACAGGGTAGAAGAGGACGGTTTGGGCAGAACCCGGAGCTCTATCTGGTGGGTGACGGAAACCGGAAGGGGGCGCCACTTGCACTTCGCACTGGTGCGACCAGGCCTTCGAACTATGAGAGCGGCGCGGCAGCTAGAGCGCCTGGCTGCCGGGACTCAATTTGAGGAGCGAGTCGCGAGGTAACACGCACTCTTGACTGTTTCTAAAGCGCGCCCCTGCCCGCACTCGCCCTCACACGCTTGCTCGTGCTCTGAATTCAGCCTCGCCACCCATGAGTCTTGAGACCCCATGAAACTAACAGCCCAGTGTCGGCCACGAGAAGCAGATCATAAAATAGCGCCTGGGGTTTTGTCTGTGTGTTTGTTTTTAGCAGATGCCTATGGCTTATAACAGGTTTCTTGGTAAAATGAGTCTATGGAAACGGTGCCAGGGCCGGCGGACCGCTGCTCCCAGGAGTCCATCAACGCTTTGGTAACAATTAAGGGACTGGCTAATGCAGCGCCACTTCCGGTGTCCGCGGGATTCACTTTAGTGAGGTTGCCTTTGACCCCGGATGTCAATTCTTCCCGTTCCTCCCTCTCCAAGATGGCAGCGTCTGAAGACGAGTTACAGCTGCCTGGACTTCCGGAGATGTTCGAAACCAGTAAACAGCTTCTGGAGGAAGTAGAAGTAACGAATGAACCCACCGGCTCCAGGACAATCCAGGAAAAAGTGTTCAAGGGACTGGACCTACTTGAGAAGGCTGCTGAAATATTATCGCAGCTCGATTTGTTCAGGTATGGGGGAAAGGGTAATAACGGCAGAGAGCAAAGGTAATACTGGTTGTCAAGGATGGAGCCATTGTGCTTGGGTGAAGAGACCTTTAAGACCCTTTTGTACCTACTGCACGCTGCGATCTTGTGTACATTGTTTACATTGTCCACGTCTCATCTGAGATGGCTGATGTCCCACGACTCTGCTCCCTTGTGTCGGCTGACTGCATAGGCATTGGGTGTGAACACAGCCACTTAGATTGAAACTGGCTGCCGTTGCCTTTGTTTTACTCCCTTCCAGCCCTCCTCTTTCCGAGGAAGCAAGGGCCACAATTTGAATGCTGATCCAGGCTTCACAGCCTCCTTTTTGCTCTTTCCAGCCGAAATGAAGATTTAGAAGAAATTGCTTCCATCGACCTGAAGTACCTGATGGTGCCAGCGTTTCAAGGAGCCCTCACCATGAAACAAGTCAACCCCAGCAAGCGTCTAGATCATTTACAGCGGGCTCGAGAACATTTTATAAACTACTTAACTCAGTGCCATTATTATCATGTGGCAGAGTTTCAGCTGCCCAAAACCAAGAACAACTCAGCTGAAAATAACACTGCTAGTTCCTCCGTGGCCTATGCTAACCTCGTTGCTGTGGCATCTCAAAGAAAGGCTAAAATAGAGAGGTGGGTCAATAGCTATGATTTGAGGGGTGCCCAGTGGCAGTGCAGTTGGGGGATGCATGTGTTTTTGTGTGCGTGTAAGACAGAATGGTTTATGTCTTGGTTCTTATTGAGCATAAGCTCTTGGGAGAGCAAACTTTCCTGAGTTTTTCAAAAAGCCTCTGCCTTTGTTGAGGTGATTATATCTAACCATTAGACCTCTACCAGCTTATGGTTGCGAATGGCAACAATGTAGTTTAGCCAGGTGTCTTGCAACCTTTTTCACATCACAGCGTAATAATATACATATGTGGTAAATATCTCTGAAGGGCATACATCTCAGAGGTTGTCCATTTGTGTTCTGTTTATTAAGTAGCTCTGTTCTAACAAGAATACTGAATCAGATGTGTAACATCTTAAACTGATCATGGTCGTGGCACCACTTTTTCATGTGACCTTGAAAAAGTTGCTTATGCTCTTATTTTTAAAAATCTTCAGTAGATGCTCAGTGGTCTTGGAACTATGCTAACCACTGAGGATACAAACTGTATGGGCACTCATATGAGTATGAGTGGTCCTTGCCGGGAAGTTCATACTCTGGTGAGGAAAATGCATATAGAAACAGAATATCAGTATAAATTGATGGGATAGAGAGATGCACAAGGTACTGTGAGGGCACATACCCAAAGGTGGAGGGGAAAGATGGCTCCCTGGAAAAGGTAATTCCTTTCATGAGTTAAATAGTATTGTCCAGAGGAAAAGGAAAGGAAGGCATTAGCCAGCAGAAGTAATGGCATTCGTGAAACCACTGGGACATTAACCACCTACCAGTCCAATTATTTAAATACAGGATGACCACAAATTGTGTATTTTTCTTTAATTTTTATAACAGGCAATATAAAAACGACAATTTTATTATATTTATTCAATACAAGAGTCAACTGGTTGAAAACAAACCTGCCTGCAATGCTCAGGATACTCAGTGTGTAAACAAATGCGCTGCCTGAGTGACCCTGTGATAAACAGTTAAGTGGTTAAGGAAACTGCTGGAGTGGGGCTATGTGGGAGGGGAGCAGCACTCAGTGAAGTGATGCTGGAACACAAAGGATGTGAAAGAGAGGAGGAAGGAATGATGCCAAAGAATGTAGGGTCAAGACCAAGGTGGCTTGGAATGTGAGAAAGGCTTGTTGCTAAGAGCTTGGGAAGGTGTTTGAATCCCAGCTCCATCATTTAATTACTCTATGGTTTAGGGCAAGTTACTTATCTTCCCCAGTTATAAAATTGAGGTAATAATAGCTCCTTCCTCAGTATCTTATGAGGACCAGAAGAGAAATACATATAAAGCATTTAGCGCAGTATCTGATAGAATAGCCACTCGAAGTCAGCTATGATTATATATATTTGTGGCCAAGAGTATGGGTTACAGAGTCAGAAACCTGGGTTTGAGTCCCAGCTTATTTATAAGCCATTGGATTTTGGATAAGTTATTTAGCCTATCTGAGCCTCAGGTTTCTTCCAATGTGAAATCTAAGTAATAATGGTACATATTTCATAGGGTTAAGTATAAATGAGATAAGCACATAAAACTGTGTAGTATCTAATACATAATATTTTATAAATGTTAACTTGTTTTTAGGTTGGTCACACTTTTTAGGTTGGTTGGGCTTACTTGGGTTGGTAACTGGGATCCACCGAAAAATTTTGTTACTTTTGTAAAAGTAACATGATCATACTTGCATTTTAACTATCACACTAGACCCAGTTAGGCCACAGGTGATGACAGTTAATGGCAGAGGGAGAGAGGGAATATATTTATTTAGGGTTGAATCTGCAGAAAACCTGATGAACTAATTGATTGTGGGAGGTGAAATAGAAGGAAACAGCAAGGAAGATGTCCGTGTATCTGATTTAGGTGGATGGCTGTGGAGTTCACTGAGATGGAGAACAGATCAGGGGATGGGGAGAATATACACTGTGTTAGCACATGTTGAGTTGAAGATACCTGGAAGACCTCCAAGTGAGGTATCTGATAGCATGAAGCTTAGAGGTGAAGTTTGGTTAGAGAGCTAAAAATTGGTTGATTATTCAAATATTTATTGAGATCTTCTTGTGTGCTGGGAACTGTTCTAGATATTAGAGAACCAGACAAAATTAATGCCATCAAGGAGCTTTTATTCTAGTGGAGACAGATAATAAGCTACTAAATAGTAAGGTAAATTCAGGGAGGTAAGGGCTGTGAAGAATAATAAAGTATGGTTACGGGATAGTGATTGACAGTGAATGATTTGGGGGGAATATAGGATAGACTGATACAAAGTAGAATTCAGTATCCTATCCTCTGTAAGAAATTGAGAGCAGCCCATTGGCATGTAAATAGTGAACTTTGTATCCAAATAGTTATTCAAAATGTGACTATAAATACCACAGAGATACAGTGTTGTGGAGAAAGATAAGGGAGTGGTCACATCTGATTGGAGGAATGAGAAGATTTCAGAATGTAACTACATAAGCTGAGTCTTAAAGATGGTTAAAAATAGAAATTACAGATTTTCCTGAATGTAAAAAGTATGCAAAACAAGAATATTTTAAAAATCAAGAATAAGCATTAATCCTAGCACTCATAGATGTTATTGTTACCTTTCTGGTGTATTTTCTTTCAAATATATAGTTATTTTAGCTAATAAATTTGGAATAATTCTGTAAATATAGCCTTTTTATCCTGTTTTTTAACCTAATATTGTATTTCCTCATGTCTTTTGAAACCATAATATTTAATGTTTATGTAATATTCCATTCTATAGTTGTACCATAATTATTTAAACTAATCTGTTGTCAAATACTTAGACTATCTTTTTGCTATCCTGATTAATACTATGAACAAACTTCTTTTGGTATGGGGATTGAAACCCAGGACCTTAACTAGTTCTGTCACTGTTCCGTTGGGATAGATTTCTAGAAGGATCAGTGACTGATGAAAGGGTTTGACTGTCTTAAGGCTCTTGATACATGGTGAACAACGTTGCTTTCTACACTAACAAAGTTTCACAGCATGTGGCAACCACATTAGCCCTGGATGTTTATTTAGAAAGTTAGAAAATACATTTAGGCAAACAGAAAAATGTATCTTATGTTTCTTTGGCCTGCAAGCTTGATCATTGAACATTTTTTAAAGTATCTGACAGATATTAACAGTATCTTTATGCTGTTGGTTCCCATATTCATATCACTAACCCAGACCCCTTGTAACCATCAGATCCGTACTTGCGATAGCCTTGGGTTGTTTCACAGACATCTCAGACTTAACGTGCCATACGGTTAAACCCTTGACTTTTTTTTTTTTCTGGTGCTGGGAATTGAGCCCAGGGCCTCACACACACTAGGCGAGTACTCTGCCACTGAGCTAAGCCCCCAGCCCAAACCCTTGACTTTTTGAACCCAAGTGTGCCCCCATGAGAGGTCTTTACCATCTCAGTAAGTTCACCACAGTTTGCCCAGATTTGTAAGCAAGAAACCTAAGTGTTAGGTTCAGCTCCCCTTTTTCCAGATTTCTTCATCCAGTCTATTAGTTCTGTCTACACAAGATATCTTCTGTCCTTCTATCACTCTGCGACTACACTAGCATATCTCTTCTAGGCCATCAGAATCTCTTGAGATAGCCAAACCACTGACTGCAGTGCCCTCCGTGATCTGGTGCCTGTCTTTCCAATCTCACTGAGTGTCGTTCTCCCCTTATTCATTAGATCTAGCCACAGTGGTTGCCTTTCAGTTCTTTAGACAGACGTATCTATTTCCTTCTATAGAATCTTTGTACGTGTTCTTTTTGCATGGAATGCTGTACATATAGCAAATTCATTTTTTAGGTCTCAGTTTAAATATCCCTCTTCGCAGAGGCCTTCCCAGACTAGTCTCCTTACATAGTTAACATCTTTCATTCTTTCTTTTTGCCCCATGTTTGCTTCTTTCATGGCACTTATCTCATGTGCAGTTATTTCATATGTCTGTCTTTCTGGGTTTTGTCTCCCCTACTAGAATATGAACTCCATGAAGGCAGAAGCCATTTCCTTCTTCTTCAGTGTGGTATGCCTAGTGCAGGGCCTGGCCTGTAGGAGGCACTCGAGCATTATTTACTGTTGACCAACAGGAGAAACAACGTGAACAGAAGCCCAAAGGCAGGTAGATTGAGGTATATATAGGGAATGGATAATGGTCTAGTTTGGCAAAAGCTAAGCGTAATATAGGCAGAGATCTGCATTGGGGAGGTCATGTGTATAGAATATTGAGAGGGAAAAGAGGCAGAAAGATAAGTTAACTGTACTCCCAACTAGGAGGAAGTGATAAAAATTGAACTTAGAGCTATTGGAGACTACATTTGCAAGAAGCGTTTAGAAAACATTATTGGGAGCTGCAGGTGTAGCTCAGTGGTAGAGTGTTTACCTAGCGTGCACAAGGCCCGGGTTTGATCTCTAGCACCACAAAAAACAAACAAACAAACAAAACCGAAACTATTCAGATCCTTATTTACTTTCTATAAGTCCCCCCACTCATGACTTTAGATACAGCAGCCATTGTAAATGAAACACCTAAATGGTATGTCTTCTCTCAAACCTGTTTCTTCACATATGTTCTCTAATTCCCATGTTTGAAGAGTGAATGTGAGTTGGTTGATTAACACCATCTCCATTCTTTTGACAGAAATGAAGTAGAAGCTGGGTAAGTAATGAGTCTAGTTTGAGATTTATAGAATTTCAGTCCTAAAGTGACAACTGGATAGCCACTTCCATAGACAGGTAGAAATATACAACTAAAACTTAATAGACTCTTTTACGATTGATGCAAAAAAAAAAATTTAGGAGCCCCCTGCTTTGGTGAATATGGATGAATTTGCCAAGGTAAACCATGTAAAAGAAAAAAAGCTAAGGACTAAACCTTGACTAAGCTAAAGGAGAAAGAAAAAGGAAAAAGCAGAGGTAAGAGACTCACCAAAGTACAAATAGAAGGATTTACAGAAGCAAGGGGGAAAGAGCAGGTATTGAGTCCTCTGAAGCCTCTCCCTACCTGTCTTCCCTCCATAACGGTAGCACTGAGTTCATGTTAATTCACAGTGTAACTGTCAGTCTCTAGATTTGGAACTCCTCAAGGTCAGAGAACCTTAATTGTATCTCAGTATCCTAATTGTATCCCTTGGTGCCCAACCCAGTAATTGAATCATGGTAAGAACTTGGATGCGTTTTGGGAGGGACAGATAAAGTGGTAATGTGAAAGATGGAAGCAGTATGGATATAGCAGAAAAAGATCCTTTGGAATCATAGGCATGAGATGACCAATTTCTGTCACTAGATGGGGCATCACCTAGCCCTCCTAGCCTCAATTTCCTTATGCCAATTTTTGTATTGCTGCTTACAAAGAATTATCATGCGCATTTTTCCATTTGATTCTCTTAAACCTATGAAGTAAACCCTCATTTTAAAGATACAGAAATGGACTTTGAGAATTGACTTGAGTGAAACTATAGCTAGTGGGATTTAAACTCAGGTCTTCAATTTCCCAGTTCTCATACTGTACCGTCTAAAACATAGAAAAAGAAGAGTCCTCATTTGAAAAGGTTAAAAACAACAACAACAGGGTTTGAGCAAAGGTATTTCTAAGATGAAAAGGCACCAGTTGAGAGAAAAGTTGTGACTGCTAATGACTGGGAGGTGAGAATGCGGCCTGGAAGCATGTGAGTGGGGGACTAGATCGACAGGAAAAGTGGAGTAACAAAGACAGCTTCTTTAAAGGACAAGAGTGAAGAAGGAAGGGTGAGCAGGGCTCTGTGGCACACGCTTGCAATCTTAGCTGCTTGAGAGGCTGTGGCAGTATGGAGTCTCCATAAAAGATGAACAAAAAGCCAAAATTTGATCATAGGGGTTTGTAGTTAACCCATTTGACACAAATTTATAATTCCTTACCTCTCTTCATCACCTTGGAAATGGAACAAGGCAATGGTGAAAGTTGCCCAGGAGTCAGAAGGATCACAGGGATAGGAGATTGTAAGTTTCTACATAATGTCCCTACCATGGGAATCTAGGACAGTGACAAAAGTCCTAGGACAGTGATTGTCGGCCCATACCTCGGAGGCCTAAGATTCCTCCTCAGGTAGTGTTGGTAACTTTCCTCTGATTTCACCAAGGCAAAGTTTATCTTACTAGCTTTCAATATGAGCTCTCATTTGAAGAAAGGCTTCTTCTGCCAAGATTAAAAGGTTTTTAGAAACATACCTAAAAGAACAGGTACTGAGGAGCCAGGAGACTAAAAGATAAAGAGTGAAGTCATAGAGCAAGGAAGTAGAAAAGAAGGAAGGAGCCAGAGTGTGTGAACCATACACAATGGAGGGTGGAAAAGAAGCAAAAGAACCTTACTCAGAGGACCACTAGATAATCCAGAATCTATCCTGGGTTGTTTACATTCCTGTTGTTTGACCTGTGATGTAGGTCCTCCAGGAAAGGGTAGGGGGTAGCAGTAGAACTGATTAACATCCAGAGGTAATATCCCTAATAGCATTCATGAGCTAGGAATTGACCTTTGTAGTGTTTCGCTCAGGAGGCTCCCGTGATGATGGTTTAAACAGTTGTTTGTAACAGAAAATGCCCACTTTTTGAGTAAAAGGAGCAGAGGAGCATGAAAAACTTTTTTTTAATAATAAAATATTTCTAGAGCACTGGTTCTTGACTTTTCATGAATTCATGGACTCCTGATAATTTCATAAGAACCTGTCTCCAGAAAAAGAGAAAGAAAATATACATGTAAAGCCTAATAAAATTTCAGGAAATTCAACAACACCCCCCCCCAATTCATTCCATGGACTTTCAGGCTAAGGTTCTGGAGGTCTGGAGTGGGGTTTCAGGCAAACAGTTTCAAGATACTTCTCTTGAAAATCTTGGCATTTTTTTTCCTTGACTCATCTCTGCCTCAAGCCCCTCACATCCAGTAAGTAAACGTGACCTGTTTTATATTTTAAATAAACCTACATTTCACTGCTTCCAACACTACCTTGCTATTTCAAGTCACTGTCTCACCTCATTTGTGGCATTATCCTCTAATTGCTTTCCCCGGCTTGTGGGCTCTTTGTCTCCCAGCCCCCTCGCCACACAACACAGTGGCTTTTTTTTTTTTTTTTTTTGTGGGGTACCGGGGGTCGACGCTCAGGACCTTGCGCGCCAGCAGGCGCCCATGCCGCTGAGCGATATCACCGCCCCTTTTTCGTATGTGGGATCCGGGAGGTCCAGCTCGGGCCCCTCGTGCTTGCCAGGCAGGCGCTTATGCCGCTGAGCCATCTCACTGCCCCCAGGGTGGCATTTTTTAAAAAGAAAATTCTTAATGTTGTTTCTGTGCATATCATATATTCTATTCAGAAACCTCTAGTGGCTTTTGCATGTCACTCAGAATACCTCATGGTATTTGGTATTTGGGTATCATAGCCTACAAAGTTCTACATGTTTTGGTCCTGGCTACCTTTCTGACCTCATTTCCTATTAGTCCTCACTGCCATTCCACCCACACTGGCCTTATTTCCCAAAGGAAATAAGGCCCCTCCCCAGGGCCTTCGTATTTTTCTCTCTTAGAACAATCTTCCACATATTGGTATGGCTTGCTTCCTTGTTTCCTTGAAGCCTTTACTCAGGTGCTACTTCTTGAGAGAGGTCTTTCCTGACCACCTTGTATATAATAGCATTCCTGTTTTTGCACTATCTCTCTGTCTACTTGACCATGGCTTTTTACTGCTTCATAGTACTTATCACCACCTGACTCATCTGTTTCTTTTATCGTCTCCTGCTAGAATGAAAGCTTCATGAAAGCAGGGATGTTCTTTTATAAACTGTTGTTTTCCAGCACTAACAGTACTTGTCACACAATAGGTACTCTGGAGGTATTGATAGATGAATGAATAGACGATGATAGAGCGCATCCTGAAAAAGTCAGCCAAGGTAAGGTTATGAGTCTTTAAATTAGATAAGGATGAGTCAGAAGAACTGGGAATGTTGCCCAGAAGAAGAAAAGAAATGAACATTTTTTAGGCTGTTTCACGAGGGAATTCCTGTATCAATGGCAGAGTAAAATGGGCCCTAAGATTCCATAATTCTTTGAAGGTACAACTCAAATAGAACACTTATGGGGAAGCACTGAGTGATACAAAACACTCAGCCGAATAAAAGGTTGATAGAATCAAATGGCTAAGATATTCTCATCCTTGGATTGCAGGACTTGTTGAGATCAGGTCACATCTATATTTTTCTGACTTCAGAACGTGATATCTTAGTCGTTTCCTGGTCCCTTCCTTGACTTTGTAGTCTGGTAAACTGTCTTGTAACAAACTCTGGGTTATAAAATAAGTATTCCTGCCAATGTGGAAATCTACATGCTGAGACATTTGGAAAGGTGAAATATTACTGTGACTTTCTTTTGAAATAATTCTTTTTTATTTTTAAGTTCATGGGTAATGCTTTTCTGTGAAACAGATACAAGCAGAAGAAAGAGGTAGAACATAGGTTGGTCTGCACTGAAATCTGCTGTGGAAAAGTGGTCAAGGCAGATGATGAGCAAGTGCGTGGGATATTACCTCCTTCACCATCGGAGGTGGATATGGAATCAGCTTGGAAGAGATTGAGAGCATTGACCAGGAAATAAAGATCCTGAGAGAAAAGACTTTTCAAGAGAGGTAAGCTGGTCACTGCCCATGTAAGAAAAGCTGCTGTCAGAGATTTGAATATTCTTTGGGAAAATAATCAAATTAAAATCTTTGTAAGTTTTCATAAAATCATTGTTCATGTTAGCATGAGTAGAGAAAAGCTGATGGTTTACTAAAGTTTCTTTTTCTTTAGGTTATAGTAGTATTTCCAGTGCTTTTTTTTTTTTTTTTTTTTTTTTGTGGGTACCGGGGGATCGACCTCAGGACCTCGCACACCAGCAGGCGCCCGTGCCGCTGAGCGATATCACCGGCCCTTTTTTCGTATGTGGGTTCTGGGAGTCGAACTCAGGCCCTTGCACTTGCCAGGCAGGCGCATACGGCTGAGCCATCTCGCTGGCCCTCCAGTGCTTTCTAATCTGTAACACACTTGTAGTTATTTTTAATTTTGTGACATAGCATGGGGGACAGACTTTCCTAAAATAAAAAGTGGTTTTGGCTATGGGAAGTTGTCGTTGGAGGAAGGCATAGGAGAGAGAAAGGCCTTGAAAATGTGCTTAACTGTAATAGAAAGGGATGGGAATGGGTAACGAAAACAAAACTGGAGAAGAGAGAAGAAAGACCAGGGAATGTTTTTAGGTTGGGGGAGGAATTAGAACTCAACCTTATACAATCATGCACTCATACCTTTAAATCTCCCAGGTAAGAGGCCAGTACTGGTGCAGTGACATCTCCATGCACAGAATGCCCAGAATGCTGGTAAAGAAAACCTGGGGTAACACAGCTTTGGCTGTCTTTGAAAATAACCCTCTTTTGGAGCTGCTGCTTCAAAAAAACAGGCTCTGCTTCTATTTGCTCTTTGGTATAGGATACAATGTGAATTGAGTTGAATTTATCAGCATGTCACAGGCATTTATTTAAGTCAGAGAAGCCTCTTCCAAATTTAATTTGTGCTAACTAGCCCCTAGAGCTCTTGCCTTAAGATGACATCAACCTAATTCTTTGAGTTAAAGGATAAAAGAATGAACAATTAGTATTCTAAGGCCATGTAAGGCTCCTTATCTAGATGAGTGGTTTTCAGATATTTTGAGGCTGGGCTTTTCTGAGTCCTACCTGTCCCCCATTTTTTTTAAAAAATGCTCTTTCTTGTGGTATTAGATTTGTCTCTGGAAATGTTGGAGTTGGAACCAAGTGAGTACCTTTTCTCTAGCCATGCTTTGTTGGCCCCTAGTATGCCAAGGTTCCATGAAATCTTTTTGTATACCTTCATACAAAAACTGCTAACCTATCCTTCCCCTTTTGTTTAGGAGCATCCATTTTTAAAACACCTAAGAGTTCTTGACAATTAACAGCATAATTATATTGGAAGGGGTTGTAGAAAGGTCTTAATAATTCATCTTTTCCATTGAAAGCCAGGCTGAGGAAAAGGGCATCAAATTCAGCTCAAGGCATTTAGATGGATCATAGAAGGGGACTTTAGAATCTCCCTTTTTGGAGGGGTATTTTAAAGCCAAGTAAATTTTTCCTTGTGGTAAAAAAGATCCCTGGGAGAATTTTTCCCTTCTTTCTTTGTGGCAAGGTATTCAAGCTCCCTCAGGAGAATTGTATCTTAAAGAGTAATATGTAGAAAGCAGGTGAATCTTGAGCTTTTGCATCACTAGAATATTTTTTTCCCCTTAAATCAAGAACAGAGATTTATTACAATCTCTAGAGGCTGGGAAGTCCAAGGTCAAGGGGGCCACATCTGATACAAACCTTCTTTTGCAGCATCTCATGGTAGAAGGAAAGAAGGCAGGAGAGCACACATGTGTGCATACGTGCACACATGGGGGGGGACCCAACTCGTCCTTTCATCAGGAACCCACTCTCATGATAACCCATTTAGCACCAGAATACTTTAGAGCAAGAGTGTGCATCGTAGTATGGAGAAAATGGCAAATGCACCTCTGAAATTAATTTTTTTCTCAGGCATCAACTTCTCACTCATCTCTTCAGGACAGACCTCCAGTGAAATCCTTCATACTCACTCGGGACACGGCCCAAGCCAAGTAGGTAGTACTAGAAAGTGGTTTGCCTTTGCACCTCCTGTTTTTGTGGTTTTATGGCAATGCATGAGTAATACGCGGACTGGGCATCATGGAAAAGTTATGGCTTCACCTGTGGAGGCTGTTCTGCCATCAAAATGATATTAACTGTCCCAGCTGGGCATGGTGGCGCATGCGTGTAATGCCAGCACTTAAGAGTCTGAAGCAGAAGGATTGCCATGAGTTCGAGGCCAGCCTGGGCTACATAGTCAAGGCCAGCTTGAACTACATAGCAAGACCTTGTCTCAAAACAACAAAAACAAACAAAAAAACAAAGTGGTATTTAACTGTCCTGATACTTTATCTAAGTCTGTCTTTCTCAGACATTTGCATAAGGAATCTAATAAAACAGGAAGATAAAAATCTAATGGTATACTTAAAAACTTCTTCCATTATTGCCATTCTTGATGCCTTTAGCTGCAGTTCTCAAAAGGACATTCTTGCTTATCTATTATTTAATTTTGAGTTATTGATGGTAGTCCTTAAGGTGGGAAGAGATTCTCCTCTACACCTTTCAGAGCAATTAACTACAAATTCCATTTCACAATGTCATCATTGCTGTGTGGGTCATTAGTTTCTGGGATTGCTTACTGGGAGATGATCTGGCTATTTATCTTCTCAGGAAAGGTCTTGACTTTAATGACCCTTTCTGGGTGCCTCTTTTTATACCTTCATAGGCAGGAAACAAGGCTGAAACAGACACAGGCCTTGTCATTTAAAGTGAAGAGACTTTTTAATGCTGCTATTTTTGTTCGGTTTTCTGATGGCAGTGTGATTTTTACAGAGTATTTGGAGTTGGTTATCCAAGTCTGCCATCTATGACAGTGAGTGACTGGTATGAACAGCAACTGAAATGTGGAGCATTACCAGACCCGGGAATATCCAAGGCAACATCAGGTATGAAGGGGTGGGAGGAAAATACTTGTGCTGTTGGTGCCTTACTCCTCTCCCTCAAAATTAAACTCGGATTAAGTATTGTCACCCTTTAGGAACAGAAGTAGTCTGAGCAAAGATTCTGAGTAATTGAAAGATTTTAGGCCAAAAAAGAAGAAAGAAAAGAAAGAAACAAAAGAAAAGAAAAGAAAAAAGATTCACCAGGTACGCTGGCACATGTCTGAAATACCAGCTACTTGTGAGGCTAAGACAGAAGGATTCCCAGTTCTAGGCCAACCTGGACAACTTGGCAAGGCCCTGTCTCAAAATAAAATTTAAAAAGGGCTGGGGATGTAACTCACTGGTAAAGTGCCCCTGCGTTTGATCCCCAGTGCTACAAGAAAAAAAAAAAATCTTCTTGTTTTTGTTTTTTAGCAGCATAGGTTTGGAATCTCTCCAAATATCATGACATGAAAACAACAGCCAGATAGCAAAACCAAAATCCATGGACAGTAGTTCCATTTCTGGTAATGGTGGAGCAAATAGTACCAGACCAACCCCTCATACATATAACAATTACAAACTGAACAAAATATATTAACAAAAAAAAAAAAAAAAAACAAAAAAAACCGGGCGGTGAGATGGCTCAGCAGCATAAGCACCTACCTGTCAAGCGCGAGGTCCTGAGTTCAACTCCTGGTACCCACATGCGAAAAAAGGGCCGGTGATATTGCTCAACGGCACAGGTGCCTGCTGGCACGCAAGGTCCTGAAGTCGACCCCCGGTACCCACAAAAAAGAAAAACAACTACCTAAAGACACTGGTGGTGACTAAATGCAGGATAAAGTGGAAGGAAGTCAGCACTAGGAGAGAATGGTACTTGAAATTGCTTGAGAACAGGGACTTTGACTTCTTATATTCTTAGTGTGATGGGATCATAGTAGGAACTCAGAAGTGGAAGGGTTGGAAGGAAAGGGTGGCCATCAGAAAGGTGAAAGCAATATGGTAGAGCAGAAAAATCATGGACAGAACTGGGGTGACGAGTCCACTTTCTGCCACTTAACAAATGGCACATCATCCAGCCTCCCGAACCTCAGTTTTCTTTTCTCTTCTGACCCTCTTAAAAGCAAACATTCTTATCCCCATTTTAAAGTGAGAACATGGTCTCTGAAAACTGTTTTAGCACATCATAGTTAGTAAGTGATTGGGCTAGGATTTAAATTTAGGCCTTCGAAAGCCCATTTCCAATGCTACTTCCACTTTAGCATAGAAAAGAGAAGAGTAGCCATTTGAAAGAGTTTCCTGTTTTATTATTATTATTATTATTATATTATTATTATTATTTATTATTGCTTTTCACCTGTGGGCAGACTGCAGTTTCTGTGACACAGACTAGCTGAAATGTAGATAGAAACTTGTGGTCTTATTGGTGAGAGAACTGAGTTCAGGGTGACCGTAGCAACTGAAAAGTAAAGGGTGATACCCTAGAGAGGAGAGAACTACAGAGGAAGAGCTCTACTTCTGTATATAGACCCTGTCAAAATTTCTGGCTGACTCCTGAACTCTGTTTACAGAATGGACTCTCCATCACCTTAGCTAAGACTAAAATAACTCAGTGGAGAGCTCAACTATTTCCCCATGCAAGATACACCTTGGCATTTTGGTTCTAAAGAAGTTAATTGCCTTCTAGAATGAAAAATCTGTACTCTAAAGGAGTGAAACAATGCAATGCTCCTCAACTTAAATAGGTTCACATCCTGATGAATCCATCATAAACTGAAAATGTTGTAAGTCGAAAATGCATTTAATCCATCTAACAATCTGTACTCTAAAGGAGTGAAACAATGCAATGCTCCTCAACTTAACATAGGTTCGCATCCTGATGAATCCATCATAAACTGAAAATGTTGTAAGTCGAAAATGCATTTAATCCACCTAACCTACCAGTCATCATAGCTTAGGTACACAGCACTCTGCGGAATACGAATTTTTTACCCTTGTGATCTCACGACTGACTGGTTGCCATGGTTTGCTCCTGCCGCCCAACCTCAGCATAATCATACTACATATTGCTGGCATGGGAAAGGATCAAAATTTAAAACTCAGAATAGTTTCTACTGAATATGTATCACTTGTATCATTGTACAGTCAAAAAAAGTCGAGCCATCATAAGTCAGGGACTACCTGTGTATTATTCCTAATGTCTAGAATTCAACCTTAAGCTACTAGACATGAAAAAAAGCCAGAAAATGTCTCATATTTAAGAGGAAAGGCAATCAATGGGTACCAACCCCAAGATAATTCAGGTGTTGGAATTAGCAGACAAGGACTTTACATAGCTATTATTTCTTGTTCTTAAGATCAGAGTAGAAAAATGCTTGTAATGAATGAAAAGATAAGAAATCTCAGGAGAGAAACTATACCCCAGATATTCTGGAACTGGAAGATAAAATCAACTACCTGAGGTTCTACGTTAATAAGTTGGGAGAAAAGAGAACAAAGTAAGCCCAAAGTAAATAAAGCAAACAAGAAAGAAGTCTAGAGGTGGCGATGGTGTCGTAATCCGTGGAAATTGAACATGTGTACCCCTCTATGACTTGACTGTTTCACTCCTCAGTATATATCTAAGCTGAATGAGACCATAATTGTTCATAGCATCATTATTTGCAGGAGCCCACAGTGGACACTACTCAAATGCCCATAAATACTAAAATGGAGAAGTAAATTTTCGTATATTCACACAATGGACTACTTGTGGCAGTAAAGTTAAATTATAGTTCTTCAGCTATAAGTGACAAATCTAGCTGAATCTTACAAGCCTAATTATGAGTTAAAAAGCCAGATTGCATTCCATTCATGTAAAGTTTTAAAACTTTATGTGACTTATATGGTTCCATTCGTATGGAGTTCAAAAGCAGGGTGAAACTTCTATGTGCCACTCAATGGAATTGGATCTGAGGGGGCTTCTGAGGAGTGAGTAGTGCTTTGTATCTTAATCTAGGTACTGATTAATGGACATGTTCAATACATGTGAAAATTCATTAAATTAGACTTGTATTTATGTACTTTTCTACATGAAATACTTCAAAAATGCTAAAAACAAAAACCTCATAGATAGTAATTACAATGAAAATAGCTCACAGTATATCCCCATGAACCACAAAATAAAAGCAAGTGGGGCAAATCACCCTTAGCCACAGCATGAACAGGTTGTTGGTATCTGTAGGAAACTGTCTGAAAGACCTGACAAACAACATTCCAAAACGGTATATTCGTTAAAAAGTGTGGCAGTGCAGTTTAAACTCTTGAAGCTCAGAAGAGTTTCATCTTCCAGTAAAAACTAAATGAGTGAGTATAGGGGGCCAATGGTCAGAAAGTCCAAAAGGGATGGAGCAGTTTAATAAACTCTGGGAAATAATTCACCAGCTCTCCTTCCAGGACAGGGTACCACACTGCAGAGAAATTTCTGAAAATGGAATTGAAATCAAGGAGGTCAGAAACAATACAGAAGAAGGAAAGAGAAGTTCCATGTAAAAGTAGGAGAGAGAACCAGAACCAGGAATTTTAAGCAAGTCACCCTATTTCTTTAACCTATGTAAAAACAGCAGAAATGAGGCTACTGTGAAGTTTGAAAAGCCTCCCTGAACTACATGTTTCTAAAAGGTCAGGAGAACATTTCATATTCTCTCATGAGAAACCGAAATTATAAATAAAGAGCAAATAAAAGACAGATAATAGGAAGTAGGGAGGTAGATCTTTCTCAAATGGGAAGGGGATCAAGAGATGGAGAGAGGGGGAGGAAGGGGAGGAAAAGGGGATGTAAAAGGAATTTAGAGTGTTATGTACATGTACCAACTCTACACAAGGAATATAAGCATGTACTACACATATGTACTAATAAATTTTTTTTTTTATTTTAAAGAGAAGAAAAAAACAAAACAAAGCAAACAAAGAACAAATTTTCAAAACAACATAATATGAGGGTAACAATGGTCAATGCATTATGTATTATTATCTTTAAGTTAGTTATTCAGGATACCAGTCCTTGCCCATTTCAGTGTCTTGAAGTGTCTCTTCTATGTTTTCTTCTAGTAATTTCATAGTTTCAGGCCTCATATTTAACTCTTTAATCTATTTTGAGTATATTTTGTGACTGGTGAAAAATAGGGCTCTAGTTTCATTCCTGTGCATGTGGATATCCAAATGCATGTTCTTAGCACCTTTTTTGAAGATTGGTTGGCTATAACTTCATGGGTTTACTTTTAGGCTCTCTCTTTCATTACTTTGGTTTGTGCATCTATTTTTATGCCAATACCATGCTGTTTGAATTTCTGTTGCTTTGTAGTATATTTGAAGTCAGGTAATATGGTTCCTCCTCATCGGTTCTTTTTTGTCTTCAAGATTGCTGTGCACTTTTTAGTTTAGTTTTGTTTTTGTTGTTGTTTTTTATGGCTCCATGTACATTTTAGGATTTTTTTTCTAGTTCTATAAAGAATGTCATTGGTATTTTCATAGGTATTCCAAATCTTATTTTCTAATACTATTCACCAATAAAGGAACCAAGGCTCCTTAGAGAAGTGGCTGATTCTAGGGCTGGAGCAGGAAATATACAAGATGAGCCTAAAACATCTTGTAGTACTAGAAAATAAAGAAGAGTTCAAAAAAATTGAGGTGCTAAAGGGATACAAGAACTGAAATGAGTCTAATACAGCCCAAACTTGGAAGAATTTGATCAGGAAAATAACAGTTTAGGTTATAATAGGGAATACAATAAATACCCATGAATCCATAGTGATAGAAACAAATGATTGAATAAATTAATGAATGAGGCAAAAGAATCAAGCTCCCCTATAATCTCAGATCAAACCTGAGATAAACCATGATTTATGTAGATACTCCCGCTTCAAGGAGGTGGAACATAACTTCTCACTGCTGAAGTGTAGGCTATGTTTCGGGACTTGCTTCCAGTGACAGTGTGGAAAAGGAAGACAGGATGAGTAACTTTACATTTGGGAACCCTGCAAACGCTACCTTGGTGAGATGGTCAAAGTTATCATCAGTGATAAATCAGGCTGACAGCATAATGTGTACCCTTGATGTGTTGTGATGTGATATGTGATAAGAGCACTTCACCCCTGTGGCCTTCTTCTCCAGTACCCATAGCCCTAGTCTAACTATGAGCAAAATAAGCAACCCCAAATTGAGAATGTCCTACAAAATACCTGATTAACACCCCTCAAAACTTTCCAGGTCATCAAAAACGGACAAGTACAATCTGAGAAACAGTTCCAGCCTAGAGGAGACTAAGGAGACAGATAACTATGTATAATACGGTATCCTGGACAGGATCCTGAAGCTGAAAAGGGAAATCAAGTAAAAATTAAAGAAATCTGAATAAAATATGGATTTTAGTTGTCAATATTGTATCAGTATTGGATCATTAGTTATGACATACAAACTATAGTAATATGTTAACAATAGGGGAAACTGGGTACACTATCTCAATTTTTCTGTAAATTTAAAATTTCTAATGTTAAAGTTTTTAAAACATTTTAAAAAAGCATTACAGTTTGTTAAAACCTATCAAATATGTTTAAGCCCATGAGTTATATTATAAGCCCATAATTATTTTAAAACAAAAACAAATTGGTATAATAGGGAACCTATTTACTTTCTTGAGAAGTGGTAAATGATAGGAAAGAATCAAGTATTCATCTTTCCTACTGGCTGACTACATAGTAATAGATGAAGGGAAGGCCCTCTTTATAAAAGTATTCCAGGGGACTGGTGAGATGGCTCAGTGGTGTAAGCGCCTGCCTTGCAAGCGCAAGGGCCCGAGTTCGACTCCTGGAACCCACATACGAAAAAGGGGCCGGTGATATCGCTCAGCGGCACGGGTGCCCATTGGCGCGCGAGGTCCTGAGGTCGCCCCCCCCCCCGGTACCCACAAAAAAAAAAAAAAGTATTCCAATTAATAATAAATAATTGAAGTTAAGAATATCACTTTTTTGAAACAGCCAGTAAGTTAATGGTTCTAGGGATTGAGCATAAATAATTGCTAAAATCACTATGTTAATCAGCTTCCCTTGGTAGGACAAAATACCTGAAATAATCAATTTAAAAGGAAGAAAAATTTAGTGGGCTCATGGCTTCAGAGGCTTCAGTCAATGGTTGGCTGGCTTCATTGCTTTTAGTCCTGTGGTGAGGCAGAACATCAGGATGGGGAGCATGTAGGGAAGCAAAGCTCCTCACCTCATGATGGCTGGAAAGCAAAGAAAGAGAAAGGGCTGGGGTCCCACTATCTGGTTCAAGCACATCCCCAACACCTGAAGACTTCCCATCAGGGCCCACGTCCTAAAGGTTCCACCATCTTCTTCAGTAGAAAACTTGTAAGGAAAGAAAGGAACGGAGGGGAAACCTGACGGTTAAAAAAGATTTCAAGAACTTTTACATAGGCAAGACTAACCTCAAAAACACTGTGCTAAATGAAGTCAGATACAAATGACTGTATTCTGTTTATATGAAATGTCCAAAATGAGCAAATCTATAGAGCCAGGAAGTAGATTAGCAATTTCCTGGGCTGGAGGGACGGAAAGAATGGAAATTAACTGTAAATGGAGACAAGGGATCTTTTGGAGGTGGTAGATTTTTAAATTGGATTGTAGTGATAGTTGCACAACTCTACTAAAATCATTCAGTAAAAAATGAACATAGTACAAATGGGCAACTATCTGGGGATGCACACTTGTGTAGTAAAGCTATAATAAATCCTAGGAAGTTATTTATATGAAAAGCAGTATAGTGGTTACTTTCACAGGGGGGAGAAGGCTTATGAATCACATTATGCACATGGAGAGACCTTTGGAAGGCTGCAGAACTATTTCTTGACTTGTTGAGACTCTAAGACCTCTGTATAAAAATTTGTTTATTTCTTTAATATATTTGAGTGGTTTCCAGTATTTTTTATTTTACAATAAAGGGGTTCAAAGAAGAAAATACCAGACTCCTAAGTTGTTAGATCAGATCCCCACTGTTATAGAATATTTCTCATTGTCAAACTCAGGGTAGCCAGGAAAATGCTGCTTCACTTCACAAAGGAAAAACCATGCAAAAGAGAGAGATAGCAGTTTGTTCATTTCATTTTAGTGTACACTGCCTAGTAAGTGCCATTGGGACCTCAGAACCTGTTCTTAGCACATACGAAACACATAGGCATTCTTTTCTGGTAGGTCCAACTGCCCTCTGGTTTTCAATTTTAGGCACACAGCAAAAATTGTATAACTAGGCCAGGCGTGATGGTGCACACCTATAATTCTAGCAGTCTGGGAGGCTGAGGCAGGAGGATTATAAGTTTGAGCCCAGCCTGGGCAACTTAGCAACTTAGCATGTCCTTGTCTCAAAATTTAAAAAGGGCTGGAGATATAGATCAGTCTGAAGGCCTTGGGTTCAGTCCGCAGTGTGTGCACACACGCACACACGCATATACCTGTAATAACAGAAATGGGTGGAGGAGGAAAAATCACCTGTAATCCCACTTCCCTGGTAATTCATAAATCATAAAATCATAAATATTTTTCCTTTAGTGGGTTGTTGAGGATTTTACTTTTATTGATAGTGATGTTTTTGTTTGGGGGACAGGAGTTATTGGCCATTTTAACAAAAATTCTTTCCCAAAATGGAATTCATTATGGAGGGGACACCTTTTGTGTTTTTGGTTTCTTGTGAAAACCACCAGAGCATCTTTTCTTATTATTATTATTTAGTATGTAATATATGGAGCAACAGAAGTACTCTTCCCCACCTCTACTGGGCCCCGAGCAAGCAGCTTCTCATCGTCTGAGGTTGTGTTCAGAGTGGAGGTGAGCTCCCGACATGCTTGCTAGCATTCTCTCAATATCATCCCCTCTCTCATTTTCCGGCTTTAGTTGATTTCAAAAGTGTGGCTCAGCAACAGGAAGATGAAGAAAACGAAAAAGAGGATGACGAGAAGGTAGTCCACAGGGCACGGGAGTGGGATGACTGGAAGGACACCCATCCAAGGGGCTATGGCAACCGACAGAACATGGGGTAGTCTTCCCACAACATGACAGGACTCCAGGGCACGGACCTTTCCTGCCAAGGAAACTGCCACCATGTCCTCCCTGGCTCCTGCTTCACCTGTGTACAACGAAGGCAAGGATGCTGACTCTTGCTTTGCGTTCAATAAAGCATCAAGCGATTAAATGTGTATTTGTATGCTAGGTAATAACCAGTGATCTTGTGTTAACATTACTAATTCTCATGGTGTATTCTGATTCTTAAGTGGACAGAAAAGTACATTGGGAAATGGCTCTGTATAATCAGTGGTGTATGAATTCTCTTTAAAATGAAATAATAAAATCCCTTCTATTCCATGAGTCTGCAGAGATGTGCTTACTAGATGCTTTCTTGTAGGGGATGTGGTGTGGGGTGGGTCTCTGGGCTTATGGTGAGATCCCAGTCACCCGCCTTCGTCCTGGGCGGGGAGTTGCCCAGCATCGGAGCTGCCCAGACATTCTCCTTCCACCTGGGCACGTGCTGGGAGCTGTAAGCAACACCCCTCTCTATGAAAGCACAGAAGCCAGGACTTTCCCAGCCAGACAGCACTGTTTCAGGAATTAGAGCTGAAGATGAATGGACCATTAAGGACTCGAGGCTGTTTTCCAATCCTACTGACTTAGCCCTCTTTGCCTTGACCAGGAGAGACAGTTGCTCCAGAGAAGGTGCTATGAGAGACACTTGTGCCGTGAGAGTGGCCAGGCCCTTCCCTCTCATGGAAACACTGGCCTAGCCATCAGTGAAGAAGCAGCCTCAGGCTTCAGTCTAGCTCTGGAAGTGGCTGCCTTAGACCCTGTCGGCCCTCCTTGCCTGTGTCATGTGATACTGACACAGGCAGAACTGGTGTTCTGATAAATGTGCCATGGTTTGCTGGCTGCTTAGGTGCCTGTGTGTGGGTGTGGAGGAGGGGGAAAGCACAGATGACACTGAAAGCTATTGACTTTCTGGAGTAGAGAGAAGATACTGTCCTTGGCTCTTGGCTGATATCCTATAAAAGGAGCCACATGTTGAAATAAATGATCTGCACAGGAAGCAGCCTTTTGTTCTGTGGCTTTGGTACACTTAGGTTTTCTTTTTAAGAGGAAGATGACTCAGCCCTAACTTCTGCAGTCTAGCTGAGGAGAGGGGTTTGAAAAGGAGACTTGCTTCTTGTTGGGGGTGGAAGGGGCTGCCAAGTGATGAGAAGGTTCTGTTTTGTGGGTAATGACAGCAGGACTACTGGTAATATAAGCAGGACTACTGCTTAATAAAAGACTCATCTCACTCTCACACATAAGCACCCCAAACTGGTGGAGCACAGATGAAATTTCCTACAGATTAGGAAGCAAATGATGTTTACAATTCCTCCAGTTGTTGTCAGGCTGCCTCTAGCTATGCCCTGTTTCCTGCCTTTGAAATTCTATCCTGAGTTCATTTCCCAAAACTGGCCAGGTTGGGGTCTCCTCTTGGTCTGGGTCCATTTAAGATTGGGCCTTCCAGAAGCTCCAGCTTAATTAAGCTGCTTACTCTTCTGATATCCAAGAGGCAAACCAGACAAGGTGGGTTTGAATCCTGGCCTTCAAAAGTGCAAGCTGTGCGACATTGGGCAATAAAACCAGAGCTGCTTGCTCAGTGTATGTAGATGACCTGCCTCCTGGGGCTGTGAGAATTCACTGAATAGTGACAGTCATCTCTTAAGCAACTAAAGAGTAAAGGCTTTCTGTTGGTATCAGCTCCATGGCCATCTGTCCACTAAGAAGGGAAAGGAAATGGACAGATTTTGAGCCTCTACTATGCACCAGGCACCGTCCCAACTGTTAACATAGTGACTGTGACTGTGCAAAAAGGTTTCATTGTCCCCATTTTACAGAAGAAAAAAGAAGGCCAGAGAAACTGAGTGGGTTCCTCAAGTTCACACTAATAGGGCCAGTGATATAGCTCAGCGGCATAAGTGCCTGCCTGGCAAGCACAAGGTCCTGAGTTCGACTCCCGGTACCCGCATATGAAAAAAAAACAGAAGTTCACACTAGTGAAACACCATACTTCTGTCATTTGCCATATGCTTCCCAATTGCTGATGCTTTTGGTTAGCTGCTTCGGAGTGGAAGCTTTAAAAATCCAAACTCCACCCGCCACTTTATACACCAATGGAGCTCTATGGATTCCTTCTTAGCTGACTCGCCAAACAAAAGGTTATGTCAACTGGCCCTGTCCCCTGGGCTAGGGGATTCGAAGGCAGGCAGAGACCACGAGCAGGCCCACCTTCCTCCGTCCTCCCAGCTTCATTCTGCCAAGAGACTTCCAAGAGGCATTCAGCCTGCCGAGCCGAGAGACCAAAACAGAACCACCTTCTAGACTTCCACCAGAGTCAGGCCTTGCAAGGGTCCTACAGTGAGCTCAGTGTGCTGGTCTCTCAGAAGCCAGGACTCCTCAAAGTTTCAACTGATAACGATACTACTTCATCATTAGCAAAATACCTTTGACGCTGCTGATGATGCATACTTATGTGTATGATGCATTTATGTGCTTATACAGATGCTACAGATTTCATTCTCTCAACCTGTCAGGGAAGATATGATACCTTCATTTTCCAGAGGAGGAAAGTGGCCCTGAGAGGTGAAGAGCCTGCAGACATAGCAGTTTAGCCAAAGTGTCTGCCCTCTCAGGGCGAGGAATTATATTTGAAAGGTGAATGTGCGACACTGTTCGCTTTAAACACCGTTACACGCTGATTTGTCCTTTCCACTCTTACTCCTGTCAACATTCTTTGAGGAAGACATGTTAGAAAGCTGAATGAGCTGATTGTAATAGAAGAAAAATGGCGTTAGAGTCTTGAATTAGTCTCAGTTCTCTAGGATCTGCCACTCCCAAGCTGGGTGACCCCTTCCTCCAAAGTCTTCACTTCTGCCATTTAAATGACTTGAAAAGGGGGAAATTTTTGAAACTAAAACTACTTCTCTGTGTCACCTGAATAAACAAAACCAGAAAGTTCTCTTCCATTTCCTTTGGGCCTCAAGTTGGCTCAGCCCAGCAGACACATTGCCACACAGCAATACCATGTTGTTACGATGGTGTCCTTGCAAGACAGCTCTCTCCACCACCTGTACATCGGTTTCCTCATACATTCCTTTCTACCCACTGAGCCAAGATGCAACTCGAACCAGCACAGTCCACTCATGGTCCAAAACACGGAGACACGGGCCCCAGTCTTGGCTGTGTCACTATATCTTAGCCTGTCCTAGATGCAGCCAACCTGTGCCTGCTTACTCACAGGCCCGAGTGAGGAGCCAATGAGATCAAATATGCTTTTGAACAGTTACAAAACACTACAGGAGAGAGATGAGTAAAAGCAGTCAGAGCCGGACATGGTGGCACACACATGTAATCCCAGCTATTCTGGGAGGCTGAGGCAGGAGGATTGCAAGTTTTAGCTCAACCCTGAGCTATTTAGTGACACCCTATTGAAAAAATTTTTTTAAATTCATTTTAAAAAATTTCAGAAAAGAGCTAGGGTTGTACCTCAGTGTGAAGGCCCTGGCTAGCTTTGCTCCCCTGAACCACTGTGGGAAAAACACACAAAAAAAGAGTAGTCAGTTGTTTGGTAAACTAGGGGGACAGAGGGAGGAATTTTTTTTTTTTTTGTAATTCAGTGCTTGACAACTTTTAGAGCTTTTTATATGAAAAAATTTCAAATATTTGGAAAATGGTATAAGAGAAATATAATGAACCCCTGTTTACCTATTAGCTTCCACAACTATGACCTCCTCACTAATCTTATTTCCTATATGCCTCTTTTCTGTTACTAAAGAATTGCTGTTTTGTTTGTTTTGTTTTGTTTTTGTATATGATGGCGTTGCAATTTTTTTTTATTTTAAAGAGAAGAAAAAACAAAACAAATCAAAAGAAGAACAAATTTTCAAAACATCATAATAGGAGGGTAACAATGGTTAACACATTACGTATTACTATCTTTAAGTTAGTAATTCAGGATACCAGATATTAGCATTCAGTTGTCCAAACATTATTGGCAAAAACCTTACTCTTCAATGAACTAAGTAAAATTGGTAGTGTATCTATCTTAACCATCTTATATATATATACAATTTTTTTTCCCTTTCCCTTCTTTCTTTTCCCTATTCCAGTCTCTCTTTCCTTTGACCAGTTTCTTTTTGATTCACCATGTCTATTGTACATTTTGGATCTTATTTACTCTTTCAGTTCTCATACTAGAGAGACAATACGATGCTTACACATGTGCTTCTGGTTTATTTCACTTATGAGTATTTTCTCGAGTTGCATCCATTTACCTATAAAAGTCTCCAGTTTATCCTTCTTTATGGCTGAATAGTACACCATTGTATAAAAATACCACATCTTTCTTATCCATTCCTCAGTGGATGGGCATTTGGGTTGTTTCCAAGATCTGGCTATTATAAATTGTGCTGCTATAAACATGGGTGCACATATATCGCTGTGGTACGATGTTTTTAATTCTTCTGGGAAGATGCCCAGAAGGGGAATAGCTGGGTCAAATGGGACCTCCAACCCTAGTTTTTTGAGGAATCTCCACACTGACTTCCACAGTGGCTGTACCAGTCGACACTCCCACCAACAGTGAAGAAGGGTTCCTTTTTCCCCACAGCCCCTCCAGCATTTGTTATTAGTTGATTTCCTTATAGTAGCCATTCTTTCTGGGGTGAGATGCTATCTCAGTGTTGTTTTAATTTGCATCTCTCGAATGACTAGTGATGTTGCACATTTTTTTGTATATTTACTTGCCATTTGTATTTCTTCATCTGAGAAAATGTGTATTCATCTCAGATGCCCATTTTTGGAGTGGGTCTTTAAATTTGGGAGGTCTGATTTTTTTGAGTTCTTTATATGTTCTCGATAGTAATCCTTTGTCTGAGGAACAGCTGGCAAACATTTTTTCCCACATTGTGGGTTGTCTCTTCACTCTGTTGGTGGTTTTTCTTGCTGTGCAAAAGCTTTTTAATAAGATGAGATCCCAGTTATTGATTCTTCGGGATAGTTCCCGTGCGGTTGAGTTTTTATTCATAAAGTCTTTGCCTACACCAATGTCTCCAAGGGTTTTACCTATCCTACCTTCCAGCAGATTTAATGTTTCTGTTTTAATATTTAGATCTCTGATCCATTTTGAATTTAGTTTAGTGCATGGTGAAAGATATGGGTCTAGTTTTAATCTTTGGCATGGGTAGAGCCAGTTTTTCCAGCACCATTTATTAAAGAGGCTATCTTTCTTCCAGCGAATGTGTTTGGCACCTTTGTCAAAGATAAGGTGGCTTAGTATATCTGGGGTTGTTTCAGCATCTTCTAATCTGTTCCATTGATCTTCAGGTCTGTTTTTTTGCCAGTACCACACTGTTTTTATCACAGTAGCTTTATAGTATAATTTCAAGTCAGGGATTGTGATGCCCCATGCCTTGCATTTGTTGCCCAGAATTGCCTTTGCTATTCTAGGTCTCTTCTGATTCCAAATGAATTTTAGGATTGTTTTCTCTAATTCTGTGAGATATGCTGTTGGAATTTTGATTGGAATTGCATTAAATCTGTATAACAATTTTGGAAGTATGGCCATTTTCACTATATTGGTTCTTCCTATCCAGGAGCAAGGGATATCTTTCCATTTTCTGATATCCTCTTCAATCTCCTTTTTCAGAGTACTATAGTTTTCAGTATAGAGGTCTTTTACATCCTTTATGAGGTTGATTCCTAGGTATTTCATTTTTGTGGATGTTATTGTGAAAGGTATTGTTTCCCTAATTTCTCTTTCAGTAAGTTTGTTATTTGTGTACAGGAAGGCTATTGACTTTTGAGTATTGACTTTGTATCCAGCTACACTACTGAATTTGCTTATTAAATCTAGCAGTTTTTTAGTGGAGTTTTTGGGGTCTTCTGTGTAGAGTATCATGTCATCTGCAAATAATGATAATTTAACTTCTTCCTTTCCAATCATTATTCCTTTTATTTCTTTCTCTTGTCTAATTGCTCTGGCTAAAGTTTCCAGAACTATGTTGAATAAGAGTGGGGAGAGTGGACATCCTTGTCTTGTTCCTGATTATAGAGGGAAGGCTTTCAGTTTTTGGCCATTTAGTATAATATTGGCTGTTGGTTTGTCATAGATAGCTTTTACCAGATTGAGATAAAGACCCTCTATTCCAATTTTCTGTAGGGTTTTTATCATGAAAAGGTGATGGACTTTGTCAAAAGCTTTTTCTGCATCTATTGAGATGATCATGTGATTTTTGTCTTTGGTTCTGTTGATATGATGTATTACATTTATTGATTTACGTATGTTGAACCATCCCTGCATCCCTGGGATGAATCCAACTTGGTCATGGTGTATAATCTTCTTGATGATTTGTTGGATTCTGTTTGCCAATATCTTATTAAGGATTTTTGCATCTATGTTCATTAGGGAGATTGGCCTGTAGTTCTCTTTCTTAATTGGGTCCTTCTCTGGTTTTGGTATCAGGGTAATGCTTGCTTCCAGGAATGAATTTGGGAGTATTGCTTCCCTTTCAATTTCATTGAAAAGTTTGAGAAGTAGGGGCGTTAGGTCTTCTCTCAATTTCTTGTAGAATTCGGCAGTGAATCCATCAGGGCCTGGGCTTTTCTTTGTTGGGAGGTTTTTAATTACATCTTCAATTTCATTGGTTGATATTGGTTTATTTAGGATTTTTAAATCTTCTTGATTCAGCTTTGGTAATTCATACGAATCTAGGAATCTGTCCATTTCTTCTGCATTTTCCATCTTAGTAGAATATAAATTTTCAAAATAGGTATAGATGATCTTCTGGATTTCTGCAGGGTCCGTCGTGATATCACCCTTTTCATTTTCAATTGCATGGATTTGAGTCTTTTCTTTTCTTTTTTTAATAAGGTTGGATAAGGGTTTGTCAATCTTAGTTATTCTTTCAAAGAACCAACTTTTTGCTTCATTGATTCTTTGTATTGTTTTTTTAGTCTCCAATACGTTAATTTCTGCTCTGATCTTTATAATTTCCTCCCTTGTACGGGCTTTTCGCTTAACCTGCTCTTCTTTTTCTAGAAGCTCGAGGTTCACCCTAAAGTTGTTTATTTGCTCTTGCTGTATTTTCCTGATATAAGTATTTAATGCTATCAATTTCCCTCTTAGGACTGCTTTCATTGTATCCCATAAGTTCCGGTATGTTGTACTGTCATTATCATTCAATTGTAGAAAGTGTCTAATTTCTTCTTTAATTTCATCTGTGACCCATTGATTGTTCAGGAGGGTGCTGTTTAATTTCCATGTGTTTAGGGAGTTTTTGTGACATCTTTTGCCATTGATTTCCAATTTCATTGCACTATGGTCTGATAATATGCATGGGATAATTTCAATTCCTTTGCATTTACTTAAGCAGGTTTTATGAGCTAGTATGTGGTCTATTTTGGAGAACGTCCCATGTGCAGCTGAGAAAAATGTGTATTCTGATGTTGTGGGATGGAACACTCTGTAGACATCTACTAAGTCCATTTGTTCAAAAGTTTGGTTCAGTTCTACTATTTCATTATTGATTTTCTGTCCAGTTGATCTGTCTTTTTGTGACAGTGGAGTATTGAGATCTCCCAATATAATTGTATTAGTGCTTATTTGATTTTTCATGTCCTTTAGTACTTGTTTTATATAGCTGGGTGCATTGGTATTTGACGCATATATATTTATGATCGTTATCTCTTCCTCTTGGATTGTTCCCTTTACAAGGATGTAATGACCGTCTTTATCTCTCTGAATCCTTCTTGGCTTGAAGTTCACTTTGTCTGCAAAAAGAATAGCTACCCCTGCTTTTTTCTGGGTTCCTGTGGCATGGAGTATTGTTTTCCATCCTTTGACTTTCAGTCTATGAATTTCTTTCTGAATTAAATGTGTTTCTTGTATACAGCATATTGTTGGATCTTGCTTCTTGATCCATTTCGCCAGTCTGTGCCTTTTGATTGGTGAATTGAGACCGTTAACATTGATGGTTAAAACTGATATGTATTGACTTGTCATGATATTTTCCTGTTGTTGGTTCCCACTCTTTGTTTTTCCCCTTTCCTGCTATTTAATTATCTGCCCTGCCTGGTGGATTCCTTCTGTTGGGGTTCCTATCTCTTTCTAGAATGTCCTTCAGAACATTTTGGAGTGCTGGTTTGGTGGTCATAAATTTTCTCAGATGTTCTTTGTCATGAAAGTATTTTATTTCTCCATCAATTTTGAAAGATAGTTTTGTAGGGTACATCAATCTGGGTTGAAAATTATTTTCCTTTAGAGCTTGAAATACGTCATTCCAAGCTCTTCTTGAATTGAGGGTTTGTGCTGAAAAGTCAGCTGTGATTCTGATGGGTTTTCCTTTATAGGTGATTTGTCTCTTCTCCCTAACAGCTTTTAAGATTCTGCCCTTCTGTTGAATTTCTGGGATCTTGACTATAATATGTCTGGCTGAAGTTTTTTTTGATCACGTCTAGTTGGTGTTCTAAAAGCTTCACTTATAGGGGCGTCAAATTCCTTTTCTCTTCCAGGAAAGTTCTCCCTGATTATGTCTTTGAACAAGGTTTTAATGTCATTGATGCTATCTCCTGCTTTTTCATTTATTCCAATTATTCTTAAGTTGTTTATCTTTGAGTCATCTAGCAGCTGCTGAATTGATTTTTCATGGTCCCTTGCTGTTTTTAAGAATTCTTCCTTTTCATGATCACTAATTGCAAGCCTGTCTTCTATATCTGAGATCCTGTCCTCACATTGGTTTAATCTGCTACAAATACTTTCAATGGAATTTTTGTTCTCTTGGATATCTGCTTGAATCTGCCTTATGGATTCCATTTCTTTCCTATGCTGAGCATTGATGGTTTCTATAGTTTTCTTAAGCTCATCTATTTTTTTGTCTGTATCAGCTATAGTGTCCTTAAGCATGGTCTTCATTTTGGACATTATCTCTGCAGTTATCTGTGAGATTATTTCTGTTTTAATTTTTTCCAGAGCCTCATTCAGTTGCTTTGTTGTTACCACTTCAGATAGGCCAGGTGGGTGGCTTTCGGATTGTCCCACCTCGTTGCCCCCTAGGTTTGCCTTTGGTGAATTGGATATGTGGGGTTGCATCTTGTTTAAGTGTCATTTCATTTTTTCTTTCTTTAATTGCTGGGGTGATGTTTGCAAATTACCTATGGTAGGTTACTTTATTGCTAGTGTTTAAGATCTTTAGAAGATGACTACTTCTCTGCAGTATCTTCCAAGTGGAGCTTGCTTTTGGGTTTTGAGCTTTCTGCCAGATCATACCTTTTCAATTCGTTGGGTATGCGAAGTTGCTACCTGTTTGGCCCAGTCCTTGATTCTTTGGTACTGTGCCACTGTATTTTCTGTGTCCCTTATTCAATCTCAATCACGAAATATCAGGAAGGAAAGATGTTTAGAACAATTATTTCACATTTGGCTATAATGTTAACTAAAGCATCAAACACAGCCTAGAAAATGACAGACTGAGCTAACCAGTTATTTACCACTTTTAGCTGTATAGAGTTGCGGTTATATAACAAAATCTAAAACACACCAGAAAAATTATATGCAGTATACAAGTCCTATGTATGTCAATTTTTCCCTGAGGAGTTTAAATTTAAAATGAGTTAAGGAGGAAATAGAGTGTTGGGAGAATAGGAAGGAATTAGATGTAAGGTTAGAGGACCAAGAGGGATCCCACTAAAATTGGGACACTGGTGCAGAGGACTGGTGGTAAAAAGAGAAGGAAGGGATAGAAGGAAGAACAGATCACAACCACAATCACAAAGAAGTTAGAGGCGCTGTTTACACACATATAAAAAACCAGAGAGAATAATGAAGGAAAGAGCAAATACACATACAGAAACAAAAACGAAGATAAAAACAATAAAACAGACAAAACAAAAATAAAACCCCACCAAAAAAAAAAAAAACCCTTCGCCAGAACAAAAAACAAATGAGTGAGAAAAAAATAAAAAAAAATAAAAAAAAAATAAAAAGAATCAGTTCCAGGTGTTGACTCTGCTGTAGGCAGGCACCGTGTGGTGGCAGAGTCCTGTTCCGTGCAGGTCGGTCCCAGTAAGCCAGGAGCGGCCCTCTGGCGGGCGGTGAGCAGAGGCCCGTACTTTCAGGCAGAGACCAGTCTAGCTCGCCTGCCGCTCTCAGTGCCCTTTCACTATCCCTGGGCCTGAGAGGCGCAGCGCGCTGTCCGGAGCGCGGGTTCCCTGCACTGGTTTCCCGCCGCTCTGATTTTCACCACGCCCCCCACAATGGTGCCGGGCCAGTTGCTCTCTGGCGCGGGACAGGTGTGGCTGAGAGACCAGTCTCGTTCGCCTGCTGACCTCAGCACACTTTCGTGGGCCTGGGAGGCCCCGCGCTGCTCTGTCCGGAGCGTGAGTGTCCAGCGCTGTTTTTCTTTCGCGCTGCTCTGAGTTTCGCCACACCCCCCACAATGGCGCCCGGCCAGTCGCTCTCTGGCGCGGGGCAGCTGTGGCTGAGAGACACTCACCGCTGGCCAGCGCAGTTCTCCGCCACTCCCCCGCCTCGCCGCTGTCTCAGGATCCTCCGTGGGGGCTCCCTGGGCGCCAGCTGTCACCGTGTGTCCGTAGAATTGAGCTTCTGTCGCGCTGCGATTCCTGGGATGGTAGAAGGTGCGCACGCGCGGTCTGCTCCTTCTTCTTTGTTGGAAATCACCCTTCAGTGGTGCCAGCGGTCCCAGATTGTGCTTCAGAACTTTTCTGGGTTCCGGGGAGGCATCTCCCCACCCCTGCGCTTTCCCGGTCGCTATATTCCCGTGTTCCAACGGTAACTTTTAGAGAGAGTTTCGCTGCCTGCTTCTTACTCATCCGCCATCTTTTTCCTCCTCCCCGGCGTTGCAATTTTTTTTTTTTTTTTAAAGAGAAGAAAACAAACAAAACAAATCAAAAGAAGAACAAATTTTCAAACCAACATAATAGGAGGGTAACAATGGTTAATACATTACGTATTACTATCTTTAAGTTAGTTATTCAGGACACCAGACATTAGCATTCAATTGTCCAAACATTATTGGCACAAACCTTACTCTTCAATGAACTAAGTAAAAATGGTAGTGTATCTATCTTAACCATCTTATATATATATATATATATATATACAATTGTTTTTTTCCCTTTCCCTTCTTTCTTTTCCCTATTCCAGTCTCTCTTTCCTTTTGACCAGCTTCTTTTTGATTCACCATATCTATTGTACATTTTGGATCTTATTTACTCTTTCAGTTTCTCATACTAGAGAGATAATACGATGCTTACACATGTGCTTCTGGTTTATTTCACTTATGAGTATTTTCTCGAGTTGCATCCATTTACCTATAAAAGTCTCCAGTTTATCCTTCTTTATGGCTGAATAGTACTCCATTGTATAAAAATACCACATCTTTCTTATCCATTCCTCAGTGGATGGGCATTTGGGTTGTTTCCAAGATCTGGCTATTACAAATTGTGCTGCTATAAACATGGGTGCACATATATCGCTGTGGTATGATGTTTTTAATTCTTCTGGGAAGATGCCCAGAAGGGGAATAGCTGGGTCAAATGGGACCTCCAACCCTAGTTTTCTGAGGAATCTCCACACTGACTTCCACAGTGGCTGTACCAGTCGACACTCCCACCAACAGTGAAGAAGGGTTCCTTTTTCCCCACAGCCCCTCCAGCATTTGTTATTAGTTGATTTCTTAATAGTAGCCATTCTTTCTGGGGTGAGATGGTATCTCAGTGTTGTTTTAATTTGCATCTCTCGAATGACTAGTGATGTTGCACATTTTTTTGTATATTTATTTGCCATTAGTATTTCTTCATCTGAGAAATGTGTATTCATCTCAGATGCCCATTTTTGGAGTGGGTCTTTAAATTTGGGAGGTCTGATTTTTTTGAGTTCTTTATATGTTCTCGATAGTAATCCTTTGTCTGAGGAACAGCTGGCAAACATTTTTTCCCACATTGTGGGTTGTCTCTTCACTCTGTTGGTGGTTTTTCTTGCTGTGCAAAAGCTTTTTAATAAGATGAGATCCCAGGTATTGATTCTTTGGGATAGTTCCCGTGCGGTTGAGTTTTTATTCATAAAGTCTTTGCCTACACCAATGTCTCCAAGGGTTTTACCTATCCTACCTTCCAGCAGATTTAATGTTTCTGTTTTAATATTTAGATCTCTGATCCATTTTGAATTTAGTTTAGTGCATGGTGAAAGATATGGATCTAGTTTTAATCTTCGGCATGTGTAGAGCCAGTTTTTCCAGCACCATTTATTAAAGAGGCTATCTTTCTTCCAGTGAATGTGTTTGGCACCTTTGTCAAAGATAAGGTGGCTTAGTATGTCTGGGGTTGTTTCAGCATCTTCTAATCTGTTCCATTGATCTTCAGGTCTGTTTTTTTGCCAGTACCACACTGTTTTTATCACAGTAGCTTTATAGTATAATTTCAAGTAGGGGATTGTGATGCCCCCTGCCTTGCCTTTGTTGCCCAGAATTGCCTTTGCTATTCTAGGTCTCTTCTGATTCCAAATGAATTTTAGGATTGTTTTCTCTAATTCTGTGAGATATGCTGTTGGAATTTTGATTGGAATTGCATTAAATCTGTATAACAATTTTGGAAGTATGGCCATTTTCACTATATTGGTTCTTCCTATCCAGGAGCAAGGGATATCTTTCCATTTTCTGATATCCTCTTCAATCTCCTTTTTCAGAGTACTGTAGTTTTCAGTATAGAGGTCTTTTACATCCTTCGTGAGGTTGATTCCTAGGTATTTCATTTTTTTGGATGTTATTGTGAAAGGTATTGTTTCCCTAATTTCTCTTTCAGTAAGTTTGTTATTTGTGTACAGGAAGGCTATTGACTTTTGAGTATTGACTTTGTATCCAGCTACACTACTGAATTTGCTTATTAAATCTAGCAGTTTTTTAGTGGAGTTTTTGGGATCTTCTGTGTAGAGTATCATGTCATCTGCAAATAATGATAATTTAACTTCTTCCTTTCCAATCATTATTCCTTTTATTTCTTTCTCTTGTCTAATCGCTCTGGCTAAAGTTTCCAGAACTATGTTGAATAAGAGTGGGGACAGTGGACATCCTTGTCTTGTTCCGGATTTTATAGGGAAGGCTTTCAGTTTTTGGTCATTTAGTATAATATTGGCTGTTGGTTTGTCATAGATAGCTTTTACCAGATTGAGATAAAGACCCTCTATTCCAATTTTCTGTAGGGTTTTTATCATGAAAAGGTGCTGGACTTTGTCAAAGGCTTTTTCTGCATCTATTGAGATGATCATGTGATTTTTGTCTTTGGTTCTGTTAATATGCTGTATTACATTTATTGATTTACGTATGTTGAACCATCCCTGCATCCCTGGGATGAATCCAACTTGGTCATGGTGTATAATCTTCTTGATGATTTGTTGGATTCTGTTTGCCAGTATCTTATTAAGGATTTTTGCATCTATGTTCATTAGGGAGATTGGCCTGTAGTTCTCTTTCTTAGTTGGGTCCTTCTCTGGTTTTGGTATCAGGGTAATGCTTGCTTCCAGGAATGAATTTGGGAGTATTGCTTCCCTTTCAATTTCATTGAAAAGTTTGAGAAGTAGGGGCGTTAGGCCTTCTCTAAATTTCTTGTAGAATTCGGCAGTGAATCCATCAGGGCCCGGACTTTTCTTTGTTGGGAGGTTTTTAATTACATCTTCAATTTCATTGGTTGATATTGGTTTATTTAGGATTTTTAAATCTTCTTGATTTAGCTTTGGTAATTCATACGAATCTAGGAATCTGTCCATTTCTTCTGCATTTTCCATCTTAGTAGAATATAAATTTTCAAAATAGGTATAGATGATCTTCTGGATTTCTGCAGGGTCTGTCGTGATATCACCCTTTTCATTTTCAATTGCATGGATTTGAGTCTTTTCTTTTCTTTTTTTAATAAGGTTGGATAAGGGTTTGTCAATCTTATTTATTCTTTCAAAGAACCAACTTTTTGCTTCATTGATTCTTTGTATTGTTTTTTTATTCTCCAATACGTTAATTTCTGTTCTGATCTTTATAATTTCCTCCCTTGTACGGGCTTTTGGCTTAACCTGCTCTTCTTTTTCTAGAAGCTCGAGGTTCACCCTTAAGTTGTTTATTTGCGCTTGCTCTATTTTCCTGATATAAGTATTTAATGCTATAAATTTCCCTCTTAGGACTGCTTTCATTGTATCCCATAAGTTCCGGTATGTTGTACTGTCATTGTCATTCAGTTGCAGAAAGTGACTAATTTTTTCTTTAATTTCATCTGTGACCCATTGGTTGTTCAGGAGGATGCTGTTTAATTTCCATGTGTTTAGGGAGTTTTTGTGGGATCTTTTGCCATTGATTTCCAATTTCATTGCACTATGGTCTGATAATATGCATGGGATAATTTCAATTCCTTTGCATTTACTTAAGCAGGTTTTATGAGCTAGTATGTGGTCTATTTTGGAGAACGTCCCATGTGCAGCTGAGAAAAATGTGTATTCTGATGTTGTGGGATGGAACACTCTGTAGACATCTACTAAGTCCATTTGTTCAAAAGTTTGGTTCAGTTCTACTATTTCATTATTGATTTTCTGTCCAGTTGATCTGTCTTTTTGTGACAGTGGAGTATTGAGATCTCCCAATATAATTGTATTAGTGCTTATTTGATTTTTCATGTCCTTTAGTACTTGTTTTATATAGCTGGGTGCATTGGTATTTGATGCATATATATTTATGATCGTTATCTCTTCCTCTTGGATTGTTCCCTTTACAAGGATGTAATGACCGTCTTTATCTCTCTGAATCCTTCTTGGCTTGAAGTTCACTTTGTCTGCAAAAAGAATAGCTACCCCTGCTTTTTTCTGGGTTCCTGTGGCATGGAGTATTGTTTTCCATCCTTTGACTTTCAGTCTATGAATTTCTTTCTGAATTAAATGTGTTTCTTGTATACAGCATATTGTTGGATCTTGCTTCTTGATCCATTTCGCCAGTCTGTGCCTTTTGATTGGTGAATTGAGACCGTTAACATTGATGGTTAAAACTGATATGTATTGACTTGTCATGATATTTTCCTGTTGTTGGTTCCCACTCTTTGTTTTTCCGCTTTCCGGCTATTTAATTATTTGCCCTGCCTGGTGGATTCCTTCTGTTGGGGTTCCTATCTCTTTCTAGAATGTCCTTCAGAACGTTTTGGAGTGCTGGTTTGGTGGTCATAAATTTTCTCAGATGTTCTTTGTCATGAAAGTATTTTATTTCTCCATCAATTTTGAAAGATAGTTTTGTAGGGTACATCAATCTGGGCTGAAAATTATTTTCCTTTAGAGCTTGCAATACATCATTCCAAGCTCTTCTTGAATTGAGGGTTTGTGCTGAAAAGTCAGCTGTGATTCTGATGGGTTTTCCTTCATAGGTGATTTGTCTCTTCTCCCTAACAGCTTTTAAGATTCTGCCCTTCTGTTGAATTTCTGGGATCTTGACTATAATATGTCTGGCTGAAGTTTTTTTTTGATCATGTCTAGTTGGTGTTCTAAAAGCTTCACTTATAGGGGTGTCAAATTCCTTTTCTCTTCCAGGAAAGTTCTCCCTGATTATGTCTTTGAACAAGGTTTTAATGTCGTTGATGCTATCTCCTGCTTTTTCATTTATTCCAATTATTCTTAAGTTGTTTATCTTTGAGTCATCTAGCAGCTGCTGAATTGATTTTTCATGGTCCCTTGCTATTTTTAAGAATTTTTCCATTTCATGATCACTAATTGCAAGCCTGTCTTCTATATCTGAGATCCTGTCCTCGCATTGGCTTATTCTGCTACAAATACTTTCAATGGAATTTTTTATCTCTTGGATATCTGCTTGAATCTGCCTTATAGATTCCATTTCTTTCCTATGCTGAGCATTCATGGTTTCTATAGTTTTCTTAAGTTCATCTATTTTTTTGTCTGTATCAGCTATAGTGTCCTTAAGCATGGTCTTCATTGTAGACATTATCTCTGCAGTTATCTGTGAGATTATTTCTGTTTTAATTTTTTCCAGAACCTCATTCAGTTGCTTTGTTGTTACCACTTCAGATAGGCCAGGTGGGTGGCTTTCGGATTGTCCCACCTCGTTGCTCCCTAGGTTTGCCTTTGGTGAATTGGATGTGTGTGGTTGCATCTTGTTTAAGTGTCGTCTCATTTTTTCTTTCTTTAATTCCTGGGGTGATGTTTGCAAATTACCTATAGTAGGTTAATTTATTGCTAGTGTTTAAGATCTTTAGAAGATGACTACTTCTCTGCAGTATCTTCCAAGTGGAGCTTGCTTTTAGGTTTTGAGCTTTCTGCCAGATCATACCTCTTCAATTCGTTGGGTATGCGAAGTTGCTACCTGTTTGGCCCAGTCCTTGATTCTTTGGTACTGTGCCACTGTATTTTCTGTGTCCCTTAGTCAATCTCAATCATGAAATATCAGGAAGGAAAGATGTTTAGAACAATTATTTCACATTTGGCTATAATGTTAACTAAAGCATCAAACACAGCCTAAAAAATGACAGACTGAGCTAACCAGTTATTTACCACTTTTAGCTGTATAGAGTTGCGGTTATATAACAAAATCTAAAACACACCAGAAAAATTATATGCAGTATACAAGTCCTATGTATGTCAATTTTTCCTTGAGGAGTTTAAATTTAAGATGAGTTAAGGAGGAAATAGAGTATTGGGAGAAGAGGAAGGAATTAGATGTAAGGTTAGAGGACCAAGAGGGATCCCACTAAAATTGGGACACTAGTGCAGAGGACAGGTGGTAAAAAGAGAAGGAAGGGATAAAAGGAAGAACAGATCACAACCACAATCACAAAGAAGTTAGAGGCGCTGTTTACACTCATATAAAAAACCAGAGAGAATAATGAAGGAAAGAGTAAATACACATACAGAAACAAAAACAAAGATAAAAACAATAAAACAGACAGATCAAAAATAAAACCCCACCAAAAAACAAAACAAAACAAAACAAAACAAAAAAACCCTTCGCCAGAACAAAAAAACAAATCAGTGAGAAAAAAAATAAAAATAAAAATAAAAAATAAAAATAAAAATAAAAAATATAAAAAGAATCAGTTCCAGGTGTTGAGTCTGTTGTAGGCAGGTACCTTGTGACAAAGTCCTGTTCTGTGCAGGTCCGTCCCAGTAAGCCAGGAGCGCCCTCTGGTGGGTGGTGAGCAGAGGCGCGTACTTTCAGGCAGAGACCAGTCTAGCTCGCCTCCGCTCTCGCCGCCCTTTCACGATCCCTGGGCCTGAGAGGCTCAGCGTGCTGTCCGGAGCGCGGGTTCCCTGCACTGGTTCCCGCCGCTCTGGTTTTTCGCCACGCCCCCCACAATGGCGCCGCACTGGCCCTTTTTTCGTATGTGGGATCCGGGAGTCGAACTCAGGCCCTCGCACTTGCCAATCAGGTGCTTACGCTGCTGAGCCATCTCACCGGCCCATCCTCACGGTGTCTTGTCTCTTTTATGCCATCCACATCTTGTGAGAGCTCACAAGAAGTTCTACATACCGGGTCCTGAGAGTTATCTGGCACCTGGGATCTTGTAATTGACAGGTCCTGCTTATTTCCCCAGCCAGCTTTGCCATGCCCTGCCTCCTGCATCAATCTCTCTTGTCACCAGTGTGCCCCAGGGTATCTACTATAGATCCTTTTAGAACTGTTGTGGACAGCAATTGAGATGTTTATCTAAGCTCTTTGGAAACAACTGCTCTACAAATAGGTGTGCAATAGTCCCTATTTGCCTTTCATGATCCATGAGGGAAGGGGTTTTGTCTGTCCCATTCATTCCAGGCCTAGAACAATGTCTTGCACATAGCAGATATTTGATAAATGTATGTTGAATGAATTAATCACCTATTTCTTGCTGCCTCCAATTGTAAATTCCAATAATTTTGAAACACTCCAAGTTTCCTGCATATGTTGTAACCATTGGGGACTCAGGTTAGGCATTATCTCCTGTGAGAGGCTTTCATGAACTCGCTGGCCCAGCTCCGCCCACCCTTGTTTCCATCAAACCCTTGGTATCACTATAACAGCATTTGCCACATGACATTGAAATCACTTGTTTTTTGTCTCTCAGTCACCTAACAGTTCTAGGACCTCAGGAGCAATGACTATGAATATTTCTACCCCAGAGGCTTAGCACAGTGCCTGGCACAGAAAAGGTCCTCAGTAAATATTTAATTGCCTCCCTGTTGCTTATAGCACAGCAGCCTGCTCTTTCAATCTTACTACTTTCTACGATCTACATACCTAGTACACGTTCATTTTCTCTTTTGTCCTTCACTAGGTCTATAATGTCCCCACTTCTATGATGGTGTATAATGGCTAAGAGCATGGGCAGGGTTGGGTTCAAATCCTATCTGAAGGTAACGCTACTGGGCCAGTCACTTTAACCTTTCTGAGTCACAGTTTCCTCATCTGTAAAACAGGAGTATAAAAGCACCTTTATCATATGGCACTTGTGAGGACTGAGAAAATGCATGAGAATTATTTAGGATAGTCACCTGGTTGAAAGTGAGCACTAAGAGGTTAGGTATTATTATTATTATGCCAATTCAGTCATTCGACGCTGAGTCCTACCTAACAAGTGTCAGGTACTGAGCTGAGGGAAACAAAGATGAAGAAGGCCTTCTCCCTGGCCTCAAGGGGCTCTAGATCCAGTGAAAGACAGGTGGGGAGAAAGTAACCCTGGTATAGTACCATCACGGGGAGATGAAGAAGGTACTGTAAAAGCTAAGAACAGGATGCATCTCCTGCAAGAGAAACGTCAATAAACACTTCCCAGAGGAAGTAATTATTGAGCTAAGTTATGAGTAATGAATAGAAATTTGCCAGGCAGATGAGGAAGAAGACATTCCAGGCAGAAGGCACTCATGTAAATGCTTGAAGGCCTAAGAGAACATGATAGATTTGGAGAACTAGGAGAGTTCCCTAAAGAGACAGCTTAAGATCCATGAAGGAACAAGAAAAAAATGTCCGTAGGCAGATCAGAAAGGATCTTGTAAATTGAGTCAGGGAACGTGTCCTTCAACAGAGTGTCCTTTTGGCCCGAAGATATTCACTTCATTTTTCTGACACTTTTTCCTTTTTGTGGTAGTAGGGATTGAACACTAGGCCTTAACACTGAGGTACATCCCCTGGCCTTTTCATGGTTTTTTTTTTTTTTTTTTTTTTGAGGGGTAGGGCATTGAGACAGGCTGTCATCAAGCTGTCATCAAGCTGCCCAGGCATGGCTCAAACTTGTGATTCTCCTGCCTCAACTCCCCAATAACTGGGATTACAGGCATGTACCACTGAACTCAGCTCTTCTAATACTTTAAACATACCTTAATACTGACTAAATTATTATTTGATTGTTTACTTGTTTCTTTCATTGAACTCTGAGCCCTTCAAGGGCTCAAACCCTGTGCCATGTTCTTCACACTTCCTGTGCCTAGTTTTCAGGTAGAACACACCAAATGCAGAAAGGTAGAAGGAAGGGACTTCTCCAAGGTAACATAGCTACTCAGTAGCAGAGGTAGTATCAAATCCAGGTGTATAGGGTATTTTTGAGTGCTGTTTTACATTCCTCGGACTTGGATAAGAAGTAGGAATAGAAATATTCCATTTAATGCAGTCTTCACTATATTGAATTTTTTCCTTTCATGAACATCTTGTCACTAGTTAGAGACATTCAAATCTCAGTGATACTTCATGAAGAGACTTTAGGCACTAAGGAGTAGGTAATATATAAATTTTGGTAAGTTATAGTGTGCTCTTGGCATTACATGAGCACAATTTGATTTCATCTACAGTGGTACCTTGGTACTCATTGTTAATGAGTTACAGAAGGCTCCACAAGTACCACAAAGGATGAGCAGCAAACAAATTGTTTTGGCTGGAATGGGTAGTGTGTCACAAGGCCATTGACATTAACAAATTTTAGCTTGCACATCAAATGACAAGTTCTGGGACAAAATTTTTGCCTTGAAATGTGACAGGTACCAAATTCGACAAATTTCAAAGCAGTCAAGTACCAAGGTATGACAGTAGTGCTATTGTTAGCATTAGAAGTACAAATATCATTGTACTATTACCCACTTAAGACAAAACAGCAATGGACCCTCTAAGGTAGGCCAAAGAAAGTCTAAACTGCCAGTCCAAGATAACAAATCTGCAGTAAGATCCAATATAATGAATGAATACCCATCACTACTATCAGAGAGTAACATTGGGAAATACTTTCTATAGTCACCCATTGGTTAAATACTTTCTACTTTTCTCCTTTACTCTAGTATCTCTCCATTGCAACTCAGTCTACATCCTATTGCCCAGTTAATCTTCGCTGTGTGATATTGAGCAAGTCGCCTGACTTCTCAAGGCCTTAGTAGTCTTATCTGCAAAGTTACTGGACTGTGATAGGTTAGCATCAAGTCCCTCAAAGGTACCTAGGGTGTCACTGAGAAGGTTGAGGAAAAGATGGGCCATGAGCTGAGTTGGCAGGCTTCCGTGTATTCTTTTTAAACACGTCAGTCATTTTATAAACTATAGGCCTCTCTAAAATTTAGTTTGGAAAAAGTGTTGTGCTACTACAAAAAGTTTAAGTACCATAATACTTTCATAATTGCTAAGGACCCTTCTATTGCCTCTAAACTAGGATTTTGAAAAATTTCTCATACACAAAAGAAATTTAACATGATAAAGTGTTTACGCATAGAAATACAACAAACAACTCATTTCTATTCCTTTTCTATGACTTCTTTTTACAGTAATCTTGGTGCCCTTTCAAAGTAAGATGAAATGCAATGCTTAAAATGACAATTCTAATATGCAATAGAAACTCTGAAAGTAATTAGCAACTCCCACAAAGATTATTTTGAAAGTCATAGAAAATGGTTTATGAAGTTCAGAACCAAATTCAAATTCTGCATATTTTCCCACTTAGATAACAGTAAAAACATGTCTTAATCCAAACAAATGCAAATAAATTATTGCTAGTGTCACAATTACTGTTTTCAAGTCTCCTCCACAAATACTGTCTTTCCATTCATGGCCAAAGCTAACCCTTACAGTTCAGTTTACTAGAATGACTACAGGTACTGTACCAGAAAACCAAACAGGTAATTCCCCAGAGCCCCACTTCCTCCTTACATTGTAAAGCAGGGGTTGCTCAGGGAGGTTTATTAGAATCACCTGGGAAGCCTTTTCAACCTCCACATAGGCCCCAGTGTCCTCTCCCTCTTGCAAAGCACTGTTCCAGCTTAGAGCTTTGGTCTGTCCTACATGAAATGTTTTCTAAATCCTACCCCACTGAAGGTTAAGGGAGTAGAAACAATTGAACACAGAAGACATCAACTTTGTCACAAACTTGTTGAGCAAGTCACTTAACCTTTCTTCTGATATTTGAGGTTCCTTCTTCCCGCTTTGAAATTCTATGACTGCATGTCATGTCTGAGAAGCCTTTTGAACTCCTACCATAGAATGACTTGTCATTTCTTGGATTTCCAACAGCCTGTGCAACACTGTCCTGTATTGCCCTCTACTTGCTTTTATATAAAAATGTTCTTCCTTCCCAACCATATTTAGTTTAAAATACAGTTTAAAATTTATTTTGGGGGGCAGGTAGTGCACCTTTTACCTAAATCTCCTAGGTCAACTCAGGGAGTGTCTGAAGGTAATCAGTTAAGTATTTATATTAATTTGCTGAAAGCAGTGATGTCCTTTCTTTCAAAGTCCTGGAATTGTATTTTATATCAGTACTGTCTAGTAGAAATATGTGAGCCACAAATGTAACTTTAAATTTTCTACTAGTTCGTTTTTAAAAACTGGAGAAACAAATGAAACTAATTTTAAGAATATTTAACTCAACATATTAAAATATTATCATTTCAACACGTAATGTCAAAAGCATTGAGATAGGGCCGGTGAGATAGCTCAGCGGCATAAGCGCCTGCCTGGCAAGCGCAAGGTCCTGAGTTCGACTCCCGGTACCCACATACGAAAAAAGGGCCGGTGATATCGCTCAGCGGCACGGGCGCCTGTGGGCGCGCGAGGTCCTGAGGTCGACCCCCCGGTACCCACAAAAAAAAAAGCATTGAGATAGTTTACATTTTTGTTGTTGTTGTTATGTCTTCGAAATCTGATGTATAGTTTATACGTACATCACATCGCAATGCCACATTCAAATGCTTGGTAGCCATCTATTAAACAGCCCAGTTCTGCATGATTGGGCCGCTTTCCAAATGGATTACTGTACTTATTTTTCTATTCATAAATACTTAGTCTAGCCAGAGAGGTGCAAGAATGAATCAGATTCTTTCTGGTGATACATTTGTAAGTCGGTAGCTATTATCCAGTGTGGTGGGTGCTGTGATAGGGATGCACAGAAGAAACACTGACTGGGCAGTGGAGGGGTGCGGGGGGGGGGCGGGCAAAGAAGGTTGCACAGAGGAAGTAACTTTTCACCTGGAAACTAGGTGGCCTGAAAGAGACCGGTGGTGGGGAGATAGAAGTCACAGGTTACCCCTTTATCAGGGCTAAGGAAAGGCTCCACAGGGTGCCAGCCCAGAGGGAGTAGGGGAGTATGTGGAGAGGGAGAGGTGACTTGAAGGGGAACAGGGTAGAAGAGGACGGTTTGGGCAGAACCCGGAGCTCTATCTGGTGGGTGACGGAAACCGGAAGGGGGCGCCACTTGCACTTCGCACTGGTGCGACCAGGCCTTCGAACTATGAGAGCGGCGCGGCAGCTAGAGCGCCTGGCTGCCGGGACTCAATTTGAGGAGCGAGTCGCGAGGTAACACGCACTCTTGACTGTTTCTAAAGCGCGCCCCTGCCCGCACTCGCCCTCACACGCTTGCTCGTGCTCTGAATTCAGCCTCGCCACCCATGAGTCTTGAGACCCCATGAAACTAACAGCCCAGTGTCGGCCACGAGAAGCAGATCATAAAATAGCGCCTGGGGTTTTGTCTGTGTGTTTGTTTTTAGCAGATGCCTATGGCTTATAACAGGTTTCTTGGTAAAATGAGTCTATGGAAACGGTGCCAGGGCCGGCGGACCGCTGCTCCCAGGAGTCCATCAACGCTTTGGTAACAATTAAGGGACTGGCTAATGCAGCGCCACTTCCGGTGTCCGCGGGATTCACTTTAGTGAGGTTGCCTTTGACCCCGGATGTCAATTCTTCCCGTTCCTCCCTCTCCAAGATGGCAGCGTCTGAAGACGAGTTACAGCTGCCTGGACTTCCGGAGATGTTCGAAACCAGTAAACAGCTTCTGGAGGAAGTAGAAGTAACGAATGAACCCACCGGCTCCAGGACAATCCAGGAAAAAGTGTTCAAGGGACTGGACCTACTTGAGAAGGCTGCTGAAATATTATCGCAGCTCGATTTGTTCAGGTATGGGGGAAAGGGTAATAACGGCAGAGAGCAAAGGTAATACTGGTTGTCAAGGATGGAGCCATTGTGCTTGGGTGAAGAGACCTTTAAGACCCTTTTGTACCTACTGCACGCTGCGATCTTGTGTACATTGTTTACATTGTCCACGTCTCATCTGAGATGGCTGATGTCCCACGACTCTGCTCCCTTGTGTCGGCTGACTGCATAGGCATTGGGTGTGAACACAGCCACTTAGATTGAAACTGGCTGCCGTTGCCTTTGTTTTACTCCCTTCCAGCCCTCCTCTTTCCGAGGAAGCAAGGGCCACAATTTGAATGCTGATCCAGGCTTCACAGCCTCCTTTTTGCTCTTTCCAGCCGAAATGAAGATTTAGAAGAAATTGCTTCCATCGACCTGAAGTACCTGATGGTGCCAGCGTTTCAAGGAGCCCTCACCATGAAACAAGTCAACCCCAGCAAGCGTCTAGATCATTTACAGCGGGCTCGAGAACATTTTATAAACTACTTAACTCAGTGCCATTATTATCATGTGGCAGAGTTTCAGCTGCCCAAAACCAAGAACAACTCAGCTGAAAATAACACTGCTAGTTCCTCCGTGGCCTATGCTAACCTCGTTGCTGTGGCATCTCAAAGAAAGGCTAAAATAGAGAGGTGGGTCAATAGCTATGATTTGAGGGGTGCCCAGTGGCAGTGCAGTTGGGGGATGCATGTGTTTTTGTGTGCGTGTAAGACAGAATGGTTTATGTCTTGGTTCTTATTGAGCATAAGCTCTTGGGAGAGCAAACTTTCCTGAGTTTTTCAAAAAGCCTCTGCCTTTGTTGAGGTGATTATATCTAACCATTAGACCTCTACCAGCTTATGGTTGCGAATGGCAACAATGTAGTTTAGCCAGGTGTCTTGCAACCTTTTTCACATCACAGCGTAATAATATACATATGTGGTAAATATCTCTGAAGGGCATACATCTCAGAGGTTGTCCATTTGTGTTCTGTTTATTAAGTAGCTCTGTTCTAACAAGAATACTGAATCAGATGTGTAACATCTTAAACTGATCATGGTCGTGGCACCACTTTTTCATGTGACCTTGAAAAAGTTGCTTATGCTCTTATTTTTAAAAATCTTCAGTAGATGCTCAGTGGTCTTGGAACTATGCTAACCACTGAGGATACAAACTGTATGGGCACTCATATGAGTATGAGTGGTCCTTGCCGGGAAGTTCATACTCTGGTGAGGAAAATGCATATAGAAACAGAATATCAGTATAAATTGATGGGATAGAGAGATGCACAAGGTACTGTGAGGGCACATACCCAAAGGTGGAGGGGAAAGATGGCTCCCTGGAAAAGGTAATTCCTTTCATGAGTTAAATAGTATTGTCCAGAGGAAAAGGAAAGGAAGGCATTAGCCAGCAGAAGTAATGGCATTCGTGAAACCACTGGGACATTAACCACCTACCAGTCCAATTATTTAAATACAGGATGACCACAAATTGTGTATTTTTCTTTAATTTTTATAACAGGCAATATAAAAACGACAATTTTATTATATTTATTCAATACAAGAGTCAACTGGTTGAAAACAAACCTGCCTGCAATGCTCAGGATACTCAGTGTGTAAACAAATGCGCTGCCTGAGTGACCCTGTGATAAACAGTTAAGTGGTTAAGGAAACTGCTGGAGTGGGGCTATGTGGGAGGGGAGCAGCACTCAGTGAAGTGATGCTGGAACACAAAGGATGTGAAAGAGAGGAGGAAGGAATGATGCCAAAGAATGTAGGGTCAAGACCAAGGTGGCTTGGAATGTGAGAAAGGCTTGTTGCTAAGAGCTTGGGAAGGTGTTTGAATCCCAGCTCCATCATTTAATTACTCTATGGTTTAGGGCAAGTTACTTATCTTCCCCAGTTATAAAATTGAGGTAATAATAGCTCCTTCCTCAGTATCTTATGAGGACCAGAAGAGAAATACATATAAAGCATTTAGCGCAGTATCTGATAGAATAGCCACTCGAAGTCAGCTATGATTATATATATTTGTGGCCAAGAGTATGGGTTACAGAGTCAGAAACCTGGGTTTGAGTCCCAGCTTATTTATAAGCCATTGGATTTTGGATAAGTTATTTAGCCTATCTGAGCCTCAGGTTTCTTCCAATGTGAAATCTAAGTAATAATGGTACATATTTCATAGGGTTAAGTATAAATGAGATAAGCACATAAAACTGTGTAGTATCTAATACATAATATTTTATAAATGTTAACTTGTTTTTAGGTTGGTCACACTTTTTAGGTTGGTTGGGCTTACTTGGGTTGGTAACTGGGATCCACCGAAAAATTTTGTTACTTTTGTAAAAGTAACATGATCATACTTGCATTTTAACTATCACACTAGACCCAGTTAGGCCACAGGTGATGACAGTTAATGGCAGAGGGAGAGAGGGAATATATTTATTTAGGGTTGAATCTGCAGAAAACCTGATGAACTAATTGATTGTGGGAGGTGAAATAGAAGGAAACAGCAAGGAAGATGTCCGTGTATCTGATTTAGGTGGATGGCTGTGGAGTTCACTGAGATGGAGAACAGATCAGGGGATGGGGAGAATATACACTGTGTTAGCACATGTTGAGTTGAAGATACCTGGAAGACCTCCAAGTGAGGTATCTGATAGCATGAAGCTTAGAGGTGAAGTTTGGTTAGAGAGCTAAAAATTGGTTGATTATTCAAATATTTATTGAGATCTTCTTGTGTGCTGGGAACTGTTCTAGATATTAGAGAACCAGACAAAATTAATGCCATCAAGGAGCTTTTATTCTAGTGGAGACAGATAATAAGCTACTAAATAGTAAGGTAAATTCAGGAGGTAAGGGCTGTGAAGAATAATAAAGTATGGTTACGGGATAGTGATTGACAGTGAATGATTTGGGGGGAATATAGGATAGACTGATACAAAGTAGAATTCAGTATCCTATCCTCTGTAAGAAATTGAGAGCAGCCCATTGGCATGTAAATAGTGAACTTTGTATCCAAATAGTTATTCAAAATGTGACTATAAATACCACAGAGATACAGTGTTGTGGAGAAAGATAAGGGAGTGGTCACATCTGATTGGAGGAATGAGAAGATTTCAGAATGTAACTACATAAGCTGAGTCTTAAAGATGGTTAAAAATAGAAATTACAGATTTTCCTGAATGTAAAAGTATGCAAAACAAGAATATTTTAAAAATCAAGAATAAGCATTAATCCTAGCACTCATAGATGTTATTGTTACCTTTCTGGTGTATTTTCTTTCAAATATATAGTTATTTTAGCTAATAAATTTGGAATAATTCTGTAAATATAGCCTTTTTATCCTGTTTTTTAACCTAATATTGTATTTCCTCATGTCTTTTGAAACCATAATATTTAATGTTTATGTAATATTCCATTCTATAGTTGTACCATAATTATTTAAACTAATCTGTTGTCAAATACTTAGACTATCTTTTTGCTATCCTGATTAATACTATGAACAAACTTCTTTTGGTATGGGGATTGAACCCAGGACCTTAACTAGTTCTGTCACTGTTCCGTTGGGATAGATTTCTAGAAGGATCAGTGACTGATGAAAGGGTTTGACTGTCTTAAGGCTCTTGATACATGGTAACAACGTTGCTTTCTACACTAACAAAGTTTCACAGCATGTGGCACCACATTAGCCCTGGATGTTTATTTAGAAAGTTAGAAAATACATTTAGGCAAACAGAAAAATGTATCTTATGTTTCTTTGGCCTGCAAGCTTGATCATTGAACATTTTTTAAAGTATCTGACAGATATTAACAGTATCTTTATGCTGTTGGTTCCCATATTCATATCACTAACCCAGACCCCTTGTAACCATCAGATCCGTACTTGCGATAGCCTTGGGTGTTTCACAGACATCTCAGACTTAACGTGCCATACGGTTAAACCCTTGACTTTTTTTTTTTTTCTTGGTGCTGGGAATTGAGCCCAGGGCCTCACACACACTAGGCGAGTACTCTGCCACTGAGCTAAGCCCCCAGCCCAAACCCTTGACTTTTTGAACCCAAGTGTGCCCCCATGAGAGGTCTTTACCATCTCAGTAAGTTCACCACAGTTTGCCCAGATTTGTAAGCAAGAAACCTAAGTGTTAGGTTCAGCTCCCCTTTTCCAGATTTCTTCATCCAGTCTATTAGTTCTGTCTACACAAGATATCTTCTGTCCTTCTATCACTCTGCGACTACACTAGCATATCTCTTCTAGGCCATCAGAATCTCTTGAGATAGCCAAACCACTGACTGCAGTGCCCTCCGTGATCTGGTGCCTGTCTTTCCAATCTCACTGAGTGTCGTTCTCCCCTTATTCATTAGATCTAGCCACAGTGGTTGCCTTTCAGTTCTTTAGACAGACGTATCTATTTCCTTCTATAGAATCTTTGTACGTGTTCTTTTTGCATGGAATGCTGTACATATAGCAAATTCATTTTTTAGGTCTCAGTTTAAATATCCCTCTTCGCAGAGGCCTTCCCAGACTAGTCTCCTTACATAGTTAACATCTTTCATTCTTTCTTTTTGCCCCATGTTTGCTTCTTTCATGGCACTTATCTCATGTGCAGTTATTTCATATGTCTGTCTTTCTGGGTTTTGTCTCCCCTACTAGAATATGAACTCCATGAAGGCAGAAGCCATTTCCTTCTTCTTCAGTGTGGTATGCCTAGTGCAGGGCCTGGCCTGTAGGAGGCACTCGAGCATTATTTACTGTTGACCAACAGGAGAAACAACGTGAACAGAAGCCCAAAGGCAGGTAGATTGAGGTATATATAGGGAATGGATAATGGTCTAGTTTGGCAAAAGCTAAGCGTAATATAGGCAGAGATCTGCATTGGGAGGTCATGTGTATAGAATATTGAGAGGGAAAAGAGGCAGAAAGATAAGTTAACTGTACTCCCAACTAGGAGGAAGTGATAAAAATGAACTTAGAGCTATTGGAGACTACATTTGCAAGAAGCGTTTAGAAAACATTATTGGGAGCTGCAGGTGTAGCTCAGTGGTAGAGTGTTTACCTAGCGTGCACAAGGCCCGGGTTTGATCTCTAGCACCACAAAAAACAAACAAACAAACAAAACCGAACTATTCAGATCCTTATTTACTTTCTATAAGTCCCCCCACTCATGACTTTAGATACAGCAGCCATTGTAAATGAAACACCTAAATGGTATGTCTTCTCTCAAACCTGTTTCTTCACATATGTTCTCTAATTCCCATGTTTGAAGAGTGAATGTGAGTTGGTTGATTAACACCATCTCCATTCTTTTGACAGAAATGAAGTAGAAGCTGGGTAAGTAATGAGTCTAGTTTGAGATTTATAGAATTTCAGTCCTAAAGTGACAACTGGATAGCCACTTCCATAGACAGGTAGAAATATACAACTAAAACTTAATAGACTCTTTTACGATTGATGCAAAAAAAAAAATTTAGGAGCCCCCTGCTTTGGTGAATATGGATGAATTTGCCAAGGTAAACCATGTAAAAGAAAAAAAGCTAAGGACTAAACCTTGACTAAGCTAAAGGAGAAAGAAAAAGGAAAAAGCAGAGGTAAGAGACTCACCAAAGTACAAATAGAAGGATTTACAGAAGCAAGGGGGAAAGAGCAGGTATTGAGTCCTCTGAAGCCTCTCCCTACCTGTCTTCCCTCCATACGGTAGCACTGAGTTCATGTTAATCACAGTGTAACTGTCAGTCTCTAGATTTGGAACTCCTCAAGGTCAGAGACCTTAATTGTATCTCAGTATCCTAATTGTATCCCTTGGTGCCCAACCCAGTAATTGAATCATGGTAAGAACTTGGATGCGTTTTGGGAGGGACAGATAAAGTGGTAATGTGAAAGATGGAAGCAGTATGGTATAGCAGAAAAAGATCCTTTGGAATCATAGGCATGAGATGACCAATTTCTGTCACTAGATGGGGCATCACCTAGCCCCTCCTAGCCTCAATTTCCTTATGCCAATTTTTGTATTGCTGCTTACAAAGAATTATCATGCGCATTTTTCCATTTGATTCTCTTAAACCTATGAAGTAAACCCTCATTTTAAAGATACAGAAATGGACTTTGAGAATTGACTTGAGTGAAACTATAGCTAGTGGGATTTAAACTCAGGTCTTCAATTTCCCAGTTCTCATACTGTACCGTCTAAAACATAGAAAAAGAAGAGTCCTCATTTGAAAAGGTTAAAAACAACAACAACAGGGTTGAGCAAAGGTATTTCTAAGATGAAAAGGCACCAGTTGAGAGAAAAGTTGTGACTGCTAATGACTGGGAGGTGAGAATGCGGCCTGGAAGCATGTGAGTGGGGGACTAGATCGACAGGAAAAGTGGAGTAACAAAGACAGCTTCTTTAAAGACAAGAGTGAAGAAGGAAGGGTGAGCAGGGCTCTGTGGCACACGCTTGCAATTCTAGCTGCTTGAGAGGCTGTGGCAGTATGGAGTCTCCATAAAAGATGAACAAAAAGCCAAAATTTGATCATAGGGGTTTGTAGTTAACCCATTTGACACAAATTTATAATTCCTTACCTCTCTTCATCACCTTGGAAATGGAACAAGGCAATGGTGAAAGTTGCCCAGAGTCAGAAGGATCACAGGGATAGGAGATTGTAAGTTTCTACATAATGTCCTACCATGGGGAATCTAGGACAGTGACAAAAGTCTAGGACAGTGATTGTCGGCCCATACCTCGGAGGCCTAAGATTCCTCCTCAGGTAGTGTTGGTAACTTTCCTCTGATTTCACCAAGGCAAAGTTTATCTTACTAGCTTTCAATATGAGCTCTCATTTGAAGAAAGGCTTCTTCTGCCAAGATTAAAAGGTTTTAGAAACATACCTAAAAGAACAGGTACTGAGGAGCCAGGAGACTAAAAGATAAAGAGTGAAGTCATAGAGCAAGGAAGTAGAAAAGAAGGAAGGGAGCAGAGTGTGTGAACCATACACAAGGAGGGTGGAAAAAGAAGCAAAAGAACCTTACTCAGAGGACCACTAGATAATCCAGAATCTATCCTGGGTTGTTTACATTCCTGTTGTTTGACCTGTGATGTAGGTCCCTCCAGGAAAGGGTAGGGGGTAGCAGTAGAACTGATTAAACATCCAGAGGTAATATCCCTAATAGCATTCATGAGCTAGGAATTGACCTTTGTAGTGTTTCGCTCAGGAGGCTCCCGTGATGATGGTTTAACAGTTGTTTGTAACAGAAAATGCCCACTTTTTGAGTAAAAGGAGCAGAGGAGCATGAAAAACTTTTTTTTAATAATAAAATGTTTCTAGAGCACTGGTTCTTGACTTTTCATGAATCATGGACTCCTGATAATTTCATAAGACCTGTCTCCAGAAAAAGAGAAAGAAAATATACATGTAAAGCCTATAAAATTTCAGGAAATTCAAACACCCCCCCCCAATTCATTCCATGGACTTCAGGCTAAGGTTCTGGAGGTCTGGAGTGGGGTTTCAGGCAAACAGTTCAAGATACTTCTCTTGAAAATCTTGGCATTTTTTTCCTTGACTCATCTCTGCCTCAAGCCCTCACATCCAGTAAGTAAACTTGACCTGTTTTATATTTTAAATAAACCTACATTTCACTGCTTCCAACACTACCTTGCTATTTCAAGTCACTGTCTCACCTCATTTGTGGCATTATCCTCTTAATTGCTTTCCCGGCTTGTGCTCTTGTCTCCCAGCCCCCACTCCACACAACACAGTGGCTTTTTTTTTTTTTTTTTTTGTGGGTACCGGGGGTCGACCTCAGGACCTTGCGCGCCAGCAGGCGCCCATGCCGCTGAGCGATATCACCGGCCCCTTTTTCGTATGTGGGATCCGGGAGTCCAGCTCGGGCCCTCGTGCTTGCCAGGCAGGCGCTTATGCCGCTGAGCCATCTCACTGCCCCCAGGGTGGCATTTTTAAAAAAAAATCTTAATGTTGTTCTGTGCATATCATATATTCTATTCAGAAACCTCTAGTGGCTTTTGCATGTCACTCAGAATACCTCATGGTATTTGGTATTTGGGTATCATAGCCTACAAAGTTCTACATGTTTTGGTCCTGGCTACCTTTCTGACCTCATTTCCTATTAGTCCTCACTCCATTCCACCCACACTGGCCTTATTTCCCAAAGGAAATAAGGCCCTCCCCAGGGCCTTCGTATTTTTCTCTCTTAGAACAATCTTCCACATATTGGTATGGCTTGCTTCCTTGTTTCCTTGAAGCCTTTACTCAGGTGTCACTTCTTGAGAGAGGTCTTTCCTGACCACCTTGTATATAATAGCATTCCTGTTTTTGCACTATCACTCTGTCTACTTGACCATGCTTTTTACTGCTTCATAGTACTTATCACCACCTGACTCATCTGTTTCTTTTATCGTCTCCTGCTAGAATGAAAGCTTCATGAAAGCAGGGATGTTCTTTTATAAACTGTTGTTTCCAGCACTAACAGTACTTGTCACACAATAGGTACTCTGGAGGTATTGATAGATGAATGATAGACGATGATAGAGCGCATCCTGAAAAAGTCAGCCAAGGTAAGGTTATGAGTCTTTAAATTAGATAAGGATGAGTCAGAAGAACTGGGAATGTTGCCCAGAAGAAGAAAAGAAATGAACATTTTTTAGGCTGTTTCACGAGGAATTCCTGTATCAATGGCAGATAAAATGGGCCCTAAGATTCCATAATTCTTTGAAGGTACAACTCAAATAGAACACTTATGGGGAAGCACTGAGTGATACAAAACACTCAGCCGAATAAAGGTTGATAGAATCAAATGGCTAAGATATTCTCATCCTTTGATTGCAGGACTTGTTGAGATCAGGTCACATCTATATTTTTCTGACTTCAGAACGTTATATCTTAGTCGTTCCTGGCCCTTCCTTGACTTTGTAGTCTGGTAAACTGTCTTGTAACAAACTCTGGGTTATAAAATAAGTATTCCTGCCAATGTGGAAATCTACATGCTGGACATTTGGAAAGGTGAAATATTACTGTGACTTTCTTTTGAAATAATTTCTTTTTTATTTTTAAGTTCATGGGTAATGCTTTTCTGTGAAACAGATACAAGCAGAAGAAAGAGGTAGAACATAGGTTGTCTGCACTGAAATCTGCTGTGGAAAGTGGTCAAGCAGATGATGAGCAAGTTCGTGGATATTACCTCCTTCACCTTCGGAGGTGGATTGGAATCAGCTTGGAAGAGATTGAGAGCATTGACCAGGAAATAAAGATCCTGAGAGAAAAAGACTTTTCAAGAGAGGTAAGCCTGGTCACTGCCCATGTAAGAAAAGCTGCTGTCAGAGATTTGAATATTCTTTGGGAAAATAATCAAATTAAAATCTTTGTAAGTTTTCATAAAATCATTGTTCATGTTAGCATGAGTAGAGAAAAGCTGATGGTTTACTAAAGTTTCTTTTTCTTTAGGTTATAGTAGTATTTCCAGTGCTTTTTTTTTTTTTTTTTTTTTTTTGTGGGTACCGGGGGATCGACCTCAGGACCTCGCACACCAGCAGGCGCCCGTGCCGCTGAGCGATATCACCGGCCCTTTTTTCGTATGTGGGTTCTGGGAGTCGAACTCAGGCCCTTGCACTTGCCAGGCAGGCGCATACGCCGCTGAGCCATCTCGCTGGCCCTCCAGTGCTTTCTAATCTGTAACACACTTGTAGTTATTTTTAATTTTGTGACATAGCATGGGGGACAGACTTTCCTAAAATAAAAAGTGGTTTTGGCTATGGGAAGTTGTCGTTGGAGGAAGGCATCAGGAGAGAGAAAGGCCTTGAAAATGTGCTTAACTGTAATAGAAAGGGATGGGAATGGGTAACGAAAACAAAACTGGAGAAGAGAGAAGAAAGACCAGGGAATGTTTTTAGGTTGGGGGAGGAATTAGAACTCAACCTTATACAATCATGCACTCATACCTTTAAATCTCCCAGGTAAGAGGCCAGTACTGGTGCAGTGACATCTCCATGCACAGAATGCCCAGAATGCTGGTAAAGAAAACCTGGGGTAACACAGCTTTGGCTGTCTTTGAAAATAACCCTCTTTTGGAGCTGCTGCTTCAAAAAAACAGGCTCTGCTTCTATTTGCTCTTTGGTATAGGATACAATGTGAATTGAGTTGAATTTATCAGCATGTCACAGGCATTTATTTAAGTCAGAGAAGCCTCTTCCAAATTTAATTTGTGCTAACTAGCCCCTAGAGCTCTTGCCTTAAGATGACATCAACCTAATTCTTTGAGTTAAAGGATAAAAGAATGAACAATTAGTATTCTAAGGCCATGTAAGGCTCCTTATCTAGATGAGTGGTTTTCAGATATTTTGAGGCTGGGCTTTTCTGAGTCCTACCTGTCCCCCATTTTTTTTAAAAAATGCTCTTTCTTGTGGTATTAGATTTGTCTCTGGAAATGTTGGAGTTGGAACCAAGTGAGTACCTTTTCTCTAGCCATGCTTTGTTGGCCCCTAGTATGCCAAGGTTCCATGAAATCTTTTTGTATACCTTCATACAAAAACTGCTAACCTATCCTTCCCCCTTTTGTTTAGGAGCATCCATTTTTAAAACACCTAAGAGTTCTTGACAATTAACAGCATAATTATATTGGAAGGGGTTGTAGAAAGGTCTTAATAATTCATCTTTTCCATTGAAAGCCAGGCTGAGGAAAAGGGCATCAAATTCAGCTCAAGGCATTTAGATGGATCATAGAAGGGGACTTTAGAATCTCCCTTTTTGGAGGGGTATTTTAAAGCCAAGTAAATTTTTCCTTGTGGTAAAAAAGATCCCTGGGAGAATTTTTCCCTTCTTTCTTTGTGGCAAGGTATTCAAGCTCCCTCAGGAGAATTGTATCTTAAAGAGTAATATGTAGAAAGCAGGTGAATCTTGAGCTTTTGCATCACTAGAATATTTTTTTCCCCTTAAATCAAGAACAGAGATTTATTACAATCTCTAGAGGCTGGGAAGTCCAAGGTCAAGGGGGCCACATCTGATACAAACCTTCTTTTGCAGCATCTCATGGTAGAAGGAAAGAAGGCAGGAGAGCACACATGTGTGCATACGTGCACACATGGGGGGGGACCCAACTCGTCCTTTCATCAGGAACCCACTCTCATGATAACCCATTTAGCACCAGAATACTTTAGAGCAAGAGTGTGCATCGTAGTATGGAGAAAATGGCAAATGCACCTCTGAAATTAATTTTTTTCTCAGGCATCAACTTCTCACTCATCTCTTCAGGACAGACCTCCAGTGAAATCCTTCATACTCACTCGGGACACGGCCCAAGCCAAGTAGGTAGTACTAGAAAGTGGTTTGCCTTTGCACCTCCTGTTTTTGTGGTTTTATGGCAATGCATGAGTAATACGCGGACTGGGCATCATGGAAAAGTTATGGCTTCACCTGTGGAGGCTGTTCTGCCATCAAAATGATATTAACTGTCCCAGCTGGGCATGGTGGCGCATGCGTGTAATGCCAGCACTTAAGAGTCTGAAGCAGAAGGATTGCCATGAGTTCGAGGCCAGCCTGGGCTACATAGTCAAGGCCAGCTTGAACTACATAGCAAGACCTTGTCTCAAAACAACAAAAACAAACAAAAAAACAAAGTGGTATTTAACTGTCCTGATACTTTATCTAAGTCTGTCTTTCTCAGACATTTGCATAAGGAATCTAATAAAACAGGAAGATAAAGAATCTAATGGTATACTTAAAAACTTCTTCCATTATTGCCATTCTTGATGCCTTTAGCTGCAGTTCTCAAAAGGACATTCTTGCTTATCTATTATTTAATTTTGAGTTATTGATGGTAGTCCTTAAGGTGGGAAGAGATTCTCCTCTACACCTTTCAGAGCAATTAACTACAAATTCCATTTCACAATGTCATCATTGCTGTGTGGGTCATTAGTTTCTGGGATTGCTTACTGGGAGATGATCTAGGCTATTTATCTTCTCAGGAAAGGTCTTGACTTTAATGACCCTTTCTGGGTGCCTCTTTTTATACCTTCATAGGCAGGAAACAAGGCTGAAACAGACACAGGCCTTGTCATTTAAAGTGAAGAGACTTTTTAATGCTGCTATTTTTGTTCGGTTTTCTGATGGCAGTGTGATTTTTACAGAGTATTTGGAGTTGGTTATCCAAGTCTGCCATCTATGACAGTGAGTGACTGGTATGAACAGCAACTGAAATGTGGAGCATTACCAGACCCGGGAATATCCAAGGCAACATCAGGTATGAAGGGGTGGGAGGAAAATACTTGTGCTGTTGGTGCCTTACTCCCTCAAAATTAAACTCGGATTAAGTATTGTCACCCTTTAGGAACAGAAGTAGTCTGAGCAAAGATTCTGAGTAATTGAAAGATTTTAGGCCAAAAAAGAAGAAAGAAAAGAAAGAAACAAAAGAAAAGAAAAGAAAAAAGATTCACCAGGTACGCTGGCACATGTCTGAAATACCAGCTACTTGTGAGGCTAAGACAGTAGGATTCCCAGTTCTAGGCCAACCTGGACAACTTGGCAAGGCCCTGTCTCAAAATAAAATTTAAAAAGGGCTGGGGATGTAACTCACTGGTAAAGTGCCCCTGCGTTTGATCCCCAGTGCTACAAGAAAAAAAAAAAAATCTTCTTGTTTTTGTTTTTTAGCAGCATAGGTTTGGAATCTCTCCAAATATCATGACATGAAAACAACAGCCAGATAGCAAAACCAAAATCCATGGACAGTAGTTCCATTTCTGGTAATGGTGGAGCAAATAGTACCAGACCAACCCCTCATACATATAACAATTACAAACTGAACAAAATATATTAACAAAAAAAAAAAAAAAAAACAAAAACAACCGGGCCGGTGAGATGGCTCAGCAGCATAAGCACCTACCTGTCAAGCGCGAGGTCCTGAGTTCAACTCCTGGTACCCACATGCGAAAAAAGGGCCGGTGATATTGCTCAACGGCACAGGTGCCTGCTGGCACGCAAGGTCCTGAAGTCGACCCCCGGTACCCACAAAAAAGAAAAACAACTACCTAAAGACACTGGTGGTGACTAAATGCAGGATAAAGTGGAAGGAAGTCAGCACTAGGAGAGAATGGTACTTGAAATTGCTTGAGAACAGGGACTTTGACTTCTTATATTCTTAGTGTGATGGGATCATAGTAGGAACTCAGAAGTGGAAGGGTTGGAAGGAAAGGGTGGCCATCAGAAAGGTGAAAGCAATATGGTAGAGCAGAAAAATCATGGACAGAACTGGGGTGACGAGTCCACTTTCTGCCACTTAACAAATGGCACATCATCCAGCCTCTCCGAACCTCAGTTTTCTTTTCTCTTCTGACCCTCTTAAAAGCAAACATTCTTATCCCCATTTTAAAGTGAGAACATGGTCTCTGAAAACTGTTTTAGCACATCATAGTTAGTAAGTGATTGGGCTAGGATTTAAATTTAGGCCTTCGAAAGCCCATTTCCAATGCTACTTCCACTTTAGCATAGAAAAGAGAAGAGTAGCCATTTGAAAGAGTTTCCTGTTTTATTATTATTATTATTATTATTATTATTATTATTATTATTATTATTGCTTTTCACCTGTGGGCAGACTGCAGTTTCTGTGACACAGACTAGCTGAAATGTAGATAGAAACTTGTGGTCTTATTGGTGAGAGAACTGAGTTCAGGGTGACCGTAGCAACTGAAAAGTAAAGGGTGATACCCTAGAGAGGAGAGAACTACAGAGGAAGAGCTCTACTTCTGTATATAGACCCTGTCAAAATTTCTGGCTGACTCCTGAACTCTGTTTACAGAATGGACTCTCCATCACCTTAGCTAAGACTAAAATAACTCAGTGGAGAGCTCAACTATTTCCCCATGCAAGATACACCTTGGCATTTTGGTTCTAAAGAAGTTAATTGCCTTCTAGAATGAAAAATCTGTACTCTAAAGGAGTGAAACAATGCAATGCTCCTCAACTTAACATAGGTTCACATCCTGATGAATCCATCATAAACTGAAAATGTTGTAAGTCGAAAATGCATTTAATCCATCTAACAATCTGTACTCTAAAGGAGTGAAACAATGCAATGCTCCTCAACTTAACATAGGTTCGCATCCTGATGAATCCATCATAAACTGAAAATGTTGTAAGTCGAAAATGCATTTAATCCACCTAACCTACCAGTCATCATAGCTTAGGTACACAGCACTCTGCGGAATACGAATTTTTTACCCTTGTGATCTCACGACTGACTGGTTGCCATGGTTTGCTCCTGCCGCCCAACCTCAGCATAATCATACTACATATTGCTGGCATGGGAAAGGATCAAAATTTAAAACTCAGAATAGTTTCTACTGAATATGTATCACTTGTATCATTGTACAGTCAAAAAATAAGTCGAGCCATCATAAGTCAGGGACTACCTGTGTATTATTCCTAATGTCTAGAATTCAACCTTAAGCTACTAGACATGAAAAAAAGCCAGAAAATGTCTCATATTTAAGAGGAAAGGCAATCAATGGGTACCAACCCCAAGATAATTCAGGTGTTGGAATTAGCAGACAAGGACTTTACATAGCTATTATTTCTTGTTCTTAAGATCAGAGTAGAAAAATGCTTGTAATGAATGAAAAGATAAGAAATCTCAGGAGAGAAACTATACCCCAGATATTCTGGAACTGGAAGATAAAATCAACTACCTGAGGTTCTACGTTAATAAGTTGGGAGAAAAGAGAACAAAGTAAGCCCAAAGTAAATAAAGCAAACAAGAAAGAAGTCTAGAGGTGGTGATGGTGTCGTAATCCGTGGAAATTGAACATGTGTACCCCTCTATGACTTGACTGTTTCACTCCTCAGTATATATCTAAGCTGAATGAGACCATAATTGTTCATAGCATCATTATTTGCAGGAGCCCACAGTGGACACTACTCAAATGCCCATAAATACTAAAATGGAGAAGTAAATTTTCGTATATTCACACAATGGACTACTGTGTGGCAGTAAAGTTAAATTATAGTTCTTCAGCTATAAGTGACAAATCTAGCTGAATCTTACAAGCCTAATTATGAGTTAAAAAGCCAGATTGCATTCCATTCATGTAAAGTTTTAAAACTTTATGTGACTTATATGGTTCCATTCGTATGGAGTTCAAAAGCAGGGTGAAACTTCTATGTGCCACTCAATGGAATTGGATCTGAGGGGGCTTCTGAGGAGTGAGTAGTGCTTTGTATCTTAATCTAGGTACTGATTAATGGACATGTTCAATACATGTGAAAATTCATTAAATTAGACTTGTATTTATGTACTTTTCTACATGAAATACTTCAAAAATGCTAAAAACAAAAACCTCATAGATAGTAATTACAATGAAAATAGCTCACAGTATATCCCCATGAACCACAAAATAAAAGCAAGTGGGGCAAATCACCCTTAGCCACAGCATGAACAGGTTGTTGGTATCTGTAGGAAACTGTCTGAAAGACCTGACAAACAACATTCCAAAACGGTATATTCGTTAAAAAGTGTGGCAGTGCAGTTTAAACTCTTGAAGCTCAGAAGAGTTTCATCTTCCAGTAAAAACTAAATGAGTGAGTATAGGGGGCCAATGGTCAGAAAGTCCAAAAGGGATGGAGCAGTTTAATAAACTCTGGGAAATAATTCACCAGCTCTCCTTCCAGGACAGGGTACCACACTGCAGAGAAATTTCTGAAAATGGAATTGAAATCAAGGAGGTCAGAAACAATACAGAAGAAGGAAAGAGAAGTTCCATGTAAAAGTAGGAGAGAGAACCAGAACCAGGAATTTTAAGCAAGTCACCCTATTTCTTTAACCTATGTAAAAACAGCAGAAATGAGGCTACTGTGAAGTTTGAAAAGCCTCCCTGAACTACATGTTTCTAAAAGGTCAGGAGAACATTTCATATTCTCTCATGAGAAACCGAAATTATAAATAAAGAGCAAAATAAAAGACAGATAATAGGAAGTAGGGAGGTAGATCTTTCTCAAATGGGAAGGGGATCAAGAGATGGAGAGAGGGGGAGGAAGGGGAGGAAAAGGGGATGTAAAAGGAATTTAGAGTGTTATGTACATGTACCAACTCTACACAAGGAATATAAGCATGTACTACACATATGTACTAATAAATTTTTTTTTTATTTTAAAGAGAAGAAAAAAACAAAACAAAGCAAACAAAGAACAAATTTTCAAAACAACATAATATGAGGGTAACAATGGTCAATGCATTATGTATTATTATCTTTAAGTTAGTTATTCAGGATACCAGTCCTTGCCCATTTCAGTGTCTTGAAGTGTCTCTTCTATGTTTTCTTCTAGTAATTTCATAGTTTCAGGCCTCATATTTAACTCTTTAATCTATTTTGAGTATATTTTGTGACTGGTGAAAAATAGGGCTCTAGTTTCATTCCTGTGCATGTGGATATCCAAATGCATGTTCTTAGCACCTTTTTTGAAGATTGGTTGGCTATAACTTCATGGGTTTACTTTTAGGCTCTCTCTTTCATTACTTTGGTTTGTGCATCTATTTTTATGCCAATACCATGCTGTTTGAATTTCTGTTGCTTTGTAGTATATTTGAAGTCAGGTAATATGGTTCCTCCTCATCGGTTCTTTTTTGTCTTCAAGATTGCTGTGCACTTTTTAGTTTAGTTTTGTTTTTGTTGTTGTTTTTTATGGCTCCATGTACATTTTAGGATTTTTTTTCTAGTTCTATAAAGAATGTCATTGGTATTTTCATAGGTATTCCAAATCTTATTTTCTAATACTATTCACCAATAAAGGAACCAAGGCTCCTTAGAGAAGTGGCTGATTCTAGGGCTGGAGCAGGAAATATACAAGATGAGCCTAAAACATCTTGTAGTACTAGAAAATAAAGAAGAGTTCAAAAAAATTGAGGTGCTAAAGGGATACAAGAACTGAAATGAGTCTAATACAGCCCAAACTTGGAAGAATTTGATCAGGAAAATAACAGTTTAGGTTATAATAGGGAATACAATAAATACCCATGAATCCATAGTGATAGAAACAAATGATTGAATAAATTAATGAATGAGGCAAAAGAATCAAGCTCCCCTATAATCTCAGATCAAACCTGAGATAAACCATGATTTATGTAGATACTCCCGCTTCAAGGAGGTGGAACATAACTTCTCACTGCTGAAGTGTAGGCTATGTTTCGGGACTTGCTTCCAGTGACAGTGTGGAAAAGGAAGACAGGATGAGTAACTTTACATTTGGGAACCCTGCAAACGCTACCTTGGTGAGATGGTCAAAGTTATCATCAGTGATAAATCAGGCTGACAGCATAATGTGTACCCTTGATGTGTTGTGATGTGATATGTGATAAGAGCACTTCACCCCTGTGGCCTTCTTCTCCAGTACCCATAGCCCTAGTCTAACTATGAGCAAAATAAGCAACCCCAAATTGAGAATGTCCTACAAAATACCTGATTAACACCCCTCAAAACTTTCCAGGTCATCAAAAACGGACAAGTACAATCTGAGAAACAGTTCCAGCCTAGAGGAGACTAAGGAGACAGATAACTATGTATAATACGGTATCCTGGACAGGATCCTGAAGCTGAAAAGGGAAATCAAGTAAAAATTAAAGAAATCTGAATAAAATATGGATTTTAGTTGTCAATATTGTATCAGTATTGGATCATTAGTTATGACATACAAACTATAGTAATATGTTAACAATAGGGGAAACTGGGTACACTATCTCAATTTTTCTGTAAATTTAAAATTTCTAATGTTAAAGTTTTTAAAACATTTTAAAAAAGCATTACAGTTTGTTAAAACCTATCAAATATGTTTAAGCCCATGAGTTATATTATAAGCCCATAATTATATTTTAAAACAAAAACAAATTGGTATAATAGGGAACCTATTTACTTTCTTGAGAAGTGGTAAATGATAGGAAAGAATCAAGTATTCATCTTTCCTACTGGCTGACTACATAGTAATAGATGAAGGGAAGGCCCTCTTTATAAAAGTATTCCAGGGGACTGGTGAGATGGCTCAGTGGTGTAAGCGCCTGCCTTGCAAGCGCAAGGGCCCGAGTTCGACTCCTGGAACCCACATACGAAAAAGGGGCCGGTGATATCGCTCAGCGGCACGGGTGCCCATTGGCGCGCGAGGTCCTGAGGTCGCCCCCCCCCCGGTACCCACAAAAAAAAAAAAAGTATTCCAATTAATAATAAATAATTGAAGTTAAGAATATCACTTTTTTGAAACAGCCAGTAAGTTAATGGTTCTAGGGATTGAGCATAAATAATTGCTAAAATCACTATGTTAATCAGCTTCCCTTGGTAGGACAAAATACCTGAAATAATCAATTTAAAAGGAAGAAAAATTTAGTGGGCTCATGGCTTCAGAGGCTTCAGTCAATGGTTGGCTGGCTTCATTGCTTTTAGTCCTGTGGTGAGGCAGAACATCAGGATGGGGAGCATGTAGGGAAGCAAAGCTCCTCACCTCATGATGGCTGGAAAGCAAAGAAAGAGAAAGGGCTGGGGTCCCACTATCTGGTTCAAGCACATCCCCAACACCTGAAGACTTCCCATCAGGGCCCACGTCCTAAAGGTTCCACCATCTTCTTCAGTAGAAAACTTGTAAGGAAAGAAAGGAACGGAGGGGAAACCTGACGGTTAAAAAAGATTTCAAGAACTTTTACATAGGCAAGACTAACCTCAAAAACACTGTGCTAAATGAAGTCAGATACAAATGACTGTATTCTGTTTATATGAAATGTCCAAAATGAGCAAATCTATAGAGCCAGGAAGTAGATTAGCAATTTCCTGGGCTGGAGGGACGGAAAGAATGGAAATTAACTGTAAATGGAGACAAGGGATCTTTTGGAGGTGGTAGATTTTTTAAATTGGATTGTAGTGATAGTTGCACAACTCTACTAAAATCATTCAGTAAAAAATGAACATAGTACAAATGGGCAACTATCTGGGGATGCACACTTGTGTAGTAAAGCTATAATAAATCCTAGGAAGTTATTTATATGAAAAGCAGTATAGTGGTTACTTTCACAGGGGGGGAGAAGGCTTATGAATCACATTATGCACATGGAGAGACCTTTGGGAAGGCTGCAGAACTATTTCTTGACTTGTTGAGACTCTAAGACCTCTGTATAAAAATTTGTTTATTTCTTTAATATATTTGAGTGGTTTCCAGTATTTTTTATTTTACAATAAAGGGGTTCAAAGAAGAAAATACCAGACTCCTAAGTTGTTAGATCAGATCCCCACTGTTATAGAATATTTCTCATTGTCAAACTCAGGGTAGCCAGGAAAATGCTGCTTCACTTCACAAAGGAAAAACCATGCAAAAGAGAGAGATAGCAGTTTGTTCATTTCATTTTAGTGTACACTGCCTAGTAAGTGCCATTGGGACCTCAGAACCTGTTCTTAGCACATACGAAACACATAGGCATTCTTTTCTGGTAGGTCCAACTGCCCTCTGGTTTTCAATTTTAGGCACACAGCAAAAATTGTATAACTAGGCCAGGCGTGATGGTGCACACCTATAATTCTAGCAGTCTGGGAGGCTGAGGCAGGAGGATTATAAGTTTGAGCCCAGCCTGGGCAACTTAGCAACTTAGCATGTCCTTGTCTCAAAATTTAAAAAGGGCTGGAGATATAGATCAGTCTGAAGGCCTTGGGTTCAGTCCGCAGTGTGTGCACACACGCACACACGCATATACCTGTAATAACAGAAATGGGTGGAGGAGGAAAAATCACCTGTAATCCCACTTCCCTGGTAATTCATAAATCATAAAATCATAAATATTTTTCCTTTAGTGGGTTGTTGAGGATTTTACTTTTATTGATAGTGATGTTTTTGTTTGGGGGACAGGAGTTATTGGCCATTTTAACAAAAATTCTTTCCCAAAATGGAATTCATTATGGAGGGGACACCTTTTGTGTTTTTGGTTTCTTGTGAAAACCACCAGAGCATCTTTTCTTATTATTATTATTTAGTATGTAATATATGGAGCAACAGAAGTACTCTTCCCCACCTCTACTGGGCCCCGAGCAAGCAGCTTCTCATCGTCTGAGGTTGTGTTCAGAGTGGAGGTGAGCTCCCGACATGCTTGCTAGCATTCTCTCAATATCATCCCCTCTCTCATTTTCCGGCTTTAGTTGATTTCAAAAGTGTGGCTCAGCAACAGGAAGATGAAGAAAACGAAAAAGAGGATGACGAGAAGGTAGTCCACAGGGCACGGGAGTGGGATGACTGGAAGGACACCCATCCAAGGGGCTATGGCAACCGACAGAACATGGGGTAGTCTTCCCACAACATGACAGGACTCCAGGGCACGGACCTTTCCTGCCAAGGAAACTGCCACCATGTCCTCCCTGGCTCCTGCTTCACCTGTGTACAACGAAGGCAAGGATGCTGACTCTTGCTTTGCGTTCAATAAAGCATCAAGCGATTAAATGTGTATTTGTATGCTAGGTAATAACCAGTGATCTTGTGTTAACATTACTAATTCTCATGGTGTATTCTGATTCTTAAGTGGACAGAAAAGTACATTGGGAAATGGCTCTGTATAATCAGTGGTGTATGAATTCTCTTTAAAATGAAATAATAAAATCCCTTCTATTCCATGAGTCTGCAGAGATGTGCTTACTAGATGCTTTCTTGTAGGGGATGTGGTGTGGGGTGGGTCTCTGGGCTTATGGTGAGATCCCAGTCACCCGCCTTCGTCCTGGGCGGGGAGTTGCCCAGCATCGGAGCTGCCCAGACATCCTCCTTCCACCTGGGCACGTGCTGGGAGCTGTAAGCAACACCCCTCTCTATGAAAGCACAGAAGCCAGGACTTTCCCAGCCAGACAGCACTGTTTCAGGAATTAGAGCTGAAGATGAATGGACCATTAAGGACTCGAGGCTGTTTTCCAATCCTACTGACTTAGCCCTCTTTGCCTTGACCAGGAGAGACAGTTGCTCCAGAGAAGGTGCTATGAGAGACACTTGTGCCGTGAGAGTGGCCAGGCCCTTCCCTCTCATGGAAACACTGGCCTAGCCATCAGTGAAGAAGCAGCCTCAGGCTTCAGTCTAGCTCTGGAAGTGGCTGCCTTAGACCCTGTCGGCCCTCCTTGCCTGTGTCATGTGATACTGACACAGGCAGAACTGGTGTTCTGATAAATGTGCCATGGTTTGCTGGCTGCTTAGGTGCCTGTGTGTGGGTGTGGAGGAGGGGGAAAGCACAGATGACACTGAAAGCTATTGACTTTCTGGAGTAGAGAGAAGATACTGTCCTTGGCTCTTGGCTGATATCCTATAAAAGGAGCCACATGTTGAAATAAATGATCTGCACAGGAAGCAGCCTTTTGTTCTGTGGCTTTGGTACACTTAGGTTTTCTTTTTAAGAGGAAGATGACTCAGCCCTAACTTCTGCAGTCTAGCTGAGGAGAGGGGTTTGAAAAGGAGACTTGCTTCTTGTTGGGGGTGGAAGGGGCTGCCAAGTGATGAGAAGGTTCTGTTTTGTGGGTAATGACAGCAGGACTACTGGTAATATAAGCAGGACTACTGCTTAATAAAAGACTCATCTCACTCTCACACATAAGCACCCCAAACTGGTGGAGCACAGATGAAATTTCCTACAGATTAGGAAGCAAATGATGTTTACAATTCCTCCAGTTGTTGTCAGGCTGCCTCTAGCTATGCCCTGTTTCCTGCCTTTGAAATTCTATCCTGAGTTCATTTCCCAAAACTGGCCAGGTTGGGGTCTCCTCTTGGTCTGGGTCCATTTAAGATTGGGCCTTCCAGAAGCTCCAGCTTAATTAAGCTGCTTACTCTTCTGATATCCAAGAGGCAAACCAGACAAGGTGGGTTTGAATCCTGGCCTTCAAAAGTGCAAGCTGTGCGACATTGGGCAATAAAACCAGAGCTGCTTGCTCAGTGTATGTAGATGACCTGCCTCCTGGGGCTGTGAGAATTCACTGAATAGTGACAGTCATCTCTTAAGCAACTAAAGAGTAAAGGCTTTCTGTTGGTATCAACTCCATGGCCATCTGTCCACTAAGAAGGGAAAGGAAATGGACAGATTTTGAGCCTCTACTATGCACCAGGCACCGTCCCAACTGTTAACATAGTGACTGTGACTGTGCAAAAAGGTTTCATTGTCCCCATTTTACAGAAGAAAAAAGAAGGCCAGAGAAACTGAGTGGGTTCCTCAAGTTCACACTAATAGGGCCAGTGATATAGCTCAGCGGCATAAGTGCCTGCCTGGCAAGCACAAGGTCCTGAGTTCGACTCCCGGTACCCGCATATGAAAAAAAAACAGAAGTTCACACTAGTGAAACACCATACTTCTGTCATTTGCCATATGCTTCCCAATTGCTGATGCTTTTGGTTAGCTGCTTCGGAGTGGAAGCTTTAAAAATCCAAACTCCACCCGCCACTTTATACACCAATGGAGCTCTATGGATTCCTTCTTAGCTGACTCGCCAAACAAAAGGTTATGTCAACTGGCCCTGTCCCCTGGGCTAGGGGATTCGAAGGCAGGCAGAGACCACGAGCAGGCCCACCTTCCTCCGTCCTCCCAGCTTCATTCTGCCAAGAGACTTCCCAAGAGGCATTCAGCCTGCCGAGAGACCAAAACAGAACCACCTTCTAGACTTCCACCAGAGTCAGGCCTTGCAAGGGTCCTACAGTGAGCTCAGTGTGCTGGTCTCTCAGAAGCCAGGACTCCTCAAAGTTTCAACTGATAACGATACTACTTCATCATTAGCAAAATACCTTTGACGCTGCTGATGATGCATACTTATGTGTATGATGCATTTATGTGCTTATACAGATGCTACAGATTTCATTCTCTCAACCTGTCAGGGAAGATATGATACCTTCATTTTCCAGAGGAGGAAAGTGGCCCTGAGAGGTGAAGAGCCTGCAGACATAGCAGTTTAGCCAAAGTGTCTGCCCTCTCAGGGCGAGGAATTATATTTGAAAGGTGAATGTGCGACACTGTTCGCTTTAACACCGTTACACGCTGATTTGTCCTTTCCACTCTTACTCCTGTCAACATTCTTTGAGGAAGACATGTTAGAAAGCTGAATGAGCTGATTGTAAATAGAAGAAAAATGGCGTTAGAGTCTTGAATTAGTCTCAGTTCTCTAGGATCTGCCACTCCCAAGCTGGGTGACCCCTTCCTCCAAAGTCTTCACTTCTGCCATTTAAAATGACTTGAAAAGGGGGAAATTTTTGAAACTAAAACTACTTCTCTGTGTCACCTGAATAAACAAAACCAGAAAGTTCTCTTCCATTTCCTTTGGGCCTCAAGTTGGCTCAGCCCAGCAGACACATTGCCACACAGCAATACCATGTTGTTACGATGGTGTCCTTGCAAGACAGCTCTCTCCACCACCTGTACATCGTTTCCTCATACATTCCTTTCTACCCACTGAGCCAAGATGCAACTCGAACCAGCACAGTCCACTCATGGTCCAAAACACGGAGACACGGGCCCCAGTCTTGGCTGTGTCACTATATCTTAGCCTGTCCTAGATGCAGCCAACCTGTGCCTGCTTACTCACAGGCCCGAGTGAGGAGCCAATGAGATCAAATATGCTTTTGAACAGTTACAAAACACTACGGGAGAGAGATGAGTAAAAGCAGTCAGAGCCGGACATGGTGGCACACACATGTAATCCCAGCTATTCTGGGAGGCTGAGGCAGGAGGATTGCAAGTTTTAGCTCAACCCTGAGCTATTTAGTGACACCCTATTGAAAAAATTTTTTTAAATTCATTTTAAAAAATTTTCAGAAAAGAGCTAGGGTTGTACCTCAGTGTGAAGGCCCTGGCTAGCTTTGCTCCCCTGAACCACTGTGGGAAAAACACACAAAAAAAGAGTAGTCAGTTGTTGGTAAACTAGGGGGACAGAGGGAGGAATTTTTTTTTTTTTTGTAATTCAGTGCTTGACAACTTTTAGAGCTTTTTATATGAAAAAATTTCAAATATTTGGAAAATGGTATAAGAGAAATATAATGAACCCCTGTTTACCTATTAGCTTCCACAACTATGACCTCCTCACTAATCTTATTTCCTATATGCCTCTTTTCTGTTACTAAAGAATTGCTGTTTTGTTTGTTTTGTTTTGTTTTTGTATATGATGGCGTTGCAATTTTTTTTTATTTTAAAGAGAAGAAAAAACAAAACAAATCAAAAGAAGAACAAATTTTCAAAACAACATAATAGGAGGGTAACAATGGTTAACACATTACGTATTACTATCTTTAAGTTAGTAATTCAGGATACCAGATATTAGCATTCAGTTGTCCAAACATTATTGGCAAAAACCTTACTCTTCAATGAACTAAGTAAAATTGGTAGTGTATCTATCTTAACCATCTTATATATATATACAATTTTTTTTCCCTTTCCCTTCTTTCTTTTCCCTATTCCAGTCTCTCTTTCCTTTTGACCAGTTTCTTTTTGATTCACCATGTCTATTGTACATTTTGGATCTTATTTACTCTTTCAGTTTCTCATACTAGAGAGACAATACGATGCTTACACATGTGCTTCTGGTTTATTTCACTTATGAGTATTTTCTCGAGTTGCATCCATTTACCTATAAAAGTCTCCAGTTTATCCTTCTTTATGGCTGAATAGTACACCATTGTATAAAAATACCACATCTTTCTTATCCATTCCTCAGTGGATGGGCATTTGGGTTGTTTCCAAGATCTGGCTATTATAAATTGTGCTGCTATAAACATGGGTGCACATATATCGCTGTGGTACGATGTTTTTAATTCTTCTGGGAAGATGCCCAGAAGGGGAATAGCTGGGTCAAATGGGACCTCCAACCCTAGTTTTTTGAGGAATCTCCACACTGACTTCCACAGTGGCTGTACCAGTCGACACTCCCACCAACAGTGAAGAAGGGTTCCTTTTTCCCCACAGCCCCTCCAGCATTTGTTATTAGTTGATTTCCTTATAGTAGCCATTCTTTCTGGGGTGAGATGCTATCTCAGTGTTGTTTTAATTTGCATCTCTCGAATGACTAGTGATGTTGCACATTTTTTTGTATATTTACTTGCCATTTGTATTTCTTCATCTGAGAAATGTGTATTCATCTCAGATGCCCATTTTTGGAGTGGGTCTTTAAATTTGGGAGGTCTGATTTTTTTGAGTTCTTTATATGTTCTCGATAGTAATCCTTTGTCTGAGGAACAGCTGGCAAACATTTTTTCCCACATTGTGGGTTGTCTCTTCACTCTGTTGGTGGTTTTTCTTGCTGTGCAAAAGCTTTTTAATAAGATGAGATCCCAGTTATTGATTCTTCGGGATAGTTCCCGTGCGGTTGAGTTTTTATTCATAAAGTCTTTGCCTACACCAATGTCTCCAAGGGTTTTACCTATCCTACCTTCCAGCAGATTTAATGTTTCTGTTTTAATATTTAGATCTCTGATCCATTTTGAATTTAGTTTAGTGCATGGTGAAAGATATGGGTCTAGTTTTAATCTTTGGCATGGGTAGAGCCAGTTTTTCCAGCACCATTTATTAAAGAGGCTATCTTTCTTCCAGCGAATGTGTTTGGCACCTTTGTCAAAGATAAGGTGGCTTAGTATATCTGGGGTTGTTTCAGCATCTTCTAATCTGTTCCATTGATCTTCAGGTCTGTTTTTTTGCCAGTACCACACTGTTTTTATCACAGTAGCTTTATAGTATAATTTCAAGTCAGGGATTGTGATGCCCCATGCCTTGCATTTGTTGCCCAGAATTGCCTTTGCTATTCTAGGTCTCTTCTGATTCCAAATGAATTTTAGGATTGTTTTCTCTAATTCTGTGAGATATGCTGTTGGAATTTTGATTGGAATTGCATTAAATCTGTATAACAATTTTGGAAGTATGGCCATTTTCACTATATTGGTTCTTCCTATCCAGGAGCAAGGGATATCTTTCCATTTTCTGATATCCTCTTCAATCTCCTTTTTCAGAGTACTATAGTTTTCAGTATAGAGGTCTTTTACATCCTTTATGAGGTTGATTCCTAGGTATTTCATTTTTGTGGATGTTATTGTGAAAGGTATTGTTTCCCTAATTTCTCTTTCAGTAAGTTTGTTATTTGTGTACAGGAAGGCTATTGACTTTTGAGTATTGACTTTGTATCCAGCTACACTACTGAATTTGCTTATTAAATCTAGCAGTTTTTTAGTGGAGTTTTTGGGGTCTTCTGTGTAGAGTATCATGTCATCTGCAAATAATGATAATTTAACTTCTTCCTTTCCAATCATTATTCCTTTTATTTCTTTCTCTTGTCTAATTGCTCTGGCTAAAGTTTCCAGAACTATGTTGAATAAGAGTGGGGAGAGTGGACATCCTTGTCTTGTTCCTGATTATAGAGGGAAGGCTTTCAGTTTTTGGCCATTTAGTATAATATTGGCTGTTGGTTTGTCATAGATAGCTTTTACCAGATTGAGATAAAGACCCTCTATTCCAATTTTCTGTAGGGTTTTTATCATGAAAAGGTGATGGACTTTGTCAAAAGCTTTTTCTGCATCTATTGAGATGATCATGTGATTTTTGTCTTTGGTTCTGTTGATATGATGTATTACATTTATTGATTTACGTATGTTGAACCATCCCTGCATCCCTGGGATGAATCCAACTTGGTCATGGTGTATAATCTTCTTGATGATTTGTTGGATTCTGTTTGCCAATATCTTATTAAGGATTTTTGCATCTATGTTCATTAGGGAGATTGGCCTGTAGTTCTCTTTCTTAATTGGGTCCTTCTCTGGTTTTGGTATCAGGGTAATGCTTGCTTCCAGGAATGAATTTGGGAGTATTGCTTCCCTTTCAATTTCATTGAAAAGTTTGAGAAGTAGGGGCGTTAGGTCTTCTCTCAATTTCTTGTAGAATTCGGCAGTGAATCCATCAGGGCCTGGGCTTTTCTTTGTTGGGAGGTTTTTAATTACATCTTCAATTTCATTGGTTGATATTGGTTTATTTAGGATTTTTAAATCTTCTTGATTCAGCTTTGGTAATTCATACGAATCTAGGAATCTGTCCATTTCTTCTGCATTTTCCATCTTAGTAGAATATAAATTTTCAAAATAGGTATAGATGATCTTCTGGATTTCTGCAGGGTCCGTCGTGATATCACCCTTTTCATTTTCAATTGCATGGATTTGAGTCTTTTCTTTTCTTTTTTTAATAAGGTTGGATAAGGGTTTGTCAATCTTAGTTATTCTTTCAAAGAACCAACTTTTTGCTTCATTGATACTTTGTAGTGTTTTTTTAGTCTCCAATACATTAATTTTTGCTCTGATCTTTATAATTTCCTCCCTAGTACGGGCTTTTGGCTTAACCTGCTCTTCTTTTTCTAGAAGCTCGAGGTTCACCCTTAAGTTTTTTATTTGCTCTTGCTCTATTTTCCTGATATAAGTATTTAATGCTATAAATTTCCCTCTTAGGACTGCTTTCATTGTATCCCATAAGTTCCGGTATGTTGTACTGTCATTATCATTCAATTGTAGAAAGTGTCTAATTTCTTCTTTAATTTCATCTGTGACCCATTGATTGTTCAGGAGGGTGCTGTTTAATTTCCATGTGTTTAGGGAGTTTTTGTGACATCTTTTGCCATTGATTTCCAATTTCATTGCACTATGGTCTGATAATATGCATGGGATAATTTCAATTCCTTTGCATTTACTTAAGCAGGTTTTATGAGCTAGTATGTGGTCTATTTTGGAGAACGTCCCATGTGCAGCTGAGAAAAATGTGTATTCTGATGTTGTGGGATGGAACACTCTGTAGACATCTACTAAGTCCATTTGTTCAAAAGTTTGGTTCAGTTCTACTATTTCATTATTGATTTTCTGTCCAGTTGATCTGTCTTTTTGTGACAGTGGAGTATTGAGATCTCCCAATATAATTGTATTAGTGCTTATTTGATTTTTCATGTCCTTTAGTACTTGTTTTATATAGCTGGGTGCATTGGTATTTGACGCATATATATTTATGATCGTTATCTCTTCCTCTTGGATTGTTCCCTTTACAAGGATGTAATGACCGTCTTTATCTCTCTGAATCCTTCTTGGCTTGAAGTTCACTTTGTCTGCAAAAAGAATAGCTACCCCTGCTTTTTTCTGGGTTCCTGTGGCATGGAGTATTGTTTTCCATCCTTTGACTTTCAGTCTATGAATTTCTTTCTGAATTAAATGTGTTTCTTGTATACAGCATATTGTTGGATCTTGCTTCTTGATCCATTTCGCCAGTCTGTGCCTTTTGATTGGTGAATTGAGACCGTTAACATTGATGGTTAAAACTGATATGTATTGACTTGTCATGATATTTTCCTGTTGTTGGTTCCCACTCTTTGTTTTTCCCCTTTCCTGCTATTTAATTATCTGCCCTGCCTGGTGGATTCCTTCTGTTGGGGTTCCTATCTCTTTCTAGAATGTCCTTCAGAACATTTTGGAGTGCTGGTTTGGTGGTCATAAATTTTCTCAGATGTTCTTTGTCATGAAAGTATTTTATTTCTCCATCAATTTTGAAAGATAGTTTTGTAGGGTACATCAATCTGGGTTGAAAATTATTTTCCTTTAGAGCTTGAAATACGTCATTCCAAGCTCTTCTTGAATTGAGGGTTTGTGCTGAAAAGTCAGCTGTGATTCTGATGGGTTTTCCTTTATAGGTGATTTGTCTCTTCTCCCTAACAGCTTTTAAGATTCTGCCCTTCTGTTGAATTTCTGGGATCTTGACTATAATATGTCTGGCTGAAGTTTTTTTTGATCACGTCTAGTTGGTGTTCTAAAAGCTTCACTTATAGGGGCGTCAAATTCCTTTTCTCTTCCAGGAAAGTTCTCCCTGATTATGTCTTTGAACAAGGTTTTAATGTCATTGATGCTATCTCCTGCTTTTTCATTTATTCCAATTATTCTTAAGTTGTTTATCTTTGAGTCATCTAGCAGCTGCTGAATTGATTTTTCATGGTCCCTTGCTGTTTTTAAGAATTCTTCCTTTTCATGATCACTAATTGCAAGCCTGTCTTCTATATCTGAGATCCTGTCCTCACATTGGTTTAATCTGCTACAAATACTTTCAATGGAATTTTTGTTCTCTTGGATATCTGCTTGAATCTGCCTTATGGATTCCATTTCTTTCCTATGCTGAGCATTGATGGTTTCTATAGTTTTCTTAAGCTCATCTATTTTTTTGTCTGTATCAGCTATAGTGTCCTTAAGCATGGTCTTCATTTTGGACATTATCTCTGCAGTTATCTGTGAGATTATTTCTGTTTTAATTTTTTCCAGAGCCTCATTCAGTTGCTTTGTTGTTACCACTTCAGATAGGCCAGGTGGGTGGCTTTCGGATTGTCCCACCTCGTTGCCCCCTAGGTTTGCCTTTGGTGAATTGGATATGTGGGGTTGCATCTTGTTTAAGTGTCATTTCATTTTTTCTTTCTTTAATTGCTGGGGTGATGTTTGCAAATTACCTATGGTAGGTTACTTTATTGCTAGTGTTTAAGATCTTTAGAAGATGACTACTTCTCTGCAGTATCTTCCAAGTGGAGCTTGCTTTTGGGTTTTGAGCTTTCTGCCAGATCATACCTTTTCAATTCGTTGGGTATGCGAAGTTGCTACCTGTTTGGCCCAGTCCTTGATTCTTTGGTACTGTGCCACTGTATTTTCTGTGTCCCTTATTCAATCTCAATCACGAAATATCAGGAAGGAAAGATGTTTAGAACAATTATTTCACATTTGGCTATAATGTTAACTAAAGCATCAAACACAGCCTAGAAAATGACAGACTGAGCTAACCAGTTATTTACCACTTTTAGCTGTATAGAGTTGCGGTTATATAACAAAATCTAAAACACACCAGAAAAATTATATGCAGTATACAAGTCCTATGTATGTCAATTTTTCCCTGAGGAGTTTAAATTTAAAATGAGTTAAGGAGGAAATAGAGTGTTGGGAGAATAGGAAGGAATTAGATGTAAGGTTAGAGGACCAAGAGGGATCCCACTAAAATTGGGACACTGGTGCAGAGGACTGGTGGTAAAAAGAGAAGGAAGGGATAGAAGGAAGAACAGATCACAACCACAATCACAAAGAAGTTAGAGGCGCTGTTTACACACATATAAAAAACCAGAGAGAATAATGAAGGAAAGAGCAAATACACATACAGAAACAAAAACGAAGATAAAAACAATAAAACAGACAAAACAAAAATAAAACCCCACCAAAAAAAAAAAAAAAACCCTTCGCCAGAACAAAAAACAAATGAGTGAGAAAAAAATAAAAAAAAATAAAAAAAAATAAAAAGAATCAGTTCCAGGTGTTGACTCTGCTGTAGGCAGGCACCGTGTGGTGGCAGAGTCCTGTTCCGTGCAGGTCGGTCCCAGTAAGCCAGGAGCGGCCCTCTGGCGGGCGGTGAGCAGAGGCCCGTACTTTCAGGCAGAGACCAGTCTAGCTCGCCTGCCGCTCTCAGTGCCCTTTCACTATCCCTGGGCCTGAGAGGCGCAGCGCACTGTCCGGAGCGCGGGTTCCCTGCACTGGTTTCCCGCCGCTCTGATTTTCACCACGCCCCCCACAATGGTGCCGGGCCAGTTGCTCTCTGGCGCGGGACAGGTGTGGCTGAGAGACCAGTCTCGTTCGCCTGCTGACCTCAGCACACTTTCATGGGCCTGGGAGGCCCCGCGCTGCTCTGTCCGGAGCGTGAGTGTCCAGCGCTGTTTTTCTTTCGCGCTGCTCTGAGTTTCGCCACACCCCCCACAATGGCGCCCGGCCAGTCGCTCTCTGGCGCGGGGCAGCTGTGGCTGAGAGACACTCACCGCTGGTCAGCGCAGTTCTCCGCCACTCCCCCACCTCGCCGCTGTCTCAGGATCCTCCGTGGGGGCTCCCTGGGCGCCAGCTGTCACCGTGTGTCCGTAGAATTGAGCTTCTGTCGCGCTGCGATTCCTGGGATGGTAGAAGGTGCGCGCGCGCGGTCTGCTCCTTCTTCTTTGTTGGAAATCACCCTTCAGTGGTGCCGGCGGTCCCAGATTGTGCTTCAGAACTTTTCTGGGTTCCGGGGAGGCATCTCCCCACCCCTGCGCTTTCCCGGTCGCTATATTCCCGTGTTCCAACGGTAACTTTTAGAGAGAGTTTCGCTGCCTGCTTCTTACTCATCCGCCATCTTTTTCCTCCTCCCCGGCGTTGCAATTTTTTTTTTTTTTTTTTAAAGAGAAGAAAACAAACAAAACAAATCAAAAGAAGAACAAATTTTCAAACCAACATAATAGGAGGGTAACAATGGTTAATACATTACGTATTACTATCTTTAAGTTAGTTACTCAGGACACCAGACATTAGCATTCAATTGTCCAAACATTATTGGCACAAACCTTACTCTTCAATGAACTAAGTAAAAATGGTAGTGTATCTATCTTAACCATCTTATATATATATATATATATATATATATATATATATACAATTGTTTTTTTCCCTTTCCCTTCTTTCTTTTCCCTATTCCAGTCTCTCTTTCCTTTTGACCAGCTTCTTTTTGATTCACCATATCTATTGTACATTTTGGATCTTATTTACTCTTTCAGTTTCTCATACTAGAGAGATAATACGATGCTTACACATGTGCTTCTGGTTTATTTCACTTATGAGTATTTTCTCGAGTTGCATCCATTTACCTATAAAAGTCTCCAGTTTATCCTTCTTTATGGCTGAATAGTACTCCATTGTATAAAAATACCACATCTTTCTTATCCATTCCTCAGTGGATGGGCATTTGGGTTGTTTCCAAGATCTGGCTATTACAAATTGTGCTGCTATAAACATGGGTGCACATATATCGCTGTGGTAGGATGTTTTTAATTCTTCTGGGAAGATGCCCAGAAGGGGAATAGCTGGGTCAAATGGGACCTCCAACCCTAGTTTTCTGAGGAATCTCCACACTGACTTCCACAGTGGCTGTACCAGTCGACACTCCCACCAACAGTGAAGAAGGGTTCCTTTTTCCCCACAGCCCCTCCAGCATTTGTTATTAGTTGATTTCTTAATAGTAGCCATTCTTTCTGGGGTGAGATGGTATCTCAGGGTTGTTTTAATTTGCATCTCTCGAATGACTAGTGATGTTGCACATTTTTTTGTATATTTACTTGCCATTAGTATTTCTTCATCTGAGAAATGTGTATTCATCTCAGATGCCCATTTTTGGAGTGGGTCTTTAAATTTGGGAGGTCTGATTTTTTTGAGTTCTTTATATGTTCTCGATAGTAATCCTTTGTCTGAGGAACAGCTGGCAAACATTTTTTCCCACATTGTGGGTTGTCTCTTCACTCTGTTGGTGGTTTTTCTTGCTGTGCAAAAGCTTTTTAATAAGATGAGATCCCAGTTATTGATTCTTTGGGATAGTTCCCGTGCGGTTGAGTTTTTATTCATAAAGTCTTTGCCTACACCAATGTCTCCAAGGGTTTTACCTATCCTACCTTCCAGCAGATTTAATGTTTCTGTTTTAATATTTAGATCTCTGATCCATTTTGAATTTAGTTTAGTGCATGGTGAAAGATATGGATCTAGTTTTAATCTTCGGCATGTGTAGAGCCAGTTTTTCCAGCACCATTTATTAAAGAGGCTATCTTTCTTCCAGTGAATGTGTTTGGCACCTTTGTCAAAGATAAGGTGGCTTAGTATGTCTGGGGTTGTTTCAGCATCTTCTAATCTGTTCCATTGATCTTCAGGTCTGTTTTTTTGCCAGTACCACACTGTTTTTATCACAGTAGCTTTATAGTATAATTTCAAGTCGGGGATTGGGATGCCCCCTGCCTTGCCTTTGTTGCCCAGAATTGCCTTTGCTATTCTAGGTCTCTTCTGATTCCAAATGAATTTTAGGATTGTTTTCTCTAATTCTGTGAGATATGCTGTTGGAATTTTGATTGGAATTGCATTAAATCTGTATAACAATTTTGGAAGTATGGCCATTTTCACTATATTGGTTCTTCCTATCCAGGAGCAAGGGATATCTTTCCATTTTCTGATATCCTCTTCAATCTCCTTTTTCAGAGTACTGTAGTTTTCAGTATAGAGGTCTTTTACATCCTTCGTGAGGTTGATTCCTAGGTATTTCATTTTTTTGGATGTTATTGTGAAAGGTATTGTTTCCCTAATTTCTCTTTCAGTAAGTTTGTTATTTGTGTACAGGAAGGCTATTGACTTTTGAGTATTGACTTTGTATCCAGCTACACTACTGAATTTGCTTATTAAATCTAGCAGTTTTTTAGTGGAGTTTTTGGGATCTTCTGTGTAGAGTATCATGTCATCTGCAAATAATGATAATTTAACTTCTTCCTTTCCAATCATTATTCCTTTTATTTCTTTCTCTTGTCTAATTGCTCTGGCTAAAGTTTCCAGAACTATGTTGAATAAGAGTGGGGACAGTGGACATCCTTGTCTTGTTCCGGATTTTATAGGGAAGGCTTTCAGTTTTTGGCCATTTAGTATAATATTGGCTGTTGGTTTGTCATAGATAGCTTTTACCAGATTGAGATAAAGACCCTCTATTCCAATTTTCTGTAGGGTTTTTATCATGAAAAGGTGCTGGACTTTGTCAAAGGCTTTTTCTGCATCTATTGAGATGATCATGTGATTTTTGTCTTTGGTTCTGTTAATATGCTGTATTACATTTATTGATTTACGTATGTTGAACCATCCCTGCATCCCAGGGAAGAATCCAACTTGGTCATGGTGTATAATCTTCTTGATGATTTGTTGGATTCTGTTTGCCAGTATCTTATTAAGGATTTTTGCATCTATGTTCATTAGGGAGATTGGCCTGTAGTTCTCTTTCTTAGTTGGGTCCTTCTCTGGTTTTGGTATCAGGGTAATGCTTGCTTCCAGGAATGAATTTGGGAGTATTGCTTCCCTTTCAATTTCATTGAAAAGTTTGAGAAGTAGGGGCGTTAGGTCTTCTCTAAATTTCTTGTAGAATTCGGCAGTGAATCCATCAGGGCCTGGACTTTTCTTTGTTGGGAGGTTTTTAATTACATCTTCAATTTCATTGGTTGATATTGGTTTATTTAGGATTTTTAAATCTTCTTGATTTAGCTTTGGTAATTCGTATGAATCTAGGAATCTGTCCATTTCTTCTGCATTTTCCATCTTAGTAGAATATAAATTTTCAAAATAGGTATAGATGATCTTCTGGATTTCTGCAGGGTCCGTCGTGATATCACCCTTTTCATTTTCAATTGCATGGATTTGAGTCTTTTCTTTTCTTTTTTTAATAAGGTTGGATAAGGGTTTGTCAATCTTATTTATTCTTTCAAAGAACCAACTTTTTGCTTCATTGATTCTTTGTATTGTTTTTTTATTCTCCAATACATTAATTTCTGCTCTGATCTTTATAATTTCCTCCCTTGTACGGGCTTTTGGCTTAACCTGCTCTTCTTTTTCTAGAAGCTCGAGGTTCACCCTTAAGTTGTTTATTTGCGCTTGCTCTATTTTCCTGATATAAGTATTTAATGCTATAAATTTCCCTCTTAGGACTGCTTTCATTGTATCCCATAAGTTCCGGTATGTTGTACTGTCATTATCATTCAGTTGTAGAAAGTGACTAATTTCTTCTTTAATTTCATCTGTGACCCATTGGTTGTTCAGGAGGATGCTGTTTAATTTCCATGTGTTTAGGGAGTTTTTGTGGGATCTTTTGCCATTGATTTCCAATTTCATTGCACTATGGTCTGATAATATGCATGGGATAATTTCAATTCCTTTGCATTTACTTAAACAGGTTTTATGAGCTAGTATGTGGTCTATTTTGGAGAACGTCCCATGTGCAGCTGAGAAAAATGTGTATTCTGATGTTGTGGGATGGAACACTCTGTAGACATCTACTAAGTCCATTTGTTCAAAAGTTTGGTTCAGTTCTACTATTTCATTATTGATTTTCTGTCCAGTTGATCTATCTTTTTGTGACAGTGGAGTATTGAGATCTCCCAATATAATTGTATTAGTGCTTATTTGATTTTTCATGTCCTTTAGTACTTGTTTTATATAGCTGTGTGCATTGGTATTTGACGCATATATATTTATGATCGTTATCTCTTCCTCTTGGATTGTTCCCTTTACAAGGATGTAATGACCGTCTTTATCTCTCTGAATCCTTCTTGGCTTGAAGTTCACTTTGTCTGCAAAAAGAATAGCTACCCCTGCTTTTTTCTGGGTTCCTGTGGCATGGAGTATTGTTTTCCATCCTTTGACTTTCAGTCTATGAATTTCTTTCTGAATTAAATGTGTTTCTTGTATACAGCATATTGTTGGATCTTGCTTCTTGATCCATTTCGCCAGTCTGTGCCTTTTGATTGGTGAATTGAGACCGTTAACATTGATGGTTAAAACTGATATGTATTGACTTGTCATGATATTTTCCTGTTGTTGGTTCCCACTCTTTGTTTTTCTGCTTTCCGGCTATTTAATTATCTGCCCTGCCTGGTGGATTCCTTCTGTTGGGGTTCCTATCTCTTTCTAGAATGTCCTTCAGAACGTTTTGGAGTGCTGGTTTGGTGGTCATAAATTTTCTCAGATGTTCTTTGTCATGAAAGTATTTTATTTCTCCATCAATTTTGAAAGATAGTTTTGCAGGGTACATCAATCTGGGCTGAAAATTATTTTCCTTTAGAGCTTGAAATACATCATTCCAAGCTCTTCTTGAATTGAGGGTTTGTGCTGAAAAGTCAGCTGTGATTCTGATGGGTTTTCCTTCATAAGTGATTTGTCTCTTCTCCCTAACAGCTTTTAAGATTCTGCCCTTCTGTTGAATTTCTGGGATCTTGATTATAATATGTCTGGCTGAAGTTTTTTTTTGATCATGTCTAGTTGGTGTTCTAAAAGCTTCACTTACAGGGGTGTCAAATTCCTTTTCTCTTCCAGGAAAGTTCTCCCTGATTATGTTTTTGAACAAGGTTTTAATGTCATTGATGCTATCTCCTGCTTTTTCATTTATTCCAATTATTCTTAAGTTGTTTATCTTTGAGTCATCTAGCAGCTGCTGAATTGATTTTTCATGGTCCCTTGCTATTTTTAAGAATTTTTCCATTTCATGATCACTAATTGCAAGCCTGTCTTCTATATCTGAGATCCTGTCCTCGCATTGGCTTATTCTGCTACAAATACTTTCAATGGAATTTTTTATCTCTTGGGTATCTGCTTGAATCTGCCTTATGGATTCCATTTCTTTCCTATGCTGAGCATTCATGGTTTCTATAGTTTTCTTAAGTTCATCTATTTTTTTGTCTGTATCAGCTATAGTGTCCTTAAGCATGGTCTTCATTGTAGACATTATCTCTGCAGTTATCTGTGAGATTATTTCTGTTTTAATTTTTTCCAGAACCTCATTCAGTTGCTTTGTTGTTACCACTTCAGATAGGCCAGGTGGGTGGCTTTCGGATTGTCCCACCTCGTTGCTCCCTAGGTTTGCCTTTGGTGAATTGGATGTGTGGGGTTGCATCTTGTTTAAGTGTCGTCTCATTTTTTCTTTCTTTAATTCCTGGGGTGATGTTTGCAAATTACCTATAGTAGGTTACTTTATTGCTAGTGTTTAAGATCTTTAGAAGATGACTACTTCTCTGCAGTATCTTCCAAGTGGAGCTTGCTTTTAGGTTTTGAGCTTTCTGCCAGATCCTACCTCTTCAATTCGTTGGGTATGCGAAGTTGCTACCTGTTTGGCCCAGTCCTTGATTCTTTGGTAGTGTGCCACTGTATTTTCTGTGTCCCTTAGTCAATCTCAATTGTGAAATATCAGGAAGGAAAGATGTTTAGAACAATTATTTCACATTTGGCTATAATGTTAACTAAAGCATCAAACAGAGCCTAGAAAATGACAGACTGAGCTAACCAGTTATTTACCACTTTTAGCTGTATAGAGTTGCGGTTATATAACAAAATCTAAAACACACCAGAAAAATTATATGCAGTATACAAGTCCTGTGTATGTCAATTTTTCCCCTGAGGAGTTTAAATTTAAAATGAGTTAAGGAGGAAATAGAGTATTGGGAGAAGAGGAAGGAATTAGATGTAAGGTTAGAGGACCAAGAGGGATCCCACTAAAATTGGGACACTAGTGCAGAGGACAGGTGGTAGAAAGAGAAGGAAGGGATAAAAGGAAGAACAGATCGCAACCACAATCAGAAAGAAGTTAGAGGCGCTGTTTACACTCATATAAAAAACCAGAGAGAATAATGAAGGAAAGAGCAAATACACATACAGAAACAAAAACGAAGTTAAAAACAATAAAACAGACAGATCAAAAATAAAACCCCACCAAAAAACCAAACAAAACAAAACAAAAACAAAAAAACCCTTCGCCAGATCAAAAAACGAATCAGTGAGAAAAAAAAAATAATAATAAAAAATAAAAATAAAAATAAAAATAAAAAAAATTAAAAGAATCAGTTCCAGGTGTTGACTCTGCTGTAGGCAGTTACCCTGTGGTGAGAGAGTCCTGTTCTGTGCAGGTCCGTCCCAGTAAGCCAGGAGCGCCCTCTGGCTGGCGGTGAGCAGATGCGCGAACTTTCAGGCAGAGACCAGTCTAGCTCGCCTCCGCTCTCAGCGCCCTTTCACGATCCCTGGGCCTGAGAGGCTCAGCGCACTGTCTGGAGCGCGGGTTCCCTGCACTGGTTCCCGCCGCTCTGGTTTTTCGCCACGCCCCCCACAATGGCGCCGGGCCAGTCACTCTCTGGCGCGGGACAGGTGTGGCTGAGAGTCCAGTCTCGTTCGCCTGCTGACCTCAACACACTTTCGTGGGCCTGAGAGGCCCCGTGCTGCCCTGTCCGGAGCACAAGTTCCCAGAGCAGTTTCCGAGCCGCTCTGAGTTTCGCCACACCCCCCACAATGGCGCCCGTCCGGTCGCTCTCTGGCGCGGGGCAGCTGTGGCTGAGAGACACTCACCGCCGGTCAGCGCCGTTCTCCGCCGCTCCCCTGCCCCGCTGCTGTCTCAGGATCCTCCGTGGGGGCTCCCTGGGCACCAGCTGCCACCGTGTGTCCATAGATTTGAGCTTCCGCGGCGCTGCAACTCCCGGGATAGTAGAAGGTGCACGTGCGCGGTCTGCTCCTTCTTTCCTTCTTCTTTGTTGGAAGTCACCCGTCACTGGTGCCGGGGGTCCCAGATTGCGCTTCAGAACTTCTCTGGGTTTCGGGGAGGCATCTCCCCGCCTCCTGCGCTTTCCGGGTCACTATATTCCCGTGTTCCAATGGTAACTTTTAGAGAGAGTTTCACTGCCTGCTTCTTACTCATCCACCATCTTGAGGTCCTCTCCTCCGGCGTTGCAATTTTTTAAAGAAGGGTCTCTCTCTCTTGCCTAGGCTGGTGAGAAAACCTTTGGGTTTAATCAATCCTCCTGCCTCAGCTTCCCAAAAGCTGGGACTACAGGCATGCACCACTGTGCCAGACTTGTGATTATATTTTTAAAGGGAAAGTTTTGATCTTTTGGAGATACCTTCTGAAATAGTTACAGATGAAAGAAGATGATGCCTAGAATCATAACTTTACTGTAATCCCTGTTCCTCCAATGCTTTCTCAATCCATCTTCTATATACCACCAACTGGGAGGTTCGTGGCATGATTTTCTTTGTGTGTTGAAGCACCCAGCAAAAGAGAATTATGAGTAGTGGAATCTGAGAACTGGGTTACATATCTGTCTGCCAGGCCACCTTTGATGAATGTCTCTAGGAAGCACAAAGCACAGGGGACAAATGAAGGTGGGCTCAAGACACTCTGGTTGCACAGTCCTTTGACAAACATGTGTGAGAGGATAATGAACAGTGACTCTCTTGTCCCAACTGGTAACAAATCCCTCAAAAAGAATAGGACTAAGCAATGTCATAGGCCAGCATAGTCCAGTATGGTAACAGAAATAGTACTAATAGCTACTGTGCATTGAGCACTACTATACACATACACTATTCCTAATCCTTATGATGGCCCAAGGGAGGTATTACTACAGCCTGAATTTGTGGATGAGGAAATTGAGGCTCAAAGAAGTGATGTCCCAAAGATCTCTCAGCTCTGAATGGGCTTGGATTCCAGGTCAGCCTGACTATGAAAGCTGCAGTGTCTCTAGGAAGCACAAAGCACGGGGACAAATCAAGGTAGGATCAAGACACTTTGGTGGCACAGTGCTCTGGGGATAATCTGTCTCCTCTCTAAGTTTTGAGCAACAATTCTACCAGCTTTGTGGGACCCTTTAGGACACATCTGAGACCTGATCACTAAGAGGAAGATGCCCTACTCAGAAACCCATCTTTCCCAGGGCCTTCACCCCTCAGCTTATAGGGGAACATTCCTGCCCCCAATGCCGAGCCCACCTGCTCTCCCCATCCAGCCCTAGCTGACATTTGTCCAAGCAAATCTTTTAATTCCTGCATCCCAGCCTCTCACTCAGTCTCCTGCATGGTTCCTAAACCAGTCAAAGTCCCCCTGGGCCTACTTGGCCTTCCAGGGCAACTAAAACCTGTCCTGAGCCATGAGGACGGGGGCTGAGAGGAGGGGCTCCCACCTTATCTCTGAGGTCCTTCAACACTCAGATACAGCCTCTGCTACCCTAGTGTCCTTGGCCCTGACTGGGAGGCATGAAGAGATTTGCAGAATGACTTTTTTTTGCCACCTTTATGTAATTTCTCTCCCCCTTTCCTTGTCTATCTTCTTGGTGAGTTCTGCCTCACCTCCAGATTTCCTGATTGCATGTACACTGATGGCTATCATTGGCACTGACCTTTTCCCCAAAGTCCCAGACCTATATCCTAGCATCTTCTACTCTGCTTCTCTTGATAAACAAATGGAACTGGAATTCAACAGTCTTCAAATGAACTCATCCCTTTCCCCAGCCTTCTCTCACCATCAGAGCTTCTTGTGTCCCTATCACCTCTTTAGTGCTCATCCTGAGAATCTCAATACTGTTTCTGGCTTCTTCCTCCCAACAAAGCAAGCATTCAAATGTTTGCTGAATGAATTACTGAATGAATGAGTCCCATCATGAATCACATTTCTTCATCATGCAGATTCACAATAATCCAGCCTCTTTCTTCTCATATTCAAACAATTTTACACAAAGAAAACTAAGAATCCCTTCACCTTAAAGCTGCAGTCATTTTTCTCACAGACTAATAGATCACTTTGCTGAAGAAACAACTTTTTCACCAAGTGTATTCAGTGTGGAGGACTGCATTATGTTCTACTTTTAAAGCTTACCATATAATACCACAGCCTGCCTTCCAGTAATTTTAATGACTTTCAGTGACTGCAATTAGCCAGTAATGTTATATAATCACTTACTTAACCAGCCCCAGATTTTGAACATTTGGATTGTTTCCAGGTTTTTACTGCTTGTTCCTTTGTTCATTTAACAAAGTAAATGACCTTATTTGCTTGTGCTGGATAAAATATCCCTTCAGGGGGAGAAATGTTGGGATGTTACAGGCCAGGAGTGGGAAGGAGACTTTCCATTGAATACTCTTTTGAATTCTGAATTGTGTGAATATACTCGCTACTCCAAATATAGCAGGATACAAAATCAACCCACAAAAATCAATAGCATTCCTGTACACCAATAATGAACCCACCAAGGAAGAAATTAGGAAAACAATACCCTTCACAATAGCATAAAAAAATTAAATACTTAGAAATAAATCTAACAAAGGAAGTGAAAGACCTCTAGGGTGAAAACTGTAAAACTCTGGAAAAAGATATCAAAGAGGATATCAGAAAATGGAAAGATAGGGCCGGTGAGATGGCTCAGCAGCGTAAGAGCCTGCCTTGCAAGCGTGAGGGCCCGAGTTCGACTCCCGGAACCCACATACGAAAAAGGGGCCGGTGATACTGCTCAGCGGCACGGTGCCTGTTGGCACGCGAGGTCCTGAGGTCAACCCCCCCGGTACCCACAAAAAAAAAAAAAAGAAAATGGAAAGATAGCCTGTTCCTGGATATTGAACCAATATTGTCAAAATGGCCATACTACCAAAACTCATGTATACATTTAATGCAATCCCAATCAAAATACCAACAGCATTCCTCACAGATCTAGAAAAGGCAATCTTAAAATTTATATGGAACCAAAAGAGACTGAAAATAGCAAAAGCAATCCTGGGCAACAAGAGCAAAGCAGGAGGCATCAAAACCCCAGATTTCAAATTATGCTACAAAACTACAGTGACACAAACAGCATGGTACTGGCACAAAAACAGACATGTGGCCGGGCATGGTGACACATGCCTCTAATCCCAGCACTCAGGCAGTTGAGGCAGGAGGATCGCCATGAGTTCAAGGCCAGGCTGGGTTACATAGCGAGACCCTGTCTCAAAGAATAAAAATAAATAAATAAACAACCCCTCCCCAAAAAACAGATATGTGGATCAATGGGACAGAATAGAAGATGCAGAAAAAACCCCAGACACATTTGGCCATCTGATCTTTGACAAAGGGACCAGAAATATACACTGGAGGAAAGACAGACTCTTTAACAAATGGTGCTGAGAAAACTGACTATATACATGCAGAAGATTGACTCTAGATATGTATTTCTCACCATGAATTAAAATAAAATCATAAAGGATCAAAGACTTGGATATTCAAACAGAAATACTTAATCTGATAGAAGATAAAACAGGTAAAGCTCATGAGACACAGGCACAGAATCTCAACAGAACCCTAAATGCACAAGAAATAACATCAAGAATCAACAAATGGGATCATATCAGATTAAAAAATTTCTGCACAGAAAAGGAAACAACCAATAGAGTGAAGAGACAACCTACAGAATGGGAAAAATTTTTGCCAGCTACTACTCAGAGGACTAATATCTAGAATATACAAAGTACTCCAAAACATCAGACCCCCTAAAATAAAAGACCCAATAAAAATGAGCAAATTAAATGAATAGACACTTCTCAGAAGAAGTACAAATAACCAATAAATACATAAAAAAAGAGTCAATATCTGGGGCTATTAGAGAAATTAAAACTAGAACACACTGGATTCCACTTTACTCCAGAAAGAATATCATCAACAAATCAAACAATAAATAATGCTGTTGAGGCCGGGCGTGGTGATGCATACCTGTAAAAATCCCAGGACTCTGGAAGTCAAGGCAGGAGAACCACTGTGAGTTCGAGACCAGCATGGGCTACAAAGTGAGTTCAAGGCCAGCTTGAACTGTGTAGTAAAACCCTCTTTCAAAAAGACAAAATAATAATAATAAATTATAATTATAATTATAATGCTAGTGAGGCTGCAGGGAAAAAGGAACACTTCTACTTTGTTGGTGGGAATGTAAACTAGTACAACCACTATGGAAATCAGTATGAAGATTTCTCAAGGGCTGGTGAGATGGCTCAGCGGCGTAAGTGCCTGCCTGGCAAGCGTGAGGGCCCAAGTTCAACTCCCGGAACCCACATACGAAAAAAGGGCCGGTGATATCGCACGGGCGCCTGCTGGCACGTGAGGTTCTGAGGTCGACCCCCGGTACCCACCAAAAAAAAAAAAAAAAGATTTCTCAAAAAACTAAAATTAGAAATTCTATTTGATCCAGCTATTCCCCTTCTAGATAACTTCCCAAAAGAGTTAAAGACATCATATTACAGTGACACATGCATTCCCATATGCACAGCTGCACAACTCATAGTAGCTAAATCTTGGAAGTGCCCTATCTGTCCATCAACAGAAAAATGGATAAACAAAATGTGGTGTTTATACACAATGGAGTACTATTCTGCCATAAAGAAGGACAAATTTGAATCATTTATAAGAAAATGGGTGCCCCTTGAGACAATAATGTTAAGTGAAATAAGGCACACAAGCTTAAATATCACATGGTTTCTCTCAATGAGAAATCCAAAATATAAATAATTTAAAGAGAAAAATACAAGATAGATAATAGGAAACAGGGGGATAGACCTTTCACCAAGAGATAGATGGAAGGCGGAGGGAGGAGAGAGGAAGGGGAAATAAAAAGAATTAAGATGTACCAACTCTCCATGATGAATGTAATCATTATATACTGCAAACATGTACTATTAAATTTTTTTAAATTAAAAAAATGTATCCTGGAAGCTTACTGTACATCAGCATTGCACTAGGAGTGGGCTCTAGAGATGGGTCTACATTCACAGCGTAGCACCTTGATCTGTGTGCCTCTGAAAGTATGCACAACATACTTTGGGGACCTAGAGAGAGAGTCGAGTCTCAGGGAATGGCGTTGTCATGAACCTTGAAGGATGAATAGGAGTCAGTAGGGCTGATAAGAGACTGTCATAGACAATGGACCAGCAGAGGAGAAGGGCACTTCCTGATTCGGTAATGAGACTATATTGGGTGTGGTGTGCAACTGAGGAGAAAGGAGACATTTTCAGTACTGAGGACTGAACCCAGGGCCTTTGCACTGAGCTATATCCCCAGCCCTTTTTTATTTTATTTTGAGACAGAATCTTGCTAAGTTGCTAAGTAATGCAGGTTGGGCTCAAACTTGCAATCCTCCTGCCTCAGCCTCCCAGAGTGTTGGGATTATAGGTGTGTACCACCATGTCCAGTGAAATTACACTTTTAAGAAGAGCAGAAATCAGTGTAAATGGGCTCTAGATCCAGGGATGGAGTTTGGACTTGATCCCCAATGCAGTAAGAGCTTTAGAGGTCTTAAAACAGGCCACAGAGAAGATGAGACCAGTTTGGGGTTTTTGTTTGTTTGTTTTGTTTTGTTTTTGTTTTTGTTTTTTAAGATAGGGTCTCACTGTGTAGTCCAGGCTGGCCTTGAATTCACTAGGTACCCGAGGCTGGCCTCAAACTCTCAGTGATCATCCTGCCTTAGCCTCCTGAGTACTGGGATCACAGGTGTGCACCACCATGCCAAGCATGACAGCAGTTTTTGACAGCGATCCCTCTAACAGCATCATGGAGACCAAAGGAAAAGAGACCAGCTGGCAGCAACCTGCTGGAGTCCAGGAGACATTGACAAGAGCATGAACTAAGAGGACCAACTGTCCCAGTTTGCACAAGGCCATCTGGTTTAACCTTGGAAGACCCTTGTCTCAGGCAGCTTGTCAATCCTAGGCAAATGGGGATGGTTGGTCATTCCAGCCTGAGCCTTGCAAGCCACTGGATGCCGCCATTCTCCAGGGCCTCACCTGGCCTGAGAGTTGTCTGATACAGTGCTGCCTGGGGATCTTGGAAGCGCTCATCTGCCCTACCCTGTGCCCTCAGAGGCTCCTTCTCCATCAGCACTCCTGGACCCGCTTTTGCTACGTTTTAGACCTGATGACTTCCAGATGCATGCAGAGATTTGTTAAGAAAACAACCCCATTCACCACTTTCCAATCTTCTCTTCTACTCCCCTCACAAATCAGAGGCTCCCCTCAAAGTAAACTATTCCCTGTGCCACAGGCTTTTGTGTGTGCTGGGTCCCTACAGGAAATATGTTCCCCACTTCTCAGCCTGTGAGAGCCCATTGCAAATAGCACTCTCCACAGCTGAATACCAGTACCATGGAACAGCTCCCGAGTGATAGACACTGCATCGAGGGCTTTTCAGATATTGCCACTACTCCTTACAGCAAGTAAATATGATTAGTCCCTTTTACCAGATGAGGAAAGCAAAGCTCACAGAGGGCAAGTGTTTAATCCAAGGTCACATAGCTATTAGCCTTCCTTTCTGTCTCCTTTGTAATTTTCTGATGGCCCCCATCCTTGTATGGATGATAGATGGATTTCTTTCATTCTTTTCCCACTCCTTTGACTCAACACACACACAACTGCAAGCCTAGTACAATATCAGGTTCAGTAGATAGGGCCGCAATGGAAATGTGCTGAGCGAAGGGATTATATATATACTTTCTATAGTATCTAGCCTGGTGCCTGACATTGAAGAGGTTCTCCATTACTGCTTTTAATTGAGCTGACATTGCAATACCTAACCAAATAAGGGTGTGCTGGAGGAAGAGGATCTGAAGAAAACAGATTGTGGCAGAACCTAAGCTATTCAAAGATTTCTGGAAATGAGTCATTCTGAAGGCTGAGGGTAAACTTCTGAATGCAGAAAGAAGAATCGTAGAGCTTCTCAGGCAGAGCTCCCCTAGCTTCCCCCACCCTTTCTGAGCTCCCCTGTCCCCTTAATCATCTTTTCCTTCCACTTTCCTCTGTCTTTGTTTTTCTGTTGCTCCTTTGAAGTCTCTTAGGAGTCCATCTTATCTCAGCTCCCCATTTCTTGTGGTGGGGGATCATTGTCATCATTTTTGGGGCTGCCCTTCCAAGGCCTTTGCACCTCGCCATTCTCTCTTCACCAAAGCATGTGTTTTCCACACAGCCCTCCTTCACTGCCCGGCCTGGCCTGGCAGGTGCTTCTCTCTGTGCGCCCCACATCATTTCATGCAGGTGTGTGTTTTTCCAGCTTCTTCCCACACTGGACTGTGAGTTTCTTGAGGCAAGAAATCATGTTACCCTGAATCATTTACAAATGAAATTGGAAGCCATTTTGTACTTCTTGGCCACCTTTCCTTTGTTTCTGCTTACTTGATGGAGCCAACTTTTGTTGGTTTTTGTTGTTTGGTTAAATTGCAATTGGGAAATCATGAGTGCTGGAAGTTTTGGGTTTCACTGTTGGCCTACTTCTCTCCTTCTGCTCTTTTGCTATGTTCCCTGATGTTTATGTCACACTCCATTTGGCTCAAAAACACCCCAGCTTTGTGGCACGTGTTTGGGGGGAAAGGGTAGTCAATCAGAGTTTTCACCAAACCCCACTGGCCTACTTTGAGGGCCCAGGAGTCCTGACCTACCTTACTGATGCAAGCATTTACTTAAGTGATGACTCTGCACCAGGCCCTCAGCCAGATGTTAGGCAGACAAGGGCAGAAAACAGTCTGGCCCTGCTGCGCCTCTGGCTCCATGCATGACCTTCAGCCCTCTTCGGATTGCCTCCATTTACCCATCTGAAAATGGAGGAGAGGGGAGAGCCGATCTGTAAGGGCCTTGGGACTCTTGGCATTGCAGGCCTTGTCTGTCCTGGGTACAGGCCCGTCCACATCTGCTTTCCCCCAGAAGAGCAAGGCTTCCCTCTCTTACCTCTTACCGTCCTCTCCTGCAACTTCTGAGCAGACATGTTCCCACACTGCTTCCCCTCCATGTGAATGAACAGCTGCAAGAAGCACTTTGAGAAGCCCAGCTAGCCCAGGGGGAATAAAAGAAAGAAGAGGAAGAAAGAAAGGGCATGCCAGGTGGCTATCTAGGGCACGTCACGGAACAAAAATACACACTGACATACCAAAAACATTCCCTATACTCGGTCTGAAGAGTCATATCAATTAGTTGCATCAGGGAGGCCGAACCAGAGTGGAAGATGGGAAGAAGATAGAGTTCTGCTTATTTTCCTAGAAAAGCCTGAGGAATCAATGTTTCCTTGCACTTGTAGGACACTTGACACCAATTTTTTTTTTTTATCCTGGCAACTCTTTCAGTTACATTCAACAGATTTATTTTTTTGAGACAGGACCTTGCTATGTAGTCTGGGATGGCCTTAAACTTGCTATGTAGCCCAGGTTGAGCTTGAATTTGGGATCTTCCTGCCTCAGCCTCCTGAGTGCTGAGATTATAGGTGTGCACCACCAAACCTGGTAACAAAATTTTTTTGAGCATCTTCTGTATTAAAGGTCTTATGCTGGAAATATTGGCCTTTTCTTGTAGGACACACTGCAAATTCAAGTGTACATTTGTGATATTTTCATTTTAATGTCTGTCTCCCCCACTAGACTGTAAACTCAATAAAGATAAGAATCATGTTTGTCTTCTTCCCATCAAATACTTAGCATACAAAAACAGTGCCTGGCAAACTGGAGTCACTGAATAGATAGTAACAAAAAAAAATCCAGAGGTCTGGACCTGGGGACAAGCTTTAATTTTGCAAAGGCTGGTGCAGTGTGCCGAAGCAAGCTTTTTCATCTGAAACATAGTAGATGTTCAATAGCCATGAATTGAACTAAATGAATAATAATATTAGTAAATACTTGTAGAGAGCCTACTGTATACCAAGCCTGTGCTAAACAATTTACATTTATTCACTCATTGAATTCTCAGGACAATCCTATGAAAACTATGCATTATTGTTATCCCCATTTTACAGATGGAAAAACCAAGGCATAGACATTCACCAATGTGTAAGCGGCACAGCTGAGATTTGAACTCCAGCTGTCTGAGGTCTAGCTGTCCAGGAACCTAACCACTACACTACACTGCCTTCCAACAATGAAGACTCAAACTGAGCATTGGAGAGGTGAAGCAATTTCAAAGGGGAATTTTCATAGGAATAGATCAATGGTGGAGCTAGGACTAGAACCCAAGTCTCTCTCACTCTGCCATAGAATATCTGGTGCTCTTACAGAGCCCCTGGGAATGGAGGCACAAAGAGGCAGCTGAGGAGTCTAGATATTTGTGCAGAGAGCTAGTAGGCTCTCAGGAGAAGACAGGAGTCAGAGCAGCCACTAAGGTGGTAACAAGTGTGACCACCAGGTCCTTTTCTGAAGTAGGAGCAGGTGGTGGGCTGCTTCTCAGAGTTTCCAGTTGAGGCCTAAGTGATTCTCTTTTCCTACACTGATTCATTAGAGACACCCCTACAACCAGAGCCACTCAAGGCCATTTCTGCCTCATTGCCATTGGGTGCACGTGGAGAAAGGATCCATTCTGGGGAAATGAGATAGACTGCTCTGCAACATGATGTGTGTGTAGGAGTCAGGGTGGAGCAGTGAGTAGGGAGGACTGGAGGAAAGGTTTGATCAAGCCTGACAAAATCCCAGCAGCTAACCAGACACAGTGAAGAGATTATATAAACATCCATAAGCAACCCAGCTTAAGTGGTTTAGAGCTGGTTAGGCTTCTTGCCACAGCAGAACAGCATCATGGCCACAGTCTTCTCCTGACTTGATATTCAAGAAGGCCTCCAAACACTCTGTGTTATGCAGTGGATTCCAGTCTTTATAATTTTAGGTGAGTAAACCGCAAGGCCTGGAGAGCACATGGATACAGGCCAAGAAAGAGCCCAGGTATCCCTAGATGAGAAAGGCTCAATGTGATTATCTGCTTGGTCCCCCCAACTCCCCCAGTAGGAAGGACTGGGGTGGGGGCACAAAGGCCAAGAGTGAGGCTGTGGTTGCTCCAGTTTAAAGATTATTCCAGCCTTCTCAAGAGCTGTTCTCTATGAACTGGCTGAAAAGACTCATATTTGGGGACGGGACTGACAGAGGTGGTGGTGGCTTGCAGAACTGGTGTTACTAGGTAGGTATGAGGTGGTTTTCTAGTGTCAGCTTATAGTGAGAGAATTCTGGGAAATCTGAGAGCTGTCTGGGTGACTCTTTAGAATTTGGAGAAAAGGCTGTGTGTTTGGTGGACTCAGAGAAGAGCAGTCATCAGTGCTTGGCAAATAGGTTGACTAACAGCTCCACACCATTTCCAGCCAGAAACCAGAGCTTTGTTGGTGGTCAGTTATGGGAGCAAGCTTGAAAACCAGATGAGGAGAACTAATCATTCTGAAGGATAGGACAGGTAGGGGACAGCTGGTTCCAACCCATGAGAGGCTGTATGACAACCTTAGGGCAGACGCTCTTAACCAAGAATTCAGGATTGATTGGGGAACTGAGTTTGGATGGAAAGAATATCTCTTTACTTTCACCACTCTCTAGTTAAAATGTTGCATCTCCTTCAATGATGAACGTAGGCAATAACCCCCAGAGGTGTTAGCAGTACCTGTCAGCAGACATGAAAAGATTTGTACTTCATATTAGAGTTGTTACAAGCATCTTGAAATTTCATTTATGCCCACGACTACTTCAAAATTTCAGTAGTTACTGGAACCATCATTATATCTGGTTATTTAATGCAAAATCAAGAACCACATTTTGTTACTGGGTCACATTTTGAGTAATATCGTGATAACCTTTGAGTAGTATTGTGATTTCCTTTGTATGTTTCTGCATTTTATTTTGTGCATTTAAAAATATCATTCAGAGAAGGGGTCTGTTGTCTTCATTAAACTGCCACCTGGATCCATGGCCCCCCAAAATGTAGACTTACTAAGCTTTATTAAAATAGAATCATACTGAGCTCATCAACAGCTTGACTTTAGCTGTACTGGGACATGGAAGTGATTTTATTTTTGGTAAACTTATTTGTTTATAATCTTTCATAGTTGCTTTTTGTTCTCCTTTGCATCTTACCAAACTTCCTCAAAAAGACTCATTTAGTAAGTTTCAGCCCTCAGCTAGAAAAGCAAAGGGCACAGGAATGTCCTAGGAGATTTGGCATTGTGTTGGCAGTCACCATTTCAAGCCTGGGTCCCCCAAAGAATGGGAAAACAGGGGTCAGAAAGAGCAGGGGAAAGTGGTCAAGAGAGGAAGCGCTGTGGGCTGGGGATGCAGCTCAGTGTAGAGTGCTTATCTAACATGTACTAGGTAGGCCCTGGGTTCGACCCCGGCACCCCTCCCCTAAAAGGAAAGAAAAGGAAAAAAGGGAAAAAGAAAAGAAAGGAAGGAAGAACTGTGAGTCCTTTTTGGCATAGGACCTCTCCCACCAAAGAAGGCCTTGGCATAACACTTGAACACAAAAGCTCACATTGTTCTGGCTCCCCTGAGGTAATTTTCCTCATTAAAATTGGTTTTATTTTTCTCCCAGAAAAGAATTCTTTGTCAAGTAGTGTTTTATTTATTCCTTTTCATCTTTCTAAGGGCACTGTCTCCAGGCAGGGAAAGGGTAGAAGGTACGTAAGAGGCCTAGAAGGCAAGTGTTAGCTCCTACTAATGCCTTCTTCCCACTAAATCTCATCAGCTTCCAGTCACCCCGGGAGAGCTGGAGGAGTGTTAGGGACACAGGATGGCACCATTGTGTCATCAATTCAAAACACAAGTACACAGTTCAGTGGGATTGAGTAATTCACAGTGTTATGCAACCATCATCGCTGTCCATCTCTAGGTTCACCCATATGATGGGAATTTTTTTCCTTTTTAAGGCTAAATGATATTGCCTTGTTTGGATACACTAAATATTGTTTCTCATTCACCCATTGACGGGCACTTCCGCCTCTTGGCTATTGTGAATAATGTTGCTACAAACATGGGAATATAAAAATGTCTTTGAGACCCTGATTTAGTTCTTTTAGATATAAACCCAGAAGTGGAATTGTCAAATCATATGGTAATTCTGGTTTTTAATTTTTTGAGGAGTTGCCAACCTGTTTTCCACAGTGGCTACATTATTTTACATTTCCAACAACAGTGCACAAGGGTTCCAATTTCTCCACATCCTCACCAACACTCATTTTCTGTTTGTTTTTGCTGTTGTTGTTGTTGTCATGATCATACTAATGGATGTGAAATGACAGCTCACTCTGTGTGTGTGTGTGTGTGTGTGTGTGTGTGTGTGTGTGTGTTTTCCAGTACTGGGAACTGAACTAAGGCCTTAGCACTGATCAGATGCATCCTCAGCCCCTTTTTATTTTTATTTTTGAGACAGGGTCTTGCTGAGTCACTAAGTTGCCCAGGCCAGAACATGTGATCTTCCTCCCAGAGTGCTGGGATTACAGGCTTGCACCACCAGGCCCGCCTTCATTGTGGTTTTGACTTGCATTTCCCTAATGATTGCTGACCCTGAACATCTTTTCATGTGTTTCTTGGCCATTTGTCTTGACGTCTTTTAGAGTATCATTCTATTTGTCTTTTTCTACTCATCTAGATGTTAAACACCCTGATTTTGTCCCTTTAGTGATTATGCTAGGATTTAAAAGAATCCTGGGTCTTGGAAATTACCAAGATAGCTACAACATCTGACAGGGTGTGATGTTCACAGAAGTGTAGAATACATCAAAATCTCTTCTCTAGTAGTTATAGAGCAAATATTAATTATAAGACATTGAGAAGCCTTTGCTGAGACCACGATAATTAGTTAAGGCCCTTTACTATCTAATAACAGAGATGAATCAATCATTTAATCAACCATTGTACATATTTTATGTGTCAGCACTGAACAAATACACAAATCACCACAATGTAAGATTGTGGGAAGTGAAAGAAAGAGCCACGACAGAGAGATATTAGGGTGTTGGAGAAAGAAAGGTTGAGGGGGGCAGGGGAGGCAGGAGAGGGAAACAGTGTGGTGTGGTGAACAGAACAGGAGTTTTGGGATGCACTGAGATTGGATAACAACTAGTTATGTGACTTTGGACAAGTACCCGAATCTCTCTAAGCCTTAGTAGCCCCATCGTCTCAGGCTGATCCACAGGAAATGCCCCACACAGAAAAGCCAGTCTTCCTTCCTTCCTTCCTCTCTCCCTCTCTCTTTTATATTTTATCCCTTGCTCAGAGCCTCCCCCACTGCTTTTCCTCTTCCTGAATGATGTTCAAAATTGTGGCTGATTGCTGAGTATTATTGGATGTGATGGAGAGGAAACAGGCAGGATAGGGAAAAGTGGGAGAAAAAAAGGCAGAAGGACAAGGAGGAAGGAAGTGAGAAGAGATGAATGGGACTGTGAGTTGGGGGAGAAGTGGGATACAAATATTCATGGTCCTTATACTTAGGCAATAGCTCTGACAGCCTTTCTGAGAAGCAGTTTCCATTCAGGAGAAAACTCTCTATCTAGCTCTTCTTGGCTCATATCACCATCTCCCTGAACTCTTACACTGTCCTCCTTTGTGATCCTCTAGCCTCCAGTCTATGCACTCTCCAATCCATTCTTCCAAAAAATCTTTGATTGCACCCCTTTCCTGCTCAAAAATAGGCAGTGGTTTCCCACCGCTTTCTTGATGATGTATAAATGTGTTTGCCTGGGCATTCAAGGTCATTCTGCCCGCTCTGGCTCTGACCCTTTCCCAGTTTATCCTCCTAATCTTCCCCTCTGTGCCATTTAAAAAGAAACAAGAGGGGCCGGTGAGATGGCTCAGTGGTGTAAGCGCCTGCCTGGCAAGTGCGAGGGCCCGAGTTTGACTCCCGGAACCCACATACGAAAAAAGGGCCAGTGATATCGCTCAGTGGCACGGGCGCCTGCTGGCGCACGAGGTCCTGAGGTCGACCCCCGGTACCCACAAAAAAAAAAAAGTAAGTCTAGTTAAGAGGCTTTACAAGGATACATGAATGACTAAGAGTATACAATACATTTTTAAAACAAAATTTTAAAAAAATTTCACGAAAGACCATCTTTACCTTGTTTGAACAATGTATTTTGAAAAGGTTAAACTTGAGAAATTGTTTAAAGGTAAATAAGATTAACAGCCATAAGGAATACCATTTATAAAATAAATGCAGCTGTAGAGGCTACTTTTAAAAAAGACTGAACATAATGCTTCTTAGTAGGATAGATGCACAATGACACTGTCCAGGGGACACAGTGCAGCATCACACCACATAGATTGGCACTGCCAGTTGTCAAACAACAGAAAATTCACTTTGTTTAAAATTGGGCAATTAACTCTATGTGAACAGTGAATTTTATTTTATCACTTTCACCAAGAGCATCAGAAATGTCTGCCTGCAGAGCAGCATCACTTGAAGATCTACACTGATTGCTTTAAGTCCACAGTCGTCCTCTGAGAGGAAGCCAGGCCTGTCATCCAGGTGAGAGGATGAGATAAGGAGCAAGGGAGACATTAGTGCCAGGCCAATGTGGTCCTCACACGTCCACCCCTCGCCTGCTGCTCCCACCCTGCGCCTGCGGCTCAGCACCACTGAGAACACCCCTCTGCAACATTTTTTAGACAGCCTGAGACCGTGCCACCTCTGCCACGCTTTGTAAGAATAGGCTCAGTACTGACCTTTATATCTTTTGTCCCTCCTAACCAATAGCTCCATGAGAATAGGGGCCATTTCTTATCATTGTACTTCTCAGGAGACCAAGCTGGACACTACATTGATGGTCCTGCTAGATTTCTTCTTTTCAGTAGAGACCTTTAAGTCAATCTCTTGTTCTTTTCTTCCCTTTAAGTCAATCTCTTGTTCTTTTCTCCTTCCCTTAGATATCCTTGTGTGTGTGTGTGTGTGTGTGTGTGTGTGTGTGTGCCTTCACCCTGTCTCTGGTTTCTGATAGTACAAAAAATAGAACATAGTCTGGGATGTCCAACAGACTAGTTCTACCACCTATTTGCTACAAGACCTTGCGCAAATAAGTCTATTATTTTTTATGTGACCTTGAGAAAGTAGGTCGTTCATGTCCTAAAGGGAAAGAGCATAATGCTTGCCTCTTAAGACTGTTCTAAAAGATCAGTGAGATGAGAAAATCCTCCACAGATTATAATTTTCTTCCTTTCTATGATAGAAATAGACATTTCTTGGAGCCCAAACACCTCACCTGTCTTAGTTTATTTTCTGTTGCTGTAACAGAATACCACAGACTAGGTAATTTATAAACAATAGAAGTTTCTTCAAGGCTGGTGACATAGCTCAGTGGCATAAGCACCTGCCTGGCAAGCGCGAGGGCCCAAGTTCAACTCCCGGAACCCACATTAAAAAAAAAAAAAAAAAAAAAAAGGAGAAGTTTCTTCAGCTCATGGCTCTGGAGGCTAGGAAGCCCAGCGTGAAAGTACCAGCACCTGAAGAGGGCCTTCTGCTGCATCATCCCATGGCAGAAAGTAGAAGAGAGGGAGAAAGAGACTGCACACAACAGAGAGCCAAACTCATGATTATCAGGAACCCACTCCATGATAATAGCATGAAACTGCTTGCCTATTAAAAGTCCCACCTCCCAAAGCTGGTGCATTGGAAATTAAGTGTCCAACACACAAAATTTGGATATATTCATACCATAGTGCCTTGCCATTAGATCTCCAGAGGCATGGCAATCATTTCTCTGAGAGGCATCTAGACTGATTTCATTGCCTGTTCAGGAAGAATAATGATAACTAAGGTCGTCGGAAATTAAGCAGACAAAGACTTTCATGAGTCCCTACCATCCCTGCAAGCCCCGTTAAGACCTCCTTCACTAGTCCCTTTCTGTCATCTCTATGTACAGCCAGCTACATTGGGCTGGAAATGCAAACTCCATGGCATCTTTCAAATGGGTTTGAGAAATAGTCACATACTTCAGGTTCCCATTGCCTCTCACCACAGTTGTTGAAACTCTTAGCTGATCTCCCTGCTGTAGTTTCTCCTGTTTCCATGGTTATCCTAAATTGTCTTCCTGAAACACAAATATCCTCTGCTTAACAACCTATATGGACTTCTCTTTCCCTTTAGCATCAGGTCTAATCTTTCCAGGTTTCTTTCCTGCTTCATCTCCTGTTTTATGGTGTCCCATGCTCCCTGTGGTTTTAGAGGTTTTGGTGTTACTTAAAGGCTTTGGACTCCACCATCTCCAGGCTTTTCTTTTGTTCAAGCTCTTCCTTGTGCATGGAAGGCCTTTCCTCCACCAATCTATTGGTCAAAATCTTATCCTTCTCCTGAAATTCAGCTTTAAATATTATTTTCCACATGAAGTCTAGAGTTTCTAGAAGGCAGGGATATTGTTTTCTGCATGTATTAATATAAATTAATACAAAAAAGTGCTTAAAATAGCTCTTGGTGCATATAAAGTCTCAACAAATGCCACCTACTTTTATTCCCAAGTTTGGAGTAAAGATACATGACCACTCTGAACCTCAGTTTCTTCATCTTTAAAATGGTGGTAATAACATTTTCTACCTATCAAGGCTGCCAGAGGATTAAATGAGATAATACACAGTAAGTGCTAAACAGTGCTGTTTCATAATAAATGCTAAATACCTAGCTCAGTAAATAGCATCAAGGATCATGTTTGCATTATTTTCATTGTTTCCATGTTTACTCCCTTCATCCTCTTCTTTCCAGTCCCCAACACTCTCCCCCTGCTTTTAGCACAGAGATTTCATACGAGATAAATCAATGTTTGTTGAATTATCAAATGAACTTTTACTCCTACAAGTTCTTATATTTATAGCTCATTAAGTTCCAGTAAGTAATCACAAAGCCACAGAAATTCCTCTTTGACAAGCCAGCCATGTTCTTGGATTTATTAAAGCATTGAGCCAACTGACTAGAATTGGCAGACATTTCCAACACTCAGACTTAGGTCATGTCTTGAAATGTGACATTTCCACCCATAAGAATGAAGTACTGAGCCAGGCTGCGGCAGGAGGATCACAAGTTCAAGGCCAGCTGGGGTTATATAGTGAACTGAAAGCCAGCCTTGACTACAGAGTGAGACTCTGTCTCAAAAATATATATATTTTCAGCTTGTACTAGAAATAACTGGTTATCTATAGCCTTACACATACAGGAACCGCCTGTAACCTCAGAAGGCTTTCCCTTGTTTGGAACAAGGGCATTGGTCTTCCTGTTAACTTTCACCTATAAATGGAAGAATTTTGAAATTGAACTTCTCCCTGTACTGCATTCCAAAGTAACAAATATTTATCGTAAGCCATCTTCCTGAGCATGGCACTGTGCTGACAGCTATTTTCAAGACATTTACTGTCCAATGGGGAGTGGGCCAGACAGATGAGAGACCAATAACACAAACAAACAAAATGAAACAGAGACAGAAGCATAACTAATGTGCTGGGAGTGTACAGAGGAGAACACTCTTAATCCTGCCAAGGGTATTGGTACACATATCATCAAGAAAATGTCATTTGAGCTGAGCCCTGAAGGCTGAGAGAATTTTGATAAGCAGAAAGTTGGGGAAAGAAGAGTCGAAATAAGGGAACAATGTGAAAATAAGGGAATTGAAAATATAAATTTTTAAAAAATTTAAATACCCCCAGTGAAATATTTATGAATAAATCCAGAAAAACAATTATACTGATAAATACCTAAAGAAAGATCTTAAATAAGCAACCTAATTTTATGTCTCAAGGAACTAGAAAAAGAACGAAGTAAGTTTAAAGTTAGCATTAAGAAGGAAATAATGATTAGAACAGAAATAAGTGAAATAGCCTGAAACACAATAGAAAAGATCAACAAAAGCAAGGGTTGACACGTTGAAAAGACGAACAAAATTGAAAAACTTTTAGCTAGATTAACCAAGAAAGAAAGACTATCAAATAAAAATAACAAATAAAGTAAAAAAAAATCACTAGTGATACCACAGAAATACAGAGGATCACAAGAGACTATGAACAATCACATGCCAACATATTGGGTAACCTAGAAGAAATGATAAATTCCTAGACACATATGACCTGTCAAGAATGAATCATGAGGGCCGGTGAGATGGCTCAGCGGTTTAAGCGCCTGCCTTGCAAGCGCGAGGGCCCGAGTTTGACTCCCGGATCCCACATACAAAAAAGGGGCCGGTGATATCGCTCAGTGGCACGGGAGCCTGCTGGCGCGCAAGGTCCTGAGGTCGACCCCCTGGTACCCACAAAAAAAAAAAAAAAAAAAAGAATGAATCATGAGAGGAGGACCTCAAGATGGCGGATGAGTAAGAAGCAGGCAGCGAAACTCTCTCTAAAAGTTACCATTGGAACACGGGAATATAGCGACCCGGAAAGCGCAGGAGGGGGGGAGATGCCTCCCCGAAACCCAGAGAAGTTCTGAAGCGCAATCTGGGACCCCGGCACCAGTGACGGGTGACTTCCAACAAAGAAGAAGGAGCAGACCACGCACGCGCACCTTCTACCATCCCAGGAATCGCAGCGCGACAGAAGCTCAATTCTACGGACACACAGTGACAGCTGGCGACCAGGGAGCCCCCACGGAGGATCCTGAGACAGCAGCGGGGCAGGGGAGCGGTGGAGAACGGTGCTGACCAGCGGTGAGTGTCTCTCAGCCACAGCTGCCCCGCGCCAGAGAGCGACCGGACGGGTGCCATTGTGGGGGGTGTGGCAAAACTCAGAGTGGCTCGAAAACTGCTCTGGGAACTTGTGCTCCGGACAGGGCAGCACGGGGCCTCTCAGGCCCACGAAAGTGTGCTGAGGTCAGCAGGCGAACGAGACTGGACTCTCAGCCACACCTGTCCCGCTCCAGAGAGCGACTGGCCCGGCGCCATTGTGGGGGGCGTGGTGAAAAACCAGAGCGGCGGGAACCAGTGCAGGGAACCCGCGCTCCGGACAGCGTGCTGAGCCTCTCAGGCCCAGGGATCGTGAAAGGGCACTGAGAGCGGAGGCGAGCTAGACTGGTCTTTGCCTGAAAGTACGCGCATCTGCTCACCGCCTGCCAGAGGGCGCTCCTGGCTTACTGGAACGGACCTGCACAGAACAGGACTCTGTCACCACAGGGTAACTGCCTACAGCAGAGTCAACACCTGGAACTGATTCTTTTTATTTTTTTATTTTTATTTTTATTTTTATTTTTTATTATTTTTTATTCTCACTGATTTCTTTTTTGTTCTGGCGAAGGGTTTTTTTGTTTTTGTTTTGTTTTGTTTTGTTTTTTGGTGGGGTTATATTTTTGATCTGTCTGTTTTATTGTTTTTATCTTCGTTTTTGTTTCTGTATGTGTATTTGCTCTTTCCTTCATTTTTCTCTCTGGTTTTTTATATGAGTGTAAATAGCGCCTCTAACTTCTTTGTGATTGTGGTTGTGATCTGTTCTTCCTTTTATCCCTTCCTTCTCTTTCTACCACCTGTCCTCTGCACTAGTGTCCCAATTTTAGTGGGATCCCTCTTGGTCCTCTAACCTTACATCTAATTCCTTCCTCTTCTCCCAATACTCTATTTCCTCCTTAACTCATTTTAAATTTAAACTCCTCAGGGGAAAAATTGCCATACACAGGACTTGTATACTGCATATAATTTTTCTGGTGTGTTTTAGATTTTGTTATATAACTGCAACTCTATACAGCTAAAAGTGGTAAATAACTGGTTAGCTCAGTCTGTCATTTTCTAGGCTGTGTTTGATGCTTTAGTTAACATTATAGCCAAATGTGAAATAATTGTTCTAAACGTCTTTCCTTCCTGATATTTCATGATTGAGATTGACTAAGGGACACAGAAAATACAGTGGCACAGTACAAAAGAATCAAGGACTGGGCGAAACAGGTAGCAACTTCGCATACCCAACGAATTGAAGAGGTAGGATCTGGCAGAAAGCTCAAAACCTAAAAGCAAGCTCCACTTGGAAGATACTGCAGAGAAGTAGTCATCTTCTAAAGATCTTAAACACTAGCAACAAAGTAACCTACTATAGGTAATTTGCAAACATCACCCCAGGAATTAAAGAAAGAAAAAATGAGACGACACTTAAACAAGATGCAACCCCACACATCCAATTCACCAAAGGCAAACCTAGGGAGCAACGAGGTGGGACAATCCGAAAGCCACCCACCTGGCCTATCTGAAGTGGTAACAACAAAGCAACTGAATGAGGTTCTGGAAAAAATTAAAACAGAAATAATCTCACAGATAACTGCAGAGATAATGTCTACAATGAAGACCATGCTTAAGGACACTATAGTTGATACAGACAAAAAAATAGATGAACTTAAGAAAACTATAGAAACCATGAATGCTCAGCACAGGAAAGAAATGGAATCCATAAGGCAGATTCAAGCAGATACCCAAGAGATAAAAAATTCCATTGAAAGTATTTGTAGCAGAATAAGCCAATGCGAGGACAGGATCTCAGATATAGAAGACAGGCTTGCAATTAGTGATCATGAAATGGAAAAATTCTTAAAAATAGCAAGGGACCATGAAAAATCAATTCAACAGCTGCTAGATGACTCAAAGATAAACAACTTAAGAATAATTGGAATAAATGAAAAAGCAGGAGATAGCATCAATGACATTAAAACCTTGTTCAAAGACATAATCAGGGAGAACTTTCCTGGAAGAGAAAAGGAATTTGACACCCCTATAAGTGAAGCTTTTAGAACACCAACTAGACATGATCAAAAAAAAACTTCAGCCAGACATATTATAGTCAAGATCCCAGAAATTCAACAGAAGGGCAGAATCTTAAAAGCTGTTAGGGAGAAGAGACAAATCACCTATGAAGGAAAACCCATCAGAATCACAGCTGACTTTTCAGCACAAACCCTCAATTCAAGAAGAGCTTGGAATGATGTATTGCAAGCTCTAAAGGAAAATAATTTTCAGCCCAGATTGATGTACCCTGCAAAACTGTCTTTCAAAATTGATGGAGAAATAAAATACTTTCATGACAAAGAACATCTGAGAAAATTTATGACCACCAAACCAGCACTCCAAAACGTTCTAAAGGACATTCTAGAAAGAGATAGGAACCCCAACAGAAGGAATCCACCAGGCAGGGCAAATAATTAAATAGCCGGAAAGCAGAAAAACAAAGAGTGGGAACCAACAACAGGAAAATATCATGACAAGTCAATACATATCAGTTTTAACCATCAATGTTAACGGTCTCAATTCACCAATCAAAAGGCACAGACTGGCGAAATGGATCAAGAAGCAAGATCCAACAATATGCTGTATACAAGAAACACATTTAATTCAGAAAGAAATTCATAGACTGAAAGTCAAAGGATGGAAAACAATACTCCATGCCACAGGAACCCAGAAAAAAGCAGGGGTAGCTATTCTTTTTGCAGACAAAGTGAACTTCAAGCCAAGAAGGATTCAGAGAGATAAAGACGGTCATTACATCCTTGTAAAGGGAACAATCCAAGAGGAAGAGATAACGATCATAAATATATATGCGTCAAATACCAATGCACCCAGCTATATAAAACAAGTACTAAAGGACATGAAAAATCAAATAAGCACTAATACAATTATATTGGGAGATCTCAATACTCCACTGTCACAAAAAGATAGATCAACTGGACAGAAAATCAATAATGAAATAGTAGAACTGAACCAAACTTTTGAACAAATGGACTTAGTAGATGTCTACAGAGTGTTCCATCCCACAACATCAGAATACACATTTTTCTCAGCTGCACATGGGACGTTCTCCAAAATAGACCACATACTAGCTCATAAAACCTGCTTAAGTAAATGCAAAGGAATTGAAATTATCCCATGCATATTATCAGACCATAGTGCAATGAAATTGGAAATCAATGGCAAAAGATCCCACAAAAACTCCCTAAACACATGGAAATTAAACAGCATCCTCCTGAACAACCAATGGGTCACAGATGAAATTAAAGAAAAAATTAGTCACTTTCTGCAACTGAATGACAATGACAGTACAACATACCGGAACTTATGGGATGCAATGAAAGCAGTCCTAAGAGGGAAATTTATAGCATTAAATACTTATATCAGGAAAATAGAGCAAGCGCAAATAAACAACTTAAGGGTGAACCTCGAGCTTCTAGAAAAAGAAGAGCAGGTTAAGCCAAAAGCCCGTACAAGGGAGGAAATTATAAAGATCAGAGCAGAAATTAACGTATTGGAGAATAAAAAAACAATACAAAGAATCAATGAAGCAAAAAGTTGGTTCTTTGAAAGAATAAATAAGATTGACAAACCCTTATCCAACCTTATTAAAAAAAGAAAAGAAAAGACTCAAATCCATGCAATTGAAAATGAAAAGGGTGATATCACGACAGACCCTGCAGAAATCCAGAAGATCATCTATACCTATTTTGAAAATTTATATTCTACTAAGATGGAAAATGCAGAAGAAATGGACAGATTCCTATATTCGTATGAATTACCAAAGCTAAATCAAGAAGATTTAAAAATCCTAAATAAACCAATATCAACCAATGAAATTGAAGATGTAATTAAAAACCTCCCAACAAAGAAAAGTCCAGGCCCTGATGGATTCACTGCCGAATTCTACAAGAAATTTAGAGAAGGCCTAACGCCCCTACTTCTCAAACTTTTCAATGAAATTGAAAGGGAAGCAATACTCCCAAATTCATTCCTGGAAGCAAGCATTACCCTGATACCAAAACCAGAGAAGGACCCAACTAAGAAAGAGAACTACAGGCCAATCTCCCTAATGAACATAGATGCAAAAATCCTTAATAAGATACTGGCAAACAGAATCCAACAAATCATCAAGAAGATTATACACCATGACCAAGTTGGATTCATCCCAGGGATGCAGGGATGGTTCAACATACGTAAATCAATAAATGTAATACAGCATATTAACAGAACCAAAGACAAAAATCACATGATCATCTCAATAGATGCAGAAAAAGCTTTTGACAAAGTCCAGCACCTTTTCATGATAAAAACCCTACAGAAAATTGGAATAGAGGGTCTTTATCTCAATCTGGTAAAAGCTATCTATGACAAACCAACAGCCAATATTATACTAAATGGCCAAAAACTGAAAGCCTTCCCTCTATAATCAGGAACAAGACAAGGATGTCCACTGTCCCCACTCTTATTCAACATAGTTCTGGAAACTTTAGCCAGAGCGATTAGACAAGAGAAAGAAATAAAAGGAATAATGATTGGAAAGGAAGAAGTTAAATTATCATTATTTGCAGATGACATGATACTCTACACAGAAGATCCCAAAAACTCCACTAAAAAACTGCTAGATTTAATAAGCAAATTCAGTAGTGTAGCTGGATACAAAGTCAATACTCAAAAGTCAATAGCCTTCCTGTACACAAATAACAAACTTACTGAAAGAGAAATTAGGGAAACAATACCTTTCACAATAACATCCAAAAAAATGAAATACCTAGGAATCAACCTCACAAAGGATGTAAAAGACCTCCATACTGAAAACTACAGTACTATGAAAAAGGAGATTGAAGAGGATATCAGAAAATGGAAAGATATCCCTTGCTCCTGGATAGGAAGAACCAATATAGTGAAAATGGCCATACTTCCAAAATTGTTATACAGATTTAATGCAATTCCAATCAAAATTCCAACAGCATATCTCACAGAATTAGAGAAAACAATCCTAAAATTCATTTGGAATCAGAAGAGACCTAGAATAGCAAAGGCAATTCTGGGCAACAAACGCAAGGCAGGGGGCATCACAATCCCTGACTTGAAATTATACTATAAAGCTACTGTGATAAAAACAGTGTGGTACTGGCAAAAAAACAGACCTGAAGATCAATGGAACAGATTAGAAGATGCTGAAACAACCCCAGACATACTAAGCCACCTTATCTTTGACAAAGGTGCCAAACACATTCGCTGGAAGAAAGATAGCCTCTTTAATAAATGGTGCTGGAAATACTGGCTCTACACATGCCAAAGATTAAAACTAGATCCTTATCTTTCACCATGCACTAATCTAAATTCAAAATGGATCCGAGATCTAAATATTAAAACAGAAACATTAAATCTGCTGGAAGGTAGGATAGGTAAAACCCTTGGAGACATTGGTGTAGGCAAAGACTTTATGAATAAAAACTCAACCGCACGGGAACTATCCCGAAGAATCAATAACTGGGATCTCATCTTATTAAAAAGCTTTTGCACAGCAAGAGAAACCACCAACAGAGTGAAGAGACAACCCACAATGTGGGAAAAAATGTTTGCCAGCTGTTCCTCAGACAAAGGATTACTATCGAGAACATATAAAGAACTCAAAAAAATCAGACCTCCCAAATTTAAAGACCCACTCCAAAAATGGGCATCTGAGATGAATACACATTTCTCAGATGAAGAAATACTAATGGCAGACAAATATACAAAAAAATGTGCAACATCACTAGTCATTCGAGAGATGCAAATTAAAACAACCCTGAGATACCATCTCACCCCAGAAAGAATGGCTACTATTAAGAAATCAACTAATAACAAATGCTGGAGGGGCTGTGGGGAAAAAGGAACCCTTCTTCACTGTTGGTGGGAGTGTCGACTGGTACAGCCACTGTGGAAGTCAGTGTGGAGATTCCTCAGAAAACTAGGGTTGGAGGTCCCATTTGACCCAGCTATTCCCCTTCTGGGCATCTTCCCAGAAGAATTAAAAACATCGTACCACAGCGATATATGTGCACCCATGTTTATAGCAGCACAATTTGTAATAGCCAGATCTTGGAAACAACCCAAATGCCTATCAACTGAGGAATGGATAAGAAAGATGTGGTATTTTTATACAATGGAGTACTATTCAACCATAAAGAAGGATAAACTGGAGACTTTTATAGGTAAATGGATGCAACTCGAGAAAATACTCATAAGTGAAATAAACCAAAAGCACATGTGTAAGCATCGTATTATCTCTCTAGTATGAGAAACTGAAAGAGTAAATAAGATCCAAAATGTACAATAGATATGGTGAATCAAAAAGAAACTGGTCAAAAGGAAAGAGAGACTGGAATAGGGAAAAGAAAGAAGGGAAAGGGAAAAAATTGTATATATATATATATATATATAAGATGGTTAAGATAGATACACTACCATTTTTACTTAGTTCATTGAAGAGTAAGGTTTGTGCCAATAATGTTTGGACAATTGAATGCTAATGTCTGGTGTCCTGAATAACTAACTTAAAGATAGTAATACGTAATGTATTAACCATTGTTACCCTCCTATTATGTTGTTTTGAAAATTTGTTCTTCTTTTGATTTGTTTTGTTTTTTTCTTCTCTTTAAAATAAAAAAAAAAAGAATGAATCATGAAAAAACAGAAAATCTGAATGGACCAATAATGAATAAAGTTATTGAAACAGCAATAAAAAATCTCCAACTATTCAAAGCCTAGAACCAAATGGCTTCATAACTAAATTTTACAAAACATTCAAAGAAAAACATTGACATTTCTTTCTTTTTTTTTTTTTTTAGTGGGTGCCAGGGGGTCGACCTCAGGACCTCGCATGCCAACAGGCGCCCATGCCGCTGAGCGATATCACCGGCCCTTTTCTCGTATGTGGGTTCTGGGAGTAGAACTCGGGCCCTCACACTTGCAAGGCAGGTGCTTACACTGCTGAGCCATCTCACCGGCCCCCGACATTTTTTAAATTCTTCCAAAAAACTAAAGAGGAAAGAGTACTTCCAAGGCCAGCATTACCCTAATACCAAAGTCAAGAAAATAAAATTATGGGCCCATATCCCTGATGAACATAGAAGCAAAATTCTTCAATAAAACACTAGTGAACCAAATCCAACAGAATATTTTACTCACCTTGGTCAAGGGGGCTTTGTGTCTGGGAAATAAGGATGGTTCGCCATATGCAAATCAATCAATGTGATACACGACCTTAACTCAATGCAGGATAAAAATCACACGGCTATCATAAGGTTTCTGCAGTTCTGAGGATTGAACTCACAGCCTCTGCACTAACTTACACCTCCAAATGTTTTAATTTATTTATTGATTTTATTTTGAGATATGGTTTTGCTAAGTCATTAAGTTGCCCAGGCTGGGTTTGAATTTGTGATCCTCCTGCCTCAACCTCCCAAGTAGCTGGGATTACAGTCATGCACCACCAGGCCTGATGCAAAAATGAGCGTTTGATAAAATTCAATATCCATTCATGAAAAAAATTCTCACCAAATTAGTTATAGAAGAAATATATCTCAGTATAGTAAAGACCATATATGAAAACCCCATAGCTAACATCATACCCAATGGTGAAAAACTAAAAGATTTTCCTCTAATTAGGAATAAGACAACATCACCCATTCTCACTATTTCTATTCATTGTAGTACTGGAAGTTCTAGCAAGAGCAATCAGATGAGAAAAAGAAATAAAAAGCATCTCAATTGGAAAGAAACAAGTTAACTTTTCTCTGTCAGCAGATGACATGATTATATACATAGAAAACCCTAAATTCTCCACCAAAGCATTTTAGGACTGGAAGGATTAATATTATTAAACTGTCCATACTACTCAAAATGGTCTATGAATTTAATGCCTATCAAAATTTCAAAGATATATTTAATAGAAACAGAAAAAATCAATGCTAAAATTTATATGATACTACAAAAAGCCCTGAATAGCTAAAGCAATCTTTAGAAAGAAGAACAAAGCTAGATACACCACACTTCCTGATTTCAAACTATATTACAAAGCTGTAGTAACCAAAACACCATAATACTGGCATAGAAACAGATGCATAGACCAGTGGAACCGAATAGAGAAACCAGAAATAATTTCACATATATATCAACTAATCTTTGACAAGAGCAGCAAGAATACACAATGGAGAAATGCTAGTCTCTTTACTAAATGGTATCAAAATGGACAAACACATGTAAAGTAATAAAATTGAACCCTTATAGTATACCATATATAAAAATGAACCCACGATGAATTAAAGGCTTACTTATAAGACCTGAAACCATTAAATTTTTAAAAGAAAACATGGGGTAAATTTGACATTGACTTTGACAATGACTTTTTGGGGGGCTATGACAACAAAGGCAAAAATAAATAAGTGGGAGTACATGAAACTAAAATGCATATGTGTAGCAAAGGAAACACTAAAAAAATAATAAGGCAGTCTACAAAATGGAAGAAAATATTTTTAAACCATATATCCAATAAGGTGTTAATCTCCAAATTATATAAGAACTTGTATAACTCAATAACAAAATAAAAACAAATACATAATTTTACAAATGGGCAAAAGACCTGAATAGACATTTTTCCAGGGAAGTTGTACCAAGAGCCAATAGATTTATAAAAAAGATTCCCAGTATTACTAATCACCAGGGAAATGCAAATCAAAACCACAGTCAGATGTCACCTTATAACTATTAGGATGGCTATTATCAAAAAGATAAGAGATAAAAAGAGTTGGCTAGAATGTGGGAAAAGGAAACCCTGGTATACCATTGATGGGAATGTAAAATGGTACAGCCATTATGGAAAACATATGGAGGTTCCAAAGGTAATGAAATTAGTTATTTTGAGATATCTGTGCCCTCATGTTCATTATAGCATTATTCACATAGCCAAGATATGAAGCTAACCAAAGTGTCCACGGACAGATGAAGAAAACGTGACCCCTTGTACACACACACACACACACAATATTATTAAGCCATTGAAAAGTGGGAAATCCTTCCATTTGCAACAACATGGATGAACCTGGAGGATATTATGCTAAGTGAAATAAGACAGACACAAAAAGACAAATACCACATGATGTCACTTATATTTGGAATCTAAAATAGTCCAATTTAAATCAGAAGAGACCTAGAATAGCAGGCAATTCTGGGCAACAAAGGCAAGGCAGGGGCCATCACAATCCCTGACTTGAAATTATACTATAAAGCTACTGTGATAAAAACAGTGTGGTACTGGCAAAAAAACAGACCTGAAGATCAATGGAACAGATTAGAAGATGTGGAAACAACCCCAGACATACTAAGCCACCTTATCTTTGACAAAGGTGCCAAACACATTCACTGGAAGAAAGGTAGCCTCTTTAATAAATGGTGCTGGAAAAACTGGCTCTACACATGCCAAAGATTAAAACTAGACCCATATCTTTCACCATGCACTAAACTAAATTCAAAATGGATCAGAGATCTAAATATTAAAACAGAAACATTAAATCTGCTGGAAGGTAGGATAGGTAAAACCCTTGAAGACATTGGAGTAGGCAAAGACTTTATGAATAAAAACTCAACCGCACAGGAGCTATCACAAAGAATCAACAACTGGGATCTCATCTTATTAAAAAGCTTTTGCACAGCAAGAGAAACCACCAACAGAGTGAAGAGACAACCCACAACCTGGGAAAAAATGTTTGCCAGCTCTTCCTCAGACAAGGGATTACTATAGAGAACATATAAAGAACTCAAAAAAAATCAGACCTCCCAAATTTAAAGACCCACTCCAGAAATGGGCATCTGAGATGAATACACATTTCTCAGATGAAGAAATACAAATGGCAAATAAATATACAAAAAAATGTGCAACATCACTAGTCATTTGAGAGATGCAAATTAAAACAACACAGATTCCATCTCACCCCAGAAAGAATGGCTATTATTAAGAAATCAACTAATAACAAATGCTGGAGGGGCTGTGGGGAAAAAGGAACCCTTCTCCACTGTTGGTGGGAGTGTCGACTGGTACAGCCACTGTGGAAATCAGTGTGGAGATTCCTCAAAAAACTAGGGTTGGAGGTCCCATTTGACCCAGCTATTCCCCTTCTGGGCATCTTCCCAGAAGAATTAAAAACATCGTACCACAGCGATATATGTGCACCCATGTTCATAGCAGCACAGTTTGTAATAGCCAGATCTTGGAAACAACCCAAATGCCCATCAACTGAGGAATGGATAAGAAAGATGTGGTATTTTTATACAATGGTGTACTATTCAGCCATAAAGAAGGATAAACTGGAGACTTTTATAGGTAAATAGATGCAACTCAAGGAAATACTCATAAGTGAAACAAACTGGATGCACATGTGTAAGCATCATATTGTCTCTCTAGGATGAGAAACTGAAAGAGTAAATAAGATCCAAAATGCACAATAGACATGGTGAATCAAAAAGAAACTGGTTAAGAGGAAAGAGAGACTGGGATGGGGGAATAGGGAAAAGAAAGAAGGGAAAAGAAAACAAAATTTGTATTTATATATAAGATGGTTAAGATAGATACACTACTAATTTTACTTAGTTCATTGAAAAGTAAGGTTTGTGCCAATAATGTCTGGAGAACTGAATGCTAATATCTGGTACCCTGAATAACTAACTTAAAGATAACAATACGTAATGCATTAACCATTGTTACCCTCCTATTATGTTGTTTTGAAAATTTGTTCTTTTTTGATTTGTTTTATTTTGTTTTTTCTTCTCTTTAAAATAAAATAAAATAGTCCAATTTAGATGGGTATGGTGGTTTGTGCCTATAGTCCTAGGTGCACGGGAGGCTGAAGCAAGAGGATTCCTTGAGCCCAGGAGTTTGAGTTCAGCCTGGGGAGCATAGCATGACCCTGTCTCTTAAAGAAAATCAAACTTATAGAAACAGAAAGTAGAATGGTAGCTGCCAGGGGCTGGGGAAGAGGGGAAAATGTGGAGATGTTGGTCAAAGGATACAAAGTTTCAGTTATAAGATGAAAGAGTTCTAGAGCTTTAGTGTGCAGAGTAGTGACTATAGTTAAGAATACTACATTGTTTACTTATAATTTACCAAGACAGTAGTTCTTAAGTTCCTCTCCCCTTCCACACACATGCAATGTATGTATGGTGGTGATGTGTTGATTAATTTGATTATAATAATCATTACACAATACATATATCAAATCATCGTGTATACCTTAAATATATCCAATTTTGTTTGTCAATTATGCTTCTGGAAAAATGTTAACTTGAAATAAACCATAGATTTAGATGTAAAACAGAAAACTAAATCTTTTAGTAGAGAACAGGAGAAAAACTCAATGATCTGATGTTAAGCAAAGAGTCAGATTTGACATCTGTAAAAGGAAAACTATGATAAATTCACTTCATCAAAACTAAAAGCTTTTGTACCAAGAAAGAGCCTGTTAAGAGAATGAAGAGATAGACACAGAATAGGAAAAATGTTTGCAAATCAGATGTTAGATGAAGGACTTGTTTCCAAAATGTATAAAGGACTCCCAAAAGTCAATAGCAAGAAAACAGCCCAGACGAGGACTGGCAAGGGGGGAGGGATAGTAAGGATGGGACCAGGATCGGAATTTGGCCTTGTATGGCACCTTAGCCTTGCCCTGCTCACCTTGGAGAAGCACTGAGCAAGAACCCTGGCTATATAAAGCTTTATAAGATCTGGGCAGCCCAGAAAGTTTCCAGGACTATGCCACATCACCAAATTGCCTCTGTCCCACAGCTGATAACCTTGTGCTGAACCTACAGGATGAAAGTTTCACCCAGGGAAGTGACAATCTTTTCAATGCTAAGAAATGAGCCTGTTAACCAAGAACACCCCAGAAAGAAAATTTCTGTTTTTCCTCTGATTTTTGAGGAGCCAGTGAGGGGTCCAGCACACCCCACTGCAGCTCCAGTATCACGTGATGATTTCCTCTGCGCCTATCATCTCGAGTCCTCTTGGATTAAACATGTTCATGATGGGGCCATAATTCATACGTTTCACTGCCAGGCAGCTTGAACTACCAGTGGTACATGCGTGACTGTCCCATCAGGCAGCTTTTTATTAGTAAAAAGACTGATAATAGTGATTAGATCCATTTGTACCACCAGTGGTACAAACCACCTGATGGAACTGTCATGCATGTGCCACCAGTGGTTCAAGCCAGCAGGAACATGTTAATGAAGACTGAAGAGCAATCTTTTTTTGGAGGGCTGACTCTCCTTCTCCCTGTGTTTGCCAGGGTGTTGAGACCATGTGTGATTTCTCAGTGACTTCCTACAGAATTGTTCCCTCCCTCCAGGTAGGAGAAGGTAACCACCATCCCAAGAATTCTCAGTAAGTTAAGCTAAACAAACAAACAAACAAACAGAAATAGCCCAAGATTTTTTTTTTTTTTGAGACAAGGTCTTGCTATGTAGTTCCAGCTGGTCTTGAACTCACTATGTAGCGCAGGCTGGCCTCGAACTCACAGCCATCCTCCTGCCTCAGCATCCCGAGTGCTGGGATTACAGGCGTGCACCACCAGGCCTGGCTTGGGCACAAGATATGAAAACCCACTTCACTAAAGACGATACACAGAAGGTAGCTGAGCACATGAAAGACTGTTAATCATCATCAGCTACTAGGGAAATGCAAATAAGAACGATAATGAGATACCCCTGCACCACGTCTATTGAGAAGACTTGGCCATCCTCAGTGCAAATTAAATTAGGAGCCTACTATGTGAACTTCCTCCTTGATAACCCCCTCCATGGTGCCTCACTTGATCATAAACAGGAAATGTTGGCACCGTCTCCTGACGTCGGGGTCAGAACATCTAAGGGAGCATTGCACACACATGCGCACAAATGCTTATCCTTCATCATCCTTTCCTCAGACACCTTTGCTTTGTGCCGCACATGGAATTCCTTGGTCTGTGCTCTTTAACCTTCCCACTTTTGCCCTCTGTTTCTTCCATCTCCTTAAATCCCACATTTGTCATGGCACATTTCACTGATGACATTCTTACAGGCTGGATCTGGAAGGCTTAGCCTCAAAGGACACTTGTGGTTTCCTGCAGGGCCACATCTGCAGTCCCCATAAATTCCACGAGAAGGATAGTGTTTCTCCAGGTAAGGGCTCCTCAACTGCCTTACAACTGGTAGTTAAATGAAGATAGATGTAAGGTGCACAATCCGTCTCTACTTTAAAAATAACGTTGCATCTAAGTAACATTATGCATACTGACTAAACATTAATCACTAAAATTTCTCCATTATCGAAACATGAAAACACTTTTTATTTATTTTTGCATCCAGTGTAGACATTTGTAGAACACCCACTGTGTGCCAGGCACTGTTGTAAATACTAAGAATTCCAACAAAACTTACTTGAAGCAAGATAGGAAAGAAATGATACGCTTAGACCATCTTTAATGAGTAATGATTCCTATTTAACTTTATCTGAGTTTTCTTCTGAAACTTAACTGGCAAATTTACTTTCATCTTTTACAGAGGTCAGAAGTAGCAGAGCTTTTATCCATAGCAGACTTCCCATAAAAATTCTTCCCTATTTCCTGGCTAATTAGCATGCTTACGACAACCTGCAGTTCTTGTAGGGGGAACTCAGCCCTTCGCTAAGGTTTCTTCTAACGTACTCCATAACATGACTTTTAAAAGCAATGCCCACTCATCCAGTTTTTTTCCTTCTATATTTCAAACACAAGAGACAAACCCGCTGGTAGGTAACTCTTGAGTTTTGCTCCCTTCTCTGAAATGTTCATCTACCATGATATGGCACCTATTCAAAGAAGTCATTTCCTAAGCTATGTCCTTTTTAATTCATGATATGTGTATTTAGCCCCTCTTTCTCATGAATGCAGATTTAAAATTGGTAGACAGCTCAGTGGTACAGCACTTGCCTAACATGCACAAGGCTCTTGGCTCAATCCCCAGTACCACAAAAAAGTAAATAGATAAAAATAGAATTCAATTCCTACTGCTATAAGATGTATTATGTTTGCATTTCACAGCATGCTATATCCCTTTGCTAGCAGAGGTAAGTTTTTCCCCTTCTGAACTTTTGCAACATTTGGAAAGCAACAAAATAGAATGTAGTAAAGCAGTTTCTAATCTGTGTTTTCTTCTCAGCATCAAACATTTTGTACACCGTATGCAAGGCCTCTCCAAAATATGCAGACTTAGCAGTTCAACAAAGGGAGAAGGGTCAAGTTTTTAAGAAAAAAATTCCCGAGGTCCTAAAATGGGGATAATCAGCTACCAGCCCAATGGGCTGCTCTTTCCACTTGCCCCAGCAGTGCTGTCTTTTAACACCAGCCGAGAGCCTCCTCTGAGAAGTTCATGGTTCTGCACATTTCTCCATTAAGATCTCAGCCATTAAGGGGAGCAGATGCAAGAACTCAGAGGTCAGCCAGGTTCAGAGCAGAGCAATGCAAAGGGTGCAAAAGAGAAGGAGAGAAGAGTCCCACATCTACCTTGACTGCTCCTTCAGTCTGGAAGTACAGTTCAGAGTGATGAAAGGCGTGCTGAAACTTGAAAGGAACTGAAGAGCACGAACACATTATGTCTCCTCAGGGGCGATTCCCATTATCCTCATACCCTGCTTCCTGGTGATCACTGAGTTCTGGGCCTTGGCCGTGCTTGCCTTAGCCTGGCTTGCCTATGATTGGAACACCCACGGTCGAGGTAAGAGGTGGGGGAAGAATGGCACTCCTATCTGTGCCAAGGATGGAACCACAAGGAGAGGGAGGTAGACGAAGAGAAGGGGAAAAGCAAAGGTGGGAGGGGAAAGGGACAGAGAGCTCTGCCAGGCTGCCTGGGAAGAACTAAGAGGTTGATGTTTCTGAGCAGAGTACCCCAGCCTCAGTATGTTTCCCCATTGCCTTTCTGGTTGGCTCCAGAGGAACACGGGCCTCCTGTGCCTTGGGAGCTGGATTCAGGGACAGTACTTCCATCTCTGATGGGTGAGAAGGAGGACCCTTTTGTGGCCTGAGGACTATAGGCAGAACTCTCCACTCTGGGAGAGGAGAGGTAATGGCAATGCTCCTCCTGCTCTTTCCTTCCCTTCTATAATCACAGGTGGCAGGCGTATAGCTAGCATACGGAACTGGACCCTCTGGAAGTATTTCCGTAATTACTTCCCAATAAAGGTGACTACATTTCCTCTGGGTTCCCTTGGTTCTTGTTGCCCTGCCTCTCACTCCCTACTTAGTTTCATGTTTTCAAAGACTTTGGTGACCAGCAGTGAAGGTCAGGCCCAGAGGTATAAGGCAGAGTGGAGACCCAAGATGGATGGGTAGATGGGGAGGCAGATGGAGAGCAACCTTTCCCTCAGTGGCAAACCCAGGTCAGCCTCTCTGATCACCATAATTTCTGGCAAACCTATGAGCAGGGATTTGGGGCTCCCAGAGGGAAACATAGGCTACCTGCTGGAATCTAATACTACACAGCCTCTCTTCTTTCTGCATAGCCAAACTCTGACTCAATCTCCCTCTAACAGCTGGTGAAGACTCAAGACCTTTCTCCTGAACACAACTACATCATTGCTAACCACCCCCATGGTGTTGTCTCTTATGGTGCCTTCATCAACTTTGCCACTGAGGCCACTGGCTTTGCCCAGATTTCCCCATCTATCACTCCCTTTGTAGCAACTTTGGAAAGGGTCTTCTGGATCCCACTTGTGTGAGACTACTTGATGTCAATGGGTGAGTATAAGTCATTCCATTCTCTAATCTACCTCAAGGCTCCAGCCCCCAAAACTCTGCCAGTCATTCACTGCTAGAAGAGGACTTCATAAAAAATGAGTCCAGAACACACTGGGCCAGGGTCAGGAGTAAGTGGCCAAGCATCAGATTCTGTCCAAGATCTGGGATGCAAAGTTTGGTTGGGCAGCAGGGGAAGTTACAGGGATTCATAAGACTCTCCAGGATTCTTTTCACAGGGGGGAACCAGAAAGCTAAATTCAGGATCAAAGCCTAAGCAGAACACAGAATATGAAAGCCAAGTACTAGACACAACTTGCAGGGAAAATCAGGCTGGATTTGCCAGACTCTTTTCTGGGATGTTGGTTGGCTTCTTTTGGCCAGACATTTATATGGAAGCTCTCATCCCAGATTATTCTAAAGACATTTTTAAATCTTTCATATCATCTAGTATAGCCTCCATCTCCTAGAAACCCCTTCACCCTTGCATAACATGCCAGAGGACACAGGATAAGCATCCATCAGAATCCAAGACAACTTACCCATGTCAGGCTTCAAGCCAGGGAACAGTGACAAATGTCCATCTCTCTGGACCACTATGTATCCTTCTGGACACCAGAAAACAACAGAAACCAAATTCTAAAATATAAGATACATTTATCTGAAGGGGCCAGGTGGGTCCATTAGAATCTCAGAGAATGCTTCAGTTCCTCTCTGAAGTTGGCATGGCCCTGGAGCAAGGACTTCTCTTGGTGGCTGGAGCCTGGAGGCAAGTACTGTCACCCAGTAGAGAACAGAAGGTGAGCACAGGGCAAAGATGGGGTTCATAAGTGATTCTATCATTCATCTATATTTCAATTTGGATTGGGTGGGCTCCAGGTCTGCCTACTCTCCAAAATCCCTAGCCAATGTCTCACCATTGGCAGGTTTCTCTTAGGGAAAAACACACTGATGGTGGCTATTCCTGGTCACCCCTGAATGAGAGAACTCTGGAGGGCTACCAGTGCTGTCAGCCATGGCAGAGTGCAGGACAACTATAGTTTATGGGTAGAGGCAGGAAGGGTGGGCTTAAGAACTGCTGATCTGGAAGGTAGTAGGTTCTGGATGGAAGTAAACAGAAAAACTCAGTGTAGCCTCAACCGTAGGAACACAGACTCCAAGGCAAACAGCTGGACGCATCTTAGGCCAGGCCAACCCAGGATACCGGGTCCAAAGACAGAAGTAGGGACTCATCAATAAGTAGGAAACAGAACTATCTCCAGCAGGAAGACCCTGGAGGAACCCCTCACCCCATCCTTATATACCAAGTTTATTCTACCACTTGACTCTTTGGTTTCACAGGCGTGTGCCAAGTGAGTAAGTTGGCCCTGGAGTACACACTGACCCAGCAAGACTCAGGCATTGCTGTGATCATCATGGTGGGTGGAGCTACTGAAGCCATCTTGTGCCGCCCAGGAGCCTCCACCATCTTGCTCAAGCAACGTAAAGGTTTTGTGAAGCTGGCACTGGAGACAGGGTAGGTGCCTAGATTCTGGAGCTTCCATGTCAAGGTGCCATGGGCCCTTTGTAGCCCTCTGCAAAACACTGCTCTCCATGGGAAACCTGCTAGAGATTCACTCTTCACTAAGATTGCTTCCTTCTACCCTCTCACACTGGGTCTTGGGGGTGTTTGGGCTGGCAGACATACTTTGCTGGGCACTTTTCTTTCTTGAAATTAGTGAAAGTATAGCAGAAGTGGACCTTTTGCTTTCTGCCTGTTACCCTGGTAGGCTGAGGGTCTAGCAACTGGAGTTTCACTCTGTACCCACCTGTTCACTGAGAAGCCTGAGAAGTCCCCAAGGGCAAAGAAGGCACTTGCCTTGGTGATATGAGGATTGCAAAAGAGAGTAAGACATGCCCCAAAGAGCTTACAGCCTGATTTGAAAAGTAGAACACATTCATTCAGCAGTTATCAAACACCTACTGTGTGTCAGGGATAGTGGTGAGGAATTGAGGATATAGGAATAAAGATACCTGGTCCTTGTGAACTCACCATCCAATATGAAAAACAGACCCACACACGTATCATTACAAAATACACCAAGGATTCAATCACTTACTACCTCAACTACTATTACCTGTTTTAAACTACCATCATCTCTCCCCTGGATCTACAAAACTTCTAACTGCTCTCCAAGCTTCTGTACCTGCCCCCCTCACCTTTAAGAGTCTATTCTCATCTGCAACCAGAATAATTCTATTAAACATGCTTAACAGATTATGATTTACAGATCATGTCACTACTCAAAATGCTCCAGTGGCCCCTATGCCACTCAGAGCAGAAGCCACAATCCTTACAAAAGGCCTGAAAGACCCTGAATTATCTGTTTTATCTGGCTCTCAGCCACCTCCCTGACCTCATCATTCACTACTCTCCCCCAGGCCAGCTACACTGGCCTCCTTGCTGACCCCCAAACAGGCCACACGTGCCTGCCTTAGGGTCTTGGTTCTAGCTGTTCCCTCTGCCTAGAACACTGTCCCTCCAAGGAACTGCTCAGCTCTTTCAAATCTTTGCTTAAATGTCTTTTCTCAGTGAGCTCTGTCCTGACCATCCTGTTCTATTGTTTTCCTGTTGTACTTATCATCTTCTTACATACCATCTATTTTATTTACTTACTTATATATTATTTTATTGTTTACTGTCTGTCCCCTGACCCCAAATAGTAAGTTCCATGAGGACAGAGATTTTTTAAAAATTCATTGTGTTTCCCGATGTATCCCCAGGGCTTGAAATAGTGCTGACACACAGAAAGAACACAATAGAGATTTCTTGAATGAATAAAGTGCTATAAGGGAGATGTGTACAAATTGCTATGGGAGCACCAGTTTATGCAAAGGCCTTGACCCAGAGTAGAGGTTTCACAGGTAAGTGATATCCGAACTGTGAATTGACAATTCATTTGAGAGTTGCCAGTCCCAAAAGTGAAAAAGGCCTGAGGCATTCCATGAGGACCTACGACATATCAGGCACCATGCCAGGGCCTAGGGATTCACAGATGAATGTGACACAGTTCTCACCCTTGATTGGCTTGCTGTCTCCGGGGGGAGTCAGACAGGAAAGGAGATGACTGTAATACAGAGCTGGGAAAACGGGATGGCAGGAGACAGAGAAGCACTGGGTGAAGAGCACCTGGTCCACAGCAGGCGAACTGGAGGGGGTCAGGGCAAGTTTCTTCAAGGGGCTGAAATGGGAACTGAGTGTTGAAAGGCAAAACGGAGTTTTCCCTGTGAAGACTGAGGGCAGAATGTACAGACACAGGGATGAGAGAGAAATTGGCACACTTAGTATGGCTAAGCAGATTGTGAGGAAGGAGTGGGGAGGAGAGGGGAAGCTAGCGGGGAGGTGTGAAGCCTGGAGCACAAAGGCCGTGCTGAGCAGCGGGTCTACGGTGCAGAGCACTGGAGGAGTTTTAAAGACAGGAATGACCCATCCACATAGGTATTTTAGGAAGATCACTCTGGATGTTCCTTCCCATCATGGCACAAGTGCAGCAGCTCCTCTCAGAGAGTTCAGGTGGGAAGGTGGGACCTGGCAGGAACAGGACACAAAGCTGGAGATGGTTGTCTTGGGTTCTTGTCCAACAATCAGGAGGTTGAAGTGTCCCACTTTGGACAGTGTTTTGCAGGGGGAGGTTTCACTTCCTTGGAGAGCTCACTGTCCTGCCCCTCTCTTTGCAGGGCATACCTTGTTCCTTCCTATACCTTTGGTGAGAATGAGGTTTACAATCAGGAGACCTTCCCTGAAGGCACGTGGATAAGGTTCTTCCAGAAAACATTAAAAAAATCCTGGGATTAAATTTTTGTACCATCCATGGCCGGGGCTTCACTCAAGGATCCTGGGGCTTCCTGCCTTTCAATCGACCCATTGCTACAGTTGGTGAGCTGTTCCACTCTCCCTGAACTAACCCAATTCTTGATCCCCCCACCCTAAGTCATCCATCAAGCCCCCGGGGTCCTGGCTTCCAGCCAGGGTGGGCAAAGGGAATTCCAGTGGATGTGGTTGAGAGCAGGGCAAGAAGGACAACTAATCAGATAATAGTTATGACCATTCATATGTGAGACAGAGTTCAACAGCAGTCACAAGACCATCACTATTCTCACACATTCCTTCAGCTTTCTCCTGCACTTGTTCTCATTCTCTGAAGCACAGGTAAGATTAGATGGCCAGAGAATGAGAGCCAGGCTAGAGCTGGAGCAGAGGGAAAGACTGAAGGAACGGGGAGGACCCAGACACAGTCAGTATGTGGCCCCAGTGAGGGGTGGGTAGGGTGAGCTTGGGCAGGGATTCTGATGCTTGTCTCCTCTTTCTCCATCGTTGGGGAACCTCTGCCAATCCCCAAGATTAAAAGGCCCAACAAGGAGACAGTGGACAAGTACCACGCACTCTATATTAGTGCTCTGCGCAAGCTGTTTGACCAACACAAAGTTGAATATGGCCTCTCTGAGAACCAGGAGCTGACAATCATATAATGGGAGCCAGATCCTGTATGACTGAACCCTACACCATGAGGGATCCAAATAAAGCCACAGGGAAGGAAGAATTTGGGGAGGGGGTGGATCTCAAGGATGAGAGGGAATTTCAACCAAGGCAGAAAGTACTTAATGAGTCAAGGTTCTAGCAATGGCGTCCTCTTCCAAGTAGCCAAGGCAGCTCTGGGGAAGGAATCAGACAGGCAGTGGGAACTGAGGAGGTATGGCTCTGTCACAGAGGAGGTGGCTCTATCACGCCTGATTGTTTTAGGGCAACAACTGAGTCTAGGAGTCTTGTGAGTCACTCTAGCTAATTGTCTAACTGAAGTAATGAGAAGTCAATAAACACCTCGCTCATTCTTCCCAAACCTCAGGAACACCATTACTATTTAGGTTTATGCTTGGAGATTGTCACAGGTAAACTAAGGGCTTGAACTGTGGCTTCCTAATCCAGACAGGGTTCCCTCACTTATGACAGAGTTCTAGATTGGCAATGCAGTTACACTGTTTCTTCGATTAAAAATAAAGCTCTGATATGTACAACACTATAGGCCTATTTCCTGATTACTCTGTGATTCACCACTGGGCATCCCTCAAGCCTAAGAGTTTTCCTTCTGGCCATAACCATTTTTCTCCTCTTCACCCACTCTTCCTACTGCCCATGACAGAAAAGGTAAGGGAATGGAACCATAGCTGCTGCACAGTGTAGCAGACAGAAACAGTAACGGAAACTAACTGGCACGGATGCCCACAGAATAGCCCTCCTCTCCTGACCCCACCATGGGTCAGAAGGAAGGGAGCCAATGGCCATGCACCAGCTATACATTTACTTAATGTCAAATATCTACTGTTCTCAGGGGCCATGTCATCACTTTCACAAGCTTTGTCACTTAATGCTAACACCAGCCCTGTGAGACTGAGCTAGCCACCATTCCCATTTCACAGTACCTGAAGTTCTTGAAGATATATAATTTTGGAAAAACTAGCATTCAAATCCAGGTGTTACTAATTTTTCTCAGTTCACCATCACTTGTCCTATTCCTTATTTTCTAGTGACCTATCAGCTTCATCTTCCTAATCAAGGTTCCATGGCACCCAAATAAACTTAGTTCACAAGTGTGGACAAAAATGGCATGAGTTCTTCTTGGAGTGTTCCCAAGTTAAGTCTCAGGGACAATAATTTAAAAAAACCTTTCAAGGGCTGGGAATGTAGCTCCGTGGTAGAGCACTTGCCTAGCAGGTATGAGGGCCTGGCCTCATGCCCCAGTACTAAAAATATACAACTTTTTATATCAATAGAATGGAATTAAGAGTACAGAAATAAACCCGCACTGCTATGGCCAATTGATTTTCATTGAGGATGCCAAGATAAGTTGATGGGAGTAAGAATAACCTTTTTACCAAATGATAGTGGGACAACCAGATATCCACATGGAAAGGAATGAGGTAAAACTTTACTCAAAATGGATCAAGTACCTAAAGTGAAAGATAAACTATTAAATTCTTGGAATAAAACATAGCTATAAAACTTCATGGTCTTGGCTGGGATGATGGTTTCTTAGATATGACACTTAAAATCACAGTAACAAAAGAAAAAATAGGTGAGTTTGGCTCCATTAAGATTAAACACCTTTGTATTTCCAAGGGCAGAATTAAGAAAATGAAAAGATAATCAATGGAGTGGGATAAGATATTTGCAAATCATGTATCTGATAAGAATCTAGGAGCCAGAATATATAAATAACTGTTACAACTCAATAACTAAAAGTCAACAAATTTTTAAAATGGGCAAAGATGCCACATGTGATTGGGCATGCCTTTAATCCCAGCACTTGGGAGGCTGAGGCAGGAGGATCACTGTGAGTTTGAGGCCAACCTGGACTACATAGTGAGTTCAAGGCCAGCCTGAACTGCATAGCAAGACCTGTCTCAAAAAAAAAAAAAATAGGTGGGAAGCAAAGATTTGAATGGATATTTCTCTAAAGAAGAGATATACAAATGAAAAAAGTACTCAAAAGTCATTAATCATTAGGGAAATAAAAAACACCATAATACCATTTTGTGTGTGTGTGTGTGTGGGTACCAGGGGTCGAACTCAGGACCTTGCACACCAGCAGGCGCCCGTGCCATTGAGCGATATCACCGGCCCTTTTTTTGTATGTGGGTTCCGGGAGATGAACTCGGGCCTTCACGCTTGCCAGGCAGGCACTTACACCACTGAGCCATCTCACAAGCCCCATAATACCATTTTATACCTACTAGGGTGGCTATAATTTAAAAAGCACAATATCAGGTACTTTAGGATGTGGAGAAACTGGAACACTCATGTATTGCTTAATGAATGTAAGATGGTGCAGCCACCTCAGGAAACAGTGCAACAGTTCCTCAAAAAAGTAAGCATAGCTGGGCTTGGTGGCACACACCTCTACACCCAGCACCCAGAAGCCTGAGGCAGGAGGAGTACCACGAATTCCAGGCCAGCCTGTGTTACATAGTTCAGGCCAGCCTGAACTACAAAGCAAAACCCTGTGTCAAAAGAACAAAAAAAGAGAAAAAAAACCACCAAATAAAGTTAAGCATAGAATTACCATATGACCCAGCAATTTCATTCTCAGGTATATACCTGAATAATTTAAAACATATGGTAATAAAAAAAAATTCTACACAGATGGTCATAAAAGAATTATTCTTAATAACAAAAAGTGGAAATAACCCACAGGTCTATCAACTACTATGTGGATAAATAAAACGTGGAATATCTATATATTGGAATCTTATTCAGCTCTTACATAGGAATGAAGCACAGATACAAGCTGCAATATAGATGAACCTTGAAAATATTATAGTCAGTAAAAGAAACCAGAAACAAAAGGCTGTACTGTATATTGTTTGTTTCCAATATTGTTTGATTATGACTGTAATTTCTGGGAGGCTGAAGCAGGAGGATTGAAAGTTCAAGCCCCATCTAGGTAATTTAGTGAGACCCTGTCTTGAAATAAATAAAAAAAAATAGGGCAGGGGATGTAGCTTAGTGCAAAGGCCCTGGGTTCAAGTGAATTCTATGGAATATCTAAAATAGGCATATCAAAAGGAAGAGACAGAGGGAGGAGAAAAAGTGAAGAGAAAGCAGCTGCTAATGAGTATGGAGTTTCTTTGTGGGATGATAAAAATGTTCTGGAATTAGGCAGTGGTTATGGTTGTACAACTTTATGAATATGCTATAAAAACTATGAAATTGCTCAGTTTAAAATAGTAAATTTTGTGGTATGTGAATTCTATGTCAATTAAAAAGTAACATTTAAGAAAAATTAAGGGCCAGTGATATAGCTCAGCGGCATAAGCTCCTGCCTGGCAAGCACGAGGTCCTGAGTTTGACTCCTGGTACCCGCATATATAAAAAAAAAAGAAAAATTAAGCCAGGCCTGGTGGCACACACCTGTATTCTCTGAGAGGCTAAGCCAAGGGGATTGAAAGTTCAAGCCCAGCTTAGGCAATTTAATGAGACACTATCTTAAAATAAAAAATGAAAATAGGGTTGGTGATGTAGCTCAATGCAAAGGCCTTGGGTTCAAATCCCAGTACCAAAAAAAATAAGACAAGAAAAAGAAAAATTAGTTTTAATTAAAGGGGGGAAAGCATGAGCTGTATTAAATTTTTAAAGTTCACAACTAGTATTTTAAATTACTTTTGAAAAAAATGATTTGTTGATTTAGAAGAAGTTGCAAAAGTAGAGACGCTTAAATGGTTTATCTGGCTTCTGCAATGGTGACATTTCCTATAAGTATAGTACAATGTCAAAACAAGAAATTGACACTGGTACAATATTGCTAGACTATAGCTCTCATTCAATTTTTGCTGTTTTATGTGCTCATTTGTGTGTTTGTGCATATGCATGTGTATGTGTACAACTTGGTTCCACATATAGAATCATGTAATCCTCACATCCATCATGATGTAGAATTGTTTTATCATGATGTGTTTTATCACCACAGAGAAGCAAACTCCTTCATATAAACTCCCCTACATAACCATATACACCCCCACCTTCATCCTCATCTCCTGGCATCACTGAACTGCTGTCCATCTTTGCAGCTTTGTCATTCCAAGGATATTACATAAATGGAATTATGCAATACATGATTTTTTGAGATTGGCTTTTTTCACTAAACATAATGTCTTTAAGAATTAGATTGTCCAGACACTTCCCAAAAGAAGTACAAATGGCCAATAAATACAAGAAAAAATATTCAGCATCTTTAGCCATCAGGGAAATGCAAATCAAAACCATACTGAGATTCCATCTCACCAGAGTCAGAATGGCCATCATCAAGAATACAAAAAACAACAAATGCTGGTGAGGGGGGAAAGGAACACTTCTACACTGTTGGAGATGTAAATTAGTGCAGCCATTATGGAAATAAGTACTGTGTTTCCTCAGAAAGCTAAAACTAGAGCTACTATTTGATCCAGCTCTACCTCTCCTCAGTATATTCCTGAAAGAATTAAAAATCAGCATACTATAGAGATACCAGAATATTCCCCTTTATTACAGTGTGATTCACAATAGCTAAGCTATGGAAACAGTTTAGGTACCCATCCACATATTAATGGATTGTAAGGTCCGCGGAAGAGGGGTCTGAGAAAGGAGACGCTCCAAGAACCACACAGGCTCTTATGTAAAAGGCACGGGGTTTATTGAAAGGCTACACCGGCGTAGGGTCACCCAGCGAATGTGCCGAGGCGACCCTGAAGGGCAGAAGCAAGGGGTTTCTATAGGGTTGGGCATGGTAATGAGGGATAGGCAAGCAAAGTTTACAGAAGCCAATCGCAGAGAGTTAAGGGGTACCTAGTACATTCATTGGTTACTTAGGGGAACCTATGGGAAGGGGAGTTCAGCAAACGGGCAACCAATCAGTTTGAGAAAGGCTAACAAAGGAGCCAGGGCACGGGAATGCAGCCCGCACACGGGCTTGGGTCACTGACCAAATCACATGATTTCCAGGAATTTACCCTGATGTGGGGAAACAGAAACTTAAGAAACTTATCTATTTAAAACGGAAACTTAGAAACTTGAGCTAACATATTGTGACAATAGCAGCCATTTTGTAACCCAGCCTCACATCAGAATTACAGTTGTACAACCTAGACTTTATACCAAATCACATCAAACCTCACATTCCCCCCTTTTCTTGAGGAGGATCTTTAATCTTAAAGATGGGAGTCTTGTTGGAGGGGTTGATATTGTTGTCTAATGATCATAAGTTTGACTGTTGATATTTGTTGTCTAACGAAGGTAGTTATTTGATTTAACACACATGGCCCTATTGTGACCAGGAGGAGTATAACCAAGAGTGGGCCTGTTAGTGGTATTAAGTATGGGAGGATGCCATTCCATAAGCCCCCGTAGGGTGTCTGAGTTTCCCTCTCCCTTTGTCGCTGTTTTAAGCATTGGTCTAGCCTGTCCATGGATTCTTTGACCACCCCTGAGTGGTCAGCATAGAAACAACATTCTTCTTGGAGTGCAGCACATAGTCCCCCTTCTTTCATAAAGAGGAGGTCTAGTCCGCATCTATTTTGCAATACCACTTCAGACAGGGAAGTTAGAGAAGCCTGGAGAGCTTTTATGGACATTTCTAATTCTTGTAGATCTTGGTCTATTGCCTGTTGTATTGAACTTATTTGTTTTGTTCCATGTACGAGTGCTGCGGTCCCAGTACCCACGCTGGCGGCAATTCCTAGGCCAGCTAGGACAGCCAGGGTTAAGGATATGGGTTCTCTGGGGAGCCTGGTTGTAGCTTTTGTCATGGTTTTCTCAAAAGACTCACTAGAGTGATATATAATCCACGGGAATATTTTTACCATCACACAATAGTGAGCTGAATTGTTAAATACCCCAGTAGAGATACAGGGGGTGATTCCAGTGTTACAGGCCCAGCGGGTCCCATCTAGGGGGAGTAAATATCCTGCTGATGTAAAAACATCATAAACCTGTTGGCACAGCTGCTTTATATCCTGTGGAGGGTTTCCTATACAGGTCCCTTTTCCTGAGATTTCAGAAAGGGCAAGGCGGTGATTGCCATTCCAATTACAGGAATTATCTGTTTGCAGGCTTTGGTAAGTGCCATTAACTGGTATGCCCTCATAGTATGGAGGTACCGTGGACAAGCAGAGCCAACAGGATTGAGTTAGGTCACTCTGGGTATAATTTAACACTGAGTAAGCTCCCAATCTGAGATTATATAATCTGTTTATGGTCCCAATTGGCCGTCTGATCGGGAGATGGTATGGCTGACGTGTAAAGTTGGACTTAGCCTGCGAAGATAATGTCATGGCAGAGCGAGGCATAGTAAAAGAGGCAGTATTTTGGGGCCCAGGAGTAGTGATGGTTGCAGTTAGTTTCAGGGCCCGAGTGAGTTTGGGTTGAGCCTCGGGTTTTAGGACTGGATTTAGGCCAGTAGCGACTTTTGCTGGTATGGCCTCTTTCTTAATCAATATCAAATTGCCCCCAGTATCACTTTCCCAGAATCGAACGCCCCAGCATTGGCCTGTTAACCAATGTGAGTCATGGGGGTTCAGGACTGTCAGGTTGAACTTACAGGAGGTGTCTTTCTTACTCCAATATGGTGCAGTCGATGGTGGATGATCGCATTTGTCGGTCCATTTTCCTGTAATGTAGCGATCTGGAGATGGGGGCTTCCAGCCTGTGGCAATTGTTTCGCATCCCCAATAGGCACAATAATACTGGTCGGGACTATTACAATAACCCTTACCGGGATTGGATGCAGGGCACATATACAAATGAGCGTACCAGCAATGATGTCGCCCATTACGAGTTGGGTAAGGGGGTGTAGTGAAGTTACAAGGGTGTAACAAAAAGGTTGGAGCCCCAGGACCCTCCCAAGTTACAAGGGTATTATGATCTTCCATATGGGTGACAGTCCATTTCTATGGTTGGTGTATGTTATGTCCCATACAGAGGGAAAGTAACCCATTGAAAATTAACCAGTACATCTTAGACAATTAAGGACACTCAGTCCTGTTACAGTAATTAAGTAAGTTAGGATGAAAACAACTTTTTGGGGAAATTCCCAGTGCTGTTGATGTAAAACAGTCCAAAAGGCTACAGCAAAAATTAGAATCAGAAGAGCAAAGGCGATTATAAATGCTAGCAGATAGCAATGCATGGAGCAATCTTACAGATTGCGAGTAAGCTTGATCCTAAGAGGATCTTGAGTCTTTTGGAGGATCCAGGAGTCAGTCTCCGATGAGGGGCTGTGGGCTTGAGGTGTGAGGCGTGTATCCAAGAAGCGATGCCGTCCACTTTAACAGCTGTGGGGGTTGTCAAAATCACCTGATATGGTCCCTTCCAGCGTGGTTGGAGAGTTTCAACCTGGTGTCGACGGACAAGCACCCAGTCTCCAACTTGGTATGGATGGGGGACAAGGGTGTCTCCTGGTTGATAAGCCTGGGAGAGTTGTGTCCACAGCGTCCGTTGGACCTGGTCAAGAAGCAAGAGTCTATCAGCAAGGGGGGTAGGCAGGGCAACATTATAAGGCCAGTTGTTAAGGTCCTGTATCGGTGGAGGCGTCCCGAACAAGATCTCAAAGGGAGTTAGGTGTGGGGATACAGAATAGGGGGTATTTCTAGCTCTAAATAGGGCAAAAGGTAGGAGCATGGTCCACTTTATGACCGGTCTCTAGAGCCAATTTTGTTAAGGTCTCTTTAATTGTCCTATTCATTCTTTCTACTTGCCCTGAACTCTGGGGTCTATATGCACAATGTAATTTCCAATTTATCCCCAGGATCTTGGCCATTTCCTGACTTACCTTGGACACGAACGCCGGCCCATTGTCAGACCCAATTACCTTAGGCAGTCAAAATCGAGGAAATATTTCTTCTGTTAACTTCTTTACTACTACTTGGGCTGTTTCAGTCTTCGTAGGAAATGCTTCAGTCCATCCAGAAAAAGTGTCTATGAACACTAGTAAATATTTGAATCTACATTTTGTAAGCTTAATCTCAGTGAAATCCACTTCCCAGAATTGTCCAGTCTTAGTCCCTTGTAATCTTTTTCCTTGTGTCACGGGAGAGGGGTAAGCATTAATCAGTTGGCAAGCTTTACAAGAGGTGGCCACTTCTTTGGCCAACTCCGAGATTTTGAACAGCGGGAAGTGGTTGGCATATTGTTTGGCTACTAGTGTAAGCTTTTTAGCTCCTAGGTGAGTTAGGCGATGGGCCTTTTGTAGGAATTCTCTAAGGTCGGATTCTTTCATGAGTGGAAGTGGAGCAGCTTTGGTTAAATCTCCCTCTGTATTGTCAGGGGTTTTTAAAATAAGTTCAGTAGGCCCTGACAATGCGGCCTGCTTAGCTGCGCTGTCCGCAAAGTTATTTCCTCTTGCCACCGGGTTATCTCCCTTTTGATGGCCATTGCAATGTACAATAGCTAATTTTTGGGGTAACAGGATTGCGGACAAGAGTCTTAGTATCTCTTGTTTATTTTTGATCTCTTTTCCCACCGAAGTCAGTAACCCTCTTTGTTGGTAAATGGCTCCATGGACATGGGCAGTGGCGAAGGCATAACGGCTGTCAGTATAAATTGTTGCCTTTTTACCCCTGGCCAGTTCTAGGGCTTTTGTGAGGGCAATCAATTCTGCCCTCTGAGCAGAGGTATTCTCTTTGAGTCCAGAGGACCAAATGATTTTGCCCTTTGACACCACCACCGCCCCCGCATGTCTCTTACCGTTTAACATGTAGCTGCTGCCATCAGTGTACCAGGTTATCTCCACGTCTGGAAGAGGCTGGTCCATCAAATCACGCCGGATCCCAGATTCTTCAGCCAGAATGTCTTGGCAGGTATGGAGGATCTGGTCGGCGGAGGTAGCGGGGAGCAGGGTGGCCGGATTGAGAGCAGTTGGCGAACCGAAGGTTATTCAGTCCTTGTTTAGCAAGAGGCTTTGATAATGAGTGATCCCAGCATTAGAGAGCCATCTATTGGGTGGCTGATGAATTATGCTCTCTAATGCATGAGGGGCCACAATAGTGAGGTTTTGCCCCAGAGTCAGTTTGTCCGCATCTTTGGTTAATAGGGCGGCTGCAGCTATGGCTTTTAGACAGGAGGGCCATCTGCTTGCCACTGGGTCCAGTCTTTTTGATAAGCAGGCTACTGGTCGTTTTCAGGGTCCCAATGTCTGAGTTAGAACCCCTCGGGCAACATTTTTTCTTTCCTCTATGTAGAGAGTGAAGGGTTTGTCTATGTTTGGTAAGGCCAAAGCTGGAGCAGACAGCAAGGCCCTTTTAATATTATCAAAGGCCAATTGTTGTTCTTTATCCCACACAAAAGGAGTTCCTTCTTTAAGGAGTGGGTAGAGTGGCGCTGCCAGGGATGCAAATCCCGGGATCCAGAGGTGGCAGAAGCCCGCTGTTCCTAGGAACTCTCGTAGTTCTTTGCGTCTTTTGGGGATAGGAATCTGGGCAACAGTTTGTTTTCTGGCGTCTGTGAGCCATCTCTTACCATTTTTGAGCAAATATCCCAGGAAGTGGACTTCCCTTTGACAGATTTGAGCCTTCTTTGCAGAGGCTTGATATCCCATCTTACCCAGCTCTCGCAGTAGGCCCTTGGTCCCAGACAGGCAGCTTGATTCCGTCTCAGCCGCCAGCAAGAGGTCATCAACATATTGAAGGAGGGTTACCTCAGGGTGACGAGTTCAAAAACCCATCAAGTCTCTATGGAGTGCCTCGTCAAAGATCATCAGAGAGTTCTTGAAACCCTGAGGGAGGCGTGTCCAAGTGAGTTGTCCGGATGTGCCTCCATCGGGATCAGTCCACTCAAAAGCAAATAGCAATTGACTGTCTTTATGAAGAGGCAAACAGAAGAAAGCATCTTTTAAATCTAGAACGGTATACCAAGTTTTTGTGGGACTGAGCATGCTGAGCAGGTTATATGGGTTGGGCACCGTGGGGTGCAAGTCTTCTACCCTATTATTTACTTCTCTTAGATCCTGAACAGGCCGATAGTCATTCGTGCCTGGCTTTTTAACGGGCAACAATGGGTGTTCCAGGCGGATTTGCAGGGTCTTAAGACTCCTAAATCCAAGAATCTTTGGATGTGTACTTTTATACCTTGATGGGCTTCTTTATTAATTGGATATTGTTTGACACGGACTGGGCTTGCAGAGGTCTTTAATGTGATTACCACCGGAGGTTGTAAGGCAGCCAGCCCCAACCCAGCCCTTTCGGCCCAGGCCTCGGGAAAGTCAGTCATCCAATTTTGGACTAGGGCAAGTACCCGGGGTTGGTCATGGAGTCAATATTCATCCTCTAATGACAAGGTTAACGTGGTTGTCAATGGCTGATCTACCAGAGGGTTTTGAAAAACAACCTGTGGGCCCATAGGTTCGAACGTTATCTTAGCCCGGAGTTTAGTCAATAGATCTCTGCCCATTAGAGGAGCAGGACATTCAGGTATCACTAGGAAGGAGTGTTGTACAGTTCCTTTTCCTACGTTCACTGTTCTCTGAGTTGTCCATGCTCGGTATCTGCTACCATTGGCCCCCTGAACCAAAGACCTCTTGGGAGAAAGAGCTCCAAGTGGTGCTTGCAGAGCAGAATACACGGCCCCCGTGTCCACTTCAAAGTTGACAGGGGTCCCCTCCACATTGAAAGTTACCCTGAGTTCGGGGAGGGGATCCAAACCCCGTCGCCCCTAATCATCTTCTTCTTCCAGGGCCAACAAAGTGTGTTTGGAAGTTTTTAGTTTTAATTTTTCTCTTTCCTGTTTTTTCATTAATTTGACACATTCTGTAATGTGATGTCCCTTTTCTTTTCAGTATGCACATTGGTCAGGGTCTAAGGGGGGGCGTCGTGGTTTTTCCTTATCTTCCTGCTCCTTATTTTGAGCTGCCTTAGTAACTACAGTGGCCAAGATCTTTCCAAACTCTCTAGCTTGTCTTTTTTCTTTTTTAATTTCTTTTTCTTCTTCTGTCTCCCTCTTAAAATACACTTTTTCTGCTTCTTTAACTAAATCCTGCAGATTAAAAGTAGGTAACCCTTTAGAACATTGAAGCTTTTTTCTAATATCAGGGGCCGACTGCCCGATAAAAGTCATAGCCACCGTTCCTTGCATTTGCTCACTCTGAGGATCAAATGGTGAATACCTGCGATAAGCCTCCATTACTCTCTCTAAAAATGCCGCAGGGGCCTCTGTAGGTCCCTGAATAACCTCTCTTACCCTAGCCAAATTAGTGGGATGGCAAGCAGCCACCCGGAGACCCGCCATTAGAGTCCGGCAATAAATGGACAGATGCTCCCTACCTTGAGGCAAGTTAGGGTCCCAGGTCGGGTGATTTAAGGGAAAGAGATCATCAACGAGGTTTTGTAGTGGCGTGGGTTGACCATTGGGTCCTGGAACGAGTTTGCGTGCCTCAACCAGGATACGTCCGCATTCTTCTGTCGTGAAAAGGGTACCTAGGAGTTGTTGACAATCATCCCAGGTGGGCTGATGAGAGAACATCAAAGAGTCCATAAGATTAGTTAACTTAGATGGATCCTCGGAGAAAGGAGGATTATTATTTTTCCAATTATAAAGGTCGGAGGTAGAGAAAGGCCAGTATTGGAGAGCCGGCATTTCTCCCCCATGACCATCATCTATGGGTGGCCCATAGGGCTGGAGGGGTAGGGTAACGGCTACGTCTCTATCGCGGGAGCGTGTTCTCCGCGCCGGTCCTTCTTCATCGGAATCCGATGGTGGCGAGGCTGGAAAGGGAGGGGCTGATGGAGGTGAGGGGTTGGCCAGAGGGGGTGGAGTGACAGGGGCTGATGGAGGCAGACCAGCCATGGGAGGTGGAGGAACTCTCCTCGGCGGGGCATAATTAGGGGGGGTCCATGTCCCAGCTAATCAAGTCACCCTGCGACTCGGGCAAAACCACAGGGGGCATATGGGCGGGAAGCGCCTTAGGTCCCCCCACCGGCAGGGGGGCCAGGAAGGGTTTTACCCAAGTGGGCGGGTTTTCACTGAGATCTTGCCAAACTAGGATGTAAGCTTGTTGGTCGGGGTATCCCCGAGGGCCTTCTCTGAAGATAACTTCTTTAACTGCTTGGATCTGGTTTGGATTGAAGGAGCCTTCAGGTGGCCAGCCAACCTGAAAAAGAGGCCACTTGGAGCAGCAAAAAGTTATCCATTTCCCCTTTTTTACAAGGAGAGATAAGTTGTGGGTGGCTTGTTTGACCTCTGGCCAGTGGGCCAGGGTGAGGTCTAGCGGTCCGGAGACAGTTTGTCCCATTGTCCTGTGGAGAGAATGCAGTGATAACGCTTGCACCGGGGAGTGAGAGAGAAAGCAAAAGAACGAAATGACTCTGAAACAAAGCACAATCAGCAGTAACTGCTGGAACTAACGGGTCTGGAAGGACCCCAAAATTACTCCGCGGAGGATGGGGCCCAGTTAAGGGCCACCCAAACGAACGGAGAGAGAAGGAAAAGGAAATTCTCTCCCCCAAACGACACTGCAGCGTCAGGCAAATGGAGTCACAGACAAAGTCAGAGGTATAATCAAGAGGCAGAGATATAAAAAATGGCCGTACTTACCCCAAGAGGCGTGGTGTCGGCCATTGAAGCCTCACCCCCGGCCCCCCTTTAATCCCGGACGAGCCCCCAAATGTAAGGTCCGTGGAAGAGGGGTCCAAGAAAGGAGGCGCTCCAAGAACCACACAGGCTCTTATGTAAAAGGCACGGGGTTTATTGAAAGGCTACACCGGTGTAGGGTCACCCAGCGAATGTGCCGAGGCGACCCTGAAGGGCAGAAGCAAGGGGTTTCTATAGGGTTGGGCATGGTAATGAGGGATAGGCAAGCAAAGTTTACAGAAGCCAATCGCAGAGAGTTAAGGGGTACCTTGTACATTCATTGGTTACTTAGGGGAACCTATGGGAAGGGGAGTTCAGCAAACAGGCAACCAATCAGTTTGAGAAAGGCTAACAAAGGAGCCAGGGCACGGGAATGCAGCCCGTGTGCAGGCTTGGGTCACTGACCAAATCACATGATTTCCAGGAATTTACCCTGATGTGGGGAAACAGAAACTTAAGAAACTTTCTATTTAAAATGGAAACTTAGAAACTTGAGCTAACATATTGTGACGATAGCAGCCATTTTGTAACCCAGCCTCACATCAGAATTACAGTTGTACAACCTAGACTTTATACCAAATCACATCAAACCTCACAGGATAATGAAAATGTGGTATATATACACAATGGAATAGTATTGAGCCGTAGAGAAGAATGAAATCATATCATTCTCAAGAAAATAGATGAAATGAGATCATCATGTTAAGTTAAATAAACCAGACTCAGAGAGTCAAATATCACATGTTTCCTCTCATATGAGGAATCTAGGGCAGAAGAAAGAGAAAGAGAGAGAGAGGAAATGAAAGTAGGAGACAATTAGAGAACAGAAAAGGGATTGGGGGAAGAGGGCAGACATAATGGAGAAGAAATGATCAAAGTATTTCACACGCATGTATGAATACACCAAAATGAGACCTACTGGTCTATATAACTAATAGGCAGTAATGAAAAATGTAATTAAACTATATTAAAATAAATTACATTTAAAAATAAAAAAATTAGTAAAGCACAAATGTCTAATGTCAAAAAAGACCTAAATTGTCATGAAAATCTGTCATGTATCCATGTATCATTCCTTCTTATTGGCGAAGTAGTGATATTCCATGTTCTGCGTGTACCAGAGTTTGTTTAGAAAGATACTGGATTGTTTCCGGTTTTCAGCTACTACAACTAAAGCTGCTAAAAACATCTATAAGTTTTTGAGTGAACATAAGTTTTCATTTCTCTGGAATAAATGCTTAGGAAATCAATTGCTGAGCTATGTGATAATTGCACGTTTCGTTTTTATAAGAAACCATCAAACTATTCTCCAGAGTGGTTTTCTAGATTCTAGTCTTTTGTTTGGATATACGGTTTGCAGGTCTTTCCTTCTGGTCTGCGACTTATCTTTTCAATCTGTTAACAGGGCCTTTTGGAAAGAAAATTATTTTTCAGGTTTGATGAAGTCCAAGTATGATTTTTTTCTCTTATGAACTCTATGCATATTCTATTGAAGCTGTAACAAATGCCAGAAACTCAGTGACTTAAAACAACTCGTGTTAAGACAATTAGTCAGAAGCCTTTTGGAGGTCAGAAGCCTGGAAAAGGTCTCATTGTGCTAAAATGAAGGCATTGGCAAGCTTTCTTCATTTGGGAGGCTCTAGGGGATAATCCATTCCCTTGTCTTATTCCTGTTTCTAGTGGCTGTTCACATTGCTCAGCTCACAGCTTTCATCCAGCTCTGTTTTTGTCCTCACATTCCCTCCTCTGACCCTGACCTTCCTCTCTCCCTTTTAGATGACCTTCTGTGATTACGTTGAGCCGACCTACTAGACCTAGGATAATCGTCCCATCTCAAATTCCTTAACTTAATTACATCTGAAAAGTCCCATTAAGGAAGATGCTAATTCACAAATGTGGGGGACTAGGGTGTGGCCATCTTTGGGAGGGCCATTTTTCCACCTACTCCATGGATCTTACTTTTGGTGTTACATCTATATAAACTCTTCACCAAGCCCTGGGTCTTCAAGATTTTTTCTCTCTCTTTCTCTTTGCAGCACTGGGGAGTGAACCCAGGGCCTTTGCTCTGAGCTACGTCCCAAGCTATTTTTTATATTGAGACAGAACTCATTAAGTCACTAAAATGCCCAGGCTAGGCACAAATTTATGATCTTCCTGTCTCAGTCTCCCAGAATGCTGGGACTAGACTCTTACATTTTACTTTCTTTAAAATTTTTCTAGTGATATGTTCTATTTTAATCTCATGCTCTATTTTGAATTCACTTTTGTATAAGGTGTGAAGTATTAATACATTTCTGAATATGTACAAAGTGCCATTCAGTGCAAATGGAACCACTGTATCTACCTCAGAGAATGCCACAAAGATAGCTTATGTCAAGTGTTTTCCTTGATGGCAGTACCTGACAAGACAAAAACAGCTCATATGCCAAAAAAAAGGAAACTAGAGAATAATATCACTTACACACAAAAATGTAAGCATATAAAATAAATTAATAATAAATTAAATATCCTTAATAGAATGCTCTACCACTGGAAAGGTTTTAGCTCAGGATTGCAAATATGGTTAAATATTAGGAAATCTTTTCCAATGATGCAGCAATGGGTCAAGAAAGAAACAATGTGATGTTGAACATTTTTTAATATATTTATTGCTGTTTGTAATTCTTCATTTGAGAAATGTCTATTCATTTCATATGCCCATTTTTGGATTGAGTCTTTAGATTTGGGGGACTGATTTTTTGAGATCTTTATATATTCTAGATGTTAGTCCTTTGAGGAGTAGCTGGTAAAAATTTTTTTCCAATTTTGTGAGTTGTTTCTTCACTCTTTTGGTGGCTTCTTTTGCTGTGCAGAAGCTTTTTAATTTGGTGTGATTCCAGTTCTTGGTTCTTTGTAATATTTCCTGTGCTATTGAGTTTTTTCTCATAAAGTCTTTGCCTGTATCTATGTCTCCTAGAGTTTTACCTATTGTGTCTTCCAGCAGATTAAGTGGTTCTGTTTTAATAATTAGATATTTTATCCATTTCCAGTTCAGGTTAGTGCATGGTGAGAGATATGAGTCTAAGTCCAATCTTTGGCATGTGGAAAGTTAGTTTTCCAGCACCATTTATTGAAGAGGCTATCTTTCTTTTAGTGAAGGTGTTTGGCTCCTTTGTAAAAGATAAGGTAACTGAGTGTGCTAGGAATTTTTCTGCATCTTTTATTCTGTTCCATTAATACTCAGGTCTGTTTTCTTGCCAGTACCATGCTGTTTTTATCACGGTAGATTTATAGTATAACTTCAAATTGGGGTTGGTGATGCCCCTGCCTTGCCCTTGTTGCCCAGAATTGCTTTTGCTATTCTAGGTCTTTTCTGGTTCCATAGGAATTTTAGGATTGTTTTCTCTACTTCTGTGAGGTATGCTATTGGTATTTTGATTGGGATTGCATTAAATTTGTATAATAGTTTAGGAAGTATGACCATTTTCACTATATTAGTTTCACAAGAACAGGCGATATCTTTCCATTTGCTGATATTCTCTTTGATATTCTTTTTTAGAGTACTGTAGTTTTTGATCTTTCACTTTCTTTGTTAGATTGATTCCTAAATATTTCATTTTTCCTGATGCTATTGTTAAAGGTATAGTTTCCCAAAATTCCCTCTCAGTGAGTTTGTTATTTGTGTACAGGAATACTATTGATTTTTGAGTACTGACTTTGTATCCTGCTACTCTGCCAAATTTGGTTATTAAATCTAAGAGTCTTTTGCTGGAGTTTTTGGGGTCTTCTATGTAGAGCATCAAGTTATCAACAAATAATGATAATTTAACTTTTCCTTTCCTATCCATATTCCTTTTCTTTCTTTTTCTTGTCTAATTGCCTGGCTAATGTTCCACAACTACATTGAACAGGAGTGGTGATAGTGGGTATCCTTGTCTTATTCCTGATTTTAGAGGGAAAGCTTTCAGTTTTTGTTGGTTTAGTATGATCTTGGCTGTTGGTTTATCATAGATGGCTTTTATCAGATTGAGATAAGGACCTTCTATCCCAATTTTCTATAGGGTTTTTATCAAGAATGGGTGCTGGACTTTGTCAAATGCTTTTTCTGCATGCATTGAGATGATCATGTGACTTTTGTCCTTGGTTCCGATAATGTAGTGTATTACATTTATTGATTTACATATGTCAAACCATCCCTGCATCCCTCAGATGAATCCTACTTGGTAATGGTGTATAATCTTCTTGATGATTTCCTGCATTCCATTTGCCAGTATCTTATTCAGTATTTTTTTTTTGTGGGTACCGGGGGGTTGACCTCAGGACCTCGCGTGCCAGCAGGCGCCCGTGCCACTGAGCGATATCACCGGCCCCTTTTTCGTATGTGGGTTCCGGGAGTCGAACTCGGGCCCTCGCACTTGCCGGGCAGGCGCTTAAGCCACTGAGCCATCTCACCAGCCCCTTATTCAGTATTTTTGTATCTATGTTCAGTAGGGAGATTGGCCTGTAGTTCTCTTTTTTTCATGGATCCTTCTCTGGTTTTTGGTATCAGGGCAATGCTTGCTCCTGAGAATTAGTTTGGGAGTATTGCCTCCCTTTCGATATCACTAAAGAGTTTGAGGAATAGAAGCATTAGATCTTCTCTAAAGTTCTTGTAGAATTCAGCAGTGACTCCATAAAGACCTAGGCATTTCTTTGTTGGTAGTTTTTAAATTACTTCTTCAATTTCATTGACTGATATTGGGTTATTTAGAATTTTTATGTCTTCTTGATTCAGCTTTGGTAATTCATATGTACATAGGAATCTGTTTCTTCTGAGTTTTTCATCTTATTAGAGTACATGTTCTCAAAGTAGGTGTAGACTATCTTCTGGATTTCTGAAGAATCTGTTGTGATTTTCCCCTTTTCATTCCTAATTGCATTGACTTGGTTCTATTCTTTCCTTTTTTGATAAGGTTGGCTGAGGTTTGGTTTATTTTATTTAATCTTTCAAAGAACTTACTCTTCACTTCATTGATTCTTCATATAGCTTTCTTAGTCTCAATTGAATTAATTTCTGCTCTGGTCTTTATAATTTCCTCCATCATATGGGCTTTGGGTATAGCATGCTCTTCTTTTTCTAGAACCTGGAGGTTCAACATTAGGTTATTTATTTGACCTTGCTTTGTTTTTCTTTTTCTTTTTCTTTTTTTTTTTGTGGGTACTGGGGGTGGACCTCAGGATCTTGCATGCCAGCAGGTGCCCATGCCACTGAGTGATATCACTGGCCCTTTTTCGTATGTGGGTTCTGGGAGTCAAACTTGGGCCCTCGTGCTTGCCAGGCAGGCACTTATGCTGCTGAGCCATCTCACCGGCCCTGCTTTGTTTTTCTGATGTAGAAATTCACTGCTATAAATCTCCTTCATAGGAATGCTTTTATTGTGTCCCTTAAGTTCTGGTATGTCATATTGCCATTATTGTTTAATTGTAGAAACTGCGCAATTTCTTCTTTAATTTTATCTGTGAACCACTGGTTTCTCAGGAGGGTGTTATTTAATTTCCATGTGTTTATGTAGCTTTTGTGGGGTTTTTTGCCATTTTCTTCAAATTTCATTGCACTATGATCTGATAATATGCATGGGATTTCAATTCCTTTCCATTTCCTTAAGCATGTTCTGTGAACTATTATGTGGTCTATTTTGATGAAAGTCCCATGTGCTGTTGAGAAGAATGTGTATTCTGCTGCTGTTGGATGGAACACTCTGTAGATATTTAATGAGTTCATTTGTTCAGAGGTTTGATACAACTTTGATATTTCTTTGTTGATTTTTTGTCTAGTTGATCTGTCTGTTTACGACAGTGGGGTATTGAGGTTCCCCATTACAATTGTATTAGTGCTTATCTGAGTTTTCATATCCATTGGTATTTGCTTTATATAATTCAGTGTGCTGGTATTTGGTGCATACACATTTATGATTGTTATCTCTTCCTCTTGGATTGATCCATTAAGAAGTATGTAGTGACCTTTTTTGTCTCTTCTGATCAGTCTTGGCTTAAAATCCACTTTATCTGCAAATAGAATAGCTACTCTGCTTTTTTCTGGGTTCCTGTTGTAAGGAGTATTGTTTTCCATCCTTTGACTTTCAATCTATGACTTCCTTTTTGAGTTAAATGTGTTTCTTGTATGGAGCATATTGTTGGATCTTGTTTCTGATCCATTCTGCCAATCTGTTTCTTTTGATTGGAGATTTGAGACTATTCACATTGATGGTTATAACTGACATGCATCAACTTATCCTTGTCATATTATTTTCCTGTTGTTGGTTCCCTTTCTTTCCCTTCTGTTTAATTGCTTGCCTTGCCTGGTGGATTCATTCTATTCTTGCAATTCTTGTCTTCATTATCTCTTTCTAGACTATCCTTCAGAACTTTTTGGAGTGCTGGTTTGGTGGTCATGAATTTTTTCAGGTGTTCTTTATCATGGAAGTATCTTCTTACTCCATCAATTTTGAAAGATAATTTTGCAGGGTACATCATTCTGAGTTAGAGATTGTTTTCTTTCAGGTCTTGAAATACTTCACTCCAAGCTCTCCTTGACATAAGCGTTTGTGTTGAGAAGTCTGCTGGGTTTTCCTTTATAGGTGAGTTTTTTCTTTTCTTTAACAGCTTTTAGTATTCTGTTCTTGTGTTGACTTTCTGGAATCTTGACTATTATATGCCTTAGAGTAATTTTTTTCTGATCATGGCTATTTGGAGTTCTATATGTCTCACTTATCCATATGTCAACTTCTTTTCTTAATGTTTGGGAAGTTTTCTGCTATTACTTCTGTGAACATGCTTTTTTTATGTCCTTTGTGCTGTCTTCTGATTTTTCATTGGTTCTTATTAATCTTATGTTATTCTTTGCATCATCTAGCAGCTGCTGGATTGATTTTTCATTGTCCCTTGCTATGTTGAAGAAGTCTTTCATTTGATGATTGCAAACCACAAACCTGTCTTCTAGATATGATATTCTATCTTCACATTGGTTGATTCTGCTGCATATGCTTTCAATAGAATTTTTAATCTCTTGGATATCGGTTTGAATCTATTTTATGGAATCCAGTAATTTCCTATGTTGGGCATTCATGGTTTCCATCACTTTCCTAAGCTCCTCTATGTTTTTTTGTCTGTATCTACTATAGGTTCACTAAACATGTCTTTCATTATGGTCATCATCTCTTTAGTTATCTATGTAATTATTTCTGACTTTTTTCCAGAGACTCATTCATCTGCTTTGTTACTTCTGCCACTACCATTTCAGAAAATTCAGCTGGGTGGCTTTTGATTTCTTCCACATCAATGCTCCCCTGGATTTGCCTTGGGTAAGGTGGAGGTCTAGGTTTGAACCTTGCTTCCATGTTTTCTCATTTTCTATTTTTTTATTTGTTGTCTGCATTGATATTTGTAAGTTGTTTATGGTAAGTAGCTTTATTACTAGCATTGAGACCTCTTTAGGAAATGACTTATCTTTCAGAGATGTCTTCTAGATGTAGCTGGCTTTTGGATTTTTGGTCTTTCCCAAGATCCTGCCTCTTCAATTTATTAGGGATAAAATGTTGCTGCCTGTTTGTCCTAGCACCCAGTTCTTTGGTAGTGGACTGTGGTATTGTTGATGATCCCCAGACCATCTGAGTATTGGCATACAAGAAAGAACAACTGGTCACAACAACTATGTCACATTGGATAAAATATTACAATCAGTAATAACAATAACATACTGCACAGTCTAGAAAATGACAACCTGTTATAACTGTGATAATTGTGAATTTTCCACCTTTAACCCTGGGTACAAGGTTTATAGTTATATAACAAAATATAAAACAAATCAGAAATTATATACAGTAAATATCCACTCAATAGAGTATTTTCCCCCTAAAGGGAGAAAATTTAAAAAGGATAAGAGGAAAAAAATAGAAAAATAGAAGAAAAGAAAGAGATTAGAAGCAAGGGTAAAGGACAAAGGAAGATTACTCAAGCTTCAGGAAACTGGTGAAGAAGACAGGATGGAAAGAAAGAAGAAAAAACACAAACAAGAACCCAACAAAACAAAAAAAGCTAGAAACAGTATTCACATTCATGAAAAAGCAAAAACAATTGAGAAAAATATAAATGAATAACTAAAAAAACCAAAGTTAAAAAAAAGATTTCTCTGTGATGTCAAGCTTGTGCTTATCTTCTCGGGTCTACAGTTTTGTGGCAGTGTCCAATTCAGGGCACAACTCTGCTGTCAGTCGTAGACAAAGGAGGCAGATAGAGCCCAGATGTGTGCTGGATAATCCTTGCAAGTCTGAAGTAGGACTAGAGTGGGGTGCCAATTCTGGTGTTTTCATCTCTACAGAAGTTCAGGCTGATCCTATCCTCTGGTTGTGTTGTTGGGGCCTGAGTTGTTCAGCCTACAACTCTGCGTGTCTTTTGCAGGCCTGACTATGGCTCCTTGACCCCAGACATCTCCCATGGTTGTTCCTCACCCAGTCACAAGGTGAGATTTCAACACCTTGAGCCCTGAGATGAAGACAACCCACAGCTGCTCTGAGTCCTGCTTGGCTCCTCCCTAAAATGACATCCAACCAAACACCCTCTCCAGAGGACACAACATTCACTTGGACTGGAGTCACTCACCAGCTATTGTAATGTGCAGCATCCACTGCTCCATTCCACAGGTTCATTTCTCCCTGGATGCCTCTGGGGTCATCTGCTTTCACTGTCTGTCTATAGATTTAATCCTTCTCTCTCATGCCCAAAGCCCAGGAGCTAGGGAGAAAGTGCAGACTGCCCCCTCCGTTTTCTGCATTGAGGTCAGTCTCTTCACTTTCTCAGTGGGCTTCAGTTTTCCCTTCAGATCCTTCCTGGGTCCTGGAAATCCACCTCCCTCCTTTTCTTCCCTAAGTTGTTATTTTTCAGTGTCTGGATTCCAAACCTTTGAGACATTGATTTGTTGCTGCTTACTGCTCCACTATCTTTCTGGAGGTCCCATTGTCTCTTTTTCTTCAATGGTTGAGAAAAGATCGATTTTACCTGGATGTCCTGCTTTGGATTTATTAGTTTTTCACTGTAGGGTTTTGTGGAATTGGGAACCTAATTGATATTTTTTTATGTGGGTACCAGGAGTCGAACTCAGGACCTCGTGCTTGCCAAGCAGGCGCTTATGCCACTGAGCTATCTCACCGGCCCCCTAATTGATATTGATTTCATTCTTATTTCACTGAAGATTATTGGGACTTTAGATCAAAGTACAGTGATGCCTCGTTTCATGAACTGAATTGCAACTAGAATCATTGGATGAATTCTGCATCCAGAACCATGGAAAGAACTAGGTTCATGAACCAAGGGTACCACTGTAGTTACAGTATAGATTTTTTCAATTTTTATTTTTTATTAGTACATGTTTGCAGTACATAATGGTTACATTCCTTGTGTGGAGTTGGTACATGTACATAATACACCTTAATTCTTTTTTTTATTTTAAAGAGAAGAAAAAACAAAACAAATCAAAAAAAGAACAAATTTTCAAAACAACATAATATGAGGGTAACAATGGTCAATGCATTACGTATTATTATCTTTAAGTTAGTTATTCAGGATACCAGATATTAGCATTCAATTGTCCAAACATTACTGGCTCAAACCTTACTCTTCAATGAACTAAATAAAACTGGTAGTGTATCTATCTTAACCATCTTATATACATATACAATTTCTTTTCCCTTTCCCTTCTTTCTTTTCCCCATTCTAGTCTCTCTTTCTTACTGACCAGCTTCTTTTTGATTCACCATGTCTATTGTACATTTTGGATCTTATTTACTCTTTCAGTTTCTCATACTAGAGAGACAATACGATGCTTACACATGTGCTTCTGGTTTATTTCACTTATGAGTATTTTCTCGAGTTGCATCCATTTACCTATAAAAGTCTCCAGTTTATCCTTCTTTATGGCTGAATAGTACACCATTGTATAAAAATACCACATCTTTCTTATCCATTCCTCAGTGGATGGGCATTTGGGTTGTTTCCAAGATCTGGCTATTATAAATTGTGCTGCTATAAACATGGGTGCACATATATCGCTGTGGTACGATGTTTTTAATTCTTCTGGGAAGATGCCCAGAAGGGGAATAGCTGGGTCAAATGGGACCTCCAACCCTAGCTTTTTGAGGAATCTCCACACTGACTTCCACAGTGGCTGTACCAGTCGACACTCCCACCAACAGTGAAGAAGGGTTCCTTTTTCCCCACAGCCCCTCCAGCATTTGTTATTAGTTGATTTCTTTATAGTAGCCATTCTTTCTGGAGTGAGATGGTATCTCAGTGTTGTTTTAATTTGCATCTCTCGAATGACTAGTGATGTTGCACATTTTTTTGTATATTTATTTGCCATTAGTATTTCTTCATCTGAGAAATGTGTATTCATCTCAGATGCCCATTTTTGGAGTGGGTCTTTAAATTTGGGAGGTTTGATTTTTTTGAGTTCTTTATATGTTCTTGATAGTAATCCTTTGTCTGAGGAACAGCTCACAAACATTTTTTCCCACGTTGTGGGTTGTCTTTTCACTCTGTTGGTGGTTTCACTTGCTGTGCAAAAGCTTTTTAATAAGATGAGATCCCAGTTATTGATTCTTTGGGATAGTTCCCGTGTGGTTGAGTTTTTATTCATGAAGTCTTTGCCTACACCAGTGTCTTCAAGGGATTTACCTATTCTATTTTCCAGGAGATTTAATGTTTCTGTTTTAATATTTAGATCTCTGATCCATTTTGAATTTAGTTTAGTGCATGGTGAAAGATATGGGTCTAGTTTTAATCTTCAGCATGTGTAGAGCCAGTTTTTCCAGCACCATTTATTAAAGAGGCTATCTTTCTTCCAGTGAATGTGTTTGGCACCTTTGTCAAAGATAAGGTGGCTTAGTATGTCTGGGGTTGTTTCAGCATCTTCTAATCTGTTCCATTGATCTTCAGGTCTGTTTTTTTGCCAGTACCACACTGTTTTTATCACAGTAGCTTTATACTATAATTTCAAGTCGGGGATTGGGATGCCCCCTACCTTGCCTTTGTTGCCCAGAATTGCCTTTGCTATTCTAGGTCTCTTCTGACTCCAAATGAATTTTAGGATTGTTTTCTCTAATTCTGTGAGATATGCTGTTGGAATTTTGATTGGAATTGCATTAAATCTGTATAACAATTTTGGAAGTATGGCCATTTTCACTATATTGGTTCTTCCTATCCAGGAGCAAGGGATATCTTTCCATTTTCTGATATCCTCTTCAATCTCCTTTTTCAGAGTACTGTAGTTTTCAGTGTATAGGTGTTTTACATCCTTTGTGAGGTTGATTCCTAGGTATTTCATTTTTTTGGATGTTATTGTGAAAGGTATTGTTTCCCTAATTTCTCTTTCAGTAAGTTTGTTATTTGTGTACAGGAAGGCTATTGACTTTTGAGTATTGACTTTGTATCCAGCTACACTACTGAATTTGCTTATTAAATCTAGCAGTTTTTTAGTGGAGTTTTTGGGGTCTTCTGTGTAGAGTGTCATGTCATCTGCAAATAATGATAATTTAACTTCTTCCTTTCCAATCATTATTCCCTTTATTTCTTTCTCTTGTCTAATTGCTCTGGCTAAAGTTTCCAGAACTATGTTGAATAAGAGTGGGGACAGTGGACATCCTTGTCTTATTCCTGATTTTAGAGGGAAGGCTTTCAGTTTTTGGCCATTTAGTATAATATTGGCTGTTGGTTTGTCATAGATAGCTTTTACCAGGTTGAGATAAAGACCCTCTATTCCAATTTTCTGTAGGGTTTTTATCGTGAAAAGGTGCTGGACTTTGTCAAAAGCTTTTTCTGCATCTATTGAGATGATCATGTGATTTTTGTCTTTGGTTCTGTTGATATGATGTATAACATTTATTGATTTACGTATGTTGAACCATTCCTGCATCCCAGAGATGAATCCAACTTGGTCATGGTGTATAATCTTCTTGATGATTTGTTGGATTCTGTTTGCCAGTATCTTATTAAGGATTTTTGCATCTATGTTCATTAGGGAGATTGGCCTGCAGTTCTCTTTCTTAGTTGGGTCCTTCTCTGGTTTTGGTATCAGGGTAATGCTTGCTTCCAGGAATGAATTTGGGAGTATTGCTTCTCTTTCAGTTTCATTAAAAAGTTTGAGAAGTAGTGGTATAAGGTCTTCTCTAAATTTCTTGTAGAATTCGGCAGTGAATCCATCAGGGCCTGGGCTTTTCTTTGTTGGGAGGTTTTTAATTACATCTTCAATTTCATTGGTTGATATTGGTTTATTTAGGATTTTTAAATCTTCTTGATTCAGCTTTGGTAATTCATACGAATCTAGGAATCTGTCCATTTCTTCTGCATTTTCCATCTTAGTAGAATATAGATTTTCAAAATAGGTATAGATGATCTTCTGGATTTCTGCAGGGTCCGTCGTGATATCACCCTTTTCATTTTCAATTGCATGGATTTGAGTCTTTTCTTTTTTAAATAAGGTTGGATAAGGGTGTGTCAATCTTAGTTATTCTTTCAAAGAACCAACTTTTTGCTTCATTGATTCTTTGTATTGTTTTTTTAGTCTCCAATACATTGATTTCTGCTCTGATCTTTGTAATTTCCTCCCTTATACGGGCTTTTGGCTTAACCTGCTCTTCTTTTTCTAGAAGTTCAAGGTTCGCCATTAAGTTGTTTATTTGCGCTTGCTCTATTTTCCTAATATAAGTATTTAATGCTATAAATTTTCCTCTTAGGACTGCTTTCATTGTATCCTATAAGTTCCGGTATGTTGTACTGTCATTATCATTCAGTTGTAGAAATTGTCTAATTTCTTCTTTAATTTCATCTGTGACCCATTGGTTGTTCAGGAGGGTGCTGTTTAATTTCCATGTGTTTAGGGAGTTTTTGTGATTTCTTTTGCCATTGATTTCCAATTTCATTGCACTATGGTCTGATAATATGCATGGGATAATTTTAGTTCCTTTGCATTTACTTAAGCAGGTTTTATGAGCTAGTATGTGGTCTATTTTGGAGAACGTCCCATGTGCAGCTGAGAAGAATGTGTATTCTGATGTTGTGGGGTGGAACACTCTGTAGACATCTACTAAGTCCATTTGTTCCAAAGTTTGGTTCAGTTCTATTATTTCATTATTGATTTTCTGTCCAGTTGATCTGTCTTTTTGTGACAGTGGAGTATTGAGATCTCCCAATATAATTGTATTAGTGCTTATTTGATTTTCCATGTCCTTTAGTACTTGTTTTATATAGTTGGGTACATTGGTATTTGACACATATATATTTATGATCGTTATCTCTTCCTCTTGGATTGTTCCCTTTACAAGGATGTAATGACCGTCTTTATCTCTCTGAATCATTCTTGGCTTGAAATTCACTTTGTTTGCAAAAAAGAATAGCTACCCCTGCTTTTTTCTGGGTTCCTGTTGCATGGAGTATTGTTTTCCATCCTTTGACTTTCAGTCTATGAATTTCTTTCTGAATTAAATGTGTTTCTTGTATACATCATATTGTTGGATCTTGCTTCTTGATCCATTTTGCCAGTCTGTGCCTTTTGATTGGTGAATTGAGACCGTTAACATTGATGGTTAAAACTGATATGTATTGACTTATACTTGTCATGATATTTTCCTGTTGTTGGTTCCCACTCTTTGTTTTTCCCCTTTCCTGCTATTATCTGCCCTGCCTGGTGGATTCCTTCTGTTGGGGTTCCTATCTCTTTCTAGAATGTCTTTCAGAACATTTTGGAGTGCTGGTTTGGTGGTCATAAATTTTCTTAGATGTTCTTTTTCATGAAAGTATTTTATTTCTCCATCAATTTTGAAAGATAGTTTTGCAGGTTACATCAATCTGGGTTGAAAATTATTTTCCTTTAGAGCTTGAAATATGTCATTCCAAGCTCTTCTTGAATTGAGGGTTTGTGCTGAAAAGTCAGCTGTGATTCTGATGGGCTTTCTTTCATAGGTGATTTGTCTCTTCTCCCTAACAGCTTTTAAGATTCTGCCCTTCTGTTGAATTTCTGGGATCTTGGCTATGATATGTATGGCTGAAGTTTTTTTTTGATCATGTCTAGTTGGTGTTCTAAAAGCTTCACTCATTGGGGGGTCAAATTCTTTTTCTCTTCCAGGAAAGTTCTCCCTGATAATGTCTTTGAACAAGGTTTTAATGTCGTTTATGCTATCTCCTGCTTTTTCCTTTATTCCAATTATTCTTAAGTTGTTTATCTTTGAGTCATCTAGCAGCTGCTGAATTGATTTTTCATGGTCCCTTGCTGTTTTTAAGAATTCTTTCTTTTCATGATCACTAATTGCAAGCCTGTCTTCTATATCTGAGATCCTGTCCTCACATTGGTTTAATCTGCTACAAATACTTTCAATGGAATTTTTGTTCTCTTGGATATCTGCTTGAATCTGCTTTATGGATTCCATTTCTTTCCTATGCTGAGCATTCATGGTTTCTATAGTTTTCTTAAGCTCATCTATTTTTTTGTCTGTATCAGCTATAGTGTCCTTAAGCATAGTCTTCATTGTGGACATTATCTCTGCAGTTATCTGTGAAATTATTTCTGTTTTAATTTTTTCCAGAGCCTCATTCAATTGTTCTGTTGTTACCCCTTCGGATATGCCAGGTGGGTGGCTTTCGGATTGTCCCACCTCGTTGCTCCCTAGGTTTGCCTTTGGTGAATTGCATGTGTGGGGTTGCATCTTATTTAAGTGTCGTCTCATCTTTCCTTTCTTTAATTCCTGGGGTGATGTTTGTAAATTACCTATGATAGGTTACTTTATTGCTAGTGTTCAAGATCCTTAGAAGATGACTACTTCTCTGCAGTATCTTCCAAGTGGAGCTTGCTTTTGGGTTTTGAGCTTTCTGCCAGATCCTACCTCTTCAATTCATTGGATGTGAGAAGTTGCTACCTGTTTGGCCCAGTCCTTGATTCTTTGGTACTGTGCCACTGTATTTTCTGTGTCCCTTAGTCAATATCAATCATGAAATATCACGAAGGAAAGCTGTTTAGAACAATTATTTTACATTTGGCTATAATGGTAACTGAAGCATCAAACACAGCCTAGAAAATGACAGACTGAGCTAACCAGCTATTTACCACTTTTAGCTGTATAAAGTAGAGTTGTGGTTATATAACAAAATCTAAAACACACCAGAAAAATTATATGCAGTATACATGTCCTTAGTATGTCAATTTTTCCCCTTAGGATTTTAAATTTAAAATGAGTTAAGGAGGAAATAGAGTATTGTGAGAAGAGGAAGGAATTAGATGTAAGGTTAGAGGACCAAGAGGGATCCCACTAACATTGGGACACTGGTGCAGAGGACTGGTGGGAAAAAGAGAAGGAAAGGATAAAAGGAAGAACAGATCACAACCACAATCACAAAGAGGTTAGAGGCGCTGTTTACACTCATATAAAAGCCAGAGAGTATAATGAAGGAAAGAGCAAATAGACAAACAGAAACAAAAATGAAGGCAAAAACAACAAAGCAAACAGATAAAACAGAAATAAAACCCCACAAAAAAAAAAAAAAAAAAAAAAAACCCTTCACCAGAACAAAAAACTAATCAGAAAAAAAAAACATAAAAAAATAAGAAGAATCAGTTCCAGGTGTTGACTCTGGTGTAGGCAGGCACTGTGTGATGACAGAGTCCTGTTCCATGCAGGTCCGTCCCAGCAAGCCAGGAGCGGCCCTGTGTCGGTGCGGTGAGCAGAGTGTGGACTTTCATTCAGAGACCGGTCTCCTTCCCCCGCCGCTGTCAGCGCACTGCTTTCACGCCGCTCTGATTTTCGCCGCACCCCCCACAATGGCACTGGGCCAGTCGCTCTCTGGCGCGGGCAGGTGTGGCTGAGAGACCAGTCTCGTTCACCCGCCGTCCTCAGCGCACTTTCGTGGGGCTGAGAGGCACCGCGCTGCCCTGTCCGGAGCACAAGTTCCCAGAGCTGTTTTCGCGGTGCTCTGATTTTCGCCGCACCCCCCACAATGGTGCCCGGCCGGTCGCTCTCTGGCGCAGGGCAGCTGAGAGACACTCACTCACCACCGGCCAGCACAGTTCTCCACCACTCCCCTGCCCCGCCGCTGTCTCGCGATCCTCCATGGGGGCTCCCTGGGCGCCAGCTGTCACCGTGTGTCCGCAGCTTTGAGCTTCTGTTGCACGGTGATTCCTGGGATGGTAGAAGGTGCGCGCACATGCGGTCTGCTCCTTCTTTGTTGAAAAGTACCCTTCACTGGTGCCGGGGGTCCCAAGCTGCGCTTCAGAACTTTTCTGGGTCCTGGGGAGGCATCTGCCCCCCTCCTGTGCTCTTCCGGTCACTATAGTCCCGTAGTCCAATGGCAACTTTTAGAGAGTTTCTCTGCGTGCTTCTTACTCATCCGCCATCTTTTTTCCTCCATGAAGTCTTTACACCTTAATTCTTTTTTCATCACTTTTCTCTCCCTTCCCTCCATCTCTTGGTTCACTTCCCTTTTACAAAATGTCTCTATCTCCCTATTTCCTATTATCTATCTTCTATTTTTCTTTTTATTTACATTTAAGTTTCTCAGTGAGATATTTAAGCTTGGGTATCTTATTTATTTCATTTAACATTATGATCTTAAGATACATTCATTTTCCTACAAATGATTTAATTTTATCCTTCTTTATGGCAGAATAGTACTCCATCATGTATAAATACCAAATTTTCTTTATCTATTCACCTGCTCATGGGCATATAGGCTGCTTCTAAGATTTAGCTATTGTGAGTTGTGCTCCCATAAACATGGGTATATTTTATAGATTATTATGGAACTAGACTTACAAGACTGAGTATTACTAATGAAACATGTACAAAGATACAATTATACTCATAAATATTTTCTATTTTTATTAGTAAATATTTGCAGTATATGATGTTTATATTCATCTTAGGGAATAGATACATGTATTTAGCATATCTTACTTCCTTTTGTTCCCTTCCCCTCCCCATTCTCCTCCCTCCTCTATCTCTAGATCCCTTCCTACCATTTTCATTATTTTTTAGTTCCTGTGTGAGACATATAATAATTACATTCATTGTGGGTAATTGGTACATGTACATAACACATCTTAGACACTTTTAGATTACATCCCTTTTATCCTCTCAGAGTCTACTTATTTGTTGTGTTTTTCTTTGCTTTTTGTTTTTGTTTTTGTTTCTTTTTTTTTTTTTGAGTTAGAAATCAAATCCAGGTTGCTGAGCTCTACCACTGAGCTATGTGCCCAGCCCCAAGCCACCTTGATTTTAGTAGGGAACTCCCAGTATGTGGATTTCCAAATTTTCCTTTTTCCTTCATCACATACCACTTTATGTTTTTTTTTGTGTGTGGCTTTTTAAAAATTTTTTATTTAATTAAAATTATATTATTTTGAGATTTATTTAACAGGACTTTCAGAGCTCTGTAGTAATCTTTCTCAGGCTACTGTCTCTATGAAATAGCTTTTTACTCCAATAATTCTTTAATGTCTTTTACAAAGGCAAGTTGTCACTTGTCATTTTGGCTTATGCCTCTGAAAAATAAACATAATTTATTCAAAAAATGTTAAATGCACCTGGAAGGTTCTGATGGTATTAAAGAACTCCTATGTTTGCTCAAGCAATTCTTAGCAGAAAAATTATGACGGTCTAATTCCAAACCTTAAGGACTAGTATTTTTTAAAAAATGAAATATAATTTATATACCATATAATTTATCTCTTTGAAATGTATAATTCAGTGGTTTTTCATATACAGTAATACTGTTACAGCAGAATCATACAAGACACTCACAGAGGCCAAGCACAGATACAAGCAAGCTTTATTAGCTGGCGGATGGTGGTCAGAAAGCAGCCAAGACACTGATCCTGGGGCTTTGTTCTCAGGGGTTTTTATACATTAACAAGTTTTAAGTAACCATAGTAACCACATTACTTCACATGCTTTGGAATATCACCACGTTTACATAGGGTTCACAGCTGTTAATCTTAGAACACGGTTAGGTTTGACAAACATTTTATCTTAACTGTTTGTTTCTCTGACTGCTTATGGGTTTTATGAGTAACTAATGGAGGGAGGTGAGGAGGAAGTTCATCTGGAGGTTAACTAATCTAAAAATGGAGTCCTAAAACAAAATGGAGTCACTTTAGCCATGTCAATACCTCAGTTCACAAATGCTTCTGTTTGCAAACAATTCAGTTCACAAACAGAAGCATTAGGCAAAATTTTGCTTCTGTTCATAAACTCCACATCAGGTGATGAACACAGCTGTGGCCATCTTCCCCAGAATCATGGAAGGAATTAAGTCCATGAAACGAGGCATCACTGTACTCACAATGTATATGTATTTTGAAGACATCCTAGAGAGTCCAGTCTCTGAAGAAAAATACCTCTCCCCCAAAGAAACATTTATAATTCAGCATTTATATTGACTATTTGGTTTTTATATAGTTAATATGGGTTTTAAAATAATATATATGGATTTCCTTTGTATTTATTTCCACTATCAATTTTGATGTTTTCGCAGTGTGAGATGAGTTTTCACAAACAAATTCCAATGTGTTATTATATTGCACCAATATATGAGACATGAGTTTACTTTATGACAGCTTAATACTTAAATTTGATCCAGGAACCAATAGGCTATAAGTTATTTGCAAATGATATGGCTGTTTAAAAACTCAAGAGAATAAACGGAGAAACTATTAGAGTGCCTAATACAAGTTAACAGGTACAAAAATATATTTTTCCTGTATACTAATAGCAACCAATCAGAAAATACAAAAGTAAAAAGATCTAAAAAAATTATCGAGCTGTATAAAGGATTGTGCAATTAAATAGAGAGATATACTATGTTCCTGGATGTGGAGACTCAATGTTGTAAAGACATTATTTCTGGGCCAGAGATGTAGCTCAGCAGCACCTGCTGAGCAAGTGTGAGGCCCTAAGTTTGATTCCTGGTACCAAAAAAGAATCCCCCCAAAAGCCCTTTAAAGACATTATCTCCAAATTAAATTGAATATTTTATGCATTTCCAATAAAAATCCTAGTAGGATTCTTCTGGAACTTGAGAAAGCTATTATTAAATTCATCTGGAATAAACAGTCAAAAATAAGTAGCCAATTTTTGAAAACTAAGAGCAATAAGAGTTAACATAAATACAGAGCAACAGGGAGAGGAACACTCCCAATACATCGATGCCATCATCAGTGTACACAGAACCAATCAGAAAATGTTATTTTGGGCCGATCAGAAACTTGCTATTTTCAATCCTTCATTTGAATCTGGTGCTATTTATAAGACCAATCAGAAGATGCCCTTTTCAATCCTTCATTTGCATGCAGGCACAACCAATGAAGAAACACTATTCCTGATCCTTCATTTACATGTAACAGGAAGCCAAATGAGTTCTTTGATAAGACAGTTTATACATGGCTTGGTGCCAAGTGAGTGTTTGATAGGATGACTTTTTGGGAAATACCTTATTTACATAAAAGAGTGATAACTCAGGAATTTTGGACACAAAAGTCTCCTTTCCCTTATTCCCTGGGCTGCTGTGAGCTTTTTCACTGGCCAGCTTTCTGCAGAGCATACTTCTTTTGTGTCTTCAATAAATGTACACTTTCACTACTTCTTCTGTGTGTCTTGTCCAGTTCTTTGTCTGGGACACCAAGACCTGGAAAGAAGCCCCACAGGACTCTCCATCTGCTAACATAAGTAGATATTAAAGCACAATACAAATATTCAAACATTAAAATAAGATAGTGAATAGTATTGGTGCAAAAATTGATACACAGGTCAATGGATCAGAACACAAGGCCCAGTAACAGATATATGAATATGCACACACACACACACACACACACACACTGAACACAGAAGAAGCCTCTCAAACAGGAAGGGGTGAATTGTTCACTAAATGGTGCTACAGGGGAAACAAACTTTTATTTGAGCAGGAATAGCTAATAATGTCACCTCATACCATAAACATAAATATATTCTAATTAGATTACAGTTTCATTGAAATTATCAAACCATAACAATAAAAGAAGAAAATATAGGGATCCTCAGAAAATAGGCTCGACATTTGAAGTCCCTCAGCGTGTAGTTCCCTGGTAGACAATTCCCATAGGAGAAAATAGAGGGGCCCTTTTCTAAGTCTAAAAAGTTTTTCTTTGGCCATGATGTTTTCTAGGCCAAAGCAAGATCCAAACCCAATGACACAACAGTATTATCTGAACATGTAGCAAAATTAATGATCAAGGTCTCTTAGAGTTTGTAGAGCTGAAAAGAATGAAATGGGGTCTCTGCCCAGGCATCCCTCAGCTGACTTCCCTGAGGTGCCACAGAGCCACACTCACTTCTATCCTGTGTCTGCATAGCAAGAAAGTATCAAGAGAGACAATGGAGAGAGAGATTGAAAGGGAAGTAGATGGGAGGAAGGTTCCTTGTTGGGAGGGCCTTCAGACTCATTGCTGCCCCTAAGCCCAAGATTGTAACAGAGAACTCATCTTTCCTGGGCCTCTACCACACAAACCACCACAGCCTCAAAGTACGTCTGAGGAAGTACTAAAAATATTTTAGGGCTTCCAAGACCTAGTGGTGATTTTTCTCAATAACCAACTTCACCCAATTATTAGAAGAAAACAGAGCTCAGGAATGGCTTATAACAGGAAACTGGTGAGTCATGGAACAGCAGTCATGCAGATAGCTGGAGAAAGACTCCACCCCCTTTACAAACCCAACTTCCTGGACATGAGCCAGGTAACACAGCCCAAAAGCATCTGTGCAAACAAATCCTCCCTGAAGAGAAGCAGAGCCTTGGAGATGCCTCATCTTTATTCCCAAGATCTCTCACACCATGTGCTGTATGTAGGTTTTGATAGCACATGGTGTTTCTAGAGGATTAGCCAATCAGATATGTCAGCCTTATGTGTCACTCCATGCTTTCAAGCTATTGCTGCATTATTCTTTCATTATTTTCACAGATTCTTACAAAGCCCTTCTATGTAGCAGGCACTGGTCTAGATGCTGGGATCACAGCACTGAATAAACCAAAGACCTTGCCCTCCTGGAGTTGACATTTTAGTTGGAGGAGGCAGACAATGAACCAAGCAACATCATCAGGTAGCAATAACAGCCATTAAGAAAAAGTAAGATAACAAGGGGTCGTTGGGCTAGAAGGTGTCCTATTTGAGCTGGAGTAATGAGGGAGGGCCTCCCTGGACCTGTTTCTTGGACAGATGTCTGAACAGAGTGAGGCAGCCAGTCATGCTAATGTCAGGAGAACAGTCTAAACAGAGGAACCAGCAAGGAAAAAAAGAACTTGAGGGGAATCTACTTGGTATTTTCAGGGAACAGCAAGATGTCCTGTTGACTAGTAAGAGTGGAATGAACAGGAGAAAAATGGAAAAGAAGGTGAGAGAGGCAGACAGGGACTAGATTGAGTAGAACCTCATAGTCCAACTGGATTGACTTTGGATATTTTTCCTAAATGGCAGGAGGAATTGTTGGAAGGTTTAAAGATTTTTTATTATTATGAAAGTTTTAAACACACCAAAGGAGAAAGGATAGTACAATGAACCTCATAAACTCATCACCTAGCTTCAGCAGTTATCAAGATATTACCATTTGCTTCATCTATTCCAATTTTTTGTTCTCTTCTTTCTTCATTCTTTTCTTTTTTCCTGCCTTTCTTTCTTTCCTTTTTCCTTTCTTTTTCCCTTCTTCTCTCCTTCCTTTCTTTCCTTTTATTGCAGAAGCATTTTAAAGTAAATTTCACCCTTATGTATGTCACATCTAAAATGTATTGCCAAGAATTTTTATATGTCCATTTTCTTACATAAAAATAAAGCTATTAGCACAACTAATAAAATTAACGATAATTCCTTGGCATAACCTAATATTCAGTCCACTGTTGAATTGCCTACATTGTCTTCAAAATGGTTTTTCCCAGTTGGCTTATGACATGCATAAAATATTATAATCTAGAATACTCCCTTTTTGCCTCTCCCTCCTTTTTCATACCAGTGATTTCTTAAAGAAACTAGATCATTGTCCTATAAAAAGTTCTGTACAGTATTCTATATTTGTCTGTTTGCCTCCTTGTGATGCCTTTAAACTTTTGCCTTTATTCCTCTTATTTCCTGTAAACTGGAAGTTAGTCTGAAGCTTGTTTAGATCTAGGTTCAACTTCGGAAGCAGGAGTATTTTTAGTGATTTCAATCAGAAGTACAGGTGATGACAGTCTGATGTTTTCATTGCAACGTTCCATACCAACCTTTCACCTCACAATTTTAATAGCCATTGATGACCATTGTCTGACATAACTCTTTCTCCATAGGTTGTACAATAATGTTTTTTTATTTCTGTCATTCTCTCCAACTAACTAGCTGGTATAACACCATATATTCAAATAATTCTCACTTCCAACTATACCCCCTCTAGCCTGTTTCTTTCTTCTCCCTACAAGTAACCATTTTTGTTAATTTTTCCTTCTAGACTTCTTTTCGCAATTAGAACCATTTATGTGTATAGATATAGACAAGAGATAGAGATATATGTGTATGTATGTGTATGTATATCTTCTTATGTCTTCTAGCACAAAGGTAACCTTACTATATATGCTATTCTGTATCTTTCTGTTTTCACTTAAATGTGTCCTGGAAATCTTCCACATTACTGTCTGGAGCTCTTCCTGGAGAGGTTCCGAGTAGGGGAACAGCCAAAGCTAACTTTGGGTTTGGAAGTCTTCATCTAACTGCCTTACAGAAAATAGAAATTAAAAGGGCAAGTACCAAAGCAGGGGGTGGGGAGGCATTAAGGGATGACAGCAAAGGTCTAGGGAGACATGGTGGTGAGCCAGTTAGATTATGCAAATAAAGAAAACACGCTGGGGTTGGAAGGGCCTGGATGTCTGAGCAGATTTGCCACGGTAGCACCAACACCAAACAGATCTTTATCTGATGTAAGTCACATTTTATTTAGGATCTCTGTCACATGCACTGAACCTGCATCCTAACTCACACAAATTATTCTAGTTCTGACATGCTCTTATAATTATCTAGTTTTAAATGGAAGTCAAGACAACCAGCTTTTTGTCTTGATTGAGTTGGTTATGTGGACTTGAGCAAAGAAGAGGTAAGTGGGTGTTTCAGGAGAGGGAACAGCATTTTAAGACTTCAAAGGCTGTGAAATTTGGCTTTTATCTCATAAACAGTAGTCTCTGAAAGTGATAAGGACAAAAGGAATTTTCAAAACATTAAATGATAGTGAAAGAAAGAGAAACCAGGGACCAGGAAATCAGAATAGAATCCCAGCCCTAGGCCTTGCTTCTACCCAAATGACCTATTTCCTCAAAGATTTGCCATGGCTAACTCTGCCACCACTTCTTTGACTTCACTTCCTACTCTTTCTTCTACTTTTTGCTCACTGCACTCCAGCCACACTAGCCCATTTGATCCTCCTTAAACGTTACTCATGCTCCTGACTCGGGATCTTTGCACCCACTGTTTTCTCTGACTGCAATGACTCTTCCTCTAGATAGCCACATGCCTTCCCTGACTGACCTATCTAAAATTGTAACCAACCCCTTTCCCGTCCCCTTTATTCTGATCTATTTTACTTTGTAAAATGTGACACCACTGGGCATGATACAATATTACACAGCTATTTGTTGTTGCCTTCCCTCCCTAGAATGTAAGATTGTGTCTAGCTCTCTTTCCTAATCACAGTACTTAGTACACTGCATGAAACACAGTTGGCACACAAATACTTTTTGATTGAATGAATGGGATATAAAACATCTTTCACTAAGTCCTTCTACTAGTCCTTCTCTTCAAGGAGTCTCAGCTAGAGAAGAGGAGAGGCGGCAATGGTGGGGAGAGGGGCGCTAGGATGGAAAACTTGGCCCTGAGCCTAAAAGCACAGGGGAAAGAGCTTGGAGAGGAGCCAAGAGGCTTAGCTTACCACCACTTACTTGCAGGCTAAAAAAATTCAGGTTCAATTTTGTGGAGACTTACATTTTCTGTAACTAACTAAACCTGCTTTTTGTACAGCCCTTTCTTTTCCCTAAACGTATGAATACTCTTTTAAGAAAACCAAACTTTTTAAACCCTTGGAAGAGAATAAAAATATCTTCATAACCTCAGAGAGGGGAAGAATTTATTTAAAAAACACAAAAAGTACAAATGTCAAAGGAAAGTATTGATGAATCAACCATATTAAAATTAAAAACTTAAAATCTCTAAAGACAATATAAATATAGTCTACACACTAGGAGAAAAAGAACTCAGTCAACAAATATTACTGAGTACTCACTGTGTGCCGGGCACTGTAAACAGTCCTTCAGATACATCAGTGTGTGTGTGTGTCTGTGTGTATACAGCTGGCCCCTGAGTACTGTAGTTTGGACCTAGAATGCCCCCAAAGGCCCATGCATTAAAGGCTTAGTCTTCAGCACTATTGGGAGGTGGTGGAACAAACTTTAGGAGGTGGAGCCTGTCAAAAGGAAGCTGAGTAATTCAGAGCATACCCTTAAAGGGGATATTGGGACCCTGGCCCTGTCCTGTACCTCTCACTCTGCTTCTTGGCCACCATGAGAATACCAGGCTTCTTCTACCATCTGGTTCTACCGTGATTTACTGTGTCACCACAGGTGCAGAGCAATGGGGCTAAGCAATCGTAAACTGAAATCTCTGAAAAAGTGAGCCAAAACAAACTTCAGGTATTTTGTTACAGTGATGGAAAGCCAAAAAGACTGGCTTTAATGTCAGCTTGACTTATGACATTTCAAACTTGGAAACCATACTTGAAATTTATTTTTTGGGTTGTTTTTTTTTGGTACATATTTGCAGCACATAATGTTTACATTTCTCATGGGTAGTCGGTGCATGTACATAACACATCTTAATTATTTTTTCATCCTCTTTCCCTTCTCTTCCTTCCCCCTCCCTCCATCTCTTGGTCCCCTTCCCTTTTGCAAATGATCTATCTCCCTATTTCCTATTACCTATCTTTTATTTTGCTCTTTATTTTTATTTTGGGTTTCCTATACAGTGGTACCTCAGTTCATGAACACTTTTGCTTGTGAACAATTTGTGAAGCATTTGGCAAAATTTTGTTTTTGCTTGCAAACTCTGCATTGGGTGATAAACATGACCACAGCCATCTTTCCCACACAAACACAAACGTGGCCATCTTTTCCAGAATCATGGAACAAATTAAGTTCATGAACCAAGGTACCACTGTATAAGAGCAACCATGCAATATTTAATAAGCTTGCGTGTCTGATGTATTTTACCTAACATTATGGTCTTAAGGTGTATCCATTTTCCTACAAATGACTCAAGTTTGTCCTTATTTATGGCACAATGTATACAAATGTCACATTTTCTTTATCCATTCATCTATTGATGAACATATAGGCAGCTTCCAGATTCAGCTACTATGAATTGTGCTGCCATAAACACGGGTGCATACATCACTGTAATATGATGAGTTTAACTCTTTTGGGAAAATACCTAGAAGGGAATAGCTGGGTCAAATGGAATTTCTATTTTTAGGTTTTTGAGGAATCTCCATACTGATTTCCATAGTGGTTGCACTAGTTTACATTCCCACCAACAATGTAAAAGTGTTTCTTTTGCCCTGCAGCCTCTCCAGCATTTGTTATTATTTGATTTCTTGATGGTGATCTTTTCCTAGGCTAGTGATGCTGAATATATTAAATACATTTACAGCATTTTGTTTTTCTTTTCTATTAGTATATGTTTGTGATACATAATCATTAGATTCATTTTGGGAAATTAGTACATATACATATCCCATCTTAATCCTTCATATATCTTCCTTTCTCTCCCTCCCATCTCGTCCATTTCTAGATTCTCTTCCCATCCCCACAAAGTCTATCTCCCTGTTCCCTGTCATCTATCTTTTATTTTGCCCTTTATTTACATGATGGGTTTCTCGTATAAGACATATTTAACCTTCTGTGTGTGATTTATTTCATTTAACATTATGATCTCAAGATGCATCCATTTTCCTACAAATGACTCAAATTTATCAAGAAATATGGAATACTTCATACACTTGTGTGTTATCCTTATGCAGGGGCCATGCTAATCTCTGCGTCCTTCCAATTCTTAGTGTATGTGCTGCCAAAGCAAGCACTGATGTATACTTTCCTTTGGGCTTTTAGTGCTGGCGGCCTGCCTGTCTCTGTCTAGGTTTTCCTTAAGTATTTTTTGCAATGTTGGCTTAGTGGTCATGTATTTATTCAGAATTTATTTGTCATGGAAAGCCTTTACTTCTCTGCTAATTTTACAGGATATACAAGTCTAGGTTGATAGTTCTTTTCTTTAGGGCTTGAAAACTTCACCAAGCTCTCCTGAGAAATCTGCTATGATTCTGGTAAGCTTGCCTTTATAGGACACTTGCTGTTTTTCTCTAGCAGCATTTAGTATTCTCTTTTTGTGTTAAATTTCTGGAATTGTGATTATGATGTTGTGGAGAGTTTCTTTTCTGGTCATAGCTATTTGAGGTTCTACATGCCTCTTGTACTTGAACATTGAATTCTTTCCCTAGATTTGGAAATTTTTTTCTACTATGACTTTGGTGAATAAATTTTTTCTACCTTTTGAGTTACCTTCTAGTTTTTTTTAAAGACAGGGTCTCGCTCTTTAGTTCAGGCTGGAATTGAACTCACTGTGTAGTCCAGGCTGGCCTCGTACTCATGGCAAGCCTCCTGCCTCAGCTTCCTAACTGCTGAGATGCCCAGCTAATTTTTCCTTTATTTCTATAATTCTGAAGATTTTCTTTGTGAGTCATCTAGCAGCTGTTGGATCCAGTTTCCATGGTATTTTGTTGTTTTAGGGTATAACTGAGTACATGATCTGGTAATCAGCTTTGTCTTCTGTTTCTGACACTATCCTCACATTGGTTGAACTTGCTACCTGTGCTTTCCATTGAATTTTTCCAATTTTAGTGTATGTGCTGCCAAAGCAGACACTCCATTGAATTTTTCATAGCCAGGATTTGTTTCATTTATTTTCATAATTTCTAATTCCTTACCAAATTGGTTGTTAATATTCTTTATCATCTTGTTTAACTCAATCAGCTCATTGTTTGTTTCTTCTTTAAGCTCGCTGAATATTTTATTAATTAAATTCTTTATCTATTTATTTAAATCTTCTTTATGCTCACTAAACATCTTATGAATTTTCTTATGTGTTTCTTCTTTTATTTCTTCAAGCATTTTGACCGTTTGGTTTTTTGAGTTCTTTGCCTGTAGCTTCCTTTATTTCAGTGCCTGTAAGACCAGCTTTGGGGGAGTGAAGGGTTTTGGAGGCATCTTGCTGCCTTTGCTCCTCATGTTTTTATTGCTTTTATGTTGAGGGTTGAAGATCTGTTAGGGTGGAAAAACTCTGTCACTACTGTGAAAATCTCCAGTTAGATTCTGTCTCCCTGCGATGTGTCCTTGAGTTTGGTTATGTTTTGGTGTTTATGCCCCTCTACAACCTACTTAACATAACCAAATCAGTCCCAGTCACTGTGTTGTAAGGTAGAACAATTATTGATTATATCAGCATCTGCAGAACCAACCATATATCAATCATATCATTTAAAACTTGTTTTGACATTTTCACATTTTTTCCTTTCAATAATCCAGGAAGGTAATGGATTGGTGCAGATGACAAGTAGGCTGGGATGTAGAGGACAAGGGAAGGAGTTTGGAAGAAGAAAAGGAAGAAAATAGTTCAGAAAGAACAGAAGACGAAAACAGAGATAGCAGCAATTGAAAGTAAGGAAAGAGATAAGACTTTGGTGATGTTATTTTTATATCTGGAATGGAAGGAGGAGGGGGACTTGAAAGGTTATCTGCAGTGGCAGAGAAAAGAAAGAAGCAGGAGGAAAGTATGAGTGGAGATTGAGGGAAGCTGTAAAGAGGGTTGGAACCAATTAATAAACTGATAGAAAGCTTGTGTTCGAATCCTGCATACACAATTTTTGGTGCAGGTTACTCTAATATGACCATGAAATATAGTTTTTAAGCTAAACCACTAAATAATTCTCCATTTCACATGTACAAACATCCAGATATAGATATAGATATAGATAGATATAGATGATATAGATATAGATATCAGATGAAAGTAGACTGGGAAAAGAAAGAGATAAAAAAAAAACATTGATAAAAGAAAAAGATAGAAGAAAATAATTTAAAAAAAAAGCAGAGAGTTTGCTCTGGGTGGACAGAGCTCTGTTAGATTTCAGCTGTGTTCCCATGGGCATGACTAGTTGGATGTTTTGTCTCCATCCTATGACCAGATACCTTTAATTGATTTGAGGAGTGGGGGGAAGCAGAGCAGGACTGGTCAAACACTCGGTTCTTCACTGATTTGTGGGGGGGCTTCTTCAGTTCCAGGCCCCTTTCTTCCCTGGTGATCCCTGCCCCTGTTTATGCCTGCTCCCTCCACACTGCTGTGAATGAGGGCACCGTGCAGCTCCCTTGAATGCCCTACTCCTCTGTCTCTGTGCCTTCTCCTAGCTCTTCGTCCATGCCTCTCATAGAATCTCTATATACCCTGGGAGTTCAGTGGTGCCTGGAGCTTGGAAGGGGTGGACATTTGCACAGAACTCAGTAGAGTCTAGATGCCAATGGGAGGGTAGAGTTTAGTGCCCAATGAGATGGATTCCACATGAGCACCAAGCTCTGTGATGGCTGGGAAGGCACAGAGCTTTGTGGGGTTTGGGGTGGGGGTGGGAATATGCCCACTATGGCACCATTCAAGTGTCTCTTCTCCATCCCTAGATCATTCCAGTCACAGTCACTGCATGCCTCTGCCTGTCTCAGGTCCTTATCCAGAGCCACATCCTTGATTTGTTCTGTCCTAAGGACTCGTTGGTCCCAACTCAGTTGCTGCCCTCTGATTTTCTGGCCCCAAATCTTCTTTAGTGCACTAACCTGAGGGGTCTTTCTTCTGTGCATATTTCTTCTGTGCCCAGTCTCCCAGTGGGAAGGTAGGTGGGACAGGTAGGCACCACAGGTAGGCACTGGGGGGGTGAGTGCGCAGCTGGGCACAGATCACAGGCACCTGGGTGAAGGTGACTTGGGCCCAGGTCACCACCACCTGGGCATGGATAACTGCCATCTCGGCCCAGATGGCAGCCACCAGCTGTTTCACCAGGCTTCTTCCCTCTTTCCTCAGCTTCTTCCTTCAGAAGTTGGATACTTTCCAAAAATAGCCTATTTGCTAGAGCTGAGCTGTAAGCAGTGCCAGGGCTAAGAAAAGATCCTGCTTTTTCCTCTAGGCACTCCTGATACTGGATATTGTCTGCTGGGTTCCTCCTTTAAATTGCCTTCCCGTGCCTGGGTTTTTTCTTTTGCTCCTGTTTCCCAGTAACCTCACATCCTGACAAGTAACCTCCAAGTATCTTTCGAGTGCTGCTAGCTCTAATCCCCCATCCTCCCTAACTAGTTTAGCAATATTTTCAAGTTTATGATGGATTAATCCAGATACAACCCCATCATGAATCAAGGAGTATCTGTCAAATCAGGCAACCTTACTCAATGTCTTATTGTTTAGGGGGACTTACATACATATGTGATAAAATTACAAATAAAAGCAAGGCAGTGATAGACAAACATATCAGTGTAGTGGTTACTTATGGTGAGGGAGGACATGGGAAATAAGATCAGGCAGAGGCACACAACAGCCTTGGAATATAATAGTAACACCTATCTCTTAAGCTGGGCAGTAGGACATGTGCTCACATTATTATTCTTTCAACCCTTATACACATTTATTTCATGTGATACATTTATTTCATAATACATTTATTATGATACATTTATTTCATAATAGCACAAAGACCAAAAAAAAAAAAAAAAGAAATGGAAAAACCTAGCAGATCTTAAAGGATTATATACTGTTTTCAGAAAAAAGAAGGTTGGAAAGGAGCTGAAAGGCCATGTTGGTTTTTGCTAGTTCACCCACTGTTCTATGCCAAATCACTCTGATGTTGACTGGCACCCCCACACTTGGCCTATGCCCCTCATATCAACCCTCTTCCAGTGTTTACGAATTAGCAGCCATTGAGCCTAATCTTTTTTCAGTTGTGTTTTATTTAGACAAAACAGTTATCTCTGTTTCTAAAAATTGAAATGGAAGCCAGGCATGGTGGTGCATGCCTGTAATCCCAGCACTCAGGGAGGCAGAGGTAGAAAGATCACAAGTTTAAATCCAACCTGGGCAACTTAGCAACTTAGCAAGAACCTGTCTCCAAATAAAAAAATTTCAAAGGGCTGTGGATACAGCTCACTACAGAGGACCTAGGTTCAATCCCCAGTACCACACAAAAAACTGAAATGAAACCTGGGCATAGCGGCATATGCCTGTAGTCCCAGCTACTTGGAGGCTGAGGCAGGAGGGTCACTTAAGCCCATGAATTCAGGACCAGCCTAGGCATAAAAAGGAAAAACAATTTTATAAAATAAAATAGAATTTGAAATGGTTTGGAAAAACAAGACACATGCATATATACATACATACATGTCCACATAAAGAGACATAAATATGTAAAATATTAGCAATTCTTGAATTTAAGAGGTAGATGATAACCAGGCATGCATTATACTGTTCTTTTAACTTCCCCATATGTTTGAAATTATTTACAATAAAAAGCTGGAAGGCCTTGATGAGATGCCTTCTCTGGGTCACCCCACTCCCCACCACTCCCTATTACAACTCTCTGCCTTAGATCCCTCATTTCTAGTACTTCTGGTCCCTAGAGATGTCTGAGTTTGCAGCCTCAGGCTCAGCTTGTAGGTCTTCACTCCTAGATTTCCCCATCTCCTACATATAAGCAGGTCATGGTATTGGAGCATGGCAGATGTCCCTCTCATTCCCATAGGCTGAATAAACCAGACCATAAGTTTAGTTTTTAGAACAGGTCAAGGACAACCCTGCAGTGAAAGGCGGCCCTCTCCACTCACCCCCAGCAGCTACAATGGCTTTGACAAATGCAACTATATTTTATAAAACAAAGGTAGGGCTTAGAAAAGTCAATCCACACTAGCCAGCTTCTCCCTTAAGATTAAATGGAGATGTTTATGAGTCTTTACGACTCAGAGCCAAAAGTGAAGAGTAGGAAATTAAGCTCCTTTAGAACATCACCTTGCCAATGGGATATATGACTGTGTCAAGGAGATAATGTATGTGATGAAGGACTGTTACCTGTTGCTATGGGCAGCTGTTCCTGAATTTGTGAGTTAGGAGTTCCTTGAAGGTACATAGGTCCCAAAGATTTTGCACCCCATAAACTTACTCTTCGGACTGATCAGCTCTTAGTTTCCCACTGTCCAATCACTTTAGGAAAACTGAAGCAGCTTCCCAGTTAGCATTTGCTTAGCCACATTCTGTAATATGACAGCTTCTTTCTTTGAAAACTTTCGTTCTCACTTCCGCAGCTACCACACTGCACTGAACAAATCCTCACTCCGTGCCACATGCAGCTTGGCTATTTCCACACACACCATAGTGCGTGATTTTATCCAGTTGGTTAGCATACAAAACAAGCTTAGAAGGAACATGCAGATAGCCAGGAGCAGGCAGGGCAACTTGAGGTTTAAGCTGAAGTTAACCAGTGACACCGCATAGCAGTCCAGCCCCGCATGCCAAAGCAGGTGGGTAAACGACAAAATCCCTGATTGCTGTAATTACACAGACAGACAGATCAAGGTCACTTGCCTTTCTGAGCTCCAGTAATCTCTGACCTAGGACTACACTTGGGTGGTTTCCACTGACTTTATCACCTTTTGGAACAGTCTTGCCTTTTTTTGGTTTATCTTGCTTTGACCTCCCCACCTTGCTGACTTCCCAGATCTCAGATATTCAACTTGTTTCTTGATAACTAGATCTCCATATGAATAGGCATGGGCTTAGGAGAATTTTGACACATATCCATTGTTCTCTGTCACCTACTTTAGCTAGTTGCTGCCCACATCCTATTGTGACAGAAATCACTTGAAAGTTTGTTCCTGCTGTGACGAATCCTTACAGGCCAGGGACTGAAGATAAACAAAGAAGAACTTGATTCCCAAAGCTGTAGCATCAAGAAATAACTTCAAACTGTAATTTAGGAGGAAGACAGTATTTTTCATGTGTAGTGCTTGAGAAAGAAATTCCTATTGGAAAAATGTAGATCAATAAAAATAGATGGGGGGATCGATAGAAAAGAAGGTCATCCATAAGACAATGACAAAACTATGTCATCAACCAAGAATTATGGTTAATACAATTCTATGAGGTCATGTTAATAAAAGCAACAACAATTACAAAAGGAAAGGATCAGTGTACTTAACTAACAATCAGATCTCCTAATATCCTCAGGTTTCCTAATCTCTTTTGGCAATTACTTCATTTTCTTCGATACAATTCAGAATGGCCCAATTCACCTCCATACCAAGAAAGTCTCCAGATGCCCTAGATATTCTGGCCTAGGAAATTGCTATTAGCTCAGATGAGACTAAATTCATTTTCTTTTTTCCCAGAAGAAAAAGAAAACAATCCAAAAGCATAGAAACTGACATGCTGATAAAACACAGATGTCTCACATTAGTTTACCCTGGGTACAGACTGACATCAATGATCCATTACTTACAAGTCCCATGTTTCCAGATTTCACCTCAGGACTGGCCTTGGCTTGCATTTGAACATTCCTTCAGTTTGAGCAGAGTTGATTCTAAACTGCAGCACTACCGGGTCTAGTAGAATGGGGGCATCACAAAACCCGCTTCCTCAGCTGTTTGGAGGCTCTTCTCAGACCCAGTCCTCCCTTTGGAGAGAGAGGCTGATTCTACTGACCTGGCTAGCTTGTCCCTGGACACTGCCCAGATTAATGGAGGCTTGAGAATGCCTCTCACTTTCTGCACCGCTGAGTACTAAAAATGGCTGGTAGAAAGGACATCAAGCAGTGCTGCTGAAAGGGCTGAAAGTAAAGGAGGTTTCTCATCAGTGACTTTTCACCTACAACTGAAAACACTAGAAGTCTCACGAGTATGGAAGAAACTGGTCTAAAAATTAGTGCTTCCTCTGTAATAGAAGATTCATTAAATGGATTATGGAATACCCATACAACATAATGTTATATATGATGCCATAGAAGAAAACTGACATGGACGATGTCCACAATATACCATTAGATGAAAAGATGGGTTATAAAATGGGATATAGAATATGATCTCATTTTAATTATATAAAATAACTAACATTTATTTTACTTTTAATGAGTATATATATGAGCAAAGCATTTAGCAAAGTGCTTTACATAAATTATTATTTTTTTGTGTGTGTGTATGTGGGTACCGGGGGTCGACCTCAGGACCTCGCGCGCCAGCAGGCACCCATGCCGCTGAGCGATATCACCGGCCCCTTTTCGTATGTGGGTTCCGGGAGTCGAACTCGGGCCCTCACGCTTGTCAGGCAGGCGCTTACGCCGCTGAGCCATCTCTCCGGCCCCGTGAATTACTTTATGTAAATGACAATCCTGTAATGTGAATAGATATTTATCATCTTACAAATGAGGAAACTAACACTAAAAGGGCAAGTCATTTGCCACAGTTCACTTAAGTGACAGAACTGAGATACACACCCAGATATGTTGGACTCAAGAACTCAAACTCTTAACAGTGGCACCATTATCTATGCCTGCACTTGTATAGAAAAAAGTAAAAAGAAGATGGATAGCAAGATGTTATTGGTTCTTGTTATTGTTCTTTCTGTGAAGTGAGATTGTGAGTGACTTGTGTTCCCTTTATACTTTCCCTAGTACTCTAAAAATTGTGTGATTTACATGGATTATTTTCACAATCAGGAAAAACAAAAAATCAATTTCCATTCTGAAAAAAGCCAACAAGCTATTGTCTGCAACCTGTACACAGCAAACTACTGGGAAATAACTTAATTATTACAGAGACTTTTGAATTCTCTACCAAACCCAGTTGTGCAGAATGAATAAGTAATATGCTTGTACATATGTCTTTTCAAACATATGCAAATATTATCTTTATGTATACACATGGTGGCTTTAGTTTGTCATATATTTCTTGATTGAAATTAAAAATACAGTTATTATCATGTAGAGGTCTGTGGCATTTTAAACATTAAAATACTAAAGCAAGGTTGGGGTCTGGTACCTTGAGTATCTTCTGTACAATTTACACCTTTTTTTTTTTTTCAGGGAGACAGGAGGAAATAAAGAAACTGAGAATTTGTACATTATTAAAAGTTAACCCTAGATGTTTACTTCCTAGAAAAGATTGTTTATCAGGATGAGAGAGTATGGAGATGGAGTTGGCCTAGGATATTCTTTTCTGGAAAGACAGAGTGCTAATCTCCCCTGTACTGCCCAGGACAAGGCCGCACCCCCACCCACAGGGTGATGGCAACACATCAGCAGGCAGTGGGCTGCAATACCTGCGCACTAACATTTGCTCTAAGGCCAGGCTGGTTTCCAGTCAGCAGGAAGACCTGGGTTAGAAGAGAGTAAGGGAGGCAAAGTGTATGAGACCTTCTGTCTTGCCAAACTGCCTCAAAAGTCAGCACCTCCCTTCCTTTCTCTTTCTTCCTTCTCTTCTTTTATAATGTGTCCTTTGTCTTCTCCTACTGTATAGCTTATTGTCTCCACTGAAGTCCCCAGGACATACTCTCTGAAGGACTCCAGTCATCTCATTACATGTTGGAAGCCACTGGATCACAGACCTGAAACATAGGACACTTGCTGATTGTTCACTCAACACTGAGGGCCTACGACTTTGCAGGCATGAAGAACAGTTACACTGACAAATAAGATATAGTCTCAATCCCTTTAGATACATATGATTTTCAGGTGGAAAAAGAAAAAAACAAAACACACACACACACACAACCTGATTTGCTTTAATGGACATGAAGTTTAAAAAAAAGGTAAGAGACAGATCCGAGAGATGAGCAAGGGCTTTGCTGCTTTGCCTCCCCCTCCCACTTTGGCCTGTATTTAGGACTCACCTAAGAACCAGGCTCCAAACCCCATCTCTGCTCATGGAAGCTGGAGCTGAAGCTCAAAATACTGGCCAAGGAAAAGCAGTCTTTAATAACTCAAGGGTATGTGAGGGGGAAAGGAAGAGAGATTGTTCTATATTAAAAGCAAATTAGGATCTTGCCAAAGAGATCATATTTGAATCCTATCCAGTCTGAATCCAGCTGCCAATCTGCAGGAAATATAGAACATGCTGACATGTACTGTGATCAGCAATAAGCAAAATCCAGACTGTGGAAAATTCCACAGGCCAAATGATATGGTCGTTCAATAGCTAAATCTTAAGGAAAGGAAAAGAAGAGAAACCTATACATTAGAACAGATGTGAATGCTTCAAAAATTCCAAGGTCAAGAAAGATAAGTAAAGGCCAAGAAACTGTCACAGATCGGAGGAGACTAAGAAGACCTGATGATTAAATGCAACATGGAATCCTGGTGGGATCTTGGAACAGAAAATGGACGTAAGTGGAAACTGATGTAACCCAAATAAAATTTGGAATTTAGTTAATAGAAACTCACCAATATTGGTTTCTTATTTATAATAAATATGCAATGGTTACATAAGATGTTAATATAAATGGGAAACTGGGTGAAGGGCATAGGGAACTCTCTGTACTATCTTTGCAATTCATAAATCTAAAATTATTCCAAAATAAAAAGTTAAAAATGAAAGAGAACAACTAAAAGGCATATCAAATTTTTAAATGGGCAAGACTAAGCTACTACTAAGGGAAATACATTTAGGTTAAAAAAATAGAAGTTGGGCATAGTAGCACAAGCCTGTAATCCCAGAACTCTGGGAGGCTGAGGCAGGAGGATCACAAATTTGAGCCCAGACTGGGCAACTTAGTGAAACCCTGTCTCAAGATAAAAGAAATTTTTAAAAGGCTGGATATGTAGCTGAATGCAAAGGCCCTGGTTTCAAGCCCCAGTATACAAAAGAAGAAAGAAGAAAGAAAGAAAGAAAGAAAGAAAGAAAGAAAGAAAGAAAGAAAGAAAGAAAGAAAGAAAAGAAAGAAAGAAGAAAGAAGAGAGGGGAAAGGGGGAGGGAGCGAGGGAAGAGAAGGGACAAAAATATAATTCTAAATGTTAGGATAATGGTTACTTTGGGAGAAGGAAAAGAGTTGTGACTGCAATGGGGCACATAGAGAAGGTTCTGGGGTGGGTAGAAAAGTTCTTCTTCAGCTAGTAGTAGTCATTTGTCTTATAATAATTCATTAAGGCATACATTTGCTTTAAGTGTTTCTTTGTATATGGATCTATTTTACAATGAGAGAGAGGAGGGAGGGAGAGGAAGAGGGAGCAGGAGAGGGGGAGAGACTTAAGAAACATAACATTGATTGAAGAAATTCTTATGCCCATATCTTGTACTCTGAGCAGCTACTTTAAAAATAACAACATGCAATGCATTAACTATTGTTATTCTCCTATTATTTTGTTAGGAAATTTTGTTTTACCTTTTTTCCATTAAAAAAAAAAAAGAAACATAACATCCAGCCAAACGTGGTGATACTGTAATCCCAGCATTCTGGGAGGCTGAGAGCAGAGAAATCACAAGTTCTAGCCCAGCCTGGGCAACATAACAATTTAGCAAGACTCTGTCTCAAAATAAAACAGAAAGTGGGTTGGAGATTTAGCTCAGTATGAAGGTTTTATGTTCAGTCCCCTAGGGGGCGGGGATCCAAATATAACCAATTGACCTTGTTGGAATGAATTGGGTATTAGATGTTAGGGAATTGTTAAATTTGTTAGGAGTGATAATAGTGATGTTATTATGGAAGAAAACACAGTATCTGTATTTTTTGTAGATGCATAGTGAAGAATTCAGGGATAAGACACGTTTTAGAACTGCCGCCAAATACTCAAAAAAAGTTGGGAGATAGATGAAACAAAGATGGAAAAATGTTTTGTTTTGGGGGGGTTGGGTTTGTTTGTTTGTTTTTGTCTTTTTGAGACAGGGTCTCGCTATGCAGTTCAGGCTGGCCTTGAGCTCACTTTGTAGCCCAGGCTGGTCTCGAACTTCCAACAATCCTCCCACCTCAGCCTCCCGAGTGCTGGGATTACAGGTGTGCACCACCACACCTGGCTGGAAAAATGTTAATAGCTTTTTCTGTTTGGTTGGTTTTGGTTTTTTCTCCAGTGCTAGGGATTGAACAATAGTTGTTTTTTTTTTTTTTTTTTTTTTTTTTTTTTTGTGGGTACCGGGGGGTCGACCTCAGGACCTCGCGCGCCAGCAGGCGCCCATGCCACTGAGCGATATCACCGGCCCCTTTTTCGTATGTGGGTTCCGGGAGTCGAACTCGGGCCTTCGCGCTTGCAAGGCAGGCGCTTAAGCCGCTGAGCCGTCTCACCGGCCCTGAACAATAGTTGTTGAAAATGAACATGAAAATCTCATTCTTGAGTTTTGTATATCTTTGGAAATTTTTCTAATAAATGTTACAGGAGTGGAGCAGCCCCAAACCAGGCTGTTTCAGAGCTACAGACCTAATCCTAGGTGCTCTTCAGCCATAGCCCCACAGAACTCCCTTCCCGCCAGCTGTCTTTCTAAGCTCCCAACCCCTATAGTTTCTGAGTGGCCTGTGGTAGGGTTTCCCTCTCGGTGTTTATGTCACTTGGACAGGATAGTTACTTTCCCCTTTCTCCATCCTGATGTCCTAATAATCTGAGGAAAGAAAGTCAAAGGGCAGATGGGCTGGGCCAGACCTGATGGCACAGTCCTCAGTGCTCTATAGCTCCGCCCTGCAGTAGGTGGAATTGGGGGTGGTAGGAAGAAGAGAATGGGAAGGTGCCAACTCCTCATACTCATATGTGTCCACTATCAAGTGAGCTTCCAGAAGCTGGCGGCACCTTTCACTGGAACACTGCTCAAAGGTCTTTGCCTCCATCAGGCGCCAGGGCATCATGCCTTATTCTAAGCAGCCTAATGCCTTCCAGATTCTGAGCCTTCTGCTGTGGCTCTTGAGCTACCTTGCCATATGTGAGTACCAACCCAGGAGTGCACAGTGAGAAGCCAAAGTAGAGGCCACAGCCAGATCTGGGGTGATGTTGATGATCACGGGAAGTCTCATCTCTGGCCTTTTGATTATATGAGATGTACTAGAGTGTAAATACAACGTGTTTCAAGTATGATGAGTGTCCTGGAGAAGGAAGAGATAGAACCTGGGGCAGAGTAAGGACAGCAGTGTGGCAGAACAGGTCATGGTAGAGATGAGTAGATCCTCACTATCTAGCCAGGGAATGCTCACTTATGGGGAGTGGGACAGAGGAATCGTTAGTGTTATAAACTTAGAGAAATCTGGCCTGGGTGTGAACAGTAGAGTTTCCACTCTGGGAGGGAAGTGGTAACATGGGGGAGGAAAGAGAGGCAATCTAAGTAGCAGTGAATGGACAAGCATGGCGGATGGGAAACAGTAGAGGGGTGAAGATGTTGGGTGGGCAAGGTGTAGAGAGAAGTGGGTAGTATAAGTGCAAAGGAGGGTGGACGAGTAACTTAATGAGGGTTCTGGGATGATGGATAGGGAGTGAGAGGAGATAGGAAGAAAAAGATGGTGGCCAAATAGGGGAAGGGGGGAAGCAGGTGGCATGAAGAGAGCAGGAGTACCAGGATGGCGCCTGGCAGAGGCAGGGATACAGGGATGACAGGTAGGAGGAGAAATGGGGCTTGCATATGGTAAATAAGAGAAGAAAGTTTTGAAGGCTAAGTAGGTATGTATGATGGATGGGCAGGACCTGGATTGTGCTGAAGGCCAGGGTAGTATGGAGAGCTAGCTGGTAATGAGACTGGACAAGGTCAAGTTCTGCTGGAAGTACAAATTTCGTCTGACCTCATCCTTCATCAGTTTGTATCTTGCAGCCATTGTTTATTTCTCTGCTGTTTACACCCTTGTGGCCACTACCAGCACTTTACTTAGTGTGGTTGTTCTTGGACTGGAAGACTCCAGAGCAAGGTAAGACGCATGGACCTAGAAAAAGAATGCTCCACCTTAACCTGCAACCCTGTATGGTGAGTCCCACCCACCAGGTCACATTCTCAGAGCCATAGGAGCTAGTCCAGCTGAGACCATCCTGGGGCTTCTTCCTTTTTCACCTCACTGGTAGGGTTATGGTGCCTCTGAACTGATAGGGAAGCTCTGGGTGAATGAGAGGTACGGTGTGGCACATGCTCACTCACCTCCCTCTGGTATTTTTGTCTCAGGTGGCAGGCGTTCAGCCTGGGTAAGGAACTGGTATGTCTGGACTCACATCAGGGACTATTTCCCCATAATGGTAAGAGCCTCTTCCCTAATATGTCCCTTCCAGATCCCAAATTGCTAGGCATTTATACCAAATAAATAGGACTGTCCTAAGAGACAGTCTCAGTCCAGGCTAGATAACTTCAGGATCCTCTGTACTCTGCTAAGATACTTGGACACTCTTGGCGTGACCTGCCAGACTCCACAGGCAGAGGGCTGGTAGGGTTCAGCGCAGTTATCAAACACAGATCGAAAACCTCCTCTGACTTGTTTGGGCTACAGAGAAGTGAATAGAATGCGATTCTCTACCACCAAGGAGCTCACCTTTAATGAGGAGGACAGACAAGTATATAATGACAATTTGATGCAAGGCACAGAAGTAGTTCAGATAGTGGATATCAAGGATATGGTGCTATCTAAGCAGAGTTTTCAAGGTTCAATAAAAGTTAACTACCAGTTTGTGGGCATTGGAGAGGAATTTGGAGAAGACAATACCAGGATGAGGTTCTAGAAATATACTGCTCTGCTGACCCCCTGGGCACTTTGGAGTAGACAAAAAACACTGCCCTGATTCTGAGAGCAGAACTTCCTGGTCTTTGTCACATAACAGTGCTCAAAAAAAAAAAAAAAAAAAAAAAAGGTCACATGAGTAAAGCACGCTGACACAAATGGCCAAGACTACTTGAAGCCACAGTCAAGTGGCCAGACAGCTGTAGCTGGCCCAGGTCCTGCCTTGTTACCCCAGGGCTGAGGAGACCTAGCTCTTGGCCTCCTGAAACCTGGGCCTACTCCATTTATTGGAAATCTCTATTTCGGAAAGCACCCCAACCCCTGAAGGATCTTCATGTAGCTCATTTTTTTTTTTTTTGTGGGTACCGGGGGGTCGACCTCAGGACCTCGCGCGCCAGCAAGCGCCCGTGCCGCTGAGCAATATCACCGGCCCCTTTTTCGTATGTGGGTTCCGGGAGTCGAACTCGGGCCCTCGCGCTTGCTGGGCAGGCGCTTAAGCCGCTGAGCCATCTCACCGGCCCCATGTAGCTCATTTTGTCCCCTCTGGCCTTTCTCTCCATGGCTATAGATCCTGAAGACTGAAGACCTGTCACCTGAGCACAACTATATCATGGGGGTTCACCCCCACGGCCTCCTGACCTTTGGCGCCTTCTGCAACTTCTGCACTGAGGCCACGGGCTTCTCAAAGACCTTCCCAGGCATCACTCCTCACTTGGCCACCCTGTCTTGGTTCTTCAAGATCCCTCTTATTAGGGACTGCCTCATGGCTAAAGGTGTGTCTGACCATACTGGACCTTCCAGTCCACTTCTCTCCTTGAAAATGTAGCTTTTTAGGTCCCCCATTATCACAGTATAGTGGTTCAAAGCATGTGCACTGGAGCTAAACTGCTTGGGCTTGAACATTGGCTCTTGCCACTTGCTGTGTGATCTTAGGCAAATTAGCTAACCTCTATGGGCCTCAGTTTCCTTATTTAGAAAGTGGTGCTGATGGTAATAGTCTGACTTCAGATGGGGCATAATGAGATAATGTAAGTAAAGTATTCGACATTAACACCTGGCACAGACCATGTGCTCAATAAACAGTAGCTGTTGTTACTAATGGAAAAAGAAAGAGTAGAATTCTAGTTGAAATTCAGAAAGTCCACCTGGTTATCCCACTGAAAACCTTCCTGCTGTAGTTTCCATTCAGTGCCTTCTGCAAAGTGTAGGTGACTGCCTCAAAGTGAAACGTGTTCTGCTTGCCCACAGCCTTCTCTTTATATTCTTTAGTCCCAGCAAGCTGAGCCTCTTCTCCTAGGACCCATGGATACGAAGAAGCCAATGTGTTCCCTCTCTGTTCTTTTCTCTTCTGATCAGTTTGTTCCTCTTTCTTCTCCTCGATTGTCTCCAGGCGTGTGCTCTGTGAGCCAGCCAGCCATCAACTACCTGCTGAGCCATGGCACTGGCAACCTCGTGGGCATTGTAGTGGGAGGAGTGAAAGAGGCACTGCACAGCGTTCCCAATACCAGCACCCTCATCCTCCAGAAGCGCAAGGGATTTGTGCGCACCGCCCTCCAGCATGGGTAGGTACCCCCCAGAGGAGGAATAGGTGACCCTCTCGGAGTAGCATGAGCCTGTAGGTGATGCCAAGACAAGTCCCACACAAATCTCTCCTCAAGGAACTTTCTAATGAGTAGAAGAGATGAGCAAGAATTTCAAAAATTTTCATGTCATCACTGCTTCTGAGTTTCCAGGAAGCCAAACCATAAACCCAGGCTCTATATCAGGGCAGCTGGGCTAAGGCTGTCTTAGCAGATCATGACCGATAGAGATAATCTACATCTGTCTGTAAATGATAAGTTCAAGAGGCACTGTAGTATGCTGTAGTGAGTTATTTGCTGGAATAGGGGTCTGATTTAAAAGCCTGGCTCCATGGGCTGAGAATGAAGCTCAGTGTAAAATGATGGCCAGGCATGGACATAGCCCTGGGTTCAATCTCTAGCACCATACACAATACACACAAAACAATAATAAATAAAATAAATAAAATCCTGGCTCCATGATGTACTGTGCACTCTGGGACAGGTCACTTAAGCATTCTGAGCCTTGATGCTTTCATCTTCATAATGTTGCTACCGGTCATTGTACCTATTCCTTAGAGTGACTATGGGCTTTGAATAAATTTATCTGTATAAAACACCCACCATGTGCCTGGCACACTGTAAGTAATCAATAAATCTTAGCCGCTCTGACTTAGGGGTAAAGAGGAACCTGAGGCTAGAGCTATAGGGTGCCCTATCAGGCCAGCATTCCAGCCCACGTGATGCAGGGACAACTGTCTTGTTGCACTCATAACGGAGGGAAGTCTATCTTCTAAGGACCTTGCCTGAGGGGCCTGCCCATGAGTCTGGAGTATAAGGTAAGCAAGAGACCTTTGAACTGGGAGGAAGGGGTCCTGTGTTCTAGCCCAGGTCCTCCCTGAGTGCATGAGTGTCCCTCTCCCTTCTGAACCTGGGCTCCAGATCCCCTACTGTGTCCTCCACTATCTTTGTTGTGAAGATCTAGTAAGGCAAGATATGTTGAAGTGCTGAGAGATGGCTATCAGCAACTGATAAAGATTTGCATGAAAGAAACTGTGTTCTCTGTACTCTTCTTCATTTAAGGAACCTAACTACCCTGATTCTCTACTTAGGGCACTATTCAGGGTAGGATCTCATGGTCTCTGGGTGATAACTTTGCTCTGCTCTAATCCCACCACCCACGAACAGCCCCCTTGAGTGAGGGTCATATTATATATGTATACTTGCAAAGTTACTTTCATCTTCTCTGTGCGTTAACCAACAGAAACAGTCAGCTGTTTCCTTCCTTGACATCTCCTGGAAGCTTTTCATGCTGTGGGTCTCTGGCGATCTCTCTGGCAGAGTCTAACTCCTCTTCCCTCCCTGTACCCACATTTTTTGCCCTTGTAATGGTGGCCCAGAGATAACACTCTCACTGCCCTGGAAAATTTCAGGACAACAGTCTCTAGATAGGGGAGTTCTGCTTAGGATAAAAAGAAATGCTTTAGGTCATTGGGATTTTATCGTAATACCATAGATGTGGGCCTGGCCATGAACAAATGTTCTTCCAGAGTGGTTCCTTTTCTAGCCTGTGTTGCAAAAATAAGTTGGAGTTTTCCTACAGGGCTCATCTGGTACCCACATTCACTTTTGGAGAAACTGAGGCGTTTGACCAGGTGTTATTCCACGAGGGCAGCAGGATGTACAAGTTCCAGGCCTTCTTCCGCCGAATCTTTGGTTTCTATTTTTGTGTCTTCTATGGACAAGGCTTTCATCAAGGTTCCATTGGTATCTTGCCTTACAGCCGGCCTATTGTCACTGTGGGTAAGTGTTGCTCTCAATCCCTAAGGCCACCTCAGCTCTTTCTTAACCTCCATCTCAGCACTCCTTGCCCTGCCCCCAAAAAAGAAGAAAGCAGCAGAGGGGGAGAAGCTGGGAGCCAACTGGGGCTGCCAGATGGTTGGGCACAGGAAGAAGAGGAAGCTAAAGGAAGCAGAGATTCTAGCACTTTCACCCTTCTCTTTTCCCATCTCTCTTGGCAGTCGGGGAGCCTCTGCCACTGCCCCAAATCGAAAAGCCAAGCGAGGAGATGGTGGACAAATACCACGCACTCTATATGGATGCCCTGATCAAACTCTTTGATAAGCATAAGACTCAATATGGCTGCTCAGACCGCCAGAAGCTGCTTTTCATGTGACTGAGACCGCATGTATGCCTGAGAGCACTGGAGCTCCTGCCTTGGAGAAGAGACTCACTTGCTGCTAACCCAAGAAAAGCCTGGAAAAGGAAGGGAGACTAGGGAGGCTGTGTGTGGTAGGGGAGGATGTTAGGAGTTCCTCCTTGGCCACTGTGAAGCCCTCCAAGGAGTCTTCCTGAGGAGTGTCAGAGGGGAGCATCTCAAGACATCTCTTGCCCCGCTCCCTCCTGGCTTTCCTCTTTGAGCCTGACACCCAAGGTCCTGAAGGACTCAGATGATAGCCAAGCAGCCCCCACTCAACTTTTCAAAAAATTTAATACAAGTTTAAACTGATACATAATTTGTATATCACACATCTAACCTGTTTAAAGTACAAACTTCAATAGTGTTTAGTATATTCACAGGGCTGTGCAACTACCACCACTACTTAGTTTTCGAATGTGTTTCAGCACCCACAATAAATGTAGTACACATTAGCAGTCACTGCTCACTCCTCCAGGCTCTGGAAACCACTAATCTACTTTATGTCTCTATGGACTTACCTATTCTTAATGTTTCATATAAATACATTAAGTAGTCATGATTGGCTTCTTTCTCTTAGCATGTTTTCAAGGTCCACCCATATTGTAGCATGTATCAGTGTTTCATTCCTTTTTATGGCTGAATAATATTCCATTGTACGTATATACCTCATTTTGTTTAACCATTCACCAGTTGATGGGCATCTGGGTTGTTCCTACTTTTTAACTATTACGAATAGTGTACACGTTTTTGTGTTATGATGTGTTAGCCTCAAATATAAAGGCTTACTTTATGTGCTCACCACTACCCACCATGCCTTCTGGATAGATAAAATGTACCTAACTCAGGATCACGTTTCAGTTGTCATAGGTATCTCACGTAGGTCAACTTGTTCTCATCATGGTTCCTTGACTTCCTAATCTGAAAGTATTTACAGCCATCCACTTGATCTCTGTGCTTTTAATCCTCAATAAATTCTGTCTAAAGATTTTTCTAGAAGCAGTATTCTGAGAATTTTACAAGAGTAAATAAAAGCACTTATGTCCTTTCCTTCACAAGGCAATCAACAAGAGACATATTTACACAGCAAATGACTAAAAGTTAAGAGATCGGGCCGGTGAGATGGCTCAGCGGTTTAAGCGCCTGCCTTGCAAGCACGAGGGCCCGAGTTCGACTCCCGGAACCCACATACAAAAAAGGGGCCGGTGATATCGCTCAGTGGCACGGGCGCCTGCTGGCGCGCGAGGTCCTGAGGTCGACCCCCCGGTACCCACAAAAAAAAAAAAAAAAAAAAAGTTAAGAGATCATTTAGACTGTTAGATGATTTTCCTTTTTGGGTTTTTTTAGACAGGGTCTCACTATGTAGTGCAGGCTGGCCTTGAACTTGCTTATGTAGCCCAGGCTGGCCTCAAACTCAATGTGATCCTTCTGCCTCAGCCTCCCAAATGATGGGATTACAGACATGCACCTATTTTCCTTTAACTTTTAAATATTGGGCCTTGGTGGGGTCTCACCCTCTTCACTCACTTTATGCTTTCTCATAGTAAGCAATAGACTAGTATATACAATTTATCAACCTCCAACAAATACCTGAGCTCCAACATGCCCAATACCAAGCACATTATTTCCCTCCTCCCTCCTCCAAAGTCCCATCAATTTATTAATATTAATCCAACCTGTCTCCCCTCTCCTTCTCCACTGTCACAACCTCACCAAAATTCCTAGCCTATTGCTATGCCCTCTAGTAATGTTATTCTAATCACCCATCTGTGAGACTACTTCCAGAGCAATCTTAAATCTGACTGGTCACTCCCCTGCTTAAAATTGTTTACTGCTCCTACCAGAATATCCTAAAATTTGATCAATGTGCTACTAATGTTCCTTAGATGTTAATGAATATTGCACAGGGAAAGAATGGTAAAATAAGTGTGGGAGATGTGGGGTTAAACAAAGATAGACGAATGTATTTATTGAAGTATTTTCAGTCTTTCATGATTTTTTCATAGTCTTTACTACATTAGCAGACATTGTGATACTGGGGACTAAACCCAACACCTTCACATTGAGCTACATCCCCAAACCCCTCTTTTAAAAAAAAAAAAATTTGTATTTTGAGACAGGATCTCACTAAGTTGTTAAGTTGCCCATGTTGGACTCAAACTTACAGTCTTCACACCTTAGCCTCCCCGAGTGCTGAGATTACAGGCATGTGCCACAACACCTGGCTGCATTTCTCAAAATTATCTGAAAATAGAACCCTTGTTTCAAATAACACCTATTAACACTCCACTGTCGCGCACTTCTGCTCGTCCAGCGAGAAGAATCACACAACACGGGTCGGTGAAAGCTTGCTTTAATCGTTCACAGCTCCAGAGCCTCTACAAGCGTCCGCCCTGTGGCGGCTCCGTCCGTGCTCTGCTCCTAAAGGGCAGCTTTGCATGTTTTTATAAGGATAGGGGCGCCAATAGCAATACAGCAGGAAATGAAAGCTCATAGGCTATACTCATCAGTCTCTAGGCAGACTCACACATTTACAGGGCGCGAGCAGCAATGACCGCAACCAGGAAGCAGGAACCAGGCGCCATCTTGCCCAGGTCGATGGGAGGGGTAATTTAGCGCAGGCTTTGAGTCAGAAATACAGGCCGCGCCCGAGGCCTAACTGTGATGTTGGCCCCCAACATTTCCCCCTTAAAAATCACATAATAAGGCAGACATAGCCCGTCTCGAGTGAATGTATTGGCCTGCACCCCACTATTAGCCCGGTGGTCGTTTGCGCCGGCTGCAGTCCAGCATCGACCATCCTGGGCCTCATCCTTTTTTGTGGGGCTAGGAAGTAACTGGATGGAACCTAGATGCATGCAGGCATGCATTAGGTGTTCCGCCATGAACCCCCCTGCGGAGCACCTCGTGACTTTCCTAGTCACACACTCGATGGCGGTCGCCACGCAATGGGATGGGGCCTGTCTTAGGTTGAGTCAAGGCTGGGGATCCTTGCTCTTACCCGTCTTTGGCTCACCCACCCAGCTAAAAGTGATGTTCTGCGACCCTGAGCAGGTAGGCAGCCGCTGGCCTGGCTGTAGGGCCTCCATCCACCAACTGCATGGCAGCCATTGCTGTCAAGTGCACCTGTTGTTGAGTCTGCATTAATCTATCCAGCAGGCACTTGATAACAACCAAGACAACAAGAATACCAACTCCGATTGCAACCCAAGTTGCCAGACTGGGCCAGCTAAACCAGGAGGTGACCTTTTCCCACAATTTTGTGATGACAGTTCCCAAACTGGACAGGTCAAAAGTAACAGGCTGTAGTTGTATCTTTTTTACATTATCTAAGCCAATAGAGACCTGCTCTGAGAGATTTTTGAATGAGGGCAAGTATGTATTTTTGAGCCAGTCAGACATCTTGGACAAGGTCCGTGACCTATTAGTCTTAAAGGGTCGGAGGTCTACACATCCTCCTAGGGGGTTGCAAGCTTGATATTGGCTGAAAACCTGGACCCCCCAATTAAGGTAATGGAGCTGGATCTCTCTGCATACCATAAAATGCCCCCATACGTCCCCCGATGAACTGCAGTTTTTTATCTTGGTGACATTGGGTGGCCTTACGGGCCCGGTTGTCCATACCCCCCACCCCGAAGGAGAGTTTATCCTAGCGGTGCCATAGCATGAGTGTCGGGTTTGATTAACAAATTTTAGGCTGACACTGTGCAGTAACGTTAGCATAAGAAAACACTAAGGTATCTGGAGTAACTGGGAAGCTGGTATTAAAGGCAATGGAAAGGGGCTAAACTGGGTGGATGGTGCCACAAAGCCCACAGGTACTCATCTGTGCCCTCACTCCGACTCTGGAGGGTCAGAGATGACGAGGTGCCGAGCAGGAGCCAGACAATCACCATCGGCGGCGGTGGAATACCCATCTTCCTTGGTGGTCTGGTCTTGGTGGGTTTTTGGTATATTTGCGGTCCTCGTCAGTCTTTCGGGGACCCACACCAGCTCCCATCCAGGATCCTGTGGGAAGACACAAACCGCACCTCGGACCCAGCTGACCACCGGGTCCGGGCCCATCCACTGCCCCGTGAATGACATCCTTCCAAGTGACCATCCCCTTATTTTGGGGGGAAGGATTGCAATGTTCCATCGCAGGGGAGCGGTTGTCCGAATTTAAGCTCAAAAAATTGATGGTAAATAGAGCAAGGGAGAGCTTCCTTTTTGATGAGAGGCCACGGCCTATCCCCTCCTTTTGTTTATTTAGAGTATCTTTAAGCGTTCGGTGTGTTCTTTCAATAACAGCCTGGCCCATTGGGTTGTATGGAATGCCATGTTTAAGGACTATTTCCATGGTTGCACAGAAGCTTTTGAAGGCCGCACCTGTATACGCGGGCCCATTATCTGTTTTTAGTATTTTAGGCTTTCCCCATGCAGCCCAAGCCGCAAGGCAGTGATTGATAACATTAGATGTCTTTTCTCCCATTTCTGCCGTGGCAAAAACAACTTGAGAACAAGTATCTACTGAGACATGGACATATTTGACAGACCCAAATTCTGGGATGTGTGTTACATCCATTTGCCAGATATGACCCGGTCTGAGTCCTCGCGGGTTAATCCCATCGGACCGCTGGGGGCGCATCACGGCGCAGGTACCGCAATGCCGGACAATGTCTCGAGCCTGGGCCCTGGGGGTCTTAAAGTGAGCTGCCAAGGTCTGAGCATTGACATGAAATTTTTTGTGAAACTGTTGGGCTCTCTCAGCCGGGGATGAGAGCGTACATATCCATATTGGGTGCGTGGCTGCATCTACCATTGCATTGCCCTCCGAGAGCGGGCCTGGGAGCTGGGTATGTGCTCTGATATGAGCCACATAAATTTTGTGGGTTCTATTTTGTAATTGTGTCTGGATAGTTTGGAGTATAGTGGACACCGAAGAGGTGGAATTTATCGGGCCTGCGGTTTTTAGAATCTGTAAAGCATTGACTACATATTTGGAATCTGAGAGGATATTAATATCCGTGGGGAATCTTGTAAGCACCACTGATACAATTTGTAATTCCACTAGTTGGGGCTGGTCTGGTTGGAACTGCACCAACACAGGTTTAGAGCCTGATATCATATATGCTCCAATTCCTGTCTTTGACCCATCTGTAAAGACTGTGGGAGCCCCTATGATGGGCTCTTGAACAGTGGATTTTGGAAAAATGATTGGATGTGATGTTACAAATTGTCAAGGGGTTGATGGTATGGTTGCCCTCCCTGGCCGGCGAGGACCGGATAGATCCCGTACGGGCCCCAGTCAATGCCGGGGACATCTCTGGTCCCTGTTTTCTTTATGACCTCCCACGTGGGGCCGTGGAAGGTACGGCAAGCGGAGGGCAAAGGGCCATCTTGGAACGGGGGAGGCGGCTCCCAGGGCGGGGCACTGAGCATAGGTCCGCCCCCCCCGCCGCCCCCCCCTGACGGGGGCCGGCCTATATTTAGCTCTTTAAAGTCACCACACAAATCCCGGAAAGGATTGGAAGTCTGCCACGTAGCAGCCGTAGCGCCACGTCTCGGGGAGGGGAGGCTCTTCGTTGGCGCCGAGTCTTTATTGACAGCAGCCTGAGGCCTCCGCTCTAACCCTTCTGTCCCTTCCGTCTCTGAATCTGAAGAGGAAGAATCCGACCCCGCCCTAGAATTAGCCCTCGAGCTCTCCGAGCGAGCCCTCTCAAAAGCCTTGTGCACCTCTGAAAGCGGTACAGACCCGCCTGGGCTGTCCTCTACCTTAAGGCAATATCTAACCATCTCCCAGAGGGGGCGCACGGAGGGGTCAATGACTCCCTCTTCCTCAGCAAAGCTGATATCATGTAAAGTAAGGTGCCCAGTGGGCCAAAACCACGGGGCGATCTCATGTATATTTTTTAAAAAATTTTGAACAGTTTTAGAACTCACCTTAATGCCTCGCGCTTTCAATAAGTCTCGCATCGGCTTGTGCATCGGGGCACTGTCGGAGTTCCCCATTGTGAAAACGAAACTGCTCCAGCGACACCGTCCCCGCCGTGAGCACGCCCGATATATGGGCAACCCCCGCCTCAGCAATTGAGAGCAGAATTTCCCTGAAAGTGCGTCCACCCAGGGCCAGGTTAAGCCTCCCACTTACCTGAAGGTACGTACCGTCCTGTGACTCGATGCAGCTCCACCAGACCCCGCACGAAGGGTGATCAGTTCCCCGTACGGGCCACCAAATGTCGCGCGCTTCTGCTCGTCCAGCGAGAAGAATCACACAACACGGGTCGGTGAAAGCTTGCTTTAATCGTTCACAGCTCCAGAGCCTCTACAAGCGTCCGCCCTGTGGCGGCTCCGTCCGTGCTCTGCTCCTAAAGGGCAGCTTTGCATGTTTTTATAAGGATAGGGGCGCCAATAGCAATACAGCAGGAAATGAAAGCTCATAGGCTATACTCATCAGTCTCTAGGCAGACTCACACATTTACAGGGCGCGAGCAGCAATGACCGCAACCAGGAAGCAGGAACCAGGCGCCATCTTGCCCAGGTCGATGGGAGGGGTAATTTAGCGCAGGCTTTGAGTCAGAAATACAGGCCGTGCCCGAGGCCTAACTGTGATGTTGGCCCCCAACACTCCACGGCACACTTAAGAGTTCCTCTAGATACAATCTTAGAAACGATGGCCTGCAGGATAAAATTCAACCTCTTTACACCAAAGAAGGAAATATAAGGAAGGTGCCTGATTTGGCTTGGGAACTGTCAGATCGGGAGTTGCCTTTGTAAGAGAAGCTAGATTCGTAGACTGAATCAAACCTTCATGGGAGTGATTGGAAGGTAATTGAATAAAAGGGGAATTGGATTTGAATTATTCTTTGTTTGGGTTGTTTCTTCCAAAAAGTGGGAATGAGAGCAGAGTTTCCCGGGAAAGTCCTATAGGCACACGTAGGAACAAACTTATCTGTGCTTCATGGACATAGCTCCCCAGAAGAGTGAAAGAACAGCTGAACGGCAGTTTAAGCCTTGGCTTTCTTATTAGCCTCATCCAGGCACTCCTCCTCAAAAATTCACTCTTCCCATGTCTTTTCTCCTCATTCTCACTCTCTCCCCCACAGTGCAATCTCTCTGTCTCCCTTTCACTTCCTCCACTTCTCTCTGAATGGTTTTGAGATACCCTAATACTTTAAGTACTTGCTCCATACTCTGGATGCCATAATGACTTCATACACGATGATCAGCGAGGGAACCAATCAGTAGGACTTAATCATGGAATGTAAGTGGGAAGGAACTTTTCCAATAAGTGGTCAGGATGGTGACCGCTAGTGGACCAAATGGCCAGGGATCTGTCTGAAGTAATGATGGAGGCAGAAAGTGAGCAGAGCCAGGCATAGTGGCGCAGACCTGTAGTCCCAGCACTTGGGAGTTTGAGGCCAGCCTGGGATACACAGTGATCTCAAAGACAGCCTGAACTACCTAGTGAGACCCTAGCTCAAAACAACAAACAAAAAAAAGTGAGCAGAGTACTTAAGGGATGTTCAGAGGGTTGCCCTATAGAGGGGAGAGCTGTACTTGGTCATAGGTTTTTAGGTGCAGGCTATGAAGGTGTTCAACACCTTCTCATACATATATCTGTTGATTGGGACATCATGAAGGCCATCAAAAGTCCCTCACATTCTGGCTCCTATTAATATTTTCAGCATTATCTTCAATCAGTCCCCATCATGATCTAAAGTATTACATTGGATAACATAGTATTTTCTGAACATGTTCACATCACATTGTTTCTACCATGGTAAAGCTTATTTGTCTTTTAAGCCCACATTGTATATCACCTTCTCAGTGATGCCTTCAGCAGGCAGAATGAATGGCCCTTTCCTTCATTCTTCCATAGCTTCTTGTTGGCTCTACTATGGGTCTCACCATATTATACTGCAGTATAATTATTTGCTTCTAGGCAACTCTGTCCTACTAGGTGGAGAGCTTCTTGAGAACAGGAGCTGCCTCATATTTGTTGCAGCATTTCTAATGTCTACAACAGGACCTAGCATATGATAGCCACTATCTATCTATCTATCTATCTATCTATCTATCTATCTATCTATATTTCCAGGTATATATTTCCAGGAGTTTCATAGGATCTTTCATAGAAGAAAAGCACTAACAAGTAGATAAATCAGGATATATGGGTCAAAAGTATGCTAAACAACGAAACTCTAATGAATTAAATCGTTTGGCAAAAACTACATAAAAGAAAAGCTGATTAAAGTTTGGAGGAAAATTTAAATTTATCATAAATACTTGAAAAGTGAAGATTTATGGGCCAGTGAGATAGCCCAGCAGCATAAGCGCCTACCTGGCAAGCACAAGGTCCTGAGTTCGACTCCCGGAACCCACATATGAGAAAAGGGCCGGTGATATCGCTCAGTGGCATGGGCGCCTGCTGGCGCAAGAGGTCCTGAGGTTGACCCCCAGTACCCACAAAAAAAAAAAAAAAAAAAAGAAAAGTGAAGATTTAATACAGCTTCAGCAGTCTGCCAGCAAGCGTCAGTACACTGAGCTACATGAGCTGAGGAGCTCTGAGTGTGTGGCTCGCCTCTCTATCCCTACCCTTAGCTCATTTCCTGACTAATTGTATGTGCTCAGGAAATAACTGTTGAACAAATGAATCCAGATGGTCTATGATATGTGGGCAATTTCCAATTTTGCAAAGGCAAGTCACTTAGCTAGTGAATGAACTGTATCAGAATTGAAACTTGGTTTTGTCACTGTTTATATATGGTGAAGCCCATTAACCATTTGGGGTATATAAAGGAGAAACTTGAAATTTTCAGATATACCTTTACTGTATTTCATGGATAGATGGCAATCAGAGGGCTTCAGGATGCACACCTTGAGTTATAGTCTTACATATCAAAGACTTGTTCTGTAATTTAATTGGAGACCTCAACATTCTGCTATCAGAATATGACAAATCTGGTAGACAAAAAGTTGATTTTAAAAAGTGTGGCATCTGGGCAAGGTAGTATGTACCTGTGGTCCCAGCCACTTGGTAAGCTGGGGCAAGAGTTCCTTGCACTCACGAGTTTGACACCAGCATGGACAACATTGCAAGGCTGTGTCTCAAACAAAACAAGACAAAACACTTGTACAGAGGACAGTTGAAGGCATGGCTTAGTGATGGGACACTTGCCTGGTAAGCATAAGGTTCTGTGTTCCATCCCCAGCACAGCCCTCACAAAAGTATGGAGATCAATAGTACAATATATAAGTAGGCCAGGCCATTGAATGGTAAAAACAGTGAGCAGGACATGGAATTACACTTCTGTTATAAATGTACGTGAATCATTCACAACTACTGTTTACATATTTGAACATTTAAAAACACTCTTAGTGAATAAAAAGGCATAAATTCTACATACTGTAGTCGTAGGACACACTTCAGTAAACTTAGAAATAAATAATAAATGTAGAGTTAGTGTCTACAGCTAAGTGAGAATCAAAAATACTCTCCTGACACTTGGCTCCGAAATTTAGAGAATATGGAGTACGTTGGGAGAAATGAATAAAATATAACTATCCATGTAAAATGTATGGAAAAACAAAAAGATCCTGGAGTGTCTCAAAAAGTCAGAAAGCAAAGAGGCGCTCAAAAAAGTTAAAGGACAGGCCAGGTGTGGTGGAGCAAGCCTGTAATCCCAGCACTTTGAGGCAGGAGGGTCGCCAGCCTGGGCTACATAGTGAGTTCAAGACCAGCCTAGACTGCATAGTGAAAACAAAACAACAACGACAAAAAGAAAGGACAGGAGTATGTCAAGGGGACACAGGAGCAATCTGAGAAAGCTCCCAATGACCTAACCCAGAACCATTTGAGCAACAAGACAAATAGCATAATATTGTATTATAATCCAAATACATTGTTAATGTAGCTAATAATATATACTTTGGGTTATAATAAAATCATATAATATAGTTACACTATAATAATGAGCTTATTAATATAAATAACATTTTATAAATAGTTATCAGTACTACTATATTATATATAACATATGAAACAATATTGATATAAGTAAAGTATTGAATATTTGAACAAATTGTAGGAAAGGGACAAATCTTCACAAAAGAAGTACTGTATAAATAATATGTATGGATACCTTCCCCTGCAAGAGATGGTGCTTAATCCCCTCCCCACCTTCAAGGATAGGCTAGACTTAGCAACTCAATTTCAAAGAAAAAAGTGTCAGAAGGGAAAAATAGTAAATTTGTATTCCTAAAATATCTCAGATTGAGGGATATTTTATAAAATACTTGGCCAGTACTCTTTAAGATCAGCGAAGTCGTGAAAACAAGGAAAGAGTGTGAAATTGCCACAGCCCATGGGGAGACTAAGAGAACACGATGAGTAAATACACTAGATATCCCGAAGCACATCAGGACAGCAAAACACCATTAGTAGGAAAACTGGTGAAATCCTAATAAAATCTGGAGTTTAATTAATAGTACAGGGCCAGTGAGATGGCTCAGCGGTGTAAGCGCCTGCCTGGCAAGCACAAGGGCCCGAGTTCGACTCCCGGATCCCACATACGAAAAAGGGCCGGTGATATCGCTCAGCGGCACGGGTGCCTGCTGGCACGTGAGGTCCTGAGGTCGACGCCCGGTACCCACAGAAAAATAAATAAATAAATAAAATAAAATAATTAATAGTACATTAGTGCCAATTTCTCAGCTTTGACAAATGTGTTATGGTTATACAAGACGCTAATACTAGGAGAAGTTGAGGAAGGGGTATAAAGGAACTCTGTATCATCTTTGCAACTTTCCTGCAAATATAAAATGATTTCAAAACACACAATTTATTTAAAAATGTATGAGTTGCTGTCAAATCAGTATTAACAGGAAAACTTACCACTTTTAAATGTTTTATTAGTAAGAAAAGAAGAGGGGGATAAAGGGGTATATTAGTGGTAGAGCACTTGCTATTATGCACAGTTCCCAGGACAGCCAAAAAAAGTAATTATATCTTTACCTTAAAAGCTGAGGCCTGGCGTGGTGGCAGCACACCTGTAGTCCCGGCACTCGGGAGGCTGAGGCGGAGGATCGCCAGGAGTTCAAGGCCAGGCTGCGCTACATAGCAAGACCCTGTCTCAAAAAAACAAACAAAACCAACAGCAACAAAACAAGAAAAAGAGCTGAAAAAGTTAAAGAAGAGCTTAATATATATAAAATAAATAAATCTAATGTCTAATGGTCTCTTTTGATGAACAAATTTGTTTGATTTTCATAGATTTTATTATTAGTAATAATTTTAGACTTACTGAAAAATTGAAAAGGTAGTACAGAGAATTCCCATATACCCCACACCCGGTTTCCCATATCGTTAATGTCTTATATTAGTATGGTATATGGTAGTTGTTATAATTTTTTTGTTAAAACATATTTGCAGCATGTAATGTTTACATTCCTTGTGTGGAGTTGGCACATGCGCATAACACTCTGAATTCCCTTTTTCATCCCCTCTCCCTCCCTCTCCCTCCCTTCCTTTATCCCTTCCCACTTGAGAAAGATCTATCTCCCTACTTCCTATTATTTTTTATTTTGCTCTTTGTTTAGAATTTGGTTTTATAATTTCTCGTATATGAGAAACCATGCAATATTTAAGCTTGTGCATCTGATTTATTTCACTTAACATTATGACCTCAAGGTGCATCCATTTTTCTACAAATTATTCAAGTTTAATTAAAGAATCAGTATTGATACATCACTATTAACCATACTTTATTCAGGTTTCCTCAGCTTTTATCTAAAGTCCTTTTACGGCTCCATGATCCCATTCTGGACACCACACTACATTAAGTATTAGGCCTCTTTCGGCTCCTCTAAGCTGCGAAAGTTTCTCAGACTTTCCTTGCTTGTAATGACCTTGACGGTTTTGGGGAGTGCTGGTCAAGTACATTGTAGGATGCCCCTTTATTGGAATCTGTATGATATTGTTATCATGATTAGACTGGGGTTATGGGCTTTAGGGAGGACAACCACAGAGATGGGTCATTTCCATCACATCATTGCACAATACCTACTACAACACAGTGTTTCGCTATTGGTGTTGACCTTGAACACTGGGTGAAGTAGTATTAATCAAGTTTCTCCAATGTATAGTTACTCTTTTACCCCTCTTTTCATACTGTAATCTGTGAGGAAGTCTCTCTGCATAGCTCACATTAAAGAATGGGGAATTATGGTTCCTTCCTTGAGGATGGAACATCTACATAAATTATTTGGAATTCTTCTGCGCTGGAGAGTTGCCTCCAGCAAATTTTAAAAACTTTGATGAAGCCTAATTTGTCAAATTCTTTCATATGATTATAGGGGTTTATTTTTGGATCCTAAGAAAACTTTGCCTGCCCCATAGGGTTCTTTTTGCTTGTCTTTATTTTCAGATCCTTCTGTAATAAGAGTGCGTTGCATTGTAATAATGAAAAGCAAGTTTTAAAACTCAAAAAATATATAATTCATAAATTTTCAGACTTAGAGTTTTTCCCACACCTTTTTAAAAGTTTTATTCCTAATTTATTATTTTTTATTAGTGTGTGTTTGTGATACACAATAAGTACATTCATGGGGAACCGGTACATATACATACTGCATATTAATCTTTTAATTCACTCACTCCCAGATCCCCTCCCCATCTCCACAAAGTCCAACCTACCTGTTTCCTATCATCTATCTTCTTTTTTGCTCTTTAAATTATTTATATTTTGGATTCCTCATACAAAGGAGATCATGCAGTATTTAGCTTTCTGCATTTAATTTAATTCACTTAGCATTACGGCTGAAAGTGCACCTATTTTCCTACAAATGACTCAAATTTATCTTCCTTTATGGCTTATTAGTACTACACTGTGTATGTATACCACATTTTCTTTATTCATTTATCTGTTGATGGACATATAGGCCACTTCCAGGCCTGTTAGTTTGGCAGTATCTTCACAAATCAAAAATTAAAAACCCAAATTTTGAAAAACAAATGTTTAAATACCCATAAAAGTTTGCAAAAACCATCTCTGACATACCAAAACTACCAATATGTGAAGAATCAGCAGCAAAAAAAATGTTTAACTGTAGTACTGTTTATTTTGATGGAAAGTCTGGGCCACAATCAAGTCAAGGGAGAAACAAGACCAACATTGTAGGATTGGGTCATTTTTCATCTGTCATGTCTACCAGGCGTCCAAGTCAGAAAATCCACTGGCAGTTGTAAATATGATTCTGGGAAGAGATAGAATCTGAGGTAAATACAGTAAAGACTTAAAAGTGGATTAGATCACCTGGGGGAGGGAAGAAGGGAAGGAAGCAAGGAGGTGGGTGGGGAAGGGGAGGGTGAGGGAGAGGGAGAGGGAAAGAGGAAGGAGAAGTGAGGGGAAGGGAAGGAAGGGGAGAGAAAGGGAGGGGAGGGAGGAAAGGAAGGAAGGGAGGGAAGGAGGGAGGGAGGAAGAGGGAGAAAGAAAGAAAGAAGAAAGAGAAGAAAGAAGGAAACAAAGAAAGAAGAAAGAAAAAGAAAGAAAGAAAGAAAAAGAAATTGCTTTTGAGTCTACTGTTGACAGTTCAGTTTTCTGCTATCTTCTCACTTGGTAGGCTGGTCCTTATCTACTTAGGGGCTGGATTTTCCTTGATAACTTACGGTCCTGACAGCCTCAGACATTCACTCAATCATTCACTTTGTTCAGTAATATTTGTTGATTACCTATTAGGAGCTAGGCATTGTGCGAGACAGAAATAACACAGACACCTACCCTTTGTGCTCAAGAATTTTTGCACTTTCCTTTTGCCACATCTCAGTTCATCCTGGAAATAACAGCCCTAGAGATTATGTGAAGCAGTGCGTTATTCTGATATCTTTGGAAAGAAATGGGAGCATTTAGGGTCTCAGAGTGAAAGAGGAGTATACATACATGTAGGCAGATCTTTATTACAAAAGCTATTTGATATTGGTCTGTAGTCAGTGTCGTTGGTTGATATCTTGTATATGCATAAATCCAAATTGGCAGGTAATCAAATTTTTTTTTTGTGGGTACCGGGGGGTCGACCTCAGGACCTCGCACGCCAGCAGGCGCCCGTGCCGCTGAGCGATATCACCGGCCCCTTTTTCGTATGTGGGTTCCGGGAGTCGAACTCGGGCCCTCGCGCTTGCCGGCAGGCGCTTAAGCTGCTGAGCCATCTCACCGGCCCAATCAAATATTTTTTATTAGCTATTTCTGAGTATCTTACCTTCCCTAAATCCTCTTAGGTATTTAACACTGTTGTTTACTTTCTTAATATTTTTTCTTTCATTCAAATTATTTGGTCTTTTGAAAAATAACTGTTAAAAATCCCTCTTTTTGAAACTCTCTTCTTCCTTGATGCAAATGCCAGAGTCCCAAACTGTTTCTTCTCAACCCATCTCTCGGGCAATCCTTCACTGATCAGTTCTTATCCTTCTGCTTCTCACAATCAGATGTTAATTTTTTGTCATGATCCGAATTATCACTTCTAAGCAGAACGAGCTCCTAATCTAGAATTCTGGCTGTTAATCCAGCTACATTAAAGTTGCAAATTGTTGGGCTCCCTGCCCACAGGAACAGTATGTGATGTTTCTTCATTCATTACTCCACTGACTTTTCACCGCAGCCCTGTCGGCTAGGTATTACTACCCCAATATATCAATGAAGAAACTGAAGTTTAGAGAGATCAAGTAACTTGGCCTAATCAGCTGGGGATTATGGGATGAAGGAGTAGAAGTGTGGGAAAAGTGAAAATTCAAATGTGTCTGCTCTTTCCCACATCCAGGTTAGCATTACAGGAAGACCAAGTAGTGAGTGGCCTCTGTAGTGGAATATGAGAGGCTGGATATGCCTATTTTCCTTCAGAACATCTTTCCACTGCCCTCCTCAGCCCCACTGTTACTAACAACCCTGTAGGTCTTTAATTTCTTGGTGGTTTTTGTTGTGTCTTAAAGTGGAAATATACCCAGGAGAAGAAACAATAAACCAAGTTACTAACATACAATCATTACATATTGAACACCATTTATTAAGCAAACAGTATGATACAGTAACAACCATTTATATTTGCTTAGCTCTCTAGATTTGCAGAGCCTCACTATAATCTGAAGAAGTGCTTAAGGCTGAGATTATGATCTTCATTTTACAGATGATGAAATTGTGGCTCAGAGAGTTTGAGTGACTCATCCAAAGTGACACACTTGAGCTCCACTTTCAGGATCAGAGTTCATTCTTAGGCCTTTTGATTTTCAGTCCTATGTTCTTTCCTTTCTACCACAGTAGAAACTCAAGGGGTTTATGGGTGAGAATTCAAAATGAAGAAGTAAATAGCAATTCGACACACATGAAGAAGTAAATAGCAAGTCAAAATAATAGTATAAGTAATGTTAAAAGGTATTAAAAGTGCCAAGTGACTGATACAGGCAATAATTACAGTTGGAGTGACCAGGAAGGTCACTGTTGGTAATCATCAGCATACAGGGCCTCAAAGAGGAAGTGAGACTGAAATCTAGCCTTGGACACAAGGTAGGAAAAGGACAGCAGGGGACCAAAGGGAGAGCATTCTAGTGTTGGAGACAGAAAGAATAAAGCACAGAGATGAGAAATTGTAAGTCGTGTTTGGAGAAAGAAAGAAGAGACTGGCTTAACTAGAGAAGAGAGATTTGTATTTAGGAAGAATGGTAAATAAGATTGAAAAAGCCCTCTTGAATTTCTGACTAAAAGATTTTGACTTGTACACAATAGAGAGCCATGAAAGAGTTTTGAGTAAGGGAGTGAAATTCTGAGAAGAGCATTGGGGCAAATTGATCTGGCAATGTGCATTTCGTAGGATGCATTTGTGTAAAAAGAGACCAGAGGTAAGGATCAGTTAGAAATCTATGAAAATCGGTCAGGGAAAAAGTGACAAGAGCTGGTATTGAAATGGTAGCACTGGGACCATAAAAGGACAACTGGAATTGGCAAGCCAAAGAAAGCAATGTCAGAATCTGGTGATATAGGGAGAAAGAAGAGTAGAAGTTGCCTGGGAGTTTTCAGGTCTGGGTGAGTTGAAGACAGAAGATGCCATGAGCAAAAATGAGCCAAACTGGCAGAAAAACTGGTTCAGAGTTTCATTTTTCATATCTTGAGTTAGAAATAGCAATGGCAGATCTAAGTGAAACTGTCCAGGGGGCAATCGAAGACATAAAAGTGGAGCTTGGGAGAAAGGTCAAGCTTAGAAGTGAGTTGCCACGGTGGAATGGAAGGAGCCATGGCAGTCAGGAGACCTAGGACCCAGCCTCTCCTCTGCCCCTAATTTAGTGGCTCATAGGTAAGTCGTCTCACCTGGAATGTAAAAGGCTGCTCCAGCCCCACATGATCTTGAAGTATTCTCAAGGACCATGAGTCAACCAAAAATATTCACTTGCATATATATTCTCTCCAAAAAAATCCATAATCTGATGGGGACAGTTATTAAATAAGCCCCAAAGGCTATTATTCTGTGACAGATCTCAGGAATTCCATTCACTCAGGAAATAAAAAAGAAAGAAATGTCAACAAAGAAGACAGGAAGTAATCAGAAAGAGAAAAGCAGAAGGAAAATGATTCTAAATCAAGGGGATAAAATGAACTAAATTAAGGTATTATAATAAATGGGATAAGTATTTATATCAAATATAACAAAAGACTAACACATATATAAAAAAACTACATTTAGTTGCAAGGATACCACTAAAATGTCAATTGGAGAAGAATGTAAACAACAAATATAAGGGAAAGTGTGTTCAATCCCATGAATAATCATGCACATGAAATTAACAAAGCAAACAGGAAGCAGACCAAGAGATGGAGGGAGAGGGAAAGAAGAGGAGGGGAGGCAAACATAAAAAGAATTAAGATGTGTTATGTACATGTACCAACTGCCCATATGAATGTAATCATTATGTACTGCAAACATGCACTGATAAAAATTTTAAAAAATTAAACTAAAAAAGAAATTAACAAAACAAATTAATTTTTATGCATCCAAAAATATTTCTTATAAAGTATGATGCTAGAACTGCAAGAGAACTGGAATACTCATGACATTGAAAAATCCATGCAGTCATTTCAAAAACCATGGTCCATAAAAGTGTTCATGCTCTTTAGTCTGATAATCCCACTCCTGGGAACTTATCTTGGAATTGCAAAGGAAAAAATCCATTTACATTAAGATGCTCAAGATGCAGAAAACAAAATAGCCAAATAAAATATAGCCTACTGATAGAAGTAATTTTATGTGACCATTGAAATTATAAGTGCAAAAGACTGTATCAACAGGGAGGCTATTTACAATAAAAATCTTAAAGCAGAATTTAAAAGATACATGCGTTATGACTATGCTTCTATAAAGTACATAAAATATCTGTACGCAAACTGACAAAATTTAGAACATGGAAAAATGAAAATCATTGTGTAGGGTTTAAAAGTATGTATTTTCTCTGAAAATTGCCTTTAATGTTGCTCTAATGAGATGTTTAAATGCTGTTTTTGATTTTAAAAAAATTTCAAAGAGGCCCTGCAATAGAATGAAGTCCAGGCAGTTAGTCTCCATTAAGCAGAAGTGATGGAGGAGAGAGCAGGCTTACTGAGCTTGGCTGGCAGGTAGAAGAGGTGAGGGGTTAAAGGGAGAGAATGCAGATGAGGAGCAGTCGAGGCAGCAGCCATGAGCCTGGGAAACTGGTGAGCAGTGGAGAAGAAGGCCGGTTCATTCACTCTGGAGGGAGGGGACCCTGGATAAGGAGGGTCTCAGATAACTAGGGAGAAAGAAGGAGCTCTTTGAAGAAAGGAAAAGGGGCACAGGGGTACTAAAGTAATTTTTCTGCAAGCCAGCCCCAATCCAACTATCCACACAGACAGACCTCTTAGAACCCAGCAAGAATTTGGTATCACTAGACAAGTAAGACATTGGAGACCGGTCAGCAAGCGTGCGGTGAAAGAAAGGCAAGACTTGGATCTGACTCAGAAGATCAACTGGCTAGAAGACAATTTCAGAGGAAGTATAAGCCTACCCTTCCTACACATGCCTGCAAAGGACTTCTCATCTCCCGAGGTTTAGGAGGTAGCTTCCTAAGTTCTATGTTCTCACCCAATCCTATAAACTCATAAGCGCTAAGAGAGTGCTGGGGCAAAGAGACAAGGGAATGGGTGGGAAATCCTGAAGGGACCATCCTAGACCCAGTGCCCTGCCCTGGCCTCCAAGTCCTAAAGTCTGATGTGAACGAGCTGGTGACAGGTCTAGAGAAAGGGGAGAGACAAGGGAAGGGTAAGTTCTGGACATCAACTCCTGACACTACCACATGCTCTGCATAAACCTTCTCTACCTGTGGGTGCAGCCCTTGCAGCCATTGACTCAGGAGTTCCTCCCCCTCAGTCTGAACCACCCACTCTTTCATTAAGTACAGGAGAGCTATCAAACATGTTCTCAGTAAACATCGGAAAGGAGGCCCAGTCTCATTCCTGTTCCAAAGTCTGTTGTCAGTTTGGGTCCTGCCCCTTCAGGCTCGTCAGGGTCTCCACCCTCCTGGCTGCTCGCCAGTTCCTTAGAGCCACACCTCCAGTGGCTTGTGGGGCCCTGGCACACAGGCTTCCTGAGATTGCACCCTATTTCAGCACCTAGATAGGCAAGACTCTCCTGTCTTCAAGGAGGAACCAGGAAGTGGGTGTGGATGGTATACATGGCACATATGGCATGTATGATATGCCAGTGCCTCTACTTCCTGCTTCTGGTTATCACCATCAGATAAATCAGGCCAGTCCTACAATTACCCCACCCTCTCCACCCCTCCAGTTGAATGCTCTGGTCTGGCTGGAGAAATGCATGCCGTGGGAGGAAATGGGGGAAATGGAATGAGAAAGAGGACCAGAGAAGCCTTGGAGAATCCAGAAACAGGACCAATGGCCCCAGGAAAGGACAGAAACAAAGAGACAGAAATAGAGGCAGTGGAGTAACCGCTACTGCCTTTATCTAAAAATGAGAGGACAAACAGATCACTTTGCCAAGTGTCATTAAAGGGTTCCCTCACTTCTGCCCCATACTCACTCCCTTTCCCCTCACTTCCCAGCTTCCAATGTTATGATCTATCTGCCCTAGGGGCAGGGCAGCTGCTGTTGTGGGAGGTGGCTGCCCACCTGCAGCTGCCATCCTCAGGCAGGGACACCAGCGCCAGAGAGGAGGCAGCCGTGCGGGGCTGGGGTCTGCCACCACTGCAGAGGTGCTGGAACTGGCGTCGGTACTTGTTCCCAGTGAGCAGGTAGAGCACCGGATCCAAGCAACTATTGGCACTGGCCAGCGGCCGAGTCACTTTGTAGGCCACGTTGACAATGTTCAGCATCTGGCAGTCAGCTTCCAGTAGCCTTGCCAGGTAATAAATGGTGCGGGTGATGTGGAAAGGCACAAAGCAGACAGCAAAGACAGTCAGGACCACTGTGATGGTGCGGAGAGAACGGAGACGAGAAGATGACTGCGCAGAGCCTGGCAAGGGCCGATACAGGCGGTGGACCATGAGCCCGTAGCACACCAGAGTGACCAGACAGGGCAAGCCAAAGAGCAGCCCCATGACTGCTGAGCTAAAGTGCACATAGTGGTCAAATTCCTCAGGCCGAGTGGTGTCATGGCACAGAATGGTGGCCCCCCTGATGCTGGTTGTGACAAAGAACAGATTGGGCACCAGGCAGACAGCTACCACCAACCAAACTCCTATGCAGAGAAGGGCTGCAAAGCGAGGGCGGCCCCAGCGTAGTGCTCTCAGTGGGTGGCAGATGCCCAGGTAGCGATGCACACTGATGCAGGTGAGGAAGAGGACACTGCAGTAGAGGTTCCAATAGAAGAGAAAGCGGATGAACTTGCAGAACCCAGTGCCAAAGGGCCAGTGGTTGCGGGCTGCATAGTAGTAGACGAGAGTGGGCAGTGACAGCACATACAAGGTGTCTGACAATGCCAAGTGGAACATGTAGGTGGCTGTTGCATCCCAGGGTCGGAGTCGGAAGAGGAAGAGCCAGAGAGTTGGGGCATTGAGGCCCAGGCCCAGCACAAAGACAACTGTATAGCTCACAGGCAGCAGGATGAACTTGAACTCCTCATTAAACCAGCACTCCAGCTCCACTTCATCATCTCCAAGACCAGGGCTGGGGCTGAGAGACGTGAACAGCGAGGACTCTGCACCGGCCATGGCCTCCTAGAGACAGAAAGGGCAGAAATAAGAGAGGCTGGATTTACCTGGTACCTTCGCCATGGTACCTTCACCTCTGCTCCTGCCCTGGTCCCAGTTCCTGTATTGTATTTGCCCTTTACACCTTCTCTCCACCTGGCTATAGCCCAGGAGCTTCATCACTGCCCTTGCCCAAGAACTTTGGCACATCTCCTACCTGCTCCCCTTGAAGCTGAGCCCAGTTGACTCTGTCACCCTTTCCCTTGGAAGCCAGAGGGCAAATTCAAGGGGGTGGGGCTTAGGGTGGGTCCCGTCCCATCCCTGGAGATCATCATAGCTAGAAAGGTCCTTGGAGACTATCTAGTCCAACCCACTCAGCATACAGATTGGGAAACTGGAACCCAATAAGATTATGATTTAACCACTTTGAAATGATTGTGGGAGGGAATACTGTACACAGGGAAACATCCAAGTTTACAGAAAAGCCAGGCCCCAGAGATAAGTAAATTACAAGATTATATAAAACTGTGGAAGTGAGCAGAAACATGGGGAATAAATTTTAACATGGGCGACCACAAGACAACACTGAAAGATTTTAGAAAATTTAAACTACAAGGGCTGATCAAAAATGTGGTAAAGTTTATTACAGTAAAGCACATTGCCTTTAATTCCCCTCAAAATATTCCCCCTCACTTCAAACATACTTATTCCATTGTTCTTGCTGCTTTCTGAAGCAATTTTGGAAGTCCTCTTTTGTGAGTGTATTTATGAGGTATGATTTAAAAAAACACAGTGAATCCTGCTTCAGAGTGCCATGCAAAGGAAAGGAAATCTCAGAAAACTTGATATGTCCTCATCCACCCTTATTCACTGGATCTGGCACTGTATGACTTCTGGCTTTTCTCCAAAATCAAAATGATCATGAAAGGTAAATGCTTTGATTCCATTCAGCACAGCAAGGCAGCCATGATAGCACAACTAAAAACACTCATGAAAAAGAACTTCTAGAACTGCTTCAGAAAATAGCAAGACTTGTGGAGATGGGAAGGAGCTCTAGAAATGGGGAGGATGGGAGGGAAGAGAAAGGGAAAGTAAAAAGGGTCAAGATTCTATATGTAGGGCCGGTGAGATGGTTCAGCGGCGTAAGCGCCTGCCTGGCAAGCACGAGGTCCTGAGGTTGACCCCCGGTACCCACAAAAAAAAAAAAAAAAAAAGATTCTATATGTACATGTATCACAAACTCATGTTAATAAAAATTATTTTTAAAGTAGCAAGAACAATTAGATAATTAGAAATATGGGGGAATATTTTGAGGGGGATTAATGGCAATTTATCTTTTACTGTAATAAATTTTAAAAAAATTAGATATAACCCTATCTTTGGTCACGCCTCACACATTTTAATTCCATATGCTTATAATTATAGTGAATGTTTATACAGCCTTTACTATGTGTTGAGTACTGTTCTAAGGATTTTATAGTTATTAATGACCCCACCGACTCTCTATGAAGTAGGTTCTATTATTGTCCCTACTTTGCTGATGAGAAAACTAAGGCTTGGGTACTTTATTTTGCTAATTAGTGGTAGAATCAATTTTTGAAACCAGGCAAGCCTGCCTTTGGACCAGACTCTAGCATCCATGACTTAATTGGCTTGCTTAGTTGCCCCTCTAAGCAACTGGCCATGATCCATGGGAGGATCAACAAATATTTGCTGAAGTCCTTTTGTGTGCCTAATATCATTCTAAGTATCATGAGTGAACAAAACAAACACTACCTCCTAATGTAGCGGTGCTTACATACTACTGGAGGTTAATAATGAGTAAAATACGCGGATTGTGATCACTGTTCTGGGGAAAAATAAAGGAGAAAAGGGAAATAGGGAAAGACAAGACAAAGAAAGAATTGCTGTTTTAAATACTGAGGTGATTTGAATAAGGACAGAGTATTATGAGGAAGGGGAAACAGAAGATGAGGTCAGAGAATTTGTCAGGGACCAGATCATGAAGGTCCTTTGAGGCCATTGTAAGGGTACTGTTTTTACTGAGTGAACAGAAGGCTTATAGAGAAAGGCTAATAGGAAAAAGTGTCATGGTTGGAGTTACACTGTAGAGGGTCCACTGGCCAATTATATGCTGAAAATAGACTGCAGGGCTGGAGGGATAAGATTGACCACACAGGAGGCTGTTGCCAATAGAGATGATGGTAACTTGGACACGGTAGCAGAGGTGACAAAATGTGGTTAGATTCTGGATAGATTCTGAAGGAGAGACAAGATTTACTGATGTGGGGTGTGAGAAAGAGGAGTCAAAATGACTCCAAGGAAAAGATAGCCTCTTTTTAAATGGTGTTGGAAAAACTGGCTACTACTTCCACATGCAGAAGATTGAATCTAGACCCATCTCTCACCATGTACTAAACTAAAATCAAAATGGATCAAAGAACTAAATGTTAAAGGACAACTTAACCTGCTGGAAGACAAAATAGGTAAAACTTTTGAAGTCACAGGCATAGGCAAAGACTTTCTAAACAGAGTCCCAGTTGCATAAGAAATAGTGTCAAGGATCAACAAATGGGATCAGAGGCAGGCATGGTGGCACATGCCTATAATCCCAGCACTTGGGAGGCTGAGACAGAAGGATCACTGAGTTCGAGGCCAGCCTGGGCTACATAGTGAGGTCAAGGGCAGCCTGAACTACGTAGTGAAACCTTGTCTCAAAGAAACAAAAATAAATAAAACAAAACAAAAAACAAATGGGATCATATCAAATTTAAAAGCTTCTGAACAGCAAAAGAAACAATCAATATAGTGAAAAGAAAACCTACAGAATGGGAAAAAATTTGGCCAGCTACTCCTCAGACAGAGGACTCACATCTAGAACATATAAAGAACTAAAAAAAATAGACTCCCATTACAGAAGACTCAATCAAAAAATGGTCAAGCAAAAGGAGTAGACACTTCACAGAAGAAGTACAAATGGCTGATAAATACATGAGAAAATGCTCAACCTCTCTGGCCATTAGAGAAATGCAAATAAATATAACATTGAGATTCCATCTTACCCCAGAAAGAATAGCCATCATCAAGAACTCAAATAATAACAAATGCTAGAGAGGCTGCGGGAAAAAGGAACTCTTCTACACTGTTGCCAGGAATATAAATTAGTACAACCACTATGGAAATAAGTGTGGAGATTCCTCAAAAAATGAAGCTAGAAATTCCATTTGACTCAGATATTCCCCTTCTAGGTATGTTTCTGAAAGTATTGAAGACATCTTATTACAGTCATACATGCATGCCCATGTTTATAGCAGCACAATTCATAATAGCTATTTCTTGAAAGCAGGCCACATGCTCATCAATGGATGAATGGATACAGAAAATGTGGTGTTTATACACAATGGAGTACTACCCTGCCATAAAGAAGGATAAACTTGAGTCATTTGTAGGAAAGTGGATGCACCTTGAGACCATAATGTTAAGTGAAGTAAATCAGACAAGAAGGTTAAATATCACCTGGTTTCTCTTTATAAGAAACCCAGGGTAAAAATAAAGAGCAAAATAAAAGACAGATAATAGGAAGTAGAGAGGTAGATCATTCTCAGATGGGGAGGGGATCAAGAGATGGAAGCAGGGCCGGTGAGATGCTCAGCGGCATAAGCGCTTGCCTGGCAAGCGCGAGGGCCCAAGTTCGACTCCCGGTACCCACATACGAAAAAAGGGCCGGTGATATCACTCAGCAGCACGGGCGCCGGCTGGTGCGCGAGGTCCTGAGGTCGACCCCTGGTACCCACAAAAAAAAAAAAAAAAAGAGATGGAAGCAGGGTGAGGGAGAAGAGGGATAAGGGATGAAATAAAAAGGAATTGGGATGTGTTATGTACATGTACCAACTCCACACAAGAAATGTAAATATGATGTACTGAAAACATGTAAAAAAAAAAGGAAGGGGATCAAGAGATGGGCAGAAGAGAGGAAGGGAAGGAGATGAAAAGGGAATTAAAATGTGTTATGTACATGCACCAACTTCCCAAAAGGAATGTAAACATTATGTACTACACATGTACTAATAAACTAAACTAAAATACAAAAAAAATTTTAATGACTCCAGGATTTCTGACCTGAGCAACTAGAAAATGAAGATGCTGTTGACAGGTGTAGGGAAGGCTGTGAGAAGAGCAAGTTTGGAGAAAGATGAGGAGTTCATTTCAGTCTATAAATGCTGAGATGTCTAGCTGGGCATGGTGCTGCACACCTGTAATCCCAGCACTCTGGGAGCCTGAGGTAGGAGGACTGCAAATATGAGCCCAGCCTGGGTAACTTAGCATGACTTAGACAGACTCTATCTCAAAAATAAAAATAACAAAAGAGCTGGGGATGTAGCTCAGATGTGAGGGACCTAGGTTCAACTCCCAGTACCACAAAAAAATGTTTTTGAGATGCCTATGGGACATGTAAGAGGAGATGGCCAGGAGACAATTCGTGCCTCCTTACAGATGCTAGCCAATAAGTTTCCCTTAACAGATGCCACCCCTTCCTATTCAGCACCTCATCTCTCCTGGTTGCTTCAGATACTCTGATCCATGTACAGTGGAAAAGGTACAGAGAATAAGCCTAGATTTTTGAGAGCCTAAAGCCAAGGAACAACTGTCAGCAGCTGTGTGTCTGTGGCCCCTAGAGCTAGCTAAGGCACCGGTGAGTATGTTTGTCTCAGGCACACGAGGTAAGTCCTCTGGACTGTGAGCATGAGGTAGGCAGTGCTCTTGGGGAGGAGTGAGCAGGCTGGAGCAGAATCCACTGTGAGCGAAGCTGGAAAGCAGTGAAGACTCTAAACCTGATCCTTGGGCCCTGAGAATGTTGCCCAGCTGTATCCTGAGAGTGAGACGAGGAGGTGAGCCTGTAAAGGAGGCTCTAGAATCTGGAGTCTAGATCTCTCGGAAGGCCTAGAAACCTAGATGGAGGAAAACTGGGGCTCCTGCCCTGTGGCCAGGAGATAGGTGGGATAAAATGTAGGAGTGGAGGAGCAGTTGTAACTGAGTCCCTGGCAGCTGACTGCTGTGATATTGCATTAAAAAACCTAGGTTTTTGGAGCCAGATGGACTTGAGTTCAAATCCTTATTCTTCCGCTTATTAGTTGTATGGCCCTGAGTACTTCTTTGTAACTTAGTGTCCTCACCACTAAAATGATAATAATAACAACCCTTTGGGGTTTTCTGAATATGGACTAGTTAACAGGTGAGGAAACATTTTGTAAGTCATAAAATACTTCAACTCTATAAGGTTTTTGTGGTTTTGTTGTTTGTTGGTTGGTTTATGGTACTGGGGATGGAACCCAGGGAGAACTGAGCTATGTCTTCACCCCTTTTTTACTTTAAGACAAGTTTTGCTGGACTTCTGGGAAGGTAGCAGAGTGGTAAGCAGCAACAAATCAGCCTTTCCAAGAATTGGAATACAGACACTGGAAAATAACAATTTGGGGAAAAAAGGAAAGAGGGAGGTGGATCCCTGGGACCCAGGAAAATCTGAAGAAAAATTGTAGCCTACAAAGAAATTGAAGAGACAGCCCACAATGCAGAAAAAAGAAAGGGGCAATCTGCACTTTGTCCCCAGCTCCTGGCTTATGGTGACAGAAAGGAAGATTGAATCTACAGAGACAAAGTGAAAGTGGGTGACTCTAGAGGCCTCCTGGGAGAAACATACCAGTGGAATGGAGCAGTGGATGCTCTGCACTACAATAGCTGGTGAGTGACTCCACCCCAAGCATCTGCCATATCCCTTGGACAGAGCGCCTGATTGGATGCCATTTTAGGGAGGGGCCAACTGAGCCTGGTATTTAGAACAGCTGTGGGTTGGCTTCATCTAATGGCTCACTGTTAAACTCCCACAGTGACTGGGTGAGTGATGACCATGGGAGACATCCACGGTCAGGGAGCTGTGGTCAGGGCAGCAAAAGACACCCAGAGTGTTATAAGCTAAATGACTCAGGCCCCACCCCCATAACCAGTGGCCAGTTCAAACTGAATTTCTGTGGAATTGAAAGTCCCAGAACCAGCACCCCACCCTAATCCTACTGCCAGTTTGCTGGGATATTCTAGCAGGGATCTGGGCTCTGACTGCCTCCCCTGTCTAGCAGCAAGAACAGAGTTACGCCTTGAATTGGACACTGCTACAAAACTGTAGACCACAGAAGATAACCACAGGCTTGAAATCACAGAAAAAATCCTTTTCTTTTTCTTTGCTTTTGGACTTTTTCTTAATTTTTGTTCATTTGGGGTATTGTTTGTTTGTTTGTTTTTGTATTTTGAGAGTATGAACATTGTTCTTAGTTTTTTGTTTTGTTTTCTTCTTGTTTTCTCCTTTCCTTCACTTCTGTCTTCTTCACCAGTTTCCTGAGGCTTGGATAATCTTCCCTTGTCCTTCAGCCTTGCTTCTAATCTCTTTTTCTTCTTTCATTTGTCTATTTTTCCTCTTCTCACTTTTAATTTTCTCCCCTTAGGGCAAAATCACTCTACTGAGTGGATATTTACCACATATAATTTTCTGATTTGGCTTAGATTTTGTTATGTAACTATAAATCTTGTACCTAGGGTTAAAGGTGGCAAATTATTAGTTATCGCACTTTGTCATTTTCCAGTCTGTGTTTGATGGTATTGCTATTACTGATTATACTATTTTAGCCAGCATGACATAGTTGTTGAGATCAATTGATCTTCCTTGTATGCCAATAACTAGATTGTCTGGGAATTATAAGCAATACTACAGCCCAGTACTAAAGAAATGGGGGTAGGCCAAACAGGCTGCAACCTTTCATCCCTAATAAACACAAGGGTCCTGGTACAGATGCAAAGGCCATAAGCCCGCTACACCTAGAAAACATCTCTGAAAGATAGTAATTTCTTAAAGAGGTCTCAATACTGGTAATAAAGCTACCCACAATAAGCAATTTACAAACATCAGTGCAGAAAACAAATTCAAATAATAGAAAATGAGAAAATATGGAAGCAAGATGCAACCCCAGGCCTCCGCTTGCCCAAGGCAAATTCAGGGGGCATTGATGTTGAAGAAATAAAAAACCACCTGAATGAACTTTCTGAAATGGTAGCAGCAGAAGTAAAAAAAAGCAGATGAATGAGTCTATAGAAATTAACCAAATCAGAAATAATTACACAGATAACTAAAGAGATGATGACCATAATGAAGGCCATAGTTAGTGAATCTAGAGTAGTAGACACAAATTAAAAAATAGAGGAGCTTAGGAAAACATAGAAACTATGAATGCCTAACATAAAAAAGAACTGGATTCCATAAAATGGATTCAAACAGATATCTAAGAGATTAAAAATGCTATTGAAAGTATATGCAGTAGAATCAACCAATTCATAGATAGAATAGGATATCATATCTAGAAGACAAGGTTGAAGTTGGAGATCATCAAATGAAAAACTTCTTAAAAATAGCAAGGGACCACAAAAAATCAATTCAACAGCTGGTAGATGATGCAAACAAGACTAATAGATTAATTGGAATCATGAAAAATCAGAAGATAGCATAATGGACATAACTTTCCCAAGCATGAAAAAAGAAGTTGACATACAGATAAATAAGGCTTATAGAACTCCAAATAGCCATGAGCAGAAAAAAAAAATCACCAAGGCATATAATAGTCAAGATTACAGAAAGTCAACACAAGAACAGCATACTAAAAGCTGTTAGAGAAAAGAAACAAATCACCTATAAAGGAAAACTCATCAGAATCACAGCAGACTTCTCAATACAAACCCTTAAGTCAAGGAGAGATTGAATTGAAGTATTTCAAGCCCTAAAAGAAAACAACTTCTAGCCCAGATTGTTGTACCCTGCAAAATTATCTTTCAAAATTGATGAAGAAATAAGATACTTTCATGGTAAAGAACATCTGAACAAATTAATGATCACCAAACCAGCACTACAAAAAGTTCCTCAGGATAGTCTAGAAAGAGACAATGAAGACAAGATTGCAAGAATCTCAATAGAACAAATCCACCAGGCAAGGCAATCAATTAAACAAAAGGGAAAGAAAGAGAACCAACAACAGGTAAATAACATGGCAAGAATAAGTCAATATATATCAGTTATAACCATCAATGTAAATGGTTTCAATTCACCAATCAAAAGAAACAGACTGGTAGAATGGGTCAAGAAACAAGATCCAACAATACACTGCATATAAGAAACATATTTAATGCAAAACTAATTTATAGATTGTAAGTCAAAGGATGGAAAACAATATCCATTCAACAGGAACCCAGAAAAAAACAGGGGTAGCTATTCTATTTGCAGACAAAGTGGATTTGAAGACAAGACTGATCAGAAGAGACAAAGAAAGTCTCTACACACTTGTTAAGGGAACAATACAACAGGAAGAGATAAAAACCATTAATATATATGCACCAAATGCTGGCACACATAACCATATAAAACAAACACTTATGAACTAGAAAAATCAAATAAGCACTAATACAATTTAATGGGGGACTTCAATATCCTACTGTCACAAATAGATCAACTAGACAAATAATCAACAAATAAGTATTAGAACTGAACCAAACTTTTGAACAAATAGACTTAGTAGATATGTACAGAGTGTTCCACCCAACAACAAAAGAATACACATTCTTCTCAGCAGCACATGGGACCTTCTCCAAAATAGACCACATCCTAGCTCATAGAACATGCTGAAGGAAATATAAAGGAACTAAAATTATCCCATGCCTATTATCAGATCATAGTGCAATAAAATTGGAAATAAATGGTAAAAGAAACCATAAGAACTACACAAACACATGGAAATTAAATAATGCCCTCTTGAACAACCAATGGATCACAGATAAAATTAAAGCAGAAATTATGCAGTTTCTAAAATTAAATGATAACACCAATACAAAATACCAGAATTTATGGGACACAATGAAAGCAGTACTGAGGGAAATTTATAGTGGTGAATTCCCATGCAAAAAAAAAAAAAGAGCAAGCTCAAAGAAATAACCTAATATTGAACCTCGAGCTCCTAGAAAAAGAAGAGCAAGTCAAGCCCAAAGCTCATATGAGGGAGGAAATTATAACCATCAGAGCAGAAATTATTGCAATTGAGACTAAGAAAATACAAAGAATCAATAAATCAAAGAGTTGGTTCTTTGAAAGATTAAATAAAATTGACAAATCCTTAGCCAACCTTATCTAAAAAGTAAAGAAAAGACTCAAATCCACACAACTAGGAATGCAAAGGGTGAAATCACGACAGATCCTGTAGAAATCCAGAAGTTCATCAACACCTCCTTTGAGAACCTGTATTCTAATAAGATGGAAAACACAGAAGAAGTAGACAGATTCCTAAATACATATAAATTATTCCTAGATACATTAAATTATCAAATTATCATAATTTATCATATAAATTATGTATCATAGATACATTTGAATCAAGAAGATGTAAAAATTCTAAATAACCCAATATCAGTCAATTAAATTGAAGATTTAATTTAAAAACTACCAATGAAGAGAAGCCCAGATCCAGATGGATTCAATGGTGAATTCTACAAGAATTTTAGAGAATATCTAATGCTACTACTCCTCAAATTCTTTGATGATATTGAAAGGGAAGCAATATTCCCCAAATCATTCCTGGAAGCAAGCATTATCCTAATGCCAAAACCAGAGAAGGATCCAACCAAAAAAGAGAACTATAGGCCTTTCTCCTTAATGAAAGTAGATTTAGAAATCCTCAATAAAATACTGGCAAATAAAATGGAGCAAATTATCAAGAAGATTATATGCCATGACCAATTAGGATTCATCCCAGGGATGCAAAAATATTCAACATATGTTATTTGATAAATGCAATACACCATATCAACAGAGCCAAGGACAAAAACCACATGATCATCTGAATAGATGCAGAAAAAGCATTTGACAAAGTCCAACACCCGTTCTTGATAAAAACCCTACAGAAAATTGGAATAGAAGATCTTTATCTCAATCTGATAAAAGCCATCTATGGCAAATCATCAGCCAACATCATACTGAATCATCGAAAACTGACAGCTTTCGCACCAAAATGAGGAAAAAGACAAGGATGCCCACTATTACCACTCCTGTTCAATATAGTTCTGAAAACATTAGCCAGAGCAATTTGGTAAGAGAAAGAAATAAAAGGAATAAGAATAGGAAAGGAAAAAGTTAAATTATCATTATTTGCTGATGACATGATACTCTACATAGAAGACCCCAAAAACTCCACTAAAAGACTCCTAAAATTAACAACTAAATTTGGCAGCATAGTAGGATACAAAGTCAACACTCAAAAATCAATAACAAACTCACTTAGAGAGAAATTAGGGAAACAGCATCTTTCAAAATAGCATCCAAAAAATGAAGTACCTAAGAATCAATCTAATGAAGGAAGTAAAAGACCTTTACATTGAAAGCTATAATACTCTGAAAGAGGAGATTGAAGAAAATATCAGAAAATGGAAAGATATCTCCTGTTCTTGGATAGGCAGAATGAATATAGCAAAAATGGCCATATTTCCAAAACTGTTATACTGATCTAATGCAATCCTAATCAAAATACCAACTACATACCTCACAGAACAAGAGAAAACAACCCTAAAATTCCTATGGAACCAGAAGAGGCCTAGAATAGCAAAAGCAGTTCTGGGCAACAAGAGCAAAGCCAGAGGCATCACAATCCCTTGTTTGAAGTTGCACTACAAAGCTACCATTATAAAAACAACATGGTACTGGCAAAAAACAAAACAAAACAAAACAAAAAGCAGACCCAAAGATCAATGAAACAGAAGAGAAGATGCAGAAACAACTCCAAACACACTCAGCTACCTTATCTTTTTTTTTTTTATATGCGGGTACCGGGAGTCAAACTCAGTATCTCACGCTTGCCAGGCAGGCGCTTATGCCACTGAGCCATATCACCAGCCCCATCTACCTTATCTTTGACAAAGGGGCCAAACAGCTTCACTAGGAGAAAGATAGCCTCTTCAGTAAGTGGTACTGGGAAAACTGGCTTTCCACATGGCAAAAATTGAACTTAGATCCATATCTCTCACCATGCACTAAACTAAAATCAAAATTGAGCAAAGATATAAATATAACAGAAATACTTAACCTGCCGGAAGATAGAATAGGTAAAAACTCTAGAAGATATAGGAGTAGGCAAAGACTGTGAACAAAACCCCAATTGCATAGGAAATATTGCAAAGAATCAACAACTGGGATCACATCAAATTAAAAAGCTTTTGCACAGCAAAAAACAAAACAAAACAACAACAACAACAAAAAACACCCAGAAGTGTGAAGAGACAACTCACGGAATGAGAAAAAAATTTTTACCAGCTACTCCTCAGACAAAGGACTAACAACTAGAACATACAAAGAACTCAAAAAATCAGTCCCCCCAATTTTAAAGACCCAATCTAAAAATGGGCATCTGAAATGAATAGACACTTCTCAGATGAAGAAGTACAAACAGCAAACAAATATATGAAAAAATGTTCAATACCACTGGTCATTCAAGAAATGCAAATTAAAACATTGAGGCTCCATCTTACTCCAGAAAGAATGGCTGTCATCAAGAAATCAACCAATAACAAATGTTGGAGAGGCTGTTGGGAAAAAGGAACCCTCCTCCACCATTAGTGAGAGTGTAAACTGGTACAACCACTGTGGAGGTCAGTATGGAGATTCCTCCAAAAACTAAAACTAGAGGTTCCATTTGACTCAACTATTCCCCTTCTATGTATCTTTCTGACAGAGTTAAAAGCATCACAGCACAGTGATATATGCATACCCATGTTTATAGCAGCATAATTTATAATAGCTAAATCTTGGAAACAGCCCATATGCCCATCAGAATATGAATGGATAAAGAAAATGTGGTTTTTATAAACAATGGAGTACTACTCTGCCATAAAGAAGGATAAACGAATCATTTATAGGAAATGAATGCACCTCAAAAGCATAATCTTAAGTGAAATAAATTAGACATACAAGTTTAAATATCATATTGTTTCTCTTGTGTGAGGTATCCAAAGGGTAAATAAGGAGCATAATAGAAGATAGATATTGGGAAGGAGGAAGAACACACTCAAATGGGAAGGGGAACAAGGGAGCAGGATGGGGAGGGAAAGAAGGAAAAAGGAAAAAAAGAGAATGGAAGGAAAAAATGGAAACAAAGTTTTTGTAAATGGAAGAGGAAGAAGGGTTGAAGGGAAGGGAGGGATGGGGACAAAAAAGAAAAATTAAGGTACATTATGTACAGGTACAAATTCCACATGATGAATGCTATCATTATGTATATCTAAAACATTCCAATAAAATTACTTTTAACAAAGAGATATTATGTACAGGTACAAATTCCCTATAATGAATGTGATCAATATGTATGACAAATATGTACTAATAAAAAATAAAGTTAAAAAAAGATGAAGAAAATGAAATCAACCAATAACAAATGCTGGAGAGGCTGTGGAGGAAAAGGAACCCTTCTACATTGCTGCTGGGAGTGTAAATTGGTACAACCACTGTGGAAATCAGTATGGAGATTCCTCAAAAAACTGAAACTAGAAGTTCTATAAAACCTAGCTGTTTGTCTTCTAGGTATTTTCCTGAAAGAGTTAAAAGCATCACACCATGGTAATATATACATGCCCATGTTTATAACAGCACAATTTATAGTAGCTAAATCTTGGAAACAGCCCATATCCTCATCAATGGACAAATAGATAAAAAAAATGTGGTTTTTATATACAATGGAGTACTACTCTGTCATAAAGAAGGATAAACTTGAGACATTTTTAGATAAATGGGTGCACTTCAAGACTATAATTTTAAGCTGAATAAATGACACACAAGTTTAAATATCACATTGTTTCTCTTGTGTGAGAAACCCAAAGGGTAAATAAAGAGAAAAATGGAGGATAGATCTTGGGAAATAAGAAGAACATGCTCAAATGGGAAGGGGAAGAACAGAGGTGGAGGGGGAAGGGAAGAAAGGGAAAGGATTTAAAAAGAAAAAGAATGGAAGGAAGAAATGGAACTAAAGTTTTTGTGAATGGGGAGGGGAAGAAGGGTTGAGGGGAGGGGAATGGGGAGAAAGGAAGAATTAAGATATATTACATACAATTACAAACTCTCTATGGCAAATGTGATCATTATGTATGGCAAACATGTACAGTACTAATAAAAAAAACACTAAAAACAGAACTACAATTGACCCAGCCATACTATTCTTTAGTATATATAGCATATACCCAAAGAAATTAAAGTCAGCATCCTACAGCCAAAAGAAAGAAAAGAAAAGAAAAGAAACAGAAAAGAAAGAAAAGAAAAGAAAAAAGACAAGTTTTGCTCAGTTGTCCAGGCTGGCCTCCAACTTGTGATCCTCCTGCCTCAGCCTCCCAAATTGCTGGGATTACAGGCATGCACCACCATGCAGACCTATAAGGTATTTTCTAATATTACTTTGTTTCCAGGGATAAACCTGGCCTCTTCAGAGAAGGTGGAGTATGACTTCAAGCTTGGTGCACACCCAAACGGAAGTGCCACACTAGAGAAGCCCAGCCCAAGAAGGCCTCTTGCTCCTACTACTTCAAGCTAGCTTAGCTCTGCTATAATTCACCTCACAGTTCTGCTAGATTTGTGTTTGTTGCTGGACACAGCTGCAGCCAGGAAAAGACCTCTCCCAACATTCCCCAACTGGAAGTCCTAGCTTCTACTCTTCTCAGGTCCAAAAGGAATGAAGGGATGCAGGCCAGCCTCACACTCTTTGAAATTCTTCTGTAACTTTGCATTACTCTACAGCTCCTATTCTTCTCAATATTCCATCTGACTTTTTTTTTCCTTCTTCCCTGAAATGTGGCCTTTCCCCAAGGAGCTTCTCTTCCCCTCCCCTCTTCTTCCTCTCTCCCCCTTCTCCAGCACCTCTCCCTAGCCCCTCAAAACATCCACTCTCATGACTTAAACATTATCAATAATTCCCAAGACCAAGTGACTCCAGCATACAGATCTCTCTCTAATCAAAATTTCTTTCTCCTTCTCATACTCTTACCATATTTGATTTCTACAGAAATTATGTCACATACCACAGACTGCATAAAATTACACTCATTTGTGTTTTTGTCCATCTCTTCCCAATTCTGTCACCCTCACACTGGAACAAGAGCTCTTCTAGGAAATGCAGCTTGTCGTACCTCTGTCTTTCATGTAGCCTTCCAGGTGAAGTTATGGTTAACGTGTGTTGTAGGGTTCTTTTTTTCTTTCAAATTATATGTGCTGTTGTCCAAATAATGCCTTCTCATTCAGAGCCAAGAGAGTAGGTACTAGGTGGGTGTGGTGGCCCATGCCTGTAATCTCAGCATTCGGGAAGCTGAGGCAAGAAGTTCGCTGTGAGACCAGCCTGGGCTTCATAGTGAGTTCAAGGCCAGCTTGAAGTACATAGCAAGACCCCATCTCAAAAAACCAAAACAAAACTAAACAACAACAACAAAAATAGGTACTGGAGCTGAGGATATTGCTCCATGGTAGATTGCTTGCTTAGGAAATGTACGACCCTCAGTTTCACCCCCAGCACTGCAAAAATAAATAAAAGAGGCACCCTGCACATAGTATTTGATAAATGTTTGTTGAAAGAATGAATGACTGTTATAGTTTGTTGAGCTGAATTGTTTCCACTTGTATGATTTAAGCCCTATATATGTTGTTTGGTATAACATACATCCACTTGGGTGTTTGATATCCATTCTGTTTACAATTGGAATTTAGTAGGTATTAAGTTTATCTTCTTTCCCTGGACAGGGATAAATAAGGTGTGTGGATACCATTATGGCTTATACCCTTCAATTCCATTGCTCCTCCAGTTTTTTCTAGTCCTCTCTTTCCTGGTCCTTCACAGCTAATATTCATAAGTATCTTGATAATGGTTTCCCTGGAATGTTTTTTATTTCCTTGGGGACTAAAGAAAGAAAGGGGGAGAAAGAAGTGTTTTCTAGTCTCTTTAAGTTAGGAGAGAAGGAAGGAGAAGAGAAGAAGGGAGGAAGGGAGAGAGGGAAATAAGTGATGTAGTACAGACTTTGGAGTCAGACAGTCCCAGGGTTTTACTCTGGCTCCATCACCTACCAGCTGTATGACTGTGAACAAATCTTCCTGAATCTCCATTTCCTCATATGAGGAATGGGGACAGTCACCTAGGTTTTTGTGTAGGGAAAAAATAAGGTAATGTACATAAGAACCCAGCTTGCTGTCTGGCGGTTATTATCCTCACTGTTGTTAGTAGAAATTAAAATATAAGTGCATTTGGAGGGTGTGAGAGGTTCACCTCAATTGCCTGGGTTTTCTATATGAAGTGAAAAAATGAAGTCGCCTGTTAAGGATAAGTAGAACAAGATAGTCACTCAACCTTCATTGAAAAAAGCAGTAACCCGAAACCCTGGATAGTCCAAACTTACTAATAAAACCATAGGGTAGTGGCTGGTTCCATGCAATTGTATCCAAGTTAGCTTTGTTCATGTGTCTTCTCTGTACTGTACCCTTTGAGTCTTTCTAAACATCTGATCTTCATCTCCAGCAAGTCTGTTAACAACCTCAGAGCAAAGGCTGGACCACTTTGTTCAGCACCTGGGGTAGTGCAACAAATTGTTTCTGTCATTTGATCCATCTATCTCCTTTGCAGCCTCTGCTAGTGAGCTAATGATGCCATTGTCCACATTCCACTTGAATCTGTTGGTTTGCTTTCAGTTGTAATAGTAACAATTCCAACCTAGCTGACTTTTTTAAAAAAGGAAATGTACTATCTCCTGTATAAGTCCTGGAGAGGGTGACTTTGGAGTTGGTTTATTCAGTAGTGCAACAATGTTATAAAAATTCCTGATATCTTCTATCTTTCATATCTGCAACCCTCAGCATGTTGTTCAGCAGCTCTCATGGCCACAAGGTGGCCACTGTAGCTCAAGAATTGCATTCAAACTTGGCGATATTCAATGGAAAGAGAGGAAGGGCTCTCTTCCTGTGTTTATAATTCAGGAAACCTCTTTCAGAATCTTCCCAGCATACTTCCCTTCACATCTCAACCATCATGCATTTAACTAAACCAGTTGCTGCTCAAGGGGGATGTAATGACCATGACTGACAGAGGAGCATAAGAGGTGGGTGGAGTACATTTTAAAAATGGGGATTCTGCCCACAAACAGGATGGGGGAGATGGCTATTGAGTTGGTAAACAATTCTACCTGCTACAACCCTTACCAAATAGCCCACACTTTCCTCACACAGATATCATCATTTCCTAACTGGAAGGCTTGATTAGGAGTACCACTGGGGTGTACAGAGAGAGGGTGAGTAAGAACCTGAAAATAACTCTCCCATCAATCTATGGTAGAAACCATAAACTCCACAATCAAAGAAGCATTCCTTTGCCTTCTTATCCTTGCATTCTTGTAAAATGCAAGAACTCCTGGTCAAAGGGGTACAAGGGAATTTGGGGGTAATGGAAATGTTCAATATTTTGATCTTGGTGGTGGTTACAAGTGTGTATACACAGGTGTATCAGTCTTCTATGGATGCTGTAACAAATTACCACAAACTTGTTGGCTTAAAACAATATACACTTTTATGGTTCTGGAGATCAGAAGTCTGAAAGTATCAATGGGCCAAAATCCAGGTGTCAGCAGACCTGTACCTAAACTGCAAGAGTCATTTTGTGACCATGAGAGACTATGGGAGAGAATCCATTCCCTTGCCTCTTCTGCTTCTAGAGCTGCATTTCTTGGCAATAGCCCCTTCCTCTACCTTCAAGCCCAGCAGCATAACATCTTGCTTCTGGCCTACAATTGCCTTCTGTCTCCATAGCTAAATCTCCCTCTGCCTCTCTCATAATGAGACTGGTGATTAGACATATTTAGGGATCACCTGGTTAATACAGAATAATCTCCCCATTTTAAGACCCTTAATTTAATCACATCTACATATCACCCTCTATCATGTAAGGTAACATTTGTAGATTGCAGGAATTAGGACCTGATATCTTTAGAGGCTATTATTTAGCTTGCCACAGTTGGTAAACATTCATTGAGATGCTCTTAAAATTTGTGCATTTTGCTGTTTGTAAATTATACCTCAGTCAAAATGAACACACTCTTCAGGAAACTATAAAGTAGATAGACTTTTGGAGATGGGAAAGGGGAGTGGGGAGGAAAGGAGAGGGTAATGGGGAGGAAAATAATCAAAATGTTATACGTATGTACCAATATACCAAAATGAATCCCATTCTGTATTACTAATACAGTAAGTCCTTGACTTACAAATGTTTGAGTTGCGAACTTTCACAGGGTACTGTATAAGACTCACTTTGTTGGCTCATGGGCAAATTCTACTTACGAACAATTCTCCCAGAATGGAACTCATTTGAAAGTCAGGGACTTACTGTATCCACTAATTAAAAAAGAAATGCACATACTCCTGGAAAAGACACAATGATTTAAGTTCCATCATAATAATGAGCTAAAGACTTAGCAGATCTACTTTCTTCCTACTGAGGGAAACCATGGGTCTGACTTGCAAGAGGGGTAAGTACCTGGATGGGAGGCAGGCACCATGACTGTGGGGCTGGTGAAGATCAGTCCAAAAGTAGATTCATTCTGACCTGTCACTTCCCCACTGTCACCAGCTTCAGCAAGTATTTGAATCTTTCCCAAATGCCCAGCATTAATTTCTATTCAACTCTGGTCCCTGAAGGATCTGGACTTCTAGCTCTACCTGGGAATCCCTGAGAAAGAGAAAGAGAGTTGCAGCAACTAAATGACAAGGCCACAGGGTGCATATTGGTCAGAAATGTACGGGCTGACCCAGTAAACTGTGCAAAGTGATTACGAGGCTGCTGTCTACGGCCCTCAGTGAGGAGCAGGAATTAGAGAAGGCCTTGCACTTCCCTCTGAGCCACAGCATAGTCATCCTTGGCGGGATGTACACCCCATGGCAGGGATGAAGGGCTGTGACCGTAGATAAGGACTACAGACAAGATAGTTCTAAGGGGAAGCAAAAGGGGCCAAGGTCCTGGATCCTGTAGAGCTTGGAGGTTCAGTCTCTAAGTTCTTCATGCTCACAAAGAGTGGGCCTGAGTCCCACAGGAAGGACAGTCAAGGAGTGTCCTTGTTGTTGTTGTTGTCCTTGTCCTTGCCATCATGGGGGTCCTGACAGCTGCAGGGACAGAAATATCTCTAATTCCATGAGCAGTCACATAAGGTAAGGAAAGCTGCTTAGAGCATGGACTTAGTTTTAGAGATAGGAGAGAGTCAAGATGTGGGGCAGGGGAAGGGGGAGTTACTCTAGGCGCAGGTGATACAGAAGTCAATTTCCTGTCCCCTCCGCTTGCAATGTCCTGTCAGGAGATCCTGCCCTAGGCCAGGAGTCCTGGTACCTTCTCCAGCAAAAAGGGAAGTTCAAGTCTCACATACATGCATACATACAGCCCATTATACTCAGCTCCTAGCTCCTTTCCCACACCTCCAGGAGATTGACTCCTGCCATGCACATAACCTGGGATATTTGGTGCTTCTGATTTTTATAAATTTCAAGAATCCAAAGTCCCAAGTGTGAGGAGGGGATTGGGGGCTAGAGAAGGGGTATTCTATCCTATACCCTTGGTTTTTATGTGGCCTGGAACAGCTGATCAATACATACAGAGACTGGAGCATGACACAAGTTTCTCCTTTCAGAAACAATGGCCTATACTTTGAACCCTTCTATTTCTATCCCTCGTTATGCTTCACCTTTAAGTCCTCCAAGTCTATGTTGATCCCAGCCCTCCAGTTCAAGGGCTCACAAGGCCAAAACTGGATAGTTTCCCCCTCTTAAGCTCTCCCGCCTTTAATATCATCAGAATCCCTTACTCCCACCCTATTCTATGTTGGAAGTCACCCGTCACTGGTGCCGGGGGTCCCAGATTGCGCTTCAGAACTTTTCTGGGTTTCGGGGAGGCATCTCCCCCCCTCCTGCGCTTTCCGGGTCGCTATATTCCCGTGTTCCAACGGTAACTTTTAGAGAGAGTTTCGCTGCCTGCTTCTTACTCATCCGCCATCTTGAGGTCCTCTCCCACCCTATTCTAGCACCAACAGCCTCTTAATCTTCTAGCCATTAATCTGCTTTCTAAACTCTTGGCACCTGAGCTGTTTATAACAGCATTTCATCCTCCCTCCTCCAAACTCTATTCTTCTCTAACTCCCACCCATCTAAACACTCTGAGGACTGTGAATATAAGAGGCTGGGGAGGCAAGCATAGCAACCAGAGCTGGAGGCTGATGTGAAATTCATCTCTCTTCCAGGTAATATTCCAAAGCCCCCTCCCTCTAGCCCATTTTTAGCCACATGCTCCTTGCCCTTCACATCCCCCTTAATATGTTGGGGGACACTGAAGGGCATCTTTCCTGACACAGCAACAGGCGTTCAGGCAGAGAGACCTGGAAGCTCTCCTAAGATCACCCTTCAGACCTGACCTAGTATGCCTCATAGGAAAGCACTAGAAAGACATCTTCCTCCTTCTAAGGTTCTGTAGCACCTGGGGAGATGTTAAGATAAAGGTGCATATCTGAAATAGTTAATGAGAGGGACGAATAAGTTCAGGAAATGCTTCCAACCTCCATAGAGGTTTCCACAATCAATGCCATGAAAATGAGGGCAGCAGCCCCTTCTCTCCTACCATTTCTCTCTTCTTTTTTTTTCATTTTTCTTTCTTCTTAGCTGAAGGTCAAGGTCATCATGAAGTGCAGTCAGGGTTACAGTCTATTGCAGGAACATAAGGAGGCAAAATTAATTCATTCGTTCATCTTCATTCATGTATCTAACAAACATACCTTGGCATCTACTGTATGCCAAGTGATTTCCAGCCTCATCTAGCCCAAGAAACACATATTCCTCACACTTTTCTGGATAAAAGCCTCTGTCCAGACTATTTCCAGACAAGTTCATTCTCTCTGCAGTCTCTCAAGAGTGCTCCAGTCATTCCACATAGTCCACATTTTTTTGGGAGAACAGATAATATGGTTCATCACAACTTGTACAAAACAAGAGGGTTTCCACTTGTCCAGGATAGGTAAAAGTATAGCTGAAGGAGTACCTTTGGCAAGAGGGAGAACGGGAAACTCTCGATGGTAGTGAGGTATCTGTCTAAGGAGGGGAAAGTCCATCACACTAGGTGAGTTTGGATGGTACATTGCAGTTAGGTAAGGAGAATAGGAAACAAATGACAGAGCTTTCTTCTTTCTGTCACTCATCTCCAAAAAAGGCTCATCATCAACTCCATGGCCAACATCTCCAAGTAAGTAAGAGCTCCCTCTAATGCTCTGAAACTATGAACTGCGTTCTACCCAAACTCTAGTATTTACCTTTGGGGCAGAGGGATTTCAAACCTCTTCCCAACTTGTGGCTTTAAAGTCTACCCTGATTGCCTCTACTTTTTCTCCACCTCATGCTCTTGTAGCCTCTTCTCCTATCCTGATATTGCCTTTTCTCCACACTTTCTTTTCTTTTCTCTCACTTCCTTTCTTTTCTCCTCCTCTCCCAATCTCTCCTCCTTCTTTCTGGTTTTCTCCCCAAAGGGTGTTTAAGAAGACCAGCTCCAGTGGGAAGGTAAGAGAACCTGGCCCAGCTGGGCAAATGACAAGGTGAAGGGGATAGGTGAGCACATCCTTTAAGGTTTCAGGGGTTTGGGTTGGAAGTTTCAGGGGATTCATTACAAAAATTATTGTGAAACTGACATGGGAGATTGTTCCACAACAGCTCTCCATCTACCTGGGGAAACGGGACTTCGTGGACTACGTGGACATGGTGGAACCCATTGGTCAGTGAGTGCAAGACCCCGGGGAGAAGGGAATGAGAGCCGGGGAGTAAAAGAATTCCCAGAGGAACCATGCAGAAAAAGGAGGCCAACTAAAGGGAAGAATGGAAAAAACTACTTCAGGGATCAACCTTTGTTTCATAGTGTGTGAATTTTTCTGACAAGAGTGCCATCTCTCCCTCTTTCCACAGATGGTGTGATCCTGGTTGACCCTGATTACTTAAAAGGTCGAAAGAGTAAGTGGAGAACCTTATTACTCTCTGTATATTTCAGGGGCTCCAAGCCGAAATGTCACATGCCAGACAGGCAACATGAAACAGTGGACTAGCACAGAAGTATAGAAGAAAACCAGAAAGTGGCAGGAACTGTGAATGTCTTGTCTGGTGGGGGCTGAAAACTGAGAATTCCAGCTCAGTGTGGCCAAATTTTTTGGTTGTTCAATAAGAACTGGAGGGCTGGGGATGTAGCTCGGCAATAGAGCGCTTGTGTAGCATGCACAAGGGCCTGGGTTTCATCCCCAGTACTGAAAAATAAAAAAGAACTGGAAATGAGGCTCAGAATAAAATCTTTGAATGCCCAAAGTCAGAAAAGATCATGGTGCTCCTTCTCCAGATAACGGTGAAAACAAATATATTTCTAAAGCATAAATAAAAATTTATTTTCCAAAATTATACAAAACTTACATGTGTACTGAAACTAATATGTTCATGACAGGGTCGTAATTCATATGTCTCACTGCCAGGTGGCTTGGACCACCAGTGTGGTACATGCATGACTATTTCATCAGGTGGCTTTTTATTAATCGTATTAGTAAAAAGACCAATAAAAGTGATTATATCTGTTTGTACAGCCAGTGGTACAAGCCACCCGATGGGACAGTCATGCATGTACTACTGGTGGTTCAAGCCATCAGGAACATGTTAAAATATATTCTTTCTAAAATTTCTGATTGCTTCCATTATTGTTGGTGGGGTCCTGCTTGGCTCTTGATCTAACTACGAGTTTAGACTGTCTATGGAATGATCTAGTACACCAGAGATGCATATTTTCATGCAAATTTCCTGATTTTCAAATGTTGGCAACTGATTAAAAGATTTTAAAAGGCCTGGATAGGTTAAAATACTTCTTTTCTCTGTAGGCTGAATGTGACCCTCAGGCTGCCATTTTGCAACCTCTGGTATATGTCTTTCCATCTTTCTTTTTGTGTAAGGAAACTGCCTAGGCTTTCCTTTAAAAAAAATGAACAAAGAAATGAAATAACCACAGGAAGCAACAGTAAGAAATATAACTCTGGCAGCAATACTATAGATCAAGATTACACTGAAATGTTTTTTCATTGCCTTTTTTTCTTGTAATTCTCACTATGGATTAGCCTCACTGGGAGCCAACTAAACTGAAAATGGGGTTTGATTTGAAAAATGTTCAGAACAAGTTGATGAATACCAGTTCAGATGTAACCTTTAGATATTGAGGAATAAAGTAGCCTTGTTTTCTCAGATGGAACAGAGTGGATAAGCAATCTAGCAGGTTTTAAATATCAGAGGACATTTAAGGTTTGTATAGTCATGAATTAACCAATTTCTTTAAGGTTCCCAAGTACTTTATATTTCTAAAACCTAAATCAGTTTTTCATATTTCTACAAAATCTTTGGAATAACCCAAGGAAACGAATCTTTAGTTTTAAATAATAAAAAGTTTAAAGAAAATTTTAGTTAACTAGGTGTAGTGGTGCACACCTGTGATCTGACCACTTTGGCAGACTCAGGCAGGAGGATGGAGGTTTGAGTCCAGCCTGGACAAAAGCTCAGTTCAAAAAGGCAATGAGAAAGATGCCATAAATACCTAAGGTGGCCTTGTGTTCAGTTATAGAAACAAAACAACTCAAGGCATACACACAACAGATATTAATAGCAGTTTTCTCTAGAATATGATGTATTATTGTGGAGCTTTGATTTCTCTTTTTGGTTCTATTTTCTGATATTCATAACATTAATATATATATATTAGTTGTATATTAAAACAAATATAAATGAGTAACACTAGAATAGATGTTGGTTTTTAAAAGAAAATAAAAACCAACTAGCTGGGCATGGTGGCACATGCCTGTAATCTCAGCACTCTGGGAAGCTGAGGCAGGAGGACTGCAAGTTTGAGCCCAGTCTGGCCATTTTACTGATTTAATGAGACTCTGTCTCAAAATTTAAAAAAATTTTAAAAAGTTGGTGATGTAGCTCAGTGTGCAGGCCCTGTTTCAACCCCCAGTACTACAAAAACAATTAATTAGTAAAAATCAAGCTATATCCTAGCACCAATAAAGTATGATTCTAAGCTGCTAAAGAGCCCGTGAGCACTTAGGTGGCAGCTGAGGACTTATTCTACAGCCCTCCCTACACAAGTAGACAAAGTGAGCCAAGAGCAATTCATCTGGCTAACACCCTCACCGCCGGGGCCACAAGATCCTCTTCTGCTTCACCCCTTCTGACCTTTTTCTGTCTCATTCCACATCTCTTTCATTTCCTTCCTCCCCCTTCCTTCTTCCAGCCACCAATTTTTGTTGGTACTGGGATGGAATCTAGGGCCTCCTGCACGCCAGCCACACGCTTTGTCATCGAGCTACACCCCCAGCCCCACAGCCACCTTTTGTCCATCTCCTTCTCATCTTTCCTGTCTTTTCCTTTCCTCTATCCTTTTGCTTTTCCTTTTCTTTCTCTCTCCCTTCTTCTACTTTAATTGGCCACATTTGAGAACCAAGGTGAATTTATTTGTTGTATCTTCTGAAAATTCTTTGTCTTCATTGCAGAAAAATTAGAAAACACAGGTAGTGCTCACTTCAGCAGCACTTATACTAAAACTGGAAAATACAGGTAAAGGATAAAGAGATTGTAATCCTATCATTCTCAACCATGAATAATCACTAATCATATTATATTTCTTATTTATCACATTTTCTGTTCAAATATGTCTATATTTTTATTTAAAATGTTATACTGTAGCCAGGAGTATAGCTCAGCGGCACAGCGCCTGCCTGACAAGCATGAGTTCGTGAGTTCAATTACCAGTACCAAAAAAAAATTTTTTTTTAAATCAAAAAAATAAAATGTTATACTGTAAATAATATTTTGTAACCTTTTAAACCTATGTTAATATATAAAAATCTACAGGATATGGTGCACATGCCTGTAGTCCCAGCATTTTGGGCAGCTGAGGCAGAAGGAACACAAGTTCAAACCCAGCCTGGGCAACTTAGTGATTTAGTGAGATACTGTCTCAAAATGAAAAAATTTTTTAAAAGGGTTGGGGATATAGGCAGTGTGAAAATCTGGGGTTCAATCCCCAGTACTACAAGAAAGAAAGAAGGAAAGAAAGAAAGACTTTTTTAGTTGTTTAGTACTGTACTTTATGGTAGTACCATAATGTGTTTACAGTTTCCCATCAGTTTACCATAATTGTATTTACAATTTTCAATTGTTGGACATTCATTTTGTTTTTGATTTTTTTTTTTTACCGTTATGAACAACCTCACAAGGCACATCCTTATGTGTTTGTGGGGGGTGCATTATCCCATAATTCCTTCAGTCTAAATGCTCAGAAGCTGAATTAGTACCCAAAAGGCATCATAAATTTTTAAGCTTTTCTATACTTATTTCCAAATGGCTGTCCAAAAAGTTTGTATCAATTAACTCTTCCTCCTGCAGTATAACAGGTGGCCTGTCATCCCAATCCTTATAAAAACGCTGGTATCATTACTTTCAATCTTTGTTATATTTTTAATATAGATTCATTTTCCTTATACTTAATTTTAAAAGCAGATAATCTGATATTCAGTAGATTGATCTCTTTAAAAATACTACAATAAGGGCCGGTGAGATGGCTCAGCTGCTTAAGCGCCTGCCCGGCAAGCGCGAGGGCCCGAGTTCGACTCCCGGAACCCACATACGAAAAAGGGGCCGGTGATATTGCTCAGCGGCATGGGCGCCTGCTGGCGCGCGAGGTCCTGAGGTCGACCCCCCGGTACCCACAAAAAAATATATATATATACTACAATAAGTTGCTTTCTACTCAGGCATAGCTATTGGTAATTTTCTTTTCTCTGGGTCAGGGACCCTGACAAAATAAAGATACTCACCTCTGTTCTACATCTTTCTTTGCTTCACTTTCTGTCACTGTGGCCTTAGACAGGTATTCCTCTAACCCATACCACATTCCATTAATACATTTCAGAGGCTTTCTATCTGACCCTAATCTTAGGTATCAGCTGCAAAGTACAAGTTCATAATTGTTCAATTTCTGCCTAGATTCCTGTCATTGTCACCATCATCATCATATCATCATCATCGTCATCATCACCATTATCATCATCCATATCTACAAGCACTGTACTGTTACCAAAGGAATTTCTTGTAACTGTACATCAACTGCTCACAAGCATTCTGATTGAAATGAAGTTGGGCACCCGTGAGTCTAAGCTTTGGGGTCAGGCAGGCGTGTGTTGTAATCCTTAACTGCTTCTGAGTTCATTTAACATACCTGCAAAGTGCTGATAATAATAGATGATTGTTGTGAAATCTAAATAACATATATAAAGCTTCTAGTACAGTTGCTATTGACAAGCAAAATACCTGGGCCCAGAGAACTCAAAGGATTTGTAAAAGTCTTATCCAAGCCCAAGTATTCTGACCCTAAATCTTTTAATTAATTAATTAATTTAGTTAGTTAGTTTGCTGTAATGGGAATTTAACATAGAGCTTTTGCACTGAGCTACATCTCCATCTTTCTGCGGGGGCGTGAGACAAGTTCTCACTATGTAGCACAGGCTGGCCTTGAATTCACAGCAATCCTCCTGTCTCAGGCTCCCAAGTGTTGGGATTGCAGGCAGGAGCCACCACGGCTGGCTCCCTTAGCCCTTTTTATATTTTATTTTGAGGCAGGGTCTCACTAAGTTGCTAAGTTGCTAAGTTGCTCAGGCTGGGCTAGAACTTGTGATTCTCCTGCCTCAGCCTCCTGGAGTGCTGGGATTATGGGTATGTACAACCATGCTTGGTTTCTAACGCTAAATCTGATTGATTCTTTTTTAAATTATGAAAAAAGGCATAGAGAACTATACAATGAATACCTGTACCCATCCCTTTGCTTTCAAAAGGATTACAGAATCAAACTGAAGCCAACCTCCTGTGTGTCCTTCCCTAAACCTATCTCCCTTTCTCCTTCCTTCATCCTTCTTTCCCCACTCCAGGTAGCCACTAACCCCAGTTTGGTGTACATTATTCCCGTGATGTTTCTATATTTCTATTCCATACATATATATATCTGTGATCAACTTTAATATTGCTCTGCATGCATGGCTTTAAACTGTATAAATAGTAACATATGGTGCACATAATTCTGGTGCTAGCTTTTTTTCTTACTCACTAGTAAAAAACTTTAACCATGTCAGTACACATCTTAGTCCATTTGTGCTATAACAAAATAATTAAGCCAGTGTAATTTCTAAAGAACAGAAATTTATTTCTCACAGTTCTGGAGGCTGGGAAGTACAAGATCAAGGCAACCAGCAGATTCAATTGTCTGGTGACAGCTTCTCTATGCTTCCAAGATGGTGCCTTATTGTTGCCACTTCCGGAGGGGAGGAGCATTGTGTCTGTTCTCACATGGCAGAAGGTGGAAGGGCAAGAGGGCCAAATGTTGCATGAAGCTTCTTTCATAAGGGCCTTAACCCCATTCATGAGGGAAACAACCCTCATGACCTATCACCCCTTAAACTAAGGCTATCTTGATACCACCACAATAGCTATCTTAATAGCTATTTCAACACCTAAATTTTGGAGGGGACACATTTAAACAGTAGCATTACATGAAGCTCTAGTTTATTTATTTTAACCTCTGTTTTATATTCAATTATATTAATAGTCTATAAATTTATTACCCATTCTGTTGATAAATATTTAGATTATTTCCCATTTTATGTTCTGGCAAACATCGAAGCTATGGACATTTTAATATGCATTTCCTTGTAAATGTGAGCAAGAGCTACTCTAATGTAGTAGAATTCTTAAAGTATGAGCAGATTTAATTTTACTGGATAGTGCCAATTTTCCAAAGTGGTTGAGTTATTGTGTACTCTCACCAATAATGCATAAGAACTACAAATGCTCCACATATTCATGCATACTCAGCATCGTCAGACTCCATAATTTTTGACAATTTGATGGGTGTGAAATGTTATCTCAGTGTGGTTTTAATTTCCATTTATCTGATTACTAATGAGACTGACTACATATTTTCATATGTTACTGGCTATTCCATTTTGCCCTTTTGCAAAGAGCTTATTCACATTCTTTGAATATTTTATATTAGTAGTAGTAATTAGTGTTAGTATTTAATTATATAATAATTTATTTAAATATATTATTAGAATTATTAGTATATTATTACTATTGATTTATGGAAGTACTTATTTGTTTCAGATGCTAAACTTTTGTCTGATATATGTGTTGCAAATATTTTCTCCCTGGCTTTCCTTTTGTCTTTCTTTGTAAAACTTTTAACATAAAGGAGCTTTAAACTTTTACTGTAAGTCAAATGTATTATTCTTTTTCTTAATGATTATACTGTCTGGATTGTATTACATTGCCTCTCTTTGTCTTCCTATGACCCAGTTCCACCATCTCTAAATAGTGCCACAGTTAAGATCTCCCTTCCCATTCAGACCTGACGGGTCACTCTCTTCCTCCTTTGCCTGCAGTGTTCGTCACGCTGACATGTGCTTTTCGCTATGGCCGTGATGACTTGGATGTTATTGGTCTGACATTCCACAAAGATCTGTATGTACAGACTCAGCAAGTGGTTCCAGCTGAGCCCAACAGCCTTCAGGTGCCCCTCACAATCTTACAGGAGCGACTGCTGCACAAGCTGGGGGACAATGCTTACCCCTTTACCCTGCAGGTACTGATCCCAAGTCCTGGGCAAGGTTTCCAGGGAAGATTGAGAGAGAAAGCTAAAGAAGAACAGAAGAGAGGAGTCCCTATTTCTTCTGTTCACTGACCTCATTTTGGTCCCCTAGATGGTTGCCAACCTGCCTTGTTCAGTGACACTGCAGCCAGGTCCCAAAGATGCAGGAAAGGTGAGGTCTGGGTTCTGAGAAAGAGGGTGTGCTAGTCCACTTTCTACCACTGTAACAAAATACTTGAGACAATCAATTTAAAAAAAAAGGAAGATTTATTTTGGCTCACAGATTCACAGGTTTCAGTACATGGTCATTTGGCCTAGCTGCTTTGGTCATTGTGGGAACATGTGGTAAAGAAGGCCTGTTTACCTCATGGTGGCCAGGAAGCAAAAAAAGAGACAGGAAGGGGCTGGAGTCCCAATCAATATTCCTTTCGAGAGTACAAACTTCTTCCAACCAGGACCAATCTCTTAAATGTTCCACCATCTCCAAATAGTGCCACAGGCTGGCAACCAACCCTTTGACACATGGACCTTTGGGGGTCATTTCAGATCCAATCTATGGCAGAATGGCAGACAGGTAGTGCCAGGGAAGAAGAACAGAGGTACAGATGGACAAGACTGGAGAAATGGACAGCTAAGGGATGAGGCTAGGCATTTTCTTATAGGCCCACAGAGAAGGGAGGAACAGCATTGGAAATGAGCTCTCTTTGCTCCATCCCCTTTACAGGCTTGTGGGGTTGACTATGAAGTGAAGAGTTTCTGTGCTGAAAACCTGGAGGAGAAAATCTCTAAGAAGTATTCTTGGTCTTCTCCCAAAGCCCTGTCCCTAGCCCCTACCAGGAACCAGATCCTGTTCTTATGACAAAAACAGCCCTACTTCTAACCTCTATAGCACCATACCCAGTAATTTGGATTCCCAGTTCTGAGTCCTCTCTTACTTCTCTTCACTCCAGGGCAGGGGTCAGCAAACTTCTATGCAAAGGGCCAAAAGAGAAACATTTAGGTTTTGAGAGTTCCACAGTCTCGTTTGCAACTGCTAAACTCTTCTATTGTAGAACAAAGCTGCCACTGGTCCTACATAAATAAATAAATGTGGCTATGTTCCAATAAAATCTTATTTATAGGCCCTAAAATTTGAATATTATATAATATCCCTGTGTTGTGGAATATTGTTCTTTGATTTATTTCAACCATTTACAAATGTAACAACCATTCCTACTTCACAGGCCATATAAAAATAGGCATCAGGCTGAATTTGGTCAGTGGACCATATTTGCTAACCCTATATACCTACCCTGAGAATCTACAGGAGTTCTGTGAGGGAGGCCTTCTCCTGTTCCCATACCCAAGCAAGGACTGGGCTAAGGGAGTAGCATGGGGAGGTCCATGGTTCTAAAAGGGGATATTCTGGTTAACTTCCTGGTCCCTACTCAGAGACTCTGTGCGGCTGGTTGTCCGGAAAGTACAGTTTGCAGCCTTGGAGCCAGGCCCTGGCCCCTGTGCCCAGACCATCCACCGCTTCCTTCTGTCAGCTCAGCCCCTACAACTCCAGGCCTGGATGGAGAGGGAGGTTAGTGACCATACTTCTTGAGCCCATCTGGTACCTTTTCTTCACCAATTTCCTCCTTGAGTAGGCAAAGATGGGAGCCAGGGCAGCAATAGTGTTAAGGAAACAAGAATTCTAGGTCTTGATCTGAACATTCTTCTTCCAACCTTGTGATGGGCTTCTCCTTCTGGTAGGTTCACTACCATGGAGAACCCATCTCTGTCAGTGTTTCTATCAACAACTGCACCAACAAGGTCATCAAAAAAATCAAGATTTCAGGTGAGCTTCTTTTCTTATAGCCCAGTACCTGGCCCCCAAATCACAGATAGGTTTCTTTTTAATACTCTGCTCCACTTACCTGTCTATATTAATCTTGGTTTTCCCTCCAACACAAGCTTATTAAAATATATATCGTTGTCAATGAACACATATTACTGAATCATGTATGGGGTGCCCATGTATAAGGTAGCATCTGCAGACAGTGAGCGGGGGTCTTAAGGATGACTCACTGATTATAGTCGTTTGCTTTTCCTGGCTTGTTCAGTTGACCAGATCACAGATGTTGTCCTGTACTCACTAGACAAGTACACCAAGACAGTGTTCATTCAGGAGTTCACGTGAGCTGGTGCTGGGCATGGGGTCAAAGCCAAGGGCTGGGATGGTGGGAAGAGGCCTAAGAGGAGAGAAGGGGGTTGGGGAAGGGAAGGAGGCAGGAATGAGGAAGGTCAAGGTGAGCACTAAAATGTAGAAAGGGAGGGATTCTCAGGAGAACTAGATGGGGGGAGGAGGGTAACTAACTTGCCCACAGGAGGGCCATCAACATTCTAAGAGAGGGTAGAGGCATAAGATTTCCCACCAGAGCTAACCCTCCTACTCTTCATAGTCAGACATCTCACTTCTCTTAGATAATCTAGTAGCATTTTGGGATTGTGTAAAATACTTCTGAAAGTGAAAGTATACTTTGTTGGCAAGCCTAGCTTAACTTCTCCTGTTCTCCTTTCAAAGGGAGACTGTAGCTGCTAACTCCAGCTTCTCCCAGAGCTTTGCAGTCACCCCACTCCTGGCCAACTGCCAGAAACAAGGCCTGGCACTGGATGGCAAACTCAGGCACGAAGATACCAATCTGGCTTCTAGCACAATGTAAGGTCAAGTGTAACTTCTAGCCTCCATTTCCGGCCCCTAACTCATTCCATATACTATACATAGCTTCATCTTCAGTGAAGCCTACTTACTGTTTAAATGTCTCTAGGCCAATGTTCGGACCCCTCCCAGGCCTGAGAGCCAACAGCAGCTAAATAATGCCCATGGGACCAATGGCAGGCTTTGGCCATAGGCAGTGAGAAAGGAAAATGTGGAGAGGAGAAAATCTTCATGTTGTATAATATTTCACGGTTCACAGAGGCCTTACATATGTACTACATTATCTTCATAAGAATCCCATTAAAGTAGGCTGGACAGGTGTTCTTATTCCATTTTATACTTAGGGACCTTGGGGCTCAGAGAAGGAACTTGTCCAAGGTTGTATAAATAACAGAGGTAGACAGGATTCTATTACATGTCATCTGGCTCTAAACACTCCGATCTCTACAGCAGCTATTCTCCAGAGAAGATAGAGATAGAGTGAAAGACTAGGGGATGAGAATATAGGAAAAGGAGGATAAAAGGGACGACGGCATATGAAGGAACTGACAGAATTCTTTAATGTATTTAATTTGGCCTTATGCCTTCAGAGGCCCTAGTGTTAAATGTGTCCCCCACCAAAAGCCATCTGAAAAGCATAAATTCCATGACTTCACCCTATGCCTTATCAACCAAGTAGCTATAGACTGTTATTGCTAGAAATACCTTTAGAATCATCCACATAGCATTATTTTACAGAAAGAGTATCAGCAGCCCAGAGCAATAAATAGGCTTTCCCACAATCACACAGTTTTCACTGTCTTATTTTTCCATCACCAGGTTTTTATTGATTGGCTGTTGAACGGCCATTCCCATGCTAAGCAATGTGGGGGCTACAAAAATGTTTAAGATAGTCTCTGCCTTTAGTTAATGTATGGGCTAGATGAAGAACAAATAATAAAAGTACAATCTAACAGTTAAATGTTAGTACATGTAGTTCAGATTCTGAGTCCAACAGAAGTTAAAAGAAGCCAACATAATTGGCAAAACCTTCCTAGAGGATGTAGAAAGAGCTAGATCTTCAGAATGTGTAAGATCTGGATACCAACAGAGGAAGAAATGAACGTTCCAGACTGGGGACATAGCAAGGGCCTGGGCTAGAAGGTGGGAAACCACAGGACATTTTCAGACCATAGAAAGAGGACAGGTCTGCCTAGGTTGTACACTAGGAGATAGGAGAGTTAGGGCAGAGAAGGTTAGAAAAAGTAGATGAGGACAGATTGTTTGGGTCTTGAAAGTCAAGCAGAATAGTTATATTCAATAAGGTAGGGTCTTCAACAGAGAATAATATGATAAAACTGAATTTTAGGAAGAGAAATGTGGTCCCAATAGGTAGGAGAGATTACAACCTGGGAGATCCTCTGAGAGAAAAAAATAAAGGAATAGAATGTAGTGATGGGAAAGCACAGGAAGGAAGTAGAGGACTGAATGAATTACTTCCCCTGCCCGGAACATACAAAAATGGGTACTACAATTTCTAGTCTTCGACCTGGAATGAACAAGGAGCTGCTGGGGATCCTGGTTTCCTACAAAGTCAGAGTCAACCTGATGGTGTCTGGAGGGTAAGTGAAGGTTCAGGGTCTATCTGGGCAGGTTGGGTACCAAGAGTTTGGTATTCTGTTTTTTTTTTTTTTTCTCACTCAGACTGCCCCAATCAAGCTGTTCTGCTTTTCCCAGACTAAGTTCACAAACATGTGAGCTCCATAAGTCACTTTCCGTCCAGAAACCCATTCTGTAACTGAGTTGGCCTTATGATCTCTCATCTCCCAGTAAAACTAGGTTGCCCCTTCCCCATTTTCAGCTGCTAATTTTGGGTGTTATTCTACCCACAGCATCCTAGGAGATCTGATAGCCAGGTGAGAGGCTATGGGGTGAGAGGATGGGCAGAAAGGGAAGGACGTGGGGACAAGGAGACCAAAAGAGTGACTAGTCAAGCTTCGTGTGGTGGCACACACCTGTAATCTCATCTATCAGGGTGGCTGAGGCAGGAGGATCACAAACGTGAGATCTGCCAGGGAAACTTATCAAGACCCTGCCTTAAAGGGGGTGGGGGGCTCGGGATGTAACTCAGTGGTGGAGTGCTTGCCCAGCATGTGTGAGGTACTGAATTCAATCTCCAGTACCACAAAAGGTGGGGGGTGGGGCTTTGGATACAGCTCAATGGTAGAACAATTGCCCAGAGTGCACGAAGTCCTGAGTTTGATCTCCAGTATCACAAAAATAAATTAATTAAAAAACAGTGACTAGGAAGAGTCTGAGGGCATCCTACAACTGGAAAACTAAGGGAGGACGGTTCGGTGACTGAGCTTGTAGTGATGTCAGTAAAATCCACCTTGGGAATCCTTTCAGTGATGTTGGTGTTGAGCTGCCCCTGATCCTGATCCATCCAAAGCCATGTCATGGTGAGTGACCAGGCGGGACTCACAGGAACGGTTGTCTTGAGGTTTGGTAGCCCAGAGGTTCTGATCTTATGATTTGAAGACTAGCAGTTTGGGTAGAGATGGAATGTCACTAAGCAGGTTGGGTGTATGGGTTTTTAGGCAAAGTTTGTGCAGGAGGGGAAGGACTCAAAAGGAAGGGGAAAGAATAAAAACATTTCTTCAGAGAATTGAAGAGTCCCTTATCAATTTAAACTCCATTTTCCCCTCCCTCCCCATGTCTGCTACAGAGGCCGCTAGGTAAGGGAATAAGAGGCTTGGGAGCCCTCATCGCTACTCTCCATTTTATGGCGATAGAAATGCAAAGGCTTCCCCAGGGTGTTGCTTTCAATACGTGTTCAGCGGAAACATATAGTTTAGCTTCCTGTCACAACCGAGTGCTTTTCATGCGCCCTCCTTTTCTTTTCTACACCTCCTGCCCTCCACCGCTGCTCTTGTTGGAATCGTCCTTCCCCCATACTTTCTATTTCCCCTTTCCCTTTTGCCTGCCCCCTTGTCCTTACTTCCTTTTTTCATTCTCCCATTCCTTCCTTCCGTCCCACCCTCTGTTCTTACTTCTCTTGTAGCACTCCTAGGGGACTTTTGTGTTGGGAGAGTTGGGAGGGAACAAAAGGACAGAAGCCAGTGTGGCCGATGGGGTGGGGTGGGGGCGCTACCGAGAGAGGGGGCCTTGGGACTGAGCTGAGAAGCAGAGAGGGGATCTCTTCTCTGGGGTCAGAAAAACGTAATAAACGGGGCTCCTAACCCTCCATTCTCCTCTGCTGGAAGCTCTGATGACATAGTCATCGAGGAGTTTACACAGCAGGAACAAGGCGGGGCACACAGCGAGAAGGCTTTGGCGGTGGAGGGAGATGAGGAAAGCTGAGCGCCTAGATCCGCCGCCGCTCTGCGTGGGCGCCCCCACTGTAACGCTCTAATAAATCCTTTTGTCCAGACGTGCCTATCCCTCTCTTTGCTATTTTCTCCCCCTGGAGAGTACTGAGAATGATCCTTCCTTTCCAATTTCCCCCTCCCCACCCCGTGATTATATTACCCTTAGCGAGTACTTTTCCCCTGCGTGGCCTCAGACTTCTCTCCGGCACCGCTACTCGCCTTCCTTCCGTGGATCCTTCAGCTTTCTCTCTGGGTGTGGCCATCCCCATCCCCACCCCATCACCCTACTCCTGGAATCACCCTACTGCCCCCACTGCCCCAAGCACCAGCACTAGGTTGTGGCGCTGCAAGAGCCCTGGGAGTAAGATGAGAGGGCGGGGCCGCGCCTAGGCCTGGGTTCGATGCCCACTGAAGTTGGGGAGACAGCAGGTGGCAAAGGGCCGGATGTGGGAAGCCAGTTTTGCTCCCCACCCTCATCTCAAGCCCGCCTGCCCTGCCCGCTGTGACCTATGCTTTTGGACCCCGTGAGACCCGGAGCGGAGCAAGACCGGAGGTTTTGGCCTGGAGACCAACATGAAACACAAATACCAGGCTCTGTGCCAATCCAGATTGATATTCCAGGAGGGCAGAGCAGTCAGTGTGGGTCTGGGTTAGGCTTTGGGGATAGGAAGGTTGAATGGTATGAAATGGGGTGGGAGCTTCTCCTGGAAACCGACTTCCTCTGGGAGTTTGGAGTGCATGTGCTGGAGGTAGGGGTTCATAGCTACTGATGGGGAGAAAGGGCAATGGTTGTCCTACTTAGCTCCCTCTTGTACAGTGCTGAAGACATTCATCCTCATCTGCTTCATCAAGGAGAGATTGGACTGTGCCTGCCAAGTGAGCCCACCACCAGTCACACAATAGTTTTGCCACTTTCCTTGGTCAACTCACTTGGAAAGCTCTTCCTCAGTTATTCATTGGAAGCGCTAGGAAGTCGAGCTAGAAAAACCTCCTTAAGGGGCATTCTCTACTTCTGGTGCTAAAACTGCTTGGTATTGTGGGGGGAGGTCATGCAGAGTATCTGACTCTGTTGCAGGCAACTATTGAAAATAACTTTCTGTCGAAGACCATACACTTAGAAGACCCAATAGTGTTGAAAGTTCATACCATTAACTCTATTCCTCAACCCTTTGGCTCATTCTTAACAGGTTAGCACTTTCCCAAAATAGTCTCCCTCAAACTACCAAGCCCTGTGATGTTCCTTATTTTCTCTGCCCTTATTTATCTCCAACTGTAACATAAAGTTTAAGATCCTGTGAATCCTTAAATCCGCTGTTCTATGGGGTGCTTCCTTAATGACAATAGTATCTTGGGATTGGTTGGACCTGTCCTAGAACTGTAGGCCACTTGGTTTGAGGCAACAGCAGCTGCTTTTCAGAGATCGAGTCTCTGTGACTCTTACGTTCTATTTTTGATTTATTTGTTTATTTTTGGTACCAGAGATTGAACTTAGGGCCTTTGCACTAAGCTACATCCCCCATCTATCTTTTTTTTTTTTTTTTTTAAGACACAACCTCATTAAGTAGCCCAGGCTAAGCTTGAACTTGTGATCCTCCTGTGTCAGCCTCCCAGAGTGCTGAAATTCCAGAGCTAGGTTCTAGCTCTTTTTTTTTCTGGTGGGCACCAGGGGTCGACCTCAGGACCTCACGCGCCAGCAGGCACCCGTGCTGCTGAGCGATATCACTGGCCCTTTTCTCGTATGTGGGTTCTGGGAGTCGAACTTGGGCCCTCGCGCTTGCCAGGCAGGCGCTTATGCCACTGAGCCATCTCACCGGCCCATAGGTTCTAGCTCTTAAAGGCTAGTTTCTATTTTTTCCCATCTTCCTCCTAAACATTTGTTTTATACAGGTTCAGCTGCAGTTATGTGACACAGCTGGCCAGGAGTGCTTCTGCAGCCTAATTCTGCAGCTTAATTTGTAGCCTAGCTACATTCGCTATTCAGCTATTGCAGTGCTTGTCTATGATAACACAAGCGAGTTATACGATGTTTTATTTGACAAAGGGGTTATGAAGGAAGCAATAGAGAGGTTGGTAAGTCTGGGACAGGTACATTATTCTCTCCAAACTTCCAACAAGTGTTTCAACTCTGCAACATATTTTCCTGCAGACATCATTTCTTTCAAGGAGTTGGGTAAATGGATGGCTGTACGGTCAAGAGGCCACATTGTTGTCATTATGTTGGTGGGTAACAAGATTGAGCTGAACAACAAAAGGTCAGGTGTAAGTACAATTCCTTCTGGCACACCTCAAATTCAATCTCTATGGGGAAGGTCTACTAATGCTGTTTACTTGGAGAAGTTATCAGTGTCAGAAAGCAGAAAGGTCATGGGTTTAAGGCTTCAAGGGTTCCTGGCCCTAAAGAAGCATCATCACACTTCACAAGGATCTATCCCTGTCCACTAATTCTAGGTTACCACATTGTGGGCCCTTCCATTGTTTCTCATTTGTCCAGACAAGTCTGCTGAACTACTCTCTACTTAACTGATGATGGACAAGGTTTTGAATGATGTTTATTTTGTTGGCTGAAAAGACTGAGAAGTCTTTAGACTTGAGGAGGAAAGCCTCAGTAAGGGGTTAAAGGAAAATGGAGGACACACTCTTTTACAGAGGAACATCTCTGGTTTCCTAAAAATCAGGATGTGAAATAAAGAACTTTTTTCTTTAAAATAAAATGATACAAGACATCAGTATGTTTACTGAGACCAGAACCCAAACTGGTTACAGTGTAAAAAATAGACTAATATTCATTTCTTTTTATAATACTTCCATTGCACTGTCTCTACTACCCACCACCACTTTCTCTTTTGGATAACCTTCCCTCGTCCTATTGTAGGGTGGGAGGCAAGGTTCATCTTCCCACCATGCAGCACAAAGGTCTGAAATCATCTTAGCCTCAAATTCTTTTTCGTTTACTTGTCACCATTCACACATGCATAGCTATTTCTGGTACGTGGTTTCTGCGCTTTTTTCCAGAAGTAACTTGACCTCTGGTCCAAGAAGGGAGTGTCCTTTTTCCCAGCTTTGCTGGGGTAGGGAATACACAAGCAGAGAAGGCAAACTTCCTTTGTTGAGTTGATGGCCAGGCTAATTTTTCCACGTCAGTGGAATTAAAGGGATAATGGGACTAACTTAGCCCAAAGTAGCTCCTTGGTTTGTCTTTAAGTGAAGGGGATCAGTCAGAATTCCTCATGCTTTTGCTAGAAATTGTCCTTGGGAGTTGAGATTTGACTGGTTATCTCATTCTATTACTTTCCTTAACATACACTTCAGGTGTTAAAATCTACTTGGAGCCTTTTAAATACTCAGGCATCAAAAGTATTGTTCCTATCAGTAGCTTGGGCCATCTCTGCCTAATCTGCTAGGTTTATATAATTTGGACTTTCCTTACCAGCCTTATCCCTCACCCACAGGTATAGGGTTTACATACTTGGCCACTTACCCTCTTCTAGCTCCTGGGCATCTGAATAAAACAGAACCCCTGAAAGTGCTACGATTTTTCTAGACTGCATCTCAGAGCATCTTGCAGTGCCTGGGAATTCTACCCTTCTTCCTCAAACATTTGAAAGACATCTATGGGAGGTGTGGCTCTACAATAGCTGGTGAAACCTCAAAGGCCAATACCATTTATTGTCTACTGTTCCCTTACATTCACCCTCAATAAATAACTGCTCCTTGGGCAACCCATTTGGGACCCCTCCTGTCTCTCAGGAGCTATTCCTATTCCCCATTCCTTTTCTCCAATAAATTTTCCTACCCTTAACCTCTGTTGTTCCTTATAATTACCCACGTTGTACCCACCTCATGATTTTGCTCTAAAAATTCCTTTGAGAAGTGGGCTGCTTGGCGACCCATTCAGAACCCTTTCTGTCTCTCAGGAGCTATTCCTAGTCCCCATTGCCCCATTCCTTTTCTCCAATAAATTTTCCTACTCTTAAAAAAAAAAAATGCTCCTTTAGCCTCAGCCTGTTATGCTTACACACTCCACACACTATTTCTATACTTCCACAATGCAATTGCCTCATGCTAGTGCCCCAACAGAGAACCATTCCAAGTACCTCAAAACGAGATCCCCCTCCTTTTTAACCATGTTTACCACACCTCTTAGATCTGAGTTTTCTTAATCTGTTAATCACAGTGAGAGTCTTGGACCTCAACATTTAGCCAACTCAATGTTTTTTTTTATTTATGAAAATCTGTGTTTATTTCCTGTCTCCCCCAATTAGAGGGGCAGCATTTTATTTTAAAGAGAAAAAAACAATAAATACAATGATACAGAATTTCAAAACAAGGTAATAGGAAGTCAACAATGGTTGATATATTGTGTATTGTTATCTTCAAAGTAGTTGCTCAGATTATAAGATATAGGCATTCAAAATTGATCAAACAATATAAGCACAAACCGTTCTTTTCAATGTACTAAAAGAAATTAGTAGTATAATTATCTTAGCTGTCTTGTGTGTATATATGTATTTATATACACATGTATTTTCTTTTCCCTTCCTTCTTTTCTCCTTTTCCCCATTCCGGTTGTTCTTTCCTTTTGAGCAGTTTCTTTCCCTTTCACAATGTCTATTGTACATTTTGGATCTTATTTACTCTTTCAGTTTCTTACATAAGGGAGACAATATGATGTTTACACATGCGAGTTTGACTTAGTTCACTTATATGGTCTCGAGGTGCATCCATTTACCTAAAAAAGCCTCGAGTTTATCTTTCTTTATAGTTGGGTAGTACTCCATTATATAAAAATACTACATCTTTTTCATCTATTCCTCGGTTGATGGGCATTTGGGTTGTTTCCAAGATCTAGCTATTACATATTGTGCTGCTATAAACATAGGTGCGCATATATTACTGTGGTACGATGTTTTTAATTCTTCTGGGAAGATACCCAGACAGGGAATAGCTGGTTCGAATGGGACCTCTAATCCTAGTTTTTTGAGGAATCTCCACACTGATTTCCACAGTGGCTGTACCAGTCTACACTCCCACCAACAGTGGAGAAGGGTTCTTTTTTCCCCACAGACCCACCAGCATTTGTTATTGGTTGATTTCTTGATGATAGCCATTCTTTCCGGAGTGAGATGGAATCTCAGTGTTGTTTTAATTTGCATTTCTTGAATGACCAATGATGTTGAACATTTTTTCATGTATTTATTTGCCATTTGTATTTCTTCATCTGAGAAATGTGTATTCATCTCAGATGCCCATTTTTGGATTGGGTCTTTGAATTTAGGGGGCCTGATTTTCTTCAATTCTTTATATGTTCTAGATATAAGTCCTTTGTCTGAGGGACAGTTGGCTAAAATTTTTTCCCACTCTTGTGTGTTTTCTTTTCACTCTGTTGGGTATTTAAGCCTCTATTTTCTCAGATAGCCACTGGGGGTCAGCAGAGCAAATAGGGTCGGCATAGAATAAAATATTTCCCAAGAAGCAGAGACGGAAATTTACTTCCAGCTCTGCTGGCAAGGGACAGTGCCCACCTAGCACTGGTACCGAGCCTCTAGAAGGGGTACTTTAGTAGAGCTGGGATGGGATATATGGGAAGAGTCAGAGTTTCCTTATAAAGATGTATCAGTATTTTGAACAGTGTTCTCCAGTGTCCAAAAAGACCTACCTTGCTTATTTTAAAAATCAGGTTTCCATGTTCTCAGACCAACAGAATCACTCTCCAGGGGAAGGAACTATAAATACATTCTTAAGCACCACAGGATTCTTTCAAGGCAAATTTGAGGTTTTCATCATAGGGTACTTTATCCCCTACTTCACCAAAAAACTTTATGTTCTGAATGGGTGTTTTGAACAAGCCAATGAAGATGGCATAGGTGTGACCCAGAACTGCTAACAAAAGATTGGTAATTAGTTATCTAAAAACATGGTAGAAAGTTCTTTGGGGTGGGGGCAGAAAAAAGAGGGAAGCTGGTAGTTAGCCAGCCTACAGGTTAGAAACTGGCACACAATTTCTTATTGCTGCCTCTGAAAAGAAGTCCATCTAAGCCTTGGTCTAAGTTCCAGATTAAAGAATCTAGGAAAGAAGAATTATATTATTTCTGTCCCCACAGAGAAATGCCCAAAGCTCCTAGGGGAAGAGGTAATTTTTTTTTCTAGTACCCTTCGCCCTATGCCATTCTTTGGTTACACTGTGGCTAAGGTTCCACAGCCTCTCTAAAGCTCTGGCGAGGCATAAATAGGCATTGTCTTAGTTACTTTTCTCTCATTCCTGAGACAAAATACCCAATGACCAAAGTTAAAAGGAGGAAAGGTTTATATAGCTCACAGTTTGTAAAGTTTTCAGTCCATAATCGGCTGGCTCCAAAGCAGGGCGGTACACGGCAGATGGGCAACAGTTCATGGTGGTGGAAGACAGCGAAAGCAACAAGAGAGGGACCTTTTCATGGCATCCAGAGGTTAGCAAAGCCACGAGGGAGGGAGGGACAAACCTCTTTCGGTCCCTTATACTATATGCAGGATACCCACCATAGGCCAGGTGTAGCACTCACACCCTTAATCCTAGCCAGAACTATACCAAACCAATCAGTGGACTGACTTACTAATCACGTACTCTTAATCCCAGCATCACACACTCTAGATTCAGCCACCTCTGAAAAGGCCCTATGACCACATGAGGATTTTGGGGGACACCTAGACACAAACCATAACATTCCACCCCTGGCCCCCCATAGACTCATGTACATCCCTTTATGCAAAAGGCATTTAGTCCATCTCCAAAAGTTGCCAAAGTCCTAATGGTTGCAGAATTGCTTAAAAGTCCAAGTCCCAAGTAGCCTATGAGGTTTAAGGCAAACTCTTAGCTGTGAGCCCCTGTACAAATGAAAAGAAAGTTAAACACTTCCAACATTCAATGGCATGAGATAGACATTTCCATTCCAAAAGGTACAAATGGGATACAAAGGAATGGTACCAAAGCAAGTCCAAAATCCAGCAAGGCAAACATTAAATCCCACAGTTCCACTTCCAGCATTCTGGGCAATCTGTGAGCTCCAAAGGGCTGGTGTGGCTCTGCCCCCTACGGCACTTCCGGTGGTAGTAGCTCCCACGGCTTCTCACTGGCACCACCTCTGCTCCTTCCTTGTAGTTTTCCTCAGACGCTCCATGTTCCTGGCTCCTCCAAATTTCTGGGGTCTCCACTGCACCTTTGACTTCACTCTCACAGCTTCACACACTGCCCTCTCAGGGGTACACTGCCTGGCCTTCCAGGCCTTCTGAAATGTAGGTGGAAGCCTTCCTGACCCAACAACTCTTGCACTGTGCATGTGCCTAAAACCAGTGCCATGTGGATGATGCCAAAGTCTGCTGCCAGCTGGAGCAGTAGCCAGGCTCCCTTCTCTCTTGGCTGTAGCGGTCGAGTGCTTATGAACCAAATCCCAAAGAACAACTTCCCTAAGCCACTGCCATTTTGAAACATGGTGCTCTGGGGATCTCTTCTCAAATCAAAGTATTTTACTTTTGCAATTTTGAGGCTACACAGGGTAAAGTTCTACTGCTTCTTGTGATGCCCTCAGGCCATCTTTTCTATTCTACTGTTCCTTCTCAGTAATCAAGATCTCCTCTGCTCTATCTTTACACCTTTACTGGAGTTTTCTTTCTGGCCAAACTCACAGTGTTTTAAATCATTCTGCTGACCTCTTTGCTCTTGATTCTCAACACAGATCTGACTAAAAGCCCCCAAGAATAGCCATGCCATCACCTCAACATTCGGCTGCCTTGAAATTTCTGCCAGATTAATTAGTCGGCTGCCGTTAATCTCAGTCTCACACAGTCTCTGGACACAAGCAAAATGCAGACAAACTTTTTGCCAAGGCATAACACACATCATCTGGAGTCCAACGGCCAATGCAGTCCTTCTTCTCAGCAGAAACCTCCTGAGCCTGGTCTTTACTGGCAGAATTTCTATCAGCCTGTGGTCTTCTGAGCTCTGACCAGAATCTCTCATACAGTACAGCTCAAGGTGTTCCAGTACTACTTTTTTTGACGGGCATCTCCAAACCTTTCTGAACTCTTCCCATAAGCCACTACCAAAGGCTCCCGAACCACATGGTCAGGTATAGTCACAGCAAAGACCCCACTTCTCTGGTACCAAATTCTGTCTTACTTTTCTCTCATTGCTGAGACAAAATACCTGACACCCAAAGTTAAAGGGAGGAAAGGTTTATTTAGCTCAGTTTGTAGAGAGTCCAGTCCATAATCGGCTGGCTCCAAAGGCAAGGTGGCAACAGTTCATGGCGGTGGAAGACAGCAATAGCAACAAAAGAGGGACCTTTTCATGTCAGCCAGAGGGTAGCAAAGCAACACGGGAGGGCGGGACAAGCCTTTTTCTGTCCCTTATACTGTATACAGGCTACCCACCATAGGATGGGTATAGCACTCATCCCCTTAGTCCTAGCCAGAACTATGCCAAACCAATCAGTGGACTGATTTACTAATCATGAATTCTTAATCCCAGCATCATATACTCTAGATTCAGCCATCTCTGAAAAAGCCCATACTGCATGAAGGTTTGGGGGGACATCTGACACAAATCATAACAGGCATAGATGCTGCTGGTTTTTCCACTGACTTCTCTCTTTGGAAGAGCTTTTTCTTGTTTCAAGAGCATTTCATGTCCAATCATTACCATTCAAAAGTCACTTACTGAGTGTTGTGTTTTACTTTTGAAGGGAGAGAATAGAGAAGGGGCAAAAATAGTGTCTCATTGGAGTCCCCAAAGTATATATGAACTTCTAGTAATATAAGGATGGGATGAGATGGCTGGCAAATCAGATAGAAGATTCTTTTTTTTTTTTCTACTGATTTCTATAAAAAATGTTAACCTGTATAAGCACCTAGCCAATGGTATCTAGTAAATGTCAGGTACCTTCTCTAGCTGGGTTCTCTACAGGCTAGGATTATCCTAGACCTCATCATCCTTCTCCTTTCAGGGAATGAAGATCATCTAGAAAACCAGGGAACTAAAAAGATAGTACAGTTTGGATAATGCAGTTGGCTATTATGCCTCTGCATCCTCCCCACCCAATGTGCCAGGAAGGGGCTGAGAAAAGAATTTCCCAAGTGGCTTCCCTGGAGCCCAGCCAGCTTGTGCTGCAACCATCTAGTGAGCTGAAACTCTCTAGTGCACAGTCCTCTCTTTTTGGCGATGATAATCTAGGGGAAAGAAGAAAAAAAAAAAAAAAGAAGGAACAGAACAGGTTATTTTCAGGCCTGAGCTCCCAATTTCCCATTCCCAGCTTCTAGTCATCATTAGTAACTTAAAAGAGTCCCTACATAGGTCCCTGCCAAGTAAAAAAGTGGTACTTACTGTAGGGAAAGAAGCGCACACGCATGCTGATTTCACGAGCTGTCTTCAGGATCTCAACAGCCTGGAAAAAACATAGCAGTTCGTACAAATGAAGAGATGTAAACCATGGCAGAATCACAAAAAGAGGAATGGGATTTGATACTCCAACCCTCTGGGTCACTAATAGCCACTTCCCTCTGGTACATATTTCAAGGAGCGATGCTTTTGTATCAAGTTACAGACTAGGCTAACCTTGTCCAACCTGTCCTACCTGGGATGGCTTCTTGCATCACTACAGCCCAAGTGCAGTGCTCACCTTGCTGTGCTCAATATCTTGGAAATCCACATCATTCACAGCCAGAACTTGGTCCCCTTCTTGAAGTCCAGCTCGATGGGCGTCAGAGTCAGGAATCACCTGGATGGGGTAATTTCAGAAGACTGTAGGTGAAGTTCAGTGCTATAAAAATGTAAAGTGTTATTGTTTCTTCTGTGACAGTGCAGGGAGACAGATGGCATGCTTGCCAAATGAAAAGTATTGAGTGAGAAATTACCATTTATTCCTATTATGAGTCTATCAAGTCACCATTCTCTGGGCTCTTGGGATACTGGGGTACTACAATCTGATAACAAAGGGAAGCAGCTATTCCTATTGCCTACCAGGCATACACACCTTGGAAATGAAGATGCCTAGCTGCGAAGCCTTTCCTCCTCGGATGTTAAATCCCAACTGTAAGACAAGAGTGCAGAACTGGGGCTCAAGAAACACCACAAACACAAGCACATTGAGTAGCAGCATTGTATAATAGCTCAGGTTGTGTGTTTCTGAGGGAAATGAGAATTTGCAGAAGTGGTGTTTCCCAACTCATCCCATCAAACGGCCAAGTTTGGACAAATCTGTATGGACAAATCTAGCGTGGAATAAGAGGTTCTCTCTAAGCTTACCTGAGCTCCAGGAGGCTTCTTCAGTGTGACAATTCGGGGCAGAAACTGGGTCAACTCATTGTTGTAGTCTGGGTGGTATACTCTCTGAAAGGCAGAGAACCCCAGAAATCTTACTACCAGTCTTTGATGTCATATTTACCTTCTTCTGGAACGTTAATGCATCATCCCCAAATCAGGAAAAGATAAGGTCACAGACTTAATTTAGGTAGAATAAGTAACACTGTCCAAATGAGTAACTGTTTAGCACGAGGACATGCTAACAACCCAGTAACTCCCCACTTTTCACTTTTTAACAAAATGAAATGCTCTGCATTTCCAGAATTCACTGTTGTAAATGGACCCTCACTGAAGCCTTTCATAAGAAGTTCCCAATGTTCCCCTGTTGCTCAAAATTCATCTTCTGGGTCTTTTGGCTAAAAGAAGGGCTAAGATTCACTCTCCATTTAACTTTCTAACTGTGTCATCCTACTTTTGATGCATCGTCTCATGCCCAGGGGAAAAATTCCCTTCTCAGGAATACAGAAGGTTCCCACCTCGTGAGGAGGAATCCATGCTGGAGGATTCTCATAGGCAGGCAGGAAAACCACTGGGTAGTCATCATAAGGAATCCGGCTGTCCATCTTGGGCAAGGTCCTGGAAAGAAAGGGTGAATTGAAGTAAAAATGATTCAAAACGGAAAGCAGTATACCAAGTTCTAGAAAGCAGTTCCAAACCATCCAAGGCTGTCAGTCCACATTTAGGCGTTAAGATTGAGAGGAGCTGGTCATGGTGGTGCACTGTAATCCCAGCACTCTGAGAGGACGAGGCAGAAGAATCACAAGTCAGGAGCTAGCCCTAGCAACTTAGCATGACCCTGCCTCAAAAATAAAAAAGGGTTGGGGATGTACGTCAGTGGTAAAAAAAACCCCTGGGTTCAATCCTCAGTATGGGGTGGAGGGTGTAGGTTAGAGAAGGACAAAAGAGATGGGAAAAATCTAAATATATGGATGCAAAGCAACATGCTAGAGTCCTTCTCTAGAAACATAATCTCATTTCTCGCAAATATCCCGCAGAACCAATGTTACCGTCTTTACCCTAGAAAAGAGGGACTCAGGGTCGTGTCTAAAAATATCTACTTTCTAAATTTAAGGAAGTGCTAACTCCAGCTATCCAAAATCACCCCATATTCTCTAGAGATAATTAGTAATGATGGGATCCCCACATGGGCTCTTCCTTCACCACTAAGCCACCTTTAGATCCTCTTCCCACACCCTGCCTGAGTCCCGCGCTCACAACCGCGTAAACACCTCAACACCTCACCCGCAGCCAGGCCTCAGCAGCCCCGAAATGGGCTCGCCGCCAATTCAGCCTGGGAACCGGAACCGGATGCTGGCTAGCGTCGAATGGGGGACCGGGCTGTGGCGAGGTTGCCCGCCCCTTCCTAATGCGTCATCCCGCGCGCGCCGACAAGCGTGCTCCGCCCGCAGGCTGTCGCCGCTTGGATTGGTTGGCGCCTCTGGGACTGATTTGAAACTTGGCGGTTAAAGCTCCGTTTGGGACCAGGCGCCGGGAGACCGGGGAAGACCAGGGAAGGGACGTTTAGTTTGGTGAGTTAAGGGGGCACGCCTTAGCTCAGATTCTGCCTTTCTCGTACCTTGGGGCTTTGGGTTTTTGCGCGCTGTTTCTGTTGGTTTATTTCTCATTTCACATGCTACTTTACTCTTGAGAATGTCGGGCTGACAGGCCTATCCGTCGTGGCCAGCTCAGAGAGAGAGAGAGTAATCTCAGGAGGCAGCGATTCCAATGAGGAGGGCCCTCCTATCCCTGCCAACTTACGAGATACTTTAGCAAACTTCTTCCACTTTCCCCCCGCAGAGACGGTGTTGCGCTAGGGTCATGAAGGAAGAGGTGAAAGGAATTCCTGTAAGAGTGGCACTACGTTGTCGCCCTCTGGTCCCTAAAGAGATCCGCGAGGGCTGCCAAATGTGCCTTTCCTTCGTGCCCGGGGAACCTCAGGTGCGTAGCAGAGTCCAGGACTTTTTCTCTGAACAGCTGGGACTGAATAGCAGCGAGGGGCGTGGTCTAGCCTTTTTTTCCCTAACGCCGTGTCCCTTGCCTTCTGCAGGTGGTGGTTGGTAATGACAAATCCTTTACCTATGATTTTGTGTTTGACCCCTCTACTGAACAGGAAGAGGTCTTCAATACAGCAGTAGCACCGCTCATAAAAGGCATTTTTAAAGGTGAGGCGATCTAGTTCACTGATGTTTCTTGAGCATGTACTTTGTGCCTGGTACAGTGCTTGGGTTCTGCAAATCCAGGGATGAGTGAAACATGATTCCTGCCTTCAAAAACCCCACAGCTACCTGGGCATGATGGCATACTCCTGTAATCTCAGCAGGGGGATCACCTCGAGTTTGAGGCCAGCCTTGGCTACATGGTGAGTTCATGGCCAGCCTAAACTACACAGCGAGACCCTGTCTCAAAAAATCAAACCAAACCAAAACAACACAAAACCCCCAGAAGTCCACAGCCTAATAACAGTTGTGAAACCTAGTAAGATTTGTGGAAGTCTCTGTAACCTTGAAGCTTGTTTCATTCTGTATTTGCTTTCTGTGGTTCTGTTTATCTTTGACTTGTACATACTTTTGTTTGTCCTGGAACCTCATTAGAGTATAAGCTGTTTTGGTGGGTGCTGATGGTGATCAGTATGCTAACCTGCTTGAGTTCCAGGCCTCAGTATTCATTCTGTATTATTTATTCAGAGATAAGTAATATGGTTTTCAGACCATGAAAGAGTTCAAAGTCCACGGGGTAGGAAGAGAGGTAGATGATACATAAATAATTTGGAATACATAAAAGGTTTTTAATTTGTTGCACCTATCTTAAGCCTATTTTAAAAGTTAAAAATATACGATAGAATCAGTCCTGTTATAGAAGTAGCACAGTTTTCATGCAAAGTGGTGTGAAAAACAAAAGGATGACATTAATTCTGGGGGATTTGGGATGAATTTCACAGAAAAGGGAACCTCTGAGATTCGTCTTGAATGATGAGAATTCTTTTAGGTGGAGAAAGAGATTTCCTACAGCCCCTGAATAAAGCCAGTTAGGCTTGAATATTGAATACCATAGCAAGGTTCTAAAGAAGACAATAGCCTGAGAGATGTCTAATTGTTATCTTAGTACAGTGATTATTCAAAATTCAAAACAGGTTCATTTAAAAGAAGTAGAATGATGGCACACTAGTGCCTTAAAGTTGAGAAATGCATGGTGTAATTTTGAACTAGATCCTTTTGCTATAAAGGACATTATTGGAACAGCTGGCAAAACTGGAATGGGATTTGAGGATCAGATGGTAGCAAGTGGCAATGCAAATTTCATTAGTATGATGGTTGTACTGGGTGTCATGCTTACAGTTTTAGTAGTTACTACTTAATTAGTGAATTATAACAATTGAGGTTAAGGTGAGAATAGCCCATCTATTTGTCTGTTTCTTTTTTAAGCCTTGCTATAGTTGTAGCTGGGTTTATCTGCTTTTAATTTCAATAAAAATTTTAGCTTATAGGATGAAAGGAAAATGCTGAAGTAATTAGTCTGGATTTTCTGACAAAACAAAATATAAACATTTTTATTAGAACTAAACTGAAACAAATAGACTTTGGGTTTTTCTGCAAACAGTACTGATTACATTGGTGATAACAGAAAACATAGCCACTGTTCAATAGTGCATTCCATTTAATATTTTAGAAAATACAAACATGCAGAAAAAAACAAAAAAAATCACTATCCTGGGAGATAAACATCAAAATGTTTATAATGGATATCCTTTTGATCTTTTCCTATTTTCCTATTTACTTACACTTTATAGTTTTAACTTCCTTTTTTCCAGTTATTATCATGAACATCTTTGAGTAGATAATGCTTTATCAATGCTCTATAAAAGGATATATATCGTGTTGAATCATACTGAGATGATTTTTCTGTGAGGAGCCAGATAATATGATTTGAGTACATTCTGAATTCAGATAGGGAGTAGATAGTTTTATCAATAGTAAAAAACACTGTTGCTGCCTTTTCAAATGAAGGATCTTAATCAAAGAAATACAAGCCCAAATCCCTTCGATTTATACAGCTTCTAAGATTTTCATTAAATTCCCATAATTCAGAATTGCTCAAGGTAGGGATACAGAATTATAAATCTCTGAAAGGCTTTTGACTGTGGCTTGACCACTTTCATTATCTTAGTCATATCTTTAAGTATTTGACTTCGTAGCTTTTAAGGACTATTGAGAGGGCACAATCTGAGGTTGGTATTCTTCTTTGCTTATTTTGAGTAGTGTAAAGTCCTGGCATCCACAGAACTTTTCTTTGTGTCTGCTATTCCTCAGAAATGCTGTTTTAGCCAGGCGTGGTGGTGCACGCCCGTGGGAGGCTGAGACAGGAGGATCATTGCAAGTTTAAGGCCATCCTGAACTACATAGTGAGACCCTTTCTCAAAGAAAGAAAGAAAGAAAGAAATTCTGTCTTAAGGCTGCAATCTCTAATTTTGTTAGAAGTAATTGCTGAAGGAAATTGAGTATATTGATTGAATGAAAATGTTTGAGTGTTGCTATGGATGTGACCTCTATTTTGCCAGGATATAATGCAACCGTCCTGGCCTATGGGCAGACTGGCTCTGGAAAAACTTATTCAATGGGAGGTGCATACACTGCAGAGCAAGAGAATGAACCAACAGTTGGGGTCATTCCTAGGGTAATACAATTGCTCTTCAAAGAAATTGATAAAAAGAGTGACTTTGAATTTACTCTGAAAGTATCTTACTTGGAGGTAAGTGATTTATCTTTAATTATTTTGAATTCAAAATTATCTTTGGGTAGAAAAATAAATCCCCCAGCACTTTGGGAGGATGAGGCAGGAGGATCGCTGTGAATTCAAGGCCAGCCTGGGCTACAAAGTGAGTTCAAGGCCAACCTGAACTGCGTAGTGAAACCCTGTCTTAAAAAGGAAAAAAAAAAAAAAAAAGGAAAAGAAATCCCAATCAGATTTTTCCTGGCATGATTCAGATTAGTAAATTGTATTTTTAGTAAATTACATTTTAATAAATTGATAGAGAAAACTTACTGGGTCAGTTGGATCTGGCTCCCACTCTGTTCTTTTCTTATTAAAATAGTCTATTTAATCAGATTATTAGAGGAATTTCCATTGCCATATTAAAAATGATAAAAATTCTTTAATTCTAGTTTGGCCTCTATTACTGATTCACTGTAGAGTGTGCAGAAAAGTATTTGATTTTCCTTCGTTGTTTTTTTTTTTGTGTGTGTGGGTAGCGGGGGTCGACCTCAGGACCTCGCACACCAGCAGGCGCCTGTGCTGCTGAGCAATATCACCTGCCCTTTTTTCGTATGTGGGTTCCGGGAGTCAAACTCGGGCCCTCGCGCTTGCCAGGCAGGCGCTTATGCCACTGAGCCATCTCACCGGCCCCCCTTTGTTGTTTTGAGACTTAAGTTATAATGCACCTGCTTCATGAAGAATGATATAAAAAATCAGATGAAATACTGAGCTGTATAAGTGGCAATAGAATGTGTTTATTCGGCAGATATTTATTGAGCACCTACTATGTGTCAGATACTATTTTAGGCACTTGGGTATATCACATACTTGGAAGATATCAGTAGACAAAACAGATAAAAACCCCTTCCCCTATAGGAGTTTGCATTCCAGTATATATCAGCATACAAGTAGATTGGCCAATTATATCTAACCTCATGACACCAAAAAGACATTTAATGTAAGCATGCAATTATAAATTATATGTGAATACTTTATCCTAAAGTTGAATATCCATATGTGAAGAGGCATAGGAGATACACAGTTAGAAGAGAGGGAGTTAGATATCTCTAGTATTACCTTTCTTGAGTTTAGATTAAGCCAGTCATGACCAAGATAATTAAAGATAAAAAATAACTTGGGTACCTAGCATGTTAAACAGTGGCATCCACAACAATGTCAATCAAATAATAGTGTTTGCTATTTGCTAAACTTTGTTCTAAGTACTTAAAATTCTGCTTGCTGTTGAAATACTAGTTGCTTCTTCTCCCTTTTTTTTCTCTTGCTCTTTACCTCCATCCTTCCCTCCCCCACGGACCCACTGCTTACATTTTAAAATATGTAAAGCTGATGCTGTTATGAAACCATCAAAGAACTGAATTTGGGCATTCATGTAATTTTACATTTGTCTTCTATTCCTAAGAGATTGTATTAGGAGGACAGTCTCCGCTTTGGGAATATAGTTCAGTGGTAGAGCATTTACCTGGCACATGTGGGTTCTGGGTTCCATCCCTTGCACACAAAACATTGGGTGGGGAGAAGAGGGTACAGTTTCAATTTTCTTATAAGTAAATTTGTGAATTCATTCTTATAAAATACCAAATGGTTACCTATGAGGTTAAATTCCCTTTTTTTGGTGCTGGGGCTTGAACCCAGGGCCTTGTGCATGCTAGGCAAGTGACCTACCACTGAACTACATCCTCAGCCCCTCAAAGTCCTTTACTTAATTCTAAAATATGATGCATGCTTATTGTAAGCAAAATTTTAAATATAGAAAGTTGCAGTGTATTTTAAAAGTTATCTACGGTACTACTGCTCAGAGATTACCACTGTTAACATCTTGTTTTTGCCACTTTATTTGCAACAATATCAGATCTACAATGAAGAAATTTTGGATCTTCTATGCCCATCTCGAGAGAAAGCCTCTCAAATCAATATCCGGGAGGATCCTAAGGAAGGCATAAAGGTGTGTTTGTCTTTCATTTGATGTTATTAAAAATGTTGGCCACTACTAAAGTTCACATCCCTTTTCTTTGCCACTGTGGTTTTAAATGACTACTAATATCTTAGTCCTTCAGGTTTTATGTGGTCCTAAAACTTTTGTTGATCTAGAATTCCTAGGTGGGAGGTCTTATGAGGAAGCAAGGCAGGGAAAACTCATTATTTTATCATCTTCCTGTTACTTCCTGAAGGAATGCTAATGTCAATTAAACATTTATTAATTATTTATAGAGTTATGAGGCTGAGCTGTCCAGTGGTAGCCACTAGCTATAAGTAGCTATTTAAATTTAATTAAAAGTGAATAAAATTTAAAATTCAGTTCTTCAGATACACTAATCACATATCAAGGGTTCAGTAGCTATGTATGGTTTATAATATGTTGAATAGCACAGATACACAACATATCTATGATCATAGACAATTCTGTTTTATAGTATTGTAATAGGATGCTATTAGAATGTGAAAAATGAACTATGAAGTTTTTAAAATTTGCAATGCCACAGGAAGAAGAGTTCACTTATTTGAGAGTCTCTGGTATAGATACAGGATGAGGAGGTAGAGACTGAGTATTCAGAAGTAGGAGAATCAGGCTGGAAGTAAAAATAGATACTACAGGGGCCGGTGAGATGGCTCAGCGGCGTAAGCGCCTGCCTGGCAAGCGCAACGGCCCGAGTTCGACTCCTGGAACCTACATACGGAAAAAGGGCCGGGGATATCACTCAGCGGCACGGGCACCTGCTGGTGCGTGAGGTCCTGAGGTCGACCCCCGGTACCCCCCCAAAAAAAAATAGATACTACAGACTTGGGGAAATATGGAGAAATAATATCTTAGCCATCTTCTCCTTTCCCTCTTCCTCTGCACAAAGAATAAACATTAGCTGGGCATGGTAGTGCACACCTATAATCCCAGCCCTTGGGAGGCGGAGGCAGGAGCATTGTCATGAGGGCAGCCTGGGTTACATACAGTCAGTCCCTGACTTAGAAATGAGTTCTGTTCCAGTAGAATGTTCATAAGTTGATTCATTCTTAAGTCCGACAAGTGAGTCTTACACTGTATTTTCACTTATGTTTCTATGGTTGCTGCTTTGCACTTCCTAGCAGTCCCCTCCACATCAGCTCTGCTTTTCCTCTTGCTTCCGGACATCCTGGGCTCTGACGGAGCACTGTACTATTGTAACACTAAGCACACAGCAGCACAGCTGTGACAATGTCCGGCAGACACGTGAGCTACTTCCATGATTTGTTCACATCTACGAATGTTTCTAATGTGAGGTCTGTTTGTACCTGTGTAAGTTTGCAACTCAAATGTTCATAAGTCAGGGACTTACTGCAGTGAGTTCAAGGCCAGCCTGAACTATATAATGAAACCCTGTCTCAAAAAACAAAAAAAAGAAACATCGAAGGTTTGGAGTACAGGTAAAGAGCAGATGCCTGTGCTCCTGAGGTTTTATGTTTGTTTGTTTGGGTTTTTTTCATTTTCATTTTTTCCTTTTGGGTCATTGTTAGCCAGGAACTAATGCAAGTTTGAAGGATAGGGCCTGATAAGCTTGGAATACATAATGGGGATAAGAAACCTGGACAGAATATGTGCACCACCAGAAAGAATGTTGGTACTGAGCCAGTTCTTTTTTTTTTTTTTTTTTTTCTGTGGGTACCGGGGGTCGACCTCAGGACCTCGCGCGCCAGCAGGCGCCCGTGCCGCTGAGCGATATCACCGGCCCCTTTTTCGTATGTGGGTTCCGGGAGTCGAACTCGGGCCCTCGCGCTTGCCAGGCAGGCACGTACGCCGCTGAGCCATCTCACCGGCCCCTGAGCCAGTTCTTGATCCTATTCTAAGATCATTTATCCCATGCTAAGGCAGGAATTAAATCCCAGCCATTGTTGGAGGTGTGATAGGCAATTCAAAAAAGCATGCGATCATGACAAAGATTAGGGTGTATAAGGACAAGTTTGTCACCATTTTTTCAAATGGGATAGATGGGATTTAAGTAAGTAGAGAAAAGAAGTAAGAGTATTCTTGTAGTAAGGAATAGCTTCATCAGGAAAGCAGAATAGGTCTAGTCCAATCTGTCTGGATTAGAGGATTTGGGCTGGGAAGTAACAGTATATATGTTAGGGTCAGTTTGTGAAGCCAGGCTAAAGAGCTTAGTTTTTGAAAGAAGGAAAAAAGAAAGTAATAGCACAGCATAGAATAGAAAGTAATAGAACAGCATAGCAACTATTGAATACTTCTGAATGAAAGGTTGCCATGGGTACTTTTATCAAATTTTTATCTTATGTGTGTATCTCTCCAAATGTGTTAGCTCCTAGAGTTTAGAAGAGTATTTTAAAATCTCTTAGGCCCGGGGATATAGTTCAGCAGCACAAGTGCCTGCCTGGCAAGCTCAGGGTCCTGGGTTCAATTCCCAGTACCAAAACAAACAAACAAACAAACAAATAAAATATCTTTGTATTCTCATTATCTAACACAGAGTTTAGTACTTAGGTGACATTTTAGGAAACAAGATTTTAGGAAGACTAAAAAGAAATGGAGTGAAAAGTAGAAAGACTAAAATAAGAAAGACAAACTGGGGAAAGTATTGCTTTATTTTATTTTATTTTATTATTATTATTATTTTTATTTATTTTTTTTTGGTACCGGGAATGGAACTCAGGACCTTGTGCTTGCCAGGCAGGTGCTGTGCCGCTGAGCTATATTACCGGCCCTGTGTTGCTTTATTTTTCATACATGAATATGGACCTGAACTCAGGAGGTAGGTTTAGAAGGGAAAAGGAAGATGGATTTAAAAGAAGAATGACTAGAAGTTGATGATATGTGGGATATGGAAGAATGGGAAGAATTGAAGGTGATCTGAGGTTTTGAGATAGGAGAACTGAGATATTAATAGAGATAGAGAAGCAGAGGAGGGAATCAGTGTTGGTGGAAGAAAGATGAGTTTGGTTTATAATGTACTGATTTTAAAGTATACACAGCAGGGAGTTAGAAATAAACAGATATTAGAGCCACAGATACAGATTTGGGAGCTATGTAGTAATAAAATCATAGCATATTGATCCTAGAAGGGACTTCATAATCATCTAGTCCTATCCAAGAGATTTCAACTTGTATAAGTTCTCCCAGGTAGGTACATACCAAGCCTGAGACTATGCTCTGGCTTTCTAATCCAGAGAAAACAGTGCCATGCTATTTCCTCTGGTAAAAATGAGGTATAAAATGGGCAAGAGGTACTTGGAGGCACATGGAGTCATTTGGAGGATAAAGTAGTAAACAGATACCATAACTGATTGTGTTGGACTTATTCTCCTTTGTGGTCAAAGTTTACCTTTACATGAGGCTCCCTGGAAGTCACCGCGTCATTGCTATCCTAAAATCTGGAGATCTTCTCTAGATACAGTATTGGCTAATACCCTTGTTTCTGAAGTTCCTGGGGAAGATTAGAGACCTTGGTTTCCAGTTACTTCACAGAGTTGCTAATTTAAGCAGTCCTTATTTCTCCAGGTATTCTGTTTGTAGAGGTTCTACTAGAACATCAAGACATTTTTTTTGGTCACTTATAGTTGAGGCTGGCCAGTGGGGTCCTGAGAGGGGGCGACGGGAGATTAAGAAAAAACTAGACACATACTAAAAAGAAAGCTGGGACCGGGTGGGATCTGACCTCTCTGATGGAGAGGCAGCGACAACCTAGCACAGTCTGCATCTTTATACACAGTAAAAAGGAGGGAAGCGCATGAAGGGGTCAGAAGTGCAAGGTTTCAGTGTTTTGCTGACACTGAAAGTGAAACATTCTCAGAGCTATCTATGCTGTAGTTAACAGGGAGGAACACCAAGGTCAGACACCTGCTGGACTAGCCTTGCTCTAGTCCCAAGGAGTTCACCAACCTCCAGCACAGCTGCAGCTCAGCCGCTCCCCACACTTGAACTCACTATGTAGTCCAGGCTGGCCTTGAAATTGCAGCGATCCTCCTGCCTCAGCCTCCAGAGTGCTGGGATTACGGCATGCGCCACTATGCCCAGCCAAGGCATTTTCTTTAAAACCACCAATCCCTACACAGTGGTACTTCAGTTCACAAACTCAGTTCTCTCCACGACTCTGGTCCTAAACCAAACTAGATGAGACCTGAATCAAATTTCCCCATAAGGTCAACATTGAACCTAACAAATTTAATTCGAAGTATGAATCATAAAGGAATTTTTTCTTTCTTGGAATTAGATTATAGGACTCACTGAGAAGACTGTTTTTGTTGCCTTGGATACGGTTTCCTGTTTGGAGCAGGGCAACAACTGTAGGACTGTGGCCTCCACAGCTATGAACTCCCAGTCCTCCCGATCTCATGCCATCTTTACAATCTCCATAGAGCAAAGAAAGAAAAATGACAAGTAAGTTATATTTAAAGAGTCAAGATTTTTTTTTTTTTGTGGGTACCGGGGGTCGACCTCAGGACCTCGCGCACCAGCAGGCGCCCGTGCTGCTGAGCGATATCACCGGCCCATTTTTCGTATGTGGGATCCGGGAGTCGAACTCGGGCCCTTGCGCTTGCCAGGCAGGCACTTACGCCGCTGAGCCATCTCACTGGCCCTCAAGATTTTTTTTGTTCTATTAATTTCGAATAGGCTACATCTTCAACTGATTTGACAAATCATCAAACATCAGTATTGGGAGCATTAGTGACCAGTGGAGCTATTTTTATTGACTTGAAAGAAAATGAGAGCTGGCAGATCAGCTTTGATACTCAGCTACTCTCAAGTTTGTGTACTATTCTCATTCGTGTGTTCCTGTCATTATCACAGGAATAGCAGCTTTCGCTCTAAGCTGCATCTTGTAGACCTTGCTGGATCAGAAAGACAGAAGAAAACCAAAGCTGAAGGGGATCGTCTAAAAGAGGGTGAGAATTATTTAAGGTCACAGTTGTAGATACAAACCACTGTACTGTTGTTGGTATTGTTGGTGTTTTGACTGGGTTATTTCATATCACATTGTAATAGGTACATTTCAAATTAAAGGCTGATTTCACAAATGGTAAAAAAAACTTATTTCTTTCCCTTGCACTCATTCTCTAATTCAGGTATGAGACTTGAATCTGACCCTTAGTTTGATTTCATCTTCTCCAGGCAAGTTTTAGTTTTGTTTTACCTCCCCAACCACTTAAAAATCAATATCCTAATTCTGTCCTTCCAAATATTCGCTGTCCTTTCCAGTTTGTTGTCACATGCACACCTCACCAGCATGATTTCCATATGTTCATTCAAGTTGTTGGATTTAAATGATGAAGCTCCTAAGGCTAGAAAAGCCCCATAGTTTATGTTATTAGAAACCTTCATCTAATGTGATAGTTATTTGGTGATCTGCATGTTTTGGGAATGGTTCTTAAGGGATTATTAATCTTGTCTAACAAAAATTAACACCCAGTATCTCTTTCTCAATTTTGTTCTTTAAGGATCGCATAAAAGATTTTGTCAAATGTCTTGCTAAGTCCAGATATACTATGTCTACCATGATTCTTACAGCTATCACCTTAGTAACAGTATAACAAAGAAATAGGGATTAACCTCTTTCTTAGTGAATTCAGGCTGCTTCTAGTGCTCATTCTTCCATTTGTAGGGTCTTGCAAGCTATCCCTGTAGTAATCCATTTTAGATTTACTGGTCTGTAATTTATGGATTAACATTTTCCCCCTTTTTGGAAATTGAAATTAATCTGCCCAGTCTTCTAGCATATTTTTCTCCATGATTCCTCCAAGATCATTGATATAGCTTCAGCAGTCACATTTGAAATTACTCTCTGTTCTGTAGGCTATTCGTAATTCATTTGGCCCAGGATTTTTGAACTCTTATTAAAGTAGTTGGGTTCTCACTTACTACCTCTTTAGTCATATTTTTAGTCAAAAAAGGGAAACAAAAATAGTAATTGAGGAATTTTACCTCTTTGTCATTTATTATTAGAGCTGGCACAGAACAGAGACTTTTTCCTCATTCAGTTTTTGTTCTGAATGTATTCTAAAATGCCCTTTTAGTTCCACATTTGCACTTTGACATTTAGCCTTCTTAGTACTATTTTTAAAGATTCTTTTTTGGGGGGCGGGGCACAGAGTCTTGCTATATAGCTCCAGCTGGCCTTGAATTCAGTATGTAGTATAGGCTGGCCTTGAACTTGCGGCAATCCTCCTGCCTGGGATTACAGGCAGGAGTGCTGGGATTACAGGTGTGTGCCACCACACCCAGCTTTAAAGATTCTTATACCTTCTTTATATTCTTTTAGTTATATAGTCTTGGTTGTTTAATTTAATAGATTTATTGAGATATAATTCACATACCATAAAATTCACTCACTTAAACTGTAATATTTGATTTTAGTATATTGACAGAGTAGTGTAGGCATCACTACAATCTAGTTTAAAACATTTCACCATCCTAAAAAGAAGCATCATACCTGTTAGCACTCATTCTCCATTCCCAACCCTTTCCCTAGCCTGAGGCAGCCACTAACCTACATTCATATAAATGTAGTCGTATAATATGTGGTCTTTTGTGACTGACTTGTTTCACTTAGCATAAGGTTTGCCAGTTTCATTTATGTTGTAGCATATATCAGTATTTCATTCTTTTTAATTGCTTAATAAAACTCAATTGTATGGCTATACCACATATTGTTTATCCATTCATTGCTGGTATCCAATTTTGTGAACATTCATATATAGTTTTCATGTGGACAAATGTACAATTTTTCTTGAGTATGTACCTAGAAGTGGAATTATTCCTGGGTCATATATTAACTCTCTTCAACTTCTTTTTTTTTTAAATTAAGGTATAATTAGCATACCATAAAATTTATCCTTTTTTTAAAGGATAAATTTCACTAGTTTTTAGTATATTCACAAGGACTTGCATAACCATCCCAATAATACATTTTTAGAATATTTTTATCGTCTCAAAAATCAACTCATAGCCATTAGGAATCACTCCTATTTTCCACCAAAGTCTGCCTCCTCCTAACTAATTCTCTGTATAGATTTTTCTATACTAGGCATTTCATGTAAAAGGAATTACGCAGTTTGTGGTCTTTTGACACTGACTGCTCTCATATAGCATGTCTTTAAGATTCATCCATTTTGTAGCAGTATCAATATATTTTTATTACCCAACAGTATTCTGTTGTATGGAAAAGTATATTTCTCTGAGTATCCATCTAAGAATGGAATTGCTGGATCATATGGTAGCTCCATGTTTAATTTGTTCAAGAACTGGCAGACTGTTTTCCAAAGCAACTGGACCATGTTACATTCTCATCAGCAATATAGGAGGGTTCTAATTTCTCCACAGTCTCACTTGTTAGGTCTTTTTAATTGTAGCCATTCTAGTGGGTGTATAGTGGTATCCAGTTGTGGTTTTCATTTATATTTCACTGATGACTAATGTTGTTGGGCATTGGTTCATGTGCTTACTGGCAATTGTATATTTTCTTTGGAAAAATGTCCATTCATATCATATTCTTCGGTCTGTTTTTAGTTAATTTTTGTATATGGTGTGAAATAGTTGTCCACCTTCAATTTGCATGTGGGTATCCAGTTATCTCAGCATCATTTGTTGAAAAGACTATTCTTTCCCCCATTGAATTTTCTTGGCCTCCTTGGCTAGAAGCACTTAGAGTCTCTATTCCACTCATCTATATATCTATCCTTCTTATGTTAGTACCACACTGTCTTTATTACTGTGTATTTGTAGTATGTTTTGAAATTGAGAAGTGTGAGTCCTTCAAGTTTATTTTCAGGATTGGTGTGGGTTTGGGTTTTTTTTTTTTTTTTTTTTTTTTTTTTGGTGGGTACCGGGGGGTCGACCTCAGGACCTCGCGCGCCAACAGGCACCCGTGCCGCTGAGCGGTATCACCGGCCCCTTTTTCGTATGTGGGATCCGGGAGTCGAACTCGGTCCCTCGCGCTTGCAAGGCAGGCGCTTATGCCGCTGAGCCATCTCACTGGCCCTGGGTTTGGGTTTTTGATGTTCTTTTTTTTTTTTTTTTTTTAGAGTGTAAGTTTTATGCTTCTTGTGTTAAATTTATTCTTTTCAGTATCATTGTGAATGGAATTGTTTCTTAATTCTTTTTCAAATTGTTTATTAAATTTATATATTGAGCTTGTATCAGCAACCTTAAGAGCTTGTTTATTAGTTCTAATAGTTTTAATAAAGTTTTTTAGAATTTTTATGTACAAGATCATATTATTTATATCACATCAAGATCAGTTCCTGCTTTTTTCCAGGTTCCATTGGATGGAATATTGTTTTCTGTTCTTTGATATTTAATCTGTGAATTTTTCTGAATTAAATATTTTTCTCATATACTACATATTGTTGGATTTTGTTTCTTGATCCATTCTGCCAATCTGTGTCTTTTGCTTGGGGAATTGAAACTATTCACATTGAGAGCTATTCCTGAGAGGTTTTGACTTATTCCTATCATTGCATTATTTTCCTATTATTGATTTCCTTATTTTTTACCCTGTTGCTTAGCTGTTTATCCCATCAGGTGTTTTCATTCTTTTTGACTCATTGGCATTCTTGGCTTCATTGCCCCTTTCTAAGATATCCTTGAGAAATTTTTGTAATGCAGGTTTTGTGGTCATGAATTTCTTGAGGTGCTCCTTGTCATAGAAATAACTGCGGGATACACAAGTCAGGGTTGGAAGTTGTTTTCTTTTAGGGCTTGAAACACTTCAAACCCTCCTGGCCTTTAGGGTTTATGTAGAGAAGTCTGCTGTAATTCAAATGGGTTTACCTCTATATGTGATTCATTGCCTTTCTCTAACAGATTTTGTCCCGGTGATGGACTTCTGGTGCTTTGAGTATAATGTGGACTGGAGAGATTCTCTGTTGGTCATGGCTACTCAGGGATCTATATGCCTCACTTATCTGTATGTTTATTTCTTTTCCTATATGTGGGAAGTTTCCTGCCATTCTTTTTTTTTTTTTGAGACAGGGTCTTGCTATGTAGCCCAGGCTGGCCTCGAACTCATGGCAATCCTCCTGCCTCAACCTCCCAAGTGCTGGGATTACAGGCATGAACCACCACACCCAGCTCTGCCATTATTTCTGTAAACAGGATTTTTATGCCATTTGTGTTGTCTTCTGATTTTTCACTTATTCCAGTTATTCTTAGATTAGTCTTTTTTGCATCATCAAGCAGTTGTTGGATCCACTTTTCATGTTTTCTAGTTGTTTTTAAGGTGTCTTTGAGTAGTAGTTGGTCTTTGGAAGGTATCTTTGTCTTCTAATTCTGAAATTCTGCCCTCACATTGGTTGGTTCTGCTGCCCACACTTTCAGTATGATTTTTAACCTCCTAGATTTCTGATTGAAACCTTTTCATGGACTCTAATTCCTTGGTAAACTGGTCATTCATGTTTTGTATCATTTTTGTTTAGCTCATCTAGTTTTTTTTAGTGTCTTCTAAAAGCTCCTGCATCATTTTGGTTATTATTTCCATTATCTGTTTAGTTATATCTTCTCTAATCCTGCTAAGTACCTCTTTGAGCTGTTTTCTAACCTCCTCCGTTAGCCTTTCAAATAATTTGGCTGTGTGGCTTATGCTATTCTGCCCCTCTGTGCTGCCTGGATTGGCTTTGGGGAAGTTGAGAATTTGAGGAGGCATTTTGTTGCCTTGTCTTTCTCATTTCTATTGTTTTTGTTTGTTTGTTTTGTGCTGTGGTTTGTGGATGTGTATAGTCTAAAGACTTTGTTACTGGTATAGAGATCTCTTTAGTTGCTTTTCAGTGATGTTCTATGGCTGTGACTAAATATAATCCTTTGCCACAATCCTAAGATTCTACCATCTGGTTAATTTGGGAGGGAGGATGCACTGTACTTAGCCCAGGAAGCAAGTTCTCTGGGAATGTGTGCTAGTATTGTTAATGTCACAAAGGTAATTTGAGTGTTGGCTTACAGAGAAATAGCAACAATGATGTGACCTTGATAATATTAAGCAACTCAGCTACAGTAGTATTTTCCAAGAAAAAGTAGATATTAACATACCATAAGAACTAATTATGTACCACCCTTAACCCTAGAGGAGCAATCTGCAATTATGGTGTAAACATTAAGACAACCCAGGTATGGACTTAGGAGCTAATATGTACTAAATGCAACAGCTTTTCTCCACTAATAGTAGAAAAGAATTCAACAGTAATTTTACAGAGTTACTATCAAAAGATTAAAAAAGCTTTATGGTTATACTATCAAAGATACAGAGTTTGGGACTGGGGAAATGCAAGAGGAAAACTTTGAAACCTTAAACTCTATGGTATGAAAAGGAAGAGAGAGAAGTGGCCCCAAGGGTCTTATTTGGGAGCAGAAGGATGTTTGTAGGATTAAGCAAAGGTAAGAGAAAAAACTGGTGAGAAATATTAGCTAAAAGAGAAAGAAATTTTATAGAGAGTAAAAATGAAAGAAGTAATTAAAGGAAGAAACATTAAAAGGGAGAAGAGGAAGAAAATAAAGAAGAAAGAGGTAAGAAGCAAGGTAGAAAGACAAAGGAAGATTTCCCAAGTCACAGGAAACTGGTGAAGAAGAAAGGAGGGAAGAAAAGAGAAAAAGAAAAGAAAAGCGAGCATACTCACAAAAACCAAAACCAAAACAACAAAAACAAATACAGAAAGCCAAAAAAAAAAAAAAAAGAGAGAGAGAGAGAAATTTCTCTGTGATTTTGAACATGTGGTTTTCTTCCGGGATCTACAATTTTGGGACAGTGTCTAATTCAATGTCCCTGCTCACACGTAAATAAAGAAGAAGGCAGTCAGATCCCAGATCTGTGGTGGATATAGTTACCAGCAGGCAATGGGATTAGGGCAATGGTGCCTATTTTGGCACTTTCAAATCCAGTGCAATTAAGGCTGAGCCTGGCCTCTAGCTGTGGGAGTGGGGCCTGAGTCCTTTAGGGTAAACCCCTCTTGTGGCCTCTTGTCAGCCTGACCATGGCTCCCTGACCACGGCTGTCTCCTGTGGCTGTCCCTCACTGTCCCCGTCACAGTGGGAGTGTAACCCTGGGAGCCCTGAGATGAAGCCAACCTGTGGCAGTTCTGATGGCACTTGGACTGGAGTCATTCACCAGCTGTTTATGCAGATGGCATTCACTACTCCATTCCACTGCTGTGTTTCTCTCCGAAGGCCTCTGGAGTCCCCCACTTTGGCTTTCTCTCTGTAGATTCAGTCTTTCTTGCTCATCACCTATGAGCCAGGAGCCGGGAAAAAGTACAGATTGTGGCTTGCTTTTTCCATGGTGTGTTCTGCCTTTTCAATTTCTCTCTTGGCTCCAATTTTCCTGTCAGATCCTTCCTGGATCCTGGGGATCCATCTACCTCCTTCTTTTCTTCTAGTTGTTATTTTCCCGTGTCTGGATTCTGAATATTTGAGAGGCTGAGTTTTGTTGCTTACCACGCCACTATTTTCCTGGAATTCCTTAATTTACATTTTAAAGATTTTGAATGTTGACCATATTAAGTGGGGAAAAGCTGAAATCCTTCCCTCTAAAATCAGGAACAAGGCAAGGATCTTCTTTATCACCACTCCTGTTCAACATAGCCCTTGAAACATTAGCCAGAGCAGTGAGGCAAGAGAAAGAAACAAAAGAGATATGTATAGTAAAGGATGAAGTCAAAATATCGTTAACTGCAGATGGCATAATTCTGTACTTAAAAGACCCCAAAAATTATACCAAAAGTGAGAGTTGATAACTAAATTCAGCAGCATAGCAGCATACAAAATAAATACACAAAAATCAAAAGCATTCCTATACATTAATAATGAACTCACTGAAAAAGCAATTAGGAAAGCAATATTCACAAGAGCATCAAAAAAATTAAATACTTGGGTGTTAACCCACTTAAGGACATGAAAGACCTCCACAATGAAAATTACATCACTCTAAAAAATGGAAATTGAGGAGCACATCAGAAAATGGAAAAATATCCCCTGTTCCTGGTTAGCCAGTACCAACATAATCAAAATGGCTGTACCTCCAAAACTAATATATAAATTAAACACAATCCCATTCAAAGTACCAACATTATTTTTCACAGAGCTAGAGAAAAGAATCCTGAAATTTATATGGAATCAGAAGAGACACAGAATAGCAAAACCAATCCTGAGTAACAAAGCAAAGCTGGTGGCATCACTATCCCAGACTTAAATTTAGATTACAAGGCTACGGTGATTAAAACAGCATGGTACTGCCACAAAAACAGTCATGTAGATCAGTGGAATAGAATAGAAGAAGCAGAAACAACCCCAGGCACATATAGCTATTTTATCTTTGACATAGTCTCCCCACCCCGCCAAAAAAAACCCTAGAGGAAAGGCAGAGTCTTTAATAAAGGGTGCTGAGAAAGTTGTATATCCACATGCAGAAGATTGAGTATAGACCCATATATCTCACCACGTACTAAACTAGAATCAAGATGAATCATAGATCTAAGTGTTAAAACAGAAATACTTAATCTACTAGAAGATAAAATAGGTATAACTCTTGAAGACATAGGCGTGGGCAAGAACTTTCTGAACAGAACCCCAATGGCACAAGAAATAATACTGAGAATCATTAAATGGGATCATATTAAATTAAAGAGCTTCCGTACAACAAAGCAAACAACCAACAAAGTGAAGAGACAGTCTATAGAATAGGAAAAAAAATTGCCAGCTATTCTTCAAACAGTAGACTAATATCAAGATTATATAAAGAAGTCAAAAAGTTAGACCCCCCCAAAATAAATGACCCAGTCAAGGGGCAACTGAAATGAATAAATACTTCACAGAAGACTTTCAAATGGCCAGTACATACCTAAAAAATGCTCATCATCACTGGCCATCAGAGAAATGCAAATGAAAACTACACTGAGAAACCATATTACCTCAGAAAGAATGTCTATCATCAAAAAATCTAATAATAGTTAGGTGTAGCAGTGCACATCCGTAATCCCGGCACTCGGGAGGTTGAGGCAGGAGGATTGCCTGGGCTGCATAGTGATTTTAAGGCTAGCCTGAACTACATACTGAGACCCTGTCAAAAAAAAAATCTAATAATAACAAATACTGGTCAGGATATGGGAAAAAGGAATTCTACTACATTGTTGGTGGGAGTGTAAACTATGGTAGTACAACCACCATGGAAATTAGTGTGAATATTCCTCATCAAACTAAAAATAGAAATTCTTTTTGACCCAGCTATTCCCCTCCTAGGTATCTTCCTGAAAGAGTTAAAGACATCATATTACAGGGATACATGCATCCCCATGTTTATAGCAGCACAATTTATAATAGTTAGATCTTGGAAACAGCGTATATGGCCATCAGCAGATAAATGGATAAAGAAAATGTGGTATTTATACACAATGAAATACTATGCAGCCATAAAGATAATCTTGAGTCAGTCATAGGTAAATGGATGCAACTTGAGAACAATGTGAAGTGAGATAAATCAGACACACAAACTCAAATACCACATTTTTTTCTCTTATGTGAGAAACACAAAGAACAAAATAGAAGAGAAATAAATAGGAAATAGGGAGAAGTTCAAATGCTTCCCCAAATTACAAATTCCGTTTTAAAAAATATTTCAGCCAGGGGTGGTGGTGCATGCTTGTCATCCCAGCACTTGAGAGGCTGAGGCAGGAGGATTGCAGCAAGTTTGAGGACAGTCTGGGCTACATAGTGAGTTCAAGGCCAGCCTGAACTACATAGTGGGACCTTGTCCCAAAAATATAAACAAAAAGGAAAAAAAAACCCGAAATATTTCAATGTATATGTTAATTGGTTTCCTTTATATGAGTTTATCTTAATTTTTGAAAGGAAAAATTTGTGCTATTATCTGTTTCTTTTTTGTAAGAATCTTTGGTTCATATCTTGTACTTTGAGTAACTGCTTTGAAGATAATATACAGTGTAATAACTATTATTCTCTTATTATGAAATTTTACTTTATTTTTTCATAAAATAAAATTTTTAAATATTTTGAATGTTGAGCCTCTTTTCATGTGCTTATTTGCTATTCATATAACTTCTTAAAAACTGGTCGAGTCTTTTGCCCATTTTATTTTACTTTATTTATTTATTTATTTATTTATTTATTTTTGAGGCAGGGTCTCACTGTGTATTCCAGGCTGGCCTTGAACTCACTATGTAGCCCAGGCTGGCCTCAAACTCACGGTGATCCTCCTACCTCAGTCTCCCGAGTGCTGGGATTACAGGCGAGCACTACCACAGGCGCCTCTTGCCCATTTTAAAAAATTGAGTTATTCATCTTTTTATTGATGATTTGTAGGAATTCTTTATATATTCTGTATTCAAGTGGCAAATGTGCATGTTGCAAATATTTCTTCTAGTTTGTAGCTTGTCTTTTTCATGGTATCTTTTCATGAGCAAAAATGTTAATAATGATGTTTAATTTATCTAGTTTTTCCATTAATGATAGTGTTGGTGTCGTTAAAGACATCTGTGCGTACTCCAAAGTCATGAAAATTTTCTCCTACTACTTGAAGCTATATGGTTTAGTTTATGCATTAATTCCATAATCTGTTTTGAACTAGTTTTTGGTTGTAAAGTGAGAATGGTGATTAAGTATCACTCCCTCACCTCATATACACATATCCAGTTGTTCCAGCACCATTTGTTAAAAAGAAGTTCATTTACCTACTGGATTGATTTAGTGTCTTGGTGTGCTTAGTTGACTACAGTAAGTCATGGATTTATGAACATTCAAGTCGCGAACTTTCACAGATAGGAACGGACCTCTCATTGTGAACATTCGTAGATGTGACAAATCATGGAAGTAGCTCATGCATCTGCTCGCCATTGTCACAGTTGTGCTGCTGTGTGCTTACTGTACAGTGCAAAAGTGTACAGTATTTTTTTGTGTGTGTTTAGTTTTTTTATGCATTACATTGTATATTTGTGTCAGAGGTGTATGAGACTGTCAGATTTATAAATGAATCCAATTTAGGAATGCTCTTCCAGAACGGAACTCATTTGTAAATCGGGTACTTGCTGTATATATGTGTGGGATCTATTTCTAGACTCTGTTCTGCCCTTTAGTTGATTTTTAAATTTTTTTTGTTTGTTTATTTTTTGAGACAGGGTCTTGCTGTGTAGTTCAGGCTGGTCTTAAACTCACTGTGTGCAGGCTGCCTCGACTCGTTGTGATCCTCCTCCTCAGTCTCCCCAGTACTGGGATTACAAGTGTCTACCACCACGCCTTGGTGGTTTTTTTATTCTTAGCCCTTTTAATGTCTAGATTATAGTGTGTTTTATTCTCTGGAAGGGCATGTTCCCATCACTTTTATCAGAATTGTTTTGATTATTTTCTCTTCTAAATGAATTTTAGAATCAGATTGCCAAGTACTATGAAAAGTATTTTTGTAATTTTTATGCAGCATTGAATTCAATTAATAAAATAATTTAAGGAGAATTTAGTCTTTCCATCTAGGAGCATGATCTGTCTCTCATTCAAGTCCTCTTTTATGTCATTAGTAAGGTTAGTAGTTTTCTTGACATAATTTCTTATACCACATATTTTGTTAGGCTTATTCTACAATATTATAGTTTTTGTTACTATTTTGAATATCTCTTTCTATTTTTCTATTCCTGTCTAGAAAAAGTAATGCATTTTAAATTTTGATCTTGTATCTCACCTCCTTGCTGAATTGGTTTCTTAATTTCTCCTCATTTCTCTGTCAAGTGTCATGAATTTTTGAGGTGGATATTCATGCTATTTTCAAGTAGACATTTTGGTCTCTTCGTTTCCAACATTTCTATCTTACTTGTTATCTTTTATCAGTATAAGGTTGAATAGTACCAGTAGTGGTCAATATCCTTATCTTGTTTTCTTTTTTACTCTAATAAGAAAGTTGCTAGTGTTTCACCTTTAACTATCTACTGTATATTTCTGGCAGAAACAATTATCAAGATAAGGAAGTGTGCCTTTGTTCCTTATTTGCAAAGATTCAATAGCCCATGTTTTGTATGTGTGTATGTGATGCTTAAGAGTGAATCCAGGGCCTCACACATTCTAGCTGAGTACTCTACATCTGAGCTTCACCCCAAGCCCAAGAATTACATATTTTTAGAATAAGAAATGAGTGCTGAATTTTGCCATTGATGGGGAATTAATTATTGTTTAGTTTTTTCCTTTTTTAAATTATTGAAAGATTGAATTATAAAAATAAATTTCTATCTTTTCCTGAATTGACCATGAAAGATTATTCTGTCTGTACACTGCTGCATTTGATGTCTAGTTATTGATTTAGTATTTTCTCTAATTGTTCCTATGAGATAGTGGCTTATAACTTTTTTGTATATATGCTCTCCTGTTTAGTTTTAGTTTCAAAGTGTTACCAACAATATAAAATATGTTGGGAGGCTTTTAATTCTTTTCTATGCTCAGATACAGTTTATATAACATGGGAGTCATTTTAAAAACTTTTTTATTAGTACATATTTGTCATTTATGTTGATCACAGTCAGCATTGAGAATTTGTACCTGTACATAATATATCTTAGTTCTTTTTCCCCCATTCCCCTTCCCTCCCTTCAACCCTTTTTCTTCTCCCTATTTACAAAAACTTTAGTTCCATTTTTTCCTTCCATTCTCTTTTTTTCCTTTGCCCTTCCTTCCCTCCCCTCACCCCCTCCCCTGTTTCCCTTCCCATTTGAACATTTTCTTCCTGCTTCCCAATATCTATCCTCTACTGTGCTCCTTATTTAGCCTTTGGTTTTCTCATACAAGAGAAACAATGTGATATTTAAACTTGTGTGTCTGATTTATTTCACTTAAAATCATGGTCTCGAGGTGCATCCATTTAGCTAGAAATGTCTCAAGTTTATTCTTCCTATGGCAGAGTAGTACTCCATTGTATATAAAAACCACATTTTCTTTATCTGTTCATCCATTGATGGGCATATGGGCTGTTTCCAAGATTTAGCTATTACAAATTGTGCTGCTGTAAACATGTGTACGCATATATCACTGTGGTATGATGCTTTTAACTCTTTGGGGAAGATACCTAAAAGGGGAATAGCTGGGTCAAAGGGTCTAATTGTGTATATATCTACTCTATTTTTTTACATCACATTTGACAGGTTGGTTGACTAAATTTTTTTTTTCTATTTTATTTTTTATTTTCTATAAATGGTTGTTTTATTTTAAATAAATATTACATTTATTCTAATATTACTTCTTGAGTTGAAAGGTGGGTTCACTTCGTTCCTTCTCTTTTCATTTTATAAGAAAGCTTTACAAACATGTACAAAAGAAGTCAGTATGGTAAAATGAGCCCTCTCCCTATACTTATGCAGTTTCAACAATGATCAATTTATGTGCAACCTTCTTTCATCTATATCCCATCCACTTTCTCCCTTTGATATTATTTTGAAACAAATCCCAGATGGTTTTATTTATTTCGGTTTGCATCCATAAAAACTAGAATTGTTTCACAAATATACTGACCTAAAATTAAAAATAATGCTTTAGGGCCGGTGAGATGGCTCAGTGGCATAAGTGCCTGCCTGGCAAGCGCGAGGGCCCGAGTTCGACTTCTGGAACCCACATACGAAAAAAGGGCTGGTGATATCACTCAGCAGCACTGGCGCCTGCTAGCGTGCGAGGTCCTGAGGTCGACCCCCGGTACCCACAAAAAAATAAAAAAATAAAAAATAAATAATGCTTTAATGTTCAAATTTCTAGTTGTCTCATAGATTTTATTTATTTGGATCAGAATCTAAACAAAGTCCACACATTCTTAGTGCTTGATAAGTCTTTTAAATCTCTTTTTAAAATTATTTATTTATGTTGTTGTTGTTTTTTGAGACAAAGTGTCGCTATGTAGTTCAGGATGGCCTTGGAATCACTATGTAGCCCAGGCTGGCCTTGAACTTGCGGTGATCCTCCTGCCTCAGCCTCCCAAGTGCTGGGATTACAGGTGTGCACCACCATGCCTGGCTTTTAAATCTTCTTAATCTTTAGATGTCTCCACCATCTCTCCTTACCCATCAAGTTCCTGGAATTTATTTATTGAAAATTCAGGTTGCATTGTAGAATTTCCCAAAGTCTGAATTTCACTGATTCCATGTACATGTAGTTTAATGAGTTTCTCTTTTATCTGTATTTCCTACAAATTAATAGTCAGATCTAAATATTTAATTACATTCAGGATCAGTTTTTCTCTCTTAGTAGCACATATTGTTTGGTTGTGTCTCTTGGTGGTGTAGTTTATTTATTTTTTATTGTCCTTGTCTGAAAAGATGTATTTAAAGCCATACATTTCTTCTAAGTGCCACCTGTATGTAATCTTATAATTTTGAGAAATAGTGTTCTTGCTTTTCACTTCTAAATTGGATGATATTTGTCTCTCATTTTCTCTCTAACCTTAGGTAGAAGGTGCTTCTGTTTCCTTTTGTTAATTTCTAATTTATTAAATTAAGATCGATGAATGTGTTATTTCTTGAAATTTAGTATGATACTTGGTTTGTCTTTATTAGAAACATATATATCTATGTATATATATAAAATATATATGTATATATAAAAATACATAAATATATGTATGTATATGTATATATATAAAACATATATATATATATGTATATATATATATCAACAGAGAGAGAGAGAAAGAGTGTATATGTGTGGTGATGAATTGAACCCACAACCTCATGCATGGTAGGCATGCTATATCCTCAGCCCTCCATATACCTGTATATTGTAAGAGTTTGTACAGTATTTTCTTTTGGGTATATAATTATATATACCCATAAAATTAGCTTGGTAGTTTTATTGTTCAAATCCCCATGTTCTTTCTTGTTATTTACTTGTATGTTTTCTCACAATATGAACAAGGATTTGTCTCCTTGTATTTCTTTGTTTATGTTATATATTATTAAGCTATGTTGCTAGCTGTATAAAATAGTAGGACATACATTATCTTAGAGCAGTGGTAGTAAACTTATGGCACACATGCCACAGCCAGCTGTTGGTTATCACTGAAAGCTCTAAAAGGTTCCCCATCAATGTTTGAGAGGATTATATCTATTTTGTCTGATTGGTATTACTTCATCTACTTTCTTTTTGTTAGCCTTTGTCTAGTAGTCTTTTTCTGTCCCTTATTATAATAGAAACTGTGTAGCTTGATTTCATTCATTCCTACCAAATCTAATATTCTCTTTTAACAGGGGGTTTTAGCCTATATATTTTTACATGTTTGGAGGTTTCTAGTCATTGACTACTTGCCCACTGGCCTAATCCTGCTCTGGTGCCACAACTAATTCCCTTGACCATTGTCCCAGGTCTCCTCCCCATTTTTGAATTCACTACCTTCAAGTCTGCAGTACTACTGGAGTTGGTGTCACCATTACAGCAGTTGTCTCCTACATTTTTTCTTATGTTAGTCTGATTCATCTGTTACAGTCTCTCAGGGATTTAGCACAGTTCCTTATCTACCAGTGATGGTAACATCTGTAAGGACTTTTAGAGACTGTAAAGGAATTTTCAATTACATTAGAGGGTTTTACATACAAGTCTGAATTTCTTAGCTTCAAAGCTTCAATTTTCTCATTTGTAAACTACAGTCGTATCTTGGTACTCAACTGCTTTGAAACTCATCAAATTTAGTACTTGATGCATTTTGACAAGAAAATTTTGTCCTGGTTCTTCATCATTTGTTTTATACTCAAAGTGCACTCTAGAACTTAACAGTGTCAGTTGCCTCATGACTTGCTACTCTTCCACTCAAAACATTTTTAGGTTGCTTGTCATGTTTGGTACTTGTTGCACCTCTCGGAACCAATTAACAATGAGTACCAAGGTACCATTCTAGAATTTGAATATATACCCTCTTAGAGTTATGGGGATTAAGTGAACTCACATTTGTGAAACACATAACACAATTCCTAGTAAATAGTAGCCTCTTCATAATTATTCCTTCTTTTGTGTTTTTACTTGTTGCGAGTGGTGATTAATGAGGAATATTGGGGCCCTACTAATGTTTATGAACAATCTCAGCTGAACTAAGACTGCTACAAGCTTGATAAGGTGCTTGGGAACATTTGAGGTAGATTTAGAGGGTGGCAGAGGGTTTTATGGTTGTGGCTTCTAACAGTGGAATTAAGTTTTCTTTAGCTACCAAATCACCATTCCCAAAGGCAAGTCTCCTGTTAGAGGGGATTGTTTTCTCTCTATCCAGAGGTAAGAAAGTTGTTGCAGTATTTTCAGAGGGTGGATACAGCCCATCAAAATATTACTACTACTTGGCACGAGGGAAAGGAGGTGTACTGTCAGATTTGATTTGAGAGGCAAAGAAGTTGATGAAAATATCATGATTGAGTCCTAGATCAAGTGAAAGATGCCAATAGCTGAAGGGAAGCTAGTAAGAAAACAGGAAATATGTACTGTCATTTGCCACATAGTGATGTTTTGGTCGCTAATGGACCACATATACAATGGTGGTCCCAGAAGATTATGTCTCCTAGTGACATCATAATCATCTTAGTTTGTGTAAGTATACTCTATGATGTTTGCAACAATGATGAAATGCCTAACAATTTCTCATAAGATATCCTGTCATTAAGTGACATATGACTATATGTAGGAAGCAGATGGTGGAGGGAAAGGTAATGAGATTGAATTTGGACATATCAGATTTGGGATGAATATTAGAAAATTTCAGGAGAAAGTGGGTAATTCGGGATAAGAGCTTAAAAGCAACATCAAAGCTGGAGATAAATACTGGAATCTATGGGTAGGAAAGTTGTTAAGAGAAAGACTAGATAATGACAGAGCCAACACTAAATATTCATGAGCACATTCATATTGTAAGCATTCATATTTTAACACCCTGTCCCACCTCTGGCATCGCTGGGAATCATTTCTGGCACTACCCGCCATCTTTCTCATCAGCCTTGCTCCCATAATCAAAGAGACTGAAGAAATGGAAGAGGATAGTAATATCTAGAAAATGAAGGTAAGAATTTCTCTAAAGAAGGGATTATCACCTGTGCCAAATGCCTCAGTGCAGTTACACAGGATGAAGACTGAGAAAAGATAGGTAGACTTGTCCATTGAGGTTGTTGGTGATCTTTGCCAGAGTAGTGTAAGGAATTAGAGCAGTTTACCATTCTAAATGTTTAGGTGATTATCTTTTCCATTCATTTCTTTATTCTTGTATTTTCTAACAATATATCATGGTATCTTGTATTGTTCTAAACATAAATGGTTTCATAGTATATGTGTCTTTTGTAACTTTTCTTTTTTTTTTTTTTTGTGGGTACCGGGGGGTCGACCTCAGGACCTCGCACGCCACCAGGTGCCTGTGCCCCTGAGCGATACACCGGCTCCTTTTTCGTATGTGGGTTCCGGGAGTCGAACTCGGGCCCTCGCGCTTGCCGGGCAGGCGCTTATGCCACTGAGCCATCTCACCGGCCCTTGTAACTTTTCTTAACATCATATTTTGGTATAAATCCATCAGTAAAAATAAAATTATCTCTAACAGCTTATATTCCTATTTTTTAATTCTCTTATTTTTTATTTATTAGCAAGAAGAAGGATGGGTCACTGCTTGCTCTTGCATGGTGGGCCGCCCTCACGCTGAAGGGTGTGCTTCTTCTCCTACTTTTTTACTTGGCCCAAACTTGCTCTGCAGAGCCAGTTTCTTTTCCTACCTTTAATAAAACTTTGGTAGTGTTTGTGCTTGTATTGACCAATTCTTTGCTCGGGACAGAAAGACCCTGGAAACCAGAAGGAGACTCCAGCACCCCAAAACCTGGTAACATTCAGCTTAGCCAGCCAGGAGTGCAGGTCCTGCTGAAGTTTATCTCCCATTTTCTTCTCTTTCCGGTTTCCATTACTCATTTCAAAAGAAGAAGCGGGGAGAGGGGAGGAGGTTGAAGGATATACCCTGGGGTTATAAAGTTGTTTTCCTCATGAGAATCATTTCTGAATTAAATTGGAAAGGCCTTCATGTTTCATTATTTGGAATGATAGTTGCTGTTGGTTTTGGTAAATGATATCTAATGCTTTTAATTCCAGAAAGTCTTAAGTGCAAATTGTCTGTTTCCTGCAGCAATTTTATTTCATCAAAATCCTGTTTTAGGTATCCTGCTTGTTCTTCTCTTTGGCTTCTAGGCCTCTTAGGTCTATTGCTATTTTCCTTTATCTGCTCTCTGAGGCTCACATCTCCCTGCTGGGGCTCCTAAAGTCTCAGCGACCTGTGAATAGGAAAAGCACTGTGGTTTCTGCCGGTGAGCCAGTGCTGCCGCAGAAGGCGTGTTGTCAACCAACATGTCAGAGCCTTGAGGAGACATTGGAAAGGGAGACTCCTTCATCACCCCTTACCCTCTGCTTTCAAACGCATGCTGCAGCCTCACTTTTTTGGCTGGCCCTGGCACCTGCTTGGCTCAAGACCAGCCAATGAACTAAATTTGGGAATAAGAATATCTTCAACCTACCATCTTCCCAAAATCCGTGTATGTTTTTATTTATTTATTTATTTATTTTTTTGTGGGTACCGGGGGGTCGACCTCAGGACCTCGCGCGCCAACAGGCACCCGTGCCGCTGAGTGATATCACCGGCCCCTTTTTCGTATGTGGGATCCGGGAGTCGAACTTGGGCCCTCGCGCTTGCAAGGCAGGCGCTTATGCCGCTGAGCCATCTCACCGGCCCCCATGTATGTTTTTAAAAAGGATGCTGCCAAACTCCCAGGAAGGCTTGACATAAGATTATTCATTTTTCTAAATTTTCTAAGTATTATTGCCAATTTGATAAGCACAAAATAATATCTCACTTTTCATTTCTGTAGTTATTAACAAAGTTTAATATATTTTTATACTTACAGACCATTTATATTCCTGATTAAATTGTCTATTCAAGGTATACTCTCCCTTCAGTCAGTGGCGGTGCTATAAATTTCTTCTTAAGTTTATTCTATTTTGTGTTGTGATTGTGAATATAAAATAATTCACTTAAGAGTGTGGTCTCAAGGTCCATCCATTTAGCAATAAATGTCTCAAGTTTATCCTTCTTTATGGCAGAGTAGTACTCCATTATATTAAAAAAAACATCTGTTTTGTCCATTCATTGGTTGATGGGCATTTGGGTTGTTTCCAAGCTTTAGCTATTATAAACTGTGCTGTTATAAACATGGGTGTGCATATATTGCTGTGGTATGATGCTTTTAATTCTTTCAGAAAGACACCAAGAGGGTTGTTTTTTGAGATAGGGTCTCACTATGTAGTTTAGGCTGGTCTTGAACTCACTATGTAGACCAGGCTGGCCTCACGGTGATCCTCCTGCCTCAGCCTCCCTAGCACTGGGATTACAGGCATGTGCCACCACATCTGGCATACTCATATTAAAAATAAGTCTTAATTTAATTAAAAATGAGTCTTCATTTATCTGAAATTCAAATTTAATCGAATATTCTATTTTGGGGGGGTCAGTTTTTATTTATTTTTTATTTTTTTATTTTATGTATTTACTTACTTATTTGCTAAGTCTAGTAAGCCCCTATTCAACCTTGGGCTTGTGAGATTCATCCATGCATGTAGTTGTAGTTTATTCATTTTATATAGTATTCCACTAATGAATACAGTAGTTTATCCTCTTACCTTTGGATGGGCACTTGGCTAATTTCCATTTGGGGCTTGTTATAAATAGTACTGCTATAAATATTCTCTTACATGTATTTTCACTGAATATACGTACCCAAATTCCTTTAATCCTCCCTCCTTCTGTAGCTGCTACCCTTAGAGTCAAGCTCATCAAAAAAGTTCATAGTGCTTAGCAACAGTTGTGATTCACTCTTAGTTTCATTTCTTTAGTAAGATATAGCATACATACATTAAATTGCATAAATCATGTATATATCTTGATAAATAATTACACAGTGAACATCCATGTAACTACCACTTAGGTTAGCAAATAAAACACTTGCAATACCCATGTGTACCTTTCTCAGACTATGATTCTGTCCTTCCCTCTCCATGTAACCACTCTACTGATGTTTGTGATGGTGGGTCCATTGCTTTCGTTTTTTTTTTTTTTTTTTTTTTACGAAAACCCATGTGCATTTATTTATAGGTCTTAATACAGCAAAATGTAAATGAAAATTGAGAGCACTGCTCATTAGGCTAGTAACTTTAAAATGTAGTTTGAAGTAAAAAATGGAGTTTCTCCAGATAACAGATTTGTATAAAATTTACCTTACCTTATGGTTTATGCTCTAAGAGTACATGTTATAAAAATCAGTAAGAGGGCTCCTTTTATATTTCAATTGAAATGAACATGTTAAGTAGAAATGAGTAACTTTTACGTAGTAGCAAAAAGAGTCAATAATCCTTTCAAGAAAGAGACTATTTCATTTCCTCCCAACTTGGATTCACCATAAACACGATCCACAAATGATATTGGAACCTCACCAATAGTGTAATTCAATTGCCTTGCTCTAACAATCATCTCCATCTGGAAGACGTAGCCTTTAGAAACACATTTTTCTATTAACTTCTCTAGAACTTCTTTTTTGTATAATCTGAAGCTTCCTGTTAAATCAGATGCTCCTGGTCTCAGCAAAATCTGAGTTATAAAATTGGCCCCACGGCTGATTATTTTTCTTTTCAAATCCCAGCCATATACACCTCCATTTCCTTTGTAGCGAGTTCCAGAGACAATATCAAAATTACCTGCCTTTTGCTTTCTAATGAATTCAGGAATAAACTTTGGATGGTGTGAGAGATCAGCATCCATAATAATTATAGCTTCCTGTGGCATGCTTCATTCCATGAATATATGCAGTTCCGAGTCCCAACTTTTTCTGCCGCGGTCTTAGAAGAATTTTGTCTGATCCATAGATCTTTTCCAACTGTTCAGCAACATCCCTTGTTCCATCTGGGCTTCCATCATCTATGATTATAATTTCATAGTTGAATCCACTCTCGGAGAAGCTTTTCACCAGCAGCCACACGATGAGAGGCAGGTTCTCGCGCTCGTTGTAGGTGGGTAGAAGCACCGAATACTTGTCCTGCGGCGGGGAGCGCCCCTCCGGCTCCCGCCGAGACCCGGCAGGCGCGCGGCTCCCATTGCTTTTCTTAATAAGCATATATATCTCTAAATAGCATTTGTCTATTGTTAAACTTTATGAAAATGGAATTGTACTGTATGTAGTCTGTTAAATCCTGCATCTTCTACTTAACATTGTACTTGAGAGATTCTTCTGTTGCATATAGCCATAGTTCATTTATTTTCATTTCCGTATAGTATTGCACCATATGATTATACCAGTATTCTTCCTATTGTTGATGGACATTTCAGTTTCCAATTCTTGGCTATTATCAATAATGCCCATATGAGCATTCTTTTGTATGTATCATGATACATGTGTATAAACATTTTCTAGTATATAAACGCAGAAGTAAAATTACTAGCTCACTGGACACCCATACTCTAAACTGTCTTCCAAAGGTGTGTTCTAGTGTATGAGACTCTCTGTTGCTCCATCTCTACTCTCTGCTGCTCCACCAATGCTGTTTTATCCAAATTTTTAATTGTTTTCTAAGTGAATCATTGCAGAGTGATAGCTCACTGTGGTTTTCATTTTTATTCCTTTGACGGCTATAGGGTTGATTACCTCATATGTTTATATATTTTCTTTTCTATAAAATGCCTGTTCAGGTCTTCCTTGTTATTTTTTTATTGAGTGTCTTTCTTTTTTTAAACTATTCTTAAAAGTAGTTCTTAATATACTGTAGTCTTTGCTAATTGTATTTATTGAAAATCTTGGAATTCCTATATGCTTTGCAAATATCTTTGCAAATCTCTGACTAGTCTTTTACTCTCTTTTCATTTAGAGATACTTTATTTTGTGTCTTATTTAAGAAACTCAGTACCCCACGGTGTTGAAGATATTCTTTTATATTATCAAATAAAAGCTTTACAGTCTTGCCTTTCATGTTTGAGCCTTTAACCCTTGTAGAGCTGTTTTTTGGACATGATATGATATGATACAGGAGTGTAGTTTTATTTTGCCATGTAAGTACCCATTGTCACTAGTACTATTTAAGATTCATCCTTTCCCTACTGATAAAAAGTGCCATTTATATATTAAGTACCCTCAAAATACCATAATCTGTTTTTGGGTACTTTATTAAATCAAAATTCAGCTGGCATAGTGGCACATGGGTGGCTGAGGCAGGGGGGATCACTTGAACTTAGGCATTCTAGGTCAACCTGGATAATATAGCGAAACCCCCATCTCAAAAAAAAAATCAAAATTTGGTCTTTTAAATCTATGTACGTAGTATCTTTCTCTGCTCAGGAGTTCTGTAATGTTTCCAATAATTTTCCTGGTAGAGGTCATTCTGTTCGTGGGTAGTTTGTATTTTGACAGAATTGTGGTATTTTTAAACATTTTACTGAATTATAGTAGGTAGACAGAAAAATATGTTACCATAAATGTATTGGTTGCTGAATTTTCATAAACAGCAAATCCAAGTAACAGTCTTTTTATTTATCTTTTATTTTTGATTAACATGTATTATTTGTACATATAAACAGGGTTCAATTCCCATGTGGATACATGCAGTGTGCACTGATCAAATACAACATCTTTATCTGCCCTATATCACCCCACCCTTCCCAACCCCTATTCATTGCATTGAGATTGACCTTTTTAGCTTCCACATCTGAGAGAAGACACATAGTAGCTGTCTTTCTGTGTCTGGCTTATTTACTTAATATGATGTTCTCCACTTCCATTAATATTTTACTGCAGATGACAGAATTTCATTTTTCTTTATGGCTGAATAATACTCTGTTGTGTATATATGCCATGTTTCTTTATCCATTCATCTGTTGATGGGAACCTAGACTGATTCCATATCTCAGTTGTTGTGAATAATGCTGCGATAAACTTGGGTGTACAAGTATGTCTTTGGTATGCTGATTTCATTTCCTTTGGATATATAACCGGAAGTGGGATAGCTGAATTATATGGTAGATCTCTTTTTAGTTTTTTCAAAAATCTTCATACCTTTTTCCATAGTGGTTGTACTAATTTACATTCCCACCATCAGTGTAGAAGGGTTCCTTTTCTACATCCTTGCCAGCATTTGTTATTTTTTGCTTTTTTGGTAATAGCCATTTTGACTGGAATGAGATGGAATCTCATTATAGTTTTCATTTGCATTTCCCTGATGGCTAAAGAGATGGAGCATTTTTTCCCGTAATTAGTGGTCATTTGTACATATTTTTAGAAGTGTCTTTTCAGGATTTTTGCCCATTTTGATCGGATTACTTATTTTGTTAAGTTTTTTTAATTCTTTATATGTTCTGTATATTAATCCTCTGTTAGATGAATAGCTGGCAAAGATTTTCTACCATTTTGTAAGTTATTTCTTCACTTTGTTGATTGTTCCCTTTTCTATTCAGAACCTTTTTAATTTGATATAACCCCAACTGTCAATTCTTGCTTTTGTTTCTTGAGATAGTGGAATCCTATTCAAGAAATTGTTGCCTGTTTCAATGTCCTCAAGTGTTTCTTCAATGTTTTCCTCTAGTGGTTTCAAAGTCTCAGGTCTTACATTAAGATCTTTTATTGATTTTGAGTTGATTTTTGTACAGGGTGAGAGGGGTCTTGTTTTCCCAGCACCATTTCTTGAAGAGGCTTTTTCCCAAGTATGTTTTTGGCCCCTATGTCAAGAATCAGTTGGCTGTAGATGCATGGACTTATTTCTGAGAATCATTCTGTTCCATGGGTCTAAATGTCTATTTTTAATTCCAATGCCATCCTGTTTTTATTACTATGGCTCTGTAGTATGTTTTGAACTCTAGTATTGTTCTTTCTAGTATTGCTCTTTTTGCTCAGGACTGCATTGGCTGTTTGGGGTATTTTTTACTTCCCTATGAAAGTTTGGATTTTTTTTTCTAGTTCTATGAAGAATGGTATTGGTATATTGATAGGGATTGTGTTGAGTCTAGCTTTGAGTGGTATGACCATTCTGACAATATTAATTTTCCTGATCTGTAAATATGAGAGATCTTTCCATCTTTTCGTGTCTTTGATTTCTCTTATCAGTGTTTTATAATTTTCACTGAAGCTGTCTTTTCACCTTCTTGGTTAGGTTTATTCCTAGGTATCTTAATTTTTTGAGGCTACTATGAAAGGGATTATTTTCCGGATTTTTTTTTGCTCAGGAAGTTCACTATTAGTGTATGGAGAAGCTTGAGTTTTGTCTGTTGATTTTGTATCCTGTTACTTTGCTGAATTTAGCAGTTCTAAGAGTCTTTTGGTGAGTATTGATGTTTTTCTGTATAAAGAGTTGTATCACCTATGAACAGGCACAATTTGACTTTCTTCTTTCCTATTTGTATATCTTTAAATTTTTATTTTCTAACTTAGTTTTTGATATATGACAATAAAATTTATTTTGGTGATACTGAGGATTGAACCCAGGGCCTTTGCACAGATCTACATCCTTGGCCCCTTTTTAAATTTTTATTTTGAGACAGGTTCTCTAAGTCACTTAGTTACCCAGGCAGGGCTCAAACTTGCAATCCTCCTGCCTCAGCCTTCTATATTGTTAGGATTCCCCACCATGCCAGGCTCAAATTGACTTTTTAATATTGACTTTGTATCCAGCAACTTGATTCTCTCTGGATTTGGTATCTGTCTTTACTTAATTTGTTAAAACCACTATGTATAAGATCACTAGGATATTTTAATTAACAGAACTAATTGGTTCTTTTCTGCACTTATCTTAAATTCTACATTTCTGGGGCATTGACACTTGAATATATGGTTTTTTTTTTTGGTACCGGGGGTCAACCTCAGGACCTCGCGCGCCAGCAGGCGCCTGTGCCGCTGAGCGATATCACCGGGCCTTTTTTCGTACGTGAGTTCCGGGAGTTGAACTGGGGCCCTCGCGCTTGCCAGGCAGGCGCGTACACCGCTGGAGCCATCTCACCGGCCCTTGAATATATGTTTTTTGAAACTTTTCTCTTGGTTTGTAAATCTTTACTGTTCTTGTTATTTCTCTAACTCAAACTATTTGTTTTCACTCTCTTTTGTCTTTTCTTCTTCCTGTTCCACTAGGGTAATTATCGCTTCCAACGTCATCTCCCCAATTAGGAATGTGTATCTTTTACCTGCTGTTGTTTTCTCCCTGGCATTATTTTTTTTTTTTGTGGGTACCGGGGGTCGACCTCAGGACCTCGCACGCCAGCAGGCGCCTGTGCCGCTGAGCGATATCACCAGCCCTTTTTTCGTATGTGGGTTCCGGGAATCGAACTCGGGCCCTCGCGCTTGCCAGGCAGGCGCTTACGCCGCTGAGACATCTCACCAGCCCCTCTCCCTGGCATTATTATGGAGATACTCCCACTTCCAGGCTGTCCCTGCTGCTTCTGTAAAGTCCATGCCTTCACCCTCTATATCTGGATAATAGCTTCCTAAGTCTTTGACCTCTACAAGCCACTCCATTCGAAATACCACAGCCAGATTAAGCTCCTTAAAATACCACTTTGTACATGGCATCTCACCTGAATACAAACTTTGAAGTGCAGCATCACTCACTGGTTATTGGGTGAAGTCTAAAAACTATAGCCCGGCCTTCCAGGCCCTTTGTATTCTGGTCCCAAACTATTTCTTTGGCCTTTTTTCACAGCTTTGGTACCCACACTCTCTATTTGAGCTGTACAGTGCTCATAACATACCCCGCTAGTTCTGGTCTCTGCACACTTGCACCACAGCTAGCTCTTCTTGCCCAGGTTGTAGTGTGGACCTGCCTTAACCCCACTTTTGCAAGTCAAACTCAGCAACGTAGCCATCTTTTAAGGCCAAGTTTATGTTTTTTGTTTTGGTTTGGTTTTTGGTTTTTTCCTCTTTTTTTTTTTTTTTTTTTTTGTGGGTACCGGGGGGGTCGACCTCAGGACCTTGTGCGCCAGCAGGCGCCCGTGCCGCTGAGCCATATCACCGGACCCTTTTTTGTATGTGAGATCCGGGAGTCGAACTCGGGCCCTCGCGCTTGCCAGGCAGGCGCTTAAGCCGCTGAGCCATCTCACCGGCCTGGTTTTTGGTTTTTTGAGACAGGGTCTCACTCTGTAGTCCAGGCTGGCCTTGAGCTCGCAGCAATCCTCCTGCCTCAGCCTCCCGAGTCGTTGGATCACAGGTGTGCACCACCACGCCCGGCTGTCTTGGGTTTTTGATACTGCCTTTTAAACTATTTCATCTTCCAATGTATTTTTTTCTTCTCTGAAATTCTGTAGTACCAGGAGACTACATTGTCCTTTTCTGGCTCCTGTGTATTTCTAGTTTCATCTTCTATCACTTCCCTACAAATTATAAGCTTCAGCATACCATGCCATTCATCATTTATCCACACAGTTCTTTCGTTTTAGATATCTGGGCCATTGTGCCTGAGTGTTTTTGTGTTTTTCCCTGCTCTACTGTCTCAGAAATATGGTTTTATCAAGAAGCCCTGCCTCTTCTATGTTTTATTATTTTATTTTATTTCTTGCAGTGCTGAGGAACTGAACCCAGGGTTTTGTGCATGCTAGGCAAGCACTCTACCACTAAGTTACACCCTATCCCCAAGCCCTGTGTGTTTTTAACTTCTCCCTCTCTACTGGTTTCTCCCTCAGCATGGAAACATATTGTTTCTCTCATTTTAAAAGAAAACAAAATCCTTCATCTTCCTCTTATTACTTTACTCTTCTCTCTTTCTCTCTGTTCTTTTCTACCCTTCTATCCTCATCCCATTGAAACTATCATTGTGGAGATCAACCAATGACCTAAGCAACTGAATCTGTTAGGCTCCTTTGAGTCCTCATCTTACTTGATGACTCCATAGTATCTGACACCTTGCCCCTACCCTTCTGGACAATCTCATTCCTCCCTTGACTCAGTGACACTGCCCTTTCCTGATATTTCTCTCACTTTTCTGAAGAATTTGGCTCAGGTTCTTCTTCTTTTACCCATCCATATGTGAAACAGCTCAGGTTCTGTCTTGGGGTTTTTAAAAATTTTCTATTTTTAATGTTCATTCCCATCATCCTGTCACCTCCCTTCTCAAAGTGGTCTCACCCACTTAGATGTATATAACTCCTACCTATATGCTGCCAATCTAAAACCTCTATCTCTAGCCATTTCTCATATTTCATTTCAGCCTGTAAACGTAATTGCCTGTGGGGAATCTTGTAGATTCACAGGCACTTCCCATTCCACATGTCTAAAACTGAATCCCTCAGTACCTCTGTTAAACCTACATCTCCTTCACCTGCAGTGAATAATACCAACATCCACCCAGTCACCCAAGTCCGAAACCAGGGTAGCATTCTCTGCTCTGCCTTCACTCTGGCTCCTTCCTCCGATCGCGTCAGTCAGTAGGACCTGTCAGCCCTACCTTATCTCTCAAATTATTCTCTTTTCTAACTATAGTGGCACTACCTTAGTTCAGGCTCTCATCATTTCTTTGGCTAAAAGCTTTCCAACTGGTTCCCCTGTCTTTAATCAGGTACTCTTTTTATCTGTCTGCCAACTGGCAGCCATGGTATCCTTCCAATACCGTACGGGCCTGCTTAAAACTCCTCCAGTGCTCTGCACCGTAGACCCGCTGCTCAGCACGGCCTTTGTGCTCCAGGCTTCACACCTCCCCGCTAGCTTCCCCTCTCCTCCCCACTCCTTTCTCACAATCTGCTTAGCCATACTAAGTGTGCCAATTTCTCTCTCATCCCTGTGTCTGTACATTCTGCCCTCAGTCTTCACAGGGAAAACTCCGTTTTGCCTTTCAACACTCAGTTCCCATTTCAGCCCCTTGAAGAAACTTGCCCTGACCCCCTCCAGTTCGCCTGCTGTGGACCAGGTGCTCTTCACCCAGTGCTTCTCTGTCTCCTGCCATCCCGTTTTCCCAGCTCTGTATTACAGTCATCTCCTTTCCTGTCTGACTCCCCCCGGAGACAGCAAGCCAATCAAGGGTGAGAACTGTGTCACATTCATCTGTGAATCCCTAGGCCCTGGCATGGTGCCTGATATGTCGTAGGTCCTCATGGAATGCCTCAGGCCTTTTTCACTTTTGGGACTGGCAACTCTCAAATGAATTGTCAATTCACAGTTCGGATATCACTTACCTGTGAAACCTCTACTCTGGGTCAAGGTCTTTGCATAAACTGGTGCTCCCATAGTGTTTTTTGCCTAACAATTTTTTGTTGAAAAATTTCAAAAGTACTACAAACTTGTAATATTTACAGGAACATCCCTACGCTTACCTGGATTCTACCATTAACATCTTGCTGTATTTCCTTTATTGCGTACCTGTCCATATATCCATTCATCAATCCATATCCTTTAAAAAAATACATTTTAAGTAAATTGCATTTAATAGTACATTACTATTTGTACTATTTACTATTTGTTTATATTGTTAATGTAATATATTTAATGAAAAACACAAATTTTAAGTGTATATAAATAAGAGTTTTGACAAATGCATTTACCCAAGAGCCTATAACCCAAGTTCTTATGAAGATATAGAAGATTGCCTCTCTCTCATAGTGTTCTTCCTTTTCATTATAATTATTTTTTGTTGATTTCCCCCACTAGACTTTGAGAGTTCCTTGAAGCTAGAGTTCAGTTATTTTCTTGCCACCTGTGCCCAGCACTGTGTCTGGAACACAGTAGGTGTTTAATAACTGTTGACTAGCTGGATGAATTAATATCTGCCTTATTCCTGGAATATTCGCATATATTGAATTCATTCTTTTTTCTCACCTTCCATATTCAGAATGTTTAATGACCATGTTATTTTTATGTCTTAAATATATCCGACTTCTATCTTCTTCATTTTACACTGTTCTAGTTCTCAGAGATCTCTCACCAGAACTGTTAAAATACCTTTTTCAGTGATTTCTTTTTCCCAGCAATGCTAAATATTGAGCCTCATTCCTTGCACATGTTAGGCAAATACTCTATCACTAAGCTATTCCCGTAGCCTTAAGATGATTTTTTCAGGTTTTCATTAGAACATGTTTGCAGTACATAATGATTACATTCCTCATAAGAGTTGGTACATGTTCATAACACATCTTAATTCTTTTTTTCATTCCTTTCCCTTCCTCTCCAGTCCCCTTTCCTCTTTCTCTGGGTTTTCTTCCCTTTTGCAAAAGATCTGTCTCCCTATTTCCTATTATCTATCTTTTATTTTGGTCTTTATTTATATTTTAGGTTTCTCATCTAAGAGAAACTGTTAGTTACTTTTCTCATTGCTGAGACAAAATACCCAACACCCAAAGTTAAGGAAGGAAAGGTTTATTTAGCTTACAGTTTGTAGAGGTTTCAGTCCATAACCAGCTTGCTCCAAGGCAGGGTAGCATGGCAGAGGGGCAGCCCTTCATGGAAGCAGAAGACAGCAAAAGCAACAAGAGCAAATGGGAGGAGCAAGCCTCTTTTCCTCCCTTATATTGATTGTATACAGGCTACCCACCCTAAGGTGGGTGTGGCACTCACACCCCCAATCCCAGCACTAGACAATGAACCAATCACAAACTCTAGATTCAGCTGCTTCCAAAAAGCTCCCCACCATGACTGCATGAGGCTTTGGGGGGACATCCAGTCACAAACCATAACAGAAACCATATGATATTTAAGTTTGTATGTCTGACTTACTTTTCTTAACATTATGGTCTCAAGGTATATCCATTTTCCTGCCAATGACTCAAGTTTATCCTTCTCAGTGGCAGAGTGGTACTCCAGTGTGTATAAACACCACATTTTCTTTATCCATTCATCTGTTGATGGACAGATAGGCCACTTTCAAGATTTAACTACTATGAGTTGTGTAGCTATAAGCATGGATATTTATGTATTACTATAATATAATATCTTTAACTCTTTTGGTAAGATACCTAGAAGGAAAATAGATATGTCCAATGGGATTTTTATTTTCAGTTTTTCAAGAATCTCCATACTGATTTCCATAATGGATGCCACCAATTTAGAAGAGTTCCTTTTTCCCTGCAGTCTCTCCAACATTCATTATTATTTGATTTCTTGATGATAGCCATTTTTCTGGACTAAGATGAAATCTCACTGTTATTTTAATTTGCATTTCTCTAATGGCCAGACATAATGAACATTTTTTCATTTATTTATTGGCCAGTTGTACTTTTGAGAAGTATCTATTCAATTCGGTTGCCCATTTTTTTTGACTGGATCTTTCATTTGGGGGGAGGTCAATTTTTCTGAGTTCTTCATATATTCTAGATACTAATCATCTGCACAAGGAATAGCTGGGAAAATGTTTTCCCCATTCTTTAGTCTTTTCACTCTGTTGGTTGTTTCCTTTGCTGTGCAGAAGTTTTTAATTTGGTATGATCCCATTTGTTGAATCTTGCTATTATTTTTATGCAAATAAGATTCTGTTCAGAAAGTCCTTACCTATGCCTATATCTTTAAGAGTTTTACCTACTTTAACTTCCAGCAGATTAAGTGTTTCTGTTTAAATATCCAAGTCTTTGATCCATTTTTATTTTAGTTTAGTGCATGGTGAGAGATTTGGGTCTTGGTTTAGGCTTCAGCATGTGGATAATCAGTTTTCCAAGCACCATTTGTTAAAGAGGCTATTTTCCCTCCAGCATATATTTTTGGCCCCTTTGTCAAAGATCAGGTAGCTGAACGTGCCAGGGGGTTGTTTCTGCATCCTCTATTCTGTTCCATTGATCCATATTTCTTTTTTTGTGCCCAGTACCATGCTGTTTTTATCACTGTAGCTTTATAATAAGTAACAATTTAAAAGTTCGGGATTGTGATACCTCCTGCTTTGCTCTCGTTGCCTAGGATTGCTTTTGCTATTCTGGATCGTTCTTGTTCCATATGAATTTTAAGATTGTTTTCTCCAGTTCTGTGAGGAATACTATTGATATTTTTATTAGGATTGCATTAAATGTGTGTCAGTTTTGGAATTACGGCCATTTTGACAATATTTGTTCTGTCTAATGAAGAACAAGGGGTATTTTTCCATTCTCTAATACCCTCTTCAATCTCCTTTTTCAGTGTACTATAGTTTTCATCATAGAGGTCTTTCACTTTCTTAGTTAGGTTAATTCCTAAGTATTTAATTTTCCTTGATGCTATTGAGAATGGTATTGTTTTCCTAATTTCTTTCTTGGTGAGCTCATTATTGGTGTAGAGGAACGCTATTGATTTTTTTGTGTTGATTTTGTATCCTGCTACATTGCTGAGTTTTATTAATGTTAGAAGTCTTTTGATGCAATTTTTCGAGTCTTCTATATAAAGAATCGTGTCATCTGCAAATAAAGATAATTTGACTTCTTCCTTTCCTATACATATCCTTTTTCTTTCTTTTTCTTGCCTGACTACTCTGGCTAATGTTTCAAGTACTATATTAAACAGAAGTAGTGAAAATGGACATCCTTATCTTGCTCCTGATTTTAAGGGAAAGATTTCAGCTTTTCCCCATTTACTATAATGTTGATAGTAAGTTTGTCATAAATGGCTTTTATCAGATTGAGATATGGTCCTTCTATACCTATTTTCTTCAGGGTTTTTATCATGAATGGATGTTGGGGTTTTGTTCAAGGGCCTTTTCTGTGTGTATTGAGATGACCATGTGATTTTTGTCCTTGCTTCTGTTTATATGATGAATTGCATTTATTGTCTTGATTATATTGAACCATCCTTGCATCTCTGGAATGAAGCCTATTTGGTCATGACGTATGATCTTTTTGATGATTGGTGATATTGTTTGCAAGTATCTTGTTGAGCATTTTTATGTCTAAAGTCATTAAGGAGATTGGCCTGTAGTTTTCTTTTTTGTCTGGGTCCTTGTCAGGTTTTGGTATCAGGGTAATGCTAACTTCCAGGAATGACTTTGGGAGTATTCCTTCTCTTTCAATTTTATTAAAGAGTTTGAGCAGGATTGGTGTTTTGTCTTCCCTGAAGTTATGGTAGAATTCAGTGGTAAATCCATCCTGTCCTAGGCTTTTCTTACTTAGTAGGGTTTATTATTATTATTATTATTATTATTATTACTGCTTCAATTTCATTGCCTGTTATTGAATTATTCAGGGATTTTATATCTTCTTGGTTCAGTTTTGGTGATTCATATATATTCAGGAATCTATCCATTTCTTCTGGATTCTCCAATCTATTGGTGTATAGGTTTTTGAAGTAGTTACTAATAATTCGCATTTCAGCAGTGTCATTTGTATTTTCACCTTTTTCATTTCTAGTTCCTTTCATTCAGGTCTTTTCTTTCCTTTTTTGGTAAGATTAGTTAAGGTTTTTGTCTATTTTGTTTACTCTTTCAAAGAATAAGCTCTTTGATTCATTGATTCTTTGTATGGTATTTTAGTCTCAATTTTATTAGTTTCTACTCTGATCTTTTTAATTTCCTTTCTTGTACTAACTTTGGATTTGGATTGTTCTTGTTTTTCTAGGACCTTGAGGTGCATCATTAGGTTATTTATTTGAGCTTGCTCTGTTTTTCTTATGTGGGTGTTCACAGCTATTAACTTCCCTTTTAGGGCTGCTTTTATTGTGTCCTGTAGGTTCTGGTCTATTTACTGGCATTATTGTTTGATTCTAGGTACTAATTTCTTCCATGACCCATTGATTATTTAAAAGTATTGGTTTAATTTCCATGTGTTTACATAATGTCTGTGGTTTCTTTTGCCCTTCATTTCTAGTTTTGTTGCTCTATTATGTGATAATATGCACTGGATAATTTTGATTCTTTTGCATTCACTTAAGAAAGATTTATGGGCTAGTATGTGGTCTGTTTTGGAGAAAGTACCATGTGCTGCTGATAAGAATGTGTATTCTATTGTTGTTGGTTGGAACACTCTGGAGATATCTGTACAGTAAGTCCATTTGTTCAAAGGTTTGGTTCAACTCTGATATTTCTTTGTTGAATTTTTTTGTCTAGTTAATCTATTTGTAATAGTGGGATATTGAGGTCCCCCACTATAATTGTATTAATGTTTATCTGGTCTTTTACATCCAGTAGTGTTTGTTTTATGAAGTTAAGTGTTCCGATGTTCAATGCTCATGTTTGCAATTCTTCTCTTCCTGTTGAATTGTTCACTTAATCAATATATAGCGACTGTCTTTACCTCTTTTGATTAGTTTTGGCTTTTAGTCCACTTTTTCTGATAATGGATAGATACTCTTGCTTGTTTTCAGGTTCCCATTACTTGGGATATTGTTTTCCATCCTTTGATTTTTTAGTCTATAAATTTCTTTTTGTATTAAATGTGTTTCTTGTATACAGCATACCATTGAATTTTATTTTCTGATCCAATCTGTCAATCTGTTTCTTTTCATATGAGAATTGAGACCATTCACATTGAGAGTTATTACTGAAAGGCATTGGCTTATTCCTTTCATTGCATTATTTTTCTTTTTTTCTATGTGGGTACTGGGAGTCGACCTCAGGACCTTGCGCTTGCCAGCAAGTGCTTGTGTCGCTGAGCGATATCACCAGCCCTTTTTTTCCTTAATGTGGGTACTGGGAGTCGAACTCAGGACCTCGCGCTTGCCAGGCAGGCGCTTATGCTGCTGAGCTATCTCACCGGCCCTCATTTGCATTATTTTTCAGTTGCTGTTTCCCTTTTTCCCTACTGCTTAACAGGTTACCCTGGCTGGTGTATTCATTCTATTACACTTTTTGGCATTGTTGGGCTCATTTTCTCCAAGATATCTTTGAGAAGTTTTTGGAGTGCTGGTTTGGTAGCTGTGAATTTCTTAGCATGTACTTCGTTATGGAAAGAACTTATTTCTCCATCAATTTTTTTTTTTTTTTTTTTTTTTTTTTTTTGAGACAGGGTCTCGCTATGTAGTTCAGGCTGGCCTTGAACTAATTATGTAGCCTAGGCTGGCCTCGAACTTGCGGCAATCCTCCTGCCTCAGCCTCCAGATTGCTGGGATTACAGGTGTGTGCTGCCATGCCTGGCCTTTCCATCAATTTTGAAAGATAGCTTTTCAGGATATAATCAGTCTGGGTTGGAAGTGGTTTTCTTTTAGGACTTGGAACACTTCATTCCAATCTCTCCTGGGTTTTAAGGTTCATGTAGAGAAGTTTGATACATTTCTAATGGGTTTACCTTTATTAATGATTTGTTGCTTTTCTTCTAACAGCTTTTAAGATTCTGTCCTTGTGTTGGACTTTTGGGGTTTTGACTATGTTGTTTCTCAGACAGGTTCTTCTCTGGTCGTGGCTATTTGAGGTTCTGTATGCCTCACTTAATCTGTGTGTTTAATTCTTTCCCCGTATTTGGAAAGTTTTCTGCTATTATTTCTGTAAACAGGTTTATTGTACCATTTGTGCTGTCATCTGATTTTTCGCTAATTCCTATTAATCTTAGATTGCTGTTCTTTGCCTCATCTAGCAGCTATTGGATTCATTTTTCATGTTCTCTTGTTTTTTTCTAAAGTATTTCTGAGTAATTTGTTACTGATATAATACTTGTCTTACAGTTCTGATACTCTGTCCTCACATTTGCTGCCAATACTTTCAAGAGAATAATCTCCTGAATTTCTGTTTGGTGTTTTTTCATGTACTCTGCTAAACTGGTCATTTGTGTTTTGTTTCATTTGTTTAGCTCAGCTAGCTTTTCATTAGTGTCTTCTGTAAACACACTAATTGTTTATTAAGTCCATTGTCTGTTTAATTATATCTTCTTTGAGGTCACCAAGCATGTTATTGATCTGTTTTTTTTTTAATCTCCTCTGTTATTTCAAATAATTCAGCTGTGCGGCTTTTGATTTCCTCCCCCTTGATGCCCCATGGATCAACTCTGGGCATTTTGGAAATTTTTGGAGGCATTTTGTTGCCCTGTCTTCTTATGTTTCTTTCTTTTTGTGTGGTGAGGTTTGCAGGCTGATAATAGTGGAAAGATTTTGTTACTAGTATAGAGCGATCTCTTTAGTTAGTGTCTGCTTTTCAATGATATACACTAAGTGTGGCTAATGATAGGCCTTTACCTCTGTCCCAAGATCCAATGACCTTCGTTAATTTGGGAGTGGAGAATGCACTATAATTGGCCCAGCACCCAGTTGTCCAGAAATGTATCTCTGGATTGTTAATGACTCCAAGGCAATCCAGATATTGGCATACAGGGAAAACCAGTTAATAGCAACAACTATGCCACCCTGGCAATAGCAACACAATCAGCAACTGTAATGGCATCAAAGACAAAGTGGATATTGACATACCCTAAGAACCAATAATATATCACCTTTTACCTTAGGAAAGAAATCTGTAATTATTGTATAAACACTGAGACAAACCCAATATTGACATACCATAAATATCTACTAAGTGCAACCACTGTACATCCACTGACAATAGAAAAGTAATCAATAGTAATCACACAGAGTTAAAGATTAATAAAGTTTAATAATTATTTTTTAGAGGGGGTGGGAAATGAGAGAATGAAAAAAGTAAAATTTGAAAAATTAAGCAATGAAAAATCAGAAGAAGAGAAAAGAGAGATAAAGTATCTTATTAAGAAGTAAAAGGAAATTAATAGAATTAGATAAAGGTAACAGGAAAGAACAAGCAAGAAAAAGAAGAGAAAAGGAAAAAAGTGGAAAAAACCCAAATCTCCAAAAACTCAATGAAGAAAAAAATGAGTCCAAAAAATTCTTCTGTATATTTAAATGAGTGGTTTCCTTCCAGGATCTGCACTCTTGGAATCCAGCAAGTTATGGTTTTCCCTACCTACCTTTGTAGCCTGCAGGTTCGTGAGGTGACCCCTCTGTTCCAGAGGCCCCTCTGTCTGTATAGCCCTAGCTGTGGCAACCATCCAAGCTATGGCTTATCCTTGCTCACACTGGTAGACAGGGAAAGCAACATCTAGCTGGATGTAGGTAGTGAGTTGGGGGGTTCAAGCAGACTTTAATGCCAGCCTTTTTAGATTCAGCCTAGTCTGAAAGCCACACTTTTTGGGGCCTCGCTCCTAACCAAGGAGGGTGGGACCCTGTGTCCTTAGCACCCCGAGCTTAAACTTCTCAGGGGGGTCTGTGTGCAGCCCACACCCTCTCTGCAGCTGCTTTTGCAGCTGTTTCTCGCCCAGTCACTGTGGTAAGGTAACACTGGAAACCTTGAATTATAGTTGTTCTGTAGTTGTTCTCTGGCTCCCCTTAAACAATTAACCCCTTCCCAAAATGGCTCCCAATGAAACCCTCTCAAATGTGGCAGGTGCAGGGCTGGGTTTCTTCAACTCTAGCCTGCCATGGAAAAGGAGTCACTGATATCATAAAACCTAATGCTTTTTTTGCAGTTTACAATGGTCATGGGCTTTTCTTGGGCTAGCGCTGCCTGCTTTGTTGTTTCTCCCTACACCTCCCGACCCTCTGGGCTTATCTTCTCTCTCTGGGAGTTGGCCTCATCCATGATCAGGTCAGTTGATGGTTGCTGCCTCTGCTGCCCTGTTGCAGGGTCTCCTGGTCCCCAGGCTGCCTCCTTTGAGGCTGAGGTTTCCTTTGGAAATTAATTGTTGGCTCACTTCCTTCCTGCCACCATGTTTCACCACTCATATCCAGATGATTTGTTAAATACTTTTTTTATGTGCAAATCCACCTTCCAAATAACTACCAAAGTAGCATTTCTTAAATCCATACATGACCATGTTTACCCTTTCTTTAAAACCTTTTGGGCCGGTGAGATAGCTCAGCGGCATGAGTGCCTGCCTGGCAAGCGCGAGGTCCTGAGTTCGACTACCGCTACCCACATTAAGGAAAAAAAGGGCCGGTGATATTGCTCAGCGGCACCGGCGCCTGCTGGTGCGCAAGGTCCCGAGTTCGACCCCCGGTACCCACAAAAAAAAAATAAAAATAAAAAAAAACAACCTTTCATTTGATTCTCATCATCTATAACAAATTTTTACCTGCTTTTTTTTTTTTTAAAGAACTGGTTTTTAAATGAAACCTTATAAGAAGTTCAACATTTGTAATAGACTACAAACTTTTAGATTCATATAAATTTATTTTATAAGTTCAAGTTTACAACATTGAATAAGTCAATTTTCAAGCCATAGAATATTATAGGTATTTTATATTATATATTTATATTAACTTACATATCAAAATTTTTGATGATTAAAAATACAGTACATCCAACAAAGGGACTTGTATCTGGAATGAATGAAGTACTCTTAAATCTAAAAAGTAAAAAACAATCCCACTGGCAATTAGGCAAAGGACATAAACAGATTTCTCACTGAAGAGAATATATGGATGACAATAAGCACATAAAAAGATATTTAACATCCTTACTCATTAAGGAAATATAAATTAAAACAACAATGAACTGTAACTGCATACCTCAGAATAGCTAAAAGGAAAACTGGTGACAGTATCAAATGCTGGCAAGGATGTAGGTGAGAATGTAAAATGGTATACTCACTCTGGAAAATAGTCTATCAGTTAATCATAAAACTAAACATGTGCTTTCCATATGACATAGCAATTGCATTATTGGGTATTTATACCAGAGAAACCTGTATAGGAATGTTCACAGCCACTCTATTCCTAATAACCCCAAACCGGAAAGAACTCAAATGTCCTAAAATATGTGAAAGGTTTATCAAAGTGGTACATCCATGCCATTGAATACTTTCAGCAGTAAAATGGAATGAGCTATTATTGATATGTATAGTATCTTCTATGGATTGTTATGCTAAGTAAAAAAAAGTCAATTTTGAAAGTTTATATACTATATAATGCAGTTTTACAACACTTTTTTACTTTTTAAGTTTTTATTTCACCAACAATAAAATTCATCCTTTTGCTCTTTTGGTTTTGGTTTTTTTGAGACAGGGTCTTGCTATGTAGTTTAGGCTGGCCTTGAACTTACTACGTAGCCCAGACTGGCCTCAAGCTCACAGCAAACCTCCTGCCTCAGCCTCCTGAGTGCTGGAATTACAGGCATGCACCACCATGTCTGGCCCATCTTTATTTTGATGTAGAGTTCTATGAGTTGTAATACATGTATAGAATCATGTGATCAGCAGTACAACAAGAATATAACAATTTCTTGTTCCGAGCAACTTCTTGTTCTAGTCCTTTGGAACCATAGCCTTTCTCTAATTCTAACCTCTGGCAACCACTTGTTGCTTTTCTATAACTATTTATAGCATTCTTGAAACAATAAAATTATACAAGAGAATAGATAAATGGTTGCCAGGTTTTAGGAACTGAGGTGTGAAGGAGAAGGTGTGCCTATGAAAGGTAGCACTAGATAGAGAGCCTGTGGTGATAGGATAATTCTGTATCTTAATTTTGGTGGTGGTTAGTTGAAGTCATACATGTGATATAATGACATGAATTACTCATATGCCCACACTAAGCATATATAAAAATGGTGAAAGCTGAATAAGTTCTGTGGATTGTACCAATATCAATTTTCTGTTTCGATATTGTCCTACAGTTATGCAACGCATTACCATTAGGGAAGATTGGGTGAAGAGTGCCCAAGACCTCCTTGAAAACTTCTTTGCAACTTCCTGAGAATCCATAATTATTTCAAAATAAAAGGTTTTTAAAATACAATACAATGAAAGTAATGTTTTTCTCTTTCCTTAAGTCCCTAGTCTATATCTCTAGTCTCTCTGTATAAATACTATGAATACTATTCTACTTTTCTGTTTTTTTCTCCTTAATTATATACTTTGGAGATTGTACTGTACCAACACATACAGGTATACTGTGTTCTTTTTATGTCTGTATACTTATTGTGTGGATGTACCATTGTATTATACCATCTTTTCCTGATGAATTTTAGGTTGGTTCCAGACTTTTGCTATTACAAGTAAGGGTCCAGTGAACATTCTTAGTTTTAGTACATTACATGATAGGAAATAAAAAGCCCAGTTTACGATATCAAGATTATCTTAGCTGGGCATGGTGGCACACATCTGTAATCCCAGCACTCCAGAGGCAGGAGGATTGCTGTGAATTCAAGGCCACAGCAAGGCCTGAACTACATAGCGAGACTCTGTCTCAAAAAAAAAAAAAAAAAAAAGATTATCATTAAATTGGTACAGGACCTGAATGAGGAATGGTAGGAAATTCAAATTCTAAATTGGATTACTAACAATATTTTTCATAATTGATATTATGTAATAACTATAAATGTCTCACAGGACATATCCAAATCTTACAAGAAACACTGAAACCATCTTTGATACCATACCATCTTAACATGTGGCGTTTCATACAACTGACTGTATGGCAGTGATAAGTACATGCATTAAGGAACTGCCTCAAGGACTACAGAAAAATTAGTTAATCTTGATGTACACAAGTTGTACATTGGTAGTGTGTTAACATTTGATAATATAGTACCTTGGAGTGAGCTATTTAAATATAGTTTTAAAATAGTTAAATAACTCTGAGGTAATATTATAGAACGACATGAATGTACTTAATGCCACTGAACTATATACAGACCGTCACCTACTCATGATGGTTCCACTTAGTGATTTTTCAACTTTACACTGGTGCGAAAGCAATATATATTCAATAGAAACCATAATTTGAATTTTGAATTTTCATCTTTTCCCTGGCTAGCAAATAATATGTGGTATAATACTCTCTGGTGGTGTTTGACAGTAGTAGTGAGCTGCAGCTCCCACTCAGCCCCATGATCATGAGGGGAAGCAACTGAGACTCTATCAGTAGTGTGCTGTGCTGCTAAAGCTATCATGTTCATTAGTGTAGGTGTGTACTAAGTGTGTTTCCCACGTGTGGTATTTTCAACTTATGAGCTTAACATGACATAACCCCATCATAAGTCAAGGAGCATCTGTGCTTAAAATGGCAAATTTTTTTTTTTTTTTTGTGGGTACCGGGGGGTCGACCTCAGGACCTCGCGCGCCAGGAGGCGCCCGTGCCGCTGAGCGATATCACCGGCCCCTTTTTCATATGTGGGATCCGGGAGTTGAACTCGGGCCCTCGCGCTTGCAAGGCAGGCGCTTATGCCGCTGAGCCATCTCACCGGCCCAAAATGGCAAATTTTTAAGTCATGAACATTTCACTACAATAAAAAATGATATTAAAAAAAATTCCAATTACATACAGTTTTGGAAATACAGTTTGAAAATCACCGTCCTACAGGATAAATACAAATACCTGAGCATAACATATAAGGCCCCTTATGATCTGTCTCTCTCTGGCCTTTGGCTTTATTGTCATTTTCCATCTCATGACACTAGTCATAGTGCCCTACTCTAGTTCCTAAATATATACGTTTTTTCTCACAAACATGCTTTGGCATGTAAATTTCTTCTGACTGGAATGCCTTTACGCTCTTCTTTCCTACCTTTCTATCTTCCATTGATATTGTCCTAGTTATTCTTCATGGTTCAGCTCAAATGTCACTTGTGTTCTGAAGGCTTCTTTTACATTTCCAGGTAAAGTTTACCACTCTCCTATGAGATTTTATTTTACTTTATTTTATTTATTTATTTTTTTGTGGGTACCAGGGGTCAAACTCAGGACCTCGCGCGCCAGCAGGCGCCCGTGCCGCTGAGTGATATCACCGGCCCTTTTTTCGTATGTGGGTACTGGGAGTTGAACTCAGGACCTCACGCTTGCCAGGCAGGCGCTTATGCTGCTGAGCTATCTCACCGGCCCTATTTTTTTTTTTTTTTTTTTGAGAACACATTTTAACCATGCATGTCTCCGCCTTAACATCCTATTTGCAATTATTCGTTTATGCCCATCTCTCCTTTTAGACTATGTATTCCTTGAGAGCAGAGATTGTGACTTACTCATCTTTATATTTCTAATACCTCACTAGCATAGTGCCTAGAATTATACCTATTCACTAAACGTTCAGTGAATAAAGGACTTAGATGTGTGGGGTGAGAAAAGAGGAAGAGTCCAGGATGAATCAGAGTTGTTCTTGGTTGGGTGACAGGTTTAGAGGGTAAGACAATGAAAAGGAACTGTTCCTGAAGTAGAGTACGTTTTCAGTGAAAGATGATTTTGTTCTGTTCAGTGTTTTTAAACAGTGCCCTAACACAGTGGAGGTATTCAAAAAACAGTCAAAATACAGGTGTGGACATCAGGAAAGAAATATGGTTAGAGCTGGGTGTGGTGGCATATGCCTATAATTCCAGCACTTGGAAGGCTGAGGCAGGAGGGTCACTGTGAGTTCGAGGCCAACCTGCACTACCAAGCGAGAACCTGTCTCAAGAAAAAACCAAAAAAGTAAATAAATAAAGTCTGGTTAGAGATAAAGATTTGAGGAGTCTTCAGTGTATGGGTGTTTATTGGACCTCTAAGCATAAAAGAAATAACACAGGGCAAGTATACTGTATATATTAATAATTTAAGACAGTTCCAAGAGAATAGCAACATTTAATGGGCAAATAGAAAGAGTACCCCACAAAGTAGATGGGGAATGATTGAGAATGGTGGACACAATAGTTGCATAGTTCTGGAGAGGAGAATTAAGAGGTCAAGAATTATATATATGATTTTTCTAACAAACCTCCCTGTTGGCCCCAAGTCTCCTCCTTCCATGCTACCTGGTACCTCTGAGTAAGCAAATTAGCTCATTTCTACATACATATAGATACAGATTGAGACCACAAACTTAGGAGCTATACTACCTACATTAGAATCCTGACTCTACCACATGTTAGCTGTGTGATCTTGGGCAAGTTATCTAATCTCTCTGAGGCTCAACTTTCTTTTTTTTTATCTTGGTACTTTTATTTTTACAATATAAGTTCACTAACATGGGTCAATGTGTAATAGATACTTCCAGAATATTTTCCTACAACTATCAGGGACGCATGAATGTCGTTTCCTTGCCTTCTTGATGTTTATACTTTCTGGAGCTTTTGATTTAAGGAAAGCCAAGAGAAGCTTCTCTCAAGTGTCATTAGATTTTTTATAATATTAAAACTCAAAGGTGATACAGAATTCTTAATCATAAATTAATTAGATCTAAACTGATTCTCCCACCTACACTGTATACTTTTATTAACAGTTTTGAGTGGGAATGATACATACATATAATTCTATATTATGGTGAAGCCTCTTTTCTGAGCTCCAGCCTATATTTCTACTTGAAATAGTACCAGATTGGGGCATAGGAATTTGGCTATTTTTAAATTATTATTTATATCTAGGAAAATGTACTTTTGCCGGGTACTTTATGGCTCCACGATTTATGATTTAGAAACATTGGAATTGGTCTTGATTAGACTGAGTTGAGGTTCTTCTTGGGTAACTTACTCCACATATAAAAATATTTCTTTGATCACTCTTCTAATTTGAAAATTTTGGTTTATATTGGATTCCCTTATACTTATTCAGTAAGCACTTATTGAGCATTTAGTATGTGATTCCCTACTCTGGAGTAATTCCATCTATTTGAACTGTGTAATCCTCTTACAATTGCTTGCTTGCTTTTAGAACATTAACAACCAGGTTATTTTCTTGGCTATTGATCTTACACTTTTCACTTCATTACTTAGTTTCTCTCCCACCTTTTTCTTTGTAAATTTTCATAACCTTTTAGGGAGCTATGTATAGCATGCTTTCAACACTCCTATCCCACAATCTCAATTTCATACATTCCATTCATTTTATTTTGAGACAAAGTCTAACCAAGTCATCAAGTTGTCCCGTCTGGCTTCAAACTTGGCAATCCTCCTGTCTCAGCCTCCTGAGTAGCTGGGATTCCAGACGTGCGCCACCATGCCCAGCCACAATTATATTTCTTGAAAGCCTTCTATCCTTTTGCAGTTTTTTTCTTTAGATTTTCTGGCCTTAGGATCTTTACTATCTTTTATTTTTCACCTGAAGTTTAGAGATTATTTTCTTAAAGCCTAGAGTACTGATGTTCATGCTCCTAGTTCCCCTACAACCAGATTTCCATTATTTTACTTCTATAGTCATTTATTCCTTATGTGTCACCTTGAAAGCCAACCATTGCTTTTTCACTTACAGTATCCTTTAGGTGAAGAAATTGCTATCTAAGCAGATAAGGGATTTATCAGGTACTCTCATGAGACTTAGAAAATATCCAAAATTACCCAAAATTCTCTACTCTGTTAATAATAACTTCCATGTAGGACTGAGTATGTGGCTTAGTCAGAGTGTTCGCCTACCACGTGTGAGGCTTTTGTTTCATTCCCCGGCACTGCATGCATAAATACATAACATGCGGATAGCACATTTGATTTTTATCACAGTCCTATGAAAATAGACATTGCTGTTATATTACGGATTTTAAAAAGTTTCAGTTGCTTGTCCAACATCACACACATTGGTAAGTGCCAGAAGCAGCCTTTGAACTAAGATTCTCTGTTTCCTAATCCAGTATCTTCACTATATCCCCTCAGTTGTTGCCTCTGGAAGTTTTGTGATCCATTTCAATAACATATCATTCCCTTTCTCTCTGACCAGGCATACCATATCTATATTATTATAATTTTTTCACCTTAATTCACTCAACCATTCTACTAGCCTTAGGCTCATACATATTTTCTTCACATATAGAGCAGAGCTTCTCATCTGTGCCACTACTGACATTTTGGGTCAAATAATTGGTGGGAAGGGAGCTACCCTGTGCATTTAGCAGTACCCTTGGCCTCTGCTCAATAGCTGCCAGTACCACACACTTCACCATCAATTTGTGGCAATCGAATGTCTCCAGATATTGTCAAATGTTCCCTAGGAAGCAAGATTGCCCCTAGTTGAGAGCCACTGCATGTAGAGTTACTTAATTTCCCTCCTACTAGCTTTTCTGTCTTGCTACAAATGTACCTTTCCATTCCAGTCTTGAAATCCATTGTAATGTGCCTCCATGGTAGCTTTGAAGTTACATTGCCCTTTTAGTGTAAAAACCTCTCCTTTATTTGTTGCCATAGTGAACAAATACCCAATGGAATGGAATAGTATTCTTGACTCTCCTTGCTCTATCTGTTCTCAATCTTAAAGTGAAAAGGACTGGTCACATTTTTATGGGCATTTTACTCTGTAGCCATCCTTGATCAGAAATTTTAAGCCTCTGCAAACTTTTTTTTTTAATCCTTGTGAAGAATTTAACATTTTAATGTCTTAACAGAAAACAAATCCTATTTCATGATGATTTCTTTCTAGTAAGATATTCACATCCCTTAGCTCCTTTCTATTAAAAAGCCTCAACTCTCGTTTGAAGAAGAAAAAAGTAATAGTGCCTACTTTATCCTTAAGTCTGTGATCTTTGCTTCCAGTGATGGCAAACCTTTTAGAGCTTTCAGTGATACAAACAGCCCACTGTGGCACACATGCCATAGGTTCGTCACCACTTGCTTAAACTATAGAAGCCATCGATTCTTTTCAGGTTTCATCTGGAAATTTGTTTTGTTCTTATATGAAACTAGATAGTTTTGTTCAGCATCTTTGAAAAAATACCAGCAATCTCTCCTTTATATCCAGATAGGATTTAGTCCAGTAAGATGGCACAATGTTCTGTTTGGCTAAAAAGGGAAAGAAAAGAAAGGAAAGAACTAATATAAGGATTAATTAGTATAGGTATTGGCAAGCAGATTTGATAAATCTCAGCAGGCTCTTCTTCCTGGGTGGGAAAAATAACTCTGCAAAATAGTATCTCTTCCAGTTGGCTAAAAAAGGAAAAGAAAGGGATGGTTGCTTAAGGAAAATTTTTTTTTTAGATTGGTGAGATTTAAGCATGTGTGCAGACTGAAAACAAAGAATTTGTAAAGGGAATTAAATTGAAGATCTAAGAGAGAGGGGGAAGATCAAAGGATCCAGGGTCTCAGAAGAAATGAGGGGAAAAGAAACATGGGCAGAGACAAATGACAGGGCCTTGAGAATAATGGCAGCTATTTCTTCTGCAAGAAGGGAAAGGAGAAAGGAATGAGTAACAGCAGAGGAATGAATGTGAGGTGAGGAGAAGGACAATAGGAAGCACTTATGGATAACTTTAATCTCCATAAAGTATTTGGTGAAATCATCTACTAATAGATAGTGGAGGTAGATTTACAGTCTTGAAAATGATGAGTGTTTAAAATAACTGACTTAGTAAATTAGATTCAGTTGATCAAGTAAGAACGAGGAAGAAAAGATTGATGATTAACCAAGAGTTCAGCTAAGGTCAGTAGCATATTTGTAATGGTTCCAGTTCATTTAGTTATATTTATATTATTTCTTCAGCATTGTAGCATGCAAATACACACACACACACACACACACACACACACACACAGAGTTGGTTTAACCTTTCCTATGGAAGCAATGGTAGAAAATCATGAGTCCAGTGAGTGTTTGGGAAAGCAAAACTGAAATGGTTGGACATGGGGGTTTGGAAGAAATAGTTTGAGTCCCAAAAGAGGCTGATCTACTGAGAGCATTAGAAAATATCAGTAAATTGATAGTCACAATAGGGGTGAAGAACAGGACCCATGAAAGATGCCATTAGAGAGGAAACTGGAGTTAGGGTCTTATAAATCTACTTGTTTCAAATTATAAGGAAGCCCAAAGTATGGCTGAATAAGTAAAAGGTAGACTAGAACTAACAATAAGGATGCCATTTGTCTTATTCCATTTGTGCTACTTTAGCAAAATACTTTAGGTTGGGTAATTTGCAAACAATAGAAATTCATTTCCCAGAATTCTGGAAGCTGAGAAGTCCAATATCACATTAACAGAATGGGTATCTGGTAAGGACATCTTTTCACTGTGTCCTTACAGAAAAAAAAAAAAAGTGGGAGGGAAAAAAAGAAATGAACACTGTTCTCACATGACAGAAAGGCATAAAGGCCTAGCTAGTTTCCTTTAGCCCTTTTAAAAGGCATTAAGCCCGCCTATCAGGGCAGAAACTTCATGGCCTAATCACCTCTTAAAGGCCTTACCTCCTAATACTGTTGCACTGGAGATGAAATTTCAACATGAATCGGGGAAAGGACGCACACATTCAACTATAGCACCATTATTTATCATTTAATGTTGTTTTTTACATATAGTATCTTATTTAATTCCCACTACAACCCAATATGGTGGTTAGATTTGCCTCATTTTATGAGGAACTTGCCCAAGATCTATCTCTAGTCATTGACAGAGCCAGGATTGGAACCTAGGGCTGTCTGACACCAAAACCCTTGCGCTTAACCAATGTACTATAATGCCTTTCCACAGTAAACATAATAAGGGAAAGTTAGGTGTTTTAGAGGGACCTCAGAGGTTATCAAAATGTCTGAAAAGCAAACAGAATTAAATAAAGTAGAAAATAATTTTTATCCTTTTTGAAGCAATAAGAGGAAAGGTACTCCAGTATGGCATAAGAAAGAACATAGGACTTGACTGAAATCCTGAGATGGAATCTCAGACCCACCACTTACTAACTGTTGCTTAGGCAAGCCATTTAACCTCTGATCTAGTTTCCTTATCTGTAAAATGAAAATGATAGTAAAAATGATAATAAGATTGTAAAAAGTATTTATTCATCCAATTTCACGGCATTTAAGGATTATGATAATTGATGTAAAAAATAAATATCTATACAGATGGTTGTTGTCATAGTGATAATGTTCTGTCTGTGCTGTTTCCATGGAAAGGAAAGGTCCAAGTGCCGATGGACTCTATTATGCAAATCCAACACTTGGACCTTTGTCCTTTGACATAAAGAGGCACTCTGAAAAGAATAAACAGGATTAAGAAGTTTCCTTAGGTTTAATGGCAATTGTATCTATGGGATCTTTATTTCTTTCCTTTTTTAGAAGAAATATAGATATATGTTAGATGGCTTTACCAAGCAATTTACCAGTCACTTTTGTGTTCTGCTACTAGGTATTAATATTAACCGAGGCCTCCTATGCTTGGGAAATGTAATCAGTGCTCTTGGAGATGACAAAAAAGGTGGCTTTGTGCCCTACAGAGATTCCAAATTGACTCGACTACTTCAAGGTAAGCCCAAAGTGCCTCTAAAAATAAGAGAGAGTAACTTAGAATGATAGTGCTAAGAAAGCAAAGGTGAAACTGGTAAAAGAAAAACAGTAACAACAAAAAAAACCTACCTATTTGGGCTATCACATACACAGTTATCTAATTCATAGAAAGAGACAGCAAGAGAGCTATTGGTATTCAGTTTTCTAAGATAATGAAAAAATATCTTCATATATGGCTTTGAGAGCCAAGAAATCTATAGAGTGCCAACTGTACTTAGTACTTTGCAGCTGAAAATGAACTTGATTACTGTTTAATTAATAGTGTTGCTAAGCAGAATTCTCTAGAGAGCTAAAAATCTACCAAGAGGGGGCATCCTAAGAATGTTTAATCTCAATAGTGGCTTTATTTAACTTTCCTCGGCCACCTCCCAATTGTTTTAACCTGATTAACTACTGAAATCATAGTTTTTGGCAATAGGGACACATGAAATAGGCTTCTAAAAGTTATATCATTTTACACATCAGAGACTAAAATCAAAATGGATCAAAGATCTAAATGTTAAAATAGAAACAATCTGCTAGAAAGTAAAATAGGCATAGGAATAGACAATGACTTTCTGAACAGAACCCCAGTTGCACAAAAAATAACAGCAATAATCAACAAATGGGATCATATCTAATTAAAAACCTTCTGTACAAAAAAGGAAACAACCAATAGAGTGAGGAGATAACCTACAGAATGGGAAAAAATCTTTGTCGGTTACCACTCAAACAGAGGACTAATATCTAGAATATATAAAGAACTCAAAAAATCAGACCACTGGAATAAAAGGCCCATTCAAACAATGGGCAACTGAAATGAATAGACACTTCTCAGAAGAAGTACAAATGGCCAATACATGAAAAAATCTTCAGCATCTCTGGCCATTAGAGAAATACAAATTAAAACAACACTGAGATTTCATCTTACTCCAGAAAGAATGGCTATCATCAAGGAATCAAATAATAACAAATGCTACAGAGGCTGCAGGGATAAAGGAACCCTTCTACATTATCGATGGCAATGTAACTTAGTACAACCATTATGGAAATCAGTATGGAGATTCTTCAAAAAATTGAAAATAAAAATTCCATTCAACTAAGCTATTCTCCTCCTAGGTATCTTTTTTTTTTTTAATATGTGGGTACCTGGAGTTGAACTCAGGACCTCGTGCTTGCCAGGCAGGTGCTTATGCTGCTGACCTATCTCACTGGCCCCCCCTTTTTTTTTTTTAAAGGAGGAGAGGTTTATTTTTGTTCATAGTTTCAGTCCATGGTCAGCTGGCTCCAAGGCAGAAACTCCTCCTAGTTTCTTCCTGAAAGAGTTAAAGATATCATATTACAGTTATACATGCATACTCATGTTTATAGCAGCACAATTCATAATAGCTAAATCTTGGAAGCAGCCTATATGTCCATTGACAGATGAGTGGATAAAGAATACGTGGCATTTATACACAATGGAGTATTACTCTGCCATAAAGAAGGATAAACTTGAGTCATTTGTAGGAAAATAGATGCACCTTGAGATCATAACGTTAAGTGAAATAAATCAGACACACAAGCCTAAATATTGCATGGTTTCTTTTATGTTAGAAACCCAAAATATAAATAAAGAACAAAATAAAAGATAGATAATAGGAAATAGGGGGACAGATCTTTTGCAAAAGGGAAGGGGACCAAGAGATGGAAGGAGTGGGGAGGATAAAGAGGAAGAAGGGGATAAAAAAGAATTAAGGTTTGTTATGTACATTTATTAACTCCCATGAGGGATGTAATCATTATGTGCTGCAAGCATGTACTAATAAAAACTCAAAAAAAAAAAGAAATCTTAGTGTAATAGGCAATTTGTAAGTATCTAAGTATTTTTTCTTCTATCTCTTGAGTTTGAAGTCACCAACCCAAATGAACAGCTTGTGCATGTATCCTGCTTGATTTCATTTTATCCATTGTTCTTTGTTGTTTTTCAGATTCTCTAGGAGGTAATAGCCATACTCTGATGATAGCCTGTGTGAGTCCTGCTGATTCCAATCTAGAGGAAACATTAAACACTCTCCGCTATGCTGACAGAGCAAGAAAAATCAAGAACAAACCTGTTATTAATTTTGATCCCCAGACAGCTGAACTTAATCACCTTAAGCAACAGGTATAAAGGAGTTAGATTTTTATGAGAAAAATTACAAGTATGTGGGGAATGATAGAGCTTCTGTTTCTCAGCTTCTCCTCTATCAGAAATTTCAAGATGTTCCTTAAGCACTGTTAGAGTATCTCTTAAAGTACATCCCATTAATGTGTTGCATGGGAAGTGGCATTGGGGGTTTTACCAATAAAAAGTAAACAGTGAGAGATGAAGCAAAAGACGTAAGCAGAGGCCAGATCCTAGAGTTTCTTACCTGACCTATTAACGAATTTGCAGCACAACTGGAAGGTATTAAGAACCATTGAAGGGTTTTAAGTAAGAGAGTGACTTAAGGAAATGTGTGTTTTAAGGAGGTCACTGCAGCAAGTGTAGAGAAAGTAAACTCAAGGTGGACATGGCTAGAAGTAGGAAAATGAATTAGGCTGTTATAATAACCCAGGTGAGAATGACAGTAGCAACTGAAATAAAGAGAAGGGGACAAATTAGAGAAAAAATCAAGAAGAAAGTAGAATGGGTTATGATTTACTTCATAACAGATTAGAAGTGAGAAAAGCAAGGTGGGTGGGGAGAGACTAGGTTGGTTCCCAAGCTTCTCGCTTGGACAAATAAATAAATAATAGTGATAATCATTGTCAGAAATACAGGAGGAAAACCAGGGTCAGGTAGGAAAATAGAAATAAGTTCTGTTCGGGCATGTCAGTAGAAATGTTGAAACACGGCTGGCTGTATGGTGTGATATAGAGAGATGTGAGCTGAAGACAAAGGTTTAAGAGTCATCAGCATCTCTAAAAGCGCTCACTAAATATTTGCTGAATGGGCAAATAAAGAAGAGAAGATCAAAATCAGAACTCTACAGAACACCAGCACTTAAGGAATGGGGAAAGGAAAGAAGACAAGAGAGACTTACAAAGAGTAGAGAGGAGGAAACCAGTGGTGTAATGGCCAAGGGAAGAGCATTTCAGGGAGGGTCATCCAAAGTATACATTTACAAAGAAGTGTAAGATAAGGATTGAAAAGTATCCTTTGACTTTTATCAACAAGGAGGCTATTGGTGACCTTGGTAAGAAGGTCAGGGAAATGAAAAGAACAGGTTGCTGCAGAAAAACTACATAGAATGGTGGATAAGGAAGTACAGGAAGCCAGTGGTCTCTTATTTCAAGAAGGCAAGATGAGAACAGGCAGTAACCAGGTAATCAAGGCTAAGGGATGTATGTCTGTTTTTAAAATGCGGGAGAGACTTGAACAAGTAGAACTACTTGGGAGAGACTGAAACTGAGAACAGGGACTCAGTCAAAGTCATCTAAGTGTGAGTACTGTAGTCAGATAATAGGGTAGAGGGCTTGAAATCACTGAACAGAAATGGAAGACATAGCTACCTTGGACCATAAATTTGTGGTGGTATTAGTATGACTATCTGTGCAACAACTCAGTTGCCCTGGTAGAGGAGCTAAGAAGGTAGGAATCGCATTGACGCAGGTTTAAAGGGGTGTCAAGGTTTCTTGCCTTCCAGAGGATGGTACTCTGCCTACAGGAAATCAAGTGTTTCCCAAGTATCTGGTCCATACTCCCTCTCTGGCTTTCTTCCTCAGCAATAGCTACTATTCAGTTAATCTCTTTCCTTTTCCTTCTTCGTCTCCATTCTTCCAAGGGGTCACTGTAGAGAATATAAGCAATTTACCTGTCTGTGGTATTGCCACATTCAGTACTGTCCCGTTATGTTTATTCCTATTGCCAAAATGCTTTTCTTCCTATTCACTTATTTGCTCATTCATTTCCAATGTAAATATTTATTGAACAACATTATATGTCAGATACTATGCTGGGATGCATTATTGAACAATGCAGTATTTGCTGCCTTCATGGAACTTACTGCTTAGCTTGAGGCACAAACACTGAACACATAATCAATAATATAATATTTTATAATTATAAGTCAAAATAGTGTGTTGTGAGAGTATAGAACAGCATCATCTGTTATATATTCGGTCTGGGGTGACTTCTCTGAGGTAGCAACATTTGACCTAAGATTTAAGGGATTAAGAAAAAATGAACAGTGGAGAAAAGAAGGAAGAAAATTCTAAGGAGAAGAAACAGCATTAGTAGCAGAGTATCATGGAGCATTGACACTACAAGTAAATGGCCCAGGTTCAAATCCTGGCTGTATAGCTTGCTAGCTATGTACTTTGGGCAATTTTTTTTTGCTTCAGTTTTCCTATCTGCACAATGGACATAATAATATTACCTGTTTGATAGGGATTTGTGAAGGTTAAATGAGTTAGTTCATGTTAAGCACTTAGAACAAAGAATGTCAGTGTGGCTAGCATGTAGAAAGCAAGGAAAGAATATTCCAGTATGAGACTAGAAGGAAATCAGAGGCCTGGTCAAGGATTCATGGACCATGTGAAAAATGATTTTAAATGAGGTGGTAACACTGAGAATTCACATTTTTAAAAGATGGTCTGGCTGCTGTGTGGAAATGGATTATAGTGGCACTAGAATGGGTTTGTAGAGACCATTTAAGGAGGTACTGCAGCAGGCCAAGTGAGAGATACTGGTGGCTTGGACTTAGGATGGCAAGAGTGGTGATAAAAGAACTAATCAGTGAATTAGATAAAGAAATGAGGGTATGATACCCAGATGTTTTGCTCGTAGAACTGAATATTCACTGACCTGGGGTTTACTGGAAAAAGGACCAGGTTTGAGGATAACGGATAACTAAATGGAAATATCAGGCAGATAATTGAATCTAAAGTTTTAACATTTAGAAAGATCTGAGTTTGAGATAAATTCAGGAGTTACCAGCTTGTATATGGTAATTGAAACAGTAGGCAGAGAAGAAATTTTATGAAGAGAGTACAATGAGACAGAATAAAGTGAGAAGACTGACACTAATCTTTGAGGGACTTGACCATTTAGTGGATAAGTGGAACAAACATGAACCCAGAGACAGGGATATACAGCTAAAAAAGTAGAGGAAAAACCAGGAAAGTGTGGTGCCTGACAAGCCAAATGCTACCAATCAAATAAAATGAAGATCGAAAATGCCCATTGCTTTTAGTGACATGCAGGTCGTTGGTGACCTTAGCAAGTTATTTTAATGGAATAATGTGGGCAAAAATCAGATTGAAATAGGTTGAGGAATTAGAGGTAAGCAAAATGAAATGGAGGCGATTAGTATGGGTTTTTCTCTTCAACTTTGGGAACAAGAGAGAAACAAGGCAATAGAGATAGAAAGTATGGTTGGGAAGGATGCTTTTGTCTTAAAATAGGAGAGATGAACATATTTTAATCTCAGTAGGAGGGATACTATAGAAAGGGAGAAGTTGAAGATATATAAGAGAAAGCATATCAAATGGAGTAAGATTCATAAGGAGGCAAGAACAGTGGAGCTTCAATGCACAAGTGAGGATACTAGTTTTAGAGAACAGAATGGTTCCTCTTTTGTCATAGGAGGGCCTGGGAAATATGCTTGCACACATACTCTGGTTTAAGATCCATATTCACAAACCCTACCTTAACTATTTTGAGATTTCATTGATTTGCTTCTTCTCAGACCCCTAAAGCAGTTAATTATACCTGACATTTTAATATTGTCTTATTTTCTATTTCAGCCTTTAGACTTATCTTATTCAACTAGATGTAACCTTAAGAGTAAGACCATATTTTATTTTGTACACCTCTACATTGCCTATCCCAGTGCTGTGTTTGATTTTTAAAAGAAGGCATTCAATAAAAACTTATTAAGATGCTTAAATAAAAGGGACAGCTTGGTGGTCATGATGGCACACATCTATAATCCCAGCACTCTAGGAACGTGAGGCAGGAGGAATCACAAATTTGGGCCCAGCCTGGACAATTTAGTGACTAAGTAAGATCCTGTCTCATAATAGAAAGTTAAAGAAGGGCCAAGGCTGTAGCTCAATGCAAAGGCTCTGAGTTCATCCCCAGTACCAGAGAAAAATAAAAAATGGACTACTCATCTTCTAAGTATTGGTTATTCATGCAAAATGCTGATTGTCTTTTTAATCACTGAATCATTAACATTGATGCCTTCTGTAGTACCTAAGATCTACCACTGATTTCATAGGCACTGAACAAAATTACTCTACTGGTAATTTTAGTAATTTCACTGCCAAGGCATAAGTAGCTTTTGATTGATGACTAGCTGATTATTTTTCTTTGCTTCTATCAGGTACAACAGCTACAGGTCTTGTTGCTGCAAGCCCATGGAGGTACCCTGCCTAGATCTATAAAGTAAGAGTTATAGATTAATTTTAAGCATATATTCTAGCAATGGCTATTTCTCCTAGTGGTTGTTTTCCTCAAATATCCTAAAGTTTCTGATAGCAGTTAGTGTCAAGGAAGGGATCCTAGCAACCTTGCTGACTACTTAAGACTTAGCTAGTTATCTTTGAAGCAGTCTGATATAATAGAAAGAGCCTCAGAAATTTATTAGAAAGCTACTATGTGGAAGAGCTGCTGTCTCTTCTCCCACCTTTATTTATATGACTATTTAGTTATATCTGCATAGATGTCTAGGTATTTATTTTATTCTGTGGGTTAATATCCAATACTATCATATGTTTTATTCTTCACATTGTTTATTCATTGTTCATTCAGAGAGCTCCTTCAGCTTAACTCTTGTGTTCATGTGTGTGTGTGTGTGTATGTGTATGTGTTTAACAAGATATTTACGCATTTTCACAAAATGTTCCAAAATGTATTTTCTGTGCCCCAGGTCTGGAATTAACCATATCTCCAAGGAGCCCTGGTTTCTTTTATTGAAAAATGGTGCTTACAAACTAAGATCTGGGTCCTGGCATTAGTTACCCTCACTGTTACTAGGGTATCACTGCTCCTAGGCCTTCTCAGTGTGTGGAGCTCAGAAATATCTGCATGTGTAATAACCCACACATACATTCATCTATATTTTTGTATCTATCCGTATCTACTATTAGAAACCATGATTGTGTACTTTTAACTCTGATCCTGTTCTGACACTACGGGGTTCATTTTAGTCTTCTCTCTCTCCTTTTTTATGATTTCTTTTTCTAATAGTAAGAAACCTAACTCACATTACATGTTCAATTCTATTATATACATAAAGAAGTTTCAGAATTGCTAACCCATGCCCCTATGAGAAACACTTTTATGAACTAGAGTACAACATTTATGTACAATTTTTTTCAGCTTTTAAACTTAAGAGTATCGAGGCAGGATATGGTTTCCCACAGTTACTGTTTATATTCCATTTTCAGTCACCTCCATATCTTCATTAGTTTTTTTTTTTGTGTGTGTGGGTACCAGGGGTCAACCTCAGGACCTTGTGCACCAGCAGGCGCCCATGCCGCTGAGCGATATCACTGGCCCTTTTTTCGTATGTGGGTACCGGGAGTCGAACTCAGGACCTCGCACTTGCCAGGCAGGCGCTTATGCCGCTGAGCCATCTCACTGGCCCTTGATTAGTTTTAATTGCTTGTTTATATCTTACTTTTGTGAAGTATTATAATGGATCCAAGAGTCTTGTTATATAAAAAATTTTACTCAGAGCAGAGAAATACAAATAAAAAATCCCAGTGGGATGTCCTTTCATATCCATTAGGATGACTGCTGTTAACTAACTAAATAAATAAAATATATAAATATATCCAGTAACAGAAAATAGCAAGTATTGGCAAGGATGTGAAGCTATGAAAAAATAGCCCTTATGTACTGTTCTAGGATTATAAAATGATGTATCACTGCTATGGAAAATGGTATGAAGATTCAAAAAAAATTAAAAATAGTCCTATGATATGATCCAGCAATACCACTTCTAGGTATTTTTCCAAGAGAATTGAAAGCAGGGTCTTAAAGACATATATTTTCACAACCATATTTATAGCAGCATTGTTCACAATAGCTAAAAAGTAGAAACAACCCAAATTTCCATCAACAGATGAATTGATAAACAAAAGGTGGTTAGTGAAATCAGCAAGACTATAAATAGGAGGTCTCAGACCTCAATTTCCCCACAGAATGATCAAAGGATAACTAACAAATTCCTACAAATAAAAATATCTTGTTGAAAGCCCCAAAACATGGAACTAAGGCTGAGTCACCTAGCATGGAACTGAATCAAAATCCACATCGAAAGGATAGGAGAAACTGTCTCACTTTGATAGTATTGCCTCTCCCCGTCTTCCCAGTCAGCACAGCAAGATTCTCCAGGGCCAAGGTTTCTACAATGGGAAGAGAACCGGGAAAGTAGAAATCCAGCTTCCCTAGCATTCTGAGCTGTTTCCTAGGAAGCCAACTCCATTCTGATCTTGCAGGAAACAGAGAATATAGGGGAAAATAAATAGACAACCTGGAATCAGGTAAAAACAAAGCAGGGAGGCAGGCCCACAAAGACCAGCATAGAGTTTAGTAAAAGCTCAATGTTCCTGCCAGCAGTAGTGCTCCATCAGAGGTACTAACCAACAGCACAGCTCACCCACAAAACCAAGCAGATCACTCCAGAAGAAGTAGAAAGTGCTACTACCTGGCTTGAGTCCCTAGATGGCCAGCCTCCAGGCCTAACTTCAACCCCTACCCCAGGGTCCAACCCAGGGTAGAAGAAGATCCCACCGGTGGATTCCCACAAGCAAACACTAGATCTGCCACGCTGGGAACTTAATCAGTGTTCCTAGCAGCCTCAAAATGCACCCACAGACCCCGCCCAGGGAGGAAGACAACCACTACAGCAAATTTAGACAAGAAGCAGACACTAGTTCTGCCTCACATGGAATTTAATCAGCACTCTGCTCAACGTCAAAGTCCACACTCAGATTGTACCCAGGGAGGGAAGCAAAGCTGAACAATACATTTCTACTGAGTATAGTAGTTGCTTCATTCACCCCTATCCACTTAAACCCAGGACCTCTCCAGAAACGATGTCCAAATGCTGAATTCAAATAGCAGTACTTTCTGGCCAGGGAATACATCCTGTAGTCCAGACAGATCAGAAGCAATAAAATTGCCCATTCAGCAACTTAGTCTGATAGCAGAGTTCAGTAGTCTTGCTAGATAGCAGAGTCTACCTGGCTGGCCCACAAATTCAGTGTAAAGGCAGCTATCTGGTCATGTAGAGAAATGGAAAGTAATTTGTGGCTGTTCAGGGTCATTACCAGGTGGCCCATCCAGAATCATAGGCTAAACTAGTGTGAAGGTCTGTTCCTGCCTTAGAATACCCATAAAAGCCAGAAAAGGCAGGTTTCACCCTAAATGCATTAATAGCAATATAAGAAAGGACACAAGGATTACAGACTCAAGAAATCATGATACTTCCAAAGCTCCAACAATGGATCCTGAAGAAAGTAAGATCTATAAAAAAGACAGAAAGAGTTCAGAGTTACCTTCTTTAAAATGGTCAGTGAACTTCAAGAATATACAGATAAAAAATTAAATGAAATTTGCAAAACAATGTATGGACAGTGTGAGAAGTTTGACAAAGAAATAGAAACAAACGTAAAGCCAAATAGAAATTCAAGAGATGAAGAGTACAATGACTAAACTGACAAATGCAATAGAAATTTCAACAGCTGGCTTGACAAGGCATTCAAAAACAGAACATTTGAAATTACCCCATCATGGGCTGGGTATGTAGCTCTGTGTAAAAAGCTTGCCTAGCATGCATGAGGCCCTGGGTTCAGTCCCTAGTACTGCAAAAAAAAAAAAAAAAGCCTACTAGAATTATGGGATGCCATCAGTAAGTCAGATATATCATTCCACAAGAGAAAAAAGAGAAAATGGACCAGAAAAATCATGTTTTTAAAAAATAATGGAAGCTGGGTGTGGTGGTGCATGCCCATAATCCTAGTCCTCTGGGAAGCTGAGGCAGGAGCCTCACAAGTTCAAGCCCGGTCTAGGAAATTTAGTGACTTAGTGAGGCCTTGTCTTGAAATAAAAAATAAAAAAGGGTTGGGGATGTAGCTCAGTTGGAAGGCTCTGAGTTCAATCTCCAGTACCACTAAATGAATGAATGCATGAATGAATGAAAGGCATGATGGCACACACCTGTAATCCCAGCTGCTAGAGAGGCTAAACTGAGGCTCACACGCTCTAGGCCAGCCAGGGCAACTTAGTGAGACCCTATCTCAAAATAAAATAATAAAAAGGGCTGTGGATTCAGCTCAGCACTTGATGGGGTCAATCCCCAGTACCAAAACAAAAAATAAACAAACAAAAAAACTTCCAATTCTAGGAAGAGCAGAGAACCACAATAAAATTCAGCTCAAAAAGGAATTCACCAAGATATATAATAATAAAGCTATCAAAAATCACAAATTAAAAATTCTGACAGCAGTTAGAGATAAATGTATCACATATAGAGGAGTTCCAATATGATTCTAATTAGACTTCTTAGAAGAAAACCTGCAGACAAGGAGAGAGTGGGATGAAATATTAAAAGTGCTGAAGGAATAAAATTCCTGTTATGACTTACATCTAGATGTACTCTCAAAGCCTCACGTGCTCATACGTGGCACTTTTGGGAGTGGCTGGATCATGGGTATGTGATACCAGATTAAAGTGTGATGACCAGATTACCCACTGATTGGTTTAGCACTGTTCTAGGTGTGGATGGGATGGTAGATTTAATGAAGAGGGAAGATCCACTGTGTGAGTGGCCTTGTAGCCTGGATGGAGTAAAAGAGAAAGCAGAAGGAAAGTTGCTACTTCCTGCCTGCCCTGCCATGGACTGTTTGTCCTCTGCTTTGGAGCCAGGTGACTATGGACTAAAACCTGTACAAACTGTGAGCTAAAATAAAACTTTCCTCCTTTAACTTGTGGGTGCCAGGTATTTTGTCCCAGCAATGAAAAAGTAACTAGGACAACTGCCAACAAAGAATACTTTATCAAGCAAAGTTACCTTTCAGAAATGAGAGAGAAATAAAAACTTTCCCAAATAAATGCTAAGGAATCACTATTAGGCTTACCTTATAGGAATTGCTAAAGGAAGTTTTTTAAAGTGGAAAAAAGGCTGCTAGTAACATGACACTAATTAGCAACATGACACTTACTACAGGGCTGGGGATATAGCTCAATGATAAGTTGCTTGCCTAGCATGTGCAGGGCCCTGGGCTCAATCCCCAGTAACACACACACCCAAAAGCATAAAACCTAATGGTGTATGTAATACAGAACAATATTTAAGATACTCTAGAACTTTAATGGTTATATATAAAGTAATATCTCTAGTACAAGGGTTAAAAAGCAAAATTATTAATAATTATAGCTAATAAATCATCAAGGGATGCATATTACAAAATGATGTAAATTCAAAGATCAAAAACAGAAAATATGGGGAGTAAGAGTAAAAGTGTAGAATTGCATTCAATCAAAGTTAAGCTATTATCAGCTTTAAATAGACTGTTATAAGTGTAAGATGTTCTTTGTAAGCCTTATGGTAACCAAAAAGGAAACATTTACAGGAGATTCACAAAAACAAAAAAGATTCAAACTATACCACTACAGAAAACAATCAAACCACAAAGGAATATAGCAAGAGAAGAAACAACCAAATAATAACAAAATGGTAATAGTCCTTACCTATCATTAATTACTTTGAATGTAAATATTAAATTCTCCAAGGAAAATACATAGAATAACTGAATAGATGTTTTTAAAAAAAAACAAGACTCAACTATATGCTGCCTAAAAGAGATTCACTTCACTCTGAAGGACACTCATACTGAAAATAAAAGGATATAAAAAGATGTTCCAATCAAATCAAAAGCAGAAATAAGTAGGGATACTTATGTCAGGCAAAACAGACTTTAAGTCAAAAACTGAAAATAGGGACCGGTGAGAGAGCTCAGTGGCATAAGCGCCTGCCTGGCAAGTGTGAGGTCCTGAGTTTGACTCCCGGAACCCACATACGAAAAAAGGGCCGGTGATATCGCTCAGCGGCACGGGCGCCTGCTGGCACGAGAGGTCCTGAGTTCGACCCCCAGTACCCACAAAAAAAAAAAAAAAAAAACCTGAAAAGAAACAAAGAAAACCTTATGTGATAAAGGGGTCAGATTAAGAGGACATAATTGTATATGAGGTATGATTTAAAAATACAGTGAATTTTAAAAATGTTTACAATAAAAGACATATTGCTATTAATCGCCCTCAAAATGCTACCCCTCACTTTAACCACATGTATCCCCTTTGTTCTTGCCACTTTCTGAAGCAGCTCTGGAAGTCCACTTTCATGAGCATCTTTACTTGCACTGTTATGGGTGCCTTGAAGTCTTGAATGGAATCAAAACATTTACTTTTCATGGTCATTTTGACTTTGGGAAAGAATCAGAAGTTACACAGCACCAGATCCAATGAATAATGTAGATGAGGACACACCATGTTTTCATGAGCCTGCCTTTCCATTGAATGTCACTTTGCAGCAGCATTTGATCACATCTGGTAAAGACACTCACAAAAGAGGATTTCTAGTACTGCTTCAGAAAGCGGCAAGAATGATGGAATAAGTGTGTTTGAAGCAAGGGGGGGTATTTTGAGGGGGAGTTAATGGCAATGTGTCTTTTACTGTAATAAAATTTAAAAATTTAAACATTCACTCTATATTTTGATCACATATAGCTATATTGGAACATAGGAACACTTAACATTGGAATACTTAAATATATAAAGGAAATAGTAAAGGATCTGAAGAGAGAGATCAATTGTAATACAATAATAGGTAGTAGGGGACTTTAATACCCTACATTCACTATTGGGCAGAAAATATCCACACATAATAAGGAAATGGTCTTTCCCCCTTCCTCCTCTGTGCCTTGGAGTCAGATCCAGCTCTGGAAAGTCGGCTCACAGATGCAGCAGTTCTACTGCATGGAGACCATCGCCAAAGGAGAGTTGTGGCTGTCCTGTCTACCTTTTTCTGCCAGCAAGGAGAATATTGTTTTCATGGTCATCTGGCTCAGCACCCTGCCTGGACCCAGCATGTAGGTCCCAGGCGGCTGCCATGAACTCCAGAGCATGAAGAGCCACAGCAAAGGACATTTCCAGGGTAGAATCCAAGTCAAAAATGCAAAGAACAGACCATCTTTGAAATCTCTGAAAACTGATAACAGACTAGTGAAATCCAAATATAAGCCACTTTGGGGAAAATTATTTTACCTTGACTTACCTTCTGTTACCTCATCTGAAAAACTGCAAAAAGACATAAAGGATCCAGGAGGGTGAATTGAAAAATTTCTCAGTAAAGGTATCAGTTATCTTATTTCAAATAAAAAGGAAGCAAAATTTGCACAAACACTGAGCTGAATTTCTACTATACCACATCCAGAATCTGTGTATACTGCAGAAACCACTTCACCTCATCCCAGTCATGATGGAAGTTAATTTAAGTCTCCAAACACAGTCTTTTTATAGTGTGTTTAAGCAAAGGAAAATTATTAGTTGAAAAAGCTATTGAAGAACATGATTTTATTCCTTCAAATAGTATATTATCAAATGCCTTATGATGAGGAGTAAAAAGTCTTCATACTGATGACATTCGATACCACATTGAACAAAAGAAAAGAGTTGTATTTACTCAAGAAATTGAGGAAGGGCCGGTGATATAGCTCTGCGGCATAAGTGCCTGCCTGGCAAGCATGAGGTCCTGAGTTCGACTCCCGGTACCCACATACAAAAAAAAAAAAGAAATTGAGGAAAAAAGTTGGTATTGGAACACAAAAAACAAGAGCAGGGGGCCGGTGAGATGGCTCAGCGGCTTAAGCGCCTGCCTGGCAAGCGCGAGGGCCCGAGTTCGACTCCCAGAACCCACATACGAAAAAGGGGCTGGTGATATTGCTCAGCGGCACGGGCGCCTGCTGGCACACGAGGTCCTGAGGTCGACCCCCCGGTACCCACAAAAAAAAAAAAAAGAGCAGGAAGACTCAAAAAGCCTTTTATAAAAATAGAAGATAGGAGCCAACTTTATAGGCCACTTTATTTCATTTGACCCTATGCCTTTTATAAACTATTCTGTTCGGAAGCCCTGCCATCCATTTGTTGTAGGTAAGCTGATACCCAAAAGCAAACTCAGGGTAAACTAAGAATCCAAATGGATGGTGATAAATATGGTAGAGCCCCAATTTAACTCCAGTTGAAAGAGGAAAAAAAGAGGATATTGTGAATGTTGCTTAGAGAAATATGGAGATCATGAAACTCACCTCAGTGACCAACACAAGAACTTGGCACACAGTAACCGATATCAAGTTGTGGATGATATTGTATCTAAGTTAGTTTTTGGTTTTGTGGACTATGAAAGAAATATACCTAAAACAGAAAAGAATAAAATACAGTGTTGGATCCCTTTCTCCTATTCTTTAAATGTCTAGAAAAAGACCAAACCAAAAGAAAAGCTAGAATTGTGACATATTTCTCAAAAGAACTTCAAGGAAAATAATGTACATATGATTAAGCAGAATTTCCTGATGAAGAAATGCTGGAACCTGAATAAAACCTCATGTTCATTTCAGAACCCATTCCTTTTCCTTAAAATAAATTGAGATGACTTAATGAGAAAATGACTAATGAATGTCCTACGTTAAATGCAGCCAAAAATAACAAAAACAGAATTTTACACCGCTACCTCCATGTAAAAACAAACAGGAATGCATTGTTGACATTTCTAAGCATAAATTAATTATAAATGAAGGTGACTTAGAAGAACTAAGTGTAGATCATTGTCCAAGTCAGATACTATGCTTTATCCAGCGAAAGATATAAAGGAAAAGAACTTTCATTCAATATTTTGTCATGATTCTGGTCTGATAACAATAAACAGTTCAAAAGAGCACCTAACAATAAAGGCAAAATGTCCACCTTGTCATCCTCCCAAGGAACTCACTGAATGTGACATCAAGAATATGGATAATTTACCTTCTGGTAAAATCTAACAAAAAGTGAGAATAGTATTAGGATGAAGTATAAAAGAAAATCTAGGGGCCAGTGAGGTAGCTCAGCGGCATAAGCGCCTGCCTGGCAAGCGCGACGTCCTGAGTTCGACTCTCGGTACCCACATACAGAAAAAGGGCTGGTGATATCGCTCAGCGGCACGGGCGCCTGCTGGCGCGCGAGGTCCTGAGGTCGACCCCTGGTACCCACAAAAAAAAAATAAAGAAAAAAAATAAAAGAAAATCTAGAAAGGTTTCCATGTGATGGAACCGACAGGTAGATTCCAGGCTCTTATGTATAGCAAGCAATAAATTGCAAGTGTACACCCAATGGCAAAAGAAAAGCGGCTTTATTTATTTATTTATTTATTTATTTATGGTCCCGGGAATCAAACTCAGGACCTTGTGTTTGCCAGGCAGGCAGGCGCTGCGCCGCTGAGCTATATTCCCGGCCCTCAGCTACATTTATTAAAGATAACAGGAAGATGTGCTCAGGGAAGATCTATTCCAGCAGAAACAAAAAGGGTGGCATGAGCAGAAAAGTAGTTTCAGGGGCAACAGGGAAATAAAAAGCACAGCACCGGGTGTTTGGGATATAAAGATATGTACCTTTGCCTGGGTGTCTCTCATTGGGTCTCTAGGTAAGATGGACAGTTGCTGAGTCATCTTCAGGGGCTTCTAGTGCACAGGACTTTTCCACAGTTCATTCTGATTAAATTATAAACGTGAGATGCAATCCATATTCATGAACCATTAACGAACTTCTAGTGGGGAAAAAGGCTACTGAAGGTCAGGCCAGGAAATTTAAGGAGCATGTGCTCTGGCCAGGGGCTTCAGGGATTTCCTGGGTCTTTGTTATTTTATTTTCTGCTTCTCTGAGAACAATGGAAGGAGGATTAGCCCTGGAGTGCTACCCAAACTCTAGTGGATGTAGGGGAGTGGTCTCCCAGCCCCTATTGTACTACCTGTACTATATTGGAAACAAGTGCTGAATCAGATAACAAAAGAACTGAATTTCTTTTTTTTCTGAATTTCTTATTGTACAAGAAGAAAACCAAATTTGTAGCTCACCGGTACAAACTTTACTGGACTTATTTCAGACTGGTGAAAAGAAATAAGAATTTTTGAGTTTTATGAGCTACACTGAAAACAGTGGTATATGTAATATTTTAGATATTTGGGAGGAGGGCAAATATTTGTTCAAATAATCTGTTATCAGCATTTTTCTCTTCCCCTTCAACTTGTACATTTACTGGCTTTTAATCTTTAAAACTGTATATTTCAAAAGTGATAAGATATTCTTGCAATTTTTATGTATGTATACAGTAATTCTTACGATTTTTGCTTTGTTTGTAGAGCCATATTTAAATATTAAAGGTGATATTTGCATGTTTTACATGATTGAATACCTGTTATAGAAAATTATAAAGTAATCTGGACTCTTGTTTTACGTACTTAAAAAAATTGAATAAGGAAACATTGGATTTGACTGACACCTTTGACCAAATAGACCTAACTGATATAAAAAACATCCCATCCAACAATAGAAAGCATTCTTCTCCAGTGCACACAAAACATTCTTCAGGATAAATTGTACGTTAGGCCCCAAGACAAGTTGTATCATATTTAAGAAAACTGAAATATGAAGTATGTTTTTAGCCACAATTGTATGAAAGTAGAAGTCAATAGCGAGGAGTTTTAGAAAATTCACAAATACATGAAAATTAAATATCTTGAAAACCAGTGGATCAATGAAGAATTTAAAAGAGAAATTTAAAAATATCTTGACAAACAAAAACAGAAACACAAAATACCAAAACTTATGGGATGCAGCAAAAGCAGTAATAAGAGCAAAGTTTTTTATTAACAAATACCTAGATCAAAAAAGATGAAAGATCATAAATAAAAATGCTTCAAGGACAAAAAAGCAATCTAATCCTAATGTTAACAGAAGAAAAGAAATGTAGTCATTTTTCCATATCCACAGGGGATTCATTCCAAGATCCCAGTGGATGCCTGAAACGAGATAGTAACAAATCGCATGTATCCTGTTTTTTTCCTATACATACCTACAGTAAAATTTAACTTATGTATTAAGCCACTATAAGAGATTAACAACATTAATAATAAAATGTAATACAGCAATATACTATACAGTAATAGTTTTTGCTTTGGGGCTATTACTAAGTAAAATAAGGATTACCTAAACACAAGCACTTTGGCAATGTGACAGTCGATCTGATAACCAAGTTACTAAGTGACTGAAAAGTGGGTAGTGCACAGAGCATGGATTTGATAGACAAAGGGATGATTCATATCCCAGATGGGACAAAGCAGGATAGCACAAGATTTCATTATGCTACTTAGAATGACACCCAATTTAAAACTAATGGGGCCAGTGAGATGGCTCAGCGGCGTAAGCGCCTGCCTGGCAAGCTCGACTCCCGGAACCCACATATGAGAAAAGGGCTGGTGATATCGCTCAGCGGCATGGGCGCCTGCTGGCGCGCGAGGTACTGAGGTCGACCCCCGGTACCCACAAAAAAAAATAAATAAATAAAATAAAACTTATGAATTGTTTATATGTGGAATTTTCCATTTAATATTTTTACACAGCAGGTAACTGAAACTGCAGAAAATGAAACTATGGATAAGGAACGACTACTATACTCTTATGGTATACATGTACCAAACATTAATTCAATCTCTCTGTGTATGAGAATTTTGGTTGTTCTTAATATTTTGCAATTATAAACATGATCCAGTGAATTACCTTCTCTGCATATACAGAGTCCACCAAAATAATGTATACACACTTCAGGAAAAGAAAAAACTTGTATAAATATTTTAATACTAAGTTTATTGAGACACACAGAACTAGAGAAAACATTCCTAAAAGTCATTTGGAGACAGAAGAGACCTAGAACAGCAAAAGCAGTTCTGGGCAACAAAGGCAAGGCAGGAGGCATCACAATCCCTGACCTGAAATTATACTACAAAGCTACTGTGATAAAATCAGTGTGGTACTGGCAAATAAACAGACCTGAGGACTGATGGAACATATTAGAAGATATAGACACAACTACAAACACATTCAGCCACCTTATCTTTGACAAAGGGGCCAAACATGTTCACTGGAAGAAAGATAGCCTCTTTAATAAATGGTGCTGGAAAAACTGGCTCTCTACATGCCGAAGACTAAAACTAGACCCATGTCTATCACCATGCACTAAAGTCAAAATGTATCAAAGATCTAAATATTAAAACAGAAACACTAAATCTGCTGGAAGAGAAAGTAGGTAGAAATCTTGAAGACATATGTAGGCAGAGACTTTATGAAAAAAACCCAAACTGCACAGGAAATACTTCAAAGAATCATCAACAACTGGGATCTCATCTTATTAAAAAGCTTTTGCACATCAAAAGAAATCACCAACAAAGTGAAAAGACAACCAAGAGAGTGGGATGAAATTTTAGCCAACTGTCCCTCAGACAAAAGACTTCTATCTAGAACATATAAAGAATTAAAAAAAATCAGACCCCCAAATTCAAAGACCCAATCCAAAAATGGGCATCTGAGATGAATATGCACTTCTCAGATGAAGAAATACAAATGGCAAATAAATATATGAAAAAATGTTCAACATCATTGATCATTCAAGAAATGCAAATTAAAACAACACTCAGATTCCATCTCCAGAAAGAATGGCTGTCATCAAGAAATCAATAACAAATGCTGGAGGCATTGTGGGGAGAAAGGAACCCTTCTCCACTGTTGGTGGGAGTGTAGACTGGTACAACCACTATGGAAATCAGTGTGGAGATTCCTCAAAAAACTAGGATTAGAGGTCCCATTCGAACCAGCTATTTCCCTTCTGGGTATCTTCCCAGAAGAATTAAAGACATCATACCATAGTGATATATGTGCACCCATGTCTATAGCTCACAATTTGTAATAGCTAAATCTTGGAAACAACCCAAATGCCTGTCAACTGAGGAAAGGATATAAAAGATGTGGTCTTTTTATACAATGGAGTACTACTCAGCCATAAAGAAGGATAGACTTGAGAATTTTACAGGTAAATGGATGCAACTTGAGACCATACTCATAAGTGAAATAAATCAGATGTATATGTGTAAATATCGTATTGTTTCTCTGCTGTGAGAAACTGAAAGAGTAAGGTCTAAAATGTACAATAGATACTGTGAAATGGGAAGAAATTGTTCAAAAGGAAAAAGTAACTAGGATGGGTGAAAGGGAAAAGGACAGTAGGGAAAAGGGAAAAATTCAAATCAGTTATACTATTAGTTTCTCTTAGTTCATTTTAAAGGAAGGTTTGTGGTAATATCGATTGGAGAAATGTGTATGCCCATATCTTATACCCTGAGCAACTACTTTAAAGATAACAATATGCAATGTATTAACTATTGTTATTCTCCAATTTTTTTTTGTGGGTACCAGGGGTCAACCTCAGGACCTCGCCCGCCAGCAGGCGCCCGTGCCGCTGAGCGATATCACCGGCCCTTTTTTCATATGTGGGTTCCGGGAGTCAAACTCGGGCCCTCGCGCTTGCCAGGCAGGTGCTTACGCCGCTGAGCCATCTCACCGGCCCATCTACTATTATTTCGTTATGAAATTTTGTTTTACCTTTTTTCCATAAAATAAAAAATAAATAAATAAATTTATTGAGACATGAGATTAATACGTTACCTTTGGCCTCTACAATCACAAGAGGTGCTCGAGTGGTGATCATTAGTTTCCAGACATTTATTAGTACAGCGATCTGCTGCTTGGGTAACCTTGGTCATTGAGACTGCTGCACTTGCATTTTCAATTTCTTCTCTAAGGACTGGAAGTGTAGTGGGTTTTCTGCGATATACGACATTCTCTAGGGTACCCCATCCTCTAGGGTCCCCCACATGAGGGTAACACCATCAGTTAAAAAAACATCATACGATTTTTCTTTTTCTGAAGTGTGTATACATTTTTTGGGCGGACTCTGCAGTTTTGTATTGTTAGAAGTTTATTTCCAGCTGGGGTCGGGTGATGCCCCATGCCTATAATCCCTTGGCCCTCAAGAGGCCAAGGCAGGAGTATCACCCAGTCTGAGCAACTTAGTGAGACCCTGTCTCAAAATGAAAAAGCACTGAGGATGTAGCTCAATAGTAGAACAACCCTGCATTTGATCTTCAGTACTGGGGGAAAACGTTTATCTTCTGGATATATTTCTAGTAGGATTGCTGGGGTAAAAGGTAAGTGCATGCATAGTTTTGTTAGGTATTCCATAAGGGTTGCACCAATTTTCATTGCCACCAGCAGTGTGAGAGTACCTATTTTACCACAAGCTCATCAATAGAAGAATGTTGCTATACCTTTTTAATTTTTGCCAGTCTGATAGGCTACAAATGCTGTCTCAGTGTTATTCCAATTTGCATTTCCTTAACTGTGAATGAGTTTGAACATGTTTCATATGTTCACGGGCTACTTTTATCTCTTCTGTGGTAAAATGTCTATTCATGTCTTTTCACATTTTCTGTTGGGTTTTCGTCCTTTGTTTTTTGTAAAAATAAATTGTGGTAAAATGTAAGTAATATAAAATTTACCGTTTTAATCCTAGGTGTACAATTAAGTGACATTAAGTACAATGTTATGCATCCATTACCACTGTAGTGATTATACCATTTAACATTCCTGCGCCGGGGATATAGCTCAGCAGCACAGCACCTGCCTGGCAAGCACAAGGTCATGAGTTCGATTCCCGGTACACACACAAAAAAAATTCCCATCCACAGTGTCCACAGTGTATAAAGGTTCCAGTTTCTTCATATCCCTACCAGTACTTATTTTGGTATTTTTTTTAATAATAGTGAACCCTAATTTGGCCCTTATTTTTTATCAGTTCTTTGAATATTAATGATACTAGCCCTTTGTCTGTGGAGTGTATTACAGGTATTTTTTCTCAGTTTCTCAGTTGTCTTTCATTTTTGTTATGGTGTTTTTTTGGTCATGCGAAAATTTGATTGATTGATTGATTGATTGGTACTGGAGATTGAAACCAGGACCTGTGCACTGGGCTACATCCCCAACCCTTTCTTTTTTATTTATTTTGAGACCAGGTTTCCCTAGTATTTATTTTATCTGTACTAAGTGATTTTTAGTAAATTTACAGTTGTACAACTATCACCACAATCTAATTTTAGAACGTATTTGTCAATTCAGGAAGATCCCTTTTGCCCGTTTAGTGTTGCTCCCATTTCTACTACCAGCCCAATCAGCCATTAATCTGCTTTCTGTCTGTATAGATTTACCTGCTATAGACATTTCATATACATGGAATCATACAGTTTATGATTTTTTTGTCAGCTTCTTTCACTCATGTTTTTTGTTCGTTTTGTAGCACAGAGAATCGAACCCAGGGCTTTGCACATGCTAGATAAATGCTGTACTGCTGATCTACATCCTGAACCCTCAGTCATGTTTTTGAAGTTCATGCATATTATAGCATATACCAATACTTCACTCCCTGTTATTGCTGAATAGGATTCTGTGGTCTGAAAAAACTACATTTTGTCTATCCATTTGCCAACTGATAGACTTTCACATTGTTTCTGCTTTTTGACTATTATGAGTAATGGTGTTGTGACCATTCAGTTGCAACTCTTTATGGTGGACATGTTTTCATTGGGTAGGTACCTAGGAGTGGAACTCCTGGGTCATATGTTTAACTTTTTAAGAAACTGCCAAACTGTTGTCCGAAGTGGCTATGCCATTGACATTCTTTCCATGCTTTTGGACTTCGATTCATAATTAGAAATAATTTCATGTGCAAAAACAATACCCTAAGAAACAATTGATGAATCAATTCAATTCAATTCAATGTGTTATAGAGAAATAAAGATGCTACTTCTTTTCTAAAAACTATTCATAGTTTTAGATACATTTCATAAGGCTGTTTGCTAAAGGCACATTTTACATATATGAATATTTTTACATTTTGTCCTTGGATTATAATCTTCTTTGGTTGTGTGTCATTGGAGCTTTTGTTTTATTTTTGTAAATGTCAATTTTTACCTGCTCAACTAACTTCAGCAATTAATATTTCTAGCATCAGCAATTAAATAGGATGTCAAATAGGAAACGTTGGTTTTCTGTTGAATTTTCTTTTTTGTCTGATTTTTATCTAGTCCTTGCTGTATTTTCTGTTTTGCTCTTAAAGTTTTTCCCATCACATGGGTATCCTATTTCATGTTGTGGTGCTATACTGCTTCATGGTAATCTTACCAAGAACTCCTTTATTCCTTTCTACTTTGAGCTTTTATATTCAACATTCTCTGCATTCTTTTATGACCTATCTGTGAAGTTAGCATAGTAGTTGAGAATATGGACTCTCAAATTAAACACAGAGCTCAAATTCCAGTGTCACCAGAACCCACTAGTTGTGTGGCTTTGGCTTATTTAACCTCTTTGTGCCACAGTTTCCTCAGTTGTGAAATTGAGGTGGCAATACAACCTACTTCATAGAGCTGTTGTGAGAATTAAATATATTTAATATCTTATACAGACAGCATTTGTAATAGAGCCTAGCACATAGTGCTATAGATGTGTTAGCAAAGTTGTAGTGTTTAAATATTCAGGCATTAACCTCAAATTGCAATGAAGTACTTACTCCTAAGTGCTGAAGTTTCCTTGGGAAGAATCAGCAGTTGATTAAATCTGATTCTCCTATTTAGAAAAGTGTTTTAGGAGAAAAATTATTGAGTTAAAATATCATTACTTTGAAGCTTGTCAACTTACATGAATGGCATGGAAGTTTTCAGTTTATAAAGAAATAAACAGCAATCTAACATTAAATTTACTAATAGTTTACTTTATAATCCATGTTTTAATTGAACATTCCTTCATAAAAGCCTTAGCAAATTCTTAACTGTAACATGAGATCTTATCGTGTGACCTTGCCATTAACTTTTTGATAAAGAACACGCTAAGATCTTCTGGAAGAATTGATAGAAATCTTACAGTGGGCGAGAGGGCATCTACTCTTCCTGAAATTCTTTTCTGTCCTTTATTGAGATCTAGAACAGCTGCTCCCTGTCCTTTTTTGCTCTGTCATAGCCTTGACAACTTCATTTTTCCCTTCGGCCTTCTTCAGATCAAATCTTCATATTTCTTGTCTCTATTTAACCAGTCATTTGAACATTTCCTCCCAGTGGATTAAAAAAAAAACCAAAATCCTATGCTTATTAGTCTCCTTCATTAGTCTAGAATTGATACCAGTTAATATGCATACTTTCCGAAGGTTCTTGTCTATATGCATGTATTCCTTTAAGCTCTGCTGTCCCTTCCAGTCATATTTGAAATGGACATCATTATTGCTGTCACCCACTCTAAAGCAGTTTAACATCAATAGGCAAATGAACAGGAAGCTGTAGGGTCATCAGTTTCAAGCAAAGCAAGCATTTAGAAGGGAACACTTACTTACAAAGAATTGTGAAATGTGCTCTCAGTGGCCACTAGTCATCTTTTGAACTTTCTGACTTCTTAAATTCTATTTCCATAAACTTTACAACAAATGGGTAATGAACATGTGTTGAGCTGGTTAAATTTCAACCTTGAGCAGTGTCACTTCTATCTCCTCCATATCTCTTTCTTTCGTACTTCCTTAATATTTTTTTGGCACATGTTTGCAGTATATAGTGATTGCATTCATCATGAAGAATTGCTACATGTACATAACACACACCAACTTCTTTTTTATGCCCCTACTTCCTTAATCTTTAATGAGGGACTGAGAGTAGGAAGGTGGAGTGAACATGTATTTTAGCTAGTTCATTTCTTGCCTACACAACACAAAAGGATCCCAAACCAAGAGCCAAAATAAAAGTTAGTCATTCCTATTATAACCATATCTGGCTCTAAATTATTATCTTCTGCCAAGCATTAAAGTACTTCATAAGTGTGTTTCTTGTTCATGCAATATGCTAACTGGGAGGATAGATAGGATTGGACTCACTTTTCCCAGACTTTTGAGGTAATTTGAACCCAATCCCCACCCAAAAGGTTTGTGGGATATGTTTACATGTTATCAGTCAGGTATTTTTCTAAAATGTTACTTTCTTTCTTTTAGTGTGGAACCATCAGAGAATCTACAGTCCCTGATGGAGAAGAATCAGTCCCTGGTAGAAGAGAATGAAAAATTAAGTCGTGGCCTAAGTGAGGCAGCTGGTCAGACAGCCCAGATGTTGGAGCGAATCATTTTGGTGAGGCCTCAAAACTAAAATACCAGCAGCCTGGACATTTACTACCTTTACTTTCCAAAATATTTAACATGCTTCTCATTATGTAAGATAAGTTATGTGGAAAGAAATGTATTTTTATTGCTATGTCCTGAAGGGAGCCCTGTGTGATAATTACATGGGTGTGTAATCAAACATAGAGAATAGTTAAAAGAATTACACAGTGAATACTTATATATCTACCACAAAGAATCTACGTGAATCCCATTTTAAAAGTTCTGTTCTAGGGCCGGTGAGATAGCTCAGTGGCATAAGCGTCTGCCCGGCAAGCACGAGGTCTAAGATCGACTCCTGGTACCCACATAAAGGAAAAAAAGGGCCGGTGATATCGCTCAGTGGCACAAGCACCTGCTGGCAAGCACGAGGTCCTGAGGTCGACTCCCGGTACCCACATTAAAAAAAAAAAAGTTCTGTTCTAAAATACCAGAAAGGAAAGAACCAAGTGCCTTTGTTACCATAAGTCCTGCCTAACTTTATCCTTAAGACAGGTTGAAGATCCCTAATCTGAAAAGCTGAAATCAGAAATGTTCCAAAATCCAAAACTATGAGCGCTGACTTGGCACCACAGTGGAAAATTCTGCACTTGACCTCATGTGATGGGTCACAGTCAAAATACAGGTGCAATAAAAATATTATATAAAGTGAGCTTTAGGCTGTGTATAAGATGTATATGAAACATAAATGTATTTTGTGTTTAGACCTGAGTCTCATCCCTAAGATATCTCATGATATATGCAAATATTCCAAAATCCAAAAAAATTGAAATATTAAGCACGTCTGGTCCCTAGCATTTGGATACAGCATTCATCCTGTACCAAGCAATCATTCCCTCCCTAAGACTAGTTCTTCCCTAGCTCCCTTTCCCTAATATTGTTACATTTCATATCCCATGGTGAAATACAGCAGCTGGGAAATTAATTTTAATTCATTAATTCATTTTCCACATGATTAATTTCCAAATAGTAGATCACTATGTGACTGATTATACCAGTTTTTTAATTACTTATATATGTTTATGATATATAATAATTACATTCATTTTGGGGAATTAGCATATATATGCTATATATATATATTTTTTTTTTTTCTTGATAATTTTGTATCAATGTTCCCCCAGTCCTCCTCTCTTCCCCTCTTCCCTGGATCCCCTTCCCCATCTATAAAATGTCTACCCCCCTGTTTGTTACCGTCTCCTTTATTTTGCTCTTTAAATTTATATTTTGGGTGAGAAACCATGTGATATTTAACCTGTGTGTGATTTATTTCACTTAACACTATAGTCTTAAGATCTATTCATTTTTCTACAAGTGACCCAAATTTGTCCTTCTTTATGGCTAAGTAATACTCCATTATGTATCTGTACCATATTTTCTTTATCCATTCATCTGTCGATGGGCATGTAAGATGTTTCCATAATTTAGCTATTGAGATTACACCAGTTCTGAATCCTACTGTCTGTCGAATAATAACCTCCTGGATCTGTATGTGCTGGCTCTGTCACTAAACTTTTTTTTATTCATCTAAATACATCTCAATCATTTGTTGCACAACTATTGCTGCAAGCAAAAATGAGTTTCCACCAGAATGTAGTTGAACCTTTGTAACTTACATATCTTCATGCATTAGTGTGCTCTCTAGTCAAAAAAAGGTAAGCTGCTTAAAGTTTTCTTTAAAGGAAGCCAAATCCTACATCCATTGTATTGTTCATTGCTAGCTAGCAGAAGGGCGAGAGTGGAGGCAGGCGTGGTAACACACCAGTAGCTCCAGGCTAAGGCAGAAGAACTGCAAGTTCAAGCCTAGCCTGGGCAACCTAGCAAGATCCCATCTCAAATTAAAGGGGGAGGTGGATATTGCTCAATATAAGGCTGTGAGTTCAATCTCAAGTACCTCAAAAAAATAAAACACACAAGGTCCTGAGTTGGATTCCCGGTACCAAAAAGAAAAAAAATAAAACACAACAAAACAAAAAAAGAAGAGTAAAAATGAGATTCGAGGGGTTTTATATATAATTTTCTGTCTCTACTGCTGTATTTTATGCCTTTGAAGTAACTCTAGAAGCCATGTTTCACATGTATGTGAGTGCGGATGACATAGCAGACAGTACTTACTATTCTAGCCACATATTCATCTGACCTTTGGTTGTTACAGTGACTGCCCAATAGGCTTATTGTTTGATATCTTGTCAAAACTTCATAAAAGCACAACATTTTTGTCCTGTATAAACTTTTTCCCAAATTGTGTAACATCCAGCATGCCACAGATTCTGTGATTGAAGTAAAACTGAAAATACTATTTTTCCCGAAACATAGCTGCCTTCTGCCATTTCTCTTTTCACTAACATCACTCTTGTGCTTTACCCCTTTTCTCGCTTTCTTTTGCTAAAACTAGCCTATCATATCAGACCATGTAACTTTAAAAAAATCAGCTCATATTTAATGTGAGGCCCTTTTATGTTTTAAATGCCCTGATACTGAGGCTAAGGAATAGTGCAGTGTAGGAGGCAGTTTAAAGTGATTTTTTTCAAACAGTGGGGAGTAACATGCCAAGAAGTATTGCTTCTTCCTCCAGTTGCGAAGTTCTTTATGGAATCAGGGCTTCACACTCCACTCCATAGTCTGAACTTCATGGCAAGCATAAAACCCAGCTGCTCGGATGATATTTTTAGTAGCTTATGTTGACTTTAGGGCGAATTTCCATGACTGTTAATAAACACGTTGGCAGGAAATAACCAAAGCCCACTAAAACCTCAATTACATCAAAAGAGGCAACTTCTCTGCCCAGGTTTTCATCCATAGGAGAGGAGAGAGCACATAATTAGGTGCCTGTCAGGCACTGCCACTGATGATCTTTTGCGTCTTTGTTGCAGACAGAGCAAGCAAATGAAAAAATGAACACCAAACTGGAAGAGCTCAGACAGCATGCAGCGTAAGTTTTCAACCAGATACTTATCAATGACCTATACCACCTTTGTGTCTCATCATGGATCTTCTGGTCTTTGCAATATGATTAACCCTTGGGTTCTTTTGCTCAAATTTTCAGCTGTAAACTGGATCTTCAAAAGCTAGTGGAGACTTTGCAAGACCAGGAATTAAAAGAAAATGTGGAGATAATTCGTAACCTGCAACAAGTGATTATCCAACTCTCGGTAAGCCAAGTAAAAGCACTGTATATAACATGTATCATTTTAGTTTGTTTCTCTTCAAGCATATAGGCATTTCTAACTGGCCTTTTCCTGAAACTACGACTGTGAGCTGCTTGAGGACAGAGACCATGAATCATTGAATATGATCTAAACATTGAGTGTGTTAAAACACTCATAAGCCGGGCACAGTAGCACACACTTGTAATCCTAACTATGCAAGGAGGCAGAGCTATGAGAACCACAACTTCGAGGTCAGCCTGGGCAACTTAGTGAGACCCTGCCTCAAAATAAAAAATGAAAATGACTGGGGATATAGCTCAGTGGTAAAGTGCCCCTGTGTTCAGTCCCCTTTAACACAGACACACATACTCATAGGTCATATATACAATGACACATTAATACAGTATTTCCATATTCAGTCAAACACCATAAGCAGCAACATAGCAGGATGAAACTGTCTCGGTAGCAAGAGTAGCAGTCATTGACTTGCTGTCTTCTCAGTGTAGGCTAATTTAATAAGGCCCCCAATTTTAAATCATGTCGCAATTTTAAATAACCTGGGTTCTGACAGATAGCTTAGAGCAGCTAGGAATACTGTAGGTCTCTTTACTAACCAATAATAAATACATTTGAATGACTATTCTCCCATAAATTTTTGTTTATTTTTAGAACTGTTATACTAGTGGTTCGGTATGTTTTAGGGATAGGGGTGATTATTTATTGTTTTTCCCCCCATAAGAAAAAACTTCACAATCCTATCCACCCTAAAAGATCTATCTTTATGTTTGGTATTCCTCCTCTGCCTTAGTCCTTAGGCATATATATGCTTTTTAAAAATTAAAATCATACTATAGCATTATGTTCAGAGGTTGTGGTTAGGTTTTTTCATCTACACTATATTTATTATTGGTAAGCAGTATTTGTCAATGCCTGGTGGTAATTCCTAGTTCTTGTAAGGAGGTTTTTATTTTACCAGAACAGTAAGTCTCTCATCCCTGGTCTTACCCTGCATTTTTTAGAATTGCCATTAGAGAATCACAAAATTATCCATATATAGATTTACTCGTGTGCGTGTGTTTGTGGTCCTGGAGATTGAACCCAGGGCCTTGCACATGCTAGACAAGTGTACCACTGAGCTATATTCCCAGTCCTAGATTTATTTATTATTATTATTTTTTTTTGTGGGTACCGGGGGGTCGACCTCAGGACCTCGCGCGCCAGCAGGCGCCCGTGCCGCTGAGCGATATCACCGGCCCCTTTTTCGTATGTGGGTTCTGGGAGTCGAACTCGGGCCCTCGTGCTTGCCGGGCAGGCGCTTAAGCCGCTGAGCCATCTCATCAGCCCCCTAGATTTATTCTTAAAGAGTAAATGAAAAAAAAAACAAAAAAAAAACGTGCAACATTATCAGGGGAAAGGTTATATAAACTCCCCAAAAACTAGTAGGCAGTGTTTTAGAATAAATAGTTCTATATAAAACTCATGATAAGTCCAAAATGACTATTCATTTATCTAACAATTAGGGCACAGTAGTTGAGAACTTAAGCTCCAGAGTCAGACAAATTCTTGTGTGAAACCAATTCTGCCACTTATTTACTATGTATCCTTGCTAAATGTTGTATTAACTGTCAAAAGGAAATATTAAGTGACTCAAATGGAAGTTAAAGGTTTTATTTAGTTGATATGCTTGGGGAGCACCTGAACTCCAGATAACTGTCCAAGTGGAGGTAGAATGTAGTTTTATAGGGTGAAGAGAAGAAATACATATGTGTCCTTGTGGTTTGGCTCAGGTGGCAGTTTTTATTGTTAATTGCTGTGAAACTTTCAGTTGGAGATTGTCCCAGTCTTCATCTCTCTTCCTAGAGATAGTGATCAGTTTATTTTTTAATAGTTGTTTTTGCAAGCTTTGTAATTTATAAGTTGATTAAAGTTCACAGATGGGAATGATAGCACAAAAGAAGTGGGAAGGAGGTGAAGATTGAAGACAAGGAAAACAGAACCCTTTCTTCTGTTTTATTCCTTTCTTGTTAGCAGTATGAGCAAAGTGCACTGGGAGCACCAAGAAAGGGGTGACTGTTAGTCCAGAAAATTCAGGAAGGTATCACAGAAAAAACTGGCTACTAAAATAAATGGGAGTTTGCCATACAGACAAGGGGGAAAGGACAATCTATATAGATGATAAGGTGTATGCAAAGGTAAAGAGGTACGAAAGTTTAGGAAATGGTAGGATGTTCAATGTGGCTGAAGTATAGGATCCATTCCAGAGAATAGTTATCATAAGAGAAATGTCACCGTCTATAGTTCTACTTAAATATAACTGAAACATCTGATATGTGAAGATCTAGTGTCAGTTGCCTCTGAATTAAGATAATCTAGGGTGAAGAAGCCTACTGGAGCCCAAATCTACAAGGTCAGAAAATAATGACCCAGGGCATCATCATTCATGGCCATCACACCAATCTTAGAGGATTTCATACTGCCTCACTTCTGGAGCTTTTGAATCACATGGGAAAGATGAAAGAGACCTACGAAACCAAATTAATAAAATAAGATAAAGCATCCTCACTGAGGATCTGGCAACATGACTGGTGCCTGGTGTGCCTGTAGAGGAAGTTGTTAGTGGTGGCTGGCTCAGAGGAACTGTGTCGAATTGCTGTCTGCCACTAAAATGCACTTGGCACACTCAGTAGGAGGGTGCTAAAGACTGCCACAAGCTGATAAAGTTCCTGGCTTCCATCTACTGTCACAGTTAGGCAGAGTAAACTTTTTTATCCTTTTTATCCAAGGCTCCTGCTGGACCCTTGAATCAGAGTTCTCCACATCTATTGTTTGGAGACCCTCCCAGCTACATATTTTTTTGGAAATACTCAACAGTGTATCCTGTGGCCCTTATTAAGACTTACTACAGTGAAAGCAAAATGTTTCAAATGTAAGTGATTGTGCCCTTCATTCTAGATTAAAACTATTTTTATTTTAAATAATTGGTGAACACCCTCTTTTCAGTTTTGAAAGCAACTTTTGTTCCTGGATATTCTCCTGGGGCTTTAAGCACCAAACTGTACCATTTCTTCCTTTAAAATATAGTTCAAGCAGACCTACCTGCGAGGAAATTCATGCTGTCCTTTCAGTTCCTACAAAATCAAATAATATTTTTGTTTATACCCTCTCCTCCAAGACCAGTTCCATAAAAAGCATTTTTTTTTTTTTTTTGTGCCTGGTAATGGTAGTACCTACAGCCTACAAGTACAAACTTCATTTTGGAAGATTTTGATAGTTAATATAGCACAATGTACCCTAACCTTAATCCTCTGACCATCACCTTTAGCAAATCATGTCTTTTACTTACAAGAGATTTTAAATTGTAGCCTTAGAATGGGGGTTTGGAAGAGAAGAGATCCATTAGATTAAAATACATCCAATTTTTACATATTTACATGTAAGATTATAAAACCAGAATCCTTCCATGTTCATGGCAAAACACATCACCATAGCCCTAAGCTTAAACTTTAACATTGTTAAATTTCACTGGGCCAAAAGCCAAAGGTAAACCCACAATAACAACATGTGTTCTCCAAAGACTAATCCATCTACTTTGATCCTGACCTTCTGGAAGGTACTAGAAAATGTCTCCAAAAGCCAGTATTAATAAGCCCTGATATTCTCAGATAGCACTATAACTAACCATTGCTTATATTGAAAATTGAAACATGGAAAGAGGAAAGAATGACCAGTAACCTATAATAGACTGACTTGCTGTTTTTTAAAGAAGAATTTAGTGTGTCTTGTACTTGGAGAATTACCACTACTATAAATCAGATGAGAAAAAATGTGGAAACCCTAGAGCTTCCTCTGAGTGTTTTTTGAGCCTGACTGGTTGGGAATTTGGGCAGAATACAGGAAATGCTTTACAAACAGCACTTATTAAGGGCCTTTTCACTCCTTGCCTTAAAGGTACTGAGATTCAATTTTCAATAACTATGTAAATTAGGCCAGGCATGGTGTCCCACGCCTGTAATCCCAGCACTTGGGAGGCTGAGGTAGGAGGATCGCTGCGAGTTCAAGGCCAGGCTGGGCTACATAGTGAGTTCAAAGCTAACCCGAACTACACAGTGAGACCCTGTCTCAAAAATCCAAAAACCCCAGAAGCTATGTAATGTTTCACAGGGCTGGTGTAGAGACTCCGTTGACTGTGTGACTGACCCTTTTGCTATTAAGCCAGTAGCTCTTTAACCCATGCCCTCCTTAATCATGTGACTTCCTGGAAACAACACTTTCTTCCCAGGGCCTTGTAGTATTGCTTAAACAGAAGCAGTAATCTATATGTTACAATGCCAGGTATAACCTAAATTCCAGTGATGAGAACAGATCTTGCTCATATGATAGTCTATGAATAAATTGGTCCTAATAAGTGGTTTTTATGTTTCTCTAAAAAAGGAACTTGCCTACAAAAGGAATTTGTCATTCTCTTGCGAGGAAACTGGTACTTACCTTTACCCTCCTAGTAAACCTACAGTAGCTTTGTATGATCAGTTCTTATCTATAGGAGAGACAGAGGTGCTACATACATTTTGACCTCATAAGCGTATTTTTCCAGGGTACCCACCTAAGGCACTGATGTCATTTAGGATGGCATGCCCATAAGAAATGGCTAGGCTTGTATATTAGTAGAGATAGACTTTGTGGTAGAAGCATAAAAAGAAAGGGAATAATTTTATAAAATGGGGTAAACTTTAGCTTGTTAAGGTGTTTATTTTACTCTTGCTGAGCGATCTCTAGCAGAGCAAGAAAAGTGCAACAAATATGTCAGTTGTCACATGCCATTATTTTTTTTTACGAAGACTACACAATTGCCCTTATGAAGAAGAAAGACTCTTGAGAGGTGGGAAATGGAAATGAATGACTGTTAGGATATCTGTGACCTGAAAATGGATCCTTCACCTGGGATGATCTTTGTGTATACTGTACTTGAGACAATTAAATAACCAATATAAAATGAACTAATGAAATTTACCTCAAAATATTTTCCTAAATTGAAACGTTTGTCACTGCAGGATGAAACTGTTTCTTGCATGCCCGCAGCTATTGATACTGCAGTGGAACCAGAAGCTGTAAGTAACTGGCCCCTTTGTGTGGAGTCAGGAGCTCTAACTATGCTATTTCCTATAATTTATCACTTTACCAAAGAAGAGAATCTGTGATTAGTACCATTCTCCTTAGAATGCCCTGGGAATCCAGAAATCTTTAGTATAAACCTCAGTTTTGTAAAATCTTTGACTTAGGCTCTGTCTCTAATAGTATAACTGGTGATAAATAGAACTTCTCAGGGGCGTCACATTCTGTATTTGCAGTGTGGCTTACTGATTTCTTGTTATATGTTAATATTCTGCATAAGCTGTCCAGCAAATTAAAACTAGGAGAGAACAAATTTGGAAATTATGGCAAAGTCCAAATAACATTAGAGGAGAAATGGAAGAGATTTTTTTTTTTTTTTGAGCATACTTTTCTATGGATGGAATGGTTAGGGGCGAAAATAACCAAAGAAATTATTTTGAGTGTTCAGATCTCAAGGATAAATAAAATGTATTTAATGCTGCAGAGTAAAGTCAAAATGAAAGGCCAGAAAATGGTTCACTTGAGACAGCCTTTTACCCCTAAAATAAATATATCTATTGGTAGTTTTCATATTCCAAAAAAAGATAAATGAGGTACTAAAGGTCAGTTGTGTGATAATAAATGAACCCTTCTCCCTTTCCACCATTCCCAAAGTGCCATTCCCAGTGTCTTTTCTCCTTTAAGGACCCCTTGGAAAGAGGTAACAGTAAGGAATGTTGGACAAATCAATAAAGAAAAGAAACTTATGTGGCTCTACAAAAGTCAAAATATATGAGAGTACTTATGTGAACACGGAAATAGGCTAGCTTAATTTATTTCAGATGTTCGAAGCAAATATTATTTGAGAAGCCACAGTAGTGAAGGAACAGAGGTATTGCTGATGGAGGAATGATTGTGAGACTTGATGAAATAGTGCCTAATTTGTAGTATCTCTTACACAATAGGATCCTCTATTACCCTGATCATTATCTTTTCCAGCAAGTGGAAACCAGTCCAGAGACCAGCAGGTCTTCTGATGTTTTCACCACTCAACATGCTTTACGGCAAGCTCAGATGTCAAAGGAGCTGATTGAGTTGAATAAAGCCCTTGCACTGAAAGAGGCCCTAGCTAGGAAGATGACTCAGAATGACAGCCAACTACAGCCCATTCAGTTCCAGTATCAGGTAATATATTTTCTAGAACATCTACTGTCTTTGGCTGAATGGAAAGAAAGCAAGCACACCATTTTTGGCAATATAAAGACAACGTGATATACGTGGTCTGACAGTAGAATTGTACTGTTGTTGTTTATTTTAAGGATGTGTTCAGGATAAGGGACCTATATTTTTGTTCCATTTAATTTCATGGCTTATCTTATGCCATAGGTATTTAACAAATAATTTAACAGTATTATAATAAATGTGGTCCCTACATGTAGATTGATCGTATTCTAATAACCGTTTGGTTTCCAAGAAAGGCACATCTCTTAGTAGATGGTCTGAGTTACATTATGGATTATGAAAAGACTAATAGCAGATGTCACATGACTTGGCAAGTGGCAAAACTTTTCCTTAGTGCTCGTTTTCAGTGGCCTAGCTAATTAATAATCAAGTCTTTATTTTCTCTGTCCTGGTTCACTTTCCCTACATCTATTGCCTAGCCATCAACCTGGGACTATCATCCTGGGAATTTGCTTCGCTTCTCATCTCTTTGCTGAAACATATTCCATGCCTTCCTCCTTCTTGGTATACCTCTTTGTTTTGGTGGAATACAATCCCAGTAGCTTTCTGAGAAAGCATACATGAAAGGAAAATGTTTTAAAGCTTTGCATACATGAAAACAATTTTTTTTCCCATTCTTAAACTCATTACTTTGGTCAGGTTTATAACTCTCTCAAAATTGTTTTCCTTTAGAATCTTGAAAGCCTTACTCCATTGTCTTCGATTTCCGATATTGTTGTTAAAAAGTCCATTATGATTCTTTGTACTTGACCTGTATCCCCCCACTCTAGAAACTTTCAGGATCTTTTCGTTGTCCCCAAGTGTTATTTAATTTCACAACTATGTGCCTGGGTGTGGGTCTTTTCTCATTTATTGTCCTTGGTGTTTAGTGGGTCCTTTTGATCTAAAAATTTGTTCTTCTTTTCTGGGAAGTTTTCTTATATCATTTCTTTGATAATGCATTTTCTCTGTTTTCTCTTTCTTGCACTCTTAATCAGATATTGGCTATCTTAGATTTTGTTTTGTTTTTCTTACTCCTTCCTGTTTGTCTTTTTATTCCACTCTTTGGGAGATTTCCTTCCAATTCTGATGAACTTTTATTTGCCTACTAATTTCCAAGATTTATTTTTGATCCTCTTATTATTTCTTCTATTCTTTTTTTATTGATAGTCTGCCCATATCTAAGGACAGAAATTAAAATTTATAGAGGTTTTCTTCTCCCTCTGTATCTTTCACATTTCCTTTCTTTAGTATGTATATTCTCTTTCATGTAAGAAGATGTAATACATATTGTATATGTAATAGTATATCATATAATATATATTACATATTATATGTAACACTATATTATGTAATATATAATATTATGTAACATATATATATAAAGGTTTAGATGTTCAATATGTACATATTTAATTGTCTACAAAATATGTCTAGATCTACACCAACATGATAAAAGTGGTTAATTCGGCAGAGATGAGGTAATCAAGGGGACTTGTATGTGTTACCTGGATTGTTTTTCACAAGAATATATTTATAAGATACTTCTATAAGTAAAAATAAATATATATATTTTTTATATTTGTATTTATTCTTATTTTCTTTATTATTATTGATCAGTTTAAATATCTAGAGTAACTATAAAATAATGAGTTTGATTTTCAATGCTTATTCTCAATTGGCTCAGTACGTTGCTTGGAAAACAACTCTCGCCTATTTAGAAAGCTTTTCTGAGACAGCCCTGCCTAGCCTGCCTCTGCTTTTTTGTGTCAATCCAATATTGATCTGGGGCCTTTATACAATATCCTTTGTTGCCAACCACTCATCATTCAGTTTCCTATAATCTTTTTTAGTTATAAGAACAAAATGGAACCTGATCATTGGGTTTTCTCGGTCTTGGAAACTGCTAATTTTCAATTTCTACAATTTGTTTCCTAAACGTATGCAGAACTGCAGTTGCTATTGATTGAACAGATATTTTGGAAGTTCTGATATTTGTGCAGCTCTTTAAAATTTATGAAATGTCTTTACCTTTTTATCTTAGTTGATCTTCCCAGAAACCCTGTCAGGTCTGCCACTGAGCTACATACCTAGCCCTTTTTTATTCTGTTTCATTTTGAGATAGGGTCTTACTAAGTTGCCCTGGTTGGCCTCAGATTTGTGATCCCTCTGCCTCAGCCTCCCAAATAGCTGGAACTACAGGTATGCCATCACACCTGGCTCATGTTACTGTTAATTAGTCACATAAAGAGACAAACTCTTAGGAGGCCTAAGGACTTCTCACTAGGTCCAGTGATTCACTAGAAGCAAATAGTCATATACTTGTAGTTAAGATGTATAACAATGAAAAGAGTCAAAGAAAAATCAGAAAGAGAAAGGCACCTGGGCCAAGTTTGTAGCAAACCAAGCACAAGCTCCCAAAAACTCCTCTCACAGTGGAGTCCCACAGGAAGTCATTCATTCCTCCACTAAGTGGTTGTGATCATGTATGAAATTTTCTGTACCGGGGAAGCCCCACTAAGCTAGGAGTCCAGGGCTTTTACCAGGAGTCAGTCATGTGGGCATTCTCTGTCTTGTACGTATCAAGATTCTAGAGTCCCAGAAAGAAGGCAGGTATTCATGATAAGTCACATTGTTTGCACAGTTTAGGCATTAGTGAGCCACTCTTATCAGTTAGGGCATGGCCAGAAGCCTACCAAAATCTTAGTTCCCACACACTTGCCAAGAGCCAACCTTGCGAGCTGGGCTTTTTAAGGATAGCAGTTTTCAGCCTGGTATAATTAACTCTTTTCTGACAGAAACTAAGGCAAAAATGACTTTTCATAAGATACTTCAATGAGATAGTAGGTATTGCAGTCAAAACGCAGACCTAAGCCGTTGGATTCCAAGTCCATGCTTTTCCTGCTGCATAACTTTAATTTCCATTGAATCAAGCGCAAATGTTTTTAGTGTGCAATTGAAGTGGTGAAATTTAATTCACAGTTCCTTGAGACATGGAATGTTTAAGTGATTTTCTTCCTGTGCGTGTAATGCTTTATTACTCTTTGACTTATAACCTTTCTAGGATAACATAAAAAATCTAGAATTGGAAGTTATCAATCTGCAGAAGGAAAAGGAAGAATTGATTCTTGAACTTCAGACAGCAAAGAAGGATGTCAACCAAGCCAAGTAAGAATAAAGTCAATGAAAGTTGAGTCCTTACTATGTATAAGGAGTCTTAGAAGGAATAGAGAACTAGAAGACCAATTTACTGTCCTGAAGGATTTAAATCTAGTATGGGAAGGGAAACCTAAATATAAGAAAAGTTAAGTAATTAAGATTTTAAAATGATATTCAGCATAGCAGTTAAAAAGTGCCATAATATAGTACCCGATTAGTAGCGAAATAAATTTCTTAGGCAGTAAATATGTTAAGAGCTCAGAATCAGGATATGCCAATTCAAGCTGACTGATCAAAGAAAAATTTATAAAAAGTTAGAATGGGAACAGGTTTTAGAAAGATTATCAGACCTACTAGAGAAAAAGTTTCCTTGCCCCTGCACTGATGGTAAATTAGCTTGTGGATACGTGTTAATATCCTAGCTAGTGATTAAAAAAATCAATGTAACTATCCCTTAATCAGCTAAGAATATCCTTAGTGACTCTGTTTCATATCTCTGTTGAATATGAAGTTCATGTTAAAAAGTTATACTGAATGTTTACTCTCTGTTTAAGTTTATGTAATAATCATCAGAATTATTCCTTACAGGTAAAATGAAGTGAACAGCCTCAAAGTACCATTCTTTTGACACATATTGGCGGGAAAGAGTATATTAAAGCAATTCATTGTTTATATTATTATATTTTTAAAATGTTTTGGTCTAGTATTAAGCTGTCATTATTGAGACAGTTTTGGTTGTTTGGGCAGTATTTGTTATTTTAAAGATGACTATATATCAAGGTTATGAGACTGATATTGAATTTTTTTAATATATAAAGTTTTTATTTTTTCCTTTTTTATTAGTATATGTTTTTAATACATAATAAATACATTTATCAGGGGGAATTGGTACATATACGTATCAAATCTTGATCCTTTTTACTCCCCCCCAGCCTGTCTCCCCCATCCTGAGATCCCCTTCCCATCTATACATCTATACATAATCTATGTTTCCTATCATCTTTTAATTTTGTTCTTTAAATTATTTGTACTTTTGGTTTCTCATATTGGAGAAACCATGTGATATTTAACCTTCTATGTCTGATTAATTTCATTTAGCATTATGGTCTCAGGTTGCATCCATTTTCCTACAAAGGACTCAAATTTATTTTTCTTTGTGGCTGAGTAGTTCTCCACTGTGTATGTATACCACATTTGGAGTCCAGCTCTGTTGCAGTTAGTCTTCACTCCTACTACATCTGTTTTTAGGTTGAGTGAGCGTCGTCGCAAACGTCTCCAAGAGCTGGAGGGTCAAATAGCTGATTTGAAGAAGAAACTAAATGAACAGTCCAAACTTCTGAAACTGAAGGAATCCACAGAGCATACTGTCACCAAACTGAACCAGGAGATACGGGTAATAAACTCTCATCCTTGTATTCATTGCATTGGAACTTACAGATTAAGGTGTTCCATTTAGAATTATACCATAGTTGTTCTTTCAGGTGAGAAAGTAGTAAGTAGAACAACAATTTCAAGTGTATTTCCACAAATATCTCTTTGATAGATATTGTGCTTGTTATCATCTATAATCTGAATAATAAAACCATGCTTTGATATTCAGTTTTTTTTTATTTTTTACATTCAGAGTTCAATGTTAGATTGTCTGAAACAAAAGGACAAAGACCTCTTTCTCTCTCTTCCCCCTCCCTCTCTCCCTTTCCTTCTTGTCTCCCTCCCTCTATTTTGAGACAGTGTCTGAACTACTATATATAGTCCAGGCAGGCTATGGAACTTGCTAGGTAACCCAGGCTGGCCTCAAACTCATGATTCTCCTGCCTCACCCTCCAGAGTACTGGGATTACAAGTGTGTCCAGCAAGACATTTTAATGTTTGGTGTGATATCCTGATCACCTTCCTTGAGCGTGTAATTTTGTAAGGTAGTAGCAAAATGTTGACACCTAAAAAATATTCTCAGTTATTGAATGTTCAACTTCTAACATCTGCCAAATGGTGGTTAGAAGTCACTTGTACTGAAATCTTTGGAATATAATGGTTCCTGGGTAGACTTGTCCTTCAGGCTTGGTAGATATTTCCTTGAAATTTCATTTATATACTGTGAATTTAGGGCTAGATTTAGCTCATAGGTACATTTTTCTTTTATTTCTTCAGAGTGTTCATTATAGCCTATACTTGGAAACCTTGTGGAAACATAGAAAGAGGTATTTGCAAGCCTAATCAGAAAATCTGTTGGTGGCCTTCTCAGCTTAGCTGTAGGTTTTCTTTCTTCTTAATGGTAACTCTATCCATTTGCACATAAACCTAGAATAAAATACAGATGACTAATACTTGTACTGCCTTTTGTTTTTACAGATGATGAAAAACCAGCGAGTACAGTTAATGCGTCAGATGAAAGAGGATGCTGAGAAATTTAGACAGTGGAAACAACAAAAAGACAAAGAAGTGATCCAGTTAAAAGAACGAGTAAGTAGCGAAAACTTCTCAAAGGCTCAGCTAATAAATTCTTCTCCGGGCTGACTAAAAATATTAAAGATTGTCTTCAAATACCTAGCATCTCCAAAACTGACATTTTCATGAATTTAACAGCTTTATATTAAGTGTCTACTATGTGGAAGGTACTCTCCACTAGATACCATGGGAATAGAAAGATGAACAGTATGTGAGCTCTGCGCTTTGAAGAATGTTTGTCTGAAGAGGAAGGTAAAACATAAGCATGGATTTCTCCAATATAAGGAATAAAGAAATCTGGGTTTTGTGAGTGGTATAAAAAATAGTATCTAAGAGAAAGGAAAATATACTTCAGTTGGAGTAAAAACATAATGGTTGCACAGGCCCTAAACAAGAGAAAGGATTTTGATAAAGATAAATATACATGTTCCAATCCAGATACACTGAACAGCAGGAACAATGACAGAGATGACAATTTTGTAGATATATTCAAGAAATGGGGCCGGGGATATAGGTCAGCGGCATAGCGCCTGCCTGGCAAGCACGAGGTCGTGAGTTCAATTCCCATTGCCAAAAAAAAAAAGAAAAAGAAATGGTGAGCGGTATAGGTAAGATGAGGATAGCAGTAGAAGATTCAGTTGGAAAGGCAAATTGAAGCTATATTGTTAAAGATCCAAGAAGTGGGCCAGTGAGATGGCTCAGCGGTGTAAGCACCTGCCTGGCAAGTGCGAGGGCCCAAGTTCAACTCCCGGAACCCACATACGAAAAAAGGGGCCGGTGACATTGCTTAGCAGCACGGGCACCTGCTGGTGCGCGAGGTCCTGAGGTCGACCCCTGGTACCCACACACACACACAAAAAAAAAAAATCCAAGAAGTGTGAAATTTGTTTTGTTAGTAATGTAAAGGTGTTTAAGATTTTTGAGGAACAAAGTGAAATCAACAAAATATCTAAAAAGATATATCTGGAAGTAATGTGTAGAATGAACTGAAGTATTGAGAACCTGGAGACTAGAACACAGGAAGATCTTGTACGATCTAGAAAGATTGGAAGGGCCTGAGTTAGAGTAGTAACAGTGTTCTTGGAAAGCTCTCTGGAAGAAACAATGATTTGGGGAAAATTCTAGAATCACCTAGAATATAATGTGTTGGGTCAAGAAATAAGGAGCAAGGAGAAGCACTTTTAGAATAGCAGCTTGAGGAGCTTTGTTGACTTTTCCCAGCAAAACAACCACAACAATCAAAACGGAAAGTCTCTGGAAACTGTCCTAAGGGCAGTTTCCCTTAGCAAGTGAAGAAATATTTATTATTAAATCTCTGTGAGAACAGCAGGAATCCGTGGTGTCTGAGGTATGACCATTTATTCAAGAAAATCTATTAAATCTCAATACGAACTGCAAGAATCCATGGCATCCAAGCTATGACCATTTCCTTCCCCTCATCCCTCAGCTCCCAGTCTATGACTGTAAGTTTCTTCTCAGTAGAAGCAGACCTCTAGCATTTTTCATTTCCCTTAGCTCCATGTTGCTAAAGCTGTATTTTAGGCAGTAGCAGCCAAGAGGTCTGGCACTTCTTCTTCCACAAAGTTCCCAAGCACTACCCCTACTGCAGAATGCCAAGAATACTGAGGTCGGGTCACCCCAACCCATCTAATCACAGGCTATAGATTCCATGTCAGGAGAGGCAAGCCAAGAAGAACAGAATCCTATATAGTAGTTCCTACCCAGAACCCTGCTTATAGAATCATTCAGAGAAGTGAGATGCTGTCCCCATGCCCAGGTACCAAGCAGTAGTGTAGAAGTTCTGCCTAGGGGAGAAGCAAGCAATAGGAACAGCCACAGAAATGTAGCCTTTCCTAAAGTGATTGACTTTATCTGGAGACAGAATTTGGGGAACTTCAAGTCAGAGGTGTTGTCAAAAACAAAACTTTTAGTGGTGACCAACTAAGAGAAGACTGGTAGCTCCATGAGAACAAGTAAAACAATAGTAAAAATATTCAAAGATATAATGGCTGTAAATGTCACAAATTTAATAAAAAACACTATTTATCCAAGAAGCTCAGTGAACTCTAAATAGGATAAATAGGAGAACCACATGGACCCAGACACATCACAATCAAAATGTTAAAAGGCAAAGATGAAAAGCTTAAAAACAAGATAAATAATTCATCGCATACAAAGAAGCCCCAATAAAATTAATAGCTGAAATCACATCAGACCCAGTGGAAGCCAGAAGGTAGTGAGACAACATATTCAAAGTGCCAAAGCAAAATAATGTCACCAATAATCTTTTTTTTTTTCTTTTGTGGTGGAAATCAAACCCATGGCCTCATATATGCTAGGAAAGTACTCTTACCACTGAGCTACATCCTCATCTCTCTCCAAGAATCTTATATGCTGGAAAATTGTCTTTCAAGAATGAATGCAAGCTGGGTGTGGTGACACGTGCCTGTAATCCCAGCACTCCAGAGGCTGAGGCAGGAGGATTGCCGTGAGTTCGAGGCCAGACTGGGTTACATAAGCAAGTTCAAGGCCAGCCTGAACTACATAGCGAGACCCTGTCTCAAAAAAAAAAAAGAATGAATGCAAATAAAAATATTCCCGGATAAATAAAAGCTAAGAGAATGTATTACTAGCAAACCTGCCTTACAAGAAATATTAAAAGAACTGACTAAAAACATGTGATGCTAGACAGTAACTTGAATCTGCACAAAAAACAAACAGAACTAGTAAAGTAAATTATGTAATTCAAAGAGTATAATTACATATTTCTTTTCCTTTCTTCTAATTGATATAAATAGCAATTGTATAAAACTATATATATAAAACTATATACATATAATCGATAGGCCTGTGATATATAGAAATGCAATATATTTGAAAATAGCAGTTCCAAGGAGATGAATGGGAACAAAATTGTATTTAAGGAAATATCTGATGATAATGTGAATACATAGGAGGAAATGAGTGTCAGAAAAGGTGAATAAGAAAGTTGGTATAGCAAATTATAAATATGTACTTGCTCCTCTTCTCTCAACTTAAAAGCCATAAATGATATAAATTAGTAATTACAGTAACATATGTGAAAGTTATATATTTATAGATGTTACATGTGTAACAATAGCACAATAAAGGAAAAGGGAATAGGGTTATACAGGAATAACATTTCTATATCTCACTGGGTTTAAGTTAATATAAATCTAAAGAAGGTTCTAATGAGTTAAGATGTTTATTGTAAGCATCAGAGTAGCCACTAATAACTCAAAAGACATAGTGACATAATCATTAAGGAATTCATATGTTACACTAGGAAATATTTAGTGCAAAAGAAAGCAGAGAAGGAACAAAGAAACAAAAAGTATGAGACATGAACAAAGCAAAAAGCAAACTTTAAGACAAAAATTCAGCCATATCAATAACATCAGATGCTCCAAATGGGATACACTGTCTGGCAGATGTGGCCACTTTGCAATTACCCCCAACAACATTAATGCTAAAGCAGGAGGATTTTGCAAGCAATCTAGTGAGTTTCACAGGATTCTGATCATAAATACCTGAAGGACTGGGTAAGGGAAAAATTCAAAAGAAACGAAAGTGCCCTCAAAGAGGATATAATCCAGATCATGATTACTCAAGGATATACTGTATGCAGCTCAAGGAGTTAGAAAAGAACACTTGCTTTAGCAAACTCTTAACTATGACTCAAAGTCTCCATATGTTTTGTTGGATTTAGACTCAACAATGAGCAGTATAAAGAAAAGTGGAACTATTTGTATGTAGTACTTGGGCAAAATATCAGAAGATAGAGCGTGGTATATCATAAAGGAAAGAAAAACACATCAAAATAATTGCCTTCACACTAAAAAACATAGCTCAAGTTTTGAAAATGTTTCTGTGTAGTTTTTATAAGAAGCAAAAACCACTAATGGCCAGTTAACACATGAGAAGATACTTAACACAATCATCAGAAAATTGAAAATCAAAACCACCATGAAATATTACTTCACATCCATTAGTATGATTATAATTAAAAAGGGAAATAGTAATAAATGTTGCTGAAGATGTAGAGAAATAGGAACCTCATATATTGCTATAGGAATGTAAAACAGAATAGCCACTTTGAGAAATAGACTATCAGTTCCTCAAAAGGTTAAACAGAGTTACATATGACTTAGAAACTGTGCTTTTAGGTTTATAACCAACAGAATTGGAAACATGTCTATAAAAAATATCTCATACATAAATGTTCATAGTAGCATTTTTGTAGCATCCTAAAAGTAGAAACAATCCAAATGTTCATTGACTGATAAATGGATAAATAAAATGTGGTATATAATAAAATATTATTTGGAATAAAAAGGAATGAAGAATTCTTACATGCTATAATCCTATACATACACAAACGTTGAAAACATTACTAAGTGAAATAAGCCAATCACAAAAGATCATAGTGTATGACTCCATTTATATGAAATGTCTAGAATAGGCAGAAAGATTAATGATTGCCTAAGGCTGTGGGTAGAATGGAGAGTTTGATATGGGGCTTCTTTTCAGGTTGACAAAAATACAGTATTCTAAAGTTGGATTTGCGATATTAGTTGTATAACTCTATGAATATACTCAAATTCATTCAGCCTTTTTTTTTTTTTTTTTTTAATTTTGAGGCAGGATTTTGCCAAGTTGCCCAGGCTGGGCTCAAACTTGTGATCCTCCTGCCTCAGCCTCCCACAGTGCTGGAATTACAGGCATGTGCCACTATGCCCGACTTTTGATTTTTTTTAAGCAAGTAAAACACTGAAAGCTCTTATTTTCCAGAGGCTAAGATTACTGTAATGTACATGCTTTTAACTTTAAAGAACAGTTTAATTTTTAAATGTATATGCTTTGATTATCCCCTCTGAATTATAAGACAAGTCTTGTTGTTTAGCCCAAGAGACAATTTATTTAAGAATTTCTTCTCATGTGTGGAACCACAGTCATTAAGATGTTTGCCCAAATAGAACCACTGGTGAAACATTTTATTTGTCATGAAGTGATCTTTATCAATAATGTGGATTAGACAACAAATAACTTTTCTGGGTGTTCGCAATAAACTGTATTCTTGTTTAAATGTTAAACTTTCACTCCTAAAGTTTAATTTAAGATATTTTAGTGTTAAGTATATATTCGAACTCCAATAAAACAATCCATTTTATATTTTAAAAAAGTTTAAGTATAAAAGTTTTGTAGCATAAGTAGCTAAGCTGATTTATTATATAACATATTGATTTCCCTGTGTCATTCCCCCATTTTAAATTAGATTTCAAGTTCCATTAGATTGGAAATTTTAGGTTCATGGCACAAGAACTCCTGGAGATGTGCCCACAGATAGATAGATAACTTTCTAATAATTGAGGAAAGCAGAACATATTCTATTTGTATTAACGTAGTCATGCCAGCAGACACTTGTATGAGAGACAGAGACCCATACAATCACCATCTTTTATGAAATAAGAAAGGAAAGCATTGGGGCCGGTGAGATGGCTCAGCGGCTTAAGCGCCTGCCTTGCAAGCGCGAGGGCCCGAGTTCAACTCCCGGAACCCACATACGAAAAAGCGGCCGGTGATATCGCTCAGTGGCACGGGTGCCTGCTGGCGCGCGAGGTCCTGAGGTCGACGCCCCAGTACCCACAAAAAAAAAGAAAAAAAAAAAGAAAGCACTAGTAAAAGCAAAGGGAAGTATTCACATGTACCTTATAGAAAAAAAATTGAGATTATGTATAATAACACACAAAGAAGACCAAAAATAAGTTTTCACTCTCTCAAACTAGAAATTGCCAGAGGCTATTTCCTTGCTTGAGTCAGGTATTTGAAAAATTATATTAGTATTAAATTTACTATTTTTGTTTATTGGAAAAAGTAAATCACTTTTTACCCACTTTTATTTGTATAAAAAATGCTATACTGGGCCGGTGATATAGCTCAGCAGCATATGCGCCTGCCTGGCAAGCGCGAGGTCCAGAGTTCGACTCCCAGTACCCGCATATTAAAAAAAAAATGCTATACTGTGTCTTGCTTTTTTATCTCATAAATTTATTTATTTATTTATTTATTTATTTATTTATTTATTTATTTATTATTTTGTGTGTGTGTGTGTGGGTACCAGGGATCGACCTCAGGACCTCGTGCACCAGCAAGTGCCTGTGCCACTGAGCGATATCACTGGCCCTTTTTTCGTATGTGGGTTCCCGGAGTCGAACTCAGGACCTCACGCTTGCCAGGCAAGCGCTTATGCCTCTGAGCCATCTCACCAGCCCTATCTCATAAATTTAAGCCAACATATTCATATTTATTTGACTTAATATTAAAGTATTTCCCCTTAAAATTATTTAATTTTTATTTTTACAAATAAAAAAGATAGTATTAATGTGACTGGATTAAATAGTCTAATCATAAAAACAGATCATGAGAGAGGATTAAAAAACAAAATCTAGCTGGGCGAGGTGGCACACACCTATAATCACAGCACTCAGGAGACTGAGGCAGGAGGATCGCTGTGAGTTCGAGGCCAGCCTGGGCTACAAAGTGAGTTCAAGGCCAGCCTGAACTGCATAGCGAAACCCTGTCTCAAAAAGAAAAAAAAAAAAAAAAAAAAGATGCTATCTATAGAAGGCACACATTAGAATCAAAGATACAAAAAACATTGGAAGTAAAAATATAGGAAGAAATCTACCATTCAAACATCAACCACGAAATCTGAAGTGGCTATATTAATATCATACAAAATACTTTAAAACACAGACTATTACTAGAGATAAGGGACATTTGATAATGATAAAAGGATCAATCCATCAGGAAGATATAATAATTGTAGTCATATGTAATTTAACAAGGGGGATGTATTCTGAACAAGATAGCTAGGTAATTTTGTCCTTGTGTGAACATCAGAATGTATACTAACACAAATCTAGGTGGTATCAATCATCAGACACAGCAAACACAAAATATATAAGGCTGCATACTTTTTTTTATAAGAAGGATTATACTCTAAAATAATAAAAAGTATAGTACAGTAAATATATAAACCAGTAGCATAGTCATTTATTATCATTACCAAGTATTATTACTATATATAATTGTATTGCTATATGTTTATATGATTGGTAGCATAATTTGTTTACATAACATGAACATGAGGGTAATGTGTTTTGCTATGACATTACTACCCAATAGGAATTTTCCAGCCTCATAATTGTATGGATCCACCATCATATATACTGAGCAAAATGTTATGTGGTACATGGTTGTATAAATATACATGTGTACCTAATAACAGCCCCCAAATATAGGAAGCAAACACTGGCATAAATGAAAGGAGAAATAAACAAATCAACAGTTATATTTAGGGACTTCAATAACCTACTTTTCAATAATGAATGGAACAGCTAGGCACAAGATGCTCAAGGGTATCAAAGATTTCAACAATACTGTAACCTAGGATTTTCACATCTGTATTCATAAGAAATATCAACATGTAGCTTTTATGCTGTACTAAACTATAAACTGAACTTAATAGACATCTATAGAACATTCCAATCAACTTGAACAGGCCATATATTCTGCTCAAGTGCACAAGGAACATTCTCTAGAATAGACCATATGCTAGACCATAAAGCATGCCTCAAATAAATTTTAAAAGAATTGGAACAATACAGAGTCTTCTCTAACCACAATGATACAAAATTGGAAGTCAATAGAAGAAAGGAGGGCCAGTGAGATGGCTCAGCGGCTTAAGTGCCTGCCCGGCAAGCGCGAGGGCCCGAGTTGGACTCCCGGATCCCACATACGGAAAAGGGGCCGGTGATATCGCTCAGTGGCACGGGTGCCTGCTGGCACGCGAGGTCCTGAGGTCGACCCCCGGTACCCACACAAAAAAAAAAAAAATAGAAGAAAGGAAAAAAAGAGGAACCAGGATATATCATGTACAGGTACAAATTCCCTATGATGAATGCAATCATTATATATATCTAAATTGTACCAATAAACTTAATTTTAAAAAAGAAAAGAATTTGAAAAGTTCAAAAATAAGAAATTAAACAATACAGTTCTGAATAAATAGTGGGGCAAAAAAAGAAGTCATAGGAAAGGCAGAAAATACTTTCAGATGAATAAAAACAAAGACAACATACCAAAACTTACGGGATGCAGTGAAAGCAGTAGTTAAGGGGATATTTTTGTTGTTGTTGAGACAGGGTCTCGCTATGTAGTTCAGGCTGGCTTCAAGTTCACTCTGTAGCCCACAGTGGCCTAGAACTCGCAGCGATCCTCCTGCCTCAGCCTCCCAAGTGATGGGATTACAGGTGTGTGCCACCACTCCCAGCTAAAGAGATTTTATAGATTTAAAATGAAGAAAGGGCCAGGCAGTGTGGCTCACACGTGTGATCCCAGCTACTTGGGAGACAGGAACAAGAGGACTGCAAAGTTTGAGGCCAGCCTGGGCAACTTGGTGAGGCCCTGTTTCAAAACAAAAGTTTAAAAGGGCTGGGGCTGTAGCTTAGTGGTAGATGGTCCCTGGATTCATCCCAAATACCATGCCCCCCCAAAAAAAATGAAAAACAAAAGGATGATACACCATGACCAAGTGAGGTTTATCTGAAAAATACAAGAAGACTTGTTTAACATCTGGAAGTAAGTTAAAATAATGTACTATATCAGTGAAATAAAGGACAAGAACCACACAGTCCTCCTAATAGACCCAGAAAATGCATTTGACAAAATCGAACACTCTCAAGAGAAAACCACCGAAGACATTAGGAACAGAAGGAAACTTCCTCAACCTAATAAAGGATACTGTTACTATTATTCTTAATGGTGAAAGACAGAAAAAATTTCCCTCATAGATCAGGAACAAGACAAGGATATCTGCTCTTGCCACTTCTATTCAACATTACTGTGGAGGTTCTAGCTACTAAAACTATCTCTGTTTGCAAATGACATTATCGTGCATGTAGAAAATACTAGCAAGTCACTAAAAACCTATCAGAATTAACATATTAGTTTAGCAAGTTGGCAGGATACAAAATCAATATAAGAAAATTAGTTGTATTTCTATACACTAGAATTTAACCATTTGAAAATAAAATTAAAACAATTCCATTTATAATAACATCAACATGAATAAAATACTTAGGAATAAATGTAGCAAAAGAAGTGTAAGATTTCGGGGCCGGTGAGATGGCTCAGCGGCATAAGCGCCTGCCTTGCAAGCGCGAGGGCCCGAGTTCGACTCCCGGATCCCACATATGAAAAAGGGGCTGGTGATATCGCTCAGTGGCACGGGCGCCTGTTGGCGCGCGAGGTCCTGAGGTCGACCCCCCGGTACCCACAAAAAAAAAAAAAAAAAAAAAGAAGTGTAAGATTTGTACACTGAAAACTACAAAACATTGAATTAATTATAGAAGACCTAAACACAAAGTCATAAATAGAAAAATACCTCATGTTCATGGATGGGAAGACTTAATATTCTAAAGATTGGTTATCCCTCAGATTGATTTGCAGATTAAACACAATCTCAATCAAAATCCCATCTGAATTTGTATGGAAATGCAAGGAGCTCAGAATAGTCAAAGCAATCAAAGAGAAAAACAAATTTGGAGATGTCACATTTCCTGATTTTAATACTTCCTACAAAGCGACATTAAGTAAGACTATAGTACTGTGCAAAGATAGACGTAGATCAGTGGAATAGAATTGAGAGTCCAAAAATAAACTCATGCACCTATGGTCAATTGATTTTTAACAGTATTGCTAAGACAAATCAGTGAGGAAAGAATAATCTTTTCAATAAATGATGCTGAGACAACTATATATTCATGCGTAAAATAATGAGATTGGAGCTTGCCTCACACCATATATAAAAATTAAAAATGGATGAAAACCTAAAAGAGTTAAAATTATAAATCTGTTAGAAACCATATTTGTGACTTTGGATTAGGTAATGTTTTTTTAAATATGACACCCAAAGCACAAACAGCCAAAGAAGAAATTGTTAGACAAAACTAAAAGCTTCTGCACTATAAACAATACCATCATGAAAGTGAATAACCAACCCACAGAATGGGTGAAAATATTTGCAAATCATATAGCTGATGAAGATCTTGTATTTAAAGTATATAAAGAACTCTTACAACTCACTAATAAAGATAATCCAGTTTTTAAATGAACAAAGCAATAAGCACACAAAAGGGTGCTCAGGGCTATTTGCCATCAGGGAAATGACAATCAAAACCACAATGCGATACTATTTCACACCCGCAGAGATTTCTAGAATCAGTTGGATAACTCTTGGCAAGAATGTAGAGAAATTGGAAACCTCATACATTGCTGGTGGAATGAGAAAATAGTGCAGCTGCTTTGGCAAACAGTTTGGCAGTTCTTTAGGAGATATCATATGATATAATAATTCCACTCAGTTCTGTCTACCCCAAAGATATGAAAATAAGTCCATGCCAAAACTTGCACATAAATGTTTGTAGAGTAGTATTCATAATAGCCAAAAAGTGGGAAAAAGCCAAATATCTACCAACTGCTGAATGGATAAATAAAATGTATGTCCACATAGTAGAATATTATTCAGCCATAAAAAGGAATAATTACTGATACATGCTACAACACAGATGAACCTTGAAAACATCATGCTAAGTGAAAGAAGCTGGTCACAAAAGAGGACATCCAGCATTCTGTTTATATCAGGTGTTCAGAATAGGCAAATCTATAGAGACAGAAAAGAGATTAGTGGTTGCCTAGGGCTTTGGTGAACAGGGTGACAGAATTGTGAGGAGATAGCTAAAAGGCATGAAATTTCTTTTTGTGATAATTAAATATTCTAGCATTGATTGTGATGTTATGTCAACTCTGAATATGCCAGAAAACATTAAATCATATACTTTTTTTTTTTGTGTGGGTACTGGGGGTCGACTTCAGGACCTTGTGCGCCAGCAGGCGCCCGTGCCGCTGAGCGATATCACCGGCCCCTTTTTCGTATGTGGGTTCCAGGAGTCGAACTCGGGCTCTCGCGCTTGCCGGGCAGGCACTTACGCTGCTGAGCCATCTCACCGGCCCCCAGAATCATATACTTTTAAGTGAGTGAATTGTATAGATGACTTATATTTCAATAAAACTTTTTAAAAAACAGAAGAAAAGAGACATATCTGTAAAGTGATGACAGTTTACATTGTACAGGAATGTATACTTCCCATTGGCAAGAATCTTTATTTTGTTCACTTATGTATTCCCACTGGCTAGAAGTGATTAGCATATAATGTTTATAGAGCGATTTTATTGATAACAAATGCAAAACTTGCCTTTAAAAAAATTAGGAAGTGAAGAGAGCCTCAAAATTTACTCCATGCTTTTGAGTTAATGGAAACTCAGAGGAAATATATAGTTTGAAGTAATAAATTTGGTTTTAGGAAAATTATCTTTGGTACAGAGAGTCCTAAAAGATAATGGATAGTGTAAACCAAATTCAAGGAGGATGTTGGGCTGGACTTAGTAATTAGGGAAGTGTCTTGCATAGATGTAAACTGAAACCACGGGAGTAAAGAGATGATGGAGATGAAGAATATATACAAAAAGAAGAGAACCTCTTTATTTCATATATAAGAATGAAAGCAATGGAATTTGTGAAGTTGAAAAAGAATTGGAATGCTGTGGGAAAGTTACTGGGAATGCTAATGATGGTGAGAGAGAAGCCGACGAAGATCAGGACTGTAAAAAGCCCACTGAATTTAATAAGTGGGAGATTTCAGGACAGTTGTAAGAACTATTTTCAAGGGGATTATGGAATGAACAGTAATGACAAGTGAAAACACTAAGTACAGATCTCTGTTTCAAGAAGATAGGTGGTAAGAAGAGTGCTAGATTTTCTCTTTTCACTGGACTAGTTTAATCTCCTGGCTCTGTTTCTTTAATTCTCTTGATCTCTCATATCAACACACATCATACTTTATTACAAATGTATGGTATGGTGTTTGTATTCTCTAGTGCTCTCTGTGAGAGTAGTAATCACATTATATTCATCTCTGTATCCCAGAAACCTAGCACAGTGCCTAGTGTGTAAATGTGTTAAAGGAAATGAATTGTTCTAGTATGCTGGCAAATACATGAGTAAAATGGCTCACTATATGTCCAGATTAAATAAGGAACAAGTGAAGCCATTAGCTTAATGGATTAGTAAAATAGGGAAGGGGCTAAGAAATCAATGCAGTAAATGTGTGTTCAGTTGAAACAGGCTGTATCCCACCAGATTTCTTGTCTTCTTAATCTTTAATTTCTGAGAAAAGAGGATATACCTGTATTCAGTAATAAACGGTTTTGTTCAAGAGTGGAAAACTTCTTTTTACTGGCATGTTACCTTAATTTATAGGTGGTTGGCTATATGATAGGCTCCCTCCTTTATGTCAGCCACTGTATTTTAACATGGATAGACCAGTAGGTTTGCGGGGGGGTGGTAACTGATCTATTTATCAGGAGACTTGAGTCCTGGCTTTATCAATAGCTAACTATGTAGAAGACAGTTCGTTAGATGATCTTTAAAGTTCCTTCTAGATCTTACATTCTGTGGTATTGCCAATAATTAGTTTAAGACTGAGACTTCAAGAATTTAGCTACAGAGCAATGAGCTGAACAAGAAAACCATCTTTCCTTTGCATACAAACATGGTTTTAAAAGTACCAGTTCTTACCTCTGATAGGAAAATTGAAGGCAGCTCACTATATTGTATTTAGCCCTATATATTGAAGATGTCTTAGAAGACTTTTAGATATAAGGTTTTGTTTTAGCTAGCTGAACAGCAATTAAGATCTGACTTTTTTCTTATTAGGACCGTAAGAGGCAATATGAGCTGCTCAAACTTGAAAGAAACTTCCAGAAGCAGTCCAATGTGCTTAGACGTAAAACCGAGGAGGTAGGTAAGAAAATCCAGTCTGCTAGGTCAAAAGTCTTATCATCTTCAGGCTTAGATGCTGTCAGTGTTCTAAGAAATCAGGGATATCAATCTTGACCAATAATTCCTAAATCTTGATTCTCTCTTTATATTTTATGAACCGTGAATAGATAAAAATGTGATGGGAAATGGTACTTTTCAAATAAGGATTCTTTTTCTAATTGGGTTTCATTCCAAAAAACACAGAATAATATTGATATGTAACATTTCTAGGCATTTTTATATGCAGAACATCCTCGAAATGTGTTTCTCCCCTAAGCTTTAAAGTAGTAACTATTCACTGGTATTATATCCATGGAGACTTGTAAACCTGTTTCCAATAGGAACTTAAACCTAGAATTTCTTTTTCTACTAATATGCTGTAAAATTAGAATATTCTTCTTATTACCCTTCATTCAACATAACTCTGTGCCCTTTTTATTTAGGCAGCAGCTGCCAACAAGCGTCTCAAGGATGCTCTCCAAAAGCAACGGGAGGTTGCAGATAAACGGAAAGAGATTCAGAGCCGTGGAATGGAAGGCACTGCAGCTCGAGTGAAGGTACAGACAGCTTGAACTGCCCTTTCTCTTATGAGCACTGGAGATAGGAAGAAGTGAGAAATAGCTTTCTTTTGGTTTAGAAGTAAACACTATACAATTTGAAGTTCTACCTCATAGCCTTGTTTCCTAAAAGATACAAATATCTTTGCCTTCTTTTGCCCTTTCTCTGCCTTTTTTATTCTGTGTGGAACACCAGCCAATTACCATATTGAAAAATAATCTTCCCCATTCATTCTACCTACCCACAGTGCCAGTCACCTCTGGAAACACCCTCACAATACACCAGAAATAATGCTTTTCCTGTTCTGTAGGTATTCTTTTTTTTTTTTTTTTTCTTTAAGGACAAGTAAACATTCTCATGTATTAACAAATTCAAGCATTAGAGAATGTACAAATACCTTTTGGAGAAAAATATTACTCAGTATAAGATTAAGCCATGTAAAAGCTAGGTAAAAATAGAAGACTAAGGAATGGAATAGTCACAGTGAAATTGCATTTTCATACTAGGGAGACAATATGATGTTCACAAATGTGCATCCGGTTTATTTCGCATGTGAGTATTTTCTCGAGTTGCATCCATTTACCTATAAAAGTTTCCAGTTTATCTTTCTTTATGGCTGAGTAGTACTCCATTGTATAGAAATGCCACATCTTTTTTATCCATTCCTCGGTTAATGGACATTTGGGTTGTTTCCACAATCTAGCTATTACAAATTGTGTTGCTATAAACATGGGTGCACATATATCGCTGTGGTATGACGTTTTTAATCCTTCTGGGAAGATACCCAGAAGGGGAATACTTGGGTCAAATGGGACCTCCAATCCTAGTTTTTTGAGGAGTCTCCACACTGATATCCACAGTGGCTGCACCAGTTGACACTCCCACCAACAGTGGAGAAGGGTTCCTTTTTCCCCACAGCCCCTCCAGCATTTGTTATTAGTTGACTTCTTGATAATAGCCATTCTTTCTGGGGTGAGATGGTATCTCAGTGTTGTTTTAATTTGCATCTCTCGAATGACTAGTGATGTTGCACATTTTTTCATATATTTATTTGCCATTTGTATTTCTTCATCTGAGAAGTGTTTATTCATCTCAGATGCCCATTTTTGGATTGGGTCTTTAAATTTGGGAGGTCTGATTTTTTTGAGTTCTTTGTATGTTCGCGATAGTAATCCTTTGTCTGAGGAACAGCTGGCAAACATTTTTTCCCACGTTGTGGGTTGTCTCTTCACTCTGTTGGTGGTTTCTCTTGCTGTGCAAAAGCTTTTTAATAAGATGAGATCCCAGTTGTTGATTCTTTGTGATACTTCCTGTGCAATGGGGGTTTTATTCATAAAGTCTTTGCCTACACCAATGTCTTCAAGAGTTTTACCTATTCTATTTTCCAGGAGATTTAATGTTTCTGTTTTAATATTTAGTTCTTTGATCCATTTTGAATTTAGTTTAGTGCACGGTGAAAGATATGGGTCTAATTTTAATCTTCAGCATGTGCAGAGCCAATTTTTCTAGCACCATTTATTAAAGAGGCTATCTTTCTTCCAGTGAATGTGTTTGGCACCTTTGTCAAAGATAAGGTGGCTTAGGGCCAGTGAGATGGCTCAGCGGCTTAAGCGCCTGCCCGGCAAGCGCGGGGGCCCGAGTTCAACTCCCGGAAGCCACATACGGAAAAGGGGCCGGTGATATCGCTCAGTGGCACGGGCGCCTGCTGGCGCGCGAGGTCCTGAGGTCGACCCCCCGGTACCCACAAAAAAAAAAAAAAAAAAAAAAAGATAAGGTGGCTTAGTATGTCTGGAGTTGTTTCTGCATCTTCTAATCTATTCCATTGATCTTCAGGTCTGTTTTTTTCCAATACCACACTGTTTTTATCACAGTAACTTTATAGTATAATTTCAAATCAGGGATTGTGATGCCCCCTGCCTTGCTTTTTTTTTTTTTGTGGGTACCGGGGGGTCGACCTCAGGACCTCGCGCGCCAACAGGCACCCGTGCCACTGAGCGATATCACCGGCCCCTTTTTCGTATGTGGGATCCGGGAGTCGAACTCGGGCCCTCGCGCTTGCAAGGCAGGCGCTTACGCCGCTGAGCCATCTCACCGGCCCCCCTGCCTTGCTTTTGTTGCCCAGAATTGCCTTTGCTATTCTAGGTCTCTTCTGGTTCCAGATGAATTTTAGGATTGTTTTCTCTAATTCTGTGAGATATGTTGTTGGAATTTTGATCGGAATTGCATTAAATCTGTATAACAGTTTTGGAAGTATGGCCATTTTCACTATATTGGTTCTTCCGACCCAAGAGCAAGGGATATCTTTCCATTTTCTGATATCCTCTTCAATCTCCTTTTTCAGAGTACTGTGGATTTCAGTGTAGAGGTCTTTTACTTCCTTTGTGAGATTGATTCCTAGGTATTTTATTTTTTTAGATGTGATTGTGAAAGGTGTTGTTTCCCTAATTTCTCTCTCAGTGAGTTTGTTATTGGTGTACAGGAAGGCTATTGATTTTTGAGTGTTGACTTTGTATCCAGCTACACTACTGAATTTGCTTATTAAATCTAGCAATTTTTTAGTGGAGTTTTTGGGGTCTTCTACATAGAGTATCATGTCGTCTGCCAATAATGATAATTTAACTTCTTCCTTTTCAATCATCATTCCTTTTATTTCTTTTTCTTGTCTAATTGCTCTGGCTAAAGTTTCCAGGACTATGTTGAATAAGAGTGGGGACAGTGGACATCCTTGTCTTGTTCCTGATTTTAGAGAGAAGGCTTTCAGTTTTTGTCCATTTAGTATGGTATTGGCTGTTGGTTTGTCATAGATAGCTTTTATCAGATTGAGATAAAGACCATCTATTCCAATTTTCTGTAGGGTTTTTATCATGAATAGGTGCTGGATTTTGTCAAAAGCTTTTTCTGCATCTATTGAGATGATCATGTGATTTTTGTCCTTGGTTCTGTTAATATGGTGTATTACATTTATTGATTTACGTATATTGAACCATCCCTGCATCCCTGGGATGAATCCAACTTGGTCATGGTGCATAATCTTCTTGATGATTTACTGCATTCTGTTTGCCAGTATCTTATTGAGGATTTTTGCATCTATGTTCATTAGGGAGATTGGTCTATAGTTCTCTTTCTTAGTTGGGTCCTTCTCTGGTTTTGGTATCAGGGTAATGCTTGCTTCCAGGAATGAATTTGGGAGTATTGCTTCCCTTTCAATTTCATTAAAGAGTTTGAGAAGTAGTGGTGTTAGGTCTTCTCTAAATTTCTTGTAGAATTCGGCAGTGAATCCATCAGGGCCTGGGCTTTTCTTTGTTGGGAGGTTTCTAATTACATCTTCGATTTCATTGATTGTTATTGGTTTATTTATGATTTTTATATCTTCTTGGTTGAGCTTTGGTAATTCATATGTATCTAGGAATCTGTCCATTTCTTCTGCATTTTCCATCGTATTAGAATACAAGTTTTCAAAGTAGCTATAGATGATCTTCTGGATTTCTGCAGAGTCCGTTGTGATATCACCCTTTTCATTCTTAATTATGTGGATTTGAGTACTTTCTTTCCTTTTTTAATAAGGTTGGATAAGGGTTTGTCGATTTTATTTAATCTTTCAAAGAACCAACTCTTTGATTCATTGATTCTTTGTATTGTTTTTTTAGTCTCCAATACGTTAATTTCTGCTCTGATCTTTATAATTTCCTCCCTTGTACGAGCTTTTGGCTTAGCCTGCTCTTCTTTTTCTATAAGTTTGAGGTTCACCATTAGGTTGTTTATTTGTGCTTGCTCTGTTTTCCTGATATAGGAATTTAATGCTATAAATTTCCCTCTTAGGACTGCTTTCATTGTATCCCATAAGTTCCAGTGTGTTGTACTGTCATTATCATTCAGTTGCAGAAACTGTCTAATTTCTTCTTTAATTTCATCTGTGACCCATTAGTTGTTCAGTAGGGTGCTATTTAATTTCCATGTGTTTAGCAAATTCTTGTGGTTTCTTTTGCCATTGATTTCCAATTTCATTGCACTATGGTCTGATAATATACATGGGATAATTTCAATTCCTTTGCATTTACTTAAGCAGGTTCTATGAGCTAGTATGTGGTCTATTTTGGAGAACATGCCATGTGCAGCTGAGAAGAATGTGTATTCTGATGTTTTGGGGTGGAACACTCTGTAGACATCTACTAAGTCCATTTGTTCCAAAGTTTGGTTCAGTTCTAATATTTCATTGTTGATTTTTTGTCTAGTTGATCTGTCTTTTTGTGACAGTGGAGTATTGAGATCCCCCAATACAATTGTATTAGTGGTTATTTGATTTTTCATGTCCGTTAATATTTGTTTTATATAGTTGGGTGCACTGGTATTTGTCACATATATATTTATGATTGTTATCTCTTCTTCTTGGATTGTTCCCTTTACAAGGATGTAGTGACTTTCTTTGTCTCTCTGAATCATTCTTGGCTTGAAATTCACTTTGTCTGCAAAAAGAATAGCTACCCCTGCTTTTTTCTTGGTTCCGCTCGCATGGAGTATTGTTTTCCATCCTTTGACTTTCAGCCTATGAATTTCTTTTTGAATTAAATGTGTTTCTTGTATACAGCATATTGTTGGATCTTGCTTCTTGATCCAATTTGCCAGTCTGTGCCTTTTGATTGGTGAATTGAGACCATTATCATTAATGGTTAAAACTGATATGTGTTGACTTATCCTTGTCATGTTATTTTCTTGTTGTTGGCTCCCCCTCTTTTAGTTTTTATTTTTCCCTCCCTCTCTTTAATCATTTGCTCTGCCTGGTGGATTCCTTCTGTTGGGGTTTCTGGAGTTGTAGTCCTTGTTATCCCTTTCTAGAATGTCCTTCAAAACATTTTGGAGTGCTGGTTTGGTGGTTATAAATTTTCTCAGATGTTCTTTGTCATTGTGGTATTTTATTTCTCCATCAGTTATGAAAGATAGTTTTGCAGGGTACATCAATCTAGGTTGAAGATTATTTTCCTTTAGAACTTGAAATACATCATTCCAAGCTCTTCTTGACTTGAGGGTTTGTGCTGAAAAGTCTGCTGTGATTCTGATGGGCTTTCCTTTATAGGTGATTTGTTTCTTTTCTCTAACAGTTTTTAAGATTCTACTCTTATGTTGAATTTCTGGAATCTTGACTATGATATGCCTGGCTGAAGGTTTTTTTGGATCGTGGCTAATTGGAGTTCTATAAGCCTCACTTATCTGAACGTCAAATTCTTTTTCTCTACCAGGGAAATTTTCTGTGATAATGTCTGTGAACAGTGTTCTCATGTCATTTATGCTATCTCCTGATTTTTCATTGACTCCAATCAATCTTAAGTTATTCTTTGCATCATCTAGCAGCTGCTGGATTGATTTTTCATTGTCCCTTGCTATTTTTAAGAATTCTTTCTTTTCATGATCACTAATTGCAAGCCTGTCTTCTATATCTGAGATCCTGTCCTCACATTGGCTGAATCTGCTACAAATACTTTCAATGGAATTTTTGTTCTCCTGGATATCTGCTTGAATCTGCTTTATTCAGTCCATTTCTTTCCTATGCTGAGCATTCATGGCTTCCATCATTTTCTTAAGCTCGTCTAATTTTTTGTCTGTGTCTGCTCTAGCGTCCTTAAGCATGGATTTCATTGTGGACATTATCTCTGCAGTTATCTGAGAAATTATTTCTGATTTAAATTTTTCCAGAGCCTCATTCAACTGCTTTGTTGTTACCACTTCAGAGATGTCAGGTGGGTGGCTTTCGGTTGTCCCACCTCACTGCCCCCTGGGTTTGCCTTTGGTGAACTGGATGTGTGGGGTTGCATCTTGTTTAAGTGTCGTCTCATTTTCTTTTCTTTCTTTAGTTTAATTCCTGGGTTGCTGTTTGTAAATTGCCTATGGTAGGTTTCTTTATTGCTAGTATTTCAAACTCTTAGGAGATGGCTACTTCTGTAGGTATCTTCCAGGTGTAGCTTATTTTTGGGTTTTTAGCCTGCTGCAATATCCTACCTCTTCAATTTGTTGGAGATAAGAAGTTGCTGCCTGTTTGGCCCAGTCCTTGGTTCTTTGGTTCTGTGCCACAGTATTTTCTGTGATCCTTAGACAGTCTCAGTCTTGGAATACCAGGAAGAAAAGCGCCAGTCAGTGTGTCCTTCACGGCCGCTGCTTCTCTGTACCGCGGCGTCTCGCGTTACTCCGTGGAGGTTCCCACTGGAGCCGTGGATGGAGTGGCGGCCACCCTGAGTTCTCAGCTCAGCTGCTGCCCCCCCGACAATGGCGCCCAGCTAGTGGCTCTCTTGCGCGCCTGAGGGCTGGGTGTCAACACTCACCGCCAGTCAGTGTGTCCTTCACAGCCGGCGCTTCTGTGTACTACGGCGTCTCGCGTTCCTCCGCAGAGGTCCCCACTGGAGCCGTGGATGGAGTGGCGGCCGCCCTGAGTTTCAAGTTCATCTGCTGCCCCCCCACAATGGCGCCCGGCTAGTGGCTCTCGCACACGCAGGACAGCTGGGCGTCAGCACTCACCGCCAGTCAGTGTGTCCTTCACAGCCGCTGCTTCTCTGTTCCATGGTGTCTCGCGTTCCTCTTCAGAGGTCCCCGCTGGAGCCGTGGGTGGAGTGGCAGCCGTCCTGAGTTTCAAGTTCAGCTGCTGCCCCCCCACAATGGCGCCTGGCTAGTCACTCTCTTGCGCAGGACGGCCGGGCGTCAGCACTCACCGCCAGTCAGCGTGTCCTTCACGGGTGCTGCTTCTCTGCACCACCGCTTCTTGTGTTCCTCCGTGGAGGCCCCCGGGGGCACCGGCAGTCACTGTGTGTCTGCAGATTTGAACCGCTTCAGTCGCATCGGGATTCCCGACACAGGGAAAAGGCACCGGTGGCCACCTCCTTCTTCTTTGTTGGAGTTTCTCTCTTCACTTTCTCAGTGGGCCCCAAACTGCGCTTCAGATCTTTGCTGGGTCCATAGGAGCCACTTCCCTCTTTCTTGTCCTCCTCCAGTCACTATATTCCAGTGTCCGGATGGCGACTTTTGGAGAGGTTCACTGCCTGCTTCTTACAGATCCGCCATCTTTTTTCCTTCTCCCGGTAGTCTTTAATTGAGGCAAGTTGATGCCTAAAATTAACCATCCCATGAATAAAGCTGCTATTTAAAAAAAAAACACTTCACATACAGGTACAGTGGACCCTCAAGTTATGACCAGCCACACATACAAACAACTTGGGTTATGACCAATATTTTAGGTTTAACTTAAGACCAAAGTCTTGAGTTATGACCTGAATGCCAGCCGCTTGTGAGGTTGTAAACAAAGACTTGCAATGCCAGAAAAGCATATGTAAGCATATATAAGCGTCAGTCTGAGCCCATATGCACATGTTTGTGGACATGATTTCATTCAATGCTTTATAAAATCACTACAATTACTGCTATTAAAATGACCCCCCCCCCAAAAAAAAACAAGAAAAGAAGCTAAGGAAGAAAGGGAAAGTAAAGAAAGCAATCACAATCGCAAAGAAGAAGGAAATTGTGGAGAAATATAAGAGTGGCATTTGTGTGACAAATCTCGCTAACATGTACAGGATGTCAAAATCCACCATCTAGACAATCTTACAGAGAAAAGATTTGTATAAGGAAGCTAGTGTTGCTAAAGGTGTTACTCAAATTAATAAGTCACAATCAACAGTGTTAGACAAGGTAGAAAGGCTATTTATTATTAGTGTGGATAAACGAAAGGCAGATGGCAGGTTATACCCTATATGAGTCTATAATTTATGAAAAAGCTAGGGCAGTAAATGCATATTTTGTAAAGGATAATCCATCAATGAGTGATAATGGTGAAACATTTCATACCATTAAGGGGTGGTTTCACAATTTTAAAGCGAGAACTGGGGTTCGTAGCGTAACTAGGCATGGTGAAGCAGCCAGTGCTGATAAAAGGGCTGCTGAAAATTACATACACCACTTTGAAATGATGACATAGAGAAATGGCTTTTGCTCTCATCAAGTTCTCAAATGTGATGAAACTGGCCTTTTCTGGAAAAAATGCCCAGGAAGGCATGCATTACCCAGGAAGAGAAGAAAATGCCAGGCCACAAGCTCATGAAGGATAGGCTAAACTTACTGCTATGTGCCAATGCGAGTAGTGACCTCAAGATAAAGCCTCTCTTTGTTTATCACTCTGAGACCCCTAGAGTGTTCAGAAAACATAGTCATGAAGAGTAGGCTACAGGTCATGTGGAGATCTAATGCAAAAGCCTGGGTATCAAGAGTAATTTTTCTTGAATGGATCAGGGAGGCTTTCTGTCCTACTATTAAGAAATATCTAGAGGACAAAGGCTTACCACTCAAGGCTTTCTTCATCATGGACAATGCTCCTGCTCACCCACAAGATTTAGAAGAATTGCCTGAGGAATTCCTATGGTTCTCAGTCAAGTTCCTCCCACCTAATACAACTCCTCTACTGCAGCCTATGGACCAACAGGTTATAGCTAACTTTAAGAAGCTATACACCAAGGAACTGTTCCTAAGGTGCTTTCAGATGGTCTTAGATACAGATTTAACCCTTAAAGAGTTCTGGAAGTATCATTACAATATCCTTTCCTGTGTGGGGTTAATTGAGAAATCCTGGGCCAATGTCTCTCTAAGGACACTGAGATCTGCCTGGAAGAAAGTGTGGGCCGGGCGTGGTGGCATACACCTATAATCCCAGCATGTAGGAGGCCGAGGCAGGAGGATTGTGAGTTCAAAGCCAGCCTGGGCTATAAAGTGAGTTCAAGGCCAGCCTGAACTACATAGTGAGACCCTGTCTCAAAAAAAAAAAAAAAAAAAAAAAAAAAAAAAAAGACAAAAAAGAGTGGCCTAAAATTATACAGGACAGAGACTTTGAAGGGGAGCCTGAGTCTTCAGTTGACCCTGTGGTTGATGACACTGTCACTATAGCAGAGTCCATAGGTTTGCAGGTAGACAGTGGCAATGCTGAGGAACTGGTGGAGGAACACTCAGAGGAATTGTCTACAGAGGAACTTCGGCAACTTCTGGCTGAGCAACAGAGAGTGGCAGCTGAGGAGCTTTCTGAAGAGGAGGGCAAGGATCAACAATCAGTGCAGCAAAGTTCTTCTGAAATAAAGGAAATCCTGAAAAAATGGACGGAGCTACAAACATTTGTAGAAAAGACCCACCCAGACAGAGCAAAAGCCAATCACTGCATTCACTTGCTTAATGACAATGTCATGTCATACTACAGAACAGTGTTAAAGAAAAGACAGAAACAGACAACCTTAGACCAGTTTTTAGTTCTGATAAGGTTGAGACCTAGTGAGCCAGAAGCAGGTCCTAGTGGACTACAGACTCTCTCAGGGACAGAAAGGACACCAGAGAGCCGGATTCCCGATGTTCTTGTGGAAGGGGACCCTCCTTCCACACAATAACCACCTTCCATTTCATCCTCCCTTCCTGCAAGCCAAAGATGTCAACTTGAATGGTGAGTACAGTATGAAATTGTTTCTGGTGAACTAGGCACATTTTATTTAGTTAGTTAGTTAGTTTTGGGTTTGGTTTTGTTTTGTTTTTGAGACAGGGTCTCACTATGCACTTCAGGCTGGCCTCGAACTCACTATATAGCCTAGGCTGGCCTCGAACCTGCAGTGATCCTCATGCCGCAGCCTCCTGAGTGCTGGGATTACAGGTGTGCACCACCATGCCCAGCTGGCATTTTATAACTTTCCAGTGAATACACTAGGAAAATTATTGGTGTTTCTAGCAAATTATGCACAATATACATCCCTTTTTTGTTATGAATTAGTTAAGGGTTGCTTTGGGAGGTTTTGAACGCATTTATGGGTGTTTCCATTATTTTTTATGGGGAAAAAAAGTCTTGACTTACAACCAACTTGTGTTACAACCAGCCCTCACAAACAAATTGAGTTTGTAAGTCAAGGGTCCACTGTATCTTTATAAACATGCATAATCATTTCACTTGGGTAAATAGCTAGGAGTAAGACTGCTGGGTCATATGTTAAGTGTATACTTAACTTTATAAGACACTGCTGATTTGTTTATCCACCTGCTCAGTTCTGGTGTATAGAAATACAATTGATTTTTGTATATTAACTTTTATCTTGACTTACTGGTCTACGAGCTTTTTTGTAGGTTCTTTGGAGTTTTCCATGTAGAAATCATGCCATCTATAAATACAGTTTTATTTTTTCTTTTCTAATCTATATATCTTTTAACTTTTTTACCTGCCCTATTGTATCTGCTAAGACCTTCATGATGATATTGAATAGGACTAGAAAGAGTAGACATCCTCCTGTTCTTCTTAATCATAGAGGGAAAGCATCCAGTCTCTCACCATTAAGTATTATGTTAGCTGTAGGTTTTTCATAGATGCCCTTTATCAGATTTAGGAAATCCTTATCTACTATCAATTCAATATAAGTTTTATCGTGAGTGGATATTAAATTTTGTCAAGTGCTTTTTTGTCTCTTAAGTTGTCGATTTGGTGAATTACCTTGAACAATGCTGAAATGTGGAACCAGCCTTGCATCTCTTTTTTTTTCTTTTTTATGTAGGTACCGGGAGTTGAACTCAGGACCTCGCACTTGCCAACAGGCACTTGTGCCACTGAGCGATATCACCGGTCCTTTTTTTCCTTTAATGTGGGTACCGGGAGTCGAACTCAGGACCTCGTGTTTGCCAGGGAGGCGCTTATGCCGCTGAGCTATCTCACCGGCCTAGCCTTGCATCTCTTGAATAAACTCCATTTGGTCATGATAGATCATCCTTATGTATTGTTGAATTCAACAATACAGGTAGCTGCTGGCTTACTTAGGTTTTTTTGACTTTACAGTGGTGTGAAAGTAATATATATTCATTAGAAACAACTTCAAGTTTCAGATTTTAATTTTTTCCCAGGCTAGTAACATATGGTAGCATACTCTAGCGATGCTGTGGAGCAGCAGCAAGTTCTAGGTCCCACTCAGCCTTGCAATCATGAAGGTAAACAACTGATACTCTATAGTGTACTGTGTTGCCAGCATTTTTTGATTATTGTGTTAATGTGTTTTTTATATTCCATCATGACTACAAAACACCTATCTTTGTCTCTTATACCCATACAATCATTTTGTTCTCATGTTTGGTATACAGTAAATTCCATGAGATATTCAACACTTTGTTATAAAATAGACTTTTCATTAGGTGATTTTGCCCAATGTAGGCTAACATAAGTGTTCTGGGCACATTGAAGAAAGACAAGGCTAAGCTAGTTATGATGTTCAGTAGATTAGGTAGATTAAATGCATTTCCAATTTAGGACATTTTCCACTTACTCTGGGTTTACTGGGATGTAAGCCTATTATAAGTTGAGGAACATCTATGTGTAAAATAAAGTTTTTGTTTAAAATTTTTGCATCTATGCTCATGAAGGATATTGGTCTATAATTTTCTTGTAATGTCTTTGGTTTTGGTATCAAGATAATGCTGGCCTCATAGATTGAGTTAGGAAATAGTCCCTCCTAATCAGTTGTCGAGAAAATTTTGTATACAATTAATATTGTTTCTTCCTTAAAAGTCTGATAAAAATAAAGCCATCTGGGCCTGAAGAGTTTTTGTTTGCTTGCTCGTTTTTACTTTTTTGGAGGAAGGATGTTAACAAAAATTCAACTTTAAAAATTGATGTCAGTGCTGGGTGCGGTGGTGCATGCCTGTAATTCAAGCTGAGGTAGTAGGATCTCAAATTCCAGGCCAGCCCGCGCAACTTAGCAAGACTTTTGTCTTGAAAAGGTCTGGGGGCGTAGTTCAGTAGTAGAGCACTTGCTAGCATGAGTGAGGTCCTGTGTTCAACCCTCAGTACCACAAAAAATCTATAGTGGTGTCATCTCTCTCATTTCTGTTACTGATATTTTCTCTGTTTTTGCCTTTTTCCGGAGGTTAACCAAAGTACCAACTCATTCCGGTAAATGGTTAAAATGGTAAATTTTATGTTATATATATTTTGTCACAATAAAACATTTTTTTAAATTGAGCTCCTGAATTTCCACCGCAGTCTTTATTACTTCCTTACTTCTGCTTAGTTTGGATTTAATTTGCTCTTATTTTCTTAGTTTCTTGAGGCAATCCTACCATTATTAATTTCCAATCTTTATTGTTTTCTAATATAGGTATTTAGTGCTAGAAATGCCACCTTAAATACTTTTATTAAAACATCCCACACATTTTGATAATATATTTTAATTTTCATTCAACTCAAAATATATTCTGATTTTCCCATTGATTTTCTCTTCAACCTATGGGTTATTTAGAAGAGTATTATGTACTTCCAAATATTTGGAGATTTTTCCAAGCATCTTTTTGTTACTGATTTCTAGCTTCATTCACTCATGGTCAGAGAACATAGTACATGTGACTTGAATCTTTTTGAACTCATTGTAACTAATTTTATGATCCAGAATATGGTCAATCTTGGTAAGTGTTCTACGTGTACTTGAGAAGAGTATGTATTCTGTTGTACAGAGCATTCTATAAATGTCAATCATATTGACTTCATCGATTGTGCTGCACTCCTAATATAGCCTAATTTTCTGCATACTTGTCCTATCAATTATTGAGGGAAAAGTATTCAAATCCCCAACAATAATTTTGGATTTGTCTATTTTTCTTTGTAGTTCTGTTTTTACTTAATGTGTTTTGGAGCCCTTTTGTTAGAGGCATGAAAGTTTAGGATTAATTGACCCCTTTATTATTATGAAATGAACTTCTTTATCCTGATAATATTCTTTGTCTTAAAATCTAATTTTTCTAATATGAATACATCCTTCCAGCTTTCTTTTGATTAGTTTTAGCGTGATATTTTGTACTCTTTTAACTTATTTGTGCTTTCATTTTTAAAACATATTTCTTTTTTTTTTTTTTTTTTTTTTTGTGGGTACCGGGGGGTCGACCTCAGGACCTCGCGCGCCAGCAGGCGCCCGTGCCGCTGAGCGATATCACCAGCCCCTTTTTCGTATGTGGGATCCGGGAGTCGAACTCGGGCCCTCGCGCTTGCCGGGCAGGCGCTTAAGCCGCTGAGCCATCTCACCAGCCCTAAAACATATTTCTTAAAGGCAGCATATAGTTGGTTCTATTACCTTCTTTGTTGACTTATGCAGTCAAACCTTGGATTGCAAGTAACTTGGTCTGCAAGTGTTCCACAAGACCAGCAAACATTTCTAAGAAATTTTAACTTGATAAACAAGCAATGTCTTGCCATACAAGTTGTACATCACGGCAAATGTCACATGATCACAACTGGTTTCTCTCTTGCTCTCTCTCACTGCTTTGATATACAAGTCCTTTCAACGAATTATTCTTACAAACCAAGGTTTGACTGTGTATGGTTTTGGTTCACAGATTTTGGTGCTTTGTTATGAGGAACATAAACATTCAGGCTTATATTCTCTTTTGAACAGTTGACTTCTTTATCATGATGAAATGATCCTTTTATCGCTGGTAGTATTTTTTTCACAGGAATTTTACCTTAATCTGATATTGTTATGATTTGTGTCTGGATGGCCCCCAAAGCCTCATGCAGTCATGAGGGGCAGGCTTTTTGGAGGTGGCTGAATCTAGAGTTTGTGATTGGTTCATTGTCTAGTGCTGGGATTGGTATGAGTGCTGTACCTGCCCTGGTGTGGGCAGCCTGCATACAGTATAAGGGAGGGAAAGAGGCTTGCTCCTCCCTTTTGCCCGTTTTGCTCTTGTTGCTTTTGTATCTTCCACCACCATGAACTGTTGCCCCAATGCCACACCACCCTGCCTTGGAGCCAGCTGATTACAGACTGAAACCTCCACAAACTGTGAGCTAAATATACCTTTTCTTCCTTAATTTTGGGCATCGGGTATTTTGTCTCAGCAACAAGAGAAAAGTAACTAAGACAGATATTAATATAGCCATTTCAGCTTTCTTTTGATTGCTGTTAACATGGTATATCTTCATCAAAAGCAGATACATTGTCAGGAATGACTACTAGCTTTTTTAGTTTGTTTTTGGTGCTGGTTATTGAACCCATGATCTTGTGTATCTTAAGCACGTGCTCTACCAATGAGCTAAATCCCCAGTCCCTGATGTTACTATTTTTAAAAATTAATTTAGCAAATTATATTTTTTTCTTAAAATTACCATTCATTCACTTTAAAATTATAATGGATATCTATTTATTAAATAAAATAGTAGAAATAATCTTAATTCTGTATCGTAATTAATTAAAGGCAAAAAACAAATGTTAAGAAAATGGAGAAAGTAAAGACAAGATACATAGAAATACTAGGATATCTACAGAAAGATCTTCTGTGAAATACTCTTTCTTTTCTTTCTTTTTTTTTTGAGACAGGGTCTTACTATGTAGTTCAGGCTGGCCTCGAACTTGGAGCGATCCTCCTGTCTCAGCTTCCCAAGTGCTGGGATTGCAGGTGTGCACCACCACACCCAGCTGAAATCCTCTTTCTTGTAACCTTTTGGGATACTGTTATTAAAGCCTCTTTAAGAGATATAAATAGAAATCTCACTTCTAATTACTTGAGCTCTGGTCCAAATGAAATTAAGTCTGGAGCTGAATCTAGCTCATCAACCAATGATTCCTCATCCCTGATTTCTAGAATTGGCTTGGAAATGAAATTGAGGTTATGGTCAGTACTGAGGAAGCCAAACGTCATCTCAATGACCTTCTTGAAGATAGAAAGATCCTGGCTCAGGACCTGGCTCAACTAAAAGAAAAAGAGGAATCTGGGGAGAATCCTCCTCCTAAACTTCGGGTAAGTGCCCTTATGAAAAAATGTTAGCAGTACTCAGACTCTGCATCCCTCACGAATCCTCACTGCCCTTAACACTCACTATTTTTCTTTTTACAGAGGCGCACATTCTCACTTGCTGAGATGCCTGGTCAAGTTTCAGAGTCAGAGGATTCTATTACAAAGCAGATTGAAAGCCTAGAGACTGAAATGGAACTCAGGTAACAGGACTGTCTTTAAGGCATAAACATTTATGCCTGGAACCAAAAATAGAACCTATCGACCTCTTGATTCAAAAGCTTATTTTTAAAAAGATATACAGTGGTGGAAAAATAAAAGAAAGTAACTGTTTTGAACCATATAATGTATTAGACATGTTAGATACATTGGAGATCATTTAATTTGGTTTTAGCAATATATAACTAGCTGTTTATCTTTGGATACATCTGTAAGTCACTCAACATTTGAGTTCCTGCTTTGTGCTGCACTGCATGCAAGACGATAAACAGAAGAATGGCACTATCTTTGCTGTCAAGTAGAGATTGTGTACTCGCTGGAGTCATTTGGTACAGTTTCAGAAATGTGATAAACTATTAATCACTTCCAGTTGGTTATGACTTAAGTATTTACACCACAGAAACTGACAAAAGCTACAAATCAGCGCTGTTTTTTTATATTTTGAGGGTCTCACTAAATTGCTAAGTTGCCCAGGCTGGACTCGGATTTGCAGTCCTCCTGCCTCAGCCTCCCAGCGTGCTGAGGTTACAGGCATGCACCACCAGAGCTGATGAAGGGCTAGATTTTTAAATGTCAAACATACACCTGCACACATCATAAGTAAATGATTATGTAAATACTGTAAGGGCAGGTGCCAAATAGGAGGAATAAGGGACATGAATTGTCAGAAAAGATAAGAGAGGGCATATGATATGACTCTAAAGTGCTCTCTCCTGCCTCTTCCACAAGGCTGCCCTGACTCTTCATCCTTAATTAATTTTTCTTTTTTTTTTTTTTTTTGTGGGTACTGGGGTTCGACCTCAGGACCTCGCGCGCCAGCAGGTGCCCGTGCCGCTGAGCGATATCACCGGCCCTTTTTTCGTATGTGGGTTCCGGGAGTCGAACTCGGGCCCTCGCGCTTGCCAGGCAGGTGGTTACGCCACCGAGCCATCTCACCGGCCCTAATTTTTCTTTTTTGATGCTGGAGATCAAAGCAAGGACTCATGCACGCTGTACTACTCAGCTACATTCTCAGCCTCCACTTAGTCTCTCACTAATCTTTATGTTCTCTCACCCCCCTTTAGGACTTACGGTACTTAATTATGTGGCACAGATGATACAGTTTATCTGTGCTTAGTATTTGTTTTATGTTTTAGTTTTCTTTATCTAAGGGATTGAAGAAAAGGACTATATATTAGACAAGAATTCTCAGAGTGTAGTCTGCAGACCCCTGGAGGTCTCCAAGATCCTATTAGGGAGTCTGTCTGGGAAACGTATTTGCATAATAATAATAAGACATTACTTACCTTCTCTATTGTGTTGACATTTACACTAACAGTGCAAAAGCAAAAGTGGGCAAAACTGTTGACACCTTAGGCTGAACAAAAGAAGTAGCACGTACATGAACTAGTAGTCATTTGTACATGACACTACCACACACTCACAGTTTAAAATTCTTTAAAAAGCCAGTTTCACTTAAGAGTGACTTTGATAAAGCAGTGCAAATTGTTAATTTTCCTGAATCTGACCCTTGAGTTCACATCTTTTTAATATCATATGTGACAAAGCAGAAAGAACACACGAAGCACTCCTGCTGTGTCCTGAGCACGATGGTCATCCCAGGAAAAGCACTGTACCATTGTTTGAGGTGTGAGTTCGACAGGGCTCTTTTTCATGGAATATCAGTTTTATTTGAAAGAATAACTAAAAGGTAAAGTGGTTATTCAGACTTGGTTACTTGGCAGTCATGTTCTCAGAAATAAACTTTAAAGAAAACAACCAACAGCATTTGTTGCCAAAGATAAAATTGAGCTTTGAAGAAAAATGTAGAATTTTGGAAAACTTGTATTTCCCACTATAAGCTTGATACTTTTTCACAACTTTTCTGATAAGGCCAGTAATGATATTAACAAATATGAGTTTTGAAATACATTTTGTAATAAAATATGTTAATTTTTGGAGGACCTGTATGACTCTGTGGATTACTATTATTAAAATGACATGTTAGAGAATCATGTATGGGCAAAAAAACATTCAAATTCCAAAACAGACCAGTGGGGATTATTTATTTATTTGACCTACCCAAATGTGGTACTTTATTATTACAGTACATCTTTTTTTTTTTTTTTTTTTGGTGGGTACCAGGGGTCGACCTCAGGACCTCATGCGCCAGCAGGCGCCCGTGCTGCTGAGCGATATCACCGGCCCCTTTTTCGTATGTGGGATCCGGGAGTCGAACTCGGGCCCTCGCACTTGCCAGGCAGGCACTTACGCCGCTGAGCCATCTCACCAGCCCTACAATACATCTTGTATCTATTTACATTTCAAGCCATTCCAAACCAATTAACAGCCATACAAGTACTAACCCAAACCGAATAATTATTATTTGTATTGATTGCTCATAATCTCCCTCGTTTGTTTCTGTTCTTTATCCTCATCTCCCATTCTCAATCGTGAAATCAAATTTCCTCCTAACCTCTGAATTTTCCCCCAAACACTCTGACTTGACTTACGTCTCATGCCTTCTCAAGTAGGAATCTACTTTAGCTCTGACTACATGGAACCTTAACAAGGGCATTGGCCACTGATCGTGCCCTGTCCAGGCCAACTTAATCTCACTTCACTTCCTAGTCTCCCACAGTATCACTGGCTCTAAAGCAACTGCCTCAGAGTTTCCTGAGGTTCAGAAACAACCCAAACTTCAACATATTGTTTCCGAAGTTAGATTTTGTCAAGGGACATCTGTCCTCATGTTTCTGAGGCTACACCTATATTTTATATGTGTTTTAAATATGTACACACTGGGCCGGTGAGATGGGTCAGCGGCTTAAGCGCCTGCCCGGCAATCGCGAGGGCCCGAGTTCGACTCCCGGAACCCACATACGAAAAAGGGGCCGGTGATATTGCTCAGCGGCGCAGGCGCCTGCTGGCGCATGAGGTCCTGAGGTCAACCCCCCGGTACCCACAAAAAAAAATATATATATGTACACACTTCCATATACATATGGAATTTTTCGTAAAGTAAATGCACAGGGAAAACATTAGCTCACCATATGGATTTTAATATGATAGTATTAAAAGTTTATTAATAATAGTTTTAATTGGCCGGTGAGATGGCTCAGCGGCGTAAGCGCCTGCCTTGCAAGCGCGAGGGCCCAAGTTCGACTCCCGGATCCCACATATGAAAAAGGGGCCGGTGATATCGCTTAGCGGCACGGGCGCCTGTTGGCGCGCGAGGTCCTGAGGTCGACCCCCCGGTACCCACAAAAAAAAAAAATAATAATAATAGTTTTAATTGATCAGTAGGTACTAAGTTATAGTTAGATAGGAGCAAAAAGCTCGGGTGTGCTCTTCCACATGAGTGACTATAGATAACAATAATGAACTGTACATTTCAAAAAGCTAGAAGAAAGGATTTTTAAAGTTTTCACCATGTAGAAATGACAAATGTTTGAGAAGATAGATAGGTTTAACCTGACTTAAGTATTACACTATATATATGTATCAAAACATCAGTTTTTATGTATTAGTTGCAAAATAAATTTAATTTTAAAAATAAAAGGCAAAAGAAACAATAATAGTTTCAGATTCCACATTGTAACTAACTTTTAAGGAACTACCACTTGACAAGCTATAGCATAGGCTTAAAGAATATCCACAGTTATCTAAAAAGGCTACTAAAATACTTCTCTTTTTTCTAACTATATATCCGTATGAGGCTGGGTTATCTTCATTTACATAAACTGGAATGGCATGTCACAGAAGACTGAGTGCACAGGGACATGTGAGAATCCATTTACCTTGTATTAAGCCAGACAGTACAGAGATTTGCAAAATGTAAAATATTCCCACTCTTCTCACTAAATCACTTTTCATCTTGGAAAATGTAGTTATTTTTCATAAAATATATTTATGCATAATAGGTTTTCAATTTTTAAATGAATTAATGTAAATTTTCTGTTTCAATTTATAATACTATAAATACTATAACATATATAAGCAGAATTTCTTAGAAGTCCTCAATTTTTTAAAATGTAAAGGGGTCTTGAGACCCCAAACTTTGAGAGCTACTGTCTTAGATTACTTTTGTACCCATCTTCCTTATGACTACCCAACATAGCACTGCATGTTTTAAACACCTGCTGGTATTCTCCCTCTCACTTGACACAGCACATTTGAGAAAGAAACTAATTAATGAAACTGAAATACTGTATACACTTTGGTCTAGGCTGTACTTGATCAGAAAGTATCCAGAAGCTATAAGAAAGGTCAGGGTATCTTTTTTTTTTTTTAATTTTTATTAGTACATGTTTACAGTAAATAATGATTACATTCATAGTGGGGAATTGGTACATGTATATAACACATCTTTTTCCATCCCCTTCCCCTCCCCACCCCACCCCCTCCATCTCTTGGTCAGGTCAGGGTGTCTCTTCTTAGAAACTTCTCTGTCCTATATAAGCAATTCAAGATAACGTCTCACAACACCATCAGTTTGGTGTTTGATTCTAGCAAAGAGAATCTACCTGTTTGTTCTTGGGAGACTTTCCTTCGGGTCTCTAATCCTAATCTTATCCTTGCATGAGACCACTGTATCACAGTCCTGGTTTATATGACTTCAAGACAAAGTCATAGTGTAGTCAGTGTACGCAACAAAAGCCTTGCTATAATAAATCATTTCAAGTCCCACTATATTTGACCCGTTTCTTTTAACCAGTAGTTAGTAAAATAAAAACCATTTGGATAATCTCTTGGAATCTATCTATAACACATTTTGAGATATGTATAAAATTTTAACCAGATGACTCAACTTTATTTATTTATTTTTTTTTTTGGTAGTACTGGGATTGAGCTCAGGGCCTTGGCACTGAGCTACATGCCCATTTTTTTTGTTTGTTTGTTACTTTGAGATAGGGTCTTGCTAAGTTGCCCAGTTGGGCTTGAACTTAGCTTTCTCCTGCCTCAGCTTCCCAGAGTGCTGGCATTACAGGCATTTGCCACCGTGCCTGGCTTCAGTTGGTATTTAAATGACTATTTAACTGATTATTCTATCTGTAAAATTCTTTGAAGTTTTTGGTTAGAGTCCTTCCCGTCTTGGTGCTGAGGCTACTCACAATAAGCCCTGCTGTCTCTTTCCGTGAAGGAGTGCTCAGATTGCTGACCTCCAACAGAAACTCCTGGATGCAGAAAGTGAAGATAGGCCAAAACAACGCTGGGAGAATATCGCGACAATTCTGGAAGCCAAGTGTGCCCTGAAATATTTAATTGGAGAGGTAAACATCACTCTCCCTACCATCAACTAGGGATTGTGGTGGGTAGGTTGAAATAAGATACCTTGGAATACTGTCATAGTGTCATTGCCACTTTTCATTGCAGAAACTCCAGTGGCACTAACGTTAGAGAGTTTAGTGGGTAAAGGTTGGAAGAAGCAGTCACAAAATTAATGAGTCACAAATTGATAGTGTCATGCCTGGCATATAACAAGTACTCAGTAAATGTTAGCTGTTGGTACTAGGAAAAGACCAGGATACTATAGTAGGCCATGGTTAAACATAAACTATTATATTGTACTATTTTAAAGCACTGATGAAAGGTGTATTCAAAAAGTTTAATAACTAGTCTAGAAAAGGGAAAACCTAAGCATTGTCTGCCATGTAAAGATTTATTTTAAGGAAAAGCCATCTTCACTGACCTGAAAATAATCATCTTACATTGTCTTACAATGTCTTACATTGTCACAAGAGGAATGAAAGTTAATTACCACTGGTGATTGAGGCACCTTTCACTTAAGACAATAATACATACTCTGTCCAAATCCACAAGTTCAAGCAATGCCACCCTTTGTATGTTTTGTGTTGGATTAGTAGGCTTGTTCTACTGAGGAATCCTGATTAGCCTTATGAGAACTGGTATTTATGATGTTCACCATCTAGGCTACTAGTGAATGGGAAGCTAGGCTAGCACAGGATATGAATCTAGCCTAAAGAGCCAGATCTGCAATTTCAGCTAATGTGCCTACGAGTTCTAACATGCGAACACAGACATTCAAAGACAAGTCAGAATTGGTCATAAGGATGTGTTCTGTGGATTTCTCTTTAAAAATAAGGGAAAATTCCTTAAATATCAAAATATTAGAGTTGTCAGATACTGTTTGTGTTAGGTTTATTCTTGCCTTGGAACAGAGCATGAGATAAAATGTCCTTACCAGTGACTTCCAGCCCTAAGATATGTGTCTCAGTAAAAATATAGACTCTTAGCCTAAGAATAGAACAGTAGTATTGGGGTTTATTTGTTTGTTTGTTTTCTAAGGGTTGAAATATTCAACTTCACTCAAGGAAATCCTCAGATCCTTGTTTACAAATAATTCCAGTAAGCTTGGCTCTTTTTACAAACTCAAACACTTACGAGATTCAGATTCAACATTTACATGTTATCTTAACAGGTCACATTTGTAGAGCATCAACTATGCAGCCAGCTGTATTCTAAATTCTATCTAGATGGATTAATTTAACAGCACAGCAACCTAAGAGATAAGGAAGAGGGCTAGCCCCATTTTTATAAATGAGGAAATTGAAATAAATTTTTAAATATATCCCAAATTACACAGGTAGCTAATGGTAGAAAGTTGGTATATGAACCTAATTAGGATATAAAGACTAATTGTAGAACAGTAGCCTTATTAGTATTCAATGTCAGAATCTATATGACATGAAAAACTAAGAATGAACTTTGATATGAAGGAATTTTTCTCAGACCATTTTAAGAAAGCTGCCAACTTTCCTACCTAATGAATGGGGAAAGGTGGGTCATTCTCCAAATAAACTGATCTTCTTTTATCCCACCCAGCTGGTCTCCTCAAAAATACAGGTCAGCAAGCTTGAAAGCAGCCTGAAACAGAGCAAGGCGAGCTGTGCTGACATGCAGAAGATGCTGTTTGAGGAACAAAATCGTTTTGCTGAGATAGAGACAGAGTTGCAAGCTGAAATGGTCCGAGTGGAGCAACAGCACCAAGAGAAGGTAAACTGACAAGCCCAGAAGCTGTATTGAGACACAAACTACCATTGCCATTTGTTGTTGGTTTTAAACAGTAGTGGCTTCCTTCAAAAGCCATGTTGTCTTTTCCAAATTTTGCCAATAAAAAACCTGAAACAGAAAGAAGTGACTTGTCTAAGTTTACAGCTATCAGTGATAATGGCTCTTAACCTTTGACTTGAGTCCAAAGATTAATGTGCTAAGAAACATACTGCTGTGCTAACCACATCAAGCCACAAGAGCAAAAGACAACAGTTTACCTCTAAATCACAGTACAGTAACCTGGCTTAACTAGGTCAAAATTCCTTTTTCTTCCTGCTCCCTTGATATCACCCAGTGTGTTGTGTCTTTCTGCAGGTGCTATACCTTCTCAGCCAGCTGCAACAAAGCCAAATGGCAGAGAAGCAGCTGGAGGAGTCAGTCAGTGGAAAGGAACAACAGCTGCTGAGCACACTGAAGTGTCAGGTAAAAGAAGGAGGGAAAGGTCTCCTGAGATGGGCTTCACAGGCCTGACTGAGAATCCTGTCTCAATTATTTAGACCATTGTCCTTATGGCAGTTATTACCTACTGAAGAAGGGCTTACAGTGGTAGCCTTTTTCTTTGTGACTCTATTTTATCAGGTTAAGGGTAACCAGAGTATAGCCACATACAGAATAACTTCATTTTGGGAGCCAAAGAAGCAGTATATACTCCATACCAGACTTTGAAACCTCCTGTTCTTTTGCCTCAACCCTGAACTCTAAAGAGTTGAGGAAGTAAAATCATCTAGTAGTTACTTAGAATCCTGGGGGCATTCAACTGTATCTTCCTGAGTTTGTTCTGAGCTGAGACCTGACATGTTTATAAAATGCCTGGGGTCTGAATTCCTTCCAGAGGCTGAGAACACCACACCCTTTAGTAGCATGTTGGAGCACTATTTTAGTCCAAGTTAGAATCTTTCTCTTACACCACCAGGCTGTAGGGTTTCCTTGGCACCTCCCACCTAAGACATAACCACACTAGTTAAAGCTGTAGGTATGAATCCAGTTTTCTTAAGTGCCAGGATGTTTAATCAGGCTTATTAGAATAGCAAATAAACTGTCTAGTCTGCGTTGCAAAGGATGAATGGAAGCATCTGTAATAAAGCTAACCCTCTGTGGGTTTCTGAATCAGCATCCTAATGTGAATAGGGGGTACAGTGGTACCTTGGTTCATGAACTTCATTCTTTCCACAATTCTGGTCACAAATGGAATTGGACAAGAACTGAATCAAATTGCCCCATAAGGTCAACATTGAATTTGATTTGGTTCTTGTCCAATTAGTTTGCGACCAGATTCGTGGAAAGAATTAAGTTCGTGAACTGAGGTGCCACTGTATGAGGCTAGAGAATGGAAAAAAGTAAAAGAGGTTTGTTGGACAGAGCCCGGGGTTCCTGTGAATGTGGTCAGGGCTACTGGAGAGCATTGGAATAGAAGTGGCTTTCAAGGCACTTAGGAACCGGGAATAAGACATTTTTCAGAGAGCCAATGCCTGCTGTGCAAAAACCATCTGCTGCCAGCAACTTGGCAGCAGTATGTTTTCATCTATGTGAGTTGTGTGGTAACCCACATGTAATGCCCAAAATAACCCCGCCTATCACTGCACTATCTGGAAATAGGATGAAGAGCTTAAGAAGATGCAAGAAGTGTGTGAGCAAAATCAGCAGCTTCTCCGGGAGAATGAAATAATCAAGCAGGTAATACAAGGTTTCTCACCACTTCAGCCCTGGGAAACCCTATTGCCACCAAGGCCAGTGGTTGGGAGCAACCCTCAGTTTTGTGGCTTAGCTCTATTTTATGAGGTCTACATTGAGTTTCTATGTGATACCATCTTGTGCATTTCAAAGTAGCATAAACACAAGTTTTTAAATATGCCCTTTTCTGAATTTAATATTGATTTTGGAATGTGGGAGTCCTTAAACCTACACTACTGTGGTCCCACCTCACTTTACTACGGTTTAAAATAGAGCTAGCCTAAGTCTGGAATCCTTGTGTTTTAGCCACGAACACTCTCAGAAGCTGCCCTACATTATACACTCTGTCTTTTCTCTTCAAACAGAAACTGACCCTCCTCCAAGTAGCCAGCAGGCAGAAACCTCATCTTCCTAAAGATATCCTTCTATCTCCAGACTCTTCCTTTGAATATATCCCACCTAAGGTAAAATGCTTAGTGCCTATGATACCTTTGTAGAGCCTAGGTTTGGGGTGAGTGTACTAAAATCACTTTTTATAAGAGGTTAAGAGTTAAAATTCCCAGCTGGGTGTAGTGGTGCATGTCTGTGATCCCAGCACTTGGGAGGCCAAGGCAAGAGGATTGCTGTGAGTTCGAGGCCAGCCTGGGCTACATAGTGAGTTCAAGGCCAGCCTGAACTACAGAGTGAGACCCTGCCTAAAAAAAAAAAAAAGAAAGAAAGAAAGAAAGAAAGAAAGAAAGAAAGAAAAAGAGTTAAAATTCCCAAATTTTAGCATCTCAATTTTCCTTGACATCCCAGATAAAACTATAGTACAATTCTAAGGAGAACAGCCATTCTCCTTCCTCAGAAGACTAACTTTTGGCCATACACAAGCATTTTGTAATACAACTGAGAAGGAGGAGGAAGGGAAAAGAGCAGTGTTCAACTGTCCATCCAAAGATACTTTTCACATCATGAGTCCTCCCTTCCCTCAGATTGACCAACCTCCAGTTTCTGTCCCTTCAAGGAGTCTGTGAGGCCAAAGACCAAAGCAGATTTTTTTCTTATTAGTAAAGCCAAGTGGGATATATTTGAGGAGTCTGAAATCTATGCTCTGAGAATATAGCTGGCAACAGCTACTGGGAAGATATGATGCCATATGTATTTTTTAAATTTTTATTGAATAACCACTTCAAACCTTTTTTCTCAGCCAAAACCTTCCCGTGTTAAAGAAAAGTTCCTGGAGCGAAGCATGGACATCGAGGATCTAAAATATTATTCAGAGCATTCTGTGAACGAGCATGAGGATGATGATGGTTACGGTGACAATGGGGACGATGAGGAGTGGAAGCCATCAAAATTAATTAAGGTGTCCAGGAAGAACACCCAAGGGGTAGGAGCCAGCTCTTTAACTCTGTCACTGGTTCCACTCATTAGTATTCACTGTCATTGGGACAGCCTTTTGAATCTAGGAATTTGCTGTCCCCAGTCCTGCAACTGAGCCCCTTCGATCCTGTTCAGAGGCACTGACTCCACTAAGGGAGGCTTATTGGGCCAGCTCTGTGTAGAACCTGGAGCCAGCATAGAGAACCGCCTGAGTGGCCAAATTGGCTCTCTTTGTTTTTTCAGGATCTTACCAGTTCTATACCATTTTGTTGAAGCTGATTCCAAAGTGATCATGTCAGTCCATATTTTTTATAGCACCTTACGGTTCTTAAACCATTCTCATATATATAATCTTTTAATCACAAAAAATCCAATGATGTATTTGTCATTTGCATTTTACAAATGTACTTTAAACTCATAAGAAGGAAATGACCAAAGATCATTGCCAAAGGTCATAAAACCAAGTGACATTCAGGACTTGAAACAGAGTATTCTAACACTGCGTCCAGGTTGTTTCCACCACATTATGGTCACATCAGTAATAACTGCAGACCAGAAGCTGAGTGGTCTCATCATCCTTGCCTGTTGATGTTTGCTTATTAATCTAAAGCCAAACAGAATTACCGGAAAAGCTAATAAAGTTCAAACACATCAAGTTAAGGCTAGTTAGCAAAAATCTGACTTTGAAGCATACTTTATTTACTTACAATGATAGTTCTACGTAGTTATCAAACATAGATGTTTTACGTTGAAATACTAACTTCCCAGGCACTACAGTTTACCACCATGACCCCATTATGCCCTGCAGCCACATTCTATTCACAAAGAACAGTTCACAAATTACCTTAGCTGGTTTCCTAGAAGCTTACTTGATTGGATTAGCTGATAGTACACCACATGGGGAACCGAGCCTTGTGAAACCACAGCACCAGAGCAAAGCAAGTCATAAGACATAGACCGCCATGAAATGTTAAGTCATGTGGTCAGTCAGATTTGTCAGGAGTGCAATGTATCATGTGCTCACAGTGGGACTAAGAGCATGTCCTTGGCCTCAAAAAGCTTATAATTTTGAGGGGAAGGGGTTGTTTGTTTACTTGGGATTGTTTTTAGATTTAGAGATCCAGTCTCACTGTTTCCCAGCTTGGTCTCAAACTTGCGATCCTCCTGCTTCAGTCTCATGAGTAGCTATGATTATAGGTGTGTGCTAGCATACCTGGTGAGAGCTTATAATTTAATGGGAAAACAAAGCAAAGAAATCAAAGCATAACTAAAACCTCAGCATATTCATTTCAGGAAGATGAATTTTTGGTTTTTAGAGCCAAATGAGAGGTATAGTTTAAGAAGATGCCATCGAAGAGGTGACTGTTCCTGCATTACAAGGTAGAAATGGAAGCACTGTCTTGGGAGCAACAGGGAGAACATTTCTGGCACAGTGAATGAATAACATCTTGCAAAGACTTAAAGATGGTAGAGTACAGAGGGTTGAGACACTTAGAGAAAACGTGACAATACATCTGAATTTCATTCATTTACTTCACAAACATGGACACTCCCCTGTGATTGAAGTAAAGAGCATGAGCTGAATGTAAAGGTCTATTACTGCCGCTACTACTATTAGTTATGCATAGGAGGCAGACAGTTAACAAAATGGAGAAATGTGAGGTGGATGAAAGTACAATTAGGGAGTCTAAAGAAAAACATCAAGCAGCTATGTTCAATCCTTAAATATACCTAGCTATACTACCCCCCCCAACTCACTGTTCTTTACTTTGCTCATAAAATTGTCGTAAAAATCTTTGTTGCCTTGCATTATTGTTTTTGTTTTGTTTTTTTCTTTTTTTTTTTTTTTTTGTCTTTTTGAGACAGGCTTTCATTATGCTGTTCAGGCTGGTCTTGAGCTCACTTTATAGCTCAGGCTGGCCTTGAACTCTCAGTGATCTCCCTGCCTCAGCCTCCCAAGTGCTGGGATTGCAGGCATGTGCCACTATGCCTGGCTTGCCTTGCATTATTATAAGACCCCTCTCATCTGTCCTTCAAGTATTCTGGCAGAAGAAGAAAATGGGTTTGTCTGCCATGACTTAGTCTAATAAACCTGTGATTCTTGGTGACCAGTGTTTCACGAAAGGAGAGGACTGAGGACACTGACATTAGATAAAGGTGATGGTATTTTCCATCTTTTCTAGAAAGGCTTGCAAGTGAAGGGAAGGCATTTTAAACTAGTATTCTTGTCCTTTCAATAATGTGTCTTTCCTTAATCCTGTTTTGCAGTGCTCCTGCAAGGGCTGGTGTGGGAACAAACAGTGTGGGTGCAGGAAGCAAAAGTCAGACTGTGGGGTGGCCTGCAGCTGTGACCCCACAAAGTGTCGGAATCGCCAGCAAGGCCAGGTAGGATTGGTGCTGTTTCCCCTCACCACTCCCTCATACCTCCCACTAGTCACCACCCTTTTCTTCTATCTTGCACCCTGAAACCTAGAATCTCCTGTGCACCTCTGCCTACCTTTTCAATTTCCCTCTGCACCCAGGAAAAGAGATACTTTATTCTCAGTCCTTCTTCCTTGCTGCTCGCCTGTCATCCATTCCAGGAGATTCCCAGGTATTCAGATCCCCACCCCAGTCTTGGTGGTAAAGTTTCTTTCCAATTTCTGAGGCTGGAACAAGAACAGGAAAACAGGCATTTACAGGCATATAGGCACACAGGATCAAACTAGTCCAGAGGCTTAGCTGGAACTGAATGAGCCATATGCTGAGGTGGCAGCTTCCAGGAAGGAAGTTAACCCTCCTGATATCTTGAGACATTAGTTATTAGACCCTCTCCAGGGAGCCAGGTATTCCCAAACTCTAGGAAGAGACCCACAGGAACCAGGTCTTTCTACTAGCCACTGTTACGAACCCAGTTAACTAGCTATCTTCCTTGTATTGCTCTTGAGAATAACAAACTCAGGGAAGCAAAATGTGCCCAGAAAAGAGCAGCACCAAACAGGTCAGATTTCTGTACTTGCCATATACCTACCTGTCCATGGCAAAAGCACATTGCTATAGCTCTCTATGTGAAATACAATAATTCAGCAAGCATAGCATAATGATCATTCATCATGCATTTCTTAAACATCTACACGTAGACAGTTTTGCCATGGATCTTCTGTTAAAAAGATTTCTTTTTTTTTTTTTTTTGTGGGTACCGGGGGGTCGACCTCAGGACCTCGCGCGCCAACAGGCACCCGTGCCTCTGAGCGATATCACCGGCCCCTTTTTCGTATGTGGGTTCCTGGAGTCGAACTCGGGCCCTCGCGCTTGCAAGGCAGGTGCTTACGCCGCTGAGCCATCTCACCGGCCCTGTTAAAAAGATTTCTGAGATAAGTAAACACCAGAGGACCAAAGTGTCAAAGTAGAGATCAGGCTAAGGATCATAGAAGTAGCAGGGACCTGAAGGGTTCCCAATTCCCATGGTTTTTCATTTTGGGTTCTAGAGTACTATAGTTGCTTGCTACATGGGAAGGACCTGGAGAAGGTAGTGACCTGAATCGATTGAATCCCATTTAACCAAAGCAGCTAGCTCTTTGTTTACATATTGAGCTTCCTCTTAGGATTTCAGTTGTGAAAACCACTGGTCTAGTCCAGTGCCTTCATTTTATAGAGAGGGAAACTAAAACCCAGAGAAAAGTTTAAGTGATGCACTTGATATTACACAGCTGGTCATGACAACTAAGATTAGACTTCAGGCTTCTGACTCTTAATACAGCTCTGTTTCCGTGACAACAGACTATAATTCTAATCTGAGCTCTACACAGAGTCACCTTGTAACCTAAGGGAATTCTTTCACTTGGACTCAGTTTCCATATCTGAAAGGAGTACTAATACAGGCAACACCCTATAGGAGTGCTAGTGCAGACTGTAGGGAGGGGAGGTTTAATCAAAGAAATAACCAAGGGTTGCCTTGCTTTGAACCTTGCCTCATGATACATCCTGTGCTGCTATCTTCAGACCTTTGCCTTCAAAGTCTGCTTCCAAGCATTCCTTCATTCCTTTAGGGAGAGAGCATGTTGAGCCCGATGACCTCCGTGACCACAATCTCCCTAATACTTACTCAGACTGACTGGTCAGGCACTCAGAGCTGGGACCTCCCTGGTTAAAAAGGAGCGTACTGATTTTGTAACCCTGGTAGCCAAATGCAGAATATGCCTGTCTGCTTGGGTTTCAGGATAGCTTGGGCACTGTTGAACGGACTCAGGATTCTGAAGGCTCCTTCAAACTAGAAGATCCCACAGAAGTAACCCCAGGATCAAGCTTCTTCAATCCTGTCTGTGCCACTCCCAATAGCAAGGTACGGGAGCTAAAAGGCAGGCACTGGAAAACTATGTTAGCATCCTTCTCTGCACTAACTATGACAGAGCCTGGTGAGAGAAAGGTATAGTCAGCTTGCTGAGAACTGGGAATCAGGAATAGACTAGAGTGGGGTTTTGGTTTGGTTTGGTTTGGTTTGGCTTGGTTTGGTTTTTGCAGTATTGGGGATAGAATCCAGGACCTCATACATGAAAGACAAATGTTCTACCACTGAGTTATACACCCAGGCCCTTTTTAAGTTTCATTTTGAGACATAATCTCACTAAGGTTCCCAGGCTGACCTCAAATTTGGTAGTCCTCCTGCCTCGGCCTCCTAAAATAGCTAGGATTATAAGCATGCACCACCATACCCAGCTAGAGTGTTTTTCTTAACACAGCAATCTTAGGGATACCTCATACTACTGAGAGTATATTGAGCATTTGTAGTGACTCAGCTGGGCTAAGCTTCTGCCCCTATCCAGAGTCTATTCATATCTGTCTCTGTGCTTCCTAGATCTTGAAAGAGATGTGTGACGTGGGGCAGGTCCTATCAAAGAAGACTGCTCCTGCTCTCTCTTCCTTTGACCTACCAGAATCAAAACATACTGCAACAGAATCCCAAGAAAATAAGGCTCCAGGGAAGAAAAAGAAGCGGGCTCTGGCCAGCAATACCAGCTTCTTCTCTGGCTGCTCCCCTATCGAAGAAGAGCCCCACTGAGTTGGATTCATCATCTGGACTCCTAGTCTGCCTTGGGAGACATATTCAGCTTGTAGCCGGAGGGGTTTTTAATGACTACTCTGGATTTCAGGTGTCTTGCTGTTGAGGGGACGGAATGTTGCTAAAAGGAAGGAAACCTTTTTTGAATGTTGGCCCTCTGTCTTCTGCCCCTTGTCCCAGACTCCTTTTACTCTTTCTTCTCCAGAAGGTGCTAAGCCACCTACTGAAGAGAGAACCAACTGACCTTCCCCTAGTGACTCATCAGGAACCAGTCCCCAGTAGGATCTAGCTCTTTCTTGCTTGTGAGCAGTTGTATGATTCCTGATGGAGATAAGGCCGAGGCTTTCCTCTGTGTCATCTCAGCTTAGAGAGGAGCCTGGCCCAGAATGGAAGCCTGGCTCCAATCCTTCGCCTCACCTCGGGAAAGGAGCCAGGATCTTTCCTGAATTGACTCTGAATTTTAAGTCTTTTAACAGGACCTTCATTTGTCTGCCATGTTAGTAAAGTAAATGAAGTATTTTAAAATGTTAAATAAATAAAGCTTAACCTGTGTACTGTTCAGGAAGATCCTTCTGCACTAGAGAAGAAATAAAACTTTAACTTGTGTTCTTAAGCCTCTGAGAAAGCTATTGTGGAGATTCATCACAAGTTCCTGGCCCTTCCTGCCTTTTTTGGGAAAGTTGCTTTGAGGATGGAATCCTGGGCCTTGTGTATGCTAATAAAGCACATGCTGTACCACTGAGCTCCATCCCCAGCCTACCCTATTGTTTCCCAGAGGATAGTGTAGAGCATAATGTTGTGTTTATGTTACTTTGCTACCCTAGGAAATTAGAACTATGTTAGCAAAGCCAGTGGCCTGACCACTCTAGAACCTGCCTGGCCTCCAGATTTGGGAGAAAGGAACCATATTTACTAAGCGGCTCAGTGTTCCTGCCATAATTTTCTTATCCCTCACCAAAAAAATGCTCAGGATAGGCAGGTCCTTATTTTGCAGATGAGGAAACAGAATGTGTTAGTGAGCTTCACATCACTATACCTGAGATAATCAACTTACAAAGAGAATAGGTTGATTTTAATCCACAGTTTTGGAAGTACCAGTCCATGCTCCTCCCTTGGCTCTGTTGCTTTTGGACCTATGGGGTGAGGCAGCACATCACAATGAAAGAAAGTGCAAGAGCACAACTACTCATTTTATGTCTAAGATGCAAAAAAGAGGAAGGGCTTAGAGGGGTTCACTGCCCCCTGGCAAGGGTGCACACCCAATGAAGTGAAGACCTTCCACTAGGCCCCACCTCTTAAAGGTTCCACAACCTCTCAAATAGTGCCATGGGCTGGGGACTAAGCCTTAAAATATGGGCCTTTGGGGGACATTTAAGGATCTAAGGTATAGCACTGAGGTACCAAGAAGTTAGGTAATTTATCTAGTCACAAAGTTAGTAACAGAGCTAGGACTTGAACCCAGGTCTCATGTGTCTAATGCCCTGCTGCCTGCTTTATGGACATGCAGTGGGCATGGGACCACACTACTGTTCAGTTGCAGGGCAGAGTAGCACTGGCTCCTTGCTGTCTGCTTTGAAAGGGGAAAGAAGAGGCAGGGTTACTGCTTACTGTACATCAGGCTCTCCATCTCTGCTTAAAGCTAGAAGGGGGCCAGCCCTGGAATGCCATACACAGGCTGCCGACTGCAGGTGTAGCCTTCTGAGAGTTCCCAAGCCCTGGGAACCATATCTATGCACAGTAAATCCCAGCCCCCTTCCCCTACAAAACTTTCAAAACTGGCCCCAAGATCTGGAAAGCCAAGACTCTAGAATCTACCCCAGACCAAGCAAAGAAAACTGAACTGCAACCTACTTAGAATAAAGCTGGCATAGGACTGAGTGACCTGCTGGCCCTCCTTGGCCTCCTGCCAACAAGCAACCCTGCTTTTCTTTGCATTTTAATTCCAAGGGAGCCTCTGTGGTTGCCAGCTAGAGCCTTCTGATACAATGGGAAGGCAGAGAGGGAGGGGGAGGGCTCTTGGCAGAAGAGAGCTAGTCTTCTCACTGTAGGAAATCCAGTGCGTGTGGGGGGAGGGGCAGGCTTAATCCAGGACAGGATATCCTTTCCCACCAACTCGCTGCTAGCCTCCAGACCTGAGTCACTGAGTCAGCCAAAATTCAGAAAGGGACTCCAATCAAGCCAGCCCCCAGTCCACACCGCCCCCTGTGCCTTACTCAAAGCTGACTACAGCTTGCTAGGCTGCCCTCTCCCCTGATGCTACAGTAACAGCATCTTTTGTATGTGTTCATCTTCCAAAAGCCTGTGACCCCAACATGCTATACGCTCCTCAAGCAATTCTTGAGAAGAAACTAAAGATGTTCTGGGGACAAAGCGGCAACGATGCAAGTCTCAATGTATCCTGTACGAACACCTCTTGTGTCGAGTGATGAGGGAAGGGGAGGACTGCTAAGTATCACCTGGGATCCACAAGGTCCATGGGGACCCCTGGCCCAGAAACGGGGCAACCTGCTGCCCAGAGTTCAGGAAGTAGCTTAACAACTACATCTCTTATAGATGCACCTTGCAGAAGTGGAAGTAGGCACCCAGGAAAAAAAGGAGGCTAATAAATTCAGGCTATAGTCCCAGCAAGCTGGAGACTAGAAATTAAACTTCCTCACTCGCGTACAGGCCTTTCCAAGGGGCTGGCAGGGCCCCTTCTCACTGCCAACTTGCAGATCACCTCCCTCCAGCTTCCCACCCGCCCTCTGTGCCCTCAGCCCTGCCTCCCTGAGCAGCACAAAGCCCCAGCAGTGACTGGGAGGGGAACAAGGGAGGGACAGAGGGACGGGAAAGGCTGCACAAAGGAATTCCTCACCCTCAAGCCCCCTGACCGCCCATGAGTAAAGAGGCAGATCTGCTGTCCCTCCCACCCTGGCTGGCCCAGGCCATACAGCAGCTGCAGGCCTTCAGAGAGGTCCCACACATTGTCCTGTAGGTGGCAATAGTGCCACCCATTTGACCGGTGGGGCTGAGCCAAGGACTGGAAGAGGGAAGAGGCAGACAACTTGGAGAGAAGCTGTAAAGCAGTACAGAGCAGAGAGCAGAGCAGAGCTGCGGCTGAGAAAAGGTGTGAGGGCTTGAAGGCTGAGGGCTACAGGTGGGAGGTGGGGGGTGAGGACTGGCTTGGCCTGGCAGGGAGGCAGGGGTCAGGCCCAGAACTTGGGCAGCACCCCTGTCAGATCCCCTGCTTGGGAATTCCAAGCTGCTCAGATTCTGATCCCATCCAACAGCCAGCTCCTGGAGGGAGGTGGGACTCTGGAAGGCAGCCTGGGGTGCAGGAGTAGGACCCCAGGGGAGGCTGAGGTGTGGACTGGGGTTCAGAACAGACTACTGCACCCTAGCCTTGGAATGGGCAGAGACAGGGGCCTGCCTTTGGCTTGACTGTCTCCTGGGAAGGGGCTCAGGGACAGTGGAGAGGTTTCCTTCCCCCACTCCAGCCCCCTACTCCTCCACCCCATACCCCAGTCCTCCTTTCCCAAGGCAAGCATAGAGTAAGGGAGGCAGTTTCAGGAATAGCCGCACCCTTCCTCTTTGCGGGGACCCAGCCACTGTGTACCCCCTGAGACTCCGCAGCCTCTAGGGAACATGGATAGCAAGTAGTCCTGTCTCTTAGACCACACACACACACTTTGGGTGTATCGAGGGGCTTCTTTACATAGTGTCATCTAGAAACCCATTTGTACTGACAGCCACTAGTACACACACAGATACATATGCTGACACGAATCACACACCACTGACGTGGAGTCACAGTCGCACACCCAGCCCAGCTTGGAGGTCAGTTTGGTCTCACCCACACCCAGAAGCATAAGTCACAGGGATCCCCGGCTCCAGGATAAGCATGCCCCCATACACATGCACCTTTGTCCTGTGTGTGTGCTACTTTCACCAAAGCTAGCTCAGAGGGTGGGGCCCCTGCAAGGTGAAAGGCGAGGACTGGTTTCTGGCTGGGGTGGGGGATGACTGGGCAGGACAGGACGAGACTATGGTGGGAGGGCTTGGATTTTCCAGATGTGTGCTTTTAGGGAAAAGTTTCCTTTAGAAGGCTAGAAATTACCCCCTCAAGTCTTCCTCTTATTGGTAGTGTCCTCTGCTCTATGGAAAGTGGACATAGAGAATCTTTTAGTCAGGACTTTGTGGTTTGTATAATCTCTGTATCCATAGCAACTAGCCAACTAGCTGGGCCTCCCTTTGCCCCAGGTCAGAGCTGGAACCTCTGCTTCAGGTTACTCCTACTTTCTGGGGTAGAAGGTAACTCAGCATGGGGCCGCCTCAAGCTTGGCCAAATCTGCCTCAACTTGCTGAACTGAGTTTGCCCCACCCTGGGCAGTTTCTTCTGAGTCTCCACCCTGGGCAAGTACTCCATTCCCATAGCTAGATGTTGTTAAATAAGGAGGAGCTGGAGAGAGTGGGTAGGCATTCTGCCTGCATGTCCCACTGACTTTCCAGGTACCAAGGATAAAGGGAAAAGAAAGACCCCAGACACTGCCCCCTTTGCCAGGCTTGGAGCCAGGGCCTTTCGCCTCACCCAATCCAGTGCTCTGGGCCTGGCCTGCCCGGTGACCTCCCACTGCTACTAAGCAGTGGCCCCAGGCCTCTGCCCTTCGCTTGGACTTCTCAGATACACTGGGAGGGAAGCTGGGATTTGTCTTCTGCCAAGGTCCCTTAGGGGATGGTCAAGTGTCCTTTCCCCTAGGCCTCACCATGGCTGAATCCCCTGGCTGCTGCTCCCCCTGGGCCCGCTGCCTCCACTGCCTGTATAGCTGCCACTGGAGGAACTGCCCCAAAGAGAGGATGCAAACCAGCAAGGTGGAGTAGGGATGGATGGGGAAGGCTGGAAGTCAGAAGACAGGATGACTGGAGGGGATAAGGAGGGCAACTGTGCTCATAGGCAGCTGGGAGGAAGGGATTTTCTCTCCCTAGGGGAAAATCTCCCTCAAATATGGAAAGCGGTGGGAGCAGATGAGAAGGGCAGGGCAGGAGGCACTCTTGCGCTGCCATCCTTTGGGGACATGGCATGAAATGGGAATCGGCTGTGAGCTTCTCTCCTGCTCCTTTACAGTGCGACTGTATCTGGCTTGGCCTGCTCTTCCTCACCTTCCTCCTCTCCCTGACCTGGTTGTACATCGGGCTCATCCTTCTCAATGATCTGCACAACTTCAATGAGTGTGTCATGGACCAACCCTCTTCCTCAGCATATTTGTCAACCTATGCCCCACCCTAGGCCCCCGGGTGCTCAGCCCCCACCATCAGCCCATGCCTAACCTCTCAAGCCTGGTTGTCCTGCTACCCAGCTTCCCTAGAAAATCCCTCCACGAAATCTCCCCAACCCTTGGAGCCCATGGCTCAGTGAAGTGCTTTCCTCTCACTCCCTTCTCATCCTCCTCTTGGAGCCACGCACCCCCAACTCCCCTCAGGCCGTTATTGTAACACATTCCTCCACCTGGACATCTCCTTCTCCCCTCCTACAGATTTCTATTCCGCCACTGGGGACACTGGATGGACTGGTCCCTAGCGTTACTACTGGTCACCTCTCTACTGGTCACATACGCATCACTGCTATTGGTGGGTCCAGGGGCGGCTGGTCCAACCCCAATTTTACCCTTTTTTTTTTTTTTTCCTGCTTGGCTCTACCTTCTTGTTCACATTGTGGCCATCAAGGGGAGGGAGCTGATTGTTGGGTGGGAGGGAAAGAAGTGTGAGCCTGCAAAGCCCACCTCAATGATCTTGTCCCCCTCTCGGCACCTCCTAACTCCCGCCACCCCCTGCCCCCAGTTCCTGGCCCTGCTCCTGCATCTCTGTGGACAGCCGCTGCATCTCCACAGTCTCCACAAGGTAGGGCAGGGGTGACAATGAGTGTGAGAGGGGTGGCAGGGCCTAGCACTTGGCTAGCCATTTGCTGAGGACTGTTTAATCCCTGTGGTTGAGCCCCACACCTGAAACACAGGAAATATTTGTTGAAAGAAGGGAAGTGGTTGTGTCTAGGAAAGGGAAAGATACTGTTTCAATAGAGGAAGCCCAGGTAACCATGAGCTTAAGTTGACCAAGAGGGGCCCATTCATCCCTGCCCTGCCCCAGGTGCTACTGCTCCTTATTTTGCTTCTTGTGGCCACCGGCCTTGTGGGACTGGACATCCAATGGCGGCAGGAGTGGGATAGCTTACGTCTGTCACTGCAGGTGAGTGACCAATCTTCAGCGCCTAGGTAGGAGCCTTGGCCTGTGGCCAATCCCAGATTATATATTGCTCCCTGGTCCCCCAAGACAGCAAGTAGCTTGGAAATTCCAAATGTCGGGCCCCAAGAAGGGGAGGGGCACTAGGAAGAAAAGCTTTTCTCACCAGCTCTTGTCCACAGGCCACAGCTCCAGTCCTTCATATTGGAGCAGTTGCTGGAATCACCCTCCTGGCCTTGCCTGTGGCTGATACCTTCTACCGCATCCACCCAAGAGGTGCCAACTCCACCCTACTCTCCTTCAGTGGTCATCCATGCTCCTGGCTCCCTCCACTCACCCAGTTTCCAGCACCTGTAGCCTGCTTTCCACCCCTAGAGCTCCTCCATTGCCCTTTCCCCAAAGACTGTCCCCTACTCCCCACAGGTCCCAAGATTCTGCTACTGTTCCTATTTTTTGGAGTTGTCCTTGTCATCTACTTGGCCCCTCTGTGCATCTCTTCACCTTGTATCATGGAACCCAGAGACTTACCTCCCAAGCCTGGGCTGATGGGACACCGAGGGGCCCCCATGGTGAGTGGTGGGCAGAATGCTGGGAGAGCGGGGAAGGCTCTTTGGGCTAAGGCAGCCAGGCCTGTGGATACCCAGACTCCTGCCCTTCCCTGCTACCTCCCCACCAATTCCCTTTCTCAGCTGGCCCCTGAGAACACACTGATGTCCCTGCGGAAGACAGCTGAATGCGGAGCTGCTGTGTTTGAGACCGATGTGATGGTCAGGTGATGAGGGTGGTGTTCAGAGGATCTGGGGAGCTGAAGGACATGGTGGAAGAGCTCAGGAAAAGATGGCCAGCCCCAGACTTGGCCCTCTGACACACACTGTGCCCTCAGCTCCGACGGGGTCCCCTTCCTCATGCACGATGAGCAGCTAACCAGAACCACAGATGTAGCCTCTGTGTTCCCATCCCGAATCACCGCCCACAGCAGTGACTTCTCCTGGGCAGAACTGAAGAGACTCAACGCTGGGGCCTGGTTCCTAGAGGTGAGAATGACATCTGGGAAAAGACAGTCCCCTGCAGGGACACTCAGAGAAGACAGAGTTCATTCCACTGATAAGCATTTGCTGAGCCCCGTGCTGGCCAGGAGGAGCAGTCTCTGCCTTCAAGTCACCCCAGCCTCGTCAACAGGCGATTAGAATAGGAAACCTAGAGCAATAAAAATATTTTTCCTGGGCAGAGGAGAGAGAGAAAAATCACACTCCGCTCTTTGGCCACAGATGTGGGAGCAATCAGGAGTGGATTTGCACAGGAGGCGAAGCATAGCAGCCTGTGATACGAGTTTGCTCCTGAGATGGACGAAGCAGGCCAGGCTTGGTGGCACACACTTGTAATGCTACAGCTGAGGCAGGAAGATCGCAACTTAGCCAGACCCTCTGTCAAAAATAAAAAGTACTGGGGATGTAAGTCAGTGATAGAGCACCCCTGGGTTCAATCCTCAGCACCACACACACACACAAAAAAAAACATAAAATAGAAGGGACAAAGAAGGGACTGGGAATTCTTTTTGCAGTGCTAGGGATGGAATCCAGACCCTTGCGCATGCTAGGCATAGGGCTGTGCCGCTGAGCTACACCCCCAATCCATGGGACAGGGAATTCTAGTCAGAGGGAAGAGCATGTATAAAAGCCAAGTATGAAAAATTGTACTTCCAGAGAACAAAAAGTGGTTCAATATAACTGGGAGAAACAATTCATGGAAGTGGTGGGACACAGAGACTTGGTATTAAAGGGCTTTGAAAGCCAGGTGTGGTGGTGCACATCTGTAATCCCAGCACTCGGGAGGCTGAGGCAGGAGGACTACCATGAGTTCAAGGCCTACCTGGGCTACACAGTGAGTTCAAGCTCAGCCTGAACTACATAGCAAGACCCTGTCTCAAAAAGGGAGGGGCATGTCTTTGAATTCCAGACCCAGAAATGTGGACTTCAATCCTGTAGGTGGTGAAAAAATATTTAGAAGGATACTTTATTTTTTTCATTTCCTCTTTTCCTGATTACAAAAGTAATACGCATTCACTGTAAAAAAAAAAAAAAGAAAAAAGAAAAAAGTAAACCATCAGAAAAATAAAGTAGAAATCAAAGTCTGCCTTGTCTGAAATAATCACGGTTGGAGACATACACACATATTTATGTAAATTTATATATGCCATATCTAAATATTATATATAATATAGATTTATATATTAAATATATTTATTATATATTTACTACTTTAAAATATATAATGTATTTATGAAAAATTAAAACTATATATGTATATATACTTTTTATTTTGCATAAATAAGATCATGACACAGATTCTAGCAATTTGAAAAATAAAAAGGGCTGAGAACCTAGCTCAGTGTGAAGGCATTGGGTTTAATCTCCAGTGCCACAATTAATCAATATAAAAATTTAGCTATATATGATGGCATGTCAGAATGATTAAGAGCTAGGGATGTTTGGGTTTGAATCATGGCTCCACCATCTACTATGTGACCTTGGGCAACACTTCTTAGTCAATCTATGCCTCGGTTTCCTCATTTGTACAATTGGAATAGTAACAATTCCTACCTTGTAGAATTATTGGGAGGATTAAGTCAGTTAATACAAAGTGCTTAGAGCTTTGTCTTGCACACAGTAAATACTACAGTAAGTACTCAATAGTGTTACCTTTATTCCTGTCAGAGATTAGAAGATGAGGTCATTCACTGATACAAAGGGAAGGAGAGCAGAATGGCATGAGCTTTGGATAGCCACTGGGGGAATGGGAGAGGGAGCAGATCAATAGCAGGTAAAAATTTTGTTAAGCAGCACTGAACAAAAAACGAACATACAATGCCAGCTGTCCCCATGGCACTGTTCAGCCCTCAGTTCTAGGGGTAGAGAAGGCAGACAGTGAATCAAAGTTTGGGAGTTGTAGGGCAGGTAGAGCAGGAGGGGAGCTGGGAGCACTGTAGAAAAGTATTTCAAGCTATGGATGCAAGTGCAGTGAGAAAGGAGCTGATGACCTGGAAAGAAACCAAGCATTAGGATCCCATGAAATGGCAGAGAAGGTGTAGCGAGAGAACGAAACAAAACTAGAAGAATAGGAGATTGAGGTCACAGAGTAGGGTACAGTATTAGATGGTCAGGAAGAGAGCCACAGTTTAGAGGAAGAAAGACCAGACTCAGAGATAGGCAGAAGCTAGACATGAAGTGAAGGATGTAAGAGAAGATGGCAAGGATAGCGGGAAAGTCTGGCGGTCTCTTCTGGTATTGAAATGATTTTCCTTTCTTATAGAGGAAACCCTTCTGGGGAGCCAAGCAGCTGTCAGAGCCTGATAGGAAAGAAGCTGAGAATCAGACAGTACCAGCATTAGAAGAGCTATTGAAGGCAGCGGAAGCCCTCAACCTTTCCGTCATGTTTGACTTGCGCCGACCCCCACGAAACCACACATACTATGACACTTTTGTGAACCAGACACTGGAGACTGTGCTGAGTGCGAGGGTGCCCCAAGCCATGGTGATGTTGCCAGGGCTCCCAAGAGCCCCCTTTTGTCCTCCTTCCCACCATGCCTTTTCAAAGCCTTGATGATTCTGAGGCTGCCTCTTGTCCCTGTGCCACCTCCACCCCAACCCAGCTCACATAGCCCATTCTGTAGCCAAACCTCTCTGCCCCTGCCCCGTTCCTAGAATCCCTCAGTCTTCCTCATCTTCCTGCTCATCTTCCCTGAACCACAGGTCCTTTGGCTACCAGATGAAGATAGGGCTAATGTCCAACAACGGGCTCCCAGAATGCGCCAGATATATGGACAGCAGAGAGGCAACAAAACTGAGAAGCCCCAGTTTCTCAACCTCCCCTATCAAGACCTGCCATTGTTGGATATCAAGTAAGTGCCAGATAAAGGAATTGAGGTGATCCCACAGCCTAATGGCAGGGAAGAGCCAATGCAGGGAAGGCAAAGAGCATTCATTCATTCATACGACAAATATTTATTGAACACTTGTGTATTAGGTATTATATATTTCAGGCTTTGAGGGTGCAAACATACATAAGACATACAAGAAATTCCACTTTCATATAATTTACATACTAGTGAAAGAGCTAGATAGTAAACCACTTAAAATGCGTGCATATTGAGTAGAGCTAAGTATTATGAAAAAAAACCCAGGGAGATGTAGTGATTGGGGTTCAGAGTAAGGGGCTAGTGCAGGGGGCAGGGCAGCTACGTTAAGAAGAATAGCTAAAGAGGTGACGTCTGAACTGAGACCTCATGTTTACAAGAAGCTATGAGAAGAGCAAGGATAACAGCCTAATGAGCAAGGGAAAGGTGAAGCTAGAGAGGTAGGCAGGTGCCAAACTGGGCGGGGTTTTGTAAGCCATAAGGATTTTTAGCTTTTGTTCTACACCAAAAAGATCAGAGTAGGGCTGGGAGCATAGCTCAGTGGTAGAGGATTTGCCTAGCATGCACGAGGCCCTGGGTTCCATCCCCAACACTTAAAAAAACAGAAAGAGAGAGAGAGAGAAAGGGGGGAAGGGGAGAGAGCGAGAGAGAGAGAACAGTGTAAAAGAGGATGAGTTTAGGGAAGAGTTGGGAGAGTCTCAGATGTGAACTGGGGTGCAGAAGCTGACCCAGCAGTAAACATGAGGGATTTCAAAGCATGATGTTGCCAAGGTCTTTTATAATGTCCCGGTGGTTGAACAAAAAAATGTGCACAGAATGATAGCTCAGTTACCATAAGTATTTCAAGGACCCTTCCCCAAGTTGTCACCATGGAAGGAGATATGACATAGAATCCATCGCCTTCACTTTGTCCTGGTCAAAATGGACTGCTGATCATGTTTCCAAAAGATGTGAATTAGTAATGAATACACTGATGATAAGTCAAGGCTCTGAAGGGCCTAAGTACTTTAAAATGCTGGGTCAAAACTAGCAAGATGATGAGAATGTTTACTTGTTGTCTTAAAAAAATAAATAAAACAAACAAACAAAAAACTAGCAAGATGAAATGTAATAGAGATAGATGTAAAGCCCTATACTTGGGGCCCAAAATAATTTCAGTCATGCAAACACAAGAGAGGAGACATTGGCATCAGCAGGAACATAATTGAAAAAGCCCAGGGCTTTGAAGAGTGGACATAGTGAGTCATCAGTGGGAGATGACATTACCAGAGCTAACCTGAGTCTGGGCTGCCCACATACAGGCATAGTGTCCAGAGGCAGGAGGAGATAATTTTGGCTTACTGCTCCAAACTCATCCAGGATAAGATGGTGAAAAGCAGGCTCCATATTTTTAAAAGAACTTTGATAAAGTGGAGCAAAGCCAGATTAGAAAAGCTTGTACGGTAAAGGAAATAATAAGTCAAGCCTCAAGAGTAATGGTTGAAGGAATTGGGCATGTTGGGCCCGGAGAAGAGAAAGCTCAAGGAGATATGGCCTCTGTTCCTCAGGCCTCCTAAGAGCTATCATGGGACAAAGGAGAGACACATTTGTGTGGCTCCAGATGGCAAAGTTAGGACTTGTGGATGGAATCTACCAGTAGACAAGAGTTCAACTAGGCAAAGAAAATCACTTTTGGTCAAGGGATTTCTATACAGAGTTAGAAGTGATACCCACCTTGGCAGTGAGACTGTAAATTCGAGGACATGCAGGGGGCTGCCACCCATGTCTCATGCACCACAGTTCTGGATGTCACATTTCTTTCCCACTTTGACAGGGCACTGCACCAAGATAATGTCTCAGTGAACCTATTTGTAGTGAACAAGCCCTGGCTCTTCTCTCTGCTCTGGTGTGCAGGGGTCGATTCGGTCACCACCAACGATTGCCAGCTGCTGCAGCAGATGCATTACCCCATCTGGCTTATTGTAAGGGCTCTGGTACTATTGCCATTCCTTTTCTTCTCCCATCTCTGATTCTCCTTAACCCTGTCCATTTCATCCTTATCTTCCCCCATACACTACTTTTGAGAGTCTGGCCACTGACAGGGGTCTTTTCCTATTCCTACAGCCTCCTCAAATCTACTTAATGATGTGGATCATTGCTAATTGTGTCTCCATCCTGATGCTTTTGTGCACCTTCCTCCTCCAAGGGTAAATACTTTGTGCCTCAGCTTTCTGGGCCCTTACTTTCCCCAGGCCCCTAGTGATGAGGCTGATTCAGATTCACATGTACTGCCTGGGACTGGGGTTTGGTCTGTTCAGTTCCTTTGAAAGCCTTAGGTCCTTCTTTATATCACCAAACTGGCTTGACCCTGGGAAAAGCAGTTTGGGGGATCCCGGGGTTGGAAGGTCCTGCTTGAAGCTGGCTGAACTCACAAATGAAAGCTTTTCTTCCTATAGGAGATGTGCTAAGGAGAGAGAGAGAACTGGTAAGAAATTTCCCCCTCACCTCACTTTCTCCTCCTAGCCTTCCCTTTGCTCACTCCATATGTGACACACCCTCTGCTCACCTCCCCAGGGTTAGAAACAGCAGTGCTGCTGACCAGGATCAACAATTTCATGACAGAGTGAACACCCTGCCCTGCCCTTTCCCCATCTGGAGTCTAAGGCCTGTCTTCATAGGTTACCTGCAAGAGAGGGAGAAGGGTGGAAATGGAATAGCTTGGAGTAGTGAGATTTGGTGGGGGGCAACTTTACCAATAGGAGGTTTGAACCAAGAAGGCCCTCTGCCTAGATGATGGGAAGGCCTCAAGCTGCCAGGGAATCTGCTTCTCTTGGAGTTTTGACATGGGACAGGTGGGAAGACAGTGAATCACGAGACATTTCTCCTAAAATGAAACTAGAATGAGGAAGTAAAAGGGCAATTGCCAAGATAATGTCTCAGACTTGTGTGCACGCATTCTTGCATAGAAGGCGCAAGGTGTGTCAGGGGTGGGACACTTGGAACACTGACGATAAAATGACCTTTCCTGGAGAACTACAAGATGATGGAGACACAGTCCCCATTCCATGCACTGTTTCCTCGATCCTTGCAATTCAGCAAGGGATAGGAGATAAAGAGCACATCTAGTCATGTAATTCTGTGTTTACAGGTGGCTTTTTGCTGTGCACAATCTTTTCTTCGAGATTGGATGGTTTCCGTATCTTGTCTGTTAATCTGCTACTCAATGAATTTAATTCCTATTTGATCACAGTCTAATCTTTTCGGCGCTGGGGCTGGGAGGAGACATCTTCCATCTAGGGTCAGATGCGACATGACATTGAAGGGTCATGATGGGGAGATTCGTGGGTTGGAGGTGGGGGGAGAACCACCTGCCGCAGTAAAGGACTGCCAGAGGCAAGGTGGAGAGTAGCCGCCGTGGGGGCAGTTCCTGGAGGCCCAGGCACCCAGCGGACGGTTGCGTTGTAGCTCCACCTTGTGGTCACCCGCCTCAACAGGAGGGCCGCATCTGTCGTCATCGTGACGTATTTTCTGAAAGTCACTTGTTTTCCACGCCTGTTGGGGACTTGTGTCCTTGACTTCGGACTCTGGGGCACTGTCAGATTTCCATAAGTTTTCGTTCCTCGGGGCTGCGCGCAGGGTCTGGTTTCTGGCCCAGCCTTCCCCTCCAGGAGCAAGTGTCCAAGCGTATTTTCTGCTTATGTGTCCCTGGCCTAGGTAGTTGAAGTGGCCAATGCGGAGCTGGCATAGGATGAGGAAACTGTAGAAAGGGGGAAAGGGAGCTCAGGGAAAAACGAGGGCAGGAGAGGGCCCTGTGGCTGACCCTACGGTCCTCCATTACACTGACATAACCCCTAGTTCTTGCCTTCACACAAAGTCCAGTCGAATTAAGGGGTTGATCAGCCAGGAGACTGAATTCGCGATTCCTCTTCCCTTGCCAAACTGGGACCCGGGACAGGCAGCACTGCCACCTTGGGACAAGACCCTAATCCTGGTTTGTAGGACAGTCGCGAGAACTACAATTCCCAGTATGCCTCTGGGCATTTCCGGTCCTCTTTCGCTCGCGACGCCCCGCCCCCTCCATGCATACACTTGCACATACACACTCATGCACATACACACTCAGGCAGCCGTACACAGCAACATTCCTGGCCTGCAGTTGGTGCAGGGCTCGAGGCACGCGGGGAAGCTGGAGGCTCACTGGGAGCCAGTGCCGCGGCTGCTGCCCGGGTCCCGGTCTTCTTGGGTGTCCACGCCGCCTGCCACCGGGCAGGTCTCCTTCACACACTGCCTTTCAAGCTGTATTTCCTTACTTTTCGCCGTTCCTGATCCCGCCCCTCAGTCAGGCCGACTACCGACCTCAGCTCTGGAGCCCCCAGCCTGTCAGGTACTGCCGGGCTGTCAACTCTTAACATGTACCACCACCCTCATCCCTTCTTTACTGTCCCCTGTCCCTCCCCCAGACTAGTAGCACTGTCGCCTCTTCATCCCTCCTCTCCCCTTCGGACCACAACCCTGTCGACCTCCAGCTTCTTCACTCCCACAGCCCCAACCTCCCAGCTCCCAGGCTCTCAGCTGCAGTCCTCTAATCTTAGTCTCCAGACTCCCCGCCAGGACGCCAGCGCTCAGCGCCAGCCCTTGCTTCTAGCCCCTAGCCTTGGGAACTCAGCCCTAGGCCTGTCATCACAAATCCTTACTCTCTTCCCAGAAAGACTGGACAGCTGTATCGCACTTAACCTCTGTGAGGCCTTGCGGGAGGAGGGCCATGGGGAGCTGCTTATTGGGGTTCACTGCAGTTATTTGTTATTTTTAGCTGCTGACTCACAGCTCCTGGCATCCTGGTTTGGGGCTAGCAGGCTGGGCTAGGGGGATATTAATAGAGCGGAGGCACAGCCCCGACCCAGTTCAATTTGGAAACATGGGGAACAAGAATCCTTCCACCTGCCATCCCGCTTTTGTGGAGATGCTGTGGACTGAGGCAGTGGCTGGGCCAGATGTTGTCTGGCCGCCACTTACCTCAGCCTGGTATTGATACCTTGGAACTCTTGTGGTTTTTTTTTTTTTTTTTTTTATTCTTTTGTATTGAGACAGGGTCTCGCTATGCAGTTCAGGCTGGTCTTGAACTCACTTATGTAGCCCAGGCTGGCCTCAAACTCACAGGGATCCTCCTGCCTCAGCCTCCCGAGTACTGGGATTACAGGCATGCGCCACCACACCCGGCTACCTTGGAACTCTTGAGGGAAAGCCCATGAGGACACTCCTGGGCACAGCTGTCCCCTAAGCTTGCCATGGCTTGGGACTCTGTCACAGTGAAGCTTCTGTTGTACTAGCTGCGAGGGCAGAGGCAAGTCTTGATGGAAAAGTCTTGTGGTCATGGCCTTGGCCTGCTGGGCTATTCCTGGGCCAGAATGCTAGGTTGCTGGAAGGAAAAACTGTGGATTTCTGGTCCCCAAAGGCCCTCGTAAAGAAATGGTGCGTCAGTGTGAGCCTAGCAGACTGGGAACAGAGCCAAAATCCCCAAACCAGACATAAAACTAGGAAGCTGCCGAATTCCGTTTACTACCTTCCCATTCTTTATTTCTTTCCCTCTTTTTGGTCTCTGCCTCTACTCACAGGGGTCCACAGACCTCATGATCTTTCCCTTCTCCATAGAGAAACCTAATTCAGGAAAGCCACTGAGAAACTTGCCCCACTGAAGTATGGATGATCATTTACATACTGTCATTCCTAGGGGCCTTTTCCTTTTAATGGGCTAAAGTAAAAGTTTCCCAAATGCATACATACATTGGGAATGGTGGAGGAAATCTTGATACCTTACTGATCACCAAAATTATTCCCACCCTGTCCCAATTTGCTAGAATTCCCCTTGACTGCAAGATGCACAGCCACAGCAATGTCCTTCATCTACCCCTTGCGATCCAGAACGTTTTGCCTTGAATGATCTGGGTCTCGGGCCTAGATGAAACCACATTTGAGGTGAGGGTGTTCATTTGTCCACACACAAAGACTGAGGTCACTTGATGAAGCTCTATTTTTAAGAATGAGCTCAGATTATGAGACAGTAGCCAGCAGCGCGGCCTCAGCTCCGTCTATTTGCTGAAGGGCGGGAGAGGCGGTGGAAGAAGAGAGAAAAGGTTTCTCTCCTCGAAAATCCCTTCCCGGAACACCTCCGTAGCCTCAGTCTCAGCACAGGCCGCCCGGTCGCCTAGCAACCACAGCCGCCTGCAGGGGCGTGGGGGCTGCTTTCTGCCGGTAGGGGGCGTCTATGTCCCTGGGCCCTTGGGCTAGTGCCCTGGCAGTTGGGAGGCGGTTTCCTTAAGTGTCAAAGCGTCTCAGTGTAGGTGACCTTCTCCCGGGCTTGTCAGCCTGGTCTATTCTGAGTGTCAGAAAGCCTGTGGCATGGGAAAAGCTCACTATGAATCTGAAGAGATTTTACTCAGATTCATTAAAAAATAAAAAGAGGGAAGGAGAAAGGAAAGATAGAGGGAAGGAGTCAAAGGGGATAGAGCAGGGCAAACTTGTAAGGACAGTTTGGCCTTCTCCATTCACTCCAGGTTTAGCAATGTTTATTCCTCAATAAGAGTACTTCGGAAGGCCCAGAATATAGGGGGATTTTTCCCAAGCTACTCTTAAGATGTAGAAAGGAGTCCTGCAAACTGCTGAGCATGTAAAAGACTGCTGAGATGTAAAGACTGGTTACCAGCCTAGCCTAGACTTGGTCATTAAAGAAGATATTTATTTATGCCATAGTAAGTTACACTAATTCACTATGTATCAGGTGGTGTGTTAAGTGTTATGCATCTAATCATAAAAATGCTATGATTATTTCCATTTCACAGATAAAGAAATTGAGTCTCAGAGAAGTTAAGTAATGTTCAAGGTCACACAATTGGTGACGGGGTTGGATCTGACTGAGCAACCACTGTGTGCCAGGATCTAAGAATACAGAAATCATGACATTTCTGTCTTACCTAATGACAACTAGCCTCTTTCCAGGACCAAACTAAAGATGTCATCTCCTCTATGAAACTTCTTTTAAGTCCTTCCCTACCCACGAAATGTTGAGAACATGCTTTCTGTACAACTCTCTGAAACAGCCCTTTTCACAGGTATTGGAATGATCTGCTTTCACATTTCCATTTCTCAAACTTTGAGAACCTTGGTGACAGGGCTCGTAAGTTCATCCCCACTTGAATGTCTAATAGGCATCTCTAATTCAACATGTCCAGTTCTGAACAACTGACATTTTCCCCCACAATGATCCTTCCTAAAGTCATCTTCATCCCTGTCAATTGCAATTTTACTTTCCCAGTTGCTCTGACAAAAATTTCTTGGGATTACACCTGTATCCAATCCATCAGCAAATCCTGTCAGCTATACCTTCCAACTATACCCATAATTCTGCCACTTCTTATTATCTCCAGTCCTACCACCCTGGTCCAAGCCACAACCCCCTTTTAGCGTGATTACTCCTCACTAGTCTTGCTGCTTCCACCCTTGTCCCTTGTGGCCTGTTGTCCACAAAGGAACCAAACCAATCTTGCTAAAACCAAGTCATATCATGTTAGTTCTCTGTACAAAGCCCTCTGATGGCTCCTTAACTCTCTAAAAATAAAGCCACAATCCATACAGTGGTCTACAGGGCCCTATGCAATCTGATTCCCTATTAAATCTCTAATCTCATCTCTTGGTACTCTTCCATTTCCTCACCTTGTTTCAGCCACTTGGTCCTTCTTTCTATTCCTTGAACAAGCCACATAAACTCTTACCTAGGACCTTTGCACTGGCTTTTTCTTTGCAAAGGTTTACTTTTCTGAGTGACTCACTTTCTCACTTCCCTGAAGTCTTTGCTAAAATGCCAACTTCTCAGTGAGGCCTACCCTGCCCAACCTATTTAAGATTCCTTCTATTCTAATTTCCAGGTTACAGTAAATGCCGGTTATAGAAGACCAAGGTAAATGATACCATAAGGGAAAAAAACCAGACAAATCCAGAATGTAGGATATTCTGCAAGACAACTGATTGGTACACTTCAAAAACTCAATATAGTTAATTTTTTTTTTTAAAAAAGATGGGGGGCTTTCAGTTCTGGGCCCCACCAGAACAGACATACTTCTCCTTATTCTTCACACTAAGTACAGTAAAACCTTGAACATTGTATATAAAATAAACATAAGACTCTGGAAGGAGAAAAGGGCAGACTGACTTGGAATCTCAGTGACTTGAACTCAAGGTGATGAGTTCTCTGGATTTTCTTGTTGCATGGTATATCTCAGACTGGGTGCTGGAGAAACCACCATCTTAGAAATGCCATTGCAAATAGATGGGACAAAAAGCCCTAATAAAAGCCCGTTCTCTCTGGCCAAAAGACCAACTTAGCCAGACAGAAAAGTCATAGACAATAACTAGTGCAACCAAACACTGCGTAAAAACTGTAGCTTCACCCAAGCCAACAAAGGCCAAGTAGAGAATGTAGACTTTCACTCTGTCCAGGCTCCCCCATTCTCTCCAGGGTAGTGTGAGAGAAGGCTAACTAGAGAGCCTAGACTTCCATCTCCAGAGGGTAGCAAAGCCTCCCTTGGGTGATATCAGCGTGCCAAAGGAGGCCCAGCAGAGAGTCAGACCTTTCAGGACAAGAAAGCATTAATGAGCTTAAAGCTCTCCCCCTCCTCCTTTTCCCAACATCTCTTCTACCTCCTGTCTGTGGTATCAGTGCATGGTGTCTAAAGAACAGTAAAGAGGCACTTCAAACCCTCCCAGCCAGGGAGGAATCAGTGAAGGGCTGCTAAGGAGCTAGAATCTCCATCCTTGCTCAGCAATAAGGAGGAGCCCCTGTCTGATATATCCACTGAGGCCAGTGGGAGGATTTGAACTTTAACCATTTCCTGGCAGTAATCAGGCAGTGGCCCCTTCCTCCGATGGCAATGGTGTTAGAGAAGCTTACCAAAAACAAAAGATTTAAATAAAATCCAGAGTCTCAGAACAAAAATTCTGGGGATGCAATAAAAAGTTACTCATAGGCCGGTGAGATGGCTCAGCGGCGTAAGCACCTGCCTTGCAGGTGCGAGGGCTCGAGTTCAACTCCCGGAACCCACATATGAAAAAGGGGCCGGTGATATCGCTCAGCGGCACGGGTGCCTGTTGGCACACGAGGTCCTGAGGTCGACCCCCCGGTACCCACAAAAAAAAAAAAGTTACTCATAATACCAAGAAGTAGGAGATCCTCAAGTTAAATGAAAATTGATTAACAGATGCAACATGGAAATGATAGAGGCTTCCGTTATTTGACAAGGTCAAAAGCGGCCAACAAAAAAGTTTCAATGAGTAGTTATACACAAGTTTGAAACAAATAAAAAATTAGAAAGTTTTTGCTGGGTGTGGTGGTGCACGCCAGTGATCCCAGCACTCAGGAGGCTGAGGCAGGAGGATCGCTGTGAGTTTGAGGCCAGCCTGGGCTACAAAGTCAGTTCAAGACCAGCCTGAATTGCATAGTGAAACTCTGTCTCAAAAAAGACAAAAAAATTTTTTTTTAAATTAGCAAGTTTTGGTAAGAAAATAGGAGACATAATGAAAAAATCACATAGAAATTTTAGAACAGAGAACTACAATAATGAAACTAAAAAACTCAGCGGATGGGCTCAGCAGTAGGATGGAGAGGACAGAGGAGTCAGTGAACTTGAACACAGAGCATTAAAAATACCCAATCTGAATGGCAGTGAGCAAACACACTTTAAAAAAAAAGAAAGAAACAGATCCTCAGGGTTATATGAGACTATAATAAAAGAACTAACATTTATGTTATTAGAGATCCAGAAGAAGAGATGGACAATGAGGTTGGAAAAAAGTACTTAAGAAATAATGGCTGAGGGCCGGTGATATCGCTCAGCGGCACAAGCGCCTGCTGGCAAGTGCGAGGTTCTGAGTTCAACTTCCCGTAACCACATTAAAAAAAAAAAAAAAAGAAGAAGAAAGAATGGCTGAGCCAGGCACAGTGGTGCACCCCTGTAATCCCAGCACTTGGAAGGATGAGGCAGGAGGATCACCGCAAGTTCAAGGCCAGCCTGGGCTACATAGTGAGTTCAAAACCAGCCTGAACTACATAGTGAGACCCTGTCTCAAAAAATAAACAAAAAACAAAAAAGAAAGAATGGCTAAAGTTTTCTCAAATTTAGCAAAATACAGAAATCTACAGATTTAAAAAACTGGATAAACCTCAAACAGAATATATTCAAAGAAATTCACACCAAGACATCATAATCAAACTCTTGAAAACTAAAGACAAAAATTGAAAGCAGCAAGAGAGATAAAAACACCTTACCTATGAGAACAAAACAAGATGAACATCAGTGTACTTCTCATCAAAACCCATGGGCACCAGAAACAAGTGGCACAACATCTTTCAAGTACTTAAAGAAAAGAACTGTTAATCCTGAATGCTATATCTGGTGAAAATGTCCCTCAGAAATGAGAGGGAAATCAAGACATTCTCAGAGGAAAACTAAGAGAATTTGTGCCAGCAGACCCATTCTATAAGAATGACCAAAGAACTTCTCAAAACAGAAGGAAAATTATAAAAGAAGAAATTTTGGGTTTTCAGGAAGGAGGGAAAATATAAATGAAGCCAGGCATGGTGGTGCACACCTGTAATCCCAGCACTCTGAGAGGCTGAGTCAGGGTGGCAAGTTCAAGCCCAGCCTGGGCAACTTAGTGATTTAGCAAGACTCTGCCCCAAAATAAAAAAATCTTTTGAAAAGGGGTGGATGGGGATGTAGCTCAGTGGGAAGGCCTTGGGCTCAATCCCCATTACCTCAAAAAAAAAAAAAAAAAAGTAAAAATATGAGTACATAAAATAGACTTCCCTTCTTCTGTTTTTAAAATAGAAAAGGCAAATTTGCCAGGCACAGTGGTACATGCCTATAATTCCAGCTGCTCCTGAGGCTACAAGATCACAAATTTGAGGCCAGCCCAGGCCATTCTGGGGGTGTAGCTCAGTGGTAGAGCACTTGCCTAGCATGAACAAAGCCCTTGGTTGAATCTTCAGTACTGAAAAAAAGGGTAAATTTGGCCAAACTTCCAGATATAGACTGAATGTTAGATGATATGAGAGTGTTGTTATTTTTCTTAAGTATCATAATAATATTGTGGTTATGTGGGAGAATGTCTCTATGACCAAGAGATGCATGCTGGAGTATTTAGAGGTGAAGTTCAATGAAACTTACATTCAAATGGGTCAGAAGAAAAGAGTGGCCATAGAGATGAATAGAGAAAATACAGCAGGACATCACCTACCATTTGTTGACTTCATGAGGAAGACATGCTGGTGTTCACTGTACTATTCTTTCAACAGTTTTTGTATATTGATAAATTTTCATTCTTAGAAAAGTTAGAGGATAGATCTGTGGTATAGATATGTCTAAATACAGTAAAACGTTCCTGAGAATCCAGGTGGTGGGTAACTGGGTGTTCACTGTAAAATTCTTTCAATTTGTCTGTATGTTTGAAAATTTTCATAGTAAAATGTACAAATAAAAAACTTGAAGAAAAGAATCCCAACCCAGTGTCCTCCACTAGCATTCCCAATCTGTCTTACCATGATACACATTTTATACAGATACCCTCACCACCTATTCCCACATGCACTGTATAATTCACTTATTCATTGTGCTTATTTTTGTGTGTCCGCTCACTAAAATGTAAGTTCCCCAAGGTTAGGAATTTGTTCTGTTCACTGCTATATCCTCAAATCCTGGAACAGTGTCTGCTATGAATATTTGTTGAATTAAAGATGAATTTCTATCGTTAGCACCTATGTCAAGGTCTGGTACAGAGTAGGCACTTAATGAATGTTTGTTGAACTCAGATCTAAGGTCTTAGAACTTAAATGGACCTCTTGTACGAGGGTGGTTGAGCATAGACTTTGGAGTCAAATGGCAAGGAATTGCATCCTGATTCTGCCACTTTCAGCTGTGTTACCGAGCTGTGTGAACACTTCTGAGCCTCATTTTCTCGTTAGTAAAATTCTAATAATAATATTACTACCTTGGTAGGGTTTTTGTTTGCATGTAAAGCGCTTAAGACTTTGTAAAGACTCAATAATTGGTAGCTAAAGGCAAAACCAAAGGAACAAAAAGAGCCCTCCTGGCTTGTCACCCCCTCCCCAACAGATGGAGCCAGGAGAGGATAAGGAGATATCCTTGGATAGTTATTCCCAAGATCTTCTCCAAACTCACAGAATGGTTTCTCTCGCTTCGGGTCTCTTCTCGTCCCTTCTCCTGTTCTGGACCCTTTCCTTTTAGCTTCCTGATGCTCCCTCCCGCATCATAACTATCATAACCACATAACCAAGGATAGGAGTGTGTGGGTCGGGGACAAGGGCTTACAGTCTTCTGCTACTGCCTACTCTAGGGTTGGAGTTCCCTCGCTGGTGAGTTAGGATGTCAAGTGTGAGGTCACAGCTATTTCAGGGGCCTAGAGGATGAGAGAACAATAGTCCTGTGGAGGAGGCATTGACAGGAGAGCAGGCCTCATATGCTGCCCTCTTCCTTGGTCCCTTGTAGGAGAGAGCACCTTCCTCACCCCGTTCCAACCTCCTTTGGTGGGTTCTGCTGCCTCGAGTCATCACTTCTGGTGGCCTCAGCTCAGACCAAGCCCGGGGACCCATTGAGCATCTTTCTGCAACTCCCTCTTGGAAGTGGGGTGGGGTGGGGCTGGGGACGGGCTGCAATCGGGGATATTAGGGATACGACATCGTGCGCTTGAGCTCTCCAGCGGTCCAAGCCCCTCACCCTACCCTCGGGGTGGCGTTGCCCCAGGGATTCGGAAAGCTGGGGCTGAGCCTGGGGGCGCCGCTGCTTCTGTTCCTTTAAGGAGCCGCTGTTTAGCATTCCTGCCGCTGCCGCTGCCTGACTCTGCGCGCTGATTGGCTGGAATCAACTGAGAAGGGAGCCGGGGAGAGATGCTCTTGACTCCACTCAGATCCATCCTAGGGACCAGAGCAGAAGCGGTCCTCGCTGCACCCAGCCTGTGCCTGGGCTTCCACTTCTTCTTTGCCGCTGGGCCTCGGCCCAGGAGCCACGACGGGCGACACGGAGCCGCCAGTGCTAGAGGGGGAGCCGTGGGTGCGGGGCAGCGTGGGGGCAGAGGCCCCGGGACGCCCGCCCGGCCCCAGGCCCCGCTCCGCCCGGGCGCCCCCGCGGGTGCCCCCCCCTTCCTGGTCCGAGCAGTGTGAGTGTGCCCGGGAGCCCGGCGGCGGCAGCGGCGGCGGCGGCGGCGGCGTGGAAACTGGCGGGGGCTGGGGGGTCCGAGCCGCGGGGGGCAGTGCCATGCACAAGCACCAGCACTGCTGTAAGTGCCCCGAGTGCTACGAGGTGACTCGCCTGGCCGCCCTGAGGCGCCTCGAGCCTCCGGGCTATGGCGACTGGGGGCAGGTGCCTGACCCCTACGGGCCAGGTGGGGGCAACGGAGCCAGCTCCGGTTATGGAGGCTACAGCTCGCAGACTCTGCCCTCGCAGGCAGGGGCCACCCCCACCCCTCGCACCAAGGCCAAGCTCATCCCTACCAGCCGGGATGTGGGGCCAGTGCCCCCTAAGCCAGTCCCAGGCAAGAGCACCCCCAAACTCAACGGCAGTGGCCCCAACTGGTGGCCTGAGTGCACCTGTACCAACCGGGACTGGTATGAGCAGGTATGGACCAGCAGGAGGGGATGGTGGGGCAACCCAGGAGGGTTGAGGAGTGGGAACCTAGAGGTCTGGGGTGCAGCAGGGATTGCTGGGGGCTCCAAGGCTGTGGGCCCTGAACCCCAGCATTGCAGTTGGGGAAAGAGAGGTGGGCTCCCCGTGTGTGTCTGTTTGGGGGGGGTCTCCATTTGGAGAGGGCTGGGAGGAGCCGTGTGTGTCCGGAGGTAAAGGTCTGGTGGAGGAACACATTTTCCTGTGTGGGGGAATTGGGTTTGTCTCAGTGGGGGGTGGTGGCAGTGTCTCTGTCTGGCAGGGGGCGGGAGGTTCTGCGGGGGTTGTGTGTGGTGTGTGTCTCCACAGGAGGAGGGGGCATGGTGATCTGCGTAGGGGGAGTGTGTGTGTGTGTGTGTGTGTGTGTGTGTGTGTGTGTGTGTGTTGGGATGTGTGGAGGAAGGCAGTGGAGCTCCCATGCTCCCATGAATCTATGTAGAGGAACCCATGTGCCCAGCTTGCCGAGCTTCTTCCCTGCATGCCATGAGTCCCTCTCTGTCCCAGTCCCTTTGTGTGTGAATGTGCACATGGATGTGTAGGGATGTCTCTCTAAATGTGGAGGTGTCTCTAGATGAGACTGCAGGGATAGCTATATTTGCTTTTCTCTCTCTGTGTGGTTACATGTATATGTGTGAGCATGTGGCTGTGAGAGTGTGCATGCGTGTGCCTCTGTGTGTGTTTGTGTGTGTGTGTGTGGTGTCCCTGGTGAGAGGTGCTTGACAGGCAAGGGAGTGGAGAGGGAGGAGGCAAGAGACATGTCCCAAGCAAGGCTGAGAGGCTGCTGAGAAGGATGGACTCTTTTGTCCAAGCGGCTCTGAAGTGTGTGTGTTGGGGTCGAGGGGGGGTGGTGAAGCAAGGTTCTTCGCTCTAGAGCAGCATGGTACCCGGAGCTAGGCAAGGGACAGCTGCCCTGGTGCAGGGACTGGCCCCGGTGGGGCATGTCTGCCTTGAGTACCTCCAGATGTGGGAAAGCATAGCCCCTCAGCCCTGACTTGGCACAGCTCAGGAGCCCCTGGGTGCTGGGCACAACTCCGGCTTCCACTCTCAGCCTAAACTGCCAGCTTAGAAAATGGAAGGAGCATCTGTGGGAGAAGCAGCAAAATGGAGGCTGGGCAGGCAGAGCCAGGTCCCTGGCAAGCATGGTGGAGGGCCTGTCTGGTATTTGGCTCTGCAGCCCCCAGGGTGAGGAAAGAGAAGGAGGAAGCTTTACTGTTGAGGGCAGGTGTGGACTGCCCCAAGCTGGTGATCGTTCTGGCTGCCTCTGTCCTCCTCTGGGGATAGGATGTGTTCTCACTGAGAAGCAAAGGTGGGACTTCTGAGGAGGGGAGTCCTCGGTTTTGGCCTTCTGTCTGTCCATACTTACTGCTTCCTGTGTTCCTTGCCTTGGCCCTTTGCCATCTCCAGTGAGTCCCCTTCTCCCCTTCACCCCTCTGCCCTTTGGCCCTCCCTTTGCAAGCACTCTCTCATACTTGTCCTGCCCAGCTGGGCCAGTTAGCTAAGGTTTCTTTGCCGGGGCTTGCTTACACCTGGGTGGCTCCTGGACCTGGGGGCAAAGTCCCTGAGTGGGGGCGGGGTGGGGGCTGGAGGATTGATCACTGGGAGTTGGGAGTCTCCAGGTACCATTCAAACTGGGCTTAAGGCATGGCTTGTCACATGTGGGCACACATGGCACACCAGATACATACAAGAGTCACATGGGTGTCCTTTTGCCTGTGTGTCGGTTGTATGGCACTTGAGGCAGCTGTGTTGGTTTGAGGTCTCTGATGAGCTATCGGTTCTTCCTTCTGGGATCAGGGACCAGGGTGAGGCTGCAGCTGGAGTCCTCCCACCGACTCCCAGGGATGCGGGCCATGAAGTCCTAGGGGCCAAACCCATAAATGGAGGAGGCATGACTAGCCAGCCCTCTCTCCCTCTCCTCTCTGTTTCTTAAAACCATAGCTTTGTGGAGTGGAGGTGGGAGAGGGAAGTAGAGCTGGGTGTGTGGAGAAGCCCACACCCCGGGCTTCCAGCTCTCCTCTTCTGAGGCCAGGGATCAGGAAAGGGGCAGCATGGACAGAGAAATATGAGGGATGGTACCAGGATACCTGGGGAAAAAGCCAAGAGGGCTATTCCATTTTTGGAGACGAAAACGGGAACCAGGGAGCAAGTGCTATTTGTCTGTCCAGAATCAGATTTCCACTTGAAAAATGACCGTAATTACGTCCTGTCTGAGAGGCTACCCCTGTGTTTCCAACCCTTAATGCTTGACTAACCCTGTTTCCAACCTCTTCTGTTGCCTCTCTTCCCATGGCGACTGCATGTTGAAGAGTATGGACTCTGCTGCTAATCTGTCTGTGTGTTATCAGCTTCTCCCTTGTTGCTCCTATCCTGGCCCTGGCTTGGCCTATGACTCCTGATCAGATCCTACCCTAGCCTTCTCTGCTGGGACACACAAAGGGTTCAGGATCAAAAGTCCCCTTGGGAGAAAACGGATTCAGCTTTTGACTCCTTCTGTCCATTTGAGCAATTTAGCTCCTGGAGCCACTGAAGGAGATGTAGATTGAGGGTTCCTGATGTACTCGGAAGGGGACAACTTTCCTTTCTCTCATGTGTTCTGATGGGGGAATGGGATAAGTGGCTAAAACATCAGGGTCTTGACAACTTGATTTAATCCAAAGAGCACCTTGAGATCAGTGCTGTGCCACTAACTGCCAGTATGTCTTCAGGCACATCCCATACCTTCTCTGGGCCTCATTGTCATCATTTGTTGTATGAGCAGGGTTGGATAAGATAGTGTCTGCTGTCCTTCCAGCTCTGATGTGGTGGGAGTCTATGATCCCTAAGTCAGGGACAGCTGTGGTTCAGAAGGGGAAGGGTTCCCTGACTAGGCCTCTGGGTGCCCCACGGATGCTGGGTGTGGTGTGGCCTGCTGCCATGCTCCATCTCTGCCATCCCCCTTAGGCCAGCTCCGCACCCCTCCTAGTGAACCCCGAGGCCCTGGAGTCCAGCCTCTCGGTGAGTGCACCACTGGCTGGCTCAGGCCCAGATGATTGATCTGGGCTAAATGAGCAGCTGGGTTTGGCTTGCTGTGGTTGGAAGCAAGGGGAGGGGAGTAGCCCCCTTGGGGTCAGTCTGTCCCCATCGGTGGGTTAGAGGTGCCCTGGGGTGTACTCAGACTCTCTGTGGGAGTGGGGAAGGGGCAGGCTGACTAGGGGCAGAGAGCTGGCAGGGCAGGAGGCACTGAGGGAAGTACCTGTGTCTTCCCCTAGGTGAATGGCAGTGATGGCATGTTCAAATATGAGGAGATAGTACTGGAACGGGTGAGTCTGCCAGTGGGGAGGAGACAAAAAGGGAGGAGAGGGTGGGAGCCAGGAGAAGCGAGGGCCCTGAACAGTGATTTCAAGACTCCTGGGGGAACCTGCTTTGAGAGCATGGGGAAAGAGCAGCCCTCGGAAGCTGCAGTGCTGCATCAATCAATCAACTCACTAACAAATATTAATTGACCTTGCTGGCTGAGGCCTGGGGACTTGAGGAGGGGATGGGTTTGCTAAGGCCTCTCTGCCAGAATGGTCAGCACAGGCAAAGAAGCTGCCAGGTTTCTGATGAATGTGTCCCAGCCTACCATGAGACCCGGAGAACCTGCTCTGGGACAGAGAGGGAAATGGGGTGTCCAAAACCCTGCTTTGTGTTCTCAGAGTGTACAGACTGTGCCCTCCACCCCCTTCTGCAGGGCAACTCTGGCCTGGGCTTCAGTATTGCAGGTGGCATCGACAACCCCCATGTCCCTGATGACCCTGGCATTTTTATTACCAAGATCATCCCTGGTGGAGCAGCTGCCATGGATGGGAGGCTGGGGTAAGATGGCCTGGAAACAGGGTTGTGGGTGGCCAGAGCAAGATGGAGAGGAGGGGAGGAGGGCCAGGCTAGCAGGATGATCCATCTATTAGATCTGAGATGAGGACGGGGAGGGAGAGAGGGAGGAGGAGAGAAGGGGACAGGAGGTGGTGAATTTGGGAGGGGAGGTGGAGGGGCGGTGGCACAGTGTCATGCCCCTCTCTGGCTTCCCCCACAGGGTGAATGACTGTGTGCTTCGGGTGAATGAGGTGGATGTGTCAGAGGTGGTGCACAGCCGGGCCGTGGAGGCGCTGAAGGAGGCAGGGCCTGTGGTCCGGTTGGTGGTTCGGAGGCGACAGCCTCCGCCTGAGACTATCATGGAGGTCAACCTGCTCAAAGGGCCCAAAGGTGTGTCCCTCCAGGCTCCTGTGCTCTAGCCAGAGCCCCTGGACCCAGGTCCCGGGTGGCCCCATGGGGAATGGTCTTACCCTTAGCATGACTCCCCCAGTTCTAGCTCATATAGCCTTCTTTCTTGACTTGAGGCCTCACCCTTACAGACCTTGGAATGGCATCCTAGTGTTTGGGGTTTCTGGGGGGAAGCTCCTGGGAGACCGGTGGGTTGGCTGGGGGAGGGGAGTTGGCTTTGGGACTGACCAAACACTCTAACTTCTTCTTGTGGCCCTCTTTCACTCTCTGCCGGCTGTCCCCCAGGCCTGGGTTTCAGCATTGCTGGAGGCATTGGCAACCAGCACATCCCAGGAGACAATAGCATCTACATCACAAAGATCATTGAGGGAGGAGCTGCTCAGAAGGATGGACGCCTACAGATTGGGGACCGGTTGCTGGCGGTGAGACACCCTTCATGGGAATGACCAAATGGTAGGGTGGGTAGGAGGAGCTCCAGCACCCTCTCACTCTACCTAAATCTCACTGAGGGACAAGGTATCTTGGGGAATTTCAAGAACATCATCTGAGTTGTGTTTATCCAGATACCAAAACCCTAGTTTTGTATGTGACAGGGGCTCCCACCTGTCCTGCCCCTACTTTCTGGTTGTCTTGTGTCCTCACAGCACTATACTTGGACCTCTGTTAGCACGCTGTTGACTTTCACTGAAGGGCACCCCTCAAGGGTTCCAGGCAAAGCCCCCCCTTCTCCCGAGTCCCAGCCTGAGGCCTCTCCTCTTCTAGGTGAACAACACAAATCTGCAGGATGTGAGGCACGAGGAAGCTGTGGCCTCGCTAAAGAACACATCTGATATGGTCTATCTGAAGGTGGCCAAGCCAGGCAGCCTCCATCTCAACGACATGTACGCTCCCCCAGACTACGCCAGCAGTACGTACCCAGTGACCCCTGGCCCTGGCCCTGGCCTGTAGCCCTGTCTCTGGTTTGGGGAGAAGATGTGACCTTGTTAAAAGAGAGCAAGTACAGGATTGTGCTCAAAAGAACCAAGTCTAGATCCAGCTATGTCCTTTGGAGCTGAATGACCTTGGACAAGTCCATTTTACCTGTCTTTAGTTTCCTCTTTGGCAAAAAGGAGCTAATGATGTATGTGCTGCCTTCCTTATAGGACTGGTGCAAGGATCAAATGAGATCATGGACGAGAGAGCTCTTGGAAAACTGTATTAGGCTACAGAGATGTGAGGGGTTATTATTAGTCACAACTCTAGTCACACCTTTCTTTGTAGACTGCCTTGACTTCAGCTCTTTCTAAGAGTCACAGGAGTGAGCTCAGGATTTAGAAAGGGACTGCAGAAGAGGAGAGGGGGGTGTACAGAATGGGGAGGGGGGCGTGAACAATCAGCACCCCTGCCTCAGTCTCTTTTGTGCCTGAAGTGTAGTGTGGGTGGGGCAGCCCTTGGAGGGGGCTGAGCTCCCCTGCCAGGGATACCTTCCTGGACCATCTCTGAACTTTCCTCTCCCTTTCTTGATCCCAGCTTTTACTGCCTTGGCTGACAACCACATAAGCCATAATTCCAGCCTGGGTTACCTCGGGGCGGTGGAGAGCAAGGTCAGCTACCCTGCTCCTCCTCAGGTTCCCCCCACCCGATACTCTCCTATCCCCAGGCACATGCTGGCCGAGGAGGACTTCACCAGGTAAGACCCTTGCCCCATTGATCCAACCGAGGGAGGGGGGAGGAGAGGAATCCAATTTTGGACGGTGACAAACCTTGTAGTAAGGCCAAGAAGAGGATGAGGCCTTCATCACTCCCTGCTGTGAGGTCTGGGGGAGGCGCGGGGTGGGAGGGCTCAGCCCTTGGGGCGGAGCCGCGAAGTTTCCTGCCCTGGCAGTTGCAGCCCCCTCTGCTACAGCCATTCCAAATTATTGCGGAAAGGAGTTCAGCCGCTGGCCTTGGCAGGACTCTGACAGACCAGCCGTCCGGGTGGCCTCTCGGGGAACGGCCCCGCCCCACCGTGGCGGCGTGGCAGAGGCACCCATCCGTAGAACTGGTCGGGCCGGCCGGGATTCGGGGGACAGGTTTGCCGGGTGGGGCCTAGTAGGTAGCTGGGCAGGCTGCGGTGGAGCCGGAAGGGCAGGCGACGGGTTAGAGCCAGAGGAGCCATGGAGAGGGCTCGCAAGTTCTCAGGTTCGGGCTTGACCCTGGGCTTGGGCTCGGCCTCGGCCTGGAGGAGGGCTTCGCAGAGGTGGGCCTGGCCTCTGCGTTCCTTGCGGCCTGGAGGGGATCCCAGGTAGGAATGGAGGCGCAGAGCATCCAGGGCTAGCGAGGGAGCTCCCTTGACCTGAGACTGGGAGCAAAGGAGGAGGAGTCTCGGTGGGAGAGTGTGCTGGGAGTCTGTTTGCTCTCACTTGGTGATTCTGTGACCATTTAGAGAGGGGTTCGTTGGATGTGGTTGTTTTTAGTTGGAGTTTTCATATTCTTGTCTCCTCTCTTGAGTTCGGCCCCAAGCACCTTTTAGAGACAGGATTTTTATCTCCTCCATCTCTGTCTCCCACCTCACCTAGCAAGGCTGTACCTAGTGGTAGCTGTTGACTACATATGTTGTTGGGGAAGGTAGGAAGGGTCATAGTTGGTGGGTGGAATTTTGAGACTGCAGAGGAACAAGTGAAAAATAAGCATCTTGTGCAACCAACCCAGGGTGATCCCACTAACCCTAACAGATTCCTCTTGTGGTTCAGGACCTATCACACTCATTGATAGGATAGGAGACTGGGGAAGGAAGAGGATCGGTGAGTGGGCTCTGGAATTTGGGTTCTAGAGTTCAAGATAGGGGTGTGTTGACTTAGAGTAGTGGGCTGTCCATTGGGAAGTTGACTAGGAGGCTTCAGGAAGGAGGGAAGAGGAACTGAAACTTGGCACTGACAGAAAACAGCAGCCAAGCAGGTTTCAGGAGAAGAAAGGAAGAACAGGCTATCATACATAGGGAGCACAAGTCCTTACTCCCTACAGCAAGTATGAGTCTTTGGTCCAGGCTGGACCTCACAGGGGCAATAGTTCCTCTATCCCTTTGTCCTGACTGCCCTTGTCATATCTCCACTCATTTTCCATCAGGGAGCCCCGCAAGATCATCCTGCACAAAGGCTCCACAGGCCTGGGCTTCAACATCGTAGGAGGAGAGGATGGAGAAGGCATTTTTGTCTCCTTCATCCTGGCAGGAGGCCCAGCCGACCTGAGTGGGGAGCTGCGCAGGGGAGACCGGATCTTATCGGTGAGACAAAGGCGAGGTGGGAGGACGAGAGCTGTGCCAGTCTAAGAGGGAGGAGGGAAGACCTTGCTTCCTCCAAGGAATGCTTCTTCAGATGAGGGAAGAGCTAAGAATTGGAGAAAATGTATATTGTCTTTATAGATATCCTCAGTGAGGGATAGGAAACTAGACTTATCCTTGAGGAGGAAATGAATGTCCCTTGAATTTTTTGGGGAGAGTACAGGGGATAGAACCCAGGGATACTCGACCACTGAGCTACCTTCTCACCCTTTTAATTTTTTCTTTTTTTTAATTTTGAGAGAGTTCCCAGGAACGATTTGAATTTGTGATCCTCCTGCCTCAGCTTCCCAAGTGCTGGGATTACAGGCCTGTGCCACCGCATCTAGCTGTTTCTTGGATATTAACCCTGATTGGCATTTGACTTCCACAAAGATAATTATTACATTAAAGATGTCATATCATCTAGGTCTCATTTTGGGGGCAAGGATGGAATTTTGAGAAAGACATTAAAAGGCTGAGAGATGGGCTACCCGTCTCCCTCTCTGGTTAGGACAGAGGACTCCCTTTCTTGCTCATAGCTCCTCTCTCTGGACAGGTGAATGGGGTGAACCTGAGGAATGCAACTCATGAGCAGGCTGCAGCTGCTCTGAAACGGGCTGGCCAGTCAGTCACTATTGTGGCCCAGTACAGACCTGAAGGTAAGTGAAAGGAAGGTGGGAAGGAATGAGGGTGGGGAAAATTAGGTTTGTACTGAGGATTGGCTTTTCCCCATCATAGGTAACAAAGCCACATGACCAGGTCCCTGCTACTCCTTTGCAGTAACCTCTTCATCTTTCCTTTTGCTGCTGGATAGGGATTGGTTTGGTGCTTGGGAGCACCTGAGAAGGCAGTGGTCAGCGCTTGCTGATGAGACTTGCAGTGCAGCAGAAGGCCAGTAGTGGGCAGCAGCCTACACGGGAAGAAGCGCCGAGATGAGGGTGACTGGAAAAAGGGGAGGGAAGACCGAGGGCTCTGAGGCGAAGACTGGGAACTCTGTGCCCTAGAACAGGAGAGCATTTCTCAGCTAGGATATCAGGGGGAAAAGATTCGACTTCTTAAGAGATCTTGGGCCAAACCTATTTGATTCTCATTCTCTTCCCCTATCAACATGACTGTGAGACCCTTAAACGCACGGAAAGGTGATACTGTGCCTTTGCAATCGGGAGCCGACCCTCTCCTGCTGAGGGCCTTCTTTGTGTTCTCAGCTAGCAGTCCTTGGCCGGGGCAAATGGGCGGGGCCCGGCTATGCAAATGAAGGCGTTTGATTGCCGCCAGCCAAAGGCCAGGTGCCGAGGTGAGCTGCGGGAAAGCGCGCGGCTGCCCGCGGGCCGACGGAGTGACCAATGGCCAGTGGAGCGCGGCCTTCTGTCGCTCACCCCGCCCCCTGACACAGGCGGAGGGCGGCTGGAGCCCCTCCTTTCTCCCCCCTCGCGCGCCTCAGGCGTCTCTTCCTCCTCCCTACCCTCCACTCCCCTCCCCCTTCTGCTCCCTCCTCCCCGCCTCCCCTCCTCCTGCGCGCCCCGCTTTGTGTCCGTGGTCTCCCGCGCGGGACGGAGGGACTGGCCGGAGCTGGCCCTTTCTCTGCACTAGATCCGGACTCCGACTCAGCGCCAGGTGAGGTGGGGCGGATGGGGTCAGGCCCCCTTACAGTCCCCCTAGCCTTTCTCTAAGGCTGCGTTCTCAGACTTCCAACACTGTGCCTTCCTCCAACTCTGCCCTCTCCCCTGAAAGCTTTCGCCGCCTGTCCCCAGCCCCTGCTGATCTGGGTCACTTGCATCCTTCTTTTCCATTACCTCAGACCAACAAGCTCTCCTGTTAGTTATCTCCCTACACTTCTGTCCTCCATCAAAGAAGTCTCAAGCTAAAGGTGGCAGGCCCCCTCTTCTTTCCCTCCGCTCTCGGGGGACCCAGAACGAGCTCCAGGCATCGCTGCACCAGGCTGCTCCGTCCACTGGGCCCTGTCTGGCTTCAATCTCTTTGCCATTACTTCCCACCCACAGGTTGTGCCCCCTTCGAGCCCCAGAGCCTCAGTCCTGGGCCCATCCACCTTCCTCCCTGCTGCTGCACCCTCGGCAGATCCCAGATCCCTTTCCTAGGAGAATTTGGGGACTTTTATGCCCCCACTATGTCTCCACCTAACCTCGAGGAATACCCGCCTTGGCTTGGTATTCTCCTGCCTCTTCCCTTTTGTTCTTTCGTCTCCCCTCCCCTTTGTAAGCTTGGCCTTTGTCCCTTAGGGCTGCTGCGCCTATGCTCCTTGGACACCTAGGCCTTGTGGGTCAGTTACTAAGGTGGAGGAAGGGACCTGCCCCTGGCAGGTGCTCTAATTCCGAGAGGAGCAGGGGAGAGGACTTGAAAGCACCCACTTTTGTCCTTTCAGCCCTTTCCCCTGTGCTCCTTCTGGGTCCCCAGAGCGTGGAGAGAAAGGAGAGAGGGCCTGCCACCTTTGGCTTGAGACTTCTTTGATGGAGGACAGAAGTGTAGGGAGGTAACTAACAGGAGAGCTTGTTGGTCTGAGGTAATGGGAAAGAAGGATGCAAGTGGACACTTTGAGTCATTTCTCTCCATGTTTGGCGTTGGGATTACTGACAAGGAACACACCTTAGGGTTATTGTTTTTATGATTTCTGCTTGTGCTGTTTATTTATCAATAGAGGGCTGTCAGATATTTATTAGTGGCTGATATTTATCCATGGCATACCCACAACTTAGACAACGGAGGTTCTGCAGAGGATATGGTTTATCTTGCATATTTGTGTGTGTGTTTAGGAGAAATTGGTGTTTCAGTTTTGCTCTGATGCTGGGCACATGAAAACAATACTCTGAATTTGTCTGGTAGTGGTATGTTGGAAACTGGTGGCTACATAATTCTATGACTTTTGTTGGGGGAATGCAACTGGTTTGCATAAAAAGCTATAAGTCGTCCAGGTTAAAGGGATTCCTGCCATGTTTATTGCTCTCTGAGCATGGTGTTGGGTCAGTCTTTCTACCATTTGTTACACAAGGTCTGTCTTCTCTTAGGATTTAATTGAATCACGTTAAGGTAGTGACACCCCAATCTTATTTCTTTCTTTGGTTTACTAAATACTTCAGGCCCCCAACATGCAAAAGCTTTTTTTTTTTTATTTGAAAATGAACGCTTAGAGACTTGTCTAGAGAGATATCAAGAATTCCACATTAGGCTCTGAATTTTCTTTGATAAAGTGCTAGTTTTTAAAAATAAGAACTCCAGGGCCGGTGAGATGGCTCAGCGGCGTAAGCGCCCGCCTTGCAAGCGCGAGGGCCCGAGTTCAACTCCCGGATCCCACATACGAAAAAGGGGCCGGTGATATCGCTCAGCGGCACGGGTGCCTGTTGGCGCGCGAAGTCCTGAGGTCGACCCCCCGGTACCCACACACACAAAAAAAATAATAAGAACTCCATGTTGATCATTTAATAAATACATTAAATATAGTTCTTTGGAAGATTGCATCATTGTGGGTATTTATAAAATGAATAAAACAAATATGTCTGTTTGCAAAAATGGCAGCGACTTTGCATGTTTTTAGCCAATTAGGTGTTCACTATTTGGATTTTTTCACATAGAATGTGAGAGCTGGAAAGGATCATGTAGCCCACCCACTGACTGCAGACTGGAATACCCATGGGAGAGTCAGGACTTGACTTGCCTAAGGCCATGGAAGGAAAGTTGCTGAGGGTCAGCAAGCCAGTCAGTCCTGAGGTCCACCAGTTGGGACACAGCATGGTTGTTCTAACAACTGAAGGCCTAATTTAGAGTAGAACAACAAGAAAAGAGATTGGGGAAATAACAGAAAGATAGATTAGGGAAGGAATGAGGGAAAGATGTGGAAGAGAAGGGACTATGCACTGAGGCACCATTGCCAAACCAGTGCACTTTTAGCTGGATAGCCTGTAGCACGAGGACTTAAAACAGCTTTGACTAATAAAGATGATCCAAGTAAGAGCATTTCCCACCCTTTTTAAACAACTTTAATGAGGAATTGTCACATACCATACTATTCCCCCATTTAAGACTACAATTCAGTGATACAGAGTTTTGCCTCTATCACTATAATTTTTTTTTTTTTTTTTTTTGAGACAGGGTCTCACTATGTAGTTCAGGCTGGGCTCAAACTTGAGGTGATCCTCCTGCCTCAGCCTCCTGAGTGCTGGGATTACACGCATGCACCACCATGCCTGGTTTATCACTATAATTTTAAACATTTTCATTACTTCTCTCCACTTAATGCATACAGAGGGTGCAAGCATTGGAAGGGTGATAGGTGAGGGCCATTTGCTTCTTCATGTGTCTCCCCTGGACACTTAGGGCAGGATGGGAACTTGGGAATGCTCTAATCTTGAGATTTCTTTCATATATCTGGTTCAGTTGTGTATTAAACCCATCATGAAGCAAGTGTCTTTGTATTTGAACTTTGTATCATGCCTAGCATGGGTACTTTACACATATTTTCATGATGAAGCTTTCAAAAATATTAAAATAAAAAAGTGCTAAATGATAAGGTATCACTGTGGAAGATGCTGTTTAATAGTTTCACTCTTGATTGCTCCAAACTCTTGTGGACACAGCAATCCTACGTATTAGCTAAAAATAGCATGATGTTCCTGGGCATGTATAATCCTGCTTAAAATTCAAATTGAAAATTTAAACAACTGGCTTTTGGCAAGGACTTTCTTCCAATCTATTCTAAAATGAAAAATATTTTTCTATGACTTGTGCAATACTCCCTGAAGGGAAAGACAGGCTTGGTATTATAACATTTTGATATCACCTACATTTCCCCCTTTGTTACTATACATCAGCCTCTGCTTATAAACTGAGCTAATATATTTCTGGAAAGCCCTTTTGTTTTTAAGAGTAGAACCTGATCTCCATATCAGGAGGTTAGTCAGAAATTGGTCACTATGGTAGCAAAACTGGAAACTGATCCTTTCTGACCAGTCTTTTCAACTGGAATGTAAACCCAGACAGGGTGGGGGTACACTGAGTGAGAGAGAATGAGAGTTTTTCCATAACTTATTTTAAGGTGATGATTAAGTGTACTTTCACTATGGAAACTCCTTTAGGTAAGGTCTGGAAGAGTTAGGAATCAGTTTTGACAATAACTTGAAAGCATAAGAGCAATATTTTCTCCATAACATTTACATGACCATCCCATCTCCCCCTGTCTGAGAATGAAGAATATAAACATAACTGCTACCCTGTCACCATGATCTCTCTGGAGCACAGTGGCCAAAGCATACAGAGGCAAACGAAGTTCTGAAATTGCTACTGCCATTATTTAAAAAAAAAGGCTAATATAAAGAAGAGAGAAAATGAATTCCTGGTAACAGCATTTCTACACTGAACAATTTGCAGGCAGCTTGAGTTCATTTTTGTGTCCCTACTACCTAGTCTGGAGCCTGGCACGTAGTTTGTTGAATTGAATCATTGAATAGCTTTCTGTTACAGATACTTTTGTAAGCATTAATCTTCAGGATATCCCTCTAGGATAGGTGGTATTATCCTATTTTACAGATAAGAAAAGTGAGGATTGGAGAGATTGAATGACTTGCTCAAAGTCACAGTAAGTAGGGGGCCGGTGAGATGGCTCAGCAGCGTAAGTGCCTGCCTGGCAAGCGCGAGGGCCCGAGTTCGACTCCCGGATCCCACATACGAAAAAAGGGCCAGTGATATCGCTCAGCGGCACGGGCGCCTGCTGGCGTGCGAGGTCCTGAGGTCGACCCCTGGTACCCACAAAAAAAAAAGAAAAAAAGTCACAGTAAGTAAGGGGCATAATCAGAGTTTGAAGTCAAATTTCCCAAGAACTTTGGATACAGGCAAGTGAAACAGAATTGCAGTTGTTATTCTTTTTGTGTGTGTGTGGTGCTGGGGGATCAAACCCAGGGCCTCATGTATGGTAGGTAAGTGTTTTAACCACTGAGCTACTGAGCTATATCCCTAGCTGTCATTCATTTTTTATGACCATACAATTCACCCATTTAAGGGTGTATGTCAATATTTTTTAGAATGTTCACAGAGTTGTACAACTGTCACCACAATTAATTTTAGAATTTTCACCACCCCTTTATCCTTTAGCTATCTCCACCCAACCTCCTCACCTTCCCATCCACCTCAGCCCCAGGCAAAGGCAACCACTAATCTATTTTCTGTTTCTACAGGTTTGCCTATTTCAGTGGTGGTGAACCTACAGCATGCATGCCACAGCAGGCTGTTTGTTATCATTGAAAGCTCTGAAAGGTTCCCCATCACTGGCCTATTGGAATATTTCATATAAATAGAATCATATGGTGTGTGTCTTCTGGGATTGACTTCTTTTACTTAACATAGGATTGTGGAGGTTTGAGCCGGGTGTGGTGGCATATGTCTATAATCCCAGCACTCTGGAGGTTAAGGCAGGAAGATCGTTTGCTGCGAGTTTGAGGCCAGTCTCGGCTACATAGCAACCCTGTCACAACCCCCCCCACCAAAGATTGCCAAGGTTCATCTATGTTGTAGTATGCATCAGTATTCCTTTTTCTTTTTATGGCTGAATAGTATTCCATTCTATGTATTTATCACATTTTATCAGTTAATGGATATTAGAGTTGTTTCCACTTTTTGGCTATTATGAATAATGCTCTGCAAACATTGGTGTGCAGGTTTTAGCATGGCTGTATGTTTATTATATTTCCCTTGGATATATATGTTTTTTAGTGACATTGCTGGATCATATAGCCACTTCACGTTTAACCTTTAGAGGAATGACCTGGCTGCGTTCCACAGCTGCTGTGCCATTTCACAATCCCACCAACAGTGAGAGGGTCCCAGTTTCTGCATAATCCCCAACACTTTTATTATTAGCCTTTTATTCTGGCCATCTTGGTGGGCGTGATGTCTCACTGTAGTTTTTATTTGCGTTTCCCTGATGACTAGTGACACTGAGCATCTTTCATGTGCTTATTGTTTTCTGTTCAATTTTGCTTTGCTCTGTCCCCTGCTTTGATTCTCACCCTGTTTCCAGATTGACTTGAGACCAGAGAAAACTAACTGTGTTATTAGTCAGGTGATCGGAAGGCCAACTGTCTCCCACTCTTATCACTGTGTATGCCAGAGGGGGTTAAGACTTGGGTATAGATAACTGTAGCTAGGAATGCTGACCTGATGAAAACGATAGGGTCCAGGTTGTTTGGAATTAGCTTATTGAGATATAATTCAACTATCATACAATGAATACATACATTTAAAGTGTGGAATTAAGCAGTTTTTAGAATTTTGAGTGTTGTACAGCTGTTACCACAATCAATTTTAGAACATTTTCATCCCCAAAAGAAGCCCTGTCCCCATTAACAGTCACGCCCCATTTGGCCCAGTTTCTCCCTTCCCCCAGCCCTAGGCAACTACTAATCTACTCTGTTCCTAAAGTTACCTCTTCTGGCCAGTTTCATATAAATGAAACCATGTAATATGTGGCCTTTTGTGTCTGTCTTCTTTCATTTAGTATAATGTTTTCAAGGTTCACCCACATTGTAGCATGTATCAAGACTTCATTCCTTTTATGGATGAATATTATTCCATTCTATGGTCATACCATTTTATTTGTTCATTCTTATGTTGACGGACACGTTGGTTATTTCCACCTTTTGACTACTGTGAATATTGGTGCTGTAAACATTGATATACAGGTTTTTTGTGAATACATGTTTTCAATTCTCTTGGAGTTATATCTAGTAGATTTGCTGGGTCATAAGGTAAAAACGTTTTTGAGGAACTGCCAGACCTTTTTCTAAAGTGGCTACACCCTTTGGCCCATCCTATTTTGTAAACTTAAAAGAGAAAAAAATGTTAAGCTTTCTTTCTAGTTTTTTTTTTTTTTTTTTTTTGCCTGCAGCTAGCAGTGTGTGTTTTGGGCTTCTCAGTCTTCCATGTAGCCCAGGGCCATGGTAGTTAGATTTGGCAAAGCTTCCTCAGCCTAGCTAGACAGGTGCTTTCTTGTCCTTGCTAGGTGGTTTGAGTGAAAATCCTAGGAGCTATGGTGCCTGTAAAATATCAGTTCTTCCTGATGGGGCAGAATGGTTAGAATGATATATAGTAATGAAGTTTTTTCTTATGTAGTTATAGCTTCTTAGGATTTCTTTTTAATTTAAACCATTTCTTGTTGAAATCTTGACCTAATATTGACACTGTTGCTTTATTTAAAATTTTAGTCTTATATTCCATGATGGGATAATGGCTTTTTTTAAAATCTTGATTTTTAATATTTATTCATATGTTAGTGTAATTTTTTTTTTTTTTTGAGCCAGGGCCTCGCTATGCAGTTCAGGCTGGCCTTGAACTCACTTTGTAGCCCAGGCTGGCCTCGAACTCACGGCAGTCCTCCTGCTTTAGCCTCCTGCCTCAGCCTCTTGAGTGCTGGGATTACAGTCGTCTGCCACCACGCCTAGCTATGGCTTTGTTGTTTTAAAGAGAGAAATAGAAGTAGCATACTTTAAGCCTACTGTTGTCACTGATATTAAAAATACTGGTTTTGCTCTTTTTATGTAATAGTTTATGTATTATATCTTGGCTGAGATGCCAAGGCCCTGGATTCCAGTTCTGAATTTATCTTTAAATAGCTGAATGATCTTAGACTAGTCAACCCGCCTCTTAGGTACTCAATTTCCTGATCTGTAAAATGAGGAGACTGTGTAACATTATCTCTAATGTTTCTTCTAACTCAAATTCTATGTAGATTAGTGGAAGTGAGTTGTGGATTCAATTTATAAGTTCCTATTTGTGGGGCCGGTGAGATGGCTCAGCAGCGTAAGCGCCTGCCTTGCAAGCACGAGGGCCCGAGTTCGACTTCCGGAACCCACATACGAAAAAAGGGCCAGTGATATTGCTCAGCGGCACGGGTGCCTCCTGGCGCGCGAGGTCCTGAGGTCGACCCCCCGGTACCCACAAAAAAAAAAAAAAAAAAAGTTCCTATTTGTACCTAGACTATTATTAAATCATGTAGTCTTAAAATAAAAACAGTCTTGTTTTAATAAGGGTCTTGTCTTCCCCTATTCTTTCCTGAATAATGTGTTTTTCTTTTATTCTCTTGAAATGGAAAATGGACCTCTGTTTACTTTTCATGGAATTTAGATTTTTTTGTGGCGCTGGGGGAGCAAACATAGGTCCTCACTTATGCTAGGCATATATATATATATATATATATATATATATATATATATATATATGTATGTATGTATAGTTGGTGTACTGGGGATTGAACCCAGGGCCTTTGCACTAAGTTACATTGTTAGTCCTTTGAAAATGTTTATTTTGAGGCAGGGTCTTGCTAAGTCACTAAGCTGCCCAGCCTGGGCCTGGACTTGTGATCCTCCTCCCTCAGCTTCCCAGTGTGCTGGGATTATAGGCGTGTGCCACCCAGACAAAAGCAAAGGTTAGGGATTGGGGATGTAATTCAGAGGAAGAGCACTTGTCCTGGGTTCAATCCCCAGTACCACAAAAAACAAATGAACAAAGACCTCTAGAAATACGTATGTTCTTTTCTCTTTCTTTTTCAGTACTGGGAATTAGAACCAGGGGCCTTTGCACTGAGCTACATCCCAGCCCTTTTACATTTAAAATTTTTTTTCCATAAATTTGTAATTTTTTAAAAATTTTTGAGCCAGGAGTCTGACCAAGTACCTCAGGCTGGGTTTAAACTTGGGATCTTCCTGCCTCAGCTTCCCAGAATACTAAGATTACAAGTGTGTGCCACCACGCCTGGCTGGGATCTGGATTTTTAAAAAGGAGAAAGCATTGGGCAAAATTGGGGTTAAATTCCAGAGTAGATTAAAAGAGTGTTTTGTAAATACTGTACTTAGAGGGAATAAAAAGGAAAAAAAAATACTGTACTTAGAAAAAGAAGTAGGGACTCTAGGGACTAGCATTGGTTCATTTAGGTCAAAGAGCCTGACCATATTTTCTCAGCGGACAGGGAAATATGGTAAATGAGGTATACCTAGATTTATCAAGGCATTGACAAGGGTTCTTTGGCTCACTTTTGTATAAAATGGTCAAGTGACAGTACTGATGATATGTTTATGTGGATTTGTCTAGAACTGATTAAATAGTACTAAAGGAAAATGATGGATGAGCCAGGGGAAGTGTAGAGGGAAGTTTCGAGTCCAAGTGTATTCTGTCTTTGTCCTGGGGTCTTTTCTGTTCAGTCTGCCTCCCCACTCCCCTCAAGTTATATTTATTTTACTTTAACCTCTGTCATGAATATTTTCCTACATCATTATGTATCCTTTGAGAAGTGTTTTTTAATAGTTTAATAATATTCCATCGGGGCCGGTGAGATAGCTCAGCGGCATAAGCGCCTGCCTGACAAGCGCAAGGTCCTGAGTTCGACTCCTGGTACCCACATACAAAAAAAGGGCCGGTGATATCGCTCAGCAGCACGGGCGCCTGCTGGCGCGCGAGGTCCTGAGTTTGATCCCCGGTACCCACAAAAAAAAAAAAAAAAAAAAAAAAAAATTCCATCGTGTGTGCCACAATTTGGGTAACCATTCTCCTCTTGGTGTACATGACCATTTAGGTTCTTCCCAGTGTTTTGATCTTACACAACATAATTTGATGGATATCCTTGTATGAAGTTTTTTATAAATATTTGATTATTTCTTTGGAATAGATTCCTTGAAGTGGAACTATTGGGTCAAAGGGTGTAACTTGTGATACATTTCTGCCAAATTTAATTGGCCTCTACCTCCACTAGCAGTGTAAGAACATTTAAGGTGTTCATTAATGTGGAGTATTATTTTTTAGGACAACCTCTGCAAATTTGTGGTAAAAATGTTATTTACTTTATATTTTAATTCATATTTCTTTTGTTAACAATAGAATTGAATATTTGTGTGTATGTGTTTATTCATCTTTTTTTTAGTGGATTGCCTATTTTTTACCTGTTCCCCACTTTCCTGTTGGGGTGTATTCATTCATTCTTATTGATATACTGTATAGACATTTTAAATATAACTAGAATATTAATTTTTTTCAGATATATTGCAAAGACTTTTCCCAGTTTGTAATTTGCCTTTTTGCTTTTATTTACTTATTTGCTGGGGATGGAACCCAGGGTCTTGCACATGCTAAGCAAGTAATCTACCACTGAGCTACACCCCCAGCCCTTTTTTGTCTTATTTTATCTATTTTTTTTTTTTTGTCTTTTTTTTTGTGTGTGTGGTGCTGGGGATCGAACCCAGGGCCTTGTGCATACAACGCAAGAACTCTACCACTGAGCCACATCCCCAGCCCCTGTCTTATTTTATCTTGATGTACAGATGTTTTATGTTTTTATGTAGTCAAATATTTCAGTGTTTTAATTTGTGTGTGTGTATTTTGCCTTTGCCCATAGATTTGGAAGGGCATTCTCTACTCTGACAGCAAATAAATACACATCTGTATTTTATTCTAGTTATTTAGTGTTTTGTTTTGTAGTTAAAATTTTAACCTGTCTGGAGTGTATTTATGGTGTAAGGTAGGGAGAAACTTAATTTCTGTTCCAAATGTTAATGATTTGCCTCAGTACCGTTAAAGAATTCATCATTTCCTTGGTGTTTTGAAGTACCACCTTTATTATAAATAAAATTCTTTTATACACACACATGATTTAGATTTGGACTTCAGATTCTGTGCTGTAATATTTTACTGGGATTATCCATTACTGAAAAATGAACAGAGATGTTTTGAGAACTATAAACAAGAGGAGTATCTCTCTAGATCCCATTTTCTGGGTTCCTTCCACAGAAACTTGACCTAAAGGATATTCAGTAAAGATTGTTAGAGAGTTTGTGGTCCTGTGTTAGTGACTATTGTGAAGAACATATGTATCTAGTCTCTCCACTGACCTAGAAAAATATAAAAACTGGTTACATTAGCTGAAATTAGCCAGCTTCATCATAAGATGTGTATTTTTCGGTCACTATGTTGTATCATTCTTGTAAGTGGAAAAGATTGTTCTAAACAAGTGTACTCATCATTCTGAGGGCAGGGAAAAGGTATAATTCTCTCTTTATTCTGACGGTTTTTTGGATGAGGTGTTTTGTCTTGGGGTGGTCTTTATATGTACTTTGGCTTATGCGTTAAAGGAGCCAAAAGCCTTTTTAATCTTTCATTTGAATATGCTACACGAAATGCCTTTTGAAATAGAGAAAAGACCCTATTTGAAACTTTTACCCTGATCTGCCAGGTGAAAGGACCAATGATGAGAACTACCAATGATGGCATAGCCCTGTGAATACTGTTTCTTAGCTTGATGTGAGATCAAGGCACTTTTCAAATGTTCCACTCATTTCAGACCAAGTGGCAGAATGTAACAAAACATTTATATAGTGAAGCACTTTTTCCCAGTAGCTAGTTCTTCCTGTATCCTCACTAAGCAATTTGGGAGATAGAAATATCCAGTCAATAGGAATAAACTGGATTTTTTATGGTGTGCTGATCTGGCATATCTTGTTTTCTGTTTTATTCCCAGTATCCTTCGGGATGCTATCCAGAACCCTGGCTAAGTGTGTGTATGGCTGAGGAAGCACACTGTGACAGTGCAGGGACCAGAACAATGACACCCAGGTTTCTGTTCAGGGTTAGTCATAGCTCTAAGCCATTGTTCTAAAAGTGAGGCTGAAATTATTTTTCTCGAGCAATATTTTCCCATAATGAGGTGGCTTGCCATTTTTCTGCCCTCTCATATAGCCTTAAGAATTATTTTGCAAGTAATGCCTGAAGAGACTTAACTGACCTTGATAGACAGCAAGAGGTTAATTTTGATTAACACAGGTCTCACTTTAACTTGGTCTTAAACACCCAGCAGAAAAGTATAACCAAAAAATGTATAAAAACAATTCAATAGTAATAAGAGCTAGATATAAAAAGGGGCTCCAATCGCTGACCCACTTCTGGCAGTTTCCAGCTACACCAGTAGCTGACCACTATGGTTTGTTAAGACAGGAAAAATTACAATGGAATCTATAAAAACTCAATAAGAGTCTCTAAATTCCTTCTGTCCATCTTCTTACAGCTAAACCAGAAGGACTTATAACAAATCAGACTTATAGATAACCTCCATCAGTAGAGGGGTCTAAGAGCCAACTGGGTATAATCGTTATTCCAGTCCCTCAAGTGCAGTTTCTGGATGTGGCTCTTTCCCCAACCTGCCTTTCCACTCTAGTGCTCATGTTTTGATAATACATGCTTTAATTTCTTGGAAAATTTGTTTATTCTTGCCTAGAGGCTGCCAAACTCCAAGTGATCACGCAGATGGAACCAACAACAAATGTGCCAGACTCCTTTTCTGAGATCCACCAGATCGACCTTGTAAAGAGTTCCTAACTGCTAAACTACGACATGACTTCTATCTGAGGCCCATTAGAGTAGCTCTCTGGAGAAGCCACTGACTGCGGTTTCCCCTACACCAACCCTTCTCAGCTTGAAGCAACTAGATGGAAACTACTCCCTTTCTCACCTAACCGCAGTTAGGGGTACCTCTTCAGGGGGGAATATTATAGACAGCTAAATTAGGTAGAAATATAGTAGGCAGTCAGACAGGGCTGGGCCCTCAAGGGAGTCAGTGCAGAAGATGAAAATGCATCAGGACTGTGGCTGGAGGCGCATCTGAAGATTAAAGTCCAGTGGCTAGTTTTACATGCTTTCCTAAAGGATGAATGGAGGCTTGGGATTATTGGTATCACTCTTTTGAGATTTCCTATTTTCTCATTGGGGTGGGCCATCCTCTCCCACACACTAAGACTGAGACCACTAAGACTACTAAGACTAAAACCACTAAGACTAAAGACAAGACTAAGACTATAGATTATCCACCAAGGTTAATGATGTCACTCATGTACCCTTGCTACTGTTGGATCAATATTGCCTAAGCCGCTATACTTGCAATCTTACTGGTTGATCATAATTTTGACCCACGTTCTACCTGCCTCATGATTTTTCTCTATAAAACTTCCTTTGAGAGCTGGGCTCGTTGGCAACCCATTTGGGACCCCTCCTGTCTCTCAGGAACTATTCCTATTCCCCATTCCTTTTCGCCAATAAATTTTCCTACTCCTACTTAAAAAAAATAATTACTTTTGAAGCTTATACTTACAGATTCTGTATCTTCTTGATCTACAGAGTTTAGAATTATTTGCACATATGAAGATTCCTTTATTCCAGATTTTATTAAATAAACTAGATTAGACCTAGGTTTGATTCCTTATGAACTTCATTGATTTGATTATTCATTGTATAATCAAATCATAAAAGTGTCATAATTGGCAGAGACTTTAGGCCAGGTGGTGGCACAAGCCTGTAATCTCAGCTACTTGGGAGGCTGAGCCAGGAGGATCGAAAGTCTGAGGTGGGCCTAGGCAATTTAGTGAGACTGTCTCAAAATAAAAAGCACAGTGTGAAGGCCCTGTGTTCAATCATTAGTATGGGGGGAGGCTCAGAAATTGTCTATTTTCAGAGGTATTAGATTCATTAAGTAGTGAATCATAATTTGAAACTGATCTAAGTCATAGACTTTTTACTATTTTTGAGTCAAATTTGTGATTCCTAGAAATACTATACTATTTGGCAATTCATATACTTACTCCATGCTAACGGGTGTTTCAATGGACTTGAGCACAACTGATGATTCCCTTTAAGCCCCAGGGCAGCTCAGCAATGGCAGATGAGGGTTGTATGCATTTGAGATTTGAACGCCTGCACTTCCATAGGAACAGATGAGCTTTTCGGGCAGCTGTTGATTTTGAGAGTAGAGCCAGCCAAAACACAAGGTATTTTTTAGCCATGTCTTTCATACTCAGTATTTGTGTGGGGCCTCAAGGTAAGGAAGCTATAGTTCTCCGTTTTACTTGATTTTTATTTGCATCTTCTGACTGTTCCTGTCACCATCTGTGTGTCTGAAGTCTGTCATCCAATTGTCTCCCCAGCATCCTTGTCATTTCCAAATTTGATACGTGTGGTTTTTATTCTATTTTGTAGCTTTCCCTTTTATATCTTAATTCAAATCATTGGTAGTCTATATGCATGCAGAATGAGTACCCTCGGTTGTTGACATTTGTTTCTTGTCTGAACATTTTTCTGCCTTTAATCAAATAGGAACAAATAAATTTAGTATAGATTGAGAAACTGAGCACCTTTCAGCTTTTCCAAATTAACATCAGATGTCATTTTTTATTTGTAAAAGACTTCTTTTCTAACACTCGGAAGGTAGGTTTGACGGCAAAGTCTTAGATATATTTGTAGGCTTGGGTATGTGGCTAGTTCTCACTGGTGAAATTGTAGTTTCAGTCCCCTTTGGTGCATGATATTGGGCTGTTAACTGTATCTACAGACCTATGACATATCAGTGTTTTGCAGAAGTGCTTTGTGGTTTTGTTGGTCAGTTTTTAGCGTGTTTGGGTGGGTGTAAGGAGAAAGTGTGTATTCTTTTTTCTTATATTTGTTCCTGAGAGGCCAGAATTTGAGAATTACAGAGCACAGGTTTGTCCTGTAAGATCTCTGCATTGAGTCAGCACACTGAATAAATTCACTAAAGAAGGGCACCGATTGCCACACTAAACTTTGAGAAGAAATAAAAACTACATCAAGGAGCTTGTAGCTTGCTGAATGAACTGATGGCACCACGCATTCTGGGCACTAGATTTTATAAGGGTGAGGTAAATGAAGGGCCTGGAAATCATATTAGATGAAGAATGGTTAAAGGAATAATAATATTTAACCTGGACTTGAGAACTTAACTTTGAGGACATGATTGCCATTCTCCATTATGGCTGATATTAGCCTACCTTTTCCTGGTTATCCAGGAAAACATTCAAAAGTTGCCTTTGACCCTTTATCATCTTGCATCCAATCAGATGCCAAATTCTCTCTCTTTTAGCTCCATAGTGTTCCTTGATTCTTGCCCTTTTCTTCTATCCTAATTGTCCCATACTATGTCAACCTTCAAAATTATTGTCTGTACTAATAGAATAGCTTCCTGGTCTCTCCTATGTCCTCTACTCTGCATTACACTACCAGAATATTTTTCCCTAAAACTTAGTTTTAATTGGATCATTTTCTTATTTAAGCATTTAACAGTGGTTCACATAGCCTAATAAGAAAAGTCCTATCTCAAGCTCTTGTAATCTGGCTTCCAACCCATCTCATACTCTTATAATCTGGGTTCTAACCTGCCATTGTTCCACATCTCCTGTTACTCTACCTTTTATTCAATCTTAATCATCTTGGAGCCTGCTCTAGGCTTTTCCAGCTCTCCAACCTTCTTTGTTTGTTTTGTTTTTTTGAGACAGGGTCTCGTTATGTAATTCAGACTGGCCTCAAACTCACTATGTAGCCCAGGCTGGCCTCGAACATGTGGCAATCCTCCTGCCTCAGCTTCCTGAGTGCGGGGATTACAGCTGGGCACCACCACACCTGCCTCCAACCTTCTTTAAACTGTTCCTTGACACTACTAGGAAGAACAGAACCCATCATGTTTTAGACACTACAATTAGGACCTGCTGGCAGAATACATGATCCTCAATCCAAGAATTTTTTTCTTGAATGTTTTCTAATAATTAAGAATTAGCTTCTCAGCTTTGGATATACTTGGGCAGGTTAGCTGGGTTGGATCTGTAAAAGCAGGGGGTACTAGGGGGATAAACAAAAACAGGAAGCAGGGTACTCTTTTGTCAAGAACCTTAAATCTAAATGTGATACTGCACACTTACTCCCCCCACAGTAGCCAAACACACACACACACACACACACACACACACATCTCTGATCATTTTGTTCCCTTCCTTAAAATTTGTCAATGGCCTCTTCCCATTACTCTTAGGATAAAGGCAAATATCCTTATCGTAGTTTATAAGGGCTTGTGTGATCTGACCCCTGGCTCCCTGTTATTCTCATCTCCTGCCAGTATCCCCTTACTTTCCTGTGTTCCGTACATTTTGCACACTTACATAATACTGTCCTTCTATCTGTGAGGCTTTTTCCCCACTACCACCCTTTCCCCTGGACTTAGCTTACAAGTCATTTCCTCAAGCAAACCTTTGATGAACCCTGCTCTCCCACAGTAGGTTAGGTCACCATTTTTCTCCCTTAGCGTTTTCTTCATAGCAGTTATCACAGTTGTAATTAAAGAGTTTTTGTTTTGTGATTGTAATTTCTAGAAACTTTTTTTTGCAGTACTGCAGCTTGAACCCAGGAGTGCTCTACCACTAAGCTACATCTCCAGCCCTTTTTTATTTTTTTATTTTAGATGGGGTTTCACTAAGTTTCCAGGCTGGCTTTGAGCTTGTGATTCTCCTTCAGCTTGGTTTATGGGCATAGGTCATTATGTCTAGCCTCTAGAGAGATTTTGATTACCATTGTACTCCCAGCAGCACACAGTAGACTCTCAGTAAATAGTTGATTAAATAAATGAATGAATAACTTCTGTAATGAAGAAAGAAGGATGTTGAAGGACACAAAGAATTTTCAGTGTCAGGCAGTGGAGAAAATTCCAGGAGCAAGGAATAACAGGTAACTGAACAAATTGTGTTCAGAGGGGTTCTAGGCAGTCTGGTACAAAAGACCTGTGTAATGAGAGATAGGATAGATAGATTGACAGAGAACAGTTGTAGCAGTTCTTGAAAGTTTAGTTAAGATGGTAAAGTAAAATTCTTTAGTTGCTGTTGCATTATTATATGTATTTGGGGGGGTATACATTGAAACTTTAGGAAATTTATTCAAATGAGTCTAAGCTGGATTATAATTTGGAAAATTGGGTCACAAGACCAGTTAGGGCAATGTAGCAATGGCCCAGAGACCACTATGACACAATGTGACCTAAATCAAGGCAGGAAGTAGTGGGAAAAAGAGGTAAAACATCCAAGACACCAGGCACAGTGGCATACCTGTAGTCCCAGGTACTGGGGAAGCTGAGGTGGGAGGATCACTTGAGCCCAGGAGTTCAAGAAACAGTGGCCTGGGCAACACAGTGAGACCCCATCTTTTAAGAAATATAAATTAGTCAAGAGAAATTAAGAGACAAAGTCAGTAGTAAGGCAATGGCAATGAAAGAAAAAGATGGATTTGGGAAGAAGTTGTGAGTACATGGATATAGACAATGTGTGCTTGGAAGGATACATACTAAAATATGAACGTGGCTATAGCTGGGTAGTAGGATGGGAAATGATACAGAAATGTCCAAGGTAAAGAGTTTTAAAATTTTTAAATCATGCATTACTTTTTTAATTTAAAAAAGTGTAAATTCGTCGGTGTTCTTTGTAGGCACATTGGACAGTGGCCTCTTTAGCACTTTATTTCCCATGGGATTTGTGGTTGTATTTTGCCAAATTTTATTTTTGAGAGGTTTCCAGTTCTCTTCCTTGGCCTTCTTTTTGAGACACTGGGATCCTTGCTCTGTCTTTTCTCTGAACTAACAAAACAAAATTCAATTCTGGGGTTGGGCGTGGTGGTGCTCGCCCGTAATCCCAGCACTCCGGAGGCTGAGGCAGGAGGATTGCTGTGAGTTCGAGGCCAGTCTGGACTAGAAAGTGAGTTCAAGGCCAGCCTGAACTGCACAGTGAGACTCTGTCTCAAAAAACAAAAAAGCAAACCACCCCCACAAAAAAAAAACCCAACTCACTTCTGTACCTGAAGACCAGCAGGTTCAAAGTTTATTGGGCATGGGAAATCACCTTGATGCTCATTTAATGCAGATTCCTGGGCCACTCTCAGTAGGTTCTTTTTCAGTGTATTAGGAGTAGGGTCCAGATCCTGGTTTTTGTTTTTGCTTTTTTTTTTTTTTTTTTTTTTGTACTGGGGCTTAAACCCAAGGCCTTCACACTGAGCTACATCCCCAGCCTCTTTTATTTTTTATCTTGAGACAGGGTCTTGCTAAATTGCCCAAATGGGACTCGAATTTGCAATCTTCCTTCCTCAGCCTCCCTTAGTGCTGGGATTACAGGTGTGCGGCACTGTGCCAGGCTAATCCTGATTTTTTAAAGGCACCTCATGGTCTGGGAGAAATCCTATTTCAGTAGTGACTTCAGGCTGCTCCCCCTCGAACTTGTTTTCTCTTTCAAAAGCAGCTGGTAAAAGGAAAGGAGGAAGCAAAGGATGATTCATCGTGGATATCTTTGTGGGTCACAAATGGATGGGTTCATCTGAAAGCGAAAAAAATGAATAAAGTGCTATTTAACAGATGTGAGATTTTGGTAATAGGTGCTCTTTAAAGTAACCTGTTTGAAGTGGCCCCTCTGGATGGGAAGCTGGTCAGATAGGGCAGTGACTTAGACCCAAGAAATGCCCTCCAGCAAGCAATTGGTTCTGTTAGTGATTCTGGGAGGAGAAGGGGGAAAGAAGAACCTAGGCAAATCATGAAGTCTTAGAATTCAGATATTTTTTATTAGTATATGTTTGTGATACATGATAGTTATATTTATTTTGGAGACTTGGTACACACATATAATTTCATGATCACTTTTCATCCTTTTACCTCTTTCTCCATCCTTCCCCTTCCCCTGATTCCCTTTCCCTTCACCAAAAAGTCTTCCTCCCAGTTTCCTACTATCTCTTCCTTTATTTTACTCTTTAATTAATTTATATTTTGGGCTTCTCATATAAGAGAAACCATGCGATATTTGACTGTGTCTGACATATTTCACTAACATTATGATCTCAAGATCCATCCATCTTCTTGTAAAGGATGTGATTGCATTTTATATCTATCTATCTATCTATCTATCTATCTATCTATCTATCTATCTATCTATCTATATATATATATTCTTTATCTATTCATCTGTTTGAATTTAGATTTTTTTTTAAATTTAGATGTTTTTTAAGTCAAGCTTTTGTCCTGGGAAAATCATACTTCTAATATTAAGATGAGGTGCTATCTTAAGTCTGTTCTACCCATTTTTTTTTGGAATGACTTTTTTTCTTTGTTGTAGAACAAAGTCTTAAGCAGATGCCCTTTGTGGGTTATTAACATCTCAAAAGGGTGTTTACAAAATATAAGCCCCAGTTGCTCCCAACAGTTAACCTCAAGAACAAAAGTAAATAGGAGTATTTTTTAACTACCTTTCCAAGCCCTCAGTGAAACTGGCAGCCACCAGCTAAATAAACCATTAGGTTTATTAGTTTGACAACAGAAGCTTCTACTTGGGCACAGTTTTCTAAATTACTGCTCATTTATCCAACAATCACTTTTTCAGAGGCTGCTCTGTGTCTAGTGGACATTAGATAACTCTACAAATAGAAGCCAGAGACTGACTGGGAAAAATGAATAAAACACTATTTAATAAACTCATAATCTTAGTAGCACATGTAAAAGCAAAGAGTGGATTCCTTAAAGCAATACCTTTGTTCTCTTTCTGTGGTCTATTTTAAGTGGGCCCTCTGGCCCAGAATTATCAACCTTAGATTAGGAGCTTTGAGGAAGTGGTGGTTTGGTGGTTGTTTTTTAAAGGATTTTTAAAAAAGAAATGTAATCCCTAAGCAACACCCATGACCAGCTGCTAAGTTGGAGTTCAGTGGGCAAGTCAATTCAAAAGAAGGCAACATACTATATAAACAAGTTTTGAGAGGTAGAAAATGACGAATGGATAAATTGTGTGTATTTTTCGTTTTGGGTTCTATGCAGTTATTTTGCTCATCTTCCTCAAGAAAGGGCTGCCTAGTCAGAAATCTGTGTCTCACTTGGCTCTCTATGTGAGAGTTTGAGGGAGAGCTAGAAAGGAAGGAGCGAGAATTAATGCCTCACCGGGTTAGAGGGCGAGCCCTGGGGTGGAGCCAGTTCTACTGGCTTGTAGTCCAGAGTTTGTGACAAATGTATCACAATCCTCTACCTGTAGATTGGGACACCTCACTGATACTGATTTGTTGGCTTGTAACCCCCAGAACAGGGATATTGTCCAGCTGTTGTCTCTTTTTCCTCCAGCACTTAATGGGTGAATCAGTGACTAAGTTGCTTCCTCCAGAATTTCAGGGACAGGAGTAGGTAATGAGGACACATCACCATAACACCAGTGCGTGATGAATGAAAGAACATATGAATTTAAACTAGTTGGCTTCATTGATATCACGGTGAACAAAAAGAAACTTGGTTGAGAAGAGACTATTCGTATGACTCCCAACTCCACTCATTCCCCCTTAGGCTACTTAATAGTTCCCTTTTCACCCAGCTGAAGGTCAGGTTGCTTTGCCAAGGGAGGCCATGGGGAGCGGCAGGTGTGAGAGCAGGTGCTTTCTTTCCTCCCGCAGAGTCACTCAGACTAGGTGGGGATGCTTCTTGCTAGTCCTCTCTGGTACATGAAAATGCTTTTGTGGAATTTTTTCTGCTGAAAGTGTATTTGTTTTTTAAAGCAGTTGCCCAACCTTCAACCTCTAGTATAAATTTTAACTTCCTTTAAAGTCAGCTTGTCAGAGTGAAGTATGGCTGTTTTCTGCCATTGCAACAGCCTGTGCCTTAGATATACCCTATTTTATATAGCAATTATAGACTTCAAAAATTTGTAATTGTATGTGTGTGTGTGTGCTGGTCATATATCATATTTTAAATGTACTAGGAGAATATCATAGCCAAGCAGCCCTATAAAAAACCTCTTATAATAATTGTATGGCTAGAGTTCATTTTCCTGTGTCAGATATTCTTAAATTGGGCATAAACCTGTAGCTGCATTTCCAGAGCGATAACACTGTGTCAGGCTATTGGGTTGATCTCAGAGGGTCACAAGGCTGGGTATGGACTAATAGCCTCACTGGCTAGATGATTTGGGAGGGAAGAGGTATCAGCAGACTTCTAGGCTTGGGAGAATTTATGTTTTAATGTTTAATTGTTACCAAAACTAAAGAGGCTATTAGGAGGGAAATAATTCAGGAGATCGTTAGCTGTAATTCTCATATGGTTTTGAGGTTTGTTTTTAACCTTTGTACTGGGTTCCTGTACCACCTCCTCCCCCCCAAAAAAAGTCATCCCTGAAAAAAATTGTCTTCCTGTCCTAACAGTGGGTATAACAACCTCAGGTCCTTTCCAGCCACCCCACCCACTGCCCCGCCTTTCTGCCCTGCATCTCAGAGCCATCTGTTCTTTGCAGTCTGCTTTTTGGGAAAGTCTTCTCATCCATCTGCTTTCCTTGGGCCTTAGTGCCTGCTTAAAAACTTATAAAGCCTGCACTGGAACCTCTTTCCAGTTGTTATTTTTAAATTTAATTTTATTTGTACATGTTTGGAGTTCAGGTAGTTTACAAGCGTCTTGGGGAATAATTACATGCACATATTACAGCATATTTCTCTCTTTTTTCCCCCCTTCCCCTTCCCTCCTCTCCCTCCTCCTCCATTTCCCCTATCCCATTTTTCATTCCTGTTGATATTATTTGTCTGAGCTCATGTTATACCTATAATGTTTAGATTAATTGGGGTTATTAGGTTCCTGTACATGGCTTATTTTTATTCTTCTTATTTCCCTTCCCCTCCTCCTCACCCCTCGCCCTTGTTCCCTTGGACCACTTCCTTATCACAAGACATCCATCCCCTTGTCCCCTTCTATCCATCCTTTGTTATTTTCTTTATTTTTACTTTGCCTCACTCAAATGAGAGATACCATACAGTATTTAAGCTTGTGTGTCTGGTTTATTTCACTCAACATTATATTTTCCAGGTGCATCCATTTTTCTACAAATGCCTCAAAGGTGTTATTCTGTATAGCTGAGTAGTATTGCATTATATATAGATACCACATTTTCTTTATCCATTTGTCTGTTGATGGGTATACAGGCTGCTTCCAGGATTTAGCTATTATGAACTGTGTTGCTTTAAACATTGGTATGCATGTATCACTGTAGAATGATGACTCAAGCTCTTTGGGGAAAATATCTAGCAGGGGCATGGTTGGGTCATATGGGATTTCTAATTTCAGTTCTTTGAGAAATCTCCTTGCTGCTTTCCATAGGGTTATACTAGTTTGCATTCCCACCGACTATGAAGGAGGGTTCATTTTTTCACCACAGCCACGCCAGCATTTGTTTTTGCTTGATTTCTTAATGATCACCATTCTTTGTGGAGTAAGATGGAATCTTAGTGTTGTTTTAATTTGCATTTCTCTAATGGTCAGAGATGTTGAACATTTTTTCATCTATTTGTTGACCATTTGTATCTCTTCCTGTGTGAAGTGTCTCTTCATTTCTCTTATTTCTTGACTGGGTCTTTAATTTTAGGTCGTTTAACTTTTTCAAGTTCTTTGTATATTCTAGACATTAGTTTTCTTTCTGAGAATTTTTTCCCATTCTGTTGGTTGTCTCTTCACTCTACTGATTGATTCTTTTGATGTACAGAGCTTTTTAGTGTGGTATAATACCATCTGCTAATTCTTGCTGCTATTTCTTGTGCAAATGAGGTTCTGTTTAGAAAATCCTTTCCTACAGCTATGTCTTCTATTTTATCTTTCAGTAGGTTTAATGTTTCTGTTTTAATGTTTAGATCTTTGATACATTTTGATTTTAATTTAGTATATGGTGAGAGATAAGGGTCCATTTTCAATCTTCTGCAAACAGATAACCACTTTTCCAACACCACTTGTTGAGTAGGCTTTCTTCTAACGTGCTTTTGGCCCTTTTGTCAAAGATCGAATAGTTGAGTATGTCTGGGTAGGTTTCTGTATCCTCAGTTCTGTTCCATTGATCTGCGTATCTGTTTTTGTTCCAGGACCATGCTGTTTTTATCACTTTTGCTTTGTAGTATAGCTTGAAGTCAGGTATTGCTATGTCTCCTGGTTTGCTCTTGTTGCTACTCTGGCTGTCTTCTGGCTCCATAAGAATTTTAAGATTGTTTTTTCTAGATCTGTAAAGTATGCTGTTGGTATTTTAATTGGGACTGAATTGAGTATGTGTAACAATTTTGGAAGTATGGTCATTTTGACAATATTCGTTCTGCCTATCCAGGAGTCTTCAATCTCCTTCTTCAGAGTACTGTAGTTTTCTTTGTAGAGGTCTTTCACTTCCTTGGTTAGGGTAATTCCTAGGTATTTCATTTTTCTTGAAGCTACTGTGAATGATATTATTTTCATAATATCCTTCTCACCCCATTCCTTGTTGGTGAACAGAAATGCTAATATTTTTGTATATTGATCTTGTATCCTGCTACATTGCTTAAGTTGTTTATTAATTCTAAAAAGTGTTTTTGGTGGTGTTCTTTGGGTCTCCTGTGTAGGGTATCACGACATCTGCAAATAATGATAATTTGAGTTCTTCCTTTCCTATATGTATCCCTTTTCTTTCTTTCTCTTGGCTAATTGCTCTGGCTAATGTTTCAAGTACTATGTTCAATAGAAGAGGTGATAGTGGACATCCTTGTCTTGTTCCTGATTTTAGGGGGAATGCTTTTTGTTTTTTCCCATTTAATATGCTGCTGTCTATTGGTTTGTCATAAATAGGATTGGTTTATCCTATTCAGGTATGGTCCTTCTATACGTGTTTTCTTCAGGGATTTTATCATGAAGGAGTGTTGGATTTTGTCAAAAGCCTTTTCTGCGTTTATTGATATGATCATATAGTTTTTTACCCTGTTCTTGTTTATGTGATGTATTGTATGTATTGTTTTAGGTATGTTGAACCATCCTTGCTTCTCTGGGATGAAACCTACTTGATCACAATGTATCCTCTTTTTTATAATGTGCTGCATTCTATTTGCTAATATCTTGTTGAGGATTTTTACATCTCTGTTTATTAAGGAGATTGGCCTATAATTCTCTTTTTCAGTTGAGTCTTTATCTGGTTTGGGGATCAGGGTGATACCAGCTTCCATAAATGTGTTTGGGACCATTCCGTTCCTTTCAATTTCTTTGAAGAGCTTGAGGAGTATTGATGATACCACGTTCTTAAATGTTTTGTAGAATTCAGCAGAGAATCCATCAGGTCCTGCGTTTGTTTTAGTTGGTAGATGCTTTAATACTCTGTCAATTTTATTGCCTATTATTGGGTTGTTAAGAATGTTTATGTCTTCTTGGTTAGTTTTGGTAGTTTTATGTGTCTAGGAATCTGTCCAGGTCTTCAAAATTTGCTTATTTATTGGAATATAATTTTTCAAAGTAGTTACTGTCTTCTGGATTTTGACAGTGACTGATGTGATTTCACCTTTTTTATTTCTAATTGCCTTGATGTGAGTCTTTTCTCTTTTTCTCTTGGCGAGTCTGGTTAAGGGCTTGTCTATTTTATTTATTCTTTTGAAGAACTAACTCTTTGATTCATTGATTTTTTTTTTTTACAGTTTTTTTAATCCCAATTTCATTGATTTCCCTTCTCATCTTTATAGTTTCCCTCCTTAATTTCAGTTTGGAAGTGGTTTGTCCATGTTTCTCAAATATCTTAAATTTCTCATAAGGTTATTTGTTTGAGCTTGCTCTGTTTTCATAGTGACAGCATTGATTGTGATGAATTTTCTTCTTAGAATTGCCTTCATAGTGTCCCAGAGGTTTCTTTGAGTTGTACAGTCATTGTCATTAACTACCAGAAAATTTTAAATTTCTTCTTTGATTTCTTCTGTGACCCATTGGTTGTTTAGGAATATGTCGTTAATTTTCCAGGAGCTTTGTCTTTTCCAAAATTTCTTCTGTCATTGGTTTCTATTTTCATTGCACAGTGGTCTGATATTATGCATAGAGTAATTTTAATTCTTTATACTTACTTAAGCTGGTTTTGTGGACTAGTGTGTGATCTATTTTGGAAAAGGTGTTATATGCTCCTGAAAAGAATGTATACTCTGTTGTAGAGAAGGTGGAATACTCTGTATATATCTATTAAGACCATATGTTCAAGGGTGTGGTTTAGCTCTGATATTTCCTTATTGGTTTTTTGTTTAGTTGATCTCTTTGCAAAAACAGGACATTAAAATCCTGTACTGTGATTGTGTTAGTATTTATTTGATCTTTTTAATTTCAGTAGTTTTTGTTTTACAAAGATAGGTGCTCCAGTATTCAGTGCATATATGTTTATCAATGTTATCTCTTCTTGTTGGATTAGTCCGTTAACTAGTATGTAGTATGTAGAACTTCTTTGTCTCTTCTAATCAGTTTTAGCCTGAAGTTTACCATGTCTGATATTAGAATTGCTACCCTTCCTTCTTTTCCGGGACCTGGTGCATGAAATGTCGTTTTCCATCCCTTCATTTTTAATCTATGAATATCTTTTTGGGTTAGATGAGTTTCTTGAATGCAGCAGACTGTTGGATTCTGTTTTTTCATCCAGTCTGCCAGTCTGTGTCTTTTGATTGGAGAGTTGAGGCTGTTAACATTGAGAGATATTACTGAGATGTGTTGGTTATTTACTATCAATGCCTTCTTTATCTGTTGGTGAATCCTTTGCTTTTCTTTTTCTAGCATTTTTTGTTGTTTATCCACTGATTTCACAGATTTCTTCTGTGTTTTTAGCTGTGTCCATTTCGTGATTTCTTTCTTTCTTTCTTTTTTTTTTTTTTTGTGGGTACTGGGGGTCAAACTCAGGACCTCACATGCCAGTAGGCGCCCCATGCTGCTGAGCAATATCACCAGCCCTTTTTTCATATGTGGGTACTGGGAATCGAACTCAGGACTTTGCGCTTGCCAGGCAAGTGCTTGTGCTGCTGAGCTATCTCACCGGCCCATTTTGTGATTTCTGTCGAGAATATTCTTAAATATTTTCTCAAGAGCTGGTTTACTACTCATATATCTTTTGAGCTGGTCTTTTTCATGGAAATATCTTATTTCTCCATCTATTTTGAAAGATAGCTTTGCTGGATAAGTTAATCTGCGTTGGAAATTATTTGCTCTTAGGGCTTACAGTACTTCACTCCAAGCTCTCTTGGCCTTTAGGGTTTGTGTTAAGAAGTCTGCTGTGATTCTAATTGGTTTATCTTTATATGTGATTTTTTTGTTTTTCTCTGGCAGCTTTTATTTTTTATTTTATTTATTTATTTATTTATTTTTTGTGGGTACCAGGGGTCGAACTCAAGACCTCGTGCGCCAGCAGGTGCCCATGCCACTGAGCGATATCACCGGCCCTTTTTTCGTATGTGGGTACAGGGAGTCAAACTCAGGACCTTGTGCTTGCCAGGCAGGCGCTTATGCCGCTGAGCTATCTCACCAGCCCCTCTGGCTGCTTTTAAAATTCTGGTTTTTTTGTTTTGTTTTGTTTTGGTGGATATCTAGTAATTTAATAAGGATATGCCTTGGTGAGCTTCTTTTATTATCATAATTGTTTGGTGTTCTATATGGGTCATCTACTTGTATTTTAACCTCTTTTCCTATATTTGGGGAATTTTCTTCTAGGATTTCTGTAAACATGTTAGTAAATCCATCTGTCCTATCTTCTAGTTTTTCTCAAACTCCAATTAGCCTTAGATTGGTCTTATTGTCATCTAGTAGTTGCTGGATAATCCTCTCTTTTTCTCTTATTTTCTTTGTGGCTTCTTTGAGTTCTTCACTGTAATTCGCTATTTTGTCCTCAATATCAGACACTCTGTCTTCATATTGGTAGTTTCTGCAGTTTATGAATTCTGTAGTTTTTTATTTCAGGTATTTCTGTCAAGGATTCCACATCTTTGTTGAATCTGTCATTCAAATGTTGAATGGTCTTGGTTAGCTCGTCCAGTTTTTTACCTATTTCCCTGAAATTCACCATGGGCATATTGAGTAAAATTGCTGTGAACTTTTGGTTCATTTCCTCTTTGAACTCATCTATTTTCTTCATCCCTTCTATGAACTTTTCATAGAGTCCTGCTACCTGGTATTTGTTTTCTTCTCCTTTTGTGACCCCTTGCTCTGCCTTGGGAGAGTTAGATGAACTCAGGGATCTTCTGTTGCCTTGCTTCCCCATCCTTGTAATGTGTATCTGTGTTTTATATATATATATATATATATATATACCCCTCTTTTTCCCTCTTTTTTCCCTTCCTTTTTTTGCTGGGGGGAGTACTGCAGGTTGAGAACTAGAGAAGTGAGGGGAGTTTGTGGTTTATATGGAGATGTTTAGTAGGATATTGCCCCTTCATGCATAATTTTCAGCTTTGTATGTACAGTGCAAGTATTTACTTCTTCTGTTAATTACTGTGATTTGGACTCTGTCCCTATTTTTTGCTGAAAGAATTACTTCTGGTTATAACAGCATCAACAGATTCAATCATATAACACTTCTATATGACAGTCCTTGCAGTTGCACTTCCCTCCTTTCTCTACCCTTTTTTTTTTTTTTTTTGTGGGTACCGGGGGTCGACCTCAGGACCTCACACACCAGCAGGTGCCCGTGCCGCTGAGCGATATCACTGGCCCTTTTTTCATATGTGGGTTCTGGGAGTTGAACTCGGGCCCTCGTGCTTGCCAGGCAGGCACTTAAGCCGCTGAGCCATCTCACCGGCCTCCTTTGTCTATCCTTTATGCAGACTATGACCATTTATTATTTGTGATTGTTCTGCAATGAGGTAGGTGAAATGGAGGGAGGAGCATGGAAGGTGGGTGGATGAGGAGTGTTAGACATTAAGGGGGAGGTTTGTAGGGGGGATAGTGACAGATGAGAAGTTTGATGTGGGGTCTGATTGTATTAGAGTGCTTTTAGTTGAGTTGAAGGACTTGTATTGAGAATTTTCAAAGGATATTTGTGGGGGCAAGGGTGAGATATGGGAAGAAGGAGGTTTACTTTGTGATTGAGGGAAGCTGTGTGGTGGTCAGAACTTGCTGATAGAGAGGACAATAGGCTAGGGAAGATAGGAAAGAGCCAAAGGCTTAGGATAGGGAGCATCGAGGGTTAATACTAGAGAAGAAAGGAGTGACTGTGGGGAGCTAAGTATGGGAAATTAAAGACATTTGGAGAAGGAGTTTATATATTTGGAAAAAGAATAAAGAAATATAATAGAATTGCTGCGGGAGGTTGAGGTGGAGAAACTAGATAGGGAGCTGAGAAGAAGAAGAGAACCTAGAGCCAATGGAAGAAAAAAATACACAAAAGCAAAAAACTTAATAAACAGATAAGACCATAAAAGATCATAACCCCACATTACTAAATAAATCAGGAAACAAAAACTCAAACTTAGAAGATATCCAATGGGAACACAGATTAAATATTCCAGTGAGACGGTGTATGCGATTCACATGTAGCTTCTTTGCCAGAGAGCCTGGGTGCTCACACCCCAATAACTCCTGAATCTTCCACTGCAATACTGAAGCTAACTCACACTCAGGACTTCTTTCAGCCAGGTTGCAGGCGTTCTTGCAGAGTCTGATCCAGTGTGAGTTCTTGGGTTAGGAACTCTTGCTGTCCCTCTCCCTGGGTGTGATGGTGGAATTGTCGGATGATTCACTGGCCCGAAATTGTCCACCGAATCACTAGTATGCCTATGCAGTCAAATCAGCTACAGCAATAACAAGCTAGTCAGTTGCAGTGGTATCTATGTTCTCTTCCGAGAACATACCAGGAGACCCAGTTTTGGATCTCCCTTTAGCCGAGAGAAGAAATCCACAGTTGTATTATAAGTATCGTAATAGCCCAAGTGTTGGCCCACATCTATTATGTGCTAAGTGTGAGTCTCCTCTAACAGTAAAAAAAAAAAACCATTCAACAGTAATTTTATAGAATCAATTATCTAAAGCCCAGAGGGTTGGAGACTGAGTAATGCCAGAGGGAGAAGAAGAAAAGAAAAAGGATTTTTTCAGGTCTTAAGCTATGTGGTATGGGAAGGAGGAAATAGAAGGCGGCAAAGGATCCTAATGGTGGTAGAGGTATGTTATATATTTAGGTGGGGATAACAGGGAAAACTGGGTGTAAAATCTGTGGTGAGGAAGGGGGATGGAAGAGAGTATATGACTAATATAAATATTAGAGAAAAAGTTAAAGGGAGACCAATTGAAAGGGGGGAAAGAGAGAAAGAAAAATAAAAAAGGATAAGAAACAGGAAAAAGAATTCAGGACAAAAGATATGGAAAAAGTAGAAGGAATGAAAAGGGACAAAGGAGCCATGTGGTGGCGCATGCCTGTAATCCCAGCACTCAGGAGGCTGAGGCAGGAGGATTGCTATGAGTTCGAGGCCAGCCTGGGCTACAAAGTGAGTTCAAGCCCAGCCTGAACTACATAGTGAAACGCTGTCTCAAAAAGACAAAAAAAAAAAAGATGAAGGAGAATTCTCTAACCCTCTATAAACTAGATAGAAGAAGAAGGCAAGAGGAACAGAAGCACACACGCACGCACACACACACTATTTCTCTCATAAAAGAAAAATGGGAAAAATAATAGAATAAAAGTGGGGAGGTAGGGCCGGTGAGATGGCTCAGCGGCGTAAGCGCCTGCCCGGCAAGCGCGAGGTCCTGAGGTCGACCCCCCCGGTACCCACAAAAAAAAATGGGGAGGTAATGAACAGAAGGAAGAAAACAGAAGAAAAAAAGAAAGAATGTTTTCTATTGTTTTGGACACGTGGCTCTTTTCCACAGCCTCTAGGATTAAGGAGCAGAGCTCAAGCCAAGACGTGTCTCTCTTTACACTAGAAGTAAGGTGGCAGTCCGCCCCCAGAATGGTGCTGGATGCAGACGTCCACATACCGTGAGGACAGGGCATCAGTGTGACCTTCCAATGCTGTGTAACTCAGGCGGAACCTGGCCTGCATCCGCAGGACCTGGGTCCATGTTGATCAGCCCCAGCCCCTCAGCAGGACTCCCTCTGACCTGCTCTCCAACTGCCAGCCATCTCCCGTGGCCATCCTTCCCTCGTCCACTCTGGGGACTTGACAGTGTGGACCATGGCTTGGAGCCAGGGGGCTGCTCTGGGACCCAGGTTCGAATGCTGAGTCCTTCCCTATATTTGTGTCCCCGCCAGTTCTTGTTCTGCAATTGTGGCGGCAGGTGCTGGACCAAGGTCACTCACCAACTAAACTGTTTACTGTGGAAGGGCACTCTGGAAGCAGTATCCCGTGTTGTTTTCCTTGCAGGTTCAAACTGCTACTGAATCTTCCAGATCCTTCCTTCTCAGTGGATCTTTCCTCAGCTTCTATGTGACTCCTCTAGTCAACCATGTTGAATCCCCTATTCCAGACTTTTATCTTGTCCAAGATCAGGTCTGTTGTTTGGCTGGCACTTCTGCTGTCCCATACAGAGGGGAAACAACATAAAGCCAGTTCTAAATTGGCGGTGGCTGAGCCAAGGTGTGGAATCCACAGTTGTGGAGTTGGTTGGGGACCAGCCCACTGGTCCAAGTGTTCCGTCAGGGTGGCACCCAGTTGTTATTTTTTAAAGGATCAGTGAGATTTTGAGGCAGTAAGAGGTGCTTCATGTGACTCCTTTTTCCAGGTGCTTTCTTCCCTTCTATGTGGCTGAGGGTGGAGAGAAGTCTGTTTTTCTATGCTTGGAGGAGGGAATCTGCTTATCAAAGCAAAGATTGGTCCAGCTCTAGCTGCTTTGAATCTAAGTGTCCTGGCTTTTTGGCTGCAGGCATGTAGGCTCAGGGGAGTTCCTTGCATTCATTCTTTTTTTGTCTTTTCCCTGTATCCCTGACAGAGTACAGTCGCTTTGAATCGAAGATACATGACTTGCGAGAACAGATGATGAACAGCAGCATGAGTTCTGGGTCTGGGTCCCTCCGAACAAGTGAGAAGAGATCCTTATATGTCAGGTAAGTTGCCCTTCTGAGCACTGGGCCTGGTGCTGGATGTAGGCCAGCCCAGCCCTTCTTGTTTAACTTGTGGCCTAAGGAGTGCATATTCCCAGTACTAAAATAACACTTTGCACTGTGTGCTCAGGCTGTATATTTTATGGTCAGTATCTCTTCCGTTTTGTGAGCTGGCTTCTTCCTTTTGCTCATGAATGACTCAGTATGAGAAAATTTCAGTTTGCTGTAATTGTAAAGATTGTTGGGTGATTGTTGCTAGTCAGCCTTCAAATAACACTTGAATGTTCAAAGTACAGTACTTTGCTTGCAGTCTGTGCTTTGAGGGGAAAACTGCCCCCCATTCCCTTGCACATATGTATATTAGACACCAGGATTTGTATCTGAGCATATCATCACAGCGTTCTGGTACAGTACATTTTTGAGAGATCAAAGAACTGACAGGTTGGTGCATTCTGGGTGTTTCATTGTGTTTCCATCCCCCCTTCACTGCTGGCTGTGCTGGTCTGCTGTGCCTGTGAATCATGGGATGGGTTGGTGTGTGTTCACTAGGAAGGGAGGGGTGAAAGAAACAGATATGTAACATTGAGCTATTGCTGCTGAAAGCAATTTGATGATGTGGTCAAAGGTGGAGTTTCTGATCCTTGTGGTGCAGTATGGTACTGTCAGACCAGATGCAAACCTCTTGGGGTGCTGAACTGAAGGAACTCCATGAACTCCTCTTAGAATTAGGAATAGTTTCCTTCTTCCTGCCCTGATTTCTTGGCAAAACTCCAGCAGTCTGGTTGCAAGTCCACTGTATCTCGTTAAGGTCAAAAGCCTTAGAGAAAGTGGTGGTAGGATTACTCTCCAGAGCCAGAAGTAGCTAGGTGTTTTTAATGCTTAGGTGTGGAGTTGTTTCAAACTCTATGGTTGGACTTTCTCTCTTGGCCTCTGATACCTGCTGGGGGCGGGGAGACTATATTTGCTAGTTGCTTGGCAACATGACAATTGCTCTGTCCTTGGGGTGTGAGATGATGGAAGCTAACTGATATCAATGCTAATTGCAGCTCTCAGGGAGCTTGCTTTTCTTTTTCCCCAGTTGGTAGGTAGTCCCTGACCCTACTGCAGGGAGCGGAGCTGAGGGAGCTGTCTCTGAGCCTGAAGCCCTCTAGAAACCCTGGACCTCTTTTATAAAGTGAACCCTCAACTCTACTCCTTGTACATGGGGAGCATTTGCCATGCTCACCTCCTGCTGTGAGGGGAGCAGAAGGCTGGAGTCTCCCTCCCAGGAAAGAAGAGCCTGTTTGCTGTCAATAAAGCCCTTGCTGCTGGGCTTGGTGCACACCTGCAATGCCACCACTGGGGAGGCTGAGGCAGGAGGATTGCCATGAGGTCAGGCCAGCCTGGACTACATAGTGAGACCTTGTCTCAAAAAACCAAAACACACACACACACACACACACACACACACACACACACACATAAAAGCCCTTACTCCTGGTCTGCAGCCTAGACACTGGGCCACTGATGGGGAAACAGAAATGTGCTGTCACCCCCCAAACGGGTAATACTTATGTGACTTGGTTGGGATTGTTCCGTTCTTGTGCTTCTAGCCCCCACAGATGTGGCACTCCAGTGTGCGTGGGAAGCTGCTCTTTAGGCAAGACAGTTTCTTTCGAAAGCTTTATTTTTAGATCCCTCCTCCCCGCCTATCCTGTGTTAGAGCTTTCCCTGCCTGGGCAGGGCGAGTGTGGTATTGGCTCTCCGTCTAGAACACCCTCTGTGGCCCAGGCAGGGAATACGGTCAGCCTAACTTTGAGGAAGAGAGGAGAGACTATGCGTCTGTTTCTAGTGAATCCTTTTATGTAATCCGTCGGTAGTTAACCTTGCCTAGGTGACATCTGTATCCTCTGAGGAAAGTAGATATGGTTTAGAATAGAAACTGTTTGTGATCACTAGACTCAATCAGGGGAAATGTTTTATGTCTAGTAGTGAGCTGAGGTCCTTTGCTAGGCTAACTCCTATACAGAACCTGAGTTGCTCTCTTCCCTTCCGTTCCTTTTTTGAGCCTTTCACTCTATACCTGGTTCTTTTTCTTTTGCATGTGAACATACGTAAGTTTCTTCCATTCTTAAAAAGAAGAAAAAAAAACCCCGTGATACTAAGAGCCCCTTAGACTATTATTTTCTCCCTCTTCCTTTGCTCACTGCATTTGCCACATTCTGTACCAGGAAACACTAGTTCCTCAAGATGTTAATAAGTGTTGTGTGAAAAATCATTTCTTTGGTCATTGGGCAAATGCAGGCTTAAACAGGAAAACAGGGTTCTTTACTGTGATTAATGTCCAAAAGGGACTGTCTGGGCAGTGTTTCCCCAAAAGATTTGAGCCTAGGAGTCGTACTTGGAGAAACCTGTCTTATATCCAGATCAGGAGATGTTAGAGCCATCTCTGTGTGCTTCTTCTGCTTCTTCCAAAAACTTCTTCAGTAGCCCCATGGGAAATAAGCACCACCTTTTCAGCATGGTGGTGTGGTTCCCAGCAGCCCTGGAAGGCTCCAGAGAAGCAGAGGCCCAACTCTTGGTCAGGGATCAGCGGTGACCTCTTGGTCATCAAATTCAGTGACTGGTTCACTGGTTCTCTGACATTGGTCTGACACCTTCACTACATCTTTTTCCACAAGTTACCTGCTTTCTTCTTTAAAGGCTTCCTGTCTGTCTTGCTGACCATTCCTGAATAGCTTTCATTAGCTCTGCCCCTCAAATGGCAATGTCATTTATTTTTACAGCTTCAGAGCCTGCCATTGTAAATGACAGCCCTGATCTCTGTACTGAACTCTAGACCGACATATCGGAGTCTTGCTGGACATGTGCATATATAAAGCTCCCCTCCCAGTGTTCAAATAAGCAGCATGTTCAAAATGGGCTTCCCTCCCCACCTCCTCCCCCTCACTTTACTTAAGTTAATTGCCTCACCCTATCATGTGGAAAAGGGATTAGATTTGTTCTGTCACCCAAGGCACATTTCAGCACAGTGTAAGGGAGAAAGGGCTCATGATGAAAACTGTCTGAAATGGAATGGACTGCTTCTGGAATGAGTAAATTTGATCTTTTGTCACTGTCAGAGTTGAGAAGAGGCTCAGTGACTGTTTGCCCAGGTGTTACAGAGGGGTTGAAGCTAAAGCAATAACCTGCTGGATCTGATCTGCTCAAGCTTTTGGTAGTTCCCCAGTGTCTTCAGGTTAAAGGGGAATAAACATTTAGGGACAAACACCCACTATATGGCATGACCTTTGTTATTTTCTTTAGATGGCTTTTAAAATCCTTTTAATAATGCTCCAGAGTAGACACTATGATTCTTGTTTTGCAGATGAGAAAACTGAAACTCCAATTAGACAGCTGAGAAGTTCCCATATTGGAATATTTACTGGGTTGCTCTGACTGTAAAGTATGATTCTTCCAGCTCCTCCCAGCTAGCTGATAGAAATTGGGTGGAGTGTAGTAAAAATGTACATCCCAAGCTCCTCTTCTAGTGGTTTGGTTTCACCAGGTTCAGGGAAATGTATGCCTTTAACAAGTAACCAGGATGCTCAAGATTGACTGCTTGTGTGCCACAGTAGACATTGATTTCTGCATCATGAGAGCAACTAAACATGTTACTTCTCTAACTTCTGGGTTGTGGGGAATTTGGGCACGAGGCAGGGGTAGGTTCACGGCAGCAGCAGAAAAGATTGAGCAGCCCATGGTTAAAATGAAGGCAACCTTTTCAGTTTGGGTTTCATCTCCAATTCTTTTAGCTGTTCTTTCCCCCTCTGACATGTTTCTCCTCCCTTCCCCTCTCCTGAGTATCTGTCACCCTCTGGAATGCATAGGTTTGCAAAGCTATTTTGAAGTAAATAATGCCTTCTTACAGCTGCACTGAGGCTAGAGCAGGTGAAACCCTAGGGAGCTACAGCTGTACTAACCGTGGGGTAATGGGATTTGTGGAGCAAAAGCAGGAGGAAGAAGGAAAGATAAGTGTTGGGGAAATGGAACTTGGCTTAAAGCTTTAAAAGCTTTAAAAGTCACGAGGGACTTAATGAGAAAAGCTGCTGAATGTGGTGGCACACACGTGTAATCCCAGCACTTGGGACGCTGAGGCAGGAGAATTGCCATGAGTTCGAGGCCAGCCTGGGCTACACAGTGAGTTCAAGGCCAGCCTGCATTGCATATAGAGACACTGTCTTAAAAAACCAAAAAAGGAAGGAAGGAAGGAAGGAAAGAAGGAAAGAAAGAAAGAAAGGAGAAAAGCCTTCCCCACCCTTTACCATACTGCAATCAGATCTTTTTTTCTAATTTTTATTTTTATTAGTACATGTTTGCAGTACATAATGATTACATTCATCATGGGGATTTGGTACATAGAATCGATCTTAAATGGATCAGCAAGATGAGTCAAGTCCCTCTGTCTGCCCAGCCCAGGGCTTTTGCTCTGCAGATGAATTTGCCCACTGGAAGAGACCACAGAAGCTACCTGTCTTGATTCTTGGGCTCAAGGTTGGGATGATTAGGTGTTTAACTCAGGTCCTTTGCATGGGAAGGCAGTACAAAGATGCTGGGTAGATTAGAGTGCCGTAGAAGACTTTGAATTTATTTATCTATTTTGTGAACGAACGAACGAATGAATGAATGAATGAAAGATCTTGTCTTCTAAAGGTTGCCAAGAGGCTCAGAGTACAGTTGTTGACATAGCCTTTGCAAATCTGTCAGGCTAGGCTGGCTGTATTCTTTGCAACCCCAGGACAGTAGGCAGGCAGTTGGGGAGTCCTACCTCCTGACTGGCCATCTGCTATGCCAGTCTTCTTCCCACTCTGGGAAGGAAATCATGTTGGGGCGTCTGGAGTCTTGATTCAGGAAAGTATGGGCTTGGTCATCAAAGAAGGCTGAAGATTCTCCTTCCTGTCAATAGCAGACATTAATTGTGCAACTACTCTGTGCTTTGCCCAGGGTGATGCTTGGTAGAGTCTGACTTTGTCTTCTTCATTAATTAGCTTCAGTAGTGGATTAAGATGCCAACAAGGCAATATTGGAAAGCTTCAATATCTGACAGAATTTGGGAATGGTGATAGTATGCATGTATGTATGTATTTATTTATTTATTTTATTTGCAGTACTAAGGAATCAAATCCGGGGCTTCATGCATGCTAAGCAAGCCTCTCCCACTGAGCTACAACACCAGCCATGATAATATGTACTTTAACAGCAACGACAATGTATGTAAGTGTTCAGGACTACCAGAGGGCAGGACAGTTTCCTAAATTAGTGACTTCTGGAACTGCCTTGTCCCAAATACCAGTCTTTGACCTGTATTCATAATGCTTCAGGTCACCCTATCATTTGCTGGTTCTGTTAGCCCCAAACAGTTAATCATTATGGACAGACTGGTCCTCGAATGTCTCTGCAACTTCATAGTTGCCCTCTAAGGCATGAAGCTTTGAGGTAGACTAAGGAGCAGGTGCCCTTGTCTGCTCTCTCTGCACCCTTCAAGGTACACTGGGGAGGCCTGACTTGCTGTACTCTCTCCTCTCAGGATGACCCACCTTGTGTCTAGCACTCAGGTTTGGGATTTTAGGCTACTCTTTAGAAGCTGTTGGAAATTCTAACTTTCCTACCAAGGTCAAGGGCTGATGGGTAACTGCTGCTTTATGGTTTTCTATGCGTGCATTATATAGCCAGGCAAGAAATGGCCTGCTCTGTCTTCAAATACTACACACCTTTTATCCAGTACTTTCTGGCCAGAGGAAGAAAGTGATATCCTCTGTCTCATCTTTTATTAGGGCACGCTGTGAGACTGGTAACAGGGAGGTCATTCTGTTCAGTAGTGTGGTCTCATCTGCCACTCACAAGCATTCAGCACCTCATGTGGAGCACTGGACTTGGTCTCAGTCCACTAAGGGCTTCTGTGTTGGTGATATATGAAAGTTCAAAAAACCATGTGAGGATTAAAATGAAGTAAGTAGAAAATATAGAGGAGGGTTCGTGCCAAACATATGGTATAAATTTGGAGGAAGGAACAGTGGATGGGCAGGTCACGAAGCAGGGAGAGACTTGAGCTGGGTCTCGGAGGAGTTGCTGAGGGAGGTGAGGGGACTGACAGAGTCGAATCTCAGAGTCTCTGGGCTATCCAGATGGCTTGGGATGCAGGTAAGGAGGTGGGCACGATACTAGGTGAGTTTAGTCAGAAGCAGCCCCTTTGCTTTTGAGGTCTTTAGTGTTAAAATATTCTTGTTTGCTTTGCATGGAGAAGAAACCTGCCTGACCAGTTTCTTTGGTAATTGCCATTTTTGTTGCATTCCAGTTTGCTAATACACCATGGTGGCTGTGCCAGGTGCTTATGATTGCCCAGGTCTTTCAGACCCAAACCCCACCATTTAAGATCTGAACTACAAAGATTTTGCTTGGTAATCTATTTATTTAGAGCCAATTACATTCTTGCTTTCCCAGCCAGCAGAGAGGACCCAGCTGAAAGGAAGACTGGGAAAGTCCCCCAGAGCACCACATGCATTATCCCAGTGAGTGGGCGTGTGCATCTCACAGGGGATACTTGAAAGGTCCTCTTAAGTAACATAGCTTTTAAGACCTTTGGGAACACCTTCTCCTTAGGAGGCAGGAAGTGGCCTTGAAAGCTGGAGTGCTGAAGACTGCTGGGGGGAGGTGCTCAGACTCCAATCCACATACCTGGCCAAGTTGCATCCACTCTTCTGCGTGGTGGTGTGGTTCTGGAAGGCTTCTTTGTTGCCTGCTGTCACTTTTGTTTTCCCTGGGCCCCACTCTTTATCCTGCTCTTAAAATAATACATTTCTCTGGTCTGGCCTAGATGTTTAAAAAGTTTCAGTAATACCCAGACACCAACAAAATCTGGTTCTCCCTTGCTTCTTAGAGGTGCATGGCCATAACTGAGGAGGAATGTGTTCAGGGCTGAGGGGTCATCTGTCCTGTACATGGAGCACTGTAGCTATAGTCCGACAGTAGTAATACTTCCATAAGCAACGTCCTCTCACAGCCTTACCTGTCATTAACTCAGAGGCTTCCATTAAATTCTTTTTATCTAGACCCAGAAAGAATGAGGAGTTTTTGAGGTTTCTAGGCTCCCTACACACCCTCTTGTCAGATAAGCTTGCGTGTAGCACAGACACATACACAGGGTGACAGATTGGTTAATTACGGCCTTTCTTTAGGTATGTGAACACAAATAAGTTTGCTTTGTTCCTGTTTACTTTCCTTTTGAGTCAGAGGTTAATATGGTTGGTTGCTGTGTGATCTGGGCCTTGCATGTGTAGGCTTTCACTTATGGGACAGTGGGTCAGTCTGGCTTAAAGGGGGCAGTATTTACCTTGACTTTCTTAGAGCCTGCCCAGAAGACAGAGAGGAGAGGAGGAAATATCAGTGACCTGGAGAAATAGGCTTCTCCTCCCTTTCATTAAGGCTTAATGGGAAGTGTCCTGTCACTTCATTAGGATGCCAGGCTATTCCTGACAGGGACCATCACTGATAAATGGCCACAGTTTAGCATGCTTCTTAAAGATCTTAAGAAGATAGTTGACAGATTTTAAAAATTTAATAAGGTCTAATTTACATACCTTTTCTGATTACATGCAATACATGGCATGTAAGAGAGTTTGACTTTTAACACTCTGGACTCTTCCCTTTTACCGGGTTCATTCCCACACGAAAGTTTAGCCCAGCAATAATAAAATTTGAGGCAATGAAGAAGATCACACAAGGCCTACTAAGTGAATGTCACACTCCTTAGCCGGATGGGCCAGGCTATCTGCAATTAGGCCCTACCCTACCAGAGGTGGATGTGCTGATGATCTCAGAGTGTGCCCTGTGCTTTTTACCTCCAGGCCTTTGCTTACTCTGTTCCCTCTAGAAGGATCTCTCCCTACCTCTGTTCCCTCTAGAAGGATCTCTCCCTACCTCTGTTCCCTCTAGAAGGATCTCTCCCTACCTCTGTTCCCCCTAGAAGGACCTCTCCCTACCTCTACCCTTGGAATCCCAACCCCTCATTGAGGCCCAGTTCAAAATGCAGATCTTCTTGAAACCTCCCCGAACCAGATGTGATTTGCTCCCTGTGAGTGCTTTTAGGCCTATGTGTAACCTCCTTTCGTGCCTCTTGCTATGACACACTCAGCTTACTGTAACCTCTGGCAGCCACCAAGTTCCACAAGGTCAGGGGCTTATTGTGCTTTTATATTTCCCATATATCTAACACAGTACCCCACAGAAAGATGACTCAGTAAGTACTGAAAAAATGGAACAGTGGTATTTGCTAGCCGTAGCCAAGTGGAGAATTAGTGCTTTTTAAAAAAAATACACGTGACTATGACTAAGACCTTATGAAATTCCAAGATTTAAAAGCCCTAGTCTGAGAGTTGACCACCATGCAACTCTACATGAGGCCCTGTGCAATCTGGGCCTGGGTTTCATTATCTTTGAGGAAGTTTTCTAGCTCTTCGTACAGTAAGCAAAGAGACAGAATGGATTTAGAGAAAATCCACACCATGGGCTTGGAAAACAGATCAAAATCATGACAAAGGAAGGAATTGTGAAGGAATTGGAAATCTTTAGCCTGGTAGAGAAGACCTAGGAAAGGCCCAGACTCAGTATAATGCTACCGCTGGCAAGAAACTAGGAGAGGGGCCGGTGAGATGGCTCAGCGGCTTAAGCGCCTGCCTGGCAAGCGCGAGGGCCCGAGTTCGACTCCCGGAACCCACATACGAAAAAGGGGCCGGTGATATCGCTCAGCGGCACGGGTGCCTGTTGGCGCGCAAGGTCCTGAGGTCGACCCCCCGGTACCCACAAAAAAAAACAAGAAACTAGGAGAATATCTAAAGAATTTTCTTTATTAGATAGGAAGTTGGACAAAGTGACCTCTGAGGCTCCAATTTTCTGCAGAGTTCTTTGCCTATTTGCAGTTCTGATTGATAGAAAAGGAAATTCTTAATTCCACTTTTTCATTCACAACTGAGAATATTATAGTTCAGAATTTCAAATTCAGACATTATGCTTCTATGTCTTTAACAAAGTCATAGGTGAAAAAAAGCATCGTCCATCCTGTTGCTCAATATTCCTTGTTCATTCATCATTCATAAATTCATTAAACAAAATCCAGACGGGTGCAGGTACCATTTTTTATGGGGAAATTGGAGTTATATAGCTTCCTTTTTTTGGCCTTGTTTGTCAGGGATCTTAGAGCCAAGCATGGACTTCTTCTGAGGTAAAGGACTCAAGCCAGTGCCTGGTGTATTTGTTTCCCCACTTTCTTTTTAATGGACTTACACTTTTTGAAAATTGTAAAAGGAATACAAAACAAACCAAACAGTACAATTCCCAACATGCACTGGTATCAACTGGCATTCTTGTTGAAAAATTTGATCTCTTTATTTTGTTTTTACTTAGCTCATGCAATATGTGTTTTAATGTTGTAAGGTACCTGATATTAATCTTGGAAATAAACTGTTATATTAGTTTTATTTAAACCTCAGATGCTTAAAAATTACAGATAGTTGGATTCCTGGCACCCAGAAAACACGTTTACATTAACTTTATCATATGTTCTCCAGCTAGTTACTATAGTTGCCAAAGGTCAGGCATGGTTCTAGGAGATGCAAGAATATATATGGTGTTTTAAACTTGTAACCAGTGAACTCTGCATTCTAATCTTCTACATACTCTCCTAATCCATTTTGACGTCTTCCGTCTTTCTCAAATTGATCTATCAATCTTCTCAAACTTAATCCAAGTTCTGTTCTCAAATTTTGAAGCCCATAATGGCAGCGTTTCTCATCGTCACTTAGAATAAGGTTGCCTTACACACTGATCTTCATAGAAATGGTTGACAGATGCTTACCTTGCTTTAGCACACATGGAATTTGGTGTGAATTCATTCCAATTTGAATCTTGCATGGAGCCTGCAAAGGACCTCACCTCCTTATCTATTGACCTCTGCCTCTGTTCTTACTTCTTTAAGTGGGTACACTGAGGGAAATAAAGGGATTTTTGTTAAAAGTTCAGATGTTTTCATTTTCAAATCATTTGACGTTTGTTTGTGACAAAGTCTTTCAGTGTAGCCCAGGCTGGCCTCAAACTTGCAATTCTTCTGACTCAGCCTCCTGAGTGCTGGGATTACAGGTGTGCCCCACTACACCCAGCTCTGACACTGAGTTTTAAGGATTCTGTTTCAAGAACTTTAAAAAGTAGATGCGTATACTACTCTAGGATTTTACTATATTTTCTTTTATTTGGGCTTGCACATGGAGACATAGTATATTGGACTTAGAACTTCTAACTGGGGCACAGACCACCAGATTGCAAGTAGAAGTGCAAGTGTAGGAACTGGGTTCTGGGCAGTCTCCTGGGCTGTGTGTGAAAAAGTATGAAAACGCTTGTTAGAAGATATGATGTAGATGGGTACGGCCTAGATTACAGTAAGAAAAAGAAACACAGCTTCTCACTGAAGCCCCCTGTTTGTCATGATTCCATATGAGAAGTAGTACCACTGAATAAGAAAAATAGAGACTATCCCAGGTGAGTTAGTTCTTGGAAATAAGCTGGAGTCAAGTACCAGCCCAGTCTCCCCAGGGCTGGGGTCAGGATTGAACTTGGAACTTGCTTTACATTTGCCTCCAAATCTCCCCTTCTCCCATTGTCCCATTACATATGAGATCAGATTAATGTTCCCAAGGCTCTTTTGGTGTGCTTCTTCCCTACTCTCAGATTTTCAGAGGTCACTGGATTAGGTTTATTCAAGGTCTTCCGAAATTTGCCCCAGGCTTTATTTCCAACCTCTTGTCCTGACTTCCAGCTACAGCCAAGCTGGTCTCCTCTTTTTCCACGAGCCTGCATAGTAGAGCTTCCTACCCACCTTCTCCCGCCTTCCCCTTTATTTATTTACTCTTTTCTATGTATAGCATGTCACAAAATGTGCAAGAGTATGTGTATTAGTCAGCTTTCCTGGTGCTGGGACAAAACATCTGACATCTACCTCTTAAAGGAAGAGAAGTTTAATTTGGCTCACAGTTTTGGGGTTTTAGTCCGTGGTTGGCTGGCTCCAAGGGAGAAACACCTTGGTGGAAGGACATGGAGGAAAGTTGTTCACCTCATGACAGTCAGGAATTAGAGTGAGAAAGGGAGGTTCTGGGGAAGGAGATATACCCCACCAAAGGCACATGCCCAGTGACACACCTCTTCCAACCAGCCTCCACCTCCCAGTAGCACATTTAGCTATGAACTCATCAATGGATTAATCCACTGAAGAGTATGGCACCCTATGACCCAATCACCTTCCAACGCCCCCACCTCTGAAATTTTGGGGGACAGTCTACATCCAGACTAATAGCATGTCTGGTCAGAGGACTTGGGTTCTGTCCCAGGTAGTTAGATGTATGGTCTAGGTCAAATTATTCTTTTTCCCAGAACCTCTGTTCTTCCATATGTAAGAGAAAAAGAGTGAACCAGGAGACTTTGGGGTTCCTTGCAACCAGATCACTATGGTTATATGTTAGTGTTAGCTTTTTCCTTGGCTGCCTTGGGATACAAGGGCCTTTTTAAAAAATATTTCTGCAGCATAAGGCAGAAATATAAGACCAGTAAGTCTCTTACCTTTCATTGTTTGGGATTATAGTTAGCCTTCTTTTTTTGGATTCTGTCTTCAACTACTTTTCAAAAATATGTCTGCCAGACCCCATTTGCAGAGCTGGTTTCCTGGGAGGTATGAGGGCTACTCAGCTGATTCTACTTTGGGCTTCTGCCTTGTATCAAGAAGCTGTGATTCATAAAATATTTTCCTTATTCCCTTTGTTGGGGAAATGGGATGTTTCTTGAAAATGAGGTGTATTTTCCATTTGAGGGACTAAAAGAATGATGCGGTCTCCTGGAGAAGACCTTCCTGTCTGTTGAAGTTGCCATGTCTGTGCTATGGGGGTTGGCCTTCCTCTGGCAGGCTTTCAGTGTACCTGTCTCCAGGATTGGAGGGTTGAGGTGATGACCTCATCTTTTACTGTGTGTTTCAGGGCCCTGTTTGATTATGACCGGACTCGGGACAGCTGCCTACCAAGCCAGGGACTCAGCTTCTCTTATGGTGACATTCTGCATGTCATTAATGCCTCTGATGATGAGTGGTGGCAGGCAAGGCTGGTGACCCCACATGGAGAGAGTGAGCAGATCGGTGTGATCCCCAGTAAGAAGAGGTGAGTTGTCATGATCATGAGCGAGACCTTCCCAGGCCTCTTTCTGATGTCTGTCTTGTTTTCCTATGTGCTGTAAGTTGCTGAAGAATAGCATATGTTCCTGATTATGCCTTTTTGGTAGAGAGTTGGTACTCAGGTTTTCATTGAGTGAGCCAAAGAGTGACTGCTGTGCCTGCTGCTACTGCTAAGACCATGTACTGGCAGGAACAGGACTTCTTTCTGACTCCCAAACAGGGTGGAAAAGAAAGAGCGAGCTCGATTGAAAACTGTGAAGTTCCATGCCAGGACGGGGATGATTGAGTCTAACAGGGTAAGTGGGGACTGACCCCTAAGGAAATCAGCCAGAATGTGAAGAGGGTGAGAGGCTTGGAGTTTGGTCTGATGTATGAGAGAACTGGGGAGCACAGAAGAATGTCTTTTTTTTTCAGGGGGCTGGCTCTGTCCTGTCAGGAAATTGACTATTTTTCAGAAAGCAAAGAGAGGGAGCGCTTACAGTCTACAGCTAGTCTGGGCCCCTCCCCCTGGGTTACTGGCTATGGAAGATGTGTTGGAGTTGGCTGACTTGCTGGGAAAGATGCAACCACTCGTGGATATCTCCCTGGCCACACACCTTGTCGAAACTGTGGGTACCTTGAGCAGAACCTGGTATCATCTTGCCAGAATGCCTGCCCCAGAGCTCCTACCTCCCTTCAGAATACATGAGGCAGGAGGGCTCTCCATTTACCCCTTTTCTTCTATGAGCTTCGCAGGCCAAAGAACTTCTGGAGCTGTAGAGGGAAGAGAGGCATGGAGTAGATACCTCTGTGTCTGTCAGTGGCACCTTAGGGCATGTGTCCAGGAGGCTCCAGTGACCTTTGTTCTTTAGGAAGTGCCAGTGAATGCTGTGAGGCTGGACTAGGTAGAAACCTCTAACATCCCTACAACATTTTCCTGTAAACATAATTTTCCTCTTACATCAACTTTCATTTAATCTCATAGACTCCATTTGTGAGAGATGATCTTTTATTTAGCTCACCATTGTCTCCATTTTAGTTTTTCTTGCATGCTTTAAAATCCATTGTTCTGTTTTTTTTTTTCTTCTGTCCTTCCCCTCCATCTTCATGTTCTTTCACAGTCGATCAAAACGAAACGTAAAAAGAGTTTTCGCCTCTCTCGAAAGTTTCCATTTTACAAGAGCAAAGAAAACATGGCCCAGGAGTGCAGCATACAGGAACGTAAGTAGCAGCAGAGTCCAGAGAGCAGACTGCCCAAAGCCCCGCCCTCTTGTCCTCAGTTGTCCCTTCCCTCAGGAGGAGTCTGGGCGAGGGCGCGAGCACCCGCCTGCGCACACCTGCTTATTCGCAGTCAGGGCAGAAATTGGCCTGTGTGGGGAGATGTTGGGGCTTATTTGTCCAGTTCCTCACTTGGAATGAATGTTGGAGGCTCTGAGGTAGGACTGATCCCAGGGCCAGCCTCCGGGAAGTCTCTGGTACTGGCGTTGGAAGTGCCAAATGGAGCTCTGCTGTGGTGGTGAGGAGCAGTTTTTAGCCAGGGTCAGAGTTAGGAAAATGTTTTTTCAAGAGAATAAGGTCAAGGGACTGGGTGTTGCTCCCCTGGCTCCTTCTTCTTGTGTTTTCTTTCCCTTAACTTCACTCATCTATGTCAAGAGAAGAGCCTGTCCTTTCCCAGATTCCTGAAGACGGGGCTGCTTCTGGAATCCCATACTTGTGCCTAAGCACACAGGGCATCCGCACAACTCGAAATAGGCTCAGTGTCATCCCAAAGTGCCTGCAGAGCCGGTTTCTGCAAGGAAGCCCGTCCTGAATAAACGAGTTCACGTGGAACCAGTACTGTTCAACATACTTCAAATAAAGATTTATCAAAAAACACAAAGCTGATTTGGTAGGAAAAGAACTCTAATGCTGAACTACATTAACTTTAAGAACCAACTTAATCCTGACAAGTCTTCTGACTCTACCATATGCTTCAAAAATTAACTGTTGTGACCCTAACCTAACCATCAGGTCAGGCTCGATAGTTTCTCATTTGTATCATTGTGAATAGTAAACATCTTTCATTTTCCAGTGACTCCTCTGTCTTACATGGAGGGATCTTGCAGCCCGGGCTGTTGGAATTGGCAAGAGACTGTCTAGTTCTGATAGGAAATGGCCTTTATTTAGGCCTACCTGAGTGACACTCATGGTATGTGTGAGTTGTTGCTGTCTGCAGTGTATGTGGTAGGTACAAGGTGCCCTTGTCCGAATGAAGACCAGGTCTCATCATCCTGGGGTCCCCCAGTGCCAAGTGACAGAGGAAGTTGCTCTACTTCTGAGCAGTGTGAGGCCGTCTGAGACAGAGGCCTGAGGTGATGTCACCACAGTTTACCAGATGAGCCCCAGAAGCTCTAGATTGAACTTAGCCGGGGAAATGTCTCTGCTCGGTGGTCCAGCAGGGCTGGTGGGGGCCCATTGGATGACAGCAGTTGAGACTTTCTACTCCCTGTTCTCCAGAAGCCGAGATCATCAGGGCAGCTTTAGAAGCCACACCCTAGACAACAGGAAGCTTTCCCTGAGGGATTTGGACAAAGTAAGACAGTATTGGGCAAAAGCTCCTCGAGGCAACGGTAATTGTCTCTGCCAACCTGGCACACGAGGACGTGTGTCTTTCATGTGCCCACAGAATGAAATGCGATTTCAAGAGCAGAGCAGAGACCCGTGCTCTACAAATACACATTTGGTCACAGCAGGTACTCTAAGCCTTGGAGTGTCACCTGCTGCTTCCTATGGGCCTATGGCTGTAGATTACCTCAGAAAGCTAGTTCACTCCAAGGCCCTCTAGCAGCAAACTGAGTAGCGTCAAGTCCAGGTATCTTACCTCACCTAGAATGTTCTTTCTGTAGCAAAGTTCTTCACTTTGCTGTAGTTCTAGGTCTTCGTGGAGTTTCATATTTCTGTCACTAATGCTCACCTGCTTCTGTATTCTTCCTTCCCTTGTCTTTTTTCTGTTTTTTCTCTTCTCCCTAATTCTTTTCCTACCTTCCCTTCCCCCTCTCTGTCCTTGCTGTCCGTGAAATCAGGACTTCCCTGGGTTAAGTGACGATTATTATGGAGCAAAGAACCTGAGTAAGTGAAACTTACACACCATTAACTATATTTGGGGTGCAGAGATAGTGGGGCTGGGGGTGTAGGGGACATGGGCGAGGGTGAAGGGTGATGGGAGGACAGTGTTTGTGAGAACTCTATTCCCGTGGCAGGGGGAAGTACATGTGACTCCAAATGTCACACTTTTGCCCTCGGGCCCTGGTACCCTAACAGATCCCTAGCATTCGTGCCTGTGTTTACCTTCTACACATTCAAGGGGTGAGGCCCAAGCCTGGTATCCCTCTGTAGAAGACAGCTGGGCCCAAGTACAGCTCTAGGGTGAGCACTCAGCTAATGTCCAGCCTCTGGTCAAGGGGAGGGCACCTGCTAGTGGGATTTTTCTCTCAGGGATGACACTCTAAAGAGTTGGGCTGAGGAACTGCAGCTCTTAGAATCCCCCTAACTAGGGACAAGGGTGCAGTGAACCTCTGTACCCACCTACTACCTGGCCTAGCCCTTCAGACCCATTGCCATTTATGGACTATATACTGCTAGCCCTTAATCTCAAGAAAACATTGACCTCTCCATTTTGGAAAATAATTCCAGAGTGGAAGCTGAAAGGACCTGGATGATGAGGGCTTAGTAGCTGACCCTGCTGCAGGCAGGGCTATAGGTAGATATGTGGCCTGGTCAGGTGGCTTCTGTCAATGTGTACTCTCCTTCAATAAATCTTAAAGGCCGAAGGTAAAGGAGTGTCATCAGGGATTGTTCAGGAACTAGCCACAGGTGGGAATTCAGCAGGTCCTTCCTGGGGTGGGGAGCACAGCATGTCATGGTCTGGAGCTGTGTGGTTTTGGCTGAAATGAGCAGCGTCTCTCCATAGTTTGGTGTGTCCATGTCTCATCTTCATCTGCCTGTCCCTGCAGGAGGGGTGGGCTTTGTTTGTGCCCCCTGTGAAAGTGGCTTTCTGCTTGAACTTCCTATTCCTATACTCGAAGATGGGCAGATTCCAGCTCTCCGAGACAGGAGCACTGTCTTGTCCTCGAGATATTTGTGTTGGTTTGTTGCCTGTGTTTTGATATGTCTGTCTGACGGTGGATGGAGGCACATCCCTGATCACTGCTGAAGCCCGGCCCTCCTCAGGAATGGTGGCAGAAGGGCTGTGGGGCCACAAAAGGACACTGGTGATTGCTCACCCCATCTAGCACTTGGCCTCTTGGTTGCGGAGCACCATGCTTTGGGGTGGGGTCTTGGGAGGAAATTCGTGAGCAGCATGGTCCCTGGACTTCTCTCTGCAACTGTCCCTTCCTTTTCTTTCCTGCCATTAGACTTGGGAGCTGCATTTTGAGATGGGATTTGGAAATCATCCAAGTCAATTCACTTGATTCAGATGAAGAGTGCTGCTGAAGGAAGTGAGGCTCCTAGTGCTATGGGAGGGACTTGGCAGATGGAAAGCACTCTGGGGACAAGTAGGAGGTAGCCAGGGCATCAGGATTGGAGCTGTGCCTCCCAGTTGGTGGCCTGGATGTGGCAGGCCTCCTGTGGCCTGGCTCAGATGACAGCTCAGTGTCTCACTCCTGGAGCATTTGAGTTTTGCGCTGCATGTGACCTCTCAGTGGTGTGTTCTGAATTGGAGTCTCTTTCTTGTTGGCTTGCAGAGGGAGTGACATCCAACACCAGTGACAGCGAAAGCAGTTCCAGTAAGTGTGTGTCATTTCCCCCATGTCATGTAGCTCTGCCATGTGTCTCAACCATCCTCATTCCAGTGTTGCATGGCTGCCATTCCTGCTCAAAGGCTGCTGCTCCTTTTAGCCATGTGCTCCTTGAGACCCTGGAAATGCTGTGACCAATTCTTTGTCCCTGTGAGATGGAGTTTGTCCTGTGAATTAGAGGAGAATATAAGCCCTATAGTTCTAGCTAGGACCTGACTTGAAAGCATCCCTGCACCCTGGCAAGGGTGAACTACCAACGAGCAAATCCCTGCCATGTGCACTGTGGGCTGAAGATGCTCCCAGCTTTGCAGGTTTGTTCAGAGACCAAAAGCAACGTAACTCCTATGGGATACTGTCCTGAATCTGCCTTCCCAGGCTGCTAAGACCTCCTTGGCTTTGGTGGGAGTCTATGATTGGGAAGGAAATTATCCAGTTTTCCTTGGGAGATTCCCTTGACTAGACCAGAGAAATTACAACTCAAACCTTGTGACTTCTTTCAGGAGCTGTGGTGGCAACAGACCTTGAAAAATGTGCCAAGAGTTAGGCTCAGAAAAAACCTTTTAGCAAGCATCCTGGGTCTTGATGCAGATATCACTGCCTTCCCTGGTTTTGCTGTCAGCTACTTTGGGACTTCCAAGTTCCCAGTGCCAAGTGGCTTGGTGACTCTTTCAGGAAAACCTCAGCATTGCTCTTAAAGGGCACTGGGGACCTAGGCCCAGCCATGCACCACTTTTTGGGATACTTCTTGGGGGAGGGTGGGTAGACTCACCCTTGAAAGGGCAAAGTTAGGCTGCAGCTTTGTGGGCCTGGGACTTGGACAAGTGTGTGTCAACCAGTTGATGTATCCCTGTGGTTCTTTCTAGAGCAAGGGAGCCACTGAGTATAACTGACTGTTACCTGTAAGAACAGTTGCTAAAAAATTGGGGTAGTTTTAGGAAAGGTATCCTGGCCATGGGGCTGCCACTTCTCGCCAGTGGAAAGCAAACAGGACCAACAGAGACCCCTTGAGAAGACAAATTTAAAGCATGGGTGGGGGTGGAGTGAATGCTGTAGAAAGGGAGGTAGATCATGAAGGGCTAACCTGTCTCCCTTTTTTGTCGTAGAAGGACAAGAGGATGCTATTTTGTCATATGAACCAGTGACCCGGCAAGAAAGTAAGCCCCCCTTCTGAATCTTGCCTTTGTGCCAGTCTCTCCATGGCAGTGGCAGGCTCCCACAGTGGGCGGCTGTGGAGGGGCTGGGAGAGGGAAGGCAGCTTTCTGCGCATCCAGCCCTGGCTGCTGAAGGCAAGGGGCGGTCTGCTTCAGTGGTGCTGCTGCCACTAAAAGAGGCCCAGTCCCTCCTTCCAGCAGCTGCTCTGTAATACCCTTGCTGAGTTGCTGGTGTCCATGCAGAGATCTCTCCTGAATCCATTAGAAGGGGAGATGTTTTAGGCAGACTTGCCTGGGACTTCGATATTCTTAAAGGCCCTATGTAGTCAAAAGGCAGAAAATGGCCATGGGTGCCTCCTCACGTTGAGTGGCGGCTCCAAAGCCTCCGTGTCGTAGCCAGACTTGGAGGTGGGACAGGCTGCCAGCGGGGCCTCTGTTCACTGTTTCCATGTTCTCCCTCCCCAGTTCACTACTCAAGGCCTGTGATCATCTTGGGCCCAATGAAGGACCGAGTCAACGATGACCTGATCTCCGAGTTCCCGCATAAATTTGGATCCTGTGTGCCACGTAAGAGCCCAGGCAGGCCCAAAGGAGTAAGGCTTGGTGCCTGGGAATTGCTGCTTTTTTGTAGAAAGGGTCTGGGATCAGGTTCTAGGGCTCTTTGGGAATAAGATACATCTGACAGCCTGAAGAGAGTTGGCAGCAGTAGATTTCCCCAAAATTGATAGGTCAGGAAGGCCATGATTTGATGAACCATTCGTTAGTTTTACTGAATCCCATGCCAAGTTTCGCAGCCTCTGTGAGCCTTGGCTCAGGATAACCCCCCTTTCTGGTCCAGTTTAAACTGAAGCACATTTACCACACCCTTATCCCCCATCCCCTGGAGGTTGGAGGAGAAGTTGGTAAGACAGACTTCTTCCCAAGTGCTACCCTCACCCCCACCCTACACTCATCCGAAAAATTATTAGAATGGCTTTGTGGCCTCCCAAGTGGGAGAGGATCAAGTCAGAGTTAGTGGCCCAGCACAGATCACTGCCCTTGGGCCATACGACGTTTCCTTTCTTCCTTCAGACACCACCCGGCCTCGGCGTGATAACGAGGTGGACGGGCAGGACTACCACTTTGTGGTGTCCCGAGAGCAGATGGAGAAGGATATCCAGGACAACAAGTTCATTGAGGCAGGCCAGTTCAATGACAACCTCTATGGGACCAGCATCCAGTCAGTGCGGGCAGTGGCAGAGCGGGTAAGCAGAGGTGGCAGCTCACTACCTGTGTGCCTCAGAGGAAAGGCAGAAACACTCAGACCAGGTGCCACTTATGTCCTCATCCTTCCACCACAGGGGCTACTAAGTGGTACTGTTGACCAAAGCCATGGCAGCTCTGCCTGTTACCAGTCTCTTGGTAAAGGTGTCTCCCTCCTTCATGGAGCATCACCACCAAGGAATAGAGACCCACCCCCAGGCAGATACGGCCTTTTCTGGGTAGTAGAAACAAAAAGTGTGGCCTGAGGACCTCAGGAAGAGGGTCTTCTGGGCCACTCTGGGTAGCCCTGCCCATCCCTCTACCCCATGGACGTTTGGAATGGCCTTTGGGGCTGGGTGGATAGGGAGTGGTGGGCTCATACAAATCTGCTTTTTCAGGGCAAACATTGCATCTTAGATGTTTCCGGCAATGCTATCAAGAGACTACAGCAAGCACAACTTTACCCCATTGCCATTTTCATCAAGCCCAAGTCCATTGAAGCACTTATGTGAGTGTTTGCTGAGACTCCGAGAAGCCCAGCTAGGATGGGGCCCTGCAAAAAAAATGGGGAATACAGTGACATGTTGGGCAGGGGAGGTGTCTTAGTTACTTTTCTTGTTGCTGAGACAAAATACCTGGCACCCAAAGTTAAAGGAGGAAAGGTTTCTTTAACTCAGTTTATAGAGCTTTCAGGCCATAATTGGCTGGCTGCAAGGCAGGGTGGCATGGCAGAGGGGGATCGCAGAGGAGGAATAGTCCACAGCCAGCAGGCAGGTGAGAACACATTAGCCCTCTTTCTGTCCCTTACATTGTATGTGGGCTACATGCCCTAGGGTGGGTTTAGCACTCCCACCCTTAATCCTAGCCAGAACTGTGGCAAACCAATCAGTGGGCTGATTTAGTAATCACACACCCTTAATCCCAGCACCATACACTCTAGATCCAGCCACCTCTGAAAAGCCCCCCCCCATGACTGCATGAGGCTTTGAGGGGACATCTAGACACAAGCCATAATGGGAGGGATGCAGTGAAAGCTTGAAGGAAACTCAATGCTGCAGCACTAACCATGCGCTGCTCCTTCTATTTTGAGTACCTGGAAGATTTGAGGAAGGAGTTAGCCACAGGCCACTCTGAGAGGATAGTTTAGCAGATTTTTAGGGAACCTGGAAAAATTTTTTGTGTTAATCAAAACATAGGATCTCCTTTGGAAATGTTTTTCTTCTGTGTTGTTGGCAGGGAAATGAACCGACGGCAGACGTATGAACAAGCAAATAAGATCTATGACAAAGCCATGAAACTGGAGCAGGAATTTGGAGAATACTTTACAGGTAAGAACCCCTGCTCCCCAGCCACAGGTTCTGTGGGACTAGCCAGACACTGCTTCTGAAAATGTCTCAGAGAGCTTTAGACAGAGTTTAGAAAGCTTGCTCAGAATTTCTGGATGCTTTGGAGCTGGTGAGCTCAAACCTTTCCAGAGCACGCAGGTTCCTTCCCTCCGGCTATAGCTGTTTAGCCAGTTTATACTGTGAACTGTTCACCAGATGCTGCTTTGGGTTGTTGGTTTGTTCATTCTGTCTTCTTGTCCCTCCTAGATTGCAGGACCCTCTATTACTTTGTTTCCCCTGCCTTCAGCTCTTCCTCTTCTCATACTCTGCCTTGCATGTTTTAGGTGCTGAATAAACGTTTGTTAATGATGATTTCTTGGTGTGGTGTTCCAGTTGTCTGTCGGTGTGTGCGTGTGTGTGCGTGCGTGTGTGTGTTTATACGCTCACCTATTTTAGAAGGTCAGCCTCTAAAATGTTGGGAAGGTTCCTATGTGATCATCCCTCACCTTTTAAAGTACAGTGACGTATGTATGTGTGTATGTGCAGGGCAGTTCGAGTAAATACTCACTGGTGGTGCTGACAAGCTAACTGGTTAAGAATTCAGAAATGTCCTTGCATACTTTGGGTCTTTGGAGCTCCCTTTAACACCGGCACCCACGTCCTTGATTGTTGGGCCAGCCTCTGACACAGAGCAGATGTGACAACCCTAGTAGCACTGCCTCTTGCCAAAAAATTGTGGCTTTCTGCTCTTCCACTGGATAACTGGGATTTTCCCAGTCTTTGAGTGAAGTTGGTTTGGAATCAGTCACAAGCTGCCAGCCTTATGGCAGCCAAGAGCAGCATGAGCTGCAGTGTTTGGCATGTACTGGGTGCTCAGTAAACATCTTTTGAATAAACACGTTTCCCTGTTTGCTACTCCTTGGTCTCCCTGTCTCAGAGAGGGGCTTCTAGCCAGCTCCTCTCCCACCCTGAACTCGCAGAAAGCCAACTAGTGAAACCAAAGCCAAACCTGACCTTTTGTGAGCATCCATCATGGCTGGGGGGCATTGTAGGGTTGTTGGGAGAGGCAGGATGGCCGGGGTTTGGGGGATATGCTGTGGACCACAGTAATAATTTTGTTTTCCTCTTCACTTTAGCCATTGTACAGGGTGACTCACTGGAAGAGATTTATAACAAAATCAAACAAATCATTGAGGACCAGTCTGGGCACTACATTTGGGTCCCATCCCCTGAAAAACTCTGAAGAATCCCCTCCAACCATTCTCTTGTGAACAGAAGAAATCAAGTCCCTCTTCCCTCCTCCCTCTTCATTCCTGTCCCTGTGGGGAGAACAAATGACTACTGTTCTTATCCCCTTTTTTAGATATGTCAAAAATTGAGTTTTCTAGTCCTGTTCTTTCTTTTTTTAAAACTTTGGTTTTGTTTTAGTTTATTTTTGGGGATGATGCCATCTCACTCATCATGTGACTGTGCCCATTCCTGCATGGACCTTTCCCAAGCGCTAGCACAGGTGCAAATCCATCAGAGCCATTGTTTTCATAAAAACCAAGCAGAAGCGAAGAGAAGCGAGGAGGACTGATGGAAAGACAGACTCTGGACAGCTGCACGGCTTGTGAAGTGAGCTAAATGCACCACGTGATGAGGTGCTCCTGGGCATTTCTACCCACCTGTACTGCTGTCTTGCAGCTCAGAATGGTGCGACGTAATGGCAACAGAAAGTATCTTATTTATATATAGATATATATATGTAATTTATATAAAATATATAGAAATTATTATATATATATTATACGCTCTCCTATAATATATATATATATATTCACACACATTGGGACTAGAAAATCTATGGAGACTTCATCAGTGGTACTATGTTATTAGAGAAATGCTTTAATTTTCATATTCCAATCAGATGGCATCTTATATCCCACCTGGTTGGGAGGAGATTGAAAATGGTTGTAAGTGCTGTACCAGGGGCACTCGCATTTGTCATTCTCTTGAGAGCTAAGGTTGCTGGAGGCGGTCAGCCGGGGGCCTGAGAGAAAGGCCTTTTGCCTGGGGCAAGAGGGTTGGAAACTTGACCCCGAAGCAGCTGCTGCCCCTGAGGTGCAGTCAGTCCTGTGTGCTGAGAGACAGAGAATGGCTAATTATGCTCCATATAAAATTGCCTATTGTTTTATGCCACCTGATGTGTCTGCATGAGAGGTTTCCTTTTTGTTCATTTTTAAGCTGCTGTTAAACCAAAACCATGTTGTGCTACTGTGTCAGCCTTTTCATTGTTCCAGATTTTACTTTTACTATTTAAGTGAATGCATAGAATCCAATTTGCCAATGTTCTAAAAGCTTGTGAGGTACTAAAGGAGCCAAGCCTTCAGGGACAGTAGGTGACCTGGACTTGGCCATCCAGTCAGCGGAAAGCAGGGGATGGTGAGGGCTGAGGGTGGGAGCTGGGGCTCTGCACTACCATGCTGGCCCTTCACTTACCTGCCAAGGACGAGCTGGACTTGGCTGAGGTTTCTTTGTGGGGCTGCTGACAGGCACAGGGAGGCACTTGCCTTCTGACTCTGCTGGGACAGCAAGACAATGCCAGGCTTGGCCAGCTGCAGAATGAGTTTGATTTGATTTTTTTTTTTTTTTGCAGCTGCTCCATATGCCCTACCCTAGCCACCTCACCAACAGCTGGTAGCTTACTGTTTCTTCAAGAAGAAAGTAGATTTTAATGCTGTAAATTTGAGCTGTAGAGCTAGGACTTGGTTACTGGTGAGCTGTGCAACCTTGTTGCTTTTCCCCAGAGTCTGATAGCAGTGACTGTGGTCCAGGGAGCTTTCCTCCTACCACCAGTGGAGGCAGCAGGTGTGGTTCTGGCCCTACCCCATCCCACTGTGCTCCTTTGAAGCCAACGTGCCTCCCTCACCTCCATGCCAGAGGGATGATGCAGGGGAGAACATAGAAATGCTTGGCCCTAGAGTTGAGCCACTAGGTCAGGACTGGTGCAAACAACACAGTGTTGAAGATGTTTTAAGCACTACCAGCCAAATTTAGGAAATCTGTTTCCAGTTACCCTACCAGCATCATGAGGCTAACTGTGAAGCGTGGGGCCCAGAAGGAGGGTAAAGAAAGAGGGCAGCAGCTTTCCCTTGGGCAGTACACTGGAGTGAAGGCAAGTGGGATCAAGTGATAGCCGATCGTGACTTAAATGAGGGAAGTGAGCAGGGAGTGTTGATTCTCTGGCGGTAACCAAGTGATATGTTGGTGGGAATGATGCTCAGCCCTCCTTCTCTCCCTCCCTCCCTCCCTCCCAGGAAAGAAGAGCAAAGATTCAAAGTAAGCATGACACTAGTTGGTTTACCAGTGTTCCTTCCAAGGAGACATATATTTTTTAATAAACGATAGTTGCAATGAACTGTGGCTCAGAGACCTTCTTGAAGCAGCCCTGCAGCGTGGGGCGGGGCTCCACAGTGGGGAGGACTCGATATTTGCCTGGAGCCGAAAGGCCCTCAGTGAGGACCGTCCTTGGGATGGGTGGGTGTGGCCCTTGGGTGGTGATAGGTCCTTTGTGAAAGCCCTGTGTTCAGTCTTCCACCCTGGGTGAGGGTCCACATTCTTGATGGTGAAATGTAGCATTTTTCTAAAAGCTACACAGGGTGGGGAGAGGCCTGCTGACACTAAGGTGTGTGACAGAAAAAGCAGATCAGTGAATGCTGCCTGCCAGCTGCCAGTATTTCCCAGAATGAGGGTACGGTGGACCCAGGTCTCAGAGGGAAGCCGCACCCTTGCTGCCTTCCAGGGGAGCAGAAGTGTTTGGAAGATATTCCTGACATGACTGATCCCCCTGCAGCTTGTGCAGAGTGCTGCCATGATTAAGGTCAAGAGCGATGACTGAATGAGTAACCTGAAAGTGTGTGGGCCGAACCCCAGGGAGGATAATCACTCACTTGTTTGTGACACCTTATGGTATATAGCAGTGGCGGCAAACCTATGGCACGCATGCTGCCACAGGCTGTTTGTATCATTGAAAGCTCTAGAAGGCTCGCCATCACTGGTGTATGGGCTCCTACTTTCCCACATTCTTTCTGTTTGCTAGAGGGCAGTCCCACGAAAGGAAGGCTCCAAAGGTTCTCTAGGAGTTTTAAGGAAATTCAGCTCCAAGTGCAAAGGGAACAAAGATTTTGGTTATAGTCACACTGTGCTGAAACTGTCTTCACAGATGATGTCCTTCTTAGAGGAAAGTACAGGTGAAGAAAAGCTTGCTCCAGTCTGAGAGGCTGAACAGCTCAGAGACACCAAAGGGAGGCCCACCAGGCAAGGCCCTGTCTTCATCAGGAGCTAACATGGGTCCCCTCTCAGTTCTGCTGCTGACATCATAGCTAATCTGTAATCTTCATCTCGAACAGGAAGAACCTCATGCAATGACACCCATGACTAAATAAAAATTTATTCAAACACGAATGACCAACTTTATCTTAAGTTGAAAGTATTTTTCTAGAAATTAGCTAATGAAAGCAAAATCTTTGTCTGAAGCCAGTATAGATGTTGAAGGGCTCAAAGATGAAGCTAGTATGGATGCAGAAAAAAGTAGGATTGAGTCGCAGGACTGGGAGAAGCTGAGCAAAAACAAGATGGGACTGAGAAGGACCTCTGGGCTCAAGCAGAAAGATCACTACTAAGGCCACCAGAACCTGTTCTGCAGGGACAATACCTGCCTAATGCCAACCACTGAAGCCAAAGTATCAGAGAGCCTGTAGCAGGCAATAAGATGAGCAGGTGTCCAGACAGTCGCTTTCTCAAGACAGCTGACTGGTTAGTGCTGAAGTCCAAAGCAAGCCCGGGGGCCTGTTGGGCTCAGCTCGGGCTGTGGCCAAGTCATTCAGCTCACTATTCCCAAGTTTTGTCTTCTGTCTGTTGAGGATTTCATGGTCTTGGTTACATTAATCTTTTTGTCCATTCAGTCATTTCCTTGGCATCTCTAAGAGATTTTCTTGACATTACAAATAACTTTCTGAAGATCAATTTCCACTTTCCTCAAAAGCCTCTTTCTTGTCCCCTCACTTACAAGTAATGGTAGAACTGGCTCCTGCACACCTCAGTTCCTCCTCATTGCACAGGGTGTTCATCTCTGTTCTTTGCCAGAAGCCAGAATTTCTTCAACAATGAAGCCCTAACTAGATGTTATCTACAGAGCTGGTCCAAACTCTTATGCTCTGGGTGAAGCACACTGGGACCTTTTTCCACTTTATACTGAATAAGCTGACTGCACACCTTCCCTGGCAGGCTAACCACAAGTGGCTACCACTTCCAAGAACTGGCAAGTGGGTTGCTCGGGAGGGGACTTCCCACCTGTCCTCTCCCAGTGAAGAACATGGCAAGAGGATGCCCTGACTGGCCTTGGAGTCACCCAAGGGGGCCTCCCAGCCACCCTCAGGAATGGCTGACCAGTGATCCCTTGACCCCAGGCCCTATTCCCTACAGGAAAAAAAATCCAGGCTCTTTGGCATGGCCCTTTCTATTTACAGGCTATGGTCTTTTCCCCCTGCCTCAATCTCCTGCTGTCAGCCCCTCCGTGGGAGCCATCTGAATTTCGTGAATGCACTGCAACCCTTGAGTCTTAGCTCCTGCTGCTTTTCAGTCCATAAATGCCCTCACTGTTGCCTCATCTTGCTTAACTGGAAGATTTGATGCCTTTTACAGACCATCTCCTCTCCTCCTGAACCAGAGATAGAATTGACCTTCCCTTCCTTTGTATTCCTTTGACATCACTGTGACAGCTCACTTTTATTTCCTGCTTGCCATGTGCCAGGCACTATACTAAGTGCTTTATGTATACTACCTCACCTGTTGCCCAAACCAGCCCTATGAGGTAGATGCCCTTATTATCCCTGTTTTCCAGATAAAAAACAAGCTCAGTGTTGTCATATGGCTAATACAAAGTGTGACTGAAAAGTATAGTGAATATTAAATTTATTACAGTAAAAGACATACTGCCATTAATTCCCTTCAAAATACTCCCTCTCACTTTGAACATATCCCGTCCTTGTCACTTCTGAAGCAGTTCTGAAAGTCCTTTTTCATGAGTGCCTTTGGTTGTGTTGTTGTGGCTGCCTTGATGTCCTGAACTGATTAAAATGTTTTTTTGTGTGTGTGTGTGGGTACCGGGGGTCGACCTCAGGACCTCACGTGCCAGCAGGCGCCCGTGCCGCTGAGCGATATCACCGGCCCCTTTTTCGTATGTGGGTTCCGGGAGTCGAACTCGGGCCCTCGCGCTTGCCACGCAGGCGCTTATGCCACTGAGCCATCTCACCAGCCCTCAAATGTTTATCTCTCATGGTCATTTTAACTTCGGGGAAGAGCCGAATTCAGTGAATAAGGTGGATGAGGACATTATGAGCCCGCCCTTCCGTTGGATGGTACTCAGTGGCAGCATTCACCACAGTTTTGATCACATCTCAAAGACACAAAAGAAGATTTTCAGAACTGCTTCAAAAAGTGGCAAGAATCATGGGATAAGTGTTTGTAGTGAGGTTTTTTTTTTTTTGAAGGGGATTAATGACAATGTATCTTTCACTGTAATAAATTTTATTTAAATATTTGCAGTATGTCTTGATCATCCCTTGTAAGTGACAGAACTATAAGCCAAACAAGCTATCTGGCTACAGCTGTGGTGCTCTCAAGCACCCCCTGGTCTGCCACTTTGTTACACTTAGAACATTGTCCTGCCCTCACCTCTACACTTGTCTTCCTCTCTAGCCTCCTCTTTTTCTTTTTTGGTACTTGGGTCTGAACTCACACTGAGCTATACCCCCATTCCTTTTTATTTTTTATTTTGAGACCATCTTGCCAAGTCACTAAGTTGCCCAGGTTGGCATTGAATTTGGGATCCTCCTGCCTCAACCTCCCAGAGTTCTGGGATTATAGGCATGTGCCACCATGCCTGGCTTAGCCTCTTGAGAGGAGAGACTTTTTAGATCAATGGCGGGGAACCTATGGCGCATGTGCCACAGCCAGCTGTTTGTCATTGAAAGCTCTAAAACATTTGCCATCACTGTGATCTTGCTCACCTGCAAATCCCCAGCAGTTAGTGCAGCGTCCACCACAGGGTAGGTGCTCGGGCAAGAAGAGAGCTGCACTAGGACCCGCTAGGCCCTGAGGGAAGTGATGGGACTGGGTCTAACTTGTGGGGAGCATGAATTGGTTTGTTTCCTGGGTTCTTTGCACCTTCCACTGGGATCTTGCTCCAGCCTATGCTACCTCTTTTTCACCATCAACTGCATGCTGTCCTTCAGCTCTATTCCTTCTTTTCCCTCTGCTATCTTCTCACCCAGAGCCGAAGGTCCACCTGCCCCAAGCCCCATACAGACCAGTGCTCAGCACAAAGCTCAGCGCATACTTAGCCAGCACTAAAAGCTCTCAAAGGCTAGCTTTCCTCCCAGGCATGAAATTCAAAGGATATGAAGATGATAAGTCCCTGCTCTCCCCGCCCCTGTCCTCAGGCTCCCTCGGTCTGCAGCTCTGACCACTTTGCTCTCTGGAAGTTCCATCATTGTTCTACCCTTTCACGGTCAAACCCTCATCTGTCTCCTTAGGCCATCACATCCAAGTCCAAAACCTTGATTATTTACACATTCAGTGTAGTCTATTGTTGTCATTGTCATGGCCCCTATCCTTGTAATCAGGAGCTCCTTCTTGGGCAGAACTTACTAATGATCACTGTGCTTGGTGCTGGAAGAACAAGGACAAAACAAATACAGTTCCATTCCCAAGGAGCCTATAATTTAGAGAGGGAGTGACAAGGAAGTAAATGACTAAAGAGTGACACATTAGGGCAAAGGTGATGAAGAAAATGCATAGGATGCATTGACAGAGGCCACAATGGGGGGGTCTGCTTAGAAAGGCACCTAGGGAAGGCTTCAGGAGGTGACATTCAGGCGGAGACCTGCAGTACTGGCAGAAGGGGGTGTGGGCTGTGGGGAGGGGAGGATTGATCTCACATCCTGGCCGTAACCTGCTTTTGCCGATTACCTCCTGATATTTCTCAACAAACCAGTGCAGACTCTTTACCTCTTTACTTCGGAGTAAGCTCTCTGGTGTGTTTCCAGGCCCCATCTCTTCTTTAATGAAATCCTGCAAGCTCCAGCTCAGATATCAGCTATTATGATGACACTGTTGATCACTGCCTCCCTCCTCTTGCATCACCCTAGTCTTAATGAACCTACTCCGTCCGTCCTCACTTGGTAGCTATTTGTTCATAATACTCTTCTTCGACTAGACAAAAAAACAAGTAGAAGGCTGGGATTACATCTACCCTATCTTTCTACCCCTCAGAGCAGCTAATGATGGCCTTGCACATGACACAATTGTCCAGCTTCCCCTTTCTGGGCCTCACTGTCTTAACTCGAAAACATGAGGAAATTGGACAGATGATCTGTAAGGCCTCTCCTAGCTCTCACATTCATTGAGGATGATAAAACAGTAGATTTCTAAAGGGCGTGAATTATGCTGAATCCCTTGCAAAAAGACAGTCCATGACTTTCTGTGAATTTGCAGTTAAAAAAAAACAGCAAGGAAAATGACAAAAGGCTTAAATGTAGCTGCCAAGGAGCATGGCACATGAGCACATTTGGTTTATACACAAACATTACACATAGGCAGGCTCAGTGCCTGCTGTGATGGAGCAAAGGATCCCTGGGAGATGCTAGACTAGGACCAGGAGAAATTGCCTTTTCCCAGTTGGACAGAGCCTTCGGCTCCCAGGACAGCTTAAAGAAATAAAAAACCTTGAGATAGAATCACTTCTTTCAGTCGGATCAAGAACTGGTGCTGGGGAAATACAGGAAAGGAGGGGCCAAAAGTAGCCCTAGGTGCCCCAGTAGAAGGATTGAGGTAGCTACCTAGCCCCCAGGGCAGCTATTGAGATGATGAAAGAGCGGCATGGGTGGCAGCCTCAGGGGCCACTGCACCAGGCGGTGCGGGGCTTTGCCCTTCCGGCAGAGTGGGTCCTGACGTGGGGCCTCAGCTAGTTCTGGAAAGAGTAGTCAGCTTGGGGCTATCACTTTCCCCTCATATTTCCCTTGGTCTGGCTTTTGCTCCCACCACTTCACTGAAATTGTGCATTCGAAAGTGACTTGCAAGTTGCCAGTTCTACTGTCACAGGCCTCATTCTCATCAGCCATCCTGATATTTGACACTATTAATTATTCTTTCCTTTTTGAACCTTTTTCCTTGGCCTCACTGGCACTACCTTCTTGGTTCTCCTACATCTGCTTTTCCTTTGTATTTTTAAATTTATATTTCTATTAGTACATGTTTGCAGTACGTAATGGTTACATTCCTCATGGGGAGTTCGTACAGGCACATAACACATCTTAATTCTTTTTTTTCATGCCCTGCCCCCCCTTTCCACCTTCTTCCCTCCATCTCTTGGTTCCCTTCCCTTTTACAAAAGATCTCCCTATTCCCTATTATCTATCTTTTATTTTGCTCTTTATTTATATTTGGGTTTCTCATGTCAGAGAAACCATGCAATATTTAAGCTTGTGTGTCTGGTTTAATTCACTTAACATTACGGTCTCAAGGTGCATCCTTTTCCTTACAAATGAATCAAACGTGTCCTTCTTTACGGTACAGTAGTACTCCATTTTGTATAAGTACCACATTTTCTTTATCCATTCATCTGTTATGGATGTATAGGCTGCTTCCAAGATTTAGCTGAGTTGTGATGCTATAAACATGAATATGCATACATCACTGTGGTATGATGTCTTTAACTTTCGGGAAGATACCTAGATGGGAAATAGCTGAGTCAAATCAGTATGGAATGTCCATACTGATTTCCATAGTGGTTGTACCAGTTTACATTCCTACCCAGAATGTAGAAGTGTTCCTTTCTCCCCTCCTGTAGACTCACCAGCATCTGTTATTATTTGATTTCTTGATGATAGCCATTCTTTCTGGAGTAAATGGAATCTCAGTGTTGTTTCAACTTGCATTTCTCTAATGGCCAGAGATGTTGAACATTTTTTAGTGTATTGGTCATTTATACTTCTTCTGAGAAGTGTCTACTCATTTTTTTTCTGCCTCTTGCAATTCCTTCTTTTTTCTTCCCCCTTAAATGTTGGTAGTGGTGTTCTTGGTTCTCTTCTCTTTCCACATTAAATTCATTGGTGATTTCCTGACTTCAGCACTCATACAACTCCCCAAACCTTCACCCATCCAGACTTGAAAACTTTACAGCACCTCTCATTGTGTCCTTATAACAGTCCTTGCTTCTACTTCCATTGTTTTCACTGCTATTGTTCCAATTTAATTCTTCAGTTTTTTTCATTTGTTCCCCAGACACAGAAGTATGTGTCAGGCCTCAGGTACACAACAATGGAAATAACTGATATGCTCCCTGCCCTGATAGAGCTTACTGTCTCAGAGGTAATCAGACACTAAACAACCACTCAAACAAATATAAACTTACTAACTGCCAAGTTAGTTTAATGAAAAGTATGGGGCTTTATTAAAGCATGAAATAGGGAAATTTCAATTGCCTCCAAATTAGTCTTCCTTCCTCTACCTCTCTACACTTGACTTTCTCCAGTCCAATTTACACACTTTTGCCCAGATTAATATTCCCAAGGTTCATTTTTGACCCTGACACTTCCTAGCTCAAAAGTCTTCAAGGGTTAAGCTGGGCATGGGGACATGAGCCTGTAGTCCTAGTTAGCAGGGAGGCTGAGGTATGAGGATAGCTTGAGTCCAGGAGTTCAAGGCCAGCCTGGGCAACATAGTGAAACCGGGACTAAAAACAAGCATTCCTCCGATGGGTTATGCAATACAGTCTAAACTCCTCAGCCAGAGAATGGAGAGCCTCCAACCTGTCTTTAAATCCTTTCCCCACTAATCCTCTTTAAGCAGTTTATGCTGCCAAATACGTCTCTCACACAAAGACTACGTACCTTCACCAAGCTGTTTCTTTTGCTTAGAAAACCCTTCCCCTCATTCCTTATGTCCAAATTGTATATATCTTTAGAGCCCAGCCCAACTTCTTTACAAAGCATTTCCTGATCTCTCCCTTTTGAATCTCAGGACTTTCTTCTCACTATCATAGCACTGTCTGTCTTTAGTTTTGCAATTGCTCTAATACAATGAATGTGAGTGAGCCCAGCCTCTTCCCCTGTAGACCGTAAGCTCATTGAGGACAGGATCTGGTCTAAACCACAATCATTCATTGGCTAGATAGACAAATGAATGAATGAACAAAGGAATAAGTGAATGAATAATCACTGCTGGCTTCTTATTGATGTTGTGGAGGGGGCTGTAAGTATGCGGACATGACTATTGTATTCTCATTGCCATTTAACAGAGAGCTGTGAGGAAGCCGTCAAATCAAACAAATGCTGCCATTTCCACCTTCCTCCAACTCTTATTCTAATAAGTGTCACTCCTGTAGGGATGAGTGGCTTTCACCAAAGGAGCCATAGAAATCTCCAAGGACTATGAAGTGTACGCAGAAAATTCAAGGACTGGGGGAGACCAGGTGGTGTTTTATTTTCTTCTTACAAAAGAAAACTGATACTTCAGAATAGAAAAGAATATATGGAAGATGAAATGGGTGTCTTTAGAGATGGAATTTTGGAATGGGATTTGTTTTATATGGACCATGGTTTAAAATACTGGATTGCTGGCTGTTGGCTAGGGACACAGTTCTCTATGATAACTGAGAAGAATGTGTTTACCCAGAGCTTTGCTGATCTGATAAAGAGAACTTTAAATTGAAAATGGAAGGGAAAGGAGAAAAGTGTCCTGATAATATTAAAGTCAATTGCTATGGATGGTATCATATACGACAGTATGAACCGCACTGGGGGAGGTACCCATTGAGTCACAGAAGGATACATTTGGGAAAAGAGTCAGAAATAGAACTTACAGCTTTCGCTGCTTCTGTATCAATACACAGCCCATGCATTAGGTTCAACCATATGAAATTGCCAATGTTCAATTCTTTTTGACCTACAGAAATGGTAACCTCATATTGTTCAACCTGACAGTATATAGCAAACTTAAAATATTAAGGTAACACATACCAGCTAAGAGATGCCACTAAGACCTGGACAAATGCACCTTGTAAGTAGAACTGAGCATTAGAAGAAGATTATTAAGAAGATTCACTTTAGAATGGGAAGTGAAATTGTGCTATATGCACAGAAATCCAGAAAGGTGAGACAGAGCCCTCTACAGAGTTCTGGCTAAGTAACAGGGTGAATGGAGGAGGAGTCACATGGCATATGAAGTACGTGGCATGCCGCCACTCTGCAGTGGCCAAAATAAATGATGTACCCAGGTACTCATGGTGGCACACACCTGTAATCCCAGCACTTGGGACGCTGAGGCAGGAGGATTGCCCTGAGTTCGAGGCCAGCCTGGTCTACACAGTGAGTTCAAGGACAGTCTGTTCTACATAGTGAGACCCTGTCTCGGAAAAAAAAAAAAAAAAAGACTGATAAGAATGATGTGTTCCTGATGGAGACAGATCACAAAAATTGCATAGAGCAAGATACAGCAGCAATGAGGCACTTTGGTCAGATTTGCTATAAGATTCATTTGCCTAAAGTAGAGCATTTAGAAATTCTTCTTAAAATTTTTATTGGTACCTCTTTGCAGTACAAAATGACTACATTCATTGTGAGGGATTGGTACATGTACATAACATCTCAATTCTTTTTATTCCCTTTCCCTCCACTCCCCATTTTTGCCAACATCATATTTATTTATTTGTAAGTCCTTATAAAATTGATTATCATACATACAGACCAAATATATAAAACACAAATGAAAATTACACTATATCAAGGTACACTTTTAGATGCATTGTTTCTGCTGGATTACAGTAACTTCTTTTCTCACCCTTTTTCCCTATTATCTGTCTTTTATTTGGCCATTTATTTATATATTTAGTTTCTCATATAAGAGAAACCATGCAATATTTAAGCTTGTGTGTCTGAGTTACCGCACTCAACATTATGGTCTCAAGATTAATCCATGTTCCTACAAATGACTCAAGTTTATTTTTCTTTATGGCAGAGTAGTGCTCCATTGTGTATAAATACCACATTTTCTTTATCCATTCATCTGTTGATGGACATGTAGGCTGCTTCCAAGGTTTAGTTATTATAAATTGTGCTGCCATAAACATGGGTATGCATACATCACTGTAATATGATGTCTTTAACTCTTTTGGAAAGATGCCTAGAAGGGGAATAGCTGAGTCAAATGGAATTTCTATTTTAAGTGTTTTGAGGAATCTCCATACTGATTTTCATAGTGGTTGTGTCAGTTTACACTCCACCAACAGTGAAGATGGGTTGCTTTCTCCCCACAGCCTCACTAGCATTGGTTACTGGTTGATTTCTTGATGATAGCCCTTCTTTCTGGAGTGGGATGGAATCTCAGTGTTGTTTTAATTTGCATTTCTTGAATGGGCAACAATGATGAACATTTTTTTATTCATTTATTGGCCATTTGTACTTTTTCATCTAAGAAGTCTATTATTTCAGATGCCCATTTTTTACTAGGTCTTTAAACTTGGGGTTCTAATTTTTATTTATATATTCTGGATATTAGTCCTTTGTCTGAGAAATAGCTGGAAATTCTTTTCTCAATCTGTAGATTGTCTCTTCACTCTGTTTCCTTTGCTGTGTGGAAGCTTTTTAATTTGATGTGATCCCATATGTTGATTCTCGGTATTATTTCTTGTGCAAACAGGTTCTGTTCAGAAAGTCTTGCCTACAAGTATGTCCTCAAGAGTTTTACCTATTTTGTCTTCTAACAGATGAAGTGTTTCTGTTCTAATGTGTAGATATTTGATCCATTTTGATTTTAGTTTAGTAGATGGTGAGAGATATGGGTCTAGGTTCAACCCACTGCATGTAGATAGCCAGTTTTCCTAGCAGTATTTGTTAAAGAGGCTATCTTTCCTCCAGCAAAAAGGTTTGTCACAGATAAAGTAGCTGAGTGTGCCCTTTGTCACAGATAAAGTAGCTGAGTGTGCTGAGTGTGCCTGGAGTTGTTTCCATATTGATCTATAAGTCTGGTCTTTTGTGTTTTTTTTTTTTTTTGTGGTTTTTGTTTGTTTGCTGTTTTTACTACTGTAGGTTTGTAGTATATCTTGAAGTCTGGGATCATGATGCCCCCTGCCTTGCCCTTGTTGCCTAGAATTGCTTTTGCTATTCTAGGTCTGTTCTGGTTCCATATGAATTTTAGGATTCCTTTCTCTAGTTCTGTAAGGAATGCTGTTAGTATTTTGATTGGGATTGCATTAAATCTGTATAACAGTTTTGGAAGTATAGTCATTTTGGCTATACTCTTTCTGCCTATCAAGGAACAGGGGATATTGTCACATTTTCTGTTATCTTCTTTGATCTTTTTCAGAGCACTATAGTTTTCATTGTAGAGGTCTTTCACTTTCTTGGTTAGGTTAATTTGTAAGTATTTCATTTTTCTTGATGCTATTGTGAAAAGTATTGTTTTTCTAATTTCTATCTTGGTGAGTTTGTTATTGGTGTACAGGAATGCTATTGATTTTTGAATGATGACTTTGTATCCTGCCATGCTACTGAATTTGGTTATTAATCCTAGGAGGATTTTGGTGGAGTTTTTTAGATCTTCTAACTAGAAGATCATGTTATTTGCAAATAATGATAATTTATCTCTTTTATTTCTTTCTCTTGTCTAATTGCTCTAGCTAATGTTTCGAGAACTGTATTGAACAAGAGTGGTGATAGCGCACATGCTTGTTTTGTTCCTATTTTTAGAGGGAAAGCTTTCAGCTTCTCTCTATTTAGTATGATGTTGGTTGTTGGTTTGTCATAGATGGCTTTTATCAGATTGAGATAAAGACTTTTTCCTATTTTTTTTTTTCAGAGTTTTTATCATGAATGGGTGTTGGATTTTGTCAAATGCTTTTTCTGCATCTATTGAGATGATCATGTGATTTTTGTCCTTGCTTGTCTTTATGTGGTGTATTACATTTATTGATTAGTGTATTTTGAAACATCCCTGCATCCCTGAGATGAATCCTACTTGGTTATGACATATGATCTTTTTGATAGTTTGCTTCATTCTGTTCGCCAGTATCTTATTGATGATTTTTGCATCTATATTCGTTAAAGAGATTGGCCTGTAGTTCTCTTTTGTTGATTGAGTCCTTTTCTGGTTGTGGAGTCAAGGTAGTACTTGCTTCTAGGAATGACTTTGGCAGTACTGCTTCCCTTTTGATTTCATTAAAAAGTTTGAAGAGTATTGGCATTAGATCTTTAAAGTTCTTGTAGAAATTAGCAGTGTATCCATCAGGACCCAGGATTTTCTCAGTTGGTGGTTTTTTTTCAATTACTTCCTCAATTTCACTGACTGTTATTGGATTATTCAGGATTTTTATATGCTCTTGATTCAGCTTTGACAGTTCATATGTATAGGAATCTTTCCATTTCTTTTGAATTTCTCATTTTATTAGAGCACAATTTGTCAAATTAGTTAGCTATGATCTTCTGGGTTTTCATTTCTAATTGCATGGCTTTGGGTCTTTTTTTCTTAATTTGGTAAGATTGGCTATGGGTTTTTCAATTTTGTTTAATCTCTCAAAGAACCAACTCTTTGATTCATTGATTCATTATATTTTTTAGTCTCAATTCAATTAATTTCTGCTCTGATCTTTATAATTTCCTTCCTCGTACTAGCATTGGGTTTGGATTGTCCTTGTTTTTCTAGGACCTTGAGCTTCATCAATAGGTTATTTATTTGAGCTTGCTCTGTTTTGCTGGTGAGGGAGTTCACAGCTACAAACTTTCCTCCTAGAACTGCTTTCATTGTGTCCCATAAGTTGAGGTGTGTCATAGTGGCAACATTGTTTGCATAAATTGTCTACTTTCTTCTTTAATTTCATTTCTTACCCATTGATTATTCAAGAAGGTATTATTTAATTTCCATGTATTTACATAGTTTCTGTAGTGTCTTTTGCCATTGATTTCTAGTTTCATTGTGCTATGATCCAATAATATGCATGGGATAATTTTTTTTGAGACAGGGTCTCACTATGTCATTCAGGCTGGCCTTGAACTCGCTTATGAGCCCAGGCTGGCCTCGAACTCACAGTGGTCCTCCTGTCTCAGCCTCACGAGTGCTGGGATTACAGGCATGTGCCACCACGCCTGGCCAACATGGGATAATTTTAATTCTTTTGCATTTACTTCAGGATGCTTTCTGGGCTAACACGTGATCTATTTTGGAGGAAGACCCCTGTGCTGTTGAGAAGAATTGTGTATTTTATTGTTGGATCGAACACTCTACAGATATCTGTTAAGACCATTTGTTTGAATGTTTGGTTCAACTCTGGTATTTGTTTCTTGATCTGCCCATTTATGACAGTGGGTTATTGAGATCCCCCTTTACAATTGTATTGGTGTTTACATGATTTTTCATGTCCATTAATGTTTGTTTTATGAAGTTGGGTACACCATTATTTGGTGCATTTATGTTTATAATTGTTAACTCTTCCTGTTGAATTATTTCCTTAACCAGTATGTAGTGAACATTTTTGTCTCTTCTGATAAGTCTTGGCTAGAAATCCACTTTGTCTGAAATTAGGATAGCAACTCCTGCTTTTTTTCAGGTTCCATGGAATATTGTTTTGAATCCATTGATTTTTAATCTGTGAGTTTTTTTGAATTCAATATTTTTCTTGTATACTGCATATTGTTGGATTTTGTTTCTTGATCCATTCTGCCAATCTGTGTCTTTTGATTGGGGAACTGAGACCATTCACATTGAGAGTTATTGCTGAGAGGTACTGAGTTATTCCTGTCATTGCATTATTTTCCTGTTACTGATTTCCTTATTTTTCCCCTTTTGCTTAGCTGCTCATCAGGTGTATTCATTCTTTTGACTTACTGACATTGTTGGTTTCATTGTATCTTTCTAAGATATCCTTGAGGATATTTTTTTGTAACGTTGGTTTGGTGGTCATGAATTTCTGGAGGTGCTCCTTTTCATGGAAATACCCTATTTCTTCACCAATTTTAAAGGAAAATCTTGCAGGGTATATAAGTCAGGGTTGGAAGTTGTTATGTTTTAGTGCTTGAAACACTTCAATCCAAACCCTCTTGGCCTTTAAGATTTGTATAGAGAAGTCTGCTGTAATTCTAATGGGTTTACCTTTATATGCGATTTGTTGCATTTCTCTAACAGCTTTTAAGATTTTTTCCTGTGATGGACTTTTGGTACTTTGAGTATAATGTAGAGTGGAGGGGTTCTCTTTTTGTCAAGGCTATGTGAGTTTCTATATGCCTCAGTTATCTGTATGCTTATTTCTTTCCCTATATTTGGGGAGTTTTCTGCCATTGTTTCTGTAAAGAGGTTTTTTATGACATTTATGTTGTCTTCTGATTTTTCACTTATTCCAATTATTCTTAGGTTAGTCTTCTTCCAGTTATTCTTAGGTTAGTCTATCAGTCATTAGATCCATTTTTCATATTCCTTTGTTGCTTTTAAGGTGTCTTTGTGTAGTTGGTCTTTAAAGGCATCACTGTCTTCTAGTTCTGAAATTCTGCCCTTACATTGGTCAATTCTGCTGCCCATATTTTCAATATGATTTTTTGTTTTGTTTTTCTTTTTTTTTTGGAGTGGGTACAGGGGGTCAAACTCAAGAGCAACATACCACTGAGGTACATCCCAGCCCTTTTTTTAGTTTTTGTTTTGAGACAATCTCACTAAGTTGCCTAGGCTGGTCTCCAACTTGTGATCCTCCTGCCTCAGCCTCCTGAGTAGTTGAGATTACAGGTGTACAATACCACAAACAACTGCTTACTTGTGTTCCTTACCCCTAGTAGAATTATTCTGTCTGTGATAATGCCCTTTCCCCTTCTCACTGATCTCTGTTACTTTGCATTTCTGAGGTAGTTATTCAATTGTACCTCTGTGTATGCATATGCATTGTATTTATTTGAGACAGGGTCTTATTATGTAGTCCAGGCTGCTCTCAAACTTACTATATAGCCTAGGCTTATGTCTTAGTTACTTTTCTTGTTGCTGAGACAAAATACCCGGCATCCAAAGGGAAAAGGTTTATTTGTCTCAGTTTGTAGAGGTTTCAGTTCATAATCGGTTGGCTCCAAGGCAGGGTGGTGTGGCAGACAGGCCTCACAGAGGAGAAATATTCACGGTGGGCGGAAGGTAGCAAAACAACAAGGGAGGAGGACTCAATATTATTTTTTTGTGTGTGTGTGGGTACCGGGGGTTGACCTCAGGATCTCATGCACCAGCAGGCGCCCGTGCCGCTGAGCAATATCACCAGCCCTTTTTTCGTATGTGAGTACCGGGAGTCGAACTCAGAACCTTGTGCTTGCCAGGCAGTCGCTTATGCTGCTGAGCTATCTCACCGGCCCTCAATATGATTTTTAACCTTCTGGATTTCTGACTGAAACCTTTTCATGGACACTAATTCTTTGGTAAACTGGTCATTCATGTTTTGTATAATTTTGTTTAGCTCATCTATGTTTTTATTAGTGTCTTCTGAAAGCTCCTGCATCTTTTCAGTTATTACTTCCATGATCTGTTTAGTTATATCTTCTCTAATCCCACTGAGTACCTCTTTAGTCTCTTTTGTAACCTCCTCTGTTATCTGTTTGACTAATTTGGATGTGTGGCTATTCTGCTCGTCTGTGCTGCCTAGATTGGCTTTGGGGGAGTTGTGAGTTTTGGAAGGCACTGTGTTGCCTTGCAGCTTTCAAATTCATAGCGTTTCAGGTTGAGCCTGGCCTCTGGCCATGGGAGTAGGACCTGAATGCTTTAGTTTAAACCCCTCCCAGGGTCTCTTGCCGGCCTGACCACGGTTCCCTGGCCATGGCTGTCTTCCATGGCTGTCCCTCACCCAGTCACTGTGGGACCATAACACTGGGAGCCCTAAAATGAAGCCAACCCACAGCTGCTCTGAGTCCCAGGTTCAGTTGATCCCTCCCTAAAATGGTGTCTGACCACTCTCTCCAGGTGATACAGCAGGCACTTGGGCTGGGGTCACTCGCCATCGGTTTAAGCAGACAGCATCCACTGGTCTGTTCCACTGCTGCATTTCTTCCTGAAGTCCTCTGGAGTCCCCTGCTTTCACTTTGTAGATTTGGTCTTCCTTTCTTGTGAGCCACAAGCCAAGAACCAGGGAGAAAGTGTAGACTGTCTCTTTCTTTTTCTGCATTATGTTCTGTTTCTTCAGTTTCTCTACAGGCTCCAATTTTCTTGTCAGATACTTCCTGGGTCCCAAAGATCCACCTGCCTCCTCCTTTTCTTTCCCAAGTTGTTATTTTCTAGTGTCTGGATTCAGAATCTTGGAGAGACTGAGTTGTCGTTGCTTACCACTCTTCCATTTTCTCAGAACCCCCTATAAATGCTTTACTTGTCTTGCTGACAATATTATCCCTCGGAAAATAATAAAAGGGACTGCTTGCTATTCATTGCTGAATTCTGGCCTGTAAGCAAGTAGCTGATTGGCAAAGTGGATACTTGAAGAGTGACCATATTATCTCAGAGTTTGTGAGAGCATAAGGCTGGACATAGTAAGGTATTTTGCCCTAGAATTTAAGAAGGTAGATTTGAAAGTTTGGAGAATAAAAAAGTAGCATGAAGGCAAGGAAAGAGCACAGCCTGATCTGGCTTTAAGTCAGAGCTATAGCATTGGTCAGCCAGCCATATTACCTTTAAGAGAGGGAGGGAAGGAGAGATGAGGGAAAAAGGGAGAGAAAGAAGGAAGGGGATGGAAGAACAGTGGTATGGAATCTCCTTCAAGATTGACAATTAATGGCACATGTGTCAGCACTTAGCATTTAGTAGGTATGCATCAATTTTTAGTTTCTTGTACTTTCTATTTGGCTGCCCTCCCAAAATTGTTGAAAGAAATTAAATTCTCAGCAGGGCCCAAAGGTATGCACCTGAAATTCCAGCTACTCTGGAGACTGAGGCAGGAGAATCACAAGTTCAAAGCCAGCTTGGGCAACTTAGTGAGACCTTGCCTCAAAATAAATAAATAAATAAATAAATAAATAAAAGGGGTTGGGGGTGTAGCTCAGTGGTACAGCACCTGCTAGCATGCTTGAGGCCCTGAGTTCAATCCCCAGCACTAAAGACCCTAAATTATGACCATATCATTGTGACTTATTTTAATGAAGAAATGAAAAGAGAGATATCTAAAGAAAATGATGCACAAAGTTCTTTGATGATGAGATGTTGAAAACGTGGAAAGAAGAGCATCTGACTAAGGATGAATAGGAAATAGTAACATGGAACTGCCAAACTCATGTCAGGAAAGCCTGACTCAAAAGGAACTAATTTTAGGAATAAGAAAAAGAGGCTATTTATAGTTTTGTTTGCATCAAGAAATAAATCAAGGAAGTTCAAATGTTGGGTCAGATAGTATGCTTTGTTTTAATTATAATTAGTTTTTCAAAAATTATAGAAGAGATATTTGGTACACATAAAAATTCCAATAATACCACAAATATAAAATCAAAAAGAAAATGGTGTAATGTTTACAAGATAACAAAAAGGCACCTCCAAAATTCTTACTTTGCTTTGGTCTTCTCTGCCATCCAAACTGTCCATTAGGCTAGAAAGACATTGGCAGGAGACAGTTGACTAGCTAAGCAAGAAAACTGTAAGAAAGCACCAAAGTACTTGCAATGAGTTTCAGTCTGTTGGCCTAGAAAAATTATATGTCCAGATGTTAAAAGAAGTTACAGATGAGATCCCTGAACTTGTGTCTGTAACCTTTGGGGAAGTGTGGGGAATAAGAGATGTTAGATGTGTGGAGAAGGGCACGTGCTCATTTTTTTAAAAAGGGAAGATGGATTTTGCAAACTTTAGAGAGGTAGATTTCATCTTAATCTCTGGCAAGTTTCTAGACTCTATCATTGGAAGGGTGGTTTGCAAGAGTGTGCTTAGAAGGGAACGCACGGTCACATAAAACTCTGCCTTACAATAGCTCAAGGCAGAGTGAACTCATTTTCCTTTCTGAAATGTGCTTAGTAAGTTAAGCAGGGGTGCGGTAGCACTAAAGCTGGGTCCCAACACTGACAAATCATTTATGATGCCCTTGTGGAAAAGTTGGAAAAATGTAAATAGTACAATTATTGCATGGGCAAATGATCAACCCCAAGTCTGCTAACTGATGGAAGAATGTTCAATTTATTTATATACTAGTTTACGATCTGTTACCTCCACTAAAATTTAAGTTCATTGTTTGGGAGACAGTGTCCTTATTACTCACTATTTTATCCCCAGTACCTGTGGCAGTGCCCAGTCCATAGTAGAATGTGTTCAGGAAATGTTTTTGCATGAATGAATGAATGAACCCGGAGGTAAAACTGAAAAGCATGTCACCAAGCTCTGTCTCAGCCCTCTCCTGTTCAGTACATTTTTATCATTTGTTTAGTTAAAGACATTAGCTGCATACTGACCAAATATGGATATCATATCAGCCTGAAAAGTCTAGCATAATAAGGATAGATTGTATCCACAAAGATCCACTGGTAAGAACAATTTAATACTGATGTGTGTATGTATGTATGTATGTATGTATGTATGTATGTATATGTGTTTATTCTGAGGTGCCCAGCCTCTGAAAAATGTAAATAGATTTAAAAAACTGGAAGTACAAGTGGACACATTAATTAATGGCAATATGTGGTGGGGGGAAAACTTAAATGTTTTCATTTATTCTTCCAACAAATATTTACTGAAAGTGCCAGGTACTGTGCTAGGCACTGGGGATATATTATAGTGAGGAAAACATCCAATTCTGTCCTCCTAGAGCTAAAAGACTATTGGAGGAAACAGATATTAATCAAAGCATTCCACAAACAAATGTACATTCACAAACTATGAAGACTCAAACTGAGTGCTACAAGAGCATATAACAAGAAAAACTGGTCAAGCCGGGGAGGGAGGCTGTCTCTGAGGAGCTGACCCAGAGCTGACTTCTCAGAGATAAGTAGGAGGAAACTAAGGTGAAGTCAGGGAAGATAGAAAGTCCAGTGAGGCAGCCATACGAAGGGTCCATTCAGGAGTTATGGTGGTCTCTTTCTCTTCCTATCAACAGAGGCTGGGCTCAGGGTCAGGGCTGGGGTTGGGGCTCAGCTAGAGACTCAGTTTGCTTGCTCTCTGGATGGGAGGCTATGCAGAGGTGTTGGCCTAGCCTGGGGCTCAGGCCAAAGTGGCAGCCCACTTGGACAGGATGGTGGGGTTAGGTCTGGAGAATCGGGCAAATGACTGGGAGACTAAGGTCATAAAGAGAGAATGAACAAACAAATGAGTATTTGAGCCTAATGAGAGCTAGCCTGATGTTGGAGGAAAGAGTTACAAATAGGGAAAGGAAGGAAGGGAAACATAACCCACTGGCATTGGGTTGCAAATGGAAGTATCAGTATGATTTCATGGTTTTTTTGTGTGTCTGTGCATGTGTGGGTATTGATAAGCATGCCCATTTGTGTGTACATTATACACACATATGTGGTGTGATCAGAATACAGTGACTGCTTAAAAATTTATTATGGTATGGCACATTACCATCAATCCCCCTCAAAACACTCTTCCATGCTTCAGACACACTTATCCTGTCATTCTTGCCACTTTCTGAAGTAGTTCTGGAAGTTCTCTTTCATGTTTTGTGTCTTTAATGCTATCATGGCTGCCTCCATGTCCTGAATTGATTCAAAGCTTTTACCTTTCATGACTCTGGGGGAAGAGCCAAAAGTTGCATGGGGCCAGATCCAGTGAGTAAGGTGCATAACACATTGTGATATTTTTATGAGCCTGCCTTTCCCATTGGACGTCACATTGCCCCAGCATTCACCATATCTTCAGTCATATATTGTAAAGATACTCATGAAAGGAAACTTCCAGAACTTCTTCAGAAAGTGGCACAGATGATGTGATAAGTGTGTTTGAAGTAAGGGGGAGCATTTGGGAGATTAATGGTAATGTGTCATTTACCAATAATTTTTATGAGTTCTTTATATGTTCTCGATAGTAATCATTTGTCTGAGGAACAGCTGGCAAACATTTTTTCCCACATTGTGGGTTGTCTTTTCACTCTGTTGGTGGTTTCTCCTGCTGTGCAAAAGCTTTTTTTTTTTTTTTGTGGGTACCGGGGGGTCGACCTCAGGACCTCGCGTGCCAACAGGCACCCGTGCCGCTGAGAGATATCACCGGTCCCTTTTTCGTATGTGGGTTCCGGGAGTCGAACTCGGGCCCTCGCGCTTGCAAGGCAGGCGCTTATGCCGCTGAGCCATCTCACCGGCCCACAAAAACTTTTTAATAAGATGAGATCCCAGTTATTGATTCTTTGGGATAGTTCCCATGCGGTTGAGTTTTTATTCATAAAGTCTTTGCCTACACCAATGTCTTCAAGGGTTTTACCTATCCTACCTTCCAGCAGATTTAATGTTTCTGTTTTAATATTTAGATCTCTGATCCATTTTGAATTTAGTTTAGTGCACGGTGAAAGATATGGGTCTAGTTTCAATCTTCGGCATGTGTAGAGCCAGTTTTTCCGGCACCATTTATTAAAAAGGCTATCTTTCTTCCAGCGAATGTGTTTGGCACCTTTGTCAAAGATAAGGTGGCTTAGTATGTCTGGGGTTGTTTCAGCATCTTCTAATCTGTTCCATTGATCTTCAGGTCTGTTTTTTTGCCGGTACCACACTGTTTTTATCACAGTAGCTTTATAGTATAGTTTCAAGTCGGGGATTGTGATGCCCCCTGCCTTGCCTTTGTTGCCCAGAATTGCCTTTGCTATTCTAGGTCTCTTCTGATTTCAAAAGAATTTTAGGATTGTTTTCTCTAATTCTGTGAGATATGCTGTTGGGATTTTGATTGGAATTGCATTAAATCTGTATAACAATTTTGGAAGTATGGCCATTTTCACTATATTGGTTCTTCCTATCCAGGAGCAAGGGATATCTTTCCATTTTCTGATATCCTCTTCAATCTCCGTTTTCAGAGTACTGTAGTTTTCAGTGTAGAGGTCTTTTACATCCTTTGTGAGGTTGATTCCTAGGTATTTCATTTTTTTGGATGTTATTGTGAAAGGTATTGTTTCCCTAATTTCTCTTTCAGTAAGTTTGTTATTTGTGTACAGTAAGTTTGTTGTATTTGTGTATTGACTTTTGAGTATTGACTTTGTATCCAGCTACACTACTGAATTTGCTTATTAAATCTAGCAGTTTTTTAGTGGAGTTTTTGGGGTCTTCTGTGTAGAGTATCATGTCATCTGCAAATAATGATAATTTAACTTCTTCCTTTCCAATCATTATTCCTTTTATTTCTTTCTCTTGTCTAATTGCTCTGGCTAAAGTTTCCAGAACTATGTTGAATAAGAGTGGGGACAGTGGACATCCTTGTCTTGTTCCTGATTTTAGAGGGAAGGCTTTCAGTTTTTGGCCATTTAGTATAATATTGGCTGTTGGTTTGTCATAGATAGCTTTTACCAGGTTAAGATAAAGACCCTCTTTTCCAATTTTCTATTGGGTTTTTATCATGAAAAGGTGCTGGACTTTGTCAAAAGCTTTTTCTGCATCTATTGAGATGATCATGTGATTTTTGTCTTTGGTTCTGTTAATATGGTGTATTACATTTATTGATTTACGTATGTTGAACCATCCCTGCATCCCAGGGATGAATCCCACTTGGTCATGGTGTATAATCTTCTTGATGATTTGTTGGATTCTGTTTGCCAGTATCTTACTGAGGATTTTTGCATCTATGTTCATTAGGGAGATTGGCCTGTAGTTCTCTTTCTTAGTTGGGTCCTTCTCTGGTTTTGGTATCAGGGTAATGCTTGCTTCCAGGAATGAATTTGGGAGTATTGCTTCCCTTTCAATTTCATTAAAAAGTTTGAGAAGTAGTGGTATTAGGTCTTCTCTAAATTTCTTGTAGAATTTGGCAGTGAATCCATCAGGGCCTGGGTTTATCTTTGTTGGGAGGTTTTTAATTACATCTTCAATTTCATTGGTTGATATTGGTTTATTTAGGATTTTTAAATCTTCTTGATTCAGCTTTGGTAATTCATACGAATCTAGGAATCTGTCCATTTCTTCTGCATTTTCCATCTTAGTAGAATATAGATTTTTAAAATAGGTATAGATGATCTTCTGGATTTCTGCAGGGTCCATCGTGATATCACCCTTTTCATTTTCAATTGCATGGATTTGAGTCTTTTCTTTTCTTTTTTTAATAAGGTTGGATAAGGGTTTGTCAATCTTATTTATTCTTTCAAAGAACCAACTTTTTGCTTCATTGATTCTTTGTATTGTTGTTTTAGTCTCCAATACATTAATTTCTGCTCTGATCTTTATAATTTCCTCCCTTGTACGGGCTTTTGGCTTAACCTGCTCTTCTTTTTCTAGAAGTTCAAGGTTCGCCATTAAGTTGTTTATTTGCGCTTGCTCTATTTTCCTAATATAAGTATTTAATGCTATAAATTTCCCTCTTACGACTGCTTTCATTGTATCCCATAAGTTCCTATTTACCAATAATTTTTATAATTTAAACATTCACTGTATATTTTGATCACACCTCATACACCCATTGATTTCCCTGCTCTGTCCACTGCGAAGACCTAGAAACAACTGCACCTCAATAATGACGACTACACCTAGGACTCAGATCTTTGGCACTAACTCCATTAAAAGGAACCGGGACAACTGGACATGGTGGTACATGCTGTGTGTGAAGGCCCTGGGTTGAATTGCCAGTACTGGGGGGAAAAAAGAACCAGGACTCCTTGAAGAAATGACTGATTCCAGGGTTGTACAAAGAGAGCACAAGATGTAGCATCTTATTGTGCTACAAAGTAAAAAGCCGACAGGGCATAGAAGCCAGCTTTAGGAAGCAAAATAAATAATGACAATAGTGAATTATAACCCACTGAATAAAACAGGAATGCATTAAATGTATATTGAACAAATCATAGCTTAAAAGCATTCATAAAAATTGGGAGCAGGCTGGGAAGGTAGATCCATGGTAGAGCACTTTTCTAGCATGTATAAGGCCTTAGGTTCCATCTCCAACACTACCAAAGAAAGAAAGAAAGAAAGTTGGGGAGAAGAAAAAGCTTTACCTTACCGAGGTCAACTAACAAACAAAGAAGGAATGATGGAAGCAGGAAAATCAGCATTTAGCAATCATCACAGTAAAAATGGATTCAGGCAAGAATTACCAATGGATGCTAAAACTAGTTGAATATGTAATGGGGTATTTACTTAGTCTCACACTGTCTCCCGTGAAGTACTTCATAATTACTAAGTACAAAATATTTATCAACTAACTACTTTGGAGAAAACTAGCAGATACCACCTTAATTTTAACCAGTAATAGGGCATATGGTCACTGTGTGCCCACTGGTGTGATAGACCGAGAACACATCACTTTGGCAATGTGTCAGCTCAGAGGGCACAAACTGAATCTAACCATTAGGAAACAGCAGACCCACCTAAATTGAGGCTCATGCTGCAAAGTAATTAGCCTGTACCCCTCAAAAAATGTCAAGGCCATTTGCAGGAGATAAAAGAGACATGACAAGTAAGTGGAATTTATGATCCTGAATTTATGAAGGACTTTATTAGGATAATCAATAAAATAGGAATAAGATCTATGGAGTAGATGGTAGAACTGTATCACTGTTAATTTCCTAATTGTGATGGCTGTCTTATGGTCCTAGTAGAGTATCCTTGCTTTTATGAAATACACACTGAGGTGTTAAAGGGTAACAAGAGAAGATGTTTGCAAATTAATCTCAGCCCCAGTACAAGAGGATAACTGAACAGCTTCGAGACAGCAAAGGGGGGCAGGCTTGACACCTGCCGTGCCACACCCACTGAAGAGGGCCACGTCTCTTCTGGGAGCTAATGTGGGTCTCCTCCTAGTTCTGCTGCTGATGCCACAGCTGATCCATTTCCTCATCTCAAACAAGAAGAACCCCAGAATTAGCAAACCTCAAAATATTCATAGAATGATGAAATATATTTTCAAACACAAATGACCAACTTTATCTTAGGTTGAAAGCTTTTTTCTATTAATTAGCTAATGAAAACAAAATCTTTATCTAAAGCAAGTGTGGAAGTTGAATGGCTCAAAGGTGACTCAGAAAGAAACCAAAGGAGAATGAAAGTGCTAAAATGTTAACAAATAGGGAGCCTGGGTGAAGAGTGTGTGGCAGTTCTTTGTGCTTACCAGTAATTTTTAAATATGAAAGGGTTTTTTTGTTTGTTTGTTTGTTTTGTGTGTATGATACTGAGGAGTGAAGCCAGGGCCTTGCACATGCTAGGCAAATGTCTGCCAGTAAGCTAATCCCCACACTTGAAAGTATTTCAAAATCAGAAGAAAAAAAAAACGTTAATAGAGCAGTGCATGGTGGCACATGTCTTTAATTCCAGTTACTCAGGAGGTTGAGGCAGGAGGATCACAAATTCGAGGCCAGCCTGGGCAATTTAGCAGGACCTTGTCACAAAATAAAATAAAAATAAAAAGGGTTGGCAATGTAGCTCAGTGGAAAAGCACTTGCCTAGCATGCATAAGCCCCCTGGGTTCTAGCTCCAGCACTGCAAGAAAAAAAGTCAGCTGGAGGAGAAAAGCCAGCATCATCTTCCAGTACACTAATGTTAGTCCAGGCAGAATGAGGCTGCTGAACTCTGCAAGGGTCAGACCTCACTGGAATGTGGGACTTGGCTCTTGGAAGGTGAGGTGATCAGATCATGTGAAGATGTTCTTCACAGTTAAGGGGACAGAAGATGTTTAATCTGAAAGAGAAAAGGCCTGGAGGACAGGGAGGGAATGACTTTTGTCTTCAATCTCCAAAGGGCGCCTGAGACAGAGATAGCTGACTTGTGATAGGGAGACAGATTCTGTTTAGTATGAGGACTGGCTTTTGGTAAAAAAAAGAGGGAGGAAAAAATAGAAGGCTTGGACTATCTCAGCAGTTCCCTGTTATAGGATATGTTTTAATAGAGATTGGCCAACCAGTTGTCAAGGATGTCAGAAAGAGTGTTCACGAATTAGATAAATGCTGGGCCCAATGACCACTGAGGTCCTTCCAATAAACATTAGGGCTTCCTGTTATCTTCAGGTGTTGGAAATCAAATGCTGCCTGTGCTGGATGGGGATGAACATTCCCTTTTGTCCGCATGGGGCATAAAGTACAGTATCTCGCTTTTGAATGGACTATTTTTTAAAACTTTTTATTTTATTGGTACATTTTAGATACGCATAATGATCACATTCATTATAGGAAGTTTGTACCTGTGCATGATATATCTTACTTCTTTTTTTTCCCATTTCCCTCCCCTCCCTTTAACCCCTCTTCCCCTCCTTGTTTACAAAAGCTTTGTTTCCATTTTTTTCTTCTATTCTTTCTTTTCTTGTCCCTTCTTTGCTTTCTCTCTCCCCCCCCTTGTTCCCCTTCAAATGTTCATTTGAACATTTTCTTCCCATTTCCCAATATCCATTATAAATGTTGGTCCTTACTTACACTTCCGATTTCTCACACCAGAGAAAACATGCAATATTTAAACATGTGTGTCTGATTTACTTCACTTAAGAGTATGGTCTCAATGTTCATGCATTTAATGGACTATTTTGATACAATCCTTAGCAGTCTGGAAAATTCATTTGTTCCCTAGCAATGAGCTGGTCACTGAGGCAAATATCACCATATTTTTATTTAAGAAAACTTCATTTAACAACATGAAAATAGGGCCCAAGGAAACAGAAACAAAAGCTCAAGAGAACATTTGGCAAACATTGAAATATTCAGTGGCTCAGGATGATATATCTTCTTCAAGTAGCTGGGCACCTGCCTACTCATATACCTTGGTCCTGTAATTCCTCATTCTTTATTTAAAAGTGAGCCCTTTTGAATACAATGTTTTCATGAGCCCACTCTACAAAACATTCATCTGGGAAAGAAAACAGCAAATAGATTTCTTGAGAAGAATAAGAAATATGGGAAAGCTTCCCAGATCCATGATGATAGCATGAGAGTCTAACCCTTAGCTTCTGCAATCTGAGGATCCATTGGAGGGAGAAAACATAGCTCTTCCTCTTTTGAAGAGGAGGAATCCCAATGCACTAGGCCTGCTTAATTCGGGACAAACAGCTCTTGTAAGGGAGAGGTACTTAAAACAGAAAAGATCCTTTGCTCTTATTTGGTAACAAGGTTCTTTGTTCACCGAACCTCTCCTGGTTAGCTAATGGCCCAGATGTTTGAAACTGAGAATAGTTCCTAGAGAAAATGCCTATATAAATAGACATTGCACTGAGCAGAGGTCAGTCCTTCCCTCTCATGCACTGGTAATGACAATGATGCATCTTTCCAGAGCTCATTCTTGGCAGTCCTTGTAATTAGATTCCAGTTGCTCTCTGAGTTCGCCCCTGTTCTCCATGCTTCCTGGTTTTCACTCTAAGGAATTACTGTGCACAGTTCCCTAATTCTTTTTGTTTTGTTCTTTGAGGCAGGGTCTCACTATGTAGTTTAGGCTGGCTTTGAACTGACATGTAGCCCAGGCTGGCCTCATGACGATTCTCTTCCCTAACTTTTTTTTTTTTTTTCGGTGGGTACCAGGGGTCGACCTCAGGACCTTGCACGCCAGCAGGTGCCCGTGCCACTGAGTGATATTACCAGCCCTTTTTTCGTATGTGGGTTCTGGGAGTCGAACTTGGGCCCTCACGCTTGCCAGGCAGGCACTTACGCCACTGAGCCATCTCACCGGCCCACTTCCCTAACTTTTGAATTTATATGGAACAACGATGAAGATCCCTGACTAGCCAAAGAAGTTCAGGTTGAGTCCTTATGGAGAGCCCAACTATAACCTCTGTGCCCCCAAAGCCATACCACCCACCTCTTGCTTTCTCCATCCTCACCTGAGTGTCATAGCTTTTCTTGAGGGAGCCAAGGTGGTCAAGGAAACGCAATGCCAGGCCACACCATTTTTCAGCAGATACACACTTGTTTCTGCTATACATAAATATTCCAGTGCTCCAGGACTTGATCATCAGCCAGAGAATCTCCATTTCTGGGTAGCCTTCCTGAAATCCAGGAACAGTGGATGTTTTATAGTTATTGCTGTCATAAATCATTGTAGCACTCCCTGTACCAGCACTGTTTCTCATTATTATTCAACAATTGGTGCTCTGCTAGCACTAAGGAATGCTGTGCTCCTGGAAAGGAGGAGAGCACCTTGAAGGTTTGTCAGCTGTGGAATGTTCCATAGCAAGATCTCATGAGGTAACATAAATGGAAAAAGCAGTGAGGCCTTTTTTCTTTTTTTTTTTTTTGTGGGTACCGTGGTCGGCCTCAGGACCTCACGTGCCAGCAGGCGCCCGTGCCGCTGAGCGATATCACCGGCCCTTTTTTCATATGTGGGTTCCGGGAGTCGAACTCGGGCCCTCGCGCTTGCCAGGCAGGCGCTTATGCCGCTGAGCTATCTCACTGGCCCCCAGGCCATTTTTGACTGAAAGAAAGAATCATAGATGGATTTGTGCTCTCCTGGAAGGAGGAGAAAAACTATCTGGTTGGGGCTTCCCTCCACGTTGTCCTCAGACAGTTATCTCCCCAGTTCCTACCTCTACTCTTAAGACTGTCAAAAAGCAGTTTTATTGAATCTCTTAATTTCCTTGACAGAATCAATTTCTATTCTTGGAGTATAAATTATATTTATTTTTAGTATTGACAATATCTACCAAGCTAAGAACGCAGGACAGAACTTTTAAGATGGTCACTTAGCTTTATCAGTGGTCCTTAACATGACCAATCACAAGCTTATCAAAGTACTAGGAAGAATCCTAGTACTTTGCAGTAGTGAAAAGAATTAGAGTAAGGAGTGGCTTTCCCAGTTCTTGTATGGGAGATGGAGAACAAAGAGAAGCATTGGTGTGAAAGCCCTACATCTTCAAGATACGTTTCAGGCTCTTGAAGGGGCGATGTGATAGAAGACCTGCGTAGCAGCTTGTTGAGTCTCGAGGATATTGTTTCAGCTGTCATTCATTCATTGGATTCATAAAAAATTACTTTGCAGGGCTGGTGAGATGGCTCAGCAGCATAAGCGCCTGCCTGGCAAGCGTGAGGTCCTGAGGTCAACCCCCAGTACCCACAAAAAAAAATTACTTTGCATTAAACACTATGATGATGAAGGCATCCAAGAGGGATAAGACAAAGAATTCTTATCCTAAAGGGTACACAATGCCTGTGGGGAGACAAGGCATTCACGGGAGCTGGGGATGTAGCTCAGCTGTAGAGCACTTGCCTAGCACGAGTGAGTTCCACCCCCAGCACTGAAAAAAAGATGACTTTACCATGTATGTGATGAAGGGCTAGTCAGAGTGACAAAGACATTAAGTGCTCTAGTTTGGTAAGAGATAAATGACAGGTTAGCTCACACCAGAGGCAGTCTAGTCTTTGCCTGCCACTCTCCACTCTTGTCCCCTTGGTAAACTATTTTTTCTTCAAATTCACAAGCAGAGTTATTTCTGTTTGTGCCCATAGCAAGCTTTACACCCCTCAAATATAACATATCATATCATTTTGAAATGTTATACATTTATCTCCTCCAGACTATTGAGTTCTTTAGGGTGCAAGGAATTTTTTTTTGTTTATCTTTATATCCTCAGAGTTCAACACTATGCCTGGCACATAATAGGGGCATGACACAAGTTTTCTGAATGAATTAATGAATGAAAAAATGATTCAATGTACAGTCAACTGTGACCTTTTCTGCGAGGCTTTTCCCTGACTCTCCACAATCTCTTTCTCAGATCTCTTTGTTCCTGTATTGTTCATTACACCATAACAGTACTTCTAACATATGTTGTCTGTCTCCTTCACTAAGAGGGTAGTTCTCTGAAGGCAAAATGTCATTTATCTTTGTCATTTATCACAGCTTGGCAGGGTCTGATACAGAGTAGGAGTGTTGTGATCTTCACAAAATGAATGAAAAAGTGAACAAACGAACAAACAGAAATGACCTTAAGGAAGATGAGTAAGATCTAGATATATAGGGAAAGTATTAGATACATTTCTGTTGATGGGAGAAAATACCAGACATACACAATTTAAAGGAAGAAAGATCTATTTTGGCTCATGGTTTCAGAGGTTTCAGTCCATAGTCGGCTGTCTCCAAGACAGAAACATTGTGCCAGAAGGGTGTAGTAGAGGAAAGTTTCTTATCTCATGACAGCCAAGGAATAGAGAGAGCTAGGAAGACCCAGGAGAGATGAACAGGATGGTCTGGGACTAGGAAACACCCTGCAAAGGCACTCCTCCAGTGACGTACTTCCTCCAGCTGGGTTTCACCTTCTAGCAGCTCATTTGTCTATGAACTGGACAGTTGACCATTGATAAGGTTAGTTACTCCCATGATCTAATCACTTTCTGAAAGTCCCACCTCTGAACACATGAGCCTTGGGGGGGACATTTTTGATCCAAGTCATGACACAGAAATTATACGAAATGTCTAGGAAAGGCAAAATCCATAGAGACGGAAAGTAGATTCTGGGGATTAGGGGAGTAAGGAATGGGGAGTGACTACTAATAGGTATGAGGTTTCTTTTTGGGAAGATGAAATGTTCTGGAATTTGATAATGTTGATAGGTATACAATTTTGTGACTATACTAAAAAACACTGAATTGTACAATTGAAAATAGTGAGTTTTATGATATATGAATAAAATCTCAATAAAAATAGATATACAGAAATAGAGAATGGTGTTCTATATGGGCAAAACAGAATAAATGAAGACATGGATTATGCTTGAGAGTGAGTTGTCTCAGGAAGACTAAGAGCTGTTTGACCTAAGCGGACAATTTACATAGAGTTAATGGGAAATGAGACTGGAAATTAAGGATGACCTTCCTGAGCATTTCCCAAATGCTCTTCCTCAGAACACCAGTGTCATGAGAAATGTTAACAGATGGTCGACAAAAGTAGGGTTCTCTAGTCAAATAAGTTTTGGAAATGTTGCATTCTATATATCAGCCTCCTGAAGTGTTATAATGTACATTAATTAATTAAAAGATTAAGGAAGTTTTACAATAAAGAAACCATGTAACTTTATTTAATCTAGGGTATGTGGAACATTAACTAATATTTCATGGGCTAGAGTATAAAGAGTTTTGCATTACAGGCCACAGAGTTTGGAATTTATCCTGCCACAAACAGGAAGGCACTGGAACTCTTTGAGAGTGAAAGTGATATGATGAAACTAGTTTTAGTAAGGCTGAAATGCCAGTGTCATTTAGAACAGACCCAAGTGTTGAAAAAACACAGACAAGGAGACTTTTTAAAATTTTTAAAAAATTTTGTAGTTCTGGGGATCAAACTCATAGCTTCATGCATGCCAGGCAAGTTCTCTTCCAATGAGCTACACCACCAATCCAAGACTTGCTTAAAGGCGGTAGTAAGAATCTAAGAATGCAGTGAGGGAGACCAAACTAAAATGGTGACAATGCAAAGATGTAAGAAACATTCCAAAGGAAGAATCAATAGAACTTGGTAACTAATTTGATATGGGGAATATAAGATAGGTCAACTCAAAATGGCTCTAAAGTACGTAGTGTGAATGACTGAGAGAATGCTGGTATCACTAAAAAAAATTGAAAAAAATGTTTCTGGGGGCATGGGGTCAATATAATGATAAGTTCTATTTTAAACATGTTGAGTTCGAGGTAACTTAGAAGATATATGGACAGTTACAGACACGGACTGGAACTCAGGTAATAAAGCATTATCAACTCACTTAAAAGACAGAGTATAGCTTACAGAAAAAAAAAAGAGTAGAGAATATTGGAAATGTTCATAGTTGAGTGGTAAAAGGGGAAGGTAACACAGAGGAGTGATGACAAAATGAAGGACAAGAGAAAGTTGGGTGTGGTGGCACACATATGTAATCCCAGCACTCTGGGAGGCTGAGGAAGGAAGATTGCACAATTGAACCAAGCCTGGAAAATTTAGTGAGGCCCTGTCTCAAAAATAAATAAATAAATAAATAAATAAATAAATAAATAAATAGAGACAAGAGAAAAGAAAGTTTCGATGAGTCAGTGGCCAATAATGGAGGCCAGCGTAAAGATGCCATCATATTTGTCTATAAGGTGGTTAATTAGTGGCCTTGTGGAGCAAAGTGTGGTTAACAGTGCTGAGTTAGGGGAAGTGTGGCTCAAGATGAGGACAGACAGGTTAGCAGGGCCTTGTTGGTCGCATTCAGGATTTTGGTCTTTATTGAGGGTAATGGGAAACTATTGATGAGGATAAAACAATGTCACACATACTTGAAAAATTTTAAACACCATTCTGGATGCTGGGCGGAGAAAGGTATGGAAGGAAGCATGAGTAGATAGGAGACCTGTTAAGAGAGTCCTTCAGTGGCTGAGATAAAAGAAGATACTTGAACTAGGTTGTTGATGTTGGAAGCTGGGAAGAAGTAGATAAATTTGAGCTATTTCGGAGATAAAATTGACAGCTCTTGGTGATAAATTAGAAATGGGAGTGAAGGAGGTGTGAAGATGACTCCTAGATGTCTAGCTTGGGCAGTTGGAGGAATGACAGTGCCATTCAGTGACTTAGGGAACTCGGGGATTTTATTTTAATTTGCATTAGCTGCCTTCATGCCACAAATTGCTTAAGAGAATCATTAATCCTCAATAAAGAAATGCACCTTTATTACTATTCACCCCAAAGCAACAAGGACTTGCCCATGTAACATACAAATTAATGCCAGCAAATTGAAGTATTTACTCTGATGGCTTCTGGGAACTCATTTGAAATCAGCTTTCTCTGTCCTCAGCACCTTTACATATGGGAGCCATGCACATCTCTAACTGAATTGCAGGTGTCCTAGAGCACAAATGCCTCTCTTTTTATGCTTTTTTTAGGTTTCTGGAAGTGGATATCATGTACATCAGCTTTACTGAGATATAACTCATATACCATACAGTTTACCTACTTAAAGTATATGATTCAATGGTTTTTAGTATATTCACAGACTTCTACCACCATGACTACAATCAATTTTAGAACATTTTTTTCCTTCCAAAAGGAAATTCTGTGCCCATTAACTCTTTGTTTTTACCCAATATCATCCCCCTCTCCCCTGAGCAACCAGTAATTTTTGTCCCTTTATATTGGCTTATCTTGGACATTTAAGATAAATGGAATCAGATGGCATGTGGTCCCTTGTGACTGGCATCTTTCCCTTAGCATAATGTTTTTAAGGTTCATCCATGTTATAGCATGTAGCAGTGCTTCATTTCTTTCTATGGCCAAATGATATTCTACTTTATGGAAACACCATGTTTTGTTTATCCGTTCATCAGTTGATAAACTTTTGAGTTGTTTCCATTTTTGGCCATATGAATAAATCTGCTTATAAATATTTGTATATGAGTCTTTAGATATATATTTTCATTTCTCTTGGGTATGTACCTAGGAGTGGAATTTCTAGGTCATATGGTAACTATTTAACCTGAGGAACTGACAGGCTGTTTTTCAAAGCATGTGCACCATTTTACAGTAACGGAGTTACTGTATGAGAGGACCAATTTCTCGTCAACACTTGTTATTACCTTTTTGATTATAGCCATCTTAGTGGGTGTTAAGTGGTACATCATTTTTTATCACTGGGTTTTAATTTGCATACCTCTGATGACTAACACTGTTGAACATCTTTTTGTGTTTATTGGTCATTTGAACACCTTCTTTAGATAAATGTTAATTTCAATTCTTCACCCACTAAAAGTATTTAGTTGTCCTATAGAGTTGTAAGAGTTCGTTATGTATTTTGAACACAAATATCAAGTATATGAGTTCCAACATTTACTCTCAAATTCTTTGAGTTGCCTTTTTACTTTCTTGGTGGTGTCCTTTACAGAAAAAAAGTTTTAATTTTGCTGAGATCTAATTTATCTGCCTTTTATTTTATTGCTTGTGCTCATGGTGCCATATCTAAAAAACCATTGCCTAACATAAGATCACAAAAGATTTAAGATTATGCTTTTTTTCTAAAAGTTTGATAATTTTGGCTCTTACATTTATGTCTTTGATTCATTTTGTATGTAGTATGAAGTTGGGGTCTAGATTTCCTTCTTTTCCACGTGGCTATCCACTTGTCTAGCACCATTCATTAACAAGACCATTTGTTCCCATTGTGTGGACTTAATAAGTGTATTAAAAGTCAGTTAACCAAACCGGGCAGGGTAGCAGCACCCAGGAGGCAGAGGCAGGAGGATCACTTGAGCCCAGGAGTTTGAGACCACACTGGGCAATACAGCAAGACCACTGCTCCAAAAAAGTCAATAAGTATGTGGTTTTGATTCTGAACTCTACTGTATTTTATTGATCTATATGTTTATCTTCATGTCAGTACTGTAATGCCTTTATTACTATAAATTTGTAATAAGATAATTCTGTAATAATAATTATAAGACATATAATTTTGCATTTCAAAGAAGCTGAGAGAAGTAATGCACATATATTTTCATAGTTTGCTATGTTAGCTTACATTTTCTGGCTCTCTTCATTTTTTCTTGTGGCTTAGAGTTATCTTCTAATGACATTTCCCAGAACACACTCCCACTTATCTCCTTTGTGCTATTATTTTTAAAGACAGTTTTTAGAGCAATTTCGGGTTCACAGCAAAATTGGCAGGAAGCTATAGAGATATCCTATGTACCTCCTGCCCCTCCATGCTTAGCTCCCCCATTATCAACATCCCAACCAGAGTGGTACATTTGTTGCACCTGCATTGGAACACCATTATCACCCAAAGTCCATAGTATACACTAGGGTTCACTCTTGGTGTTGTACATTCTATGGGTTTGGACAAATGTATAATGACATGGATACCACACTGTAGTATTATACACAGTATTTTCACCGCTGTAGAAATCTTCTACTCTGCTTATTCAACCTTCCCTTCCCTTAGCCCCTGGCAACCATCATCTTTTTACTCCATTATCTCCATAGTTTTGCCTTTTCCAAAATGTCAAATAGTTGCAATCAAATAGTATGTAGCCTTTTTAGATTGGCTCTGTCACTTAATAATATGCATTTAAATTTCCACAATGTCTTCTCAGGACTTGGTAGCTCTTTTTAGTGCTTATAGTATTTGATTGTCTGGATGAACCACATTTTATATATTCTGTGTTGTAATTTTTATATTACATTAAAATTTTTTTCTTAGTACATATTTGCAGTACATAACGATTACATTCATCATGGGAAGCTGGTGCACATTTATATTACATTTTCGTATGTTTATATTTTGTATGTAGATTTTAACTTTAAATGCCTGGTGGTCTATTTTTGGAATGCCCATAACAATGGAACATAATGAAATGTTTTCTCTTCAAATTCTTGTTCCTTGAATTTTTCTAGGTAACATATAGATTTCATGCAAAATTTTTAAAAATTTCAATCTTCAGTCTAAATGGGTTAAGCAGAGCAAACAATTATACAATGAGCTTTATACATTTGTTTTTAAATCAGTTAAGAGGAGAATAAATACACATTTATATTGTCCTTTAAAATTACATAATTACTTCTACTTGTATTATTTATCTGGTGTTTGGACTCAGATTATCATCTGGAGTCCCTTGCTATCAGCCTAAAGAGTTTCCTTTAATATCTCCTGTAGGTAGGTCAGCTAGCAACATATTCTCTATTTTCTTTATCTGAAAATGTCTCTATTTCTTCCAGACTTTTGAGAGATAACTTTGCTGGTTGTAGTATTCTTGGTTAACTGCTATTTTCTTTCATTAATTTGTTTCTGGTGAGAAGTCAGCTGTCAATCTTTGTTGGGTCTCTCTTCTATATGAAAGTCATTTTTCTTTTTCTGCTTTCAACATTTTTGCTGTATTTGGCTTTCAGTATTTTTAGTGTTATATTTCTGTGTGTTTTGTGTATTTTAATTGGAGTTTGCTAAGCTTCTTGGATATGTAGATTAATGTTTTTCACCAAATTTGGACAGTTTCAGCCACTATTTCTTCAAATATTTTTTTCTGCTCCTTTCCTTGCCATCCTTCCAATATCCCAATATATATATATATACTGGTTTACTTAATGATGTTCCACTCTTCTCTGAGACATTGTTCTTTTTTTCTATTCTTTTTCTCTAGATCACATTATCTATCAATTTATCTTCAAATTTACTGATTCTCCTTCTATTGTGAAGACTAGTGAATTTTAAATTTCTCTTACTGTAGTTTTCACCTCTAGATTTTCCATTTGGTTCTTGGAAATACCTTGTGTCTTTATTGCTATTTTCATCCCTTCTCTCTTTCTTCCTTCCCTTCCCCTCTTCCCTCTTCCTCCTTCTCCCCTTCTTTTCCTTTTCTTCTCCTTCCTTCTCATCTTCCTTATTCTTCTCCTTCTCCTTTTTCTCCTCCCCCTCTCCTTCTCCTCAGCCCGCCTTTCTCCTTCTCCTTCTCCTTTTGGTACTGGGGAAAGAAGTCAGAACACCCTACCACTGAGCTATATCCCCAGCCCTTTATTTATTTATATTTAAAATTTGAGATGAGGTCTTCCTAAGTTGCCCAGGCAGGACTCAAATTTACAATCTTACTTCCTCGGCCTCCCTCAGTGCAAGGATTACAGGTGTGTGCCACTGTGCCCAGCTCTTTTACTTCTTTAAGCATGGTTTCTTTTAGTTCTAGGAATATATTTGCAGCAATTGTTTTGACATCTTTGACATCTGGCCCCTCTCACAGATAGTTTGTGATGCTTATGTTTTGTTTTTTTGTTTTTTTTACCCCCTTGGTATAGGTCACATTCTCCTGCGTCTTTGACTATCTCATTTTTATTTGGCTGGAAACTGAACAATACAGGTAATGCATTGTAGCAACTCCGAGACTGACTTCCTTCACCCTGGGACTTGTTACTGTTATCTGCATGTTTATTTGTTTAGTAACACGACTGGACTATTCTAGCAAAGTATATTTCCCTCACATACAAAGTCTCTTGTATTGCTTCTCAGAGGACACAGTCTTGGTTATGCGCATAGTCTCCTTGGGATGACAGTGTTTTGTCTATCTCTATGGTGTCTCTGTAACAGGGACTGCCTATGCTGGTATCACACCTTGCTGTTAGGCTCCACTGATTGCATGAAGATAACTGTATTATTTTCCTCAATGCTCTGATGCATGAATTGTTTCATAGTCTGTTCCAATTGGATTCCAGCAACTGTGCTGGTGCATTTTTTGAGGCAAGTTTTTGAGGTTTGTTTTGACCCTGGAAGGGCCCTTCTTAGCTCTCTTTCCATGTTTTTTTTTCTGGTAAGATAGCTGGGCTATGAATTAGCTTCTGGTTCGTATAGAGACACTACCTTCCATTGTGTTGCTTACCACCCAAATATCCATCGTTTTCAAGAGCACACTTTGACTTGAACTTCCCCACGCTATTAGTCAGTTCCTTTGGACAAAGGTTCAAAGCTTTCTGTTCTTATGGACTGCATCTTCCTTTGGGCAAAATCTCCAAGCCTCTGTGGGGCAGGCAGTAAAGCTCTTTTCTCTGACTGACATCATTATTTTCAAAGCAGGGTGCTGGGTAGAGTGGTGGTCTCTGGTCTTCTTAGCTTACCTCTTTGGAAGTGGAACCTCTGTCCAATGAGTGAGTCGTGGTGAGGGCAACCAGGACCCAAGTATTTTTGGTCTGCCTTGCCCCGGGTAGACCCTCTGGTCTATGAGTGGGGCTGGGTGAAGGAAGGGAACCCTCATTCTCTTGACTACCCTTGTCAGGAATGTCGATTTTGGATCTCGGAGCTCAGTTTGGGATAAAAAGTTTTGGCAGCCTGGCTTCCTAGCAGGATACTATATCTCTTGACCAGGAGCTGAGGGCATTGGGAACATTGCCACACTTGCCTGGAGTAGAGTTTCCATAACGCTGAGCTAGAGGAGGGACAGGGAGGGAGTAGGTCATGGGCTCTACTGCCTCAGACTCTTATGGTTCTTTACCAAGATTTAGTAGATCCTCTTGAATAAATTTTCTTCATTTTCTGTATGCTCTTAGGGAATTTTTTAGAGGCTTTAAATGGCAGTTTTATTTGTTTGTTTTGCAGTACTGGGGATTGAACTCAGGGGTTTGTGCATAGTAGGCAAGTGCTCCACCACTAAGCTACATTTCCTAGCACTTCTAAAAAATGTTACTTTGATACAGGGGCTTGCTGAATTGCCTAGACTGGCCTCCAACTTGTGATCCTCCTTCCTCAACCTCTCAAGTAGCTGGGATTTCAGCATGAGCCCCTGTTCTCAGCCTAAATGTTTTTTTTTTCTATTTTCACTAGTTATGGTTGTTTTGTTGGGGAGTGAGTCCATGGAGCTTCACATGCTACCATTCTAGAAGTGGAAGTTTCTAGAAATCTCATTTTATTGGTAAGGAAACAGAGGCTGAGAGAGCTGGCACCACTTGCCCAAGTCACACAAGTATGTTTGTGGTACAGACAGGACTAAGATACCAGTGGCATGGAGTCCTGGTCTTGGCTGCCCTCTTTATTTTAATATTATTGCAAACATACTCCCCAAAATGATGAAAATATAGCCTTCCATTTTCACTTGATGTTTTAACACAAAGAATGTGTGTGTGTGTCACTGGGGACTGAACCCAGGACCTTCCTTCTCCCTGAGCTACATCCCCCGACCTTTTATATTTTTGTTTTTTATTTTGAGACAAGGTCTTGCTAAGTCACGAAGTTGCCCAGGCCAGGCTCAAACTTGAGATCCTTCTGCCTCAGCCTCCCAGAGCACTGGGATTACATATATGTGACACTGTGCCCAGCTTGTAATATTTTTGAATTGACAAAATTATAGATATTGGTAATAGATAAGTGATTTCCAGTGGGTTATTTGTAGTGTTTAAGGCATATATGACAGAAGTTGGGGGGGGCTATAAAAGGGCAACATGAGTACCCCTTATGGTGGGAGAAATGTTTTATGTCTTGACTGTAATAATGCCAACATCCTGGCTGTGATTCTATGCTATGGTTTTTAAAGATGTTATCATTGGGGGAAATTGGGTAAAGAGCACACAGTGTCTCTCTGTGTTTTCTTACAGGTGCATGTGGGTCTACAATTACTTAAAAATAAAATTTTAAGTGAAAAGCAACCTGAACAGTCTACTTCTTGTTGAAAATAATCTAGAATCTGAACTATTATAGAGTACATAGGCTTGCCTGCATAAGCTTATGTCACTTCCCCCTAGTTTTTTCACTGGCACTGTCTGCTGAGTACCAACCCAAGCCTTTCCTTTAAAATGAAATTCCCTAGCAAGACTGGTAAAGTTGTATGTTTTAGTGGAAAGAGCCTGTAAGTGACAAGCAATGAACTGAATATTTATGCCCCTTCCAAACTCACATGTTAAAATCATAATCCTCAAGGTGATGGTATTATGAGGTTGGGCGATTGGGACGTGATAAGGTAAAGAATACAGAGCACTCATTAATAGAATTAGTGCCCTTATAAAAGAGATCCAGAGAGACCCCTTGTCCCATCTGCCACATGAGGTTGCAGTAAGAAGATGACCCATCCGTAAGGGTCATCCTCTCTCACCAGAGGCTGGATCAGTGCCTTGATTTTGTACTTCCTAGCCTCCAGAACCAGGAGAAGTAAACGTCTGTTGTTTATAAGCCACCCAATCTACAGTACAGTATTTTATTACAGCAGCTTGAACTAAGACATGAGATCAAAAGACCAGGGTTCTTTTTCTAACTCTCATTCATTAGTAACTTGGCTTTTTTGAATCTTAAAATTTTCCTCACTTGTGAGTTAAGGATAGTAGCAGCACTGTCAACTTGATAGAATTGCTATGGGGGGTCATATGAGATAATGGACATAAGAGTGCTTTCTAAACTGTAAAGCTTGATGCTGTGGTACTACTTTGTGTAATAAACATTTTGCCAGTGTATGGAGGCATTTGGTAAAGGTTATTTGCTGAATAAATAATGAATGAGTGGCTGGTCATTAAGCAAGTCAATCAAACAAAGGTAGAATTTTCTCCCAAACATTTAAAACAAAGGAGATGCGTAGCACACCCAAGCAAAGAAGAAAAAGCAATGTACACAAGATAAAGAGCCAAGGGTGTTATTAAATTAATGTCTGTATAAAAAATTAACTATTCACTCATGTTGGAGGGATGAGCAATAATGGATGGGGAAACTCATCAGAAAAGTAGAGAAACATTAAGATTAGGCAATCCAAGAGCCATAGGGTTGGAACTGTAATAAGACAGAATAAAAGTGGCAAAACCAGAATACTCAGAGACGTTTTGTTCTCATATAGAGACTATGGAAACTGATCAATTTGCAGTTATAGTACAATCTAATTTTAATTTGTATTAATTACTATGGCAAACACACTTGAGGGGCCAGATAAAGCTCATGGCTTAGCAATGAAATGTTCTCTTCTTCCCAAAAGATAGTAAAAGAAAAGACAGAAAATATTCAATGCTAAGGTTTTTGTTTCAACTTAAATTCACACAGGCAATAATTACATAGCTCTAGGGGAATGCTAGGCTACTTAATGCAAGTTTGTAGCAGGTTGGTAACCTGCTATATTGTTCCACTATCTGTTGTGATTTGTAGATATTTATTTGCATATGAAAAAGCAGTGGAGTCCACAGCAGTCAAGATCTTTAAATATTAACATGAATGCAAATAATGACTTTCTGTGTGACTTTAATCTAAACTTCTCAATATTTTATAGCTCTCTTATAATAGCAATACCGTCTTACATGTGTATGCGCTGTTAAAGTTTGCAATACACATCCTATTTCTTTTGACTCTTAGGACTCCAGTGTGGGACAGTCAGAGCAGGTATTATTCCTATTTTATAAGTGAGAAAGCCAAACAACAGGGGAATGATATTCATATAGAAAAACAAACAACAATAAAGCACTTAGACCTCATATTATACACAAAATTTAACTCAAATGAATTACAGACTTCTGTTTAAGAAATAAAATAGGAAAACAATTGAGTAGACATTTTTTCAATGAAAAAATGTAAACAATCAATAAGCACGTGAACAAATGGCCAACATGGGACTACAAGTCAAACCATAACTACTGCTCCATACTCACTAGGATGTCTACAATAAAAAAGATGCGCTGGATGTGGTAGTACATGCTTGTATTCCCAGCTACTCAGGCTAGAGCAGGAGGACTACAAGTTTAAGGCCAACCTGGGCAACTTAGTGAGACCTTGTCTTAAGAAGTAAAAATGGCTAGGGATGAAGCCCAGTGTGAGCTGGGTTCAATCACCAGTATAAAGAAAAGATGGGCACTAATAGTTCTGGTTAATATGTAGAGCAACTGGAATACTCACACACTGTTAATATGAATGTAAAATGGTGCCAGCACTTAGCAAACAGATTGCAGCTTTTCAAAAAGTTAAGCATCTGAATGATCCAGCAGTTCCACTCATAGGTATATATCCAAGAGAATTGAAAACATATGCTGCACAAAATCTTGTATGTGGCTGTCCATAGCGGCATCATTTATAATAGTCAAAAAGTGTGAACAACTCAGATGTCTATCACTTAATAAATAAAATGTGGTATAACCATTTAATAGAATATTACTCTGCAAAAAAGAATGAAATACCAATAATACTACAATATGAACAAACCTCTAACATTATATTAGGTGAAAGAAGCCAGGGACAGTAGTATGATTCTAGAAAGAGAGTCTGAAAGGGTAGAGAGCAGCTCTGTGGTTTGCCTGGGGGTGAAGGTAGGAGCAGGGATTGACAACAAATTGGCAAAATGAAACTTTTTAGGGTAATGGAAATGTTCTAAAACTGAACTGTAGTGATAGTTGCACAGCTCTATAAATTTGGTGAACTGTACACATAAAATGGGTGGACTTTATAATATGTAAATTATACCTCAATAAAGCTAATTTGTAAAAAATCACTAAAGAAATCTACACTAAAAGAACAAGAGGGACTAAAAGATGTTTTTGCTGTCCTTTCTATTTTATCACATGCCTGAGAAACAGTGGTGATGATAATAAGCTTTTCCACAATGTTATTATCATCGCAGGGGAAGTAATGATTCTACCAGGCTTCGAAAATACAAAATTATTCAAGATGCCTGGTGGTAATGCTATTTCAATATAATCCATAGTATATTTGTATTAGAAAATTTCTACTTTTTCCTATTTATATTTCATAAACCCAGGGAAATTTTATAGTGCATAGCTACATTGTAATGTGAATAGACCTCAAAACATATCAGAAAGCATTATTCTATATAATTTCCAATATACAACACAATTCAGTTATTTGAAATTAGCTGACAATTTAATATCACCGTTTGACTTACAGTGTGACTAACAAGGCTCAGAGCAACCTCAAAATGGCCCCAAACTTCTTCCAAGGGACAGAATTCTGCACTTGATACCTCATCTGGCACTGAAAGGTTAATCAAATTGCGCATGCATTTGCTGAAAATCAAAAGAGAAAAATCAAGCTACAAGGAAAGAAATCATTGACTTTATGACTAAGATAAGTGAAACCTGGAGCTCATCCCAGACTAAGAGCTTCAATACACTTCTGTTCTTCCTTCACTTTTATCGGGCCCCTAATATCAGAAGACAGATGTTTGAAGCTGTAAAAGGGGTCAGCCAATCTTTCCTTTCATCATGCCCATGGTTGTCTTTCACTCTTTTTTAGTTTGCTGCATAAAAGAATCATAGCTGTTCATTATATTTTATGAACTGGTTCAATTTACAGGCATTTTAAAGCAACTTGTTTCTTCCACAAATGGGTAAGGGAATTGGGATTTAAACTGAAAATAATTCCAGAAGAACTGTCTCTCATGCCTCAGAACAGAAGGACTGTAATGAAGCTTTCCACAGGAAAATTACACATCTACTTTTCCCCGTGTCTGGACATAGAAGGCAAAATACTTTCAAATAAATAATATATTATGCAACATTTCTTGGTGCTTTAAAAAAGTGCTTAGAAAAATTTTCAGCAAATATAGCAAAATGTTAACAATTATTAAATTTGCATGGTGGTTATACTGGTGTTTACTTTATTAACCTCTGTGCTTTTCTGAACATTTGGAATATTTAGTAATAAAAATAAGGAAGGTATTTAATTTCCTTATATACATGTATTCAAACATAAAAGCAACTTTGTCTTCTTTCTTTCCTTTGGGAAAACCAGACTTCTTGACCCTACTAAATAATTTATGCTCTGTAATACAACTATCAGTAGGGAGCTGTGCACAGTCCCCCCATCATCTTTTAAATTTGCTTGGGGGACTATAGTTCTTTTGGCTAATAAAAAGCCTGTATTAAGTACTGAATTATGTTTACTAACCTGTATTTCAAAACATTAATTGAATCTTTCTTTTTGTGAAGCAATAAAGCCCTTTTCAAGGCCTTGAGAGCGATGAAAGGATAATGTACAGGCATTTCCATTGTTAATACTAAAGGAAGGTAAGAAAAAAGGTTGTAAATACCATGATCTTATCCATCGGTTTTCATCCCATGCTACAACTTGCTTCCTCTAATGAAACTTGACTGAAACAGATTAACAACCATACATACCTAGGCATGCACACACACACACACACACACACACACACACACACACACACACACACACACACACACACACATACAATAAAGATGAGTTTTATAAAATGATGAATCCACAGGTTGTTTTAGAAAGAGCCTCTTCTTTCCAGGCAGAGTAGCATTGCCACGTTGCATCCTTTCTTCAGTAAACATCAACAGAAAGCCTACTCTTGTTTCTATGCCCCTACATGCAGTTATACAGGTGAAGCAACAATCTTAGGAACCACAGTCAAGGAAGGGCATATCAACAAAGAAAGAGAAAGCAGATAGTAAAAAGAACTACTCAATAGCAGATTTAACATAATATACTGTTTTTTTTTTTTTGCCAGATGCTAAAAATAGGAAACATTTGACAGGAGAGTATCAGAAATAACTAACCCTAAAACTTTCAGATTCTTTTATCAGGCCTCTAGAATCGGAGTTGCATTATGCAGGAGCGGCGGCCATAATCATGTGTTCATAAAGTATACATGCTTCATGGCTCTAGGAATTCTGTCTCAGCGAGACGAAGGAAAGGCAAATGTGATTGTTGTGTGCTTGAGGTGACCTAGTACCTTTATCAACCACACTTCTGCTTCCTGAGCAGGGCGAGAGAGGAAAAGGGAAGATAATTAGACCGTTTCCTGCAGTGTACTCCCCCATGAAAGGCTCAGAGCCCTCAACTACTACTTACAGCTCAACCAGAAAGCTGAGAGCGGCAGCTGAGTTATAAACATTTCCAATACTTCTCTGTACGTTTTAAATACATTGCTAAGATTGTCTCACCTTTGATCAATGAAGCAATTATTATTTCTAGCTAGCTGAGAAAAACTAACATTCTGAAGTATGAGCTCCCCCTATTGTGTAGTTACATAATTAAATTCCACGCATAGAATATATTTGAGCACATATTATGAACAATGCACTTCCCTAGAGTTTATAAATACAGTAGATACATGTAATTATTTCTCATGACCCTAAGGAGATTATACTCTGAGTGAAAAATAAATGCACAAAGGACTGTAATACAAAATAGTTTAAGAGTGCCATTAGAGAGGGAGAAAAAAGTTCTATGAGGAAAAATTATTCATCACCTGGAGGTAAGAAGAGTAAAGAGAGCAAAGAAAATAGCAGGACCTAAATGGGCACTAGCCTTACAAAAGCATTAATATAGCTGTTACATGCAATTGTTTCAAATGTTTTACTTTCTAAATGAGGCAGCTCCCACACTTTTCCCAGGAAGCTGTCCAGTGATGGATCATTCATTTTATCTCTAACTTCAAACTCATAATAGAAGCAATGTCTCACGCGGATCATTTGAGAAGTCCCCTAAGAAAGAGGCAAAAATGCAACGTTCTCTGTGATTTCATTTCACTATTCTCTCCTGTTCAGTCTCTCTGTAGACATTTTCCTGTTCAGGAAAATTAATTTTACTTTTAATTTGAAGGTCATCCCAGCCTCTATAGACAGATTTTTGAAACATTTTCAAACCTATAAGCTCATCATTAATTTCAGCACCCTGCAATGCATTCACTAGCCCTGTCTATACATTTCCTGAAACTTTTTCCATGATGCTAAAAATTATTCTGAAAAAGTCCTGCTGCTGTCATTAGGGTTCTAATTAAAACCAAATGTTTACCTGCCTCTGCGAGCATGCAACTATGCCTATGCGCACTCTCACGGCTGAGTTAAATGGAAGATACGGTGCTTCATAAACTAACAGTGGCTTTCCTCTCAGCAAAGTAGAAGTTTCCAAATTGTTTCATTTAGTCAGTACTTTTAGTCGACAGTTTCATTTAGTCGACAGTACTTTCTGAGTATCACCACAGTAAGAATCTTATATCAGATGGCATAAACCATACTAGGTTAGACAGTTTTCATTCACCCTTGGAAGGGTGAATGTTAAAACAGTTTCAAGGTATCGCATGCATCCAGTAAACTGAATGAAGAGCTCTAAGCTTTAGCAAACAGCTTGATGAATTTTCATGTATGTTTAAACTTAACCACTACCCAGATCATGATAAAGAACAACTTCCAATGCTCTAGAAGGTTCCCTTGTGCTCCTTTCCAGTCAATGCCACTTCATGAGAGGTGACAAATATTTTTACTTCTATCATAATTAATTTTATTGGTCTTTTTTTGTTGTTTTTTTTGGACAGGGTATCACTTTCTAGTGCAGGCTGGCCTTGAACTTACTATGTAGCCCAGGCTGGCCTCAAACTCCCAGCGATCCCAAGTGCTGGGATTATAGGCACCACCATGCCCATTATTGCTCATGAATTTGTGTAAACCATGTTTAATAGTCAAAAATTTCCATTATACTACTTTACTGTAAGGAAAATCCTTTAGTGTGATACTTCTAATAATAGCATATCCTCATTTTGACATAATTTATCCTATTCATGCAATTACTACTACGCTCAAAGGCTTTCTTTACCTTTTATGGAGTATGACTTTAGTGTTAACTCTTAGAGTTCTTTAAAAGAAACTTGAAGCCAGGCGTGGTGGCACACACCTGTAACACCAGCTACACAGCAAGACGCTGAGGAAGGAGGATTGTAAATTCAAGGTCAGCCTGGGCAACTTAGTAAGACTTCATCTTAAAATAAAAAATAAAAAGGGCTGGGGTTTAAGCTCAGTGGTAGAGTCCTTGATTAGCATGTGGAAGACCCCGGATTCAGTCGTTAGCAAGGGGACAAGGGAAGAGTTGAAATTTTAATTTTCACCTGGAACTTGTTTGATTAAAATTAATAGAATTTCACTACTGTATGAGTCAAAACAAAGAATAGAATAAAAAGCAAAAGTGGTATCTATATACTCAGCAAATTATTTCATAAGCTATTTGGACTACATCACAGTTCCAATTTGCGTAAGAACAAAACTGGTTCTAAGTGTTTGGCATTTTGACTGCAAGCTTTAAATCATAGTGTTACTCTTCTCAACAACTCATCTCTAAGAAAATGCCAGTGTGAATAAGTACAAAAATTGGTGTGTCCAGTAGGTGGTATTATTTGTAGTCAAGATAATAAGAGAATTCATCATAAAATTAGGTTTAAAAATGCAGAATGTCTTGATAATCACTAGCTGTCTCAAAGGCTAAAACCAGAAAAATGGAGAAAATAGAAGTATTCATTAATATTATTTTGCTTTGAGAAGCCAGAAAATATTCCATTCCAAGAAATAAGCAATAATGATAAAAGATGTGATTAATATACTTTATCTCTTTTAAGCCAAATCATACTTTTTACCTCAGAGAGGGCAATTTTAATATCTTTTTCTACAATAGACCCCATTTTAAACCACTATCTATACAGCTAATAATTTAAAGTCGTTTTTCTCCACAGGATGTTTTTATTTCAGTAAATAAGCTGCAAAAATGCTAAACGACTAAATCAGGTATAAAAAATTTGTACTTCAGGTTGAATATCTCTTATTTGAAAATGCTTATAACCAGAATGGTTTGAGTTTTTTCAGATTTTGAATATTTGCATACACAGATGAGATATCTTGAGGATGAGACCCAAGTCTAAACACAAAATTTGTGTTTCATACACATCTTCTACATGTAGCCTGAAGATAATTTTATGCAATAGTTTTAGTGCACCTGTGTTTCGACTATGATCCACCATATAAAGTCAGGGGTGAAATTTTTCACATTTGACATCATGTCTATGCTTAAAAAGTTGAAGGTTTGGGGGGCATTTTGGGTTTTGGATTTTTAGATTGGGGATTCCCAACCTGTATAATAAATGCTAATTTATATTAACATCCAATAGATACCAATAACCTTCAATACCCAAGCCTAAAATTACTACAGTATTGAAGTAAAAACTAGCAAGATTCTTCTATATGGTCAGATTTCATCTAGCAAATTAATACCATTATGAAATCCAAAGAAACCTCAACATAATTTTTCAAATATTTTTTCTCTGATTGCAGAGTATGTTCATACTTTCAATCTTTTAAAAATTGTTTAGTTTTTGCAATATTTTCTGGACTTCTTGTGTCTTCTTTTGCTGCTTCTTTCTGGATTCGATCATGTTGGTCTATTTCCAGGACAGTATAGCACTTTCTGGGAACAGTGGAGTAAGGGCCAAATAACTGTTTTAAGGAAGCCATGTGAGTTCTTTGCAGCCCATTCCACAACATACTCCATGAAGCTTTATGTCAAACATCTTTGTAGCAGCTTTAGGAAAACTGAGGATTGAGTAGTAATTTCTAACTTTGTCCTGGGCTTACAATCACAATCTCAAAAGAGCCTTGGTTATTTGTCTTCTTTCATTCCACCATACACTCCTGAGAGGTTTAAAATCTTAACAGGGCCACCGGCCTGTGAGAGCCCCATTCACTCATGCCCCTCAGCCTTAGCAAGCAACGTGGCCCGGCAGGGCTCACATTGCCGAGGGTCACTGGGAATCCTGGGTTAGAGCCACCACACCTTGTGCTGCCCTCTCCATGGCCATTTCTACTGAACACAGGAACATCATAGTAGCAGCTGCCACCATCTCCCCCTATATTATACCAGAGGCTCAGACTCCCTGCAATACTTCTAAATTTTTTGAGGTCTATTTTAAGATTTGGAATATGGCTTATGGTGATGAATGTTCCATATACATTTGAAAAAATGTGTATTTTGCTATTGTGAGGTAGGGTGTTCTATAAATATCAATTAGATCAAGTTGGTTGGTAGTTGTTCATGTGTTCTATATCTATATTGAGTATCAGTTGACTTATTCTACTGATTACTGAGGGAGGAGCATTGAAGTTCTAACCATATTATTAGGTTTATCTATTCCTCATTTTTAGTTCCATCAATTTTTGCTTCATGTATTTTGGAGGTCTGTAAAATAATTCCGTTTACAATAGCAATAAAAAGAATAAAAGTCTTATTCACAACATGATACTCTCTTCTTAGGGAATTTTATAAAATGCCATTAGAATTAACAAACAAGTTCAATAAAATCAATATAAAAAAAGAAATTCCATTTTTATATAGCAGCAATGAGCAAGCTGAAAATAAAATTAAAACAATTTTATTTGCAATGTTTAAAAATAAAATACTTAGGAATAAATTGAACCAAGTGTATGACTTGTACACTAAAAACTATAAAACATAATTGAAAGAAAGATGTAATAAAATGAAAAAGTATCCTATGTTCATGTATTAAAGGATTTAACAGTGTTAAGATGACAATATTCCCCCAAATGATCTATATAGATTCAACGCAATCCCAACAGGAATCCCAGCTGGCGATGTTTTCCCCAAAGGGTGTGGGGGAGGTGAGAATCCAATAGGCTGATTCTAAAATTCATACGGAAATTCAAGTGTAGCCAAAACAAGTTTGAAAGAACCATAAAGTGGAATGACTAAAACATTTCTTGATTTCAAAGCTTACTTCCAAGCAATCATAATAAGACATCATGGTACTGGAATAAGGATAGACATATACATCAATAAAATAGAATTGGCAATCTAGAAATCAGAACATGTGTTTTTCACCAACTAATTTTCCATAAAAGAGAAAAGACCATCCAGTGGAGGAAAGAATAGTCTTTTAAACAAATAGTCCTGAAACAAGTAGATAGCCACATGATAAAGAATGAAATTGGAGCCTTCCCTCACACCATAGACAAAATTAACTCAAAATGGACCAAACATCTAAAAGTAAGCCGTAAAACTCTAAGACTCGGGCCGGTGAGATGGCTCAGCGGTGTAAGCGCCTGCCTGGCAAACGCAAGGGCCCAAGTTTGACTCCCGGATCCCACATACGAAAAAAGGGCCGGTGATATCGCTCAGTGGCACGGGCGCCTGCTGGCGCGCGAGGTCCTGAGGTCGACCCCCGGTACCCACAAAAAAAAACCAAAAAAAAAAAAAACCAAAAAAACCCTCTAAGACTCATAGAAAACACAGAGGCAAAACTTCAAGACTTTGTATTTGGCAATAGATCCTTAGATATGGCATCAAAAGCCCAAGCAACAAAAGGCAAATAGATAAATTGGAACTCAGTGTATTTCAGAGGACATTATAAAAAAGGGAAACAGCAATTCAGAGACTGAGAGAAAATATGTGCAAGTCATATATCTAATTGGGGCAATAATAAACAGATAACACACTTAAAAGTTGAGCAGATTCTGTGATGGTTTGAATATGGTTTGTTCCCTCCACAAAAGCACACTGAAATTTGATTGCCACTGTGGTCATGTTGGGAGGTGAAGCCTTTAAGAGGTAATTAGGTAGTTAAGAGGGATTAAGGACTTTTCTGAGGGACGAGATGAATGCTTACTCTCAAGGGACTGAATTAATCACTGTAAGAACAAGTGAAGTGAGGCCACTTCTTGTGTTTTTTCTCTTCTGTATGTACTTGTTTGCTTCTTCATTTTCTAACATGTTATGCAGATTCCTCTGCTATGTCTTCTGACTTTCTGTTATTCAGAATTATGAGCCAAAATAAACTTATTTCCTTTATAAATACCTAGTCTCAGCACTCTGCAATTGCTATTCTGCTATAGCAGCATAAAACAAACTAAAATAAACTCTGATTAGATCTTTCTCTAAAGAAGATATACAATAACCAATAATCACCTGAAAATATGCTCGATATTACTGGTCGTAAGAAAAATTAGTCATCAGAAAATGAAAACCACAACAGGATACCACTACACACTTACTAGAATGGCCAAAATAAAAAAGATAATACAAGTGTTGTCAAAGAATTTGAGAAATCTGAAAGCTCATTTTTACTGGTGGGAATGTAAAATAGTGCAGATACTTTGGGAAACACTTAAATGATTAAACATAGAGTTAACATATTAGCTAGCAAATTCACTCTGAGGTACATACCCAAGAAAAGTGAAAGTGTGTCCAAACAAAAACCTGTATATGGTTACAGCAGCATTACTCATAGTAGCCCAAAGTTGGAAAAAACTCAAATGTCCTCATTTATTGATGAATGGATTAATAAAATATGGCATATCCATACAATGGAGTATTTGACAATAAAAACTATCAAAGTACTGATACATGCTCCAATAAGGATGAATTTTGAAAATATACCAAGTGAAATAAACCAGTCACGAAACTCCACGTGTTATATGATTCCATTTACTTGAAACATGTGAATACTATAGAAAGTAGATTATTGGATATTTAGGGCTTGTAGGGGAAATGCAAGGATCGGTAAAGGGCTCAGAGTTTCTTTCTGAGGCTATGAAATTTTCCAAAACTGATTGTTGATGGTGGTTGTATACATTAGTGTATATACTAAAAACTATTGAATTATACTATTGAATTATATTATTATATATTCAATATATATTATATTGAATGGGTGAAATGCACAGCAAGTGGGTTGTATAAAGTTGTTTTCCAAATCGAATTCATATTCTGTATATTCTCTGGTATTCAATGTTTTTCCTCATGATAATGTCTGTAATATTCACCCATATTTTTGAATCAGAAGTTGATTCCTTTTATTATTTTGTAGTTTTCCATTGCATGAACATAACCACAATTTATTTAATCCAGTTGCCTGTCGATTAACATGAGAGTTATTTCAAACTTTTAGCCCTTACACATAGAGCTTTTGTACATTCTTATACACTTCTGGTGAATAGATGTACTCATTCCATCTGAGTGTATATTTAAGGGGTGATACTACAGGGTAATGGCTGGGATATGTACGTGTTTGGTTCTAGCAGATACCATCAAACAGTTTTCCAAAGTGGTTGTACCAATTCCACTTCTGTCAGCAATATATCAGAGTTTCAGTTGCTTCACATCCTCATTAACACTTGGTATTTTAATTGAAATCATTTCAGTAGTCGTGCACATTATAATCTCAGTTTGCATTTCCTTCATGTGTAATGATGTTGAACATCTTTTCCTTTGCTTACTGACTATTTTTTAAATTATCTTTTATTATGCTCTGCTCAAATCTTTGGTTCACTTTTTATTGGGTCATTTGTTTTTTCTGGTTGAGTTGTGGTTCTTTACATACTTGTCAAGGTAATATATTAGCTCTTCCTGCCTGTGGCTTGTATTTTTCCTTTCTCAGTGGTATATTTTGACAATCTGAAATTCTCAACTGTCATGAAGTCTACTTTATCAGTGTTTTCCTATATAGTTAGTAATTTTTGATATTTTCCTCCTGTGAATCTTAGAAATCTTATTGTTAAGACTATGACCCATTTTTTTGAGATGAAGTCTTGCCATTTTGTCCTGGCTGGTCTCAAATTCCTGGGCTCAAGCAATCCTCTTGCCTCAGCCTCAAGTAGCTGGAACTACCAGTGCACAGGAACATGCCCAGCTTATCTCAAATCAATGTTAGTATATGTGAGGGAAGGATCGAGTTTCATTTTTCCCCATATAGACATTTAATTGTTCCAGTACTTTAAAATATAACAAACCTTTCCCCATTGTATAGCACTGGGCATCTTTGTTGCAAATACAATGACCATGTGTAGGTCTATTTCTGGACTTTATTTTGGATTCTGTTTCTGTGGTGTTTTGGTTTGGCCTTTGTTCAGTTAGAAAATACATTTAGCGTACAGTTAGTGCTAAATGGAATTCCACTGCATACAAAGTATGCTTGAAAAATACGATGAATGTTCAGATTTTAAAATTTCATTACTGTAAAATATACATTGCCATTATTCCTCCCCAAATACTCCCACTTGCTTTGAACCCATTTATCCCATTGTTCTTTCCATTTTCTAAAGCAGTTGTGGAAGCCCTCTTTCATGTGTTTAGTTGTGCTGTGGCTGCATCCATGTCCTGAATCAACTCAATTGATTCAAATCAATTCACCTTTCATGGTCATTTTGACTTTGGAGAAGAGCCAGAAGTTGCATGGTGCCTGATTCAGTGGTGAATATGGTGGATTAGGACATACCATAATGTTTTTACAAGCCTGCCTTTCTGTTAGATGTCACTTGGCAGCAGCATTCACTGTACTTTTGATTACACTTCATAAAGACACTCACAAAGGAGGGCTTCCAGACTACTTCAGAAAGTAACAGCAATAATGGGATAAGGGTGTTCAAAGCAAGGAGGACTATTTGGGGGGGGGTTAATAGCAATGCACCTTTTACTGTAATAAATTCTTTTTTTTTAATGTGGGTACCAAGAGTTGAACTCAGGACCTAGTGCTTGCCAGCAAGTGCTTGTGCTGCTGAACGATATCACCGGCCCCTTTTTTTCCTTTATGTGGGTTCCGGGAGTTGAACTCAGGACCTCGTGCTTGCCAGCCCATAAATTCTTAAAATTTAAACATTCATTCTATATTGTGATCAATCCTTGTAGGTGTACCCATTTGTTTGGCCATTTCAGGTCATTTTTATTGTTTATGTAGTCAGTTCCTGAGACTGGCAGATTGGCTGGTTCTTCTTTTTTTTATATGCGGGTACCGGAAGTTGAACTCAGGACCTTGCGCATGCTAGGCAGGTGCTTATGCTGCTGAGCTATATCACCAACCTGATTGGCTGGTTCTTAATGATAGCTTCAAAGTCATTGTTGAGAAATCGCTCCAGTGTTATTTTAATTTGCATGTCTCTAATGGACAGCAATGTTGAGCATTTCATCATGTATTTATTGGCTATTTGTTCTTCTGTAAAGTGTCTATTCATTTCCCTTGCTATTTTTTTTTTTTTGGTACCGGGAATTGAACTCAGGACCTTGTGCTTGCCAGGCAGGTGCTGCACCACTGAGCTATATCCCCGGCCACCCTTGCTAATTTTTTGATTGGGTCTTTTATTGGGGGGGCTAATTTTTTTCAGTTCTTTATATATTTTAGATATTAGCCCTCTGTCTAAGGAATAGTTGACAAAAAAATTTCCCCATTGTGCAGGTTGTCTCTTCACTCTGTTGGTTGTTTCTTTTGCTGTGCAGAAGCTTTTTAATTTGACATGATCCCATTTGTTGATTCTCAGTACTATTTCCTGTGCAACCAGGGTTCTGTTCAGACTGTCCTTGCCTATGCCCAAGATTTCATGAGTTTTACCTATTTTATATTTCATCAGGTTAAGTGTTTCTGTTTTAACATTTAGATCTTTGATCTATTTTGATTTTAGTTTAGTACATGGTAAGAGATATGGGTCTAGATTAAATCTTTTGCCTGTGGATAACCAGTTTTTCAAACACCATTTATTAAAGAGACCATCTTTCCTCCAGTGTGTTTTCACCCGTTTGTCAAAGATCAAATGGTTGAATGTGCTTGGGGTTTATGCATCTTGTATTGTGTTCCATTGATCTTCATGTATGTTTTTGTGCTAGTAGATGAATGGATAAAGAAAATGTGGTATTTACACACAGTGGAGTACTACTTTGCCATAAAGAAAGGTAAACTTGAGTTATTTGTAGGAAAATTGATGTACCTTAAGATCATGATGTTAAGTGAAATAAATCAGACACACAAGGCTAAATATCACATGGTTTCTCTTATATGAGAAACCCAAATTATAAATGAAGATAGACAATGAAAAATAAAAAATAGATAATAGTAAGTGGGGAGATAGATCTTTCTCAAATGAGAAGAGGATCAAGAGATGGAGGGAGGGGAGAAGGAAAAGAGGGGAAGGGGATTAAAAAAAGAATTAAAATGTATTATGTACATGTACCAACTCCACACAAGGAATGTAAACATTTTGTACCACAAACGTGTCCTAATAAAATAAATAAAAAGAAATTGCTCCACTATTATGAGCCCTTCAGATAGGCAGAACTCCCAATCAATGTATATACAAGGCAAGGATTATCAGGCCCACATCCCAGATGCAAAACTTAAGGCTGAGAGATTAAATAATCTGCCCATAGAAACACGGTAAGTTAATGGAGAGTTAGGAATATTATCCCAGATGATCTGATTCACAGTCCACTCCTGGAAAACACACAGGGGAGAAGAATGACTATGACTAGAAGTTTGGAAAATAAATCTAGAGTAAGTAATTTTTGAAGTATTTGGTTTGAAGAAGAGACAGCCCAGATGATACTATGCAACTGGTCTTGAATCAAGATAATCACAGATAGTTTTTAAGAGGTAGCAGGGGAAAAAAGAGGTGGCAGGGAAAGGGAGATAAATGAAACCTAAGAAGTAAAAATAGGTTGCTAGGAGGCCTGGAATAACTCCAGTGCAATGTTGAATGGAAGGGATGGTAGTATACACCCATTCTCATTTTCTGACCATTAAATATGAAATGAGTACTGTGTTTATCTTTAGATAATGTTTATCTTTAGATAATGTTTAGTTTGTTGAATATTTTCATCATGAATGGCTATTAATATTTTCAAAATGCTGCTTCTGCACATACTTTTTGATGTCCTTATAGTTTATTAATCCTCTGTACTCCTTTGGCTTTTTGCCAGTACCAACACTGGCCTTTGCAGTCCCCCTGACTTTCTTCATTCTGTTCTTGCATTCTTTTTTTTTTTTTTGTGGGTACCGGGGGGTCGACCTCAGGACCCCATGTGCCAGCAGGCGCCCGTGCCGCTGAGCGATATCACCGGCCCTTTTTTCGTATGTGGGTTCCGGGAGTCGAACTCGGGTCCTCGCGCTTGCCAGGCAGGCACTTGTGCCGCTGAGCCATCTCACCGGCCCTGTTCTTGCATTCTTTTCACTGTTTTTTTGAGTTTTTTTCTTCTCCTACAGGCCATGCCTTGCAAGTCTATATTTGAGTTTTTCTTCGCATAATCCAAGGAATTGTAAATCATACCAAAGCCAGTTGTCTTGCTGCCACTGAGCAGGAAAGGGGGGATGCAAACTCAACAGTCCAAGCATGTTTATTGCTAAACCTGAGAGGGACCTGTTTGTGCAAGCAGAACAGAGAAGGTGTCTCTTACAGGCTAAGAGGCTTTTTCTTTTGGTACTGGAAATCAAACTCAGGACCTCGAGCTTGCCAGGCAGGCGCTGTACCACTGAGCTTTATCCCCAGGCCTTAAGAGGTTTTTTTATAGCATTTTTTGGAGGGCTTTTGAGTGGGTGGGTCAGAGAAACTGCAGGCTGATGTGTCCTCAGTGACCTGCTACATGTCCTCGGGGGACTGCTCATAACCTACTGAACATGTCCTCTGTGACCTACTGACATATGCTCTGTGACCTAAGCAAAATGAAACCTACGTTTCTCTAAGATGGTGCATGGGCTCATTCAAATTTGTGCTATCCCTGTCCAGTTTCTGTCAGTCCTGGCTTGAAAGGGACATAGGAAAATGGGTCATCATTTTTTTCTTGGCTACTTCCTGCTGAGAGGGGGCAATGAAGAGGGTTTTTTTTTATGTTTTGTAAGGAGGGCTGTTTGGAGATGTACTCAAGTAGTTGCCTGGGAGATGGCCACTATTCATTGCTGAAAAAAAATCTTTGGAATTGATTAATTATACAGGGAAGAAAAAGAAGGAAAAGAGTGATGATAAGCATTAAGGGGGCAAAGAGGGGTAGGAGCCAATGAAGAGGAAGGGGAAATAGATCATTGGAAAAGCCTTCAAGGAGTTTGGAAGCTCATTCAGGAAGGCATTTGCCCTGTCTCTGATGAGACCAAATTTGTTGGTGTAAAAGCAGTATTGTTCTTGCAGTAGAGCACACATTCTGCCCTGTGAGGCTGTCAGGAGATCAAGGCCTCGGAGGTTTTGGAGGACGCTTGAAGCCAGGGAGTCTATTTTACAAGTGTCCCCGTTGGTCAGAGGCTTCTCTGAGTCCCTGGGTGAGTTCTTCTGACAGCCTGGTGAACTCTGAAAGAGAGACTCCTAGGGCCCCGACCCCTGTTCCAGTTCCAGTGATTATTCCCAAGGTGGCCATTAAGGGGACCAGATTATGGCGCATTGTGCCCTGACATGATTTATGGGGGAGATAGGGATGGGCAGATCTGCTGTTGCTAAGGAAAGGGTAGGAGTGAGGAGGCCTAATGCACGGCTTCCTGTCCAGTTGGTAGGTAGGCAAATGTATGTCTTGTCTGCGCACACCCAGAAGATGCCCATCTCTAGGGAAAGGCATCCCATGAGATCAAATCGGGACAGGAGGGGGAGGTCTGGGGGTGAGTTAGGAAGGAAATGTCAGACTGTCTAGAATTTGTGCCACATATGAAAGGAGGAGCTAAAAGTTGCAGCTGTCAAGGGGGAAAGGGGTGAGGCTGGCTGTAATACTGCGGGACCCTCTTGGGTAAGAGCAGTGAATTTTTGGTTTAGGAAGACTCTGCCATCTGGTACATTGAGGTGTTTGCATTTTGGGTCACCTCCATGGGCTAGGAGAGTGTTTTTCAGGGGGTCCTTTTTCCTGTCTTGGCAATATTCAGATGTGGTAGCATTTAGACTGCCCTGGAAGGAAGTTTAGCCAGGTACCCGTAAACGAGTTCCCAGATGGTTAACGTGTTGATCAGAAGGTGGGAGGAGATGCATAGTAGCTTTGCAGAGGGAGGGGTCTAAAGAGCCAACTAGGGTAAAGGATCTTGTTTGGTTCGAGAAATGCAGAGGAGCAGCTTGGGTTAGATGGAGTCCATTTGGGGAGGGACTGGCTATGGCCCACTGTGGCAGTCGGTGAACATTTAAGGGCTATCCGCTAGCCTTTAGTGCCCCCTGGAGTCTGATGTCAGATCCTTCAGCTGAGGCTGTGCCCCTGGGACTGGCGGTCTTGGTGAGCTGTAGCCCCAAAGAAGTGTTTACCCCTATTCCAAGGGGAGCAGGGATTCCCGAGTCTGCTGTCTGAGAAAGATGGAGGCAGACCCAGCAGGGTGGTTGGATGGTTCCATCAAAGGTTTGGATGATTTTAGCCGTGGTTGTGTCTGATTGAGGTATCTAGGATGGGTGTGTGTTGTGGTGTTAGGGGTTAAGAAGATGAGTAATATTGAGAAAGAAAGGACTGGAGCAGGAGAATGCAGGAAGCAAAGGTAGTGATTTGTTTTCAGGAGAAGTCTGAGAGGGTTCCCTGAACCATAGGTCTTTGGAGGGAGGTTGGGAGTCCGAAGCAGGGATGATTTCAGTGAGTAGGATATGTGCTTCTGTGGAAGATCTTTTGTTTGATGTAGGAAAGGCCTCTACCCATCTTGAGAAGGTGTCAACTAGGACAAGGAGGTATCTTATTTTATAGGAGGTATGTGAATAAAGTCTTTGTGCCAGTCATTGTTGGGGAGGGATCCCTCAAATTGGTGGGTGGGGAAGGGAGGAGGTCTGAGGTTGCTCTGGGGGTTGGTGCTTTGGTGTATGGAGCATGGAGTGATAATATATTTTTTAATTTTAAAGAGAAGAAAAACCAAACAAAACAAATCAAAAAACAGATTTTCAAAACAACATAATAGGAGGGTAACAATGGTTAATACATTACATATTGTTATCTTTTTTTTTTTTTGTGGGCACCGGGGGTCGACCTCAGGACCTCACGCACCAACAGGCACCCGTGCCGCTGAGCGATATCACCGGCCCCTTTTTCGTATGTGGGTTCTGGGAGTCGAACTCGGGCCTTCGCGCTTGCAAGGCAGGCGCTTAAGCCGCTGAGCTATCTCACCGGCCCCATATTGTTATTTTTAAGTTAGTTATTCAGGATACCAGATATTAGCATTCAATTGTCCAAACATTATTGGCACAAACCTTACTCTTCAATGAACTAAGTAAAATTAGTAGTGTATCTATCTTAACCATCTTATATATATATATACAATTTTTTTTCCTTTCCCTTCTTTCTTTTCCCTATTCCCCCATCCCAGTCTCTCTTTCCTTTTGACCAGTTTCTTTTTGGTTCAGCATGTCTATTGTACATTTTGGATCTTATTTACTCTTTCAGTTTCTCATCCTAGAGAGGCAATGCGATGCTTACACATGTGCATCCGGTTTATTTCACTTATGAGTATTTTCTCGAGTTGCATCCATTTACCTATAAAAGTCTCCAGTTTGGGCCGGTAAGATGGCTCAGCGGTTTAAGCGCCTGCCTTGCAAGCGCGAGGGCCCGAGTTCGACTCCCGGAACCCACATACAAAAAAGGGGCCGGTGATATCACTCAGCGGCACGGGCGCCTGCTGGCGCGCGAGGTCCTGAGGTCGACCCCCCGGTACCCACAAAAAAAAAAAAAGTCTCCAGTTTATCCTTCTTTATGGCTGAATAGTACTTCATTGTATAAAAATACCACATCTTTCTTATCCATTCCTCAGTTGATGGGCACTTGGGTTGTTTCCATGATCTGGCTATTACAAATTGTGCTGCTATAAACATGGGTGCACATATATCGCTGTGGTACGATGTTTTTAATTCTTCTGGGAAGATACCCAGAAGGGGAATAGCTGGGTAAAATGGAACCTCCAACCCTAGTTTTTTGAGGAATCTCCACACTGATTTCCACAGTGGCTGTACCAGTCGACACTCCCACCAACAGTGAAGAAGGGTTCCTTTTTCCCCACAGCCCCTCCAGCATTTGTTATTAGTTGATTTCTTGATAATAGCCATTCTTTCTGGGGTGAGATGGTATCTCAATGTTGTTTTAGTTTGCATATCTCAAATGACTAGTGATGTTGCACATTTTTTTGTATATTTATTTGCCATTTGTATTTCCTCATCTGAGAAATGTGTATTCATCTCAGATGCCTATTTTTGGAGTGGGTCTTTAAATTTGGGAGGTCTGATTTTTTTGAGTTCTTTATATGTTCTCGATAGTAATCCTTTGTCTGAGGAACAGCTGGCAAACCTTTTTTCCCACGTTGTGGGTTGTCTCTTCACACTGTTGGTGGTTTCTCCTGCTGTGTAAAAACTTTTTAATAAGATGAGATCCCAGTTGTTGATTCTTTGTGATAGTTCCTCTGTGGTTGAGGTTTTAGTCATATAGTCTTTGCCTACACCAATGTCTCCAAGGGTTTTACCTATCCTAACTTCCAGCAGATCTAATGTTTGTGTTTTAATAGTTAGATCTCTGATCCATTTTGAATTTAGTTTAGTGCATGGTGAAAGATATGGGTCTAGTTTTAATCTTTGGCATGTGCACAGCCAGTTTTTCCAGCACCATTTATTAAAGAGGCTATCTTTCTTCCAGTGAATGTGTTTGGCACCTTTGTCAAATATAAGGTGGCTTACTATGTCTGGAGTTGTATCAGCATCTTCTAATCTGTTCCTTTGATCTTCGGGTCTTTTTTATTGCCAATACCACACTGTTTTAATCACAGTAGCTTTAAACTATAATTTCCAGTCAGGGACTGTGATGCCCCCTGCTTTGCCTTTGTTGCCCAGAATTGCCTTTGCTATTCTAGGTCTCTTCTGATTCCAAATGAATTTTACGATTGTTTTCTCTAATTCTGTGAGATATGCTGTTGGAATTTTGGTTGGAATTGCATTAAATCTGTATAACAATTTTGGAAGTATGGCCATTTTCACTACATTGGTTCTTCCTATTCAGGAGCAAGGGATATCTTTCCATTTTCTGATATCCTCTTCAATCTCCTTTTTCAGAGTACTGTAGTTTTCAGTGTATAGGTCTTTTACATCCTTTGTGAGGTTGATTCCTAGGTATTTCATTTTTTTGGATGTTATTGTGAAAGGTATTGTTTCCCTAATTTCTCTTTCAGTAAGTTTGTTATTTGTGCACAGAAAGGCTATTGATTTTTGAGTTTTGACTTTGTATCCAGCTACACTACTGAATTTGCTTATTAAATCTAGCAGGTTTTTAGTGGAATTTTTGGGATCTTCTTTTTAGAGTATCATGTCATCTACAAATAATGATAATTTAACTTCTTCCTTTCCAATCATCATTCCTTTTATTTCTTTCTCTTGTCTAATTGCTCTGGCTAAAGTTTCCAGAACTATGTTGAATAAGAGTGGGGACAGTGGACATCCTTGTCTTGTTCCTGATTTTAGAGGGAAGGCTTTCAGTTTTTGTCCATTTAGTATAATATTGGCTGTTGGTTTGTCATAGATAGCTTTTATCAGATTGAGATAAAGACCCTCTATTCCAATTTTCTGTAGGGTTTTTATCATGAAAAGGTGCTGGACTTTGTCAAAAGCTTTTTCTGCATCTATTGAGATGATCATGTGATTTTTGTCTTTGGTTCTGTTAATATGGTGTATTACATTTATTGATTTACATATGTTGAACCATCCCTGCCTCCCTGGGATGATTCCAACTTGGTCATGGTGTATAATCTTCTTGATGATTTGCTGGATTCTGTTTGCCAGTATCTTATTGAGGATTTTTGCATCTATGTTGATTAGGGAGATTGACCTGTAGTTCTTTCTTAGTTGGGTCCTTCTCTGGTTTTGGTATCAGGGTAATGCTTGCTTCCAGGAATGAATTTGGGAGTAGTGCTTCCCTTTCAATTTCATTAAAAAGTTTGAGAAGTAGTTGTGTTAGGTCTTCTCTAAGTTTCTTGTAGAATTCGGCAGTGAATCCATCAGGGTCTGGGCTTTTCTTTGTTGGGAGGTTTTTAATTACATCTTCAATTTCATTGGTTGATATTGGTTTATTTAGGATTTTTAAATCTTCTTGATTCAGCATTGGTAATTCATACCTATCTAGGAATCTGTCCATTTCTTCTTCATTTTCCATCTTAGTAGAATATAAATTTTCAAAATAGGTATAGATGATCTGGATTTCTGCAGGGTCCATCGTGATATCACCCTTTTCATTCTTAATTGCGTGGATTTGAGTACTTTCTTTCCTTTTTTTAATAAGGTTGGATAAGGGTTTGTCAATCTTATTTATTCTTTTGAAGAGCCAACTCTTTGATTCATTGATTCTTTGTATTGTTTTTTTAGTCTCTAATACGTTATTTTCTGCTCTGATCTTTATAATTTCCTCCCTTGTATGGGCTTTTGGCTTAGCAGGCTCTTCTTTTTCTAGAAGTTTGAGGTTCACCATTCAGTTGTTTATTTGCTCTTGCTTTATTTTCCTGATATAGGAATTTAATGCTAGAAATTTCCCTCTTAGGACTGCTTTCATTGTATCCCATAAGTTCCAGTATGTTGTACTGTCATTGTCATTCAGTTGTAGAAAGTGTCTGATTTCTTCTTTAATTTCATCTGTGACCCATTGGTTGTTCAGGAGGGTGCTGTTTAATGTCCATGTGTTTAGGAATTTTTTGTGATTTCTTTTGCCGTTGATTTCTAATTTCATTGTACTATGGTTTGATAATATGCATGGGATAATTTCAATTCCTTTGCATTTACTTAAGCAGGTTTTATGAGCTAGTATGTGGTCTATTTTGGAGAACATCCCATGTGCAGGTGAGAAGAATGTGTATTCTGATGTTGTGGGGTGGAACACTCTGTAGACATCTACTAAGTCCATTTGTGCAAAAGTTTGGTTCAGTTCTAATATTTCATTATTGATTTTTTGTCCAGTTCATCTGTCTTTTTGTGACAGTGGAGTATTGAGATCTGCCAATATAATTGTATTAGTGCTTATTTGATTTTTCATGTCCTTTAATACTTGTTTTGTATAGTTGGGTGCACTGGTATTTGTTGCATATATATTCATGATCGTTATCTCTTCCTCTTGGATTGTTCCCTTTACAAGGATGTAATGACCATCTTTGTCTCTGTGAATCATTCTTGGCTTGAAATTCACTTTGTCTGCAAAAATAATAGCTACCCCTGCTTTTTTCTGGGTTCCTGTCACATGGAGTATTGTTTTCCATCCTTTGACTTTCAGTCTATGAATTTCTTTCTGAATTAAATGTGTTTCTTGTGTACAGCATATTGTTGGCTCTTGCTTCTTGATCCATTTTGCCAGTCTGTGCCTTTTGATTGGTGAATTGAGACCATTAATATTGATGATTAAAACTGATATGTATTGACTTATACCTGTCATGTTATTTTCCTGTCGTTGGTTTCCCCTCATTTTCCCCCCTCCCTCTGTTTAGTTATCTGCCCTGCCTGGTGGATTCACAAAGGTTAGTTCTTTTGATGATATCCCATCATTTCTGTAGGTATTCTCTTTTCTTTTTTCTCCTCAGAGTTAATAATTTCAAATGTCCTATTTTAGAGCTCATGGAGTTTCTTCTGTGTGATCAAGTATGCTGCTGTATCTTCTTATTGAGTTTATAGTTTAATCGTTATATTCTTTGTGTCTAAGATTTATTTTTATTATTCCTTTTTTGTCAAATTATTCATTTTGTTTATAGATTATTTTCTAAATTTCATTTCATTTTCTACTTACATTTTCCTGTTGTTCCCTGAAGTTCGTTAGGAGAATTATTGTGAATTGTTTGTCAGTCATTTTGTAGATTGCCATTTATCAGGATTTATTACTAGAGATCTATTAATTTCTTTTTTGTGGTTTGATATTTCCCTCATTTACATAGCCCTTACGTTCTTCTATTGGAGTCTGTGCATTCAAGGAAATAGCCATCTATTTCTTGGCATTTGCAGGTGTTCTTTGGTGGTAATAAGCCTTCTGTATTTCCTCTAGCTTGGGATTCTGGGTGGTTCCTCTGATAGTGAACTATCAGAGCACACCTGGACTTTGGGTTCTCAATTTGGACTGAGATGCTGCCTGTACTCTGAAGTTGAATGGAACTGCTAGCTCTTCTCTGGAACCACTGGCTGGAGTCTAGTTAGGATGAACTGCTGGCTGGACTCTGTGATCACCTCTAATTGAGCAGAGTTTTGCAGGTTGTTTTTTCTGGCTGGGTGGTGTTGGCTTTTGGAACACGTAGTTGGGCATGTGATGGGCTCTGGTGTAGGTTAAGACTTTTGGGGCACCACTTAGGGTAGGCAGATGTGTGTAAACTTGTGTTTATTTTTGGCATAATATACCCTTAAGCAGAGCACTGAGGCTTGTTTTCATTGCCACTTTGCTGCTGGGTTTAAGCAGGGAAAGATGCTTCCTCCATAGATAATCAGTAACCTCCACCTGTCTCCTGGCCTGAGAAAATCTTAAGTAGAGGACTGGGGCTTGGTTGGATTGCCCCATGGCTGTTGAGTTTGAGTAGAGACAGATTCTTAGTCCATGGATAATTGTTGATTTTTACTTGCTTCCCAGTTTGAGGAAGTCTTAAAGAGTGAACTGGGGCTAGGCAGAGGAACTGAATGAGGACTTGAGCCTGGCAGGCCTGCACACTATTCTTCCTGCAGAATGATGTTGGTTAGTCCCTCTAGTGTGGTGAGCTTGTTGGCCAGAACACAGAGCCACTACCAAGATCTGTGTACTGATCACTGTGAGCCCCAACCCCATTCTTTGTTTCTAAATAACCCCAGATGGTCTACTTCTGCTGATACTGCAATGTCTCCTATGGTGTGAGGTAGGATTGGGCTTCCTCCAAAGGATTTCAGAAATGGTAGGATAGCTGAGTGTCCACTTCCAAATCTATTTTCCTACTGTAGAAACCACTGGTCCAGGAGAATTCTTTGTGTGTGACGCTTTGCCAGTTTGGAGGAGAGGAAAAATGGTCAAAGACAAACTGTTCTCTTACACTTTTCTCAGTTCTGTAGTACCAGAAGGTGTCTCTGCTGTGGAAATCAGTGTGGAGATTCCTCCAAAAACTAGGATTGGAGGTCCCATTTGACCCAGCTATTCCCCTTCTGGGTATCTTCCCAGAAGAATTAAAAACATCGTACCACAGTGATATATGTGCACCCATGTTTATAGCAGCACAATTTGTAATTGCCAGATCTTGGAAACAACCCAAATGCCCATCAACTGAGGAATGGATAAAAAAGACGAGGTATTTTTATACAATGGAGTACTATTCAGCCTTAAAAAAGGATAAACTGATGACTTTTATAGGTAAATGGATGCAACTCGAGAAAATACTCATACGTGAAATTAACCGGATTCACATGTGTAAGCATCGTGTTGTCTCCCTAGTATGAGAAACTGAAAGAGTAAATAAGATCCAAAATGTACAATAGACATAGTGAATCAAAAAGAAACTGGTCAAAAGGAAAGAGAGACTGGGATGGGGGAATGGGGAAAAGAAAGAAGGGAAAAGAAAAAATATTGTATTTATATATAAGATGGTTAAGATAGATACACTACTAATTTTACTTAGTTCATTGAAGAGTAAGGTTTGTGCCAGTAATGTTTGGACAATTGAATGCTAATATATGGTGCCCTGAATAACTAACTTAAAGATAACAATATGTAATGTATTAACCATCGTTACCCTCCTATTATGTTGTTTTGAAATGTTGTTCTTTTTTGATTTGTTTTGTTTTGTTTTTTCTTCTCTTTAAAATAAAAAAAGAAGGTGTCTCTGTCTCAGTTTCTAGCTTTAAAATGTATTATTTTCTGTGTATAGTTACTACTTGGAATTCTGTGGCTGGAGTAGAATCAGAGAACACTTATTCCAACTTCGTGTTGATATCACTATCTTTAACTCGATCTTAATAGAATATAACAACTTCATGTGATAAAAGGAGTACTGTCATTGAGGTTAACTTATCAAAACCCCAGAAATGTCTCTCTACTTCTTATTCAATGGAAACTGGGGGAAGGATAATCCACACTATCAAAATAAAAAGGTGTCCAGACCACAGACACTTGGGGTAAAGAAGTGGAAGAAAAATCACCCCATTAGCTCCCATTCTGCCCTTCTTAGTGTACCATACTTTGGCTCATATCAAACAAGTCACAGAGTGTAGGCAGAATACCATGTCAAAGCTAACAAACTGACTAAAACAGCAAACCAGATAGGTTTCTTGAAGGAGGAAGAGTTCTTCAAATGTTCTCATCTTTCTTTCAATGGGCTCATGAGAGATCAGGATGTTTGGGCATCATAATATTACAAAAGTGGTTTATAAATTAAGGACTGAACCCAGCAAATAGACATTAACCAAAGGTTGCCATACCATATAAAAGAAATCTAGAAACTGGACCTACTTTATAAAAGAAATTTACCAAGGAGAAGGGATGATCAAGATCAGCAAGACAATTTCACTATCCTCTCTTTGCTGTAGCAGAAGCCTTTAAATGTGCCCTAGCAATGTTGTGTGCCTCTACAGGTCTTTTATTGGATTACCCATGTAAGGCACCAACTTCTGCTAATGTCATTGAGTGATTAACAAAATAGCTTTTACAGTCTTTGGGACTGCCACAGTTTGTATAATTTGTTTAAGGCTCCCTCTTCATCATACATAAAATTCTTATATCAGCATTACAAAATAACATTGCTTGAATTTTAAATATTCCTAGTAGCAGAGTAGTATTACATTATATATAGATCTTGAGGCATTTGTAGGAAAATAGATGCACCTCGAAAACATAATATGGAGTGAAATAAATCAGACACACAAGCTAAAACACTGTACGGTATCTTTCATTTGAGTGAGGCAAAGTGCAAACAAAGAAAATGATAAAGGATGGTTAAAAAAGACAAGGGGATGGATCTCATCCAATAGGGAATTAGTTCAAGGGAACAAGTGTGAGGGCTGAGGAGGAGGGGAAAGGAAAATGAGAGGAATAAAGACATGCCATGTACAGGGTTTTAATAACTCCAATCATGTAAACATCCTGTTATAACATGAGCTAAGATAAATAATATCAACAAGTATGAAAATTGTGACAGGGGAACCACAGGATGGTGGGAGAAGGGCATTAGAAAAAAACAAGCTGGAATATATATATGTAACCAATCCCCAAGATGATTGTAAACTGCACGAATTGCAAACATGTACAAATAAAATAAAATAAAATAAAATGTAATGAAATTTCCTGGTAGCAAGTAACATAGGAAGACAATGGACATTTTTTATTTTATGGAAAAAAGGTAATACAAAATCACATAACAAATAATAGAATAACAATAGTTAATACATTGCAGGTTCTTATCATTAAAGTAGTTGCTCAGAATAAAAGATACGGGCATAAAATTCCTCCAATTGATATTAGCAGAAACCTTCCTTTTAAATGAACTAAGAGACACTGTTAGTATAACTGACTTGCAGTTTTTCCCTTTTCCCTTCCATCCATTCCTCTTTCACCTCCTAGTTCCTTTTTCATTTTAAACAATTTCTTCCCATCTGACAATATCTATTGTACATTTTAGATCTTATTTACTCTTTCAGTTTCTCACACCAGGGGGACAATATGATATTTACACATGTGAGTCTTACTTATTTCACTTATGACTATGGTCTCAAGTTGCACCCATTTACCTATAAAAGTTTCAAGTTTATCCTTCTTTATGGCTGATTAGTACTCCATTTTATAAAAATAACACATCTTTTTTATCCATTCCCTGCTTGATGGGCATTTGAGCTGTTTCCAAGATTTAGCTATTAAAATTGTGCTGCTATGACATAGGTGGACACATATCACTGTGTTATGATGCTTTTAATTCTTCTGGGAAGATACCCAGAAGGGGAAAACTGGGTTGAATGGGACCCCTAATCCTAGTTTTCTGAGAAATCTCCACACTGATTTCCACAGTGGTTGTACCAGTCTGCATTCCCACCAACAGTGGCGAAGGGTTCCTTTTTTCCCTACAGCCTCTCTGGCATTTGATATTGGTTGATATCTTGATGATAGGCATTCTTTCTGGTGTGAGATGGAATCTCAGTGTTGTTTTAATTTGCATTTCTCAAATTGCCAATGATGTTAAGCATTTTTTTGTATATTTATTTGCCATTTGAATTTCTTCACCTGAGAAGTGCATACCCATCTCAGATGACCATTTTTGGGTTGGGTCTTTGAATTGGGGGGGGGCCTGATATTTTTTGAATTCTGTATATGTTATAGATAGAAATCCTTTGTCTGAGGGACACTTGGCTAAATTTTTTTGTCACTGTGGGGGTTGTCTTTTCACTCTGTTGGTGATTTCTTTTGATGTGCAAAAGCTATTTAATAAGATGAGATCCCAGTTTTTGATTCTTTGAAGTATTTTGGACTTTTAAACAAGTACAATAGAGGACTTGGAGAAAAATGGTCCACAAAGTGGTCAAAAATATTACCCATAGACAGAAATATTGCCACCAATTACATAAAATTATGTCCCCATGGCATAACTGCAGCATACCGAGCTTCACAAGAAATGAGGACACCAATAGTGATGCTATGGCCTCTGTTATATACGCTCACACTAGACATAACCCCTTACCAGTTTTTGTGAACATGAAAGCCCTGACATAGCCACTCGCACAGCAAAGGAACACTCACTTTTACTTTTACTTTCACTTTATCCATCTCCCTTATAGAACACTGAAGACTAGCCACTTCTTTCTTTCAATTTGCACTTGACTCCAAAATCATCCTAAACCTCGGTCCACCCATTACCCACAATAAGCTGAGCAAAACATCCACCGCTATTTCGACAGATACCCTTAGTTACCACGGAACAAATCTGGTTCTTGCTCCCAGTACCCACGAGGAATAACACCATTTTGGTGATACACTGAAAACCATCAGTTCTCCTAATGCTGGCTAGAGATAACCTCTGATTTTAACACTTACTCTATTGTTGTGCACTTTTCTTACTGGAGAAGTTCTTAACCTTGCCAGTATTTTTTTATTCAAAACTGCCTAGACATTTATAGTATAGTTTCCAAACCATTACATATGATATTTAAGTAACAATTCATAAAATTGTAAATATCAGTCACATGGAAGTTAAATTACATCACATTATAAAAACACTGCAAATAAAATATTGTTCTAATACTCAAGCTGTTAGTTCTTTGTAGAGAACAAAATAAGTTAGGTACCCAGTGGACAAGACATGTTTTCCGACCATAGGAAGGAATACTCATCTTAGATGCCCATGCTATACTTTCCAAACAACACACAGGTCCTACAGCAGGAAACCGTCAAGGATGAGGTGAAATACCAAAATTCTCTGTCCTTTATTTTGCAACAGAAGCTTCATCATCAGGGAGGCATTTGCAAGTTAGCTTGGAAAGACCATCTAATCTTGATTCTTTACCTCTTCTTTTAGGATCTAGTTGAGAATTTTGCTACCAGAGTACACCTCTCCAGCTCTGTCATTCCCCTTGTTATTCTGAAACTTATTTTTCAAAATTTATTTTATCAGTACATTTTATATATACACAATAATAACATTTATCATAGGGAATTTGTACCTGTACATGATATATCTTGATGCTTCTTTTTTACCCATTCCTCTCCTCTCCCTTAAACTCATCTTCCACCCGCTTATTGACAAAAGATTTGCTTCCAATTTTTCTTCTCTTCTCTTCTTTCTTTACCCTTGCTTCATTTTCCCCTCCCCACTCCCTACTTCCCCATTCTACTTAAACATTTTCTTCCTATTTTCCAATATCTATTATACATTTTGGTCCTTATTTACACTTCTGGTTTCTCACATCAGAGAAACGATGTGATATTTAAACATGTGTGTCTGATTTATTTCACTTAAGAGTATGGTCTCAAGGTGTGTGCATTTAACTACGAATGCCTCAAGTTTCTCCTTCTTTATGGCAGAGTAATACTCCATCATATAAAAAACCTGTATCTTCCTTACCCATTTATTGGTTGATGGGCATTTGGGCTGCTTCCAAGATTTAGCTATTACAAACTGTGCTGCTATAAGCATGGGTGTGCATATGTCGCTGTGGCTTGATGCTTTTAATTCTTTTTGGAAGATATCAAGAGATGGAATAGCCGAGTCAAGTAGAAGCTCTAGTCCTAGATTTTGAAGAATCTTCACACTGAGTTCCACAGTGGTTACACCACTCTATACTCCCAACAAAAGAGAAGTTTTCCCTTTTCCCCACAGGCCTGCCAGCATTTGTTATTGGCTATTTTTTTTTAATAATAGCCATTCTTTCTGGAGTGAGATGGAATCTCAGTGTTGTTTTAATTTGCATCTCTTGAATGACCAGTGATGTTGAACATTTTTTTCATATGTTTATTTGCCATTTATATTTCTTAACCTAAGAACTGTTTATTCATTTCAGATGACCACTTTTGGATTGGGTCTTTAAATGTAGGAAGTGTGATTTTATTTTTTTTTTTTTAGTTCTTTATGTATTCTAGATGTTAGTCCTTTGTCTAAGGAACATTGGCAAAATTTTTTCCCTCTCTGTGAGTTGTCTCTTCACTCTCTTCATGTTTTCTTTTTCTGTGCAAAACCTTTTTAAAAGAATGAGATCCCAGTTGTTGATTCTTTGTATGATTTCCTGGGAAATTGGGACTTTTTTCATTAAGTCTTTGTTTTAACCTTTGGCATATTTAAAGCCAGTTTTCCAAGCATCATTTCTTAAAGAGGCTTTCTTCCAGTGAATATATTTAGCCCCTTTGTCAAAGATAAGGTGTCTGAGTGGGTTGGGAGTTGTCTCTATAGCTTCTAATCTGTTCCATTGATCCTTGGGTCTATTTTCTACTGGTACTATGCTGTTTTTATCATTGTAGCTTTGTAGTATAATTTCTTTTTTTTTTTTTGTGGGTACCAGGGGGTCGACCTCAGGACCTCGTGTGCCAGCAGGCACCCGTGCCTCTGAGCGATATCACCAGCCCCTTTTTCGTATGTGGGATCCGGGAGTCGAACTCGGGCCCTCGCGCTTGCCGGGCAGACGCTTAAGCCGCTGAGCCATCTCACCGGCCCTATAGTATAATTTCAAGTCAGGGATTGTGATGCCCCTGCCTTGCCTTTGTTGCCCAGAGTTGTTTTTGCTTTTCTAGGTCTCTTCTGATTCCAAATAAATTTTAGGAACATTTTCTCTAGTTCTGTGAGGTTTGCTGTTGGTATTTTGATTGGAGTTGAATTAAATTGCTATTATTACTTTGCAAGTATGGCCGTTTTCATATATTGGTTCTTCCTACCCAAGAACAAGGGATATCTTTCCATTTTTTAATTTTTTCTGATCACGTATTTCAGAATGTTGTAGGGTTCAATGTGAAAGTGTTTTACTTCCTTAATTAGATTGATTCCTAAATATTTCATTTTTTGATGCTATTGCAAAAGGTGTGGGTTTGCTAAATTTTCTGTCTGCAAGATTGTTATTCACGTACAGGAATACTATTGAATTTTGAGTGTTGACTTTGTATCCAGCTACACTACTTAATTTGGGTATTAAATCTAGAAGTTTTTGGTGGACTTCTATGTAGAGTATCATGTCATCTGCCAATAATGAAAATTTAACTTCATCCTTTCCTATCCCTATTTTTTTATTTCTTTCCCTTGTGTAATTGCTCTGGCTAATGTTCCCAGAACTATATTGAATAAGAGTGGTGATAGTGGACATCCTTGTCTTGTTCCTGATTTTAGTGTGTAAGTTTTCAGTTTTTGACCATTTAGTATGATGTTGGCTGTTGGTTTGTCATAAAAGGCTTTTATGAGACTGAGATAAAGACCATGTATTCCAATTTTCTGTATGCTTTTTGTCATAAATGAGGGTTGAGCTTTGTCAAATGCTTTTTCTACATCTATTGAGATGATCATGTGGATTTTGTCCTTGGTTCTGTTAATGTGGTGTATTATATTTATTGATTTTCATATGCTGAAGCATTCCTACATCCCTGAGATTAATAATACTTGGTCATGGTGTATAATCTTCCTGATGATTCATTACATTCTATTTACCAGCATCCTATTGGGGATCTTTGTGTCTATGTTCATTAGGGAGATTGGCCTGTAGTTCTCTTTCTTGGTTGGCTCCATCTCTGTTGTTGGTATCAGGGTCATTCATACTTCCAGCAATGAATTTGAGAGTATTGCTTCCCTTCAATTTCATGAAAGAGTTTGAGGAGTAGTGACATTAGATCTTCTCTAAGTTTCTTGTAGAATTCATCAGTAAATCCATCAGAACCTTTGCTTTTCTTTATTGGTAGGTTTTTAGTCACATTTTTAATTTTATTGACTGATACTTGGTTCATTTTTATTTTATGGAGATATCATAAAAAAATTTCAAAACAAAAAAGAATAACAATAGTTAATACATTGCATGTTGTTATCTTCAATATAGTTAGAGTACAAGATATAGGCATGAAAAATTGTCTAAATGATATTAGCCCAACCTTTCTTTTCAATGAACTAAGAGATGCTAGTAGTATAACTGTCTTAACTATCTTGTATTTTTTTCCTTTTACATTCCTTCCTTTCTCCTTTCCTCCACCACAGTTCCTCTTTCCTTTTGAAGAGCTCCTTCACATTTCACAATATCTGTTGTATATTTTGGATGCTATTTACTCTTTCAGTTTCTTGCACCAGGGAGAAAATACAATGTTTACACATGTGAGTCTGATTTATTTCACTTATGAGTATAATCTCAAGTTGCATTCATTTATGTATAAAAGTCTGCTTATCTTTCTGTATGGCATATTTTTCTTAAGTCATACTCCATTGTATAAAAAGACCACATCTTTTTATCCATTTCTCAGCTGATGGGCACTTAGGTTGCTTCCAAGATTTAGTGATTACAAATTGTGCTGCTATAAACATGGGTGCACATATATCACTGTGGTAGGATGTATTTAATTATTCTGAGAAAATACCAAGAAGGGGAATAGCTGGGTTGAATGGGACCTCTAATTCTAGTTTTTTGAGGATCTCCACGCAGATTTCCACAGTGGTTGTACCAGTCTACACTCCCACCAGCAGTGGAGAAGCGTTCTTTTTCCCCACAGCCCTGCAGCATTTGTTATTGGTTGATTCTTGATGACACCCATTCTTTCTGGAGTGAGAGAAAATCTCAGCATTGTTTTAATTTCCATTTCTTGAATGACCAATGATGTTGAACATTTTTTCATATATTTATTTGCCATTTGAATTTCTTCCTATGAGAAGTGTACATTTATCTCAAATGCCTATTTTTGGATTGGGTCTTTGAATTTGGGAGGAGGACTGATTTTTTTTCAATTCTTTAAATATTCTAAATATAAGTGTTTTGTCTGAGGGACAACTGACTAAAAACTCTGTAGGTTGTCTTTTCACTCTGTTGGCGATTTCTTTTGCTGTGCAAAAGCTTTCTAATAAGATGAAATCCAAGTTGTTGATTCTTTGTAGTATTTCCCCTGCAATCTGGGTTTTGTTCCATGAAGTCTGTGCCAGTACCTTTGTCTTCAAGATTTCTATCTATTTTCTCTTCCAGTACATTTAGTGTTTCTGTTTTAATATTTAGATCATTGATGCATTTTGACTTGACTTTAGTGCACAGTGATAGACATGGGTTTGGTTTTACTCTTTGGCATGTGGAAAGCCAGTTTTTCCAGCACCATTTATTAAAGAGGCTACCTTTATTCCAGTGTACATGTTTCACTCCCTTTGTCAAAGATATATGGTGGCTCAGTGTGGTTGGAGTTGTATCTGTATCTTTTATCTGTTCCACTGATCTTCCTTTTTTTTTGCCAATGCCATGCTGATTTATTGCAGTACGTTTGTAGTATAATTCCAAATCCAGGATTGTGATGCCCACTGACTTGCCTTTGTGGTACAGAATGGCTTTTGCTATTCTACATCTCTTCTGTTTTCAAATGAATTTTTGGAATATTTTCTCTAATTCTGTGAGGTATGCTAACGGTATTTTGATTGAGATTGCATTAAATCTGTATAACTATTGTGGGAGTATGGCCATTTTTACTATGTTGGTTCTTCGTAGCCATGAGCAAGGGGTATCTTTCCATTTCCTAATATACTCTTCAATCTCCTTTTTCAGAGTACTGTAGTTTTCAATGTAAATTTCTGTTACCTCCTTTGTTAGATTGATTCCTAAGCATTTCATTTTTTTGAATTCTATTGCTAATGGTATGGTTTCACTAATTTCTCTCTCCTTGAGTTTGTTTGTGTACAGGAATGTTATTGATTTTTGAGTGTTGACTTTGTATCCAGCTATGCTACTGAGTTTGCTTATTAAATCTAGAAGTCATTTGATGGAGTTTTTGGATCTTCTGTGTACAGTATTGTGTTTTCTGCAAATATCAGTAATTTAAATTCTTCCTTTCCTATCCTTATTATTTTATTTCTTTCTCTCATCTAATTGCTCTGGCTAATATTTCCAGAACTATATTGAATAAGAGTGGTGATAGTGGACATCTTTGTCTTGTTTCTGATTTTAGATTAAAAGTTTTCAGTTTTTGACCATTTAATATGATGTTAGCTGTTGGTTTGTCATAGATGGCTTTTATCAGATTGAGATAAAGACAACATATCCCCATTTTCTGTGGGGTTTTTATCAGGAGTCGGTGTTAGACTTTGTCAAATACTTTTTCTGCATCTATTGAGATGATCATGGCATTTTTGTCCTTTGCTCTGTTGATATGGTGTATTATTGATCTGCATATGTTGAACCAACCCTGCACACATAGAATGAATCTGACTTGGTCATGGTATATAATCTTGATGATTTGATTGGTAGTATCTTATTGAGGATTTTTTAATCTAGGTCGATTATGGAGAATGGCCTGTAGTGCTCTTTTTTGGTTGGATCTTACTCTGGTTTTGGTATCAGAGTAAAACTTGCTTCCACAAATGAGTTAGGGAGCATTGCTTCCCCTTCTATTTCATTGAAGTGTTTGAGGACTAATGGCATTATATCTCCTCTAAATTTCTTTTAGACCTCAGTTGTGTATCCATCAGGACCTGGGCTTTCCTTTGTTGGTAAGTTTTTAATTACATTTTCAGTTTCATTGACTGATATTGGGTTATTTAGAATATTTATGTCTTCTTGATTCAGCTTTGGTAGTTCATATGTATCTAGGAATCTGTCCATTTCTTCTGCTTTCCATTTTATTATAATAAAGTTTCTTGAAGTAGGTATTGATGATCTTCTGGATTTTTGAATGATCTGTTGCAATTTCATGATTTTCATTCCTAATTGTATGAATTTGAGTCCTTTCTTTCCTTTTTTAAATAAAGTTGGCTAAGTGTTTCTCCATGTTATTTAATCTAAGAACAAAGTCTTTTATTCATTGATTCTTTGTATTTTTTCTTAGTCTCAATTGCATTAACTTCTGCTCTGATCTTTACAATTTATTCCCTCATAAGAGCTTCATGCTTCACGTGTTCTTATTTTTCCAGAAGTTTCAGTTTCAACATTAGGTTGTTTATTTGAGCTCATTCTGTCTTCCTGATATGGGTATTCACCACTATAAATTTCCTTCTTAGGACTGCTTTCATTGGGTCCCATAAGTTCCGATATGTTGAATTGGAATTATTATTTAGTTATAGATACTGTTAAATTTCTTCTTTAATTTCAGCTGTGACCCACATGTTTTTGAGTATGGTGTTAGTTTATTTCCATGCATTTATGTCATTTTTGTGGTTTCTTTTGCCATTGACTTCCAATTTCATTGCAGTATGGTTAGTTAATATGCATGGGGTAATTTCAATTCCTCTGCATTTAAATACACATGTTCTATGACCTAGTAGGTGGCCTATTTTGGAGAACATCCCATATGCAGATGAAAAGAATGTGAACTCTGATTTTGTGGGGTGCAACATTCTGTAGACATCTTTTAAGTTCACTTGTTCACAGGTTGGTTCAGCTTTGATATTTCTGTGTTGATTTTTTGTCTAGTTCATCTGCCTATTTGTGACAATGGGATATTAAGGTCCCCTTTACAATTCTGTTACTGCTTCCTTGATTTTTTATTGCCATTAATATTTGTTTAATATAGTTGGGTGCCCCTGTATTTGGTGCATATATATTTATGATTGTAATCTCTTCTTCTTGGAATTTTCCCTTAAAAAGAATTTAGTGACCTTCTTTATCTCTTCTGATCTATCTTGGTTTGAAATTCACACTGTCTGCAAATAGAATAGCTACCCCTGCTTTTTTGGGGGTTCCTTTCACATGGAATATTGTTTTCCATCCTTTGACTTTCCGTATTTTGATTGGTGAATTGAGACCATTTACATTGACAGTTACAACTGACATGTATTATTTATCCTTGTTATATTGTTATCTGCTGTTGGTTCCTTGTCTTTCCCCTCTGTTTAACAGCTTGCCTTGCATGGTGGGTTATTCCTACTGGTGTTCTTGGATTTGTGCACATTGTTATCTCTCTCTACAATGTATTTCAGAACACACTGTAGAACTGCTTTGGTGGTCATGAATTTATTCAGTTGTTCTTTGTCATGGAAGTGTCTTATTTATCCATTAATTTTGAAAGACTATTTTGTAGGGTACCTCAATCTGTGTTGGAAGTTATTTTCTTTCAGGACTTGGAATACTTTACCAGAAGCTCTCCTTGACTTAAGGGTTGGTGTTGACAAGTCTGCTTAATTCTGATGGGCTTTATTTATAGGTGATTTGTTTCTTTTCTCTAACAGCATTTAATATTCTATTCTTGTGCTGAAATTCTGGAACCTTGATTACTATACACCTTGGTCTGGATTTATTTTTGTCATCCCTAATTGGAATTCTATATGCCTGACTTATCTGTATGTCAAATTCTTTTTCCATACTTGGGAAGTTTTCTGCCATTTATTGTGAGAAAATGTTTTTTATGAAATTTGTGCTGGCTCCTGCTTTTTAATGGACTCCAATCAGTCTTGTATTATTATTCTTTGCATCATCTTGCAACTGTTGGATTGATTATTCATGCTCCCTTGTTATTTTTAAGAGAACTTTTTTTCATGATCACTAGCTGCAGTCTTGCCTTTTAGATCTGAAATTCTGTCTCCACTTTTGTTGAGGCCATTTTGCAAATTTTGAATAGAATTTTTGATTTTCTGCATATCTGCTTGAATCTGTTTCATGGATTCCATTTCTTTCCTATGTTGGACATTCATGGATTCCATCATTTTCCTATATGCCTCTATTTTTTTATCTATGACTACTCTAGACTTCCTGAATAAGTCTTTCATTATGGTCATCTTTTCTTTTCTTACCTGGCAGATTTTTTTTTTTTTTAGTACCGGGAATTGAACTTAGGACCTCATGCTTGCAAGCAGTTGCTGTGCCACTAAAGTAAATCCCTGGCCCCTTCCTGGCAGATTATTTCTGATCTGGTTTCCTCTATAGTCTTGTGCACCTATTTTTGAATTTTTGCTGCTATCATTTCAGAACTTTCAGATGGGTGACCTCCATTTTCTTCTACCTCATTGTCCCTTGGAATTGTCCTGGGTGGGCTGGAGGTTTGTGGTTGCGTTTTGCTTCTGTATCTTGTTATTTTCTATTCTTAATTTAATTTAATTTAATTCTGTGTTCATGTCTGTATATTTCTTATACTCGGTAGCTTTATAAGTACTAATATTGAAGCCTCCCTAGGAAACGTCTGTTCTTCAGTGGTGTGTTCTATGTGTAGGAAGTTCTCCATTTTTTATTTCTGTCCCAAGATCCTACCTTCCCAAATTACTAAGGATGAGATGTTACCATTTGGCTCAGTGCCCAAGCTTTTAGAACTGGACTATGGTGATGGTTATGACCCCAGAAAGTCACAGTATAGTTATTAAAGGGAGAACAACTAATTACAAGTATGACATCCTGGCTAAAGTATTATGCTGAGCAACAACAATAGCATCACACATGGCCTAGAATCTGACAAACTGTGACAACTCTTGATTTGGTATCTTTAACTATAGGGGCAAGATCTACAGTTATATAACAAAGCCCAACATAAATCAGGAACTTGTATGCAATGAGTTTCCCCCAGTAGAGTGATTTTACTCTGTAGTGGGGAAATGTAGGAGGTATTTGGTATAAAACAGAAAGAGATATGAAGAGAAATATAGTCAAACCAAGGTTGGAGGACAAAGGATGTTCATGCAAGCTCTGGGAATCTGGAGAAGAAAGCAAGAGAGAAAGAATGAAGGAGAAAGCAAAAGATTATTGAAGTGAATCAGAAAGATTAGGGACAATGTTCACTCACATGAAGATATCCTAAGATCAAGAGAGATAGTTGAGGAGAGAGAGAAAGTGGACATATAGAATAGATCAAGAATATATGTATAAACCTAAAAAAGAAAGAAGAAAAACAAACAAATAAGAAAAAAAAAAAAAAAACACAACCAGACAATAAAAGGGAAACAATTCACACACACACGAAAAAATACCTCTAGTGTCTAAAATTTGTGGAAGTGTCCAAATCAGCATCCCAACAATTCTGCAATAAGATTAGTGCTGGATTGGATGTGGGACTGCTCTTGGCCTCTGGATATGGGGGCTGTGGCCAGTCTTTAGCCAGCAGCTTTCTGGATGGCCTGGGCACTACTCCTTACCCTGTTTGTCTCTGCATTGCTCTCCTGGTTGCTGAGGCACCCTCAAACAGAGACAGCCCTAGGCTGCTCCCAGTCCTGTGTACAGTTGGCCCCTCCCAGACGTTGTACACCCTGCTCCATTCCACACTGCTGGTTCCTCTCACACTCTGCCCTCCTTGTCCCACACTGATGGTCATTAGTCTGTCACTAGTTGTCTCAAGTCAAAGAGTGTGTGGACTTCCTGGGCCAAGAGTGCTTGTGCCATTTGTCACAGGGTGGGGGAGTTCTTTTCCCACTCCTTCTCCCAAAACTGCAGGTCACAGTTTAGAGGTAGTTGTTGACTTTCTTGCCAAAGGTTGCTTGTGTTGATGATCTCTGGTTGCAGGGCTGGAATGTGATTTTCCCAGGTGTGGTGGGATGGTCCAAGTCCCTCTCTTGCACCAGTTGAAGGGAAGGGGGAGTTGTGTTGTTTTACTAGCAATCCTCAGTGTCATGGCTGGTCTCTAACCTTGTTGTCACTAAAGGTTCCAGTTAGCAGTTATTGTGCTCCACAGAAAAAGAAAAATATAAAGAAGAAATAACCACTTAAATGAAACTGAAGACAGACTTTCAGACCTTGAAGACAGGATTGTGGCTAGAGATCATGAAAGGAAAGGTCTCTTAAAAATAACAAAAGATCAGGAAATAGCAATTTAACTGCTGCAAGATGAAGCAAAGAAAAATAATATAAAGATAATTGGCTTCAATGAAAAAGCAGGAGTCAACACAGATGACATAAAAAATACACAGAAGTAATATAAAAAAATTTCCCAAGCATGGGAAAAGAATCTAACATACAGATAAGTGAGGCATATAAAATTCCAATTAGCCATAACCAAAATAAATCTACACCCAGACATATTATAATAAAAATCTAAGAAATTCAGCACAAAAACAGAATGTTAAAAGCTTTTAGAGAAAACAAAACAAAACAAACAGATCACCTATAAAGGGAAGCCCATCAGAATCACAGAAGACCTGTCAACACAAACCCTCAAGTCAAGAAGAGCTTGGAGTGAAGCATTTCAAGTCCTGAAAGAAAACAACTTCCAACCCACATTGATGTGCCCCACAAAACTATCTTTCAAAATTAATAGAGAAATAAGATACTTCCATGACAAAGAGCAACTGAAGAAATTCATGACCACTAAACCAACACCAGAAAGGGAACTGAAAGATATTCTAGACAGAGACAAAAATGACCACAGTTCCAAGAACAACAACAGAAAGAAACCGCCAAGCAGGGCAAGCAATTAAACAGATGGGAAAGGTAGGGAACCAACAGCAGTAAAATAACATGACAAAGACAAGCTAATACATATCAGTTGTAGCCATCAATGTAAATGACCTCAATTTAACAATCAAAAGAAATAGACTGAATGGATCAAGAAACAAGATCCTACAATATGCTGCATACAAGAAACACATTTAACTCAAAAAGAAATTCATAGACTAAAAGTCAAAGGATGGAAAACAATACTCCATGGAAAAGGATCCCAGAAAAGCAGGGGTAGCTATTCTATTTACAGACAATGTAAACTTCAAAGAAAGAATGATTGGAAAAGGTAAAGTAGGTCACTTTATACTTGTTAGAGAAAAACTTCAAGAGGAAGAGGTAAAAATCATATATATGGATGCACCAAATATGGGAGCACCCACCTATGTAAGACAAATATTAATAGACATGAGAAATCAAATAAGTAATGATGCAATTGTAATGGGGGATCTTAATATCCCACTGTCACAAATAGGTAGATCCACCGGACAAAAATTTAGCAAAGAAATAGTACAACTCAACCAAACCTGCGAACAAATGGACTTAGTAGATATTTATACAGGGTTCCACCCAACAACATCAGAATACACATTCTTCTCAGCTGCACATGGGACGTTCTCTAAAACAGACCATATACTAGCCCATAGAGTATGCTTAAATAAACGCAAAGGAAGTGAAATTATCCCATGCATATTATCTGACCATAGTGCAATGAAATTGGAAATTAATGGCAAAAGAAACTGCAAAAAAATCCATAAATACATGGAAATTAACACCCTCCTGAACAACCAATGGGTCACAGATGAAATTAAAGAAGAAATTGAACAATATCTACAATTAAAGGAAAATTCAGATACAACATACCAGAACCTGTGGGAAACAGTGAAACCAGTCTTGAGAGGGACATTTATACTCATTAATTCTCACATCAGGGAAAAGAATGAGCAGAAATAAACAAAGTAATGTTGCACCCCAAGGTTCTTGAAAACTAAAAGCAAGTCAAGCATAAAGCCCATACAATGGAGGAAGTTATAAAGATCAGAGAAGAAATTGCTTCAATTGAGACTAAGAAAACAATACAAAGTATCAATGAATCAAACAGTATTTTCTTTACAAGATTAAATAAAATTGCTAAAACATTCAGCCAAACTTATCAAAAAAAAAAAAAAAGGAAAGTAAAGATTCAAATTCATGCAATGAGGAATGAAAAAAGAATGAAATTTTTACAGATCCTGTGGAAATTCACAGATCATCAATATCTACTGGGAGAATCTTTTCTTGCATAGTATAGAAAACACAGAAGAAATGGACAGATTCCTAGATACTCATGAATTACCAAAGATGAATCAAGAAAATATAAATATTCTGAAAAAAATATCAATTAATGAAATGGAAAAAGTAATTAAAATCTTACCAGCAAAGAAAAGCCCAGGTCCTAATGGATTCACTGCTGAATTCTACAAGAAATTTAGAAAGTTAATGGAAATACTCCTCAAACTCTTTAATGAAATTGAAAGGGAAGTAGTACTCAATAAATCATTCCTGGAGGTAAGTATTACCCTGATACCAAAGCCAGAGAGGAACCCAAACAAAAAAAACTACATGCCAAACTCCCTAATAAACGTAGATGCAAAAATCCTCAATAAGCTACCAGCAAACAAAATGCAGCAAATCATCAAGATTATACACCATGACCAAGAGGGATTCACTCCAGGAATGGAGGGATGGTTGAACATAGGCAAATCAATAAACACAATACACCACATGAACAGAGCCAAAGACAAAAATCACATGATCATCTCAATAGGTACAGAAAAATTTTTCAACAGAATTGAACACCCATTCATGATAAAAACACTACAGAAAATTGGAATAGGTGGTCTTTATCTCAATCTCATAAAATCCATCTATGACAAAACAACAAACAATATCATACTAAATGGTCAAAAACTGAAATTTTTCACTCTAAAATCAGGAACAAGTCAAGGATGTCCACTATCACCATTCCTACTCAATATAGGTCTGGATACATTAGCCAGAGCGATTACACAAGAGAGAGAAATATAAGGAAAAAGACAGGAAAGGAGGAAGTTAAATTATCATTATTTGCAGATGACATGATACTCAACATAGAAGATCCCAAAAACTCTATGAGAAGACTTGCAGGTTTAATAAACAATTTCAGTTATGTAGGTTGATACAATGCCAACACTGAAAACTCAATAGCAGCTGGGTGTGGTGGTAAACAACTGTAATCCCATCACTCAGGAGGTTGATGCAGGAGGATCACCATGAGTTTGAGGCCACTTGGACTACATAAGTGAGTTCAAGGCCAGCCTGCACTGCATAGTGAGACCCTGCCTCAAAGAAACCTCAATAGCATTCCTGTACAAAAAACAACAAATTCACTGAGAGAGAAATTACAGATACCACACAATTCACAAGAGCATTCAAAAAATGAAATACTTAGGAATCAATCTAACAAAGGAAGTAAAAGATCTATACATTGAAAATTACAGTTCTCAGAAAAAGGACATCAAAGAGGATATCACAAAAAGGAAAGATATCCCTTGCTCATGGATAGGAAGAACCAATAGAGTGAAAATTGCCATACTCCCAAAATTGTTATACAGATTTAATGCAGTCCCAATCAAAATACCAGTAGCATACTTCACAGATCTAGAAAAAATTCCTAAAATTAATTTAGAAACAGAAGGTACAAACAATACTCAAGGTAAAATTGGGCAACAAAGGCAAGGCAGAGGGCATCACAATCCCTGACTTGAAATTACATTACAAAGGTACTGTAATAAAATCAGCATGGAACTGGCAAGAAAACAAATCTGAGGATCAGTGGAACACATTAGAAAATGCAGACATAACTCCAAACACACTCAGCCACCTTAGGTTTGAAAAAGGGACCAAACATGTGTATTGGATGAAAGCCTCTTTACTAAATGGTGCTGGAAAAACTGGCTTTCCACATGTCAAAGACTAAAACTAGACCCATATCTATCACCATTCACTAAAGTCAAAATGGATCAAAGATCTAAATATTAAAAGAGAAACACTAAATCTACTGGAAAAGAAAGTAGGTAGAAATCTTGAAGACATAGTTATAGGCCAAAAGTTCATGAACAAAACCCAGCTCACATGAGAAACACTTGAAAGAATCAACAACTGGGACCTCATCTTATTAAAAATATTTTGCACATCAAAAGAAATCACCAACACAGTGAAAAGACAACACACAGAGTGGGAAACTATTTTAGCCAGTTGTCCCTCAGACAAAGTACTTATATCTAGAACATATAAAGAACTGAAAAAATTCAGACTCCCCAAATTCAAAGATCCAATCCAAAAATGGGCATTTGAGATGAATACACACTTCTCAGATGAAGAAATACAAATGGCAAATAAAGGGCCGGTGAGATGGCTCAGTGGCGTAAGCGCCTGCCTGGCAAGCGCAAAGGCCTGAGTTCAACTCCTGGAACCCACATACAAAAAACTGGCCAGTGATATCGCTCAGAGCCATGGGCACCTGCTGGTGCGTGAGGTCCTGAGGTCCACCCTGGGTACCCAAAAAAAAAAAAAGGCAAATAAATATATGAAAAAATGTTCAACATCATTGGTGATTCAAGAGATGCAAATTAAAACAACACTGAGATTCCACCTCACTCCAGAAAGAATGGCTATCATCAAGAATCAGCCAATAACAAATGCTGGAGGAGCTGTGGGGAAAAATGGACTCTTCTCACCTGTTTGTGGAAATGCAGACTGGTGCAAACACTGTGGAAATCAGTATGGAGATTCCTCAAAAAAACTAGAATTAGAGGGCCCATTGGACCCAGCTATTCCCCTTTTTGGTATCTTCCCAAAAGAATTAAAAGCATAATACCACAGCATTATATGTGCACCCATGGTTACAGTGGCACAGTTTGTAGTAGGTAGATCTTGGAAACAACCCAAAACCCATCAACTGAGGAATGTGTAAAAAAATATGTCTTTTTATTTATAATGGAGTACTACTCAGCCATAAAGGATGAACTTGAGACTTTTATAACCAAATGGATGCAAATTGAGAGCATACTCATAAGTGAAATAAATCAGACTCACATGTGTAAACATTGTATTGTCTCACTAGTGTGAGAAACTGAAACAATACATAAAGTCTAAAATGTGCACTAGATATTTAGAAATAAGAAGAAATTGTTCAAAGGAAAGAAACTAGAATGTGAGAAAGGGGAAAAGAAGAAAGTGAAAAGGAAAAAATACAAGATAGCTATACTACTAGTTTCTCATAGTTCATTGAAAAGCTAGTTTTGTGCTAATATCATTTAGAGAATTTCTTATGCTCATATCTTATACTCTGAGTAACTTATTTAAAGATAACAATACACGATGAATTAACTATTGTTATTTTCCTACTATATTATTATGAAATTTTGTTTTACATTTTTCATAAAAAAGACAAAATGAAGTTGATGATGATAAAACTATAATGCAATGAATACGATAAGACAGGTTGACAAGTTGAGAGAACAAGAAGAAGAGGTGGAGGAGGAAGGGAAAGAGAGGGAGGAGGAGGGAAAAGAAGGGAAGGAAGAGGGAGGGAGAAGGATAGAAAAGCAGGAGGAGGGAGGAGGAGAAGGAGGAGGAGGGAGGAGAAAAAGAGGAGGAGGAAGACAGGAATCAACAGCAGACAAACAATGCAATGATAGGCATGAGTCAATCACTTTCAGTAATAAATCTCACTCTGAATGGTCTCAACTCCCCAATAAAAAGACACAGATTGGCAGGGTGGACCAAAACAAAACAAAACAAAAAAACACCAACCTAATGGTATGCTATATACAATGACATACAAGAACCACATTTAATCCAAAAAGGAATTCATAGACTAAAAATCAAAAGATGGAAACCTATTGCATGTGACAGGAACCAAAAACAAGAAGTAGCTATGCCTACTCTCAGAAAAAGGGGACTTCAAGCCAAAGCTGGTCGTAGGAGACAAAGTAGGCCACTACATATTGGTTAAGGAATCAATATAACAGGAAGAGATAAAAATTGAAATATATATATATATATATATATATATATATATATATATATATGCCAAATACTGGTGCATCAAACTTCACAAAATAAACACTACTGAACATTAAAGATCAGGTAGACATCAACATGAGAACTGTGAGGGGGGTCTCGATACCCCACTATGACAAATAGATTATCAAGTACATAAAAAATCAACAAAGATATATCGTGTTGAACCACAACTTCAAAGAATTGGCCTTAACGTGTATCCCATAGAGTGTTCCACACAGGAGCATCAGAATACACATTCTTCTCAGCAACAGAGAAAACTTTCTTTAAAATAGACCACATAATATTCCATCTTAAGGATATGCAAAAGAATCAAAATTGTGCAATGCACACTATCAGAGAGTATAATGAAACTCAGCAACTCAAAGGCAAAAGAGGGCCGGTGAGATGGCACAGCGGTGTAAGCGCCTGCCTTGCAAGCGCGAGGGCCCGAGTTCGACTCCCGGAACCCACACACGAAAAAGGGGCCGATGATATCGCTCAGCGGCACGGGTGCCTGTTGGCGCGCGAGGTCCTGAGGTCGACCCCCGGTACCCACAAAAAAAAAAAAAAGGCAAAAGAAACCACAGAAATTATGCAAATGTATGGGAATTAAACCATACACTTGATTAATCAATGGGTTACAAAAGGAATAAGGGAAGAAATAAGACAGTTCCTAGAATTAAATGATGATGTCAGTACAACATGGCAGGACTTATAGGAAACAAGGAAAGAAGTCCTAAGAGGGAAGTACAAAGCTATGAATGTCCACATCAGAAAGAACAAGCCCAAATAAGTAACCTAATGATGTATGATAAGGACCTAGAAAAACAAGAAGAATCCAAATCTAAAGGTAGTAAAAGGAAGGAAACTATAATATCAGAGCAGAAATCAATGAAGTAGACCCTAGGAAAATATTAGAAAGAATCAGTGAACTGAAGAGCTGGTGCTTTGAAAGAATGAACAAAACAGACAAGCCCACAGACAATCTTATGACAAAAGGAAAGACCAAAAATCAATGCAATTAGAAATGAAAAAGGTGAAATCACACCAGATACCCCCCAAATTCACAGGATTACCAACAACTACTTTGCAAACCTGTATGCCAATAAATTGGAGAATTCAGAAGAAAGGAATAGATTCCCACATACATATGAATTACCAAAACTGAAACAAAAGACTTAAAAAGCCTGAATAATCTAATAAAAGGCAATGAAATTGAAGCAGTAATTAAAAATAAAAAAACTCTACCAACTAAGAAAAGCCTAGGTCCTGGTGGCTTCACTGCTGAATTGTAAAAGAATTTCAGGGAAGATCAACTGCTTATACTCCTCAAACAATTGATTGAAATTGAAAGGGGAGGACTACTGCCAAAGTCACTGCTGGAAGCAAGAATTATCCTGATTCCAAAACCAGACAAGAATGCAACCAGAAAACCATCACTTTGATGAACATAGTTATGAAACCCCTCAAGATACGGGTAAACATAATGCAATAAATGATCAAAAAATACTACATCATGACCAAGTAGGTTTCATCCCAAGATGCAGTATACAGAACCTTATCTCAAACTGATAAAAGCCATTGATGTTAAACCTACATCCAACATAATTTTGTTTTGTTTTGCCTTGTTTTGTTTTAATTATTTGTATTGTTTTGTTTGAGACAGGGTCTCACTATGCAATTCAGGCTGGCCTTGAACTAGCTATGTAGTCCAGGCTAGACTTGAACTCATGGTGATCCTCCTGTCTTGGCCTCCTAAGTGCTGGGATTACAGGCTTGCACCACCACACCCAGCCTCAACATCATATTAAATGTGGAATAACTGAAAGCTTTCCCTCAAAAATCAGAAACCAGACAAAGACTACCACAATCATCACTCTTATTCAATACAGTCCATGAAATATTAGTCAGCCCAATCAGGCAAGAGAAAGAAATAAAAGGGATATGTATAGGAAAGAAAGAAGTCAACTCATTATTATTTGCACTCTACTGAAAAACTCCTAGAATTAATAGCCAAATTCAGCACTGTAGCAGGATACGAAATTAACACACACACACACACACAAATCAATAGTGTTCCTGTACCCCAATAATGAAGTCACCGAGAAAGAAATCAGAAAAACAGTACCATTCACAAAAGCATAAAGAAAAATTAAATACTTAGGAATTAACAAAGAAGGGAAAGGCCTCTACAATCAAAACTATAGTACTATCAAAAAGGAGATCAAAGAGGATATCAGAAAATGGAAAGATCCCCAGTTTCTGGGTAGGCAGAACCAATACAGTAAAAATAGCCATACTTCCAAAATTGATATACAGTTTTAAGGCAATCCCAATCAAAATTCCAATAGCATTACTCAAAGAACTATAGAAAATAACCCTCAATTCATATGGAACCAGAAGAGATCCAGAATAGCAAAAACAATCCCAAGCGACAGGAACAACTTTCATTACAAAGCTACAGTGATAAAAACACCATGGTACCCACACAAAAACAGGAGTGTGGATCAGTGGAACAGAAAAGAGGAACCAGAAACAACCCCAGACACATTCAGCTCTTTTATCTTTGACAAAGTGGTCAAAAGTATACTACACTGGAGGAAAGATAGGCACTTTAATAAATGGTGCTGGGAAAACTGGCTATCCATAGGTAGAGGATTGAATCTTGACCCATATATCTCACCATGTAGTAAACTACAATCAAAATGGATCAAAGATCTAAATGTTAAAACAGAAACAGTTCATGTGCTGGAAAATATAATAGATTAAACTATTGAAGACATAGGTGTAGCAAGGACTTTCTCAACAGAACCCCAGTGGCACAAGAAACAGCACTAAGAATCAACAAATGGGATCATATCAAATTAAAAATCTTCTGCACACCAAAGTTAATGCCCAACAGAGTGAAGAGACAACGTGCAGAATAGGAAAAAGATGTTGCCAGCTGTTCCTCAGACAGAGGATGAATATCTAGAATATATGAAGTAATAAAAAAATTAGACACCCTAAAATAAAAGATCCAATCAAACAATGGCCAGATGAAATGAATAGACACTTCTTAGAAGAGATACAAATAGCCAATGAATACATGAAACAAATGTTCAATCTTTCTGGCCACTTGAGAAATACACTTTAAAACAACACTGAGGTTCCATCTTCCTCCTGAAAAAATGGCTATCATCAAGAAATCAAATAAGAACAAATGATGGGGGGCCGGTGAGATGGCTCAGTGGCGTACGTGCCTGACTTGCAAGCGCGAGGGCCCGAGTTCGACTCCCAGAACCCACATACGAAAAAGGGGCCGGTGATATTGCTCAGCGGCACGGGTGCCTGTTGGCACGTGAGGTCCTGAGGTCGACCCCCTGGTACCCACAAAAAAAAAAAAAAATAGAACAAATCATGGGGAGGGGAAACAAGATGGCAGATTTGTAAGAAGCAGGCAGTGAAATGCCCCAAAAGTCACCATCTGGACACTAGAATACAGTGACTAGAGGAGGACAAGAAAGAGGGAAGTGGCTCCACTGGATCCAGGAAACCTCTGAAGCGCAGTTTGGGGCACACAGAGAAAGTGAAGAGAGAAACTACAACAAAGAAGAAAGAGGTGGCCACTGGCACCTTTTCCCTGTGGCGGGAATCCCGGCATGACAGAAGCAGTTCAAATCTGCGGTGACTGCTGGTGCCACTGTGGGACTCCACAGAGGAACGTGAGATGCGGCGGCACTGAGAGGCACCGGCCATGAAGGACACACTGACTGGCGGTGAGGGCTGATGCCCAGCTGTCCCTCATGTCAGAGAGCAATTAGCTGGGTGCCATTGTGGGGTGGGCCAGCGGCTGAGCTTGGAACTCAGGGCAGCCCTTGGTCCATCCACGGCTACAGCAGAGCTTAAGCCACGGAAAGTGCAATGAAGGCGGTAGGCGAATGAGTCTGGTCTCCGCCAAAGAGTGCAGGCTATTGCCCACATCCCCATCAAAGGGCTGCTGCTGGCTTGCTGGGACAGATCTGCATGGAACAGGACTCTGTCACCACATGGTGCCAGCCTACAGCAGAGTCAAAACCTGGAAGTGAACTTTTTTTTTCCTCTCATTTGTTTTTTGTTCTGGTGGTGGTGTTTTGGGTTTTTTTTTTCTTCTTGTTTTTGTTTGTCTGTTCGTTCTTTCCTTCATTGTTTGATCTTGTTTTTATATGAATGTAAACAGAGCCTCTAACCTCTTTGTGATTGTGGTTCTGATCTGTTCTTCCTTTTATCCCTTCCTTCTCTCTTTTTCCCACCAGTCTTCTGCACCAGTTTCTCCATGTTAGCAGGATCCCTCTTTGTCCTCCAGCCTTACATCTAATTCCCTCCTCTTCTTCCAATTCTCTATTTCCTTCATAACTCATTTTAAATTTAAACTCCTGAGGGAAAATTTGACATATTAAGGACTTGTATACTGCAAACAATTTTCTGGTTTGTTTTAGATTTTGTTATATAACCACAAATCTACTTTATACATTTGTAAGTGGCAAATAACTGATTAGCTCAGTCTGTCATTTTAAAGGCTATGTTTGATGCTTTTGGTACCACTATAGCCAAAAGTGACATAAATGTTCTAAACACCTTTGTTTCCTGGTATTCCATGACTGAGATTGTCTAAGGATCACAGAAAATACTGTGGCACAGTGCCAAAGAACCAAGGACTGAGCCAAAAAGGCAGGAGCTTCTCATCTCCAACAGATTGAGGAGGTAGGATCTTGCAGCAGGCTCAAAACCCAAAAAGAAGCTACACCTGGAAGATACCTCAGAGAAGTAGTCATCTCCTGAGGGTTTTAAATACTAGCAATAAAGCAACTTACCATAGGTAATTTACAAACATCACCCCAGGAATTAAACTAAAGAAAGAAAAGGAAATGAGATGACACTTAAACAAGATGCAATCCCACACATCCAGTTCACCAAAGGGAAGCCCAGGTGGTAGTGAGGTGGGACAATCCAAAAGCCACCCACCTGGCATCCCTGAAGCGGTAACAACAAAGCAGTTGAATGAGGCTCTGGAAAAACTTAAATCAGAAATAATTTCTCATATAACTGCAGAGATAGTGTCCACAATGAAGATCATGCTTAAGGATGCTACAGCAGATACAGACAAAAAAAATAGATGAGCTTAAGAATATCGTGGAAGCCATGAATGCAGAGCATAGGAAAGAAATGGAATCCATAAAGCAGATTCAAGCAGATATCCAGGAGAAAAAATTCCATTGAAAGTATTTGTAGCAGATTAAGCCAGTGTGAGGGCAGGATCTCAGATATAGAAGACAGGCTTGTGATTAGTAATCATGAAAAGAAAGAATTCTTAAAAATAGCAAGGGACCATGAAAAATCAATCCAGCAGCTGCTAGATGATGCAAAGAAGAATAACTTAAGATTGACTGGAATCAGTGAAAAAGCAGGAGGTGGCATAAATGGTGTCAGAACACTGTTCTCAGATATAACAGAAAATTTCCTTGGTAGAGAAAAAGAAATTGACGTTCAGATAATTGAGGCTTATAGAACTCCAATTAGCCCCGATCAAAAAATAATCTTCAGCCAGGCATGTCATAGCCAAGTTTCCAGAAATTCAACACAAGTGCAGAATCTTAAAAGCTGTTAGAGAAAACACAGAAATCACCTATAAGGGAAAGTCCATCAGAATCACAGTTGACTTTTCAAAGCAAACCCTCAAGTAAAGAAGAGCTTCGAATGATGTGTTTCAAGTTCTAAAGGAAAATATACTTCAACCAAGATTGATGTACCCTGCAAAACTATCTTTCAAAACTGATCGAGAAATAAAATACTTCCATGACAAAAAACATCTCAGAAAATTTATAACTGCCAAACCAGCACTCCAAAATTTTCTGAAGGACATTCTAGAAAGATATAACAAGGACTACAATTCCAGAAATCACAACAGAAGGAATCCACAAGGCAGGGCAAACAATTAAACAGAGGTAGAGAAAAAAAAAAAGAGGGGGAGCCAACAACAGGAAAATAACATGACAAGGATAAGTCAATACATATCAGTTTTAACCGTCAATGTTAATGGTCTCAGTACACCAATCAAAAGGCACAGACTGGCAAAATCGATCCAGGAGCAAGATCCAGCAATATGCTGCATACAAGAAAAACATTTATTTCAAAAAGAAATTCATAGACTGAAAGTCAAAGGATGGAAAACAATGATCCATGTGACAGTAGCCCAGAAAAAAGAAGGGATAGTTATTCATTTTGCACACAAAGTGAATTTCAAGTCAAAAATCATTAACAGAGATAAAGAAGGTCACTACATCCTTGTAAAGGGAATAATCCAAGAGGAAGAGATAACAATCATAAATATATATGCAACAAATACCAGTGCACCCAACTATATAAAACAAATATTAATGCACATGAAAAATCAAATAAGCACTAATACAATTATATTGGGAGATCTCAATACTCCACTGTCACAAAAAGACAGATGAACTAGACAAAAAATCAGCAATGAAATATTAGAACTTATCCAAATTTTTGAACAAATGGACTTAGTAGATGTCTACAGAGTGTTTCACCCCACAACATCAGAATACACATTCTTCTCAGCTGCACATGGGATATTCTCCATAATAGAACTCATAGTATCCCATAGAACATTCTTAAGTAAGTGCAAAATAATTGATATTATCCCAAACATGTTATCTGACCATAGTGCAATTAAATTGGAAATCAATGGCAAAAGAAACTACAAGAGCTTCCTAAACACATGGAAATTAAATAGCACCCTTCTGAACAACCAATGGGTCACGGATGGAATTAAAGAAGAAATTACACAGTTTCTACAACTGAATGATAATGACAGTAGAACATACCCGAACTTATGGGATACAATGAAAGCAGTCCTAAGAGGGAAATTTATAGCATTAAATTCCTATATCAGGAAAATAGAGCAAGAGCAAATAAACAACTTAATGGTGAAACTCAAACTTCTAGAAAAAGAAGAGCAGGCTAAGCCAAAAGCTCATACAAGGGAGGAAAATATAAAGAACAGAGCAGTAATTACCATATTGGGGACTAAAGCAAAATACAAAGAATCAGAGAATCAAAGAGTTGGTTCTTTGAAAGATTAAATGAAATTGACAAACCTTTATCCATCCCTATTAAAAAAAGAAAAGAAAAGAAAATACTCAAATCCATGCAATTAAGAATGAAAAGTGTGATATCACAACAGACCCTGCAGAAATCCAGAAGATCATCTATCCCTACTTTGAAAATTCGTATTCTGATAAGATGGAAAATACAGAGGAAATGGACAGATTCCTAGATACCTATGAATTACCAAAGCTCAATCAAGAAGATAAAAAATTATAAATAAACCAACATTAATGAAATCAGACATGTAATTAAAAACCTCCCAACAAAGAAAAGCCCAGGGTCTGATAGATTCACTGCTGAATTCTACAAGAAATTTAGACAAGACCTAACACCTATACTTCTCAAACTCTTTAATGAAATTGAAAGGGAAGCAATACTCTCAAATTCATTCCTGGAAGCAAGCATTACCCTGATAGCAAAACCAGAGAAGGACCCAACTAAGAAAGAGAACTACAGGCTGATCTCCCTAATGAACATAGATGCAAAAATGCTCAATAAGATACTGGTGAACAGAATGCAGCAAATAATCAAAAGATTGTACACCATGACCACCTTCGATTCATCCCAGGGATGCAGGGATGGTTCAACATATGTAAATCAATAAATGTAATACAGCATATGAACAAACCAAGGACAAAAATCATACGATATCTCAATAGATGCAGAAAAAGCTTTTGACAAAGTCCAGCACCCATCCATGATAAAAAAAAAAACCTACAGAAAATTGGAATGGATGGTCTTTATCTCAATCTGATAAAAGCCATCTATGACAAACCAACAGCCAATATCATACTAAATCAACAAAAACTGAAAGCCTTCTCTCTAAAATCAGCAACAAGACAAGGATGTCCACTGTCCCCACTCTTTTTTTTTTATTTTTTTATTTTTTTTATTTTTTAAAGAGAAGAAAAAAAACAAAACAAATCAAAAGAAGAACAAATTTTCAAACCAACATAATAGGAGGGTAACAATGGTTAATACATTACGTATTACTATCTTTAAGTTAGTTATTCAGGACACCAGACATTAGCATTCAATTGTCCAAACATTATTGGCACAAACCTTACTCTTCAATGAACTAAGTAAAAATGGTAGTGTATCTATCTTAACCATCTTATATATATATATATATACAATTGTTTTTTTCGCTTTCCCTTCTTTCTTTTCCCTATTCCAGTCTCTCTTTCCTTTTGACCAGTTTCTTTTTGATTCACCATATCTATTGTACATTTTGGATCTTATTTACTCTTTCAGTTTCTCATACTAGAGAGATAATACGATGCTTACACATGTGCTTCTGGTTTATTTCACTTATGAGTATTTTCTCGAGTTGCATCCATTTACCTATAAAAGTCTCCAGTTTATCCTTCTTTATGGCTGAATAGTACTCCATTGTATAAAAATACCACATCTTTCTTATCCATTCCTCAGTTGATGGGCATTTGGGTTGTTTCCAAGATCTGGCTATTACAAATTGTGCTGCTATAAACATGGGTGCACATATATCGCTGTGGTACGATGTTTTTAATTCTTCTGGGAAGATGCCCAGAAGGGAAATAGCTGGCTCAAATGGGACCTCCAACCCTAGTTTTCTGAGGAATCTCCACACTGACTTCCACAGTGGCTGTACCAGTCGACACTCCCACCAACAGTGAAGAAGGGTTCCTTTTTCCCCACAGCCCCTCCAGCATTTGTTATTAGTTGATTTCTTAATAGTAGCCATTCTTTCTGGGGTGAGATGTTATCTCAGTGTTGTTTTAATTTGCATCTCTCGAATGACTAGTGATGTTGCACATTTTTTTGTATATTTATTTGCCATTAGTATTTCTTCATCTGAGAAATGTGTATTCATCTCAGATGCCCATTTTTGGAGTGGGTCTTTAAATTTGGGAGGTTTGATTTTTTTGAGTTCTTTATATGTTCTCGATAGTAATCCTTTGTCTGAGGAACAGCTGGCAAACATTTTTTCCCACATTGTGGGTTGTCTCTTCACTCTGTTGGTGGTTTCTCTTGCTGTGCAAAAGCTTTTTAATAAGATGAGATCCCAGTTATTGATTCTTTGGGATAGTTCCCGTGCGGTTGAGTTTTTATTCATAAAGTCTTTGCCTACACCAATGTCTCCAAGGGTTTTACCTATCCTACCTTCCAGCAGATTTAATGTTTCTGTTTTAATATTTAGATCTCTGATCCATTTTGAATTTAGTTTAGTACATGGTGAAAGATATGGATCTAGTTTTAATCTTCGGCATGTGTAGAGCCAGTTTTTCCAGCACCATTTATTAAAGAGGCTATCTTTTTTCCAGCGAATGTGTTTGGCACCTTTGTCTAAGATAAGGTGGCTTAGTATGTCTGGGGTTGTTTCAGCATCTTCTAATCTGTTCCATTGATCTTCAGGTCTGTTTTTTTGCCAGTACCACACTGTTTTTATCACAGTAGCTTTATAGTATAATTTCAAGTCGGGGATTGTGATGCCCCCTGCCTTGCCTTTGTTGCCCAGAATTGCCTTTGCTATTCTAGGTCTCTTCTGATTCCAAATGAATTTTACGATTGTTTTCTCTAATTCTGCGAGATATGCTGTTGGAATTTTGATTGGAATTGCATTAAATCTGTATAACAATTTTGGAAATATGGCCATTTTCACTATATTGGTTCTTCCTATCCAGGAGCAAGGGATATCTTTCCATTTTCTGATATCCTCTTCAATCTCCTTTTTCAGAGTACTGTAGTTTTCAGTATAGAGGTCTTTTACATCCTTCGTGAGGTTGATTCCTAGGTATTTCATTTTTTTGGATGTTATTGTGAAAGGTATTGTTTCCCTAATTTCTCTTTCAGTAAGTTTGTTATTTGTGTACAGGAAGGCTATTGACTTTTGAGTATTGACTTTGTACCCAGCTACACTACTGAATTTGCTTATTAAATCTAGCAGTTTTTTAGTGGAGTTTTTGGGATCTTCTGTGTAGAGTATCATGTCATCTGCAAATAATGATAATTTAACTTCTTCCTTTCCAATCATTATTCCTTTTATTTCTTTCTCTTGTCTAATCGCTCTGGCTAAAGTTTCCAGAACTATGTTGAATAAGAGTGCACTGTCCCCACTCTTATTCAACATAGTCCTGAAAACTTTTCCAGAGCAATTAGACAAAGGCAAAAATAAAAGGAATAAAGATTGGAAAGGAAGAAGTTAAATGAGCATTATTTGCAGATGACATGATCCTCTATGTACAACACCCTAAAATCTCCACTAAAATATTACTAGATCTAATAAGCAAATTCAGTACTGTAGCTGAATACAAAGTCAACTCTCAAAAATCAATAGCCTTCCTGTACATGAATAACAAACTCACTGAAAGAGAAATTAGGGAAACAACACCTTTAACATTAACATCCAAAAAAAAAAAAAAAAAAAAAAGAAATACCTAGGCATCAATCTCACAAAGGATGTAAAACACCTCTACACTGAAAACTACAGTACTCTGAAGAACGAGATTGAAGAGGATATCAGAAAATGGAAAGATGTTCCTTGTTCTTGGGTTGGAAGAACCAATATAGTGAAAATTGCCATATATCCAAAATTGTTATACAGATTTAATATAATTCTGATCAAAATTCCAACAGCATATCTCAGACAATTAGAGAAAACCATCCTAAAATTCATTTGGAAACAGAAGAAACCTAGAATAGGATAGGCAATTCTGGGCAACAAAGGCAAGGCAGGGGGCATCACAATCCCATATTTTAAATTATAGTATAAAGCTACTGTGATAAAAACAGCGTGGTATTGGCAAAAAAAGTCATGAAGATCAATGGAACAGATTAGAAGATGCAGAAACAACTCCTGACATACTAAGCTACCTTATCATTGACAAAGGTGCTAAACACATTCACTGGAAGAAAGTTAGCCTCTTTAATAAATGGTGCTGGAAAAACTGGCTCTACACATGATGAAGATCAAAATTAGACGTATATCTTTCACCATGCACTAAACTAAATTTGAAATGGATCAAAGATCTAAATATTAAAACAGAAACATTAAATATACTGGAAAATAGAATAGGTAAAACTCTTCAAGACATTGGTGTAGACAAAGACTATGAATAAAACCCCAATGGCACAGGAACTATGACAAAAAATAAACAATGGGTATCTCATCTTATAAAAAAGCTTTTGCACAGCAAGAGAGACCACCAACAGAGTGGAGAGACAACCTACAATGTGGGTAAAAATGTTTGCCAGCTGTTCCTCAGACTACGGATTACTATCGAGAACATACAAAGAACTCAAAAAAATCAGACTTCCTAAATTTAAAGACCCAATCCAAAAATGGGCATCTGAGATGAATAAACACTTCTCAGATGAAGAAATACAAATGGCCAGTAAGTATATGAAAAAATGTTCAACATTACTAGTCATTCAAGAGATGCAAATGAAAACCACACTGAGATTCTGTCTCAACCCAGAAAGAATGGCTATTATCAAGAAATCAACTAATAACAAAGGCTGGAAGGGCTGTGGGGAAAAAGGAACACTTCTCCATTGTTGGTGGGCGTTTCGACTGTTGCAGCCACTGTGGAAATCTGTGTGGAGATTCCTCAAAAACTAGGATTGGAGGTCCCATTTGATCCAGGTATTCCCCTTCTGGGTATCTTCCCAGAAGAATTAAAAACATCATACCACAGCGATATATGTGCACCCATGTTTATAGCAGCACAATTTGTAATAGCTAGATCGTGGAAACAACCCAAATGCCCATCAACCGAGGAATGGATAAAAAAGATGTGGTCTTTTTATACAATGGAGTACTACTTAGCAATAAGGAAAGGTAAACTGGAGACTTTTATAGGTAAATGGATGCAACTTGAGAAAATACTCATAAGTGAAATAAACCGGATGCACATGTGCAAACATCATATTATTTCCCTAGTGTGAGAATCTGAAAGAATAAATAGGATCCAAAATGTACAATAGATATTGTAAAACTGGAAGAAACTGCTCAAAAGGAAAGAGAAATTGGGATGAGGGAATGGAAAAAAGAAGGAAGGGAAAAGAAAAGTTATATATATATATATATATATATATATATATATATATATATATGTATGCAAGATAGTTTAGATACACTACTAATTTCACTTAATTGATTGAAAAGAATGGTTTGTGCTAATATTGTTTCTACAATTGAATGCCAATGTCTTTTACTCTGAGTAACTATTTTAAGGATAACAATACATAATGTAGTAACCATCGTTACCTTCCTATTGTGTTGTTTTGAAATTTTGTTCCATTTTTTCTATTTAAAATAAATTTTAAAAAAGTATAATGGGTGTCAGTGAAAAAGCAGAAGTCAACACAAATGACATAAAATGACTATTTGTAGAAATGATCGTAGAAAATTTCCCAAACATGAGAGCAGAATATGACATACACATAAGTCAGGCATACAGAACTCCAATTAGCCATAAGTATAATAAAGCCACACCCAGATATATGATAATGAATATCGCAGAAATTTAGCACAAGTAGAGACTATTAAAACCTGCTATAGAAAAGAAACAGATCACCTATAAAGGAAAGCCTATCAGAATCATGGCAGACTTCTCAACACAAACCCTCAAGTCAAGAAGTGCTTGGAGTGAAGCATTTCAAGTCCCAAAAGAAAACAACTTCCAACTCAGATTAATGTACCCAGCAGAGCTATTTTTCAAAATTAATGGAGGAAATAAAATACTTCCATGAGAAAGAACAACTGAAGAAATTCATGACCACCAAACCAACACTATAAAAGGTATTGAAAGATATTTTAGACAGCGACAAAAATGACCACAATTCCAAGAACAGCAAAAGAATGAAACACCAAGCAGGGCAAGCAATTAAACAGAGGGGAAAAGTAGGGAACCACCAGCAGGAAAATAACATGATGAAGACAAGCCAATATATATCAGTTATAACAATAATTGTAAATGGCCTCAATTCGCCAATCAAATGAAACACACTGGCAGTATGGATCAAGAAACAAAATCCAACAATATGATGTATGAAAGAAACACATTTAATTGAAAAAAGAAATTCATAGACTAAAAGTCAGAGGATGGAAAACAATACTACATGAAACAGGAACCCAGAAAAAGCAGGCAGAGCTATTCTCTTTGCAGACAATGTGAACTTCAAACCAAGAATGATCACAAATGACAAAGAAGGTCAATACATTCTGGTTAGGGGAAAAATTCAAGAGGAAGATAAAACAATCATAAATATATATGTACCAACTCTGGGAGCATACAACTATCTAAGACAGATAAAAATAGACATAAAAAATAAATTAAGTAATAACAAAATTGTAACAGGGGACCTTAAAACACCATTGTCACAAAGAGATGGATCAACTAGACCAAAAATAGCAAAGAAATAACAGAACTGAACCAAGCCTGTGAACAAATGGACTTAGTAGACATTTACACAGTGTTCCACCTAACAACATCAGAATACACATTCTTCACAGCTACACAAGGGTCATTCTCTAAAATAGACCATATACTAGCCGATAGAACATGTTTAAGTAAATGCAAGGGAATTGAAATTATAATATGCATATTATCTGACCAAAGTGCAATATAATTGGAAACTAATGACAAAAGAAACCACAAAAACTGCATAAATATTTGGAAATTAAATAACACCCTCCTGAACAAGCAGTGGGTCACAGATCAAATTAAAGAAGAAAGTAAACAATATCTACAATCAAACAAAAATGCAAATACAACTTACTGGAACCTGTGTGACACAGTGAAAGTTGTCATAAGAGGGAAATATATAGCAGTGAATTCTCACATCAGGAAAGCAGAAAAATCACAAATAAACAACCTATTAGTGTACTTCAAACTTCTAAGAAAAGAAGAGTAAGTCAAGACCAAAGCCCATAGAAGGAGAAAACTGTAGAGAACTGAGCAGAAATTAATGCTATGTAGATTAAGAAAACAATACAAAGAATTAATGAATCAAAGAGTTTGTTCTTTCAAAAAATAAATAAAATTGATACACCCTTAGACACACTTATTAAAAAAAAGGAAAGGGAAACCTCAAATTCATGTAATTCAGAAGCACTCCTCCCTAACACATTTCTGGAGGAAAGTATTACCCTGATACCAAAACCAGAGAAAGACCCAACCAAAAAGAGAACTACAGGCCAATCTCTCTAATGAACATAGATGCAAAAATGCTCAATAAAATATTAACTAACAGAATGAAGCTAATCTTCAAGAAGATTATACACCTTGACCTAGTGGGATTCATCCCAGGAATGGTTCAAAATATGCAAATCAATAAACTTAATAAACCATATCAACAGAGCCAAAGACAAAAATCACATGATCATCTCAATAAATGCAGAAAAAGGTTTTGATAATGTCCAACACTCATTCATGTTAAAAACCATACAGAAAATCAGAAAAATGGTCTTTACCTGAATCTGATAAAAGCTATCTATGACAAACCAACAGACAATATCACACTACATGAACAAAAACTGAAAGCTTTCATTCTAAAATCAGGAAGGAGACAAGGGTGTGCACTATCACCACTCCTATTCAATGTAGTTCTGGAAATATTAGCCAGAGCAATTAGATAAGAGCAAGAAATAAAAAGAATAAGGATAGGAAAGGAAGAAGTTAAATTATCATTATTTGCAGATGACACGATACTCCACATAGAAGACCCCAAAACCTCCACCAAAATACCTCTAGAATTAATAACCAAATTCAGTTGTGTAGCTGTATAAAAGTCAACACTCAAAAATCCAAGCAGTCTTGTACACAAACAACAAACTCACTGAGAGAGAAATTAGGAAACAACACCACTTAGAACAGTATCCAAAATAATGAAATACTTAGGAATCAATCTAACAAAGGAAGTAAAAGATGTATACAGTGAAAATTAGAGTACTCTGAAAAAAAGAGATTGAAGTGGATATCAGAAAATTGAAAGATATCCCTTGCTCATGGATAGGAAGAAACAACATTGTGAAAATGGCCATACTCCCAAAACTGTTATATAGATTTAATGCAATCCTGATCAAAACACCATTAGCATACCTCACAGATCTATAAAAAATATTTTAAAAATTCACTTTGAAACAGAAGACACCTAGGATAGCAAAAACAATCCTGGGCAACAAAGGCAAGGCAGGAGGCATCAAAATCCCTGATTTGAAATTATTCTACAAAGCTAATGTGATAAAATCAGCATAGTATTGGCAAAAAAACAGACATGAGGATCATGGAAAGAGAATAGAAAATGTAGACAAAACATCAGTTTTCTCAACACAAACTCTAAAGTCAAAGAGAGCATGGAGTGAAGTCTTTCAAGCTCTAAAAGAAAAAAAAAACTTTCAACCTAGATTGATGTATCTCACAAAATAATTTTTCAAAATTGATGGAGAAATGTGATACTTTCACGGTAAATTGCACTGAATGAAGTTCATAACCAGCAAACCAGGACTCCAAAAATTCTCAAGGATAGCCTGGAAGGAGACAATAATGAGAAAATTTGGGGGAAAAAAAGTAGAATTAAACCACCAAGCAAGGGAAACTTTTAAATAAAAGGGAAAGGAACTGAACCAACAGCAGAAAAATAATATAACAAGGATAAGTCAATACCTATCAGTCATAATCGTCAACATGAATGGTCATAATTCACCAATCAAAAGACACAGATTAGCACAATAGATTTAGAAACAAGGTCCAATTATATGCTGCATACAAGAAACACATTTAAGCCAAAAAGAAATTCATAGACTGAACATCAATGGGTGGAAATTGATATTCCATTCAACAGAAGCCTGGATAAAAGCAGGAGTAGCTATCCTAACTCCAAACAAATTTGATTTCAAACCAAAACTGATCAGAAGAGACAAAGAAGGTCACTGCATAGTGGGTTAAGCGAACAATTCAACAAAAATGTAACAATCGTAAAAATATGTGCACCAAATATTGGCTCACTCAACTTCATAAAACGAATACTAACGCATGTGAAAAATCAGATAAACGGCAGTATGACTGCAATGAGTGAACTGAGTACCCCTCTGTCACAAATGGACAGATCAGCTAGATAAAAAAATCAACAGGGATATATCAAAGTTGAAACAAACCTTTGAAAAATGGACTTAAATGCCTACAGAGTGTTCCTTTCAACAACAGAATACACACTCTTCTCAGCAACACATGGGACATTATTCAAAATATATTACATACAAGATCACAGAGCATGCTTCTATAAATACAAAGAAATAAAAATTATGCCATATATATCATGCAGTCATATTTCAATGAAGCTAGAAATCAATGGTCAAAAGATATCACAGAAACTATGAAGCACATTGAAATTAAATAATGCCCTCATGAATAATCAATAGGCCACAGATGAAATTAAAGAACAAATTAGAAAGGTCCTACAAACAAATGATATTTCCAGTATGACATACCAGAACCTATGGGACAAAAAGAAAGCAGTCCTAAGAGGGAATTTTATAGCGGTGAATTCTGACACCAGAAAAACAGAGCAAGCTCCAATATACAACCTATGGAGGTTCCTCAAGATTCCAAAAAACAAGAAGAAAACAAATTATAAGGTTTTAGGAGGAAGGAAATTATAAAGATCGAGCAACAATTTATATAATTGAGATAAAAAAATCAATGTAAAAGACCAGGGAATCCAAGAGTTGCATCTTAGAAAGATAAAACAAAATAGAAAAACCCTTAAGCAATCTTACTAAAATCAGGAAAGAAAAGATCCAAATACATGCAGCTAGAAATGAAAAGGGCAAAATCAAAATGGATTCTGCCAAAACCCAGAGGATCATCAGTAACTACTTTGAGAACCTGTACTCTAATATAATGGAAAATTAACAAGAAATGGATAGATTCCTAGACATATAAGAACTAACAAATCTGAATCAAGAGGCTATAAGAATCCTATATAATCCAATGTCAGGAAAAGAAATTGAAAATTAATTAAAATAACCTACCAAATAAGAAAATCTCAGGTTCTGAGGGATTTACTGCCAAACTGAAGAAGAATTTTAAAACTCTATTGGTAACACTGCTCAAAATCTGTAATGAAATAGAAATGGAGGCAGTACTCCAAAGGTCATTCCTGGAAGCAAACATTGCTGTGATAATAAAACCAAAAAAAGGCCCAACCAAAAAAGAGAAATACAGGCCAATCTCTTTCATGAAGATAGATGCAAAAATACTCAATAAGACACTGGCAAATACAGTGCAGCAAATCATTTAAAAAAAGATTGTATATCATGACCAAATAGAATTCATTTCAAGGATGCTGGGATTGTTCAACATACACAAGCCAATAAATGTGATACAGCACATAAACAGAAGCAGTGATAGAACTCTTCTCATGATCACCTCAATAGATACAAAAAAAAATCACTTCACAAGTTTTTCATCCAACATCCATTCATGATTTAAAAAAAAACTGAAGAAAATAGGTATAGGAGGTCTTTAGCTCAATCCGATAAAAGCCATCTACGAAAAACTAATAGCCAATGTCATACTAACTGGAGATAAGCTGCAATGTTTGCCTCTAAAATCAGGAAGAAGACAAAGATGTCTGCTATCATCACTCCAGGTCACTATAGTTCTCAAAACATCTAAACAATTAGGGGAGAGAAAAAAAAAAGGAATAAGGAAAGGAAAGGAAGTTAAATTATCATTATTTACAGATGACATGATCTTCTACATAGAAGACCCTCAAAACTCTGAAGCACTCCTAGAACTGATAACCAAATTCAGTAGCATAGCATGATACAAAATCACCACTAAAAAATCATACCATTCCTGTACAAATAATAAACTCAAAGGAAAATTAGAGAAAAACTGTCTTTCACAACCGCATCAAGAAAAAATTAAATGCTTAGGAATTAACCTAATCAAGGAAATAATAATTATACTATTCTGCAAAAGGTGATTGAAGAAGGTATCAGAAATTAAAATGATATCCCCTGTTCCTGGATAGGCAGAAGGAACATGATCAAAATGATCATACATCCAAACCCATTGTACTGATGTAACAACATCACAATTTAAATTCCCTAAGCATTTCTCATACAAGTAGAAAAAAATCATAAATTCACATGTAACCAGAAGAGACCTAGAATAGCAAAAGCAATCCTGAACAACAATGACAAGGCAGGGGACATTACAATCCAGACTTGAATTTATACTACCAAACTACAGTAATAAAAATATGGTATAGGCCCCCAAAATGACATGTGGATAAGTGGAACAGGATAGAGAATGCGAAAACAACTCCAGGCACACTCGACTACCTTATCTTTGACAAAACTGACAAATAGTTTTGCTGGAGTAAAGAACAAATGGTTGTGGGAAAACTGGCTACACACATGCCAAAGATTGAACCTAGACCCATATCTCTAAACATGTACTAAACTAAAATCAAAATGGATCAAAAACCTAAATATTAAAACATAAAAAATTAATCTGCTGGAAAGCAAAATAGGTAAAATTTATGAAGACATAGGTGTAGGCAAAGACTTTCAGAACAGAACCTCCTTTGCAGAAGAAACAATAACAAGAATCAACATGAGAGATCACAACAAATTACAAAGCTTCTGTAAGCAAAGGAAATGAATAGAGTGAAGAGAAAACATACAGAAAGACAAAAGTTTTCCCAGTTACTCCTCAGATAAAGGATTAATACCGAGAATATATGGAGAAATCAAAAATATTAGACCACACAAATTCAAAGACCCAGTCCAAAAATGATCATCTACCTAGAATATCAAGGACAATTCTGGGCAAAAGAAGCAAGGCAGGGGACATCACAATACCAGACTGGAATATATACTATAAAGCTACTGTGATAAAAACAACATGGTACTGCAAAAAAAAGACCCAAAGATAAATAGAACTGATTAGAAGATGCAGAAACAACTCCAAACATGCCAAGTCACTGTATCTTTCACAGAGGTGCCAAAAACATTCACTGGAAGAAAGATAGCCTCTTTAATAAATGGTGCTGGAAAAACTGGCTCTGCATATACCAAAGATTAAAATTGGACCCACATCTTTCACCATGCACTAAACTAAATTCAAAATGGATCAAATATCTAAATATTAAAACAGAAACATTAAATCTGCTGGAAGATAGAATAGGTAAAACTCTTGAAGACATTGGTGTAGGCAAAGGCTTTATGAATAAAAACCCCAATGGCACAGGAACTACCGCAAAGAATCAACAACTGGGATCTCATCTTATTAAAAAGCTTTTGCACAGAAAGAGAAACCACCAACAGAGTGAAGAGACAACCCACAATGTGGGAAAAATGTTTGCCAGCTGTTCCTCAGACAAAGGATTACTATCGAGAACATACAAAGATCTCAAAAGATCAGACCTCTCAAATTTAAAGACCCAATCCAAAAATGGGCATCTGAGATGAATACACACTTCTCAGATGAAGAAATACAAATGGCAAATAAATATATGAAAAAATGTGCAACATCACCAGTCATTCAAGAGATACAAATTAAAACAATGCTGAGATTCCATCTCACCCCACAAAGAATGGCTATCATCAAGAAATCAACCAATAACAAATGCTGGAGGGGCTGTGGGGAAAAAGGAACCCTTCTCTACTGCTGGTGGGAGTGTCAACTGGTGCAGCCACTGTGGAAATCAATCTGGAGATTCCTCAAAAACTAGGATTGGAGGTTCCATTTGACCCAGCTATTCCCCTTCTGGGTATCTTCCCAGAAGAATTTAAAACATTGTACCACAGTGATATATGTGCACCCATGTATAGCAGCACAATTTGTAATAGCTATATCTTTGGCACAACCCAAATGCCCATCAACCGAGGAATGGATAAAAGAGATGTGGTCTTTTTATACAATGAAGTATTACTCAGCTGTAAAGAAGGATAAATTCAAGGCTTTTATAGGTAAATGGTTGCAACTTGAGACGATACTCATAAGTGAAATAAACCAGGTGCACATATGTAAACATCGTATTGTCTTCCTAGTGCGAGAAGCTGAAAGCATAAATAAGACAAAAAATATACAATAGATACTGTAAAATGGGAAGAAGCTGTTCAAAAGCAAAGAGAATCTGGGATGAGGGAATGTAGAAGTAAAGGAAGGGAAAAGCAAAAAATAATCTATCTATCTATCTATCTATATGATAATTAAGATAGTTATACTAATTTCTCTTAGTTCATTGAAAAGAAAGGTTTGTGCCAATATTGTTTGGACAATTGAATGCCAATATCTTGTACTTTGACTAACTTATTTAAAGATAATTGATATGGCTATAGTGACTTCATTTTCTTTTTTAGAATCTATGTTGTCTTCACTTAATCCCTAGATGCACTCACTTCCCAACCCTGTTAGATATTAAGGCACTAACTTGTAGGTGAACTCACTCCTCACACCCCTCCTAGTTAAATATAAAACCCATAAAAGGAAGAACAAACAGTTACCGCAAACAGACCAGATGTTTGGAGAGGGTCTTGTGATAAATCTGGTGATGTTTCTGTTAAATTCCCACATATAAAAAAAATAAAAATAAAAAGTAAAATATAAAATATATATCCATGGTTACCTGTTAATTTGGTGGAGCTCAGGTTGTTCCTTCCAGAACTTCCATAAAATAAAAGGAAAGTCTGAGTATGTAACAGAGGGTGTAGAGATGACTGATCTGGAAGCTACATGAAAAAAGAACACAAAGGTTGTCAGTATCCTTGTGGGAGAATTTCTTTTTTTCTTCCAAATTTTTCTTACAAGTTATCTCTGCTCTTGACCTACGAATAATTCTCACTAGTCTATTTATAATTACAAACTTAAAAATTTGTAAAAGAGTTACTATAATTCAATTGGACAAAATTATATGTATATGTGTATTCTGATTTATAGACATATTTGTCCTGTGTATTTCATTTGTTTGTCTGTGTGCCCAACCTGTACACAGTTGTTTTATTTGAGCTCAACAAATTTTTCTTCTTTTTGCATTTTTGGATTTTTAAAGCATTGTCTGATATGCTTCCATGAAAGGTGCCAGCTGGCCAAAATGATGTTAAAATTGGTTTTATAAATGTAGTGCATGTTTTTGTTTATTGTTTATTGTTCTATTATGATTTGCAAGTTTCTCATTGTTCAAAAATAATGTGTTAAGTGATATAATCTGATTTTCATAAGTCATCAAAATTGTTAAGCAAAATATATTATTTGTGATATGTTTACATTGGTCATTTTCAACAGGTTAAATTTTCTAGAAACAGGACAATGAGGTTTTCTGATCTAAAGATGCTCTGGTACAAATCTAAATTAAGAAACAAAGGTTTTCATATGGTTATAACAATCATTTTTGATAATCTCATAGTGTATTAAATGTATTCATGTCTTCCAGATATACAGGTCTTCTAAAATGTAAAACTGGGATTGTTTATGGAGATAAACATTTTCTTTCAGATTCAGATACCTGCCTTTCTCTTGTGCTCTGGATATTTAGGTCACCAGTCAAATAATTTTTTTTAACAGAAACCTATGTGATGTATATGCTATATTCTTGCCACAGTACTTAGCGATGCCTAGATATTAAACATTCCAGATGTCATAAATTTCTTCGATGATATCCTACTAAAGGACAAGTTAGACAAAAGCTATTTATGTACTAGATAAGGGTGATTCACTAAAAGGCTCAAATTTGTATGCAGACTGAAAATTTTTTAGAGTTTGTATTACAAGGTGGGACGTGTATGCTGCCAGCCTCACGTATCCAGGCCCTTTTGGGTCTAAAAGAGCCTGTGAATAGAAAGTACTTAAGGTAATTCCTGGGAATTGTTTGGTACTGCTGTCTCTGGTCTCCAAATTTTGCAGCCATTGCAAAACACCTACATGAGGCCTTGAAGGGAGGAAAGAACCCCACACTGAGTGGAGCACCAAGCATCAGGTAGCCTTCAAGACTTTAAAAGAAAAATTGTTGAGTGCCCCCACCTTGGCAATTCCTGATGTCACCAGGGCTTTCCAGTTGTTTGTACATAAAAAAGGCACTCCCCAGGGTGTTTTGACTCAGACATTAGGGCTTTGGAGTATTCCCATGACATATTTGTCAAAGAAACTAGACCCACTGGCAACTCGGTGGCCCCCTTGCTTGAGGGCTACTGCAGCCACTGCAATCCTGGTGAAAGAAGCTGAAAAGCTGACTCTGGGACAAAAATTAAATGTGTTTGTTCCTCATGCTGTAGAGACTTTGCTGAGAGGATCTGGTGGTAAATGGCTGCCAGGAACTAGACTGGCTCAATATTGAGGTGTTCTTTTGGAAGATCCCAGACTAACTATTAAAACATTTCAGGTTCTTAACCAAGCCTCCCTTTTGCCCATGTCCTTGGAGCCACCTGCACATGACTGCGCAGAGAAAATTGAAGAAGTCTACACAGCCCGACAAGATCTACAGGACACATGGCTCCAGAACCCTGACCTGACCCTGTTTCTTAATGGCAGCAGCGTGGTAATTGATGGGGTCCAGAGGGCTGGAGCAGCAGTTGTCACCTTGGAGTGAACAATGTGGGCAGAGGCTCTGCCTCCTGGGACATTTTCTCAGAGAGCTGAGTTGATAGCCCTCACTTGGGTCTTGGAAGCAGGCAAAGTCAAACAGGTGAACATTTACACTGATTGCTGTTATGCTTTTTCTACTCTGCATATGCACGGCACCATTTATAAGAAAAGAGGCCTCCTTACTACAGGTTGGCCATTGGGGTAGTGCTCACACCACACACAACCAGGAGTTTGTATATGGAACTGATCCACAAGGTTATTCCCAGCTTACACTGAGACCAAGTGACCACTGTGTCCAGGGTCTGGGCCCTTCACAAATGTCTCACAAATTAAACCAAATGCAAGTCCACAACCATAGCAACCACATTACACCACATCATCTTTCTGGAATTTCACAGGAACATCATAAGACCCTCTCCAAACATCTGATCTGTTTGTCACCCAGGATGCAGTCAATGGTCAGCCTGACTGTTATTTGTTGCAAGTGTTTGTTTCTCCTTTTATGGGTTTTATGATTAACTGGGAGAGGGTCTGAGGAGTGAGTTTATCGATGGGTTAGTGTCTTAATATCTGACTGGGTTGGGGATGGAGTTCATCTATGGGTTAATGAAGACAAAATGGAGTCTAAAAAGAAAATGGGGTCACTTTAGCCATGTCATAAGCACCACTGAGATTGCAGGCTGGATCACAACTCTGTGAGGTGAAGTCAGCTTCACATGGTCAAAGAGCCAGATAGGAGCAGTGTAACCAGAGGGGGTTGTGAAACACTCTCATCCAGAGAAGTACAGAAAGAGCAAAGGTAAACAGCTATAGAAATTGTTGCAGAGGGAAGGGGCCAAAGTTCTAAAAGTTCCCTCCAAAACTCAGTGGAAGACTGAGTACATGACCAGCCACACTGTATCCCACCCCTGGACACAATTGAATGGTTAGGAAAAAATACCTCTGGTTAGCAATACCCACTGGAGTGCACCTGAAACTAAGTACAGCAGATGTAAATTGAGGCAGGTTCAGTGGTCCATCTGAGACCCCAAAACCCTTCATTCACTGGCAGGAAAGAAAATGGATCATAGGAAGGGAACCAGCTCATGCACTTACATTCACATCCAACTACTTGGACTCAACCACAGAGGACTAATCTCACACCCCTACTATTCCTACAAGTCAAATTTCCTCCATTTGTGAATGGAAGGTGTTTTACTTTTCTCATTGCTGAGACAAAACACCAGACACCCAAAGTTAAAGGGGGAAAGTTTTATTTCAGCTTACACTTTGTAGAGGTTTCTGTTCATAGTTGGCTAGCTCAAAGGCAGGGTGGCATGGCAGAGGGGTATCACAGAGGAGAAACAGTTAATGTCAAAGCAGGGAAAGCAGAAGGCATCAAATCAGTGAAGTAGTGAAGCTAATTTGAGGTTGCAAATGATGAAGTCCTGCTGCTTCTTGAGGCCATATTTTCTACTGTTCTGTTCTTTTTCTGCAACCAAGTTCTTCTCTGGTCCATCTGTTTTTTCCCCCATCTTTGTAGGCCACAACATTACTGAAGCATTCTTTCAGGCTGAACTCAAAATATTTTAAATCATTCTGTTGGGCTCTTTGCTCTTGCTTCTCAACATAGATCTGGCTTAAAGATCCCAACAGTAGCCATGCCAGCACCTCAAAATTAGACTCTTGAATTTTCTTCTGCAAAATTGGTGAGTCTGCTGCCCTTAATCTGACCTCAGGCAAAGTCTCTGGACACAAGCAAAATAGAGACAAACATTCTTCCAAAGCATAGCACATATGATCTTGAGTCCAATAATGAATGTAGTCCTTTTTCCCAGGGAAAAAAAAATCCTGAGCCTGGTCTTTACCAGAAGCATTTCTATCAGCATTCTGGTCTTCTCAACTCTGACCAGAATTTCTCATCAAGTATACCTTAAAACATTTGAGGACTGTTTATTCAGCTGGCATCTCCAAACCTTTCCAAACTCTTCCTACAAGAAAGTTCTAAAAGCTTCTGATCCACATGACCAGGTACAGTGACAGCAAGGACCCCACTGCTGGTACCAAAATCTGCCTTAGCTACTTTTGCTCATTGCTGACACAAACTACCAAGTGACCAAAGTTAAAGGAAGAAAGGTTTGTTTTGGCTTACATCTGTAGAGATTTCAGTCCATAGTTGGCTGAATCCAAGGCGGGGTGGCATAGCAGAGGGACATCACACAGAACAGCTCAGGGCAGGCAGAAGACAGCAAAGCAGTGAAGTAGAAAAGCAGCAGTGGCAACTTTTCAGGCTACCCACACTTTGATTCTTGCCACTCACACCAGGATGTGTCTTCCCATTATCCACACACAGAACTATGCCAAACCAATCAGTGGACTAATTTAGTAGTCACACACCATTAATCCCAGCATCATACACTCTAGATCCAGCCACACCTGCAAAGTCTCATCTATGTGCACATGAGGCTTTGAGGGGACATCTAGAAACAAGCTATAACAGAAGGAGAAGAGCACATTGCCTGAACATCAATTTCAGTATAAGTAGGGTTGAAAGACACTTTATTTTGTGTTTGTGTGTTTCTTTCATTTTTCCCTCTTTTCAATTTTCTTTTTTTTACCCTTCAACCATTTCTATGTATGAAACTAAGAATGAAATTTACTGTTCCATTTTAAGTGGTGTCTTTCACAGGCATGTCAGATTAGCCCTCATCAAAAAATATGTATAGGGGACAGAAACATAAGAATTTTATACACATATTAATTAGTTTTGTCTCCCTTACAGCTTTCCTCAGTCTCTAATTGTACTTCCCTCCACATTCTTCCTTTCTTCTCAACCTCATCAGTAAACACTCAAGCCCCTTGTCTACCCAATTTCCAATGCAGTTGTACAAATAATATCAACATAGTTCTATCTATTGTCCATTTTTCATCTGCTGTTATATTTTTTCTCCTTTTGTACTTACTGAAATGTTTTTCTCCTTTACTTCCTCCCCTTGTCCTCTACATCCCAACCTACTTCTAATCTGTTCTATATCACAAACATTTTAGGTTAGAAATGAGAAAATTGTTGAAAAAGCTTTAAATTACACAATCAATATATGGTTGGCTATAGAGATGCTGACAAAATTGGTAGAGGTTCTCTTATTGATTCTATAATATTGAATAGGCTGAGGAGGTACATAAAAAAACAAATATAACCAAAACCAAATTAATATCACATGGAATCATATACTAATTGAGTAGACCTCCACAGTAACAACTGAATATTTCTATACTCTTTCTCATTCCTCCAGATGCAAACAACAGAAATCTGAGAAGACGAGGCAAACACATGCCTCCAAAACTTAACTCTTCAAAAGCCAATCCTCTGAAGTGGAGGAAGTCACGGGCATAGAACTCAACAAACAAATGGATAAAATTAAGAGATTCAAAAAGAAGCAAACAAATCATTAAGATATTCCTCAATTCAAAGAGCATGTAAATAAACACATAAAGACTTAATTAATAACATCTTCAATGAGCCTAAAGAAGACACAAACAAAAAGTTGACTGAATTAAACAAAATGATCCAAGATAAAAATGACTATTCTACTAAAGAATTAAATATAATAAAGAAGAAATCACACAGAAACCCAGAATACAAATAGTTCTTCTGAAATTCCTGGCATCAAATATGATCAATAATAGCGGGCACTGTGACAAACACAAAACAAGGTTAATGTAATAAATTACATATTCAATAATACCATGGAAACAAGACACCTTGAATATTGCACCCAAATGCTGCTAGATGAATCAAAAGAAAAAACTCCAACTATCCAAGAACTATAGGCAGTAAGAAAATATTAGAAGATTACATAAAAAATGTAAATGTTCACATTAGAAAAAATAGGGTGATCCCAAATAACCAGCATAGTGATGCACCTCATGTTCTTAAAAAATCAAGAACAATACCACCTCGAATCTTGCAGAAGAAAAGAGATGATAAAGTTCAGAGGGAAAAGTAATGAAATTAAGACTGTAAAAAAATACAATGGATTAACGAATCAAGGAGTTGATTACTGTGAAAAAATAAAAAAATGTTTAATTACCCCTTAGCCAAATTTACCAAAAGAAGGAAAGAAAACACACTTATTAATGCAATTAGAAATGAAAAGTTTGAAATTACAATGGACGCTACCAAACACCAGATTTTAAAAAGTACATCAAAAATGTCCTGATAAGTCAGAGAATCCAGAAGAAATAAGCAAATTCCTAGACATATAAAAATTTCTAAAACTGAGTGAAATGCATAAAAAACAGGACAGTAATAGTCAGTGAAATAGAGGTAGTAGTAAAGACCCTAGTAACTAGGAACAGCGGGGGACCCAATACTCTCCATGATGGATTTTACCAAAACTTCAGAGAGGAACTAATGCCAATACTCCTCAAACTCTTCCAGGAAATTAAAAGTGAAAAACTACTGTCAAAATCATGTACTGAAGCTGGAATTACTTAATAACCAAAACCAGACAAGGACTCAACAAAAAAGTCCAATTTCCTTAATGAACTAACATCCAAAAACCCTTATCAACATACTTGCTAACAAAGTACAACAAACTCTAAAATGTTCATACATCATGAAGTTAGCTTTACCCCATGGATTCAAGCATATTTCAACATACTTAGATAAATAAATGCAATAAAACACATAAACAAAAATAAGAATAAAATTACATAATCACCTCAATAGATGTAGAAAAATCCTTTGAAAAACCTCAATGTCTATTCATGATTTTTAAAAGCACACTGATGAAAATAGTTATAAAAGGGCTTCACCTTAAACTGATAAAATCCATTTATTACTAATCCACTGCTAACATGATATTAAGTGGATGGTTACTAAACTACTCCCTTTAAAATAAGGAATGAGGTAAGGGCATCCACTCGCACTGTCCTGTTCAATATAGTATTTGAAATTTTAGCCAGAAAAATCAGGCAAGAGAAAAAAAAATAGTATTCAAGTAGAAGTCAAATTACCCTTATTTATAAGTGACACAATCCTTCACATAAAACATACAAAAAAAACTCAACCTGAAGACCCTTAGGACTAAAAAATAATTCAAAGTAGTAGGAGGCAAACTAAACACAAAAATTATGAGTGTTCCTGTGCACAACCTATGAACCCACAGGAAAGAATCAGGCAAGGAAACCCACTCACAATAGCTTCAAAATACATACTCTTAGGATTTTAACTAACCAAGGAAATAAAAGATCTCTGTAATGAAAACATAGTGCTTGAAAAACAGGTAGAAGAGGACATTGCAAAATGGAAATAAGGTGAGATATGTGGGCTTGGATTCAGTCATCTGCTGAATCTAGATCTGTATCTTACCAGGTACTAAACTAAAATCAAAATAGATCAACTATTTAAATGGTAAAACAGAAACACTTAACTGCTACCAGACAAAATAGCTAAAATTCTTGAAGATATAGGCACGGGTAAGGTCTTTGTGCTGAACAGAACCCCAGTCACACAAGAAGCACCATCAAAAATGAACAAATGGGATCAATTAAGTTAAAAATCTCTAAGCAGCAAAAGAAAACACCAACAGAGAGAAGATACCACCCACAGAATGGGAAAAAAGTTGCCAGCTACTCATCAAACAGAGGACTAATATCTAGAATATACTAAACCTTGAATCCTCAAGACAAAAGATCAATCTAAAAATGAGCTACTGAAATGAAAAAAAAAACTTTTCAGAAGAAGTACAAAGGTTAATAAATACGTGAAGAAATCTCCAACATATCTGACCATTTAAGAAATGCAAATTAGAAGAACACTGGCATTCCATCTTAATCCAGAAAAAAAATGGTCACCATTAAGAAATCAAATTATATCAAATGCTGGTGAAACTGTGAGAGAAAAGGAACCCTTCTACATTGCTGGTTTAAATGTAAACTAGTACAACCATTGTGAAAATCAATATGGAGATTCCTCAAAAACTAGAAATTCCACTTGACCCAGGTATTCCCCTTCTAGGTATCCTGCTGAAAGAGATAAAGACACCATATTACAGTGATCCATGCATACTCATGTTTATAGCAGCACAATTCATAATAGTTAAAACTTGGAAGGGACCTATATGTCCATCAGCAGATGAATGAATGAAGAAAACATAGCATTTATACACAGCAGGGTACTAGTCAGGTATGAAGAATGATAAACAAGTCATTTGTAAGAAAATGGATGCACCTCGGGACCATAATGTAATGTGAAATAAATCGGACATGCAAGCTTAAATATTGCACCATTGCTTATATTTGACACACACAAAAGAAAAACAAAGAGCAAAATAAAAGATAGATAACAGAAAATAGGGGGATAGATCTTCTGTGAAGGAGAATGGGACTAAGATAAGGAGGGAGGAATGGAGAAGGGAAAGTTCAGGATGAAAAAATAATAAAGGTGTGTTATGCACATGTACCGATTCCCCAGTCAAAAAATGTAATCATTATATACTACAAGCACGCACTAATAAAAAATAAAATTGAAAAAATGGTAATACTTCCTCCATTTTTAAATAAGCAAAAAAAGCATTGGCAAAATTGCCGTATTACCAAGTTATGTAGATTTAATGCAATTTCAATCAAAATATCATCAGTATTCTTCACATTTGAGAAGAAACAATTTAAAAATTTATATGGAACCAGAATAGATCAGAAGATCCCAAGATATCCTGCATAAGTAGAGTAAACAGAAACCATTTCACTCCTGGATTTCAAGTTGCACTCCAAAGCTACAGTGATAACAATACCATGCTAATAGCAAGAAAACAGACACTTTGACCAGTGGAATAGAATAGAGGATATGGAAACAACACCAAGCTACTTCAGTCATCTGATTTTTGACAAAGGGTCCAAAAACATATCCTAGAGGAAGGATAACTTCTATGACAAGTGATGCTTATAAAACTGGTTATCCATGAGCAGAGGATTTTATCCAGATTTGTTTCTCTTGCCATTACTAAAATAAAATTTCAAATATCTAGATATAAAAGCAGTCATTGAATCTCCTGAATGAAAAAATTGGTACTAATCTTTGAAGATATAAGTATAGGCATAGACTGTCTGAACAGCACACCAAATACACAAGATATTATATGAAAAAATTCAACAAAAGGAATTATGCTGAATTAAAAACCTTCACATTAAAAGAAACAACCAAACAGAGGAAAGAGACAACCTACAGAATGGGAAAACTTTTCTGCCAGCTACCCACTGGATACAAGGCTACTATTTAGATTATTGTACCTGAAGAACTCCAAAAATTAGACTACAAAAAAAATAAAATAAAATAAATTACCCAGATAAAAACATGCAGTAGAAATGAATAGACACTTATCAGAAGAAAATTTATAAGTAGCCAATAAGTACATAAAACTATGTTCAGCATCTTTTGCCACTAGGGAAATGAAAATCAAAACCACACTGAGCTTCCCTCATATTCCTATTAGAATGGCTATTATCAAGGACTCAAAATTTCTGCAATGTGTAGCAGAAAGTAAACCTTAACTACTGTTGGTGAGAAAGACAACCACTCTGGAAATAAGTATGGAGATTCCTCAAAATCCTAAAATTTGTAATTACCTTGAACCTGTTTATACCTTTTCTGGGTATCGTTTTGAAAGAATTAAAGCCATCACAGTACGGTGATACATGCATACTCATATTTATAGCACCACAAATGGTAACAGCTGAATATTGGAAGTTGCCCGCAGGCCCATCAACAAATAAGCAAGTAAAGAAAATGTGGTCTATATAAACAGTAGAGTCCTACTCAGACATAAAAAAGAATAAGTTTGAGTCATTTGTAGAAGAATTGTGTGATCTTGTGATGATAATATTAAGTGAAATAAGTCAGTCATTGAATTTCAGATATTGCATTTTTTCTGTAACATGAAAGTAACAAAATATGAATGAAGAACAAAATAAAAAATGGTGGGAAACAAGGGGGTAAACTCTCTGGAGATGGAAAAGAGATCTAGGGAAGGAGAGAGAGGAGAGGGCAAGGGGGAGTAAAAATGATCAAGATGTAACACATATGTGTACCAATTCCCCAAGATGAATGTAATTACTATGTATTGCAAACATATACTAATGAAAGAATAGGAAAAATAATAAAAATAAATTAGCATTCTTCAAAAATGAACCCAAATGTTTTTCATAAACAAATGGAATAATTAAATAATTACTTCCAACTGTCCCTCTTGATACTTGTGTAAATTTAGTTGAGATTCTTAAATTAGCTGGCATTATTCAGCTGCATAAATGAAGTTACTAATAATAATTTCCTCCTAAGATCATTGAGGGGATTACATAAGAAAATCCATGTACAACACTTAGAATTGTATCTGGATCATTGTAAATGGTCATTTGTTTCTAATAATTATTATTATATAATTCACTCAACCAACATTTATGAGCACCTCTAGCACACAAAGTACTGTGACAGATATACCAGAACTTCATGACATTTACAATCTAGTAAAAGAAATTGCTATTTATTTTACTTAATAATCATAAAAATGAAAAATGTATCTGTAACAATATAAAGAACACGTTTTTCTGAGTTTATACTCTAGTAGAATGACTAAAGTAATTTAAGGAGGGTGTCTTCAAGAGAGTGATATCATGGCACAGAAATGAACTAGGTATCAATTTGGAATATATTTTGGAGGAAGTACTTGTAGATGTCTATATGTACCTAAATATAGGAGATAAGATATATATGGAGGTATCAAAGACATCCTGATTTTTGGAGTGATGTATTGGAAAGTTATTAAATAATATAAATAATATTTACTGAGGGACATGTTGAAAAAATACATATCAAACATTCTGTTTGGGCATTTTCAGTTGTTCTTTCATAAATTATATTGAATTTTGTATATTAAGTAAGTAGTTGAAGAGAAGATTCTGGAGTTAGGGAACTGGAAGTACAAATCTCAGCATAATCAGCATATAGGAAGCTGCTAGTCATAAGACTGAATGGAGATATAACCCACGGCAGATGAAAATGCCCAGAATAAAGAGCTGAGAAAATCCAATATTTAAAGACTAGATAAAGAATGCAATCTATTTGCGAAAGGGTGGATAAAGGTAGAAGAATTTTAATCTCATCAAAGGGGAAGGAAAAGATTGGTTCCAGAGAAAGAGGCCAAGACTACCAAGAGGGCAAAGCAAGATGGCAACATAGGTCTCTATCAAATTTCCCTCTAGTGGAACAACATCTTGATCAACTATGCACACATGCTGACAAAAAGAAAAATCTTCATAATAGCAAATGAAACTAGGTAAAAGATCATAGTACGTGGTTAAATCATAAAAATAAGGAAGGTACATTGAAAAAGGTAGAAAGACAGTTTTACATTAACTGCATCATCCCCTCCTCAACCCAAGACAATATAGCAAAGATGCCATCTGCATGGGGAAGTAGAAAGGAAGTAAATGTAAGACTGTCTTGGAACTCAAATACTGGGCCCACCACAATGAAAACAGCAGGCAGACCTAACAGCCTCTGAAGCCAGAATAGTACCCATAGTCTCTAGATCTACATGGTACCATACCGGTTACTATAAGCCCATCCAGATAGACTGAGTTCTAGCCTGCATTCCAACCATCCAACTACACCTGCCTTTGGCTCTGAATGACCTCCATCAATAGGCACGTTTTAGCAGCTGGACACTTGGATTCCAGCCCAATACTGTATCAACATGGTGGTCATGAAATTCCAGCCCAATATTTTGACAACAGTGGCAGCCCTGGCTTACAGAATTGCCTAGTTTTTTAAGTGTTATTGCTGTCATAGATAGGCTTAGGGACCACAATGGGTGATCTGCTCATGATTTCTGGATAGGCTTCCTGTTGGAAGTTGTTCCCAGGTAGTCAGACTGAAAAGACTAGAATGAGTACCTTCTCCTTCAATGCATAGATATCAACACACATCTGTGTAGATCAAGATACATGATGTCACAAAATGGACAAAATTAATGTAAATGATTGGCCCTAAGGAGATGTATAAAATGCCTGTGAAATAATTCAAATAGTTTTTTTTAAGGAAGCTCACTGAACTTCAGGAAAATACTGAGAAGGAAGAAGAATGAAGAAATTTCATAGAATTTGTGGAAATCACATCAAAAAGGGAAATGCATCTGTCAATGGAATTCAAGAGGGATTAGAGGGCCGGTGATATAGCTCAGTGGCATAAGCGCCTGCCTGGCAAGCGTGAGGTCTTCAGTTCGACTCCCGGTACATATATATATATATATATATATATATATATATATATATATATATATATATGGGATTAGAGAAAAATAAAGGAATAGACAGCTTAAGTGTGAAAACCATATTTCCTACAGATATCTTATACACATAGCCTGAGGTAATTTTACATAGTATTACTTGTGTGCCTAAATTTTGACTGTGGCTTATCACATGTGGTCAGATATGAAATTTTCCAATTGTGGAATCATGTAGAAGTTCAGAAAGGTTTGCATTTTGGAGAATTTCAGACTTCAGATTTTTAGGGATAGGAACGTTCAACTTTTACCACTTAAATCACTAACTGGTGTATTCTGTATGACAGTGATGGTGAAGCTTTAAGGGCTTTCAATGCTGTAAACAGCCTGCTGAGGCACACGTGCAATCAGTTCGCAACCACTGCTTTATGAAATAATATGCATTCATGTGTATTCCTGATGTTATTACAAAGTTACCAAAGTTCTAATGTGAAGTTAATTGGTATATTAAGTGAATTTCATTTCCTTTGTAAAATATTTAATAATTTAATATATTTTTAAATTCAAGTGAGCAGCAAAGATTCAGAAGATTTTGATTTTTCAGGAATCAGCAGTTAGTGAAGAAGTTAATGATTCTGAAGATGAACAGCCACCCCGAACAAGGTAAGTATTACACTGTTTTTCAAAAATTGTAAGGATTAATTTTAAGAATGATTGTGCCGGGCCGGTGAGATAGCTCAGCAGCATAAGCACCTGCCTGGCAAGCACGAGGTCCTGAGTTCAACCCCCGGTACCCACAAAAAAAAAGAATGATTGTGCCTTCAAATTATTTGAAGAATGGCTATCATACCCAATAAAGTTAATAATTGTGATATATAATATTTAGATTTGAAACTAGTTTTAAATTTATTCATTTAAAAAGTACAAACACATTTCACATATAGTTGAACTGTGTTCTAACCTGGCTGGTATTTCTTTGTGCAAAACCACTATTTACTGAAATTTTTGGTTGCTATAGGAGGAAGTCGTAGTGTAGTACATGAGACTTTGTAGATAGACTCCTTTAATCTAACATCTGGTTTTAATACTTTCTATCTGTATGAATCGTCTATGCATCAGTTTGTGCATCATAAAATAGAGGATTACAATATTCATATGTTAATTGATTATTGTGGCCATTAAATGAGTTGATATAAGTAAAAGGCTTATAATTACCAATACTGCAAATAGTAATTTTTCAGTTAACATTAATTTTTGGTCTTAGAGAAATAAACATGTGTTTGCTTTCACAAGATGTGCATCTACTGATCTGGATTACTAGTTATATAAAATTTTTGCTTCTTTTTTAGCATATATTTTTGATAATACTAACCATTCTAAGATTTTTCTCCCCAGAATATCATGACTCTTGTTTAGTTTAGCAAATGAGCACGTTATTCGTGTTTGTGTGAGACTGTGTGTGTTTGTCTACACGGATGCCTATCTGTACTTGTCAGCTTTAAAATCTTTTGAGCTTTTGTTTGTTTGACCTATTTGTGCGAGTGGGATACTGAAGTCTTTCACTATGAATGGATTGGTGTGTATCTGTACTTTTGGCCTTTTATGCCTAGTAGTTTTTGTTTTATGAGATTGGGTGCACCAACATTTGGTACACATATATTTAGTGGTGTGTTATCAGTGAAGGAGAATTATTCTCAAAGCAAATATCTTCTAAGATACCAAAGTACTCACTTGATTACAATAGTATACTTTAGTATATTAAAACTTATGAAGCCTAAGACAAGCAAGCAACAAGTTAATAAAAATCACAACTCAGAATTCCAATATTTCCACATGGTATCACTCAGTATGAGATGTAAAAAGACTATTAACGTTTAGCTGGAATGATTTCTAACCTCTAAGTTACACTGATGTGACCTAACAAATCACACACTTGGGAGAATATGCAACCTGAGTAAGTACAGAAAACTGCCCTCCAGGACTGCTTCTTCAAAGCTTAAACAATTAACTGACCATCATTTTGGGGGTGGAAGGTGAATATGGATTAGTAGGTCCTACATGTAGAAAAAAATTCTAATTCAAATATTTTAAACGGACTGTGTTAGGTGTTTATTTGATATTGAAAAGACATGAAATATTTCTCTTCATCACAGAAATTCCATATATTAAGGATTTACACAATCCAGGAAAAAAATCTAGGAACATTTTTTTGTGTGATCACTCTGCCCTCTGGAAGTATCATACTGTGCAATGAAATGCTCGAGTTCTTCAACACACTGATCGCCTATTTCACGTAAATTCTGCCTCAGTGCAAACTGTATAGGCCTTTCTAGGGAAGGGTCTTTCTCAATCAGCATTTTCACCACCGTTGCAAAAGTTTCGCTGCGTTGTCGGTAAACCTGTTCAATCTCTTTGATTTTCGATGCTATTGCTTTTGAGCGACTGCTGGGCTGACCGTCTTCAAATAATTCCGCGCTGTCTGCTGCATCGGTCTCTGGCTCCTCTGGCTGCTCAATGAATAACGGTGTTGTAGGTCTCACCTCGAACTCAGAAATTCCGGACAAGTTGCTCTCCTCTGACCTCTCGAGCTTTTCTTCAGCCCACTTGCTTACAGCCTCCTCAAGTTCCTTTTCAGTTAGCCTGCTGGCTTTATCTAACACCTTTGATGAAGGACCTGCTGGAGAACTTGCGAGTGAAGTGTGTCTTGATGTTTTTGAAGACTGGACCCGTCTCTCTTTATTTCTATGTAGAGACTGGTGGGAAGAATATGTTTTGCTTCGGACTGGAGAGTAGCTTCTGTTACTAACACTGGAGACGCATCTGTTGCGTAGAGAGTCCTTTCCGCCTACGGATGGTTCTTGGAAAAAAGGAAGATCCCTTGTATGAGGAGACCAGGCTCTCATGTAATGGAAAGAGTGGAAAGTTTTCCTTCTATAGCCATCTCTCAAGTCCTTGTAATCACTCTGGCGGCTTGCAGAATGATCATATCTTGACCATCGATAGCCAGATTCATCTCTTCTCTGAGGTGGACCACTTCTTCGATCATCAGAAAAACTGCGGCTCTCGTCATATTCTCGGGAACCAACATGAGTGTAATATCTACTGTAGCTTCCTTCACCGGGTCTGTCTAGCAGTGGTGGTTTCTTTTCTAGCAGTGGTGGTTTCTTTCCTAGCATTGGTGGTTTCTTTCGTAGCAGTGGTGGTTTCATTTGTAGCAGTGGTGGTTTCATTTCCAGCAGTGGTGGTTTCCTTCCTAGCAGTGGTGGTTTCCTTCCTAGCAGTGGTGGTTTCATTTCTAGCAGTGGTGGTATCCTTTCTAGCAGTGGTGGTTTCCTTCCTAGCAGTGGTGGTTTCCTTTCTAGCAGTGGTGGTTTCCTTTCTAGCAGGGGTGGTATCATTTCTAGCAGTGGTGGTTTCATTGCTAGCAGTGGTGGTTTCCTTCCTAGCAGTGGTGGTTTCATTTCTAGCAGTGGTGGTTTCCTTCCTAGCAGTGGTGGTTTCATTTCTAGCCGTGGTGGTTTCTTCGGCACAAGATTAAGTACTCTATGGTGATCATCGCTGGGATGACGCCAAGGCTGTACTCCTTCTTTGAGAAGTCCTTCATAGTCATATCGCCCCTTAGACCACATGGAATGTCTTCTGTCAGCCCCGACTCCGGGGGACCCAGACGGCCAGCACACAGCAGTCCACTGGCCACCGCGGCCGCGCTGCCGCCACTCTCGGAGGAGGCACTTCCGGCGCCCGCGGGGACGTCCGCCTCCAATGGCTCTCATTCTGTCTTTATGTCGAATTCCTAGAATTTCGACTATGATGTTTTATGGAGTTCTTTTCTGACCATAGTTATTTGGGGTTCTAAATGCCTCATTTACTTGCATGTTCATTTCAGTCTCTAGATTTGGAATATTTTCTGCAAAGATTTTTGCTAATAGTTTTTTTTTTTTTTTTTACACCTTTAGTTTCCTTTTCCACCTGTTCCTTGACACGGGTAATTCATCAATTTGGTCTTTTAGCGTCATCTAGCTCTTGTATACACCTTTCATGGATTCTTGTTCTTAGAGTATCACTGAGTAAGTGATCTACTATAGTCATCTTTTTTATGGAAGTGCTTTGAAATTTATCGAATTTGGTACTTGTCATATTTCGATGCAAAATATTTGTTCTCTTACTCATCATTTGTTCAGTACTTGACACACAAGCTAGGACTTGTTGGTGTTGACTGTCTTGTAACTTGCTACCCCATTTCAGCCAAAACAGTTTGTTTTTGATACTCGTGCTTTCCAAAAGCAATTAATGGCCAGTATCAAAGTACCAGTGACCCCACTCCTGTCGTCAGGTCCTGATACTCTCTCCCTGATTGGTTCTATCTACAGGCATGGCTTTACATTATGTTTTGTATTTCCAGGATTTCTGCTTGATTCCTTTTCATAACCACTGATTTTCTTTCTTTCTCTCTTTTTCTTTTTCTTCTTTTTTTTTTTTTTTTTTTTTTTGCCCTATATATAGAACTCAGGGCCTTCACACTGAGCTATATTCCCAGCCCTTTATACAGTGTTTTTTTTTGGGGGGTGTTGTTTTTTGTTTGTTTGTTTCTTTTTGACAATGGGTCTTGCTCAGTCACTGAGTTGCCCAGGTTGGGTTTGTGCTTGCCATCCTCCTGCCTCAGCCTCCCAGAATGCTGCATTGGAGGCATGAGCCACCTCACTGGGCTAGACTGTGTAGTTATTTTGGTGTTTGTTTGTTTGTTTGTTTGTTCTGGCCTTGAACTCACTTATGTAGCCCAGGCTGGCCTTGAAGTCGCAGCGATCCTCCTGCCTCAGCCACCCAAGTGCTGGGATTACAGGCATGTGCCATCTGCCTGGCTGATTCTGTAGTTCTTTACTAAGGTGGTCATTCATAATCCTCATCATTGCTCTTAATTCAATCAATCTTTTGTGTCTTCTTTAATCTCATTGAAAATCTGATTAATTAAATCTTTTATCTGTTTATATCCTCTTTGAGCTCATGGAACATCTTGGTAATTTCTTTTTTTTATATATATATGTGGGTACCAGGAGTCGAATTCAGGACCTCGTGCTTGCCAGGCAGGCGCTTATGCAGCTGAGCTATATCACTGGCCCTGTAATTTCTTCATACATTCTTCTCTGATCTCTTGAAACATTTGGCTTGTCAGTTCTTTGCCTGAGACTTCTCTCTACTATGGTGCTCATGAGATCATCTCTTGGGCAATAATCAATTTTTGAGACCTTGTTTTGCTTTGTTTTCTCATGATTCTTGTACTTCTTTGTTAAATGTTGTCGATCAGTAGGGCTCAAAAGCTTTGCCACTATAGTAGAGATCTCTTCAGTAAGTGAATTTCTCCCTGTGATGTGCCTTTAGCTTTGGGTGTGATTTAGTGCCCAGACACCTACTCAACTTATTCAAAGAAAAAAGATTGCATCCTAGCATGGAATGGCAAGGAGAGAACAGCTGCTGGTAATACATCCAAAGAATCAATCATAGATTGATATATAATTTAGAGGTAGTGAAGTGTTAAACTTGTTTAGCAAGTTTTATACCCTTTCAATAACCCAGGAATATGAAGAATTAGTAAAGGTAGAGAAAGTTCTGGTAGATAAGAGAAGATAACAGAGAAAAGGATTTTAAAAAAATAAAGAAGAAAAATTGAGAAAAACAGAGGAAGACTAAAATGTAACAAAAGCAAATGAGAGAAGAGGAAGTAGTTTTTGACGATATTATTTTTATACCTGGAAAGATCCAGGGAGGGAGGGAGTTTGGAAGGATATGTGTGGGGGTAGAGGGAAAGGGAGGGATTTATGAGTAGAATGTAGGAAAGTCTTCCTGGCGATTGTATCCAGTTTATAAGCTAGCAGAAACTCTATGTTTGAAGACTGACGCAATGACTTTTGATGATGGAAAACCTGGTGGTCGACGTAAGACAGTAGAGAAAAAAAAGTGATCATTAGCATCCATTTACACTTGCTCATGAATATATGCATGCTAAAACAGAAAAGTAGGAAAAATGAAATTTTTAGAATACCTTTTATTTGCAAGAAAAGTAGGGGAGGGTGGAGAGACTTATTAGTGTTTGTGAAGGTAATTGAGGAAAGACTGGTGGGAAAGATTTTAAACTGATAGTGAAAGAGTTACAAGGAGATTTAGTCCAATCAATATCCTAACAGAAACAGTAATTTTAGAAACCCTATGAAACAACCTCCGGTGAAGGGGAAACCTAATGTGAAATGCTAACATGTTGTAGCATTTAGATTTATCTTAATAGTTTATGTATGAAAGAAAGGAATAGATAGAAAGGGATAGGAAAAAAGACAAGTAATAAAAAATATGATGGAAGAGCCAAGAGATAGGAGAAGGTGTGAGGGGAAAATAACACAGATGAGGGAAGGATGAATTTGTCCTTTCCTTAGACCCCCCTTTCCTTAGTTAAACATAAAACCCATAAAAGGAGGAACAAAGAGTTACAGCAAACAGACCAGATATTTGGAGAGGGTCTTGTGATGAATCTAGTGATCTTCCTGTGAAATTCCAGAAAGATGATGTGGTGTAATGTGGTTGCTAAGGTTACAGGGAGGAACTTGCGTGGAACTTGTAATATATAAAAACCCCTGAGAACAAAGACCGGGCTATCAATGTCTTAGCTGAAGCTGGGACATCATCCACCGGCCAATAAAAGAAAGCTCCTTGTGTCCATACTCAGCCTCTGTGACTGATTCTTGTGATTTTGCTGTAACATAATGATACACAATGTATTAACCATTGTTACCTTCCTATTATCTTGTTTTGAAATTTTGTTCTATTCTTTCCTCTTAAAAATTTTTTTTTAAAAAATAGTCATCTAAAATGAACAGACATTTCTCAGACAAAGTACAAATGCCCAATAAATACATGAAAAAATGTTCAACCTTGCTGACCAGTTAAAAAATGCAAATTAAAAGAACACTGAGATTTCATCTCACATCAGAAAGAATGGCCATTATCAAGAAATCAAATAATAACAAATGCTGGAGAGGCTGCAGGGAAAAGGGAACACTTCCGCATTGTTGGCAGGAATGCACACAGGTACAACCACTGTGGAAAGTAGTATGGAGATTCTACAAAAAATCTAAAACTAGAAATTCCATTTCACCTGGCCACACCCCTTCTAGTTATCTTCCCAAAAGAATTAAAGACGTCATACCGCAGTGATGTATGCATATCCATGTTCATCACAGGCAAATTATAATACCTAAATCTTGGAAGCAAACTATATGCCCATGAACAGATGAATGGATAAATAAAATGTGGTATTTATACACAGTGGAGTACCACTCTGTCATAGGAAGGATAAAGAGTCATTTGTAGGAAAATGGATGCACCTTGAGACCATATTAAGTAAAGTAAATCTTACACACAAGCTTAAATATCACATGGTTTCTTGTATATGAGAAATTCAATATATAAATAAACTACATAATATTGGAAAGACAGTAGGAAAAAAGGGAGAGAGAAGAAATTTATTGTAATTCAGCATAGGCAATGTATCTAAAAAGTGTACCTTGATGTAGTATAAGTGTCTTCGGTGGTTTATATGATTGCTGGCCTGTTAGTTTGACTGTTAATCTGTAAGTATGATAATTAACTATATAAGGACATATAAATGAGTCTGATGCTGGCAAACAGAGTTAAGTATGTCATAGAAGGGGAAACACAAAAATAATTTGGATGTGTTATTTATACGAACAAATTCCACATAAAAATGTAATGAAAACATATACTAACACAATTTTTTAAATTCAAAAAATAGAATACTTATTACACCATAGATAATGTTTATAGATATTATGGTAAATGAAATAATCCAGATACAATTATTGAAACATACCACAGTACGACTCTACTTGGACAATGCACCTAAAATTTTGACATGCATAGAGACAAGCAGAATAGTCATTACTACTTGTTGAAGGAAGAATGAAATGAGAAGTTATTGCTTAACGAGGAGAGAGAGTTTCAGTATGGGACTATGAAAAGATTCTGGAGATCTCCTGTGGTGAGAGTTGCAAAAATTTCAATGCCTTTACCAGCATAGAACTATGTGGTTTAAAAATAGTTTAAGTGGTATGTTTTATAATATGTTTATTTTTATTTTTTATTTTTATATTTTATTAGTTAAGTTGATTCACACATTTTAGATATACATAACGATCACATTCATCATAAGGAATTGGTACCTCTACATGATATATCTTAATTCTTTTCCTTCCTTTTCATCTACTCTCACTTCAAACCCTCTTCCCCTCCATATGTATAAAACTTTGATTCCATTTTCCCCTCCCTTTCCCATTTTTTTCTTTTCCCATCCTTCCTTTCCACATTCCCTCTCTGTAGCTCCCTTTCCAAATTGAGCATTTTCTTCCTATATTGTAATATCTAGTATACATTCTGGTCCTTATTTGCACTTTCAGTTTTTCACACTATTCAAACACTGTGATATTTATACATGTGTGCTTCATTTATTTCACTTAAGAGTGTGTTCTCAAGGTGCACACATTTACATAGAAGTGTCTCAAGTTTATCTTTTTATGACTGGGTAGTACTCCACTGTATAAAAAAAAACACCTCTTACTTATCCATTCATAAGTTGATGGTCATTTGGGCTGTTTCCAAGATTTAGCTATTGCAAACTGTGCCACCATAAACATGAGTGTGCATACAATGCTGTGGTGGGATGTTTTTAATTCTTTGAGGAAGATACCAAGAAGAGGAATAGCTGGGTCAAATGCAACCTCTAGTTTGAGTTTTTTGATGAATCTCCACACTCCTTTCCACAGTGCTTGCACCAGTCTACACTCGCACCAACAATGGAGAAGAGCTCCTTTTTCCTCACAGCTCCACCAGCATTTGCTATTCATTGAATTCCTTATACTTGCCATTTTTGCTGAGGTAAGATGGAATCTCAGAATTGTTTTCATTTGCAACTCTAGAATGACAAGTGATGTTGATCATTTCTTCATATATTTATTTGCCATTTCTACTTCTTTCTCTAAGAAGTGTCTTCATTTCACATGACCATTTTTGGATTAGGGATTTAAATTTGGGGGTCTGATTATTTTGAGTTCTTTATATATTCTAGATATTATTCCCTTCTCTGAGGGACACCTGGGAAAAATTTTCCCACTCAGAGGGTTGTCTCTTCACTCTGTTGATAATTTTTCTTGCTGTGCAAAAGCTTTTTAATAAGATGAGATTGCAGTTGTGGATTCTTTGTAATATTTCCCTTGTGGTCAGGGATTTTTATGCTCACAAAGTCTTCTCCTACATTTGTGTCTTCAAGAGTTCTACCCATTCTATGATCCAGCAGATTTAATGTTTCTCTTTTAGTATTTAGACTTTAGATCCATTTTGATTTAGTTTAGTGCATAGTGAGAGACATAGTGAGAGGGTCTAGTTTTTTTTTATGTGAGTACTGGGAGTCGAACTCAGGACCTCGTGCTCGCCAGGCAGGTGCTTGTGCCACTGAGCCATATCACCAGCCCAGAGAGGGTCTAATTTTTGTCTTCAGTATATGGAGAGCCAGTTATTCCAGCACCATTTATTGAAGAGGCTAAGTAACTTTCTTCCAGTGAGGGTGTTTGGCCTCTCTTTCGAAGATAAGGTGGTTGAGTGTGTTTGGAGTTGTTTTTGGATCTTCTAATCTGTTCCATTGCTCCTCAGTATAGAAATCACTTCACAGACCTCGTTGAGGTCCAGTGGAGCTTTTATTTGTAATCCCATGGAAAAGTTATTGGAATTCCAATGAATTCCAATCTACCACTTCCAGTTCAATCCACAGTAAGAATAAAGACACTAAGACATAGTCATAGTTGTGGGGTGCCAAGGGAGTCCTATTCCAGTTAGAATAATGGCTAACAGGAACAAAGGCCTCAACATAAAGGTGGAATCTGGGTTTTATTAATTTATGAAGAGGGGAGTGGCTCTCAGATGAGTGACTAAGAGGCAGGAAGTACATGAGTGCTGTGAGCTGGGCTAGGTAGGAGGCCTGATAGCAACTCTGCAATATGCAGAGACAGTTACGCAGAAAGAGTAATCTGCATATCACAGATTAAGTATCTCATGTTTAGGGGCTGGTGCATCAGCTTTGATGTCTAGTCTTCATGCCCTGGGACATCATAGATTTTTTCTCAGGCCTCAGTCTCAGCCGACAGCATGGCATCACTCAGCCTAGCTCATGCATACTAGTTGGGAGCTATAGGTAGGGCATCACTAACTTGTCCCACTGCTTTAAAGACTACACATCAGCACCCCACCTAGACTTTTTTGCATTGCTTAAAGCCAATTGGGAGGATAGAGAAATATCCTAGCCAGCTCTGTACATATCAATACATGCAAATAAGGCCAGGTTAGGCCAAAATGGAGCCAAATGCTCTTCTTTCAAGGAGTCATTCTGGTGGTGCTCCACATTCAGGTCTGATGTTTTGGGTTTTTGTTTTGTTTTCTTTTTGTGTTTGTTTGTTTTTGCCAGTACCACGCTGTTTTACCATAGTAGCTTTGTAGTATGATTTAATGTCAGGGATTGTGGTGCCCCCTGCCTTGCCTTTGTTGCACAAAATTGTTTTTGCTACCTAGGTCTATTCTGGTTCCAAATAAATTTTAGGATTTTTTTTTCTCTAATTCTGTGAGGTATGCTATTGGTATTTTGATCAGAATTGCATTATATCTCTATAACATTGTTGGAGTATGGCCACTTTCAATATGTTGGATTTTCCTACCAAAGAATAAGGAATAACTTTCCAATTTCTAAAATCCTCTTTGAACTCCTTTTTCAGAGTACTGTTCTTTTCATTGTAAAAATCTTTACTTCCTTTGTTAGACTTAGTCCAAATTATTTCATTATTTGATACTATTATGAAAGATGTGATTTACCTAATTTTTCTCTCACTGGGTTTCTTGTATATGTACAGGAATGCTATTGATTTTTGAGTGTTGATTTTTATACACCTACACTACTGTATTTCATTATTAAATCTGTAAGTCTTTTCATGGAGCTTTTGGGGACTTCTATGTAGCGTATCATATCATCTGGAAATAATGATAATTTAGCATCATCCCTTCCTGTCTTTATTGCTTTTATTTCTTTCTCTTGTCTAATTGCTCTGGCTATATTTCCAGACCTATATTGAATAGGAGTGGTAATACTGGACATCCTTGTCTTGTTTCTGGTTTAGAGTGAATACTTTCCCTTTTGCTCCATGTAGTATGATGTTGACTGTTGTTTTGTCATAAGTGGCTTTTATCAGGTTGAGATAAAGACCATCTATTCCAATTTTCTGTAGGGTTTTTATCACGAATGGGTGTTGGATTTGTTAAATGCTTTTCCTACATCTATTGAGATGATCGTGTGATTTTTATTTTTCACTCCCTTGATATAGTGTATTACATTTATTGATTTGTGTATGTGGAACCATCCCTGCATTCCTGGTATGAATCCTACTTGATCATGGTATATACTCGTCTTGATGATTTGCTGCTTTCTTTTTGCCACTACCTTACTGAGGTTTTTGCATCTATGTTCACTACAGAGATTGACCTATAGTTCTCTTTTGGGTTGGGTCTTTCCTTGGTTTTGGTATCAGGCTAATACTTCCCTCCAGGAATAATTTAGGGAGGATTGCTTCCTTTTCAATTTTATTAAAGAGTTTGAGGAGTATCGGCATTAAATCTTCTCTAAATTTCTTGTAGAACTCAACAGTGAATCCATTGGGACCTGGGCTTTGCTTTGTTGGTAAGTCTTTCATTACATTTTCAATCTCATGAACTGATATTGTATTATTCAGAATTTTTATATCTTCTTGATTCAGCTTTGGTAAATTATATGTTTCTAGGAATATGCTCATTTCTTCTGTGTTTTCCATCCTATGAGAGTTAAGATTTTCATAGCAGGTATTGAAGATCTTCTGAATTTTCACAGGATCTATAGTGATTTCACCCTTTACATTCCTCAATGTATGAATTTGAGTTTTTTCTTTCCTTTTTTTGATAAGGTTGGCTAAGGGTTTATCAATTTTATTTAATCTTTCAAACAACAAACTTTTTGATTCATTGAGTCCTTGTACTGTTTTCTTAGTCTCAATTGCATTAATTTCTCCTCTAATCTGTAATACTTTCCTCTCTCATATGAACTTTGGGCTAGACTTGTTCTACTTTTTGTAGAAAGTTTGAGGTTCAACATCAGGTTGATTATTTGAGCTTGTTCTATTTTCCTGATGTGAATATTCACCACTATAAATTTCCTTCTTAGGACTGCTTTCATTGTGTCCCATAAGTTCCAGTATGTTATATCAGCTTTATCATTTCATTGTAGATACTGTTTAATTTCTTCTTTAATTTCATCTCTGACCCATTGGTTCTTAAGGAAAGTATTATTTAATTTCCATGTGTTTATGGAGAGTTTGTGGTTTGGTTTTTTTTCCATTGATTTCCAATGTTATTGCACTACCATCTGATAATATACATGGGAAATTTCAATTCCTTTGCATTTACTTAAGCATGTTCTATGAGCCAGTATGTGTTCTATTTTAAAGACTGTAAAATTTGCAGCTGAAAAGAATGTGGGTCCTGATTATGTGCGGTGGAACACTCTGTAGCTATCTACTAAATGCATTTGTTCACAGCTTTGTTCAGTTCAGATATTTCTTTGTTGAATTTTGAGTAGTTGACCCATTTTTGACCTTGGGATTTTAAGGTCCCCCATTAAATTGTGTTAATACTTATTTGATTTTTTCATGTCTGTTGATATTTGTTTTATATAGTTGGGTTGTATGCACCAGTATTTAGTGCATATACATTTATGATTGTTACCTCTTCCTCATGGAGTTTTCCCTTAAAAAATATGTACAAAGCTTCATGGTCTCTTTTGATCACTCTTGGCTTGAAGCCCACTTTGAATTTAGGATAGCTACTCCTGCTTTTTTCTGGGTTCCTGTCACATACAGTGTTATTTCCATCCTTTGATTTTCAGTCTATGCCATTTTTTCTTTACATGTGTTTCTTGTATACGGTATACTGGTGGATCTTGTTTCTTCATCCATTCTGCCAATCTGTTTCTTTTGATTGGTGAATTGAGACCATTTGAACTGATGGTTACAACTGATATGTATTGGCTTAACATTGAAATGTTATTTTCCTGTTGTTGGTTCCATGCATTTCCCCTATGTATAATTGCTTGCCTTGCCCAGGGGCTTCTTTCAAGTAAATTTCCTGGGATTGTGGTCTTCACTATCTCTTTCTAAAATATCCTTCAGAACATTATGTAGAGTTGGTTTGGTGGTCATAAAATTCTTCAGTCATTTGTTGTCATGGAAGTGTCTTATTTCTCCACTGATTTTGAAAGATAGTTTTGCAGGGTATGTCAATTTATGTTGGAGGTTGTTTACTTTCAGGGCTTGAAATACTGCACTCCAAGATCTCCTTGACTGAAGGGTTTGTGTTGAGAAGTCTGACATGGTTCTGATGGGCTTTTCTTTATAGTTGATTTGCTTCTTTTCTGTGACATCTTTAATATTCTGTTCTTGTGATGAATTTCTTGGATTTAGATTATTATATGCCTTGGTGTACAGTTATTTTGCTCATGGCTAAGTGGAGTTCCATATGTCTCCCTTATTTGGATGTCACATTCTTTTTCCATGCATGGGAAGTTTTCTGCCATTATGTCTGTGAACAGGATTTTTTATGGCATTAGCCCTGTCTCCTGGTTTCTCATTGACTCCAACCAATCTGATGTTGTTCTTTGCATCATCTTGCAGCTCACGGATTCATTTTTCATCGTCTCTTGCTACTTTTAAGAGAGCTTTCTTTTCATGATTGTTAACCACAGCCCTGTCTTTTAGGTCTTATATTTTGTCTTCACTTTCATTCATTGTTTTGTATACTTTCAATGGAATTTTTAATCTCTCAGATATCTACTTGAATCTGTTTCGTGGATTCCATTTCTTCCCTATGTTGGGAGTTCATGGTTTGCATCATCTTCCTAAGCTCTTTTATTATCGGTGTCAACTTTACGTTCACTGAGAAGGTCCTTCATTTTGGTCATTACTTTTCTTCTCACATGAGAGATTATTTCTGTTCTGATTTTCTCTATAGCCTCATTCTTTTTTTTTTTTTTTTTTTACTTCTACTGCTACCGCTTCAGAAAATTCAGGTGGGTCGCTTGTGATTTCCTCTATCTTCTTGTCCTCTGGGCTTATCTTAGATGGGGACTCTTCTGTGTCTTGTCATTTTCTATTTTTATTTTAATTTATTTTCTATGTTGAAGCTTATCAAATTCTTGTAATTGATAGCATCATCACAAGTATCAAGGCTTCCCTAGGCAATGCCTATGCCTCAGAGATGTATTCTAGGTATATCTGGGTCTAGATCTTTGTGTCTGTACAAAGATCCTACCTTCCCAATTTATTAGTGATGAGGAATTGCTATCTATTTGGCTCAGCACCCAGCCCTTTGGGCCTGGACTGTGGTGATGATTATAAACCAAAACAATCACTGTGTTGTCATACAAGGGAGAGCTAATTACCACAGGTATGACACCCTGGCTAAAGTACTACAATTAGGAATAACAACAGCATTAGGCACAGCGTAGAAATTGACAAACTGTGGTAACTATTAATTTGATGCCTTTAACCATAGCAGCAAGAACTATGGTTCTATAACAAAATCCAACAAAAATCAGGAACATATATGAAGGGAGTTTCCCCTTAGTAGAGTGATTTTACCCTGGGGGGGTTAACAGGGGTAGGGGAAAAAACAGAACAATAAGTGAAGAGAAATATAGTACAAGCTAGGTTGAAGGAAAAAGGATGATCACCCAAGCTTTGAGAAACTGGAAACAGGACAGAAGAGAAAGAATGAGGGTAAATGCAAAAGAATATCAAAGCAAACAAGAAAGACTAGAGCCAATGTTCACTGACATAAATATGTCAAAAAACCAAGAAAAATAGTTGAGAAAGAGAGAAAAAAGATGAGCAAACCAAACAAATAAGAAAAGAAAAAATCTAAACAACCAAAAAGAGAGAGAGAGAATGGAAAATGAGCCAAACGAAGAGAAAACAAATTCCTCTGGTGTCCAAATTTCTGTGGTTGTGTCCAAGTCAACACCCAACACTGTGCTTGGTAACCCCACCAAGACTGGAGCAGTATTAGTGCTGGATGTGGGGCTGATCTTGGCCTCCAGATGTGGGGGCTGGGGCCAGTCTTCAGCCAGCAACTTTCTTTATGTCACTTGGTGGCCCAACCATGTCTCCTAACCCTGTTTGTCTCTGTGTTGCTCTTCCAGTTGCTGGGGCACCCTCAGAGAACCTGAGGCTGCTCCTAGTCCAGGGTGAATTTGGGCCCTCCTGGTTCTTGCAAAACATCCTATGTTCCACTCCTGCCTGCACGTCTCTCTTCTTTCATGCTGCTGGTCACAGGGCAGAGGGAGTGCTATTGGCCAACCCACTGCCTCTACCACTGCTGCAGAGTCAGCCTAAGACTGGTACCACTTCTCTTTCCTCTCTAGTGGGGGAGTTCTGGCTTCCCCTTGTTACCCTGCCATGGCCCAAGGCTGCTCAAATCCCATATTTGCTTCTCTCACCACCACCGATGTGCTCCCTAACCTTGTTGGTTCTAGGGGTTCCAGTTAGCTGCCATAGCATATGTTACAAAAAAGAAAAAATGGTCTGGTGGCCCATCAGAGAGAGAGTAGCTTCCTGGTCACTCTCCCCTGTGAGTGCTGGTGAAATTTGCTGCCAACCTGTAGTGGCCTCCGTTTGGAGGGAGGCAAAAGAGGTGAGCAGCCTTATGTCCCAAATCTATCCTGTGTGGCTTGAGTTTACAACAGTATTGCAGTCCATCGGTTTTTTGGGAACTTCCCAGAATGGTGGTTCCTCATCCACATGCAGGCAGCAGTCCCACAGGCATCCCTACAGGCTGCTTCACCATTTTATAAAGTCCTATGTCTATTTTCCTATGTCTATGTCTATTTTTTCTTTGAACTACAAGTCTTTTATTTCAGATTGATTTTGACATCAGGATATATGTCCCTCCCTTTCTTCCAATTACATGTTGTTAGTTGATTTTCTGAGTGGCTCCAAGATGGATCCTCCTCTATTCAGCCATGTTCAAGTCATATATTATGGTTATTTTACAATAACAAAAAGATAACCCAAGCTCCAATATCCCTAATATTTTTACTTTTCCTCCTTTAAAAGCATTTAAAATTTTTACTTTTTTACAGATTCTATATTGAAATGAAAGCAAAATTAACATAAATAAATATTGCAAGTAATTTTGATACTTAAGATAGCCTTAACAAAATATGTGTGAATGTTTTTAAGTGTTGTATAAAAGTTTTTTATTCCCACTTATAAATCTTCCTTTATTATATTTATATTATATTAGTAATATAGATATATATTAGTAATTTGGTTGAACTCAGACATTTTAGTAGTGATGTCATAATTCTTCTAATTGGAAAGTGAATTTGTTTTTTTTTTGTGGGTACCGTGGGTCAATCTCAGGACCTTGCGCTTGCTGGGCAAGCGCTTATGCCACTGAGCCATCTCACCAGCCCCTGCAAGGTGAATATTAAAAACATAACATATATGATACTAAATATATGACACTTAGGCAAGAGTAATACATCTTAAAGAGTAGCAGAAATGATGAAATATTGTGAATATACTTAGTTCATACTCAACAGAATCATAATTTCATTTTAATATTGAGGCAGATACTATTTGAATATTCTTCTATATAATAATAAAAATAGAAGGGTCTGGGGATATAGCTCAGTGGTGCAGTATCTGCTTGGCAAGTGTAAGGTCCTGAGTTTGATTTCTGGTAGCCCCCCCAAAATATTGAAGTTTATTTGATCCAACATTAAAAAATCAACACTACCTGTCTCACCCTTCATTTGTAGTTTTTGAGTTTCTCATCCCTTCTATTTTAGTGTTAATAAGATTCCAGTGTTTAGTTTTGAAGTTGGGTATTGTCATTATTGATAGTACAAGAAATGCTTGAAAGATAAAGATAAAACAGTTTCTACTTCCATAAAGCTTCAAAAGAGTGGGGGCCATACAGTGTCATAAAGGTAGCTTTGATAAAGTACATATCATTCTGTTCTTTTGTTATTGTAAAACAGAATTGCATGCAATTTTTGCAAAGGATTATTGCTTTCACAAAACTAAAATAGTTGCACATCAGATTTCTCTTATATTCTATAATATATAAAATATAACTGAAAATTTTATTCAAATATTTTAATGAATAGCCTTGTAATGATATTTTAATTGCTTTATCTGATGGGGTAATTTAAGAAGGATAGTGGATAAAACAGAAATAACTGAAAAGATATAAAGTAGAAGTAAGGCTGGAAGACAAAGGATGATTATGCAAGTTTTGGGAAACTAAAGAAGAGGGCAGAAGAGAAAGAATGAAGGAGTAAGCGAGGTATTAACAAAGTTAACCAGAAAAATTAGAGAGATTATTCACTCATATGAAAATATGATTAAATCTAGAGAGATAAGTTGAGGAAAGGTGGAAAAAATGAATTGATTAGAACAAAAATATAGGTAAAAGACAAAAAAAAAAAAAAAGAAAAGGAAACAAACCAGAAAAAAAGAAAAGAAAAGTAAAATATATTAAAAAGCAAAATTCCTCTGGTGTCCACTGAGAGCCCAAAACTACTGGATAACACTGCCAAGCCTGCAGTAGAGTTTTTGCTGGATTTGAGGCTGATCTTATCCTGCAGGTGTGGGGGCCTGGGGCCACAGTCTTCAGCCAGTATTTTCTGTAAATCCCTTATCAGCCTACCTGCTCCTTGCCCTGTTTCTCTTGGGGCATCTCCCTCCCTGTTGCTGTGCTGATTTCAGACAGACAGGGAGATGTTCACAGTCCCATGCACAGTTGGCTCCTCCTGGTCCTTGCTCAGCTTTCTGTGTTCCTCTTCCACTGGCAAGTCTCTGGCCTCTCAGGTTGTTTCTTTCAGGGTAGGGTGTTATGCTGTGATGTTGTCTGGTCCTGTGGTCCTGCTCTTGCCGTCCATGGCTGCTTAGTCCCCAATCTCACTCCTCTCCTGTGTGGTGGGTGCTTATGTCCCACTCATTGCTTTACTAGGTCCTGTGCAACCGCCACGCACCTCTTCTGTATTCTGTAACTTCCTCAAATGAGATGATGTGGGGTGCTGTGGGGTGCTTTTCTGCTCCTGTCCCCAGTGGCAAAGGGCTGCACAGTCCCATGGTGCAAGGCTGTTTAATTCCCCTGCCTCTCTAGCCACAAGTCACTGTGGAGGGGTTAGCGGTTCCATTTACTAAGCACCCCTGTAGTCTTTAATCTTTTATCTAGAGGTTCCAGTTAGTGCTCTGTTGTGCAAAAGGAAAGCAAAGAAAAGAAAAGGGATAGAAAGAAGAAGAAAAAGAGAGAGAGAGAGAATGCAAGCTGGCTGATCATCAGGGAGGTAGCCATTCATTCACTCCTGTGTGTGCCAGCAGAATTTACTCCTGGGCTGTAGCATCTTCTGTTTGGAGGAAGGCAGAAGAGGCAGGGGACCTTAAATCCCAAGTCTATCCTGTATGGCTGGATTTAGCCACACTATTTTATTTATTTATTTATTTTATTTTTTTTTGTGGGTACCGGGGGGTCGACCTCAGGACCTCGCGCGCCAGCAGGCGCCCGTGCCTCTGAGTGATATCACCGGCCCCTTTTTCATATGTGGGTTCCGGGAGTCGAACTCGGGCCCTCGCGCTTGCCAGGCAGGCGCTTAAGCCGCTGAGCCATCTCACCGGCCCCTAGCCACACTATTTTAGTATATCCTTTTTTTTCTTCTTTTAAGATTCCAAGTATGGGGCCAGTGAGATGGCTCAGCAGCATAAGCGGCTGCCCGGCAAGAACAAGGTCCTGAGTTTGACTCCCAGAACCCACATAAAGGAAAAAAAAGGGCCGGTGATATCACTTAGCGGGCAGAAGCACTTGCCCAGCAAGCGTGAGGTCCTGAGGTCGACTCCTGGTACCCACATAAAAAAAAAAAGATTCCAAGTATGCTGGGCAGTCATCACAATCTCATGACCCACCAGCCAGCGTGTGGGCTGGCTAGCCATTTTATTAAATCTTTTATCTATGTTTTGCTTGATCTATGAGTCTGTTATTTCAGATTCATTTTGGTTTTAGGGTGTATATCCCTCTCCTTTCTTCCAATTACCTGTGTTTTTACTTTAATTCCTCTGAGTAGTTCTGAACAAGGCTCTTCTTCTATTCAGCTGTGTGATTTCCTGAATCCCACTCCACCATTTTAAGAAGTCTCTGTCCTCAGTGTCTTACCCGCAACTGCAGTTGCTGATCCTTTCTATTATCTTTAAAGATTTATCCTGTGGTTTATTTCTCTTTTCATTCCATTGTGTTCTGAGAAAAACTTGATATTTCACTCATCTTTAATTTTTTAAGATTTGTATTGTGGCCTAATGTATAATCTATCTTGGAGAATGTTCTGTTTGTTCCTGGGAAGAATGCATATTATCGTGATGCTGGATGGAATATTCTGTATTTGTCTTTTGGATTATTTAGTCTAAAGTGTAATTCAAATCCACTGTTTCCTTTTTGTTTTGCTGTCTAGCTGATGTGTTCATTATCACAAGTACTTTGAAGTCCCCTACAATTATTATATGGCAATTTATCTCTCCCATTAGAATGTTTCATAATTGTTCTGCGTATTTATCTGCTCAAATTTGAATTTGTATATATTTGCAATGGTTTTGTGCTTTGATGAATTCACACTTTTATCATGATAATAAAACTTTTTATCACTATTTACTGTTTTTGAGCCACATCTCTATCCCTTTAATCACATTGGATTTTTGATAACTTGATTATGATATGTCTTGGTGAACTCCTCTTTGGGTTGAATTTGATTGGAGACCTCTAGGCTTCCTGTGCTTGGATGCTTTTTTCTTTATTAGATTTGAGAATTTTCAGTCACTATTTCCTTTAATGTTTCCTCAGCCTTTTTGCTTCCTCCTGTGTGAACTCCTATTATGCAAAGGTTAGTTCTTTTTCTTTATTTTAAAGAAAAGAAAAAATAAAATAAAACAAAAATGAACAAAATTTCAAAACAACGTAATAGGAGGGTAACAATGGTTAATACATAATGTATTGTTATCTTTAAATTAGTTACTCAGGTTACAAGACATCAGCATTCAATTGTCTAAACATTACTGGCATAAACCTATCTCTTCAATGAACTAAGCAAAATTAGTACTGTATCTATCTTAACCATATTATATAGAAATACAATTTTTTTCTTTTCCCTTCTTTCTTTTCCCCATTCCCCAATCCCAGACTCTCTTTCCTTTTGACCAGTTACTTTCTGATTCATCATATCTATTGTACATTTTGGATCTTATTTACTCTTTCAGTTTCTCACACTAGGGAGACAATACGATGTTAGCACATGTGCATCCCGTTAATTTCACGTATGAGTATTTTCTCGAGTTGCATCCTTTTACATATAAAAGTCTCCAGTTTATCCTTCTTTATGGCTGAATAGTACTCCATTGTATAAAAATACATCTTTTTTTATCCATTTCTCGGTTGATGGGCATTTGGGTTGCTTCCAAGATCTGCCTATTACAAATTTTGCTGCTATAAATATGGGTGCACTTATATCGCTGTGGTACGATGTTTTTAATTCTTCAGGGAAGATACCCAGAAGGGGAATAGCTGGGTCAAATGGGACCTCCAATCCTAGTTTTTTGAGCAACCTCCACACTAATTTCCACAGTGGCTGTACCAGTGGACACTCCCATCATCAGTGGAGAAGGGTTCCTTTTACCCCACAGCCCCTCCAGAATTTGTTATTAGTTGATTTCTTGATCATAGCCATTATTTCTGGCGTGAGAAGGTATCTCAGTGTTGTTTTAATTTGTATCTCTTGCATGACAAGTGATGTTGCACATTTTTTTGTATATTTATTTGCCATTTGTATTTCTTCATCTGAGAAATGTGTATATATCTCAGATGCCCATTTTTGGAGTGGGTCTTTAAATTTGGGAGGTCTGATTCCTTTTAGCTCTTTGTATGTTCTCGATAGTAATCTTTTTTCTGAGGAACAGCTGGCAAACCTTTTTTCCCACGTTGTGGGTTGTCTCTTCACACTGTTGGTGGTTTCTCCTGCTGTGTAAAAACTTTTTAATAAGATGAGATCCCAGTTGTTGATTCTTTGTGATAGTTCCTCTGTGGTTGATGTTTTAGTCATAAAGTCTTTGCCTACACCAATGTCTCCAAGGGTTTTACATATCCTACCTTCCAGCAGATTTAATGTTTGTGTTTTAATAGTTAGATCTCTGATCCATTTTGAATTTAGTTTAGTGCCTGGTGAAAGATATGCGTCTAGTTTTAATCTTTGGTGTGTGCAGAGCCAGTTTTTCCAGCACCATTTATTAAAGAGGTTATCTTTCTTCCAGTGAATGTGTTTGGCACCTTTGTCAAATATAAGGTGGCTTACTATGTCTGGAGTTGTATCAGCATCTTCTAATCTGTTCCATTGATCTTCGGGTCTTTTTTTTTTTTTGCCAATACCACACTGTTTTAATCACAGTAGCTTTAAACTATAATTTCCAGTCAGGGACTGTGATGCCCCCTGCCTTGCCTTTGTTGCCCAGAATTGCCTTTGCTATTCTAGGTCTCTTCCGATTCCAAATGAATTTTATGATTGTTTTCTCTAATTCTGTGATATATGCTGTTGGAATTTTGGTTGGAATTGCATTAAATCTGTATAACAATTTTGGAAGTATGGCCATTTTGACTATATTGGTTCTTCCTATCCAGGAGCAAGGGATATCTTTCCGTTTTCTGATATCCTCTTCAATCTCCTTTTTCAGAGTACTGTAGTTTTCAGTGTAGAGGTTTTTTGCATCCTTCATGAGGTTGATTCCTAGGTATTTCATTTTTTTGGATGTTATTGTGAAAGGTATTATTTCCTTAATTTCTCTTTCAGTGAGTTTGTCATTTGTGTACAGAAAGACTATTGATTTTTGAGAATAGACTTTGTATCCAGCTACACTGCTGAATTTGCTTATTAAATCGAGCAATTTTTTAGTGGAACTTTTGGAGTCTTCTATGTAGAGTATCATGTCATTTGCAAATAATGATAATTTAACTTCTTCCTTTCCAATCATTATTCCGTTTATTTATTGCTCTTGTCTAATTGCTCTGGCTAAAATTTCCAGGACTATGTTGAATAAGAGTGGGGACAGTGGACATCCTTGTCTTGTTCCTGATTTTAGAGAGAGAGCTTTCAGTTTTTGTCCATTTAGTATGATATTGGCTGTTGGTTTGTCATAGATAGCTTTTATCAGATTGAGATAATGACCATCTTTTCCAATTTTCTGTAGGGTTTTTATCATGAATAGGGGCTGGACTTTGTCAAAAGCTTTTTCTGCGTCTATTGAGATGATCATATGATTTTTGTCTTTGGTTCTTTTAATATGGTGCATTACATTTATTGATTTATGTATATTGAACCACCCCTGCATCCCCAGGATGAATCCAACTTGGTCATGGTGTATAATCTTCTTGATGATTTGCTGCATTCTGTTTGCCAGCATCTTATTGAGGATTTTTGCATTTATGTTCATTAGGGAGATTGGCCTGTAGTTCTCTTTCTTAGTTGGGTCCTTCTCTGGTTTTGGTATCAGGATAATTCTTGCTTCCAAGAATGAATTTGGGAGTATTGCTTCCCTTTCAATTTCATTAAAAAGTTTGAGAAGTATTGGTGCTAGGTCTTCTCTAAATTTCTTTTATTTTTTTAATTTTTTTTTTGTGGGTACAGGGGGGATGACCTCAGGACCTTGCGCGCCAACAGGCACCCATGCCGCTTAGCGATATCACTGGCCCCTTTTTCGTATGTGGGTTCCGGGAGTTGAACTCGGGCCCTCGCGCTTGCAAGGCAGGCGCTTACGCTGCTGAGCCATCTCACTGGCCCTCTAAATTTCTTTTAGAATTCAGCAGTGTATCCATCAGGGCCTGGGCTCTTCTTCGTTGGAAGGTTTTTAATTTCATCTTCAATTTCATTGGTTGATATTGGTTTATTTAGGATTTTTATATCTTCGTGATTCAGTTTTGGTAATTCATATGTATCTAGGAATCTGTCCATTTCTTCTGCATTTTCCACCTTATTAGAATATAGATTTTAAAAATAGGTATAGATGATCTGCTGGATTTCTGCAGGGTCTGTCGTGATATCGCCCTTTTCATTTTCAATTGCATGGATTTGAGTCTTTTCTTTTTTTTAATAAGATTTGATATGGGTTTGTCAATCTTATTTATTCTTTTGAAGAGCCAACTCTTTGATTCATTGATTCTTTGTATTGTTTTTTTAGTCTCCAATACGTTAATTTCTGCCCTGATCTTTATAATTTCCTCCCTTGTATGAATTTTTGGCTTAGCCTGCTCTTCTTTTTCTAGAAGTTTGAGGTTCACCATTCAGTTGTTTATTTGCTCTTGCTTTATTTTCCTGATATAGGAATTTAATGCTAGAAATTTCCCTCTTAGGACTGCTTTCATTGTATCCCATAAGTTCCAGTATGTTGTACTGTCATTATCATTCAGTTGTAGAAAGTGTCTGATTTCTTCTTTAATTTCTTCTGTGACCCATTGGTTGTTCAGGAGGGTGCTGTTTAATGTCCACATTTTTAGGAAGTTTTTGTGATTTCTTTTGCCATTGATTTCTAATTTCATTGCACTATGGTCTGATAATATGCATGGGATAATTTCAATTCCTTTGCATTTACTTAAGCAGGTTTTATGAGCTAGTATGTGGTCTATTTTGGAGAACGTCCCGTGTGCAGGTGAGAAGAATGTGTATTCTGATGTTGTGGGGTGGAACACTCTGTAGACATCTACTAAGTCCATTTGTTCCAAAGTTTGGTTCAGTTCTACTATTTCATTATGGATTTTTGTCCAGTTCATCTGTCTTTTTGTGACAGTGGAGTATTGAGATCTGCCAATATAATTGTATTAGTGCTTATTTGATTTTTCATTTCCTTTAATACTTGTTTTATATAGTTGGGTGCACTGGTATTTGTTGCATATATATTCATGATCGTTATCTCTTCCTCTTGGATTGTTCCCTTTACAAGGATGTAATGCCCTTCTTTGTCTCTCTGAATCATTCTTGGCTTGAAATTCACTTTGTCTGCAAAAAGAATAGCTACCCCTGCTTTTTTCTGGGTTCCTGTTGCATGGAGTATTGTTTTCCATACTTTGACTTTCAGTCTATGAATTTTCATTTTGAATTAAATGTGTTTCTTGTGTACGGCATATTGTTGGATCTTGCTTCTTGATCCATTTTGCCAGTCTGTGCCTTTTGATTGGTGAATTGAGACCATTAACATTGATGGTTAAAGCTGATATGTATTGACTTATACTTGTCATGATATTTTCCTGAGGTTGGTTCCCACTCTTTGTTTGTTTTTCCCCTCTCCCTCTATTTAATTATCTGCCCTGCCTGGTGGATTCCTTCTGTTGGGGTTCCTGAAGTTGTAGTCCTTGTTATCTCTTTCTAGAATGTCCTTCAGCACATTTTGGAGTGCTGGTTTGGTGGTCATAAATTTTCTCAGATGTTCTTTGTCATGAAAGTATTTTATTTCTCCATCAATTTTAAAAGATAATTTTGTGGGGTACATCAATCTGAGTTGAAAGTTATTTTCCTTTAGAGCTTGAAATATGTCACTCCAAGCTCTTCTTGACTTGAGGGTTTTTGCTGAAAATTCAGCTGTGATTCTGATGGGTTTTCCTTTATAGGTGGTTTGTCTCTTGTGCCTGACAGCTTTTAAGGTTCTGCCCTTCTATTGAATTTCTGGGATCTTGACTATGATATGTCTGGCTGAAGTTTTTTTTTTTTGATCATGTCTAGTTGGCGTTCTATAAGCCTCATTTATATGAAGATCAAATTCTTTTTCTCTTCCAGGGAAGTTCTCCCTGATAATGTCTGTGAACAATGTCCTAATGTTATTTATGCTATCTCCTGCTTTTTCATTTATTCCAGTTATTATTTATCTTTGAGTCATCTATCAGCTGCTGAATTGATTTTTCATGGTCCCTTGCTATTTTTAAGAATTCTTTCTTTTCATGATCACTAATTGCATGCCTGTCTTCTATATCTGAGATCCTGTCCTCACATTATCTTAATCTGCTACAAATACTTTCAGTGAAATTTTTGTTCTCCTAGATATCTGCTTGAATCTGCCTTATGGATTCCATTTCTTTCCTATGCTGAGCATTCATGGTTTCTATAATTTTCTTAAGCTCATCTATTTTTTTGTCTGTATCAGCTATAGTGTCCTTAAGCATGGTCTTCATTGTGGACATTATCTCTGCAGTTACCTGTGAAATTATTTCTGATTTAATTTTTTCCAGAGCCTCATTCAGTTGCTTTGTTGTTACCACTTCAGATAGGCCAGGTGGGTGGCTTTCGGATTGTCCCACCTCATTGCCCACTAGGTTTGCCTTTGGTGAATTGGATGTGTGGGATTGCATCTTGTTTAAGTGTTGTCTCATTTTCTTTTCTTTCTTTAGTTTAATTCCTGGGGTGATGTTTGTAAATTACCTATGGTAGGTTAGTTTATTGCTAGTGTTCGAGATCCTTAGGAGATGACTACTTCTCTACAGTATCTTCCAAGTGAGGCTTGTTTTTGGGTTTTGAGCTTTCTGCCAGATCCTACCTCTTCAATTTCTTGGATATGAGAAGTTGCTACCTGTTTGGCCCAGTCCTTGGTTCTTTGGAACTGTGCCACTGTATTTTCTGTGACCCTTAGTCAATCTCAATCATGAAATATCAGGAAGGAAAGCTGTTTAGAACAATTATCTCACTTTTGGCTATAATGGTACCTAAAGCATCAAACACAGCCTAGAAAATGATGGACCGAGCTAACCAGTTATTTGCCACTTTTAACTGTATAAAGTAGAGTTGCGGTTATATAACAAAATCTAAAAACACACCAGAAAAATTATATGCAGTATACAAGTCCTTAATATGTCAATTTTGCCCTCAGGAGTTTAAATTTAAAATGAGTTAAGGAGGAAATAGAGTATTGGGAGAAGAGGAAGGAATTAGATGTAAGATTGGAGGACCAAGAGGGATCCCACTAACATTGGGACATTGGTGCAGAGGACTGGTGGGAAAAAGAGAAGGGAGGGATAAAAGGAAGAACAGATCACAACCACAATCACAAAGAGGTTAAAGGCTCTGTTTACACTCATATTAAAACCAGAGAGAATAATGAAGGAAAGAGCAAATAGACAAACAGAAGCAAGAACAAAGACAAAAACAACGAAACACACAAACAAAACAAAAATAAAACCCCACACACAAGAAAACACAAAAAAACCCTTCATCAGAACAAAAAACAAATGAGAGAAAAAATAAAAATTAAAAAAAAATAAAATAAAAATAAAAAGAATCAGCTCCAGGTGTTGACTCTGCTGTAGGCAGGTACCGTGTGGTGACAGAATCCTGTTCTGTGCCAGTCCGTCCCAGTAAGTCAGGATCGGCCCTTTGGCGGGGCAGTGAGCAGAAGCATATACTCTCAGGTGGAGACCAGTCTCATTCACCTGCCACCATCAGCACACTTTCCATGGACCTGAGAGCCGCAGCGCTGTGCTGAGTCTTGAGCGTGAGTCCCAAGTGCTGTGATTTCGTGCCACTCTGAGTTTTGCCGCACCCCCCACAATGGCGCCCACAAGTCGCTCTCTGGCACGGGACAGCTGTGTCTGAGAGACACTCACCACCGGGAAGCGCAGTCCTCCACCGCTCCCCTGCACCGCCGCTGTCTCACGATCCTCCGTGGGGGCTCCCGGGGGCGCTGGCTGTCACCATGTGTCCACAGATTTGAGCTTCTGTCATGCCACGGTTCCTGGGACAGGGAGAAGGTGCCTGGGTCTCTTCCTTCTTCATCATTGAAAGTACCCTTCACTGGTACCTGAGTCCCAAACTGTGCTTCAGAACTTTCCTGGGTCCAGGGGAGGCACCTCCCTCCCTCCTGCACTCTCCCAGTCACTGTATTCCAGTGGTCCAATGGCAACTTTTAGAGAGTTTCGCTGCCTGCTTCTTACACATCCACCATCTTTCCCCCCCGAGCGATAATTTTTTGCAGGGAGGTCCTAAAACTAGGGGACAGATGCATGTAAGTCTGTAGGAATTGGAGCAGAGGGGATGATCCTGCATGGATCTGGTCATGGAAATATGAAAGGAATTTGTTTTGCAAGCTTTGAGGAAGTACCAATTTTTCATGGAGAAACCACCACTGTTCCTCTTGTCATGTTCCCCATTCTTTTAGTAGAGTTATTTCTTGGGGTGAGTAGGAGGTATAAGAGGGATGAGGAAGCAGGGAATGGAGAGAGGGTAGGTAGCTGTCTATTTTGCTACTCTTATCAGCCTTGTTATTTCCACAAATGATATGTTTGAGATGTTTATCCCATGAGTTAGGTCTTTGATTGCCCTTTGAATGACTAAAGCTGTATGGCATAGAGCAGCCATCTCTAGAATGTCTTGAATTAGGGGCCCATTTGTGCAGGGGTACTTTTTGCAGTTAGAAATCCCCTTTCATGACAGATTTGGGCATATGAGTGTAGGATATTATGTGCATATTTGGAGTCTGTGTAAATACTGATGATTTTATCTTTTGCAACAGTGAGAGCTCTAGTGAGTGCAATGAGTTCTGCCTGCTGTGAAGTTGTCCTTGTGGGGAAAGCTGCCACTTCAAAACTTCTCAGAGAGGGTAGGAGGACTGGCTATCATGATAGCCTTCAATGATGGCATACCCTGATTGGGAATGGGTAGTATTTGAAGCACTTCCATCAATAAACTAGTCAGGTTGTAAAGGAGATGAAAAATGTAAAGGGAATTTCAAAACTTTTAAAATTTATAAGTCTGCCACTATATTCAAAGATGAGAAAAGGCAGGAGCATCCCATTTCCATAATTAGAGGGAGTGGCAAGACTCAGCTAGCCTTGGCATTCCAATGCCAGCTGCAACATATAAGTGTAGCTCAAGGTGTATCTTGTTGTGTTAACCCATTCCAAGGTTTCAAGGAGTTATCACTCCAAGACAGCTTGGCTCAGTCTAAGACAGTGATTGATTCTTCCTGCTTGCCCTAGCCTTGACCTCCTTTTTAATAGGATAGAAAGCCCCCAATTAACTTGCCTGAACCAAACTTGCCTAGCAATGTATGACAATATGTAGTCAACTATAGAATATCCTGTTATCAGCCTTTCTATTTACTGCTAACAACCTATATAAGTAACTGTTTAACCCCAAAATGAGGCTGGTGATTGGGACCTCAGTCCCCCAGCTTGCTGGTGTAAATAAAGATGTTTGCCTTCCAAGTTGCTTGGTGTAAAGTGTTTTCCATCTGGCTTGGTCCCGCTTTTCCTGCAACATTTCTTGGGGGCTCGCCTGGAAGACATGATGCTGACCATTTAGGTCACTGGTACAGGCCTGCTGGATGTGGCAGGGACTCACCTACTTGCAGATGAGAAGGCACACCCTCTGGTCCTTTTCTCAGAGTCTCCTCAGTGGTCCAGGAGTGGAAGCCCCTGTGTGACAGCAGTGACCTCATCAGACCCTAAGAGGATGCAGAACACAACAAGGTTGGGCCCACGGATAAGGTAGGACTGCCCCAGGGGACATCCCTCAGTTAGCCTGTCAGTTTCAGCTTTTCAGTTCCATCCCTTTTGTGGGTGAAGCAAGGACTTGATCAACACGTGCAGCCTGTGCTAGCAGCCCATGTTAGTCAGAACAGTCAGCTTCTGTTTCAGATTCAGTTAGATTTTGCCCTGGGGTTTGGGGGCGGGAATGTATTAATCTCTGAATGCCTGCTGAATGATTGAATGAGTGTCTGTAATGGACAATGTAAGCAATAGGTCCTTCTGTCTGTGCTCCACAGAGAAGGCCCTTCAAGGGGGCCCAGATCTAAGGAGCCAAATTGGGTCGGATTTCTGCGGTTCCCTATATCATGTCTAATTGGGCTAAGTGGTGACTCATTCTCTGTAATGGGGGTCTGACTCAGTGCACCATGTACTAGAAACTGACCTGGCACAGGGAGATATGTGTGCACTGGACGTGCCTGTGTCCTTGCTAAGGGAGTGGCCAGAACCAATGAGCACGTGGTCTTTCTCTCTGAGAAGGGCACCCGCCCTTTGTTGTGATATCATTCAAGGTCTCACAACACACACTATAGGGAGCCAGTTGGTATGGGTGCAAGCCAGAGTAAAATGACCCCCCCTTAAATGCATGATGAAAAACTTCAAGAAAGGCTTTACCGAAGACTATGGAGTGAATTTGAAATCTCCACACCTTTTATGAAACTGAATGGCCATGCCTATGTCCTGCTTGGCCACTAGAGGGCACTCTGAATGTACAAATTGTTCACCAGGCTTGGGACCAAGTCACTGAGAGCCACCCTGACCAGCTCCCCTACATTAATTCCTGACTAAATCTATGCCAAAATCTACCACGTTGGCTCTGGGCCTATGCCTGCCAGGAAAAAGGGACTCTCTTGGTAATGAAAATAAACTGGCCATCTTCCAAATCCCCTAGACAGATGGCAACCCAAAAAGCTAAAAGGATTTATCCCATCCTGACTGATAATTCTGAAAAAACCTTTCCTCTGCCATAAATGGGTGACAACCTGGGTCTGCTGGGGCCACTGCCGCTCCCAGTAGCAGCTCCCAGTCAGCAGCCATCCACCCAGATCCCTGCCACCTGTGCTGCTCCTGACACAGCCTGTTTTGTCCCTGCCATCTGCACTGCTCCCAATGCAGGCAGTTCTGTCTCTCTGTCATCTGCACTGCTCCTGGGACAAACAGTTCTGTCTCTGCCATCTGCACCACTCCTGGCATAGACAGTTCCATCCCTGCTGTCTGTGCCCCTCCTGGCAGAACCCACCCTGTCTTTATAGTCTGCACCATCCCTGGCTCAGCCTGGGCCCCAGGAGTCCCCTGAACCAAGCCCCATGTGTCACTGGATCCACTCAGCACATCTCCAAGTGCCTCTCTGAGGATATCCTGTGGTCAAAGGGGACCAAATCAGCAACCTGCTTTATACTACCAACCTTTCAGCTCCACTGATCTCAACTGGAAACATCACAGTCCCTCCTACTCAGAAAGGCCCCAAGCCATGATTGATCTCCTGACTTTGATCTTTTGGACACATCAGCCCACCTAGAAAGATTGCCAACAAATTCTCCTGACCCTCTTCAGCACTAAGGAGCATACTCATTTTTTTGAAGGGGGATGAACCTGGCTAAGGGCTAGAATTACAGTCCCTGCTGCTGACTCTGTCTCTTGGGTAAACACTGCCTTCCCTCCCACCTGTCCAGACTGGAACTTCAGTACTGCAGAGGGCCTTGCTGCTTTGAAACTGTATCATGAGACCATTCTGGCAGAGATAAAGGAGGGAGGGAAAAACCTATTAACGTGTCCAAAATTGCTGAAATAATCCAAGAACCTAATGAAAGTCCTTCTAAATTTTATGACAGACTATGTGAAGCATACCGAACCTGTTCCCCATTTGATCCCGAGGCCCCAGAAAATCAGCAGATGATAAATTCAGTCAGTCTTTGTGACACAATGTGCTCCAGATATCTGCAGGAAAATTCAGAAAATTGATGGGTTTTCCAGCATGAATGCCCCCCAGCTGTTTCAGATAGCCCAGAAAGTTTTTGTAAACCAGGAAAGGGAAGAAAAAAAGGAATGTAAATGTCCCCAGACTGTTCTTTTGGCAGCAATTACAGGAAAGCCACTCCCAGAGATACCCCAGGTGAGTCAGTCTCATTACCAGAACAAAGACAACAACAAAATCCCACAGGGTCTCAAATTTAAAACAGGTGGACTTCCATACACCTTGGCTCCAAACCAGTGTGCCCAATGCAAGCAACTAGGACATTGGAAAGACAAATGTCCCCTCTACCTAAATGATCAACAATCTCCTAAAGAACCAAGACTGCCACAGCCTGACCCTCTGCTCTCATTTTTCAATGACAATGAATAGGCTAGACTGGGCTCTATAAGACTAGGCCCCTGGGAGCCCATGGTCACTGCTACAATTGGGGGACCCCAATGACTTTTATGGTGGACAGTGGGGCAGAACATTCTGTTGTAACTCAGTCCATTGCTCCTTTAATCTCCTGGAAGATCCAAGTGGTTGGTGCCATGGGGACCCCCACTGAGAAAAAGTTCTGCCACAGTGGAACCTGTGAGATTGGTGGACATTTTGTCAAACACGAATTCCTGTACATGCCTGAATACCCTATTCCTCTCTTGGGATGGAACCTCCTCCCAAAACTGGGGCAACAATTTCCTTTGCCCCAAACCAGCCAGCAATGCTCACTCTTAAACCCATGGCTCCAGAACTGATATTGACTTTGACTATGCTCTGGGAAGAATGGCGACTACATCAAACAGAAACACTCAGAGACTATAATCCTGAGATTTTAAAAACCATGTTTCCAGAGGTATAGGCAAAAGACTCCCCTCCAGGGCTAGCTGTTAACCATGCTCCTCTGATAACTGAACTCAAACCAAGTGCCACTCCTGTTGCTGTCAGACAATACCCAATGTTGTGAGAAGCTCACCTTGGGATTCTGCCACACATCTCCAGATTAAAGCAGGCACAGATGCTAATAGATTGTCAGTCACCATGGAACACTTCCCTGCTCCCAGTAAAAAACCAAATGAGGACTTCCACCCAGTGCAGGATCTCCATGTTGTTAGTGCAGCCACCATGACCTTACATCCAATGATCCCAAATCCGTACACACTCCTGAGCCTGCTCTCTCCTGATCCTGCCTGGTTCACCTGCTTGGACTTAAAGGATGCTTTTTTCTGGAGCTTAGGCCCAGAGAGAAAAGAAGTTATCTGCTGCATTCCAAGGCCTGATTGCAAAAGGAAACTTAGAATATTCCTTGGAGCAGCAGGATTTTGTAGGACATGAATACATGGGTTTGCTGAAAAGGCAAGGCCACTCTCTGATATGCTGAAGAAACCCATAACAGAAAGATAGGTAATTAATTGGACTTTAGAAGAAACTGAAGCCTTCAAACAAATCAAGAGGGCTTTAGCCTCAGCTCCAGCCTTAGGAATACCAGATATCACCCGCCCATTCAACCTGTTTGTTGATGAAAGACAGCATGTTGCTTCAGAGTCCTAACTCAGATGGTGGGACCCTGGGAAAGGCCAGTTGCTTACCTAAAACTCTGGACTCAGTATGAAAAGGATGGCCTCCCTGTTTGCAGGCACTTGCTGCTACCACCCTTTTGGTTAAGGAGGCAGACAAATTGACCTTGGGACAGAACTTGACTGTTCAGGTACTGTATGCTGTTCTTGAGCTCCTCAATAGTTGGGGACACCGTTGGCTCTCAAATAGCCACATCACGCAGTACAAGGGACTGCTTGTTGGAAAGCCCCAACTCACTTTCCAGCCAGTTAAAGCTCTGAACCCAGCCACCTATTTGGCCACAGAGCTCAGACAGCCAGACCATGACTGCCTTATGCTGACAGATGAGCTCTTTGCCAGTCAGTCTGATCTTAAAATGGAGCTTTTAACAGATGCTGAGTACACCCTGTTCACAGATGGAAATAGCTCTGTTAAAAATGAATAATGTAGGGCTGCCTATGCCATTGTCACCACCGAAGAAGTGCTTCTAGCAGGTCCTCTTTTCCAAAACTGGTCCGTTCAATAAGCCGAATTCTGGGAACTCATACAGGCCCTTAACTGGGCAAAAGACAAAAAGGTAAATATGTTTATATTCCAGATATGCCTTTGCCACAATTCATGTTTATGAGATGCTGTACAAGGAGTGTGGCCTTCTGATAGCTGAAGGAAAACAAATTAAAAATAAAGATAAAATTCTACAGCTTCTGGCTGTTTTATGAAAACCCAAAAAGGTGGCTGTCATACATTACAAGGGTAATCAAAAGGTAAAAGGTAAAAGAATACCCTGAAGAGACAACACACTCAGAGCCCTGCTCTCATCACCCCTGGAAACTGACAAGTCAATGCATGGCTAAAGATTGAAGGGACATCATACACTGGGGTATCTGTAGCCTCAATGTACTGCTATTCTGTTGAATTCTTAGTCTTTTCCCTACCATTAGTCTTGATATTTGCTGTTGTATTTTGGACTATGTCTCCAGAAGATTGAGGAATTCCACAAAAGGTTACCTTTGTTCTTTTCTATCTTGTTGTAGTTATTGGACTAAGTACCCTTAACTGCTTAAAATGATTCTCTTATGGATAATATGCCTAAACATCCTAGAAACATATGGCAATTCAGGACATTGGGAATTCCAAATTCAAATTTATGGCTTGAGTCCTGTCATAACTCTTAATCAGATGAAATGGGACCCCTCTCAGCCTAAAGTATACCTTTATTTTGATGCATGCCTAGTTCAGGCTGACACTCCAGACTGGGAAAACCATCGCTATTCCTCAGGATGTGGAGGATTAAATTAGGAACAAGGGTATCGCTCTAATAATAAGTATGTCTATCCAGAATGGTGACAAACCCAGAAGTTCTGTAAACCCCTTTTTTCATCTATGTTCTGTCCAAGATGGGACTGTGTCATAGACTGGGGAGGATTTAAAAACAGCATTCTAACTCAGCTCCCCTCTAGTCCAACCTGTCTATGGGGAACTTGTAATCCCTTACAGTACACTATTCCAGATCCTTACCATTGAGACTGGTCATCAGGTCACCAGGTAAGAGTCCAGGTGGATTAGCGGGCACAAAACCCATGGCTAGTTTTAAAGACCACTTCCTCAGGGCCGGTGAGATGGCTCAGTGGTGTAAGCACCTGCCTGGCAAGTGCGAGGTCCTCAGTTTGACTCCCAGTACCCACATAAAAAAACCACTTCCTCCTATCTGCTTCTTAAAACTGGGGAAAAGGAGTCTTCCCCATAATAATAAAAGGGGGAATGTAAAGGAGATTATAAATGTAAAGGGAATTTCAAAACTTTTAAAACTTATAAGTCCGTCACTATATTCAAAGATGACAAAAGGCAGGAGCAGCCTATTTCCATAATTAGAGAAAGTGGCAAAATTCATCTAGCCTTGGCATTTCAATGCCATCTGCAACATATAAGATAAGTGTAGCTCAGTCAAAATGCATCTTAAAGTGTTGTGTTAACCCGTTCCAAAATTTCAAGGTGTTATCAATCCAAGACAGCTTGGCTCAGTCTAAGACAGTGATTGATTCTTCCTGCTTGCCCTAGCCTTGACCTCCTTTTTAATAGGATAGAAAGCCCCCAATTAACTTGCCTGAACCAAACCTGCCTAGCAACATATGACAATATGTAGTCAACTATAGGATATCCTGTTATTAGCCTTTCTATTTACTGCTAAAACCTATATAAGTGACTGTTTAACCCCAAAATGAGGCTGGTGATTGGGACCTCAGTGTCCCCCAGCTTGCTGGTGTAAATAAAGATGCTTGCCTTCCAAGTTCCTTGGTGCAAAGTCTCTTCCATCTGACTTGGTCCTGCTTTTCCTGCAACAAATGGACCCTAGAATATGTTCTGAGGTTATGTGATGGAAGCAGGTGAGAGTAAAATCAAGGAGCTCAGTGCACTCATGTTAGGGGGGTGGAGTCTGGGGAGTCAGATACTGGGAGGAGGTTAGTAGGGTTTAGGACAGATGAGCAGCAGTAGGTAACCAAGCACTGTAAAAGCTGAAAGTGTAGGACTTGAACTAGGGCAACAGACAGAAGGGTTAAAGCATGATGGCAGAGAAGGCCAGAGAGGTTGTGTGAAGAATGTAACTACAGGGGCTGGTGGAGAGTAATCTTTTGGACCTCAGGGATAAGTAGTGCAGCTGATGCCAAGACCTGTAAGCAGAGACCTGTTAACACTAAAACCTTTTGTTACAAGGTCAAGCTGTTTGAATAAATAGGCAACGGGCTGGAGGGAGTCTCCAGGTGGCTGTGCAAGTAGCCCTAATACTTGTCCCTTCTTGCTGGCTAGAAATAGAAAGAAAAGTTTATTAGGATTGGATAGGGCCAAAGTGAGAGCCTTAAGGAGTGCCCATTTGAAGACCCAAAAAGAAATGTGAATTAAATCTTCTTTTGACATTCTTTTTCAGGGATATATTTGGGAAGCCTCATAGAGGGGTTTTGCAATGGGTGAGAAATTTGGGATCCAAAGTCTAAAATACCTAAGAAACCCCAGGAAGGAAAAAAGATCTTGCTTTGTGGTGGAGAAAGGAGGATTGTTAATAACCTGTTTTCAGGAGAGGGGTATGCAGTGAATGGTAGGGGTAAAGTGAAGGCCAAGGTAAGTGATCTTTTCTTATACCAGCTGGGTTTTGTGTTATGAGATGTGGTATCTCTTTTTCCTCAAGAATTTAAGGAGAAAGCATGGTATATAGAGTCATTTTTTGAGGAGCTGCAAAGCAAAAGTTCATCAACTTATTGGAGCAGGCATCTAGGGGCAAGGTCCAGTGATTGGAGGTCCTTGAAGAACTGTCCATGTGAGTTGCTGGGTGAACAAAGATATGGGGTCTGTCCAGGTAAAGGCAAAATTTGTTGGGAATCAGGACTGAAGGGAATCTTTGAGGTCTAAAATAGTAAAGTATTGAGTATTTAAGAGATATGAGAGAGGAAGAGGTAGGGGTTGGGGACCATTGGGTGAGTGGGAAAAACAGCTTCATTAATCTTTTGGAGATCTTGGACTAATCAGAAGGAGCCATCAGTTTCTTTTACAGGAAGAATGGGAGTGTTGTGGGGGGGAGTGGGTAGGGTAGAGAATTGGGCTTTAAGAAGGTGGTTGATAATGGGCTGGAGGCCAAGATGGCTGTTGGTGATAGTGAGTATTGGTTGACTGACAGCTTAAGTAGGGGCCCTTAGTGGTATTTTAAGGGGTTAGTGGTATAAGGTTATGGAAGGGTTTTTTGTGTCCCAAACAAAAAGGTCAATTTGTGATTTGATGATTTGGGTTGCCTCAGAGGGGAGGGTCTCATTAGGAGGTACAACTGGTAGGTTGAGGAAGGGTTCAGAAGTAAGTGAGGGAATATATATTGTTGCCCCCAAGTGATGGAGAATATCTCTTCCTAAAGTGGGCTTGGGAAAGTTGTATGGCCTAAAGAACAGTATAAGGGTAGAGTCTTGGCTGGTGTTTCTATTAGTCCTTTCATTTCAACAACTGAGTTAGAGGAGGGGAGCAAAAGTCCTGAATATTCAGTAAGAACAGAGAGGCAGGGCCGGTGAGATGGCTCAGCGGCATAAGCGCCTGCCTGGCAAGCGTGAGATCCTGAGTTCGACTCCCAGAACCCACATAAAGGAAAAAAAGGGCCGGTGATATTGCTCAGCGGCACAAGCGCTTGCTGGCAAGCGCAAGATCCTGAGTTTGACTCCTGGTACCCACATTAAAAAAAAAAAAAAACAGAGAGTCTGGCTCTTGAGATGGGCATATTTTTTGACCACCACCACTACTTTTACTTGTGGATCCTTTGATGATGTTGTGGAGGGGGCCTTGGAAGCCAGGCTCCATCAATAAGCAGCTGAAGATAAGGCCATGAGGACTGCCAGGGCTTCTCCTGGGTGTCAGGTCTCCTGGAGAGAAGGGAACTCAGGGGAAAGCCTGACTTCCCCAGAGGGCAATCCATTTGCCAGTGACCCTATTCTCCACAGGACATGGCTTTGTAGGAGGCCTGGGATTAGGGCAAGCTTTGCCCAGTGGCTCGGGTTGCCATAGGGCAAACAGTCACTAGGCGGGTGTGAGGTGGAGCCTTTGGCAGACTTTTCTGCTGGGGGCCAAACTAGGGAGGCCAAGTTTGACCTTCTTTTTAATATTTAGCTTTCATCTGTTTCTCTTTTAGAGTTCTCTGTTCCTTATCTTGGTTGTTGAAAACTTTAAAGTTATTATCTATAAACTCATTCTGCGGTGTTTGGGATCCATTTTCTAATTTTTGGAACTTTTTGTGGATCTCTAGATAAGATTGGGAGATGAAGTAGAGGTGCAGAAGAATTAAACCTTCAGGAGAGTTAGGATGGGTGCTTGTATATTTAATCATAGCCTCTGAAAGGTGGTTCATAAAAAGTACTGTGTTTTTGTCTGCCCCCTGTGTGATTTCTCTGAGGCATTCATCGTTGACCTGTTCTTTTAAATATTTTTCTATTCCTGCCAGGAGCCAAGTGATCATATGATTGCAAATCTGTCTTACTGGAGCCACCAAGTTGAAATGTCCACTCAGGCTCTCAGGGTTCTTCCCCGGGGAAATGCTCAAGCTGCCTCAGCACGCCTGTCAGGGTGTTGGTGGTGGAGCTCATCAGCATGGTTTTCAGCTGCCTGCCAAATACACTCCCTTTCCTCATCAGTAAGGGTGGGCAAGAGGAAAAGGTAAATATCTTCCCAAGTGAGGTTCTACATTTGAGTGAGTAGAAGAAATTCTTTTCTGAATTTATCAGGACTTTTTGAGAAAAACCCCATTCTTTGTTGGAAATGTTCTAGATCAGTAATTGAGAAAGAAATGTGAATGTGAATGAGCCCCTCTATGCCTGGTACCTCACAACATGGTAGGATGGGATGAAAAGAGGTTTGGGGAGGTATCAGGTGGGAAGAAAGAATGTGAGAGTGTGTCTGGGGAGAAAAAGGTGTGTTTAAGGAGGGGCCTGGGCTGGAGGAGGCAGGTGGGTGGGCTGCTGAATGTTGGAGAAGAGAGGAAACTCTTGGAGGAAGGACAGGCTGCTGGTTGGGGGGGTTAGGTCTGGTTAAGGTTGTCAAGAAAGTAGGTGGCAATAGGGTGCAGGATCATCAGTGGGATCAAAGTCATCAATAGAGGATGGCAGAGGGGGTAATGGCACGATGTTGGCTTGGGAGTGGGGATAGGAGTTTTTGTGGGGGTAGGAAGTTTTTGTTTTGTGGGAAGGATTTGGATCGATGAGAGAGTAGGACAGAGGGAAGGTTGCTCATGGAAGGTAAAAAAGGCTTGGATACAGGGAACCTGTGGCCATTTGCCATTCCTCTGGAGGAAGTTATCAAGGTATCAGAGAATTTGGAAATCAAAAGTACCCTAAGCTGGCCAGCATGATCTTTATCAAATCTGTAGTGGGGACACACCTAAGTGGAGCAAAAGATCAATATTTTTTCAGCTTAATGTCTCCTTTTAATTCCAATTTGGAAAGATTGTGCAGGAGACAGCTGAGGGGGGTGTCTTCTAATGGTTTTGAGAATTGCCCATCCTAGGGGTTAAGGAAGGCAGTCTGGACCTGGAAACAGGTCACCAGGATGTCTCCCTTCAATTGACCTCCTAACTGGTGTACAGTGTCCCTAGACTCCCAGAGCTGGACAAGATTGTCTTGTATGCTGAAAGAAAGTGCCCCCCCCTTGTCAGTGTCTAGGAGGTCCCCCTCTTTGTGGTGTTCTCAAATAGACAACAGGGAGGAAGGAAAAAGGAGTATGAAGGAAAAAGGGGTATGGCAGATTGGCTTTCTCTGGGTGCCAGGAGAAAGTCAACTGGGCCCAAATCTTACCCTCATAAGAGTGGCGATGGATTAGCAGCTGGTGGTGGATGTCTGGTTTGAGGTTTGGCAGGATGGTCCTGGCACTGGAGTTCACAGAAAGGGTGGGTTTTGGGGAAGAGAAAGGAGAGTTGATTACTCAGTTGAGTGGTCAGGGCTTGAAAGTTGCCTCTGGGGATTTTGAGGGCTCTCCAAAATGTAGCCTTGGCCAGATCCTTTGCAGTCCCACCACAGAGGGCAGGCAAGCCAGTGCACCCAACTCTTTGGGAAGGAAGGGAAATGTGGTGAGAAACAGGAGGTTCTTGGAATCTAGGAGTAAGTTTGTTATGAGCTGCTGCTGCCCATTTCTTCCTAGGTTGCAAAACAGCCCCTGCTCTCGGCTCCTGGTCCTGGGTTTCAGTACCAGATGAGTGGGAAAGAAGGATGCAAACTCAACAGTCCAAGCATGTTTATTGCTAAACCTGAGAGGGACTTCTTTGTGTGAGCAGAACAGAGAAAGTGTCTCTTACAGGCTAAGAGCCTTTTTTTATAGCATTTTTTGGTGGGCTTTTGAAGGCGTGGGCCCAAGAAATGGCTGGGTGATGTATCCTCTGTGTCCTCTACAACCTGCTGACATGTCCTCAGTGGACCACTTGTAACCTGCTGAAGATGTCCTCTGTGACCTAAGTAAAATGAAACCTATGTTTCTCCAAGATGGCGGGTGGGCTCATTCGAACTGGCGGGGTCCCCATCCAGGCTCTATCAGCCACCAAAATGGGTACTGAATCCAAATACAAAAATTATATCTGGTATGGTCTTGTACATTTTGGTGAGATTTTCCTGAATTTCTGTCTTAGGTACCATTGCTTTCCCTAGGTGAAGAACATCAGTGACCATTTGTTTTCTTTGAACTAGTCAGTTGGTCATAAACTTCCTAGTTAGGATAGTTACTTTGTCGTTCAGGATGGCATCAGATCCTCAGGCAGCCAGGGAGGAAAAGCCCCTGCATCTATTGAGATGATCATATTTCCCCCCTTTGTTTGGTTGATGTGTACTATTTTTTTCATTGTGAAATCACATTTTTTAAGTTAGATTTTATTGGTACATTTTAGATATACATAACAATCACATTCATCATAGAAAGTTTGTACCTGTAATGATATAACTTGTTTTTTCCCATTCCACTACCCTCCCTTCAACCCCTCCTCACCTCTTCATTTACAAAGCTTTGTCTCCATGTTTTCCTTCTTTTCTAAATTTTTTTACTTTTCCCTTCTTTCCTTTCCCCCTCCCCTCTCCCTTATTGCCCTCACTGTTTGAACATTTTCCTCCTATTTCACAATACCTATTATATATTTTAGTCCTTATTTACACTTTTGGTTTCTCACACCAGAGAAACAATGTGGTATTTACACATGTGTGTCCAATTTATTTCACTTAAGAGTATGGACTCAAGGTGCATCCATTTTCCTAGAAATGTCTCAAGCATATCCTTCTTTATGGCAGAGTAGTACTCCATTGTATAAAAAAACACATCTTCTTTATCCATTCATCAGTTGATGGGCACTTGGGTTGTTTCCAAGATTTGGCTATTATAAAGTGTGTGGCTATCAACATAGCTGTGCATATATCACTGTGGTACGATGCTTTTAATTCTTTTGGGAAGATACCCAGGAGGGGAATGTCTGGGTCAAATGGAAACTTTAGTCCTAATTTTCTGAAGGATATCCACACTGATTTCCATAGTGGTTGCACAAGTCTACACTCCCTCCAACAGTGGAGAAGGGTTTATTTTCCCCACAGCCCCACCAGTATTTGTTATTGGTTGACTTCTTGATAATGGCAATTCTTTCTGGAGTGAGGTGGAATCTCAGTGTTGTTTTAATTTGCACCTCGGATGACCAGTGATTTTGAACATTTTTTATATATTTATTTGCTGTTTGTATTTCTTCATCTGAGAATTGTGTATTCATCTCAGATGCCCATTTCTGGATTGGGTATTTGAATTTGGGGGATCTGATTTTGTTTAGTTCTTTATATGTTCTTGATAGTAATCCTTTGTCTGAGGAACACCTGGCAAACATTTTTTTTCCAGATATACACTAATATTTGCATATTGAATTCTTGAGATGAATATTAACTAGTCATGGAGTATCCTCTTTATATATTGCAATATTCAATTTTCTTAAAAATTTTAAGTTAATGAATATTAACTAGTCATGGAGTTGTCTTCTTTATATATTGCAAGATTCAATTTTCTTAAAAATTTTAAGGATTTTTGAATTTATCATTTAAGATATGAACCTGTATTTTTCTTTATCTGAAATATCCTAAAAGGGATATTGGCAATCTAAACCTAATAACCTAAACAGGTTTTGGCAACATAGTTATGCTACTCTCGTAAAACAATTGTGTATATTTTTCTGCAAGAGAGATCTGTACAGGAGTAGTAGAATGCCTATTTAGCATGCACAAGGCCCTGTGTCTGATCCACAGCATCATGAAAAGATAAATAAAATAAAGGGTGAATAGTTTTCACACTGATATAAATGAATAGCACATCTAGATAAAACTCACTAAGTCTAGAAAACATTCAATTATAGTGACATATCAAATTAAAGTGAGGATTAAAAATGGTGGAATAGAGACCACCAGCAAAACACAGCCTCTAGGACCTGGAATTGAGACATACAGAAAACAATGACTTGGTGAAGAAAAAAAAGTAGATCTTCCAGTATTGGGAGAGAGTTAAGTGGAAAACTAGAAGCTATGGAGAAGCTGGGGAAATGGACCACAACGCAGAAAAAAGAATGAAGCAGTCTGAAAAGCTCACCCCAGCTCCTGGGGAAGGGGTACTGTCTGCACTGACACAAGGTAAGTCTGCAGAAGGTCAGCAGCCCCAGGGAGAAACAATGGACCAGGCTGGCAGTGGTAGCCCCAAGAAAAGCCCACGGTTATTGTAAACCACAAAAACAGTGGAATTTTACTCTGAAATTGACTTCTTCTGTATAGCAGGTTACAGTTGGAAAAGAAATCCAATGCAGCACGTGCCATATTTGAAAGTGTTTACCCAGTAGCTATTTGGGGAAGGAATAAGACTGCCACAGAACAACTTCAGAACAACTATACTACAGGGTTTCTGGTGTCAACCTACCACAGTGACTGGGTGGGAGATGGCCAGAAGACAGTCACAGAGAGGGTGAGGGCTAGATATAGACCACTAAGAAATTTAAGCTCAGTTTGAGAAGGACACATGGGCCCTCCCTCTGTGGTGAGAAGCCATGCCAGTAATGTGTAGCCAGGCCTGAAAATGCTGGCATTAAGTCCCATGGTCTGCTTGAATCCCCACTGCTTAAATCTAGGACAGAATTCAGTGATGTTTGTTTTCCCCATCTACCAACTTGATCAATGACACATCTCAGCTTGGATGGTTGCCACAGCCTGGCATGTGCAGGCAGAGGGGCTCCTGGAGCAGAGAGTACACCTCACAAACCCACAGGCTGTAAAGCAAGGTGGAGAAAGTCATGAGTTGGGGTGCACAGAAGGACACAGAAATTGAGAGCTACCAGAGTGACTACAGCCTTAGGACAGACACCATTGACCAACCATGCCCAGTGGGAGAGGTGGGACAGAATTCACACTCACACAGAAATGTGAGTGTGGAAACAAAATAGGTCTTAGCAGTGACTAATTACCCCTCCTCCATATCTACTGGATTCCAAGGCTATAGACCTTGGGAAGAAACCATTCATTGAAAACCACAGAGGAATATTTTTTTGACTCATTTTTTTTTCTTCATTGGTTTTTGGGAGTTTGGGTTTTTTTTTCTTTTCCTTTTAGTTTTTTCTTTTTATTTTGGGGGGCATTGTTTATTTCCTTTATTTTGCTCTCTTTTTTTCTCTATTCTTTTCCAGTACTTTCTAATCCTAATAATTTTCTTTTACTCCTTAATACAATCCTTTCTCTCACTTGTCTATCCTTCTCATCTTCTTTTTCTTTATTTTTCAAATTTTACTTCTTTCACTTTCCTATTCCCTACTGTCTCTATCTTTACTACTAGTATAACCATTAAGCTTTATTAGTCTTTAGATAGTTAACTATATGCCATTATTGTTGAACTTTTTTATTGTTAATGATGGTATAGTTGTTGCATTTAGTAGCTATGTACTGTATGTCAATATTTGGTTTATCTATGTGTCTACATTATAATCATAGATCTCTTTTTCTATGATTAAGGGAGGTACAGTGGTAGCTTCTATTGGTTCTTATGGTATATCCAGTTTGGTTTTTTTGACTATTTTTTTATTATTTGCTGATTTTGTTGCTATTGCTAGGATGGCATAGTTGTTGCTTTTAATTGCTTTTTTCTCTATGGAATATCTGGTATGTCTTTGTGTCATCAAAAAATACAGTCCATTTCTGGAGAACTAAGTGGTGGGCCAATTATGTTGCACCTTCCCTTACCAAATTAACAGAGGTGGCTGGGTCTTGGGAAAGAAGCAAAGGCCTATAATTAGACACACCCAGAGTCCATCACTGAAAAGCAGACACTAACTAAAGAAGTCTACATACTAGCAACAGTGTCTCCACAATATAATCAATCCACAAACTTCAGCGCACACACACGCACACACACACACACACACCCCAAGGGAAATATGAGAAGACAAGGCAACAAAATGCCCCCATCACAACTCCCCCAAAACTGACCCATGAGGAATCACTGGGGAGAAAGTCAAAAGACACACAGCTAGCTTACTTGAAATGATAAAAGAGGAGACAAAAAACAGGTGAATAATGTGCTCAGTGAGCTCAAAGATATAACTAAACAGATAATAGACTTAAACAAAATAATAAGCAAGTTAGCAGAAGACACTAATAAAAAGCTAGCTGAGCTACACAAAACAATATAAAACATGAATGACTAGTTTAGCATTAGCATCCATTAAATGGTACCAAAGAGAAATCTGGGAGATTAAAAATTCTACTGAAAGTGTGAACAAGAGAAGTGACAAGTGTCAGGACAGTGTCAGAACTAGAAGATGGAACTGATGTTGGTGATCATATACTCAGAGATACCTTAAAAACAAAACAAAAAAGAACATGAAAAATGGATCTAACAGCTGCTAGATGATGCAAAAGAGACTAATCTAAGACTAATTGGAATTTGTGAACAATCAGAAGATAGCACAGGTTGCATAAAAAATTAGTTTAAAGAGATAATAGCAGAAAACTTTCTAAATATGGAGAAAGGACTCAGCATACAGATAAGATAGCCATTTAGATCCAAATAGTCACAATCAGAAAAGAACTTCTCTAGTACACATTATAGTAATAATCCCAGAAGTGCAACACAAGGACAGAATCTTCAAAGTTGTCAGGGAAAAGCAACTAATCACTTATAAAGGTGAACCCATTAGAATTACAGCAGACTTCTCAACACATACTTTAAAGTCCAAGAGAGCTTGGACTGAAGTGTTTCAGGCCCTAAAGGAAAAACACTTCCAGCCCAGACTGCCATATCCTACAAAACTATTTTCAAAAATAGATAAGGAAATAAGGTCTTTCAACAACAAAGAACACCTTAAAAATTTATGACCACTAAAGCAGCACTCCAAAACATTCTCAAGGATATCCTAGAAAGAGACAATGAAGCTAACAATACCAAAAACTCTAATGGAATAAATACACCAGGCAGAGTGAGCAGTTACACAGAAGGGGGAAAAAAGAGTCAGCAACAGGAAAATAATGAATGAGAGGAATAAATCAATACCCTTCCATAATAACTCTTGATGTGAATCATCTCAATTCTCCAATCCAAAAATGGATTGGCAGATTGGATCAGGGCCTACAGATTCCAGTGGGCACACACTCCCACCTGCTGCCTCGGCGCACCTTTGCCAGACAGTGAACTGCACCCCTAGACCCATGGTTCATTAACAGTGAGCAATGCATGGCCCAAGTCCTGAAGACCCCCTGCCAGTGCACAAGCATGCTCAGGGATTCCTGCTGCCCCCCAGCAGAGTAAAAGTGCAGCCCCTGACTCTGTGGACCTCCTGACAGCACACTAACATCTTACAGATTCCTCTGAATTCCCAATGGTGAATGAACTGTGCCTGCTGACCCTGCCATCATGCCTGGGGGAAAAGAGTCCTAAGCCAAGTTTAGGAACAGCGTCAAATTGTGCCTGTGAGCTGGAGGGGAGAGTTCTGGAGACTGGGTTTGTTTGGGGTTTTGAGTGTACTGTAATCAAACTGCCACTAAGGCAAAAAGGGAATTATGTGAATGCTCAGGCTACTTGGCAATTTCAGTCATGTGTGCATGTACATTCTCTTGTTAGAATGTTTGAGTTTCCACTGGCTTTTTTTTGTTTTGTCTTGTTTTGTTTGCTTTGACTTAGGTGGTGATTGTTTTTCTCCCTCTTCTCATCTCCCTGTTTCTTTTCAACTTGAGCTTCTATAGCAATATTATTTTCTTATGTTTACTTGTTTCTCCAACTTTATAAATTCTTCCCCTCAAGTTTTTAGTTTGATATATTCTGCTTTCCCTCAGTCACCCCATCTTCTCTTGTGTTAACTTTCTGTCCTCTCTTTGCCCCCCTTTTTTTTGCTCTTCCTTATTTGACTTAGCCTCATCTTCCTCTGCCTCTTTTCCTTTATAGGTACACAAATATATCAACAGGTCCCAACAACCTCATAGTTTTCCCTCAATCACAAATTACACTCCTTCCAAATATCTTCTTAAAGCCCTCAAAAATAACCCTTTAATCCAACTAAAAGACCTCCAACAAAATCTAACTCCACATCTAGTTTTTATCTATTATTATTTCTCCTATCTATGCTCTCTCTACTGACTTACCCTCCTCTTTCATCCATCCCTCCATCTCTTCCCTCCTTTTCTCCTTCTACTTCACAGGATAACTGCTAATAACAATAGAATGTAGACTACAAAAATATTAATAAAAGGCAAATGTGCAATGCAAGGTTTATCATGTATAAGTGATATATGATTGGATTTGTTGATACTGTTATAACCAGAAGTAATTCTTTCCTTAAAACACTGGGACAAAGTCCAAACTACTTAAAGTAAATAAGTGAATGGATAAATACTATCTCTGGATAAATAAATCTGAAAACATATCACTGGAAGGGATTATCTTACTAAAAAGATCTTCATATCAATTATAATCTCTCCTCACCCTACTTGACCTCAACCCTCAGCACCAAAATGGAAAGAAAAACCTCCCCATAAAACAAACACACACACAGACACACACATATATGTATGCAATACAAGCGCATGCACACACAAAAACACGCAGTGGTACCTCAGTTCATGAATGGCTTTGTGAACAATTTGGCAAAATTTTGTTTTTGTTTTCCATTGGGTGGTAAACAGGACCACAGCCATCTTTCCCACATGAACATGAAAATAGCCATCTTTTCCAGAATTGCAGAATAAATTAAGTTCATGAAACCAAACAATGAAAGATTCCCAAGTTCTCCCAACTCTCCCAAGGGAGATCCGGGGGTACCAATGGAGAGAAAAGCAAACACCAGGTAGTGGAACTTTAGGAACTGATTAAAGAAGAGCTAAAGAAACTTGGTGCACAGCACTGAGGAGGCTGAGGTAGGAGGATCATCATGAGTTCAAGGCCAGCCTGAGCTACCTAAGTAAGTTCAAGGCCAGTCTGAACTATATAGTGAGACACTGTCTCAAACAAAACAAAACAAAACAAACAAAATGAAAAAAAAGAAAAGAAAAAAGAGAAAGAAAAGAAACTTGGTACAGTCAAAGATATGGTATCCACAGAAAAGTATCAGACAGAAATATCAAACATAAAATATTGTATAGAATTCACAAATTGCAGAAATGTCAATGCAAAGACAGCATTTCTGAAATTGAGGACAAAATGGTGAATTATGACAAATTACACAAAAAAGCCTTTTAAAAAAAAAGGAGACAAGAAAAACTCATCCAACACTACTAGATGCTAAGACCAACCAAAGGCTAATTGGAATTGGAGAGAAACCAGAAGATAGCATGCATGGAATAAAAATTTTATTTACAGAAATTATAATAGAAAACTTCCCAAGTATGAGGAAAGAGTTCAACATACAGGTAAGTGAGGCTTACAGAACACCAAAAGCCTATAATGATGAAAGAAGCTCCCCATGACAAATTATAATTCAAATGCCAGCTCTTCATAAAAACAATTTTAAAAGCCATGAGAGAAAAATGAAAAATCACTTATAAATGTAAGCTCATTAGAATCATGGCAGACTTCTTCACACAAACTTTGAAGGCCAGAAGAGTTTGGAGAGAATTATTTCAAACCCTAAAAGCAAACAATTTTCAACCTAGATTAATATATGTGGCAAAAACTTTCTTTCAAAATAGATGGAGAAATAAGGACATTTCATGAAAAAGAAAAACTCAAGAGATTTATGAGCACCAAACCAGCATTGCAGAAAATACTCAAGAATATCTTAGACAGAGACAACAAAGCCAACAAAGCCAAAAATCCAGATGGAATTGAATATATCAAGCAAGGCTAATTGATGAACCAAGAAAGAAAAGAAACACTACGGAGTCATCAACAGAAAGAAAAGTGCAATGATAGGAATAAGTCAACAGCTTTCAGTAATTACTCTCAATTCTTTTGTTGTTGTTGTTGTTGTTTTGGTCTTTGAGAAGGGTCTTGGTATGTAGCCCAGGCTGGCCTTCAAATTGCAGTGATCCTTCTGCCTCAGGCTCCCAAGGGCTAGGACTACAGGCATGCACCACCAACCTGGCTTAACTATCAGTGTTAGTGGCCTCAACTTGACTTAAAAGACAGATTGGCAGACTAGATGAAAATGCATAATCCAATACTCTATTAGATTCAAGAAACTGATCTAATGCAAAAGTCCTCAATAAGATATTTCCAAGCTGAGCACATGTCTGTAATCCCAGCACTTGGGAGGCTGAGGCAGGAGGATTCCTGTGAGCTCGAGGCCAGCCTAGGGTACATAAGTGAGTTCAAGGCCAGCCTGCAATACATAGTGAGACCTTGCCCTCAAACAAAAACAAAAATAAATCAAAACAGAACAAAAGAGATATTTGCAAATAAAATGCAACTCATCATCAAAAGGATCAGACATCATGACCAAGTAGGTTTCATGTTACAGTTGCAAGGTTGGTTCAACATATGCAAATCAATAAATGTAGTACACCACATAAACAGAAGCAAAGACAAAAACTACATTGTTGGAGACTGGGCTGTATAGGGTTAAGTTGCTGAACACAGGGACCTCTGGCTGTGTTGGAAAAGAGCATATTCATGGTGCTCTGAAGTCAAGAAAACCACAGCTGAGGCAGGCAACGACATGGGCTGCTGACACCCCCTATTCCAAAGCAATAAAACTGCCAACCTTAGAGATAAGACAGTTCTCTTAATTGGCAAAATTTACTACTTGGAGAAGTCTTTGAACTGACTCCCAAGGTCCTGCTCAGTTCTTGTGCTTGCCTCAGTATCCCCTTCCTTTGTTTGAAAACCAAATACATACAGGCTGCCCAGAGAAGTTCTTTGTCTCAACCCCCAAGGAACTGCAAATTCCATTAGATGGTTTTGACCTTCCTTGAACCCTAAAATCATAACACTTGTCTCTTTTATTTAAGCCATTCATTGTTCACTCATTCAGGAGGTTGCAGGCCTGATCAGTCTGCAATACTACATGAGCATATCAATAGATGTATAAAAAGCTTTTGACAAAATCCAACACCCCTTCATGATAGAAACCCTGAAGGAACTAAATATAGAATGATCTTGCCTGAATTGGATAGGAGCCATTTATGACAAACTAACAGACAGTATGATATTCAATGGGGGAAAACTAAAAGCTTTCCCTCTAAAATCAAGAACAACACAAGGATGCTCACTATCATCACTACCATTCAACATACTACTTGAAACATTAGCCAGAGCCATCAGGCAAGAAAAAGAAATCAAAGGGATATGTATAGGGAAGAAAGTAGTCAAATTATCATTATTTGCTGATGACATGATCCTCTACATAGATGACTCAAAGAATTACACCAAAAAACTCTTAAAACTAATAACAAATTTCAGCAATATAGTAGGATACAAAATCAACACACAAAAATCAATATCATTTGTGTATATCAGTAACAAACTCAATGAAAAAAATTAGGAAAACAGTACCATTCATGATATCATGAAGAAAAATTAAATACTAAGGAATTAACCTAAGGAAATTGTATACCTCTACAATGAAACTACAGTACTCTGAAAAAGGAGACTGAAGAGGACATCAGAAAATGGAAAGATGTTCCCTGTTCCTGGATAGGCAGAGCCACTATTGTCAAAATGGCCACAGTCCCAAAACAGATACATAGATTCAATGCAATCACAAACAGAATATCAACAGCATTCCTCAAAGAATTCATATGAAACCAGAAGAAACCCAAAATAGTGAAAGCAATCCTGGGCAACAAGAGCAAAGTAGGAGGCACCATAGCAACTGACTTCAGGTTATACCACAAAGCAACAATGTTAAAAATGGCATGGTATTGGGACAACAGAGACATGTGGATCAACAGAACAGAACAGAGGATGCAGAAAAAACCCAGAAACATTATGCAATTTGATCTTCAACAAAAGGACCAAAAACATACTTTGGAGGAAAGATAACCTCTTTAACAAATGGTTATGGGAAAACTGGCTATTCATATCCAAAAGATTGAAGTTAGACCCATATCTCTCACTACATACTAAACTAAAATCAAAATGGATCAAAGGTCTAAACAGAACCAATGAACCTAGTGGAAGATAGAATAGGTAAAACTCTTAAAGTCGTAAGTGGAGGCAATGACTTTTTAAGCAGAACCCCATTTGCACAGGTAATAGCATCAAGAACCAATAAATGGGGTTATATCAAACTAAACTTCACAGCAAAAAAAAAAAAAAAAAAAAAAACCAAAAACAAACAAACAAACAACAGAGTGAAGAGACAACTTGCAAAATGGGAAAAATTTTGCCTGTTATTTCTCAGACAGAGGGCTAATATCTAAAGTATATAAAGAACTCAAAAAATTAGACACCCCTAAAATAAAAGACCCATTTAAAAAGTGGGCATGTAAAATGACTAGACACTTCTAAGAAGAAGTACAAATGGCCAATAAACATATGAAAAAATGCTCATCACTGGCCACTAGAAAAATGCAAATTAAAAGAATACTAAAATTTCATATTACACCGAAAAGAATGACAATCATCAAGAAATCAAATAATAACAAATGCTGGCATAGCTGCAATTAAAAAGGAACTCTTCAACATTCTTGGTGGAAACTGAAACTAGTACAACCATTATGGAAGCCAGTATGAAGATTTAGCAAAGAACTAAAAATAGAAACTCCATTTGACCCAGATATTCCCCACTTAGGTATGTTCTTAAAAGATCTAAGGACAACATGCTACAGTGATACATGCATACCAATGTTTATAGTAGCACAATTCATAATAGCTAAATCCTGGAAGCAGCCTGCATATCCATCAACAAATGAATGGATAAAGAAAAGGTGGTATCAATACATAATAGAATACTACTTGGGTATAAAGAAAGATAAATTCAAGACATTTATTGGAAACAGATACACCTGGAAAATATAATGTTAGGTGAAATAATTCAGACACAGAAGCATATGATATCTCTCATTTGAATAAGGCAAAGTGTAAATGAAGGGCAAAATAAAGGATTGATAGAAGGAAATAGGGAGGTAGATCTTTTGCAAGTGGGAAGGACACCAAGAGACCAAGGACAAGGGGACAGGTAGTGGAAGGAGAAGTAAATACATTTAAGATGTTTCATGTACATGTACCATATACCCACAATGAATGTACATATTTTATGTCATAAACATGAACTATAAATAACAACAATAATAATAAAAATGGAGAATGGGGACCAAGAGATTGAGGGAGGAAGGTGGGTGGGAAGGGAAGGGGAATAAAAAAATCAAGGTATTTTAAGTGCATGTACCTACTTCCTAAGATGAATGTAAGTTTTGTGTATTGCAAACATGTACCAATAAAATAAAATAAATTTGTAGACTAAAACTCAAAGGGTGGAAAACAGTGTTCCATGTAATGGGAGCCTGAAAACAAGCAGGAGTAATGATTCTAGTTTCAGACAGTAGATTTCAAGGCAAAACTCACCACAAGTGTCAAAGAAGGTCATTACATGTTGGATAAAGGAACAATTCAACACAAAGAGAATACACATAAATATATATGCACCAAACACTAGTGCACTCAACTTCATAAAACAAACACTACTAGACATAAAAGATCACATAAACATCAACACAATTATAATGGGGGATCTCAACATCCCACTGTCACAAATAGATTGCATTAGTCAGTGCTTACTAGAGTCAGATGTAGAAGAATGCAAAATGTCTCTCTGCATGCTGGAGACCAAAAGAATCTAGTTGAGGGCTTGGAGCCCATGGCAATGTCCCATACAAGTCTGTATCTGGAGGCTGAAGGATCCTCAATGGGAGACAAAAGGATCTGCACCAGAAAGGCCCAAGAGCCAGTGCTAGAAGCTGAAGTGTCTGTGCCAAAAGGCTGAGGGAACTGCACTGGAAGCCAGCAGACTACATCCAAGATGAAGATGAGGATTGATGCTTTCCCAAAGAAAGAAAGCAGCCAAAGATCCTTTGAAGAAAAGCCACTGAAATTCTTCTGAAGAAAATCAGGTGCAATGAAGCTCCTTCAGGGAAGATCAGCTGAAATCCTTCCCTCCCATTCTTCTTTTATACTGTTCCAACAAGCCTTCTGTAGAGCATAACATTGGCTTACAACAACCCATCCCATGCTTTTCTACTGTAAATCTGTACTTCAGGATAATAGTAGCTGGCTGTGCATCTCAGTAACTGTGGGTCTTCTTCACCCAGAACCATGCTGAATCAATTAAGCTGGGCATTCCCCACTCAAGTTGACAGTCAATTAACCACCAGACAGATCAACTAGATAGAAAATTAACAAAGAAATATCAGAGTTGCACCACACATTTGAACAAGTGGATTTAATATATGCAGAGTGTTCCACCCAACAATGGCAGAATACACTCTGATTCATCTCAGCAACACATGGAACTTTCTCCAAAATATACCCCATAAATCATGCTTAAGTAAATACAGAAGAACTGAAATCATCTCATGCATATTATCAGATCATAGTACAATGAAACTAGAAATCAATAGCAAAAGAAAGCACAGAAATTATGCAAACACATAGAAATTAAATAATAACATCTTGAATAATCAGTGGGTCATAGAAGTAATCAAAGAAGAAATTAGTTCCTAGAATCAAACAATAATGCCAGTACAACATACCAGGATGAAATGAAACCAGTCCTAAAAGGGAATTTATAACTGTGAATGTCCATATCAGAAAAACAGTGAGTCCAAATAAATAGCCTAACAATGCACCTTAAGATCCTAGAAAAACAAGAACAATCCAAATCCAAACTTAATACAAGGAAGGAAATGATAAAGATTGGAGCCAAAATTAATGAAATTGATACTAAAAAATGTGAAGAACCAATGAATTGAAGAGCTAGTTCTTCAAAAGGATAAATTAAATAGACAAACAGCCAAACTTACAAAAAGAAAAATGAATGAAAAGACCCAAATGAAAGCAGTTAGCAATGAAAAAGGTGAACTCACAATGGACACTGCCAAAATCCAGAATATTATTAGTAACTACTTTGAAAACCTGTACTTTGATAAATTAGAAAACCCAGAAGAAATGGACAAATTCCTAGATACAGTATTCTTTTTTTCTTTTCCGTCTTTTGAGACATGGTTTCACTATGTAGTTCAGGCTGGCCTTGAACTCACTTTGTGAGTTCATTTTGTAGGGTTTTGAACTTGCAGCTATCCACCTGCCCCAACCTCTCAAGTGCTGGGATTACAGGCATGGGCCACCACACCCGGCCTTAGATATAGTAATACTTTAGTTCATTAACACTTCTGTTTGCAAACAATTTGGTTCCTGGACAGTGTTTGGCAAAATTTTGCTTCCATTTGCAAACTCTGCATCAGATGAAAAACATGACCGTGGCCATCTTCTCCACATGAACATGAATGTGGCCATCTTCCTCACTCTAACACATGGTGGTGACTTCCTCTGGTGGAGACTGTGGTCACTGACAGACCTGTGCACAATTGGTATAAAGCTTTTTTGTGTTCTTTTTAGCACATACAGTATTGTACAGTATTATTCAATCTGGCATTGCTACAAAGAAAATGCAGAGCAAGAATGTTGGTAGAAGTGGAGAGTGGTAATGAAGGTAACCAGAATGTACAAAGCAGTAATAAAAGTGACAAGAATGTGCAGAGCAATAATGAAGGTAACAAGAAAGTGTGGAGCAAGAATAGTAAGAAAGTTTGAAGAAAGTAATCATTGAACTGAAGAAGGAAATTGTAGAAAAGCAGGAGTGTGGTGTTCATGTGACTAATATGGCCTTGGAGTACAAGATGCTGAAGTTGACAACCTTGACTATTTTGAAGAATAAAGATGCCATCAAAAGAGCTGATGTAGCAAAAGGAGTAATGATGTTAATGAAGCAGAGGACACAGGTGCTGGAAGAGGTGGAAAAACTTTTGTTAATGTGGTTGAATGAGAAACAGCTGGCAGGTGATAGCTTTAGTGAAGCTATGATTTGTGAAAAAGCCAGGAAATTGCACAGTGATTCACTGCAAGAAAACTCCTCTACAAGGGCAACAAGTGATGAATTTAAAGTCAGTAGAGGTTGGTTTGATAAATTCCATAAGTAAGGTAGCATCCGCACTGTGATAAGACATGGTGAGACTTCCAGTTCTGACAAGAACACTACAGAAGCCTACAAGAAAGAATTCATAAATCTGTGAAGGCAGGATACATCATTCAGCAAGTATTCAACTGTGATGAAACAGGGCTCTTCTCAAAGAAGATGCTGAACAGAACCTATATCATGCAGGAGGAAAAGGCACTGGTAGGGCACAAGCCCACAAAGGACAGATTGACCCTTTCAGTGTATGTGAATGCAATCATCAATCTGAACATTAAGCCACTGCTGGTGTACCATTCCCAGACCCCTCATGCTTTCAAGAAACAGAATGTGAACAAGGCCAGACTGTCTGTTGTGTGGAGGCCCAATGTGAAAACTTGGGTCACAAGGCAGTTGTTCATGGAATGGCTGCATGAGGTGTTTGCGCCCACTGTTAAGAAATATCTTTCTGACAACCAACTGTGCCTTCTTCTGATGGACAATATCCTGGCACACCCTCCAGCCTCGGTAGATGATATGGATGCTGAGCATGGCACCATAAATGTCAAGTTCCTTCCTCCCAAAATAACACCTCTTCTGCAGCCCATGGACCAACAAGTGATCTGCAACTTCAAGAAGTTGTACACAAAGGTGTACTGGACATTTTAATGTCACTGAAGAGATTTACCAATGTGGAAGAAGCATTTCAATGTCATCCATTGCATCAACCTCATTGACAAAGCCTGGGAAGATGTCAGCCTGGAGGAAACTGTGGCCAGAATGTGTCACTGAATGTGACTTTGAAGGGTCTGATGCACACATAATGGAGGAGATTGTGACCATGGGCAAGAGTATGGGTCTGGACATCAATGGTGCAGACATAGAGGAGCTCGTTGAGGACCATAAGGAGGCACTGATGATGGAAAAGTTTGCTGAACTCCATAGTGAGCAGCAGAAGGTGCTTATTGAGGAGCATTCCACTGAGGAAGAGGAAGATAGGTTAGCAGTGATGTGATAAAATCCATTATGGAAAAATGGAATGAGTGCCAAGATTTCTTTGAGAAGCACTACTCCAACATAACTGTAATGAACAGAGTGTTGAATCTAATGAAAGATAACATGGTCTCTCATTTCTGGAGGGTTATGCAGCACAGGCAAAAACAAGTGACATTAGATTTTTCATCAAAATTGACCCTGCAGCTAAGAGACGAAGAAGAGAGGAAAACCCTGAATGAGATCTCAATTATGGCCTTATGGAGGAGGACTCTTCCTCCAAATAACTGCCTCCCCACTCACCTTCTATCCTCCACACCAGAATCCCCTCAAGCAAGGTTAGTGTTCTCTCTCTTTATATTGTACTATATTTTGTTTCATATTTTATGGTTAAAAATGCATATGGTTCAGAACTTAACCTTATTTACATTGAACTTTATGGGAAAATTGATTCAGTTTGTGACCAATTTGGTTTGTGACTAGAATCATGGAGCAAATAAAGTTCATGAGCCAAGGTGGCACTGTACATATGAATTACTAAAACTGAATCAAGAAGATATGAATTCCTTGAATAATCCAATAACAGGTGATGAAATTGAAGCAGTAATAAAAATCCTGCCAACTAAGAAAAAAGTCAGGACCCAATGGATTCACCACTGATTTCTACAAGAACTTCAGGGAAGATCTAACAAGGATACTTCTCAAACTCTTAAATTGCAAAGGAATGAGTACTCCCAGTCATTAATGGAAACCAGTATTATCATCACTTTAAAACCAGACAAGTACCCAACTAAAAAAAGAAAGAACTACTGGCCAATCTCTCTCATGAACATAGATGCAGAAATCCTTACCAAGATACTGGCAAACAAATACAATAAAGATGACCAAGTAGGCTTCATCCCAGGCATGTAATGATGCTTCAACATGTGCAAATAAATACATGTAATACATCATATAAACAGAACCAAGGCCAAAAATCATATGATCATCTCAATAGACACAAAAATTCTTTGAAAAAATCCAACATCCACTCATGATAAAAATCTGGAAGAAAGTAGGAGCTTTGTCAAGTCTGGTAAAAACCCATTTATGGCAGACCTACTGCCAATATTATATTAAATGGGGGAAAAGCTGAAAGTTTTTCCTCTAAAGTCAGGAAAAAGACAAAGAATGTCCACTATCACCACTCCTGCTCAACATAGTAGTCAAAACATTAGCCAGAGAAATGAGGCAAGAGAAAGAAAGCAAAAGGATGTGTATAGGAAAGGAAGAAGTCCAATTATCATTATTTACAAATGACATGATCCTCTATATAGAAGACCTAAAAATTCCACCAAGAGACTCCTAGAATTAACATCCACCAAATTTAATGATGTAACAGGACACAAAATCAATACACAAAAAATTTTTACAACAATGAAGAACTCATCAAGAAAGAAATTATGAAAATGATACTATTCATAATAGGATCAAGAAAAATTAAACACTTGTGAATTAGCCTAACCAAGGAAGTGAAAGTCCTGTGCATCAAAAGCTACAGTATTCTTATAAAGGACTAAAGGACACCAGAAAATGGAAAATCATCCCCTGTTTCTGGATAGGCAGAGCCAATATTGTCAAAATGACCATATTTCCAAACTGATAGACAATACAAATACAATACAAATCCCAATACAAATACCAACAGCATTCCTCAGAACTAGAGAAAAAATCCTAAAATTCTTATGGAACCAGTAATGTCCCAGAATAGCAAAAGCAATTCTGAGCAACAAAAGCAAAGCAGGAAAGACCACAATACTGGACTTCAAGTTATATCATAAAGCTGCAGTGATTAAAGACAGCATGTTACCAGCAAAACAAACAAACAAAAACCTGACAGGTGGATCAGTGCAACAGAACAGAGGGTTCAGAAAAACCCCAGGCACACTCAGCTATGTGATCTTTGACAAAGAAGTCAAAACGTATGAGGGAAGAACAGTAGCCTCATCTACAAATGATGCTCAAAATACTGGGTATTCACATGCAGAAGATCACACATTGACCCGTATCTCATCATGTAGTAAACTAAAATCAAAATGGACCAAGACTTTAAAAAGTAAAACACAAACACTAAATCTGCTGGAAGATAAAATAGGTAAAACTCTTGAAAACATGGTCATAAGCAAGGACTGCTTGAACAAAATGCTAATTGCACAAGAAATAGCATTTTGCACAGCAAAAGAAACAACCAAAAGAGTGAAGAGATAATGCACAGAATGGGAAATACATTTTCCATTTAATTCTTGGACAGAGAACTAATATCTACAATATATAAAGAACTCAGAAAATCAGGCTCCCTCCCCAAATAAAAGACCCAATTAAAAAAATGAGCAAGTGAAATGAATAGACACTTCTCAGAAAAAGAATATAAATGGCCAATAAATGCATGAAAAAATGTTCAATACCTCTGGCTATTTGATAAATGGAAACTAAAACAACACTGAGATTCCATCTTACCAGAAAAAATAGTTATCATCCAGAAATCAAATAATAACAATTGATGACAAGTCTGGGGAAAAGGGGACTATTCTACATTGTTGGTGGGAATGGAAACTAGTGCAACCACTGTGGAAATCGGTGTGGAGATTCCTCAAAAAACTAAAAGCAGAAATTGCATTTGACCCAGCTATTCCTCTTCTAGGTATCTTCCCAAAAGTGTTAAAGACATCGCATTACAGTAATTCATGGACATCCATGTTTATAGCAGCACAACTCATAATACCTAAACCTTGGAAGCAAAGTATATGTCCATCAATAGATGAATGGATAATGAAAATATGGTATTTATACACAATGGAGTACCAGATTAGTATTTTATGCCAGATTAGTATACCTTTTATACCAGATTAGTGTAAAGAATGATAAACTTGGGTCATTTATAGGAAAATAATTGCACCTCGAGACCATAATATTAAGTGAAATAGATCAGACATACCAGCTTAAGTATTGCATAGTTTCTCTTATATGAGACCCAAAATATAAATAAATTAAAGAGTAATATAAAAGATAGATACTAGAAAACAGGAAGATATATCTTTTGTGAACATGAAAGGGATGAAGAGATGGTGGGGGAGGGAGGGGATGGGAAGAAAATGAAAAAACTATTTAATGTGTGTTATGTACTGTCCCAACTCCCCACAATGCATGTGATCATTATGTACTGAAAATGTATACTAATAAAAATAAAACTAAAAAGGAGATACATGTACTGGATTGATGCTATTTCTACCTATATATATATATATATATTTTTGTGTGTGTGTGGGTACTGGGGGTCGAGCTCAGGACCTCGCACGCCAGCAGGCGCCCATGCCGCTGAGCGATATCACCGGCCCTTTTATCATATGTGGGTTCCGGGAGTCGAACTCAGGCCCTCGCGCTTGCCAGGCAGGCGCTTACACTGCTGAGCCATCTCACCGGCCCCTCTACCTATATTTTTTGAAGAATCTACTAGCGAAGCAATTTATTTGTGAGAAGGTATATTTAGATTTCATTTCTTTACAGGCTAATACTATTCAAAATATTCTAAATGAGACTATTCATGTTCTTTCTCTTTGGGCCAATTTTTGGTCAGTATCCTTTTCAAGGAATTTGTTCATTTTGTCCATGGTTAAACTTATTGGCATAAATTTATTCAAAACATTCTTTTATTGAATTTTTAATATCTGAAGTATTTGTAGTGATGTTTACTTATAATTACTGACATTAATAATAGTTCTTTCTGGGTCAGGGATATAGCTCAGTGGCATAGCGCCTGCCTGGCAAGCTTGAGGTCCTGAGTTCGATTCCCAGTACCAAAAAAAGAAAAGGATGAGATCTTAAATAATAATTGTTCTCTCCTTTCATGATCCATCTTGTAAGGTGTTAGCAATCATATTAATGTTTACCAAGAACCATCTTTTGACTTTGTTGATTTTCTGTATTGTATAGAATGTGTGACACTGGAATCGATGCATGGTGTAAGGGCACTAGGATCAAGGGCACTTGGATTAAAGATGTGAGTGCTATCCACCATAAGTAGCCTGGATAAGATAAAAGGGGCAGAAAGATGCTATTAAGGGGCCTTACTTGTTTTTGCTCTCTTCTGCTTGCCAGAAACTGGTTCTACTCTGTGATGCTCCTCTGCCATGCCACCCTGCTTTGTAGCCAGCTGCTTATGAATTGAAACCTCTACAGACTGGAGCTAAATACACCTTTTCCCCTCTAACTTTGGGTGTTGGATATTTTGTCTCAGCAATGAGAGAAAAGTAACTAAGACATTTACCACATATACTTATTGGCCAATTGTAATTCTTTTTTGGAATGTGTTCAATTCATTTGCCAATTTATTGATTAGGCTGGGGGTTGGTGATTTTGAATTCTTTATGTCTATTCTAAATATTAATCTTCCATCAGAAGAGTAGCTAGAAAAAATTTTCTCCCATTCTGTAGATTATCTCTTCACTCTAGTTTTCTTTGTTGTGCAGACAAATTTTTTATTTTAAAGAGAAGAAAAAACAAAACAAATCATTAAAAGAACAAATTTTCAAAACACCATAATACGAGGGTAACAATGGTTAATGCATTACGTATTATTATCTTTAAGTTAGTTATTCAGGATACCAGACATTAGCATTCAATTGTCCAAACATTATTGGCACAAACCTTACTCTTCAATGAACTAAGTAAAATTGGTAGTGTATCTATCTTAACCATCTTATATATATATATATACAATTTTTTTCCTTTCCCTTCTTTCTTTTCCCTATTCCAGTCTCTCTTTACTTTTGAACAGTTTTTTTTTTATTCACCGTGTCTATTGTACATTTTGGATCTTATTTACTCTTTCAGTTTCTCATACTAGAGAGACAATATGATGCTTACACATGTGCATCCGGTTTATTTCACTTATGAGTATTTGCTCGAGTTGCATCCATTTACCTATAAAAGTCTTCAGTTTATCCTTCTTTATGGCTGAATAGTACTCCATTGTATAAAAATACCACATCTTTCTTATCCATTCCTCAGTTGATGGGCATTTGGGTTGTTTCCAAGATCTGGCTATTACAAATTGTGCTGCTATAAACACGGGTGCACATATATCGCTGTAGTACGATGTTTTTAATTCTTCTGGGAAGATGCCAAGAAGGGGAATAGCTGGGTCAAATGGGACCTCCAACCCTAGTTTATTGAGGAATCTCCACACTGACTTCCACAGTGGCTGTAGCAGTCGACACTCCCACCAACAGTGAAGAAGGGTTCCTTTTTCCCCACAGCCCCTCTAGCATTTGTTACAAGTTGATTTCTTTATAGTAGCCATGCTTTCTTGGGTGAGATGGTATCTCAGTGTTGTTTTAATTTGCATCTCTCGAATGACTAGTGATGTTGCACATTTTTTTGTATATTTATTTGCCATTAGTATTTCTTCATCTGAGAAATGTGTATTCATCTCAGATGCCCATTTTTGGAGTGGGTCTTTAAATTTGGGAGTTCTGATTTTTTTGAGTTCTTTATATGTTCTCGATAGTAATCCTTTGTCTGAGGAACAGCTGGCAAACATTTTTTCCCATGTTGTGGGTTGTCTCTTCACTCTGTTGGTGGTTTCTCTTGCTGTGCAAAAGCTTTTTAATAAGATGAGATCCCAGTTATTGATTCTTTGAGATAGTTCCCATGCAGTAGAGTTTTTATTCATAAAGTCTTTTCCTACACCAATGTCTTCAAGGGTTTTACCTATCCTACCTTCCAGCAGATTTAATGTTTCTGTTTTAATATTTAGATCTCTGATCCATTTTGAATTTAGTTTAGTGCCTGGTGAAAGATATGAGTCTAATTTTAATCTTTGGCATGTACAGAGCCAGTTTTTCCAGCACCATTTATTAAAGAGGCTATCTTTCTTCTAGTGAATGTGTTTGGCACCTTTGTCAAAGATAAGGTGGCTTAGTATGTCATGCAGACACTTTTTAATTTGAAGTAGTCCCATTTGTTGATTGTTGCTATTATTTCCTGTGCTATTAGAGTCTTATTCAAGTCTTTGTGTTTATGAATTAATGCATTTCCCCTGTTTTGTTCTAGCAGTTTCAAAGTTTCAGGTCATGTACCTAGGTTTATGATCCATTTTGACTTGATTTTGTACAAGGCGAGTGATAGGGATCTAGTTTCAATCTTCTACAAATGAATATCTACTTTTTCAGCACCATTTATTAAAGAGGCTGTACATTTTCCGATGTATGTTTTTGGCCCTTCATCAAGAACTGGGTGGCTGTAGTTGTGTGGATCTGTTTCTGATTTCATTGGCTCAAATGTCTGTTTCTGTGCCAGTAGTATACTGGTTTTGTTACTGTGGCTTTGCAGTATATTTTGAAATCAGGCATTGTGATGCTTCCAGCATTGATCATTTTGCTCAGGTGAGCTTTACCTATTCTGGGTCTTTTCTTTCAATGTGAATTTTAGGATTTTTTTCTAGTTCTGTGAAGAATGTCATTTAATTATTTATTTATTTATTTATTTATTTATTTATTTATTTATTTATTTATTTATATTAGTATATGTTTACAGTACAGAATATTTACACTCCTTGTGTGAAGTTGGTACATGGAAGTACAACATCTTAATTCCTTTTTCATCTCCCTTTCCTCCCTTCCTCCCTCCATCTTCTGATCCCCTTCTAATTTGAGAAAGATCTAGCTTCCTACTTCCTGTTATCTATCTTTTATTTTGCTCCTTATTTGTACTTTGGTTTTCTCCTAGAAGAGAAACCATGTGATGCTTAGCCTTGTGTGTCTGATTTATTTCACTTGGTATTGTAGTCTCAAGGTGCATTTATTTTCTTACAAATTACTGAAGTTTATCCTTCCTTATGGCAGAGTAGTACACCATTGTGTATAAATACCACATTTTCTTAATCCATTCATCTGTTGATGGACAGATAGGCTATTTCCAAGATTTAGCTCTTATGAATTGTGCTGCTATAAACATGAGTGTGCATATATAACCATAGTATCATGTCTTTATTTGGGGTAAGATAACTAGAAGGAGAAATAGCTGGGTCAAATGGAATTTCTAGTTTTAGATTTTTGAGGAATATATATGCTGATTTCCACAGTGGTAGTACTAATTTACATCCCCACTAACAATATAGAAAAATTCATTTTCCTTTGCAGTCTTGTCACCATTTGTTATTATTTTATAGCTTGATGATGACCATTCCTCCTGGAGTAAGATACAATCACATTGTTCTTTTGATTTGCATATCTCTAGTAGACAGCACTCTTAATTACTTTTTTCATTGCTGAGACAAAATACCTGACACCCAATGTTAAAGGAGAAAAGGTTTATTTCAACTCAAAATCTTTAGAGGTTTCAGGCAATAATTGGCTGGCTCCAAGGCAGGGTGGCAGGGCAGAGGGGCATCACAGAGGAGAAAGAGTTCATGGCATGCAGAAAGCAGCAAAAGAATCCAAGCAGCAAGCAAGCAACAAGGTACAAGTGGTAAGTGACAAATGACCTTCTTTCTGTCCCTTATATTTCACCCAAGCTACCCACCTTTAGGGAGGGTAGCACTCACACCCTTAATCCTAGCATCAAATCCTTGATCCCAACATCACACACCCTAAATCCAGCCACCTCCAAAAAGCCCCACCTATGACTGCATAAGGCTTTGGGAGGACATCTAGATACAAGCCATAATAACAGTGATGTTGTGCATTTCTTCATGAATTTGTTCACCAATTGTACTTCTTCTGTGAAGAGTCTATTCATTTCCCTTGCCAATTTTTTGACTGAGTTTTTATTTTGAGAAAGGTCTATTTTTTTTTTACTTCTTGTATATTGTAGATTAGTCTTCTGTCTGAGGAACAGCTGGCAAGAATTTTTCCATTCTGTAGGTTGGCTTTTCACTCTTGGTTGTTTATTTTCCTGTGCAGAAGCTTTTTACTTTGATATGATCCCACTTGTTGGTTTTCAGAACTATTTCCTATGCAACTAAGATTCTGTTAAGAAAGTCCTCAGCTATGTCTATGACTGCAAGAGTTTTACTATTTTGTCTTACAGCAGGTTAAGTGTTTCTGTTTTAACATTTAGTTCTTCAATTCATTTTGATTTTAGTTTAGTACATGGTGAGAGATATGGGTCTAGATTCAATCTTCTGAATGTGGAAAGCCAGTTTTCCTAACACCATTTATTAAAGAGGCTATTTTTCCTCCATTGTATATTTTTGGCCCCATTGTCAAAGACCAAATAGTTCAATGTGTTTGGGTAGTTTATGAACCCTCTATTCTGTTCACTGACCCTCATGTCTCTTTCTGTACTGTGCTGTTTTTTATCACTGTAGCTTTGCAATATAACTTGAAGTCTGAGGTTGTGATGCCAACTGCTTTGTTCTTGTTACCTGGGATTGCTTTTGCTATTCTGGTTCCACGTGAATTTTAGAATTGTTTTCTCCATTTCTGTGAAGAATGCTGTTGTATTTTTATTGTGATTGTGTTAAATCTGAATATCAATTTTGGAGGTAAGGCCATTTTGACTATATTCTTTCTGCCTATCCAGGAACAAGGATATATTTCCATTTTCTGATGTCTTCTTTGATTTCCTTTTTCAACATAATATAATTTTCCTTGTAGAAGTCTTTCACTTCCTCAGTTAGGTTACTTCCTAAGTATTTAATTTTTATTGATGTTATTTTGAATTTTTTCTATTTTTTTCTCAGTGGATTCATTATTAGTGTACACAGACACTATTGATTTTTGTATGTTGACTTTATATCCTGTTACATTACTGATTTTGGTTATTAATTCTAAAAGTCTTTTGGTAGTTTTTTTCATCTTCTGTATAGAGGATCATGTCATCTGCAAATAGTGATAATTCATCTTCTTCCTTTCCTAAACATATCCCTTTTATTTGTTTTTCTTTCCCAGTTGATCTTACTACTATTTTGAGTACTATGTTGAACAGGAGTGGTGGTAGTGAACATCCTTGTCTTGTTCCTGATTTTAGATGGAAAACTTTAAGTTTTTCCCTATTTATTTATTTATATTTGGTTTTTTGAGAGTGTCTTGCTATGTAGTTCAGGCTAGTCCCGAACTCACTATGTAGCCTAGGCTGGCCTTGAACTTGCAGCAATCCTCTTGCCTCAGCCTCCTGAGTGCTGGGATTACATGCATGTGCCACCACACCAGGCCTTTCCCCATTTAATATGATGTTTGTAGTAAGTTGGTCATAAATGGCTTTTATTGGACTGAGGTAAGGTCCTCCTATACCTATTTTCTTTAGTGCTTTTATCATGAAAGGATATTGGGTCTCATTAAAGACTTTTTAAGCATCTGTTGGGATCATGTGGTTTTTGTCCTTCCTTTTGTTTATGTGATGTATTACAGTTATTGATTTGCATATGTTGTACCATCCCTGCATTCTTTGGATGAAGCCTAATTGGTCATGAAGTATGAATTTTTTAATGATTCATTGCATTCTCTTTGCCAGTATCTTGTTGAGGATTTTTGCATCTATATTCATTAAATAGACAGGTCTATAGCCTTGAGTTTTCCTTTTTTTTTTTTTGATTGGTCCTTTTCTGAGTTGAATCAGAGTAAAGCTAGCTTCCTGGAATTACTTTGCGAGTATTTCTTCCCTTTGAATTTCATTAGAGCTTGAGGAGTATTGGCGTTAGATCTTCCGAGATTTTGTAGAATTCAGCAGTGAACCCATTGGTCCCAGGATTCTCTTAGTTGGTCGTTTCTTTTTTTTCTACTGCTTCAATTTCATAAACTGCTATTGAATTATTCATTTTTTGAATTTTCTTGGTTTGGTTTTTGTAATTCATATATATCTATGAATCTATCAATTTCTTCAAATTCTCCCATTTACTGGTTTACAGATTTGCAATGTAGCTGTTAATAATCTTTTTTATTCCTACAGTGTCTGTTGTTATTTAACCTTTTTCATTTTTAATTGTATTGATTTAGGTTTTTCCTCTCCTTCATTAGTTAGATTGGCTAAGGGTATGTCTATTGTGTTTTTTTTTTGTGGGTACCGGGGGGTCGACCTCAGGACCTCACGCGCCAGCAGGCGCCCATGCTGCTGAGCGATATCACCACCCCCTTTTTCGTATGTGGGTTCCGGGAGTTGAACTCGGGCCCTCGCGCTTGCCGGGCAGGCACTTAAGCCGCTGAGCCATCTCACCGGCCCTGTCTATTGTGTTTATTGTTTTGAAGAACCAAATCTTCAATTTATTGCTTCTTAGTCTCAATTTCATTGATTTCTTCTCTGATCTTTATAATTTCCTTCCTTGTACTAGATTTGGGTTTGAATTCTTCCTGTTTTTCTAGGACCTTGAGGTGCATTGTTAGGTTATTTAGGCTCACTCTGTTTTTGTGATGCAGGCATTGACAGGTATAAACTTCCCTCTAAGCACTGCTTTCATTGTATTCCATAAATTCTGGTACATTTTATGGTATTATTTAGATCTAGAAATGGTCTTATTCCTTGATTTCTTCTGTAATACATTGCTATTTATGAGTGTATTGTTTAGTTTTTATGCACTTGCATAATTTCTGTGCTTTGTCATTGATTTCTAGTTTCTTTGTGCTATGATCTGATAATATACATGGTATTATTACAATTCTTTTACATTTACTTAAACTTGCTTCATTGGCTAGTATGTGGTTTATTTTGAAAAAAATTCCATGTGCTACTGAGAAGAATGTGTATTCTGCTGCTGGTGGAACACTCTGCAGATATCTATTAAGTCCATTTGTTTAAAGATTAACCTCTGATATTTCTTCATAGAGCTTTTTGTCTAGTTGATCTATTTGTAATAGTGAAATATTGATTTCTCACACTATAATTGTATTTATGATTTTCTGGTCTTTGATGTCTAGTAGTACTTGTTTTATGAAGTTAGGTGTGGCATGGCTGGGTGCATACACATTAATAACTTATCTCTTCCTGTTGGATTGTTCCCTTAACCAATATGTAGTGATCTTCTTTGCTAATCTGTGACTTTTGATTGGGGAATGGAGACAATTCACATTGAAAGTTACTACTGATCAGTATTGACTTATTCCTCTCATTGTCTTATTTTCCTATTTCTGATTCCCTACTTTTCCCTTATTCATAATTGCTCACCTTACCTCATGTATTCATTCTATTAAACCTTTTGTCATTGGTGGCTGATCATTTTTTTCATTTTTATTGTATGAAGAAATAAAACTTCATAACAAAATAGAGAATAACAATAGTTAATGCACTGTATCATTATCCTCAAAGTAGTTACTCAGAGTACAAGATATCAACAATAAATGTTCTCTTTTACAAAGAAGACACAGATAATAGCACAAAACTTTCTTTTCAATGAACTAAGAGTAACTAGTAATATAAATGAAACAAATTAGCATACATATTAAAATATTTCTGAAAAAACAGCCTAGGTAATTTGGGGAATCATTTGAACTTCTCCCTACTTCTTATTTATTTATCTCATGTTTTGTTCTTTATTTGTGTATAGTTTCTCATATTTAAAAAACATGTGATATTTAAGCTTGTATCTAACTTATTTCATTTATAAGTATGTTTTCAAATTGCATTTATTTACCTGTGAATGACTAAAGTTTATCTTTCCTTTATGGCAGACTAGTACTCCAATGTGTACTTTCTTATCCATTCATCTGTTGATGGACATATTCACTGTTTCCAAGATCTAGCTATTGTATATTGTGCTGCTATAAACATGGGTAGGCATGTATTCCATAATATGCTGATTTTAATACTTTTGGGAAGATATCTAGAAGGGGGTAGCTGGGTCAATTGGAATTTCTATTTTTACATTTTTGAGAACTCTCCACACTGATTTCCACAGTGGTTGTACTAGTTTATATTCCCCCCTAACAATAGAGAAGACTTCCATTTTCCCCACTTCCACTCCAACACTTGTTATTAAATTTTTTTTATGATAACCATTCTTTCTGGGGTAAGATAGTATCTCAAAATCATTTTACATTGCATTTCACTAATTGTGAGTGATGCTTAACATTTTTCATGTATTTATTGGCTGCTAGTACTTATTCTGAGAAGTATCTATTCATTTTGGTTGTCCATTTCTTTTTTTTTTGTGGGTACTGGGGGTTGATCTCAGGACCTCACGTGCCAGCAGGCGCCCATGCCACTGAGCAATATCACCGGCCCCTTTTTTCATATGTGGGTTCTGGGAGTCGAACTTGGGCCCTCACGCTTGCCAGGCAGGTGCTTACACCACTGAGCCATCTCACCGGCCCTGGTTGTCCATTTCTTGAATGGGTCTTTTACTTTAAGGAATCTAATTTTTTGAGTTCTATATATATTCTATATATTATGTGTCTGTCTGATGAATAGGTGGCAAAATTTTTTCCATTGTGTAGGTTGTTTCTTCAATCTGTTTGCTGTTTACTTTGTTGCCCATGAGCTTTTTAATTTGATATGATTCTACTTGTTGATTCTTGGTCTTATTTCTTGTGCCATTAGGGTTCTGTTAAAAAGTCTTCATTTATGTCTATGTCTTCAGAGCTGTACCTATTTTATTTTCCAGCAAATTAAATGGCTCTGTTTTAATATTTAGATTTTTGATCCATTTTGATTTTATTTTACTACATGGTGAGTAATAATGGTCTAGATTCAAACTTCTGCATATGGATATCCAATTTTCCAAGCATCGTTTATTAAAGAGACTATCTTTCCTCCACTGTGTGTGTTTTGGCCACTTTGTCAAGGGACAAATAGCTGTATATGCCTTGGTTGTGCCTGATTCTTCTATTCTGTTCCATTGATCCACATGTCTTTTATTTGTGATGGTAGCATGCTGTTTTAATCACCATAGCTTTATAGTGTAACTTCAAGTTTGTGATAGTGATGCTGTCTGCTTTGCTTTTGTTACCCAGGATTCCTTTTGTTATTCTAGGTCTCTTTTTGTTAAATATGAATTTCAGTATTGTTTTCTCTAGATCTGTAAGAAATGCTTTTGGTGTTTTGATTGGGGTTGCATTAAATCTGTATATCAGTTTTGGAAGTATAGCCACTTTGATCATATTGTCTCAAATTTGTCATTCTGTATAGCTGAATGGTATTCCATTATATATAGATATCATATTTTCTTTATCCAGTTGTCTATTGATGGGTATACGGGTTGCTTCCAGGATTTTTTTTTGTGTGGGTGTGGGTACCAGGAGTCGAACTCAGGACCTCATGCACTAGCAGGCACCCATGCCACTGAGCGATATCACTGGCCCTTTTTTCATATGTGGGTACTGGGAGTCGAACTCAGGACCTCGCGCTTGCTGGGCAGGCACTTATGCCGCTGAGCCATCTCACCAGCCCACTTCCAGGATTTAGCTATCATGAATTGTGCTGCTATAAACATTGGTATGCATGTATTACTGTAGCATGATGAATTGTGCTCCTTGGGGAAGATACATAGCAGGAGGATAGCTGGGTTATATGGAATTTCTAATTTCAGTTCTTTGAGATATCTCCATCCTGATTTCCACAGTGGTTGTACTAGTTTACATTCTCACCAACAATGAATGATGTATCTTTTTTCACAACAGCCACATGAGGATGTTATTGTTTGATTTCTTAATGATTGCCATTCTTTCCAGAGTAAGATAGAATCTAAACAATATTTTAATTTGTGTTTCTTTAATGGCCAGAGATGTTGAACATTTTTTCATATATTTATTGACCACTTTTATTTCTTCCTGTGTGAGGTGTCTGTTCATTTCTCTTACCCATTTCTTGACTGGGTCTTTAATTTTAGGTGGTTTAGTTTTTTTAATTCTTTATATATTCTAGATATTAGTCCTCTGAGGAGTTGCTGGAAAAATTTTTCCACTTTCTGTTGGTTGTCTCTTCGCTCTACTAATTGATTCTTTTGCTGTGAAAAAGCTTTTTAGTCTGCTTTAATGCCATTTATTGACTCTTACTATTATATCTTGTACAATTGATGTTCTGTTTGGACAATACTTTCCTACACATATGTCTTTAAGTGTTTTATGTATTTTATCTTCCAGTAGGTTCAATTTTCTGTTTTAATATTTAGATCTTTTATATATTTTTATTTTAATTTAGTATATGGTGAGAGGTAAGGGTCCAGTTTCAATCTTCTACAGATAACTAGTTTTCTCAGTACCACTTGTTCAATAGGATATATTTCCTCCAACATATGCCTTTGGCCCCTTTGTTGAAGATCAAATAGTTGAATGTATCTGGAAATATTTCTGTCTTCTATTCTATTGCATTGATCCATGTATCTGTTTTTGTTCTGGTTCCATGCTTTTTTATCACTATTGCTTGGTAGTATATCTTGAAGTCAGGTATCACAAGGCCTCATGCTTAGCTCTCATTGCCCAAAACTGCTCTTGCTGTTCTGGGTCTCTTCTGGTTCCATGTGAATTTTAGGATTGTTTTCTCTAGTTCTGTACAGTATGGTGTTGGTGTTTTTATTGGGGCTGCATTGAATCTGTATAACAGTTTTGGAAGTATGGCCATTTTGACAATATCAGTTTTGCCTATACAGAAGCAGGGGACATCTTTCTATTTTCTGATGTCTTCTTCAAACTCCTTTTTCAGAGTACTGTAGTTTTTTTGTAGAGTTCTTTCACTCCCTTGGTTAGGATAATTCCTAGGTATTTCATTTTTCTTTTTTTTTTATTTTAACGAGAAGAAAAAAACAAAACAAAACAAATCAAAAAAGAACACATTTTCAAAATAACATAATAGGAGGGTAACAATGGTTAATACATTATGTATTGTTATCTTTAAGTTAGTTATTCAGGGTAACAGATATTAGCATTCAATTGTCCAAACATTACTGGCACAAACCTTACTCTTCAATGAACTAAGTAAAATTAGTAGTGTATCTATCTTAACCATCTTATATATAAATACAATTTTTTTTCTTTTCCCTTCTTTCTTTTCCCTATTCCCCTATCCTAGTCTCTCTTTCCTTTTGACCAGTTTCTTTTTGATTCACCATGTCTATTGTGCATTTTGGATCTTATTTACTCTTTCAGTTTCTCATCCTAGAGAGACAATACGATGCTTACACATGTGCATCCGGTTTATTTCACTTATGAGTATTTGCTCGAGTTGCATCCATTTACCTATAAAAGTCTCCAGTTTATCCTTCTTTATGGCTGAATAGTACTCCATTGTATAAAAATACCATATCTTTCTTATCCATTCCTCAGTTGATGGGCATTTGGGTTGTTTCCAAGATCTGGCTATTACGAATTGTGCTGCTATAAACATGGGTGCACATATATCGCTGTGGTATGATGTTTTTAATTCTTCTGGGAAGATACCCAGAAGGGGAATAGCTGGGTCAAATGGGACCTCCAATTCTAGTTTATTGAGGAATCTCCACACTGATTTCCACAGTGGCTGTACCAGTTGACACTCCCACCAACAGTGAAGAAGGGTTCCTTTTTCCCCACAGCCCCTCCAGCATTTGTTATTGGTTGATTTCTTGATAATAGTCATTCTTTCTTGGGTGAGATGGAATCTCAGTGTTGTTTTAATTTGCATCTCTTGAATGACTAGTGATGTTGAACATTTTTTTTGTATATTTATTTGCCATTTGTATTTCTTTTTCTGAGAAATGTGTATTCATCTCAGATGCCCATTTTTGGAGTGGGTCTTTAAATTGGGTGGGGTCTGATTTTTTTGAGTTCTTTGTATGTTTTCGATAGTAATGCTTTGTCTGAGGAACAGCTGGCAAACCTTTTTTCCCACATTGTTGGTTGTCTCTTCACTCTGTTGGTGGTTTCTCTTGCTGTGCAAAAGCTTTTTAATAAGATGAGATCCCAGTTGTTGATTCTTTGTGATAGTTCTTGTGCGGTTGAGGTTTTAGTCATAAAGTCTTTTCCTACACCAATGTCTTCAAGGGTTTTACCTATCCTACCTTCCAGCAGATTTAATGTTTCTGTTTTAATATTTAGATCTCTGATCCATTTTGAATTTAGTTTAGTGCATGGTGAAAGATATGGATCTAGTTTTAATCTTCGGCATGTGTAGAGCCAGTTTTTCCAGCACCATTTATTAAAGAGGCTATCTTTCTTCTAGTGAATGTGTTTGGCACCTTTGTCAAAGATAAGGTGGCTTAGTATGTCTGGGGTTGTTTCTGCACCTTTGAATCTGTTCCATTGATCTTCAGGTCTGTTTTTTTGCCAGTATCACACTGTTTTTATCACAGTAGCTTTATAGTATAATTTCAAGTCGGGGATTGTGATGCCCCCTGCCTTGCCTTTGTTGCCCAGAATTGCCTTTGCTATTCTAGGTCTCTTCTGATTCCAAATGAATTTTAAGATTGTTTTCTCTAATTCTGTGAGATATGCTGTTGGAATTTTGATTGGAATTGCATTACTTCTGTATAACAATTTTGGAAGTATGGCCATTTTCACTATATTGGTTCTTCCTATCCAGGAGCAAGGGATATCTTTCCATTTTCTGATATCCTCTTCAATCTCCTTTTTCAGAGTACTGTAGTTTTCAATGTAGAGGTGTTTTACATCCTTTGTGAGGTTCATTTTTCTTGAAGCTACTGTGAATTGTATTGCTTTAATAATTTCCTTCTCATGGTTTTCATTATAGGTATATGCAAATGCTAATGGCCAGGCACGGTGGTGCACACCTGTATTCCCAGCCCTTGGGAGGCTGAGGCAGGAGGATTGCTGCAAGTTTGAGGCCAACCTGGGCTACATAGTGAGTTGAAGACCAGCCTGAACTACACAGTGATACTCTCTCTCTCACATACACACACACAAAACCAACAACAAATGTTAATGACTTTTTGTGTTGATCTTGCATCCTAGTATGCTGTGGAAGTTGATTATTCTAAGATTTTTTGGGGTGGTGTTCTTTGAGTCTCCTATGTAGAGTGTCATGTCACCTGCAAATAATGATAATTTGAGTTTTCCTTTCCTATATGTATACTTTTTTATTTTTTTCTCTTGTTTAATTGTTTGGGCTAATGTTTCAAGTACTATGTTAAATAGAAGAGGTTATAGTGGACATCCTTGTCTTGTTCCTGATTTTAGGGGGAATGTTTTTAGTTTTTCCCCATTTAGCATGATGCTTGCTATTAGTTTGTCATAAATAGCCTTTATCATATTGAGGTATCGTCCTTTTATACCTGCTTTCTTGGTTTTTATTTTTAAACAAAAAGGGCTGTTGGATTTTGTAGAAAGCCTTTTCTGCATCTATTGATGTGATCATATAGTTTTTGATCTCACTTCTGTTTATGTGATGTATTACATTTATTGACTTATGTATGTTGAACCATTCTTACATGTCTGGGATGGAACCTACTTGCTCATGATGTATGATCTTTTTTGATGACGTGCTGCATTCTATTTGCTAATATCTTGTTAAGGATTTTTGCATCTATGTTCATTGTGGAGATTGGCCTATAGCTTCCTTTTTCAGTTGGGTCTTTATCCACTTTTGGGGGTCACGCCATTCCTTTCAATTTCTTTGAAGAGCTTCAGGAATATTGGTGATATAACATAATTAAAGCTTTTGTAGAATTGAGCAATGAATCCATTAGGTCCTGGGCTTTTCTTAGTTGGTAGTTGGTCAATTTCAGTGCTTGTTATTGTGTTGTTAAATATATTTATGTCTTCTTGGGTTGGTTTTGTTAATTTTTTCTTAATTTCATTGATTTGCACTCTCATTTTTATAATTTCCTTCCTTAATTTCTGTTTGGGGTTGGTTTGTTTTTTTTTCTCAAGTATCCTTTTTTTTTTTTCCTGAGACAGGGTCTTGATATATAGTTCAGGCTGCCTTTGGATACACTATGTAGCCCAAGTTGGCCTTGAACTCACTGTGATCCTCCTGCCTCAGCCTCCCAAGTGCTGGGATTACTGGCATGTGCTACGAAACCCAGCCAAGTATCTTCAGATTTCTTGTAAGATTGTCTGTTTCAGCCTGCTATTTTCCTAATGTGAGCATTGATTTCAGTGAGTTTTCCTCTTAGACTTGCTTTCATAGTGTCCCAGAGGTTTCCATGAGTTGTGCCATCATTGCCATTAACTTCTGGAAATTATTAAATATCTTGTTTGATTTCTTCTGATACCTATTTGTTAGGAGTATGTTGTTAATTTTCCAGGAGTTTTTGCTTTTTCTGAAATTTCTTCTGTCATTGATTTCTATTTTCATTGTACAGTGGTCTGATACTATGCATGAGGTAATTTCTATTACTTTATATTTACTTAAGCAGGCTTGGTGGTGTAGTATGTGATCTATTTTGGAAATAGTACCATATGATGCTGAAAAGAATGCATACTCTGTTATAGAGAGGTTGAATACTCTGTAAATATCTATTGAGTACAGATGTTCAAGGGTGTGGTTCAGCTCTGATATTTCTTCACTTTTTGTTTACTTGACCTATATTCTTACAAATGTGAGATGTTAAAATCTCCATCATTGTGTTAGTGTTTATTTGGTCTTTTAAGTTCAGCAGCTTCTTTTTTTTTGTGGGTACAGGGAGTCAAACTCAGGACCTCGCGCTTGCCAGGCAGGCACTTATGCCACTGAGCTATCTCAACAGCCCAGCTTTTGTTTTTTGAAGATAGATATTCCAGCTTTTGGTGCATATATGCTTATTAATGTTATCTGTTCTTGTTGGATTGTTCCCTTAACTAGTATGTAGTGACCTTCTTTGTCTCTTCTAATCAGGTTTAGTTTGAAGTTTACTATGTCTGATAGAATTGGTACCCCTGCTTGTTTTAGTGGTTCTGGTGCATGAAGTGTTGCTTTCCATCCTTTAATTTTTAGTCTATGAATGTCTTTTTTGTATAGGTGAGTTTCTTGAATGAAACAGATTGTTGGATTGTGTATTTTGATCCAGTCTGGCAATTATGTTTTAATTGGAGAGTTGAGGCCCTTAAAGTTGAGAGATATTACTGAGATATGTTATTTATTATCATTGCTTTCCTATCTATGGGTGAGTCCTTTGTTTTTCTTTTCCTGATACTTTTTGTTGCTGTTTATCCATTCACCTTTCTTGGAGTTTTCATTTCCTCTGTGTTTTTAGCTGTGTCAGTTTTGTTATTTCTGTCAAGAATACTAAATATTTTTTTTGAGTGGTTTACCACTCATAAATATTTTGATCTGGTGTTTTTCATGAAAAGACCTTATTTTTCCATCTATTTTTAAAGAAAGCTTTGCTGAATAAGTTAATCTAGTTTAGAAATTACTTGCTCTTAGGGTTTGAAATACTTCACTAAGCTTTTTGACCCTTAGGGTTTGTATTGAGAAGTCTCTTGTGATTCTGAATGGTTTATCTTAATATGTGATTTTTTTGTTTTTCTCTGACTGCTTTTAAAATTGAGTGTATTTTTGCTGATATCTGGTAATTTAATATTAATAATTTAATAATAATGGTGAGTTTCTTTTTTCCATAATATTTGTTTGGTTTTCTAAAGTGCTGTGTACTTGTAGTTTAAACTCTTTTCTTATATTTGGGAAATTTTCTTCTATGATGTCTGTAAACATGTTAGGAAATTCATTCTGTGTTATCTTCTAGTTTTTCTTTAACTTAAATTAGCCGTAGATTAGTCTTCTTATTGTCATCTAGGAGCTGCTGGATAATCCTCTCTTGTTCTCTTATTTTCTTTGAGGCTTCTTTGAGTACTTCATTTTAATTCACTACAGTATTTTGTTTTCAATTTTGGACACTCTATCTTCACATTGGTCATTTCTGCAATCTGTGAGAGCTATACAATTTTTTATTTTAGGTATTTCTGTCTGACATCTTTTCCAGGATTCTATATCCTTGTTGAATTTGTCATTCAAGTTTTGAAGTATTTTGGTTAGCTTGTTTTGTTTTTACTTATTTCTCCAAAATTCAACATTGGCACATCGAGTGAAATTGCTGTGGACTTTTGATTCATTTTTTCTTCAGACTCATCTAGATTCTTCATCTTTTCTATAAACTTTTTATAGAGTTCCACTACCTGGTATTTGCTTTCCTGTCCTTCTGTGATCACTTGTTCTGCCTTGGGAAAGTTGGGAGACCTCAGGGTTCTTTTGTTCCCTTGCTTCTTTATCCTTCCATGTGTATCTCTTTTTTCCCTTTCTTTTTATCTCAGGTTTAGGACCAGAAGAGTGAGTAGGGCTCATGGCTTCTATGGAGATTTTTAGTAGGATGTTGCCTCCTTGTGAATAATTTTCAGCTTTTTATGTCCAGGGCTAGTATTTACTCCTTCTATTATTTAAGTTATTTCATCCCCATCCTTATGTTTTGCTGAAAGGATTGCTTGTGGTTATAACAGCATCAACAGATTCAATCATACAATATTTCTATATGATAGTCTTTGCAGGTACACTTCCCTTCTTTGTCTATCCTCTATGCACACTATGACAGTTTATTATTTGTAGTTGTTCTGCAATGAGGTATGTGAAGTGGGTGAAGGAGCATAAAGGGTGGTTGGATGAGGAGTGAAAGACCCTAAGGGGGAGGTGTGAAGGTGGGGATAGTGATAGATGAGTAGAAAGTTTGATGTGGTGTCTGATTCTATTGGAATACTTTGAGTTGAGTTGAAGAGTTTGGACTGAGAATTTTCAGAATATTTGTGGGAGCAAAGGCACCTTACAGCTTGGATAAGATATAAGGGATAGAAAGAGCTGTGGTCATCCCTTTTTGCTTTGCTACCTTCTGCCCATCATGAACCATTTCTCTTCTCTGTGGTGCCACACTGCCTTGGAGCCAGCCATTTATGAACTGAAACCACTACAAACTGTGAGCTAAATAAACTCAGCAAGAGAAAAGTAACTAAGACACACCACAATAATTTCTCTGATCCTTCCACTGCAATACTGAAGCTAAGATGCAGGACTTCTTTTAACCAGATTCCAGGCATTCTTTTAATCTGGCCTAGTCCAAGTTCTTGGGTTAAGAACTCTTGCTGTCCCTCTCCCTGGGTGTGATCATGGAATCAACAGACAGATTTACTGGCATGAAATTGTCCAATAAGTCAGGACTATTCCTATGCAATCAAGGCAGCTACAGTAGTAACAAGCTAATCATTTACAGTGGTATCTATCTGGGCAAGTTGAGAAATAACAAACCGTGTGACCCAATTTTGGATCTCCCTATTGCCCAGAGAAGAAATCCATGGTTATAGTGTAAGCATCATAACAGCCCAAGTATTGACCCACAGCTATAATGCACTAAATATGATGGCTATGTCTCCTCTAATGGCAAAAAAAAGCCACCAGAGGAATAATTTTATAGAATAAATTATCTATTGCTTAGGGGGTTGGAGAAGATAATGGTAATGCCAGGGGTGTGGGAAGAAAAGGAAAAAAGGTTTTTTTAAAGTCTTCTGCTATACAGTACAGGAAGGAGTAAATAGGAGGGAGGCAATGATCCTAATGTTGGTAGAGGTATGTTATATATTTAGATAGGGATAACAGGGAAACCTGGCTACAAAATCAATAGTGAGAAATAAGGATGAGAAAAGATTCTATGACTAGTACAAATATTACAGAAAAAGTTAAAGGGAAACAAACAAAAAGAGAGGAGGAGAAAGAAAAGAAAATTGAAAAGGAAAGGTTTATTTGGCTCACAGTTTTGTGGAGGTTTCAGTCCATAATCAGCTGGCTCCAAGGCAGGGTGGCATGGCAGAGGGGCAACAGTTCATGGTGGTGGAAAACAGCAAAAACAACAAAAGCAAAAGAGAGAAAGCAAGCCTCTTTTCTTCCCTTATATTGTATGCAGGCTACTCACCTAGTGTGGGTGTAGCATTCATACCCCCAATCCCATCATTAGACAATGAACCAATCACAAACTCTAGATTCAGCTGCCTTGGAAAAGCCCAACCCCCCAGGACCACACAAGGCTTTGGAGTACATCCAGACATAAACCATAATGTTCTGCCCGTGGCCCCCCAAAGATTCACCCACATCCCTTTATGCAAAAGGTATATAGTCCATCTCTAAGAGTTGCCAAAATTTTGACACTTTCAGCATTGCTGAAAAGTCCAAGTCCCAAGTCTCCTCTGGGATGTAAGGGAAACTCTTAGCTGTGAGTCCCTGTACAAATGAAAAGAAAAACAATTCCAACATTCAATAGCATAAGATAAACATTTCCACTCCAAAAGTTACAAACGGGGGGATACAAAGGAATGGGACCAAAGCAAGTCCAAAATCCAGCAAGGCAAACATTAAGTCCTGTAGTTGCAGGTGCAGCATCCAAGGCAATCTGTGACAAGTTGCGAGCTCCAAATGGCTTGGGTGACTGCCCCTATGGCACTTCTGGTGGTTATAGCTCCCATGGCTTCTCTCTTGGGCCTGCTGTGCTCCCTCCTTGCAGTTTTCCTCAGATGATTCATGTTCCTGGTTTCTCTAAACTTCTGGGGTCTCCACTGCACCTTTGGCTTCACACTCACAGCTTCACACACTGCCCTCTCAGGGGCACACTGCCTGGCCTCCCAGGCCTTCTGAAATCTGGGTGGAAGCCTTTTTAACCTCAGAACTCTTGCATTCTGTGTGCACCTAAAACCAGAGCCACGTGGATGATGCCAAGGTCTGCTGTCAGCAGGAGTAGTAGCCAGGCTTCCCTTTCTTGGCTGTAAGGGTTGAGTGCCTAGATTGCTGAGAACTCTGAATCCAATTCCAAGGAACAAATTCTCTATGCTGCCTCCATCCTGGAACCTAGTGTGGCTGCCATCATTCTGGAATGTGGTATGGCCACTGCCATTCTGGAACCTGGTGACCTGTGGCTTTCTTCTCAGAGCAAAGTCTTTCACTTTTTCAATTTGGAAGCTGCAAAGGGTGGAGTTCTGTTGCTTTCTATGATGCCTGCAGGCCATCTTTTCTATTGTCCTGTTCCTTCTCAGCAATCAAGATCCCTGCTCTATCTTTTCAGACCACAGCTTTACTGGAGCTTCCTTTTTGGCCAAACTCACAATGTTTTAAATCATTCTGCCGGCCTCCTTGGTCTTGATTCTCAACATAAATCTGGCTAAAAGCCCCCAACAATAGCCATGCCACCACCTCAACATTAGACTGCCTTGAAATTGCTTCTGCTGTATTAATTAGTTCACTGACTTAATCTCAGTCTCAGGCAAAGCCTCTGGACATGAGAAAAATGCAGATTAACTTTTTGCCAGCCATAACACACATCATCTGGAGTTCAGCAGCAAATGCAGTCCTTCTTCCCAGCAGAAACCGCCCAAGCCCAGTCTTTACTGGCAGGATTTCTATCAGCCTTTTGGTCTTCTGAGCTCTGACATGAATCTTCCATACAGAACAGCCTAAGGTGTTCCAGCTGTACTCTTTCAGGCAACATCTCAGAACCTTTCCAAACTCTTCCCACAAGCCATTCCCAAAGGCTCTTGAACCACATGGTCAGGTAGTAACAGCAATGACCCCACTTCTCTGGTACCAAATTCTGTCTTGGTTACTTTTCTCTTGTTGCTGAGATAAAATACCTGATGCCTAAAGTTAAGGAAGGAAAGGTTTATTTAGCTCACAGTTTGTGGAAGTTTCAATCCATAATCATCTGGCTCCAAGGCAGGGTGGTGTGGCAGAGGGGCGACAGTTCATGGCAGTGGAAGACAGCAAAAGCAACAAAAGCAAAAGAGAGAAAGCAAGCCTCTTTTCCTCCCTTATACTGTATGCAGACTACCTGCCCTAGGGCAGGTGTATCACTCATACCCCCAATCCTAGCACTAGACAATGAACCAATCACAAACTCTAGATTCAGCCACCTTGGAAAAGCCTGCCTGCATTACCATATGAGGCTTTGGAGGGACATCCAGACACAAACCATAACACACCCCCTCTGTAGATTACAACCACCAAACTTGACCTTCCACCATAGAATAGAGACCAAATGATCCTCCTAGAAAAAGCCTGAGGCTCCCAGAAGATGCTGCAAGATCCCTGTTTAGCTCTCCCCCTCTCCAAGTCCGTCTCCCATGGTTGTCTCTCACCCAGTCTCTGTGGTAGCGTAACACTTCAGTCCTGAAGTGAAACTCTCCTTCTTGGTGTTGGTCTCATCTTCAATCAGTCATGCTTAGTTGTCATTTTTTGCCACTCTGTGCTGTGGAGTACCCAGGAGCAGAGCTGGCTAGGATTTGCTAATTTGGCTGCTGTCCTCTTGCCTCTCATGTGGGTCATAAGAGGACTGGGCTGGCAGTGGCATCAGCAGGGGCTGGGCACATGGGTCCTCCATCCTCCTGCCTACCATGCTAGTTGCATGAGGCCTGGTGCTTGTGGCAGCATCAGCAGTGTTGAAACATGCAGGTTCTTTCTGCTCCTGCCTCCCATGCGCCCTGTGTTAGGCCAGGGGCAGAGCATGTGGGTCCAGCTTCTTTGTTTCCTTCCAGGTTGTCCTCCAGGACTTTTTGTAGTGCTGGTTTGGTGGTTATGAATTTCTTTAGGTGCACTTTATCATGAAACTATCTGCTTTGTTTACCAATTTTGAAAGTTAGTTTTGCAGGATATATCAGCCTGGGTTGGAAATAGTTTTCTTTTGGGGCCGCAACACTTCACTCTTTTGGCCTTTAAGGTTTGTTTTGAGAAATATCCTATAATTCTGATGGGTTTACCTTTGTAAGTGATTCATTGCTTTTCTCTAACTGCTTTTAAAATTCTGTTCTAGTGTTGAATTTATGGGATTTTGACTATGATGTGTTGTGGAGCATTTCTTTTCTGATTGTGGCTATTTGGGATTCTATACACCTCAATTATCTGTATGTTAAACTCATTTCCCTTATTTGGAATGTTTTCTGCTATTTCAGTAAATAGGTTTTTAAATGCAATTTGTGTTCTCTAATTTTTTGCTAATTCCAATTAATCTTAGATTAGTGTTCTTTGATTCATCTAGGAGCTGATGGATCCATTTTCATGTTCTGTTGTTGTTTTAAAGTTTTCTCTCATTAACTGGTCACCAACAACAGCCCTGACTTCTAGTTCTGACACTCTGTGCTCACACTGGTCAGTTTTGTTTTGTTTTGAGACAGAATCTTGCTATATATTTCAGGCTGGCCTTGAACTCACCACTGTGTAGCCCAGGCTGGCCTCAAACTCACAGTGATCCTCCAGCCTCAGCCTCCCAAGTGCTGGGATTACAGGTGTGCACCACCATGCCTGGCTTGCATTGGTCATTTTTGCTGCCCATACTTTCAGTAGAATTTTTAATTGCCTATATTTCTATTTGGAGCCTTTTATGGACTCTAATTCTCTTCTATGCTAGTCACTCATGTTTTGCATTGTTTTGTTTAGCTCTGCTATCTCTTTATTAGTGTCTTCTTTTGACTCTTTTATTGTTTTGCTTATTTGGCTCAATATGTATTTACTTATATCTTTTGTGAGCATGCCAAATGCCTTATTAATCTGTTTTGTTTTCTCCTTAATATCATTTCAAATAATTCAGGGGTGTGGTTTTTGGTTTTGTCCCTTTTGATGCCCCATGGATCAGTCTTAGAGGACTTGGGAGTTTTGGGTGGCATTTTATTGGCTTGTCTTCTCATGTTTCTATTTTTTTTGCTGTTGTTTGTCTTTGTGTTGAGGCTTCCCTGTTGATTGTAGTGGAAAGCTTTGTTTCTAGGATGGGGACCTCTTTAGTTAATGTCTATTATTCAGTGTTGTCTACTATTAGATAAAGGTCTAAATATTGGCCGTTATCTCTGTCCCACCATTCAACCACCTCTCTTTCCTAGGGATGGATGATTGTAGTGTATTTCATCCAGTAGCCTGTTCTCCAGGAATTAGCCACAATATTAATGATCCCAAGGCAATTCAGATATCGGCATTACATGAAAACTAATTAATAGAAGGAACTATGTCACCTTGGCTATAGTAATGTGAGCATCAATTATAGTATCAAATACAAATGGAGTATAGGGATCAATAATGTACCAACCTCAACTATAGAAAAGATATCTACAATTATAGTATGAAAGGTAGGATGAACCAAATATTGACCTATAGTAAATATTTACTAAAAGGAACAACTTTATCATTATTAACAATAGAAAAGTATTCCACAGCAATAGTACAAATTTAACTAGCTAACTAGAAATTCCTAAAGTTTAGTAGTTACACTAGCAAAGGCAAAGGAGAGGTGGGGAACCAGAGTGGTGGGGTGAATGAATGAGGGGCCTCTGGTTCAGGGAAGGTACCTGAAAACACATCGGCCTTAAAGCTTGGAAGAAAAAAGCACAATTTGAGGAATTAATCAATGTGATATGAGAAGGAAGAGAGAAAAGTGAGAAGGGGGTCCTACTGAGGAGTAAAAGGAAATTAATAATGTTAGAGAACATTTGCAGGAAAGAACTAACAAGAAAAAGAAGAAAAAAGATATAGAGAGCAATATACACAAAATAAAAAAGGAAAAGAAAAAAGTTGCAAGAGAGTAAAGGAAAGGAAAAAAAAGCTAAAAGAGAAAAAATTCCCAATCCTCCAAAAAACCTGATGAAGGAAAAACAATAATTAAAAAGAGTAAAAGAAAAAAATTGAGTCAATGAAAACATTCCTGTTTTTTGTTTGTTTGTTTGTTTTGAGACAGAGTGCCACTATGTAGTTCAGGCTGGCCTTGAACTTGCAGCAATTCTCCTGCCTCAGCCTCCTAACTGCTGGGATTACAGGTATGTGCCACCACACCTGGCAATTCCTGTGTTTTTGATTAAGTGGTTTCTTTCCAAGATCTATATTCTTGGCATCCAGTCACTTACAATTTTCTTTTCCAAGCTTTAGGGGCTATGGGTTTTCAGGTACCCTCCCTGCACCAGAAGCTCCTCATTCACTCACCCCAGACTGTGGTTACAGTCAAAGCCAAGGTGTATCCTTGCTCTCATTTGTAGACAGGAAACACAATGTCTGGTCTCTGATGGATGTAGGTAATGGGCCTGGGTTCAGGTGGACTGTTGCACTTAATGTGGATAGTCACAGGGCCTAGTTTCACCCTTCTCTCTCTGGTTGTTGTCCCTGTCCAGGATCAGATTTGTTGATTAGTCCTCACCTCTGCTGCCCCATGCCAAGGGAAAGCAAAATGTAGAGCCATCTTGGAGTTAATGAATGGTCTCACCCTTGAGTGCAGCAGGGGGTGTCCTACAAGGGTCTACTTGCACATATGGTGGAGGAGGTGCTGTATGACGCAGGCCTGCTTCCTCACACTGGGGGAGGGTTGCCTCTGTCCAGAGAGGACCTTCTTCCTCATGTCAGGTGAGGGATACTGCTTGTTTGAAGAGGCCTCCTGGTTCAAATCCTGTCATGGAGATTACACTGAATCTCTAAATCACTTTGGGTAATATGGCCCTATTAACAATGTTAATTCTGCCAATCCATGGTCATGGGAGGTCTTTCAACACCTAATGTCTTTGATTTTTTTCTTCAATGTTCTGTAATCATCATTGTAGAGCTCCTTTACCTCCTTTGTTAGTTTTTTTCTATCTATTTTTTTAAGCTACTTGAATGGAATTGCTTTCCTGATTTCTTTCTCAGCTACTTCATTATTGGCATACAGAAAAGTCATTTCTTTCTTAATGTTGATTTTGTATCTGTTACTTTGCTGGATTTGTTTATCAAATCTGAAAGTCTTTTGGTGGAGTCTTTAGGGTTTTCTATGTATAGGATTATATAATCTGGAAATAAGGATAATTTGACTTCTTCCTTTCCTATTTGCATTCCTTTTATTTCTTTCTCTTGCCTAACTGCTCTGGCTAAAGTTTTAAGGACACTACTGGATAAGAATGCTGAAAGTGCTCATCCTTGTCATGTTCCACTATTCTCTTGCTTGATGGTTACTCTGTAGGGCAGGTAAAGCAAGGATAGGCTGTTCGGGGATGGCATTTTAGTCTTCAAGGCTGATTATTTACTGGTAGGACTTATTTTGGGGGAAAGAGGGTAGCTCAGGCTGGCCAAGAACTCACAATGATCCTCCTGCCTCAGCCTCCTGAGTGTGGGGATTAAGGGTGTGTGCCACCACACCTGGCTCTAAAAGAAAACTTATTGTAATTAAAATTTGTATTTAAAATATCTAGTACAGCATATATACAAATATACTATACAAAAACAAGATGAGAGAAGTAGGGAAAAAATGGCAGCCAGAAAATTCTTACCAGAGAAATACTGTCCTAAAGCAAATGAAAAATTAAAATTTTTTTTTGTTTTTATTAGTACATATTCATAGTACATAATGATTACATTCATTGTGTGGAATTGGTACATATACATAACACATTTCAGTTATTTTTTTCCTCTTCCCCTTCATCCCCAGCATCAGATTTATTTATTTATCTAATAAGTCCTTATAATTTTAATTATCAGATATACAGATTAACAGCCAGACTAACAGGCCAAAAACATATAAGACACATAAGACAATTATACTACGTCAAGGTACACTTTTAGATACATTGTCCTTGCAGGGTAACAATAACTTTTTTTCTCTCTCATTTTTCCTATTATTCCTCATTTTTCCTGTCTTTTATTTTGTATTTTATTTATATATCGAGTTTCTCATATAAGAGAAACCATGCAATATTTAAGCTTTGTGTCTGATTTACTTCACTTAAAATTATGGTCTCAAAATGCATCCATTTCCCTACAAATGACTCAAGTTTATCCTTCTTTATGGCAGAGAAGTACTCCATTATGTATAAGCACCACATTTTCTTTATCCATTCATCTGTTCATGCACATATATGCTGTTTCCAAGATTTAGCTATTATGAACTGAGCTGTTATAAACATGGATATGCATATATCACTATAACACTATGTCTTTAAATCTTTTGGGAAGATACCTAGAAGGGGAATGGCTGAGTGAAATGGAATTTCTGTTTTAAATTTTTTGAGGAATCCCCTTACCAATTTCCATAATGGTTGTACCAGTTTATACTCCACCAACAATGAAAAGGTTCCTTTTTCCCCACAGCTTCTTCAGCATCTGTTATTAGCTGATTTCTTAAAGATACCCATTCTTTCTGGAGAGAGATGGACTCTCAGTGTTGTTTTAATTTGCATTTCTTCAATGGTCAGTGATATTGAACATTTTTTCATGTTTTTATTGGCCACTTGTACCTCTTTATCAGAGAAGAGTCTATTCATTTCAGATGCCCATTTTTTATTGGGTCTTTAATTTCGGGGATCTGTTTTTTTGGAATTCTTTATATATTCTAAAACATATGAAAATTTTGACCAAATATGTCAGCATGAACTCTATAATATTAATTAAGTAATCATCTAGGTAAAATAAGAATACAAAGCAGGGATTAAGAACTCAGGGAAAATGTGGTAGATGATAAAAGAAAATAAAATATATGCTATTTCAGAGCTAAAGACTGAAATGAAAAGAAAGAAATAAAACTATGCCCAAAACAAGGTAAATTTAGAAGTACCAAAAGGGAGAAAAGACACCACTGAATAAACAGGAAGAGATATAGAAATCAAGAAGAAATAAAATTGAAATTAAAATTGGTTGTAACATCTCCCTGATTGCCTCATTAATTAATGAGTTAAGTAAAATCTTTGATACATGTTCATTTTGCATTCATGAGAGAGTCACTGTTATATGTTACAATTATTGACTGAGATGCCCAATGTATACACTTAACAGATCTGGGTAAGTTGTGTTCCTACAGAAATGCAATTCATATACTGCTTAAACCCATCATTTATTGGCTTCCAGATTGAATCCCAAGTTGTAGTATAACTTTGTAGAATCCTTATTTTCTTTTATTCTTCTTTCCTTCCTTTCTTCTTTCTTTTTTTGAGACAGGTCTCACTATATTGCCCAGGCTGGTCTCAAACTCTGGTCTCAAGTGATCCTCCTGCCTCAGCCTCCCTAGCGTGGGGATTATAAACATTGACCACACAGTTCTTGGGTTTTCTCTTTCTTTACTATGGAATTTATGTTTTGTATTAAGTTCTTTGTGTAGACCAGTCATATCTAAAATACAGCCACATTCCACCCTGAACAATTAGTAATGTTGTCCCACAAAATCATAAAATTTTTTTTGTGTGTGTGGATACCGGGGGTCGACCTCAGGACCTCGTGCACCAGCAGGCGCCCATGCTGCTGAGCGATATCACCAGCCCTTTTTTCGTGTGTGGGTTCCAGGAGCTGAACTCGGGCCCTTGCGCTTGCCAGGCAGGCGCGTACGCCACTGAGCCATCTCACTGGCCCCAAAATCATAAACTTTTAACATTATTATATAATTTTAGTGATTTTTTTTCATGATTTGATTGCATGGTGCAGACTGCGTAGATAACAACAGAATGCTGTGTAGGGAAAGATGCAGGGTGGTACTAATACCACATTTCACACCTGCCATACACAAGCAATTGAATGGAAGCCCTATGCAGCAGATGCTGCATGCACATGTGCAACTTGGTAAATAAAACGCAGTGATTACTGATAATAGTATCTCAACTTACACATATGTGTGCCTGTGAAGATGGGCACTTACTATTAATAAATGGATGTTTTATTTAATTATTAAACTTGGGGTTTTTGGTTATTTCATAGAATGATGTTAAAATAAAAAAGGAAGTTTTGTTACTTACATACATTAAATACATCACATATTTTACATGTGGCCTAAGACAATTCCTCTTCAGTCCATGTGGTCCAGGAAAGCCAAAGGGTTAGATACATGCTGTGTAGACAATAAATTAGTCCCCCTCGGTAGCAGTAAGACTGGGAATGTGGTTTTTATGATCTGACCATTTGGTGATCTCAGTAAATGGATTAATGGAGTCTCTACTCTCTGATGGGTAAGAAACTACAGAAAATTTAGTCTTTTTGTTGTTCTATTTGTCCTTCTTGAGCTCAATTTAATAATTTCATGCCCCCAGGAAGGATAACAACACTTTGATATATGCCTGGTGAGTTTCTGTGTTTACTCTTGACCTGTAGCTGAAATTATAGACCTGAATTCATAAGATCTCTATAAGTTTGTGTTTGTGCATCTATAATTAAGAAATCCCATGGTGTTGCATTGTCTGAGTGTGAAATGTTTTCCTTTCTCTGGAGGGTATTAGTAAATTAGATTACAAATTCATCTAAATTAAAAGGTCCCTGTTCTAATTGGTTTATAAACATAAAGAAGGACTTATATACATATAATTCTAAAATTCCAAGAAAAGATAAGTTGAACTTCTAATACTAAAGTGCACTAAACTAAAAATATTCTTACAAAAGATTCTGATCACTGAGAAACATTTTAAGAATTCAAAATTAGGGTAAATCTTTGGCAAATGAGATCAGTTTAATCATGAACTGTTTGGTGAATTACTTGTGCAAAATATAAAATAGGTACAAATTTTATTTTACTAAGGTCAGTTTTACTTAAATGTAAGCAGGTTTACTGATTAAGTAATATTACTCATATAACATTGAAGATTACAAAAAATGTAAGTAAAATAGAATCATGATACTGAAAAAAATTTTGTTTCAGCAGTATCTACATTTTGCAAAATGTTAGATTTAAGATAATTTCCACATTTTGTTTACTTAAAAATATTAGACTGATATTTTTGAGTTAATAAATGGAAACTCATTGGATATCTACTTAATTTTAAGTAAAATATAATACCTAAACATTGATTACTAATCATAGTTTTATGTTTATATACCGTTGCTTCTTATTTTTTATATGCTATGGAGAGGTAATATCTGTGAGTCATGTTAGTGAGTGTATTCATTATTCTCTTTAAAAAGAATGGTAGCTGGGTGTGACAGAAAGAGAATCACAAGTTAGAGCTCAGCTTGGGCAATTTAACAAGACCCTGTCTGAAAAGAAAAAGAAAATAAAAAGGGGCTGGGAATGTAGCTCAGTTTGATGTTCTAGGTTCAATACCCAGTACCGCAAAAAAGGGGGCATGGGAATGCTTGTGGACATAGAAAGTCATGTAACTGTGTGTACATGTGTTCATGAGCTCTGCTATTAGGCATGTTGGTGACTGATGGTTCTCAATTACATCCCTCAGACTTTCTCTTTGAAATAGAAATTATTTTGGTTAAAAGTTATAATTAAAACAAGGAATTGAAATTATATTATGAGCAATAGTGACAAATGGATATGTGCTCCTATTTTTAAATTTCATTCTCAAACTTTCTGTTCTCAGGACCTCTTTGCACTCTGAAAACATTATTGAGGTTTTCAAAAGTATGCTATCAGTCTTTGACACATTAGAAACTGAAACAGAAAATTTCAATGTATTTACTGACTGAACTGATTTCAGATGAATTTATTGCACATTGTGTCAATTTTAAGAAAATAATTGCATGACTAGGATGTAGCTCAGTGGTAGTGCATCTGCTTAGCATATGTGAAGACATGGGTTCAATAAAAATTATATTTTAAAAATTAATGAGAAGATGTTTTCACATTTTTGCAAAGCTCCTTAATGCCTGACTTTGTAGGAATAGCTAGATTCTCCTATCTGCTTCTACAGTCATTCTATTATAATATCACACATAATGTAACCTTTGGAAAACTCCACGTTTAGTATTATGATGAAGATAGTTTCCACCTGGCAGACCCAATGAATATAAAAGGGCAAAATAAAGGACAAATTTGAAGAGTGAATTTCACCTTACCTTAAGCCTTGAGTCTGAAATAAACATAATGTGTTAAAATTATAGCAATTTTTTCCTCAATTTTGATGGGCTTGCTTCCTTAATTTATGGATTAATGCCTTCACCATAATACAAAATGTATTATTTTACCTTCTATGTATTCTGCCTAGATTTAAAAATTCTGTGTTTTTGCAGAATAACTTTCTGAGCTTTAGGTTGTCCTTTTATTTCTTTATTCTTGATTGTTTAATGGCAAAGAAACAAAGAATGAAAGTTCCTCACTTATCAAAAAGCCAAGAGTTCTTTAGAACAGCTTTAGCAAATGTTTATTTGTAAATTTTGATCATAGATTTGTTTAGATAGGTAACCAGGTATCATTTCTCAGGCATCTGTGTTCCTATCTTACTCAAGAAGCCAATTTGCCTCTAAAAGGTTTCTTGATTTTGCCATCCAAAAAACCACACTCCAAATATAGAACAGATAAAAATAAAACTTTCAGAGTATTTTTTAAGCCCAAAACTATCTTTGAGATTTCTAAAAGATCCTCTAGAAAATTGCAAAGCCTTATTGTTATTCCTTATAAAAAAAAGAAATACTAGAAATAATTGTTAGTTTGATGGTGTACAGTTGTAAGTTACATGAATTACAAAATCAGAAGAGAAGTCCATTTTTTCTGCTACTTTAATAGATGAAACATCATTCACATAAAATATCCAGAAATTGTATACTTTGGAGGCAGTTACTGGAGAATTTTGTTTTCACTGTGTTCATTGTCCATAGTATTTCTTTACAATAAAGAGAAACACTAATCACAACTCTTATGAGCCATTTTAGGTAACAGACAGAATATCTAGGCAGAGATCAATAAGGAAATAAAGAATGTGAATATTATAAACCAACTAGACCTAACAGACCTACATAGAACACTCTACCCAGCAACAGTAAAATATGTATTCTTCTCAAGTGCTTATGGAACATTACCTAGGATAGACAACATTTTTCCACAAAACAAGTCTCAACCTGGGTTTTATAATCAGAATGTGAGAGAGAGAGAGAGGAGAGAGAGAGAGAGAGAGAAATAGAGACAGAGACAGAGAGAAGGAGAGGGAGAGGGAGAGACAGAGAGAGAGATTATACAGAGTATATTTTCTGACCACGAAATAAAGTTAAAAATCAGTAATAGAATAAAAACTGAAAAATTTGCACATATGTGGAATTTAAGCAACACACTCTTTAAAAAGAATGGGTAAAACAAAAAATCACAAGGGAAATTGGAAAATTTCCACCTAGAGATGAATGAAAATTAAAGTAACATCTAAACTTGAGATACAGTAAAGGTGGTGCTCAGAAGAAATTTGTAGCTGTAAATGCCTACATTAAAAAAGAAAAAAGATCAAAAGTCAGTAACTTTAACCTCTAAGTAGCTAGAAAAAGAAGAGCAAACTAAACCCAAACCTAGCAGGAGAAAGTAATAATAAAATTAGAAATAGCAGGGTGGCATATGCACACACCTGTAATCCCAGCTTCTCAAAAGGGTAAAACAGAAGGATTGAAAGTTTGAGGTCAACCTGGGCAACTTCATAAGACCCTGTCTCAGAAATAAATGAATGTATAAATAAATAAATAAATAAATAAAATAAAGACAAGAATGTAATTCAGTGGTAATGCACCTTTGGATTCAACCACAAAAGGTTTTTAAATAAATGAGAGAATAGAAAGTCAATAAAGGGGATGAATGAAAAAAAGTCAGTTCTTCAATGACATGAACAAAATAGATAAATCTTTAGGTAGACTGAAAAAGAATAAAAGAGAAAATAACTATTAGAAGATTCACAGTTGGGCATGGCAGCACATGCCTCTACTCCCAGCACTCAGAAGCTGAAGCAGGAGGATCACTGTGAGTTCAAGACCAGCTTGGGCTACATAGTGAGTTCAAGGCCAGTCTGAAGTATGTAGTGAGAACCTGTCTTAAAAAACAAAACATAAGAAAACAAACAAACAAACAACAAAAAACCAAAGTGGAAGAAAAAAAAAGGCAGAGTGGTGAGTGCCAGCAACTCAGCTTCTCCAGGACTAAGTGCCAAGAATCTAGAAAACAACAGCCCAGAGAGGAACAAAAGTGAGTGGAGGGCATGTGGGAACCACGAGGGAACTGACAGAGGAAAAGAAGAAAATAGCATTCACTGCTACAGAAGAAATAGCTCACCACTGCAGACTGGAGACCATGTGGTGAAGAGCGGCTGTGTAGCCAACCAGGCAGGGAGTCAGTGAAAACTACTTTGATGCTAACTGCAAAATGGAGACCTGACATGGACTGGAAGAAGCTCATGCATCCAGAAGCAGCAGTGAGAACATGAGACACTGTTTCCCAAGTGGCCCTCCAGAGTCAGCGGCTGGTGAGTGAGGTAGGGTGGTGTCCTGGTACCTGCACAAAGGAGTAGCAGTGGGCAGGTGGGGTCACTATTTTATTTCACTTGATCTTAGCCAAAAGGCCAAGAAGCGATACTATTTTATTTCAAAGGGCTCAAGGCTGGATCTCCAACAGCAGAACTGCTCCAGGGTCACTTCACTGCAAGCCTCACAGAGTGGAATGAGGGAAGGACCATCCAGTCAACTGCTGGCAGTTGGACAGCAGGCTGGGGGGAATTCTGCTGAGAAGTAGGAGCTGAGAAAACCCAGACTCCACTCTGCTGGCTGCCAAAAACCAGTCTTAGCCCTAGCTGCAAATGACTGGATGAATCCCCTTGCTCTGTGACCAGTAAGGCAAGCAGGCAATTGGCCTTGGCTGATTGTGGGAGAAGGGCACCACCCCCCACCCTACAACCAACATAAGAGAGGAGTTAATGATGTAGAAGAGAGGAAGCTGTGCAAAGCCCAGAAGAGGCCAACTGTACACAGGACCAGGAGCAGCCTCGGGCTGGCTCTATTTGAGGGCATGATGGCAACTGGGAGAGTGAAGCAGAGACAAACAGGGTAAGGAGATGTGGGTGGGGCCAACTGGAAAGCTGCTGATTGAAGACTCTGGCCCCAGCCTCCACCTTCAGTGGCCAAGATCAGCCCTGCACACAGCAGTGATCCTACCAGAGAATTGGCGGGGTTAAAAAGTATAGATTCCAGCTCTGACTCAGACACTGCCACAGAACTGGGGACAGCAGAAGAAAACTTTTTCTCTTTTTCTCTTCATTTATTAGATTGTTTTGTTTTCTTTTTGGTCTGTGCTTTTTCTTTTTTTCCTCAACTATCTTTCTTGATGTTTTGATATTTTCATGTGAATGCACAGTGTATCTAGTCTTTCTGGTTGGCTTTAATATTCTTTTACTTTCTCCTTCATTCTTTCTTTCCTGTCCTCTTCTCCAGTTTCCCAGAGCTTGGGTGATCATCCTTTGTCCTTCAGCCTTGCATCTACTATATTTCTCCTCAGTTATTCCTCTGTTTTGTCCCCTAGCCCTCTTAAAGTCCTTATTCCCACAGTATAAAATCATGTTACCAAGGGGAAACTCACTGCATACAAGTTCCTGGTTTTTGTTGGATGTTGTTATATAAATATAGATCTTCCTCCTATGGTTAGAGATACCAAATTACCAGTTACCACAGTTTGTCAGTTTCTAGGCTGTGCTTGATGATACTGTTCTTGCTAATTGTACTACTATAGCCAGGATACCATACCTGTTATAATCAGTTACCTGTTGTAATCAGTCACCTTTGTATGACAACATTGTAATTGTCTGGGGTAATAAACCTCCCCATACTCCAGTACCAAAGGGCTGGGTGCTGAGTCAAATAGATAGCAACTTCTTATCCATAATAAAGTGGGAAGGTAGGATCTTGGGACAGACACAAAGACCAAGAGCCAGCTACACCTAGAAGATATCTCTGAGGAATATAAACTTCCTAGGGAATCCTCAATATCAGTAATAAAGCTACCTAACATAAGAAAAGTACAAGCAATGACACAGAAAACAAATTAAAATAAAAAAAATGACAAGACACAGAAGCAAAATGCAACCCCAGACCTCCAGCCCACCCAGAAGAAATCCAGGAGACAAGGAGATAGAGGAAATCAGAAACCATCCACCTGAATATTCTGAAATGATAGTAGCAGAATTAAAAGAAAGAAAGAAAGAAAGAAAGAAAGAAAGAAAGAAAGAAAGAAAGAAAGAAAGAAAGAAAGAGATGTATGAGGCCATAGAGGAAACCAGATCAGAAATAATCTCTCAGGTAGAAAAAGAGAAGACAACTAAAATGAAGGACTTGCTCAGCAAAACTACAGTGGACATAGATTAAAAAAAAGAGGACCATAGGAAAATGATGGAAACCTTGCATGCCCAACATAGGAAAGAAATGAAATCCATGAAACAGATTCAAAGATATATCCTGGAAATTAAAAATTCCATTGAAAATTTGCCAAACTAAATGAATGAAAGTGAAGACAGAATATCAGACCTAGAAGACAGTATCATGGTTAGTGATCACAAAAAGAAAGATCTCTTAAAATGGCAAGGGACCATGAAAAAAATCGAACCACTGCAAGATGGTGAAAAGAACAACATAAGATTGATCTGAGTCAATGAAAAAGCAGGAGTTGGCACAAATGACATAAAAAAACTTGTTCACAAAATTAATGGCAGAAACCTTCCTAAGCATGGAAAAAGAATTAGACATGCAGATAAGTGAGGCATATAGAACTCCAACTAGCTATGACCAAAATAAATGTACACCAAGGCATATAATAATCAAGATTCCAGAAATTCAGCACAAGAACAGAATATTAAAAGCTGTTAGAGAAAAGAAATAAATTATCTATAAAGGAAAGCCCCCAGAATCACAGTAGACTTCTCAACACAAACCCTTAAGTCAAGGAGAGCTTGGAGTGAAGTATTTCAAGTCCTGAAAGAAAACAATTTCCAACCCAGATTAATGTACCCTGCAAAACTATCTTTCAGAATCAAAGGAGAAATAAGATATTTCCATGACAAAGAACAACTGAAGAATTTGATTACCACCAAATGAGCTTTACAAAGTGTTCTGAAAGATATTCTAGAATGAGATAATGAGGACCACATTTCTAAGAACACCAATAGAAAAAAGCCACCAAGCAAGACAAGCAATTAAACAAAGGAGGAAGACAGGGAACCAACACTAGGAAAATAGTATGACAAGGATAAGCCAATATCCATAAGTTATAACCATCACTGTAAATGGTCTCAATGCACTAATCAAAACAAATAGATGGGCTGAATAGATCAATAAACAATATCCAACAATTTGCTGCATACAGGAAAGACATTTAACTCAAAAAGAAACTCACAGACTGAAAGTCAAAGGATGGGAAACAATTATTTCATGTGACAGGAAACCAGAAATCAGTAGGGGTAGCTAGCTATTCTATTTGCAGACAAGTGAACTTCAGGCCAAGACTGATGAAGAGAAATGACACACTTGTTAAGAGAAAGCTCCAAGAAGAGGCAACCATCATAAATATATATGCACCAAATGCTGACACACCCAACTTTATAAAACAAATATTAACAGACATGAAAAATCAAATAAGCACTAAGACAATTTTAATGGAGGACCTCAATACTCCACTGTCACAAATAGACAAATCAACTAAACAAACAAACAAAAAAATCAACAAAGAAATATCAGAACTGAACCAAAGCTGTGAACAAATGGACTTAGTAGATGTCTAAACAGCGTTCCACCCCACAATATCAGAATACACATTCTTCTCACCTGTGCATGGGACATTCTCCAAAACAGACCACATACTGGCTCATAGAACATGCTTAAGCAAATGCAAAGGAATTGAAATTATCCCCTACATATTATCTGACCACAGTGCAATGAAATTGGAAATCAATGGCAAAAGAAACCATAAAAACTTCATAAATACATGGAAATTAAATTACATCCTCCTGAACAAACGATGGGTCACAGATGAAATTAAAGAAGAAATTAGATAGTTTCTACAATTCAGTGTAAATGCTGATAACTTATGGGACATAATGAAAGCAGTCCTATGAGGGAAATTTATAGCAGTGAACTCATATCAGGAAAACAGACCAAACTCAAATAAACAACCTAATGTTGAACCTCAAACTTCTAGTAAAAGAAGAACAAATCAAGCCCAAAGTTTGTACAAGGGAGGAAATTATAAATATTAGAGCAGAAATTAATGCAATCAAGACTAAGAAAACAATAAAAAGAATCAATGAATCAAAGAGTTTGTTGTTTGGAAGATTAAAAAAATTGATAGCCCTTAGCCAAACTAAACAAAAAAAAAAAAAAAGGAAGGAAAAGACTCAAATCCATGCAATTGGGAATGAAAAGGGTGAAATTACAATGAATCCTGCAGAAATCCAGATGATAATCAATACCTATTTTGAGAACATGTATTCTAACAAGGTGGTAAACACAGAAGAAACAGACCAATTCCTAGATATGTATGAATTACCAAAGCTGAATCAAGAAGATATAAAAATTCTAAGTAACTCAATAACAGTCAATGAAATAGAAATGGTAATAAAAAGCCTACCATCAAAGAAAAGCCTAGGTCCTGATGGATTCACTGCTGAATTCTACAAGAAATTTACAGAAAATCTAATGCTACTGCTCTTCAAACTCTTTAATGAAATTAAAAGTGAAACAATACTCCCAAAGTCATTCCTGGAAGCAAGTTTTACCCTTATACCAAAACAAGAGAAGAATCTAACCAAAAAAGAGAACTGATGAGAATATCTCTAGTGAACATAGATGAAAAAATCCTCAATAAGATACTGACAAACAGAATGCAGGAAATCATGATGAAGATTACACAACATGATCAAGTAGGATTCATCCCAAGGATGCAGGGATGATTCAACACACACAAATCAGTAAATGTAATACAGCACATCAACAGAGTCAAGGACAAAAACCACATGATCATCTCAATAGATGCAGAAAAAGCACCTGAGAAAGTCCAACACCTATTCATGATAAAATCCCTACAGAAAATTGGAATAGATGGTCTTTATCTCATTCTGATAAAAGCCATCTATGACAAACAAACAGCTAACATCATACTAAATGGCCAAAAACTGAAAGCTTTCACTCTAAAATCAGGAATGAGGCAAGGATTGTCCACTATCACCACTCCTATTCATTATACTTTTAGAAACATTAACCAGAGCAATTAGACAAGAGAAAGAAATAAAAGGAATAAAGATAGCAAAGGAAGAAGTTAAACTAATGATAAATGGAATAAGTATATGAAAGGAAGAAGTTAAATTATCATTATTTGCAGATGACATAATATTCTACATGGAAGAATCCAAAAACCCCACCAAAAGACTTCTAGATTTAGTAACCAAATCCAGTTGTATACCTAGATACAAAGTGTACACACAAAAATCAGTAGCATTCTTACACACAAATAACAAACTTACTGAGGAAGATATTAGGTAAACTACACCTTTCACAATAGCATGAAAAAAATGAAACACTTAGAAAACACTTAGGGATCAATCTAACAAAAGAAGTAAAAGATCTTTACATTGAAAACTACAGTACTATGAAAAAGGAAAACAGAGAGGATATCAGAAAATGGAAGATATCCCTTCTTCTTGGGTAGGAAGAACCAACATAGTGAAAATGGCTATAGCCCCAAAATCTTGTTATACAGATTAAATGCAATCCCAATCAAAACACCAATAGCATACAGAACTAGAGAAAACAATCCTAAAATTCATTGGGAACCAGAAGAAACCTAGAATATCAAAAACAATTCTGGGCAACAAAGGCACAGCAGGGGGCATCACAATCCCTGATTTAAAATTATACTACAGATCTACTGTGATAAAATCAGCATGCTACTGGCAAAACAAAACAAAACAACAACAACAACAAACCCAAGAATCAATGGAACAAATTAGAACATGCAGAAACAGCTTCAAACACACTCAGCCACCTTATCTTTGACAAAGGGGCCAAATACCTTCACTGGAAGAAAGATAGCCTCTTTAATAAATGGTGCTGGGAAAACTGGCTTTCTACATGCCAAAGACTAAACACAGACCCATGTCTATCACCATGCACTAAACTAAAATCAAAATGGATCAAAGTTCTAAATATTAAAACAGAAACATTAAATCTGCTGGAAGATAGAATAGGTAGAACTCTTGAAGACATAGGTGTAGGCAAAGATTTTATGAACAAAACCCTGACCACATGGGAAATATTACAAAGAATCAATAACTGGGATCTCATCTTATTAAAAAGCTTTTTCTCAGCAAAAGAAATCACCAACAGAGTGAAGAGACAACCAACAGAATGGGAAAACTTTTGCCAGATATTCCTCAGACAAAGGAGTGATATCTAGAATGTATAAAGAACTGAAAAAAGCAAACCCCCAAATGTAAAGACCCAATCTAAAAATGGACATCTGAGATTAATACATACTTCTCAGATGAAGAAGTACAAAGGGCAAATAAATATATGAAAAAATGTTCAACATCACTGGTGGTTTGAGAGATGCAAATTAAAACAACACAAATATTCCATCTCACTCCAGAAAGAATGGCTATTATCGAAAAAATCAACCAATAACAAATGATGGAGGGGCTGTGTGGAAAAAGGAATGCTTCTCCACTGTTGGAGGGTGTGTAGACTGGTGAAACCACTGTGGAAGTTAGTGTGGAGATTCCTCACAAAAAACTAGGACTAGAGGTTCCATTTGACCCATGTATTCCCCTTCTTAGTATCCTGCCCCCAAATTAAAAGCATCACATCACAGCAACATATGCCCACCCATGTTATAGCAGCACAGTTTGTAATAGCTAAATCTTGGAAACAGCCCAAATCCCCATCAATTTATGAATGGATAAAGAAGGTGTGTGTTTTTTTTATATACAATGGAGTACTATTTTGCTATAAAGGAGGATAAACTTGAGACATTTCTAGGTAAATGGATACATGTAGTGTCCATTCTTTTAAGTGAAATAAATTGGACGTGTAAATATCGCATTTTTTTCACTGGTGTGAGAAACTGAAAGTGTAAATAAGGTCCAGAATGTATAATAGGTATTGTGAAATAGGAAGAAAACATTTAAATGGGAAGGAACACAGGGGAGAAGGCAGGGGAAAGGAGGGATGGGAAAGGAAAAAAAAGATGAAATGAAAACAAAGCTTTTGTAAATAAGGGGCTGAAGGGTGGAAGGGAGAGGAGTGGTTTGGGAAAAAAATAAGAAGCAAGATATATCATGTATAGTTACAAATTCCCTATGATGAACGTGATCATTATGCATATCTAAATTGTACCAGAAAACTTTATAAAAAACACCAAAAGAGAAGATTCATTACTCATTCATTGTTTATATAAATGAGAAGGATAATAAGAGATTATGCTAACATATTAGATAATCCAAATTAAATGACAAATTCCTAGAAACACACAAATTGTTAAAGTACCTTATTAAGAAATAAAGTGTCAACATAACTATATGTACAAGTAAAGAGATTGAATCAGTAATCAAAAATATCCCCTAAACAAAGTCTAGGACCCAATGATTACACTGGTGAATTCTATAGAACACTTAAAGCATAAACCTGAATCTTTTTCAAACACTTCCAAAAAATTGAAGAGGGAACATGTCCTAATTTTTCATATGAAGCCAGCATTACTCTGGTATCAAAGAGAGATTAAGGTATGAGAACCAAAGAGAATCACAAACCAATATATTTTATGAACATTTGTTTTAAAAGTCCACAATAAATGCTAGCAAACTAAATCCTACAGCATATGAAAGGATTACACACTATGATAAATTGTGATTTATTGTAAGAATGCAAGGATAGTTCAACATAAACAAATCAATAGAACATACCATGCTAATAAAACAAAGAAAAAAACATGATCACCTCTATTGATGCAGAAACATCATTTGATACAATCCAAGACATTTTTATTATAAAAATATTATGAAAATTCATAATAAATGGTAATATCCTCAACCTGATACTTGGGATTTGAAAAATAATTAGCAATATACTCAGTGGTGAAATACTGAAAGCTTTCCCTCTAAAATCAGGAATAAGACAAGGGCGCCCCCATTCACTGCCACTATTCAATATTGTGCTAGAAGTTCTATCCAGAGAAATTATGCAAGAAATAAAAATAAAAGGCATTCAAGTTAGAAAGGAAGAAGTGAAACTGTAACTCTTCACGGATGACGATCCTATATATAGAAAATCCCACAGAAACCAGAAGGTTATCAGGTGTTGTTATTATCATTTTCGAATATTCTGCAGTTTAGGTTTTTAAAAATGTCCAGCCAAAAAGTTTTTTTTCTGATTCCATTATTGAGTTCTAATTTTTGCATTGGGATCAGATAATATTGTCTTTTATTTGTCTGCTTTGGATTTTATTCAAATTTTGCTTTGCATCAATTCTGTAAATGTTCAAATGGCACACAAAAAAGTATTTTCTGCTCTCAAGATACAGAATATATTTTCATGAAATATAGTGAGTATATTATTTAGGTCTTCTCTATCTTTATTTTTTGTTGTTTTTATTCAGTGAAATGGCTGTTATAGATTGGGGGAGGCAAATTAAATCTTATGTGTTTATGTTCTCCATATACCTTCTATAATTTGACATTAAAATCTGTCAAAGTCATCACATAAAACAAAAAGAAGTGCTCGCTTCGGCAGCACATATACTAAAATTGGAACGATACAGAGAAGATTAGCATGGCCCCTGCACAAGGATGACGTGCAAATTCATGAAGTGTTCCATATTTTTTACTGGACACACATTTGCAAACATCGTATTGTCTCCCTAGTGTGAGAAACTGAAAGAGTAAATAAGATCAAAAATGTACAATAGATATGATGAATCAGAAAGAAACTGGTCAAAAGGAAAGAGAGACTGGGATGGGGGAATGGGGAAAAGAAAGAAGGGAAAAGAAAAAAATTGTATTTATATATAAGATGGTTAAGATATATACACTACTAATTTTGCTTAGTTCATTGAAGAGAAAGGTTTATGCCAGTAATGTTTAGACAATTGAATGCTGATATCTTGTACCCTGAGTAACTAATTTAAAGATAGCAATACATAATGTATTAACCACGGTTACCCTCCCATTATGTTGTTTTGAAATTTTGTTCTTTTTTGTTTTATTTTGTTTTTTTTCTTTTTCCTCTCTTTAAAATTAAAAAAAGTAAAAAAAAAAACAAAAAGAAAACAACAGACCAATAATTTCTAAATTTTAAAATGTAATAATTAAATATTTAAAATAAAATTCATTAACATATTAAAACAACAATATACCATGACCAAATAGGGTTTATTCTGGGCATGCAATGATGATTTAATCTTAGGAAATCTATTATTACAATTTAATATTTTCATAGTTTAAAAGAAAAAAATCATGGTCTCCATAAAGTCTGAAAACACCCATAATTCAATTCAATATCTATTGACTTACAAGAATTCTAAAACACAATAGGTAAGCACACTATAAAAATGGATATCTAAACCTAAAAGTCAATACCATCTTTAACGAAGAAACAGTGGCAAACTAGTATATAACTTCAAAAGGTTACTATAGTTTTGATAGTTTCATAACAAAATATTAGCAGTCTCTGACTTTTGCTTTTTTTTTCAGTACCAGGGATTGAACCCAGAGGCTCACACATGCCAGGCCAGCGCTCTACCATAAAGCTACATCCCCAGATCTGATATTTTGATTGTGGTTGAGAAGACTTGGTAGCCTACATGTAGTCAGTGGTCAACTTTGACTAGGCCTTAAATCTAGTGACCTGAGAACAATTATGCCATATTGTACAATAAACATAATTTCATACATAGCAAAGTAAAGAATACTTTTACCCCAAGCAGTATGTAAAGGAGGGAAAACACTAACATTTGGAATGGAAAAAAAAGTTCTTAAAGAATAATTTGACTGGTACTGCACAAATTTCTGGTGATAATAAATTAGATTCAGATTCTAATCTCTCTTCCTAACTGTGTTGCAAAACTCCCAGTTCCCAGGTTACCTGTTCGTTTCAGGAGATTACATATGTCTTCGCACTCCTGGATCCGCTCAAGGGCACGAGTCAGTAACCTGGCCTATGTGGCAACAACACAATAAGGTAATGAATCTCTAAAAGGAACTTTAAAATTGATATAATCTCACATAATTTTCATTAAAAACAGCTAAAGACAGAATGATAGAAAAATGATAATTTGAATTGAACATTTTTGAATTGACACAGATATATTAACCTCCAAGTGCACTTCTACTATGCCAATTCTTTTTTTTTTTTGTGGGTACCGGGGGTCGACCTCAGGACCTCACATGCCGGCAGGCACCCATGCCACTGAGCGATATCACTGGCCCTTTTTCTGTATGTGGGTTCCGGGAGTCAAACTTGGGACCTCGCACTTGCCAGGCAGGTGCTTATGCTGCTGAGCTCTCTCACTGGCTCCAATTCTTATGTATACATTTGAAATGAAAACATATCCATAGAAAAATCTGTACATGAATGTTTATCATAGCACTATTCAAAATAGCTGAAAATTGGAAACTACCCAAGTACCCATCAATAAATGAATAGATGAATAAAATGTGATATATCCATGGAATGGAATGCTATTCAGCCATAAAAAAGGTATGAAATGCTGACTAATATATGCTAAAACATGGAGAACTTTGAAAACATTATTTTAGAATTTATAAAAGGAGCCAATTAAAAAAGGTTACAAATTATATGATGGCAGTTATATAAAATACCTAGAATAGGTAAAACTATACCAACAGAAAGTAGATCAGTGGTTGCCTAGGGCTGGAGGCAGGGACAAAGAGTAACTGCTAATGGGTAACTAGTTATTTTTAGGGTGATTAAAAATATTCTAAAATTAGATTGTGTTGATAGTTGTACAACTCTGAATATTCTAAAAACAATTACAATGCACAAGCTAGTGGGTGAATTTGGCCCAGGAGTGTGGTTCAGTGGTAGCATATTTGCTTAGCATGCACAAGGCCCTGGGTTCAATGCCCAGCACTGCCAAAACAAACAAAAAAATTAGTGAATTATAAAGTACACGAATTATACATCAATAATTCTGTTCAAAAATAAGCCAAATGTGGACCAGTGAGATATCTCTGCGGCATAAGCACCTGCCTGGCAAGCGTGAGGTCCTGAGTTTGACTCCTGGTACCCACATAAAAAAAAAAGCCAAATGTGGCGGTACATTCTTGTATTCCAAGCTACTCAGGAGGCTGAGGCAGAAGAATGGTAAGTTCAAAGTTAGCATGAGCAACTTTGCAAGACCCTGACTCACCATAGAAAAGGTTGAGAATGTAGCTCAGGGCAAGGACTTGTGTTTAATCCCCAGTACCACACACACATACACACACACACACACACACATGCATGCACATGCACACACACAAATCTAGTGTGATGCTCAGGACATATTGCCAAACATCAGACATTTTAGGCTTTGCCAGTCATACACACTCACTTTCACATATTTTTATTTTCATTTATAACATTTTAGAAATATTAAATCAATTTTTAGCTCTCAGGCTGTATAAAAACAGGCCATGAGTTTGATGTGGCTACTTTGCTGTAGTTTACTCAGCTGTTCTAGGGGAAAAAATGTGATTCCTTGACTAATTACAATGATTTTCCCCCAGCTCATACTCCAGAGGGTAGAGAGAGTATTTGATAGCACCATGCAGTCTATCTATACTCTCTCATCTCTTATTTGGAAATCCTTCAATTTATGAGGGTTTAGAGAACAGGGTACAGGTGTATATAATAGAATTCAACAAATACTCTTTGGAGAGCTAAATCACCACAGTCTAATTCACAGGGACCAAAATTACAGGATGAGAAGCAGAAACAAGTGCATTTTCCATTACCTAGACAGCCTTTCAAAAGCAAAGATTACAGAAGAGTTATTAGGTAAGAGAGTTCTTAGGAAACACAGAGGACTGTGCTTGACAGTTTGTGAAATCTCTCTAACATCAATTTGAGCTCTATTCACTGAAAAACACAGTTCAACAAACTTAGGACTATGAACTGAAAAGGAATAACTCTTTAAAAGTTAAAAGTACAATACAAGGATAAGATATTATTACTATATTTTAGTAAAGGACAAATGTCTATTGAGAATTAAATCACCTTTATCTTTATCTGTTAATTTGTTTTATTTATATTACTAGCTTTTCTTAGTTTATTCAAGAGAAACTTTTGTGCTTTTATCTGGTTGTATCTTCTTTTTAAGAGAGTATTTTTTGTGTATGACTTGTATTCTGAGTGACATTTTGTACGTTCTTTTAAGATTATGATACTCAGTATATTAAACTATTGTTATTCTCTACTTTGTTATGAAAATTTGTTTCACTTTTTCATAGAAGAGGAGTACTTTTAAATATTTTCTTTATTAATATCTACTTGTACTACATTAAAATTTTAAAAAGAAGCAGAAATGATTTTTTTGTTTTCTTTTGTTCTGGGGCAGGTAGATTCTTTTCTCTTTTTTTTGTGGGTACTGGGGGTTGACCTCAGGACCTTGTGTGTCAGCAGGTGCCTGTGCTGCTGAGCGATATCACCGGCCCTTTTTTGTATGTGGGTACCGGGAGTCAAACTCAAGACCTCGCACTTGCCAGGCAGGCACTTATGCCGCTGAGCTATCTCACTGGCCCTAGCAAAATGGTTTTTATACAAGTTGGAGAGATGAGAAGCTGACAAGTATGGGAAACTAGGAAGTTTTCTTGGTCTACATAAGAGAAAATGAGCTGAGAGAGGATTTAAATGTTTAAAATCATATAAAACTAGTGGTCTGACTTGGAGACAATTTTCTTAGCTTGAGAGAAGAAAGGTAAAGAGTCAAAGACAAATCAATAATCTGGTATATGGTATAAGGTGATGCTAGTAGCTCCTAAAAGAGGTACATTTTAAGAACCTAAGAATGGAATTAAGGTAAAGGTAAGGAATTCTGTCTTCTTGTTAAAATTGAGTTGATGAGATATATAAGGACATAAGACAAAAACAGCAAGTGCAATTGAATGAAGAAAAACAAGCTAAGTAAAAAATTTCAGATGGCTACCAAAGCTACAGAAATGAAATTTTCCATAGAAAATGTGCAAAAGGAAACAAAAGTAGGGGAAACATTCCTACCAGCCATATATAATCACAAGGAGATAATGGAGGTAATGACTATTTAAAGATAGACTAGGAAAGAATTGTGTAAGCAAATGGGCATTTAAAAAAAATGTGATGTTCAATCTTTTTAAAAGAAGAAGCTAAGCCAAATGTAACCTCTGCGTAGGAAGGAATTAGCCATTACAAACCCTTGAAATCAAGCTGCTGCTGGAATGAGGGAAAAGATTCTCTAAAGAAAATAAAAAATAACTGTATCAGGGAGCACAAACATACTAAATACAGTAAGTAACTTACAAACATTCGAGTTGTGAACTTTAACAGATACAAACCTCACATTATGTGGTAAATGCAAACAAATCATGGAAATAGCTCATGAGTCTTCCTTAGCATTTTAAGGTAATTGTAAAAGTAGTTTATTTACAGTTGTACTGTACTGTACCACCATTTTAAGGTAAGTATAAAAGTAAAAATAGTTAATTTACAGTATTTGTGTGTGTGCTTGGTTCTTTTATGCTTTACATTGTATACTTGTGTCAAAGGTGTATAGGATTCACTTTGCTGGACTTATGAAAGAATCCAATTTATGAACATTCTCCTAGAACACTCATTTGTACGTCAGGGACTTACTGTAGCACACTTAATTTTTATATTGTTTTGAAGTTTGCATCTTACCTGTTCAAAAGTTGTCAAAGCTTTTCTCCCTTGCTCTAGGACAATGTAGCTGCCATAAGTAAACATGCTTTCTGTGCAATCAGAATTACTTGGTCAGAATAACAAAACTGGTACAGCTGATAAAAATATAACCAGAACATAATTAAATAGTGAGAATTCTGTCAGGTGAACACAATCAGAATGAAAATCAGCAGCATCCGGTCTTAATGAGAAAAATACTGCTGGGAAAGCACATGCCACCACAGAAATTATATAGACCATAAAACTGATGTACAGTTTAATTTTATATTATTTTGCATTGTTTTTACCACCTTCCTTCATTTCTTCACAGTTTTCCTATTTTTTCCAATTACGTGCACTGTCATTTATCCCTGTATTTCTATCTAATGATTTTCTTCTTGGTGTATACTATCATTTCTAAGTGATTTTCCCTCTGGCAAATAGATTTCTCTTCTATATTGAATAGAGCCAAAATTAGTACAGACAGTGTCATGTTTGAAAGAGACAATGTCAGATCTTGACAGGCATCAGGCATAACTTCATCATTAAACCTTGCCCTCTAGTTTTAGAAAAAACTTCCAGTTTTGCACTACAATAAACTCTAGGCCAGTTAGATTCTTACATACCAATCCTACAAGTGTTATCACAAATTCAAAATTCAAACTGATTTATTTCACCTAAATATATGGCAATTAAAATTAAACTTGGAAAGACTATTTCTTAATCTCCCCCAAAATTTAGTGATCACAGCCATTACTATTGCTGAATTAATAGCATTTCAAAATAACCAATCTTTTTACATCTTGGGTTACTGTTATGTAAAATGAGGGAATTATGCTAGATTGACTCTCCAGTTCTTTCCAGATTTACAATGCTAAACATTTCATTGACCTAAACCTATCAGACTGTGTACTTCTAAATGCATATGAGGGATATTCTTTAGCTCTTCCTCTTTTATTCTTCTACCTTGGAGGCTAAGTAATTATTTTTAAATTCTTATGAGTGAATAACAAACTCACAAATCCTTACACAGGGAACATGTATTAGGAAAAGTTATAAAGGACCCCTAAGCTTCTTATTTCCTTTTTCAGCTCTTATGGTTTCCAGATACTTATTCTGTATAAACTCAGGGCCTTGTGCATGCTAGGCAAGTACTCTAGTGCTCAGCTAATGCCTAGCCCTTTTAATTTTTTCTATTTTGAGACAGGGTCTTGCTAAGTTTCACAGGCCGGCATTGAATTTGCAGTCCTACTTCAGCCTCCCAAGTAGTTGGGATTATAGGCATGCACTACCCCACTCACTTTATTCTGGATTCTCATAGATTTATTCCTTAATTTTCCTAATGTGTTAGTAACTGACAACTTGTTAGAGTACTACCCTCTGAAAGATATTTATATTTTAATACAGGGCTCTGGAAGAATGAAATCCCTTCAAAAGCAAAGGAATCATCCTATAATAGTTGAACTTTAGGCTCTATGATGTGTGATGTTTTACTATGCTTTACTTTATATTTTACTATGTTTGTGATGTTTTACTCTAAGAAGATATATCACACATTCTTTTTTTGTTTCTTCTTTATATGTTTCTGATACATAATAATTACTTTCATCTTGGGGAATAGGTTCATATACATACTGCATCTTAATCTTTTTTACTTTCTTTTCCCCTCCCCACCCTTCTGTCTCCTGGATCCCCATATCCCCTTCACATCTCCAAAAAGCCTACCTCCTTGTTTCCTATCATCTGTCTTTTATTTTACTCTTTACATTATTTATATTGTGGGTTTCTCACATATGAGGAACCACATAATATTTAACCTTCTGTGTCTGATTTATTTTACTTAAAATTATGGTCTCAAGATGCATCCATTTTCCTACAAATGACTCAAATTTATCCTTCTTTAAGGCTCAGTAGTACACCATTGTGTATATATACTATATTTTCTTTAACCACTCATCTACTGTAATGATGGGCCCATGGGCCACTTCCAACATTTAGCTATTATAAATTGTGTGGCTATAAACATGGGTATGCATATATCACTGTAATATAATGTCTTTAACTCTTTTGGGAAGATACTCAGAACAGGCATAACAGGGTCAAATGAAACTTCTATTTTTAGTTATTTGAGGAATCTTCATATTGATTTTCATAGTGGTTGTATTAGCTTACATTCTCACCAACAATGTAGAAGGGTTCCTTTTCCCTTACAAACTTGCCAGCATTTGCTTTCTGAGTTCCTGATCATAGCCTTTCTTACTGAAGTAAGATGGAATCTCAGTGTTGTTTGCTTTGCATTTCTGTAATCTGCTGCACAGGCTGACATTATATCCTACAGGGACAGGTTTACCTTAGGTTATCTCTGCTTAGACATATATTAAATGTTCCTAGATTAAAAGATTGGCTGTACTTATTATACACTTATACACTTAGCACATTACTATAGCCATTGTGGTCAGATTCTTGTTGTGGTCCATAAATGAGATTCTTATTAGAAGAGATTTACCTTGTAAGAAAGCATGAAAATTTCGCTCATTATCACTGGGTCTTTGTCAGATTGCACAACCAAGTTCCAAGCTGAAAGTTAACATGAAATAACAGAATTCTGAAAATCTGTTTATTCTGTATGATTATAATCTCTGCTGTCTACATCTTTACTATTAATACACTAAAAGGTATTTCTCAGAGATTAAGAAATTAGCTTTAGTTTTATAGAAAAAGTTTTTGCAGGTAAATTTAGGGACTCCTATTACTTGTAATCTTCCACTTCAGGCCAATGATCAATGGAGCTACTGTGGAATTTTTTAAACATTGGGGACATACAGGCCAGTGAGAGGACTCAGCGGTGTAAGCACCTGCCTGGCAAGTGTGAGGGCCCGAGTTCGACTCCTGGAACCCACATATGAAAAAAAGGCCGGTGATACCGCTCAGAGGCACAGGTGCCTGCTGGCGCATGAGGTCCTGAGGTTGACCCCTGGTACCCACAAAAAAAAAAATTGGGGACATACAAAAAGAATACTTAATTGGCACAAATCCACTTAAAATGTGAAAATCAACATGGAAATGGTGAAAGGAAGTTAAAACCCCACTAAGAACAGAGCACACTACAATTAATGTTTCAAAAGAGATTGCTGGAGACATTCACATTTTGCAAAGAACATTGGAAGCCCCCATTGGGAAACATGATCTTCACCTTGGAAAATCAAAATTAAAATATAGTAAAAGAAGTAGAAAATATCTTCTCAAACTTTCAAAAGATCAAAACTATAAACATTTTATAGTTTAAATATCTGTTATTTTCCATTATTTGCAAAAAATTTTAGAGGCAGATTGTTGATTTATTCCCTTCTAGATTAGAACTCCAGAAAATCCTATGGCACAGGGCAAGACTCATATAGAAACAAAACTAGCTCTTGCTTATTCTCACTGTAGTAATTGCCTCCAACATTTTAAATTCATTTTTATTAAATAAAATCTACAAAACCTGGGGATGTAGCTCAATGGTGGAGCACTTGCCTAGCATGCACAAGGCCCTAAGTTAGTACCCAGCACCATGAAATAATAACAGCAACAACAAACCTACATAAAGCAAATAACACAAAACATAATTGTACAGCTTGATGAATTTTTACAAAGTGAGCATATCCATCTAACCAGCACCCAGATCCAGAAAGATCTTGATCATTGTCAGAAACCCAGACACTCCCTCCTCCTTCACATCCAATTCCCCCTTCAAAAGTAACCACTATCTTGACTTCTAACACTGTAAATTAGTTTTGCCTGGTTTTTGTTTGTTTGTTTTGCCTATATATAAATTGAATCATGCAATATCCAATCTTCAGTGTCCTACTCCTTTTGTTCAACATTATGTGTGGGAAATTCATCCACAGTGTTGCATGCAGCTTATTTTGGGTGAATCACATTTAAAGATAAATTAGACATTCTAGACCATGTTTAGAAGCATAACTTTGGGGAATATGAAGTTTTAATTCATTATTTTACCTTAGAGCTATTTCTAGAGAAAAGGAAGAAAAATAATACTGAGTACCCTACTGTGTAGTAGGAGAAAAAAGAATAAATCATCCTTCAGCTTTTGTAATAACTGTATAAAGGATATGTAAGTGTTTCCATTTTATAAATAATGAAACTGAGATTAAGCAAGTTACACTTGTACCCATAACTATAAATGAAACAACCAGAATTTGAACCCACATCTGATTCTATCATCCTACAATGTTTCCCACAGTCACAGGATATGTTTTTACCTATTTTCTAAAACTAATGAGCTTCATTAGCCCTGGAATCCAAAGTTGAGGTTTCTCCCTAAAAAAGCTGAGCAAGTTTCAGGAGTGCTGCATCAAAGAGGAAAATGAGATACTTAGGTCTTGTATTTTTTATGATAGTAAAGTTGTTAATCCTGCTTTAAAAAGTCACACATGAATTTGAAATTAGAAAGTTCTTTTTTGTGCATGTGTGCATGGATGCACATCAAAAGTAATTAAAATGACAAAAAGTTCCAAGAAGCTGTTAACTCAAACTTTGGAGGACAAACATGTTTTTAGAGAGATTCATGATTTTAATTAGTGCAATAATTTACCACCCAAAGTAGAAAGATATGACTTACATGTAAGGAAATAAAGAATAAGAACAATTATTAAAAATTCTGAAGTGGTACTTTTTTAGTTCGTTTTTTGAGACAGGGTCTCATTATGTAGTTCATGCTGGCCTTGAACTCGCTATGTAGCCCAGTTCACTAGGCTGCCCTTGAACTCATCCTCCGTCATCAGCCTCCAGACTGCTGGGATTACAGGCATGCACCACCACACCTGGCTCTGAAATAGTACTTTGTTGAGTTCAAGTCTCAACACAGAAAGAAAAATCTCAAATAGAGATTAAGAAGTAAAAGTGTACAAGTGGGCTGCCAAAATATTTACATAGCTTCCACAGCAAGCACAATATAGAACCAGAACATTCCATCAGTGCCAGAAATCATTTATCGCTTATCCCATATCTCTCTGAAAAAAATCATACCAACTGGCAATGTTTTCCATTTTTGAAAAGCTTTGGCTTCTGAACCATTTTGCTATGTTAACATCCTTTTGACAGGTATTTAAGGTATAAAATTGTACTACTACAATAAATGGAATAGAGTGTCCAAAATATGAACTTTTTGGTGTGTTTTGGACTTTTACAAAAAGAGGCACATGGATAGTAGAAATTACAAGATTTCTTAGGCAAAATGGACACCACCTAAGAAAGCATGGAGTTGGTGAAAGGAATGTGATGTCACTAGACTACCTCCAATGCAATAGACAGGGAAGAATTGTGAGTAAATATAGGAGATGACTCAGATCTTTGTTAGATAGATGATAGATGATAGATAGATAGATTCAAAAGAAGAGAATAAAACATTCAAATTTGACTCAGAAAGCATAAAAAGTCAACAGGATCCAGAACATTTTTATTTTTCCTAATCCTTTTTAACTTTCAATTTGCAGTTTAGGATTAATGACAATTAGAGAGAAAAGAAGGAAAGGAGGGAGGGAAGAAGGGAAATATCCACAAAACAAATTGGAATAAAAACAGAACTGGCTGGGTGTGGCAGTACACACATGTAATCCCAGAACTTGGGAGGCCCAGGGAGGAAGGTTAACACAAGTTCAAGGCCAGCCTGGACTACATAGTGAGAACCTGACTCATAAAACCAGAAACCAAAACAAACCAAAAACAGAACTAAAGTCACATTTGGAGATGAATGGTATCGATGCCAAACTTTTCTTTGCTTATGAATAAAGAAACCGAAACAGAGTCCTGTGGTACCTGTTAATAAGAAGCATGAAACTTAACTCAAATGTACGGTTAGAGTCAGTGTGATCAATGTACCTGGAGAATTAAATAGAGTGTAGAGGCAAAATTAAGGACTGAAAATAACCAATGAGACATTTACCTGTATTCAACTATGTCAAAAGTTGATCCATTTCTTTCTTTCTAAAAAACAAAGAAGAAAGTTTTCAATTGTTCTAAACTTTTACTATAGAGATGAGCTAAAAAGACATTATTTGTGTCTGGAAACTGGGCTAGAAAATGGTAAAGTGGGCAGTTTGATGTTCAAGACTCCAATCTATTATTCTGACATTCTTTTCCCCCACTAGGAGATACAGTTACTCATCCACAATGCCCTAATTTTCTTCTCTCTTGTACTTTTACACTTATTCTCAACAATGGATTCAAATGCCTGATAAGTTTTTATATTATAAATGTTACAGGGCCATAAAACTTGGGAGCAGGTAATAACCAAAGTAATTTATAAGTTTTGTATTTTTTTAAAGAGGGGTTATTAGAACACTTGTTTTAAATAAAATTGTATACAAGTATAATACATAAGAAAAGATAGGGCTGGGGTAGTAGCACAGTGGTAGAGCACTTGCTTAGCATGCAGGAGGCCCTGGGTTCCATTCCCAGAGCTGGAAATAAAAAGGTGAAAGTAGAGAGCTCTAGTTGAACCAGAGGTGGGTGAAGGCCTGCAGCATCAGCTTCCTGGAAGTGGCTGAGGCAGTGCCACAAAATCTGCAGGATTCTAAGAAATGCCACATTGAAAATAAAAACTTATTTCATACAAAACTCTCATTTTACAGATGAGGCTACAGACCTGGTGATGAGGGGTACTTTGTTCACAGTGATGGAGTTAGTGAAAAAGTCAATTCTATATCCTGGTTGACCTCAGGCAAACTTCTTCAAGGGGTATTTGAATTTTAAAAGGGAACTCCCGTTTTCCAGCTCTGGTTGTAGGGAAATTGAAAGCTGTCATTCATCCTAACATTAAAAAGCTGACCAGACAGAAATGTCAGCAGCTCTGGCATTCATAGAAGCAGTGATGAAAAGGGCAAACCACTGCCACAAAGATTGGAGAGACAGACAGGTGAATATAGGGAGGCACAGCTTACTAGAGTGTAAACCACCATGGGACTGCTGGGTTAAGAAAATCTGAACTGCACTTGACAAATCACTGGAGGCTTCATCTGGTCAAGTCTGAGTTAGAAACTCCAAGGGGACTCAGTCAGAAGGAAGCTTCCACAATTTTGTGAGTTTTACTTCCAGTAGTTATTTTTTTTTCAATTTTTATTTTTTATTAGTACATGTTTGCACTACATAATGATTACATTCTGCATGGGGAATTGGTACATGTACATAACACATCTCCATTAACCCTCCCCTTCCTCCACCCTCCCTCCATCTCTTTGTTCTCTTCACTTTGCAAAAGATCTAGCTCCCTACTGCCTATTATTTATCTTTTATTTTGCTGTTTATTTATATTTTGAGTTTCTCATATAAGAGCAATCATGATATTTCAGCTACTGAGGCTGATTTATTTCATTTAATATTACGGTCTCGAGTGTATCCATTTTTAACTTATTTATGGAACAGTAGTACCCCATTGTGTATAAATGCCACATTTTCTTTATTTATCTGTTGATGAACATATAGGCTGCTTCCAAACTTTAGCTACTATGAGTCGAGTAGCTATAAACATGGGTATGCATGTATAACTGTAATATGATATCTTTAACTCTTTTAAAATATAAAAAACAGGGCTGGTGAGATGGCTCAGTGGCATAAGCACCTGCCTGGCAAGCGTGAGGACCCGAGTTCGACTACCGGAACCCACATACGAGAAAAGGGCCGGTGATATCGCTCAGCCACATGGGCACCTGCTGGCGTGTAAGGTCCTGAGGTCGACCCCCGGTACCCCCCCAAAAAAGAATTAATTTATTGTTTCTAATTGCACTGATTTCAGTCCTTTCCTTTTTTGGTAAGATTAGCTAAGGGTTTGTCTATTTTGTTTATTCTTTCAAAGAACAACCTCTTTTTATTCATTGATTCTTTATATTGTTGTTTTAGTTTAAATTTCATTAGTTTCCACTCTAATTTTTATAATTTTCTTTTATCACACAAATGTGTTTCTTTTCTTTTTCTTTTTTATTATTACTAAGTTTATTGGTACAATTTACATAATGATCACATTCATCATAGAAAATTTGTACCTGTACATGATATATCTTGATTCCTCTTTTTAAAATTCCACTCCCCTCTCTTCAACCCCTCTTCCTCTCCTTAGTTACAAAGATTTGTTTCCATTTTATTCTTCTTTTCTCTTTTTTCTTTTCCCTTTCTTCCTTTCCCTTCCCCCTCCCCAGTTCCCCTTTCTTTTGAAAAATTTCTTCCTATTTCACAATATCTGTTTTACATTTTGGTTCTTATTTACACTTTCAATTCCTCAACAACAGAGACAATGTGATATTCACATGTTTGTCCAATTTATTTCACTTAAGAGTATGGTCTCAAGGTCCATCCATTTAACTATAAATATCTCAGGTTTATCCTTCTTTATGGCTGCATAATACTCCATTGCATAAAAAACCCCACATCTTTTTATCTATTCATCAGTTGATGGGCATTTGGGTTGTTTCCAAGATTTAGCTATAACAAACTGCTGCTATAAACATGGGTATGCATATGTCGCTGTGGTATGATGCTTTTAATTCTTTTGGGAAGATACCAAGAAGGGGAATAACTGGGTCAAATAGAACCTCTAGTCCTAGTTTTTCAAGGGATCTCCACACTGATTTCCACACTGATTGCACCAGTCTACATTCCCAACAGTGGAGAAGTGTTCCTTTTTTCCTACATCCCCACCAGTATTTGTTATTGGTTGATTTCTTGATAATAGGTATTCTTTCTGGAATGAGATGGAATCTCAGTGTTGTTTTCATTTGCATCTCTCCAATGCTCAGTGATGTTAAACATTTTTCACATATTTCTTTTCTGGTTGTACTTCTTCATCAGAGAAGTGTATATTAATCTCAGATGCCCATTTTTGGATTGGGTCTTTAAATTTGGGGGGTCTAATTTTTAAATTCTTTCTATATCTAGATATTATTCCTTTGGGGAAAACTGACTAAAAATTTTCTCCACTCTGTGGGCTGTCTTTTCACTCTGTTGGTGATTTCTTTTGCTGTGCAAAAGCTTCTTAATAAGATGACATCCCAGTTGTTGATTCTTTGTAGTATTTCCCATGCAGTCAGGGTTTTGTTGAAGTCTTTGCCTATACCTATGCATTCAAGAGTTCCAACTATTTTATCTTCCTGCAGATTAGATGTTTCTGTTTTAATATTTAGATATTTGATCCACTTTGATTTTAGTTTAGTGCATGATGATAGATATGGGTCTAGGTTTAGTCTTTGGCATGTGGAAAGCCAGCTTTCCCAGCACCATTTATTAAAGAGGCTATCTTTCTTCCAGTGAATGTTTTTGGCCCCTTTGTCCAAGATAAGGTGGCTGAGTGTGTTTGGAGCTGTTTCTGCATCTTCTAATGCATTCCACGGATCCTTCGGTCTATTTTTTTTGCCAGTACCATGCTATTTTTATAACACTAGTTCTGTATTATACTTTCAAGTCAGGGATTGTAATGTCCCCTACTTTGCCTTTGTTGCCCAGAATTGTTTATGCTATTCTAGGTTTCTTCTGTTTCCAAATGAATTTTAGGAATGTTTTCCTTAGTTCTGTGAGGTATGCTAATGGCATTCTGATTGGGATTGCATTAAATCTGTATAACAATTTTGGGAGTATGGCCAGTTTCACTATATTGGATCTTCCTACCCATGAGCAGGGAATATCTTTCCATTTTCTGGTATCATCCTCAATCTCCTTTTTCAGAGTACTGTGGTTTTCAATGTAAAGATTGTTTACTTTCTTTGTTCAATTGATTCTTAAGTATTTCTTTTTTTAATGCTATTGTGAAAGGGGTTGTCTCCTTAATTTCTCTCTCAGTGAGTTTGTTATTTGTGTACAGGCATGCTATTGATTTTTGAGTGTTGACTTTGTATCCAACTATGCTACTGAATTTGCTAATTAAATGTAGGAGGCTTTTGGTGGAGTTTTTGGGGTCTTCTATCATTTCAAATGAGTTAGATACACAGCTTTTGATTTCATCCCCATTGATGCCCCATGGGTCAGCTTTGGGAGAGGTGGGAGTTTTGGGAGGCATTTTGTTGCTTTGTCTTCTCATGTTTCTATTGTTCTTCTTGTGGTGGTGGTGATGTGTGTGTGAGTGTGTGTGTGTGCATGTGTGCATATGTGTGTGTATTTTGAGGGTTGCTGTTTGGTTAGAGTAGGAAAACTTTGTCACCAGTATGGAGATCCCTTTACTTATTGTCTACTTTTTAGTGATGCACTCTGAGCATGGCTAACTATAGGCCTTTGCTTCTTTCCCAAGAGTCAATCACTCCCATTATTTTGGGAAGGGAGGCTGTGGTGAAATTGACCCAGAGTTCAGTTCTCAGGAAATTGGCTGCAGTGTAATTAATTACACAAAGGCAATGCAGATATTGGCATACAAAGAAAACTAACTAATAGCAACAACTATTCCACCCTGGCAACAGCAATAAAATCAGCAACAATAAGACAAACCAAATAATGATGAACAGTTTATATCTAATAAATATAACAACTCTCCCTCCCTAACAATAAAAAAGAATTCAATAGTAATAAAGTTAACTATCTAAAGATTAATAAAGTTAATTTTATGCTAATAAAGATAGAGGAATTGAGGAGCAGGAGAATAAAAAAGTAAAATTTGAAAATTTATTCAATAGAGGATGGGAAGGAGAAGAGAAATGTGAAAGTATCTTGTTAAGGAGTAAAAGGAAATTAATAGAATTAGATAAATGTAACAGAAAGAACAAACAAGAAAAAGATGAAAAAACAGAGAGTAAACTAAAGGGATAAATGAAAATAAGAAGGAAAAAATTAAAAGGAAAGAGAAACTTCAAAGCCCCCAAAATCAGTGAAGGAAAAATAAAGAGAGAAAAATGAGTCCAAAAAATTCCTCTGTATTTTTGAATGAGTGGCTTCGTTCCAGGATCTGCAATCTTGGAATCCAGCAACTCACAATTTTCTCCACCTAACCCTTTACATCCTGTGGGTTTGTGGGTTGCCCCCAGCCCCACTTCAGAGGCCCCCCTGTTCATACACCCCAGGTTGTGTCAACTGTCTCAGATGAGGCGTGTCTTTACTCACATTGGTAGATCTGGAAAGCAATCAGACCACTGGTCTCTGCTGCATACAGGCAGTGGAGCAGGGGTTCTAGCAGACGGCTGGAGTGAATGCCAGCCCTTTCACATCTAGCCACTGTAGGGTAACACTGGAGATCCTGAAGTGAAGTTGGTCTGTTTTTGTTCTGTGGCTTAGCCCTAAACAATTAACCACTTCCTATAATGGCTCCTGATTAAATCCTCTCAAAAATGGAAGGCACTGCATTGGATTTCTTCTCCAATTCTAGTCTACTGTGAAGGAGTCACTTTCAGAATAACATCCCACACTGTTTTTGTAGTTTACAATATCTGTGGGCTTCTCTTGGGGCTACCACTTCTGGCCCAGTGCATTGTTTCTCCCTGGAACTGCCAACTCTCTGGGGCTCATCTTCTCTGCTGGGGTGTTGGTCTTGCACACAATCAGGTCAGTTGGTTGGTCAGTGCCTCTGCTTCCCCTTGCTGAGGGTAAACAAAATGAAGAGAGGGCTTGGAGTTGGCAGGTAGCCACAGCCACGGTATGGAATCCACTCACAGAATTGGCTGGGGGAGAACATCACAGGGGCTGCTTCTATCCACTGTATATATGAGGGAAGGAAGTGTATGGGACTCTCTGTGCCTTCTTCTCCATTTTTCTGTGAACTTAAACTGATTTAAAAATACCTCGAGTAGATCACCTCTCTGCCACCACAGGAACCCAGGTGAACGATGTGGACAAAGGTGGCCCCTCCCATCACCATCTCCGCTGCCTCAATCCAGGTGAACTGTGCTGGAAGGTACAAAGAACAGCCCCTCCCCTCACTACCGCCACAACTGAGGTGAACTGCTCGGGAAGGCCCAGAAATCAGAGGGAACGCCGGATACACAGTAGGGTCCCAACTAAGGCACACAGGATGGACAGACAAGACTAGTGGTGTGAAAAGTCCGAAGTAACAATAACAATATGAACCAACAGGTGACTGAGGCCTCCACAGGACCAGCAACCAGCTTGGGAAGAATCTAGGACTCAGTAAATGTCCCTTTTCTCTCAAATTTTTTTCTCTTCTTTTTCTTTACTTTTTCTTCTTCTTCCTTTTTTTCTTTCTTTTCTTTCTCTCTTTCTTGTGTTCTTTTTTACTATCTTTTCTAAATGGCTTGGGAGAACTCCAGCCACAGAAAACTAATACCATCCCCAAAACCCAGATATCAAGTTCAGAGAATCCCTCGAATTCTCCTTCATTCTTTCTTTTCTACCCCCTTCTCTAGTTTCCCAAACCTCACACGATCATCCTTTGTCCTCCAGCTTTGCTTCTACTTCCTTTCCAGTTATCTTTGTGTTATCCACTATCCTCCCTAAATTTCCCCACCACAGGGTAAAACCACTTGACCAAGGGGAAACACTTTGCATACAAACTCCTAATTTATGATCAGTTCTTTTACATAACTAGACTCTGCTCCTGCAGTCTAAAGTACAAAATCGATAGTTACCACAGTTTCTCAGTTTCTAAATTGTGCTTGATGCTATTGTTGCTAATTTACTACTTTAGCTAGGATGTCATATCTGCTGTAATCAGCTGTTCTCCTTTCTGTAACAATACTGGGAAGCTCTAGGGTAATAACCTCACCACAGCCCTACACCAAAGGACTGGCGACTGAGCCAAACAGATACCAATATCCCACTCTTAAATAATTGGGAAGGTAGGATCTTGGGACAGATACAAACCAAGAATCTCCTACACACAGAAGACATCCCTGAAGAACAGAATTTTCCTAGACAGGACTTGATACATGTGATATAGCTAGCTGCTACAAAAACTCATATGGATCATCACAGAAAACAAAATTAAAAAATTTTCAAATAGAAAGTGACAAGACACAGAAGCAAACTGCAACCTCAGACCTCCAGCCCAACCAGAACAAGTCCAGGAGAAAATGAGACAGAGGAAAATGGAAGACACACACCTGACATTTCTGAAGTGATAGCAACCAAAGTAAAGAAACAAATCCATGAGGCTATAGAGGAAATCAGATGAGAAATAATCTCTCAGGTAAAAAAGAAATATCAACATTTATAAAGGAATTGCTCAGCAAATCTAGAGTAGAGATACATAAAAAATAGATGATGATAGCAAGAGGATGGAAACAGTGAATGATCAATATAGGAAAGAAATAGAATGCATGAAATGGATTCAAACAGATATCCAGGAAATTAAAAATTCCACTGAAAGCTGGCAAAACTGCTTGAACAAAACCGAAGACAGACTTTCAGACCTTGAAGACAGGATTGTGGCTAAAGATCATGAAAGGAAAGATCTCTTGAAAATAACAAAAGATCAGGAAATACAATTCAACAGCTGCAAGATGATGCAAAGAAAAATAATATAAGAATAATCGGTGTCAATGAAAAAGCAGGAGTTGGGCCGGTGAGATGGCTCAGCAGCACAAGCACCTGCCCAGCAAGTGTGAGGTCCTGAGCTTGACTCCTGGTACCCACATAAAGGAAAAAACAGGTCGGTGATATCACTCAGCATCACAAGTGCTTGTTGACAAGCGTGAGGTCCTGAGGTCGACTCCCAGTACCCACATAAAAAAAGAAAAAGAAAAAAAAAGGAGGAGTCAACAAAATGACATAAAACAACTATTTGCAGAACTAATAGCAGAAAACCTCCCAAGCATGGGAAGAGAATCTGACATACAGACAAGTGAGACATATAGAACTCCAATTAGCCATACCTAAAATGAATCTACACCCAAACATATAATTATCAAGATCCCAGAAATTCAGCACAAGAACACAATATTAAAAGCTGTTAGAGAAAAGAAACTGATCACCTATAAAAGGAAAGCCCATCAGAATCAAGGCAGACTTCTCAACACAAACCATCAAGTCAAGAAGAGCTTGGAGTGAAGTATTTCAAGTACTGAAAGAAAACAATTTTCTTTTTTTTCTTTTTTTTTAAGACAACAAGTAAACATTTTTATGTGTTTAACAAACTCAAGCATTACAGAATGTACAAATACCTTTTGGAGAAAAATATTACTCAGTATAAGATTAAGCCATGTAAAAGCTAGGTAAAAATAGAAGACTAAGGAGTGGAATAGTCACAGTGAAATTGCATTTTCATACTAGGGAGACAATACGATGTTTACAAATGTGCATCCGGTTTATTTCGCTTGTGAATATTTTCTCGAGTTGCATCCATTTACCTATAAAAGTAAGAAAACAATTTTCAACCCATATTGATGTACTCTGCAAAACTATCCTTCAAAAGTAATGGAAAAATAAGATACGTCCATGACAAAGAACAACAGAAGAAATTAATGACCACCAAACCCACCAGACAAAGGGTACTGAAAGATATTCTAGACAGAGACAAAAAGACCACAATTCCAACAACAACAACAGAAAGAAACCACCAAGAACGGCAAGCAATTCAACAGAGGGGAAAAGTAGGGAACCAACAGCAGGAAAATAACATGACAAAGACAAGCCAATACATATCAGTCAGAAACATCAATTTAAATGACCTCAATTCACCAATCAAGAGAAACAGACTGGCAGAATGGGTCAAGAAACAAGGCCAACAACACGCTATATACAACAAACACATTTAACTCAAAAAGATATTCATAGACTAAAAGTCAAAGGATGGAAAACTGTACTCCATGAAACAGGAACCCAGAAAAAAGCAGGGATAGCTATTCTGTTTGCAGACAATGTGAACTGCAAACCAAAAATGATCAAAACAGATACAGGTCACTACATGTTAGGGGAAAAATTCAAGAGGAAGAGATAACAATCATAAATATATCTGCACCAAATACAGGAGCACCAAGCTATGTAAGACAAATAATAATAGACATGAAATGTCACATAAGCAATAACACAATTGTAATGGGGGACCTTAATAACCCATTGTCACAAAGAGATAGATAAACTAGGCAAAAAATCAGCAAAGAAATAACAGAACTGAACCAAACCTGTGAACAAGTGGACTTAGTAGACGTTTACAGAGTGTTCCACCCTACAACATCAGAATACACATTCTTCTTAGTTGCACATGGGACATTCTCTAAAATAGACCATATATTTGCCCATAGAACATGCTTAAGTAAGTGCAAAGGAATTGAAATTATCTCAAGCACATTATCTGACCATAGTGCAATAAAATTGGAAATTAATTACAAAAGAAACCACAAAAACCCCATAAACACATGGAAATTAAATAACACCCTCCTGAACAACCAATGAGTCACAGAGGAAATTAAAGAAATTAATCAGTATCTACAATCAAACAAAAACACAAATAAAACTTACTGGAACCTGTGGAACACAATGAAAGCAGTCCCAAGAGGGAAATTTATAGTGGTGAATTCTCACATCAAGAAAACAGAATGAGCACAAACAACCTAATGCTGCACCTCAAGCTTCTAGAAAAAGAAGAGCAAGTCAAGCCCAAAGCCTATACAAGGGAGGAAATTATAAAGATCAGAGCAGAAATTAATGGAATCGGGCCTAAGAAAACAATACTAAGAATTAATGGACCAAAGAGTTTGTTCTTTGACAGAATCAATAAAATTGATAAACCCCTAGCCAACCTTATCAAAAAAAGGAAAGAAAAAACCTCAAATTCATGCAATAAGGAATGAAAATGGTGAAATCACTACAGATCCTGTGGAAATTCAGATCATCAATACCTACTTTGAAAACCTTACACACATATGATGGAAAACACAGAAGAAAAGGACAGAAGGAAAGATTACTAAAAATGTATGAATTACCAAAGCTGAATCAAGAAGATATAAAAATTCTGAATAATAATATCAGTTAATGACATTGGAAATGTAGTTAAAAACTTACCAACAGGCCGGGGATATAGCTCAGCAGCAAGCACCTGCCTTGCGAGCGTGAGGTCCTGAGTTCAATTCCCAGTACCAAAAAAAAAAACAAAAACAAAAGCAAAACTTACTAACAAAGAATAGCCCAGGTCCTGATGGATTCACAGCTGACTTCTACAAGAAATTTAGAGAAGACTGAACACCAATACTCCTCAAACCCTTTAATGAAATTGAAAGGGAAGCAATTCTCCCTAACTCACTCCTGGCAGCAAGTATTACTCTGATACCAAAACCAGAGAAAGACCCAACCAAAAAAGAGAACTACAGGCCAATCATCCTAACGAACATAGATGCAAAAATCCTCCATAAAGTACCAGCAAACAGAATGCAGCAAATCATCAAGAAGATTATACACCATGACTAAATCAGATTCATCCCAGGGATGCAGGGATGGTTCAACATACACAAATCAATAAATGTAATACACCATATCAACAGAGTCAAATGCAAAAATCACATGATCATATCAAGAGATGCAGAAAAAGCTTTTGATAAAGTCCAACATTCATTTATGATAAAAAAAAAACCTACAGAAAATCAGAATAGTTGGTTTTTACATCAATCTGATAAAAGCCATCTATGACAAACCAACAGCCTACATCATACTAAATGGACAAACCCTGAAAGCTTTCAATCTAAAATCAGGAAGAAGACAAGGATGTCCACTATCACCACTCCTATTCAATATAGTTCCAGAGCAATTAGACAAGAGAGAGAAATACAAGGAATAAGGATATGAAATGAAGAAGTTAAAATATCACTGTTCACAGATGACATGATACTCTATGTAGATGACCCCAAAAACTCCACCAAAAGATTTCTAGAATTAATAAACCAATTCAGTACCATAGCTGGATACAAAGTCAACACTCAGAAAACAATAACATTCCTGTACACAAACAACAAACTCACTGAGAGAGAAATTAGGGAAACCATACACTTCACAATAGCATCCAAAAAAGTGAAATAATTAGGAATCTATCTAACAAAGGAAATAAAAGATCTGTACATTGAAAAGTATAGCACTGTGAAAAAAGAGATCAAAGAGGATATCAGAAAATGGAAAGATATCCCTTGCTCATGGATAGGAAGAACCAACATTGTGAAAATGGTCATACTCCCCAAACTGTTATACAGATTTAATGCAATCCTGATCAAAATATCATTAGCATACCTCATAGATCTAGAGAAAAAATTCTTAAAGTTCATTTGGAAGCATGAGAGACCTAGAATAGAAAAGGCAATCCTGGGCAACAAAGGCAAGGCAGGAGGCAACACAATCCCTGACCTGAAATTATACTATAAAGCTACTGTGATAAAATCTGCATGGTACTGGCAAAAAAACAGACCTGAGGATCAGTGGAACAGATTAGAAGATGTAGACACAACTGCAAACACACTCAGCCACCTTATCTTTGAAAAGGGGCCAAACATGTTCATTGGAAGAAAGATAGCCTCTTTAATAAATGGTGCTGGAAAAACTGGCTTTCCACATGCCAAAGACTAAACTAGACCCATGTCTATCACCATGCACTAAACTAGTCAAAATGGATCAAATATCTAAATATTGAAACAGAAACACTAAATCTACTGGAAGAGAAAGTCAGTAGAAATCTTGAAGACATAGAGGTAGGCAGAGAGTTCGTGAACAAAACAAAAACTGCACAGGATGTACTTCAAAGAATTAACAACTGGGATCTCATCTTATTAAAAAGTTTTTGCACATCAAATGAAATCACGAACAGAGTGAAAAGAAAATCCACAGAGTGGGAAAATATTTCAGCCAACTGTCCCTTGGACGAAGGACATCTATCTAGAACATACAAAGAATTGAAAAAAGTCAGGCCCCCCAAATTCAAAAACCCAACCCAAAAATGGGCATCTGAGATGAGTATACACTTCTCAGATGAAGAAATACAAATGGCAAATAAATATGTGAAAAAATGTTCAACATCATTGGTCATTTGAGAGATGCAAATTAAAATAACACTGAAATTCCATCTCACCTCAGAAAGAATGGCTATCATCAAGAAATCAACCAATAACAAATGCTGGCAGGGCTGTGGGAAAAAAGGAACTCTTCTCCCAGTGTTGGGAATGTAGACTGGTACAAGCATTGTGGAAATCAGTGTGGAGATTCCTCAAAAAACTAGGATTAGAGGTCACATTTGACCCAGCTATTCCCCTTCTGGGTATTTTTCCCAGAATAATTAAAAACATCATACCACAGTAATATATGTGCACCCATGTTTATAGCAGCACAATTTGTAATAGCAAAATCTTGGAAACAACCCAGATGACCTTCAACTGAGGAATGGATAAAAAAGATGTGGTATTTTTATATAATGGAGTAGTAATCAGCTATAAGGAAGGATAAACTCAAGGCTTTTATAGGTAAATGGATGCAACTAGAGACCATACTCATAAATGAAATAAACCAAACTCACATGTGTAAACATCATATTGTCTCCCTAGTTCAAGAAACTGAAAAGTAAATAAGATCCAAAATCTACAATAGATACTGTGAAAGGGAAAGAAATTGCTCAAAAGGAAAGAACAACTGGGATGAGGGAAAGGAGAAAAGAAGAAGGGAAAAAGAAATATATATATATATATATATATGCAAATATATATATGCAAATATATATATATATATATGCAAGATAGCTAAGATAATCATCAATCTTATCTCATTGATAACCCCACTTACTTTTCTTCTTATATTATTCTGAAGCAAATTCCAGCACATTTCCAACTGCCTAATATTTTTTGTTGTTTGCATCCCATTCTAATTGATTCATAAAGCCTGTAAAGAAATGGCAAATCTTATGGTATGTGCTTGGGTAAAATTTGTATTATGATAAAGCACTTTATAAGTCTCATGTTATCTAAGTCATAGATATATTCCAAAAATTTAGATGAAAGCATATATTGCCTCTTCTTGAAAATAGAAAAAGCAAAAGTGCCGCAGAGGGCCGGTGAGACGGCTCAGCGGCTTAAGCGCCTGCCCAGCAAGCGCGAGGGCCCAAGTTCGACTCCCGGAACCCACATACGAAAAAAAGGGCTGGTGATATCGCTCAGCGGCACGGGCACCTGCTGGAGCATGAGGTCCTGAGGTCGACCCCCTGGTACCCACAAAAAAAAAATGTGCAGCAGAGATACACTATTACAGAGTTCTTATTCAAGGAGCAAATGCAGAGATGAGTGATATTTCTAAAAGTTATCCATAATCAAGACCTTGAATAAAAATTTCTTTCAAATCATTGAGAGGTTGTATTATGAATGAAAAATTGTTGACTAAATTCTTCCATGGATTATTAGATTTTTTTGTGTGTGGGTACCAGGGATCCACCTCAGGACCTCGCGCGCCAGCAGGCACCCGTGCCGCTGAGCGATATCACCAGCTCATTTTTCATATGTGGGTTCCGGGAGTCGAACTCGGGCCCTCACGCTTGCCAGGCAGGCGCTTATGCTGCTGAGCTATCTCACTGGCCCAATTATTATATTCTTGATAGTTATTATCTACCACAGAAACTCTGAACAGAAACACTGGAATACTTTTAACTGAGCTGAATAGAATCAGAATCAACAAGCTATCCAGGTTATAGGTCAACAAACTTCTGTGGAAGAACTATATCTGTATTTTTGTCTACTAGTATGGAAGGGAGAAACAAATGTAATATTATAATGAGACCACATATAACATTATTGAGGGCTTAATTGAATGAGTAGCACTCTATTTTACATGTATTAACTTATATTCTGGTTTTTCTTCAGATTGCATAAATCAGTTGCCTTTTATATGTATTAAATCACTGGGTAATCACAGAAACCCCATGAGTTGTATACTATTATTATTTTCTTTTTGCAAATAGAGAAATGAAAGCCAAGAAATATTAAGAAACTTGCCCAAGGTTACACATCTAATAAATAGCACAGCTGGGATAGGAACCCATGAAGACTGGTCCTAAAACCTATATTAATTTTATCCATTGCACCACACAGCTCTCAACATAAAGCTTCTATTAAAAGTTGCTATAATTTTTCTAGTGGTGAATTTATTATTTCTGTTGAAATAACTTACTTATTTTCAAATTCCAGCATTTGAGAAACTGTTGGATGAACAAGATGAAACAGACACCAGTGTAATAAAATAATATATAAAGTGATTCTTAGGAAGAAATACATAAGAATATATAATAAGTTATTAACTTTGATTATCCCAGGAGGCAGAGCTGAGAAAAGACATGGTAAGGAGAGGTTGATCTTATGGTATTCATAGTTCTTCATATCATTTATTGGTTGCAATGAAAACACAGCAGTTTTGTGATTTTGAAAGTAGAATTTAATAAAACAATTTTAAAACAAAAATGTTGCTTATAAAAAATTAGTAAATAGCTCCACAGTTTTCAGCACTGCCCAAAATCATCTGCTAGAACATCAGATATTGTGTACACATTTTTATGTTTTTCTTTCTATAAAGGAACCCAGAACTGGTCCTTGAGTCCCACATAAAAATAGGATCATTATGATTTGAAGGGATCTTGAAGTATAATGACAAACTGACAAAATGAAATACAGTAATTGGTAGTTTCAAACCTGAAAATGCTTTAAAAATACCTTTTGTCCTAAATGATCCAAAATAGTTGCCTGCCTGAAGGTATGCAAGTATCTCAACTCCTTTTGGTTTTTATTTTTGTGATACCATTTCCCTTTGGAAGTGTTGTATGAAGTATAATTAACTTACAGGAGAACCTCTCTAGAATACTTGTGCCTTCTCATTTTTTCACTGGCATTTTCTCAGTCACATTAGTAGTTGTCATGTACCAACCCCACAACTTTCTCCTTCACTATTGTATGTAAAAGTTCCCTTTTGACAAAACTTTTACCTTCCTAGAAAGAAGGGGGAAGATCAGATTCAACTTCTATTTTTTTTTTTTTTTTTACTTTGAGCAGCTGGGTTAACAGTTATTGACCTCATCAGCACTATTTTGGCAGTTTACAGATCAAGAGCAAGGTGAGTAGAGAACATCCTTTCAACAGAATGTGGGTTACTTACTTTAAAGCTACAAACACTTGTCATGGGTCTTCTGAATGTTCAGTGAAATATTCCAAAGCTCTTCCTGCCACAATTTGTTGTCCATTCTAAAAGGAACAAATATAATACGTTAAATTACATCTCAAAGTGATACTTATTATCTATATTCTTGCCCACTAATACAAGAAAAAAATCTGGACATTTTCATTTTGTATTCTCAAAAGAGCTACTGCAAGCTGGTAGAATGAAGACAAAACTCATTGAGAAAAATCAGGTTCACTTTATCCCCAGAAACCCACAAACACAGCTTTGCTAACACTGCCTTGAATTCACTTGGACTAATTTTATGGTGCTCTTTATTTTTGTGTTTTAGCAGTAATAGAGAGAACTCCAGACTGTCAGATCTCCTTCATTTCTAGCATGCTAATTCCCAAAAGGCTCTGGACATACCCTCTTCTGTCCCTTTCCTGTGTCTTCCTAATTACCTCAATCCTCCCACAATTTTCTCTGATATTCAGTCTACTATCAGCAAAATCTCCTCTACAAGCAACCTCTTCTCTGAAAGTTCCCTCCACGTTATTGCTCTAATGCAGTGATGGCAAACCTTTTAGAACTTCCAATGATAAGAAACAACCCCCTGTGGCACATGGGCCATAGGTTTGCCACCGCTGTTCTTTCTAATGGAAATGCAAGCTTCTGCCAAGATTACTGCTTCCACTGAGCCTTCTCAAGTGGATTTTTTGCTCTTATTGCCCTTCTACCCCTGGTCCTGGAGATGCAATAAGTGCTCTTCTTGCTTTTCACTGCCATTTAAAAATTATTATCCATGCTTCTTCCCTGAAACTCCCAACTTTGAATTTTTCATCATTAGACTATATCGCACACTATTCCTCTTTGTTGCTGTGGTCAATCAGCTCTGAAGCCATTTTGTCTCACTTCTTCATTATTTAATTATTGCTAAGGGGTTTTTTTTGCCCCTAAACCACACCTACCTTAATTTTTTCATTTTCAATATGTAAGTATATATTCCTTTCAATATCTTAGCCTCTTAGTGAATTCCACTCTGCCAACTATCTTAGCCATTCATTCTCATGGTTATTCACAAGATCCTGTCATTACTAATTGCAAGCCTTTCATATCTTCAGTCAGGGCTGAGAACAGGGCCAGCCAGGTAAGGTGAGAGAAGCACCCAGAGTACAAAATTTAAGGATGCACTCACCCTTTGGGTTGTACAAAGTACTAAGTCTACACTTGCAGGACCCTGAAAGTGAGAACCTACTTAATGGTGCTCTCTAGGAGCTCCATTCTGTCACCCTAGTCCCTCACCTAGATTCCAGCTTCATGTGGTTCACTTTCTGACCACTGCATCTTACCCTCCCACCTCTCCCCTCTATCACCCTGACTCTAGCAACCCTTCAACTGCAGTCATATCTTTAACTCTTCACTGTCCCTCACACTTTTAACATCATCCTTTACACCCAGTTTAAATTCCACAGGGATTAATAATAACACTCTCTTATTCCTGGATTCTTTTGCCCCTCTTTTGATTCACTACATTCATGCAGCAAAACCACAAGTCTGGTTAAATCCAACATTCTATTGGGCCTGGATCCATTTGGCAGAATGTGGTCAGAGAAAATTCCATACAATTATTTTCTTTACTTAAGAATGTCATAAATCAAGCCTTAATGCTACTGGCATTAAGATCACATTTCTTTAGTCATTCACTTTCCTGCTTTCTTGGGTGATCTGTTTACAGTTTGTCAAAACCCCAGTATCTTTTCTTGTAAGGTCATAACTGGGAGAGGAAAAAAGAAGAGGAACCAGCAAAGGAGAAAAAAATGTAGGAAGTAGGAAGTAAACAAGGATAATATGGGTATCCTGAAAGCTAATTATATTTCAAAGAGAAAAGAATGGTCATCTGTATTGACTATTGTTGATAGGTAAAATACAATGAGAACTGAGATTTAAACATTGCAATTTACAATGTCAAGGTCACTGGTGACATTGAGAAAAACAATTTTGGTAAAACTTGATAAATGCTCAGGAGATATGGAGGAAAGGAATTAGAGACAATAAGTATAGATGACATTTTAGAAGAGTTTTGCTACAAATGGAAGAAATTGAGCAGTAGCTGGTGAGAGAAGGAGTGTCAAGAGGATATTTTTTAGTTTTTGTTTGGTTAAGAAGGGGTAATTGAGTATGTTTATATACTGATGAAATATAAACAAGAGAACAAAAAGTTGACAGGGTGAGAGAGAAAAAGTCAAGAGGTGATGGAAACAAGTGTTTAAATTGTAGAAATGGTGTTAAGAAGGAACATAGGTAGTTCAGTTATAATTGCTGGTGGTGGGACTCTGGAAGTTCTCTTCCTGACTGTTTCAGTTTTCAGAACCTAAACTATATATATTAGCTCTTGTGTGGGGGATGAATTTTGTAAAGTGTTTGAAAGAGAAGGTAGCTTATTTTAAGAGGAGAGATGGCAATGTTTTACCTGCTTAGTAGTCTTACTATCCTTTCTAGACTCTTATCACCTTAAAATTAAATTATTACAGTAGTCTCCCATTCTGTCCTGCCTGTAATTTCTACCTATTCAACTCACCAGGCAAACCAAAATTATTTTCCCAAAGCACTGCTTTTACATACATTATCATCAGTGTTTTCTTATTGTTAAGAAAATAATCAGTATTGTATAATCTGGTCATGGTATGTCTTCTACTTTATCTTGTATTTTTCTATATAATCATCATAACAATACAAACCACTGTTACATTAGGCCCAAGATCTAGAATGGTGAAGAAATAAAATATCTATCATTCTTAACAAAATACCAAACATGTTCCCTCTTCCATGTCTTTCATCCCATTCTTTTAAAAAGAAAGTGTTCCTACATATCAAATTACTACCCTTTCCAAAACCCAATTTAGGTTTCCCTCCATTGTAGAGATAGACTTCCCAAATCAATTCCGGTTCTCGGTGCTCTCTTCCTCCTTTGAGTTTCAGTAATTTTAACATGTATGTCAGTTAATTTGGTCTTTATCCTATATATTGTCTCACATTGCTAATGCATGCTTTGTATTTTCAAATCGACTGGTGAGACCTGTGAAGACCATATTTGTAGTACCTAGACCAATATCTTGCTCAAAGTAGTTGACAAATATGATTTGAGCAGTATGTATTTTTATATTAATAAGTAGGAGAACATATGAAAGAAGAAAAATGTTTGCACATGCAGACACAGGACATGTTCATGTAGAATGGGAAAGAAGAGGAAATGAAAGAAATTCTGTAGCAGGAAGCCCAAAAGCAAACATCTTTTTAAAGGAAGGTTTATAAATTTACATTTCCTATAAATAGCAGAAGAGAGCTAGTGGAAGAATTATGGAAATGTAGTTCCGAGTAGAAAATGATTTCATCTAGGAGAAAGAATCAGAAAATAAGTAATTTAAATAAGAAGGTGGGGCTTCATAGTTTAAAAATCACATTTTCAAACATCTCAGTTAATTTTCATAATAGTTCTAAAAATAGGTATTATTTTGTGGTGCAAATGATAAAATTAATATTTAAAGTTAGGCACTTAATAAGTGGCACAGCCAGTACTCAAACCCAGACCATGGGCTCTAGAGCTGTTACTATGCTTTTACTACTTCTATATATTATTAACACCAAAATCTTGCAAGTAAAAAATATGAGTGCATTAAACCATCTTGTTGAAATTGATGAGAAAAGTAAATTTCCAAATAGATACCTATTTATTTACATTGTATGGCATTTTAAATCTGAAGTTTCTTTTAAAAATAATATTTTGTGAATTTTATTTTTTATGTTATTTTAAGCACAAATCTCTTCCTCATTTTGTTTCATTTACCTTAGCTGCATTATAAAGAAGTGAAGAGAAATAAAAGAATTCTGCAACTAAGCTTGGTGTGGAAATGTGAGGCAAAACACAATGAAGGAACGCCTCTCCTGTAACTAACTGATAATGACTCTATTCATTGTCTTTCAAAAAGGAAAAGAGGAAAAATCTAGTAGATGGATACACATGAGTTACCTCTAGAGCATAGTGGGCAGCCAAACATAGGAGCATGGTAGGTGAACCTCTACTTGCAAGTAGATCATTATTTTTTGGTTCTTCATCTGTGAATAAATTTTTAAAAGTAGTGATTGCCTGCAAAGCTGAAAAACAGGGAAACAAGGGAAATATGAGATATGCTTATCACAGATATTTATCTACAATTAATTCTAGTACATTGAATTTGGAACTTATTTTATGAGCAATACTATCATTAGAATATTAGTTAAGATTCATAAAATTGTTTGGTAATTTGCCAAGGAGTGTTTGAATATGAGAAACAGGCCCACCTATTCTGCGAATAATGGGTAGGCTAAATATATTTTTGTACATTCATAAAATGCAATATAATACAGAACAAAGTTAGAAATTGAATGACTGTATTATATTTTATTATATGTCATAAAGGTGGGTATGATAGAGTAAATATATAAACTATAGACTTTAAGTAACAAATAAATAACAAAAAATTATAGCAAATAAGCCAAAAAAGAGATAAATATAATTACAAAAATTCAATTAAAAAGAAATCAGAAAATAGCAACAGAGAACAGATAAGGCAAATAACGTGGTGCTAAATTTAAATCTAACTATATTAACAATCATGTTAAATATAAATGACTAAATCACTTTATTAAAAAACAGAGATAGATTAGATTAAAATAAAGCACAGCTTTCAAGTATATGCGACCTACAAGAAACACACTTTAAATATAAAGACAAAATTTGTTAAAAGGATGGAGTAATACTATAGTCAAGGTAATCGAAAGAAAGCTGAAGTAGCTATATTAAAATCAGACAAAGTAGATATCTGAGCAAAGAATAATTAGTAAAGTTAGAAGGCTATTTCAAGATAATAAAGGAGAGCCGGTGAGATAGCTCAGCGGCGTAAGCGCCTGCCTGGCAAGCGTGAGGTCCTGAGTTCAACTCCCGGTACCCACATATGAAAAAAGGACCAGTGATATTGCTCAGCAGCATGGGCGCCTGCTGGTGCATGAGGTCCTGAGGTTGACCCCCAGTACCCACACAAAAAAAAGATAATAAAGGAATCAATTCATCATGAGCACAAAAACCTAAATGTCTACCCATCAGGTAACAGAATTTCAGAACATAAGACACAAAAACTGGTAGAACTGCAAGGAGAGATGAATAAATCCATATTTATAGAAGAAGTTTTAAATAACATCTTTTAATAATTGGTAGAATAAGTAGAAAGAAAATCAGCAAAGGCACACTATGCTTAACGCTATCAATCAATTTGACCTGATTGACATTTATAAAGTACTCAACCCAATACCAGCAAAATATATATTCTTTTCAAGTACACATAAATATTTACCAAGGAAGACAATATTCTAAGCCATAGGACAAGTTCTAATATGCATTAAGGGATTCATTATACAAAGTATGATCTTTTACTGCAATGGAAGTAAATTAAAAATCAAGCTGGCTGCAGTGGCACATGCCTGTGATCACAATAACTTGGGAGGCTGAGGGCAGGAAGACTGTAAGTTTGGGCCAGCCTTGGCAATTTAACAAGAACTTGTCTCAAAATAAATTTTTTTTCTTTTACCCATTTACATATTTTTTTTACTAGTACATGTTTGTAGAACTTAATGTTTATATTCACTGTGGGGAACTGGTACAGATACATAATACTTCTTTTTTTTTTTTTTTGGTGGGTACCGGGGGGTCGACCTCAGGACCTCGCGCGCCAGCAGGCGCCCGTGCCGCTGAGTGATATCACCGGCCCCTTTTTCGTATGTGGGTTCCGGGAGTTGAACTCGGGCCCTCGCGCTTGCCGGGCAGGCTCTTAAGCCGCTGAGCCATCTCACCGGCCCGCATAATACTTCTTAACTCCTTTTTTATCCCCTTTCCTTTCCCTCCCCTCCCCCTTCAAAATAAATTTTTTTCAAAAGGCTGGGGATGGAGTTCAGTGGCAGAGTGCTTACCTAGCATACACAATGCCCTATGTTCAATTGAAAAAAAAATAATAAAAGAACATTCTCTGCAAAATCATTAAACATTTGGAAAATAAACAACACATTTCTAAATAATTCATATATTTAAAAAGAAATAAGTCAAAATTGAAGGTATTTTAAACTGAATTAAAATAAAAACAGAACATACCAAAATTTGCAAATTGTCAGTAAATAGAAGATTATTTATAGCAATAATGGTCTGTATTAAATGAGAATAATGTTTTTAAATCAATGGCTTCGGCTTTCAACTTTGGAAAATGGAAAAATAAAATCAAATAAAACTCAAAGTAAGCAGAAGAGTGGATATGGTAAAGATTAGAATGTAGGGTTTGGGGATATAGTTCAGCAATAGAGTGATCATCTAGCATGTGCAAGGCCTTGGGATTGATTCCTAGATACACAGATTGAATGAATGAAGATTAAAATGTAAATGAATAAAACAGAAAATGTAAATGAATAAAACAGAAAAATTAAAGAAAGCAACACCTAGTTTTTCAAAAATATCAATAAAATTGCTCAACCTCTAGCTACAGTGGCCAGGAATAAGAGAGAAGACACAAAATACAGGTACCATAAGTAAGAAAGTTGATATCATTGGAGATTTTACAGATGTTAAAAGAATAATATGGGGGACATCATTAACAACCTTAGGACAATAATTTCAGCAATTTAGATAAAAAATTTTAAAGGTGCAAACTACCAAAGCTAAATCAAGAAATAATAGATAACCTAAATAGCACTATATAAATTAGAGAAATTTAACTTATAATTAAAAACCTTCCCATGCAAAAGAAGTCCAGACTTGGATAGCTTCACTGGTGAAACTTATTATTTAATGAAGAAATAATATCAATTTACCACAAACTGTTCCAGAAAATTGAAAAGAAGGGTATACTTCCCAACTTATTCTATAAAGTCAATATTATCTAGTAGCAAAACTAAAATAAATTTAGGAAAAAACTATGAATCAATATCACAAATAGTCTTAAACTGTTAACAAATCAAATTATATAAAAGGAAAACATATCATGACCAAGTGAGATTTATCCTAATAATATATAGCATTGGTTTAACAGCCAAAAATAAAGGTAACTAAGCATATTAACAAACTTCTAAAATTTTTAATCATTTCAATAGATGTAGAAAATCCATATGACCAAATTCATCACCCATTCCTGATTTTAAAAAAACTCCCAGGAAAAAGGAAATAGAAGGGAACTTCCTCAACCTGATAAAGGCTATCTATGAAAAATCTACAAGTAATATCATATTCAATGGTAGAAGACTGAATGCTTTTCCTCTAAAATAAGGAAGAAGACAAGAATATCAATCTCTTCAATGTTAACCATCACATTACTGGAAAATCTAATAAGTACAACAAGGCAATAAAAAACAAATTGCATCCTCATTAGAAAAGAGGAAAATTGTCTTTATTCACAGACAACCTGATTATCTATGTAGAAAATCTGATGGAACTCACAAGAAACTAACAAGTAAGTTTACCAAAACTTAGGATACAGAATGAATATAAAATCATTTTTATCTCTAGATTTTAGCCACAAGCAATTAGAAACTGAAGCTTATAAAAATGCCATTTAAAAGAGCATAAAATATGGCATATTTAATGATAATCTGACAAAAGATTCTCAGGACTTGTACACTTAAAGTAGAAAACATCATTTTGAGAAATTAAGGAAGATCTGAATAAATGGAGGTATGTAATGTGTTAATAAGTTGGAAGATTCAATGATGTTAAGATGTCAATTCTCCACAAACTGATTTATAGATTCAATATAATTCCAATAAAAATTCACTTTTGTAAAAACTGGAAAAATTGATTCTAAAACTCATGTGGATATACAAAGAACTTGGAAGCTAAGCAAGTCAGGGGATAAACACTACATGGTTCAGTACTTTTTACATAGCTACACTAACAAAGACAGTGTGACAATGGTGCAGGCAGATAATAGATTGGGCAAAGTAAAGAATCCAGAAAAAGACACAGACATATATGACAACTGAATTTTTTTAATAAAGTTGCAAATGTGGTTCAACTGAGAAAAGACAATTTGTTAAACAAATGATGCTGGAACAACTGGATATCTGTGTGCAAAAAAAAAAAAAAAGAACTTCATTGTAGACATGGCAGCTTAGGGGCAGTGCTGCTCATAAGACACTTGAAAGATGCTCACCAAGATCCACACGTACACAGAAACAGGGAGTGAACAAAAAATCCAAACACAGGGAGACAATTTGAAAAACAAGTCCACCAGATGAATTCCAGTGTGAGTCCACCTCTCCATCCTGGCACAGCTTATAGCCCAGGTCCAGCAAACACACCATCTTGGGAAAGGATCAAACCCCCTGAGGGAAGAAGCCAAGTACAACAGTGGTGGCAGGACCCCTGCACATTCAGCACCCAGCCTATCAGTTACTGCCCAGTGTCCACCTATCCTAGCTCCCTTCCCACTGGGAGATGGAGCCCAGTGAGCAAGATATTTACAGGAGAGCGCTGCTTAAGATTAGGGCACTAAGGAAGACCAGAGAATCATTCCAAAGGTGGTGACTGAGTTTGGACCACTGAGCCCTAGGGACAAACAAGAGCACAGTCCTGGATGGGGATCTGGAACCAGGCAATGAGTGATCCATCAGACAGTGAACTGCAGGGCTGTGCAGCAGCTGTGAAAAGTGTGACCCATGGGTGGAGAAAAGACATTGGAGCATTGCCAGAGTGGCATTCCCCCAACAACCAGTTCCCACATACCACTGAGCTCTGCGCCTATATGGTACTCCCCACCCTCCACAGGCCTCAGAGTTTGGTGACTGTGTGGGATCCACCCCACCACCCACCAAAAGCTGCTCAACTCAGAAACCATGTGAGCTCCCTCCCATTGACACCCAAATGCTACTGAATCTCAAGCAGATAGGCCATCCTCCATAGAGCCCTAAATGCCGCTGCATTTGTGTGCTGCACGGACAGAGATTTTGGTGTGGGTGGAAAGCCAGAGGGAAGGGGCAGGGTCAGAAGGCATTGCAAAGCATGTTCACCTACAGAGGTGTAGAAAGAGCAGACTTAGGCAACTGCAGGGATTATTGCAGAGAGAAAGGGATGGAGATACAGAAAGCCTATTAAGAGATCACCACAAGACCAGGTGCTTCACCAGTCCTGCTGTGTCCTCCCCCACCTGCTTGATAAAATTGAGGGTGACAGATCATAAATCAGAGACAAAAACCCTCCAGCCCACAGAAGCCTACAGAAGTGCATCCGAAGCCTAACAAAGCACTGCCAACACCAGGAATGAGAAGCGAGTTTGGCAGTTCAGCTGAACCCCCATGCCCCTTTACTCACTGGTAGGCAAGGGAACAAATTATCAGAAGGGAACACCTCAGGCACTGCTCAAAGTATCCAACCTCCTAATCACAACTAAAGACTGGGGTTCGGCCCCTCAATACTAGTACAAACCAAAGTGTCTCCATTTTTTAACTAAACTGGTCACAGCACGCTGATTGAATTCAGACTGAAGTATAACTAAGACTGAGAGGACTGTTTACTTTTGTGTCTTTCTGTATATGTGTTTTTTTTTCTTTTGTTCTTTTCATCTGGTGTGTGTGCGTGTGTGTATATTTATGTAATGTGGAGAAAGAGAATTAATTGGTGCTTTAGTTTTGATAGTATTTTTTATGGACATGTCAGGTTAACCCTCACCAAAAATTGGGTATGGAAGATTCAAACACAAGATTAATGTTGGTTTATTAATAGATTCTGATCTTAGCACTTCTCTCAATTTAAAGTTATATTCCCCTCCCTCTTCTTCCTTTTCCCCAACTCCACAAATCACCTTGCAAACTTCCTCTTCTCTCTCCCTCCATTTCAGATATAAAAATAGTATCACAGAAGTCCTATCTCTTCTCTTTTTCATTCACCATTGCCCCATTTTTGTCCCTTCTTTCTGAACTGTTTTCTTCCTTTTCATCTTCCTTTCTCTTTCTTTTATCCTTTATACATTCCAGCATACTTGTTATCAGTACTATACCTGGATTAATAAAAGTGTGAAATTTTTAAAACAAGTTTTCTATTATATGATTGATATGTACTTGGTTCTGCAGATGCTAATATAACCAGTAGTTGTTCTCTCCTTGTAATACACTCATCAGAACTGATCCTATTATGTGGACTAGGCTGAATATGTACATGATCACCAAAACATAAGCAAAGCCAAGGTCACATCATAGGGAGACAAACACCAACTAAAGAGATCTCAGTAGTGACAAACATTTCTACCCTGAGCTACAACTGTCAGCACAAAAACAACTGAAACATGGGAAAACAAGGCAACAAGATGCCTCCCAAAACCCTTAAATCACCAAAAGCTGATCTCACAGGCACTGAAGCAGTGGTTTCCGGCAAAGAACTAAAAACCCAAGTGGTTAGAGACTTCCAGGAAGATGGTGGAGTGGTGAGCAGCAGAGAAACAGCCTCTCCAATATTTAGAATTCAGACAGTGGAATATAGCAATGTGAGGAAGAGAGGAAGGAATTGGGTCCCTATGACCCAACAAGGATCTGAAGTGAGAATTAGAGCCCATGGGGAGAGCAAAGAGAGGGACCACAACACAGAAGAAGGAGATGGTAATTGATGCTTTCTCCCTGAGCCCCAGCTCACAGTGTGGGAGGGGCAGCTCAAACCTGCAGAGGCACAGGGACTACTGGCAACCACAGAGGACTCCACAGAGAAATGCACCAATGGAATGGAGCAGTGGATGCTGTGGACCCCAGTGGCTGGTGAGTTATTTGGGTTTAGATGCCCCTTCCCAGGAGAGGGGAATTGCCCAGTAGCCATTTTGGAAAGGGGTCCTATGAGGTCAGAACTCAGAGCAACTGTAGGTTAGCTCCATCAAGTGGCTCCAAGTGTTAGGGTGAGGTGCAGCAGAATTCAAGCCAGCAGGAGGTCAGGAGGCTGAGTTCAAGCCAGCAGGAGGCACTCAGAGGTTGTGGGTTGAAAAATTCAAGTCCTAACCTCACAGCCAGAAACCAGAAGCAGCCTGAACTTCAGTGGAACTAAATGTTCAGGTTTGGTGGGATTATCCACCACCACAGTAATTCTACTGCTAGCTTTCTGGGATCAATCAACATAAATCTGTGTTCTGTCTGCCCCCTCTGTCAACCAGTGACATCTCTTCTTCTTCTCTTTGATTTTTTAAATTTATTTTTATTTTTAAATTTTTTCTAATTTTTCTTTTTCTTATTTTATTTTATTTTACCTTATTTTTATTTTATTTTATTTTATTTTATTATTGAGACAGGGTCTCCTGTGTAGTTCAGGCTGGCCTTGAGTTCATTATGTAGCCCAGGCTGGCCTCAAACTTGCAGTGATCCTTCTGCCTCAGCATCCTGAATGCTGAGATTACAAGCGTGCACCACCACACCTGAATTTTCTCTTTTCTTGTTTTTATACCAGTAAGAACATTGTTTCTAGTTTTGTTGCTATTGTTTTGTTCTGTTATTGTTTCTGTTTCTTCCTTTTTTCTTTCCTTCTTGCCTTCTTCACCAGTTCCCAAAGCTTGTGTAATCATCCTTTGCCCTCTGGCCTTACTTCTAATCAATTTCTCATCTTCTGTTTCTCTATTTTTTCCCCAATCCTTTTAAAATTTTCTCCCCTGAGTGTAAATCACTATATTGGGGGATATTTACTGTATTCAATTTCTGGTTTGTTTTAGATTTTGTTAAGTACAAATCTGGTTCATATGGTTAAAGGTGGCAAATGAGTAGTTGCAACAGTTTGTCATTTTCTAGGCTGTACTTGATGCTATTGTTATTACTGATTGTACTACTTTACCCAAGGTGACACAATTGTTCTAATCAGTTGATCTTCCTTGTGTGCCAAGACTGAGATTGCATGAGGGTCATAAAAAATACCATAGGCCAGTGCCAAAAAACCAGGGGCTAGTTCAAATAGGCAGCAATTTCCAATCTTCAATAAATTGAAGAGGTAGTATCTTCCAAGAGATGCAAAAGCCAAAAGCCAGCTACACCTAGAAGACATCTTTGCAAAATAGTCATTTCCTAAGTGTTCTTGATAGTAGAAAAAAGATACCTACCATAAACAATTTACAAGCATCAATGCAGGAATTAAACTTAAAAAAATAGGAAATGAGAAGACACAGAAGCAAGATGCATCCAAGATTTCTAGCTTGCCATAGGCAAACCCAGCTGGCAATGAGGTAGAATAATTCAAATGCCACCTACCTGGACTCTGAAGTGGTAACAGTGGAAGAAACAAAGCAAATGAATGAGGCTGCAGAAAAAAATAAAATCAGAAATAATTTCTCACGTAACTTTAGAGATGATGACTATAATGAAGGTCATGATTAGTGAATCTACAGAAGATACAGACAAAAAACATAGAGGAGCTCAGGAAAATGATGGAAACCATGAATGCCCAACATGGAAAGAAATGAAATTCATGAAACATTCAATATGATATCCAGGAGATTAAAAATTCTATTGAAAGTATATGCAACACAATAAGCCAATGTGAGTACAGAATATCAGACCTAGAAGACAGAATTTTGGTTAGTAATCATGAAAAGGCAGATTTCTTAAAAATAGCAAGGTACCAGAAAAAATCAATCCAATGGCTGATAGATAATGCAAAGAAAAATAACATAAAATTGATCACAGACAATGAGAAATCAGGAGATTTTTCAAACAGCATAAAAAACTTGTTCACAGAAGCCATAGTAGAAAACTTCCCAAGCATGGGAGAAGAATTTGACATAAGATAAGTGAGGCACACAGAACTCCAAGCCATGATAAAAAAAAAAAATCTACCCAAAGGCATATAATAATCAAGATTCCACAAATTAAACAGAAGAACAGAATATTAAAAGCTGTTGGAGAGGGCCGGTGATATGGCTCAGTGGCATAAGAGTGAGGTCCTGAGTTCGACTCCTGATACCCGCATATTAAAAAGAAATCAGAAACATATGTTCAAATATTGCATGGTTTCTCTGATGTAAGAAACCAAAATGTAAATAAAGGGCAGAATTTATAATAGATATTGTGAAATAGGAAGAAAATGTTCAAATGGGAAGGGGAACTAGGGAGGCAGGAGCAGGAAAGTAAGGAAGAGAAAAGCAAAAACAGAGACAAGAAGGAAAATATGGAAACAAGCTTTTGTAAATAAGGAGGGGAAGAAGGGTTAAAGGGAGGGGAGGGAAATGGGAAAAAAGAGGCATCAGGATATATCATATACAGGTACAAGTTCCCTATCATTAATGTTATCATTTATCTCTGAAATGTACTAATAAAATTAATTTTAAAAAACCAAAAGATTAAAATTTTTAGAGATCAGAGAAAAACCTAATAATACATGAGCTGTTCAGTGAGCTTAAAGTGAATGTAAATAAACAAATAAAGTATGTAATTAATATAATGTTTAATAAGCTTAAAAAGACACTAACAGCCAGGCAGGCATGGTGGTGCATGCCTGTAATCTCAGCATTTTGGAGGCTGAGGTAGGAGGATCTCTGTGAGTTTGAGGCCAGCCTGGGCTACATAGTGAGTTCATGACCAGTCTATACTACCTAGGAAGACCCTGTCTCAAAAAATGAAAAAAATAATACAAATGAAATGTTGATGTAATGAAAGAACTCAATGAAAGATATGAATGACCAATTTTGTAAATAAAAAGAGATTATGAAAAGGAATCAAGCACAAATCCTGGGTATGAAAAATTCAATCATGGACAACAGGAATGACCAATCTGAGGGGAGACTGTCAAAATTTGAAGACAAATTGATGTGCTATACCATATACTCAGTGATACTCTAAAAACAGCAAAGCATGAAGGAAGCTGGATTCACCAGCTGCTAAATGACTAAAAGTAAATATCCAAACTAAAAATTTAAGAATCACAGGAGAGCTGGTGATATGGCTCAGCAGCATAAGTGCCTGCCTGGCAAGTGTGAGGTCCTGAGTTCAACTCCCGGTACCCACATAAAGGAAAAAAGGGCTGGTGATATCGCTCAGTGGCACAAGTGCCTGCTGGCAAGCGCAAGGTCCTGAGTTCAAATCCCGGTACCAACATTAAAAAAAAAAAAGAATTATAGGAATTAGGGAAAAGTTAGTAGACCTAAGCATCTGACAATAGCCAACATCAATTTATAATAAAATCCTTGAAAATATGTACAGAAGAATCCTACCTCAATTGGCTAAAAACTGTTTATGACAAACCCATGACTAATATCATACTAAATGGAGAAAAACTGAAAGAATTCCCTCTATAATTGGGAGAAAGACAAGGGTGCCTATCCTCTGTTCCTCAGTACGCAGGGCAAATATTGTCAAAATGGCCATATTGCCAAAAATGATATATAGATTTAATGCAATTCCAATTAAAGCACTAACAACATTCTTAGAGCTAGAAAAAAGCAGTCCTAAAATGCATATGGAACCAGAACAGATGCAGAATAGCTAAAGCAATCCTGAGCAAAAAGAGCAAAGCAAGAGGCATTACAACCCTGGATTTTAAGTTACACTACAAAACTACAACAATAAAAACAGCATACTACTGGCAGAAAAATAGACATGTTGATCAATGGAGTATAATTAATGATGTGAAAACAAACCCATGATCCTCAGCTGTCTGATTTTTGACCAAAGGACCAAAAACATACACCTGAGAAAAAATAGCCTCTTTAATGGGAGTGATTTTTTTTAACATAACCCCAAACGCACAAAAAATAACACCAATTTGTTGCACAAATCAACAATTGTGATTATACTGAACCAAAAAGCTCCTGCACAGTGACAGAACTAAGATAGTGAAGAGACAATCTATAGAATGGGAAAATTTTTTTGCCGGCTACTCCTTGGACACAAGACTAATATATAGAATATACAAAGAACTCAAAAATATTAGACTCCCCCAATAAAAGACCCAATCTAAAATAGGAAATTGAAGTAAATACTTTTCAAAATAAGAGGAACAAATGGCCAATAAGTACCAAAAAGAAAAAAAAGGTTTAGCATCTTTAGCCATTAGAGAAATACAAATAAAAACAATACTGAGATTCCATCTTACTTCAGTAAAAATGGCTATCATGAAAAACTCAAAAACCAATAAATGCTGGCAAGGTTGTGGGGGAAAAGGAACACTTCTACATTGTTGGCTGGAACATAAACTAGTATAATCACTATGGAAATCAGTATGGAGATTCTTCAAAAAACTAAAAATAGAAATTCCATTTGACCCAGCTATTCCTCTTCTCACTATCTTACCAAGAGTTAAAGACATCATGTTACAGTGATACATACATACTCATGTTTACAGCAGCACAATTTATAATAGTCTATTTATGGAAACAGCCCATCAACAGATGAATGGGTAAAGAAAATATGGCAAATATACACAATGGATTATTACTCAGTCATAAAGATAAATTTGAGTCATTTGTAGAAAAATGGATGCACTTTGAGACTATAATGCTCAGTGAAATAAAACAGACATAGGTTCAATATAGCATGGTTTCTTTTATGTGAGAAAACCAAAATATAAATAATTAAAAGAGCAAAATAAAAGAGACATTAGGTAACTGGGAGGTAGACTCTGTGAAGATGGGAAGGGCATCTGGGGAAAGGGGGAGTGGGCAGGGATGGAAGGAGAAACAAATATGATCAAGATGCAAAATGTATATGCACTAATTCCCAAGATAAATGCAATTATTATATATCACAAACATATACCAATAAAAAATGAACTTTGGTTAATTCCTGAGACTAAGTAAAAAATTAAGTCAAAATAGACTAGAGGCTTAAATGTAAAATCTAAAATGCAAAATTTGTAGAAGAAAATATAGGAGATATTTTTTGTCACCTTGGATTAGGCAAAGATTTCTTAGCTGCATCAAAAGCATAATCGAAACAGACTGTGGTGGCACACTCCTGTAATTCCAGCACTTGGGAGGCTGAGGCAGGAGGATCACTATGAGTTTGAAGCCAACCTGGGCTACATAGTGAGTTCAGGGCCAGCCTGCACTACAGAGCAAGACCTTGTCTCAAGAAAAAACCACAATCCATAAGAGAAGTAAAAAGATAAATCAGATTTCATCAAATTTTAAATTTCTACTTGTACAAGATGGTATTGAGAGAATTTTAAAAGTTTTTGATACAGACATCTAATAAAGAACTCATGCCCACCAGACATTAGCAAGATGGTGGAATAGGAATTTCCAGCACTCATTGCATGCAAATGAACAATTATCTATATATATAAACACCTTCACAAGAGCTAAGGAAACCAGATGAAAAATTACTACTCCTCAGTGAAGCACAGAAATAAGAAAAGATGCATTAAAGAAGACATGAAGAAAAGGTTTTCATTATACAGACCACACAGCCCCACCCCCATTCCAGGCCAAACAGCAGATATCCCCTGCTTGAAGAAAGGAGAAAGAAATGAACACCAGACACTGCCTCAGACCCCAACACTGGGCTGGTCTCAATTAAACCTAGCACCAGACGCCATATCTGCACACAAAAGACTTGCTTGCTGGGCTTGTGATAACACAAGGCAGACCTCTGTAGCCCCTGCCTCCAGACTGGCCCCAGCAGTGGGCCAGCCTTATTGACCTCATGCTCTGGGCCTGCCCCAGCACCATGGTAGTTTTCATAGACTCAGGCTTTGGTTTGCCTTGCAAACTCAGTATCCAGGTCCATTCTCAGAACCAGACTTCCCTTGTTGATCTGGGCCCTGGATTATCCCTATCACCAGTCTAGCCCCCACAGCCCCAAGCTTCAGATCTGCCCAGCAGTAGATCAGCCCCACAGCCCTAGTCACTAGGTTGGGGCCTGTGGAACCAACTTCCAAGCCAGCCCCTGAAGAAACAGGCTCTAGGTCCAACCCAATGCCAATCCAGCCCCTGCAACCCCAGGCTCTAGGCCCCCTTCACATTTCAGACTAGACCAGAACTATGTGAACTCATATAATTCCAGGCTTCAGGCACACCCTAGCACCAGATTTGTACGTCTGGCTTAAACCATCAAGCCAGTATCCATGGACACATGCTCTAAGTCTGCCAAGTGCCAGGCTGGTTTTGTGGCCCAATCCTCCAAGCTATCACCTGCAGGACCACCCTAAAAGCTTGCTGCTGGATCCCCACATTCTAGCAGAGCTCAGATCCATTCTGATACACTTCAGGGTTGGGCTAGTCCCCAGGGACCAAATTTTTAGGAATACCTCTGTGTAGCCAGGTTTCAGAACAGTACCTGCAGCCACAGGACCCTGGCCAGCCCTTACAGGCCTGGCATACAGGCTTGTACTCACATACTCATGTATATGGTAGCCTCCACAGACCCAAACTCCAGGCCAGTACAAATGGCTCCATGCTCTCTAGTCCAGCCCATGGGGCTCCAGATACCAGGGTAGCACTCATGAACCCAGGATCATGACCAGTGCTATGGTCCCAGGTTTCAGGCTTGCTCCAGTTGACCCAGGGTCTAGGCCCACCTCAGTAGATCCAGGTACCAGGCCAGCCCCCATAGAATTAGCCTCCAGGGCCACACCTACGGACCCAGGCTACAGGACAAACCCCATGAACTCAAGACCCAGGCCTGCTCTTTCACATGCAGGCTCCATTCCTCAGCAGCATCAGGCCACTCCTTATGGACTCAGGCACAAAGCCCATTCCAAAACCTGGCTGGTGCTGATAGACTAATGGCTTAGCTCAAGTAAGTTCAGCTAATGTGGACCCAAATGACAGGCCAGCCCCAATAGAATTTGAGACTAGCCCAGGTAACATAGTAAGATGCCATCTGAAAGAGAGAGAAAGAGAGTGAGACAGAGAGAGATAGAAGAAGAAGAAGAAAAAGAGAGAGAGAAAGAAAGAAAAAAAAGAAGGAAGCAAGGAAAAAATGAAGGAAAGAAAAAGGAAAAGAAAAAAGATATTGAAGTTTATGTATTGCCTGACAAGGAATTCAAAATAATGATTTTTAAGGAAGCTCAATGAACTTAAAGAAAAAAGAGAACCAATTCAAGGAAAGTGAGAAAACAGTAAAGGGCCCAAACAAGAAATTTAACAGGAATTGGAATGACTTAAAATATTCTAGAGCCTGAAAAACACAATAAAGAACATCAATGGTGGAACTGATCAAGTACAAAGAATCTGTGACAATACATAGAGGAGAAAGAAAAAAGAAGAGTGGAAAGGAATGAAGAAAGCTTAAGGGGCTTATGAGACAGCCATCAAAACAATAAATGTTATTATAGCAGTAATATGAGCAGAAGTCAGATACAAAGGAATAGAAAATTTAAAGAACTAATAGCAGAAAACTTAATAAGGAAGAGATATAAATATCTAGGTAGAGAAAAGTAACAGATCTCCAAGCAGATTCAATACACCAATACTTAATCAAATGGTCAAAAATCAAAGTCTGAGAAAGGATCCTGAAAGCAGCAACAGACAAGCATATCGCACATAAGGTATTGTCACTAAAGCTAGAAGCACACTTCTCAGCAGAAACATTACAGGTCGAGAAAGATACAGTAGATCCAAACTGAAGATGGAAAAAACCTGCCAACCAAATACTTTACCTGGCAAAGTTCTCCTTTAGAAATGAAGGAGAGTTTAAAAATATTCCCAGACAAACAAAAGCTAACTGGATCTGGCTTACTAGAAAGGTTTAAGGAAATTCTTTGACCTGAAGGAAAAAGATGCTAATTAGTAACATAAAATCATATGAAGTGATAAATTCATTAGTAAAAGTAAATACACAGCCAGACTCAGAATACTCTAATGATGTGTAAATTTTACTTTTACTATGATGGTTAAAAAAAGAAAATCATTAAAATAATAGCTACAACAATATTTAAAGAGATATACAATATAAAACGTGTAAAGTGAAGCAAAAAATCAAATATGAGAAGTGTCTATCAATGCCAGTTGCCCATGTTTTTGATTGGGAATTTTATTTGGGGGACCTAATTTTTTTCAGTTCTCTATATATTCCAGATATAAGTCCTTTGTCAGAGAAATATCTGCTAAAATTTTTTTTCTCATTCTGTAGATTGTCTCTTCACACTGTTGGTTGTTTTCTGATATATTCCCATTTTTTGATCCTTGATGTTATTTTTTGTGCAATTTGGGTTCTGTTCAGAAAGTCCTTACCTATGCCTATATCTTCCTATACCTATATCTTCAAGAATTTTATCTTCCAGCTGTTTAAGCATTTCTGTTTTAATATTGAGATATTTGATCCATTTAAATTTTCAAGAGTTTTACCTATTTTATCTACTAGCAGATTAAGTGTTTCTGTTTTAACATTTATTTATTTTATCCATTTTGACTTCAGTTTAGTACATGGTGAGAGATATTGATCTAGCTTCAATCTCCTGCATGTGAATAGCCAGTTTCCCCAGCACTATTTGCTAAAGAAGTTATCTTTCCTCCAGTATATGTTTCTGGCCCCTTTATCAAAGATCAAATAGCTGAATGTGCCTGGGGTTGTTTATGCATCATTTATTCTGTTCCATTGATCCTTGTATCAGTCAGTGCTCACTAGAGAAACAGATTTGATATAAGATAAAAGGATTTAAAATGTAGGATTACAATGATTGCCTGCAGAGTTGGGTGTGGAAGAGTGCAAAAGGGCTGCCTGTGTGCTGGAGATCTGAAGGATCCAGTGAAATGTTGAAGGCCTGGAGCTCATGGTAGTGTCCTGTGTAGGTCTGTTTCAGGAAGCCAAAGGGTCTGGACTGGAAGCCAGGAGACGATGTCCAAATTTAAGATGAAGACTGGAGCTCCTCTGAATAAATAGAAACAAGCCTTTCTTCTTCATTTCCCTTTTATTCCATTCAGGCTACAAGCCTATTGGTTGATGCCACTCTCACTCAGGCTGGGACTTTTGTCTTCATTAAACCCCTTCAGCCACACCCAGAACTATGCTAATCCATTTTAGTTGGGCATTTCCTACTCAAGTTAACACAATCAGTTAACTACCCCAATTCTCTTTGCTTTTTGTTAGTACCATACTGTTTTTACCACAGTAGTTTTGTAATACTACTTGAAGTTCAGGATTGTGATGCCCCTAATTTTGCTGTTGTTAACCAGGCCTGATTTTATTATACTGGGTCTCTTCTGGTTCAATATGAATTTGAGGATCCTTTTTTCCAATTCTGTGAAGAATGCTGTAGGTATTTTGATTGGGATTGCATTAAATCTATATATCAATTTTAGAAGTATGGTCATTTTGACTATACTGGGTCTGTCTATTCAGGAACAGGGCATATCTTTCCATTTTCTGAAGTCCTCTTTGATTTCCTTTTTCTGAGTACTGTAGTTTTCATTCTAGAAGTCTTTCACTCACTTATTTAGATTAATGCCTAAGAATTTAATTTTTCTTGGTGCTACTGACAACAGTATATTTTTCCTAACTTCTTTCTCGGTGGGATCATTATTAGCATACTGGAAAATTGTTCATTTGTTTATTTTTATTTATTTTTTTCTCTAATCAGATTTTATTGGCACACTTTAGATATACATAATGATCACATTCATCATAGAGAATTTGTACCTGAACGTGATATAACTTCCTTTTTCTCCATTCCCCTACCTTCCCTTCAACCCCTCCTCCCCTCCCCATTTACAAAAGCTTTGTTTCCATGCTTTCCTTCTTTTCTCATTTTTTTACTTTTCCCTTCTTTCCTTTCCCCCTCACATCTCCCATCTTCTCCTACCCATTTGAAAATTTTCCTCCTATTTCACAATACCTATTATACATTTTGGTCCTTATTTACAATTTCAGCTTCTCACACCAGAGAAACAATGTGGTATTTACACATGTGTGTCCAATTTATTTCACTTAAGAGTATGGACTTAATGTACATCCATTTTCCTAGAAATGTCTTGAGCATATCCTTCTTTATGGTAGCATAGTACTCCATTGTATAAAAAAGACACATCTTCTTTATCCATTCACCAGTTCAATGGCACTTGGGCTATTTCCAAGATGTGGCTATTATAAACTGTGCTGCTATAAACATAGGTGTGCATATATCACTGTAGTAGGATGCTTTTAATTCTTTTGGGAGGATATGCAGGAGGGGTATGACTGGGTCAAATGGAAACTCTAGTCCTAGTTTTTTGAGGACTCTCCACACTGATTTCCACAGTGGTTGTATAAGTCTACATTCCCACCAATAGTGGAGAAGAGTTCCTTGTTCTCCACAGCCCTGCCAGCCTATGTTATTGGTTGCTTTTTTGACAATAGCCATTCTTTCCAGGGTGAGATGGAATCTCAGTGTTGTTTTAATTTGCATCTCTCCACTGACCAGTGACGTTGAACGTTTTCTCATATATTTATTTGCTGTTTGTATTTCTTTATCTGAGAAGTGTGTATTTATCTCAGATGCACATTTTTGGATTGGGTCTTTAAATTTGGGGAGTCTGATTGTTTTGAGTTCTTTTTTTTTTTTTTTTTTTGTGGGTACCGGGGGGACGACCTCAGGACCTCGCGCACCAACAGGCACCCGTGCCACTGAGCGATATCACCAGCCCCTTTTTCGTATGTGGGTTCTGGGAGTCGAACTCGGGCCTTCGCGCTTGCAAGGCAGGCGCTTAAGCCGCTGAGCCGTCTCACCAGCCCTGTTTTGAGTTCTTATATGTTCTTGATAGTAATCCTTTGTCTGAGGAACAGCTAGAAATTATTTTTTCCCACATTGTGGGTTGTCTGTTCACTCAGTTGGTGGTTTATCTTGCTTTGCAAAAGCTTTTTAATAAGATGAAATCCCAGTTGTTGATTCTTTGTGTTAGTTCTGTGCAATCAGGGTTTTATTCATAAAGTCTTTGTCTACACCAATGTCTTCAAGTGTTTTACTTATTCTATCTTCCAGCAAATTTAATTTTTCTATTTCAATATTTAGATCTTTGATCTATTTCAACTTTAGTTTAGTGCATGGTGAAAAATGAGGGTTGAATTTTAATCTTTGGCATGTGCAAAGCCAGTTTTTCAGCACCATTTATTTAAGAGGCTATCTTTCTTTCAGTGAGTGTGTTTGGCATCTTTGTCAAAGATAAGGTGGCTGAGTATGTCTGGAGTTGTTTCTACACCTTCTAATCTGTTCCATTGATCCTTGGCTCTGTTTTCTTTTTGGCCAGTACCATGCTGTATTTATTACAGTAGCTTTATAGTATAATTTCAAGTCTGTGATTGTGATGCCCTCTTCCTTGCCTTTGTTGCCCAGAATTGCCTTTGCTATTCTAGGTCTCTTCTGGTTCCAAATGAATTTTAGAATTATTTGCTTTAATTCTGTGATGTATGCTGTTGGAATTTTGATCAGAATTGCATTAAATCTGTATAACAATTTTGGAAGTATGGCCATTTTCACTATATTGGATCTTTCTACCCAAAAGCAAGGGATATCTTTCCATTTTCTGATTTCCTCTTCAATCTCCTTTTTCAGAATACTGTAGTTTTAAATGTAGAGGGCTTTTATTTCCTTCATTCGATTGATTCCTAGGTTTATCTCTCTTTTGGATGCTATTGTGAAAGGTGTTATTTCCCTAATTTCCCTAATGAGTTTGTCATTCATGTACAGGAAAGATATTGATTTTTGAGTGTTGACTTTGTATCCAGTGATGTTACTGAATTTGCTTATTAAATGTAGAAGTCTTTTGTAGAGTTTGTTGGGTCTTCTGTACAGAGTATCATGCCATCCACAAATAATGATAATTTAACTTCTTCCTTTTCTATTGGTATTCTTTTTATTTCTTTCTCTTCTTTAATTGCTCTGGTTAGAGTTTCCAGAACTATGTGGAATAAGAGTGGAAACAGTGGACCTTCCTGCTTTGTTCCTGATTTTAGAGTGAAAGATTTCAGATTTTGTCCATATGGTATGATGCAGGCTGTTGTTTTGTCATAGATGGTTTTTATCAGATTGAGAAAAAGACCATCTATTCCAATTTTCTGTAGGTTTTTTTTTTATCATGAACGGGTGCTAGACTGTGTCAAAAGCTTTTTCTGCATGTATTGAGATGATCATATGGTTTTTGTCCTTGGTTCTGTTAATATGGTGTATTACATTTATTGATTTACATATGTTGAACCATCCCTGCATCCCTGGGATGAATCCAACTTGGTCATTATGTATAATCTTGGTGTTTGCTGCATTCTGTTTGCCGGTATCTTATTAAGGATTTTTGCCTCTATGTTCATTAGGGAGATTGGCCTGTAGTTCTCTTTCTTAGTTGGGTCCTTCTCTGGTTTTTGTATCAGGGTAATTCTTGCTTCCAGGAATGAATTTGGGATTGTTGCTTCCCTTTCAATTTTATTAAAGATTCTGAGAGGTACTGGTATTAGGTCTTCTCTAAATTTCTTGTAGAGTTCAGCAGGGAATCCATCAGGGCCTGGGCTTTTCTTTGTTGGTAGGGTTTTTAATACATATTTGATTTCATTCATTGATATTGGTTTATTTTGGATTTTTATATCTTCTTGATTCAGCTTTGGCAATTCATATGTACCTAGGAATCTGTCCATTTCTTCTACATTTTCCATCTTATTATAATACAAGTTCTCAAAGTAGGTATAGATTATCTTCTGGATTTCTGCAGGGTCCGCCGCGATTTCACCTTTTTCATTCCTAATTGTATGGATTTGATTGTTTTCTTTCCTTTTTTTGATAAGGTTGGCTAAGAGTCTGTTGATTCTATTTAATGTTTCAAAGAAGCAACTCTTTGATTCATTGATTCTTTGTATTATTTTCTTAGTCTCCAATGCATTAGTTTCTGCTCTGATCTTTATAATTTCTTCCCTTGTACAAGCTTTGGGCTTGGTCTTCTCTTTTTCTAGATGTTTGAGGTTAAACATTAAGTTGTTTATTTGAGCTTGCTCTGTTTTCCTGATATGGGTATTCACTACTAAATTTCCTTCATAGGACTGCTTTCATTTGTCCTGTAAGATCCAGTATGTTGCATTGGCATTATCATTTAGTTGTAGAAACTGTCTAATTTCTTCTTTAATTTTCTCTGTGGCCCACTGGTTATTCAGGAGGATGTTCTTTAATTTCCATGTGTTTATGAAGTTCTGTGGTTTCTTTTGGCATTGATTTCCAATTTCATTGCACTACGGTCTGATAATAAGCATGGGATAATTTCAGTTCCTTTGCATTTACTTAAGTATGTTCTATGAGGTAGTATGTGGTCTGTTTTGGAGAATGTACCATGCACAGGTGAGAAGAATGTGTATTCTGATGTTGTGGGGTGGAACATGCTGTAGACATCTACTAAGTACATTTGTTCAAAAGTTTGGTTCAGTTCTAATATTTCATTGTTGAATTTTTTGTGTAGTTGATCTGTCTATTTGTGACAGTGGGGTATTGAGGTCCTCCAATACAATTGTATTAGTGCTTATTTGATTTTTCTTTTCCATTTACATTTGTTTTATATAGTTGGGTGCAGTGGTATTTGTCGCATATATATTTGTGATTTTTATCTCTTCCTCTTGGATTGTTCCCTTTACAAAGATGTATTGACCTTCTTTGTTTCTCTTAATCAGTGTTGGCTTGAAATTCACTTTTTCTGCAAGTGGAATAGCTTTTTTCTGGGTTCCTGTGGCATGGAGTATTGTTTCCATCATTTGATTTACAGTCTATGAATTTCTTTTTGCATTAAATGTGTTTTTTATATGCAGCATATTGTTGGATCTTGCTTCTTGATCCATTCTGCCAGTCTGTGCCTTTTAAGTCATGAATTGAGGCCATTAACATTTTTTTTTATTTTAAAGAGAAAAAAATAAAACAAAACTTCAAAACAAGATAATAGGAGGGTAAAAATGGTTAATATATTGTGCATTGCTATCTCCAAACTAGCTACTCAGAATACAAGATATTGGCATTTAATTGTCTGAACAATATTAGCACAAACCTTTCTTTTCAATGAACTAAGAGAAATTAGTATTATAACTATCTTAACTGTCTTTCACATATACATATATTTATTTATTTATTTATTTATTTATTTATTCGTTTATTTATTTTTTGCTTTTCCCTTCCTTCTTTCTCCATTTCTCTATCCCAGTTTCTCTTTCCTTTTGAACTTTCTTCCCATTTTACAATATCTATTATGCATTTTGGAGCTTATTTACTTCTTCAGCTTCTCACACTAGGGAGACAATACGATGTTTACACATGTGTTTCTGGTTTATTTCACTTATGAGTATGGTCTCAAGTTGCATGCATTTACCTATAAAAGTCTCCAGTTTATCCTTCTTTATGGCTCAGTAGTACTCCATTGTATTAAAAAGACCACATCTTTTTTATCCATTCCTCGGTTGATGGGAATTTGGGTTGTTTCCAAGTTCTAGCCGTTACAAATTTTGCTGCTATAAATATGGGTGCACATATATCGCTGTGGTACAATGTTTTCAATTCTTCTGGGAAGATAACCAGAAAGGGAATAGCTGGGTCAAATGGGACCTCCAATTCTAGTTTTGAGGAATCTCCACACTGATTTCCACAGTGGTTGCACCAGTCTACACTCCCACCAACAGAAGAGAAGGGTTCCTTTTCCCCACAACTGCTCCAGCATTTGTTTTTGGTTGATTTCTTGATAATATCCATTCTTTCCAAGGTGAGATGGAATCTCAGGGGGATTTTTTTTGTATGAGGAATCGAACTCAGGACCTTGTGCTTGCCAGGCAGGCACTTGTGCCATGGAGCTATATCCCCAGCCCCATCTCAGTGTTTTAATTTGCATCTCTCCCGTGATCAGTGATGTTGAACATTTTTCATATATTATTTTCTGTTTGTATTTCTTCACCTGAGAAGTGTGTATTCATCTCAGATGCCCATTTTTGGATTGGAGATCAATAACATTGATGGCTATAACTGACATGTATTGACTTATCCTTGTCATGTTATTTTCATTTTGTTAGCTCCCCCTTCCCCCCCATTTTGTTTGCCTTGCCTGGTAGATTCCTTCTGTTGGGGTTCATTGTTGTAGTCCTTGCTATCTCTTTCTAGAATGTCCTTCAGAACATTTTGGAGTGCTCATGGTTCCTTGCCATTTTTAACAAATCTTTCTTTTCATGATTGCTAACCGCAAGCCTGTCTTCTATATCTGAGATTCTGTCCTCACATTGTCTCATTCTGCTGTGGATACTTTCAATGGAATTTTTATTCTCCTGGATATCTGCTTGAGTCTGTTTTATGGATTCCATTTCTTTCCTATATTTGGCTTTCATGGCTTCCATCATTTTCTTAAGCTCCTCTTTTCTTTTAATCTGTATCTGCTCTAGAGTCACTAAGCATGTTTTCGTTGTGGACACCATCTCTGTATTTATCTGAGAAATTATTTCTGATTTGATTTTTTCTAGAGCCTCATTCATTTGCTTTGTTGTTACCACTTCAGAGAGGCCAGGTGGGTGGCTTTTGGATTGTCCTACCTCATTGACCCCTTGGTTTGCTTTTGGTGAACTGGATGTGTGGGGTTGCATCTTGTTTAAGTGTCTTCTCATTTTCTTTCTCTTTTTTAGTTTAATTCCTGGTCAATGATTGTAAATTCCATAAGGTGGGTTGCTTTATTGCTAGTATTTAGAACCCCTAGGAAATGACTACTTCTCAGAGGCATCTTCCAGGTGTAGCTGGTCTTGGGGTTCTGTGTCTTTTGCAAGATACTACCTCTTCAATTTGTTGGGGATGGGAAGTTGCTGCCTGCTTGGCCCAGCTTTTGGTTCTTTGGCACTGACCCATATTATTTTCTATGACCATTAGGCAATCAGAGCCTTGGAATACCAGGAAGAACAGCTGGTTAGAACAATTATGTCACTTTGGCTGAAGTGGTACAAACAGCAATAACAGTAGCATAAAACATAGCCTAGAAAATGACACACTGATGTAACCATTACTTTGTCACCTTTAATTGTATGCCAGATTTGTGTTTATATAACAGAATCTAAAACAAACCATAAAATCATATGCCATAAATAAGTCCTTAATATGTTAACTTTACACTCAGGGGAGAAAATTTAAAAGGGGTTAGTGAAAAACAGATAAATATATGAAGAGGAAGAGATTAGAGGCAAGGCTGGAGGACAAAGAGGGATCATGCAAACTTTGGGAAACTGGTGCAGAAGACAGGAGGGAATGATGGAAGAAATAAAAGGAAGGGCAGAACAGAACAACCACCACAAAAAAAACCAAAATCCATATTCCCACTCATATAAAAACAAGATCAAACACTGAAGGAGAAAAAAAAAAACCAAGAGAGAGAGAGAAAGAAAGAAAAAGTCCACTTCCAGGTTTCTCTCTGCTGTCACTGGTAGACAACATGTGGAGACAGTGTCCAGATCTGTGTTGATTTATCCCAGCAAGCCAGCTGTAGCTTTATGGTGGGGTACTGAATAATCTCAGAGAGTCTGTGCCTTTATTTCCCCTGAAGTTCACATTGCTTTCTGCCTGTGAGGCTGGGACCAGACCCATTCAGCCTGCAGCCATCAGCACACCTTCTGTGGGCTTGAACTCAGCTGGGAGCTGCTACATGGACCTGGCAGTTGTTCTGAGTTCTGAGCTCAGCTGGCCCCTCTCCAAGGTAGCTCCCAGCCAAATGCCCTCTCTGGTGGGACGTCCGAGCCTGCAGCACTCACCCCCAGCTAGTGCAGTCCTTATCATCCACAGTTCTTTTCCACTGCTGCATCTCTCTCTGGAGGCCTCTGGTGTTGCCAGCAGTTGCTGTGTGTCTGCAGGTTTGAACCATTCCTCCCATGCTGTGAGTCCTGACTCGGGGAGAAGGCTCCATCAGCTACCTCCTTCTTCACTGAAGTTTGTCTCTTCACTCTCCCTGTGGGCTTCAATTCTTGCTTCAGAACCTTCCTGGGTGTAGGGGACCCACTTCTCTCATTATTGTCTTCCTCACATTGCTATATTCCTGTATCTGGATGGCAACTCTTAGAGAGGCTCTTTCTCTGCTGCTTACCACTCCACCATCTTCCTGGAAACTCTCTGGAAAATTATTTATTTTTATGTGTTAATTTTGTATTCTGCTACATTACTGAATTTGATTATTAATTCTGTCTTTTGGTGCATTTTTTCAGTCTTCCATGTAGAGGATCATGTCATCTGCAAATAATGATAATTTGAATTCTTTCTTTCTATACATATCTCTTTTCTTTCTTAATTGCTCTTGCTTATGTTTCAAGTACTATGTTGACTAGGTATAGTGCTAGTGTACATAGTTGTTTTTTCCTTGATTTTAGAGGGAAAGCTTTTAGTTTTTCCCAATTTAATATGATGTTAGCAGTAGGTTTGTCAAAAATGGTTTTTATCAAATTGAGATAAGGTCCTTATACACCTATTTTCTTCAGAGGTTTTATAATGAAAGGATGTTGGATTTTGTCAAAGGCTTTTCCTGTCTATTGTAATGATCATGTGATATTTTTTCCTTGTTTCTGTTTATATGATGTATTACATATTGATTTGCATATGTTGAACCATCCTTTTATCTCTGGGATGAAGCCTACTTGGTCATGATGTGTGATTGTTTTGATGACTCAATGCATTCTGTTGGCCAGTATCTTGTTGAAGATTTTTGAATTATATTCATTAAAGATAGTGGTCTATGATTTTCTATTTTTGGTGAGATCCTTGTCTGGTAATGATAGCTTCCAGCAATGAATTTGAGAGTACTTCCTCCCTTTTAATTTCATTGAAGAGCTTGAGAATTATTGTTGTTAGATCTTCCCAGACGTTTCTGCAGAATTCAGCAGTGAATCCATCCAAACCTAGGCATTTTATAGTTGGTAGGATTTTAAAATTACTGCTTCAATTTCATTACCTGTTATTGAATTATTCACAGTTTTTTTATATCTTCTTGGTTTAGTTTTGGTAATTCATATGTATCTAGGAATCTATCCATTTCTTCAGAATTCTCCAATTTACTGTCATACAGGTTTGCAAAGTAGTCGTTAATAATCTTTATTTTTCTGCATTGTCTGTCATGATTTCATCTTTATCAGTTCTAATGGCATTGATTTGGGTTTTTTTTTTTTTCATTTTTGTGATATTGGCCAAAGGTTTGTCCATTTTCTTTTTCCTTTTGAAGAACCAACTCTGATTTGTTGATTCTTTGTATTATTGTTTTGGTCTCAATTTCATTGATTTCTGCTCTGATATTTATAATTTCCTTTCTTGTATTAGCTTTAAGTTTGTATTGTTCTTCTTTTTCTAGGACCTTGATCATTAGGTTATTTATTTAGGCTCACTTTGTTTTTATGATATGAACATTCACAGCTGTAAACTTTCCTATTGGACTGCTTTCATTGTGTCTCATAAGTTCAAATATGCTGTAGTGGCATTATCATTTAGTTCTAGAAATTGTCTTATCTCTTCCTTGATTTCTTCTGTAACAGATTGCTTAGGTATATTGTTTAGTTTCCATGCATTTGTGGAAAGTAGGTGTTTTCTTTTGTCACTGATTTCTAGTTTTATGAACTATGCTCTGATAATATGCATGGTATAATTTCAGTTCTTTTACATTACTTACACTTGCTTTATTGGCTAGTATGTTGTCTGTTGAAGAATGTTCAATGTGCTGCTGACAAAAATGTGTATTCTGTTGTTGTTGGGTGGAACACCCTTTTGATATCTATTAAGTCCATTTGTTCAAAGGTTTTGATATACTTTGATATTTGTAGATATTTTTTGTCTAGTTGATCTATTTGTGATAGCGGTGTATTGAGGTCCATCACTATAATTGTGTTGAAGTTTATCTGGTCTTTTATGTTCAGTAGTACTTGTTTTATGAAGTTGGGTGCACCACATGATTTGGAGCATATATGTTAATAACTGTTATTTCTTCCTGTTGGATTGTTCCCTTAACCAATATGTTGTAACCTTCTTTGCATCTTTTGATCACTTTTGGTTTGCAGTCTAGTTTTTCTGAATATAGGTAGCTACATCTGCTTTTTGGGGGATTCCTGTTGCATGGAATAATGTTTTCCATCCTTTAATTTTTAGCCTATGGGTTTCTTTTTGAGTTAAATGTGTTTTGTATATAAATCATACAATTTGATTTCATTTCTTGATCTATTCTGCCAGGCTGTGTCTTTTGATTGGGGAATTGAAATCATTCACATTGAGAGTTACTACTAATAGATGTTGACTTATTCCTGTTATTGCCTTATACTCCTGTTGCTGAATCCCTCTTTCCCTTCTACTTTACTGCTACCAGGTCTATTAGACCTTTTGTCATTGTTAGTTTTATTATTTCTCTTTAGGATAGCCTTGAGAACATTTTGGAGTGCTGATTTGATGGTCATAAAATTTTTAGGTGCTCATTATCATAAAAATATCTCATTTGCCTGTTTTCTTTTAGGGATTGAAATACTTCACTGAAAGATCTTCTGGTCTTTAGTTGCTGTAAATCTAATGGTTTTAACTTTATACATGATTTGTGGCTTTTATGTAACTGTTTTTAAAATTCTGTTCCTGTTTTGAATTTTCAGGACTTTGACTATGATGTTTCATACAGATGTTCTTTTCTGGCCATTGCTATTTGAGGTTGTATATGCCTCCCTTACCTGTATGTGAGACTCTTTTTCCTTGTTTGTGAAGTTTCTGCTATTATTTCAGTGAACAGGTTTTTTTAATTCCATTTGTGCTGTCTTCTGATTTTTAGTTTACTCATTGCATCATTTAGGAACTGTTGGATCCACTTTTCATGATCTCTTGTTTTTAAGGTATCTCTTATTAATTGTTCACTCACAAAGCACTGTCTTTTAGTTCCAACACTCACATTGCTCACTTCTGTTGCCCATAATTTTGATAAAATTTTGAATCTCCTTCATTTCTATTTGGAGCCTTTTTATGGACTCTAATTCTTTTCTATGCTAGTCAGTCATGTTTCACATCATTTTTATGCTCTGCTAGGTTTTCATTAGTGTGTTCTATAGAGTTGCAGATCATTTTATTTATTTTGCCCAATATCTGTTTACTTATATCTTCTGTGACCTTACCAAATGCCTCAATGATCTGTTTTGTTGTCTCCCCTGTGCTGTTTTTGGTTTCCTCCCTTTTGATGCCCTGTGGTTCAGCTTGGGGGAGCAGGGCATTCCTGGAGGCATTTCGTTGGCTTGTTTTTTCATGTTTCTATTTTTTTTTTGTTTGGCTCTTTGCTTTTGTGTTGAGTCTTGCCACTGATTGTAGTGGAAGCTTTGTTTCTAGTATGGAGCCCTCTTTAGTTAATGTCTACTTTTCAGTGATGTGGCATAGCTAACTACTGCCTCTGTCCCAGGATCCAAGCACCTCCATTTACTTTGTATGGGAGGTTGCAGCATATTTGGCTCAGTACTCATTTTTCCAGGAATAGGCCACAGTATTGTTAATGATCCCAAGGCAATCCAGATATTGGCATCCCCCAAAAAACAGTTAATAGCAACAGCTATGTCACCTTGGCTATAGAGTGAGCCCTCAAGTTACAACCAGCCCGACATATGAACAACTTGGGTTATGATCAGAATTTTAGTTTTAACTTACAACCAAAGTCTTGAGCTATGACCTGAATACCAGCTGCTTGTGCTTCCAGATGGTCCCAGATACAAATTTAATCCTAAGAGTTCTGGAAAGAACATTACAACATCCTTTCCTTTATGGGGTTAATTGAGAACTCCTGGCCCAGTGTCTATCTAAGGACACTGAAATCTGCCTGTATACAGGAGAAAGACTATGAAAGCTGTGTACTGGAGCCTGAGCCATCAAGTGAAAACTTGACTCACAACCAGTCCTTGGTAACAAATTGAGCCCATAAGTCAAGGGTCCACTGTAATAAAATCAGCAGCAATTATAGCATTAAATACAAACTGAGTAGTGAAAAACCATAAGGATAAATAATGTACCACCCTTACCTATAGAAAAGGAAATCTATAATTATAGTATGAACACAAAGACAATCCAAAAATTGACCTTCTATTGACATATAGGAAATATCTACTAAATGGAACAACTAACTCTAGTAACAATGGAGCAGTATTCAATAGCAATAGCATAAACTTAAGTAGCTATTTGAAGATTCATAAACCTTAGTAGTTACACTAGTAAAGGTAGAGAGGGTGGGGAGCCAGAGGATGAAGAAAGCACAGTTTGAGAAATTAATGGGATATGAGAAGGAGGAGAGAAAATTGAGTAGGGAGTTCTAATGAACAAAAGGAATTTAACAGTGTTAGAGAGCAATCACAGGAAAGAATGCACAATGTACACATATTGTAAAACATCATGTTGTACATGATCAATATAGACAATTTTGTCATTTAAAAAGTAATTTTTTTTCAGACAGGGTCTTACTCTGCAGTTCAAACTGGCCTTGAACTCACTATGTAGCTTAGGCTGGCCTCAAAATCACAGTGATCTTGCCCCAGCCTCCCAAATGCTGGGATTACAGGTGTGGACCACACCTGGCAAAAAATAAAATTTTAAAAGAGATCACTTATGTCCAAATATATAAAGAACTCTCAAAACTCAATAAAAGTATCCCATAGAAAACTGGACAAAGGGCCAGGGATATAGCTCAGTGGCACAAGCACCTGCCTGGCAAGTGCAACGTCCTGAGTTCAATTCCCAGTACCAAAAAAAAATTTTTTTTGTGTAAACATTCCACTCCACCAAAGAAGATGGATGTCAGATATTACATGTTATGGAAATGCTAATTAAAGGCACATTAATATACCACTATGAAACTATTAAAATGGCTAAATTTTATGTGAACAATTCAAAGACCATGAGGATGTAGATAAATTGGAACTCTCATATATAGCTCATTTGAATGTAAAATTGTATAGCCTTTTTGCAATACAATTTGTCAGTTTCTAGTAAAGTTAAACTCACAATATAATCTCAAAATTTCACTACTAGACATTTATCCTACAGAAGTGAAAATCTATCATTGCACAAAATCTGTGAGGGATGTTTACAACACCTTTCTTCATGATCACCCAAACTGGAAAATATTTATTCCTTCAGCTGGTGAATACCATGCCTGGGATTACTGCTCATCAGTTTTTTTTTTATTTTATGTGAAAATAAAACAAAATTTCAAAACAACATAACAATAGTGTATCATTATCTTCAAAGTAGTTACTCAGAGTACAAGACATGGACACAAAATATTCTTACAGAACAGATATAAAAAGGTAATAGCACAAAACATTCTTTTCAATGAACTAAGAAAAACTAGTAATATAAATGAAACAAATTAACAAAATGCTTCAAAATACACAACATACTAGCCAATAAAGCAAGTGTAAGTAATGTAAAAGAATTGAAATTATACCATGCATAGTATCAGAGCATAGTTCATGAAACTAGAAATCAGTGACAAAAGAAAGCACTTGGGGCTTGAGGTAGTATTTGTTCTATGTCTGGATTGTAGTGGTTGTTACATGACTGTATGCATTTGTCAAAACTCATGGAATTAACATAAACTTCATAGTACCATATAGTGCCATATACTGGCAAAAGTAAATATATATATATTTTTTTTCAATAAATATGCCTTTTAAAAATGGTAACATAACTGGGTAAGAAATAGAAGATTGAGCTGTACTTAAAAAGTAAAATAATTTCATTTTAATTTAGTGTTAAAAGAAAAGGTTTAATACAGAATCTATTTTTTGTCACTTGGCTACCAAAAATGTTTCCAAAAAATTGAAGTTTTTTATTCTTTAATATATTAGATCATGTAAAACAAATGCTCAGAATTCTTTAATGAAAACAGTGCTGATGGACATGACAGTAATATTAACCTTGATACAGACCTGACTCCAATTTACAATTTCTTAATTATTATACAGGTACACTGCACTATCCTGGAATATTTCATTTTTTTATTGTAAAATTCTTTTTGTATGGATTAAATAAGAGTTGCTTGTACATAGTAAGTGTTCCAAAACAGTTATTTAATTGGATCAGTATAAATTCTGGTTGGATCCATTCATTTAAGCTTCTTGACTTCCTTCATAAATGGCAGTTTGGAGCTCAGTATGCTTCAGAATTTGCTCAAATACCTCAAGGGCTGGAAAGATTAATATCTGAGTGTATGCATAACTGCAACTAATTCAAGATACATATGTGCATGCAGACACATGAGCTAGGAAACTATACCTGACTTAATGGATAGAGCACAGTATTGATGGGATGAGACCATGTGTGCAATTCAAATACTTCTACTTTGTGGAAAGAAACTCCATTTTAAAGCTAAATCATTTATCAATAAAATAAGTGAAAAGTGTCAATAGGGACCCCAAAGACCTTCATTCTCTGAGGACAACTCTTAAAGGATAAAGGTCTTGTTTTTCTTAAACAACTTCCTCATCTGCAGCTTTTAAAACTTTTAAATATGTTGATTCAAATGACAGAGTACAAAAAAGTACACAGTGAAAAGACTTTCTCCCAAATCTTGTCTCATGTCTGTCCACTTCAGATTCCCTTGATAGGTCTCCTTTTACTTTTACATAACCTTCCACCATTTCTTTTTGCATTGTTTTATCACTTTGACATAGGAAAAATAGAACATATATTCCAGTTGCATTGTCCTAAAAACAATGTGTGCTTTTCTATTGCAAATTATTTATTCTTTGAAGATTTTCTTTGTATTAACAGTCAAATATACCTCATAAATAATATTTATACCTCTATTAGAGTCACCCTCCAAGATTGCAATCTTGAATGTATAAAACTGAGTGAAAATATTTGTAAGATCCTGTTGTTCAGCTTCTGTCACTGCCTTTTTGGTCTGGAATGAGCAACACAGGGTGTATTTTATAAAAGCTATGAAGAAGTCCCCACCATATTTTACAATATCACTAAGATAGGCACAATGGCTGAGGGATACTAAAAAATAAAAACACAGGAAACAAAGAAAATCTTTAAAGAACTGCTCTCTTAGAACGTGAAAGGAACAGTGAGTTCTGCTTCTGGAAATAGAGTGAATTAGACATGTCAGACCAACCTTCTTCCAAAAACAACCAAAAATGTTAGAAAATATATTTAAAACTTTTTAAGGAAAAAAAAGAACTGACAAGATAGTAAAGAATCACTAAGCAAAAAATCTAAGGAAAAAAGTCTAAGGAAAAGTGAGGACCCAGAGTGGTAAGCAAAGAAGGAAAACCACTTTTATCTGGTAGGTGTTTGCAAATCTAGGCAAATATTAACTTTGATGGACCTCACTGATTAGGAAACTGACATCAAATTTGATGAGATCACATTCTTGGATTAAGGCTAAATCAGAAGTAAACCTGTTCCCACCAACATCCAGGGGAATGCAAAGAAAATTCACCTTGGTGCTTAATAGGAGGCAGAGCAGTAGGTGGAAGAAATAATTCCTGATGTGTAACACAAGTAGACTTGTTTATTTATAGCCCTAAATGACATTATGTTGGGTGGGTTAAAAAGGCCCAAGGTTGTAAATTTTGTTTAGATTGTTCCCAAACTCCTGTAAGAATGAATGAAAAATATTCTCTGGGAGAAGCTGCCTTCATCACAGCCTTCAAAATATTTGCATAAATAAAATTGCTGGAAGATAACATAAGGGAAACACCTAAATCCATAGCTTAGGCAAGGACTTACTGAACAGAACTTTTCTAATAGCATAAGAAATAATACCAAAAATTAACAAACGGGACTACATCAAATTAAAAAGCTTTTAAACAGCAAAGGAAGCAATCAATAGGCTAACCCAACCAATAGACTTATAGCCTGAATAGAGAAAAAGGGAAAGGAAGGCTCACTGCTTGCTACCTCCTGCCTGCCCTGCCATGGACATGCCCCTCTGCCATACCACCCTGTCTTGGAGCCAGCCAACAATTGTCTGAAACCTCTATAAACTGTGAACTAAATAAACCTTTCCTCCTTTAACTTGTGAGTGTCAGGTATTTTGTCCCAGCAATGAGAAAGTAACTAAGAGAAGTCCTTAGCCCAATTTTAATCAGTGTATTTTTTTTTTTTACCATTGAGTTGTAGATCCTTACACTTTGGAGATTAACTTCTTATCATTTACATGGTTGCAAATATATTCTTTCACCCCTAAGGTTGCCTTTTCATTCTGTCAATAATTTCCTTGTGCTGTGCAGAAGCTTTGTACTTTGATACAGTTTCACATGTCTATATTTTTGGTTTTGTTGCCTGTACGTTGGGTGTCATATCCATGGAATCATTGTCAAGATCGATGTCACAAAACTTCTCTCTGTTTTCTTTTAGAAGTCTTACAGCTTCAGGATTTACATTTAAGTCTTTATTCCACTTTTTAATTGATTTTTGCATATGATGTAAGATAAAGGTCTAATTTCATTCTTTGGCATGCAGATTTCCAGTTTTCCAAATATTGTTTTTCTAAAGAATAGCCCTTCCTCACTGTATATTCTTGGCACCTTTGTCAAAGATCAGTTAACTTCATATGTATGGACTTATTTCTGGGCTCTCTATTCTGTTTCATTGGCCTATATGTCTCTTTATGCCGGTATCACACTTGTTGAGACCCTGTTTGGAAATAAAATTTTAAAAAACAGTCAGAGGACACCCTGGATTCAATCCAAGTACAAAAACAGAAACTGGTTCTAGCAAAGAAGGAATTTATTTCCTTACCCAGTGAACGATCTTTTAAAAATTAAATCACTTATTTAAATATGATTAACATACAAAACTATGTACATATTTAATATATACAGCTTTGCTATTAAGATTTATATGTTTATATGCTTTTGTGTGTTAGTGTCCTTTCACTTCAAATTGAACAGCTCCTTTTTGCATTTCTAGTAAGGTAGGTCTGGTGGTAATGAACTTCAGTTTTTATTTGTCTGCTAATGTATTTATCTCTCAAATATTTAGGGGCAGTTTTAGTGAATGGAGTATTCTTTGTTGGTAGGATGTTTTTCTTTCAAAAATTTGAATATATTACCCAACTCTCTGACCTACAAAGTTTCTGCTGAGAAATCCACTTATTGATGAGGGCTAACTTGGTATGAGGTCAGTTTTCTCTTGTTGCTTTTAAATTTTTCTTTGTCTTTGCTTTTTTTTTTTTTTTTTTGGTTGTTTGAGATAGAGTCTCACTGTGTAGATCAGAGTAGCCTTGGATTCACTACGTAGCCTAGACTGGCCTCAAACCCATAGTGATACACTTGCTTCAACCTCCTGAGTGCTGGGATTGCAGGTGTGCACCAGCCCTCTTGGCTGTCTTTGCCTTTGGACAGTGTGATTATAATATGCCTCATTGTAGATATTTGAGATCCTTTGAGCTTCATGAATCTGGATGTCCAAAATTTACCCCAGATTTGGAAAGTTTTCAGTCATTATTTTGATAAGCTTTCTGGTCTTTCTCCTCATTTCTGGACTCCTGTAACACATATATTAAGCCACATGAATGTATACCAAAATCCTTTTAAGTTTGCTTAAGTCTTTTTCCTTACTTTATCCTTTTGTTCTTCTGACTAAATTATTTCCAATGGTCTGCCATTGAGTTCACTTATCCTTTCTTTGGCTTGAAACACTCTAGCTAGTTTTTAATTTAGTTATTGTGTTCCTCAGCTTTCCTTAATTGCTTTTTAATATTTTCTATCTCTGTTAGAATTCTCTTTTTCATGCATTATTCTCTTCTCAGTGTCTCTATGACAACTATTCATATAACTCCTTTTCATTCATGTCAGTTTCTGAAGATTTATCTTGTTCCTTTGCTTAGAAAATCTTTGCTTGATTTTTCATTTCCCTTGACTCTCTATTTTGATACCTGCACATTAGACAAAGGAATCACTTCTCCTAGTCTTCACAGACTGTTCTCATATAGTAAGGGACTGTTCTCATCAGCTAAGTCAAATATTCTGGAGGCTTCTCAAAACTTTATTCTCATCTAACCTGTTGCTTTGTTCTTTGGAGCCTCCAGGCATTTCTGGTGTGCCTGGTCACATCAGTGCACTGGCTTAAATGAAACTAAATCCAGTTCTTCAGGTAAACATATCCCCAGGAATGTTGGATTCTTGAAAACTCTGCTCAACTCTTTTTCTCCCCTGGGGAGAAGCTGTGAACTGATGCTATTTTGTTCATTTACTGGAGGACCACAAACCAATAGGGTAAACACAACTATCTCCTTTTTCATTTGTTCCCAGTTGGCTAGATTATGACAGATCCTATCAACACTCTGAGATAGGCAAGTCAGAAGCCAGTCTTTTGGGTAGCCCATGGGAATGTCATAGTGTCAAATCTCTGTAACAACTCTTTCCCTTCTAAGGAAGACATGAGCAGCTGAGCTTTTTGTATGTTCACTCTATGCTGAGCTAGAGAGAGGAATGATAGTGTCTACTAACCCAAGCAACAATCTCAGTCCTCTCCCAGCTGACTAGACTGTGCTGGAGCCATCAAAGCTCCAAGACTGAGATAGATGCCAGTACTTCAGAAAACCTCAGAGAAGTTGGAACATTGGACACAAAATCAAATTTCTTCCTCCTCAAGGGAAAGTTGAAAGCTAGAATTTTTTCTGTACTGAGTAGGGAAGGAGAGGCATGATGTCTACCAGCCTAAGCTTTCATTTCCATTCTCCAGGCAGATAGACTCTGCCCAACTTGTCAGAGTGTCAATACTTAAAAGATAGAAGTCACTCCTCTGGAGCCTCCCTAGGAAAATTTGGACTTCTTCAGGCATGAACCAACTTTTTCCCTCTTGTGGCTGAAGCTGTGAGCTCAATGATCCCTTCCTGATCATACAGCATTGTGCAAGGGGTAGGAATACTGGTGTGAGGGTTTCCTGAATCTCCTTACCCACTTTGGTGAATCTGGTTTTGTATTTTCTGAGAGTGCAGGAGCTTTTTTAAGTTTCTGGATTGTCCACAAGGGTAATTTGTCCATGAATTGTTGCTCAACTAATGTATTTGCTGGAGGAAGGAGGGTCCAGAGCTTCCTACTCTGTAATCTTGCTGGTATCATTCCTCTGACAGCTTCACATCTTAGACAAGAAATACTTCAAGTTTTACAGCTTTTCTAGAGAACAGAAAAGGAAAGGAGCAGTTTATAATTTATTAGTCAGCATAACCTTCATAACAAATCCCAATGAAGACAAATGATAAAGAAAACTTAGAGACCAATTTCATTAATGAAGGCAGATGCAAACATCCTAAACAAAATATTAGCAAATGAACAAAGTAAAAGAGGAAAATAATAACAATAATGAGTTGTTTTTTTCCAGGATGTAAAGTTGGTTTACACCAAAGCCAAACTCAATATTACTTAACATATTAAAAAAGTCATATAACAAGCTCAACAAAACAAAACAGAAAACCTCTTAGAAAATAAGCCATAGATGGGGACTTCTCCAATCTGATGTATAGTATCCATAAATAGGCTGAATATTGTTCCCCCAAAATTCATGCCTACCATGAAACCTCCAAATGTGACCTAATTTAGAAATGGAATCTTTGTAGATCTACTCAAGATAAGATTAGACCATACTGACTAAGATGGGCCTTAGATCCAATGTCTGAGTCTCCATAAAATGGAAATTTGAACATAAACACAAAGAACAGAAAACTATATAAAGACAGAAGACATTTAAATATAATGTTATGTGATAACAGTGGCAGAGAAAAATCAAGGATTGCAAGCAAATATTAGAGAGTAGTTAGAAAACATGAAGGATCCTCCATTAGAGCCTGGAGGTTAAAAAAAAAGGTCTGTAGAATTCATAAACATCAGAAATAAGCAATGCGAAGACAGAGTTTCAAAAATTGAGAGCAAAATGGAAATTCATGTCAAATTACTCAGAGAAGCCTTAAAAACAATGAGAATGAGAAAAATTTATCCAACATCTACTAGATGACAATAAAAAGACTAAGCTAAGGTTAACTGGAATTGAAGAGAAATTAAAGACAGCATACCTGGAATAAAAAAATTCTACAGAAATCATAACAGAAAATTTTCCAAGTCTGAGGAAAGATTTCAACATACAGGCAAGCAAGGTTTACTGAGCAATTATCTATGATGAAAAAATGAGGCTCCCCATGACACATCATAGACCAAATTCCAAATGTTCAAGAAACAGAAAGAATCTTAAAAGCTGTTAGAGAAAAGCAAAACACAAACAAACAAAAACAAATCCATCACATATAAACTCATTAGTTTTACAGTGGACTCCTCAACACAAATTTGAAAGGCCAGGAGAGCTAGGAGTGAAGTACAGTGGCAATTAGGTTCACAAAATTAATTCTTTCCATGATTCTGGTCACAAACTGAATTAGACAAGAACTGAATCCAATTCAATTTTTACATTCAATATTGTCCTTATGAAGAAATTTGATTCAGTGCTCATACAATTTGGTTTGTGACCAGATTCATGGGAAGAATTAAGTTCATGAACTGAGCTACCACTGTGCTTCAAGTCCTAAAAGTAAAAACTTCCAGCACAAACTAATATATCTTGGAATCTATGTTTCAAAATTGATGGAGAAACAAGGGCATTCCACAACAATAACACATTAAGAGATATATGAACACCAAATCTGCATGACAAAAAATACTCAAGAGTATCCTAGACAGAGACAACAAAGCCAACAAAGTGAAAACAAACAATAACAAAACAAACAAAAAACAGAGGGAATGAATACATCAAGCAAGGCCAGTAGTTAAACAAAAAAAGGAAAAACAAAGGAGTCAACAACAGAAAAAGGATGCAGCTGGGCATGGTAGCACACACCTGCAATCCCAGCACTTGGGAGGCTGAGGTAGGAGGATCACCACGAGTTTGAGGCCAGCCTGGGCTACATAAGTGAGTTCAAGGCCAGCCTGAACTACATAGAGACACCCTGTATCAAAAAAAAAAAAAAAAAAAAAAGAAGAAGAAGAAAAAGAAAAAGGATGCAATGACAGGAATAAATCAATAAATCAATTTTGTGTCTTTTAATTGGAGAATTGAGTCTTTGTACACTCTTGAGAAGTGAGGTTGATGGGTAACACACTTTCCAGGCCCCCTTCTGTCCCTCTCAGACAGAGCTTTCTTTCTCTCAACAAATTCTTCCTACTCTTAAAAAAAAGCATTCTATGTCTAGACTATGACAGTGGCCACACTGGAGAATAAATTTGTCAAAATCATGTAACTATATTTAAAATGAGTATATTTTAGTAGTTATATTTCAATCATTTCAGAAAGAATTTAGTCATGATTTGTAAGATATTTTTAGTTCTAAAATTTAATAATTTGTCTTCCACAAAACTTTTCTTTGACTATAATAGATTCTATCAAATTATAATACCTTAGAAAAATATGATTGGAAGAGACCTCAAAGTCATCTTTGTAAAAATTTTTTTCTCATTTTTTAATATCCTCTATAACATTCACATCAAGTAGGCAGTCAATCTCTACTTAAATAACTTTAAGGGAGATAATTCATTATATTTTAAGAAAAATCTTGGGACAGGTCTAATCACTGGAATGGGTTTTTTTATGATTACTCCAAATCTCACTTATCGTGATTCTCACTTTCAAAATAAACTAACCTCTAAAGAAAATATCTAAAATCACTACTGTTAATCATTTATCCCCCAATCCTGTAATTAAAATGTGAAAGGTAACAAAAACTTTCATATTTCATTGAATCCACACTTGTCCGTTTACTATTCTGCTCTTCCCATTATATGCACCGTGTACCCAAAGGAAGAAATGTCCTAATTACTATTGGAAGCAGAATATCTGTATCTTTTGAGAAGATTTTGTCTCCAGAGTTTTATCTTAAGAAAAAATCAATTGTTGAACATCTTCTAGAATGGCTACAAAGGCAAGTGATAATAATCCCAAAGTGGAAGAATGGCTGCTTCATCCAAGTATTTGCTCTCAATGAATGCTTAAAAAATGTAGACTTTAAAATTTAGTCTGCTTCAAAGGACAATATCAAAGATGGTTAGTAGCAGACAACATTTTTAGGAACTCCAATGATATGCTACCTTGGAGAACAGGAGGCCAAAAAAATGGTGAGTATTGGGATTAGGAGTCTTCCAAATTCTCTATGTTTTGGGGAAGTTCCACTTAATGTTTACAGTGTGCAAATAAAGAAAATGTCAATTTGACCTTGTTCTGTGTGAAGGAACTCTCACACATCCTAAACAGCCAGAAAGTCACAATACTGCATCTGTCTCTTTGCCACTACATGTAAGAACATTTACTACCTCTTAAAATAGATAAATGAATGAAAGAACTTTATCAAGTTGTTTCAAATTCAGGTAACAGGAAGTGATGTACCTCTGCAGCTTGGCCAATTCCAGATCTACTTGATGAGTTCCATAAAACTTCAGAGAATAAAAGTACTAGTGCAAGGCATCAGCATAATTTTTTCCTTAAAGTTTGAAAAGAAACAACAAAATTACAGAGATATCTGTACAAACAGACCTAATATTTCCCAGCTTAGCTCTAGAAATAAAAATGGTATTGGTTTCTTTTTATAGGCAGCCAAAATGCAACACCATTTCTATTAAGTTTCAAGTATGTTTTATTCTTTTCTTTTACATTAGAAATTAATGGAACATTAATGCACTAGAAATTTCAGTGCCTGGAGGTGTAGCTCAGGGACAACAACCAACAGTTCACAGATGAAATTAAAAAAGAAATAAGACAGTTTTTACAATTAAATGATAATGCCAATACAACATACTGGATCTTATGGGACACAATGAAAGCAGTTCTATGATGGAATTTTAGGGCAGTGAATTCCCACATCAGAAAAGCAGAGCAAGCCCAAGTAAATAACCTAATGATGAATCTCAAGTTTCTAGAGGAAGAAGAGCAAATTAAATCCAAAGTGCATATGAGGGAGGAAATTATAAAGACCAGAGCAGAAGTTAATGGAATTGAGACTAAGAAAAAATACAAATGGCCAATGAATTCAAGAGTTTGTTCTTTGAAAACTGAGTTATTCTAAATAACTCAATATAAGTCAATGAAATTGAAGAAGTAATTTAAAAAATAGCAACAAAGAAAAGCCCAAGTCCTGCTGGGTTCACCGGTGAATTCTACAAGAAATTTAGAGAAGATCTAATGCCACTATTCCTCAAACTCTTTAATGAAATTGAAAGGGAAGCTGTACTCCCAAACTCATCCCTGGGATCAAGCATTACCTTGGTACCCAAACCAAAGAAGAATCCAACCAGAAAAGAGAATTACAGGCCAATCTGCTTAATGAATATAGATGCAAAAATCCTTAATAAGATACTGGCAAAGAGAATGTAGCAAATCATTAAGAAGATTATACACCATGACCAGGTAGGATTCATCCCAGGGATCCAAGGATGGCTCAACATATGAAAATCAATAAATGTAATGCACTATAGCAACAGAGCCAAGGACAAAAACCACATGATCATTTCATAGACACAGAAAAAGCTTTTGACAAAGTCCAACACCCATTCGTGATAAAATCCCTGCAGAAAATTGGAATAGACAGTCTTTATTTCAATCTGATAAAAGCCATCTATGAAAAACCAACTGTCAACATCATACTAAATGGCCCAAAACTGAAAGCTTTCACTCTAAAGTGAGGAACAAGACAAGTATTCCACTATCACCATTCCTATTCCATATAGTTCTGGAAACATTAGCCAGACCAATAAAGAGAAAGAAATAAAAGGAATAAAGACAGGAAAGGGAGAAGTTAAATTGTCATTATTTTAAGATGACATGATATTCTGCATATAAGATTCCAAAAACTTCACCAAAAATTCTGGGCAACAAAGGGAAGACAGGGGGCATCACAGTCCCTGACTTGAAATTATACTACAAAGCTACTGTTATTAAAAAAAAATCAGCATGCTACTGGCACTCCAACAAACAAAAAGAAAACAAACCTGAGGATCAATGGAACAGATTAAAAGATGCCAAAACAACTCCAAATGTACTCTCCCACCTTATCTTTGACAAAGGGACCAAACACCTTCATTGGAAAAAAGATAGCCTCTTTAATGAATGGTGCTGGAAAAACTGGCTTTCCACAAGCTGAAGACTAAAACTAGACCTATGTCTCTCACCCTGCACTAAACTAAAATCAAAATGGATCAAAGATCTAAATATTAAAATAGAAACACTAAATCTGCTGGAAGAGGGAATAGGTAGAATTCTTAAAGACATAGGTGTAGGCAAAGACTTTATGAACAAAACCCTGATGACACAGGAAATATTACAAAGAATCAATAACTGGGATCTCATCTTATTAAAAGGCATTTGGACAGCAAAGGAAATCACCCACAGACTGAGGAGACAGCCCACAGAGTGGGGAAAAATTTTGTCAGCTCTTCCTCAAAGGACTAATAGCTACAATATATAAAGAACTCAAAAAACTCAGACCACCCAAATTTAAAGACCCAATCCAAAAATGGGCATCTGAGATGGATACACGCTTCTCAGATGAAGAAATACAAATGGCAAATAAATATATGAAAAAATGTTCAACATCACTGATTATGTGAGAGATGCAAATTAAAACAGCACTGAGATTCCATCTCACTCCAGAAAGAATGGCTATTATCAAAAAAAAAATCAACCAATAGGGGCTGGTGAGATAGCTCAGTGGCATAAACACCTGCCTGGCAAGCATGAGGTCCTGAGTTCGACTCCCGGTACCCACATACGACAAAAGGGCTGGTGATATCACTCAGCGGCATGGGCGCCTGCTGGTGTGAGAGGTCCTGAGGTCGGCCTCTTGTACCCACAAAAAGAAAAAATCAAACAGTAACAAATGCCGGTGGGGATGTGGGAAAAAAGGAATCCTCCACTGTTGGTAGGAGTGTAGACTGGTACAAACACTGTGTAAATCAGTGTAGAGATTCCTCAAAAAACTAAACTAGAGGTCCCATTTGACCCAGCTATTCCCCTTCTTGGTATCTTCCCAAAAGAATTAAAAGCATCATACCACAGCAATATATGCACACCAATGTTTATAGCAGCATTTTGTAATGGCTATATCTTGGTAAAAACCCAAATGACCACCAACCAATGAATGGATAAAGAAGACTTTTTTTTAATTAATTCAGTACCAGTCAGCCATAAAGAAAGATAAATGAGACATTTCTAGGTAAATGGGTGCACTTTGAGACCACCCTTTTAAGTAAAGTAAATCAGATACACATGTGTAAATATCTCATTGTTTCTCTGGTGTGAGAAACTGAAAGTGTAAATAAGGACCAAGATGTATAATAGATATAGTGAAATAGGAAGAAAATGTTCAAATAGGAAGGAGGAGGAAAGGAAGGAAGGAAAAAGAAAAGCAATGAGGAAAGAAGGAAAAATGGAAACCAAGCTTTTGCAAATAAGGAGGGGAAGAGGGGTTGAAGGGATGTGAGGGAAATGGGGGAAAAAAATCCAGATATATCATAGGTACAAATTCCCTATGATGAATGTTATCATTATGTATATCTAAATGTACCCATAAACTTAATTAATTTTTAAAAATTGCAATGGTAAGAAGCTATTAAAAATCCAATAGAAATATCTTGGATTTTTTTTTAATCTAAGCAAACTTAGATCACATACAAACACCAAAGTATTTTAAATGAGTCCACTGTACCCTATCAAGAAGCTTCATATTTTTAAATTAAGGAAAGAGTCACTATGACCTTCAAGGAATAGAATGCCCTTTTCAAGTTGATACAGCTGTTCTGAGTAGGTAAAAAAATACTTTTGACTATTTAGATAGAAAATTGCATTCTTCTGTGAGATTGAAAATGAAAGTTTAAAAAACTCTTTCAGTGAGACTAGAAAATTAGGCAAATAAAGACTCAATAGGATAAAGGAAATTCTGAAGTAATTTTCCACCTTTTCAGTACAGAAATAAATATATAAAGGTCCTCTAAATGTTATTTTGCAATAGCTAACTACAGGCCCTGTCTCCTATAAGGTACTATATTCTCTTTCCTTGTCTTGGGTCTAATTTACTTGTTTCTTAAACTTTGTTCCCTTCATTTATCTTCTCTTCCTTTTCTTTTCACCTCTAACTCTCTGACAAAATATCCTATAATGTTTCTTGAAAACAGCTTTATTCAGGTACAGTTGGCAGGCAGAAAGTTAAGCACACTTAAATTTTACAATTAGACATATGTATACATAGCTGAAACCATGATCACAATCAAGGAATAAGCATATCCATCACAAATAAGTTTCTTTTGAAATCTCTCACTCCAGGCCTTCCTGGACTCTCATCCCCAAGCAACTATTAATATGCTTTCTGTAAGAATTGTTTGATTTTCATTTTAAGTTTTGGCTTTTATATATTTGAATTGTCTAATTGTATACCCCTGTTTTTGGCCTGGTCTCTTTCAGTTATCAAAATAATTTTAAGATTTACTCCTGTTATTGCATTTATCAATAATTCATGTCTTTTTATTGCTAAGTAGCATTTTATTACATGGACATACCCATTTGTCTATCTATTCACTTATCGATGGACATTTGTGTTGTTTCCAGCCTTTTGGCTGTTAGAAATAGAGTTTTTTATGTGCAAGTCTTATGTGCAAATTTTGCATGCAGATCTTTTTATGGATAAATATTTCCTTTTCTCTTGAGTATGTACATAAGAGTGGAATGGCTGGATCATATGGTGGGGGCAAGTTTTAGAAAACTGCCAAACTATTTTCCAAACTGTTTCTATTATTTCATATTCCCGCCATGAAAGTTCCAGTTCTTCAACGTAACTACCAAAATTTGGCCGTGGATGGTTCAAAGCATAAAAAGAAAGAAAGAAAGAAAGAAAGAAAGAAAGAAAGAAAGAAAGAAAGAAAGAAAGAAAGAAAGAAAGAAAGAAAGAGAAAGAAAGAAAGAAAGAAAAAGAAAGAAAGAAAGAAACTGTACACTTATTAAATAATAACCCCATTTCTTCCTCCCCCAGACCTTGGCAGTAACCATTATACTCTGTATCTCCATGAATTTGACTATTATAAGCACCTTATATAAGTGGAATTGTACAGAATTTGTCTTTTGTGACTAGCTTATTTCACTTAGCATGTCCTCAAGGTTCACATATATTGTTATAGCATATATCAGAATTTTTAGGCTGAATTTGTTTTTTTTTTTTTTGTGGGTACTGGGGGGGTCCACCTCAGGACCTCACGTGCCAGCAGGCGCCCGTGCCACCCAGCGATATCACCGGCCCCTTTTTCGTATCTGGGTTCCGGGAGTCGAACTCAGGCCCTCGCGCTTGCCGGGCAGGCGCTTAAGCCGCTGAGCCATCTCACGGGCCCCTAGGCTGAATTGTATATGTATATCACATTTTATTTATCCATTTAGCTTTCAGCTGTTATAGAACTTAGGTAGGATCCATATTTTGACTATTGTGAATAGTGCTGCTATGAACATGGATGTACAAACATCTCCTTAAAATCATGCTCTTAATTCTTCTGGACATATAACCAGAAGTAGAATTTCTGGATCATATAGTAACTGTACTTTTTATTTTTTGAGAAAGTGCCATACTGTTTTCCATAGTGGCACCATTTTATATTCCCACGAGTTGCTTTCTTTTTATTTTTTATTTTTTAGTTTTTATTAGTCCATGTTTGCAATACATAGTAATTACATTCATCTTGAGGAAGTGATACCTATACATATTGCATCTTGATCATTTTACTACTCTTTCCACTCCACCCTCCCCTCTCACTCTTTCTCCAGAACCCCTGCCCATCTCCATAGAGTCTGCCTCCGTATTTCCCACCATGTCTCTGTTATTTTGCTCTTTAAATTGCTTACATGTAGGGTCTCTCATATTAGAGAAACCATGCAATATTTCACCTTTCCCTGTTTGATTTATTTCTCTTAGTGTTATGGTCTCAAGGTGCATCCATTTTCTTACAAATAACTCAAATTTATCCTTCTTCATGGTAGAGTAGTACTCCATTGTGTATATATACCATATTTTCTTTATCCATTTGCCTATTGATGGGCATATAGGCTGCATCCACAATTTATCAATTGTGAGTTATACTGCTATAAACAGGTATACGTGTATTGCTGTAAATAATGACTTTAACTCTTTTGAGAAGATACCCAGAAGAGGTATAGCTGGGTCAAATGGAATTTGTATTTTTAGTTTTTTGAAGAATTTACATACTAATTTGCATAGTGGTTGTACTATGGCAGCAATGTAGAAAGTTCCTTTTCCCTACATCCTTGCCAGCATATGTTATTTTTTGAGTCCTTGATAGTAGCCACTTTTGCTTTTATTTTTTTTAAATGATATTTTTGCAAGACATAAAATTCTAAGTTGATAAGCTTTTTTTCATTATTTTGGAGAAGTTGCTCCACTGGGTTCCTCTTTGCCTTGATGCTCTCCTTACTTTGTTTTCCTGTATGTGGGATGTAATTTTTCTCTGGCTGCTTTTAAGTTACTCTTTTTTTTTTTTGTGGGTACCAGGGTGTCGACCTCAGGACCTCGCGCGCCAACAGGCACCCGTGCCGCTGAGCGATATCACCGGCCCCTTTTTCGTATGTGGGTTCCGGGAGTCGAACTCGGGCCCTCGCGCTTGCAAGGCAGGCGCTTATACCGCTGAGCCATCTCACTGGCCCTTAAGTTACTCTTTACTACTGGTTTTGAGCAATTTAATTGTTATGTGGTTGGGTGTAGTCTCATGTTTCTTGTGTTTGGGGTTTGTTAAGGGACTTTCTTCAGTGAGTTTAATGTTTTTATTAAACTTTGAAGGTTTTCAGCCATTATTTCTTCAAATACATATCCTCTCTCTTTTCATTTGGTAATTCCAATTACCCACATTTTTGGCTACCTGAGGTTACTGATGCTTTTTAATACTTTAAGGATTTTTTTCTGTGTGTTTCGTTTTGGATTGCTTCTTTGCTGTGACTTCAAGTTCACCAATCTTTTCTTCTGGTGTTAATACTATTCAATAACGGGCCAGTGAGATGGCTCAGCGGCGTAAGCGCCTACCTGGCAAGCGCGAGGGCCCGAGTTTGACTCCTGGATCCCACATACAAAAAAGGGGCCGGTGATATCGCTCAGCGGCACGGGTGCCTGTTGGCGCGCGAGGTCCTGAGGTCGACCCCCCGGTACCCACAAAAAAAAAATACTATTCAATATTTATTTCATGCTAAATGTCATAATTTTTATCTCCAGAAGTTTGATTTGAGTCTTTTTATATTTTTCATGCCTCTAACTCTCTGAATATATGGAATAAATGTATAAGAACTATTTTAATGTCCCTTTGTTAATGTTAATGTCTATGTCAGTTCTGGGTCAATTTCAGTTGATTGCTTATCCTCTTCATTAAGGATTGTGTTTCCCTGCCTCTTTGAATGCTTGGTAAATTTTTACTGAATACAAATATTGAGAAATTTACTTTGTTGAGTGATCATTGGGTCCCTGCAAGTATTCGTTTCTGCTCAGGCAGGCAATGAAGTTCCTCTGTATCAATTTGATTCTTTCACAGCATAGTTGTATGATTTTGAGTTGAGTTTGGAGCAGGGCTCAGTGTGGAACTAATTATTCCCTATGACAGAGGCAAAACCTTTCTGAGTTCTCTATATGAATCTCCATATGAATCTCCATGTATTAGAGATTTTCCAGTCTGAATGTTAAGAACAGGCTCTATCCCCAGACCTATGTGTCTGCCAGGTACTGTTCCCTGCAATGTTTTTGGATGGTTATTCCTCTGGCCCCAGGTAGTTTCATTACATGTATGTTGTGATCAGTACTCAACTAAATACTGGAGGAAGGCCTGCTCTGATTGCTGAGGTTCTCTCTGTGCTACACACTCCTCTCTGATAATCTGTCCTAATTCTAGGTACCTTAGTCTCCCCAGACAATCAGCTCCATCTCAAGTCAGGAGGCCTGCCAGGCTGCACTTCAGTTCCCCTTCCTATGCTATAGCCTGGAAACTCAAGTCAATAGGCCATGCAGTTGTAGTGCTCACCTTATTTCCTATCTCCCAGGAATCATTCTCCATTCCTGATGTTCAGTGTCATAAAACCCATTTTTTAAATATTTTGTCTTTATTTTTTGGAGGGGGTATTGTTCAAGCAGGAACACAAAACAGTCCCTGTTACTTCATATTGGTTGGAAGTAAAAATACATCACATTTTAAAATATGCCCTATTGCTATGGTGGCTTTCCTCATGATAACCCACCCTGCTTTCTCCAGGGTGTACTTTTATCTTGCTTTTTCCTCTTTTACTTGGCCCAAGCTCATTCTGCAGAGCCAATTTCTCCCTCACTCTTCATCTTAATTTTTCAAATAAACTTTGCCACTGCTTTTACTTCATTTTGTTCAATTCTTTGTTCAAGACAAGAGGACCTGGAATCTAACTCCAGAAGGAGAGGCGAGCAACCCAAAACCTGGTAACATTTGATTGGCGAGGCACTTTTAGAAACAACTACCCAATAACATTTTTGCACAGCCAGCCATGAGAATCAAAAGACAGGAGATTCCAACATTTTGGTGTAGCCAACCAGGAGTAAAGCTCAGGTACCAGAGACTAAGGTAAGACCCATGTTAGACACAATTTTAGTTTGTCTCTGTGAGGCTTTTATCTTCCCTCTTTCTTTCCCTCACTCTATCTCCTAAGCCAGGAATCATGGGACTCTTCTCAAGGCACCAGGGGAGGTCTTCCTGACCTGGCCATGTGGGTGGAGGAGGGGAATACAGACTTGTTTTTCTTTCTAGCTGACTGCACTCACTCCATGGGTCCTTGTTGTCTGTGAGTTTGTTTGTCACACTTTGCTACTCTTTTTGGAAATTTAACCTGGTCTCCACTTTCCCCAATTTTGTAAATGGGCTTTCTTTCTCTGTGTTGTGTTTGTTTGCTACCCGCACCCCTTTATTTTTAAATTAGCCTGATCTCTGCTTACCCCAGTTTTTTAGATGGCTTTTTTCTTGGTTTGTGTTTTGCCCCAACCTGGGCACTTCTTTCTTGCTTAATGTGATGCTTGGATTAAGGGTGAGATGCTAGGATTAAGTGTGCCCCACCCTGGATGTGGGTGACACCAACAAATAGGCTTAGAGTCTGCATGGAATCATGCAGCTAGATATAGGCTTATGTCAACTGCCTCCATCTTTGTCTTTTTTTTACTAACTGGCCTTACACGCTAAGCCTCTGATTTTGGAGAGCAAGAGGGAGGAAACTGTTTTTTATCATTACTTAAACCAGCACAGTGGCTCTTCCCTACATGGAAGAGAAAACTTTGTCTGTTTTAGAAGAAAATGCCCAAGGCTTTTGCCAAGGTGGGGCAATGGCCAGGATGGCCTGTTTAAACTGGCTTTAGCTGATTCACTTTCTCCCTGTCTTAAATCCCACCTTGGGCTATGGCTTTCTTCCTTGTTCAAATGCAGATAATTTAAAACCTTATATCTGACAACATGAGCAGAACAAATCCCATTCTAAGGGTTTTTTTTTTTTTTTTGCTTTTTTTTTACTATCAGAGTAAATGCAAGACAGTTTTCCTACTTGACTCCATTCTGGTTAAATAGAGTCATCAAGGGACTTGAAATAGCAGCTGAGCCATCAAGGGGCTCAGAATAGAAGTAGAGTCATCAATAGACTCAAAATGCAAGTTGGACCATCAAGGGGTTTGACTAAGTGCCTAAGGGAACTTTGCTTGGGGAAGTTATGCCTTTACTTCATGGGAGCTAAAGGACTAGGTAAGGCCAACAAGAGGCTTTACCCCCTTCTCTGAAATGAGTTAATGAGTCCCAATATGGAGACTAAAGTCCCCAAAGGACTTCCTTCTACACTTAATGATGCTGGCATCACTCAGAGACATATGTCTAGTCTGTGTTAGGGTCTCACAAGGGACACTTTGTGGAACCCTCAGGTCTCCTCCTGCATGGGATGCCATCTTAAGGAGTCAAGACCTGGTTGTCTCCTTCTCTCTACAGGTCCCAAGCCAAGCCAAACCAATAAGAAACCTCTTAGATCTCACTGCCATGTGGATTTCACTGGCTTTGCCACTAGGCCATATTCTTGATGAGTGACAGTTTAAAACAGAAACAGCTTATCTACTATTGCAATATGGCTCAGGTTTGGTACAAACTGGGAGGTGGTGAGAGATGGGTATGGGATGATACTTTAAACCATGAGACTATTCTCCAGTGACAACGTTTCTGCTTAAAATATATAAGGTGGGGTGAAATCCCTTGTGTACAGGCTTTTATGACTCTTTGTCACAGGAAAGGCTCAAAAACTAGGAGGGTGGCCCTGTCCTGGAACCCCACTTATCTCTCAGTGGGATGTGGGTCTCTCTGACCTGTTTGATGATACTGAGAGGTCTCTTCTGCTTCCTCTTAATAGTCCCTGGGACAATAAACCAGGATGCTTTTTCAGTCACAAATGTAAAAGAGGCTAGGAACTATGCAAATGAACTGTGTGGTTTGAAAAGGGGAAAAACACCCTGAAAAGGTTATTCCCCTTTAATGGAATCAAACGGACTATAATACTAATCATGGACTAGAAATGATGTCCCATATGCTAGCTGCTCTTACCATGGGAATGAAGAGGTGCATTTAAAAGTCTGTTAACTATGACAAAGTGAGTAGGGTCATACAGGGCACAGATGAAAACCCAGTTGTCTTCCATAACCAATTAGTAGAAGTCTTTTGTTAATATACTAATATAGATTCATCATCCAGGGAGGGAGAAGCACTACTGTGACATCATTTCATCTGTCAATCAACCTCAGATATTTAGCATAAGCTATAAAAACTTCTGATGGGGCCACAGACACCTATGGCCCAAATGCTGGACATGGCCTTTTCTGTGTTCAACAATCAGGACCCAGAGGGACAAAAGAGAAAGGCAAGGATTATAGCTGTCATAATTGGCAATGCTCTAAACTCACCCAAATCATCTAAGGGAAAACCCAAGGACAACTGAGGTTCCTGATTTAAGTACAAGAAGACTGCAAACTGGCTCATGACTTCAACAAGCCACTGCCTGGGCCTTGCCCTAAGTGTGAGACAGCTGATGTGATTGACCCATGGCACTGGAGGGTTGACTATCCCCATTCCCAGAGAAGGGATAGGCCAGTTGAAACTCTCATTTACTGAAGAGGCCCAGGGGAACATGCAATGCACCTGTCCACAGACATCATCATCTCCTCTGAGGAACCCTGGATAATCTTAGACATCGTGGATGAACCAATTCAACTGCTTATTGATGCAGTCAATAAGTGGATCATTCTGTTTTGATTTTCTTCTCTGGAAAACTCTTCTCTAGTTATAGCCATTGTTGGGGTCGGGGTACCCGTAGTCAGAGATTCTCTACTCCTCTGATGTGTCACTTTGAAGGCCAAATGCTTAACCATGAGTTTCTAATTGTCCCACAGTGACCTACTCTCTTACTAGAAAGAGATTTACTAGCAAAATTTGGGATAATTCTCAAATTCCAGCTAAGGCCAAAATGGATTTTACTTGTTGAGAATACACCAGATCTCCCTGACTAAATTAGCCAACAAGTGGATCCTGCCATGTGGTATAAGGGAATACCTGGTAGAGCAAATTCTACTATGCCAGTAGTTATAAGACTTAAAGACCCCAGCTGATTTCCTCACCAAAAGCAGTATCCAATCAATGAAGAGGCATGTAAAGGCCTCCACCCTCTCATAGACAAGTTTCTCAAATATGGCCTATTGAAGTCTTGTCAGTCCCCTTGCAATCCTCCCATTCTCACTGTAGTAAAGCTCTCAAAAGAATATTGGATGGTACAAGACCTCTGCCTCATTAACAAGGCTGTTATTTCAATCCATCCTCTAGCGGCAGATGCATATATAATTCTCTCCCAAATTCCAGGGGACACTAATTGGTGTTCAGTCTTAGATTTAAAAGATGCATTCTTCTCCATCCCCCTACATCCAGACTCCCAATTTCTGTTTGCCTTTGAGTGGGAAAATCCCATTTCAAGGGAAAAGCAGCAATATGCTTGGACAGTTCTCCCATAGGGATTTAGAGACAATGCTTATGTTTTTGCTCAGGCACTAGTGAGGAAATTAAAGCTTATACAGGGAGTGATCCTACAGTATGTAGATGACATTCTAGTTTGTAGCCTAACTCAGAATTTATCTAACTATACTCTGTACAGACTCTCAACTTTCTAGCTAAGAAGGGCTATAAAGTCACCAAAGAAGAAGACTTAGATATACCTCCAAAAAGTTCAATATCTGGGATACATTCTTACACCTGGGGAACAACAGCTGTCTATGGACTGGATCCAGGTTATCTATGATCTTGAGCCTCCTGCCCAACAACAGCTTTGCTCCTCCTGGGGATGCCAACTTTTGTGAGATCTACCTACCTAATTTTGGACTAATAGCAAAGCCTTTATATGAGGCTGTCAAAGGCTCTGAGTCTGTGCCTCTAGAATGGACAAAAGTGACTGACAATGCCTTTAGAGAAATAAAGCATGCCCTTATTCAGGCACTGAGAATACCTGACTTAAGAAAACTTTTCTTTCTCCATGTATCAGAAAAGAGAGGCATTGCTTTGGGGGTCTTGACCCAAAGGCTAAGACATGAACCCTGCCCAGGGGCATACTTTTCAAAAAAGTTGATGGAGTGGTTGCTGGATGGCCACTCTGCCTGACAGCAGTAGCAGCTACAGCTGTACTAACAGAGGAAGTTAACTTTGGGACAGAGACTAGAAGTCCTAACTCTCCATCAGGTCAGAGCTATTCTGGAAACAAAAGGTTACTTGTGGCTAACAGGGGAATGGCTCACTAAGTATCAGGCCATGCTCTTAGACACCCATGAGGATATAAGAAAAATCTGTACTACTATTAACCTTGCTTCTTTGATACCTACAGGCCCAGAAGTTAGCCACACTTGTGAACAAGTGATCTCCCAGACCTATGAAACCAAGCAGGACATCAGTAACCTGCCCTTCCAAATCACTGAGGAGGTATGGTTCACTAATGGAAGTAGCCTTGTCAATCACCCATAAAGCACAGACAGAAAATTGTATGACTCCTAGAAGTAGTCCATCTTCCCAAGCAGGTCACAGTCATGCACTGTAAAGGGTGTCAAAGAGGTATGTCTGAAGTCTCTTTGGGAAATCAATAGGCTAATAAGGGAAGCAGGAAGGACAGCCCTATACCTTATTTCCAGTTCCTGGGAAGCCATTCTGGTCCTTCCTCCAGAGACATAGTGACAAGCTATAAAAATCTTATGTGGGAAGTGGACCTCAATTTTTGGAAATGAAGAGAGAGCCAACTAGATACTAAAGCAAGCTCTGGCAAAACTTTGCAAAGACATCTGAGTCCTGTCTCCGATTGCTGCTGATACTACTCATGAGGGTTCATAACTGAGCTAAATTTGAGCACATTTAAGATACTATACAGGAGGGTGTTTCTATCCTCTGAAACGATAATAGACCCAGAGACCATGAGGCTCTTACAATATATCATTAATCTGAGACAAGTACAACAGCTTATCCAAATGGGAAGAGAATGCTCCCAGCCTCTGGCCCACCACCTGCTGTTCATCCTGGAGATGAAGTGTTAATAAAAACTTGGAAAGAGGGGAAACCTGCTGACTAATAAAAGCCAGAATGGAAGGGCCTCTTCTCAATAATCCTTGACACACCCACTGGAGTAAAGGTAGCACACATAGATAATTAGATTTATCTTCCTCGAATAAAGACAGTCCCATCTGAACTGTGTGAAAAACAAGATTACTTAAAAGGGGAAAGGTATTCCTGTGAGCCTGTGGAAGACTTGAGATTTCTCTTCAAAAAGCCAAGGCTCCAGTGCCAATACAGCAAGGGTGGAAATCTGACCCTCTTCTCATATTTGGGCTAATAGTGAACTCAATGGTCATTAACTACTTCCACATTCTTTTCTGACAGGTTATTCTTTCTTCAACCCAGCCAGTGAGCCAGAGCACCCCAAGATAGTTGGAGAGCATATAATCCCCAGTAGGTAGTGTCTACAGCCCCTTCCAAGTTGAAGAAGCTGTAGAAGATAGAGACTATCACTCTCTCAGCACCCCATAAAAATTATGAGATTTGTGTCTCTCAGGGGGAAATGACAGAAGAGAGTAGGGCATGGCAAACCTGGCTGGGGAAGAGGCATGACCTGTTAATTACAAGATCCCAGAACATGTGCATGAAACAGTTTCCAAAGCCCTGAATGTGGACTTATTACAAGAACTTGAGAACATTTTCAATAGGATAGCTTAGATCTGATGTCAGCCTAACATGTGGGTTCTCAGCACTGCCTCTCAGGATGAGTATGTAGAAGTTCTTGGGGCTGGGGATGTGGCTCAGTGAAAGACCACTTGTCTAGCATGCACAAGGCCCTGGGTTCAATCCCCAGCACTACAAAAAAAAAAGAAGTTCTTGCAGGTTTCCTCGAGATTGGGACAGTATAAATGGACACAGACACCAAGAAGAGCCTGCTACTGTGGCTTTCCTCATGGTACCCTGCCAGGGTGTATTTTTACCTTGCTTTTTCCTCTTTTACTTGGCCCAATCTTGCTCTGCAGAGTCAGTTTCTCCCTCACTCTTCACTTATACTTTTTGAAATAAACTTGGTCACTGCTTTAAGAAAATATACCCCATTAGTCTGGTTTTCAATCTATATATATGATAATTAAATTTATTAGATCTTATACAAAAAATAAATTAATCTTATGCTGGAAAAATAAAGGGGGATGGAGGGAGGGGGAAAAAGAAAGTAATTGAAATGTGTTATGTAGCTGCATCAATCCCCTACAGTGAATGTAATCATTATGTACTGCAAACATGTACTAATAAAGGTGGGGAAAAAAAGAAGCTATGAAACCAAAGTAAATAAATAAATATGGGCCAGTGATATAGCTCAGTGGCATAAGCGCCTGCCTGGAAGTGTGAGGTCCTGAGTTTGACTCCCGGTACTCACATAAAAAATATTAAAAAGTAAATAAATAAACAAACCACTTTTTGAAAACAGTATATCCCATTTAATTTATATACACTGTTACACAAATGTACATAGAAATTAAAAAGAAATTTATCTAAATTTTAAGAAACATAAGGTTATGAATTATTTATTTCTTTGATATCAATTTTTATTAGTCCATGTTTGCAATACATAATGATAAATTAGTTGTGGGGATATGATACATGTACATAACACATCTTAATTATTTTTTCATTCCCTTCCCTACATCTCTTTGTCCCCTTCCCTTTTGCAAGGACTTTCTGAACAAAAACCCTAATTGCACAAGAATCAATAAATGGGATCCTTTCAAATTAAAAAGCTCCTGCATAGCACAAGAAACACCAACAAAGTGAAGAGGCAACATGCAGAAAGACAAAAAACTTTTGCCAGCTATTCCTTGTACAGAGGACTAATATCTAGAATATATAAAGAACTTAAGAAAAGACTCCCCAAAATAAAATACTCAATCAAAAAAAGGGCAACTGAAATGAATAGACACTTCTCAGAATAAGTAGAGATGGCCAATAAATACATAAAAATTATTCAGCGTTGCTGGCCTTTAGAGAAATGCAAATTAAAGCAACACTAAGCTTCCATCTTACCCCCAGAAAAAATGGCTATCTATCATCAAGAAATAAAGTAATAACATATGCTGGCAAGGCATGGAGGAGGGGGACCCTTCTACACTGTAGGTGGGAATAGAAACTAGTACAACTACTATGGAAATCAGGATGGAGATTTCTCAAAAAATTAAAAATAAAAATTCCATTTGACCCAACTATTCCCCTTTCTCATATTTCACTCTTATTCATATTTTTAATCTTAGTTCATGGCATATAACATTTATATTAATTGGAGTTACTAGATTTTTTTTACATGCCAAATCTTTATTCTATTTATTTCTCCTTCCCTTCCTCCTCACCCCTCATGTTTTTTCCCTTGAACAACTTCTCTATTGCAAGAGATCCATCTCCCTGACCTCTTCTACCATCCTTAATTTTTCTGTTTTTACTTTGCCTCACTCAAATGAGAGATACCATGTGGTATTGAAGCTGTGGGTCTGGTTTTTTTCACTCAAAATTATATTTTCCAGGTGCATCCATTTTCCTACAAATGTCTCAAATCTGTTATTCTTTATAGCAGAATACTATTCCATTATATATAGATACCACATTTTCTTTATCTAATCATCTAATGATGGGTATACAGGCTGCTTCCAGGATTTAGCTATTATGAGTTTTGCTGCTATAAGCACTAGTATGCATGTATCACTGTAGTATGATGACTGAACCTCTTGGGGAAGATAACTAGCAGGGGGATTGCCGGATCATACGGAATTTCTAATTTCAGTTCTTTGAGAAATATTCATAACGATTTCCATAGTGGTTGTACAAGTTTACATTCCCATGAACAATGCAGGTGGGTTCCTTTTTCACCACATACATGCCAGCATTTGTTATTCTTTGATTTCATAAAGACTGCCATTCTTTCTGAAGTAAGATGTTATCTTAGCATTGTTTTAATTTGCATTTCTCAAATGGCCAGAGATATTGAACATTTTTTTTATATATTTGTTGACCTATTTCTTCCTATGTGAATTGTCTGCATTTCTCTTACCCATTTTTTGACTAGATCTTTAATTTTAGGTGGTTTTGGTTTTTGTTTTTGGGGTTTCTTTTTTTTTTTTAGTTCTTTGTATATTCTAGATATTAGTCCTCTGTCTGAGGAGTAGCTGGAAAAAAAATTTTCCCATTCTATAGGTTGTCACTTCACTCTACTGATTGATTCTTTTGGGTGCCGAAGCCTTTTAGTCTGTTCAAATCCCATTTGTTGATTTTTGCTGCTGTTTCTTGTGTGATTGAGGTTCTGTTTAGATAATCCTTTCCCATACCTATGTCTTCAAGTATTTTACTTATTTTATCTTCCAGTAGGTTTAATGATTGTTTTAATGTTTAGATCTTTGATCCATGTTGATTTTAATTTAGTATATGGTGAGAAATAAGGGTCCAGTTTCACTCATCTACAAACAAATGACCGGTTTTACCAACACCATTTGTTGAATAGACTTTCCTCCAACATATTTTTTGACCCTTTGTCAAAAATCAAACAGCTGAATGTGTCTGGGAAAGTTGTATATCCTCAATTATATTTTATTGATCCACATATCTGCTTTTGTTCCAGGACCATGCTGTTTTTATCACTTTTGCTTTATAGTATAACTTGAAGTCAGGTATTGCTATGCCTCCCGGTTTGCTCTTGTTGTCTGAAGTTGCTTTTGCTACTCTGGGTCTCTTCTACTTCCATATGAATTTTAGGACTGTTTTCTCTAGAACTGTAAAGTATGCTGTTGTTATTTTGATTGGGACTGCATCGAATCTGTGTAACAGTTTTAGGAATATGGCCCTTTTGACAATATTTGTTCTGCCTATCTAGAATCAAGAGACATATTTCCATTTTCTGATTTCCTCTTCAGTCTCCTTCAGATATTTTATATTTCTTTGGTGATGTCTTTCATTTCCTTGGTTAGGTTAATTCCTAGATACTTCATTTTTCTTGAGATCACTGTGAATGGTATTTTTGTAATTTCCTTCTCATCCCATTCTTTGTTGGTGTACACTAGTGCTGATATTTGTGTATTGATCTTCTATCCTGCTACATTGCTGAAGTTGTTTATTAATTCTGAGGGTTGTTTGGTGGCATTCTCTGAGTCATCTATGTAGAGTATTGTTACCTGAAAATAATGATAATTTGAATTCTTCCTTTCATATATATATAATCATTTATTCTGTGGGGATATATATAGATATAGATATAGATATCCCTTTTATTTCTTTCTCTTGCCTAAATGCTCTGGATAATGTTTCAAGTACCATCTTGAATGGAAGAGGTGATAGTGGACATCCTGTCTCATTCCTGATTTTAGGGAGAATGGTCTTAGTTTTTCCCCATCTAGTATGATGCTGGCTGATGATTTGTCATAAATAGCCTTTATCCTATTCAGCTATGGTCCATCTATACCTGTTTTCTTCAGGGCTTTTATTATGAAGAGGTGTTGGATTTTATAGAAAGCCTTTTCTGTATCTATTGATATGATCATATGGTTTTTTACCTTGCAGATATTTATGTGATGTATTACATTTGTTGACTTATGTATGTTGAACCATCCTTGAATCGCTGGGATTAAACCTACTTGATCATGATGTATCATCTTTTTGATGATGCACTGCATTCTATTTGCTAATATCTTGTTAAGGATTTTGAATCTATGTTCATTCAGGAGATTGACCTATAGTTTTCTTTTTTCCTTCAGTCTTTATCTGGTTTGGGGAGCAGGGTGATACTGACTTCCATAAATGTGTTTAAGATGACTCCATTCCTTTCAATTTCTTTGAAGAGCTTGAGGAGTATTGGTGATAACATGTTCTTAAATATTTTGTAGAATTCAGCAGAGAATCTATTAGGTCCTGGGTTTGTTTTAGTTGGTAGATCCTTTAATATTGTGTCAATTTCTTTGCCTATTATTGTGTTGTTGAGCATATTTATGTCTTTCGGATTAGTTTTGGTAATTTCTCTGCATCTAGGAATCTGTCCATTTCTTCAAAATTTGCTTATTTATTGGAATATAATTTTTTTCAAATACTACACTAATTAATTAATTATTTATATTATTATTAAGTTATTGGTACCATTTAGATATACATAATGATCATATTCATCATAGGGAATTTGTACCTGTACATGATATATCTTGATTCCTCTTTTTCCAATTCTGCTCCCCTCCCTGCAACCTCTATTCCCCTCCTTATTTCTAAAAGCTTTATTTCCATTTTATCCTTCTTTTCTCATTTTTCCCCTTTCTTCCTTTTCCCCCTCTCCTCCCTAGTTCCCCTTTCCTTTTGAAAACTTACTTCCTATTCCACAATATCTATTGCACATTTTGGTTCTATTTACACTTTCAGTTTCTCACACTACAAAGACAATGTGATAGTTACACATGTCTGTCCAATTTATTTCACTTAAGGGTATGGTCTCAAGGTCCACCTTTCTAGCTATGTCTCAAGTTTATTTTTCTTTGTAGCTGAGTAGTATTCCACTGTAAAAAAAAATAACCCACATGTTATTAAATCTAAAGGTCTTTTGGTAAAATATTGGGGATCTTCCATGTAGAGTATTATATCATCTGCAAATAATGATATTTTAACTTCTTCCTCTCCTATTCATATTCTGTTGATTTCTCTTATCTGATTGCTATGGCTAATATTTCTAGAACTATATTAAATAGGAGTGGTGATAGTGGACATCCTTGTTTTGTTCCTCATTTTAGAGTGAAAGCTTTCAATTTTTGTCCATTTAGTATGATGTTGGCTGTTGGTTTGTCATAGATGGTTTTTATCAGAATGAGATGAAGACCATTTATTCCAATATTCTGTGGGGACTTTATCACAAATTGGTGTTGGACTTTATCAAATGCTTTTTCTGCATCTATTGAGATGGTCCTGTGATTTTTATCTTTGGCTCTTTGATATGGTATATTACATTTATTGATTTGCATGTGTTGAACCATCCCTGCATCCTTGGGATGAATCCTACTTGGTGGTGGTGTATAATCTTCTTGATGATTTGCTACATTCTGTTTGCCAGTATCTTATTGATTTTTGCATCTATGTTCATTAAGGAGACTGGCTTGTAGTTCTCCTTTTTGGTTGGATGTTTCTTGGGTTTGGCTATCAGGGTAATGCTGCCTTTCAGGAATGAGTTTGGGAGTACTGTTTCCCTTTCAATTTCATTAAAAAGTAGTAGGAGTAATAGCATTAGATCTCTAAATTTCTTGTAGAACTCAGCTGTGTATCCATCAGGACCTGGACTTTTCTTTGTTGGTAGTTTTTAAACTACTTCTTTTATTTCCTTAACTGACATTGAGCTATTTAGAATTTTTACATCTTCTTGATTCAACTTTGGTAGTTGATATGGAATCTATCCATGTCTTCTGTGTTTTCCATCTTCTTAGAGTATAACTACTCAAAGTCATTATTGATGATCTTATGGATTTCTGCAGAATATGTTTTGATTTCACCATTTTCATTCCTAACAGCATGGATTTGAGTCCTTTATTTCCTTTTTTGATGATGTTGACTTAGTGTTTATTTTATTTAATCTTTCAAAGAGCAAACTCTTCAATTCATTGATTATAGGTTTTCTTAGTCTCAATTCCATTAACTTCTGCTCTGATCATTATAATTTCCTCCCTCATATACACTTTGGATTCAACTTGCTCTTCTTTCTCTAGAACAATGAGGTTCAATGCTACATTATTTATTTGAGCTCATTCTGCTTTTTTAAGGTGGGAATTCGGTGCCCTAAAATTCCTTCACAGAACTGCTTTCATTGTGTCCCATAAGATCAGGTATGTTGTATTGGCATTATCTTTTAATTGTAAAAACTGTCTACTTTCTTCTTAAATTTCATCTGTGCTCTATTTGCAGTTCAATAGGGTGTTATTTAATTTACATGTATTTGTGGAGTTTTTGTGGTTTCTTTTGCCATTGATTTCTAATTTTATTGCACTACAGTCAGATAATATGCATGGGATAATTTCAATTCCTTTGCATTTACTTCAGCACGTTTTATGGGCTATTATGTTGTCTATTTTGGAGAACATCCCATGTGCAGCTGAGAAGACTGTGTACTCTGATGCTGTAGGGTGGAATACGCTGTAGATATCTGCTAAGCCCACTTGCTCACAGGTTTGGTTCTGTTCTGACATTTCTTTATTGATTTTTTTGTCCAGTTGATCGTTCTATTTGTGACAATGGGGTGTTAAGGTCCCCCATTATAACTGTGCTAGAGATTATTTGATTTTTCACATCCATTAGTATTTGTTTGATATAGTTGGGTGCTCCTGCATTTGGTGCATACATATTTATGATTATTATCTCTTCTTCTTGGGGTTTTCCCTTAACAAGAATGTAATGACCTTCTTTATCTCTTTTGATTAGTCTTGGCTTGAAGTTCACATTGTCTGCAAATAGAATACCTACCCCTGCTTTTTTCCGGGTTCCTATCACATGGAATATTGTTTTCCATCCTTTGACTTTCAGTTGATGAATTTCTTTTTGAGTTAAATGTGTTTCTTGTATACAGCATATTGTTGGATCTTGTTTCTTAATCCATTCTGCCAGTCTATTTCTTTTGATTGGTGAATTGAGGCTATTTACATTGATCGTTATAACAGATGTGTATTGATTTTTCCTTCTCATATTACTATCTCCTGTTGGTTCCTTGTCTTTCTCTTCTGTTTAATTGACTGCCCTGCCTGTGGCTTCTTCTGTTGGTGTTCTTGGATTTGTGCACATTGTTGTCTCTCTCCACAATATCTTTCAGAACACATTGTAGGAGACCGGTGAGATGGCTCAGGGGCATAAGCGCCTGCCTGGCAAGTGCGAGGGCTCGAGTTTGACTCCCAGAACCCACATACAAAAAAAGAGCCAGTGATATCGCCCAGCGGCATGGGTACCTGCTGGCGCGTGAGGTCCTGAGGTCAACCCCTGGTACCCACACACACACAAAAAAGAACACATTGTAGAGCTGCTTTGGTGGTCATGAATTTCTTCAGTTGTTTGTCATGGAAGTATCTTATTTCTCCATTAATTCTGAAAGACATTAGACATTGCAGGGTGCATCAATCTGGGTTGGTAGTTATTTTCTTTCCAGATTTGGAATACTTCACTCCAAGATCTCCTTGGCTTAAGTGTTTGTTTTGAGAAGTCTGCTATAATTTTGATAGGCTTTCCTTTATAGGCGATTTGTTTCTCTTCCCTAACATCTTTTAATATTTTGTTCTTGCAGTGAATTTCTGGAATCTTGATTATTATATGCCTTGGTGTAGATTTATTTTGGTCATGGCTAGTTGAAATTCTATATGTCTCACATATCTGTATGTCAAATTCCATTTCCATACTTGGGAAGTTTTCTGCCATTACTTCTGTGAACAGTTTTTTTATGCCACTTGTACTGACTCCTACTTTTTCATTGACTCCAATCAATCCTGTATATTTTCCTTTGCATTGTTTTGCAGCTGTGGATTGTTTTTCATGGCCTCTTGTTATTTTTAAGAGATCTTTCTTTTTATGGTCTCTAGCTGTAATTCTGTCTGCTAGGTCTGAAATTCTGTCTTCACCTTCATTCATGTGATTTTGTAAACTTTGAATGGAATTTTTAATTTCCTGGATACCTGTTTGTATCTGTTTCATACATTCCATTTCCTTCCTATGTTGGGAATTCATGGTATCCATCATTTTCCTATGCTTCTCTAATTTTTAATCTATGTCTACTCTAGACTTGCTTAGTAAGTCTTTCATTATTGTCATCATCTCTTTTTTACCTGGGAGATTATCTCTTATCTGATTTCCTCTATAGTCTCATGCACCTGTTTTTGAACTTCTACTGCTATCATTTCGGAAATTTCAGATGGGTGGCCTCCATTTTTTTCAACCTTTTTGTCCAATGGATTTTTCCTGGGTGGGCTAGAGGTCTGGCATTGGATTTTCCTTCTGTGTCTTGTCATTTTCTATTTATTTTATTTTATTTTTTCTGAGTTGATGTCCGTGTATTTCTCATAGTAGGTAGCTTTATCACTAATATTGAAGCCTCCCTAGGAAATGTCTGTTCTTTAGAGGTGTCTTCTAAGTGTAGGAGGTTCCTGGTCTTTGTGTGTGTCCCAGTATCCTACCTTCCCAATTTATTAAGGATGAGATGTAGCCATCTATTTGGCTCAGCCCCCAGTCCTTTTGTACTGGAGTATGGTGATGTTATGACCCCAGACAGTCACAGTATTGTTATAGAAGGGAGAAAAACTGATTACAATAAGAATGACATCCCAGCTGCAGTATTACAATTAGCAATAACAGTAGCATCACACATGGCCTAGAAACTGACAAAGTATGGTAACTCTTGATTTGGTATTTTTAACCATAGGGGCAAGATCTACAGTTATATAACAAAACCCAACATAAAATGGGAACTTGTATGCAATGAGTTTCTCCCTAGTAAAGTGATTTTACACAGTAGTGGAGACATTTAAGAGGTATAGTGGACAAAACAGAGAGAGATGGAGAGAAATATAGTCAAAGCAAGACTGGAGTACAAAGGATGATCACGCAAGCTTTGGGAAGCTATAGAAGAGGGCAGGAGAGAAAGAATGAAGGAGAAAGCAAAAGATAATTGAAGTGAATCAGAAAGGTTAGGGACAATGTTCATTTACATGAAGATATCCTAAGATCAAGACATAGTTGAGGAGAGAAAGAAGATCAATAGAATAGAATAAAACTGTATGTATAAATCTAAAAAAGAAAGAAAAACCCAAATTAAAAAAAAGAAACCAACAAGATAATAAAAGGGAAACAATACACTCACAAAAAAATTCCTCTGTTATTCACTGTTCTGTGGTAGTGTCCAAATCAGTGTCCTACCAGTTCTGCAATAGGATTAGTGCTGGATTGGATGTAGGGCTGATCTTGGCCTCTAGATGTGGGGCTGTGGGTAGTCTTTAGCCAGCAGCTTTCTGGACAGTCCACATACTACTCCTTACCCTGTTTGTCTCTGCGTTGCTGTTCTGGTTGTTGTAACACCCTCAAACAGAGAAAGCCCAAAGCTGCTCCCAGTCCTGTGTACCGTTGTCCCCTCCCAGACCTTGTAAAGCCTGCTCTGTTCCATACTGCTAGCTCCTCTCATGCTTTGCCCTCTTTGTCCTGTGCTGGTGGTCGCAAGTCTATCCCATGCTGGGCGCTGGTTGTTGCAAGTTGGAGGGAGTGCTGGCTTCCTGGCCCAAGGGTGCTAGTGCTGTTTGTCACAGGGTGGGTGAATGCTTTTTCCCCCACTCCTTGTCATAAAACTGCAGGTTGCAGTTTGGAGGGAGTTGCTGACTTCCTGGCCCAAGATCGCTTGTGTTACAGGTCACTGATCACAGGGTGGGGAAGTGCTTATCCTGGATGCTGTAGGATGGTCCAAGTCCCTTTCTTGTGAGGTGGTAGGGCAGGAGGAGTTGTGTTGTCTTACTAGCAATCCTCAAGCCTGTGGCCGGTCCCTAACCTTGTTGCTGCTATAGGTTCCAGTTAGCAAGTATGGTGCTTAACAGAGAAATAAAAAGAAAAAGAAAGAAAGAAAAACTGGTGGCCTGTCATGGAGGGAACAGTCATTCATCCCTGTGTGTGCCAGCAAAATTAGTGGCCAGGCTGCAGTGTCCTCTGTTTGCAGGAAATAAAAGAGGTGAGGGGCCTTATATTCTAGGTCTATCCTGTGTGGATTGAATTTGCCACACCTCTGTGGTCTCTCTGGTTCTTTTTGGGGGGGCTTCCTGGGATGAGTGGTTCCCACTCCGATCTGTGAACAGGTTTTATTATGCTTTATGTGGTATCTCCTGATTTTCTCATTGATTCTGATCAATCTTATGTTATTCTTTTTTGCATCATCTAGCAGCTCTTGGAATGATTTTTGTGGTCCCTTTCTATTTTTCAGAAATCTTTCAGTTGCTGATTGATAACCACAAACCTCTCTTTTAGTTCTGATATTCTGTCTTCACATTGGTTGATTCTGCTGCATATACTTTCAATAGAATTTTTAAAATCCTGGATATGTTTGAATCTGTTTCATGTAATCCTGCTCTTTCCTGTGTTTGGCATTTATGCTTTCCATCACTTACCTAAGCTCCTTTTATCTAAATATGTATTTACTCTAGATTTGCCAACCATAAACTTCACATGGTCATCATGTCTTTAGTAATCTGTGAAATTATTTCTCATTTTTTTTCCTAGAGCTTTATTCATCTGCTTTCTTAATTCTGCTGGTACCATTTCAGAAATTTCAGCTGGGTGGCTGTTAATTTCTTCCATGTCAAGGCCCCCTGGGTTTTCCTTGGGTGAGCTGGGGGTCTGCAGTTGCATTTTGTTTCTGTGTTTTTAAATTTTCTTTTTATTTTTTAATTTGTTTTCTGTGTTGATCTTGTAAATTGCTTATGGTAGGTAACTTTGTTACTAATATCAAGCCCTTGTAGGAAAAGACTACTTTTCAGACATGTCTTCTAGTTGTAGCTGTGTTTTGGCTTTTGAGCCTCTTCCAAAATCCTACCACTTCAATTTATTAGGGATGGGAAGTTGCTGTCTATCTGGCCTACCACTCAGTTGTTTGGTACTGGACTATGGTATTGTTTATGACCCCCATCTCTGATCAGAAGAGCAACTGATCACAATAACTATGTCACTTTGGCTAAAGTAGTACAATCAGTAATAACAACAGCATCAAGCATAGTCTAGGAAAATGATAAACTGTTTTAACTGTTAATTTGCCTCTTTTAACCATAGGTACAAGATTTATAGTTATATAGCAAGATCTAAAAAAATACAACAATTATAGAGTGATTTTACCCTTATGGAACAATATTTAAAAGGAATAAGAGGGGAAAATAGAGAAATAAAAGAACAGAAGGGTATTACAAACAAGGCTGAAGGACAAAGGAAAATTATGCAAGCTTTGGGAAACTGGTGAAGAAGAAAGAAGGGAAAGAAAGAAGGAAAAACAAACACAAGAACTAAACAAAGCAAAAAACCCTAAAAACAATGTTCACACTCATGAAAAACAAAAACAATCAAGAAAAATAAAACTAAATGAATAAACAAAAGCATGGAGAAAAAAAGAAAAGCAAGAAATTACTCTGTGATTTCAAGCCCACACTTATCTTCTGGGGTCTACAGTTTTGTGCTAGTGTCTAATTCAGGGTGTGTCTTCATTGTCACTGGTAGAAAAAGGAGGCAGACAGAGCCCAGATCCATGCTGGATGATCCCAGCAAGGCTTCACTAGGATTAGGGTGGGGTGTTTGTTAATCCCAGCATCTGTGCAGTAGGAATAGTGTAAGGTGCCAATTCTGCTGTTTTCAACTCCACAAAAGTTCAGGCTGATCCCAGCCTCTGGTTGTGAAGTTCGGGCTTCAGTTGTTCAGCCTACAACACTCAGGGTATCTTTTGCCAGCCTGACCTCAGCTCCCTGACCTTGAGTGTCTCCCATGGTCGTGCCTCACTCAGTCACTTGGAGCCCTGAGAGGAAGCCAACCCATGAGCTCCAAGTGTCTGGGTTCAGTTGGCCCTTCTGCAAAATGGCCTCTGTCCAACCTCTATCCAGGGGTGCTTGGACTGGAGTCACTTACCAGCTGTTGTAGTTCACAGCATCCACTGCTCCATTCCATTAGTGTGCTTCTCCATGGAGGTCTCTGAATTCACCTGCCTTCACTGTGTCTCCAGATTTGTGCCTCCTCTCTCATGCTGTGAGCTGGGTGTCAAGCAGAAAGTGCAGTGTGCTACCTCCTTTTCTGCATTGAGGCCTGTCTCTTCTCTTACCCTGTGGGCTCCAATTCTCCTTTCAGATCCTTCCTGGTTCCCAGGGATCTACCTCCCTCCTTCTTTTCTTTCCCAAGTTGTTATATTCCAGTGTCTGGATTCTGAATCTCAGAGAGGCTGATTTGCTGCTGTTCGCCACGCAGCCATCTTTCTGGAAGTTTTTCATCATAATTTTTTAGTGTTCTCCAAGAATTCCTTACTTGTATATTAAACTTTTTTTGAGACAGGGTCTTGCTGTGTAGTTCAGACTGGCCTTGAACTCACAGTAATCCTCCTGCCTCAGCCTCCCAAGTGCTGGGATTACAGGCGTGCACCACCACACCCAGTTTTAAATTCTTTTCTTATAGTTGGTTAATTTTCTTCCATTTCTGTAAGCATGTTAGTAACTCCATCTGTCCTATCTTCTAGTTTTCCTCTAAGTCTAATTAGCCATATGTGATGGTTGATTGTGTCAATTTGAGTAAGAGATGCTCAACTAAATTGGCTCAGCAATTCCTCACCCTAGGGTATGGATGATCCACCTTAGGGCAGCTCATCACTTGGATGGTATAGAGGGGTAATGAAGAAGGACAGATCTGCTTCTGTTTCTTTGGAGGAGTTCTAGTCTTCACCTTCACCTTGGACATCATCTCTTGCCTTCCAGTGCAGACTCTTCAGCTTCAAATGCAGATCTTTCAGCCTTCTGGTGTAGAGTCCTTGGCCTTCCATTGGCCTCCTAATATGGACTCACAGGGAACACTGAAGTGAGCTCCAGACCTTCAGCTGGATGCTTTGGGCTACAGTGTGCAGACAGAGCCTCTGCACTCTTCCATATCTGACTGTGGGTGGCCACCGTAAGCCAATCTTGTAAATTCTTATATACTTGTATATCTTGTATTATATATGTTTCTCTAGTAAACACTAACTGATACACCTCAGATTGGTCTTCTTGTTGTCATCTAGCAACTGATGGATAGTCTTCTCATGTGCCACCATGCCCAACCTACAATGTATGAATTCTATACAGTTTTTTTTTATTTCAGTTATTTGCGTCGGACATCTTTTTGAGAATTCCATTTCCTTGTTGAATCTGTCAGTCAAATTTTGAACTGTTTTGTTTAGCTCATCCTGTCTTCTGTGTATTTCCCTGAAATTCACCATGGGCATATTGAGTAAAAGTGCTGTGAACATTTGGCTCAATTTCTTTTTGAGCTCATCTATTTTATTCATCCCTCCCATGAACTTTTCATAGATTTCTGCTACCTTGTATTTGTTTTCTTTTCCCTTTGTGATCCTTTGCTCTGCCTGGAAAGAGTTGGGGTGTGGAGATCTATTTTCTTGTTGCCCCATTCTCCTATGTGTATCTCTGTATGTATGTATGTATGTATGTATGTATATATATATAGAGAGAGAGAGACAGACAGACAGACAGACAGACAGAGAGATATCTGTATATATTTGTGTGTGTGTGTGTGTGTGTGTATAGTTATATATGACCCCCTCTTTTTTCCCCTCCTTTTTTTGCAGAGTTACTACAGGTTGGAGACTAGGAAAATGAGGAGAGTTTGTGTCTTATATGGAATGTTTTATTAGGATGTTGCCTTCCTGTGAATAATTTTCAGCTTTTTATTTCCAGTGGCAGTATTTACTCCTCTGTTATTTACTTTAAGTGATTCCATCCCTATGTTTTGCAGAATTAATTTCTTCCCTAACCCTATAACAGCATGAACAGATTCAATCTCACAACACGTCTATATGGTAGCCCTTGTAGTTACATTTCCCCCCTTTGTTCTCTATGCACACTATGACACTTTATTATTTGTAGTTGTTCTGCAATGAGGTAGGTGAGGTGGGTGGGGAGAATGGGAGGTGGTTGGATGAGGAGTGTTAGGCACTAAGGGAGAGGTTTGAAGGGGGGAATAGTGGTAGATGAGAAGAAAAGGTTGATGTGGGGTCTGATTTTATTGGAGTATTTTAGTTGAGTTGAAGGGCTAGTTTTGAGAGTTTTCAAAGGATATTTTGTGGGGACAAGGGTGATATATGGGAGAAAGGTAGTTTACTTTATATGTGGTTGTCAGAACTTGCTTATAAGGAGGACAATAAGCTAGGTAATATATAGAATAGCCAAAGGCTTATGATGGGGAGAATTGAGGAATAATACTAGAGAAAATATGAGAGACTGAGGGAGCTAAGTACAGGGAATTTAAAACTTAGGAGGTGAAATTTATGTGTTTGGAAAAAGAATAAAGAAATATATTAATAATATTTTCTTGGGGTTTGAGGTGAAGAAGGTAGATAGGGAGCTGAGATGAGGGAGAGAACCTAGACACCTACTAAATCAGTGCCAATGGAAGAAAAAAATACACAAAAGTAACAATTTAATAAACACAGGATACCATAAAAGAACATAACATAACCCCACATTACTAAATAAGAGACATAGAAAAATTTAAACCTATAGGATGTCCAATGGGAAGACAATTTAAATATTCCAGTTAGACACTGCATATGTAATTCCCAGGTAGCTTCTTTGCCAGAGAGTCTGAGTGTTCACACCCCAATAACTCCTCTGAATCCTCCACTGCAATACTGAAGCTAACTCACACTCAGGGTTTCTTTCTGCCAGGATGCAGGCGTTCTTGCAAAGTCTGATCCAGGCTGAGTTCTTGGGTTAGGAATTGTTCCTGTACCTCTCCTTTGGTGTGATGGTGGAATCAGCAGGCTGATTCACTGGCACAAAATTATCCACTGAACAGCTGACTGTTGAAGGCCACTCTGGAATCAGTGTCCTGTGTTTTCCTTGCTGCGGGTGATTCTTTTGGTCTCAATGCAGTTCTCTGGTTCTCCATCACCAAAAATTTGTTAGTTTCACTTTGCCTCCCAGCTAGAGACTAGCCAGCTGCTGTCTGCAGCACTTAGAGGTCTCTACTCTGGGGTGTGATTTTTTTCTTCTGTATCACTTAATCCTATTTTCTTCTCTGTCAGTTACCTCATGGCTCCCAGGTAACCTCCACTCAGTTTGGTTCCTCTCCAAGCTATTGTTTCCAGACTCTGGACATTTCACCCTAGAGAAGCTGAGTTGCTAGCACACAGTGCTCTGCCATTTTGGGACTCAAACAGCCCCATGACATTTTTTTGTCTTTTCATTTCTTTGGTACATTTTAGGTATACATAATGATAACATTGATCACAGGGAATTTATACCTATATGTGGTATATCTTGCTTCTTTTTTTCCCATTCCCCTCCCCTCCCTTCAGCCCTCTTCCCTTTTATTTCCAAAAGCTTCATTTTCATTTTTCCTTCTATTTTTTTTCCTTTTCCCTTCTCTCCCCATTCTCCTTCTCATTTGAACATTTTTTCCCATTTCCCAATACCTATTATACATTTTGGTCCTTATTTACCCTTTCAGTTTCTCGCATCAGAGAAACCATGCAATATTTGAACATGTGTGTCCAATTTATTTCACTTAAGAGTATGGTCTCAAGGTGCATCCATTCATGGGCCAGTGTGATAGCTCAGTGGCATAAGCGCCTGCCTGGCAAGCGTGAGGTCCTGAGTTCAACTCCCAGTACCCACATAGAAAAAAGGGGCAGTTGATATTGCTCAGTGGTACAGGTGCCTGCTGGCAGGCGAGGTCTTGAGTTCGACTCCCAGTACCCACAAAAAAAAAGGTGCATCCATTTAGTTAGAAATGTCTCAAGTTTACCTTTATGGCAGAATAGTATTCCATTGTACATAAAGAAACCCACATCTTTATCCATTCATTGGTTGATGGGCATTTGGGCTGTTTCCAAGATTTAGCTATTACAAACTGTGCTGCTATAAACATGCATGTGCATACATCGCTGTAGTATAATGCTTTTAATACTTTTACCAAGAAGGAGAATACCTGGATTGAATGGAACCTCTAGTTTTAGTTTTATAAGGAATCTCCACACTGATTTCCACATTAGTTGCCCCAGTCTATACTCCCACCAACCATACAAAAGCATCCCTTTTCCCCCACATTCAGCATTGTTATTGGTTTTTGATAATAGCCATTTTGATTTTTTGATAATAGCCATTCTTTCTGGAGTGAGATGGAATCTCAGCATTGTTTTAATTGCATTTCTTGAATGACCAGTGATGTTGAGCATTTATATATATATGTATTTGCTGTCTCTACTTCTTCATCTGAGAAGCAACTATTCATTTCAGATGCCCATTTTTTAATTGGGTCTTTAAATTTGAGGGATCTGATTTTTTTTAGTTCTTTATATACTCTAGATAGTAGTCTTCTGTCTGAGTAACATCTGCTAAAAATATTTTCCCACACTGTGGGTTGTCTGTTCACTCTGTTGGTGGTTTCTCTTGCTGTGCAAAAGCTTTTTAATAAGATGAGACCCCAGTTATTCATTCTTTGTGATAGTTCCTGTATGATCAGGGTTTTGTTCATAAAGTCTTTGCCTACATAAATATTTTTAAGAGTTCTACCTATTTTATCTTCCAGCAGATATAGTGTTTCCATTTTAATATTTAGATCTTTGATCCATTTCAATTTTAGTTTAGTGTATGGGAAAGATAAGACCTCTACATTGAAAACTACAGTACTCTGAAAAAGGAGGTTGAAAAGGATATAAGAAAATGGAAAGATAGCCCTTCTTCTTGGGTAGGGAGAATAAATATAGTGAAAATAGCCATACTTCCAAAACTGTCATACAGATTTAATGCAATCTCAATCAAAATTCCAATAGCATCTCTCACAGAATTAGAGAAAAAAATCTTAAAATTCATTTGGAACCAAAACAGACCTAGAATAGCAGAAGCAATTTTGAACAACAAAGTCAAGGCAGGAGGATCACAATCCCTGACTTGAAATTATACCACAAAGCTACTGTGATCAAATCAGCATGGTACTGGCAAAAAAAAAAGCAGATAGGATCAATGGAACAAATTAGAAGTCACAGAAACAACTCCAGACATACTCAGCCACCATATCTTTGACAAAGGAGCCAAACATCTTCACAGGAAGAAAGATAGCCTCTTTAATAAATGGTCCTGGGAAAACTGGCTTTCCACTTGCCAAAGATTAAAGCCCTTCAAAAATTTTTTGTTCCTCACATTAAAATAAATTGTATTCCAGTCCTGGGCATGTGGTTTGGTGGCAAAGCACTTGTCTCACATATACAAAGCACTGGGTTTGATCTCCAACATTGCAATAAATGAATAAATAATTGCATTCCTATATCATAACATCAGTAATGTCATTTCCCTGTAATGTAAGTTCCCAATGGAGAGGAATCATGTCTTATTGTTTTTGAATAAACTTTTGTACAATGTCTATAATACTCTAGACTCAACGTTTTGTAAATAAATGGTATCTTTAAAAAGAGAAACTAGGCATTTGATACTCTTTGATTTTTACAGTGAACACACTGTTTTACTTGTTGTAGTGAGGAAAAGATAGAAAAAAAGAAAGTAGATTATTCCCAAACCTTAAAACTTCCTGCAGCTTTTGCCCACAGAATGCTGTGAAACAAACCTACTAATTCTGTTGTCAGTTGGCTTCCTGTTTGGTGACCTGAAAAAAACAAAACAATAGCCCCTAAGCTCTGAAAGCAAAAATCTAAATCAATTACATTAAATAAAGAAGGCTAACTTTACTCAGAACCTATAATCTTTAAGAAATGGCTATAAAAACAATCTAATTCAGACAGATTTTCATCAGTTTTAAGGTTTACCACCAAAACTAATTATATAATACAATCAATTTGCTTGAATCATAGTAATTCTCCCATCAGTCTGTGATAGATTTGCAGCCTAGTCTCTTTAACTTATTTTCTGTGTTCCTAATTAGATCATCATCTGGTGCCTTAATAAGTTTATTGTGAATGAGCAGACAGCAATGACAGAAATCATTTATAAGAAGTGTTTATACTATTATGTACTAAATAGATTAGGTCGAGTTCACACAAAAGGGCAATTATACCTAAAAGCCTTTGTAAAATTCTTTAAGACCATATTTACAGACAAACTTTATTAGTATACATTGTAACTTGTGTCTGATTATTTCTGGTCTAGACATGTACTGAGTTTAAATACATTAACACATTAAGGTACAGTTTAAACCATAATAGAATTTTATATCCTCTTCTCTTCTGCCCTTTTGGCACATACCATTAATTTAAAAGTCTTGATTAGAACACTAAGAATCTCTCACCCTCTAGGAAAGTCAGCAAATATAGTTTGTTCTAAGTAAAAAAAATTCATGAGAGCAAACAGCTACTTCATGTATCTACTTAAAATATTATATTTGATGATATGCATATAATTAGATACCACAATAAAACTTTGTCAATAAATCAAATTTCAAAGATATTAACTTGCCCAAAGTCACACAGCTGATTTGAGGTCTAACTGGAAACATTAAATTGGGCTTCTAGCCTCACAATTTTTTACTGCATATGAGCTTTAAGCTCAGACATTTGTCTATAGTTTCAGGGTGTTTTATTTTTTGCTTAGTTTCTCATTTTAGCTTGCCAAATTTGTGAAATCTAGATAGATATGGCACTACTGCTAAAGACCAATAAGAAGAAAATAAAAGGTAAGTGGGAGAAATCTGTTGACCTGAGTATTTTGCTATTGTTCTGACATATAGCTTAGAATTAAAGGCAGATTAACACCTTTCTAAAACACATGCAGAAATCCTACTGACCCACAATGATTTCTTCAATCTTCTCCTTGGCAAGCAGGTCTTCCTTTCTTTGTAAAAGCATGTCAACATAGAGCAATAGAACTTTCCCAATATTTTTTGATGACTTAAAATGTTTGCAGATAATCTTCAAGAGATAAAACCCAACAGATTCACTGTTCAGAGAAACACAATTTTAGGCAATATGAATACAATAAATGTTTTTTATCAATAGAACTAAAATATATTTCAGTGTGAGCAAAACCAAATAAAAATTTAGGTAATGTCATTACATGTCTAAATAAATTTATTTGTCATTAAGAAATCATTTAATTTACTTTCAATTTAAGCCATAATCATTTCCATGAACACTTACAGTCAGAAAATCATTTCTCTCTTAATCCCTTAATGTCCCCCCAGCACCCTTTAGAATTGATGCCAGGTTTTAAAAATTGGTAACTGTGATCCAGTCAAGTTTCATGCACTTCTATGAGAAATTTACTAGTTCTCTCTATTAACAACTCTTTTGATGTTTGATTACACAAATGATATGCTAGTACCCTTTGAATACTTAAAAATTCAAATGGTTCACAGATTGAAAGACTTAATTTTGTTAAAAGGCCAACACTCCCAAGGTAATCTACAGATTTAATGCACTTCCTATTAAAATATTAATGACTTTTTGAAGAAATAAATATATCCTAAAATTCATATGGGGTCTCAAGAGCTCCCACATAGCCAAAAAATCTTGAAAATGAAGAACAAAGTTGGGGACATCATACTTCCTTATTTCAAATTATACTGCAAAGCTACAGTGATCAAAATACAGTGACACCTTGGTTCATGAATGCTTTTGTTTGTAAACAATTGGGTTTACAAACAGAAGCATTTGGAAAATTTTATTTTTGTTTGCAAACTTCATCAGGTGACAATCATGACTATGGCCATCTTTCCTACATAAACACAAACATGGGCATCATTGCCAAAATTGTAGAACAAATTAAGTTTGTGAACTGTAGTACCACTTTAGTGTGGCACTAGCATAAATGCAAACACATAGATCAGTGGAACAGAACTGAGAGATCCCCCCAAAAATAATTCATACATGATCAACTAATTTTCAACAGAAGCACCCCAGACCACAGGCTATGGCTTGTGTCTAGATAACCCCCCAAAGCCTCATGCAGTCATAGGTGGGACTTTTTCAGAAGTGGCTGGATCTAGAGTGTGTGACACTGGGATTGATTCATGGAGTGATGGTAGCTCAAGGGCACTAGGATTAAGGGTGTGAGTGCTACCTGCCCTAAGTAGCCTGGATAAGGTATAAGGGATAGAAAGAGTAGTGGTCATCTCTTGCTTGCTTTGCTGCCTTCTGCCCACCAGGAACTGTTTCTCCTCTGTGATGCCTGTCTGCCATGTCATCCTGCCTTGGAACCAGCCAATTATGGACTGAAACCTCTATAAACTGTGAGCTAAATAAACCTTTCCTCCTTTAACTTGAGGGTGTTGGGTATTTTGTCTCAGCAACAAGAAAAATAAGATACTACACAACCAAAGAAGGACAGTCTTTTCAATAAATGGTGTTTGAAAAACATGATACATAAAAATCAACCCAATACATACTAAAGATTTAAACATAATACCTGAAACCATAAAACTCCTAGAAGAATAAATTAGGGAGCAAGCTCCTTGACACTGGTCTTATAAATGATTTTTTTTGGATAGCACACCAAAAGTACAGGTGACAAAAGTAAAAATAAATAAGTGGGACTCCATGAAACTAAAATGTTTCTGCAGAACAAAGTAAATAATTAACAAAACGTAAAGGCAACACTCAAAATGGTAGAAAGCATTTGCAAACCATATATTCTGTACAAAGTTATTATCTAAATTACATACAACTGTATGACTATATGTGTATCTGTATTAGGATATATATATATATATATATATATATATATATATATATATAATAATTAAGATAGGCAAAAAACCAGAGTAGATACTTATTCAAAGAAGGCATACAAATGGATGACAGGTGTCTTAGTTACTTTTGTCTCATTGCTGAGACAAAATACCAGACACCCAAAGTTAAAGGGGGAAAGGTTTAATGCTATGTCCAGCACAGCTCTTAAAACTCTGGAGGGAGGACGCTAGAGGATGAAGAAATGAAGACAAGAGTCAAGATGCAGAAAGCTGAGGTCAGGTGGAGCCCCTCTCCTGATGGGAGAAAGGACTGCCCAACAGCTGCAGTACATTTATTTGTACAATTAGCAGAAGGCTGTTTATGGAGAATCCAAGGGGAGGGCAAGATCCAGAACAGGAAGAACATCCAATCTTCAGCAAAACAAATGCCTTGGTGGTTACATGGGGAACAAGTGGGGAAGTGTCTATATTGTCTCAGGGGAAGGCCAAGTCACTTTGTGCATCAGCTCCCTGAGCTGCATACACTTCTCATGGGGCCCTGCCAAACTCACGAGAAGCAGTGACCTTGTCTCGAGGTACAGACAGCTTCACTCCCAACAGTTCATTTAGCTCAGTTTGTAGAGGCTTCAGTCTATAATCAGCTGGCCCAAGGCAGGGTGGCCCATGGCAGAGGGGCAATAGTTCATTGCAGCAGAAGATAGCAAAGGCAATGAGGGAGAGAGAGAGAGAGAGAGAGAGAAACCCTTTTGGTCCCTTATATTGTATGCATGCTACCCACACTAGGATGGGTGTAGCACTCAAACATTTAATCCCAGCAAGGGGCCATGAATCAGTCACAAACTCTAGATTCAGCTGCCTCCAAAAAGCCCAACCCCCATGACTGCATGAGGCTTTGGGGGAACATCCAGGCACAAACTATAACAACAGATATATGAATATGTGTCCAACATCAGTAATTATCAAAAAATACAAATCGAACCACAATAAAATAGCACCTCATACCTATTAATATGTATTATTAAAAACTTAAAAGATAAATGTTGGCTAGAATGTGGGGTAAAGAAGACTCTTATGTACTGTTAGTAAGACAGTAAATTGGTACAACCACTACAGAAAACAGTATGAAATTTCCTCAAAATATTAAAAATAGAACTACCATGTGATCTAGCAATCTTACTTTGGGTATATATCCAAAGAAAATAAATCTATCACCTCAAAGAAATATTTACACTCTCTTGTTTACTGCAATATTATTTACAATAGCCAATGTATGAAATTTAATGTATGAATAGACAAAATGTGTGTAGATAGATAAATAGGTACACACGATAAAATATTATTCAGCCTTAAGTGGAAGGACATGGAGGAGCTTGGAGAACATTTTGTTAATTGAAGTAAGCCAGACACAGAAAGATGAATACTTTCACTCATATATGAAATCTAAAAAATGTCAAACGAATAGAAACAGTGAAGGCTGGTGGTTATCATGGTGGTGGTGACAAGAGTATGGTGAATGCTTTTTAAATGGTATAGACTTTCAATTATAAGATGAATAAGTTGTGGAGATCTAATGTACAGCATTGTAACTTTAGTTAACAATAATGTATACTTGAAATTTGCTGAGAGTAGATCTTAAATCTTCTCACCACAAAAAGATAAGTCTGAGATAATAGATATGTCAATTAACTTTACTGTGGTAATATTTCACAATGTATACATATACCAAACATCATATGTGTTGCCTTGAATATATAGAATTTTGTCAATTATATAACAATAAAGCTGAAAAGATCTTGTTTACAAAATATTGAAAGAAGTTCCTATTTCAATACTAAAATCCTCATTTTTAAAAAATGAGCAAAAGATTTGAACAGAGATTTTTTTAAAAGGAGACACAGGAATGACAAGCATATAAAAATGCTTAACATTATAAGTCACTGAAAAATGCAAATTAAGGCCACAATGAGCTATCTCTTCATCTGTTAAATTTTAAAAGGTGGACCATACTCAGTGTGGGCTAAGACATGGAAGAACTTGATTCTCATACATTGCTGGAGGGAGTATGAAATAAAGTGCTATAACTACTTTGGAAGTTTGGTTAATTTCTTGAAAAGTAAAATATATACCTAATGATCCAAACTAGCCAGTTCATTTCTAGATGTTTAGCAAGGGAAAGCATATGTCCGTAAAAAGATAGGTACATGAATGTTCATAGTGGCTTTATTTGTAATTGCAAAACTGGAAACAACCAAAATGTCCATCAACATATAAATGAGTAAATAAGTTGTGGCTTATTTAATCAACAGAATATTACTCAGCAATAAAAAATGAACTATAGATACATGCAACAACATGGATGGGTCTGAGGCAATTGTGCTGAGTTGAATAAACCAGACTAAAAAGAATAATATTGAAATTCTATAAAATGTAAACTAATATACAGGATATTCAGTTATCAAGGGCTGTCTGATGAAGAGGAGATGGACAGATTATAAAAGATGGCATGGAACTTTTATAAGTACTGGAAGTAATAAATATATTCATTATTCTGACTGTGAAAATGGATCCTTAAGTGTATACATGTGTGCATCAAAATGTATTGAATTTTATTCTAAATATATGCATCAAATTTATATCAATTATATCTCAGTAAGGCTATTTGTATTTCTTTACTCAATTGCTAGAAGTAGATAGGAAGGCCAGCTAGAAAATAGTCATTATGAACCTAGTGTCACATTCTATAGAGAAACTTGTGTGTGGATATTGCTCTAAAACAATGTTGCATCACTAAGGAATATGCTAAGTGCTCATTTCCAGGTTATATCAGAATTTCTGGTCCCTGAAGTTATTTTCATAGAAAATGAATGGTATATCTACCAAATATAGCAAGTGGAGGGAATTCACAATGTATTAGAAATAGAGTATAAATGATTCCTTAAAGGAATAAGAACTATATATTGTTATAATGGTAGTAGGCATATAGACATCACTAAGATTCTAGTTTGGTAAAATGGTCATTTTCCACTTCAAAGTATAAATTCTCTACACATAAAGTCACCTTTTCATTGAATGCTAAATTTAGGCTATAGCTGAAGAATCTGGCTCTGGTAAAACTATTCATTTTTGCAGTTGCAAAACCCACTCCAATATATAGCTGGTTGATCTGCCATAACAATATCCCCCAAACCTTTAATTTTGCCATAGTAATGTGTATAAATGGCTATGTGTGTTATATGTCCATCTAATTTATGGTTTCCAGACTAGCTCACAAACTAATAGCTAAACAAGAATCCTGCAGTTATAGAATTTAGAGCTACAAGAATCCTTGAAGTTTACATATTCAAACTTCCTCTACCTCCTACTATCCCCTTATATGAAGAAGAAATGAAGGCCTTGTATTATTTTTCTATTGCTGCTGTAAAAATTTACTACAAACTTAATGGCTTAAAACAACACTCACTCAATTATTTCACAATTCTGTATGTCAGCAATCCATACAAGTTTAACTGGCAATTGTGCTTAGGGTCTCATAAATCCAAAGTGTAGGTATCAGCCAGCCTAGGCTCTTATCTATAGTGGCTCTGGTAGAGAATCCACTTCTAGGTTCATTCAGGTTACTGGAAGAATTTCATTTTCTAAAGTTGGAACCAAAGCCCCATTTCCTTGCTGGTTGTCAACTGGAACTTGTCCTCAATTCCCAGAGGCCACCAGCTCATGGCTCATTATATCTTCAGACCCAACAATTGTGTGCTGGTTACTCCTTGTGCTTTGAATCATTCTGAGTTGCCTTTCTACATTCCTCTGCTGTTTAGGGCTCATGTGGTTAAATTAGATAATCTAGGATAATATATGTATCTTAAATCCAACTGATTAGTAACTTTAATTACATCCACAAAGTCCATTTTGCTACTTAAAGCAACATATTTACAGTCCAAGAGATTAAGGTGTGGAAGCTCTTTAGGGGCCATTTTTCTCCTTATCACAGACCTCAAAGCCAAATGTTTTGTTTGAGATCCTGTGGTCATTTTGTTAGTAGCAAGAACGCATTCCAGGTAGATGGAAAAAAGATGGCGGATGAGTAAGAAGCACGCAGCAAAACTCTCTAAAAGTTGCCATTGGACCACGGGAATATAGAGACTGGGAGAGCACAGGAGGGGGGGAGATGCCTCCCCGGGACCCAGAAAAGTTCTGAAGGGCAGCTTGGGACCCCTGGCACCAGTGAAGGGTACTTTTCAACAAAGAAGGAGCAGACCCCGCGTGCACACCTTCTACCATCCCAGGAATCGCTGCGTGACAAAAGCTCAAAGCTGTGGACACACGGTGACAGCTGGCGCCCAGGGAGCCCCCACGGAGGATCACGAGACAGCGGCGGGGCAGGGGAGTGGTGGAGAACTGTGCTGGCCTGCGGTGAGTGTCTCTCAGCCACAGCTGCCCAACGCCAGAGAGCGACTGGCCAGGCGCCATTGTGGGGGGGTGTGGTGAAAATCAGCAAGGCGCGAAAACAGCACTAGGCACTCACGCTCTGGACAGGGCAGTGCCGCACCTCTCAGGCCCACGAAAGTGCGCTGAGGATGGCAGGCGAACAAGACTGGTCTCTCAGCCACACCTGTCCCATGCCAGAGAGCGACTGACCTGGCGCCATTGTGGGGGGACGTGGCAAAAATCAGAGCGGCGTGAAAATAGCGCAGGGAACTCACGCTCCGGGCAGGGTGGAGCAGTGCACTGACAGCGGCAGGGGGAAGAGACTGGTCTCCGCCTGAAAGTCCACACTTCTGCTCACCGCCCCGCCAAAGGGCCGCTCTTGGCTGCTGGGACGGACCTGCACGGAACAGGACTTTGTCATCACACAGTGCCTGCCTAGAGCAGAGGCAACACCTGGAACTGATTTTTTTCATTTTTTTATTTTTATTTTTATTTTTACTTTATTTTATATATTTTTTTCTCTCTCATTAGTTTTTGTTCTGGTGAAGGGTTTTTATTTATTTTGTGGGGTTTTATTTTTGTTTTGTCTGTTTGCTTTGTTGTTTTTGTCTTCTTTTATTATTTTATTTATTTTTTTTTTTTGTGGGTACCGGGGGGACAACCTCAGGACCTCGCGCACCAACAGGCACCCGTGCCGCTGAGCGATATCACCGGCCCCTTTTTCGTATGTGGGTTCCGGGAGTCGAACTCGGGCCTTCGCGCTTGCAAGGCAGGCGCTTAAGCCACTGAGCCGTCTCACCGGCCCATTCTTTTATTATTTTAAAGAGAAGAAAAAACAAAACAAATCAAAAGAAGAACAAATTTTCAAAACAACATGACAGGAGGGTAACGATGGTTAATACATTACGTATTACTATCGTTAAGTTAGTTATTCAGGATACCAGACATTAGCATTCAATTGTCCAAACATTATTGGCACAAACCTTACTCTTCAATGAACTAAGTAAAATTGGTACTGTATCTTAACCATCTTATATATATATACAATTTTTTCCCTTTCCCTTCTTTCTTTTCCCTATTCCAGTCTCTCTTTACTTTTGACAAGTTTCTATTTGATTCATCATGTCTATTCTACATTTTGTATATTATTTACTCTTTCAGTTTCTCATACTAGAGAGACAATATGATGCTTACACATGTGCTTCCGGTTTATTTCACTTATGAGTATTTTCTCGAGTTGCATCCATTTACCTATAAAAGTCTCCAGTTTATCCTTCTTTATGACTGAATAGTACTCCATTGTATAAAAATACCACATCTTTCTTATCCATTCCTCAGTTGATGGGCATTTGGGTTGTTTCCAAGATCTGGCTATTACAAATTGTGCTGCTATAAACATGGGTGCACATATAACGCTGTGGTACGATGTTTTTAATTCTTCTGGGAAGATGCCCAGAAGGGGAATAGCTGGGTCAAATGGGACCTCCAACCCTAGATTTTGAGGAATCTCCACACTGACTTCCACAGTGCCTGTACCAGTCGACACTCCCACCAACAGTGAAGAAGGGTTCCCTTTTCCCCACAGCCCCTCCAGCATTTGTTATTAGTTGATTTCTTTATAGTAGCCATTCTTTCTGGGGTGAGATGGTACGTCAGTGTTGTTTTAATTTGCATCTCTCGAATGACTAGTGATGTTGAACATTTTTTTGTATATTTATTTGCCATTAGTATTTCTTCATCTGAGAAATGTGTATTCATCTCAGATGCCCATTTTTGGAGTGGGTCTTTAAATTTTCGAGGTCTGATTTTTTGAGTTCTTTATATGTTCTCGATAGTAATCCTTTGTCTGAGGAACAGCTGGCAAACATTTTTTCCCACATTGTGGGTTGTCTCTTCACTCTGTTGGTGGTTTCTCTTGCTGTGCAAAAGCTTTTTAATAAGATGAGATCCCAGTTATTGATTCTTAGGGATAGTTCCCGTGCGGTTGAGTTTTTATTCATAAAGTCTTTGCCTACACCAATGTCTTCAAGGTTTTTACCTATCCTACCTTCCAGCAGATTTAATGTTTCTGTTTTAACATTTAGATCTCTGATCCATTTTGAATTTAGTTTAGTGCATGGTGAAAGATATGGGTCTAGTTTTAATCTTTGGCATGTGTAGAGCCAGTTTTTCCAGCACCATTTATTAAAGAGGCTATGTTTCTTCCAGCGAATGTGTTTGGCACCTTTGTCAAAGATAAGGTGGCTAGCCGGTGAGATGGCTCAGCAGCTTAAGCGCCTGCCCAGCAAGCGCGAGGGCCCGAGTTTGACTCCCGGAATCCACATACGAGAAAGGGTCCGGTGATATCGCTCAGTGGCATGGGCGCCTGCTGGCGTGCAAGGTCCTGAGGTCGACCCCCTGGTACCCACAAAAAAAAAAAAAAAAAGATAAGGTGGCTTAGTATGTCTGGGGTTGTTTCAGCATCCTCTAATCTGTTCCATTGATCTTCAGGTCTTTTTTTTGCCAGTACCACACTGTTTTTATCACAGTAGCTTTATAGTATAATTTCAAGTCAGGGATTGTGATGTGCCCTGCCTTGCCTTTGTTGCCCAGAACTGCCTTTGCTATTCTAGGTCTCTTCTGATTCCAAATGAATTTTAGGATTGTTTTCTCTAATTCTGTGAGATATGCTGTTGGAATTTTGATTGGAATTGCATTAAATCTGTATAACAATTTTGGAAGTATGGCCATTTTCACTATATTGGTTCTTCCTATCCAGGAGCAAGGGATATCTTTCCATTTTCTGATATCCTCTTCAGTCTCCTTTTTCAAAGTACTGTAGTTCTCAGTGTAGAGGTCTTTTACATCCTTTGTGAGGTTGATTCCTAGGTATTTCATTTTTTTGGATGTTATTGTGAAAGGTATTGTTTCCCTAATTTCTCTTTCAGTAAGTTTGTTATTTGTGTACAGGAAGGCTATTGACTTTTGAGTACTGACTTTGTATCCAGCTACACTACTGAATTTGCTTATTAAATCTAGCAGTTTTTTAGTGGAGTTTTTGGGGTCTTCTGTGTAGAGTATCATGTCATCTGCAAATAGTGATAATTTAACTTCTTCCTTTCTAATCATTATTCCTTTTATTTCTTTCTCTTGTCTAATTGCTCTGGCTAAAGTTTCCAGAACTATGTTGAATAAGAGTGGGGACAGTGGACATCCTTGTCTTGTTCCTGATTTTAGAGGGAAGGCTTTCAGTTTTTGGCCATTTAGTATAATATTGGCTGTTGGTTTGTCATAGATAGCTTTTACCAGATTGAGATAAAGACCCTCTATTCCAATTTTCTGTAGGGTTTTTATCATGAAAAGGTGCTGGACTTTGTCAAAAGCTTTTTCTGCATCTATTGAGATGATCATGTGATTTTTGTCTTTGGTTCTGTTAATATGCTGTATTACATTTATTGATTTACGTATGTTGAACCATCCCTGCATCCCTGGGATGAATCCAACTTGGTCATGGTGTATAATCTTCTTGATGATTTGTTGGATTCTGTTTGCCAGTATCTTATTAAGGATTTCTGCATCTATGTTCATTAGGGAGATTGGCCTGTAGTTCTTTTTCTTAATTGGGTCCTTCTCTGGTTTTGGTATCAGGGTAATGCTTGCTTCCAGGAATGAATTTGGGAGTATTGCTTCCCTTTCAATTTCATTGAAAAGTTTGAGAAGTAGTGGCTTTAGGTCTTCTCTAAATTTCTTGTAGAATTCGGCAGTGAATCCATCAGGGCCTGGGCTTTTCTTTGTTGGGAGGTTTTTAATTACATCTTCAATTTTATTGGTTGATATTGGTTTATTTAGGATTTTTAAATCTTCTTGATTCAGCTTTGGTAATTCATATGAATCTAGGAATCTGTCCATTCCTTCTGCATTTTCAATCTTAGTAGAATATAAATTTTCAAAATAGGTATAGATGATCTTCTGGATGTCTGCAGGGTCCATCGTGATATCACTCTTTTCTTTTTCAATTGCATGGATTTGAGTCTTTTCTTTTCTTTTTTTAATAAGGTTGGATAAGGGTTTGTCAATCTTATTTATTCCTCTCTTAGTAGATGTCTACAGAGTGTTCCACCCCGCAACATCAGCATACACATTCTTCTCAGCTGCACATGGGATGTTCTCCAAAATAGACCACATACTATCTCATAAAACCTGCTTAAGTAAATGCAAAGGAATTGAAATTATCCCATGCATATTATCAGGCATAGTGCAATGAAATTAGAAATCAATGGCAAAAGAAATCACAAAAACTCCCTAAACACATGGAAATTAAACAGCACCCTCCTGAACAACCAGTGGGTCACAGATGAAATTAAAGAAGAAATTAGACACTTTCTACAACTGAATGATAATGACAGTACAACATACCGGAACTTATGGGATACAATGAAAGCAGCCCTAAGAGGGAAATTTATAGCATTAAATACTTATATTAGGAAAATAGAGCAAGTGCAAATAAACAACTTAATGGTGAACCTCGAACTTCTAGAAAAAGAAGAGCAGGTTAAGCCAAAAGCCCGTACAAGGGAGGAAATTATAAAGATCAGAGCAGAAATTAACATATTTGAGACTAAAAAAACAATACAAAGAATCAATGAAGCAAAAAGTTGGTTCTTTGTAAGAATAAATAAGATTGACAAACCTTTATCCAACCTTATTAAAAAAAGAAAAGAAAAGACTCAAATCCATGCAATTGAAAATGAAAAGGGTGATATCACGACGGACCCTGCAGAAATCCAGAAGATCATCTATACCTATTTTAAAAATCTATATTCTACTAAGATGGAAAATGCAGAAGAAATGGACAGATTCCTAGATACATATGAATTACCAAAACTGAATCACGAAGATATAAAAATCCTAAATAAACCAATATCAACCAGTGAAATTGAAGATGTAATTAAAAACCTCCCAACAAAGAAAAGTCCAGGCCCTGATGGATTCACTGCCGAATTCTACAAGAAATTTAGAGAAGACCTAACGCCACTACTTCTCAAACTTTTAATGAAATTGAAAGGGAAGCAATACTCCCAAATTCATTCCTGGAAGCAAGCATTACCCTGATACCAAAACCAGAGAAGGACCCAATTAAGAAAAAGAACTACAGGCCAATCTCCCTAATGAACATAGATGCAAAAATCCTTAATAAGATACTGGCAAACAGAATCCAACAAATCATCAAGAAGATTATACACCATGACCAAGTTGGATTCATCCCAGGGATGCAGGGATGGTTCAACATACGTAAATCAATAAATGTAATACACCATATTAACAGAACCAAAGACAAAAATCACATGATCATCTCAATAGATGCAGAAAAAGCTTTTGACAAAGTCCAGCACCTTTTCATGATAAAAACCCTACAGAAAATTGGAATAGAGGGTCTTTATCTCAATCTGGTAAAAGCTATCTATGACAAACCAACAGCCAATATTATACTAAATAGCCAAAGACTGAAAGCCTTCCCTCTAAAATCAGGAACAAGACAAGGATGTCCACTGTCCCCACTCTTATTCAACATTGTTCTGGAAACTTTAGCCAGAGCAATTAGACAAGAGAAAGAAATAAAGGGAGTAATGACTAGAAAGGAAGAAGTTAAATTATCATTATTTGCAGATGACATGATACTCTACACAGAAGACCCCAAAAACTCCACTAAAAAACTGCTAGATTTAATAAGCAAATTCAGTAGTGTAGCTGGATACAAAGTCAATACTCAAAAGTCAATACACAAATACAACAAACTTACTGTACACAAATAACAAACTTACTGAAAGAGAAATTAGGGAAACAATACCTTTCACAATAACATCCAAAAAAATGAAATACCTAGGTATCAACCTCACAAAGGATGTAAAAGACCTATACACTGAATACTACAGTACTCTGAAAAAGGAGATTGAAGAGGATATCATAAAATGGAAAGATATCCCTTGCTCCTGGATAGGAAGAACCAATATAGTGAAAATGGCCATACTTCCAAAATTGTTATACAGATTTAATGCAATTCCAATCAAAATTCCAACAGCATATCTCACAGAATTAGAGAAAACAATCCTAAAATTCATTTGGAATCAGAAGAGACCTAGAATAGCAAAGGCAGTTCTGGGCAACAAAGGCAAGGCAGGGGGCATCACAATCCCCGACTTGAAATTATACTATAAAGCTACTGTGATAAAAACAGTGTGGTACTGGCAAAAAAACAGACCTGTAGGTCAATGGAACAGATTAGAAGATGCTGAAACAACCCCAGACATACTAAGCCACCTTATCTTTGACAAAGGTGCCAAACACATTTGCTGGAAGAAACATAGCCTCTTTAATAAATGGTGCTGGAAAAACTGGCTCTACACATGCCAAAGATTAAAACTAGACCCATATCATTCACCATGCACTAAACTAAATTCAAAATGGATCAGAGATCTAAATGTTAAAACAGAAACATTAAATCTGCTGGAAGGTAGGATAGGTAAAAACCTTGAAGACATTGGTGTAGGCAAAGACTTTATGAATAAAAACTCAACCGCACGGGAACTATCTCAAAGAATCAATAACTGGGATCTCATCTTATTAAAAAGCTTTTGCACAGCAAGAGAAACCATCAACAGAGTGAAGAGACAACCCACAACGTGGGAAGAAATGTTTGCCAGCTGTTCCTCAGACAAAGGATTACTATTGAGAACATACAAAGAACTCAAAAAAATCAGACCTCCCAAATTTAAAGACCCACTCCAAAAATGGGCATCTGAGATGAATACACTTTTCTCAGATGAAGAAATACTAATGGCAGATAAATATACAAAGAAATGTGCAACATCACTAGTCATTCGAGAGATGAAAATTAAAACAACACTGAGATACCATCTCACCCCAGAAAAAATGGCTACTATAAAGAAATCAAGTAATAACAAATGCTGGAGGGGCTGTGAGGAAAAAGGAACCCTTCTTCACTGTTGGTGGGAGTGTCGACTGGTACAGCCACTGTGGAAATCAGTGTGGAGATTCCTCAAAATCTAGGGTTGGAGGTCCCATTTGACACAGCTATTCCCCTTCTGGGCATCTTCCCAGAAGAATTAAAAACATCATACCACAGGGATATATGTGCACCCACGTTTATAGCAGCACAATTTGTAATAGTCAGATCTTGGAAACAACCCAAATGCCCATCAACTGAGGAATGGGTGAGAAAGATGTGGTATTTTTATACAATGGAGTACTATTCAGTCATAAAGAAGGATAAACTGGAGACTTTTATAGGTAAATGGATGCAACTCGAGAAAATACTCATAAGTGAAATAAACCGGAAGCACATGTGTAAGCATCATATTGTCTCTCTAGTATGAGAAACTGAAAGAGTAAATAAGATCCAAAATGTACAATAGACACGGTGAATCAAAAAGAAACTGGTCAATAAGAAACAGAGACTGGAATAGGGAAAAGAAAGAAGGGAAAGGGAAAAAAATTGTATATATATATAGGATGGTTAAGATAGATACACTACCAATTTTACTTAGTTCATTGAAGAGTAAGGTTTGAGCCAATAATGTTTGGACAATTGAATGCTAATGTCTGGTATCACTTAAAGATAATAATACGTAATGCATTAACCATCGTTACCCTCATGTTATTTTGTTTTTAAAATTTGTTCTTTTTTTGATTTGTTTTGTTTTTTCTTCTCTTTAAAATAAAAAAAGAACACATTCCAATATACCATACGTTGTCGCTTGGTCACATACACTCACTGCTCATGTTAGTGTTTTGGCAGTCAACTCTTTAATGCCTGTAAATGGACTCAGTGTTAATAAAATTGTCTTGCAATTTACCTTTAGCTGTAGCTTAAAAATGATGCTGCTGAACCTGCTAAAGAAGCTAAACGCAGCATCTGAATCATGTCCAGGACTACTAATCTTATAAAAAAGAGTGGACATGAATTCTATTTTGTAGACATTATGGCTCAACTTGAAATGAAATATTTTCCAATACTTTTTCAGAAATAATACCTAAAGTCTACTGAAAGCTTATTCTGTGCTAGGAATTTTACATGAATTAATTTATCAAATTCTCAGGCAACCCCAAGAGGTACATACTATTAATAGATAGTGAACAGAAGCATATACAGTGTAAACTATTTGCCTGAGGCTAAGCACTTGCAAGTTGGAGGAACAAGGACTTGAACCAATGTAACCTGACTCTGCACTCCACATTAATGATTATTCTATTTTTGGGGGGGGCTACTGGGGGTCGACCTCAGGACCTTGTGTGCCTGCAGGTGCCCATGCCACTGAGCAATATCACCGGCCCTTTTTTCGTATGTGTGTCCCGGGAGCTGAACTCGGGCCCTTGTGCTTGCCAGGCAGGAACTTATGCCACTGAGCCATCTCACTGGCCAGATTATTCTAAATTAGATGAACTTGTTTAAACTAGCAGAGTTAGTCAGGCATGGTGGCACACACCTGTTATCCCAGCCACTTGGAATCTGAGGCAGGAGGATAGCAAGCTTGAAGCCAGTCTGGGCTACTTGTCAGGATTCTGTCTCAAGATGAAAAATAAAATAAAATAAAATAGGCTGGGAATGTAGCTTAGTACAAAGCCCTGAGTACAATCTCCAGTACCTTAAAACAACACCCCCTCCAAAATTAGCATATTAAAGCTCACTTATTTACTAAGAACAAAAACAAATTTGAATAAATGTGAGAATGGCCAGGGATTGTCTGCCTGTGATTCCAGCCACTCCAGAGGCTGAGTAAGGCAGGAAGATCATAAATTTGGGAGCAGTCTGGGCAATTTAGCAAGACGCTGTCTCAAAATAAAAAGGCTGGGATGCAGTTCAGTGATAGAATACCCTGAATACAATCCTTAGTACCATAAAAAGAAGGTGTGAGACAAGAAAGAATAAATCCATAGCAGTGCTTAAGAATAGGAAAATAGGGGGCCGGTGAGATGGCTCAGCGGTGTACACACCTGCCTGGCAAGTGCAAGGGCCCAAGTTCGACTCCCGGAACCCACATATGAAAAAAGGGCCTGTGATATCGCTCAGCGGCACAGGCGCCTGCTGGCGCAAGAGGCCCTGAGGTCAACCCCCAGTACCCACACACACAAGAAAAACGAATAGGAAAATATATGATGTGGTTGAAATACACAGTGAATGCATAATTTTTAAAATAACTTATTAGAGGGCTGGTGATATAGCTCAGCAGCATAAGCACCTGCCTGGCAAGTACAAGGTCCTGAGTTTGACTCCTGGTACCCTCATATTAAAAAAAAAACTTATTAGAGCAAAAGACACATTATCATGAATCTCCTTCAAAATACTCCTCTTTTATTTGAACACACTTATCCCATAATTGTTGCCACTTTCTGAAGCAGTTCTGGAAGCTCTCTTTTATATGTGTATCTTTAGTTGAGCTGCTGTGGCTGCCTCCATGTCTGGCATCAATTCAGAATGTCAACCTTTTATGGCCTTTTTGGCTTTGGGGAAGAGCCAGAAGTTGCACATCCCCAAGTCCAATGAATAAGGTGTATGAAGACACACCATAATGTTTTTACAAGACTGGCTTTCTGTTGAGTGACACTCTGCAGCAACATTCACCATACTCACACACTCATGAAAAAGGACTTCCAGAGCTGCTTCAGAAAGTAGCAAGAACAATGGAATAAATGTGTTCAAATGGAGGGAAAATATTGTGAGGGGGATTAATGTCAATGTGCCTTTTACTATAATAAATTTTTAAAATTTAAACATTCATGGTATATTTTGATCACACCTCAAATATTGCCAGTGGTCAGAAACTTTGAAGGATTTCTGGAAGTAAAAGCAAATGGAATCAGACTGATGGAAAATCAAAGATGACAATGCTGGGACCCAATAGAAACAAAAAAGAGAACTGTTGAATAAATAGCTACCTTCCCTTCAAATAGCCTAGGAAAACCCACAGTCAGAAATTAATAGAGACAATATGGTCATAGAGGAACTGCACAAACTAATCTAATTCTCTGTTATGTGCCCAAAGAATAGAGGCTACTGACATATGACCCCAGGCTTTGCCATTAAACAACATCCTAAGTGATATAAGGGATCAGTTATGGGGGACTTCTAGCTTGAGCATAAAAGAGGCAGGGAGATTGCAGACAAAAGGAAAGGGGTAAGGAAGGGGAAAAAATCAATCAGCAGAGCAGTGAAAAATCCTCATCTGGTAAAAGAACACATTTTCTATTTCCCATACCAAAGTAGAGGTGGAGGTTAGTGTCCCTAGCTAGTGTCCCATGGTAAGAGTTAATTTCTAGATATGTCCTCCCAATTAATTATGTTTCTTAGTATTCAATCTCTTGTGTAGTCCTTTCCCCTTGAATATGAACTGGCTCAGTGACTTGCTTTTAAGAGTGCATGACTTCTAATGCTAGGGCATAAGAAAGCTGGCAGTCTCTGCCTGGTCTTTTGGAACTCTGGGTGAAGCTGACCACCATGTAAGCAAATCTGACTACCCCTGAGGACATCATGCTGTGAGGAATTCTAAGCAAGCCACATAAAGAAATAGATGCCTGGTTAACCTCCAGCCATTTCAGCCATTCCAAGCCTAGGACCAGTTAGGCCTTTAGAATTAATGTTTGGAGTCTGAAGTTTTTTTAAAAAAGAGTTATTAATTATATCATTAAGAGATCATAATGTTAACATAAATTTATTGAGGTAAAAATGTGTCTACCAAACTCTGTTAAGTGAATCAGCATGTTACAAAGCAGTGTATATGGCATTGCCATGTTTCCTCTTTAGTTAAATCATACATAACTATAGGACAATACCAAAGTGAGAAATAATATTGGTACAAGGTGTGTATACAGTTCTGTGTTATTCTGTCACATATTTAGATTGATTTAACCACTGTTGTAATCAAAATACAGAACTGTCCCATCACCACAAAAATATTCTTCCACATACAAAAAAAGGGCCAGTGATATCGCTCAGCGGCACGGGTGCCTGCTGGCGTGCGAGGTCCTGAGTTCAACCCCCAGTACCCACAAAAAAAAATTCCCAGGAATTGTTTTGGGCCAGTGAGATAGCTCAGCAGCATAAGCACCTGCCTGGCAAGCGTGAGGTCCTGAGTTCAACCCCCAGTACCCACAAAATATATATATATATATTATATATATTATAATATTATATATATATATATTATATATATTATAATATTATATATATATAATATATATATATATATATTCTTTTTGTGTGTGTGTGGGTACCGAGGGTCGACCTCAGGACCTCGCGCACCAGTGAGCGCCTGTGCCACTGAGCGATATCACCGGCCCTTTTTTCGTATATGGGTTCAGGGAGTCGAACTCAGGCCCTCGCGCTTGCCAGGCAGGCACTTACGCCGCTGAGCCATCTCACCAGCCCCTATATATATATATATATATATTCTTAATGAGAGTCATTTATTTTCCTCCCACCACCATCCTTCTTTCTGCCATCATTAATCCTTGGCAACTAATAATCTGTTCTCCATTTCTACAATTTTATCATTTCAAGAATGTTACATAAATGGATGCATACAATATGTGACCTTTTGAGAATGGTTTTATTCACTCAGCATCCCCATCAAATTTTAACATCTCTATAGGGTGACAGACTGGGGAGAATATTTGCAATACATATAACAAATAAAGGTTATTCTAGCACTGTATATATATATTAAAATATTTAGTCCTCAGAGCAATCTTATGAGGTCAATACTTTAATATCTCCATTTTAAATGAGGAAACTGAGGCATAAAAAAGCTAAAAATTTGCCTAAAGTCACACAGCTACTTGATAGTGGAGCAAGGATTCAAATCCAAGCAGCATGTTCATAACCACAGTACTCAAAACATATTCAAAAAGCTAATGCTTAATGAATACATAACCATGGGTCATACCTTCTACACTTTTTATATGTATGATTATGTGTAAGCCTGACAATAACCCTATAAATTAGTCAATATCATCATTCATGTTACAGATGAAGAAACATCCTGCCAGCTAGTAAGGACAATGTTGGAATTTGAAACCAAACCTTCTGATCCTACAGCTGATGCTCTCTCCCTAGCAAGATACTATTTCTATTCTATATTACTTTAAACAAAGTGAACTTTCTCAACTGTATCCTCTTTTTATCCTTCTGAATCCTTCCCCCCATATAGGATTTATTTCCCTCTGCCTTTAGATACTCATAGATCTCCCCACCAGTGGTAGTGAGGTTTGATTTTCCCCTGATCCCTCTACCATTTTATCCTTTTATCCCAACTCACTACCAAAACATCTACAATGGTTACTTACAATAACTACCTCTACTTCCTATCACATTATCCCCTACATTTCTCCTGTCTGTCCCATATTTTCCTCTAAAAAGATAGTACAGTTGCTTCTTAGCGTACATTGCAGATTGGTTCTAGGACTTCCTGCAGATAGCAAAATCTGAAGATGTTCAAGTCCCTTACATAAAATGACATGGTACTTGTATATATCCAACATAAACCCTCCTATATACTCTAAATAATCTTTAATTATGTATAAGACCTAATACCATGTAAATAGTTTTTATTCTCTATTGTTTAGGGAATAATAACAAGAAAAACAAATCTGTACATGTTCATTATAGACACAATTTTTTCAAACATTTTTTTGGTACTTTTGGTGAAATCCACAGATGTCATGGATACAAAGGGCCAACTGTATAGCACTGAGATTAAGAGTACAGGATCTAAAACTGACCAGCCTGGGTGCAGATACTTGTTCCACTACTTACTAGCTGTGTAAACTAAGGCAAATTTCTTACCTTCTCCACCTGTGTAATGCGGAAGATGTTAATGTAACCTACCTCACAGTGTCTCTTTGAATGATTAAATAATATATTAAGCTAAAAACCTTTAGAATAGTGCCTGGCACAAAGTAAACATTCAATAAATGATAGTTTTATAAAAATAAGGAAAGTTACTACTAAGTCAAATATTCAAATAATTTTTTCTCAATCTTTATTCTTCTTTACTGTTCAAATACATTCTATACATACATTCTATATTTACTACAAGCCTTTCCAGGACACTGAATCATCTTGTGTTACTTGCAACCTGCCTATCTTCTTCACCTGTCTGCCTGTCTATCCCTATTCCACACCCCTAACCAGTTACAAATCCTATGAGTCTTCCTTTATAATGCCTTTCACTTCTATCATTTCCTATTCTAGAATCTCTGGCTTCCTTGTGGAAATTTAGAAAATAAAATTTAAAAAAGGATAGGTCCTGCAGATAGTGAAAGTTGGCAAATTAGTTACTAAGATGGCTGAAAATACCTCAAGAGGCAGTTCATTAAATCAGTAAATGCATAGACACACACACCCATGCACACACACATGCACATGCACGTGCATGTGTACACATACACACACACACACACAAAGAACTTGACTAGTAAAGAATAGGGCAAATGAGCCCAAATGGATGGAACAACATTTGCAAAGGCCCTGAGGTAAGAAAATGTTTATAATATTCCAGAATCTGAAAGAAAATGGGAGCTAGATAAGTGGTAAGTGGTATGAGATGGACAACAGCAGTTGTCAGAGCCAATGCCACAGGACTGGGTAGCTGAAGAAAGAACTTGGGGTCATATTCTAAATGTAGTGTAAAACTATGCAAAGATTATAAGCTACAGCATGACATGTTTTATTGTTTCTTTGTTTACTTATTTATTTTAGTGGTACTGAGGATTAAATCCAGGGTCTTTGAGCTGAGCTATATTCCCAACCCTTTTTGAATTTTTTAAAAATTGAGACAGTGTCTTACTAAGTCACTAAGTTGCCCAGGCAATTGCTCAAACTTGCAATCTTCTTGCCTCAGCCTCCCAGAAGACTGGGATTATAGGTGCGCATCACCCTGCCCAGCTTATGTTTTAAAAATATTATCTGGGGCCGGTGAGATAGCCTGGCAAGCACGAGGTCCTGAGTTTGACTCCCGTACCTACATATGAAAAAAGGGCCAGTGATATCGCTCAGTGGCATGGGCGCCTGCTGGCATGTGAGGTCCTGAGGTCGACTCCCAGTACCCACAAAAAAAAATTATCTGGTTGATGAGTAAAGAAGAGATAAGTAAGGAAGGAGTAGAAGCATAAAGACTAGCTGAGAAGCAACTGTAACTGTCCAAGCCAGGAAAGAATGTCTGGGTCTATACCAATATGATTATTTGTAATAGGAATGTAGTGTGGGCTTTGTTATTCTCTGTGTGACCTTAAGCAAGTTATTTTGCTTTTCCATTCTTTGATGTTCTCCACTGTAAACTGGAGAAATTATTAATAAATACTGCATAAGATTGTGAGCACTAGTTTAGATAATGCACATAAAGTGTTTGGCATAGTACATGGCAAATACTAAGCCTGAAAATAATATTTGTTCTGAAACCTTTTCATATGTATCTTTGCATTTCTCTCAGTGCCTAAAGTAACACACTTTTTCCTGGTGGTCAATAAAGGTATACCAAATATACCAAATTCAAATGCCAAACATGTAGGCAAGAAGTGTTATAGTCTTCATAAATCATCCACTAATTTGGCCCTCTATGGTAATACAAAAATATTCTAATTGTATTTGTTTTATGAGACACTCTCTCATTAGCCAGTAAACACCTTGAGACCAGTGACTATATATTATTTAATCTCTGTGTTTTCAATACCCAGCAACAAAATGACTGGTACACTATAGAAACTCAAAGGTGAAAGAATGAATTTTTACTGCTATCAAAGTAGTTCAAGCTCTTAATGCTTCATATTTTAGCTACTTGAAACAACTCTTAATTGATGTCCTTAACGTAAACATATTCCTCTCAATTTTTTGCATATTGTTGCCATTAGCATGTCACCATACTATTGAAAACCTTCAATGGGTCTCTATTTGCCCACATCATAAAGTCCTCTAACCTAATATTTAAAGATTTTTACAAATGACTCAAATTTACTTCTCTAGTTTACATTTTATTACTTTTTATATAAACCTAATGCTATAGACTCTCTGACCTATTAATCATATTCTGAATGGATCATGTTGTCCCCCTATCTACTTATGCTATTGACCTTACTAAAAATGCCCTAACTCCTCCTTTCCTATTATCTAAATCCTACCTTACTTTCATAGCTCAGTTTAAGTCTCATCTTTTTTTTTTTGTCTCTTTGAGACAGGGTTTCACTATGCTGTTCAGGCTGGCATTGAACTCACTTTGTACCCAGACTGGCCTTGAACTCACAGTGATCCTCCTGCCACAGCCTCTTGAGTGCTGGGATGATGGGCATGCACCACCACACCTGGCCAAGTCTCATCTTTAAAGAAGGCTTTCTGATGTTTCCATTTTTTATCTTGTGCCATTGTATGTTGGAAGTATGTAACTTTTTAAATATTTATTTATTTATTGGTACTGGGGATAAATCCTACATCCCCAGCTCTTTTTCTAATTTTTAATTTTGAGAAAAGGACTCACTAATTTGCCCAAGCTGGCCTTAAACTTGTAATCCTTTGGCCTCAGCATCCTGAGTAGCTGGGATTGCAGGTATGCACCACCATGCCCTGTGTGTTTTGATTGTTTCATAATTTTTTTTATGTGGGTACCAAGGGTCGAACTCAGGACCTCGCACTTGCCAGCAGGCACTTGTGCCTCTGAGTGATATCACTGGCCCTTTTTTCCTTTTTGTGTGGGTACCAGGAGTCGATGAGCTATCTCACCGGCCCCTGTTTCATAATTGTACAGGGGCTTACACGTAAGAGTTTGCCTTGAGTCTCAGATACTTTGGACTTGGACTTTTGAGCAATGCTGGAAATGATTAGATGATTACTGACTTTGGAGACAGACTAAATGTGTTTTATACTGTGAGTCTTTGGGCTCCAGGGCCAGAATATTACGATTTACATATGAAATAGCCCCCAAACTTTCATGTGTTGAAGTCTTGGTCTCCAAAATAGCAATGTTCAGACATGGTACCTTTAGGAAGTGACTGGATCATGAAGGTATCTAACCTCACCAATGGGTTAATCCATTAATGGATTTATAACTTAATGGGCTATTGGGAAGTGCTGTAATCTTTAGGGAGTGAGACCCAAGGGTATATTTTGCCCCCAGTCCCTTCCTCTCTTTGCTTTCTGGCTGTCATGAGCTAAGCAGCTTTGCTCCACCATGTGCTCCCTGCCATGAAGTTCTGCTTCACAACAGTCCCAGAAAGAATAGAGCTAAGTGGCTGTAGATCAAAACCTCTGAAACTGTGAGCCAAAGTAAACCTTTTCTTCTTCTTTTTCTTTTTTTTTTTTTTTTTTTTTGTGGGTACTGGGGAGTCGACCTCAGGACCTCGCGCGCCAGCAGGCGCCAGTGCCACTGAGCGACATCACCGGCCCCTTTTTTGTATGTGGGTTCCGGGAGTCGAACTCGGGCCCTCGTGCTTGCCGGGCAGGCGCTTAAGCCACTGAGCCATCTCACCGGCCCCCTTTTCTTCTTTAAGTAAGTTTCTCTCAGGTATTTGTCATGAAGATTGATCTTCCTGCCAGGAATTCCTATTCATTTACTTTTGCAAATCTTAGGCAATTCTAAGTTCGCACTTCTTCCATAAAACATTCTGTGTTCACAATAGCTCACAGTGCTCTTTCACTCTTTTCTAAATTTAAATAGATTTATTGCATATACTATGCCTTTCTCATATCCTGCATTTTATTGTCAGTTGAAAATCAAGGGCCGGTGAGATGGCTCAGCGGTGTAAGTGCCTGCCTTGCAAGCGCGAGGGCCCGAGTTCGACTCCCGGATCCCACATACGAAAAAGGGGCCGGTGATATCACTCAGCAGCACGGGTGCCTATTGGCGCGCGAGGTCCTGAGGTCGACCCCCCGGTACCCACAAAAAAAAAAAAGAAAAAAGAAAATCAAACATATATATGCTTAATTTACTATAGCAAATTGTAAATTCATTAGAGGAATATCTCTCATTTTTTAAATCTACAGTCAGAGACTACACATGTTGTGCTAAGCATAATTTATGTTGATAAAATGAATTTCAGTGTACCAAATATGTTAAGGAAAATTGATCTCTGTCTCCAGAACAATCAACCTTTAAATAAATCCCAACTCCTCTTCCCAAAAATCCTAAAAAAAAGACACTCAAGGAAAAAAAAAGACGCAAATCATCTATATGAACAAAATATACAAAAGATACAAAACTTGAGTGTGTTTTCCTTGTCAACTTAATTTCCTACATACTGGAACTATGATTCCTAATAATAAAAAATACATGAAGAAATACTCAACATTGCTGAACATTAGAGAAATGCAAACTTAAAAATTACTGAGATCTCATCTTACCCCAGAAAGAATGACCATCATCAAGAAATCAAATAATGAATTCAATATGGCTGAATAGAGGAGGAGCCTTGTTCAGAGCTACTCAGAGAAATTCAACTAAAAAACAGAGCACTAATTGGAACCACTGGGAACAAGATTAAAAACTACAGGGGTGCAAAGTAAATAGAACAGCTAGCCCCTCCCCCATGACCTGCAGTTAGAGAGGCATGGAGAATTAAACAGTCCTGCACCTCAGGACTGTGCAGCCCTGGGCTGTCCCCAGCTGATGGGAGCAGGAGCAGAAAGGCACCCCACAGCACCCCCCATCTTGCATGAGCAAGTTACAGACTAGAGCAGAAGTGGGTGATGGTGTCAGCAGAACTTGTAAATCAATGAATGAGAAGTTAGCACCCCACCTCAGGAGAGGAGTAAGAATTGGAACTGAGCAGCCTTGGACTGCAACATCAAGAGCAGAGAACCAGATCATATCACAGCATCCCACCTCACCCTGCAACAAATGACCTGAGAGGACAGAGACTTGCCAGGGGAAGAGGAACACAGAAGGCTGGGCAAGGATGAGGAGAAGCCAAAGGTGCACGGGACTGGGAACAACACCCTGTCTCTGTCTGAAAACAGCACAGCAACTGGGAGAGAGATGCTGCTAAGAGAAACAAGGTAGGGAGAGGGAGGCCACTGAGGGACACACAGAAAATACTGGCTGAAGTCTGTGGCCCCAGGTCCCCACATCTGGAGGCCAAGATCAGCCTCAAAGCCAGCACAAACTCTAATGCAGTCTTGGTAGTGTTATCCAGTACTTTTGGACTTTTGGTGAATACCAGAGGAATTTTGTTTTTTATTTTATTTTACTTTTATTTATTCAATTTTTTGCTGGTTTGTGGTTTGTTTCCAATTCCTTTCCTTTTTTTTAGTCTTTTACCTACATCTTTCTTCTAATCTATTCATCTTCTTTCCCTCTTTCCTCAATTTACCTTTCTACACTTAATCATATTTTCATATGAGTGAATAGTCTCTCTAATTTTTCTGGTCAACTTCAACAATCCCTTGCTTACTCTTTCATTCTTTCTCTTCTGCACTCTTCTCCAGTTTCCCAAAGCTTGTGTGATCATCCTTCATCATCCAGCCTGGCTTTTACTTTATTTCTTTTCAGTTACCTCTGTTCTATCCACTATCCTTCATAAATTTCCCTTCTACAGGGTAAAACCACCCTACGAAGGGGAAACATTTCCATACAAGCTCCCAATTTACAATTGGCTCTGTTATACATCTGTAGATTTTTCTTCTATGGTTAAAGGTACAAAATTAATAGTTACTACAGTTTGTCAGTTTCTAAAATGTACTTGATATTATTCTCAGTGATAATTATACTACTTTAGCTAGGATGCCATATCTGTTTTAATAAGTTGTTCTCACTTCTGTAACAATAATGGGAAGTTCTGGGGTAATAAATTCACCACGCCCCAGCACCAAAGGACTGGGGACTGAGACAACCAGATACCAACATCTCATTTTCAATTAATTGGAAAGGTAGGATCTTGGGGCAGATGAAAACCAAGAACCTCCCATACATAGAAGACATCCAGAAGAACAAACCATGCCTAGAGAGGCCTTGATACTAGTGATAAAGCTACCACTACAAAAACTTAAAAAGGATCAACACAGAAAACAAAATAAAAACATTTGAAATAAAAAATGACAAGATGGGGAAGCAAAATGCAACCTCAGACCTCAAGCCCACCCAGAATAAGTCCAGGAGACAATGAGATAGAGGAAAATAGAAGACACACACCTGACATTTCTGAAATGATAGCAACTGAAGTAAAGAAACAAATCCATGAGGCCACAGAGGAAATCAGATCAGAAATAATCTCTCAGAGGGCTGGTGAGATGGCTCAGCAGCATAAGCACCCGCCTGGCAAGCGTGAGGGACCAAGTTTGACTCCCGGAACCCACATACAGAAAAAGAGCTGGTGATATAGCTCAGCAGCACAGATGCCTGCTGGCGCACGAGGTCCTGAGGTCGACCACCAGTACCCACAAAAAAAAAAGAATCTCTCAGATAAAAAAAGACATGTCAACATTTATAAAGGAATTGCTCAGCAAATCTAGGGTAGAGAGAGATAAAAAATTAGACAATGATAGGAAGAGGATGGAAAGCATCAATGATAAATATAAGAAAGAAATAGAATGCATGAAATTGATTCAAACAGATATCCAGGAAATTAAAATTCCTATGAAAGCTGGCAAAACCCCTTGAACAACACTGAACACAGACTTTCAGACCTTGAAGACAGGATCTCAGCTAGTGATCATGAAAGGAAAGACCTCTTGAAAATAACAAAAGATCAAGAAATAACGATACAACAGCTGCAAGATGATGCAAAGAAAAATGTTATAAGAATAATTGTTGTCAATGAAAAAGCAGGAGCCAACACAAATGACATAAAAAAACTATTTACAGAAGGAACAGCAGAAAATTTCCCAAGCATGGGAAAATAATCTGACATACAGATAAGGAAAGCATACAGAACACTGATTACCTATAACCAAAATAAACCTAAGTAGACAAATAATAATCAGGATCCCAGAAATTCAGCACAAGAACAGAATATTAAAAGCTGTTAGAGAAAAGAAACAAATCACCTATAAAGGAAACCTGATCAGAATCATGGCAGACTTCTCAACACAAACACTCAGTCAAGAAGAACTTGGAGGGCCAGGGATATAGCTCAGTGGCACAGTGCCTTCCTGGCAAATGAAAGGTCCTGACTTTGATCCTTGGTACAAAAAAAAAAAAAAACAAAAAAAAAAACAAGAGCTTGGACTGAAGTATTTCAAGTGCTGAAAGAAAACAAGTTCCAACCCAGATTGCTGTACACTGCAAAACTATCTTTCAAAATAATGGAGAAAGGAAGATAGCGGATTTGTAAGAAGCAGGCAGTGAACCTCTCTAAACGTTGCCATTCGGACACTGGAATATAGTGGCTGGGGGAGGACAAGAAAGAGAGAAGTGGCTCCCCTGGACACAGGAAAGTTCTGAAAGGCAGTTCAGGGCTCACGGAGAGAGTGAAGAGAGAAATTCCAACCAAGATGAAGGTGGTGACTGTGGGCACCTTCTCCCTGTGTCAGGAATTGTGGTGTGAGAGAAGTTCAAATCTGCAGACACACAGTGACTGCAGGCACCTGGGGGCCTCCGAGAAGGAACATGAGACAGAGGCAGCTCAGAGGAGCAGTCAAAGACTGTGCTGGCTGCAGTGAGTGCCTCTGAGGCTCAGCCATCCTGTGCAAGAGAGCGATTGGCTGGGTGCCATTGTGGGGGGGTCAGTAGAACTGTGCTCAGAACTCAAGGCAGCGCCACTCCATCCAAGGCTCTCAGGACCACGGAAAGTGCGCTGATGGCAGCAGGCGAATGAAACTGGTCTCCACCAGAGAGTACATGCTATTGCCCACAGCGCAGCCAAAGGGCTGCTGCTGGCTTGCTGGGACAGATCTGCAAGGAACAGGACTCTGTCACCACATGGTGCCTGCCTATGGCAGAGTCAAAACCTGGAAGTCAACTTTTTTTTCTCTCATTTGTTTTTTGTTCTGGTGAGTGGTTTTTTTTTTTCCTTCATTTTTGTTTTTGTCTGTTTGTTCTTTCCTTCATTGTTCTATCTGGTTTTTCTATGAGTGTAAACAGAGCCTCTAACCTCTTTGTGATTGTGGTTCTCATCTGTTCTTCCTTTTATCCCTTCCTTCTTTTTTTCCCACCAGTCTTCTGCACCAGTTTCCCAAAGTTAGCAGGATCCTTCTTTGTCCTCCAGCCTTGTATCTAATTCCTTCCTCTTCTTCCAAATTCTCTATTTCCCCCTTAATTCATTTTAAATTTAAACTCCTGAGGGCAAAATTGACATATTAAGGACTTGTATACTGCATATAATTTTCTGGTTTGTTTCAGATTTTGTTATATAACCACAAAAATATTTTAAATGGTTAAAAGTGGCAAATAAGTGGTTACCTCAGTCTGTCATTTTCTAGGCTGTGTTTGATGCTTTTGGTACCACTATAGCCAAAAGTGACATAATTGTTCTAAACAGATTTTCTTCCTGGTATTCCATAACTGAGATTGACTAAGGGCCACAGAAAATACTGTGTCACAGTACCAAAGAACCAAGGACTGGGCCAAACAGGCAGCAACTTCTCATGTCCACCAAATTGAAGAGGTAGGATTTTGCAGCACGCCCAAAACCCAAAAATAAGCTACACCTGCAAGACACCACAGAGAAGTGGTCATCTCCTAAGGGTTTTAAATACTAGCAATAAAGCAACCTACCATACGCAATTTACAAACATCACCCCAAGAATTAAACTAAAGAAAGAAAAGAAAATGAGACAACACTTAAACAAGATGCAATAGCACAATCCAGTTCACCAAAGGCAAACCCAGGGGGCAATGAGGTGGGACAATCCAAAAGCGACCCACCTGGCATCTCTGAAGTGGTAATAGCAAAGTAACTGAATGACGCTCTGGAAAAATTAACTCAGAAATAATTTCACAGATAACTGCAGAGATAATGTCCACAATGAAGACTATGATTAAGGATGCTAGAGCAGATACAAACAAAAAAAAGATGAGCTTAAGAAAATTATGGAAGCCATAAATGCTCAGCATAGGAAAGAAATGGAATCGATAAGGCAGATTCAAGCAGATATGCAGGAGAACAAAAATTCCATTGAAAGTATTTGTAGCAGATTACGCCTATGTGAGAACAGGATCTCAGATATAGAAGACAGGCTTGTGATTAGTGATCATGAAAAGAAAGAATTCTTAAAAATAGCAAGAGACAATCAAAAATCAATCCAGCAGCTGCTGGATGAGGCAAAAAAAATAACTTAAGATTAATCGGAGTCAATGAAAAAGCAGGAGATAGCATAAGTGACATCAGGACAATGTTCAAAGACATTATAACAGAAAATTTCCCTGGTAGAGAAAAAGAATTTGACATAGAGATAAATGAGGCTTATAGAACTCCAACTAGCCATGATCAAAAAAAAATCTTCAACCAGACATATCATAGTCAAGATTCCAGAAATTCAACACGAGAGTAGAATATTAAAATCAGTTAGGGAAAAGAGACAAATCACCTATAAAGGAAAGCCCATCAGAATCACAGCTGACTTTTCAGCACAAACCCTCAAGTCAAGGAGAGCTTGGAATGATGTATTTCAAGCTCTAAAGGAAAATAACTTTCAACCCAGATTGATGTACCCCACAAAATTATCTTTCAAAACTGATAGAGAAATAAAATACTTCCATGACAAAGAACATCTGAGAAAATTTATGAACACCAAACCAGCACTCCAAAATGTTTTGAAGGATATTCTAGAAAGAGACAAGGACTACAATTCCAGAAACCCCAGCAGAAGGAATCTACCAGGCAAGGCAAACAATGAAACAAAGGGAGGGGAAAAAAAGAGGGAGAGCCAAGAAAAGGAAAATAACATGACAAGTATAAGTCAATACATATCAGTTTTAACCATCAATGGTAATGGTCTCAATTCACTAATCAAAAGGCACAGACTGGCAAAATGGATCAAGAAGCAAGATCCAACAATATGCTGCATTCAAGAAACACATTTAATTCAGAAAGAAATCCATGGACTGAAAGTCAAAGGATGGAAACATTACTCCATGCAACAGGAACTCAGAAAAAATCATAGACAGTTATTCTTTTTGCAGACAAAGTGAATTTCAAGCCAAGAATGATTCAGAGAGATAAAGAAGGTCACTATATCCTTGTCAAGGGAACAATCCAAGAGGAAGAGATAATGATCATAAATATATATGCAACAAATACCAGTTCACCAAATTGTATAAAACAAATGTTAAAGAACATGAAAAATCAAATAAGCACTTATACAATTATATTGGAGGACCTCAACACTCCTCTGTCACAAAAAGACAGATCAACTAGACAAAAAATCAACAATGAAATATTAGAACTGAACCAAACTTTTGAGCAAATGGACTTAGTAGATGTCTACAGAGTGTTCCACCCCACACTATCAGAACACACATTCTTCTCAGCTGCACACGGGATGTTCTCCAAAATAGACCACATAATAGCTCATAAAACCTGCTTAAGTAAGTGCAAGGGAATTGAAATTATCCATGCATATTATCAGACCATAGTGCAATGAAATTGGAAATCAATGGCAAAAGAAACCACAAGAACTTCCTAAACACATGGAAATTAAACAGCACCCTCCTGAACAACCAATGGATCACAGATGAAATTAAAGAAAACATTAGACAGTTTCTACAACTGAATGATAATGACAGTACAACATACCAGAACTCATGGGATACAATGAAAGCAGTCCTAAGAGGCAAATTTATAGCATTAAATTCTTATATCAGGAAAACAGAGCAAGCACAAATAAACAACTTAATAATGAACCTCAAACTTCTAGAAAAAGAAGAGCAGGCTAAGCCAAAAGCTCATACAAGGGAGGAAATTATAAAGATCAGAGCAGAAATTAATACATTGGAGACTAAAAAAAACCACAAAGAATCAATAAATCAAAGAGCTGGTTCTTTGAAAGATTAAATAAAATTGACAAACGTTTCTCCAACCTTATTAAAAAAAGGAAAGCAAAGACTCAAATTGATGCAATTAAGAATGAAAAGAGTGATATCACAATGGAACCTGCAGAAATCCAGAAGATCATCTATACCTATTTTGAAACGTTGTATTCCAATAAGATGGAAAATGCAGAAGAAATGGGCAGATTCCTAGATGCATATGAATTACCAAAGCTCAATCAAGAAGATAGAAATTTCTTAAATAAACCAATATCAGTCAATAAAATCAAAGATGTAATTAAAAACCTCCCAACAAAGAAAAGCCCAGTCCCTGATAGATTCACTGCTGAATTCTGCAAGAAATTTAGAGAAGACCTAACACCACTACTTCTCAAACTCTCTAATGAAATTGAAAGGGAAGCAATACTCCCAAATTCATTCCTGGAAGCAAGCATTACCCTGATACCAAAACCAGAGAAGGACCCAACTAAGAAAGAGAACTGCAGGCCAATCTCCCTAATGAACATAGATGCAAAAATCCTCAATAAGATACTGGCAAACAAAATGCAGAAAATAATCAAGAAGATTATACACCACTACCAAGATGGATTCATCCCAGGGATGCAGGGAAGGTTCAACATACGTAAATCAATAAATGTAATACACCATATTAACAGAACCAAACACAAGAATCATATGATCATCTCAATAGATGCAGAAAAAGCTTTTCACAAAGTCCAGCACCCATTCGTGATAAAAAAAAAAAACTACAGAAAATTGGAATAGATGGTCTTTATCTCAATCTGATAAAAGCTATCTATGACAAACCAACAGCAAATATCATACTAAATGGACAAAAACTGAAAGCTTTCTCTCTAAAATCAGGAACAAGACAAGGATGTCCATTGTCCACACTCTTATTCAACATAGTTCTGGAAACTTTAGTCAAGACAATTAGAAAAGAGAAAGAAATAAAGGGAGTAATGTTTGGAAAGGAAGAAGTTAAATTATCATTATTTGCAGATGATATGATAGTCCACGTAGAAGACCCCAAAAATTCCACTAAAAAAATGCTAGATTTAATAAGCAAATTCAGTAGTATAGCTGGATACAAAGTCAACACTCAAAAATCAATAGCATTCCTGTACACGAATAACAAACTCACTGAAAGAGAAATTAGGGTAACAACGCCTTTCACAATAACATCCAAAAAAATGAAATACCTAAGAATCAGTCTCACAAAGGATGTAAAAGACCTCTACACTGAAAACTACATTACTCTGAAAAAAGGAGATTAAGAGGATATCAGAAAATGGAATGGATAAAAAAGATGTGGTCTTTTTATACAATGGAGTACTACTCAGCTGTAAAGAAAAAAAACTGGAGACTTATAGGTAAATGGATGCAACTCGAGAAAATACTCATAAGTGAAACAAACCGGATGCACATGTGTAAGCATCTTGTTGTCTCCCTAGTGTGAGAAACTGAAAGAGTAAATAAGATCCAAAATGTACAATAGATATGGTAAAACAGGAAGAAACTGTTCAAAAGGTAGGAGAAACTGGGATGGAAGAATAGAGAAAAGAAAGAAGGTAGAAGAGAAAAGTATATATATATATATATATATATATATATATATATATATATATATACATATACATATACATATATATATATACATACATATACATATATATATATATAAAGATAGATACACTACTAATTTCACTTAGTTCATTGAAAAGAAAGGTTTGTGCTAATGTTGTTTGCACAATTGAATGCTGATATTTTGTACCCTGTGTAACTAATTTAAAGATAACATTCCATAATGCATTAACAATTGTTACCCTCCTATTATGTTGTTTTGAAATGTTGTTCTATTTTATTCTCTTTAAAAAATAAATTAATGCAATGGAGACAAAGAAAACAACAGAAAGAACTAATGAATCGAAGAGTTGGTGTTTTGGAAGAATAAATAAAATTGATAACTGCCTAGCAATCCTTATCAAAAAAAGGAAATAAAAAACTCAAATTAATGCAACGAGGAATGAAAAGGTTGAAATCACTACAGAACCTGTGGAAATGCAGAAGATCATCAATACCTACATCGAAAATCTTTACTTGTATAGCATGGAAAACACAGAAGAAATGGACAGGTTCCTCGAATCATATGAACCAGAAAAGCTGAGTCAAGAAGATATAAAATATCTGAATAATAATATCAGTTAATGAAATTGAAAACATAATTAATAACATACCAACAAAGAAAAGCCTAGGTCCTGATGGATTCACGGCTGAATTCTACAAGAAATTTAGAGAAGATTTAATGCCAATACACCTCAAACACTTTAATGAAATTGAAAGGGAAGCAATTCTCCCTAACTCATTCCCAAAGGCAAGTATTACCCTGATATGAAAATCAGAGACAGACCCAACTGAAATACATAAAACTACAGGCCAATCTCACAAATGAACATAGATGCAAAAATCCTCAATAAAATAATAGTAAACAGATGCATCAAATCATCAAGAATATACACCATGATCAGATTCATCCCAGGAATGCAGGGATGATTCAACATATACAAATCAATAAATGTTTATGTTGTTTTGAAAATTTGTTCTTTTTTGATTTGTTTTGTTTTGTTCTTTCCTCTCTTAAAAATAAAAAAGAAAAAAAATAAATGTAATACACCATATCAACAGAGCCAATGATGAAAATCACACAGTCATCTCAATAGATGCAGAAAGTGCTTTTAATAAAGTCCAGCACTGATTCATGAAAAAAATTACAGAAAATTGGAATAGATGCTCTGTACCTCAATCTGATAAAAGCCATCCATGACAAACCAACAGCCTACATCATACTAAAAAACTGAAAAATTAAAGCTTCACTCTAAAATCAGGAACAATAACACAAGGCTGCCCACTATCACCACTCCTATTCAATATAGTTCTGGAAACATTAGCCAGAGCAATTAGACAAGAGAGAGAAATAAAAGGAATAATGATAGGAAAGGAAGAAGTTAAATTATTATTTGCAGATGACATGATGCTCTACATAGAAGACCCCAAAAACTCCACCGAAAGACTTCTAGATTTAATAACCAAATTCAGTTGTGTAGATGGATAAAAAGTCAACACTCAAAAATCAATAACATTCCTGTACACAAACAAGAAACTCATGGAGAGAAATTAGGGAAACAACGCCCTTCACAATGGAATCCAAAAAGTGAAATACTTAGGAATCAATCTAATGAAGTAAAATATCAATATATTGCAATTGCTGTACTCTGAAAAAGGAGATCAAAAAGGATATCAGCAAATGGAAAGATATGCCTTGTTCATGGATAGGAAGAACCAACTTCGTAAAAATGGTCCTACTCCCAAAACTGTTATACAGATTTAATGCAATCCCAATCAAAATATCAGTAGCATACCTCACAGATCTAGAGAAAACATTTCTAAAATTCATTTGGAACCAGAAGAGATCTAGAATAGCAAAGGCAATCCTCGGCAATAAAGGTAAGGCAGGAGGCATCACAATCCCTGACTTTAAACTATGCTACAAAGCTACTGTGATAAAATCAGCATGGTACTGTGAAAAAAATAAAAAAAAACAGACATGAGGATCAGTGGAACAGATTAGAAGATGCAGACACAACTACAAACACACTCAGCCACCTTATCTTTGACAAAAGGTCCAAAAATGTTCACTGGAAGAAACACAGTCTCTTTAATAAATAGTGCTGGAAAAACTGGCTTTCTACATGCCAAAGACTAAAACTAGACCCATGTTTATCACCATGCACTAAACTAAAGTCAAAATTGATCAAAACTCTAAATTATAAAACAGAAACACTCAATATACTGGAAGAGAAAGTAGGTAGAAGTCTTGAAGACATAGGGGTAGGCAAAGAGTTCATGAGCAAAACCAAAACTATGCAGGAAGGACTTCAAAGAATCAACAACTGGAATCTCATCTTATTAAAAAGGTTTTGGACATCAAAAGAAATCACAAATGGAGTGAAAAGAAAACCCACAAAGTGGGAAAATATTTTAGCCAACTGTCCCTCAGACAAAGGACTTTTATTTATGACATATAAAGAATTGAAAAATAATCAGACCACACAAATTCAAAAACCCAATCCAAAACTGGGCATCTGAGATGGATATGCAACTCTCAGATGAAGAAATACAAGTGCCAAATAAATATATGAAAAAACTTTCAACATCATTGGTCATTTGAGAGATGCAAACTAAAATAACACTGAGATTCCATCTCACTCCAGAAAGAATCGCTACCATCAAGAAATCAACCAATAACAAATGCTGGCAGTGCTATAGGGAAAAGGGAACTTTTCTCCACTGCTGGTGGGAGTGTAGACTGATACAACCACTATGGAAATCAGGGTGGAGATTCCTCAAAAACTAGGATTAGAGGTCCCATTCAACGCAGCTATTCCCCTTCTGGGTATTTTCCCAGAAGAATTTAAAACATCATACCACAGTGATACATGAGCACCCATGTTTATAGCAGCACAATTTGTAATAGCTAGACTTTGGAAATAACGTAATGCCTATCAACCGAAGAATGGATAAAAATGATGTGGCATTTTTATACAATGGAGTACTACTCAGCTATAAAGAAGGATAAACTTGAGGCTTTTATAGGTAAATGGATGTAACTTGAGACCATACTCATAAGTGAAATAAATCAGACTCTCATGTGTAAACATCATATTGTCTCCATAGTGTAAGAACCTGAAAGAGTAAATAAGATCCAAAATCTACAATAGATATTGTGAAAGAGGAAGAAACTGCTCAAAAGGAAAGAACAACTGGGATGGGGAAAGGAGAAAAGAAGGATGAGAAAAGAATGGTTTGTGCTTATATTGTTTGAACAATTTTTCATGCTTATATCTTGTAATCTGTGCAACTACTTTGAAGATAGCAATATGCAATATATTAACCATTTTTAATCCCCTATTAACCTGTTTTAAAACTCTGTATCTTTGTATTTATTATTTTTTCTCTTAAAAAAAAAGAAAGAAATCAAATAATAATAAATGATGGTGAGGGTCACTATGGATATCAATATGGAGATTCCTCAAAAAATGAAAAATATAAATTTTATTTGCTCCAGCTATTCCCCTTCTGGGTATCATTCCAAAAGAGTTAAAGACATCATATTACAGTGATACACGCATGCACATGTTTATAGCACCACAATTCATAATATCTAAATCTTGGAAACAGCTTCTATCTCCATGAATATATGAATGGATAAAGAAAATATGGTATTCATATACAATGAAGTACTGAGAGTCCTTTGCTGGAAAATGGGTGTATCTTGAGACCAAAACATTAACTAAAATAAAACAGAAACACAAGCTTAAATATCACATGGTTTTTCTTATATGAGAAACCCAAAGTATAAATAAGAGCAAAATAAAAGATAATAGTAGGTAGGAAGATAGATCTTTCTCAAATGGGAAAGGGATCAAGAGATGGAGGGAGAAGGGAGGAAAGAGAGGGAAAGTGGGTAAAAAATTAATTAAGATGTGTTATGTACATGTACCAACTCCCCACAAGGAATGTAAACATTATGTACTAGAAACATGTACTAATAAATAAAATGATCTGAAAAAGAAGTATTGGGTGCTTTACCAATACATTTTATGGATATTTAACCTGAAACAGGAGAGGAGATGAAAGACCCAGTGTGATAACTCTTAGAAATAACCAGCTTAGAGAGTGACTGTCCACTGGAATATCTGTATGAGCATCATTAACTAAAATCTCAGGGGCCATTGAATAGTTGCTTTATTTCTTGGTAGCCAATGATAATCTTTTAGGTAACCCCAGAAAGAAATTTTTCAAAGAATTATTTTTTAAATTTTTGAATATATTAATATAGTACACATATATATTAGCAAAGAAAATATTTAAAAGCACTCTTCTTATTTCTATGAAAAAATAAGACAAAATAGTTGAGAACAAAATGTTAAGTGAAATAAGTCACACAAGTTTAAATATCACATGGTTTCTCTTATATGAGAAACTCAAAATATGTACACATATAAATAAAGAGTAAAATAGAAGATAGAGAAATAAGAAGTAGGGATAAGTTCAAGTAATTTCCCAAATTATTCTACTTTTTCAAAAATATTTTTATATATGCTAATTTGTTTCATTTATACTACTAGTTTCTTTTAGTTCATTGAAAAGAAAGTTTTGTGCTATTAACTGTTTCTTTTTTGTACGTCGAGTCATTCTTGTCTATGACTTCTACTCTGAGCAACATTTTGGCCATTCTTTTACATTGTGTATTAAGTATTGTTATTTTCTAATTATTTTGTTGTGAAATTATTATTGAGAGGATGAGGTACTCAGTATTGTGCCTATCTTATTTTCTATACAGCTAGCATGCCATTTCTGCAACTCACTTCAAGTACTTATTATTATATTATTGAAAGAATGTATTTCATTTAAATATATGACTTTAAAATTTTTCTACATTCCTAAGTATGATCACTTATATTTTATTTTTTAAATTTTATTTTAAGAGAAAAAACAATAAAAACAATGATACAGAATTTTGAAACAAGCTAACAGAGGGTTAACAATGGTTAATATATTGTGTATTGTTATCTTCAAAGTAGTTGCTCAGATTACAGGAGATAGGTGTGAAAAATTGATCAAATATAAGCACAAATTGTTCTTTTCAGTGAACTAATAGAAATTAGTAGTGTAATTATCTTAGCTATCTTGTGTATACATATATTTTCTTTTCCCTTCCTTCTTTTCTCCTTTCCCCATCCCAGTTCTTTCCTTTTGATCAGTTTCTTCTCCTTTCACAATATCTATTGTACATTTTGGATCTTATTTACTCTTTCCATTTCTTACACTAGGGAGACAATACAATATTTACACAGAACCTATATTTTAGGGTCAAACATTTTATTAGAGTCATTTCTATTTTTATAATGTTAGTCTATAGAAAAATATTTATAACATCAAATTTTCTCTTAAAAGAATTTTTCAGGAAAATTTGCTTCTCCTCTATCTCCAAATTCTGACTTCCACAAATTCTGACCTTGATTGCACAAACCAGATGCTGCTCTCCTGTGTTCTATTTTTTTTTTTTTTTTTTGGTATTGGGAATTGAACTCAGGGCCTCGTGCTTGCCAGGCAGGTGCTGTGCCCATTGAGCTACATGCCCAGCCCTCTCCTGTACTCGTGCTTCTAGTGTAGCAAAGTCAATCTGATCGCCTACATTCTTGTTTTGTAATTTTATTTTGTGCATTGATTTTTCTAGATCACTATCTCTAGGTTTTATTTATTCTCTCTTGGTGGCTTCATTCCAATTCAAAATAACTTTTATTATTTGATTTGATATTTTTGTCACTGTAATGAACAGTAACTGAATAATCTTATTTAATTGGTAATCAAAGAAAGGCCCTTAGCCCATTTGCCAATAACAATATAAAGTGATATATACTAAGATTACAACTAGGAAAAATTATGTATCAATATATCAACAAAGAGTTGAAGAGAAGAAAAAAGCTAATAGGATAATAAGATTAGATGTGACTTTTTAAAGGCAGTTTTATCATAATTATGTTGATGAAATTAAAAAATAGATATAAAGTTTAAAGAGAAGGAATTAAAGCCCAAGATTACAAGAGAGTAACAGTAACTTAATTACTATAAAAGAGTTCAAGACCCAAACTTCAAATAAATTTTCATTATAAGGAACTAAGAGAATTTGTAGATGTGACTAATAAATGATAAATGTCTTTAAGAAATTATGGAAAACTGGAGACGTGATGAAGACTGGAGACAGGAATATTTCTGATTTTTTCTAAGTATCGGTAGATTTTCATACCTTGCTAAAAGTGGGAGCAATAAATCAACATCATTGGCATAACCTGAGAGCCTGTAGAAATGCAGATCATGCTCCATTCCAGACCTACTGAATTAGAGTCTGTATCTTAACAAAATATTCAGCTGAATATTTTGAATATATATATATATATATATATATATATATATATATATATATATATATATTTGAGAAGCAGTAACATAATCCAGCAAGAATTCTTTTACTCAAAGACATGACAATCTTACTTTATTCTATCATTTGCAAGTTTATAAAAGTGATAAAGTCAAAGAGTAAACAGATATAATCAGACAGTTTCAGAAAAAAATGGCTCACAATAACAGAATGTCAAAACATCCACCTGCTTTTCTTGAATCCAAAGCATAAGCTCTTTCCTTAAATAGCACCATGTATTACTATGATTTCTTAAGTGTATAACCTGGATTTGTCTGCTCTGTAAAAGATGAAGCTTGATTGTAACAGCTGAAATTTTTAAAAAGATCACTTAAGAGACATGGTATATCCATCCATTCTACACATTGCAAATTTTATGTATTCAATATCTACACTGCATTAGCGTATTGTCCATCACAGAAATGTATTCTAACAGTTACTATTCTGCACACTCCGCTTTTATTACTATAACATATATTTTTGCTATTAAATTATTAAAAGAATCATCCATTATATAATACAATTTTCTATACTACCTAGAAATATGTACCATAATGAGTGTACCATTATGACACAAATATGTACCACAAATGTGTGAAGTAGATATAAGATAAACCAACTGCCAGAAATGTAATCAAACTATGTTTACTGAATGATAGCAAAACCATGCTAATATATCACAAATACATAAGAAAATATAAGCTACATATTAAATTTGAAATCTAAAACTATAAATGTTTAAATTAACACATTTTAATTTTGAAATTGATTATTCCAATTTTTTTATTTTAAAGAGAAAAAAGTAAAAATAGCAATAAAACAGTTTCGAAACAGGCTAGTAAGACAGTAACAATAATAGGTATATTGTGTATTGTTGTCTACATAGTAGTTATTCAGAATACAAGGTACAGGCATGAAATATTGTCCAAACAATATTAGAACAGAACTTTCTTTTCAATGAACTAAGAGAAACTAGCTGTATTACTATCTTAACTATCTTGTCTGTATACAATTTTTTTCCTTTTCCCTTCCTTCCTTTCCCTTTTCCCCAACATGGTTTCTCTGTTTTTTTTTTAAGAGAAGAAGAAGAAAAGTGGAAATAAAATAAAATAAGAGTTTTAAATCAGGCTAGGAGGAGAGTAACAATAATTAATATATTGTGCATTGTGTTATTCAGACATGAAATAATGTCCAGACATTAGCACAAATCTTTCTTTTCAATGAACTAAGAGAAACTAGCTGGATAACTATCTTAACTATCATGTGTATATATATATTTTTCCCCTTTTCTCTTCCTTCCTTCCCCCTTTCCCCCATTACTTTCTCCTCCTTTTAGTTTCTTCCCAATTCACAATATATATTGTACATTTTGAATCTTATTTACTCATTCAGCTTCTCACACTAGTGAGACAATATGATGTTTACACATATGGGCCTGATTTATTTCACTTACAAGTATGGTCTCAAGTTGTATCCATTTACCTATACAAGTCTCCAGTTTATCCTTATTTATGGAAGTGTAGTACTCCATCATATAAAAAAACCATATCTTTTTTATCCATTCATTGGTTGATGGGTATTTGGTTTGTTTCCAAGATTTAGCTATTACAAATTGTGCCGCTATAAACATGGGTGCACATATATCACTGTGGTATGATGATTTTTATTCTTCTGGGAAGATACCCAGAAGGGGAATAGCTCAGTCAAATGGGACCTCTAATCCTAGTTTTTTAAGGAATCTTCACACTGGTTTCCACAGTGGTTGCACCAGTCTATACTCCCACCAACAGTGGAGAAGGGTTCCTTTTTCCCCACAGCACCACCAGCATTTGTTATTGGTTGATTTCTTGATGGTATTCATTCTTTCTGGAGTGAGAAGGCATCTCAGTGTTGTTTTAATTTGCAGCTCTTGAATGGCCAGTGATGTTGAACACTTTTTCATACATTTATTTGCCATTTGTATTTCTTCATCTGAGAAGTGTGTATGCTTCTCAGATGCCCATTTTTGGATTGGGTCTTTGAATTTGGGGGACCTGTTTTATTTCAATTCTTTATGTATTCTAGGTAGAAGTCTGAGGGACAGTTGGCTAAAATTATTTCCCACTTTGTGGGTTTTCTTTTCACTCTGTTGGTTATTTCTTTTGTTGTGCAAAAGCTTTTTAATAAGGTGAGATCTCATTTGTTGATCCTTGTAGTATTTCCCGTGAAAGTCTCCACATAAACCTGTTTTCAAGATTACTACCTATTTTCTTTTCCAGTAGATTTAGTGTTTCTGTTTTAGTATTTAGATCTTTGATCCATTTTGACTTTAGTTTAGTGCATGGTGATAGGTATGTGTCTAGTTTTAGTCTTCAGCATGTAGAAAGTCAGTTTTTGTAGCACCATTTATTAAAGAGACTATCTTTCTTCCAGTGGACATGTTTGGCTCCTTTGTCAAAGATAAGGTGATTGAGTGTGTTTGTAGTCATGTCTACATCTTCTAATCTGTTCCACTGATCCTCAGGTCTTTTTTTTGCCAATACCATGCAGATTTTATCACAGTAGCTTTGTAGTATAACTTAAGGTCAGGAATTGTGATACTCCCAAATTGCCTTTGTTGCCTGGGATTGCCTTTGCTATTCTAGGTCCCTTCTGGCTCCAAATGATCCTTAGGAATGTTTTCTCTAGTTCTGTGAGGTATGCTAATGGTATTTTGATCAGGATTGCATTAAATCTGTGTAACAGTTTTGGGAGTACAGCCATTTTCACAATATTGGTTCTTCCTATCCATGAGCAAGGGATATCTTTCCATTTTCTGATATCCTCTTTGATCTCCTTTTTCAGAGTACTGTACTTTTCAATGTATAGATCATTTACTTCCTTTGTTAGATTGCTTCCTAAGTATTTCATTTTTTTGGATACTATTGTAAAGGGTATGCTTTCCCTAATTTCTCCCTCTCTCTCTGAGTTTGTTGCTTTTGTATAGGAATTCTATTGATTTTTGAGCATTGACTTTGTATTCAGCTACACTACTGAATTTAGTTATTAAATCTATAAGTCTTTTGGTGGAGTTTTTGGGGTCATCTATGTAGAGTATCATGTCATCTGCAAATGGTGATAATTTAACTTCTTCCTTTCCTATCCTTATTCCTCTTATTTCTTTCTCTTGTCTAATTGCTCTGGGTAATGTTTCCAGAACTATATTGAATAGGAGCAGTAATAGTGGACATAATTGTCTTGTTCCTGATTTTAGAGTGAAAGGTTTCAGTTTTTGACCATTTAGTATGATGTTAGCTATTGGTTTGTCATAGATGGATTTTATCAGATTGAGGTAGAGACCATCTATTTCAATTATCTATAGGATTTTTATCATGAATTGGTGTTGGAATTGGTCAGTTGCTTCTTCTGCATCTATTGAGATGATCATGTTATTTTTGTCTTTGATTGTGTTAATATGGTGTATTACATTTATTGATTTGCGTATATTGGAACATCCCTATGATGAATCCTACTTGGTCATGTTGTATAATCATCTTGATGATTTGCTGCATTCTGTTCACCAGTATTTTATTGAGATTTTTCTGTCTATGTTCATTAGGGAGATTAGCCTGTAGTTGTCTTTATTGGTTGGGTTCTTTTCTGGTTTTGAAATCAGGATAATACTTGCTTCCAGGAATGATTTTTGAAGTATTGCTTCCCTTTCAATTTCCTTAAAGAGTTTCAGCATTAGCAGCATTATTTCTTCTCTAAATTTCTTGTAGAATTCAACAGTGAATCCATCAGGGCCTGGGTCTTTGTTGGTAGGTTTTTAATTACTTTTCAATTTCATTGGCTGATATCACATTATTTAGAATTTTTATATTTTCTTGATTTAATTTTGGTAATTCATATGTATCTAGGAATCTGTCCATTTCTTCTGTGTTTTCCATCTTATTAGAATATTGGTTCTCATAGTAGGTATTGATAATCTTCTAGATTTCTGTAGGATGAGTTGTGATTTCTCCCTTTTCATTTCTAATTGTTGGAGTTGTGTTTTTTCTTTCCTCTTTTTGATGAGGTTGGCTAATGTGTTGGGGACCACAAATTCACAATGCCTAATGTTGCATTATCCCTAAGGGATAAATGGAGGATTGGGATTATCAACATCACCCTTTTGATATTTCCCATTAACTCTTTAGGGATAGACCATCCTCTCCCATCTGCTAACACTAAACTAAGACCACTAAGATTAAAAAACACTCCAGGGCAAGATCCTTCTTAGCATGGGATCATCTTTGCCCTCTTGAGTCATCCCATGATTATCCATTGCCCACTGAGTCATCAATCTCTGAGTCTTCTGCAAACCTTGAATCTTCTGCTAGCCCCTCCTATCATTGTATATACCTAATAAATAGTGGCTGGCTTGGAGTATCTTTGTCTCTGCCCATCCTGAGACATTAACCTCCCATTCCCCTAAATTTGTCTCCATTTCTTATTTCATCCTTTCACCATACTCCTCATACAGGCAGTTGGGGATCTTCACCAGGTCACTGATACTAATGGTTCATCAATTTTATTTATTCTTTCAAAGGACCAACTTTTTGATTCATGGATTCTTTGTTTTGTTTACTTAGTCTCAATTGCATTAATTTCTGCTCTTTTCTTTATAATTTTCTCCCTCATATGAATTTTGGGTTCAATTTGTTCTTTTTCTAGCAGTTTGAGGTTCAATATTAAGTTATTTGAGCCCGTACTGTTTTCCTGATGTGAGAGATCATCACTATAAATTTCCTTCATAGGACTGCTTTCATCACATCCTATAAGTTTAGGTATGTTATATCAGCATTATCATTTAAATGTATATACTTTTTGTAGTCAGGGTTTGCAAGGGAAATAATTTAATATAGGACACAAAATTTATAGGATTATTTTATAAAAGTCACCCAAAGAGTCAAATACAAGAGTGCAGGAAATCTGTCCACACACTAGAGACCCAAAGAATCTAGCTGAGCACCTGAATCCCATGGCAATGTCGTACATGAGTCCAGTTGAAGACCTAGAGTCCATGACAATGCCCCCACAAGTCCAACTGGAGGCCTAGAGCACACAACAATGTCTCATGAAAGTCTATTTCACAGATCTGTGCTGGGAAGGCCCAAGGTTAATGATGGATTCTAGAAAGTCTGCACCAGCAGGATGAAGGATCTGTGCCAGCAGGCTGAGGGATCTGCACTGAAGCCAGGCAGTGATGCTCAAAATAAGGACCAGAGCTCCCCCAAAAAGTACCACAGCCATCCTCCATAACAGTGATGTCCTGAGCTCCTCCGATGATAGCAGCCAAGTTCATATCAGGAAAGCCAGCATGACAAGCTCTTCCAGGAGAACCAACAGCACCATCTGTTCCTCTCCAGTTCACCTTTTTATGTTGTTGGCAACAATCCTCTGGTGGGCCTTCTGCACCCAGCAACACATAGATTCTGTTCAGCTCTTTGTTACAAGTTGACCACCAGTTATAATCCACCCCAATCCACCCCAGGTCAACTTGATGACCAGACACATTTCCTTAAACTATAGTCTCCAGTGGCAGATTTGTGAAAAGTTAACATGTCTTGATTTATTCATATCTATGTTAATGTAACAATTACATATAAATAATTTTATTGCACTCATTTCTGTACCAAAAACAAAATATTCAAAGGGTGATCAAAATTCAAGGTTAAAACTACAACACTTTAACTAATTAACTTGATTACAAACATGTATCTAAAAACTACATTAAAATCATATTAAAAGAGCTATTACAATCATAGTCCTTCCTTCCCATTAACTTTTAACAACAGGGCATGGCAAGACTAGCAAACAGGGATCTCCTGCAATTCAAATACACTCTTATCTTCAGGTGAAAGACTTCAGTTCAATTTTCCATTTTCCAGTTCTTCTCAACAACCACGTTCTCATCTGTTTCATCCTTGCAATCCAAAGTTCCATGAAGTCTTCTCTCTGGCCAAATGCTTTAAATCACCTTGCTGGCTCTTCACTCTTAATTTCAAACATAGATCTGGCCAAAAGCTCTCAACAGTAACCATGGCACCATCCCAACAGTAGACTACATTGAAATTTTTCTGCCACCTAGGTAATCCCTAAACACAAGCAAAATGCAGAACAACTTCCTGCCAAAGCACAATATACTACCTAGGATCCAGCAGCAAATGCAGTCCTTCTCAATAGAAGCCTCCTGAGCTTCATCTTAACCGGCAGCCTTTCTATCAGTACTCTGATTTTCCAGGCTCTGACCAGAGTCTCCAATATAGTTTACAGCATATAGGGGCTGCCTCTAGGCAGTCTCTCAGAACCTTTCCAAATTAATTCCCAAAGGCCGTTAAGCCACATGGCTAGGCAACATCACGACAATGACCCCACTCCTAGTACCAAATTCTGTGTTGGTTATTTTTCTCTCATTGCTGAGACAAAATACCCAACACCCAAGGTTAAAGGAGGAAAAGTTTACTTAGCTCACAGTTTGTGGAGGTTTCAGTCCATAATCAGCTGGCTCCAAGGCAGGGTGGTGTGGCAAAGGAGCAACAGTTCATGGTGGCAGAAGACAGCAAAAGCAACAAGAGCAAAAATGGAGGAGTGAGAAAAGCAAGCCTCTTTCCCTCCCTTATATTGTATGCAAGCTACCCACCCCAGGGTGCGTGTAGCACTCACACCCATAATCCCAGCATTGGACCTTGAATCAATCCCAAATTGTAGAAGCCTCCCCCCATGACTGCATGAAGCTTTTGGGGGACAACTAGACACAAACCATAATAATACTCTTTAATTTCACCTTTAATTTTCTCTGTGACCCATTGGTTGTTCAGAAGGGTGTTTAATTTCCATGTATTTATGTAGTTTTTGTGATTTATTCTGTAGTTGATTTCCAGTTTCATTGTGCTATGGTCAGATAGCATGCATGGGATGATTTCAATTCCTCTACATTTACTTAAGCTTGTTTTCATGTAGTCGGGTGCACTGGTGTCTGGTGCAGATATATTTATAATTGTTATCTCTTCTTCTTAGTGTTTTTCCTTAACAAGTATGTAGTGACCTTCTTTGTCTCTTTAGACCAGTTTTTGCTTGAAGTTTACATTGTCTGCAAATAGAACAGCCACCCCTGCTTTTTTCTGGGTTCCTGTGGCATGGAGAATTGTTTTCCATCCTTTGACTTTTAGTCTATGAATTTCTTTTGGGGTTAAATGTGTTTCTTGAATGCAGCATATTGTTGACTCTTGTTTCTTGATCTGTTCTGCCAGGCTGTTTCTTTTGATTGGTGAGTTGAGACCATTTACATTGATGGGTTTAAGTGTTGTGTATTGGCTACTCTTTTTAATGTTATTTTCCTGATGTTGGTTCCTCATCTTTCTCCTCTGTTTAATTGCTTGTCCTGCATGGTGGCTTCTTTCTGTTGGTGTTCTTGTGTTCGTGGTCTTCATTATCTCTTTCTAATATATCCTACAAAGCATTCTGTAGGGATGGTTTGGAGGTCATAAATTTCTTCAATTGTTCTTTGTCATGGAAGTATCTTATTTCTCCATTGATTTTGAAAGTTTAGTGTGGTACATCAATCTTGAAGATTGTTTTCCTTTAGGGCTTGAAATATCTCACTCCAAACTCTCCTTGATTTGAGGGTTTGTGTTGAGAAGTCTGCTGTGAATCTGATGGGCTTTATTTTACAGGTGTTTATTTTTTCCCTAGCTGCTTTCAATATTTTGTTCTTGTGTTGAATTTCTGGAATCTTGATTACTATATGCCTTGGTGTAGATTTATTTTTGTCATGGCTATTTGGAGTTCTATATGCTTCATTTATTTGTATGTCAAATTCTTTATCCATGTTTGAGAAGTTTTCTACCATTATTTCTGTGAAGAAGTTTTTTATGTTTTTGTGCTGTCTCCAGCTTTATCACTGACTCTAATCAATCTTATATTGTTCTTTGCTTCATCTTATAGCTGTTGGATTGATTTTTCATGGTCTCTTGTTATTTTTAAGGCCTCTTTCTTTTCCCAGTCACTAGTCGCAATCATGTCTTCTAGATCTGATATTCTATCCTCTCTTCCATTCAATCTGTTGTGTATACTTTCAATGGAGTTTTTAATCTCCTGGATTTCTGTTTGGATCTGTTTCATTGATTCCATTTCTTTTCTATGTTGGGCATTCATGGTCTCCATCATTTTTCTTAGCTCCTCTATTTTTTATCTGTTTCTGCTTTGATGTCTTTCATTTTGACCGTCATTTCTTTTTTCACCTTGGAAGTTATTTTTTCTATGGCCTCTGCCTTTTTTTTTTTTCACTTCTGCTACTACCATTTCAGAAGTTCCAGTGGTCAGCTTCTGATTTCCTCTATCTCTTTCGGCTCTGGACTTGTCCTGGGTGGGCTGGGCATTTGGGGTTGCATTTTGCTTCTTCATCTTGTCATTTTCTAGTTTCTATTTTTATTTTACTTTGTTTTCTGTGTTGATGTTTGTAGATTTCTTAGGATAGCTTTATCCTTAGTGTTGAGGCTTTCCTAGGAACTGTCTGTTCCTCAGGATGTCTTCTAGATGTAGGCGGTTCTTGGTCTTTAAGTCTGTCCCAAGAACCTACCTTCTCAATATATTAAGAACGTGAGCCAGGGATATAGCTCAGTGGCACAGTGCCTGCCTGGCAAACATGAGGTCATGAGTTCAATTCCTGGTACTAAAAAAAAAAGAATGTGAAGTTGCTATCTATTTGATTCAAGGCCCATTCCTTTGGTACTTGACTATGGTGATGATTATGACCCCTTACAATTGTAGAGTTGTCATACAGGGGAGAAAAACTGATTATAACAGGTATGACATCTTGGTTGAAGTGGTACATTTAGCAGTAACAATAAACTCAAGCACAGCCTGGCTAGTGGCAAACTGCAGTCACTATTAGACTGATATCTTCAGCCATAGGAGCAAGTTCTACAGTTATACAATATAATCCAACTTATACCAGGAACTTGTATGCAATAATTTTCCACTTAATAGAGTTATTTTACCCTGTCATGAGGGAGATTTAAGAGGGATGGGGGTAGGTTGAAAAGATGAATGAGATTAAATATACTTAGGGTAAAATTGGGGGCATAGGATGATCATACAAGTTTTGGGTAATTGTAGGACACAAGAGAGAAGGATTGGAAGAGAAAGCCTAGCAGCATTGAAGTGAATGAGAAAGAGAGAAGACACTGTTTACTCACATGAAAGTATCATAAAATGAAGTGAGATAATTGATGATAGAGAGGAAGATGAGTAGAATAAAACAAAAAGAAAGGTTAGAGATCTAATCATAAAAGAATAAGAGAAAAAAGAGAAAGAGAAAAAACACAGGTAAAAAAAATAACCACACACACCAAAAAACAACAAACATACAGAAAGAAAAAACAAAACAGGACAAAACAGAACAGACCAAAAAAGAGAAAGAAAAAAATAGTGTGGGGCTGCCCAGCCCGCTTCTATTCTGTGTGTCTTTATCTCCAAGCACAGTGCTGGTTCAACTAACTTACAACCTGCTGCCTTGTATTGTTGCTGTTGCTTCTGACAATTTCATGCCACTAATCCTGCCTGTCCATCCTGGAGGCCCTACTATGTGGCTGGCATTCTCTCCAGTCTCTGGGTCTCCCTGTGTGGTTCACCTGGCTCCTAGCAGCCATGATGGGAGGGACAGATTATTCCAGCTATGAGGATTGTTTTCTCTAGATCTGTAAAGTATGCTGTTGGTATTTTGATTGGGACTGCATTGAATCTGTGTAACAATTTTGGAAGTATGGCCATTTTGACAATATTGGCTCTGTCTATCCAGGATCAGAGGATATCTTTCCATTTTCTGGTGTCCTCTTCCGTCTCCTTCTTTAGAGTACTGTAGTTTTCTTTGTAGAGGTCTTTCACTTCCTTGCTTAGGTTAATTCCTAGATATTTCACTTTTCTTGAAATGACTATGTATGGTATTATTTTTGTAATTTCTTTCTCATCCTATTCATTGTTGGTATACACAAATGCTAATGATTTTTGTGTGTTGATCTTGCATCCTACTACTTTGCTGAAGTTAGTTATTAATTCTAAGAGCTTTTTGGTGGTGTTCTTTGGGTCTTCTATGAAGAGTATCATGTCATCTGTAAATAATGATAGTTTGAATTCTGTCTTTCCCATATGTATACCCTTTTTATTTCTTTCTCTTGCCTAATTGCTGTGGCTAATGCTTTAAGTACTATGTTGAATAGAAGAGGTGATAGAGGACATCCTGATTTTAAGGGCAATGCTTTTAGTTTTTTCTCATCTGGTATGATGCTGGCTACTCTTTTGTCATAAATAGCCTTTATCATATTTAGGTATGGTCCTCTATACCTGTTTTCTTCAGGGTTTTTACCATGAAGAGGTATTGGAGTTTGTAGAAAGCCTTTTCTGATCTATTGATATGATCATATGGTTTTGACTTTTATGTGATGTATTACATATATTGACTTATGTATGTTGAACTATCCTTGCATCTCTGGGATGAAACCTACTTGATCATGATGTATCATTTTTTGATGATGCGCTGTATTCTATTTGCTAATATCTTGCATCTATGTTTATTTAAGGAGATTGGCCTATATCTCTCTTTTTAGTTGGGTCTTTATCTGGTTTGGGGATCAGGGTGATACTGGTCTCCATAAATGAGTTTGGGACCACTCCATCCTTTTCAATTTCTTTGAAGAGCTTGAGGAGTATTGCTGATATAACATCCTTAAAGGTTTTATAGAGTTCAGCAGTGAATCCATTGTGTCCTGGGCTTTTTTTAGTTTGTAGAGTTTTTATTACTAAGTCATTTTCATTGCTTGTTATTGGGTTGTTAAGAATATTGATATCTTACTATTGGTATTTTGTATATGTATTGGGTTAGTATTAGTAGTTTGCATATGTCTAGGAATCTGTCCATTTCGTCAAAATTTGCTAATTCTTTGGAATATAATTTTTTAAATAGTTACTATCTTCTGGATTTAGACAGTAACTGTTGTGATTTCACCTTTTTATTTCTAATTGCATTGATGTGAATCTTTTTTCTCTTTCTTTTGGTGAGTCTTGCTTATCTATTTTATCTATTCTTCCAAAGAAACAGCTTTTCAATTCCTTCATTTTTCTACAGTTTTTAGTCTCAATTTAATTGATTTCCTCTCTTATCTTTATAATTTCCCTCCTTAATTTCAGTTTGTGGTGGGTTTATTGTTGTTTCTCAAGTATCTTTTTTTTTGTGGGTACCGGGGGTCAACCTCAGGACCTCACGTGCCAGCATGTGCCCGTGCCGCTGAGCGATATCACCGGCCCTTTTTTCGTATGTGGGTTCTGGGAGTCGAACTCGGGCCCTCGCACTTGCCAGGCAGGCGCTTATGCCACTGAGCCATCTCACCAGCCCCCTCAAGTATCTTAATATTTCTCATAAGGTTATTTATTTGGGCTTGCTCTGTTTTCCTAATGTGAGCATTGACTGCAATGAATTTTCCTTTTAAAACTGCTTTCATAATGCCCCAGAGTTTTTATTAAGTTGCTGTCATTGTCATTAACTTCCAGAAAATTTTAATTTATTCTTTGATTACTTCTGTGACCCATTGGTTGTTTAGGAGTATGTTGTTAATTTTCCAGGAGCTTTGCCTTTTCCAAAATTTCTTCTGTCATTGATGTTTATTTTCATTGCACAGTGGTCAGATATTATGCATGGGGTGATTTCAATTTTTTTATATTTACTGAAACTGGCTTTGTGGACTAGTATGTGATGTATTTTGAGAAAAGGACTATGTGCTGCTGAAAAGAATGTATACTTTGTTGTAGAGGGGTGGAATACTCTGTAAATCTCTCTTAAGTCCATGTGTTCAAGGGTGTGGTTCAGCTCTGAAATTTCTTTTTCTTTTTTTTCTTTTCTTTTTTTTTTAAATATTTACCTTTAATGGTCATTTTGACTTTGGGGAATAGCCAGAAGTTGCACCATGCCAGATCTGGTGAATAAGGTATATGAAGATACACAGTTGCACCATGCCAGATGTGGTAAATAAGGTATATGAGGACATACCATAATGTGTTTTACCAGCCTGCCTTTCCATTGGATGGCAGTAAGCAGCAGTAGCATTCATTGTATTTTTAATCACATCTCATAAAGACACTCAAAAAAGAGGGCTTTCAGAAATTTTTAAACATTCCCTGTATGTATATTCATCACCCCTTATATTCCAACAAAGCAATAGTCTCTGTTGAAGGCCCAAAACAATATCCAGTATACATATATAATTGCTCCATCCATAAGTTTCATTTTTAACCTTTTAGGACAAAGTGTTCCCTGGTGAGTTATGTAATTGATACACTTAAGTTATATAAATTTAAAAAAACACTACTGGGGAAAAAAAGAAATTGGGATGTCTTATGTACATGTACCAACTCCACAGGAGTGTAAACATTACTACACACATGTACTAATAAAGTAAAAGAAATTTGATGAAAAAAGCAAAAACCAACTAGTGTTTTTAAAAGATAAATGTAATATATGAGGATATAAAAACATTGGAAATAGAAAAAAAGAAACACTACTACTTCAGACTTAAGTTTCAAATCAAGTCTTATGTTAACACTAATTATTGCAGAAATGTCTCCTGTAGTCACACTTAAATTCTTTTGACCAGTCCACCTTAAATTTAAGACACAGGCCCTACATTCAAAAGCTCTATTATATCAAAATTCTCATTGATACCACAAATAAATATCTCACTGGGCCATATTATTTATGTGTGTGCAATAGAAAGCAGCACAAATAAATTATCTTCTTCCAGTAATTTGCCTAATGAATTCTCAGCCATATCTTCAAAGTGCTAAACAATAGCATTTCTGATTAATTTGCATTTGAAACTTAAGAATACATTGTCTGTCTTACTCAACAGTCTTTTGTAAACTTGTTTTAGTAAAAGAGGTAGTGCCTTTCTCTAATAGCTAGTGATGTTGAACATTTGTTCATGTATTTATTAGCCATTTGTACTTCTATGATGTGTCTATTCATTTCACTTGTTCATTTTTGTTTGGGTCTTTTATTTTGGGGGTTCCAATTTTTGAGTTCTTTTAATATTCTAGATATTAGTTTTCTGTCTGAGGAATAGCTTCCAAAAATGTTCCCCTAAAATTGCCTCTTCACTCTGTTGGTTGTTACTTTTGCTGTGCAGAAACTTTGTAATTTGATAAGATCCCACTTGTTGATTATTGGTACTATTTCCTGTGCAGCTGGAGCTCTGTTCAGAAAGTCCTTGCCTATCACTATGACTTCAAGAGTTTTACTTTTTTGTCTTTTAGCAGATTGTTTCTGTCAACATTTAGATTGTTGATCTATTTTTATTTTAGTTTAGTATATGGTAAGAGATATAGGTCTAGCTTTAATCTTCTGCATCTGAATAGCCAGTTTCCCCAGCACCATTTATTAAAGAGGTTTTCTTTCCTTCAGTGTATGTTTTTGTCAAAGATCAGATAACTGAATGTACCTGAGGTTTTTTCTGAATCCTCTGTTCTATCAAATACTAACAAATGCTGGTGAGGTTACAGTTGGAAAAATGAACCCTTCTACATTGTTCGTAGGAATGTAAACTATTACAACCACTATGGAAAGCAGTATGGAGATTCCTCAAAAAAACTAAAACTAGAAATTCCATTCAACCCAGCTATTCTTCTTCTAGGTATCTTCCCAAAAGAGTGAAAGACATCATAATACAGTGATACATGTACACCCACATTTATAGCAGCACAACTCATAGTAGATGAATCTTGTAAGCAGCCTGTGTCTATCAACAGATGAATAAAGAAAATGTGGTATTTACATAAATAGAGTACTATTATGCCAAAAAGAGGGGTAATTTTGATTCAGTTGTAGCAAAATGGATGCACCTTGAGACCATAATGTTAAGTGAAATAAATCATATACAAGCTTAAATATCACATATAAATAAAGTATAAATATAAAAATATAAGTAAAGAGAAGAATGAAGGATAAATGATAAGAGAGAGGGGGATGGATCTTTCTCAAATGGGAAAGGGATCAAGATGGAAGGAGGAGGGAGGAGAAAGGGATGAAAAATTAATTAAGATATGTTATATATTTGTACTAACTTCCCAGTAGGAATGTAATCATTATGAACTGTAAACATGTACTAATACAGAACAAAAACAAAAAAGTAACTCAACTACAGAACATCTAAAAAAGAGTTAATGCCTGCATAATCTTTTCCCTTAATATATAATTATATAACTGCATTTTACAATAGGATTGCTTATTTTATTCACTTTCCAAAATGAATGCAGTCAAAAAATCATTACTTTTCTTTTATTTTTTTTATTTTATTTTTTTTTTTTGTGGGTACCGGGGGGACGACCTCAGGACCTCGCGCGCCAACAGGCACCCGTGCCACTGAGCGATATCACCGGCCCCTTTTTCGTATGTGGGTTCCGGGAGTCGAACTCGGGCCCTCGCGCTTGCAAGGCAGGCGCTTACACCGCTGAGCCATCTCACCGGCCCTTTTTATTTATTTTTTTTTTTTTATTTTTTTTTTTTTTACTTTTCTTGAATTAAGTTTTTTATTACATACCTTTTCTCTGTAGTAGTCACAGTTTTTACTATATTTTGTTTTGTAATGGGTTTTTAAGTTATCTTTATTTGACATAAATACACTTCGTTTGCATACTGAACACACACAAATCTTTTCTACTTCTCTCACAAAGAAACCTGTTCTTTTCCATTTTCTTGAAATATCTCTATAGGTCTAGCTCCATTCTCCACTTTGAATAAAGATGTGGGTAACATAAATATCTTATTTTCTCTTATATCTGCTATAAAAAACAAATATATGATAACCTCACACTCAGGATATGGGATAAAACAATGAATTGTAGAAGCTATGACAAACTGGAGAGCATATGCCCCATGTCTAAAGGTGGCAACTGCTACTTAGTTCCATTGGTTGCTGTTTTGTGTTTCCAGACTTTTTGTTTTGAGAAAATAGAAAGCCTAATGTCTACATTAAACTTAATGTTTATTCACAGTAACTATGTTGGCCATGTATTTGACATGTCTGTTTCCCCCCCTTTACAGGGGTTTGATTTTTTATTTCAATTTTAAAAGCCTTATTTTACAAGAATATGGAAAGCTTCAAATTTATTCTGGAGACAGGTTTTAAACATCCAAATCTTAAAAAAAATAAAAATTAAATCTCACAAACTTTTTTGTGAACAAGATGGAGAAAGTTAAACTGTCTGGCTATATAAGTAGGTGGACTTTTATCAGGTTCAAAGATTGTACCCAAAAAGCATTTATTAATCATTCAGTGTTAACCTGAAGATCAGTCTATGCTGTCATGAGCATCCTGACCTCAATTTTGCACTATTTATTAAATTAGATCAGGACTCAGTGGGCTATGGCCTGTCACTCAGTTTCTTATTTTTGCAAATAAAAATTGGAGGAATGGACACAGTGGCACATGCCTGTAGTTCCAGCACTCTATAGGCTTAGGTGGGAGGATTGCTTGAGTCCAGAAGTTCAAGAGCAGCCTGGGCAACAAAGCAAGACCCCTATCTCAAAAAGAAATGTATTGGAACATAGCCACACATGTTTCATCTATGGTTGCTTTTGCATTACAATAGCAGAATTGACTATTTGTGACAGAGATTGTATAGCCTACAACCTAAAGCAGAAAGTATAGCTTAGTGTTAGAGTACTTATCTAGCATGCAAGATGCCCTGGATTAAATCCTCAGTACCACCACAAAAAATAAAAGAAAAAGAAAAGATAAAAAGAAGAAATTTGCAGAACCCTGAATTAGATGAAGACAGGTGGCATGCCTACCAAATCTGAAGATGACACAAGTGGGAAAGAATAGTTAATACATTGTATGGTAGAACTGAAATTTGCAAAGATCAGAATAACTAAACAAGTAGGCCATAATAATCAGGCTAAAATTTTATAGTTTATAAAGTATGGCTAGCTAACCAAACTTAAAAGTAAAAATGTGAATTTCAGGCATTAAAAACAACTGCTATTGTAAAGATCTAGTTTCTTTAAGTTTAGTTAATGAATCATACGATGTTGCTGCCAGAAAAAAAGCCAATTTTCTTTTCTTTTATTGGTGCTGAGGATTGAACTGAAGACTTCATGCATGCTGAGCATGTGGACTACCACTGAGCTATACCTCCAGGCCCAGAAAAGAGCCAATTTAAATACTGCCTGTACTAAAAGAATATAAGATCTAGAACAGTGCTGCCCTATAGAACCTGTTGTTATAAGAGGAATGTTTTCCATCCGTGTTGCCCAATAAAGTAATCATAAGGTACATGTAGCTATTAAGACTTGATATGTGTCTAGTGCAGCTAAAGGACTAAGTTTTTAATTTAAATTAATTTTAAATAACTATATGTGGTTACTTGCTACCATACTGGACAGTGCAAGCTTAGAACATTTAGAACATGAATTATATATGCTATTATTTAGATCACATGTGCAGTATTATGTTCAGTGCCAATTGTCACATTTACCCAAGCAGTGGCCATATCATGAGCAATGTTAGAATAAATAGGGGAAAAGCTATCAAACTGAAGATTTAGCAGCCTTAGAAATTACTGGAAAATATGTATCAATTCTATACGAGGAAGAATTTTATGTCCCAGCTTTATAAAAAATGAAGTGGGCTCCCCTTTTCCATAGATATTCCAGAAGAGGGAGAATCATACCTCATCGAAGTCATGCAGACTTCATGTGCCAGGTAAGAGATTGGTCTACAACATGGGTTGGCAAACTATAACCTGCAAGTCAAATCTAACCAGCCACCTGTTTTTGAAAACAAAGTTTTATCAGAACACAACCATACTCATTCATTTATATATTGTGTCTGGCTACTTTTACACTACAGTAGCAGAGCTGAGCAGTTGTAATAAAAACTTTACAGCTTGCAAAGCCTAAAAGTTTACTACCTGGCCTTTACAGACAATGTTTGCTGACCTCTGACCTACAATAGTGGTTCTCAGAAACACCTGCAGAGCTAATAAAGAATACAGAGAGCTAGGCTTGTTGAAGTAAGATAGGGCCTGACTTCTATATTTTTATCTGGTTCCCCATTAATTACTACTATCATCATTTTTATTTCCCATCACTAGAGATTGAACCCAGGGTCTCAGGAATGGTAGGTAAGAATTCTATCATTGAGCTACACCCTCAGCTCTGCTTAATATTACAATAAGTTTATTGAGGTATAATTCACACACCATACAATTTATCCATTTAAAGTATATAATTCAATGTTTTTGAATATATTTTCAGAGTTATGCAGCTATCACTCAAATGTACAACTCACAATGCCAAAAAAGAAAATCCGTACTCATTAGCAGTCATTCTTTTCTCCTCAACTTCTACAGTCTTACTTTTTATCTATAAATTTGCCTAAGAAGGACATATCATACAGATAAAATCCTACCATATGTGGGGTATTTTGTGACTGGCTTCTTTCACTTAGCATGTTTTCAAGGCTTACCCATATTGTAACATATATCTCTATTTTTCTTTTTATTGACAACATGCCACGGTATGAGTATACCACACTTTGCTTATCCATTTGTCAGTTGGTAGACACATAGATTGATTCCACATAATGACTATTAAGAATGATGCTGTTATGAACAAGTTTTTGTGTGGATACATGCTTAGAATTCTCTTGGATGTATACTTAGGAATAGAATTGCTGAGTTCTTTACTTTGGATGTGGTTTGTCCCTCAAAGTTCCATATGTTGTATGATTGGTCCCCAGAGTGGTAGTGTTGAGATGGTATGGAACCTTTAAAAAGTGGAGCCTAGTGGGAGGTCTTTGTGTCATTGGGGGTGCTGTCTTCTTAAGAGAATACCAGTTTCCTGGAGAGAATTTTCATGACAGTGAATTGTTACAAAACCATGAGCCTGATCCCTCACTCTCTGGCTTCCAATATTTGGATATGATCACTTGCTTCCCCACCTGCTCCCACCATTTCCATCCCGTGATGTGATGCAGTCAAGAAGGGAAACCAAATCTGTACCTTTTGTGATCCATCAGCAGTTTAGCAATGTTCAGACAGAAGTCTAGAGACATACCAAGATGTAGTATTTCCATGACAGCTAACAAAGTAAAAAAAAAAATTAAATAATTACATCAGCTTTTGGAAAGTTTAGCTACTTCTTGATTGTTTTCCTCTATTAAAAAATCTACTTATTAAATATTTGCCATGTATGTTGGCTAAAAAATTATAGAAAAAATTTAAATACTAATAGCTCATGCTAAAAAGTAGTGATACAAGCACTTTTATATAGATGGAAAAGTAACCTGGTGCTATCAGGCAATACTGAAAAACAATTTGGCAATAATGTATACTAAGAACACTGTGGTTAAGAGCTTGGAATCTAAAGTCAGGCAGACCTAAATTTGAAACCACTTGCCTTGCTACCTGTATGGCCATAAGCAAGTTACTCAGTTTTTCTGTACCTTAGTTTTGCCACCTATAAGATGGGAAATAAACCACCAATCTCTTAGTATTGTTGATGGGATTACATGAGATAATTTCACCTATGGAAATTATATAGCAATGCACCTAGCACTTAGAAAACAGTCAGTGAATGGTAGCTTCTGTTACACTTCTTCCCTTTACTTCAGAAATTACATTTCTGAAAAGCTATCTGAAATAAATATGCTAAAAAGTTTATGAACAAATAGGTTAAAAGCAGGGTACATTATGACAAAAGAAAAAAATATACTCTGAATGTCCACTGTGGAATAGCCTCAAACTATTATGCAACCATTAAAATAGATGAGCATAAAATAACATGGAAAAAATGAATGTGCATGAATATAAAAATGTTTCTAGGACTAGTAAGTAAAAATTTAACAAGGTTATATGTATTATGTGGTTACAATTCTGTAAAACATACATAACAAAAAATACTGAAAATTAAAATTGCTAAATTATTGTGTCTAGATTCAATGACTTATTCAGTAAATATTTAATGAGTATATTCTCTGTGTCGGGTACTGTCTTGTTGTTGGAAACCCAGAAGTGAACAAAGCGCACAAAAATCCCTGATATTGCTGAGAATGGTGGAGCATGCCTGTGTTCCTGGGTACTCTGGAGGCTAAGGCAGGAGGATCACAAGTTCTAGGTCAGCCTGGACAATTTAATAACTTAATGAGATCCTATCTCAAAACTAAAAAAACAAAACCAAAAAAACAACAAAAAAAGGCTGGGTATGTAGCTCATTGCAAAGGCCTTGGATTCAATGCCTAGTACAGCAAAAACAAAGCAAAAAAAAACAACCTGATATCAGAAGCTTGCACTCTAGTGGATAGAGGAAGTATGGGTATTTTTAGTACCTTCCAAACATTTCTTTGATGAGTATATAATATTCTTTCATAATAAAAATTTTAATATTTTTAAATTTTTGCTTCTTCTTTTATTTAAAAAAAACAGTAAAATTCTAATGCCAGTAATTAGGTTAATCATTCAAAGAGAAAAGTACTTTTGCTAGTAAATAAATGCACAGACTTGGGCTGGGATTATAGCTCAGTGATAGAGTACTTATCTAGGAAGTGCAAGGCTCTGGGTTCCATCCTAGCATCTCAAAAAAGAAAAAGACTACAAAAATGGAACTTTATCTATTCTCTCATAAAACTAAATAAAAATCAATTCCACTATTTTAAAATATAAAATATCTTGCATTTCAGGGAAGTCTCCTAATTTGTAGTTAAACTTTGTTATTCTGAGTAATGAGGGTCTCTTGTCTGAGTAAAGTAAAAACAACCTAGGAATAAACAATAATTTCATTTTAAACTCTGCTTGTTGCATACATTTTAATAAACTATAATGAGCAACTCTAGCCTAAAACTAATCAGCTTAAACTTGATGACTCTGATAATAGGTCTGGCTTTTTGACATTGTATTAGTTTGAGTAAGACTATTCCTTTAATAGGTTAGTTGGTTTGTTTATTCTCCTAATCCAAAAAAGTAGGATTGTCTCCATGGTTACTAACAGTTTTCAATGTGTGTATGCTGAGGTGATACTCTTAACCTATAAATGCAGAATCCTCTATACATTTGAGGTTCTGAGGTCCCTTAAGTGATTGGCTAAAATTCTGGAGGTCACAAAAAGATTCAGCAATGCTAAATTAGCACTAGATTTAGGGCTACTGCCAAATTTGATTATTGTTCTAATTATTACAAATTATTATTTAATGAGTAATCAGTAATATTAACTTACGTAGTACAAGTAATGCAGCTCTTAAAGATTACTGACATACTCGAGCATTTACACATTAAATGAGTTTAAAATAACAAAACAACATTGTAATAGTGCTAGGGGCCAGTGGACATAGATTTTGCCTCATTTACTGTATCTACATAACAGTACTAATAACAACTATAATAATAATAAGAAACATGTATTGCACATCATACACAAGCTATATACTAAATGCTTTACATACATTCTCTTATAATTTTCTCAAAACAACACTTTTAGGTATATATTATTACTGTATCTCTTTTTAGTTTTTTATCTATTTATTTATTTATTTTTTAAAGACAACCAGTAAACATTCTCATGTATTAACAAACTTTTAGTTTTTTTTTTTTTTTACAGTACTGAGAAATGAACCCTGGGCCTTTAAGCTCCATCTCCAGCCCTGTTTTAAATTTTATTTTGAGACAGGGTCTCACTAAGTTGCTCAGGCTAGTTGTAATCATGTGATTCTGCTGCCTCAGCTTCCTGAGTAGCTGAGCTTACAGGCATGCATTGCCACTCCTGGCATGATATCTCTTTTAAAGATGATGAAACTGAAGTATAAGAAAGTTAAGTGAGTGACTAGTCAGATGAGAGAAAGCTATATACCAGTATGTTTATTTTGTGCTACGTACATTCTAGTCCTCCAGAGAATTATAAAAAGCAAAGAGCAATGCTTATGCATGTATTTATAAAAAGTACAGGATTAGACAGGCTTTCGCCATCAATAAGTAATCCTTCTTCTGCAACTGCAAGGATGGTGAAACCCCAGCCTTGTTGGGGACATGTATACCAATGTTCTCCTCAGCACTTCTAAGCCCCCCTCACTTCCAAGCCACTCGATAAAATGGCTTGACTCCCTCAAAAAAAAAAAAGTAATCTTGCTTTATGGTGGTAAATAATTTCAGAAGGGTTGGGCAGCTGTAATTCTCTTCTGGGCTAAAAGAAGACTGATTGCTTTTATTCAGCTCCTTTTCTTTAACCACCTTTTAAATTTGCTGCTATTCTTTCTTCTCTTTTTTCCTGGTTGATAATCTGTTTCCTACATGATCAGTTTCTTTCTCAGCTACCACCAAATTACACCTATTATTAGTGTACTACAAAAGATCTTATCTTCAACAAATTCGTGGTGGTATTTCAAAATAGCGTGCTTTTCACGCACAGAGATGATACCTTCAAGAAGTTCTTCATTAGTCATCCTGCCTTTCAAAAGGATTCTCATCTTTAAGAAAAGCCCAGCTGGATTTAAATATTCCTATTTTAAACAAAAAAGTCGCAATTACACTATAACTGTGGGATTTAAAAGATAATTTTTAAGTAATCGCATGCTTTGTCCAACCACTGCATGCTGGTTCTGGATCAAAGAAAATCAAAATTATAAAAAATCATATAATAACATCTGGTCTATCTCTGAGGATATTTTCTCACATTTTATTCCATGTAAATGAAATAATACAAGGAGAAGAACATGTAAACATTTCTATGGAGTGACAAACATTTAATGGCAAGGTCAATACTTAAACTGTGTAATTTGTAGGCCATATTATTGGTAAGTGAAACCTCAAAATTCAGTTAGGATTATTTTCTTTTGATATTTTAATAAATAAGGGTCTTTGAAAACAATGGTAGAATAAAATAGTAGGATATGCCTGTCATGTCTACCATTAATAATAATATTCTCAGAATGATGTTTCCAAATCATTGCTTGCTGGCCCTAAGCCATCTGTATTCTCTTACCTAGCCCCACTTTTGCCTCTCAGGGCACATCTTTAAACAAGTGGCTAAGATTAAAAACACAGCCTAGGCCCACAAAACCAAACTCTTTTCTCTACAATGTCGAATAGCCTCTACATAAACACTGTATTCATTGGGTCCTTACTCTGCCAGTAATTATAGCTATTTATGTGTGAAATGCTTTAAGAATAAAAAGTTAGAGAAAGTAAGCATTGGTATTTAAAAGGCTGGCAAATACAGATGACACCAATACAAAGAATGAAATAATGTTATCAATTTTAACTATTGCATTACCATTGTGTTGGTCAGCTTTCTGTTACTGTAACTAAATATCTGGGATAATCAACTTAATGAGAAGAAGGTTTGTTTTGCTCACAGTTTTGAAGGTTTAATTTCATGGTTGGTTGACCCTGTTGCTTTGGGGCCAGTGGTAAAGCAGTACATCATGAGGTGCACATGGCAAAGAAAGCCAGTTCACTTCATGGCCAGGACACAAGAGAGAGATAGAAGGAGGAAGAGACTAGGATCCCACAATCACTTTCAAAGACAGATCTCCAATGACCTAAAACTCCCATTAAGCACCATCTTCTAAAAATTCTGCCATCAACCAATAGTGCCTTGGGCTGGGAACCAATCCTTTAGCACATGGACCTTTTGAGGACACTCAGCAAACCATATTAACCAACTTTCCTACAGTCACATTGAATATGTGTTGGGTTCAACTCCCATATACCTTCAGAACAGATTTTGGCAGTATCTGTTTTCCTTTAGTCTACCATTCTCTCATAAGTTTTTCTGTTTTTCTCTTATATTTCATCACTCAACACCTCCAAAGAATGAACACTTTGCTTCCATTATATTATCATGTCATTGCTTCTATAAACATTTGCACTGCATCATCCATTTTTTCTGCCTTCTGAAGCTATACCTTCAGAAGTCATAAATGATTGCCTGTTAAATCCATCAACTTTCTCCCTAACATGAATATCCTTGTCTTCTCTGTAACTTTCCTCACTGATGTTTCTCACTCTCCCTAGATATTTGTTTGCTTTTTTTTTTTTACCAGCAGTTATTGAGAAACAGGCCTCAGATAAAACAAATATGCAAGGTAGTATTGTGATAAGTAGCCTGAGGCCCACATGGACCTAAGTAATTATCCAAGATCACACAGGTGGTAAGTATAGAGCTGAAATTGGAATTCAGATCTATTTTAATCTAAAGACTATAATCTTTCCTATATAATATACTGCCTCCCTTGAAGCTCAGTCTGTCCTGGTCCTGAATATTATTACATTGGTTTCCTGCAACTTCCAAAGATAATATAACCATTTTTAAAATGTTAAGTGTATCATATATATACACACACCCAAGTATACAAAACATAGATAGAGTTGGGCATGGTGGCACACATCTGTAATCCCAATACTCAGGTGGCTGATGCTGGGCCACTGCTGTGAGTTCAAAGCCAGCCTGGGCTACATAGTGAATTTAAGGCCACCCTGGACTACCTACTGAAACCCTGTCTCAAGAAAAGATACACAGTTTACAAAATTCTATAGTGTGGATCTGAAATGTCCCTTAAATGTCCATATGTTAAAGGATTCAACCTATAGTGCTACTGAGAAGTGGTAGAACCTTTAAAAGGTGGAGCCTAGTTTCATGAAGTTATATCAGTGGGAAGATAATCTTGAAGAAGATATTGCTACCCTTATCTCTCTCTCTCTCTCTCTCTCTCTCCCTCCCTCTCTCCCTTCCTCTCCCTCTCCTTCCCTTCCCCCTCCCTCTCCTCTCCCTCTCCCTTTCCATGAGGTGAATAGGCCTCCTCTACCACATGCTCTCAACATGATGTACTACCTGGCAACAGGCCCAAAAGCAATTGGTCAACTGAACACGGACTGAAACTTCTAAATCTGTGAGTCAAATCTCTCCTTTTCTTTTTTTTTATTTTTTTTGTGGGTACCAGGGGTCAAACTCAGGACCTCGCACGCCAGCAGGCTCCTGTGCCGCTGAGCGATATCACCAGCCCTTTTTTGTATGTGGGTACCAGGAGTCAAACTCAGGACCTTGTGCTTGTCAGGGAGGCGCTTATGCCGCTGAGCCATCTCACCAGCCCACCTCTCCTTTTCTTAAGCTGATTTATCTCAGGTATTTGTTACAGTAATGAGAAGTTGACTAACACAGTTTGCATTATGAAAAGTTTCCACTTAAATATAAGTTTTAGTGCCTATTTCATAATTTAATAATTAAGCAAACTGTGTTTTAACAGGCACTCAAAGTAATACTTAATACATGCTAGACTTTGAGGATAGCTACTATACAGAATTCTGGTAAATGAATATGTTACAATTTATTTACCTGTTCCACCTTGGCACTGTATTTGAGTTCTTTCCAACCCAACTGCTATTATGAATAATCCTAATAATCCTAATATCTGCACTTCCAGTACACAAATACTAGAGCTTCCTCTAAGAGTGAAGTTGCTGGGTGATTAGGTATGATCAAGTTCAATTTTATCAACTTGTGTTATCTGAAATGGTTGTACAACTCTCAAAACAGTAAGAATGAAGGAAGCTTCCTTAACCTAATCAAAGGTATCTGTGAGAAAGACAACAGAGAACACCATACTTGTAAAATGTTGAAAGTTCTACCCTAAAACCAGGATCAAGAAAGGTACGTTTGGGGCTGGTGAGACGGCTCAGCGGCTTAAGCGCCTGCCTTGCAAGCGCGAAGGCCCGAGTTCGACTCCCGGAACCCACATACGAAAAAGGGGCCGGTGATATCGCTCAGCGGCACGGGTGCCTGTTGGCGCGTGAGATCCTGAGGTCGTCCCCCCGGTACCCACAAAAAAAAAAAAAAAAAGAAAGGTACGTTTGTTCTTGCTACTTATATTCAATATTTTAGTGGATATCCTTGCCAGGCAATTCAGAAACAAAAAAATATAGAAATCATAAAGATTGGAAAAGAAGACATAAAAACTATCTCTATTTGAAGATGATATGAAAACTAATACACTAAAAACCTATTTTAAAAACAAATTTAGCAAAGTTGTAGCAAATAATATCAGTATTTGAAAACTCAGCTATACCTCTATATACTATAGTGAACAATCCAAAAGTGAAGTTAAGAAAATAATTTCATTTACAAAATCATCAAAAAGAATATAATACCTAGGGCCAGTGAGATAGCTCAGTGGCATAAGCGCCTGCCTGGCAAGAGTGAGGTCCTGAGTTCGACTCCCAGTACCCACGTACAAAAAAGGGCTGGTGATATCCCTCAGCGGCATGGGCACCTGCTGGGGCACAAGGTCCTGAGTTTGACCCCCAGTACCCACACACAAAAAAAGAATATAATACCTATCAATAAAGATAACAATAAAGGCAAGACTTATATACTGAAAACCTCAAAACATTGTTGAAAGAAATTAAAGAAAATCTAAAAAAGTTCCTATATTTGAAGACTTACAATTGTTAAAATGGTGATAATTCCCAAATTGATCAATAGATTCAATAGAAGACCTATTAAATTATCACCTGACTTCTTCACAGCAATCAACAAGCTGACATTAAAATATGAAAATGCAAGATATCCAGAAGAGCTAAGACAATCCTAAAAAGAACAAAAGTAGGAGGACTATACTGGTGAGTGTGAAATTTTTTTTCACTATGCTTTTGATTTGCATTCGCTAATAATTAATGATGTTAAGTATCCTTTCATGCACTTATTGGCCATTGGTATATATTGTTTGGAAAAAATGTCTGGATCCTTGGCCCATTTTTATTTTGGTTGTCTTCTCATTGAGCAATGAGCTCTTTGCATAATATTCTGGATAATAGACACATTAGTTGTATGAGTTACAAATATTTTCTGCCATTTCATTGGAGAGGTCCTATGGATTACATTTTTACTTCCTTGATGGATTCCTTTGAAGCAAAACTTAATTTTAATGAAGCCAAATTTTACCTAATAAATTTTATGTTACAAATATCTTACCTCAATAAAAATAAGAGAAAGCTGAAAAAATATCTAGATCCCAGATGATCTCACTAGAGAATTCTATCAAATGTTTAAAGAAAAATTAACACCAATTCACTAATTCTATGGAAGAATTCCAAACTCATTCTCTAATGACTTTTTACTCTGAAAAAAGACCATACAGGTGTATCTCAGAGACACTGCATGTCTGGTTCCAGACCTCTGAAATAAAGTCAATATCAGAGTAAAACGAGTTACACAATTTTTTTTGCTTTCTCGGCATATGAAAACTATGTTTATATTATGTCTCCTATTAAGTGAGAAATAGCATTATGTCTTTAAAAATTAATGAATGTATTTTAAAACACATTATTGATGGACATGGTGGTGCATGCCTATAATACCAGCATGCTGAGAGGCTGAGGAAGGACGATCCCAAGTTCGACCCCAGCCTGGGCAACTTAGCAAGAACTGGTCTCAAATAAAAAAAAGAAATACTGACTGGGGATAGAGCATGCAAAGCCCTGGATTCAATCCCCAGTACTGAAAAAATAATTACATTATTGTTAAAATTGCTAATAATCACCTGATCTGTTGGGAAAATGGCATTTATAGACAACAACATAGGGTTCCCACAGTTAATTTATTAAAAATTCGACATGGGAGAAGAGCAATAAAGTACAGTAAAGGTATGCCTATACACAAAGAGAAACCTGCAGACCAATATCCTCCACTAATAGAGATGCAAAGATTGTTAAAAAATATTAGTAAATAGAATTTAGCAAAATTTAAAACATAAATAAATACCATGACCAAGGGCTGGGGATACAGCTCAGCAGCACAAGCACCTGCCTGCCAAGTGCAAGGTCCTGAGTTCGATTACCAGTACCAAAAAAAAAAAAAATCCATAACCAAGTGGAGTTATTTCAAGGATGTAGTGATAGCTCAACACTGATAATCAATCGCTATAATCAACCATATTAAGAGGCCAAAAAAGAAAAATCACATGATCTATATCAATTGATGCAGAAAAGGCAGCTGACAAAATCAGACACTCGTGATAAAAATTCTCATCAAGTTAAGAATAGAGGGGAATTTCCTTGACCTCCTAAAGAACATGGTTCTCTTCCCATTGAGCAATATGCCTAATGGTGAAAGACTGAACTATTTTCTCTTAAAAGCAGAGGCAGAATCTAGAGATGGGGGAGAGGTAAAAAGAATTAAGATGTGTTATGTATGTGTGCCAAATCCCCACAATGAATGTCATCATTATGTACCACAAACATGTACTAATGAAAATAAATAAATAAAGTAAAGTCACTGGCCGGAAGCTAAAGAGATACCAACATAATAAATAGTGATACTAAAATCAAACAAACACACAAAAAGAACTGAAACAGAGCACAGACGTCCACTCTTATTTACAGTGGTACAAAAAGAGCTGGCCAGTACATTATGGCAATAAAAATACACAGAAGGCATACAAATCAGAAAGGAATTAATAAAAGTCCTTATTTGAGGATGGTAAAATCATTTGAAAACCTCAAGATACTGAAAATCCTAAGGAACTTATGAAAAATCATAGGCCTAATAAATTGAGTTTTACAAAGTGAGAGGGTACATTGTGAATATATATCAATTATATATCTATATAAAAACAAAGAACATGTATAAGCTGAAATTTAAATTCTAATATCATTTACACTGATTAAATGTGCTTATGAATAAATAAAACATTCAAATACAAAGTCAATACTCAAAAATCAATTGCCTTTCTGTACACAAATAAAACTTACTGAAAGAGAAATTAGGGAAACAATACCTTTCACAATAACATCCAAAAAAATGAAATACCTAGGAATCAACCTCACAAAGGATGTAAAAGACCTCTACACGGAAAACTACAGTACTCAGAAAAAGGAGATTGAAGAGGATATCAGAAAACGGAAAGATATCCCTTGCTCCTGGATAGGAAGAACCAATATAGTGAAAATGGCCATACTTCCAAAATTGTTATACAAATTTAATGCAATTCCAATCAAAATTCCAACAGCATATCTCACAGAATTAGAGAAAACAATCCTAAAATTCTTTTGGAATCAGAAGAGACCTACAATAACAAAGGCAATTCTGGGCAACAAAGGCAAGGCAGGGGGCATCGCAATCCCTGATTTGAAATTATACTATAAAGCTACTGTGATAAAAAAAAAAAAGTGTGGTACTGGCAAAATAACAGACCTGAAGATCAATGGAACAGATTAGAAGATGCTGAAACAACCCCAGACATACTAAGCCACCTTATCTTTGACAAAGGTGCCAAAAACACTCACTGGAAGAAAGATAGCCTCTTTAATAAATGGTGCTGGAAAAACTGGCTGTGCACACGCCAAAGATTAAAACTAGACACATATCTTTCACCATGAACTAAACTAAATTCAAAATGGATCAGTGATCTAAATATTAAAACAGAAACATTAAATCTGCTGGAAGGTAGGATAGGTAAAACCCTTGAAGACATTGGTGTAGGCAAAGACTTTATCAATAAAACCTCAACCACACAGGAGCTATCACAAAGAATCAACAACTGGGATCTCATCTTATTAAAAAGTTTTTGCACAGCAAGAGAAAACACCAACAGAGTGAAGAGACAACCCACAACATGGGAAAAAAGGTTTGCCAGCTGTTCCTCAGACAAAGGATTACTATCGAGAACATATAAAGAACTCAAAAAAATCAGACCTCCCAAATTTAAAGACCCACTCCAAAAATGGGCATCTGAGATGAATACACATTTCTCAGATGAAGAAATACAAATGGCAAATAAATATACAAAAAAATGTGCAACATCACTAGTCATTCGAGAGATGCAAATTAAAACAACACTGAGATACCATCTCACCCCAGAAAAAATGGCTATTATCAAGAAATCAACTAATAACAAATGCTGCAGGGGCTGTGGGGAAAAAGGAACCCTTCTTCACTGTTGGTGGGAATGTCGACTGGTACAGCCACTGTGGAAATCAGTGTGGAGATTCCTCAAAAAACTAGGGTTGGAGGTCCCATTTGACCCAGCTATTCCCCTTCTGGGCATCTTCACAGAAGAGTTAAAAACATCATACCACAGCGATATCTGTGTACCCATGTTTATAGCAGCACAATTTGTAATAGCCAGATCTTGGAAACAACCCAAATGCCGATCAACTGAGGAATGGATAAAAAAGATGTGGTATTTTTATACAATGAAGTACTATTCAGCCACAAAGAAGGATAAACTGGAGACTTTTACAGGTAAATGGATGCAACTCGAGAAAATACTCACAAGTGAAATAAACCGGACGCACATGTGTAAGCATCGTATTGTCTCTCTAGTATGAGAAACTGAAAGAGTAAATAAGATCCAAAATGTACAATAGACACGGTGAATAAAAAAAACTGGTCAAAAGGAAAGAGAGACTGGAATAGGGGAATAAGGAAAAGAAAGAAGGGAAAGGAAAAAAATTGTATATATATATATAAGATGGTTAAGATAGATACACTACCAATTTTACTTAGTTCATTGAAGAGTAAGGTTTGTGCCAATAATGCTTGAACAATGGAATGCTAATGTCTGATATCCTGAATAACTAACTTAATGATAACAATATGTAATACATTAACCATTGTTACCCTCCTATTATGGTGTTTTGAAAATTTGTTCTTTTTTTATTTGTTATGTTTTGTCTTTTCTTCTTTTTAAAATAAAAAAATTCAAGATTTATCTGCTTAAAACTACAAAGTGTAATGACATACCAAATTCATGAAATGGAAATACATCATAGTAAATTCTTCTGAAAATGATACATAGGTTTAACACAAGTTTATGAATAGCCTAGCATGACTTCTTTTTAGATATAGACAAGATTTACTGAAAATTTATATTGAAAAGCAAAGGAACTACATTAGCTTAACTTTTTTGATAAAGATGAATAAAGTAGGAATAATTTAATTACCCTATATTATTTCAAGATTCATTATGTAGTTATAGTAATCAAGATAGTATGGTAGTAGATAATGGAAAGACATATAGATTGGTGAAAAAGAAAATTGAGAAATAGACCAACAGAAACATGGCCAACTAATTTTTGACAAAGATGCTAAAGCAATTCAATGGTGGAATGACAGTGTTTTCAATAAAAGATGCTGGAGTAATTAGATATTCATAAGCAGAAAAATAAACTTCCACTGAAACTCGATAGCAAAAGGTTGAACATCCTTATTATAAAGTGGACAAGAGATATGAAGACACTTTTCACCAAAAATGATACAGAAAAAGAAAAATGTTTATGAAAAGATATTATGATAGTTAATTGATTGTGACAATTTGAGTAAGAAATCCCCTACTAAATTGGATTGGCATAGTTCTGTGTGTGGCTGAGGGGATTTACTTCAGACAGAAGACCTAGCCCTGGGCAGCTGCTCACCTGAATAGTATAAAGGGGAAAATAAGGAAGGATCGCTTCTGTTTTTTCAGAGGAGCTCGTCTTCACCTCCACTTTAGACATTGTCTCCTGGCTTCCAGAGAAGACTCCTCAGCCTCCAGCACAGACCTTTTGGCCTCCTGCTACAGACTCACATGGGACACTACAGTGAGCTCTAAGCTTTTGACGGGATCCTTCAGATCTCCAACACACACACAGAACTTTTGCACTCTTCCACATCTAACTCTGTGAGCAGCCATTGTAAGCCAATCTTGTAAATTCTTACATATTTGTATATCTTTTATTAAATCTATTTCTTTAATAAGCACTGACTGATACAGATACTCAACAATTAGAAATTATGAATTGAAGCCACTGAAATAGGCCAGGTGCAGTGGCATGTGCCTGTAGTCCCAGCTACTTGGGAGGCTGAGGCAGGACAGACAACTCCTTACCCAATATTACTGAAAAAAGAAAGATCCAATTAAAATGAAAAGGGTGAAATCACAACATAAACTGCCCAAGTCCAGAAGATTGTCAGTAACTAATTCAAAAACCTGTAGTCTAGTAAATTGAAAAGACCAGAAAAAATGGATAGATTCCTAGATACATATGAATTACCAAAATAGAACCAAAAAGATATAAAAATCTTCAATAATACAACAGCTGGCAATGAAATTGAGGTAGCAATAAAACCTACCAACTAAGAAAAGTCCAAGACCTAATGTATTCACCATTGAATTCTACAAGAACTTCAGGAAAAACCTAACACCAACACTTCTCCAACTCTTATGAAATTGAAAGAGAAGAGTACTCCCAAAGTCATTCCTAGAAGCTAGCATTACTTTGCATTCAACCAGAAAAGGACCCAACTAAAAAAGATACTTACAGGCCAATCTCTTTAATGAACATAGATGAAAAATCATCAACAAGATACTGGCAAACAGAATGCCACAAATCATCAAAAAGATCATACATCATGACCAAGTAGGCTTCATCCCAGGGATGCAATGATGGTTTAACATATTCAAATCAATAAATGTATTTGTAATACATCAAATAAACAGAAGCAAGGATAAAAACCATATGATCATCTCACTAGATGGAGAAAAAGCTTTTGACAAAATTGAAAATCATTCTTACTTTATTTTGAAGAAAATAAGCACAGAAGGACTTTTTCTCAATCTGATGAAAGCCATTTATGACAAACCTACTGCCAACATCATATTAAATGGGGGAAAACTGAAAGCTTTTCCTCTAAAATCAGGAACAAGACAAGGATGTCCACGGTCACCACTCTTGTTCAATATAGTACTCAAAACATTAGCAAGATAAAGAAAAAAAAGGATATATTTAGGAAAAGAAGAGTGAAATTATAATTATTTGCAGATGATGCAATCCTTTCTATAGAAGACCCAAAAAACTCCACCAAAAGACTCCTGAAATTAATAACCAAATCAGCAACATAACAAGATACAAAACCTGCATGTGAAAATCAATAGCATTCCTGTACACCAATAATGAGCTCACCAAGAAAGAAATTAGGAAAACAAAACTACTCACAATAGCATCAAAGAAAAACTAAATACTTTGGAATTAACCTAACCAAAGTAGTGGAAGAACCCTACAAAAGTTACAGTACTCTGAAAAAGGATATCAAAGAGGCCATTGGAAAATGGAAAGATGCCCCGTTCCTGAACAGGCAGAACCAATAGTCAAAATGGCCACACTTACAAAATTGATATGTAGATTTAATGCAATCCAAATAAAAATAACAACAGCTTTCCTAACAGAACTAGGTAAAATGATCCTAAAATTCACATGGAACCAGAAGAGACAAAGAATAGCAAAAACAATCTTGGCCAATAAGAGCAAAGCAGAAGCCATCAAAATTCCACATTTCAACTTATATAACAGAGCTGCAATGATAAAAACAGCATGGTACTGGAACAAAAAGAGACATGTGGATAAAAGAAAGAATAAAAATGCAGAAGCAATCCCAGGTGCATTCGGCCATGTGATAAAACAAGCTAAAAATATACACTGGAGGAAAGATAGCCTCTTTAACAAATAGTGCTGGAAAAAATGACTATATGACACACAGAAGATTGAATCTAGACCCACATCTCTCATCCTGTACTAAAATTAAATAGATCACAGATCTAAATGTTAAAACAGAAGCAATCTGCTGGAAGATATAATAGGTAAAACTCTTTTTTTTTTCATGAGATAGGGTATCGCTATATAGTTCAGGATGACATTAAACTCACTGTGGTGCCCAGGCTGGCCTCAAACTCAAGGGGATCCTCCTGCCTCAGCCTCTTGAGTGCTGGGACTACAGACATGCACTGTCATGCCTCTTGAAGACATAGGCATAGGCAAAAACTTTCTGAACAGAACCCCAGTCACACAAGAAATAATATCAAGAATCAACAAATGGGATCATTTCAAAGTAAAAGGTTTTGCACAGCAAAGGAAACAACCAACAGAGTGAAGAGACAACCTACAGAATGGGGGGAAAGTATCCAAAATATACAAACAACTCAAAACTTACATCCCCTAAAATAAAAGACAAAATCAAACCATAGGTAATTGAAATGAATACACACTTCTCAAAAGAAATACAAATGGCCAAAAATACATGAAAAAATGTTCATCATAGCTGGCCATTCAAGAAATGCAAATTAAAACAACACTGAGTTTCCATCTTACTCAGGGAAAAATGGTTATCATCAAGCCAACCAATATTTGGAGAGGCTGCAAGGAAAAATGAACCCTTCTTCATGGTTGGTAGGAGTGTAAACTAGTACAACCACTATGGAAATCAGTATGGAGATTCCTCAAAAAACAGAAATTAAAAAAAAAAGAAATTTTGGAAATTCCACTAGACCCAGCTATTGCCCTTCTTGGTGTCTTCACAAAAGAGTTAAAGACACCATATTACAATGATATATGAACACCCATGTTTATAGCACCATAACTCACAACTAAATCTTGGAAGCAGCCTGTGTATACATCAATAGATGACTAGAAAAAGAAAATTTGGTGTTTATACACAATAAATACTACAGTGCCACAAAGGACAAATGAGTCATTTGTAGAAAAGTGAATGCACCTTGAGACCATAATGTTAAGTGAAATTAATCAGACACACAGGCTTAAATATCACATGGTTTCTCTTACATGAGAAAGCCAAAGTACAGTATAAATAAATTAGAGAGCAAAATCAAAGATAGGTGTTAGGAAACAGGGAAATATAACTTTTGTAAATAGAAGGGGACCAAAAGATGAGGAAGGTGAGAGGAAGAGGAAGGGAATGGGGGATAAAAATAATTAAGATGTATTATGTACATGTACCAGTTCCCCTTGATGAATATAGTCATTATGTACTGCAAACATGTTCTAATAAAAATTAAAATTTTTCAGAAAAGAATAAAAATAAAATGTATCAGCATACTTGTCTTATTGAGTAAAACACACTGATCCTAACTGAAGGGTATTAGCATAACTATCAGTGGTCCTGTCAAGGAGTATTAAATATATATATATGAGTATGAACTGAAAGTGAACCATTGAAGTTTTTAATATTTATTTATTACTATTTTTTGTTTTTTTGAGACAGGGTCTCACTATGTACCCAGCTGGCCCTGAACACACTTTGTAGCTTAGATTTGCCTCCATCTCCTGGCAATCCTTTGGCCTCAGCCTCCGAAGTGCTGGGAACACAGGCTTGCACCACCATCCCTGGCTCTAAAGTTGTTTTTTAAAGTAAATCTCATCATCTGTCTATTTTATAATTTCCTCTGGTACCCCAAAAACATATACTGGAGAGAATCATTTCTACTTCGTGCAGAAAAAAAAATTTCTCAAAAAAATCTAGTATTCAAGAGGATTATTTGTCTTAGGCTTATTTGGGGCTGCTTAACAAAATACCATATGCTGGGAGACAAGTAACAAAGCTTCATTTCTCTTAGTTCTGGAGGTGGAGAGATCCATGATTAAAGCCCTAGCAGATTCAGCCTCTAGCAAGGGACTGCATTCTCAGAGATTGGCCTTCTCACACCATGTATCCTCATGGTAGAAGAGGCAACCAAGCCTCACTTGGTCATCTTATGAGGTCAGTAATGCCATTCCAGAGAGGTCTGCCCTCATGGTTTAGTCACCTCTCAAAGTACCAACCTAAAATCACATTAAGGGTTGGAATTTCAATATATAAATTTGTTAGTTGAGTGACATAACATTCAGATCACAGCAAGATTTATTTTACCTTTCTGTGCTATAAAAGAGATTATAACAATGTATTTTTTAAGGAATACTGAAGCAAATATCTAAATGGGATTTCAAAACATGAATAAAAACATTTAAAATGTATTAAATTAATATTCAAAAGTAAAAACCTCTTATACCTTGTTTGCTAGAATTATAGTGTAAGGGCCTTATAATATTCTCTGTCATCCCAATCCAAATAAACAGTGGCTGATAACCATAGAATTAAAAATAGAATTAAAAATAGAAAAATAATTAAATTATTATTAATAATTAAAAATAGAAAAAAGCATTTAGCTGAGGGTTAAACTACAGTTCAACAGTTGACTAGCACTTACACAACAAGGGACATCTTCTCAAACATAAGTCATTTTTACAAAATAGCATTTTCTTAAGCAAGCACATAGTCCTGAGATATCTCTCATCATTATACTACCCCATGCCAAATACTAATTATCTTATAACAATGGCTATACTCTTAGCTTATTTAAATTTAACATAATTGTATTGATATAATTATTTGCTTAATAGCTTTTAAAATTAAAGTGTCTTATCATCCTCAATTTAAAAGTATGGAAACTAAGGTACGGCCATTTTATATTCACTTGTGATAGTTTTATCCTTTAAACATAAATTTCTCTAAGGGTAGGTGCTACATAATGTTTCTCTTTTATTCCCCATACATTACAGTGCTAGATACATAATATAGATATTCGATTACATTTTGATCGGTATACGGTAATGGTATGAAGAGAGATAATTATCAAAAATTATTTTATATTATAGCATGTAGTAATTTTATCAGATTTATTAACATAATCACATTTTGCTTGTTTAAATATTAACCTTTTTTGGTGCTGGAGATTAAACCAGGGCCTTGGTACTGAGCTACCTCCACAGCCTTTTTTAAAATTTTGGTTTAAGACAGGGTCTTGCTACATTGCTAAGAGGGATGTGAATTTGCAATCCTCCTGCCTCAGCTTCCCAAAGTCCTGGGATTACAGGCTTTTGCCAAAATGCTCAGCTTAAATATTAGCTTTCGTATCAAAGCATGTTGCATCTGGGTGGTTGGTAGGCTACTTGGAATTTTTTATTATGAAATAATAAAAGCTAAAACTTAAATTGCCAAAATTTAAATTGATCAAAGAGTTTTACATATATTAACTGATGAGTAGATTATAAATTATATAAATTTTATGGAAAGTAATGTACTAAGATATCAAATAATATGCTCAAAGGATAATGTACTCACAAATAGAAGGAGACTATTTTAATTTTATAACAGCTAAACTGTGTTTCTTCAACCTACTTCTCCAATATTTAATGTGATCCTTACCAGCATTTCTGGCCCAATAGAATTTCTCTCCACCTTCCCAATATCATAGCTTTGGCTATTATTAAAAAGGAAAATATATCTCTGTGTGTGTGTAGCATTAAAATAGTTTACACATGTATACAAGTTTTTACTTAATAAGCACAATTTTAAAATATAAGAGATATAAACATATTTATAAAATAAAACAATTACAGCTGTTTTCACATAAACAAATGCATTAGCATTATTCATTAAGCTTCACAGTACCCTTATAAAGCATTATTAGTTCCTTTCTTCAGCTGAATGAACTAATGAAGTAAGAGTGATTTCTAATATACCCCAGATTCATATTTAAAATGATTGTGAAGTAATGGGGAACAGAGAAATTTGACTTTTAGTTCTCTGTTTTAATTACCAAGCTATATTACCTATGGGATATTCTTATAGTCACAAATAATATATTAATATATATTAATATGAGTTTAGGGCTTCCAAATCTAAAACTAAAAAAGCAAAGCAAAGATCACTCACCAAAAAATTGGTATTTCAACATATTGGGAACATATTAATAAATCTTGGTGAACTGAACTAAATTGAAGACAATCCAACTCCCAACAATGAATGTAATCATTATGTACTACAAACATGTACCAATAAATAAATAAATAAATAAATAAATAAATAAATAAATAGAATACTTTAAAATATAAAAAAATTTAAAAGTCCCAGAAGTGAGAAAACAGGTTTCAGCTTGTCAACAAAGATATAATACTGGCCTAGTCATTGTAAGCCTTATCTTATAGAAACCTGCTTTAGAATATTAAGCCTTCTATTTCCAGTCTTTAAAATAACATATAAGGGGTGGAACTTGCATGTAAGAGTGGTATAATGATCTCTTCTGACACTCCCTCCAGTGAAACAACCATTCATTAAAACAATCACTTAAAATCTCCAGAAATTTCCTTACAGTCATAAAGAAAACATGTATTCATGAGAATCAACTAAGTCTCATAGGAACAGAGAGCATGTGTGGCATTTAAACTATGATCTGGATCCACTCAGCCTGGATCCACATAATGGAAGCAGTACCAGATGGGTGTGACCAAGAAGAGGGAAATTCCTTTTCCCTGCATCGCTAGCATCCTAGGCTCTGGTTTTACCTTTGGAGTATAAGATTTCAGCCTTTCTGACCATTCTCAAGCCTGCATGTGGAAGTGCTATCCAGGGCTAATGCAATTGAGAGGACTTAGATTTCTTTGCCCACCAAGAGTAAGAACTTTACCATGAATATGACAGGTTAAGAATATTGGACCTTGATCACTTTTAACCCAGCTGAGTAATAAAGGAAACTTCTCTGCCAGGAGGACACACTGAGAAAACCAGGGCTAACATATTCCCAGCATCTACTTGTAGAGCAATAGTTTCACTCTGGGAGAAGTATGTCATGCTCCCTCTCCCAAGTTCTACTCGTGTGGTGCAGAGGTTCTGCTATGGGGAGGGCCATAAAGAGGAAGATGTCTGCATTTCTTCCTGAGGAACTGATTTTATTTGGACAGAACATGGAGAATTTCATTCCTAATGAGTTTGTTGAAAACAATGGAGATCTTAGTGGACAGCAATTAAGAGGGGACTGTTAGCTCCATGACAATAGTAGCATCAAATGAAACAACAGGCCAGCTGGGAGGTTAACAGAGAGAACCAGGGAAAGAAACAGCCAAAACACCTGTAATCCCAGCACTTGGGAGGCTGAGCTGGGAGGATTGCTGTGGGTTTGAGACCAGCCTGGGCTACAAAGTGAGTTCAAGGCCAACCTGAACTGCATAGTGAGACCCTGTGTCAAAATGACCCAACCTCCCCAAAAAACAGCCAAAAGAACACCTCTAGGATCACAGTTATCTCTAAGAGTTCAGAAGACTGCGCACATGTGCTAGTCTGCACCTACTGAGGCACAATCTGAGGCAGTAGTTAGATTACTCAAGGCATATACAGATCCAAGGGCAAAGAGCCTTGAGCCTGAATGGTTCAAGGTGCTTCAGTAGAACCTCTGACCAAACACCAACTGAAAATGAAGCTAAGATGAAGGGTGACTACAAGGAAGCTAAGTCTAAAAATCAACCTCATACCTAGAGGTCTAAGAGATGACACACATACCCAAGGCTGCTCTTTCAGTCACAAGTGCAGTGAGAACCTACAAGTTACTAGTTCTTAGCTGAATGCAGGACAAAACAATAAACTTCCTGGGGAGTGAAAGCAGTCTCTAAACAAAAACACATTCAACAGGAAAGGGTGAAAATCTAACTGGCTAAGTGGATTTAAGCAAAAAGCTTTGACCAATAAGTAGATTATGTGGATGCACAGGTGACCTCTAGGAAGCCATGAAAAGGTAAAACCAAGAGGGAAATTCTGAGCAGGGACATTAGAGGCCACATACTGTGAGGAAAATAAATTATACCAAATTAGTCCAACCAAATGATCAAACAAATAATATAAACAATAAGTTCCAAAAGAAGTGGAAAAACAATATCTAGACTTCTTAAAATGTATTATGTAAAACATCTCATTTTTAACAAAATGTTATAAGACATGCAAGAAGACAAGGAATTGTCATTCATATAGAAAGAAAACAGTAGGTAATATAAAAACTCACTTTCAGAGGACCCAGATGTTGCACTTAGTAGATAAAATCTTCAAATCAACTATTATAAATTTGTTCAGAGGGCTAAGGTAAACCATGTTGGTGATGTAGCTCAGGGGAAAGCCCTGGGTTCAATCCCCAGTACCACAAAAAAGACAGAATTAAAGGAAGGTATAATAGCAATTATTCATCATGTAGAAAATAAGAGTATGTTAATTACAAGATATATAAACAAGTGGAAATTTTGGAGCTGGAAAATATAACAGGCTGCTGCTGCTGTTACTTGCTACTTGCTGCTTGTTACTTTGCTGTCTCCTGCCTGCTTGCCATGTACTATTTCTTATCTGTGATGCCCCTCTGCCATGACACCCTGCCTTGGAGCCAGCTGACTATGGACTGAAACCTCTAAGAACTACAGGTTCTTCAAAAATCATCAGTGATTGCCTGTCCAGGAAGATGGCGGAGTGGTAAGCAGTGACAAATCAACCTCTCCAAGATTCAAAATCCAGACACAGGAAAATAACAACTTGGGAAAGAAAAGAAGGAAGGAGGTGGATCCCCAGGACCAGGAAGGATCTGAAAGGAAAACAGGAGCCCACAGGGAAAGTGAAGTGACAGACCTAAACAGAAAAAGTAGGAGCAATCTGCACTGCCTTCCTGGCTCCTGGATCACACATGAGAGAGAAGGTTCAAATGTAAAAAGACACAGTGAGGGCAGGTAACTCCAGAGGCCTGCAGGGAGAAATGCACAGTGGAGGGCAACAGTGGATGCTGGACACTACAACAGCTGGTCCGTGATTCCTGTCCAAGTGACTTCTGTGTCCCTGGGACTCGGAGTAGCCATGAGTTGGCTTCATCTCAGGGCTCTGTTATGCCTTGTGTCTAGTTGTCCCCCAAGAGGCTTTTTCAGAAGTAGCTTGATCTAGAATGTGTGATGCTGGGATTGATTGATGGTGCAATGCTAGGATCAAGGGCACTAGGATTAAAAGTGTGAGTGCTACCCACTCTAAATTGCCTGGATAAGATATAAGGGATAGAAAGAGCTGTGGTCATCCCTTGCTTGCTTTGCTACCTTGTGCCTGCCATGAAATGTTTCTCCTCTGAAATGCCTGTCTGCCACACTACCCTGACTTGGACCCAGCCAATTATAAACTGAAACCTCTACAAACTGTGAGCTAAATAAACCTTTCCTCTTTAACTTTGGGTGTTGGGTATTTTGTATCAGCAATGAGAAAAGTAACTAAGACAAGTTCCAAGTGTTGAAATCCCACAGAGACTGGGTGACGGACAGCCACAGGAGATGTCCAGGGTCAGGGAGCCATGCTCAGGCCAGCAAGAGACACATAGAGTATTGTACACTGAATGATTCAGGCCCCAACACCATGACCAGAGGCTAGGATCAGACTGAACTTCTGAGGATTTGAAAGTACCTGAACCGCAACCCTGCCCTGTTGCTACTGCAGGCTTTCTGGGATTATCCACCATAGATATGGGCTCTGACTGCCTCCTTTGGCTACCAGCATGAGAAGAGTCATGCCCTGAATTGGACACTACCACAAAGGTGTAGATCCCAGAAGATAACCACAGGCTTAAAAGGGCAGAGAAATCCCTTTTATTTTTTCTTTGCTTTTGGTTTGTTGGTTCATTTGTTTGTTTGGCTTTTTATTTGTTTTGTTTTTGTTTGTTTTTGTTCTTTCATGAGTGTGAATGTTGTTTTTAGTATTTTTTTGTTTGTTTTGTTCTTTTTGTTTTCTCCTTCTTTCTTTCCCTCCTGTCTTCTTCACCAGTTTCCCAAGGCTTGCGTAATCATACTTTGTCCTTCAGCCTTGCTTCTAATCTCTTTCTCTAATTTTATTTTTCTATTTTTTTCCCTTATCTTCTTAAATTTTCTCCCCTTAGGGTAAGATCATTCTATTGATTGGATATTTACTACATATAATATTCTGATTTCTCTCAGATCATGTTATATAACTATAAATCTTGTACATATGCTTAAAGTTGGAAAATTAACAGTTCTCATGGTTGGTCTTTTTCTAGTCTGTGTTTGATGCTATTGTTAGTACTAATTGTATGCCAAGGTGACACAGTCATGATCAATTGATTTTCCTTGTATGTCAATACCTAGATTGTCTAGGGGTCATAAACAATACTATAGCCCAGTACCAAAGAACTGGCTGCTAGGCCAAACAGGCAGCAACCGTTCATCCCTAATAAATTGGGACAAACTCAAAAGCCAAAAACCAGTTATTCCTAGCAGACATCTGTAAAAAGTAGTCATTTTCTAAAGAGGTCTTCAAACTAGTAATAAAGCTACCTATCATATGCAATTTATAAGCATCAATACAGAAAGCAAATAAACAAAAAAAATGGAAAATAAGAAAACACAAATGTAATATGCAACCTAAAATCACCAACTCACCCAAGGCAAATCAATGGGGCATTGAGGTGAAAGAAATAAAAAACCTCTCAGCTGAATTTTATGAAATGGTGGCAGCAGATCAATAAGAGCAATAAATAGATCAATAAATAAACAGATCAATAAGTCTTCTGCCAAAAAGAAAGATAATTAAAGAGAAGATGCCCATAATGAAGGAAATAATTAGTGAATCTAGATAGATACAGATAAAAAAAATAACTCAGAAAGATGTGGAACCCATGAATGCACAACATAAAAAATAACTGGATTCCACAAAACACAATCAAATAGAAATCTGGGAGATTAAATAGTCTGCTGAAAGTACACATAGCAGAGTCAACCAATGTGAAGACAGAATGTCATATCTGGAAGGCAAGCTTGTGGTTGGTAATTATCAAAGGAAAGACATCTTAAAACTACAAGAGACTGGGCCAAGGATATAGCTCAGTGGCACAGCACCTGCCTGGCAAGTGTGAGGTCCTGAGTTTGATGCCTGGTACCAAAAAAAAAAAAAAAAGAAAAGAAAAAAGAGAAACTAGCAAGGGACCATGAAAAATGAATTGAACATCTGCTAGACAATGCAAAGAAGACTAATACAAGACTAGTTGGAATCGATGAAGGATCAGAAGACAACACAAAGAGCATAAAAACCTGTTCACAGAAGTAATAGCAGAAAATTTTCCAAGTATGGAAAAAGAACTTGAGATACAGATAAGTGAGGGATATAGAACTCCAAATAGTCATGATCAGAAAAAAGCTACACCAAGGCATGTAATAGTCAAGATTCCAGAAATTAAACATAAGAACAGAATATTAAAAGCTGTGTGAGAAAAGAAACAAATCACCTATAAAGAAAAAGCCCATCAGAAACACAGCAGACTTCTCAACACAAACCCTTAAGTCAAGGAGAGCTTGGAGTGAAGTATTTCAAGCCCTACAAGAAAACAACCTCCAACCCAGATTGATGTACCCTGCAAATTTATCATTCAAAATTGATGGAGAAATAAGATACTTCCATGACAAAGAACACCTGAAGAAACTCATGACTACCAAACCAGCACTCCAAAATATTCTCAAGAATATTCTAGAAAGAGACAATGAAGACAACAATAGCAAGAATCCCAATAGAATAAATCCACCAAGCAAGGCAAGCAAATAAACAGGAGGGAAAGAAAGGGAATGAACAACAGGAAAATAATATGACAAAGAAAAGTCAATACATATCAGTTGCAACCATAATGTGAATGGTCTCAACTCACCAATCAAAAGAAACAGATTGGCAGAATGGATCAGGAAACAAGATCAAACAATATGCTGCATAAAAGGAACATATTTGACCCAAAGAGAAATTCATAGACCAATAAGTCTAAGTCAAAGTGTTGAAAACAATATTTCATGTAACAGAAACCTGGAAAAAAGCAGGGGTAGCAATTCTCTTTGCAGGCAAAATGGATTTCAAGGCAAGACTAAACAGAAGACAGAAAGAAGGTCCCTACATAGTTGTTAAGGGAATGATACAAGAGGAAGAGGTAACAATCATAAAAACATATATACCAAATACTGGTGCACCTAACTCTATAAAACAAATATTAATGGATAATCAAATAAGCACTAGTACAATTGTAATGGGGGACCACAATAACTCACTGTCAAAAACAGGCAGATCAACTAGACAAGAAATCAACAAAGAAATTTCAGAGATGAACCAAACCTTTGAACTAATAATGAACTTATTAGATATCTACAGACTGTTACAGCCCACAACAAAGGAATACACATTCTTCTCACCTGGACATGGGACTTTCTCCACATAATAGCTCATAGAACACACTTAAGTAAATGCAAACAAATTGAAATTATCCCATGCATATTATCAGACCATAGCGCAATGAAATTGGAAATCAATGGCAAAAGAAACCACAAAAACTACAAAAACACATTGAAATTAAATAACACCCTCCTGAACAACCAGTGGTTAACAGATGAAATCAAAGAAGAAATTAAAGAATTTATACAATTAAATGGCAATGCCAATACAACATACCAGAATTTATGGGATGCAATGAAAGCAGTCATTTGAGGGAAAGTGATAGTGGTAAATTCCCATACCAGAAAAACAGAATAAGCTCAAATAAATAACCTAATGTTGAACCTCAAGATTGTAGAAAATGAAGAGCAAACTATACCCAAAGCAGGTATGAGGGAGAAAATTACAAAGATCAGAGCAGAAATTAATGCATTTGAGACTAAGAAAACAATACAAAGAATCACTGAATTTAAGAGTTGGTTCTTCAAAACACTGAATAAAATAGGCAAATCCTTACCCAAACTTATCAAAACTAAGAAGTAAAAGACCCAAATCCATACAATTAGGATTGAAAAGAACAAAATTACAATGGATCCCGCAGAAATCCAGAAGATTATTAACACCTACTTTGAGAACCTGTACTCTAATAAGATGGAAAACTCAGAAGAAATGGACAGATTTTTAGAAACATATGAATTACCAAGGCTGAATCAAGAAGATATTAAAATTTTAAATGATGTAATATCAGTTAATGAAATTGAGAAATATAAAAAAACTACCAACAAAGAAAAGCCCAGGTCCTGATGGATTCACTGCTGAATTCTGCTAGAACTTTAGAGAAGATCTAATGCCACTACTCCTCAAACACTTTAGTGAAACTGAAAATGAAACAATGCTTCCCAAGTCATTCCGGGAAGGAAGCATTATCTTGATACCAAAACCAAACAAGGATCCAAGCAAAAAACAAATCTACAGACCAATCTCCTTAATGAACGTAGATACAAAAACCCTCAATAAAGTACTGGCAAACACAATGCAGCAAATCATCAAGACCAAGTAGGATTCATCCCAGGGATGCTAGGATAGTATAACATATGCAAATCAATAAATGTAAAACAACACATTAACAGAACCAAAGACAACAACTACATGATCATCTCAATAGATGCAGAAAAAGCACTGACAGAGTCCAACCTCCATTGACGATTAAAAAAGCTACAGAAAATCAGAATAGAAGGTATTTATCTCGTTCTGATAAAAGTCTTCTATGACAAACCAATAGTCAACATTATACAAAGTGGTAAACTGAAAGCTTTCACTCTAAAATCAGGAACAAGACAAGAATGCTCACTTTAACTACTCTTCAATAAAGTTCTGAAAATATTAGCTAGAGCAATTAGAGAAAAGAAAGAAATAAAAAGAATGTAGCTAGGGGAGGAAGAAGTTAAATTATCATTATTTGTGGATGACATGATACTCTAGAAGACCCCCAAAACTCCACCAAAAGACTCTTAGCATTAATAACCAAATTCAGCCCCATAGCAGGATAAAAACTCAAAAACCAATAGCATTTCTGTACACAAATAACAAAATCACAGAAAGAGAAATCAGGGAAACAACACTTTTGACAAGAGCAATAAGAAAAATGAAATACTTAGGAATTAATCTAACAAAGGAAATGAAAGACATATACATTGAAAACTGCAGTAGTCTGAAAAAAGAGATCAAAGAGAATATCACAAAATGGAAAGATATCCCCTGTTCTTGGATAGGCAGAATGAATATAATGAAAATGGCCATACTTCCAAAACTGTTATACAGATTTCACGTGATCCTGATCAAAATACCAATAGCATTTTTCATGGAAATAGAGAAAATAACCCTAAAATTCATTTGGAACCAGAAGAGACCTAGAATAGCAAAAGCAATTCTGGGCAACAAAAGCAAGGTAGAGGACATCACAATCTCTGATTTGAACTTATACAACAAAGCTACCATGGTTTAAAAAAAAAAAGACCCAAAAATCAGTGGAACAGAATAGAAGATGCAGAAACACCTTAAACCACACTCAGCTACTTTATCTTTGACAATGCAGCCAAACATCTTCACTGGAAACAGATAGCCTATTTAACAAATGGTGCTGGGAAAACTGGCTTTCTGCAAGCTGAAGATTAAACCTAGACCCATACCTCTCACCGTGCACTAAACTAAAATCAAAATGGATCAAAGATCTAAATATTAAAACAGAAACACTAAATCTGCTGGAAGATAGAAAAGGTAAAACTCTTGAAGAAATAGGTGTAGGCAAAGACTTTATGGAAAAAAAAACAATTGCACAGGAAATATTACAAATCACATTAAAGTAAAAAGCTTTTGCACAACTAAAGAAATGACCAGCAGAGTGAAGAAAAAATTCACAGAATTGGAAAAAATACTTACCAGCTATCCTCAGACAAAAGACTAATATCTACAATATATAAAGAACTCAAAAAACTCAGACCCCCCCAAATTTAAAGACCCAAACCAAAAATGGGCATCTGAAATGAATAGACACTTCTCAGATGAAGAAGTACAAACAGCAAATAAATATATAAAAAAATGTTCAACACCACTGGTCATTTGAGAGATGCAAATTAAAACAACACTGAGATTCCATCTCAATCCAGAAAGAATGGCTATTACCAAGAAATCAACCAATACCAAATGCTGGTGGGGCTGTGGGGAAAAAGAACCCTTCTCCACTGTTGGAGGGAGTGTAGACTGGTGCAACCACTGTGGAAATCACTGTGGAGATTCCTCAAAAATCTAAAACTAAAGGTTCCATTTGACTCAGCTATTCCCTTTTTTGGTATCTTCAGGAATGCTATTCATTTTTGTATATTTATTTTGTGTCCTGCTATACTGCTGAATTTGGTTATCAATTCTAGGAGTCTGTTGGTGTTTTTTTTGGGGGGTCTTGTAAGTAAAGGATCAAGTCATCTGCAAATAATGATATTTTAACTTCATCTTTTCCTATACTTATCCTTTTTATTTCTTTCTCTTGCCTGATTGCTCTGGCTAATGTTTCAAGGACTATATTGAAGTGGAATGGTGATAATGGACATCCTTGTTTTGTTCCTGATTTTAGAGGGAAGGATTTCAGCTTTTCCCCATTTAATATGATATTAGCAGTAGGCTGGTAACAAGTGGATTTTATCACTTTCAGGTTACATCTTTCTACACCTATTTTCTTCAAAGTTTTTGTCATGAATGGATGTTAGATTTTGTCAAAGGCTTTTACTGCATCTATTGAGATGATGATGTGAGTTTTGTTCTTGTATCTGTTTATGTGATGAAATGCATTTATTGATTTGCATGTGTAGAACAATCCTTGCATCCCTAAAATGAAACCTACTTGGTCATGGTGTATGATCATTTTGATGATTTGATCCATTCTGTTTACCAGTATCTTGTTAAGGATTTTTGCATCTATGTTCATTAGAGAAATTGGCCTATAGTTCTGCTTGTTGAATTCTTGTCTGATTTTTGGATCAAGATAATGTTAGCTTTCAAGAATGATTTCAGGGGCCGGTGAGATGGTCCAGAAGCATAAGCGCCTGCCTGGCAACTGTGAAGTCCTGAGTTCAACTCCCAGAACCCACATACAAAAAAAGGGCCAGTGATATCGCTCAGCAGCACGGGCACCTGCTTGTGCATGAGGTCCTGAGGTCAACCCCTGGTACCCACAAAAAAAAAAGAATGATTTCAGAAGTACTCCTTTCCTCTTGATTTCATTAGTCTGAGGAATATTGCTGTTAGATCTTCCCTGAAGTTCATGTGGAATTCAGTATTGTTTGTTTAGTCTCTGTTGTAGTCAGGGTTTACAAGGGAAAAGATTTAATACAGGACACATAATTCATAAGATTACTTTATAATATTCACCCAAAGAGTCAAATGCAAAAGAGTGCAGGAGATCTGTCCACACACTAGAGACCCAGATAATCCAGCTGAAGACCTAGACCCCATGGCAATGTCCTCCATGTGTCCAACTGGAGGTCTAGAGCCCATGACAATGTCTCATGCAAGTCTGTATCAAGGATCTGCACTGGGAAGGCCCTAAGGTCAGTGGTGGAAGCTAGAAAGCCTGCACCAGTGGGATGAAGCATCTGTGCCAGCAGGCTGAGGGATCTGCAGTGGCACCAGGAAGCTATGCTCAAGGCAGGGACAAGAGCTCCCCCAAAGAGAACTGCAGCCATCCTCAGTGACAGCGAGTATGCGAGCTCCTCCAATGATGAGAACGGCTGAGTTCATATCAGGAAAACCAGTGTGACAAGCTTTTCCAGGAGAATAAACAGCATCACCTCTTCCTCTCCAGTTCTCTTTTTATGCTGTTGGCAACAATCCTCAGGTGGGCCCCCCACACCCAGCACCATGCTGATTCAGTTCAGCTGGGTGTTACAAGTTGACCATTAGTTAATCCACCACAGTCTCCTTTCATTCATTTTCTACTCTGATCTTTATAATTTGCTTCCTTGAACAAGCTCTGGGTTTGAATTGTTCTTCTTTTTCTAAGACCATGAGATGCATCATTTGGATACTTATTTGAGCTCATTCTATTTTTCTGATGTGGGCATTCACCACTATCTACTTCTCTCATAAGACTGTTTGGTTATCTCCCATAAATTCTGGTATGCTGTACTGGCATTATCATTTAATTATAGTAACTGTCTTATTTGTTCCTTAATTACCTCTGTGACACATTGATTATTCAAGAGTGTGTTGTTTAATGCTGGAGGGGCTGTGGGAAAAAAGGAACCCTTCTCCACTGTTGGTGGGAGTGTCGACTGGTACAGCCACTGTGGAAGTCAGTGTGGAGATTCCTCAAAAAACTAGAGTTGGAGGTCCCATTTGACCCAGCTATTCCCCTTCTGGGTATCTTCCCAGAAGAATTAAAAACATCGTACGACAGTGATATATGTGCACCCATGTTTATAGCAGCACAATTTGTAATAGCCAGATCTTGGAAACAACCCAAATGCCCTTCAACTGAGGAATGGATAAAAAAGATGTGGTATTTTTATACAATGGAGTACTATTCAGCCATAAAGATGGATAAACTGGAGACTTTTATAGGTAAATGGATGCAACTTGAGAAAATACTCGTAAGTGAAATAAACTGGATGCACATGTGTAAGCATCGTATTGTCTCCCTAGTATGAGAAACTGAAAGAGTAAATAAGATCCAAAATGTACAATAGATATGGTGAATCAAAAAGAAACTGGTCAAAAGGAAAGAGAGACTGGGATGGGGGAATGGGGAAAAGAAAGAAGGGAAAAGAAAAAATTGTATTTATATATAAGATGGTTAAGATAGATACACTACTAATTTTACTTAGTTCATTGAAGAGTAAGGTTTGTGCCAGTAATGTTTGGACAATTGAATGCTGATACCTTGTACCCTGAATAACTAACTTAAAGATAACAATATGTAATGTATTAACCATTGTTACCCTCCTATTATGTTGTTTTGAAATTTTGTTCTTTTTTGATTTGTTTTATTTTTTTCTTTAAAAAAGAGAGTGTGTTGTTTAATTTCCATATGTGTTCATAGTTTCTGTAGTTTCCTTCACTCTTGAATTCTAGTTTCATTGCACTGTGATCTGATATTATGCATGGTAAAAATTCCAATTACTTTTATATTGGTCTTCTTTGAGTCATTTAGGAGCTGTTTAATCCATTTTTCATGTTCTCTTGTTGTTTTTAAAGTACCTGTCATTAATTGATCAATGACTTTAGCCCTGTCCTTTAGGTCTGACACTGTCTTCACATTGGTTACTTCTGCTGCTACCCATACCTTCAATTATGTTTTTAATCTCCTGGATTTTTGTTTCAAACTTTCTTATGGACTCCCATTCTTTCATTGCACTGTGAACTGATATTATGCATGGCAAAAATTTGATTATTTTGCACATGGTTAAGCATGCTTTATTTACTAGTACGTAGTCTATATTTGAGAAAGTACCATGTGTGGCCATAAAGAATGTGTATTCTCTGCCAGGTGTGGTGGTACACACCTGTAATTCCAGCACTCAGAAGGCTGAGGCAGGAGGATCACTGTGAGTTTGAGGTCAGCTTGGGCTACATAGTAAGTTCAAGGCCAGCCTGGACTACATAGCGAGACCCTGTCTCAAAAAAAAAAAAAAAGAATGTGCATTCTTTCATTGGGTGGAACACCATATATATTAAGTCCATTTGTTCAAAGTCTTGGTTCAACTCTGGCTCTTTTCTATGCTGGGTATTCATGTTTTATATCTCTTTCTTTAGCTCCACTAGCTGTTTTTTTATTACTGTCTTCTTAGCCTCACTGATCATTTGTTTCATTATAGTCATTATGTGATTAGTTATCTCTTCTTCAAATTTACCAAGTACCTTATAGAACTGTTTTACCTCCACTGGCACCCTTTCAGACCCATTTGCTGTTTAGTTTATGATTTCCTCCCCTTCAAAGCTCCCTGTACCAATTTTGGGGGAATGATAGTTTTTTTGGAGACATTTTGTTGCCTTGTCTTTTTACATTCCTGGATTTGTGTTTTTTTTTATGCTGAGGTATGCAAATTCTTTGACCCGGCATTCCTTTGTCTGGGAGTGAGCTATAGTATTGTTTATGACCTCCACCCAATACAGATATTGGTGTAGAGAGAAAATCAATTGCCAGGCACTATTATGTTACCTTGTGAGGGAAGTAAAGTCACTGTCAGGAGTGACATCAAATGTCAACTGTACATTGACAAATCCTAGAAACCATTCATGAACAGCCCTTTACCAAAACAGAGGGCTCTGATTTTAATGAAGATAATTAGTACCCCCTTACATTGAACTATAGTAATCCAGAGCATTGATTTCTTCTGGATATTAGCAGCAGTGCCAGAACTCAAGCATATCACTGGACTTTATGCCTTCTCCTTCAGGACCACCCCCTCTGATGATGATTCCCACCAAACCTGGCATCTCACAGCAGACTAGAGTCCTCATGATCTTCCTGATCTGAGCCTAGGCATCACAGAGGATCCTAGGAGACCCCTATTTAGCTGTCACCATCAAGCCTATCTCCCAAGGCTGTCTCTCACTCTATAGAAGGGTTTGACTTCACTCCTGAAGCAAAACTCCTCCTGGGCATTGTTCTCTTCTTTGGTCACATTGGTCTGTTGGTTGCAACTCTGTTGCCATGTGCTATTGAGAACCCAGGGACTGGAGGCAAAGTGCATGGTTCTCAGGTCCTCCTGGCACTGGCACAGGGCCTACCACGTGGTGGCATTGGCTAGGGGTGTGGCATACATGTCCCTTGACCTCTTGTCACTGGCTTGAGGCATGGTGGGCAACAGTCTTGGTTAGGGGAAAGGCGTGCAGTCCCTGGGCCATCCTGGCCCTAGCAAAGGGCCAGGTGGGTGGCAGCAGTATCTGGGTGCCTGTCATGTAGCTGTCAAGTCCTCCTGGAGTCCAGGACAATGCTCCAATCCTAGAATTCATATAGAACCAGAAGAGACCCAGAATAGCCAAAGCAATGCTAGGCAACAAAAGCAAAGTAGGGCACATAATCCTGAATTTCAAGTTATACTACAAAGCCATGATATTAAAAAGAAAACATAAGACTGGCACAAAACTAGGCATACTGACCAATGCAATAGAATTGGATGCAGAAACAGTGTCATATGCCTTCAACCAATGGAATTTTTGACAAAAGGGCCAAGAGAATATGTTGGGGAAAAGATAGCCTCTTTAACTAATGGTGCTGGGGAAAATGGCTATCCTAAAATTAAAGCAAAATGGAAAAAAGACCTAGATGTAAAAGCAGAAACACTGAATCAGCTGGAAGATAAAATTGGTAAATCTCCTGAAAACAGAAACATATGCAAGGACTTTCTGAACAGAATCCTGACTGTATAAGATATAATACAAAGAATCAACAAAGGGGATTATAGCCAATTAAAAATCTTCCATACAACAAAGAAAACAATCAACATAATGAAAAGACCACAGACAGAATGCAGAAAACAATTTGGAGCTACATCTCAGACAAAGGACTAATATCTAAATATATAAACAACTCAAAAAACTACACTCCCTAAAGTAAAAGAGCCAATCAAAGCATGGGCAACTGAAATGAATATGCACTTCTCAAAAGAAGTACAAATAGCCAATAGGTTCATGAAAAAAATTTTCAACATCTCTGACCAATAGTAAAATACAAATCAAAATGACACTGAGATTCCATTTATTCTAATAACTATGGCAATAATCAAAGACTCAAAAAACAACCACTGGCAAGGTTGTAGAAAAAAAGAAACCTTCAACATTGTTGGAAGAAATGTAAACTAATGCAATCACTATGGAAATCAGTATGGAGATTTCTCAAAAAAATATTTAAAAATTCCATTTGACCCAGATATACATCTTCTAGGTTTCTTCCCATAAAAGGAAATGTCATCATATAATAGTGATACATGCATATCCATATTTATAGCAGTACAATTCATGATAGCTAAATTATGGAAGTGGTCTATATGCTCATCACCAGATGAATGTATATCATAAATGCGGTATATATAATGGAGTAATACTCAGCCATAAAATAATAAATTTGAGTTATTTATAGGGAAATGGATGAATCTCAAAACCACAATGCTAAGTCAAATAAATCATACACAGAAGGCTAAAAATCACATGGTTTCTCTTACATGTAAAACCAAAAATATATATGATCTAAAGAGCAAAATAAAAGAGAAATGGTAGGAAATACAGAGGTAGAATTTGTAGAGATGGAAAGGGGAGCTGAGGAAGTGGGCAGAGGGGAGGGTGTTGGGGGAGGGAAATAAAAATGATCAAGATGTGAATAAGTATATGTACCAAACCCCAAGATAAATGTAATTATTATATATCACAAACATATATTAATAAAACATTTAAAATATAGAATAGTAAAATATATAAAATGAATGAATGAAATTCTTATACATACAACACAGATGAAACTTGAAAATAAGCAAAGTGAAATAATCTAGACATGAAAAAACAAATATTGAGTGCTTCTACTTGTATGAAATATGTATAATAAGCAAATTCATAGAGATAGAAAGTAGATTACCTGAGAGTGAGGAGAGGGAAGGCTGGACAGTTAAAGTTATACTTTCAGTTTCAAGTGATGAAAAAGTTTGGGAAATAATGGTGGTGAATGACCCTACTTCATAATATTATGAATTCAATTAATGATACTGAATTAAATACTTAAAATAGATAAAATGACAAATTTTGTTTTATGTATTTTAACTCAATAAAATAAATTCATTAATATTCTTAAATAACTATTCAAGATAAAAAGAGATAGAAAAAATATAGGACAAAAAGTTACAAATACAAAAGTAAAGAAAATCCAAAACTTCAAACATAAATCCAACAATACTAATATTAACATTAAATATAAATAGATTAAAAAAAGATGTTCAAACTAGATTAAAAACAAGAGTCAACTAAACACTACATACAAAAGACACACTTTAGATTCAAAGATACAAAGAGGTACACCATAAAGGTATAAAACAAAATATACAACAACAACCATAAGAGATTTAGAGTGGCTGTGTTAATATCAGACAAAGTAGACTTCAAGGCAAAAAATGTCACTACAGATAAAGAGGGAATTTTTTAAATGCTAAGGGCACAACATGTTAGGAAATTATAACAGTTATATATGCCCAAAAATACATGAAAGAAAAGCTGACAAAATTGAAAGGGAGAGATACATAACTTGGCCAAGAAAATTTGAAGGCTGTGTTTACCTGCAGCCACCTCCACAACCATCAATTCTGGGCACTGGCCATGGCTACTAGCCAACTCCAAGTCTACTATGAGTTTTGTTTCTCCTTGGCAGAGGGCAGCACAGCTGGCTAATCAACTACCAACTGACCTGATCATGAACAAGGTCAATGTCTGGTGAGAGGACATAAGCCTGGAGGGTTGGCAGCTTCAGTGATGAACAATGGACCAGGCCTGCAGTGCTAGCTACCAGAAATGTCCACAGCTATTATAAACTGCAAAAGCAGCATACGGTTTTACTCCCATAGTGACTCCTTACACACAGCAGATTAGAGTTTGAGAAGACATCCACTGCAGCACCTGCCACATTTGAGAAGTTTTAGTCAGGAGCCACTTTGGGAAAGGAGTCAACTGTTTAAGACTGAGCCACAGAACAGCTACAGAATAACTTCATTGCAAGGTTTCCAGTGTTACCTTACCACCATGACTGTGTAAGATACAGCTATAAGAGACAGTTACAGAGAAGTCATGGGCTAGACATAGATGGACATGGGGCTCTGCCTTCTGTGGTGAGAAATCAGCCTGGTAAGTGTGCCTTTCAGAGGTGGCTGGAACTTAAATGCTGGCATTAAGTCTAGCAATTGGCTTAAATCCCACTCCAATGCCTACATACAGCACAGAGATCGCTGGTCTGATTGCTTTCCCCCTCTGCCAACATAAACAAAGACATGTCTTAGTTCGGATGGTTGCCACAGCATAGGAACATATGGGCCTCTGGCATGGAGGAGTGGGGGCAGCTCCCAAACCCACAGGCCATAAAGCTAGGCAGAAAAAACCATGATTGCCAGATTCTAAGACTGTAGATTCTGGAAAGCACTCATTAAAAAATTGACACTTGTGCACCCAACTTCAAAAGATCAGATAAACATCAACACAGTTATAATGAGGTATATCAATACCACACTGTCACAAATAGATGGATCAGCTAGACAAAAAAAAAATCAACAAAGAAATATTGAACTACATCTTCAAACAAATGGATTTAATAGATGTCTACTATGCGTTCCACCCAACAGCAGACTATATATTCATCTCAGCAGCACACAAACTTTCTCCAAAAAAGACCATATAGTACCCAATGAGGTAAACATAAGGAAATACAAAAGAATCAAAATTATAGCATGCATATGATCAGATAATAGCACAATGAAACTGGAAATAAATGTCAAAAGGAAACACAGAAATTAGGCAAAGGCACAAACAACACATTTTTGAATAATCAATGAGTCACAGAAAAATCAAGGAAGAAATAGCACAATTTCTAGAAACTGTAAGATTTCTTCCAGTTCTAAAGTATTTTCTATTTTAAATAGCATTGTGTATTGAAATTGCTAGCATACACTTCATTATGTTTCCACTAGGTGGTGCTAATATATTCCATTTTGCATTAAAAATAGACTATGACCATTATAGGTTAAAAATGTATGACAGTATGATTATATCTTTTCAAGGTAATATTATGCTACTTAGGTTATCCTCACTACATTATTTTTCAGGTAAATACATTTTAGTACACAGTAGTTACATCAAATATGCAAGATCATGGTTCATCAGTAACAGATTTTCTACCACTTCTGAGATCTTTCTTTAGCTCACACTGCATAGCCATGCAGTACATAGTAAATAATGTCAAAATCATGAGATGTCAGGTAAGAACAGAAGGAAAAATAAGGAAATTAACATCAAATAGTATTAAAATTGGTACAACTTTTCTTTGGGCTAATGCACCATTAATATTTGTGCATATAAATGTTATTATGCTATCTAAAATAAGGTAGCTCCTTCTAAAAGTAGTTCACCAAGTAAATATTACTGGGTTCTGGGTTGCTTGCCTCTCCTGATGGAGTTGGGTTCCAGGTTCTTTTCATCTGGAACAAAGAATTGAAAGAAACAAGGAAAAAGCAGTGCCAAAGTTTATTTGAAAAAGTAAAAGTGAAGACAGAGAGAGAAACTGGCTCTGCAGAGCAAGCTTGGGCTGAGTAAAAGAGGAAAAAGCAAGACAAAAATACACCCTGGAGAAAGGAGTGAGTTTTCATGAAGAAAGCTATGATAGCAAGCTCTTCATAGTGTCTGTATCCTTTTATACTGTAGAAATCTCATAAAAACCCACAAGAACTTCTACATATGGGTTCCAAGAAGCAGTGCTAGGATCCCACACCTCAGGCTAACATCAGGTCTAGGCTATCCTACTGAAAACCTGCTTAAATTCTCATGAGAAGTCCACATTGTAAGGCTTTGGGAACTGTTCAGTGCATGTGTTCTGGGATCTTTTAATTAACAGACCATGCCTACTTATTGCTATTATTTATTATGGGACCACTGGTGATATATATTCATATGTAACAATAGTAAAGGCTAAACAATGATAAATAAATATATCCCATATTTAAATATTGTACCTCTGGCGAATGTAATCAATATTTTAACTCAGTATGGAAATTACATAATCTGAGTTCACTAAACCTAAGTACTATGATTTTAGAAAGTAAAATATAATTTTTGCTCTGTTGATATTATAAGGTATGCAAAAAGTTTTATATAAGCAAGAAATAAACATTCATTTCCCTACTTATGGATACCACATCCAGGATAAAAAAGCATTTCTAGCCAATAGAAATCAAGTAACATCTGGTACCAATTGAGACAAGTTTTAAATTAATACTCTGGTGGCAAACCTATACCAAATGTGCTGCAGCACGCTGTTTGTATCACTGAAAGATTTAAAAGGTTCGCCATCACTGAATTAGTATTTAGAGAATGAAGAACAGAGAAGAAAATGGTCTAAAGCATTACTCCTCCTTCATCAGACTTGCCTATTCAAACATTTGCACAGATTCAAAAGAATCTAGTAAAGTACACTTACTTTTAAAAACAAAAAAAAAAGGTGAGGAAATTAAAAGTGGTGAAGTAGAAACAAGCAGTAAAATATAGCCTCTCTGCAACCTGGAATCAAGATACCTGGAAAACAAGAACTTGATGAAAAGAAAAATGTAGATCTCCAGGAATTTGGAGAGGGCTGACAGAAAAACTAGAAGCTACAGAGAAGCTGGAGAAGCAGAGAAAAGAAAAAGTCAGTATGGAAAGTACACCCCAACTCCCAGGGTGGCAGACCTGTCTCATTGGCAATTGCAGGGAGAAAAAATGGACCACGCCTGCAGCATCAGCCCCAAGGAAAGCCCATTGCCATTGTAAAGTGCAAGCATAGTGTGGGGTTTTACTCTGAAAGTGACTCCTTTCACATGGCAGGCTATAGTTGTAGAACAAATTCAGTGAAGCATCTGCCATATTTGAGACTTTAATCAGAGTCATTTGGAGAAGGAGTTAACTGTTTAACACTGAGTCAGAGAACAACTATACTTCAGAATTCTCGATGTCACCCTACCACAGTGACTGGGTTTGAGATGGCCTGATGAGACAGTCAAGGAAAGGACACAAGCTAGACAAAGATATCCCTGAGAAGTTAAAGCTTGGGCAAGGAAGGACACAGGGCTTCTCTATCTTTACTCCAGCCCAGTCGTGTGTGACTTTCACAGGGTGCTGGATCTGAAATTGCCGGCATTAGGTCCATTGGTCTACTTGACATCCTGCCCAATTGCCTACATCTAGGGCATAACTCCATGGTCTATTTCTTTTCCCCATCTACCAACATGCAGAAAGTTAGGCCTGGGATTTGACATTTGGCACAGCCTGGGGTGTATGTACACTCTGGATCAGGGGAGTGGCACCTCAAAAATCCATAAGTCATAAAGCTAGGTGGAGAAAGCTGTGACTTGGGGTATAAGGAAATGGAAAGTGGAAGCTGCCAGAGTGTCTTCAGCCTTAGGGCAGACACCACTGACCAACCACACCCAGCAGGAAACACAGGGCAGAACTCAACATTCACACAAAAACATCACTATAGAAACAAAATAGGTCTCAGCAGTGACTCACTGCCCTTCTTCCATATCTGGTGGATTCCAATACTGCAGACCCTAAAACAAAACTACTCATTCAAAAACATGGAGGAATTTTTGGAACACATTTTTTTTCTTTTTCTTCATTGGTTTTTGGAGGATTTGGTTATTTTCTTTTCTTTTCCTTAAAGTTTTTCCTTTCTACTCTTTTATTTTAGTCAATATTTTTTTCATTGTTCTTTTTTGTTATATTTATCTACTTCTAATTTATTTTTCTACTTAATAAGACCTTTTAATTCAATCTCTCTGCATTTTCATCTGTCTTTTCTTTATTTTTCAAATTTTGCTTCTTTCATTCTAACATCTTCACCCTCTCCATTAATGGTATAACCATTAACCTTTATTAATCTTTAGCTATTTAGTTAACTCTATGCTGCTATTATTGAATTAGTTTCTATTGTTAATGGGGTACAGTAGTGGTGTTTTAGTAGATATTTACAGTATGCCAATATTCAGTTGCTCTTTGTGACTACAATATAATTATAGATTTCTTTTTTTATAAGCCACCTAGTCTGTGGTATCTTATTACAGAAGTTCCAACAGTCTCAGAGCATGAGAAAAAATTGACAATACAGTAAAGAAAAAAATAAGCCTCACCTAAAATAAGGTGATTTATTGTCTAAATTGAGACATTACTGAAAGCAAAAAGGACACTAATGACAATGACAATGGAGCAAAAGGTACAAACCAGAACAGTCCCAAACAAACTCTGTGTATAACACACAATGTGCAAGAATGTAAACTAACAGCAGAAAATGAGGCCAACATGATGTGGTCTGGAGTATAAATACTTTGATATCATATTACAGGGATAGATATCCCATCCTCATGGATAGGAAGAGCCAACATAGTAAAAATGGCCTTATTCCCAAAACTGTTATACAGATTTAATGCAATCCCAATCAAAATACCATTAGCATACCTCACAGAACTAGAGAAAATATTCCTAAAATTCATTTGGAAACAGAAGAGATCTAGAATAGCAAAAGTAATTCTGGGCAACAAAGGCAAAGCATGGAGCATCACAATCATTGACTTGAAATTATACTACAAAGCTACTGTGATAAAATCATCATGGTACTGGCAAATAAACAGACCTGAGTACCAATGGAACAGATTAGAAGATGCAGACACAACTACAAACACACTAAGCCACCTTATCTTTGACAAAGGGACCAAACATGTTCACTGGAAGAAAGATAGCCTTTTTAATAAATGGTTCTGGAAAAACTGGCTTTCCACACAACAAAGACTAAAACTAGACCTATGTCTATCACCATGCACTAAACTAAAGTCAAAATGGATCAAAGATCTAAATATTAAAACAGAAACACTAAAACTACTGGAAGAGAATATAGGTAGAAATCTTGACGATGTAGGTGTAGGCAGAGACTTCATGAACAAACCCCAGACCACACAGGAAATACTTCAAGGAATCAACAAATGGGATCTCATTTTATTAAAAAGCTTTTGCACATCAAAAGAAATCATCAACAGGGTGAAAAGACAACCCAAAGAATGGGAAAAATAATTTATCCAGTTGTCCATCAGACAAGGGATTTCTATCTAGAACATACAAAGTATTGAAAAAAATCAGGTCCCCAAATTGAAAAACCCTATCGAAAAAATGGGCATCTGAGATGAATATGCACTTCTCAGATAAAGAAATACAAATAGCAAATAAATATATGAAAAAATGTTCAACATCACTGGTCATTCAAGAGATGCAAATTAAAACAACACTCAGAATCCATCTCAATCCAGAAAGAATGGCTATCATCAAGAAATCAAACAATAACAAATGCTGGAGGGGCTGTGGTGAAAAAGGAACCCTTATCCGCTTTCAGTGAGAGTGTAGACTGGTACAACCACTGTGGAAATCAGTGTGAAAATTCCTCAGAATCTGGGATTAGAGGTCCCATTCAAACCAGATATTCCCCTTCTGGGTATCTTCCCAGAAGAATTAAAAACATCATACCACAGAGATATATGTGCACCCATGTTTACAGCAGCATAATTGGTAATAGCTACATCTTGGAAACAACTCAAATGCCCATCAACTGAGGAATGGATAAAAATGATGTGGTATTTTTATACAATGGATTACTACTCAGCCATAAAGAAGGATAAACTTGAGACATTTTTAGGTAAGTGGGTGCAACTTGAGACCATACTTATAAGTGAATTAAATCAGTCACACATGTAAACATCATATTGTCTCCCTGGTGTGAGAAACTGAAAGAGCAAATAAGGTCCAAAATATACAATAGATATTGTGAAAGGGGAAGAAATTCTTCAAAAGGGAAAAGGAACTAAGAGGGGGGAAAGGGGAAAGGAAGGAAGGGAAAGGAAAAAATACCATATAGTTATACTATTAGTTTCTCTTAGTTCTTTGAAAAGAAAGGTTTGTGCTAATGTTGTTTGGAAAATTTTATGCCCATATCTTTTACTCTGAATAACTACTTTAGAAATAACAATATGAAAAGTATTAATTATTGTTATTCTATTATTTTGTTATGAAATTTTGTTTTACTTTTTTCCATAAAAAAAGACAGCAAACAGTAATAACCACAAGGCCAATAGGGAAGGCACAATGATGTCATAAAAATACCAATTGTAATTCAAAAGAAGGTAAGAAAATAGAAAGGAAATAAAGAAGCAGATAGGATAACAAGGAAAATAACTAGGTGGTAAACACAATTATATAAAAGATGATATTGGGCTGGTGAGATAGCTCAGCGGCATAAGTGCCTGCCTGGCAAGCACGAGGTCCTGAGTTTGACCCCCGGTACCCACAAAAAAAGATGATATTAAATATTAATGGTATAAACAGTACACATAAGCATATACTATTAGTGTTGACAAAAAGCAGAACCAACTCTACACTGTCCACCAAAAACCTTCTAAAGATACAGATAGGTTCAGCAGGAAAAGAAAAAGAAATAACTAATATTGGTCCAAATGCCACTAAAATAATAGTATTTTATCTTTTCAAATCTACTTCATTTTCTAAGTAAAATTACTTGCCAAAGTTTTATTGAGAAGATACAAAACACCATTAAGTTATGGTTAAACTGAATTCTCATTTTGTAAGAAAATTATTATTCACACAAGTAAGAGATTACTTTTTCTATTTTTCTAGAACTGAAGTGATAGTAAATATTTTCATAAGACACTGCAAATTCTAGGAGTTGAAGATGCAAATCTTACCCTCACTTTGACAGCAAAAACTCATAGGTCTGTTTTTAATCTGTAATAGTCAACAGAAGTATGCTCCTATGTCCTAATCTTCAATTAATTGTTACAATTCATAGCTTTCACAACTCTTGCCAGAGGAAACAGTTATTTTTGAAGAGTTAATTGAAAGCAGTGTCATACATCTTTTTTTTACATACTATATATATCTTTTCTATGATTAAAAATAGTCAGAGGGGGGCCGGTGAGATGGCTCAGCGGTTTAAGCGCCTGCCTTGCAAGCGCGAGGGCCCGAGTTCGACTCCCGGAACCCACATACAAAAAAGGGGCCGGTGATATCGCTCAGCGGCACGGGCGCCTGCTGGCGCGCGAGGTCCTGAGGTCGACCCCCCGGTACCCACAAAAAAAAAAAAAAAAAAAAAAAATAGTCAGAGGTACCTTCTACTGGTTCTTATGGTATGTCAAAATTCTGTTTGTATTTGACATAATTATTGTTGTTGATTTCATTGCTGTTGCCAGGGGGACACAGATGTTGCTACTAGCTAGTTTTTTATGTATGCCAATATCTGGTTTGTCTTTGTGTCATCAAGACTGCAATCCATTTCTGGAGAACTGCTTGCTGGGCCACTTACACTGCATCCTTCCCTTTCAAATAAATGGAAGCAATTAAATCTGGGAGAGAGGCAAAGGCCTATAATTAGCCACACCCAGAGTGCATCACTGAAAAGCAGACACTAACTAAAGACAACTAAAGCAACAAAGCCTTTCAAATATAACCAACCTGCAAACCTCAGCATACATACACACACATATACACACACCCAAACACACACAAACAAACCTCAAAAGAAACGTGAGAAGACAAGGCAAAAAATATACCTGCAAAAACTCCCAACTCCCCCAAAGCTAATCCATGGGACATTGATGGGGAGGAAATAAAAAGCCACACAGCTGAAATATATGAAACAACAATTGAGGAGGCAAAAAAAAAACAGATCAATAATGTGCTTGGCAAGCTCAAAGGAGAAATAACTAAACAGATCATGTACTTAATAAACAAAATAATCAGTAAGCTTAGAGAAGACATGAATAAAACCTGGCTGAGCTAAATAAAAATGATACAAAACATGAATAACCAATTTAGCAAAGAATTACAATCCATGAATAGGTACCAAAGAGAAATCCAAGAGATTAAAATTTCTATTTAAAGTATGGGCAGCAGAACTAGAAGATAAGGCTGATGTTAGGTAGTGATTAAATACTCAAAGATACATTAAAATCAACAAAAGACCATGAAAAATGGATCTATCAGTTGCTAGATTATGTAAAGAAGACTAATCTAAGATTGACTGGAATTAATGAAAAATCGGAAGACAGCACAAATGCCATTAAAAAAACTCTGTACAGGGCCGGTGAGATGGCTCAGCAGTGTAAGCGCCTGCCTTGCAAGTGCGAGGGCCCGAGTTCGACTCCCGGATCCCACATACGAAAAAGGGGTCGGTGATATCGCTCAGCGGCATGGGTGCCTGTTGGTGTGCGAGGTCCTGAGGTCGACCCCCCGATACCCACAAAAAAAAACTCTGTACAGAAATAACAGCAAAAAAGTTATCAAATCTGGAAATGGAATTTAATATACAGATAAATGAGGCATATAGAATCCCAAATAGCCACAGTCAGAAAAGAATTTCACTCCACATCATGGTCAAAAGCCCACAAAGTCCAAAAAAAAACCAAAATCACGCAAGCTGTTGGAGAAAAGCAAGGAAAAACTTATACAGATAAATTCATTAGAATTACCACAGACTTCTCACCATAAAACTTAGAGGACAGGGGACCTTGGAGCGAAGTGTTTAAAGACCTGAAAAAAAAATGATGTCCAACTCATGAACTATGGGCCAACAAATCAACTCTCCAAAAAATTCTCAAGGATATGCTAGAAATGAGTATTGAAGATGAAGTGCCCAAATGTTTAAAGAATGAATAAAACAGGCAGGTGAGCAGTTAGGCAGAAGGCAGAAAAGGGAATCAGTAAGAGGAAAATAATTCAATGACAGAAGGAAGTCAATAATTTTCAGTAATAATTATGAATGACAGTGGTCTCAATTCCCCAATCAAAAGACACAAATGGGCAGAATGGATCAAGAAAAAAAAATCCAATAGTATGCTGCATTCAACAAGCACATTAAATCAAAAAAGAAATTCATAGACTAAAAGTCGAAAATGAAATAGAATATTTCATGAAACAGGAGCCTGAAAACAAGCAGGACTAGCTATCCTATTTTCATACAAATTGGACTTCAAGTGGAAACTGACCAGAAGACACAAAGAAGGTCAATACACATTGGTTAAGGAAACAATTCAACAGGAAGAGAAAAGTTATAAACATATACACTAAACACCAGTACAAACAACTTCATAAAACAAACATAACTGGACATAATCAGATAAATATAAACACAATTATCCTGGGCAATGTAAATACCCCACTGCCACAAAAAGACAATAAATCAACAAAGAAATAGCAGAGGTGAAAAAAAAGCTTTGAGCAAAGAGATTTACTAGGTATCTACAGTGTATTTCACCCAACAAAAACAAAACACACATTTTTCTCAGCAGGACATGGAACTTTTTCCAAAATAGACCAAACACTGGCCAATAAAGAAAAATTAAGTAAATACAAAAGAATCAGACTTATACCATGTACCTTATCACATTATAGTGCAACAAAACTAGAAATCAAAGGCAAACAAAGCCACAGAAATTATCCAAACACATGGAAATTAAACCCTACAGTCTTGTAGTGTCTTGATTAATCAGTAGGTCACAGAAGAAATCCAAGAAGAAATTAGACAGTTCCTAGAATCAAAACATAATTCCACTACAACATACCAGAACATATGGGAAACAATGAAATCAGTCCTAAGAGGGAAGTTTATAGCTATGTATGTCAGAAAAACAGAGCAAGTTCAAATAAATAAGGTAATGATTTACCTCAAGGACCTAGAAAAACAAGAACAATACAAATCCAAATCTAGTACAAAAAGGAAATTATGAAGATCAGAACAGAAATTTATGAAATTGAGACTTTAAAAAAAAATCAGTGAATCCAAGAGCTGGTTCTTTGAAAGAATGAACAAAATAGACAAACCTTTAGCCAATCTCATCAAAAAAAAAAGATCCAAATAAATGCAATTAGAAATGCAAAAGGAGGTCCAGGGATATAGCTCAGTGGCACAAGCGCCTGCCTGGTAAGCGCAACTTCCTGAGTTCGATTCTTGGTCAAAAAAAAGAAAAAAAAAAGGCAAAAGGCAAAATTACAAGAGACATCACTGAGATCCAGAACATTGTTAACTACTTTGAAAACTTGTACTCCAATAAATTGGAGAATCCAGAATAAATGCAAATATTCCTAGACACATATGAATAATCAAAAATGAACCAAGAAGATATAAAAATATGGAATGCAATAATAAGCAATGAAATTGAAGCAGTAATAAGAAACCCACCAATGAGAAAAGCCCAAGACATGATGGAATCACCACTGAATTCTACAAGAACTTCCAGGAGGATATAAAATCAATACTTCTCAAATTCCTTAATAAAATTTAAAGGGAAGAAATATTCCTGAGGTCATTACTGGAAACTAGATTTACCCTGATTCCAAAACCAGACAAGAACACAACTAAAAATAAGAACTACAGGCCAATCTCTTTAATGAACATACATGCAAAACTCCTGAACAAGATACTGGCAATCAGAACCCAACGAATCATCAAAAAGATCACAGGTCATGACCAAGTTGGCTTCATGCCAGGAATGCAAGAATGGTTCAACATATACGCATCAATAAATGTAACAGATCATGTAAACAGAAGCATAGAAAAAAATCACATGATCATTTCAATACATGCAGAAAAAGTCTGACAAAGTCCAACATTCATTTATGATAAAATCTCTGAAGTAAACCGGGATTCTCAATCCCTCTCAATCTGATAAAAGCCATTTTTGAGAAACCTACTGTCAACACAATATTAAATGGAGAAAACCTGGAAGTGTTCCCTCTAGAATCAAGAACAAGACAAGGATGTCTATTATTACCACTCCTGTTCAATATAGCACTGAAAACATTAGCAAGGGTAATCAGGCAAAAGAAAGAAATAAAAGGAATATGTATAGGGAAAGAAGAAGTAAATTATCATTATTTGCAGGTAACATGATTCTCTACTTATAAGACCCCAAAGTTTCCACCAAAATACTCACAGAATTAATAAACAAATACAGTAGTATAGCAGGTTAAAAAACGAACACACAAAAATCAATAGCATTCCTATTGAACAACAAACTCACAGACAAAGAAATTAGGAAAATGATATTATTCACAATAGGTTCAAGAAAACTTGCATACCTAGGAATTTACCTAAACCAAGGAAGTCAAAAGACCTCTCAATGTAAACTACAGTACTCTGCAAAAGAAGATCAAAAAGGACATCAGAAAATGGAAAGATAGCTCTTGTTCCTGGATAGGCAGAGCCAATATTGTCAAAATGGCCATACTTCCTAAACTGATATACAAATTTAATGTAATCCAAATCAAAATATCAATAGCATTCCCCACAGAACTAGAGAACACTATCCTGAAACTCATATAGAACCAGAAGAGACTCAGAATAGCAAAAGCATTCCTGAAAACAAAAGCAAAGCAAGAGGCATCATGATCCCATGACTCTGGCTATATTACAAATTTACAGTGATAAAAAATCATAGCATCGGCACAAAAACACACATATGGATCAGTGGAACACAATAGGGGATACAGAAACAATCCAAGGTACATTCAGCTATCTGATTGTATTGATTCTCACTAGAGAAATGGATTTAATTTAATATGTAAATATATAAGAATTTATAAGGTAGCATTACAATGGCCACCCACAGAGTCAAATGTGGAAGAGTGCAAAAGGGCTGCCTGCATGCTAGAGATCCAAAGGATCCAGTGAAATGTCAAAGGCCTGGAGCTCATTGTAGTGTCCCATGTGAGTCCATATCAGGAGGCTTAAGGGTCTGTGATGGAAGGCTGAATAGTCTATGCCAGAAGGCTGAAAAGCTGCACTGGAATCCAGATGAGGTCCAAGGTGAAGGTGAAGGCTGGAGCTCCTCTGAATAAACAGAAGCAAGCCTTCCTTCTTCATCTCCCTTTCATTGCATTCAGGCTACAAGCCTATTGATTGGTGCCACTCACACCCAGGGTGGGTCTTCTTTCTTCAGTAAATCCCTTTAGCCATACCCAGAACTATGCTAATCCAATTTAGTTGGGCATTTCTTACTCAAGTTGACACAATTAATTAACTACCACACTGATCTTTAATAAAGGGTCCAAAAACACATGCTGGAGGAAAGATAGCATCTTCGGCAAATGGAGCTGGGAAAACTGGCTATTCATATGTAAAAGACTGAATCTAGGCCCATAACTCTCACCATGTACTAAACTAAAATTGAAATGGATCAAAGATCTAAATGTTAAAATAGAAGCACTTAATGTACTAGAAGATAAAATAGGTAAAACTCTTAAAGACATACGCATAGATAAGGACTTTCTGAACAGTACCCCAACTACATAAGAAATAACATCAAGAATCAACACATGGGGTTATATCAAATTAAAAACCTTCTGCACAGGGAAGAACAGCCAAAAGATGAAGAGATAACCTACAGAGTGGGAAAAAATTTCAAGCTACTCCTTGGACAGAGAATTAATATCTAGAATATATAGAGAACTCAAAAAATTAGGCCCCCCACAAAAAAGACCCAATCAAATAAATGGACAACTAAAATGAATAGACCCTTTTCAGAAGAAAAAATACAAATGGCCTAGAAAAACATGAAAAAAGTTTCAGCATCTCTGGTGATTAGAGAAATGCAAATTAAAACAACATTGTGCTTCCATCTTACTCCAAAAAGAATGGCTGTCATCAAGAAATCAAATAATAATTTTGCCCTGTCCCTGCCAGCCCATGGGCCATAAGTGCAGAGTGGTGGCCCCCAGTACCTCTCTAAAGATAGTGCTGTGCTTATTCAGCAGGGTGCAGACCACATCATGTAGCCTATGTGAAACCTGAGCACCCTCCATCCCCTGCCTGTTGCAGCCCTACCAACTGCAGGCTGGAGCCATGAGGAAGATGTGCACCAGTGAATTTATAGCAGTGCATAAATTCAAAGAGAAACATAAATTGATAACAATAGAAAATGGTATTGGAAGAGTGAGAATCACCAATTTTGCACAGGAAGATTTGGGAGGTGTTTATTCTGGTTTGCCTAACACTGGGCCAAATCTGAAAAAGCAAGATGTTTTGTGCTTTGGAAAGTGTGAAAGCTGCCAGTGCACTCTATTCTTCATCAGAAGTAATTGAAATTAATGAAGTTTTGCAGAAAATTCAGGGCTGGTCAACAAATCTTGTTATAAAGATGGTTGGTTGATAAAGATGCCACTGAGTAACCCTTCAGTAATAGATGAACTAATGAGTGAAGAAGTACAGGAAAAATATGCAGAATCAATTGAGGAGTGAAAATGGCACCCCCTAAACTAGCACAAACTAACTTACTCTAACATAGTCATCTTAAATGAGTGGTAGACAGACCCAGATAACAACTTTTAGAAACATTGATGGAAAAGAAACTACTCTCAACACTACTATTGGAAGAAAATACCCCTTAACTTCCTAGTGATTAGAGATAAACACAATATGCATCATTTTTATATACCTTGATTTTTAGACTAGGCTATATGCTCTGATATTCACAATTGATGAAATGAGTCATGACAAAATCTGGTTATAAAAACTATGTAATTCAAGGATAACATTGTTATCATAAGCATTTTATGTAATGTTGTAGCTTGCTTACATTCCTCTTTAGATTTTGGTCAAAATACTTAAGTGATCTTCCCCTTGGAAATGACTAGGAGTGGAGGAAACTGTTAGTTGAACATTGTCAGATGAAGAATAATACTACCTTAATTTCACAGTATGCTGGATATGCTTGTGCTGTTTTTATACAGTGAGGCAAGAGCTTCACAACACAATAAGAAACAAATAAGATATTTAACTTCTCTAAAAAAGAAATCAAATAATAACAAATGATGAGGCTGTATGAAAAAAGGAACCCTTCCAAATTGTTGGTGAGAATGTGAAATAGTATAAGCACTGTGGAAAACATAGAGATTCCTCAAAAAATTAAAATTAGAAATGCCATTTGACTCAGCTATTCCCCTTTCTCTTCCCCAAAATTAAAGACATCATATTACAGTGATACATGAGTACCCATGTGTATAGCAGCACAACTCATAATAGCTAAATCTTGGAAGTGGCCTATATCTTCATCAACAGATGAATGGATAAAGAAAATGTATTTATGTATAATGAAGTACTGCATTGTCATAAAGAAATATAAACCTGAATCACTGGTAGGAAAATGGATACACCTTGAGACCAGTGAATTAATCAGACACATAAGCTTAAATATTGCATGGTCTCCCTTATATGAGAAGCCCAAAATATAAATAAATTAAAGAGCAAAATAAAAGATAGATAATAGGAAATAGGACATAGATCTTTTGCAAAAGGGAAGGGGACAGGAGATGAAAAGGGAGAAGGGGATGTAAAAAGAATTAAGATGTGTTATATGTACCAACTCCACATGAGGAATGTAATCATTATGTACTTCAAACATATACTAATAAAAAGTACATAAATAAATTTTTAAAATAATATAAATGTGTAACCATGAATGAAGAAGGCTGAAAACTGCTCTGTTTCAATAATATTGAGAGAAAGGCAGTACAATATTCCCACACAAAGGAAGGAGAAATAATCTCATCACTGTTAACTTACAAAGGACTCTCCTACTGAGGAAAATATAAAAGTATTTTCCCTAACCTAAAGCTCAAATAAAGGTCACTAAAAGTAATTAAATTTTATTAATTAAGGTCAATGTTAGATTTATGTTTTAGAAAATATCTTCATGGTTGTAGCCAATTCTCTAAGATATTTTCCACATCAAATATCTTCTGCTGTTTTCCCAATTTATCTCAGACTCAAATATGACCAAAGTTCACCAATTAGGATTTTCCTATGCATAGTCTTTGGCTTTGTTCAATTCCATTAATATTTTTACTGACAGTCCATTTTTAAAAAAATTCTTCAATCCTTAAATCTCAGATTTGCATATCAATGATTTTGATGTTCATTAATATGTTAAAGGCTTTTAAATGTTATTTTGGAAAAAATACGAATACAAAATAAAATAATAATGAATGTCTATGGAAATGTAATTATAAGAATTTTAACTTTCCATATTATGTAGGTTTGTGATTTTAAATTTTCATAATGAGCATAAATAACTTTCTAATAAAGCAAAGAAGTTGTTAACTGTATTTTTAGTATCTCAGTGGCACTTTGATGGTTCTCTTCAAAATGTAATCTACTGTAATTAGAAAATTGGAGGTCTAAGGCCATCACTGTGGATCCAGACTTTAAGCCCACCCTAGTATGAGGAGGTCCTTAAGGTCCCAGGCTCTAAGAACAACACAGTGCTGCCAGATCTACTACTGAGCCCAAGACTTGAGTCCTGTCCTTGTGGACCCAGGCTCTAGGCATACACCATCATTAGGCTGGCCCCATAACTCTAGGTTCCATACCTGCCTAAGTGCTAGGCCAGCCTCCATGGTATCAGGATCTAACTTGACACCCAATGATCCAAGCTCTAGGCCTACCTCATTTTCTGACTGGCCACCCCAAACTCAGATGTCAGGCCTCCCCCAGCTCTGAGCTGGCTCATACAACTCAAAGCTCCAAGGCACAGGCCCACTTCAGTAGAACCTAATACCAGGATGGACCCAACAGACTCAGGCTCCAGACTGGCCTGGAAGACAAAGATACCAGGATAGTGTATCTGAGGACTCCAGCAATAGATCTACCCATTAACCTCACCAAATTATCTACTAGGAATTAGTGGGCAGGGCCCAGGGATATAGCTCAGTGGTAAAGAGCTTGCCTAGCATCTGGGAGGGTCTGGGTTCAGTCCCCAGCACTGCCAAAAGAAAAGTGAAAAAAAAAAAAAAAAACCAGAATCACTGAATAGGCTGAGTGGTAAAGGATTTTCCATGCAGAAGCCAGCTTACAGATTGGAAGAACAGCCTACATTTTAAATGTTCAGACACATTGCAAGGCCACAAGAATCAAGGATGACTAAGGAAATATGACACTGCCAAAGGAACAAAGTAAAGTAATAGTCACTGACACTAAGGAAATGGAGATTTGTGAACTTACTGAAAAAAATTCAAAATAATCACCTTTTAAAAACTTGAGGGCCAGTGATATGGCTCAGCAGCATAAGCACCTGCCTGGCAAGCATCAGGTCCTGAGTTCAACTCCTGGTACCCACATAAAGGAAAAAAAGGGCTGGTGATATCACTCAGCAGCACTAGTGCCTGCTGGCAAGTGCGAGGTCCTGACTTAGACTCCTGGTATCCACATTAAAAAAAAAGACTTGAGGAGTTAAAAAAGAACCCAGACAACAGAATCAGGAAAATAATATATGAACAAAATGAGAAGAAGTTGAAAAAAGAGAAACCTTCAAAAACACCAAATTCTAGAGCTGAACAAAATGGTGGAACTAAAAAATTGCATAAAGAGTTTCAACAGCAGATTTGAGTAAGCTAGAAAGGAATCAAGCAAGCTAAAAGGCCACTTAAAATTACCCAAAAGGTCAAAAAGAAAGAATGAACAGCTAAAGAAAGCCTATGGGACCTATGAGATAAAATAGAGAACAATAACTTGTAATGTAAAAAGAGAACTTCTATAAGACAATCATCAGATTTCTCAGTAGAAATCTTGCAGGCCAAGAGAAGGGGATGATATATTCAAAGTGCTGTGGCAAAAACTTGCTAAAAAAATACTACATCCAGAAAAACTGTCAGATATGCATCATAAGAAATGACAAAAGGGCTGGTGAGATGGCTCAGCGGCATAAGCACCTGATTGGAAAGCACGAGGGCCAAAGTTCAACTCCCGGAACCCACATATGAAAAAAGGGCCGGTGACATCGCTCAGCGGCATGGGCACCTGCTGGTGCATGAGGTCCTGAGGTCGACCCCCAGTACCCACAAAAAAAAAAAAAAAAAGAAATGACAAAAGAAGTTCATCACTTTGAAACAATGGATACTCACAATATGAAACATGAAAGTATAAAAGTACTATAAAATAAGAATATAATCAAATTCATACTATTATAATACTGTAACAGTGGGGCATGAATCACTTTTAAATGTAGTATAAAAGGTAAAAGAAAAAAGTATTAAAAATAATGATAGCTACATTGATTTGTTGATGGACACACAATATAAAATGATGTCAACTGACCCAGGAGAGCCTCAAGATGGCGGATGAGTAAGAAGCAGGCAACGAAACTCTCTCTAAAAGTTACCATTGGAACACGAGAAAATAGCGACCCGGAAAGCGCAGGAGGGGGGGAGATGTCTCCCCGATACCCAGAGAAGTTCTGAAGCGCAATCTGGGACCCCCAGCACCAGTGACGGGTGACTTCTAACAAAGAAGACGGAAAGAAGGAGCAGACCGCGCGCGCGCACCTTCTAATATCCCGGGAGTTGGAGTGCCGGCGGAGGCTCAATTCTACGGACACACGGTGGCAGCTGGCGCCCAGGGAGCCCCCACGGAGGATCCTGAGACAGCGGCGGGGCAGGGGAGCGGCGGAGAACGGCGCTGACCGGCGGTGAGTGTCTCTCAGCCACAGCTGCCCCGCGCCAGAGAGTGACCGGCCGGGCGCCATTGTGGGGGGTGTGGCGAAACTCAGAGCGGCTCGGAAACTGCTCTGGGAACTTGTGCTCTGGACAGGGCAGCACAGGGCCTCTCAATTGAGCCCACGAAAGTGTGCTGAGGTCAGCAGGTGAACGAGACTGGACTCTCAGCCACACCTGTCCCGCGCCAGAGAGCGACCGGCCGGGCGCCATTGTGGGGGGTGTGGCGAAACTCAGAGCGGCTCGGAAACTGCTCTGGGAACTTGTGCTCCAGACAGGGCAGCACAGGGCCTCTCAATTGAGCCCACGAAAGTGTGCTGAGGTCAGCAGGCGAACGAGACTGGACTCACAGCCACACCTGTCCCGCGCCAGAGAGCGACTGGCCCGGCGCCATTGTGGGGGGCGTGGCGAAAAACCAGAGCGGCGGGAACCAGTGCAGGAAATCCGCGCTCGGACAGCGTGCTGCGCCTCTCAGGCCCAGGGACCGTGAAAGGGCGCTGAGAGCAGAGGCGAGCTAGACTGGTCTCTACCGGAAAGTACGCGCCTCTGCTCACCGCCCGCCAGAGGGCGCTCCTGGCTTACTGGGACGGACCTGCACAGAACAGGTAGCTGCCTACAACAAAGTCAACACCTGGAACTGATTCTTTTTAATTTTTTTTTTCTTATTTTTATTTTTTTTTATTATTATTTTTTTTTTTTCTTCTCACTGATTTGTTTTTTGTTCTGGCGAAGGGTTTTTTTTTGTTGTTGTTGTTTTTGTTTTGTTTAGTTTTGTTTTTTGGTGGGGTTTTATTTTTGATCTGTCTGTTTTATTGCTTTTATCTTCGTTATTGTTTCTGTATGTGTATCTGCTCTTTCCTTCATTATTCTCTCTGGTTTTTTATATGAGTGTAAACAGCGCCTCTAACTTCTTTGTGATTGTGGTCATGATCTGTTCTTCCTTTTATCACTTCCTTCTCTTTTTACCACCTGTTCTCTGCACTAGTGTCCCAATTTTAGTGGGATCCCTCTTGGTCCTCTAACCTTACATCTAATTCCTTCCTCTTCTCCCAATACTCTATTTCCTCCTTAACTCATTTTAAATTTAAACTCCTTAGGGAAAAATTGACATACATAGGACTTGTATACTGCATATAATTTTTCTGGTGTGTTTTAGATTTTGTTATATAACCGCAACTCTATACAGCTAAAAGTGGTAAATAACTGGTTAGCTCAGTCTGTCATTTTCTAGGCTGTGTTTGATGCTTTAGTTAACATTATAGCCAAATGTGAAATAATTGTTCTAAACATCTTTCCTTCCTGATATTTCATGATTGAGATTGACTAAGGGACACAGAAAATACAGTGCCACAGTACCAAAGAATCAAGGACTGGGCCAAACAGGTAGCAACTTCGCATACCCAACGAATTGAAGAGGTAGGATCTGGCAGAAAGCTCAAAACACAAAAGCAAGCTCCACTTGGAAGATACTGCAGAGAAGTAGTCATCTTCTAAAGATCTTAAACACTAGCAATAAAGTAACCTACTATAGGTAATTTGCAAACATCACCCCAGGAATTAAAGAAAGAAAACATGAGACGTCACTTAAACAAGATGCAACCCCACACATCCAATTCACCAAAGGCAAACCTAGGGAGCAACGAGGTGGGACAATCCGAAAGCCACCCACCTGGCCTATCTGAAGTGGTAACAACAAAGCAACTGAATGAGGTTCTGGAAAAAATTAAAACAGAAATAATCTCACAGATAACTGCAGAGATAATGTCTACAATGAAGACCATGCTTAAGGACACTATAGCTGATACAGACAAAAAAATAGATGAACTTAAGAAAACTATAGAAACCATGAATGCTCAGCATAGGAAAGAAATGGAATCCATAAGGTAGATTCAAACAGATATCCAAGAGATAAAAAATTCCATTGAAAGTATTTGTAGCAGAATAAGCCAATGCGAGGACAGGATCTCAGATATAGAAGATAGGCTTGCAATTAGTGATCATGAAATGGAAAAATTCTTAAAAATAGCAAGGGACCATGAAAAATCAATTCAGCAGCTGCTAGATGACTCAAAGATAAACAACTTAAGAATAATTGGAATAAATGAAAAAGCAGGAGATAACATCAACGACATTAAAACCTTGTTCAAAGACATAATCAGGGAGAACTTTCCTGGAAGAGAAAAGGAATTTGACACCTCTATAAGTGAAGCTTTCAGAACACCAACTAGACATGATCAAAAAAAAACTTCAGCCAGACATATTATAGTCAAGATCCCAGAAATTCAACAGAAGGGCAGAATCTTAAAAGCTGTTAGGGAGAAGAGACAAATCACCTATGAAGGAAAACCCATTAGAATCACAGCTGACTTTTCAGCACAAACCCTCAATTCAAGAAGAGCTTGGAATGATGTATTGCAAGCTCTAAAGGAAAATAATTTTCAGCCCAGATTGATGTACCCTGCAAAACTATCTTTCAAAATTGATGGAGAAATAAAATACTTTCATGACAAAGAACATCTGAGAAAATTTATGACCACCAAACCAGCACTCCAAAACGTTCTGAAGGACATTCTAGAAAGAGATAGGAACCCCAACAGAAGGAATCCACCAGGCAGGGCAAATAATTAAATAGCCGGAAAGCGGAAAAACAAAGAGTGGGAACCAACAACAGGAAAATATCATGACAAGTCAATACATATCAGTTTTAACCATCAATGTTAACGGTCTCAATTCACCAATCAAAAGGCACAGACTGGCGAAATGGATCAAGAAGCAAGATCCAACAATATGCTGTATACAAGAAACACATTTAATTCAGAAAGAAATTCATAGACTGAAAGTCAAAGGATGGAAAACAATACTCCATGCCACAGGAACCCAGAAAAAAGCAGGGGTAGCTATTCTTTTTGCAGACAAAGTGAACTTCAAGCCAAGAAGGAGTCAGAGAGATAAAGACGGTCATTACATCCTTGTAAAGGGAACAATCCAAGAGGAAGAGATAACGATCATAAATATATATGCGTCAAATACCAATGCACCCAGCTATATAAAACAAGTACTAAAGGACATGAAAAATCAAATAAGCACTAATACAATTATATTGGGAGATCTCAATACTCCACTGTCACAAAAAGATAGATCAACTGGACAGAAAATCAATAATGAAATAGTAGAACTGAACCAAACTTTTGAACAAATGGACTTAGTAGATGTCTACAGAGTGTTCCATCCCACAACATCAGAATACACATTTTTCTCAGCTGCACATGGGACGTTCTCCAAAATAGACCACATACTAGCTCATAAAACCTGCTTAAGTAAATGCAAAGGAATTGAAATTATCCCATGCATATTATCAGACCATAGTGCAATGAAATTGGAAATCAATGGCAAAAGATCCCACAAAAACTCCCTAAACACATGGAAATTAAACAGCATCCTCCTGAACAACCAATGGGTCACAGATGAAATTAAAGAAGAAATTAGTCACTTTCTACAACTGAATGATAATGACAGTACAACATACCGGAACTTATGGGATACAATGAAAGCAGTCCTAAGAGGGAAATTTATAGCATTAAACACTTATATCAGGAAAATAGAGCAAGCGCAAATAAACAACTTAAGGGTGAACCTCGAGCTTCTAGAAAAAGAAGAGCAGGTTAAGCCAAAAGCCCATACAAGGGAGGAAATTATAAAGATTAGAGCAGAAATTAACGTATTGGAGAATAAAAAAACAATACAAAGAATCAATGAAGCAAAAAGTTGGTTCTTTGAAAGAATAAATAAGATTGACAAACCCTTATCCAACCTTGTTAAAAAAAGAAAAGAAAAGACTCAAATCCATGCAATTGAAAATGAAAAGGGTGATATCACGACGGACCCTGCAGAAATCCAGAAGATCATCTATACCTATTTTGAAAATTTATATTCTACTAAGATGGAAAATGCAGAAGAAATGGACAGATTCCTAGATTCGTATGAATTACCAAAGCTGAATCAAGAAGATTTAAAAATCCTAAATAAACCAATATCAGCCAGTGAAATTGAAGATGTAATTAAAAACCTCCCAACAAAGAAAAGCCCAGGCCCTGATGGATTCACTGCCGAATTCTACAAGAAATTTAGAGAAGAGCTAACGCCCCTACTTCTCAAACTTTTCAATGAAATTGAAAGGGAAGCAATACTCCCAAATTCATTCCTGGAAGCAAGCATTACCCTGATACCAAAACCAGAGAAGGACCCAACTAAGAAAGAGAACTACAGGCCAATCTCCCTAATGAACATAGATGCAAAAATCCTTAATAAGATACTGGCAAACAGAATCCAACAAATCATCAAGAAGATTATACACCATGACCAAGTTGGATTCATCCCAGGGATGCAGGGATGGTTCAACATACGTAAATCAATAAATGTAATACAGCATATTAACAGAACCAAAGACAAAAATCACATGATCATCTCAATAGATGCAGAAAAAGCTTTTGACAAAGTCCAGCACCTTTTCATGATAAAAACCCTACAGAAAATTGGAATAGAGGGTCTTTATCTCAATCTGGTAAAAGCTATCTATGACAAACCAACAGCCAATATCATACTAAATGGCCAAAAACTGAAAGCCTTCCCTCTAAAATCAGGAACAAGACAAGGGTGTCCACTGTCCCCACTCTTATTCAACATAGTTCTGGAAACTTTAGCCAGAGCGATTAGACAAGAGAAAGAAATAAAAGGAATAATGATCGGAAAGGAAGAAGTTAAATTATCATTATTTGCAGATGACATGATACTCTACACAGAAGACCCCAAAAACTCCACTAAAAAACTGCTAGATTTGATAAGCAAATTCAGTAGTGTAGCTGGATACAAAGTCAATACTCAAAAGTCAATAGCCTTCCTGTACACAAATAACAAACTTACTGAAAGAGAAATTAGGGAAACAATACCTTTCACAATAACATCCAAAAAAATGAAATACCTAGGAATCAACCTCACGAAGGATGTAAAAGACCTCTATACTGAAAACTACAGTACTATGAAAAAGGAGATTGAAGAGGATATCAGAAAATGGAAAGATATCCCTTGCTCCTGGATAGGAAGAACCAATATAGTGAAAATGGCCATACTTCCAAAATTGTTATACAGATTTAATGCAATTCCAATCAAAATGCCAACAGCATATCTCACAGAATTAGAGAAAACAATCCTAAAATTCATTTGGAATCAGAAGAGACCTAGAATAGCAAAGGCAATTCTGGGCAACAAAGGCAAGGCAGGGGGCATCACAATCCCCGACTTGAAATTATACTATAAAGCTACTGTGATAAAAACAGTGTGGTACTGGCAAAAAAACAGACCTGAAGATCAATGGAACAGATTAGAAGATGCTGAAACAACCCCAGACATACTAAGCCACCTTATCTTTGACAAAGGTGCCAAACACATTCGCTGGAAGAAAGATAGCCTCTTTAATAAATGGTGCTGGAAAAACTGGCTCTACACATGCCGAAGATTAAAACTAGACCCATATCTTTCACCATGCACTAAACTAAATTCAAAATGGATCAGAGACCTAAATATTAAAACAGAAACATTAAATCTGCTGGAAGGTAGGATAGGTAAAACCCTTGGAGACATTGGTGTAGGCAAAGACTTTATGAATAAAAACTCAACCGCACGGGAACTATCCCAAAGAATCAATAACTGGGATCTCATCTTATTAAAAAGCTTTTGCACAGCAAGAGAAACCACCAACAGAGTGAAGAGACAACCCACAAGGTGGGAAAAAATGTTTGCCAGCTGTTCCTCAGACAAAGGATTACTATCGAGAACATATAAAGAACTCAAAAAAATCAGACCTCCCAAATTTAAAGACCCACTCCAAAAATGGGCATCTGAGATGAATACACATTTCTCAGATGAAGAAATACTAATGGCAAATAAATATACAAAAAAATGTGCAACATCACTAGTCATTCGAGAGATGCAAATTAAAACAACACTGAGATACCATCTCACCCCAGAAAGAATGGCTACTATAAAGAAATCAACTAATAACAAATGCTGGAGGGGCTGTGGGGAAAAAGGAACCCTTCTCCACTGTTGGTGGGAGTGTCGACTGGTACAGCCACTGTGGAAGTCAGTGTGGAGATTCCTCAAAAAGCTAGGGTTGGAGGTCCCATTTGACCCAGCTATTCCCCTTCTGGGCATCTTCCCAGAAGAATTAAAAACATCATACCACAGCGATATATGTGCACCCATGTTTATAGCAGCACAATTTGTAATAGCCAGATCTTGGAAACAACCCAAATGCCCATCAACTGAGGAATGGATAAGAAAGATGTGGTATTTTTATACAATGGAGTACTATTCAGCCATTAAGAAGGATAAACTGGAGACTTTTATAGGTAAATGGATGCAACTCGAGAAAATACTCATAAGTGAAATAAACCAGAAGCACATGTGTAAGCATCGTATTGTCTCTCTAGTATGAGAAACTGAAAGAGTATATAAGATCCAAAATGTACAATAGACATGGTGAATCAAAAAGAAACTGGTCAAAAGGAAAGAGAGACTGGAATAAGGAAAAGAAAGAAGGGAAAGGGAAAAAAATTGTATATATATATATAAGATGGTTAAGATAGATACACTACGATTTTTACTTAGTTCATTGAAGAGTAAGGTTTGTGCCAATAATGTTTGGATAATTAAATGCTAATGTCTGGTGTCCTGAATAACTAACTTAAAGATAGTAATACGCAATGTATTAACCATTCTTACCCTCCTATTATGTTGTTTTGAAAATTTGTTCTTCTTTTGATTTGTTTTGTTTTTTCTTCTCTTTAAAATAAAATAAAAAAAAAAATGATGTCAACTGTGACATTAAAATATAAAATATGGCTGAGCACAGTGGCACAGGCCTGTAGTCCCAGCTACTCAGGAGTCTGAGTGAAAAGGAGGATCACTTGAATCCAGCAGTTAGTGGTCAGCCAAAACAATGGAGCAAGAATTTGTATCAAAATAAAATAAGCTGGGATTGGTGGTACATGCCTGTAATTCTGGAACTCTGGGAGGCTGTAGCAGAATTGCAAGTTCAAGCCCAGTCTGGGCAAATGAATAGCTTAGCAAGACCCTGTCTCAAAACTGAAAATAAAAAAGGCTGGGGCTACAGTCCAGTGTGAAGTCCGAGGTTCAATCCCTAGTACTGCAAAAAAGGTAATAAAGTAAAATGTTGAGGAGAAGAAGTAAAATGCAGAGATTCTGAATGTGATCCAAGTTAAAGTTTAGCTTTAAAAAGGTTGATAGAACAATAAGATGTCTTACATGGGTGTCATGGTAACCCCAAAGTGAAAATAAAAAAGGAATCAAAAAATAAAGGAATCAAAGCATACCACTATTAAAAAAATATCAAATCATCCAGAAAGAGAACAGTGCAAAACAAGAGTAAGAGGGCCGGTGAGATGGCTCAGCGGCGTAAGCGCCTGCCTGGCAAGCGCGAGGGCCCGAGTTCGACTCCCGGAACCCACATATGAAAAAAGGGCCGGTGATATCGCTCAGCAGCATGGGCGCCTCCTGGCGCGTGAGGTCCTGAGGTCGACCCCCCCGGTACCCACAAAAAAAAAAAAGAGTAAGATAACTGCAAAACATTCAGAAAATGATCAACAAAATGACAATAGAAAGTCTTTACCTATCAATAACTCATTTAAGAGCTCACAAGGAAAAGGACTTGAACTTGTCTACCCATGTCCTGAGTATCCTGGCTAAGTGAAACTGTCGTATCCTACAGCCCAGCAGTCCTCTGGTGCAAATCACAACTGTTCATCCCAGAATAGTAGTAGTCAAGTTTGCTTTTTTTAAAATTTGTACCATCTTTTTAAAAAATATGGCATAGGGCCGGTGAGATGGCTCAGCGGCTTAAGTGCCTGCCCAGCAAGCGCGAGGGCCCGAGTTCGACTCCCGGATCCCACATATGAAAAAGGGGCCGGTGATATCGCTCAGAGGCACGGGCGCCTGCTGGCGCACGAGGTCCTGAGGTCGACCCCCCGGTACCCACAAAAAAAAAAAAATAAATAAATAAATAAATAAAAAATATGGCATGTGATAAAAAGCAGCAAGTGCTTGTTCAATAAGGTCTGACAGTATAGAAGGTGAGAAAGTCAAATGTAAGTCTTCTTCATCCAAACCTGTCTTCCTGAGGCTGTAATATCCTTCTGGTATTTTATTCTATGTTTGTATAAATATGTGTGTATGCAATGAAATCTAGATGAGATAAAATTTGACCTTAAATTCTGCTTCAGTGTATCCTGCACACCTTCAGTAACTAAAATAATGCACTGTAAAGAAACATGACATAATACAAATTCAACACTATGATTCCTCTTAACAAAAAAAAACTCATTTAAATGTACACAGTTTGAATTCTCCAATCAAAAACTTAGAGTGGCTGAAAGGATGAGATTTCTCAACAAAACAGGATCTGACTACTTGCTTCCTAAAAGAGACTCACTTTACCCTTACAGACATGTTAAGCAAGGCATGGTGGTATATGTGTGTAATCCAAGCATTCTGGAGGCTGAGGCAGGAGGATCACAAGCTTAGGCCCAGCCTGGGCAACTTAGAGACTAAGTGAGACTCTATTTCAAAATTTAAAAAAAAATGAAGAACTGGGGATATAGCTCAATACAAAGGCCCTAGGTTTGATACCTAGTACTGTAAAAAAAAAAAAGGATGAAAGTGAAGGGATAATGAAACATATTCCATGTAAATGGTAATGAAAAGAAAGCAAGAATGACTGTATTTATATTACAAAAAAAAATTTTTAAGTAAAAAATTATCACAGGAGACAAAGAAAGTCATCATGTAATACTAAAGGGTTTGATGCATCAAAATGATATAACAACTGTAAATACATATGCACCCACCATTGGAGCATCTAAGTATATAAAATAAATATAAAAGGCTATAAATTTTAAAATGGCAATACAGTAACAATATCAGACTTTAATATTCACTCACCAATGGGCAGATCATCCAGACATAAAATTAATAAGAAAACACTGGACCTGGTCAATACTTTCTACCCAATGAATCTAAAAGATATATACAGAATGTTCCATCCAGCAACAAGGAAATACACATTCTTCTCAGGTCCATATGGAACATTTTCTAGGCTTGATCAGGTAGTATTAGGGTACAGAATAAGACATAGGAAATTAAAAAAAAGACATAGGAAATTTAAAATTAAAATAAAACATAACAAGTATCTTTTTTGACCATGATAAAACTAGAAATCACTAACAAAGAATTTTAGGAAATTTGCAAATATATGAAAATTAAACAATGTGCTCCCAAATAACCAATGGGTCAATAGAGAAATTAAAGAGAAATTTAAAAGTCTCTTGAGACAAGTGAAAAGGAAAGCACAATGTACTAAAACTTATGATGATGCAGCAAAAGAAGTTCTAAGGAGGAAATATACAGCAGTAAATACCTCCATCAAAAAAGATTTCAAATAAAAAACAAAACTATTCCTCAAAGTTCCTAAGCCCAAAGTTACAGAAAGAAGAAAATAATAAAGATCAGCAGAAATACATAAAACAGAGATTACAACAATAGAAAAGATCAACTAAAGGAAGAGCTGCCTTTTCAAAAATTTTTAAAAAATATCAACCAACTCTTACCTAGACTAAGAAAATAAGAAAAGACACAAATAATAAAAATAAGAAATTAAAGAGCACACATTATAACTTTTATTATAGAAATGCAATGGATCATAAGAGATCACTGTGAGTAGCATGTGATGGTGTACAACTGTTATCCCAGCACTGAGGGAGGTTAAGACAGAAAGATAGCAAGTTCAAGTCCCATGGGAACAACTTAGCAAAACCCTATTTCAAAATAAAAAAAAAAAAAACAGAAAGGTCTTGGGATGTGACTCCTTGAGACAAGTTTTGATCCCCAGTACCAGAGAGATAGAGAGAGACACAGAGAGGCAGAGAGACAGAGAGAGCTTTGTGGTAGGTAGAGTACTTGCTCAGCTTGTGCAAGTTCCTAGGATTAATCCCCAGCACTGCAAAGAGAATTTATTTAAAGACCTGATACCAATCCTACTCAAACTCTTTCCAAAATATAGAAAAATATGGAATGCATCAAAATTTTGTACGTGTGTATGGAGAGCACTGAGCTAAAACCCAGGCCTCACACATGCTTTGCAATTGCTTTACCACTGAGCTACATCCCTAGCCAACTTCAAAACTCTTTAAAAGATCCATATTACACAGATACCAAGGCCAGATGAGGATAGTATCAAAAGAACAGGAAGAACAAGAAGAGGAGGATGAAGAAGAAGAGAAAGAGGATAAAGCAGAAGAAAAGAAAATTATAGACTAAAAACCTTGATGAACATGGATACAAAGATGCTCAACCAAATACTAGTGGATGAACTTCAACAACACATTAAAAGGCTCATTCACCATGACTGAGTGAGATTTATCCCTAAGATGCAAGGATGACTCATAATTAGGAAACAAATTAATGTAATATATGACAATAACAGAATGAGGGACCAACTATACAATCATTTCATTAGATACAGAAAAAGCACTTGACAAAATTCAACATCCTTTCATGATAAAATAAAAACTTCACCAAATTAGGTGTAGAAGGAAGGTTCCCCAATACAATAAAGGCCATATATAAGAAGCCCACAGCTAACATTATGCCAAAAAGTAAAAAACTGAAAGTCTTTCCTCTAAAATCTGGAATAAGGCAAGGATATCCACTCTTGCCAGTTTTATTCATTATCTTATTAGAAGTCCTTGCCAGAGAAATTAAGCAAAAGAGCGAAATAAGATCCATCCAAATAAGAAAGGAAGCAGTAAAAATTTCACTGTTTGCTGAACAATACACTAAGTGCATATTTGGAACAAACCTGGGCTTCAAGTGCCCTTTGGTGCTGAAATAATGGCAACACACCAATAGTGAACATTCAGGAAACTTGACTTGGGATACTATCTAGTGCTGAAACAGCAGAAGTGACTCTAGGCTCAGAGGAAATAAGCAGTCTTAGAATTTCTGGGAAGACAAGAGCAAGCAAAGCCAGATTATAGACTGAAATAAAAACTTAATCTTGCAATGCTCAAATAAAGTCACACACCAAGCATCAAGAGCTTCAGGAAACCATTATTTCACCTAATAGCAAACTAAAGCACCAGAAACTGACCAGATAATAACCAGCATGAACCACTGTCAGATAGATAATTTAAAACAGCTTTTTAAGGGAACTCAGTGAGCTTCAAGAATACATAGGGAAAAAATTCAATACTCTAACAACAAAATTTAACCAGGATATAGAGTCAATTTTTAAAAAGCAAATGCTTGCGGTGAAAAATAACAGTTTGAGGAAATAATGTTAGAAAAAATTAAAACTGCAACAGAAGACATCAATAGCAGAATAGATGAAATAGAAGAAAGAATTAATGAACTCAAAAACAGGCTATTTGAAAACACACAGAGAAGAAAAAAGAATGAGAAAAATTGAAGAAAGCCTACCAGAAATTTGTGACAGCATTAAAAGAGCAAATATTTGAGCTTTGGGGGTTCAAGAGGGAATTGAGAATGCTAACAATGTGGAAACTTATCCAAAGAGATCATAACAGAAAACTTCCCAAACCTAGAGAAGAATACAAATATCCAGATACAAGAAGAAAAAAGCTCACCAGTCACATTTAACCCAACTAATCTATCCCTGGATGTATCCAAGCTCTCAAAAGCAAAAGATAAAGAGAATATTGTCAAGGAAGCAGACTTCTCAGCAGAATCTTTACAAGCTAAAACAGAGTAACATGTGGTTTTTTTCATAATATGGAAGGGAAAATAAAACTGCCAACTAGGAATACTATATGCAGCAAAACTGTCCTTTAGAAATGAATGAAAGTTCCCAAAGAAAAGCTGAGAGAATATATGTCCACCAGACCTGTCCTATAAGAAGTGGTAAAAAGACTTCTTCAAACTAAAGGAAAGAGATATTAATGAGTAAGAAGAAAACATTGGAAGGCATAAAACTCACTGGTAAGTAACTATATACACCAAATTCATAATCTCCTAACATTGTGAATATATTGCACAAACAACTCCTATCTCTTTATAAAGACTAAAAAGCAAAACAATTAAAAATAACAACTACATCAATCTATTGAGAGACAGGCAGTAGAGAAATAGATAAAATGAAACATCAAAAATTCAAAATATGGGGAGAAATTGAGTGCAAATTTAGAGTTTTTTAGCTGGTGTATTTTCAATTTCTTTTTGTTTTGCTATCTTTGCAATCATGTTAAGTTGTTATCATTTCAAAATAGCTTGTTATAATCGAAAGATATTTTGTAAGTCTTATGAGAACTACAAAGCAAAAATCTTTAATAAACAAACCAAAAATAATAAGCAAGTAATCAAAACACACTAGTACAGTAAATCACTTAACCACAAAAACAGTAAAAAGGAACCACAATAAAATTAGAAATTACAAAATGCTTATAGTAAGACCTTGTCTATCAATAATTACCTTGAATATAAATGGATTAATTCTCCAATTAAAAGATACAGAGTAACTGAATGGATAAAAACAAGACCCAACTGTGTGTTGCTTACAATAAACTCACTACACCTCTGGAACATATATAGACTGAAAATGAAGGGATGGAATACCATACTGCATGCAAGGTCATGCACTATGGTTTGTTCTTGCAATCTCAGCTGCTCAGGAGGCTGAAGCAAAGGGATCATTCATGCAAGGCTAGCCTGAGCAACATGGAGAAAACCTGTCTGAAAATAAAGATATTTCATGCAAATGGAAACAAAAAGCAATTAGAATAGCCAATACATATATCAGATAAAATATACTTTAAATCAAAATTAGTAAAGGAAAGAAGACAAGGAAGATCATTATAAAATGATGAAGCAGTTTATTCGTTAAGAAGAAATAACAATTCTAAATATATATGCACCCAACATTGGAGCACACAAATATATAATATAAATATGAATAGGCCTAAAGGGAAAGATAGACTCCAATACAATAACAATAGGGGACTTTAACATCTCATTTCCAGCAAAAAAGGACCATTCAGAAAAAAAGTCATCATAGAAATAGCAGCATTAAACTGCATCTTAGACTAAATAGATCTAACAGATATAACAAAACATTCCACCCAACAGCTGCAGAATATACATTCTTCTCATCAGCACATGGAACATTCTCCTGGGTAGATCATATGATAGGCCATGAAACAAGTCTGATCAAACTTAAAAGAAATGATATCATATCAAGCATTTTTTTCTGACCACAATGCAATAAAACAAGAAATAACAAGAAAAATTTTGGAAATGATACAAATTCATGGAAATTAAACCCCTTACTCTTGAACAACCAATGGATCAAAGAAGAAATTAAGAAGGAAATTAAAAATTTTGTTAAATCAAGTGGAAATAGAGACACAACATAACAAAACCCACAGGATAAGGCAAAAGCAGTATTATGAAAAAAGTTTGTAACAACGAGTATTTATATTAAAAAATAGGATCACAAATAAATAATCAATGCTGCATGTCAAGGAATTAGAAAAACAAGAACAAACCAAACTGAAAATTAGTAGAAGAAATGAGATAATAAGTATCTGAGCACAAATAAATGAAGTAGGCTAAAAAATAACAAAACAAAAGATCAGTGAAACAAAGAGCTGGTTCTTCGAAAAGATAAACAAAATAGACAAACCCTTAACTAGATTAAGAAAAATAGAAGACACAAATAAATCATGGATAAAGAGGATGACATTACAGAAATACAGAGAATCATTAGAGAGCATTGTGAACAACTATATGCCAATAAATTTGATGACCTAGAAGAAATGGGCAAATTCCTAGATGCATACACCTTACCAAGATTGAATCATGAAGAAATAGAAAACCTAAACAGACCAATAATGAGTAACAAGATAAAATCAGCAATTGAAAATCTTTCATCACCTGGTTTTGGGTGAGTCTCTCATCTCACCCAAAACCAGAAAGCTTCACTGCTGAGTCCTACCAAATACTTAAAGAACTAATATAAGCTCTTCTTAAATTATTCCATAAAACTGAAGGAGAGAATTCTTCCAAACATTCTATGAGGCCAGCATTACCTTGACTTAAAAACAAAGACAAAGGGCCGGTGAGATGGCTCAGCGGCTTAAGCGCCTGCCCGGCAAGCGCGAGGGCCCGAGTTCGACTCCCGGAACCCACATATGAAAAAGGGGCCGGTGATATCGCTCAGCGGCACGGGCGCCTGCTGGCGCGCGAGGTCCTGAGGTCGTTCCCCCGGTACCCACCAAAAAAAAAAAAAAAAAAAAAAAAAAAAAAAAAAAAAAAAAAAAAAAAAAAAAAAAAAAAAACAAAGACAAGAACACAACAAAAAAGAACTACAGATCAATATCTTTGGTGACAGTAGATGCAAAACTTTGCAACAAAATACTAGCCAACTGAATCTAACAGCACATTAAAAAGGTTGGTTACATGATCAAGTAGGATTCATCCCAGTGATGCAAGGATGGTTGAACATACACAATAAATATAATACACTACATCAACAGAATGAAGGAAAAAATCATCTGATCATCTCAGTAGATGCAAAAAATGCATTTGATAAAACTCCACATCCTTTATAAGAAAAATGCTGAACATTATTAGATATAGAAGGAATGTGCCTCAATATAATAAAGGCCAACAATTAACACTATTGAATGAGGAAAAGCTGAGAGTTTTCCCTCTGAAATTTGGAACAAGACAAGCATGCTCATTTTCACCACTTTTATTCAAAATAGTATTGGATGTCCTAGCCAGAACAATCAAACAAGAAAGAAGGGAATCCAAATTCAAAAAGAGGAATTCAATATGTCATTGTTTGCAGTAGACATGATCTTATATATAGACAAGCCCAAAAATGCCACCAAGAAATTATTAAAATAAATAAATTCAACAAAATTGCAGTCAGCATCACTACATGCCAATAGCAAATTATCTGAAGTAAAAATACAGAAAGCAATGTCATTTATGGTGGTTACAAAACAATACCTAGGAATACATTTCACCAAGCAGTAAAAAGGCTCTTTAATGAAAACTATATATCAATGATGCAAGACATTAAAGAGGACAAAAAAATTGAAAGACATCCCTTGTTTATGAAATGGAAGAATCAATATTAACAAAATTTCCATAGAAACCAAAGCAACCTACAGGTTCAATGAGATCCTTATCAAAATGCTAATGACACTCTTTACAGAACTAGAAAAACTCCTAACATTTCTATAGAATCATGAAAAAATCCAAATATTAAAGCAATCTTCAATAAAAACAACAAAACAGGGGGAATTACATTATCTGGCTTCAAAATATAATACAAAGCTCAAAACAGCATGGTGTTGGCATAAAACAGACACATAGACCAATGGGACAGAATAGAGAGTCAACAGTGAACCCAAACATCCTTAGTCAATTGATCTGAGAAAAAGGAATAAGCATATGCATTGGAGAAAGGACAGTCTTTCCAATAAAATTTGCTGGGAAAATTGGGTAGCCACATGAAAAAGAATGAAACTGGAGCCCTATATCTGAGATGAGTACACACTTCTCAGATGAAGAAATACAAGCAGCAAATAAATATTTGAAAAAATGTTCACCATCACTGTCATTCAAGAGATGCAAACTAAAGCAACACTGAGATTCCATCTCATCCCAGAAAGAATGGCTATCATCAAGAAATCAACCAATAACAAATGCTGGAGGAGCTGTGGGGAAAAAGGTACACTTCTCCACTTTGGTGGGAGTGTAGACTGGTGCAACCACTGTGGAAATCAGTGTGGAGATTCCTCAAAAACCTAGGATTGGAGGTCCCATTTGAACCAGCTATTCCCCTTCTGGTTATCTTCCCAGAAGAATTAAAAACATTGAACCAAAGTGATACATATGCACCCATGTTTATAGCAACACAATTTGTAATAGCTACATCTTGGAAACAACCCAAATGCCGATTAACCAAGGAAAGATTAAAAAGATGGGGTATTTTTATACAATGGAGTACTACTCAGTCATAAAGAAAGATAAACTGGAGACTTTTATAGGTAAAAGGATACAACTTGAGACCATACTCATAAGTGAAATAAATCAGACACATATGTGCAAACATTGTATTGTCTCCCTAGTGTGAGAAGCTGAAAAAGTAAGTAAGATCCAAAATGTATAATAAATATTGTAAAGTGGGAAGAAGCCATTCAAAAGAAAGAGAACCTGGGATTGGGAAAAGGAGAAAAGAAGGAAAGGAAAAGCAAAAAAAAAAAAAAAATATATATATATATATATATATACACACACACACACAAGAAAGTTAAGATAGTTGTACTACTAATTTCTCTTAGTTCATTGAAAAGAAAGGTTTGTGCTAATATTGTTTGGACAATTAAATTCCTATATCTTGTACTCTGAGTAACTAATTTAAAGACAACATTACACAATGTATTAACCATTGTTACCCTCCTATTATCTTAGTTTGAAATTTTGTTTTATTTTTTATCTCTTTAAAAAAATAAAATATAATAAATGTTAAAACAAGAAACTGGAGCCCTATCTTTCACCTGTTACAAAGACTCAACTCAAAATAAAGATTTAAGTGTAAGACATGAAGCTGCTAAAAGAAAACATAAGGGAAAATGTTTCAGGTGATTAGTATGGGGAAGGATTTCTTTTTCTTCTTTTTCTTTTTGAGACAGTGTCTCACCTTGCACTTACTATGTAGCCCAGGCTGACCTCATACTCACAGCAATCTTCCTGCCTCAGACTCCCAAGTACTGGGATTAGAGGCATGTGCCACCACGCCTGCCATGGGCAAGGATTTTTTTGACAAGGCTGCCAACATACAGGAGACAAAAGCAAAAATAGATAGACAGATCTAACTAAAAAGCTTCTAAACAGCAACAAAAATAAGCATCATAGCCAAGAGACAACCTACAGAATGGAGCAAAATATTTGCAAAATATGCACCTGGCATTATTTGCAATATATAAAGGACTCAAAAAGCTCAATAGCAGGGCTGGTGGTATATCTCAGTGGCATAAGTGCCTGCCTGGCAAGCACAAGGCCCTGAGTTTGACTCCCGGTACCCGCCTATTAAAAAAAAAAAGCTCAATAGCAAAAAGCAAATAACTCATTAAAAATGGGCAACAGATTTAAATAGACATTTCTCAGAAGACATACAAATGCCCAAAGAGTAGATGAAAAATGCTCAACATTACTAATTGTCATAGAAATGCAAATCAAACTACAATGAGATATCACCTCACTCTAGGAAGAATGACTATTATCAGAAAAAAAGAAAGAAACAAAAAAATAACAAGGGCTGGCAAGGATGTGGAAAAAAGGGAATCCTTGCATGCAATTGGTGGGAATGTAAATAGGACAGCCATTATGGAAAACAGTATGGAGGTGCCTCAGAAAATTAAAAATAGATTACCATATGATCCAGCATCCAAATACTGGGTAAATATCCAGAAAAATGAAATCAGCATGCCAAAGAGACATCTGCATTCCAAATTTTATTGCAACACCATTCACAGTTATCGCAGACTAATCAGACCGACAACCTCCCAAACGAGTGGACTGTGAAGGCTTAAATAAATGAGTCAAGTGGTATGATTTTAGGGCTCTAGGAGGATCAAAACCCTATAACAGAATTTAAGATTCTCTGGGTGTTGAGATAAAGAACTTTCCTGGGGAGCACGTATTTATTTGGTTTACAAACAAAAGAAATGGATACTGAGGAAAACAAGAACCTGAGCAGGAATTTGGGAGGTGGCTCAAGGACTTCTCCAAGTAGTAAATTATGTTAATTTAGGAGAACTATCTTATCTCCAGGTTGACATTTATTGCAGGAGTGAGATGCCTGCAGCTATAGTTTTTATTTAGTTAATTGAGGTTGGAGCCAAGTATCCTCAGCTAGCTGTGGTTATCTTGACTTTAGAGCACCATACATATGCTTTCTTTTAACACAGCCAGAGGTCCTGTGTTTAGCAACTTAAACCTGTAACTCCAATACACAGTAACCAAGAAACAGAAACAACCTAAGTGTCCATCAGCTGATGAATGGATAAAGAAAATGTGGTATATAGGCACACTGAAATACTATTCAGCCATAAAAAGGGATGAAATCCTGTCATTTGTGACAACATTGATGGAACTAGAGAACATTATTAAGTGAATAAGCCAAGCACAGAAGGACAAACATAACATGCTTTCTCTCTTATATGAAATCTTTAAAACTTGATTTCATAAAAGTTGAGAGTGGAATGATGGTCACCAAAGACTAGGTACAGTAGTGGGAAAGGATGGAGAAAGGTTGATCAATGGGTACTAAGTTACAGTCAATGTAAGAATTTCTCATGTACTAGTGCACAGAAGAGTAACTATAGAGAATAAGTATGCACTGTATGTTTTTAAAAGCTAGGAGGGAAAAAAAGATGGCTGATTTGTAAGAAGCAGGTAGTGAACCTCTCCAAAAGTCACCGCCCAGACACTGGAATATAGTGACTGGAGGAGGACAAGAAAGAGGGAAGTGGCTACCCTGGACCCAGGAAAGATCTGAAGCACAGTTTGGGGCACAGGCAGAAAGTGAAGAGAGAAACTCCAACAAAGAAGGAGATGGCCACTGGTGCCTTTTCCCCGTGTCGGGAATCCTGGCATGACAGAAGCGGTCCAAATCTGTGGACATGCAGTGACTGCCGGTGCCCCAGGGGCCTCCGCGGAGGAACGTGAGACTCAATGGTACAGAGAAGTACCATGGCTCCATCCACAGCTAAAGTGGGGCACAGGCTGTGGAAAGTGTGCTGACAGCAGCAGGTGAATGAATCTGGTCTCTGCCAAAGAATGCAGGCTACTGCCCACTGCCCCACCAAAGGGCTGCTGCTGGCTTGCTGGGACAGATCTGCATGGAACAGGACTCTGTCACCACACGGTGCCTGCCTACAGCAGAGTCAAAACCTGGAAGTGAACTCTTTTTTTCTTTTTTTCCTCTCATTTGTTTTTTGTTCTGGTGGTGGTGATTTGTTTTTTGTGTGTGTGTGTGTGTGGATACTGGGGATCGACCTCAGGACCTCGCATGCCAGCAGGTGCCTGAGCAGCTGAGCAATATCACCAGCCCTTTTTTTCATATGTGGGTACCGGGAGTCGAACTCAGGACCTCACGCTTGCCAGGCAGGTGCTTATGCTGCTGAGCTATCTCACCGGCCTCATGGTGCTGTTTTGTTTTGTTTTGTTTTTGTTTTGTCTTTTGGTTTTTGTTTGTCTGTTTTTTCTTTCCTTCATTGTTTCATCTTGTTTCTGTATGAGTGTAAACAGAGCCTCTAACCTCTTTGTGATTGTGGTTCTGATCTGTTCTTCCATTTATCCCTTCCTTCTCTTTTTCCAACCACTCTTCTGCACCAGTTTCCCAATGTTAGTGGGATCCCTCTTGGTCCTCCAGCCTTATAATTAATGCCTTCCTCTTCTTCCAATTCTCTATTTCCTCCTTAATCCATTTTAAATTTAAACTCCTGAAGGAAAAATTGACATATTAAGGACTTGTATACTGCATATAAATTTCTGGTTTGTTTCACATTTTGTTATATAACCACAAATCTAGTTTATCTGGTTAAAAGTGGCAAATAGTGGTTAGCACAGTCTGTCATTTTCTAGGCTGTGTTTGATGCTTTTGGAACCACTATAGCCAAAAGTGACATAAATGTACTAAACAGCTTTACTTCCTGGTATTCCATGACTGAGATTATCTAAGGATCACAGAATATACTGTGGCATAGTACCAAAGAAACAAGGACTGGCCCAAACAGGCAGCAACTTATTATTTTGAAGAAATTGAACAGGTAGGATCTTGCAGCAGGCCCAAAACACAAAAATAAGCTACACCTGGAAGATACCTCAGAGAAGTAGTCATCACCTAAGGGTTTTAAATACTAACAATAAAGCAACCTACTATAGGCAATTTACAAATACCACCTCAGGAATTAAACCAAAGAAAGAAAAGAAACTGAGAAGACACTTAAACAAGATGCAACCCCACACATCCAGTTCACCAAAGGCAAGTCCAGGGGTCAATGAGGTGGGACAATCCAAAAGCCACCCACCTGAAATCTCTGAAGCAGATACAACAAAGCAGTTGAATCAGGCTCTGGAAAAAATTAAATCAGAAATAATTTCACAGATAACTGCACAGGTAATGTTCACAATGAAAACCATGCTTAAGAACACTACAGCATATACAGACAAAAAAAATAGATGAGCTTAAGAAAATTATGGAAACCATGAATGCTCAGCATAGAAAAGAAATGGGATCCATAAGGCAGATTCAAGATGTCCAGAACAAAAATCCCATTGAAAGTATTTGTAACAGATTAAACCAATGTGAGCACAGGATCTCAGATATATAAGACAGGCTTGTGATTAGTGATCACGAAAAAAAAGAATTCTTAAAAATAGCAAGGGACTGCTCCTGGATAGGAAGAACCAATATAGTGAAAATGGCCATACTTCCAAAATTGTTATACAGATTTAATGCAATTCCAATCAAAATTCCAACAGCATATCTCACAGAATTAGAGAAAACAATCCTAAAATTCATTTGGAATCAGAAGAGACCTAGAATAGCAAAGGCAATTCTGGGAAACAAAGGCAAGGCAGGGGGCATCACAATCCCTGATTTGAAATTATACTATAAAGCTACTGTAATAAAAACAGTGTGATACTGGCAAAAAAACAGACCTGAAGACCAATGGAACAGATTAGAAGATGCTGAAACAACCCCAGACATACTAAGCCACCTTATCTTTGACAAAGGTGCCAAACACATTCAGTGGAAGAAAGATAGCCTCTTTAATAAATGGTGCTGGAAAAACTGGCTCTACACATGCCGAAGATTAAAACTAGACCCATATCTTTCACCATGCACTAAACTAAATTCAAAATGGATCAGAGATCTAAATATTAAAACAGAAACATTAAATCTGCTGGAAGGTAGGATTGGGAAATCCCTTGAAGACATTGGTGTAGGCAAAGACTTTATGAATAAAAACTCAACTGCACGGGAACTATCCCAAAGAATCAACAACTGGGATCTCATCTTATTAAAAAGCTTTTTCACAGCAAGAGAAACCACCAACAGAGTGAAAAGAAAACCCACAACGTGGGAAAAAAATGTTTGCCAGCTGTTCCTCAGACAAAGGATTACTATCGAGAACATATAAAGAACTCAAAAAAATCAGAGCTCCCCAATTTAAAGACCCACTCCAAAAATGGGCATCTGAGATGAATACACATTTCTCAGATGAAGAAATACTAATGGCAAATAAATATACAAAAAAATGTGCAACATCACTAGTCATTCGAGAGATGCAAATTAAAACAACACTGAGATACCATCTCACTCCAGAAAGAATGGCTACTATAAAGAAATCAACTAATAACAAATGCTGGAGGGGCTGTGGGGAAAAAGGAACCCTTCTTCACTGTTGGTGGGAGTGTCGACTGGTACAGCCACTGTGGAAGTCAGTGTGGAGATTCCTCAAAAAACTAGGGTTGGAGGTCCCATTTGACCCAGCTATTCCCCTTCTGGGCATCTTCCCAGAAGAATTAAAAACATCGTACCACAGTGATATATGTGCACCCATGTTTATAGCAGCACAATTTGTAATAGCCAGATCTTGGAAACAACCCAAATGCCCATCAGCTGAGGAATGGATAAGAAAGATGTGGTATTTTTATACAATGGAGTACTATTCAGCCATAAAGAAGGATAAACTGGAGACTTTTATAGGTAAATGGATGCAACTTGAGAAAATACTCATAAGTGAAATAAACCAGACGCACATGTGTAAGCATTGTATTGTCTCTCTAGTATGAGAAACTGAAAGAGTAAATAAGATCCAAAATGTACAATAGACACGGTGAATCAAAAAGAAACTGATCAATAAGAAAGAGAGACTGGAATAGGGAAAAGAAAGAAGGGAAAGAGAAAAAAATTGTATATATATATATATATATATATAAGATGGTTAAGATAGATACACTACCAATTTTACTTAGTTCATTGAAGAGGAAGGTTTGAGCCAATAATGTTTGGACAATTGAATGCTAATGTCTGGTATCCTGAATAACTAACTTAAAGATAATAATGCGTAATGCATTGACCATTGTTACCCTCATATTATGTTGTTTTGAAAATTTGTTCTTTTTTTTTATTTGTTTTGTTTTTTCTTCTCTTTAAAATAAAAAAATAAACAAAAAATTTAAAAAATAGCAAGGGACAATGAAAAATCAATGCAGCAGCTGCTGGTTGAGGCAACGAAAAATGACTTAAGATTAATTGGAGACAATGAAAAATCAGGAGTTAGCAAAAATGACATCAGGACACTGTTCACAGACATTATAACAGAGAATTTCCCTGGGAGAGAAAAAGAATTTGATGTACAGATAAATAAGGTCTATAGAATTCCAGTTAGTCATAATCAGAAAAAAAAAAAATCTTCAGCCAGACATATCATAGTAAACATTGCAGAAATTCAACACAAGAGTAGAATCCTAAAAGCAGTTAGGGAAAAGAGACAAATCACCTATAAAGGAAATCCCATCAGAATCACAGCTGACTTCTAAGCACAAACCCTCAAGTCAAGAGTTTGGAATGATGTATTTCAAGTTCTAAAGGAGAATAACTTTCAACCCAGATTGATGTACCCTGCAAAACTATCTTTCAAAACTGATGGAGAAATAAAAGACTTCCATGAAAAAGAACATCTGAGAAAATTTATGACCACCAAACCAGAACTCCAAAATGTTTTGAAGGACATTCTAGAAAGAGATAATGGGCCAGTGAGATGGCTCAGTGGCATAAGCGACTGCCTGGCAAGCACAAGGGCCTGAGTTCAACTCCCAGAACCCACATACAAAAAAAGGGCTGGTGATATTGCTCAGCAGCACAGGCGCCTGCTGGTGTGCAAGGTCCTGAGGTTGACCCCTGGTACCCACACACAAAAAAAGAAAGAGATAACAAGGACTACAACTCCAGGAACCCCAACAGAAGGAATCCACCAAGCAGGGCAAACAATTAAACAGAGGGAGGGAAAAGAAAAAGAAAAGAGGGGGAGCAAACAACAGGGAAATAACATGACAAGTATAAGTCAATACATATCAGTTTTAACCATCAATGTTAATGGTCTCAATTCACCAATCAAAAGGCACAGACAGGCAAAATGGATCAAGAAGCAAAACCCAACAATATGCTGTATACAAGAAACACATTTAACTCAGAAAGAAATTCATAGACTGAAACTCAAAGCATGGAAAACAATATTTCATGTGACAGGAACCCAGAAAAAAGCAGGGATAGCTATTCTTTTTGCAGACAAAGTGAATTTCAAGCCAAAACTGATTCAGAGAGATAAAGAAGGTCACTACATCCTTGAAAAGGGAACAATCCAAGAGGAAGAGATAACGATAAATATATATGCAACAAATACCAGTTCACCCGATTATATAAAACAAACATGAAAAGACATGAAAAATCAAATAAGCACTAATAAAATTGTGCTGGGGGACCTCAATACTCCTCTGTCACAAAAAGACAGATCAACTAGACAAAAAATCAACAATGAAATATTAGAACTGATCCAAACTTGGGAACAAATGGACTTAGTAGATGTCTACAGAGTGTTCCACCCCACAACATCAGAATACACATCCTTCTCAGCTGCACATGGGATGTTCTCCAAAATAGACCACATAAGAGCTCATAGAACCTGCTTAAGTAAATGCAAAGGAATTGAAATTATCCCATGCATATTATCAGACCATAGTGCAATGAAATTGGAAATCAATGGCAAAAGAAACCACAAGAACTTCCTAAACACATGGAAATTAAACAGCACCCTCTTGAACAACCAATGGGTCACAGATGAAGTTAAAGAAGAAATTAGACAGTTTCTACAACTGAATGATAATGACAGTACAACATACCAGAACGTATGGGACACAATGCAAGCAGTCCTAAGAGGGAAATTTATAGCATTAAATACCTATATCAGGAAAACAGAGCAAGCACAAATAAACAACTTAATAGTGAACCGCAAACTTCTAGAAAAAGAAGAGCAGGCTAAGCCAAAAGCTCATACAAGGGAGGAAATTATAAAGATCAGAGCAAGAATTAATGCATTGGAGACTAAAAAAACAATACAAAGAATCAATGAATCAGAGTTGGTTCTTTGAAAGAATAAATAAAATTGACAAACACTTACCCAACCTTATTTAAAAAAGAAAAGAAAATACTCAAATCCATGCAATTAAGAATGAAAAGGGTTTCATTCCTATCACAATGGACCCTGCAGAAATCCAGAAGATCTATACCTATTTTCAAAATGTATTCTAATAAGATGGAAAATGCAGACAATATGGACAGATTCCTAGATACATATGAATTACCAAAACTCAATCAAGAAGATTTAAAAATCCTAAATAAACCAATATCAATCAATGAAATCAAAGATGTAATTAAAAACCTCCCAACAAAGAAAAGCTGAGGCCCTGGTGGATTCACTGCTGAATTCTACAAAAAATTTAGAGAAGACCTAACACCACTACTTCTCAAAGTTTTTAATGAAATTGAAAGGGAAGCAATACTCCCAAATTCATTCCTGGAAGCAAGCATTACCCTGTTACCAAAACCAGAGAAGGACCCAACTAAGAAAGAAAAATACAATCCAATCTCCCTAATCAACATAGATTCCAAAATCCTCAATAAGATACTGGCAAACAGAATGCAGCAAATCATCAAGAAGATTATACACCATGACCAAGTGGGATTCATCCCAGGGATGCAGGGATGGTTCAACATACATAAATCAATAAATGTAATATACCACATTAATAGAACCAAGGACAAAAATTATATGATCATCTCAATAGATGCAGAAAAAGCTTTTGACAAAGTCCAGCACCTTTTCATGATAAAAAACCCTACAGAAAATTGGAATAGATGGTCTTTATCTCAGTCTGATAAAAGCTATCTAGGACAAACCAACAGCCAATATCATACTAAATGGCCAAAAACTGAAAGCCTTCTCTCTAAAATCAGGAACAAGACAAGGATGTCCACTGTCCCCACTCTTATTCAACATAGTCCTGGAAACTTTAGCCAGAGCAATTAGACAAGAGCACGAAATAAAAGAAATAATGATTGGGAAGGACGAATTTAAATTATAATTATTTGCAGATGACATAATACTCTACATAGAAGACCCCAAAAACTCCACTAAAAAACTGCTCAATTTAATAAGCAAATTCAGTAGTGTAGCTGGATACAAAGTCAATTCTCAAAAATCAATAGCCTTTCTGTACACAAATAACAAACTTACTGAAAGAGAAATTAGGGAAACAACACCTTTCACAATAGCATCCAAAAAAAAAAATTCCTAGGAATCAACCACACAAAGGATGTAAAAGACCTCTACACTGAAAACTACAGTACTCTGAAAAAGGAGATTGAAGAGGATATCAGAAAATGGAAAGATATCCCTTGCTCCTGGATAGGAAGAACCAATATAGTGAAAATGGCCATACTTCCAAAATTGTTATACAGATTTAATGCAATTCCAATCAAAATTCCAACAGCATATCTCACAGAATTAGAGAAAACAATCCTAAAATTCATTTGGAATCAGAAGAGACCTAGAATAGCAAAGGCAATTCTGGGCAACAAGGCAAGGCAGGGGGCATCACAATCCCTGATTTGAAATTATACTATAAAGCTACTGTGATAAAAACAGTGTGGTATTGGCAAAAAAAAAGACCCAAAGATCAATGGAACAGATTAGAAGATGCAAAAACAACTTCTGACATACTAAGCCCCCTTATATTTCACAAAGGTGCCAAACACACTCCATGAAAGAAAGATAGCCTCTTTAATAAATGGTGCTGGATAAACTGGCTCTGCACATGCCAAAGATTAAAATTAGACCCATATCTTTCACCGTGCACTAAACTAAATTAAAAATGGATCAAAGATCTAAATATTAAAAGAGAAACATTAAATCTGCCTGAAGATAAAATAGGTAAAACTCTTCAAGACATTGGTGTAGGCAAAGACTTTATGAATAAAACCCCAAGGGCACAGGAACTACCCCAAAGAATCAACAACTGGGATCACATCTTGTTAAAAAGCTTTTGCACAGCAAGAGAAACCACCAACAGAGTGAAGAGACAACCCATAACGTGGGAAAAAAAGTTTGCCAGCTATTCCTCAGACAAAGGATTACTATTGAGAACATACAAAGAACTCAAAAAAATCAGACCTCCCAAATTTAAAGACCCAATCTGAAAATGGGCATCTGAGATGAATACACACTTCTCAGATGAAGAAATACAAATGGCAAACAAATATACGAAAAAATGTTCAACATCACTGGTCATTCAAGAGATGAAAATTAAAAGAACACTGAGATTCCATCTCACCCCAGAAAGAATGGCTATTATCAAGAAATCAACTAATAGCAGATGCTGGAGGGGCTATGGGGAAAAGGAACCCTTCTTCACTGTTGGTGGGAGTGTCAAATGGTATAATCACCATGGAAATCAATGTGGAGATTTCTCAAAAAACTAGGATTGGAGGTGCCATCTGATCTAGCTATTCCCCTTCTGGGTATCTTCCCAGAAGAATTAAAAACATCGTACCACAGCGATATATGTGCACCCATGTTTATAGCAGCACAATTTGTAACAGCTAGATCATGGAAACAACCCAAATGCCCATCAACCAAGGAATGGATAAAAAAGATGTGGTCTTTTAATACAATGGAGTACTACTCAGCCGTAAAGAAAGATAAACTGCAGACTTTTATAGGTAAATGGATGTAACTCGAGAAAATACTCATAAGTGAAATAAACCAAATGCACATGTGTAAACATCATATTGTCTCCCTGGTATGAGAAACTGGAAGAGTAAATAAGATCCAAAATCTACAATAGATAGGGTAAAACAGGAAGGAACTGTTCAAAAGAAAAGAGCAACTGGGCTGGGGGAATGGAGAAAAGAAAGAAGGGAAAAGAAAAATATTATATATATATATACATATATGATATTTAAGATAGATACACTACTAATTTTGCTTAGTTCATTGAAAAGAAAGGTTTGTGCTAATATTGTTTGGACAATTGAATGCTGATATCTTGTACCCTGAGTAACAAATTTAAAGATAACAATATGGAATATATTAACCATTGTTACCCTCCTATTGTGTTGTTTTGAAATTTTGTTCTATTTTTTCTCTTTAAAATAAAAATAAATAAATAAATAAATAAAAGCTAGGAGGATTTTAAATGTTTTCACTGTAAAGAAATGATAAATGTTTGAGGAGATATATATGTTTAACTTGACTAAATACTATACAATGTGTTGAAACAACATATGGTACTCCATTAATATGTAAAACTTGTATGTTTTTATGTCTCAGTTAAAACAAAATTTAATTAATAAAAATGAAGTTTTTACTTTTATACTTAATGGGTATTTCTATATTACATTCATTATTGACTGTTCACTCACTATTCTCCAGTGAGTTAAGCTATAGAAAATACACTCCTTTTCCACAGCCTTTTCTGGTATAAAATTTACAGAGAAGAGTACTTAAATGGCAATTATTTATTGTTGGGAACAGTTATTGATAAAAACTATTCCCAACAGTTTTCTTTTTTTTTTTTGTGGGTACCAGGGTTCGACCTCAGGACCTCGTGCGCCAGCAGGCACCCATGCTGCTGAGCGATATCACTGGCCCTTTTCTCGTATGTGGGTACCGGGAGTCGAACTCAGGACCTCGCACTTGCCAGGCAGGCACTTATGCCGCTGAGCTATCTCACCATCCCCCCAACAGTTTTCTTTCTTTTTTTTGTGGGTACCGGGGGGTCGACCTCAGGACCTCATGCGCCAGTAGGCGCCCGTGCCGCTGAGCGATATCACCGGCCCTTTTTTTGTATGTGGGATCCGGGAGTCGAACTCGGGCCCTCGCGCTTGCCGGGCAGGCGCTTATGCCGCTGAGCCATCTCACCGGCCCCCAGTTTTCTTAATAGATGGATGTAAGTAAATATGAAGAAAAGAGGTTCTATAGATTCACAGCACATGATAGAAGATGTGAATGTGTATGACATTTTACCAGTGAAGTCAAGTAATCCATTCTTTATTTTAGAATAAACTAGGAGTGGCCAGAGCAGCATCCATTTGTAGTAAATAGCAAACACATCACCTAAAGAGAGCAGCAGCAGCAGTTACCATTTATTGAATAGTTTCTATTTCCCAGGCATGTTATACTCTATAACATATGCATCATCACATCTAAACCCTAGGACAATTCTAAAAAGTACCATGATATTAACAAATTTTGTACTAATGTCACAGATGACAACAAAGTTTTCCTGAGAGTTGGTCTAGTACCAGAAAAGCTATTCAATGTGCTAAAATTCCTATTGTTAATAATATTGATAATTATTTTTGCCTTTTTAAAAACTAGAAACATTTGAAAATATTTCAGCAAGTTATTTTTATATCATCAAAAACTGTGGAAAAATAATAGGGCAGAGAGATAAAAATTATACATAATAACTAGGGCTAGAGTTCAAGCTCTTTCTGTTTTCTCCAATATCAATCTAGTGATGAAAACACAAAAGACTCATAATATAGTGGTGCTCTATAAATTTGCTATAACATATTGTTTTATGAAATTCCTACAAAACTGAACATCAAACTCAGTATCTGACATAGATATTTTATGATGTGCATGCCAGTCATAACCCATCATCATCACGTTGTCCTGCTGTAAATTTTTTTCAAAAATAGTAACAGATAAGAGGTAAAGAACCCATGACATATATGAAAATAGCTTACATGTCATGCCACTTTAAGCCACAACCTATTCTTATAACCAGTTCCTTGAGAACATTTATTCTTATGACTCTTACTTCACCCTTGTCTTGGTGTAAACTTCAATCTCACCTCCAGTCTTAAGTTTTCAGAAACTATCCATGTCACCAACATTATTTTTTACCTTTCCATTCCTACCTTCTTTGCATATCACTCTTTTGATAGGTTGATGCCATAAATTTTGTGAGTGCTCCACTCCCCAATAGTGCCAAATCCTGGACCAGAACTCAGTCAACATGCATTTTATGCAAGGTTGTTCATTTAAAGGAAACCTGTGCTAAAATCAGTGCTATACTAGTTAATTGCTTTGGTGTATTTTTTAATTTTTATTTTTGTTAGTATATGTTTCCAGTACATAATTACATTCATTGTGGGGATTTGCTACACGTACATAAAACATTTTAATACTTTTTTATTTTCTCTTTTCTCTTAAGAACTCAATTTATAAAAATATTATTTATAATACAAATTTCAGGTATATTTCAATTATATGAAGCAGTCTAAATTGAGACAAGTTTATATCTTAAAATTCTATTCGGTATAGTTGTTTAAACAGTTTGATCAAATTTGGGGCTCTAAAAAGTCTTTTACATAAACAAGATAATTGTATAAATATTTTGTTAGAGATATATAGTCTTGTGAATGCAATAATCTCAATGACCATAGTTATATTTATTTCTTTAAATGAAAAATATAATTTTTACAATAGTTAGACTGTAATTAAAATAATCATGGGAGTATCTACAAATAACTCAGAAAGGGCAAATACAGTATGAATTGGCTGGATATATTTTACTCCATAATCCTTGATATTCAAGCAACCTTATGTGACAAATCCCAAAAAACACATTTTTCACATAAATTCATTTAAGTTTCATTATTGAGAAACTACCAAGTGTTAGAATCTGTGCTCTGGGGGCTGGTGAGATGGCTCAGTGGCATAAGTACCTGCCTGGCAAGCGCGAGGGCCCGAGTTCGACTCCCGGATCCCACATACGAGAAAAGGGGCCGGTGATATCGCTCAGTGGCACGGGTGCTTGCTGGTGTGCGAGGTCCTGAGGTCGAGCCCCCCGGTACCCACAAAAAAAAAAAAAAAAAGAAAAGAATCTGTGCTCTGCCTAGGTTTTCAGTGAAAGACAGGGTTCTTAGATGTAGTTACTACATTTTTGTATTATTCTCTTGATATTTCCAGATTCACTGCAACAGTACAAATCTTAGTATAGTACTCAGCATATAGTAAGTGCTAAATATATACTTACTGACAGATACTAAAATACTTAAACTCATCTAAGACTAGTAATTTTAGCTGATCCTACTCTTCAACCCTGTACTCTGAGGTTGTGAGACAGCAATAAGTCCCAAATCAAAATAAAATAATTCATACTTTTGACAGAGATACAAAGGAGGAATGGGAGGGGCAAAAATGTTGATAGGATAGATTAAGAAAAGAACACATTTTTCTACCAACTGGCAACACATAAGAATAATAATACATGGTAAAGAAGTAAATAAATTTAGTATTGTTGGCTTTTGAAGTCAGAGGTTTAAACTGCCAAAGTATCCTGTGGTAAATATTAACTGATCCCTATTATTGTATTCCTAAATTTACATTCAATTTTTGTTTATATTACTTAAGCCAGAAAGAACTTTCTTCATATTTATTCTGCTTGTAAGTCTCTACTCCAAAGCTGTAACAGAGCTGCCTGTAATATATGCTGCCGAAGATATGCTGCCTGTAATATAAAAAAAATAAGAAATATGTCAGATTCATGATTAACTTAAAATTAAAAAAAAATCAGTAGGTATTCAGTCTTCAAAACCTCCTTAATGAGATGTGTATATGTACCAATTCCCCAAGATGAATGTGATTATTATGTATCGTAAACATATACTAATAGAAGAAAAAAAACTCTTACTGTGTTCCATATATCAAAATAATCACATTATCAAAACCTCTTAATTTATATAAAGAAGAGATATGAAACACTCAAAGTGGGACATAAATTATGTATAGAAAACATGACAATAGGTTACTAATAGACCTTAAAATGTCCTTTCTAACTACAAATAAAAAACCAATTATTGGCCAGCAAAATGAAAGGCCAAACACTGCTTTAGGTTGCCAGATCCAATAAAAGAAATTAGAGTAGGAAATATATTCAAAGACAAAAAATTACTACGGGGGAGGTGAATGACTTTTTTTCAAAATTACGACAACTCCTAAAAATTCAAAACTCTGAAATATGTCCAAAGAGCTATTCAGTCATGAAACTCACTTAGAAATAATTAGTTTAATGAACCCTCTTCAGCAACAACAAAAATTTCCTTCACTACTAAGATGAAAGTAGGAGGAAGTGTATGAATGTTGTTATAGGAAAATACTCTTTTATGGCTTAATCTATGCCAGTCCCTGCAATTCCATGTTTCACAGAATTTTCACCTCTAAATATACTAATGAGAAATGGCAAAAGAGAACTGTTTTAATTCTAATAATTTACTTAAATAACTCCCCAGTATTTAAAGAAATCACCTATCCAGAATTTTATTATACCCATATAAAAGAGTCCTTCATAAGTTCTACCTGAGCAAGAGTACAGAAGCAAATCCTCAAATAATAATCCAAGATCTGAGGCACGTTATTCATAAGTAACCTGTCTCTCTTCAAATATTTCCCTTTGAGTTACAGTACATTGAAAAAGTAGAAATTCAATATGCATGCCTGAGCACATCAGATCTACTGTATATTTGAATTTAAAATAAAGAATAGTCTTGTTAATGTGTGTCTGGCAAGAATCCATTGGTATGCAAATGCATTCTTGACACTTCAGCAAAAACAGTTTAACTCATCACATGCCCCAGATTCCATAGGTTCACACAGAGCCATCCTAATTATGCAGCTATACTGGAATAATGCAGCTCACACTCAATTGCTACAAAGGGGCCTGCAACCGAACTTGTAAAAAGAAAAGCAGAAAATAAAAATTTTGATGAACATTTATGTGTATCAAGCCTTTATTCAGTTTCCTCAGTATTTTTGTCTCTACCCTCACAATCCCTGCAAGTGTACTTCCATTAAATGCTACTTCTGAGGGCAAAAAAAGAATACAAAATAATAACGAACTTTTAACAACAAAGCTATAAAAGACTGAAAAGATCTTTCAAGAGACCTGTAGCACTTTTTTAATACAATGACAAAAATGCTTTTAGTACCAATACTGCTCTTTTCATCTATACATTTATACATTCAAATATAACAATTTACTAAGCATTTCCTATTAGGCATTATTCTAAGCACTATAGATACATCAGTGAACAAAATGGACAAAAATCTCTGTCCTCACGAAACTTTTCTTATAAGATATGAAGTAAAAGGATTCATAAAAACATCTGCTTAAAGAAATACGTTCCCCATGCACAAGGCCCTGGTTTCAAGTCCCATCACAAAAAAAGACAGAAAAAAAGGAGGGAAGGGAGGGAGGGAGGGAGGGAAAGAGGAAGGAAGGAAGGAAAGGAGGGTGATGCTATCCTTTCATGGAATATTAACATCTTATATTGCCAACAAAAACAATTCTAAGAAGGTAGATCTCGTCTATTGTATGTTGATCATACAGAAAAGTACCTATTGGAGTTCCAGGACCCATGTGATCTCCAGAAACTCCAGCCATTACTACATGGACTGATCCAGAAATGACAACGCTACTCTAATACCCACTTTACAATGCCAAGATGGAACTATATACATGATAAATTCAGTTTGCTATTGCTGATACAAATAAGTGTGATCACCATCTTTTCACCTCAATACATGACTTTTTATTTTTAATTAAATAACTTCTTTTTCTGCAATTTACTATGTGAATTAGGCTGTCAAAATTAAGAAAAAGCAAAACTATTATTTTTCCAGTCCCAAGTTTCTAAGAGTTTTTTTCTGTTTTTGTCTTTTAAACATCTTTAGATCATGCATTTTTATATTTTATTCAATTATAATAGTGTAAAAATAATCAAGTGATAATTGCCTAGCATTAAGACATTTGTCATCCAACCCCTCATTTATTGAGCTTTCTCTAATCCATAGATATCTCAGTAATAATCAACATAGCTCATTAGTTATTTCTAAGATAAATCCAATTTTCCAAATATTTTTCTCCCTGGTTCTGAGTACTAATACAATGTTACTATCTGCCTTCATGCCAACACCTTGCAGTGATTCCTAATCTAGTTTTGGGACACAGGAAAGATGTCTCAGGAAAAAAAGAGTTCATTTATTTACTTCATTAATTCTTTTAAGTGAATAACATCCTATTATCTCCTCTCTAACCTTTATTCAATCATTTCCTCTTATAAGATTTCATGCTCCAGATTTTCAGGTCCCTTGTCTAACACTTAAGTACATCAAAAACACACACTCTAAATAATTGCATTGACCTTTAGAATTAAAACATGATTTTCCTAGAAGGATAGTTTTATTGATCACCTTAAAAATAAAAGACAAACTTAATTCTGAACTCACAGCCCTTTATTAGTAAACCCATCTTTACAAAGGCACAATTAATCGTCTGTTACATATCATCCTGGATCCTCTAATTCAGCCCCTCTCTCTCTACTTTTGGTATTCACTTTACTTCCTCTAACACTGCACATGACAGAAGTTTTCCTTCCCTGAATACTACTTAAGGGTCTCCTTTCATATCATTCAGTGGGCAATTCAATGTCTTTTTACTTTGCAAAGCATATTAAAGAAAAGTCTCTGTCCTCTCTCTGGTAATTTATAATCTGAAATTGATAGCAACCGAGCCAGAGGCAAGACAGTAAAAACATGTTGTTAGGTCTGGCTGTGAGTAAAGACAAAGAAAAGGTTGAGAGAAGCCTTTAATGCAGGGCGCGGGAAGGCAGCAAGTAAGATGTCAGGACCCTCAGAGGGGCTGGCTGTGAAACAAAGTATTTCTGGGGCTTGTTTAAAGGCGGAGCATGGAGGGGCAGGCAAAGTGATGTTACAAAGAGGGATTGGCAGATGTTTGGTGCGCATGCGAGGTGAGGGGACATACTTCCTGCTGAAGTAAGAAGAAGAGAGTGCGTGATAAGCTCTCCTCCATGTTGGACCATCACCATGACGACTAAGCAGCCTCCATATGAGCTAGAACCCATCACATGTAAGTGTAAAAAAACTCCCAAAAGGATATACAGATAATAGTTATTAAAATTAATAAGAGTTCAGAGAAGTTTGGGATAGTAAGTAAACACTTAGAAGCAACTGCATTCTTATCCATCAGTGGCAGCTTAAAAATGTAATCTTCCACCGGTGAGATGGCTCAGCGGCATAAGCGCCTGCCTGGCAAGCGCGAGGGCCCGAGTTCGACTCCCAGATCCCACATACGAAAAAAGGGCCGGTGATATCGCTCAGCAGCACGGGCGCCTGCTGGCGCGCGAGGTCCTGAGGTCGACCCCCGGTACCCACAAAAAAAAAATGTAATCTTTAAGATGTATTATTTATGACAGCAATTGTGAAATATTTTTATAAAGAAAACTACAAAACTATATTGAAGGACCATTAAAAGCTTATATAAATTAGGATATATCACATTCTTGGATAGAAAGATTAAATACGATATAGAGAATATATAAACTCAATGCCATTTCAAGCAATACACCAACAGAGTTTTTCAATAAACTTGTCAAGCTAACTCTAAAATGTATAAAGAAAAGCAAGGGGATAAGCACAGCTAAAATAATGCTGAAGAACAATGTAGAAAGATTTACCCTAGACTGTGCTAGATTGAATAGTGTCACCCCAAAATTCATGTCTATCTGGGACCTATGTATGTGACCTTCTTTGTAAATAAGGTCTTCGCAGTGTAGTCAAGAAAAGGATATGCTAGTTGTGGGGGCAGGGAGGGGGGTTAATCCAAAATGACTTTTTAAGAGAGCACCTAAAAAAATATCAAAAAAGCAAAATATAACTCTAAAAATGTTCATCTAACACACAGAAAAGTGGAAAAAATTAAACAAAGAAACTAAAAGCAGAGAGAATGAAGAGAAAACAAGGGGAAATTATTGGTAATTTGTCAAAAAAATTATACAGTTATTTTTGTTTTTAAACTGCGATCAAAAAATAAAAAGTATATGTAACAATAAGGCATAAAAAGTAAACCACACACATTGAAAAATAGCAGTGACAGTCTAAGCTAAAAATAAACTGATATTGATTAGAAGTATTAATGTGCTAATGGCTATGTAGCTTCACCACAGCCAAGAATATAAACAAATCTGGCCAAGCTTTCTATATAGTGCAGGTATTTAGTTTAAAAAGTATATAGCTCACTTAAAATTTAATGGAACATGCCAATACAAAGATTCTAATGAGTCATTTTTATGACTCAAATGAATTTGTGTTTAGAATGAAAGTAGATACCCTTAGGTGAATTAGACTCTCCCAGATACACAAATCAGTGGCTAGAAACAGTCAGAGGAAGCAGTTATATGCATGTTAGGCACAATGGACAGAAAACTGAATTTTACCTCCAAGGGAGTAATTCATTTATGTGCCTCAGAATTGGATTTTCTACAAAAAGAAATCTACAAAATCTTTTGTATTATTTTTCAAATATTTAGCTACAAAATGGTAAATTTAGGTAGATAAAAGAGGATAAAAGCATTATAATAAAAATTAGACACAATAGCTCTCATTTAGAAGTTTTGTGCCCATACAGAGGAACAACTAAGTCTAGGTGAATCCTGAATGAATTACATCAAAGCATTTAAGAAACTAATTGATCATTTTTTTCTGTCAATAAAAGTTTCACAACAAAGTAAAATTCTATACTAAAGATAAATTCTAGAGCAGGTATCTCCAATCTGTAGCCCATGTGACACATGCAGCCCTGGACAGATAGTAATATGGTCCAAAAAACTGTAAATTGTTAACATTATAGTGTGATGTTTAATAATTAATATTTATTTTGTAAAAAATAAAATTTCATAACAAAAAGATAATAACAGTAGTTAATACACTGTATCATCTTCAAAGTAGTTACTCACAGTATAAGACATACACCAAAAAGATTCTTACAAAAAAAGAAACATAATAACGCACACTTTTTTTCAACAATCTAAGATAATACTATACATAAGCATACATACCAAAATATTTTCAAGATGAAATATGTGATTTGGGGAAGTCTTTTAATTTCTGCCTACTTCTAATTTACTTCTCTTCTGTTCCACTCTTTATTTGTATTTTATATATATTTTATGTTTCTCATATACAAGAAACCATGCAATATTTGAGCTTGTGTGTCTGACTTATTTCATTTAACATTATGTTTTCAAGTTGCATCCATTTACCTATAAATGCCTCAAGTTTACCTTTCTTTATGGCCATGTAGTACTCCATTGTGTATAAATACATTTTCCTTATCCATTCATCTGTTGATGGACATATATGCTGTTTCCAACACTTAGTTATTATAAATTGTGCTGCTATAAACATGGGCATGCATGTATCACTGAAATATGATTTTAACACTTTTGGGAAGCTACCTAGAAGGAGGATAGCTGGGTCAAATGAAATTTCTATGTTTAATATTTTGAGGAATCTCCACACTGATTTCCGTATTGCTTCTAGGTTACATTCCCACCAACAATGGAGAATACGTCCTTTTTCCCTGCATCTTCAACAGCATTTGTTATTATTAGATTTTTTGGTGATAGTCATTCTTTCTGGGGTAATATGGTATCTCAGTGTAGTTTTAGTTTGAATTTCTCTGATGTCCAGCGATGATGAGCTTTTTTTTTTAATGTATTCATTGGTCATTTGTACTTCTTCTGAGAAGTGCCTATTCATTTTCATTGCCCATTTTTTATTGGGTCTTTTCTTTTGAGGGGTCTAAGTTTTATGGTTCTTTATATTTTGTGGTGTTAGTCCTCTATCCAATTTTTGCCAATAACTGGCAAAAATGTTTTCCCATTCTGTAGGTTGTCTCTTCATTCTATTGGTTGTTTCCTTTGCTGTGCAAAAGCTTTTTAATTTGATATGATCCCGTTTGTTGATTCTTGGAATTATTTCTTGTGCCATTGGGGTTCTCTTCAGAAAGTCCTTGTCTATACCCATGTCTTCAAGAGTTTTACGTATTTTGTCTTACAGCAGATTAAGTGTTTCTGTTCTAATGTTTAGATCTTAGATATATTTTTAGTTTAGTTTAGTGCATGATGAGAGATATGGGTCTAAGTTCAAACTTCAACATATGGATAGCCAGTTTTCCCAGCACCATTGATTCATTTTGATTGCAGTTTAGTACACAGTGAGAGATAGGTCTAGATTCAGTCTTCTGCATATGAATATCCAATTTTCTCAGCACCATTTATTAAAGAGGCTATCTTGCCTCCAGTATATGTTTTTTATTCCTTTGTCAGTGATCAAATAGCTGTATGTGCTTGGAGTTGTTTCTGCTTCTTCTTCTGTGTTCCATTGATCCACACACCTGTTTCTGCACCAATACCCTGCTGTTTTAATCCCTGTAGCTTTATTATATAACTTCAAATCTGGGACTGTGATGCCACCTGCTTTGCTTTGGTGACCCAGTATTACTTTTTCTATTCTGGGTCTCTTCTCAGTCCATATAAATTTTAGGATTGTTTTCTCTAGCTCTGTGTGAAATGGCATAGGTATTTTGATTGAGATTGTATTAAATCTGTATATCAGTTTTGGAAGTATAGCCATTTTGATTATGTTGGTTATGCCTATCCAGGTACAGGGGATAACTTTCCATTTTCTGATGTCCTTCTCAATTTCCTTTTTTTTTTTTTTTTTGTGGGTACTGGGGGGTCGACCTCAGGACCTCGCGTGCCAGCAGGCGCCTGTGCCACTGAGCGATATCACCGGCCCCTTTTTCATATGTGGGTTCCGGGAGTCGAACTCGGGCCCTCGCGCTTGCCGGGCAGGCGCTTAAGCCACTGAGCCATCTCACCGGCCCCTCTCAATTTCCTTTTTCAGAGTGATGTAATGTTCATTGTAGAGGTCTTTCACTTCCTGGATTAGATTAACACCTAAGTATATAATTTTTTGATACTACTGTGAATGGTACTGTTTTCCTAACTGCTTCTTCATTGAGTTCATTGTTAGTATATAGGAAAATTATTGATTTTTTATGTTTATTTTGTATCCTGCTACACTGCTGAATTTGGTTATCAATTCTAGGAGTCTTTTTATGGATATTTTTTGGGGTCTTCTAAGTAAAGGATCACATCATCTGCAAAAAATGATATTTTGAATCCATTCTTTCCTATATATATCCCTTTTATTTTCTTCTCTTGCCTGATTCCTCTGGCTCATGTTTCAAGGATCATGTTAAACAGAAATAGTGATAATGGACATCTTTGTTTTGTTCCTGATTTTAAAGGAAGGCATTCAGTTTTTCCCAATATAATATGATGCTGGTAATAGATGGGTCATAGATGGCTTTTACCACATTGAGGTTAGGTCTTTCTATACTTATGTTCTTTAGGGTTTTTATCATGAATGGATGTTAGATTTTGTCAAAAGGGTTTTTTGCAGGTATTGAGATGATCATGTGATTTTTCTGCTTGCTTATATTTATGTGATGAATTGCATTTATTGATTTGCATATGTTGAACCATACTCACATCCCTAGGATGAAGCCTACTTGGTCATGGTTTATGAACTTTTTGATTATTTGCTGCATTCTGTTTGCCAGAATCTTGTTAAAGATTTTTGCATCTATGTTCATTAGAGAAATTGACCTATAGTTCTCTTTTTTGGTTAGATACTTGTGTGAATTTGGGATCAGGATAATGCTAGTTTCCAAGAATTATTTTGGAAGTAGTCCTTTGTTGCAGTGTGACCATGATGGTGTAGAGAATAAATGATTATTTGGAGATGAGACAGTTTAACCACCAAGAGCCCAGAGGAGACATCTCAACCAACAGCAGCCAGAGTTAGGCAGACTCAGGAGTAGCACCAAAGCCACAAACCCTCAGGGTTTTACTTAGAATATCAGTGTAAGAGAAAAGAAGAAGAAAAGCAGTTTGGGAAAGGAGCTGTCTCAAGGCTAGGCAGTTTTCTTAGGGAAAGGGGAAAGACAAAGAGCAGACACAACACACCTCATTAATCTAAACGTCTTATTGTTTAACCATTTACTTCTCACAGAGCCTATGTGCCCTGCACTTTAACCATTTACTCAGCCGAGTCCCCCACACTAATTCTCTCTCAATTTTATTAAAAAAATTTGTGGAGGGCCAGTGAGATGGCTCAGCGGTGTAAGCACCTGCCTGGCAAGCACGAGGGTCCAAATTTGACTCCCGGAACCCACATAGGAAAAAAGGGCCGGTAATATCGCTCAGCAGCACGGGTGCCTGCTGACACGCGAGGTCCTGAGGTCGACCCCCGGTACCCACAAAAAAAAAATTGTGGAGTATTGATAGTAGATCATCCATGAAGTTCTTCTAGAATTCTATTGTGACTCCATCAGGTTCTGGGCTTTTCTTAGTTGTCTAGAAGTTGTTCATATATATATATATATATATATATATATATATATATATATATATATTATCCCAGTATATCAGGTATATGTGCTCTAATTAAAAGGAAAAGTGTAAGCCTAACATGGTGGGGCAAGTCTGTAATCCCAGCTCTGTGTGAGTTCAAAGCCAGAAGCAGGAAGATCATAAATTTAAGCCCAGCCTGGGCAGTTTAGTGACTTAGTGAGACCCAGTCTCAAAATAAAAAAGGGTTGAGGATGTAGCTCATTACAAATGTCCTGGGTTCAATCCTTAATACTGGGGGGCATCAAGAGTAAATCAAAATATAAGACCTAACAATATGCTCTTTATATGAAACCCACTTTAAATATGAAGGTACGTATAGATTAAAAGTAAAGGAATAAGCCAGGCTTGTTGGCACATGCCTGTAATCCCAAAAGTTGGGAGGATGACACAGGAGGTTAACAAGTTCAATTCCAGCCTGAGCAATTTAGCAACTTCACAAGAATCTGTCTCAAAATAAAAACTAAAGAAAAGTCTGGTGATGTAACCTGGTGCAAAGGCCCTGGATTCAATCTCTAATACCACCACTAGCACACACACGTGCATGCACACATGCACTCACACACATGGAACAGAGCCAAGCTTAGGTGGTATGTGCCTGTAATCTTAGCTACTTGGGGGGCTGAGGCAGAAAGATTGCATGTTTGAGGACAACCTGTGCAATTTAGGGAAGCCCTGTCTCAAAAAATAAAATAATAGACCGTGGTGTATGCCTATAATGCTAACACCCTTGGTGAATACAGCAGTAGGCTTGCAACTTCCAGCCCAGTCTGGGCAACTTAAAGATTTAGCAAGGCTCTGAATCAAAATTAAAAAATAAAAAAGGGCCAGGTATGTAGTTCAGGATGACTTTGGGTTCAATCCCCGTCACCACTAAATAAATAAGTAAAATAAAAATGACTGGGAATGTCGCTCAATGGTAAAGCACTTACCTAGCATGCGTGAGGTGCAGCACCTCAAAAGAAAAGTAAAAGAATACTAATACTATGCAAAAGAGGGTGGGAGTAGCTATATTAATTTTAGAGCAGACTTCAGAAAAGTTATCAGGGATAAAGAAAGGCATTACCTAATGACAAAAAAGTCAATTCTCCATAAAGACTTAAAAAACTTTAATATACATACAGCTAACAAGAATGTCAAAATATGTGATGTAAAACTGCAAGGAAGAATAGATGAATCTACTATTATAGTTGGAAACTTCAACACTACTTTGTGGACTCAGATATGGACAAATTCTGCAACAGGAAATCAGTAAACCAATACTTAAACTCAACAACATCATCAATCGACTGGATATAATGGGCATCTACGAACTATTTCATGAAGAACCAGCAGAATTTACATTCTTCATAAGCTCATATGTAACATTCAACAAGATAAAATGCATTCTGAATTATAAAAGACATATTAACAAATGTTAAAAAATAAAAAGCTGGGCATGGTAATGCATGCCTGTATTCCCAGCATTTGGGAGGCTGAGGCAGAAGGATCATCACAAGTTTGAGGCCAACCTGGGCTATATAGTGAGGTCAAGGCCAGTCTGAACTACATAGTGAGATTCTTGTCACAAAATAAAATAATAATAATAATAATTAATAAATAAATAAAATAAAAATCATACAATGTCTGCTTTTAGGCCAGAAGGGAATTAAATAAATCAGTAAGAGAAAAATGGCTTCAAAATTCCAGAATATTTGCAGATTAAACAATACATTTCTAAATAATAAGTAGATCAAAGAAGAAACATGAAGAACAATTTAAAAATATTTTATGATAAATGAAAATGAAAGCTAACTTACCAAAATTTGTGGGATACAGCAAAAAACAGTGATTCAAGAGAAATATATAGCATGGAATGCATATATTAGAAAAGAAAAAGAATGTGTTGGGCATGGTGACACACCTCTGTAATTCCAGATACTTGGGATACTGTGGAAGGAGGATTACAAGTTTGATACCAACCTAAGTAATGGAAAAAAGAAAGGAAAAAAGAAAGAGAGAGAGGAAGAGAATATCAAATCTAAAATCTATCATCTAAGCTTCCATCTTAGAAAAATAGAATAAAGAGAAAATAAATCCAAAACAAGCAGAAGAAAACAAATACTAAAACTCCAAGTAGAAATCAAAGAATTGAAAACAGGAAATCAGTGGAGAAAACCAATCCTACCAAACATTGATTCTTTGAAAAGATCAGTAAAATTGATAACCTTCTAACCAAGCTAAGAAAAAAAGAGAGGACTCAAATTACTAGTATCAAAAGATGGAGGGAAGGGAGAGAAAAGGAATGAAGAAAGGTATTAAGAGGTATTATGTACATGTGCCAACTCCAACAAGTAATATAAACATAAAGTTTTAAAAACATGTGCAAAATTAAAAAGAAGGGGATCAAGAGTTGGATGGAACAGGATGGGGAGGAAAGGAAAGAGGATTTTTCAAAAAAATGGAATTAAGATATATTATGTACAGGTAACAATTCTCCACAAGGAACATGAACATTATGTACTACCAACATGTACTAATAAAACTTTTTTAAAGAAATGAAAGAGGGGGCCAGTGATATGGCTCAGTGGCATAAGTGCCTGCCTGGCAAGTGCGAGGTCCTGAGTTTGACTCCTGGTACCCACATTAAAAAAAAAAAAAAAAGAAATGAAAGAGGTAACAAACCACGAAAAACCCCATGGACACAAAAAGATACTAGAGGAATACTATGAATAACTCTATAACTAAAAGTTTAACCAAAGCATTTGACTAAATCCAACACCATTCATGATAAACACTAAAAATAAAAAATAAATAAAATATAAAACAAATAAAGAAAACAGCAATAAAGGAGAAATTCCTCAACTTGAAAAAAAATCTGCAAAACACCTATATCTAAACATCATACTTAACAGTGGTAAACCTGAAGCTTCCCCACTAAGATCAGGAACAAAGTAAGGATGCCTCCTCTCACAACTACTTTTCAACATTGTACTGGAAGTCCTAGCTGATGAAATAAGACAAAAATAGAAAAGAAAAAATTGATAGATTGGAGAGAAAAAACTGTTTGTTTGCAAATAGCACTATAGTCTATGTAGAAAATGCAAACTGATTCACAAAAAAGCTCCTGAAAATAAAAAGCAATGATAACAAGGGTACCCACTCTATTATATCCTGCAAAATTATCTTTCAAAATTGATGAAGAAATAAGACACTTCCATGATAAAGAAAACCTAAGGAAATTCATGACCACCAAACCAACACTCCGAAAAATTATCAAGGATATCCTAGAAGGAGAAAACTAATGATGCCAAAAGGTCCAATAAAATGAATGCAACAGGGAGGGCTAGCAATTAAGTGGAAGGGAAAGAAAGCAAAACAGCAACAGCAAAATAATACAATGACAGGAATAAGTCAATACCTATCAAGCATCACTATCAATGCAAATAGATTCAACTACCCAACCAAAAAACACAGGTTAGCAGAACAGATCAAGAAACAAAAATCCAATGGTATGCTGTATATAAGAAAAACATATAACACAAAAAGAAATTTATTCACAAAAAATTAAAGAATGGAAAAAATTGTTCCATGAAATGAGAACCCTAAAACAAGTAGGAGTAGGTATTCTATTTTCAGAAAGAGTGGACTTCAACCCAAAGTTGATTAAAAGAGGCAAAGAAGGACATTGCATACTGGTTAATGGAACTATTCAACAGGAATAGATAACAATTATATATGCACAACACCATGGTGCACTCAACTTCATAAAGCAAACACTAATAGACATATAAGATCAGATAAACATCAATATGATTATAGTGGGGGAATGCAATACACTATTATCACAAGTAGGCCGGGCAAGTAAACAAAAGGCCAACAAAGAAATATCAGAGTTGAACAAAACCTTCAAACAAATGAACTTTATAGATATATACAGTATTCCACCCAACAACACAACACACATTCTTTTTTGCTAAAATGGTGCTTTCTCCAAAGTAGGGCACATACTACTGAATAAAGCATACCTAAGCAAATAAAAAAGAATCAAAATTTTACTATGCATATTATTAATGACAGTGCTATGAAACTAGAAATCAATAGTGAAAGAAACTATAGAAACTATGCAAACATATTAAAATTTAACAACACACTCCTGAATAATAAAAGGATCCCAGAGGAAAGTATGGAAGAAATAAGACAGTTCCTAGAATTAAAGGATAATGCCATTACAACAAACAAGAACTTATGAGAGACAATGAAAGCAATCCTACAAGGAAAGTTTATAGCAGTGAACACCCATATCAGAAAAATAGAGTGAACCCAAATAAATAACCTAATGACATATCTCAAGGATTTAAAAAAAAAAGAATCCAAATCAGAGCTTATACAAAGAAGGAAATTATAAAGTTCAGAGCATAAATTAATGAAATAAAGATGAATAAATAAATAGCATGAATCAATGAATCAAAGAGCTAGGTCTTTGAAAGAAAAAAATCAAATAAACAAATCCTTAGCCAATCTAAACAAAAAAGGAAAGAAAAGACACAAATAAGTGGAATTAAAAACAAAAAGAAAAATGAAATCACAAGGGACACTGCTGAAATCTAGAAAATTATTAGCAACTGAACTTGTGACTATAATCAGGAACAAGACAAGGATGGCCATCATTAACATTCCTGTACTTCACAAACATATATGCCAAACAATTGGAAAACTCAAAAGAAATGGAGGGATTCCATGAAATGATAAAATTAAACAGAAAAGACTTTAAATCTTCAACAACCCAATAACAGGCAATGAAATTGAAGCAGTAATTAAAAAAATAAAATAAACAACTAAGAAAAGCCCAGGAACTGATGGATTCAAAAATGAATTCTACAAGAACTTCAAGGAATATATAACACCTATATACCTCAAATATTTTAATGAAATTGAGAGGGAAGGACTTTTCCAAAATCATTCTTGGAAGCTAACATCACCCTGATCCAAAGTCAAACAAGGATCTAGCCAAAAGAGAAAACTACAGGCCAATTTCTCTAACAAACATAGATGCAAAAATTTATAACAAGATCCTGGCAAGCAGAATGCACACAAATCATCAAAAAGTTCAGCTGGGCATGGTGGTGTGCACCTGTAATCCCAGCACTTAGGAGGCTGAGGCAGGAGGATTACTGTGAGTTACAGGCCAGCATGAGCTACATAGAGTTCAAGGCCAATCTGAACTATATAGTGAGAAACTGGCTCAAAAAAAAAGTTCATACACCATGACCAACTAGGCTTCATCCCAATTATGAAAGGATGGCTCAATATATGTAAATCAGCAAATGTAATTCATCACATAAACAGAAGCAAGGATGAAAGTCATATGATTATCTCAGTAGCTGCCATCTATGACAACCTACTACCAACATTATATTAAGTAGGGGAAAACTGAACATCTTCCCTCTATAATCAGGAAAAAGCATGGCCATTATCAACATTCCTATTCAACAAAGTCAGTGAAATATTACTGAGAGCAATCAGGCAAGAGAAAGAAATAAAAGATATATATATGAAAGGACAAAGTCAAAATATCATTTTTGCAAATGACATGCTCATTTACACACAGGTCCTAAAACATTCCATGAAAAGACCCCTAGAATTGATAACTAAATTCAGCAGTGTAGTAGGATACAAAACTAACACTAACAATATACACTAACAATCTTATACACTATAAGTGTAACTTCCGATACACTAACAATGAACTCACTGAAAAAGTAATTAAGAAAACAATACCATTCACAATGGCATCAAAAAATGATATACTTAGGTGTCAATCTAACCCAGGAAGTGAAAGACCTCTACAATGAAAATTACATCACTCTGAAAAAGGAAATCAAGAAGAGCATCAGAAAATGGAAAGATATCCCCTATTCCCAGACAGAAAGAACCATCATAACCAAAATGGCTATACTTCCAAAACTGATATACAGATTTAATACAATCCCAATCAAAATACCAGTGTTATTTCTCACAGACTTAGAGAAAATCCTGAAATTTATATGAACTCAGAAGAGACCCAGAATAGCAAAAGTAATCCTAGGTCACAAAAGCAAAACAGGTTGCATCACAACCCCAGACTTGAAGTTATCATATAAAGCTGTAGTGATTAAAACAGCATTGTACTGGCACAAAAACAGGCATGTGGATTTAAGAAACAGAATAGAAGAAACAGACACAATCTCAGGGACATATAACTATTTGGTCTTTGTGAAACAGGCCAAAAAACATACAATGCAGGAAAGATAGCCTCATTAATAAATGATGCTGGGGAAATTGGATATTCACAAGCAGAAGATTGAATCTAGAGCCATATCTATTACCATGTACTAACCTAAAGTCAAAATAAATCAAAGATCTAAATGTTAACTGGGCATGGTGGTGCACACCTGTAATCCTAGCACTTGGGAGGCTGAGGCAAGAGGATCACCATGAGTTTGAGGCCATCCTGGGCTACATAGTGAGTTCAAGGCCATCCTGAACTACAACATAGCAAGACCCTGTCCAAAAAAGAAAAAAAAAAAGATCTACATGTTAAAACAGAGGCACTTAATCTGCTTGAAGATAAAATAGGTACAAATCTTGAAAACATAGGTGTACACTAAGACTCTATACAGAATCCCAATGGCACCAGAAATAATGGTGAGAATCAACAAATAGGATCATATCAAATTAAAAAGCTTCTGCACAGCAAAGGAAGCAAACACCAGAGTGAAGAACAGGTAAAGAATTTTGCCAGCTATTCCATGGACAGAAGACTAACATCAAGAATATATTGAGAATTCAATGAGAGTCCCCCAAATTAAAGATCCAATCAAAAAATGGGCAACTCAAATGAATAGACACTTCACAGAAGAAGTACAAATGGCCAATAAATGCATAAAAAATGTTCAATGTGGTTGGCCATTTGAGAAATGTAAATTAGAACTACATTCAGACACCATCTTACCCCATAAAGAATGGCTGTCAAAACATATAATAACAATTGCTGGCAAGGATGTGGAAAGAAAGGAACTCTTCTACATTGTTGGTGGGGATGTAAACTAGTACAACCACTATGGAAATCAGTATGGAGACTCCTCAAAAAACTAAAAATAGAAATTCCATTTGACCCAGCTATCCCCCTTCTAGGTACCTTCCCCAAAAGTATTAAAATCATATCATAGGGATACATGCATACCCATTGTATTAGTTACTTTTCCCATTGCTGAAATAAAATACCTGACACCCAAAGTTAAAGGAGGAAAGGTTTCTTTTGGCCCATGGTTTGTAGAGGTATCAGTCCACAGTTGGCTGGCTCCAAGGCAGGGTGGCATGGCAGAGGGGCATCACAGAGGAAAAACAGTACATGGCAGGCAGAAGGCAGCAAAGTGGTGAAGTAGCAAGCAGCAAGTGAAAACAGCGGTGAACCTCCTTCTCTCCCTTATATCTTTTTTTTTAAGTTAGAAAAGATTTATTTGGCTCACAGTTTGTGGAGGTTCCAGTCCATAATCAGCTGGCTGCAAAACAGGATGGCATGGCAGAGGAGCAACAGTTCATGGCAGTGGAAAACCGCAGAAGCCGCAAGAGCAAAAAGGGAGGAGAGCTGTCCCTTATATTTTATCCAAGCTACCCACCTCACACCCAGGGAGGGGCAGCCTTAATCCTAGCATCACACTATGAGTCAAACCCAGCATCACATCCTTGGTCCCAGTATCATGTACCCTAGATCTAGCCACCTCTCTAAAGCCTCACCTATGACCACATAAGGCTTTGAGGGGACATCTAGATACAAGCCAAAACATTCCTCCCCTGGCCCCCCAAAGACTTATGTACATCCCTTTATGCAAGAGGTATTTAGTCCATCTCTAAGAATTGTTGAGATTCTAACAGTTTCAGCACTGCTGAAAAGTCCAAGTCTATAGCATCTCCTCTGAGATTTAAGGCAACTCTTAGCTGCAAGACCCTATACAAATGAAAAGAAAGTTAAACATTTCTGACATACAATGGCACACAATGCCAAGATAGATATTTCCATTCCAAAAGGTACAAAGAGGTAGATAGGAAGAAATGGGAACAAAAGAAAGACCAAAATCACCCAGGGTGAACATTAATCCCATAGTTCCATGTCCAGCATCCCTGGCAATTTTTGGCAAGTTGTAAACTCCAAAGGGCTACAGTGGCTCTGCCCCTATAGCACTTCTAGTGGTTGTAGCTCCCATGGATTCTCTCTTAGGATGGCCTTGCTCACTCCTTGCAGCTTTCCTCAGACAATCCATGCTCTTGGCTTCTCCAACCTTCTGGGGTCTTTACTGCACCTTTAGCTTCACACTCACAGCTTTACACACTGCCCTCCAGGGGCACACTGCCTGGCCTCCCAGGCCTTCTTCTGAAATCTGGGTGGCAGCCTTTCTGATCCCACAGCTCTTGCATTCTACATTCACCTAAAACCAGCACCAAGTGGATGATGCCAAGAGCTGGTGCCAGCTGGAGGAGTAGCCAGACTTCCTTCTCTCTTGGCTGAAGAAGTACAGAGCCTATGAACAAAATCCCAAGAAACAACTTCCCTGGGCTGCCACTATTCTGGAACATGGTGCTCTGGGGCTCTCATCTCAAAACAGTCTTTCACTTTTGCAATTTTGACTCTGCAAATGATGGAGTTCTGCTGGTTCTAGTGATGTACCCAAGCCATCTTTTCTATTGTCCTCTTCTGAAATACTTGGCTTTTTCTTGCTAGTCTTTTCAGCAACCAATTGCTCCTCTGTTCCATCTTTGCAGGCCACAACTTTACCGGAGCTTTCTTTCTGGCCAAACTCACAACATTTTAAATCATTCTTCTGGGCTCCTTGCTCTTGATTCTCAACATAAATCTGGCTAACATGCCCTAAGAGTAACCATGCCACTGCCTCAACATTAGACTGTCTTGAAATTTCTTCTGAAGATTAATTAGTCCACTGCCCTTAATCTCAGTCTCAGACAAAGTCTCTGGACATGAGAAAAATGCAGACAAACTTTCTGCCAATGTATAACACACATTGTCTGGAGTCTAACAGCCAAGGCAGTCCTTCCCACCAGAAAACTTCTGAGCTTGGTCTTTACTGGCAGCATTTGTATCAGCATTTTGGTCTCCTGAGCTCTGACCAAAATCTCCCATCAAGTACAGCTTAAGGCATTCTAGGGCTGCTTCTTCAGCCAGCATCTCCAAACCTTTCCAACTCTTCCCACAAGCCAGGTCCAAAGGCTCCTGACCCACATGGCCAGGTAGAGTCACAGCAACCACCCCACTTCTCTGGTACCAAATCCTGCCTTAGTTACTTTTCTTGTTGCTGAGACAAAATACCTGATACCCAAAGTTGAAGGAGGAAAGGTTTATTTCAACTCACAGTTTGTAGAAGTTTCAGTCCATAATTGGCTAGCTCCAAGGCAGGGTGGCATGTCAGAAGGGCATCACAGAAGAGAAACAATTCATGGCAGGCAGAAGGCAGCAAAGAAGTGAAGTAGCAAGCAGTAAGCAAAAACAGCAACAAACCTCTTTCTGTCCCTTATATCTTATCCAGGTACCCACCCTTTGGGTGGGTAGCACTCACACCCATGGATGGGCAGCCTTAATCCTAGCATCACACTATGAGTCAATACCAGCACCCTTGGTCCCAGCATCATGTACCCTATATCCAGCTACCTCCAAAAAGCCCCACTTATGACCACATGAGGCTTTGGGGGGACATGTAGATACAAGCCATAACACCATGTTTATAGCAGCACAATTATAATAGCTAGATCTTAGAGACACCATATATGTCCATCAACAGGTGTTTGGATAAGAAAAATGTGATATTTATACACAATGGAGTACTATATAGCCATAAGGACATATCAACTTGTTGCATTTGTAGGTCAATAGATGCAACTTGAGAACATAATGTTAAGGAAAATAAGTCAGATGTACAAGCTTAAACATTTCAAGGTTTCTCTTATATGAGAAAATCAATATATATATATGTGTGTGTGTATATAGATAGATAGATACAAATAAAGAGCAAAATAGAAGATAAATAATCAGGAAGTAGGTACAAATTCAAAAAATTCCCTAAATTACCTATTCCACTGTGTGAAAAATATTTTAATGTATATGCTAATTCATTTTCTTTATACTAATAGTTTTTCTTAGTTCATTGAAAGGAAAGTTTTGTGCTATCATCTCTTTATTTCTTCTTTGTAAAAGAGAATCTTTTTTGCCTCTGAGTAACTGCTTTGTTTTTCCTGAATAACTACTTTGAAGATAATGATACACAGTGTGTTAACTATTGTTATTCTCTTATTTTGTTACAAAATTTTTATTTTTTCATAAAATAAAAAATATCAAAATGAAAGAAAAATCATAATGAGTGCTAAATATACACAATTTTTCCATTATACCTCAGTGAAGTAGAAAAAAATAAGAAAAAATATAGCAGATGAATATGGGATAATAAATTAGATTTTCCATAATCTCAAAGTATTACCCCACAAAATACTCATGAATAACCAATAAGAAAATGCTTAATTTATTGTTACAGTGCAAAAATGTGGATGATACCAGATTAATCAAGAGATCAAAGTTAGCATAACCAATATTAGGATGAATTAATTTCCTATGTCACCTAATAGGCATGAATAGAACAAAGAATTTATTCTATGATCATGAGTTTCTAGCACCAAATTTATAACCTGCTATAATAATGAGGAAGCTGAATATTACAACCTGTTAAGATCACGAACAGACAAAAATAAAGTATTACAGATTAGAAGAGATTAGAGACTGTAATCTAAGATTACAGTCATTACTGGAAAGTGTGGTCATTACTGGAAAATGCGAATCTGGAGCCTTTGGGAAAAGAGTATACATGAGTTTGTTGTACTATTCTAGTAACTTTGTGAATATGAGATTATTTTTAAAGCCTAAATTGAGCATGGTAGCACACCCATGTATTCTCAGTTACTCAGGAGGCTAAGACAGGCAAAGCACAAGTTCCAGGCCATTGTGGGCAATTTTTTTTTTGTGGGTACCGGGGGCCAAACTCAGGACCTTGTGGGCCAGCAGGCTCCCATGCCACTGAGTGATATCACCGGCTCTTTTTACGTATGTGGGTACTGGAAGTCAAACTCAGGACCTCACACTTGCCAGGCAGGTGCTTATGCTGCAGAGCCACCTCACCAGCCCCGATTGTGGGCAGTTTAGTGAGAACCTGTCTCAAAATAAAAAATAAAATGGCTGATGTGAAGGTCAACACTAGAACACTTGCCTAGCATGCACAAGAAACTGGATTCAGTCCTCATTATGGCATAAATAAATACATAAACAAGTCTAGAACACTTGCCTAGCATACATAGGCAATGTACAAATATTTACAACATTAAGTTCTACATTATAATATGGGGAGGGGATAAGAGCAACTTCACAAGTAGGTACAATTTTGGTACCCTGGGAACATGTTCCCTAATATCTGCATACATCTCTGCTATTTCTTTCTTCTGTAAGATGCATAAGTACTGAAAAATGGGGAAAGAATGGAAAAAGGAGATAAAGTGAAAAGCAAAAAGTATAAATTTAGAAAATTTGATGAGATCCAGTCCAGGAAGCAGGCTTTATCCTACCAAATCTCTAATACCTCCATATCTCAACATAGAAAAAATATTATGACAGCAACATAATTCACTACTTTTAACTTTTTCAGCAGGGAAACAAACTCATTTCTTCTTTTGTTATGTAGCATGAGCTTCGGAGAAAATATTATAAAAATGATTTGACAACAAAAGGAAAAAATAATTTTAAGATATAACCCATATCACTTTTTAAAACACCCTCCCTGATAAATAACAAAACAAGTAAAATATTTCAAAGATCAGTTAAGTAAGTGGAACTGATCTGAAATAAAACCAAAAGGTTTTATGCAGTAGTAATGATTCTCCCTGGAACTTGAGACAGTGTATTTTCAAACTCTGGGAGAATAAATGCAGAAACTTCAGTCACCATTCTGGGGAGCCTCATCAATATATCTTTACAACACAGTGCACATGTAGATGCTCTTTGAAAATCCTCTTGAGCAACTGCCTGAGAAAGAAAATGTCAATAATTAGTTAAAATTAAATGACAAGATATTTGTCCCTAAGTCAATTTTAGTATAATTTAACTATTGTTTTAAAGTTTTATTTTGTTTTCTAATCTTTTAGAAATGTTAGTTGGTGTCACTAAACATAATAGCCAGCTCAAAAAATGAGGAATAAGTGGTAAGAATCTTTCATAACACCAAGTTGACACTGAATGAGCAGTCATGTACTTTTCCTAAAAATGCAGAAACTGGTATACTACCTTATGGTATTATATTATGACATATTGTCATGTCTAATAAATGCTTCTTTGACTTGAATAGCTCTTGTATTTATCTCCACATTAGAGGAGTTAAACTAAACAGCAGTCTTTTGTCCTAAAAACAAAATCTCACAATAACCTATTCTAAACTGCTGTTAATATCTTAACTGCAATCCCATCCTGAAGCCAGAAGAGCCACTCTGTCATTTATTATGTCCCATTATTAGTGTCTCAAACTTTCCTTATCTATGACACTATTGCATTATCTCCATATGGATAAAGAAGTGTGGTATTTGCACACTATGTAGTACTACTCCTCCATAAACAAAAACTTTAGTCATTTGTAGGAAAATGGATGCACCTTGGAACCATAATGTTGGGTGAAATAAGTCAGACATACAAGTTTAAATATTATATTGTTGCTCCTATATGAGAAATCCAGAGTAGAAATAAAGAGCAAAATAAGAGATGATAGAAAAAAGGGTGATAGATTGATCTCAAAGGGGAAGGATATCAGGAGATAGAGGGAGGAGGAAGGGAAGCAAAGGACAAAGGATGAAAAAAGGAATTGAGATGTGTTATATACATGGACCGACTCCACACAAGGAATGTAAACATTATATACTGCAAACATGTACAAAACAATAGGACAGAGGATCAAGGGGTGGGGTAGGGTTAGGGAGGGAAGAAAGGGGAGATGAAAAAAGGAATTAAAATTTGTTATGTACATGTACAACTTCATCTAGAAATGTAAACAGTATATACTACACACATACTAATAAGCTGAAACTAAAAATAGAAGCATTGAAACTAAAATAAATAAATCAACAAATTAATAAAAATTATGTTACCCTCCTATTACATTGCTTTGAAATTTTGTTCTATATTTTTCTCTTTAAAATAAAAATTTAAAAAAATTATCTCTAGGATTTCTTTCAACTCTACCATTCTATGACTGAAAACTCCCAAAATGAACAAAAATATCAATACCACATGATTTAAGCACTCATAGAAAAGGCTTGCTTCAGCCACTTAAGAATTTAGCTGTTGGGCCGGTGAGATGGCTCAGCGGCGTAAGCGCCTGCCTTGCAAGCACGAGGGCCCGAGTTCGACTCCCGGATCCCACATACGAAAAAAGGGCCGGTGATATCGCTCAGCGGCACGGGCGCCTGTTGGCGCGTGAGGTCCTGAGGTCGACCCCTGGTACCCACAAAAAAAAAAATTTAGCTGGCTACTGGAGAAGCAGGAGGATCAAAAGTTTGAGACTTGCCTGGGCAAGTTAGCAAGACACTGTCTTGAAGTTATAAAAGGGTTAGGGATGTAGTTCGGTGGGTAGAGCACTCCTGGATTTAATCCCCAGTACTGCCAGAAAAATAGAATTCAACAGACAATGTAGTTAAAAAAAAAAAAGCATTAGACAAACAAGAAAATAATTTTATAAAGTAATAAGGGAGAGAGATCCCTATACTTGCTACTTTCTTTTCCTTCTTTGCATGGTATTAAGTGTTCTTGTGCTGTGAATGAGAAAAACACCAAGAGGCTGGGAATACAGCTTAGTGCTACAGTGCTTACCTAGTATGCTTCAAGCCCCTCAGTTCCATCCTCTCACCAAAATATATATATATAGATTATATAATGTACCATATCTATTGTACATTTTGGATCTTATTTACTCTTTCAGCTTCTCACACTAGGGAGACAATGCGATGTTCACGCATGTGTGTCTGGTTTATTTCACTTATGAGTATTGTCTCGAGTTGCATCCATTTACCTATAAAAGTCTCCAGTTTACCTTTCTTTATGGCTGAGTAGTACTCCATTGTATAAAAAGACCACATCTTTTTTATCCATTCCTTGGTTGATAGGCATTTAGGTTGTTTCCAAGATCTGGCTATTACAGATTGTGCTGCTATAAACATGGGTGCACATATATTGCTGTGGTATGATGTTTTTAATTCTTCTGGGAAGATACCCAGAAGGGGAACATCTGGGTCAAATGGGGCCTCCAATCCTAGTTTTTTTTGAGGAATCTCCACACTGATTTCCACTGTGCCAGCCCCATTTTTTTAAGAGCAGAATATATTTACTGGGGAAAGACCTCTTCTGTGTAAGAGAGAGAAGGGGTCCCAAGTGGATTACCAAGGACCCAGCCTTTACAAGGAATTTTTATAGAGCAAAACCATGAGGTGAGGCAGGTCCAAGGTGGGGAAAAATGGGAAATCACAAGGTGACCATGAAGTGGGACAAAACTGTGGTCAACCAATAAGATTATGAGTATAATTGCTCAGGTAATATTGATTAAATGGGGATCAAATGGGGAAGCAAGTCAGATAGCAAGCAGGCATGAAATGGAACAGGGGCTTTACCTGGAGGGGGTGGGTCAGTGCCCAGCCCCACTTATATTTTGAGACAGGATCTCACTAAGTTAATAAGTTGCTCAGGCTAGGCTCAAACTTGTGATCTTCTTCAACTTCAACTCAGCCTCCCATTAAGAAGAGGTAGTGCTACCAACATAAGTAAATAATAGAACATTGGCCATCCTACCAGTCTCAATTGTCTTAACTATAAATTAGAGAGAGTAATGTCTACCACATAGGGTTGATCACTTCTTGGGGTGGGTCGAGTTATGAAAATTGAACCCAGACAGCACTGAGCTTTATCCTCAGCCCTTTTAAAATTTTATTTTGAGATGGCCTCTCTAAATTGTCCAGCTTGGCCTCAAATTTACACTCCACCTGCCTCAGCCTCCTGGATAGCAAAAAAAAAGTGTTTGCCAGTCAAATTACCATCAGTGACAAGAATTAAAATAAGGAGATTATTTGCTCCTGTGTGGTACTTACTGGTGTGTTAAAGAGCGATAATATCTCTGAAGTAATATGCTAGCATATGTATGAAATATTATAATTTATACTAAAACATCAAGAACCTTAGGTTTGCCTTTCCTTAAAAGATATAAGAAAAGCTCCAAGGATGGGTTGGAACTGCTACTTAAAAAAAGGATTGTAGCTATTATATAACAAATACTAGACTGGCCATAAAATAATAGGACATTAAGTGATTATGACAACAAAATAAATCTAAATACAATAAACTGCATTGTGGGAGGTCAGGATCATTGAGAGTAGATGTCAGAGGGGCTGGTACTAAAAAAGAAGGCATACAATTTTGTGGTATGTTGGACTCTGGAACTGCTGCATACATCCAGCAGAAATTAGTGATCAGAACTACTATTGGTCAATATAAGGGTGACCTAACTATCTTCACTTAAATTGCAGTCCTCTTTATTTTCATTAAGGACTGTTCATGAGTGGTTCCTACACTTTATCAATATCCAGTTGAAATTTGATGACATTTTTGTCACTGAATTTACTATTATAGCCCAGGTAACATAGTACTTGCTGGCATTTGGCTTTCTCTCTGTGCCAATCACTGGATTGCCTGGTGGTTATAAACAATACCGTACCTCACTCACCAAAAAGAGGATACTGAGACAAAAATTTGCATACCCCAGCACACACACACACCCAGAAACATACAAAGGCAAGGCAACAAAATGCCTCCAAAAATTCCCAACTCACCCAAAACTGGTTCAGAGGACATTGAGAGTGTGGAAATCATAAACTACACAGCAGATAGTGCTGAAAGTGTACCAGTGGAGGTAAAACAGTTCAATAAGCTACTTGGCAAATTTAAAGAAGGTATAACTAATCAGATAATGGCCCAAATTAAACAATCAGTGAGTCTAGAGAAGACAGTAATAAACAGGTAGAGGAGCTAAAGAAAGAGATGCAAAACATGAATGCCCAGGATAGACAAGAATGGTAGTCCATAAGAAAAGTTCAAACAGGAATCCAGGAGATTAAAAGCATGCTGGAAAATATGGGTAGCAGAAGCGAACAATGTGAAAAAGAGTACCAGACCTACTGGTAGAAGATAGGGCTGAGGTCAAGGATAAATTAATGAGAAATAAAAATAATGAGGGAACATGAAAAATACATCCTAAATTTCCTAGGTGACTTAAAGAGGCCCAATATATGACTATTGGAATAGGTGAAAAATCAGAAGACACAAGAAAGGGTGTAAGATATGTGTTTACACTAGTAATAGCAGACAACTTTCCAGACATGGAAAAGGAACTGGACATACAGATTAAGTGAATATATAGAACCACATATAGCCATGATCAGAAAAAAAGAACTCCACTCCACATAATAATTAAAATACCAGAGGGCCGGGGATATAGCTCAGTGGCACAAGTGCCTGCCTGGCAAGTGCAAGGTCCTGAGTTTGATTCCTGGTACCAAAAATAAAACCAAAAAACAAAACAAACAAACAAAAAAAAAACAGAAATAAAACACAAGAACAGGATCTTAAAGATTGTTAGAGAAAAGCAATGAATTACCTATAAAGAAAAACCCATCAGAATTACAATAGATTTCTGAACACAAACCCTAAAGGCAAGGACAGCATGGGCTGAAGTATTTCAAAGTCTTAAAAACAACTTCCAAGCCAGACCATTATGTTCTGCAATAACTATCTTTCAAAATTCATGGAGAAATTCTATACTTCCATGATAAGCAAAACCTGAAATTTATGAATACCAAACCAGAACTTCAAAAAAAAATATTCTTGAGGTTATCCTAGAAGGAGGCAATGAGACTAACGATGCCAAAAGTTCCAATGAAATGATTACATCAGGTAAGTCTAGAAATTAAGCAGAAGGGAAAGAAAGGAAAACAGCAATAGGAAATTAATTCAAAGACAGGAATAAATCAATACCTATCAATTGTAAGTGTCAATGTACATGAATTCAACTCACCAATCAAAAGATAGATTAGCAGAATAGATCAAGAAAGAAAATCCAACAGAATGCTGTACATAAAAAACATATTTAACACAAAAATAATGTCATAGACTAAAAATTAAAGGATGTAAAACAATGTTCTATACAATGGGAACCAGAAAAGAAGCAGGAATAACTATCCTATTTTCAGACAATGTAGATTTCAAGCTATAGCTGATTGAAAGAGACAAAGAAGGACATTATATATTGGTTGACAGAACTAAACAACAAGAAAAAAATAATGATTATAAACATATATGCACCAAACCACACTGCACTCAATTTCATAAAGCAAACTCTAATGGACATAAAATATCAGATAAACATCAATACAATTATACTGGGGTATCTAAATATCCAACTATTACAAATAGAGCAAGCAAACAAAAAACCAACAAAGAAATATCAGAGTGGAACCAATTTCTTCAAACAAATGGGCTTAATAAATAGAGTGGTCCACCCAACAAAAACAAAATGGACTTTTTTTGGCCATGCAAGATACTTTCTCCAAAAATAGGCTACATAATAGCTGAAAAAGCATGCCTAATTAAATGCAAAAGAATCAAAAATTTACCATGCATATTATCAGATCACAGTGGAATGAAACCAAAAAATCAATAGAAAAAGAAACCACAGAAACTCAGCAAAGGTGAAAATTTCACAGCACACTCTTAAATAATTGAGGGGTCACAGAGAAAATTAAGGAAGAAATAAGATACTTCCTAGAATTAAATGAAAATGCCAGTATAAAATACCAAAACTTATGGGATATGATGAAAGCAATCATATGAGGAAAGTTTATAGTGGTAAATGCCCCATCAGAAAAATAGAATGAGCCCAAATAAATACCTAAAGATGTATCTTAAGAACTTAGAAAAACAAGTACAATCCAAATCCAGAACTTATACAAGATATTTATTATAATTACAAAGATCAGAGCAGACAATTAAAGAAATGAAGACTAAAAGTACAAAGAAAAACTGATTATATGGATGGTTCTTTGAAGGAATAAACAAAATACACAAACCCTTAGCTCATCTCACTACACTGAGATACCATCTTACCACAGAAAGAATGGCAATCATCAAAAAATCTAAAATAGCAAGTGCTGTTGAAGACGTAGGGGAAAAGGAACTCTTCTACACTGTTGGAGAGAATGTAAAGTACTATACCAACTATGGAAATGAGTGTGGAGACTCCTCAAAAAACTAAAAATAGAAATGCCATTTTACCCAGGTACCTCCCTTCTAGTGTGTTTCTCTGAAATAAAATTTAACCAGAAAATAAGCCCTAGCTGTTCATTACCATGGTGATGGTCAGTGTCATGTAGAATACTATATACCTCACTATTCTCTTGCTCGTTAGCTACTCTGTAGTGGCAGGTAAGGCTAGGATAGGCTGAATGGGGATTGCATTTTTGATCTCTAGTTTTCAAGGCTGGTTATTTTCTGGTTGGGTCTTATTTTCAGGACAACATGGCAGGTATCTTCCCAAAAGAGTTAAAAATCACTGTATTTCAGGGATATGTGCATACTCATGTTTATAGCAGCTTAACTTATAATAGCTAGATCTTGTAAACAGTGTATACTTTATGTCCACTGACAAAAGAATGGATAAGGAGGGCTGGTGAGATGGCTCAGCGGTGTAAGCACCTGCCTGGCAAACACGAGGGCCCAAGTTCGACTCCCGGAACCCACATATGAAAAAAGGGCTGGTGATATCGCTCAGCGGCACGGGCGCCTGCTGACCCGCGAGGTCCTGAGGTCGACCCCCGGTACCCACATACAAAAAAAGGGCCGGTAATATCACTCAGCGGCACGGGCGCCTGCTGACCCGCGAGGTCCTGAGGTTGACCCCCAGTACCCACAAAAAAAAAAAAGAATGGATAAGGAAAATATACAATGAAGTACTACACAGCCATAAGAAAAGATAATGCATGCAACTTGGGAACACAATGTTAAGTGAAATAAGACAGAGACACAGGCTCAAATGTCATGTGATTTCTCTCAGAGAGAGAGAGACAGAGACAGAGACAGTGATAAAGAGACAGGACAATAGAACAGAGGTAAATAGGAAGTAAGAAGTTCAAATACTTCCCCAAATTAAATATTCTGTGTTTCAAAACTATTTTACTATATGCTAATTTGTTTCACTTGTACTACTAGTTTATCTTAGTTTGCTGAAAAGAAAATTTTATGCTATTGTCTATTTGTTTCTTTTTTGTAAGAATCTTTTCAATTTACATCTAGAACTCTGAGGAAATACTTTGATAACAATATATACTGTATTAACTATTACTATTCTTTTATTATTTTGTATGAAATTTTGTTGTAGTTTTTCATAAGACAGTAAGAAAACTGCACTGAATGAGCTTACTATAAATTTATACTGGGACTTCTGGAAAGATGGTAGAGTAGCAAGGAGTGTGTCAGCCTCTCTGAGATTCAGAATCCAGATACTAGAATATAACAACTGTAGAAGAAACAAAGGAAGGAGGTAGATCCCTGGGATGAAAGAGGGAACTGAAAGGAGAATTGGAGGTCACAAGGAAAGTGAAGAGACAGACCTCAATGAAGAAAAATGTGGGAAACTGCACTTTCTCCCTGACTCTTGGCTTGTGGCATGACAGAGGAAGCTCAAATCAACAGACACAGAGAAGGCAGGCAACCCCGCAGGCCTGCTTGGTGGATGAGTCCAGAGAACTCTACAAAGAAACACACCAGTGGAACGAACCAGTGGATGGTGTGAAGTATGACATCTGGTGAATGACTCTAGTTCAAACACCCCTGGAGAGGGAGTGTTTTAGGGAGGGGCCAACTGAACCCAAGACTCAGAGCAGCCTTGGCTTGGCATCCTCTCAGGGCCCCCAGTGACTGAGTGAAGGGCAACCATAGGAGACATCCAGGGCCCGGGAGCCAAGGTTAGGCTGGTAAGAGACACTGAGAGTGTTCTACACTGAACTCAGGCCCCAACCCCACAATCAGAGGCCAGGATCAACCTGAACTTCTGTGGAGATGAAAGCAACAGAATCAGCACCCTGCACGATTCCTGCAACAGCCTTGCTGAGATTACCCCATACCCCACCCTAATCCTACTGCAGGCTTCCTGGGATCACCCAAGATGGATCAGGACTCTGCCTCCTTTGTCTATCAGAGACAGTGGAGACATGCACTGAATGAGGCACTACCAAAAACTATAGGCCTGAGAAGATAACCACAGGCTTCAAATAGCAGAGAAATTTCTTTTTTCTTTTTCCAGTCTTGCCTTCGGGTTTTTATTTCTTTTTCCTTGACTGTTTGTGTTTTTTCATGAATGTGAACACTGTTTGTAGTATTTCTCATTATATTTAGTTCTTTTTTTTTTGTGCGTACCGTGGGGTCGACCTCAGGACCTCATGCACCAGGAGGCGCCTGTGCTGCTGAGCGATATCACCAGCCCCTTTTTCGTATGTGGGTTCCGGGAGTCAAACTCGGGCCCTCGCGCTTGCCGGGCAGGTGCTTAAGCCGCTGAGCCATCTCACCGGCCCTATATTTAGTTCTTGTATTTGCCTTTTCCTTCTTTCTCTCCCTCCTGTCTTCTTGACCAGTTTCTCAAAGCTTGGGTTTTCTTCCTTTGCCCGTCAGCCTTGCTTCCAATCTCTTTCTCTTCATTTATTTCATTTATTCTTCCTCTTAAGCCTTCCAATTTTCTCCCCTGAGGTTAAAATCACTCTAATGAAGGGATATTTACCATATATAATTTTCCAGCTTATTTTACATTTTATTATATAAGTAAAATCTTGTAACCATAGTTTAAGGTACCAAATTAACAATTTTACCACAGTTTGTCATTTTCTAGACTGTACTTGATGCTACTGTTATTACTAATTGTACTACTTTAGCCAAGTTGACATTGTTGTTCTGATCAATTATTCTTCCTTGTATACCAATACTGATATTGTCTGAGGGTCACAAACAATAATATAATCCGGCATGAAAGAACAGGGTGCTAGACCAAATAGGTAGCAACTTCCCATCCCAAATAAATTGAAGAGACAGGAACTTGGGACAAACTCCAAAGCCAAAAGTCAGCTATACCTAAAAGACATCTCTGAAAACTAATGATTTCCTAAAGATGTCTTCATACTACTGAAAAAGCTACCTACCATAAGCAATATACAAGTATTAATGCAGAAAACAAATTTTAGAAAACAGAAAATGATAACACACAGAAGCAAGATGCAGCCCCAGACCTCCAGCCCACCCAAGGCAAATCCAGGGGGCAATGAGATGGAAGAAATCAAAAGTCATGCATATGAACTTTCTGAAATGGTAATGGCAAAAGTAACAAAGCAGATAAATGAGGCTCTAGAAAAAACCTAATCAAAAATAATTTCAGAGATAACTAAAGAGATGATGACCATAATGAAGGACATGATTAGTGAATCTAGAGTAGATACAGATAAAAAAATAGAGGAGCTGAAGAAACTGAGGGAAACCAAAAGTGCCCAATATAGGAAAGAACTGGATTCCATGAAACAGATTCAAACAGATATCCAGGAGATTAAAAATTCTATTGAAAGTGTATGCAGAAGAATCAATCAATGTGAGGGCAGAATATCAGATCTAGAAGACACGTTTGCAGTTAGTGATCATTAAATGAAAGACTTCTTAAAAATAACAAGGGACCATAAAAAATCACTCCAATAGCTGTTATATGATACAAAGAAGAAAAACATAAGATTGGTACGAATCAACAAAAAAATCAGAAGATAGCACAAAGGACAATTTTTAAAAACCTGTTCATAGAAGTAATAGCAGAAAACTTCCCAAGTATGGAAAAAGAATTTGACATAAAAATAAGTGAAGCTTATAGAACTCCAATTAGCCATAATAAAAAAAAAACTACACCAAGGCATATAACAGTAAAGATTCCAAAAATTAAATGCAAGAACAGAATACTAAAAGCTGTTAGAGAAAGGAAATAAATTACCTATAAAGGAACACTCATCAGAATCACAGCAGGCTTCTCAACACAAACTCTTAAGGAGCACATGAAGTAAAGCACTTCAAGCCCTAAAATAAAACAATATCCAACCAAGATTGATGTACCCAACAAAATTAAATTAAATCTCCATCAACTTCAAAATTGATGGAGAAATAAGATATTTCCATTACAAAGAACACCTGAAGAAATTCATGACTACCAAACCAGCACTCCAAAATGTTCCAAAGGATATTCTAGAAAAAGACAGTGAAGACAACAATTCCATGAATCCCATTAGAATGAATCCACTAGGGAAGTCAAGAAATTACCAGAGAGGAAAGAAAAGGAACCAACAACAGGAAAATAATGACAAGGGTAAGTCAATACATAGGAGTTATAACCGTTAATGTGAATGGTCTCAATTTACCAATCAAAAGAAACATTAACAGAATGGATCAAGAAACAAGATTCAGTGATATGCTGCATACAAAAAACACATTTATCTAAAAAAGAAATTCATAGACTGAAAGTCAAAGGATAGAAAACAACACTCCATGTGATGGGAACCTGGACAAAAGCAAGAGTAGCTATTCTATTGCAGACAAAGTGAATTTCAGGCAAAGACTGATCAGAAGACACAAAAAAGGTCACTACATATTTCTTAAGAGAACAATCCAAGAGGAAGAGATAATGATCATAAATATATATACACCAAATACCAGCATGCCCAATTATATCAAACAAATATTAGTGGGCATTAAAATTCGGATAAGCACTAATAGAATTGTAATAGGGGACTTCAATATCACATTGTCAAAATAAACCAAAAATTCAGTAAAGAAATATCAGAGCTGAACCAAACCATTGAACAAATGGACTTAATAGATATCTACAGTGTTCTACCCCACAACAACAGAATACACATTCTTCTCAGCTGTGCATGGAACATTCTCCAAAATAGACCACATACAAGTCCATAGAACATGTTTAAGTAAATGCAAAGGAACTGAAATTATCCCATGCATATTATCAAATCATAGTGCAATAAAACTGGAAATTAATGACAAAAGACAAGACAAAAACTGCATAAACACATGGAAATTAAATAACACCCTCCTGAACAACCAATGGGTCACATATGAAGTTAAAGAAGAAATTAGATAGTTTCTACAACTAAAAGATAATACCAATACACCATACCAGAACTTATGGGACTCAATGAAAGCAGTCCTATGAGGGAAATCTATAGTGGTGAATTCCCACATCAGAAAAACAGAGGGACTCAAATAACCTCAAGCTTCTAGAAAAAGAACAACAATTTAAGCCCAAATCACGTAGGATGAAAGAAATTATACAGATCAGAGCAGAAATTAATGTAATTGAGACTAAGAAAAACAATACAAAGAATCAATGAATCAAAGAGTTGATTCTTTGAAAGACTAAATAAAATAGACAAACCCTTAGCCAACTTTATCAAAAAAGAAAAAAGGAAATAAAAGACTTAAATCCCTGCAATTAGGAGTGAAAAGGATGAAATCAGAATGAATCCTGCAGATATCCAGAAGATTGTCAATACCTACTTTTAATACCTATACTCTAATATGAAGAAAATCTCAGAAGAAATGGCCAATTTCCTTGATGCATATGAATTACCAAAGCTGGATGAAAAAGTTATAAAAATTCTAATTAACCCAATATCAAGTCAATGAAGTTGAAGAGGTAATTTTAAAACTACCAAAAACAAAAAGCCCAGGTCCTGATGGATTCATTGCTGAATTCTATGAGAAATTTAGAGAAGAGCTAATACCACTACTTCTCAAACTCTTTAATGAAATTGAAAGGGAAGCAATATTCTCAGACTCATTCCTGGAAGCAAGCATTACCCTGATATCAAAATGAGAAGATTCAACTGAGAAGAACTACAGGCCAATCTCCTTAATGAACATAGACACTGGCAAACAGAATGCAGCTAATCATCAAGATTATACACCATGACCAAGTAGGATTCATCCTAGGGATGCAGAGATGGTCCAACTTATGCAAATCAATAAATGTAATACAACACATTAACAGAACCAAGGAAAATAACCACATAATAATCTCAATGCAGAAAAGGCATTTGACAAAGTCCAGCACCCATTCCTGATTAAGCAAACCCTGCAGAAAATTAGAAAGGGTCATTATCACAATCTGATAAAAGCCACCTATGACAAACCAACAGCCAACATCATACTAAATGGACAAAAACTGAAAGCTTTCACTCTAAAATCAGGAACAAGACAAGGATGTCCACTATCACCACTCCTAATAAATATAATTTTGGGGGGCTGGTGAGATGGCTCAGAGGCATAAGCACCTGCCTGGCAGGCACAAGGTCCTGAGTTTGACTCCCAGTACCCACATATGAAAAAAGGGCCAGTGATATCACTCAGTGGCACAGGCACCTGCTGGTGCACAAGGTCCTGAGGTCGACCCCCAGTACCCACACACACACAAAAAAGAAATATATATATATATATATATATATATATATATATATATTAGACAGAGAGAGAAATAAATTGAATAAGGATAGGCAAGGAAGAAATTAGATTACCATTATTCACAGATGACATGATACTGTACATAGAAGACCCAAAAATATCCACCAAAAGACTTCTAGAATTAATAACCAAATTCAGTCACATAGCTGGGTACAAAGTCAATACTGAAAAAATAGTATTCATGTACACAAAGAACAAACTGAGAGAGAAATTAGGGAAACCATACCTTTCCCAATAACATCCAAAAAAAATGAAATACCTAGGAGTCAGTCTAATGAAGGAAGTAAAAGAACTTTACATTGAAAACTACAGTACTCTAAAAAAGGAGATTGAAGAGGAAATCAGAAAATGGAAAGATATCTCTTGTTCTTGGATAGGCAGAACCAATATAGTGAAAATGGCCATATGCCCAAAATTGTTATACAGATTTAATGCAATCCCAATCAAAATAACAATAGCATACCTCACGGAAATAGAGAAAACAATCCTAAAATTCATTTGGAACCAGAAGAGACCTAGAATAGCAAAAACAACTCTGAGCAACAAAAGCAAGGCAGGCAGCATCACAATTTCCTACTTGAAATTATACTATAACGCTACTGTGACAAAACAGCATGGTATTGGAGAAAAAAAAAAAAACAGACCTGGGAATCAATGGAATAGAATAGATGTGAAAATAACAGCAAACACACTCAGCTACTTTATCTTCAACAAAGGAACTGAACACCTCCACTGGAAGAAAGATAGCCTTTTGCTGGGAAAACTGGTTTTTGACATGCTGAAGATTTAACCTAGACCCCTATCTCTCACCATGCACTAAACTAAAATCAATATGGATCAAAGATCTAAATCTTAAAACAGAAAAACTTAACCTATTGGGAGATAAAATGTGTAAAACTCTTGAAGACACAGGTGTTGGCAAGGACTTTATGAACAAAACCCTGATCACACAGGAAATATTAAAAGAATCAACAACTGGGACTTCATCATTTCAAAAAGCTTTTCCACAGTAGAAGAAACCACCAACAGAGTGAAGAGGCAACCCACAGAATGTGATTCCTCAGACAAAGCTATTCTTCAGACAAAGTACTAATATCTAGAATGTATAAAGAACTCACAAGAATCAGACCTCCCCAAATTTAAAGACCCAATCCAAAAATGGCATCTGAAATGAACAGACACTTCTCAGATGAAGAAGTACAAACAGCAAATAAATATATTAAAAAATGTTCAACATCACTGTCATTTGAGAGATGCAAATTAAAACAACACTGAGATTCCATCTCACTCCAGAGAAAATGGCTATCATCAAGAAATCAACCAATAACAAATGTTGACAAGGCTGTGGGGATAAAGGAACCCTTCTCCACTGTTGGTGGGAGTGTAACTTGGTGCAACCACTATGGAAATCAGTATGGAGATTTCTCAAAAAGTTGAAACTAGAGGTCCCATTTGACCCAGCTATTCCCCTTCTTGGTATCTCCTCAAAAGAGTTAAAAGCATCATATCACAGCAATATAATCACACCCATGTTTATAGCAGCACAATTTGTAATAGCTAAATCTTGGAAACAGTCCCAATGCCCATCATCAGATGAGTGGATAATGATAACACAGTTATTGTATACAATGGATTACTACTCTGCCATAAAGAAGGATAAACTTGAGACATATTTAGGTAAATGGATACACCTTAAGACCATACTTTTAGGTGAAATAAATTGCACACACATGCTTAAATATCACATTTTTCTTTTGTGTGACAAACTGAAAGTACAAATAAGTAGCACAATGGATGATAGATATTGGGAAGTAGGCAGAAAATGTTCAAACTGGAAGGAGAACAAGGGGGGAGGCAGGGAAAGTAAAAAAGAATAGAAGAAAAAATGGAAACAAAGCTTTTGTAAATAAGGAGAGGAAATGGGAAAAAAAGAAGAACCAAGATATATTAAATACAGATACAAATTCCCTATGAGGATTGTGATCTTTATATACATCAAAAGTGCACCAACAAAATTAATTTTAAAATAAAATAAAATAATAAATTTATGCTAAATAAATTTAACCCTCATTACAGCTTAGCAATCAAGATTGTTTTAGCTATCAGTACTACTTCAAGTATATAGTAGATGCTTAATACAAACCAATTTCCTTCTTTGTGGATTTCCTTAGCACATGTCCCACAAAGATTTTGGTCAAACACTGTCATATTTAGGTCTTCCATAACATGTCACATCTCCTACCTCACCTTACCTCCCACATTAATTACCCCCCAAAAAATCAGATGCTCCAGTATCAGACACCTAATTCTCATCTATAATTTAAAATATCTATTTTACATCCCTTTCCTTCTCAGAAAAATTCAGTCTTCATTTATCCCAGGCTTCATGCATGCTAGCTGAACACTCTATCACTGAGACATACCCTCACAGCCCATAAACTTCTTAATCCTCATAGCATAGTTAACTACTTATCCTTTCTTTTACTGGGAAACTTCAAATTTCTTTTAACACAATCACCCTGATTTAATAACACATCTGTTTACCTACCTGTATGTCCCACATATCTTAAGCTCCCCTAAGGGAGATACCACATACTGATGTTACTGATTTTTTTTATCTCTACAGCACAGAGTAATGACTATATAGTACTAAGTAAGCATTTTTCCCTCTACATGTGCACTTGATCAGATTCATTTCCATCATGTTCTGGTCTATTCTTTGCTCTTCTTTATCCAATTCTTCCAATCTGCTTCTCCCTTTCTTTTTGTATTCCATCTGTTATAGTTTCATATATAGTCTATTTTGAAAATAACTTTCCATTGACCACGCTATTCTCAGGAGCTACAACATAAACTTTCTTCCTGTTCTTCCTCTTGTTCTTTCTTTCTCTTCCCTTCACTTCCTTTTACTTTCTCTTTCTCTTGCTCTTACTCTTCTTCTTTTTCTCATTGTCAAACATTCTGATGTAATGTGCTATATTATTTGTTCTCAAAGTTTAGCAAGCAACAGAATCATCTGAAAGGATTAGTAAAATACATATTGTCTGGACCACCCCCAAATATTCATTCATTGGACCTGGATTTGCACCCAAGAAAATGCATTTCTCATAAACCCTCAGGTGATATTGATGCTGCTGGTCCAGGAATCAAACTTTGAGAATCACAACTATAGACCAATCCTAATACCAATGTTTCTGAATCTTTCTGGTCTCATAAGACCTGTAATGCTTAAAAGTTATTAAGAACTCAAAGAGATTTTGTTCATCTAGGTTATTGCTATCAATATTTAACATGTTAGAAATTAAAACAAAAATAAAATATTTAATGATTCATTTCAAAATAACAATAAAACCAGGTGTGGTGAAGCATGCCTGTAATCCCACACTGTAATCCTGGCACTCTGGCTGAAGCAGAAAGATTGAAAGTTTGAGGCCAGCCTTGGCTACATAGTAAGTTCCAGACTGGTTTGGACTACATAGTGAGACTCTGTCTCAAATAACAACAATAATGACAACAATGACAATGATGGTGATAAATAAAAATAGTAAAACCATTATATACTTATGTATTTTATGAATACTAACTAAATTTTTGACAAATAAAAAAATACTTAGTGAGAAAAGTGCTGTTTTATTATATTTTTGTGAATCTACTTAATAACTAGCTTTGTCAAAAACCTGGATTCTTGAATCTGCTTTAGCATTATACCTATTATAATTATTTGAATTGAAACATATGAAGAAAATGCAGACTCGTATATGCATGTAGTTGGAAGGCAGTCTTTTCAGATAATTGTGGATCTTATTCTCTCATACAACATCAAAATTCAACAAGTAATTGTTCCTTAAAAGTTAGGTGCCATGTGAATTCTTGAATCATACCAATGAACTTCTAGTAGGGGGCACCTCAGGGGATTCATATTCAAAGAACCCTTTATTTTGTGGTGCTGGAGATCAAACCCAGGGCCTTGTTCATGCAAGGCAGGAACTCTACCACTGAGCCACATCCTGAGCCCCACCAATGAACTTCTTATACTCTGCTTACATTAAAATTCATAGATCTATCTTATCCATGCATGATTTTGTAAAAATATGAAGTGGTAATTCAAAGAATACTGGTACACTAAGTAATGTAGATATACCAAAGGTTAACAGACATCATTATAATATATCAAAAAAGTCGTATTCATTCTCACCACTCTTAGTCAATGTAGTATTGAAAGTCCCTGCCAGCACAGTAACACTAGAAAAGGAAATAAAAGGCACACAGATTAAGAAGAAAAACTAAAACTATCCTATTGGCATATGACATGATAGCCTATGTAAAAATCCCAAGTAATTTCCAAAAATATTCTAGAATTAAATGAGTTCAGCAAAGATGCAGGATTAGACTCAGTGCTAGAACACTTGCCTAGTATGTGTGACACCCTGGGTTCAACACTAGTACCAGAAAAAAGAAGCAAGATTACTATATAAATATCAATTTTAAAAGAATCACTTCTGGAATGATGTGTATACCTCTGAAAATACACTCTTGCATGAAAGCACCAAGAACCTGGTAAAAATTATCAAAAATATATACCTACATTTTCTTCTAAGCTTTAGACTTTTTGTTCTGTTAGGTATTTGATCATAAATTTGGGAGATTATTTCTGAACTTTCAATTCTATTTCCTTGATCTATGTCTCTCTGCATGTAAGAGATACTGTTTTGATACTGTAACTTTGTGGTTAATTTTGAAATTAAGAAGTGTGAGTCAAAACTGGGAGTGAGGGCCAGTGAGATGGCTCAGTGGCGTAAGCACCTGCCTGGCAAGCACAAGGGCCCAAGTTCGACTCCCGGAACCCACATACGAAAAAAGGGGTGGTGATATCTCTCAGTGGCACGGGTGCCTGCTGGCACGCGAGGTCCTGAGGTCGACCCCCAGTACCCACAAAAAAAAAAGAAAAATAAAACTGGGAGTGGTGGTGCACCCCTGTAATCCCAGCACTCCAGAGGCTGAGGCAAGAAGATTGCTGCAAGTTTGAGGCCAACCTGGCTGAAAAAGTGAGTTCAAGGCCAGCCTGAACTGCATCGTGAAACCCTGTCTCAAAAAGACAAAAAAAAAAAAGAAGTGTGAGTCATCCAACTTTCTTCTCTTTATTACTTTTCCAACTTGAGGTATAATTGACAAAACTACATATATTTAAAGTATACAAAATGATCTTTTCATATGCGTATACATTGTGAAATGCTTACCATAACACTAAGGTAATTAACATATCTATTACCTATATAGTTATTTAGTGAGGTGAGAAAATTTAAGATCTATCCTCTTAGAAAATTTCAGATATATAATATATTATTGTTCATTATACACCATACTGTATATTAGATCTCCAGAACCTAGTCATCCTGGATCACTGAAAATTTGTACACCTTGACAATTAGCACTCCATTTTCTTCACTCCTCAGCCATGAGAAGGTATCCCATTATCATGGGTTGGAAGACTTAATACTGTTAAGATGGCAATATTCTTCAAATTGATCTACAGAGTCAATAAAACTCCTACCGATATTCCAGCTGCCTTGATTACCATAGCACTATTCTATTCTCTCATTCTATGAGTTCAACTTTTTTGGAGTCCACATATAAGTGATATCATGCAGCATATGTCTTTCTGTGTCTGCCTTATTTCACTTAGCATAATCTTCTCCATGTTTATCATGTTACAAATGAGAGGGTTTCATCCTTTGTTTACATATAGCACATTTTCTTTGTCTATTCATCCAGCAATAAACACAGGTTGATTCCTTATGTTGGCTGTTGTGAATAATGCTTCAGTGAACGTGGAAATGCAGATAGCTCTTCAAAATATTGATTTCATTCCCTTTCAGTATGAACCCACATGTGAGATTTCTGGATCATATGGTAGATCTATTTTCATTTTTCTAAGAACCTCCGTACTATTTTCAATAATGGCTGTCAAATTTGTTCTCCTTTTTCAAGATATTTTTTACCTATTTTGTGCCTCACAAATACATGGATTTTAAGGTCAGTTTATCACCTTCTGCAATAATCAAGGCAGCTGGAATATCGGTAGGAATTTTACTGACTCTGTAGATCAATTTGAAGAATATTTCCATCTTAAGAGTATTAAGGGCCGGTGAGATGGCTCAGCGGCATAAGCACCTGCCCGGCAAGTGCAAGAGCCCGAGTTCGACTCCCAGAACCCACATACAAAAAAAGGGGCCGGTGATATTGCTCAGTGTCATGGGCGCCTGCAGGCGTGCGAGGTCCTGAGGTCAACCCCCAGTACCTATAGAAAAAAAAAGAGTATTAAGTCTTCCAACCCATGATAATGGGATATCTTTTCATTTATTTACATCTTCTTAATTTCCCTCAGTAATGCTTTTTAGTTTTCAGTGTACTACTCTCGCAGTTCTTTTTTCAAAGTTTTTCCTAAGTAAAATCCCCAAATAAAATTATCTGTATTCACAGATGACATGATCATATACATAGAATAGCTTAAGAAAACCATGCAAATTATTAGAATTAAATGAATTCAACAAGGTGACAGGGAACTATATACAAATGTCAATTACATTTCTATCCATTACAAAGTAATGGATAACCAAAATTAACATGAAGTAAACCAAAATTAATATTAAAAAACAAGCTGGGTGGCATATGCCCATAATCCCAGCATTCAGGAGGCTGAAGCAGGATGATTGCCATGAGTTCAAGGCCAGACTGGGCTACATAGCAAGAAGATCCTGTCTCAAAAAAAAAACTAAAAATCAATTCCTTTTAAAGTAACATCAAAAATAAAACAATTAGAGATAAGTTTAAAAAAATAACTGCAAGTCTTATGCACTGAAACCTACAAAATATTGTTGAAAAAATTAAGGAAGACCTAAGTAAATGGAAAAACATCCCATATTCATGGCTCAAAAGAATTAATATTGTTAAAATGGTGCTATGCCTCAAACTGTTGTATAGATTAAATCTAATTTCCATTAAAATTCCAGCTGGAGTTTTTGCAGAAATTGACATGTCAATTTTAAAATTTATACAGTAATTTAAGGGACCTTAGACTTGAGTCAAGAGTTCTGAGATATGATGTCAAAAACACAATTTGAGAAAATTGGACTTCATCAAATTTTTGTTATGACCCTAATATAGACACAAGACAAACTACAGACTAGGAGAAAATATTTCCTAGCACTTAATCTGACAAAAGAATCATATCTAGAATATATAAATAAGTCTAAAAATTCAACAGTAAAAAAAAATCAAACATTCTTATTAGAAAATGGACACAAGATAGGAATAGACATTTACCTAAAGGGATATACATATGCCAAATAAGTATATGAAAAGATGTTCAATAGCATTAGCCATTAAGAAAATGCAATGTGAAATTACAACCAGATATTACTATAACTCTATTAGAACAGCTACAACTTTTATAAATGGTTCAAATATCAAATGCTGGCAAGGATGCAAAGAAATGAGACCTTTTGTACATTGCTAGTAAGAATTAAATTGTCATGGTTACTGTAGAACACAGTTTGCTAGTTTCTTTTTAAAAAATCTAAGTATGCACTCACTATTCAATCCAGCAACTGCACACCTGGACGCTTATCCCATAGGAATGGAAAATAAATTGTTTTGGAGTGCTGAGGATCAAACCCAGGGACTTGCACATCCTAGGCAAGCACTCTACCAATAAACTCTATCCCCAGCTGAAGAAACAACAATGTATAGCCACATGAAACCTGGTAAAAATTTTCTATATCAATTTTATTTTCAATAGCTAAAAAGTGGGGGGAAAATCAAATTCCTTCACTGATATCTAGCTAAATAAATTTTGATATGTCCATACCATTTAACTTTACTTAGCAATAAAATACATACACTATTAATATACAAAACAACTTGGAATAATCTCATAAGGATAATGCCAGGTGAAAAAAGCCATCAAAAGGTTATATATGTATGATCCCATTTAAATAACATTCTCAAAATGACAAAAATTATGGAGATGGAGAATAGGTTATTGGACGGAATGGCATGACAATAACAGGGTAGCATAAGGGATCTTTGTAGTGATGGAACTGTTTATCTTGATTGCAGAGGGAGTGTAGTTAACATGAATATATAGGTGTCATAAAATTGTATAGAACTATACACATGCAAACAAATGAGTTCATGTAAAACTGGTGAAACCTGAATAACTTATGTAGATTGTACCAATGTCTAATTCCTGGTTTTATATTGCACTAAATTTATGCAAGACATGACCATTGGGGAAAATTGGGTGACTTCTCTTTAATATTTTTGTAATTCATAGATTCCTATTAATTTATAATTATTTGAAAATAAAAAGTTTTAAAATCACATTTGTTAATTCCTCAATCAATTGCACCAAAAATCTGCTTGAATAATATCAATCTTATAGTAGAGAGATACAAGTTTCCCAAAATTCTAATTTTTAACTGAAAGCTAAAACTTTATCACTGGCAAAAAAATAATACTGCATTATTTTCCTTGAAATCACATACTTCATTCATTTTTATGAAAACACCTTCTAAATGCCCAAGTCTAAATAAACACTTTGTGTGTCACTCTTTCCAGTAAAAATGGTGTAAAAAGCTAATTCAACTCACAAATCAGACAAACACTTAAGGGCCTTTTCTTGAGACAACTATAACACTTCAGTGTGCAGAAAATTGCTAAGTGTAATTCCCTTTTTGTCACACAAAATATTAAAACAATATGTACTCAAAAGTCAATATTTAATAAAATTAATCATTTTTACTATATCACCAAGGATAGTTTAAAGCAAAACTGCAATCTTTTTAATGGCTATTAGTGAAGTGTGTGCCATTGTCTTGATTCATGTCCAAGTGCCAGGAGTTTTAACCATCATTTCTTTTGTACCACCACTGCAAATGCTAACATAGCAAAAGAGGCAAATAATGTTTTAGAATTATTATGAAAGTAATTTTGAACTCTCAGAACTCCCCCTCACACATCCTAATATATCTTCCATTGCCTCTCCTTCCTCAGTTCTTAGACCCCTACACTCAATCTTCTGCTTTTACCTTGTTGCTGAAAATTGCTTTCCATGATCACTATCACCTTCCTAAATGTCAAGTCCAATAGCCTTTACTCCAACCTCATTTTCCTTTATTTCTCTGAAGCACTAGCTACTGCTGATCATCTCCCCTAGGTTTTCTTCTCATATATGACCCACTGTACCAATTCTCTTTCATCTCTTGTATGTCTTCTGTCCTTTTTGTTCACTCTACTTTTGATTACAACAACCCCCCAATAATATATGAATGCTTGTGGAATGAATAGGCTTTCTTGTCCACCGTTTTCTGCATCCAAGAATTGAGTGGTTCAAGTGAACTCATTGAACATAAATGCTTGCTTCCTTTACAATGTTTGTGGTATCTGCCCCTTCTTACCTAATGCTTATTGTAACCTCTATAGTCCAGGCCCTCATCAGTCCATGTTTATACTATGCCTCCACTTGTTCTGTTCACTTTTTAATCCATTCTAAGCATGACTGGCATGTTACTCTTCAACTAGTGACAACTTACCTCTTCCTAAACACCTTCAACCATATTTTTAGGACATTTTCCTAAGAGGTATACTCAGCTTTTCTCAACCTGGCTCAAAATTTAGCTTTTATTATGCCTTCATAAATATTTTCTTTCAGATAAACTAGTCATTCAGCATTCCTTCAACAGGACACATATTTCTATCTATATGGATTTGCTCACACTCAAGGCTTTGCTCTCCTTGGAACATCTTGTGTCTTCTTCCCCACTTTTCTGTTTATTCCTTCTGAATTCAAATCATGCCCTAAATCTTTTGTGTATCTTTCCCTACCAAGCCAGTCCACCACAATCCTCCCCCTTTTGTACACCCTTCTAGCACTTGTCTGTACCAGTATTTTGCAATCTTACTTACTACTTATCACTCTTTGTGTGGGGGAGCAGAGGTCAGAGAGAGTTCATTTGTACCAAAACAACATCTATTAAATGTCTTAAGTGTCAGGCTAGAAGCTGACAGTCTGAGGAGTAATATTTTACATTGATATTTTTTTAATTAGTAGGAAAGATGGTGGACCATAGCCCTTGGTATAAGAGAAAAAGCTAGGTTTATACTTGGCTCATATCTACAGGATAGCCACCTCTTAACCTTTATGCACAAGCTCATGGCTCCTACCTCAGTTTCACCCTGCTATCTTCTATCAATGGTTTTGCCATATATTGGAGAAGAAACAGAAGCACAGCAGATGACACTTGCATCTGCAGATAACATAGCAGAAAAAGACACTGCCAGTTAGACAAGGTAAATAGGGAATCAAGAGAAACATCAAGATCTATAGTTATTTCTACAATGTTAAAAGATTACAGAGGGCTGGGATGTGGCTTAGTAGTAAAGCATGCACTTAGCACCATGCACAAGGCCTTGGGTTTAATTCCCAGTACCAAATAATAATAATCATAATAAAATAAAAGATTAGAACAAGATGTGGTGGCATATGCCTTTTTTTTTGTGGGTACTGGGGGTAGACCTCAGGCACCCGTGCCGCTGAGCGATATCACCGGCCCTTTTTTTTTTTTGTATGTGGGTTCTGGGAGTCGAACTTGGGCCCTTGCGCTTGCCAGGCAGGTGCATACACCGCTGAGCCATCTCACCGGCCAGGCATATGCCTTTAATCCCAATACTCTGAGAAGCTGAGGCAGGAGGATCATGAGTTCGAGCCAAACCTGGGCAACTTAATTAGTGAGACCTTGTTTCAAAAAAAAAGGGGGGGGATGGGGATGTAGCTCAATGCAAAGGCCCTGAGTTCAATCCTTAGTACTGAAAGAAGTAAATAAAATAAAATATTATAAACGGATAACCTGTAGCACAAGGGCAAACAGAAGAGTATCCAATAGCCTACAGATACAGTGAGAAAAAGTAAATTTTTAGCAATTGTTATAAGGGTGATACTACCACATTACACAAAGTCTGTATCTCACCTAATCTATGCCACTCATTTAACACTTAATATTTTCCTTTTTCCCTTTAAAAAATATATTCATGGTCTATCTCCCAAAGTAGTTTATGATTTTTTTTTCTTTTGAGTCAAGGTCCCAATATCTTGCTCAGTTTGATCTTGAACTCCTGAGCTCAAGTGATCCTCCTGCCTCAGCCTGTTGATTATATGGGACTACAGATAAATGGCACTGCAGATCCAACTATGGTTTTCTTGAGGAAAGTGACCTTACACCTCCACTTATGTTATGGATTGTATCTAGATGCCCCCTCAAAGCCTCATGTGGTCATAGGTGGGGCTTTTCAGAGCTGGCTGCATTTAGGGTGTGTGATGCTGGGATCAAGTATATGATGCTTGGATTGATTCATGGTGCAATGCTAGGATTAAGACTGCACCCCACTGGGTGTGAGTACTACCCATGCTAAGTGTAGGCAGCCTGGCTAGTTTTTAAGGGACAGAAAGAATACCACTGCTTGTTGCTGCTTGTCACTTGTCACTTGTTGCTTGCTGCTTGCTGCCTTGCTGCATTCTGCCTTCTGCTTGCCATGAATTGTTTCTCCTCTGTGGTGGCCCTCTGCCATGCCACCTTGCCTTGGAGCCCAACTATGAACTGAAAGCTTTATAAACTGTGAGATGAAGTAAACCTCCTTTGACTTTGGGTGTTGGGTATTTTGCTTCAGCAACAAGAAAAGTAACCAAGACAACCCACATATAGCATTGAACACAGCATGTAGGTCATTTATTTGCACAATGCTCATGGTACTTAATTTTTGCCATTCTCATATATGTACTCTTTATCTCACCAACTAAACTACAATCTCCATGAGGGCAGGATATATGATTATTTGCATTCCCCACAAAGCCCAGCATAGTAATTTGCTCAGAGAAGATACTATCTGTTAAATAATTTACTAAATAATAATTATCTAACTGGTTCAAAGATAAGGGCCTAGAGAACAACAAAGCCTATATAATCTCTAAGAAATATCTCAAGAGCTCTACTGGGACAGAGAAACCCCATTAGCAAATAACACAACTTTGTATTTTCTTAGTCTCTATTGCATTAATTTCTGCTTTTATTTTTATAATTTCCTCCCTTGTATGAGGTTTGGGATTGATTTGTTCTTTTTCTAGAAGTTTGAGGTTCAACATTAGGTTGTTTATTTGAGCTCATTCTGTTTTCCTAATGTGTGAGTTCATCATTATAAATTTCCCTCATAGGACTGCTTTCATTGCATCCCATAGGTTTCAGTATGTTGTATTGGCATTATCATTTAATTGTATACACTTTTTAATTTCATTTAATTTCCTCTGTGACCCATTGGTTGTTCAGAATGTTGTTGTTTAATACCCATGTGTTAATGTAGTTTTTCTGGTTTCCTTTGTCCTTGACTTCCAGTTTCATTGTTCTATGGACAGATAGTACGCATGGGGTGATTTCAATTCCTCTGCATTTACTTAAACATGTTTTGTTAGCTAATATATGATCTATTTTGGAAAATGTCCCATGTGTAGCTGAGAAGAATGTGTATTCTGATGTTTTGGGGTGGGATACTCTATAGACATCTACCAAGTCCATTTGTTCACAGACTTGGTTTAATTCTAATATTTCTTTGTGGATTTTTTGTCTAGTTGATCTATCCATTTGTGAGAGTGGGGTATTAAGGTCCCCCATTACAACTGTGTTAGTGTTTATTTGGTTTTTCATGTCAGTTAATATTTCTTTTATGTAGTTGAGTGGACTTGTGTTTGGCACATAAATATTTATGATTGTTATCTCTCCTTCGAGTTTTCCCTTAACAAGTATGTAGTGACCTTCTTTGTCTCTTTTGATCCATTTTGGCTTAAAGTTCACATTGTCTGCAAATAGAATAGCTACCCCTGCATTTTTCTGGGTTCCTGTGGCATGGAGAATTGTTTTCCATCCTTTAACTTTTACTCTATGAATTTCTTTTTGGGTTAAATATGTTTCTTGAATGCAGCATATTGTTGGATCTTGCTTCTTGATATATTCTTCCAGTCTGTTTATTTTGATTGGTGAGTTGAGACCATTTATGTTGATGGTTATAACTGATATGCATTGGCTTTTCTTTTTCATGTTGTTTCCTTATTGTTTGTTCCCTGTCTTTCTGAAGTTAAAAGACCCAACACAAAAATGGGCATCTGAGATGAATATGCACTTCTCAGATGAAGAAATACAAATGGCAAATAAATACATGAAAAAATGTTCAACATCATTGCTCACTTGAGAAATGCAAATTTAAACAACACTGAAATTACATCTCACCCCAGAAAGAATGGCCATCATCAAGAAATCAACCAATAACAAATTCTGGTGGGGCTGTGGGGAAAAAGGAACCCTTCTCCACTGTTGGTGGGAGTGTAACTTGGAGCAACCACTATGGAAATCAGTTTGGAGATTTCTCAAAAAGCTAAAACTAGAGGTCCCATTTGACCTAGCTATTCTCTTTCTGGGTATTTTCCCAGAAGAATTAAAAACATCGAACCACAGTGATATACATGCACTCATGTTTATAACAGCATAATTTGTAATAGCTAAATCTTGGAAACAACCCAGACACCCATCAACTGAGGAATAGATAAAAAAGATGTAGTTTTTATTTATATAATGGAGTACTACTCAGCCATAAAGAAGGATAAACTGGAGACTTTTATAGGTAAATGGATGCAACTTGAGACCACACTCATAAGTGAAATAAATCAGTCCCATATGTGTAAAAATCATATTGTCTCACTAGTGTGAGAAACTGAACAAGTAAATAGGATCCAAAATATACAGTAGATATTGTGAGTTGGGAAGAAACTGCTCAAAAGAAAAGACAAACTGTGATGGGGAAAGGAGAAAAGAAAGGGAAAAAGAAAAAAATATATGTATATGCAAGATAGTTAAGACAGTTATACAGCTAGCTTCTCTTAGTTCCTTGAAAAGAATTTTTGTGCTAATATTGTTTAGACAAGATATCATGCTTGTATCTTGTACTCTAACTAGGATGAAGGCAACAATACACAATGTATCAACTACTGTAACTGTCCTAATAACCTGTTTTGAAACTCAGTTTCATTGTTTGTTTCTTTTTTCTCTTTAAAATAAAAAGAAGGGTTGAACACAGATGTAGAGCTACTATGCTATCAAAAAATTCTACCCCCAGGTATATACCCAAAAGAAGTAAAAATGTATGTACCCACAAAAATCTATACATGAATGTTCATAGAATTATTTGTAATACCCAAATATTAGAAATAACTCAAATATCCATCAATGGATGAATAGATAAAGAAAACATTGCACATCCATAATGGAGAATATGCTACAACATGGATGAACCCTGAAAACAATTATGCTAAGTGAAAAAAGGTAATCACAAAATATCACTTATTGTATGTCTGTATTTATGAAGTGTCCAGAATAAGCAAATTTATAGAGAAAGAAAGTAAATTATTGGTTATCAGAGCTAAGGTCAGGGGAGTGACTGTTATTGACTAGGATGTTTCTTTTGGGGGAAATGAAAGTGTCCTAACCTTAAATTGTGGTGAATACTGCCCAATTCTGCAAACACATTAAAATCACTGATAATTATAAATGGATGAATTTTATGGTATATGAATTATAGCTCAATAAAGATGTTAAAAATAAAAATAAGAGGATTAAACTTCATGACTTTTAAGGTCTATTTCATTTCCAGAATTACATAATTATAGAAAGCAAACTCAGTTGATATTTTGTCAACTGAGAATACAGACCTAACTTCATAATGATAAAAGGTGTAAACACACAAAGCAAACAGAAGTAAAATACAACACTGAAGATTATGTAATTCTAGCATCAACAGCCAGCCATAGTGGTGCATACCTGTAATCCCAGGTACTCAGGAGGCTAAGGCAGGAGGGTCACAAGTTTCAGGACATAATGGGCAGCTTAATGAGACTATTCTGGGGTGTAGCTCAGTGGTAGAGCACTTACCTAGCATGTGTTAGGCCCTGAGTTCCACCCCAGCACCACAAAAAGAATCAACAACCTAGAACAATTGCAAATAAGGCTTTTTTCAGTGAAAGTTAAGAGGGAGTCACAAACAGAGACATGTGTTTCAGGTCCAGGCTGCTGCCATAAATAAATGGCAGATATTACATGTAGTGGTTGAAAATTATGTTTACTATGTATCTGTCTTGTCACTCTCATACATTCCTACACAGATTCCAGTCACTATTAGTAATATCACCTTTGGATATAAGGCAGAGATAAAAAGACCAAATATAATATCCTATAAAAGGCCAGTTATACCTGATTTTCTTTTAACAGGTTATATCTCTTCACCTTTGCATTTATGTATACAAAATGCCCCACTGTAAGGCCCTGATGCGTATGATACCTACTGACTCTGCTTGGTAAAACAGCACTTTGAAGAAGTCCTTCTCAATAGTAATCTTTTGTATAATTAAGTGGGCCTCAGTGTAGCGCCTCTGCATTAATTTGACATATAATTTCTCCAGACCCTGGAAAATAAAATAATACAGTGTAATAATGAGACAAATCACAGATGTTACTACAAACTACCACAGCTAAAAATCAAAAGTAACTTACAGCCATGGCAGCTTGAAAAAATTCATCAGAGCATTTCCAGCATCTAACCATTCTTTTTTGTTTTCATATTCATCTAGAAGAGACAAGTCAGAAAATAATTTTTTAAACTTCACACTTGCCCCAAACTGGTTGGGGGTATTGAAGAAAATAATCCTGTGAGTATAAAGTCACATATCCCAAAGAAAACAAAAAAGCAACAACCAGCATTTATTGAAGTTCTGTATTATGCTTTGAACTTCATAATTTAAGAGAAATGGTCTTAAAAGTTATAATAACAAAAAATTAATACTTTAAAAAAACCAACTCCTGAGAAAATATTAAAAACAATATTGGGATAATTTACATAGAAGAGAAATTTCTGAAAACTTAATGTTTCACATAATTGAAGAAAATTATATGATAAGCATTAGACTATCAGTCAGCACACTTGGGTTCTGGTTCTTAATTCCATCTCTAATAATATTTTAATTAAGTATCCTTTACATGCCATTCACCATGAAAATGCTCACCATACCATAATTGACAGATATCTAAATAAACAGTTGAATGTAATGTGCACAAATGCTGTGGAAGGAAAGAAGGACTGAATCAAGATGGAGGCTGAGCCCATGCTATAGCCACCTGATTCTACTATAAATCTCTAGAAATGATACTATATGTAGAAATAAGAGAAAATATATTTTTTCTTATTCAATATGAGCCTTGGAAAATAAAGGCTGCTTTCTATAGACCTGAAATTATGAAGAGCCTCTACAAACAGATAACAAATGGGATGAGGCAGAAACTCACATACCAACATGAAAAAAATGCAAAATGTGGAAACAGCTCTGGGTACAAACAGCAGAAACATCAGACAGTTGGTTTCCCTCCAAAAGATATCTTCCTCACTCCTCTCCAGAAAGGAATAGTGAGTAGAATCACCTGGGCTGAAAAACAGAGTTCCAGGCAGTTGACAACACAAGTGAATGTAAAAAATCCAGTCCTACTTCAACTCAGTCACTGGATTCTTGTTATTCTAGTGTGACACAGCATTCACAGAAGACATCAAGGAAGGCACACACAGGGGCAAGTGACCAGGAAGCTGCCCCCCAATAGTCCACCCATTTTTGTTGTTGTGGTTTTCCTCAGACTATGACAGAATAAAAAAAAAAAAAACCTCTGGCTAGGTTGGAAACCATAAATATTGGACTCACTGGGCATGGTGGTACATGCCTGTAATCCCAGCACTAGGGACACTGAGGCAGGAGGATCCCCATGAGTTCAAGGCCAGCCTCAGCTACATAGTGAGTTCAAGGTCAGCCTGAACTGCATAACGAGACACTGTCTCAAAATTTAAAAAAAAAGACTCATGTGCTAAGATCATGTGTGAGTGAAACATAGAAACTACAGGGACATCTGGAGAGTGAGCAACTCCAGAGCCCCCCAGGGAGAAACATGCCAATGGACCAAAACAGTAAATGTCATGCACCATAGTGGCTAACTAGAACCACTAGAGACAGCAAGGAGAGGGACTGGGGCAGTGGCGAAGATAGTGAGTTGGAGCACAGCACTTCTCCCCACCTCATACCCAGGGGCTTGAGAGAGGAGAGAGACAGAGAGGAAAAGAATGCAGGACTTGGGAGAAGCCTTGGGCTGTCTCTGTGGCAGCAGAAAAGGATACCACAGCAACTGGGCAAGCAACCTGGAGACATACAAGGTTAGGAGACATGGGCAGGCTGCTGAAGGGCATCCAGAGTTGCCAGCTGAAGACTCTGGCACCAGCCCCCACATTTGGAGGCCAAGATCAGCCCCAGACCCAGCACTAATTCTACTGCAGAATTAGCAGGGTGACCTAGCACAGATTTGCACTCCAGCATAAGACACTACCACAGAGCTGTGCACACAGAGGAATTTTGTTTTTGTTGTTTTGTTTTGTTTTGTCATCTTTTTCTGTCTGTTTTTTTTCTGCTGGTGGTTTAGGTTTTTATCTTTGTTGTTTCTGTTTTGTTTTGTTTGTCCTTTTCTTTCTTTTGTCAACTTCCTTTTTTTATTTTTTCATGTGATGGAAACTGTCTCTAGTTTTTCTGGTTCACTTTGATGTTCTTTGGCTTTCTCCTTCATTCTTTCTCTCCTGTCTTCTTCTCCAGTTTCCCAAAGTGTGGGTGACATTCCTTATTCTTCACCATTGCTTCTACTATATTTCTCTTCATTTATTTATCTGTTTTTCCCTTAACACTCTTAAATTTGCCCCCACAACGTAAAATCATTCTACTTAGGGAAAACTCACCACATGCAAGTTCCTGGTTTATGTTGGATTTTCTTATATAACTATAGATCTTGCTCCTATGGTTAATGGCACAAAATTAACAGTTACCACAGTTTGTCAGTTTTTAGGTTGTAGTTGATGCTATTGTTCTTGCTAATTGTACTACTTTAGCCAGGGTGAAATCAGTTGTTTTCCCTTGTATGACAACACTGTGATTATATGGGGTCAATCATTTCTGTAGACCAGTATGAAAGGTCTGTGTGCTGGGCCAAATAAATGCCAAATTCTCCTCCCTAATAAACTGGGAAAGTAGGATTTTAGGATAGACTTAAAGGCCAAGAGTGAGCTACACCTAGAAGACATCTCTATGGAATAGTCATTTCCAAGGAAGGCCTCAATACTAGTGATAAAGCTACCTACCATAAGAAATTTACAAGCATCAATACAGAAAACAAATATTTTAAAAAATAGAAAATGACAAGAAACAGAAGGAAAGTGCAACCCCAGACCTCCAGCCCACTAAGTCCAGGGAACAATGAGGTGGAGGAAATCAGAAGCCACACATGTGAAGTTTCTGAAATGGTAGCACCAGAAGTAACAAAACAGATGAATGAGGGTATAGAAAAAATCAGATAAAAAATAATCACTCAGGTAAAAAAAAGAAACGATGATCATAAGGAAAGACTTGCTCAGTGAAGTTACAGTAGACACAGATAAAAAGTAGAGGAGCTAAAGAAAGTGATGGATAAATCAATACATATCAGTTATAACCATCAATATAAATGGTCTCAATTCCCCAATCAAAAGAAACAGACTGGCAGAATGGATCAAGAAACAAGAGCCGGAGAGGAGGAAAAAAGATGGCGGATGAGTAAGAAGCACGCAGAGAAACTCTCTAAAAGTTGCCATTGGACTACAGGAATATAGTGACCGGGAGAGCGCAGGAGGGAGGCAGATGCCTCCCCGGGACCCAGAAAAGTTCTGAAGCGCAGCTTGGGACCCCCAGCACCAGTGAAGGGTACTTTTCAACAAAGAAGGACCAGACCCCACGCGCGCACCTTCTACCATCCCAGGAATCACAGCGGGAGAGAAGCTCAAAGCTGCAGACACACGGTGACAGCTGGCGCCCAGGGAGCCCCCACGGAGGATCGCGAGACAGCAGCGGGGCAGGGGAGTGGCAGAGAACGGCGCTGGCCGGTGGTGAGTGAGTGTCTCTCAGCCACAGCTGTCCCGTGCCAGAGAGCGACTGGCCCGGTGCCATTGTGGGGGCTGCGGCGAAAATCAGAGCGGCTCGAAAACAGCTCCGGGAACTTGTGCTCTGGACAGGGCAGCGCGGTGCCTCTCAGCCCCACGAAAGTGCGCTGAGGGCGGCGGGTGAAGGAGACTGGTCTCTCAGTCACACCTGTCCCGTGCCAGAGAGCGACTGGCCGGGCGCCATTGTGGGGGGTGTGGTGAAAATCAGAGCGGCGTGAAAGCAGCGAGCTGACAGCGGCGGGCGAAGGAGACCGGTCTCCGCCTGAACGTCCAAGCTCTGCTCACCGCCCCGCCACAGGGCCGCTCCTGGCTCACTGGGACGGACCTGCACGGAACAGGACTCTGTCATCACACGGTGCCTGCCTACAGCAGAGTCAACACCTGGAACTGATTATTTTTTTTTATATATTTTTATTTTTTTTTCTCTCTCATTAGTTTTTTGTTCTGGTGAAGGGGTTTTTATTTTTCTTTTTATTTTCGTTTTATTTTTATTTATTTTTTATTTTTTTTATTTTTTTCTTTTGTGGGGTTTTATTTCTGTTTTATCTCTTTGCTTTGTTGTTTTTGTCTTCATTTTTGTTTCTGTTTGTCTATTTGCTCTTTCCTTCATTATTCTCTCTGGCTTTTATATGAATGTAAACAGCACCTCTAACCTCTTTGTGATTGTGGTTGTGATCTGTTCTTCCTTTTATCCTTTCCTTCTCTTTTTCCCACCAGTCCTCTGCACCAGTGTCCCAATGTTAGTGGGATCCTTCTTGGTCCTCTAACCTTACATCTAATTCCTTCCTCTTCTCACAATACTCTATTTCCTCCTTAACTCATTTTAAATTTAAATTCCTGAGGGGAAAAATTGACATACTAAGGACTTGTATACTGCATATAAATTTTCTGGTGTGTTTTAGATTTTGTTATATAACTGCAACTCTACTTTATACAGCTAAAAGTGGTAAATAACTGGTTAGCTCAGTCTGTCATTTTCTAGGCTGTGTTTGATGCTTCAGTTACCATTATAGCCAAATGTAAAATAATTGTTCTAGACAGCTTTCCTTCCTGATATTTCATGATTGATATTGACTAAGGGACACAGAAAATACAGTGGCACAGTACCAAAGAATCAAGGACTGGGCCAAACAGGTAGCAACTTCTCACATCCAACGAATTGAAGAGGTAGGATTTGGCAGAAAGCTCAAAACCCAAAAGCAAGCTCCACTTGGAAGATACTGCAGAGAAGTAGTCATCTTCTAAGGATCTTGAACACTAGCAATAAAGTAACCTATCATAGGTAATTTACAAACATCACCCCAGGAATTAAAGAAAGAAAAGATGAGACGACACTTAAACAAGATGCAACCCCACACATCCAATTCACCAAAGGCAAACCTAGGGGGCAACGAGGTGGGACAATCTGAAAGCCACCCACCTGGCATATCTGAAGGGGTAACAACAAAACAATTGAATGAGGCTCTGGAAAAAATTAAAACAGAAATAATTTCACAGATAACTGCAGAGATAATGTCCAAAATGAAGACTATGCTTAAGGACACTATAGCTGATACAGACAAAAAATAGATGAGCTTAAGAAAACTATAGAAACCATGAATGCTCAGCATAGGAAAGAAATGGAATCCATAAGGCAGATTCAAGCAGATATCCAAGAGAACAAAAATTCCATTGAAAGTATTTGTAGCAGATTAAGCCAATGTGAGGACAGGATATCAGATATAGAAGACAGGCTTGCAATTAGTGATCATGAAAAGAAAGAATTCTTAAAAACAGCAAGGGACCATGAAAAATCAATTCAGCAGCTGCTAGATGACTCAAAGATAAACAACTTACAAATAATTGGAATAAATGAAAAAGCAGGAGATAGCATAAATGACATTAAAACCTTGTTCAAAGACATTATCAGGGAGAACTTTCCTGGAAGAGAAAAACAATTTGATCCCCCAATAAGTGAAGCTTTTAGAACACCAACTAGACATGATCAAAAAAAAAACTTCAGCCAGACATATCATAGTCAAGATCCCAGAAATTCAACAGAAGGGCAGAATCTTAAAAGCTGTTAGGGAGAAGAGACAAATCACCTATGAAGGAAAACTCATCAGAATCACAGCTGACTTTTCAGCACAAACCCTCAATTCAAGAAGAGCTTGGAATGACGTATTTCAAGCTCCAAAGGAAAATAATTTTCAACCCAGATTGATGTACCCCGCAAAACTATCTTTCAAAATTGATGGAGAAATAAAATACTTTCATGACAAAGAACATCTAAGAAAATTTATGACCACCAAACCAGCACTCCAAAATGTTCTGAAAGACATTCTAGAAAGAGATAGGACCCCCAACAGAAGGAATCCACCAGGCAGGGCAGATAATTAAATAGCAGGAAAGGGGAAAAACAAAGAGTGGGAACCAACAACAGGAAAATATCATGACAAGTATAAGTCAATATATATCAGTTTTAACCATCAATGTTAACGGTCTCAATTCACCAATCAAAAGGCACAGACTGGCAAAATGGATCAAGAAGCAAGATCCAACAATATGCTGTATACAAGAAACACATTTAATTCAGAAAGAAATTCATAGACTGAAAGTCAAAGGATGGAAAACAATACTCCATGCAACAGGAACCCAGAAAAAAGCAGGGGTAGCTTTTCTTTTTGCAGACAAAGTGAATTTCAAGCCAAGAATGATTCAGAGAGATAAAGACAGACATTACATCCTTGTAAAGGGAAAAATCCAAGAGGAAGAGATAGCGATCATAAATATATATGCGTCAAATACCAATGCACCCAACTATATAAAACAAGTACTAAAGGACATGAAAAATCAAATAAGCACTAATACAATTATATTGGGAGATCTCAATACTCCACTGTCACAAAAAGACAGATCAACCAGACAGAAAATCAATAATGAAATAGTAGAACTGAACCAAACTTTGGAACAAATGGATTTAGTAGATGTCTACAGAGTGTTCCACCCCACAACATCAGAATACACATTCTTCTCAGCTGCACATGGGATGTTCTCCAAAATAGACCACATACTAGCTCATAAAAGCTGCTTAAGTAAATGCAAAGGAATTGAAATTATCCCATGCCTATTATCAGACCATAGTGCAATGAAATTGGAAATCAATGGCAAAAGAAATCACAAATACTCCCTAAACACATGGAAATTAAACAACACCCTCCTGAACAACCAATGGGTCACCGATGAAATTAAAGAAGAAATTAGACAATTTCTACAACTGAATGATAATGACAGTACAACATACCGGAACTTATGGGATACAATGAAAGCAGTCCTAAGAGGGAAATTTATAGCATTAAATACTTATATTAGGAAAATAGAGCAAGCGCAAATAAACAACTTAATGGTGAACTTCGAACTTCTAGAAAAAGAAGAGCAGGTTAAGCCAAAAGCCCATACAAGGGAGGAAATTACAAAGATCAGAGCAGAAATTAATGTATTGGAGAATAAAAAAACAATACAAAGAATCAATGAAGCAAAAAGTTGGTTCTTTGAAAGAATAAATAAGATTGACAAACCCTTATCCAACCTTATTAAAAAAAGAAAAGACTCAAATCCATGCAATTGAAAATGAAAAGGGTGATATCACGACGGACCCTGCAGAAATCCAGAAGATCATCTATACCTATTTTAAAAATCTATATTCTACTAAGATGGAAAATTCAGAAGAAAGGGACAGATTCCTAGATTCGTATGAATTACCAAAGCTGAATCCAGAAGATTTAAAAATCCTAAATAAACCAATATCAACCAATGAAATTGAAGATGTAATTAAAAACCTCCCAACAAAGAAAAGCCCAGGCCCTGATGGATTCACTGCCGAATTCTACAAGAAATTTAGAGAAGACCTAATGCCACTACTTCTCAAACTTTTTAATGAAATTGAAAGAGAAGCAATACTCCCAAATTCATTCCTGGAAGCAAGCATTACCCTGATACCAAAACCAGAGAAGGACCCAACTAAGAAAGAGAACTACAGGCCAATCTCCCTAATGAACATAGATGCAAAAATCCTTAATAAGATACTGGCAAATAGAATCCAACAAATCATCAAGAAGATTATACACCATGACCAAGTTGGATTCATCCCAGGGATGCAGGGATGGTTCAACATACGTAAATCAATAAATGTAATACACCATATTAACAGAACCAAAGACAAAAATCACATGATCATCTCAATAGATGCAGAAAAAGCTTTTGACAAAGTCCAGCACCTTTTCATGATAAAAACCCTACAGAAAATTGGAATAGAGGGTCTTTATCTCAACCTGGTAAAAGCTATCTATGACAAACCAACAGCCAATATTATACTAAATGGCCAAAAACTGAAAGCCTTCCCTCTAAAATCAGGAACAAGACAAGGATGTCCACTGTCCCCACTCTTATTCAACATAGTTCTGGAAACTTTAGCCAGAGCAATTAGACAAGAGAAAGAAATAAAAGGAATAATGATTGGAAAGGAAGAAGTTAAATTATCATTATTTGCAGATGACATGATACTCTACACAGAAGACCCCAAAAACTCCACTAAAAAACTGCTAGATTTAATAAGCAAATTCAGTAGTGTAGCTGGATACAAAGTCAATACTCAAAAGTTAATAGCCTTCCTGTACACAAATAACAAACCTACTGAAAGAGAAATTAGGGAAACAATACCTTTCACAATAACATCCAAAAAAATGAAATACCTAGGAATCAACCTCACAAAGGATGTAAAAGACCTCTACACTGAAAACTACAGTACTCTGAAAAAGGAGATTGAAGAGGATATCAGGAAATGGAAAGATATCCCTTGCTCCTGGATAGGAAGAACCAATATAGTGAAAATGGCCATACTTCCAAAATTGTTATACAGATTTAATGCAATTCCAATCAAAATTCCAACAGCATATCTCACATAATTACAGAAAACAATCGTAAAATTCATTTGGAATCAGAAGAGACCTAGAATAGCAAAGGCAATTCTGGGCAACAAAGGCAAGGCAGGGGGCATCACAATCCCCGACTTGAAATTATACTATAAAGCTACTGTGATAAAAACAGTGTGGTACTGGCAAAAAAACAGACCTGAAGATCAATGGAACAGATTAGAAGATGCTGAAACAACCCCAGACATACTAAGCTACCTTATCTTTGACAAAGGTGCCAAACACATTCAGTGGAAGAAAGATAGCCTCTTTAATAAATGGTGCTGGAAAGACTGGCTCTACACATGCCGAAGATTAAAACTAGACCCATATCTTTCACCATGCACTAAACTAAATTCAAAATGGATCAGAGATCTAAATATTAAAACAGAAACATTAAATCTGCTGGAAGGTAGGATAGGTAAATCCCTTGAAGACATTGGTGTAGGCAAAGACTTTATGAATAAAAACTCAACCGCATGGGAACTATCCCAAAGAATCAATAACTGGGATCTCATCTTATTAAAAAGCTTTTGCACAGCAAGAGAAACCACCAACAGAGTGAAAAGACAACCCACAATGTGGGAAAAAATGTTTGCCAGCTGTTCCTCAGACAAAGGACTACTATCGAGAACATATAAAGAACTCAAAAAAATCAGACCTCCCAAATTTAAAGACCCACTCCAAAAATGGGCATCTGAGATGAATACACATTTCTCAGATGAAGAAATACTAATGGCAAATAAATATACAAAAAATGTGCAACATCACTAGTCATTCGAGATATGCAAATTAAAACAACACTGAGATACCATCTCACCCCAGAAAGAATGGCTACTATAAAGAAATCAACTAATAACAAATGCTGGAGGGGCTGTGGGGAAAAAGGAACCCTTCTTCACTGTTGGTGGGAGTGTCGACTGGTACAGCCACTGTGGAAGTCAGTGTGGAGATTCCTCAAAAAACTAGGTTTGGAGGTCCCATTTGACCCAGCTATTCCCCTTCTGGGCATCTTCCCAGAAGAATTAAAACATCGTACCACCGTGATATATGTGCACCCATGTTTATAGCAGCACAATTTGTAATAGCCAGATCTTGGAAACAACCCAAATGCCCATCAACTGAGGAATGGATAAGAAAGATGTGGTATTTTTATACAATGGAGTACTATTCAGCCATAAAGAAGGATAAACTGGAGACTTTTATAGGTAAATGGATGCAACTCGAGAAAATACTCATAAGTGAAATAAACCAGACGCACATGTGTAAGCATCGTATTGTCTCACTAGTATGAGAAACTGAAAGCGTAAATAAGATCCAAAATGTACAATAGACACGGTGAATCAAAAAGAAACTGGTCAATAAGAAAGAGAGACTGGAATGGGGAAAAGAAAGAAGGGAAAGGGAAAAAAACTGTATATGTATATAAGATGGTTAAGATAGATACACTACCAATTTTACTTAGTTCATTGAAGAGGAAGGTTTGAGCCAATAATGTTTGGACAATTGAATGCTAATGTCTGGTATCCTGAATAACTAACTTAAAGATAATAATACATAATGCATTGACCATTGTTACCCTCATATTATGTTGTTTTGAAAATTTGTTCTTTTTTTGATTTTTTTTGTTTTTTCTTCTCTTTAAAATAAAGAAAAAGAAACAAGAGCCAACAATATGCTACATACAAATAAAAATATTTAATGCAAAAAGAAATTCATAAGACTGGGCCAGTGATATAGCTCAGTGGCATAAGCACCTGCCTGGCAAGCGCGAGGTCCTGAGTTTCATTCCCGGTACCCACATAAAGAAAAAAAAATTCATAAGACTGAAAGTCAAAAGATGGAAAACAATACTTCATTTGACAGGAACCCAGAAAAAAACAGGGGTAGCTATTCTTTTTGCAAACAAAGTGAACATCAAGCCAAGACAGATCAAGAGAGACAAAGAAAGTCATTACATATTTGTTAAAGGAAAAATCCAAGAGGAAGAGATAACAATCATATATATATGTACCAAATACCAGTGCACTCAACCATATAAAACAAATATTAACAGACATAAAAAATCAAATAATCACTAAGACAATTGTAATGGGGAACCTCATTACTCCACTGTCACAAATAAACAGATCAACTAGACAAAAAATTAACAGAGAAATATCAGTACTGAACCAAACCTGTGAAGAAATGGACTTAGTAGAGGTCTAGAGAGCATTTCAACCCCAACATCAGAACAAACTTTATTTTCAGCTGCACATGGGACTTCTCCAAAATAGACTACATACTAGCTTGTACAACATGCTTAACTAAATTCAAAGGAATTCAAATTATTCCATGCATATAATCAGAGCATAATAAAATAAAATTGGAAATTAATGGTAAAAGAAACCACAAAAACTCCATAAACACTTGGGAATTAAATAACATGTTCCTGGGCCGGTGAGATGGCTCAGCAGCATAAGCACCTGCCTGGCAAGCGCGAGGGCCCGAGTTTGACTCCCGGAACCCACATACAAAAAAGGGGCCGGTGATATCGCTCAGCGGCACGGGCGCCTGCTGGCGCGCAAGGTCCTGAGGTCAACCCCCGGTACCCACAAAAAAAAAAAACACCTTCCTGAAAAACCAGTGGGTCACCAATGAAATTAAAGAAGAAATTAGACAATTTCTACAATTAAATGATAATGTGAATACAACATACCAAAATTTATGGGACTCAATGAAAGCAGTTCTACGAGGGAAATTTATACCAGTGAATTTCCACATCAGGGAAACACAACTAGCTCAAATAAACAACATAATGTTGAACCTCAAACCTCTAGAAAAAGAATAAGTCAAGCCTAAAGCTAGTATGAGAAGGAAATTATAAAGATGAGAGCAGAAATGAATGCAATACATACTAAGAAAACAATACAAAGAATTGATTGATCGAACTGGGTGTGGTGGCGCACACCTGTAATCCCAGCACTTGGGAGGCTGAGACAGGAGGATTGCTGTGAGTTCAAGGCCAGCCTGGGGTACATTGTAAGTTCAAAGACAGGCTGAGCTACAAGAAAGACCCTGCCTCAAAAAAAAATCAATGAATCAAAGAGTTGGTTCTTTGAAAGATTAAATAAACTTGACAAACCCCTAGTCATCCTTATTGAAAAAAGGAAAGACTCAAATCCATATACGTAACAATGAAAAGGGTGAAATCATGAAAGATCCTGCCGAAATCCAGATGATCATCAATGCCTACTTTGAGAACTTGTATTCAAATAAGATGGAAAACACAGAAGAAATGGATAGATTCCCAGATACAAATGAATTATACAGCTGAATCAAGAAGATATAAAAATTCTAAATAATACAGTATCAGTCAATGAAATTGAAAATGTAAATTTAAGATGTAATTTAAAACATACCAGGGCGGTGAGATGGCTCAGTGGCTTAAGCGCCTGCCCTGCAAGTGCGAGGGCCCTAGTTCGACTCCCGGAACCCACATACGAAAAAGGGGCCGGTGATATCGCTCAGCGGCATGGGTGCCTGTCGGCGCGCGAGGTCCTGAGGTCGACCCCCCGGTACCCACAAAAAAAAAAATAAATTAAAAAAATAATAAAATAAAACATACCAGCAAAGAAAAGCCCAAGTCCTGATGGATTCAGTGTTGAATTCTACAAGGAATTTGGAGAAGATGTAATGCCAATACTCTTCAAACTCTTTAATGAAGTTGAAAGGGAAGCAATACTCCCAAAGTCATTCTCAGAAGCAAGCATTACCCTGATACTCAAACCAGAGAAGGACCCAACCAAAAAAGAGAACTACAGCCAATTTCCTTAATGAACATAGACGCAAAAATCCTAAATAAGATACTGGCAAACAGAATGCAGCAAATCATCAAGAAGACTATACACGGTGCCAAAGTAGGATTCATCATAGGAATGCAGGGATGGTTCAACATACGCAAATCAATAAATGTAATACACCATATCAACAGAGTGAAGGACAAAAACTACATGATTATCTCAATAGACACAGAAAAAGAATTTGACAGTCTAACAGACATTCATGATAAAAATCCTACAGAAAATTGGAATAGAAAGTCATCTCAATCTGAGAAAAGCCATCTATGAAAAATCAACACCATCATATTAAATGGAAAAAACTGAAAGCTTTCACTCTAAAATCAAGAACAAGACAAAGATGTCCACTATCACCACTCCTATTCAATATAGTTCTGCAAACATTAGCCAAAGCAATTAGACAAGAGAAAGAAATAAAGATAAGAAAAGAAGTTAAATTATCATTACTTGCAGATGACATGATAGTCTACATACAAGACTCCAAAAATGCCACCAAAAGATTTCTAGGTTTAATAACCAAATTCAGGACTGGCTTTTCCCTTTCCCCCACTGCCAAGATCCAGGTGAAGTGTGTAAGGATTCCCCAAGTCCAGCTCCTCCCTTCCCCCACTGCTAGGACCCAGGTGAAGCAAGGGAGGATGTGAAGAGACTGGCTCCTCCCTTCGTCCACTGCAATGATCCAGATGAACCATGGGAAGAGTTCTGGAGATTGGCTCCTTCCTCCCTCCATTTAGCAGGACCCAGGGGAGACCAGCAGGAACACCAGCAACACAGTAGGACCCTCAGCTAGGAAACACATGATGGACAGGTGGGACTAGCAGCATGGAATAGTCCGAAGCAACAGTAACAATATGAGCCAGCAGGTGAATCGGGACTCAGCAACAGTGGACAGCAACAGCAGGAGCAGAGGACCAGACCATCTCCCAGCATCCCACCCCACCCTCCAACAAACAACCTGAGAGGACATAGACTTGCCAGTGGAAGAGGAACACAGAATGCTGAGTAAGGACCAGGAGGAGCCAATGGTGCATGGGACTGTGAAAAGCCCCCATCTCTATCTGAAAGCAGCACAGCAATGGGAGAGAGATGCTGAGAAAAACAGGTTAAGGAGTGGGGGGCCACTAAGAGACATACAGAAAGTGCTGGCTGAAGACATTGGCCCCAGAAACCCACATCTGCAGGCCAAGATCAGCCTCACATCCAGCACAAACTCTACTGCAGGCTTGGCAGTGTTATCCAGTAGTTTTGGATTCTCAGTAGACACCAGAGGAATTATGGTTTTATATTTTATTTTATTTTTCTTCTTTCTTTACTGGTTTGATTCCTTCTCCTTCTTTTTGTCTTTTACCTATATTGTTGTTCTAATCTATTCATATTCTTTCCACCTTTCCTCAATTTACCTCTCTAAACTTAATCATATTTTCATGAGTGAATAGTTTCTCTAAGTTTTCTAGTCAACTTTGATAATCCCTTGCTTATTACTTTATTCTTTCTCTTCTGCCCTCTTCTCTAGTTTCCCAAAGCTTGCATGATCATCCTTTGTCCTACAGACTTCTTCTACTTTATTTCTTTTCAGTTATCTCTGTTTTATCCACCATCCTTCTTAAATTTCCCACTGCAGGGTAAAACCACTCTACCAAGGGGAAACACTTTGCATACAAGCTCCCAATTCATAATCAGTTCTGTTATATAACTGTAGATTTTGCTCCTATGGTTTAAGGTACAAAATTAGTATTTACCACAGTTTGTCAGTTTCTAAACTGTGCTTGATGCTATTGTTATTGCTAATTACTCTACATTAGCTAGGATGTCATATCTGTTGTAATCAATTGTTCTCACTTCTGTAGCAATACTGGGAAGCTCTGGGGTAATAACCTCACCACAGCACAGCCCCAAAGGACTGGGGATTGAGTCAAACAGATATCAACATCTCACTCTTAATTAATTGGAAAGGTGGGATCTTGGGACAGACACAAACCAAGACCCTCCTACACACAGAAGACATCCCTCAAGAACAGACTTTTCCTAGAGAGGCCTCGATACTTGTGATAAAGTTACCTACTACAAAAATTTATAAAGATCAACACAGAAAACAAAATAAATTTTTTTGAAATACAAAAGGAGAAGACTCAGAAGCAAAATGCAACCTCAGACCTCCAGCCCACCCAGAACAAGTCCAGGAGACAGTGACATAGAGGAAAATGGAAGACACACACCTGAAATTGAAGAAAGGATAGCAAATGAAGTAAAGAAACAAATCCATGAGGCTATAGAGGAAATCAAATCAGAAATAATCTCTCAGGTAAAGAAAGAAATGTCAACAATAATAAAGGAATTGCTCAGTGAATCTAGAGTAGAGATAGACAAAAAAAAAAATAGAGGACCATAGGAAAATACTGGAAACCAAGAATGATCAATATAGGAAAGAAATAGAATGCACGAAAAAGATTCAGATATCCAGGAAATTTAAAATTCCATTGAAACCTGGCAAAACCACTTGAACAAAACTGAAGATAGACTTTCAGACTTTGAAGACAGAATTGCAGCAACTGATCATGAAAGGAAATATTTCTTAAAAATAACAAGGGATCAAGAAATAATTGAACAGCTACAAGGCAATGCAAAGAAAAATAATGTAAGACTGATAGGTATCAATGAAAAAGCAGGAGTCAACAAAAATGATATAAAGAAACTATTTACAGAAGCAATAGAAGAAAATTTCCCAAGCATGGGAAAAGAATCTGACATACAGATGAATGAGGCATACAGGATTCTAATTAGCCATGACCAAAATAAATATACACCCAGTCATATAATAATCTAGATCCCAGAAATTCAGCACAAGAACAGAATATTAAAAGCTGTTAGAGAAAAGAAACAGATCACCTATAAAAGAATGCCCATCAGAATCATGGCAGACTTCTCAACACATACCCTGAAGTCAAGAAGAGCTTGGAGAGAAGTATTTCAAGTTCTGAAAGAAAACAACTTCCAACCCAGATTGATGTATCCTGAAAAACTATCTTTCAAAAGTAATGAAGAGGGGCTGGTGAGATGGCTCAGCAGTGTACGTGCCTGCCTGGCAAGCGCGAGGTCCTGAGTTCAACTCCTGGATCCCACATACAAAAAAGGGCCAGTGATATCACTCAGTGGCATGGGCACCTGCTGGCACACGAGGTCCTGAGTTCAACCCCTGGTACTCACAAAAAAAAAGTAATGGAGAAATAAGATACTTCCATGACAAAGAACAACTAAAGAAATTCATAACCACCAAACCAACCCTACACAGGGTACTGAAACATATTCTAGATGGAGAGAATAATGACCACAATTCCAAGAACAACAACAGAAAGAAACAACCAGGCAGGGCAAGCAATTCCACAGAAGGGAAAAGTAGGGAACCAACAGCAAGAAGATAACATGACAAAGATAAGCCAATACATACCAGTTATAACCATCAATGTAAATGGCCTCAATTCACCAGTTAAAAAAAACAGACTGGCAGTATTGAATCAAAAACAAGATCCAACAATATGCTGTATACAAGAACACATTTAACTCAAAAAGAAATTCATAGACTAAAAGTCAAAGGATGGAAAACAGTACTCCATGCAACAGGAAAACAGAAAAAAAGCATGGATAGCTATTCTGTTTGCACACAATGTGAACTTCAAACCAAGAATGATCAAAAGAGAAAGAAGGTCACTACATACTTGTTCGGGCAAACTTCAACAGGAAGTGATAACAATCATAAATATGTATGCACCAAATATGGGAGCACCCAACTATATGAGATGAATATCAATAGACATGAAAAACCAAATAATCAATAACACAATTATAATGGGGAACCTTAACACCCCACAGTTACAAACAAACAGATGAACCAGACAAAAAAGTCAGCAAAGAAATATCAGAACTGAACTAAACCTGTGAACAAATGGACTTAATAGATGTTTACAGTGTTCCACCCAACAACATCAGAATACATATTCTTCTCAGCTGCACATGGGATGTTCTCTGAAATAAACCATATACTAGCCCATAGAACATGCTTAAGTAAATGCAAAGAATTGAAATTATCCTATGCATATTATCTGACCATAGTGCAGTGAAATTGGAAATCAATGGCAAAAGAAATGGCAAAAACTCCATAAAAACATGGAAATTAAATAACACCCTCCTGAACAACCAATAGGTCACAGATGAAATTAAGGAAGAAATTAAACAATATCTACAATTAAATGAAAATGCAAAGCTGGGCATGATGGCATATGCCTATAATCCCAGCACTCAGGAGGCTGAAGCAGGAGGATTACTGCAACTTCGAGGTCAGCCGGGGCTGCAAAGTGAGTTCAAGGCCAGCCTGAAATACATAGTGAGACCCTGTCTCAAAAAGACAAAGAAAAAAAAAAATGCAGATGCAACCAGAACCTGTGGGACACAATGAAAGCAGTCCTAAAATGGAAATTTATAGCAGTGAATGCTCACACCAGGAAAGCAGAATGAGCACAAATAAACAACCTAATGATGCACCTCAAGTTTTTAGAAAAAGAAGAGCAAGTAAAGCCCAAAGCTCCTAAAAAGGAGGAAATTATAAAGATTAGAGCAGAAATTAACACAATTGAGACTATGAAAACAATACAAAGAATTAAAGAATCAAAAAGTTGGTTCTTTGAAAGAATAAATAAAATTGATAAACCATTAGCCAAGCTTATCCAAAAAAGGAAAGAATAGACTCAAATTCATGCAATGAGGAACAAAAAGGGTGAAATCACCACAGATCATGTGGAAATTCAGAAGATCACCAATACCTAGTTCAAAAATCTTTACTCACATAGGATGGAAAACACAGAAGAAATGGACAGATCCCTCGAGATGTATGGATTACCAAAGCTGAATCAGGAAGATATAAAAAATACTGAATAATCCAATATAAGTCAATGAAATTGAAATGGTAATTAAAAACTCACCAAAAAAGAAAAGCCCAGATCCTGCTGAATTCACGGCTGAATTCTACAACAAATTTAGAGAAGATTTAATGCCAATATTCCTCAAATTCTTTAATGAAATTGAAAGGGAAGCAACACTCCTTAACTCATTCCTGGTGGCAAGTATTACTCTGATACCAAAACCGGAGAAAGACCCAACCAAAAAAGAGAACTACAGGCCTATCTCCCTAATGAACATAGATGCAAAAATCCTCAATAAGATACTGGCAAACAGAATGCAGCAAATCATCAAGAAGATTATACACCATGATCAAGTGGGATCCATCCCAAGAATGCAAGACACACAAATCAATAAATGTAACACACCATATCAACAGAGCCAAAGACAAAAATCACATGATCATCTCAGCAGATGCAGAAAAAACTTTTGACAAAGTCCAACACTCATTCATGATAAAAACCCTACAGAAAATCAGAATACATGGTCTTTATCTCAATCTGATAAAAGCCATCTATGACAAACCAATAGCCAACATCACACTAAATGAACAAAAACAGAAAGCTTTCACTCTAAAATCAGGAACAAGAAAAAGATGTCCACCATCACCACTCCTATTCAATATAGTTCTGGAAACATTAGCTAGAGCAATTAGACAGGAGAGAGAAATAAAAGGAATAAGGATAGGAAAGGAAGTTAAATTATCTTTATTCTCGGATGACATGATGCTCTACATAGAAGTCCCCAAAAACTACACCAAAAGACTTCAAGATTAAATAACCAAATTCAGTTGTGTAGATGGATAAAAAGTCAACACTCAAAAATCAATAGCATTCCTGTACACAAACAACAAACTCACTCAGAGAAATTAGGGAAACCACAACCTCCACAATAGCATAAAAAATAAATGAAACACTTAGGAATCAATCTAACAAAGGAAGTAAAAGATCAATATATTGAAAATTACAGTACTCTGAAAAAGGAGATCAAAGAGGATATCAGAAAATGGAAAGATATCCCTTGCTCATGGATACAAAGAACCAACATAGTGAAAATGGCCATACTCCCAAAATTGTTATACAGATTTAATGCAATTCTGATCAAAACACCATTAGCATACCTCACAGAACTAGAGAAGGCATTCCTCAAATTCATTTGGAAACAGAAGAGACCTAGAATAGCAAAAGCAATTCTAGGCAACAAAGGCAAGGCAGGAGGTGTCAGTCTCTTACTTGAAATTATACTACAAGGCTGCTGTGATAAAATCAGAATGATACTGGCAAAACAAAGGCCTGAGGATCAGTGGAACAGACTAAAAGATGCAGACACAACTACAAACACATTCAGCCACCTTATCTTTGACAAAGGGGCCAAACATGTCCACTAGAAGAAAGATAGTTTCTTAAATAAATGGTGCTGCAAAAACTGGCTCTCTACATGCTGAAGACTAAAACTAGACCCACATCTATCACCATGCACTAAACTAAAGTCAAAATGGGTCAAAGATCTAAATATTAAAACAGAAACACTAAATCTACTGGAAGAAAAAGAAGGTAGAAATCTTGAAGACATAGGTGAAAGTAAAGACCCCATGAACAAAACCCAGATCACACAGGAAATACTCCAAAGAATTAACAACTGGGATCTCATCTTATTAAAAAGCTTTTGCATATCAAAAGAAATCACCAACAGAATGAAAAGACAACCCAGAGAATGGGAAAAATTTTAGCCAATTGTCCCTCAGACAAAGGATTTCTATCTAGAACATATAAAGAATTTTAGCTGAGGATGTAGCTCAGTGGCACAGTGCCTGCCTGGCAAGTGCAAGGTCCTGAGTTCAATTTCCAGTACCCCCCCAAAAAAAGAAGAATTTAAAAAAATCTGACCCCTCAAATTCAAAGACCCAATCCAAAAATGGGCATCTGAGATGAATACACACTTCTCAGATAAAGAAATATAAATGGAAAATAAATATATGAAAAAATGTTCGTCATTGGTTATTCAAGAGATACAAATTAAAATGACACTGAGATTCTATCTCATCCCAGAGATAGAAAGAATGGCTATCATCAAGAAATCAACCAATAACAAATGCTGGCGGGACTGTGGGGAAAAAGGAACCCTTCTCCACTGTTGGTGGGAGTGTAGACTGGTACAACTACTGTGGAAATCAGTGTGGAGATTCCTCAAAAAACTAGGGTTGGAGGTCCCATTTGACCCAGGTATTCCCCTTCTGAGTATCTTCCCAGAAGAATTAAAAACATCACACCGCAGTGATGTATATGCACCCATGTTTATAGCAGCACAATTTGTAATAGCTACATCTTGGAAACAACCCAAATGCCCATCAACCAAGGAATGGATAAAAAAAAATGTGGTCTTTTTACATAATGGATTACTACTCAGCCATAAAGAAGGATAAACTTGAGACTTTTATAAGTAAATGGATGCAACTTGATACCATGCTCCTAAGTGAAATAAATCAGAGTCACATGTGTAAACATCATATTATCTCCCTATTGTGAGAAACTAAAAGAGTAAATAAGGTCTAAAATGTACAATAGATATTGCGAAATGGGAAGAAATTATTCAAAAGGAAAAAGGAACTAAGATGGGGAAATGGGAAAGGACAGAAGGGAAAAAATGCAAGTCAGTTTTACTATTAGTGTCTCTTAGTTCATTGAAAAGGAAGATTTGTGCTAATATCAACTGAAGAAATATTTATGCCCGTACCTTGTACTCCAAGCAATTGCTTTAAAGATAACAATATGCAATGTATTAATTATTATTCTCCTATTATCTTTTTTTTTAATTTGGGTCCAGGAGCCAATCTCAGGACCTCGCACTTGCCAGCAAGCACTTGTGCCACTGAGTGATATCACCAGCCCTTTTTTTTTCCTTTATGTGGGTTCCAGGAGTCGAACTCAAGACCTCATGCTTGACAGGCAGGCGCTTATGCCGCTGAGCTATCTCACCGGCCCCTCTCCTATTATCTTGTTATGAAATTTTGTTATACCTTTTTTCATAAAATCAAAAAAGAAATAAAGGGCCAGTGAGATGGCTCAGCAGCATAAAAGCCTGCCTGGCAAGCGCAAGGTCCTGAGTTCGACTCCCGGAACCCACATATGAAAAAAGGGCTGGTGATATCACTCAGCGGCATAGGCACCTGCTGGTGCTCTAGGTCCTGAGTTCAACCCCCGGTACCCACAAAATAAAAAGAAAGAAAGAAAGAAAATGGAATAAACATCTACTAACATCAAAAAAAAAGAAAAACCAAATTAAGTAGCTTAGCTGGTTAAAAAGTCAACACTCAAAAATCAATAGCATTCCTGTACACAAACAACAAACTCCCTGAGAGAGAAATTAAGGAAACCACACCTTTCACAATACTATAAAAAAAACCAAAATACTTAGAAATCAATCTAATTGAGAAAGTAAAAGACGTTTACATTGAAAACTACAGTACTCTGCAAAAGGAGATTGAAGAGGATATCAGAATATGAAAAGATATCCCTTGCCCTTGGGTAGAAAGAACCAACATAGTAAAAATGGCCATACTCCCAAAATCATTATACAAATTTAATGCAATCCCGATCAACTAACCATTAACATGCCTCACAGAACTATAGAAAACAATCATAAAATTCATTTGGAACCAGAGAGACCTAGAACAGCATAAGTAATTCTGGGCAACAAAGGAAAAGCAGGGGGCATCACAAGTCCTGACTTGAAATTATACAACCAAGCTACTGTGATAAAATCAGCCTTGTACTGGCAAAAAAAAAAAAAAGAAAGAAACAAAGGAACAAAGAAAAGAAAAACCCAGTCCCAATGATCAATGGAACAGAATAGAATTGTAGAAACAACTTCAACCACATTCAACACCATTATCTGAGACAAAGAGGCCAAACACCCCACTGGAAGAAAGGTAGCTTCTTTAATAAATGGTGCTGGAAAAACTGGCTTTCCACATGCTGAAGATTGAACCTAGACCCATATCTCCCATGATGCACTAAACTAAAATTGAAATGGATTAAAGATCTAAACATCAAAACAGAAACACTAAATGTGTGGGGAGATACAATAGGTAGAACTCTCGAGGACGTATATGTAGGTGAAGACCTTATGAACAAAACCCTGATCACACAGGAAATATAACAAAGAAACAACAATTAGGATCTCATCTTATGAAAAAGCTTTTGCACAGCAAAAGAAATCACCAAGAGTGAAGAGACAACCCCCAGTGTGAGAAAAAATTTTTGCCAGCTGTTCCTCAGACAAAGGACTAATATCTGAAATTTATAAAGAACTCACAAAAGTCAGACCCCCCCCAAATTTAAAGACCCAATCCAAAAATGGGCATCTGAGATGAATAGACACTTCTCAGGTGAAGAAATACATATGGCAAATAATATATGAAAAAAGTTTCAGTATCACTTGTTATCTGAGAGATGCAAATTAAAACAACACTGAGATTCCATCTTACCCCAGAAAAAGTGGCTATTATCAATAAATCAGCCGATAACAAATGCTGGTGGGGCTGTGGAGAAAAAAACAATTCTCCACTGTTGGTGGGAATGTAGACTGGTGCAACCATTGTGGAAATCAGTGTGTAGGTCCCTCAAAAAATTGGAACTATAAATCTCATTTGATCCAGCTATTCCCCTTCTTGGTATCTTCACAAAAGAATTTAAAGCATTGGATAGCTCAGTGGCATAAGCTCCTGCCTGGCAAGCGTGAGGTCCTGAGTTTGACCCCCAGAACCCACATATGAAAAAAGGGCCGGTGATATCGCTCAGTGGCACGGGCATCTGTTGGCACACGAGGTCCTGAGTTTGACCCCCAGTACCCACAAAAAGAAAGAATTAAAAGCATAGTACCACACAATATATGCACACCCACGTTTATAGCAGCAGAGTTTGTAATAGCTAAATATTGGAAACAGTCCAAATGTCCATCAATCAATGAATGGGTAAAGAATATGTGGGGTTTTTTTATACAATGGAGTACTACTCTGCCATAAAGAAAGATAGACCTGAGATATTTCTCAGTAAATGGATGGACCTTGAGACCATACTCTTAAGTGAAATTAATCAGACACACATTTTCAAATATCACATGGTTTCTCTGATGTGAAAAATGGAAAGTGTAAAGACAGATCAAAATATTTAGTAGATATTGTGAAATAGGAAGAAAATATTCAAATGGGAAGGGGACCTGGGGGGGTGGGAGAGGGAACAGAAGGAAGAAAAAAGAAAACAAAAAGGAAAAAATTGGAAACAAGGCTTTTGTAAATAAGGAGGGTAAGAGGGGTTGAGGGAGGGAGGGGAATGGGAAAAATTAGAAAAATCAAAATATATCATGTACAGGTATAAATTCCATATGATGAATATTATCATTATGTATATCTAAAAAGTGCCAATAAAATTAATTTTAAAAAGCCAAAGGCCAGGGATATAGCTCAGTGGCACAAGTGCCTGCCTGGCAAGTGCAAGGTCCTGAGTTCAATTCCCCATACCAAAAAAAAATTAAAAAGCCAAGAAAAAAAGAAGACATCAAGGAATTTCAAATCAAATATGGGCAAGCATTATCAAACAAATGAGGGAAACCAATACCATGAAAGGATATTACCTTCAACAAATAGAATGCCTGAAGAAGTAGAATAAAGAGAGCTATCAGATGAAAACACAAAAAGAAAATAGTTATCCTCAGAGTTAAATTATAGTCTCAGTCAGTAACATGCTTCTTTTAGTTTTCATTCTTTGAAATCATCAAACCCAAAAATGCAAATAAGGTGACAAAAGTTGAAAGGTTAAAGGGGAAGAGAGGTAGAAAAAATGTAAAAGTATTAATATTTATATCTCCACAAAGTGAAAATTAAGGATATAATCTCCAAAATTGGTGAATAAAGAAATAAAGGTTTAAACATATTATTTAAAGTTTTTATTATTTATTTATTTTTTTTGTGGGTACTGGGGGGTCGACCTCAGGACCTCACTTGCCAACAGGCACCCGTGCCTCTGAGCGATATCACCGGCCCCTTTTTCGTATGTGGGATCCGGGAGTCAAACTCGGGCCTTCGCGCTTGCAAGGCAGGTGCTTACGCTGCTGAGCCATCTCACCGGCCCTTATTTAAAGTTTTTAAATGTAGCCATCTGATGAATTAAAAACAGTATAAAATTATTTATAATTATAACTTATAATTATATAAAATTGAGAAGGGATGGGGAGGTAATATAATACAGGATAAATACTCATCTGTCATATTAGCAAGTACATAAATCATGTATAAAGCTAATAAATCAAGAATCATCATTCTATGGGTTTTTTCATTTGTCTTGTTTGCGTGCTTGCTTGTTTTAGTACTAGAGATTGAACTCAGGGGGTTATCCGTACCCTCTAGTACTTATGCATGCTCTCCACACACTCTACTACCAAACCGCACCACTAAGCCAAAATTAGCTTTTTTTTTTAATGGGCAGAACCACATCTCCCCAAAATCCTCATTTGAAACCCTAGCTTCAAGTATCTCAGAATGTACTCTATTTGAAGATTGGGCCTTTTAAGAGATAATTAAGTGCAGGCCATTAAAGTAGACCCTAATCAAATCTTATTATTATCCCTATATCAAGAGGAAATTTGGATACACAAGGGGACATGAAGAACAATCATATACAGAGGAAATCTGCAAGCCAAGGAGAGCACATTCAGAAGAAGCCAAAACTGCTAACACCTTAATCTTGAACTTCTAGCCCCCAGAACTGTGAAAAAAACACATTTCTGTTGTTTATGGTCCTCAGTCTGTGATATTTTGTTATGGCAGCCCTAGAAAACTAATAAGTAACACAAGCATATGATTAAGATTCAGGGAGGTAATGATGAAAATAGAAATAGAAATGGTTACAAGCAGTAGCCTTAAAATTGGCAAAGACATGTACACAAAGAAATTCACTGTAGCACCCAAACATCAATCAAGGGAGGCTCCAGTTGACTATATAAGGCACGTGTATCAATTGACTACTACATAGCCATTTAAAGTTCAAAAATATCTCTATATATTACTATAGAGTGATCACTAGGACATAACATTAAATGGTTAAATAGGGAGTAACATATATGGAATGCTACCATTTGTCTAAGAAAATATTGGTGGGGGAAAATAGGAATATATACTTGCTTATATTTAAAAACCAAAACAATAAAAAATATAATAGTTATCTACAAAGAAAAAGAGGGAGCAAAGTAGAGGAAACAGATAAACAGGACTTACTTAAATATACTTTCTTTAGATTTTTCTTTGGAGTCATGTAAATGTTTTACATAAATATAAAACAAATATCAATCAAAATGGGAAAAAGTAATTAGTAAAAATTGAAAGTAAATTGAAACAAATGGATCTAATTAAGTTGGAGGCTTACAAAGAAAGGAATTATTTCAAGTAATTTTGAGATTTTGTTTTTTGGGGGCTTTTTTGTTGTTGTTGCTGTTGTTTTTTGACATGGGTGTCTCCCTATGATGCTCAGGCCAGCCTCAAAATCCTGGGTTCCACTGGTCCTCTCACTTCAGCCTTCTGAGTCAAGTAATTTTTTAGTTTTAATAATATTAAAACAATATTTTGACTTTACATCTCTGTTGGAATATATGCTAAATATAAAAGAATTACAAAAAATTCTGGGGCTGGGGGTGTAGTCAGTGGTAGGGCAGGTGCTTATCATATATGAGGCCCTGAGTTCAATCCCCAGCATGAAAAATGAATTCCTTCAAAAAATCATATTATTAGTAATAATATTGATATGACTATATTCTGAAACTATTATACACTTTTAGAATATAAGAAATTATTCATTATATTAATATTGTTAAGTCACCAAAATTGTTAGTGCCAGAGAAAAGAAATATAAATATAAAATCAAGGAAGCTAAATGCAAGCCTAAATAAAAATTGGAAATGTTAAGTATGTGTTAGTTGGCTTTCTCATCACTGGAACAAAACACCCAACACCCACAACTTAAAGGAGAAGTATATTTTGCACAGTTTCAGCAGGTTCAGTCCATGGTTGGCCAGCTCTGAGCCATAAACAACATGATGGAAGGGCATTGTAGAAGAAAGCTATTCAATCCATGGCAGCCAGAAAACAGAGAGAAGGAGAATCCAAGGGCAAGAATACACTCTGCCAGGCAGACCCCACCTCCTAATAGCACATTCAGTTATAAACTCATCAACAAATTAATCTACTAATGAGTGTAGTGCCCCCATGATCCAATCACCTTCCCAAAGCCCCACCTCTGAACACCTGAGACTTTTGGAGGATATTTTAGATCTAAACTACAAGAAAGTATAAACTCACACATTCTTTTTTCAAAAATACATATTTTATAGCTCTGTCCACTACAAAGATGTAGAAACAATGTAAAATGCAATAGCCATGGTCACTTGTAATGTCCAGGTTGTGGTTTCTAGATAACAATCTCCCCTAAAAGGAAAACAGGACTGTTTGGAGGAATGGCTAATTCTAGGTCTAGAACAAGAAATATACAAGATGAGTCTGGATATCTTGTCATATAAGGTAGGTTTTTAAAAACCTATCAGGCTACTGGAGTCACGTCAAAAGGAGCAGGCTCCTACTAGTAGGTCAAAAATAGAACACTGTGCATCAATAAAAATAACAGTAGATTGAAATTCATTAAATATGTTGAAATCCATGAGTTCATGACACTTTTGATAGAGGAGATACTGGGGATTAAACCTAGCACTTTGTACACATCACAGCAATACTTTTTTACAAACTTACTTAGGCCTGTGACTGTAGCTTAGTGGTAGAGTGCTCATTTAGCATGTATGAGGCCCTGGGTTCAATCCCCAGTATGAAATTTTTAAAAAACAAATGAACAAACAAACAATAAAACCCTATATGGTCATTAAGGATGCCAGAGAACCAATTCATTATTCAGAAAAAGACTAACTAAAGGGCAAGAATTAATCATTTAGTTTGGCTTTCTTTGTTCAAACTATACTTCAGAGTAACCAGGTAATCAATAAAGGAAAGTTTCTCTCTATTCCAATTAATAAACAAAGAAGGAATGCAACATTAGAATATATAAACCCCTACAAAAATAGTGGATCTGGAACAATATTTGTCAATGAGCACTAAACCAGCAAAAGAAGAAATAAGTGGGTATTAGTGCCTCCTGATGCAAATACACCATACCACCTACAAATTATTCCAACAAAAATCAAACCTGAATCAAAACAAATTTCTTGACCTAACTACCATTTTACAGAAAACAGGGAAGAGGTGGACAGAAGGCTATGTTTTAAAAGTTACCATGATGACACAATCATCAGAATCAGAATTTAGAAAACTCTATAGGACAAAAAACCTGTTTTTTTCCGCAAATAAATATGTTCTTCAATAGAATTTTTTTTTCAAAAAGAAGGAAAAATATGGCATACACTTGTAATCCCAGCACTTGGGAGTCTGAGGCAGGAGAATTGCTGTGAGTTCAAGGGCAGCCTAAGCTGCATAATGAGTTTAAGGTTAGCCTGGACTACATAATGAGATCTTGTCTCAAAAAGCAAAAACAAATACAGGGAGTTAATAAAATACAAGATGAGAACCTTCTTTGGTCCTGATTCTAACAAACCAACTGGAGAGAGAGAAAAGGCAAGGGAGTGGGGCTGGATATTTAATGATTTTAAGAAATCTTTGTTGGATTCTATAAGGTCTGATAATAGGTATTGGGTCTGTTGAATTAAAAAAATCTTGTCTTTAAGAGACACATAGTATGGGCCTGTGAGATGGCTCAGCGGCATAAGCACCTGTCTGGCAAGTGTGAGGTCCTGAGTTTGCCTCCCAGTACCCACATAAAGGAAAAAAGGGCCAGTGATATTGCTCAGTGGCACAAGCACCTGCTGGCAAGCGCAAGGTCCTGAGTTCGACTCCTGGTACCCACATTAAAAAAAAAGTGACACATAGTAAAATATTTATGGACAAAATTATACAGTTTAGCTTATTAAAATAATACAATGGGACAGGAGTTTTCTGTTCAAGGAGATACAGAAGAAAAAGAGGATCATGAGTTGATGATTATTCTAGCCAAGAGATGGGTAAATGGGGGAATCATTGTACTATCTTAACTAATTTTTTTGTATGCTTGAGCCTTTCCATAACAAAATACTATTTTAGGACTGGAGGTATAGCTCAGAGCACTTGTCTAGCATGTATGAGGCCCTGGGTTCAATCTTTAGCAGCATCAAAAAAATTGTTTTAAAACACTGGGGAAAATATTTTTCTGTTTAAAAATATACTTGCCTCCAGGAACCAAAATGGCAGAGATAGAGAGGGATTGAGCAGAAAACTGCTGTTTTTAATTACTTTCATTGCTTTTCTGAATAATTTGATTTTACATAAATGCACATATGCATTATTGGGGGAAATACATATTTAGAATTATTTAGTTATTTATCTCTTTATCATTGCAATGCTGAGGATCAAACCCAGGGACTTGCACATGCTAGGCAAGCACTGACCTACACACCTCCAGCTTAAATTTAATTTTTTTAAATAACAAAACTACAAGAAGAGGACTTCCAGTTCGAGCCATGATGGAATAGTTTGATTCAAACTGGCCTTCCCACTGAAAATATTTTTATAAAAGCTGGACAAAATATAAGTGTTTGAAGGCAATGAAGTGGCTACAATCTTTAGAAGAAGGGAAATACACAAGGAAAACCCTGAATTCAATCCAGCTTTATTATATCACATATGGCATGGAAATTATCAGATGGTAGTCCTAACATTTACAGTGGCAAACACTACTAGTGCATATTTATCTGCCCACGTTATAGTTTATAAAGCACTTCTCACAAAAACTATCTTTAACCCTATAACACTCTAAGATATTATTATTCTCATTTTACAGATGTGAAAACCCAGTAATCAAAATTCACATAGCTGGTATTTGAGTCACAGATCTGGTATTAAAACCTAGCTCTCCAGACTTGAAATCCTGTACTTCTGCTGGGTATGACAGCATGTAACTTTAGCCCCACCTACTCGGGAGGCCAAGGCAAGAAGATCACTTGAGCTTATGAATTCCAGACCAGCCTGGGCAACAGAGTAAGACCTTGTACCAAATTAACATTAATTTAGAAAGAGAAAAGAATCCTCTACTCTTTTCCTTACTTAAGAGTTCAAAATTTTCATTAGAAAAATCCTTCTATTAGACAACAGTAGGGGTATCTAGGAAGGGGGAAGTGTACAAGGGAGGGCAAAGATGGGATAGATATGATCAAAGTATGTTACATGCATGTATGAAGATGCCACAATGAAACCCAATATTCTGTAAAATTAAAGTCCACTAATTATATATATAAAGAAAATTCTTCTAAGACTAGATAATGCCATTTCCCTTAGGTGGAGAAACTTTTACTCTATCAAGTTACAGGTGATAAAAGTAAAAAGTAATCCATAAATCCAGAATTATATGTTCAATATTTAGTTCAATTAACCACATAATAATAACTAGAGTACTGCTGACATCTTTAACTGTAGTAGATGCATTAATGATAAAAGGAACGTGGGTAGTACTAAAGGATGCAAACTCTTCCAGTTTTATACTAAGTTCACCCATTCTTATAGGAATAGCAACTATCCCATTTCACCTCACTTTCTCCTCAATTAGGACTTACCAAAATCTGTCTTTGAATAGCTTCTTCTGAAGCAATTGAGGCTTTACACATACACACCAACTTACAAGCAACATGATGCACTGCAAAACAGTAATTAGGTACTTATTAACATGTTTGGTGTTTTTTTTTGTGGGTACCGGGGGGTCGACCTCAGGACCTCACGCGCCAACAGGCACCCGTGCCACTGAGTGACATCACCGGCCCCTTTTTTGTATGTGGGTTCCGGGAGTCGAACTCGGGCCCTCGCGCTTGCAAGGCAGGCGCTTACGCCGCTGAGCCATCTCACCGGCCCCAGGTACTTATTAACATGAAATGTTCTTTCTCCTTTTATATATATCTACAAAGAATAAAAGGATTGAATTGAAGCCAGTTTTGTTGTTTAAACAGTTTGTTTGTTTGTTTTTGCAGTGCTGGGTTGGAACACAGGGTATCGTGGATGCTGTGTAACTGTTCTACCACTGAGCTACACACTCAGCCTCAAAATGAGAATTTTGAATACCTTTTTAAATAGTCAATTGCTGAAAGTAAATGATCTGAAACTTATCAAATAAATCATTTGCTTAATGTTTCAGTTAGAGATGTTTAATTATCAAATTTTAATTTCTATAGATATTAAATCCCAAAGATCAAGTAAAGATAACTGATTCCACATGATGCTTTTGTATGTACCATGCAGACAAAAGAATAATTTAAGTAGAATTGGAACCTAGATCTATTAACATCTGATGAAATCTCTGGACATCAAGGTAGTTTTTGATTCTTCTTCTAAAATATGAAATTTTCTAAATATATTTTTCTTAGAAGATATAAAAGTTATTGAAGTATAATTTAGAAAATACGGATGAATCATGATACAGCTCATTTTCCCTAAAAACAGGAAAGTCTGAGTAATTATAATCTCTTTATTTCTATAGTTTGTTTTATCATAAAACATATCCAAGTTTTTAAAAAATGACTTCACATATAACTGAACTGGTCACCTTTATGTTAGATGTCAGCAGCCATTCCACATATGCTGATACCATTTCTGTTTTTTTTTTTTTTTGTGGGTACCAGGGGGTCGACCTCAGGACCTCGTGCGCCAACAGGCACCCGTGCCGCTGAGCGATATCACCGGCCCCTTTTTCGTATGTGGGATCCGGGAGTCGAACTCGGGCCTTCGCGCTTGCAAGGCAGGCGCTTACGCCGCTGAGCCATCTCACCGGCCCACCATTTCTAATAAATATTCCATAGTAAAAGAGATTTGCCTCACTGAAATTACAGGGTAATTGATTAGATTTTTATTGTCCATCATGAAATGTAAAATATTCATCTCTCAATAAAGTTAACTTATTCTGAAAAAAAATCTTTTGGTAAAGTAATTTCTAGTCAGATATTCACACTGACTTGAATTTTTAGTTTAGAAAACTGTTTTAAATATTTACATTCATTTTGTCAAAATTTACTAATTTTTGGTATTCTCACAGGCCCTACTCTCTCAATTATCTTCCCTATCTAAAGGTATATTCAGTACCTCACTCTCAATGTATTTCTTCCAAACTTCAAACTTACCTATCTCCTCTTCCCACCTTGAAAAAGAAATCAACATTGCATTTCAAGCTTTCATCCCATTTCTCCTCCTGTAACTGCTAAACTTCTTTAATTGAATAGTCTAGCTACTACTTCTTTCCTGCTGTTCACTCATCTCCTTAAACCTCTATAATCTCTTTTGCATTCTTAACTACTGTACTAAAATTGCATGCCCAAAGATCACCATCCCTGACCTCACAGTAATATTTCACAATGGTCATAATCTTTTTGAAAAATACTACTCCCCTGTCCTGAAATATCCTGGCTCAACATTGAGCAGTGTCATTGTGCAGGAAATGTTTTAGACTAAGACCTTTGGTCCCCTGTCACATTCATAATTCAGCTATTGATATTTATTATCAATAAGCCTTCAAGCCAAAAGTAGCTGAGGCTACTTTAGTATAAATATGTTTTCTTTGTTGCTGTTGCTCTATCCTTGTTTTTTCACCAATACATTCTTGGCCTCCCTGTATTATAAACATCTTGGTTAGGAGCTTGCTGATTGCCTCCTTTGAACATCTGCCTTATTCTGTTCTACATGTCCAGTCTTTTATTTGAATTGACTTCAGAAAAAATAAGATGGTGTTGTACCCTTTGGAATTTATGAACATTTTATTTTTATTGTTTATTTAGTTTTAACCCATTCCTTCCCAGATCCTCAAGCATAATGTATACCTGGTATCTTTCTTCTGGTGTCTTACCTTGTCCCTTTTACCAACTCCCTGCCACAACATGGTATGACAACCCTTAATGAGAATGCACTCAATAAATAGGTAATGAGTCTCCTTTAGAACTATTTAACTCTTCCTTTTGGTCTCCTGTTCTTCTTTTTGGGTTTTTTCCCCCAGACCTTCACTGGAAGATGTGAGGTTAAAAAATCATACTCTTTTTTCAATACCAAGGGTTCTTAAAACAGTGTGCATGTGAATATTTGAAAACTTTTTTCAAATTATACACGTATTTCATCCTGAACCCAAAGAAATCAAAACCACCAGTGGCAAGGCCTAAGAATCTGTATTTTAACAAGTTTGTAAATGATTCTGAGATACAACAATATTTAAGAACCACTGCTATTTATTTCCCCCACAGCAAACTCAACCACCCATGTAGCCTCAACTATCACCTCCACATGAATAACTGCCAAATCTACAAGCCCAGCCCAGATTTTTCTCATAAGCCCATCTCACATCTTCAACCTTGTTACTTTAAATGCAACAGGTCTAAAGCTAAAATTTACAAGTCATCTTCTACTTCAGGCTTTCCTATTTCTGTTCATCATTCCATGAGTCTTCCAAATAATAGAAAATTGTAATTTATAAATTTTGATGACTTTGTCATCCCATGACATAATTCAGGCACACTCAGTTTGCTTTTATGGAGATAAAATATATTCTAATCAATATATTTTTGAGCAAAGCTCTTAAACTAGGGGCTTTCTGCACTATATCCCGTTCTCCACCATATCGAAAAAGTACCATACACATAACAACACCCAAATATCTGATTAAGAACTGATACATGTAGTGAGACAGTACACTGGGAGAGATGCTAAGGCTTCAATACTCACTTCTTCTACCATATCCTCAGTATTTCAGAATTAGTGCATTCTGGGCTGGTGAGATGGCTCAGCCGCTTAAGTGCCTGCCTGGCAAGCGCAAGGGCCCAAGTTCGACTCCTGGATCCCACATACGAAAAAAGGGCCGGTGATATCGCTCAGTGGCACGGGCGCCTGCTGGCGCGTGAGGTCCTGAGGTCGACCGCCGGTACCCACACACACACACAAAAAAAAAGAATTAGTGCATTCTAACATCACTAGTCATTCAAGAGATGCAAATTAAAACAACACTGAGATACCATCTCACCCCAGAAAGAATGGCTATTATTAAGAAATCAACTAATAACAAATGCTGGAGGGGCTGTGGGGAAAAAGGAACCCTTCTTCACTGTTGGTGGGAGTGTTGACTGGTACAGCCACTGTGGAAATCAGTGTGGAGATTCCTCAAAAAACTAGGGTTGGAGGTCCCATTTGACCCAGCTATTCCCCTTCTGGGTATCTTCCCAGAAGAGTTAAAAACATCGTACCACAGCGATATATGTGCACCCATGTTTATAGCAGCACAATTTGTAATAGCTGGATCTTGGAGGCAGCCCAAATGCCCATCAACTGAGGAATGGATAAGAAAGAAGTGGTATTTTTATACAATGGAGTACTATTCAGCAATAAAGAAGGATAAACTGGAGACTTTTATAGGTAAATGGATGCAACTCGAGAAAATACTCATAAGTGAAATAAACCGGATGCACATGTGTAAGCATCATATTGTCTCTCTAGTATGAGAAACTGAAAGAGTAAATAAGATCCAAAATGTACAATAGACATGGTGAATCAAAAAGAAATTGGTCAAAAGGAAAGAGAGACTGGGATGGGGGAATAGGGAAAAGAAAGAAGGGAAAGGAAAAAAATTGTATATATATATATATATATATATATAAGATCGTTAAGATCGATACACTACTAATTTTACTTAGTTCATTGAAGAGTAAGGTTTGTGCCAATAATGTTTGGACAATTGGGTGCTAATATCTGGTATCCTGAATAACTAACTTAAAGATAATAATACGTAATGCATTAACCATTGTTACCCTCCTATTATGTTGTTTTGAAAATTTGTTCTTTTTTGATTTGTTTTTTTTCTTCTCTTTAAAATAAAAAAATAAAAAAATAAAAAGAATTAGTGCATTCTAATATCACACAGTTCACTTGTGTACTGTTTCAGCAACAAATAAATCCTAACCCTTCCTCTTAACTACAGGACCTAAGCTCCTGGGAGCACTGATATCAACTCTTATCTTAGAGTTAGAGAGAACTGTTCTCTAACCATACTAATGGAGGAGTAAACTCATAAGTGATAATCATTTGATTATATTAAACCCTGTATCTACATGGAGTTGTACATAATTTTGTTTATATTCACAAAGATACTCACTAATAATAATTTTTTTTGGCAATACTAGGTATTGAACACAGGCCTTCACACTGAGCTACATCCCAGCCCTTTTTGATGTTTTGAGATTGGAGCTTGCTAAGTCACCAACTTGCCCAGGCTGAGAGCAAACTTGCTATCCTCCTACCTCAGCTTCCCAGAGTGCTGGGATTACAGGTGTGTGACACCATGCCTGGTTTAGTAAATTGTATTTGTTACATACAGACAAAAATCATTTGTCTTTACAAAGTCAAGCAGTCCAGAGATTTACTCTTTGACTTTTGGCTTCAATGTATGCTCTATACTGGAGCAGTCTGCATTTATAAGTACATTTGCTGTCGCTATCCTTGAAAAGCAGTAACTGTTTGAACATTAGACCTTGATCCTTCAGCCAAAGAACTAGAACTTTGCCAGACAGTGGATCATATTCAAAGCATCCAAAAAGATGAGATTAGTTTGGAGTTTTTATTTTGTCATTTTTATTTTTGATTTTTGCTCTTTCAGGTAGAAAGAACTTCTGGATTTTCTTGGTAATTCATCCCAACATTTATCAAGCTATCTTATGAAGAAACTATTCTTTACACTTTTTACAATCTAAATCCCCCACAGGCAATGGTTTTCATTCTGTTGTTAGCAAAGAAGGGAAATGACTGTCAGATGTTCTTTCAGAATCCTGAAGATTTTGATCATTTCTTTTCCATAGGAAATAATCCATATCCTTAAACATTTTCCCTAATTCTCATTTTCCCATCATCTAATCATCTTTGATGTTCACCTCCATACTAACCTCTGAAAAATTATAAAATTGAGGGAAGCTATTTGCTTGAGAACAAATGCTTATGCATTGTTTGATTTGGTTTTAACCGATCTCTAAGAACTGGTCAAAACATTATTAAAACTCCACATAATGAGTCACAAAATGTATACGTACATTTAGCACTCTGTTCCTCACTTACAATGGAAACTACTCTCTTGGCAACTCCCCAGTTCCATGGGTTTACTGCTATTTCTTCAATCTAAACAAATGGAAACATTTCTTTAATCAGTTAAGATACTGTCCACCTTCAATGATATTCCCTTTATGTTTTATGCTTATGTAGCTATTATGGGTCATTTCCAGGCTCCCCGTAATCTAATCACATTCTACCTATTCTCCAAAAAGTTTACCCACGGTTAAGAACAACTACCTCAGTGTCTGCTGAACATGATTTGTTCATTCCTAAGTATATTATACTTATTTATACTGTTGGCTTCACCTACACAACTCCTCCCTTTGTTTTTTTATTATCATTTTGATTACTACATATTTGCCATACATACTGCTCGCATTCATCATAGGGAATTTCTACCTAAACATAATGCATCTTCATTCTTTTTTTCCCTTTCTCTGCCCCTCCCTTCAATGCCTCTTCCCCTCCCCATTTACAGTTGTTTTATTTCCATTTTTTCTTCCATTCTTTCTTTTTTAACAACCTTTCCCTTCCTTCCCTCCCCCATCCCCTTACCACTTGAACATATTTTTCCTACTTCCCAATATCTATCCTCCATTTTGTTCATTAGTTACCCTTAGGGTTTCTCACACAAGAGAAAGAATGCAATATTTAGAGTTGTCTGTCTTATTTTTTTCACTTAAATTATGATATCTAACCACATCCATTTGCCTGAAAATGACTCATGGTTATCCCTCTTTATGGCAGAATAGTACTCCATTGTACATAAATACCATATTTTCTTTATCCATTCATCTTTTGATGGCCATATTTGATGGGTTGTATCTAAGATTTAGCTATTGTAAATTGTGCTGCTATAAACATGGGTATGCATATATCACTGTGGTATGGTGTTTTTAAATCTTTCAGGAAGATACTTAGAAGGGGAATAGCTGGGTGAAATGGAACCTCTAGTTTAGGTTTTGGAGGAATCCCCATATCCTCCACAGTGGTTGTACCAGTTTTACAATCTCACTAATAGTGGAGGAGGGTTCCTTTTTCCCGACAGCATTTGTTATTGATTGATTTCTTGATGATAGCCATTCTTTCTGGATTGAGATGGAATCTCATTGTTCTTTTAATTGGCATTTCTCACTACTGATGTTGAATGTTTCTTCATATATTTATTTGCTGTTTGTACTTCTTCTTCTGACAATTATCTATTCATCTCAGATGCCCATTTTCGAACTGGGTCTCTAACTTTAGGGGGTCTGATTCTTTTGACTTCTTTATATATTCTAGATATTAGTCCTTTGTCTGAGAAGTACCCGGTAAAAGATTTACCATTTTGGGAGTTCTCTCTTCACTCTGTTCATGGTGTTTTTTGCTGTGCAAAAGCTTTTTAATTAGATGTGATCCCAATTGTTGATTCTTTGTAATATTTCCTGTGCCATTGAGGGTTTATTCATAAAGTCTTTGCCTACATCTATGTCTTTGAGAGTTCCACTTATTGTATCTTCCAGCAGATTTAATGTTTCTGCTTTAATATTTAGATCTTTAACCTTTTTCAATTTTCATTTAGTGCATGGTGAGACATACGGGTCTAGGTTTAATCTTCAGCATGAACTCGAGACCATACTCATAAGTGAAATAAACTGGACCCACATGTGTAAACATCATATTGTCTCCCTAGTGTGAGAAGCTGAAAGAGTAAATAAGATCCAAAATGTACAATAGATATTGTAAAATAGGAAGAAACTATTCAAAAGGAAAGTGAAACTGGGATGGGGGAATGGAGAAAAGAAGGGGAAAAAGATATATATATACAAGATAGTTAAGATAGATACACTACTAATTTTGCTTAGTTCATTGAAGGGAAAGGTTTGTGCTAATATTGTTTGGACAATTGAATGCCAATATCTTGTACCCTGAGTAACTAATTTAAAGATAACAATACTCAAAGTATTAACCATTGTTACCCTCCTATTATGCTGTTTTGAAATTTTGTTCTATTTTTTTCTCTTTAAAATAAAATCTCTTAGTCATCATGGCAATGGTCCAACATGGAGGAGAGCTTATCATGCACTCTCTTCTTGCTCCAGCAGGAAGTACCCCCCACCTCGTGCAGGCACCGAACATCTGCCAATCCCTCTTTGTAACATCACTTTGTGTGCCCCTCTGTGCTCTGCCTTTAAACAAGCCCCATAAATACTTTGTTTCACAGCCAGCCCCTCTGAGGGTTCTATGCACTCTACTGCTGCCTTCCTGCACCTGGCATTAAAGGCTTCTCTCAAAAAAAAAAATATTCAGCGTGTAGAAAGTCAGTTTTCCCAGAACCATTTATTAAAGAGGCTATCTTTCTTTTAGTGAAGGCATTTGGCCACTTTGTCAAAGATAAGGTAGCTGAGTGTGGTTGGAGTTGTTTCTGCATCTTCTATTCTGTTCCATCGATTGTCGGGTCTGTTTTTTCCCAGTACCATGCTGTTTTTATCGCAGTAGCTTTGTAGTATAACTTCAAATTGGGGATTGTGATGCCTCCTGTCTTACTTTTGTTGCCTAGAATTGTTTTTGGTATTCTAGGTCTCTTCTGGTTCCATAAACACTTTAGTATTGTTTTCTCTATTTCTGTGAGGTATGCTATTGGTAGTTTGATTGAGATTGCATTAAATCTGCATAAAAATTGTAGAAATATGTCCTTTTTCACTATATTGATTCCACCTATGCAGAAACAAGGGGTACCTTTCAATTTTCTGATATCCTTTTCAACTCCTTTCTCAGGGTACTACAGATTTCAATGTATAGATCTTTCACTTCCTTTGTTAGATTGATTCCTAAGTATTTCATTTTTCTTCATGCTATTGTGAAAGGTGTTATTACCTTAATTTGTCTCTCAGAGTTTATTATTTGTGTACAAGAATGCTGTTGAGTTTTGAGTGCTAAGTTTATATCCTTCTATGCTACCAAATTTGGATATTAAATCTAGTGGTCTTTTGATGGAGTTTTGGGGGTCTTCTACGTAGAGTATCATGACATCAGCAAGTAATGATAATTTAACTTCTTCCTTTCCTATCCTTATTCATTTATTTCTTTCTGTTGTCTAATTGCTCTGGTTAGTGTTTCCAGAACTATACTGAGTAGGAATGGTGACAGTGAGCATCCTTGTCTGTTCCTGATTTTAGAGTGAAAACTTTCAGTTTTTGTCCATTTAGTATGATGTTGGTTGTTGGTTTGTCATAAATGGCTTTTATCAGGTTGAGGGAAAGACTTTCTACTTCAGTTTTCTGTAGGTTTTTATTAGGAATGGGTGTAGAACTTTGTCAGGTGCTTTTTCAGAATCCAATGAGATGCTCATGTGGTTTTTGTCCTTTGTTCTGTTAATGTGTCGTACTACATTTATTGATTTTCATATGTTGAACTATCCCTGCATCCCTGGGATGAATCTTACTTGGTCATGGTGTATAATCTTCTTGATGATTTGCTGCATTCTCTTTGCCAGTATCTTATTTAGGATTTTTGCATCTATGTTCATTAGGGAAATTGGCTGTAGTTCTCTTTTTTGTTGGATCATTCTGTGGTTTGAGTATCAGGGTAATGCTTGCTTCTGAGAATGACTTTGGGAATACTGCTTCCCTTTCAATTTCATTAAAGAGTTTGAGGTTGTGACAGTAGATCTCTAAATATTTTATAGAATTCAGCAGTGAATCCATCAGGACCTGGGATGTTCTTTGTTGGTAGTTTTTTAAGTACTTCTTCAATTTTATTGACTGATACAAGGTTATTGAGAATTTTTATATCTTCTTGATTCAGCTTTGATAATTGACATGTATCTAGGAATCTGTCCAGTTCTTCTGCATTTTCTATATTATTAGAGTACAGGTTCTCAAAGTAGGTACTTATGGTCTTCTGGATATCTGCAGGCTCTATTCTGATTTCACCCTTTTCATTCCTAATTGCATGGTTTTGGGTCTTTCCCCTTTTTTTGGTAAAGTTGGCTAAGGGTTCATCTATTTTATTTAATCTTTCAAAGAACCAACTCTTCAATTAATTGATTCTTTGTTGTTGTTGTTTTTTCTTAGCCTCAATTGCATTAATTTCTGCTCTAATCTTTATGATGTCCTCCCTCATATGCACTTTGGGTTTCACTTCCTCTTCTTTCTCTAGAAGCTTATGGTTCAATATCAGGTTATTCATTTAAGCTTGCTCTGTTTTTATAATGTAGGAATTCACTGCTATAAATTTCCATCATATTACTGCTTTCATTGCAACCCATAAGTTGCAGTATGTTGCACAGGTATGATCTTTTAGTTGTAGAAACTGTCTAATTTCTTCTTTAATTTCATTGGAGACTCATTTGTTGTTCAGGAGGGTGCTGTTTAATTTCCATTTGTTCATGCATTTTTTTGTGCTTTCTTTTGCCATTGACTTCCAATTCCATTTCACTATGATCTGATAATATGCATGGGATAATATTAATTCCTTTGTATTTACTTAAGCATGTTCTATGAGCTAGTATTTGGTCTATTTTGGAGAAAGTTCTGTGTGCAGCTGAGAAGAATGTGTATTCTGTTGTTGTGGTATGGAATACTTGAGACATCTACTAAGTCCATTTGTTCAGAGGTTTGATTCAGCTCTGATTTTTCTTTGTTCATTGTTTTGTCTAGTTGATCTGTCCATTTGTGACAATGGAGTATTGAGGTTCCCATTACAATTTTATTAGTTCTTATCTGATTTTTCATATCCATTAGTATTTGTTTTATATAGTTGGGTGTGTCACTATTTGGTACATGTATATTTGTAACTGTCATCTCATCCTCTTGGATTGTTCCTTTAAAAATATGTAGTGACCCTCTTTGTCTCTTCTGATGAGATTTGGCTTGAAATTCACTTTCTGCAAATGGAATAGCTACTCCTGTTTTTTTCCAGGTTCCTGTTGCATGGAGTATTGTTTTCCATCCTTTGACTTTCAGTCTATGACTTTCTTTTTCAGTTCAATATGCTTCTTGTACACAGAAAGAAATATGTTGTTAATAAAATGTTGGATCTTTTTTTTTTTTTGATCCATTCTGTTAATCTGTTTCTTTTGATTGGTGAATTGAGAACATTCACATTGATGGTCATAACTGATAACTATTGACCTGTCCTTGTCAACATATTATTTTCTTGTTGATTCCCTTTCCTTTCTATTTAATTGCTTGCTTTGTCTGGTGCATTCATTGTATTGGGATTCTTGGAATTGTCTTTATTGTCTTTTCCTAGAATATCCTTCAGAACTTTTTGGAGTGCTGGTTTGGTGATCATGAATTTCTTCAGGTATTCTTTATCATGGAAGTATCTTATTTCTCCATCAATTAACATAAATCTGGGTTGGAGGTTGTTTTTTTAAGGCTTGAAATACTTCACTCCTAGCTCTCCTTGACTTAAGTGTTTATGTTGAGCAGTCTTCTGTGATTCTAATGGGTTTTCTTTTATAGGTGTTTTCTTTATTTTCTCTAACAGCTTTTAATACTCTGTTCTTGTGTTGAATTTCTGGAATCTTAACTATTATAGGCCTTGGTGCAGTTTTTTTTTTTTTTCTGAAAATGGCTAATTGGAGTTCTATATGTTTCACTTATTTGTATGTCAAATTCTTTTTCTGTGCTTGGAAAGTTTTCTGCTATTACTTCTGTGAACAGGTTTTTTTATGTCCCTTGTGCTATCTCCTGATTTTTCATTGATTCCAATTAATCTTATATTAGTGTTCTTTGCATCATCTAGCAGCTGTTGGACTGATTTTTCATGGTCCCTTGTTATTTTTAAGAACTCTCATTTGATGATAGCTAACCACTACCCTGTCTTCTAGATCCAACATTCTGTCTTCACATTGGTTGACTCTGCTGTGTATGCTTTCAATAGAATTTTAAATTTCCTGGATATCTGTTTGAATTTATTTTATGGAATCCAGTTCTTTCCTACATTGGGCATTCATGGTTTCCATCACTTTTCTAAGCTTCTATATTTTTTTATCTGTATCTACTCTAGATTCACTATGTCCTTCATTATGGTCATCATCTCTTTAGTTATCTGTGTAATTATTTGTTTGGTTTTTATCTAGAGGCTCATTCATCTGCTTTATTACTTCTGCTGCCACCATTTCTGAAATTTCAGCTGGGTGGCTTTTGATTTGTTCCACTTCAATGTTCCCTGGATTTGCCTTGAGAAGCAGGAGGTCTGGGATTGCATCTTGCTTTTGTGTTTTCTCATTTTCTTTTGTTTTTTTTTTTTTTGTTTGTTTGTTTTTGTTTTCTTTTTTGTTTTTGGTTTTTGGTTTATTTATTTTCTGCATTCATGCTTGTAAATTACTTATGGTAAGTAGCTTTCTTACTAGTGTCAAGACTTCTTTAGGAAATGACAACTTTTCAGAGATGTCTGCTAAGGATAGCTGGCTTTTGGTTTTTGAGTCTGTCCTGGGATCTTGCTCTTTGTGTTTATTAGGGATGAGAGGTTTGCAGCCTGTTGGGCCTAGCTCCCAGTTCTTTGGCAATAGACTATAGTATTGTTTATGTCCTCCAGACAATCTAAGTATTGATTGATCACAGCAACTATGTCACCTTGTCTAAAGTAATACAATCAGCAATAACAGTAGCATCAAACACAGACTGGAAAATGAGAAACTGTTATAACTAATAATTTTCCACTCTTAACCATATGTAGATTTATAGTTATAGAACAAAATTTAATACAAATCAGAAAATTATATACAGTAAATGTCCACTCAATAGAGCAATTCTACCCTAAGGGGAGAAAATTAAAAGGGAGAAGAAGAAAAAGAGATTAGAAGCAAGGCTGAAGCACAGAGGAAGATTACCCAAGCTTCAGGAAACTGATGAAGAAGACAGGAGGGAAGGAAAGAATGAACAACAACAACAAAAAAAAAACATGGACAAAACGCTGCAAATAATTCACCCTCACAAAGAAAAAAAAACAATCAGAGAAAAGAAAAACAAATGAACAAGACGCCCCCCAAAAAAAAAACCAGGAGCAAAAAAAAAAAAAAAGGAAGAAATAGTTTCAAGCATGTGGCTATCTTCTGGGGTCTATAGCTTTGTGGCATTGTCCAATTCAAGGTGTGAGTCTATTCTTAATTGTAGACAAAAGAGTCAGTGAGAACCCAATTCCCAGCAAGCTGGCCATAGGATTAGGGAGGTGTACTGGATAATCCTACCAAGCTTCAGTAGAATTAGGGCATGGTATTGGTTCTGGGACTTTCAAATCCACAGAAATTCAATCTGAACCTGATGTCTGGTCATAGGGTTGGGGCCCAGGTTGTTTAGCTTATAACACTCTGGATGTCTCTTGCTGGCCTGCCCATGGCTCCCTGACCATGGACATTTCCCATGACTTTGTCTCACCCAGTCACTGTGATAGTTTAACATAAGGAGCCTTGAGATGAAGGTGACCCATTGCTGCTCTGCGTCTGGGGCTGTGTTGCACCCCCCAATAAAATGGCATCTGACCAAGCACGGTTTCCAGAGGACACAGCAATCACTTGGACTGGTGTCACTCACCAGCTGTTTTAGCACACAGCATTCACTGCTCTATTCCATTGATGTGTTTCTCCCTAGAGACCTCTAGAGTTGCCACTTTCACTGTGTCTCTGACATAGGAGATTAGGGCATGGCAAAGCTGGCTGGGGAGTAGGAATAACCTATTAATTACAAGTTCCTGGAACACATGCACAAGACAGTTCCCAAAGCTCTGCATGTTGACTTCTCTGAGAACTCGAGCAGGTTTTCAATAGGATGGCCTAGATGTGACATCAGCCTGAGGTGTGGGATCCCAGCACTGCCTCTTAGGACCCATATGTAGAAGTTCTCATGGGTTTCCTCAAGATTTGGACAATATAAAAGGATATGGATGCCAAGAAGAACTTGTTTTCATGACTTTCCTCATGATAGCTCACTCTGCATCCTCCAGGATGTTCTTTCATCTTGCTTTTTCCTCTTTTACTCAGCCCAAGCTTGCTCTGCAGAGTGTTTCTCTCTCACGCTTCACTCTTACTTTTTCAAATAAATGCCACTGCTTTTTGCTCATTTCATGCAATTCTTTGTTTGAGACAAGAAGAACCTGGAATTTAACTCCAGAAGGAAAGACATGCAACCCAGAAACTGGTAATATTTAATTGGCAAGCCACTTTTAGAGAGAGCTAACCAATAGCATTTTGGCATAGCCAGGAGGAGAATCAAAACCCAGGAGATTCTGATAACATCTCTGTAGATTCAGTCTTCCTTTCTTATGCCACAAGCCAGGAGCCGGGGAGAAAGTGCAGATTGCCTTTCCTTTTTCTGCATTGTGGTCTGTCTCTTCAATTTCTCTGTAGGCTCCAATTTTCCCTTGGGTTCTTCTTGGATCCCAGGGATCCACCTCTCACCTTCTTTCCTTCCCCAAGTTGTTATCTTCTAGTGTCTATCTCCTCCCTTTATTTTTAAGTAACTGAAATCCATTTGTCTCACGAGTAATGTGTTTGTGAGACTACATAAGGTTTTACCAACCATCATAGTTTACATTTGTCTCCCTTGTTTTTTCTTTCCTGCAATGAGGCAAATCCAAGGTTTCCCTAATGCTAGGCAAGTGTGGTATCACTGAACTATACTCCCAGCCTTCTTTCTTCTTTGGATTCCTATACTCATTAAGTGTTATACAATTTGGCAATTAATCATACTATTTTGTAGAACTGATTCCTTTTGGTTTTTGTTTTGGTAGTGTTATTGGTGGGGGGTTGTTTTTGGTACTGGGGATTGAACCCAAGACTTTTACACTGAGCTATATCCCAGCCCCCTTTTTATTTATTTTTTTGTTTGGTTTGGTTTTGCTTTTGCTTTTGGGTTTGGTTTTATTGGAACAGAGTCTCACTAAGCTGTACTGGCTAGGCTCAAACTTGTGATCCTCCTGCCTCAGCCCCCCAGAGTGCTAGGATTAGTGGCACTGGCTTGTTTTTGTCTTGTTTTTGCCCTGGATCCAATCTAGGGCCTCCTGCATACTAGCCAAGCACTCTACTACTAAGCTATAGCAGTAGCTCTATTCTTTAATTGTTTTAGTTTTTATTCTTGTTTCCCAACTAAGTCTTTAATAGCAAATACCATGTCTTATACAGCTTATATAGTATTTTTGATACCTGCTAAAATGCTAAATAAAGAAAACACATTTGATTGCTAAGATTTGCTGTTTTACTATGTTTTGTTCTGAGCATTAGGGGGACAGTGTTTCTAAACGCTCCTTCAGGTATTTGTCTTTTGATCAAGTAGAACTTAGTCAACTGTACACAAAACTAAATCAAGCTCACAATGTCTCAAGAAAAAAATGAAAAGCCAGGCATAGTGGCACACACTTGTAATCCCAGCACCCTGGAAGGCTGAGGCAGGATGACTACAAGCTCCAGCCCAGCATGGGCAACTTAGCAATTTAATGAGACTTTGCTTCAAAATAAAAAATAAAAAGATCTGGAGATGTAGCTCAGTGTAAAGGTTCTGGGTTCAATCTTCAGTGCCACGAAAATAAAAAAAGAAAAAATGAAGACAAAAAAATATGTGCAACTAGGGACAGGTTGGTTTCTGGCAAGAAAACTCTGAAGGCAATAATTGTTCCTGGATGGACTTCATTGTTGCCTGAGACCAATATGGCATAGCTCTGATTTAAATGTCCCAATGTACTATGATGAATATGATAGAAGCTATATACTATTACTTCATAATAAACATATTGGTAGCAGTGTAGCTAAGAGGAATAACCAAAAATGAAAACAAAACAATTTATGCCACAATAATGGTGTGATTTTTTTGTGTGTGTACTGGGGATTGAATACAGGACCTCATGCATGCAAGGCAAGCAGTCTACAACTAAGCTACAATCCCAGCCCGATATTTTAGTTTTTCTCCAGTACCATTTTTCTCACCTACAAGTCTACATCTTTCAAATGAGCTCCCATTTAAACAGATTATTTAGCATGGCTGTCATTTCACTTATTATTCTGGGGCTAATTGTCATATCCTCACATGATTCTCCATCCCTCTCACACGGTATCCCCATACCATAGTTGATCTAGTGATGACTTTTCACATGACATATTATTTGATTTATATGACTAAAAACACATGAAGTTGATAGTTGACTCTAAGTTTCCAAGAGGAACAAATGGTATGAGGGTTTTAGGAGGGAAATAAATACCCAGACTAATACATCTTAAAGAAGCTACATTTTTGGGAATTTTGGAAAATAATTTGGCAATATGTAAAAATCTCTATCCTAAGAAAATAGTCCAAAATATATGGGGGTATAATCTTTGAATTTAATAATGTTCCTCATACCATAGTGAAAATAAGGAGCAATATAAACATCCAATAAAGAAATATATAGATGAATTATGATACATCCCCTTGATGGAACATAATTCACCCATTTAAAATAGTGGTCATAGAAACTATATTTTTAACATGAAGAAATGTTTATTGGGGCCGGTGAGATGGCTCAGCGGCTTAAGCGCCTGCCTGGCAAGCGCGAGGGCCTGAGTTCGACTCCCGGAACCCACATATGAAAAAGGGGCCAGTGATATTGCTCAGCGGCATGGGCGCCTGCTGGCACACGAGGTCCTGAGGTCGACCCCCTGGTACCCACAAAAAAAAAAGAAATGTTTATTATGTATTCAATGAAGAGGCAAGATACAAAATGGTATATACACAAGTATTGTACATATGTAAATTTTACCTCTAAAAAGAGTTATAATAAAATATTGGATTTTAGTTAGTGATATGCATGTCAAAACATTTGGGGGGGCCGGTGAGATAGCTCAGTGGCATAAGCGCCTGCCTGGCAAGCACGAGGTCCTGAATTCGACTCCCAGTACCCAGATACGAAAAAATGGCCAATGGTATCACTCAGTGGCACGGGCACCTGCTGGCTTTTGAGGTCCTGAGTTCGACCCCCGGTACCCACAAAAAAAAATTTAGGGGGAAATATACTAACATCAGCAACTCACTTTGAAATATATCCAAAAAATAAGATGGGTTGATAGGTAGGTGGATATGTGATAAAGCAAATACAGTAAGATATTTACAATTATAATAGCTCTGTGGTAGAGCACTTGTCTAGCATACACAAGGCCCTGAGTTCAATCTCCACCACCACAAAAAAGCAAGAAAAAAAAGTTTACATCTGTAGAATTTAAGTGGTTGTCACACAGATATCTACTTTAAAATTCTTCCAACTTTTATTTTTTGTGGTACTGGGGATGAAACCCACAAGCTCATGTATGCTAAGCAAGTGCTTTACCACTGAGCCACATGACAAGCTCCTCAATTTTTCTCTTGAAAATTTTTTTTAGTTTTAATAAATATTTATTGAAAAGCAACTGTACTTCCACTTCATAGTGACAAACAAAAACAAAACACATTGTTTACAAGAGTATTAAAATATGAAATAATGATAAATCTCACCACAAAATTTACAAGACCTATATACAGAAAACTAGAAAACATTACAGAGAAATTGAAGATTTCAAGAAACATTTTAAGGTGAAACACTTGAAGATAACAATTTTCCAAAAACTGATCTAATAATCTAACTCTAATGAAAATTCCAGGGCTGGGGATATAGCTCAGAGGCACAGTGCCTGCATGGCAAGGGTGAGGTCCTGAGTTCGATTCCCAGTACTCCCCCCCAAAAGAACTAAAAGAAAATTCCAGTTTTTTCTAAAATTGATATGAAAATCCAAAAGACTTGAAATAATTAAAACAATTTTGAAAAGGAAGAAAAACTTTGGAAGGCTAACATGACATTATTTCCAGAATTAATATACATTTATAATATCTTATTTACTATTTCAGCTTCTCACAGTAGGGAGACAATATGATGCTTACACATATGAGTCTGACTTATTTTTAAATTTTTTATAATGCAATGTTCAGGAAAAAGAAGAAATTATGATGACAAAAATATTATCTTACACTATAATTATAGCTATATAAAATTTAAATATGAAAGTTATTAAAGAAAATACATTAAAATGATAGTAGCTATATTGATGCAATTATAGGTGATATTTTTCTCCATTTTAAAAACATTTTGTAAAGTACATTACTGAATCATTTTAAATAATTTTGTACTTTTCCACACTGTATTACAAAGGGTAAGGTAGATTATTATTATAAATATTTCATAGTCACAAAAATGCATAATTTGTTCAACAGATGTGTATTATGCAGCCAAGATGTGGCAGGTTTTGTAGTAGGTTTATATAAATCTATAATGATAAACAGCAAATATATACAACAAATCAAGTAAATAGTATGGAGATTAGGTTTTCTAGAAAGCAAATTCAAGGCATTTACAAAATCAAGTAGGTCTTCCTATAAAATTAGACCAAACTCTTGGCATTGAATCTTAAAGTATCTTTTCACTAACATGTAAGCACAAGCAGCAAAGACTATAATATAAAGAATCTGCTAAAAGACATTAGAACTAATAAGTTCAGCAAGGTTATGGAATACAAGACCAATATACAAAAATCTACTGTATTTCTATACACTTGCAAATTATAACCTGAAAATTAAATTAAGAAAATAATTACAGGGCCGGTGAGATGGCTCAGCGGCGTAAGCGCCTGCCTGGCAAGCACGAGGGCCTGAGTTCGACTCCTGGAACCCACATATGAAAAAAGGGCCAGTGATATCACTCAGCAGCATGGGCGCCTGCTGGCACACGAGGTCCTGAGGTCGACCCCCAGTACCCACAAAAAAAAAAAGAAAAGAATTACATTTACAATAACATCACAAAGAATAATCAGGAATAAACCTATCAAAATAAGTGCAAAACTTATACCTTAAAACTGAAAAGTTAAAGAAGACTTAACATATGGAAAAACATACCATTTTCGGGAATCAGAAGACTTAATACTGTTAAGAAGGCAGTATTCCCTAAACTGACCTACAGATTCAACAGTAGTCCTGATCAAAATTGCAGCTGATTTCATCGCACAAATTGATTAGCTGATCCTACAATTCATATGGAAATGCAAAGTACCAAGAATAGTCAAAACAGTCTTATAAAACAAGGATGAAATTAGGGGTTCATGTTTTCCAATTTCAAAACATACTACAAAGCTATAATAATCAAACAATGTGGTAGTGGCATACATTTAGACATATAGATCAATGGAATACAGTAGTCTGGAAATAAACCCTCATATCTATGGTCAAGGGTGCTAAGACAAATGGAGAAAAGTCTTTGACAAATGGTGCTAGGACAACTTGGTATCCACATGCAAAAGAATGAAGTTAAATCCATTTGCATACCATGCACAAAAATAAACTCAAAATAGATCATAGCTCAAATGTAAGAAGTAAAGGAATAAAACTCTTTTTTAAAGAAAATTACTTACAGTACTTTTTTATTAGTATGCATTTGCAGTACATAATGTTTACATTCTTCATGTGGAGCTGGTACATGTACGTAACACACTTAATTCCTTTTTTATTCCCTTTCTCTGCCTTCTCTCCCCTTTCTGTCCATCTCTTCATCCCCTTCCCCATTAAGATCTATCTTCCTATTTTCTATTACCTACCTTTTATTTTGCTCTTTACTTATAATTTGGGTTTCTCATACAAGAGAAATCATGCAATATTTAATCTTGAGTGCCATTAATTTCACTTAACATTATGCTCTCAAGTTGCATCCATTTTTCTACAAATGACTCAAATTTATCTTTCTTTATGGCAGAGTAGTACTCCATTGTGTGTAAATACCACATTTCCTTTATCCATTCATATATTGATAGATATATAGGCTGCTTCCAAGATTTAACTATTATGCATTGTACTGCTACAAACATGGGTATGCACATATCACTGTAATATGATGTCTTTAAATTTTTGGAAGATAACTAGAAGGGCGATAGTTGGGCCAAATGACTTTTCTAGTTTTCCTTTTTTTGGGTTTTCCTTTTCTAGTTTTCCTTTTTTCTAGTATTCCAATTTTCATAGTAGTTGTATGAGTTTCCATTTGCACCAACAATGTAGAAGTTTCCTTTTTCCCTGTAGCCTTGCCAGTATTTGTTATTATTTGATTTCTTGATGATAGCCATTCTTTCTGGGGTAAGGTGGACTTCTAGTGTTGTTTAATTTGCATTTCTCTAATGTCCAACAATGTTGAGCATTCATGTATTTATTGGCCATTTGTATTTATCCTGTGAAGTGTCTATTCATTTCACTTGCCATTTTATGATCGGGTCTTTTATGTTGGGGGGTCTAATGTTTTTATTTCTTTATCTATTCTAGATATTAGTCCTCTGAAGAATAGCTCACAAAAGAAAATATAGGGGTAAATCTTCATGACTTTGGGTTAGGAAAAGCCTCCTTAGATATGAAACCAAAAGCACGATCAATGACAGAAAAAATAGATATATTAGACTTCATCAAAACTAAACTTTTTTTCCTTAAAGGATACCATAAAGAAAGTATAAAGACAACCCAATCCACAGAATGGGAGAAAATACTTGCAATGCTTCTCATAAGGGATCTGTATATACAATACATAAAGATTCTACTACTCATAATAAAAAGAAAAATAATCCAGCTTAAAATCTGTCAAATGATCTTAACAGAAATCTCTACAATGAAGATATATAATGATCTACAAGCACATGAAAAACTGTCCAACACCATTAGCCATCAGGGAAATGCAAATCAAAAATCTCACTCAAATACAACTCATACCCACTGAGGTGTCTACTATCAAAAAACTGAAAATAACAAGTGTTGGTGAGGATAAGGAGAAACTGGTAGCCTTGTACACTGTTTATGGGACTGCAAAATGATATGGGCATTATGGAAAACAGTATAGTAATTCTTCAAAAAATTAAAAAATAGAATCACCACATGATTACCAGCAATTCCACTTCTGGGTATATGTCCATAAGAATTGAAACCAGGGACCTGAACAAATATTTACACACCCAAGATCATGGCAGCATTATTCACATCAGTCAAAAGGTGGGAGCAAATGTCCCTTGACAGATGAGTGGATAAACAAAACATGATACATTGGTACAGTAGAATACAATTCAGCCTTCAACAAGCAGGGAATTTTGGCACATGCTACAACACAGACGAACCTTGAGAACATTATTCTAAATGAAATAAGCCAGTCACAAAAATACAAATACTACCTGATTCCATTTATATGAGGTACCAATGGTAATCAGACTTATAAAAAGGAGAATGTTGGTTTCCAGGGCATGGGGTGGGAGAAAGAGGAGTTGTTTAATGGTACAGAGCTTCAATTTTGCAAGGTGAAAAGAGTTCTGGAGAATGGCTGCCCAACAATACAACGATGTGAACATACTTAGTACTACTGAACTTTCCACTTAAAATGGTTAAGATAGTGAATGTTATGCTATGTATGTTTTATCAGAATTTTTTTTAAAAACAGGGATGATATCTGGCTGCACAGTAGAGTATTTGCCTAGCATGTTTAAGACCATGGGTTCAATTCCCAGCACTCCAAAACAAAAGTTAACACTAAAAATACTCAAGACAGTGAGATACTACTTCACACCCACTAGGATAACTATAATCAAAAATATAAATAATAAAAAATGTTGGCAAGGATGTGAAAAAACTGGATCCATCATGTACTGCCAGTGGGCAGTAGAGTGATACATCCACTTTGGAAAACAATCTGCCAGTTCTACAAAAGTTTAAACAGAGTTACCACATGATTCATCAAACAGTTACCATATGATTCAGCAATTTTACTCTTAGGTATATACCTAAGAGAAATAAAAATTAAAAACCTGCACATGAGCTGGGTCCTGCGGTACCAGTCTGTAATCCCAGCAACTTAGGAGGCTGAGGCAGGAGGATTGAAAATTCAACACCAGAATGGTCAACTTACTGAGACCTTATCTCAAAATAAAAAATAAAAAGGACTGGGGGTAGAGCTCAGTGGTAGAGCACTTGCCTAGCCTGTGCAAGGCTCTTGGCTCAATTCCTAGGACAGCTGGGCATGGTAGCTCAAGTCTGTAATTCTTGAACTCTGGGAGGCTGAGGCAGGAGATTGCAAGTTCAAGCCTAGCCTGGGCAATTTAGTAAATTAGTGTGACCCTCTCTCCAAATAAAAATTTTAAAAAACAAAGGGCTGGGGATATAACTCAGTGCCAAGCCCTGGGTTCCATCCTTCATATCACACAAAAAGTGACCAGTACTGGGAAAAAAAACTACACACAAACATTCATAGCATCATTAGTCATAATAACCAAAAGTGAAAACAATCAAAATATTCATCAATAGATGAATGCTTAAACAAAATGTATATTCAGAGAATGGAATATTATTCAGTCATTACAAAGCATAATATATAGATACATGCTACAACATGAATAAAACTTGAAAACATGCCATTGAGCTTTAAAATAAAAAAATAGAGCTGAGTGTGTCAGCACACTCCTGTAGTCCAGCTACTCACCTGGAGACCCTATCTCAAAAAAAATCCAAAAATAGACTTCTATATGGTTAAACATAAAAGTATTTTTTACTTATACATTAGTTAAAATAACAAATCATCAAAACTTATCATGGTTCAATCCCCACCACCAAAAATACTTACCATAAACAATTTTTTTTTTCTTTTTGAGACAGGGTTTCACTATGCAGTTCAGGCTGGCCTTGGACTCACTATGTAGCCCAGGATGGCCTTGAACTCACAGCAATCCTCCTGCTTCAGCCTCCCCAATGCTGGGATTACAGGCATGAGCCACCACGCCCAGCCAACAAAATTATTTTTATACCAACCTGAGCATCCTGCATTCCATACATAGATTCTCTGTTGATATTTGCTATGTCCCTGAAGAGTCTATCAATTGCCACAGGTATATTATGTGAATCATCTGTTATGATCAGGTTTTCAACAATTTCTGAAATAACAATGAATGATAAATGTGCTATGAACTATCACCATTGATTAAAAATAGCAAATCATTTGGAAACTTGTTCCTAGATCTTTGGCCAAATTACTATAACATGAAGGAACTTGAAATAATCATTAGGGTAAAAACTGTAGATAAAGTTTCTTTTAGCTATGGTATGGTACAGTTTTCAACAAAATTTGTATTCCCTGGAAGTCACTTGTTTATAATTTAATCATCCTTACTCATTCTCAGAAAGCAAAATGTATTTCCCTTACAAACAATAGTGTTATTATAGGTAATCTTAAAACTACAAAACACAACAATGTCTTTAAAACCAAGAAATGCAGAAATTCTGAAGGGAGTTGTGAACATGTGCTCTGTAAAACTCAAATATTTACTAATATTTTCAAGCATTAGGCTGACATTAATTTATGCTGGTTCTGAAGTCCTGACCTTATTTTGTGAGAAAAAAATGACATGCCCAATTACAGACAACATTAATCAGTTATTGAATCTGTACAAATGATGTCACTGTGTTCTAAATTGTCTGAACTCAAGATCCTCCATATAATTAAATCTTATTAGGCCATAGAATTCCTTACAACCCAAGCATGATGTACAATCACAATTGATGCCCTTCATATTATCAAAATTAAGGGGTTTTTTCCAAACTCATGTAACAGAAATTTCCATAAGCTATGTGTCGCTAATTTCTTACAACATTTCTGAGCATCAAACTAAGAGGGTGTTAAAATTCATAGCAATACTATGAGAGCACCATCCAAAAGATTTGTAAGCTGCTAAAACAGATTTTGTTTGGTGCTGGGTATGGAACCTAGTGCCCTATGCTAGGCAAACACTGTAGCACTGAGCTACAGTGCCAGCCCCAATGAACAGATTTTTTTTTAAAAGCAGACAGCTACAAAACTTTTAAAAACAATGAATTTTAAGAAACAATAAATCAGCTACAAAAATTTTTCAGTTAAATGTCAGAAAACAGATTCAGGGCTGGGGATGTAGCTCAGCGGCACAGCACCTGCCTGGCAAGATCAAGGTCCTAAGTTCGATTCCTGGTACCAAAAAAAAAAAAAAAAACAGATTCAAGTAAAGACTTCACAAAGCAAATTATATTCAAATGTTTTTTAGAGCACATGAAATTTTCAGTAAACACTAAACAAGTGGAGATATTAGGAAAAACATACCATTTTTTTTGACAGTGCTGGGAATTGAACCCAGGGCGTCACATATGCAAGGCAAGCATTCTACAACTGAGCTACATGCCCAGACCATTTGTAAATTTTATCTTGGGACAGCATCTCACTATGTTGTCCAGGCTGGCCTCAAACTTACGATCTTCCTTTTTTAGCCTCTGGAGTATCTGGGATTGCAGATATGTGCCACCACACCCAGAAATACCATACCTACTTTGAACACTTCAGTAAATAAGACATATGAAAACTCCTATCTTACTTTTTCCTGTAAAATACTTAATGGAAAGATTCATAGAAAGTGTCTTGGGCAGAAGTGGAATAGGCCGAAAATAGTCCAGGTTCTAGTGTACAATGAGGAAAGAATTGCCAAGCATACACCTAGTAGAAAGTAGTAAACAGCTAAATTTATTGAAGGTCATGGGAACTTGTGGTCAGGGCCAGTCCATGGCAACAAAGGTATAACACAGACCAATAAAAATGCCAGGATGACAGAAAAGCACTACATATAGGTCAAAAGTAGCAACAGTAACAGAAAAAGGAGGGCTGATAACACAGGCTTTCAGAATTTAAAGGCCACCCACCTCTGCTTTAGGTGTCTTCCTGTGTGATTGACAGGAATGACTGGCAGGGTGTTGAGCCATTTTAAGGGCTCTTAGCCCTCATGCTCACCCTAGAATTCACTGATCTTAATTATATCTATGAGATATAGTGTGCATTTATGAGGCTGTAATGAGGTGGAAGTAGGGTAAATGTGACCAGAGGATCAGGTTAGGAGAGTCAATGCCCATGTGCTCTCGCTTAGGGCATCAGCAATCTCCAAAACTTTTGTTATTTTATTTTCTACCTCTCCTAGGACAATGGAAGCAGGAATAGCCATAGGGTGCTGTTTTGAATTAAATGGAGGAAAGGGAGTGACATCTCAGCTCCATTGTTTCTAACTGTAGGTGGAGGTGTAGCTCAGTGATACAGTCCTTCCCTTCTGTGAGCATGGCTGTAGGTTCAATTCCCACCAACCAAGAAAAAAAAGGCTTTTCCAAGATCAGGTAATTTTGTGTTGTGTTGAGGGGTATATATTATAGTCCTTGCTTGAAATCCTAGCTACTGGGAAAGCTGAGGCAGGAGAATGCCAAATTGAGGGTGGCCTGGGCAACTTAGTGATGACTTTTGTCTCAAAAAATATCTTAGGGTGTAGCTCTGTAGTTGAGCACCTGCCTAGCATAAGGCCCTGGGTTAAACACACACACATACACACGCATACACACACACCACACAAACACGTGCATGCATGCACGTGCACACAGAAGGGTAGGGGGAAGGGGGAGATCAGGGAAGTTTTATGGTTTGGTTTTGTTTTTTAATGGTACTAAGGATTGAATCCAGGGCCTTTGCACTGAGCTAGGAGTAGCTAGAATTATAGGCATGCACCATCACACCAAATGAGATCAAGGAAGGTTTTTAAATAATGTTTGTAAAAGTCCAAATACTATTTTATTTTAAAAGAGATATTTCTTTTCGTGATACTGGAGATCTGACCTAGGACCTCCAGCATGCTAGACTCTACCACTGAGCTACTCCCCATACCTGAAATGTATTTGAAAAAGAAACAAAAATCCAATATAAATTTTCAATTTAAGTTCCTTTTAAAAAAATTCTAAGATACTGTTGTCAAAAACCAATTATGATTTCTGGTTACAGAGTATATGAGATTATGAACACAATAATTTTAATTTGTGAAAATTCTCTTAAGCAGTTAATGTTCAATATAACTCACTTTTGTCAAAATATTTGTAGTCCTTCCAAAACATATTTTCAGTGTCATTCAGTTGAGCAACTTGACTGACACAAGCTGAGGCCCTGACAGCGCTCCAGTCCTTTAGGATAAAATGCAGTCAGCAAAGATGAGTATACATAGTAGAGATCTCATAGCTGAATGACAGTTACACTAAGGAGAGCTTTGCTTCTGGAAACTCAGCCAAAAAAAGCTTCTATATATGCAGTCGACTCCTGAGATGTGAAGACAACATGCTGCATTAAGGTTATATCAAGCAAAATTGTACATTTTGGGCAAAAATGATTAAATTATCTTCCTGGCTATTGAAATGAACTGTGATTTATAACATAATTTCAATCTATTCAATTTAAAGATTTATCCTAGTTAAAATGGGGGTGGCTCTATTGCAGCGGCCATGTTAATTAGCATCAATTCATTCTAATTAGACAGACAACATTTTAGGCATAGCATAAAGAAAATAAACATTTTCCCTGTCCTTGAGGAAGGGAGCTTCTGTTACAAAATGGAAAAATCTGTGAACAGCCCTGCCAAGTCTCTCCCTGTGACCTCCATCAGCTCACCCAGTCATTCAAAAGTCAAAGCTGCTCAAAGACCTGCCAGGGTCATTTAAGATGCTACTCCAAGTCACAGTGATTATATGCAACTTCTTTAGTGAGAAAAGAATGAGGAAAATGAATAAGATTTAGAAGCATGCACAAGGCCCTGGGTTCAATCTTCAGCACTGAAAAGAAAAGTAAAAGAAAAAGTAGAAAATTAAATTTAAAATGAAGTGAATTCCTCAAGAGGAAGAGAAAGTAGCAAGCTAGGACTTAAATTCAGGCTTTCTGATTTTAAATTCTATATTTCACGCTGGTTATATTGGGAAAGACGTGGAACAAATGACAGGCCAAGATTCTGAGACAACTGAAAAAGAGCAGAAAGAACTGCAGCAAGACCATTCAGAGTGTTATATTACGGCTCCAATTATAAGCTAAGAGAAACTATTCTAACTGTAGAATCTGGTTTGAATGAAAGCAGCCAGAACCTAAAAGCGTCAAAAAGGGCGTGGTACACTCAGGCAAATAGGTTCAAGAGGTTCAGTCACAGACAAATCACATTGCCAATCATAGTTTCTATCTGTGGTCAGGAAGATACTCATTTTTCCTACACAGTATTCTAAGAAGTTCCAAATGACAAACTGGGTGTGGTACAAAACAACCGATCAACAAATCATAATGCAGAAGTCAGAACACTGCATACACCATAGTTCCAAGAGACTTATTCACAGCAATGTGTTGCAATTCTGAGCAGTGTGTCCTGATCATGGAGGACAACTAAGGAAGGATGTAGGGCATGTTTACCCCTACGGAAATCATGACAAGCAAAAATGATATAGCTCTACAGATGAAAATTTCTAGTGCTCAGCTTCCCCTGGAAAGTAAAAGAGCTGATCCATCCATACATTCAGCACCCCAACTTCTACTCAAAGAATTAGCATCTGTCTTTCCAGTTTGAAGCTTTGACGATGACCCCAGCACAGTCAAGCGTCTCACAGTGTGAGCTAATATGTGCATAGTTGAACCCCTCAGGTTCAGCACAAAGGAAGCAGACAAAATCCACAGCTTTCTCATTCTGCCTGGGGAGGAAAAGAGTTGGTAGAGAGCCCCAGAATTTCTGGTGGTGAGATACGAGATTAGGGCATGGGAAAGCTGGCTGGGGAAGTAAGCATATCCTGTTAATCACAAGATCCCACAATACATGAGCAGAACAGTTCCCAAAGCCCTGCACGTGGATTTCTTGTGAGAATTCAAGCAGGGCTTCAATAGGATGGCCTAGACTTGAAGTCAGCCTGATGCATAGGATTCCAGCACCACCTCTCAGGACCCATATGTAGAAATTCTCGCAGGTTTCCTCGAGATTTGGACCGTAGAAAGAGCACAGACGCCAAGAAGAGCTTGCCATCATGACTTTCTTCACAGTAGCCCACCCTGCTTTCTCCAGGGTGTCCTTTTATTGTTTTTTCTCCTTTTACTTTGCCCAAGCTTGCCCTGCAGAACCAGTTTCTCCCTCACTCTTCACTTTTACTTTCTCAAATAAACTTGGTCACTGCTTTTTGCTCATTTTGTTCAATTCTTTGTTTGAGGTGAGAAGAACCTGGAATCTAACTCCAGGGGGAGAGGCGAGCAACCCAGAACCTGGTAGTGTTTAGTTGGTGAGCCACTTTTAGGAACTACCCAATAACAGTGGGGCAAGTCAAGGAAATGAAGGTCTAGGCAAAGATGTTCCAAATAAAGGAATAAGACAAATCTCCAGAAACTGATCCCAATGAAAGAGCTAGAAGATTTATCTGACAGAGAATTTAAAATAACTCTCATGTAGATGCTCCCTTTGGTCAAGAAAACAATGTGTGAACTAAGTAAGAATTCCAACAGAGATATAAAATGTTAAAAAGTACCCTATATTTCTCCAAAAATGACATACAAGTGACCAACATTACTAATGATCATGGAAATGCAAATCAAAACCACAATGACATATACCTCACACCTGTGAATATTATAGGCAGCTAAGCTAGATAGAAATTAATATACAGTCATAGAGGGACTAAGCTCTCAAGGAAGTCAGCAGAAAAAGAAAGACATCAGAAACGTAGCTGGAGGCACATCTGAAGAAGGCAAGACCCCAAGATAAAGTCACAATTGCCAGATTTGCATACTTTTCTAAGGAGTAAGCAGAGCTTGGGGCTATACTTTAATTAGTACCATCCACTGCATTAAGTCCAGAAATGCATCAGACACCCAGGTGGGTGACCAGAACATCTGGACCCATCCCATCCCAGAAATGTTCCTGTTTTAGAAATCATAGATAAGCCAAGGTTAATGATGTCAGCCATATACACTTGCTACATGCCTTACTTCCCTATTGCATCAGTATTAGCTAAGTGGCTATACTTGTAATCATATAGGTTGATTATACTTTTTTTTGTTTGGTTTTTTGACACAGGGTCTCCCTATGTATTAAAGCTCAATTGGACCTTTAATTTTTGGAGCAAATCTCTCCCTAATAGAGGATCTGGACAGTCAGGGGCCCAGAGAAAAGTATGTTGAACTGTTGGCTGTCCGGGGTGAGAGAGACCTGCTTTATACTGTTTTACCATCTGTGTCTGTCCAGTGGCACCCTTTACCTTAAAAATTGTTCCAGTAGGGGTCCCAATAGGTCTGGTCAATACCGAGTAAGTGGCTCCTGAATCCACAAGAAAGTCAACAGGTTGGCCCCCTACTGTTAAAGTTAGCCTGGGCTCCAGGGGGCCTTTGGAGCCCTGACCCCCTCAAGGCTGGCTGATGAGAGCCTTTGCATCTCATTCTAATTTAGCCTTTAACTTAGGGCAGTTTTTGGCCCAGTGTCCTTTTTCTTTGCAATAAGCACATTGATCCTTGTCCAGAGGAGTCTTTTTTTCTCCTTTGCTATCTTGTTTTTGTCCAGTTGCCAGGCACTCTAGGATCTTGGTCAGTTTTTTATCATTTACATCTTCCTTTGTCTCTCTTTGGTCAAACACTTTTTGAGCTATCTCTAGTAATTGGCTAAGGGGAGCTCCCTCAAAACCCTCGATTTTCTGTAATTTTCGTTTTATATCTGGGGCCGACTGGGTCATGAACGCAATATTTATGGCTCGTGCATTCTCTGGTGCCTCCGGATCTATAGGTGTATAGATGCGGTAGGCTTCACGTAATCTTTCTAAATAAACAGAAGGAGATTCATTTGCCAATTGTCTTACCTCGGAAACCTTAGATAGGTTGGTGGGCTTCTGGGCGGCGGCCTTAAGGGCTCCCAGAAGCAACTGGCGATACCGCTCGAGAGCCTCCTTACCTCGATCTGAATTTGGGTCCCAGCCCGGGCGCGAGAGGGGAAAGACCAGGTTTTGTCAGTCCAGATCATCTGTAGGGGTGCCATCCCGACCGAGCACAGCTTTCCGAGCAGCAGAACGAATTCAGTCTCGTTCTTCAGCTGTAAACAGGGTCTGGAGCAACTGCTGGCAATCGTCCCAGGTGGGATGATGGGTATGGACTATGCTCTGGAGGAGGCTTATTAGCCCCTGAGGGTCCTTAGAGAACGGCGGGTTTTGTTGTTTCCAGCTGTATAGGTCTGAAGTAGTGAAAGGAATGTAAACCATCATAGGAACTTGATCGGGGCCTGTAGGGGCTTCACAGAGGGGGTAAAGGGGAGCCGAGTCAAAATCTCGGGAGGAGGTGTCAGGGGACGAGGAGCGATGACGTCTACGGGTAGGTCGGGAGCTGGGGGGAGCTGGAGTCGGAGGGGGGGTGGAGGGTTGGGGGAGAGACGCTTGGGCAGTAGGGGGTAGAGGTGGGTTAGAGGGTGGGGGATGGGCTATAATCGCCGGGCGAGCAGAGGGATAAGGGGGAGGGAGTTCTTCTGGAGCTGAGGGTTCCAAAACGGGAACAGGTTTAGGGGGTGTCACCTTTAGAGCGGCGATAGTCGGAGGACGGACTGGGTGGTGGCTCAAGGTTTGGTTGTATCTTTTTAACCAAGAGGGTGGGTCATAGATAAGGTCGATCCACACCTGGATGTAGGTGTACTGGTCCGGGTGGCTTGGTGGTCCAAAGATCTGCTGTCTGAGGCTCTGCGCAAGCGGGAGAGAGAAAGAGCCCTCGGCCGGCCATGCGCCGCTCGAGAGAATGGGCCATTCCAGTTCACAAAAAGTCCGGAGTTTACCTGGATAGACAGGGTCTCTGTAACCTTTTGCCCTATCCCTGAAAACTGAGAAATGGTCAAAGATTAATAGGAGGGGGGTCGGCGGTGTGGATGGTCCTTGCCCCATGCTGAGGAGAGAAAAACGGGTCAACGCACAAAATGACAGACAAACGAAAGTACACAGACAAAACGAAAGTACAAGGAACAGAGATATGCGGCGGTCCAGATTACCTAGAATCCAAATCACATCAAATCCCTAGGAAAACAAAACCTAAAGGCTCAAATACAAACGACCGAAGTCAACAAAACCTAAAGGCTCAAATACAAACGACCGAAGTCCAGAATTCCTAAGGCAAATAAACGGAGGGCGTTCCACTCCGCCGGCTCGGGGAAACGTGTTCCCGTTGCCCCAACTGGTGCGCACCGACTGACAAAATGCAAAGGGACTTACCGTTGAGATGCCGTGGAGAAAAAGAGGCCAAAAAGAAGGGATCCCGGACGGGCCCCCAAATGTTGTACCCAAGAAATGAATCAACGGGGACAACTGGGAAGACCAAAAGAGCACTTTATTTTAGCTGGTACCCAGCGGCATCCTCTATGCCAGAGCAAAGAGAGGAGCCCCGGGCGAAGACAAGAAGCTAGTTTTATAGGGTTGGGTATGGTAATGAGGGATAAGCAAGCGGAGTTTACAGAAGCCAATCGCAGGGAGTTAAAGGGTATCTAGTACATTCATTGGTTACTTAGGGGAACCTATAGATAGAGGAATTTAGCAAACGGGCAACCAATCAGTTTGAAGAAAGCTAACAAAGGAGCCCGGGCGCGGGAATGCAGCCCGCGCGCAGGCTTGGGCAACAGTCCAAATCACATGATTTCCAGGAATTTACCCTGATGTGGGGAAACAGAAACTTAACCACAAAGAACAGAAGCTTAACGATTTTCTTTTGAAATGGCGGTCTTGGTTTTTGAAATGGCGGCAATAGCCTTGTCAGGTTACAACAACAACCATCAACAGATGAATGGACAAAGAAAATGTGGCATAAAAGCCAGGTGTAGAGGCACACACCTGTGGTCCCAGCTACTTGCTAGGCTGAGGCAGGAGGATCACTTGAGCCCAGGAATTTGAGGCCAGCCTGGGCAACATAGCCAGACCCCACCTCAAAAGAGAAAAAGGGAAAGAGGAAATATGGTATACACATGCAATGGAATACTTTTCAGCCTTACAAAGGAGAAAATTTTGAAATACAGTATGTGATCACATGGATGAAACTTGAGAACATTATGCCAAGTTAAATAAGCCAACTACAGAAAGATAAATCTGCATGATTCCACTTAAGTGAGATATCTAAATCAAATTCAGGGAATCAAAGAGTAGAATTAGTGCAGGTAAAACAACGGAGCAGAGGAAATCACTCCTTTCCACATATTTAAATTTAAACAACACCCTAGGGCCATTCCTCCTTCCATTGTCCTAAGAGAGGTAGAGAATAACAACAAGAAGCCAAGAGGTCTTTGGCACCTAGGCACAGCATACACGTGTTGGATCTCCTGGCATGACATTCAGTCACTCTCATGCTAAAACCTTATTAAGCATTCAAGAATATGTACTACTACATCTCATAAATGTGTTTAAGATCAGAGTGAATTCTGGGACTGGCATTCGTGTTGAGAACCTCTGAAATGACACACACCCTGTCAATCATTCCTATCATACCTAGAGACTCAGGGGGAGGCTCCTGGGCTAAAGTGCATATTCTTTCAGTTCTGAAAGCCTGATTTATCTGTGTGCCATGCTTTTTGCTTTTCTGCCATTCTGTCACCACTCTTCTGTTCATGCCATATTTTTGTCAGCGTGGACTTGCCTTGAGCACAGTTTCTCGTGATCTTCAATAAATGTAGTTGCTTTTCACTTGCCATTTGGAATGTGCACTTGCAATTCTTTGCTCATCATACAAAAGGGCCTGGAATATATCTGCTGAATTTTTCACACAGTAACAGAATGGTTTTGAGGTATTGAGGGAGAGGGGGAAATGGAGAAATACTAATAAATAGGCATAAAATTTCAGTCAAGCAAGATGACTAAGCTCTAGAGATCTGCTGAACAACATCGTGCTTATAGCTAACAACAAAACATTATTCACACCGGGGATATAGCTCAGCAGCACAGCACCTGCCTGGCGAGCTCAAGGTCGTGAGTTCAATTCCCAGTACCAAAAAAGAAAAATTCACTTAAAATATTGTTAAATAGGCTGGGAGTGTATAGCTCAACAGTAGAGCACTTACTTAGCATGCATGAAGCCCTTGGTTTGATTCCCAGAACCATAAAAAAGATTGTTAAGTGAAAAGATCTCATATTAAGTGTTAACACAATTTTTCAAAAAGAAAAAAATGACACAACTCCAAAGCTAAACAAGAACCTAAAGTATGTCAAATTTCAAATCTGATGGCCAACTGCTTCCTTACTCCACGATGTCTCTACTCTTTCTTGTCCTGGACAGAACTAGCTCAGAGACTGAACCAAACCTAATCCCACAGACTGGGCTCATCAGGAGATAAAGCTTTGTAGTTCGGGATGGCAACTTGCTGGGGGATAGCGTGACAAACACAGACGATATCATGTTAATCATAAAAGAATTTCCATATTGATTCTGGTGAGGAAACCCAGCCAGTCACATTTAGGGTACTAAACTTCAGTGACTAGAGGACAGAATTATCTGGTACTGAACAAACCCATCAGTAGGAGGCATGTCTCCCAAAAAAGGGCACAACTCAGTCCTGCCAAGCAAATGCACACTATGTGCATATATGTTACACGAATCTAAGTATGTGGTCTCTTTCATACTACTGTAAATGAAAGACCCATAACTAAATGTAACATGCCAAACCAATCCTATCCCTATGCATCTACTTTACAAGGCATCTGTATATAGTACACTTTTATTCTCATTACATCCTGTTACCTTTTGTTACCCTTTATAGCTAAACCCTTTGGACTGAAAATCTTCTATTCGGCTAAGATCTGGGGTTTTTTGGTTACCATGGTTACCAAATGCTATTTCTATCTATTTAAACAACCTTAATTCAATTAATAAATGAATTTCTGCTCACTGAGTGTTAACAACATATTACACACTGGAAGACAGAAGTAATTATCTAAAATACTTTCCCAATAGAGTCATATCTAAATCAGACAAGTAAAACATTGAAAGGTTGAGGATGCAGTAGGTAGACTAATAAAACCATGGAAGGCTGAAGCCAATTAGCAGGATTAATTATATTTTACCAACTCTTACCAAAGAGGTCTTTGAAACTAGTCAAAGTTGATTCAACTGTCTTTCTGGTATCTTATCGCTATAGCATTGTAAACTGCACACAACACACTCAGCCCTCCATACCTGTGGGTTCCATGTATATGGATTCAAGCAACTGGAGATCAAAAATATTTGGAAAAAGCAGGGTGTGTTGGCAAGTACATGCAATACCAGCACTTACAAGGCTAAAGCAGGAGGATCACTTGAGCCCAGGAGGTTTGAGACTCTGTATCAAAAAAATTTTAAGCAAAAAAATATTTGTAAGTAGGGCCAGCGATATAGCTCAGCGGCATAAGCGCCTGCCTGGCAAGCACGAGGTCCTGAGTTCGGTTCCCAGTAACCACATAAAGGAAAAACAAAATTTGTAAGTATATGGGAAGATCACACAGGTTATATACAAATACTATGCCATTTTATATAAAGGACATGAGCATCCAAGAACCAATGTTCCACTTATACTGACTACATATAAAATAAAATTTCAGTGTAAAAAAGGTCAAAAGCTTAATGAAATCAAAAGATACCTAATTTTCCACACGCTGTATCTTTAGCCCTTCCATTCCTAATAGAATGCACTAGTTCTTTAGAGGATTGCTAAGCAAAATATCATAAACAGTTAAGTACCCTGTGATTTTTTTGTTTTGGTTTGGTTTTTGGTTTTGTGAGACAGGGTCAAGTGCTTGGATTCCAGGCATGCACCACCATGCCTGGCCCTGTGGATAATTTCTGATAGTGATGGAAAAACACATAAAAACTTTATCTGAGCCCATGTGTGTTTCCAAATAATCGTCAAAAATGTCCAAATCATCATCATCATCATGAAATCATGATAAAACCCAAATCATGATCAAATAAAAAAAAATTTCCCAGGGCCGGGAGGTGTTGCTCAGTGGTGGAGCGTATGCTCAGTTGAGTATGCCCAAGGCCCTAGGCTGGGTCCTCAGCATCAAAAGAAAAAAATTCCCAATCAATTAAAAAAAAACATGGTCATTCTTCTTGATAGTGTTGCTATTCTTGTGAACAATATGAATGAAATAGATAAAAATTATTTTACTTGTTCATTGAACAATAATCATTTAATGATAGACAGATACTTTCTTAAGCATCAAAGATATAACAGGAACATGAGAGGCTTACTCATTTCCACACAAAATATATGTGATACACACATCAATCAATTTTTTAGAATTAAAAGTCACATTAAAATGCTAGCAACACACTCTAATTTTATAATTGACTAAAATGAAGCACAGAGATCAACACTATCAAAAGCACAGCCCTGAACAGAATTCAAGGCAACTGCACCTTTCTACTTTAACTGGCATCTTTATGTCTCCTTGTAAAACTTAATTTCAACAAACATTTACTGAATGCTTGGTATCAGGCAGATACTGCTCATCTTTCTTGGAATATAAAGATAAGTGAGGCAGTCTATAACATCGAGAGTGTCACACTATCAAGAGAAATTAAAATAAAAATTAAAATATAATGTAGCAAGAAATGGTGGCACATGCTTGTAATCTCAGTACTCTGAGAAGCTGAAGTAGGAGGATCACAAGTTTGAGGTCAGCTTGGGCAATTTAGTGACTTAGCAAGACCCTGGCTCAGAATTTTAAAAAAAATTTAAGGGGCTAAGGATGTAGCTCAGTGCAAAGGCTCTGGCTTCAATCCCTAGTACCACAAAAAAGTACAATATAATAAAGTGCTGTGTGTATAAAGGAAGGTTTAAGTAACTCTGACCTCATTTGAGGGATGGGATTAGGAATGGCAGGATAGACTTCACCCAGGTGCTACTTGAAGTGGGTCTTGAAGGGTAAATTAGAGAATTCCAGGCAGATATTAAAGGAAAGAACATGTTAGAGGTGGAAGCACAGATGTGTGGAAAAGCACAGTAAGTTCAAAGTGCCATAAGCAGTCACTTATGGCTAGAGAAAAGGGTAAAGCGCAGCAGCAGAAAACACCATTGGAAAGGCATATAGAAGCAAAAGCTTGAAAGATATTATAAGGCCAGGCATGGTGGTGCAGGCCTGTAATCCCTGCACTTGGGAGGCTGAAGCTTAAGGATAACAAATTCAAGTCCAGCCTGGGCTACATAGTAAGACTCTGTCTCAAAAAAAAAAAAAAAAAAAAAAAGAGAGAGGGAAGGAAGGAAGGGAGGCTTCTAAATAAAAGCCTTTGAGAGTCAATGAGCTGGGTGTGGTGGCACACACCTGTAATCCCAGCACTCAGGAGGCTGAGGCAGGAGGATCACAGCGAGATCAAGGTTAGCCTGGGCTACCTGAATTACAGAGTGAGACCCTCTGTCTCAAAAAGCAAAAAGAGAGAGCGAGATAATGAAAGCCAAATATGTTGAGTGAGTTTTCCTACTAAACTTTTTAGGTCTACATCTGTACTGTCTAGTACGGTAGTGACATTGAGCTCTTGAAATTCAGAGAGTCCAAACTGAGATGCACAGGGGCTGGGGGTATGGCTCAGTGGTAGAGTACATTCATAGAGTGAGCAAGGTCCTAGGTTCAATCTTCAGCACCACAATAAATAAATAAATAAATTTTAAATTGAGATATGCAATAATTATAAAATGCATACCAGTTCTCAAGGACTTAAAGTGAAAAATATAAAATATCTCAGTATTTTCATATGCTGATTACATGTGGAAACAATATTTTGGGTATGTTGGGCTACAACTGTGTTTCCCCAAAAATAAGAACTACATGGAATACAATAGGACTCATTTTCAGGGGATGGCTCTTTTTTTTTTTTTTTTTTTGTGGGTACTGGGGGTCGACCTCAGGACCTCGCGCACCAGCAGGAGCCCCTGCCGCTGAGCGATATCACCGGCCCTTTTTTCGTATGTGGGTTCCGGGAGTCGAACTCGGGCCCTCGCGCTTGCCAGGCAGGCGCTTATGCCACTGAGCCATCTCACTGGCCCCTGGGGGAGGGTTCTTTTAAATTCATGCTAGAACTTGTTTTCCTGGGAGGTCTTATTTTTGAGGAAACAGGGAAATATAGTACTAAAATTATTGTTTAAATTAACTTCACCTATTTCTTTTTGCTTTTTTTAGGGTGGCTACTAGAAAATTTTAAATTACATTTGTAGCTCATATTATATTTCTATTGGACAGGGCTGGTGTTGAGTATATACTGTGATTATTTTTTGAAGATTCGATCAAGCAAATTAGCTAATATCTTCCTCCCTACAATCATATATATTAACATTAAAGAAAATATAAACTTGGATATTTTAAGATGTTATAGGGAAATTATGTAACAACAAACACAAAGAAGTTACAAATCTATAGAAAGGAGAGTAAGAATTTGTCTACAGCCAGGCACAGGGCTATAATCCCAGTACTCAGGAGGCTGAAGCAGGAGAATCGTGAGTTTGCAGCCAGCCTGGACTACACAGCAAGACCCTGTTTCAAAAAGAAAAAAAAAAATGTCTCCAAACTAACTATAAAAAAGGGAATTCCAAAGCTTGATAAAATGTTGCCATTCATTAAGAATAATTAACCCTGATATTGAGAAAGGCCACTAGGCTAAATTATCTCAGTATAAATATTCTAATATTCTTCGACACCAACTTTTTAACTATTTCCTATGTTAAATCCCTTCTGGTTTGGATAGTTCTGGTGCTTGCCAAGATGAAGGCCTGTTGATTTAGTCAGGTGGGACAGTTAGGAAACCCTAGACTAGTTGTTTGTTTTTGTTTGTTTGTTTGTTTTTGCAGTAGTGGAAACTCAATCCAGAACCTTCACAATAAACTACATCCTCAGCCCATTTTTATGGTTCATTCTGAGCTAGAATCTCACTAAGTCACCAAATTGCCCAGGCTAGGCTCTAATTTGCAATTCTCCTGCCTCCTAGAGTGCTGGGATTATAAACTTGCACCACCAGGTTTCTATTGTTTCTTAAATTAAGGATTTGGGCCTTTCCAAAATCTGTCCTTCACAAAGGAAATACAATACTCTACAGCAAGGGCTCCCAACCCCCAGGCCATAGACCAGTACCAGTCTGTAGCTGGTTAGGACCTGGGCTACACAGTAGGAGGTGAGCAGTGAGAAAGCAAACCTGCAAAACTTGATCTGTACTTACAGCCACTAGTCATCACTCACATACCTGAGCTCCACCTCCTGTCACATCAGCTGCAGCATGCAGCATTAGATTCTCACAGGAGGGAGAACATCCCTGAAAGACACCTTGCTTGCGTGCAGTTTATGAGAATCTAATGCCTGATGATCTGAGGTGAATTTGAGGTGGTGATGCCAGCACTGGGGTGTGGTCACAAATATATATTAACATTAGCAGAAAGATCTGACTGCCCAGGGACCATAATAAATCCTTTGCAGATTCATATCAAAACCGTATTAGCGAGTGGCAAGTAACAATTAAATTGCATCTGCAGGCAGACTTTATAGTGGCAGGTGAGGTGACGTACTCCAATTGTACAGCTGCATCTGATGGCAAGCTTTACGTCAGAATCCAATACTTATTTCAGTCTGTACATGGCCTGCCCATTATTTTATTTACCATTTCTGTCCTCACCAGCTGCCATGACTGGATGGCTTTCTGATTTCACTACTCTGATAAAATAGCTCACTTCTGGATGAGTCTATGCGCTGTGCCACCCATACAGAAATGTTAGCTAGCCTAGTAATGTCACCTAAACTTAATGTTTTGCAGGATGTGATTAAAATTATCAACCCCAGTAAAGTACATGCCCTTAATTCTCATCCATTCACACAGCACTGTAAAGAGATGGGTGCAGAGCACACACATCTTGTCTTAGTTACTTTCTTGTTGCTGAGACAAAATACCTGACACCCAAAGTTAAACGAAGAAAGGTTCATTTCAGCTCACAGTTGTTGCAGTCCATAGTTGGCTGGTTCCAAAGCAGGGCAGCATGGCAGAGGGGCATGGCAGAGGAGAAACAGTCCATGGTGTGGCAAGCAAAAGGCAGCAAGTAGCAGCAGTGAGCCTGCCTTCTTTCTGTCCCCTTATATTCCATCCAGGAAACAAGCTTATTGATTGGTGCCACACACACCAGGCTGGGGCTTCCCATTATCCATACCCAGAACGATGGAATTCAAATCAGTGGGCTAATTTAGTACCACACGCCCTTAATCCCAGTATCAAGCACGCTTGATCCAGCAAGTTTTGAAAAGCCCCACCTATGAGCACATGAAGCTTTGGGGGGACATCTAGATACAAGCCATAATACATTTTCTCTTATATACAGAAGTGAGATGGCTTTCTAAAGGCAGACCACTGGTCAGGGTTTTTGAGTTAGAAGAGCTGCTTCAGAGATTTCTTTTTGACAAATAATCACCACCAGCAGCACATTTCAGTGACAGAATTGGTTGCAAAACTTGCTTACTCATGTGACATATTCAAACTGCTCAATGAACTGAATCTGTCACTTCAGGGGTGATTGACAATTGTGTTCAAGTCAGTAGATAAAATGGCTGCATTCAAAGCCAAACTGGAATTAGGGGGTTGAGTGAAAATTGGGATTTTTTTGCATGTATGAAACATTAGCAGAGATTTTGAAAGAGACTGAGCCAGGGCCTTCTTTCTCCCAGCTGGTGCATGATCACCTACCTCAGCTTTCAAAAGACATTCTTTATTTATCTTTTTGAGACACAGTTTCACTATGCAGTTCAGGCTGGCCTTGAACTCACTTTGTAGCCCAGGCTGCCCTCAAACTCATGGTGACCCTCCTGCCTCAGCCTCCCAAATGCTGGGATTATGCAAAAGACTTTGAGCATTACTTCCCAACCACAAAAGAGCCCCAAACTGGGAAGGAATGGATCCATGACCCATCTGTGAATAAGCCAGGTGAATCAGGTTTATCTGTACAAGAAGAGGATCAACTGCTTGAGATCACATATGACAGTGGCCTTAAAAGTATGTCTGAGACAACTTTAATCTCCAGATGTTCTGGATTAAAGTCGAAGCAGAATATCCTGAGATTGCAACAAAAGCACTGAAAAGCCTGCTTCCATTTCCAACATCACATCTTCATGAAGCAGATTTTTTTTGCAGTGACAGCAACCAAAACAAGATTACAAAGTAGACTGGACCTAAGCAACACACTTCAGGTCACTGTCTCCCATTACCCCCAGATGAGACCATATAGTTGCAAGAAAACAAGCCCAGAACTCCCACTGATTCTGCATTATGATGATTTGTGAAATTATTTCATTATATATTACAATATAATAATAGAAATAAAGTGCACTATAAATGTAATGCACTTGAATCATCCTGAAACCATTCCCTGCTCCATCCATGAAAAAACCGTCTTCCACAAAACCAGTTCCTGGTGCCAAAAAGGCTGAGGACTCCTGCTCTAGAAAATCTGCTAAAATCTGGTTTCAAATGTACTTTGCATCCTAGCAATTCCACTCCTAGGTATTTTTTCCTAGAGGAATGAAAACCTAAGTCCATACAAAAAAAAACTTATATTAACATTCATAGCAATTTTATTCACAACAGTCAAAAAAACACCCATCAACTGATGATTGGATAAATAAATTGTAATATATTTAGCAGAATAAAGCAATAAAAGGAATTAACTGCTCCTATGTGCAATAATATGGGTGAATCGCAAGACAATTATGCTTAGTGAAGAACACAATAGAAATAAAGAGTACATATTGAATTATTTCATTTACAAATAATCTACAGTGACAAAAATCAGAATAATGGTTGCCTGGGGTAGACAGTGGCATGAAAAGACAGGCTGAAAAGTGAGATGACAAACTTTTCTAAGGAGATGATAATGTTATTTCTTGATTGAAATGGTTAGACAAGCCCCAAAAAGGACATCAACCTATACACTTAAAATTATAAATTTTATTTTATGTAAATTACACATCAATAAAGTAGATTCATCAGAAAGAAAGAAAGAAGAGAGGGGGAAGGACGAGAGAGGGAGGGAGGGAGAGGGAAGGAGGGAGAGAGAGAGAGGCAGGAAGGTACAGAGGGAAGGAAGGAAAGAAAAAGTACTTTAGAGATTAAATCCCTGAAGGTGATAGGTCAGGAGTACAGGAACACAGGGTAGTATCGAACTTTGTTCAACATCTAAAAGGTTGAGCTGAGGGCGTAGCTCAGCGATAGAGCCTAGCATGCACAAGGCCATGGGTTTGATTCCCTAGTGCTGAAGGAAAAAGGAAAACCCATCCAGAAAGTAACCTCAAAGGCAAATGCGAGAGTTGATAATGGATGCATATATGGACAGCTCCAATAGCCCTTCCAAGAAGGGAACCAGAAATTCTAATTCCAGCCATGAAACCAAGTACAGAACAAAATTGTCCCTTCAGACTTTGGAGACAAGAGCAGATCGGGCAGGGTGAACAAGCATACCTAAAGCATGCTGCTTATTGGGCTGAGGTCAACTTGAGGAGGTTTTTTGTTTGGTTTGGTTTTTCAGTTCTAGGGATTGAACCCGGGAAATGATGAGCTACATCCCCAGCCTCTCCCTTCCCATCCCTTTCTCTTCTCTTCTCTTCTTTCTCTTCTCCTCTTCTCTTCTCTTCTCTTCTTTTTTTTAATTTTTTTGAGGCAGGGTCTTGGTAAATTGCCCAGGCTATCCTCGAAATTACTATCCTCCTGCCTCAGCCTCCTGATTAGCAGGGATTATAGGCATTTGCCATCATGCTCAGCTAGATGAGGTTTTTTTTTTTTTTTTTTTTTTTGTGGGTACCGGGGGGTCGACCTCAGGACCTCACGCGCCAGCAGGCGCCCGTGCCGCTGAGCGATATCACCGGCCCCTTTTTCGTATGTGGGTTCCGGGAGTCAAACTCGGGCCCTCGCGCTTGCCGGGCAGGCGCTTAAGCCACTGAGCCATCTCACCGGCCCCTAGATGAGGTTTTTAATAGCTTAACATTCTGTCTTTGGCCTTGTTCTATTTAACAATTTTATCAGTGATTTAAATAAAGAAGCTGAGAGGGAGAGATAACAAATTTGATGATACAATCAGAAACAAAAATTAAATCTCCAGTTGAACCAATGATATTAATGTAAGAAAACAGTCCTACATTTAAATCTTCAAAACTAACTGCACCAAAACATAACAGACAAGGTATAGCTTAACAGAAGCATGTATTCAAAAAAAGACTGAGGGGCTTTTGGGGACAGAAAGTTCCAAATGAGTCACTAAGTGTGGTGTGAAGAAAGAAAAAAAAATTCAATCTTAGCTACATTATTATCTAAAGAGAAAGATGATCACCCCTAAATCTAAACAGAAAGATTATTTTGTGCTGACCATATCAAATCTAGAGAATTGTGCTCTGCTCTAGGTACCACATTTTAAGAAATAACATGAAAAGAAGAGACCATGTTCTGAGGAGAGCACGCAAAGTGACAAGGAGACTAGAAACTATGCCACACAAGGAATGACTGAATGAACAGAGATACTCCATCTGAAGAAAGAACTTCCCAGGAGGCTCGATAAATATCTTCAGATAGTTGAAGAACTGGCCTGCAGAAAAGGAGGTACATTTATTTATCCCCAATGGGTATAACTTAGACCAATGATTATCTCTTGTTGAAGTTGGTTGGGATCGATTGTTACTTTTCTCTCATTGCTGGGACAAAATACACAACACCCAAAATTAAGGAAGGAAAGGTTTATTTAACTCACAGTTTGTGGAGGTTTCAGTCCATAATCAGCTGGCCCCAAGGCAGGGTGGCACGGCAGAGGAGCAACAGTTCATGGCAGTGGAAGACAGCAAAAGCAACATTGATACAAAGGTTGTTATATCAATTCTCCCTCAGAAAAAAATGAACTAGGGCCATCACATGGCCTTTTGTGATACTTTTTGTTTGGGTTTGTTGTTACTGTTCTTGGTTGTGGTCCTGGAGTCTGAACCCAGGCCTCATGCATGCTAGGCAAGTGTTCCATGAGTGTTATATCCCCAGTCTTTGTGGTGCCTTTTTACAAAACTTGGCTGTAAAAGTTATATGTACAGAAAACTCAAAAAGCCAATAAATCTATGAAAATACACCCAACTTTACTAGTTATCAGGGCAATTAAATCAAAACAACACCCACATAAGATGATAACATTAAAGAAAATGAAACTGGATGAGGAGTATATGAGAACTCTGTGCACAATATTTGCATCTTTTCTGCAAATCTAAAGTTATTCCAAGTTATTCCTTCCCCCCTCTTCGTTCGTTCTTTCTTGTAGCTCAATGGTAGAACATGTGTTTAGCATGCAGGAGGACCTAGGTTCAATCCACAGCACCAAAAAATAAAGTTATTTCAAAATAATTAAATTAATTATAATAATTTAAATTAATTAAAACAACTTTCACACTTGCAAAAGTTTAAAAGTATGACAATATCAAATATTAGCAAGGATATGGAAAAAAGGGAAAAGGGGATATAAATTGTTAAAACTAGAGCCAGGTGTGGTGGTGCACACCTGTAATTCTAGCACTGACGAGGCTGAGGGCAGGAGGATCAGCCCAAGTTCAAGGCTGGCCTGGGCTATGTAGTGAAATCAAGGCCAGCCTGGACTACAAAGTGAGACCCTGTTTCAAAAAAAAATGTTAAAACTATTTTGGACAGTGTTATTGGTTGCGTCTGGATGTCCCCCCAAAGCCTCATGGGTCATGGGGGCAGGCTTCTAGAGTTTGTGATTGATTCATGGTCCAATGCTGGGATTATGGGTGTGAGTGCTACACCCTCCCTAGGGTGGGTAGCCCATATACAATATAAGGTCGAGAACATATAAAGAACTCAAAAAAATCAGACCTCCCAAATTTAAAGACCCAATCCAAAAATGGGCATCTGAGACGAATACACATTTCTCAGATGAAGAAATACAAATGGCAAATAAATATACAAAAAATGTGCAACATCACTAGTCATTCGAGAGATGCAAATTAAAACAACACTGAGATACCATCTCACCCCAGAAAGAATGGCTATTATCAAGAAAGCAACCAATAACAAATGCTGGAGGGGCTGTGGGGAAAAAGGAACCCTTCTTCACTGTTGGTGGGAGTGTCGACTGCTACAGCCACTGTGGAAATCAGTGTGGAGATTCCTCAAAAAACTAGAGTTGGAGGTCCCATTTGACCCGGCTATTCCCCTTCTGGGTATCTTCCCAGAAGAGTTAAAAACATCGTACCACAGTGATATATGTGCACCCATGTTTATAGCAGCACAATTTGTAATAGCCAGATCTTGGAAACAACCCAAATGCCCATCAACTGAGGAATAGATAAAAAAGATGTGGTATTTTTACACAATGGAGTACTATTCAGCCATAAAGAAGGATAAACTGGAGACTTTTATAGGTAAATGGATGAAACTCAAGAAAATACTCATAAGTGAAATAAACCGGACACACATGTGTAAGCATCATATTGTCTCCCTAGTATGAGAAACTGAAAGAGTAAATAAGATCCAAAATGTGTAATAAACATGGTGAACCAAAAAGAAACTGGTCAAAAGGAAAGAGAGACTGGGATGGAGGAATGGGGAAAAGAAAGAAGGGAAAAGAAAAAAATTGTATTTATATATAAGATGGTTAAGATAGATACACTACTAATTTTACTTAGTTCATTGAAGAGTAAGGTTTGTGCCAGTAATGTTTGGACAATTGAATGCTGACATCTTGTACCCTGAATAACTAACTTAAAGATAACAATATGTAATGTATTAACCATTGTTATTCTCCTATTATGTTGTTTTGAAATTTTGTTCTTTTTTGATTTGTTTTGTTTTTTCTTCTCTTTAAAATAAAAAAAAATTTTTAAAAACCAATATAAGGGACAGAAACAGTCTTCTCCCACGCTCCTCCTCCCTTGTTGATTTTGCTGTCTTCCGCTGCCATGAACTGTTGCTCCTCTGCCATGCCACCCCGCCTTGGAGCCAGCTGATTATGGACTGAAACCTCCACAAACTGTGACCTAAATAAACCTTAATTTTGGGTGTTGGGTATTTTGTCCCAGCAACGAGAGAAAAGTAACTAAGACAGATAGCAATTTGGCAATATCCACAAAGTTAAAGGTGCATATAGCTTTTGATCCAACTGTTCCACTCCTATATGTATACCTGAGAACTGCATTGTCCAATAGGACTGCCCACACTGACCACTGAACACTTGAAATGTGGCTAGTCCAAAATGAGATGCAATTTAAGTATAAAATACACACCAGAGCTAGGGATATAAGCTCACTGGCAGAGCACATGCTTAGCCATGTGTGAGGCCCTGGGTTCAATCTCCAGCACCACAAAAAAAAAAAAAAAATACACACCAGACAAAGACTCTATCACAAACAGAAAGTAAAATATCTGATTAATAACTTTTCTATTATTATATGCCACAATATAACCTTTTAGATACACTGAGTTAAGTAGATTGTATTGTTAAAGTTAACTGCATCTGTCTAATCTTTTTAATGTAGCTTCTTTTTAGAAGCTTTTTAGCACAAAATTATGTTGTTTGCACATACAGTGATACCTCGGTTCACAAACTCAATTCTCTCCATGATTCTGGTCTCAAATCAAACTGGACGAGAACTGAATCAAATTTCCCCTAAGGTCAGCATTGAACCTAACCACTAAATTTGAGCTGGCTCTCATCCAACTCAGTTTGCAACCAGAATCATGGAAAGCATCAAGTTTGTGAACCGTGTATTTCAATTGGACTGCAGCACTGTCCTAAAGCCTCACCCACCAGTAGCTCAAGAAATAAATCAATTTATGTATCAAACCCTCAAGCTTAACGTAATCACTATGTTTGTACTAGTACAAACTTGTACTAAAATGAAAGCAGGGCAGGGTGGTGCACGCCTGTAATCTCAGCACTCAGAAGACTGAGGCAGGAGGATTGCCGAGAGTTTGAGGCCAGCCTTGGCCACATAGTGAGGTCAAGGCCTTTCTGAACTACAGAGCAGGGAGATGTCTCAAAAATTAAAAGAAAATTTAAAAGCCAATTTTGTAGGTCGCACCCAGCATTTTTTTAATGAATAAGAACAGAAAGTACAGCACAAGGCTGGAGGCATAACTCAGTGGCAGAAGCCCTTGGTTCAGTTCGTAGTATCAAAAAAGAAGGAAAGAAAAGAAAATATCATAGTGCACTTCATGTAATAAGGACAAAAACAGCTTCATACAACTTTTTATACAGTGTATATACTGCAATGTGCTGTAAAAATATATTATTGTCACGGATGGTTGTCAAAATGTTTGAACGTCCTTGTAAAACACTAAAAACTGTATTCATTATGGTGTTGTTTGTAATAGCAGATAATTGAAACAACTCATATGTCTAACAAAAGAGACTGAATAAATTGTGCTATGTTTACAGTAAAAGTTCTACTACTAATCAACAATGGAAATAAATGACCTAGAGTTGAAATATTCATGAACAAATATTCAAAACATACCCAGAACTATAAAACAAAACAAATACTAAGCAAAAAAAAAAAAAAAAAAGACAAAGCTGTAGCAAAAAACACATAGAACATATAGAAGATACAATTTATGTAAAGTTTAAAAAGATAAAGAATGTTATATGTAATCTTTTGGTTCTTTGAAACAATGAAATATCTTTAGTACCTATATGGCAAAAAAAAACTAAGATTTGACAAAACTCAGTGGTAGGTACCCATGTTCATTTTATTCTCTGTATTTTTCTGTGTACTTCAAACATTTATATAAATACAAAGTCTCAAATACTGTATATTTAAGTCATAATCCCTATTCTATATTTATACCTTTTAAACACTAATCCTAAATAAAAATTTAAGGTGGGTAGCAGTGAGCTTTATCACTGTTGTAAGTTTGTGGGGCTTCTTTCACAGTGCTGAGGATCAAGCGCAGGACCTTGTGCAGACGAGCGCCCTACTAGTGAGCTACATTCCCAGCCCTGCTGTGTTAAAATGACAAACCTACAAACCTCAACAAAATATTGACCTAAACTTTCTAAAATCATACATTGGTAGCCACCTTGGTAATAATTTATTTCATTACTATGTGAAAGTACCACAGGTCTAATCATCTCCCCAGAAACAAAAGTGCCACAAATTCTTTCCTCTCTGCCATGGCTGAGGAACCCTGTGTTCTTTTAAAAGAATTATGACACAATAAAACATACTTAAACTAGACAGGATATAATGTTTTTCACTGATGATTATGGAAAAGCACTTTGAGATCTTGCAGTATTTACATTAAATGTACTTTTAATGCAATAGATTTCTATTTTAGATTAAACCAGTGCTATTTTGCATGTCACAAAAATCCTGGGAAAACAAGTTATGAATTATGAATTTCATTTTTCTATACTAGCTCATAAAAAGTTCATAGTGTCTTAGTATCTTTATTGGTGGCGGTACATAAATGAGAAAAGCTGGAGCTATGGATACTCTGGAGTCAATATACAGAAACAAGCTGTATTTACAAGATCTTAAATAAGGCAACTGTTAGACATTTTCTTCACTACTAGGCAAAGCTAGGTACCTTTAAAGTCCACGAAACGAAAGTCAACACTGTCCATTTTTAAATCTCTGACTCTGGCCTATAGAATAAGAAAAAAATTTCATATTCTGTCCTTTATCCTCCAATTTCTCAAATATCCTTCCAGGCAATTTTTTCCTGTTCTTTGTTATCCAAATGAGGGTCGGGAGGTTGAGGAAATTGGAAAGACCACAGAAAATACTTAATGAGAATGGGCCCAAGCGATCATGCACCCTAAAAGAAACCTGCAAGAGATTTCCACCTTACCAGAAATCTGCCCCGCAATGGGAAAACCAATACTGGGAGCACCCTGTGATTAGTTTGGTTGGTACTAGCTGCTTCCTCCTAATTGGTTCAAAATCCCCCTCCCATACAGTAAAAGCATCCAATCACCCACCGTCTTCTTTCCTGCTCTCACAAATGGCTAGGCCTTCAGCCGCCCCTGACCCACCCCCACCCCACCCCCTCCTCATCCCCTAACGGTCACCAACAATTTCCAACCCTCTGGTTTCAAAGGAAGTGGGTTCTTAGTGTCTAAACTATAGTAACTATGTTCTCTCGCTTTCCGCGGCGCTCCACCTCTCATACCCTCCAACTTTGTGAAAAAATACTGCCTTTACCCTTCTTCCTTCACCTTGAAAGTCGGCCACGAACAGTTCAGTAGTCCAAAACCATTGCATCAGAGCCACTCTAAAAATTGTTGGCCTAATGGCCGCATCTTCTTTGCCTAGTTATAAACTGCAAACGTACACTAATAAAATTAGAAATTAAAAAATAAATAAACCACCCAACTGGGCTGAGGGAGTACCTCAGTTGTAGAGCACTTGCCTGGCAAGCGGGAGGCCCTGAGTTCCATCTCCAGCACCAAAAAACAAAAAGTAACCATCTGACTATCCCGTGCCTGGAGCCTCCACTAGCCTATTCTGCCTGCTACATCACTCATCCAGGCTGCCAGCGCCAATGCTTCAGCGCGTTCTCGCCATCTCCTGGAAGGCCTTGCTCAAGAGCACACTCGGAAAGCTCCTCCCCTTATGGTTACATCATCAAAGGCACCAATTGGCCTTTGCCATGTAGGACACAAGCTTAAATATCTAAATCTAAGCTTTGGGACCTAGTCTAGATCTTGGGTGCTTGGAATGCAGCCCTGAGATTGTTTGGAAGAGACGAGGGTGAAACTCACTGGGAGTGAGCAAGTGGGATGTAAAACTGGAAAGCATATTACAATTAATTGAGGGATGAGTGCAGATGGCCAGAACAGGAACTCGCCAAAAAAAAAGTAGGGGGAGGGGGAGAAAGTAGATAGCGCTGCCCAATACTTATTTAAGAGTGGCAAGAGAGAAAGAAGAAAGAAAGAAAGAAAGAAAGAAAGAAAGAAAGAAAGAAAGAAAGAAAGAAAGAAAGAAAGAAAGAAAGAAAGAAAGAAGAAAGAAAGAAAGAAAAACAGAGTGGCAAAGGTCAGAAAGATCCGGAAGTTGAACCGACTGACAAACTGTACTTCCAAGACATGTTTCTGTTGCCCTGCCCTTCTCAAATGTGAAGGAAATGACCTAATGACTCCTGAAGGCTCACAGCAAGTTCATGTGTTGCATCCACCTTCAAATAAATGGCTTAAGGAATAGGTTGGAAAATTAAGTAAATATGTTTGATTCCACCTAATCTGTGCATGATGCCTGCAACTAAGGAATGGCCTCTACAGAAGTCTCCACTGAAAGAAAACAGTGACTCCAGGTTTGGTAACAAAGCCCAATATTAAAATAGTAACAAGAGGTCTGAAGGTGTAGCTCAGTGGTAGCGTGCTCAAAAAACCACATTAACAGGCTCCCACTTCTGCCTTCATATACCCTTCTTTTAAGCCTTGTGCAACTCACTCATCCCACATGTGGAATTGACTAACAGGATGATGAAGAGGCTGTGGTCTGGGGATGTAGCTCAGTAGTAGAGCATCTGTATAGCATGTGTGAGGCCCTAGGATTCAATCATCAGTGCGGGGGGGGGACTGTGACTCATTCTGGGAACATTAACAGAGTTCCCTTTATTTGTATATATTTTTTTTAGTTTCTCATATAAGAGAAACCATGCGATATATAAGGTTGTGTCTCTGACTTATTTCACTCAACATTATGTTCTCAAGTTGCATCAATTTACCTATGAATGCCTCAAATTTATCTTTATGGCAGAGTAGAACTCCATTTTATATAAATGCCAAATTATCTTTATCCATTCATCTGTTGATAGACATATACACTGTTTCCAAGACCTAGCTATTATAAATTGGGCTGCTATAAACATGGGTAAAATAGGAAGTAGGGAGAAGTTCAAATAATTGCCCAAATTACCTACTGAAGGAATCGGACCACCACCATCCTGGAGAGACCCCTCTAAATTGCCTCCCCGCACAGCTGCCCTGGGGACTCATAACACTCTCAGCCCTGCTACTGATAGTAGCCGCCACTCCCTGCGCTTCACCAAGGCTCGGCCTCGGGCAACCATGGCAGCCTGTGCCCTCTCAAGCCTTGTTCTTGGCAGGGGCCACAACCCCCCCTCATTGAACCCCCCTCACGAGCTACAAAAGACCCCATAGCCTGTAGGAGAGCAGCTGGTCTGGGCTCTGGTGCCAGAGACGTCCTTCTCAGGTTTGTTCTGCAATAAATCTGTCTTATTGACCTCATACTTCTATTTCTTTTCCTCCTTTTTGCCTAACACCTATTCCATTGTTTCAAAAAATGTCATGGCTGGGCCGGTGAGATAGCTCAGAGGCATAAGAGCCTGCCTGGCAAGCGCAAGGTCCTGAGGTCGACTCCCGGTACCCACATAAAAAAGAAAAAGTTATGACTTGTGTCTAGATATCCCCCCAAGCCTCATGCAGTCAAGGGGCAGGGGGGAGCTTTTCAGAGGTGGCTGGATCTAGAGTGTGTGGTGCTAGGATCAAGGGTGTATGATTACTAAATTTCTGATTGGTTTGCCGTAGTTCTGGCTAAGATTAAGGATGTGAGTGCTACACCCACCCTAGGGCACAAAATATAAGGGACAGAAAGAGGGCTAGTGTGCTTTTCCCTGCCTGCTTGCCATGGACTATTTCTTCTCTGCATGCCCCTCTGCAATGCCACCCTGCCTTGGAGCCAGACAACTATGGACTGAAATGTCTACAAACTGTGAGCCAAATAAACCTTTCCTCCCTTAACTTTAGGTGTTGGGCCTGGGCGTGGTGGCTCACACCTGTAATCCCAGCACTCAGGAGGCTGAGGCAGGAGGATCACCGAGAGTTCAAGGCCAGCCTGGGCTACATAGTGAGTTCAGGACCAGCCTGAACCACATAGTGAGACCCTGTCTCAAAAAGACAAAAAAAAAAAAAAAACTTTGGGTGTTGGGTATTTTCTCTCAGCAATGAGAGAAAACTAACTAAGACAAAAAATATTTTAACATATATGCTAATTTGTTTCATTTATACTGCTAAATTCTCTTAGTTCATTGAAAAGAAAGTTTTGTGCTATTATCTGTTTCTTCTTCGTAAGAGAGAATCTTTTGTCTGTCTTGAACTCTGAGTAACTGCTTTGAAGATAATGATACACAGTGTATGTTAATAGTTATATTAACAATAGTTATATTGTTATTCTCTTATTCCTCTATTTTGTTATGAAATTTTATTTTTTCATAAAGTAAAAAAAATTAAAAATAAAGAGTTCTTTCCTGACCCTGAAAGTCTCAGAATCAGTCATTATATAGCATGGAAAACTTGGAGTTTCTAAAAATAATTTATTTTCTTTCTTCAAAATTTTCTACATCTAGATCACACAGTACAATAAAGAAAAGAGAAAAAGAAGCCACGCAGGGCAATGCATGCCTGTAATCCCAGCTACTCAGGAGGCTAAGGCAGGAGAATTTCAAGTTCAAGGCTAGACTGGGTCCCTTGATTCAATCTCCAATATGGGGAGAAAAAAAAAAAAAAAGCCGTGCCTGGGAGGCTAAGGCAGAAGAATCATCACAAGTTCAAGGCCAACCTGGACTACATAGTGAGTTCAAGTCCAGCCAAAACTGTAGAGTGAGACTCTGTCTCAAAAAAATAAAAAGAATTAAAATTTAAAAATAAAAAAGCACTTGGGGGTGTAGCTCAGTGTGAAAGTCCTGGTTTCCCCAGTACTGAAACAAAAAAGTTGAAACAACTGGATAGCCATTGGAAAAAACTAGATTTTTACCTCATTCATTTCATATACCAAAATGAATTCTAGATTAATCAAAAATTAAATTCTATGGGAAAGGTTTCCATATTTTATAAACACCATGGCAAGATCTAAGCATGATTTGAAAAAAAAAAAAACAGAATTAAAAGAAAGCATAGGGCCGGTGAGATGGCTCAGCGGCGTAAGCACCTGCCTTGCAAGCGCGAGGGCCCGAGTTCGACTCCCAGAACCCACATATGAAAAAGGGGCCGGTGATATCGCTCAGGGGCACGGGTGCCTGTTGGCGAGCGAGGTCCTGAGGTCGACCCCCCCGGTACCCACAAAAAAAAAAAAGAAAGCATAATGATAAGTTTTAATACACAAAAAATCAAATCTTCTGAATGGTATTACAATTAATGTTGAAAGACAAACCACAGACTAGAAAAAGATTTTCAACATATATAACAGATAAAGTTAATATTTCTAACATAAAAGAGCTCTTCGAATTAAAAAGAAAAAAACAAATACTCAAATAAATGATCGAAGAACATGATCACACAATTTACACAGGAAGAAATATAGCCAATAAATACATGAAAAGATATTCAACCACACCAGTAATCTTAGAAATGCAAATTAAATCAAGGTAAAATTTTTATCTATCAGACTGACAAAGGTTAAAAAGATTAACTAAACCTCACATTTGACAAGATATACACAACAGGCACTCTTGTACACTGTTAAATTATTGTTAACTTTTCTGCAAGGAAGGCAGTTTGGCAATAATGTATCAAAAAATCTTTTTTTCTATGCCAGGGATCAAACTTTGGTTTTCCTCATTCTTGGACAACCACTTTACCACCAAGCTATAATACCCCAAGCCCCTATATCAAAATCTTCAATGTATGGACCCAATTGCCTAACAATTCCCCTTCTAAGAATTTTCCAAAGGAAAAAATTTACAAAGATTAACAGAAATGCTCACTGAAGCAATGTAAAATTCCCTTAAATGTTCACCAGTTGTAGACAAATTATACAGCTTTTAAAGTACATTAGTTAGTACCATATAGTGGACAACTTATAAGCCCCCAAAACAATCTATACTTATAAAACTAGGGAAATGTCTATGTCCTACTGCTGAGTTTGGAAAAGTTTACAGGAAAGGTATACACTTAAGTAAAATTGTGTGCATATTTGAACAAAAACATCTGGAAGAGTATTTACCAAAATGTCACAGGGTTTCTTTCTGAGCTCATGCCCAGCCCAGTTGGGTGGTTTTTCTTTTATTTTTTGGTGTTTTTAAATTTTCTTCAATGGACACATATTTTATCATTAGAGGAAAAAAGAGAGGCTACGTTTATAAAAGAATAAAATCCACAGAAAGATGAAGGCGTTTTTTTATCTGCTGGGCCTATATTCTCTGCAATAAAGTATAAAGCAAAGTCAACAGCAGAGAGGAGGGAATGGCTCTAACAGTGTGACTAAGGTAAGAAAGAGTTGTTTCAGAGACCAGGAGAATTGAGAGAAAAGGAGACCTTTCAGCCCTGGGGAGGGCCTAGTCAAAGTTGGTGGTTATCAACCTGCTCAGCTGTGTGATTGTCTCCAACAACTCTGAACTGCAGGTGAGACTACAAAGATCAATATTCGAATCCCTCCAGGCTTAAAGGGAAACTGGAGTATTAACTAGGGAGTTAGAGGTGTTTGCAAAATAAAGATAATGATAATAAATTCAGGAATTTAGGTGAGTAAGAGCAAGAAAAGATTGAAGGAGACTGATAAAAAGAGAGAAAGTGTGTGGGAGTGAGGTCAGCGAATTGCAGGCTTCGCGATGTCAAAGAATTATTGTACTGGGGTTATTTGAGCAAGTGAGCTGGGGAAGCTTGGCAAGTTGGGGACAGAGAACTCGTTTGAATAAATGATTTTTTTTTTTTTTGAGACAGGGTCTCGCTATGGAGTTCATAGTGAGAGCTCACTGTATAGCCCAGACTGGCCTTGAACTCACTATGTAGCCCAGGCAGACCTCGAACTCATGGTGATTCTCCTGCCTCAGCCTCCCGAGTGCTGGGATTACAGGTGTGCACCACCACATCTGGCTTGCATTAATGATTTCAGAAGCCTACGTTCTGACAAAATGTAGGGTATGACTATGTGACTAGATAGAGCTCTTTGAACAAAATCACGGAACCACACTCCCTCACATATTTTAACACTAGCATCCCTACACTTCTATTTTTAATTGAACTTTAATTGTACACATTTATGGGAGTAAATTGTACACATTTATTAGAGTGTGATGAGTCAGTAGGTGCATACGATGTATAATGATCAAATCAGGGTAATTAGATTTCCATCTCCTTAAACACATAACCATTTCTTTTTTGTGTATGGGCATGTGGTGCTAGAACCCAAACCCTTGCACACGCTAAGCAAGTGCATTTGAACTATATCCCCAGCCCACAATTTCTTTTTTATTACTTTAATTAATAACAATTAATTACTTAAAATTTTTGTTTGTTTTGCTTTGTTTTTGAGACAGCGTCTCAATATGAAGTTCAGGCTGGCTTTGAACTCACTATGTAGCCCAGGCTGGCCTCGAACTCACAGTGATCTTCCTGCCTCAGCCTCCCAAGGATCTTGCTAAGTTGCTAAATTGCCCAAGCTGGACTCAAACTTGCAATACTTCTGCTTCAGCCTCCCAGAGTGCTGGGATTACAGGCTTGTGCTACCATGCCCTGCTCAAGATCTATATCACCTATTGGCACAGATAATTCATTTTCTCTCTCTCTCTCTCTCTCCTCCCTCCTTTTTTCCTCCTCCCAGGGCCTCCCACATGCTAGGCAAGTGCTCTTACCATTGAGCTATACCCCAGCCATTAATTAATATATTTTAATTTATTAACTAGCTCCTTGCTGACGCACATTAGGTAGGTTCCATATTTTATGCTATTTTTTTTTGAGACTGTGTCTCACTATATAGTCCAGGGTGGCCTTGAACTCATTATGTAGCCCAGACTGGCCTCAAACTCACAGCAGTCCTCCTGCCTCAGCTTCCTGAGTGCTGGGGTTACAGGTGTGTGCCACCACGCCCGGACTACACTAATATTAATAGTGTCTCAATAAGGACTGAGGGTGTAGTTCAGTGGTAAAGACCATGCATTTAGTATGCATGAGACCCTGGGTTCAATCCCCAGTACCAAAATATAATGTCTCAGTAAACATATATATACAAATTTTAAAAATTATTTTAAGTGGAATTGTCAGACCAAAAAGATTGTGTTGGGCTGGCATGTATTTCAGTGGCTGAGTGCTTGTCTAGTGTACATGAGGCCATGGGTTCAATCCTCAGAACAGAAAAAAAAAAGAGACAAGACTGTGGTTTTAATTCTTCTATCAAACTGCCCTCCACAAAAGCTACAAGCACATATAGCCCTACCATTCATGAGACTGTTGACCGTCACTTTTGTCAAGATCTAGTCCTTAATTTTTTTTTTCGTGGGTACCGGGGGGTCGACCTCAGGACCTCGCGCACCAGGAGGCACCCGTGCCGCTGAGCGATATCACCGGCCCTTTTCTTGTATGTGGGTTTCGGGAGTCGAACTCAGGCCCTCGCGCTTGCCGGGCAGGCGCTTAAGCCGCTGAGCCATCTCACCGGCCCCCTAGTCCTTAATTTTTTTCTATTCTGTAAGATCTCAGATCTCGTGGTTGTTTTGATTTACATTTGTTTTATGGAGATTGAGTATCTTTTTATTGTATTTGTTTTATATGCTCTTTTATTTTAAAGAGAAAAAACAATAAAACAATGATAGAGAATTTCAAAACAAGGTGGTAGGGCCGGTGAGATGGCTCAGCGGCGTAAGCGCCTGCCTGGCAAGCGCGAGGGCCCGAGTTCGACTCCCGGATCCCACATATGAAAAAGGGGCCGGTGATATCACTCAGCGGCATGGGTGCCTGTTGGCACGCGAGGTCCTGAGGTCGACCCCCCGGTACCCACAAAAAAAAAAAAAAAAAAAAAAAAAAAACAAGGTGATAGGAAATTAACAATGGTTGATAATTGTGTATTGTTATCTTCAAAGTAGTTGCTCAGATTACAGGATATAGGCATGAAAAATTGATCAAACAATATAAACACAAACAGTTCTTTTCAATGAATTAATAGAAATTAGTAGTGTAATTATCTTAGCTATCTTGTATATATATTTTTTCTTTGCCCTTCTTTTCCCTTTCCCCCATTCCAGTTGTTCTTTCCTTTTGAGCAGTTTCTTCCCCTTTCACAATATCTATTGTACATTTTGGATCCCTTATATGTTTTTTTAATTTGAGACTGAGTCTTGCTACGCAGCCCCGGCTGGCCTTGCACTCATGGTCCTATCTCAGCCTCTGGAGTAACTGACATTTCAGGTATGTGCCACCATTCCCAGCTTATATTATTTTTCTGGAAACTATTGAGATCCTTTACTCATTTTTCTGTCAGATTACTCCTGCCTTCTCTATTGATTTGTAAGGGCTCACTGTGTAGAAAGGAAATCACATGATATGTGCTGCAAGTGTTATTTTTTACTTTGTCCCGAGGTGCTCTTTGGTCCCACACAACTCGCAGCACATACTCTGTCTTTTGAGTCGATGACTCCTAAATCTATACCTGTATCCCAGACGTCTAGCTCCAAGGTCCAATTATGGGCTATCTTCACCTGTACGAAGGTAAACTCATGAGTATGTTTATAAATTTATCACACATGGCACTGAATTCATCTTACCCCAAATATTCTCTTCCTTTTATGTTCCTTATCTTGGTTAATGATTTTATCATTCACTCAGAAATTTTCCCAGAAATTAGTCACCAATTTTTTTTCCAGTATTGGGGATTGAACCCAAGGCCTTTGCACTGAGCTACATCTCCAGCTTGTTTTGTAATTTTGAGACAAGGTCTCGCTCACTTGCCTAGGCTGGGCTCGAACTTACAATCCTCCTGCCTCAGACTACCAGAGTGCTAGGCTTGGGGCCAGGGATATAGCTCAGCAGCACAGTGCCTGCCTGGCAAGCACAAGGTCCTGAGTTTGATTCCCTGCACACACACACACACACACACACAAAACTATACAGAGTGCTAGGCTTATAGGCATGCACCACCACACCCAAATACCCATTTCTTTCTTACCTCTTACATCCAACTGACCAAAAACCCTGAAGTATTTTGCCCAAATGAACACAACGCCCCTTCTTAGTAAGTATTGGCAATTCTGCCAAAAGTGGTGGCACACACCTGTAATCCCAGCACTTGAGAGGCTGAGGCAGGAGGATCAAAGTGAGTTTAAGGCCAGCCTGGGCTACACAGTTAGTTTAAGGCCACCCTGAACACAGAGACCCTTTCCCAAAAAAAAAAAAAAAAAAAAAAAAAAAAAAAAAAACGAAAACTGACAATGCAGCACCGTGGTTAAAGAGCATCAGCCAGTTGGACCAAACTGGATCTTTGTTTTGTTTTTAGTGCTGGGGATCGAACCCAGGCTTTACATTACCTCAGCAAGTGCTCTACCACTGTGCTCTACCACTGAGCTCTACCTACCGCACAAAACCTGGGTTTATGCTGGCCCTGACCTCACAAATAACCTAGAGCTTATTTCTTATCTAAAATTTGTTCTCATATCTATAAACAGTACTTGTCATTTCATGTCTCCTTCATAACATTATTGAAAGGACAAAATGAGGTTGTATGCAGAATAACAGAATATATAATGTTTATGTAATAAACACTCAATAAATAGTAGACATTATCTCCCTGCTCTTGCTTCCCCCAGCCTCTTTCAAGCCACCCTCCTTGCTGCTGCCAGACTACCAAATCCAACCATCATGCCCCTTAGAATCTTTGTAACTCCCTACCCCTTTCCCACCATACATTCTACCCCTTCCTTCCATATGCAATACCTTATAGAAGGCTATGAGTTTGGTCTGTTACCTTTTGCAATGACACGTGCTACTTTCCAGATACATTAAAACTGTATGCCACACCCCAAAGATAACCTCCTTTCATATTTCCATGATGCTCTGCGTACCGTTCACTGACAGTCAAGTCCTCCCCTCAGTCTGCTTAAGCATCTACTCCACGTTCTGGTCAAGCACGTCCTTCTTTGTACTTCCTCCACACAAATCATTGTGTTGTAGTCATGTTTACCTGCTTGGCTCCACAGCAGATGGAGAGTTCCTTGAGGGAAGATTGTTTTATTCATGTTTGTGTTATCAGTATCCAGCACAGGGTCTAGCATTTTACATGTTTGTTGGATAAATGGATTAATTAATGATTTTTGGTCTTGGCCGAGGTTGGACCTCTGTTCCTCTTTGTTCTGTAACGATCAGTGCCCTTGCATGTACATAGTCCTTTATGAAACTCCTCTACTGTCCACCCCTCCCCTCCCAGCAGTGCCAAGAACCCAGCCAAAGTTTTTGTTCCCTAATCAGTCATGGGAGTCTGGAACTGATCCAGCTAGAAGGAGTAGAACAAAAAACAGGGGTTTCAGTACAGGCCCTGACCAATGCCAGTGCTGAGTACTGCTGTCTCCTTATGCAGAGTCTAACAATCTTAAGTGAGCAGGGGAAACCATATGGCAAGATCGGTCCTTTAAGCACGACTAGTCTGTCTGAAGGGCTGCTTAACACTACCCTCCTCAAAGCTGAGTCCATGAAAAGCACAACTGAGAACAGCAGATCATTTTGTGATGACTGAAGAAATATAAAAGACGCTTCTTTGAAACTCTCCCGCCTTAAAAGTCAGGCTCTCCATCAGGTCTAGCAAGCAAAGAACAACAGTTTCTTTTCTTTCCACTTTCTTTTAATATTTATTTAAAAGGCAGTAAGCAACTACAGAAACCATTTTAAAGTAGACAAGTAAAAAAAAAAAAAAAAGAGAGAGAGATGAGAAACAGCAAGGATACATCCTTGACTCCACAATAAATACAGAGCTCTATTAGTATCCCCCACCAGCATCACATGGGACGGCCAGCTTCCCGTGGGGTCAGAGTACTCTCCATTATTGTGCGGGGGACCAGGCAGCACTCAGGTGTGTCAAAATGAGTGAATACAAGGACTGCTTAGATCAAGGTCTACAGATCTACTGAGATCAAGGTGTACAGTTTTGGTCCTAGACTTGGATAGGGGTCGGTCACTCTTAAATTCTTCCAGGCTGTGCTGGATCCCATAGCTGAAGTAGATAGCAAATCCTAATGGAGAAAGGCAGCTGTGAGGTGGGGAAGTTATGACCACCTCCTACTAGAGGTCAAGAACAAAAGGAGTTGGGACTGGACACCCAAGGGGTTTACTCTTCCCAAGTAGATACCTACCAATCAGCATCCAGACCCCAAATCGGGCCCAGGTACCAGCTGTCATCTGCATCATAAGATAAACATTCACAAAGATGCTCACTATTGGGAGGAGAGGCACAGCAGGCACCTGAAAACAAAGCGAAATCTTCTTTGTACATACCACAGGGTGACTCAGAAAGAGATTTCTATTCTAGTCAAGCCAGAAAGGCAGAGTTCAATCCCTACTCATGCTCTGTAATTCACTGGCCACTCATTTACAATACGTCATATGGGACTCCCAAAATACAGTTTGGGAAAATGGAACTGGAAAGGAACTAAAGAGAGTCAGTGAAGAAGTCTTTGGCCTAGGTACCTCCTATATCTTCCTTTTTGTACCAATTAGAGAATATCTATAAACTTTATTAGACCACAAGGCATGTGAAGCCTATTCTTCCAAGACGGGTTGGTGGTGGGAAAGAGAAAGGTCATTTACCTTAAAGTGAAGGGGAGTGGAGTTCTGCGGCTGTTTCCAGATAACCCCAGTGGTTCCAGTGATGAGCAGCAGGAGCAGCACAACCACTGCCACCCATACTGGGTCTCCAGAAAGCAGTGGAATTTGCCACTGGGCCAGCACCAGGCAAAGGACAGTCAGCAGTAGAGCTTCAAAGGTCAAATTGAGAGACATCAAAACCAACTCTTGAGACCAACATGCGAAGATGTTAGGCAGCCCATGCCCAAGGGGGTCACTCTCCCTTTAGATCTTCCTCAGCCACCAAATACCACTAACAACAGCATGTCCACCCCAGCATGCAGACACCTCAAAAGAAAAAGTCCTCTGCTCACCAAGCAGTGAGGAACAAACATAGACAACTTGGCCAGAGAGTGGAGTAGGGATGGAGCTCAGTGGGCAAAACAGTGCCTGGAGTGTTAGCTTCTCTGCTTCTGGTATCTGTTCCTCCTGCAATTCTACTTCCTCTTCCCCAGTCTTCATCTCCTGGTCAGGCTGATACCTGAGGTAAGAGTAAGTAGGCCCCTTTAAACACGATCCTTAACCACTTCACCATCTTCTCCCAAGCAGCCTCACTTTCCTCATCACCATTAGCAAAGAAGTCTGGGTATTCTGCCAGGACATGGGGCACATGCAGTGAGATGGTCTCCTTCAGAGTGTGAGGTAATTGTTTGTTTGTTTGTTTGTTTGTTTGTTTGCAGTACCCAGAGCCTTCAAACTGAGCTGTATCACCAGCCCTTTTCTTGTTTTTAATTTTGAGACAGGGTCTCACTAAGTCACTGTTACCCAGGCTGGGCTCAAAATTGCAGTCTTCCTGCAAGTGCAGGGATTACTGGTGTGCACCACCATGCCCAGCTGAAAGCTCTTTTGGATAGGGTGGGAAACCCACACTCACCAAGGAAAGTCAGGATGACAAAGGCAGAGAAGGGAGAAGGAGCAGATCCCCATCCCATCCCTCATCCAATAAAAACCCCTATCATAGGGGCCAGTGAGATAGCTCAGCAGCATAAGCGCCTGCTTGCAAGCGTGAGGTCCTGAGTTTGACTCCCGGTACACACATTAAAAAAAAAATCATAGTATGCAGAAGAAAAGGGTCTCACCTGAGGATGAGGACACAAATAGACACCAGGGAGTGAGCAAGCAGGGTCCCAATTGACATGAGGTCCACAAGATCAGTGAGTTCAAAAAGGAACGCCATGAATGCTAAAATTGATGGGCAAAAGACAAGAAGTGAAAGAAGGGAATGGCAAAGTTTTAAAGGAGGTATGAAATAACTAAGAGGATCTTTTACCTGCAATAATGCCAGAGACCACAGTGGCCATTATAGGTGTGTGTGTGCCAGTGTGAACACGGGCAAGGACACGAAACAGGAGCCCATCTTCTGCCATCGCATAGATCACCCGAGGCATGGGGAACATAGAGCCCAAGAGGCTGCCAAGGAGAATGCCCAGAATGGCATGAGTTGACTGAGATATCTCTTCCCAAGCCTGCATGCTTAAGGAAGTTCCACTTTCCCTTCGCAGCCCTTTTAAAGGCTATTTTTTAGTACTAAGTGGTAATCTTTTAGTACAAAATGAGATTCTGACCACAAGGAAAATAAACTTTTTTTGACAGAACCTGATGTTTAATCCAAGGCCTCATGCATGCTAGGCAAGCTCTCTACCACTGAGCTACATCTCCAGCCCTTTACTTTTACTTTACTTTGAGACAAGGTCTCCTTAAATTGCTGAAGCTGGATTCAAACTTGCGATCTTCCTGCCTCAGCCTCCTCAGTAGCTGAGATTACAGGTATGCATCACTACACCCGTCTGGAAAACAAACATTTGACACTGACCTAGTAGAAAGAGCACAGAGGGAGCCAACAGCCACAAGGTAGCGGGCAGGAGCCCATCCAATATGGAGAAATGCCTCGGGCAAAGGGCTCTCAGGCTGAAGCTGGTAGTACGGCATCATGAGGGTGAGTGCCGATGAGACACCAAAATATGCCAAAAAGCACACGAATAATGAGATCATAATGCCCATGGGGATGGAACGTTGTGGATTCTGGGCCTCTTCCCCTGCAGGAAAGAGCACAGCACAAAAGTTCTCAGCCAGGGAAGCAGGCTCACTCTTCTACCACCCCCACAGTGCACGTACCCTTGGTACACACTGCACCCAATCCCTGGACAGAATGGAGTGGTTATGTTACCAGTAGTAGCAATGCAGTCAAAACCAACAAATGCATAGAAACAGGTAGCTGCTCCACGGAGAATCCCCTCGATGCCAAAAGGCACAAATCCTCCAGATCCCACAAGGCCCAAGCTAGAGTGGAAGAAGGAATGGAAAAGGTAAGGGTATGTTTGGCCATATCTTTACCTTTCCTCTAAAGCCAAACTACTTGGCTAGGCCTTCAAAGCCCAACCTCCCACTCTCCCCTACCCTCACCCTAAACCCCTCAGCATGGATCCCCTCACTCCCCATCATTTTCCCAGCTCTGCAGCTCCTAAGAGTGACTCTCTAACCTATTGGTGTCGTTGAGTCCAGCCACAGCCAAATTGTAGTCGCCTTCTGTGAGCATCCAGTTGTGCAGGTCTCCCTTAATGAAGCCAGAGATGATGACAAAGCCCAGAACCAAAAGGTTCACTACTGTGAACACTTTGGTAACCAGGGCCGACTCACTAGCTCCCAGAGCCAGCAATCCTGCGAGAGAAATTCATTCACAACACTGAGAAAGTCCTTGACCCAAACTTTGCTTTATTTTCCTGGCTTTAGGGAGCAGACTCATTCCTTCTCAGCTTCTTCTCTTCACCATTATCACCTCCATCAAGCTCTTTCCAGGCACAGCTACCATCCTTGTCTCTGGCCTTGAGCCTAGTCCCACACCCGCTATTATATCCTGCATCTTGCCTTACCAGTAAGCAGCAACACGAGGCCCATAGCAAAGAAGTCTGGATATTCTGCCAGGACATGGGGCACATGCAGTGAGACGGTCCCCTTCAGAGTGTGAGAGATGTGATTCCCAATCAGGTTGTCAAAAGCAGAGCTCCAGGCCCGGGCCACACTGGCTGTACCTGGTGGGGCAGAGGGTAAAACACGGGGTCAAGTCCCCTCCCTCTCCCGCACCAGTCTCCCACAAATCTCTGCCAGTATCACCCATTACCACTCATTCTTAGTTTTTGTTTGTTTGGTTGGTTGGTTTGGGGGAGTTTTTTGTTGTCTTTTTGTTTGTTTTGGGGTTTTTTGTCTTTTTGTTTTGTTTTGTTTTGGTGCTAGACATTGAACCCAGGGCCTCAGGCACACATGCTCCATCAAACCACACCTCCAGCCTTATTCTTAATTTTTAAAGAACCAAAACCAGTCACTTACTGAAGGAAACCCAGACAGGGGTGAGTATAATAAACAATTTCTCCATACTTTCAACCCTCCCACATCCACATAAACATACACGATTAGGCATATTGAGGTCCTGTGAATAGTAATACTTCAGATTCAGTATTCCACCCAGGTTTCCTGGCCCAAAGCCCCTCTGCTGGCTCCACAATTCCCTCCCTGCCCCGCTTTCTCACCGATGACATAGGAGAGGATGAGGTTCCAGCCAGTGGTGAAGGCCCACAGTTCACCCACAGTGACGTAGCTGTAGAGATATGCAGAACCAGAACGGGGGACCCGGGCACCAAACTCTGCGTAGCACAGCCCAGCCAACACAGAAGACAGAGCAGCCACCAAAAAACAGATCACAATGGATGGACCTGCTTTATCTTTGGCCACTTCGCCAGCCAGGACATACACGCCTGCACCCAACGTGCTGCCCACACCTAGGGCCACTAAGTCCAGAGTGCTGAGGCATCTGGCAAGGCGGGTCTCAGCCACGCCTGGCTCCAGCACACGTCTCCGTACCAGCTTATGCCCAAATCTGCGAAGTGCCTGCCACAGCATTCTAGTTGGAATTGAAGAGGATGCTAGGATCTGGTGAAAAACAAAACGAAAACCCTTCATTGGGGCTCACCATTCCTAAACTCTAAAAGTGAATTACGAGCCCCACTAAACCCACTCCACCAAGCAAAGGAGCTAAGGGGGAAAGGGGAGGGGGGAGTTGAGGGGACAAAGGCAAGTCACTTTACCTCTAACCTCAGTTTCTTCATAAGCAAGTAGGGATTACAATACCTCACAAGTTTTGTGGAAGGATTAATTTTAGAAAAGGGATGTGAAAGCCCCTTGCAGTATAGTAGTTGGCATCTAGTGAGTGCTCAGATAATATTAGGTTTCTTCTTTTCCTGCCCAGGAATCTATAGAATTTATCCTAGACCCCAACCCAGGAACTCTGAAACCCAAAGTGATCCGTTCTCTGATCTGTGGCTCCTTGGGAATTAAGTAGAGCTCAACTCCGAAGAAACCAACAAGTCTAGGAGACCGCCCCGCCCCCCACCCCACATCCAATATCAGCCAGGTTCCTTTCAGGGCTCAACCCCAGGGCTGGAAAGAGATCGCCCAGAAGAGGGACCCCATCTCCGCTACAGATAAAAAGTGAGAATCAGCTCAATTGCACCTCCCCTCACCAAGCCCACGCCGCTCAAGTGGCGCAGCTTTCGCCAAGGGCAGTAAGCAAATATTCCCCCCACTTCCTCCGCTCCACTAGGTTGACCTGCGAGCATCAACAGTGAGGCGGGGCTTCCACATCTAAGATTTGGAGACGTGCCGAGAGAGGGGCCCCAGAGCAGCCTGCGATTGCTTTCACCCCCTCTTCGCTGAAATGAGGGGTCCCGCCCTATGCTCTCCGACCCAGTTCCCAGATTTTTATGTTTCCATCTAGAAATGGTCTGGGGCTGGGCTGGCGATGGTACCCTTGGCTCCCAGGGCCCAGCAACAGGTCACGGCCGCGTTGATGCAACTGCATGCCATGGTTGCCGGAGAATCCTAGGTATGCCAGGACCCTCACCGTCCCCTCTCTCCCCGACACACGTGCTGGCCCTGAACACTTACCTGAGAGATGTGGCAAGCCAGGGAGCCGAGAATCTCGGGTCCAGCTCTGAGGGAGACTGAAGAGAGTTGGGTTAGGGATGCAGAGTTCCGTAGCTCAGGCTTCAAAGCAGCTGCTTGGGGTCGTTACGCGCCAAGCGCCCCTTATATTCACCAGGAGGCGGAGCCGGCAACGTCATGGGATCCTACCCCCAATCCTCCTCCCTACACACAACGCGCACACACACACACACACACACACACACACACACCTTAGCTTTGCAAAAGGTATTGCGTGGGGCCTGAAACTGCTTCCCACCAGACACAGCAAACCTGGCGTGGCGGTTAGTGAAGGCGGTGGGGGAGGGGGGGCACTCTTTTCAAATTTTCCTCGCTGGTCTTTAGAGCAGAACAATAAGAGGCTTCCTGCTGGAGACCCCATGGGATTTTTTTTTACCCTTATGCCTTGTCAGTCAGAATCAGTGACTGGGCAAGAAGGGGACGGGGCGGGGATAGAGAGGATTTGTGTGTGAATGGTGGAGGGGGAAACAGCACCTCGTGTGTCCACCTCCCTCTCCCTCAGTCCTCCTTGGCTTTCTTGTCTACGTGAGATGTCCCCATTCCTGAAATCTTTCCCGGGGACCATACCAAATTATGAACAACCATCTGACCTGCACCCCTCAGCTGTCACCCTTAACTGTGGATGTTTCTAATACAGATAGCAAGAGAAAGAAAAATGGCTCGAAACCACCTGTACATAAATAATTAAGCTCATCTAGATTTCTAGGCCTCAATCTCTCCATAATGTATTTCCAGCTGCATATAAATATAAAACTTGAAATTTTGACAATATTAATATACTGGATGAAGGAGTTTAATTCCTTTTTTCCCCCTTCTCTCTTTTTTTTTTCCCTCCAGTGCTGGGAATCAAACCCTTGCTTTCCTGCATGCTAGGTTAGTGCTCTATCGCTGACCTGCATCCCCAGCTCCTTTAGTTCCATTCTATTGAGGAGTAAGCTGAGGCTCAGAGGCCTAAGCAGTCTGACATCACACCATAATTACTGTTGATCACCTTCCGGATAAAACCTGAGGGGTTGCCAATTGGAATTCAAAACCTACCTCCCACAGGCACTAGAACCTCATTCAAATGCACAAGAAGAGGAGGTATGGCTGCCAGCAAAGGTAAACAGGAAGCACAAACCCTTTCTAAGCTAGGAAACAGGGGCTGAAGAAACTGAAATTGGTCACAGTGGATCAGATCCTTAATGTTATGGGTTCAAACTCATAACAGAAAGCCAGGCAGCCAATCTAGAAGTTTGATGAGCCTTTATTGAGCCGGCGACTGATCTGCAAGTCCATGCAGGGAGATCACAGATCAGTGCGGAGTCTGTTTAACACACAGAATTTAAAGCAAAAACCATATCCTGATTGGAACAGAAATCAACTATTCTCAGAATAGCGAATAATGGTTACGGTACATTGGCTTTTGCGTAAAGAACTTACAAAGGTACCTAGCTATTACAAAAGAGTAGAACAGCAAGTATTTTTTGTCCACTTTTGTTATGCAGTTTAGATACACTTCCTCAGTGGTATTTTTTCTATTGTCTAATAACTATGTAGCTGGTAACTATGCGGCTATGGGAGCCATCACATTCCCCACTGGTTTTATCAGGGAATCAAATCATTGTTTCCTCATTTTCTATCTCATCTGATAAAGGATTGTAGTGACCCCTGAGAATCAACAATTTTACAGTTTGGATGCGTTTTTGTATATAACTCATAAGACAATTGATAACACATGGTCCTATTGTTACACCTAGTAACAGTAACATCAGTGGGCCGACAATGGCTGACAGTAAGGTGGTTAACCAAGGTGACATGGTAAATAGTCCCTCATACCAGCTTTGATCTTGTTTTTTTTTTTTTTTGTTTGTTCCTCTCTGTCTTATAGTCTCTTTCTGAGTTGACTCAGACTTTTTCTAATCACTCCAGAGTGATTTGTACAAAAACAGCATGTTTCTCCTAAAGCAAGACACAAACCTCCTTGCTTTAGGAATAGCAAATCTAAACCTCTCCTATTTTGTAACATCATTTCAGCTAAGGATCCTAAAAATTGTTCCAGCTTATTAACTGATTTTTCTAGAGTTGCTAAGTCTTGATCTATCTGTTGGCTTAGATCTTTGTAACTCTTGTTTGTTAGTATAAGGGCTGTTGTTCCCAAAGCAGTGGAACCTGCCAGGCTGATGCCTAAGAGGGCTGGGATGAGGACAGGGCTTGCCCTCTTTGCCCTGATTGAATTAGCAAATTCTAAGTGTAATCTTCCTCCCTCCCCAGAAAAATAGTACACTTGAGGAAAAATGTGGCTCAGAATACATAACTCGGGTAGGCCTGACAGAGCATGATGATAAAACATACAAGGTGTTATTCCATCAGTACAAGCAAACCAAGCTCCAGAAGGAGCTTCGAGGTGTAGGCCAGGAGAACAGGTTTTGTTTTTAATCTCAATCACATTAACACAATCATCAGTATAAAGGGAAGCATGTAAGTTGTAGGACTTGGTTTTTACACAAATACCTTGTCCTTGTAGGTTTCCCAGAGTTAAGATAGGCTTATGTCCCCACCAGCAGGATGAGTTTTTTGTGACTTGAGAATTATTTCTGATTTGAGTGATATCAGTACCAACAGATGAGTTGGCTCCTATTCCCACATAGTAAGGGGGTGAGGGGGCAAGGCATAGCCAACAATCCCTCATCATGTTGGGATTTGTTCTATTTAGATAACTGTACATAAAATCCAGTGGCTTTAGTAGGGGTGAGGCAAGCTCAACAGACGAAGATGGGGGGTGACTTGGGAGGATGAGGGTGGTTTTATAAGCTTAGAAGGGCTCGTGGTGAGCCTGGGAGGCGTTGCGGGACGGCCTATAGTTTCAAGAATAGGTTCTATGGGATGCTCTGGTGGTGGTTGTACCCTGCCCAATTTATTTTGAATAGTGAGCCAAACTGCAGGATCATAACCCGTTACATATAATCTTATTCCCCATGTTTTTCCTCCTTGCTGCATCATATGGGTAGGCTTGAATGGTCGGATGATCAGAGGGTTACACCTCCCAATTCAACAATCAACTTGTTTTGGTCTAATTATTTTTAGGAAATTATCAGTTTGTTTCCATGGGGCCACTGATTTACAGCCCCAAGAGCGGCAATAGAAATCATGATGATCACCGCAGTTGGTGTCTCGTGTATCTGTAGGGCATGCATAAAATCGGATGTTTCTAAGACCTCATTCTCTATTGACAGATCTGCACCCATATGTTTGATAGACAGTGATAGCCAAATAGGCTTGATTTCCCCAGTTGTGATCCAGGAGGTCACAAAGATCAAACCTCAGTTCAGGGTCTCCCGTGCTCTCATTGGTCACCAGCCGACGTCCATCTAGGGAGGCAGACGCCCACCAGGTGTGGGTAAATGGGACCTGACAGCCAGCTGCAATGTAGGTGCTGAAACAGAGAATGAGAGTCAAGTGGGAGTTAAGGGCTTGCATCGGATTTTGACCTTTAAAGGGTTGTCGGTCTGCTGGAGAGTCCATGTTGTCTCAGGGTTGTCTTCTGGTTTGAGGTGGGAATGATGAATCCAGTGACTTTTCCCGGCTACCTTTACTGCCTTGGGAGTGCTTAGTACTACTGTATACGGTCAGTCCCAGCGGGCTCCCAGGGAAGAAGAGTCTCTCTTTTTTATCCACACTTGGGACCCTGGTGCAGCTGCAGGAGGATCGTCCAATCTCTCAGGAGCCGCTTGTTGCTGTTGGAATAGACGGTGGGTGGTCTGGAGGAGAGGCTGGAGTACCTGTAGAGACTTAATAAGTTCCCTATTAGTCAGGAAGGCCAGTTGAGCATCATGTATTCTGGGGACCAGTGGAGGAGGTCGCCTGTACATAGCTTCAAAGGGAGTGATACCCAACAAGTAAGGGGTACAACGGACACGGAGTAGGGCAAAAGGAAGGAGACTCACCCAATTTTTGCCAGTCTCAAGAGCCATCTTGGATATTGTTTCCTTTAATGTTCAATTCATTCTTTCTACTTGACCAGAACTTTGGGGACTGTAGGCAGTGTGGAGTTTCCAATTAATTTCTAGAGTTTTGGCTATAGTTTGAGTAACTTGGGCTATGAAAGCCAGGCCATTGTCGGACCCCATAGATGTGGGCAAACCAAATCGAGGCACTATCTCAGCAAGGAATTTTTTGGTAATTATGTTTGCGTTTTCAAATCGGGTAGCAAAAGCTTCGGTCCATCCAGTGAAAGTGTCTATGAACACTAGGAGGTATTTATATCCTCCTCTTGTTAGGCCCATGTCAGTAAAATCAACTTCCCAATGATCTCCAGGGAACACTCCCTTTTTACAAGTCCATTCTTCTAGTGGAAGTCTTTTTGGATTTACTTTAATGCATTGAGGACACTTTTGACTAACTTCTTTTGTCATCTGAGTTAAGTTTGGAATGAAAAAATGGTCATGAAATAGCTCTGCCAGTTTGGTACCACCCAGATGAGTGGCATGGTGGGTTTCTTGTACAAGTTGTCCCAAAACCTCAGGAATGAAAATGCGTCCATCAGGGAGCTTTTGCCAACCTTCAGGGGTGGGAACAGTCCATAATGTATTTGCCAATTTTATTTTATTTTATTTATTTTTTTTTTTAAAGAGAAGAAAAAAAACAAAACAAATCAAAAGAAGAACAAATTTTCAAACCAACATAATAGGAGGGTAACAATGGTTAATACATTACGTATTACTATCTTTAAGTTAGTTATTCAGGACACCAGACATTAGCATTCAATTGTCCAAACATTATTGGCACAACCTTACTCTTCAATGAACTAAGTAAAAATGGTAGTGTATCTATCTTAACCATCTTATATATATATATATATATATATATATATATATATATATATATATGTACAATTGTTTTTTTCCCTTTCCCTTCTTTCTTTTCCCTATTCCAGTCTCTCTTTCCTTTTGACCAGTTTCTTTTTGATTCACCATATCTATTGTACATTTTGGATCTTATTTACTCTTTCAGTTTCTCATACTAGAGAGATAATACGATGCTTACACATGTGCTTCTGGTTTATTTCACTTATGAGTATTTTCTCGAGTTGCATCCATTTACCTATAAAAGTCTCCAGTTTATCCTTCTTTATGGCTGAATAGTACTCCATTGTATAAAAATACCACATCTTTCTTATCCATTCCTCAGTTGATGGGCATTTGGGTTGTTTCCAAGATCTGGCTATTACAAATTGTGCTGCTATAAACATGGGTGCACATATATCGCTGTGGTACGATGTTTTTAATTCTTCTGGGAAGATGCCCAGAAGGGGAATAGCTGGGTCAAATGGGACCTCCAACCCTAGTTTTCTGAGGAATCTCCACACTGACTTCCACAGTGGCTGTACCAGTCGACACTCCCACCAACAGTGAAGAAGGGTTCCTTTTTCCCCACAGCCCCTCCAGCATTTGTTATTAGTTGATTTCTTAATAGTAGCCATTCTTTCTGGGGTGAGATGGTATCTCAGTGTTGTTTTAATTTGCATCTCTCGAATGACTAGTGATGTTGCACATTTTTTTGTATATTTATTTGCCATTAGTATTTCTTCATCTGAGAAATGTGTATTCATCTCAGATGCCCATTTTTGGAGTGGGTCTTTAAATTTGGGAGGTCTGATTTTTTTGAGTTCTTTATATGTTCTCGATAGTAATCCTTTGTCTGAGGAACAGCTGGCAAACATTTTTTCCCACATTGTGGGTTGTCTCTTCACTCTGTTGGTGGTTTCTCTTGCTGTGCAAAAGCTTTTTAATAAGATGAGATCCCAGTTATTGATTCTTTGGGATAGTTCCCGTGCGGTTGAGTTTTTATTCATAAAGTCTTTGCCTACACCAATGTCTCCAAGGGTTTTACCTATCCTACCTTCCAGCAGATTTAATGTTTCTGTTTTAATATTTAGATCTCTGATCCATTTTGAATTTAGTTTAGTGCATGGTGAAAGATATGGATCTAGTTTTAATCTTCGGCATGTGTAGAGCCAGTTTTTCCAGCACCATTTATTAAAGAGGCTATCTTTCTTCCAGCGAATGTGTTTGGCACCTTTGTCAAAGATAAGGTGGCTTAGTATGTCTGGGGTTGTTTCAGCATCTTCTAATTTGTTCCATTGATCTTCAGGTCTGTTTTTTTGCCAGTACCACACTGTTTTTATCACAGTAGCTTTATAGTATAATTTCAAGTCGGGGATTGTGATGCCCCCTGCCTTGCCTTTGTTGCCCAGAATTGCCTTTGCTAATCTAGGTCTCTTCTGATTCCAAATGAATTTTAGGATTGTTTTCTCTAATTCTGTGAGATATGCTGTTGGAATTTTGATTGGAATTGCATTAAATCTGTATAACAATTTTGGAAGTATGGCCATTTTCACTATATTGGTTCTTCCTATCCAGGAGCAAGGGATATCTTTCCATTTTCTGATATCCTCTTCAATCTCCTTTTTCATAGTACTGTAGTTTTCAGTATAGAGGTCTTTTACATCCTTTGTGAGGTTGATTCCTAGGTATTTCATTTTTTTGGATGTTATTGTGAAAGGTATTGTTTCCCTAATTTCTCTTTCAGTAAGTTTGTTATTTGTGTACAGGAAGGCTATTGACTTTTGAGTATTGACTTTGTATCCAGCTACACTACTGAATTTGCTTATTAAATCTAGCAGTTTTTTAGTGGAGTTTTTGGGATCTTCTGTGTAGAGTATCATGTCATCTGCAAATAATGATAATTTAACTTCTTCCTTTCCAATCATTATTCCTTTTATTTCTTTCTCTTGTCTAATCGCTCTGGCTAAAGTTTCCAGAACTATGTTGAATAAGAGTGGGGACAGTGGACATCCTTGTCTTGTTCCTGATTTTAGAGGGAAGGCTTTCAGTTTTTGGCCATTTAGTATAATATTGGCTGTTGGTTTGTCATAGATAGCTTTTACCAGATTGAGATAAAGACCCTCTATTCCAATTTTCTGTAGGGTTTTTATCATGAAAAGGTGCTGGACTTTGTCAAAAGCTTTTTCTGCATCTATTGAGATGATCATGTGATTTTTGTCTTTGGTTCTGTTAATATGCTGTATTACATTTATTGCTTTACGTATGTTGAACCATCCCTGCATCCCAGGGATGAATCCAACTTGGTCATGGTGTATAATCTTCTTGATGATTTGTTGGATTCTGTTTGCCAGTATCTTATTAAGGATTTTTGCATCTATGTTCATTAGGGAGATTGGCCTGTAGTTCTCTTTCTTAGTTGGGTCCTTCTCTGGTTTTGGTATCAGGGTAATGCTTGCTTCCAGGAATGAATTTGGGAGTATTGCTTCCCTTTCAATTTCATTGAAAAGTTTGAGAAGTAGGGGCGTTAGGTCTTCTCTAAATTTCTTGTAGAATTCGGCAGTGAATCCATCAGGGCCTGGACTTTTCTTTGTTGGGAGGTTTTTAATTACATCTTCAATTTCATTGGTTGATATTGGTTTATTTAGGATTTTTAAATCTTCTTGATTTAGCTTTGGTAATTCATACGAATCTAGGAATCTGTCCATTTCTTCTGCATTTTCCATCTTAGTAGAATATAAATTTTCAAAATAGGTATAGATGATCTTCTGGATTTCTGCAGGGTCCGTCGTGATATCACCCTTTTCATTTTCAATTGCATGGATTTGAGTCTTTTCTTTTCTTTTTTTAATAAGGTTGGATAAGGGTTTGTCAATCTTATTTATTCTTTCAAAGAACCAACTTTTTGCTTCATTGATTCTTTGTATTGTTTTTTTATTCTCCAATACGTTAATTTCTGCTCTGATCTTTATAATTTCCTCCCTTGTACGGGCTTTTGGCTTAACCTGCTCTTCTTTTTCTAGAAGCTCGAGGTTCACCCTTAAGTTGTTTATTTGCGCTTGCTCTATTTTCCTGATATAAGTGTTTAATGCTATAAATTTCCCTCTTAGGACTGCTTTCATTGTATCCCATAAGTTCCGGTATGTTGTACTGTCATTATCATTCAGTTGTAGAAAGTGACTAATTTCTTCTTTAATTTCATCTGTGACCCATTGGTTGTTCAGGAGGATGCTGTTTAATTTCCATGTGTTTAGGGAGTTTTTGTGGGATCTTTTGGCATTGATTTCCAATTTCATTGCACTATGGTCTGATAATATGCATGGGATAATTTCAATTCCTTTGCATTTACTTAAGCAGGTTTTATGAGCTAGTATGTGGTCTATTTTGGAGAACGTCCCATGTGCAGCTGAGAAAAATGTGTATTCTGATGTTGTGGGATGGAACACTCTGTAGACATCTACTAAGTCCATTTGTTCAAAAGTTTGGTTCAGTTCTACTATTTCATTATTGATTTTCTGTCCAGTTGATCTATCTTTTTGTGACAGTGGAGTATTGAGATCTCCCAATATAATTGTATTAGTGCTTATTTGATTTTTCATGTCCTTTAGTACTTGTTTTATATAGCTGGGTGCATTGGTATTTGACGCATATATATTTATGATCGTTATCTCTTTCTCTTGGATTGTTCCCTTTACAAGGATGTAATGACCGTCTTTATCTCTCTGAATCCTTCTTGGCTTGAAGTTCACTTTGTCTGCAAAAAGAATAGCTACCCCTGCTTTTTTCTGGGTTCCTGTGGCATGGAGTATTGTTTTCCATCCTTTGACTTTCAGTCTATGAATTTCTTTCTGAATTAAATGTGTTTCTTGTATACAGCATATTGTTGGATCTTGCTTCTTGATCCATTTCGCCAGTCTGTGCCTTTTGATTGGTGAATTGAGACCGTTAACATTGATGGTTAAAACTGATATGTATTGACTTGTCATGATATTTTCCTGTTGTTGGTTCCCACTCTTTGTTTTTCCGCTTTCCGGCTATTTAATTATTTGCCCTGCCTGGTGGATTCCTTCTGTTGGGGTTCCTATCTCTTTCTAGAATGTCCTTCAGAATGTTTTGGAGTGCTGGTTTGGTGGTCATAAATTTTCTCAGATGTTCTTTGTCATGAAAGTATTTTATTTCTCCATCAATTTTGAAAGATAGTTTTGCAGGGTACATCAATCTGGGCTGAAAATTATTTTCCTTTAGAGCTTGCAATACATCATTCCAAGCTCTTCTTGAATTGAGGGTTTGTGCTGAAAAGTCAGCTGTGATTCTGATGGGTTTTCCTTCATAAGTGATTTGTCTCTTCTCCCTAACAGCTTTTAAGATTCTGCCCTTCTGTTGAATTTCTGGGATCTTGATTATAATATGTCTGGCTGAAGTTTTTTTTTTATCATGTCTAGTTGGTGTTCTAAAAGCTTCACTTATAGGGGTGTCAAATTCCTTTTCTCTTCCAGGAAAGTTCTCCCTGATTATGTCTTTGAACAAGGTTTTAATGTCGTTGATGCTATCTCCTGCTTTTTCATTTATTCCAATTATTCTTAAGTTGTTTATCTTTGAGTCATCTAGCAGCTGCTGAATTGATTTTTCATGGTCCCTTGCTATTTTTAAGAATTTTTCCATTTCATGATCACTAATTGCAAGCCTGTCTTCTATATCTGAGATCCTGTCCTCGCATTGGCTTATTCTGCTACAAATACTTTCAATGGAATTTTTTATCTCTTGGGTATCTGCTTGAATCTGCCTTATGGATTCCATTTCTTTCCTATGCTGAGCATTCATGGTTTCTATAGTTTTCTTAAGTTCATCTATTTTTTTGTCTGTATCAGCTATAGTGTCCTTAAGCATGGTCTTCATTGTAGACATTATCTCTGCAGTTATCTGTGAGATTATTTCTGTTTTAATTTTTTCCAGAACCTCATTCAGTTGCTTTGTTGTTACCACTTCAGATAGGCCAGGTGGGTGGCTTTCGGATTGTCCCACCTCGTTGCTCCCTAGGTTTGCCTTTGGTGAATTGGATGTGTGGGGTTGCATCTTGTTTAAGTGTCATCTCATTTTTTCTTTCTTTAATTCCTGGGGTGATGTTTGCAAATTACCTATAGTAGGTTACTTTATTGCTAGTGTTTAAGATCTTTAGAAGATGACTACTTCTCTGCAGTATCTTCCAAGTGGAGCTTGCTTTTAGGTTTTGAGCTTTCTGCCAGATCCTACCTCTTCAATTCGTTGGGTATGCGAAGTTGCTACCTGTTTGGCCCAGTCCTTGATTCTTTGGTAGTGTGCCACTGTATTTTCTGTGTCCCTTAGTCAATCTCAATCATGAAATATCAGGAAGGAAAGATGTTTAGAACAATTATTTCACACTTGGCTATAATGTTAACTAAAGCATCAAACAGAGCCTAGAAAATGACAGAATGAGCTAACCAGTTATTTACCACTTTTAGCTGTATAGAGTTGCGCTTATATAACAAAATCTAAAACACACCAGAAAAATTATATGCAGTATACAAGTCCTATGTATGTCAAGTTTTCCTTGAGGAGTTTAAATTTAAAATGAGTTAAGGAGGAAATAGAGTATTGGGAGAAGAGGAAGGAATTAGATGTAAGGTTAGAGGACCAAGAGGGATCCCACTAAAATTGGGACACTAGTGCAGAGGACTGGTGGGAAAAAGAAAAGGAAGGGATAAAAGGAAGAACAGATCACAACCACAATCACAAAGAAATTAGAGGCGCTGTTTACACTCATATAAAAAACCAGAGAGAATAATGAAGGAAAGAGCAAATACACATACAGAAACAAAAACGAAGATAAAAACAATAAAACAGACAGATCAAAAATAAAACCCCACCAAAAAACAAAACAAAACAAAACAAAAACAAAAAAACCCTTCGCCAGAACAAAAAACAAATCAGTGAGAAAAAAAAAATAAAATAAAATAAAAAGAAAAAGAAAAAAAATAAAAAGAATCAGTTCCAGGTGTTGACTCTGTTGTAGGCAGGTACCTTGTGACAGAGTCCTGTTCTGTGCAGGTCCGTCCCAGTAAGCCAGGAGCGCCCTCTGGCGGGTGGTGAGCAGATGCGCGTACTTTCAGGCAGAGACCAGTCTAGCTCGCCTCCGCTCTCAGCGCCCTTTCACGATCCCTGGGCCTGAGAGGCTCAGCGCGCTGTCTGGAGCGCGGGTTCCCTGCACTGGTTCCCGCCGCTCTGGTTTTTCGCCACGCCCCCCACAATGGCGCCGGGCCAGTCACTCTCTGGCGAGGGACAGGTGTGGCTGAGAGTCCAGTCTCGTTCGCCTGCTGACCTCAACACACTTTCGTGGGCCTGAGAGGCCCCGTGCTGCCCTGTCCGGAGCACAAGTTCCCAGAGCAGTTTCCGAGCCGCTCTGAGTTTCGCCACACCCCCCACAATGGCGCCCGGCCGGTCGCTCTCTGGCGCGGGGCAGCTGTGGCTGAGAGACACTCACCGCCGGTCTGCGCCGTTCTCCGCCGCTCCCCTGCCCCGCCGCTGTCTCAGGATCCTCCGTGGGGGCTCCCTGGGCACCAGCTGCCACCGTGTGTCCGTAGATTTGAGCTTCCGCGGCGCTGCAACTCCCGGGATAGTAGAAGGTGCACGCGCGCGGTCTGCTCCTTCTTTCCTTCTTCTTTGTTGGAAGTCACCCGTCACTGGTGCCGGGGGTCCCAGATTGCGCTTCAGAACTTCTCTGGGTTTCGGGGAGGCATCTCCCCCACTCCTGCGCTTTCCGGGTCGCTATATTCCCGTGTTCCAATGGTAACTTTTAGAGAGAGTTTCACTGCCTGCTTCTTACTCATCCACCATCTTGAGGTCCTAGCCTCTATTTGCCAATTTTAAATCTGAATCCATGTACTTAGGTTGAGTCAGAATCGGAGGAGGAAGTATAGGGAGTATCTCAAAAGACCCCACTGGTTTTAGGGCAGCTTGTCTTGCAGCCTCGTCTGCCAAGGCATTTCCTTGGAACACTGGGGAGTCATCTTTTTGGTGTCCCTTACAATGAATGATTACCACCTTTAAGAGAAGCCACATAGCAGCCAGAAGATCCAAGATCTCAGGCACATTTTTTATTTTATGTCCCCCCGTGGTAAGAAGCCCCTGTTCTTAATAAAGAGCCCCATGGACATGTATTGTAGCAAAAGCATAGTGGCTGTCTGTATATATGTTTACCTTTTTGTCCTTAGCCCATTTGAGGGCTTAAGTGAGGGCTATTAGCTCTGCTCTCTGAGCTGACGTTCCTTGTCCCAAAGCCTCAGCCCATATTGCCTCCATTTCCATGGTCACAGCAGCCCCAGCTACTCTGGTTCCCTCAGGCAGATAGCTGCTCCCGTCAGTGAAAAGGGTGGCTTCTGGGTCGGTGATCGGGACATCAGTCAAGTCTGGTCGCAGGCAGGAAGTCATTTCTAGGACATCTTGGCAGTCATGTAGGGGCTGTTCAGGGTCATCATCTGGTAACAGGGTGGCTGGATTTAAGGCTGAAGTTGTTAAGAACTCAATGTGGTCTGGGTCCAATAAGAGCGCCTGGTATTGGACAATTCTGGTGTTGGAAAGCCATCGGTTGGGGGGAATTTTTAAGAGAGCCTCTGCTGCATGGGGGGAATAACTTGAAGCCATTGTCCAAAAGTCAATTTTGTGGCTTCTTTGACCAACAGTGCAGTAGCAGCTATGGCTCTCAGACATGTTGGCCATCCAGCAGCTGTAGTGTCTAGCCGCTTGGAGAGGTAGGCCACAGGTCGCTTCCAAGGGCCCAGATATTGAGTCATTACACCCTTTGCAATCCCTCGGGTCTCAGCCACACGTAGCTGAAAAGGCTTGGTCAGGTCAGGTAAAGCTAAGGTGGGGGCCGAGGATAGGGCCTCTTTTAGCTTTTGAAAGGCTTGTTTTTCTAATTCAGTCCAATTTAGTCCCTCAGTCTGATTTCCTCCAGTGGAGGCATAAAGGGGTTGGGCCAGCTCAGCAAATCCAAGGACCCACAGCCGGCAATAACTAAGTGCCCCAAGGAATTCTCTGACTTGACGCTTAGTCTTGGGAGTGGGGATCCTTAGAATGGCTTCAATTCTTTTGTGTGACAGAATTCGTCTCCCAGCCTCAATTATATAGCCGAGGTAGGTGACACGAGGGGCACATAGTTGGGCCTTTTTGGCAGAGACCTGGTATCCCAACCTGTCTAATTCTATTAATAAATCTTCAGTGGCCTCTGTGCAAGCCTTGAACATCTTTGTAGCCACTAATATATCATCAACATACTGAAGGACCCTGATGTGAGGGTGCTCCATACGGAATTTTTGTTAAGTCTTTACTTAAAGCCTCATCAAATAAAGTGGGTGCATTCTTAAATCCTTGTGCGAGGTGGGTCCAGGTTAATTGGCCTGTTTCTCCTGTTTTGGGGGTCTGTCCATTCAAAAGCAAACAAAGGTTGACTTAACGGAGCCAGGGATAAAGAGAAGAAGGCGTCCTTAAGGTCAAGTACAGAATAAAAAGTGTGAACTGGTGGCAGAAGACTGAGCAAGGTGTAGGGATTAGGAACCATAGGATGTATCGTCTCTACTCTTTTATTTACCTCTCGTAGGTCCTGGACTGGTCGATAATCTGTGGTTCCCGGCTTTTGGACAGGCAACAAGGGGGTGTTCCAAGGAGACTTACAAGGAACCAGAATATTTGAGTCTTTCAGTCTTTGAATGTGCATTGCGATGCCTTCTCTGGCCTGGAGGCTAAGAGGGTACTGATGGACACGGACAGGATAGGCATTAGGGTTAAGAGTAACCACAATGGGCAGCTAGTGGAGTGCAAGGCCAGGGGGATTTGTTTCTGCCCATACCCCTGGAATTTCTTTTTGCCAGGTTGTTAATAACTGGTTAGGTAATTCCTTTGTATTAACCCTTTCATCAGTCAATAACAAGTACTCCTCAGAAAGTGGGCAGGTGAACAGGATGGAGGGAGCCTTGGATTGTCCTTCATTGAAGGTGACCTGGGCTGTATTTCCTTCAAAGGAAATTTGAGCCTATAGCTTATGGAGCAGGTCCCCTCCAATTAGAGGGTATGGACATTCTGGCATCACTAGGAAAGAATGAGTCATTGGTCCTTTTCCTAGATCAGTTATTCTGGCTTTTGTCCAAGGATAGGCTTTGGTCCTTCCTGTGGCCCCTTGAATATTAGTCTTTATCGACGACAAAGGGCCCATTGGTTGTTGTAACACCGAATAGGTGGTGCCAGTGTCTACCAGAAAGTCAATCTGTTGGCCCCCCCACTTTGAGGGTTACCCGGGGCTCTTGGGGGCCGGTAGAGCACTGACTCCCTCAATCCTTTGTTTCCTGAGATAGGACCTTTGCAACAGATTTGTCCTTTTTCAGTTTTGGACATTCATGTTTCCAATGGCCCTCTTGCTTACAATAGGCACATTGGTTCTTTCCTAGTAGAGGTCTCTTGACCTTTGATTGAGAAGTCGGTTGTTTCTGGTTAGGTCCTTTTTGTTTTTCTCCTAAAGCAATGAGGACTTTTGCCATGTGCTTATTTAAATCTCAGGGGTCTTCTCAATTATTGAATATTTTCTGAGCAATTTTTACCAACTCAGATAGTGCCTTTCTCTTGAATCCCTCTAATTTTTGAAGCTTTTTTTTTAACATCTGGGGCCGACTGAGTAACAAACGCAATATTTAAGGTGCGTCTGTTTTCTGGTGCCTCCAGGTCAATAGGTGTATATATGCGGTAAGCCTCTAGGAGGCGCTCCAGGAAAGCTGATGGAACCTCTTCAGGACCCTGACTTACCTCAGTCACTTTGGACAAATTTGTAGGCTTGTGGGCAGCAGCCTTTAAGGCACCCAGGAGAGTCTGGCGATACGATCGAGAGCCTCCTTACCTCTATCATCATTGGGGTCCCACGAGGGATGAGTGGGAGGAAAAACAAGGTCAATGCAGGCTTGATCTGGAGTCAGATGACCATCCGGTCCCAGAACAAGTTTGTGTCCTAGGACTCGGATGCATTCACGTTCCTCCGAAGTGAACAGGGTTTGAAGCAATTGCTGGCAGTCATCCCAGGTGGGCTGGTGAGTGAAAAATACAGACTCAAGGAGAGAAATTAACCCTTGAGGATTCTGAGAGAAAGAAGGATTCTGTTGTTTCCAGTTATAAAGGTCACTAGTTGAGAAAGGGACATACACCATGAAAGGGTATGGGTTTCCTTCAACTCAGGGGGTCTCTCTCAATGGGAGAAGGAGCACTGGAATGGCTGCTCTGGAAGAAGAGTCAAGAGAGGGTTGAGTGAAAGTGCTGCCACTTCGGGTGTGAGGTGGGCTCACAACTGAGGAGGGATTGGGGTCTGAGGTGGAATCAGACTCAGTGGGTGGTGGGCGATAGGGAAGGGGTCGAGGGTAGAGTATCAGGGAGGAATCAGGTAGTGAAGACAAAACAGGAGGGTTTTGATGAGTTGGTCACCTCTTTTGCCCTGAGGGCGTGGTGACAGCTACAACCTGGGTTGAGGATCAACTTGATGATCGGCATGTCTTGACCCATTTAGGTGGGTCAGAAACCAAATCAATCCAGGTCTGAATGTAGGGAATTTGATCTGGGTGGCCAGGTGACCCAAAAATGACTTGACAGACCTGTTGGAGCAAAGACAGGTTAAAAGAGCCTTCCAGAGGCCAGTGGACACCTTGGAAAGATGGCCATTCGAGTTCACAGTAGGCTCAGAACTTGCAAGGGTGGACAACCTCCCCATAGTCAGCAGCTCATCTCCTGAAGTCCTGAAAATGGGTAAGGATACATTGCAGGGGTGACAATGAAGCAGAAGCAGACTGACCCATTACAATGAACAAAACGACAGACAAAACAAACAGGAAACCAGACTGACAAAACCTGATGCCACTTAACCACTGTCATGGGTAAGGGCTGAGTCTTGGGGATAACATTGCATCCAACTCCTCCAAAGAATCCTGAAGGGGTGCCCCACTGAACAAAAGGAGTCTTACCGGTGAGAAGCCTGCTGGCTCAATTTCAATGGGTGTCCGGATAAAATTTAGTTTCGCTTTGAAACAGTAAGCTCCTCGGGGGCGAGGAACGTCTTCTCGGAGGGTCCCCCTGAGGAAGTAGAACTTACTGTTTCAACACGATCTGGCCTCTATTGTTCCCATAAATTGGGATCCCGGACGAGCCCCCAAATGTTATGGGTTCAAACTCATAATAGAAAGCCAGGCAGCCAATCTAGAAGTTTGATGAGCCTTTATTGAGCCGGCAACTGATCTGCAAGTCCATGCAGGGAGATCACAGATCAGTGTGGGCTCTGTTTAACACACAGAATTTAAAGCAAAATCTATATCCTGATTGGAACAGAAATCAACTATTCTCAGAACAGCGAATAATGGTTACGGTACATTGGCTTTTGCGTAAAGAACTTACAAAGGTACCTAGCTATTACAAAAGAGTAGAACAGCAAGGTTTTTTTTGTCCACTTTTGGTATGCAGTTTAGATACACTTCCTCAATGGTATTTTTCTATTGTCTAGTAACTATTTAGCTGGTAACTATGCAGCTAGTAACTACGCAGGTATGGGAGCCATCACACTTAATCCATGTGGCCCAATCTGGGAGTGAGTAACAAGGGTTGTGAAGGTGTGATACTCTTCCACCAAGATATCTTGAGGGTTAAGGATGGACCCAAATATTTTTGTTTCCTTTAATGATCTTTTATAAATATGTCACCCATGAATCAAACATGTAAATCCTTTTTGAAGTAACTGGTATTTTCAGCTAGCTGAAGCTCCACTTAGACACTGAATAAGTGTGTTGGGCTTGGGCTGTCACTCAGTGTCAGAGCTCTTGCCTAGCATGACTGAAGCTCTGGGTTCAATCTCCAGCACCCCCAAAAATTTTTTAAAAGATATATTTATTGAGCACTGATGATGTAATAGAGGTCAGGAATGCAGTGCTCGGAATTACACCTAATTTAATTCCCAGTTCAGTCACTGTGGCATTGAGCAAATTACCTATCATCTCTGAGTCTCACTTTTTGGATATAATAGACATATTTCATAGGGTTATTGTGATGCTTAGGTGAGATTTTGAAGCCAAGTCCTCTTTCTTGGCACATGAGAAACATGCAATGAAAACTTGACACATATTCAAAATAATATACTAGTATGTATTATAATGATCTGATTGCTTAGATTCAATGATTGTTTGGATTATGAGATTAACTCACGAATTGATAAATAAATGTCAGGCAAAGAAGTCACTACCGAGTGAAATAGAGGAAGGCCTCTTGATTTGTAAGGAGTTCTGGAAGGAGACTGGGCAAGCCCTTAAAGCTCAGCCTTGAGATGTAGGAAGTAAAGTTAAGAAATAAAGTGGAAACCTGCCTAGCAAATGCAGTGTGTGTTAGGAAGCAGTGGAAGATAAGGATGAGTAAATGGATGCCTCCCTCTAGGAGTAACAGGTGTCTTGTATATATATTACCCAATATGTAAACAATAGCTCTTGAAAACCCTCTAATCACAAGGTTGGTTCCCCTAGCAACCAGCCCCCCATCAGGATACAAAAAGAGTTGTGCATCCATTACTACAATCAATTTGAGAACATTTTTATCTCCAAAACAAACCCTATACAGTATTCCTAGCCACTCCCAATTTCCTCCCAACCCACTCACCCCAGCCCTAGGCAACCGCAAGTCTACTCTGGATCTCTATAAATTTGTCTAGATGTTGGCAAAGGGATACAAAGTTTCAGTCACACAGGATAAATTGTGGAAATCTAATGTACGGCATGGTAACTATAGTTGATAATACACTATTATGCTTGACAAAGCTAATAAGACTGCATATTCTAGTATTATATAATTGAAATTTGCTATGGTAAGAGTCAATATACACATGTATAAAAACATCATGATGCTTACTTCAGCAGTGCATACACTAAAATTGGAACAATACAGAGAAGATTAGCATGGCCCCTGCTCAAGGATGACATGCATATTTGTGAAGCTTTCCATAATATTTTAGGGCTGGGGATGTAGTTCAGTGGTAGAGCACTTGGTTAGCATGAGCTAGGCCCTGAGTTCAATTCCCAGTACCACAAAAAAAAAATCATTGATTGGAGTATATCTCAATGTTAGAGCCTTGCCCAGCATGCATGAGGCCCTGGATTCAATCCCCAGCACCATAAAAAAAATTCATGTTGTACACCTTAAAAAATATAATTTTTATTTGCTAATTGTATGTCAATAAATCTAGAAATAAAGTAAATAATTTGGGTGAGAATAAAAGAAAGAAAATCATTTTGCGTTCACCAAAGTAATAACTAATACAAGCAAGGATAATCAATAGATGATCCTTAGGCATTGAGAAACCCAATATGCACATGATCTCAAAAAATTCCTACACAGGGGCCGGTGAGATAGCTCAGCAGTGTCAGCACCTGCCTGGCAAGCGCGAGGGCCCAAGTTCGACTCCCGGAACCCACATACAAAAAAAGGGTCAGTGATATCACTCAGCGGCACGGGCACCTGCTGGCACACGAGGTCCTGAGGTCGACCCCTGGTACCCACACACACACAAAAAAAATTCCTACACAGATTATATATTAATTGCAATGTGAAAGTTACCCGTATTAGTTTTTTATTTCTACCATAAAAATTACTATAAACTTAGCTGTTAAAAACAACACAAATTTATCACATACTTGATGTAGCTCAGAAGTCTGGCACTGTGTGGCAGGATTCTTTTCAATGCTCCAGGAATGAATCCATTTCTTAGCTCATTTTAGTTGTTGACCAAATCCACATCCATACAGTTGTAAGACTGAGATCCCTGTTTCCTTGACCATGTGTCCTCTTCAAGTCACTGTACCTCAAATCCTTCTCCTGCTTTGAATCTCTGACTTTTTTTTTAAATTTTATTTTAAAGAGAAAAAAATAAAACAAAATTTCAAAACAAGACAATAGGAGAGTAACAATGGTTAATACCCTGAATACATTGTGTATTGTTATCTTTAGTTACTCAGTGTATAAGATATAGGCATTTAATTGTCCAAACAATATTAGCACAAAACTTTCTTTTCAGTGAACTAAGAGAAATTAGTAGTAAAATAATGATCTTAACTATCATACATATATATATATATATATATATATATATATATATATATATATATACACACATATATTTGCTTTTCCCTTCCTTCTTTTCTCCTTTCCCCCATCCCAGTTTCTTTTTCCTTTTGAATAGTTTCTTCCCATTTCACAATATCTATTGTACATTTTGGATCTTATTTACTCTTTCAGCTTCTCACACTAGGGAGAAATATGATGTTTACACATGTGAGTCTGATTTATTTCACTTATAAGTATGGTCTCGAGTTGCATCCATTTCCCTATGAAAGTCTCCAGTTTATCCTTCTTTATGGCTGAGTAGTACTCCATTGTATAAAAAGACCATATCTTTTTTATCCATTCCTTGGTTGATGGGAATCTCTGACTTCTTACTTCCCCTCTTACACTATCTGTATGTGTGTGTGTGTGTTTGTGTATGTGCATGTGCATGCACGTGTGAATGCACACACACGTGTGTGTGTGTGTGTGTGTGTGTGTGTATTTTGCTGGGGATGGAACTCAGGGCCTCAGGCATCCTCTACCACTGAAATACACCCCCAGTCTTCCTCTTCTACTGTTTGTTTGTTTGTTTGTTTGTTTGCTTGTTGGTTGAGACAGGGTCTCACTATGTAGTTCAAGCTGGCCTTGGACTCACTATATAGCCCAGGATGGACTCAAACCTGTGGCAATCCTCCTGCCTCAGCCTCCTGAGTGCTGGGATTACAAGCATGCACCACCACACCCACCTCCTCTTCTACTTTTAAGGGCTCATGTGATTACTTCCAAGATAATCTCCCTATATTAAGGTCCACTGATTGTTAATTTTAATTACTTCTGCAAAGTTCCTTTTACCATATAAGGTAGCATTCATGAGTGTAACACCACCAGAGAAGGTGAAAGGGCCAAAATTCTTCCTACAACTGAACCTTTACAATGGAGAGATCTGATGGAAACCACTTTAACCAAGTGACAAAATTTAGCATGACAAATACATATGTACATATAGGAAATACTTATCATCCATGACATATTTCTACCAAAAGATATTTAACCTGAGTGTAGTCATGAGGAAATAACCAGACAAATCCAGATTGTGGGACATTCTATAAGTCAAAAGACAACTAGCCAGAACACTGCAAAGGCCTTGAAAGACAAATGACAAAGAAAAAGAGAATGAAAGAGGGGAGTGTTTTGGTTACTTTTCTCTCGTTGCTGAGACAAAATACCCGACACCCAAAATTAAGGAAGGAAAGGTTTATTTGGCTCACAGTTTGTGGAGGTTTCAGTCCATAATCAGCTGGCTCCAAGGCAGAGTGGCACATGGCAGAGGGCAACAGTTCATGGTGATGGAAGGCAGCAAAAACAGCAAGAGCAAAAGGGAGGAGCGTGCACAAGAGAGAGAGAGAGCAACCTCTTTCCCTCCCTTATATTACATGCATGCTACCCGCCCCAGGGTGGGTGTAGCACTCACGCCCATAATCCCAGCATTAGACCATGAATCAGTCATAAACTCTAGAAGCCGCCTCCATGACTTCATGAGGCTTTGGGGGGACACCTAGACACAAACCATAACATGGAGAGAAACAGAAAGAGAGAGAATGTTATAGATTAAAGGAGATTAAAGAGATAAGACATTATGAAGTGCATATTCTTTAGAAGTTCTTAACAAGCAGCTACAGAGGACGCTATTGGAATACTGCAGAAGTTTCAATGTGGACTGTGTGTTTGATGATTGAGGTTATGTAAGAGAATGTCCTTATTTCTAGGACATACAAGCTGAGTACAGTTGTGTACATGTAACCATGTTTCAGTCAACACCGAACTGCATACATGGCGGTATGTACCGTAGAGCCTAGCTGTGTAGCAGGCTATATATCTAGGTTTGCCTAATTACCCTCTATGATGTTCATACAAACCACAAAGCCTCCTGAGGTTGCATTTCTTAGAACATACTCCTTTCTGAATATATTTAGGAATGAAATGTCATAAACTCTCGAACGCGCGCGTGTGTGTGTGTGTGTGTGTGTGTGTGTGTAGAGGGAGAGAGAAAAAAGCAAATGTAACAAATATTGACAATTGGTGAATCTAGGTGAACATCATATGGGTATTGATTATACTACTCAGATTATCCATAGTTTTTTATTGAATGTTTAAAAATGATCACATTTGACAGATGATCTCACTTTTTCTACTTTGCAATCTTTTTCTGTTGTTTTTGCAGTGCTCACGCATGCTAGCCGTGCACTCTACCAATGAACTACATCCCCAGCCCTTTTTAAATTTTTTTTTAAATTTTGAGACAGGGTCACACTAAAATAAAAAGTTAAAAACTAAAAAATCCCTTCCTATCCAGTGTGAAATCCCCACTAAGTTTCTTTTGCTTTCTTCCAAATTCTGTGCTTACACATGTAATATAAAAACATGTATTCTGAGCATGTTTACTTGTTGTCTTTAAAAAATAAATAAAAGATAAAAAAATGTATTCTTTTAAAAATGCAAATATGGGGCCGGTGAGATGGCTCAGCGGCGTAAGCGCCTGCCTTGCAAGCGCGAGGGCCCGAGTTCGACTCCCGGATCCCACATACGAAAAAGGGGCCGGTGATATCGCTCAGCGGCACGGGTGCCTGTTGGCACGCAAGGTCCTGAAGTTGACCCCCCGGTACCCACAAAAAAAAAATAAATAAATAAATAAATAAAATAAAAAATTAAAAAAAAATCTGTTAAAAATGCAAATATGATTATAGCATACATATTACTTTGCTCTTTATCTTTTTGTCTTAAAAATATATTTTGGGAGGCTGAAGGTGTAGCTCAGTGGTAGAGTTCTTGCCCAGCATACATGAGGTCCTGAGTCAATCTCCAGTACTGCAAAACAAACAAAATCAAATATATATATGGTACTGGGGACTTTTCTTTGGTACTGGGGATTAAACACAGGACCTTCACACTGAGCTATATCCCTAGCCCTCTTTTATATTTTATTTTGACACAGGGTCTTGTTAATTTGCTAAGTTGTCCAGGCTGGGCTCAAACTTGGAATCCTTCTGCCTCACCTTCCCAAGAGTGCTGGGATTACAGGCCTGAACCACAACATCTGGCTCACCTCACTCTTTAAATAGCTGCCTAGTGTTCCAAAGTACGAATGGCCCATAATTTATTTAACCAGTCTCATGTTTATATACATTCATGTAGTTTCCAGTTTCTTTACCCTGCACAATATTTTTCTTTCTTGTTTTTAAATTCACACATTAAAACTGTACATATTTATGGGGTACTATTTCAATACAGGTATACATTATGCAATATTCAATCAGGGTAAGCATATTAATCTTTTCTTTTCTTTTTTTTTTTTTTTTGTTTTTTTGTGAGTACCGGGGGTCGAACTCAGGACCTCGTGTGCCAGCAGGCGCCCGTGCCACTGAGCGATATCACCGGCCCCTTTTTCGTATGTGGGTTCCGGGAGTCGAACTCGGGCCCTCGTGCTTGCCAGGCAGGCACTTAAGCCGCTGAGCCATCTCACCGGTCCCTGTCTTTTCAAACATTTCTTTGTGGTAAAAGCATTCAAAACCCTTTCTTGTAGCTTTTTTGAAATGTACAGTAAATTATCAATATCTGTAGTCACCCTACTATGCAATAAGACACCAGGACTTTTTTAGTGGGGAGCAGTAATGGGGATTGAACCAAAAGCTTCACCCATGCTGGGAAAGCTCTCTACCACTGAGCCACATCCCCAGCCCTTTTCACTTTATTCTGAAACAGGGTTTCACTAAGTTGCTCAGACTGGCCCTGAACTTGCAGTCTTCCCACCTCAGCTTCCTGAATAGCTGGGATTACAGGCATGAGCCATTGTGCCTGGCTCAGAATTTATTTCTCCTAACTGTAATTTAGGTACTTGTTGACCAACATAACCAGTGTGTGTGTGTGTGTGTCTGTGTGTGTGTGTTTTGTTTTGCCATACTGGGGATTGAACCCAGGGCTTCATGCGTGTGAGGCAATGCTCTACCACTGAGCCACATCCCCAGTGAGATTATGTAGTACTTGTCTTTCTGTGCCTTGTTTATTTCATTTAAAATAATGTCTTTCAGGTCCATCCATGTTATCAAAAATATCAGGATTTGATCCTCTTTATGGCAAAATATTATTCCACTGTCTAAAATATGGGCCACATTTTCTTTATCCATTCCTCAGCTGATGAACACAGGTTGAGCCCATTTCTTGGGTATTGTGGATAGCCAGAACAATTTGTTGCTGTTTTGTACTGGGGTTGAATTTGGGGCCTTTGCACTGAAGTACAACCCAAGCCCTTTTTTCATTTGTTTTGTTTTGTTTTGCTTTGTTTTGTTTTGTTTTGAGACAAAGGCTCACCAAGTCACTAAGTTGCCTAGGTTAGGCTTATATTTGCAATCGTCCTGCTTCAGCCTCCTAGAGTGCTGAAATTACAGGTATGTACCACCATGCCTGGGTATAGCCAGTACAATATTTTGAGTAACAGTTGCTTTACCATTAACATTTGTTAAGGCCAGACTTAATCCTATTATTAAATACTCCAAGCAGTTCATTTTCCAAAGTAAAACAATCATTCTATAGTCAATTCTGCTATAATGCTTGTTTTGAAAATGCTCATTTGTTCAATACTGTTGATATATCAAATGACATTAAGAGCAGAACATAAATTTTGCCTTTGCTTATGTGCAATGTGCAATTTTGGCTATGGAAAATACTAGGCAAATGCAGAAAACTGCAACCAGAGTCCAAGCCATGCAAGAATACACATAACAACACATGCATACTCTGCAGACATCTACCAGCCACATCCATTCGCCACAAGTGTTATGAGACACACCCATTCAGGTCTGGTGCTACAATTTTCTGTCAAATTTCAGATAACCCTCCTTTCACCAATTCACAAAAATTTACAAGCTGTAATCCTTTAATGTCCATTTCCACAAGCAAATTTCAGGTGTTTTCTTTCCCCAAGGAAAGTATTCACGCTTTTTTCTCATTAAACATGAAGAACTGTGATACTGTTTTCATTAAGTTCTTTTCTTTTTGTGTATGTTACTGACAAAGATACATAGTGTAATGCCTCTAATCTCACTTTACCCATAAACCCTGTGGTTTCTAATTGCACAATTTTGCACAGCTGGGTGATTTTTAGAAATGCGTATGTTGCCTTAGAGCAGAACAGTCTGCATTTCATTCCAAAATATTTTGTTGAGGTTCTGAATGAGATCACAAAAAATTTATCGATTCATTTTAAGAGAACTTCTATCCTTATATTTATTTTTTTAAGTCAAAAACAAAAGTTTTCTCTTCATTTAAGTCATTTTACAGGGAGCAGTTAAGTTTTGTAAGTATTCTTAGGCCATTTCTCATTGAGATTATTTTTAAAAATATTATATATATATATTTCTTACTATCATATATAGGATCTCTTTTATTATATTTTCTAACTTTTTATGGTGTACAAGATTGCTACTGATTTTTGCATATTTTGTGAAAGAAAATTGATGGCAGTAACTCCATTTAGTGAGCCAGACTCCATTTTGTGCTACGGTGACCACTCTATAAACTTGCTAGCATGCCGAAAGGGTGTTATTTGCTGAGAAAGAACCATCTGAGGGTTGTGTACACTAAATTCTTTCCTAGGACAATTGCATGGTTTGAGCTGGTCTGTGATGGAACAATGAGGTATAGAAGTAAATATATCCTCCAGTCATAATTCTTTTTTTTTTTTTTTTGTGGGTACCAGGGGTCGACCTCAGGACCTCACGTGCCAGCAGGTGCCCGTGCCACTGAGCGATATCACCAGCCCCTTTTCTCGTATGTGGGATCCGGGAGTTGAACTCGGGCCCTCGCGCCTGCCTGGCAGGCGCGTATGCCGCTGAGCCATCTCACCGGCCCCAGTCATAATTCTTGACAAACAAACATGTAACCCGTGAAAATGTCTTCTTTTTACTCTTAAAAGGACTCTTTTGCCCCAGCCCTAAAGGGACACAGTGTGGTTTCTCCTGGAATCTGTGCTCCCAAATTACAATTCTAAGACCCCAAATAAACACTTTTTTGAGGGGATGGTGGTGCTGGTGATCAAACCCAGGGCCTGGCTCATGCTCAGCAAGAGCACTATCACTGAGCTACATCCCAGCCCTTTTTTATTTTTATTTTGAGATAGGGTCTTGCTTAATTGCACAGGATGACCTTGAACCTCCCAAGTAAATGAGATTATAGGCCGTGAACTGTTTGTTTGCGGTGCTGGAGATCAAACCCAGGGCCTCATGCATGCTGGGAAAACTCTACCACCGATCTACACTCTGAGCACTAAACACCTTTTTGGCAGCACAGGTACTGCAAGACTCTACAATGACATTTCCTCTCATCTGGGGAATGCTTAGGCATACAACCATGTCATCTGCAAATATTTTTTCTCTGTTCTTTTCCAATGTTGATTCTTCTTATCGCTATTTTGAATCTTATTGCCCTGGCCAGAACACCCAAGAAATATTAAATAATAACTCAATAACAGGCATCTTTATTTTATTTTAAATTTTAAAAGGGAATGTGATTTTTGGTTTGGGAGTCTCTTTACCATATTAAGAAAATGTCCTTTTATTTCTATTTTTTAAAGTTGTTGCATTATGAATGGATGTTTGCAATGTGTTCCACATAAAATGTTTTGTTTTCATTTTTTCACTTTTGTTTCAAGTTGTGGTAGCCATGCTGAACATTTCAAACCTCCAGGCTTTTCCCCATGCTGTTTCTTTTATCTGAAAGCCCTTCCCTTCCTTGCCTAAAAATGACAAGTCATTTTTTTCAAGATTGTATTACACAAGACTTTGTTTTATTATGAGAGACAGGAACCCAACTCAAACTAATATAAGCAGAAGAGAGTTAAAGGCTGGGCATGGTAGTGTAAACCTGTAATCCCAGCACTCTGGGAGGCTGAGGCAGGAGAATAGCAAGTTTGAGTCCTGTCAACTTAGCAACTTAGTGAGACCCTATCTCAAAATAAAATATAAAGGGTTAGGGATACATCTCAGTGAAAAGTCCCTAGGTTCAATCCCCAGTGCCTCAAAAAGAAAAAAAGCCCCCCTTGGCCACACATCTAAAGCCATGTCCACCCAACAGTTTCTTCACTAGAAATGCTGACTTTTTTTTGTGTGTGTGTGGGTACTGGGGGTCGACCTCAGGACCTCGCGCGCCAGCAGGCGCCCGTGCCGCTGAGCGATATCACCGGCCCATTTTTTCGTATGTGGGTTCCGGGAGTCGAACTTGGGCCCTCACGCTTGCCAGGCAGGCGCTTACGCCGCTGAGCCATCTCACCAGCCCCAGAATGCTGACATTTTGATCTTCTATTTATCTCTTGTGCCTTATTTCTCATTTGGTTCAAAACTATGAAGGAGAAAAGGAGACATTATGTGTTGACTCTTTAAAACACCTGCTATAAAGGCTCATCTCAAATATCACTTCTCTGAAGCCATTCTGGGCTCCCCTCACTCGCAGGTAGTATTGACCTCTTGTTCTTCTGTTCGTAAGTCTAATGCAAGACTTCTTAAACAATGATCAGGTTCACGTATCTGTTTACTCCACAAGGCAGGTTTTCTGGAATGTACAGATCATTTTATTCCTGTTACAGGCCCAGTACCTGATATCTTACTAAGTGCTGGTCTTTGTGAGGAAAACCAGAATATTTTCTTTTTAAATACCTTTGACATAAAACCTTCTCAAAAGTTTTCCAATGTTTTATTAGACTCCATCCACTACTTTCTCATTTACTGCCTTTTAATAAGCTCTTAATACTATACTAGAAATACTAACCCTATAATGAATGTCATGTTGCCCTTCACCTAAATTATGTCCCTTCAATTATAGATTCTGCAAGTCTGCCTCATGGAGAAGAGCCAGTATGATTCAAGGATCTATAGATAAAAGAAAAGGCACCCAAGGGTAGGTGATAGAGTTGGATGAACCGGCTGCATCTGAAGAAGTAGTAGAGGTCTGCACATTCCAGACCTGAGAGCAATGAGCCAAAGAAAAGCCCCTGAAAGACAGCAGTCCCTAACAAGTAGGAAAGGGAGATATTTTTTTCCAACCATTTTATCTTTAATAACCTGGCAAAAATTCAAATATGAAAATAGTCAAACTTATTCCCTTTAAGAGAACAATCATTGCCTCATGCAAGCATCATGGAAGACAATGAAGATAATGGATTCCAAAGACTATGGATGGTAAGAAGGCTTCATGGCTCACAGATTGACATTTGGTTGCCGAATCTCCAAACCATAGCAGGCAGCAAAAGAATAGTGACATTTAAGGGGCCCTCAGAGGACAGCACAGTTGCTGAGTCATAAGAACCTTATAAAAGTGCTTCTTGATGGTAATTTGGTGTCATCTGGGGAAACACTGTTACTGGATGGTGGGTCCTGGGGTGATTTTTTCCTGGTTCTTGCTGTCTTAAAAAACAAATTGGATAAGACACAGAAAAGGTAGGGAAGGGGCCAGTGAGATAGCTCAGCGGCATAAGCGCCTGCCTGGCAAGCGCGAGGTCCTGAGTTTGACTCCTGGTACTCACAAAAAAAAAAAAAAAAAAAAAAAAGAAAAAAGAAAAGGTAGGGAAGATGTACATTTATTGAAGGTGGAAAAGAAGTGCACTCTACAGGTGAGAGTCAGCCCCCAAGCAGACACACAGGGGCCCGGAAGATAAGGGGCAGGGTCTTTTGCATCCAAAATTAGTTGCCCTATCAAAAACTCACTCACCCTGGTGTCAGACTTAAACTGCCCTATTGAAAGACTCACCTGTTTTTCTACCAGATATAAATGAAGAATTGAAAACAGCACCTTTCTGATTGCTCCTGCAAACAGCACCAGATTCAAAAAAGCAATTAAAAATATCACTTTCTGACTGGTTCTGTGTGCAATGCTCAGGAGCCCTAGAGTCATTTTGGATCCTGTGTTCTGTGCATGTTCTCTGGATTTTTATGACTTTGACACATTCTGCTCAGTTTGTCTGATTTGCCCCAGCCCTAATCTCCTGCCTCAACATGACCACGTTTAAGGTTCATCCTCAAGGGACACACAAATAAAGGTATCTGAGAATAGTTACCATGGTGGATGTGTGCTCATGTACTGACACATAACATAATAGGGGGACTCTGGCAGACTATAGTGATGCAGCATTTCTCCTTTCACATGTTGCATAGTCTGGTCCCATAGGAAGAGGAAAAAGAGCAGTTTGAAGTCTGTGATAAGGGTGCTATAATTTCAATATCTTCTCTAGGAGGGAATTTAAAATAGATGTCAAAGGAGGAGCCAGATGAAATGTTTTAGAAGGGTATTGTAGGGGAATAGATGGTGCTATTATCACAGTCCAGAATCTGTTTTTAAGGTTGGGGGGAAAAAAGGTAGTTTTGGGCTGGGGTTGTAGCTCAATGGTAGAGTATTTGCCTAGTATGCACGACATCCTGAATTTGATCCCTAGTACCAGGAAGAAAAAAGTTGTTTTTAGTCATTTTATTTAAAAGAGATCAAATCAACATAACAAATTCTGCTAGCACTTGAGTTGTAGTAAAAATACCACCTCTAATTAAATAATTGGTACCAATTATTCTGCCACATTTATCTTTCCCTATTTTCTTTATTTTACATGGTGCTGAGGATGGAACCCAGGACCTTATACATGCTAGGGAAGTGCTCTACCACTGAGCTACATCCTCTGCCCTTGCCTTTCATTCTTAAAGCTAAGTCAATTTAGTCATAGAATTAGGGCTAAAGGAGCTGAATTTTTATTTTTATTTTTTATATGCAGGTACTGGCAGTTGAACTCAGGACCTCGTGCTTGCCAGGCAGGCACTTGTGCTGCTGAGCTATATCACCGGCCCAGGAGCTGAATTTTTAAAACGTAACTTTCATTGCATTTTGCTCACTATAGAATACATGCTCATTGTAGAAAATTCAGAAAATATATGTTTTTAAAATTTAATAATACCGGGCATTGCATAAAAACTTTTGAAATGTCCTAGACCCAGTAATGAGGTATGTTTAGAGGATAAAATTTCTTGATATCTTTCCCAACTCTTGGGAGCTCATCATCATAAAATAGGTATAGGTTTAAGGAAGAAGAGGAGCTGGCAACAATTCCCTGCCTTGAAAATATATATTTAGCTTATCACTCTTGTGGATTAGATACTCCATCTCCATTAGTTTCTGCCATGAAAAGGTTCTGATATAGATTAGATATAGATATAGATATAATCTGTCAAGCACAGGTTAGGGAAGGGGCTACCATAAACTGCAATGGGGATAGGGAGATAGGGAGGCTTAAGAGTATAACTCTATACTCTATGGGCAGAACTCACCTTAAAAGGGCTTGATTTTTTTGTGGAGACCTCAAATAACATTTTCCTTGGACCTCTTCTGTTTAAGTCCTCTAAAGCAATTCATGTTATTGATCACCTCTTCCTTAATTTTATTCATGCAACAAAAAAATTATTGAGCTTCTACTACATATCAAGCACTGTGCTAAGATGTGAAGAACCAAAGTCCTTCTCTTCAATGAGCTCATAGTCTAGTATGGAAGATGAGCATGTAAGCAGAAAGTTACAATACACTGCAGTAAATGATATGAGATTTCAAAAGAAAAAGCAATCTAGGGCCAGTGAGATGGCTCAGCGGCGTAAGCGCCTGCCTGGCAAGTGCGAGGGCCCAAGTTCGACTCCCAGATCCCACATACGAAAAAAGGGGCCGGTGATATCGCTCAGCGGCACGGGCGCCTGCTGGCACGCGAGGTCCTGAGGTCGATCCCCCGGTACACACAAAAAAAATAAATAAATAAAGCAATCTATATAAAGATAACAACATGGAATGTATTAACCATTGTTACCCTCCTATTATGTTTTGAAATTTTGTTCTATTTTTTTCTCTTTAAAGTAAAAAATAAATTAAAAAGAAAAAGAAAAGAAAAAGCAATCTATAGAAGGGCAATGAAAATCCAACCAGAAAGAATTCACAGAAGAGATAAACTTATCAAGTAATCTGTATGTTAGAACACTGGTTTCAATCCAAGAAGGTAGAAGTTAATGGTAATTAATGTATAAAAATATATTTACAATACTTTAAAAACTTGAGGGCCAGTGAGATAGCTCAGCAGCATAAGCGCCTGCCTGGCAAGCACAAGGTCCTGAGTTTGACTCCCAGAACCCACATAAAGGAAAAAAAGGGCCGGTGATATCGCTCAGTGGCACAAGTGCCTGCTGGCAAGCACAAGGTCCTGAGGTTGACTCCCGGTACCCACATAAAAAAAAAAAAAAAAAAACTTGACTTTACAGGGATAAAATGAACTGTCTTAAAAAGATATGAAGAAAATCTGGAATGATGAATTGATAACAAGCTATAGGAGGGTAAATTATTTAAAATCTAAGTGTATTAGGTATTGTTTGTTTGTTTGTTCATTTTTGCAATGCTAGGAATTGAACCTGGGCTTCATGCATGCTAGACAAGGACTCTACTACTAAGTTACATACCCAGCACTTCCCCTTTTTTCTTTAGTTTTTTGGGTTTTTTAATTTTTACATGCTTGCAATACATAATGACTATGTTCATTGTAGGTATTTAGTACATGCACCTGACACATCTTATTTCTTTTTATAGTCTCCTCCCCTCTCCCTTCCTCTCCCTCCATTTCTTGGTCCCCTTCCCATTTGTAAATGATCTATCTCCTTGTTTCCTTTCATTTACCTTTTATTTTGTTCCTTAACTTATTTATACTTTTGTTTTCTCATATAAGAGAAACCATACTGTATTTTAAGATTCTGTGTCTGACCCACAACATGGGAAAAAATGTTTGCCAGCTGTTCCTCAGACAAAGGACTACTATCGAGAACATATAAAGAACTCAAAAAAATCAGACCTCCCAAATTTAAAGACCCACTCCAAAAATGGGCATCTGAGATGAATACACATTTCTCAGATGAAGAAATACTAATGGCAAATAAATATACAAAAAAATGTGCAACATCACTAGTCATTCAAGAGATGCAAATTAAAACAGCACTGAGATACCATCTCACCCCAGAAAGAATGGCTATTATAAAGAAATCAGCTAATAACAAATGCTGGAGGGGCTGTGGGGAAAAAGGAACACTTCTTCACTGTTGGTGGGAGTGTCGACTGGTACAGCCACTGTGGAAGTCAGTGTAGAGATTCCTCAAAAAACTAGGGTTGGAGGTCCCATTTGACCCAGCTATTCCCCTTCTGGGCATCTTCCCAGAAGAATTAAAAACATCGTACCACAGTGATATATGTGCACCCATGTTTATAGCAACACAATTTGTAGTAGCCAGATCTTGGAAACAACCCAAATGCCCATCAACTGAGGAATGGATAAGAAAGATGTGGTATTTTTATACAATGGAGTACTATTCGGCCATAAAGAAGGATAAACTGGAGACTTTTATAGGTAAATGGATGCAACTCGAGAAAATACTCATAAGTGAAATAAACCGGACGCACATGTGTAAGCATCGTATTGTCTCTCTAGTATGAGAAACTCGAACAGTAAATAAGATCCAAAATGTACAATAGACATGGTGAATCAAAAAGAAACTGGTCAAAAGGAAAGAGAGACTGGAATAGGGAAAAGAAAGAAGGGAAAGGGAAAAAATTGTATATATATATATAAGATGGTTAAGATAGATACACTACCAATTTTACTTAGTTCATTGAAGAGTAAGGTTTGTGCCAATAATGTTTGGACAATTGGGTGCTAATATCTGGTATCCTGAATAACTAACTTAAAGATAATAATACGTAATGCATTAACCATTGTTACCCTCATATTATGTTGTTTTGAAAATTTGTTCTTTTTTTGATTTGTTTTGTTTTTTCTTCTCTTTAAAATAAAATTAAAAAAAAAAAGATTCTGTGTCTGACTTATTTCACTTAACATGATTTTGAGTCTTTTTTATTTTTCCTTTGTAGTACTGGGAATGAAACCCAGGGGTAGTCTACCACTGAGCTATATCCCTAGACCTTTTTCATTTTTATTTAATGACAGGGTCTCACTAAATTGCCCAGGATCATCTCAGAACTTGTGATGCTCCTCTCTCTCAACCTTCTGAGCAGCTGAGACTACAGGTGTGCACAGCATGCTTAGATAAGTATATTATTTTTCTACTGCTGTGTTACAAATTACCACAACTTTAGCAGCTCAAAATAATCCCATTTACTAGTATGTCAGATCCCCTTAGCTCAGGATCCCACTAGACTGAAATCAAGGTGTAGCCCAGGGCTAGGGTTTCAATTGGTGCTCAGGATGCTCTTCCAAGTTTATATAGTTGCTGCCAGAATTCAGTTTTTTGTGGACATAGGACTGACAACCTCAGCTCATAAGGATTGCTACCAGTTCCCTCTTACATGGCTCTCTCCACAGGCAATTTATATCATGGCAATATGCTCCTTCAAGGTTAGCAGGAGAGTTTTTCTTAGTTCATTCTGCTGAGATAGAGTTTTTATTTTTATTTTGTTAAATTTTTATTTTTATTGATACATGCTTGCAGTGTATAACAGTTACACTTCTCATGGAGAGTTGGTACATGTACATAACACATCTTAATTCCATTTACATCCCCTTCACAACTTCTCCCTCCCCCCTTCCTGCATCTCTTGATTCCATTCCCATTTGAAAAAGATCTATCTCTCCATTTCCTATTATCTAACTTTTATTTTGCTCTTTATTTATATTTTGGGTTTCTCATATAAGAGAAACCATGTGATATTTAAGCTTGGGTGTCTAATTTAATTTACTTAACATTATGGTCTCAAGGTGCACCCATTTTCCTACAAATGACTCACATTCATTCTTCTTTATGGCAGAATAGTACTCCATTCTGTATAAATGCCAAATTATCCTTATCTATTCATCTGTTGATGGCCATATAGGCTGCTTCCAAGACTTAGCTATTATGAATTGTGTTGCTATATACATGGGTATGCATGTATTACTATAATATGATGTCTTTAACTCCGTTGGGAAGATATATAAAAGGGGAATAGCTCATTGAATGGAATTTCTAGTTCTAGTTTTTTGAGGACTCTCCATACTGATTTCCATAATGCACCAGTCAGTGCTTACTAGAGAAACAGGTATAACACAAGATATACAAATATACAAGAATCTACAAGATCGGCTTACAGTGGCCACCCACAGAATCGGATGATGAAGAGTGCAGAGGGTGTCTGCATACTGAAGACCGAAGAATTCAGTTGAAAGCCTGGAGCTCACTGCAGGGTCCAGTGTGAGTCCATATCAGGAGGCTGATGGGTCTGTGATGGAAGGCTGAAGAGTCTATGCCTTAACACTGAAAGATCTGTGCTGGAAGCCAAGAGATGATGTCCAAGGTGAAGGCGAAGACTGGAGCTCCTCCAAAGAAGCAGAAGCAGACCCATCCTTCTTCATTGCCCCTTTATACCATCCAGGCAACAAGCCGCCCTAGGTGTGCAATTGCCGAGCCGATTTAGTTAAGCTTCTCTTACTCAAGTTGACGCTATCAATCAACCATCACATATGGTGTTTTTACTAGTTTCCATTCCAAACAATGTAGAAGTGTTCTTTTTTCATTAAAGCCTCACAAACATTTCTCATTATTTGATTTTTTGGTGATAAGTATTCTTTCTGGAGTAAGGTGAAATCTGAGTGTTGTTTTGATTTGCATTTCTTGAGTGGCCAGCAATGTTGACATTTTTTTCATGTATTTTGGCCATTTGTATTTCTTTTGAGAAGTGTGTATTCATTTCAATTGCCCATGTTTGATTTGTTGTTTTATTCTAGGGGATTTAAGTTGTTGAATTGTTTATATATTCTAGATATTAGTCTTTTGTTCCAGAGATAGCTGACAAAACCTTTTTCCCATTCTGTAGGTTGTCTCTTCACTCTGTTGGCTGTTTCTTTTGCTGTGCAAAAGCTTTTTAATTTGAAATTAATCTCATTTATTGATTCTTGATATTATTTCTTGTGCAACTAGGGTTCTGTTCAGTGTCCTTGCCTATGCTTATGTCGTCAAGAGTTTTGCCTATTTTATCTTCCAGGACATTGCTTCTGTTTTAACATTTAGATCTTTTTTTAACATTTAAATCTTTGATCAATTTTTATTTTAGTTTAGTACATGGTGAGAAATATGGATCTAGATTCAATTTTCTGCATATGGATAGCCAGTTTTCCCAGCACCATTTGTTAAAGAGGCTATCTTTCCTCCAGCACATGTCTTTGGCCCCTTTGTCAAAGATCAGATAGCTGAATGAACCTAGGGTTATTTTTGTATCCTCTATTCTATTCCATTGATCCACATGTCTGTTTTTGAAACAGTACCATGCTGCTTTTATCACTGTAGCTTTGTAATATAACTTGAAGTCCAGAATTCTGAAGCCTCCTGCTTTGTTCTTGTTGCCGGGATTGCTTTTGCTCTTCTGGTTCCATATGTATTATAGGATTATTTTCTCTAGTTCTGTGAGAAATGGTGTTGGTATTTTGACTGTGAATGTATTAAATCTATATATCAGTTTGGGAAGTATGATCATTTTGACAATATTAGTTCTGCTTATTCAGGAACAAGGGACATATTTCCATTTTCTGATATCCTCTTCAATTTCCTTTTTCAGAGTACTGCAGTGCTCATTACAGAGGTCTTTCACTTCATTCGTCAGGTTAATTCCTAAGTATTTACTTTTTCTTGAAGCTATTTGGAATAGTATGTTTTTTTTACTTTCTTCCTTGGTGAGTTTACTATTGGTGAACAGAAATGCTATTGCTACCTTACTGAAATGCTTTATTAGTTCTAGGAGGGTTTTTGTTTTGTTTTGTTTTTTGTTTTTTTTTTTTTTGGTGTTTTGAGCAGGGTCTTGCTTTATAGTACAGACTGGCCTTGAACTCACTATGTAGCCCAGGCTGACCTTGAACTCATCAGGACACTCCTGCCTCAGCCTTCCAAGTGCTAGGATTACAAGCATGCACCACCACACCCAGCTCTAGGAGAATTTTGATGGAATTTTGGGTACTTCTATGTAAAGGTTCATGTCCTCTGTGAATAAGGATAGTTTGGCTTTTTCTTGTCTTATGCACAGCCGTTTTATTTCTTTCTCTTGCCTGATTGCTTTTGTTAATGTTTTGAGTACTATATTATACAGGAGTAGTAATACTGGACACCCTTCCTGATTTTAGAGGGAGAACTTTCAGCTTTTCCTCAGTTAATATGATGTTGGCAGTAGGTTTTGCATAAATGGCTTTTATTAGATTGAGATAAGGTCATTCTATAACTATTTTCTTCAGGGTTTTTAACATGAATGGATGTTGGATTTCATCAAAGGCTTTTTTTGCAGCTATTGAGATGATAATGTGAATTTCATCCTTGCTACTGCTTATGTGATATATTACATTTATTGATTTGCGTATGTTGAACCATCCTTGCTTCCCTGGGATGAAGCCTACTCAGTCATGATATATGATCTTTTTAATGATTTGTGGCATTTTGTTTGCCAGCATCCTTTTTTTTTGTTTGTGTGGGTACCAAGGGTCGAACTCAGGACCTCACGTGCCAGCAGGCGGCCATGCCGCTGAGCGATATCACTGGCCCTTTTTTTGTATTTGGGTACCAGGAGTCGAACTCAGGACCTCGTGCTTGCCAGGCAGGCGCTTATGCCACTGAGCTATCTCACTGGCCCTGTTTGCCAGTATCTTGTTGAGGAATTTGGTATCTATGTTCATCAAAGGGGTAGACCTGTAGTGTTATTTTTTATTTGAGTCCTTGTCTGTTTTTATTTTTTTTTTGTGGGTACCGGGGGGTCTACCTCAGGACCTCGCGCGCCAGCAGGCGCCCGTGCCACTGAGCGATATCACCGGCCCCTTTTTCGTATGTGGGTTCCGGGAGTCGAACTCGGGCCCTCGCGCTTGTCAGGCAGGCGCTTAAGCCGCTGAGCTATCTCACCGGCCCCCCTTGTCTGTTTTTAGAATCAAGGTAATGCTGTTGATTTTGGCAGTGTTCCTTCCCTTTCAATTTCATTAAAGGGTTTGAGGGTTATTCACATTAAATCTTCCTTGAGGTTCTTGTAGAATTCAGTGGTGAATCCATCAGGTTCTGGGCTTTTCTTAGTTGGTAGCTTTTTTTATTATGGGCTCAGTTTCATTGCCTGTTATGGTATTCAATTATTCAGGGTTTTTATATCTTCTTGGTTCAGTTTTGGTGATGTATATGTATCTCCGAATCTATCCATTTCTTCTAGATTGCCTGATTTCTTGAAGTACAGGTTTGCAAAGTAGTTACTAATAATCTTCATTGGATTTTGGCAGTGTCTGCCGTGATTTCACCTTTTTCTTTTCTACTTGCATTAATATGGACCTTTTCTTTCCTTTTTTTTTGTAAGATTGACTAAAGCTTTATCTATTTTGTTTATTCTTTCAATGAACTTGCTCTTTTTTGTGTGTGTGTGGGTACCGGGGGGTCGACCTCAGGACCTCACGCGCCAACAGGCACCCGTGCCGCTGAGCGATATCACCGGCCCCTTTTTCGTATCTGGGATCCGGGAGTTGAACTCGGGCCCTCGCGCTTGCAAGGCAGGCGCTTATGCCACTGAGCCATCTCACCGGCCCCTGAACCTGCTCTTTGATTCATTGATTGTATTGTATTTTTAGTCTCAATTTCATTAAGGTCTCCTCTGATCTTTATAATTTCCTTCCTTTTACTAAATTTGGACTTGGATTGCTCTTGTTTTTCTAAGAGCTTGAGGTACATCATTAAGTTATTTATTTTGCTTTACTCCATGTTTCTGATGTGAACATTCACCTATAAACTTAGGACTGCTATCATTATGTCCCATAGGTTCCGGTACATTGTACTGGCATTATCATTTGATTCTAGGAACTAATTTCTTTCTTGATTTATTCTTTGACTCATTGATTATTTAAGAATATACTGTTTAATCTTCATGTGTTTATATAATTTCTGTGATTTCTTTTGCCAGTGATTTTTAGTTTCATTCCACTATGATCTGATAATATGCATAGGATAATGTAGATTGTTTTGTATTTATTTAAGTATGCTTTATTGGCTAGTATGTGGTCCATTTTGGAGAAAGTTCTGTGTGTATTCTGAAAATACACTGAAAAGAATGTGTATTCTATTGTCGTTGGGTGGAACATTCTGTAGATATCTATTAAGTCCAATTGTTCAAAGATTTGGCTCAACTCTGATATTTCTTTGTTGATCTTTCATCTAGGCACTGATGTCTATTTGTGATAGTGGAGTATTGAGGTCCCTCACTATAATTGTGCAGATGTTTATCTGATATTTTAGGTCGAGTAGTGTTTGAAGATGGGTGTGCCAGTATTTGGTGCACATATGTTTATAATTGTTATCTCTTCCTGTTGAATGATTCCCTTAACCAATATGTAGTAACCTTCTTTGCAATGTAATCAGGAAAGTGGCATCCTACCACTATTGCCATTTAATGTAAATTAATCAAAGGAGGGAAATCCTATCACCTTTGCCATATTCTTCAGTTAAAAAGCAAGTAACAAATTCTATATGCACTTCAAATGAGGAGATTATATAAGGTGTGATTCCTTAAGGGTCAACATAGGATATGTCTGCCATAATAAGGTAGGTACTAAATACAATAAGACGAAAGAGTATCACATTGTTCATTCAAACAACATATACAGATGACATATAATAGATCACAAACTATGTTTGGAACTAGAGAAACAGAGATGAAGATGTTATCTCTATGCTTGAAATCAAACAGATAGCTATTCAGAAATAAATAAGTTGAATCCATAATACATGAATAAATGCATCTTATGCATCTTCTGATAAATGCAGCAAATGAATTCTAAATGATAAAAATTTATGCATAAGGGGCCGGTGAGATGGCTCAGCGGTGTAAGCGCCTGTCTGGCAAGCACAAGGGTCCGAGTTTGACTCCCAGAACCCACATACAGAAAAAGGGCCGGTGATATCGCTCAGCGGCATGGGCACCTGCTGGCACACAAGGTCCTGATGTCAACCCCCGGTACCCACAAAAAAAAAATTTATGCATAAAATGAAACTACAACTAACCATTACTATACTAGAATGACTCATGGAAATTTTCTTTATTATCTCAGAACAAGGAGGAGAAATACCCTTTGAAGTATAACCCAAATCTATGTCATATAAGAAAAGATTAATAAACTTGACCACAAGAAATAAAGGAATTTCTAAATGGTCAAATCCAAAATAAAATTTAAAAACTAAAGGACATTCTGAATGAATGAAACAATTTTCAGTTTATATGGCAAAGGGCTGATTTCCCTAACATACAAAGAGCAACTACAAATCAATAAGAATAAGACTACCATCACCATTTCAAAATCAACAAAAGATACGTACAGTAAAGGAAACGTATGACTCATAAGTTCATGAAAACTTTCTTCACTCATACTAAGAAAAACACAAATTAAAGCAACATTTGAAAACCATTTTACACATAGAAAACTTTGCAAAGACCCAAACTTTTTTTAATACACTATGATGGTCAGCGTATGAGGAAATACATACTCCCCTGTATCACTGGTGGAAGCCCTCAACAGAGGACAACTTAGCAACATTTCCAAAGTTATTTCTTTTTTTTTTTTTTTTGGTACCAGGAAGTGAACTCAGGACCTTGCGCTTACCGGGCAGGCACAATGCCACTGAGCTATACCCCTGGCCCTCAAAGTTATTTCTATTTGTATTATTTTACCCATAAACAGAAATTTATCTTACAGATACACTAGCATATATAAATGGTTACTAATTACAACTTTTAAATGGCAGAGTATTTTAAATAACCTAAATATCAATCACTGTTGAACTACTTAAATAAAGTATGGAATAGACTGGAGTTATTTTTTAAATGAGGGTAGCAGCACCCCTCCCCCACACCAGCAGCCAGACACACAGAAGACTCCTCCAGGCAATCAAGCATCCCTGTGCCAGTACGTTGCCCCCTGATGCAAGGGCATCCACCAATTCCAAGAAGTTCTACATTTTGGTTCCCCATGGCACAAGGTAGGAGAGGCAAGAACTAACCAATCTACCTGGCCCTGCATGAGGAAAACACCTGAGGAGAGAAGGGAGGAACCAGACCACATGACTGCAGACATTAACCCCAATGGACCACTCAAACCTCCACCGTGCCAGGTGTGGTGGTGCATGCCCATAATCCCAGCCCTCAGGAGGTTGAGGCAGGAGAATTGCTGTGAGTTCAAGGCCAGCCTGGGCTACACAGTAAGTTCAAGGCCAGCCTGGGGTTCATAGCGAGTTCAAGGCCAATCTAAACTGCACAGTGAGAACCTGTCACAAAACAAAGCAAAATCAATAAAATCTCCACCATGTGACCTACATACAGCAGACACCAGAGGGTTGATTGTGTTTCCTGACTACTAATGGGAGCAAGGGCATGCCTTAGCTTAGATAGTAACCATGGTCTGGGGGATCATCAGAGGAACCTCTGGTATAGGTAGGGCACTTCAACAACCCATAGGCCCTAAAGCTAGGCATAGAACATTGTGAATCATTAGATCCCAAGACTGTAGTTCTTGAAAAGAAACCATTCATTTAATAACACAGAAATTTTCTCTTTGACTCTATTTTTTTTTCTACTTTGTATTATTTTTATTTTCCCATTGTTGGTGTTTTGGTTTTTGTCGTCGTTGCTGTTTTGTTTGTTTGTTTGTTTGTTTTTGAGGGGTTAGGACTTTTACTCCTTTTTTAATGTTTTAGTTTATTTTCTCTTCTTCTCTTTCAATTTTTTTTCTCTTCCTTCTTATCTTTGTTTTATAGACTAGTTTTTGCTCTGTTTATATTTTTCTTCTTTTTCTTGTTTGTTCTTTCCTTTGACTGTTCTCTAAAACTATTAATTTCCTTTTACTTCTAAATAGGACCCCATCTCAATTTCCTTTCTTCCTTCTCACATCCTATTTATTAATTTTTCTTTTCTTTTTTTTTTTTTGTGGGTACCAGGGGTTGACCTCAGGACCTCGCGCACCAGCAGGTACCTGTGCCACTAAGCGATATCACCGGCCCTTTTTTCGTATGTGGGTTCTGGGAGTAGAACTCGGGCCCTCGCGCTTGCCAGGCAGGCGCTTATGCCACTGAGTTATCTCACCGGCCCTACTAATTTTTCAAATTTTCCTTTTTTCATTCTCTGGTTCCCCATCCCTTCTACCTTTATTAATCTGACTACTATGCTTTATGAATCCCTGCATAGCTGGTTAAATTTACATTATTGCTGTTGAATACTATTCTATTGTTGGAAGAGGTAAAGTTGTTTCATTTAATAGCTATTTAATGTAGGTCAATATTTTATTTGTCTTAGTGTTCACACTATAAATATAGATCTTTTTTCTATGATTAACGGTGGTATTTTATTGGTGCTTAGGGTTTGTCAATATTTGACTTGTATCTGACTCTAAAATTGATGCTTATTGTATTACTACAGCCAAGGTGACATAGCTATTGCTATTAATTGGTTTCTTTGGGATGCCGATATCTAAATTGACTTGGGGGTCACTAACAATATTGTGGCTCATTCCTGGAAAATTGTGTACTGGGCCAAAACTGTATACTGGGGCAAACCTCCCATCTCAAATAGAGGTTATTGGATCCTAGGATAGAGGAAAAAGTCAGTAGTCATGCCCAGAAGACAACACAGAAATCTAGACATTACCTAACGGGGTCTCTGTACTAGAAACAAAGCTTTCCACCACAAGCAAGCAACCAGCAAGCCTCAATGCAAAATAAACAAACAAACAAAAACCAAAAATAGACATATGAGCAGATAAGCCAACAAAGTGGCCTCCAAAACTCTTAAATCCCCCAAAGTTGAAGGGGTAGAAATCAAAGCCACACACCTGAATTATTCAAAATGACATCAGACAAGATAACAAAACAGATCAATAAGGCATTTGGCAAGCTCACAGAGATATAACTAAAAAGAAATTGAGCCAAATAAACAAAGAAGATCTTCGAGTATACTCAACACAATAATAAATAGCTAGAAGAAATGAACAAAATGATGCAAAATATTGATGAGCACCATAGGAAATAATTAGAGTCCAAAAAGACTCCAAATAGAAATTCAGGAGAATAAAAATTCTACAAAAATTCTACCTATGGGCAGCAAAAGTGATGAACGTGAGGACAGAGTGGCATAACCTGAAGACAGGGCTGTTGTCAGTGACCAGTTAATAAGAGATACCATAAAAACAAGAGAATGCGAAAAATGATCCAACAGCTCCTAAGATGGTGCAAGAAAATACTGATCCAAGACTAGCTGAAATGGGCCAGTGAGATAGCTCAGCGGCATAAGCGCCTGCCTGGCAAGCACGAGGTCCTGAGTTCGACTCCCAGTACCCACATACGAAAAAAGGGCTGGTGATATCGCTCAGCAGCAGAAAGCCTGCTGGCGCACGAGGTCCTGAGTTCGACCCCTGGTACCCACAAAAAAAAAAAAAAAAAAAAAGACTAGTTGAAATTAGTGAAAAATCAAAAGACAGCAAAATGGCATAAAAAATTGTTTACTGAAGTAATAGCAGAAACTTTCCAAATAAGGGAGAAATTTTAATATACATATAAATGAGACAATAGAAGCCCAAATAGCCACAGTCAGAAAAATATCTCTCCATGACACATCATTATCAAAATTCAAGAAGTTCAACACAACCACAGAATCTTAAAAGTGGTTAGAGAAATCAACAAATAATTTAAAAGGTAAATCCATTAGAATTACAGAAGACTTCTCAATACAAACTTTAAAGGCCAGGAGAGATTGGCATGAAGTGTTTCAAGCTCTAAAAGAAAACAACTTCCAACATAGGCTGATATATCCCACAAAACTGTTTTTCAAAATAGATGGAGAAATAAGATATTTTCATGATAAAGAGCACCTAAAGAAATTCATGACTACCAAACCAGCACTACAAAAAAGTCTCGAGGATACCCTAGTAAGAGACAATGAAGCCAACAATGACAAAATTTCTAATAGAATGAATACACCAGGTAGGATGAGCAGTTAAGTAGAAGGGAAAGACTGGGAATCAGCAACAGGAAAATAAAGCAATGTCACAAATAAGTCAATACCTATCAGTAATAACTCTCAATGTGAATGGTCTTGCTTCCCCAATCAAAAGACACAGATTGGCAGAAAGGATCAAGAAAAAACATCTGGTGTATAGAAGAAATATATTTAACCCACAAAGAAACAGAGATGAAAAATAATATGAAGGAAATAATATTCCATGCAACAGGAATCCCAACAAAGCAGATATATCTATCCTATATTCAGACAAAGTGAACTTCAAGCCAAAATGATCAAAAGAAGTAAACAAAGTCATGACATATTGGTTAAAAGAACAATCAAATAGGAAGAGATAACAATTTTTAGCATATATGTACCAAACAATGGCATACACACCTTTATAAACAAGTACTACTGGACCAAAAAGACCAGATAAATATAAATGCAACTTTAGTGGGGGACATTAATATCCCACTATCACAAATAGACAAAACAACTATACAAAAAATCAATGAAGAAATATCAAAGTATAATAAAACCTTTGAGCAAATGGAGTAATAAATATCTACAGAGTGTTCCACCCAACAACAGAATATACATTCTTCTCAGCAGCATATAGAACTTTCTCCAAAATAGATCAGGTACTAGCCAATACAACAAGCTTAAGTAAATGTAGAGAATTGAAATTATACTGTGCATATTATCATATCATAGTGCAATGAAAGTAGAAATCAATGACAAAAGTAAACACAGAAATTATGCAAATATATGTAAACTAAACAATACACTCTTAAATAAACAATGGGTTATGGAAGAAATCAAGTAAGAAATAAGACAGATTCTCTGACTAAGCAATAATGCCAGTAAAACATATCAGAACTTATTGAACACAATGAAAGCAGTCCTAAGAGGAAAGGTTATAGCTGCGAATGCCCATATCAGAAAGACAGAATGAGCCCAAATAAATAACCTAATGATGCATCTCAAAGTTCTAGAAAAACAAGAACAATCTAAACCCAAATCTAATTCAAGAAAAGCAGTTATAAAGATCAGAGCAGAAATCCATGAAGTTGAGACCAAAAACAAACACAAAGATTTGATTAAAAGTTGGTTCTTCAAAAAAATAACCAACATAGAAAAATCCTTAGCTAATCTAACCAAAAGCATATAGAAAAAAAATCAGTGCAATTAGATACAAAAAAGGTGAAATCACAATGTACACTGCTGAAATCAGAGTTTATTAACAGCTATTTGGCAAACCTGTATACCAATAAAGTGGAGAATTCCAAAGAAATTGATAGATTCCTAGATACACATGAATTACCAAAACTGAACCAAGAAGATTTTAAATCCCAGAATAATTAAATAACAGGCAATAAAATTGAAGTAGTAATTTAAAAATCTACCAATTAAGCAAACCCCATTTCTGGATAGGTTCATTGCTGAATTCTATAAAAACATCAGGGAAGGTTTAATACCCATACTCCTCAGGTTTTCAATGAAATTGAAAGGAAAGCACTACTTTCAAAGTCATTCCCGAAAGCTAGCATTATCCTGATTCCAAAACCAGACAAGGATCCAACCAAAAAAGAAAACTACCGGCCAATCTCTTTAATGAATATGGATTCAAAAATTCTGAACAAGGTCTGGCAAACGGAATGCCACAGATCATCAAAAAGATCATACATCATGATCACATAGGCTTCATCCCAGGGATGCATAGATGGTTCAACATACACAAATCAATAAATGTAATACATTATATAACAGAAGCAAGCACAAAAATCACATGAGCATCTCAATAGATATAGAAAAAACCTTTGACAAAATCCAACATTCTTTCATGATAAAAATCCTGAAGAAAATAGATATAAAAGGACCTTATCTCAGGCTGATAAGAGCTAATTACAACAAACCTACTGCCAACATCGTATTAAATGGGGGAAAACTGAAAGCTTTTCCTCTAAAATCAGGAATAAGAAAAGGATGTCTATTATCACCATTCCTGTTCAACATAGTGCTCAAAATATTATCAAGAGTAATTAGGCAAAAAAAAAAAAGAAAAAAAGAGAAAAGAAAAAAGAAAAAGAAACAAAAGAGATGTAAAACAAAGAAAGAAATAAAATTATTATTAATTGCAAATGACATTATCCTTTAAATCAAAGACTCCCAAAATCTCCCCAAAGACTCTTAGAATTAATAACTATATCATAAATCAATACTGTTCCTATACACTGAGAAAGATATTAGGAAAAAAATACCATTCACAATAGCATGAGGAAAAATTAAATACTTATAAATTAACCCAAGGAAGTGAAAGACCTGTACAATGAAAACTGCAGCACTCTGAAAAAAGAAATCGAAGAGGACATCAGAAAATGGAAAAATATCCCTTGTTCTTTAATAGGCAGAACCTCTATTGTCAAAATGGCCATACTTGTACAATTTATATACAGATATAATGCAATTCCAATCAAAATACCAACAACGTTCTGCACAGAATTGGAAAAAAAAATCCTAAAATTCATATGGAACCAGAAGAGATCCAGAGTAGCAAAACCAATCCTGGTTGCCAAGATCAAAGTAAGAGGCATCACAATCCTGGACTTACAGTTATATTGCAAAGCTATGTGATAAAAACAGCATGGTGAACAGAATAGAGGGTACAGAAACAACCCCAAGCACATTCAACTATTTGATCTTTGACAAAAGGGCTAGAAACACACACTGGAGGAAAGATACCCTCTTTAATGGTGTTGGGGAAACTGGCTATCCACATGCAGAAGATTCAATCTAGACCCACATGTCCCCCCATGTACTAAAATAAAATAAAAATGGGTCAAAAATCTAAATGCTGAGACTGAAACACTTAACCTGCTGGAAGAAAAAAATAGATAAAAATCTTAAAAGCATAGATGTAGGCAAGGACTTTCTGAACAGAACCCCAGTTGCACACAAAACAGTACTGAGAATCAACAAATGGGATCATATCACCTTAAAAAGCTTCTGCACAGCAAAAGGAAAAAAAAACAGTGAAAAGACAAGTTACGAAGTGGAAAAAATTTTTCCAGCTATTTCTCAGACAGAAGACTAATATCCAGAATATATAAAGAACTGAAAAAAATTAGACCCCTCAAAATAAAAGACCCAGTGAACACATATGCAAGTGAAATGAATAGATATTTCATAGAAGAAGAAATACAAATGGCCAATAAATACATGAAGAAATGCTCAATGTCACATTGGAGTACTACTCTGCCATAAAGAAAGATAAACTTTAGCCGTTTGTAGAAAAATGGTTGAAACTTTAGACCATTAAGTTGAGTGAAATAAAACAGACACACAAGATTAAATATCACATAGTTTCTCTTATACGAGAAACCCAAAGTATAAATAAAGAGCAAAATAAAAAATCAATAAGAAGCAGGGAGATCTTTCTCAAAGGGAAGGGTATCAAGAGTTGGAAAGAGGGGGAGGGAAGGGAGGGAAAGGGGATGGAAAAAGGAATTAAGATGTGTTTTGTACATGCACCAAATCCACACAAGAAATGTAAATATTATGTACTGCAAACATGTACAAAAAAAGGAAGGGAATCGAGAGATGGATGGAGGGGACTTGCAGAAAGGGAAAGGGGATGAATAAATGGAATTAAGATGTATTATGTACATGTACAAATTCCCCACAAGAAATCTAAACATTATGTACTACAAACATACATTCATATATATATGTATATATGTGTATATATAAGGTTCCACTTCCAAATGACAATGTGAGGAACTCCACAGATCCATTACCCACTGAAACATTCATACCTGGTTTAAATGGAGAAATAAAGAAAATTTATTAAAGAAAGTGTACTAAATTTTGTAAAAACAGGTCTACGACACTTGAGCAATGACCAACACCCTCCTCTTCCTCCTCCTTCCCAAGTTCAGCATGAAGTATGCTCCACTCCAAGCAGATGTCACCAAGAAATCAAGACTTCTCTTGCTGGGTCCCAGTCAAGAGTTATGGTATCACCCCAGAAAGGCAGGCTCCCAGCATTCCTTATCACCCCTCACCAAGTTCCAGCAAGAAAAGCTACATTTCTGTCAACTAAGGCCAACATATGAAGGGGTCTCTTTCTCAATCCAGCTCCCATTTATAGGGCAGAGGCTCCACCTAGGACAAAAACATTGTGGCCTTGATGGCCCTTGCCCCAGCTTGCTTGTAGGGCAGACATTCTGCATTGACAAACCAATAAGACCAAAGGCTACTGGATCTTCCCAATTTCTTGCTCATAAAGTAGGTGCAACACTCCAAGAAAAGAAAGCCACTGTCTTCACTCCAATCTCAGAGTGGAAGCTCAGAGATGTAGCATAGGGAAAGAACAGTTCTCAAAAAGTACTTTTTAAAAATATCACAACTTGATTCGGTGGAGGATCCTAGTAATCCCAATTATTCAGGGGGCTGAGACAGGATGATTGGAAATTCAAGGCCAGCCTGGACAACAAAATGAGCAACTGAAATGAATAGACACTTTTCAGAAGTACAGATGGCCAATAAATATATGAAAAAATGTTTAACATCACTGGCCATTAGAGAAATGCAAATTAAAACAACACTGAAATACCATCTTACTCCTGAAACAATGGTCATCATGAAGAAATCAAATAATAACAAATGCTGACAAGGCTGCAAGGAACAAGGAACCATTCTACAGTATATTGTTGGTAGGAATGTAAGCTAGTACAACCACTATGGAGATTCCTCAAAAAACTAAAACTGGAAATTCCATTTGAACCAGCTATTCTTCTAGGTATCTTCCCAAAAGAACTGAAGACATCATATCACAGTGATACATGCATATCCATGTTTATAGCAGCACAATTTATAGTAGCTAAATCTTGGAAACAGCGTACATGCATCAACAGATGAATGGATAAAGAAAATGTGATATTCACATATACTCTGTGAATGGGGAGGGGGAGGGATTTTGAAAAAGAGGGGATGAGAATGGGAAAAACAAGAAAAGGAATCAAGATATATCATGTACAGGGCTGGTGAGATGGCTCAGCAGCGTAAGTGCCTGCCTGGCCAATTGCGAGGGCCCGAGTTCAACTCCCGGAACCCACATATGAAAAAAGGACCGGTGATATCGCTCAGTGGCACGGGCACCTGCTGGCATGTGAGGTCCTGAGGTCGACCCCCAGTACCCACAAAAAAAAAGATATATCATGTACAAATACAAATTCTCTAAAATGATTGTGGTCATTATGTATACCTAAATTGTACTAATAAACTTAAAAAAAAAAAAGAAAATGCGATATTGACACACAATGGACTACTACTCTGCCATAAAGAAGGATAAACTTGAGGCATTCATAAGTAAATGGATGTATCTCAAGGCCATAATGTTCAGTGAAATAAATCAGACACACAACTTAAATATTGCATGGTTTCTCTTAGATGCAAAACCCAAAATATAAATAAAGAGCAAAATAAACAATAATAGGAAGTAGAAGATCTTTTTCAAATTGGAAAGGGAACAAGAGGTGGAGTGAGGTGGGAAGGAGGGAAAAGAAAAAGGATGCGAAAAAAAGAGAATTGAAAAAAATGATAGCCTTTGCAAATGAGAAGGGGAAAAAGCTGGAAGGAGCAGGGAGGAATGGTAGGGGAAAGGGAGGGGAAGGTGACAAAAAAGAATTAAGATGTGTTATGTACAAATGCCCTCATTTTTGGGGACCAGGCTGTGTAAGGGTTAAGTTGCTGACCACAGGGCTCTCTGGCTGTGTTGGAAAAGCTCATATTCACAGCCTCTGAAGGCAAGATAATGTCACAGTGGAGGACATTTGGCTCTCACTCCAATTCAAGAGCAATAAACTGCCAACCTTAGAAATAGGACAGTTCTCTTATTTAGCAGATTTACTGCCTAGAATGTCTTTGTTCTAACTTCTCAAGGCCTGCTCATTTTCACAGGCTTTTGCCTCAGATGTGCCCTCTACTTCCTGCACTTCCCCCCAAATTGTTAAGGATGCAATAAATACAGACAGTCCAGAGAAGTCTTTGTCTTAGCTCCCAGAGAGTTCTGACCTTCCTTGACTCCCCACAAACCATATTGCATTTTGTCTTTTTTTTGGGGGGGTACTGGGAATTGAACTCATGACCTTGTGCTTGCCAAGCAGGCACTGTGCTGCTGAGCTACATCCCCAGTCCCCATTTTGTCTTTATTTAATCCTTTTCCGTACTCTTGTCTGTAAGACTGGGAGCTTGGCCAGCTCCCGATACCTCATGATGAATGTAATCATTTCGTACTGCAAATATGTACTAATAAAAATAATTAAAATGTAAAAGGGGGTGGGGATGTAGCTCAATGGTAAAACACTTGCCTAACATGTCCAAGTCCTTGGGTTCAATCCCTAGTATACCCCCAAAAAGAAAAGAAAAAGTGTAAAACGTATACTCTGAAAACTACAAAACATTGGTGAAAAAAATTAAAGAGCTAGATAAATGGAAAGATATCACATTTTATGGATCAGAGTCTTGATATTGTTAGGGTAGCAATACTGTCCAAATTGATCTATGGAGCAGGGAAGGATGGGAGGGAGGGGGACATGTTATGCACATGTACAAACTCCCCACAATAAATGTAATCATTATGTACTGCAAACATGCACTAATAAAAAATACATTAATGAAGATGATTTAAAAATAAAATGTATTTATAAAAGAAGAAAAAAAAAAAAAAAAGGGGCCGGTGATATCGCTCAGTGGCATGGGCGCCTGCTGGCGCGCGAGGTCCTGAGGTCGTCCCCCCGGTTCCCACAAAAAAAAAAAAATAAATAAAAGAAGAAAAATAAACCCCTGCTGGCTTCTCTATAGAAGCTGAAGAAGTGATCTTAAAGCTCGTATGTAAATTTAAGGGATCCAGAATAGTCAAAACAGTCTTGAAAAACATGAACAAAATTTTCTAATTTCAAAACTTACTACAGAGCTACAATAATCAAGACGGTGATAACTGGCATAAGGGCAGACATACATGCCAATGGAATAGAATTGAGAGTCCAGAAATAAACATACGTATCTGTGGTAGATTGATTTTTGACAAGAGTGCTGTATAAGTCAGTGTTTATTAGAGAAACAGATATAATAGAAGATATACAAATATATAAGAATTTGCAAGATTGGCTTACAATGGCCGCCCACAGAGTCAGGTGTGGAAGAGTGCGAAAGGGCTGTCTGCGTGCTGGAGATGTGAAGGATCCAGTCGCACTGTAGAGTCCTGTGCGAGTCTGTATCAGGAGGGCGAAGGGTCTGCGATGGAAGCCTGAAGAGTCTGCAACAGAAGCCAGGAGACAATGTCTAAAGTGAAGATGAAGACTGGAGCCCCTCTGAAGAAACAGAAGTGATCCTTCCTTCATTTCCCCTTTATATCATTCGGGTGAGCAGCCGCCCTAGAGTGGGTCTTCTGTCTGCAGTAAATCCCCTCAGCCATATTGAGAACTATGCTTGTCCAATTTAGTTGGGAAATTCTTACTCAAGTTGACACGATCAGTTAACTATCACAAGTACCAAGACAGAGCAGTGGAAGAAAAAAATGCTTTTTAAAACAAATAGTGCTGGGACAATTAGATACTTATACCCAAAATAATGAATTTGGACCCCTACCTCATACTGTATGTAAAAATTAACTTGAAATAGATCAAAGACCTAAACACTAAAAATATAAAGCTTTGATAAGAAAATATGGGTACCAGGCAACCCACTTTCTGGGCCCCCTTCTGTCCCTCTTAGACAGAAGCTTTCAATGTCTCAAGAGAGTATTCCTACTCTTAAAAAAAAAGAAAAAGAAAATATGGGTACCAATCTTCATGACCACGGATTTGGCAACATATTCTTAGATATGACACTAACACCACAAGCTACAGAATTAAAAATAAATAATTGACTATAATCAAAAGATAAAACTTAAAAAGGTTTAAACTACCAAACAACAACAACAACAACAACAAAAACCCAGAGGGCTAGCGCTGTAATTCTACCACTGAACTGTACCCCTATCCTCTCCCACTTTCTTAGAGACAGGGTCTCACTAAGTTGTCCAGATTGATCTCAAACTTATGATCCTGCCTTGGCCTCCTGAGTAGCTCAAATTAGAGGTGTAACATCAGGCCCAGCAGCTCCTCAAAAATTTAAGCCTAGAATTACATGTGCTCCAACAATCCCATTTCTTGGAATGTACCCAAGGTAAAAGCAGGGACTTAAACAAATATTATCAACTCTGGGTTCATAGCAGCACTAGTCGAACGAACCAAAAGGTATAAGTAACTCAAGTATCTATTAACAGATGAACAGATAAACAAAACATGGTATATAAATATAATGGTATATTATTCAACCTTAGAGAGGAAGGAAATATGGACACATATGACAACATAGATAAAATCCAAAGAAATTATGCTAAGGGAAACAAACCAGTAACAAAAATACAAATATTGTATGATTCCTCTTACATGAGTTTTGTAGAATAGTCAAATTTGTAGAATGGTCGTTTCCAGGGGCTAGGGGAAGAGGGAATAGAGAGAGTATTTAATAGATACAGAGTTTCAACTGAGGAAAATGAGAAGTTCTGGAAATGGACAGTGGTGATAGTTGCATGGCAATGTGAATGTACTTAATGCCATGGCACTGTATCCTTAAAAATGGTTAGAATGGTAAATTTTGTTACATATATTTTACCATAATAAAAATAGTAAGACAACAACTAGCCTATTTTTTTCTCTTGAGCTGTGGAAGTTTGTGCCCTTTTCTCCTGCTAACCTAATTTAAAAATAGTCAAAGCATCTTAATAGACAATTCTCCAAAGAAGATGCGCAAATGGCCAAGAAGAACAGGAAAAGATGCTCAACATCACTAGCCATCAGGAAATGACAAAGTAAAACCATGATGAAATACCACTCCATACCCACTAGAATGGCCATGATTAAAAAGACAGATGACAGGAAGCATTGCTAAAGGTTTAATCACATGGGGTTGTGGTGACAGGAACGTAAAATGGTGTGGCCTTTGTGGGAAATAGCCTGACAGTTCCTCAAAAGGTGAAACAGTAAGTGATGTCATAGGATCCAGCAATTTCACCCCTAAGCATATACTCAAGAAAAATGAAAACATATATCCACAAAAACTTGTATACAAATGATAGCAGCATTACCCATAATAGCCAAAAAATGGAAACAACCCAGATGACCACCAATTGATAAATAGAAAAATAAAATGTGGTATGTCCATACAATCAAATATTATTCAATATAAAGAAATAAAGTACTTATATTTTGCACAACATAAGCCTTGAAAATTTACGCTAAGAGGAAGAAGCCAGACACAAAAAACTACATACACTGCATTGTATTGCAAGCAGCTCCTCTTTGGGTGCTCATTCTGAGATGAAGCAGAAGGAACTGACAAAACAGCAAGCAAGTGCATATTGGGGAATGACCAGGTGCATGTTTATTAGAGAGAATAAAAAGAAAAGCCCCCCCAAGGGGGGTTCCAAAAGGTGGAAAAAACTTCAGATGTTTAAGTCCAGGGGCTTTTATATATTCTTGGTTACAAGCGTATGTGACAGAACACAGGGGTGCTGCTTGCACTGCGAGGCTTTTAATGTCTGGAAAGCGGTCTGTCTTGTTTCCATTTCAATCTTTCAAGGCTCCTTCTATTTTACTTAGGGACCTGTTCTTTGCCCTTTGCATTCTACTCCAGCCCTGACAGTTTATTCATTACTTATTCAGGACATGTGCCTGCCCTGTCTGCCTTTTTGTTTTTTAATCTCCTGGCCTCAATATGATTCTATTTATATGATGTGTCCAGAATAGGTGACTATAGAGAGATAGAAAGTAGATTTAGGGCCAGTGAGATAGCTCAGGGGCGTAAGCGCCTGCCTGGCAAGCGTGAGGTCCTGAGTTCGACTCCTGGTACACACATACAAAAAAAGGGCCTGAACAATTTAGCAACTTAGTGAAATCCTCTCTAAAAATTAAAAATTAAAAGGGCTGGAATTGTAGCTCAGTTCAAAAGCCCTAGGTTCAAGCCCCAGTACAGAGAGAAAGAGAAGGGTCATTTCTTTTAAAGAGGGAAATTTATTACATGTGTAACTACTTATGTATGCATAGTTTATCTCTACAGTTTTTTTCATTCAGAGAATAAAGCCCTATAGAAAATTATTCCTGTGACCATTTTTCTCAATTCTTCCAAAAATGACACCTAAATAATGTCATTTTAGATGCGTGGGAGATAAGCTTATTCATTGTACAATGGATACCTAAGGCATTGGGCTGGGCTGCAAAAGGACACACAAGAAACTGAAAACCCTGGTTGCCACTGGACTAGGGATGGGAGGGAAATGTTTCCTAGCACTGTATGCCCTTTTATACCTTTTGTATTTTTGAAACAAAAGGAAATATTGATTTAAAAAAAATGTTTTTGGGGCTGGTGAGATGGTTCAGCGGCGTAAGCGCCTGCCTGGCAAGCACGAGGTCCTGAGTTCGACTCCCGGAACCCACATACGAAAAAAGGGCCGGTGATATCGCTCAGCGGCACGGACGCCTGCTGGCACGCGAGGTCCTGAGGTCGAACCCCGGTACCCACAAAAAAAAAAAAAAAAAGATTTTGAAGCAAGGTATCGCTATGCAGTTCAGGCTGGGCCTGAACTATTATTATAGACAGTTAAATTAGATAGAAATTATTAGGCAGTCAGACAGGGCTGGGCCCTCGAGGGAGTCAGTGCAAAAGATGAGAATGCATCAGGACTGTGGCTGAAGGCGCATCTGAAGAGGGCAAGGCCAGGAGATTAAATCACAATGGCCGGATTTATATAATTCCCTAAGGAATAAATGGAAATTTGGGGTTATACTGTAATTGGTACCACCCAGTCCATTAAATCCAGATAGACCTCAATCACTTAGGTGGGTGACCAGAACATCCAGACCCATCCCTTCCCCAAAATGCTTTTGTGTTTTCCATGTACCCTTGCTACACAACCTGCTTCCCTATTGGATCAATATTAGCTAAGAGGCTATACTTGTAATCTTATCGGTTGATTACAGTTTGACCCATATTGTATTCACTTCATGATTTTGTACCCACCTCACAATTTTGCTCTATAGAACATTCTTAGAGAAATGACCTGGTGGCAATCCACTTTCAGGTCCCCTCCTGTCTCTCAGGAGCTCTCTCAAATCTTTCCTACTCTTAACTTCCATTGTTCCTTAGAATTCATTCTTCAATTTCAGGGGGCACAAGCTTAGCATTTCTGACATCTAGAAGGTTGGGAGCTGTATTTTCTCCTATATCACTATGTAGCCCAGGCTGGCCTTGAACTTGGGGTGATGCTCCTGCCTCAGCCTCCCAAGTGCTGGGATTACAGATGTGCCCCACCACACCTGGATGATAAAAGTTTTAAATTAAACTTATTTTTGAAAAAAAGGAATATAAATTTTACCAAAGATAGTATAATTAATGAAGTATAGCTTTTCTCACAAAAGAATGGGTTTTAAAGCATGTTTATCAGCTAAAGGCAAGAACCCATGATGGAGATGGAAAAGTTGAAGAGATAAGAAAGAGAAGACTTTCATAGTATTGACCTAAACAGATCCCTGTAGAGATGGAAGACTCTAGGACTCTGAGCACAGGTAAGGGGATTACCCTTTCACAGAGGGAGGGAAAAAGGATCAAGTGAGTGTACATGTAAGTAAATTGTGAGGTAGAGAACTGGTATTTGGCTTCAATTTCTTTAGGAAGAAGATACAAGGACATCCTCAGAATGGGAAGGAACAAGGATGGAGCAGGCAACCTGAGAAGAGAAGTGAAAAAGTTTAAAAGAGCAGTTATATGCTGGGTTTGGTGGATTACAGCTGTAATCCCAGCACTTGAGAGACTGAGGCAAGAGGATGGCCATGAGTTTGAGGCCAGCCTGGAATACAAAAGCAAAACTTTGACTCAAAAAACTCAACCAACCAAACAAAAAAAGCTTCTATGGGGGATGGGAGCAAAAGCTACCTGGTGATAATAAAAGGACTGCTTGAACACTGTTTCCACTGTATGTCCAATGTGGAAGGAGGAGTCCCACATCTCGGGAGGGTCACTGTGTACTCCAGGGCAAGTTCTCCTTAAGGCAAGGAAACCTTGTCACTTGAAGCCTGGCTGAAAAAGTTAGATGTACTGATCTTGAAGAAAATGAACCTAAAAGGAAGCAGACAAGAAAACGGCCACAGAAAAAATCATCAAATATGTGATGGTTTGCCATATAAAAGAGAGCAGAATTAAGAAACTATCCAGCTCTAATTTTGTAATTTCTCTTTCCACATAGACAATTAGCACTTCCTGACTCTTGAATGAATGGTATAAGGACTGAAAACAGACCAGCACTGGAGTGATGGGGCTCATAATGCAGTGCATTAAAGAGCAAGGGGAAGAAAGAGAGTAAGTACAGACTCTTCTTGTGAAGGAAAAGAGAGAATTAAATTTAGCTAAAGACAGTTGTCTTGCAGAACTCAGCAAGAACACGATGACAATATCTGATAACATTTTGTGGATCCAAAGATGCATATTTCATGTTTTTAAACTTTTGAAAATTGAGATGCATTTTACAGTTAGTGGAATTTCACAGTTGCTGTCAGCCTGGCAGCAGTTGTGCTGTAGTTGTCATTGCCTGACACCTTCTGGTAAGATCAAGAAAGCAACTAGCATAAAAATTCGCCAAGTAGGTATCAGCAACACGGAAGAAACGATAGAGCACTCTTTTTCTCCCCTCAAAATCATCAGTGTTCTTAATGACGAAAAGAATAAGAGTATGTGGGAAACCCAGAACATGTTGACTAAGTCAAAAAGGAATTCAGAGACACCAGATTCCAACTGCGAGGATGCCTTAGCAATATCTTAACCGGTTTATTTCATTTCAATGTTCTTTGTAACATATGCAGAAGAGCGATATACGATAAAAATCCTTTTCTAAATAAGCCTTCAAGAGATGCTTCAATAATTACAAAGTATAAATACTAAAATTGTCTTGTGTCATAATTTAATTGGAAGTATCTTTTTCTTTCATAGTGGCACACAAAATGAGCATGCATCTTCTAGTCCGTGATGTTTCAGATAAGATAAAATGCATTCTGTATCCTGAACAGTGTCTATCAGCATACCATACTCAGGAAAAAATGCTAATTTATTAGGCAATAACATATTTACTAATTTTTTCATCAAATATTTATGAGTATTTACCACATACCAGGTTCTGGAGGCTGGAGAGAGACAGACAGACAGACAGAGGCACAGACATCACCTTCAATGAACTTAAATATTAAATAAGACTAAACTGGACCTCAAATTTATTCCTCAAGAAACCCCAAGAAAAACTTTTCATGGCTAATTAATTCACTTCTTCACAATGTACACTATCACATTAAAGTCTTTTTAAAATCATGTGGTTAAAGATTACTTAGCTTTGTTTCATCCTACATATTGTAAATTTATAATGATATAAATCCAAAGTCAGAATTGTGATACATAATTTTAAAAGAACTCCCTCAAAACCATCAGAAATAGGGCCGGTGAGATGGCTCAGCGGCTTAAGCGCCTGCCCGGCAAGCGCGAGGGCCTGAGTTCGACTCCCGGATCCCACATACGAAAAAGGGGCCGGTGATATCGCTCAGTGGCACGGGCGCCTACTGGCACGCGAGGTCCTGAGGTCGACCCCCCGGTACCCACAAAAAAAAAAAAAAAAAAAAAAAAAAACCATCAGAAATAGACAAATAGGGCCGGTGAGATGGCTCAGCGGCTTAAGCGCCTGCCCGGCAAGCGCGAGGGCCCGAGTTCGACTCCCGGATCCCACATACGAAAAAGGGGCCGGTGATATCGCTCAGCGGCACGGGCGCCTGCTGGCGCTCGAGGTCCTGAGGTCGACCCCCCCGGTACCCACAAAAAAAAAAAAAAAAAAAAAAAAAAAAAGAAATAGACAAATATGTGCAAAAGATATCAATAGTCAACTCACAGAAGAAATTGGTTAATGAAAAAATGCTCAACCTCATTCATAATTATGAAATATAAATTCAAGCAATGGGAAAGTGGATTTTTGCCCATACGATTGGTAAAGATAGAAAAAGATTAGTTTTAAACAGTATTGGGAAGGTATGGAGAAGAAGATAAAGTACTCCCATTCACTGCTGGTGGGATTATGAAGTGGATCAGTGTTTTAAGAGGCTGATTTGGCAATATCTACCTATTTTACTTCTATGCATCTATCCTACAGAATTTGAATGGGTGCCCAAAAATTTATGTACAAAGGATGACCACTGAAGAATTGCTTGACTAGGGCCGGTGAGACGGCTCAGCGGCTTAAGCGCCTGCCTTGCAAGCGCGAAGGCCCGAGTTCGACTCCCGGAACCCACATACGAAAAAGGGGCCGGTGATATCGCTCAGCGGCACGGGTGCCTGCTGGCGCGTGAGGTCCTGAGGTCGTCCCCCCGGTACCCACAAAAAAAAAAAAAAAAAAAAAAAGAATTGCTTGACTAGTGAAAAACTGGAGGAAAGCCCAAACATCCGTGACTTGAAGCCATTATAAACATAAGAAAGTTCTAATTGAAGATGTCTGACTAAAGATATGTGCTTATCTACCTCCCTTTTCACATCCCATTAAAATGATAATAAAAGAACACACTCTTAACAGTGAAGAAAAGGGGCTTAGCAAATTTCTGGAATGTTGGAAATATGTAAACTGATGGAACAGTATGGAACAAGCCAATGTGTCTAGCAGAATCCCAGTGAGGCTTCCAGTTCAGAGCTATCAAGTGCTCAAGGTCAAATAAGAAGGGAGGCTGAAAACTACAGGGTGACTTGAAAGCCTCTCTAGGAAACAAATGCCACCATTTGGCTCCCTACTATCCCCCCACCCATCATCCTCATAGTTAGCCTAGCAGACCAAATCTTTACCTCCTAGCCAAGAAGGAAATAAGGAAAGTGGGGACAGGAGGAGGAGGAGGAGGAGAACAAGAACGAGAAGGAGAATGAGAACAAGAACAAAAGAGAAAAAAAGAAAAGAAACAAAACAAAACAAAACTGGAGAACACAATAGAAACAAACCATAAACTGCCTGGAGAAAAATAAAGGGTCATATAGGTGCCATTGTCCCACAACAAAAGAAAATTTGTCTTAATCTGCTGACATTTGGGGGTTGTCACCCTGAAGACAGCCTCCCTAACCCAAGTCTAAGGAGAAAGTTGTTTGTCACAAGCTCTGACCTGTTACACAGATGTTACATAGATGTCTTAGACAGACTCCCTATTCAAGGAGAGGCCTAGTTAGAAAATGGACCTACATACATAAAGGAACCTATACCAACCATTTTTCTTTCATTTTTAAATATAAAGAGACAGGGCCAGTGAGATGGCTCAGCGGCATAAGCGCCTGCCTGGCAAGCGCAAGGTCCTGAGTTCGACTCCCGGATCCCACATAAAGGAAAAAAAGGGCCGGTGATATCGCTCAGCGGTACAAGCACCTGCTGGCAAGTGCGAGGTCCTGAGTTTGACTCCCAGTACCCACATAAAAAAAAATATATATATGTATATATATATATATATATATACTTATATATATATATATACATATAAAGAGACAGTCAAGGATCACCAGATATATGAAGATAAGCAGCATCATGAAACTAAAAGCCAAAAGCAAGTAGAATAACACCAGAGAGAATAGAGATACCTCAAAGAAGAGAAGAGTATAAGGGCCTACTAAGATCAACGTGGGGAAAAAGGACATGTACTTAGACACTATATCATCTCGCATTATCAGGAAAAGAGAAAATTGAGAATTGTAACTATTTCCAGACAGAAAAAGTAGGTTACCTGTGAAGAAACAAAAATCAGACTTCTCATTAGCAAAACTGGATGTTAGAACACTAACATTTTTTTTTTTTTGTAGTGCTGAAAAATGAACCAAGGACCTCACACATGCTAAAACCACTGAGCTACACTGCCGGCCCAAACAACACTTTAAATTTTTTTTCTTTGTCTGTTTTTTGAGACAGGGTCTCTCTATGTAGTTCAGGCTGGCCTTGAACTCACTATGTAGCATAGGCTGATCTCAAATTCACAGCGATCCTCCTGCCTCAGCCTCCCCAGTGCTGGGATTACAGGCTTGAGCCATCGCATACAGCAACACTTTAAAATTCTGAAGGAATTATTTTTAATTTAGGATTTTAAATCCAGCCAACTTGTCAATCAAGTATGAATAGAAAAAAGATATTTTCAGAAATGTAAAGACTCAAAAAAATACCTCCTGCATATTCATTCTTAGTATATTACTTAAAGATATACTCTATCAGGACTGGGGATGTAGCTTAGTGGTAGAGCACTTGCCTAGTATGTACAAGGCCCTAGGTTCAATCTCCAGCACCCTGCCCCCCCAAAAAAATATACTCTAACAAAACTAAGGTAAATCTTAAAAAGAAAAAGACATGGGAAACAAGAAATAGTAGATTTATCAGTGAGGAAAACAAAATTCCAGTAAGGAAAACAAAATTCCAGGATGACAACTATGAAGTAGGCATGCAAAACAATCAGAAAAAAAAATGTTTTTAAGAAGAAAGAAATAGATTCCAACCAGTGGATAGAATGAAAAAGAATCTAGCTGGGCATGATGGCACTTGCCTGTAATTCCAACATTCTAGGAGGCTGAGGCAGGAGGATCACAAGTTCAGGCCCAGTCTGGGCAACTCAGCAAGACCCTGTCTCAAAATAAAAAATAAAAAGTGCTAGGAATATATCCCAGTGGGAAGACCCTGGGTTCAATCTCCAATACACACACACACACACACACACACACACCATCTAGAAAAAAAAATTTTTTTAATGTGGGTACTGGGAGTCGACCTCAGGATCTTGCACTTGCCAGCAAGCGCTTGTGCCACTGAGCGATATCACCAGCCCTTTTTTTCCTTTATGTGGGTTCCGGGAGTCAAACTCAGGACCTCGCGCTTGCCGGGCAGGCGCTTATTTAGCTGAGCTATCTCACCGGCCCTAGAAAATATAAATGATTTAGGGAAATCATTTCTTTTTCCTCAAAAAGAAAATACAAAAGACAACTAAAAACTCCAGAAAAAAGAATAAATAAAAACTATACTAGAAAATAACATAAATATGAAACTAGATTTCCATTTCTGATAACATGGTAGACTAGGTATTTGAGCCAACCCTCTCACAAAAATCACTTCAGGGACTGAATAAAACACAAAACATCTAAAGTATCAGAGGACTTATTAAGGATTAAGATAAATACAATGAAATTCATATGGACATGTGGTATACTGAAACTGTTTTTGCTCTGGGCGCATTTGCAAAACTTGGTAACTTTCAGCTAAAATATTTATGGACCCCTGGATCCGTTCAAGGTGTAACTATAAAGAAGTGAGTCCATCCAAATTGAGTTTACAGGCCCTCTTTTTTGTTTGTGTGTTTGTTTGTTTGTTCATTTGCTTGTTTGTTTTTCGACAGAGGGTTTTGCTGTATAGTTCAGGGTGGCCTTGAACTCACGGTGATTCTCCTCCCAAGTGCTGGGATTACACCAGTGTAGTGGTCCTCTTTCTATACCTTCAGGTCTTAGCTGGATCCTGAAAGGGCTACAACTTTAAGTCAGAGCAAACCAGAAAATAACCCCACCCAAGGGCACTGAAGGAAAGGTTGCCTTGGCTTTGAACACAGTGGAGGAAAGAAATGTGTCCCTGAGAAATTAAACAATAAGCTGGTCTTTGGACAGATTTATAGTTAAAATACACACCATCACCTGGTAGTCTTTACTTAGTTTATATATTCTGAAACTAGTGTTGTTCATACACAACCGTTTCCTGAAGGAATACTCTTTACATTAGGCTTCAAAAAATTCCAACAAATAATTTTGCAAGAAAAAATAGCTATCAAAAATTAATAAAATACACTTCTCTCTTGTCAGAGAGGTTACATTTTTTAAAAATATTGAATCAAGGTGTGGTGGCGCATGCTTATAATCCCAGCACTCAGGAGGCTGAGGCAGAAGGATCACCACAGGGTCAAGGCCAGCCTGGACTACAAAGAGAGTTCACAGCCGGCCTGAACTGCATAGTGAAACCTTGCCTCAAAAAAAAAAAAAAGAAAATTGAAAACGCAAATTTTGGCAAGGATGTGGAACAACTTGAACTCTTTTTAAACTTTTTTATTATACATAATAAAATATACATAATAAATATGTATTTTAATGCATGATAAACATATTCAATACATAAGTATATTCATCATGGAATATTGGTACATATGCACCTTGTATCTTGATCCTTTTTACTTCCTCTTTCCCACCCGTCTCTCCCATTTGAAATCTCATAATTACTGACAGGAGTGTAAATTGATATGACTACTTTGGAAAAGTAATAAAGCTAAACATACCCTATGACCCAGAAATTCTATTCCTCGGTAAACGCTCAACAGAAATGAATGCATATGTCCATCACAAGACATGTACAAGAATATTCAGCTTTATTCATAGCACCCAGCATTACAAACTATTCAAATATCCATTAACAGAAGAATAAATTAGTAAGAGGTAGCATGTCTATACAAAGGAATACTACTTAGCATTTAAAAAGAACCAACTTTTGATACAGGCAACAAGATGAATGAATCTCAAAAACACTATTCTGAACAAAAGAATCCAGACACAAAAAGCACATACAGTTTGATCCCATTTAAAGGACATTCTAGAAAAGGCAGGAAGTAGATGAAGAGTTGCCAGGGACCACTGTCGGGGAGGACTGACTGAGAAGGGGCACAAGTGAAGTTTCTGGAGTGATAGAAATATTCTCTCTTGATAGTGTTGATGGTTACACAGGCGTATTCATCTGTCAAAACCCATAAAACTGTACCTGTGAAATAAGTACATTTTATTCTATGTAAATAATACTTCAAAAGTTTATTTAAAATTATTTTTAAAATGTTTAAAAATGAGAAATATAATACTGCAATTACAACTTAATGGATGGAGATGGCATAGTTTTTAAAATTCTCCCTCCAATTCTCCTATAAAACAGAGAAAATGTTAGTGCAAAATCAAAAATTATGGACAATACGTGTATCAGAGCTAGATAATAAGATATTCCCATTAACTCCACATATGAGGAAGGGGTGCAAACCATCAATAGCTATAAGTGTGGCATTGTATGAAAGGAAACAAAGGGAAGCGATGAGGCAAGAGACAGAGCAGAGAATCCCTAAACAGCCAAAGTTGCTGACTGGAAAACTGAGAGGGCCAACCTGAGGACAACAGGTGAAAGCAGGGGAGGTTTTGCACGTTCCAGTAGCAAGTAAAAGCTAAAGAGATTGCCACAATCTGGGTCTGGAGTATCGTTAGCCTTGTAAACACTCAAAAGTGACCAGCTTCAACTCCATTCAAGGATAAAGCTCCGCACTGAGAAGAAACTATTGGGAGTAGAATCCAAACCAAGCAGCGCAACTAGAGAAGGTCCCAGTGAAAATGGAAGGAGAGGACAGCACTGGGGCATCAGAGAAAGGAAGCGACTACATTTTTTGACAACTACACAAAAGCAACAGAAGAGGGAGCTAAAAGCCATAAAATTAAAAAATTATTCTGAATCCAGCCTCCTAAAATTAAAAAAGAACCATGTAAAAATGAGCAACAGAAAGAATCAAGGTTACTTTCATTACAAGAAAATTAGAGAATAATGGACAATGAGAGCCCTCGACAGTGAGAGCATGGCAGAAATAGATGAAAAGTATACCATTTCAAAACAAGTAAAAAAGACATTAGGAAAATGATGCAGGATATGAAAGAACAACATAAATCAGAATTAGAAAAAAACTCCAAATTTAGGTAATAGAACTAAGGAAAGAATTAGAAACAAGAAAAAAAAATAGAAATGAATTCTAAACCAGGGAGCATAAGAGCAAATAAACACAAAGTGTAAAATGCCTTCAGGAAATTAGAAGATGAAAAGAAGAGAATTTTTTTAAATCCAAAAGGAAAAGAATAAAGAAATAAAGAGGATTTCAGAGAAAGTGATACATTTATAAGGTAAAGAAAATCCAGAACACAGAGAAAAAAAACAAAAACAAGGAAACAGAAGACAGCAAATAATAAAGACTATGATAAAGTTTTCCTGAAGTAAAAAAGACTTAAAACAACGTATTGAAAAGGCAGTTTATGAGCAAATCAACCCAAAATGACCAACATTAAGATATATCCTAGTAAAATTATTGGATATTTCTGGCTGGGGATTGAACCCATGGCCTCACATATGCTAGACAACTGCTTTACCACTGAGCTACATCCTCAGTTCTTTTTAGTTTTTATTTTGAGACAGGGTCTTGCTAAGTTGCCCAGGCATACCTAGAACTTGAGATCCGCTTGCATCAGCCTCCCGAGTAGCTCAAATTATAGATGTACATCACCACAAATGGCCTAAGTTACTGCATTTTAAAAGAAAAATCATATGCATCCAGGCAAAGATGACAAGGGAAAGAAAATTAGCTAGTCATCATATTTATTGACAATAATGTTTTATGCCAAAAGAAAGCAAAGTAACATATTCATAATAAGCAGAAAAGAAAATGTAAGGCAAAGATTTTCATATAGCTGGACTGTTATGAGCTGAATTGTGTCCACAATCCCTAAAAGGTCATATGTTTAAGGCCTAACTCCCAATTCAGTATGACTGGTATCTAACAACAGGAGGGCTGGGCGTGTAGATCACTTGCCTAGTATTTGCTAGGCCCCAGGTGTGTGTGTGTGAGAGAGAGACACACACACACACAGAGACAGAGAGAGAGAGAGAGAGAGAGAGAGAGAGAGAGAGAGAGAGAGAGAGAGAGAATCTAGACACCTAAAGACACCAGAGGAAAGACCATGTGAGGACAGAGCAAGAAGCACCCATCTGCAAGCCAAATCTGTCAACACCTTGACCTTGGGCTTCTAGCCTCTAGAACTGCAAGAAAACACATTTTTGTTGCTTAAGTCACCCAGTCTGTGGCTTTTTATGGCAGCCTTAGCAAACTAATATTTCAAGGATAGAGGTTATAAGCTACTATCAACATGAAATCACTCAGGAAATACTGTTCTTGTGACCTCTTTCTAAGGAATCTGCTGCAGAACAAATTCCAGAAAAACAGAATCTAGAAATACATTGACATAAAGATTTTTTGTGTGTATTAAATAAACTAAATAAATATACATACTTGTAGAACTAAGATTCAGTGAAGGTTCTAAGTAAGAGAGTAGTTTATAATCACTAAAAATGAGGAAAGGTGGAGAGATTAGCAAAACATTGTTTTTTTTGTAATCATATTAGTGGTGGTAGTATTCATATTACTATTTATTTTGCCATTCTGAGACAGCTGTGTATGTTGTATAAAGCAAATGAGCAATTATGTGATATTCCAAATCTATTATTTCCTATATCCTAGATTCAAATGTGCGATAGTTAAAAATTCCATAAAACTGAATTTGAAAAAAAAAATCAATATGAACTCCACCACATTTCTCTCCTTAAAAGGTTTAGAAAAATTGATCAGCCCAGTAGCTATGAGTATTGCTAGCATTCAAATAATGGTCTTGAAATACTATTTCCTACTAAAAAGAAAACAGGACTTTTTAGACAAATGGCTGGTTCCAGGTCTGGGCTAGAAAATGTACAAGATAAACCTGAAGTATCAATTATGTTTAAATACATGAGTACATAATGATTCTGTTTCTTAAATTGCTGAAATTATTAGAACAATGGAGAACTAAATCATTACTTTGAAAATGGTAAAGAGAAAAACCAAGCATTTATACTGCTTTCCCTTAACAAACTATACCACTGGGCAGCCAAATAATAGGCGGAAGGATGTTTCTCTTTATTCTACCAAATGAATGAGGAATAACAGAATTAACATATCAACATTTTACAAAATTCAATGAATAAATGGGTCTAGGCTTTGAGAATAAAATGGTTGTTAACATCACAAAAGACAACTACACATTATGTGCCTCCTGATGGGAGAATACAAAATCATCTAGAAAACGGTCTCCCCAAAAACCTCAAACCTGAACCCAATCAAGCCCATGGATCCAACTACTAATATACAGTACAGATAATATAGTAAACTATACCACGGTGAGACAATCAGCAAAATCCATAGTGGGAAACTGCAAGTCAAATTGCTATTTCTTCAGTAAATAAGCTGCATGGGGAAAAAAAGATGGAAATGGGCTCAGGGTATAGCTCAGTGATACAGCACTTGCCTAGCATGCACAATACCCTGATTTCAATCTCCAGTAGCACAAAGGAAGGAAGGAAGGAAGGAAGGAAGGAAGGAAGGAAGGAAGGAAGGAAGGAAGGAAGGAAGGAAGGAGGAGAGAAAAGAAAGGAAAGGAAAGGAAAAAAGAAAAGAAAAATAAAGAAAAAGAAAAAATATATTAGCTGGTTGGCTGGATCTAGTGACACACATCTGTAGTCCCAGCATCAGGAGGCTGAGGTGGGAGGATCCCTTGAACACACAAGTTTGAGACCAGCCTGGGCAGCATAGTAAGATCCTGTCTCTTAAAAAAAAAGATATTTTGGGGGACCGATGAGATAGCTTACTTTTCCTAGTATGGTAGAAAGAATATATCAGACAGGGCCGGTGAGATAGCTCAGCGGCATAAGCGCCTGCCTGGCAAGCGCGAAGTCCTGAGTTCAACTCCAGTAACCCACATACGGAAAAAGGGCCGGTGATATTGCTCAGCGGCATGGGCGCCTGCTGGCATGCGAGGTCCTGAGGTCGATCCCCGGTACCCACAAAAAAAAAGGGAAAAAAAAGCTATTGTACAGAAACATTAAAAATAATATAACTTGAAAATTGGAGTAGGAAGTGGAAGTGGAGGAAGTAGGATAAGTGAGCTACATCTGAAGTTAATGCATCAAGGAAATAGCAGGATAAACATGTTATTTGAAATTATGGTGCTAATCACCAGAAGAATTGAAACCAGAAATCATTAAAAGTCATTATCTCTGAAAAGTAGAACTAGAGGTGGGAAAGAGGAGTCAAGTGACTTCTTAAAAATCATTTTGTATTACATGCTTTTTCGTGATATATTACTTTGATTGTCTTTCTTTCTTTGGCAGTGCTGGGGTGAGCTCTGAGTGGCAGAGCTCACTCATGCTAGGTGAGCTCTCTACCACTGAACTACATACCCAGCTCTTTTTTCACCTTTTTATTTTGACACAGGATATTACTAAAATGCCCAGGCTAGCCTCAACTTGCGATCCTTCTGCCTCAGCCTGCTGAGTACGTGGGATTTCCAGTATGCACCACCATGCCCAACTTGTATTAGTTTCCTTTTAAAAAAATTTAACTTAAATTAGATCTATATGTACTGGTATGGGAAAATATCCAAATCCTATAGTGAAACAACAACAACGACGAAAAAAAATAAGTTTTGGAATAGTATGTTTAGTATGATCCAATTTTTGTTTAAAAAATAAATAAAACTATACATATTAGCACTATGGAAAGGGCCTCTATATAAATATACACATATATACTCTATATAAATGGACAGACCTTATCTTTTGGTGGTATGAGTACAGATAATTTTTCTTTCAAATTTATAACTTTCTGCAATATTTGTTTGAAATTCAGTGAGCATATATTATTTTTATAATTAGCAAAAGCACTGAAAGAAAAAGGAAGGAAGGAAGCAAGGAAGGGAGAAAGGAAGGAAAGAAGGAAGGGATAAATGAAGGAAAGGAAAGGAAAAGAAAGGAAAAGAAATGAAAGGAAAGCAAGGGAAGATTATGATAATTTCATAGTTCTCAAGAACCCTTCAGTTTATAAACTGAAACATTCATGTTGACTTAAACAAAAGTAAACCATGACTAACCCTAGGCTTTGGCAAATAGAATAGTTTCCTAAACTGACTAGCACAGTATACTTTCTATTACTGTCCAATATTCATAGTTTTGAATAAAAATTAACACACCTCCACACATGAATTTCTGATCGGGGTTCAGTAGTTTAAAAAATGAACCTCTGCTTTAAGTTATAGCCATTTTCTTCCCTTCTGCTTCAAGAGAAAGCTGCAGAGAGGCAATATCCTTGTCTTTCACTATTTAACCTACGTGGCAGTGGTTCTCAAAAGTGTGGTTCCTGAAGCAGCACACACAAATTCTCAGGTTCCATCCAGAACTACCGAATGGGAATCTCTTGGGCCGAGGGCCCAGACATCTATGCTTTAATAAGCCCCCAGATAGGGTTGCCAGATAAAATACACTCAGTTAAATTTGAATCCAGATAAATAATTAATGCATGTTAGTATAAATATTTCTGGTGTTTGGGACATATTTATATTCAAATTTAATTGAATATCCTGGGTTAATTTTTTTGCGGGATTTTTTCTTTTTTCTTTTTCTTTTCTTTTTTTTTTTTTTGTTGTTGATTTTCTAAATCTGGCAACCCCCACTCCATATAATTCTGATCCTTGCTAGTTTGAGAACCACTGGGTTAGAAGTAAAACACCAGGCTTCTAGTCTTGGCTTCAGGTAGACATGACTCCAGCACAGTTCTCTAACCAGTATGGAATTTAACAAGTATGACTGGCGTCTCCTTATGACAAAGAAGACCATGACAGGGAAGCAGACATGTAGGGAGAGAGCCGATCAGCCTCAGGGCCTAGAGTAAAGTTTAGTAGCAGAAAAGGCCTGGATTTCACCAGAAAATTCAAACATACTCAGTGCCTCCAACTCTTAGTGCTCCTTCATAGAATGCTGTTGCCACACAAGGCACAGCTTTGGACGATGGGGAGAGAGGGCTGGGGTGGGCAGAGGATGTAAGTGAGAGGAAGACAGAAATCTCTAACAGAGAGAGAAAAAGAGTACAAAGGGCACAGGAAAGGGACTTTGACTTAGAACTGGCCACGGTTAATTTGTGCTCACATCAGGTTGGCTCCCACTGACTTTGCAGGGAGACAAAACCGGGGAAGCATCATTCTCTGGGTTTAAAGAGGCTCCTGGGCAATACTGGCCCTGTCCTGTGAGCCTCTAAGGCGATGTTCTCAATCAGGGATGATATTAACCACTGGCAACCTTTGAAGACGTTTTTTGGTTGTCAAAACATGGCCGCCAGAAAAGATAAGGGGGCGTGCTACTGACATCTAGTGGACAGAAACCAGAGATACGGCTGAACAACAACGCAGGACAGCTCCCCACAACAAAGAATTATCCAGCTGCAGAAGACAAGTTCCAAAGCCCAGAAATTCTGCTATAAAGCAGGTCAGTGCAGAGGCCTTATTTCCCACAGCTTCCTCCCTTACGCCAAACCACTGATTACTCCAGACGAGGACATTCCATGCACGCACATTCGAAATCTAGCAGATGTTCAAAGGAAGGCTGATTTCTTTCACACACCCACACCCTTCCTCTTCCTTATTAGACAGGGACCTAATCCTCTTTCTTCCTTACCAGAGAACTGGGAAAAACCACCAGGATTAATAGCTGTTATGAAGAAGAACTGACTCCATATAACTCCAGTATCAGTTTGTGCTATTTTGCTGATGCTTCTTTTCATTAATTCGAAATACAGCACTGAAGCAAACATATTGTTTTTAATCATCAGAAGTTCCAGGCTGAGGGTGTGGCTCAGTGGTAGAGCTCTTGTGTTTGGGTTTTATCCTTAGCCCCGCAGGGGAAAAATAATTTAACAACAACAACAAAAGAACAACTTTGAAAAAAAAAAGGAGTTTAGTTAGCTATTTAGGGCTGGCATCTGCTCTGTTCTCAACATTGACTATTACCCTTGAACATGTTTAAGTGCTTACATGGCTCTTAAAATTCTGCTCTGGGAGGGCTTCAGAAAGCAATGTGACAATGGTTAGTACATTGCTTATTGTTATCTTCAAAGTAGTTACTTTCCTACCATCTTGTTTTGAAATTTTGTATCTTTTTATTGTTTTTTCCTCTTTAAAATTAAAAAAAAAAGAAAGCAATGTGAGGTTCTTAGATCATTAGATTACGTAGGTTCTCCCCAACATTCCCAGTTGCTCCTGAAATGGAATGAGAGAAAAGGAGGAAAGGGAAGACTCAAGGGTAATATCTAGATTTGGGGTTTGAGCAACTGAGTGATAGTACTGTCATTTACTGAAATTGGAAAGTCATAGGGAGGAATAAGTTTGTCAGGGAAATCAGGAGTTCTCTTTTGCACATTAAAAAAAAAAGAAAGAAACTCCCTTCCTCTTGTGTGTCTAATCTCTGCTTCTCTCAGCCTGTACAGGTGGGCAAGTCTTTTCTTTCTTAAAACAAATAGAACTCTTCCCAAACCATATAATCCCTCTAATTGTTTCTCTTTCCTTCTCTTTATATCTAAACTTTTTTAAAAGATCACTATGTCTCTCCTTATCCACAGGGGATACAATCAAGACTCCAAGTAAATACCTGAAACTGTAAATAGTTCTAAATCCTACATATACTACGTTTTCTCATATATATACGAGATAAATTAATGACTTAAAAATTAGGAACAGTAAGAGATTAATAATAATAAGTAAGAATAAAATAGAACAGTTATAATAATATACCATAATAAAAGTTATGTGAATGTAGTCCCTCCAAAGATGTTATTGTACTGTACTTAACTTTCTTGTGATAATGTAAGATGATACTTAAAGGAAGCACTTCATGACTTCAAGGCTTCTCATTGGCATATATGAATTACCAGCACCACTACTCTTGCGCTTTGTGCCTATTATTAAGTGAAATAAAGATTACTTAAACATAAGCACTGCAATACTGTAACAATTGATCTAACAACCAAGACAGCTACTAAGAGACTAATGGGTAGGTAGTGTATATAATGTGGGTACTCTAGGCAAAGTGATGATTCCCATCCCAGGTGTGTTGGAGTGGGACCGCACAATATTTCAACACTTTCATCACAGTACTCAGAACAGTGTACAATTTAAAACTTGTGGCTGGGCATGATGGTGCACGCCTGTAATCCCAGCACTTGGGAAGTTGGGGCAGGAGGATCGCCACAAGTTCAAGGCCAGCCTGGGCTACATAGTGAGCTCAAGGCCAGCCTGCACTACAAAGCAAGACCCTGTTTCAAAAAAACAAAACAAACAAAAAAAAAAACCCTTATGAATTGTTTATTTCTGGAACTTTTCATTTAATATTTGCAGACCAACGTTGACCACAGGTATCTGAAACTTCCAAGAGTATGGTATGGAAGCTGGGCTAGGTGGTACATTCTTGGAGTTCCAGCACTCTGGGAGGCTGAAGCAGGAGGATTGCAATTTCCAGCCCAGCCCAGTTTCAGGTAACTTAGCAACTTAGAGAAACATTGTCTCAAATAAAAAAAAAATTAAAAGGCCTGGGAAGTAGGTCAGTGAGGAGGCTCTGGGCTCAATCCCCAGTACAGTGAAAGAAAAAAAAAAAGGCATGGTATGGAAAGGGGGAAAAAGTGACTGTACTGTGGAGAATTCTGACAGACACCTCAGCCAGGTGACAAAGGCCAACATCAACAGTGGCAAGTCATTTTGATAGTATTTGTCCTTGACATAATATGATGAAAGGTTTTTTTTAACCTCTTTAATCTTCCTCTCCCAAATCCATAATCTCATCTTAATTATGAGAAACATCAGACAAATTCCAATATTTTGCAAGACAGCTGAGAGCACTCCTCAAAACCATCAAGGTCATCAAAAACAATTAATGTCTGAGAAATTGTCACAGTCCTGAGAAGCCCAAGAGAACATGATAATTAAATATAACATGGTATTCTGGATGGCATATTGGAAAAGATAAAGGTCATTAGATTAAAATGAAGGAACCCTGCATAAAGTATGAGCTTTAATAATAATATATCAGTATTGCTTCACTAATTGTAACAAATGTGCTATAATGATATAAATGTTAATAGTAGGAGAAACTGGATGTAGGCTATATGGGAACTCTTTATATTATGTAAATTTTCTTTAAATCTAAAACTATTCTAAAAATAAATGTTTTAATTATTGTTGCTATTATTTTTGTGATACTAGAGATTGCACCCAAGGCACATACTAAGCAAGTGCTCTACCACTGAGCCACATCCAAAGCTGTTCCTTCAGTAAACATTACTTTAAAAAAAAACTGTTAACCACAGATTCTATAGCTGGCAAAACTCTCCTTCAGATAAATGAATATTGAGAGAATTTCTTCCTAGCAAATCTACCCTTACAAAATGGCTAAAGTAAGCTCTCTAAATGGAAAGAAATAAGAGAAACCCTGGAACTTCAGGAAGAATAGAACACTGGAATGGGCAAAAATACGGATACACTATCCTCTTCATGAGGGTCTTAAATCATATTTGATAGCTAAAGCAAAAATTATAATACCATCTGATATGTAGAGGTATGTAGAGGAAATGTATGTATATAGAGGAAATATTTAAGACAATCATATATTTTTTAAATGGAGAAGAAAAAAGGATTCAAATGTAAGTAAAGTTTCTACACTTCACTCAAAATGGTAAAAAGGGATACCAAAAGACTTTGATAAGTTACATACTGTAATATGTAGAGCAACCACTAAGAATAGTCTATACAGGAGTATACTTTAAAATACCATAAATAAATCAAGATAAACCCCTAAAAACTTTTCAAATAACCCCCAGGAAAGCAAAAAAGAGACATAAAGAAATAGAAGAAACAAACAGAAAATAAATAATAAAATGTCAGACTCAAGTTTTAACATATGGATAATTACTGTTAGGGGTTGAACTGTGTTCCCTAAAAAGATATTTTGAAGTTCTAATACCCAGTACCTTTAAAGCTGACCTTATTTAGAAGTAGGGTCTTTGTAGATGTAATCAAGTTAAAATGAAGTCATTAAGGTGGGTCCTAATCCAATATAACTATTGTCCTTATAAAAAGAGGAAAATTTAGTCCAGCATTCCGGAGGCTGACAGAAGGATTCATGTAAGTTCAAGACCAGCCTGGCTACATAGCGAGACCCTGTCTCAAAAAACCCAAAATAAATAAATAAATAGGAAATTCAGACAAAGACGTAGAGAAAGGAGAACACCATGTGAGGATGCAGATGGAGAGGAAAGATACCCAAATGAAAATGGAGGCAAGGATTGGAGTTATGCCAAGGATTGCCTGAGGCCATGCCACTAGAACCTGGAAGAGGCAAAGAAAGATCCTCTCCTCGAGGCTCTGGATGGAGTGAAGTCCTGTCAACACCTTGATTTTGGATCTCTAGCTTCCACAACTGTGAGAGAATGAATTTCTGTCATTTTAAGCCACCCAGCTAATGTTACTTTGTTACGGCAACCCTAGGAAACTAATACAGTTATATAAAATGTAAACAACCCAAATGTAGCAAATTAAAAAATAGAGACTGGGCCGGGGGAAGCCCCGCGCTGGCCAGAGCCATCGCCCGACCCCATCCCCTTCCTTCCGGTTCCCGAGGTCGTGGGCTGCCTCCTGGGGCTTCCTGGAGAGGGAGCGGGGGAAGGGGAGTGTTATTGCGCATGAGCAGGAGCCGCCGCCGCCGTTGGGACAGTCCATTTGCTGCGGAGCCGGAGGAGTAGGGGAGAGGCCTGGAGAACACCAGCGTGTACAAGTTGAAATCATTGTAGAAGGATAAAGTTTGACAGTTTATGATCTTCACACAATCTAGTGAAAAAAAAAACTGCAGTAAGTTGTCTTTCTCAAAATGACTGGAAGTTACATGTTGCAACAGATAATATTTTCCAAAATCCTGAACTTTGTATAGGAGAGAATGTAACAGGATCATTGGACAGGAAGAAGTTAGAGCAACGATGCAATAGATATGAAAATCTTCAAGATGAAAATAAAATTGGAATAGATGGTATACAGCAATTCTGTGATGACCTGGCACTTGATCCAGCCAGCATTAGTGTTTTGATCATTGCATGGAAGTTCAGAGCAGAAACAACGTGAATTCTCCAAGCAGGAGTTTATGGACTGCATGACAGAATTAGGATGTGACAGCACAGAAAAGCTAAAGGCTCAAATACCCAAGATGGACCAAGAATTGAAAGAACCAGGACGATTTAAAGATTTACCAGTTTACTTTTAATTTTGCAAAGAATCCAGGACAAAAAGGATTAGATCTAGAAATGGCCATTGCCTATTGGAATTTAGTACTTAATGGAAGATTTAAATTCTTACACCTAAGGAATAAATTCTAATTGGACCATCATAAACGATCAATACCAAAAGATACTTGGAATCTTCTTTTAGACTTCAGTACAATGATTGCAGATGATATGTCTAATTACAAAGAAGAAGGAGCATGGCCTGTTCTCATTGATGACTTTGTGGAATTTGTACACCCTAAAATTGTACAAAAAGTACAACAGTGTAGCACTAAAGGAATCTTCTAAAATGTACATAATCTGTACAATAAATACAATGGAAAATTGCACAGTCAGCTTGTGCTGCCTGGGCTGAACTGAAGATCAATCCTCACTATTCAGACTGAGGGTTGAGACAAAACTTTTAAGGATACGTTTTGTGCAATATCGTATTTAATTCTTCTAATGGTGGTTTGGGCTTGTCTTCTAGTCTGGGATGCTCTAAACATTTATAATTCCAACATTGTGAATTTCATCTTAGTATCTGTGGACCATCCTAGTTTATTCTCCCATAAGTCTTAGAAGCATTATAGTGATTATTTTGAGGTTTCCATTCTTGCATAAAGCACAATGCTGTTTTCATCACATAACAGTTTGGCATAAGAAGTAAACATAGGGGCCGGTGAGATGGCTCAGCGGCTTAAGCGCCTGCCCGGCAAGCGCGAGGGCCCGAGTTCGACTCCCGGAACCCACATACGAAAAAGGGGCCAGTGATATCGCTCAGCGGCACGGGCGCCTGCTGGCGCGTGAGGTCCTGAGGTCGACCCCCCGGTACCCACCAAAAAAAAAAAAAAAAAAAAAAAAAAAGAAGTAAACAATGAACATCAAAAACAATTTATAAAAAACTTCTTAAATATATGCTTTGGGCTAGTTGCAAAGATTATGCTGATAGTACTTCCAATGAGAGTGATATATTTAAGTGTACTGGATCTGGAATGGTGTTTTTAGTTAGGAGGGATTTTTTTTCCTGGAAAATCACATGTATTGATGTAAGTAGAGTGTCTGATGAAAGAAATGTCAAAACAACCATCATGAAAATTTTGTAGGATAATTTGGTGCCTACCTGAAAAATGTATTGTATTTTAGACTCTCAATTTCAAAAAGGTTCCACAGAATTAGTCTGCACTCACCTTACCCATGTTTATATGTAATGGTCTTTCGGGGAGCTTTTATTTAGCAAATCTCTGCATAATGTTAGATTCCACTCTTGTCTACATTATGCACTACATAATTGGATTTCATTACACTTTTGAAATGCTTATATGCCTATCGAATAAGTTAAACTATTTAATTTGTTTTGAATGTTTTGAATTACTATACATTGCTATAGCCTAAATTTAGGCATAAGGATTTTTTTGTTTTTGTTTTTTTCTTCCTTTTTGGTCATCACACTATGGAACACAAATGAAATTCTCTTTATAGAAGTATAGTATGAATTAAATTTTGGAAATTGTTGTGATGAGCCATGAAGTTCAATCTATATAACATAGATACTGCTCTTTCAAATGAGTAGTCCATTTCTGATAACTTCTTATTTTGTTGAAATTGCTTTAACTGCTAATCACTGTGCTTGCCAAATATTTACTTCAGGAGCAAGGATTTTCAAACAAGCGTATACTTGATGAAAAATACCAATCAGGCTTCTATTTTTGTAAGTTATTTAGTCTCTTTACTGTTTCTCTTTCACTCACATTAGCTCAGTTTTCACAACAAAGCAGAATGCTATCTTGCATAGAACCCCCCCCCTTTTTTTTTTTTTTGGTTACAAGACCCATGAACAGCTTTCTTCCTTAAATTGCTCATTTTTGTTTACTTCTTGCCATGTGAAAAAGAGTTCATTACTTTCTTAAACATTTCTTTAAGGCAGGTTAAAAATGTTGAACTTCAGTTTTGGATGATGATGGTCTTTACTAGGAACAGATTTTGCTTGGTATATCCAGATAATCTAAGGGCAAGTATGGATATTAATAAAGGAATGTACGTAAAATAGCAGTAAATTTTATGCAGATGCAGAAGCGATTTTAAGAAATGACTTATAAAAACTGCTTTTTATTTATATAATTTTAAAATTGATGAGATATCATATTAATATTTTAGTCATAACTTTTACTTTAAGAATGTAATTTTACCAAAAGAAAAATTTGAAAATTTCTATTCAGGTTATTGTAATTAGTTATTAAAATAAAAAAGGAGAAGAATCTTGCTGTTTTCAGTGTTTTCTGATTTTAGTTTTGTAAATATGAAGAGGAATTTCAATTATGAAAAAATTTAAAAAGATATAAATATATGTATTTTTATTTCCTGTCGAGGATTTTGAGTTACAATATTATTTTCAGATTGATTAATTCAAGTATGCTGCATTTTCAAATGATGTCCCATTTTTTTCCCCACTATAAATTGTTTTTCATAAAAATGTGATATTGGTTGTGGTCTAGTGCCTTGGATTTTACAGGTATTTCCTTTAAATGCACAACCTTTTCAACAAAATAGTGTTTGTCATCAGCTTGGTACTAAACATTTATAATTACTGGGTAATTATAAACAAAAATACATAAAGCTTTGACTATAATTATGTAGCACAAAAGTTAAGGTTGTTCACTATGATGGCATCTTAGAATTAAACAAAGCTATTACTAGGACTGAAAAGAAAAAGAGACTGGCAGAATAGATTTAAAAAATGAAATAAATATGCACTGTCTACAAGAAATTTTCTTGAAACGTGATAAGTAGGTTGAAAGTAAAAGGACGTAGAAAGATATACTGTACAAACATTATTCAAAAAAGAAGTTAGATTGTTATATATTGACCTAGGGCAGTGATGGTGAACCTTTTAGAGCTTTCAATGATACAAACAGCCCACTGTGGTACATATGCCATAGGTTCGCCACCATTGACCTAGGGTATATCCACTGCAGTGTTGTCAAGTGAAAAAATCAAGTTGCGGGAATATATATTTATATATATTTCATTGTATAAGGTTTTATATATAAATGGGCTTTTATATAGAGTATAACCTCATTTTCTATAAAAATAAAACAACTATTATCAAAATCATATATATGTATATGTGCATACACACACATACTCAAGAAGATGGCATGAAATCCTACACCTATTGGTCTCCTCAATGTCATAAGGGGAAGGTAGAAAGGTATGAAGGAAGATAGATTATTATTATCTTGCAAACAAGAGTGTGCTAGCCAAATTTTAATACTGTTATAAATTCTCAATAGCTTATATTAGGACACATTATCTTATCATAATATCAATGCAAAACACACAAAACTAAAGAATACATTTCACAAGCTGCTGCTTTGCTGAACTTTTGGTGAAATACGCTTTCTGACCTTATGTAGGTACTTGAAATTTTCAGTTAGGAATTAAAGTTAGGCAAAATGTTTATTTCATGGGACTCTGGGATTTTTTCTTGGTGATATGTAAGAAAGTAAATAGCTCAGCTGGGTTAGGTACCATGATTATTTACATATTTTTTCCGATTTCTGTAATTGTCTCGTTTCTACATTAAAAAAGATAATTAAGGAAATTATTTCACACGTGATCTCTCTTTTACATCTGTCTCACTCTGTATACAAGAAAGGGGAGAGATTATTAACCTTATTGTGTTGTATCTTTGGGTTATTTCACTTATTACAATGAAAATATACTTTTTTTTTTTGGAACCGGGAATCGAACTCAGGACCTCACGCTTGCCAGGCAGGCACCTTGCCACTGAGCTATATCCCCAGCCCCTATACTGTTCTTTTTCATTTAAAAGAAAATTGAAATGAACAAAAAATCTTTTGAGGAGAAACAACTTTTCCCACAAACCTACTGTTGCTTTTGTCCTCTACCATCATTCATTCCCAGGACAGAGATCTGTAGGTAATCTTTCTGTAATCTTCCTCCCTTCCTAATTCATCAGCAAATCAGGATTCTAATTCATAAGTATCTATTCCTACCTTCCTCTAAGTAATCATAAGTCCTATTCTTTCTTGTTCCTAAATGTGTTTTAAAATCCCTTCCCAGGCCGGTGAGATGGCTCAGCGGCGTAAGCGCCTGCCTTGCAAGCGCGAGGGCCCGAGTTCGACTCCCGGATCCCACATACGAAAAAGGGGCCGGTGATATCGCTCAGCGGCACGGGCGCCTGTTGGCGCGCGAGGTCCTGAGGTCGACCCCCGGTACCCACAAAAAAAAAAATAAATAAATAAATAAATAAATAAATAAAATCCCTTGCCTTCTTCGCCTTCTTTGCCAATAAGGTTTTTTTATGTTCAGGACTTTATCATCTCTTAGTATTTGAATAGCTTTCGAAGTAAGCCTTTATCTTACTCCTTACATAACTATACTCTGAAACAATGCTCTTGGAATTAGCTTTCTCAACAGTTGCAGGGTACACTGATGGTACATGGCATGATTACAAATGGTACAAAAATGATTGTATTTTTATTTTAATAGGTATACTTTTTTATATATAAGAAATACAACATGAAGTTCATGACATCAAAGATATTACCTAAATGTACATTTGTATCCCCTACAAAATTATGAACTTTTCCTGGACAGGGACTAAATCTTATTCAACTCTTACCCTAACATATCACAAAATACCTGAGATAAGTAAATACCACCATGTACCACATAATGAAGTTTCAGTCAAAGGAAATAAGCAAGCGTGAACATTCAGAAGTGTGTGCCTCTGAAGTAACTGAGATCTACAGTGAAATTTGCAGAGGCCTTTATGGGGAATGGCAGTTGGTACATGGCGGTATTTACTTATGCCAGGCATGTAGTTCAGGCTGGCTATGAACTCCCTTTGTAGCCTAGGCTGGCCTCAAAACTGCAGTGGTCCTCCTGCCTCAGCCTCCTGAGTGCTGGGATTATAGGCATGTGCCATCATGCCTGACAAACAAATTTCTTTTTCTTTTTCTTTTCTTTTCTTTTTAATTTTTATTTTAAAGAGAAAAAGTAGAATAAAATTTCAAAATAACATAATAGGAGGTTAACAATGGTTAATACATTGCATATTGTTATCTTTAAATTAGTTACTTGGAGTACAAGATATCAGCCTTCAATTGTTCAAACAATATTAGCACAAAACTTTCTTTTCAATGAACTAAGAGAAATTAATAGTATATCTATCTTAACTATCTTTTATATATATATATATATTTTTTTTTGCTTTTCCCTTCCTTCTTTTCTCCTTTCCCCCACCCCAGTTTCTCTTTCCTTTTGAACAGTTTCTCCCCATATAACAATATCTATTGTACATTTTGGTTCTTATTTACTCTTTCAGCTTCTCACACTAGGGAGACAATATGATGTTCACACATGTGCATCTGGTTTATTTCACTCATGAGTATTTTCTCGAGTTGCATCCATTTACCTATAAAAGTCTCCAGTTTATCTTTCTTTATGGCTGAATGGTACTCCATTGTATAAAAATACCACATCTTTTTAATCCATTCCTCTGTTGATGGGCATTTGGGTTGTTTCCAAGATTTAGCCATTACAAATTGTGCTGCTATAAGCATGGGTGCACATATATCGCTGTGGTACGATGTTTTTAATTCTGAGAAGATACCCAGAAGGGGAATAGCTGGGTCAAATGGGACCTCCAATCCTAGTTTTTTGAGGAATCTCCACACTGATTCCACAGTGGTTGCACCAGTCTACACTCCCACCAACAGTGAAGAAGGGTTCCTTTTCCCCACAGCCCCTCCAGCATTTGTTATTGGTTGATTTCTTGATAATAGCCATTCTTTCTGGGGTGAGAAGGAATCTCAATGTTGTTTTTTTTTTTTTTTTTTTTTTTGTGGGTACCGGGGGGTCGACCTCAGGACCTCGCGCGCCAACAGGCGCCCGTGCCTCTGAGCGATATCACCGGCCCCTTTTTCGTATGTGGGATCCGGGAGTCGAACTCGGGCCCTCGCGCTTGCCGGGCAGGCGCTTAAGCCGCTGAGCCATCTCACCGGCCCCTCAACGTTGTTTTAATTTGCATCTCTTGAATGACCAGTGATGTTGAATATTTTTTCATATATTTATTTGCTGTTTGTATTTCTTCATCTGAGAAGTGTGTATTCATCTCCAAGGCCCATTTTTGGATTGGGTCTTTAAATTTGGGAGATCTGATTTTTTTGAGTTCTTTATATGTTCTTGATAGTAATCCTTTGAGGAACAGCTGGCAAATATTTTTTCCCACATTGTGGGTTGTCTCTTCACTCTGTTGGTGGTTTCTCTTGCTGTGCAAAAGCTTTTTTTTTTTTTTTTTTGTGGGTATCGGGGGTCGACCTCAGGACGTCGCATGCCAGCAGGTGCCCGTGAGGCTGAGCGATATCACTGGCCCCTTTTTCGTATGTGGGTTCTGGGAGTCGAACTCGGGCCCTCACGCTTGCCAGGCAGGCACTTACGCCACTGAGCCATCTCACCAGCCCCTGTGCAAAAGCTTTTTAACAAGATGACATCCCAGTTGTTGATTCTTTGTGATAGTTCCTGTGCAATCAGGGTTTTATTCATAAAGTCTTTGCCGACATCAATGTCTTCAAGAGTTTTACCTATTCTATCTTCCAGCAGATTTAATGTTTCTGTTTTAATATTTAGATCTTTGATCCATTACAAATTTAGTTTAGTGCATGGTGAAAGATATCGGTCTAATTTTAATCTTTGGCATGTGCGGAGCCAGTTTTTCTAGCACCATTTATTGAAGAGTCTATCTTCCAGTGAATGTGTTTGGCACCTTTGCCAAAGATAAGGTGGCTTAGTATGTCTGGAGTTGTTTTGGTATCTTCTAATCTGTTCCATTTATCCTTGGGTCTGTTTTTGTGCCAATACCATGATGTTTTTATCACAGTAGTTTTACAGTATAATTTCAAGTCAGAGATTGTGATGCCTCCTGCCTTGCCTTTCTTGTCCAGGATTGCCTTTGCTATTCAAGGTCTCTTCTGGTTTCAAATGAATTTTAGGATTGTTTTCTCTAATTCTGTGAGATGCTGTTGGAATTTTGATCAGAATTGCATTAAATCTGTATAACAATTTTGGAAGTATGGCCATTTTCACTATATTGGTTCTTCCTGCCCAAGAGCAAGGGATATCTTTCCATTTTCTGATATCCTCTTCAATCTCATTTTTCAGAGCACTGTAGTTTTCAATGTAGAGGTCTTTTACATCCTTTGTTAGATTGATTCCTAGGTATTTTGTTTTTTTGGATGCTATTGTGAAAGGTGTTGTTTTCCTAATTTCTCTTTCAGTGAGTTTATTATTTGTATACAGGAATGCTATTGATTTTTGAGTGTTTACTTTGTATCCAGCTACACTACTGAATTTGCTTATTAAATCTAGCAGTTTTTCAGTGGAGTTTTTGAGGTCGTCTATGTAGAGTATCATGTCATCTGCAAATAATGATAATTTCACTTCTTCCTTTCCTATTGTTATTCCCTTTATTTCTTTCTCTTGTCTAATTGCTCCAGCTAAAGTTTCCAGGACTATGTTGAATAAGAGTGGAGACAGTGGACATCCTTGTCTTGTTCCTGATTTTAGAGAGAAAGCTTTCAGTTTTTGTCGATTTACTATGATATTGGCTATTGGTTTATCATAGATGGCTTTTATCAGATTGAGATAAAGACCATCTATTCCAATTTTCTGTAGGGTTTTTATCATGAATGGGTGCTGGACTTTGTCAAAAGCTTTTTCTGCATCTATTGATTTTTGTTCTGTTAATATGGTGTATTACATTTATTGATTTACGTATGTTGAACCATCCCTGCCTCCCTGGGATGAATCCAACTTGGTTGTGGTGTATAATCTTCTTGATGATTTGCTGCATTCTGTTTGCCAGTATCTTACTGAGGATTTTTGCATCTATGCTCATTAGGGAGATTGGCCTGTAGTTGTCTTTCTTGGTTGGGTCCTTCTCTGGTTTTAGTATCAGGGTAATGCTTGCTTCCAAGAATGAATTGCTTCTCTTTCAATTTCATTAAAGAGTTTGAGAAGTAGTGGTGTTAGGTCTTCTCTAAATTTCTTGTAGAATTCAGCAGTGAATCCACCAGGGCCTGGACTTTTCTTTGTTGGGAGGTTTTTAATTACATCTTTGATTTCATTGATTTTTATTGGTTTATTTAGGATTTTTATACCTTCTTGATTCAGCTTTAGTAAATCATATGTATCTAGGAATCTGTCCATTTCTTCTGAATTTTCCATCTTATTAGAATACAAGTTTTCAAAGTAGATGTAGATGACCTTCTGGATTTCTGCAGGGTCTGTTGTGATTTCACCCTTTTCATTCCTAATTGCGTGGATTTGAGTCTTTTCTTTCCTTTTTTTTAATAAGGTTGGATAAGGGTTTGTCAATTTTCTTTAATCTTTCAGAGAACCAACTCTTTGATTCATTGATTCTTTGTATTTTTTTTAGTCTTCAAGGTGTTGATTTCTGCTCTGATCTTTATAATTTCCTCCCTTGTACGAGCTTTTGGCTTAGCCTGATCTTCTTTTTCTAGAAGTTTGAGGTTCACCACAAATTTTTTTTTTTTGTGGGCACCAGGGGTCGACCTCAGGACCTCGTGCGCCAGCAGGCACACGTGCCGCTGAGCGATATCACCGGCCCCTTTTTCATATGTGGGTTCCGGGAGTCGAACTCGGGCCCTCGCACTTGCCGCGCAGGCGCTTACGCCACTGAGCCATCTCACCGGCCCCCCAGAAATTTATTTTTAAAGGGCTAAGATTTTAGTAGATATTTATCCAGAGAAGTAGAAATGGCAAAAACACTTGAAAAATTACTCAATATCATTAGCCATCAGGAAAATGCAAAACTAAACCACAATTAGATTACTTCATACCTACCAGGATGGATATGATGAAAAAGACATATAAAACCATGTATTAGCAAGGATATAGAAAAACTGGAACCCCCAGACAATGAAGCAACACCCCATGGATTATGGAATGGCATGTTGGCCCTCCACAAACTCCACACCGATGGATACCATGCCCTGACTATGACCACCTGTCAACTCTAAGCTGCCTCTGCATTTTTGTAGCCCCTCAGCACAGGGCAGCAGAGGCATCAGCCAATCAACCAACCTGATCAGGAATGAGGCAAGCATGGGGAGATAAAGTAAATCCAGCAGGTTGGCAGGTCCAGGGAGTAATTACAGATCTGGCCAGCAGCACTAGTTCCAAGAAAATCCCATAGCTATTGTAAACTACAAAGAAACAGCATGGGGTTTTACTCTGAAAGTGACTCCTTCGTGGCAAGTCAGAGTTTGAGAAGAAACCCAAAGCAGCACCTGATGCATTGCTAGCGAGTGTTTAATCGGGTGCCATTTTAAGAAGGGATTAATTGTTTAAGACTGAGCCACACAGTAACTATAGACTAACAATTCCACTTTAGGGTTTCCAGTGTTACCTTCCCACAATGACTGAGAGACAACTATGAGAGACAGCCACAGAGAGGGTGCGGCCTAGATATAGACATTCTGAGAAATTTAAGCTCAGGCTGGGAAGGACACAGGCAATGCCCTCCATGGTGAGAAACCATGCCTGGCAAGAGTGGCTTTCAGAGGCAGCTGGATCTGGAAGTGCTAGCATTAAGTCCATCAGTCAGCTTGAAGCCCCACTATGCTGCCTACATCCAGCAGAGACCAGCGGTCTGATTGTTTTCCCCATCTTCCAATGTGACCAAGGACACGCCTTGGCTTGAGCAGTTGCCACACTCTAAGGTATAAAGATAGAGGGGCCTCTGGAGCAGTGGGGGAGGCATACCTCATGAACCCACAGGCCATAGAGATAGGTGGAAAAAATCTTGACTTGCTGGATTCCAAGACTACACAACCTGGAAAGAAACCACTGACTCAAAAATATGGAGGAGTTTTTTTGACTCAATTTTTTTCATTCTTTTTCCTTTGTTGGTATTTTGGGAGTGTTAAGGCTTGCATCTAGATGTTGCCCCAAAGCTTAATGCCATCATAAGTGAGGCTTTTAAGAGGTGGCTGGATCTAGAGCATGTGATGCTGGTATCAAGGGTGTGTGATTACTAAATCAGTCCACTGATTGGTTTGGCATAGTTCTGAGTGTAAATAATGGGAAGGCCCACCCTGGGTGTGAGTGCTACCCACCCTAAGGGTTTATAGCCTGGATAGAATATAAGGGACAGAAAGAGGGCTGCTGTGGTTTGTTGCTGGCTGCTTCTTCACTACTTCACTGCTTTGCTGCCTTCTGCCTGCATGAACTGTTTCTCCTCTGCCATGCCCCTCTGCCATGCCACCCTGCCTTCAAACCAGCCAACTATGAATTGAAACCTCTAAAAACTGTGAGCTATAATAAACCTTTCCTCCTTTTACTTTGGGTGTCATGTATTTTGTCTCAGCAGTGAGGAAAGTAAGTAAGACATGGGGTATAGGGATTTTTCTCCTTTTTTTATTTTTCCTTTAAAACTTTTCATCTTTCTTAATTTTGTTTTTTCCCTCTATTTTGATCTCACTGCTTTCATTTTTTGTTACTTTTATGTAATACTATTAATTACCTTTTACTTCTCAGAAGTATCCTTTATCTTATTTTTTTAACCTCCTTCTGACACATTTTTCAAATATACTTTTTGTTCTCCAGTTTCCCACCCCCTCTATCTTTACTGGTATAACCATTAAGCTTCGTGAATCTTTTGATAGGTAACTGCATGCTATTATTGTTGAACACTGTTCTATTGTTAGTGGAGGTATAGTTGTTGCATTTACTGGATATTTGCTGTGTACCAATATTTGGTTTGTCTTAGTATTTATAATATAATTATAGATTTCATTTTATACTTAAGGGTGGTATATTATTGGTTCTTAGGGTATGTCAATATCTAGTTTGTCTTTGATTCTACTATAGTTGTTGATTTTATTGCTATTGCCAAGGTCCAATACTTTTTGCTATTAATTGGTTTTCTCTGTATGCCAATATCTAGTTTGACTTTGTGTCATTAACAATATTGTGGCACATTCCTAGAGAATTGTATGCTGGACAAAATACACTGGAGCCTTCCCTCCCAAATGAATGGAGGTGGTTGGATCTCAGGACAGAGACAAAATCTATAGTTAGCCATGCCAAGAGTGCATCACAGAAAAGCAGACACCAACTAAAGAGGTCCCCAAACTAACAACAAAATCTTATACTATAGTCAACCTTCAAATTTCAGGACAAAAAAAGAAGAAAAAAACAATAGAAACATGAGAAGAAAAGGCAAGAAAATGCCCCCGAAACTCTCAACTCCTCCAAAGCTGACCCATGGGACATTGAAGGGGAAGAAATCAAAAGCAACACAGCTGAATTATTCTAAAGGATAACAGAAGGTATTAAAAAACAGATCAATAAGGTGCTTGGCAAGCTTAAAGACAATATAACTAAATAGACAATTGACCTAATAAACAGAACAATCAGCAAGCCTATGGAAGACCATAATAAAAAGCTAGCTAAGCTAAACAAAATGGTACAAAAACATAAATTCCCAGCATATAAAAGAATCAGAGTCCATAAAAAGGTACCAAACAGAAATTCAGATTAAAAATTCTATTGAAATTATGGACAGGACGAGTGACCAATGTGAGGACAGAGTGGCATAAATAGAACACAGGGTGGGTGTCAGTAATCAATTAATGAGAGATACCTTAAAAAAGGACACGAGAACATGAAAAATGGGCCCAACGGCTGCTAGATGATGCAGACTAATCTAAGATTAACTGGAATTAGTGAACAATCAGAAGACAGCACAAATGGCATTAAAAAAATTGTTTACTGAAATAATAGCAAAAAACTTTCAAATATAGGAAAAGAATTTAACATACAGATAAAATATAGATTTAACATATAGATAAATAAGGCATATAGAACCCCAATCAAAAAAGAACCTCTCCATGCCACATCATACTCAAAATTCCAGAAGACCTACACAATAACAGAATCTTAAAAGCTGTTAGAGAAAGCAATGAATCACTTATAAAGGTGAACTCCATTCATCTGCCACTGTGCCACACAGGAGGACCCTACCCACTGTGGGCAACATACTGCCAACTCCTACCTGGCTCTGCATCTTGGTTCCCCTCAGCACAGGGCTGCAGATGTGACTACCAAAGAACTGACCTGATCAAGGATGAGGCCATTGTCCTGGAAAAGAGGTAAGCCCAGAAGAGTTGCTTACTTCTGGGAGAAATAATGGGCCAGCAGTGCTCACTGTGAGAAAAGTCCACAGCTAGTGTTAAAAAATAAACAACAACAAAAACAGTGTGGGGGTTTACCCTCAGAGTGACTTCTGGGAAGATGGTGGAGTTGGTAATCAGCAGAGAAAGAGCCTCTCTGAGACTTGCTGTCCAGACACTGGAATATAGCAATGCAGGAAAAAAAGGAGAGAAGTGGGTCCTCTGGACCCAGGAAGGATCTGAAGCGAGAATTGAAGCCCACAGGGACAGTGAAGAGAGGTACTTCAATGAAGAAGGACATAGCTGGTGGATCCTTTGCTCTGAGTTGGGACCCACTGTGTGGGAGGGGCGGCTCAAACCTGTGGGCACATGGTGACTGCTGGCAACCCCAGAGGCCTCCATGGAGAGATGGAGCAGGGGAAAGGAGCAGTGGATGTGGAGGACTGCACTGGCTAGTGGTGAGTGCTGCAGGATTGGATGTCCTGTGAGAGAGGGTGATTGGCCAGGAGCCATCTTGGAGAGGGGCCAACTGAGCTCAGAGCTCAGAAAACTGCTGGCTCCAACTAGCAGCTCCCAGCTGAGTTCAAGCCCACAGAAGGGGCACCGAATGCTGCAGGCTGACTGGGTCTGGTTCCAGCCTCACTGACAGAAACCAGCCTGAACTTCAGGGGAAATAAAGGTGCAGGCTCACTGAGATTATCGACTACCTTGCCTCAAAGCTACTGCTAGCTTGCTGGGATAGATCAACATGGATCTGGACTCTGTCTCCACTTATTGTCTACTAGTGACAGCAGAGACAAATATTGAAGTGAACTTTTTTTTTAATTTTTTTGTCTTCATTGTTCATCTTGTTTTTATGAGTGTGAATGTGGCTTTTAGTTTTTGTGGTTGTTGTTCTGTTCTTCCTTTTATTTTTTCCTTACCTCTTTCTCTCCTGTCTTCTGCACCAGTTTCCCAAAGTTTGCATTATCCTCCTTTGTCCTCCAGCCTTGCTTCTAATCTCTTCCTCTTCTTCCATTTCTCTATTTTTCCCCCAATCCCTTTTAAATTTTCTCCCCTGAGGGTAAAATTGGCATATTGAGGGCTTATTTATAGTATACAATTTTCTCATTTTTTAAGATTTTGTTATATAACCACAAATCTAGTTCATACGGTTAAAGGTGGCAAATTAATGGCTACCTCAGTTTGTAATTTTCTAGGCTGTGTTTGATGCTATTGTTATTGCTGATTGTACCACTCTAGCCAAAGTTACATAATTATTCTAATCAGCTGTTCTTTCTGGTATACCAAGACTGAGATTGCCTAATGGTCATAGAAAATACTGTAGGCCAGTGCCAAAGAACAAGGGGCTGGACCAAGCAGGCAGCAACTTCTCATCCCCAACAAATTGAAGAGGTAGGATCTTACAACAGACTCAAAGCCCAAAAAACCAGCTACACCTGGAAGATACCTCTGAGAAGTAGTTCATTTCCCAGGGGTTCTAAATACTAGCAATAAAGCAACTTACCTTAGGCAATTTACAAACATCAACCTAGGAAATAAGCTTTAAAAAAATAGAAAATGAGAAGACACTTAAACACAATGCAACCCCACACATCCAATTCACCAAAGGCAAACCCAGGGGGCAATGAGGTGCAACAATCCCAAAGCCACCCACTTAGCTGCTCTGAAGTGGTAACAACAAAGCAAATGAATGAGACTCTAGAAAAAATCAAATCAAAAATAATTTCTCAGTTAACTACAGAGATAGTGATCATGATGAAAACCATGCTTAGTGACTGTAGAGTAGATACAGATAAAAAGAAAATAGAGAAGCTTAGGAAAATGATGGAAACCATGAATGCCCAACATAGGAAAGAAATGGAATCCATAAAGCAGATTCAAGCAGATATCCAGGAGATTAAAAGTTCCAATGAAAGTATCTGCAGCAGAATAAACCAATGTGAGGACAGAATCTCAGACATAGAAGACAGGCTTGTGGTTAGTGTTCATGAAAAGAAAGATTTCTTAAAAATAGCAAGGGACCATGAGAAATCAATCCAGCAGCTGCTAGATGATGCAAAGAAGAATAACATAAGATTGGTGTCAATGAAAAAGCAGGAGATAGCACAAATGATATTAAAAAAACTTCACAGATATCATGGCAGAAAACTTCCCTGGCAGAGAAAAAGAATTTGACATACAGATAAGTGAAGCATTAGAACTCCAATTAGCCATGATCAAAAAAAAAAAAAATCTACAGCCAGGCATATAATAGTCAAGATTCCAGAAATTCAACACAAGAACAGAATATTAAAAGCTGTTAGAAAAAGAAGTAAATCACCTATAAAGGAAAGCCTATCAGAATCACAGCTGACTTCTCAACACAAACCCTCGAGTCAAGGAGAGCTTGGAGTGAAGTATTTCAAGTCCTAAAAAAGAGTGACCTCTTCATAGCATGATAGAGTCCAAGGAACAAATTCAATGCAGCACTTACCATATTGCCAGAGGGAGTTTAATCAGGCACCATTTTAGAAGGAGTTGATTGTGTGGGACTGAGCCACAGAACACCTATACTACAGTTTTACTCCAGGACTGAAGTTTTACCAAGCCACAAAGACTAGGTCAGAGATAGCCACAGAAGACAGATGGGGAGAAGCTGAGGGCTAGACATAGATCCCCTGAAATTCCCTGAGAAGTTCAAGCTGCAGCCAGGAAGGACACAGTCCTGAATTCTGTGGTGGGGGGCCAGGTTTTGCAAGTCTAGCTTTCAGATGTGGCTTGATCTGAATGTGATGGCATTGAGTCCAGGGGTCCACTTGGATCCCCACCTTGCTGCCCACATCCAGCAGAGACCAGTGGTCCAATTGCTTCTCCAAGTACCACCATGAGTAGGGATGCATCTCAGCTTGGACAGTTGCTATGGTCTGGGGTTTACAGACAGGGGGACATTTAGAGCAGAGGAGTCACCTCACAGGCTATAAAGTGGGGCAGAGAGGACTGTGGCTTACTGGATTCTAAAGACTGTAGGTCCTGGAAGGAAAACACTCATTTGGAAATACGTATGATTTTTTTTTTCTCATCTATTGTTTTCCTTTTCTTTGTGTTTTTTGGAGTTTTGTCTATTTTATTTTCCATTTTTTAAATTAATATTTGTTTATTTGTTTGATTTGGTCCTCTTTTTCTGTAGGGAAGATTAGGATGGCACCTAAGGTCCCATTTAAAACTAAGATTGTTTTTCCATGATAAAAATTAGTCTTACAGTGTTACGCTTTTACTAAATGCAATTCTGTATCTCAACTGGTTATATTCATTCTATTTTTTTCCAAACTGTGACATAATTAAGCTTAAATCTTATTTATGCTTCTTTTTTTTTTTTTTGTGGGTACCGGGGGTCAACCTCAGGACCTCACACTCCAGCAGGCGCCTGGGCTGCTGAGCGATATCACCGGCCCTTTTTTCGTATGTGGGTTCCGGGAGTTGAACTCAGGCCCTCGTGCTTGCCAGCGCTTAGGCCGCTGAGCCATCTCACTGGCCCTTATTTATGCTTCTGTTTCTAATGCTTTCTTACAATTTCTTAGATGTTTGAATTTTTTTTATTTTTTATTGTGATAAAATACACATCATATAATTTATCATTTTAACTGTTTTAAGGGATATAATTCAGTGGCATCACGCATTCCCTTTGCCAAACCTCTTCAAAGATTAGTCTGTATTTCCACACTACCCAATCACTTTTTTTAAAAAAATTGGAAATACTTTAAACAACCAAAAAAAGGTAGAGAACAATCTAATAAAAGCCCATGTATGACAACTCAGTTTGTCAAATATCAACATTTTACCAAATTTCTTTCCTGTTTTGTAATAAAATAAAACTTTTTTTTCTTGTGGTGCTGGGGATCAAACCTGGGGACTTGCACACGCTAGACAAGCACTCAACCACTGATCTTCTACTACTCACCTACATCCCTAGCCCTAAAACATTACTGATATAGTTTAAACACCATGTGAACCTATCTTTCTGATTTCTCTTTATCCATCCTGAGAGATAACTGCTATTCAGGCTTTGGTATTTCTTATTTCTTTTCTTTTTTTCTTTTTTGTGGGTACCAGGGGTCGACCTCAGGACCTTGCATGCCAGCAGGTGCCAGTGCCACTGAGCGATATCACCAGCCCTTTTTTTGTATGTGGGTATTGGGAGTCAAACTCAGGCCCTTGCGCTTGCCAGGCAGGCACTTATGCTGCTGAGCCATCTCACCGGCCCAGGTATTTCTTATTTCAATGGATGTTTTATATTTATACCACATATGTACAGTAATACCTCAGTTCATGAACTGAATTGTTCACAAACAGAAGTGTTCAGCAAAATTTTTCTTCATTCACAAACTCTGTATTGGGTGACAAACACAAACATGGCCATTATCCTCACTCTGACAGTTGGTCATGGCTTCCTCTAGTTGAGATCACAGCCACAGACAGACCTGTGCACACTTTCTGTGAAGCTTTTTTGTGTGCTTTTTAGCACATACTATTGTTCAATCCAGCATGGCTCCAAAGAAAATGCAGAGCAATAATGAAGGTGACAAGAACCTGCAAAGTGCTAATGAAGGTAAAAAGAAAGTGCAGAGCAAGAATGGTAAGACGGTTTTGAAGAAGATAAGCATTGAATTGAAGAAAGAAATTGTAGAAAAGCATGAGCATGGTACTCATGTGATTGATATGGCCTCACAGTACAGGATGGCAAGGTTGACAATCTCAACTATTTTGAGGAACAAAGATGCTGTCAAAGGAGCTGATGTGACAAAAGGAGTAACAATGTTAACCAAGCAGAGGACACAAGTGCTGGAAGAGGTGGAAAAACTTTTGTTAGTGTGATTGAATGAGAAACAGCTGGCAGGTGATGACATTAGCGAAGCTATGATCTGTGAAAAGGCCAGGAAATTGCAGTGATTTACTGCAAGAAAACCCCTCTACAAGGGCAACGAGTGATGCATTTAAAGCCAGTAGAGGGTGGCTTGATAAATTCTGCAAGACAAGTGGCCTCCACTGTGTGATGAGTCATAGTGAAGCTTCTAGTTCTGACAAGGCCACTGCAGAAGCCTACAAGAAAGAATTCATGGAATTCATGAAGACAGGATACATCACTCAACAAGTGTTCAACTGCGATGAAACAGAGCTCTTTTGGAAGAAGATGCTGAACAGTACCTATATTATGCAGGAGGAAAAGGCACTACTAGGGCACAAGCCCATGAAGAACAGATTGTCCCTTTTGCTGTGTGTGAATGAAAGTGCTAATCTGAAGATTAAGCCACTAATGGTGTACTGTTCCCAAACCCCTCAAGCATTCAAGGAACAGAATGTGAACAAGGCCAGACTGCCTGTCGTGTGCAGAGCCAATGCAAAAGCTTCATGGAATGGCTGCATGAGGTTTTACACCCATTGTTAAGAAATATCTTTCTGACAAGCAACTGCCTGAAAGGTGCCTTCTGATGGCAATGCCCCAGCACACCCTGCAGCCTTGGTGGATGATATGGATGCTGAGTATGACTTCATAAAGGTCAAATCCCCTCCCAACATGACACCTCTTCTGCAGCCCATGGACCAGCAAGTGATCTGCAACATCAAGAAGCTGTACACAAAGGTGCTCTTCACCAGGTATTTTAATGTCACTGAAGAGACGTCCTTGACTCTGAAAGAGTTCTGATTTTTTTGGTTTTGTTGTTGTTGTTGGTGGTGGTGGTGGTTGGTTGGTGGGTGGTTGGTTTGTTAGACAGAATCTCACTATGGAGTCCAGGCTGGCCTCAAACTTGTGGCAATCCTCCTGCCTCAGTCTCCTGAGTGCTGGGATTACAGGCATGTGCCACCATGCCCAGCCACTGAAAGAGTTCTGGAAGAAACATTTCAAGTCCTCCACTGCATCAACTTCATTTGACAAAGCCTGGGAAGACGTCACATTCTGGACCTTAAACTCAATCTGGAGGAAACTGTGGCCAGAATGTGTCACTGAATGTGACTTTGAAGTGTCTGATGCACACATAACGGAGGATATTGTGTCCCTGGGCAAGAGTATGGACCTGGATGCTGATGGTGTGGATATACAGGAGCTTGTGGAGGACCATAAGGAGGAGATGATGATAGAAGAACTTGCTGAATTCCAGAGTGAGCAGCCAAATGTGCTTGTTGAGGAGCATTCCGCTGAGGAAGAGGAAGACAGGGAGGAGGTTAGCAGTGCTGTGATAAAAGCCATTATGGAAAAATGGAATGAGTACCAGGAAGAGGAAGACAGGGAGGAGGTTAGCAGTGCTGTGATAAAAACCATTATGGAAAAATGGAATGAGTACCAGGATTTCTTTGAGAAGCACCACCCCTACATAACCGTAATGAACAGAGTGTTGAATCTGATGAATGATAATGTGGTCTCTCATTTTTGGAGGGTTATGCAGTGCAGGAAAAAACAAGTGACATTAGACAGACTTCTCATCAAAATTGACCCTGCAGCTAAGAGACAAAGAAGAGAGGAAACCCCTGAAGGAGATCTCCCTGACGTCCTTCTGGAGGGGGACTCTTCCTCCAAACAATAACCTCCTCCCCACCACTTTTTTGTCCTCCACACCAAAAGTCACCTCAGGTAAGGTTAGTGTTCTCTCTCTTCATACTGTACTGTACTTTATTTCATATTTTTGTGGTTTAAAAAATATATATGGTTCAGAACATTATTTACATTGAACCTTATGGGAAATCTTGATTTGGTTCATGACCAGAATCACGGAACAAATCAAGTTTGTGAACTGAGGTGCCACTGTAATATTTATACCTAAAAATATACACTGTACTTATGGGAGATGTGAAAGTAATGGCTTCCAGTGAATCATGCTTCCTTGAATCCACACCCTTGGGTCATCTCCTCCTTCACTGATGCTGGATGTGGTCATGTGACTTGCTTTTGACCAATGAGATAGCTCCTCCTTCACTGATGCTGGATGTGGTCATGTGACTTGCTTTTGACCAATGAGATAGCTGTAAACACAATGCAAGCAGAGGCTTGAAAAGTACTTGTATACTAGGGCTTGTCATCTTGAAATGTTGCCACCATGTGAACATCTTGAAATGTTGCCACCATATGAACAAATCTTTTAGAAAGGCCACATGGAAGCAAATTTAGGCACCATGACTGAGCCTACCAACTTCCAGATGTGAGTGAGGCCATGTTAAATCATCCAGCCCCCTTCAGTCTACCAGCTGACTGCCACACAGAAGAAAGCCTAGAAAAGACCAGCAGAAATAATGCCAAGATGAGTTTAGTCCAAATTATCTACAGAATTTTGAGCAAGTGTTATTTTAAGTGATAAAGTTTTGGAGTGGCTTAGCTTTGTATATGTAAGCATCATATTATATATCTCACGTCATAATTTGCTTTGTTGCTTCTTATTTAGATCTTTCCATATTTGTACATATAACTGTAGTTCATTCTTTTTGTTTTTTCATTACTGAACATTGAACCCAGGATCTTCACACTGAGCTATATACTTAGCCTTTTAATTTTTTTTTTTTTTTTGGAGGCAGGATCTCACTGAGTTTCTCAGCTACCCTAGCTGCACTTGAACTTGTGATCCAATCCTCCTTCCTCAGCCTCCCATAATGCTGGGATTATAGGCCTACACCACCACACCCAGATAGTTCATTCATTTTAACTACTTTTAGTAAATAATTCCTACATATGAATATACCACAATTTATTTATCCAGTTACTAGTGAAATCTGTGTTTCCAGTTTCTCACTACTACAAGCAATATTGCAATGAATAATCTTATATGGGTTCTCTGGCACTAGGGATGGAAGATATCTTCAACTTTACTATATAGTGCCAAACTGCTTTCCAGAGGTTGTACAAATGCAAAAATCTTCTGAAAATCAAAAGTATTTTTATAAGTTTGCCTTTTACACTCTGTTTATGGTGTTTTGGTATTTTCTTTATTTAAAAGGTTTTACAGCCAGGCATGGTGGCACATGCCTGTAATCCCAACTACTTGGGAGGCTGATACAGGAAGATAGCAAGTTTGTGGTCAGTCTGAGCAACTTAGGAAGACCTTGTCACAAAACAATTTTCTAAAAAAGAGATAGAGATTTAGCTCATTAGTAGAGCACTTGCCTACCATGTGTGAGGCCCTAGGTTCAATGCCTATAATTTTTTAAAAAATGTTTATTTTCATCTTCATATAGTCTAGGTAGTCAAGCATTTCCTTTAGGGTTGTGCTTCTCCTTATTCTTCAATCCACTATAAGCTGACATCTAAACCATGCTGTTACAGTTGAATGGGCCAAAAATACTCCAGGTTCTTGTGTACATCAAGGAAAGTATTGGCAAAAGTATATCTCATAATAAGTAGTAAACAGCTACATTCATTGAAGATCATAGGATGGTAGCAGCAGGAACACAGGAACAGGCAGAAGGGCAAATGGAAGGAGAAAGAAGAGGGACCCTTGATGAGCACTCACACAACTCAGGCTTGCAGTATTTAAAGGGTTAGAAATCTCTAACTCCAGGTTCCTCCCATTCCATCCATCACTGATGTCGATGATCTGCTGCCTCAAGCGTCATGACTTCCTAAGCATAAACATGGACACTCACCAGGGTGGTGCCATGTCCACAGTAGAATGAAGGGAAAGGTGGCTCACTCAGCTCCTGCATTTCTTCAATACCACTCCAATAAACCTGCTCAGTAAGGCTACCAACTACCTCTTTCTTTTGTTGTTGTTTATTTTTTCTTGTATATGTATTTATTTTACCACCTATTTCTTAAAAGTCAAATCTCACCGGGCGTGGTGGCACACATCTGTAATCCCAGCACTTGGGAGGCTGAGGCAGGAAGATCACCATGAGTTCAAGACCAGCCTGAGCTACATAAGTGAATTCAAAGCCAGCCTGCTCTACATAGTGAGACCCTGTCTAAAAAAAAAAGTCAAATCTCATGGACATTTTTGAGTGCAACAGAATAACTTGTTGATCTTTGCAGCATTTAATCCCATTCACCTTTCCTACTTTAGAACTCTGGCCTCCCTTAGCCTCTTTGACACCACTATCTCTTTTTTTTTTAAGAGAAGAAAAAACAAAACAAATCAAAAAAAGAACAAATTTTCAAAACAACATAATATGAGGGTAACAATGGTTAATGCATTACGTATTATTATCTTTAAGTTAGTTATTCAGGATACCAGACATTAGCATTCCATTGTCCAAACATTATTGGCACAAACCTTACTCTTCAATGAACTAAGTAAAATTGGTAGTGTATCTATCTTAACCATCTTATATATATATACAATTTTTTTCCCTTTCCCTTCTTTCTTTTCCCTATTCCAGTCTCTCTTTCCTTTTGACCAGTTTCTTTTTGATTCATCATGTCTATTGTACATTTTGGATCTTATTTACTCTTTCAGTTTCTCATACTAGAGAGACAATATGATGCTTACACATGTGCGTCCGGTTTATTTCACTTATGAGTATTTTCTCGAGTTGCATCCATTTACCTATAAAAGTCTCCAGTTTATCCTTCTTTATGGCTGAATAGTACTCCATTGCATAAAAATACCACATCTTTCTTATCCATTCCTCAGTTGATGGGCATTTGGGTTGTTTCCAAGATCTGGCTATTACAAATTGTGCTGTTATAAACATGGATGCACATATATCACTGTGGTACGATGTTTTTAATTCTTCTGGGAAGATGCCCAGAAGGGGAATAGCTGGGTCAAATGGAACCTCCAACCCTAGTTTTTTGAGGAATCTCTACACAGACTTCCACAGTGGCTGCACCAGTCGACACTCCCACCAACAGTGAAGAAGGGTTCCTTTTTCCCCACAGCCCCTCCAGCATTTGTTAGTAGCTGATTTCTTTATAGTAGCCATTCTTTCTGGGGTGAGATGGAATCTCAGTGTTGTTTTAATTTGCATCTCTCGAATGACTAGTGATGTTGCACATTTTTTTGTATATTTATTTGCCATTAGTATTTCTTCATCTGAGAAATGACACCACTATCTCTTTACCTCCTTCAATCTGTTGCTCAACCAGCAGTCTGTGCACTATTAGTGGGATACAGCAGTATGCAGTTGGATTCAGAGTTTCCATAAAAATTACCCAAAACTCACATTCCCTCCTGTCCATCTATGTAAATGCTATGTGTGCTAATTCATTTCAAATTTACCACGCAAAAAGTAATAATAATACTTACCTGGCAGGGGAAATACCATGATCATGAAGGTGGTTTTCCCAGAGTGAGGCTCATCCACTGTACTCCGGATGTGCTGACCCCTGAGATTTCCCCAAATGCAGGAAACTCAACTACATCATTTGTGGTAGAGGGGGAATGCATTCCCACCTACAAAAATACTAATGAATAATTTCCAAATGAATTATATACAACATGATATGGTATAAATTTCAATGAGTTTAGGAGAAAAATTATGTATCTGATACCCACTACACTAATTTTTACGTATCCACTTGTGTTTTTCTCCAATCACCTGTGTGTTCCTTGGACTACCATACAGTTAGTTACTAATTAAGGTGAATCTTCTCAAGAAGGTCATTTATTTCTTTTTGCTTTTCTTTTTTTTAATTAAGTTTATTAGTACATTTCAGATATACATAATGATCATATTCATCATAGGGAATTTGTACCTGTACATGATATATTTTGATTCCTTTTTTTCCCAATCCCCTCTCCTCCCTTCAACCCCTCTTTCCCTCCCTATTTACAAAGTTTATTTCCATTTTATACTTTTTAAATCTTTTTTTCTTTTCCCTTCCTTACTTTCCCTCTTTCCCCACCCTAGTTCTTCTTTCCTTTTGAACAATTTCTTCACATTTCACAATATCTATTATACATTTTTTATGCGGGTACTGGGAGTCGAACTCAGGACCTCACACTTGCCAGGCAGGCAGTTATGCTGCTGAGCTATATCACTGGCCCTCTATTATACATTTTGGTCCTTATTTACTCTTTTGGTTTCTCACACCAGGGAGACAATGTGATGTTTACACATGTTAGACTGATTTATTTCACTTAGGAGTATGCTCTCAAGTTGTATCCATTTACCTAGAAATGTCTCAAGTTTATCCTTCTTTACGGCAAAGTAGTACTCCATTGTATTTAAAACAAATAAACACATCTCAAGAAGGTAAATTTAGTCACAATGTCCACAATCCTAGCATGAAATAAGGGCCAGATGTTGAAAAGAAAAATACCTTATTGTGCAATATTTTGCAACTATCACAGTAGTAATTGTTTTAGGTAATAATCATTAATGAATGCTTAGATCATGGTGGCAGGGAAGCAGAGCAAGAGAACAGTGTCAGAGAGGAAGGAGCAAGGGGATCAGACATAGAACCCAAGGCCAGGCTTTCATGACCTACCCAGACACACACACTAGTGTGCTCCAACAATCTGCCAGCAAGATCCCAAACCTAATCAAGTTGGCATTCCACCTTAAATGCCATATATCTCTATTTTGATATCCCAGAGGCACCTCAAATTCAACATTTACAAAATTAATTTCATCATCCCAGAGTAGCTTTCAAAGCAACCACCACCTTCTCCTCCTGGGATAGAGGCCCTAGAAGCTAGGCATGCCCAGAAAGTTTATCCATGGATGCTGAGGTCTTCTGTCTGTCATAGCCTGCAGGGCAAAGTTGCTGACACATCCAGGTTCCCTGTAGAAGAGCCAGCATGTGGTTGCATGCTTCCAGTAGTGCCCCCTCTTGCCTAGGAGGATGTCCAGCTGGAGCTGACTGGACCCATGGGGCTCCCAGGACCCTTCCAGGAATGAAAATTGGTGTGCCTAGAAGCAAATTTTAAAGGCAGTTTCACCTTAAAAACATTTTTTCATACCACCTGATAAGCTTCTTTATATAAGATGGCAGTGGCCGCCACACTAAAATGGGTGATATCAAAGAGAACTATCTTGAGGAATTTATTTCCAACCCAAAATGGAGCTTCATCTTGTGTTTGTTGTAAGTCTACATATTCTGCTCTTCCAGGTGACTATAATTACAAACTAAACCTAGCTTTGCCATCTGATGGCAGGACAATAGTATGCTACCACCCTTCTGTGGACATTCCATATGAACACAAAAAATATCCCTTGACCAGATCCTGTGAATAATAAAGAAACAAATGATCAAGTGCTGAAAATCACATTAGAAGAAAAAGGTGAACATGTTGAGGGCTTATGATAGAACAGCTTAGAAAATGTTCTTTACTATGAAGCATTGTTGGTATCCTCATGGACAATATCACAGATGCCATATGAAACTGAATCCTCAAAGAGACAGATGATGTTGAGCTTCCTGGGAAAACAAAAGAGAAATGTTATCCTGTGATGCTTGCCAATTGAGAAAATGCACTCTAATACATTATATAGTAAAGTAATAAAGTGTCTTTTCATATATTAGACTATGTATTTCTTTTTTTGTGTGTGTGGGTACTGGGGGTCGACCTCAGGACCTTGTGCGCCAGCAGGCGCCCGTGCCGCTGAGCGATATCACCGGCCCTTTTTTCGTATGTGGGTACTGGGAGTCGAACTCAGGCCCTTGCGCTTGCCAGGCAGGCGCTTACACCGCTGAGCCATCTCACCGGCCCAAAACTGTGTATTTCTTTATGTATATTCTGGATTTGACATTCTTTTTTAGTGAAACCTATTTCACTGCATTTTCCCTTTGAGATATAAAAGTCTATCACTTATTTTATAATAAATGTTTCTGGTATGATCAAGAATATGTATACCATCAGGAAAAAATTATTAGTAGTATAAGTTTGATTAAAAATATGCATACTGGGGCCGGTGAGATGGCTCAGCGGTGTAAGCGCCTGCCTGGCAAGCGCGAGGGCCCGAGTTCGACTCCCAGAACCCACATACAAAAAAAGGGCCGGTGATATCGCTCAGCGGCACGGGCGCCTGCTGGCGGCACAAGGTCCTGAGGTTGACCCCCGGTACCCACACAAAAAAGTATATATATATGCATACTTCTTCTGAAGGGATTTTTTTATTATCTTTAAAAATTAATTTTACTGGTACACTTTTGACATATATAAGGATTACATTCATCATAGGGAATATGTACCTGTACATAAAAAATCTTAATTGTTTTTCCCCATTCCCCTCCCTTCCCTCCAATCCTTCTTCCTCTCTCCCTTTACAAAACTTTTTCTATTGTTTTCCTTCCATTCTTTTTCTTTTTTATCCCTATTAACTCCCTTCCCCCTCCCCTCTCCCTTGTTTCCCTTCCCATTTGAACATTTACTTGCCACTTCACAATATCTATGATCCATTTTGGTCCTTATTTACCCTTTGGGTTTTTCACACAAGAGAAACAATGTGATATTTAAACATGTGTGTCCAATTTATTTCACTTAAAATTATCTTCTCAAGGTGCATCCATTTACCTAAAAATGTCTCAAGTTTATCCTTCTTTATGGTGGTGTAATACTCAATTGTATATAAATAACACTTTTTTATCCATTCATCAGTTGATGGGCATCAGAGCTGTTTCTAAGATTTAGATATTACAAATTCTGATACCATAAACATGGGTGTGCATGTATTGCTATGGTATGATGCTTTTAACTCTATGGGGAAGATACCTAGAAAGGGACTAGCTGGGTCAAATGGAACTTCAAGTTTTAGATTTTTGAGAAACTCCATACTGATTTCCATATGGATTGTATCAATTTACACTCCCACTAATGGTGGAGAAGGGTTCCTTTTTCCCCAGAGCTTCACCAGCATTTGTTATTGGTAGATTTCGTGATGGTAGCCATTCTTTCTGGAGTGAGATGGAATCTCAGCACTGTTTTAATTTGCATCTCTCAAATGACCAGTGGTGTTGAACATTTTTTCATATTTTTATTTTCTGTTCATACTCCTTCATCTGAGAAGGGACAATTCATTGCAGATGCCCATTTTTGGATTGGGTCTTTAAATTTGGAGGGTCTGATTTTTTTAATTCTTTATATATTCTAGATAGAAGTCCTTTGTCTGACAAATAGCTGGTATAATTTTTTCTTATTCTATGGGTTATCTCTTCTCTCTGTTTGTGGTTTCTTTTGCTGTGCAAAAGGTTTTTAATATGAATGATCCCAGTTGTTGATTCTTTGTGCTAGTTCCTATGTGATTGGGGTTTTGCCTACACCTATGTCTTCAAGGGTTTTACCTATTGTGTCTTCCTGCAGATTTAGTGTTTATGGTTTAATATTTAGATATTTTATCCATTTCAATTTTAGTTTAGTGCATGGTGAGAGATATAGGTCTATGTTTAATCTTCAGCATATGGAAAGCCAGTTTTCCCAGCACCATTTGTTAAGCAGGCTATTTTTCTTCCAGTGAAGGTGTTTGGCACCATTGTCAAAGATAAGGTAGCTGAGTGTGTTTGGAGTTGTTTCCACATCTATTCTGTTCATTGATCGTCAGGTCTGTTTTTTTGCCAGTACCATGCAGTTTTTATCATGGTAGATTTGTTGTATACTTTTAAATTGGGGATTGTTGGGCCGGTGAGATGGCTCAGCGGCGTAAGCGCCTGCCTTGCAAGCACGAAGGCCCGAGTTTGACTCCCGGATCCCACATACCAAAAAGGGGCCGGTGATATCGCTCAGCGGCACGGGTGCCTGTTGGCGCGCGAGGTCCTGAGGTCGTCCCCCCGGTACCCACAAAAAAAAAAAATAAATAAATAAATAAATAAATTGGGGATTGTGATGCCCCCTGCCTTGGTTTTGTTACCAAGAATTGCTTATGCTATTATATGTCTCTTCTGGATCCAAATGGATTTTAGGATTGTTTTCTCTAGTTCTGTGAGGTATGCTATTGGTACTTTAATGGGAATTGCATTAAATCTGTACAACAGTTTTTGAAAGTATGGTCATTTTCACCAATTGGTTCTGCCTATGCAAGAACAAAAGGGTAGGGGCCGGTGAGATGGCTCAGCGGCTTAAGTGCCTGCCCGGCAAGCGCGAGGGCCTAAGTTCGACTCCCGGAACCCACATACGAAAAAGGGGCTGGTGATATCGCTCAGCGGCACGGGCGCATGCTGGCGCGCGAGGTCCTGAGGTCGACCCCCTGGTACCCACACACAAAAAAAAAAGAACAAAAGGGTATCTTTTCATTATCTGATATCCTCTTCAATCACCTTTTTCAGAGTACTGTAATTTTCAATGTAAAGGTCTTTTAATTCCTTTATTAGATTGATTCCAAAGTATTTCTTTTTTCTTGATGTTATTATGAAAGGTGTTGTTTCCCTAATTTCTCTCTCAGTGAGTTTATTTGTGTACAGGAGTACTATTGATTTTTGAGTGTTGACTTTGTATCCAGCTATGCTACTGAATTTGGCTATTACATCTAGGGGTCTTTGGGGGGAGTTTTGGGGGTCTTCTATGTAGAGCATCATATCATCTGCAAATAATGATAATTTAACTTCCTTTTCCATCTTAATTCTTTTTATTTCTTTCTCTTGTCTAATTGCTCTGGCTAATATTTCCAGAACTACATTGAAGAGGAATGGTGATAGTGAACATCCTTGTCTTTTTCCTGATTTTAGAGTGAAAGCTTTCAGTTTTTGACCATTTAATATTGTGTTGGTGTTGGTTTGTCATAGATGGCTTTTATCAGATTGAGATAAAGATCTTCTATTCCAATTTTCTTTAGGGTTTTTATTATGAGTGGGTGTTGGACTTTGTCAAATGGTTTTTCTGCATCTATTGAGATGATCATGGTTTTTTTTTGCCATTAGTTCTGTTGAAGTGGTGTGTTATATTTATTGATTTGTGTATGTTGAACCATTCTTGCATCCCTGGGATGAATCCTACTTGGTTATGGTGTATAATCTTCTTGATGATTTGCTGCATTGTTGTTGTTGTTGTTTTGTTTTGTTTTGTTCTGTTGTTTTTTTGTTTTTTTGTTTTTTTGTTTTTTGTCTTTTTGAGACAGTGTTTCACTATGCAGTTCAGGCTGGCCTTGAACTCACTTTGTAACACAGGCTGGCCTCGAACTCACAGCAAACCTCCTGCCTCAGAATCCCAAATGGTGAGATTACAGGCATGTACCACCACACCTGGCTGCATTGTGTTTGCCAGTATCTTATTGAGGATTTTTACATCTACATTCATTAAGGACATTGGATGGTAGTTCTCTTTTCTGGTTGTGTCTGTCTCTGGTTTTGGTATCAGGGTAATACTTGCCTCCAGGAATGAGTTAGGGGGCATTGCTTCCCTTTCAATTTCATTAAAGAGTTTGAGTTTGTGGCATTATATCTTCTCTAAATTTTTTGAAGAATGCAGCAGTGAATCCATCAGCACCTGGGCTTTTCTTTTTTTGGTAGGTTTTTAATTACTTCTTCCATTTCATTGACTGATATTGGGTTATTTAGAATTTTTATATCTCTTCATTCAGCTTTGGCAATTCATATGTATCTAGGGATCTGTCCATTTCTTCTGCAGTTTCCATCTTATTACAGTACAAGTTCTCAAAGTAGGTAGTGATGACCTTCTGGATTTCTGCAGGATCTGTTGTGATTTCACTCTTTTTATTCCTAATTGCAATGGCAAGGAGAAACACCAAAATGACACCCAGGATTTGGAGGCAGATTTATTTATGTCAACAGGCACTGATTGGGATCATTCCCAGAATATCAGACCCTGATCACTGGTGGTCTAGGGTTTAAAAGAGATAAGCAAGCAGGAAGTATAAAGGCAGAATGTCTTGTCAATTGGGGATTGGTTTATACAATGTGCACCAGAGTGACCAGCTATGCATCACAGTGACCAGCTGTTTCTAAGAGACAGGAGCAACCAGAACTGGAACAGGAACTATTACCTGGGCAGCTAACAAACTGAAGTATACTGGCTGGGGGGAGCATTTTCTGCTATATAATGACATGGATTTGGGTCTTTTCTTTCCTTTTCTTTTAATAAGGTTGTCTAAAGATTTGTCTAATTTATTTAATCTTACAAAGAACCAACTCTTCAATTCACTGATGCTTTGTATTGTTTTCTTATCTCAATTGCATTAATTTCTGCTCTGGTCTTTATAATTTCCTTTCCTGTACATACTTTAGGTTTAACTTGCTCTTCTTTTTCTAAAAGCTTGAGCTTCAACATTAGATTATTTATTTGAGCTTGCTCTGTTTTTCTGATGTGGGAATTCACCTCTATAAATTTCCCTCATAGGACTGCTTTCATTACATCCCATAAATTCTGGTATGTTGTATTGATATTATTGTTTAATTGTAGAAACTGTCTACTTTCTTCTTTAATTTCATCTGTGACCCATTGATTGTTCAAGAGAGTGTTATTTAATTTCCATGTGTTTATGTAATTTTGGGGGGTTTGGCATTGATTTTCAATTTCATTGCACTATGATCTGATAATATGCATGGGATAATTTTGGTTCCTTTGCATTTATTTAAGCATGTTGTATGAGGTAGGATTTGGTCATTTTGGGAGAAAGTCCCTTGTGTTGCTGAGAAGAATGTGTATTCTGTTGTTCTAGGGTGGAACACTCTGTAGGTATCTACTAAGTCAATTTGTTCAAATGTTTGTTTCAGCTATTTCTTTGTTGATGTTTTGTCTAGTTGGTCTATTTGTGATTGGGGTATTGAGGTTCCCCACTACAGTCATATTAGTGCTTATTTGATTTTTCATATCCATTAATGTTTGTTTTATATAGTTGGGTGTACTGGTATTTAGTGCATATGTGTTTATGATTGTTAGGTTTTCCTCTTGGATTGTTCCCTTAAGAAGTATGGAGTTACCTTCTTAGTCTTTTCTGATCAGTTATGACTTGAAATCCACTTTGTCCGCAAATAGAATAGCTACCCCTGCTTTTTCTGGGTTCCTGTCACATGGAGTACTATTTTCCATCATTTGACTTTCAGTCTATAAATTTCTTATTCAGTTAAATGTGTTGCTTGTATGCAGCATATTGTTGGATCTTGTTTCTTTTTCTTTCTCTTTTTTTTTAATATAGGGTCTTGCTATGTAGTGCAGGCTGCCCTTGAACTCACTATATATCTCAGGCTGGCCTGGAACTCACAGCCATCCTCTTGCCTCAGCCTTCCAAGTGCTGGGATTACAAGTAAGTGCCACCATGCCCAGTTAGACCTTTTTTTTTTTTTTTTGGTGTGGGGGACAGGGTCTCACTATATAGTGCAGGCTTGCCTTGAACTCACTTATGTAGCAAGGCTGCCCTCAAACTCATGGCAATCCTCCTGCCTCAGCCTCCAAGTGCTGGGATTACAGGCATGCACCACCACTCCCAGCTTGGATCTTCTTTCTTTTTTTTTTTTTTTTTTTTTGTGGGTACCGGGGGGTCGACCTCAGGACCTCGCGCGCCAACAGGCGCCCGTGCCGCTGAGCGATATCACCGGCCCCTTTTCCGTATGTGGGATCCGGGAGTCGAACTCGGGCCCTCGCGCTTGCAAGGCAGGTGCTTATGCCACTGAGCCATCTCACCGGCCCCAGGATCTTCTTTCTTGATCCATTCTGCCAATCTGTTTCTTTTGATGGATGTATTGAGACCATTCCACCTTGATGGTTATAAATGATAGGTATTGACTTATCTTTGTCATATTATTTTCCTGTTGTTCGTTATCTTTCTTTCCCTTCTGTTTAATTTCTTGCCTTGCCTGATGGATTTATTCTATTGGGATTCATGGAATTGTTGTCTTCATTATTGTTTTCTAGAATATCCTTTAGAACCTTTCAATGTGCTGGTTTGGTCATCATGAATTTCTTCAGTTGTTCTTTATCATGGAAGTATCTTATTTTTCCATCAATTTTGAAAGATAATTTTGCAGAGTACATTAATCTTGGTTGGATGTTGTTTGCTTATAGGGTTTGAAATACTTCAGTCACTCCAAGCTCTCCTTGACTTAAGGGTTTGTGTTCAGAAGTCTGCTGTGATTCTGATGGGCCTACCTCTATAGGTTGTTTCTTTTCTCTAACAGCTTTTAGTATTCTCTTCTTGTGTTGAATTTCTGGAATCTTGACTAGTATAAGCCTCGGTGTAGTTTGGTTTTTGTTTTGTTTTGTTTTGTTTTGTTTTCTGATCATGACTGATTGGAGTTCTATATGCCTCACTCTTCTGTAAGTGAAAACTTTTTCCATGCTTGGGAAGTTTTCTGCTGTAACTTCTGTAAACAGGATTTTTATTTCCTTTGTGGTATTTTTGGATTTTTCACTGATTTCAGTCAATCTTAGTCTATTCTTTGCATCATATAGCAGCTGTTGGATTGATTTTTCTTGGTCTCTTGCTATTTTTAAGAAGTCATTCATTTGATGATTGCTAACTGTAAATCTGTCTTCTAGATCTGATATCTTATTTTCACATCAGGTGATTCTGCCGCATATACTTTCAATAGAATTTTTCATCTCCTGGATATCTGTTTGAGTCTATTTTATGGAATCCAGTTCTTTCCTATGTTGGGCATTCATGGTTTCCATCATTTTCTTTTTTTTTTTTTTTTGTGGGTACTGGGGGGTCGACCTCAGGACCTCGCGCGCCAGCAGGCGCCCGTGCCGCTGAGCGATATCACCGGCCCCTTTTTCGTATGTGGGTTCCGGGAGTCGAACTCGGGCCCTCGCGCTTGCCGGGCAGGCGCTTAAGCCGCTGAGCCATCTCACCAGCCCCGGTTTCCATCATTTTCCTAAACTCCTCTATTTTTTAACTATATCTACTCTAGATTCACTGACCATGTGCTTCATTATGGTCATCATCTCTTTAGTTATTTGAGAAATTATTTCTTACTTGTTTTTTCTAGAGCCTCATTCATCTGCTTTGTTATTTCTGTTGTTACCATTTCAGAAAGTTCAGCTAGGTGGCTTTTGACTTCTTCTGCCTCACTGCCCCCTGGATTTCCCTTAGGCAAGCTAGAAGTCCAGGGTTGCCTCACTTCCTCAGTGTATTACAATGACAAATATGTTGTTTCCTTTCACATAAGAAAGTATACTAAAGATTTTTCTAGAAAGAATATTATATAATTTGTGTTGAAGTTGTTGTTGGAGTTTTTTGTCTTTTTCTGGCTGTTTTACATAGTTGTGTTAGGTTCAGAACACACACAAACAGCTGCACCTAGCTCTGTGATTAAAATGTTTCACCACGCTAGTGTTACAGCAATAATAGATTAATCCACTTACATACAATCTTTAGCATTGCTGTACCTGTGATTTCTGTTCAGAAATTGAGGAATCTTTTAAGAAGATGGGGAAAGTGCTTTATTCAAACTTGTATCATAAAATATTTGTGATATTTGCAAAATAGGTGTACAAAATAATTTCTTACTCAATTTGTTATTTTCTCCTTTTATTAAAGGAAATCTACTTGAAGGCACAAGTGGCCAGTACAATGTAAAGAATAGCAAATAGGAGAGAATAAAGGAAATAATATTGGCAAACATCTCTTATAGTTTATTAAAAATATCTTAGTGAAGGGCTGGTGAGATGGCTCAGCAGTGTAAGTGCCTGCCTGGCAAGCATGAGGGCCCGAGTTTGACTCCCGGAACCCACATACAAGAAAAGGGCCGGTGATATCGCTCAGCAGCACGGGCGCCTGCTGGTGCACGAGGTCCTGAGGTCGACCCCTGGTGCCCACACACACAAAAAAAAATTAGTGAAACCTATTTCATCTTATTTTCCCTTTGAGATATTGAAGTGTATCATTTATTTTATGCATCTGGTATGATCAAGTATTTGTATACCATATTTTTAAGTGGTTTACTTTTTTATTAACATATTAATTTGGGGAAATCAAAGAAAATAAGTTTAATAAAAATTTGATAACCAGAAATATTTACTAGCTGTGTTGATGATACATCCTTGAAAGATGGTTAGTGTTTTCCAGGTTATTTATATGCAAATTTTTGCAAAGATTGAGATACAAATGCAGAAATTAAAAATAACTAAAATACCAGGAGATGGAGGAAGGGAGAGGGACAGGAAAAGGAAGTACAAAGAATTAAGATGTTTTATGTACATGTTTCAACTCTACACAGTGAATGTAACCATTGTATACTGCAAACATGTACTAATAAAAAATTTCTATCATCCTTTCCACCCCCTACAAACCTCTTGTGAATTCCCTGGTTGAGTGAATGGTGCTCAATCCTGGAGCAGCAAAGTCATCCTTTATATCTATCTCCATTAATCCTACAAAAACAGCATAATACTCATCTCTTTTTGACTCAGTCCTGAGTCTCTCAAATCTCTGTTCCCATTCTTCTTATCTGCACCGTCATTGCCTAGATTCAAGTACTCACATTTTTTATCTGAATTACTTCAATAGCTACCTAACTGATAAACATGCTTCCAGTTTTGTCTCCTCCATCAATTCAGATTTCACATCGCCACCAGAGTAAACTTTGATCATGATTGCTGTATGTTAAGTCCTCCAGTGCTTTTCCATAGCTACAGAGTCCATAGCTTCAAAGTCCAAATGCCTAGCATAGCATAGCACGACCTATAATACCCTTCTGGTCTCTTCAGCCTCTGACTCTCTCCAGTATTATTTCTAATCACTCTTTACTTCTGTCATTCTGAGATACTTTTTTTTGAGACAGAGGCTCACTAAGTGGCCCAAGTTGGCTTTGAACTGCTGGACTCAAGTGATCCTCCTCCCTCTGCCTCCCAAGTAGCCAGGACCTCAGGTGTGCACTACCATGCCAGGCTCTGAGCTACTTTTGGTTTTTGGATCCTTCAGTAGGCCATACTCTCTCATTTCTGTCCCTTTTCTTAGAATACCTTTTCCTTTAATGTTTCACTGAGCTAACTCCAACCTTTCCTTCAAAAAAAAACATCATCATCTCTTCTAGGAAGCCTGCCTTAACACCTTCTAAAACAGGTTAGGTACTTTTCCTAACATTCTTTAATGGCATATTATGTTTACTTTTGTCAAGCACCTATCACATGGTATTACAATTATCTATTTATTCATGTCTTTCACACTAACCTGTGAGTTTCATAAGGATAGGGACCATTGCTTATTTATCTCTGTATCCCTGGGGCCTAGGATAATTTCTGTGCATAAAGGTGCTCAAAAAAATCTGTCAAATAAAATTATCCATTTTGGGCAGAGGGCCCAGTGCTGTCAGGCAATAATGTTCATCATAACTCAAAGGATTCAAGTGTACTGTCCAGTCCAAATAGAACTTCAGAAACTAGGCATTTTCACTTTTATACACTTAATCTTATTACTCAAATGATGTGCCATCTAAAATAGGCAGAGGGTAGAAACTCAAAAATAAGCAGTAGTGTCACAGACATGTAATGAAATCAGAGAGATATTTGTAGAAGATTAACCATTGGTTAAAAGTATAATATCATTAAAGAGGCCTGTAGGTACCTGTACCAATTCTATCTTTTTTCAGGATCTCAGTAGTTCAGCGTCTATGTAGTTCAGGCTGGCCTTGAAGTCATAATAATCCTCCTGCCTCAGTCTCCTGAGTGCTGGGATTACAGGCATGCACCACCATGCCTGGCTCCAATTCTATCTTTTTTTTTTTTTTCGTACTGGGAATTGAACTCAGGACCTCGTGCTTGCCAGGCAGGCACTGTGCCGCTGAGCTAAATCCCCAGCTCCAATTCTATCTTTTGAATCTGTTTTTCCCACCTCACCTCTACCACAGTGACAATTCAGGCTCTTATCATCTCTCCCTCCTTGATTACCATAATAGCCTTTTTTTGTTTTTGTTTTTGTTTTTGTTTTTGTTTGAGACAGGGGCTTGCTATGTAGTCAGGTTGGTCTTGAACTCGCTATGTAGCCAAGAGTGGCCTCAAACTCATGGTGATCCTACTGCCTCAGCCTCCAGAATTCTGGGATTACAGGTGTGTACCACCATGCCTGGCTCATAATAGCCTTTTGTACTGATTTTAACGGTGTACCTAAAATTCATGTCCACTCAGAAACCCAGCCTGTGATCTTATTTGGAAATATGTCTTGGCAGGTGTAATTAGTTAAGATGGACTTATACTGGGTTAGAGTAGGTTCTGAATCCAAGTGTTCTTATAAGGCCACAAAAAGACATGCATGGTGTGGTGGCACATGTATGTAATTCCATCACTATGAAAGGCTGAGGCAAGAGGGTTGCAAGTTTGTGCCCAGCCTGTTCAATTTAGAAACTTAGTGAGACTCTCTCAAAATAAAATATAAAAAAGGGCTGGGGATATAGTTGAGTTTGAAGGCCATGGGCTTAGTCCTCAATACTGCAAAAAGAAAAATAAGACATGCAGGGCAGTAGCCATGTGAAAAGGAAGGCAGAGATTGGATGATGCAGCTACAGGCAAAGTGCTAGGGTTTGGATATGGTTTGAGTGTGTCTCCCAAGGGCTCATGTGTTGGAAGCTTGGTCCTTAGTGTGGCCCTAAGAGCCGGTGAGACCTTTAAGAGGTGGGGGTCTACTAGAAGGTCATTAGATCATAGGTATCATCACCCTTGGAAGAGATTAAAGTAGTTTTCATGGGACCCCAAGTTAGTTTTCATGACAGGATTGTTATAAAAGGAGCAAATCTGCTCCTCCTCCAGCTCTGGCTTCCTAACTGATGATTTGATCTTTCCCTTTCCTGTGTACTCCCACTATCATGTCATTCAACACAATGTGACACAACCAAGGGTGTCCTCACCAGAGCCAGTGCTATGCTGTTTAGACCTTTGATTTCCAAAACCATGATTTAAACAAACCTCTATTCTTTGTAAAGTATTTTATTATTATAATAGAAAATAAGCTAGTATACCATTGAATGGCAAGGATTGCTGGAAGCCATCACAAGCTAGGAAAAGGAAAGGAAGCTTTCTTCCCCAGAGCATTTAGAGGGAGCATGGTCCTGTCAACACTTTGACTTTGGACTTCTAGCCTTCAGAACTGTGAGAAAATAATTATTGTTTTACACCACACAATTTATAATTTGTTATGGGTCCTCATACACCTCCTAAATTATCTCCTCACTCTACCTTTCTTTCTTCTGAGCTATTTTCTACACTGGCGAAAGGATAACTCTTTCTAAAATACACATGTGCTAGGCATGGTGGGGCACACCTGTAATCCCAGAACTTGGGCAGCTGAGGCAGGAGGATTGCCTCAAGTTTGAGTCCAGCCTGGGCTACATAGTGAGTTCAAGGATAGTCTGAACTACACAGTGAAACTCTAAAACAAAACAAAACAAAACAAAACAAAAACCAAATACACATATGATCATGGTACTTCTCTGCTTAAAACCTGTCATGATTTCCCATTGACCCTTGATCATGTTTCCAGTTTCATCTCCTGCTATTCTATCACATAATCCCTACATTTTAACAACATACTACTTGAAATTCTCCCCATATACTATGCTCATGTACATTGCTGTGCTTGCCTACATATTGCTCCCTCTGCTTGGAACATATCTCTTGCACCATCAAATTATTCTTCCTGCTATACCAACAGACTAATACGCAAGGCAAGGGTAATAGTGAATACAGAGTTGTTTCCCACAAAATGTGTTTGTGGAATCCATGATTCTTTTTTCAGTTCCAAATTTTAAAACCAGAGACACTAGAGCCTACTTTCTAATATGCACTGCTAGAAAGGGATGCCCTATGTTGTAGTCAGGGTTTACAGGGAAAGGATTTAATACAGGACACATAATTTATAGGATTATTTTATAATATTCACCCGAGTCAAATATCGGTCCACACACTAGAAACCTGAAGAATCTAGCCAAGGGCCTGGATCCCATGGCATTGTCCTGCATGAGTCCAGCTGAAGACCTAGAGCCCACAGCAATTTCTCATACAAGTCTGTACCAATGATCTGCACGGGGAAGGCCCAAAGGTCAGTGGTGGAAGCTAGAAAGTCTGCACCAGCAGGATGAAGGATCTGTGCCAGCAGGCTGAGGGATCTGCACTGGAGGCAGGAAGTGATGCTCAAGATAAGGACCAGAGCTCCCCTGACTGATGGGTTTATAGCTGGGTGTGACATTGGAAAGTGAAGCCTGGTGGGAAGAGGTGGGTCATTGTGGGCATGGCCTAGAAGAGTGTATATATCCCTCCTCCTCCCTTGATCCCACTCTGCTTTCTGCTGGCCTGCCATGAACTGTTCGTCCTCTGTCATGCCCCTCCACCATTCCACTCAACCTTGGAGTACATTGAGTATGAACTGAAACCTCTACAAAGTATGAGCCAAAATAAATCTTTCCTCCTTTTAGTTGTGGGCATTGGATGTTATCTCAGCAACAAGAAAGTAACTTGATGTTACTTTCCAAGGTCCTCCATGATGTACTTGTATTCTTTCTTTCAAACCCATTTTCACCCCCTGCTCTCTTGCTCAAAGAACCTCAATGGCCCTCTAGCTGCATTAAGTCAAAATTCTTTGGCTTGGCTTTCAAAGGCTTCCATTACCAGCTTTCCTTATATCAATATGATTCTGCCTTTTTTCCAGTTGCTTTCACACTTGTAACTGCCATTACAGTTACACCAATTCCTCATCCTTTCTGGATACAACAAGCACATTTCCATCTCCATACCTTTCTTCATACTGTTTCTACTTTCTATCATTGTCTGTATCTAAATCATCCTATTGTTTACTGACCTACCCAACTTTTATCTCTTTAGGATGATTTTTCTAATTACTATAACCTTGAGAGCAAAATGTATCTCAAAGTATAGATAGCTCCCAAGGTATCTGGTGAGACCCAGACATAAGGAACCAAATTAAATACTTTCCTGAACTGATGAGTATATAAATTAGTAATAACAGAATTCATATTATTTAATGAACAATCTCAATCTTCTTCCACTGGCTCCTTATTCTGTGCCCACATCTTAAATACCATTATAAAAAATGGTGAAGGCTTGGTGTGGTGGTGCACACCTGTAATCCCAGCACTCATGAGGCTAAGTCAGGAGGATCACATGACTTTGAGGCCAGCCTGGGCTACATGAGTTCAAGCCCAGCCTGAACCACACAGCAAGAAACTGTCTCCAAAATACTGATGATTTTTTACCTATCTCATGGAAGGTTGTTGTGCGAATTAAATAAACATTTGGTAATAGTGTCTGCTACACAGTAAGTTCTCTCTAAATGTTAACAATAATTAGCTTTGTCACTACACTCCAAACATGTTTTATTGCCAATAGATTCATTCTTGGTTAATGTTTTTACCACTGATATATGGTCCTAACCAGGGCCCTTTAAGGCTTTAAGGCACTTTAATGCCTTTTTGAGGCTTTAACTTCTTAACTCCTCACCCTCTCCATCTTCACTTAGTCATTGAAGACTTATTGATTCTTCTTAGAAATACTTCTCTCAATCAATCACCTGCTTTATTTTGTTCAGGCCCTCAATTCTCACTTGAGAATTTCAATAGCCTTCTACACTGTCTTTCTACCTCTGCTCTTTCCCCTACTCAGTCTATTTTTCACACTATAACCAGCCATTTGCAGTACAGTTCTCTTTCTCTTTTGAAACTCCTCAATGGAGTTGGAAATGTGGCTCAGTGATAGAATGCTTGCTTAGCATGCATAAGGTTCTTGTGTCAATCCCCAGGCACTGAAAATAAAATCAAAAACAAAAACATCTAGATCAGGTAAACTTCAACACAGTTATAGTGGTGGACCTCAATACTCCACTGTCACAAATACATTAACTAGACGAAAAGAAATATCTGAGTTGAACCATACTTTAAAACAAATGGACTTAATAGATAGAGTGTTCCATCCAACAACAGAATACACATTCTTCTCAGCAGTACAGGAAACTTTCTCCAAAATACACCACATACTAGCCTATAAAGCATGCTTAAATAAATACAGAACAATTGAAATTATCCAGTGCATATTATCAGATCATAGGGCAATGAAATGAAAAATCAATAGCAAAAGAAACCACAAAGATTGTGCAAATACATGAAGATTAAACAATACTCTCTTGAATAATCAGTGGGTCACAGAAGAAACAAAGGAAGAAATTAGACAGTTCCTAGAATCAAACAATGCCACTGCAACATACCAGAATTTATGGGACACAGTGAAATCAGTCCTAAGAGGGAAGTTCATAGCTGTGAGCACCTACCTCAGAAAAACAGACTGAGTCCCAGTAAATAACCTCAAGGTCTTAGAAAAACAAGAAACAATCCATATGCAAAGCTAATACCTGAAGGAAATTGTAAAAATCAGAGCAGAAATTAATGACATCAAGACTCAAAAATACAAAGAATCAATGAATAGAGGAGCTGGTTTTTCAAAAGAATAAAAAAAAAAAAAGACAAATCCTTAGCCAGTCTTACCCAAAAAAGGAAATAAAAGACCCAAATCTATGCAATTAGAAACAAAAAAGAAGAAACCACAATGGACACCCCCAAAATCTAGATTATTAGTAACTGCTTGGAAAACCTGTATTCCAGTAAATTGGATAAGACAGAAGAAATGGACAGTGTGATGGTTGATTGATTTTGTCAACTTGAGTAAGTAATGCCCAACTAAATTTTCTCACCATAGTTCTGGGTGTGGAAGACCCACCTGAGGGAGGATAATCACCAGAAATTGTATAAAAAGGGAAACAGAAGGAAGGATTGCTTTGGTTTTCTTTGGAGGAGCTTCAGTCTTCACTTTCACCTTGGGTGTCATCTCCGGCTTCCAGCACAGACTCTTTAGCTTCCAGCACTGACCCTTCAGCCTTCTACTGCAGACCCTTCGGCCTCCTGATACAGACTCACACGGGACACTGCACAGAGCTTTAGGCTTTTAACTGGGTCCTTCAGATCCCCAGCACGCAGACAGACCTTTTACACTCTTCCCCACCTGACTCTGTGGGCGGCCATTGTAAGCCAATCTTGTAAATTCTTATATATTTGTATATCTTGTATTATATATGTTTCTCTAGTAAGCACTGATTAGTACAGACAGATTCAAAGATACATGTGAATTACCAAAACAACCAAAAATATATAAAAACCCTGAATATTCCAATAGCAAGTGTGATAGTTAACTATTGTGTCAACTTGAGTAAGAAATACCTAACTGATTGGATTAGCATAGTTGTGGGTGTGGCTGAATGGATTTACTGAAGACAGAAGACCCACCCTGGGTGAGAGCGGCACCAACAAATAGGCTTGTAGCCTGAATGGAATAAAAAGGGGAAAGAAGAAGTAAGTCCTACTTTAGTTTAGTTTCCTCAGAGGGACTCCAGTCTTTGCCATTACCTTGGACATCTGTCTCCAGGCTTACATCTCAGGCTCTTCAGCCTCTCATCTTTCTTCAGCTTCCCAGCTCAGACTCTTCAGCCTTCCAACATAGACCTTTTGGCTTCCAGGATGACTCTGCAGTGAGCTTCAGGTCTTCCACCTTTCACTGGACCATTTGGCTCTTCAGCTTGCAGACAGACCTTCTGTATTCTTCCACACCTGACTGATAGAGTAAAAAATGAAATTGAAGCAGTAATAAGAAATGTACCAAATAAGAAAAGCCCAGGACTTGATGGATTCACCACTGAATTCCATGAGAACTTCAGGGAAGATCAAACACTAATACTCCTCAAACTCTTTAATGAAATTGAAAGGGAAGGAGTACTGCCCAGCTCATTCCTAGAAACTAACATCACTCCAATTCTAAAACCAGACAAGGACCCAACTAAAAAAGAAAATTATAGGTCAATCTTTTTTTTTTTTTCTTTTTTTTTTTTTAATGTGAGTACCGGGAGTCGACCTCAGGACCTCGTGCTTGCCAGGCAGGTGCTTATGCCACTGAGCTATCTCACCAGCCCTAGGTCAATCTTTTTAATGAACATAGATGCAGAAATCCTCAACAAGATTCTGGCAAACAGGGCCAGTGATATAGCTCAGCAGCATAAGTGCCTGCCTGGCAAGCGCGAGGTCCTGAGTTCGGTTCCTGTTACCCACATAAAGGAAAAAAAAAGAGATTCTGGCAAACAGAATGCAACAAATTGCTGGGTGTACTGGCACATGCCTGTAATCCCAGCACTTGGGAGGCTGAGGCAGGATGATTGCTGTGAGTTTGAGGCCAGCCTGGGTTGCATACTGAGTTGAAGGCCACCCTGGACTACATAGAGAGACCCCCATCTCAAAAAAAATTAAATTAAATTATAAAAAGAATGCAACAAATCATACATCACAACAAAGTACAGTTTACCCCAGGGACAAAAGGATGGTTCGACATACGCAAATCAAAAACATAATATAGCACATAAGCAGAAGCAAGGACAAAAATCATATGACCACCAAATTCCTGACCATATCTTATGCCAGCCTCACACATTCACTCTTTCCTCAGTGTCAAGATAATCACCCAGAGGACCACTATTCCTCCATGAACCCTGCCAGGAAGTGACATGCCTGCAGCTCCAAGCCAGACAATGCAGGAACTGGTGTGGTGGCTGTAGCTGAGGACAATGGTGGTGTGGTGGCCAGCTCCACCAAGAAAGCTTAGGCCAGGCAGGAGAAGCCTAGCATGCTGTCCTCACCACTAAGCCACGAAGCTGCGAGCAGCTTGTCTGCATCCTGAGGAACAAGGCCACAGCACTGCTCAGATTCATAGCCTGAAAATTGCCTGTGGGCACTGGGGAGAGCTAGAAGATGCATCTGAGTGGAGAGTTTGGAAAACTATATTTTTATAAAGCTAATGGAATTGGTTGCAAAAGAAAGAAAACATTACACTGTTTATCTGCCCCTACACCAAGTCTTCACATGGACTCAAATGTGTGACTTAAGAGATGTAAAAGTTGCCGTCCTGGGACAGGATCCTTATCATGGACCCAGACAAGTTCATAAGCCCTGCTTTGGTATCCAAAGACCCAGTTTGGAAAACATCTATAAAGAGCTGCCAACAGACATAGATGGCTTTGTTCATCTTAGCCATGGAGATTTATCTGAGTGGGCTGAACAAGGTGTCCTCCTCCTCCTCCTCAATGCTGTCCTCATTGTCTGGGCACATCAAGCCAATTTGCATAAGGAGAGATGCTGGGAGAAGTTCACCCATGCAGTCACATATTGACTCAATCAGAACTTGTATGGCATTGTCTTCTTGTGCTGGGGCGCTTATGCTCAAACGAAGGGCAGTGCCATCAATAGGAAGCAGCACCATGTCCTGCAGACTGTTCATCCCTCCTGATTGTCAGAGTATAGAGGATTTTTTGGGGTGTGGACATTTTTCTAAAGCCAATGAGCTGCTTCAGAAGACTGAAAACAAGCACATTGAATGGAAGGAGCTGTGACCCCGCAGAGCAATGCTCTGTCTCCAGGGGTGGTTTTTGAGGAAATGCTGTTGAAGATCTGTCAGTTATGAAGGCATTGTCAAGCACCCTGCTTAAGGGGAGAATGCTTCCATAAAGCAACCAAAAACTAGGTTATCCTGTGATGGCAGTTTTATCCAGCAAAAAACAGCAAAGATACCCCTTGACTGTTTCTGTGCATTTGAGCCCTCCACACAAAATAAGATGAAAGCCCTCAGCAAGGCAAATGTGGCTTGGTGAAAAATGTACACACCTCTCACAAGATAGCTGAGGTCAGATACTCATGTGGTTCTCTTCACCTCCTTCACCCTTGTGGTGAAAGGGAAAGATAAGAGCCTTATTGATACCTCCCATAGTTTGGTGCCTGCTGCTACTTAATTTTACCTGATAGGTTAGACTTCATAGGTTACAAGGTGTTCTCAGTTTTTGCTTAGAACTTCCCTCCCTCCACTTTCAATAAGCTCTCAGGCCTCTTCCTAGAGGAACCTAGAGGATGTTTTGCAAGTTTTTAGATATCTGGCCCTGAAATTGAGAATCAGTTTCCTTATTATAGCAGAGGAGTGTCTTTGGTGTGAACTAGGTAAGTCATTCTCCTATTCTTTGGGTGCTTCTTGAAGTAAGTGGTGGAAGTTGAACAAAGGAGGAGGAGAGGGTTTTGTTTTTAAAGAGGGATGGGTGTTTTATTCCCAGTGTTGTTGGGGAGGGTGGTGTTTAAGGAAGCACAGGCTGCCAAGTACTGCTTGTTTTATGTTTTATTTTGTTTTAATGAACTGAAATTACTTGGAGTTTTTTTCTGCAATACTGGTAAAATTTAACTTTTTAATAAAATACTTATATAGATACATTTTATTCCAATCTTTTTTTTTTTGTGGGTACCAGGGGTCAACCTCAGGACCACATGCGCCAGCAGGCGCCCGTGCCGCTGAGCGATATCACCGGCCCTTTTTTCGTATGTGGGTTCTGGGAGTCGAACTCAGGACCTCGCGCTTGCCAGGCAGGCACTTATGCTGCTGAGCCATCTCACCGGCCCCCAATCTTTTTTTAAAGACAGTCTTTACTGGGTCTACACCTCCATCTTGGATGTGATGGAGATGATGTTTTAGTTGTCAGTCAGGTTAAATAGTTAACCCTGAGTACATTTGGTAATAAAAGACTGTTGGTATTTGAACAAAAAAAAATGATCATTTCAATAGACGCAGAAAAAAGCCTTTGACAAATTCCAACATCCATTTATGTTTTTTTTTAAAAACCTGAAGAAAATAGGTATAGAAGAACCATGCCCCAATCTGATAAAAGGCATTTATGACAAATCTACTACAAACATTATATTAAAGCAGAAAGTTGTCCCTCTAAAATCAGGAACAAGACAAGGATGTCCACTATCAGCATTTCTATTCAACGCAGTACTCAAAATATTAGTCAGGGCAGTCAGGAAAGAGAGAGAAATAAAACAGATATGTATCGGAAAGGAAGAAGTCAACTTATCATAATTTGCATATAACATGGCCCTCTACATAGAAGACCCAAGAAATTCCACTAAAAACTCCTAGAATCAATAACCAAATGCAATAGTGCAGCAGAATATAAAATCAATACATAAAATAAAATAGCATTCCTATACACCAGTAATAAATTCACCAAGAAAAACACTAGGAAAACAATACCATTCACAATAGCATCAAGAAAAAATTAAATACTTAGGAATTAACCTAACAAAGGAAGTGAAAAACTTCTATAATAAAAACTACAGTGCCCTAAAAAAGGAGATCAAAGATGATATCAGAAAACGGAAAGATATTCCTTGATCTTGGGTAAGCAGAACAAATATTGTCAAAATGGCCATATTATCAAAACTGGTATATAGATTTAATGCAATCACAATCAAAATACCAACAACATTCTAAATCCTAAAATCCATATGGAACAAAAAGAGACCCAGAATGGCAAAATAAGTCCTGGGTAACAAGAGCAAAGCAGGAGGTATCGCAATCCTGGACTTGAAGTTATATTACAAAGCTACATGGTCCTGGCACAAAAACAGATATGTGGATCAATGGAACAGAATAGAGGATTCAGAAACAGCCCCATGTATATTCAGCCATCTGATCTTTGACAAAGGGGTCAAAAACATGCTGGAGGAAAGATAGTCTGTAACAAATGGTACTAGGAAAACTGGATATCCACATGCAAAGACTGAATCTAGAACCATATCTCTCACCATGTACTAAACTAAAATCAAAAGGGATCAAAGATCTAAATATTAAAACAGAAACAGTTAATCTGCTGGAAGATAAAATAGGCAAAACTCTTTAAGACACAGGCATAGGCAAGGGCTTTTTGAACCAAACTTGAATTACACAAGAAATAACATCAAGAATCAACAAATGAGATCATATCAAATTAAAAAGCTTCTGCACAGCAAAAAAAAAACAACTAAAAAGTTAAGCAACATCCTAAAAAATGAAAAAAAATTGTCAGCTATTCCTCAGACAACTAATATCTAGAATATAAGGAACTCAAAATAAAAAGCACCCAAAATAAAAGATCAAATTAAAAAAATGGGCAACTGAAATTAATAGACACTTCTCAGAAGAAGAATTACAAATGGCCAATAAGTAACATGAAAAAATGTTGAACATTTCTGGACATTAGAGAAATGCAAATTAAAACAATACTGAGATTCCATCTCACTCCAGAAAAAATGGCTATCATCAAGAACTCAAAAAAACAAATGCTGGTAAGGTTGTTGGAAAAAAAGGAACACTTCTACATTGTTGGTGGGATTGTCAACTAATACAACCACTATGGAAATCAGTATGGAGATTCCTTATGAAATTAAAAAGAAAAATTCAATTTGATCCAGCTATTCGCCTTAATTTCTGCACTGATCTTTATAATTTCCTCCCACCTAGCAGCTGCTTGGTTGATTTTTTTGTGGCCCCTTGCCATTTTTAAGAAATCTTTCTTGTCATGACTGCTAACCACAATCCTGTCTTCCATATCTGATATTCTGTCCTTGCATTGGCTCATTCTGCTCCATATACTTTCAATAGAATATTTATCTTCTGGATATCTGTTTGAATCTGTTTCATGGATTCCACTTCTTTCCTATGTTGGGCATTCATGGTTTCCATCATTTTCCTAAGCTCCTCTTTTTTAAAAATCTGTATCTGCCCTAGAGTCACTAACCATGTCTTTCATTATGGTCACCATCTCTGTAATTATCTGAGAAATTACTTTTTATTTGATTTTTTTCTAGAGCCTCATTCATCTGCTTTGTTACTTCCACTGTTACCACTTCAGAGAGTCCAGGTGGGTAGCTTTCAGATTGTTCCACCTCATTGCCCTCTGGGTTTGCCTTTGGTAAGCAGAAAGGCTGGGGTTGCATCTTGTGTTTCTTCTTGTTTTCTATTTTTTTTAAGTTTAATTCCTGGGTTGATGCTTATAAATTGCTTATAACAAGTAGTTTTATTGCTAGTATTTAGAAACCTTAGGAAATGACTACTTCTCAGAGATGTCTTCCAGATGTAGCTGGCTTTTTGGTTTTGAGTCTGTTGCAAGATCATTCCTCAATTTATTGGTGATGAGAAGTTGCTGCCTATTTATCCTAGCCCTTGGTTTTTTGGCACTGGCCTATAGTATCTTTTATGACCCTTAGATAATCTCAGCCTTGGCATACTAGGAAGAACAACTGACTAGAACAATTATGTCACCTTGGCTAAAGTAGTATAATCAGCAAAAACAATAGCATCAAATACAGCCTAGAAAATGACAAACTGTGGTAACTATTTATTTGCCACCTTTCACCATATGAACTAGATTTGTGGTTATATAACAAAATCTAAAACAAATCAGAAAATCGTATACAGTAAATATGCCCCCAGTATGGTAATTTTACCCTCAGGGGAGAAAATTTAAAAGGGCTAGGGGGAAAAAAACAGAAATAGAAGACAAGGAAGAGATTAGAAGCAAGCCTGGAAGACAAAGAAAGATTACACAAACTTTGAGGAACTGGTGAAGAAGACAGGAGGGAAAGAGAAAAGGAAGAAATGAAAACAAGAACAGAACAGGACAAAAACACCAAAAAATCTAGAAACAAGTTCACACTCATATAAAAATAAGAACAATCCAGAAAAAAAACAAAACAAAACAAAACAAAACAAAAACAAGAAAAGAGAGAAAAAGAATTTTAATTTTTTTATTTTTTTAATTTTAAAGGAAGAAGAAAAATGGAAATAAAAGAAAACAGAGTTTCAAATCAGGCTAATAGGAGAGTAACAATAATTTCTACACTGTGCATTGTTATCTTCATAGTAGTTACTCAGAGTACAAGATAGAGGAATGAAATAATGTCCAGACAATATTAGCACAGATCTTTCTCTTCAATGAACTAAGAGAAACTAGCTGTATAACTATCTTAGCTATCTTGTGTATATATATATTTTTTCCCTTTTCTCTTCCTTCCCATCCCCTTTCCCCCATCAGTTTCTCTTTTCTTTTGAACAGTTTCTCCCTAATTCACAATATCTATTGTACTATCACCATGCACTAAACTAAAGTCAAAATGCATCAAAGATCTAAATACTGAAACAGAAACATTATATCTACTGGAAGAGAAAATAGGTAGTAATCTTGAAGACATAGGTATAGGCAGAGACTTCATGAACAAAACGCAGACAGCATGGGAAATATTACAAAGTATCAACAAATGGGATCTCACCCTATTAAAAAGATTTTGCACAACAAAAGAAATCACCAACAGAGGGAAAAGACAACTCACAGAGTGGGAAAAATTATAGCCAGTTGTCCCTCAGATGAAGGACTTATATCTAAAATAGATAAAGAATTGAAGAAAATCAGGCTCCCCAAATTCAAAGACCCAATCCAAAAATGAGCATCTGAGATGAATACACATTTCTCAGATGAAGAAATACAAATGGCAAACAAATATATGAAAATATGTTCAACATCACTGGTCATTCAAGAGATGCAAATTAAAACAACACTGAGATTCCATCTCACTCCAGAAAGAATGGCCACCATCAAGAAATCAACCAATGGGCCAGTGAGATAGCTCAGCAGCATAAATGCCTGCCTGGCAAGCGTGAGGCCCTGAATTCGACTCCTGGTACCCACATACAGAAAAAGGGCCGGTGATATCACTCAGCGGCACGGGTGCCTGCTGGCACTCAAGGTCCTGAGTTTGACCCCCGGTACCCACAGGAAAAAAAAAGAAAAGAAAAAGAAATCAACCAATAACAAATGCTGGAGGGGCTGTGGGGAAAAGGAATCCTTCTCCACTGTTGGTGGGAGTGTAGATTGATGCAACCACTGTGGAAATCTGTGTGGATATTCCTCAAAAAACTAGGATTAGAGGTCCCATTCAGCCCAGCTATTCCCCTGCTGGGTATCTTCCCAGAAGAATTAAAAACATCATACCACAGTGATATATGTGCACCTATGTTTATAGCAGCACAATTTCTAATAGCTAAATCTTGGAAACAACCCAAATGCCCATCAACTGAGGAATGGATTTTAAAAGGTGGTTTTTTTATATAATAGAGTACTACTCAACCATAAATAAGGATAAACTCAAGACTTTTATAGGTAAATGGATGCAACTTGAGACCGTACTCATAAGTGAAATAAATCAGACCCATATGCATAAACATTACATTGCCTCACTAGTGTGAGAATCTGAATGAGTAAATAAGATCCAAAAGAATTTTTTTTTTTTTTTTTTTGTGGGTACCGGGGGGACGACCTCAGGACCTCGCGCACCAACAGGCACCCGTGCCGCTGAGCGATATCACCGGCCCCTTTTTCGTATGTGGGTTCCGGGAGTCGAACTCGGGCCTTCGCGCTTGCAAGGCAGGCGCTTAAGCCGCTGAGCCGTCTCACCGGCCCCCCAAAAGAATTTTTAAAAAGAAGAAAATAAGAAAAAATATCCACTTCAAGGCGTGTCTCTGCTGCCACTGGTAGACAAAGTGGGCAGAGTCTGGATCTGTGCTGATTAATCCCAGAAAGCCTGTTGTAGATTTTACAGCAGGGTAGTGTAAAATTCCAGCAAGCCTGCACCTTTAGTTCCACTGAAGTTCAGGCTGGTTTCGGGCTGTAGGGATGGAACTTAATTTGTTCAGCCTGCAACACTCCATGTGCCTCCTGCTGGCTTGAACTTGGTTCCTTGACCTCTTGCCAACTTAAACTCAGTTCTACCTCACCCTGACACTGGGAGCCACTAGATGGAGCAAGTCCACAGCTGCTCTGAGTTCCAAGCTCAGTTGGCCCCTCTCCAAGATGGTTACCATCGCCCTCTCCTGGGGGATGTCTGAACCACAATAACTCACCAGCCATTGCAGTCCGCTGCATCCACTGCTCCATTCCACTGGTGCATTTCTCCATGGAGGCCTCTGGGGTCACAGTAGTCACCATGGGTCTGCAGGTTCAAGCCGCCCCTCCCACACAGTGAGTTAGGGCTTAGGGAGAAAGCACCACTTGCCACATCCTTCTTCTGCATTGCAGTCTCTCTCTCTTCACTCTCCCTGTGGGCTTCAATTCTCACTTCCAATCCTTGCTGGGTCCCAGGAACCCACTTCCCTCCTTCTTCTCTTCCTCACATTGCTATATTTCAGTGTCTGGACACTAAATCTTAGAGAGGCTGTTTGTCTGCTGCTCACCACTCTGCCATCTTCCCAGAAGTCAATTTAATTTTTTTCTTCCTGTAATGTCCTTTCTAACTTTGCACACTTGGGAAATGCTTATTAATTCTCTTTGTTTGATTACCTTCTCTATAAAGTGTTTCTCCATTATTAAACTTTTATCATATTTTGTCTATGTTTCACCTACTAAAACTTGCTCTTATTCCTCAAAAGCAATGTTTTATTCATATTTTTATTTTCAATGTGCTGTATAGTGTCTAACACATAGTAGGAGGGCAATGGTTATTTAATGGCTAAATAAACCTCTCCAGACCTTATACACTACTATCCTACTAGTTCCATTCATATACATTGCACTTTCCAGCCTCTCTTCCTTGCTGCTGCCAATCTCTGTGCCTGCAATGTTTTTTACTACCTTATCTCAGCCTATTAAAAATCTACTTATTTTCCACAGCCAGGTCATTTTCATCTCCTGTTACTAATTTTCTGCTTACCATGGCTGGAAATGATCTCTTTTTGCCCTATCATCTATTATGTGGTGAGAGTTTAAGATCAATAAAATCCAAAGGTCAATAAGATTTTATGATCAGTAAAATCTACTCTCTGCCCTCAAGAATTCACTGTCTACTGGGAAAGGGAACTTTTAGCCTGACACAGTAGCTCTTGAAGGCTAGTGAATAAAAGAATTACTCGTGGGTTTAGGATGTAGCTCAGTGGTAGAGTGCTGACCCAGCATGCTTGAGGCCCTGGGTTCAATCCCCAGTATCAAAATAAAATAACTTGGGATTATTCAAGATCTTTGAGGCTTGAGGCAGGAAACCTAGAGGGCTGGCTCTGTGTTCACCTCAGATCCTCCACCCCATACAACATAATCAGTGGCTCACCAGGTAAAAGCTTCAGAGGAGCAAGTTGTACCAAATAGAAACCATTTATTGAACACATGCTTATATGCATTTGTATCCTAACAATGCAATATTGTACAAAGCAGACACTATTATCAGCCTGTTATTACATATAAAGGCTCTGAGCTGTATTATCAATTGGTTTTAAACCATTTAAAAATTGCAGAACCATGTTCACCCAGGCCAATTCTCTCCCCCATGGATTCCTTGCCTTGGCTGTAGCCACCAGCCAACTCTGAGTCTGCTTTGCATTTTTTTTTTTTTTGTGGGTACTGGGGGTCGACCTCAGGACCTCGTGCGCCAGCAGGCGCCGGTGCCGCTGAGCGATATCACCGGCCCCTTTTTCATATGTGGGTTCCGGGAGTCGAACTCGGGCCCTCGTGCTTGCCGGGCAGGCGCGTACGCCGCTGAGCCATCTCACCAGCCCTGCTTTGCATTTTGTTTCCCCTTTGCACAGGGACAGCAGAGGTGCTGACTTACCAACTGACCTGATCATGGATGAGGTGAATGCCTAGGGAGAAAAGGTAAGTCCAGTGGGTCAGCAGCTCTAGGGAGAAACAACAGATGGACAGAAAAGCCCATGGCTATTGTAATCCACAAAAATAGTGTGGATTTTACTCAAAAAGTGATTCCTTCTACACAGCAGGCAAGAGTTATAGAAGAAATGCAGTACAGCACCTGCCATATTTGAGAGGGTGTAATCAAGAGCCATTTGGGGAAGAAGTTCATTATTTAAGACCAAGCTACAGAACAACTGCACTTCAGAATTTCCAGTGTTACCCTACTACAATGACTGGGTGAGAAACAGCTACAAGAGACAACCTTGGAGAAGGTTCAGGCTAAACATGGACCTGCTTGAGAAGTTTAGGCTCAGGCCAGTAAGGACATTAGGCCTTGCCTCTGTGGTGAGAAGCCAGGCCTTGCATGTGTGACTTTCAGAGGTGGTTGGATCTGAAAATGCTGGCATTAGGTCCAGCAATCTGCTTGAACCCCTGCCTTAATGTCTACATCCAGCAGAGACCAGCGACCTGTTTGTTTTCCCCATCTACCAACGTGAGCGAGGACACACCTTGGCTTGGATGGTTGCCACATCTTAGAGTGTACAGACAGAGGGGCCTCTGGATCAGGGGGCACCTTACAAACACAAAAGCCATAAAGCTAGGTGGAAAAAACCATGACTTGCTAGATTCGAAGAGTGCAGATCCTAGAAAGAAATCATTCATTCAAAATACAGAGGAACTTCCTGTTGGACTTATTTTTTTTTTCATTGGTTGGGGGGGGTCTTTTCTTTTAAGGTTTTCTTTTTTCTCACTTTTTCATGTTCTTCAGATTTTTTTTCTTTATTTTGCTCTCTTTTTTTCTTTATTTTGCCTCTGGTTTTTGTTTCTTCTTCTTTTTCTTATTTTTTTTCTTTGCTGTTACTTTTATCTAATATTACTAATTTCATTGAACTCCTTAAGGAGATCCTGTATCTCACTTTTCTCCTCATCTCCCATTGCTTAATTTTTCAAATTTTACTTTTTTCTTTCTCTTGTTCCCTGTGTCCCCCATCTTTACTCATATAACCAGTAAGCTTCATGAATCTTTAGATAGTAAACTCTATGCTATTACTGGTGAATTCTTGTAGTCCACACAATGTAGTACTTCCCTACAATAGGGATGGATGGACTTGAGTCATTTGTGGAGAAGGTGGATACACCTTGAGACCACAGTGTTGGGTAAAATGAGTCAGACACACGGGTGTGAATACTGCATGCTTTCTCTTAAATTAGAAACACAAAATACAAATAAGGAGTAAAACAAAAGACAATGGAAGTAGGGAGATAGCTCTTTCTCAAAGGAAAGAGGGATCAAGAGATGGAGGGAGAGGGAACGGAGGGGAGGGAAAGGAGATGAAAAAGGGAATTGGGATGTGTTCTGTACATATACCAACTCCACACAAGGCACGTAAATATTATGTACCATACACATGTTACAAAAAAGAAAAAAGGAAGGGGATCAAGAAGATAGGTGGAGGGGGAAGGAGGAAAGGGAAAGGGGATGTAAAAAGGAAATAAGATGTATTATGTACATGTAGCAACTCCCCACAAGGAATGTAAACATGTATTACCAACATGTTCTAATAAATTAAAAAGTAGGGGGTAAAAGGAAATTAGCAACAGGAAAATAATGCAATGACAAGAATAATTCAATACTTTTCAATAATAACTTCCTTATGAATGGTCTCAATTCCCCAATCAAAAGACACCGACTGGCAAAACAGATCAAGAAACAAAACTCAACAATATGCTGTACACAAGGAACAAACTTAATCTAAAAATAAATTCAGAGCCTAAAAAACAAAGGATGGAAAAAAATATTCCATATAATAAGAACATGAAACAAGCAAGAGTAGCTATTGTATTTTTAGACAAAGTGGACTTCAAGTTAAAACCGATCAGAACAAAGAAGGTCAGTGCATATTGGTTAAGGGAACAATTCAATAGGAAGCAATAACAATTATAAATATATATGCATCGAACACTAGTGTGCCCAACTTCATAAAACAAACACAACTGGACATAAAGGATCAGATAAACACCAAAACAGTTATACTGTGGGACCTCAATACTCCACTATCTCAAATAAGTTAACTAGAAAAAGAATCAACAAGAAATAGTGTTCAACCACATCTTCGAACAAATGGACTTAATAGATATGTACAGTGTTCCACCCAACAACAACAGAACACAAATACTTCTCAGCAGCACACGGAACATTTTCCCAAACAGATCACATGCTAGCCCATAAAGCAAGCTTAAGTTAATGCAAAAAATTGAAATTATACCATGCATATTATCAGATCATAGTGCATTGAAACTAGAAATCAATGTCAAAGGAAACCATGAAAATTATTCAAATAATTAGAAAGTAGACAATACTCTCTGGAATAATCAGTGGGTCACAGGAGAAATCAAGGAAGAAATTAGGCAGTTCCTACAATGAGATGATAATGCCACAAAATCAACACACAAAAAAAACAATGGCATTCCTGTACATCAATAATGAACTCTTAAAGAAAGGAATTAGGAAAACAATACCATTCACAATAGCATCAAGAATAATTAAATACATAGGAATTAACCTAACCAAGAAAGTGAAAGATCTCTATGATGAAAATTGTAGTACACTGAAAAAGAAGATTGAAGAGGGTATCAGAAAATAGAAAGAAACTCCTCGTTCCTTGTTAGGCCAATATTGTCAAAATAGACATACTTCCAAAACATATACACATTTAATCCAATACCAATCAAAATGCCAATAGCATTTCTCCACAGAATGAGAGAAAACAATCCTAAAATTCATATAAACAAGAAGAGACCCAGAATAGCAAAAGCAATCCTGGCAACAGGAGCAAAACAGAAGACATCATAATCCTAGATTATGGATTCTAGATTATAATCATAGATTATAATTCCAGTTATATTGCAAAGCTACAGTGATAAAAACACCATGGTGCTAACACAAAAACATGTGAATCAGTAGGATAGCATAGAGGATGTAGAAACAACCTTAAGGCACATTCAGCCACCTGATCTTTGACAAAGAGACTAAAAACATGTTGGAGGTAAGATAGCCTCTAAAAATGGTGCTGGGAAAAGTGGTTATCCACATGCAGAATAATTCCAGAACCATATATCTCACCATTTACTAAAATAAAATCAAAATGGATATAAGACCTAAATATTAAAACAGAAACACTGAATATGCCTCAGATAAATTAGGTAAAACTCTAGAAGACACAAGCATAAAGGACTTTCTGAACATAACTCCAGCTGCACAAGAAATAACACCAAGAACCAACAAATGAAACTATACAAAATTAAAATCTTCTGCACAGCAAAGGAAGCAACTGACAGAGTGAAGAAAAAAGCTAAAGAACAGGAAATATTTTTGCCAGCTACTCTTTAGATAGAGAACTAATATTTAAATATTAAATATTTATTTTAATATCTAAACTATATTTAAAAACTAAAAAAAAAATAAAACCCCCAAAATAGGCAACTGAAATAAATAGACACTTCTCAGAAGTACAAATGACCAATAAGCATATGGAAGAATGTTCAGCATCTCTGGTCATTACAGAAATGCAAATCAAAATAACACTGAGATTCTATCTTATTCCAGAATGAATAGCTATCATCACAAACTCAAAAAACAAATGCTGGAGAGACTGTTGGGGAGAAGGAACCCTTCTACATTGTTGGTAGGAATGAAAAATAGTACAACCACTATGGAAATCAGTATGGAGATTCTTCTTAAAAAAACTAAAAATAGAAATTTCATTCAACCCAGTATACCTCTTCTGGGTATCTTCTCAAAAGAGTTAAAGATATTGATCATATTACAGTGATACACGCATACCCATGTTTACAGCAGCACAACTCAGAATAGCTAAATCTTAGAAATGGCCTATATATCCATCAACAGATGAATGAATAAAGAAAATGTGGATATATTTATATATAATATATGGATATATATATAGATATAGATATATAGATATATAGATATATATCAGCCATAAAGAAAGATAAATTTGAGTCATTTGTAGGAAAATGAATGCACCTTGAGACCTTAATGCTAAGTGACATAAATCAGACACGAAGTTAAATATCTCTTATATGAGAAACCCAAAGTATAAGTAATTTAAAGAGGAAAAAGTAGGGTAGATGATAGGATATAGGGAGGTAAGCCTTTTGCAGATGGGAAGGGGATCTAGCAATGGAGAGTAAAGGGAGGTTGAGGAGGGGAAGGAGAAGTAGAAAGGGCTAAGATGAATATGTATATTGCCAACTCCCCACAATGAATGTATTCATTATATATCACAAGCATATACTAATAAAAAATCATATAAAATAGTATTTTATGTTACATTAATTTCACCCAGTTGAACTGCACACTTTAAGTGAGTTAACTTTGTGGTGTGTTAATTATAGTTCAGTAAAGCCATTTTTAGAAATCAGAGTGAAACTATGGGAGTAAGAAAAATATCTGTGATTGTCAGGGGTTTGGGGAAATATGTGGAACACAGAGGATTTTTAGGGTGGTGAAAATATTCTGTATGATGCTATAATGGTGGATTCATGGCATCAAACATTTGTCCAAGCCAGGCGTGATGGTGCACACCTGTAATCCCCACACTTGGGAGGCTGAGGCAGTAGAATTGCAAATTTGAATCCAGTCTGGACTAGCCTGGAATACCTAGTGAGAACCTGTCTTTAAAAAAACATAAAACAACAACAACAACAAAAAAAAAACATAAAACATTTGTTCAATCCCATAGAATGTAGAACACCAAGTGGGAACCCTAATGTAAACTACAGACCTGATCATGATGTTTCGATTATAACAAATGCACCACTGTGATGTGGGACATTGATAGCTGGAGAGATTGAAGGCTGGGTGTGGTGGTGCACGCCTGTAATCCCAGCACTCAGGAGGCTGAGGCAGGAGGATCACTGCAAGTTCAAGGCCAGCCTGAACTGCATAGTGAAACCATCTCAAAAAGACAGAAAAAAAGGGCCTGTGAGATGGCTCAGCAGCGTAAGCACCTGCCTGGCAAGCGCGAGGGCCCGAGTTCGACTCCCGGAACCCACATACAAAAAAAGAGCCAGTGATATCACTCAGCGGCATGGGTGCCTGCTGGCGCACAAGGTCCTGGGGTCGACCCCCGGTACCCACAAAAAAAAAAAAAAGAAAAAAGAAGATAGCTGGAGAGAGATTGTGCCTACTTGGGGACAAAGTATATGGGAATTGCACGTTCTGCTCAATTTTGCTGTGCACCTAACAGTGCTCCAAAAATTAAAGTCTATTTAAAAGGGAAAAGAGTTTTTTCTTTTGTTTCATTTGGTTTTTTGTTGTTGTTGTTAATGTGGGTACCAGGAGTCGACCTCAGGACCTCGCGCTTGCCAGCAAGCGCTTGTGCCGCTGAGTGATATCACCAGCCCTTTTTTTTTCTTTATGTGGGTTCCGGGAGTTGAACTCAGGACCTCACACTTGCCAGGCAGGCACTTATGCTGCTGGGCTATCTCACCGGCTCATTTGGGTTTTTTGAGACAGTGTCTCACTACATAGCCCAGGCTGGCTTCAAACTTGTGGCAATACAACAGACCCCTAAAATTCGTGGGGGTTACATTCCTAGAGTACCCTCGAATTGTGAAAAACCACAAATTTCAGATATGGTCAGAAAGATGCCTATAAATGCCCATTTTTATAGTTTAAACCCTAAATATGCTATGTCTTTCACAATTATGTAATTTAATTTAATAAATGACCGTATTAATAAAGCCTTAAGGTGCCAATGAGATAGCTCAGCGGCGTAAGTGCCTGCCTGGCAAGTGCAAGGTCCTGAGTTCAACTCCCCTGAACCCACATAAAGGAAAAAAAATGGCCGGTGATATCGCTCAACAGCACAAGCACTTGCTGGCAAGCTCGAGGTCCTGAGTTCGACTCCCGGTACCCACATAAAAAAAAAAGAAATATAAGTTTATGGGCTGGTGAGATGGCTCAGTGGCATAAGCGCCTGCCCGGCAAGCTCGAGGTCCTGAGTTCAACTCCCGGAACCCACATAAAGGAAAAAAAGGGCCAGTGATATCGCTCAGCGGCGCAAGTGCTTGCTGGCAAGTGCAAGGTCCTGAGGTCGACTCCCAGTACCCACATAAAAAATAAAAATTAAAATAAAATAAAATAAAGCCTTAGAAGATACAGGGCATTTTGGCAGCATATTAGGGGTCTTAGGGCTTTAAGAAGAACAAAACTGAGAACACTCCAGATAGTTACACAGGGTACAGCAACCTGCTATGACTTGGGAATGCGGGTGCATCTGCTGGAGATGGGTTACAGCAGCAGCCAATCAGGAGCAAGGAGAACTGAATAACACTCTCAGATTGGCCCCTTGCAAACCTCCCACCAAAAAACAATTACAGAGGATATTTCTGAGAAATTGCAAGCATTTCCATGAATAATTATTAGTTACATTCTAAGGGAAAATCTGTGAATGACTGAGGCCAAGAACTCTGAACCGCGACTTCATGGGGATATACTGTATTCCTACCTCAGTTTCCCAAGTGCTGGGATTACAGGGATGCTTCACCATGCCCAGGAAAAAAGAGAATTTTTTAAAATCAGAGACTCTTCAAACAGAATGTGAAACAACAATAGCAACAAGAATAATATAGGGCAGCGATGGCGAACCTTTTAGAGCTTTCAATGATACGAACAGCCCACTGCAGCACGTGTGCCATAGGTTTGCCACCTATGATATAGGGTATCTTTAAACTTGATCTTCCATGGCTCCTTTACAGACCTAACACAACTAGTTCCACAAAAACCATAGTCCATCTCCTCCCTTGCTCTCTGGACAGATAGGCCTACCTCTTCCCCCCTAACTTCAAGAGGCTGTCTGGGCAGCCTCTTGTAGACCTCCTTCTTAGGCTCCCTCTGACACAACTCCAGACAGCCTACTACTTCACTATACCCAGATAAGTGACCTAGGGCAATCTGCACTGACTATGGAAAAGCTTTAGCTTTTACACTCTTACTGTCTTCTCCATTTTCAACTAGCATTACCCGTCTACCTAATCTGTCCATCCTTTTTTTAATTTCAAAACATTCAAAATGTGACACAACAAAAACATTAAAAATTCTAATAGTAAATGCTAACAAAAAATAATGCTAATACCATTTTAACCTTAGGGCTGGGGTGTAGTTTAGTGGTAGCAAGTGTGCTTAGCATACATGAGATCCTGGGTTCAATCCCCAACACCAAAGCATAAAATAAAAAGTACTATTATGGAAGGAATATATATAAAGAATCTAATTTCTTACAAACTCAGGAAACAAAGGGAATTACCTTTTATCAAATGGGCCAAATTTACACTAAATGTAGACTAATCCCCAAGAGGGTCTGACCCTGAAACTTCTGCAAGTTTCTCTGGCAAGAAATAATTAATTGCATACTTACCTACAAAGAGTAATCTATCACATGATTGAACTTCCACATTATTAAATCTCCTTTCCATGTTTCATGATAGTGACAAGTTGTTGAGGTCTGAAAAAGTGCCTGGCACTACACTGTGTGCTTTATATATTTTTTCATTTAATTGCTACAACAATCATATAAGTATCATTAGTTCACTTGGTAAATGAAGAAACTGAGGCTTGGAAAAGGTAAGTAATTGTCACATGATCACATATCTAGTAAATAGGAGAGCTAGGATTCATTATTCCAACCATTAAATATTTTTTAAAAACTTTGAGATATGATTATAATGTCTACATAGCTAATATTTTATTAGGAAAAGATACTTCATTGTAATTAAACTTCTACCTCTTTTAACTTCAAAGCATACTTCCTTTCTATTTAACTTTGCCTTCATAGATATTTTTACTGCTGTTAAACTAATTTTCTTCATTCTTGAAGTCAAGCCAGGTTTCAAAATACACTTAGTTCTCCCAGTTCTCCCAGTTTTTATATTGCATGAATACCACTCTGCTGAATTCCAGTATGACCCTCAGGGCCCTCTCTCTCTGTTTTGCTGTTTTTGTGACCCAAGCCTGAACTTCTCCTCTAGGGTGTAAGATTCATATCTATATTTTTTCATATTCCCCTTCTTTGCTTTTTTTCTTTCTTGTTCTTTTTTAAAGAGCCAAATCCTGTGTAACTAGTCCATAGGGACTACTCACCTGGCTAGACCACATTGACACAGATTTCCTCATGCACTGGAATTCCAACTGCCCAAGAGCTCACTATCCCAGCTCACAAATGACACAGGGCTATACAAACAACATGTTTCTATTATCTCTTCTCTTAAGGCTGTTAGAACGACAAAAAGAAGAAATACTGTACTGCATCTATCAGGGTAACCATTAAACTCCTCCATTATATTTCAGAGTATAAATCATAAGTCCTCAGCTCAGTGATCAATACTTTCTCTGCTGTTGCCAATCAATATCAATTACATAGTATTAATACAGAAACAGCTATAAGGCTCCTTTCTAGCTAAGCAACTGCCCTCTTCTACCTCATCACCAATAATTACGCACTTCAATATCCAATTATTCTATCACTTGTTCAGTCTATAACAAATAATAGCAAAAACTGAATATATGTTAGATTATCCTCTTGGCAGTTAATCCTCTTAAGTTTTTTTTATAACTGGAGCTCTACATCCCCAATTCAGTGTCATTTTTGCTTTACATTTTTTCTTCTATGCTTCTAGGTATGTATCATATATATATATACATGATAAATATTTTATATATATATATATATGTCAAGTATATTAGGGTATTAAGATCAAAACCCTCATGCTAAAGCAGATCTTACATAATCTTCTATATATTGTATAAATGGTCCTGAAGAAGAATAGTAAAAAGATTATTCCAAAAGTGTCAATACATTTTTAAAGCTCTAATTTTCCAGTTACAAAGAGAGAAAAATTCATCACAGTCTCCTGGACACAAATTAGGAATAATCTGTTTTATACTAAACTTCATTCTTAACCAAATTATGATCTACAGTCAAGGTCAATTTCAATGTTGACATTGGTAACTTACCAAATATATACCAATGTCACTTTGGGGGACTGCTGTAAATTGATCCCTGGACCTACCACATGCTAGGCACATCATCTAAAGCTGCACCCAGACTCCAAATTTCATATCTGTTATAGTCATGGTATACTAAAGGTGTCAAATTACTTCCCAGCTACCAATGTTAGTTCCTAAATATCCCTAAGATCTAATCAAAATAATTTCAAAAAGTTTCTTTAGCATCCCATCTAGCTAATAATATTTTTAATAGTAATGGCTAGTTATATCCTGGATTCAAACTAATCGCCTAGATTCTAATATTATCTTATTATTATATACCTAAGTATACTGTATAATTGAGCAAAACAAAACAACAAACAAACCAAAAACTAGTCAATATTTCCTAAAATCTTTTAGCCTTTAATCATGTCTATTCATTCATCTTCTATCTCCACTCCTTCACTGAACTCTGTCATATCAAACTGTGCTATTTCCCTTGCAAAGCTGTGAATTTGAGGCTGTTCATTTTCCTTTACTCATCCTTCCCCATAAGTCAAAATCAGGTTAGCATCTTTTCATATTTTTACTAGATCCCCAAAGTATTATTTTACTATCTTTCCTCAATAGTTTTTCTCAATGTTAAATGTCAACCTTCAATTAACTCCTCTATATTCACTGATGACTTTGGTATCAACTGTTTTCTTTTCCTCTCCTAATCCTGAAAGCCTTCATTAACCCCACTGATGATCTAGCTTCCAAATCTCACAGCTCCTTGACATGTCCTTTTATAATTTATTTGTCTCAATTTCATTTCAATCCTCCATTTCTGTAGTGACACCTAGAATGACTCCACCTGCAAAACCAGTCTGCTCTCAGAACTTCCTATTTTTATACCTCTCCTATACCTTATGCTCCCTGAATTTACCCCTTCAACTTCCACAAGTCATTTAATTCACCAACTCTCTTATGTATTCTCCAAGGCCATCATGTCCCTTTGGACTTGACTTCCTTTTCTACCTAGGTAAGATTCCATAAACAGGGCTGGTGAGATGGCTCAGCGGCGTAAGCGCCTGCCTTGCAAGCGCAAGGGCCCGAGTTCGACTCCCGGATCCCACATACGAAAAAGGGGCCGGTGATATCGCTCAGTGGCACGGGTGCCTGTTGGCGCACGAGGTCCTGAGGTCGACCCCCCGGTACCCACAAAAAAAAAAAAAAAAAAGATTCCATAAACAGTCAGACTTCAATGACAGTAACCAACACTCTCAATTCTCGTCTCCTTGATTTTCCACCCACCATGACTGTCAATCCTTACCCACAAATCAACTGAATTGTTTTTATTCTCCATTTCTGCTTACAGATTACAAAATACTGCTGAATACAATCCTATACTCCTGACTACCACTTTCCCTTCCACAAAATCCATCCTTTACTGCTCTCAGAATGATCTTTATTTTTAAATTGACAAACAAAAATTGTATATGTTTATGACATACAACATAATGTTTCAAAATATCATGGAATGTGGAATGGCTAAATCAAACTAATTGACATAGCATTACCTCACATATTTATCATGTTTGCAGTCAGAACACATAAGGATGATCTTTTAAAACACAGATTAGTTAGGAATTTGGAATGGCAGAATCAGCAAATCCTCTCTTCCTTTGAGCAATGATAAAACTGTACAAAGTTGTCAAAAACAATCATTTCTGGACTCATAAAAGACAGTAAAATTAAATTAAGAAATGTTTAAGAAAACCTATTCAACCTTGATTAAGAACAGTGGGACTCTATCATGTTTAGCCTGAGGCAGCTCCCTTCTCCCCTCCCAAGTACCTTGGAGCAGATTTTACAAGAATAGAGCAAGGCAGGCCAAAAAAAAACAAAAAAAAGCAATTTGGCTGCTGACTGGGAATTACTTGACTGGGAAGGTCCCTTCCCCAGGGGTGTTTCAAACAACAGCAAACTCAGTGGCATATAATCAGGGAAAGTGAACATCACAGTTACCTGAGGTCACAATGTTGGTTAGGACAAGCAACAGAACAGTATATCTGCCAAAGGTTTAGCAGAGAGATCCAGAAAACAAAAACAAACAAACAAACAAACAAAAACCAGCTACATCGGAACTTGATAAGATCCCACAAAGCCCTAGTGGTCTGGAAGGCTGTGCATGTGCAAGGCTCCATTCAAGCTCAGCATGCTAGAGAGAGCCCTAGTTATTTACATTTCCTTGGCTGAATGTGAAGCCCTGCACAGATACAGGAGACATGAGAAGGCCTAGGAAAACAATAACCAGATAAGGCTTGAAAACTCCCTTAACTTTAAATGTGTTTCTCAATTCACATACAATTTCATCAGAAAAGTGTGGAAGACATAGTGGCCAGTGGTGTCTAAAAGACAGCTGCTATCAAATCATTGGCTGACCACTAACCTATGCTAACCTAAATATGACATCTAGGAAAAAAGACTTAGAAATAAAAATAAATTTTTAAAAAATTTGAGCAGAGGACTATGGGTGTAGCTCAGTTGGAGAGTATGTGCTTAGCATGTGCAAGGCCCTGGCTCAATCCATAGCACAAAAAGAAAAAAACTGAGGAGAAGAACATCAATGCCCACACTGAAGAGACAAAATCTACAGAATTTCCTACAGGAGAAGAAACATATTTCCACTTAAACATTTTACTTATTTATAATGGTTGTCACGGGGACTCTTTCTTTCTTTCTTTCTTTCTTTCGTTCTTTCTTTCTTTCTTTCTTTCTTTCTTCCTTCCTTCCTTCCTTCCTTCCTTCCTACCTTCCTTCCTTCCTTCCTTCCTTCCTTCCTTTCTGGGGATTGAACCCCGGGCCTTTGCATGGAACTACATTACCAACTCTTAAAAATTATGTTTGATCTCTTCAGATTACCAGATCAATAATCATCTAATCTTAGTGTCTTTGGTACCTGTTCAGCTGTGGGCCTTGAATAAATGTGACAAATTTTTTTAAAAAATCTACAGAATTAGTTCAGACAAGTCACTAAACAAAAGAAAAACAAAACCACAACAATCTCTGGGGGAGATAGGGATCAGAGACCTGATTTTAACATTTTAAAGAACTACAGACTGTTTTTCCAAATAAGCGCACCCACTAGGGTGTCTATCATCAAAAATATGGTCAAAAATAGATGGACAATAAGCAAACATTCACAAGGATATGGAGAAAACTGAAACTCTCATAACCTGCTGGTGTGAATGTACAGTGGTACAGTTCTTTGAAAAATAGTGTGGCAGTTTCTCAAAAGGCTAATCCTAGGTTTACCATAGGAAATGAAGAGTGTAAACACCTAAAATGTCTATCAACTGATGAATAAATAGAGTATGTCATTAAATGGAATAGGATATTATTCAGCCATGAAAGAAATTAAATACTGATACATGTTTATAACATGGATGAACCCCCTGCTTGTGATGTGCAGCACCCTTCCCCCAACATGAGTAAGCAGGCCCACACCAGATATACAGTGCCACCCCACAAACACACATGAGCAAGCAGGCCCACACCTGTTTGCCTCCCCATGGGACACCAGCAAGTAGGCCTGCACCAGACACATGTTGTGCCCCCCCACACACACACACACGTGAGACCATCTACTGACTCCAAGCCATCTACACATTTTGCTTCCCCTTGGCACAGGGCCATAGAGGTAAGGACTAACCAGCCAACCTGATTCTGGATAGAGACAACACCCAGGGAGCGAAGGGAGCAATAAGATCCTGTGATGTCAACCTTAAGTCCAACAGCCCACTTGAACCCCTGCCCCAAGACCTATCCAGCAGAGACCAGAGGGTTGATTGCATTTTCCATCCATGGGAGCAATGGGAGCAAAGATATGTCTTGGCATGTCTGCTAACCACAGTCTGGGGTGAATGGAGGCCTTCCATGCTGGGAGGCCACCTCAACATCCCATAGCCCTAAAGCTAGGCAGAGAACATCATGACTGGCTGGATCCCAAGACTATAGATCTTGTAAAAAACCACTCATTCAAAAACACAGAAAAAAAGGCAGAAATTTTTTTCTTTGACTCAATCTTTTTTGATTGTTTTAATTTTGTATTATTTTTCCTTTCATTCATCAGGTTTTTTTGGGGGGTTGGATGTTTTTTCTCCTTTTTTTTAAACTCTTTTAGTTTCTTTGCTTTCCTTTTCTCTTTTCCTCTTTCATCTTTTTTCTTTTCCTCCTTATCTTGCATTTATGCATTTTTCTGTCTATTATCTTTTTTCTTCTTTTTCTTGTTCATTCTTTCCTGTGACTGTTCTCTAACATTATTCATTTCCTTTTACTCCAGAATAGGGCCACCTGGTTCACTTTTCTCTCCTCCTTCTCATATTCTATTGATTAATTTTTCAAACTTTATTTTGCACATTCTCTAGTTCCCCACCCCCTCTAACTTTACTAGTATAACTCTAAGCTTTATGAGTCTCCAGATAACTAGTTAAATTTATGCTATTACTGTTGAATACTGTTCTATTGTTAGTAAAAGTAAAGTTGTTCCATTTAGTAGATATTTACTGTAGGTCAATAGTAGGTCAATATTTGGTTTGTCTTAGTGTTCATACTACAATTACAGATCTCTTTTCTATGGTTTTATTGGTCCTTAGGATTTGTTAATATTCAGTTTGTATTTGATACTATAATTGATGCTAATTTTATTACTATAGTCAAGGTGACATGCTGTTGCTATTAATTGGTTTTCCTGGGATGCCAATATCCAGATTGCCTTGGAGTCATTAACAATACTGTGGCCCATTCCTAGAGAACTGGGTACTGGGCATAATATGCTGCAAGCTCACATCCCAAGTAAATGGATGTGGTTGGATTCTTGGAAAGAAGTAAGGGCAATATTTAGCCATGCCCGGAGGACAACACTGAAAAGTAGACATTAACTAAATTTCATTCCATACTAGAAATAAAGCTTTCCACTACAATCAACCCACAAGCCTCTACACAAAAACAAACAAACAGAAAATAGAGACATGAAAAAAGAAAGCCAACAAAATACCTCCAAAAACACCCAACTCACCCAAAGCTGATCCATGGAGCATCAAAAGGGAGGAAATGAAAGACCATAAACCCTAATTATTTGAAAAGGTATCAGGGGAGATAACTAAACAGACCAGTAAAGCATTTCGCAACCTCACAGAAGATATAAGTAAACAGATATTGGGACAAATGATCAATAAGTCTACAGAATACACTAATAAAAGGCTAGCAGAGTGAAACAAAACAATGCAAACTATGAATGACCAACATAGAAAAGACTTCGAGTCCATAAAAAAGGCCCCAAATAGAAATACAGGAAAATAAAATTTCTATCAGAAGTATGGGCAGTGGGCCAGGGGTATAGCTCAGCAGCACCACACCTACCTGGCAAGCACAAGGTCCTGAGTTCAATTCCTGGTCCTGAAAAAAAAGAAAAAAAAGTATGTGCAGCAAAAGTGACCAATGTGAGGACAGAATATCAGAACTAGAAGACAGGGCTGTTGTCAGTGACCAATTAGTGAGAGACATTTTAAAAAGACAAGAGAACATAAAATATGGATCCAATAGATCCTAGATGATGCAAAGATCCTAGATGATCCAATAGATCCTAAAACTGATTGCAATTAGTCAAAAATCAGAAGACAGCATAAATGACATAAAAAACCTGTTTGCAGAAATGATAACAGAAACTTTCCAAACAAGGGGAATAATCTAACATAATGATAAGTGAGACATATAGACAATGGCCAACATCAGAAAAGAACCCCTCCATGAAACATCATAGTCAAAATCCCAGAAGTCCAACACAATAACAGAATCTTAAAAGTGGTTAGAAAGAGCAATAAGTAGCTTATAAAGGTAAACCCATTAGAATTACAGCAGCCTTCTCAATACAAAGTTTAAAGGTCAGGAGAGCTTGGAATGAAGTGTTTCAAGCCCTAAAAGGAAACAATTTTCAACATAGGCTAATATATCCTGTAAAACTATCTTTAAAATTTGATAAAGAAATAAGACATTTGCATGATAAAGAGCACCTAAAGAAATTCATGATCACAAAACCAGTACACCAAAAAACTTTCAAGAATACCCTACAAAGAGACAAAGAAGCTAATAATGACAAAGGGTCTAATAGAATGAATACACCAGGTAAAGCAAGCAGTTAAGTAGAATGCAAAGATAGGGATTCAGCAACAGAAAAATAATACAATATCAGGGATAAGTCAATATCTCCCAGTAATAATTCTCAATATGAATGGTCTCAATTCCCCATTCAAAACACAGACTAGCAGAATGGATCAAGAAACAAAACCCAATGATATGCTGTATACAAGAAACACATTTAACCCAACATGAAGTTCATAGACTAAAAATCAAAGGAGAGAAAACAATATCCCATGCAATGGAACCCCCCAAAAAATCAGATGTAGCTATCCTACATTCAAATGAAGTGGATTTCAAGTCAATACTGATGAAAAGATGCAAAGAAGGTTACTACAATTGGTCGAGAGAAGAACCCAACAGAAGGAAGTAACAATTATTAACATATATACACAAAACCACAGCACACCAACTTCATAAAACAAGTACTAATTGACATGAAAGACCAGATAAATATAAACACAATTACAGTGGCAGATAACAATACACCACTATCACAAATAGGTCAATTAGACAAAAATCAACAAAGAAATATCAGAGTTGAATAAAAACTTTGAATAAATGGACTTAATAGGTATCTACAGAGTGTTCTACCCAACAACAACAGAATACACATTTTTAGCAGCACATGAAGCTTTCTCCAAAAGAGACTTGCCAATGAAGCAAGCTTAAGTAAATGTAGGGCCGGTGAGATGGCTCAGCGGCTTAAGCGCCTGCCCGGCAAGCGCAAGGGCCCGAGTTCGACTCCCGGAACCCACATACGAAAAAGGGGCCGGTGATATCGCTCAGTGGCATGGGCGCCTACTGGCGCACGAGGTCCTGAGGTCGACCCCCCGGTACCCACAAAAAAAAAAAAAAATTAAGTAAATGTAAAAGAATTTAAATTATACATGCATATTATCAGATCACAGCAAAATGAAACTGGAAATCAATGACAAAAGAAAACACAGAAATTATGCAAATACCTGGAAACTAAACAATACACTCTCAAATAAATAATGGCTTACAAAAGAAATCAAGAAAGATATAAGTCAGTTTCTAGAACTAAAGGATAATGCCAGTACAACATAATAGAACTTATGGGACCCAATGAAAGGTGTCCTAAGAAGGTAATTTGTAGCTGTGAATGCCCACATCACGAAAACAAAATGAGCCCAAATAAATAACCTAAAGATGCATATCAAGGTCCTAGAAAAACAAGAAAGATCCAAACCCAAAGCTAGTACTACCAGGAAGGAAATTATAAGGATCAGAATAGAAATCAATGGAAATGAGACTATATATAGAGAGAAAGACCAATGAGTTGAAGAAGTGGTTTATTGAAAGAATAAACAAAAGAGACAAAACTTTACTTAATCTAACCCAAAAAGGAGAGAAAAGATCCAGATGAGTGCAATTAGAAATGAAGAAGGTGAAATCACAATGGACACTGCCAAAATCAAAAAGGTTATTAACAACTACTTCACAAACCTGTACTCCAATAAATTGGAGAATTCAAAGAAATAAATAGATTTCTAGATATATATGAAATACCAAAATGGAACCAAGAAGATTTTAAAACCCTGAGTAATCCAATAACATGTAATGAAATTGAATCAATAACACTAATAAAAAAAACCTACCAACTAAGAAAAGCCAAAGTCTGAATGAATTCACCGCTGAGTTCTACAAAAACTTTAGGGATGACCTAAGGCCAATACTGCTCAAACTCTTTAATGAAAGGAGTACTCCCAAAGTAATTCCTGGAACCTAGCATTACCCTGATTCCAAGACCAGGCAAGGATCCAACAAAAAGGAGAACTATAGACCAATCTCCTTAATGAATCTCTTTAATGCAAAATCCTCAAAAAGATACTGGCAAACAAAATTCAATCAATCATCAAAAAGATTGTACATCATAACCACTTAGGTTTCATCCCAGGAATGAAAGCAGGGCACAACATATGCAAATCAATAAATGTAATCAATCACATAAGCAGGAGCAAGGATAAAAATCACATGATCATCTCAGTAGATGCAGAAAAAGCCTTTGATAAAATCAACATCTTTTCATGATAAAAATGCTGAAGAAAATAAGTATGAAAGGACCTTATCTCAATCTGATAAAACCATTTATGAGAAACCTACTCCTGACATCATATTAAGTGGAGAAAACCAGAAAACTTTCTCTCTAAAATCAGGAAAAAGACAAGGTTTGTCCACTATCGCCACTCCTGTACAATATAATATTAAAGCACCTGCCTGGCAAGTGCAAGGTCCAGAGTTTGATTCCTGGAACAAAAAAAATTTTTAGATATATATATAAACTAGAAACTTTAGCAAGAGCAATTAGTCAAGAAAAAGAAATAAAAGGGATGTGCATAGGAAAGGAAGAAGTCAAATTGTTGTTATTTACAGATGACATGATCCTTTGCAAAGAAGTCTTTTAAGAATTCACTTAGAGGGGCCGGTGAGATGGCTCAGCGGCGTAAGTGCCTGCCTTGCAAGCGCCAGGGCCCGAGTTCGACTCCCGGATCCCACATACGGAAAAGGGGCTGGTGATATCACTCAGCGGCACGGGTGCCTGTTGGCGCGCAAGGTCCTGAGGTCGACCCCCCGGTACCCACAAAAAAAAAAAAAAAAAAAAAAGAATTCACTTAGACACTTAGATTTAATAATCAAATTCAGTAATGTATCAGGATAAAAAACCAACACACAAAAAGTAATTATCATGCCTGTTCACTAATAAAGAACACACTTAGAAACAATGAGGAAAAATACCATTCACAAATGTACCAAAAAATTAAATATGTAGGAATTAACCTAACAAAGAAAGTGAAAGATCTCTACGATGAAAACTACAGTACTCTGAAGAAAGAGATTGAACAGGACATCAGAAAATAATGAAAAATGAAAAAATGTCCCCTGTCCCTGGAGAGTCAGAAACAATGTAAGCAAAATGGCCATACTTCCAAAATTGATATACAGATTTGACAAAATACCAATCAAAATACCAATAGCATTCTTCACAGAACTGGAAGAATGAATAACTATCATCAAGAACTCAACCAATAATAAATGCTGGAGAGGCTGTGGGGAAAAAGGAATACTTCATTGTTGGTATGAGTGTAAATTGATACAACCACTATGGAAATTAATATGGAGATTGCTCAAAACAACTAAAAACAGGGGCCGGTGAGATGGCTCAGTGGCGTAAGCGCCTGCCTTGCAAGCGCGAGGGCCCGAGTTCGACTCCCGGATCCCACATACGAAAAAGGGGCCGGTGATATCGCTCAGCGGCACGGGTGCCTGTTGGCGCACGAGGTCCTGAGGTCGACCCCCCGGTACCCACAAAAAAAAAAAAAAAAAAACAACTAAAAACAGAAATTCCACTTGACCTAGTTATTCCTCTTCTAGGTTTCTTCCCTAAAGAGTTAAAGACATTGCATTAAAATGATACATGCACACCTATGTTTATAACAGCACAATTCATAATAGTTAAATCTTGGAAGTAGCCTAAATGTCCATCAACAGATGAACGGATAAAGAAAATGTGGTATTTATACACGGTAGAGTACTACTCTGCCTTAAAGGATAAATCTGAGTCATTTGTAGGAAAATGGGTGCATCTTGAGACCATAAAATAAATTAAATAAATAAATAAATAAATAAATAAATAAACCTGATGCTAGCAAAAAAGTGGAGTTGGAGGGAAAGGGGAAAAAAGAATTGAGATGTATTATGTACATGTACCAATTCTCCACAATGAATTTAATCATTATGTACTGCAGCATAGTGTGGGAGAAGAAATGAGAATTCAGTAATAATAAACCTGGGGGTTCTTTTTTTTTTTTTTTTTACTTACCACAATGAGTCTTTTTTTAATTTTTATTTTAAAGAGAAAAAAACCAAAATTTCAAAACAACATAATAGGGGGGAACAATGATTAACAAGTTACATATTGTTATCTTTAAATTAGTTACTCAGGGTACAAGATATCAGTATTCAACTGTCCAAACAATATTAGCACAAACCTTTCTTCTCAATGAACTAAGCAAAATTAGTAGTGTTTCTATCATATATATATATATATATATATATATATATATATATATATATATATAATTTTTTTCTTTTCCCTTCTTTCTTTTCCCCATTCCCCCATCCCAGTTTCTCTTTACTTTTGATGAGTTTCTTCCTGTTTTACCATATCTATTGTACATTTTGGATCTTATTTACTCTTTCAGCTTCTCACACTAGGGAGACAATATGATGTTTACACATGTGCATCCGGTTAATTTCACTTATGAGTATTTTCTCAAGTTGCATCCATTTACCTATAAAACTCTCCAGTTTATCCTTCTTTATGGCTGAATAGTACTCCATTGTATAAAAATACCCCATCTTTTTTATCCATTCCTTGGTTGATGGACATTTGGGTTGTTTCCAAGATCTGGCTATTACAAATTGTGCTGCTATAAACATGGGTGCACATATATCGCTGTGGTATGATGTTTTTAATTCTTCTGGGAAGATACCCAGAAGGGGAATAGCTGGGTCAAATGGGACCTCCAATTCTAGTTTTTTGAGGAATCTCCACACTGATTTCCACAGAAGCTGTACCAGGTGACACACCCACCAACAGTGGAGAAGTGTTCCTTTTTCCCCATAGCCCCTCCAGCATTTGTTATTGGTTGATTTCTTTATAATAGCCATTCTTTCTGGGGTGAGGTGGAATCTCAGTGCTGTTTTAATTTGCATCTCTCACATGACTAGTGATGTTGCACATTTTTTTTGTATCTTTGTTTGCCATTTGTATTTCTTCATCTGAGAAGTATGTATTCATCTCAGATGCCCATTTTTGGATTGGGTCTTTAAATTTGGGAGGTCTGATTTTTTTGAGTTCTTTGTATGTTCTTGATAGCAATCCTTTGTCTGAGGAACAGCTGGCAAACATTTTTCCCACGTTGTGCATTGTCTCTTCGCTTTGTTGGTGGTTTCTCTTGCTGTGCAAAAGCTTTTTAATAAGATGAGATCCCAGTTGTTGATTCTTTGTGATAGTTCCTGTGCAATTGGGGCTTTATTCATAAAGTCTTTGCCCACACCAATGTCTTCAAGGGTTTTACCTATCCTACCTTCCAGCAGATTTAATGTTTCTGTTTTAATATTTAGATCTTTGATCCATTTTGAATTTAGTTTAGTGCATGGTGAAAGATATGGGTCTAGTTTTAATCTTTGGCATGTGCGGAGCCAGTTTTTCCAGCACCATTTATTAAAGAGGCTATCTTTCTTCCAGTGAATGTGTTTGGCACCTTTGTCAAAGATAAGGTGGCTTAGTATGTCTGGGGTTGTTTCAGCATCTTCTAATCTGTTCCATTGATCTTTGGGTCTGTTTTTTTTGCCAATACCACACTGTTTTTTTATCACAGTAGCTTTATAGTATAATTTCAAATCAGGGATTGTGATGCCCCCTGCCTTGCTTTTGTTGCCCAGAATTGCCTTTGCTATTCTAGGTGTCTTCTGGTTCCAAATGAATTTTAGGATTGTTTTCTCTAATTCTGTGAGATATGCTGTTGGAATTTTGATTGGAATTGCATTAAATCTGTATAATAATTTTGGAAGTATGGCCATTTTCACTATATTGGTTCTTCCTACCCAAGAGCAAGGGATATCTTTCCATTTTCTGATATCCTCTTCAATCTCCTTTTTCAGAGTACTGTAGTTTTCAGTTCTGTAGTTCTCACATCCTTTGTTAGATTGATTCCTAGATATTTCATTTTTTTTGGATGTTATTGTGAAAGGTGTTGTTTCCCTAATTTCTCTTTCAGTAAGTTTGTTATTCGTGTACAGGAAGGCTATTGATTTTTGAGTGTTTACTTTGTATCCAGCTACGCTACTGAATTTGCTTATTAAATCTAGCAAATTTTTAGTGGAGTTTTTGGGGTCTTCTACGTAGAGTATCATGTCATCTGCAAATAATGATAATTTAACTTCTTCCTTTCCAATCATTATTCCTTTTATTTCTTGCTCTTGTCTAATTGCTCTGGCTAAAGTTTCCAGGACTATGTTGAATAAGACTGGAGACAGAGGACATCCTTGTCTTGTTCCTGATTTTAGAGAGAAAGCTTTCAGTTTTTGTCGATTTAGTATGATATTGGCTGTTGGTTTGTCATAGATAGCTTTTATCAGATTGAGATAAAGACCATCTATTCCAATTTTCTGTAGGGTTTTTATCATGAATGGGTGCTGGACTTTGGCAAAAGCTTTTTCTGCATCTATTGAGAGGATCATATGATTTTTGTCTTTGGTTCTGTTAATATGGTGTATTACATTTATTGATTTACATATGTTGAACCATCCCTGCATCCCTGGGATGAATCCAACTTGGTCATGGAGTGTAACCTTCTTGATTATTTGCTGGATTCTATTTGCCAGTATCTTATTGAGGATTTTTGCATCAATGTTCATTAGGGAGATTGGCCTGTAGTTCTCTTTCTTAGTTGGGTCCTTCTCTGGATTTAGTATCAGGGTAATGCTTGCTTCCTGGAATGAATTTAGGAGTATTGCTTCCCTTTCAATTTCATTAAAAATTTTGAGAAGTAGTGGTGTTAGGTCTTCTCTAAATTTCTTGTAGAATTCAGCCATGAATCCATCAGGGCCTGGGCTTCTTTTTGGTGCAATGAAAATATTGTTAAATCAGATAGTGGTGATGGTTGTAATCTTGTTAATATACTAAAACCTACTAAGTTACCCATGTTAAAATACTGGATCTTATGGTTTGTAAATTATACCTCAATTAAGAAAACCTAATGCTAAGTGAAAGCAGCCAGATGCAAAATGCTGTAGAGATTATAATCCCATTCATATGAAATCTATTAAAAAGACAAATATACAGAGACAGAAAGCAAATTAATGGTTACCTAAGGCTAGGAATGGGAATGGGGACTGATTACAAAAGGGTACAGGGGATCTTTTAGTCTGCTGAAGATGTTCTAAAGCTGGATTGTGGTCATGGTTGCATAACTCTATAAATTATTGAATTATATACTTATAATGGATGGATTTTATGAGTTATAAAAACATACCTCAATAAAGTTTTTTGAAAAAAATAATATATAGCTAGTCATGGTGGCACATACCTGTATTCCCACCAATCAGGAGGCCAAGGCAGAAGGATAATAAGCTCAAGGCCAGCCTGGAATACACAGTGAAACCCTGTCTCAAAAGAAGAAAATGTATGTCAACTAGGGCTTCTTGGAGAAAGGGTGGGTCTGGGGAAGGAAATGTACAAGACACCATAATCAAGTAAGTTATGGAACACCAGCTAGTAATGTCCAAAGATATGAGAAGAAACACATTAGCAAAAGATGGGATAATTTGAGTATTAATAAGAATAATAAATGCAATCGGTTGAAAGCCAATGGATACATGTTTTAGAAGAGAGAACAAACACAACTCATTGGATATCATTGAAAGTAGGTACCAAATTTTATTTTAAAAATTGGTCGTTAAAGAAAGAATTAAGCATTTCTTTTGCCTTTCTTTTTTTTTTTTTTGTGGGTACCGGGGGGACGACCTCAGGACCTCACGCGCCAGCAGGCGCCCGTGCCGCTGAGCGATATCACCGGCCCCTTTTTCGTATGTGGGTTCCGGGAGTCGAACTCAGGCCCTCGCGCTTGCCGGGCAGACGCTTAAGCCGCTGAGCCATCTCACCAGCCCCTCTTTTGCCTTTCTTGAACAAGTAACCCGGTAGTACTAGATGATGAGGGGAAGTTTATTTTCAGAGGATTCTAGGATTCCAGGCATGGTCGCACATGCCTATAATTACAGCACTCAGGAGACTGAGGCAGACTGTGGAAATCAGTGTGGAGACTCCTCAAAAAACTAGGGTTGGAGGTCCCATTTGACCCAGCTATTCCCCTTCTGGGCATCTTCCCAGAAGAATTAAAAACATCGTACCACAGTGATATATGTGCACCCATGTTTATAGCAACACAATTGGTAATAGCCAGATCTTGGAAACAACACAAATGCCCATTAACCAAGGAATGCATAAGAAAGATGTGGTATTTCTACACAATGGAGTACTACTCAGCCATAAAGAAAGATAAACTGGAAACTTTTATAGGTAAATGGATGCAACTCGAAAAAATACTCACAAGCGAAATAAACCGGATGCACATTTGTAAACATCATATTGTCTCCCTAGTATGAAAATGCAATTTCACTGTGACTATTCCATTCCTTAGTCTTCGGTTTTTACCTAGCTTTTACATGGCTTAATCTTATACTGAGTAATATTTTTCTCCAAAAGGTATTTGTACATTCTCTAATGCTTGAGTTTGTTAATACATGAGAATGTGTACTTGTTGTCTTTAAAAATAAATAATAAAAATAAATAAATAAAAATAAAGGAGACTGAGGCAGGAGGATTGCTGTAAGTTCAAAGCCAGCCTGAATTACATAATGAGACCATGTCTCAAACAAAACCACCACCAGCAAAAAAAAAAAAAAAGAAAAAAAAAGAAAGAAACAACCCACAGAGGATTCTAGGTAATTAATGTAGAAAATAAGATTAGGAGTGAAATAATTCCACTGTTGGTGATCAATGGCTTAAAATATTATATGAAAATTGTTTGGAAACATTACAATAAAGGAATCTGATTGTCACTTGTTCATTAAAAGTGGAACAGATGTGTACCTCCAGATGTGATTCCATGTGAATTATAGTCACCACTGTCAAGTATTCTTGATCAAAGAAAAATTGAACCTGCATATCATCAAACCACTAAAGCAACTTCATTTATAGAAAATTGTGGGTTATACAAGACAAGGTAATCAATAGCATAATAAAGAAAATAAACAAATCCAAAATGAGAGATATTCTCCAAAAAATGAACCCATTCTCTGCAACAAGTCAATGGCCTGAAAAGAAAACAGTGAAGCACAGACTGCTCTAGATTAAGAGGGATTTAGAGTAATAACCAAAGGTAATGTAATATATATATATATATATATATATATATATAATTATAACCAAATATAATATCCAAAATTACTTGGATCCTGATCTAAACAAACCAGCTATTATACAATCTTCTGAGACAATCTGAGAAATTTAATGTGGGTACCAGGAGTCGATCTTAGGACCTTGCACTTGCCAGCAAGCGCTTGTGCCGCTGAGTGATATCACCGGCCCTTTTTTTTTCCTTTATGTGGGTTCCAGGAGTCGAAGTCAGGACCCTGCACTTGCCAGGCAGGTGCTTATGCCGCTGAGCTATCTCACCAGCCCAATCTGAGAAATTTTATAATGAGCTAAGGGGACTTCTGGGAAGATGGCAGAGTAGTAAACAGCAGCAAATCAGCCTCTCCAAGATTCAGAATCCATACACTGGAATATAACAACTTGGGGAAGAAAAGAAGGGGGTGGATCCCTGGGACCCAGAAAGGAACTGAAGGGAGATTTGAGCCCACAGGGAAAGTGAAGAGACAGACCTCAATGCAGAAAAAGGAGGTGGCAAACTGCATTTTCTCCCTGCCTCCCAGCTGCTGGTGTGACAGAGGAGGATCAAATCTACACACACAGTGGTGGGAGGTACTTCAGAGGTCTTCAGTGAGAAACAAACCAATGGAATGGAGCAGTGGATGCTGTGAACTACAACAGCTGGTAAGTGACTCTAGTCCAAGCATACCAAGGAGAGGGTGCTTGGCCAGATGCCATTTTAGGGAGGGGCCAATTGAACCCAGGAGTTGGAGCAGCCATGGGTTAGCTTCATCTCAGGGCCCCCAGTGACTGGGTGAGGCACAACCAAGGGAGACATCCAGGATCAGGGAGGCAAGGTCAGACAAGAGAGACACCGAGAGTGTTGTAGGCTGAACAACTCAGGCCCCAACCTCACAAAAAGAGGCCAAGATCAGACTGAACTTCTGTGGAGTTGAAAGCACCAGAATTGGCACCCCACTATTCCTACTGCAGGCTTGCTGGGATCATCCAGCGCAGATCTGGGCTCTGTCTCCCTCCATTTTCAAACAGTGACAGTGGAGACATGCCATGAATTGGAAACTACCACAAAATAGTAGACTCCAGAAGATAACCACAGGATTTAAATCACAGAGAAATCTCTTTTTTTCTTTGCTTTCACACTTTTTTGTTCATTCTTGGTTGTTTGCTTTTGGTTTTTTGTGAGTAAATGTTGTTTTTAGTTTTTTCTTTTGTTTTCTTTCATTTTTTCCTTCTTTCTTTCCCTCCTGTCTTCTTCACGAGTTTCCCAAAGCTTGGGTAATCTTCCCATGTCCTTCAGCTTTGCTTCTAATCTCTTTCTCTTATTTTAGCTCTCTATTTTCTCCTCTTATCCCTTTTAAATTTTCTCCCCTGAGGGTAAAATCACCCTACTAAGGGGATATTTACTGTATATAATTTTCTAGTTTGTTTTAGGTTTTGTTATGTAACTATAAATCTTGTACCCATAGTTTAAGGTGCCAAATAAACAGCACAGTTTGCATTTTCTAGACTGTGCTTCATGCAATTGTTATTACTGATTGTACTACTTCAGCCAAGGTAACATAGTTGCTCTGATCAGTTGTTCTTCCTTGTATGCCAATACCAAGAAGGTCTGGGGTCATAAACAATACCATAGTCCAGTACCAAAGAATTATCTGCTAAGCCAAATAGGCAGCAACCTCTCATCCTTAATAAATTAAAGAGGAAGGATCTTGGGAAAGATGCAAAAGTCAAAAGCCAGCTACACATAGAAGACATATCTGAAAAGTAGTCATTTCCTAAGGAGGTCTCAAAAGTAGTAATAAAGCTACCTACCATAAGCAATTTACAAGCATAAATGCAGAAAACAAATATTTTAAAATACAAAATGAGAAGACACAGAAGCAAGATGCAATCCCACACTCCTAGCTCAACCAAGGAAAATGCAGGGGGCAGTGAGATGGAAGAAATTAAAAGCCACCAGCTGAACTCTCTGAAATGGTAACAGCAGAAGTAACAAAGCAGATGAATGAGGCTCTAGAGAAAAATCAGAAATAATTTCTCAGATAACTAAAGAAATGATGACCATAATAAAGGACATGGTGAGTGAATATAGAATAAATACAGATTAAAAAAGTAGAGAAGCTTAAGAAAATGATGGAAACTATGAATACTCAACATAAGAAAGAACTGGATTCCATAAAACAGACTCAAACAGATATCCAGAAGATGAAAAATTATATTGAAAGTATATTCAGCAGACTCACCTGATGTGAAGATAGGATATCAGATCTAGAAGACAGGTTTTGCAATTAGCTATCATCAAATGAATGACTTCCTAAAATAGCAAGGGACCAAGAAAAATTAATCCAATAGCTGCTAAATGATGCAAAGAAAAATAACATAAGATTGAACAGAATCAATGAAAAATCAGAAGATATCGTGATGGAAGTTTTAGGGTTAACAGCCTGACACTACCCAAGCATGTTAAGATGGGCTGTGCAGGCTCAGCCTATCTCAGGGTTAAACTGTCAGACTCAGTCAGCCATAAAACACTATGCTGTTTTTACAACTTAGAGATAACTTAGCCCAGCTGCACTACCCAGCCTGTGAATGTATCTTGTTTGATTTTACTCACCCGCTCAGCTCAGTTCCCTTCCTAAACTTGTCTGGGACAAAACTGCCTAACAACAAAGGACCAAATGTATGTAACCAATTATAAAATAACCTGTTATCGGCTCTTGTACTTTGCATATAAGTCTGATGTTTTCTGAACAGCAACGTTCCCATCAGCCCACCGACATTAAAATAAAATTGCCTTCAAATCTCCTCAGTGCAGAGGGTCTTCCATCCAGTTTGGTATCAGATTTCTGCAACAATATCACAAAAACCATAAAAAAACCGTTCACAGAAGTAGTAGCAGAAAATCTCCCAAGCATAAAAAAAGAATTTTGTATACAAATGAGTAAGGTATATAAAACTCCAATTAACCATGATCAGAAAAAAACTACACCAATGCATATAATACCCAAGATTCTAGAAATTCAACACAAGAAGAGAATATTAAAAGCTGTTAGAGAAAAGAAACATAAAATCTATAGAGGTAGGCCCATCAGAATCACAGCAGACTTTTCAACACAAACCCTTAAGTCAAGGAGAGCTTGGAGTGACTGAAGTATTTCAAGTCCTATATGCAAACAATATACAATCAAGATTGATGTACCTCACAAAATTATCTTTCAAAATTGATAGAGAAATAAGATACTTCCATGAAAAACAACAGCTGAATAAACTCATGACCACCAAACCAGTACTCCAAAAAGTTCTGGAGGGTATTCTAGAAATAGAAAAGGAAGACAAAAATTCCATTAATCCCAACAGAATGAATTCATCAGGCAAGGCAAGCAATTAAACAGAAGGGAAAGAAAGAAAACCAACAACAGGAAAAGTCAATACCTACCAGTTATAACCACCAAGGTGAAAAGTCTCATACACCAATCAAAAGAAACAGATTCGGAGAATGGATCAAGAAACAAGATCCAAGAATATCCTGCATACAAGAAACACATTTAACTCAATAAGAAATTTATAGACTGAAAGCCAAATGATGGAAAACAATACTCCATGTGACAGGAACCCAGAAAAAGCAGGAGTAGCTATCCTATTTGCAGACAAAGTGGATTTCAAGGCAAGCCTGATCTGAAGAGACAAAAAAGGTCACTTCCAACTTCTTAAGGGAACAATCCAAGAGAAAAAACTAACAGTCATAAATACATATGCACTAAATACCAGCACACCCAACTATATAAAACAAACATTAATGGATATGAAAAATCAAATAAGCACTAATGTGACTGTAGTGGGGAACCTCAATACTCCAGTCACAAATAGATCAACTAGACAAAAAATCAACAAAGAAATATCAGAGCTGAAACAAACATTTGAACAAATAGACATAGTAGATCTCTACAGTGTGTTCTACCCCATAATAGAAAACACATTCTTCTCAGATGCACACAGGTCTTTCCTAAACAGACAACATACTAGCTCATAGAACATGCTTAAGTAAATGCAAAGGAATTGAAATTATTCCATGCATATTATCAGATCATAGTGCAAAGAAATTGGAAGTCAATGGCGAGAGAAACAACAAAAATTCCATAATTACATGGAAATTAAGTAACACTCTACTGAGCAATCATGTCATAGATAAAATTAAAGAAGAAATTAGACAGTTTTTACAATTAAATGATAATGACAATACAACACACTAGAACATATGGGACACAATGAAAGCACTCCTACTAGTGAAATTTATACCAGTGAATTCCCACATCAGAAAAACACAGCGAGCTCAAATAAATAACCTAATGCTGAACCTCAAGCTTCTAGAAAAAGAAGAGCAAGTTAAACCAAAAGAATCTATAAGAAAGGAAATTATAAGATCACAGCAGAGGGGCCGGTGAGATGGCTCAGCGGTGTAAGCGCCTGCCTTGCAAGCGCGAGGGCCCGAGTTCGACTCCCGGAACCCACATACGAAAAAGGGGCCGGTGATATCGCTCAGCGGCACGGGTGCCTACTGGCGCGCGAGGCCCTGAGGTCGACCCCCGGTACCCACCAAAAAAAAAAAAAAAAAAAAAAAAAAGATCACAGCAGAAATTAGGGCAATAGAGACTAAGAAAACCATATAGGGAAGCAATGAATCAAAGAGTTGGTTCTTTGAAAGATTAAATAAAATAGACAAACCTTTAGACAACCTTATCAAAAAAAAAAAAAAAGGAAAAAAAAGAGTCAAATCCAAGCAATTAGGAGTAAAAGGGGCGAAATCACAAGGGATCATGCAGAAATCCAAAAGGTCATCAGCACCTACTTTGAGAAGCTGTACTTTAATAAGATGGAAAATGCAGAAGAAATGGATTCCTAGATACATATGAATTACCAAAGCTAAATCAAAAGATATAAAAATTCTAAATAACCCAATATCAAGCAATGAAATTGAAGAAGTAATTTTAATACTACCAACAAAGAAAAGACCAGGTCCTGACAGATTCACTGTTGAATTCTACAAAAAATTTAGAGATCTAATGCTGCTACCTGAAACTCTTTAATGGTATTGAAAGAGAAACAATACTCTCAAAGTCATTCCTGGAAGTAAGCATTACCCTGATACCAAAACCAGAAAAAGTTCCAACCAAAAAAGACAACAACCAGCCAATCTCCTTAATGAACATAGATGCAAAAATCCTCAATAAGATACTGGGAAACAGAATGCAGCAAATCATCAAGAAGATTATACACCATGACCAAGTGGGATTCATACCAGGGATGCAGGGATGGTTCAACATATGTGAATCAATAAATGTAATAAACCACATTACCAGAACCAAGGACAAAAAACCACATGATCATCTCAATAGATGCAGAAGAAAGCATTTGACAAAGTACCACACCCACTCATGATAAAAACACTTAAGAAAACTTGAATAGTTCTTTGTCTCAATCTGATAAAAGCCATCTATGACAAACCAGCAGCCAACATCATACTAAATGGACAAACACTGAAATCTTTCACTCTAAAATCAGAAATGAGACAACGGTGCCCACTATCACCACTTCTGTTCAATATACAGTAGTTCTGGAAACATTAGCTAGAGCATTAGACAAGAGAAAGAAATAAAAGGAATAAGAATAAGAAAGGAAGATGCTAAATTATCACTATTAGTGGATTCCATGATTCTCTACATAGAAGATCCCAAAAACTCCACCACAAGACTCCTAGATTTAATGACCAAATTCAATAGTATAGCTGGATACAAAGTCAACACTCAAAAAGCAATACCATTCCTATACACAAACTCACTGAGAGAGAAATTGGGGAAACAATACCTTTCACAATATCATCAAGAAAAATGAAATACTTAGGAATCAATCTAATGAAGGAAGTAAAAGATCTTTACATTGAAAAATACAGGCAGCTGCCTGGGACTTTGCCAGAGCCCTTGGCTCAGATCCGGCCCGGTCTTCCCACCCGGACTCCCGGCCTCGGAGTCTGGCACAATCTTTGCTCTGAGCCCTGCAGAAGCGGGAGTTGCCCCGGACTGTGGAGCGGTGGGGATAGCCCCGGCCCCCTGGCCCCCTCCCTGACCCCTTCTTGCCATCGCCCCATCATGGGGAACGCGGTGACTGCCAAGAAAGGCAGCGAGGTGGAGAGCGGGTGAGTGCTGCGCGTGTGGCTATCTGCGGGTGAGGTTAATCCTGAGTCTTAGAGATCTTGCTTCTCATCAAATTTGGGATGAAAACATAAGCCCAACTGCACCTTTATCCATTAAAGAAAAAAGCGAAGCAGGTTTGCCTTTTCTGTAGACAACAGAGAATCTGCTACGATGCTTGTAAAACTTAAAAGTCTTTTGGAGTTGCAAGTGCTTCCAGAACACGGTTGATTTCTTCTGAAAGCTGAAAGCTCGGGCATTCTACACTTTACATCAATCAGTAAAAAAAAAAAAAAAAAAAAGTCATGAAAGTCGAGTTTCTGTATGGTTTTATATGTAAACACAAAGATGCATATGTAACAGAATGGTTGTGAAAGAAAACAATGGTTTGACTTTGTAAGAATCAGATTTGATTTTGTAATTCAGAATGACTAAATAACAGTATTTGCTATTTGTTGTATATCACCAGGAGTAAATGACATCTCAGTAGTTGAAGTGAACCTGGTAATTTACTCAAGTTCATGTAAATAACGTTTCTTTGTTTGTAACAGAATAAGGCTAATTTTATAATTTAGCTTGAAGAAAATAGCTCTTAACTGTAATAGGATCAACTAAGATTTAGTCATTCATTTGTTTAATATGAATAATGAGATCAGATTATGGTTTATATGTCACCAGTAAGATCTGTTAATTTTTAGGAGCCCCAGAAAAGTTTGATTTGAGCTGTCATACAAACTATTAATAAAATTGCTTTAGTATGTGATATGGAGAGTTTTAAAAGCCAAGGAAAAAGTAGAACTTATTTTATTTTTAATTGCTCAAATGTTGTAACCAACTGTATAAAAGTGTAAAGAATGCAGAATTATTTGTATCTGACAAGTTGTCATTTCCCTGTTAATTTAAAGTTCTGTTAAAGATAAAACTTTTGCTACTTGTGTTACAGAAGTGTTTGGTGATTGAATCATGTCAGTGATTTTCATCAGCACGTGCTATCCTATATAATGTTTATATTTTTAATAGCCAGGATACATCCTTTTTTGATTTATGTATTTCTGTTACTAAGTTACCAAAGCTGTGTGCCCCTAAACATTATTAATTTAAAGCTTATAACTGTGACATAATTTTGGAATATTTGCAGAACAGACCTAGAAAGTAAACCTAAATTATTTAAATTATTTCTATGCATAAATAACTTCCAAACTTCTAGATCTTAAGTATGTTAGCCAGCTTTTTATGTACTGATGTAACTCATATATCAATATAATGGTTAGAGTTAATAGAATGACTCTCACCATTATGCACCTATTCTGTCTGGTTTATTTATGGAAACTGAAGGTCATTATAATAATTTGAAAAAATGATCTGAAATGACAAAAGAAAGTAGCAGGTGATGTCTCCAAGGGAAAGTTATTTGAAATATCCTGTGTTGATGAATGTTTGTAGTTTCATTTGGAGCAATTTTATCAGGTGTATGTTGCTGTTATTCTACTATAGTGAACAAAATAATTGTATTATGTTTTAAAATTTAGTGAAGAATGACTTTTATTTCACACCCAATTGTTTTGTGTATTTTTCAAAAGAAATATGCTTGAAAATTTATTCTTCAGAATTTAAATGTAGTTATTTAAATTTCAGTTGCCACTCAGAATAAACTAAAAAATATAAGTGGAAAAAAAAAGAAAAATACAGTGATCTGGAAAAGGAGATTTAAGAGGATATAAGGAAATGGAAAGATACCCTTCATTCTTGGATAGGCAGAACAAATATAGTGAAAATGGCTGTATTTCCAAAATTATTATGCAGATCTAATGCAATTCCAATCAAAAAGCAATAGCATACCTCACAGAAATAGAGAAAACAATCTTAAAATTAATTTGTAACCAGAAGAGGCCTAGAATAGCAAAAGCAATTCTGGGCAACAAAGGCAAGACAGGGAGCATCATAATCCCTGATGTGAAATTATACTACAAATCTACCATGATAAAATAGCATGGTAGGGCTGGTGAGATGGCTCAGTGGCATAAGCGCCTGCCTGGCAAGTGTGAGGGCCTGAGTTTGACTCCCGGAACCCACATATGAAAAAAGGGCCAGTGATATCGCTCAGCGGCATGGGCACCTGCTGGTGCTCGAGGTCCTGAGGTCGATCCCTGGTACCCACAAAAAAAAATAGCATGGTACTTGCAAGAAACAAACCTGATGATAAATGAAACAGGATAGAAGATGTGGTAACAACTCCAAACACACTCAGCTACCTTATCTTTGACAAAGGGGCCAAACAGCTTCATTGTAAGAAAGATAGCCTTTTTAACAAATGGTACTGGGAAAACTGGCTTTCCACATGCTGAAGATTAAATATACACCCAGATCTCTCACCATGCACTAAGCTAAAATTGAAAAGTATCAAAGATATAAATATTAAAACAGAAACACTAAATGTATGGGAAGATGGGCCGGTGAGATGGCTCAGTGGCTTAAGCGCCTGCCTGGCAAGCGCGAGGGCCTGAGTTCGACTCCCGGAACCCACATACGAAAAAGGGGCCGGTGATATCGCTCAGTGGCACGGGTGCCTGCTGGCGCACGAGGTCCTGAGGTCGACCCCCGGTACCCACAAAAAAAAAAAATAAAAAAAAAAAAATAAAAAAATAAATGTATGGGAAGATACAATAGATGTAGGCAAAGAATTTATGATCAAAACCCTGATCACACAGGAAATATTATAAAGAATCAACAACTAGGACCACATCATATTAAAAAGCTTTTTCACAGCAAAAGAAAAAAAAAAGAAAGAAAGAAAAGCCAGAGTGAAAAGACAACCCACAGAATAGGAAAATGTTTTGCCAGCTATTCCTCAGACAAAGGACTAATATCTAGAATATACAAAGAACTCAAGGAGATCTGACCCCCCAAATTTTTAGACCCAATCCAAAAATGAGCATCTGAAATGAATAGACACTTCTTGTATGAAGAAGTACAAAGAAACATATGAAAAAATGTTCAACATCATTGGTCATTCAAGAATTGCAAATTAAAACATTGAGATTCCATCTCACTCCAGAAAGGATGCCTATCACCAAGAAATCAACCAATAACAAATGCTGGTGAGACTGTGGGGATAAGGAACCCTTCTCCACTGTTGGTGGGAGTGTAAATTAGTACAACCAATATGGCAATCAATATCGAGATTCCTCAAAAAGCTAAAATTAGAGATTCCATTTGACACAGCTATTCTCTTTCTTGGTATTTTCCCCATAAAGCTAAAAGCATCATACCACAGTGATATATACACACCTCTGTTTATAGCAGCACAATTTATAATAGCTAAATCTTGGAAATAGCCCCTATGTCCATCAACAGATGAATGGATAAAGAAAATGTGGTTTTTATATACAATGGAGAACTACTGTGCCATAAAGAATGATAAAATTGAGACATTTTTAGGTAAGTGTATGCACCTTGAGATCATACTTTTAAGTGAAATAAATCACACACACGTGTTTAAATATTATATTGTTTCTGTTGTGTGAGAAACTGAAAGGGTAAATATAGACTAAAATGGATGGTAGATATTGGGAACTAGGAAGAGAATGTTCAAATGTGAAGGGAAACAAGGAAAGGGGGAAGGGGGAAGGAAGGGAAAAGAGATTTAAAGAAAAGAAAAGAATTGAAGGAAACAAGGGAGGGGCAAAGGGGAAGGGAAGGAATGGAAAAGGGGAAAAAGAATAGAACCAAAAAATGGAAACAAAGCTTTTGTAAATAGGGAGGGGGGAAAAGGGTTGCAGGGAGGGGAGGAAATTGGAGGGGAGAAGAATCAAGATACATATGTACAGGTACAAATTCCATATAATGAATGTGAGCATTATGTATATCAAAAGTATATCAATGAAATTAATTTTAAAAACTAACAGGGGGCTGGTGAGATAGCTCAGTGGCATAAGCGCCTGCCTGGCAAGGGCGAGGTCCTGAGTTTGACTCCCAGTACCCACATATGAAAAAAGGGCTGGTGATATCGCTCAGTGGCACAGGTGCCTGCTGGCAGATGAGGTCCTGAGTTCGACCCCCGGTACCCACACACACACACAAAAAAAACTAATGAACTGAGTATAAATGCTGTTAAGGAATTATTTATTATTAGGATAGCATAATGACCAAGTGGTTATAGGCGAAAATGTCTACATTTTAGGCATATATACTACGTAGAGGTAAAATAACATGATGTCTAGAATTTACTTTAAGATAATTTTACAAATTTTGTTAATGTAAGGAAAAGGAAGAGATAGCTGGAACAAGATTCGCAAAATCTTGATAATTATTGAATGTGATTAATAGGTATGTAAGTGTTCATTATACTATTCACTTTACTTATGAGTACATTTGAAAATATTTAATAATTTTTGGTCTTCTTGAGTTTTTTCATTTTTTATTAGTACACGTTTGTAGTACATAATGATCACATTCATAATAGAGGATTTGTACATGTACATAACACCTCTTAATTCCTTTTTTGTCCCCTTTTCCTCCCCTCCCTCTAAGCCTTCTTCCCCTTCCTATTTACAAAAGCTCTAATTCCATTTTTTCATCAATTCTTTGTTTTTCTTTAAATCCCTTTCCCTTCCTTCTCTTCTCCTTCCCCATCTCTATTCCCCTTCCCATTTGAACAAATTATTCCTACTTTCAAATATCTATGTTGCATTTTGCTCCTTATTTGTACTTTCAGTTTCTCACACAAGAGAAACAATGTGATATTTAAACTTGTGTGTCTGATTTATTTCACTTAAATGTATGATCTCAAGGTACATCCACTTACCTAAAAATGTCTCAAGTTTTTCCTTCTTTATGGCAGAGTAGTACTCCATTGTACATAAAAACCACATTTTCTTTACTATTCATCTCTTAATGGACATATGGCCTGTCTGCAAAATTTATCTATTATAAATTGTGCTGCTATAAACATAGGTATGCATGTATCACTATGGTATGATGACTGTAACTCTTTCCAAAAGATACCAAGAAGGGAAATAGCTGGGTCAAATGGAACATCTAGTTTTAGGTTTTTTTGAGGAATCTCCATACTGCTTTCCATAGTTGTAACAATTTACACTCCCACCAAAAATGGAGACTGGTTTCTTTTCCCCCTCAGCCTCACCAGCATTTGTTTTGTTTTGTTTTGTTTTGTTTTGTTGGATTTTTTTCAGAAAGGTTCTCACTATGTTGTGCAGGCTGGCCTTGAACTCGCTTATGTAGCCCAGGCTGTCCTTGAATTCATGCTGATCTTCCTGCCTCAGCCTCCTTGCTGGGATTACAGATGTGTGCCACCATGCCCAGCCCAGCATTTGTCATTGGTTGATTTCTTGACGAAACCCATCCTTTGTTGTGTAAAATGGAACCTCAATGTTGTTTTAATTTGTATTTCTCAAATGGCCAGCAATGTTTAGCATTTTTTCATGTACTTATTGGCCATTTTTTATTTCTTCATCTGAGAAGTGTCTATTCATTTCAGATTCCCATTTTTTAATTGGGTCTTAAAATTTTGGAGTCTAAATTTTTTTTGGCTCTTTATATATTCTAGATATTAGTCCTTTGAGAAGTAGCTGACAAAAACTTTTTTCCCATTCTGTAGGTTGGCTCTCCACTGTTGATAGTTTCCTTTGCTGTGCAGAAGCTTTTTAATTTGATGCAATCCCATTTGTGGATTCTTTGTAATATTTCCTGTGAACCCAGAGATTTGTTCACAAAGTCTTTGCCCTACATCTATGTCTTCAGGAGTTTAATCTATTCTATCTTCCAGAAGATTTAGTGTTTCTGTTTTAATATTTATATATTTGATCCATTTTGATTTTAGTTTAATGCATGGTGAAGGATATGAATCTTCAGTTTCAATCTTCAGCATGTAGTCAGTTTTCACAGCACCATTTGTTAAGGACAGTAACTTTCCTTCAGCGAAGGTGTTTGGCCCCTTTGTTAAAGACAAGGTTGCTAAGTGTGCCTGAAGTTGTTTCTGCATCTTCTATTCTGTTCCACTGATTCACAAGTCTGTTTTTTGCCAATATCATCCCTTTTTTTGATGTAGCTTTGTAGTATAACTTGAAGTCAGGGATTGTGATGCCCCCTGCCTTGCCCTTGTTGCTCAGAATTGTTTCTGCTATTCTAGGTCTCTTCTGATTCCATTTGAATTTTATAACTGCTTTATCTAGGCCTGTGAGGAATGCTATTGGTATTTTGATTGGGATTGCATTAGATCTGTATAACAATTTTAAAAGTATAGCCATTTCCACTATATTGATTCTGCCTATCCAAGAATGGAGGATATCTTTTCATTTTCTGATATCCTCTTTGATCTCCCTTTTCTAAGTATTACACTTTTCTTTGTAGAGGTCTTTCATTTCTTTGGTTAGGTTAATTCCTAAGTATTTAATTTTCCTTGATGCTATCGTGAAAAGTGTTGTTTCTCTTATTTCTCTCTCAGTGAGTGTGTTATTGGTGTGCAGAAACACTACTAATTTTTGAGTGTTTGCTTTGTATATTGCTATGCTCCCAAATTTAATTATTAATTCTATGAATCTTTTGTAGAGTTTTGGGGTCTTCTACATAGCAGATCATGCCATCAGCAGATAATGATAATTTAACTACTTCCTTTCCTGTCCTTATTCTTTTTATTTGTTTCTCTTGTCTAATTGCTCTGGACAGTGTCTCAAGAACTATGTTGAACAGGAGTGTTGATAGTGGGCATCCTTGTTTTGTTTCTGATTTTTTTTTTTTTTGTGGGTACCGGGGGTCGACCTCAGGACCTCGCGCACCAACAGGCACCCGTGCCGCTGAGCGATATCACCGGCCCCTTTTTCGTATGTGGGTTCCGGGAGTCGAATTCGGGCCCTTGTGCTTGCAAGGCAGGCACTTACGCCGCTGAGCCATCTCACCGGCCCTTTGTTCCTGATTTTAAAGTGAATTCTCTCATCTTTTCTCCATTTAGTATGATATTGGATGTTGACTACTCATAGATGTCTTTTATTAGATTGATATAAAAACCCTCTATTCCAATTTTCCCTAGGGTTTTTATCATGAATTGATGTTGGATTTTGTCCAATGATTTTTCTGTATCTATTTAGATGATCATTTGGTTTGTGTCCTTGCTTCTTCTAATGTAATGTATTACACTTATTGATTTGTGTATGTTGAAACATCCCTGCATCCATGGAATGAATTCTACTTGGTCATGGTATATAATCATTTTGATTATTTGCTGTATTATGTTTGCCAGTATCTTATTAAGGATTTTTGTGTCTATGTTCATTAAAGAGATCGACCTACAGTTCTCTTTTTTGTTTGGGTCTTTTTCTGGTTTTGGTATCAGGGTAATTCTTGTTTCTGAGAATGACTTTGGGAGTACTACTTCCCTTTTAATTCCATTAAAGCATTTGGCAGTATTGGTATTAGATCTTATCTAAATTTTTTATAGAATTCAGCAGTGAATTGGTCAGGACCTGGGCTTTTCTTAGTTGCTAGGTTTTTTTTTTAATTACTTCTTCAATTACATTGACTGATATTGAATTATTCAGGATTTTTATATCTTCTTGATTCAGATTTGGTAATTCATATATATCTAGAAATCTGTCCACTTCTTCTGAATTTTCCATTATATTAGAGTACAGGTTCTCAAAGTAGGTACTTATGATGTTCTGGATTTCTGTAGAATCCATTGTGATTACATCCTTTTTCATTTCTAATTACATGGATTTGGGTCTTTTCTTTCCTTGTTTTGACAAGATTAGCTAAGGGTTTATCTATTTTATTTAATCTTTCAAAAAATCTTTTCATTTATTCTTTGTATTTTTTGTCTCAATTGCATTAATTTCTTCTCTGATCTTTATAATTTCCTTCCTTGCACTACATTTGGATTTGAATTGTTCTTGTTTTTCTATAACCTTGAGGTATATCATTAGGTTATTTATTTGAGCTTGCTCTGTTTTTCTGATGAGGGAATTCACCACTGTAAACTTCCCTCTTCAGACTGCTTTATTTGCTTCCCATAGGTTCTGGTTTGTCATACTGGCATTATTGTTTGATTGTAGGAACTGTCCAATTTCTTCTTTAATTTCATCTGTGACCCACTGATTATTCCAGAGCATATTATTTAATTTTCATGTGTTTGCATAGTTCCTGTGGTGACTTTTGCCATTTATTTCTATTTTCATTGCACTATGATCTGATAATACATGTGGTATAACTTTGATCCCTTTGTATTTGCTTAATTATGCTCTATAGCTGTGGTAGTGAGCCTATGGCACTTGTGCCACAGCAGACATGCAGAGCCAAGTCAACCCAGCAGCCAACCATCAGATAGCAGTTGTTTTTGTGAACTAAAACCTCAGTATTCAGGTTTAACTGCAGTGTTGGCACTTTGTGATAAATAAGTGGGTTTTGGGTTGCAGTTGGGGCACTTGGTCTCAAAAGGTTTCCTATCACTGCCCTATGGACTAGTATTTGGTCTGTTTTGGAGGAAGTGCCATATGCTGCTGAGAAGAAAGTGTATCTGTTGCTACTGGGTGGAACACTGTAAATATCTACTAAGCAATTTTTTTTTTATATGCAGGTACCGGGAGTTGAACTCAGGACCTTGTGTTTGCCAGGCAGGTGCTTATGCTGCTGAGCTATATCACTGCCCCCTACTAAGTAAATTTGTTCAAAGGTTTGGCTCAACTCTGATATTTCTTTGCTGATTTTTTTTCTGGTTGACCTGTCTGTGACATAAGGTATTGAAGTCCCCATTACAGTTGTATTGGTGCTTATCTGATTTTTCATATCCATTAGTGCTTGTTCTATGAAGTTATGTATGCCAGTATTTGGTGCATATATATTTATGACTGTTGCCTCTTCCTGTTGAATTGTTCCCCTAACCATATGTAGTGACCTTCTTTGCCTATTCTGAGTAGTCTTGGCTTGAAATCCACTTTACCTGCAATTAGAATAGGTACTCCTTTTTTCTGGGGTCCTGTTGCATGGAATATTGTTTTCCATCCTTTGACTTTCAGTCCTTGAATTTCTTTTTGGGTTAAATATGTTTGTTGTATGTGCGATATTTCTTCATCCATTCTGCTAATCTATTTCTTTTGATTGCTGAATTGACATCATTCACCTTGATGGTTATAAGTGATAGGTATTGACTCATCCTTGTCATTATATTATTTTCCTGCTGTCAGTGCCCTTTCTTTACATTCTATTTAATTGTTTGCCTTCCCTGGTGGATTGATTCTACTGAGCTTTTTGGCATTGTTATCTTCATTGTCTCTTTCTTTTTTCTATTATTAAGCTTATTGGTACAATTTAGATATATATATATTGATCACATTAATCATAGGGAATTTGTACCTGTACGTGATATATCTTGGTAACTCTTTTTTTTCCCATTCCCCTCCCCTCCCTTCAACCCCTCTTCCCCTCCTTATTTACAGAGTTCATTGTCTCTTTCTAAGATATCATTGAGAATATGGTTTGGTGGTCATGAATTTCTTCAGCTGTTCTTTATCATGGAAGTAACTTATTTCTCCATCAATTTTGTAAAATAATTTTGCAGGGTACATCAATCTGGGTTGGAGATTGTTTTCTTTTAGGGCTTGAAATACTTCACTCCGAGCTCCCCTTGACTTAAGTGTTTGTGTTGTGAAGTCTGCTATGATTCTTATGGGTTTTCCTTTATAAGAGTTTTGTTTCTTTTCACTAACAGCATTTAAGATTCTGTTCTTGTGTATAATTTCTGGAATCTTGACTATTATATGTCTTGTGTAGTTCTTTTCTGATCATGATTATTTGGGGATCTATGTGCCTCACTCATCTGTGTTTCAAATTATTTTTCCACGCTTGGAAAGTTTTCTGCTATCACTTCTGTTAACAGTTTTTTTTTTATGTTCTTTTTGCTATCTTCTGATTTTTCATTGATTCCAATTAATCTTAGATCAGTCTTCTTTGTATCAGAATGCAAATGACCCTTTGTCATTTTTAAGGTATTTTTCATTACTTGATCACCAACCACAGCCCTGTCTTCTAGAACTGATATTCTGTCCTCACACTGATTAATTCTGCTGTATATACATTCAATAGAGTTTTTAATCTGGATTTCTGTTTGAGACTGTTTTATGGACTCCAGTTCTTTTCTACGTTGGACATTCATGGTCTGCACATCTTTCTTTAGTGCCTCTATTTTTTATTAATATCTTCTCTAGACTCACTAATCATTTGTTTTATTGGGGTCATTAACGCTTTAATTATTTCTGATTTGAATTTGCTGGTGTCTTATTGATCTGTTTTGTTATTTCCATTGCTACCATTTTAGGTATTTCAGCTGTATGGCTTTTGATTTCTTCTCCCTCAATGCTTTCCCCTAAATTTTGCTTTAGGGGAGTTGGGAACTTTTGAGGGCATTTTGCTTCTGTGTTTTCTCATTTTCTGTTTGCTTGTTTGTGTATTCTGTGCTGAGGTTTGCTTATGGGGGTAGCTTTATTGCTAGTCTCAAGACCTCTTTAGGTGATGACTACTTTTCAAAGATGTCCTCTAGGCATAGCTAGCCTTTTGGTCTGTACAATAATCCAACCACCTCTGTTTATTAGGGAGGGAAGGTCACAGCCTATTTGGCCTAGTTCCCAGTTCAGTATAATGAACTGTAGTGTTGTTTAAGACCCCCAGGCAATCTAGATATTAATATTCAGAGAAAACCAATTGATAGCAACAGCTATGTCACCTTGGGCAAATTGACAGAGCCACAATAGCTAACAGTGTACTACCTTTAACCATAGGAATGAGATCAATAGTTATAGTACAAATTCTAAGACAAACCAGAAAATATCTACACAGTAGAAAAATTTTACCTTTATTCACAAAAGAACAGTGTTCAATTGTAGTAATATATAGTTAGCTATCTACAGATTCATAAGAGTAAATTGTTATACCAGTAAGGATATGGTACAGGCATGGGAGTGTGAAGAAAAAAGAAAGAAAAAGTGGATTTTGGAAAATTAAGCAATGGAAGATGAGAATAATGTGGTAAGATTGATATAAAAATGTCCTATTAAGGAGTAAAAGAAAACTAGAAGTATTAGATAACATTAACAGTAAAAACACCTAGGAAGAGGATAAATAATAAGGAATAAAGATTAAATTAGAGGAAAAATACTAAGGAAACAAGTTGAAAGAGAGATAGCAAGAAAAATAACAAAAAAGAGAAAAAAGGAAGACTTATTCAAACAAATAAAACAAAGTAATATTAAGAGGGGGTAACAAGAAAATGCGAAATAAAACTCTAAATTCCACCAAAGGAAAAAATATATAGTAAAGCTAGAAAATATACCAGTGAGGAGAAGAAAAAAATTGGGTCAAAAAAGGGAGAAAAAAAAGAAGAAAATCCCTATGTATTTCCAGAGCCCACAGTCTTTAATCCCACAAATCACATTCCTCTTTGCCCCTCTTTGTAAACTGTGGGCTTATGTGGGGACTTCTCTGTTCAAGGGGTTTCCTGTCTGTAAATGCCTGCTTGTGGCAACTGTCCAAGCTGGGACACAGGTCTAGAAAAGGTGTTCAACTTTAGATTTTGAGGCTCTTGGCATGAATATCTGCTGGTTAAGGACCAACACTGGGTACCTGAAGTATATTCCAGTGTCTGTGGGACCAGCTCAAAACCAGATGGAGGCTCATGGAGACACACATATACCCAGGACTGATGCAGGGAAGTTCCAGTGGGCTCAAGGAGGGCACAGGGCACTGTGTGGTGTCTCAGGGGGTCCAGGGCACCAGGAAAATCAGGCATACCTTTAACCCTTGCTGCACACCAGGTAGAAGACTAGCCTATTGCGCCAGGTGGAGACCCTGCTTGGGACTGTGGCAAGGTGCAAGATAGAGCCTCCAATGTGCCAGGGTTGGGGCTGGATGCCTGGCACTGAATCAGGGTTCCATCAAGCCCAGGGCTATAGGCAGAGACTCACATGGGACTGGGGTTTCCCATGGGGACCCAGACTGCCCAAGATTGGTGCTGGATGTTGGACAGAGTCTCTGGTGTGTCTAGGGATGATACAGGGCAGTGAGCACTAGGCAGGAACTCAAGCCACCTTAGGGTGTTGGGTACAAATTTAAACAGGACCAGTGTTAGCTCTGTGTGCCAGATGAAGGTCATAGTTGATGTGAAACAAACTTGAGGCAACTGGTGGTGACTCGGGCATGCCTGGAGCCCAATATTCATGACTCCAGACACAAGCAGCATTCACTTGTTTATCCTCTTGCAGCCTGAGTTTTGGTGGGTGGGGAGGGAGTGTCCTATGCTGCTGGAGTGCACTAGTGAGGATGCTGCAGGGCTTTGGCCTCCCCAGTATTTGGAGAAGGGGCAATGGGAAAGGGGGCCCATATATCCTGAGTCTATCTTGGGAGGCTAGATGCTGCCACACTCCTTGGTTCCTGCTGGCTATTTGGGAAGTTCTCAAGAAGGCTATTCCCAGGGTGAGTGACCTTGTGGACCAGCCCTGGTGGGCCACTTCCCCTCTTTTTAACTCTTATGCATATGTTTCATTTGATCTACAGTATCTTCTTTCAAACTTATTTTCTGTATCAGGGTGTAAGTCCCTCTCCTGCTTTCCCATTACCTGTGTTTTTAGTTGATCTCTGAATCTCTCTGACATGACTCTTCCCCTATTCAGACATGTTGGAGCCTCATTTCATAATTATTTAAAATGTACAAATCTAACCCTGTAACTTGCAAGCATATAAATGTTTCAAATGAGGCAGTCATGGTGGCTCATTCTTCTAATCCCAGCATTCTGGGAGTCTGAGTTAGGAGGATCACAAGTTTGAGCCCACCCTGGGCAAATTTAATAACTTAGCAAAATTCTGTCTCCAAAATAATTTTCTTTTTATTTTTCTGGTTTTTTGAGACAGGGTCTCACTTTGTAGACTGGCCTTGAACTCACTATGTAGCCCAAACTGGCCTCAAACTTGTGACAATCTTCCTGCCTCACCTTCCCTAGTGCTAGGATTACAGGTATACACTACAAAGCCCAGCATTAAAAACAATTTTTAAAGGGCTTCAGAGCTAGCTCAGTGTGAATCCCTGGGTTCAAATCCCAGTACCACTCAGAAAAACCCTTCAACTAGTTCCCCAATGTCCACAGAAATAAACTCCAAATCTATATTCTGGCCAATAAACCCTCCATAACATGGTTCCCAATCTCATCTCTTATCACTCCCTAAATTCCAGCCACTAAACCACTCATTTTGTACCTCTATGCCTCTATATCTGCTGGTTCCACTGTCTTTGCTATCATTCTTCTTTCCATACCTTTTTGGTCTTAGAAGGATTTTCTAATTCATCATTTAAACTCCAACATAGGGGCCGGTGAGATGGCTCAGCGGTTTAAGCGCCTGCCTTGCAAGCGTGAGGGCCCGAGTTCGACTCCCGGAACCCACATACAAAAAAGGGGCCGGTGATATCGCTCAGCGGCACGGGCGCCTGCTGGCGCGCGAGGTCCTGAGGTCGAACCCCTGGTACCCACAAAAAAAATAAAAATAAAAATAAACTCCAACATAACCCTCTCTGTGAAGTATTTCTTGACTTCCAATATTCAGTCTACCTTGATTTTGACCCTTGTTCTATCATAAGTTCCCTGGGTTCATATCTACAGATCTAAAGATTTTTGCCTAGATTTTATCTCCAATATCCAGGTTCTCTGTTGCTAGCACTCCTACCCTTAATACTTAGTTCTTCCATGGCTCTCACTGCTCTGTTGCACATTGACAGACCTGAGTCACTGTCTCATGACCCAAAATTTAAGGAGACACTCATTCTCAGGATGGTGCAAGTGTATGTCCTGTACCATAGGTACCTTGGTGCTTTGCCCTAATCCTGACCCTTATCCCTCTTCATACCTAAAAATCGTGGCATGAATATTTTTCTTCCTCCTTGTCTTATACTATTTTTGGCTCAGTTTATTTCAATTCACTCCTCTCACATCCATTTCTTTAACTGTATTGGGAAATGTGCCTCCCTCCCTTTGTGAGCCAAAGATCACCCTGATAATGGGACCTAGTTGCTGAATGTGAGAAACACTGGTAATAGCACCTATCAAAGAAATGGAAACAGCTGAAATTTGTAGTGAAATTAGACATAAGAACAGTCTCATCAAACTCTAAAAGTCCTTGAAGGTACTCAGCAGATCACTTTAAATTACCTTAAGTATCCATGTACTTCTTCCTCTAATTAAGACTGCTTTTTTTTCTCAAGTACTAGCACTCAAGTTAAACTTTTAAAGCTCATTCAGTTTCCCTTCCTTTCATAGCTAATATTACAAAAATATTTTCCATTTTTCATGACTTATGTGTAATGTTTTATTTAGCCTGTGGGTTACGTGGGCTTTTGTCTGCTATTCTTACAAAATTGTCCAGAACTCTGAATTACTAATTTTAATAAACTTTAAAAAAACACATTCACCCTGTGCATGATGGCACATGTCTAAAATCCCAGCTACTTGGGAGCTTGAGGCAGAGGATCTCAAATTCAAGGCTAACCTGGGCAACATAGTGAGACCCTGTATCAAAATAAAGTTGTTGCAGATGTCACATAGTGCCAGAGTACTTGCCTAGCATGTGCAAGTCCCTAGACTCCATCCCAGTACTGAAAAAGAAACACAAAATAATTAAATACTTAGCTTGCCAATCACATGCAGATTGTTATTTTATTTTATTTTATTTTATTTTGTGGGTACTGGGGGTCGACCTCAGGACCTCATGCGCCAGCAGGCACCCATGCTGCTAAGCGATGTCACCAGCCCTTTTTTCATGTATGTGGGTTCGGGGAGTCGAACTCGGGCCCTCGCACTTGCCAGGCAGGCGCATAGGCCGCTGAGCCATCTCACCGGCCCCCAGACTGTTATTTTAGGATACCAAATAAACCTAGTTGATAGAAGAAAATTCTCTATAAAAGAATTCCGTCTAATAGATGTATAGGCCTTGGTAAAAAAAAATCACCATTTAGAAGCACCTATGAAATAAATAATCTAAATAATGATTATCAATGGAAAGCAACAAGAAAAAATCAATGAGAAATTGTATGGTGGAAAGATCAGGCTGTCACCAATCTGTACTCAATGCTTAGTCATACCATCACAGAAAGTGGAACAACCATCAAGCCCTAAAAGAAAGCAAGCTCCAACCCACATTGATGAAAGCCACAAAGTTATCTTTCAAAAATGATGGAGAGGGCCGGTGAGATGGCTCAGTGGCATAAGCACCTGCCTTGCAAGCGCGAGGGCCCAAGTTCGACTCCCGGATCCCACATACGGAAAAGGGGCCGGTGATATCGCTCAGCGGCACGGGTGCCTGTTGGCGCATGAGGTCCTGAGGTCGACCCCCCGGTACCCACAAAAAAAAAAAAAAAAATGATGGAGAAATAAGAAACTTCCAAGATAAAGAACACTTGAAGAAATTCATGACCACTGAAGCAGCACTCCAAAAGGTTCTGAAAGATATTTTAGAAAAAGACAAAGAACACAACAATTCCAAGAATCCCAAGAGAATTTATCCACCAGGCAAGGCATGTAACTAAATAGAATGGAAGGAAATGGGAACCAACAACAGGAAAATAATATAATGACAAGGATAACTGAATACACATCAGATATAACCATCAAGGTAACAGGTCTCAATACACTAATCAAAAAAAAAAAAAGCAGATTGGCAGAATGGAACAAGAAACAAGAACCAACAATAAATTGCATACAAGAACACATCTAACTCAACAACAAATCCACAGACTGAAAGTCAAAGGATGGAAAACAATACTCCATGTGACAGGAACCTGGAAAACAGAAGGAGTAGCTATTTTATTTGCAGACAAAGTGAATTTCAACCCAAGACTGATCAGAAGAGACAAAGAAGGTCATTGCTTACTTGTTAAAGGAACAAATCAAGAGGAAGAGGTAACAATCATAAATATACATGCACCAATACTGGCACACCCAACTATATAAAACAAACACAATGGACATGAAAAATCAGATAAACAATAATACAGTTCTAATGGGGGACATCAAAACCTCACTATTACAAATAGACAGCTCTACTAGACAAAAAAATCAACAACAAAATGTCAGAGCTGAAGCAAACCTTTGAACAAATGGACTTACTAGATACCTACAGAGTGTTCCACCCAACAACAAAAAACACATTCTTCTCAGCAACACACAGGATGTTCTCCAAAATAGACTACATACTAGCTCATAGAACATGCTTAAGTAAATGCAAAGGAGCTGAAATTATCCCTCACGTATTACCAGATCATGCTGCAATGAAATTGGATGACAATGGCAAAAAACACACAAAAACTACATAAACACATGAAAATTAAATAATATCTTCCTGAATAACCAATGGGTCACAGATAAAATTAAAGAAGAAATTAGACAGTTTCTACAATTAAATGATAATGCTGATATGACATACCAGAACTCATGGGACACAATGAAAGCAGACCTACAAGGGAAATTTATAGAGTTGAATTCCCACATCAGAAAAACAGCATGAGCTCAAATAAATAACCTAATTTTGAACCTCTGCCTTCTAAAACTAGAAGAGCAAGTTATACACAAAGCTCATATAGGGAAGGAAATTTTAAAGATCATAGTAGAAATTAATGCAATTGAGACTAAAAAAACAAAGAATTAATGAATTGAAGAGGTGGTTCTTCAAAGACTAAATAAAATAGACAAACTGTTACCCAAATTTATCAAAAAAAAAAAAAAAAAGGAAAGAAAAGACCCAAATCCATGCAAATAGGAATGAAAAGGGCAAAATAACAAGGGATCCTGCAGAAATTCAGAAGGTCATCAGGGGCTACTTTGAGAACCTGTATTCTGATGAGAAGGAAATCTCAAAAGAAATGGCCAGATATCTAGATGAATATCAATTACCAAAGCTGAATCAAGGAGAAATAAATATTCTAAATAATCTAATATCAGTCAATGAAAATGAAGAAAAAAATACTACCAACTACTGGCAAAAAAAACAGACCTGAAAATCAATGGAACAGATTAGAAGATGCTGAAACAACCCCAGACATACTAAGCCACCTTATCTTTGACAAAGGTGCCAAACACATTCGCTGGAAGAAAGAAAGCCTCTTTAATAAATGGTGCTGGAAAAACTGGCTCTACACATGCCGAAGATTAAAACTAGACCCATATCTTTCACCATGTACTAAACTAAATTCAAAATGGATCAGAGATCTAAATATTAAAACAGAAACATTAAATCTGCTGGAAGGTAGGATAGGTAAAACCCTTGAAGACATTGGTGTAGGCAAAGACTTTATGAATAAAACCTCAACCGCATGGGAACTATCCCAAAGAATCAACAACTGGGATCTCATGTTATTAAAAAGCTTTTGCACAGCAAGAGAAACCACCAACAGAGTGAAGAGACAACCCACAACGTGGGAAAAATGTTTGCCAGCTGTTCCTCAGACAAAGGATTACTATCAAGAACATATAAAGAACTCAAAAAAATCAGACCTCCCAAATTTAAAGACCCACTCCAAAAATGGGCATCTGAGATGAATACACATTTCTCAGATGAAGAAATACTAATGGCAAATAAATATACAAAAAATGTGCAGCATCACTAGTCATTTGAGAGATGCAAATTAAAACAACACTGAGATACCATCTCACCCAAGAAAGAATGGCTATTATAAAGAAATCAACTAATAACAAATGCTGGAGGGGCTGTGGGGAAAAAGGAACCCTTCTTTACTGTTGGTGGGAGTGTCGACTGGTACAGCCTCTGTGGAAGTCAGTGTGGAGATTCCTCAAAATCTAGGGTTGGAGGTCCCATTTGACCCAGCTATTCCCCTTCTGGGCATCTTCCCAGAAGAATTAAAAACATCGTACCACAGCGATATATGTGCACCCATGTTTATAGCAGCACAATTTGTAATAGCCAGATCTTGGAAACAACCCAAATGTCCATCAACTGAGGAATGGATAAGAAAGATGTGGTATTTTTATACAATGGAGTACTATTCAGCCATAAAGAAGGATAAACTGGAGACTTTTATAGGTAAATGGATGCAACTCGAGAAAATACTCATAAGTGAAATAAACCGGAAGCACATGTGTAAGCATCGTATTGTCTCTCTAGTATGAGAAACTGAAAGAGTAAATAAGATCCAAAATGTACAATAGACATGATGAATCAAAAAGAAACTGGTCAAAAGGAAAGAGAGACTGGAATAGGGAAAAGAAAGAAGGGAAAGGAAAAAAAATTGTATATATATATAAGATGGTTAAGATAGATACACTACCAATTTTACTTAGTTCATTGAAGAGTAAGGTTTGTGCCATTGTTTGGACAATTGAATGCTAATGTCTGGTATACTGAATAACTAACTTAAAGATAATAATATGTAATGCATTAACCATTGTTGCCCTCATATTATGTTGTTTTGAAAATTTGTTCTTTTTTTGATTTGTTTTGTTTTTTCTTCTCTTTAAAATAAAAAAAAAAAATACTACCAACTAAGAAAACTTCAGGCCCTGACAGATATACTGCTAAATTCTACAAGCACTTTAAAGAAGTTCTAATACCACTACTCTTCAAACTCTTTAACAAAATTGAAAGAAAACCAATATTCCCAAATTCATTCCTGGAAGAAGCATCACCCTGATACCAAAACCAGAGAAAGATCCAACAAAAAAGAGAACTACAAGCCAATCTCTCTAATGAACATAGATGCAGAAATCCTCAATAAGATACTGGTAAATAGAATGCAGCAAATTATGAAAAAGATAATATATCATGTCCAAGTAGGATTCATCTCAGGGATCTAGGGATGGTAGAATAGAATCAACACAAAAGTCACATAAGCATCTCAATAGATGCAGAAAAAAGCATTTGACAAAGTAACACACCCATTCATGATAAAAACACTAAAGAAAATTGGAATAGAAGGTCTTTATCTCAATTTGATAAAAGCCATCTATGAGAAACCAACAGCCAACATCATACTAAATGGACAAACACTGAAATCTTTCACTCTAAAATCAGGAATAAGACAAGGGTGCCCACTATTACCACTCCTGTTCAATATACAGTAGTTCTGGGAACATTAGCCAGAGCAATTAGACAAGAGAAAGAAATAAAAGGAGTAAGAATAGGAAAGGAAGATGCTAAATTATCATTATTTGGGGATGACACGATTCTATACATAGAAGACCCCAGAAATTCCACCACAAGACTCCTAGATTTAATAACCAAATTCAGTAGCATAGCTGGATACAGTGCTATTCCATGTAATTAGGAATTAAAAGGGTAAATTCACAAGAGATCCTGCAGAAACTAAACTAAACTAAAATTGAAATGGATCAAAGATCTAACTATTAAAACAGAAAAACTAAATCTGCTGGAAAACACAATAGGTAAAACTTTTGAAGACATAGGTGTAGGCAAAAACTTGATGAACAAAATTCTGGGTTCACAGGAAATATTAAAAAGAATCAACAACAGGGATCTCATCATAGTAAAAAGTTTTTTCACAGCAAAAGAAACCACCCAGAGTAAAGAGACAACTCCCAGAATAGGAAAGAATTTTGCCAGCTATTCTTCAAAGGACTAATATCTAGAATATATAAAGAACTCAAAGAGATCTAACCCCCCAAATTTTCAGACCCAATCCAAAAATGGGCATCTGAAATGAATGTACATTTCTCAGATGAAGAAGTACAAAAAATATATTTGAAAAAATGTTCAACATCTTTGGTTATTCAAGAAATGCAAATTAGGGTCGGTGAGATGGCTCAGCGGCTTAAGCGCCTGCCCGGCAAGCGCGAGGGCCCGAGTTCGACTCCAGGAACCCACATACAAGAAAAAGGGGCCGGTGATATCGCTCAGTGGCATGGGCGCCTGCTGGCGCGCGAGGTCCTGAGGTCGACCCCCTGGTACCCACAAAAAAATAAAAATAAAAAGAAATAAAAATAAAAAGAAATGCAAATTAAAACACTGAGATTCTATCTCACTCCAGAAAGACTAGCTATTATCAAGAAATTAACCAATAACAAATGCTGGTGAGGTTGTGGGGATAAAGGAACCCTTCTCCCCCGGGAGTGTCAATTGGTACAACCAATGTGGAAATCAGTATGGAGATTCCTCAGAAAACTAAAACTAGAGGTTCCATTTGACACAGCTATTCCCCTTCTTGGTATCTTACCAAAAGATCTAAAAGTATTATACCTCAGCGATATATAGATACCCATGTTAAAGCAGCACGGTTTGTAATAGCTAAAACTTGGAAACAGCCCCAATGCCCATCAACTAATGAATGGATAAAGAAAATGTGGCTTTCATATACAATGGAGTACTACTCTGCCATAAAGAAGAATAAACTTGAGTCATTTCTAGGTAAATTGATGCACCTTGAGACCATACTTTTAAGTAAAATAAATCAGACACACATATTTAAATATCACATTGTATCTCTTGTGTGAAAAATTAAAAGGGTAAATATAGACCAAAATGGATGGCAGATGTTGGGAAACAGGAAGAAAATTTTCAAATGGGAAGGGGAGCAAGGGAGGGGCAAAAGGGAAGGGAAGGAATGCAAAAGTGGAAAAAAAGAATAGAATGAAAAATGGAAACAAAGCTTTTGTAAATAGGGAGAGGAAGAAGGGTTGATGGGAGGGGAGTGGAATGGGGAGAAAAAGAAGAATCAAGATGTATTAATTACATACAGGTACAAATTCCTTAGGATGAATGTAGTCATCATGCATATCAAAAGTGTACAAATAAAATTAATTTTAAAAAAGAAAATCAAAATCAATCAAAGATCTAAATATTAAAACAAAAACACTTAATCTGCGGGAAGATAGAATAGGTTAAACTCTTGGAGACAGATGTGTGGGCAAAGCCTCTATGAACAAAACCCTGATCTCATAAGAAATACTACAAAGAATTAACAACTGGGATCACACCAAATTGAAAACTTTTGCACAGTAAAAGAAATCATCAACAGAGTGAAGAGACAACCCAAAAATGGGGAAAAAACATTACCAGCTACTCCTCAGACAAAGGACTACCACCTAGAATACATAAAGAACTTTAAAAAATCAGACCCCTCAAACTTTTAATACCCAATTGAAAAATGGCTATCTCAAATGAATAGACATTGCTCAGATGAAGAAATACAGATGGCCAATAATTACATGAAAAACTGTTTCACATCACTGGTCACTTGAGACCATTCTTAAGAAATGTAAAAACAACACTGAGATTCCATCTCGCTCCCGAAAGAATAGCTATCATCAAGAAATCAATTGGGGGCCACTGTGGGAACCCAGGTGAACGATGCAGAGGAGGGCAGCCCCTCCCATCGCCTTCTCGGCCTCTGCAACTCAGGTGAACCGCACTGGAAGGCCCAAAGAACAGCCCCTTTCCTCGCTACTGCCATGACTGTGGTGAACTGCTTGGGAAGGCCCAGAGACCAGAAGGAACACCAGCAACACAGTAGGGTCCCCACTAAGGTGCACAGGATGGACAGGTGAGACTAGTGGCATGAAAAGTCCAAAGTAACAATAACAATATGAGCTAACAGGTGACTGAGGCCTCTGCAGGACCAGCAACCAGCTCAGGAAGAATCCAAGACTGACCTTTCTGCTCAATTTTTTCTCTCTCCTCTTTTTTTCTTTTATTTTCTTCTTCTTCCTTTTTTTCTTCCTTTTTTCCTCTTTTTTTCCTTCTTTTGATCTTTTTTCTTTCTTTTCTAAATGGCTGGGGAGAACTCCAGCCACAGAAAACTAATCCCATCCCACAAACCCAGACACCAAGTTCAGATAATCCCTCAAATACTCCTTCATTTTTTCTTTTCTACCACCTTCTCTAGTTTCCCAAACCTTGCATGATCATCCTTTGTCCTCCAGCTTTGCTTCTACTTCCTTTCCAGTTATCTTTGTTTTATACACTACCCTCCCTACATTTCTGCACCACAGGGTAAAACCACTGTACCAAGGGGAAACACTTTGCATACAAACTCCTAATGATCAGTTGTGTAATATAACTATAGACTCTGGCCTATGCTCTAAAGTACAAAATAAATAGTTACCACAGTTTGTCAGTTTCTAAATTGTGCTTGATGCTATTGTTATTGCTAATTTTACTACTTTAGCTAGGATGTCATATCTGTTGTAATTAGTTGTTCTCCCTTCTATAACAACACTGGGAAGCTCTGTTGTAATAAACTCACCACAGCCCTACACCAAATGACTGGGGACTAAGCCAAACAGATAAAAACATCCCACTCTTAATTAATTGGGAAGGTAGGATCTGGGGACAGATACAAACCAAGAATCTCCTACACACAGAAGACATCCCTCAAGAACAGACTTTTCCTGGAGAGGCATTGATACTAGTGATATAGATACATACTATAAAAACTCACAAGGATCATCACAGAAAACAAAATAAATTTTTTTTGAAATACACAATGACAAGTCAAAATACCAAAATGCAATCTCTGACCTACAGCCCACCCACAACAAGTCCAGGAGACATCAACATAGAAGAAATTGGAAGACACACAACTAAAATTTCTGAAATGATAGCAACCAAAGTGAAGAAACAAATCCATGAGGCTATAGAGGAAATCAGATCAGAAATAATCTCTCAGGTGAAAAAAGAAATGTCAACATTTATAAAGGAATTGCTCAGCAAATCTAGGGTAGAGATAGAGAAAAAAATAAATGATGATAGGAAGAGGATGGAAACCGTGAATGATCAATACAAGAAAGAAATAGAATGCACGAAATGGATTCAAACAGATGTCAGGAAATTAAAAATTCCATTGAAGGGCCGGTGAGATGGCTCAGCGGTTTAAGCGCCTGCCTTGCAAGCGCGAGGGCCCGAGTTCGACTCCCGTAACCCACATACAAAAAAGGGGCCGGTGATATCGCTCAGCGGCACGGGCGCCTGCTGGCGCGCGAGGTCCTGAGGTCAACCCCCCGGTACCCACAAAAAAAAAAAAAAAATTCCATTGAAATCTGGCAAAACTGCTTAAACAAAACTGAAGACAGACTTTCAGACCTTGAAGACAGGATCTCAACTAGTGATCATGAAAAGAAAGATTGCTTGATAATAACAAAAGAGCAGGAAATAACAATTCAACAGCTGCAAGAAGACACAAAGAAAAATAATATAAGAATAATTGGTGTCAATGAAAAAGCAGGAATCAACACAAATGACATAAAAAAAACTATTTGCAGAAGTAATAGCAGAAATTTTTCCAAACGCAGTAAAAGAATCCAACATACAGATAAGTGAGGCATGTAGAACCCTAATTAGCCATAACCAAAATAAATCCATACCCAGACATACAATAATCGAGATGCCAGAAATTCAGCACAAGAACAGAATATTAAAAGCTATTAGAGAAAAGAAACAGATCACCTATAAAGGAAAGCCCATTGAATCACAGCAGACTTCTCAACATAAACCTTCAAGTCAAGAAGAGCTTGGAGTGAAGTATTTCAAGTCCTGAAAAAAGACAACTTCCAACCTAGATTGATGTACCCTGCAAAACTATCTTCCAAAATTAATGGAGAAATAAGATACATCCATGACAAAGAGCAACGGAAGAAATTCATAACCATCAAACCAACACTACAAAGGGTGCTGAAACATATTCTAGACACAGACAAAAATGACTACAATTCCAAGAAAAACAACATAAAGAAACCACCAACCACGGAAATCAATTCCACAGAGGGGGAAAAGTAGGGAACCAACAGCAGGAAAATAACATGACAAACACAAGCCAATACATATCAACTATAACCATCAATGTAAATGACAGTTCACCAATCAAAGGAAACAGACTGGCAGAATGGATCAAGAAACAAGATCCAACAATATGCTGTATACAAGAAACACATTTAACTCAAAAAGAAATTCATAGACTAAAAGTCAAAGGATGGAAAACAATACTCCATGCAACAGGAACCCAGGAAAAAGCAGGGGTAGCTATTCTGTTTGCAGACAATGTGAACTTCAAACCAAGAATGATCAAAAGAAATAAAGAAGGTCACTACATACTTGTTAGGGGAAAAACTTAAGAGGAAGAGATAACAATCATGAATATATATACAACAAATATGGGAGTACCCAAGTATATAAGAAAAACACTAATAGACATGAAAAACAAAATAAGCAATAACACAATTGTAACAGGGGACCTTAATACCCCATTGTCACAAAGAGATAGATCAACTACACAAAAAATCAGCAAAGGAATAACAGAAGTGAACCAAACCTGTGAACAAATGGACTTGGTAGACGTTTACAGAGTGTTCCACCCCACAACATCAGAATACACATTCTTCTCAGCTACACATGGGATGTTCTCTAAAATAGACCATAGAACATGCTTAAGTAAATGCAAAGGAATTGAAATTATCCCATGCATATTATCTGAACATAGTGCAATGAAATTGGAAATTAATGGCAAAAGAAACCACAAAAATTCCATAAACACATGCAAATTAAACAACACCCTCCTGAACAACCAATGGGTCACAGATGAAATTAAAGAAGAAATTAAACAACAGGGACAATCAAACAAAAATGCAAATACAACTTACTGGAACCTGTGGGATGCAATGAAAGCAGTCCTAAGAGAGAAATTTATAGCAATGAATACTCATACCAGGAAAACAGAACAAGCACAAATAAACAACCTAATGCTGCACCTCAAGCTTCTAGAAAAAGAAGAGCAAGTCAAGCGCAAAGCCCACACAAGGGAGGAAATTATGAAGAGCAGAGCAGAAATTAATACAATTGAGACTAAGAAAACAATACAACGAATTAATGAATCAAAGAGTTGGTTCTTTGAAAGAATAAAAAATATTGATAAACCCCTAGCCAACCTTATCAAAAAAAGGAAAGAAAAACTCAAATTCATGCAATAAGGAATGAAGAGGGTGACATCACTCCAGATCCTATAGAAACTCAGAAGATCATCAATACCTACTTCAAAAATCTTTACTCACATAGGATGGAAAACACAGAAGATATGAACAGATTCCTAGATATGTATGAATTACCAAAACTGAATCAAGAAGATATGAAAATTCTGAATAACCCATATCAGTTAATGAAACTGAAAACATAATTAAAAACTTACCAACAAAGAAAAGCCCAGGTCCTGATGAATTCACAGCTGAATTCTACAAGAAATTTAGAGAAGATTTAATGCCAATACTCCTCAAACTCTTTAATGAAATTGAAAGGGAAGCAATTCTCCCTAACTCATTTCTGGAGGCAAGCATTACCCTGATACCAAAACCAGAGAAAGAACCTACAAAAAAAAAAAGAGAATGACAGGCCAATCTCCCTAATGAACATAGATGTAAAAATCCTCAATAAAATACTAGCAAACAGAATGCAGCAAATCATCAAGAAGATTATACACCATGACCAAGTGGGATTCATCCCAGGAATGCAGAGATGGTTCAACATATGCAAATCAGTAAACATAATACACCATATCAACAGAGCCAAAGACAAATATCACATGATCATCTCAGCAGATGCAGAAAAAGCTTTTGATAAAGTCCAACACTCATTCATAATAAAAACCCTACAGAAAATTGGAATAGATAGTCTTTACCTCAATCTGATAAAAGCCATCTATGACAAACCAACAGCCAACATCATACTAAATGGACAAAAAATGAAAGCTTTCAATCTAAAATGAAGAACAAGACAAGGATGCCCACTATCACCACTCCTATTCAATATAGTTCTGGAAACATTAGCTAGAGTAATTAGACAAGAAAGAGAAATAAAATGAATAAGAATAGGAAAGGAAGAATTTAAATTATCATTATTCACAGATGACATGATACTCTACATAGAAGACCCCAAAAATTCCACAAAAAGACTTCTAGAATTAATGACCAAATTCAGTAGCATAGCTGGAAACAAAGTCAACACTTGAAAATCAATAGCATTCCTGTACACAAACAACAAACTCACTGAGAGAGAAATTAGGGAAACCACACGCTTCAAAATAGCATCCAAAAAAATTAAATATTGAGGAATCAATCTAACAAAGGAAGTAAAATATCTATACATTGAAAATTACAGCACTCTGAGAAAAGAGATCAAAGAGGATATCAGAAAATGGAAAGATATCCCTTGCTCATGGATAGGAAGAACCAACATTGTGAAAATGGCCATACTCCCAAAACTGTTATACAGATTTAATGCCATCCCAATCAAAATACCACTTGCATACCTCACAGAACTACAGAAAACAGTCCTAAAATTCATTTGGAACCATTAGAGACCTAGAATAGCAAAGGCAATCCTGGGCAACAAAGGCAAGGCTGGAGGTATCACAATCCCTGACTTGAAATTATACTACAAAGCTACTGTGATAAAATCAGCATGGTACTGGCAAAAAAAAAAAAAAAAGATCTGAGGATCAATGGAACAGATTAGAAGACGTAGACACAACTACAAACACACTCAGCCACCTTATCTTTGACAAAGGGGCCGAACATTTTCACTGGAAGAAAGATAGCCTCTTTAATAAATGGTGCTGGAAAAACTGGCTTTCCATGTCTATCACCATGCACTAAACTAAAGTCAAAATGGATCAAAGATCTAAATATTAAAACAGAAACACTAAATCTACTGGAAGAGAAATTAGGTAGAAATCTTGAAGACATAGGGGTAGGCAGAGAGCTCATGAACAAAAACTAAACTGCATGAGAAGTACTTAAAAGATTCAACAACTGGGATCTCATCTTATTAAAAAGTTTTTGCACATCAAAAGAAATCACCAGGGCTGGTGAGATGGCTCAGCAGCGTAAGCGCCTGCCTGGCAAGCGCGAGGGCCCGAGTTCGACTCCCGGAACCCACATACGAAAAAGGGGCTGGTGATATCGCTCAGTGGCATGGGCGCCTGCTGGCGCGCGAGGTCCTGAGGTCGACCCCGGTACCCACAAAAAAAAAAAAAAAAGAAATCACCAACAGAGTGAAAAGAAAACCCACAGAGTGGGAAAAAAATTTATCCAACTGTCCCTCAGACAAAGGACTTCTATCTAGAAGGTATTAAGAATTGAAAAAAAATCAGACCCCCCCAAATTCAAAAACCCAATCCACAAATGGGCATCTGAGATGAATACACACTTCTCAGATGAAGAAATACTAATGGCAAATAAATATGTGAAAAAATGTTCAACATCATTGGTCATTTGAGAAATGCAAGTTAAAACAACACTGAGATTCCATCTCACCCCAGAAAGAATGGCTATCATCAAGAAATCAACCAATAACAAATGCTGGATGGGGCTATGGGGAAAAAGGAACCCTTCTCCACTGGTGGTGGGAGTGTAGACTGATACAACCACTGTGGAAATCAGTGTGGAGATTCCTCAAAAATCTAGGATTAGAGGTCCCATTTGACCCAGCTATTCCCCTTCTGGGTATTTGCCCGGAAGAATTAAAATCATCATACCACATCGACATATATGTACCCATGTTTATAGCAGCACAATTTGTAATAGCTAAATCTTGGAAATAACCCAAATGCCTATCAACCGAGGAATGGATTAAGAAGATGTGGTCTTTTTATACAATGGAGTACTACTCAGCCATAAAGAAGGATAAACTTGAGCCTTTTATATGTAAATGGATACAATTACAGACCATACTCATAAGTGAAATAAATCAAACTCCCATGTGTAAACATCGTATTGTCTCCCTAGTGTAAGAAACTGAAAGAGTAAATAAGATCCAAAATGTACAATAGATATTGTAAAAGGGAAAGAAACTGCTCAAAAGAAATGAACAACTGGGATGGGGAAAAGGAGAAAAGAAAGGGAAAAGAAAAAAATATAAATATATATGTACACAAGATAGCTAAGATAATTATACCACTAATTTATTTTAGTTCATTGAAAAGAACGGTCTGTGCTTATAGTGTTTGATCAATTTTGCATGCCTATATCTTCTAATCTGAACAACTACTTTAAAGATAACAATACCAATATATTAACCATTGTTAATTTCCTTTTATCTTGTTTTGATATTCTACGTCATTGTTTTTGTTTTCCTCTTTAAAATAATAAAAAATATAATAAACAACATATTAAAACATAAAATAAGCCTAAGTAAAAACAGAGGCATACCATTAATGAATTCCTAAATACAGAACGTTCTTGTGGTTGGGAAAATGCAAAAATGTAAATATTCACTATTCTCAAATTAAAGTGAAAATTCAACATAATCTCAACTAAAATCTCAAGAAGATTTCCTGTGTGGAATTTGTTGGCTGATTCCAAAAATTCCTTTTAAAGGAAAAATAAACTAGATTATTCAAGAAATGTTTGAAAACAAAAGAGTTTATCACATATCAAATTTTATGACAAAGCTATGGTAGTAATTTCAAAAGTGTCATATTGACATAAGAACAAACATTAGTGAGGCCAGGCATGGTGGCACATACCTGTAATCCCAGCACTCTGGGAGGCTGAGGCAGGAGGATTGCAAGCTTGAGCTCAGTCTAGGTAATTTAGTGACTTAGCAAGACCCTCTCTCAAAAAATAAAAAATAAAAAAGGACTGAGCAGGTAGCTAGCTCAGCATGAAGCTCCTGGGTTCAGTTTCCAGTACCAGCCAAAAAGAAGGGAAACAAAGTAGATGGTCCAAAAACAGATTCATGTGTACAAGAGAATGTGATATGATAAAAGTAACAATTCAAATCATCAAAGTGTTGGGACAATAATCTATTTGGAAAAACTAATATTATAGCAATAGCTCATACCATTCACTACAACAAATTCTAGATAGTTTAAAGAATAAAAATCCAACACAGAAACCTTGTATTAGACAAATATTTCTCAGATATGAAACCAAAAGCATGAACCATAAATTTAAAAACGGATAAGCTTAACTTCATCAGAATTATGAATTTCTGTGCTTCAAGAGGTACTGGTAAGGGCCGGGGATATAGCTCAGCGGCACAAGTGCCTGCCTGGCAAGCACAAGGTCCTGAGTTACATTCCCGGTACCAGAAAAAAAAAGGTACTGGTAAGAGATGAAAAGACAAAGTACAGATCAAGAGGAAATATTTGCAAGCAACGTATCTGACAAAGGACTTGTACCCAGAACTCTCATACTTAATAAGAAAACAACCATTTGGTAGTTGTTACACACCTGTATGCATTCTTAATAGTTGCAGAAATGTATACTGTGCTCACAAAGAGTGGATTTTACTGTATGTAATTATACTTTACTAAAAATGAGCTGGGCATGGTGGCACACACCTACAATTCCAGCATTCTTAGAGGCTATGGCAGAAATATCAGAAATTCAAGCCCAGCCTGTGCAATTTGAGACCGTCTCAAAATAAAAAATAAAGGTCAATCCCCAGTACCATCAAGAAAGAAAGAGGGACCGGTGAGATAGCTCAGTGGCATAAGCGCCTGCCTGGCAAGCGCGAGGGCCCGAGTTCAACACCCGGAACCCACATACGAAAAAGGGGCCGGTGATATCGCTCAGCGGCATGGGCGCCTGCTGGCGCACGAGGTCCTGAGGTCGACCATGGTACCCACAAAAAAAAAAAGAAAGAAAGCGAGAGAGAAAAGAAAAGACAGAAAGAAAGAGAGAGACAAGAGAAAGGGAGGGAGGGAAGAGGGAAGAAAGGAAGGGAGGGAGGGAGAGAGGAAGGAAGGAAGGAAGGAAGGAAGGAAGGAAGGAAGGAAGGAAGGAAGGAAGGAAGGAAGGAAGGAAGGGGTAAAAAAATTATAATCCCAGAACATGCCCATTCATGCACGTACACACATGTACACTTAGAAATGTATGAGAAAATGAAAGGGGAACTAAGGAGGGGGGAGGGGGAAGTAAGGAAGAGAAAAGAAAAAAATGAGAAAAGAAGGAAAAAATGGAAACAAAGCTTTTGTAAATAAGGAGGGAAAGAGGGGTTGAAGGGAGAGCAGGGGAATGGGAAAAAAAAGAATCAAGTTATATCATGTATAGGTACAAATTTCCTGTGATGAATGTGATAAATATGTATACCTAAAATGTACCAATAAACAAATAAATGTATGAAAAAAAGGCTGTTTATACTATTAAAGCAAAACATTTGTGCCCTTCAACCCAGTAATCCTACTCATCAGTACCTACTTCAGAGAAACACTTAACATATGCCCACAGAGTTAATGGCAGAAAAGAAGAAAACAAAAATCTGGAAAATCTCAATCCATGCTTGTTCAACTATCAAAAAACTATCTGTAGTACAGACTAGTTTTTGTTTTTTTTGTAAATTTCCAATTTGTTCTGGACAGATACTATTATGGCTTGTGTCTAGATGTCCCCTCAAAGCCTCATGCAGTCACAGGTGGGGCTTTTCAGAGGTGGCTGGCTCTAGAGTGTGTGATGCTGGGATTAAGGGTGTGTGATTAGTAAATCAGTCCACTGATTGGTTTGGCATAGCTCTGGCTGTGGATAATGGGAAGGCCCACCCTGGGTGTGAGTGCTACCTGCTCTAAGAGCGGACAGCCTTGACACAATATGAAGGGACAGAAAGAAGGTCTTCACTGCTGCTTATTCACTACTTTGCTGCTTTGCTGCCTTCTGTCCACCATGGGCTACTTCTCCCCTGTGATGCCCTTCTGCCATGCCACCCTGCCTTGGAGCTAACCAATTACGGTGAGCCAAAATAAACCTTTCCTCCTTCCTGGGTATCAGATATTTTGTCTCAACAATGAGAAAAGTAACTAAGACAGATACCTTTACAGAGAAAAAACTACTAGAAAAGTGATTTATCATGCACTTAGATCTCATGACCATGTCAAATTGCTATAAAAGCTTTTAAATGATCTGGCTGGAAGCATAGCTCAATGATAGAGCACTTACCTAGCATGAACAAGGTCCTGGGTTTGATCCCCAGCACTACACACACAAAAAAAAAAGTTTTTAATTACTTATCCTCAATTTCTGTATCTATCTCCTTGTGGATGGGTGATAGTTCATGACTGTGGAATAGTTTGAGTAGCACTGATCTAAATATCCATGAACAGAGAAATGAGAATTACCATATGATCCAGCAATTCTGTATCTGGGAACATAGTTAAAAGAATCGAAAGCAGGAACTTGAACAGATATCTGTACATCCATATTCCTAGCAGCATTTTTCACAATAGCCAAAAGGTAGAAACCCAAGTGTGGTTGGCAGATGAATGGACAAACAAAACGTGGTGTGTATATGTGTATGAAAATGAGTATTATTCAGCCTTAACAAGGAAGGACATTTTGACACATGCTAAGTGAAATAAGCTTGTCACAAAAAGACAAATACTATATGACTCCACTTATATAAGGTACTTATAATTATCTAATTCACAGAGGCAGAATGGTTGTTAGGAGATACAGGGAGGCAGCAATGAGGAGTGTTTGCATTTTACTTTGGGAAGATTAAAAATGTTCTTGAGCTGTATGGTGATGATGGTTGCATAACAATGGACATGTGCTTAATGCCACTGAACTGTACATTTAAAAAGGGTAGAATGGAACCAGGCATGGTGGTGCATACCTGTAAACCTAGCACTCAGGAGGCTGAGGCAGAAGGACCTCAAATTTGAGGCCAGCCTGGACTACACAGTGAGTTCAAGGCCAGCCTAGACTACATAGCAAGATTCATCTCAAAGAAAAAAAAAAAAAAGAATGGTAAATTTCATGTTATATATTTACCACCATATATATGTATGATACACTGTACTTTAACCAAAACATCAATAGATCAAATGCAGAAGCAGATATGAGAATCCAGAAGTCTATTAAACCATCCATTAATATAATTTGCAAAAAATGTAATACAATTTCACTCTTCTGATACTTTTGGCTTTTAAAAAGTTATTTTTCACTGGGCATGGTGGTGCACGCCTATAATCCCAGCACTTGTAAGGCTGAGGCAGGACTGCCGTGAGTTCAAGGCCATTCTGGGCTGCATATTGAGTCCAAGACCAGCCTGAACTACATAGCGAGACCCTGTCTCTCAAAAAAAAAAAAAGAAAAAGAAAAAAGTTATTTTTCATTTAAAGTGTTTATGTTAATATATAATGGCCTTACTATTGTTTTTAATTAATTTTAAAATTTTCTTAGTTTTAATTTCCAATATGTTGAATAGTGATAGACTACATATTCTCCCAGGAGTGTCAAGGGGTCCTGAGATCACAGTTTGAGAACCACTTACTAGAGAAACTCTGACAAGGAGTTATGTTTAGAAATGTTCATAAGAGTACCACTTGTAGAGCTGGGCATAGTGGCACATGCCTGTAATCCCAGCACTCAGAAGGCTGAGGCAGGAAGATCACTGTGAGTTCAAGGCCAGCCTGGGCTACATGCTGAGTCCAAGTCCACCCTGAACTGCATAGCGAGACCCTGTCTCAAAAAAAAAAAAAAAAAGAGTATCACTTGTAAAAGCAAAAAAAATTGAAAGAAATCTATTAGTCTATCAATAAAAAATATTTAAATGAACCATTTTATGCCATACTATGGCATATCACTTTTTAAAACTGAAATAAATCTATATGTACTGAAATAAAAATGTTTTCAAAACACTGAATTAAAAAAATTTGTAGAATATGTACAGAATAGTAAATAAAAACAAAACACAATGGATTTTCTATGACAATAGAAAAACAAAAACATCTAGATGTTACCAGAATACATACCAAACTGTCAACAGCAGTCGTTTTGCAGGAAGATTATGGATAATGGCCAAAGCATACTTTTAGCCCCATCTTTGTATATTATTATTTTTTACTTTTTACAAGAATAATACTGGCATAATTAAAAACGACTAGGACAAAGAAAAAAAAGCAACATAGTTGAGCCTCTCTGCATCCAGGCTGTGAAGGCCAATGTATTTGGTGCAATGGTTTTAAAGCTGATGATTCTAGGAAGATACATGGAGCGTAATCAGGCAGCAGAGGCAATGGCTGGCTAAAACAGTGGTGGCCACCTGAATGGCGAAACTTTCTGGGTCAGCCAGCTCCAGCTCCCTTCCCGGGACCCAGTACAATGAAGGTCTTCGCAGCCGCAGAGTGCAGCCTCTCCTGCTTCAGCGGCAAATCCCATGGTGGTACTCCTGTGATGGACTTCACCCTGATGCCTACAAACTCTTGTCCCATTCCCTGGTTCCGGATCCCCACTCTCCGAGCCCAGACCCAGGACCTCGGCAGCCAGATCAGAAGAGCTCTGGACTAGCGTTGGTGGAAGACCTGCACTGAGACAGGGCCTCCATAAGGGCCCGAGAAGCCGGCTGCAGTCTAAGATGGTGAGGCACAGAGTTACTCTTAGATGCTAAAAGCATGACCAACAGTAGAGAGTGACTAGATTGTCAGCGGGTCCAGTTCCCAAAACGCCCTTAGGAGCTCTGGAAAAACCCAGCTGCTTCAGATGCCTCTAGACGCCTAGCTTCCCAAAATTCCCATTGGTCTTCCATTCCAGCCAACAAGAAGTCTTCCTAAGGCCCGCCCTTTGAGGGCATGTGCTTCCCTCCAGTACAACCAATTAAATGCTTGCTGATTTCTGACTGATTCATGGACAGCCAACCTGAAGAGCTGAGTCATTGTAATTCAACCTATTTTACTTACCAAGTCTCGATCTTGGCCCCCATCCTTGTTCCGTCCCTGCCTGGAATTTAAGGTTTGGATCTGGGAGAAATAACCAAAAAGGAGGGCCAAGCTGGAGGGATGGTAGCCAAAGAGACAAAGTTATACTTCCTGGAGTACTGAAGGAGGTTGAACTGTATGTCCTACTTTGAGCTTGGCCTCAAGGAATGCCAATCTGAGAAAAGGACTGGTCCTTAGAGCACCTCAGAAAATATAGTTTTGAGGGCCAGGGACATAGCTCAGTGGCACAGCGCCTGCCTGGCAAGCGCGAGGGCTTGAGTTTGATTTACGGTACCAAAAAAAAAAAAGAAAAGAAAATATAGCTTTGTTACCAGACTAATCAGTTCACTTTTCCCCAGTCAGGTGGGAAAAAACTTAGGAATATTTGGGGCCATTAATTAAGAGTGGTTTACCCATGGCTAGGAGTACTAAGGATCCTCAACTAGCAGCAACAGACACTGCTTCTAAAACGACCGAAATTAAAATGTATGGGGAAACTTTTAAAAACCTGACAGTTGGTATCATTATAACGAAACGTACCAGAAAATGCAAATTTGAACTATGAAATACCATTTTCATCACAGTTTGGCTAATTATCAATTACTTAAATTTCTGCCATTTTTGGCAAGACTTCTTGTGGGAAAACAGAATTTCTCCACTTTTACTGGGAAAACAGAAATTCTCATGTGCTGCTAGCAGGAGCCAAAACTATAATCTTTAACAAGGCATTTTAGCTTTATCTATCAAAATGCAAATTGCATATGCCCTTTGACTCAGCAATACCTTCTCTCAAAATTTATCCTACAAGGGCTGCGGGTGTAGCTCAGTGGTAGAGCACATAACTAGCATGTGTTAAACCCTGGGTTCCGTCCCCAGTACAACACAAAAATCTAAACACAGAAGCAAGATTATATGTAGCATTATTTATAATAATTCCATCATTCATGACAGAAGGCATATTTCCATCCATAGGTGATTCACTAAATTGTGATACAACCATACTATATTATGCAGCTGGGTGTGGTGGTGCACGCCTGTAACCCCAGCACTCAGGAGGCTGAGGCAGATCACCACAGAGTTCAAGGCTAGCCTGGGCTACACAGGGAGACTGTCTGAAATAATAACATAACACAACATAACGTAACTTTATACAGCCATTTTTAAATGAAGTAAATTTCCTTGTTCATGCAAGAGTAAGTACATAATATGTTGCACAGTGAAAAAGTTGTAAAATAGTCTATTTATAACCCATTTTGTTTTTAAAAAGCATATACAAGTGTGGGTATTCCTACACATATGTGAGTAATAAATGTATACACACACACACAGAAAAAGGTCTCAGAAGACATACCAAATTACAAGCTACTTTTAGTGAATGGAAGTAGGGAGAAAGGTTAAGAAGAAATCTTTCATTTTTTACTTTATGTATTTGTTGGTTGAATTTTGTCAGCTGTTATTTTTAAATTTTTATCACAATAAAACACTTTAACAAAATAAGCATTTTATAATCAGATCAAAGAAGTTATAATTTATATATATTTTTAAATATGAATAACCCTATGTAGGTAAAAGGTGACTATTGAAAAATTTCAGCTAGAAAACCAAAGATAAATTTAGGGCAATTATAAACCCAATTAACAGTTTCAGTGGGTGTGCTTATAACTGGATACAATGGGATGTGAGCAAACAAAATGCAAACAGGGTAAATGAAGAGTCATTCACTTCTGGAAGAGAAAACTTAACTATGCTACATAAAACTCCACGATACTCAGAAAAAAAAGTGTTTTCACTTTTTGTATAGTATCACCCCCGCCAAGGGTTTATTCAACTCCTAGGCAAGGATGGGAAATCATAAAAATCAGAGTTGGGGAGTGGTTCAGTACAGGGGATTGAACCCAGGACCCCTGCACAGAGCTACATCCCCAGCCATTTTTTTTTTATTTGCAGACAGGATCTCGCCACTAAATCTCTAAATTGCCCAGGTTTGGCTCAAACTTGCAATCCTCCTGCCTCAGCCTCCCAGAGCACTGGGATTATAGGCATAGAGGGCTGAGGGTATAGTTCAATGATAAAAGTGTGTGCTTATGTCTCTAGCAGAATTTGTAGAATCCCTTTTCTCTCAGGACACGTCAGTGTATTGTTCTATTCACGGGTTCATCTGATTAGCTGAGGCCCACCCCCATAATGTGCACTCACCAATTATGTTATTTTTCTCAAAGTCTGTTGGTCATTGGTTACTGCTCCTCTGTTACTCAGTTTGTGCACCAAGGACTACATGTGTATCTGTAATATTGTGTCTTCCAGTGACAGACCTGCATTCTGTTTCATAAAAATGAATAATCAAAAGAGAAAATTGGTCAACAGAGAGAGCAAATCAGAGAAACAAAAAAGAAAACCACTAGAAGTGAAATTTTAGTGAAATATAAATGCAATTATAGAAGAAAGAGCTGAAAGGAGAATGGTGACATTTTCATCTCTCCGACACTTAGTTCAGCCAAAGAAACTGTACTAAAATTCTCTGGAGAAATAGATGCAATAGTATATCTGTGCATGCAGGTTTGCTTAATAAGCATATATGTTTATATAATATATAGTATATATATATATATATATATATATATATATATATATATATATATATGACAAAAGCAGTTTATTTTAAGGATTTTGGAGTCTGGCAAGTCTAAATTCTGAGGGTTGGAATGTGGTCTGGGCCTGCAAACTGGAGAACTTGGGAGAAGTACATTTTATGGTTCAATTTCAGAGACCGTTGTTAGCAGCCCCTGTGGATACCTTTCTTTCTCAGGAGAAGTCAGTCTATTATTCTATCCATGTATTCATCTAACTGGCTGAGGCTCACTCAGATTTTCAGTTTCAATGCCAATTTTATCTGAAAACCACTCCCACAGAAACATACAGGATAATATTTGACCAACTAGCTAGGGAATGTGGCTCACCAGGTTGACACAAAATTAACCATCACCAGGAAGAGGTGGTGGCATTCCCTTGTACTTCCAGGATTCTGGGAGTCTGAAGCAGGAGGACTGCAAGTTTGAGCCTAACCTGGACAACTTAGTGACTTAGCAAGACCACATCTCAAAATAAACATAAAATTTTCAAAAGGGGGTGGTGGGATATAGCTCAGTGTGAAGGCCCTGGGTTCAAACTCCAGTATCAAAAAACAAAAACAAACCATCACAGGAGGTTAATCAGGAAAGGTATTGACAGACATGAAGAACTTGCTCATGTTGGATGATGTCCGAGCAGAAGAAATGGTGATTTATTAAAAAAGAGAAGAAGGAAACTAAGAAAAAAAGAATTTCATATTAAAGGAATTATTTAGACCTTTCACAACAATGAAAGCTGAAAGCATAAGATGTTGGAAGCGGATCCACATTTAACAAAGAGTGGGACAATTAACCAAACTGCGCAACAGACCATTGTCTGCACATAAGAGGAAGACATCCAGGTGTGGTGGCACATGTCTGTAATCCAAGGGTCTTAGGACATGGATGCAGGTTGGCAAGTTTAAGGCCAGCCTGGGCCATCCTGTCTCAGAAGGAAAAATGAAAAGGCCTGGGAATGTAGCTGAGTGGGAAAGCCCCATGTCCAATCCCTAGTATCACAGTACAATAAGGAGGTAAGAGAAGGGGAGAGAAGAAGGAGGAAGAAGGGGACATGAGGGGAGGGGAAGGAGGAGGAAGGGGAGTGGTGGAGGGGTGGAAGAGGAGAGGGAGGAGGAGAGGAAGAGGGAAGAGAAGCAGGAAAAAGAGGGCAGCAAGCACAGTTCAAACTACTCTTGAAAAGTACAAAGAAATCATTTTACTTTTGAGTAATACTAAGCTTTATATTACTAGTAAGTATTATTTTAGCCATTTTCCATTTATAACTTACTGTGACTGAGTTTGTGATATTTTGACAAAGAATTTAAATATCACAGAACAATCATAATGTTTTCCATTAAAGATGATGTGTCTTTCTCTGAAAAAAAAAAAAAAAAAAAAAAAGTGTGTGCTTAGTATGCATGAGCACCTGGATTCAATCCCTAGCACCAAGAAAATACCTCAGAGACCATTTAATCATTTTATATTAGCACAAACAGGCCTGAAGTGGTGAAGTAATTTGCTTAAGGTCCAATAGCCAGCTACAGAAGTCAGGTTTCTATTCCAGCCCCAGTATTCCTACTTCCTTTCGGATCTTCCCTAGTCTCCAGTCATGATATAAAATATTTTTCAGCCTTATGAATATTAGCTACCCCTACATTTAAATTTTAGAATACGTAACAAATTTAAAATGTATATGCCTCCACTAGTACAGATGTTGAATGAAAAGCTGACTTATTTAGACAAGAAAAGCATTACTGGAGCCAGGTGTGGTGAAGCACGCCTGTAATCCCAGCACTCTGGGAGGCTGAGGCAGGAGAATCATTAAGTTCAAGCCCAGACTGGGTGACTTAGTAAGATCCTGTCTCAAAATAAAAATAGAGCAGGCATCTATGGCCATAACAAGCTGAATGCACCCAATCTCAAAATAAACCAAAATAAAAAAGGACAGGAGGGGGCCGGTGAGATGGCTCAGCAGCGTAAGCGCCTGCCTGACAAGCGCGAGGGCCCGAGTTCGACTCCCGGAACCCACATACGAAAAAAGGGCCGGTGATGTCACTCAGCGGCATGGGTGCCTGCTGGCATGCGAGGTCCTGAGGTCGACCCCAGTACCCACAAAAAAAAAAAAAAAAAAAAAAAAAAAAGGACAGGAAATGTAGCTCAATGCAAAGACCCTAGGTTCAATTCCAGTCACAAAAAACAGGTAAAATAATAACATTTTCTTGAAAATACACAAAATTTCTCTGAATCTAACTGTATTTTACTATTTAAGAACTAATTTTCTCCTGAATTCTAGCTGATCTTCAATTGGCAGTGCCTCTTAACCCTTTACCTTCAATTTCTCTGGATCAAGTAGTTGATGACCTATGTACACTTCAAACCGCCATGCAACCACCTAAAGGGAGCCTGCGGTGATTTCAAGAACCCTTTTGTGATATGGATAATTATCCCCTATTTTTTTCTGTTTGTAAGGAATGAGTTCTCTGATCTTTAAAAACACAGACTAGATAGACACAAAGAGACAGAGCAGTAGAAAGACAAAATAAACTTAAAATTAAGCTGGATGCAGGAGCACACACCTGTAATCCCAGGTACGTGGGAGGCTGAGGTAGAATGATTGCATGCTTGAGGCCAGCCTGGGCAACACAGTGAAACCTTCATCTCAAAATAAAGTTGAACTGAATTGAAAAACAATTATTTTTTTGCACAAGCAAGGAAAAAAAAAAAGGAATGAAGGGTGGTGGGTGGTGAGGAAGGGGGTAGCAGAGAACCACAAGCTAATTTAGTCACAAAGAATTTATATATTAAAAGTAAACTTGAAGACTGAAGCAGGAGGATTGCTGTGAGTTCGAAGCCAGCCTGGGCTACATAGTGAGTTCAAGGCCAAGATGAACTACATAGTGAGACTCAGTCTCAAAAAAAAACAAAAAAATTTGGGCCGGTGAGATGGCTCAGCGGCTTAAGCGCCTGGCCGGCAAGCGCGAGGGCCCAAGTTCGACTCCCGGAACCCACATACGAAAAAGGGGCCGTGATATCGCTCAGCAGCACAGGTGCCTCCTGGCGCACGAGGTCCTGAGGTTGACCCCCCGGTACCCACCAAAAAAAAAAAATTTAAAGAATAAAAAAAAGTAAACTTGAATACTATGATGTATAAATGGAATAACCACCACGTAATCTGTAGGCTATAATTAAAGTGATACCCAGTTTTAGACTGTATGACTTAGGCACATGGGAGGACCTTGAAGAGATTTCAGAATAAAAATAAAAGGGTTAAAACATGATCCAAATGAAGAAAAATCAGAACTGTTATTATATCTAAGAAGAGCTAGTTCTCAAGAATATGAAAAGTCCAATTCAGCAACCAGCTAGTCTACATTTCCACAGCAAAGTAATTTTACTTAAGTCATTACAGCATATATTTCAACATAGAAGTGTCTTACCTGGAATATCTATCAAACAAAAACTCCAGAGAATTTTGAATGTTATTCACCTTTCCCACCTTACTAGCTCAACTCCATCTCAAAGAGTGGGTCAAAGGGTAGATAAGGCATCTTTGGAATGTGAAGATTTAGACTCCTTTTAGGTCTAGCTATGTTGAAAATTTGTTGTTGGCCTCAGTCTCCCAGATCCCACTGTAAGGTTGAGCCCTTTCTGTGCTATGGAGAAAGGGGACTCAAAAGTAGTTAACACCCAGAAACATGGGTAAACGTAAATTTCTTAGAAAACTATGCTTTGCTTCAGTGTGCATGGGTAAGAGGGCTTGGATTTAGCATTATTGCAGGACCTGGTTACCGTGCTAAAATCAACAATTTGAATCCAAAGGGACAGAATTTACCTGACTTGATATTTAAAACAGAAAAAAGAAAAAGAAAATACTGGACAGTTAACCAGATGTGCCTGAACCTGTCATCTTACTTTGTCTCCAACATTTTGTTGTCTTATACACTATAGAAATCTGTTGAACTAAAGTCTGTCTGTGAAGAAATAAATCTAATCGTATTTTACTTGTACCACTACCACCACCCCATCCCACTCCCAACCCAGCTTTCAGCAAAGGACTGGGCACAGAGAAGATTATTAACGCTTGTTAAATTAATGTCATATGTCCAAGGTTTTGTTAATAATTTATTTTACAGCTGCTTTTTCTAGTTACTCACCAGTTCATTCTCTAATACTGCTGCCTATAAAGGTTACGTCTCTTTACTCTTCCTTTATCAGACACAAATGCCTATTCTTCCCCATCCTCTCAGATACTTGTGGTCATTTCATTCTTCAATCACCAAAAATCTCTTAACTTTCTTAACTCAGATCCCACTCTTCTATTTAGAACCAAACTGTGAAGTTACCTTAATTTCCTCATGTTTTGAACACATCATCTTCTATACCTTCTTTCCATGCAGAACTAAATTAAAACTAGCTTAACTTTCCAAATTACAAGACTACTACCTCCCCTCATTCCAATCCTCCCAGAACTCACGCTGAATAGGAAACTATTTGAGAATGCATTGGTCAGATGAAAATATCCACCCACCAGTTCTCACGGTTCACCCACCTTTCTCCTTGTATCAAATCTACAGTATTTGAAAGATAACAAAGTGTCAATTGAGGTAAAAAGCCTATGAAAGAAACAGTGTTTGTTGGTGGTATGGGGGTGTGCCAGAGGATGAGTACATGCCTGTGTGTGCTTATGTACATACATCATATATATATAATTATAAAACATATTCTACCCCACAAACCCACAAGCTTAAAAACCGAATCTGCTACAAAAAAAAAAGGAAAAAAAAAAAAACGAATCTGCTAAATCTGACCCAAAACACAAGATACTGTACATATGGCTACTTCTTGCAAACAGATACATTATCTCTGTGACAAAGTCAGTTGCAAGTTGCAAGAAAGGATAGGTAAATATTGCTATGGTCAGTTAAGATTCTTTTTTTTAGTTTATACACAAAATTTATCACCTCAAGACACTGACCATGGCCAGGTGTGGTAGCGCATGCTTGTAATCTCAGCACTCGGGAGGCTGAGGCAGGAGGACCACTATGAGTTCAAGGCCAGCCTGGGCTACATAGTGAGTTCAAGGCCACTCTGAACTACATAGTGAGACCCTGTCTCAAAAAAAAAAAAGACATTGATCATGTTGAATGACTTCTGCACAACACCCAGCATATCCTAGACACTAAGAAATACAAAATTTACAATTTAAGGAAGAAAACAGAGGCTTGCTTCACAGTGGTTTAATATGAACAGATTTGAATATGACATTTCCTGACAGAAGAATGAACAGTTTGCTGAATAAAAGCCCCGAATCAGGATATATACACAGCAGAAATGGGGCCTCAGACTCTCAACACTTGTGCACAATGAAAGAAGAAATCTTTTTTTTTTTTTTTTGAAAAAAGGTTATAATAGAGGATACAAACCAAAAAGGCAGCAACAATACCAACATTGGCGAGGTGGGAAGGGAGCTCAGCAGCTACAGAGTTCATCTGTCTCAAGGAATGTCAACATTTAGATGGGCTCCACTCATCAAAATCTAAGCCTAACCTCCCTGACCAAGGTCATATAAGAATCAGCAATCCTTTCCTCAAGGCCCTGTATAGGAAATTCTAATCCTTTCATAATAGGGATCTAAGCAAAGGGCCCTAACTTTCACTGGGCACCAGAGTTAACTTGGTCTCATCCTACCACTTGGGAGAGACAGTGAACCCCAGCAAAAAAAAAAAACAAAAACCGCTCTCTCCCAGACAAAAGCTCAGGACAGTTGTCAGCCATAAGAAGCTACTTTAGGCTAAAATTTAGGAAATCCATACCCAGTTGCTAGCCCTGGGGAGAATGCTGGGGTTCCGTGGGAAACAAGTGTAGGCAGTTCAATAACCCTGTGACCAAGCTGGGAAGAGCAGTGACAACCCTTGCCCCTGAGCCCTATTCAACAGCTCAAAGTGCTTAGGAGAAATCAGAGACTGTGTGGTTTGTTTATGTGCTTCTGCCCTTGGGGCAGCACTAAATGGGATGGGGAAGGGAGAATGAAAGGAAGAAAGTGGTGATGTTCTTCCCTACCATCTGGAGGAACCTGGAATATAACCAACTGCTGCCATTCACCCGGCAGTGGTGAGATATCCCCACCCCTTAAGCCGACAAACCTGCAAAGCTAACTCATAAAGTAGCAAAGGCTTAGGGCAGGAGAACTGCTGGCCCATGCTGATCCACCTGCTGGGAAGCAAAAATAGGCAGCCAGAGTAGGGAGACACAGAGAAAGGGGGACTAGGCAACAGGAGCTCCCCTACTCCCTATGGCTTTCTTGACTCTGTAGCAGCCATGAAGATGGGCCCAGAAAACCCACACTTTGCCCTACACAACAGACTGCTTAGACTCTAGGAGGATTACTGCCATGGAAAGCAACAAGGGAGAGAAAAAAATGATAAAAGAAACTGCTGAGAAAACTGACAGCAGGTCTAGAGAAAAGATGGAGAGCTTCCGGATCTCTACCACTTTCCCCAAAAAGAAAAAGTTCATGCAGGTAAGAAGGGCAGGGTTTTTCCCTGCTCAGTGTTCCTGGTTAAACCTAAGAAAGAAAATCCCCTGGACTTGCAGCATCAGTATGTATCCAAGTGTCACCATCATGAGTCCCCACACACAGGTCTGCCTTGGCATGGGTAAATGCCCGAGAAATTGCCTTCCAGTCCAACCCCCCACCCACCCACCTACCCCCAAGCAAAGGGCATCTGTCTGTGATTCCCCACTTCTCCTCAGAGAAGATCCTTGCAGAATGCCCACAAGGTGTAGTCAGGAGGTACCAAGGGCTACAATGGCAGACAGTCTATCAGGCCAGGGGATGGGTAGCCAACTTCAGATCAGAGAGAGAGAGAGGCTTAGTGTAAAAACCAATGTCATCTCAGCAGGAAAGTAGAGGGCAGGTGGTGAGAGGGGCTCCTATTGGCGCACCTTCCCAGGGACGTAGTTCCTGTCAATTGCCTCCTCCTGCAGGAACATGTGTAGGCAGCGTTCATTCTGAGCCAGTGGGTGCCCAGCAATTCTACAAAGAGACCAAAATGGTTATCAGTAGTGCTGGGGATCACAGAGAATTAGCAGAGGGAAAGAAGTGTAGACAGGGGAGGAAGGACAAGGTCAGCCCTAACATTTGCACCACTGGAGAACAGCAGTAGGGTACCACCTCAACCCTAATGTTGTAGAGGGAAAGGGGGGACAGAAGGCAAGGCAGGGAAATCTCAAGATGCAACCACTAATATACAGTGTTCTTTTAGGCCCTGATATACAGGATCAGAATTCTGCTCAAAGGAACGGAGTTTTATTGTGCAGTTAGCCCACTACGCAATCAGCACATCACAGTACCCCTTACGAAAAAAGACAAGGTTGGACAAAACATACAGAAAGGCCATAACATCAAAAGTAGCAAGCAGAGCTCCCAGGAACTTAGCTTGGCTTACTTGTTAATAAACTGTTCAAGGCCCTGCCTCCTTTCTTCAATGAAAGATTCTTCAAAGATCCCTTCATCTCCTCGAAAAGGGAGCTGCCGCTTCAAGGCTTTTCCAGGCAGTGGTGGTACTACAATCTGCAGGAAGATGCAATATATCAGCCCCGTGGGAGAAGGAAAGAGAGGGAGTAAGATGGTACTCATTTCTTACTAGGCATAGGATCCATCCTATCTCAAGGCCAGTAATTTGCAAAAACTAAAACCAGGTGGGTGTGATGGCACATGCCTGTAATTCCAGCACTGGAGGAGGGGCTGAGGCAGGAGGACCACAGAGACTTTGAGCCCAGCCTGGGCTACATATTGAGTTCAAGGCCACCCTGGACTACATAGCCAAACCCTGTCTCAGACAAAACAAAACAAAAAAGCTAAGACCATGAGAACAGTCAGGATGACTCACATTGATTCACCTCTGTTTTTATGGGTGGGCAGATTTACTACCTCAAAAGAAAGGGAAAAAATTCCAAGTAATCCTTACTTTCATTAACAATCCACCACCACTCAAGAACTTAGCTAGGTCTTTCTTAGCATTATAGCTTCCATTTCTAGCACCTATGAGTTAAGTCAGATGACTTTACTAGCCACTAAATGAAATAATACTTTTTTAAAAATTGCTCTATAACCACACCAGCATTTGCTATTTATGCTAGTCAGGTTATGGGGGGAAACGAACCCCTCTTCATTGTTAGTGTGAATGTAAACTAGTACAACCACTACAGAAATCAGAAAAAAAATCAGTTAAAAAAAAAAAAACCTAAAAATAGAAATTCCATTCAAACCAGCTACACCTCTTTGGATATCTTCCCAAAGTTAAACATCATCATATTACAGTGATATATTCATACCTATGTTTATAGCAGCACAATTCACAATAGCTAAATCATGGAAGTGGTCTATATGTCCATCGACAGATGAATAGATAAAGAAAATGTGATATTAAAAAAAAAGAAAATGTAATATATACACTGTGGAGTGCTATTTACCCATAAAAAAGGATAAATTTTATTCATTTGTAGGAAAATGGATGGATCTTGAGACCATAATGCTAAGGCAAATAAATCAGACACAGAATGTTAAACATCAGACGGTCTCTCTAATATAACAAACCCAAAATATAAATAATTTAAAGAGCAAAATAAAAGAGAGATTGAGCTGGGCATGGTGGTACATGCCTGTAATCCCAGCACTCGAGAGGCTGAGGCAGTAGGATTGCCACAAGTTTAAGGTCAGCCTGGGCTACATAGTTAGTTCATGGCCAGCCTGGACTACATAGCAAGACTCTGTCTCAAAAAAACCAAAAAAGAGAGAGAGAGACTGATTGATTAATTGATTGATTGTAGGAAACAGGTTGGTAGACTCTGTGAAGATGGGAAGGGGACCTAGAGAAGGGGTCAGAGGGGGAAAGGGGTAGTAAAAATGATCAAGATAGGTTATATACGTGTACCAATTCCCCAAGATAAATGTAATTATGCATCACAAACATATACTAATAAAAATGCTGCCCTAAACTTACCTCTTTCAAGTTTCAAATGACATTCCCAGATCCAAAATCTTGGCATTTGGTAGATAAGAGTGTGTTCACTCTCTCCATTCCCTTTCAAGATTTTACAGAACATGATCTTATACCCTCTCAACCTATGTAGATCTCCTCCTCCAAGGGTGCCAGGGGATGGGACATACCTTACTATCTCGCTCCAACTCATTTTTCAGCCATTCAAAATCACTGTAGCGCCTCCGTACACAGGACTCTTTCAGCTTGAAGATAGGTAGGTTTGTCTACATGGAAGAAAGAATGAAAGAAGAGAGATGGTGTGGTGGCTGGCTACCTGTCACAACCACTGGGCAGGTCCAGTAGCTTTTATGAACCATGTACCTATAACACCATCAAAACACCATCAGGTGACTACTAACCATTACCATATCCAACCATGTCACAATTGGGGCTGGGAGTGTAGCTCAGCAGTAGAGTACTTGCCTAGCACGCACAAGGCCCAGGGTTCCATTCCTAACAATGCAAAAAAAAAGTCCCTTGTTGCTTAGAACTTAACCTACAAATAGACCTGCAGCTGTATGTAAATACACAGGCACACACACACACACACAGTGTTTTCACTGCATTTTATTATTTGTAACAATAATGTCCATCAGCAGGAAATTGGTTAAATGAATTATGGTATACCTGTATAGTGGGACACTATACAACTAAGAGAAGAATGTGAAAGATCCATATGCGCCAGTATGGAAAGATATTAACTGGTAAAATCAAGGTACAGAAGGGGGGGCTTGCCTCTTTTTGTGTTTAAAAAGGGATATATATTATAATACACATATATAAATTAATTGATTAAAAGATACTGGCCACAGAGATTACCTTTGGAGAGTAACACCAGACAACTAGAATGGGTAGAAATAATATTGCTTATTGTACAATTTATCACATACACATAATATATTTTCCATTAAAAACTAAACCGAAGTTCCCTGTAAAGAAAAAGAGGTAAGTCAGATGCCAACACTCTGGGAGGCTGAGGCAAGAGGACTATAAATTCAAGCCCAGCCTGGGCAATTTAATAACTTAGTGAGACTCTGCCTCAAAATAAAAAATTTAAAATGTCTGGGGATGTAGCTCAGTACACAGCCCCTGGGTTCAATCCCCATTACATTGAAAAATGAAAATAAAAAATTAAAGAGAGGCAAATATTGCCAAGGTACGCTTCCCTCTGCTCTTCTATTCAAATTGTTTCCATTCTATAAGCCCTAGCTCAATCTCACTTCATTCAGGAAATTTTTCTTGACAATACCAGCTGGATATATTGGTATCCTTTCCCTCTGAACTTGCCTGACTTTTACACTTTCCTATCTCTTTATACACTGTTGTTTTACATATCGTGTTTGTCTTGTCTACCTAACTAAATTATAATCTCATCAAGATCAGGAACCATGCCAGACACAGTGGTACAAGCCTGTAATCCCAACATTCTGGGAGGCTGAGCAGGATAATCACAAGTTCAAGGCCAAAATAAAAAACAAAAAGGTTTGGGGATATAGCTCAATGGTAGAGTGCCCAAAGTGCTATCCCTAGTACCTAAAAAAAAAAAAAAAAAAAATCAGGAACCATGACTACTTCATCCCCCCAAAATACAAGTTACTCAACAAATACTCAATTGATTAAGAGAAACCCTATGTATCTGTTTATCCTTCCCTTACTTAGAAAATGCAGAATAGCCATTATATAAATTGGCTTACCACAGCTTGCTCCTTGATATAAATTGGCTCATTCCCACATCTTAATCATTGAAAAGATTCCCCAGACTCTAGTGATGACAGAAACCCCTGACAAACAAAAAGCCCTAACCTTACTCCTATCGACAAGTTCTAAATAGAAATGGCCAACCACATGCATTAATCATGACCATATTTACTTCCCACCAAATCATATCACTGGATGGGTAATAAAAGGAACTTTGCCTTTTTCCACAACTGCCTCCTGGCAAGAAAACAGCGTCTTGGAGATCTGCTAGAGCTTCAATGTGAGGTCACCAAGACACCTCTCCAGATCCCCATAAGGACAGGATTCCTTATTGAACAAAATGAAAGAGAAGAGCTTCAACAATGTTTATTATACGGGGCTGAAGGTGTAGGTCCATTGTAGAGCATGTGCTTAGCACAGGCAAGGCCTGGGGTTCAATCCTCAGCACCAGAAAAAAACAGTTTTTTTTAATAAACACAAATGTTAGAGATGGGCGTGGTGGCACACCCCTATAATCCCAGCACTCGGGAGGCTGAGGCAGGAGGATTATTGTGAGTTTGAGGCCAGCCTAGGCTAACATGAGTTCAAGGTCAGCCTGCAGGGAGACCCTGTCAAAAAATAATAATAAATAAATGCAAATGATTCAATAAAAATATCAAAAGCTTAGCCAGGTGTGGCACTGCATGCCCACAGTCCCACTACTCTGGAGAGGGGGAGGAGGGAGGTTGAGCAGAAGTGAGCCCAGTCTGGACAACTTACCAAGACCCTGTCTCAAAATACAAAAAAAAGCTTCACTGTGAGTTCCTAGGCTCAATCCCCAGTACTGAAAAAAAAAAAAGCCTATACAACCATATAAATTAACATAAACAACACAAATTAACTCAAACCCACTGAGCAAGGAACCATCATCAACTCTATCATTATTATACATTTGTGGAAGGGAACGATGAAAAACTTGGTAAGAAAATGTTAAGCCTTGCCAGAGACTATAGTGGAAAGAGCATAGGCTTTGAGGTCAGCCAGACTTTGGTTCAAATCCCAGCCCTGTCGGTTACAGTTAGATACACTTGAACAAGTTGCTTAAACTGCATTCCTCCTCAGCTTACCATTTGTAAAATGGGTTTTTATAAGGATAAAAATAGGCACTAAAATCTAGTTCAATGCCTGGAACATAAAAGGCACGAGATTAACAGTCCCTGTCGTTATTAGAATACCTGAAGTAGGGAGCTATTACATTCATAATTCCTAAGACGCTTAGATAATGCAACAGGACAAATAATGTCTCCAAACACCCACAGCAGAGTCTTTATACTGAACATGTTATGCCTAGGTTCCATCAGGTCATTAAGTTCTCCAGCAATAACAGTTCTTTTCCATATTTTGTTTTTCACTTGTTTTTGCGGTACTAGAGATCAAACCCAGGGCCTCATGCATGCTATATGCTGCACCACTGAGCTACACACTCAGCTCCTTTTATATTTTGAAATGCATAAATTCCATTCTTCCCCAAAGAAATGACTTCAAATAGTTCTTATCTACATAAGACAAGTATTGCCAGGTAGTGTGACATGCCTGTAATCTCAGCGCTCTAGGAGGCTGAGGCTGGAGGATTGCAAGTTAGAGACTAACCTGGGTTCCAGCAAGACCCGGTCTCAAAATAAAAATAAGAAAAGGGGCTAAGGATGTGAGGATGTAGCTCAGTGCAAAGGTTCTGGGTTCAATCCCAGTACCACTTAAAAAAAAAAAGACATACACACACAAATGTTGGGCTGGAGGTGTAGCTCAGTGGTAAAGTGCATGCCTAGCATGTGTGAGGCCCTGGGTTCAATCCCCACTATTGCCAACAAAGACAAATGTTTCTCATGTTTTGCTATTCATTCTTTCTTTTGAAGATAATTTGTAAATGAAATTTGAAAGTCCAGGTAGGATACCACACTTTCTCATTCAATTCATATACTCTTTTAGGTCTTCAATGCTATTTAAGCAGATGCTATCCATAAGGAATATTCTAGCTCTCTAGCCTGAGAAGAAAACAAAACTAGGAAATGGTTCTTAAAGTTTTTTACCTATAACCACTTTGGACAAAAGAATCTGCAAACCATGTACTCTATCTGCACATTCCATCCTTGTACTCTGGACTAAGCACTACAGAATAAAGTCCTCTGTGGTGTACGCTGGGAAAAAGCCACTCCTGGGGCAGTCCTTTCTGAAATGTCATGCATTAAGGTAACTACAGACCAGGGTAGGAATCCAAAAGGTTAATGTAGGACAGAGAAAGCAAATAGCCATTCATATACACAGGACCCAAATGAGAGCCAATAAATACTGAAGTAAAACACTCTGGATATTTCCAATGTAAAAGATCAGCACGAGGTGAGAGCAGCAACTGACAATCCACCAATACCAGTGCAGAGCCAGGTTTTATGGGGAGACACAGCATGTAGTACCTGAGAAAACTTAAGCATAAAACATCTCTCTCCTCCAGGTGTTAACCCTAAACAAGTCAGGTAAGTATTCAGTCTCCAGGGGACTCCCTTTCTATTTTTGCTACCACGAGCCCACTGTCACTCTTTCCTGGAGTCTATTTTGCCTTTAATCCAAAGCTTTGCTTGACTCTATCATCCCAGGGAGACCTCATTAGGAAGAAGCCCTACCTTCCTGCCCTCCCTTTTCAGACTGACTTCCCACAACCTAGCTTAGTTATGGGACCCAGCGGTATATGCCTTGGCTTTCCATCCCCCAGCCCTCTTCCACCCTCCCTTTTCTTCTTTCGTCAGTCAGTCACGATTCCTATCTACTTGAATTCCTCACTCTAATCTTTTTCCATCTTCCCCACCCTACCCAGCCGCGCTTCACTTCTTCCTCGTGGGTACTTGTTCGCCCGCACCCTCATCCGATGTCCCCCTCAGGAGTTTTCTGTATCCTGGGGCCACAACCGAGTCTGCAGACCTCTCTCTAAACCTATTAAACCCCTAACCCCTAAATGACCCCTTCAAGCGTCTTCTCCGCGGTTAGTCGTCCTCATAGCAGCCTCCACCGCACCCCCCCCGTCCCGTCCTCCCTCAGCCGTCTCCCTCACCCCGTGACTCACCCGCATGCGAACCTCATAGGTGGTGAAGCGCGCGCGGCCCACGCCCACCGTTTGTGGATTAAAGATGTCGATCTCCAGGAAGTTACTAGGGGGCCCGTAAGCGTCGGTCAGGTCCTGTGGCTTCGAGTTAAGGCGCCGAGTGTCAGCTACTGCCGTGTCCGACATCTTTACTAAGGAGAGACGGGGACCGGGGAAGGGGGTTGGGGGACAGAAGCCGAGGCAGGAGCGCGCACGGCCCCTCCCGCTTGCAACATAACCAGCCAACCCACAGACAGCGGCGCCGCGCACGCGCGCCCACGCATGCACGCACGCGCACACCGCCCCGGCCCTGGGCCCTGCGCCCTGAATAGCAGCCGCGCTGATGGCTGTACTTACTGTATGGAGGAGGCCACATTCAGGCTTCCGGGTGATGTTGGTGACTGCCCCGGAACCTGGATTTTCGGTGGTGCCATCCAATACCCTGCGAAGCACCACAGGCAGGCTCCGCCAATCACGCTCTTCAACCCAAGAAATTGTCTCATACGGTGTATCATTCAGCAGTGGGCACTGCCCCACAAGCTAGGATTCTACAGTGATAGGCCAAAGCCCCGTGACCTGAATAAATCCGGGTTTTCCGCGAAAATAGAAGGGTGATCTCTGGAGGGTGGGGTTCTAACAATAGTACCAAGAACCTATAATGCAACCTCGCCACTTGTGCCACTGACAGTTTCAATTCATGCCACACACAATTGAGTACTCCTTGAACAGGTGCCAAGAAAGCGAACAGCTAGAATGGGGTAAAACAAAGATGATTTCTCATTCTCGCTTTTCAGGAAAACTGGACTTATCTTCATCCTCCACATGTTGCCATGTAAAAGCTAACTCCAGGTGTACTCAGTGTTAATTTCTCAGCAAATTTGACAGCATTTATTTAATGTATTCTATCTCTATCCTGCAGAACTCCATACTTGGCAATGTTCTAAGGTCGCTTGCCATAATGGAGATAGAATACACGTCTACGTGGAATCATCTATAGAAATATTAATATTTATGAGACTAATCTACACAGGCTCCACATTACATTAAGGAGTAGACAGGTGATAATTTCAGGTCATTCTTCTTTCCTCCTCCCTTCACCTGCCCTCTGCTCCTCAAGAAATATTTCCCAGCGGGATGTGGCAAAGCACGCCTGTAATCCCAAACACTCCTACACTCAGGAGACTGAAGCAGGAGGATCGGGAGTTTGAGGCAAGCCTGGGCTACATACTGAGATCTTGTCTCAAAAAAAATTTTTTTTTCCTGTATCACTGATGCCTGAAATTCTTTCAACAAAGCACAAGGCTCTACAATTTCACAATTATTTAATTCAATTTAACTGATGTCTACTAAACAACTACTGGTAAGTCAAACACCATGGTAAACACTGAAGACCTAGAGTTAAATAAGAGAGTCCCTGCCCTCAAGAAATTAACATTCTATTGAGGGAGACAACAAAACTAATACAATATGACAAATAGAAAATAATCAAATGTTAGTTGGGCATGGTAGCACACACCTGTAATCCGAGCACTCTGGGAGGCTGAGTTTGAAGGATCACAAATTCAAGTCCAGCCTGGTCAATTTAGCAACTTAGCAAAACCCTGTCTCAAAGTTCAAAAAAAAAAAATTAAAAGGGCTGGAGATGTAGCTCAGTATGAAGGCCCAGGGTTTAATCCCTAGCACTGCAAAATTAAACAAATGTTAAAAAGTAACACATAGGACATACACGTATAATTGGAGGATTTAAGGAAGGCTTCCTGGAAGAAAAAGCATCTGAGTTTAACAGAAGTGAAAAGACATAGAGAACAAATAAGAGTGGAGGGCCGGTGAGATGGCTCAGCGGCGTAAGCGCCTGCCTTGCACGCGCGAGGGCCCGAGTTCGATTCCCGGATCCCACATACGAAAAAAGGGCCGGTGATATCGTTCAGCGGCATGGGCGCCTGCTGGCGCCTGAGGTCGACGCCCCCCGCCCCGGACCCACAAAAAAAAAAAAAAAAAAAAAAAAAAAAAAAGAGTGGAAATGGGGAAAGGTGAGTTCTGGCAGAAAAAAAAACAGCACATACAAAGTCCTTGTGATAAGAAACGACATGGTATTTTCAGGCAATTACTACCAATTCGGATTGTGGGATGGAAGTGTTTAGAGGTAGGTTGGCTGGGGATGGGCAGAGCAGACCTTATGATAGGTGAAAGGGAGCTGCTGAAGGGTCTTAAGCAGGAAAAAAGACATGATCAGAGTTGTGTTTTAGAGGGATTATTTTGCAGATAACATGGAAAAATGTACTTAAATTGAATGTGACTATGAAGATATTGACAATAAGAAAATCAGGTGATGATGGTGGAAATGGAGAAAAGGTAAAAGATAGGACAGAGATTAAGGAAATAAAATAGATAGGACTTGTATTAAATATGGTAGTAGTACAGTATAATATAGGACTTAAGCATGTAAGCCAGGTATTAAGGCTGCCTGGGTTTAAATCTCAGCTTCCTAGCTGTATAACCTTCAGCAAGTTATACAGTTTTCCTCAACTGTAAAATGAAAATGTTATGACTAATAGCTACATCTGGGGCTGTTGTGAGAATTTAATAAAATAAAATATTTTATGTGCAAACAGTAAGTGTTCAGTAACTGTTAGCTATTGTTACTATTTGGGGGTTGGTGGAGTTCAGTTTAGGTAAATCCAGTCATTTGTAGGACATCCAGGTGGAGAGGTCCAAATGGCAGCTGGAAATACTTGCCTGGAGCGCAAGGGCTTGCTCAGGGTTAGAGATAAAGACTTGGGAGTCATCAACATATAGTGTAGAAAGAAAACTGTGAAGATAAGGACAGAAGACTTAAATTGGTGAGGTTATGCAGTTTTGTTGGGAATGTGAATCCCTTTTTGGGAAACAAATTGGCATGTGTTTAAAAAACAACTTTGACTTCAAAAAAAACTTGTAATACAGTTCTAGTTGTCACTGGAGAGCAGAACTGAGAGATAGGAGTCTTGAACGGCAGGCAGAGTTGTTTACAGTTTATTACTTTTGTAGTTTTAAAACATTTTAGCCAGGCGTGGTGGCGCACGCCTGTAATCCTAGCACTCGGGAGACTGAGGCAGGAGGGTTGCTGCAAGTTCAAGGCCAGTCTGAAGTACACAGTGAGACCTTTCTCAAAAAACCAAAAAAAAGTTTAAATGTTCTTTATTGAAACTTTTGACTCAAGAACATTATTTCCAATGATTTATTCTGAGGAAATACTCAGCTAATCGCTTAAAGACTCTAGTAAGATATCTCATTTTTTAAAGTAATTACACATTTCATGCAATGTTTTTGTAGCTATTTTCTTCTAATTTGAGAATTTGGTTAGGATTTTGTTTTTGTTTTCTGTTTTGAAACAGGGTCTCACTATGTTGCCAGGCTGGTCTTGAGCTCATGGACTCAAACGATCCTCCTAACCCAGCCTCCCTAGTAGCTGCAACTTCAGGCACATGCCACCATGCCAGGCTTGTGAATCTGTCTATATGACAAGTCCTCTAAAGGAGTAGTACAGGGCTGGGGATGTAGCTCAGTGGTAGAGTGCTCACCCAGCATGCATGAGGTCCTGGGTTTGATCCCCAGTACTGCAATAATTAATTAATTGAAGTAGTAGATTTTCTATTTTATAGGACATTGTATCTCAGTCACTTCTACTATAAAACTCAGCCTCTTGTATAAATGGCCAAATTCAGGATTCTCCTATAGAGTATATCCACTTAAAGTAATGGTTTGGGTTAGAGGTGTAACTCAGTGATAGAGCACGTGCTGAGCATGTGCTGGGTTCGAAGTCCATCACCAAAGAAAAATAATAATGTTTTATGCTTGTTAATATGGAATGATATCTATGAAAAGGTGAAAAAGGTGGTAAAAAAAATTGTAGTATGGTACCATTTGTATTAATGTATATGATATATACAACCTGGGGGCCTGGTGCATGCAAGGCAAGCACCCTACCACTGAGCTACATCCCCAACCTATATAATAATTTTTAATGTCTGGAAGGATATACATCCAAATGTTCACAGTGGTTATCTCTAGGGAATTTGTGTGTGTGTGCATGTGCATGTGTTTGTGTATGTGATCAAGGATCAAACCTAGGGTTATATCCCTTTTTTAATCAGAAAAAATAAAACTACTTCCATTTGGGAAAAATATAAAAGGGCAGGCACAGGAAGACAAGCTTGTGAAGAACAGGAAGCAGTGGTTAGAGCAGTAGAAAGAGAACCAAAGATAATAGTTATCTGGAAGCAAGGGATGAAAGTTTCCAGAAGGAACAAGTAGGTGGTTAACAGTGTTTACCACAGTAGAAAGGTCAAATAAGATAAGCCCTGAGAAATGTCCACTGAGTTTGACAATTACCTAAATGACAGCAGCTTCAATAGAGTCCTGGGAGTAGAACCCAAACACAGTGGATTGAGAATAGAATCAAAGGGGAAGGGGAAACATTTATTAGAGAAATTCTTCTGGGAAGTTTGCCTAAGAAGGGAACGTAGTAGCTGGAGGGAAATGCATTGTCGAAGAAAGATTTGTTTGTTAAGAATAGAAAAGATTGCAATGTATTTAGCAGCTGGAGGGAATGAGCTTATAAAAAGTGAAAATTTGAGTATATAGTCCAAGGGAAGAGATAAGGCTTAGAATCAAGTAGTCCTAGGAGAATTCTGTAAGTTAAATTCACAGTGAGGTATAAACAGCTGATACATGGTCCTTATTTAAGAGAAAGATTTGATAGGGTGGAAAGAGAGGAGTAGAAGGTACTAGGCTAATTAGATCCTTTGCAGTAATAAGGTGATAACAGTTGTTAACAGCTGGCTCCCATAGATTCACAGACATACATACCCTTTTTGTTTTTCATGAGAGGCACACAGTTCCCAGTTGCCAAAGCACAGTTATCCTTTGGACCTCAGTTATCAAACACAAACACACACACGCATGCACACACACACACACACACACACACACGCCAGTCAAATCCTTTGGCGAACAGGTGACATCAGAATTCTGATGTCCATTGTTCTCTCTATTTAGTTTCCTTCACCATGTTCGTTTTTTCTCAAAAGGAGTCAAGAATGGGGAAAACTGAGTAATAGAGATTTATGATCCTTACATTGGAAGGAATCTCATTAGTTCATCATCCTGCCTACAGGCAATACCATACCTTGATCAGACAGACAACTGTCCATCTTCCTGCCCTTAAAATTTTCCCTGAAGATTTCATAACATCCAAGTTAGTGTTGCACAGCCATACTGACAAGAACTTCTTTCTGTATTCAGACTGTCCCAAAAAACTGGCAAATCAAAAGTTCCTGGAATTTGGGGTGTTTGTGTTCTTTAAGATCAGGGGTCTGGAACTGCACGGACGGTGTAAAAACAGAGAGTCTGGCTATAAAAAGAGGTAATGCAGGGGTGTAAGCAAAACAAAAAAAAAGCAGCACTCTCATATACATACAATCTGTATTACAAGGGATCTAGATTGAGAGTTTAGCTGCTTTTTCTTTTTTTTTCCTTCCTTACTTTCTTTTTTCTTTTTCCTTTTCCTTTTTTTTTTTTTTTTTTTTTTTTTTTTGTAGACAGGGTTTCACTATGCAGTTCAGGCTAGCCTTGAACTCACTTTGTATCCCAGGCTGGCCTCGAACTTACAGCAATCCCCCTGCCTCAGCCTCCCAAGTGCTGGAATTACAGGTGTGCGCCCCCACGCCTGGCCTAGCTATTTTTCTATGGAGCACCCCTCTTTATACACACACACACCTATCCATTAGTGACTTCTCCCCTTTTTGAAATTCAGTTAACCCTAATTTCACCTGGTCCCTCCCTGGGGATAGTCTCTATTTTCAACTAAATCCCTTCTGAAAGTTGTCAGTTCCCTCTCTGTTAATGAAGTGCTTTTTTTTTTTTTTTTTTTTTTTTTTTTTTTTTCTTTGAGACAGAGTCTCACTACGAAGTTCAGGTTGGCTTTGCTTTGAACTCACTTTGTAGGCCAGGCTGGCCTCAAACTCAAGTAGATCCTCCTGCCTCAGCCTTCCGAGTGCTGGGATTACAGGCATGCTCTACGTGCTCTTTAAATACTCAACTTGTCTACTTAAATTGGCCATTTTATTTATTTTACCAGAGTATCTCCGGATCTCCTAGGGGTGAGGACAATCTGAGAAAAAATGGTGTGACCTAAGTGTGTGGCTATCTATGCATGTTTATGGGGGTTGCTAAAGACCTAAGCCATCAGCTGACAAGAGTTTGCTCTCCAGCTTCCAGAGAGGTGTTTGTTAATTATATAATTAGTTATCTAGGGACAATGAGACCTGGAAAGATAATAATGCTGCAATTATCCAGTCTTCTTCCCTTAATAAAAAGCTAACACTTATTGAACACTTACTATATGCCAGGCATTATTTTAAGTACTATATTTTAACTCAGTCAATCCTCAAAACAATCCTATGATATACATGCTATTTTTATATCTGCAGTATACTAATGAGGCAGAGACACATTAAGCAACTTGCCCCAAATTACACAGCTTATAAGTGGTAAAGTCAGGATTTGAATCCAGATAGAGTAGTCTGATTTTTAAGCCCATGCTGTAACATGCCTCTCAGAGAACATCAACTCTGCCTCTCACCTACAGAGGGGAAGGGGAAAGAAATATCTGAAAAGGAAAAAGGGAGAGAAACAAAGTACAAAAAAAGTGCTTCCAGTGGGAAAGGGGAGAAAGACACTAACACTAACATTCTGGCTACAGCCTACTCCTGCCTAGATATTGCTCTGTTTGGTCTCTAGCCTAAAACTTTTTGCTAAATTTCCATCTTCTTAATAACTATGAGAACTTCAAGCTTCTTTAATTTCTCCACATCCTTCAAAGCCCAATGCAGTTTCCACCTCTTCCATAAAGCCTCCATATCCATCAAGTCTATAGTAATCTGTACTTTAAACTTTTTACACTTATTGTCTGTAATGTTCATTTGGCTCTGACTCACATTCTTAGCCTCATATGCATATATGTCTCATTTTATCAACCATACTTGTAACTTTTTAAGGAAAGGGACTAACACATTTCTCTTGCATCTTCTGTAATTCTGAGCATGGCGTATAGCAAATAATAAGCACTCAGTAAATATTTGTTGGTTGACTGATTGAAAAGGTCAGAGACTGCATCTAATCTTGGTTAACACCCACATCATGTAGTGGAGAACTATGCATTCTATGTGTATTCAATAAACATTAATATTACAAAATCATTCAAAAAGGCTTTATGGAGTTTCTACAGTATGCAGACAATAGTGCTGTGGGAATAGAAATGAAATAGAAGACAACTTCTAACTTCTAACTCAGCTTGGTTCTTTTCTTCATGAAGTCTTCTCTTACTACTTCAATGCACACTATCTCCTTTCTCTGAATTCCTGCTGCACTTGAAGTCAGGACCAGTTATCTCTCAACTGTTTTGTCTCCCTCAATTCGATTATGAACTTCTTGAAGGAAATGGATGGCACTGTGCTGGAAACATAATAGAATCACAGTATTGGAAGGGACTTTGGAGCCTTTCCTATAATCAGACTTCCTATTCAATGCAAGAATCCCTTTTGCAACAGTCCTGATGAAGCTCTGATTTAACTCTATGCTTCCAATAACCAGAATTAAGTAAAATAGGGAAATACAAGAGGAAGAGTAAGTTCAGAGGCAATATAATGAGTTGGATTTTGACTACATGTGGTTTAATATGACTGTTAGATAACCAGGAAGAGACAAACAGCTGAAATGCAAGTCTCAACCTGAAGGGAGAGGTTAGGGCTGAAGGTAGAGACTTGGGAGTCTTGGCATGGAACTGAAATACTAAGATTAGGACTACCAAGAATGGACTACAGACTCAGAGCCCTTGCCTAGCATGAGGTAGAGCACTTGCCTGGCATGAGGGAGGTCCTGGGTTTGATCCCCAGCACAAGAAAGGAAAGGAAAGGAAAGGAAAGGAAAGGAAAGGAAAGGAAAGGAAAGGAAAGGAAAGGAAAGGAAAGGAAGGAAAGGAAAGGAAAGGAAAGGAAAGGAAAGGAAAGGAAAGGAAAGGAAAGGAAAGGAAAGACTGCCGAGGACAAAAGGTGAGGACCAAGTCTGAGAATAAGTCCACTTGGAAGATAAAAGGAGAAATCAATGAGGTGGGAAAATAGGAAAGCAAAGGAGAGTTTGGTCACTAGAGTCAATGCAGGATGAAGCACTGAAGTTACAGAGGATATAAGAATGAAAAACTTATTTGTCTGGTGATTAAGAAGCCAGACCTTTGACAGTTTTTGAGGTGCTGGAAATCAAACCCAGAGCCTCAAGTATGTTAGGCAAACTCTCTACCACTGAGCTACATCCTAAGCCCCAAAGCGAGTCCTTTCATGACCTAGAAAAGAGCAGTACCAGTGTAGTAGGGTCTATTTTGGCTCATTCTTGTTACACCCAACATCTAGCACAATGCCTACCTCAATATGTATTTATTAAATAGATGAATGAATGGATGAGGTGAATTGTAGGTCCTGCTACAAACAAGGGTTTTTGGAGAAAAAGAGAAAACTAGAGAACTTAGTCTTTTTTCTCTAAAGCAAGAAGAGAGTATAAGTGATGATAGAAATGTTAAAATGAGCTGGGCATGGTGGCGCACGCCTGTAATCCCAGCACTCATGAGGCTGAGGCCAGAGGATTGCTGGGAGTTCGAGGCCAGCCTGGGCTACAAAGTGAGTGCAATGCCAGCCTGAACTGCATAGTGAAACTCTGTCTCAAAAAGACAAAAAAAAAAAAAAAAAAAAAAAAAAAAAAAAGAAATAGAAATGTTAAGATGAGAAAGAGCAGTTGACGGTTGTTCCTTCCCCCAAATTATAAAGTAAGTTCATCTTACTCTCTCACAGAATGACAGCAAAAACTCTCAATAGATAACACCTATAAACTCTACACAAAACACCACATGTGCTTGCACACACACACACACACACACCTACCAGAAGGCTCCAGAGAGTGAACAAAAGCAAGCAGATTTCCAGAGGGCAGATAGAACATGAAATAAGAGATCAGAATGGGGAGAGTTTCTGATTTTATGGCTTTACTTTATGGCTTTAGCCTGAATGTAGGCTACAATCACTGGGCAAACCACTAAAACTCCATTAGGAAATCATCTTTCTAGCCTGATGAACAAGAGGACAGAGCTTAGGACAATCATAGTCTCTGGATAACAAGGAGAAGGCTGAGAGAGGAGAGATTCTGAGAAAAGAAGCCCTAAGTTACCTGTATAAATTCTTCTCAAGGTGCATCCTAAACCATAAATATATAGGACAGATACAAAGCAGTTTCAAAGACTGAAAGAAGGGCACTGAGATTTGAGCTGCCAGACAGCAAGGCAAAATTAAGTGCAGTTTGAAGCTAACCAAGTTGACTTCCTGCAGAAACAAGTACATCTACACTCTTCAGAGAACATAACAGAATCCAGGTTTCCATATCATAGCATTCTAATGCCCAGGAACCCCTTCAAACTTAACCTATGAAGAATCAAGAAAATGTGACCCATTCACAAGGGAAAAGACAGTTAATGGAGGCCAACTCTGTGATGATGATGAAACTTAGAAAAGTAAAAGAAGTAAAGCTCAAGAAATAGAAAATATGGAAAAGAACTAAATGGAGATGCTAGAACTGAGAAATATAATATCTGAAATGAGAAATTAACTGGATGGACTTAATAGAATGAAATAACAAGGGAGTCAAAGAAAAAAAGAATGAAGGCAAAATAAAGACAACTTGAATTTTTAAAAAAAGTCTCTCACTGGGCCTGGTGGTGTACCTGCACTCCCAGCTGCTCAGGAGGCTGAGGCAGGAGGATTACTTGAGCCCCAGAGTTTAAGGCTAGCCTGGACAAAACAGCAAGACCTGTCACCCCACACACACACACTCACACAGTCTCTCTCATGCTTATAAGTCTTTATACTTGCTGTTTTCTCTGTCTGCAACACAAAGACTCTCTTCTAGTCTCTTTCCCATCTTCGGCTTCTGAACTCTTATGCATCCTTTTACATCTAATTTTCAATGCCACTTCTTCCAGGAAGCTTTCCTGATCACCCAAGTTCAAGTGAGATACTCTATTCTATACTATACACCTATAGCCCACTTATATTTCCCCCATCTTAGCATTTACCATACTGTACATAAGTGCTTGTCTGATTACCTGCTCCATGAAGGCAAGCACTTTGTTCTCATATTAGTGTATTTACACTCCCTGGTATATAATAGGCACTTGATTATTAATTTACTGAGTAAAGGAAAGAATATAATTCCAAAGTATTTTTTTCTTTCTACTACACTAGGTTTCCATCCCATGATGGAAGAGAGAGATCTCGACATTACTATAAGACTCACCACTATTATACTGTCTTAAATTTTATAGAGAGGAGTACTTTACCACCATACAGAAAGATAAACTTGAATCATTTATAGGAAAATGGATGCACCTTTAGACCACAATGTTAAGTGAAATATATCAGAAACACAAGCTTAAATATTACATGGTTTCTCTTATATAAGAAACCCAGAGTAAAAATAAAGAGCAAAACAAAAGACAGATAATAGAAAGTAGGGAGACAGATCTATCTCAAAGGGGAAGGGGATAAAGAGATGGAGGGAGGGGGAGGAAGAAGAAGGAAAGGGGATAAAATGGGAACTAAGATGTGTTACATACATGTACCAACTCCCCACAAGGAATGTAAATATTATGAACTGCGAACATGTACAAAACAAAAACAAAAACAAAAACAAAAAAAGGGGGGATTAAGAGATGGGTGGGGGGCCGGTGAGATGGCTCAGCGGCACAAGCGCCTGCCTTGCAAGCGCAAGGGCCCGAGTTCGACTCCCGGATCCCACATACGAAAAAGGGGCCGGTGATATCGCTCAGCGGCACGGGTGCCTGTTGGCACGTGAGGTCCTGAGGTCGACCCCCCGGTACCCACAAAAAAAAAAAAAAGAGGTGGGTGGAGGGGCTGGGGATGTAGCTCAGTGGCACAGCACCTGCCTGGCAAGCGTGAGGCCCTCAGTTTGATTCCAAGTACAAAAAAATAAAATAAAATAAAAATAAAAATAAAGAGATGGGTGGAAAAATTATCAGAGATTAAATTCTGGGAAGATGGTACAGTGGTAAGCAGCAGAGAAACAGCCTATCTGAGATTTGGTGTCCAGACGCTGGAATATAGCAATGTGAGGAAGAGGACGGAAGTGGGCCCCCAGGACCCAGGAAGGATCTGAAGTGAGAATTGAAGCCCATGGGGAGAGCAAAGAGAGAGACTTCAATGAAGAAGAAGGAGGTGGATGCCAGCACTTTCTCTCTGAGCCCAGATTCACTGCGTGGGAGGGGCAGCTCAAACCCACAGACACAAGGTGACTACTGGTGACCTCAGAGGCCTCCACTGAGAAAAGCACCAGTGGAATGGAGACATGGACCCAGCAGACTGCAGTGGCTGGTGAGTTATTCGGGTTCTGATGTCCCCCAGGAGAGGGCAATTGGTTTGTAGCCATCTTGGAGAGGGGATAACTGAGCTCAGAACTCAGAACAGCTGTGGGCCAGCTCCTGTTAGTGCCACCCAGTGTCAAGGTGAGGCTGCCAAGTTCAAGTTGGCAGGAGGTCAAGGAGCCGAGTGCAAGCTGGCAGGAGGCACATGGAGTGTCACAGGCCGATTATATCGGGTTCCAGTCTCATAGCCAGAAGCCAGCCTAAACTTCAGTGGAACTGAAGGTGCTGGCTTGCTTGCAGGATTATCCTCAACCCCACCGTAAAGCTACAGCTGACTGGGCCGGTGAGATGGCTCAGCGGCTTAAGCGCCTGCCCGGCAAGCGCGAGGGCCCGAGTTCGACTCCCGGAACCCACATACGAAAAAGGGGCCGGTGATATCGCTCAGCGGCACGGGTGCCTGCTGGCGCGCGAGGTCCTGAGGTCGACCCCCCGGTACCCACAAAAAAAAAAAAAAAAAAAAAGCTACAGCTGACTTGCTGCAGTTAATCAACTCAGATCTAGACTCTATCTGCCCACTTTGTCTACCAGTGACAGCAGAGACATGCCTTGAAGTGAACTTTTTTCCTCTTTTCTTTTTTTCCTGTCTTTTCTTTTTGTTTTGCTTTGTTTTTTTCTTGATTGTTTGTTCTTGTTTTTATATGAGTGTGACAGAATTTCTAGTATTTTGGGTTTTGGGGGGGGGTTTGTTTTTTTTGTTTGTTTGGGTTTTTTTTTTTTTTTTTTTTTTTTTGGCTTTTTGAGACAGGGTCTCACTATGTAGTACAGGCTGGTCTTGAACTCACTATGTGGCCCATGCAGGCCTCAAACTCATAGTAATCCTCCTGCCTCAACCTCCCAAGTGCCAGGATTACAGGTATGAGCCACCACGCTCAGCCTCTAGCTTTTTGGTTGTTGTTCTGCTCTGTTCTTGTTTTAATTCTTCCTTCTCTCTTTCCCTCCTGTCTTCTTCACCAGTTCACCAAAGTTGTGTAATATTGTTTTGTCCTCCAGTTTTGCTTCTAATCTCTTCCTCTTCTTCTGTTTATCTATTTTTCCCCCAATCACTTTTTTTTTTTGTGGGTACCGGGGATCGACCTCAGGACCTCGTGTGCCAGCAGGTGCCTGTGCCACTGAGCGATATCACTGGCCCTTTTTTCGTATGTGGGTTCCAGGAGTCAAACTCGGGCCCTCGCGCTTGCCAGGCAGGCGCTTACGCTGCTGAGCCATCTCACCGGCCCCCCCAATCACTTTTAAATTTACTCCCCTGAGGGTAAAATCACCATATTGAGGGCTTAATTACTGTATACAATGTTCTGGTTCATTTTAGATTTTGCTATATAACCACAAATCTAGTTCATATGGTTAAAGGTGGCAGATTAAGAGGGCCGGCGAGATGGCTCAGCGGCATAAGCACCTGCCTGGCAAACGCAAGGGCCCAAGTTCGACTCCCAGAACCCACGTACGAGAAAAGGGCCGGTGATATCGCTCAGCAGCACGGGCACCTGCTGGCACGTGAGGTCCTGAGGTCAACCCCCAGTACTCACAAAAAAAAAATGTTAACACAGTTTGTCATTTTCTAGGCTGTGTTGGATGATATTCTTATTACTGATTGTACTACTTTAACTTTAACCAAGGTGACATAATTGTTCTAATCACTTGTTCTTCTGGTATACCAAGACTAAGACAGCCTAAAGGTCATAAAAAATGTTATAGCCCAGTGCCAAAGAACCAGGGGCTAGGCCAAGTAGGCAGCAACTTTTCATCCCCAATAAATGGAAGAGGCAGGATCTTGCAACGGATTCAAAATGCAAAAGCCAGTCACACCTGGAAGGCATCTCTGAGAAGCAGTCATTTATTAAGGGTTATAAATACTAGCAATAAAGGTATTCACCACAAGCAATTTACAAGCATCAACCCAGGAATTAAACTAAAGAAAAAAATAGAAAATTAGAAGACATTTAAACAAGATGCAACCCCTGACTTCCAGCTCATCTAAGGTAAACCCAGGGGCAATGAGGTGGAACAATTTGAAAGCCATCCACCTGGACTCTCTGAAGTAACAGCAGAAGTAACAAAGCAGATGAATGAGGCTCTAGAAAAAAATCAAATCAAAAATAATTTCTTACCGGGCGTGGTGGCACACGCCTGTAATCCCAAGCACTTGGGAGGCTGAGGCAGGAGGATTGCTGTGAGTTTGAGGCCATCCTGGGATACGAAGTGAGTTCAAGGTCAGCCTGAACTGCATAGTGAAACCTTGTCTCAAAAAAAGACAAAAAATTATAATAATAATAATTTCTCAGATAACTACAGAGATGGTAACCATAATCAAAGACATGGTTAGTGACTCTTAAGCAGTTACAGATTTTTTAAAAATAGAGGAGCTTAGGCAAATTTCATTAAAAGTATACACAGCAGAATGATCCAGCATGATGACAGATTATCAGATATAGAAGACAGGATTGTGGTTAACCATCATGAAAAGAAATATTTCTAAAAAATAGCAAAGGACCATCAGAAATCATTTCAGCAGCTGGTAGATGATGCAAAGAAGAATAACATAAGATTGATCAGAGTCAATGAAAAAGCAGGAGATAGCACAAATGACATAAAAAACCTTTGCACAGAAGTCATGGCAGAAAACTTCCCAAGCAGGGAAAAAGAATTTGACATACAGATAAGTGAGGCACACAGAACTCCAATTAGCCATGATTGAAAACAAAGTCTACACCAAAGCATATAATAGTCAACATTCCAGAAATTCAGCACAAGAACAGAATAAATATAAAAAGCTGTTAGAGAAAAGAAACAAATCACATATAAAGCAAAGCCCATCAGAATAACAGCAGACTTTACAACACAACCCTCAAGTCAAGCAGCGCTTGGAGTGAAGTATTTCAAACCCTAAAAGAAAACAAACTCCAACCCAGATTGATGTACCCCAAAAAACTATCTTTGAAAATTAATGGAGAAAGAAGATACTTCCATGACAAAGAACATCTGAGGAAATTCTTGGCCACCAAACCAGCGCTCCAAAATGTTTTGAAGGACATTCTTGAAAGAGATAACAAGGATTACAACTCCATGAACCCCAACAGAATGAATCCACCAGGCAAGGCAAGCAATTAAAGAGAAGTGAAAAAAGGGAACCGACAAGAAAATAACATGACAAGGATAAGTAAATACATATTACTTATCTCCATCAATGTTATCATCTCAATGCACCAATCAAAAAAAAATAGACTGGCAGAATGGATCAGGAAGCAATATCCAACAATATGCTGCACACAAGAAACACATTAATTCAAAATGAAATTCATAGACTTAAAAGTTGAAGGATGGAAAGCAATACTCCATCCAACAGGAACCTGGACCAAAGCAGGGGTAGCTATTCTATTTGCAGACAAAGTGGATTTCCAGCCAAGACTGATAAAGAGAGAAAGAAGGTCACTACATCCTTCTGAAGGAAACAATCCAGAGGAAGAAATGACAATCATAAATATATATGCAACAAATACCAGTGCACCCAAGTATATAAAACAAATATTAACAGACATGAAAAATCAAATAAGCACTAACACAATTGTAATGGGGGAATCTCAATATCCCACTGTCACAAATAGATAGGTCAAGGAGACAAAAAATCAACAAAGAAATATCAGAACTGAACCAAACTTTTGAACAAATGGACTTAGTAGATGTCTACATAGTGTTGCACAATAGAACATCAGAATACACATTCTTCTCAGCTACACACAGGATATTCTCCAAAATAGACTACATACTAGCTCATAGAACATGCTTAAGTAAATGCAAAGAAATTGAAATTATCCCATGCATATTATCAGACTGTAGTGCAATGAAATTGGAAATCAATGGCAAAAGAAACCACAAGAACTTCATAAACATGTGGAAATTAAATAACACCCTCCTGAACAAACAATGGGTCACAAATGAAATTAAAGAAGAAACTTGACAGTTTCTATGATTAAATGATAATGCTGATACAACATACCAGAACTTATGGGATGCAATAAAACCAGTCCTACAAGGGAAATTTATACCAGTGAATATCTATATCAGAAAAACAGGGGCCGGTGAGATGGCTCAGCGGCATAAGCGCCTGCCTTGCAAGCGCGAGGGCCCGAGTTCGACTCCCGGATCCCACATACGAAAAAGGGGCCGGTGATATCGCTCAGAGGCACGGGCGCCTGCTGGTGCGCGAGGTCCTGAGGTCGACCCCCCGGTACCCACAAAAAAAAAAAAAAGAAAGAAAAACAGAGCAAGCTCAAATAAATAACATAATGTTGAACCTCAAGCTTCTAGAAAAAGAAGAGCAAGTCAAGCCCAAAGCTCACATGAGGGAAGAAATTAAAAAGACCAGAGCAGAAATTAATGCAATGGAGACTAATTAAACAATACAAAGAATCAATGAATTGAAGAATTGTTCCTTTGAAAGACTGAATAAGGGCCGGTGAGACGGCTCAGCGGCTTAAGCGCCTGCCTTGCAAGCGCGAAGGCCCGAGTTCGACTCCCGGAACCCACATACGAAAAAGGGGCCGGTGATATCGCTCAGCGGCACGGGGTGCCTGTTGGCGCGTGAGGTCCTGAGGTCGTCCCCCCGGTACCCACAAAAAAAAAAAAAAAGAAAGACTGAATAAAATTCACAATGCCTTACCCAACCTTATCAAAAAAGGAAAGAAAAGACTTAAATCCATGCAATAAAGAATGAAAAGGGTGAAATCACAACAGATGCTGCATAAATCAAGATGATCATCAATACCTACTTTGATAACCTGTATTCTAATAAGATGGAAAACACAGAAGAAATGGACATTCGTAGATACATATGAATTACCAAAGCTGAATCAAGAAGATATAAAAATTCTACGGGCTGGTGAGATAGCTCAGCAGCATAAGCGCCTGCCTGGCAAGCGCAAGGTCCTGAGTTTGACTCCCGGTACCCATATACGAAAAAAGGGCAGGTGATATTGCTCAGTGGCATGGGCGCCTGTGGGCACGCAAGGTCCTGAGTTCGACCCCCAGTACCCACACACACAAAAAAAGAAGATACAAAAATTCTAAATAAATGAATATCAGTCAATAAAATTGAAGATGTAATTAAAAACTTACCAACAAAAAAAGCCCAGGTCCTGATGGATTCACTGCTGAATTCTACAAGAAATTTAGAGAAGATCTGATGCTGCTACCTCTCAAAATCTTTAATGAAATTGAAAGTGAAACACTATTCCCAAATTCATTCCTAGAAGCAAGCATTACCCTAACACCAAAACCAGACAAGGATCCAACCAAAAAAGAGAACTACAGCCAATCTTCCTAAAGAGCATAGATGCAAAACTACTCAATAAGACACTGGCAAACAGAATGCAGCAAATCCTCGAGAAGATTATATACCATGACCAAGTGGGATTCATCCCAGGGATGCAGGGATGGTTCAACATATGCAAATCAATAAATGTAATACACCATATCAACACAGCCAAGGACAAAAGCACATGATCATCTCAATAGATGTAGAAAAAGCATCTGACAAAGTCCAACACCCATTCAGGATAAAAACCCTATGTAAAATTGGAATAGATAGTCTTTATCTCAATCTGATAAAAGCCATATGTGACAAACCAACAGCCAACATCATACTAAATGGACAAAAACTGAAAACTTATACTCCAAAATCAGGAATAAGACAAGGATGTCCACTGTCATCACTCTTATGCAATATAGTTCTAGAAACATTAGCCGGAGCAATGAGATGAGAGAAAGAAATGAAAGGAATAAGAATAGGAAAGGAAGAAGTTATATTATCATTATTTGGGGATGATATGATACTCTATATAGAAGATCCCAAAAACTCCACAAAAAGAATTCTAGATTTAATAGCCAAATTCAGTCGTGTAGCTGGATACAAAGTCAACACTCAAAAATCAATAGCCTTCCTGTACATGAGTAGAAAACTCACTGACAAAGAAATTAGGGAAACAATACCTTTCACAATAGCATCTTAAAATATGAAATACCTAGGAATCAATCTAACAAAGGATGTACAAGACCTCTACGTTGAAAACTACAGTACTCTGAAAAAGGAGACTGAAGAGGATATCAGAAAATGGAAAGATATCCCTTGCTAGGAAGAATGAATATAGTGAAAATGGCCATAATTCCAAAACTATTATACAGATTTAATGCAATTCTGATCAAAATTCCAACAGCATGTCTCACAGAATTAGAGAAAACAATCCTAAAATTCATTTGGAACCAGAAGAGACCTAGAATAGCAAAGACAATTCTGGGCAACAAAGGCAAAGCAGGGAGCACCACAATCCCTGACTTGAAATTATACTACAAAGCTACTGTGATAAAAACAGCATGGTACTGGCAAAAAAAAAAAAAAACAGACCTGAGGATCAATGGAACAGATTAGAAGATGCAGAAACAAGGCCAGGGATATAGCTCAGTGACACAGCACCTGCCTGGCAAGTGCAAAGTCCTGAGTTCAATTCCCAGTACTAAATAAATGAATAAATAAAAGATGCAGAAACTACTCCAGTCATACTCAGCCACCTTATCTTTGACAAAGGAGCCAAACACCTTCACTGGAAGAAAGATAGCCTCTTTAATAAATGGTGTTGGAAAAATTGCTTTACACATGCTGAAGACTACAATTATACCCATATCTTTCACCATGCACTAAACTAAAATTGAAATGGATCAAAGATATAAATGTTAAAACAGAAACACTAAATCTTCTGGAAGATAAAATAGGTAGAACTCTTGAAGACATTGGTGTAGGCAAAGACTTTATGAATAAAACCCCGATTGCACAGGAACTATCACAAAGAATCAACAACTGGACCACATCATTTTAAAAAGCTTCTTCACTGCAAAGAAAAAAAAATCCACCAACAGCGTGAAGAGACAACCCACAGTATGGGAAAAAAATTTTGCCAGCTGTTCCTCAGACAAAGGATCACTATCAAGAACATATTAAAAAAAACTCAAAAATATCCGATCCTCTAAATTTAAAGACCCAATCCAAAAATGGGCATCTGAGATGAATACACACTTCTCAGATGAAGAAATACAAACAGCAAATAAATATATAAAAAATGTTCAACATCACTGGTCATTGGAGAGATGCAAATTAAAACAATGCTGAGATTCTATCTCACTCCAGAAAGAATGGCTACCACCAAGAAATCAACCAATAACAAATGTTGGTGGGGCTGTGGGAAAAAGGAACCCTTCTCCACTGTTGGTGGGAGTGTAGACTGATACAAGCACTGTGGAAATCAGTGTGGAGATTCCTCAAAAAACTTCCTCGACCCAACTATTCCCCTTCTGGGTATCTTACCAGAAGAATTAAAAGCATCACACCACAGCAATATATGCACACCCATGTTGATAGCGGCACAGTTTGTAATAGCTAAATCTTGGAAACAGCCCAAATGCCCATCAATCAATGAATGGATAAAGAAGATGTGGCCTTTTTACACAATGGAGTACTACTCTGCCATAAAGAAGGATAAGCTTGAGACATTTCTGGCTAAATGGATGCACCTTGAGACCATAATCTTAAGTGAAATAAATCGGACACACATGATTAAATACTGCATTTTTTTCCTCTGGTGTGAGAAACCAAAAGTGTAAATAAGGACCAAAATGTATAATAGATATTGGAAAATGGGAGGTTAATGTGCAAATGAGAAGGGGAATTGCGGGAGGGAGCAAAGAAGGGACAAGAAAAAAAAGAATAGAAGGAAAAATGGAAACAAATCTTTTGTAAATAAAGAGGGGAAGAAGAGCTGAAGGGAGGGGAAGACAATGGGAAAAAATAGCAAAAGTAAGACATATCATGTACAAGTACAAATTCCCTATGATGAATGTTATCACTATGTAGCTAAAATGTACCAATAAAATTAAAATTAAAATTAAAATAAAGAAAGTAATCAGAGATAGAAGAGTAGGGTGCAAACCAAATGTCAGAAAACTGATAAAAAGAGCAAGCAGCAGTTGACATAGTAACCACAATAAACGGAAAGGATGCTCTAATAAAAAGAGATGTGTGGACGGAGGAGGGAAGGAGGGGAAAGGTGATGAAAAAGAAGTTAAGATGTGTTATGTATGTGCACCGCCTCCACGCAAGGAATGTAAACGTTATGTACTACACACATGTACTAATAAAGTTAAAAAATTTTTAATTATGGGGAAATCTATCATTCACTGAACAAATTGCAGCTTTCATTGAACTATATTGTCCTCTGATTACATAGGCAATTACTGTTTGGAACAATCTATGTGTGCTTTGCATAGACTTTTGTTATTTAATGCTCGTGCAAATACCATTTCAAGATAGATGACTAACAATACAGAAATAATTAAACTATGTTACATCCAACTGATAGACTATTATGCAAACACTAAAATTATATTTATGAACTTGTTATTATTTGAAAACATGCTTTTATGTTAAATGAGGAAAAAACCAAGAATACAAAAGTATACATAAAACTGATTGCAACAATTTTTTTAAAAATCCATACAGATAGCCCAGGCATGGTGGCACACACCTGTAATCCCAGCACTTGGGAGAGGCTGAGGCAGCATGATCACTGTGAGTTTTAGGCCAGCCCAGGCTACATAGCAAAAACCCTGTCCCAAAAAAAAGGAAAAAAAAAGAGAAATCAAATCCATGCAGATGGAAAAAATAATACTAGTAAAGTACATCGAAATACTAACTCTGGTTTTCATCGGGTAGTAAGGAGTATTTTAAATTTTTTATGTACTTATAATTTTTCTTTAATAAACATGTATTACTCCTATAGTGGGGGAAGGGACTTTGTTTTTTAAAAGTTTTTTTGGGGGGGTCTTTTTGAGACAGGGTTTCACTATGCAGTTCAGGTTGGCCTTGAACTCACTTTGTAGCCCAGGCTGACCTTCAACTGGCAGCAATGCTCCTGCCTCAACCTCCCGAATGCTGGGATTACAGACATGCGCCACCATGCCAGGCTTAAAAGTTTAAAATGGAAAGACTCAGGGTAAGTAGAAGGTCCCTGGTACACCAAATTGTAATCACAAGTAAAACAGAACTGTGTTTAAGCCTCCTTTCTCTTTAACTTATATCTTAATGGCTTGATACCACTTACAGATTAACTGAGCTCATGATCTTCTTGAAAGATGCTATAAGACTGGCCCCAAGAAAAGAAGAAAGAAGGTCAGCAGTGGACACTGCCTGAGACAGATGGAATAAGAGACTAAGCAGAGATCGGAGAAAGTAAACATAAAAGTACAGGAAATTTGAGGGTGTTGGAGGGAAAGAAAAGAAGATAGGTATACTTTAATATATTGCGGCCTTTATGAAAAAGAGAAGCTGGCAGTGGATTTTTATAACAGGCATAGTTAGCATACTTTATGCTATTTTATTATTGTCTGTTTTAAGAGTGTACATATTTGTGCCTTTGAGCCTCTCCTTATTCCTCCCAGGGGCATGCTATGTATTTCTTCACCCCACATGTGCTGTCATATCTGCCTGATATGCCAGGAAAGTTTGCCTGGACACTAGATCTGGACATTCTGGGGCCTGCTCTGGGAGCAAATTGCATAACCACATGCCTATCTATGTGAGCTATAGATTTCACAGGCTGTGTGCGACAGCCAGGAAACTTCTGGTGATAAAGGAGATCTGGATAAGGCTCCATGGAGACCCAGAGGCATTCATGGAAAACAAGAAAGTACATCAGTTCTCTACGGGTCTAAACCCCATTTATGACACACCACCTGACTGACTGAGCAATGCTGACTATTACAGATAAGACCATTTTTTTGAGACAGGGTCTTGCTGTGCAGTTCAGGCTGGACTTGAACTCACTATGTAGCCCAGGCTGGCCTTGAACTTGTGGTGATCCTCCTGCCTCAGCCTCCCAAGTGCTGGGATTACAGGCATGCACCACCATGCCCGGCACAAGGACCATTTCTGTGTTATTCTCTTCTGTTGAATTTATGTAGTACTCTGTTATCTTCAAAGCTTTTAGTGGGATAGTGGTATGATTGATGGGAGATTTTAGTTTATTATATGTCAAATGAGGGTGTTGGGATGAATTTCTACATGGTTTGAATACAGTTGTTTCCCAAAAAGACAGGCTTTCTAGTAACCTTGTATTTTCAGTATGATAATGCATCTTTTAACCCATCTAAAGTCAGAAATAAGGAGACAACCTTAAAAGAATGGCATGTGAGGAGACGAAGACAAGATTTTTGTATTAGCCATTGGCCTTCAGAGGGTAGATACAATTGTCTTAGAACTCTAATAGTGTACCTTGTAATAGAAAAGATTGTAGCTTTCATTATCACATGCTAGTGTCTTGCACCACCCACTGTAGTAGCTACTAGCCACAAATGACCAAGTTTAAATTAAATTAAATCTCCAGCTCCTCAGTAACACTGGCCACATATTAAATGTTCAATGACCACGTGTGGCTACTGGCTATCTTCTTGAACAGTGCAAATATAGAACATTTCTATCAACACAGAAAGTTCCACTGAACAGCACTGTGAATCTAGACTCTCAGGATGGTGATCTGGAGACTAGACATCTCTGCATCTGCATGTAAAGGAAGTTATTTTTTCTCACTTCAGGTTGTCGCTTTGCACTGGTGTGCTCAGAGTAACACTGGGGAAAGTAAAGCAGTTTAACAGACTTATGAGCCTTGCTGCTACAATTTAAAAAATAAGATAAGTATTCTCTAGGGAATAGCTAAATAAAATGTGGCATATTCACTAAATGCAATACACTACAGCAACTAAAGGGAATGAACAAGGTGTATCAGTAAGGACAGACTTCAGGGCTGAGGGTGTAGCTCACTGGTGGAGCATTCACCTAGCATGCGCAAGGCCCAATCCCCAGCATCACAAAAAAACAATACCAAGCATACACTTCAAAAACATTTTTGTACAAAACTGAGTAAGATGACAAATGCAAGCACTGATGCACAGAAAAACACAAAACAATTGTTATAGTTTGAATGTGGTCACCATAGTTCATGTGTTGGAAATGTAATCCCCAGTGCAATGGCGTTAAGAAATGAGACCTTTGAGAGGCAATCAGGTCCTGTGGGTTCTGCCCTCATCAATGGACTAAGGCCGTCATCATAGGAGGGTTTGATATGGTGGGAGTGACATTCTTATAAAGGATGAGCTCGGGCCCCTGTCCTCTCCCTTTTAAATGTTCTCTTGCCATGTGAGCCCTTCTGCCAAGTTATGATGCCGTAAAAAGGCCTTCACCAGATGCAGCCCCTCAATCTTGGACTTCCAGCCTCCAGAGCTGTGAGCCAAACAAACTTCTATTGTTTATAAATTACCCAGTCTGTAGTATTCTATTATAGCAGCAGAAAATGGACTAAGACAACACTACATTTTTCCTATATAAAGCTATTTTTTTAAGGTCTGGAAGAAGCCGGGTGTGGTTGTGCACACCTGTAATCCCAGCACTCGGGAGGCTGAGGCAGGAGGATTGCCATGAGTTTGAAGCCAGCCTGGGCCACATACTGAGACCCTGTCTCAAAAAACAAAAACAAAAATTATACCATAAAGGTCTGGAAAAATACATCCCAAACTCATGACTGGTTACTTCAGGGAGAAGGGAAAGGTCTGTGGAATAAGGGTCCAAAGAGATTTCTAGATTTTTCAGTGATATTCTAAATTTTTTAAATAAAAATATACTCATGTATTACTTGTTATAATCATGGAAACAGGACACAAGTTGATATATGAATATAAACATGTAAAGACATGATGATGAGAAAAATAAGGGAGAGAAGCACATAAAATCTTAATGATGGCTGTGTTAAAATGGTGGGATTAGTAGGCAGGGCCTTTGGTTTCTCCCTGGTGCTGGATCTCACTATGGTGCACCTAGCACTGAGCTCCAAGACAAAAACCTATTTTTTGCCAGGCATGGTGGTGCACGCTTATAATCCCAGCACTTGGGAGGTTGAGGCAGGAGGATCTCCAAGAGTTTGAGAGTAGATTGGACTACATAGTGAGTTCAAGGCCAGCCTGGACTACACAGCAAGACCCTGTCTCAAAAAGCAAATATTTTTTTAAATAAAAGGTAAATCCAGCTTTACGCTTTCAACATAGTTATATTATTGCATATTAGGTGCAGTTCTTGAGAGGCAATTCGGTCAGGTGTGGTGGCACACCCTGTAATCCCAGCACTCAGGAGCCTGAGGTAGGAAGATCACCAGGAGTTCAAGGCCAGTCTGGGCTACATAGTGAGTTCAAAGCCAGCCTGAACTACGTAAGGAGGCACTGTCTCAAAAAAAGAAAAAAAAAAAAAGAGGCAATTGGCTCTGATACATAATTAGTGCCAGAAATAACAGCTTGACATCATTTATGTAAAAAATTTAACCATCCTTGGTGACAGTCTCCAAAATTCAAATGGTCAATATAAAACCCCATTCTGTGGCAAATTCATGCTGGCAGGAGGCACAGTGGGGCCCTACAGTTCCTAAGACCAGAGGTTCCATTAGAATTTTTTTTGTGTGTGTGGGTACCGGGGGGTCGACCTCAGGACCTCGTGCGCCAGCAGGCGCCTGTGCCGCTGAGCGATATCACCGGCCCCTTTTTCGTATGTGGGTTCCGGGAGTCGAACTCGGGCCCTCACGCTTGCCAGGCAGGTGCTTAAGCCGCTGAGCCATCTCACCGGCCCTCCATTAGAATATTTTGAGACTTCCTTTCTTATGCTCAGGCCACATGACAGGTTATGGGCTTTGAAAACTTTCAGATCAGGGCTGGTGAGATGGCTCAGCGGCATAAGCGCCTGCCTGGCAAGCGCGAGGTTCTGAGTTCAACTCCCGGTACCCACATACGAAAAAAGGGCCAGTCATATCGCTCAGCGGCACGGGCGCCTGCTGGCGCGCGAGGTCCTGAGTTCGACCCCCAGTACCCACAAAAAAAAAAAAAAAACTTTCAGATCAAAAATCCCTCCTCTGTGGTGTGGAACTCAGATCCAAAAGCCACTTCCCAAGAAAAATCTGATTTTACCTGCACCCTACCTCCATGGGGTTATGAGATAATCCAGGCAAGCAACAGTCAGGCTTCTCAGCTTTCAGGCCAGAATGGTAACTGTCACCCAACCACCTGTTCATCTGGCTTCTAAAACATATGGATCCAGCCTCAGTCAACAACAGAGCATACCAATACTTCTGCCCTTCATCAGAGAATAAATGTACTGTAGTTGGCCTCTGTGGTCGTATCAAAAGCCTGGCTGTGAGAAGAGATATTTATGGGATATATTGTAAAAGACATTCTATCCATCCACTCCTTTAGGTGGCATTTTAAGTTGTGTACTCATATCAAGTTAGAGCACCAGAAGGTTACATGCCTGAACCATCCGAGCTCAGCCCCTGCAGAAGTGTTTTAATGTTACACCCTTGGCTTTTAGCCAGGGTAGTTTCAAGAAAGTAATATGGAAATCTCTTCTGTGTGTGTTATGAAACTGTTACTGAGGTCATTGTCCCTAATGTTAATCCTGCATGAGAATTTAGTGCCAGCAATGGACAATTATGTAGCTGTTAAAAATCATAATTATGGGAGACAAAATATGAAAACGTATTTATTATGCATTCTTGGAAAAAAGCAGAACACAACATAGTATACAGACTAATTGCAACCATATAAAATTATATGTCTGTGGACAAGGACTAAATACTGGTAAACAAAGATAAAAATGGTATGAGGGCAACAGGATTAGAAGTGATATTTTTTCAAAAGATTTTACTTGCTTTAGTCCTGTCTCTGTTTACAATTGAGGGAACTAAGAATTTAGTGGCAGGAAAATCTCTGTCTCTCTTGAGGAATGCTATGCTTCTTTTTTCCTGATAACAAGACTTGTGTAATTTGTTGCATTTCCCTCTTTCCCTTGACTACTCAAAAAGACAAATTCAGTGCTCAGTCAGTCATTGTACATTAGCTTTCTCTTCCTTTCCATACCTCTAATTTTCAATTTCTATAATGTTATGACATGTGCACCCTTCTTTTGATGAAGTGCGTCAGATCCCTTGTAGAAAGAGGCAAAACATAAAGCAGACCCCTCAGTTTAAAAGTTACACACAGTCAAGTGGGCTGTGGTGGTGCACACCTGTAATCCCAGCACTTGGGAGGCTGAGGCAGGAGGATCACTGTGAGCTCAAGGCCAGCCTGGGCTACACAGTGAGATCTTGTCTCAAAAATAAATAAATAAATAAATAAATAAATGTTATACAGAGTCACAGGAAATTGGAAAAATATAAACCACTATTAACACATTTTGGCATTTCTTCCTATCTTTTCTCAACATATCTTAACCAAGTTATGGGAACATAATACACAAACTATCATAACCAATTCTTTCCCTGTAACTTTAAAATATAAGCATTTTCTGTACATTAGAAATACTTCCTGACTTTTTTTTTTGCACTGATGAGCTTTGAACCCAGGGGCTTCAAACATGCTAGTGCTCTATCACTGAGCCACTGAGCCATACCCCCCAGTCCCCTTTTTTTCCTGATGGGGGGGCACTGTTTGGCAAATATCGCTGGCAAAAACTCTTCAGTAAAGAAGTATGAGGGCTGGGGATATGTCTCAGTGGCAGAGTGCTTGGCCAGAATACATGAGGCCCTGGGTTTGATCCCCAGCATTGGGGAAAAAAAAGAAGTCTGGTAAATATCATGCCACTAGGATTTTCAAAAGTTAGAAATAAAGCAATTCACAGGAAAGGTTAAACAGGAAGCTCAAAGATCCCTCCAAACCCTAGGCATGGCCAGGTGTGGTAGTACATGATTGTAATCCCAGCACTCCGGAGACTGAAGCAGGAGGATCGCTGTAAGTTTGAGGCCAGCCTAGGCTACAAAGTGAGTTCAAGTCCAGCTTGATCTGCATAGCAAGACCCTGTCTCAAAAAGGCAAAAAAAAAAAAAAAGGAGGCATGAAGTATTATAGAAGTTGTTTGTGCAGAGGGCCAGGACTGAATTTGTATGGATGTGAGGTATAAGCTCAGCCTAAGGCCAAAGGGGCAATGTGGAGTATTGTGTCCAGATTGGAAGAAGCATTTTAGAGCAAGAAACTCTGGAGATCATCTAATACAATAGTCTCATTTTACAAATAAGGAAACCAAAACCAGAAAAGGAGAATTGACTTGTATATGCTCTGGAGTCAGATTGCCTAGATTTGTACCTCTTCCCTACCACTTCGTGACTCTGGATCCTTTACCCTAAGTCTCATTTTCCTTTGTGAAGTGAAAATAGTAACAGCATTTAGCTCATACACTTATTGGGTAGATTAAATACAAAAATTTATGTAAAGCACTTAGCATGGCATCTAATAAAACCCAGTAAATGTTGCTTATTAATATTTGTGCAATTACAACAAAAATTTTAAAAGAGCAAAAAAATTGGTATAATTAATATCATTGTCCAACTAGTTACTGACAGAGTAGTGACAAGGATTCAGGTCTCCTGACTCAATCTAGTGCTCTTTTCATTGCATCAGCCTGACCTTCAGAGTTCAGAAAGGACTGAAAATTGCTTCAAACTTAGCAGTGGTGCTCACTCAAATCTACTGGGGACTAAAATCCGAGGCTTTTGGTCTAGGGTGCACTTTTGGGAAAGCAACTCACTAGTCTGGTGCCTAGAAAATAGCAGGCTTTAAGGAAATGTTCATTAAGGGAAATTTTTTTTTCATAGGACTGGAGATTGAACCCAGGACCTTCACACCAAGCTGCATCCCCAGCCCTTTTTCAATTTTTTTAAATTTTGAGGCAGGTTTCACTAAGCCACTAATTTGCCCAGGCTGGGTTCTAACTTGTGATCATCTTACCTCAGCCTTCCAGAGTGCTGAGATTACAGGTGCCACAGGACCGGCAAGGGAAGATATTTTTTAAAATAACAGACAGAGTTAAGCAGGCTTCTAAGACAGAGACCAGAAATGTTTCACAGAAACACATGAGAAACGACTTAGGGAATGAGACAAGAGGATCACAAGTTCAAGGCTAACCTGGGCTACCCAACAAGACTGACTTGTCTCAAAAAGAAGAAAGAAGAAGGAGGAGGAGGAGGAGGAAGAGGAGGAGGAGAAGAAGGAGATGAAGGAGAAGAAGGAAAAGAGGAAGAAGAGGAAGGGGAAGGGGAAGAGGAAGAAGGGGAGGAGGAGGGAGAAGGGGAAGGAAAAGAGGAAGAGGAAAGAAAGGAAAGGGGGGGGTGAAGAAATGACTTTCAGGGAAAAGGGCAAATGAAAACATGTATGTTCTATACACGTCTGTGAAGATCAGGGGTGGGTAGAGGTGGTGCTTTCTGAGTCCTGGAAGTTTCTCATTGGTATTTATGTTCACCACTACATCTTTCCTTGTGGTTACTAGCAAAAATCCTATAAAATCTCTAGATGCCGGCTGTGTTTTTTCAGAGCTAGGTAGGGTAACAAAGAAGTGGAGAAGCCAGATGTGGTGGTGCATGCCTGTAATCCCAGCGCTCGGGAGGTTGAGGCAGGAGGATCGTTGCAAGGTTGAGGTCAGCCTGGGCTACACAGTGACTTCAAGGCCAGCCTGAACTGCATCGTGAAACCCTGTCTCAAAATGAAACAAAACAGAACAAAAACAAAAACAAAAACAAAAAATAAAGAAGTGGAGAAATGTCTATGTCAATTCAAATTAATAGAGCCAGTTTGGGGGGGGTAGCACCTAGGTAGAAGAGTGGGTAGTGGCAGTGAAAGAGGCAAGGGAGCCAAACCCCTGTGATCAAGAGAAAAAAAAAAGTGGCGAATCAGTAGCCATTTGAGAACATAAATTCTGAGGTTTCAACCGGGAGAAAAGCCTGTGCCTCCCATATCCTACCATATCTGTTCATAGCATATGACAAGGGTGGTTTTCTGGGGGCCTCCTGTTAGCCCTCTTTTCTGGCCAGTGTCTCTTCTATTTTCCAAGGCTACCTTGCTGACTCTGGTACTTGACTGAGGTGTATTCTAACCCTCCCACAGTAATGAGGTGAGTTACCCTGAACTCATGAGCTTTAAAGTCATAGTGTTTTTGTCACCCAACTGATCCTTTTGTTCCCCCTGCTAAAATATCTGGTCCTATGGCATATGATCATTTTTATTATCTGTCCAAGGTTTTGATATACTTTCATCTTGTGAAGGATCAACAAACATCTGTTTGATGGCAGAGTCTAGTGGGGAAGATAATATACTCTCATGAAATGAAAAGCCATGTAACCACAAGCACAAAATTAAGGAATACAAATCGAGTTCATAGAGGATCAGGTGGTGCAAAGTAGATAAGTGATCTGTCAGGTTGGGCTAGTTGGGGAAAGTTTCCAAGAGCACACAAGTTTTGGGCTTTGAATTGGGAATTTAAGGAGGCAATGGACATGAGTTAGTGGACAGGTGGACCTTTTCAAAAAAATGCACAAAGGAGCGACAATGCAAGATATAACTCAAGCCAGAACAGGTGCCTGCGCCACCTTGCCATTTCCCCATCTCAGCAACTCTACATGACCTGCCACCACACCTATTTCAGTAAGAAGACAGCTCCTTGTCATTTAGTGACCACAGGCTCTCTTCTCTACTAAATGAATTCATCACCCATAAAGCACTTACCAGATCCTCTAGACTGGGCTGCAGGAGGAAGAAGAGTATTCAGGAAATGCCTGCAAGGCATTGTGAGCAACTATGTCCCATCTCTCTAGTCTAAAGCCCAGGTAGGAATATATGGCCTTCTGAATGCCTTCTAGGTGACAGGCAGAGGACAAATGGATATTAGAGTAGAAGAATAAAGGACTGTGGAGAACTAAGATGGTTATTTTACCATGAGCAGGTTAATATCACTTTAAAGGGCCAATATACTGACAGTGCTGAAAAATCCTGGTTGCATGGATAGCCTTCTTCACAGGAAAAAGGTCTCAACATCACAGAACATGTGTCAAGGGACACTGCAAAGGATAAACAAATTAAATTACAGTACCTGTCCCTAGAAGCTTGAGGTCCAGCAGAAAACTTGGAATGTGGCCAAGCAGATAATACACATGATACAATTTATTTAAAAGTTGTTAAATGTCCAAGTGTAATATCAGTTGAGTCCTGATCCCATTCATTCATTCAACTAACATTCATTTCTACTAGTGACCCAGAGCTGAGGTCACACAGATACAAAAAACATTTTGTCCTCAAGGAGCTCGCAGTTTATTGGGAGAGATACACAAATAAACAAATACAGTTTGGGCCATATAGAATGAACCTGACCAAGGTGCTTGGGAATGCTGAAAACAAAGACCTCGTTTGCACTTAAAGGAGACAGGGAAAGCTATATAGGAGTTTTCCAAAATAAGAGGCTTGAGGAGATGATAACAAGTGATGAAATCCCAGGATGTAGACAGGAAGGTGTAAAGGGGCTCAGTTATTTCCAGAAAATCATGGAGAACTCTCGGTGGTTGGAATTTACCATGCCTAGCAAAAGATGAGGCAGGAAAGGTGTGAAGTGACCTGAATCTGAAAAGTCCTGCCAAGGAGTTTGAACTTTATCACACAGGCAATGGAGAAAATCAGAGAAGGTCTTAAGCTGGGAAATTAAGTGATCACATATAAGTCACAGGATGCCAGTTCTGCCTCCTAGGTCACTCTCCTGTCCTTGAGCAAGCCACTTACCTCTGATTATTATTAGTATCTTCATCTATAAAATAGGGATAATAGTGGTACCTACCTCACAGGGTTGATATGAAGAGTAAATGAGCAAACCAATTAGCACAGTGACTGGCACATAAGGGCTCCATAAATTTTAGCAGGAATTACTGGGCATGTTTCTTAGAATGGTAACAGTGCTGGCAGCATGGAACATAAACTGTAGTGGAGAAAGACTGATGGAAAGAGATCTTAATAAGACGATATTGCGGGCGGTGAGATGGCTCAGTGGCGTAAGCGCCTACCTTGCAAGCGCGAGGGCCTGAGTTCGACTCCCGGAACCCACATACGAAAAAGGGGCCGGTGATACCGCTCAGCGGCAGGGGTGCCTGTTGACGCATGAGGTCCTGAGGTCGACCCTGGTACCCACAAAAAAAAAAAAAAAAAAAAAAAAAAAGACGATATTGCAATTAAAATCCTAAATAAGGTCTCCAGCTAGGATTTGGATGGAGCAAGTTGGGGAAATGAAAAGGTCTAGCTTGGGAGCCTGGGTAGACCAGGACAACCATTAGCCAAATTCAGAGATCAAGAGTATCCAGAAGGTAGGAATGTGGGTGCAGCAACAGATAAGAAGTTCAGTTTGGGACCTGTTAAATAAAAAGTGAAGCCGTTTAAAATGGGAACCAGAAGAATATCAATACTTAAGGGGAGTCCAGGAGAAGTGGTGGAGGAAACTAGTGAGAAAGATCTCACTGTCAGCGTGAACGGTGTATTACGGGGACAGAGGAGGGTGGAGGAGACCACCACAATCGGCTGTTTATGTGATACATGCCTCCCACCGAACTCCCCCAATGTGCATACGTCTTTTTTTAGTCAGTTTCTTGCTTCTTGTTTCACGGTTTTCTGCTTCTTGGAAACAAAGTGTTTTTCCTCTTGATCGCTCTTAAGGAGGGAAAAGGTCTAGCATCTCCCAATACGGTAAAATGTAAGGGTCCCTGAATTAGGGAGCAGGTGGAAGAGGGGTGGGGGAGGAAAATTATTTTTATGAAAAGGAAAAGAGTCCGCGACGACCTCTAATAATTAAAGTTCCACCTCCCCATATCCTGCCACGCCGCTCTCCTGCCGCGGATTTCGGGCTCCTGGTCGCAAAGTAGGACGGGAGATGTAGTCCTCAAGACTGACCAGGATGGCACGACTGAAGAACTCGGTTTCCCAACTGGCTCTCCAGGCGCGTGCGCAGATGGCTGTCCCGGCGAGTGGTAAACAGAGACGTCAGGCGGGGGCTGCTGCTTGGAGCAAAACAAAAGGGAAACCCGGGGGGCGGGGGGTGGGGGGGTTGGTCGGGGAACTGGTGCGGGAATAAGAGAGGCCGGGGCTGCGAGAACCTTGACCCTAATAAGAGCGGCGAGAAGGGAAGAGGCGGGGGAAGGGGAGTCGGGGGAGGGGCAAGTGACGCGGGGGAGCGGGGTTTGGGGGAGGGCAGTGATCCGGGAGGAGGAAATTTGGGAGGAGTGTCCGGGGGGCAGCAACTTAAAAGGGGGAGGGAACAGCGGCTGAAAAGACGTTCGATGATGGGAGCGCAATGTATGAGGGTATACCGTGCCTCAGGTTTAAAAGAGCAGGAAGCTGAGTGAGAGCTTGGAGAAAAAGTGTCTTCGCTAGGCGGCGGTTACAGGTGGTGTCTCGAAAGAGCTTTGAGGCTCCAGGCTGTAGTCGGCGAGGGGATCAGAGAACTGTGTGGAAGGGACGGTTTGGGGACTAGCGTCCTGAGGCGGGGGGTAGGGGGTGGTTCATGACTTTCTGGGGACAGGCAGGAATGTGCCTCCTGGCCCTCGGTGCTTCCCCCCTTGGGGGAGGCATGGTGAGGGACTCTGGCAGGCTCCACTGAACGCTGAGCCACGGAGGTCCAACTCCACGTATGGATCCAGGGAATAAGAATTCAGCCACAGAGGCTGCCGCGATTGTAGACCTCGATCCCGACTTCGAACCCCAGAGCCGTCCCCGCTCCTGCACCTGGCCCCTTCCTAGACCAGAGCTTGCTACTGAGCCGTCCGAGCCGCCCGAGGTGGAGCCAGGTCTGGGACAGAAGATACACACGGAGGGGCGCTCCGAGCCGATCCTGTTGCCCTCCCGGCTCCCAGAGCCGGCAGGGGGCCCCCAGCCGGGGATCCTGGGGGCTGTAACAGGTCCTCGGAAGGGAGGCTCCCGCCGGAATGCCTGGGGAAATCAGTCATATGCAGAACTCATCAGCCAAGCCATTGAAAGCGCCCCGGAGAAGCGACTGACACTCGCTCAGATCTATGAGTGGATGGTCCGCACTGTGCCCTACTTCAAGGACAAGGGTGACAGCAACAGCTCAGCGGGATGGAAGGTAACTATGACCCCCTTACCTGCATCCCAACACCACCTATATTCCTGGGTCCCTCAGCTCCCTTACTCTTACTCTGGGACCCTTTTTAACACCTCCCAATAGGAAATCTAGAGACTTAAGTCTTAAGGTAGACAAACATTTACTTGGTATATAGTATACGCCACACTCAGAGCTTGATGCTGGAGGTTCACAGATGAATTAAGACACTGTCCCTACCATGGAAAAACTCGAATTCTCTGCTCCCTGTTCAACACTTCCAGCCCTTTGGCTTGGGCTGCCCCAAACACTTATTCCCACAGAGAAGTCTTTATCCTATATACAGCAGGAACTGTGTGGATTCCCCACATGAACCTAGCCTTTCCTCCTCCCCCACCTCCTACCCCAACACCTTTTCTCCCATTCCTGTGGGATTACTTGAATTCCCTGCTTGCCTCCCTATACCTCAGCGTAGAAGTACTATTCTAGGATTGCTCTACCCAGAGGAGGGAGTGGGTGGCAAAGGGTAAAAAGGGTGGTATTCATGGGGAAAAGTAGTTGATCTTATGCACTAAGAAGGAAAAGGACTGTGAGCTGCTATCTGACTCAGTTTACCCTACAAGAAATTCTCCCTTGTAAGGGGCTCTCCAAGCTTTTGGGGGAAAGTCATGATTTACTGTAGAAGAATATTACTCATGAGAAAGGATGTAGGACTCTGACTTTAAAGCACAAGGTTGGGAGTTCCCTTGGCCTTTCATGAAGAAACTGTGGAGAAAGAACTACCAAGATACTCTTTTTTTTTTTTTTTTTTTTTGTGGGTACCAGGGGTCGACCTCAGGACCTCGCGCGCCAGCAGGCGCCCGTGCCGCTGAGCGATATCACCGGCCCTTTTTTCGTATGTGGGATCCGGGAGTCGAACTCGGGCCCTCGCGCTTGCCAGGCAGGCGCTTACGCCGCTGAGCTATCTCACCGGCCCCCCCAAGATACTCTTAAAAAAAAAAAAAAAAAACTTGTCTTAAGAAATGCACGCTCTAATCACAAAATCAGGGCGTTTCAACCCATATTAATGTGTTGTGCCTCCGTAGTTGGTGAGGTCAGCATACAACAAAGTACAGAGACTGCAGTGCACAGAGGGTCTTCCCTTAGGTATCAGAGATTAAGGGACCAGATCTGCAGTATGTGTAAGGGCGGACAGGACAGAAGACAGGACAGCTGAGTGAGACCCTCTGCGCTATTTCTGGGTAGACTGCCACACCACAGTCTCAGCTCATAAAGAGCTGCCCTCCTTGGACCCAGCCTACACAGCTGTTTTTCTTTTCCCTTAGGTTCATTTTCCAGGGTAGAAGAAATAACCATGAGTTGTTAGGTATACCGTGGGAGTACAGTCCCTCCTTTATAGCTTACAAAATAGTTTTAAATTTTTTCATTTTATTAATTTTCACAACAATTCTGAGATTCTACATTTTACATATGAGGAAACAAAGGTACAGAAAGGTTAGGAAATGTGCCTACTATCAGAAGAATGAAGACTTGAACTCAGTTCTAACTATAAATATTGTTTCTCTAAGAAGCACATGGTGTGCTTTCATTAGAATGATTGCAAAACCAAATCAGGCTGAGTCTGGGGCTTCCAAGGCCCCCACCAACCTCCCAGGAGGAAGCTTCAAGCCTGAGTTGGCTTCCCTGGTGATGTGCCAAGGTTACTCCCACCCCACCAGGGGGCGGCACTCACTTAGAACAAGAGTGCTTAGGTTAGGTGGCTTGGGGCGCAATTAGCAGTCACCCTCCCCACAAGCATGTAAGAGTTATACACTTCTAGGGAATCCACTTCTCCCACTTGCTAGTTCCAAGGCCTAAAGAAGAAAAGATGAACAAATGGACTACACAGGTGCTAAGTAGTAGGGAAAGGAATGGGCCTTCTTGGTAGACCCAGAGTTAAAGAATGAGAAGGGATGAAATCACAGTGCCAAGAGCCGCTCTAGTCCTTAGTTACTAAGAGCCCAGGCCAGATGGACAAGTGCAAGTCCTTGAAGGAGCTAGAAGCATTTGTGCAGCCAGAGAAATTGGAGTGCCATGACCACAAGGTCCCCGGGAGATAAGTTCTTTGGCTAAAGAGCTGTGGAATAAGACACTGCTCAAGAGCACTCCCCAAGCAAAGGGTCTCCTTATCTGAAAGCACCAGAGACACGTGAGTGGCTCCCTACTGTCCATAGCCTCAGCCTCCTACTTGCTCCAAGCACATCTAGCTCTTGCTGAGTTTCTAAACTAAAGAGCTCCATGTGGGAGGTCAAATGCCCTTAAGGGTAGAGAGATTATCCACAAATTCCTGAGGAGAAGTGGGGGAAAGGAACTAAGAGGTAGGGAGGAGAAGGGGGGGACCAAAACTGTGGTGTAACTAGCCTTCAGCAACCAATAAAAATGAGCTACACCCAGAGCTCAAGAAGCTGCCCATCTCAATCTTGCTCCCTGGCCTCAGAGTGGAGTGTCCCTATCAGGATACCAGTGAGCCCATAGCTTCCAGTACCCAAGGCACTCAAGAGCTGACAGAACCTGGGCATGGGATTCAGCCTGTAATCCCAACACTCTTGGAGACTGAGGCAGGAGGATCCCATTTTCAAGACCAGCCTGGGCAATTTAGTGACAGCACGGAGGCAGTGATAGAGCCTCAAGGGGAGCCTCACTGCCCTCACCCAGGGGCCACTCACCAATCAGGGAAGAAATATTGATTATGTACTGTGAATTTGGTATGCTGTGGGCTTGGTACTCTGAGGGTGTACTGTTGGAGGCTGTGGGACTGGAGAGCATTGTGTGTGCCCTTGGCACTTACACTTGATGGGTCTAATTACATGAAACCATAAACCACACAATATATGTAGATTGGTTACAATTGTGGGGGACAGACTAAAAATACTGTGCAAGAAATCTGGCTGTCGAAGTCAAGCAACCACTTTATAAAAGAGGTGGTACTTAAACTTGGTCTTGAAAAACTAGGAGAATTTGGAGAGGAGATCCTTCCTAGGAAAAAGAGGGAGGGATAGATTGTGCCTCACAAATGTGGTGAAGAGTGTATGTCGCCGATTGGCAGAAATAAAGCTGAGATTCAGGGGGAAAAAAGGAATCTTCCAATCCTATAGAGAGCTTGTGGCCCAAATGCTTAGTGGGGAAAGGAGCACCGGCTGCGTTGAGGTTCCAGCCTCTCAGCCTCTTCAGAGAACTGGCCTAGGACAGGGGTGTATGAGCACTGTCCTATAATCTCTACCTAGCCTGCTGTCAAGAAAAGGGGTGGGGTGGGGCCAGGGATATAGCTCAGTGGCACAGCGCCTGCCTGTCAAGCGCAAGGTCCTGAGTTCAATTCCTGGTACCAAAAGAAAAAAAGAAAAGGGGTGGAAGCCAGGCATGGTGGCACACACCTGTAACCCCAGAACTTGGGGGGCTGAGGTAGGCGGATCGCCACGAGTTGGAGGCCAGCCTGGACTACGTAGTGAGTTCAAGACCAGCCTGGGCTACATAGGGAGACCCTGTCTCAAAAAAAAAAAAAAAAAAGGAAAGGGGTGGAGGTGTGGAATGCTTTTTTCCCATCTGAACTTTAGTTCTTGCTGGGTTTCTAGCCCCAGATACTCCCCAGAAATGGGGGAGGAGCTTTCTCTGGGTGGGCATTCTGCCCTCTGTAGTGGGTTGTTACTTTATCTTGGGTACCCCTGTGCAGAGAAGTCAGGGGCAGAGTCTGAACCACTTGAACCACTTGTCCTAGAAGGGGAACTGTGTATGGTCTCCTTCCCTTCCCTCCCCTCCCCCTCTTCAGCCCCTTCCTCTCCCCTCTGCCACTTTCCCCCCTGATTGGACTTTGAGTTTCCAGGTACATCCCTGCTGTATCCCAACCTCCCCTTAGGTAGCTAATCTGCCAGCGACCAGCTTCCCCTCCACACACCTCATGCCCCTTTCCGGCTTACTCTGCCCCCTCCAGAACTCCATCCGCCACAACCTGTCCTTGCACAGCAAGTTCATCAAGGTTCACAATGAGGCCACTGGCAAGAGCTCTTGGTGGATGCTGAACCCTGAGGGAGGCAAGAGTGGCAAGGCACCCCGTCGCCGGGCTGCTTCCATGGATAGCACCAGCAAGCTGCTCCGGGGCCGCAGCAAGGCCCCCAAGAAAAAACCATCTGTGCTGCCAGCTCCACCTGAAGGTGCCACTCCCACGAGCCCTGTCGGCCACTTCGCCAAGTGGTCAGGCAGCCCTTGCTCTCGAAGCCGTGAGGAAGCCGATGTGTGGACCACCTTCCGTCCACGAAGCAGTTCAAATGCTAGCACTGTCAGCACCCGGCTGTCCCCCATGAGACCAGAATCTGAGGTGCTGGCAGAGGAGGAAATACCAGCCTCAGTCAGCAGCTATGCAGGGGGTGTCCCCCCGCTAAATGAAGATCTAGAGCTGCTAGACGGGCTCAATCTCACATCTCCTCACTCGCTGCTATCCCGGAGTAGTCTCTCGGGCTTCTCTTTGCAGCATGCTGGGGTTACTGGCCCCTTACACACCTATAGCACCTCCCTCTTCAGCCCCGCAGAGGGGCCCCTGTCAGCAGAAGGGTGCTTCTCAAGCTCCCAGTCTCTGGAGGCCCTGCTCACCTCTGATACGCCACCACCCCCTGCTGATGTCCTCATGACCCAGGTAGATCCTATTCTGTCCCAGGCTCCCACACTTCTGTTGCTGGGGGGGATACCTTCCTCCAGTAAGCTGCCAACAGGAGTGGGCCTATGTTCCAAGCCCCTAGAAGTTCCAGGCCCCAGCAGTCTGGTTCCCAGCCTTCCTATAATGGTACCACCTCCAGTCATGGTAGGTGCTCCCATCCCCAAAGCCCTGGGAACTCCTGCACTCACACCTTCTACTGAAGCGGCAAGCCAAGACAGAATGCCTCAGGATCTAGATCTTGATATGTACATGGAGAACCTGGAGTGTGACATGGATAACATCATCAGTGACCTCATGGATGGGGGTGAGGGACTGGACTTCAGCTTTGAGCCAGGTATGACACCCTAGAATCACCTTAGCATCTCAAAACCTATGTCTGCTCCTGGATGTCCAGCTGAGCCAGGGAGAGAGTTAGAAAAAGGGGTAGTTGGAGCTTCTGGGAAACTGGAGAGAAGATGTCATATTATAGTGACATAGTTTCCAAATGGGACCTCCAGGCCCCTCAGCAGTACCCTACCCCCACAAGGCAGCAGAGAAGGGGTATGTATGTAAAGAGAGGATGTCTCTGTTTTCCTGGGCATGAATCTGGACAGTGGGAAGTTGACCTGCCCCCAGATGAATCTCTTACTTTGTCTTCTGTTTCTTCTTCCCACAGATCCCTGAGTCGTGGCTGGAAGCTTTGTCCCCTGCTTCAGAGATGGAGTCAGGCGCATTCATATCCACTCTTTTCCCTTGAGCCCTCCCTGCAGGAATTTGGGACCCTGCTTCAGAGCTAGGGTGGGGTCTAGTCACACAAACGGGTATTGAGGATTGTGAAGATAAAGCTGCCCCATATGGGGTCGATGGGGGGAGGGAAGAGTTTATTCTCACTGTGCCAATTAGGAGGTAAGGCCCTTTCTCAGGAGCCATCCTCAGCTTCCCCCATTCCCATCCCTGGAAGCCGGGGCCAGCAATGCTGTTGGAAATGTGAAGTCACCAGTGGCCTTACCCCTGCCTTCGGGAGCAGGGTTTTTTGTAGAGAGTCTTATCTGAGCTGTGCCCGGCTAAATTGAGCCTGGGATTTTTATGCAGTGGCCCCTTAGGCCAGTGGTGTGGGGTGGGTGGGTGGGATAGGGGACCCTGAAGAGCCAAAGGTCTGAGCACTGGAGTGGCTCACCAGGCCAGTCACCTTTGGAAGGCTGCAGATAACAGGCTTTTTATAAACTTTTAACTATAAACACAAATATAGATATTTTTAATAGTGGCAAGGTGCTAGTGATGGCAAGAATGCTTTTTTCTTTTTGAAGGCTTTGTCATAGTGACATGATACAAACACTACAGACAGTACTAGGGGAGACACGGGGAAGTAGGGGTGAGAAGGGGAGCAATAGCAAACAAGAGCTTCCATTTGGACCAGGTCTAGAAAAAGGTCCATGCATAACTGTTAGAGTTGCCCTAAGGGAAAACTTAAGCCAAGTGCCCTCCTTCAGTCAATTTATACCAGTGGTAGCAAACCTATGGCACGTGTGCTGTGGCGGGCTGTTTGTTTCATTGAAAGCTCTAAAAGGTTCACCATCACTGAATTATACCTGGGAGAGTGTGGTGTTGGGGTGTGGCCACCCTCTTGTATGACCCAATGTGGGTTCTTACTACTGGGGAGAGTGTGTTGAAGGCCTGAAATTAGCTTGGGGCCTGGGAGGGGGCGGGAGGGAGGAGAAGAGGAGGAAAGGATTTAGAATGGTAAAGTTAGGTACGGAGACTTCCCTGTGCAAGGCCCCTGACAGCTGTCCCTGCCCTTCTTTTCCTTCCCTGACTACAGGGGTTATGTGGAAGTGGGGGAGGGGGGGAGCAGGGAAGCTTGACTGAGGGTCTGGGAAATGAGCAGAGATGGGGGGAATGTGGATCAGGTTTACTAGCACCTGCTAGGGAGGCCATCTGGGGTTCTTTCTCCACTCCAGCCCCTAAAGCAGCCCCTCCCCCAGTAACCTTTGCACTGTCCCCTCCCCCACCCCTGCTGTGGGTCCCCATCATTTCCTGTGTCAGTGCTTGGCCTACCCAGATTGTATCATGTGCTAGATTTGAGTGGGGAAGTGTGTCAAATCAATAAATGAATAAATTCAATAAATGCCTATAACCAGCTCAGGTTTCTGTTGCCTTGCTGCTCCCCTCGGACAAGGAAAAGTGCAGTTAAATCAAGGTGGGGTGGGAAGGACTGCCCCAAGGCAGAGAGGTGGAGGTGGGGGAATTTCAGCCTAGGAGGTAGTGGAGGGTGTGGGGGAGGGACACCTAACCCTAGCCAGAGTGAGAGGTAGGCTTCCTAAAGTGAGGTAGGCTGGTTTGAGAAGACTCCACCCCCTTCTCCATCCCTCAAAGACTCATTGTACTATACTCATTGAGCCTGGGATTTTTCCTCTCCCCACCCTTGTGCTCCCTATCCCTCTCCTTCCGCTCCCGTCCACCCTTGAGCCTCACCAGAGCCTGGGGCCTACTTAAGCCTTAGTGCAGGTAGTGGGGAGGAGTGTTTCTCGGAGAAGGAACTTCATGAGCCAAGCACGATGGTGCCTGCCTGTAACCCCAGCTACTCGGGAGGCTGAGGCAGGAGGATCACAAATTCCAGCCCCTGGGCAATTTAGCAAGACCCTGTCTCAAAATAAAAAGGGCTGGGGATGTAGCTCAGTGGTAGAGCACTCATGGGCTCAATCCCCAGTAACCAAAGAAAAAAGAAAAAGGAACACATTAAATTCCAGGAATTTCATACCCAGAGTACTGTTCTCACTTGGTCACTTTATTGAGTTAGCGATGTTTATCCCTCCAACCGTGAAAATCTACTCTTTTCTTATAGTGCAGGGTCTTTCAAGAACAGGGAGCAGGTGCGTGATCCTCTGATTTTCCCAATTTGGACTAGAAAGGGAAAGTAAGTAGATAAACAAAGAGGCCCTGCAGGGAAGGTAATGGAAGGACAAAAGGTGACATGGGTTCAAAAAGGAAATTCAGTTCCTTAAGCAGAAGGGGGAAATATCCAGTTTGCTGGTGGGAAGAGGACAAGCCACATTTGAGGACTCTTACTTGGAGGTTCACAGTGGATTCAACTACAGCAACCCTCTTGGCTGCTAGGATTTTAAGCATCTTCACTTGGTTCCTCTCTAAGGTCTCACATTGTGTGAGCAGCGCATCTAGGAACCAGAAAAAGGTACCTGCAGCTCCTAGGGCTTGAGACATTTCCCATACTGACCCTCCCACCATTCAGATGATCAGCTGGAGTAACCTGGCCTAAGATGTTAAAATGATAGAGTGGTAATAGGGAGAGATACACAGAAAGGATGGTAGAGAAATGGGGGGGAGGGGTATTGACACATGCACACTCTACCTGGATTTAACTAAACATCCCTCCTGAAGTGGACCTACACCCTGTCCCCCTTTTTCTAGGCTTCTATGATCCCACCTACCATGGTACACTAGTCTCACCATACATTTTCCATCATTCAGCTATGTAGCACACTCTCCACATTCTTCCCTCTCCCATCATACTCCTTACCAACCAGTTCGGGTTCTGGATTCTTCAGGAGGGGCACAATACCTCTGTAGGAATTCTCAATTCTGGTTCCTGTGAACATAACAGTGTAATATCCCCAGCCCCTGTCACCTAGTCTGCACCCTTATGAAGTCCAAGATTTCAGGACTCTAAATACTGCCTTGAGTTGGTTTGCCTTATTTCTTCCCCTTAGGTATGAACATAAGGGGGAGTTGTGGACACTAAGAAGGGGAGAGTATGAACCTAACTTACTGTCATAGAGTCAGTGCCCTGTCTTAGCCATCTTAGAAATTGTCAATTTGGATCTGGTGAAAGGTGTCCTATTTTAAGGACAAAGCTCATTATCTGTCTTCAGGGTCTTGCTGTATCTCTGGGGAACACTCTCAAACCTCTACCTGGTGCCTCACGCTCCACCTTACAAACGTAGTAGGTGTTTCGAACTGTAAGGAATTTGCTGGCATATTCTCCGGGGGTCTTCGTCATGAAAAACATCTTCAGTGTCCCCGATTCATCACACAAATCGATGATGTCTGGAGGAAGGCCACAGGATAATTGGGGCAGCTGAGGACAGGCAATGAGAGCAAAAGGGACCAGGGATCCTCCAGACTGGGTTGGAGGAAGCTGTAGGGATATGAGGAACTCTTTTCTTGTCAGGAGAAGGGTTTAACAACTAAACACGACTCTACTGCTTCTGACCTTGGCCATTAATCCCCTCCCCAAACTCCTCACCTCGTTTATGCAAGCCCACTTTAGAGCGGATGTAATGCATCAACAGGAGGACAGAGCAATTGGTATTAACCAGAAACTCCTGGTTATCTGAGAAGAGATAGGATGGGGCGTATGGGCCCTTCTATAGTTACACCATCTTTGTGATCTCCATTGCACTCAAGCCTCCCCACACCCATTCCCAGACCTCAGCTCTGTGCTGCCCCTCACCTCCATGTTTGATGAAGATAAACATGCTCTCGAGATCATCTCACTCTTCAGAGAGCACCCTGTCGAGTTTTGTGGAAGGAGGGTGTTCTAGAGGACCTGAGGGGGAGGCCAAGTGGGCCCGCAAGGTTAAGAGACTGGAGGGGCAGATGGGTCTCACAGGCTGAGAAGGCCCAGACTGGGCAGAGAGGAGAAAGCTGTTGGCAGTTGTGGATAACCAGCATCTCTGGGGTGGGGCCTGAGGCCCAGGTAAGGGATTGTGAGGTCAGAAGTGGTATTTGTAGCAGAAGGTGGAGTAAGGGTAAAGAGAGAAGAACTTGGGTGGGGTCTGTAAAGGATTTGTTGGGAATGGCATGCGGGGGTGTAAACGCAAAACTAAACTGGACCTGGAATGACTGCAGAAACTTACTGAAGAAAAGTAAGTTTTCAGGACAATACTTCTTTTTAGTTAATTTGTAGTACTATCACTTCCACAACATGACTCTACTTCTTTTTCCTCCCCTCACATCATGACTCCCACCCTCCTTGCACCCCATATTTCCCCTGCTCCCCACCCCCATGACAGACATTCTTGATGATTATCAACAGAAACTTTATTTCTCATTGATTCTGGAACAATTGAAGGATAGGTGGTACAAGGGAGGGAAAGAGGGAGAAAGACTCCTGTAAAAAGGAAGGGCCAGACTGGGGGAGATAAGAAATATGTACAGGGCAAAGGGGCATTTCTCAAGTAGGGGATACTGAATGAAGGGGCAATTACATGGGGCACCAAATCCAAAATTAGCCACAGGGGATGGAATGTGTAATGGGCATTTCATCGGAAGGGTGGATGAGCAGGAGTTAGTAACACTTAGGGCTATAGGATTCTGGGCTTCTGTCAGGGAATTGGGGCTCAGATTTTGGACTTCAGGGTGTAACATGGGGGAGCCCTGTAGGGCTGGCTGCAGGAGGAGCCCCCAGGCCCCTCCCCTGGGCCTCTCCTTTTGGGGGAACCTCACTGACATGGCAGAGCCGTTCACTGTAGTCTGGTTGCAGACTCTCAGCCAGTCCCTTAGACACACCACTCCAGGCCTAAAGACAGATATCCCCAGGTCAAAGGTCAATTAGGGGCAGGAAGCAAAAGACACAAGCTCTGTGCCAGAGAAGCTCTCAAGATGTCTGCAACCACTGTGATTACAGATGGGACGCCCAGATTCCTGGGCCCTTAATACCACTGTTTTCATCTGTCTCCCACAACCTATAATCCATTCTTCGGTGTGTCTGTCATCCATCCGCCATTTGGTTGGCCACATCCTGACAGTGCAGGCCCCTCCCCTTCTACTCTGACCCCCCCCACCAACATCTATCTTTCTGGCCAGCAGTTGGCAATTGACGGACTGCAATATGTTTGATAGCGTTCTCACCGAAAAGTTCCCGTGGTATTCAGTGACCAGATCCTCTAGGTTCTTGAGGGTGGGAATTCGAGGCATTGTCCTGACGGGAGAAAGAGGGAACAGGAGCACATAAGTTAAAACTCTTTTTTTACCCTTCTTGCAGTCTTCCCGTCTGAAATGAAGGGATTCTGTGTTTTTTGTGCCTGTAGCTTCCTCCCATCATCATACCTTCTTGGATGATCCCTCATTCCTTAGTGTCTTGCCCTCTAGCCCTGGAGATCCTGAAATAATCTTCCTTCACTCTTCCCAACCACCCTACTTCATTTTTTTGAGCTCTCTGAAATCTCACCGTTCCAGCCAGCAATACACAAAGAAGAGGCTAATAATCAATCCCATGGAGCCAACAGGGATAAGCACAGCTTTGGTTATAAACAACCATGGATTCTCTATAGAAAAAAAAGAAAGGAAAATGAACCTTACTTTTCACCCCCACCCCATGACAAGTGTACTAGGCATCATGTGAAACACACGCCCTCTACTTAATTTTCACTACAGAGGAACAATCATTATCTACATTTTACAGATGAGGAAACAGAATCAAAGAGTGGTCAGTCTGGTTCCAAGGCCACCTTCACCATGCAGGCTCTCTGGAATGCTGGAGAGAAATCATACACATTCCTTATCCCCCTCGAGCACCCTTTGGCCTCCTTTTCAATCCACTCCCCCTACTTGACAACACACAACCCAAGCCTACAGAGAAAACACTCGCATCCTAGGAATTGAGGTCGAACAGTGAGGGGAGGGGAGGCAGCATGTTTGGGGGCTTAGGGATAGGGAGGTAGAGCAAAATACAATGGTGTTAGAAAGGCTAGGGTGCTGGGCTCATGGATTTGGTCCATTTTACCCTTTGAAGTATTGCTTCCCCAGTAGACTGGGTGGCTCCATTTACTCCAATGCTGAGCACTTCCACAGAGTGGGTTAAAGCGGCTCCGAACCCGGAATGTGTACAGTTTCTGCCCATCCACACTAGGAAGGGAGAAGCTCTGTTTGTGATCCACTTGTTGTTCCTTGGGAAGAAAGAAGGTGAGGGAAAGGTCAGTGTATATAAATGAAGCAAAAATTAAAATACACTCTTGCCTATACTTCAGTGTCACCTGGTTCTTCCAAGTTCTGGTTCTTCCCAGTTCCAAAGAAACCTGTTTCTGGTTCTCCCCTCCTCTCTTTTTAAAAAATTTTATTTATTTCTACTAATACATGTTTGAAGTACATAATGATCACATTCATCATGGGGAATTTGTACATGTATATAACACATCTTAATTCTTTTTTTGTCCCCCTCTTCTCCCCTCTCTCTGACCTTTCCCTCCTCTCTTAACAATTTAAGCCATGCTTCTCCCTTCACTGACTTGAATCTAATGCCTAATCTCCAGATCACCTTAATGGTTTGCATTCGTTTACTTCTGGTCTGGTCTCAGGAAGCCTATGGACAGGGAATTCACTGACAATGACAGAGAAAGGAGTTGGAAGAGGGTAGAAGGTAGAGGAGCAGATGAGCTGGGAGGCAAAGAGCAGGAGCTTGGTCTAAGGTCCTTCTATCTCAGTGATTGAATGCTTTATCTCCATGTGCTTGGACTTAGCTGCTGCATTCATGTCCCCAATCACTCACAGTCCAGCTGCTATCCCAGTCGCTCCGATACTGCACCAAATGCTGCAAACAGCGGTCCAAGGCGTATCTGTTTTTCCAGCTCAGTTCTAGCTGGGATTCACTCAGGTTGCGCAGTGTTAGATTCTCTGGAGCCCAGGGGATCACTGGAGACATGTGTGCATGTACGGTCATTCCCCTGGCCTAGACGAGTCCGATCTTAAAAGTAGTTCCCCTCACTCCTCCTCCCTTCTCCATCCTGATTCCCTACCTCTTCCTTTCTGTGTACCACAGTGGGAAAAGAACACCACTCTGCTTGGAACATTATTCTAATGCCCCACAGTAGCCCTGACCTCTTGGCCACTTCCTTCCAGATTACCCAGATTCTGCAGTTTCAGCTTCTGTTCCATTTGCCTCCTGGGTTCTCGTGGGTCCTGGAGCTGGACAACAAATGTTTCATAGAGACGGATCTTGTTTTCTTGCAGCCAACAGCCTGAAGTGATCTCTTTTGAGAACAGATAGTGGTCACACTCCTGGACTTTATAATTATCAGAGTTCTTGTACCTGGAGAAAGGTCAGAAGGAAGAGGAATAATGGGGCAAATTTGGGTACTGCATATGTCCACAGCCTAACTTCATCTGATCTGAACTGATTTATAACTTATATCCCACAAGAAAATGGAAGGGTGCCTGGGAGGCTGGCTACCCTCTTTCTTGGTCCCCTTGTGGTCTCTCTCATCCACCCCCTCTTCTTCCTCCCCTGCATAATCCCCTCTTCCCTTCTCATACCCATATCGCAGAGTCAGGTTGGTAGGCTGGGGCTCAGAGCTGCTATTCCAAGTGCAATTCATGTACTCGCCATTGAACACAAAGCACTGAACCTCTGGGAGGGGCAGGGTGGAAATGTTGAGAGACCCAGGGGTCTCAAAGGTTGAGAAGGAATCTAGGTTGGGGAGAAAACAAAGTGGGAGAGGAAAAGAGAAGAAATAGTGTGAGGCAGGGAACCTTTCCCCTGGCCCTCCCCACTCTACTCTTCAATTCTCCCTGCATTGTTGTGAAGACCACTGGCAGGGTCCAGATTTCTGCATGGTCCCTTCCCATAGCCTCCTCACCAACCCCCTCCAGTTCCAGATTCCCCACCAGCTGTGGTGTCTTCATTCCCACTGGGCTTGAGGACCGTTGAGTTCAGCCCCACCCCCAGCAGAGGTAGCTGCAGGAGTAAAAGGGATCTCAGTGGCAATGATGGCTTCAACATGGCGCTTGGTCTTTGTTCCCTGTGTGTAGTCTGTGTCAGGAACCTGGGCCCCTCACCCTCTAGCCCTCCCCACCCACACATTTCCTTCTGTCATAGCTTCCGGTGGAAAGAACCTTACAAACCAGGGTTTTACAGAGGGTGTGGCAAATGTGTTCAGTGACACAGGCTAAGTCGTCTGGGAGATTAGGTGCTGCCGTAAGGTGGAATTAAGTAGAGACTAAGGAGAGTATGTAATAGTGGCACAGACTCAAGAATCCTCAGAGCACCTAGATCCTAGGAGAGATCTGCTCACCTCCACTACCACCATTCCCAACCACCTTCTCTAAATCATTATCATTTTTAAAATTTTTATTTATTTATCTTTTTATTGGTTTTTTGAGACACGGTCTCACTATGTAGTTCAGGTTGGCCTTAACTCACTATGTAGCCCAGGTGGCCTTGTACTTGCAGTGATCCTCCTGCCTCTGTCTCCTGAGTGCTGGGATTACAGGCGTGTGCCACCATGCCTGGCTGTCTAACTCATTGTCTTTTTTTTTTTTTTTCCCTTTGGTACTGGGAATCAAACTCATGACCTCACACTTGCCAGGCAGGCGTAGTGGCACTGAACTATATTCATGGCCCTAAATCATTGTCTTTTAGAGTGGAGGCTCCGACACCACCCCTGTCCTACATTATGATCCTTTCTTGACTCATTCACCCTTAAATCTCTGTTAAAGCTATACGGTCCTGGGAAGATGGAAAATACTGTTTTGGCTCCTATTGGCACATATACAGCTGTCTTCCCATAACCTAATCAGAACCAGAATACCCACTTGTAGCTGCTGCTTGAGCTGTGTCCCTACAGAGATGGGTGAGGAGATCTGACTTAGAAATGGAAAAACAATAACATCTTCCAACAAATCTACTTTTCCTCCTGTCTTCCCTATCTCAGTTAATAGTATCATCTCCATCTCAGTCACCCAGCCTGCTTCTGTGGTGTTGCTCCCAGAAGTTTCCTCCTTTCCATTCCCACAGCTGCTGTGCTAAATCAGCGTTTCACTACCTCTAGTCGTTATTATTACTGGAACCCACTAACCGGTCTTCCTTTCTGAAGGTCTTTTGCTCTCTAATCTAGTCTTCACTCTGTGGCCAGACTTACCTTCTCCCAAACACAGAGCTGATTAGAGAAGCTATTTACAGAAATTGTTTATTTTCCTCACAATATTTTGAGATGTTTTATTTTGTTTGGTTTTTGAGACAAGGTCTCACTAACTTGCCGGGACTGGCCTTGAACTCATGATCCTCCTGCTTCGGCCTCCTAAGGTGCTGGGATTACAGGCATGCATCACCACACCTACCTGCAGAAATTATTTATCCAGAAAACATTTATTGAGTCTTTAATAATGTGCCACGCATAGTGCTTATATTTTGAGAATATACAGACAAATAAGATACCCTTATCATTCTAGAAGCTCATAGATAAGTGGGGAAGACATAAACAAATAATAAAATATAGTGTCAGTTCTATGGCATAGATGTGAAGAAAGTCCCAAGTATGTGAACACAGAAGGGGAAGTAACTAAGTTTACCAAGATGGAGAGGGGAGTAGTTTAGGGAAGTTTTGCTGAAGAGCTGCATTTTGAGCAGAATCTTAAAGAATGAGCCAGATGTGGTGGCGCACACCTGTAGTCCCAGCACTCAGGAGGCTGAGGCAGGAGGATTACCATGAGTTCGAGGCCCGCCTGGGCTACATTGTGAGTTCAAGACTGGTCTGAACTACATGGCAATACCCTGTCTCAAAAACCTAAAAAAACTTTAAAAAAAAAAAGAGAGAGAGAGAGAGAGTGTGTATTTTACAAGACCGATAAGGGGGTAGGACATCAGGCAAAGGAAAAGAACACTTGAATGGGATCTCAGGAAACTGGATTATACAGTCTAGAATGTATTAGTTTGCTAGAGCTGCCATAACAAATTACTCTAAACTTTAAAACAACAGAAATTTATTTTCTCACAGTTCTGGAGGCCAGAAGCCTGAAATCAAGGTGATACATATAAATCTCCATCCTCCAGGCCTTGCATGTGCTAAGCAAGAGCTCTACCACTGACCTACATCTCCAGCCCCAATCAAATTGTTTTGAGAGTTTGTTTCATGCCCCTCTCTTTCAGCTTCTGGTAGTGTCGTCAGTCCTTGGCATTGTTTGGCTTGTAGATACATCACTTCAACTTCTGCCTCTATCTTCATATCATCTCTTCTCTGTGCCTCCTTTACCCTTCTCTTGTATTTTTTTTTCAGTGCTAGGGATCAAATCCAGGGCCTTGTACACATGAGGCAAGGGCTCACCACAAACCTGCATTGCCAGCCCTTTTTTTATTTATTTATTTTTAATCTTGAGACAGGGCCTCACTAAATTGCTCAGGCTGTCCTTGAACTTTAGATCCTCCTGCCTCAGCCTCCCACGTAGCTAGGATTATAGGCATGTGCTACCACACCTAGTGGATTCTTACCCTAATAATGGCTGCTAAGACCCTTTTGCCAAAGAAAGTCACATTTACAGGTTCTGAGTGGATTTACCTTTTTGGAAGCCACCATTCAACCTACTACAGAGAGGCCATTATCCAGCTTTAAAGTCTTCAAAAGCTACTCATGGCCTTCAGGATAAAGTTCATCATCCAAATTGGCAAGGATATGGAGCACAGAAAAAATTATTCATTGCTGGTGAGAATGGAAGACTCTAGATTCATCCCCAACACCCAAAACAACCAAACAAAACAGCAACAAAAAACCTATTTTCTGACTTTCTTTTTTTTTTTTTTTTTGTGGGTACCGGGGGGACGACCTCAGGACCTCGCGCACCAACAGGCACCCGTGCCGCTGAGCGATATCACCGGCCCCTTTTTCATATGTGGGTTCCGGGAGTCGAACTCGGGCCCTCGCATTTGCTGGGCAGGCGCTTAAGCCGCTGAGCCATCTCACCGGCCCTATTTTCTGACTTTCTGATAAGTAAATTCATTAGCAATAACCTCGCCTCCGATAAACCTCATTGGCTATGCTAATACCACTGTGCAAAGCTGAGGGTTATCAATTGTAAAAATGTAGCAGTCTTGGGCAGGATGTTACTAATGTTATGCAGGTGTGGAGGGAGGCGGTATGTAGAAACTCTCTGTACCTTGTGCTCAATATTGCTGTGAGCCCAAATTTCCTCTAAAGAAATTGTCTTTTTATTAAAAAAAAAAAAAAAAGTCCTTCATGGGCCAGGTGCAGTGATGCACTCCTGTATTCCTAGGTACTCAGAAGGCTGATGTAGGAGGATTGAAAGTTCAAGTCCAGCCTGGGCAATTTAGCGAGACCCTATCTCGAGATTTAAAAAAAAGAAAGTTTAAAAAGGGTGGGGGATATAATTCAGTTGTAGAGAGCCCTAGGCTCATTCCCAGTATCACAAAATAAAGAAAGAAAGGAAGAAAAAGAAAGTCCTGGGCCGGTGAGATAGCTCAGCGGCATAAGTGCCTGCCTGACAAGCACGAGGTCCTGAGTTCGACTCCCAGTACCCACATACGAAAAAAGGGCCAGTGATATCGCTCAGCGGCACGGCACCTGCTGGTGCGTGAGATCCTGAGTTTGACCCCCGGTACCCACAAAAAAAAAAAAAGGAAAAAGAAAGTGCTTCAGATTTAGCTCAAATATTTCCACCACCCATATGGTTTCCATTCCCCAATCAGAATTTTTCTCCCAATTGTGATGATTCAGTATTTTTTGGGTTTTCTTTGTGGTATTGGAGATTGAACCCATGTTCTTTGCAATGAGCTATATTCCCAGCATCCCTGCCACACTTAAAAAAAATATTTTGAGAGAGTCTCACTAAGTCGCTAAATTGCCCAGGCTGAGTTTGAATTTGCATCCTTCTGCCTCAGTCTCCTAAAATGCTGCAGTTACAGACATTTGCCACCATGCCAGGCTGTTATTGTTATTTTTGTTACTGTGGGGGGGGATGCTGGGGATAGAACCTACGATCTCCCAAGGCAAGCATTCTACCACTGAGCTACATCCCCAGCCCTTATTACTTTCATTATTTTTGCTTATCGTTGTTACTTTTTTTGTTTTTTTGAGACAGGGTCTCACTATGTAGTGCATGCTGGGCTCAAACTCGAGGGCATCCTCTTGCCTCAGCCTCCCAAATGCTGCGATTACAGGCATGTGCCACCATGCCCAGCCATTGTTACTTTTCTTACAGCACTCTGGCTCTTTCCTCTAAAAAACAGTAGCATAATAGAAAGAACATTGGCTCTGAAATCAAGAAAGAACCCTTAGCCAGGCGTGGTGGTGCACGCCTATAATTCCAGCACTGGCTGTGAGTTCAAGGCCAGCCAGAAATACCTGGCGAGACTCTGATTTTAAAAAAATCCTAGTCCCAGCTCTGTTACTCGGTAGTCATACAGTATCAGGCAAGCGAATTTTCACTGTTTGGAAATCAGCTTCCTTATCCACAGAATAACAACCCCTAAATCATGGGCCCATTTGTAGATTAAAGGAGATAATGTCTGAAAATCAAGCGACACAGTAGGTGCTTCTTTCACGGGAACAAAGGTTCACATTTGTTCATGGACACTTCTAGGATATATGGATGCACTTCAAGGCGTCTAAGAATCTTCCTGGAAATTCAAAGTTTTGTATGTACTGCTTTTCTGAGAAGGTCGACAGATTTATTTTGTGTGTGTGTTTGTTTGTTTGTTTTGAGACAGGGTCTGGCTGTGTAGTCCGGGCTGGTCTTGAACTCACTATGTAGCTCAGGCAGGCCTCCTGAGTGCTGGGATTACAGGAGCGCGCTACCAAGGCCGGCTCCTTCCTCCGCATTTTATTTATTTTGTGTGTGTGGGTACCGGGAGTCGAACTCAGGACCTCGCGCTTGCTAGCAGGCACTTGTGCCACTGAGCGATATCACCGGCCCTTTTTTCCTTTGTATGTGGGTATCGAGGGTCGAACTCAGGACCTCGCGCTTGCCAGGCAGGCGCTTATGCCGCTGAGCTATCTCACCGGCCCCTTCCTCGGCATTTTAAAGGGTTAGTGAACTAAAAAAAGATTAGGAATCTTCGTGGAGACCATAATGGCCTTGAGGGATTAGAGCCAGTGTTTCAGATTTTAACAGGTGCTTTCTTGGAAATACAATTCCTAATCTCCACAACAGTCCTTTGAGGAAGATATTAGCATATCCGTTATCCAGAGGTATTAGCATACCCATTATTAAGAAACGAAGTGATTTGTAAAAGGTAGAGTTCCTAACCAATGCAAATATTGAACCTATTCTAAGCCAAGAACGGACCTAGACAATAGGAACCCAATCCCAGCCAAAGTTCTGCACCCTAGCTGCCTCCCCCTTTGCACGTCTGCACCTCCAAGAGATCTCTCTCAAATGGGAAGGGAATCAAGAGGTGGAGTGGGAGAGGGAAAGGGGATGAAAAACGAGTTAAGAGTGTTATATACCTGTACTAACTCCACACAAGGAATGTAAACATTATGTACTACAAACATGTACTAATTAAAAAAAAAAAAAGTCTGCATCTCCAATACCACACAGGGCTCACAATGGTTTCGTGATTTTTGCTAAGGTGTAAACTGACTTTCCACCTTTAGGGCTGAAAAGCGCACGGGGTGCGTAGCTCCGCCCCACGCCGGGCCGGGTCCCGCCTCCTCAGCAGTCGGTATTATCGGATGGTTCCAGGCGTCCCTCGGCTGCGCTCGGTAGTTTCCGGCAATAATCGAGAGTTCCTAACGTGCCCCCTCGTTGTCTCTCGGCCGCCGTCCTCCACCGCCACCCCCCCTTTCGGCTCCCTCCCTCCTCCTTTCTCCCTCCTCCCGCCTCCCACCCAGCCCCAGCTTGGCCGTGCTGGCGCCTCTGGCGCTACGGGCTGGCCAAGATGGCGGCCTTCGGGATCTTGAGCTACGAACACCGGCCCCTGAAGCGGCCGCGGCTGGGGCCTCCCGATGTGTACCCTCAAGATCCCAAACAGAAGGAGGTGCGTTAAAAAATCCGGACTATCCGAGGGGCCAGGGCAAGTGATTTGCATTGACAATTTGGGGAAGGGGGGGCGGGGCGATTAGGTGGGAGCGAAAGTCCCAAAAGGGGGAAGAGTAAAGTGGGCCGGTGTAGGAGAGCAGGGGACAGTGGGAGGGTTCCAAGACATAAATAGTGAATGATGGTGGGGCGCGCCAGAGGCGCCCCCTCTACACCCACACACCTCAGAAAGTTGTCTCAGGCTGCTTGGTGAGGCGGCTCGCAAGGAAGAGTGATGTTGAGGGAGCTCTGGCTGGTTGGGAATCCTAGTGACTTGTGGGGGTGAGGGTGGGGTCCAAAGAAATATAAGGGCCTAGCTTTAAATAATAATCTGTTCTACACAGTATCCTCCTCTTCCTTTTCTCCGTGTTCCCTTCTCTTCTGCCATCCTCTCCCACAACCTCCTCCCAAGGGAAAAAAAAAAAAAAACCTAAAATATCGTTTTCTTGCCTCAGGATGAATTGACGGCCTTGAATGTAAAACAAGGTTTCAATAACCAGCCTGCTGTCTCTGGGGATGAACATGGCACTGCCAAGAACATCAACTTTAATCCTGCCAAGGTGAGACATCCTGCCAGGCTGAGGGAAAAGACTGGAAGAATCTGAGAAGGAGCAAAGGCCCAGGGTTGGGAAGACTTAAAGGGACAACTTAAATGGCTTGAGTTTGGCCTCATAATCTAAAGGTGTCACATTGCCATTTTCCCATCAAAGGCAGGACCACCTGTCTGCCCTTCTTCCCACCCTGAGGTATAGTTTTTTTTCCTCAGATCAGTTCCAACTTCAGCAGCATTATTGCAGAGAAGTTACGCTGTAACACGCTCCCTGATACTGGTCGCAAGAGGCCAGTGCACCAGAAGGACAACTTCTGGCTGGTGACTACTCGATCCCAGAGTGCCATTAACACCTGGTTCACTGACCTGGCTGGCACCAAACCACTCACACTACTAGCCAAAAAGGTGAGACACTCTTTCCTGTTCTTCAGACCATGGGGGGAGTGTGGGTACCAGGTACCCTCCTGTTCTTAGATTAAAGCTACATAAATGTCAGTTCATGGGCTAACAGATCTCACTATTTGTGATATCCATCCAGGTCCCCATTTTCAGTAAAAAGGAAGAAGTGTTTGGGTACTTAGCCAAATACACAGTACCTGTGATGCGGGCTGCCTGGCTCATTAAGATGACCTGTGCCTACTATGCAGCAATGTCTGAGAACAAGGTTAAGAAGAGACAAGTTGTTGACCCCTTCACGGGTGAGTAATTTCTAACACTGGATGTGTCACTGATGGCTTCAAGGAGTGATAGACCCTTGGCATCACTCTCCTTTCTAATCTATATTCTTTGCTTCTGCTTGTATCTTGGATTCACTCAGTTAGTAAACATCAAGTAATTTATTTTGGTTTTGTGTTTTGTGGTACTGGGGATCAAACTCAGGGCCTTGCCAATGCCAGGCAAGCACTCTACCACTGTGCTATACCCCCAGTCTTGACATCAAGTAATTTCATTTCCTACTGTGTTCATGTACTGAGCTATAAAGATGATCTGTATATAATCTCCACCCTTAGGATGCTTACAGTCTAGTGAGGATGAAAGGCACATGTTCAGATAACATTAAATATAGAACATGGTGGATATCAAAGAAGAGACAGAGCCAGGCATGCGTGTGCATGCCTGTATGCCCAGCATTCAGGGAGGCTGAAGCAGGAAGATCACAAGTTCAAGCCCAGCCTGGACAGCTGAGTAACTTAACAAGACCCTGTGTCAAAATTTAAAAAATTTTAGAGAGCTGGGTATGGTGGTGCATGCCTGTAATCCTAGCACTCAGGAGGCTGAGGCAGGAGGATCACCACAAATTCAAGGCCAGCCTGGGATGCACAGTATGAACTTGAGGCCAGCTTGAACTACATAGCAAGACCCTGTCTCAAAAAAACCAAAACAAAAAAAAATTGTTTAAAAGAACTAGGGATGGGGCCGGTGAGATAGCTCAGCGGCATAAGCGCCTGCCTGGCAAGCTCAAGGTCCCAAGTTTGACTCCCGGAACCCACATACGAAAAAAGGGCCGGTGATATCGCTTAACAGCACGGGCGCCTGCTGGCATGCGAGGTCCTGAGTTCGACCACCGGTACCCACAAAAAAAAAGAACTAGGTATGTAGCTCAGTGTGAAGGCCCTGGGTTCAAATCCCAGTACCCCTCCAAAAAAAAAAAAAAAAGCTGGGGACTGTGGTACATGACTGTAATCCCAGGTACCTGGGGGACTGACAGAGGAGGATTGCAGGTTTGAGGCCAGCTTGGGAAACTTAGCAAGACTCTGTCTCAAAAAATTTTTAAATGTTCTGGGGACATAGCTCAGTATTCCCTGAGTTCAGTCCCCAATACCACAAAAAAGGAAAATGAAAAAAGAGACTGAAGGTTCTTTGAGACTTCATTGGGCAGAAGATTTTTTTCTCTTGGTGATACCTGGGAAGACTTTGGGGAGGTAGCATTTGCTCAAAGGCTAAGAAGATGAATACAGTTTACAGCTGCGATGATTGGAGGTAGAGGTAGGGATAGAAGGTATTCTAAGCAGAAAGATGGTTTCAAATAACCCCTTTTCTGTCTTTTATCTAGAATGGACTCAGATCATCACCAAGTACTTATGGGAGCAGCTACAGAAGATGGCTGAATACTACCGGCCAGGCCCTGCAGGAAGTGGGGGCTGTAGTTCCACAATAGGACCCTTGCCCCATGATGTAGAAGTGGCAATCAGGCAATGGGACTATAATGAGAAGCTGGCCATGTTCATGTTTCAGGTAGGGAGGAGGCCATGTTACGTAGAGCATTGGATTGAGCCTGATCTTGCACTCTGCCAGTATGGAATGGATCTGCCTGCCACCTCGCCCCAGTTTTCCTTTCATTTGCCTCATCTGCCTCATCTGTAATAGTCCCTGGGCTGAACTAATCCTCTTCCCACCCCTGCTACCTATAGGATGGAATGCTGGACAGACATGAGTTCCTGACGTGGGTGCTTGAATGTTTTGAGAAAATCCGCCCTGGAGAGGATGAATTGCTTAAACTGCTGCTGCCCCTACTGCTTCGAGTAAGGCCTAGGATCTGGGGGATCTGGGGTGGATTTGAGGAAGACGAGATGTTAGAGCAGTGTCCCTTGAAGAGAAAACCGTGAGCTCTGATGGTCATGTTTTCACAGTACTCTGGGGAATTCGTTCAGTCTGCATACCTGTCCCGCCGTCTTGCCTACTTCTGTACCCGGAGACTGGCCCTACAGCTGGATGGTGTGAGCAGCCACTCATCTCATGTTATACCTGCTCAGTCAACAAGCACACTGCCCACAACCCCTGCTCCTCAGCCCTCAACTAGCAACACACCCTCGACTCCCTTTAGTGACCTGCTTATGTGCCCTCAGCACCGGCCTCTGGTTTTTGGCCTCAGCTGTATCTTACAGGTAGGTACTAGGTGGACTCAAAGAAGTATTAAGACTCTGAGAAGAACTGAGTGCCCATCCTGGAGAATGGGGTGATTCCAAATTGGATGTGGGAGTAGGCATTGAGTACTCACTTGGAGATGGTTGCTTCTCAGTAATGGGGTGTTAATTCCCTTTTGGAGGTTATGGTCAGCCTCTCCCAGGACTAAATAGTAGGCCCAAAGCCTTTCAGGAAAATAGATGAAAGGAGGGGATCAGGAATGGATTGCTGTCTGCCTTAGAAACTTAGAATAATGTTGGATCTGAAACCTAAGGATTGGGTCTTATTATGGGATTCCTGAGGGGTAGCCATGGTAACTGAGTTTGACTTAGCTGTTTCTGTCTGGCAGACCATCCTCCTGTGTTGTCCTAGTGCCCTGGTTTGGCACTACTCGCTGACTGATAGCAGAATCAAGACAGGCTCACCACTTGACCACCTTCCTATTGCCCCTTCCAACCTGCCCATGCCGGAGGGCAACAGTGCCTTCACTCAGCAAGTAAGTCTGACCAGTAGCCTGGTACTCCCAGATACGCATATAAGGCTAAATTACTCTTCCAGAAATAGTGATTTGGGGTCTGGTAGTGTTCCTTTAGTCTTTTGCATGCCAGGGTACATCCTTAAAGCCTTCCTTTTTGATATTGCAGGTTCGTGCAAAGTTGCGAGAGATTGAGCAGCAGATCAAGGAGCGAGGACAGGCAGTTGAGGTTCGCTGGTCTTTTGATAAGTGCCAGGAAGCCACTGCAGGTGGGTGTCAGAGGGCAGATAGTAGGAAGTATATTTGGGGGAAGGATGGGGTGGTAAAGGCATAGAGATCTGCAAGTCATCATGCATCAGACCTCTGGATAAGTGCTCTTTACTGCTTGTCCTCCTCAGGCTTCACCATTGGACGGGTGCTCCATACTTTGGAAGTGCTGGACAGCCATAGTTTTGAACGCTCTGACTTCAGCAACTCTCTTGACTCCCTTTGTAACCGAATCTTTGGATTGGGGCCTAGCAAAGATGGGCATGAGGTGAGCAAGATGAGGACTAGAAAGAACAAAAAACATTGCAGGAGCAACTGTCCGTATGAGGGGAAAGTGTGGTGAGGCATATGAGGGGATATATGCAGAGATATGTTCCTGGGCCTAGGATGTTTTAAGATGGGGCCCAATCTTCAAGAGATTGGACCTCACTTCTTTGTTTCCAACCCTACCTTACTTATCCCTATGTTCCTTTGGTCTCCAGATCTCCTCAGATGATGATGCTGTGGTATCATTACTATGTGAATGGGCTGTCAGCTGCAAGCGTTCTGGTCGGCATCGTGCTATGGTGGTAGCCAAACTTCTGGAGAAGAGACAGGCAGAGATTGAGGCTGAGGTTAGGGAACAGAGATAAGAGAATGAGATTGGTCAAATGGGAAGGAATCTAACTGGGGTTGGAGACCCCAGAGAGATTGAGGTTCAAAGTTGATGGTGTGTATGCCAGGCATGGTACCATATACTTGTAATCCCAGCACTCGAGAGGCTGAGGCGGGAGGATCACTGCGAGTTCAAGGCCAGCCTGGGCTATATAGTGAATTCAAAGCCTGCCTGAATGACATCAAGACCCTGTCTCAAAAACTGACAACAAGGGCCGGTGAGATGGCTCAGCGGCTTAAGCGCCTGCCCGGCAAGCGCGAGGGCCCAAGTTCGACTCCCGGATCCCACATACGAAAAAGGGGCCGGTGATATCGCTCAGTGGCACGGGCGCCTGCTGGCGCGCGAGGTCCTGAGGTCGACCCCCCGGTACCCACAAAAAAAAAAAAAACTGACAACAAGAAAAGTTGGTGGTGTGAGAACAGAATAGAGAAGTGGCAGAAAACCTGCAGGGAATGTTAAGAATAGGAGGCACAAGTAGGAAGGTGCAGACTGATACCTGGTTCGAGAAGAAATCAAGGCCGCAGTTGGCAGGTGGCATAGAAAATGGAGGTCAGAGGGGGAAGAGAGGTGAAAAGTATGGGGTGGAGGCAACATAGGTGGGAGTTCCAGGGTCATACATCAAAGAGTGAAGAAACAGAAAAGTCAGTCAATCCTGTTTGTTCTCTCCATCTTGCAGCGTTGTGGAGAATCTGAAGCAGCAGATGAGAAGGGTTCCATCGCCTCTGGTTCTCTTTCTGCTCCTAGTGCTCCCATTTTCCAGGATGTCCTCCTGCAATTTCTGGATACACAGGCTCCCATGCTGAGTATGGACCCCTGCCACCCTTTAGTTTTTCTACCTAGTCTGTTACCTGCCACTGTCATCAGAAAGCATAATTAAGGGCCTTCTGGTCTATGTTTCAGTCTTGGGCTCTATGCAAAATAACTTTTAGACATAATTCTACTCCTAGGTCACCTTACAGAGAATAGAGAAGTACAGGCAAGAATAAAAACGGCCGGGGATATATCTCAGCAGCACAGCGCCTGCCTGGCAAGCGCAAGGTCCTGAGTTCAATCCCCAGCACCAAAAAATAAAAAATAAAAACAAGAACATGTGGTTGAAGCATTTTCACTTTGTAAAGAGCAGCAGAGATGCTCTATTCCTTGCTAAGATGATGTGTAGAGCAGCAGGTGGGGTAACCAACTATAATTTAGTCCTTCAATGGTCTGGAATTTTTTTTGGTCATTCCTATTATTGTCTCAGGGGTCTCCCTCTCTGAGATACTCTAGAGCAGTGGTGGCAAACCAATGGCACGTGTGCCACAGTGGGCTGTTTGTTATCACTGAAAGCTCTAAAAGGTTTGCCATCACTGCTCTAGAGCATCACGCCTTAGGTGTGTCCCTCTTTCTGTCCCCCTCTTTTGTGCTCTGTGAACTCATTTCTCCTTTCCTACTTCCAGCGGATCCCCGAAGTGAGAGTGAGCGAGTGGAATTCTTTAACTTGGTACTGCTGTTCTGTGAACTGATTCGACATGATGTTTTCTCCCACAACATGTATACTTGCACTCTCATCTCCCGAGGGGACCTTGCCTTTGGAGCCCCTGGCCCCCGGCCTCCCTCTCCTTTTGATGATCCTGCTGATGACCCAGAGCGCAAGGAGGCTGAAGGCAGCAGCAGTAGCAAGCTGGAGGTAAATGGGCTTCTTGTTGCCCTTGATTGTTTGTACTGACATTCCCATCTTCACAGCTCCCAGAGGCCTCTGAGAGTCTCTCTTGCCTGAGAAGAGTAGTATGAGCTTTTTGTAGTTTACAAAGCACTCTCACATCAGCCTTTTTTGTTTGTTTTGTTTTTTGTTTTTGTTTTGGAGACAGGGTTTCACTATGCAGTTCAGGCTGGCCTTGAACTCACTTTGTAGCCCAGGCTGGTCTTGAACTCACAGCATCATCCTACCTCAGCCTCCTGAATGCTGGGATTACAGGCCAGTGCTGGGATTAAAGACATGCACCACCACACCTGGTCTTTTGTTTATTTTTTTGTTTTGATTTTTGAGTCAGGGTCTCGCTATGCAGTTCAGGCTGACCTTGAATTCACTATGTAGCCCAGGCTGGCCTCAAAGTCACAATGATCCTCCTCCCTCAGCCTCCTGAATGCTGGGATCACAGTCATGCACCACAACACCCAATGGCATCAGCCTTTTTTCCTTTTATTTTATTTTAATTTTTGATTCTGGGAATTGAACCCAGGGCCTTGGGCATGCTAGGCAAGTGCTGTACCACTGAGCCACATCCCCACCCCTTTGCATCAGTTTTTTCATTTCATCTTCACAACAGCCTTGTGAGGTACTCTTATCTCCCATTTAAAGCTGATAGAAGCTAAGGCCCAGACTGGCTAAGTGACTAGACAAGGTTTGAATCCAGAACCTGTGCTTCCCCTAGTTCGATCTCTTCTCTCTAGTTCTTCTATGAGCTTTTCTATTCAGTAGGGAGCAGCCGTGTAGGACTAAAGCTGCTTTGCTTATGTTCTATGCCCTCAGGATCCAGGGCTCTCAGAATCTATGGACATTGACCCTAGCTCCAGTGTGCTCTTTGAGGACATGGAGAAGCCTGATTTCTCAGTAAGTGAGATCCTGAGCAGGGAATAATCCAGCTGCTTAGATCCTCTCATTATGTCGCTTTTTGGGATTTCTTTGTGCCTCCTCAGCCCCTTTTCTTCTGAATCCTGCTCTTCCGCCTTTCTTAGTTGTTCTCCCCTACCATGGCCTGTGAGGGGAAGGGTAGCCCATCCCCTGAGAAACCAGATGTCGAGAAGGAGGTGAAGCTCCCACCTAAGGAGAAGATCGAAGGGACCCTTGGGGTTCTTTATGACCAACCACGACACGTGCAGTATGCCACACACTTCCCCATCCCCCAGGTACTATTCCCCAATACCTGTGACCATCTGTTCTGAGCCCAGATTTCTGTTCAAGGCATTTGCTGAGGGGTTGAAGCTGTTCTCGAGGGTGTGGGTGTGCTGGGAAGGAGCTTGAGCACACCGGGGGCACCGAGGGTGCAAGCGTGCTGCAGGAAAAGGGCAGGTGTGTGCTGGATCTGATGGTACTGCTGGGATGCAGGAGGAGTCGTGCAGCCATGAGTGCAACCAGCGGTTGGTCGTACTGTTTGGGGTGGGAAAGCAGCGAGATGATGCCCGCCATGCCATCAAGAAAATCACCAAGGATATTCTGAAGGTTCTGAACCGCAAAGGGACGGCAGAAACTGGTGGGTTTGAGGCTCCTTAAATAGATCTCCCTCAAAGAATGCCCTAGTCAGTCTTCCCATCCCCAGTATAGGGAACTCCCCAGTCATGTCCCAATGTCCTGTCTCTTAGAGTCTCCTGAGAGCTCTAGTCCTTTTGAAACTTCCCCCCTCATTCCCCCCCTCTGCAGACCAGCTTGCTCCTATTGTGCCTCTGAATCCTGGAGACCTGACATTCTTAGGTACCTCACAGTAAGCCCCATGCTGCCCGCCCTCCCCCACCCCTCCCTCAACCTAGCACCTCCCTGTACATATTCCTCTAAGGTCCACATAGTCTGTGGTCCTCAAGCCTTTGCTTCACTGTTCCCTTCCCTTCAACCCCCCAGCCCTTCCCTTCTTCCCTCTTCCTCCCCTCCCTTCCTCCCTTCCCATCCCCCCTCCCATAGCCTTTTCTCCATACCCCACCCACCCACCCTCAGTCAACTAGTTATCTTTTCTGTCCTGAATCATCTCTTTCAACTGTCCCCTCAGGTGGGGAGGATGGGCAGAAGCGGCGCCGCAACCGGCCTGAAGCCTTCCCCACTGCTGAAGATATCTTTGCTAAGTTCCAGCACCTATCACATTATGACCAACACCAGGTCACGGCTCAGGTGTGGGCCTAAGTCCAGCCCCCTTCCCACATTCTGGCCTCCTGTCCTGTTTTTCTTTCCTCTTATCTTCTTTTCCCCCCTAGGCAGGCCAAGCCTGCTGGTGTCACCCCCTTGTTTCCTGCTTCCCTGGTTCTTCTTCCTTCCTCCACTCCCGTCTCACTCCCACTGCCCTTATCAGGTCTCCCGGAATGTTCTGGAGCAGATCACGAGCTTTGCCCTTGGCATGTCATATCACTTGCCTCTGGTGCAGCATGTGCAGTTCATCTTCGACCTCATGGAATATTCACTCAGCATCAGTGGCCTCATCGACTTTGCCATTCAGGTGGGGAAGTTAGGGGAAATAAGAGCAAAAGAAGGAATTCTGTGCTAAGTAGGGTCATGAGGACAGGAGTAGAGGTTCCACCCGTTTTCCCAGGCTGTTTGGAGGGGGTAGGAAGACTCGTACAGGGGGAGTGGAATGTGACCTAAGACTATAGGAATAGAGACTTAGGTGTTCACTGGGGAGGCCCAAAAGACAGAACATTGGGTACAGAACGTCCTCCCATAGTAGAGTTCATAGAACTGTCCTGGAGACTGGTTAGTATCATTAATAGAAAAAAGACAGTGGCTTGTAAAAACAGGTCCCTTCTGTGTTAAGGCAGCTCCAGTAGGAAGGAGCACAGGCCTGGCCTTGCCAGGTTCCTCCCAGACGGGGGTTATGTATGACATGAAGGGCATCTTCTCTTCTCACCCCCATCCATTGTGTTAGCTGCTGAATGAACTGAGTGTGGTTGAGGCTGAGCTGCTTCTCAAGTCCTCGGATCTGGTAGGCAGCTATACTACCAGCCTGTGCCTGTGCATCGTGGCCGTCCTGCGCCACTATCACGCCTGCCTCATCCTCAACCAGGACCAGATGGCACAGGTCTTTGAGGGGTAAGCAGAGCTTTAAAAGACCTGAAACAGGGCTCTGGCAAATGCTGGTGGAAGTTGCTTGGGAGGAACACATGGGCTTACCCTGGGAAGTACCTGCTGTGCAGTTGAGGAAGGAATGATATTACCAAGAGACTGGAATCTGCTTCAAAGGGCCTCTGGGCCCTGACCCCTGCTGATCCTCCCAACCCTGCCTTTCATGACAGGCTGTGTGGTGTAGTGAAGCATGGGATGAACCGGTCAGATGGCTCCTCTGCAGAACGCTGTATCCTTGCCTATCTCTATGATCTGTACACCTCCTGTAGCCATTTAAAGAGCAAATTTGGGGAGCTCTTCAGGTAAGAGAGGTGGGAGGTAAGGGGTAGAGAGTGGGACCTAGTCCCGTCTCCTTCCCATTACCACCCACCTTAGGAGCCGAGCACAGCCCATTGCCCTGTTGTCTACCCAGGGTCAGTTAGACACCACATCCTCCATGTGCCATTGCCTTACTGAGAGCAGGCCTTCTGCTTTCCAAGACCCTTCCCTGTTCTTAGTCCTACATGGTTCTTTTCCTGCTCACTTTGCTGTGGCACATCTCCCTTTTCATTGTCCCAAGATCCCTTGTCCCTCACCTTTTTTTTTCTTTTCTCCTCTGTGCAGACCACCCCTGTACCCCACTTATTCAACACTGCTGTTTTCTTTCCCCACCCTCGCAGTGACTTTTGCTCAAAGGTGAAAAACACCATTTACTGCAATGTGGAGCCATCAGAATCCAATATGCGCTGGGCACCCGAGTTCATGATCGACACCCTGGAGAACCCTGCTGCTCACACCTTCACCTACACGGGGCTAGGCAAGAGTCTTAGTGAGAACCCTGCTAACCGCTACAGCTTTGTCTGCAATGCCCTTATGCACGTCTGTGTGGGGCACCATGATCCCGATAGGTATGGGGCATGGGGTGTACTGAGGAATGGGCATCAATCACACCCCAGCCTGATGTTGGGAGGGGTGACATACATGGGAGGTACTGCACCTTTGATTACTGCTGGGGCAGAGATGAAAAACTACTGAATCTGAGGTTTGGTGAAGCAGGGCTTTTCCTGAGGGCACTTGTATTTTTCCCTAGGGTGAATGACATCGCAATCCTGTGTGCAGAGCTGACTGGCTACTGCAAGTCGCTGAGTGCAGAGTGGCTAGGAGTACTTAAGGCATTGTGCTGCTCCTCTAACAATGGCACTTGTGGCTTCAACGATCTCCTCTGCAATGTAGATGTGAGATTTGGGGTGGGCAGTTAGCAGGGCCGGGGTCTGGTCATAGTCATCAAACTTGTCAGAGTTCTGTAGGGTGGAGGCATGCCATTTTGAGTGGGTACCCTCTCTCCACACTGAGCTGCCACATCTGTCTGCTCTTTGCTCCAGGTCAGTGACCTGTCTTTCCATGACTCCCTGGCTACTTTTGTTGCCATCCTCATCGCTCGGCAGTGTTTGCTCCTGGAAGATCTGATTCGCTGTGCGGCCATCCCTTCACTCCTTAATGCCGGTGAACTACCAATCCATAACCATTAGAATTTCTGGACCCCACATTTCAGTACATGATCGCTGTCCTCTTGTTTGGTGTGGAACCCTTTGCTGTGGCTCCCTGGCCCTTAACTAGGCCAGTGCTTTGGTGTACCCCAGGCTGAAGGGGCCTGTTTCGTTTGTTTGTTTTTTTCCTCCCTTCTGGGCCTGTTTTCTAATCCTGATCTTTCTGTGTGTTTGTGTCTGTGGTGTTCTGGTGATGGAACCCAGGGCCTGGTGCATTCTTAGCATGTTTTCTGCACAGAGCTACAACCCTAGCCTCATGACTTTTCCATCTTTTGATCCTTCAACTATGTAACAATTGTCTGCTTTTTCTTTCACCTTACCTTTCTTCCCCCTTATTCCTCCTCCCACCACATACATTCACGCACAAACACACAGATACACACAGTTTGGTTTCATCTTTTCCAGATCTGTTTGTCTTCCTTTTAGCTTGTAGTGAACAAGACTCAGAGCCAGGTGCTCGGCTCACCTGTCGCATCCTCCTCCACCTTTTCAAGACACCACAACTCAATCCTTGCCAGTCTGATGGAAGTAAGTGACCCTGATCCAAGCCTGGTGCCAATAGAAAGCGCCCCGCCCCCACACTTTTCCTGTTCTTGTTTCCCCTGACTTCAGCTTCCTCTCCAGACAAGCCTACGGTGGGAATCCGCTCCTCCTGTGACCGCCACCTGCTGGCTGCCTCCCAGAACCGCATCGTGGATGGAGCTGTGTTTGCTGTTCTCAAGGCTGTGTTTGTACTTGGTAGGGGTGGGGGGTAGGAAGGGAGTGGTGCCAGAAGTGTGTATAGGGTGGAGTATCAGCTCAGCTACAAGGGACCGTCTTTCTCCCTCCTGAAGGTGGTCTCTCTGACCTTGGGGAGGAGAGGAGGGTGAGAAATACATTTCTGTCCCATAGGGCAACTTTTGGGGGAGTCTCTGCCTTTGTAGGCCCAGGGTGGATCTCTACACAGTGTTCTGATCTCACTCTGCCCTCTCTGTCTCCCACCCTGAACCACAGGGGATGCAGAACTGAAAGGTTCAGGCTTCACTGTGACAGGAGGAACAGAAGAACTTCCAGAGGAGGAGGGAGGAGGTGGCAGTGGTGGTCGGAGGCAGGGTGGCCGCAACATCTCTGTGGAGACAGCTAGTCTGGATGTCTATGCCAAGTACGTGCTGCGCAGCATCTGCCAACAGGTCAGTTCCACCTTCCTCCCACATCCCCTAAATGCCTCTGTATAATAGAGGCCTGTTTCTAGCCCGTGATCGTACCACCTCCCTCCTATACATCAGGTCCCTTACCCAACCCCAGCACATCCCTCTTCTTCCTAGCCCCCCTTACTGGCTGCCCCCAGTCCCTGATTATCAGCTTCCTCAGGAATGGGTAGGAGAACGTTGCCTTAAGTCACTGTGTGAGGACAGCAATGACCTACAAGATCCAGTGCTGAGTAGTGCTCAAGCCCAGCGCCTCATGCAGCTCATCTGCTACCCACATCGACTGCTGGACAATGAGGATGGGGAAAACCCCCAACGTCAGCGTATTAAGCGTATTCTTCAGGTAAGCCAAGGTGACGGGGGTCTTGGAAGAAATAATGGAGCCCAACTTGAGAAGCAGTGGAAACCAAGAAGAGAGAGAGGAAGTTCAGTAGACAGGAAGACAGATAAGGATGTCGGAGAAAGGGGGTGAGAGCAACAGCTCCAGCACAGGTTTGGGAATAAATCCGGTGTGGTATAGACTCAAGAGTAAGACTGAGGTGAGCACACAGCTGCCTAGAATGAGTGAGTGTAGCTCATCAGTGGGAGGCATAACATCCGGATGGCCTAGCTTGGGGCTTTGTACATTTGGCCCTTCGGTTGTGACTCAGTAACTGAATAGTAAATAGTTACTACTTACTAAGTATAGACTTTGTAGGTTACTAATTATTAAGCATGGTACTGTGGCCTTGTACATACATTTTCTCATTTAATCTTTACGACCCTATGAAGCAGGTATAAGTATCTCTATTTGACCAATGAGGAAACTGAAGCTTAAAGAGGTTAAGTAACTTCTCCAAGGTCACACAGCTCGTAAGTTTAGAGTTGGTATGTGAATCCAGGTATGCCTATGCCCTTTCCACTACTGCAGACATTCAGGTGTTTGGAGGGTGGAAAAATAAGGCCATGGAGGAAAACCTAAAGGAATGACTTTCCTTCAGCCAGAGGAGATATTGCTGAAGGGAGATTAGCCAGTAGTAGCTTTCCAGTCTCCACAGGACTTAGAGAGATTGTCTTGAAAGGCCTTGTCTGGGACTTTGAACAGCTGGTCTAAAATGACAGAGGCAGGCTTCAACTTTAATATCAAGTATTTAAAGGTTAAATATTATGCAAAACTTTCTGATGCAAAGGGATATGAAGCTGCACAACAAGATTCTAGAGGAAGATGTGAAATCTTGAACTGCATTTAAAATAGGCTGCATTTCAACTATTTTGGATTATTTAAATGTAATCTTTCCTAAAAAGAGGGGCATAGCGGTCCCTTTTAGACCTCTAGAAACCTGTGATTCAAGGTTATGAGAGATTTGGCTGGGCATGGTGGTGCACACCTATAGTCCCAGCTCTCTGGGAGACTGAAGCAGAAGGATTGCAAGTTGGAGCCCGGCCTGGGCAACGTGGTAACTTAGCAAGACCCTGTCTTAAAATAAAAAATAAAAAATAAAGACCCAGCTCAGCACAGAGGCCCCAAGTGGTTCAAGTCCCAGTAGCATACACACAAAGAAAAGAAAAAGTTCCTTGTTTGTTTGTTTTAAGACAGAGTCTCGCTATGTAGTTCAGGCTGGCCTTGAAGTCATGTTGTAGCCCAGGCTGGCCTCGAACTCATGACCAATCCTTCTGCCTCTGCCTCCCAAGTGCTGGGATTATAGGCATGCACCACCACACCTGCCAAGAAAACGTTTCTGTTAAAAAAAAGTTATAGGAGATTGGGAATTGGTTATAGGGTGGTGGGTAGCTGGGGGCGACATGATCACTAGCTTGGGATGGGGCTTCTACCACAGAACTTGGACCAGTGGACCATGCGCCAGTCTTCCCTGGAACTGCAGCTTATGATCAAGCAGACCCCTAACAATGTGAGTAATGCCTTCCCGGACCCTCCCTTTCGCATGCTCACCTCCACCTCAGGGAGGTGAGCCACCATAGAAGAACCTGGGTTCTAGCCAGGTATGATGGCATATGCCTGTAATCCTAGCACTCTGGAATGCTGAGGCAATAGAATCGCAAGTTCGAGCCTAGCCCAGACAACTTAATGAGTTAGCAAATCCCTGTCTCAAAAAAAAAAGGGCCAGCATTGTAGCTCAGTGTGAAGGGCCTGGGTTCAATCCCCTGTACCACCACCACCAAAAACAAAAAAACCTAGGTCCTGCCCTTAGGCTCTGGAACAGAGAGTAATAAGAGGGGATGGGAAAATGGCAGACGTGGAGCTGGTGATAAGAGAAATGTGTTGGGAGTGCTGGAGTTCTAAGTTGTGAGGAAGCTTGGCAGGGCTGGAAGTGGAGCCTATTTCTTGGGTCACAGATGTAGGAGGCATGCAAAGAAGAAGACAGTGGGGGAACTGGAGAAATATGGAGGTGCTGAGGGCACAACTCCCAACAGTTGTGTCCCTACTTTCCTGTCAACCTCTACAGATGCTCTCCTTCACCCTTATCTCCCATCCCTCATACCAAGTATCTTCCTTTGCCCTTGGCTACCTATCTTAGCACCTCTGTGCCTTTCATGTTCCCTAGGAGATGAACTCCCTCCTGGAGAACATCGCCAAGGCCACAATTGAAGTCTTCCAGCAGTCTGCAGAGACAGGGTCATCTTCTGGAAGTACAGCAAACAACATGCCCAGCAGCAGCAAGACCAAACCTGTGCTCAGGTTGGGTAGAAACATGTTAGGCCTCATCCTCTCATGAACTTCTTTATTAGTTGCATGAATGATATCTGCCTCAGGGAGATAACTGTGCATGTCCAGGGAAAGGACACCCCACAACCCTGTGTCCTGTGTCTGTCCTACAGCTCTCTGGAACGCTCTGGTGTATGGCTGGTGGCCCCCCTCATCGCCAAACTGCCCACTTCTGTCCAGGGGCATGTGTTAAAGGCTGCTGGGGAGGAATTGGAGAAGGGTCAGCACCTAGCCTCCTCCTCTCGCAAAGAACGTGATCGACAAAAGCAAAAGAGGTAAAGGGTTTGTGGGGGCACTGGGACTGAGAAGAGAGGAGGCAGGCCCAGTGAAGAATAAAATTTGGGGCTGAGGGCTGAGAATAGACATCATAGGGAAGTGGCAAATCAAAGGGTAAGAGTGGCATGACTGAGCAAGAGGCCAGATCTTAGAGTCTGGGATTTGGAGGAATGAGAGCTCGGAAGTTGCCCAATCCCCAACCCATAGTCCTCTCCCCTCCCCTCCCCCTTCCCCCCTCCCCTCTTCTTTCTCCCCCCTCGCCCTTGCCCCCTTCTCTTCTCCCTTCCCTTCCATTTCTAGCATGTCTCTGTTGAGCCAGCAGCCCTTCCTATCCCTGGTGCTGACATGTCTGAAAGGGCAGGATGAGCAACGTGAGGGACTCCTTACCTCCCTCTACAACCAGGTGCACCAGGTATGGGTCTTTGGGCCGTGGAGGTGGGCAGGAGGGCAGGGAAGCATGTACCTAAGAGGTCACTCTGTACTTGGAACTTTCATTAGTTTCTGATAAAAAACCAGAAGATCCCTGAGCTGCATGTTAAATTTGTTTCTATTGTAGATTGTGAAGAATTGGCGAGATGGCCAGTACTTAGATGATTACAAACCAAAGCAGCTAATGCATGAGGCACTCAAACTTCGGCTCAACCTGGTGAGGGGGAAGCAGGGGAGAAGAAAGGAGATGGGGCTGGAAATGCAGTTAAGAAGTCTGAGTTGGGGAGGGCAGGGATGAGGATGGAGACCCCAAATTTTTGGGATCTTCAAGTGTTAACTCTGGATATAGGTCCTGAAAGTGGTTAAAGGGACTGGATCACTGTGGTCAGGGTCCAATAGCTTACATGCCCTGGATCCTTGCAGGGACTCTCCCTCAGTGTCCTAGATTTTGGTGGGTCCCTATAAATACTAGAAACCCACTGTGGAATGTTGAGTGAAATCCTGGAAATCACTTAATCTAACTCCCATCACTTTATAAAAGGAAACAGGCCCAGAAACATCAAGAATTCAGCCATTGACCCAAGATCATATAGCAGATCATAGATGTAAATGGAGCTTGATCTTAGGGGTTCCAACTCCCCCCAGCCCAGGCTCTAACTAACCTAAGCTGGCTGTCTCCCTCAAGCCATCTGACTGATCTGTGGCCCTGGCAGGTGGGGGGCATGTTTGACACAGTGCAGCGTAGCACTCACCAGACCACAGAGTGGGCTGTGCTTCTCCTGGAGGTCATCATCAGTGGCACTGTCGACATGCAGTCCAACAAGTAAGCAGTTCCCTACCCCAAGGGGGGCCCTGTTCCCATGCCAGCTGCAAGGTCTTTCGAGATCAGTGTGTGGCTAATACTGTGGACTGTAACCCTGGGTTCCCCACGCAGTCTTGGTCCCCTAGAGATAACATGTTGAACACTTCTTCCTTGCCCTGAGACCTTTTTCTGTCTTCTTTCTTCTCTGCTTTCTGTCACAGTGAGCTCTTTACTACGGTGTTGGACATGCTGAGTGTACTCCTCAATGGGACTTTGGCTGCAGACATGTCTAGCATCTCGCAAGGCAGTATGGAGGAAAACAAGCGTGCATACATGAACTTGGTGAAGAAGCTGCAGGTGAGCAGAGGAGGCAAGGGCAAGGTTTTGGGGTACTGGCATCTCGGCTCTCTCTGCCCCGACTGCATTTGCTATCCAGTCTCAGGGACTTGTTCTGGCCTAAGCCCTCCACCCCTCCTCTTTATGCCAGGTTTTGTGCTATTCTCTGAGGCTTCCCAGTCTTCCTTTTCTGTATCTTTGAACTCTCATCTCATCATCTTGTGCCCGCAGAAGGAGTTGGGGGAGCACCAGTCAGACAGTCTGGAAAAGGTTCGCCAACTGCTGCCACTGCCCAAACCAACCCGAGACGTCATCACGTGTGAGCCACAGGGCTCCCTTATTGACACCAAGGGCAACAAGATTGCTGGTTTTGATTCCATCTTCAAGAAGGAGGCATGTTCCATGCCCTTGGCCTTTCTGCAGTAACCTCGAAGCTCTGGCAGGCGCATCACTCAGGAGTCCATCAGGCTCTGAAAACTGTCTCAGGGGTTTTAAGCAAATCATTTAGCTTTCTTTGTTTTATCTCCCCCTCTTTGGAGTCCCACCCTCTTTCCTGGACTCTCCTCCCCCCACTCCCTTTTCACATACCACCGGTTATCAGCACCCTACTCTCCTCTTCCCTCTGCCTCCTGTCTTACCCCCTCACATTTGTCTGACTGATGCTGTATCTTTTATTCTTGCTTTTCTCTCCCCACACCACTCATCTGCAATTTTCTCTTTTCCCTCTCTGTCATTTATAGTATTTGATGAGTAACCATAGTCACTGTGTATAGTTGAGAGTTAAAGGGAAAAGAAGGTAGAGTTTAAAATCCAAAGTGCAGCTGGGTGTGGTGGCGCAGGCCTATAATCCCAGCACTTGGGAAGCTGAGGCAAGAGGATCACCATGAGTTCGAGGCCAACCTGGGCTACATAGTGAGTTCAAGGCCAGCCTGAATAGTGAGACCCTGTCTCAAAAAAAAAAAATCCTAAGTGGAGCCCCTTCATATATTATATCCTTCTCATTTCTCTTCCTCATTTGTCTGCCTATCTGTTTGTCTCTGTCTCCGTGTCTGACTCTGCCTTTTTCTCTTTCCACCTGCCTCTTTGTCTCTCTCTTCTAGTTTCTCTGTCTGACTCTGCTAATCTCTCCTTTCTCTGCCTTGTCTTTAGTCTGTCCCTGCCTTTTCTCTCTCTCCCTCTCCTTCTTCCTGTTTTCCTCTGAATGTCAATTTCTCTCCCACCCTGCTTTCCTTTTCTCTTCTCACTCTCTCCTCTATGTCCTGTTTCTGTCTCTGCTTCCCTGGCTCTGCCTCCACTGCTCTTCCTTTTTGCTGTCCTGGCTTCATCTTTTCCCTTCACGCCTCTCTCTCCTTCCGTGACTCACTCTCTTCCTTGTGTATTTGTGAGTATCCCTGTGTGTCCACATTTGTCTTTCCTCCTCTCACCATCTCTACTGACTGACGTTGCCTACAACTTTTTTCCTTTTTTCCTTTTTTTTAATATTGCCAACAAATATTATGCCCCATTCTACAAGTTCTCAAAGTCCACTTTGTGTTCTCCAAGTCTTAGCAGCTCACTGTCTCTCATTTTCTGAAACAGGGTCTACAGGTTTCCACTAAACTGAAGCTGTCTCCTTGGGATCTGTTTGAGGGGTTGAAGCCATCGGCACCGCTCTCCTGGGGCTGGTTTGGGACGGTCCGGGTTGATCGACGAGTAGCTCGAGGGGAGGAGCAGCAGCGGTTGCTGCTCTACCACACACACCTGAGGCCCCGGCCTCGTGCCTACTACCTGGAGCCACTCCCGCTGCCACCAGAAGATGAGGAGCCACCAGCTCCCGCCCTTCTAGAGCCTGAGAAAAAGGCTCCTGAGCCCCCCAAAACTGATAAACCAGGAGCTGCTCCACCCAGCACTGAGGAACGCAAGAAGAAGTCCACTAAGGGCAAGAAGCGCAGCCAGCCAGCCACCAAGACAGAGGTCAGTGCCTCCCCCACCATGTGTCTCCCCAGCCCCTCCTCATGACTTCGTGCATAGTAGAGAGAGAGTTTCTGGTTTATAGGAGGTGTAGGGTGTTTGTAGAAAGGGGTATCATTAGAATCATAATAAAAATTAGGTGTGTAAATGTAGCTCCTCTTCACCCCACTTCTTCACAACCCTCTCACCTTCCTCCTCTGCCACCCACACAGGACTATGCTATGGGCCCGGGTCGGAGTGGCCCCTATGGTGTGACAGTGCCTCCAGACCTCTTGCATCATGCGAACCCTAGCTCCATATCCCACCTTAGCTACAGGCAGGGCTCCATAGGCCTGTACACCCAGAACCAGCCACTGCCTGCAGGTGAGTGCCAGCCACTAGGAACATTCCTCCTACCCAAGGGCTATACCACTACCCTGGGGCACTGTGGCTGACTAGCACACAGAGAGAGGGCTGGAGGGAGGAGGAGCTTAGGTCAGTCTGCTCTCCTTTCCAGGTGGCCCTCGTGTGGACCCCTACCGCCCTGTGCGGTTACCAATGCAGAAGCTGCCCACCCGACCAACTTACCCTGGAGTGCTGCCCACAACCATGACTGGTGTCATGGGCCTAGAACCCTCATCGTATAAGACCTCTGTGTACCGGCAGCAACAACCCGCAGTGCCCCAGGGACAGCGCCTTCGCCAGCAGCTCCAGGCAAAGATAGTGAGAGGGGCAGTAGGGAGGGCTGCCAGGGAGAGGGGTTTTTACAAGTTACAGGAGTGAGGAGACACTTGGGATCTTCACAAGGATACTCAGGGTGGGAGATAAAAGAAATGACATGGTAGAAAGCATTTCCTGAGTTTGAGTTTCTCTGTTTTGTCCCTTAGCAGAGCCAAGGGATGTTGGGACAGTCATCTGTCCATCAGATGACTTCCAGTTCTTCCTATGGCCTGCAGACCTCCCAGGTAAGGGCCTGAGGTTCTGAGCACTGGGGAGAGAAAGGCAAGCTGCTGTGCACACTCTTAGCCCTGACTCCTTTCCTCCTTCCCTCCAGGGCTATACTCCTTATGTTTCTCATGTGGGACTGCAGCAACACACAGGCCCCGCAGGTACCATGGTGCCCCCCAGCTACTCCAGCCAGCCTTATCAGAGCACCCACCCTTCTACCAATCCTACTCTTGTAGATCCTACCCGCCACCTGCAACAGCGGCCCAGTGGCTATGTGCACCAACAGGCCCCAACCTATGGACATGGACTGACCTCTACTCAAAGGTACTCAAAGTAGTTGTGGGTTGGGAAGGAACACTGAGGTATGAGGGGGCATTTGATATGGAAAACCCATACCTGAAGGTGATGGGACTGATCTGAGCTCTTTAGAGATACTGGAAACACTTATCTGGCCAAGTAGCCCATAACAACAAAAGGCTAGAGCTGGAAGGGACCCTGGAGACTAGCAGTCTCACATTTGCTTCCCCGGCATTTCTTTGAGGCTTTCAGAGAGGAGGGATCATTTGTTCAACTCTGATAAGAAAAGATCTGGGGTTTATAAACATGGTACGTGATAAGCCTGTATTCAGCGGTTGAACTCCAGGGTGGACTAACAAATGAATACTCTGGTTAATGTTAGTCAAACCTAGTTAAGACCTAGTAACTATATCTTCAGGCTCTATAGCTTATGATTTAGAACACTGCTAGGGGGTAGGCTGATTAACTGCCCACTGTGTGGTCAACACTATACTAGGTAGGACTGCATGAAGTGAAAGATAGCAATAGATAGAGACAGACAGAGCGACCCTCACCACAAGGAATTTTTACTCTGGTTGAGGAGTAAAAATACTACACTAGAGAATATTATGAGCAAAGATATAATCAGGTCTGCAGTTGGGTGCTGTGAAGTAAAATGGGAATTCAGAAAAAGTGGGATGCTATCAGTGTGGACCTGAGTCATTGGAGAGAGTCATGAAGGAGGTCAGACCTGAGTTGGCCTTTGAAGACTGACTATGATTGGAATTTGTGAAAAAGGAGAAAGCAAGGTATTCCAAGTAAGGGAGATAGTATGAACAGAAACACGGGGCAGGAATAAGTAGTGTCTGGGAGATGGAAAGGAGTGTAGAATTTGTGCTGGGGAAGTAGTGGGGGCTAGGCTAAGAGGGGGCAGGTTGATAGATGGCCCTGCATGCTGAGCTTTATCACTGAGATAAAATCCCAGAAAGGGCTGTTTTGATTAGGACAGGGATAGGAGTTGGGCAGGTTGAGAGATTAGTGTGGAATGAGTAGATAGAATGCATAGGGGAAGATGAGTGAAGATGCAAGACACAACAGGGAAACCAGCCACAGACTGCCCCAGGGATTTGGGTACAGAGGGCATAAAGAGTAGTAGGACAGCTTGAAATGTTAGTGGGAAAAACAGCAACAAAAAACCTCCATGAGTGCTTGTAGAATGTGTCATGTGCTGAGACTGTTTTTCATAAGAAAAATAGCTAAAACAGAATTGAAAAATCCCAAACCATTAAGGATATGAGACACTAAAATGGAGTATTATCTTTGCATCTTATTCTTCAACCTAGAAGTCTGTCAGACTGCAAAGGGCTCTTCTGGTTAATACAAAGGAAGAATTAATGCAGTGACTTATTAGAAGTTTGCTTTGTACTGTCCCATTCTCCCTGCCCTGTGCCTTGACCCCTGGATCTCTTGTCTCTGGAGATTTTCACATCAGACACTGCAGCAGACACCCATGATGGGTACCATGACTCCGCTGAGTGCCCAGGGCATCCAGGCAGGCGTCCGCTCAACTTCCATTCTGCCTGAGCAGCAGCAACAACAGCAGCAGCAGCAACAACAGCAGCAGCAGCAGCAGCAGCAGCAGCAGCAGCAGCAGCAGCAACAGCAGCAGCAGCAGCAGCAGCAGCAACAGCAACAGCAGTACCACATGCGGCAGCAGCAGCAACAGATCCTACGGGTAAGACCTCAGGATTCCATCTAAGAGTTGGGAGCCCAAGGAGGAAGAGAGGCCCAGGTTCATTCCACACTGTCACTAGGATTAAATGAGGCCACGCTGTGCCAAGCATCCAACTGAGTGGCTGGCTAAGGTAGTGCTTAAATTGGTGCCCTCCCCTCCCCCTTTTCATGTTGGCAAGGATCAGAATGGGAGAGAGTCGGACACTGTCTGCCAGGTAGTCTAGATTTGGCCTCCTTCTAACAGTGGTCTCAGAAAGGAAGATGGGGACCCAGAGTTCCCTCCCTGCATCTTGGCTTCGATTCCCCTCCCTGCCCCCAGCCCTCCAGTACTGAGTCCTGCTCCTTTACTTTCCTCAGAAGTATCTCTTGTGTCTTCATAGCAGCAGCAGCAGCAGCAGCAACAGCAGCAGCAGCAGCAACAGCAGCAGCAGCAACAACAACACCAGCAGCAACAGCAACAGGCAGCTCCTCCCCAACCCCAGCCCCAGTCCCAGCCCCAGGTAGCTGCTCAACATCAGCCCTAGGCTTAGGGACAGCTGCCTAGGTTGAGCATGCAACCAGTGAACTGGTTTGGGGACACTATGCAATGGGGTATTGGTGGGAAGTAAGGCATGGCACTCTACAAAGGGGTGGAAGATGAGGATGAAGAAGGAGGCAAATGTTATAGTTTGACCTTCTGCTTCCTGTTTCCACCTCAGTTCCAGCGCCAGGGGCTTCAGCAGACCCAGCAGCAGCAACAGACAGCAGCTTTGGTCCGACAGCTCCAACAACAGCTCTCCAGTAAGCCTGCCTGCTTTCCTAAGGGAGCCCCAGAATAAGTGAGGGATGGGATGGGCAAAGGTGGCTGAGGTGACCGCTTTAGGCCCAAGTTACAGGGGATCCCTTCCCTCTCCTCCCCTCCCCTCCCTTCCCTTTCCCCTGCATCTGATTAGCTTTCCTCATGCATATCTACAGGCCTGCTTGATCTCCCACCCTGACAATCTCTGGTTTTTCACAGATACCCAGCCACAGCCCAGTACCAACATATTTGGACGCTACTGAGCCACCTGGAGGAACTGCTTGTGCACTGGATGTGGCCCCACCCTTTCCTCTTAATTCCCAATCCTCTTTCCGGGCTAGCACCAGTAATGGTTGGGGCCCTCCCCTCAGGCTCCATTTTTAATAAGTTTTTAGTATTTTTGTTAATGTGAAGCATTGAGCTGTTGGGTTTTTGTATATTATTTATAGAGAGACCCCAGAGCTGTTGCACCCAATACACAGAGCTTCTTTGCAAAGGGAGTGTGTGAATTCTGTGTGTTGGGAAAGATTGGTCTCTTGGGAGAGTACTGGGGGCTGACCAACAAGTCAGAGCCTTCATATGGTTCAGATCATCTCCCCTGTTTACTTTCCACCCCCTATCTTTCTGAATTCTGATTGAATTGCTGCCCGCTCCTCTGGCTCCAAAGCAACATGTTGAGGTACAGGCCCTCCATCCCTTAAGGGCAGCTCACCTCATCATCTAACCATTGCCACATTCTTTACAGTTTTCCTCCATGGGAGACATACCACTGGGATTGGGCAGGACATTAGGCCAGGGGAAAAACCAAGGGAACCCCATTTTGCTTTAATAACATCCCGGCTGCTGGGCTTTGAACTGTGGGTAGGGTGAAGGTGACAGCTACTAGCTGCCCTTTTGGCGATCTCATGTCCCATCATGCACCAGCAGCCTTTCCATAGGCTAGAGGATTTCCCCAAGTCCCATCTCTGAGGAGAAATTGCCCTCGTTGGCCTGTGCGGTCACAGAGTAGGTGGAGGAAGGACAGTGTGGCTCCGAGGGGAAAGAGCCCAGTGAGAAGCAGCACCCGTTTCTCTGCCCTGCTGCTGGTACTGCTTGTTTTCGCATGACCCACCTTAGCAGTTACCCAGGATGACTGTTGCTCGCTCCCATTTTACGGTACAGAAAACTTAAAACGTGTTCCAGAGTCACATTTGGAGCTGTGGCTGGGCCATTCTCAGACCCCTTTCCTTGTGCTTTGAGTCCTAAATCCAAGGCTGTGTAGGAGAACCAGCTGCTTTATGACAGTGGAGTCTTCTGATCTGCCTAGTTTGGACTGGAAGAACATCAGCGGCAGCCTGGTGGGTGGGTGGGTGGTACAGAAAGATCTGGCAACTTAAGGGTAATGTCCAAGCCATTGTTGCACCCTGTTGCTGAGAAGTGTCAAGTGTGTGGGTAAAACCAGGAGTGCCGATTAATACCCAGGTTACAAAAAATCCCTCTCCGAGGTCCATCTACAAAGCCCTCATGCATATGGGATTTTCAGAGTTTAAAGAGTTACGTGTACAAGGAATTGAACTCTGATAGGGTAAAGGCAAACGTGACCGAAACTGTTCCTGCCTAATTCTGTCCTAACATAAACACTCCATTGCTACATTCTTTACAGGGGTAAAGGCTTTTCTGGGATAAGGGACATTCAGAGGGTGTTGGGGTGCTAGGCCAACTGGATAGGTACACTACATACAGAAATATAAGACAAAGGCATGGGGTCTGGGAGGGAGTAGGGGTTGAAATGGCCAGACACCTGGCCCCAGCCGAAGCAGTAGAAGGAAAGGAAAGACATTGACCTTTAGGAGAGTGACAGACGAGAGCAATGTGGCCCCACTGGTGGTTGCTGCCTGGGTAGTGCTTGTGAGGAGAGATGAGGAAGGCTGAGTGAGGTTGAGGCATGTCTTTGTGGAGTGCGACAGGGGGGCCTCAGTTTCTCCCTTTGTTTCAAGGTCTCAAGCTTTGCAGGTAAAGTTTAGACTGGCTGCCCTGAAAGATCACCTACCTGATAGTGTGTGATGTGAGGTGTGCGCAGGAGAGACAGGAGAGTGTGAGCAGAGCTTGCCTGAGCGTGGGGGGAGGGGGGCTGGGGCCAGGCCGAGGACTTGAGCCATCTCTGGCACAAAAGGAGTTAATGGCAGGGACCGCGCCCCCCCCACCCGTGTCCGGACACGCGCAGCGCGCCCCCTCGGTGCGCGGGCACAGCAGCCAGGCTGCCGGAGAGCTGATCTCGGATTCGGGTGCGGAGCCCTTGGCCTGGAGGCGATATGGGTGGTCCGTGGCCGGGTTCAGTCGCTTGCAGCAGTCCGGGGAACAGGTGAGGCCACCTGCCCTGGTTTCTCATCTTCTAGCTGCCCATACCTTGCCCCCATCCTATCCCCTCCCAATCCCAGGCCCCTCCACTCCCCATCCAGTGGCCCCCATCCCTCTCAACCCCATGTTCTCCATCAGTACCCCTGACCCCCCCAGTAGTCCCCTGCTCCACTTCTCTCCACCTCCTCCCTAAATCTTGCTTCCCTATCATCCTCCCGCCCATAGTCCCTCTTTGCATAGCCCATCGTGCAAGCTCACCAAAATATCCCTATTGAGGACCCCCAGTCCCATTCCTGTATTGCACATTGCCAGCACCCCCCCCCCCTGCAGTGCAGCCCCATTCCCCTTCCATCATAGCATCTCCTAGCTAGGCTCCCTCCCCCACTCCTGCAGCCCCCCCACCCAATGGAGGCCTTTATTCTATCCTCCCCATTCCAGTACGACTCCATCCCCCAATACCATTCCAAGCCCATGTAGCCCCCAGTACTGCAGTTCTCAATTCTGCTCCATTCCTGCACAATGCCCCTCACCCAATACCGCTTTAGCCTCAAAAGTACCCCCAGATGCCATTCTCATCCCTGGCATTGCTGCCTCCCCTTGTCTTCTCCCAAATTGCAAGTTGGACCAGGATGGAGATCTTAGCCTTGGGAACTCAAGAGTGGGTCTTAGGGTACAGAGGGCATTTGGGGGTCGGTTGGTTTGTCTAGGTGTTCACAGGGAGGGACTGTAGGGAATTGACTCAAAGGGGAATTTGGCATTTGGCGTGGAAGGGTTACTGGAGAGGGAGGCAATCCCTAAAGGGTTAATGGAATTCGTGAGGTGGGGCAGCATGGAGGGGGTTAATGGGGGGTTGCTGGCGGGGGAAACCGTGTGAATGAGCGGTCTGTGCCCTGGAGTTGCCATGGAGATGGTGAATGGGGGGATTGTGTGAACTCAGCTGCAGACTATCCCCCCCAAATACACACCCACCCACTCCCTCCTGCCCCACCTCCCTGCTCCTACCCCTTCCTTCCCCTTCCCCTCCTCCCCTCCACCCGGTGCATTCTGGGCAGTGTCTAGGATCTTTCCCCCATACTTTGCTCCCCATTTCCTTATTTCTTCCAAGCCCCCACCCCTTTAGTTACTTTACCCACCATCCCTCCTCCTCCCTCCTCCTTTTCCTCTCTCTCTCTCTCTCTCTCTCTCTCTCTCTCTCTCTCTCTCATTCCCCTCCCTTGGTGGCCGATTGCCGGGCGTTCCCACTCTCCCTCCCCCATCCCTTTGGCCACTTCTTAAAGGAGCAGGCCTGCAATCTCAGAAGGCGGGAGAAATGGGGGAAAACTAAATGTTCCTGTGGGGTGTGTGTGTGTGTATGTGTGTGTGCGTGCATGCATGTGCATGTGTGTGTGCATGCACAGACATGGGCATGCAAGCATGTGTCCATGCATGTGTCTGTTGGCATGTGTGTCCATGCAGGTGCATCTGTATGTGCCTGTGTATATGTGTTGACTGTGTAACTGTGTCAGAAGGCCTATGTGACTGAGCGTGTTGCTATTTCTGTTTCTGTCTCCACCTGTGTATCACCATTATGCTGCATGTGTCTGAATATTTACCTATGCGGGTAAGCGTGATTATATTTCAGTAAGTCTCTCTGGGTCTCTAAATGTATCACTGTGAGGCTCTGGCCTTGTGAGGCATTCTGTCTCAGAATGTGAGACTATAGAGGGGATTTCTGTGTGTTTGGGATGTATGTCTCTGTGAGGGAATATCTGTGTCTGTGTCTGTGATCCTGGCTTAGTTTCTTGCGCTCCCTCTTTGAGTCTTTTGTGAGTTTATTTCTACGAGTCTCTGAGTGTGTGTCCTTGTACTCTGTTGTTTATCTTACACTTAACTAACATACACAATGCCTAGCATGCCAGGAGACTAATTCCTGCCCTTAGTTCTGGCATTTGTTATGAATTTAGGGATAGCCAGCAGAAAGGACCAAGGTTTAATTTGGAAGCAGTGAAGGCTGAGGAGAAATGTACATGTATGGCAGGAGCACGGGAGGGTCCTGCCACAGGAGGGTTGAGAGTCTACTTGGCACTGGAATGAATGGTTGTGTGTCCCCTCCCTTGCCTTAGGGTGAAAGGCTGTAGGTGGGGGAGGTTCTGCCTATCTGCTGCTTTTCCTTCTGATGCCTTAGTGTTCCTGAGTAAGGTTGCCAAGCCTACCCTCTCCTGATGTGGAGGTCCTGTGTAGGATTACCAGATCCCAGGAGCTAGACTGCTCAGTGTTCACACAGTATGCCCAGGGACCCCTTCTCCCTTTCCGGCACCACCTTCCCAAGCATGTACTACTGTGGCTCCAGCTGATTCTGAACTCAATTGGCCATGGAGTTAAAGTTGGGGACTGTGAACTTGCAGTGACAACTAGATTTTCCAACCATGGCCAGGCAAATAGGATGGTTCTGACCAGCAATGGACCATCTGTGAGTTTCTGAAAACTCTCCTTACTGTAGGAGAATAAGCCAAGCTCAGCAGGGGCCCAAAGATGGACTCTGTGGCCCTCCCAGAACTTCTTGAATGACATGTGCCTCCCTCTTTCCACAGGCCTGTCTGGCCCTGAGTCCCCTTTCTGAAGCGGTGGTGCTTGGACGACCTGCTCTCTACGTGGCCGGGCATTTGTACGTGCCCTTTGAGAGCACAGTTTTGAGGTTCAAGTCAGTGTGACCATGAAGGGGCTGCCTATTGGGCTGATGCTGTGACACTGGAGTCTGCCTTTCCTGCCAGTCCCCCTGCCCGGAACATGTGGCTGAGGCTTGGCCTGCCCTCAATGTCCCTGAGCCCCACACCCACATTTGGCCGGAGCCTGTGCCTCACCCTGTGGTTCCTCAGTTTGGTGCTGAGGGCCAGTACCCAGGCCCCAGCACCCACAGTCAATACTCACTTTGGGAAGCTAAGGGGTGCCCGGGTGCCATTGCCCAGTGAGATCCTGGGGCCTGTGGACCAGTACCTGGGGGTACCCTATGCAGCTCCCCCGATCGGCGAGAAACGTTTCCTGCCCCCTGAACCACCCCCATCCTGGTCGGGCATCCGGAACGCCACACACTTTCCCCCAGTGTGCCCCCAGAACATCCACACAGCTGTGCCCGAGGTTATGCTGCCAGTCTGGTTCACTGCCAACTTGGATATCGTCGCTACTTACATCCAGGAGCCCAACGAAGACTGCCTCTACCTGAATGTCTATGTGCCCACAGAGGATGGTGAGTGCTGCAGCCAGGCACTGTGCCTTCCCTGCCTCCCGCCTGCCCTGTTGTGTTTGTGGCTTGCATGTGGTCGTGTGCCTTGCAGCATGCATCTGTCTGTCTGTGAAAATGCTTCTAACCATCACTCTGCTAGGCCTCCCTCCCCTCCCTGTTCTTCCCTCTCCCAGCATTGTCTGAGCTCCCATATGTGAGTGACACTGTTGCCAGGAGGGGCCTGGCAGGCCTGAGAGCTTTGACAAGTCTAGGTCCAGTGCTGGATGAGGTTCCCTGGGGGAGTATGGGTCACTGCTGGCAGCTGCCCGCGGGAGGATACTGGCTCCACCAGGCCCCCCTGTCGCCATTCCACCTGCTTCAAAAGGTGGTAGGTGTGTGTGGCCGAGGGAGCTGGTTGTGCGTGGGGGGTGGGGGAAAAGCCTGGTGGGCAATGCTTAGGTGCCTCCTCTTTCACTAGCTGATGCCTCCTCCCGCGGGGGTCACACTAAGGTAAGTAACAGAAACAAGGAGATGGTGGGACAGGCTCTCTGCCATGTGACACCTGCAGAGCAGCTCAGCTCTTGGGGCCTGGGGGGGTGGGGGGTGCATGCCCCTGGGCAGAGGCCTCTTGTTATTTTTTAGTTTTTTATTCATTTTACAGTAAAGCGGATTTCCAAGGAATGCGCCCGAAAGCCCAACAAGAAAATTTGTAGGAAAGGAGGTAGGTAGCGAGCCGGCGGGGAGGGAGAGAGAGAGAGAGGGAGGGCTGCCTGCCCACCTGCCCTTGCCCCTGAGGACCCAGCCTTCCTTCAAGTAGCCCAGGCTCAGGGGGCAATGAGCAAGCATAAGGTCCACCTCAGCCAAGGGCCCTGCCTGTTTTTCAGGAAACATTTGGTGACCTAAATCAGGTTCAGAGCAGAAGCAGCAACTTCACTGCCCCCAGTCTTCCGGCTCCAAATCCCACCCTAAAGCATGTGCCAAAGGCAGAGCCACTGGCTCTCTTGGTGACACCTCAGGAGAAACTCTAGGCATCCAAGATGGAGCCAGAGGCTCCCTGCTTCTATGGGTGTGCAGCCACAAGATCATCCCTCCAGTTCTGTGTCCTGGGTTGAAAGTTTAGACTCAACTCTTCCTCCCCAAAGCTTAGATTAAACATGTATATAGAGTTAGTTACTCCTTACACACACACACGCACACGCACACACGCACACACACGCACCCCTACCTTACCACCTCTGGCCAGAGCCTTGCTGAGAGCCCCCGGTTACTGTAGTGGCAGAACTTGAGGTCTCTGGGAAGTATGTACTCCAAAGGAGGCAAATTTTAAATTGATCCTCTTGCCGGGCATGGTGGCGCACTCCTATGATCCCAGCACTTGGGAGGCTGGGACAGGAGGGTCACTGCAAGTTCCAGGCCAGCCTGGACTACATAGTGAGTTCAACACCATCCTGAACTACATAGTGAGACCCTGTCTCAAAAAACCAAACAAACAAAGAAACCTTCTTGCTGAGAGGAATCTATTCTCCTGGATAGTTCATCTTCCTGTTCAAAACTGCTTTAGGCTTTCTGCAAAGCATTCTCATATTTACCTCATAAAATGCTCCCCTCATCTCAAGAAGTGAGTAAGGCAGGAAATCAGCATCCCAACTTTACAGATGAGGAAACAGGCCCAGGGGAGTGACTTGCTGCTGCTCAAGGCCCCGTTGCTGGTCTGTGGCAGAGCTGGGACCAAAACCTGAGTCTCTTGACCCTCAGGGCATGTTCTTTCCACTGCAGCACACAGAAGCAACTCCCATCTGGTCTTTCCTACCTCTCCAAGTCCAAGAAAAAAAGTGGTGACATGTGGCTGGGTTGGGCTAACTTGGAAACACTAATAGCCTAAGGAATAGGTGGACAATCACAACCTGATCCCTGCAATCCTCTGGCAAGTTTGGAGTTTGTTTCTTTGCTTTCCTAGGACAGGGTCTCTCAGAGTAGGGCCGCTAGAATTCCTGGGATGGGATACTCCCTACTGAGTAAGAATCTCTGGGGGGAAAGCCAGGAATCTACACATAGAACATGTGCCCTGAGTGTTTTTAAAGCACATGCTGGAGCACAGAGTGCGATGCAGTGCTCTAAGGACTGTGTTTCATTACCCCTCCACCCCAAGCTTGGGACCTCATACACAGAGGGCAGTTCGTCGATGTTTTCCCCATAAAGGCAGAAGCATTGTGGTGCTGCAGAAAGTACAGGTCTGAGAAGCACAAAGCCTCACTGAGTCCCAGCTCTGACGCCAGCTCACCGTGAGACCATAGGCAAGTCTTTTCCTTTAAGAACCTCTGTTTCCACATCTGATGGTGGAAGGAGACCATTCTGGCTTTAACATTCCATCAGCCTCTAGATAAATTCAGGAAGCCTGTAATCCCTGCACTCGGGAGGCTGAGGCAGGAGGATCGCTGCAAGTTTGAGGCCAGGACTACATAGCAAGACCATGTCTCAAAAAAATTAAAAAATAGAGTTTGTTAATACATAAGAATGTTTACTTGTTGTCTTTTAAAAAAATAAGTATAAGACAAAAAATAAATAAATAAATAAATAAATAAATAAATAAATTCAGGAAGAGGGTCCCTTAAGCCTACCCGTATGCGTTATTTGATGGGGTGTGGTGAGAAGAGATGACATTACTATTAACAATTTCTTAGGAAGAATGGTTTCCCCAAGGCTCCAGTAAGTACTTAGGGCAATCTAGTCCAGCCTTGAGACTCGCCAGAGAGCTGACTGGAAGCCCCTACTCAATCCCAAAGTTTACCAGTCACAACTGTGAATGATGGGCAAGGACATGTGCTAGGTGCGGTTGGTATGTGGAGGGGCATGAGGCAGAGGAAAGATTTTCAGTGACGAAAGGCCTAATCGATACTTTGATGTAGCTCTTTGCCTGGTATTACAACTCAGCTGCTTCCCCTTAAGCCCCTCAGGCCAGTCTAGGAAGTGGACTTCAGACAGTTTAGAGGAGGGCATTCAGTCATTTCACTGTTTAAAGTGGCTCCCTATCCAGGCCCTGCTGGCCATTTGGAACAGTTACATATTGTACCCCTCTGGGGAGCCCCATACCCAGAGATCCTTAGGGCTGTCCATGTATGCATAGGGCAGGCGGAATGGCCTGGGTTGGATCCTGAAGCAGCACAAAGGCCACAGCAGCAAGGAGTTGCTCAGCAATGGCCAAGCTGAAGGAGCAAAGGCACCTGTGCAGAGGAGACTGGGACAGTGCAGCAACCCAGGGAACACTCGGAGAGGGGCAGAAAGGACACGTCTAAGTCAGAGATGATGGGAAGTGAGTTTCCTGGGGAAGACCTGTCCCACACCCCACCCTGTCAAATCAGAGGGAATTCTCTGGAGATGAGTGATTCCTTCCAGTTTGGTGGGCTGTCCATGTCCCACTAGATTTCTAGGGGCAGCACTGGCAGGTGTTGAGCTAACATGTTAAAGACAATAGGTACCACCGGAAGTTCAGGAAGCTGGAGGCCATTTCTACCCTAGAGCCGGGCTCTTGCCCTAGTTGAAAAGCCATTTTGTAGTGGGAAGGTAGTTCTGTTTTGATTAATAGCTATAAGGAAATCTAGTCACCAGCACTCAGACTGGCTGAGAAAGAGGACTATTTGCTTCCTCCAGCTTGAGGGTATCTGGTGTCAGAGACACAAGAGGGCAAACCGTGGGCTATCAGCAGAATTACCTCAGTTCCCCGCAATGGCCAGCATGCAGGCAGTAGGTCCTATCTCTCCACAGTCATTCCAGGACACACTTCTAGTCTCCTTAGAACAGGAAAGAGAATTGGTGCCAGCCTACCCAGGTCCTAAACGCCTCTTTTCCCTTCTGGTCTCCTCTCTTCTAGTCTCCTCTCTCCTCCCGTCCCCTCCCTTCCACGCTCCACCTCTTTCCTCATCTGTGTCTTCCCTTTCCCTCATCTCCAGAAGGTGACGTGGTACAGTGGAAAGACCATAGGCTGTGGAGTCAAGCAGACCTGGGTTTGAATCTCGCCTGTAGCATTTCCTAGCTGTGTGATGTTGAGCAAGTCACTTTACCTCTCTGAACCGCAGTTTCCCCATCAATGAAACAGGAATAAGGATAGTACCTACCTTATTGGGCTGTAAGAATCAAACAATATGGCAAAAGTAGAGTGTCTGGCACATGGTAAATATTCAGTATATGGTAGGAACTAATTATCATTATTTCTATCTCTGTTTCTCTTCTCTCTCTCTCTCCCCCCTTCCCCTTCTCTCCCCTCTCCCTCTGTCTCCCCCTCCCTCCCTTTATTCTTTTCTCCTTTGCTTCCTTCCCTCCCTCCCTCCTCTGGCTCTCTGTACATCACTGAGCAATGCTTGCTGCTCTCAAGACTGGTTCCTGTGGGCAGGAGCCCCATTGCCATTAACCAGGGCAGGGGACCCCAGTGAGCAAGGCCAGGGGGAAAGCTTTATCTTGCATTTCCTCCTGTGGGAATCAGAGTCAACTGAGGCCCAGCTTGAGCCTGCCCACTGGACCCTGGTAGCTCAGGCCTGGTGTCCCTGGTACACATTGATATTCACACCTGCTGGCAATGTCACCTTCATCTTCGGTACCTGCCTTTGCTCTCCAGCTCTACATGCCTGTGTACATATGTGAAGCCCCTTCCATCCAGAATGAAACCTTCCCTGAATGGGTCTCTGGCTCTGTGCCCTGGCCCACCTGCTGCGACCCCCTTCCTAACTGGGAAGGGAGTTGGTTGAGAGGGGCTGTTGGGGACAGGGAGGCGGGGCAGGGAGGTGCAGGGAGGCCAGCACAGCAGAGGCCTGCACCACCATCATCCTGATTAAGGTCTGGGCCTCAGTCCACCCATTCCCTCAGTTCTTGCCATCCCTCCTGCCTGTCCTGGGCCCAGGCCCAGAGCTGGCTTGCTGGGCCACACTGCAGTCATGCTGTTTTTGAATTCTCTCTCTGTTTTGTTCTCTGTTCTGTGCTGTTGTGTCTCCCCGTGTCTGGTCCCCAGGATCCGGCGCTAAGAAACAGGGCGAGGACTTAGCGGATAATGACGGGGATGAAGATGAAGGTATTTGGGGGCTGCAGGGCGCGGCGGCTGGTGCATGGCACAGAGCCCCTCCCCTTCTCAATGGGGAGAAGCCCCGTCTGTCTGTCTGTCCGTCCGTTGGTGTGTTTCTGTTCCTGTACAAGGCCGCTGGGCCTCCGTCTTTGGCCTCATTGGCCGCTGGGAGTTCAGGGGTGATGGACACGGCTGGCAGGAGCAGAGGACCACAAGCAGAGCCATGAGGAGGGCATCTTCCTCACCCTGCTCTTCACCCTCCCCCATCTTCTATGGCTAATGGGCACCTCCCCCTCCTGAGCAGCAGGGAGAATGGTGAGCAAGGGGGAGGCTGGGGAATGGCACAAAGGAAACTGGATGGTGAGCAGATTCTGGTGATTCATGGAAGAGACCCCTGTGTTGCATAGGGAGCCTGTCCTGGGAGAGGGGTTCAGCAGGATGGCACATTGAGGAACGAGACAGTAACAACAAAAGGGGATAGAACCTCCCCAGTCTTCTCCCAGAAAGAGAGGTGATCACAGGGCCTAGATCTGCAGTAGGTTCAGGACAGGACCAGAAAGATTGTGGCTAACATGCCAGGCTGAGGCCAAGACACCACAGCTGTCAGTAGATGTCATAAAATCCCTGGGCGGTGATCGGATCAGCCTTCCTCCTTGGGATAACAGGTTCGTTTGTTCTGCAGCAGAGAGCATTCCGGTCTACCTCTGCACCCTGGTCCTGTCCCTTCACCAATGGAAGGGCCAGACTCAGAGGGACCCACTGGTGACGGGTAGGGCTGTGCTGGTGTGGCAGAGAGTGTTGGTCCAGCTCACAAACCAACAGGCTACAGGCAGAGGTGGTAAGGCCTGGAGCCTTCTCTTGACTGCCCCAGCACTGACACCATGCTGTGGGCCTGTGAGAAGCCCTTGGACAGGCCCTGGTTGAATGGCCTCGGGGGAGGCTCCATCTTCATCCAATGCTGACAGAGCGCAGGCTCGCTCCTTAGTTCGGCCCTATCCCCAGTGTTTCCAGTTAAGTCTGCCCAGGGAGAATGGGGTAAATGGGCATGTGGCTGAAAAACCATGTCAATAAAGTTCCCCCCACCCCACCCTTGCCATTCACTCTTTCCTCACATCCTTCCTTGTTCTCTCCCTGTGCCACCTCTTATCCCCATCCCTCTTGTCTCTGTCTGCACTGGGGGGCCAGCAGCTGCCAATGGCTGTTTTTCCATGTAACTGGTCTAGTTTGGGGGTTTCAGGGCTCCCCAGCCCCTGCTCTCTAAAGCATTGTCAGGTCCCAGGACTCCTGGATGCCCAGGGCAGGGACTCACCTGATACAGGTAAAGGATAAACTGTTCCTCTTGCTGCTGTCCCCACCGCCAAAGCCTGACCATGGCCCACCTAGGCCTAGCAATACCTGGCATGCCAGGCCACCTTCAGTTGGGAGGCATTTAAAATCTGAATCTTTGAAGACATCACTGAAGTTCAACCATCTCTGGCTGATGCTTGAGCTCTGGGCTAAACAACCACATGAGTCCTGCCCTCAGCAATGGCGGTGGTGTGTCCTGGCACCTGGGATAGCTTTGTTGCCCACACCCCCCCAGGGCTGGTGGGGGTGGGGGAGGAAGGGCATGCTACCCAGCCTATGTCTCACCCCTTCTCCTTGCAGACATCCGGGACAGTGGTGCTAAGCCCGTCATGGTCTACATCCATGGAGGCTCTTACATGGAAGGGACAGGCAACATGATTGATGGCAGCGTCCTCGCCAGTTATGGCAATGTCATCGTCATCACCCTCAACTATCGGGTTGGGGTGCTAGGTATGGTTCCCTACAGGTACCTAAAAGGAAGGCTGGCTTCTCACGGGGCAAGAAAGAATCCTAGGGAATTCAAAACGGGCTGCTTGTATTCTCTAGCTGGTGTTAATGACCATAGTCAAAATGTTGTTATCCAGGGCAGGGGATATAGCTCAGTGGCACAGTGAGCCTGGCAAGTGCAAGGTCCTGAGTTCGATTCCCGCTACCAAAAAAAGATGTTATTATCCTATGACCTTTACCCAAGTGCTGGGGTCGCCTCTTACATCCCCAGGTTCTTTCTTGGAATATTTAGATGCCACTGCAAATCCAATTCAAACTTCAAGCCAGGTCTCCCAGACTTTTGCTTGGCTGAGTTTTGTAGCATTCATTAATTTTCTAGAGTCCTGTTCTCATCCCCATCCACCCAGCTCCACGTTCCTAAATACCCCATACAGGCTAGGCACAGTGCCACATGCCTGTAATCCCAGTTACTCAGGAGGCTGAGGCAAAAGGATCCCAAAATCAAGGCCATCTTGGGCAACTTACTGAGACCCTGTCTCAAAATAAAATAAAAATAGTTTAAGGATGTAGGTTAGTGGTAGAGCACTTGCCTAGCATGCACAAGGCCCTGGGTTCAAATCCCCAATACAAAAAAAAAAGAAGCCCACATACATAACATACACAGATGTTCCTTCTAATCCACCCCATGTCTATATACTAATGTACCCTCACATGTCTGCCCATACGCTCTCTACCCACCCCTGTACATAGTTATTTCTCACTCATGCCCACATAGCATACATGCATATAGCTTCATATCCACAGCAGACCTCCTTGTACATAAACACGTTCTCCCTCCTCTCCATATACACTTCTCCCAGTCTCTACCACACACTTTTCTACATACCCACACTATACATTTCACATCCACACAGATTTCTCTCACCTTCCATACACATACATACAATTCTCCTATACTTCTTCTCACATCTCTATTCCACATTTACACCCATCCACACCACACATGCCCACACTCAAACTTTTGTCCGTCCCCATATTTATACCTCACACAAAGACCTACACCCTGCACACCCACGCCAAATCTCCATATTCTTTTTTTGCAGGGAGGAGGTTGAGACAGGGCCTTGCTATGTAGTTCAGGCTGGCCTTGAACTCACTTTGTAGCCCAGGCTGGCCTTGACTTCGTGGCAATCCTCCTGTTTCAGCCCCCCGAGTCCTGGAATACAGGTGTGTGCCACTGCACCTGGCTAAAAACTCCATATACTTTAAATGTACACAAATATTCCTTCCACCCCCAACATACACACACTCATATCTTCCTACACATCCCACTTCTATTTTTGCTCCACACACCCACATGATGCACATATACACACATCTGACCCTCACCTTCCTCATATTCTGCTTCACATGCATATACCCTTACCTATGTCTATACAGCCCCCCATATTCACAAATACTACACACATACATACAAACACCATATTCCTGCTTCCACTTCTATGCACATTTCATCCACTACAATTATATATTTCCCCATATATATACATACCTATAGACCCCTACACATATGCACACACATACATGTATGCATACATACATTCTTCCACACACACCCTGCATATATACCTGCATATACAGCCAGTACACACACGTACTTATTCCCTCACCCCACAAGTACATACACATCTATGTACTTAGAATTACATCTACACACACACATACATGCACCTATACCCACCAGAATCATATTCCTGCTTCCTCCTATACTTACACGTCCCATATACACACACGTACACATTCCTTCTATTCTCTCCACACATACATCCCCATTCATTCCCACCTCATTATATATACATACTCCTGTGCATACACACTTATTTCCCAAATGCCTTGTTTGTTTGTTTGTTTGTTTTTAAGACAGGCTCTCACTGGTAGTCCACGCTTGCCTTCAACTTGCTATGTAGCCCAGGCTAGCTTCAAACACATGATCCTCCTGCTTCAGCCTCCTGAGCACTAAGATTATAGGCATGCACCACCACTCCTGGCTCCCAAATGTTTTTTTCAGACACTCCCATACACCCTCCCCTCCACAGACTCTACCATGCACATGCTCGTTAGAATGATTTAGGTTGTCCCTCTACCCTGTACCTTCGTTGATCACCACCAGTGCCTATTTGTGGCCAAGGTCTTGAGGTAAACAAGTGCTTTGGAGAAAGCAGGCATAGCCTTGCTCCCTTTCATATGCTCATCCAGGCTCCACATCCCTATACTCGCATGAAGAAGCCAACTGCTTAGCTACAGGGCTTGCGTCCTCAGTTCTACTGGGGGTGTAGGCTGTTTGTCAGGTCTACGGACCTGGAGGGTATTAAGCCTGGCTTACTCCACAGCCACTTGGGGGACAAGATCTTATTTTAATTTGCTCTTGACTATTGCTGTGCCAGTTCTGATCCCAGAGGCCCTGGTGCTACATTTCACTTCTGGGCGTAGTTGTGTGCACAGAATAGCAATCTCCTGCTGACTTACCCATATTACTATGTACACTAGGAAGATACTATGAGGTTTGGACTGAAAATACGATATTCCTTGAAAAAAGCAGAGTTTGTATCTCCTTTGGTGGCTCCTAGGTATGGAGCACATAGGGCACTTCTTGGTCTCTCCACAGTCTAGTGGGCTTTGAATTTCAGGGTTCTGCCCCTGCTCCTCTGTCTTTCTGCATTGCCTCAGATAACCATGGCATGGCTCTTGTAAGTTCTTTCCTGTTAAGAAAGGGATCTGAATAGCATGACACCATGAGGGTGGCTATAAATGTACACAGTAGGGTTGCACAGTTCCTAAACAGTAATAAATGCACAGACTTAATCACACACAGATATACAGAGACACATGATACTTGACGGCTGAAAGCAATTTTGCTAATTTCTTTTCTTAGAGTGATAGAAAATATTCTATTTAGCTACTTTTGCAAATTATAAACACAAAGCTCCATTCTATAAGATTTATTGGAATGTACAGAGAATACTAACAATGTGCTCCAGCCCCGTAATCAGACCAGCTGGGAATGGAGGAAAAGAGAGAACAGAGGAGGGGTGCAAGAGAAGCAAATAAGGAAGAGAAGAAGCAGGGAGAGAAAGCGGGGGGCACAACATGGGAAAAATGAAACAGAGATGAGGAAGGACAGACACATAGGATCTAAGAAGAGACAGGATTTTCCTAGGATTCGAGGCCTCCAGAGGGTCAGTTGAGAGCTCTGGGCTGGCGAGCAATCCATGTGACACCCTATTTGCTGATGACTCCACAACCCTTTGGCTGCTGGATTCTTTAAGCTTCTGTGTCAGAAGTTCTTAACCTTCTGAAGGGTCATGGACACTTCAGAGACTGGTGAAAAGTATAGACTCTCAACAATGCATACACGTACTTATAAAAACAATTTCACATGTCCCCTGAAGCTCATCCATGAAACTCAGGCTAAAAACCCCCACTTTACAACCTCTTCACACGTGGATAATCAGAACAGCAAATTACTCTTTGGGCTTAAGCAGCTGATGAGCCAGTCAATATTACCCCACATTCAGAACTGAGATTTGGACAGAAGTTCCTCATCACTTCCTGTGTGCCTGAAGTTCCTGATCTGAAACACAAACATGATTAATAAGCCATTGATTGCATTCTAGATACATACAAGATGTTTTTGTCTCTTGGCAGCAGATACAGAACATGGGTTTGTCCCTGACACTTGGGGATTTTGCTGTGTAGCTGAGGCTTTCTCCTTTTGTTTCCCAAATATCCCAGAACTGGTGCCAGGATGGAACCCAATTACCTGCATCCATTTCCCTCCCTCTTTCTCAGCTTCTCCTGAGCACTGAGCCCAAACAAACAGTTCACACTAAGGTGCTTCTCTAGACATCTTGGCTGATTCGCATATGTTGAGAATGTCACAAGCTAATCCATGGATCCCCTCTGAGGTTGGCATTGAGAAACCCCCACTGGGTTTGGGGCCAACAAAAGAAAAGGACTCCAGCAGGATGTAGGATGTGGATAATCCTGAGGCCGGGGAAGTAGGGGCTCACCAAGTTTTATTCCAGATTCCAGAATTAATTTAACCCTACCTCCTTCCTCAGGTACCCTCCAGGCAAACTGAAAACCTGGTAAACATCAAACCTTGAGTGACACAAATATCTGGTTTTGATACAATCTGCCAGATTCCCTCATCTTCTCTTGACAAGCAGCTTACCATGAACTGCAGTATAAATTTGGGCCCAGAGAGACTGGTTCATATTTATTCTGACAGTTGGCAGAGCTGGGTCTTTCAGCCTCCATTCTCACATAGTTTCTGGGGATGGCTGAGATACTGGGGATGAGCAGTGAGTGACTGCTCTTCCAGACCACCAGGTTGTGTGCACCTGGTCTGTCATGTTTCACTGCATTATCTTCCTGAGCCTGTTGGATATAGTGCTTGAAGCAGGACTCTCTTATAGTAGGGCTCACTGGCATGGCACCATCCACATGCTTCAGTGCCCCTTCTCTGGAGGCTCCCAGGATCAAGGGGAGTAGAGAGAGATGGCTAACCACCGCTCCCAGCCTTTTCGGGCCTTTGTTCCTAACCCAGGAAATTGGTCCGTGTTGAAGAAACCTGCTACATACAACTGCATGCTTTTCCTGGTAATTAGGACGGACATATTTGACATATTTCACTGGAGCCTTGGCAAAGACTGAAGCGAGGCTTCTATTGCCTAAGTGAGAGAAAAGGAAAAGAGAATATGGGGGAAGGAAAGAGGAGAGAAGAAAAGAGCCATGCATTGTGATTTTTACCAGAGGATCTCAAGGCTTGGGCAACTGAACTGGGTCTTGGTCAGCATAGTTAAGACTGGAGCAGCTTCATTTTCTGAATGGACCAGGTGAAGGACAAGCTGGTTCCTTTGCCTGGAGTAACAAGGGCTCCTTGGTTTACCCTCGTTCAGGTTTTCTCTAGTTCTTCCTCCTTTCCTCATCTGGAATCCAGAGCCAGGGAGAAATTGTGACGAGGTCCTAAGAGGAACAGATAAGTACTTCCCACACTTAATTATATCAAAGCTAAATTAATAACACACTTGAAGAGGGTGGGACGAGCTCTTTTATAGAATCTGGGTACAGAAGGATTCAAGAAAGACAGTGATGAGGTCTTTTGCCTCCTTGAGTCTGAATTCTGTCCCTGCCCATGCACTGCCATACCACAAGAAAGCTCTCTGTGAGCTGTGGGCACCTTCTCCAACATGGCCTCACACCAAGTTGATTCCAGGTGCTGTGACTGAGTCTTTAACCATGGAGTCAACAAATACTGACCCAAATGTGGCTTTCCAATATGTAGGAGCACTGCAATTACCCACCAGTAAAGAACCCTTCCAAAAGCCTAACCTAGAAGAAGATAGTCTTCCAAGGAAGCTAAGGACAGGGAAGAGATGAAATAAGGCAGGAGGATCACTCTAAAATGGTGGAGGGAATAGGACATCTCTGTGGGATAGCCAGCAGGTGGGCGGGAAGGTAGTCTCCATGGCAACAAGTCTCCAAGGCAGCAAATCCCAGCAGGTGGGTGGGAAGGTAGTCTCCATGGCGACACATCTCCTCAGCAGCAAATCCCAGTGGGTGGGAGGGAAGACCTGTTTCTGTGGTTACACTCAGCACTGACTTCTCCATTTCTCCACCAGCTGAAAAAGATGGTCTAACCCACTAGCTTCTCAACTTTTGCAAACATCAGCATTACCTGGGGAGCTTGTTAAAAATATGGATTGCAAGGCCGGGTGTGGTGGCGCATGCCTGTAATCCCAGCACTCAGGAGGCTGAGGCAGGAGGATTGCTGTGAGTTCGAGGCCAGCCTGGGCTACAAAGTGAGTTCAAGGCCTGCCTGAACTGCATAATGAGACCCTGTCTCAAAAAGACAAAAAAAAAAAAAAAATACAGACTGCTAGGCCCTACCTCCAGAGTTTCTGATTCATTAGGCTTTGGAGGAAAGGAAATGAGGACTCACCCTGGGAATGAGGGTTAAAGGGCTGTCCAAGGCCCAGAAAAAAAGTGGAGATGGACGCATTTGTACAGGAAATGCAAAGAGAGCTTAGGGGATTGCTGCCTTTTAGGATCTTCAGAGAGAGAAGGAAGGAGAAATAAGTAACTGTATATCTACAATCCTCTGGGCTTATGCTCATTTTATCCTTGCTACAGTGGTATGAAGTATTTTTTTTTTTTATGGGTACCAGGGGGACGACCTCAGGACCTCGCGCGCCAACAGGCACCCGTGCCACTGAGCGATATCACCGGCCCCTTTTTCGTATGTGGGTTCCGGGAGTCGAACTCGGGCCCTCGCGCTTGCAAGGCAGGCGCTTATGCCGCTGAGCCATCTCACCGGCCCCGGTATGAAGTATTTTTGCCCCCACTTTATAGAAGAGGAAACCACGACCCAGAGATTCTGAATACCTTGCCCAAGACCACAAGGCTAGGATGTGACAGAGCCAGGATTCTAACCAAGGACTTTCTGACTTTAAGGTTCCTTCTCCTCCCACAAATGTTAGGATCATGTCCTGGATAGTAGTATGTCAGAGCAGAGGATCCTAAGTTATGACCATTTGCAGTTCCTGCAGTTTAACTCTCCTCCCTGGAGGAGGCAGCCACTTCTAACGATCTGGAGATCCCTCCTTCCAAGCTGGGTAATGAGTGGGAGGCAGGGAGCCAACCCTTCCTATTTTGTTGGTGCTGGACCTTGCAGAAAGGAGCAATGGTTTATGTTAGCAAGGTGGGAAGAGCTGTGTGGCCCTGTAGCTATCCTGCTGGGTGTGGTGGCGCACACCTGTAATCCCTGTAATCCCAGCACTAGGGAGGCTGAGGCAGGAAGATTGCTATGAGTTTGAGGCCACCTGGGGTACATAGTGAGTTCAAGGCCAGCCTGAACTACATAGTGAGACCTTGTCTCAAAAAAAAAAAAAAAAAAAAAAAAAAAACTCCTGCCTGTCATATTAACCCAAACCCTCCATCCTCTGCCTTTGCTATCCTCATGTCCTTTGTCGAATCTAGGTTTCCTGAGCACTGGAGATCAGGCTGCCAAAGGAAACTATGGGCTCCTTGACCAAATCCAGGCCCTCCGCTGGGTGAGTGAGAATATTGCCTTCTTTGGAGGAGATCCTCGCCGTATTACCGTCTTTGGCTCAGGCATCGGTGCATCCTGTGTCAGCCTCCTCACACTATCACATCACTCTGAGGGTGAGTAGCTCTTGGGGCAAAACACAGTCTAGCCAAATGCTGGCTGTCTGGCCTTCCAAGTTCCACGATGCCCAACTCCATGCCCTACGAGCAGCTGGGGGAAATCAGGTCCACAACCCCCTGGGGAGACTTGGAAAGAAAACGGTTCTCTGGGGGAAGCAGCACTTCTAATGCGAGAGAAGGAAGGAGAGAATCCTGTGTACATATTAAGAGCAAGACACTCCTTCTGACATGGTAGCTTCCTTTGGGACCAGTGGTGGCGAACCTATGGCACAAGTACAGCAGCGGGCTGTTTGTTATCGTTGAAAGCTCTAACAGGTTCGCCATCAATGGTTTGGGACACTGTGCATAGCATGCCTCTCTCTGAATGAATAATGGTTCTTTGTGGGCAGGGGAAAGCTTTTAGTATGAGCCCATATTACTTCGGAGTCGAGATCTAAGGTGGAAATTAGTTTTTAGGTGTAAGAAACACTCATTGTCTGCCTTTCTCTCTGAAGAACAAATCTGTACAAGAGGAGGAATGTTCTTGAGCAGGAGGTGGTTCTGAAGTGAGAATCCCTGGCCTGTGACGAGAGCCTCTTCTGAGGAACTACAGTCTGTTCTGGGCTGTACAACACCCCTAAGGGAGACTCATTTTTACCCTCTCTCCTGGTGGTGGGTCCCTCTGCCAGTGATCCTTCCAAGGGGCTGAATAGGCCCTTTTCCACTTGACCGGGATTGTGCTCTCCATCTCAAGACTATGGAGAACATTCTAAAGCTGAGCTTCTTATGAAGAAAAGATCTCCCTGAAATACGTGCCCTTTTCTGAAGTAAGGAAATCTGTGAGAGAGGACACATTGTTTTTCATTGAAATCAATCCCATGAGTTAGTGATATTCTCACAGGAAGACTTACAGGTTGTCTTTGAAGAAGGCGTGTCTCTCAGAGGGAAGAATCACCTTCTCTGACCTAGAACTTCTGTCTGTCGCTCCAGAGACTGCCCTGGTGAGGGCAGATGGAGGTGCGATCTGCATCTCTAAGGAAAGAGAAGGGGGACTGGGGCATAGGTCAGTGATAGAGTACTTGACTGGCATGCACAAGGCCCTGGTTTTGATCCCCAGCACCACACAGAAAGAGAGAGGGAGAGAGAGAGAGAGATTTGATCTCTTTGCCTTTCTGAAATCATCTCATGGAGAATAATCTCTGCAAAAAATGAGGCTCTCTCTTAAGTAGTAATCTATATTTCTCTCTCTCTTCTACCTATGCAAACTGCCTTTCTGTTAGAGCAATGTAATCATGTGCCTGAGGCCAAATTTCCAAAATTCCTTGGAAATGCAGGGCTTCGAAGAGAATGATACCTTTTTTTCCTAGAGGGGGAAGGCTCATCTTCTTTCTGAGTTTGGGGGACTGATTCCTTCTTGGCCAGGGGGAAATCTGGATGTGAAGCATCAGTAGCTTCAGCAAAAGGAAAGTCTCTGCTGAGACTACAGACCGAGGGCACGTGCCCAGGCTTTCAGACTCAAGGCCTTTGCCCTTGGGATCCTTCCCCAAACTCCCAGAATGTGGGGCTCTCTCCTGCCTGCATTTCTCAGCTCTCATAAAAAAAGACCCCTTTGTGGTGTGAGCGCCAGCTCCCTGGTGGTGTGCTGGCACAGAGCTGGGCCCAGCTGGGCAGGAAGCAAGAGGGGGAAACAAGGAATGATAGAGGGGAGGATAAGGAAGCTGATGTCTGGGACCAAAGAGGTTAATTCTCTCTGGCATTCCCTTAACCCCCAAGTTACCAACCATTGCACCAGGACGGGGAAGCAATGGAGGAGCCAGGCAAAGGATTAGTCAGGGAGGGGGGTCAGCAATCCCTTCTCTGGTCCTAACCTGTTATCCCCTATCAGAAGAGTCATTCCTCCTTCCTAGCCCATTCAAACCACAGGGCAGCCTCTGTGACAAAGGAATAAAGTATTTAATGACTTATATCACATGACAGATCTGAGCTGATGCCACCTATCTTCTATAGGGCTTTTCCAGAGGGCCATCATCCAGAGTGGCTCTGCTCTGTCCAGCTGGGCTGTGAACTACCAACCAGTAAAGTACACCAGCCTTCTGGCAGACAAAGTGGGCTGTAACGTGCTGGATACTGTGGATATGGTGGACTGTCTTCGGCAAAAGAGTGCCAAGGAGCTGGTAGAGCAGGACATCCAGCCAGCCCGCTACCATGTGGCCTTTGGGCCTGTGATCGATGGTGATGTCATTCCTGATGACCCTGAGATCCTCATGGAACAGGGCGAGTTCCTCAACTATGACATCATGCTAGGTGTCAACCAGGGTGAGGGTCTCAAGTTTGTAGAAGGGGTGGTAGACCCTGAGGATGGTGTCTCTGGCACCGATTTTGACTATTCTGTCTCTAATTTTGTGGACAATCTGTATGGCTATCCGGAGGGTAAAGACACCCTGCGAGAGACCATCAAGTTCATGTACACAGACTGGGCAGACCGTGACAACCCTGAGACCCGTCGTAAAACACTGGTGGCGCTCTTCACTGACCACCAGTGGGTGGAGCCCTCGGTGGTGACAGCTGATCTACATGCCCGCTATGGTTCACCTACTTATTTCTATGCCTTCTACCATCACTGCCAGAGCCTCATGAAGCCTGCCTGGTCAGATGCAGCTCATGGGGATGAAGTACCCTATGTTTTTGGTGTCCCTATGGTAGGTCCCACTGACCTTTTCCCCTGCAACTTCTCCAAGAATGATGTTATGCTCAGCGCTGTCGTCATGACCTATTGGACCAACTTTGCCAAGACTGGGTAAGGAGAAAATGGGTTTCTTTTCTTCTTTGGGACCCCAGCATATCCTCCCCTCAATTCCCCTATCCAACTTCTTCCCACGATATTCCCCAAATATTGCTGGTTAATCCCTTCACCCCCCTCCCTACCTCCCCTTTTTGAGATTTTATGCCATCTCCTTCAAAAATTTTGTTGAGTTGGGTGTGGTGGCACACTCCTGTAATCCTAGCACCCTGGGAGGCTGAGGTAGGAGAATCACAAGTTCCAGCCCAGCCTGAGCAATTTAGCGACTTAGCGAGACCGTGTCTCAAAATTTAAAAGTATAAAACAGGGATGCAGATGTAGCTCTGAGCAAATGTGCTGGGTTCAATTCCCAGTAGCACAAAATTGTTGTTGTTGTTGTTGTTGTTGCTGTTGAACAGCCTTGAAGTAAAGGTGGTAGCTCAATGGTAGAGTACCTGCTTAACATGCCCAAGGCCCTGGGTCACATTCCCAGCACCACAAAAGAAAAACTGTATTGAAGCAAAGAACTCCCTTAGCATCAGGAGCGAGCAGGGATGCAAGTTACTGGCAGAACTGTGGAATTCAAGGTTAGCTGGTCAGAGGCTAAGTGAAATGGGAATAAAATACATTTCAGAAAGAACCTCTAGAGGGCTCTTGGCAAAACTGGGCAGCTGAAAAGATGGATAGATGTAGCTGGGCATGGAGGCTCCCGCCTGCGATCCCAGCATACTGGAAGACTGAGGCAGGAAGAGCACAAGTTCCAGCCCAGCCGGGACAATTTAGAAACCCTGTCTCAAGATAAAACATTAAAGAGGCTGGGGATGTAACTCAGTGTGTAGGCACTGGGTTCAATCCCCACTGCAAGGAAAAAAAAGAAGACTGATAGATGCTCAGTAGCATGGGAGAAGACAAAGCACCTGTAGCCTGACCCTGGTGGATAAGCACAGGGGAGAATGATGTGGTTTCCATGATGCCTGTGCTGGAGACTAGCAGTCCAAGCCCAGGGGAGAAAGGGGCTGTGGAGAAAGGGAGGAACCCTGAAAAATATGGAAGTGGTGGGAAGTTTTGGAGTCAGGAAGAGGCTTTTAGGGGTAGGTGTGACAGGAAAGTGGCTGGGTCTTTCCTTTATCCAGGTAGAGTAGTGACCCCAGATTTCCATGTGGTATTTCAGGGATCCTAACAAGCCAGTTCCCCAGGACACCAAGTTCATTCACACGAAGGCCAACCGCTTCGAGGAAGTAGCCTGGTCCAAGTATAATCCCCGAGACCAGCTCTACCTTCACATCGGGCTGAAGCCAAGGGTCCGCGATCATTACCGAGCCACTAAAGTGGCCTTTTGGAAACATCTGGTGCCCCACCTGTACAACCTGCACGACATGTTCCACTATACATCCACGACCACCAAAGTGCCGCCCCCCGATACCACCCACAGCTCCCACATCACCCGCAGGCCCAACGGCAAGACCTGGAGCACCAAGCGGCCAGCCATCTCCCCTGCCTACAGCAACGAGAATGCCCAGGGCTCCTGGAATGGGGACCAGGATGCAGGGCCTCTCCTGGTGGAGAACCCTCGTGACTACTCCACTGAATTAAGTGTCACCATCGCTGTGGGGGCCTCCCTCTTGTTCCTCAACGTTCTGGCCTTTGCTGCCCTCTACTATCGCAAGGACAAACGGCGCCAGGAGCCCCTGCGGCAGCCTAGCCCCCAGAGGGGAGCTGGGGCCCCTGAATTGGGAGCTGCTCCTGAGGAGGAGCTGGCAGCATTACAGCTGGGCCCCACTCACCATGAGTGTGAGGCCGGTCCACCCCATGACACACTGCGCCTCACTGCACTGCCCGACTATACCCTGACCCTGCGGCGCTCCCCTGATGACATCCCACTCATGACCCCCAACACCATCACTATGATTCCCAACTCCTTGGTGCAGACTTTGCACCCCTACAACACCTTTGCCACAGCATTCAACAGTACCGGGCTGCCCCACTCACACTCCACGACCCGGGTATAGCTCCAGCCCAGAGCATAGCTCACCTCCCGCCCCCCCTCCCTCCCAAATACACACACACACATATGCACACACACACACACACACACATGCACGCACACACACGGAGACATATATGTATATGCACTCACCTACACCCTGCAGCAGACCCATCTGCACAAGCATAGACAGATGTGGACATGCACCCGCATGTACAAAAACACAAATAGGAAGGTAAACCTAAATAAACCCCTCAGATGGGGATGCAGATGAGTCCTTGGCAAGCTGAGGACCCGTGGAATAGCAGCTGAAGCAAGCTCCCTGAGCCTGAACACAGACACTCCTGGGGGCCTGAAAGCAAGACTTGGACACCCCCTTGGTGCTCGCCTTCGGCCTTTCTCGGAACACCACCAACCAACTCCAGACTTGGGAGTTTTCAAGAGCAAAGTAGCTCTTCCTCGCCAGACTTAGTCTTTTTTCTGGGTCTTGTTTTTGTTGATTTTTTTTAAATTTTGGAACAAATGCTTTTCCAACCCATGAGTGCTAAGAGGTGCTGGAACAGAGGGCTCCAGGCCCGGTTCTCTCTGGTTCTGGAACCCCCTGTGCTCGCATAATCAGACCAAGGGATAGAACCCCCATGAAAGAAACAGATTCGCACAAGACCATGGGGTGAACGGAGAAAGGGGCTAACAGTGGATGGGGCTGGAGGGCCATCGAGAAGAGATCTCCAACCGTTTCCACGTCCCTGTGCAGGGCTGCAGAGCCTGCAGGATGACCTGCTTCCCCCAGAGGCCAGCAGCATTAGCCTGGCTAGACCGGGGACCCTAGGTTTGGTGTACAAGATACAGTGGAGGCCATGCCATTATTGGGTCCCCAGGTATATAATCTGGGTTCTGCCTCTGCCCTTAGGGAACCGCTATCAGAAATTCACCCCATTTTCTTTATAGTCTCTTTTGTGTCTGTCATTTCTCTTTCAAAAAGGCGGTTCTTTTGTTTTGTTTTGTTTTGTTTGTCGTTATTGTTGGATTTTTTTTTTTAAGAAAAGTTCTTAAAACACTAACGGAAACCCATGGAGTTTGTCCTTTGTAAAAATTTTAAACAGTGTCTTGATATAAAAATAAAAAATCCAGTCAGCACTCCCAACCTGCCTCACTTGCACAGGCCTTGCCCCAACAGCCCTCAGAGCAGGGCACCTCTGTGGGCTGGGAATCCAGCAATCAGGCCGCCTCCCTATGCCTCCCCTGCTGGGCTGCACTCTGTTGCCCCCCCACCCCACAAGGCCTCTCCAATCGGGTTGCTGTCCCCATCCCCCACCCTCCCTGCCAGCTCGCTCAGCTCCTGCCACTGCAGCCTCCTCTTGGCACCTCTGGCCTCCTAATGAAACAAGAAAAATAATACTTCCTTCCTCCTCTGCTGCCACAGCTACTGCTTCCTTCCCCACCTTTCCCACCACCACCATCACCACCACCCTGCCCTCATCTTGGACTGAGGGTTGGGAGGAGGCGTGACCTCTAACATGCTGAAGTTCTTTCTCATATCTAAAGCCAGTGCAGCATCAGCCATGTGGGTCTCTGGCCCTAGGTGACTGATAGAGCAGGGCCCTCTTCTTCCCCAGGGACACTTGTTTCCTGTTCTGTCAATTCAAAGTGGCGAGGTCAAGAGCGGCCTAGGAGTGATTTCTCTCCAGGACTGTGATCTGTGGCTCCCTGAAAACTCTGGGGAACAGATTCAGTGGGGCTCCCCAGGGTTGGCATTATGGGATTTCCTATTATTCTCAGTTTTTCTAAGGACCAAACAGGGAGCCTGCTCATCAAGTATGACAGTGGGGCAGGGTCACTGATACCTCAGAAACCAGGGATAAAATTCTTCAAAGTGACTCTGACAAAATGAGGGAGATGAACCATCACAACCAGGATGACGTTCCAAGGGGACGGACACACAGTAGTATGTACAAAGACCAAAACTCAGAACTAATATACTAATATGCCGCATGGGACAAGACAAATGGGCAGTGATTGACTTGACACATACATAGTTACAGAACTGGGTGCATAAGTTGAATGAGTCCACAGTTTTAGAACAGGTTTCCTCCCTCTTTCCTCCCTCTCTCCCTTCTTTCCTTTCTTCTTTCGAAATCTCATGTGGATACTAGTGTACAGTAACAAAAATATAGTACAGAGGAGCTGAGAAGTAATCAGAATGTGAGTGTCAGAACTAGAAGTAGGGCCAGTGAGATGGCTCAGTGGCTTAAGCGCCTGCCCGGCAAGCGCGAGGGCCCGAGTTCGACTCCCGGAACCCACATACAAAAAAGGGGCCAGTGACATCGCTCAGCGGCACGGGCGCCTGCTGGCGCGCGAGGTCCTGAGGTTGACCCCCCGGTAGCCACAAAAAAAAAAAAAAAAAAAAAGAACTAGAAGTAACCTCAGAGTCATCTAGTCCAACCCACTTACTGTAAAGTTGGGGAAATGGGCCCAGAAAGGCCCATCACAGTGTTTAGAAACAGGCCTAAGATACAACCCAGTAATATATGGTCCTTCCCGCAGGCCTACTCAGCATGTTCCACCCTACCTGCCACCGGTTGTGACTTGGTTATGGGCAACACACATCTTTAACACATGTGGAAAAGTAAAGAAGATCTGGAGAAAAGCAAAAGCAATGTGCCAAAGGACTGGGTGTTGGGGTTTTCTTTTCTTTTCTTTTTTTAATTTAGAAAGAAGGAAGCTGATGAGGTAACATTCTATGGTTGTGGAGCACCTACTATGTGACAAGTATGCTATAACCATCTTCAAAATGTGACTCTTAGGACAGAGTTGAGTTCTCTCATGACCTATGTTCTCCATTTCTTCTGAGAATGATAGAGGGGAGATGAAATGAAGTGAAACCCAGGGAAGGACTTTGCTATTGATAGGAGATGAGCATGGGCACCTAGTATGTCCTCAATAACCATTGCCAAGTGGAATGAATGGCTACTAAGGAAAGCACTAGTATCCTTCATTTTCCTGAAAGCAGGGGGCTGGATTACATCACCTTTTAAGGTCAATTCAGAGTCTTCATTCTTATGTTCCAACGTTCAATTGCTCCATTTCAGATCTTTCCAATCTGGGCCTCCCATTCTAGGGTGAGCATGTGTATCTCCAAATCAAGAGTCTCCCTATTTGGGGGAGATCTAGTCTCTCTTAAAACTCAAGGTTCCATAGCAAACCCAGCTCAAGTTACAGACCTATCAGGGACCAAATAGTAACAGAGTACAGTTGGTCTTCACACCTTTGGGAGGCCTGGGTGGAAGAGGCAACCTCCAAAATAGGCAAGATTTCAATCTAATTTTGTGTCTATAGCTTGAGGTTCTTGGCCCCAATGCTTACTACCAGCCCTGAGCCCAGCTAAAAAATCCCAGTTCTTTATTTGAGGAGAAGCTGAGGATATACATGGATTTTATCCCACATTGCGAAGGTCATCGGTGCCTAGATTAGGTCAAGCCCGCATCCCTTGGTTTATCTGGTTTCTATTTTAGTCCTTTAGTGAACCAGACATAGCTATCTTGGAATCTGAATTTGTGGTGTGTGTGTGAAGGCTAGAGGTTGGTCACTGTGGAAATATTCACAGAAGTATGTTTACCAGGCCTGGAGGCCTGGCCTTTGCTGATTTAGCTATACTATGTAGAATGGAACACACCTACTTTGGGGTGCATATTGTCAGAAAGACAAAACTGAACCATGATAAAATGAATGAAATGTATAATCTAGTATGTGACTTCAGTGTCCAGTAAAGGTTAAAAGGACTATAGAAATTGTAGAAAAGCTATAGATGTGGGTGGGCGTGTGGGTGGAGTTGTGAGCATTCCAGACCGAGAACCTCTGCCAAAGCATGAAGGGCAGAAGGTCTAGGCGTGTTTGAGGAGCAGTGAGGGGACTGGCCTGACCAACGGACAGGGTTCAAGTTGAAGAGTGGGAAATCACGTTGGCAAGGTGGTCTGTGGAGGTCTTCATAACCCCCGAAGAGCGTGGATGTTACTGAATGAACGATGCCTGCTAATAGTTTCACAGTGAGAAAACAAAACCTCCCGGCTCTGCTTTGGCTATTTCTCTACACTCCTGAAGGCAGTCTCGTCCCAGAGAGCCTTCAGCTGCTCTGAGAAACTCCATTTCACGTTTGTCTGGTCTGGTCAGTAACAGCCCAGAGCACTTGTGAGGACTTCTGGTTCAGTCGCAGGACAACTGGTGGTGGCTTTGAAAGCCACACAGAGAACGGAAAATTACGTGTGCTGCAGCCTGGAAATTGATAAACATGGCCCCACCGTTTAACAGATGTGAAAAGGTGAATGCCACAAATTATAGATCAATAAATGTGATATTGATCAAGGGCAAGATTATTAGACAAATGATTAAAAGGATGATTGGTGAGCACTTACCAAAGGAAGTGAAGATTGCTCAGCCCCTGCATTGATTCAGGAAAAACAAATCACTCACTCCCAGCTCAGCTCATTTCCTCTGATAGGCAGAATGGACAGGTAGATGAAGGCGTTTGGAGTTTGACAAAACATTCTCTTAATACTCTTGGGACAATATGGAGAGAGTGCAGGGTGGGTAAATGGAAACCGAGGCAGCCTCTTAACTGGTTAAGTGACTGACTACACACAAAAGGATTCTGTTTTAATGTCACCAGATCAGATTTACAAATTTCACAATGCTGGTAAATTCCCTTATTTGAATTTCAAAATGTAACAGTACGAGTGTAGGATGTGAGCGAGTAGCCTATGGGGTTTTAGAGTAAATGAAAGCTCATCATGAGTTATGAGTTGCTACATAAAGACCATATTAACCATAACCACGGACCATATTAATAAGAGGATATTGTTCAGAATAAAGGATGTGATCACCTGTGCTGCTCTGCACAAGTCAGACTACACCTGCTGCCCTCTGTTCAATTATGGGCACCAGACTTCAAGGGAGATGTTAACAAAAGCATCCCCAGAGAATGGCGAGAATAGTGACAAGACTGGAGAATCCCAGGAGAAATGTGTCCACTGTTGCCAAATCATTACTGGGCCCATGGGGGGAGAGGAAGCTGTAGATTTGTTCTATGTGATTCCAAAGGCTTTGAGATTTAATGGATGGAAGTTATAGGAAAACAGATTTAGGTTCAATATAAGGAAGTTGCTCTTTTTCCTTTCTTTTTTTTTTTTTTTTATTTTAAAGAGAAGAAAAAACAAAACAAATCAAAAGAAGAACAAATTTTCAAACCAACATAATAGGAGGGTAACAATGGTTAATACATTACGTATTACTATCTTTAAGTTAGTTATTCAGGACACCAGACATTAGCATTCAATTGTCCAAACATTATTGGCACATACCTTACTCTTCAATGAACTAAGTAAAAATGGTAGTGTATCTATCTTAACCATCTTATATATATATATATATACAATTTTTTTTCCCTTTCCCTTCTTTCTTTTCCCTATTCCAGTCTCTCTTTCGTTTTGACCAGTTTCTTTTTGATTCACCATATCTATTGTACATTTTGGATCTTATTTACTCTTTCAGTTTCTCATACTAGAGAGATAATACGATGCTTACACATGTGCTTCTGGTTTATTTCACTTATGAGTATTTTCTCGAGTTGCATCCATTTACCTATAAAAGTCTCCAGTTTATCCTTCTTTATGGCTGAATAGTACTCCATTGTATAAAAATACCACATCTTTCTTATCCATTCCTCAGTTGATGGGCATTTGGGTTGTTTCCAAGATCTGGCTATTACAAATTGTGCTGCTATAAACATGGGTGCACATATATCGCTGTGGTACGATGTTTTTAATTCTTCTGGGAAGATGCCCAGAAGGGGAATAGCTGGGTCAAATGGGACCTCCAACCCTAGTTTTCTGAGGAATCTCCACACTGTCTTCCACAGTGGCTGTACCAGTCGACACTCCCACCAACAGTGAAGAAGGGTTCCTTTTTCCCCACAGCCCCTCCAGCATTTGTTATTAGTTGATTTCTTAATAGTAGCCATTCTTTCTGGGGTGAGATGGTATCTCAGTGTTGTTTTAATTTGCATCTCTCGAATGACTAGTGATGTTGCACATTTTTTTGTATATTTATTTGCCATTAGTATTTCTTCATCTGAGAAATGTGTATTCATCTCAGATGCCCATTTTTGGAGTGGGTCTTTAAATTTGGGAGGTCTGATTTTTTTGAGTTCTTTATATGTTCTCGATAGTAATCCTTTGTCTGAGGAACAGCTGGCAAACATTTTTTCCCACATTGTGGGTTGTCTCTTCACTCTGTTGGTGGTTTCTCCTGCTGTGCAAAAGCTTTTTAATAAGATGAGATCCCAGTTATTGATTCTTTGGGATAGTTCCCGTGCGGTTGAGTTTTTATTCATAAAGTCTTTGCCTACACCAATGTCTCCAAGGGTTTTACCTATCCTACCTTCCAGCAGATTTAATGTTTCTGTTTTAATATTTAGATCTCTGATCCATTTTGAATTTAGTTTAGTGCATGGTGAAAGATATGGATCTAGTTTTAATCTTCGGCATGTTTAGAGCCAGTTTTTCCAGCACCATTTATTAAAGAGGCTATCTTTCTTCCAGCGAATGTGTTTGGCACCTTTGTCAAAGATAAGGTGGCTTAGTATGTCTGGGGTTGTTTCAGCATTTTCTAATCTGTTCCATTGATCTTCAGGTCTGTTTTTTTGCCAGTACCACACTGTTTTTATCACAGTAGCTTTATAGTATAATTTCAAGTCGGGGATTGTGATGCCCCCTGCCTTGCCTTTGTTGCCCAGAATTGCCTTTGCTATTCTAGGTCTCTTCTGATTCCAAATGAATTTTAGGATTGTTTTCTCTAATTCTGTGAGATATGCTGTTGGAATTTTGATTGGAATTGCATTAAATCTGTATAACAATTTTGGAAGTATGGCCATTTTCACTATATTGGTTCTTCCTATCCAGGAGCAAGGGATATCTTTCCATTTTCTGATATCCTCTTCAATCTCCTTTTTCAGAGTACTGTAGTTTTCAGTATAGAGGTCTTTTACATCCTTCGTGAGGTTGATTCCTAGGTATTTCATTTTTTTGGATGTTATTGTGAAAGGTATTGTTTCCCTAATTTCTCTTTCAGTAAGTTTGTTATTTGTGTACAGGAAGGCTATTGACTTTTGAGTATTGACTTTGTATCCAGCTACACTACTGAATTTGCTTATTAAATCTAGCAGTTTTTTAGTGGAGTTTTTGGGGTCTTCTGTGTAGAGTATCATGTCATCTGCAAATAATGATAATTTAACTTCTTCCTTTCCAATCATTATTCCTTTTATTTCTTTCTCTTGTCTAATCGCTCTGGCTAAAGTTTCCAGAACTATGTTGAATAAGAGCGGGGACAGTGGACATCCTTGTCTTGTTCCTGATTTTAGAGGGAAGGCTTTCAGTTTTTGGCCATTTAGTATAATATTGGCTGTTGGTTTGTCATAGATAGCTTTTACCAGATTGAGATAAAGACCCTCTATTCCAATTTTCTGTAGGGTTTTTATCATGAATGGGTGCTGGACTTTGTCAAAAGCTTTTTCTGCATCTATTGAGATGATCATGTGATTTTTGTCTTTGGTTCTGTTAATATGCTGTATTACATTTATTGATTTACGTATGTTGAACCATCCCTGCATCCCTGGGATGAATCCAACTTGGTCATGGTGTATAATCTTCTTGATGATTTGTTGGATTCTGTTTGCCAGTATCTTATTAAGGATTTTTGCATCTATGTTCATTAGGGAGATTGGCCTGTAGTTCTCTTTCTTAGTTGGGTCCTTCTCTGGTTTTGGTATCAGGGTAATGCTTGCTTCCAGGAATGAATTTGGGAGTATTGCTTCCCTTTCAATTTCATTGAAAAGTTTGAGAAGTAGGGGTGTTAGGTCTTCTCTAAATTTCTTGTAGAATTCGGCAGTGAATCCATCAGGGCCTGGGCTTTTCTTTGTTGGGAGGTTTATAATTACATCTTCAATTTCATTGGCTGATATTGGTTTATTTAGGATTTTTAAATCTTCTTGATTCAGCTTTGGTAATTCATACGAATCTAGGAATCTGTCCATTTCCTCTGCATTTTCCATCTTAGTAGAATATAAATTTTCAAAATAGGTATAGATGATCTTCTGGATTTCTGCAGGGTCCGTCGTGATATCACCCTTTTCATTTTCAATTGCATGGATTTGAGTCTTTTCTTTTCTTTTTTTAATAAGGTTGGATAAGGGTTTGTCAATCTTATTTATTCTTTCAAAGAACCAACTTTTTGCTTCATTGATTCTTTGTATTGTTTTTTTATTCTCCAATACGTTAATTTCTGCTCTGATCTTTATAATTTCCTCCCTTGTACGGGCTTTTGGCTTAACCTGCTCTTCTTTTTCTAGAAGCTCGAGGTTCACCCTTAAGTTGTTTATTTGCGCTTGCTCTATTTTCCTGATATAAGTGTTTAATGCTATAAATTTCCCTCTTAGGACTGCTTTCATTGTATCCCATAAGTTCCGCTTTGTTGTACTGTCATTATCATTCAGTTGTAGAAAGTGACTAATTTCTTCTTTAATTTCATCTGTGACCCATTGGTTGTTCAGGAGGATGCTGTTTAATTTCCATGTGTTTAGGGAGTTTTTGTGGGATCTTTTGCCATTGATTTCCAATTTCATTGCACTATGGTCTGATAATATGCATGGGATAATTTCAATTCCTTTGCATTTACTTAAGCAGGTTTTATGAGCTAGTATGTGGTCTATTTTGGAGAACGTCCCATGTGCAGCTGAGAAAAATGTGTATTCTGATGTTGTGGGATGGAACACTCTGTAGACATCTACTAAGTCCATTTGTTCAAAAGTTTGGTTCAGTTCTACTATTTCATTATTGATTTTCTGTCCAGTTGATCTATCTTTTTGTGACAGTGGAGTATTGAGATCTCCCAATATAATTGTATTAGTGCTTATTTGATTTTTCATGTCCTTTAGTACTTGTTTTATATAGCTGGGTGCGTTGGTATTTGACGCATATATATTTATGATCGTTATCTCTTCCTCTTGGATTGTTCCCTTTACAAGGATGTAATGACCGTCTTTATCTCTCTGACTCCTTCTTGGCTTGAAGTTCACTTTGTCTGCAAAAAGAATAGCTACCCCTGCTTTTTTCTGGGTTCCTGTGGCATGGAGTATTGTTTTCCATCCTTTGACTTTCAGTCTATGAATTTCTTTCTGAATTAAATGTGTTTCTTGTATACAGCATATTGTTGGATCTTGCTTCTTGATCCATTTCGCCAGTCTGTGCCTTTTGATTGGTGAATTGAGACCGTTAACATTGATGGTTAAAACTGATATGTATTGACTTGTCATGATATTTTCCTGTTGTTGGTTCCCACTCTTTGTTTTTCCGCTTTCCGGCTATTTAATTATTTGCCCTGCCTGGTGGATTCCTTCTGTTGGGGTTCCTATCTCTTTCTAGAATGTCCTTCAGAACGTTTTGGAGTGCTGGTTTGGTGGTCATAAATTTTCTCAGATGTTCTTTGTCATGAAAGTATTTTATTTCTCCATCAATTTTGAAAGATAGTTTTGCAGGGTACATCAATCTGGGCTGAAAATTATTTTCCTTTAGAGCTTGCAATACATCATTCCAAGCTCTTCTTGAATTGAGGGTTTGTGCTGAAAAGTCAGCTGTGATTCTGATGGGTTTTCCTTCATAGGTGATTTGTCTCTTCTCCCTAACAGCTTTTAAGATTCTGCCCTTCTGTTGAATTTCTGGGATCTTGACTATAATATGTCTGGCTGAAGTTTTTTTTTGATCATGTCTAGTTGGTGTTCTAAAAGCTTCACTTATAGGGGTGTCAAATTCCTTTTCTCTTCCAGGAAAGTTCTCCCTGATTATGTCTTTGAACAAGGTTTTAATGTCGTTGATGCTATCTCCTGCTTTTTCATTTATTCCAATTATTCTTAAGTTGTTTATCTTTGAGTCATCTAGCAGCTGCTGAATTGATTTTTCATGGTCCCTTGCTATTTTTAAGAATTTTTCCATTTCATGATCACTAATTGCAAGCCTGTCTTCTATATCTGAGATCCTGTCCTCGCATTGGCTTATTCTGCTACAAATACTTTCAATGGAATTTTTTATCTCTTGGGTATCTGCTTGAATCTGCCTTATGGATTCCATTTCTTTCCTATGCTGAGCATTCATGGTTTCTATAGTTTTCTTAAGTTCATCTGTTTTTTTGTCTGTATCAGCTATAGTGTCCTTAAGCATGGTCTTCATTGTAGACATTATCTCTGCAGTTATCTGTGAGATTATTTCTGTTTTAATTTTTTCCAGAACCTCATTCAGTTGCTTTGTTGTTACCACTTCAGATAGGCCAGGTGGGTGGCTTTCGGATTGTCCCACCTCGTTGCTCCCTAGGTTTGCCTTTGGTGAATTGGATGTGTGGGGTTGCATCTTGTTTAAGTGTCGTCTCATTTTTTCTTTCTTTAATTCCTGGGGTGATGTTTGCAAATTACCTATAGTAGGTTACTTTATTGCTAGTGTTTAAGATCTTTAGAAGATGACTACTTCTCTGCAGTATCTTCCAAGTGGAGCTTGCTTTAGGTTTTGAGCTTTCTGCTAGATCCTACCTCTTCAATTCGTTGGGTATGCGAAGTTGCTACCTGTTTGGCCCAGTCCTTGATTCTTTGGTACTGTGCCACTGTATTTTCTGTGTCCCTTAGTCAATCTCAATCATGAAATATCAGGAAGGAAAGATGTTTAGAACAATTATTTCACATTTGGCTATAATGTTAACTAAAGCATCAAACACAGCCTAAAAAATGACAGACTGAGCTAACCAGTTATTTACCACTTTTAGCTGTATAGAGTTGCGGTTATATAACAAAATCTAAAACACACCAGAAAAATTATATGCAGTATACAAGTCCTATGTATGTCAATTTTTCCTTGAGGAGTTTAAATTTAAAATGAGTTAAGGAGGAAATAGAGTATTGGGAGAAGAGGAAGGAATTAGATGTAAGGTTAGAGGACCAAGAGGGATCCCACTAAAATTGGGACACTAGTGCAGAGGACAGGTGGTAAAAAGAGAAGGAAGGGATAAAAGGAAGAACAGATCACAACCACAATCACAAAGAAGTTAGAGGCGCTGTTTACACTCATATAAAAAACCAGAGAGAATAATGAAGGAAAGAGCAAATGCACATACAGAAACAAAAACGAAGATAAAAACAATAAAACAGACAGATCAAAAATAAAACCCCACCAAAAAACAAAACAAAACAAAACAAAAACAAAAAAACCCTTCGCCAGAACAAAAAACAAATCAGTGAGAAAAAAAAAATAAAAATAAAAATAAAAATAAAAATAAATAAAAAGAATCAGTTCCAGGTGTTGACTCTGCTGTAGGCAGGTACCTTGTGACAGAGTCCTGTTCTGTGCAGGTCCGTCCCAGTAAGCCAGGAGCGCCCTCTGGCGGGCGGTGAGCAGAGGCGCATACTTTCAGGCAGAGACCAGTCTAGCTTGCCTCCGCTCTCAGCGCCCTTTCATGATCCCTGGGCCTGAGAGGCTCAGCGTGCTGTCCGGAGCGCGGGTTCCCTGCACTGGTTCCCGCCGCTCTGGTTTTTCGCCACGCCCCCCACAATGGCGCCGGGCCAGTCACTCTCTGGTGCGGGACAGGTGTGGCTGAGAGACCAGTCTCGTTCGCCTGCTGACCTCAGCACGCTTTCGTGGGCCTGAGAGGCCCCGTGCTGCCCTGTCCGGAGCACAAGTTCCCAGAGCAGTTTCTGAGCCGCTCTGAGTTTCGCCACACCCCCCACAATGGCGCCCGGCCGGTCGTTCTCTGGCGCGGGGCAGCTGTGGCTGAGAGACACTCACCGCCGGTCAGCGCCGTTCTCCGCCGCTCCCCTGCCCCGCCGCTGTCTCAGGATCCTCCGTGGGGGCTCCCTGGGCGCCAGCTGCCACCGTGTGTCCGTAGAATTGAGCCTCCGCGGCGCTGCAACTCCCGGGATATTAGAAGGTGCGCGCGCGCGGTCTGCTCCTTCTTTCCTTCTTCTTTGTTGGAAGTCACCCGTCACTGGTGCCGGGGGTCCCAGATTGCGCTTCAGAACTTTTCTGGGTTTCGGGGAGGCATCTCCCCCCCTCCTGCGCTTTCCGGGTTGCTATATTCCCGTGTTCCAATGGTAACTTTTAGAGAGAGTTTCACTGCCTGCTTCTTACTCATCCGCCATCTTGAGGTCCTCCTCCTTTCTTTTTTATAATGAAAAATTGTAATAAAAGTTTCAGCTCATGATTCCAGCCTCTTGAATTCCTTTAAAACTTATCACCAACAGTTTCAAAAACAGAGAGGGGAAAATGTCCTATGGCTAGGGGTGTAGCTCAGTGGGAGAGTGTTGGCCTAGTATGCATGAGGCCCTGGGTTCAATCCCCAGCACTGCAGAAAATGACAGCAAAAATGCCCTAAGGCCAACATACTAACATAAGCATTTTACTGTGTCTAGAAAGAACTTTCAAAATATGAGCGGCATTCTGCAATTACAGTGGACTGCCCCACTCTATTGCCAGAGATGGTCAAGTAGTGACTGGACAACCACTCTATGCGGGTGATACCCAAGGTGATGCAAGCGTCTGATAAAGACCTGAACCAGGTGACTTCTAGGATTACTGAGATTCTGATACTTGAGTAGAAAGTCTCAGTGGTAAAGTACTCAGGAAAATATTTCTGGAGCAGAAGTGGAAGGGGGAGCTGGGGGAGGAGAGATTAGAAGCAGAGATAATAACTTGTCAAGATGTACCTGCTCAGCCGGGCATGGTGGCACGTGCCTGTAATCCCAGCACTCGGGAGCCTGAGGCAGGAGAATCACCAAGAGTTCGAGGCCAGCCTGGGCTACATAGCAAGACCCTGTCTCAACAACAACAACAACAAAAAAAGATGTACCTGCTCTGAGGGCTACAACTATTTTCACCTCCACTCCTCCCCACCTGCATTTCAAAATTATAGTGTCAGGATCAGCCTTACTGGTTGCCTAGTTTCCCTCCCTTATAATTTGATGCTTGATTCCCTTGTGTAACCTCTTTGAACCTCTTTGTTACATAGTTATCTTGCCTCTGCTTGAATACCTTCAGTGGCGGGAAGATCTCCTCCTCTCCACGCACACTGGACCACCTCGAGCCATTATGAAATTCCTCCTTAGGTTGAGTTAAAATCAGTTTTCCCGTAGCACCCACACTTTGCTCCTCACAATGTGCTCTTTCAAAGCAAAACAAGATGAATCCTTCTGTATATTTGAAAACTGGATCCCAGTCCACCACCTGTGCATCCCTTCTCTAGATTAAACAGCTCCAGCAGTTTGTATATGATGATTTTTAACTCTTTCCACACTCCTGGTCTCTCTGTTCTTGCTCCGGGTTGCTAGTGTCCCTGTTTGTGTCTGGTGTTCAAGGCTAAAGGCAATGCTCCACTGTGGTCTAATGAGAGGAACAGAAGGCAGAACTAGAATCTGACTCGTTCTGGACCTGAATGCATTAGCATTTGGAGCAGCTAGTGTCAAAACGAATAAGCTCACAGTCACCTCAAACACCTGAGACCTTTTCACACAGATTGTCAGGATGTCTCTTCTACCTAGTACCTAAGCATTTGGCTTTGACACACTCAGCTCTGAAAGTTTACATTTCAGTTTCCTTGTTCACTATGGCATCTTAGGATCTTTCTGAAGCCAGCTTCATGTCATTTATGTTCTCGTTAAGTCATTAATTAAGTTATTGGATGGGCAGAGGACCATTCTCCAGGCTGACAAAGATCCATTAGTCACCAGCTGTGAATGCACCGTACTGTCGTACTGCCCTGTCTTCACCCCATATTTCCCCCTCTTATCCACAGGGACATCTCACACCAGACATTCTTAAAATACAGTTGCATTCTGAAATCCTCTTCAGAAACAGCAGTGGGGAGCAGAAGGGAGCAGGCATAAAAGGGAGTTTGGCCTTTAGTTCTTCTCCTTCCTCCCCAGTCTCCAGGATGAGCCCTCACAGCTTCAGTCTCCAAGAAGGAAGTCCAGACAACAGCTCAGGTGTAGAAAGTTGAAAGAACCTGCATTCAGATCTATCTCCACCTCTTTGTAGCGCTAGGTCCCTGGGCAAGTTGCTTAACTTGCTTGAGTCTGTTTGTTTATCTGTAAAATGGGGGTGATAACGCCTACCCCACAGGGTTATTAGGATTAAATGAAAAAGTGTATGTGAATGTGCTTTGTAAACTATAAGTGCTATATAAATGTAAAATATTATTGTGATGATGTATTGGACACTTGCTGTGCTCATCAGAATACAGTATAAAAAGATAAATAAGCCAGGCATGGTGGCACATGCCTGTAATCTCAGCACTCTGGGAGGCTGAGGTAGGAGAATCCCAAGTTCAAGCCCAGCTTAGGTAATTTAGCAACTTAGTGAGACCCTGCTTCAAAAATTAAAAAAATAAGACTGGGGATTTAGCTCAGTGCAAAGGCCCTGGGTTCAATCCCCAGTACCAAAAAAGTACCAAAAAAAATCAAAAAAACAAAAAAACAAGAAATGGTGCTTGAAAAAAAAAAAAAAAAAGAAAGAAAGAAATGGTAATTGGTTGTAATCCCAATACTCAGGAGGCTGAGGCAAGAGACTCACTGAGAGTTTGAGGCCAGTGTGGGCTACATAGTGAGTTCAAGGCCAGCCTGAACTACATAGTGGAACCCTGTCTCAAAAAGAAAAAAAAGGAAAAGAAAAGAAAAGGTCCTTGGCCTCGGAGAGCTCAAAATTTTATAGGGGAGATATGTTCACAAATAACCACAATATAAAGTAGAAGAGGGCAAACAGCACACGTTGTTACAGTCATTCAGAAGAAGGGGCGGTTCCTCAGACTGGGGGACACCAAAACAGTTTCATGGAGTCTGATCTGTGTCCCCAACATGAGTCAGTTTTGACAAATAGAAATGGCTGACAGAAGAAGGCATCCTAGGCAGAGGATTCTAGGAATGGGAGTTTATGGAGCACGTCAGAGGGCTGGCAGCAGTCACATCTCACCGGAAGGGCAGTGAGTCTGGCTGGCCGCATCACATTGGTTTTAGACAAGGTCACTCCCGGCACGCCTATGATAGAGCAGCCAGCCCACCCAAGGGGGGCCAGAATTTGAGCAGAACCTCCTAGGTCTCATGTCTGGGGTTATTCAAATGACTGCCTTGAAGAAAAACAACTCTTCTTGAGGGTGGAGGTATCTAGAGAGACTCCAGGAAAACTACCTCTCTCTTTGTCTGAAGCTGAGAAATAGGTCTCCGGGAAAGACAGAGACTTATGCCATATTTAAATCCTAAGAATCTGCAGCTGGAAGTGGCTCTGGATTAAGGATTTAAGCGTCTTAATTGAAGGAGTGTTATCCACCGTATCTGAAAGACTTCTTATTTTTCAATTCCATGACGGGAAAGGGGAGGGGAGGAAAATGGCTCAAGGGCTCTCAAGGTCTATTTCCAGATGGGTTTCCTTGGGGCTATGGTTATGATTTGGCGCCACCTGGTGTACGAGACAGAATATAGCAGACTCCTTTCCCCAACTTCCTAAATTTGGAGCTTTGTACTGCACCCAGGGATGGGACTAACTTCTTCCCAGTAGGGTAGAGCCAGCTATTCAGAAGCTTTCTGGAAATGGAAAAGAAAAGGGACAGACAGAAAGTGCTGCTCCAGGCCTCATGGCATTCTTTCCTGTGTTGTTGAGGTTTCTACTTTCCTCCAGAGTACTACAGGATTAGGTTTGCCACATCTCCTCCCTCCCCTCACTTGCGTTCTTTTGCCATGCCTTGAGTACCAAATGATACTCTGATTTATTGATTCTTCTCCGATTTATTGATTTATTTAACAGTGCTGAGAATGGAACCCAGGCCCTCGCACAAGCTTCAATATTGCATGGTTTCTCTTATACAAGAAACCCAAATTACAAGTAAAGAGCAACATAAAAGATAATAGGAAGTAGGGCCAGGCATGGTGGTACACATCTGTAATCCCAACACTCAGGAGGCTGAGGCAAGACGATTGCGGTGAGTTCGAGGCCAGCCTGAGCTACATAGCGAGACCCTGTCTAAAAATAAATAAATAAATAAAAAATAAAAAAAAGAATAAATCTGAAACTCAGCATGGTGGTGCACACTTGTGATCTCAGGAGGCTGAGGCAGGCAGATCCTGAGTTCAAAATCAGCCTGGGCAACACATTGAGACCCTGTCTCAAAAAAAAAACAAAACAATAAGAACTAGAGTGGCTTGAACATGCCTCCTGATGGGATATGATTAAAGGGTGGATCGAGGGAATGGCTTGAAAAGGTTAATCTCGGGCCGGTGAGATGGCTCAGCGGCGTAAGCGCCTGCCTTGCAAGCGCGAGGGCCCGAGTTCGACTCCCGGATCCCACATACGAAAAAGGGGCCGGTGATATCGCTCAGCGGCACGGGCGCCTGTTGGCGTGTGAGGTCCTGAGGTCGACCCCCCGGTACCCACAAAAAAAAAAAAAAAAAAAGAAAAGGTTAATCTCTGTGCCACATTGTACTCCTAGGTACCACTGAAGTCTCAGTTGTTGTGCCCCACCCTCACAGACATAGGCTTTTTAGCTCGTTGGCGTGTGTGTGAGTCCCGGGACAGCTCTCCCGCTGTCAGGTTGGAGTATTGGTTGCAAGGGAGCATGAAAATGACAGGAGAGTAAAAGAAAGCCATCATCAGCTAGATTAGATTGCTTCAATTCTTGGATTACTACTTTTACATACTCCTGCTCTTCCCAGGTCCCTACATAAAGGGGTGCAGGAGTAGAACCCTCCTAACTATACTGGCCAAGTAGTGAACATATTCCTGTTTATCCTTTAGTTAACAGGAGGTTAAAACTTCTCAAAAGTAACATTTGCAAGGAAACCAATGGGTAGGATAGCAACAAAAGAACTCGAAAATAAATGGGTTTATGAAGCTCATCTTTCTTATCCTAAGTCAACTAAAGTTTAGCCTCAAAAACTTATATGAGTCAATGTTAACTGGCATCTAACGGCCCCTTTTTTCACCAAGGCAGCCTTTCCAAACTGATGACAGGTCAGACATTAGACCAGGCTGCCTAGAACAGAGCCCGGTATAGATATTTTGAGATTCACAGTGCCTAGCAGAATCAACTTCCTCGTGGTTCTCCAGCGCCGAGACCCTAGTGGATACCTTGCCTCCTGCCACATACTGCCTCCTGGTTCTACAGACACTTGGACCCATCCCCTCAGGCTCCCTAAGGGAGAAAAACCCCAGAGAAAATCCACCCCATCACACAGTCATGACGACACATGTTTAAGACACAGGTTCTGACTAATACAAATGTGTTTTACGAGTGTAACTGGAAAAATACAGTCCACCAAAAAAAAAAAAAATGTACACACACTTCGGGAAAAGAAAAACTTGTATAGGCCGGGTACCGTAGCGCAACCCTGTAATCCCAGCACTCTGGAGGCTGAGGCAGGAGGATTGCTGAAAGTTCGAGGCCAGCCTGGGCTACAAAGTGAGTTCAAGGCCAGCCTGAACTGCATAGTGAGACCCTGTCTCAAAATGACAAAAAAAAAAAAAAAAAAGAAAGAAAAGAAAAACGTATAAATATTTTAATACTAAATTTATTGAGATATCATGAGATTAATACAAGTTACCTTTGGCCTCTACAATCACAAGAGGTGCTCCAGTGGTGACCATTAGCTTCCAGACATTTATTAGTGCGGCAATCTGCTGCTTGGGTAACCTTGGTCATTGAGACTGCTGCACTTGCATTTTCAATTTCTTCTCTAAGGGCTGGAAGTGTAGTGGGTTTTCTGCGATATACGACATCCTCTACGGTACCCTATACAAGGATAACGCCGTCTGTTGAAAAATCATACTATTTTTCTTTTCCTAAAGTGTGCATACTTTTTTGAGGGGGGCGGACTCTGTATTTGTAATCAAGGCAGCTTCTGAAGACCGCGGTGGCCGTTCCTACTGTTCTCTTTCTAGTATTTCGTTTTAGTCCCTAAAGTAGCCATGTGACCTTGATGGCAAACGCCATCTTCCTACCAGGCCACCCTGAGCTGCATCAGATTCCTCTGCCGGTTCCCTCCGTCTTTTCCGATTTCAAAGGCTTTAGACCGCCTCCCAAGACCCCTTTTCCGGTCTAAGAGGCCTGGGAAGCTCTCAGGCCATTTGCGGAACAGGCGTGATTGACACGATCCGCGTCTAATGAGCGCTCCTCTCTTGCCTAGCTCAGCTTACCAGTTCCGCTCCTTTCCGTGCTTCTTTTTGATGACTCATCCCTCAAATTCTTCGCAGGGTGGCGTCCCTTAGCCCCGCCCGTCCTTTCTACTTTCACTCTCTCTTAGTTGTCCCTCGCCCCCGCCTCAGGGAAATGGTTTTTGTGTGTGTGAATCCTGTCGGGTGTCGTTTTTACAGTGTACTTTGAACATACAGAAGCGAAAAGCACAATTTCCGCACAGGAAAGAGGAGCTTTGTTTCCTTATAAGGAGCTTAACCCCTCGCCGTTCCTTGAGCTTCCGCTCACCCGCAACGGGGTGGGAGAGGAAGGAACGGCCGCGGGGCTCCTGCCTCGGCCTCCACTCCCGACCGCAGCAGCTCTGCGCTCCTAGCGTGGGTCCCGCCGCTCTGCTGCAACTGCCGGCCCCACTGAGAGAGCTGGAGTTAGGGCTGGAAGTTCACAAATGCGAGTCATTTGGGCGTCTGCATCGGGCGTATGTGACGACGTTGCTGCAGCTCTACAGAGGAAACCAACTGCCTTCAGTCGTTAATGGGGCGGGGGGGGCAAGAAAAATAGGGAACTAATACTAAGAAGCTGTCCTGCACCAAGACCTCTTCAGTAGGTAAAAGAATGGACTTCCACCTGGCCGAGAGACCCTAGCCAAGCCCTGCTCCTGCACAGTTTTCCTGGATTAGGTCAGTTGAAGCCAGAAGATTTAGAATAGGAAGTTGACAGAGAATTGGCTAAATTTGTCCCCTTTGGGCTGCCTCCTGCAGTCTGTTGCTCTTTTGTGTTCACACAATCGTGACTTCTCCGTTGTCTCTTATCACACAACCAAAGCATGTCATTGAAAACTTTCAGTTTGACCTTGGTTTAATATTGCCTTATATAGGACTTTGTGCACAGCGAGTGCACAATAAAATCCCCCTCCCTCGAATCTGTGTATCATATCAAAGGCTAGATATTCAGGGCAAACTGTTCTCAAACTCAGGCATATGCTGTATGCTGTATTAATTTATGAGGGAGCGTTTGCACTTTGGTATTGATTGTGTCTCCAAGAGAGAAGAGTAATTTGTGGCTTGGGGAAACAAAGAAAGTGCTGAAACCGTAGGCATCTTCCTTTCCTATTCCCTCCCAGCCAGCTTCCCTGGAGCCCCTTCGGAGGACCCTTGGCTAAATCCGATCCATGGCTCATTTGCATTGTCTAGGCTTGCCCCTCTGGCCTCTCGGAGGAATGTAGCCAAGGAACCAGAAAGAGGCTGCGTGCTTTCTGCCCTTCCTGGGGTGAAGAGTGAGTGGAGACACAAATCCTACCCCCTCTCCAGCTTCTGCTTCCAGCTTCGTGCCTTCATCTTCAAGACAGAACATTTCTGCAGTGTTTCTCTGTCCATGGCTCCATTAATCTACCCATAGTCCTTGTCCTGACAATCAGAGACAAGGGCTGAGTGATACCAAAAATGTGAAAAGCACACACGCGCGGGAGGGGGGCTAGTGTGTAAAATATGTCCTCCAAAAATCTTCGCACTAGTCACACATCCAGGGGTCAGTGCAGTTGAGGGCTAACCAGAGCAAACGTACGAGCTATGTGGCAAATGTGGAGGGGAAATTGTGAGACTTTGAGATCTCTCTAGGCAGATTGGGACCAGCAAAGCCATTGGCTCTCAGCTGCAAAAGGATTCCTAGAGGAGGTGGGATTTGAGAAATAGCTGAGTAATAGAACAGAATGGCCATAAGATACTTGCTTCCTGAGGCAGCAGTGGGATTTGCAAGTGGAGTCCACTTTGATTAGAAAACTGAATAACCAGGGATTGTTATTCCTTCTTCCCTCTCAACACACATGTGTTGAGCACCAATTCTGTCCTAGATACTGGAAATGTAAAAATGATAATGATAGCAAGTAGTTATTGGATATTTACTGTGGAAGCACATTACAGACAGTCCTCAGCTCACAATGGCTCAATGTAAGGATTTTTTGACAATCTGATAGTGTCATCTTTTTTTTTTTCTTTCTTTTTTTTGGGGGGGGCACAGGGTCTCGCTATGCAGTTCAGGCTGGCCTTGAACTCACTATGTAGCCCAGACTGGCCTCAAACTCACAGCGATCCTCCTGCCTCAGCCTCCTGAGTGCTGGGATTACAGGTGTGCACCACACACTGGGCAACAATCCAATAATGTGAGAGCAATATGCATTCAGTAGAAACCATACTTCAAATTTTGACATTTTCCTGTGTGACTTTTTCCTGTGATGCAATACTCTCAGGATGCTGAGCAGTGTCAGTGAGCCGCTGATCCCAGTCAGCTGTATGGTCACCAGGGGAAACAGCCAAGACTCTCAGTGTAATAATCTATGATGTTTGGTAGGTCAGGTGTATTAAATAAATTTTTTTTGAGACAGGGTCTCACCATGTAGTTAGGACTGGCCTTGGACTCACTATGTAGCCCAGGCTGGCCTTGAACTCACAGTGATCCTCCTGCCTCAGCCTCCCAAGTGCTGGGATTATAGGTGTGTGCCACCACGTCCTGCCGGGTATTTCTGGTTTATGCTAAATTTACCAGGATGTAACCCATCTGTATGTCAAGGAGTATCTAATTTAAATGTCACAGTGGGAATGGGGGTGTGGCTCAGTGGTAAAGTACTTGCCTAGCACACATGAGGCCCTGGGTTCCATCTCCAGTACAACAGAAAATCAATCAATCTCAAAGTAATCTTATGATGTAGGTGTTACTATCATGCCTGTTTTGCAGATGGGCCAACTGTGGTTCAAAGAGATAAAGTGACTTGCCCAAGATCACACAGCTGGCTATAAGTGGAAGAGTTGGGCTTCAAATCTTGGCAGCTAGAGTCTAGAGCCCATTAATTGAATTAGAATGCTCTGCCCAGTCTCCTATTGGACAATTCTAGAAGGGGGACTCATTGTGGCAGGGGAAATTAGAACATGGAGTGTCAGGACTTTAAGAGCAAATGGGCCAGGGTAAGGCAAAAGATCCCAAAGGTAGTAGCAGAGCCCTAGCTGGCTAGACAGGCAGGTAGACCAAGCATCCGGGTAGCCAGGGTGCAGCAGAAATGAGGATAAAGCCCAGACGGACAGGTGGTTGGCAGCCTGAGTGCTGGCAGCCAGTGACAGAGATCCTGCCATGAATCCTAGGCTTCCAGAGCAGGATGCCAGGTGTCAAAAGGTCTGGTGAGAGTAGGACTGAGCTCTATTCCTGTGGAGATTGAGATGCCAGACAAGGCACCAAGGCAGGACTTGAGGGTGGGCACCAGCAGAGGGGCTTAAGGCAGGGGCTTTTATTCAACAAAGCAGCAGACAGTCCATTTATTAAAGCTGGAGACCAGTTTTATTCATTCCCCTTCCATCTGTTCTTTGTTTTGTTTTGTTTTTTTGAGACGGGGTATTGCTATGCAGTTGAGGCTGGCCTTGAACTCACTATGTAGCCCAGGCTGACCTCAAACTCAAGGCAATCCTCCTGCCTCAGCCTCTTGAGTATTGGGATTACGTGTGTGCACCACCACGCCCGGCTCTTCCATTTGTTCTTTCAACAACTTTTTGACTCTTGCCGTGTTTCAAGGGCTATGCTAGGCTCTGGGGTAAGATATAGCCCATAAAAATGTGTTATATACATGTACTAACTTCCCACGATGAATGTAGTCATTATGTACTGCAAACATATACTAATAAAATTTTAAATTTTTTTTTTAAAAGCCACAGTCCATTAGGGAGCCAGACCTGTAAAACAAGTATGTGCAATACTGTGTGATACGTTCTATATTAGAGGCACAGAATGTGTGGGGTGGGGGTGGGGGAAACTAGCTTTTTTTGAGAGAGTTCTCAACACTACAGTGATACCTCAGATCACGAACTTCATTTGTTCTACAATTCTGAAAAATGGACACATTTGTGTTCATGTGGGAGAGATGTCACCTGATGCAGAGTTTGCAAAAAAAATTTTTTTTTTGCCAAACGTTTCTGCTTGCAAACAAAAGCATTCGTGAACCAAGGTACCACTGTGTTAACTCAATGGTGGGTCTTTAAAGAAGTAGAGACACTTCCCAGGCTCAGGGTAGTGCAGTAATATGGAACAAGGCACAAAGTTTTGAAGGAGTAGGGCATATCTGGAAAGCAGTAAGCAATTCGTACTAGGTAACTGGTGTATGGGAAGAATGGGGAGGGAACCTGAAGGCAGGTCATGAAGGCTTTGTGGATGCCATGGAGACGGTGGATCTTCTCCATACGTAAAGGAACATGCGACTGGATCACATTGGGGTGTTCTAGAAAGAACACCTGGGAAGCAACACCCAGAATAGTGCACTGGAAGCAGGCAGATCACTCAGGAGGTCATTGCAATTGTGCAGGCAAGAAATCACGGGAGCTTGAGCTAAGATAAAAACAGAGGATTAGTTCAGGAAAACATTTCTGAGGGCTGACTGATGTGACTCAATGACTGATGTGGCCAATGAGAGGGAGAAAGGGGTAAGAAACAACTTGAAAGCTTTCTGGTTTAAGAAACTGGGTCTCTGGTGACATCGTTCACAGAGACTTGGAATCTAGGATGGGGGCAGGTTTTATGGGAGGAGATAAGGAATTCAGCTTGAGATATTTTGAATTGGAGGTGCCCAGTGGTGTGATGGAAGATGTTTAACTAAGTGGTGAGAGAACCGATGATTGATTAATTAATCGATTGTAGTACTAGGGATTCAACCCAGGGCCTTTGCACTAAGCTACATCCCCAGACCCTTTTTTTATTGCTAAATTGCCGGGGCTGAACTTGAACTTCCCATGTTCCTGCCTCAGTTTCTCAAGCAGCTGGGATTACTATGTGCACCACCACACCCAGCGAGGAAAACCTTCATTTACCGATCTCTGTGGTGTAAATATTCCCACCACGACCAATTTTAAGCTACCAATGTGGCATTAATCCACTCACAAAATTCCTGAAAATATTTCAGTTGACCTCAGAGACCCATGGAAAAGACTATGCCGGATATCTTGGGGCATAGGCTTCTGACGGCATTGCTTAAAGAATATTGAGACCATACCACAGGGGTAAGTCAGATCGCCACTGGAGAAATTGATAGGTTCCTAAAACTGCTGACCCTAAATCAAGCAGAACAAGAATTAATTTACATAAGGAGCTGGGGTTTAGCTCAGTGGTAGAGGACCTGCCTCGTATTCCCAGAGCCCCCCACCAAAAAAAAAAAAAAAAACTAATTACATGGGACTGAATGAGTAAACAAAAGATTATTATAGCTTTTGTTTAGAATATTGCTTCTGTATTTAAAGAATCCCTTTCAGCCCGGCACCTTTTTAAACCCAGCGCTCGGGAGGTTGAAGTGGGAGGATCACTGTGAGTTCAAGGCCAGCCTGGGCTACATAGTGAGTTCAAAGCCAGCCTGAACTACATAGTGAGACCCTGCCTCAAAAAAAATCCAAATAAATAAATAAACAAATAAATAAATAAAAAGAATTCCTTTCTGTTTCCCCTTCAGTTATCTATAATCATGACTACTAGATTATACTTTCACAAACAGAAATGAAACACTTATCTTTTCTCCTTGCCTGATCACTCCAGAATTTGGAAACTCTTATTGAATATTCTTATTTCCATGGCAATATAATTACTTGCATAAGTTCAGTAAGGGTCAGTTCTCCTAGTAACAAGACATAATTGGAAGGTTCTGTAACTGGGACTTCGGGTTGTCATATTTGAGAATGATGTACATAGAATTAGATATGACTAGACAGTTTCAAGGAAGTAAGGCTGATTCTATGGACCAAATGCTTACAAAGCCCTCCTGAGAAAACCAGCCTGGTACCTGGCTGACAGGTAACAAGTAACAAGGTCACTTCCTGGCAGGCCTAGGAACCATAAAGTATTTTGGGGATGTTAAGAATAATTAGGAATTTATCTGGGTGTAATAGGAGATTGGGAGAACGAGGCAGGAGGATCGCAAATTCAAGCCCAGCCTGGGCAATTTAGCAACTTAGTAAGACTCTGTCTCAAAATTAAAATTAAAAAAGGGCTGTAGATGTAGCTCAGTGCAAAGGCCCTGATAACAACAACAACCACAACGACAACAAAATATACGATTCAGCTGGTCTTTAATGAACAAAAGGCACCTGAATGAGAAGTGGATTTAAATTGTTCAGAGAAAAGAAGAACGTCTCATAGTTGGGTATGATAATAACCATCTGTAATCCCAGCACTCAGGAAGCTGAGGCAGGAGGATCATGAGTTTAAACCAATCTGGGCTATATAGCAAGACCTTGTCTCAAAAAAAAAAAAAAATGTGAGGTGTATCACTGAAGATCCACTGGCTTCCCAGAGATCCCAGAAACAAAGAGGAGTTTAGTTTTCAGATACATGGATATTCACACTGGGAATAGCTGGAATGGGCTAGAGGGGGGAGATGGGAAAAAACTATCAAAACCTGACATAGAGCATAGGCGCCATCAACATACAGATAGCCCTTGAAGTCAAGAGTCATGTCAATCACTTAGTAGTAAGAGTGTTGTCAGGCGTGGTAGGGCACACCTGTAATCCCAGCACTGCCGGGGGGGGGGGGGGTGCTGCAGCAGGAGGATCACCATGAGTTTGAGGCCAGTCTGAACTACAAAGCAAGACCAGGTCACAAAACAAACAACCCATAAACCTACGGGGGGGGGGGGTTGGGGGTTTTTTGTTGTTGTTGTTGTTGTTTTTTGGAGACAGGGTCTCGCTATGTAGTGCAGGCTGGCCTTGAACTCACTATGTAGCCCAGGCTCGTCTCGAACTCGCAGTGATGCTCCTGCCTCAGCCTCCCGAGTGCTGGGATTACAGGCGTGCACCACCACGCCTGACCTTCCATAAACCTATTGAGTGTTGGAATAGGAGACAACTGAGGGGGCCAGTGAGATGGCTCAGCAGTGCAAGTGCCTGCCTGGCAAGCGCAAGGTCCTGAGTTCGATTTCCGGAACCCACACAAAGGAAAAAAAGGGCCGGTGATATCGCTCAGCAGCAGAAGTGCCTACTGGCAAGCATGAGGTCCTGAGGTTGACTCCCAGTACCCACATTAAAAAAAAAAAGAAGACAACTGAGGAGAGGAGGGGAAGAAGTACGAACAATTAAGATGTATTATGTTCATGTATCAACTCCCCACAATGAATATAATCATTATGAACTGTAAACATGTAAAATAAAAATTTATAAATTAAAAAAGAAGCCAGGTGTGGTGGTGCATGCCTGTAATCCCAGCACTCAGGAGGCTGAGGCAGGAGGACTGCTGTGAATTTGAGGCCAGCCTACAATACATAGTGAGACCCTGTCTCAAAAAAACAAACAAAAAAAAAAAAAAAAAGGAAGAAGAAGAGAACCGAGGCTGGATTTCTGGGGAATATTTACAGAGGATAAAGAGCCAAAAAAAGAGAATAAAGAGGAACATCATAGCATGATATCATGGCAGCCAAAGGAGGAGAAATTTTCTAGAAGTGAGATTTGTTCATAGCATAAAATAGTACAGAGAAGCTTCCTCTGAAATATGTTTGTTGTCTTTCCAAATATGCTTGTCACTTGAGAATATAATTAAAGCATTTTTAAAGCTGGGCATGGTGGAGCACACCTGTAATCCCAGCATTCTGGGAGGCTGAAGCAAAAGGATCCCAAGTTCAGGCCCAGCCTGGGCAATTTAATAACTTAGTGAGACTCAGTCTCAAAGTATAAAATTTTAAAAGGGCTGGGGATGTAGCTTAATGCAAAGGCTCTGAGTTCAGTCTTCGGTACTGAAAAAAATAAAGCATTTTTGCTGGATAAATGGAGGTAGAGGCCAGAGTACAGTGGACTGAATTATGACAGGAAGTAAGAAAGTAGGTTGTGAAAACCAGAATCTGGGCATTTCTTTCAAAGGTAGCAGTATTAATTACCTTCCCTTTAGAAGGTGATCTCGGAAGCTAAGCAGGGTCAGGCCTGGTTAGTACTTGGATGGGAGAAGGTGAGTATTCAAATGTCTTTTTTTTTTTTTAATGTGGGTACTGGGAGTTGACCTCAGGACCTCGCGCTTGCCAGCAGGCACTTCTGCCACTGAGCAATATCACCGGCCCTTTTCTTCCTTTATGTGGGTACTGGGAGTCGAACTCAGGACCTCGCGCTTGCCGGGCAGACGCTTATGCCGCTGAGCCATCTCACCGGCCCTCAAATGTCTTTTGATTCTGGCAAACATTTATTGCGTGCCTTGGCTACGAGAAGAATGAAGAGGAACAAGATGTGATCACTCCCCATGACACTCCCAGTACAGAAGGAGACAGACACAGACGCCCAGGAGCACCCAGGAGGGAACATAATTGCTGTCAGAAGAAGGAGCGGGGAATCTGAGTATTCACATAGGAAATTACTTTAAAGCTGGAATTCAGAAGATGAGTAGGAGTTCTCCCGGTGGCAGGCGGGGAGGGCATTCCTAGTAGAGGGACACAGGGGCCAAGGGATGCAGATGTAAATGTCTATGTGGGGACTGGGGATGGCTAGAATGGGGAAATACAGCCCAGGTGCAGGCCGCTGGAGGCTAGGCTGCAAAAAAAGGGTCTTTAAGCCACATTAAGGTGTTTGAACTGTCTTTTATAATGTAGAGCATGGGAAATATTCAGAGTTTTGTTTTGTTTTCTTTTGTTTTGTTTTGCCAGACTGGTCACATATCCAAAATTGGGAGGGTGACACTGCAAGAGGGGAGACCATTTGAGAAACTTCAGTAATTGTCTGAGCATGAAGGGATGAAGGCCCATCTGTCCTAAGACAGTGGCAAGATGATGGGGAGAGTGAAATAGAGAAGTAAGCGAGGTGAGCTGACTTAGGAAATAAAGATAATGATTTGATTTTAGATAGATCATAGTGAAATGGTTAAACTCTCAGGCTCTGAAATCAGGAAGAATCCCAGCTGAAGAGCCAGGTGTGGTGGTGCACACCTGTAATTCCAGCACTCAGGAGGCTGAGGCAGGAGGATTGTCACAAGTTCGAGGCCAGCCTGGGCTACATAGTGATTTCAAGGCCAGTCTGAACTACATAGCAAGACTTTGTCTCAAAAAAAAAAAAAAAAAAAAAAAAAGATCCCAGTCGTGGGACCTTAGGTTATTTAATATCTCTGAGCCTCAACGTTCTCACCTGCAAAATGGAGAAAGTAAAAACTTAACTTTAGGATTATTGTAAGATATAAAGGAGATAATGATGCTTTTTGGTTTTGGTTTTTGTTTTTTGAGACAGGGTCTTGCTATGTTATTTAGGCTGGTCTTGAACTCACTATGTAGCCCAGACTGGCCTCTGGGCTCATGGCAATCCTCCTGCCTCAGCCTCCCGAGTGCTGAGATTACAAGTGTGCCCACCACGCCTGACTATAAAGGAGATGATGTGTGTGATCTGCTTAGCACAGGACATCAAGCAAAATAGATTTTCAATAAGTACCAGCTATTATTATTAAAATTATTAATCTTACTGCAAGCTAAATTTCATTGGCTAGTAGAAATGTCCAATAGACAGTTGGAAAGGTAAACTGAAGTACAAAAGGAAGCGAAGGGCCAGAGATTTCTGATTCACCTTATAAAAATGACACTTGATGTGGGGGAGTGGCCGAGCCTCCGTGGAGAGCAGATAACTGAATTTTACAGAATGTTCACATTTAGAGGGGGCAGGAGAAAAGGTACAGAAAATCAGTGGCCTGAGAGGGTGGGAAAGGTCCTTAAGGGAGAGGACCTTTGAACTGCGAAAGCAGTGGCTTTTTCCAAGTCCTCAGTTCCTGACGCTCCTGCAGCATTGGATGCAAGTGACCCCTTCAAGCCTTCTTTTAGAAACTCCTCTTCAGTTTCCATGGCATCTGTGCTCTTCAGTCTTCTCTGATTATGCATAGATGTCACAGCTGAAAGCCTTATAGGGCTTACTTACTTCAACCCCCTCATTTCCCAAACAAAGAGACTAAAGAGCCAAAAAACGAAAGTACCTTTATCAAGGTTCACAGTTGTTCCTTCTTTGCCGTCCACCACCCCCTCACTTCCTATGGTTATTTCTCTTTTGTTTTCCTGTACTCACTTCCTTTTTCGATAAAGTCATCAGTTTGCACGGCTTCTAGAATTGCTTTTAGGATTTTGATTACCAATTGAAATCCTCTGCCCTGCCCTCTCTTCGGACTGCTAGCCCATCCTTCCTGCAGTCAGGTAAGTGTTCAACCAATACCTAACATTCGTGTGACCAAACATTCTCTCTACTCATGAGCTCGCTCCTCATCGACGCCATTGTCCTGTTAATGACACCTTCACTCTCTGACCGTTCTCTCGCTCGGGTCATTCCTTCCCTTAGAGTGGCGGGTTAGTCCTGTAGCAGGGTCCGTGCAGTGTAGTGGTTAAGCATGACTGAGCTGTAAAAGACCTTAAAAAATACTTACTTCTCCAAACTTCACCTTTTTCAGAAAAAAGCAGTTGCGTCCCTGAATAGTAAAGCCACACAGCCTGACAATGGAAGTCTGGACTGGAAGCCAGGGCTATTGGACACCCAGTCCGGCGTACTCTGGACTCATTCATATTCCTCGTGCCAACTCATTGGATCTGTCACTTCTTTTTCATCAATATTTCCAACTCTTTCAATCAATTTTTTTGTTTGTTTTTTTTAGACAGGGTCCCGCTATGTAGTTCAGGCTGGCTTTGAACTCACTGTATAGGCCTGGCTGTCCTCAGGGCGATCCTCTTGCCTCAGCCTCCCAAGTGCTGGGGTTACAGGCATGTGCCACCCCACCCGGCTCCATCAAATTTTTAAAATATTTATTTATTTGTTGTGGTACTGGGATTCAAACACAGGAACACTCTACCACTGCACTATATCCCCAGCCCTTTTTCTTTTTTATTTTGAGACAGGGTCTCACTAAGTCGCCCAAGCTAGTCAGCCTCATGGAATAGCTGGGATTACAAGCATGTGCCACCACACCTGGCCTCAATCAAATCTTTATAACCCCGTGCCTGGATTGTTGACACAGCCTCCTACCTACCTTTGCAACCTATAGTCTCCTCCAACTCCAGCTCATCCCACCAAGTTAATTTTTTTTTTTTTTTGAGACAGGGTGTAGTAGTTAAGGCTGGCTTTGAATACTATGTAGCCCAGGCTGGCATCAAACTGCGGCAGTCCTCCTGCCTCAGCCTCCCGAGTGCTGAGATTACAAGTGTGCTCCACCATGCCTAGCATAAGTTAATCTTTCTTAAAAGCATCATTTCTATCTGGTCGTTCCCCTCACCAAAAAGCTTTTAGTGGTTCTTCTTTGCCTACTAAAGTCTAAAATTCCAAGACAAGTATTAAAACTCCTCCAAAATCTGATGCCAACCCCACATTTTCATGGTCTACTCACACTACCCTTTTATGCCCCACGGCCCAAGGAACTGTGTGTTCCTTGAGCAGCTTGTGCACTGTCATAGCCTGTTGCCTTTTGACATACTGTTCCTTCAACTCTGTGTTCTTCCTTTGATTTTCCTTCTATGGAAATTTTACTGATCTCTCAAGGCCCAACTCAAATGTCCTAGACTTTTCAGATTCCCCTAGCCAGAATGAATCTCTGTGATAATATATGTGTCAGGACTTGCTGTCACAGGTGTTCAGTAAACATGAGTTTGAATTTCCCTCTCTCTTCCCTCTTCACCTGTGCTCCTGCAACATATTGCCAATACTTCTGTTTAACACTTATTTCTCTTACTTTGTATTAGAGCTAGATAGTTAAACAACCAGTGAAGCTGAGTGTGGTGGTGCATGCCTGTAATCCCAGTACCAGAGAGGCTGAGGCAGGAGGATCGCCATCAGTTTGAGGCCAGCCTGGGCTACATAATTCAAGGCCAGCCTGAACAGCAGAGTAAGACCTTGTCTCAAGAAACCAAAAGAAAAAAAAAAGTGAGGCATGTCTCATTCATGATTTCATCTTTCACAGCCCCTGACAGAGTACCTAATACACACCAAATAGCTATTCATCTAATATTTATTGGTACAGAAATGAATGGTCCTGTTATGGCTTGTGTCTAGATGTCCCTCCAAAGCCTTATGCAGTCATAGGGTTTTTTCAGAAGTGGCTGGATCTAGAGTGTGTGACTGATTCATGGTGCAATGCTAGGATTAAGGGTGTGTGGTTATTAAATCAGTCCACCGATTGGATTGGCATCGCCCTAATCCCAGTAGCCTGGAGACAATATAAAGGACAGAAAGAGGCTTGTCTTGCCCCTTGCTGCTTTGCTACCTTCTGCCTGCCATGAACTGTTTCTCCTCTGTGATGCCTACCTGCCGTGCCACCCTGCCTCAGCCAATTATGGACTGAAACCTCTACAAACTGTGAGCTAAATAAACCTTTCCCCCTTTAATTTTGGGTGTTGGGTATTTTGTCTCAGCAACAAGAGAGAAGTAACTAAGACAGGTCCTTAAAAAATATTTTGACAACCCACAACGTGGGAAAAATGTTTGCCAGCTGTTCCTCAGACAAAGGATTACTATCAAGAACATACAAAGAACTCAAAAAAATCAGGCCTCCCAAATTTAAAGACCCAATCCAAAAATGGGCATATGAGATGAGTACACACTTCTCAGATGAAGAAATACAAATGGCAAATAAATATACAAAAAATGTTCAACATCCTAGTCATTCGAGAGATGCAAATTAAAACAACACTGAGATTCCATCTCACCCCAGAAAGAATGGCTATTATCAAGAAGTCAACTAATAACAAATGCTGGAGGGGCTGTGGGGAAAAAGGAACCCTTCTCCACTGTTGGTGGGAGTGTAGACTGGGGCAACCACTGGGGAAATCAGTGTGCAGATTCCTCAAAAAACTAGGGTTGGGCCGGTGAGACGGCTCAGCGGCTTAAGCGCCTGCCTTGCAAGCGCGAAGGCCCGAGTTCGACTCCCGGAACCCACATACGAAAAAGGGGCCGGTGATATCGCTCAGCGGCACGGGTGCCTGTTGGCGCGCGAGGTCCTGAGGTCGTCCCCCCGGTACCCACAAAAAAAAAAAAAAAAACTAGGGTTGGAGGTCCCATTCCACCCAGCTATTCCCCTTCTGGGTATCTTCCCAGAAGAATTAAAAACATCGTACCACAGCGATATATGTGCACCCATGTTTATAGCAGCACAATTTGTAATAGCCAGATCTTGGAAACAACCCAAATGCCCATCAACTGAGGAATGGATAAGAAAGATGTGGTATTTTTATACAATGGAGTACTATTCAGCCATAAAGAAGGATAAACTGGAGACTTTTATAGGTAAATGGATGCAACTCAAGACCATACTCATAAGTGAAATAAACCGGACATACATATGTAAACATCGTATTGTCTCTCTAGTGTGAGAAACTGAAAGAGTAAATAAGATCCAAAATGTACAATAGACACGGTGAATCAAAAAGAAACTGGTCAAAAGGAAAGAGAAACTGGGATGGGGGAATGGAGAAAAGAAGGAAGGGAAAAGGAAAAAAATATATATATATATACAAGATAGTTAAGATAGATACACTACTAATTTTGCTTAGTTCATTGAAAAGAAAGGTTTGTGCTAATGTTGTTTGGACAATTGAATGCTGATATCTTGTATCCCGAGTAACTAATTTAAAATAACAATATACAATGTGTTAACCATTGTTACCCTCCTATTATGTTGTTTTGAAATTTTGTTCTTTTTTTTTCTTTAAAATTAAAAAAAAAAGTATTTTGTCTAGCCAGGGGTGGTGGTACACACCTGTAATCCCTGCACTCTGGAAGGCTGAGGCAGGAAGATCACAAAGTTTAAATCCCGTCTGGACAATTTAGTAAGACCCTGTCTCAAAATAACAAAAAGGGGCTGGGAATGTAGCTAAGTGGCAGAGCACTCCTGGGTTCAATCCCCAATATCAATCCATCAGTCAATCAATGTGCTGGGAACGTTGCACAAAGTCTTTAATAGAGGAGACAAAAGTATACAGACAATATGGTGGACTATGATAAGTACTATCACAGAGATGCACAGGGCATAGGAGGAGAAGGACAGAAAGTGATGAAAATGAAGCCTAAACTCCTGAATTTAGCACACAAAGGCCACTAGCTACGTCTCACCACTCCTCTGTCTTTGTATATGAAGGGCAGAATATCTGAGCTGGGTTTTGAATAATGAAAAAGAGTCGGTAAAGAAATTCAGAAGTGGCATGATAGGTAAATTTTATCCTAAGGGCAGCGAGAAAGTAGCCAATGAAATATTTTAAGCAGGAGAGTGACATGAGGCAGATACACATTCTATAAAGATCACTCTGAAGCAAGTTTGGAGAATGGATTGGAAGAGGCCAGAAATAGAAGTAGGGAGATAGGAAGTGGATTGGCTAATCCAGTTGGAAGATTCTCAGCATCTAGACTAAGGCAGTAGATGTGGAGTAGAAAGGAAGAGAAAGAGTCACAACATATAAGGAGGAGCCAGGCGTGGTAACCCATGCCTGTAATCCCAGCACTCAGGAGGCTGAGGCAGGAGGATCGCCGTGAGTTGGAGGCCAGCCTGGGCTACACAGTGAGACACTGTCTCAAAAAACAAACAAATGAATAAATAAATAAATAAATAATAGGAGGAACTGGGCATGGTGCAAGCACCTATAGGCTAGATACTTGAGAGGCTGAAGCAGAGGGATAACCTGAGTCCAAGACTTCAGGCCCAGCCTGGGTAACAGTGAGACTCCCTCTCAAAATAAAATCAACAAAAAGATATGAGAAGGTAGAACCTATAGAATTGAGATGTTTATTGAATATGGAGTGGTGCAAAGATCAGGGGGAGGGGAAACTAATGCTGATTCACCAGATTCTTGACTTGGGCAGCTAGGTGGAGATGAATGACATCACTGGATGGGATAAGAGAACACTGGGGGAGAAACAGGTTTGAGAACAGAAGAGATGAAACCAACATTATATATACATGTGGAGACCAGGAGTGAGGACTGGCCTACAAATATAGATTTGCTACTATCAGAAGTTGAAACCAAGGCTGGGCATGGTGGTGCACATCTACAGTCCCAGCACTCAGGAGGCTGAGGCAGGAGGATTGCTGTGAGTTCAAGGCCAGCCTGGACTACATAGCAAGATGCTGTTTCAAAAAAAAAAAAAGGCAACCCATTCAGGACCCCTCCTGTCTCTCAGGAGCTATTCCTATTCCCCATTCTCCCATTCCTTTTCACCAATAAATTTTTCTACTCTCAAAAAAAAAAGACTCATAAGTATATAAAAATATCTTTACAAATTTACTAAATTGGCTGGAGGTGTACTTTAGTGGTAGAAAGCATGCTTAGCATTCACAAGATATTGGATTTAATCCCCAGTACCACGAAAAAAATTAAAAATAGCCAATCATAGTGGGGCATGCTTTAATCCCAACTACTTAGGATGCTGAGGCAGGAGGATTGCAAGTTCAAGGCTAGTCTGGGCAAGTTAGCAAGACTGTGTCTCAAAACTAAAAATTTTTAAAGGATGGGGATATAGCTCAATGGTAAAACACCACTGGCTTCCATCTCCAGTATCAAAAGCAAATAAATAAATAAACAAACAAACCATGTGGTTTTTTGTTGTTGTTGGATTTTTTTTTTTTTTGTACCAGGAATCAAACTCAGGGCCTCACGCTTGCCAGGCAGGTGCTGTGCTGCTGAGCTACATCCCCGGCCCCAAACCATGTTTTTTTTTGTGTGTGGGTACCGGGGGGTTGACCTCAGTACCTCACGCGCCAGCAGGCGCCCGTGCCGCTGAGCGATATCACCGGCCCCTTTTTCGTATGTGGGTTCCGGGAGTCGAACTCGGGCCCTCGCGCTTGCCGGGCAGGCGCTTAAGCCACTGAGCCATCTCACCGGCCCCCAAACCATGTTTTAAAGGAATATTTAATGACATTCTAAAATGGTTAAGATATAATAGCAAGTGAAAAAAGCAAGATACAAAGTAATACCTATCCTTTGATGACAATATTTTTCCCATGCTGGGATGAAACCCAGGCCCTTGATCACGCTAGCCAAGTGCTCTACCACTAGCTACACCCCCAGCCCTAAAGGTATATATATACCTATATCTTTCTCACTGAAAAATGACTTTTTTTGGGGGGGTTAAAGATAACTTTTTTTAATTTTATGGAAAAGAGGTAAAACAAAATTTCATAACAAAAAATAGGAGAATAATAATTAACACATTGCATGTTGTTATCTTTAAAGTAGTTGCTCAGAGTACAAGATATGGGTATAAAAATTTCTCTAAAAAATCAATTGGAGAAATTTTTGGTGTTTTTGACACAAGGTCTTGCTATGTAGTCCAAGCCGGCCTTGAATTTGTGGCAGTCCTCCTGTGTCAGCCTCCCAAGTGCTGGGATTACAGGTGTGCACAACCATTCCCGGCAAAAAATGACTTTAAAAGCCAGTTGTGGTGGTTCATGCCTGTAATCCCAGCACTCTGGGAGGCTGATGCAGGAGGATCCAGGAGGATCTCAAATTCAAGCCCAGCCTGGGCAATTTAGTGACTTTGTAAAACCCCATCAAAATAAAAAAGCACTAGGAATATAGCTCAGTATGAAGGCCTTGGGGTCAATCCCCAGTACCTCAAAAAAAAAAAAAAAAGACTTTAAAGTTTCCCACCTGTTAGTAATGGTTATCTCTGGGGTGTTGTTACAGACTATTTTTTATTTTCATCCTGATGAGGTTTTTTTCCCAGCTTTTCTATAAAGGCCATGCTTTAGCCAGGGATGGTGGTGCACGCCTGTAATCCCAGCACTCAGAAGGCTAAGGCAGAAGGATCACCACAAGTTCAAGGCCAGCCTGGGCTACATAGTGAGTTCAAGGCCAGCCTGAACCATATAGTGAGACCCTGTCTCAAAAAACCAAAAGAAAAAAAAAAAAAAAGAAGAAGAAAGCCACGAAGGTCCATACCTGTAGTCACAGCTACTTGGGAAGCTGAAGCAGAGGATTATTTGAAGGCAGGGATTCCAGACTAGCCTGGGCGACATAGCGAAACCCCCACCTCAAGAAGTTATTTTTTTAAAAAAGAAGCATCTTTAAAAAAAACTTGGTTAAGAAGGTAAAGGAAACCGGTGCATTGTGCCTGTAATCCCAGCTACTTGGGAGACTGAAACAGGAGGATTGCAAATTCAAGGCCAGTCTCGAAAAAGTGAGACTTTGTATCAAAAAAAAAAAAAAAAAAAAGGTCCAGGTCCCCAGAACACCACCAAAAGACTTCTAGATTTAAAAACCAAATTCAGTCCCATAGCTGGATACAAAGTCAACACTGAAAAATCAATAGCATTCCTGTACACAAACAACAAACTCACTGAGAGAGAAATTAAGGAAACAACACCTTTCCCAATAACATCCAAAAAAATGAAATACCTAGGAATCAATCTAACAAAGAAAGTAAAAGACCTCTACATTGAAAACTACAGTACTCTGAAAAAGGAGATTGAAGAGGATACCAGAAAAAAGAAAGATATCCCGTGATCAAGAATAGGAAGAACCAATATAGTGAAAATGGCCATACTCCCAAAATTGTTATACAATTGCAATCCCGATCAAAATTCCAACAGCATATCTCACAGAATTAGAGAAAACATTCCTAAAATTCATTTGGAACCAAAAGAGATCATTAATAGTGAAGGCAATTCTGGGCAACAAAGGCAAGGCAGGGGGCATCACAATCCCTGACTTGAAATTATACTATGAAGCTACTGTGATAAAAACAGCATAGTACTGGCACAAAAACAGACCCAAGGATAAATGGAACAGATTAGAAGATGCAGAAACAACTCCAGACATACTAAGCCACCTTATCTTTGACAAAGGTGCCAAACACATTCACTGGAAGAAAGATAGCCTCTTTAATAAATGGTGCTGGAAAAACTGGCTCTGCACATGCCAAAGATTCAAATTGGACCCATATCTTTCACCATGCACTAAACTAAATTTAAAATGGATCAAAGATCTAAATATTAAAACAGAAACATTAAATCTGCTGGAAGATAGAATAGGTAGAACTATTGAAGACATTGGTGTAGGCAAAGACTTTATGAACAAAATCCCAATCACACAGGAACTAGCACACAGGACCAACTGGGATCTCATCTTATTAAAAAGCTTTTGCACAGCAAGAGAAACCACCAACAGAGTGAAGAGAGAACCTACAGTGTGGGAAAAAAATTTTGCCAGCTGTTCCTCAGACAAAGGACTAACATCTAGAATATATAAAGAACTCAAAAAAATCAGACCCCCCCAAATTTAAAGACCCAATCCAAAAATGGGCATCTCAAATGAATAGACGCTTCTCAGATGAAGAAATACAAATGACAAATAAATATATGAAAAAATGTTCGACATCATTGGTCATTCAAGAGATACAAATTAAAACAACACTGAGATTCCATCTCACTCCAGAAAGAATGGCTATCATCAAGAAATGAACCAATAACAAATGCTGGTGGGGCTGTGGGGAAAAAGGAACCTTTCTCCACTGTTGGTGGGAGTGTGGACTGGTGCAACTGCTGTGTAAATCAGTGTGGAGATTCCTCAAAAAACTAGGATTGGAGGTCCCATTTAACCCAGGTATTCCCCTTCTGGGTATCTTCCCAGAAGAATTAAAAGCATCATACCACAGCAATATATGAGCACCCATGTTGATAGGGGCACAGTTTGTAGTAGCTAAATCTTGGGAACAGCCCAAATGCCCATCAACTGAGGAATGGATAAAGAAGATGTGTTTTTTTTTTTTAATACAATGGAGTACTTACTCATCCATAAAGAAGGATAAACTTGAGACATTTCTAGGTAAATGGGTGCACCTTGAGACCATACTCTTAAGTGAAATAAATTGGACACACATGTGTAAATACCACATTGTTTCTCTGGTGTGAGAAACTGAAAGTGTAAATAAGGACCAAAATGTATAATAGATGCTGTGAAATAGAAAGAAAATGTTCAAATGGGAAGGGAAACTAGGGAGGGGGAGGGGGAAAGGAAAGAACAGAAAAGAAAAATAATGTGAAAAAAAGAAAAAATGGAAACAAAGCTTTTGTAAATAAGGAGGGGAAGAGGGGTTGAAGGGAGGGTAGGGGGATGGGAAAAAAGAATCAAGTTATATCATGTACAGGTACAAATTCCCTATGATGAATCTGATCATTATGTATACCTAAAATGTACCAATAAACTTAATTTAAAAAAAATAAAATAAAAGATCTGGAGAAGTAACTCAGTGGTAGAGTGCTTGCTTCCAGAAAAAAGGAAAAAGAAGAGAGAAAAAAAGAAGAAATGGCTCTTCCAGGCTCAGAGGTAAACTTGCTGCTATTAAAACTGAGCAAAACACTCCAATGAGGCCTATGCAGCCACATAACTCAGTGCGAGTTCCTTCTTGGAAAAGAGCTCCTCCAAAAGCTTGTGGTGGGCATGAAGTAGTTGTGGAAGTGCTTGTGATTCATAACAGCGAGGGCATCCCTACAAATGTGTGTAGCTCAGTTGCGTAGATAATCTTATTTCTCTAGGAATGAGCCAAACCTTAGTGCATTTTATGGTTCAACCCAGCCACAACACTGAGATGAAATGTCAGCAAAGAGCACTTTCGTGTTTATTGTAAAGCACTAGCTCAGATTCAGAAATCAATAACTGCTTGACATTCTGCAAAGCATCCTCATGCTAGCAAATCCAATGCCTCTGAACACCCATTTCCTTGGAGATAATGAACTAGCTCAATTATTTGTTGTTTGTTATTTTTGAGACAGGGTCTCACTGTGTAGTGCAGGCTGGCCTTGAACTCACTATGTAGCCCAGGCTGGCCTCAAACGCAGGGTGGCCCTCCTGCCTCAGCCTCCCGAGTGCTGGGATTACAGGTGTGCGCCACCACACCTGGCTGAAGTAGCTTGATTATCCTTCCTTTTGTAGGAGTAAAACAACCAAAATGGAGGCCTCTCGGGAGGGTCTGAAGTCCTTGCTTTATACCTGAAGCCGGGGGCTCATGGACTGTGGAGTCCTCATTCTGGGTGAGCAGAGGTAGGAGGATCCGAGGGGCATCCAACTAGAAGAGGTTTTCATTTGAGGAGGCCCCCAGGGCAGCAAAGCTGTAGAGGAGAACCATAATCTTCAAGCAGAGGAAAAGGCAAGAATGGAAATATGGTAGAAAGAAGGGAGATGAGGGCCGGGGATATAGCTCAGCAGCACAAGCGCCTGCCTGGCAAGTGCAATGCCCTGAGTTAGATTCCTGGTACCCAAAAAAAAAAAGGGGGGGGAGACAAAGCCTTTGGCTGGGAGGCCATGGATTACCCTGTTTAGGTATGAGGAACAGACTAGGTTGGTTAGAGGATGTAAAGGATGAAGATCTATTAGGGCTTCTATTCCATACGATGGTCAAAGCCTATAGCAGGGACCAATAGGATAGTTTAGAGAAGGTGTGCTGGAGGCAGGTTCTGTGGACATGCCTGGAATCTCAGCTCCTTGAGAGGCTGAAGCAGGAGGACCACTAGCTTAAGGACAGCCTAGGCAACATAGGGAGACAATATCTCAAAATAAAGAAAATACAACAAAAAGGGCTGAGGGTGTAGCTCAGTGGTAAAACACCTCTGGGTTCAATCCCTAGTACCACAGAAAAAGGGAAAACAGGGGTAGCTACTGTCTTCCCCTTGATTTATCCCCCACCCCAGTGTACAGGGCTGGGGCTGGAGCGGAGTTGGTTATATGGAAGGCATAAAGCACTGGGGATGGGAATCGAGGTTGGGCTCAAGCTCTTATGGGTATCTCTCTGGCCCAGTTTTCTTCTTGGACCAGATGTTCGAATCTACTTTGGAACCATCCAGGAGTCACTGTAGCCACATGTTCTGGCTCCTTCTCCACGACAGAGTGGTTGGATGTGCATGGGCAAGGACTGGGAGCTCCAGGCAGAAGACAATGGAATTCATGGTTTCAGAGAGCTGAATGGGCCTAAGAACCAGTCCTCACATTTGCAGCAAGGGTGGCTGGGGCAGGCGGAATGGGAGTGCAAAGCACCTAGGTTCTACCCTTCCAGTGAACAAAAGCCTTGGCTCTCAGGGTATCAGCAGCCTGGCACTCCCTTAGGTGTTGATCTGGTAGCACGGGGTGGTTTGCGGAATTATTGAGGGTAGTGTTTGCAATTACTGAGGTAAGGGGAGTCTGGATGGACCACTGAATGAATGGACCATTCTGACTATGTGGGATTGATCTTAGGATATTTCATACAATTTGGGGTTTTGGTGGGGGGGAGCTGAAACAACTTTGCTTTTGTTCCCTGCTTACATCAGTCAGCTTTCTGTCACCGTAACAAAATACTTTATTTTTATTTTTATTTTTTGGTACTGGTAATTGAACTCAGGACCTTGCATTTGCCAGGCAGGCGCTGTGCTGCTGAGCTATATCCCTGGCCCACAAAATACTTTTAAAAAACAACTTAAAGGAGGAAAGTTTTATTTATTTATTTATTTTTGATTTTTTGAGATAGGGTCTCACTATGCAGTTCAGGCTGGCATTGAACTCTCAGTGATCCTCCTGCCTCAGCCTCCTGAGTCCTGTGATTACAGGTGTGTGGCACCATGCCCATCTAGGAAAGGTTTATTTTGGCTCAGAATTTTCAGAGGTTTCAGTTCGTGGTTGGTTGGCTCCATTGTTTTGGGGCCTGTGGCAAGGCAGCACATCATGGCAGGGAGCACATGGCTGCTCACCTCATGGCCACCAAGAAGTGAAAGAGACAGGAAGGGGCCAGGGTCTCATATCGCCTTTAATGGCGTGTCCCTGATGACCTAACTTCTTCCCACTAGGCCCCACCCTCTAAAGGTTCCACCACCTCCCAATAGCACCACTGATAGAGCCCAGACGGGAACAGCGCCAGTTCAAAAGAGCCCACCCACCATCTAGAGAAACATAAGTTTCATTTTACTTAGGTCACAGAGGACATGTCACCAGACCACAGAGGACATGGCAGCAGGTCACGAGCATGTCTGAGGACATGTCAGCAGGACACAGAGGCCACATCAGCAAGCCACAAGCCTGCCATTTCTTCAACCCACCCCTCAAAATCCCACCAAAAAACACTGTAAAAAGCCTCTCAGCCTGTAAGAGACACATTCTCTGTTCTGCTCACACAGAGAGGTCCCTCTCGGGGTTAGCAATAAACCTGCTTGGACTGTTGAGTCTGCGACCCTTTTTCCCTGCTCAACCACAGATTGGTAACCAAGTCTTCAACATATGGCTTTTGGGAACATTTAAGATCCAAACCATAGTACTGCTCCAAACTATCATTAGAGCAAAAGGTCTGTGCTTAACTGTTAATTGGTACACTCTCTGTACGATGTGCTGTAGGGTGGTTCTGGAATAGCCCACAGAGGCCCATGTATGGAAGTCTTGGTCCCCAGCCTGTGGCACTGTTGAGCAGTGATGGAACCTTTAGGAGGTGAGGCCTAGAGGAGGGAAGTTAGGTCACCAGGGGCATGACCCTAAAGGGGATATTGGGACCCAGCCCCTTACCTGTCTCTTTCACTTCCCAGTGGCCACGAGGTAAGCAGCCACTGAGGTTTGCTCGACCATGTGCTTCCCACCATAATACGGCCTTGATATAGAGGCCCCAAAGCACCAGGCCAAACAACAACCATGCAGTGAAATCTCTGAGACTGTGAGCCTGTCCATTGACTTGCTTGTTTGTTTTTGTTTGGTACAGGGAATCGAACTCACGACCTCCCACTTGCCAGGCAGGTGCTGTGCCGCTGAGCTATATCCCCAGTCCCATAGACTTGCTTATACTTCTTTTCTTCCAGGCCCAAATCCCATAAATATACTGTAAGTCCATAAGTTAGCTTAGTTGATAAGGTAAAAGGGCAGAAATCTAATTTTAAGAAATACAATAGACTGGGCCCCTGCCATTCTCCTGTAAAATGGGTCATCCTTCCATCTGTAAAATAAGCCATTACCTTTTTATCTGTGGGTGGACCATCATTTTTCTCCTGTAGTAAATCAAACAAACTGTCTTTTCTTTCTTTTTTTTTTTTTTTTTTTTGAGACAGGGTCTCGCTTTGTAGTCCAGGCTGGCCTCAAACTCACAGCAATCCTCCCGCCTCAGCCTCCTGAGTGCTGGGATTACAGGTGTAGGCCACCACACCCAGCATGCAAACTTTCTATAGATTCGCAGTTTCCACAGTTTTCCACCACCAAAAATACACAAATATTTCCAGCTCCAGACTACAATGCCCTTCTCTCTGAAGGACCTGAACTCTATTTCTTTGAGTGTATACTTTTAAAGTTCTGCCTAATAAATTCCTTTATGCCTTTTAAAAAATAAGTAACCCTTTCTTCATCATAGGTTAATTATCTCAAGTATTTTGTTATAGTAATGGAAAGCTGAGTAACACACAGTTCTTCAGAAATCTCCTTGAAAAAATATTGATAATTACTTCCAGTTGGCCTTTCCTGAGAATATGAATTCTAGGGCCGGGCATGGTGGTGCACACCTGTAATCCCAGCACTCAGGAGGCTGAGGCAGGAGGATCACTGTGAGTTTGAGGCCACTCTGGACTACATAGTGAGTTCAAGGCCAGCCTGAACTCCACGGTGAGACCCCATCTCAAAAAAAAAAAAAGAATATGAATTCCAGGAACACAGATTCATTCATGTAATTATGTGGCCTTTTTGAAAAGGACTTGTGAAAAATAATAGCGATTATGAATATATGACCACTTCTATCTTTCCCTAGCAGCCCTGAGAACGGTTTGCATAACCTTCTACAGCCTGAGCAGAGAAGGGGACTTGTGAAATGCTCTGCAGATTTCCCCAATTAGCCATTTCCTTAATCCTGTGGACACCTTTGGAAGAGTTTTTGCCTGGGTGTCATAAGCAACATTTATACTGGAAGCTGTCCCCTTTGATTTCTAAATCATACAGCAATGGTGTCTCACTGATCAAAGACGTCCAAAATGCCACATTTTGTTTGGTAGTGAGGCCCAGGGACAGGCTGAGTGGTGGAGGCCACGTGGGAGGCTGTTGCTGCGGCAGGGCCGCTGGTGTTGCTCCCATGATGTCATGAGCAGAGTCCTCTCATCAGGCTGCTGATTCAGTTTGTGAAGTCCAAAGCTCCAAACTATGATGATGTTGCAGGAAAATGAGCTCCTGAATAATGTGGCTAGTTTCCTCCACCCCCTATCCTGGTCTTGGGTGGAACCAGAATGGGGAAAGCCCTTGTTTAGGTCAATGTTTGAGCCATCCGTTGCAGTCACAGCAGGCTCATTAAATTTAGGGTCTCTTACCTTGGACACCTCAAGATCTAATGAAGATCTTGAGTGAATTCCAGGAAATAAGCAGGCTAACATAAAAGGTTAAAATATTTTCCCAAAACATTCACTGTAAGAAGAAAATCTGCTGCTTATCAGGAGCAAATGGACTGAAATCGTTACCTGTTTTCCTCCTCTCCTCTCCATTTTCTACCCCCTTTCCCTTTTCTCCCCTCGCTTTTTCCTCTGTCTAGCAGCAGCAGCAGCAGCACCCCAGCCAGATGTGCTCAAGCAGCAGTAAACAGCCCATGGACAAGTCGATTCTAGCAACAGTACCTTTTATACAGCTACAAAACACTCAAATGGACTTTCTGTGGCCTGGAACCATAAGCACCTCAAAGAAACCCTGCCAGAACTCCCAGGAACACACTGATGTTGACCTGCAGTTTTCTTCCGAGGAGCTCTGCTGCAGGAGCTCTCTTCTGGTCAAACAGGTCTGCCCACCATTCCCTAAACACATCTCACAGCTTCTTGTCACCCGGAATGTCTGGCCCTGCCGTCTTCTTTATGACCCAAGTCCAACTCTGCTTTTTCCACAAAGCCTGCCCCCCGCCCCACGGCTGAACTCCTTCCAGCACCTCCTATCTACCCGTGGCGCTTGAGAGCGATGCCCTTGCAGTGACTCAAGTGTGTCTCGTCCCCCCCACTCGCTCAGAACTTTCTGGGGCCAAGGCCCCCTTCTTATTCACGGTCTCAATCGATGTGTAGAGCTCATCAGCCATGTGGAACAGCAAAGCAAACAAGTTCTGGAGCCAGGCTGCCAAGCTGTGTTACTACTACCCAGGTGACCTCAGTTATGTCACTTAACCTTTATGTTCCTTAATTCCTCCAGAAGGTGGGAATTTTTTTTTACCTGCTATAATGTTTTTTCTAATTTTTTTTATTGGTACATTTTAGATATACATAATGATCACATTCATCATAGGGAATTTGTACTTATACATGATATATCTTGCTGCTTCTTTTTTCCCCATTCCCCTCCCTTCAACCCCTCTTCCCCTCCTTATTTACAAAAGCTTTGTTTCCATTGTTTCTTTCTTTTCTCATTTTTTTCTTTTCCCTTCCTTCCTCTCTCCCTCTCCCCTCCCTTGTTCCCCTTCTCATTGGAACATTTTCTTCCCATTTCCCAATATCTATTATACATTTTGGTCCTTATTTACACTTTCAATTTTGCATACCAGAGAAACGATGCAGTATTTACACATGTGTGACGGATTTATTTCACTTAAGAGTGTGGTCTCAAGGTGCATCCATTTACCTAGAAATGTCTCAAGCTTATCCTTCTTTATGGCTGAGTAGTACTCCATTCTATTAAAAAAAAACTCACGTCTTCCTTATCCATTCATTGGTGGATGGGCATTTGGGCTGTTTCCAAGATTTAACTATTTACAAACTGTGCCGCTATCAACATAGGTGTGCATATATCGCTGTGATATGATGCTTTTAATTCTTTTGGGAAGATACCAAGAAGGGGAATAGCTGGGTCAAACAGGACCTCTAGTCCTAGTTTTTTGAGGAATCTCCACACTGATTTACACAGCGGTTGCACCAGTCTACACTCCCACCAACAGTGGGGAAGGGTTCCTTTTTTCCCCCCAGCCCCTCCAGCATTTGTTATTGGTTCATTTCTTGATTATAGCCATTCTTTCCGGAGTGAGATGGAATCTCAGCGTTGTTTTAATTTGTATCTCTTGAATGACCAGTGATGTCGAACATTTTTTCATATATTTATTTGCCATTTCTAAGAAGGTGGGAATATTAACAATGCCTACTCCATTAGGCTTTTTTGAGACTCAAAGTTGTACTCAAAAAGCACTTTGAGAGCTGGGCGTGGTACCACACACCTGTAATCCCAGCACTCAGGAGGCTGAGACAGGAGGGTTGCTGTGAGTTCGAGGCCAGCCTGAGCTACATTGTGAGTTTAAGTCCAGGCTGAACTGCATAACGAGATCCTGTCTCAAAAAAAAGTACTTTGACCATTGCCTTTCATGTATTAAGTACTCAAGAAATGCTAGTCCTCTTTACCTACTCCAACCTGTACTCAGCAGGAATTACCAAGTACCCAAGAATGACTTTAAGCCTGGTCCCCCACCCAATGGTATCTGGCTCAGTTTCACCTTACTCTAAGTTTACCAGGCACTTACTAAAGGAATTCCCTATTTGACTTTAAATGTCCTCCATAATCTGAGCTCCTTAGCTGACTGATACATGGTTCCTTTCTCTCTCCCCTTCCCCTTCTTTGAACTCCTTTGGCAAAGTCAGGACCATGTAATTGAACACATACAACCATTTCTTGGGTCTTGGTCTTATCTCCTCAGGAAGTTGATAAATTCCTTTTGTTTTTTAAATCCGGTGCTGGGGATGGAACCCAAGGCTAGGCAAGTGCTTTCCCACTGAGCCCCAACCCGAGCCTAATACATTCCCTAAGAACAGCTGGAAGCCTGATGAGTGGCCCATGCCTGTAGTCCCAGCACTCAGGGAGGCTGAGGCAAGAAGATCACAAGTTCAAATTCTGCCTGGGTAACATAGTGAGACCTTGTCTCAAAATAATAAATAAAACCAGGAGCGGTGGCAGAGGAGGCTGAGGCAGGAAGATCGCTGTGAGTTTGAAGCCAGCCCGGGCTACATAGTGAGTTCAAGACCAGCCTGAACTACGAAGTGAGACCCTGTCTCAAAAATCAAAAATAAATAAATAAGGGCTAGAGAGGTAACTCCGTGGTAGAGTGCCCCTGAGCAGGATCTCCACTTTTTTTTTTTTTTTTTTTTTTTGTGGGTGCCGGGGGTCGACCTCAGGACCTCGCGCGCCAACAGGCGCCCGTGCAGCTGAGCGATATCACCGGCCCCTTTTTCGTATGTGGGATCCGGGAGTCGAACTCGGGCCCTCGCGCTTGCAAGGCAGGCGCTTTTGCCGCTGAGCCATCTCACTGGCCCAGGATCTCCACTTTTGCAAAAGCAAACAAAAACAGTAGGGATGTTTTCCCCCTCTTCTCCCCTTTGCCCCACCCAGAATGTAGTCCCTCTACGCTGGGTTCCCAATAGGTATCCAGGAAATATGTATCAACTGACATCTCCATGTGCCCAGGGTCAGCCAAGGGAAGCCGAGGCCCTGACTTTCTTTCTGGCACTGAGCTCAAGCTGGGGTGAAGAGCAGAAAGCAGGGGACCAGTTTCTACTGACTTGCACCACTTACTTCTTCGCTGCCACTCAAGCTATAGAATGCATAGGGTCTCAGGGTTGTCCTCAGTGGTGGAGACCTTGAAACTAGAGTGGTTAATGGCTGGTATCCTCATTTACCTAAATGATTGCCAGGATTTGTTGCTTGTATATGACACACTTTGCAGTTCAACCGCCGTGGCCCTGAGGGTATATCATTTCTGAGGAGGCTTTAGGATTCTGGGATGTGATTGGAAATACTTTGGTCTGTCCCCAGCCACTCAGTACACAGACAATAAGCAGGTGGCCAGGGGGCACCCTGATCCTACTATATGGGTGGGAAGCACTGCCACCCCCACCTTGACTGCGGTGCCATCATCTATGGCTTTTCCTTCCCCATTGTCATACAGTTTTAGAGGCTGACGACCGGAAGGGAGAGCATCCAGTGCAGAAGCCCTCTCTGCCGGAGCAGGAGAAGCTGAGGATCACTGAGGAGCCCAGGTCTGGTTATGTTTCCCAGACAGGCCAAACATGGGCACTGTGAGTGACAGTGATGCGTCTTTTCCTCTGGGACAGGGTAGTAACTCCAGGCTATGCGATCTGTGGCCCCAAACCCATTGGGAACTCAGGCAGATCAATCTTGTTTAATGATTGTGTGTTGGAGGAGGTGGGGCTGGTTAATGTTTGTCTGGTTCCTCTTGGGCTGTGGGCCATTTCTGGCTCAGGCCCTGCACGCATTGTCCCTCCCCTGGGCTGGGCTGACAGTACCTAGTGGCATAAGGCACACACGCCTGCAGTCTCTGGAAAAGGGCAGCAGCAGCCAGGTGTGGCAGTGTCAGAGAGGTGAGGACTGGGGACTGGCGGAGGTGGGCTGGGGAGAGCTGACGTGGCATGGGGCTGGGGGAAGGTAGAACTAGGGGCTGGGGAGAGGCCAGGATCTGGGCTGTGTCTTGACCTCAGGATTCAGCCGCTTGGATCGCTTGCATGCTTCCCTCTGAGCAGGGCTGAGGTTGCTCCTGCCAGGTGCCAGGATTACTTAGCTTCTTTCTGCAGCCTCCAGCTCTTACCCTCTTTCCAGGCTCCAGGTTGCTTCTCTCTCTCACTCATTTTTCTTTTTCTTTTCCTTTTTTTGTTTTGTTTTGTTTTGTTTTATTGAGACAGGGTCTTGCTATGTAGCCCAGGCTGGCCTCGAACTCATACTGATTCTCCTGCCTCAGGCTCCCAAGTGCTGGGATTACAGATGTGTGCCACCACGCCTGGCGTACTCATTTTTTTTCTAAACCACATTCCCTGAATCCCCACAGGGGTCTCCCTTGACACAAGGTAACCGAATTCATCTCTCTGAGACACTTTTGCCACAGTTAGGGTTCAGTAAGACCATTGGGTAATACCAGCTGCTGTTTTCCTTCCCTGATTCCAAGGCAAACCAGGCATGCACCCAACATGGGCTGAGGGTAGATAAATAATACAGTGTACTTGGTGGGCTACAGAAAGCCAGCCAATAGGGCTAAGGACTTAGGTGTGTACGTTTCCATTTTCTTGAAGGAAGCAGATAGAGTCGAGCTAAGCTTGGGGTAACTGGAGGTTTGGAGATTTAAAGGAGGGGTGCCCCCCAGCTGTTTGAAACTTGTTCCAGCTGTTGGGACTGGCACAGCAGAATGCGTGGACTTAGAAAATGAAATAAGAAGAGGAGGATATAGATGAGGAGTTTCAGTGGACAGAAGTATAGATGAGGATGTGGCATAGCAATGGGGAGGGGATCTGGGCTTGGGTGAGGGGCCAATAGGACTCCCAGTCTGAGTTCCAGCACTTGTTTACCGACGGGGGACAAGTTACTGTACTTCTTTGAGTTGCCATTACCTCGTCTGTGAACTGAAAACGACAGCTCATGGCCCACAGAATTGTCCTAAGGATGAGAGCTCATAAACATTCAGTTTTTAGCATACAGTACCCATTGCATAAGTGGTGGCTCTTACCATAAGCCCAGGTCAAGAGCAGCAGGAAGTCAGGTGGGTGATGAAGGAGTGGGTGGGGAAAGGTTAAACAGTGCTAAAAGAGTTGCCATTAGCAGAAGTTTTTTGAAAAGACCACAGCATTGCTTCTTGACCTTTTGGCTAAGATCAAGTGAAAAGACCCCAGCCAGGAGAGGGAAAGAGAAAAGTGGATGAACTAGGCTGGATGCGATCAAGGGCAGCCACAGCACACATACGGCCGGGTGGAAAGGCTGTGTCCCATTACTGAAATACTACAGACCCCCAAGGTGCAGGCTGGGAAGGTAAGCAGGGAAAAAGAACTAGAGGAATCTGGTCTTAATCATGCCAAACTGATGAAGGCAGCCGAAAGTCATAGGGAAATCTCAAAGCAGACGCCATGGCTCTTCCTAACCATAGGCTGCCTGGGAAAAGGGAGAATGTGAGTCTGAGCCCAGCTAGGCCTCTCTGCCCCAACCTCCAACCCCCGACACACAAGGATTCTCCTGTACTTGGAAGGAAGAACAAGGCAGAAGTGGGGACAGAAAGAGACAGACTCAATGAATGTGCTCTGCGCACACGCATGTGTGTGTGTGTGTGTGTGTATGCACACACAGGAAGGAGTATAGGTTTTGTTGTGTGTTTTTTTTGTGTGTGTGTACCAGGAATCAAACTCAAGACCTTGCGCTTGCAAGGCAGGTGCTGCGCCACTGAGCTATATCCCCGGCCCATGTATAGGTTTTGGAGTTATGGGCCTGGTCTCAAGTTAGAATGTAGGCTCCTTAGAAAAAGGAGCCCCCAAAAGCAGTACTATGTATACAGGCTTTGAGATCAGAGGAAGATAAATTTGGAACTTGATTCTACCAGTGCAGTAGCCATTGAGGCAAGTTACCTAACCTCTCTGAGCCACAACTTCCTGGCCTGAAAAATGATAGTAATATAACAGGACTGTTGTAAGGCCTAAGGACAATCTCTTAATTTTGCACTGCGCTTGAGTGCTGGGGTGGATCAGAAGCCCGAGAAGTCCTGTCTAATTAAACATGGGAGTGAGGCACACCTTGAGCAACACAGCGCATATCAATACCTGGACTTTAACCCAAAGTCAGGAAAACAGCTTGGATTTCAAAATCAAGTCACTCCCCTGAATGTTTTTTTAAATGCTACCCATGGCGTATTGATGTCGATGTAGGGATTATTTCTCCTTCCAAAGGGGAAAGCAAAAAGTGAAATCCCAGTGCCCACACAAGGGTTCTTAGGGGCCCTAAAGGGAGCTATTGGCTATGTCCCAGAGAGCTCAAGAAGAGGCAGAGAACTACAAAAACTTAGAAACTTAGGGGTAGCCAGGATGTCTGTGGGGCACCACTGAGGGGCAGAGAGAACAGCTACAGTTTGCCTTGGAGTTTGAGAAAAGCAAGGGGAAGAAAGAAAAAAAAAAAAAAGAAAAGAAAACCAGATCGAATCGGGAGGCAATGGAAAACTCCAGATAAGAAGAAAAAAAAGAAGTGTCAATTGATAGGAAGGAGGAGAAGGAGTGAAAGGAATATAAAAGATTGACCAGTTTTTATGGGGCCGGTGAGATGGCTCAGCGGCGTAAGCGCCTGCCTTGCAAGCGCGAGGGCCCGAGTTCGACTCCCGGATCCCACATACGGAAAAGGGGCCGGTGATATCGCTCAGCGGCACGGGTGCCTGTTGGCACGCGAGGTCCTGAGGTTGACACCCCGGTACCCACAAAAAAAAAAAAAAAAAAAAGATTGACCAGTTTTGCAAACCCCTATTCCTAAAAAAAGAAAAAAAAATCTAGATAGAAAAGTTATAAATCTATCCAAGGCAGTAGAGTTTATGGGAAAGACTATGGGCTTTGGAATTGGCTTGACCTGGCTCAAATCTCAAATCTGTTATATGCTGACTGGGTGATCCTTAGGCAAGTCCTTTTACCTTTATTTGCTTCAGTTTCCTCCTCTGTGATATGAGGATAAAAGTAACATCCTAGGCTAGGCATGGTGGTGCGTGCCTGTCATCAGCACTCAAGAGGCTGAAGCAGGAGGATCACCACTAGAGAGGCCAACCTGGACTACACAGTGAGTTCAAGGCCAGGCTGAACTACATAGTGAGACCCTGTCTCAAAAAAACAAAAACAAAACAAAATAAAAAATGCAACATCTTACCTGATGGGTTTGTTCTGAAGATCACATCAGAGAGTGCATATGCAAGGGCCTGGTACATAACAGCAGCTCAGTGGATGGTTATTCTTAACAATTCTCCCCCCACACACCTGTGTTAAGAGTCTAACACATCTCACTGGTTAAAGGATTTCTTTACTGCTCACCATGGTCCCTCCTATAGCAGCTTTGCCTCCGGAATCCCAGGCTTGGGAGAAAGGACACCCATGCCTCTGCTTTCCCATGCTGACTTTTTTTTTTTTTTTTTGAGACAGGGTCTCACTATGTAGTGCAGGCTGGCATTGAACTTGGTTATGTAGCTCAGGCTGGCCTTGAATTCATGGCGATCCTCCTGCCTCAGCCTCCCGAGTGCTGGGATAACAGGCTTGTGCCACCATGCCCAGCTCCCATGATGATTTAGACACATAGCACAAATTCACTGAGGCTGTTTGTTTTTTAAAACAAGGTCTCACTGTGTAGTTCAGGCTGGTCTTGAACTCACTATGTAGCCCAGGCTGGCCTTGAACTTGCAGCAGTCCTCCTGCCTCAGCCTCCCGAGTGCTGGGATTATAGGCATGTGCTACTACACTTGGCACCAAGGCTTTTTTTTTTTTAAACTAAATTATGAAGAAATGTTGTTTGGAGACATAAACTATGTCCTATAGACTGTCCCTTCTTTCCTCTGTGTTTTTTGTTCTGTTTTGCAGTACTAGGGATTGAACCCAGAGCCTTCACACTGTACTACTGAACTACATCCCCAGTTCTTTTTTAATTTTTTATTTTAAGACAGGATCTTGATAAATTGCTAAATTGCCCAGGCTAGGCTCGAACTCGTGATCCTCTTGCCTCGGTCTCCCAGAGTGCTAGGATTACAGGTGTGCTCCACCCAGCTTCCCCCAATTTTTTACCACATTCCTCAGTTTTTCCAGTTGCTGTTACCCTGCCCCTTCCTTCCACAGCAAAGAGGTCCACCCAGAACTGAATGCAGGGCTTCTTTAGGAACCACTGGCCTTGCTGTGGAGCACACTGGTGGCAGGCATTGACCTGCATTTCCTCCAGTCTGGGCCTGCCTGTGCTTCTCACAGCTGGTGCCCTGCTTCCAGCACATGTCCTGGCAATTTAAGGGCAGAAATGGTGGGAAGTGGGGAGAGGCTTTCTTTGCCTGCCTAAGGGGCAGAGGAGAATTTCCTCCCTAGAGCAATTGGCAAGCTCCTGAGAGCAGGAGGTTAAAAAGCACCTGACATCGAGGGCAGGTCAACAGTAGCACGGGGGAGAAAAATGAGAGATCTTGGGTTTGGCAGACTATTTAGCACCCCCCCCAAAGGCAGTGTTGTTTTATCTTCTTGAGAAGCATCCCTGACACACACACACACATGCTAGGGATCAAACCCAGGGTCTTCTGCACTGAGCTACATCTCTGGCCCTTTTTTCACTTTTTATTTTGAGACAGGGTCTCATGAAGTCACCCAGGCTGGGCTCAAACTTGATATCCTCCTGCCTTAGCCTTCCAGAGTGCTGGGATTACATGCATGTGCCATCATGCCCAGCTCCTAAAAGGCTGTTAACACTCTTGATTGCTGGGCATGGTGGTGCATGCCTGTAATCCTAGGACTTGGGAGGCTGAGGCAGGAGGATCACTGCATGTTCTAGGCCAGCCTGGGCTACAAAGTGAGTTCAAGGCCAGCCTGGACTACATAGTGAGACTCTGTCTCAAAAAGACAAAAAACAAAACAAAACAAAACAAAACAAAAACAAACAAACAAACAAACAAAAAAAACACCCTTGATCACCAACTATGAAATGAGCTGGGCTAAGAACTTTTGCAGATGGCCTCGGGGAGCCTTACCATCACCCTGGGTGTTATGTGTGTATGTATGTATGTATTTTAGTTTCTTGAGACAGAGTCTCACTATTTAGTGCAGGCTGGCCTTGAACTCACTACATAGCCCAGGCTAGCCTTGAACCCATGGCGATTCTCCTGCTTCAGCCTCCTAAAAGCTGAGATTACAGGTGTACACCACCACACCCAGCCACCCTGAATAACTCCATCTGTAAACAAGTGAGCAGGCTCATAGAAGTCCAATAAGTAGCCCAAGATCTTATTAAGTGAAGAATCAGAATTCAGACCTGAAGCTATGTGACTCTTGCCTAATCTGCTATTTGCTTGGTGACCTTTTGCTTTCTCCTCCTGGCTTGTCCTCACCATGCGCCCACCTACTCACCCCCTCTAGGGGTTTCTTTTCCTACAACTCGAGGAGGGATGGTCAGGATTTGCTCCGTGGCACGAGAGCTGGAATGTGTTCACAGCCAGACAGCCTTCACACTTTCTGAGTTTGTACAGGTAACATTAGCTTTTGCTTTCTTTTCTTTACGGTGAGCCTTTTCTTTTGCTGACATCATCAGCAAAGGCACACGGAATCTGCTGTGGAAATGGCCTAAATTTCTGCTTCAGACACTTTTGTATTTCATCTAACCCTCCCACTTTCTAGCTTGTGACGTTGGGTGAATGAGTTATCTGAGCTTCAGCTTCCTCATCAGGAAAATGCCTTAATAGGCTTCCTAACTGCGTGGAAAGAAAAAAATGTACAGGAAAATGCTTAGCGCAGTTCCTAGCTTCATAAATATGAGCTCCCTTCCCTCCCCTCTAGCTCACACGTACCCTGGAGGGGATCTAAGCCTAGGAAATATTCTGCTGACCCTAAGTTTTTGATAGGGCCACAGGGAGGGCCTCAGCCCAGAGCCTCCTGGCCCACTGCGGTCCCCTCTTACATGCACCTGTCTTCCATCTCCCTCCCCCCGTGGCCATTCTTCTGGTGGGGCCACGGCGCCGGTGCGGCGATGGACCGGGCGGGCACAGAACAGGTGGGTGCAGGCTGGGTGTCCGGTGCTAGGACACAAGTGCTCTGTGTGTAGGGTGGGCGGAAGTCAGGGCGTTTGATCTGAATTCTAAAGGGCGTTGTTCAGAGGCCCACAAAGGTCCCATTGTGCAGGCACTGGGTATAAAGCAGCATATGACTCCTCAGCACCCGGCGGTGATGAATTGGAACGCAGGCGCGGACTCAGGGACCACTCCCCCTCCACAGACATGAGACCATAGGGGACCTGTCTGGGTGGCCTCAGGAATAGGTGCTCCCCAAGGTAACGGCTCTGTTCGCTTAGCCCCAGGTCTGGAGTTAAGGAGGTAGGAATGGGGAGTCGGAGGATGGCTGATGGCAGAAGAAGATGGGCCTGGTAAAGAAAGGGACTGGAGAGGAAAGAATGTTGGATGAATGTGAAGAGGGGGAACGGGGCTCGGGGAAGTCAAGTTGAGTGAATGAGGAGGAGGAGAGGTTGGCAGGGAGATGGGGTGATGGGGAAAGCTATGACTATCCCTCCCTTCCTTCCACTGACACCTGGAAGAAGGGAGAGGGTCGAGCAGCATTATGGTTCCCAACTTTCTGACACTTTGCTTCGTGCCTGTATTTTGCAGGTGTGAATGAAGCAGGATGAACTGGACAGGTTTGTACACCTTGCTCAGTGGTGTGAACCGGCATTCTACTGCCATTGGCCGAGTATGGCTGTCGGTCATCTTCATCTTCAGAATCATGGTGCTGGTGGTGGCTGCGGAGAGTGTGTGGGGTGACGAGAAGTCTTCTTTCATCTGCAACACCCTCCAGCCCGGCTGCAACAGTGTCTGCTACGACCAGTTTTTCCCTATTTCCCACGTGCGTCTGTGGTCCCTGCAGCTCATCTTAGTTTCTACCCCAGCTCTCCTTGTGGCCATGCACGTGGCTCACCAGCAGCACATAGAGAAGAAAATGCTGCGGCTTGAGGGCCATGGGGACCCCCTACACCTGGAGGAAGTGAAGAGGCACAAGGTGCACATCTCAGGAACATTGTGGTGGACCTATGTCATCAGCGTGGTGTTTAGGCTCCTATTTGAGGCTGTCTTCATGTATGTCTTCTACCTGCTCTACCCTGGCTACGCCATGGTGCGGCTGGTCAAGTGTGAGGCCCACCCCTGTCCCAACACAGTGGACTGCTTTGTGTCCCGCCCCACTGAGAAAACCATCTTCACCGTCTTTATGCTGGCTGCCTCGGGCATCTGCATCATCCTCAATGTGGCCGAGGTGGTGTACCTCATCATCCGGGCATGTGCCCGTCGAGCACAGCGCCGCTCCAATCCACCCTCCCGCAAGGGCTCGGGCTTTGGCCACCGCCTCTCACCTGAATACAAGCAGAATGAGATCAACAAGCTGCTGAGCGAGCAGGACGGCTCCCTGAAAGACATACTGCGCCGCAGCCCTGGCACCGGGGCCGGGCTTGCTGAGAAGAGCGATCGCTGCTCGGCCTGCTGATGCCACCGACCAGGCAACCTCCCGCCCTACGTCCCCACCCTGCCTTGGGCCTGCCCTTCCTTCTCCCCTGCTGGTGCACAGGCCTAGGCCTGCTAGGAATTACCCCATCAGAACCTTCCTGTCCTCCCTACTTCCTTTCCTCCCAGGGCCTTCTGTCTGAGGAGCTGGAGGGGTGGGGAGCTGGAGGCCACCTTGATGCAAGTGCTCAAGGTTACTGGGGGTGTGGGCAGGTCTTATTGCCTGTACCCCTTCCTCTTCCCTCTCCCTCTCCCTGGGACCACTGGGCACAAGAGATGGGATGCTCTGACAACGTCTCCAATGATGAAACTAATTTTAACCCTGTGCTGTCTGGTACCCTATTTCTGGAGTCACATCAGTGGGGAGGGATGTGGGCAAGTGGAGTGGAGGAGGGGTGCCGTGGACTTGGACGTATGGGTGGAGAAGGGAGGGTAACAGCAAGCACAAGGAAAAGAAAGATATGTCTGGGGCGAGAGAATGAGGGAAAGAGGAGCAGGCAGATGAGTGGGGGTTGGTCAAGGCTGCCCCTGTCTCCAGTCCCCAAGGCCTCTCTCTGCCTGAAACGTTACACATTAAACAGGATTTTACAGTAAATGAAGAGATGGCTGTGTTTGTCAAAGTTCTTTCTCCTGCAACCCCTGACCTCCCCCTGGATGAGCTGGGATGACTGGCTTTTTGCTGATCAAGAAAGGAAAGAGGCAAAAGAGTGATTTGAAGCTGCAAATGAGGAGCTGCTGCACTCCTGGCTGGGCAAAACAAGACCCTGAGCCATTCTCTTCTGCTTTTTGTTCTCATTGTTGTCTCTGTTTTTCATTTTTCATAGCTTTATTGGGATCTAATCCACATACCTCCTCTCCTCCCTGTGACTTTAAACAATTAAAATGACAACTCTCCCTGGAGAGACAGGAAATGTTAGAGAAATTTCTCACATTTGAGAGAGCGGCACACATTCCCTGGGTACCCTGGCAAGTGCCCTTCTCCCACACTCCTGGAAGAGTTGTCCCCTTAGTCCTTGGAAGCCCCGCATTTCCCTCCCCACAGTCCACCAGTCAGCTTACACAGTGACTCTGACGTCTTTCCTCTGAAAGTAGTCCCTAATTCTATCCTGCTCCCCAGTTTCTTTCCCTTGATTGATTTCTGAATCAATACCCACACCCCAGATATCCCTCCTCCACAGGTCAAACACGTCAGAGGTTATAGCAGCAGTTTCCTTTCCAATATCACCCTCCCCCATCAGCTGTGGTAGGAAGAGCTCCAGACTGGAAAAGCTCCAAGGCAGGGGAAAGGGCATAGGAATTAGGAGACCTGGATGAAGCTGGGTTCAAGTCCTAGGTGTGTCACTTACTAGCAAGGCATTCCATTCCCCAAGCCTGTTTCCTTGTGAGCAAACAAGGGTCAGCTTAGTATATCGCTAGGCTCCTTTCGACCCTCTGTGCTTCTGGGATCCCCAAAAGACTTCTGCAGCTTCAAAGGGCTTTCCCATCTCTGAGCCACTGCCTTCACCAATGGCCACTCAAAGTTCCCCCATGCCAGGCACATTTCCCTCCTCAGCTTCCCTGCCTCTTAAGAGTAGAAAGCATTTCCCCTCCCTCTCAGAGTATGTGGGAAGTGTATCGGAAAGGAAAAATCAAGCATAATCTCAATCAGAATTGTTCTCCCTCTGAGAGTTTTTTTTCCCTTCAAAGAAAAAGGATGGAAGTGTTATTCCTTCAAAGAAATTTCTCCCTTAGAAAAGAAAGGAAGCTGGATATGATGCATGGCTGTAAACCCAGCACTCAGGAGATTGAGGCTGGAGAATCTCAAATTCAAGTGCCACCTGGGCTACACAGTGAGTTCAAGAACAGCTTGGACTACATAGTGAGACCTTGTCACAAACAACCAAACTAAAAAATTCTTTCAGAAAGAAAAGGAAGCCAAGTGTGGTGGCACACACCTGTCATACCAGCACTCAGGAGGCTGAGGCAGGAGGGTCACTGTGTGTTCGGGGCCAACCTGGGCTACATAGTGAGTTCAAGCCTAGCCTGAACTACATAACGAGACCCTGTCTCAAAGAAAAAAAAAAAAGAAAAAAAACCCAAACATATATATAAAAGGAATCCCTGAGAGTTTCCCCGCTCTTAAAATCACTTCTTTCCCACAAGAAATTTTCTTTCTCCTTAGAAACTGACATGACACACTGTCAGAGGAGGGATCCATACTCCACTCATGGTGGCAGAAGATTCCTTTTCTTGTGGAAATCCATCCCCTTCACCCACAACACAAAAAACAGCATTATCTTTCCTCCCAAAAGGCCATCAACAGAAAGATTTTTCTCTTGGTCCATGAGGGAACCTTGTGTCCTCCCCACAGTAAGAAATGCTAAATGTCGCCTCAGAAATCTAGTTTGTCTTCAAAAGAATCTACCAATCCCTCTTGGAAGGAGGTTCTAATTCCAGATCAAAACTTTCCTCTCCAGGGGGCAGAGGTGGGACAAAAAAAGCTATCAGCTTGGGTGTTAACAGCTGAGGGAGGACATGCTTGCTTTTTTTTTTTTTTTTTTTTGAGACAGGGTCTTGCTATGTAGTTTGGCCTGGCCTTGAATTCCCTATGTAGCCCAGGTTGGCCTCAAACTAGTGGCAATTCCTCCCAAGTGCTGGGATTACAGGCATGGGCCACCATGCCGAGCTCTAGGACATGCATTCTTGTGTTCTATGAACCAGGTGGGAGCAGGTTGAAGGAACTTTGAGGGGGAATTAGTGGATTCAATGTCTCAGGGAGGTAAGGGGAGGGTCAGGCTGACTGTAGGACTTTTTTTTTTTTTGAGGCCTTGTCATGGGAGTATAAGGGAGAGAAATTGAGGCAAGTGGGGCTTAGTACTTGCCACATAATAGGTAATGTGCTGAGTGACCAGGCTAGGGGAGAGGGCATTGGAATTAGGAGACCTGGCTCTCCATTGATTAGCACTATCCCCTCGAACACATTGTACTCACCCTTTCCAGGTCTGTTTCCTCATCTGCTGTATAGGATTTAGAGCCGGGCATGGTGATGCACACCTGTAATCCCAGCACTCTGGAGGCTGAGGCAGGAGGATCTCTGCGAGGTTGAGGCAGAGATCATATAGTGAGTTCAAGGCCAGCCTGGACTACATAGTGAAATGGATTTTTTTTTTTTTTTTTTTGTATCAGGAATCAAACTGAAGACCTCGCACTTGCCAGGCAGGTGCTGTGCCACTGAGCTATATACCCGGCCCTGCACTACGTAGTCAGACCCTGCCTAAAAAAAAAAAAAAAAAAAAAATATATATATATATATATATATATATAGAGAGAGAGAGAGAGAGAGAGAGAGAGTTTATAACAACCTTTCTGTCTTTCACAGAGCTTTTGTGAGAATCAAACAAGACATGATCAGCTGGGAATGTAGTTCAGTGGTACAGTGCTTGCCCAGCATGTACAAGGCCCTGGGTTCAAGCCCCAGTACAGCTAAAACAAGATACACTAGAAACCTGGTTATAGCTGGGTGGGCTGGTGCAACCTGTAATCCCATCACTCAGAGGCTGAGTGGGAGAATTGCCGTGAGTTCCAGGCCAGCCTGGGCTACATAGTGAGTTCAAGACCAGCCTGAACTACATAGCGAGACCCTGTCTCAACAAAAAAAAAAAAAAAAAAAAGAAGAAAGAAAAGACAAACTTGGCAATAACAGGGTTGGCTCCCCCAGGAAGCAGATAGCAGTAAAAACAGCAAAGTCTAAGAGATATTGCAAACTTGAGGATAATCCAATGAAGGGTCAATAATCAAGGGGTCTAATCTGGGGGCAGAAAAGGCCTAGTAACAGGAATTTTTTGCGCACTGTCACAATACTGGTGTTTTTAGGGATATCTGTCTTTTACATGTGTCTATGTGCAGAGATGCCAGGAGCCATGGTAGGGACAAAGTCCACTCCTGAATAAAGAGGCTGGCTGAACTAGGGGTGTAGTCAAGGCCTCAGTCAGCTGATTTGAGATTTCAGAGCAAGCTGCAGTATCCATAGAGAATTGGCATGGCAACCACAAACTGATTCAGATGCTCAATCAGATAGCCTGGGTGCACACAGTGGGGGACAGAGGGAAATGCTTGCTCCATTTACTGACTCCACAGTACTTAAGTGCCAGGCCGACCTGTGGTACACAAGGGGCTGCACAATCCTACCATACTGGGCTCCCTTTAACTCCTGGACTAGGCCAGGCTGAACCTACAGGATCAAGTAAGAAAAGGATTGAGGCATTCCAGACAGAGGGGATAAAGCAGGCAGAACACACACAGACATCTGAAAAGGTGTTGTGCATCCTCAGAGTTAGACAAATTCTGCTGTAGAGGATTCAAGAGTGGAATGGATAAAGGGGAGGGGGGAAAGATAAACTATGACCAGATCGTGATGGGGCTTGTGTGTGATTGGGAGTGGTTAGCAGACATCCTAGGTACTGGAGAATTCATTAGGTGTTTTGCTTAGTTTTGCAGTACTGGAGATTGTTTTTGTTTGTTTGTTTTTGTCTTTTTGAGACAGGGCTTCACTATGCAGTTCAGGCTGGCCTTGAAATCACTTTGTAGCCCAGGCTGGCCTTGAACTCCAAGTGATCCTCCTGCCTCAGCCTCCTGAGTGCTGGGATTACAGGTGTGTGCCACCATGCCTAGCAGTACTGAACCCAGGCCCTTCGCACTGAGCTACATCCTCAGCCCTTTTTTTTTCTATATGTGGGTACCAGGAGTCGAACTCAGGACCTTGTGCTTGCCAGGCAGGCACTTATGCCGCTGAGCTATATCACCGGCCCCCTCAGCCCCTTTTTTATGTTAAGTCAAGATCTCGCTAAGTTGCCCTGCCTGGGCTTGTATTTGGGATCCTCTTGCCTTAGCCTCCCAGAGTGCTGAGATTATAAGCATGTACCAACATGCCTGGCACCATTAAGGGTTGTTGAGGAGAGGAGTGACAACTTCAGATTTGTGTGTTTGGAAGCACTCTCTGACAATTGCACACAGAGTGGATTGAGGATTATAAAAGACTAGAGGCAGAATGGCCAGTTAAGGAGCTTTTGTGATAGCCCAAGTGGGGCCTGTAGGACTATGATAAGTGGCAAAGGAATAAGAAGCCCCAGTCTCCTTTGTCTTGCTTCCTACTACAACCCTCCCCACCCCTCTCCCATGCATTCTTTGCTCTAGTCACAGCCCATACACTCTACTCTTTCAAGACTCAGAAACTTTGCAGGGAAGGAGAGCCATTCTGGATATAGAATCTACAACAACAGCTGGGCATAGTGACACACACCTGTAGTCCCAGCACTCAGGAGGCTGAGGGAGGAGGATCAAGGCCAGCCTTGGCTACATAGTGAGTTCAAGGCCAGACTGGAATTCATAGTGAGACCCTGTCTCAAAAACATAAAAATTTTTAAAAATACGAAAGAAAGACTGGGGTTGTAACTCAGTGTGGAGGCCCTGAGTTCAATCCCTGGTACTAAAAAAAAAAAAAAGAATCTACATCAGAATTTGATGTCTGATGTAGGGGGGTGGAGGTAAGAGTAGGGAGCCAAAGATAATTTGCAGGTTTCCTTCCCCTCCTTTAACTGGCAAACTCCTAATCCGTCAACTCTGGGCTCACATGTCATTTCCTCTTTGAAGCCTCTGTCTTCTCTCCCCCTAGACCAAGTCCCTCAGAGGGAATGGGTGTTCCCCACCACTCTGAATTCCCACAGTATATCATAGTACATGACAACGAGAATGCTTATCAAGTCATGTGGCAATCACTTGCATAAGCTTAACACATAGTAGGTGCTTCAACAGGGCATAGTGATACATACTTGTAATCCTAGCTAATTAGGAGGCTAAGACAGGAGGACTGTGAGTTTGAGGCCAGTCTGGGCAACTTAGTGAGACCCTGTGTCCAAATAAAAAATAAAAAGGGGGCCGGTGAGACGGCTCAGCGGCTTAAGCGCCTGCCTTGCAAGCGCGAAGGCCCGAGTTCGACTCCCGGAACCCACATACGAAAAAGGGGCCGGTGATATCGCTCAGCGGCACGGGTGCCTGTTGGCGCGCGAGGTCCTGAGGTCGTCCCCCCGGTACCCACAAAAAAATAAAAAAATAAAAAGGGCTGGGGATGCAGCTCAGTGCAAGATACTGGTTTTAATCCCCAGTATCCCCCAAAAACAAATCTACAACATAGCCTGTGGACATAAGGGCAATCAGGAAGAGGATGCAGGCACTATAAGCACATGCGAAGTTTCAGAGTCTTGAAAGAGTAGAGTGTACGGGCTGTGACTAGAGCAAAGAATGCATAGGAGAGGGGTGGGGAGGGTTGTAGTAGGAGGTGAGACAAAGGAGCCTGGGCTGGTCTCCTATGAGACCATGAAAGGTCTCACATAGGTATATGGAAGTTTGCACAGGAGTTTGAACTCTATGGTATCAAGTATAGGAACACTTGACTTAAAACTTAGGCCCCAGGGCTGGGGGTACAGCTCTGTGGTAGGACACATGCTTAGTATGTACAAAGCCATGGGTTCCATTCCCAGCACAGAAAAAAAATTAGGCCTCTACTAAACTAACAGACAACATTGCAGTCCTGATTATAGACTGACTATGGAGATCTTGAGGTGATCCAGGCCTAAACAGACTTGTACATAAATAAATGTATGAAAGTTGAGGGTTGCTGGGCATGGTGGCACACACTGGTTACCCAGGCACTCAGGAGGCTGAAGCAGGAGGATCGCCACAAGTTCGAGGCCAGCCTGGGCTACGAAATGAGTTCAAAACTAGCCTGAACTATGTAGCGAGACCCTGTCTCAAAAAAAAAAAAAAAAAAAAAAAAAAAAAAGAAAGTTGAGGGTGAACTATGGAAGAAAGGGTAGAATGATTTGACTGTGGACTCCAAAGAGAAAAGGGAACTGACACAGGATAGTGACCAACTGTTCTGTGATTCATTAAGAAGATGGGGGCCGGTGAGATAGCTCAGTGGCATAAGCGCCTGCCTGGCAAGCATGAGGTCCTGAGTTCGACTCCCGGAACCCACATAAAGGAAGAAAAGGGCCGGTGATATCGCTCAGCGGCACAAGCGCTTGCTGGCAAGTGCGAGGTCCTGAGGTCGACTCCCGGTACCCACATTAAGAAAAAAAAAAAAAAAAAAAAGATGGTCCAGGCCGAGCTTGGCGGCGCATGCTTGTAATCCTGCACTCAGGGGAGGCTGAAGAGACAGGAGGATCTCCAAGAGTTCGAGAGTTTGAGAGTTCGAGGCCAGCCTGGATTACATAGTGAGTTCAAAACTAGTCTGAGCTATATAGCGAGACCCCATCTCAAAAAAAAAAGACATGGTCCAGGCTATGATACCATTTTCCATGATAGCCTACACTGTGTTTCCCAGACCACACATAGTGTGTACTTTTATCTTTGCTCTCACCCTCTTTTTCTATTTATTTGGCCCAGGCTCACTCTTCAGAGCCAGTTTCTCTCCCACTCTCCACTCTTGCTTTCGCAAATAAACTTTGCTACTACTAAAAATAAAAATAAAAATAAAGAACATGGTCTAGCCTGGCATGGTGGTACATGCTTGTAATCTCAGCATTCTGGGAGGCTGAGACAGGAGGATAGCAAGTTCAAGCCCAGCCTGGGTAAAGGCCCTGGGTTCAGTTTAGTACTGAGGGGGGGGGGGGAAAGGAAGAAAGAACATGGTCCCACTTCTTGGGCTGGACTGTGGCTTACTGGTAGAGCACTTGCCTAGTATGACTTTAGTCATGTTACTTGGCCATTCTGTGCCTCAGTTGCCACTCTCTTTATGAAACAGAGACAATTATAGTACCTGTGTCACAGGACTGTACTGAGGATTAAATATGCTAACTAAACTGAGCATGGTGGTGTAGTACCCATCTGTAAATCGTAGCTCTCTGAAAAACTACAGCAGGAAAATTGCAAATTTAAGCCCAACCTGGGCAATATATCAACTTAATGAGCCCCTGTCTCAAAATAGAAAATAAAAAAAGGAGTCAGGTGTTGTGGTGGCATGCCTGTAATCCTAGCACTCTCAATTTTGAGCCCAGGATGGACAATTTAGTGACTTAGCAAGACCCTGTCTCAAAATAAATTTTTAAAGGGGAGAGGGATAACTAGAAAAAAAGATTTTCAACACATAGAAATGATAATAGAAAAAAAAGGAAAGAAATGATAAGTAGCTGGGCATGGTGGTACATGTCTGTAATCCCAGCACTCAGGAGGTTGAGGCAGGAGGATCGCCACAAGTTTGAAGCTAGCCTGAACTACATAGTAAGACTCTGTCTCAAAAAAGCCAAAAAACGAAAAACAAACAAAAAAAATTGCAGAGCTACACTAATCATGGGGGCAGATGCCTGTAATCCAAGCAGTTGGGAGGCTGAGGTAGGAGAACAATGAGTTTGGGGTCAGCCTAGGCTATATAAAAAGACTTTGTCTCAAAACAAACAAACAAACTAAACAAAACAACCTGCTGAGCTAGAATTAAAACTTAGCAACTTAGCAAGATCTGTCTCAAAATACAAACTAAAAAAAGAACTAGGGATGAAGTTCAATAGTTGTGGGTGGGAAGAGAAAGCAAATTTAACAGCCTGAACTACATGGTGAAACCCTGTCGAGAGTCGAGAGAGAGAGAGAAAGAGAAAGAAATGGGGACAGAGACAGAAAGAAAAGAAAAGAAAAGAAAAGAAAAGAAAAGAAAAGAAAAGAAAAGAAAAGAAAAGAAAAAAAGAAAGAAAGAAAGAAAGAAAGAAAGAAAGAAAGAAAGAAAGAAAGAAAGAAAGAGAAAGGCAAGCAAATTTAATGGACTTCCCCTTGGCCTGGGCTTTGAGGAAGCTTTCCACCATGTTACACCACTGGCGTCTTACAGACTTGACACTCCTGCTCCTCTTCTGGTCTCTCCCTCTTGCTTCCTTTCTCTGATTAACTGGAGACATTCCCCACTGTATTTTTTTTTTTTTTTTTAGTACTGGGGATTGAACCCAAGAGTGCTCTTCCACTGAGCTACATCACCAGCGCTTTTTATTTTGTTTATTTATATATATATTTTGGAGTACCAGGGATTGAACCCAGGGCGTTTGCACTGAACCATACTTCCTGTGATCCTCCTGCCTCAGCTTCCCAGAGTGCTGGAATTATAGGCATGTCCCAATATGCCTGGCTTTTCTTTTCTTTTCTTTTCTTTTTTTTTTTTTTTTTTTGAGACAGGGTCTTGCTAAATTGCCCAGGATGGCCTTGAGTTTATAATCCTCCTGCCTCAGCCTCTGGAATAGCTGGGAGTACAGGTATGCCCACCGTGCCTGGCTCTTCTGTTTTTCCAAATGACTTCATCCACTCCCAGAGCTTCAGCTACAAGCACTTGGGAGATGGCATTTATTCATTCATTCATTCATTTATTGTTATGGCTTGTGTCTAGATGTCCTCCAAAGCCTCATGCAGTCATCATTGGGGGGGGCACTTTTCAGAGACGGCCGGATCTAGAGTGTATGGTGCTGGGATTAAGGGTGTGTGATTACTAAATCAGCCCACTGATTGGTTTGCCACAGTTCTGGCTAGGATTAAGGGTGTGAGTGAGTGCTACACCTACCCTAGGGCATGTAGTCCACATACAATATAAGGGACAGAAAGAGGGCTAATGTGCTCTTGTCTGCCTGCTTGCTGTGGACTATTCCTCCTCTGCGATGCCCCTCTGCCATGCCACCCTGCCTTGGAGCCAGCCAAATATGGACTGAAACCTTCACAAACTATGAGCCAAATAAACCTTTCCTCCTTTGACTTTGGATGTTGGGTACTTGGTCTCAGCAACGAGAAAAGTAACTAAGACATTTATTTATTTTATTTATTTATTTACACACACAGCTGGGGATGGAACCTAGGGCCTCGCATATGCCAGGGAGTGCTCTACCACTGAGCTACACACCAGCCCCTGCGTAACTTCTAAACTGACATCTCATTTCTCTTCTAAGCCTCAGACCTAAATTTCTAACTGCCTAGTATATATGGTAACACCTAGTGTCATTATTTGCTCTTTCATATCCATTTTCTCATCTGACCTTCCCAACAATTCTGTGAGAAAGTCAAGGCATAATACGAGCCCATATTTTAGGAGAAGCTCAGAAAGGCAGGTTTGCACAAGTTTCTATGGCAGTACCATGTCTAGAAACTCAAGTTGGGATGTTCTGCTATGCCATGTTGCATAGCCCATCACATGGTGTTTCAATGGAGTCTCAAAATCAACATGATCAAAACCTCTATCACCAATCTCCTCCTATCCCTGATAAAAAACCAAATGCAAATAACAATAACAAATCTGCTTCTGCTTCCCATCTTGGTTAAAATTGTCTCTCCCAATCATCAAGGATAGAAACCTGGAGTTCATGCTCAATTCTTCCCTCTCTGTCAACCTTCCCTTCCAATCATTCATCAGACCCTGCCAAACTTATTTTGAATCCATCCCCTCTTCCCTCCCCTTTCTGCATATCCCCCTGAAGGCCCATGGAATCTCTCAGCTACAGTCCTCCCACCCATCTCGGTGCTCTTAGGCCTGCTCCCTCCATCCTTCACATTGTTCTAGGGACCTTCTCCCCAGACCAACAGATCTAAGCCTGCCATTTCCTGGTTGGGAAATCTCAACCTTACACTTCCCAACCCTATACCTGTGGTCTCAATTCCTCTGTCTTCAAGAGCATGTCAAATGCTACCTCCCTCAGTAAACTCACACACTCTCCCCACCTGAAACAAGTTCCTTATTCCCCTGTTCTTCCACAGCATTCTTTCTTTCATTCTGCCTGTACTGGCTGGCCTTCCCCCTGCATGGGAGCCTACTGGGGACAGGAAATGTCTACTCTTTGTCCTTCATTCTTTCTCCCTACTTGTGTGTTTTGTTTTGTTTTGTTTTTTGTTTTGGAGACAGGGTTTTGCTTTGTAGTTCAGGCTGGCCTCAAACTTGCGACAATTCTCCTGACTCAGCCTCCTGTGCATTGGGATGACAGGTGTGTATGTGTCACTATACCTGGCTAATCTTTGTCTTTTCTATTTTTTTTTTGTTGTTGTTGTTTTGTTTTGCTTTTTTGAGACAGGGTCTCACTATGTAGTTCAGGCTGGCCTTGAACTTGCTTATGTAGCCCAGGCTGGCCTCAAACTTACAGCAATACCCCTGCATCAGCCTCCAGAGTGCTGGGATTACAGATGTGCACCACCACACCTGGCAATCTTTGTCTTTTCTAAAATATCTAGGTCCTTAAACCTAGTGGATCCTTAATAGATGGCTGTTGAATATTTTTTTCTTAAGTGTTTGGAAACCCTTTTTTTTTCCAAAAAAAAAAAAAAGAGGAAACTTTTTATGTGGAAACTTTTTATTAAAAGGACATTCCAAAAAAATAAAAAATAAAGAAGGACATTCCTAGCCAGGCATGGTGGCACATGCCTGTAACCCTAGCACTCAGGAGGATAAGACAGGATTGCCGAGAGTTCAAAGCCAGCCTGGGCTACATAGTGAATTTAAGGTCAGCCTGAACTACATAGCAAGACCCTGCCTCAAAAACAAAAACCACCCCTTTTGGGTATCTTCCCAGAAGAATTAAAAACATCATTCCACAGTGATATATGTGCACCCATGTTTATAGCAGCACAATTTGTAATAGCCAGATCTTGGAAACAACCCAAATGCCCATCAACCAAGGAATGGATAGAAAATATGTGGTATTTTTATACAATGGAGTACCACTCAGCCACAAAGAAACATAAACTGGAGGCTTTTATAGGTAAATGGATGTAACTCCAGACCATACTCATAAGTGAAATTAGCCAGAGGCACATGTGTAAACATTGTACTGTCTCCCTAGTGTGAGAAGCTGAAAGAGTAAATAAGATCCAAAATGTACAATAGATATTGTAAAACAAGAAGAAACTGTTCAAAAGAAAAGAGAAACTGGGATGGGGGAATGGAGAAAAGAAGGAAGGGAAAAGCAAAAAAAAAAAAAATATATATATATATACACACAAGATAGTTAAGATACACTGCTAATTTTGCTTAGTTCATTGAAAAGAAAGGTTTGTGCTAATATTGTTTGGACAATTGAATGCTGATATCTTATATCAAGTAACTAATTCAAAGATAACAATATATAATGTATTAACCATTGTTACCCTCCTATTATGTTGGTTTGAAATTTTGTTCTATTTTTTTTTTCTCTTTAAAAAAGAAAACCATGATACTTCTAGTAGACTCATTTAGTGAGGTATGGAAGAATGATTCTCAAACTGAGATGGGACACTTGATCTCTTTACACTTTGAGGGACCTGAAGTTATCCAGTGTTGCTGGTCTACACTCCTCAGCCCTCCAAACATCACTCCCCTTCCTCCAAAGAAGGCAAAAGACAATTTTAACTCTTTATTTGAAACAAACAATTCCAGAGACAGAAGGTTAGTTGTGACAACAGCTTCTCACTACAACACAAGGGCAGGCACGGCTCACTGAAGGGATAGGCCAGGAGCCTCAGAACAATATATACAATTTAAACAATGGCTAAACTGGTGACAGTTATAAAAACACAAAAAGGAGGCTGAGGAACAGCAAAGCCAATAGGGAAAGAACTGGGTACCCCCTTTGTGGGACACTAATAGTTTTCTGGGACTAGAAAGGCAAGATGGGGAAAGGAGATGTAGGTAGAAGGGGCAGGAACCACCCCCACAGCTCCTCACAGACCACATCCTGCATGACCCAAGCCCCCATAGGTTTGGCCTTGGTCTTACGACAGGGGAGAACAAGAGCAGGGAACCCAGCCCCAAACCAAGCCAGAAAGTAGTTTTGCCTTGGGAGCTCTGTCCATGGAATTAAAGGGAGGCAGTTACAGAGGAGGCTAAGCATGTGGACACCATGGCTCATGCCAACCTAAGATGGCAGAGAGAGACAAACACATAAACCGAGGGGACAGGAGTCTACACAACAGGAGTCTGCTCCCCATACTTAAGAATCATTCTCTGCCTTTGAGAAAAAGAAAGCATTTGGAACTCTTAAAACTGTAGCACCAAGGGTTGGCGCTTACTGGGATGGGGAGGGGGCATGGTGGTGAGAGGGTGCCAAAACCCAATTATCTCATGGGAGGGGAAGCGTTTCTAAGCTCTGTGTTTTAGGCAAATGGTCCCCTTGTTACTTTCATCATTCGCCTTTCAGACGAGACCCTTTCACACGGTACCGGGAAAGAGAAAGAAGGGAGCAGGCACAGGGCAGAGAAGGCAGCTTCGTTCTTCCCTAGGTCAGACTAGGAACAAGGGGCTCCATCTACACAGGTGGATCAGGAAACCCAAAGCCAACAGGATCACCAGAGCTACTGACACTCTACCCAGAGTCTGGCCCCAGGAGAAAGGATTTATTTTGAAGCACAAAGAAAGTGAGCCAGCTAGTTTTTGCCCATCACTGGGGAACTAGCTCTGATACGAGGCCCTGCGGTTGTCGAGTAGAACTGAAGAAGGTAAAAGTCAGCAGTTCCTAGGGAAGGCAGGGAATGGGCAAGTAGAAAGGGGTAGTCAGGGCCCTTCAGAATGAGTAGCACTTGTTCTTGGGCCATTCACCCTGCAGGACGGGATCACAGGATGGACACTGATGTGAAAGATGGATATAGGTGGCACGTGACCTCAGTCCAGGTCTTCCTCCCCAGGACGACCCAGTTCCTCATAAATCTCCCGCACAGCCAGAATGCGATTGAGCATGCTCTCCAACATGCTACGGTCCATGGGGATCACAGAATACCAAAGAGGTGACTCAGCGATGCAGGACCGTTCAGGTTGCAGGTAGAACACATCATTTCGAGTCCGGAGGCTTTCAGGACTACAATGAGGGGCAGGGAGAACAGACGATCAGTACCAAGGCAAAGAAGATCCCTTGGGTCTGTGTGCTGATGGCATTCCTGAAAACCCTCCAACTCACCATTTTGAGAGATAAAACTCATAGAACTTAACAGGGCAGCGAAGGGGATTCATGCGGTTCTCACGTTGCTCTAAGATAGGGGCTTCATCTTCTCTCTTTCGTTTCCCAGGACCCATGTCTGTAGAGGAGGGAAATGACCTAGACTCATTAGTACAGGCTCATGGCGGGTGTGGTGGTGCATGCCTGTAATCCCAGCACTTGGGAGGCTGAGGCAGGAGGATCGTTGAGTTCAAGGCTAGCCTGAACTACATAGCGAGACTCTGTCTCAAAAAAACCAAACCAAACCAAACCAACCATACAAACAAAAAGAGTACAGGCTCAACAAGCTACCCTCCAGAGCACAATCCAGGATACAAGGGGAAGGTCCTGGGGCACAAAATACAAACTCAAAAAGAAATGAAGGGAAATTGAGGATGTAGCTCAGTGGTAGAGCACTTGCCTAGTACATGCGTGGTGCTGATTTCTATCCTCAGCACCACAAAGATGGTATGGGTGCATGGGTGTGCATAGGTGTGTGTGTGTGTGTGTGTGGGTATCAGTCTCTCCAAGGCCTCTCCAGGGATATAGCTCAGTGACACAGCACCTGCCTGGCAAGTGCAAGGCCCTGAGTTCGATTCCTGGTACAAAAAAAAAAAACTTGAATCCGTCTCTCCATACCAACCACTTTGTAGAGGTGCTGCTTTGCAGGTTACCCCCCTCCCCATTCTTACTGCCAAAGTCTCTCTTTAAAATCTCCCCCAAGTTGTTATCTTAAAGAGGTAACCTTAGAAGCCATACAATACAGACTGACGAAACAGACCCTATTGCAAGGTGGGGCTTGCTTTCCAGGACAGAGAAACAATGTTGGTTCCAACCCCCACGCACCAGTCCAGGTAGAGGTGCAGGTCCAGAGAAGGGACCTTAGCACCCACATTCAGACAGGACACAATTCCAGGGCCAGACAGAACAGAAGCCAAGATAGTTTCTAAATCATGGAAAACCTGTCTTTCACTCTGTTGACTCTCCCTGATACCCCGACATATCTTACCAACTTCCTCCCTGTCCAGCCCCTCAAAACACTAGGTAAGCAAGCAAACTGCCTTGCAATGAGGAAAGATGGGGAACAGGCAGCCAGGTGACCTCCTACTTATGCGACAGCCACTGCCTGAAGCTAGAAGGATACTATTTTCATCTTTTCTGCAAACACAGGAATGGAAGAGGGAAGCTGGTGGCAGGAGAGGGCCAACCTGCAAGAATGGTGGAGCATGGTAGGGAAAGTAGAGAAGCGGCAAAAGCAGAGGAAGGGGACAGCCTCATACCTCGCCCTTTCCTCTGACGGACTGGGGCGTAGTAGCGGATGCTCACCACCTTGGTGGTGCCTCGAGGGGTAGTACACTTGCGTGACTGCCGCACCACATTGGTGAAAGAGAGCTGCATGTGTTCTTCAGCTGTCTGCAGCCCAAAAAACTTAGTGTTGAAGAACATGAGGGTGTTGAGAAGGACAAAGGGTGAGTAGACCCCCAGCTGCTTGCACTCCCAGAGATGCTCTTCCTCCACTCGTGAGAATACTGTATCTGCAATAAGCAAGAGGAGAGGCTGCTCAGCAGAATGGACTACCCAAGTCCAACTGCTTCTCCCAACCCAGAGTCCTCTGCATGCACACTTACCGTACACTTGTCATTTGGGGAGTGACCATTTTATATATAAAGACCTTGACATTCAGCTGTGCTATATAGTGACTCTGCATTTTTATACACTTCCTACCTGTATTTGGAGCTTCTCTCCCATCAAGTTGTAAGCAGGCAGACATAAACCTTGAAGTCTCGCAACATCATGATTTCTTTCTTTTCTTACCACCCAAACCTGAGCCTTTTTTTTTTTTTTGGTCCCAGAGATAATTCTTCAGACCTAAGGTGTTTTTTGTTTTTATTTTTTTTTGAGACAAGTTCTCACTCTGTAGTTCAGGCTGGCTTTGAACTGATTACATAGCTTAGGCTGGCCTCGAACTTGCAGTGATCCTCCTGCCTCAGCCTCCCCAGTGCTGGGATTACAGGTGTGTGCCACCACACCCGGCTAGACCTAAATCTTGATTCCTTCCTCATGTTCAAGGGCAGGGGCTCCTGCTCCTCTAGCTCTAAACCCTGAGGCATCCAATTACATGTTCATGCCCTTGGACCCTTTATGAAAAATGATAGGCCAGTGTGTGGAAGAAGAGAAGAAAGGGAATTTCTAGGGTTGCTAAGTCCCTGTCCCTTACTGTTGGGGAGAAGTGTGGGCTGCCAGGTACTCAGAGACTTGTTGAGTTCTTGAACGAAGGTCAGGTAGTAAAGGTCCGTGAAAATGTTCACCATGCGGTTATTTTCGAGCAAGTACTAGAGAAAGAAAAAAGACACACATAAAGCCAGACTGTAAGTCTTAGAGGAAAAAACATGATGCTGAAGGCCCCAAGCCTGGTGTCCTTGACACCAATTAGGAGACAACAGGAAACAGCTGCTTGATTAGGTGACCAGCATGCTTTCCCCTGGGTGTTCCTACACCTCTGAAGTACGAGGCTTTGCGGGAAGAGGAGCAGGCTTGGAGAAGACACTCCTCAGAAGCCCAGACTCCCTTGCCAGGTAACATGTGACTGACCTCTCCCAGTGAGAACTAAACATCACCCTACCACTCAAGGAGCCCAACCTGGTTCATCCCTCTCCTCTGACAATGGGTTCAAAGCAAAGGGGACCCACATAGCAATGAAGACTGCTCCTTGACTAACAGTCCCAGTATCAAGCTCTGATTATAGGACTATTGATATCTCACATCCTATTTTTCATAGGAGATTAAAGCAAGCTGCCTGTTTGGGGTAGGAGACAAGTGTAGTTCCAGTAGGACCCTGTCTGCTCTGTTGAAAGTGACAGGAAACAAGATGGTATGCAAGGGGTACCTGCTGGATACCAAGACACAGATAGTAGATACTGTCGGGTTCATATCGTTCACCGTTGGGTCGAGTAATTTCTCTCACAAATTGGGCCAGACCATAGTTGAGCTCAGCAGCTGAGCAGGCGAGAATATCTTCTTTGATACGCATGGGTTTGGCTACAGTGATATGCAGGGGGGTGGGTGGGATTAAGAAAACACAGCATGGAGAATTTCACTTAGCTCCACCACTCTTAACCCTTTAGTCACACCTAGCTCCTGAACAAACCCCCCAACTGAAAAAAAAGCCCTTAGCCTTGAACTGAGATACCACTTCTTTTTATTTTTAAATTTTATTTTATTTTACTTTTTGTTTTTTTGTTTTGAGACAGGGTCTTGCTATGTAGTGCAGGCCATCCTTGAACTTGTTTATGTAGTCCAGGCTGGCCTTGAACTCACAGTGATCCTCCTGCCTCAGCCTCCGGAGTGCTGGGATTGCAGGTGTGCACCACCACATCCAGCCAGCATCTCTCTTTAATCTACAAATCTTCCCCATCTTCACAGGGCACCCTTACGTGATCACACCCTTATCATTCCTAGACATGTTCAGCTGACTTACAAGCAAGCCTCTTTTCCCTTTCTCCTCCTCCTGCCTGCCCTTCTTTCTTCCCCTGGGTACTTACGGCCAAAGCGCAGTTCGTCACCTTTGCTGGTTTCTCCATTGGCATATTTTGACTGCACCCAGCACTTCCAAGCATTGACACCGTATGAATAGTTGAGACCAGTACAACTAGGTTGGCTGCTCATGGAGTCCCGTGAACAGCTTTCAGAAAGCACCAGCCGCTTTTGACCCTGGAGTGGAAGAGAAGGGAGTGAGGTGGCAGAGGTAAGGCCATGGTCACGTCAGTGTTCCCCACCAGGGATGAGGGATGAGACAAGAACACAGGAAGCCTCCATGGTACAGAGCTCCAGAATAGCTCTGATAACCTTGTGAACTGGGGGGACAACAAAGTTCGGCTATATCTCAGTATGCCTCATACTGGAGAGAGGAGGTTAGAGATCAAATTAAGGTTGCTGGCTTGGCTACAGGTGCACCTATCCCTCCTCTTTGGGCCTCCAACCTCCTTTAGTGGATATAGTAGCCCCAGTCCTCACCTTCCTCATGGTTCGGGGAAGGTCTTGTTCAGTAGACACATCCTCAGGCCCTACTAGGCCACAATCAAAGAGGAAGTCCACACTAGGGTTGATATCCAAAGGATCTAACAGAAGGGAAGAAAGAAAAACCAATCTTTTAAGACCTCAGTCTTACAGTCCTATCACATCTTGTTACTCTGCCCACCTGACTCAAGATGAGCCTCTTGGGCTGGTGAGATAGCTCAGCGGCATAAGCGCCTGCCTGGCAAGTGCGAGGTCCTGAGTTCGACTCCTGGTACCCACATATGAAAAAAGGGCTGGTGATATCACTCAGCAGCACGGGTGCCTGCTGGCACGCGAGGTCCTGAGTTCGAGCCCTAGTATCCACGAAAAAAAAAGAAAAAAAGATAAGCCTCTTGGACAGCTTCACTGAACTCAACTGGAAGCCAAAAAGCTATATACCAAAAATATGTTCAGAGGCACAAAAATGCCAAACATAAACATAGTAGTGCAAGTATACACAATGGGAACTACACACTTAAAATGGTGACAATGGCAAATTTTTTTTTGTTTTTTATCACAATTAGAAGTAAATAGGGGCCGGTGAGATAGCTCAGCGGCATAAGCGCCTGCCTGGCAAGCACGAGGTCCTGAGTTCGACTCCCAGAACCCACATATGAAAAAAAGGCCGGTGATATCGCTCAGCGGCATGGGTGCCTGCTGGCGCGCAAGGTCCTAAGGTCGACCCCCGGTACCCACAAAAAAAAAAAAAAGTTAATAGCCAGGTGTGGTGGTGCACACCTGTAATCCCAGCACTCTGGAGGCTGAGGCAGGAGGATCACTGACAGTTCCAGGCCAGCCTGGGCTACACAGTGAGTTTAAGGCCAGCCTGAATTACAGAGCAAGACCCTAATCTCAAAAAACTATGGTAAAATAAAATAAAAATAATTCTAGAGACAGTGTGGTTAAGAGTGGATGGGTCCCACAGTCAGACCAGAATTCTAATCTCAACTCTGCCTGCTTTTGAGACAGCTGACTTTGGACAAGTCACTGGGCCTTAGTTTCTTATCTTTAGATTTTTTTTTTTTTTTTAGACGGGGTCTCACTGAGTAGTTCAGGCTGGACTTGAACTCGTTATGTAGCTGGGGCTGGCCTTCAACTCCCAGTGATCCTCCTGCCTCAGCCTCCCAGGTGCTGGGATTACAGGTGCACACCACCACACCTGGCAGCTTTCTCATCTTTAAAACAGAGATAAGCCAGGCATGGTGGCACATGCCTGTAATCCTAGCATTTGGGAGGCTGAGGCAGGAGGATCGAGGCCAGCTCGGGCTACATAGTTCAAGCTAGCCTGGAATACATGTGAGACTCTGTCTCAATAAAACTAAAATAGCCAGTTGTGGTGGCACACACCTGTAATCCCAGCACTCAGGAGGCTGAGGCAGGAAGATTTCTATGAGTTTGAGGACAGACTGGGCTACATAGTAAGTTCAAGGCCAGCCTAAACTGCACAGTGAGACCCTGTCTCAAAAAAAAAAAAGTAAACACACACACACACGACTGTAAAATCAGTACACTTGCTATCTCTAACACTATCCTCTGTGAGAGCCTTCTGTCTTAGGGTGACATTAACCACTGTTTAGGGGCATGCTCAGGAAACACTCCTTTCTTGATGGCATAAATGTTTTCAATCCTACTCACTCTTGGGGAAGTCTGCTTCTAAGTCTTGCCCAGGCTCATCCAAGACATTGGCCATTTTGACAGCCATAGCCAAGACGTCATCTCGGGCTGGCCCAAACAAGTCACAGTCTTCCAGAAGTCCCTCTGCACTCTGGTTGCTCACAAGATCTGGGAGGCAGAGAATTCAGCTCAGTTGCTGCATCTCCAGCCTGGCACCCACACAGACCTTCAGGGGCTGATCCCAACTCTTCTCATTCCATTTGGCACCAAGTTCACCACTCTCCACCCCCTTAGGGAGACAGATAGTAGCACCCTATCTCCAGCATCACTGCCATCCATAGAATACCGCAAAGGTCAGATGAGGCTTTGTCTAACTCCTCAGCCTCTGCAATCATTTCTGCCATAGCCAGGATGTCAGCCTCTAAAGGATTGGAAGGAATCTTCACTTTCAGCTCCTCAATGGTCTCCACGATCTTGTCTGTGCTCTCCAAGGTAGTAGGCAAGAACATGGGCACAGGCACCTGGAGGTACAAATCCCAACTAAAGGCCAAGAACCACACCAAAAAATGAGAGAGCCAGCTGATGAGAGTAAGGGAGAGAGGCGAGTCTCAACCCAGTAAGGGCAGGGAAACTTACCGGGATAGGCATTGAGAAAGGCACCGGGACTTTCTGGCAGTACAGATGCATAGGCACTGGCACAAAGATGGGGACTGGGATGGGCAGCACAATCACCTGTGGCTTCCACTCTTCTGCTGACGAGAAAGGGGTCTTCTCAGAGCCCCTGCTAGACAGATCGCATCTGACCCAGGACCCAGTGCTGACCTGCCACCCCTAAAAGCTCTAACATGTGCTTAATGTGAGAAAACTGCCCTTGAACCAAAAGTTGAGAGAAAACTCTGTCATAGGACAACCATATGCATGATCCTTCAGTCACTTATGAAATCCCCTGGCCTAACCCCTGGACAAAGGGATGAAGGCCTTGGACTCGAATACAAACTGGGGCATTAGGTACTTTGGCTTACCTGTCTGACTCCCTTTGGACTTCATCTCCACCTTGCAGGAGACTCCCCGGTTCTGCATCAGTGGCTTACACATGGCTGCTTTGTTTTTGCGGGGTGTTGCTGGGGGTGGCGGGGGTGGAGGAGGGGTCGGAGCAGCTGGAGCTGATTGGGTCTTCACAGGGATCTGCAGAGAAAAAGGAACATTAGTGCTGCCAACTACAGTACCCTCTTCCGAGATTATCCTCCCTGTTGGCTTTTGTCCTAACCTTGCCCAAATTCCCATTTTCTTCTGGGGTCTTCACTGTGTTTCTGTTCTCCACTTTGGTTTGAGAAGGTGTCTGGGGCTTTGACTCAGAAGACTGGCCTGTAGATCAAAACAAATGAATGTTCTTGTTGGAGGAACTAGTTCTCCACTTTCCTCACCTCTGTCCCAGGAGAGCTTCATTAAGAGATACGCCCAATACAATTGTCAAGTCTAAGCTTTCCCTTCCTCCTCAGCCCAGGTCTAGACTTCTCTGGGTTCCAGCAACACTAGCTAAGAAGACTCTTTGCTCCTGGCTACCAAGAAGAAAGAAATACTGCATCTTCTCCCAAACCCGCAATTTGAAACCTTCCAGTTAGATAGCCCTCAGGAGTTTGGTATTCCTAGAGTGGTAGAAGGACCAAGGTAACACCCAGAAACTGGAAGTTTTCAGTATCATTAAAGGTAGAATTTATGCTGACACTTCCTTTTCTCTGAAAACTAACCATAATCCTTACATGCCCCCTCCTACCTAGGTAGGCACCCACTTTCTTAAAAATATATCTTGTATAGGAAAATCAGTAGACTCCAACTCCAAGATTTAAACAAGATTCCTCCTGGTACCTGCAGGGTCTAGAAGTTAAAAGACAGCATAGCACTAGGAGCTCTGGCCAGGATGAGGCGAGAGCAATAGAGGAAGCAAAGGGCTGGGTCTAGGGTTATAGGAATCCAGGCCAGTTCAAACAGAGTACCCCTCGTCCAGGACTTACTATTCAGGAGGCTCTCAGGCCCACTCTGGGTGTCCAAGTTTGGTTGGTTCTGCTGGCTGTAGAAGCGCAGTAGACACTGTTGGTTGCAGAAATGACGGATCTGCCCACGCCAGTGGATGGTCTCCAATAGCTTCCCTTGGCGCTTACAAGCATGGCACCGAGCAGCCTGAGGGTGTTGACAGGATGGTCAGACCTGATTCTCTAAAATGTGCTGGGCCCTCTCTCCTGGGGTAAGCCCTGCTCCTCCCCTTGGAGACTGGAGGTAGGCTTCCCTTCCTGGAGACCCAGCCACACTCTGGTGTCAGCACAACAGCCTCCCTCCTTTCTGACATGCCGACCCTTCTTACCTTGCAGTACCACAGCAGGTACTTGCTCTTACAGTCCTCACTGCAGAAGTCCCAGGTGCTGCCATCCAGTTGCTCAGTGACTCCACGCTGACAGGTCTGGGAGCAGTAAGTACAAGTGATACAGCACAAGCCCAGCTTCTTAGTAAAGTCTTGTTTGTACAGCAGCACGCAGCCTGCAAAGAGAAGAGGAAAGAGCATCCAGACACATGAAGATATCCACAGGCACGAGACCCAACCTTTTCAAGGCACCGTACCTGAAACCTCTAAACAGCTTCTCATGCCCAAAGCCTCACGATAGATAGGGAAGAGCCTCCTGAGCAGAAGGACCTGCTGGGACCACTTTCCAAACCTTGCTCCTTTCTCCAGCGTTCTCCCCGGCTGAGAGGGACAGGGCCTCCACCCCTTCCCTACCTCCTTACCTTCACTGCAGAAGCTCTTCTCCACCCCACTGAATCGGAGTTTCTCATGCAGGAGTTTCTCCTGCCTGCAGTGCTCACACTGGGATACCACACCCCGAAGTCGCTTGAAGTCCTCACAGCAATCACGGCAGCAGAACTGGAACACCTGGTCCTGAGGGGGGGCACAGGGCAAGGAGGGCAGAATTGCAACATGTGAACCTGGTGGTATCCAAGTGAAAGGGCTCCTTCAGACATGTGGCAAGATGTGGGTGAGGGTGGAAGGGTCTTACCTGCCAATCCAAGACCTCAGGCTTGCCACTGAAGAGGCTGTGGCAGTAGTGACAGCTCAGGTGAATGCCCCCCTCAGGGCTTGTACGCTGGAGGGAAGAAGACAAGTAAGGGAGGGGCGAGATGTGTGCAGTGCTGGAGGGGAGGGCAGTCAGGCTTGTTCTTTGCTCTCCCCAGGCCTACCTACCCCAATTCTCCTACCCTACCCTCTCTGTTACCACACCCTTTATCCCTGGTCCAGGGTCTGGAGTACCTGGAACTTGGTCCAGCAGCTGGGGCTGCAGAACTGGTAGACTGTGCGGTCAACCTTGTTGTAGTAACAGGGGTCAGAAAGGCTGCGGCGGCAGAAGCTGCAGGGTCGGGGAGGGCCTGGGGCAGAGAGAGAGAGAGAAAGAGAGAGACAGACAGAGACAGAGACAGAGAGAGACAGAGAAAGAGAAAGAGAAAAAAAGAGCAAGAGAGAGAGAGAGCACAGAAGGTGTAAGGCAGTGCAGAAATGGAACAGAAAATCCACGGGAAGACGTAGTTGGGGCTGAGGTCGGGCAGCAGGGATTGCTTTAAAAGAGGGGAGTATGGGAGGTAGAAGGAAGGCCAGCAGGGGTCTCAGAGAAGAGGGCTTTGCACCTACCAGTGAGCCCTGCCTGCTTCACTTTGTAAGAAGTGGTACAGCACAGGGAACAGAACAAGCTGGTCTTGCCATTACGATCCACATGTGATAGCATCTCAAAGTTCTTACACAGGGTCTTGCACCAGACACATGGGTACACACGTGTGTTTTTCTGTGAGGATGGGGAAGGAGAGGCTGAGGCTGGATTTGTCCCTTCACTTTTATTTTTAAAATTTTTTAAACATGAAATAGTTCAGGCATACAAAAAAGAATAGGTGATGATATAACAAAGACCTGTGTGTCCACCAGCCAGCTTCAAAAATAAAACATAACAGATACAATTGAAACCCCCTTTATTTGTTTTATTTCTCCCAGCCCTCGACCCATTAGGCACCTTTATTTATCACCCAAGAACCACACCCCCTTCCACAACCCTCTAATGCACTACTCCCTCGGCCCCACCTTCTTGTATGCCCCCAAGCACGTTGTGTTGCAGAACCGCTTTTGTTGGCCCTCGTGGAAGAGGAGCTCAGGGCCAGGACTCCCGGTCTTGGTATAGATGTAAGCCCCGCACTGGTCACAACAGTTGGTTTTCAGTCCCTTGTTGGCCCGGAATTTGGAGAAGCAAGAATCGCTGCAGAGCCGGTGCACCACGCTGCCATTGCTGACCTCGTGCAGGACCTGCCACACACACGCGCACACACCCTGAGCCGGGGCCTGGCCACCACCGCCCACCCCGATGCAAGGACAGCCCCCCACCTCACCCTAGACCTTCACAGCAGACAGTGGGCCCAGGGACCCCCCAACCTGTGCATCAGGCTGCCGACTTGATGGTGAGGTCCTGGGAGGCCAGCTGCATACATCCTGGAGAAGCTCTATCCTTGAATATGCTCCCTCATGATGGCTACCTTTCCTCCCCATCCCCCTTGTCCACAGGGTCTGGCCCCTGCAGCCCCAGAACTGGAGGGGCAGGTCAGGGCTGGCCAGACTCTGTAAATAAGCTTCATCGAGTGTCTCACCTCTCCAGTCTTCTGGCATATGCTGCAGCGAGTGGCATCAGCAGGATCCCCAGACTGGGGAATTGGGCGCTGCTGCTGGGCCTCATACAGGGAGAGACAGACAGATGTGCAGAACTCATGGAAGGAGCCTCCTGAACCAGTTTGTGCCACGACTGACTCCTTGGTGTTCCAGATCTCCCTAGAGGTAGGAACAGGTTTGAATATCTACTTAGGACCACTTTCTTATTTCAATCATCCCCTGGGACTGATGACCACAGAACAAATATTCTCTGGTCCTTTCCCTTAATTGCTCTCTCTCTTCATGCTGCTTGGTTCTTGCCAACACTATCTTACCCACTACTCCCGCCCTGATCCCTGCTTCCCCAACCCTAAGATTCTCACGCACTTCTTGCAGAAGGTACAGGTCTTTTTGCCCGAGGGCTTCTTGGAAAAAGTAGTGAGACAAGATGAAGAGCAGAAGAGCTGAGGCAGGCCCTTGCGCTGATAGGCCGTCTGCCCCTTCTGCAGCGGTGTTCGGCAATGTGCACAAGTCATCTTGGTGCCCATTGAAGAGCGCCCAGACCTTTGTGCCACACTTGAGCGTAGGGACATGCGAGGAGAGCGCCGGGGCCGGAATGGCACAAAGTCCTCATCATTGGGATCATCTACCATGGCATCAGAATCCTCATCTGACACTGGAACTGAGGAAGGGGGGTGTCAGCGAGAAAAGCCTGCCAGACCAGGCTGCCAGCCATCTGATTACCAAACTAACAGTTCAGTCCTGATCTTGGGATCCCTGCCCCCCCCATTTACATTGGTATTTTCAGCCACTGGTGTCTCTTGCCCTAGGTTTCTTAATAATCTTCTAGGGAGGGGAATGGAGGGGCTCTAAAAGAGAAGATCCGGGACAGGGATGGCATAGCTGAAACAGGGAACTGTACATTCTCACTGCTCGTTTTCAATCTTCCCCACTGCCCCTGGTTCCCATGCCAACCCACAGTGGAGACAGACACTTCAAGCTCTGCATGGAGAGGCACTGCAGGAGCTGGAAGATCTATGCTTTTCCGTATCCCACCTTTGGCTCTTCTCCACACCCAGAATTCCCAGGCCATACTTCCTCAAATCCTACTCACTGCTCTCAGTGGAATCCACAACCTCAGGTTTTGGAGGCTCTGCTCTTCTAACACGCTCGCTTCTCTTCTGTACCTTGGAAACATGGGGAGGGAAGAAAGCTGACACCAAGGCCAGGCTAACAGAAATACAGGGAGTTGGGGGGGGGGCAGGACAAGGGAGGATTAAAGGAGAGTAGGGACCCTTCGCACAGCCCTTAAGAGGAGGGGAGAAAAGGAGGACTGACTTTCTTCTTAAGAAGCAGTAGACACAAGAGCTCCCTCCCTCCTTCTAATACTCCTTACAGGCACTCTCCACAGAACATCTGGGAGAGAAAATAAAGGGTCTGTCCTTCCCAGAGCTATAGGGGGAACCAGACTCCTTCCAATCCCCTCCCACCCTCACCCTCTCAGGTGGCTTCTCACTTGCCTTCCCAGTCAGGCCATCTCCTGCAAAGGAAGCAGAAGACACCCTAAATCTTGAGCCTGCCCTTGCCACCCCTTCCCTGGCCCAACCCCCCAACACAGTCTCCATTACTGGGGAAGAACCTGACTCAAAACTGAAAGGGAAAACTTGAGTGCCTGTGGCTTCTTGGGGCCCCTCTCAGGGTTACCTCAGGGCTCTGTACTAAAGGGAGGGGTTGCAGACATTCTCCATTTTAAATAAATCCTATCCTTCTCACTAGATTTCTGTCCCAGTTATTGGGAATTAAGGAAACACAGGCAATACACCTTTCAAGAAGAATTTATATTTTACCACCAAAAACAAATGCAACTACCCACAGGAAGCAAGAGGAAAAGAAAGCATCAATGTATGGGTAGATTCCCCTGGATTTGGGTGGTTATGTAAGTCCCAAGACCCTGGTTGCAGTCTGGAGAGAGGACACCACTAGGCAGAGCCAGGGAGTGCTAGGCTGTCCTTTCCCTATCAAAGATACAATCCTAGGTTCTGCATTCTACCATTCCCCTGAAATAGTAGGCTGTTAGGGGTTCCAGAACCTAGTTACCATTCATCCATTCCAGAAACCCCACTCCCATCTAGAATCAAACAGCTAGAAAGATCTTAGGGCCAAGATGAGTGTCCTCTCAGAAATCCTGAAGGAAAGACCCCAGCTCCAAAAGCCCACTGGGTTATGAAAGCAAGAACCTCCCCCGTCAAACCCATTCCTCCCAACCCATTCCCTGAAACTACCCCATTCCTCCCCAATGCCCCCTGTGCTTCCCCCACCCCTATTTTCCTTAATCTTCACCATCCCCTCCTACTCTTCCCTCCCAAACCCCAACTCCTTCCACATACTTTCCTACTCTTATCTCCCCATCCCACCCTTCCCAAAGCATAGAGCCACCCCTCCTTACCTCCACCTTCTCCCCAGCCCTGATTCTCTAGATGATTAGACAACCTACCTGGCAAGGATGGATGTGCAGGGGGGCTAGAGACCCCAGGTTTGGTCTGCGAATTGTTGATTCCATCCCCCAGAGTCTCTCCCACTGAAGGACTAGGGGGGCCATTTGGGCTCTGTGGCTGCCCTTGGGGAAGCTCCTCCTCCTGCCTAGGGGAGCCCCTTTTCCTTGTAGCTATGGAAGTTGTCTCCTCCTCTTCAATATGGGGGGACTGCAGGGTTATTGGAGAATCTGGAGCCAAAGGCTCTAGTAGACCCTCCGGTGAAGAGGGATTTGCCCCAGCCCCTGGATCAGGTGGTACCACCTCAGGGGTATGGCCCCTTTGTCCAGGCTCTAGGGTCTGATCTCTTGAATCCCATGCAAGGGTCCCCGCAGGACCATGATCCACGTCTGGGGGGGAGGGGGCTTTATAGAGCAGCCCCCCCAGCCCCAGAAGCTCAGTGGCTCCATCCAGGATTACTCCAGGGTCTTTTTCCAGGCCAGCAGGGGTATCAAGCAGGTCCAGAGCTCCCGAGGATGGAGAAGGACCAGGGGGGGCCCATCCTCGAGTTGGGGCAGTCTGGGATTCCAGCAGATCCTCTCCAAATTCCATGTCTACTGGAAGGTCTCCAGCCAGGGGCTTCTCTGGCAGGGTCAATGGGTCAAATGGACTGGGGAAATCACTGGGGTCCATGAGGAAGGCTGGATATGGGCTGCAGATTAGGAGTAGAAGAGGGGGGCAGTAAAGGTGGTCTTAACCATAATTCCTTCTTATATAGGCTCTGGGACACACCCCATCATCCACTTGGATTTCTCCTGAACGGCCCCCCATCCACCCACCCACCCACAGGCATTTCCACAGGCTGTAGTCCTAATGACCACTCCCCCCACACACATACAGCGCCCTCTGTGGGGAGTGGCTTTCCCCGCCCTGGCCCTGTGCCCACGCTCGTCAGGCAGTCAGTCGGTCGTTTCAAAGCCCGCCCCCCCCCGCAACTCCCAATTCCCTTCCCCCCCTTACCTTTCAACCTCCCCCCCAACTCGGTCTGAACGCCCCCTTAGAGTCTCCAAGGGCCGTCGCCACCAGGAGCCTTTCCCGCCCCCGCGACCTCAGTTTCTAGTCCTCCTCAGGCTTAGCGCCCCCCCCAGCTCCTCAGCCTTTACCCATCCTGTCTACACCCCCACCTCGCGTTACAAGGTCCTCCCACGGCCCTTCCCCCGCCTCCACAAACTGCCCTTCCCAACCATTTCCCCCCTTAGTTACCTTTCAGGGTAGCCCACTTCCCAGCCCCGTCCCCCTTTCCCATTTCTCCCCCAGTTCTCTCTTCTGTTGCCCACCCCCCACCTCAGGCATTTACAGGAAGACATTTTGGAGCTACGATTTCTCCTGAGACCCCCCCCTCCCGGCTATTTCGAGATCCCGCCTGCAGGTTCGGTTCGGCTTGATCATGCCGGACCCCTACCTGCGGCAGGGTTAGTGTAACGGCTACAAGCCTAGAACTGCAGACAGCGACGGCCCCGCGCTCCTTCTCCACCTCCCTCCCTAGCAGCCAGGACAGGGGTCGCGGCCCCTTTAAATGGCAGCGCCGCTCACGGCGCCCAGGGCTCTGCACCAGGCGGGCGGGCGGCGCCAGCAACCAACCCTATTGGCTGGCTGGAGGAGGGGGCTCGCGAGACAGCCCTGGCCCCCGGCGCGAGACTCCCAGCCCAGTGGCGGCCTGGAAATCGCGGAGTGGAACACAATCATTGGAGATGGAACTTGAGCCCCCGCCCGGGGCCCCGTTAGTTGAGGAGGAAAAGATAGCCTCTGGAGCTTTGAAACTCGCCGCTCAGAAAGGCGGCGCCCCCTTTCCACCGAAAGGCCTAGTACACCAAAAACACAAAAAATAAGAGCTACGCACCTGCTTCCCTTACCTGGCTCAACAGTCTGGCCCCCGTCACACCCGTGCCCGCCCTACCTCCTACCTCCCTCTCCACCCGTGATCCCCTCCTCTCATTCAAATGGTTCCTGGTCCCCTCCCCCTCCTCGTGTCTCTCTTCGCTTCCCACTCGTGTTCAACCCCCCGGGCGTCCGCCCCCCTCAGCAGTCCCTACCTACGCCATGCAGCAGGCGCCTGCCAAGATTACCCTTCCCCCATCCCCACCTCTCCGGGGCCCGCCCCCTGAGCGACTGTTGGGGTTGTGAGTGACAGCGGAGAATGGGGGAGGCAGGGACCCAGCCCTCACGTGCCCCTCCTCCCCTTTTCTGCAGCCTCGGGCCCCCCTAAGCAGTCTGAGAGTCATAGTTATGGGTCTCTTAAGCTTGTTCTCCAGCCCCCCAAGGCGGGTTAAATGGCTCTGGATCAGTGACAACGCCTGTGTAGTAACCTTTACTGCCTGATGACCCCCAGACCACTTTCTGCAAAGGTACCCCCGACTCCCTCAACGGTTTTATGGTAAGTTCTGGGATCTCCTCCCTGAGTCTTCCTGCTGGAGCTCCCTACATTATCTCTTCTGTAGTTTTCCTCACAAGAGCCACTAGCTCAGCTCATGTCCTCTCTGTCTCTGTCTCTGTGTCTGTCTCTGTCTCTCTCCCCTCTCCCTCTTTTCTCCTCTCCCTCTCTTTCTGCCCTTGTCTGTCTCTTTTCTTCCTCCTCTTTCTCCTCTTCTTCCTCCTCCTCCTCCCTCTGTCTCTGTCTCTCTTTGTCTCTGTCTCTCTGTCTCTCCCTCCCTCCCTCCCTCCCTCTCTGTCTGTCTCCGTCTGTCTCTTTTTGTCTCAGTCTCTTGTATCTCTGCCTCTCACACTCAGGAGCACGCAGGCGCTAAGACACACTCAGGCTCCCCCGCCTGGATGGTCCTCAGCATGTGGGTGTGGCTGAGGTTAAGGCTAGAGAAGTAGGATAGCAGTAGGGACCACTAGTATTAGGCCTACTGGCTTTAAAAAAAATGCGTCAGGATTCACTCTCAGTCCTCATTGTACATAGTTAGAACACTTTACAATCCTGCTCACCATCTTCCCACTCCAGTCCCTAAAGGCTGCACAGCATTTAGTAAATGAGATATTAGGCTCAGGTAGCAACAGAGTCCCTTTTGGAACCTGTAGATTTGATGTCCAGTGCCCACTCTACCTTGCCTCTTTGCCTTTAGCCTTTCCTCCTTCCCACACTAAGCCTTCCCTAGCCTTATAGGCTTGGGAGTTTTAACCTCCCTTTCTCGTTCACTTTTCCAGAAACCTTATCCTTTCTAACTGCCCCCAGAGCCTTGAAGTTATCTTTGTTCTTCTCTGCTGTATGCGGACAGAAATGCATTTTTTTCCCCAAAGGTTTCTAAATTTAGCTTTCTCTGGATCTTAACTAGTGGTCTGTATACCCACCTCCCACCTTCTGCTTATTTCTATCCTCTGCCTCCCTTTTGCATTTTCTGCTAGTTCAGTCTCAGTTGGGCCATCTAAAGTATTACCCTAGGGTATTACCTGTCCTCCTCAACACATCTTTGGATCCTTGGCCACTCTGTTCTAAGGTACCTGTCACTAAGGTACTTTCAAGTTGAGGGGAGACAATCTAGAGAGGGTAAATGGCATATTATTAACTCTGGAGACAAGGCTGGGCATGGTGGTGCATGCCTGTAATCCCAGCACTCTGGAGGCTGAGGCAGGAGGATCACTGATAGTTCCAGGCCAGCCTGGGCTACATAGTTTAAGGCCAGCCTGAATTACAGAGCAAGAACCTGTCTCAAAAAGCTACAGTAAAATAAAATAAAAATAATTCTAGAGACAGTGTGGTTAAGAGTGGATGGGTCCCACAGTTAGACCAGAATTCTAATCTCAACTCTGCCTGCTTTTGAGACATCTGACTTTGAACAAGTCACTGAGCCTTAGTTTTCTCATCTTTAGATTTTCTTTTTTTTTTTTTTCAGACAGGGTCTCACTGAGTAGTTCAGGCTGGATTTAAACTCCCAGCAATCCTTCTGCCTCAGCTTCCTGAGTGCTGGGATTACAGATGCACACTACCACACCTGGCAGCTTTCTCATCTTTAAAATAGAGATAAACCAGGCATGGTGGCACATGCCTGTGATCCTAGCATTCCGGAGGCTGAGGCAGGAGGATCGAGGCCAGCTCAGGCTACATAGTTCAAGCTAACCTGGAATACATAGTGAGACTCTGTCTCAATAAAACTAAAATAAATAAAATAAAGATAAGGAATGGGGAAGGAGGAGAGGGGAAGGGGATGAAAAAACAAGATGTGTTGTGCACATACCAACTCTCCATGATGAATGTAATCATTATGTACTATAAACATGCACTAATAAAAATAAAATAGAGTGGGCTGGGGATGTGGCTCAGTGGTAGAGCTCTTGCCTTGCATGCATAAGGCCCTGGGTTCAATCCCCAGTACCACGCACCAAAAAAAAAAAAAATAATAATAAAATAAAAATAAAATAGAGGGCCGGCGAGATAGCTCTGTGGCATAAGCGCCTGCCTGGCAAGCGCGAGGGCCCGAGTTCAACTCCCAGAACCCACATACGAAAAAAGGGCCGGTGATATCGCTCAGCGGCATGGGCACCTGCTGGCACACGAGGTCCTGAGTTCGACCCCCAGTACCCACAAAAAAAAATAGAAATAAGGAAACAATGTAAATGTCCAACAATGCCAGGTATGGTGCTGCACACCTGTAATCTCAGCACTCTGAGAGGCTGAGGCAGAAGGACACAAGTTCAAGTCCACCCTGGGAAATTTAGCAATTTAATGAGATCTTGTCTCAAAATTTAAAAGAGGGGGAGTTGGGGATGTAGCTCAGTGCAAAAGGACATGGGATCAATCCCAGTACCACACCCACACAGAAATCCAATAATAGGGGGTTGGTTAAATCAATTTTGGTTATATTCATGCAATGTATGTAGCCATTAACAACTACATTAAACTGGCCGGGCATGGTGGCACGCGCCTGTAATCCCAGCACTCGGGAGGCTGAGGCAGGAGGATCGCTTCAAGTTCCAGGTCAGCCTGAGCTACAAAGTGATTTCAAGGCCAGCCTAAACTATATAGCGAGAGCCTGTCTCAAAAAGACAGAAAAAAAAAAAAAAAACTAAGAAGGAACATATTATGGTGCTGAAAGTACATACTATAAATAGTGGATATATGTCAGTGTATATTATTCAAACAAATACAGCATACAATACCAAGAATGAACTCTAAAGTAAGCCGTGACCTTTAGTTAGTAATGATGTGTCATTGTAGGTTTGTGGATCATAACAAATGTACCACTCTAGTACAGAATGTTGACAGGTGGGGAGGCTATGCCCTGTGTGGGGCAGGAGCTATTGTAGAACTCTATGCTTTCTGCACAATTTTATTGTGAACCTAAAACTGTTCCAAAAACTAAAGTTTATTGCCAGTTAATCCCAGCTACTGGAGAAGCTGAGGCAGGAGGATCCCAAGTTTCAGTCTAACCTGGGGGATTTATTGAAACCCTGTCTCAAAATAAAAAGGTCTGGGGATGTAATTCAGTGTACCCTGTGCTCTATCCTCAGTGCTGCAAAAAATAAAATAAAAATAAAAATCCGTATTACTTCTGTTTTCTAAATTTTTCCACTGAACACATATTGTTTTTTATGATCAGGAAATATTAACATTTAAAAATAAGGACATAGCTGACCCTGGGCAGCTATTGCCCTGGGTACCCTGGGCAATTTAGCAAGTTCAAGGCCAGCACAGACAGAACTTGTCTCTTTAAAAAATGAATTAATTAATGAAAAATAAGGATAAATGATTAATATGCACAAAGCCCTGGGTGTGATCCCCAGCACCACAAAAATAAAATAAGAAATGAAAAAAAAAAACACCTACTTTGTAGAATAGTGAGAAATTATGTTCAAGTACACAATAGACTTTCAATAGTTTGGTTTTTTTCCTTTTTCTAAATTTTCTTTTTTTTTTTTTTTTTTTGGTAAGGGGAATCGAACTGAGGACCTCATGCTTGCCAGGCAGGTGCTGTGCTGATGAACTATATCCCCAGCCCTCTTTTTTTTTTTTTTTTTTTTTTTGGTCTTTTTTGAAGACAGCGTTTCACTGTGCAGTTCAGGCTTGCTTTGAACTCAGTTTGTAGCCCAGGCTGACCTCAAACTCACAGTGCTCCTCCTGCCTCAGCCTCCCAAGTGCTGGGATTACAGGCATGCGCCACCATGCCCAGGCTCGGCCCTCTTTTTAATTAAAAAAAAATTTTTTTTTTTAAGGAGCCAATGTGCATAGAAAGAGTTTGGCCTTTTCAGTCAAGAAATACAAGGAGACAAATCCTAATTTTGCTGTTTATTACTTGTGGGGCAACTCTGAACCTCAGTGTCCACAAATGTAAAATGGAAATAATACCTCATGGGGAGGCCATTAAAGATTAAATAAGGGAGCCAGGCATGATGGCACATGCCTGTTAATCCCAGCACTGTGGGAGGCTGAGGCATGAGGATGATAAATTCAAGCCCTGCCTAGGTAATTTAGCAACTTAGTGAGACCCTGTCTCAAAATAAAACATAAAGGGCTGGGGATATATCTCAGTGTGAAGGGCCTGGGTTCCATCCCCAGTACAGGGAGGGGGGATTAAATAAAGGCTGGGAGTGGAACCCAGCAGTAGAGTACTTGCCTAGCATTCCCAAAGCCCTGGGTTTATCCCCAGCTCCACCAAAAAACAAAGCAAGCAAACAAACAAAACATTGAATGAGATATATACCTGACTGACATATAACAGTTACTGTCAATAGCTCCTGATTATTACTATCATTATAAGAGAAATACATCTAGTTTTGTACATGATCTGGGACTTCCCAACCTGGATCCTTCATATCCTTAAAATAAATAAAATTTTTGTGACTACACCAAAAGAGCCCACAGTTGATAAATTTGAGTATGTATCGGCTACAGATGACAGGTTCTAACATAGAATGAGCTGATGTTTGAGGGGAAGAATATGGCCTGCAATTCAATACGCATTTTCAGCCTAGTTGCTGCTACTTGCTATTTACTATTTATAAAGCACTTCTAAAGAGCTACAGACATGTAAAAACTCAAACCCTGTGCTCATGAGAACTCTTTCATTTTAATTACACATTTTTTTTTCTGATTACGAAGATATAAACCCTAAAGCCAGGCGTAGTGGCACAGGCCTGTGATCCCAGCACTCGGGAGGCTGAGGCAGGAGGATCAGAATAAGTTCAAGGACAGCCTAGGCTACATAGTGAGTTCAAGACCCTGTCTCAAAAAAATCCAAAAATAAAATAAAATAAACCCCGAGTTGGTCCTGCTGGCACATACTTGTAATTCCAGCACTCTGGGAAGCTGAGACAGGTGGATTGAAAGTTCAAGGCCAGTCTGGGCAACTAAGTGACTTAGTGAGACCTGTCTCAAAATAAAAATGAAAAAGGATCTGGGCATGGTGGTGCATGCCAGTAATCCCAGCACTTGGGGGGCCAAAGCAGAAGGATGAATGCAAGTTCGAGGCCAGCCTGGGCTACAGAGTGAGTTCAAGGCCAGCCTGAACTGCAACAAACAAACAAACAACCCCCCCACAAAAAAAAGAAAAGAAAAAGGGCTAGGGGTGTAGCTCAGCACAAAGGCCCTGGGTTCAATCCCCAGTACCACCACCACCACCAAAAAAATAGATGATAGATAGATAGATAGGCAAATTTTGGAAATCAGAAAGTCTGAAGAAGAAAGCAATAATCACTTATATCCTACTATTTAGAGATAGCTACTGCTTTTTCTTTTCTTTCTTTCTTTTTTTTTATTTTTTTTTTTTTTTTTTTTTTTTTTTTTGTGCTGGGGATGGATCCCAGGGCCTTACACATGTGAAGTATTCAGTCTGTCACTGGGCTACACCCCCAACCCTACGGCTTTTTTTGATATATATCATGGCAGTGTTTTTTTTTTTTGTGTGTGTGTGGGTACCGGGGGTAGACCTCAGGACCTCGTGCGCCAGCAGGCGCCCGTGCCACTGAGCAATATCACCGGCCCTTTTTTCGTATGTGGGTTCGGGGAGTTGAACTCGGAGCCCTCACGCTTGCCAGGCAGGCGCTTACGCCACTGAGCCATCTCACCGGCCCCATGGCAGTGTTTTTTGTGTTTTGTTTTGTGTGTGTGTGTGGTTTTTTTTTTTTTTTTTTTTTTTTTTTTTGAGACAGGTTCTCTCTATGGAGATCAGGCTGGCCTTGAACTCACTTATGTAGCACAGGATGGCCTTGAACTCACAGAGATCCTCCTGCCTCAGCCTCCCAAATGCTGGGATTACAGGCATGGGCCACCACACCTGGCCATGGCAGTGTTTTTTAATGCATACTTTTTTTTTTTTTTTTACAAAATTTGGAATCATTTTCTGTAATATGTTCTATACCATAATTGTAATGGTGGTTTTTCCCATCATCTACATGTATCATGCCTTATTTAATTATTGGTGTATGTCAAATCTTTATTTCTCTTGTGACAGGCAAGGCTACATATAATTTTGGTCAAATAAATGGAGGTATACTATTTTCTGAATTGAAGGATTTCCATGAACTCTGTAAATCCCCAACTAAATAGACATTTGAATGGTTACCTCTGAAAAACCAGGAAGTTGCAGACTCTAGCTGTCATTTGAGTAGGGTGAGGTTCCCTTTACTCTGGAACCACATGAGTTTTAATTTAGTGTTCTGTAGCATTCCAAAGTATTCTGGAATGAAGAAAAGGAAATATGTATTTAGGATGACACTGGGAAAATACTGGACTATTAGCTCCTCAACAACAGAGACTCAGTCTTTTTTTTATTGCTAAGAGTCTTATTCATCTCTATGTCCAGCATCTGGCATAGTCCTTAGTAGATACTCAATAAATATTTATTGGATGAGTTGATGGATGAATGAATAAAAGAAGAAAAGTCCCAACAAACTCAAATTGTAGGAATATTTCTATAATGTAAGCCTTAGTCTGGATGGAGATAAGAGTGAAACAAGAGAACAAAGGCAGGCAACAAAGATAAGGAATCTTTGTTTTATATTTCAAAGAAAGGTAACCAGGCATGATGGTACATGCTGGTAATCCCAGCATTGTGGAAGGCTGAAGCAGGAGTTTCTCAAATTGGACCCCAGCCTGGGCAAGTTAGTGACTTAGTGAGACTCTGTCTCAAAATTAAATCCCCAGTACAGAAAGAAAGAAAGAAAGAGAGAGAGAGAGAGAGAAAGGGAAAGAGAAAGAGAAAGAGAAAGAAGGGAGGGAGGTTCAAAGGTTCTGAAAAGGCAGCTCTTCCTCTTTATCATCACTAAATCTGATGGTGGCAGTCATACATCATAGTGTAATGCTCTTTAACATTTACTCTGACCTGTTCAAACACCTTTTCCACTTTAGAAGCAATGTGCCCTGGTCTACTCTGCAGAAAGTTGATTGACTTTATGAGACACACCCTAGGACTATGTGGGTCCCCAGGTCTGTATAGGATTTTCTACTATGGCACTGTCCCTTGGGAAATCTTAGGTTACTATTAGTTCTTTAGATCCCACTTATAGTTCTTTCTTTCTTTCTTTCTTTTTTTTTTTTTTTTTTTTTTGAGACAGAGTCTCACTATGTAGCCCAGGCTGGCCTTGAACTCATGGCGATCCTCCTGCCTCAGCCTCCCTAGTGTTAAGATTACAGGTGTGGGGCCGGTGAGATGGCTCAGAGGCTTAAGCGCCTGCCCAGCAAGCGTGAGGGCCCGAGTTCGACTCCCGGAACCCACATACGAAAAAGGGGCCAGTGATATCGCTCAGCGGCACGGGCGCCTGATGGCGCTCGAGGTCCTGAGGTCGACCCCCCGGTACCCACAAAAAAAAAAAAAAAAGATTACAGGTGTGTGCACCACCACACCCGGCTAGTTCTTTATTTCAAGTAAGAGTTGTTGACTGGGGCATGGTGGCACATGCCTGTAATCTCAGCACTCGAGAGGCTGAGGCAAGAGGATTGAAGCGAGTTCGAGGCCAGCCTGGGCTACATAGTGAGTTCAAGGCCAGCCTGCACCACATAGTGAGACCCTGTCTCAAGAAACAAAAAAAACCCAAACAAAAAAAGAGTTTATTGAGATAGAATTCCTATACCATAAATTTGCTCACAATTCAATGGACTTTAGTATATTGACAGATATCTACAACCATCAGCCGTCAGTTCTGTAGCATTTTCATCTGCTCAAAAAGAAATCCTGAGCTGGGCATGGTAGCGCACACCTGTAATCCCAGCACTCGGAAGACTGAGGCAGGAGGATCACTGCAAGTTCAAGGCCAGCCTGGGCTACTTAAGCAAGTTCAAGGCCAGCCTGCACTACATAGTGAGAGCCTGCCTCAACAAACAAACAAACAAAACAGAAGTCCTGAGCTAGGCATGGTGATGCACATCTGTAATCCCAGCACTCTGGGAGGCTGAGGCAGGGGGATTACAAATTTGAGTCTAGCCTGGGCAATGTAGTGACTTAGACGCTGTCTTTTTTTTTTTTTTTTTTGTGGGTACTGGGGGTTGAACTCAGGACCTCACGCTTGCCAGGCAGGCGCTTATGCCGCTGAGCTATCTCACCGGCCCTAGACTCTGTCTTGAAAAAAGAAAAAAAAAAAAAAGGTGCAGATGTAGCTCAGTATGGAGGCCCTGGGTTTAATCCTCAGTACCAAAAAAAAAAGGAAGGAAGGAAGGAAGAAGGAAGGAAGGAAGGAGGAGTGAGCTGGGGATGGTGGCACACACCTGTAATACCAGCACTCGGGAGGCTGAGGCAGGAGGATCGCTGGTGTGTTTTTCTTTGTACGTTTGTTTTTTGTCTTTTTGAGACAGCAGTTTGCTATGCAGTTCAGGCTGGCCTTGAACTCACTTTGTAGCCCAGGCTGCCCTCGAACTTGCAGTGATCCTCCTGCCTCAGCCTCCCGAATGCTGGGATTACAGGTGTGTGCCACCATGTCCAGCTAGGATTGCTGTGAGTTTGAGGCCAGCCTGAACTACATAGGGAGACCCTGTTTCAAACAGAACCTTCTTTTTTTTTTTTTGAGACAGGGTCTCACTCTGTACCCGAGGCTGGCCTTGAAGTCACTATGTAGCCCAGACTGGCCTCAAACTCACAGTGATCCTCCTGCCTCAGCCTCCCAAGTGCTGGGATTACAGGCATGCACCACCAAGAGACCCTGTTTAAAAAAAAAAAAAAAGGATGGCTTCAAGTTCGAGGACAGCCTGGTATACATACTGAACAGAAGGCCAGCCTGAACTACACAATGAGACCCTGTCTCAAAAAAAAAAAAAAAAAAAGAAAAACAAACCCTGTACCCTTTAGCTATCACCCCCATCTCTCTGTCCCCTGGCCTTAAACAACCACTGTTCTACTCTGTCTACAGAGATTCACCTAGTTGGGACATTTCATATAACTGGAATGGACATTTCATATAAATTCACCTATTTGGTACATTTCATATAACGTGGTCTTTTGTGATTGGCTTCTTCGCTTAGCATAAAGTTTTCAAAGTTCATCCACATGGTAGACTCTATCAGTAAGTATTGAATGATGTTATGTTGTGTGGATATAACCACATTTTGTTTTATCCATTCATCAGTTGTGCATTTGGGTTGTTTCTACCTTTTAACTCCTATGAATAATGCTGCTATAAGCATTTGTGTACAAGTTTTTTTTTTTTTTTTGTGGGTACCGGGGGGTCGACCTCAGGACCTCGCGTGCCAGCAGGCACCCGTGCCGCTGAGCGATATCACCGGCCCCTTTTTCGTATGTGGGTTCCGGGAGTCGAACTCGGGCCCTCGCGCTTGCCAGGCAGGCGCTTAAGCCGCTGAGCCATCTCACCGGCCCCTGTGTACAAGTTTTTGTGTGAACATATGTTTTCAATTCTCTTGAGTAGATGACTATGAATATAAATTCTGGGCCAGGGCTGGGGATTTAGTCAGTGTTAGAGCACTTGCCTAGCATGCCCAAGGCCCTGGGTTCAATCTCTAGCACTGGGGGAAAAAAAAGAAAGAAAAATAAAGGGTGGGTCATATGCTAACTGTTTATTTTTTTTTATTTCTTCTGGACTGAGGATCAATCCCAGGGTTTCATGCAGGCTAAGCACACTACCACTGAGCTACACCCCCAGTCCTGATAATTCTGTTTATTTGAAGAACTGCCAAATTGTCTTCTAAAGTAGCTGTATCAGCCAGGCGTGGTGGTGCACGCCTAATCCCAGCATTCAGGAGGCTGAGGCAGGAGGATTGCTGCGAGTTCGAGGTCAGCCTGGGCTACAAAGTGAGTTCAAGTTCAGCCTGAACTACATAGTGAAATACTGTCTCAAAAAGACAAAAGAAAATGTAGCTGTATCATTTTATATTTCCACCAGCAGGGTTCCAATACTTTCACATCCTTATTAACACTTATCTGATTTTGATCATAGCAATCCCAGTGGACATAAAGTGCAGGTTTGTTTTGCATTTTCCTGGTTGCTAATGATATCAAACATCTTTTCATGTGCTTTGGGCTTTGGGATTTTTTTTTTTTTTTGGTGCAGTATTGGGGATTGAACCCAGGGCAGTAAGCTACATCCCCAGCCCTCCCCCCACTTTTTTTGAGAGAGGATCTCCCTAAATCACTAAGTTGTCCAGGCTGGCTCGAACTTGTGATCCTCCTGCCTCAGCCTCCCAAGGTGCTGGAGTTGTAGGCATGTGCCACCACACTCAGCTCTAGCATATCTTCCTCTGGAGAAATGTCTACTCAAGTCCTTTTTCCTTTCTTAAAAATTGGGCTGTCTTTTCATTATTGAGTTATAAGAGTTCTTTGTCTATTCTGGATATGAGCCCCTTATCGGATATATGATTTACAAATATTTTCCCATTTCGTGGGGTGTTTTTTTTTTTCATTTTCTTAGTGATATCCTTTGAAGCACAAAAGTTTTAATTTTGATGGAGTCTAAGTTATCTATTTTTTTTGTTGCCTCTGCTTATAATATCACATCTAATAATCTACTGCCAAATTTAAAGTCATGAAGATTTACCCCTGTACTTTCTTCTAAGAGTTTTATACCGCTTACCTTTAGGCCTTTGATTCATTTTGAGTTAAATTTTGTATATGGTGGGAGGTAAGGATCCAACTTCCTTCTTTTGCACATAGCTATTCAGTTGTCCCAGCCCCATTTGTTTTTCAACAAATGACGAAATACTCACAGGTTTATTTCTGGACTATCAATTCTACTCCATTGATCTGTAGGTCTATATTTATACTAATATCATACTCTCTTGATTACTATTGCATTGTGGTAAGTTTTGAAATTGGAAAGTGTGAGTCCCTAAACTTTTTTTTTGTTTTGTTTTTTCAAGGTTGTTTTGGGTAATCTGCATCTCTTGCAATTCCATATGAATTTCATTATCGGTTTGTCAATTTCTACAAATAATTCAGTTAGGATTCTGATAGAGATTACACTGAATCAGTGAGCTAATTAGGCTAATTAGGGAAATATTGTTCTTTTTTTGAGACAGAGTCCGACCATGTTGCCCAGGCTGGCCATGAACTCCTCGGGTCAAGTGATCCTCCTACTTCACTTCCTTCCAGTAGCTGGGATCACAGGCACATGGTACCAGGTGCTGCTGAGTAATGCCATTTTAAAATTAAGTCTTCTGTTCTCCAGTGCAGGATGTTTCTCCATTTAAAAAAAATCTTCTTAGCTAGGTGTGGTGGTACACGCCTGTAATCCCAGTACTCGGGAGCCTGAGGCAGGAAGATCCTCGAAAGTTCAAGGCCAGCCTGAACTATGTAGCAAGACCCTGCCTCAAAAAAAAAAGTTACCAAAACAGATCTTTAATTTCTTTTAACAATATTTTGTAGTTTTCAGAGTATAAATTTTGTTTGCACTTCTGTTATTAAATTTATTCCTAAGTATTTTATTCTTTGTGCTGCTATTATAAATGTAATTGTTGCCAGATGTGGTGGCCGGCGCCTGTAATCCTAGCACTTGGGAGACTGACGCAGGAGGATTGCCACAAGCTCGAGGCCAGCCTGGGCTATGTAGTTCAAGGCCAGCCTGAACTACATCGTAAGACCCTGTCTCAAAAAAATAGTAAATGGAATTGTTTCTTCAATTTTATTTTCAAATTGTTTATTTCCAATGTATAGACATATAATAGACTTTTGTAACCTTCATCCCTGCTCAACTCATTTATTAGTTGTTTATTTTGTTTATTTGTTTTGAGACAGGATCTTGCTGTGTAGTTCAGGCAGGCCTTGAGTTCACTATGAAGCCCAGGCTGGCCTCAAGCTCACCTCCTATCTCAGCCTCATGAGTGCTAGGATTATAGGCATGCACCACCATGCCCAACACATTTATTAGTTTTTTGTTTATTTGTTTTTTGTGGTATTGGGGATTAAACTCAGGGACTTCACACTGAGCACATACCCGGCCAGTTTTTTTTTTTTTTTTTTTTTCGAGACAGGTTCTCACTAAGTCCCTGCATTGCCCAGGCTGAGCTTGAACTTGAATCCTCCTGCCCCAGCCTCCAAGAGTGCTGGGATTACAGGCATGTGCTACCACACACAGCTTCATTTATTAGTTCTAATAGATTAGTTGTTTTGGTGTATTCCTTAGGATATTCTGTATACAAGATCCTGTCATCTGCAAATAGATAGTTTTACTTCTCCCTTTACATTCTGATTTTTTTTTTTTTTGAGACAGGGTCTCACTATGTAGTTCAGGCTGGCCTTGAACTCACTATGCAGCCCAGGCAGGCCTCAAATTCATGGCAATCCTCCTGCCTCAGCCTCCTGAGTCCTGAGATTACAGGTGTGTGCCACACCTGGCTTCCCTTTACATTTCGGATAACTTTTTTTTTCTTGCCAATTGCCCTGGCTAGGACCTCTACTGCAATGTTGAATAGAAATGTCACATACAGTCCTTAAAGATAGAGTTTTGCATACCAGGGGCCTTTTCTTTGTGTTATGGGGGATTGAACCCAGGGCCTCATGCATGCTAGGCAAGTGCTCTACCACTGAGCTACACCACCAGCCCTTTTAATTTTATTTTGAGACAGGTCTTGCTAAATTGCCCAGCTGGCCTTGAATTTTTGATCCTCCTGCCTCAGCCTCCGTAGTAGCTGGTATTACAGTAGCTGGTATTAACAGGCATGCTGTATCACACCCAGTTGAGGCTGGCCTGCCTGCCTGCCTGCCTTCCTTCTTTCTTTCCTTCCTTCCTTCCTTCCTTCCTGTGCTGGGAATTGAACCCAGGGTTTTGCACATGCTAAGCATACACATTACCACTGAGCTACAACTCAGCCCATTTTTTTATTGGTATTTCTTTCTTTTTTTTTTTTGTGGGTACCGGGGGTCGACCTCAGGACCTCCCGCACCAGCAGGCGCCTGTGCCGCTGAACGATATCACCGGCCCTTTTTTCGTATGTGGGTTCCGGGAGTCGAACTCGGGCCCTTGCGCTTGCCAGGCAGGTGCTTACGCCGATGAGCCATCTCACCGGCCCTTTATTGGTATTTCTTGCATATCAAGTTACTCAGTGATTTTTTTTTTTTTTTTTTTTTTTGGAGACAGAGTCTCACTTTGTAGTGGAACTCACTGTGTAGCCCAAGCTGGCCTGGAACTCACAGCGATCCTCTTGCCTCAGCCTCCAGGGTGCTGGGATTTATAGGTGTGTGCCACAATGCCCAGTTTAATAAAATAGAATTAAGCATTCGGTTCCTCAGTCACATTAGGCACATTTCAAATCCTGAATGGCCACATGTGGCTGGTAGCTACTAAAGTGAACAGAGCAGATACAGAACCTTACCATAACTGTAGGAAGTTTTATTGGACAGCACAAGTCTGAATAATTGTGTCCCCACATAAGGTGGTGCCAGTTGGGATACTCTGCAACCCTGAGTGTGAATTAGTTTTAATTAATGAGAAGTACAATATCCATCATTTGAGCCTTGTAATCCTTAGTTAACCACAGAGGTGAGTTAGGCTACCAAAACAGTGAAGATAGGCCTCCTGTGGTATATAGAATCGGTTTGATCTGGAGGTCCATAATATATCCATGACAGTGATGGCACCTGTTTAATTTCTGGATGGCATAAGAACAATAATGACGTTTGGACTGCTAGGTTCCCAGGTTACCATGGAAATGAGAGCGATAGTTACAGTTCTGTGTCACTACAGAGAGGTTAGGGTGTCAAGCCCCCTTCCCTTTCTGCCTCTTTCTAAAACCGTGACCATTTCAGTGGTGCTTCCCGAATAGTCCGGGGCGGGGGCAGCAGGAGAAGCAACTAGAATGTGATTAAGTACGAGGTGTCAGGGTGCAAACCCTAATGAGGAAGTGTGAAAAAAGAAACATGGCGGGCATTTTTTCCAGTAGGAAAAGGCTAGATCTACTATATTGAATACAATGACATTTTTACGCTTGCTTCTTGCACAGGCGCAGTGCAGGAATTCTCAGAACACGCCTACGCGCGCATTTTCTCCTCTTTTCTTTTCCACTTTCCTCTCTCCTTTTCTCCTCTCCTTTGCCCCTCCTACCACTTGGTCGTTCAGTCTTTCCGTTAGTCCGTTTATGTCTCTCCTTCCCAAGCCCTCACCCCCCCACTCCTCCCCCACCTTTTCCGTCCTCTGCGCACCGCCGCTTGTGCATGCGCATTAGGTACAAAGCCTCGCTCTTTGTCCCCATCTGTCGTTCACACGAACTCAAGTCTTTGGCATTCGGTAGCCAATAAAATCTAAGAAATGGCGGAAAAACGATTCCGCCACCTTGATTGGCAGTTCGCAGAACCAATCGAGAACGCCACTTCGTACCCCTTGGGAGGCACCGAGCTCCGTCGTCTTGTTTCCGGCGGTCGCGCGCTCTTTTCTCGGGACGGTGGAGCCTGTGTAGCGTCGCCGTTACCCTGAGGAGAGGACTGTTGGTATTGGGTGAGTTTTGGGACGGCTTGGTTCTTGTTTGGGAGGGGAGTGAGACTTCAAGTACGATGCATGAAGGGAGAGGCGAGGGCGAGGCTGGGTTTGGAGAGAGGATGGCGGTTCCAAGGCCCCTTGAGGCCTTGTCCCCGCCGCCACACGGCCTCCTCAGCCCACCCGCGGGGGCCCTGTGCGTTCAGGTCGCCTCGTCTCGGGTTTAACCCGTCGTGTGTATTCCCTCCCGCCCCGATTCTTTGTGCTGCTGTCTGCGAATCCTAGCCATGTCCGTTGTAAGTTCTCGACGCCTGAGCCTCTCTGGGCCAGAGGGTGTGGGGTCTATTAATGCTGGAGCCCTGAAGTCGTGGTTGGAGGAGGAGGCGCTTTGTCGGACGCTCCTCCTCTCGGCCCCGCGAGGCCATTAATTCCGAATGGGCGAGTTGGGCTCCTCCAGCGATGTTTCTTTGTCAAAACTCTTAGCTGGGAAGTTACTCTGCTAGTCCAGACCCCACAGCTTTCATAGTCAGGTTTTTGTATACCCATTTTTTAGTCTTGCTGCCTACCTTTTTGAGCCGTTTATGGCATTACTTTTTGAAATGAAAGTTTATAGCTTTCCAGTGGAGTATTTTCCACTTTGAGAACGTCTTACTGTACGCTGACACCTTTCTTTGTGTTTTTTAACAGCGAAGTCGAAGTTAGGACTGGGAGGCACTTTGCTGTCTTCAATCAAGTTGAGGTAGGTATAGGTGGGTTAGAAGTTGCCAGTTAAAGTACAGGGTGCTCAGTTGAATAAGAATTTCACATAGATGACAAATTATTTTTTTAGCACATGTTGCATGGTACTTAGATTAAACCTTTTTGTAGTCTGAAAATTTAGCTGTGAGGTATTTCTCTTTTTTTCTTTTTTTGCTAAATCTGGCAACTCTAGTAGGGGGGTTTGTATCGTATGCTTGTCCAACTTCCCCGGGAGGTCCTAAGAAACTCTCAGGAAAAAACCTTACCGTTTATGTGTGTTTTACAGTTTTCAGGCTGGCCATCTGGGCTGCCATTTCAGCCTGGTAAATTTACACCAGATTTCTCCAGAAATTTCCACTTAATAATTTGACTCCTTTCCTGAAAATTGAGGGAGCATTTTATTTTATTTTATTTTATTTTATTTTTTTTGAGGGAGCATTTTAGATTTCAGATATGTGTAATTACTGTTTGGTTTTGTACCTAAACTTTTATACAGTTCTGTCATACCCAGTACTACAGTCTTACTAAGCCATCAGTACGTATTTTCTCTGAGTCCTTCATTAGGGTTAGTCTTAAGGACAGATAAGTAGAAATCCTTGTTGCTTATCTTTGTGCTTTGTTCTCTTTTCAGAGGCCCATTAACTAGGGGGCAGTGAATTTATTACTCAGAAGAGATTCTGCACGTATTTCCAAATTATATTAGTGGTCATCATCAGAAGTAGGTGATTGGAAGAAATACTTGAGTACTTGGTACTTTGTGGGCACAGTGTACAATAGTACTTTATACAGTAACTGCGAGCCGTGAAGCCTGCTTTGGGGAGGAATATATGGAGAGGGAACATTGTAAAGACTAGCATTGGGGACAGTCAAGAACACAAAAGAGCAGGGCGTGCACCTGTAATCTCAGCACTCAGGAGGCAGAGGCAGGAGGATTGCTGTGAGTTCGAGGCCTGCCTGGGCTACATAATCAAGTTTAAGGCCAGCCTGCACTACATAGGGAGACCCTCTCTCAAAACACACGCATACAGACAAATACACACAAAAGAGGAAATTTTGTTACTAAAACATTGTCTTTGTTACAGTCTGCCAGAGTGGAAGAAAGGTCAGTGTACAGTAGTTGATGGCACCAGTTTAACTGGAACACCCACCATATGTAGAAATAGGTGTGGTGATTGCCTTCACAAGTGTTACTCTGCTGCGTACTCATTTAGGCCTTCAAATAACCAGACCAGTGAGGTAGATTATGGAACAGGTGAATAAACAAGCTCAGAAGTTAGGTGACATGGTCAATGAGTGTGTTGGAGTTTAAACTGAAATCAAGCTGTACATGTAGCACATTGAGTATGAGTTTTACAGTTCAGCAGACCTTTGTTTCACTCCATCACACTTGGTGGTATCTCCCTTCATGAACTCGATTCTTTCCACAATTCTGGTTGCAAACTGAGTTGGTCACGGACCAAATCAATTTCAATGGTTAGGTTCAGTGTTGACCTTATGGGGAAATTTGATTCAGTTTGTGACCAGAATCGTGGAAAGAATTGAGTTTTGTGAACCAAGTACCACCGTATATCTCTAAGGCATTAGGTTTCTTAACTAGAATAGTAATAGCTCAGCACTAAATGAGACAGTGCAGGCTTAACATAGTGCCTGGCTTTTAGTGGTCAATAAATACTGTATCCGGTATAGTATTTATCTTCCAGGGTACACTTTTTTTCTTTGAGCTGGGGTCTTGCTATGCAGTTTAGGCTGGCTTTGAATTTACTATGTAGCCCAGCCCAGGCTGAGCTCCCTGTTGTGGATCCTCCTGCCTCAGCCTCCCAAGTGCTGGTATTACACCACACCTGGCTCAGGCCAAATTTTGTGAAACGGAAAAATGACCTCCATTAAAATAATCTTAAATGGTTTGGAAACATGTTAACATTTTGTGCTTAGCAGTTCGTCCTTTAGGAGGTAGAAGTAGATCATTTCTACTAGAAGTTGTGATAAATTGTGGTAAATATAGTGCTTTGAATATTTTTAAGTTTTGCATGGATCCCTATATAAAGGTTTCCATTAACATAAATATATATTGTGGTTCTTGAATATAATATTAGCTACTCAGACTGGGGCCACTGACTCCTAAATTAAAGGCTGAAAGAAAACAGAAAAGGTTCCTTGGATTCTAACTTGAGGTAAGAAGGTAAGAAGAACTAATGGGAGAAATGGCTATGAAGATAACCCAAGTTCCTGCCATTGGCCACTTTAGGATCAGGGGAAGGGAGGTTTTTAATACCTGGGACTCAAATAGGAGATTTGATTCTGATGCCCGCCTTACCTCATTCCCAGTTATTTCTAGGGTGGACTTAGAGTTTGTGTTTTAATTTCCTACTTTTATATCTTTTTATTTTTAAAAGCCCTGAGTTCCAGCTGGGCGTGGCAGCACACATCTGTGGTCCTAGTTTTGGGAGGCTGAGGTAGGAGGCTGATGATGTAGCTCAGCTTTAGAATGCTGGCATGCACAATACCCTAGGTTTGATCCCCAGCACCACCAAAAAAAAGGAAATCATGTTTTGGGTTTTTGTTTTGTTTTTGTTTTTTGTTTTTGTTTTGGTACTGGAGATTGAACCCAAGGACTCTGCAGTAAGCTAGTCTCAGCCCTTTTTTGAAAGTTTGAGGTAGGGTCATGCCAAGTCTCTTACACTGCTCAGGTGGGGCTTGAATTTGCGAATCCTTTGCCTCAGCCTCCCAGAGTGCTGGGATTACAGGTGTATGCCACCATGCCCAGCTGCTGTTTTTCTGAGGGTCTCACTATGTAGTTCAGGCTGGCCTTGAACACACTGTGTAGCACAGGTTGGCCTAGAACTTGTGGTGATCCTCCTGCCTCAGCCTCCTGAGTGCAGGGATTACAGGTGTGTGCCGCCACTCCCAGCCTGTTACAACTTTCTGAGAGAACAGTGTATGCTGTGTAGCAGAGTCACAGAGATAGACACTTAGCATTGTAATAGAAAAAAGCTGAAAACAACTTAAATGTCTTTAAGTAGGGAGCAGGTTAGTAAATAAGTATACATCCAGGTGGCTTTATAGCCATTTAAAATTATATTGACAGTACAGAAAGGAAAAGCTGAACATACAATGGTGTATTATTTCAGTTATTGAAATGGGAAGTAAATAAGCAAAAATGGAAATTGTGGAAGGAATATTTAATCATGGACATGCCCAAAGATGTATCTCTGCACATTGATTATAATGCTGGAAAATTAGAAGCAATTCAAGTAACAAATGCAGCAGGGGTTTATAGACAGCTAAATACTGCATCCATTAACAGTGTAAAAGTTAATGACATGAAAGTGGCTTATTTATTTTGTTTCTTGGCTTTTTGAGACAAGGGCTCACTATGTAGTCCAGGCTGGCCTTGAACTCATGGCAATTCTGCCTTGGCCTCCCGCGTGCTAGGATTACAGGTGTGCACCTCCATGCCGGGCTCAATGAAAGTGGTTTATAATGTGTCATATAGAAGAAAGGGCAGGTTTCAAAATAGTTTTTATAATAATGTCTCAGATACATACAAATAGAGTCCACCAAAAAAATGTATACACACTTCAAGAAAAGAAAAACTTGTATAAATATTTTAATACTAAATTTATTGAGACATGAGACTAATACAAGTTACCTTTGACCTCTACAGTTACGAGAGGTGCTCAAAGTGGTGGCAGTTAGCTTCCAGACATTTATTAGTATGGCGATCAGCTGTTTGGGTAACCTTGGTCATTGGGATTGCCGCACATGCATTTTCAATTTCTTCTTTAAGGGCCAGCAGTGTAGTGGGTTTTCTGCTATCGTAATTTCTGATGGCAATGAGAAACATAAGATTGATGAAGTGATGAGAAAATTCATGTCTTGGCTTAAAGGTCAACTGTTCATTTAAAATTGCAAGCTGGGCGTGGTGGCGCACACCTGTAATCCCAGCACTCGGGAGGCTGAGGCAGGAGGATCGCCGAGAGTTTGAGGCCAGCCTAGGTTACGTGTGAGACCCAGTCTCAAAAAAACCAAAAGATAAATAAGTTAAATTACAGTCTTCTTCCTTCCACTCACCCCTCCATTTTTCTGTATTTTTCCATAGCACTTAACCATGTAAGTACTATATATTTTGCTTGTCATATACATTCTTTTTCACTCACTAGAAGGTAAGCTCCAATAGCAAGAATCTGCTCTATCCGAGGCACCTAGAGTAGTAGCTAGTAAATAGTAGGCACACTTGGTGGGTGTTTGTTTTTTTGGGTTTTTTTGAGACGGGGGTCTCACTGTGTGATCCAGGCTGATCTTGAACTCATTTTGTAGCCCAGGCTGGCCATCCTCCTGCCTCAGCCTCCAGAGTGCTCAGATTTGAATTAGTAAAATGAAAAATTAGCAGTGACTAAGAACAGGACAATTTATTTTTGAGTCTATATTAACACATTTTAAAAAATTCCCCCTTAAGAGCATGAGATGTATTTTTCATGTTGACATGGTTTCCATCTCTTTTGCTATTGTGTGGTATTTGTTCTTTTGAACAGGGTCTTGCTATATAGCCCAGGTTGGCCTTGATCTTGTGGCGATCCTCCTGCCTCAGCCTCCTGAGTGTTGGCATTACAGGCGTGTGCCACCATGTTTGGCTTTTTTTTGTTTTTTTGAAACAAGGTCTCACTACATAGTTTAGACTAGCCTTAAACTCAGGTGATTCTCCAGGTGATCCTCCCAAATCCTGGGATTACAGGTGTGCTCCACCATGCCTGGCTGTTCATCTTTTTCTTTGTTTTTGTTTTTAAGTGCTACACCACAGAGCTCCACTGTAACCCCTGATCTTTATTATTTTTAATGCTACATAACATTTATTTGTAAATTTTGGATATTCAAACCATTTTCATTGTTTTGTTACCACAGAGGCCATTACAGTAAATACTTTCATGGATATAGTTTATTTTTACTGGTACAGTTTAGTTACACATAAGGAGAACATTCATCATAGGGAATTTGTACCTGTACATGATATATCTTGATAATTTTTTCCCATTCCCCTCCCCTCCCTTCAGCCCTTCTTCCCTTCCTTATTTACAAAAGCTTTGTTTCCATTTTTTTCTTATATTCTCTTTTTTTCCTTGTCCATTCATTCCTTTCCCCCTCCCCCCTTCCTTGTTCCCCTTCTCATCGGAACATTTTCTTCCCATTTCCCAATATCTGTTACACATTTTGTTCCTTATATTTTCAGTTTCTCACACCAGAGAAACAATTTGGTATTTAATCATGTGTGTCCGATTTATTTCACTTAAGATTATGCTCTCAGGGCCGGTGAGATGGCTCAGCGGTTTAAGCGCCTGCCTTGCAAGCGCGAGGGCCCGAGTTCGACTCCCGGATCCCACATACGAAAAAGGGGCCGGTGATATCGCTCAGCGGCACGGGCACCTGTTGGCGCGCGAGGTCCTGAGGTCGTCCCCCTGGTACCCACAAAAAAAAAAAAAAAAAAAAAAAGATTATGCTCTCAAGGTGTATCCATTTAGCTAGAAATTTCTCAAGCTTATCCTTCTTTATGGCAAAGTAGTACTCCATTGTATAAAAAAGTCACATGATCTTTATCCATTCATCGGTTAGTGGGCATTTGGGCTGTTTCCAAGATTTAGCTATTACAAACTGCCGCTGTCAACATGGGTGTGCATATATTTCTGTGGTACAATGCTTTTAATTCTTTGGGAAGATACCAAGAAGGGGAATGGCTGGGTCCAATGGGTCTGAGTTTTTGAGGAATCTCCACACTGCTTTCCACAGTGGCTGCACCAGTCTACACTCCCACCAACAGTGGAGAAGGGTTCTTTTTTCCCCATAGCCCCACCAGCATTTGTTAGTGGTTGATTTCTTGATGATAGCCATTCTTTCTGGAGATGGAATCTCAGTGTTGTTTTAATTTGCATCTGTGGAATGACCAGTGATGTTGAACATTTTTTCATATATTTGCCATTTCTACTTCCTCTGAGAAGTGTCTGTTCATTTCAGATGCCCACTTTTGGATTGGGTCTTTAAATTTGGGCGGGGGGGTGTCTGATTTTTTTTTTCAGTTCTTTATGTATTGTAGATAGTAGACCTTTGGGGAACAGCTGGCAAAAATTTTTTCCCACACTGTGGGTTGTCTCTTTAGTCTGTTGGTGGTTTCTCTTGCTGTGCAAAAGTGTTTTAATAAGATTATATCCCAGTTGTTGATTCTTTGTGATATTTCCTGTGTGATTGGGGTTTTGTTCAACCCCATGGATATAGTTTGTTCCTGGATATAGTTAAGTTTAACATTTTCTTGATAAATTCTAAAATTCTTGAGTTAGGGAGTTGGAACGTTTTTTTGTTTGTTTGATTGATTGTTTTTTGAGACAGGGTCTTGCTGTGTAGTACAGGCTGGTCTTGAACTCACTATGTAGCCCAGGCTGGACTTGAACTCACAGCGATTCTCCTGCCTCAGCCTCCCAAATGCTGGGATTACAGGCATGCACCACCATGCCTGGCCTGTTTGTTTGCTTTTTGAGAAAGGGTATCACTATGTAATCCAGGTGGACCTTGAACTATGTGCCCCAGGCTGGGCTTGAACTGCCTCAGCTTTCTAAGTGCTGGGGTTACAGCTGTGTGCTACTACGCTCAGCTTATGTGGGGTGTGTGTGTGTCTGTGTCTGTGTCTGTGTCTGGTACTGCTAATAGAACCCAGGGCCTTTGCACTGAGGCACGTTCTAATCCGTTTTTGTTTTTTTATTTTGAGATAAGGTCTTGGTAGTTGCCCAGGCAGGACTCAGACTTGGGAATCTACTGCTTCCTTAGCCTTCCAAGTGCTGAGGTTACAGGCATTCACAGTGTCTGTGTCTGGTACTGCTAATAGAACCCAGGGCCTTTGCACTGAGGCACGTTCTAATCCGTTTTTGTTTTTTTATTTTGAGATAAGGTCTTGGTAGTTGCCCAGGCAGGACTCAGACTTGGGAATCTCCTGCTTCCTTAGCCTTCCAAGTGCTGAGGTTACAGGCATTCACCAGTGTTCCTGGTTCACAGTGATTTTTGTTTGTTTTGTTTTGCTTTTTTTTTTTTATGTGGGTACCAGGAGTCCACCTCAGGACCTGACCTGCCGGGCAGGTGCTTATGCCGCTGAGCTATCTCACCGGCCCTGTTTTGCTTTTTTAGATAGGGTCTTACTATGTAGTATTTGTTTCCTTTATTGCTTTTGTAGTTGTTTATCTTTCCATCATGATTAATAACTATTCACTAAATGCTTACTCTATTCCAGTAATGAATTAGTGTTTCACATTCATTAGTCCTCATAGCCACCTTGGGAGACAGGTATTTTGTTTACTTCTTTATATCAAAAGAAGCAGATACATAAGTAATTTACTAGGTGGTACAATAGGTAGTAAATATTAGGAAGATGATTCAAACCTAAGTATGTCTAACCCTGTGCCGCATACTTTGAAACTTTACTGTTGATTCTACTGTATCTACTGTAAAGTGCCCCCCCAAAAGCTAGACTTTATTAGTCCTATCTTATGATAATAAGAATCCGTGGGGGCCGGTGAGATAGCTCAGTGGCATAAGCACCTGCCTGGCAAGCGCGAGGTCCTGAGTTCGACTCCTGGTACCCACATAAAGGAAAAAAAGGGCCGGTGATATTGCTCAGCAGCACAAGTGCTTGCTAGCAAGCACGAGGTCCTGAGGTTGACTCCCAGTACCCACATAAAGAAAAAAAAAAAAAAAAAAGAATCCGTTTTAGTCATTGGTCCTCACCTCCACCTCTGTACTGGTGCTTGAACCCAGGACTTGAGCACTGAGCTATTTCACCAGCTGTTTTTTTTTTTTTTTTAATGACAGAGTCTCGCCAAGTTTCCCAGGCTGGGATTGAACTTGGGATCCTACTTCCTCAGCCTCCCAGGGTGCTAGAATTATAGGCATGTACCGCCATCCCCTGCTCTCTCTTTTTTTTTTTTTTTGGTGCCGGGAATCGAACTCAGGACCTTGCACTTGCCAGGCAGGCGCTTATGCCACTGAGCTATATCCCCGGCCCTTTCTTTTTGTGTGTGTGTGGGGGGGTGGGTGGGTACCAGGAGTCAAACTCAGGACCTTGCGTGCCAGCAGGCGCCTGTGCCACTGAGCAATATCACCAGCCCTTTTTTCCATATGTGGGTACCAGGAGTCGAACTCAGGACCTCGTGCTTGCCAGGCAGGCACTTATGCTGCTGAGCTATCTCACCAGCCCCTTCTCATTGTTTTTAAAATGGGATTTGATGTATGATAAGGCCCGTTTTTACAGAGTATGACGATTTTTTAAATTATAGTAAAAGACACATTGCTATTAATCCCCCTCAAAATCTTCCCCTCACTTTGAATACATTCCATCACTGTTCGGGCTGCCTCAGTGTCCTGAATCGAATCAAAATGTTTGCCTTTCATGGTCATACTGACTTGGGGAAGGGCCAGAAGTTGCAGATCTGTGAATGAGAACACACTGCAATGTTTCTCTGAGCCTGTCATCCCATTGGATACTACTCAGTAGCAACATTCAATGTACTTTTCGTCACACCTCATAAAAGCATTCAAAAGACTTCCAGACCTGCTTCAGACAGTGACCAGAAGAGTGGGATAAGTGTGTTCAGAGAGAGGTGGAATGTTTTGAGGGTGCTCAATGGCAATGTGTCTTTTTATTGTAATGAATTTTTTTATTTAAACATTATTTTTTATTTGGCCCTGTATGTTATTTGGGGAACAGTGGTTTCCTGTTAATGTAGTTTTTAAAACATTTTTATTTTTATTAGTATATGTTTGTAGTACGTAATGATTACATTTGTTAATATATAGTATTGAAGTGGAAGTTTTCTTCAAGTCTTTCTAGTGAAAGTTCTCATCTAATGTTGCCTTTTTTGTTGTTTTTTGAGTTTGGAGATTGAATACAGTCAGTACCTCTTAAATGTGTTTTTATTTTTTTAATTTTTTTAAATTTATTTATTTTGTGGGTACCGAGGGTCAAACTCAGGACCTCGTACACCAGCAGGCGCCTGTGCCGCTGAGCGATTATCACCGGCCCTTTTTTCGTATGTGGGTACTGGGAGTCGAACTCAGGACCTCGCACTTGCCAGGCAGGCGCTTAGGCCACTGAGCTATCTCACCAGCCCTTAAATGTGTTTTTAGAGTTTTGAATTGTACTACTTTGCCACAATTTTTCAAAGTTGACCTTTGTTTGGATCTGACAAAAGCCACAATACCAAAGGTAATTCATGACATGTAAGTCATCAGGAAGGTGACTGATTGCATTTGTTAGTCAACTTTTTCTTTTTTAGGGTGTAAAAATGCAGAGCAATAAAACCTTTAACTTGGAGAAGCAGAACCATACGCCAAGGAAGCATCATCAACATCACCACCAGCAGCACCACCAGCAGCAACAGCAGCAGCAGCCACCACCACCACCAATACCTGCAAATGGGCAACAGGCCAGCAGCCAAAGTAAGTAGCTGCTCGGATAGAAATGGGTTCCCTTTGGAAATGCCTTCTTAGTTTTTATTTTAATTTTTTTGTTTTGTTTTGTTTTGAGGCAGTGTCTCACTGTGTAGTCCAGTCTGGCCTTTAACTCGGGGCAGTCCTCCTGCCTCAGCCTCCTGAGTGCTGGGATTACAGGCATGCACCATCATGCCTGCAACCTTCTTGGTTTTTAGATTAGTATCTTGGTTATGGTACACCATTTTTTGTTTTTGTTCTTTTTCCTGTTTGCCTCTTAATACCTATTATGATAGTAAAGGGCTGATTGCCTGAAACCAAGGAACAGACATGTATGATAACAGTTGAATATACATTGCTGTGTTGGCACATTGTACTGCTAAACAGATATCTATATGTTTTACCTCATTTTGTTTCTTAGAGGTAGTCATCAATTGACTTACAGGTAAAGAAAATATTGGTAAGTCTTTAAGGCTTAGTGGCAAAGATTAGTAATGAGTTTATAAACCCTGGGGCCAATGCCAGGCCAATTTTAATCAGTAAAATGTCTGAATGTATGTTTCCATGCACTCAGTTAACTTGCAGTTCCTTTTGCATGCTTCTAAGACTAGAACCAATCTCAAATTTTTACTTCCAAAGGTTCCTACATGTTAACTCATTTCTTTTCATTCTGTTTTCCTAAGCCTGAAAGAATGAGAACTGTTAAGGTTATGAAGGTTGGTGAAAGGTTAGGAAAATGGAGGGTGTGTGTGTGTGTGTGTGTTTTGCACTGCTTAGGATCAGACCTCAAAGTCTCACACATGCTAGGCAAGCCTTTTACCACTGAGCTAAATCCCTGCCCTGAGCAGTTGTTTTAAATTTTAAAATCTGATTCTTTATAACAAAAGATTCCTTTAATTGCCTAATAATCTCTTTGGTCAGAATCTTCTGTATTGTCTCTCTCTGTCTGGCTCATTCCAGTTTGATCCTAGCCCATAGTATAGCAGTTGAGAAGGTGGTCCCCTCCATCTCTGCATACTGCTTTCACATTCTGAGTTGCAGTTTACTGATAAGTGGCATTGGGAAAGTGGTGTTTGCCTTCTCTGCTGCAGTTAACTCCTAATCTAGCAGTAATTGTAGCTTTCAAAGATGAAGATGTGACTGTGATTTTGTGATGTTACTTTTATTTTATTTTGGGCTTTTAATTTTTTCAATTTAGGTATTTAACTTTTTTTTTTTTTTTTGTGGGTACCGGGGGGTCGACCTCAGGACTTCGCGCGCCAGCAGGCGCCCGTGCCGCTGAGCGATATCACCGGCCCCTTTTTCGTATGTGGGTTCCGGGAGTCGAACTCGGGCCCTCGCGCTTGCCGGGCAGGCGCTTAAGCTGCTGAGCCATCTCACCGGCCCTTAACTTTTTTTTACTTTTAAAAAAAAAAGTTTTTTTGAGACAAGGTCTCGGTATGTAGTATAGGTTAGCCTTGAACTCACTGTGTAGCCCAGGCTGGCCTCAAACTCACAGCGATCCTCCTGCCTCAGCTTCCTGAGTGCTAGGATTACACATGTGTGACACCTTGCCTGGCTATTTTAGTGTTTTGAGACAGGGTCTCGCTATGTAGTTCAGGGTGGCCTTGAACTTCTGGAAATTCTCCTGCCTCAGCCTCCTGAGTGCTGGGGTTACAGGCATGTACCACCATGCCTGGCTTTTATTTATTTATTTATTTATTGAGACAGGGTCTCACCGTGTAGTCCAGGCTAGTTTTAAACTCATTACGTGGCCCAGGCCGGCCTCGAACTCACAGCAGTCCTCCTGCCTTAGCCTCCCAAGTGCTGGGATTACAGGCGTGTGCCACCACGCCCGACTATGCCTGGCTCTTTTTTAAGAAAAGTTTTATTAGTACATGTTTGCAGTACATAGTAATTCATAGTATGATTGACTAATTTTCTTTCCCCAATTTTTTGAGTGACTTATGTTTCTTTTCTCAGATGAAGGTTTGACTATCGACCTGAAGAATTTTAGGAAACCAGGAGAGAAGACATTTACCCAACGTAGCCGTCTCTTTGTGGGCAATCTTCCCCCTGATATCACTGAGGAGGAAATGAGGAAACTATTTGAGAAATATGGGAAAGCAGGAGAAGTTTTCATTCATAAGGATAAAGGCTTTGGCTTTATCCGCTTGGTGAGCAACTGTGTTCTTTGGGGCATGTGCATTTTAAAGGGTAGGGAAGCTAGAAAATGATGGATGTGGAAAAGTAGGCGTTGAAATAATTCTCAAGATTGTTAAAAGTTTGTAGGGCTGGGAATATAGCTCAGCGGCACAGCGCCTGCCTGGCAAGTGTGGGGTCCTGTGTTCGATTCCTGGTTCCTTAAGGAAAAAAAAAGTTGGTAATTGATGAAACAGAAGAAAAATATGCAGATGTTTTAATTTTGTTTTTTTTCCTCAGGTTTTAAGAACAACATAGGTTCATTTGTCTATTAGTAGTCTATTAATAGTCTAGTAGTCTATTAGAAGTCTATTATTAAAAGTAAATAGAATAGTATAGTAAAGGCATACATGTGCATTGCCCAGCTTCAACTCACGGTTAATTTTATTTGCTGTCCACTATAGCATGTTGATTTTTTTTTTTTTTTCAGAAAAAGTTTTAGTGGCAATCAAGGTTTATATAATGTATTTCTAAAGTCTATACATATATTGTCTCATTAGGACTCTTTAAAAGTGTGAGAGGATTTTATTTGTCTTTTAAAAATCTTTTAACTGGTCAAAGAGGCACTTTTTAGGGGAAGAGTTTTGTTGGGGATGGAACCTATAGACTTGCACATGCTAGACAATTGTTCTATCCCTGAGCTATGTACCCAGCTTTACCAGTTTTTGTTTGTTTTGAGACAATGTAGTTCAGGCTGGCCTTGAACTCACTATGTAGCCCAGGTTGGCCTTGAACTTGGAGCAGTCCTCCTGCCTCAGCTTCTCAAGTGTGGGATTACAGGCGTGTGCCACCATGCCCATCAAGGGGAAAACATTTCTAGTTATTACCTGCCTCCATAAATGATTGGAGCGTAATGTGGCAGCAAGATCAGTGGATGGAGGTAGTCAGAACTCCGTAAGTGTTATTTTTTATGGGTATCAAGGAGTCCCATCAAAGTCTGGTTCTGAAGAAGCGTCTTGGAAGGCATAAATGCTTAGAAGTGTATTGCAAGTGAAAATTAAAATATTTTGTGTGCTGAATTGTAAGAGCAGAGATGTTAGGATGGTCTTTCGTTCTTTGGGTGATCAGTTATCACTTGGGAGAATAACCTATCATGTAAGTGGTATTCATAGATTTCCAATTTCAGTCATGTGGGGTAACTAAAGAGTTGCTTGAAACCACAGTTCAATTCTTTTAGTTTTATTGATTTCTTTATATGCTTATTAACAAGGTGGGGGGCATTTTGTTACTGAGCTATGTTACTTTAAACTATTGATTGCTCAGGTGGTCTTCATTAAACTGAGTTTTTCCTAATGTTCTTCTTAGGAAACACGAACCCTTGCGGAGATTGCCAAAGTGGAGCTGGATAATATGCCCCTCCGTGGAAAACAACTGCGTGTGCGCTTTGCCTGCCATAGTGCATCCCTTACAGTCCGAAACCTTCCTCAGTACGTGTCCAACGAGCTACTAGAAGAAGCCTTTTCTGTGTTTGGCCAGGTGGAAAGGGCTGTAGTCATTGTGGATGATCGAGGAAGGCCCTCAGGAAAAGGCATTGTTGAATTCTCAGGGAAGCCAGCTGCACGGAAAGCTCTGGACAGATGCAGTGAAGGGTCTTTCCTGCTAACCACGTAAGTAAGGGTCTTCAGAAATAGACCTTCAGTTCCTAATTTTTTCTGTGGTCTGGAGAGTTAGCCTTTAGTAACCATGTTCCTGTGTTTAAAGTTGTGTGTGTCTGTTACTGGAGATTGAATCCAGGGCTTTTGTCCTGAGCTATGTGCACAGCCCTTTTCTTCGCTGTGTAGTTCAGGCTGGCCTTGAACTCACTATGTAACCCAGGTTGGCCTCGAACTCTTGACGAACCTCCTGCCTCAGCCTCCCGAGTACTGGAATTACAGGCATGTGCCACCACACCTGGCCTTGAAAGGTTGCTTTCTGCATGCAGTATCTCTTTGTATTTATTTCAGTTTATTTAGTGGAATTCTATAGATACCAAATGTTAGGCTGCACTTAAGTATTGCACTGTCCTACTTTTAACATCTTTTTGGTGATCATATTCAGAGATGTGAAGCCTGGTGGCTCCTTCCTGTTAACCCCAAATTCTGAATAATGCCATTGAAAGGATTTGGTTACTGGGGGTTAGGTGTAAAAACGCCTTTAGAAATATGTCTGATTGTCTAGTCCTGGCCCCTAATAAGTTCTTTGTGCTAATGACACAGATTTTTTGTTCTTTGTTTTTTGGGTTTTTTTTGGGGGGTGAGACAGGGTCTCGGATATGTAATTCAGGCTGGCCTGGAACTCATGGCGATCCTCCTACCTCAACCTCCCAAGGGGTGGGATTACAGGCATGTGCCACCACGCTCGGCCAACAGCTGATTTATTAACACTAAACTTCCTCCTTTCACCCAGATTTCCTCGGCCTGTGACTGTGGAGCCTATGGACCAGTTAGATGATGAAGAAGGACTTCCAGAAAAGCTTGTTATAAAGAACCAGCAATTTCACAAGTATGTGGTCATGATACATTACCTGTTAGGTGTTACCTGTTTGTTTGTTTGTTTGTTTGTTTTTTGAGACAGAGTCTCTTAGGTAGTTGAGGCAAATTTTGAACTCTCTATGTAGCCCAGCCTGGCCTTAAAATTGCTGTGATTCTCCTGTCTCAGCCTCCTGAGTGCTGGGATTAGAGGCATATACTGCCATGCCCAGCTTTTTTGTTTTTGTTTTTTGAGACAGCGTCTCGCTATGTAGCTCACACCGGCCTTGAACTCACTATGTAGTCCTGGCTGGCTTGAAACTCATGGCGATCCTCCTGCCTCAGCCTCCCAGTGCAGGAATTATAGCCTTGTGCCACCACACTTGGCTTTTTTAATCTATTGAAGTACTTATAAAGGGATATGTGAGAGACAGGTGTTTGCTTTACATGTCCATTGGCATTTAACTTTGCTCTCAGAAGGAATGTGTTACTTCGCTGGGGAAATCTTGAACAGAGTTAGTAATCTCAAAACCTTTCTATAGGGAGCGAGAGCAGCCACCTAGATTTGCACAGCCTGGCTCCTTTGAATATGAGTATGCCATGCGCTGGAAGGCACTTATTGAGATGGAGAAGCAGCAGCAGGATCAAGTGGACCGCAACATCAAGGAAGCTCGTGAGAAGCTGGAGATGGAGATGGAGGCTGCTCGCCATGAGCACCAGGTTATGCTGATGAGGCAGGGTGAGTATAACCCTTCAGTTTAAAGCTAGAAGAATAACAAAAGGCTTTTTGTCAGGAGTTGCTTTGTATTATTAGGTAGAGGAAGACCTAAATCTCTGCTTTTATTGTCTGAAATATTTTATGTTGCTCTTGGTAAGCAAATAATATGGCTTAGAGATAGGGCAGAGAATACTAGATTCTTGGAGAAGGAATTGGTAGATTTGACTTGAGTTTTGGAACCTGGGCACTTGACCACTTGGAATATTATCCTCTTTGCATTCTGGATCTTTATGGAAAATTATCAGGCATATATGAAGAGTACTCTCAATTTGTTTATAGATTTGATGAGGCGCCAAGAAGAACTTCGGAGAATGGAAGAGCTGCATAACCAAGAGGTCCAAAAACGAAAGCAGCTGGAGCTCAGGTAACTTTTCTTGAACCTTTTTCTCTGGCAACTGGAAAAGGTAATGTCCCTGTCTTGTTTCCTACTATCATGCTACTTCATACATCTGTAAATGTATTGGTCAATATTTTGTGGTTGCTTCTTAAGGCCTCTCTTTGAATGGGAGATGTTTTAGCTGCCTATGGTTCTAGAAATTAGCTGGGACTGCACTACAGAGAAAGCAGCTAAGTATTGTTCTCATCAGGCTTCCTTGGGGGTTGCCATAGTTCTGGGTGAGCCATGATGGTCTTGGGTGAGCTCATCTGCTTGGCTCAGTCTCCTGTTAAGATCTGCCGAAATTCTGGAATGTCTTAATACAATGTCTTAAATACATTGATGGCTCTCTAGGCAGGAAGAGGAGCGTAGGCGCCGTGAAGAAGAAATGAGGCGGCAACAAGAAGAGATGATGCGGCGACAGCAGGAAGGATTTAAGGGAACCTTCCCTGATGCGGTATATTTCCCATGTGCCCAGGATGTACCAGGCCATTTGTGATATCACAAAACCACCATGAATTGTGTGTTAGAATGTGAGGTTAAGACCAGTTTTTCTATGCTACGAAACTCCTTTTAGAAAAAAAGGGGCCGGTGAGACGGCTCAGCGGCTTAAGCGCCTGCCTTGCAAGCGCGAAGGCCCGAGTTCGACTCCCGGAACCCTCTTACGAAAAAGGGGCCGGTGATATCGCTCAGTGGCACGGGCGCCTGCTGGCGCGCGAGGTCCTGAGGTCGTCCCCCCGGTACCCACAAAAAAAAAAAAAAAAAAAAAAAAAAAAAAAAGGACTCATGGGAGCTAGAGGTAAGGTTTGAAGGGGAGTTCATCTTATCTCACAGGCAATTAGGATGCAAAGTTGGGACCCCTACTGTATGTTTAGTGTATGCTCTAGACTCAGTAGTTGTAGAATGAGATAAGTTGAGTTCTGTTAACAGCCTTTTTTAATTTACTGCTGTCCTTGTAGTTGTAGAAGTTGGAGTCCCAAAAGAAATTAACCGTTTCTCTCCATACCTCTCACTTTGTTACTAATGGGCAACTTAGCTTGTATCCTAATAGCTGTGTAACCTGAACCCCCTGTACAACTAGTAAGGGGCTGTGAATTGTTCCTTAGCTTAGTCTCAGTGCTCTTGGGATATGTTATCACTGTATTTTATTCCCTTAGTGTGTAGTTCTCAATAGGTTGTGGTAGAATGCACTACTGTCTTGGACTGTCTTGAGTATTTTTGTTTTTCAGAGAGAACAAGAGATACGGATGGGCCAAATGGCTATGGGAGGTAAGGACTTAAGGTGTGATGGCTCTGATTTACTCGTTTGTTTGGTGTCTGGCGAGCTGTATAGCTTCTCTTACCTTGTCCAAATTTAAGGGTCTGATATTTCCAGGAACATCCTTTTTTGTTTGTTTGTTTGTAGACTGGTGGTGGTGGTGATATCTCTTAGTCCAGAGGTCTTACTGAATTTTTTCTTTGGTATAGAAAACAAGTCCATGTACTGATGACACTACTCTGCTTTAGGTGCTATGGGCATAAACAACAGAGGCACCATGCCCCCTGCTCCTGTGCCAGCTGGTACCCCAGCTCCTCCAGGACCCGCCACTATGATGCCTGATGGAACCTTGGGACTGGTAATAAACTACAGGGCCTTAACAGTAATTCAAAATAGAAGGAGAAAAGGCTTTGCCTTCATAGCTCCTGGGCCTACCTCAGTTTTATAGGAAATAACAGTCTTAAGGACTACTGGTGTCCATGAGATGATTTTTTGTTTTTTGTTTGAAACAAGGTCTCCCTATGTAGTTCAGGCTGGCCTTGAACTCTGAGCAATCCTCCTGCCTCAGCCTCACAAGTGCTGGGATTACAGGTGTGTACCAACATGCCTGGTGGTTAGTTTTACTCTTGAACAAATTCAAACACTATATCTGAATTAAGTGACTACCCAATCTGACTGCTACCCCGGATGAACAGGTTGGAGAGACAAGAATGAAAGTTAGGTATTATCACATAAAATAGATATGAATCCAAAGACATGGCTCTCAGATCCAGAGGTTTTAGTTGTATCAGTGGGTAGTGCCAACAAAACTGGTTAGTCTTAAATTGCTGGAGAGTGATGGCCTACCCTTGTCTAGATATTAATCAGGAAAAAGGACTTGCGTTATTGTTTAGTCAGTAGTGAGGAATGTAGATAAAAAGTTGAAGGTAGGATGACTCAATTTGTCCCTAATTCAGACAACTTTCCTCTGAGGGTTACCCAGTGCTAGCATCAAGAGCCTTGAATAGTTGAGTGGAAATAGCATCCAGTGGAGAGAGTGACTTAGTTGAGTGGGTAACTTAGGACAAAGATTCTATTGTAACATTGCTCTCTTTTTCTCTTTTAAGACCCCACCAACAAGTGAACGCTTTGGCCAGGCTGCTACAATGGAAGGAATTGGGGCAATTGGTGGAACTCCTCCTGCATTCAACCGTGCAGCTCCTGGAGCTGAATTTGCTCCAAACAAACGTCGCCGATACTAATAAAGTTGCAGTGTCTAGTTTCCTGAAACTCTTAAAAGAAGGAACCCTTTTGGGCTAGCCAGAATTCTACCTTGAAAGTGTTAGGGATTCCTCCCAATAGTTAGGTCTTCCCTGCCTGTACTACTCTAAGGGAGTATGCTGGAGGCAGAGGGCAAGGGGGGGGGGTGATATTTAACAAATCACTTCTGTGTGGTACATTGTTTAATTCTGTGTGATGCATTCCTGAAATTTCAAATACAATTGTTGACGGCCTGGCGGAACCATGGCATAATGGTTCCTTAGAGTCCCATTCATCTTGATCATTCCGGTTTTTTGTCCATTGTGTTTTATTTGCTTTCTACACCCCTCACTCCCGGAGACACTGCCACATATACCACAAAAACCAAACATCTCCCAGTGACCTTGGCCCCATTACTCCATTTGCTCCCAGGTGAGAATTCAGGCAAATGTCCACAGAGGTCACAGATAGCATATGTATGGTTCTGTTATATCCCATATATTACCCTTTCATGTACTAAAGACATTTTCTCTTAGAGATTTTCATTTTAGTATATCTTTAAAATCTTGTGTTAACTTGCCTCCATCTTTTCCTTGGGTAAGGACATCCCAGGAATGACCCTTTTGTGTCTATGATGTTGCTGTTCACAGCTTTTCTTGATAGGCCTAGTACAGTCTTGGGAACAGGGTTGCTGTATGCTGAAGGTCTGACAGTAGCTCTTAGCCTTGCCTATCTTAGGTAGTTACGCTGTGCATTATTTTTTATTGGTGTACCATGTTTGATTTATCCTTGATACCTTAAATTTGGAGGTTTTTTTTGAGAAATGGAGCAGTAATACAGCATCAACTTATTAAAGTACATTTTAAGCCTTTTAATTTTCTGTGCTGTTTTTAAAGGGGAAGGGAGGGAAGTGTGGTTATCCTGTTTTAGGATATGAACAGTAGGCTCTATAAGGGTGATCATTATGACCTTTTTTTTTTTTAAATCTCCAAACTTTTTATTTATTTATTTATTTTTTGTGGGTACTGGGGGTCGACCTCAGGACCTCGCGCGCCAGCAGGCGCCCGTGTCACTGAGCGATATCACCGGCCCTTTTTTCGTATGTGGGATCCGGGAGTCAAACTCGGGCCCTCGCGCTTGCCAGGCAGGCGCTTACGCCGCTGAGCCATCTCACCAGCCCCATTATGACCTTTTGATTGAAATATTATTTATCTGGGAAAATGGGGAGGAGGTAGGAGTGAGGTACATGCTGTGATTGAGATGGTTAGCAAGGATCAGTGTTGTGGGCACTACACGGAAATAATGGCCCCAGAGAAATTGCTTTTTTTTTTTTTTTTTTTTTTTTTGAGATAGTCTTGCTAGATCAGGCTGGCCTCCAACTCAAAACTCACAAGAGCCCTCCTGCTTCAGCCTCCTGAGTGCTGGGATTGCAGGCATGCACCATCATGCCAGGCTCCCAGGGAAGCTTTGAAAGGAGGAATGAGCTAGAGGAATTGAGGTACCTTCATTGGGCTGGAGTGGGGGGGTGGTCTCCATTGGTATTTGTTTCTGAGCAGCTGCTGGTATGTCAGAGGCTTGGAATTGGCAAAATCTAAAACTGTCTCAACAGTAGTTAGCTGACCTCACACAAGTTACAAGCACTATGCCTGATGCTTTTTTTTCCGGAGCCTCAGAGCTAAAATTCTCATAAGCTCCTTCCTATTGGCTGGAAAGACCAATTGGAGTTCCTTGCCCATGTTAGGAGGTGTGTGCCTTCTGAACTAAAGATAGAACCAGCAGGCCTTTCCACGCAGCTAAAAGCCTCCAGAGTAAGAGGTGTTCCCTGCTCGGCAGACTCCTTGAAATACCCTTTCAGTAATTCTACCAGTACCTCCATGTCTCTACTCTGCCATAACAAAGGCTGTGGGCAACAATTTGACCCCAATACCAACCTTCCTGGTGAGTAAATCTTGACCTGGCCAGGACATCTGTGGGGTGCTTGGGAGTGGGTGGTCAGCTGTGGGGCTGTCTGTTAAGCAGGGAGAGAAAAACGACGTACTGGCTGTAATTGGTCTAAATGATCAATCTTTGCTGAAACATACGGAAAGAAATACGCCAGGCATGGTGGTGTACACCTATAATCCCAGCGATTCAAGAGGCTGAGGCAGGAGGATCACTGCAAGTTCAAGGCCAGCCTGGGCTACAAAGCGAGTTCAAGGCCAGCCTGGGGTACAGAGTGAGACCCTGTCTCAAGAAGACCAACAACAAAAAAATATGAATGTGGAGAAAAAATCATATTTGGTTATAGTTATCTTTCTTCCCTTGATTTTTCTACTGATATTCACAGATTCCTGTTGCTATCACCCTGGGGTCCCAATCTTCCATGATGCACTCAAGGTGAGGAGTAGGTGAGGAGATAGCAAGAGCATTTTACAAAGGAAATATACCCAGGAATCTAAACTCATCTGGGTCTCTGTTACCAGGGTTGGTCCTGCTGCCAAAAGCGAACTGTAGATTTCTCTGAGTTCTTAAACATCAAGGTAAATTCCTTCACTTCCTTGGATTCTACCCCTAATAGAAGGATTCTATTTCTAATCCTTTTCTCCTTATTTATACTAGGGTTGTACTGTGGGACCACACTGTGCTGAGAAGCTTCCTGAGGCCCCTCAATCTGAGGGCCCTGCTACAAGTTCACTTCAGGAGCAAAAACCTCTGAATACAATTCCAAAGTCAGCAGAGACATTGCGCCGAGAGAGGCCTAAGTAAAGAGGAGGAAACCCCTGGGTTTTCCCTACATTTAGGCAACGTCCTAGGAGTGATTATATGGATCATTGGGATTTGGTAAATAGTGACCAGAGATGTGAGGAGGGTTTGGAAGGTATATACAGTATTCTCTGCCTTAGGGGAAATTTGTGTCTGGAAATGTCCTCTGCTCTAAGGGGTCTGAGGCTGATGGGATAGATTATTTTGAGTCAACAGAGTAGGAAGCCCTAGACAAATACATGCTTAGTAGATAATACAAAGGGGATTGTTGAGAATGACCTTTTTTTTTTCTTTCCTGGAAAAGAGCTTTAAGATAAATCTTACAGAGAAAAAGGAGTACTGGCAGCCAGGAAGCCACATAAAATAATTTTGTGTGACTAGTAAGAGCAACAGAAGAAAACCATGTTAGGTCCACAGTTAGGAAGATGAGACGATGCAGTTCATTTAGAGCAGCTGAGTAGATGGACAAGAGAAGCTTAGGGGATTTATTTCCCTAGGGTTGAGGAATGTGGGATGTTCACAGAGATGAAATTGGCAATGGGTTGAAATTGATTAAGGTATGTGAAATGCATGTACCGTACCAACTTCCCAGAACAGCCCACCATTATTTAATACTAACATGCACTAACAAAAAGAAGTACAAGGGGAAAAAACTGGCAGTGTGGTAACTACCCAACTTCCCCCAACCCTGCCTCATTTTCACCAGATTCAATTCCATTACCACGAGTGAGTGTTGGAGTGGGCAATCATGATTAATAGGCCAAAACTAAATCACCTGCTGGGCATGGTGGCACATGCCTGTAATCCCAGCACTCTGGAGGCTGAGGCAGGAGGATCACTGTGAGTTTGAGGCCTGCCTGGCCTCCATAGTGAGTTCAAGGCCAGCCTGAACTACATAGCGAGACCCTGACCCCCCCAAAAAAAAAATTAAATCACCTGCCTATAACCCCTAGGTCTGAGTTGCCCCTGAAGCTGCTGCCACTAAATATATCTCATGTCCTAGAAATGGCATTGGAACAAAAAGAACTAGACCAGGAACCTGGAGCAGGTAGGTGGATTCTTAGGAGGGTAGGCCTCACAGACTGGAATTTAGTGGAATGGTATTGGGGTGGAGGGGAATGAATAGGTTCCTGACTCTTATTTCCCTTGCCCAGGAATTGATAGTAGTCTGATCCAGACTGGTTCCAGCTGCCAGAACCCAGGATGTGACGCAGTAAGAGTTTTGGGGAGTTCATGTATGTGGCTGAGAGATGCTGCACTTGAAAATGACTGAGTATAGACATGGGGGTGAGTGGGATACACCTTGGAATGACTTGATTCTTTTCCTAATGCTCCTTTATCTTTGTTAGGTTTACCAAGGCACAGAGAGTGATGCTACTCCATGTACCTACCACCCAGGAGCACCTCAGTTCCATGAAGGGTGAGGGAGGGGACTGGGTAGTTTGTGAGGCAGGGTTCTCCCAATATTGATCGTAAGTGTGGGAGCTTGGGGGTGGAAATTCAATTGAATTATCTTCCTGCCTCAGGATGAAGTCTTGGAGCTGTTGTGGCATCCAGACCCTGGATTTTGGGGCATTCCTGGCACAGCCAGGATGCAGAGTTGGTAGACATGACTGGGTGAAGCAGGTAAGCCCCAACTTTCCTGATTCTTGATTAGAACCTGATCCCAAAGATAAACTTCTCCCTGGACCCCATGGCCAAGTGCCCTGTCTTCTTTCTTTAGTATAGACCAAAAAAGATTCAGCTCCTGAGCCAGGGGTGTGGCTCAGTGGTAGAGTGCTTGCCTAGCGTGTGCAAGGCCCTGGGCTCTATCCTCAGCACCACCAAAAAACCCAAGAAGATTTTGCACCTTATTCCTCTATAACCTATAGGGCTTTGCCATATGATAAGTCTTGTTAATCTTTCTGAGACTCTAGCTGGGTGTCTTCTCCATATACCTGATGAGAGCTCCTCTTGGGTTAAGAGTCTTTCTTTCTTCCTTCCTTCCTTCCTTCCTTCCTTCCTTCCTTCCTTTCTTTCTTTCTTTCTTTCTTTCTTTCTTTCTTTCTTTCTTTCTTTCTTTCTTTCATTTCTTTTTCTTTTCCTTCCTTCCTTCCTTCCTTCCTTCCTTCCTTCTTTCTTTCTTTCTTCTTTCTCTCTCTCTCTCTTTTTGCTTGCTTTCTTTTATACTGGGTATTGAATCCAGGTACTTCACACTGAGCTATATCTCTAACTTGCTTTGCTTTGCTTTGCTTTGCTTTCTGTACTGCTGAGGATTGAACCCAGGGTCTTCACACTGAGATATACCCCAGCCCTTTTTATTTTTTTGATACAGGGTCTTGCTAAGTGCCCAGGCTGGACACTTAAGCTTGTTATCCTCCTGCCTCAGCCTCCCACAGTGCTGGGATTACAGACATGTACCACCACCTCTAAGAGTTTATTCTTACCATTCATATTTCACATCTTCTCTTTAGCTGCCAGCATCTTGCCGCCATGATTGGCACCAGACAGATTCCTTAGTAGTGATGACTGTATATGGCCAGATTCCACTTCCTGCATTCAACTGGGTGAAGGCCAGTCAAACTGAGGTGAGGAATGATCTGATGCAGGGTGGAAGGCTAGCGGATTGGATGATAGTACAGTCTTGCAGGCAGAGGTGCTGCGTGCAGTTAACCTGTAGGCTCCATAGTCCCCTGAGAGGAAAGGAGAACTATTAGGTCAGAGTTGTCTGGCCGACCTAAGGATCACACCTCTGGCCTGTCTCCGTCATAATGACTTGTTCTGACCTTCTACCCTTGTAATTCTTTTTGTTCAGCTTCATGTCCACATTGTCTTTGATGGTAACCGTGTGTTCCAAGCACAGATGAAGCTCTGGGGGGTAAGTGAAGACAAGGAGGGGAGGAAGATAGGGTGAAAGAAGGGCCAGGCTGGAATAGAGTGTCCTGAGGGAAACATTTTTAATGGGAACTTTATTTGCTTTCATATTCCCTCCCCCTTCCTTCTCTTCTTCCTCCTCTCTTTCATCCCTCTCCCTCTCTCCCATTTCTTTCCTCCCTTTCCCTTTTTTATTTTTCTCTCCTCACCACTTCACCCAAACCCCAATCCCTTTGATTCCCTTGTTCCTTCTTTCTCTTGTGTTCCTCTGTCTTTCCCTCCTCCTCAGGTCATAAACGTGGAGCAGAGCTCTGTCTCTTTGATGCCATCTCGGGTGGAAATCTCCCTTGTCAAGGCTGACCCAGGATCCTGGGCACAGCTGGAGCACCCCAGTGCACTAGCTGAGAAGGCTAGGGCACGGGTTATGGTAGAGATGGATGAGGAAGAATCTGAGGATTCAGATGATCTGAGCTGGACAGAGGAGGAGGAAGAGGAGGAAGCAATGGGGGAATAGCGACACCAGACAGTTTAGTGTCTAGCTAGGACTCCAGTGACTCCCTTAGACTCTCTGGTTGACCTTGTGGTATCATAGAGCAGTAGGAGACTAAAGAAGGGGAGAACAAGACTGTCCAAACCATACTGTTTTAACCATAAATAAATCTTGTATTCTACAGTTTCACCTATAGTGTCATTCTCTCACCCCACTATGTAAAAGATAGTATTCATTCCCCCAACTTCCTTGTGTGCTTGACATGTATTCTGTTCTTTACAACCACTAGATATTTACTGGGTACTTCCTTTGTGCCAGTTATGTGTTAGGTGCTTTAGAGATACCTGAGAAACAGAAGATTTACTCATTCCTCTCAAGAAAATTATATACTGGCTGACAAGTCAAGGCTAATCTATATGAAATAAGAATAAACATTATCAGATAGTGTTACAGTGCTAAATAGTATAGTATAGTTTTTTTTATCTTTTTAAATTCTTTTTTGTACAGTGTTTAAGAGCTGTAGAAATCAAAAGAATGGAGACATTACATGGGTTGGAATAAAAACAGAAGGCTCCCTGGAAGAAATAGCATTTTTTAAATTTTGTTTTTGTTTGTGGTACTGGGGAATGAAACCAGGGCCTTTGCACTGAGCTACATCCCCAGCCCATTTTTTTGTTTGTTTGTTTGTTTTTTAACCTTAATGGAATTTGTTTATTTATTTATTTTTGTTTTTTTTTTAGACAGGGTCTCACTATGTAGTCTAGGCTGGCCTTGAACTCACTATGTAGCCCATGCTGGCGTTGAACTTATGGTGATCCTCCTGCCTCAGCCTCCCAAGTGCTGGGATTACAGTTGTGTACCATCATGCCTGGCTTTGTTGATTTAGTCCTGAACATATTTTTTCCACAGTTTTTTTATTAGTGCATATCGGTTGAACAGATTAATGGGTGTCATTTTGGCAGATTTGTAAATGTACGTAATTTTAATCACTTCCCCCCATTATTCCCTTCTCTACCATTCTCCCTACGTTCACATTTTTAGGGGATTTCAATGCATATAATGTATTTTTTATCAGTACATGTTTGCAATGCATAGTGTTTACATTCAGCTTGGGGGTTTGGTACATATACATAGGCATCTTGATCATTTTTACTCCCCCTGACCTCCTGTCCCTCTTTCCCCAGATCCTTTTCCTGTCTCTACAGAATCTACCTCACTGTTTCTCAACATGGCTCTTTATTTCGCTCTTTAAATTATTTCTATTTTTGAGCTGGACATGGTGGCACATGCCTGTAATCCCAGCACTCAAGAGGTTGAGGCAGGAGGACCACTGAGAGTTCAAGGCCAGCTTGGGTTACATTGTGAGTTCAAGGCCAGCCTAAACTACATAGTGAGACACTGTCTCAAAAAAATCCTTTAAACTTTTAATCTCAGAGAGACCATGGGATATTTAAACTGACTTATTTCACTTAGCATTATGGTCTCAAGATCCATCTATTTTTGATCATATTCATCCCTCCTGTTACCTACCCTTACATCCCCTGCCTCTCCCCTTATTCCCTTCCTCTTGTCTAATAATTGTCTCCCTTCTACTTTCTTGTCCTCTTTTTATTAGATTCCATATATTAGGGAGAACATGAGATATTTGTCTTTCTGAGTCTGTTTTATTTTGTTCAACATGATCTGCAGATCCATCCATTTTTCTCCAAATAACAAATTCTTGGGTTTTTTTTAATGGCTGAATAATACTCCATTGTGTATAATATATAACACATGTTTTTGTCCATTCATCTGTTGATGGGCACCTAGGCTGGTTCCATATCTTGACTATTATATATTGTGCTGCAATAAATGTGGGTATACAATTATCCCTATAGTCTGCTGACTTTAGTTCCTTTATTATCAAAGAGTGGTATAGCCAGGTCAAATAGTAGCTTTGTTTTTAATTTTTTGGGGGCACCTCCATACTGATTTCCATAGTGGCTATTGCTAATTTACATTCCCACCAGCAGTATAGAAGGGTTTCTTTTTCCCCAAATCCTCACCAGCAATTTTTTCTTTTCTTTTCTTTCTTTCTTTTTTTTTTTTTTTGTTGTTGTTGTATTTTTGACAATAGCCATTCTGACTGGGGTGAAATGGAATCTCAGTGGTATTTTTTTTCTCTCAGTGTGTTTTTGATTTGCATTTCCTATTTTATAATTTGACACAGGGTGTCACAAAGTCAGTAAATTGCCCAGGCAGAAATTGAATTTGAGATTCTCCTGCCTCAGCCTCCCAGAGTGCTGGTATCATAGATGTGCACCACCATACTCAGATTAAGAAGTATATTTTGGAACAGGCATGGTGGTGCACGCCTGTAATCCCAGCACTCGGGAGGCTGAGGCAGGAGGATATTTTCGAGTTCAAGGCCAGCCTGGGCTACAAAGTGAAACCCTGTCTCAAAAAGAAAGAAGTATGTTTTGAGTGGAAATGTGAATAAAAGAGATTTACTTGTATGGGTATGGAAGAGTAGGGAGAATCAGACTAGGGTAGAAGGTATTTCATTTTACTTTTTTAGATTTTATTGTACTGGGATTGAGCCCAAGGCCCTCGCCCTGAGCTACATCCTCACCCCCTTTGGGATTACAGGTGTGCGCCACCATGCCCCCCCCTTTTTTTTTTTTGAGACAGGTTCTCACTATGTAGCCCAGGCTGGCCTTGAACTCACTTTAATCCTTCTGCTTCAGCCTCCCAAGTGCTGGGATTACAGGCGTGCATCACCAGGACTGGCCAGAGAGTTAGGATTATAGCCATGTGCTACATTGTCCGGCTCTGTGTGTGTGTGTGTGTATGTGTGTGTGTGTGTGTTTCTCTGTGCTGAATGCTGAGATCACAGGCGTGCACCACCTCGTTGGGTATAATGGAAATTTTTTCGAGTATGTATGTGTGGTGCTGGGAATCAACCAAGGCTTGGCAGAGGGATTCTGTTACTGAGCTTATTATGCCCCTGGCCCTAGAATATAGATTTAAATTTCTTTCTTTTTATAATTCAGGATTGAACCCAGGGCATTTGCCCTGAGTTACATTCCCAGCCCTTTTATATTTTGAGACCAGGGTTTTGCTAAATTGCCAAATTGGTGGAGCTCAGCTTAAAATTGCAGTTCTTCTGCCTTAGCCTCCCAGAGTGCTTGTATTACAAGCATGCACTACCATGCCCAATTTAGATTCTTAATTAGAAGACTGATCTTTTTCTGAATCTTCATTGAGTCATATTTACTCCCTCAGCAAAGTAGCCACGAATCTGATAGTTGCATACTCCAAGGAACATCAAACAAGGAAGGTCAACAAACCTCAAATTATCTCAAGTTGTTTTCATAGCATCTTTTCCTGTCAGTTCAGGGTTAATGAACATAAGGTCTCATTGGGAGCTAGAAGGGAGATGAGGTGAAGGGGATGGACATGGGCAGCAAAGGTGAGAGATTACAGTATAGCATGGATGAGAATTTGGAGTTTGAGGCAAGATTAGGGGATGTGCTGGGTGTGGTGGTGCATGCCTATTAATCCCAGCACTTGGGAGGCTGAGGCAGGAGGATTGCTGAGTTTGAGGCCAGCCTGGGCTACATAGTGAGTTGAAGGCCAGCCTGAATTACATAGCAAGACCCTGTCTCAAAAAAGAACCAAAGGGAAAAAAAAAAAAAAGATTAGGGGATGTTAGGGAATGTGTCCAAAGATATGACTTATACCTAACAGAAAGAGGTTTGATCAGAGGTAAAGGAGCTTCCTGCATCTCCAGGATATTTATTCTGGCTTTGCTATTATTCTTTGGATTTGGAGTGCAAATAAACTTTCCCTTTTGAACTGAACTCTTCAGAGTCCTTTTTTTTTTTTTTCCTTCAGTATCAGGGATTGAACCCAGAGCCTTTGCACTGAGTTCCATTCCCAGACTTTTTTTTTTAATTTTGAGACAGGGTTTTGCAAAGTCACTAAAAAGCCCAGTTGCCTAGGCTGGGATCAAACCTGTGATCCTACTGCTTTAGCCTTGAAAAGTGCTGGGATTACAGGCATATATTTGTTACCACACCCAGCTCAATCTTCTGATGCTGGAAGCTTTTAATCTTAGAAGTTTAGGGTACTATTCATTTCACAACAGAGCCTGCCCAGCAGATTTTTTTTTTTTTTTTGAGACAGGGTCTCGCTATGTAGTACAAGCTAGCCTTGAACTAGCTTATGTAGCCCAGGCTGGCCTCCAACTGGCAAAAGTCCTTCTGCCTCAGCCTTCCAAGGGCTGGAATCATGGGTGTGTGCCACCACACCTGGCTGAAAATGCATTAGTTTTAAATATACAACTTTTTCCTATCTTCTTGTCAAAATCAGGAGACCAGCAGCTATCCAGAAATCCTGAAGAAAACAGGTGAGGAATCAAAAAGTTCAATGACCCTTGTTGTATATAAGTTTATATATAAAATCTTAGTTGGGCACCTTTTTTTTCTTTCATTTTTTTTTTGTTGTTTTGTTTTGTTTGAGACAGGGTCTCCCTATGTAGTGCAGGCTGGCCTTGAACTAGCTTATTTAGCCCAGGCTGGCACCCAACTAATGGCAATCCTCCTGCCTCAGCCTCCCAAGTGCTAGGATTGTGTGTGCCACCACACCCCACAAGTTGTACAGTTTTAATAAAGTAGGATACTAGTTCATTTTACATAGCTAAAGCCTAAAATGTAAGACATTTCAAACAGGTATGTAACACCAATAACATCAAAAGCCATAGATCCATGATACAAATGAACATACCAGGCATTATGCTAAGTGCTTTGCATGAGTTGTAAATTCCCTACTTCTCACATCATCTGCATATTTGCTCTCAGTAGCATAAATTTTCTTCTCATCACCTTTGATGCTTCTCATTTCTTCACATTGTGCTTTTTTATTCAGTGTCAGGAATTGAACCCAGTAGCAGATGCATTCTAGGCATCTGCTCTGTTACTGAGCTACATCCCCATGTCTCACACTGTACTTTTTTTATTTTTTTTGTGGGTACCAGGGGTTGACCTCAGGACCTCGCGCGCCAGCAGGCGCCCATGCTGCTGAGTGATATCACCGGCCCCTTTTTCGTATGTGGGTTCCGGGAGTCGAACTCGGGCCCTCGCGCTTGCCAGGCAGGCGCTTATGCCGCTGAGCCATCTCACCGGCCCCTCACATTGTAGTTTGTATCTGATCCCCCTTGTACCTTTCTAGAAACATTATAGTATTTTCTCTTTTCTCTCCCGTTTATTCCCTCTCACTGTGATATTTTCACTAACATTTATACATGCTCTTCTCGCTAATCTTACAGTTTCTCTTGAGTTCACATTCTTCTCCAGCTACTACTTAACTTCATTCTCTTCTTTACAGCAAAACTTTTTTTTCCTGGAGACAGGGTCCCAATTCACTATTCCAGGCTGGCCTTAAATTCACTATGTAGCCCAGGCTGGCCTTGAACTCACTGCAATCCTCTTGCCTCATCCTCCTGAGTGCTGGGATTACAGGCGTGCGCTACTATGCCGAGCTCAAACTTCTTGAAATAACTACATTCTTTCATTTCCTTTTTGTGGGGGGGCACTAAGGCTTGAACTTAGGGCCTTATACAATACTAATGAGCTACACTCCCGATCTCCCTTATTCCTATTCTCTATCACATTCATTTCTCTTCTCTTCTCTTCTCTTCTCTTCTCTTCTCTTCTCTTCTCTTCTCTTCTCTTCTCTTCTCTTTCTCTGTCTTTCTCTCTGTCTCTGTTTCTCTGTCTCTCTGTCTCTCTCTCTTTCTCTCTCTCTCCTGGAAATTGAACCCAGTCATTTGTTCTCCTTATTTCTAGACATTCTCAGTTATGTCTAGAACTTAAGAACCACCCACATGAAGATGATTCACACACATTTTGTTTATTTTTTTCAGACAGGGTCTGGCTATGTAGTTCAGGGTGGCTGTGAGCTCACTATTTAGCCCAGGCTGGCCTTGAACTCCTGCAAATCTCCTGCCTCAGCTCTGGAGTGCTGGGATTACAGACAGGTGCCACCAGGCCCTGCAACTCGTACATTTTTATCTCTAGGTCATATCTTTCCCCTGAAGTTCAGATCTAGTATGTACTATACTAATAAAAATCATTATTACTGTTTTTACTATTCTTTGTTTTCTCAAAGCTTTTCTTTCAGTCCATTAGAAAAGTTGAAGGGTTTTTTCTTTTCCTGAGAAGATGGAGTATACATCTCTAAAATCCAATTTTATAATGTTTCAGTAAGAAAAATAAGATTTTCTTTTTTTGTTGTTGTTGTTTTTTTTTTTTTTTTTGTGGGTACCGGGGGGTCGACCTCAGGACCTCGCGCGCCAGCAGGCGCCCGTGCCACTGAGAGATATCACCGGCCCCTTTTTCATATGTGGGTTCCGGGAGTCGAACTCGGGCCCTCGCGCTTGCCGGGCAGGCACTTAAGCCGCTGAGCCATCTCCCGGCCCCTGTTGTTGTTTTTTTAAGCAGTGACAAAGTTTATTTGAAAAAGTAAAAGTGAAGAGGGAGAGAGAAACTGAGAGCAAACTTGGTCTGAATAAAAGAGGAAAAAGCAAAATAAAACTACACCCTGGAGGACTCAGGGCAGACTATCATGTGGAAAGTCACGATAGCCAGATTTTCTTGATAGCAAGGTTGGCCTCTCCATGAAGTGATAACATGTTGTATGTGGGTGCTTTTTGTGGTGCTAGAGATTGAACCCACAGTCTTACACATACTAGGCAAGTGCTCTACCCTGAGCTACATCCCCAGCCTCTAAAGTAATAACGTATTTATCGTACCATTGTATCAGCTTCAGGATTAAGGGAGACTATATTTATTTACCTGCTGAGAGAGTACAGTATCTAATTGAATGCCATGGTGTGAGGCATTTCTACCAGCATTATTTCACTTAATCCTCATACCTGTTCTGTGAGATAGGTATTGTTACCCCAAATTTCTATATATGAGGAAATAAAGGCACGAAGAAGCAAATGGCAGGCTGGGGATGTAGCTCAGTGTAAAGCATATGCTTAGTATGCTCCAGGCCCTGGGTTCAATCCCCAGTGGTGGCACATGCTTATAATCCTGGCACTTGGGAGGCTGAGGCAGGAGGATTGCCAGGAGTTCGAGGCCAGCCTGGGCTACACAGTGAGTTCAAAGCCAGCCTGAACTATATAGTGAGACCTTGTCTCAGGAAAAAAAAAAAAAAAAAAAAAAATCCGCAGTACAAAAAGGAAAAAGAAGAGGAAGTCTTGCTTGGGGTCATGTGGAGAAAATCTGTCATTGGTAAGAGCCATTTGAGAACATCCAAAACCTAAGGCCAAACAGGGAATTTAGAAGTGGATCTTGATACTATGTCCCTCTAGCCTAGCAAGAGTCCTTTTAATAACCCTAATGGGACCAAGGTGGCCTTATTGATCAGTGATATCTTACACTGATGTAAGGCTTTCCCAAAACACATCTCTCAATCATCTGAGTAGGATCTCCTAGCCACTCTACCTCTCTTCCTCCAGATCAAGAAATTACTTCCTAGGGCTGGGGATATAGCTCAGTGGTTACAGAACTTCCCTAACATGCCTCAGGCCTTAGGTTCAATCCCTAACACCACAAAAAAAAAAAGATAAAAAGGAAAGAAGGAAAGAAGAAACTCTCCCAGTTGTACTAGATTCTTCCCTTAACTTATACTCCTGGGCAGCCAGTTCAGTGCAGCTGTGTCTGGGAATATTGCCTTCATTGTCCTCTTTCTCCTGTTCTGCTCCCAAAGTTCCAGAACACTGCTAGAGGGAGAACCAAGCAGACAAATATAAATTCATACTATCCAATTTCAACTTGGCCCTTACAGCTGCTCAGCAACCCTTTTATTTGTCTCATATATTCCCTGGCACTCCCGCAAAGAGGCTGTTACAGACCTTCTTCCTTTTCCTCAAACTATAAATTGCAATATCCTTCTTTCTACTTCAGAAGACTTTATATTAGATACTTTCATCAAAATAAATGTTCCTCTCCCAACAAATAAGTAATCTTTCTCTCTTTCATCCCTGTCCTTTAAAAGCCATCCAGTTCCCTTCCTGGAAAAGTAATTAATGTTATTGCTCATTTACCTTCCAGAGATATTTTATGACCTTATAAGTAAAAGCATGGAAAAGAATGAACTTGTAGTGATTATTAAAGATAAGTAGGATTTGGATAGGTGGAGATAAAGGAGATATTCCAGCCAGAGGAAAAACCCTAGGCACAGGCACAGAGATGGAAATGAAGAAGATATATTTAGAAAACAGGATATTGTGAGTAATCTGCTGAGAAATTATCCCAGCTGCTGCCTGTACTGCTGCTACTTTTCCAGTTCTTACTGCAACTTGATTGCTTCCCTTCCTGTCTTGCTCTACATACCAGCCAAGTGGGAATGCGACACTACATGGCCCATCCTATCTTGCTTTGACCTCCATTACTATTTATTGAGCTTTGACCCCTACCACCCATTTCACACCTAGTAAAGAGGTCCCTTAGTCATTCTGTAAACCAGATGTCTTCCATTTCCTTGGTCAGATGGAAAATTTTTCCATGCCACTAAAAACAGGACATTCAAAGATGCATTATAGAGATGTTACTGATTTTATCAATAGATACAGCATACAGAGGTCAAAGGAACATGCTAAACTATGCAAAAGAGATACAATCAGCAGAACCCAGATTGTGAAACAACTGAAAAACAATCCAATATCTTCAACAAAAAATATGCCAAAGGGGCCGGTGAGATGGCTCAGCGGCTTAAGCGCCTGCCCGGCAAGCGCGAGGGCCCGAGTTCGACTCCCGGAACCCACATACGAAAAAGGGGCCGATGATATCGCTCAGCGGCACGGGCGCGCAGGCGCCCAAGGTCCTGAGGTCGACCCCCGGTACCCACCAAAAAAAAAAAATATGCCAAAAAAAAAAAAAAAGATGAAACCATTAGCTTAAAAGTTACCTATAATCCACTGGGCATGGTGGTGCACACCTGTAATCCCAGCACTCAGGAGGGATTACAGGTGAGTTCGAGGCCAGCCTGGGCTACATAAGCAAGTTAAAGGCCAGGCTGTACCACATAGTGAGACCCTGTCACAAAACAAAACAAGTTACATATAATCCATATCCAGGAATCACAAGGTGTGGACTTCATTTGGATATTTATTCAAACAAAAAAATGATACATTTTTTACATTTATGAAGCTATCAAATACTGACTCAATATTAAAGAATTATTATTTTATGTATGCTAATGGTATTACAATTGGGATTTTTTGTTTGTTTTTGGAGACAGGGTCTCACTATATAGTTCAGATTGGCCTTGAACTCACTATGTAGCCTAGGCTGGCCTCGAACTTGCAGTGATCCTCCTGCCTCAGCCTCCCGAGAGCTGGGATTATAGGCATGTACCACCATGCCCAACATACAACTGCAATTTTTAAAAAGGATCCTTACTTTTTAGAGATATATACTGAAATCTCTGGATATGGAGTGATATATAGTCTGGGATTTGCTCTAAAATACTATAGGAGGGAAGAAGTAGATGGGGGTATATTTGAAACAAGATAGCCCAAGAGTAGATACTAGTTGACAGTGAATGTTTGGTAAATGAGCCATTATACTATTCTGCCTTCTTTTGTCCATGTTATAAATTCTCCACTAAAAATTTTTAAAACAATGTCATTAGCTGGGCATGGTGGCGCATGCCCAGCACTCAGGATGCTGAGGCAGGAGGATCACCATGAGTTTGAGGCCAGCCTGAACTACGTAGTGAGATCCTATCTCAAAAAACAAATAGGGGCCGGTGAGATGGCTCAGCGGCTTAAGCGCCTGCCCGGCAAGCGTGAGGGCCCGAGTTCGACTCCCGGATCCCACATACGAAAAAGGGGCTGGTGATATCGCTCAGAGGCACGGGCGCCTGCTGGCGCGCGAGGTCCTGAGGTCGACCCCCCAGTACCCACAAAAAAAAAAAAAAAAAAAAAAAAAAAAAACAAATAAACCGAAAAAGGAAAAGAAGCAAGACTAGACAATCCAGGGGTACATATTTGGTGATAAAACTATTTTGAAAAACCTGCAAATAAGTGCTTATTATAAAAGTCAGAAGAGTTTTTGGTCACTTATGTGTGTAGGGGAAGTTGTGCTTTGGACAAGACACTTGGAAGGGCTGGGCATGGGTAGAAAAGAATTGCTTTTTTTTTGAGACAGAGTCATGCTATATTCCAGGTTGGCCTTGCACTCACTCTATAGCCCAGCCTGGCCTTGATGTTGCAATGCATCTGTCAGCCTCCCAGAGCACTGGGATCACAGGCCTGCATTGCCACACCTGGCAAGCACTACATCTTTTTTTTTTTTCCCATATGCGGGTAATGGGAGTCGAACTCAGGACCTCGCACTTGCCAGGCAGGCACTTATGCTGCTGAGCTATATCACCGGCCCAAGAACTACATCTTGATATGAGTAGTGTTTGCTTTGTTCAGTAAGCCATACTTTTGATATGTATGGTTTTCTGTATGCTTCATTTTATAATAAAATGATTTTTAATTTAAAAATATCACCTGTCAGGACTTTCTTGAGAGTCCTCTCTAAATTAGCGCTTAAGTGTTCCAGTCACAATCATGTTACCCAGTTGGATTTTCTCCATAGCCCTTATAAGCTGAGGTTTCCTTACGCAAGAAGTAATAGAACATAATTGTTAAGAAGACTAACTGGGCATGGTGACACATGCCTGTAATCCCAGCACTCTGGGAGGCTGAGGCAGGAGGATCACAAGCCTGGGCAACTTTGTGATTTAGCAAGACCCTATCTTGAAATAAAAAATAAAGGAAAAGAACTGGGGATGTAGCTCAGTGTGATTCAATACCCTGGATTCTATCCCCAGTACCGCAAAAAGAAAAAAAAAAAGGAAAAAAAAAAAAAAAACCACCAAGCTGCTTAGGTTCAAATCAGTCTCTACTAACTAGATATATGACCTTAAACTATTTAAGAACTATATATCTTATTTTCCTTAACTGTAAAATGGAGTAACAACTATGCTTATAGGATCATTAGAAATATTAAATGAATTAATCGAAATTCTCTAGGCACAGTGCCTGCTATAGGGTAAGCATTAAGATGTTAATCTTATTGCATAATTATTTGTTTATTTGTACATTATTTATCTCTTTCACTAGAATATAAGTCTATCTTGCTGCAATATTCCCAGCATCGAAAATTATGTAGCATATACATAATATACGATCAATAAATATTGTTGAATAAAGGACTGAATTGGGATGGCAAAGAATGGATAGGAGCCAGGTGCAGTAGCATGCACTTGTAGTCCCAGCTATTCAGGAGGTTGAGGCAGCAGGATCATTTGAGCCTAGGAAGTCAAGGCCAGCCTTGGCAATAGCAACACAGTGAGACTATCTCAAAAAAGAAAAGAAAAAGAAAGGGTAGGAGACAGGCATGTAAAATAATATTTTAAAAAAGAAGACCACATAGAGACAACAGTTATCACTTTGCCAGGTGTGGTGGTGCACACCTGTGATCCCAGCACAGGCTGAGGCAGGAGTGTCACCATGAGTTCGAGGCCAGCCTGGGCTACATAGTGAGTTCAAAGCCAGTCTAAACTACCTAGTGAGACCCTGTCTCAAAAAAACAGTAAAATAAAATAAGCCATGCATAGTGGTACACACTTGTAATCCCAGTTACTTGGGAGGCTGAAGAAGGAGGTTCACAAGGTAGAGACTAGGCAGAGCAACTTAGCAAGACTGTCTCAAAATAAGTATAAAGGGGGCCGGTGAGATAGCTCAGCGGCATAAGCGCCTGCCTGGCAAGCGCGAGGGCCCGAGTTCGACTCCCGGAACCCACATATGAAAAAAGGGCCGGTGATATCGCTCAGCGGCACGGGCACCTGCTGGTGCGCAAGGTCCTGAGGTCGACCCCCAGTACCCCCCACACACAAAAAGTATAAAGGGCCAAGAATGCAGCTCAGTGGCAGAACACTTGTCTCACATGTGCCAGGCCCTAATTCAATCCCTAATTTTCAAAAGAAAGAAAAAAAAGGAAGGAAGGGAGGGAGGGAGAGAGAGAGACAGGAACAGAGACAGAGATAGAGATAGAGAGAGAGAGAGAGAGAGAGAGAATATGAAAGAGAAAGAAGAAATCCTGGGGCTGGGGGTAGATAGCTCAGTGGTGGGAGTGCTTGCTTAGGCTGTCCAAGGCTCTGAGTTTGATCCACAGCACTGAAAAAGAAAGAGGGAATGAACCTTGGACTTTACTTTTTTCTGATGTCATGAGAAAAGTATAAAATGACTCCAGAAGGCTTCAAGCTTAAGTAGCAAGTAGGTTAGTGCTTTTTTTTTTTTTTTTTGATGGCGCTGGGGATAAAACCAAGGGCCTGGTGCATGCTAGGCAAGCACTGTACCATTAACCACACCCGTATCCCTGAAGGCTAGTACTTTAAACAAAAATAGGAAACCCATGAGCTATAACTAATTATTTAAATATTATTCTGATAATGAAATTATTTTATTTTTTGCAGTGTTACAGATTGAACCCAGGACCTTGAGTGTGGTAGGCAAATACTTTACCACTGAGCTCTACCTCAAGCCCATGAATTTTATTTTATTTTATTTATTTATTTTTTTTCTTTTTCTTTTTTTTCTTTTTCTTCAAACTTTATTTTTTTTAAAGAAAACAAGTAAACATTCTCAGGGAATTTTATTTATTTATTTATTTTTTATTTTTTTGTGGGTACCGGGGGGTCGACCTCAGGACCTTGTGCGCCAGCAGGCGCCTGTGCCGCTGAGCGATATCACCGGCCCCTTTTTCGTATGTGGGTTCCGGGAGTCGAACTCGGGCCCTCGCGCTTGCTGGGCAGGCGCTTAAGCCGCTGAGCCATCTCACCGGCCCGGGAATTTTATTTTAGATGTGAGTTTAAAATAATGGCAAAACAAAAAACAAAGAAAAAAATAAAATAATGTCAAAACATGAGTGTAAATGCTAGGAGGTGCTGGTAGTTAATTATAAAATAGGAATTTTTGAGAAAAGTCAGCACTGAATATGGGTTTGAATATTACCTGTATCAATGTGATACTTTAAAAATATTCAACATTTTGGAATGAGCTTCCTTTATTTCTAAAAATCAATAAGCACTGGGCATGGTGGTGCACACCTGTAATCCCAGCACTCGGGAGGCTGAGGCAGGAGGATTACCATGAGTTCGAGGCCAGCCTTGGCTACCTAGTGAGTTCAAAGGTAGCCTGAACTACATAGCAGACCTTGTCTCAAAAAACCCAGAAAATCAAAACCAGAAAGAAACAAAACACCAAACCAAAAAAAAAAAAAAAAAAAAGCAACAAACTTGCAGAAGTGAATAAAACAAAAAGTAAAATATTTCAGCCCTCCAATTTATTCTTCAGAGGAAGTCACTTTTAGCAGTTTGCTGTATATCCTCCCAAACATTTTTATATGCATTTGCAAATATATACCAACATACAGCATGTAGAGACAGAAAAAAATCTCAGTAGATACCTACCTACCCTATGGAGACGTTTGTTATTTTCTTTTTGGATAACTTGGAATCATTCCATTTCCTTCCTTCCTCCTTGCCTCCCTCCATCCTTCCCTCCCTCCTTCTCTCTTTCCCTTTTTTTCTTTTTTTGTTCTGGGGATTAAACCCAGGGCCTTAGGGAAGCTAAGCATGGGCTCTACCACTGAGCCATTACCACAGCCTAGAATCATTCTATAGTGTTGTTTTGTACCTTCTATAATTGTTAAATATATCACATTATGGTCTTGAAGATATTTCTCACTACATAGAGATCTCTGACATCCATTCGTGTGCTGCATAGTACTTTATTATATAGCCATCCCATAGTGTATTCCCTTATTGGTATACATTTAGGTTGCTTCCAATTTTTTGTTACTACAAATAGGGCAGCAATGAAAATTTTGTACCTGTATCTTTGAGCATTCATGCTAATATTTTTTGAGGATAGATTACCAGAAGTGAAATTGCTAAAAGCATACCTATCTTTCCAGATCTAAAATTTTAATAGTTATTCCTCAGTTTCCTACCAGAAAGGCTGTTCCAATTTACATGGTCACCCAAAGGTGTACAGGTACCAGATTTCCCCACTACCCTCATCAATACTTGATGTTATCTATTAAAATAAAATTCTCAATTAGATGTGCAAATAATGTGTCTCATTTTTATTTTGAATTTCCTCTGATTACATGAAGAGTGTCCTTTTTTTTTTTTTTTCAGTGCTATGGATTGAACCCAGAGCCTGGCTCGTGCTAAGCATGTGCTTTACTACTGGGCTACATCCCCACCAAGAATAGATATTTTCCGGGTGTGGTGGTGCATGCCTGTAATCCCAGCACTCGGGAGGCTGAGGCAGGAGGATCACCGTGGGTTCAAGGCCAGCCTACACTACATAGTGAGACCCTGTCTCAAACAAAAACCCAGAATAGATATTTTTAAATGATAATTATGCACAGACTTTCAACTAAATTCTTTTCAGCCCCATATGTCATCCCCAACCCCTACTATATCTCGTGTCTTGGAGTTTGGAGCCTTTTCATAATTTTACTGATAAAATGGCTCCTTCTCATTGGTATCCTTTTCTGTACCTGAACAAAATTTCTTTCCAGCTACTATTTCAGCTACCTTTTCTTTTCTTTTTTCTCAGTATCAGAGATCAGACATGGGGTGCTCTACCACTGAGCTACATCCCCAACTCTTTTTAATTTTTTTGAGACAGGGTTTCCCTAAGTTCCTCAGGTGGAACTTGAACTGGGAATTCTGCCTCAGCCTCCCGAAATTCTGGGATTACAGGCATATGCTACTGTACCTAGCTCATTTCTATTTTTTAAAAGTTCCTTTGTGTATATTCTACCAGATGAACCTCAGAATTAATTTTCTAATACTCTAATCTACTACCCCAAATTTCAATGGGGTTGTTATCAGAATTTATAGTTACCTGTCAATTTTCAGTTATGAAATTTTTCTTTTTTCCCCCTCCCTTTTCCCCATGAAATTTTTCGTTCAAGAATATTATACTTCTCTCCATATATCAGATTTTTATACTTATAGTAATTTTTTTAGTTTTACTCATGAATATTTTATGTATTTCTTACTAGGTCTATTCCCCTATATTATGTTTTTTGTTTTTGTTTTTTTGAGACAGGGTCTCACTATGTAGTGTAGGCTAGCCTTGAACTCATTTATATAGCCCAGGCTGGCCTTGAACTTTCAGCGATCCTCCTGCCTCAGCCTCCCAAGTGCTGGGATTACAGGCCTGCACCACTACACCCGGCCTCATCTTTTTTCACCAGATTGAGTATTGAACCCAAACAGCAAGTGCTGACCTACATCCCCAGATCTATCTCTCTCTCTCTATTTATCTATTTTTATTTTGAGATAGTTTTAATAAGTTGGCCAGGCTGTGCTTGAACTTGGGATACTACTACCTCAGCCTCCCAAGTAGCTGGGATTACAAATGTGTACTACCATGCCTGGCTTTTCCTCATATTTTCTTTCCTTTTTAAAAAATTATTTTTTTTCCTCATATTTTCTAACTGGATTTGTTTTGTCTTTTTTTTTTAGTACCAGAAATCAAACTCATGACCTCACGCTTGCCAGGCAGGTGCTGTGCCACTGAGCTATATCCCCAGCTTGTTTTGTTCTTTGAGACAGGGTCACACTTTGTAGTACAGGCTGGCCTTGAACTCACTATGTAACCCCGGCTGGCCTCAGACTTGCAGTGTTCTTCCTGCCTCAGCCTCCCAAGTGCTGGGATTACAAAAATGTGCCACCATGTCCAACTTGGATTTTTTTTTTGAAAAGGGGTTTTGCCATGTTGTCCAGGCTGGCCTTGAGCTCGCAATCCTCCCTCCCGAGCCTCCTCAGTAGCTTGGAATGCAGGCATGTGCCTCCTTGCTCAAATGGATATATTTTGTTTGTATTGGAGATTGAACCCAGGGCTTTCACCCTGAACTACATCTGCAGCCCTTATTTCCTTTCTTTTTTTGTGGGGGATGACAGGCTCACTAAGTAACTAAGTTGCCCAGGCTGGGTTTGAATTTATAATCCTGCTTCAGCTTCCCAGAGAGAAAGAGAGCTGGGATTACAGGTGTGCATCACCACTCCTGGCTTCTCTGTCATTTATTTATAGGTAATCTAGTTTTTTTTTTCCTCTTTGGCTCTTTTTTTTTTTTTTTTTTGTGGGTACCGGGGGTCGACCTCAGGACCTCGCACGCCAGCAGGCGCCCATGCTGCTGAGCGATATCACTGGCCCTTTTTTCGTATGTGGGTTCCGGGAGTCGAACTCGGGCCCTCGCGCTTGCCAGGCAGGCGCTTACGCTGCTGAGCCATCTCACCGGCTCCTCCTCTTTGGCTCTTTTCCCCCTTTTTATTATGGAAAATTTCAGAAACAAAAAAAGAGGGTAGTATAGTGAGTTCCCATGTTCCTGTCACTCAGTGTCAGTGGTTATTAACTCATGGCTAATCTTGTTTCATCTATATCTCCCTAACACCTACTCCCTGACCCCTACATCAATGTTATTCTGAAGCAAATATCAGATATCATATCATTTAATTTCAACCATAAATTTTTTTTCTGTTTTTTTTGAGACAGGGTCTTGCTATGTAGCTTAGGTTGGCCTTGAACTCACTATGTAGCTCAGGCTGGCCTTGAACTCATGGCAGTCCTGCCTCAGCCTTGGAGTGCGGGGATTACAGGCTTGCACCACCACGCCCAGCTCAACCATAAATATTTTGGTATGAGGTCCTTCCTTCCTTCTTTCCTTCCTTCCTTCTTTCTCCTGCTTTCTTTTCTTCCTTCCTTCCTCTTTCTTTTGTCAGGGTCTCATGTTGAGACATGAGCTCGTTCCTGAGCTCAAGTGTTCTTCCTGCACCAGCCTCCGAAGTATCAGACTGTAAGCAGGTACCACCATGCCCAAATATGAGAAACTTTTAAACATTACAGCAAAACCACCACTTATAAAAATTTAACAGCTCTTTAATATGATCAAATGTATGCTGATCAGATTTTTCTTATTGTTTCAAATGTTTATGTGTTTTTTAATATGTTTGAAACAGGATCCAAATAAAAACTGTATGCTGCAATCTGTTGATATATTTCTTAAGTTCCTTAATCTATAGATACCCCTTTTATATCCCCGCTATGGAATTTATTTGTTGAAGGAATGGTTTGTTTGTCCTAGGGAATATCACATAGAATGAGTTCTATTGGTGGTACCCCTGTGGAGGTGTTTTGTACCCTATATTTCCTGAATATTGATTAGATGTAGATGCTTGTTTATATATAGATTTGGAATCTCTTTCTCTTGGCAAGAATATTTCATAGGATCCCGAGAGAGACCTCAAGATGGCGGATGAGTAAGAAGCAGGCAGCAAAACTCTCTCTAAAAGTTACCATTGGAACACAGGAATATAGCGACCCAGAAAGCGCAGGAGGGGGGGAGATGCCTCCCCGAAACCCAGAAAAGTTCTGAAGCGCAATCTGGGACCCCCGGCACCAGTGACGGGTGACTTCCAACAAAGAAGAAGGAAAGAAGGAGCAGACCGCGCGCGTGCACCTTCTAATATCCCGGGAGTTGGAGCGCCGGCGGAGGCTCAATTCTACGGACACACGGTGGCAGCTGGCGCCCAGGGAGCCCCCACGGAGGATCCTGAGACAGCGGCGGGGCAGGGGAGCGGCGGAGAACGGCGCTGACCGGCGGTGAGTGTCTCACAGCCACAGCTGCCCCGCGCCAGAGAGCGACCGGCCGCGCGCCATTGTGGGGGGTGTGGCGAAACTCAGAGCGGCTCGGAAACTGCTCTGGGAACTTGTGCTCCAGACAGGGCAGCACAGGGCCTCTCAATTGAGCCCACGAAAGTGTGCTGAGGTCAGCAGGCGAACGAGACTGGACTCTCAGCCACACCTGTCCCGCGCCAGAGAGCGACTGGCCCGGCGCCATTGTGGGGGGGCGTGGCGAAAAACCAGAGCGGCGGGAACCAGTGCAGGGAACCCGCGCTCCGGACAGCGCGCTGAGCCTCTCAGGCCCAGGGATCGTGAAAGGGCGCCGAGAGCGGAGGCGAGCTAGACTGGTCTCTGCCTGAAAGTACGCGCCTCTGCTCACCACCCACCAGAGGGCGCTCCTGGCTTACTGGGACGGACCTGCACAGAACAGGACTTTGTCACAAGGTACCTGCCTACAACAGAGTCAACACCTGGAACTGATTCTTTTTATATTTTTTATTTTTATTTTTATTTTTTTTCTCACTGATTTGTTTTTTTGTTCTGGCGAAGGGTTTTTTTGTTTTTGTTTTGTTTTGTTTTGTTTTTTGGTGGGGTTTTATTTTTGATCTGTCTGTTTTATTGTTTTTATCTTTGTTTTTGTTTCTGTATGTGTATTTGCTCTTTCCTTCATTATTCTCTCTGGTTTTTTATATGAGTGTAAACAGCGCCTCTAACTTCTTTGTGATTGTGGTTGTGATCTGTTCTTCCTTTTATCCCTTCCTTCTCTTTTTACCACCTGTCCTCTGCACTAGTGTCCCAATTTTAGTGGGATCCCTCTTGGTCCTCTAACCTTACATCTAATTCCTTCCTCTTCTCCCAATACTCTATTTCCTCCTTAACTCATCTTAAATTTAAACTCCTCAAGGAAAAATTGACATACATAGGACTTGTATACTGCATATAATTTTTCTGGTGTGTTTTAGATTTTGTTATATAACCGCAACTCTATACAGCTAAAAGTGGTAAATAACTGGTTAGCTCAGTCTGTCATTTTTTAGGCTGTGTTTGATGCTTTAGTTAACATTATAGCCAAATGTGAAATAATTGTTCTAAACATCTTACCTTCCGGATATTTCATGATTGAGATTGACTAAGGGACACAGAAAATACAGTGGCACAGTACCAAAGAATCAAGGACTGGGCCAAACAGGTAGCAACTTCGCATACCCAACGAATTGAAGAGGTAGGATCTGGCAGAAAGCTCAAAACCTAAAAGCAAGCTCCACTTGGAAGATACTGCAGAGAAGTAGTCATCTTCTAAAGATCTTAAACACTAGCAATAAAGTAACCTACTATAGGTAATTTGCAAACATCACCCCAGGAATTAAAGAAAGAAAAAATGAGACGACACTTAAACAAGATGCAACCACACACATCCAATTCACCAAAGGCAAACCTAGGGAGCAACGAGGTGGGACAATCCGAAAGCCACCCACATGGCCTATCTGAAGTGGTAACAACAAAGCAACTGAATGAGGTTCTGGAAAAAATTAAAACAGAAATAATCTCACAGATAACTGCAGAGATAATGTCTACAATGAAGACCATGCTTAAAGACACTATAGCTGATACAGACAAAAAAATAGATGAACTTAAGAAAACTATAGAAACCATGAATGCTCAGCATAGGAAAGAAATGGAATCTATAAGGCAGATTCAAGCAGATATCCAAGAGATAAAAAATTCCATTGAAAGTATTTGTAGCAGAATAAGCCAATGCGAGGACAGGATCTCAGATATAGAAGACAGGCTTGCAATTAGTGATCATGAAATGGAAAAATTCTTAAAAATAGCAAGGGACCATGAAAAATCAATTCAGCAGCTGCTAGATGACTCAAAGATAAACAACTTAAGAATAATTGGAATAAATGAAAAAGCAGGAGATAGCATCAACGACATTAAAACCTTGTTCAAAGACATAATCAGGGAGAACTTTCCTGGAAGAGAAAAGGAATTTGACACCCCTATAAGTGAAGCTTTTAGAACACCAACTAGACATGATCAAAAAAAAACTTCAGCCAGACATATTATAGTCAAGATCCCAGAAATTCAACAGAAGGGCAGAATCTTAAAAGCTGTTAGGGAGAAGAGACAAATCACCTATGAAGGAAAACCCATCAGAATCACAGCTGACTTTTCAGCACAAACCCTCAATTCAAGAAGAGCTTGGAATGATGTATTGCAAGCTCTAAAGGAAAATAATTTTCAGCCCAGATTGATGTACCCTGCAAAACTATCTTTCAAAATTGATGGAGAAATAAAATACTTTCATGACAAAGAACATCTGAGAAAATTTATGACCACCAAACCAGCACTCCAAAACGTTCTGAAGGACATTCTAGAAAGAGATAGGAACCCCAACAGAAGGAATCCACCAGGCAGGGCAAATAATTAAATAGCCGGAAAGCGGAAAAACAAAGAGTGGGAACCAACAACAGGAAAATATCATGACAAGTCAATACATATCAGTTTTAACCATCAATGTTAACGGTCTCAATTCACCAATCAAAAGGCACAGACTGGCGAAATGGATCAAGAAGCAAGATCCAACAATATGCTGTATACAAGAAACACATTTAATTCAGAAAGAAATTCATAGACTGAAAGTCAAAGGATGGAAAACAATACTCCATGCCACAGGAACCCAGAAAAAAGCAGGGGTAGCTATTCTTTTTGCAGACAAAGTGAACTTCAAGCCAAGAAGGAGTCAGAGAGATAAAGACGGTCATTACATCCTTGTAAAGGGAACAATCCAAGAGGAAGAGATAACGATCATAAATATATATGCGTCAAATACCAACGCACCCAGCTATATAAAACAAGTACTAAAGGACATGAAAAATCAAATAAGCACTAATACAATTATATTGGGAGATCTCAATACTCCACTGTCACAAAAAGATAGATCAACTGGACAGAAAATCAATAATGAAATAGTAGAACTGAACCAAACTTTTGAACAAATGGACTTAGTAGATGTCTACAGAGTGTTCCATCCCACAACATCAGAATACACATTTTTCTCAGCTGCACATGGGACGTTCTCCAAAATAGACCACATACTAGCTCATAAAACCTGCTTAAGTAAATGCAAAGGAATTGAAATTATCCCATGCATATTATCAGACCATAGTGCAATGAAATTGGAAATCAATGGCAAAAGATCCCACAAAAACTCCCTAAACACATGGAAATTAAACAGCATCCTCCTGAACAACCAATGGGTCACAGATGAAATTAAAGAAGAAATTAGTCACTTTCTACAACTGAATGATAATGACAGTACAACAAAGCGGAACTTATGGGATACAATGAAAGCAGTCCTAAGAGGGAAATTTATAGCATTAAACACTTATATCAGGAAAATAGAGCAAGCGCAAATAAACAACTTAAGGGTGAACCTCGAGCTTCTAGAAAAAGAAGAGCAGGTTAAGCCAAAAGCCCGTACAAGGGAGGAAATTATAAAGATCAGAGCAGAAATTAACGTATTGGAGAATAAAAAAACAATACAAAGAATCAATGAAGCAAAAAGTTGGTTCTTTGAAAGAATAAATAAGATTGACAAACCCTTATCCAACCTTATTAAAAAAAGAAAAGAAAAGACTCAAATCCATGCAATTGAAAATGAAAAGGGTGATATCACGACGGACCCTGCAGAAATCCAGAAGATCATCTATACCTATTTTGAAAATTTATATTCTACTAAGATGGAAAATGCAGAAGAAATGGACAGATTCCTAGATTCATATGAATTACCAAAGCTGAATCAAGAAGATTTAAAAATCCTAAATAAACCAATATCAGCCAATGAAATTGAAGATGTAATTAAAAACCTCCCAACAAAGAAAAGCCCAGGCCCTGATGGATTCACTGCCGAATTCTACAAGAAATTTAGAGAAGACCTAACGCCCCTACTTCTCAAACTTTTCAATGAAATTGAAAGGGAAGCAATACTCCCAAATTCATTCCTGGAAGCAAGCATTACCCTGATACCAAAACCAGAGAAGGACCCAACTAAGAAAGAGAACTACAGGCCAATCTCCCTAATGAACATAGATGCAAAAATCCTTAATAAGATACTGGCAAACAGAATCCAACAAATCATCAAGAAGATTATACACCATGACCAAGTTGGATTCATCCCAGGGATGCAGGGATGGTTCAACATACGTAAATCAATAAATGTAATACAGCATATTAACAGAACCAAAGACAAAAATCACATGATCATCTCAATAGATGCAGAAAAAGCTTTTGACAAAGTCCAGCACCTTTTCATGATAAAAACCCTACAGAAAATTGGAATAGAGGGTCTTTATCTCAATCTGGTAAAAGCTATCTATGACAAACCAACAGCCAATATTATACTAAATGGCCAAAAACTGAAAGCCTTCCCTCTAAAATCAGGAACAAGACAAGGATGTCCACTGTCCCCACTCTTATTCAACATAGTTCTGGAAACTTTAGCCAGAGCGATTAGACAAGAGAAAGAAATAAAAGGAATAATGATTGGAAAGGAAGAAGTTAAATTATCATTATTTGCAGATGACATGATACTCTACACAGAAGACCCCAAAAACTCCACTAAAAAACTGCTAGATTTAATAAGCAAATTCAGTAGTGTAGCTGGATACAAAGTCAATACTCAAAAGTCAATAGCCTTCCTGTACACAAATAACAAACTTACTGAAAGAGAAATTAGGGAAACAATACCTTTCACAATAACATCCAAAAAAATGAAATACCTAGGAATCAACCTCACGAAGGATGTAAAAGACCTCTATACTGAAAACTACAGTACTCTGAAAAAGGAGATTGAAGAGGATATCAGAAAATGGAAAGATATCCCTTGCTCCTGGATATGAAGAACCAATATAGTGAAAATGGCCATACTTCCAAAATTGTTATACAGATTTAATGCAATTCCAATCAAAATTCCAACAGCATATCTCACAGAATTAGAGAAAACAATCCTAAAATTCATTTGGAATCAGAAGAGACCTAGAATAGCAAAGGCAATTCTGGGCAACAAAGGCAAGGCAGGGGGCATCACTATCCCCGACTTGAAATTATACTATAAAGCTACTGTGATAAAAACAGTGTGGTACTGGCAAAAAAACAGACCTGAAGATCAATGGAACAGATTAGAAGATGCTGAAACAACCCCAGACATACTAAGCCACCTTATCTTTGACAAAGGTGCCAAACACATTCGCTGGAAGAAAGATAGCCTCTTTAATAAATGGTGCTGGAAAAACTGGCTCTACACATGCCGAAGATTAAAACTAGATACATATCTTTCACCATGCACTAAACTAAATTCAAAATGGATCAGAGATCTAAATATTAAAACAGAAACATTAAATCTGCTGGAAGGTAGGATAGGTAAAACCCTTGGAGACATTGGTGTAGGCAAAGACTTTATGAATAAAAACTCAACCGCACGGGAACTATCCCAAAGAATCAATAACTGGGATCTCATCTTATTAAAAAGCTTTTGCACAGCAAGAGAAACCACCAACAGAGTGAAGAGACAACCCACAATGTGGGAAAAAATGTTTGCCAGCTGTTCCTCAGACAAAGGATTACTATCGAGAACATATAAAGAACTCAAAAAAATCAGACCTCCCAAATTTAAAGACCCACTCCACAAATGGGCATCTGAGATGAATACACATTTCTCAGATGAAGAAATACTAATGGCAAATAAATATACAAAAAAATGTGCAACATCACTAGTCATTCGAGAGATGCAAATTAAAACAACACTGAGATACCATCTCACCCCAGAAAGAATGGCTACTATTAAGAAATCAACTAATAACAAATGCTGGAGGGGCTGTGGGGAAAAAGGAACCCTTCTTCACTGTTGGTGGGAGTGTCGACTGGTACAGCCACTGTGGAAGTCAGTGTGGAGATTCCTCAGAAAACTAGGGTTGGAGGTCCCATTTGACCCAGCTATTCCCCTTCTGGGCATCTTCCCAGAAGAATTAAAAACATCGTACCACAGCGATATATGTGCACCCATGTTTATAGCAGCACAATTTGTAATAGCCAGATCTTGGAAACAACCCAAATGCCCATCAACTGAGGAATGGATAAGAAAGATGTGGTATTTTTATACAATGGAGTACTATTCAGCCATAAAGAAGGATAAACTGGAGACTTTTATAGGTAAATGGATGCAACTCGAGAAAATACTCATAAGTGAAATAAACCAGAAGCACATGTGTAAGCATCGTATTGTCTCTCTAGTATGAGAAACTGAAAGAGTAAATAAGATCCAAAATGTACAATAGACATGGTGAATCAAAAAGAAACTGGTCAAAAGGAAAGAGAGACTGGAATAGGGAAAAGAAAGAAGGGAAAGGGAAAAAAATTGTATATATATATATATATATATATATATATATATATATATAAGATGGTTAAGATAGATACACTACCATTTTTACTTAGTTCATTGAAGAGTAAGGTTTGTGCCAATAATGTTTGGACAATTGAATGCTAATGTCTGGTGTCCTGAATAACTAACTTAAAGATAGTAATACGTAATGTATTAACCATTGTTACCCTCCTATTATGTTTGTTTGAAAATTTGTTCTTCTTTTGATTTGTTTTGTTTTTTCTTCTCTTTAAAAAAAAAAAAAAAAAAAAAAAGAATATTTCATAGATAGTGTTGTGTACTTCCATTAGGTAGATACAAAGTCTCTTATTCCTTTATAAGATCTACTCTTTGATGTTCTAAAGTTTCACCACAATGTGTCAGGTTAAGGATTTCTTGCGCCTCCCCTCTTTTGGTATTCCTGAGTCTTGAAGATTGGCATCTTTCATGAATACTCAGCTGATTTTTCTTCAACTACGCTGCTCTATTTTTTGTTTTTGTTTTTTAATTAAGTTTATTGGTACATTTTAGGTGTGCATAATTATCACATTCATCATAGGGAATTTGTACCTATACATGATATATCTTGATTCTTATTTTTTCTCCCTTCCCCTACCCTCCCTTCAATCCCTCTTCCCCTCCATATTTACAAAAGCTTTGTTTCCATGTTTTCCTTCTTTTCTTGTTTTTTCTTTTCCCTTCCTTTCCCCCTCCCCCATCCCTAGTTCCCCTTTGCATTTGAACATTTTCTTCCTATTTCACAATATTTATTATACATTTTGGTCCATATTTATACTTTAGATTTTACACATCAGAGAAACTATGCAGTATTTACATATGTGTGTCCAATTTATTTCACTTAAGAGTATGTTTTCAAGCTGCATCCATTTACCTAAAAATGTCTCAAGATTATCCTTTTTTATGTCTGTGTACTACTCCATTGTATAAAAGAACCACACCTTCTTTATCCATTCATTGGTTGATGGGCATTTGGGCTATTTCCAAGATTTAGCTATTACAAATTCTGCTGCTATAAACATGGGGGTGCATATAGTGCTGTGGTATGATGCTTTTAATTCTTTCAGGAAGATACCAAGAAGGGGAATAGCTAGTTCCAATGGGACTTCTAGTCCTAGTTTTTTGAGGAATCTCCACACTGATTTCTACAGTGGTTGCACCAGTCTACACTCCCACCAACAGTGGAGAATGGTTCCTTTTTCCCCACAGCCCCACCAGCATTTATTGTTGGTAGATTTCGTGATGGTAGCCATTCTTTCTGGAGTGAGATGGGATCTCAGTGTTGTTCTAATTTGCATCTCTCAAATGATCAGTGATATTGAACATTTTTTCATATATTTATTTGTCATTTCTACTTCTTCATCTGAGAAGTGTCTATTCATTTCAGATGCCCATTTTTGTACTGGGTCTTTAAATTTGGGGGATCTGATTTTTTTTTTTTTACTTCTTTATGTATTCTAAATAGAAGTCCTGCATCTGAGGAACAGCTGGCAAAATTTTTTTAAAGTCTTTGCCTACACCAATATCTTCAAGAGTTCTAGCTACTCTATCTTCCAACAGATTTAGTGTTTCTAAAACTTAGATCCATTTTGATTTTAGTTTAGTACATGGTGAGAGACATAGGTCTAGTCTTAATCTTCAGCACATGGAAAGCCAGTTTTCCCAGCACCATTTATTAAAAAGGCTATCTTTCTTCCAGTGAAGGTGTTTGGCTCCTTTGTCAAAGATCAGGTGGCTGAGTATGTCTGGAGTTGTTTCTGCAACATCTAATATGTTGCATTGATCCTCGGGTCTGTTTTTTTTTTTTTTTTTTTTTTTTTTGCCAGTACGATGCTGGTTTTTTGTTTGTTTGTTTGTTTGTTTGTTTAATTTTTAATCACAGTAGCTTTGTAGTACAGCTTCAAGTCAGGAATTGTGATGCCCCCTGCCTTGCCTTTGTTGCCCATAATTGCCTTTGCTATTCTATGTCTTTTCTGGTTCCAAATGAATTTCAGGATTGTTTTCTCTAATTCTGTGAGATACGTTCTTGGAATTTTGATCAGGATTGCATTAAGTTTGTACAACAATTTTGGAAGTATGACCATTTTCAGTACATTGGTTTTTCCTACCCAAGAACAAGGGATATTTTTCCATTTTCTGATGTCCTCTTCAATCTCCTTTTTCAGAGTACCGTAGTTTTCAGTGTAGAGGTCTTTTACTTTCTTTGTTATATTGATTGCTCGGTTATTTCATTTTTTTGGATGCTATTGTGAAAGGTTTTGTTTCCCTAATTTCTCCCTCAGTGAGTTTATTATTTGTGTACAGAAAGGCTACTGATTTTTGAGTGTTGTCTTTGTATCCAGCTATGCTACTGAATTTGGTTATTAAATCTAGAAGTCTTTGGTACAGTTTTTGGGGTCTTCTATGCAGAGTGTCATGTCATCCACAAATAATGATAATTGAACTCCTTCCTTTCATATCCTTATTCCTTTTGTTTTTTCTCTTTTCTCATTGAACTATATTTAATAAGAGTGGAGACTGTGGACATCTTTTTCTTGTTCCTGATTTTAGAGTGAAAGCTTTCAGTTTTTGTCCATTTAGTATGATGTTGGCTGTTGGTTTGTCATGATAGCTTTTATCAGATTGAGATAAAGACCATCTATTCCAATTTTCTGCAGGGTTTTTATCATGAATGGGTGTTGGACTTTGTCAAATGCCTTTTCTGCATCTATTGAGATGATCATATATTTTTTGTGCTTGGCTCTGTAATATGTTGTATTACACTTATTGATTTGCATATGGTGAACCATCCCTGTGTCCCTGAGATGAATCCTACTTGGGCATGGTGTATAATCTTCTTGATGATTTGCTGTAGTCTGTTTGCCCATATCTTATCGAGGATTTTTGCATCTGTGTTCACTAGGGAGATTGGCCTGTAGTTCTCTTTTTGTTAGATCTTTCTCTGGTTTTGGTATCAGGATAATGCTTACTTCCAGGAATGAATTTGGGAGTATAGCTTCCCTTTCAATTTCATTAATCAGTTTGAGAAGTAATGGCATTAAGTCTTCTCTAAATTTCTTGTAGAATTCAGAGATGAATCAGTCAGGACCTAGGCTTTTCTTCCTTGGTAGGGTTTTAGTTACATCTTCTATTTCACTAACTGATATTAGTTTACTTAGAATTTCTATATCTTCTTGATTCAGCCTTGGTAATTCATATGTATCTAGGAATCTGTGCATATATTCTGTGTTTTCCATCTTATTAGAATACAGGTTCTTGAAGTAGGTATTGATGATCTGTATTTCTGTAGGATCCCTTGTGATTTCACCCTTTTCATTCCTAATTGCATGAATTTGAGTTTTTTCTTTCTTTGTTTTTGATATGGTTTGCTAGGGGTGTGTCAATTTTATTTAATCTTTCAAAGAACCAACTCTTTGATTCATTGATGCTTTGTATTATTTTCTTAATCTCCATTGCATTAATTTCTGCTCTGATCTTTATAATCTCCTCCCCTGTAAGAGCTTTGGGCTTGACTTGCTCTTCTTTTTCTAGAAGCTTGAGGTTCAACATTAGGTTGTTTATTTGAGCTCGCTCTGTTTTCCTGATACGGGTATTCTCTGCTATAAATTTCCCTTGTAGGACTGCTTTCATTGTGTCCCATAAGTTCCGGTATACTGTATTGGCATTATCCTTTATTTGTAGAAACTGTCTAATTTCTTCTTTCATTTCATCTGTGACGCATTGTTTGTTCAGCAGGTGTTATTTAATTTCCATGTGCTTATGAAGTTCTTGGGGTTTCTTTTGCGATTGATTTCCAATTTCATTGCACTGTGGTCTGATAATATGCGTGGGATAATTTCAATTCCTTTGCATTTACTTAAACAAGTTCTATGAGCTAGTATGTGGTCTGTTTGGGAGAACATCCCATGTGCAGCTGAAAAGAATATGTATTCTGATGTGGGGTGGAACACTCTGTAGACATCCACTATGTCCATTTGTTCAAAAGTTTGATTCAGTTCTGATACATCTTTGTTGATTTTTTTGTCTAGTTGATCTGTTTATTTGTCACAGTGGGGTACTGAAGTCCTCCATTACAACTGTATTTGTGCTTATTTGATTTTTCATGTCCATTAATATAAATTTTATATAGCTGGGTTCACTTGTACTTGGTGCATATATTTATGATTATTATCTCTTCCTCTTGGATTGTTCCCTTTACAAGGATATAGTGACCTTCTTTGTCTCTCTTAATCAGTCTTGGCTTGAAACCCACTTTGTCTGCAAATAAAATAGCTACCCCTGCTCATTTTCCAGGTTGTCATTGCCTGAAATACTGTTTTCCACCCTTTGACTTTCAGTCTATAAATTTCTTCTTGAATTAAATGCATTTCTTGTATGCAGCATATTGTTGGACCTTGCTTTTTGATCCATTCTGCCACTGTGCTTCTTTTGATGGGTGAATTGAGATCATTTATATTGATGGTTATGACTGATATGTATTGACTTTATCCGTGTCATGTTATTTTGCTGCTGTTGGTTCCCTTTTTTCTCCACTGTTCAATTGCTTGCCTTGCGTGGTGGATTCATTCTGCTCGGGTTCATGGAGTTGTAATCCTTGTTATCTCTTTCTAGAGTGTCCTTCAGAACATTTTGGAACGTTTGCTGGTTTGGCGTTCATGAATTTCCTAAGGTGCTCTTTGTCATGGAAGTATCTTATTTCTCCATCGATTTTGAAAGGTAGTTTTTCAGGGTACATCAATCTGGGTTGGAGGTTTTTTTCTATTAGGACTTGAAATACTTCACTCCAAGCTCTCCTTGGCTTGAGGGTTGTGTCGAGAAGTCTGCTGTGATTCTGATGGGCTTTCTTTTATACGTGATTTGTTTCTTTTCTCTAAAAACTTTTAATATTCTGTTCTTGTGTTGAATTTCTGGAATCTTGACTATTATATGCCTTGGTGTCGATTTTTTTTTTTTTTTGATCATGGCTAATTGGAGTTCTGTGTGCCTCACTTACTTGTAAGTCAGTATGTCAAATTCTTTTTTCCCTGCTTGGGAAGTTTTCTGCTATGACTTCTGTGAACAGGTTTTTTATATCATTTGCACTATCTCCTGCTTTTTCATTGACTCCAATCAATCTTATGTTATTCTTCTTTAAATCATCAAGCAGCTGCTGGATTGATCTCTTGTTGTTCCTTGCTATTTTTAAGAAATCTTTTTCTTGATCACTAACCACAATCCTGTTTTCTATATCTGAGATTCTGTCCTCACATTGGCTCATTCTGCTGCGCATCCTTTTAATGGAATTTTTAATCCCCTGGATATCTGTTTGAATCTGTTTCATGGATTCCATTTCTTTCTTATGTTGGGTGTTCATGATTTCCATCATTTTCCTAAGGTGCTCTATTTTTTTTATACTGGGAATCCAACTCAGGACCTTGTGCTTGCCAGGCAGGTGCTTGTGCCATTTAGCTATATCCCTGGCCCTAAACTTGATATTTTTTTTTAGTACCGGGAATCGAACTCAAGACCTCACACTTGCCAGGCAGGAACTGTGCCACTGAGCTAAATCCCCAGCACTCCTCTATTTTTTTTTATCCATATCTGCTATAGTCACTAAGCATGTCTTTCATTATGGTCACCGTCTCTGTAGTTATCTGAGAAATTATTTCTGATTTGATTTTTTCTAGAGCCTCATTTTATCTGCTTTGTTACTTCCACTGTTACCACTTCAGAGAGTCCAGGTGGGTGGCTTTTGAATTGGTTCACCTCATTGCCCCTAGGTTTGCCTTTGGTGAGCTGGAAGTCTGGGGTTGCATCTTGCTTAAGTGTATTGTCATTTTCCTTCTTTCATTTTCTTTTTTTTTTTTTAATTCCTGTGTTGATGCTTATAAATTTCTTATGGCAGGTAGCTTTATTGCTAGTATTTAAAACACTTAGGAAATGACTACTTCTCAGAGATATCTTCCAGGTGTAGCTGGCTTTTGGATTTTGACTCTGTTGCAAGATCGTACCTCTTGAATTTCATGGGAATGAGAAATTGCTGCCTATTTGGCCTAGTCCCTGGCTCTTTGGCACTAGCCTATAGTATTTTTTATGACCCTTAGGCAGTCTCATTCTTGGTATACTAGGAAGAACAACTGGGTAGAACAATTATGTCACTTTGGCTAAAGTGGTACAATCAGCAATAACGATAACATCAAACACAGCCCAGAAAATGACAAACCAAGGTAACTATTAATTTGCCACCTTGAACTAGATTTATGGTTATATAACAAAATCTAAAGCGAACCAGAATATTGTATGCAGTAAATAAGCCCTCAATATAGTGATGTTGCCCTCAGGGGAGAAAATTTAAAAGGAATTAAGGGGGGGAAATAGAATAATAGAAGAGGAAGAGATTAGAACCAAGGAGGACAAAGAAAGATCACTCAATCTTTGGGAAACTGGTGAAGAATACAGGAGGGAAAGAGAGAAGGAAGATATAAAAAGAAGAACAGGAAAAACAACAAAAACCACAAAAACTAGGATCAATGTTCACACTCCTATAAAAACAAGAACAGGGGCCGGTGAGATGGCTCAGCGGCTTAAGCGCCTGCCTGGCAAGCGCGAGGGCCTGAGTTCGACTCCCAGAACCCACATACGAAAAAGGGGCCGGTGATATCGCTCAGTGGCACGGGCGCCTGCTGGCGCGCGAGGTCCTGAGGTCGACCCCCCGGTACCCACAAAAACAAAACAAAAACAAAAACAAAAACCAAGAACAAAGAATCAAGAAAAAACAAAACAAAAACAAAAAAAGAGAAAAGTAAGAAAAAAAATTGTCCACTTCAAGTTGTGCCTCTACTGTCACTAATAGACAACATGGGCAAAGTCCAGATCCAAGTTGATTAATACCAGCAAGCCAGCTGTAGCTTTACAGTGGGCTCCTGGGGCTCCCTCTCAGATATAATTCACTCCAAGATTAATCACACTCTCACTTTTATAATCATACATTTGTTGCCTACATTTGAATTTTATGTAAATGAAATCATACATAGTATGCACTCTTTTGGATCTGACTTCTTTTTTTTTTTTGGTACTGGGAATTGAACACATGACCTCATGCTTGCCAGGCAGACGCTGTGCCACTGAGCTATATCCCCAGCCCATCTGGATCTGACTTCTTTCATTCAACATTGTGAAGCCAGGCGTGGTGGTGCATTCCTGTAATCCCAGCACTCTGGGAGGCTGAGGCAGGACTACTGCAAGTTCAAGCCCAGGCTGGGTATCTTTTTCAAGACCTTGTCCCAAACTAAAACAGGAATGGGTTACAGCTCAGTGTGAAGACCCTGGATTCAATCCCCAGTACTGAAAAAAAATACCATTGTGAGCTTCATCTATGTTTAATATATCAATAGTTCATGCTTTTTCATTGCTGTATAGAATTTTACCTTCTTTTTCTTAAAATTAATTTATATTTTATAGGTATACTATGATATAGTTAACCAGTTATCTATTAATGGATATTTAAGTGATTTTTAGAATTTGTTTAGTAACAAACACTACTATAGTACATATTTGTTCATACATCTTCGTTTGTTTGTTTGTTTGTTTTGGGTCTTGCTATGTAGTTCAGGCTGGCCTTGAATTTGTGGTGATCCTTCAGCCTCAGCCTCCCAAGTGCTTGGATTATAGGTGTGTACCACTACACCCAGCTGTGTTCATGCATCTTTGCCAATATGCATGAGTATACCACTAAGATAAAATCCTAGATATGTAAATGCTAGATGAAAGACTGTGTACACTATTGTATTTGTGTGTGTGTGTGTGTGTGTGTGGCTTTAAAATATTTTTGAAGTTTAACTAACAATACATATCCTGGGCATGGTGGCGCACTCAGGTACTGTAGTCCCAGCATTCTGGGAAGATAAAGCAAGAAAACCACAAGTTTGAGTCCAGCCTGGGTGACTTAGCAAGATCCTGTCTCAAAATAAAAAATAAAAAGAGCTAGGAATGTTGCTCAGTGTGAAGGACCTGAGTTCAGTCCCTAGTACCAGAAACAAAACAAAACAAAACAAAACAACTCATATGCATATGGCAAAAAATTCAGGCAATATGCCAGGCCTGATGGTGCATCCCTGTAATCCCAGCACGCTGGAGGCTGAGGCAGGAGGATCACTGAGAGTTTGAGGCCAGCCTGGGCTACAAAGTGAGTTCAAGGCCAGCCTGAACTACATAGTGAAATCCTGTCTCAAAAAGACAAAAAAAAAAAAAAAGGCAATATAAAAGAATATACAATCAAGTTATAGATTACCTTCCTTCCCTTATTCCCTTATTCTTATTTTCTAGTTCCTTCCCCTTGTTCTCTATCCAGAGACAACCACTATTGCAACTTTCTTTTTTTTTTTTTTTTTTTTTTATATATGTGGGTACCGGGAGTCAAACTCAGGACTTCGCGCTTGCCAGCCAGGTGCTTATGCCGCTGAGCTATATCACCGGCCCTATTGCAACTTTCTTGTGTATCTTTTGGATATAGCCTGTGGAAATCATGGATATGCAAGTATATATAGGTATGTGTGCGAGTGTGCATGTGTGTTTGTATATCTCTATCTAGTTGATTTACTGAAAAGTTTTCTTTCCTTGTTTACACTTAAAAACATGTATTTATGTATCCATCTCTTCTTTTTTTTCAGAAATGGTAGCATTCTATTGTTCACTCTGCTTCTTCCACATTATATATTTTCAAGATTGTGTCATATAGGCCTAACACACATCCCTAACATGCATCACTAACATGCATCCCTAATCCCAACACTCAGGAGACTGAGACAGGAGGATTGCTGCAATTTTGAGGCCAGCCTGGGCTACATAGTGAGTTCAAGGTGATTGGGAATTGAACCCAGGGAGGCACACTGAGCACACTGAGCTGCATCCCCAGCCCTTTTTAAAATTTCTCACTTTGAAACAGGGCCTCACTAAATTGCTAAATTGCCCAGGCTGTTGTTATGGCTTGTGTTTAGATGTCCCCTCTAATCCTCATGCAGTCATGTGGGGTGGGCTTTTCAGAGGTGGCTGGATCTAGAGTGTGTGGTGCTAGGATCAAGGGTTTGTGATTACTAAATCAGTCCACTGATTGGTTTAGCATAGTTCTGGCTAGGATTAGGGTGTGAGTGCTACACCTGCCCTAGGGCGGGTAGCCTGCATAAAATATAAGGGACAGAAAGAGAGCTAATGTGCTCTTGCCTGCCTGCTTGCTGTGGACTATTCCTCCTCTGCGATGCCCCTCTGTGATGTCACCCTGCCTTGGAGCCAGCCAAATATGGACTGAAACCTCCACAAACTATAAGCCAAATAAACCTTTCCTCCTTTAACTTTGGATGTTCGGTATTTGGTCTCAGCAAGGAGAAAAGTAACTAAGACAGCTGGGTTTTAACTTGCGATGCTCCTGCCTCACATCCCATAGTTCTGGGATTACTCATGTGCCACCATGCCGAGCTTTCTTTTTTTCTTGTACAAATGATAGCATCATTCACGTTGTTCTGAATCTTGATTTTGTCTTAATATCTTAGAGGTCTTTCGCCTTGCACTCCTTTTTCTGTTTTTAAAGCAGTGCTGGGGATTGAATGAAGGACCAGATGCATGGTAGGCAAGTTCTCAGTTTCATTAAAGAGTTTGAGGATTATTGGCATGACGTCCTCCCTGAAGTTTTTATAGAATTTAGTGATGAATCAATCGTGCATTGGGCTTTTCTTAGTTGGTAGGTTTTTTAAAAGGATTTTTATACTTAATTTTAAAAATCTAAAATAAAAATGGATATATATATATATATATATATATATATATCAGAAGTCCTTCCAAGCCGGGTATGGTGGCACACACCTGTAATCCCAGCACTAAGGAGGCTTAGGCAGGAGGCAGGAGGAGTGCTGTGAGATCAAGGCCAGCCTGGGCTACATAATCGAGTTCAGGCCAGCCTGAACTACATAATGAGACCCTGTCTCCAAAAAAAAAAAAAAAAAGTCCTTCCAGCAGTCCTAGTATTCAACACCTTTACCTATCTCTGCTCAGAACACAGATCTTTTAAATAGCATTGTCTTTGCTCAGTCCACAGCTCATTTACAAATCATCAGAGATAACTTTAGTTTTTTGGGGGGATGGGGTCTTGCTGTGTAGTTTAGGCTGGCCTTGAACTCATTATGTAGCCCAGGCTGGCCTCAAACTCTCAGTGATCTTCCTGCCTCAGCTTCCTGAGTGCTGGGATTACAGGGCTGCGCCACTACACCCAGTGACTCTAGTTTTTAAAATCAAACTTGTTCTGACAAATCCAAGACCCTGAATTTATCAAAATTGTAGAAACATGTATTTATCACCCATTCAGCAAAATACCTCCCATTCAGATCAATAACAGCTTTAATTGATGATTCAACTTTCTCAGATTCTAAAAACATTCATACTGCTTAATCATCAGGGATGCCAGGAATTTCAAATATCACACATTTGCCAACTTTGTCATATTTTTTACATTCTTCCTTGGTTTCAACTTCCAAGTCTTTGTCGACTTCTACACCAACCACGTTGCTCAGTAGGACCACTTTAGTAGGACATTTAAGTATTTCAGTTAATGTATTTGAATCTGATTTCTCTGATACATCTTGAGACTCACTCTTAGTGGCATCACCCACAATGATCTTGCCGCCCTGTTTGCTGGTCTTCTCTACTGGCAACACAGTGCTCAGTCCCTGCTGTGCTTCCTCAGACCCTGGCCTTCCTGGAAGCCATACTTCTGCATGATCTTATGTGCTACTGTGCCACCCATGTTAGCAAGGAAGAGTTGCTGGGCCCAGTTGGAGACGTTGGCCTATCCTGTTCTTCATATACTAGGGGAGGAATAGCAGCTTTGGAAGACTGTGATCAAGGTCTCAAATCCTCTTCATAAGGAAAATCTTGGGGTAACTCTCTGTCTTTCTCTACAAGAGAAGTAGGTGGTGCGATAACAGCTCCTCCCATACTTCCTTTTCTCCTCTCCTGCTCATAATCTGTCTTCATCAGAATTGTGTCTGGTTACCTTGAAAATCCACTAGCTTCATGTCATTCTTTATGCCTTTTCCCTTTCTTTTATTTCCTTCTGTCTCTCCAGCTCTTGCTATCTCTTTGGTGTTTCACTACTTTCTCGTAGTCATTAGGAAACATACGATCATATTCTTCAGCTAAGGGAATCAGAACTTCTGAAGAAAACCCACTGGGGACAGGGTCCTTCAGACCTGCTGCAGTATGTGGTGATATGTCCACAATCTGCTGGTTGTCTGCAGAGCACCTCGCTTTAAGTCAGTGACTGGAGCAAGGATAGTATTTCGTTTTGTCGTTTGGCTCTTTGCCTGAGTGAGAGCTACCTTCTTCACCTGAAGCTGAGACTGCAGAAGCTTGAAGGTTTTGGACCAGCCTTCCGTTTTTGAGTTACTGGTTTCCACTCTCAGGTCATCGTATAGAGACATCTTTTAGGTTTTTTTTTTTTTTTTTTTTTGTGGGTACCGGGGGGTCGACCTCAGGACCTCACGCGCCAGCAGGCGCCCGTGCCGCTGAGCGATATCACCGGCCCCTTTTTCGTATGTGGGATCCGGGAGTCGAACTTGGGCCCTCGCGCTTGCCAGGCAGGCGCTTATGCCGCTGAGCCATCTCACCGGCCCATCTTTTAGGTTTAATGCCGGCCAAATGGGCTGACTCTGCCCATGGGCCACGGTGGCTATAGCGTGGAACCTGGCCACACTCTGCTGAAATCCCCAGACCACAGGAGCCAGTGGTGGCACCCACACTCTGCCAAGTCCGCAGGGTGCTAGTTGGTAGGTTTTTTATTACTGCTTCAATTTCATTGCCTGTTATTGGATTCAGAGTTTTTATATCTCTTGGTTCAGTTTTGGTAATGCATATGTATCTAGAATTCTTCAAGATTCTCCAATTTATTGAAATACATGTTTTTGAAGTAGTTACTAATGATCTTCTGGATTTCTGTGATGTCTGTTGTAATTTCACTTTCTTCATTTCTTTTTTTGTTTTTGTTTTTTGAGGCAGGGTCTTGCTATGCAGTTCAGGCTGGCCTCAAACTCACTTCAATTCTCCTAGCCTTCTGAGTGCTAGGAATACTGGTGGGCACCACTACACCCAGCTACCCTTTTCATTTCTAATTGTATTGATTTGGGTCTTTTCTTTCCCTTTTTGGGTAAGATTGGCTAAGTGTTTGTCTATATTGTTTATTCTTTTGAAGAGCCAGCTCTTCAATGCACTGGTTCTTTGTAATTATTTTTAGTCTCAATTTCATTAATTTCTGCTCTGATCTTTATAATTTCTTTCCTTGTTCTGGCTTTGGATTTTGACTGTTGTTATTTTTCTAAGATCTTGAGGTGCATCATTTGATTATTTATTGGGCTCACTGTTTTTCTAATGTGGACATTCATAACTATAAACTTCCCTCTTAGGACTGCTTTCGTTGTGTCCCATAGGTTCTGTTATGTTATACTGTCATTATTGTTTGATTCTAAGAACTGTCTACATTTTTCCTTGATTTGTTCTGTAACCCATTAATGATTCAAGAGTGTATTGTTTAATTTGCATGTGTTTGCATAATATCTGTGGTTTCTTTTGCCATTGATACCTAGTTTCATTGCACTATGATCTGATAATATGTATGGGATAATATTAATTATTTTGTATTTACTTAAGCATACTTAATGAGCTAGTGTGTGGTCCATTTTGGAGAAAGTTCCATGTGCCGCTGATAAGAATGCATATTCTGTTGTTGGGTGGAACACTATTGAGTCCATCTGTTCAAAGGTTTGGTTGAACTTCGACTTTTTGTTGATTTTTTTTGTCTAGTTAATCTGTATATTTGTGACAGTGGGGTAGTGAAGTCCCCTGTTGTAATTTTGTTAATGTTTATCTGATCTTTTATGTCCAGTTGTGTTTGTTTTATGAAATTGGGTGCACCAGTGTTTGGTACATATATGTTTATCATTGTTATCTCTTCATGTTGAGCTGTTCCCTCAACCAATATGTAGTGACATTTTTTGCCTCTTCTGATAAGTTCGGGCTTGAAGTCCTCTTTGTCTGAAAATAGGATAGCTATTCCTGCTTGTTTTTGAGCTCCTGTTTCATGGAATATTTTCTACCCATTGATTTTTAGTCTATGAATTTCTTTTTGGATTAAATATGTTTCTTTTTTTTTGTGGGTACCGGGGGTTGACCTCAGGACCTCGCGCGCCAGCAGGCGCCCGTGCCACTGAGCAATATCACCGGCCCTTTTTTCGTATGTGGGTCCCGGGAGTCGAACTTGGGCCCTCGCACTTGCCAGGCAGGCGCTTACGCCACTGAGGCATCTCACCGGCCCTGGATTAAATATGTTTCTTGTGTATAGCATATTGTTGGGTTTTATTTTGATCCAGTATTCCAGTCTGTGTCTTTTGATTGGGGAATTGAGACCACTCACATTGAGTTATTTTGACATACCAGGAAGAGCAACTGGTTTGAACAATTATGCCACCTTGGCTAAAGTAGTATAATTAGCAATAACAATAGCATCCAACACAGCCTAGAAAATGACAAACTGTGGTAACTATTAATTTGCCACCTTTAACCATATGAACTAGATTTGTTGTTATATAACAAAATCGAAAACAAACCAGAAAATTGTATACAGTAAATATACCTCAGCATGGCGATTTTACCCTCAGGGGAGAAAATTTTAAAGGGGTTAGGGGAAAAAGAGAAATAGAAGAAGAGGAAGAGATTAGAACCAAGACTGAAAGACAAAGGAAGATAATGCAAATTTTGGGAAACTGGTAAAGAAGACAGGAAGGAAAGAGAGAGGAAGATACAAAAATGAGAACAGAACAGAACAACAACAGCAACAAAAAACCTAGAAACAATGTTCACACTCACATAAAAACAAGAACAAATAAGAAAAAAAAAAAAAAAAGAAAACAAAAACAAGAAAAGAAGAAAATTTAAAAAATGTCCACTTCAGGGCGTGTCTCCACTGTCACTGGTAGACAAAGTGGGCAGACAGAGTCTGGATCTATGTTGATTAATCTCAGCAAGCCAGCTGTAGATTTTTGGTGGGGTAATAGATAATCACAGTAAGCCTGCACCTTTAATTCCAACTGAAATTCGGGCTGGTTTCTGGCTATGAAGCTGGAACCTAATTTGTTCAGCCTGCAACACTCTGTGTGCCTCCTGGCAGCTTGAACTTGGCTCCTTGACCTTCTGCTGACTGAACTCGGTTCCGCCTCACCCTGACACTTGGAGCCAGTAGATGGAGCCAGCCTGCAGCTGCTCTGAGTTCTGAGCTCAGTTGGCCTCTCTCCAAGATGGCTCCCGGCTAATCACCTGCTCCTGGGGGATATCTGAGTCCAAATAACTCACTAGCCACTGCAGTTTTCTGCATCCACTGCTCCATTCCACTGGAGCATTTCTCTGTGGAGGCCTCTGGGGTCACCAGTAGTCACTAGCTGCCCCTCCCACACAGTGACTCAGAGTTCAGGAAGAAAGTGCCATGCCCTCTTCCTCTTTGTTGAAGTCTTTCTCTTTGCTCTCCCCATGGGCTTCAATTCTCGCCTCAGATCCTGGGTCCCAGGGACCCACTTCCTTCTTTCTCGTCTTCCTCATGTTGCTATATTCCAGTGTCTGGACACCAAATCTTGGAGAGGCTCTTTCGCTGCTGTTCACCACTCCACCATCTTCCCGAAGTCCTATGCTAGCATTTCTAATAATGATACAAAAATAATGGTGGGTGAAACTGTTGGTGCTTTTCACTAATCAAGACAATGACATCAAACTGCATTCACAGTCCTTATATTCTCTATTGCCACATAATTTCAAGAGAATAAACACTTGAGAGTTATTTTGAAAAGTATTGATTTATCCCTGTCATTGTATTGTTTTCTTGTTGCTGATTCCTTTTTTTCCCCCTTCAATGTAACTGCTCACCCTGCCTGGTGTTTTCATTCCATTAGGCTTTTTGGCATTATTGGCTTCATTGTTTCTTTCTAGGCTGTCTTTGGGAATGTTTTGGAGTGCTAGCCTGGTGGTCATGACTTTCTTGAGAACTTGTTTGGAGGTTCTAGCAGGAGAGCACAACTACTTGTATACCCTTGACTGAGGAAATGGTACTCTATCAGAGGTGATCGTCCTCTCTGACCAAGCGTGCAGCTTCAGGAGGAATGCACATGGAGTGATGAGGGAGGAAGGGGATACCTGCCTAGCCAGCCAGATAAGCTGAATCAACCCTGGGGATCAATGGGGTGACAGATGTTACAGCCAGATTGCCCTTACATCCTGTTCATCACTTTCTTAAGGTCCTCTTTGTCATGGAAAGACCTTATTTCTCCTTTTTTTATTTTTTATTTTTTATTTTTTTATTATTTTTTTAAAGACAACAAGTAAACATTCTTATGTATTAACAAACGCAAGCATTAGAGAATGTACAAATACCTTTTGGAGAAAAATATTACTCAGTATAAGATTAAGCCATGTAAAGGCTAGGTAAAAATAGAAGACTAAGGAATGGAATAGTCACAGTGAAATTGCATTTTCATACTAGGGAGACAATACGATGTTTACAAATGTGCATCCGGTTTATTTCGCTTGTGAGTATTTTCTCGAATTGCATCCATTTACCTATAAAAGTTTCCATTTTATCTTTCTTTATGCTGAGTAGTACTCCATTGTGTAGAAATACCACATCTTTTTTATCCATTCCTCGGTTAATGGGCATTTGGGTTGTTTCCACGATCTAGCTATTACAAATTGTGTTGCTATAAACATGGGTGCACATATATCGCTGTGGTACGATGTTTTTAATTCTTCTGGGAAGATGCCCAGAAAGGGAATAGCTGGGTCAAATGGGACCTCCAATCCTAGTTTTTTGAGGAGTCTCCACATGGATTTCCACAGTGGCTGCACCAGTCGACACTCCCACCAACAGTGGAGAAGGGTTCCTTTTTCCCCACAGCCCCTCCAGCATTTGTTATTAGTTGATTTCTTGATAATAGCCATTCTTTCTGGGGTGAGATGGAATCTCAGTGTTGTTTTAATTTGCATCTCTCGAATGACTAGTGATGTTGAACATTTTTTCATATGTTTATTTGCCATTTGTATTTCTTCATCTGAGAAGTGTTTATTCATCTCAGATGCCCATTTTTGGATTGGGTCTTTAAATTTGGGAGGTCTGATTTTATTGAGTTCTTTGTATGTTCTCGATAGTAATCCTTTGTCTGAGGAACAGCTGGCAAACATTTTTTCCCACATTGTGGGTTGTCTCTTCACTCTGTTGGTGGTTTCTCTTGCTGTGCAAAAGCTTTTTAATAACATGAGGTCCCAGTTGTTGATTCTTTGTGATGCTTCCTGTGCGATGGGCGTTTTATTCATAAAGTCTTTGCCTACACCAATGTCTTCAAGAGTTTTACCTATTCTATTTTCCAGGAGATTTAATGTTTCTGTTTTAATATTTAGTTCTTTGATCCATTTTGAATTTAGTTTAGTGCACGGTGAAAGATATGGGTCTAATTTTAATCTTCGGCATGTGTAGAGCCAATTTTCCAGCACCATTTATTAAAGAGGCTATCTTTCTTCCAGTGAGTGTGTTTGGCACCTTTGTCAAACATAAGGTGGCTTAGTATGTCTGGAGCTATTTCTGCATCTTCTAATCTATTCCACTGATCTTCAGGTCTGTTTTTTTGCCAGTACCACACTGTTTTAATCACAGTAGCTTTATAGTATAATTTCAAGTCGGGGATTGTGATGCCCCCTGCCTTGCTTTTGTTGCCCAGAATTGCCTTTGCTATTCTAGGTCTCTTCTGGTTCCAGATGAATTTTAGGATTGTTTTCTCTAATTCTGTGAGATATGTTGTTGGAATTTTGATCGGAATTGCATTAAATCTGTATAACAGTTTTGGAAGTATGGCCATTTTCACTATATTGGTTCTTCCGACCCAAGAGCAAGGGATATCTTCCCATTTTCTGATATCCTCTTCAATCTCCTTTTTCAGAGTACTGTAGTTTTCAGTGTAGAGGTCTTTTACTTCCTTTGTGAGATTGATTCCTCGGTATTTCATTTTTTGGGATGTGATTATGAAAGGTGTTGTTTCCCTAATTTCTCTCTCAGTGAGTTTGTTATTGGTGTAGAGGAAGGCTATTGATTTTTGAGTGTTGACTTTGTATCCAGCTACACTACTGAATTTGCTTAATAAAATCTAGCAATTTTTTAGTGGAGTTTTTGGGGTCTTCTACATAGAGTATCATGTCATCTGCAAATAATGATAATTTAACTTCTTCCTTTCCAATCATAATTCCTTTTATTTCTTTCTCTTGTCTAATTGCTCTGGCTAAAGTTTCCAGGACTATGTTGAATAAGAGTGGGGACAGTGGACATCCTTGTCTTGTTCCTGATTTTAGAGAGATGGCTTTCAGTTTTTGTCCATTTAGTATGGTATTGGCTGTTGGTTTGTCATAGATAGCTTTTATCAGATTGAGATAAAGACCATCTATTCCAATTTTCTGTAGGGTTTTTATCATGAATGGGTGCTGGACTTTGTCAAAAGCTTTTTCTGCATCTATTGAGATGATCATATGATTTTTGTCCTTGGTTCTGTTAATATGGTGTATTACATTTATTGATTTACGTATGTTGAACCATCCCTGCATCCCTAGGATGAATCCAACTTGGTTATGGTGTATAATCTTCTTGATGATTTGCTGCATTCTGTTTGCCAGTATCTTATTGAGGATTTTTGCATCTATGTTCATTAGGGAGATTGGTCTGTAGTTCTCTTTCTTAGTTGGGTCCTTCTCTGGTTTTGGTATCAGGGTAATGCTTGCTTCCAGGAATGAATTTGGGAGTATTGCTTCCCTTTCAATTTCATTAAAGAATTTGAGAAGTAGTGGTGTTAGGTCTTCTCTAAATTTTTTGTAGAATTTAGCAGTGAATCCATCAGGGCCTGGGCTTTTCTTTGTTGGGAAGTTTTTAATTACATCTTCGATTTCATTGATTGTTATTGGTTTATTTAGGATTTTTATATCTTCTTGGTTGAGCTTTGGTAATTCATATGTATCTAGGAATCTGTCCATTTCTTCTGTATTTTACATCTTATTAGAATACAAGTTTTCAAAGTAGGTATAGATGATCTTCTGGATTTCTGCAGGGTCCGTTGTGATATCACCCTTTTCATTCTTTTTTTTTTTTTTTTTGTGGGTACCGGGGGGTCAACCTCAGGACCTCGCGCGCCAGCAGGCGCCCGTGCCGCTGAGCAATATCACCGGCCCCTTTTTCGTATGTGGGTTCCGGGAGTCGAACTCAGGCCCTTGCGCTTGCCAGGCAGGCGCTTAAGCCACTGAGCCATCTCACTGGCCCCACCCTTTTCATTCTTAATTGCGTGGATTTGAGTACTTTCTCTTTTTTTAATAAGGTTGGATAAGGTTTTGTCGATTTTATTTAATCTTTCAAAGAACCAACTCTTTGATTCGTTGATTCTTTGTATTGTTTTTTTAGTCTCCAATACGTTAATTTCTGCTCTGATCTTTATAATTTCCTCCCTTGTATGAGCTTTTGGCTTAGCCTGCTCTTCTTTTTCTAGAAGTTTGAGGTTCACCATTAGGTTATTTTTTTGTGCTTGCTCTGTTTTCCTGATATAGGAATTTAATGCTATAAATTTCCCTCTTAGTACTGCTTTCATTGTATCCTATAAGTTCCGGTATGTTGTACTGTCATTTTCATTCATTTAAAGAAACTGTCTAATTTCTTCTTTAATTTCATCTGTGACCCATTGGTTGTTCAGTAGGGTGCTATTTAATTTCCATGTGTTTAGCAAATTCTTGTGGTTTCTTTTGCCATTGATTTCCAATTTCATTGCACTATGGTCTGATAATATACATGGGATAATTTCAATTCCTTTGCATTTACTTAAGCAGGTTCTATGAGCTAGTATGTGGTCTATTTTGGAGAATGTCCCATGTGCAACTGAGAAGTATGTGTATTCTGATGTTGTGGGGTGGGACACTCTGTAGACATCTACTAAGTCCATTTGTTCCAAAGTTTGGTTCAGTTGTAATATTTCATTGTTGATTTTTTGTCTAGTTGATCTGTCTTTTTGTGACAGTGGAGTATTGAGATCCCCCAACACAATTGTATTAGTAGTTATTTGATTTTTCATGTCCATTAATATTTGTTTTATATAGTTGGTACACTGGTATTTGTTGCATATATATTTATGATTGTTATCTCTCCCTCTTGGATTGTTCCCTTTACAAGGATGTAGTGACCTTCTTTATCTCTCTGAATCATTCTTGGTTTGAAATTCACTTTGTCTGCGAAAAGAATAGCTACCCCTGCTTTTTTCTGGGTTCCTGTCACATGGAGTATTGTTTTCCATCCTTTGACTTTCAGTCTATGAATTTCTTTTTGAATTAAATGTGTTTCTTGTATACAGCATATTGTTGGATCTTGCTTCTTGATCCAATTCGCCAGTCTGCGCCTTTTGATTGGTGAATTGAGACCATTAACATTAATGGTTAAAACTGATATGTATTGACTTATCCTTGTCATGTTATTTTCTTGTTGTTGGCTCCCCCTCTTTTAATTTTTGTTTTCCCTCCCTCTCTTTAATCATTTGCTCTGCCTGGTGGATTCCTTCTGTTGGGGTTTCTGGAGTTGTAGTCCTTGTTATCCCTTTCTAGAATGTCCTTCAAAACATTTTGGAGTGCTGGTTTGGTGGTTATAAATTTTCTCAGATGTTCTTTGTCATGGAAGTATTTTACTTCTCCGTCAGTTTTGAAAGATAGTTTTGCGGGGTACATCAATCTAGGTTGAAGATTATTTTCCTTTAGAACTTGAAATACATCATTCCAAGCTCTTCTTGACTTGAGGGTTTGTGCTGAAAAGTCCGCTGTGATTCTGATGGGCTTTCCTTTATAGGGGATTTGTTTCTTTTCTCTAACAGCTTTTAAGATTCTACTCTTATGTTGAATTTCTGGAATCTTGACTAGGATATGCCTGGCTGAAGATTTTTTTTGATCATGGTTAATTGGAGTTCTATAAGCCTCACTTATCTGAATGTCAAATTCTTTTTCTCTACCAGGGAAATTTTCTGTGATAATGTCTGTGAAGAGGTGTTCTGATATCATTTATGCTATCTCCTGCTTTTTCATTGACCCCAATCAATCTTAAGTTATTCTTCTTTGCATCATCTAGCAGCTGCTGGATTGATTTTTCATTGTCCCTTGCTATTTTTTTTTTGTGGGTACCGGGGGGTCGACCTCAGGACCTCGCATGCCAGCAGGCGCCCATGCCGCTGAGTGATATCACCGGCCCCTTTTTCGTATGTGGGTTCCGGGAGTTGAACTTGGGCCCTCGCGCATGCCGGGCAGGTGCTTAAGCCGCTTGAGCCATCTCACCGGCCCGTCCCTTGCTATTTTTAAGAATTCTTTCTTTTCATGATCATTAATTGCAAGCCTGTCTTCTATATCTGAGATCCTGTCCTCACATTGGCTTAATCTGCTACAAATACTTTCAGTGGAATTTTTATTCTCCTGGATATCTGCTTGAATCTGCTTTATGGAGTCCATTTCTTTCCTATGCTGAGCATTCATGGCTTCCATCATTTTCTTAAGCTCGTCTATTTTTTTTGTCTGTGTCTGCTCTAGCGTCCTTAAGCATGGTCTTCACTGTGGACATTATCTCTGCAGTTATCTGAGAAATTATTTCTGATTTAAATTTTTCCAGAGCCTCATTCAACTGCTTTGTTGTTACCACTTCAGAGATGTCAGGTGGGTGGCTTTCGGTTTGTCCCACATCACTGCCCCCTGGGTTTGCCTTTGGTGAACTGGATGTGTGGGGTTGCATCTTGTTTAAGTGTCGTCTCATTTTCTTTTCTTTCTTTAGTTTAATTGCTGGGTTTCTGTTTGTATATTGCCTATGGTATGTTGCTTTATTGCTAGTATTTCAAACTCTTAGGAGATTCTTGGAATACCAGGAAGAAAAGCGCCAGTTAGTGTGTCCTCCTCTGTTGGTGTTTCTCTGTACCGCGGCGTCTCGTGTTACTCCGCGGAGGTTCCCACTGGAGCCATGGATGGAGTGGCGGCCGCCCTGAGTTCTCAGCTCACTGCTGCCCCCCCCCACAATGGCGCCCGGCTAGTGGCTCTCTTGCGCGCCTGACAGCTGGGTGTCAGCACTCACCGCCAGTCAGTGTGTCCTTCACAGCCGCCGCTTCTCTGCACCGCCGCTTCTCGCGTTCCTCCGTGGATGCCCCCGGGGGCGCCGGCAGTCACCGCGTGTCCGCAGATTTGAACCACTTCTGTCACGTCAGGATTCCCGACACAGGGAAATGGTGCCAGAGGCCACCTCCTTCTTCTTTGTTGGAGTTTCTCTCTTCACTTTCTCCGTGGGCCCCAAACTGCACTTCAGATCTTTCCTGGGTCCATGGGAGCCACTTCCCTCTTTCTTGTCCTCCTCCAGTCACTATATTCCAGTGTCCAGATGGAGACTTTTGGAGAGGTTCACTGCCTGCTTCTTACAGATCCGCCATCTTTTTTCCAGCATTCAAGACCTTATTTCTCCATCAGTTTTTTTTTTTATTTTTATTGGTACAATTTAGATATACTTAATGACCACATTCATCGTAGGGAATTTGTACCTGTATATGATATATCTTGATTCCTCTTTTTTTCCCATTCCCCTCCCTTACCCTCCCTTCAGCTCCCCCCACTTTTAAGACAGGGTCTCACTCTGTAATTCAGGCTGGCCTCAAACTCACAGCAGTCCTCCTGCCTCAGCCTCCCAAGTATTAGGATTACAGGCATGTGCCACTACATCTGGCTCTCCATCAGTTTTTTTTTTTTGGTACCTGGAATCGAACTCAGGACCTTGTGCTTGCCAGGCAGGCACTTGTGCCACTGAGCTATATCCCTGGCCCTCTCCATCAGTTTTGAAAGATAGTTTTGCAGGATATATCAATCTGGGTTGGAAGTTGTTTTCTTTTAGGATTTGAAACACTTCACTGCAAGCTCTCCTGGCCTTTTAGGTTTGTGTTGAGATAGCTGCTGTAATTCTGATGGGTTTACCTTTATAAATGATTTGTTGTTTTTCTCTAACAGCTTTTAAGATCTATCCTTGGGTTGGACTTCTTGGATTTTGACTATGATATACTGTGGAGAATTTTTTTGTTTGTTTAAGAAGTTTTTTTTCTGATCATGGCTATTTGGAGGTTCTATATGCCTCACTTATCTGTATGTTTAATTTTTTCCCCATATTTGGATAGTTTCCTGCTATTATTTTTGTAAACAGGTTTTTCATATCATTTGTGCAGTCTTCTGCTTTTTCACGTATTATAATTAAACTTAGATTAGTCTTTGTGTCATCTACCAGGTGTTAGATCCATTTTTCTTTTCTTTCTTTCTTTTTTTTTTTTTTTTTTTTTGGTACTGGGAACATTTTTCATTTTCTCTTGTTGTTTTTATGGTATCTCAGTATATGTTCATCTGCATTAGCCATATCTTCTAGGTTTGTTTTGTTTTGTTTTGTTTTTGAGACAGGATCTTGCTATGTAGTTCAGGCTGGCCTTAAACTCACTATGTAGCCCAGGCTGGCCTCGAACTCATGGCAATCCTTCTGCCTCAGCCTCCCGAGTGCTGGGATTACAGGCGTGTGCCACCATGCCCAGCTTTCTAGTTCTGACACTGCCCTCACCTCAGTCATTTCTGTTGCCCATACTTTCAATAGAGTTTTTGATTTTCTGGGTTTCTGTTTAGTACTTTTTTATACCCTCAAATATTTTGCGAAACTGGTCATTCATGTTTTGTATTGTTTTGTTTAGCTCAGCTAGATTTGTATTAGTGTCTTCTGTAAGACACTAATCATTTTCCTTTTTTGTGTGTGTGGGTACCGGGGGTTGAACTCAGGACCTCTAGTGCCAGCAGGCGCCTGTGCCGCTGAGCGATATCACCGGCCCTTTTTTCGTATGTGGGTACCGGGAGTCAAACTCAGGGTCTCGCGCTTGCCAGGCAGGCGCTTATGCCACTGAGCTATCTCACCGGCCCACTAATCATTTTCTTAAGTCCTTACCTGTTCAGTTATATCTTCTTTGAGCTCACTGAGCACCTTAGTGATCTGGTTTTTGTTCTCTTATCATTTCACATAATTCAGCAAGTTGGCTTTTGATTTCCTCCCCATTGATGCCCCTTGGATCAGCTGTGGGGGAGTTGGGAGTTTTTGGAGGCATTTTGTTGTATTGTTTTCTTGTATTTCTATTATTTTCATTTTTGGTTTTTGTGCTGAGGTTTGCAAGTCGATTATATTGGAAAGACTTTTTTGGTAGTATGGAGATCTCTATTTAGTGTCTGCTTTTAAGTGATGCACCCTGGGTGTGGATAACCATTGGCCTCTGCCTCTGCCCCCAAATCCAACCACCTTTGTTAATGGGAGGGGAGGTTTCAATGTAATTGGCCTAATGCCCCATTCTCTGGAAGTGAACCACAGTACTGTTGATGACACAAAGACAAACCAGATATTGGCATGCAGTAAAAACCAATTAATAGCAACAACTATGCCATCCTAGCAATAGCAACAAAATCAGCAACAATAATAGAGTCAAAGACAAACTGGATACTGACACACCATAAGAACCGATAAAAGCTACCACTGTACCACCCTTTACTATAGAAAAGAGATCTATAATTATAAATACAAAGCCAAACCAAATATTTATATACAGTAAATATCTACTAATTGCAACATCTATACCACCATTAACAATAAAAAGGCCAGGTATGGTGGTGCATGCCTGTAATCCCAGCACTCGGGAGGCTGAGGCAGGAGGATTGCTGTGAGTTTGAGGCCAGCCTGGGCTACATAGTGAGTTCAAGGCCAGCCTGAACTGCATAGCAATACCCTGTCTCAAAAAAACAAACAAAAAATAATAAAAAATAATTCAACAATAATAGCATAGAGTTAACTAATTATTTAAAAATTAGTATAACTAAGTAGTATTACTAGTAAATATGGAGGGGTGGGGAATGGGAAAATGAAATAAAATTTCAAAATAAAGGAAGATGAGAATGAGGAGAGAAAAGAGGTTAAGGATCCTGTTAAGGAATAAAAGAAAATTAATAGATTATATAAAAGTAACAGAAAAGAACAAACAAGAAATAGAAGAGAAAAGAAAAAACAGAGCAAAATGAATAAACAAAGAAGAAAACAAAAATAACCCAGGTATGATGGCACATGCCTGTAATCCCAGCACTCAAGAGGCTGAGGCAGGAGGATCACCACGAGTTTGAGGCCAGCTTGGATTGCATAATGAGTTCAAGGCCAGCCTGAATTACAAAGCAGGACCCTGTCTCAAAAAATTAAAATAAAATAAAATAAAAAGAAGAAAATAATAATAGAATCCCCATCTCAAAGAAAAAAGAGTAAAGGAGAAAAATAACTCCAAAAAATTTGTGTTTTTGAATGAGTGATCTCTTTTCAGGGTCCTCTGTATTTGGAACCCAATAGATATGGGGGAGGGATAGTGTTAAGACTTGTTTTGTTTCCACAATTGCTGAATCCTGCACCACCATTGCTGCTGTTCCTGATTGGTCAATGGTGTCTGCCTTAGGACTATAGTAACTCAGCTGCTCCCAGTTTCTGTGTTCCTCTGTAAACCACAGGTCATGGCTTTCTCTGCTTAGCTTTATATCCTGTGGGTTGTGAGGTTCCTCACCCCGCTGGTCCAGGGGTCCTTCTGTCGATACACCCCAGGCTGTGGCAACCATCCATGCTGAAGTGTATTCCTGATCACATTGGAAAATGGGGCAAGCAAACAGACCACTGAGCTCTGTCTTGAAAATAAGCAGTGGGGTAAAGGTGGTGTCAACCGGTCTGCTGGATTTAATGCCAGCACTTTCAGACCCAGCTTCCTGTGGAAGCCACACATGACCAGCCTTGCTTCTCAACACAACGCAGAGGGTAAGACCCCTGTGACCTTCCTGGCCTGAGCTTAAACTTCTTGGGTGGGGCAGGGGGCCTATATCTAGCTTGCGCCCTCTCCACTACTCTCATGGCCGTCTCCCACCCAGTGTCACTGTGGCAGGGTGACACCAGAAACACTGAAGTATAGGTGTCTTTTGGGTGTCTTGTAGATGTTCTGTGGCTCAATATTAAACAATTAACCCCTTCCCAAAATGGCTCCTAGGTAAACACTCTCAAATATGACAGTCACTGCACTGGATTTTTTTCTCCAAATCTAGACTACCATGTAGAAGAAATTACTTTGTGCTGCTTTTGCAGTTTACAATAACCATGGACTTTTCTTGGGGCTAGTGCTGCTGGCCCAGTCTGTTGTTTCTCTCTAGGGCAGTATTGACCCTCTCTGTGCTTACTTGTGTCAGTAGAGACAGGTCCCCTTCCATGGGAGCCAAGGTTCCTTTCTTGACTGCTTCATTCTTTTTTCTGTATTGTATTCTATTTTTCCAGCTTCTTTGTAGTTTCTAGTTTTCTTGTCAGCTATCTCTGAGATATACCTTTTTTTTTTCTTTTTTGAGACAGGGTCTTGCTATGTAGTTCAGGCTGGCCTTGAACTCACTGTGTAGCCCAGGCTGGCCTCGAACTCACAGCAATCCTTCTGCCTCAGCCTCCTGAGTGCTGGGATTACAGGTATATGCCACCACACCTGGAAAAAATGTTTAATTTTTTTAAAGAGAAAAAAATAAAAATAAAACAGACTTTCAAAACAGGCTAATAGAAGAGTAACAATAATTAATACATTACGTATTGTTATCTTCATAGTAGTTACTCAGAGTACAAGATATAGGCATGAAATATTGTCTAAACAACATTAGTATAAACCTTTCTTTTCAGTGAACTAAGAGAAACTAGCTGTATAACTATCTTAACTATCTTGTATGTATATATATATATATATATATATTTAAAAGTGTTTAATTTGGAAATGAATAATTTTTAGAAATTTTAGAAATTTGGGTAGGGACACAATCATATCACAGTTTTAAAGCTTAGGAAAATTATTTCAGTTTTTCTTGGTATTCAACAAATATTTGTTCATGTCCTATGATGGGAAACATCTCTTATTATTATGGAAAATTTCAAGTATAATGAGAAGACGGTATGGTACTGTTATCAGAATCTCCTGGTTTTTTATCTTCCTGGATGACTACATCAGAATATTACTGGGTAGCCTGCTAAAAGTGGTGTCTTGGTTACTTTTTTCTCATTGCTGGCACAAAATACCTGATGCCCAAAATTAAGGAAGGAAAGGTTTATTTAGCTCACAGTTTGTGGAGGTTTCAGTCCATAATCAGCTGGCTCCAAGGCAGGGTGGCATGGTAGAGGAGCAACAGTTCATGGCAGCAGAAGACAGCAAAAGCAACAAGAACAAAAGGGGCAAAAAGGAAGAGCAAGCCTCTTTCCCTCCCTTATATTGCATGCAGGCTGCCCACCCCAGGGCGGATGTAGCACTCACACTGCCAATCCCAGCACTAGACAATGTACCAATCACAAACTCTAGATTCAGCTGCCTCCAAAAAGCTCACCCCCATGACCGCATAAGGCTTTGGGGGCACATCCAGACACAAACCAGAACATTCCGCCCCTGGCCCCCCAAAGACTCATGCACATCCTTTATGCAAAAGGCATTTAGTCCATCTCTAAGAGTTGCCAAAGTCCTAACAGTTTCAGCATTGCTGAAAAGTCCAAGTCCCAAGTCTCCTCTGAGATCTAAGGCAAACTCTCAGCTGTGAGCCCCTGTATAAATGAAAAGAAAGTTAAACACTTCCAACATTGAATGGCATAAGATAAACATTACCATTCCAAAAGGTACAAATGGGGGATACAAAGGATTGGGACCAAAGCAAGTCCGAAATCCAGCAGGGCAAACATTTAGTCCTGTAGTTCCATGTGCAGTATCCAGCGCAACCTGTGGCAAGTTGTGAGCTCCAAAGGGCTTGGCTGGCTCTGCCCTATGGCACTGCTGGTGGTAGCCCCACAGCTTTTCTCTTGGGCCTGCTCTGCCCCCTCCATGCAGTTTTCCTCAGACGATCCACATTCCAAACTTCTGGGGAGCCTTCTCCAAACTTCTGGGGTCTCCACTGCACCTTTGGCTTCACACTCACAGCTTCACACACTGCCCTCTCAGGGGCACACTGCCTGGTCTCCCAGGCCTTCTGAAATCTGGGTGGAAGCCTTTTTAACCTCATAACTCTTGCATTCTGCATGTACCTAAAACCAGCACCACGTGGATGATGCCAAGGTCTGCTGCCAGCTGGAGCAGTAGCCAGGCTTTCTTCTCTCTTGGCTGTAGGGATCGAGTGCCTGTATTGCTGAGCACTCTGAGCCTGGTTCTGAGGAACAAATTCTCTATGCCGCCACTATTCTGGAACCTGGTGTGGCTGCTGCTGCCATTCTGGAACATGGTGTGGCTGCCGCCATTCTGGAACATAGTGTTCCGTGGCTTTCTCCTCAAAGCAAAGTCTTTCACTTGTGCAATTTGGAGGCTGCAAAGGGTGGAGACTTGCTACTTCCTGTGATACCTGCAGACCATCTTTTCTATTGTCCCTATCCTTTGCAGCAATTGAGATCTCCTCTGCTCTATCTTTGCAGCCCACAGCTTTACTGGAGCTTCCTTTCTGGCCAAACTCACAACGTTTTAAATCATCCTGCTGGGCTCTTTGCTCCTGATTCTCAACATAGATCTGGCTAAAAGCCCCCAACAGCAACCATGCCACAGCCTCAATATTTGACTGCCTTGTAATTTCTTCTGTCAGATTAATTAGTTGGCTGCCCTTAATCTCAGTCTCAGGCAAAGTCTCTGGACACAATGCAAACAAACTTTTTGCCAAGCTGTAACACACATCATCTGGAGTCTGACAGCCAATGCAGTCCTTCTTCCCAGCAGAAACCTCCCGAGCCTGGTCTTTACTGGTAGGATTTCTATCAGCCTTCTGGTCTTCTGAGCTCTGACCAGAATTTCCCACACAGAACAGCCTAAGGTGTTCTAGCACTACTCTTTCAGGTGACATCTCAGAACCTTTCCAAACTCTTCCCACAAGCCATTCCCAAAGGCTCTTGAACCACATGGTCAGGTATAGTCACAGCAATGGCCCCACTCCTGGTACCAAATTCTGTCTTGGTTACTTTTTTCTCATTGCTGGGACAAAATACCTGACACCCAAAATTAAGGAAGTAAAGGTTTATTTAGCTCACAGTTTGTGGAGGTCTCAGTCCGTAATCAGCTGGCTCCAAGGCATGGTGGCATGGCAGAGGAGCAACAGTTCATGGCAGCGGAAGACAGCAAAAGCAACAAGAGTAAAAGGGGCAAAAGGGAGGAGCAAGCCCCTTTCCCTCCCTTATATTGTATGCAGGCTACCCGCCCCAGGGCGGGTGTAGCGCTCATACTGCCAGTCCCAGCACTAGATAGCCAATCACAAACTCTAGATTCAGCTGCCTCCGAAAAGCCCACCCTCATGACTGCATGAGGCTTTGGGGGGACATCCAGACACAAACCAGAACAAGTGGCTTGCCAGGTAAATGTTACCAGGTTCTGGGTTGCCCTCTTCTCCTTCTGGAGTTAGATTCCAGGTTCTTCTCTTGAACAAAGAATTGAATGAAACAAGTAAAAAGCAGTGGCAAAGTTTATTTGAAAAAGTAAAAGTGAAGAGAGAGAGAAACTTGCCTCTTTTACTCGGCAAGCTTGGGCCGAGTAAAAGAGGAAAAAGCAAGATAAAAATACACTCTGGAGAAAGCAGGCTGGGCTACCATGAGGAAAGCCATGATAGCTCTATAGGTTTTGACAAATGTATAATGACATGTATCCATGATTATAGTATCACACAGAACAGTCCCTGACCTTGAAATCCTCTGCTCTACTTACTTATCCCCCCCCACCCTTTACAACCACTGATCCTTTTACCATCTCCACAGATCTGGCTTTTCCAGAATGTTATATGCAGTAGTTAGAATCGTACAGAATGCAACTTTTTTAGATTGTTTTCTTTCAGTTAGTACTACACACTTCTTAGGTTTCCTCCATGTCTGTTTGTGATTTGATGGCTCATTTCTTTTTATTGCTATTAGTACATATTTGCTGTACATAATGTTTATATTCCTTGTGTGGAGTTAGTACAGGTTCATAGCACTCTTAATTCCTTTTTCTTCCCCTTTCCCTCCTCTCTCTCCCCCTCCCTCCATCTCTTGATCCCCTTTCCATTTGAGAAAGAGATATTATAGATCATTTCTTGTCAACACCAAATAATATTCATTGTCTGGATGTAACTAACAGTTTTACTACCTATTCACCTACGGAAGATTGCTTTCAAGTTTTGGCAGTTATAAATAAAACTGTTATAATAATCCATGTGCACAGCCAGCCTGGTGGCATGCACCTATGTCTCAGCTATTTGGGACTGAAGCAAAAGGATTACTTGAGCCTAGGAGTTTGAGGGCAACCTGAGCAATATAGTAAGCCAGTCAGTCAGTCGGTTGGTCGGTCGATCTGTCTCTCTCTCAGTCTCTGTCCCTGTCTCTTTCTCTCTCTCTCTCTCTCTTTTTTTTTTTTTTGTCTTTTTGAGACAGGGTTTCATTATACAGTTCAGGTTGGCCTTGAACTAACTATGTAGCCCAACATCTTATTTTATTGCGGTACTGGGGATTGAACCTAGGGCCTTCACACTGAGCTACATCTTCAACCATTTATTTATTTATTTATTTGGGTTTTTTTGAGACAGGGTCTCACTATGTAGTTCAGGCCACGCTTGAACTCACTACGTAGCCCAGGCTGGCCTTGAACTCACAGCGATCCTCCTGCTTCAGCCTCTCAGAGTGCTGGGATTCCAGGCATGTGCTACCACACCTGGCTCAAAAATGACCTATTTTTATTTATTTATTTATTTATTTAGGTACCAAGAATGGAACTCATGACCTAGTGCTTGCCAGGCTGGCGCTGTGCTGCTGAGCTATATCACTGGCCCCAAAATGACCTATTTTTAAAATGAAATGAGCTTCAAACCATGGAAAGACAGAGGAACCTCAAATGCATATCACTGAGTGAAAGAAGCCAGTTGAAAAGGGTACATAGTGTTTAATCCAAATACGTATCATTCTGGAAAAGAATGAAAAATTATGGAGACAGGTTAAGGGGAAGGAAGGGATAAATAGGCTGAGCACAGAGGATTTTTAGGATGGTGAAGCTGTTCTGTATGATACCATAATGGTAACAAATGTAATGATAACTACTCTGGTAGTGTGGCATGTTGAGATAATGGGAGAGGCTGTGCACGTGTGGAGGCAGGGAGTGTAATGGGAACTTTACCTTCTGCTTAATTTTGCCTTGAACCTAAAACTGCTCTAAAAAAATAGTGTATGGGGTTGGGGGTCTAGCTCAGTGGTAGAGCACACAATTAGCACATGTGAAGCCCTAGGTTCAGTCCCCAGCGCTAAAAAGAAAAAATACAGTCTATAAAAAATTTACTGTTTATGCTGGGTGTGGTAGTTTATACCCATAGTCCCAGCTACTCAGGAGACAGAGGCAGGAGGATCATTTGAGTCCAGGAGTAGATGCCAGTCTGGGCAATATAGGGAGATTCTGTCTCAAAAAAAATAGTTTTAATGGTAAGTTTTGCTATATATGTTTTACCACAATTAAAAAGTAATATGTAACAAAACAAAAATCATTGAATTGTACTCTTTACTTTTTAAAAATTTTTTTTATTTTTTTATTTTTGAGGCAGGGTCGCTATACAGTTCAAGCTGGCCCTGAACTCCCTTTGTCGCCTAGGCTGGCCTCAAACTCTCAACAATCCTCCTGCCTCAGCCTCCTAAGTGCTAGGATTACAGGCGTGCACCACCACGCCCAGCTACTCTTTATATTTTTAAAATTAAATAAAACAAAATTTTTTTTTGCGGTGCTGGGATTAAACCCGCGGCCTCACACATACTGGGAAAGGGCTCTACCCCCTGAGCTTCACCCCCAGCCCAAATCGTGCACTATACTTTTTTTTAGTGGACTTTAAATGAATGAATGGTGTGGTATGTAAATTTGTATCTCAATAAGGCCGCTTAAAAAAAGAGTACATACTGTATAATTCCAGTTATATAAAACTCTAAAAAATTCAAACTAATATATAATGATAGAAAGGAACCCTAATTTGCTCACTACATCATTTTATCAACTCCATTTTCTTTTTTCAGATACTTTCGCTGGTCCCCAACTGTCTTTTTTGTTAATATTGGTCTTGGAAAGAAAACAGATCTGGGGAGGTCTCACTTTGCCAAGGAAAAGGTAAGGCCTGGGGACTTCAGAACTGAGTAATTTGTACTGTACTGGAGTTGGGAGTATAAGTAGTCCTGGATAACCTGAAAGTGGTGTGGTTTAGGAGCCCATGATCTGCGGACAGCAAGACTGGCCCTAGAACTCCACCTCCCAGAAGGTCTGGAGACGAAGGGGTGGGTGGGATTCTGGTCGCTACCCGGATGTGGCACCAAGCCTGCAGAGCTTGCTAGCACACCCCTTGGGTGGATGTCCGGTAGGCTCCACCAGCCGCAGTCCGACGGCGCTGGAAGACGATCAAACTTTGCCGGGTAACCTTTACTGAGAGACCTCTAAGTTCGGTCTCCTCTTCTAAAGTACCCCCCCCATGTTTGCCTTAATATATGAGCCACTTCCTAGGTGGAAGGAATTTGAGGGTGGGGTGAGGTGTTTGTCAGGGGGATTGACCCAGCATTTCCTATTTGTGAATCCGATGGGGAGGAGGCCCCTCTTTGCCCCAGACTTAGGAGTCCTTATGAAGCTGTGGAACTTAACAGTTCTTGTTGAAGAAGAATGTGAGGACAGTGCTGAGCCGGCTTGTGGTTTGTTGATGGTAACTAGGATTGCCTCCCCTCTGGTTAAATTTCCTGACTGAGGATATAATCTCTCCTGGCTCAGGGTTGGGTAGTGTTCAGCAGTGGCTTCCTTTACTTCTTAGTTTTCTAGAGTCTTGTTTGACCCGTATTGAACTAAATAAGTCAGTCTTGAATGTGAAAAGCTTCCCGGGGTTAGAGATAACCAAATTGCAGAAATTAGTAAATAAAAACAAGGGCCTTATACTGCATTATTTTGGTTTCAGAAAGAGTGATTTCAAGTGATACAGACACACTGTACTACTAAGAGCTGCAGTCTTGTCTTGACTGTTGTTGGGGCTTTTGCATTGTGAGTTCAGCCTGGGAGAAAATTTTTTTTTTTTATCCAGAATAATGGGTTTTATTTCAGCATATTAGTACATGTATTTAAAACTGGTGCCCAACATTATCTTACTGTTCTTCTTTCCTTGCTATCAACCCTAGGAAGGACCAAAACCAGGCCAGCCAACTAAGGGCAGTAGGTCTAAGTTGGTGGAGGAAGGCAGATTTTATGTTAAATCCCAGTTCAAAATGTATACTACTATCTTGGATTAGATATTTTAATTACTAAACTGAGGTTGTGTTTGTCTTAACGCAATCGTAGGACTCTTTATTACCTACAGGTGAGCCTGTGAGTCCTCATCTGATGCTAGAAGAAACTTGTGGGAATAAAAATAATGTATTTCAATCAAGTCATGAATCATGCTAAGTCAGTATAGCAGTTACACATGTACCTTCAAGTTCAAGCTTCTAGTCAAGACTTCGCCTACAGGTCAAACTTCATGCCATATTGGACACTCTCTTACATTGCCCTCATGAATTAGATTTTTTTTATTTTTTATTTTTTGGGGGGTGGAAGGTGAAGCACTGGGGAAGGTCAGGCTGTGGGGAAGGCCTGCCCTGAGAAAATTTACTGTTGGGCAGACTACTTGTGGAGGATGCTTTATTAGGTAAGACTGGACCATTTAGGAGTGGCTATAATCCCAAGGTTAAGAGTGAATGGCTGGAGCTGGCATGCCTGTAATTCCAACACTTGGGATGTTGAGGCTGGTGGATCGCTGTGATTTTTATGCCAGCATGGGCTACATAGTGAGTGCAGGCCAGCCTGAACTAGATAGTGAGACCCTGTCTCAAAAAAAAAAAAAAAGTGAATGGTTGGGCCGGGCATGGTGGCACATACATGCTATCCCAGCACTAGAGGCCAAAGCAGGAGGATCACTGTGATTTCCAGGCCAACCTGAGCTACTTCATGCATTTAAGTCCAGCCCACACTACAAAGAAGGGAGACCCTGTTTCAAAACATGAGAGGGAGGGAGCAGCAGGGGGAGAGAGAGATAGAGAGAGCACGTGTGAGAGGGAGAGAGAGAGAAAAAGAAAGAAAGAAAGAAGGAAAGAGAATAGCTAGCTCAGAAGAGAACCTTGTGGGTGTTCATCTTGTTAGGGCCATTTCTTCATTTTTTTTTTTTTCCGTGATTTTGGTTTTTGAGACAGGGTCTCACTAGGCTGTTCTTGAAATGGCTATGTAGCCCAGGCTGACCTCGAACTCAAGATCCTACCTCCTCAGCCTGGGATTATAGGTGTGTGCCACCACAGCCAGCAGGCCCTTATTTTTTGAAAGGAAAAAAAAAAAGGCTTTGAGTCTGTGTCCAAGTGTACAAGGGATTTTATAGTAAGGAAAAGAAGGAAGAGGGGATATAGTGAGTGTTTTATCCTTCTCTTCCAGCTCCTTTTTGGTTCCCTTCTGAATGGAAAGGAAGCCCAACCCTAACCTCCTGAGCCATCTGAATATTCTATTTATCAGAGCTAAGGAGAGGATGGGGTGGTGGTTGCATCCTCCCTGTGCCTGAGGAAGTTAGGAAAAGTGGCTTGTCTCTAAAGGAAAAAAGAATTTAAACTTTTCTTTTCTTTTCTTTTCTTTTTTTTTGTGGGTACCGGGGGTCGACCTCAGGACCTCGTACGCCAGCAGGCGCCCGTGCCTCTGAGCGATATCACCGGCCCTTTTTTTGTATGTGGGTTCCAGGAGTCGAACTCGGGCCCTCGCGCTTGCCAGGCAGGTGCATATGCCGCTGAGCCATCTCACCGGCCCTCTTTTGTTTTTTTGAGACAGGGTCTCACTATGTAGTTTAGGCTGGCCTTGAACTTGCAGTAATCCTCCTGCCTCAGCCTCCTGAGTGCTAGGACTACAGGCATGTACCATCAAGAATTTAACTTTTAAAATTCTATTTTGCCCTGCCAGTTAAAATCTCTGCAGCTGCAGACCTCTCCCAATGTCCAATCCTATAGGCATACCTAGAGTTGTCTGAGCTGTTTTATCTACTTCACACTGCTACTGTGAGGCTTAAATAAGATAAAATATGTGAAAGCACAAAGCCTATGATGTTTTCTCAATTTTTAGTTTCCCTTTGTTTACACAGCAATTTTTTTTTCTCTGAGCCACGCATTATTTGCTCTTATTAAAAAATAGTACTAGCCAGGCATGGTGCCACTCGCTTGTAACCCCAACACTTGGGAGGCTGAGGTAGGAGGATCTCCATGAGTTCAGGTCCAGCCTGGGGTGCATAGTGAGTTCAAGGTCAGCCTGAACTACGTAGTGAGACCCTGTCTCAAAAAACAAAAACAGTCAGGCATGGTGGCACATGCCTGTAATCCCAGCATGCCTGCAACCCCAGCACTCAGGAGGCTGAGGCAGGCGGGTCACTGAGAGTTCGAGGCCAGCCTGGGCTACATGTGAGTTCAAGGCCAATTTGAACTACATAAGGAGACCCTGTCTCAAACAAAAACAAAGCAAAACAAAACAAAACAAAAAAAAACAACAAAACATTGAGGATTGAACCCAGGACCTCACACATGCAAGGCAATCACTCTATCACTGAGCTACATCCCCAGCCCTTTTCATTTATTTATTTTTATTTTGAAACAGAGTCTTGCTAAATTGCCTTGAAGGGGCTGAACTTGCAACTTGCAATCCTGCCTCAGCTTCCCTCAGTGCTGAGATTACAGGTGTGCCCAGGTAAAGAAGGCTATTCCTTTTTTTTTCATGTTTCTTTTGATGTGTCATTTTTTATTTTTTTTCTGATGTGTCTTTTTTTTTTTTTTTTTTTTTGTGGGTACCGGGGGGTCGACCTCAGGACCTCGCGCGCCAGCAGGCGCCCGTGCCGCTGAGCGATATCACCGGCCCCTTTTTCGTATGTGGGTTCCGGGAGTCGAACTCGGGCCCTCGCGCTTGCAGGGCAGGCGCTTAAGCTGCTGAGCCATCTCACCGGCCCCGTGTCATTTTTTAATTTTAAAATTTGTATTAGTACGTGTTTGCAGTACATAATGACTGTACATTCATAATGCAGTTCATTCATTGTGGGGAGCTGGTACATGTACATAACATATCTTAATTCTTTTTACTTCCTTTTCTCCCCTTCCCTCCCCTCCCCCTCACCCTAAGGAAAGCTATTCTTTTTTTTTTTTTTTTTTTTTTTTTTGTGGGTACCGGGGGTCGGCCTCAGGACCTCGCGCGCCAGCAGGTGCCCGTGCCGCTGAGTGATATCACCGGCCCTTTTTTCGTATGTGGGTTCTGGGAGTTGAACTCGGGCCCTCGCGCCAGCCCAGGAAAGCTATTCTTAAGGAATGTGGTGGTGGCTTTTCTGTTTCCTTTAATCTTGTGTGTTTATTTGTTATGCCTATTCTTACATGGAGAAAGAAAAGTAGCTCAGTGTGGTGGTGTGTGCCTGTAATCCCAGCTACCTGGGAGGCTGAGATAAGGGTATCACAAATTTGAGGTCAGCCTACACAATTTAGTGAGACCCTGTCTCAAAATAAAAAAGGCTGGGCCAGTGATATAGCTCAATGGCATAAGCGCCTGCCTGGCAAGTGTGAGGTCCTGAGTTTGACTCCCGGTACCTGCATATAAAAATAAATAAATAAATAAATAAATAAATAAAATAAATAAAAAAGGCTGGGGAGCCAAGTGTGTTGGCATATGGCTGTAATCCTAGCACTCAGGAGGCTGAGGGAGGAGGATCACGGCAAGTTTGAGTCCATAATGAGTTCAAGGCCAGCCTGAGCTACATAGTGCGATCCTGTCTCAAAAAAACTTTTTTAAAGGGCTAGGGATATAACTCCATGGTAGAGTGCTTTCCTAGCATGGGTGAGGCCCTAGGTTCAATCCCTAGTACCTCAAAAACAAAAACAAGCCCTGCATAGTGGTATATACCTGTAATCCCAGTACAGAATTGCTGTGAGTTCGAGGCCAGCCTGGCTACATAATTAATTCAAGGGCAGCCTGAACTTAATAGCGAGACCCTCTCTCCAAAAAAGAGAACCAAAAAAGAAAGAAAAGACAATAATGTGTTGCTCCAAAGAAAAAATTTTGCTATGAAGAAACAGGGAAACAAAAAATTGAGAGTCTGTTATAGACTTCGTGCTTGGTGCCCCCCCAAAAAAAAAAAGAAGAAAAAAAGTGGCTGGTGAGCAAATACCCTGGAGTGGTTGCCTTGGGAGTTGAATTATACTTTAGGCTTCTTTAGTCATAGGTGTAAGGCCTCACTGATCAGAATTGGCTGAATGTGGGGAGAGAGCTACCCCTACTGGTCTTACATGTGAAGCATACTTTGAAGCGTTTCATTTATGCAGTATTTGTTTTGCCTATGATGTGGTCCTAACATAGGCTAGTAAGACAACAGGATATAGAATGTGTCTATTTCCCCAAATTTCCAAGGTGAGATATTAACTCTCAATTTTTTTCTGTAACCAAATACATCTATTTATCCCCTTTCCTCTGTCTTCTGACACTAGAAAAAGTTAATACTGTAGGGATTGGGTCTGAAATTAGGGTAGTAATTAAAACTCTAAAGAAAATGGAGTACTTTGGGTTCTAGAGAGTAGGGCAGTGATATATTGATACAGTATTAATATGGGGGTATAACCTCCCCTTCTTGCGATACTGGGAATTGAACCCAGGGCCTTTATTTTATATTTTGAGATAGGGTCTTATTAAGTTGCTAAGTTGCCCAGACTGGGCTTGAATTTACAATCCTTCTGCCTCAGCTTCCCAAAGTGATGGAATTACTGGTGTGCTCCACCACGCCTGGCACAAATATATTTATTGTAGATCATCTCTGCTACATTACTTACTCTGAAATACTTGAATCATGAAGTGTGAGTGGTGTTATAGCCTATAATTTTACTCATATAAAGTGGAAGCCCCTAATTTGCCTAGCATTGTAACCATATTAGAGAATCTTTGCCTTTCCTGAATAATAGAATAGTAGTAGAACAGCTAAGAAATCAAGGGCTGGGGATGTAGCTCAGTGGTAGACTATTTATCTAGCATGTGTGAGGCACTGGAGACAATTTCCAGCACCAAAAAAAAAAAATTCTGCCTGCGTGACAGAAACTAATAAGTGTTTCACATGCTTTCTTTCATTTAACCCTCAGGTTGAAAACGTGCCAAGTTCACCAAGCTTAGGAAGAGGGAGGACTGGTTTTTGACTCCAAGCAGTCTAACTTCAGAGCCTTGATTCTTAACTACTTCTCTATATGGCAGAGTCTTACTTGTCTAACTTCCTCTGCAGTATTAGGCCACTGTTTTTCAGAAGTGGATATTCATTTGCTAAGCCTATAGCCACAAAGCCAAAGTCTGTTTCTTTTGTTTCAACCTTGGAAATTTTTTTCTTCCTTTCTTTCTTTTTTTTCTTTCTTTCTTTTTTTTTTTTTTTTTTTTTTGTCTTTTTGAGACAGAGTCTCACTGTGTAGTTCAGGCTGGCCTTGAACTCATTTTGTAGCCCAGCCTGACCTCAAACTTGCAGCGATACTCCTGCCACAGCCTCCCAAGTGCTGGGATTATTGGCATGCACCACCACACTGGGCTAGAATTTTTATAGCTCTTTGATTCAGCTTTGCTAATTCATATGCATCTAGGAATCTGTCCATTTCTTCTGTTTTCCATCCTAGTAGAATACTAGGATGCATATATTTATGATTATTATCTCTTCCTCTTGGATTGTTCCCTTTACAAGGTTCTCAAAGTAGGTATTGATGATCTTCTGGATTTCTGCAGGATCTGTTGTGATTTCACCTTTTTAATTCCTTTCTTTGTTTTTGATACGGTTTGCTAGGGGTGTGTCAATTTTATTTAATCTTTCAAAGAACCAACTCTTTGATTCATTGATGCTTTGTATTATTTTCTTAATCTCCATTGCATTAATTTCTGCTCTGATCTTTATAATCTCCTCCCCTGTAAGAGCTTTGGGCTTGACTTGCTCTTCTTTTTCTAGAAGCTTGAGGTTCAACATTAGGTTGTTTATTTGAGCTCGCTCTGTTTTCCTGATACAGGTATTCTCCGCTATAAATTTCCCTCGTAGGACTGCTTTCATTGTGTCCCATAAGTTCCGGTACACTGTATTGGCATTATCCTTTATTTGTAGAAACTGTCTAATTTCTTCTTGCATTTCATCTGTGACGCATTGTTTGTTCAGCAGGTGTTATTTAATTTCCATGTGCTTATGAAGTTCTTGGGGTTTCTTTTGCGATTGATTTCCAATTTCACTGCACTGTGGTCTGATAATATGCGTGGGATAATTTCAATTCCTTTGCATTTACTTAAACAAGTTTTATGAGCTAGTATGTGGTCTATTTGGGAGAACATCCCATGTGCAGCTGAAAAGAATATGTATTCTGATGTGGGGTGGAACACTCTGTAGACATCCACTATGTCCATTTGTTCAAAAGTTTGATTCAGTTCTGATACATCTTTGTTGATTTTTTTGTCTAGTTGATCTGTCTATTTGTCACAGTGGGGTTTTTTTTTGTGGGTACTGGGGGGTCGACCTCAGGACCTCGTGCACCAACAGGCACCCATGCCGCTGAGCGATATCACCGGCCCCTTTTTCGTATGTGGGTTCCAGGAGTCGAACTCGGGCCCTCGCGCTTGCAAGGCAGGCGCTTACACCGCTGAGCCATCTCACCGGCCCCACAGTGGGGTATTGAAGTCCCCCATTACAACTGTATTTGTGCTTCTTTGAGTTTTCATGTCCATTAATATAAGTTTTATATAGTTGGGTTCACTGGTACTTGGTGCATATATTTATGATTATTATCTCTTCCTCTTGGATTGTTCCCTTTACAAGGATATAGTGACCTTCTTTGTCTCTCTTAATCAGTCTTGGCTTGAAACCCACTTTGTCTGCAAATAAAATAGCTACCCCTGCTCATTTTCCAGGTTGTCATTGCCTGAAATACTGTTTTCCACCCTTTGACTTTCAGTCTATAAATTTCTTCTTGAATTAAATGCATTTCTTGTATGCAGCATATTGTTGGACCTTGCTTTTTGATCCATTCTGCCACTGTGCTTCTTTTGATGGGTGAATTGAGATCATTTATATTGATGGTTATGACTAATTTGTATTGACTTTATCTGTGTCATGTTATTTTCCTGTTGTTGGTTCCCTTTTTTCCCCCCCGTTCAATTGCTTGCCTTGCGTGGTGGATTCATTCTGCTCGGGTTCATGGAGTTGGAATCCTTGTTATCTCTTTCTAGAGTGTCCTTCAGAACATTTTGGAACGTTTGCTGGTTTGGCGTTCATGAATTTCCTAAGGTGCTCTTTGTCATGGAAGTATCTTATTTCTCCATTGATTTTGAAAGGTAGTTTTTCAGGGTACATCAATCTGGGTTGGAGGTTGTTCTCTATTAGGACTTGAAATACTTCACTCCAAGCTCTCCTTGGCTTGAGGATTGTGTCGAGAAGTCTGCTGTGATTCTGATGGGCTTTCTTTTATACGTGATTTGTTTCTTTTCTCTAAAAACTTTTAATATTCTGTTCTTGTGTTGAATTTCTGGAATCTTGACTATTATATGCCTTGGTGTCGATTTTTTTTTTTTTTTTTGATCATGGCTGATTGGAGTTCTGTGTGCCTCACTTACCTGTATGTCAGTATGTCAAATTTTTTTTCCCTGCTTGGGAAGTTTTCTGCTATGACTTCTGTGAACAGGTTTTTTATGTCATTTGCACTATCTCCTGCTTTTTCATTGACTCCAATCAATCTTATGTTATTATTCTTTGCATCATCTAGCAGCTGCTGGATTTTGTTTTGTTTCGTTTTGTTGTTTTGTTTTTTGAGACAGGGTCTCACTATGTAGTTCAGACTGGCCTTGAACTCACTTTGTAGCCTAGGCTGGCCTCGAACTCACAGCAATCCTCCTGCCTCAGCCTTCCAAGTACTGGCAGCTGCTGGATTGATCTCTCATTGTCCCTTGCTATTTTTAAGAAATCTTTCTTTTCTTGAGCACTAACTGCAATCCTGTCTTCTGTTTCTAAGATTCTATCCTCACATTGGCTAGTTCTGCTGTGCATCCTTTCAATGGAAATTTTAATCTCCTGGATATCTGTTTCAATGTTTCATGAATCCTATTTCTTTCCTATGTTGGGCATTCACGATTCCATCATTTTCCTAAGCTCCTTTTTTTTTTTTTTTTTTTTGGTGGGTACTGGGGGTCGACCTCAGGACTTCGCACACCAGCAGGCGCCCATGTCACTGAGCGGTATCACTGCCTCTTTTTTCGTATGTGGGTTCCAGGAGTCGAACTCTGGCCCTCGCGCTTGCCAGGCACGCGCTTATGCCACTGAGCCATCTCACCGGCCCATCCTCTTTTTTTTTTTAATCTATATCTGCTCTAGTCGCTAAGCATGTCTTTCATTATGGTCACCATCTCTGTAGTTATTTGAGAAATTATTTCTGATTTGATTTTTTCTAGAGCCTCATTTATCTGCTTTGTTACTTCCACTGTTACCACTTCAGAGAGTTCAGGTGGGTGGCTTTTGAATTGTTCCACCTCATTGCCCCCTGGGTTTGCCTTTGGTGAGCTGGAAGTCTGGGGTTGCATCTTGCTTAAGTGTCTTGTCATTTTATTTCTTTTTCTTCTTTTTTTTTTTTAAGTTTAATTCCTGGGTTGATGCTTATAAATTGCTTATGGCAGGTAGCTTTATTGCTCGTATTTAGAACACTTAGGAAATTACTACTTCTCAGAGGTGTCTTCCAGGTGTAGCTGGCTTTTGGGTTTTGACTCTGTTGCAAGATCCTATCTCTTGAATTTTGTGGAGATGAGAAGTTGCTGCCTGTTTGGCCTAGCCCCTGGTTCTTTGGCACTGGCCTATAGTAATTTTTATGACCCTTAGGCAATGTCTTTTTATGTTTTGTTTTATTTTCATTTGAGACAGTCTCACTATGTAGTACAGACTGGCCTTGGACATGGTTATATAGCTCAGGCTGGTGATCATCCTGCCTCAGCCTCCCAAGTGTTGGGATTACAGGCATGCACCGTGACACCCAGTCCCTTAGGCAATCTCAATCTTGGCGTACCAGGAAGAACAAGTGATTAGAACAATTATGTCACCTTGGCTAAAGTAGTACAATCATCAATAGTAATCCAACACATCCTAGAGAATGACAAACTGTGGCAGCTATTAATTTGCCAGCTTCAACCATATGAACTAGAGATTTGTGGTTATATAACAAAATCTAAAACTCACCAGAAAATTGTATACAGTAAATATGCCCTCAGTATGGCGATTTTACCCTCAGGAGAGAAAATTTAAAAGGGGCTAGGGGGCAAAAATAGAGAAATAGAAGAAGAGAAAGAGATTAGAAGCAAGGATAAGAGGACAAAGGAAGATAATGCAAACTTTGGGAAACTGGTAAAGAAGACAGGAGGGAAAGAGGAAATGAAGAAATATAATTAAGAACAACAGAAGACCAGGCTTGGTGGCACATGCCTGTAATCCAGTACTCCTGAGGCTGATGCAGGAGGGTTGCCTCGACTTTGAGGCCAGCCTGTGCTACATAGTGAGTTCAAGGCCAGCCTGAACTATGTAGTGAGACCCTGTCTCAAAAAACAAAAAAATAAAACAAAAAAAAGAACAGGGGCTGGGAGTATAGCTCAGCAGCATGGGGCCTGCTAGGCAAGTGCGAGGTCCTGAGTTCAATTCCTGGTTCAAAAATAAAAAAACAAAAAATAACGACAAGAAAACTGGAAGCAATGTTAACACTCATATAAAAATAACAACAGACAAGATAAAACAAAAAGAAAACAAAAACACAAAAGAGAAAAAAAAAAAAGAAAAAATCCACCTCAGGGCGTGTCTCTGCTGTCACTGGTAGACAAAGTGGACAGACAGAGCCCAGATCTGTGTTGATTAATCCCAGCAAACCAGCTGTTGATTTACAGCAGGGTAGTAGATAATCACAGCACGCCTGCACCTTTAGTTCCCCTGAAATTCGGGCTGGTTTCTGGCTGTGAGGCTGGAACCCAATTTGTTCAGCCTGCAACACTCTGTGTGCCTCCTGGCAGCTTGAACTTGGCTCCTTGACCTTCTGCTGACTGAACTCGGTTCCGCCTCACCCTGACACTTGGAGCCAGTAGATGGAGCCAGCCTGCAGCTGCTCTGAGTTCTGAGCTCAGTTGGCCTCTCTCCAGTATGGCTCCTGGCCAATCACCCCCTCTTGTGGGATGTCTGAACCCAAATAACTCACCAGTCATTGCAATCAGCTGTGTCCACTGGTCTGTTCCACTGCTGTGTTTCTCTATGGAGGCCTCTGGGTTCACCAGTAGTCACCGTGGGTCTGCAGGTTCAAGATACCCCTTCTTTGCAGTGAGTCAGGGCTCAGGGAGAAAGCACTGCTTGCCACCTCCTTCAGTGTTGATGTCTGTCTTTTCACTCTTCCTATGGGTTTCAGTTCTCGCCTCAGATTGTTGGTGGGTCCTATTTCCCTCCTATTTTTCTTCCTCATGTTGCTATATTCCAGTGTCTGGACACCAAATCTCGAAGAGGCTGTTTTTCTGCTGTTCACCACTCTGCCATCTTCCCAGAAGTCTTGTTCGACATCTTTTTATTAGTGTATATTGGTTATACAGATTAATGGGTTTCATTTTAGCTGATTCATACATATACATAATATACTGTCATCATTTTCACCCCTCCATTATACCAATGTTTTTTAAATTAGTTACTACTTATTGAGTACCTGCAATATGTTAGCATCTTCAATACAGTACAGTATATCCAGACTTTATGACAATTTAACATACATACCTATGTATATGAATGGTTTTTAGTCTTTCTGGGCTCAGGGCCACTTTTGAGAATCTGATGACAGCTTTGGATCTTATTTTCCAAAAAAATTTACTTATGCACATATGTACAGTATTGTACATAATCTCAGAGGTGGCTTCTAGGACCTACTGGAACCTCTTCTCTAGCAGTCCACAAACTTCAGAGTAAGAATTCTTGTGCTAGCTGGGCGTGGTGGGGCAAGCCTGTAATCCCAGTGCTTGGGAGGCTGAGGCAGGAGGATTGCCATGAGTTCGAGGCTAGCCTGGGCTACATAGTGAGTTCAAGGCTGGTCTAAACTATATGGCAAGACCCTGTCTCAAAAAAAATTCTTGTGCTATATAACCTTTCCTACCTGAGTCTTCTAAGGTGTTAGGAGGACAGGGAGTATGGGAGGTATCTGGCCCCTCTCCTCAAGAGAAATGTTTATAAAGCATTGGCTTTCTAAATTAACCAAGTATTTTTGAACATTATTTCTTGTATATAGGACTACAAGGGAAGAATGCAGATGATCAAATGTGTGGTTGTAGGAGATGGGGCTGTAGGTAAGAACTGCCTTGCATTTGGTTATACAACAATTGCCTTTCCTGAGGAGTATATCCCCACTGTCTTTGATAACTCTAGTGCTCAGACATCTGTGGATGGTCAAATCATTAGCCTGAATCTGTGGGACACTGCTGGTCAAGAGGAATATGACCAGCTGGGAACACTGTCCTACCACAAGACCAACATTTTCTTCATTTGTTTTTCCATTGGCAACCCATCCTCTTATGCCAATGTGAGGCACAAGTGGCATCCAGAGGTCTCCCATCCTTGCTCCAATGTATGTGTTCTGCTGGTAGGCACCAAGAGGGACCTGCAGAATGACCCCGAGACAGTGAAGAAGCTCAAGGACAGATCCTAGTGCCTAGTCCTCAACAAGGCACTTCCCTGGCTAAGCAGGTGGGAGCTGTAAAGTATCTGCAGTGTTCAGCCCTGATGCAGGATGGGATACATGGGGTATTTTCAGAAGCTATTCAGGCTGCGCTTCACCCCACCACAACAAACACCAAGAAGTGTGTCTTCTTACAGGTTTTGGGTGGTACTTGTGACTGCACATAAGGAGTATAAGGGGAGATTCCTTTGACATCAGTTGAGAGTGTCAACATGAGCCATTTGTCTCTTCCCCTAGAAACCCTAGACTACTGTTTATTCAGCTTTTGGGGGAGTGAGGACAGACTAGTTTGTATATGGCTGCTTTGATCTGAACCTTTTGGAGGAAGTGTGTATGTGTGAGTGTGTGTGTGTGTGTGTGTGAGAGAGAGAGAGAGAGAGAGAGGTGTATGTGTCCCATGTCAAAGTGGTAAGAGGAGATGCCACTAAGTGCTGTCAGTGCTGTTCTTTCCTCTCCTGCCCAGGCCATAACTAAGTAGAGCAATCAAGTATTGCCCTTGTTAGGTGTTTGTCTGCTTTGAAATATAAGTTTGGCTTTCTCTGCTGTATTAACCATCAAGCAAGTGCCTCACCAAAGGACAAAATCTTCCAGTTTTCAAATCATTGCCTTACCCAGGTGTGGTGGCACACACCTGTGATCCCAGCACTTAGGAGGCTGAGGCAGGAGTATCACCAGGGTTTCAAGGCCAGCCTGGACTACATAGTGAGTTCAGTGCCAGCCTGAACTGCGTAGCGAGACCTTGTCTCAACAAAACAAAACAAAAATCCCAAATCATTGCCTTAAACTCTTTCTTTCTTTTTCCTTTTTTTTTTTTTTTTTTTTTTTTTTTGTGAGGCAGGGTCTCACTATGCAATTCAGGCTGGCCTTGGACTCACTTTGTGGCCCAGGCTGGCCTTGAACTCGAAGTGATCCTCCTGCTTGACCCTCTTGAATGCTGGGATTACAGGCCATTGCCTTAAACTTTATGAATACTAATTTCTTTTTGTTTGGGGAGGTGGCTGGGAATCAAATACATGGCCTCACTCATGCTAAGTGCTCTACCACTGAGCTATATCCCCAGTCCTTTTTTCTTATTCTTTTTTTTTAATATCAATCACAACTTTAATACATACTTTGTTTTTTTGTTTATTTGGTCTTTTTGAGACAGGGTTTCACTATGCAGTTCAGGCTGGCCTTGAACTCACTTTGTAGCCCTGGCTGGCCTTAAACTTGTGGCGATCCTCCTGCCTCAGCCTCCCGAGTGCTAGGATTACAGGCGTGCGCCACCACACCTGGCCCCTTTTTCTTATTCTTCAGATGAGAGATTTTTATAAAAATGGTGTTATGGTTTGTGTCTGGATGTCCCCCCTAAAGCCTCATGTGGTCATGGGGCAGGGCTTTTTGGAGGCCACTGAATCTAGGGTTTGTGATTGGTTCATTGTTTAGTGCTGGGATTGGGGGTATGAGTGCTATACCCGCCTTAGGGTGGATAGCCTGCATACATTATAAGGGAGGAAAAGAAGCTTGCTCCTCCCCCTTTTTTCTCCTGTTGCTTTTGCTGTCTTCTGCTGCCATGAATGGTTGCCCCTCAGCCACGCCACCCTGCCTTGGAGCCAGCTGAGTATGGACTGAAACCTCCACAAACTGTGAGCTAAATAAACCTTCCCTCTTTAACTTTCAGTGTTGGGTATTTTGTCTCAGCAATGAGAAAAGTAACTAAAACAAATGGTTATGCAGTTTTTCCACAGTTATGTGACATAGATATCCTTTAAAAGAGTTCTGTGGTTACATAAGCTCAGGAAACAGCAGTTTAAATAAAATTGATCAGGTTCCTTTATAGCAGACCTTTTTTTTTTTTTTTTTTTTGCTTTGTTTTTAGAGACAGGGTTTCACTATGTAGTCCAGGCTGGCCTTGAACTCACAGTGATCCTCCTGTGAGTGCTGGGATTACAGGCATGTGCTACCATGCCCGGCTCCCTCTTATGCCTCTGAGACAAATGTTTATCAGTCATGGACTTGTTGTTCCTGCTTCAGGAGATGGGTTTGGCATTTAGTTATGATGAGGCGGGGGTCCTACAGTGAGCTCTATTAGATTCTGCTAGCACCATGGGCCTGGTGATACAGAATTATTGATCCCCAGAAAAGTTGTATCTGAGTTTTTCCTTTTTCCTTTCTGCCACTTCCTGATTTAGGAACAGCTCACTCAAAGTTAACCCCCTAAATGAAACAAAAACAAAATAAACTGTCCTGTCAGTCATTGTCTGGCAATTCTTCGCTTACCTCTGAGAGTCTTCTGTGTCTAATTGTGCTTAGCTATTCTGAGTCTGTGAGGGCTGCCTTGCTCACTTTCTGTCCTTCCTTCCTCAGTACATCTTCCTGTTTATTTAGCCCTGTGTGCCTTTTGATTGTTCCAACTCTCGTAATTGCTTCAAGTGTTGGAACATGTTGGATCTGTAGATCCAGACCCTGAGGCTGTCCCCCTTGTGGTGATAAAGGACTTCAACCTTTGCTAGAGTTGCTCAGCTTGCCATTTCTGGGTGGGACTCCTCTTTGTTCTCCCTAGTCATATTTTTTACTTTCATTTGATATGGAAGGAGAACTTCTTCACCTGGCAAATAGTGGTGGATAACACCACTGTGCACACATCCTCATACCCTGCCAAATAGCAGTGGGTTTTTGAGAATGGGGGAACTGAAGCTAAAGGGATGCCATACCTTCCCCTTTGCAGTGGTGAAGTATCTGTGCTATGGTTTGCTCTGTGGTAATCTCCCTGTTGTTCTTTGATAAGACATGGTCAGAGTGGCCTCAGGCTAAGAAACAACCTGGATAGGGTTGACAAATAAAATACATAATGCTGTGATGAATTTGAATTCAAAAACATTTTTTCACTACTGAGGAGTGAACTCAGGGTCTTGCATATGCTAGGCAAGTGCTCTACCACTGAGCTACAACCCCCAGCCATTTTGATTTTATTTTGAGACAGAGTCTTGCTAAATTGCTCAGGCTGGCCTTCAACTTCCAGTCCTGTCTCAGCCTCCTGAGGAGATGGGATTATAGGTATGTGCTACCACACCCAGCCAAACAATTTTTTTAAAATTTTTTTTTTGAGGCAGGGTCTCACTATGTAATGCAGGCTCGCCTTGAACTCACTTATGTAGCCCAGGCTGGTCTCGAACTCATCGGGATCTTCCTGCCTCAGCCTCCCGAGTGCTGGGATTACAGGTGTGCACCACCATGTTGTCCAGCCCACATAGTTTTTTAGAAATAATTTTTTTAGTCATGTTGGGGATCAAACCCAGGGCATTGCACATGCTATGCAAGTGCTTAAGCTACATTTCTGTGGCCCAAGAAAAAAATTTTTGTTTTTTTGAGACAGGGTCTCCCTACGCAGTTCAGGCTGGCCTTGAACTTACTATGGAGCCCAGGCTGGCCTTGAACTAAGGCAGTTCTTCTGTCTCAGTCTCCCAAGTGTTGGGATTACAGGCATGTACTACCATGCCCGGCTGGTCTCTTATTTTTAAGGGGTTGTAGAAGGAGGGGGCATTGATCTTGTCTAGCCAGGGATCTTGTCTAGCCAGGGTTTTGTTTTGACTGATCTAAAGGAGACATAGAAATATTGGGTTTTATCTTTCGAAGAACTAGCATCTTTTGATAGTCTGAAAAAGAGGGCAAGGACATAGGAGATATTAGCCCATAACAATGAATCCTGTAACAGACAAGAATTTTAATGTCTATTATCATAGCCAGAAAAACAAGGAATTTTTTTTTTGCCAGGTTGTTTCAGGGAACCAGGATTTTGCCAGTTATTAAAGCTTATGGCAGAGCCTGACATTGTATTGATTTGTGAACGTAGATCATGTAATTAGAGGACACATTTGTAGAGTTGTCAGGAATGTACACACAACATTTTGTTTTGATAATGGCACACATTTTACCTTGTGTTGTTATAATGTCTAGGGTCATTTGATTTTGTAGAATGGCTTTTATTTATTTATTTTTTAGAATGGCTTTTAAAAAGTACTTATTTTTATCATTTTTATTTTTGAATTTAATAATGAAATATCCTCTTTGGGTATAGTTAGTAAGTGACTTAATGTGCCATATTATATTTTGAAGTCTTATTTGTGGAATAAAGATAGTGGCCAGATAATTATATCAATGGAAAACTGATTTGGTCTGTCCATGTCTCAAGACCGGGAGGTCTATCTGTTTCAAGACTGATTTGGTCTATCAATGTCTCATAGCTGGTTGACCTACAGTTTTAACCTAGTACCCTTGGACCTCTGGATATCTCTTTTTTGTTTTTGTTTTTGAGACAGAGTCTTGCTATATAGTGCAGGCTGGCCTTGAACTCATTGTGATCCTCCTGCCTCAGCCTCCTGAGTGCTGGGATTACAGGCATGCGCAACCACTCCTGGCTTTTTTTTTTTTTCTTTTTTTTTTTTTAGTTTTTGAGACAAGGTCTCAGTATGTATGTTCAGGCTGGCCTTGAATGCACAGCTATCCTCTTTAGCATTCTTATAAATTTAGGAAACAGTGTTATTGACTGTATATAGACTTATTACCCAATATATAAGTATATCTTATTTATATAATAACAAAATGTTTATTTAATTAAAGCCAATAGATGTAGATTAAATTTTAAATGGCAGAACCAAAATTTGGCAGGATGAAATTTAAAGAGATGTCAAAATATATGACCACTCTATTTAATTTTTAGATATATATTGTATAAAACAGCACTTATTAGTTTTTTGTATGTATTAAACTTATGTAGTCTTACTTAGTATAAACTTCAAGCTAGAAAAAAAATTAAAGCTTAAATCACAGCATATCTTTTTTTGATGTATCTTTAGTTTTAGATATATAGATTGAGTCATAAACTAAGATAATAGTTGTTTAACCAATTATAAAATGAAAACATTTTACAGGCCAACACTTAATCTTTAGCTCTTAAAACAATTTTTAAGTAACCAAAAGCCTAACAAAAACACAAGAAACCAACTTAGTAAAATATAGAACTTTTGTCTTTTTAGTTTTATAAATTTAACCAAGAGCACCTTAATATTTTAGGAAAACCTTGTTTTAAGACATAGAAAGCTTAACTTTTTAATTATAGCTAACTTAATATATATTTTAACTTTTTTTGTGTGTGGGTACCGGGGGTGGAACTCAGGACCTCTTATTTTTTTATTGTGGTAAAATGTACATGACACAAAACTTACCATTTTAACTATTTTCTTGGACAGGGGATCACAGATACATTTTAGTGATAAGCAATGTGTTTTCTCACATATAGAATACCATCTTTAACCTTAAAGTCCCAAATCAAATCATTTCAGTATATTGAAAGGATAACATAGGATGGTGGATTTGAAGCTGCTTTTTTGTTTTTTTGTTTTTTTGGTGGGTACCAGGGGTCGACCCAGGACCTCGTGCGCCAGCAGGTGCCCGTGCTGCTGAGCGATATCACCAGCCCTTTTTTCATATGTGGGTACCGGGAGTCGAACTCAGGACCTCATGCTAACCAGGCAGGTGCTTATGCCACTGAGCTATCTCACTTTGTTTTGGTTTTTTGAGACAGGGTCTACTCACTGTGTAGTTCAGGCTAGCCTTGAATTTACTATAAGCCCAGGCTGGCCTCAAACTCATGGCGATCCTCCTGCCTCAGCCTCCTGCCTGCTGGGATTACAGATGTGCACCACCACTCCCAGCTGTTATTAATTTAAAGACATCTTTATTTTTATCTTGTTAATATACTGTTAACCCTATGAACAAAGTTATTTGGGCTAAAGCATGAGTGTTTATCTATATATTAACTAAAATAGAACACATACCTGAAAATTGACACACATATTTAAGGCCTTTATTTGTAAGCTATTTTGAATATCTTTTTCATTAGTTAACACTATAAACTTATAACCAGTAAGAGTCAGAAGGGTGAGAGAAGAGCTTTGAGGGTTTTTATTTTTTAATTTACCTTTGGAGAAAAAAAAATCAAGCCTTTAGAATCTTTTATCTTAAATTGTTCTCAAGTTTAAGATTTCTCTTGTGTATTTTTGGAAAGATACAAAGACAAGAAAAAGATGGGAACTGGGGTCATGTTGTTGGCATACCCCAAACCAGTCAGGCCACACAAGCAGCTTGTCTTAAACCAGGGTCATGGCACATGTGTAGCCTGTCCTGTTATTGGGGCAGGTTGTTTCTAAAAAGTGTCCCGCCAACTAAACATTACCAGGCTCTAGGTTACTCACCTCTCCTTCCAGACAGGGCTTCACTATGTAGTTCAGGCTGGCCTTGGACTATGTAGCCCAGGCTGGCCTCGAACTCACAGTGATCCTCCTGCCTCAGCCTCCCGAGTGCTGGGATTACAGGCGAGCGCCACCAGGCCCGGCTGATCTTTAGGAATTTAATACTAATGATTCTTTGTAAGAATGGAGGGAGGGGGATCACAGGCTAGGGTGGCCTCTAGAAGCAGGAAAAGAGCTTGTTTTGAAGCTGTAGTGTTTTTTTTTAAAGTACAATTTTAAAATCTCGATTTCTTTTTCTCTTTTTTACCTGAGTTTTTTTTTTTATCTTACCTCAATTTGATGATCCTGAGCATACACTGACATCTTGATTTTTATATTTAAAAGGAATTTGTATGAAATCAATTGCTGATATCACTAAAGTTGCTCATAATGAATGGTAATAAACTTTTCTGATTTTACTGGATCTGTTGCTTTCTAAAAATCAAAACAATTCTTTCCTCTTTGAGTGGTTTCTAAATGCTCTCCAATTTGCAAAAGTTGAAATAGCTAATTGTCATATTGCACCTACTTGCAACTACTTGTTTTTCTGCACCAGATAATTGGGATAGCAAATTTTCTGCTCTGACTCTCTCACTCCCCAACTTATTTGTCCTAGGATTTAGCTTCATTTCCTGGTTCTCACTAACAAGCCAGCCGGGGCTACATGGTAGCAAGACCCTGTCTCAAAATAACAACAAAAAAGCTAGAGTCAGTAAATAATTAAGCTCCTATTTTGTTACAGGCACTACTGCACTAGGGGCTGGGGTGTAAAAGACACATCATTCAATGTTGTTGCCTCTTCCAGTTATCTTAGTAGACTATCCTTCCTGTTATAAAAAATTGGCCTGGCTGGGTGTGGTGGTACATGTCCGTAATCCCAGGACTCTGGCAGGCTGAGGCTGGAGTATTGCAAATTCAAGGCCAGACTGGGCAACTTGGTGTGATCCTGTCTCAAAGAATAAAAAAGGGCTGGGATGCAGCTCAATGTAAAGGCCCTAGGTTCAATCTCTAGTACTGTTACTGGGCAGCTCCTTCTAAAAGTAGTTCGCCAATTAAATGTTAGTGGGTTTTGTGTTGTTCTCCTCTCCCTCTGGAATTAGATTCCAGGTTTTTCTTGTCTGGAACAAGGAATTGAACAAAATGAGCAAAATGCAGTGGCAAAATTTATTTGAAAAACACACCTCTGTAATCCCAGTACTCGGGAAGCTGAGGCAGGAGGATCTGTGAGTTCAAGGCCAGCCTGGGCTACATAGTGAGTTCAAGCCCAACCTGAACTACACTGTGACACCATCTCAAAAACAAAAACAAAAAAAGTAAAAGTGCAGAGTGAGAGAGAAACTGGCTCTGCAGAACAACCTTGGGCTGAGTAAAAAGGAAAAAGCAAGATAAGAGAATACCCTGGAGAAAGCAGACTGAGCTATCGTGAGGAAAGTCATGAGAGAAGCTCTTTTTAGCATCTGTGTCTTTTATGCAGTCCAAATCTTGAGGAAACCTTGAGAACTTCTATATCCGGGTCCTGAGAGGCGGTGCTGGGAAAAAATCCCATGCTGACGTCAGGTGCAGGCCATCCTATTGAAAACCTGCTCTAATTCTTGCCAGAAGTCCACGTGCAGAGCTTTGGGAACTTTCTGCGCATGTGTCCGGGATCTTGTAATTAACAGTTCTTGCCTACTTCCCCAGCCAGCTTTGCCATGGCCTATTGTCCTATGTCCGTACCACAATAAATAAATAAAAACAAAAATTGACTAATTCCGGATGGTAATTGTATATAGTGCTGGGGCACTATTTATTTATTTAGGTACTAGAAATTGAACCCAGGGCCTTCACACTGAGCTATATCCCTAGGTCCTTATTTTATTTTGAGATACAGTCTTGATTGAATTTGTGATCCTTCTGCTTCAGCCTCTCAGAGTGCTGGGATTACAGGTACGCACCACCACACAAGGCTGCTGGGGTACTATTAAGTGCACTAGTAAGAAAGACCAAAACCACGCTTTATTTATTTTGGTTTTCTGAGACAGGGTCTCACTGTGTAGCCTAGGTTGGCCTTGAAGTCTCGATCCTCCTGCCTCAGTGTCCCAAGTGCTGGGATTACAGGCATGTGTCACTGGCCAAAACCATGTTTTTTTTTAAATCAAAATTTTTGGTCTGGGGATGTACTTTGGTGGTAACGTGCTTGACTAGCATGAGGCCCTGAGTTCAATCCCCACTACTGCCAAAAGAAAAAAAAAAGCTGTGGGGCTGGCGATGTAGCTCAGTTGTTGAGCATGTGCTTAACATGTATAAGGCCCTGGGTTTGATCCCCAGCACCACAAAAAGAAACAAACCCTTGCTTTATTGAGGTATAATTTACATTTTACAAAATTCACCCATTTCAAGCATACAATTTAATTTTTAGTAAGTTTTCTCAGACATCATCAAATTGCAGATAGATTGATCAATTGATTGATTTTGAGACAGGGTCTCCCTATGTAGTTCAGTCTGGCCTCAAAATCACAGCAGTCTTCCTGCCTCAGCCTCCAGAGTGCTGGGATTACAGGTGTGTCACCACACCCGGCCAAATGGCAGTTTTAGAATATTTCTATCACTCCAAAGATACCTCATGTAGTTAACTCCTGTTCCTATCCCACCACCAGCCCTAGACAACTTTCTGACTTTTACACACGTCTTTTCTGGATATTTCATATATATATATGTAGAATCATACAGTATTTGGTCTTCTGTAACTCACTTCATTTAGTGTAATGTTTTCAAAGTTCATCCATTTTAGATCACAGATCATTACTTCATTTCTTTTTACTGCTAAACAATATTCCATTGTACAGATATATCATACTTGCTTATCTGTTCGTCAGATGAGGGAAAGTTGTGCTGCTTTTTTTTTTTTTTTTTTTTTTTGGTGATGCCAGGAATTGAACCCAGGGCCTTTGCACTGAGGTAATCCTTGCTCCTTTTTCATTTTGAGACAGACTTGGTAAATCAATAAGTTGCCTAGTGGGACTCAAACTTGCAACCTTCCTGCCTTAGCCTCCTAAAATGAAATGTTGGGTCACCTGGGTCCCCTTTTGATTACTATAAATAACATTGCTATGAGCCTTTGTATACAAGGTTTTGTGGGGACGTGTTTTTAATTCTCTTGGATAGAGAACTAGGAGTGCAGTTGCTGGGTCATATGGTCAATTTATATAAAACCATGTGTGTTTGTTTTTTTGGTGCTGGGGACTGAACCCAGGGTCTTGTACATGCTAAGTACATACTGTACGCTACCACTGAGCTAAACTCCCAACCACTAAAACCATGTTTTTTTTCTTTTTTCTAAATTAATTTTTTGGTACTTTTTTTTTTCTTGGTCTTTTTGAAACAGGATTTCACTATGCAGTTCAGGCTGGCCTTGAACTCACTTTGTAGTCCAGGCTGGCCTCGAACTCATGGTGATCCTCCTGCCTCAGCTTCCCAAGTGCTGGGACTACAGGCATGCACCACCAAGCCCGGCTGTTGGTACATTTTAGATATACATAATGATAACATTCATCATAGGGAAATTTGTACCTGTACATGATATATCTTGCTGCTGCTTTTTTTCCCCATTCCCCTCCCATCCCTTCAACCACTATTTTTTGTTTTTTGGAGACGGTCTCACTGTAGTTCAGGCTGGGCTTGAATTCACTATGTAGCCCAGGCTGGCCTCGAACTTGTAGTGATCCTCTTGCCTCAGCCTCCCGTGTGCTGACATTACAGGCATGTGCCATCATGCCTAGTTTAAAACCACGTTTTGAGTCAAGATTTGTGTCTTTAATATTGATAGTATCTGAAGTCTCCTTTCATATCCTACAAGCCTTCATCTACTTCTCATTACACCTGCTTTGCCTCAAGGGCAAGTAGCCAAGAGGCAATATAGTATATTAAATAACTATTAGAATATATATATATTTTTTTCTAATTTTTTTGTTGTTGTTTTTTGAGACAGCATCTCCCTATGTAGCTCAGGCTGTCCTTGAACTCACTATGTAGCCCCAGCTGGCCTTGAACTTGTGGCAGTTCTCCTGCTCAGCCTCCTGAGTGCTGAGATTACAGGTGTGTACCACCATGCCCAGCTAGAAGGTATTATAGGTAGCTAAATTAGATAAAAATTAATAATACAGTCAGAAAGGGACTGGCTGTCAAGGAAGTCAGTGAAAGGTGAACTGTGGCTGGAGGTGCATCTGAAGAAGGTAAGACCTTGAGATTAAAGTCACAATGGCCAGATTTACATACTTCCCTAAAGGATGAATGGAAATTTGAGATTATACTGTAACTGGTACTAACCTTTTGGGATTCATTCTTCAATTTCAGGGGCTATGAACTCAGCACATCTGACATCTAGCAGGTTGGGAGTTATATTTCTCCTATATCAAAGGTACACTTAAAAACATTCCAAAAAAAAATTCCAGCAGCTGAGGCTGAAGCTCAGAGTGATTTCCCAGCATTCATGAGGCTCAGGGTTCAATCCCTAGTACTGTAGGAAAATAATTCCATTTTGTGACTTTGTTTTAAATATTAGAATAGCAGTAGTATTCTATTGACTATTCATTTCTACAGCACAGCATTTCAGTTACTGACACAGGTTTTGGCAGACTTATTTCTGGCCTACAAATGTGATTACTGTCCCATTTAAAATAGTTGGCTCAGAAATAACAAATTTCTGGCTGGGCGTGGTGGACTATACCTGTAATCCCAGCACTTGGGAGGCTGAAGCAGGAGGATCTCTTTAGTTTGAGGCCAGCCTGGGCTATAAAATGAGTTCAAAAAGAAAAAAATAAAATAAAATGAGTTCAAGGCCAACCTGAACTACAAAGTGAGACCCTATCTCAACCCCCCCAAAAACTGAAACCAAAAAAAAAAAATCTCTTATACGAGAAACTCAAAGTATAAATAACATAAATAGTAAAATAAAAATAGGTAAAAGAAAATGGGGATAGACTTTCTGTAAGTGGGAAAGTCATCTAGAGATGGGGGAGGGAGGGGAACAAGGGGAAGTAAAAAGGAGTAAGATGGATGTATATATGTATCAACTTCTTGGATGAATATACTCATTATATATTGTGAACATGTACTAAAAAAAGATGTGCTTGCAAAACTAGAACATAGTACTGTACTTTGTATATCCTTAATGTGTATATTCATTTTTTTAATTTTTATTTTAAAGAGAAAAAAAGAACAAAATTTCAAAACAACATAATAGGAGGGTAATAATGGTTAATACATTGCATATTGTTATCTTTAAATTAGTTACTCAGAGTACAAGATATCAGCATTCAATTGTCCAAACAATATTAGCACAAACCTTTCTTTTCAATGAACTAAGTGAAATTAGTAGTGTGTATATTCTTTTTTATGTCTTTTAAAATTTTTATTTTTAGCTGGGCATAGTGGTGCATGCCTGTAATCCCATCACTCAAGAGGCTGAGGCAGGAGGATTGCCAGGAGTTCAAGGCCAGCCTGGGCTGTATAGTGAGTTCCAACCCAGCCTGAACTATACTGTGAGACCCTGTCTCAAAAAAATTTTTTTACAGTATATATGATGTATATATATATATATATATACACATATAATATATATACATATATATATTCATCATGGGGAGTTGATATATATGTACATAACAGATCTTAATTCTTTTTATGTCCCCTCTCCTTCCTTAATAGGCTATATTCTAAGGACAAAAAACTCCAAAGGACTACTGAACTTCCTTAGATTTATTGCTGGAGTGGTATTGGTCCTGTAATTTTTTTTTTTTTTTTTTTTTTTTGAGACAGGGTCTCGCTGTGTAGTCTGGGCTGTCCTCGAACTCACTATGTAGCTCAGGCTGGCCTCGAACTCATGGTGATCCTCCTGCCTCAGCCTCCCAAGTGCTGGGATTACAGGTGTGTGGTCCTGTAATTTTGAAACAGTAACTATATTCATGTTGGGAACCAATGTTTTTATTGTAAGAGAAGCAAATGAACATAGACACAATACTCAACAAGATACTATCAAACAGAATGCAATAAATCATCAAAAAGATCACACATCATGAACAAGTAGGCTTCATCCAGGGATACAAAGATGGTTCAACATATGCAAATCAATAAATATATCACATAAGTCGAAGGACAAAAATTACATGATCATCTCAGTAGACACAGAAAAAAGCCTTTGACAAAATCTAACTTCCATTCATAATAAAAGCCCTGAAGAAAATAGGTATAAAAGGCACTTAACTCAATCTGATAAAAGCCATTTATGACAAACCTACTGCCAACATCACATTAAATGGGGGAAAACTGAGTTTTTCCTCTAATATCAGGAACAAGAGAAGGATGTCTACTATCACCAATCGTGTTCATTATAGTACTGGAAACACTAGCCAGAGCAAGCAGGCAAAAGAAAAAAAATAAAAGGGATATGTATAGGAAAGGAAGAAGTCAATTTATCATTATTTGCAGATGACATGATCCTTTACATAGAAGACCCAAAAAATTCCACCAAAAGAGTCCTAGAATTAATAACCAAATTCAGCAGTGTAGCAGGATACAAGATTAATACACAAAAATCAATAGCATTCCTGTATTGCCAATAATGAACTGAGAAAGAAATTAAGTATCAGGGTAATGCTTGCCTCCAGGAATGAATTTGGGAGTATTGCTTCCCTTTCAATTTCATTAAAGTGTTTGAGAAGTAGCAGTATTAGATCTCCAAATTTCTTGTAGAATTCAGCAGTGAATACATCATGAGAAAGAAATTAGGATACCAATGCCATTTGCAATATATCACGAAAAACTAAAAAATTAGGAATTAAACTGGGCATGGTGGTGCTCGTCTGTAATACCAGCACCCGGGAGGCTGATGCAGGAGGATCACTGTGAGTTTGAGGCCAGCCTGGGCTGCATAGTGAGTTCAAGGTCAGTCTGAACTACATAGTGAGACCTTGTCTCAAAAAAACAAACAAACAAACAACAACAAAAAAAAACTCCTGTTGTTGGATAGGCAAAATGAATATTGTCAAAATGGCCATACTACCAAAACTGATAGATTTAATGGAGTCCCAATTAAAATACCAAAAGCATTCCTTACAGAACAAGAAAATACTGTCCTAGAATTTATATGGAACCAGAAGAGACCCAGAATAGTAAAAGCAATCCTGGGCAACAAAAACAAAGCAGGAGGCATCACAAGCTACAGCAATAAAAACAGCATGGTACTGACACAAAAACAGACATGTACATTAGTGGAACAGAATAGAAGATGAAGAAACAACCCCAGGCACATTTAGTCATCTGATCTTCACAAAGCAGCCAAAAGCACACACTGGAGGAAATATAGCCTCTTTAGTAAATAGTGCTGGAAAAACTGGTTATGCACTTGTAGAAGATGGAATCTAGACCCATATCTATCACCAGGCACCAAAATAAAATCAAAATAGATCAAAGATTTGAGTATTAAAACAGAAACAATTTGCTGGAAGAAAAAAAATAGGTAAAACTCTTTAAGACATAGGCACAGGAAAGGACTTCGTTTTTGGTTTTGTTTCTGAGACAAGGTCTATGTAGTTCAAACTGACCTTGAACTCACTCTGGTGCCCAAGCCTGGCCTTGAACTCTCTGAGATCCTCCTGCCTCAGTTCCCCAGAGTCCTGGGATTACAGGCGTGCACCACACCCAGCCAGGAAAGGACTTTTTCAGAACCCCACCACACAAGAAATGGATGGCATCAAGAATCAACAAATGGAATTATATCAAATTAAAAAGCTTCTGCACAGGAAAGGAAATAATAAAGAGACAATCTACAGAAAAAGTTTTTCTAGCTACTTCTCTGACAGAAGGCTAATATGTAAAACAAAAAACTCAAAAACATCAGACCCCCGCCAAAAAATAAAAGACCCAATTAAAAAAATGGACAACTGAAAAGAATAGACACATCTCAAAGTACAAATGGCCAGCCAGGCGTGGTGGTGTATGCCTGTAATCCCAGCACTCGGGAGGCTGAGGCAGGAGGATAGGCGAGAGGTCAAGGCCAGCCTGAACTATACAGCAAGACCCTGTCTCACCAAAAAAAAAAAAAAAAGCCAATTATAAAAAATGCTCAATTTGTCTGGCCACAAGGGAAATACAAATTAAAACAACACTGAGATTCCATCCTACTCCAGAGAGAGTGACTATCATCAAAAAAATCAATAACAAACACTGGCGAGAGGGCCGGTGAGATGGCTCAGCGGCTTAAGCGCCTGCCCGGCAAGCGCAAGGGCCCGAGTTCGACTCCCGGATCCCACATACGAAAAAGGGGCCGGTGATATCGCTCAGCGGCACGGGTGCCTGCTGGCGCGCGAGGTCCTGAGGTCGACCCCCCGGTACCCACAAAAAAAAAAAAAAAAAAAAACACTGGCGAGAATCTGGGGGGCACCCTTCCACATTATTGGTGGGAATGTAAACTGGTACAACCACTATGCAAATTGTATGGAGATTCCTCAAAAACTTAAAAATAGAAATTCCATTTGACTCAGCTATTCCTCTTCTAGGTATCTTCCCAAAAGAGTTAAAGATATACCACAGTGATACATGCACACCCATGTTTATTGCAGCACAGCTCAGAATACCTAAATTGTGGAAATGGCCTGTATGTCCATCAATGGATGAATGGATAAAGAAAATGTGGTATTTATACATAATGGAGTAGTACTCTGCCACTCTTAAAGAAGGATAAATTTGAGTCATTTTTAGGAAAATGGATTCACCTTGAGACCATAATTTTAAGTGAAATAAATTAGACACAGAAGCTTGAACATCATATAACTTCTCATATGAGAAGCCCAAAGTACAAATCTACAAAAACAAAATAAAAGACAGTAGGAAACAGGGAGATAGATCTTTTAAAATGGGAAGGGGATCTAGTGATGGAGGGAGAGAAGAAAGGGAATAAAAAGAATTAAGATGTTAAGAATTAATAGGTACATGTACCTATTCCCTTAGATAAATATAAACATTATGTACTGCAAACATATACTAACAAAAAAATAAACATAGCCAGGCGTGGTAGTGCATGCCAGTAATCCCAGCACTTGGGAGGCTGAGGCAGGAGGATTGCTTGAGTTTGAGGCCAGCCTAGACTCCATTTTAGGAGCTAGTAACTATGTTGCTCAATGTATTAATTATTGTAACTCTCCTACTAACCTGTTTTAAAATTGTTTTATTGTTATTTTTTCTCTGTTAAAAAAAAAAAAAAAAGAACCATACTGTGGGTGTGGTGGCGCACGCTTGTAATCTCAGCACTCAGGAGCCCAAGGCAGGAGGATCCTGGTGAGTTCAAGGTCAGGATGGGGTACATAGTGACTTTAAGGCCAGCCTGTATTATTATTTTTTTTAATTTTAGAGACAGGGTCTCCTTATGTAGTCCAGGCTGGCCTCCAACTCCCTATGTTCTTCCTTCCTCAGCCTCCTGAGTGCTGGGATTACAGGTGTGCGCCACCACGCCTGGCTCAGCCTGTATTACATAGTGAGACCCTGTCTAAAAAAAAAAGGGAAAAACCAACCATGATGTTCGTAGCCCTTTTTTTTTTTTTCTTTTGCGGTGTGGTTATCCTACTACACAGGTCCTCACACATGCTAAGCAAGTGCTCTACCACTGAACTACATCCTAACCCTGTAACGCACTTTCATATGGTTTATGGAAAAAACCAAAAAAAATATTAAAAATCATAAATCTAAAGTGAAGAACAGTTTCTGATTTTACTACTTTCACTGAAATAAAATGCTGGTAGCACATGCCTCTAATCCTAGCACTCTGGGAGGCTGAGACAGGAGAATAACGAAATCCAGCTCAGCCTGAGCGACTCTGCGAGCTCTCTGAAATACAAAATGCGAGTGCCAGGCGTGGTGGTGCACGCCTGTAATCCCAGCACTGGGGAGGCTGAGGCTACGAGGACCCCCGCAAGTTCAAGGCCAGCATGGGCTACATAGTAAGTTTAAAGTCAGCCCAAACTACAGAGCGAGACATTGTCTCAAAAAACCGTAAAAAAAAAAAAAAAGGGTGTGTAGATGTAGTTCAATGCGAACGGCCAGGGTACAATCCCCCGGGGGCGGGGTAAGGGCGGGGGCGCAAAACGTTGGGGGAAAAAATCTATTACTATAGGGAAAAGTCACTTCGCAACAAACGATTTGCAACGAAGGTACCTTTGGCACAGTTAGGGGCCGCCTGCACAATTTAAACTTAGGTTTCCCTTTGAGAAGCAGCGGTGAAGCCACAGACAGCACAGAGAAGAATAGTAATTGGTTACAATCTAGTTCCCTATACCCGCTGTAGCGTGGTAACTGGCGGGGGGGGGGGGAGACAGGTGATAACCACGTGACTCCAGCCAGTCTTTCTGATTGGAAGAACATCATATCCAAGGCAGGAGAACGTTGGCAGGCAGTTCAGGAGGCGGGACCGAACGTTTTCTTTGCCCAATCGCTTTTCACCTGTCCAGCCTCCTGATCGCGTATGGTCCAATCAAAAACGGCTAGTAAAGTAGTGACACCGATAGTACGTTCTCGTAGGACAGCCGGTCTTTCCGTTTACGCACTCCTACTCAACTTCCGGTAGGGGTGCCTGTCGGGTCAAATGGCTCTGCGTCTCTCTTCTATGCGACTGATGTTTTTATTTCCGGCGTAGTAGGGGCCAGCCTAGGATTTGCTAGCGCCTTAAACCACTACCGGTAGTCTTCCCGCCGTCATGTCCGAGACGGACAGCGATGAAGATTCTGCCGGAGGAGGCCCATTTTCTTTAACCGGCTTCCTGTTCGGCAACATCAATGGAGCTGGGCAGCTGGAGGGGGAAAGCGTCTTGGACGATGTGAGGGAAGGGCGTGGGGATAGGGCTGGGGGTAGTGTGGCTAAGGAGAGTAGATGGAGAGGCAGTACAGCTGCTTAGGAAAGGAGACTAGAAGGCGTATGGCTTTCTGGGAGAGGGCGCAATGAACAGAACAGAACAGGATACCATCCTCAAAGATTTGGGGAGTAGTGTAAAGTGAGAGGGCCCAGTTCTGCCCAAGGAGAGGCAGAAAAGAGGAAAACGGTGGGCAGGGCTGGGAGGTGTGGGACACGGAGGTGGGTAACACAGAGGTGGGTGCCGGCGGAGCTGACATTTCTCTTAGCCAGACAGTAGAGAATAACGGCTGAGCCTAGGGAAGTTGTTTTCAAGCCATTGCTATGACTACCTTGGAGATTCTCGAAGCTGCGTTACTGATCCCGCTGGGCTGAGCTAGCTATAGAGCCAGAGGGCTGGACAGAAGCTGCAGCAGTCGTGGTATCACGGCCTCAGGCGGTCGTACCGGAGCTGCAGCACCAATCGGGCCGCCTCTGGTCCCACGCACGGCCTGAGCGGTACGCCCAGTATGTGCAAGCACGTTTACCACACGGTTCCCCTTGCCCGGCTGACACTCCACCTGCTTTCATTTCGGTTCACTTTTCAAGGAATAAAGCTGCTGACCAATGTTCCCCATCCCCTGCAATAAATGCACACAAAAGAGCAAATAAGACCAGGACTTTACTTCTCATCCGGATGAGCTCATTTGCCTTTATTCAGAGAACTGCTGTTCCATTCATTTAGTCTTGGTGGTGTGGTGGTTCTTTGAGTAATCTTTTCTTATGTTACTTTTACAGTGTCATGAAATTGGATATGGTCTAATCAATGAATTCGGTGAGAGATTTGTTGTACAGTTCTTGAATGTGAATATTCCTTTTAGCACACAGCAGTCATTTTTCAAATGGGTTTATGACTGTGTTGTGAACCAAGCAAATAACCCTTGTGTGGGACACTCAAGTTTAGTTGTTGCTCTGGTGCTGCCCTTTTTCAGGAGTGTAAGAAGCACCTGGCAGGCCTGGGCGCTTTGGGTCTGGGCAGCCTGATCACTGAACTCACTGCAAATGAAGAATTGGTGGGGACTGATGGTGCCTTGGTAAACCACGAAGGTGAACCCTGGGTCATGGGAGTAAGGTGGGGGAGGAGGCTAGTTATTACTGTATATGGACTTTTAAATGGGAATTGAGGGAGTGGGAGTTATTTGCTCTTTCTTGTGATTCCCCCACCCTTTATTTATAGGATGGATCAAGAGTACAGAAGATGCTGTGGACTATTCAGACATCAACGAGGTAGCAGAAGATGAAAGCCGAAGGTATCAGCGGACGATGGGAAGCATGCAGCCCTTTTGCCACACAGGTGATTCTTAGGTGTCACAGAGTTTTCCAGTGCGTTTTCTTGCTGTATAGTGCTGTTTGGGCTCTGGTTTCTATGTCTGTTTTCTGACATTGTTCTTGATTTCTTTGCCTTTTCTCTGCTTCTCCCTTTGTCAGTTTAGTTCCAAGTGACTACTGTCCTCTTTGTTTTGGGGCTGGCTTAACATACTCAGGCTTTAATTCCACTTATTTATTTTTAAAATTTCTTTCTTTCTTTTTTTAAACAGGGTCTTGCTGTGCAGTTCAGGCTGGTCTTGAACTCCTGGCAATCCTCCTGCCTCAGCCTCCTGAGTGCTAGTATTACAGGAGTGCGCCACCTCGCCTGGCCTTTTTAATTTTATTATTATTATTATCATTATTTTTTTTTTGTTTGTTTTTTGTTTTTTGAGACAGGGTCTTGCTGTGTAGTTCAGGTTGGCCTCAAACTCCTGGCAATTCTCCTGCCTCAGCCTCCAAAAGCTGGGATTATAGGTGTGTGCCACCACACCAGGCCCCTTTTTATTTTTTGAAACAGGGTCTTGCAAAGTCACTAAATTGCCCAGAGTGGGTTTGAATTTATAATCCTCTTGGCTCAGCTTCCCAGAGTGCTGGGATTACAAGTGTGTGCCACCATGCCTGGCTACAGTGTTGCATTTAGTTTTGATGAGCTGCCAGAATTGCTAAGTCAAATTCCACAGCTGTTACTTTTGAGCACCGAGGTTTAAGTAAGGGGGAAATGGCAGCAGCTCTGATTTTCAGTTGAAGTTGTCATTTTCAGGTTTGAGTTGTTTTGACCCAGGATGGTAAGAAAGGGGATGGATGGGGGATTTCTAATTGGGTTTCGTGTGTGAGCTTCTAGGAAAAGGATGATGACTGCAGTTGATAGAATCTCAGTACTTTGTGATGCTCATTATCAGGTTCTTTTGTTCTCTGGGGGTGCCGTCATAGTTTCCTCCTTCCCTGGCATTGACTCCCTTGCATGGCTTGATTTACAAAGGTTTTTCTTTGAAATAACTGGAAGTGGATTGAGGTCATTAAGGAATGTTTCATGGAGGTGAATTTTGAGCAGAATTTTGAAATCAGGACAGAGTTTAGTGGAGAAGCAGCAGGGCATTTGGTTTGGAAATGTGGTTTGTTTAAAGATTTGGGGAAGTCAGTCATGGGGGCATAGGCCTATAGTCCCAGCACTTAGGTGGTTGAAGTAGCAGGATCACAAGTTCAAGGCTACCTAGGTTACATAGTGAGACTCTGTCTTAAAAAAGGATGAGAAAGGTTTGGAAGCTGGGCATGGTGGTGCACGCCTGTAATCCCAGCACTTGGGAGGCTGAGGCAGGAGGACTGCCGTGAGTTCGAGGCCAGCCTGGGCTACAGAGCAAGACCCTGTTCCCCCCCTCTGAAAAAAAAAAAGAGAGAGAGAAAGGTTAGGAGAAGTAAGGAAATAGTGGGGGCGGGGGCTGGCAGGTTTTCTTTTTTTTTTTTTTTTTTTAATATGCGGGTACCGGGAGTCAAACTCAGGACCTTGCGCTTGCCAGGCAGGTGCTTCTGCCGCTGAGCGATATCACTAGCCCTGGTTTTCTTGAAAGGAATAAAAAAAATACTGTTATGTAACAAGAAACCAGGGTAGTGCAATTTTACAGCACCTTAATGTATACATTATTTAGGATTTGATACCATAGAGAATTGTAAATCACCTAGACCATTTAGTAATAGGCAGGGTGGTATAATGAAAAAGAAATTGACCTTGGAGTTTCAAATCTCGACTCAAAATTTAGTGTAACCCTGGTCAAGTTGTATAACCTCTGAAGCTTGGATTTCTCATTTTTAATAATCTTTGTTTTCTGATTTATAATAAACGTGGTAATAGTTATCTCATTAATAATGCTCTGCACAGACCAGGCATGGTGGCCACGCCTGTAATCCCAGCACTCAGGAGGCTGAGGCAGGAGGATTGCTGCAAGTTCAAGGCCAACCTGGGGTACAGTGAGTTCAAGGCCAGCCTGAACTACATAGTGAGACCCCGTCTCAAAAAAAGAAAAATAATGCTTTGTGCAACTTAAATTCATTTTCACATGATAGGAAAGCAACTTTGTAGTACAGTATGATGATAAATGCTCTGTAAATGTTAATTGGCTTTCTTTCCTGTGTGATGCTTTAGAAGAGTGCTACTTGTTACTCTGAGGTTTTAGTTAGTTAAGGAGCAAAGTGAGAGACCTACCTGGAGACTGTTGTTGTCTAGATATAACCTTATCAAGGCCTGGAGTAGGGTGACATTTGTGAAAAATGATAGCCAGGGTCAAATTAAGAGTTGCTAATAAAGCATTAGTAGGACTTGGTGAGGGAGGAAGTATGTTGGAATGAGTATACGCGTTGTTGTTAAACCACACTTGAATGTGACTTTTTTATTTAAAGCTATATGACTAAGTTGCTTAATTTCTGTGTCTCAGGATAATTCCTATTTTGCAGCATTACTGGGAGAGTTGTGTATAAAATAGCTAGCCATGCCCAGGACGTAAAGGGAGCTCAATGAACGGAGTTTCTTGTAATTACTACTGTTAATGAGTGACTGGAAAACATGTTGAGGGCTAAGAGATTGATGGAGACAGGCTAGTCATAAGCTGAGAAAATGAGTCTGGATGTGGTAAAGGAAATTTAAAAGAGGTGGAGGACATTTCAGTGTTTTGTAAGATACAGTTGAATATCTGCAAGGGTTCTTAAGACAGCAGAAGATGTGGAATTGTAGAGGGTGTAAGTCAAGGCAAAATATATAGATTTGGGCTTAAAACTAGTAAGGGTGATTCTCGAGAACGGAAATAGGGAGTATGTAGGAGAACAAGAGTGTTTCAAGTATAAAAGAATGTTCTAGGACCAAGTATTAAGTGTTGCTAATGATTAAAGAGTAGTGAAATGAAGAACAAACTGCAGAAGGTATACAGAAAAAGTGTATCCAAGACTTGGGAGATGAGAAGAAAGTCTAGCCTTAGGGGAAACTGACAAGGAGAAGAATATTTAATTCAATTATGAGATTGAGCAGGATGAAATTTTTAAAAAAACCAGAATATTATCAGGAAAAGGAACAAAAGATTTCAAACAACTTTTGGAAGCTCTAGGAAGCTCTCTTATCCTGTATGAGATATGAACATTTGTGTATACCGTGATGTCATCTCTTTCTGAAGGCAGAAGCTACATCTTCTGTGTATTCTTTTTTTTCTCTCCAGTACTAGGGATCAAACTCAGGGGTGCTATGCTACTGAGCTATATCCACAGGCTTTTTTTTTTTTTAATGTTGAGATAGGCTCTTGCTAAGTTGCCCAGGTAGGACTCAAACTTGTGATCCTCCTGCCTCAGCCTCCCTCAGTGCTACAATTGCAGATGTGTACCACCATGCTCTGTGTATTTTTTTGTTTTATTTTGTTTAGTCAAGGTCTTGCTATATACTTAGGCTAGTCTTAAACTCACTATATGGCCCAGGCTGGCCTTGAACTCATGCCACTCCTCCTGCCTCAGCCTCCCAATTGCTGGGATGGATTACAGGTGTGTGCTACCACACCCGGTGCTTGTGTATTCTTAAGGGACATGGACAGTACTTCTTGTGGTACTTTAAATTCTTGAGTGGCAAGACAGCGCAAAGCTATTGTGTAACATTCTGGATATTGAGATCACCTTATTGGTTTTATTAGATTATGATGAAGATGACTATGATGCTGACTGTGAAGACATTGATTGCAAGTTGATGCCTCCCCCACCTCCACCCCCAGGACCAATAAAGAAAGATAAAGACCAGGATGCTATTACTGGTGGTAAGCAGATACTATTTTTGTTGGAGCAAGTTTTTATTCATAAGTCCAAGATTTTGGCACTCACTTAAGGGGCTATTAAAAAAATTAACCTGGTGTAGGAAAGATGATGCTCCCAGAAATTATTTAGTCTCAAATTTTAGTATTAAATTCCAAGTATTTTTTTTTTTTTTTTTTTTTTTTTTTTGTGGGTACCGGGGGGTCGACCTCAGGACCTCGCGCGCCCGCAGGCGCCCGTGCCGCTGAGCGATATCACCGGCCCCTTTTTCGTATGTGGGTTCCGGGAGTCGAACTCGGGCCCTTGCGCTTGCCGGGCAGGCGCTTATGCCGCTGAGCCATCTCACCAGCCCCCCCAAGTGATTTTTAATGAGTTTTACTTTTAAAATATTTGGTAACAGCCGGGTGTGGTGGCACACATCTGTAATCCCAGCACTCAGGAGGCTGAAGTAGGAGGGTCACTGCAAGTTCGAGGCCAGCCTGGGCTACATAGTGAGTTCAAGACCAGGTGGAGCCGGGGATATAGCTCAGTGGCACAGCGCCTGCCTGGCAAGCGTGTGGTTGTGAGTTTGATTCCCGGTACAAAAAAAAAAAAAAAAGACCAGGTAGACTACATAATGAGACTCTGTCTCAAAAAAAGAAACATTTGGTAACAGTATTTTAACGTATACTTAAGAAGTAGCAGTTTAGGTCAATGATTCTCAAATCTGGCTGTCCATCAGAATTACTCAAGTCTCTAAAATGTAGAGATACCTGGTTCTCACTCTTGGAGAGTCTGATTCAGAAGCTCTGGGGTAGAACCCAGGAATTTAGAGTTCCCTTAGAATTTCTGATACAACTAATCAGCATACTGGTATTTGGAAACTACCCATTTAAAAAGGACTGTAGAATGTGTATAAATTGTCTAGTGTCACCTACTACGTATTCAGAGATTTCAAAGGTTGGTAAGGCCATCAATATGCACCTTACCAATTCCTATCCTTTTAACATTAATAACCATGTCATGGGCTTGAAGATAGTGGAAGAACAGTGTCTTTGGTCTCCTGTATTTTTTGTTTGTTTTGTTTTTTGAGACAGAGTCTCCCTGTGTAGTTCAGGCTGGCCTTGAACTCGCAGTGATCCTCCTGTCTGTGCCTCCCCAGTGCTGGGATTACAAGTGTGTGCCATCATGCCCAGCTTTGTCTCCTGTATTTTGAAGCTTGTGTTAGCCTAAATTTGAGCCATTTCCTTTTTCAGTCTGTAGGTTAAATACTGCTATTAACTTTGGGTGTATAGATTTTATTTTATGCTATACAGTCTCCTTGTTATCCTGTGGGCCTAAAAAGAATTATCCATTTATGAATCCTGGGACTGGACATGATAAGGGCCCTACTGGTATAAATAATCACATAATCCTGCTATTATTGGTCACAACGTCAGGTACAATACTGGTTGCTTATGGAAAGTAGTAAATGTAGTAATAGTGTTTGTTTTCTTTCATCACAACCCTAGGGTACCCAGGTACAAGGTGAGTTGGGGATGATGGGAAATAATGAGTTTGAAGAGTTTTCTGGGTCGCATACTAGTAGTCTGGGTGCTTGGGACTATATCCCCTGCCATTAAGCCATGCATATAGCATAGAGTGGGTGTTGGCTGAATATGAAGAATTATGTTCACAGTTACATGCCAAAGGGGTTTCTCTTCCTTATTGCAGTGTCTGAAGATGGAGAAGGCATCATCTTGCCCTCCATCATTGCCCCTTCCTCTTTGGCCTCAGAGAAAGTGGACTTCAGTAGTTCTTCTGACTCAGAATCTGAGATGGGACCTCAGGAAGCAACACAAACAGAATCTGAGGACGGAAAGCTGACCCTACCTTTGGCTGGGATTATGCAGCACGATGCCACCAAGTTGTTGCCAAGTGTCACAGAACTTTTTCCAGAATTTTGGCCTGGAAAGGTACTTTCTAGAGAATACCCACATTGCAAACCACTGATCTTTTCCAGAGACCAAGTTCTGTTAAGATGCTGAATGGATAAAATCTAAATCTACGGGTTTCTTTATTCAGTATCATATAGTCTGAGTAAGAACTCTTTTTGCTATATTAGGACTTTTTTGAGACAGGGTCTTGCTGTATAATCCAGGCTAACCTTGTACTCACTTATGTGCCCTAGGCTGGCCTTAAACTTTGTTTTTGTTTTTGTTTGTTTTTGAGACAGGGTCTCACTATATAGTTCAGACTGGCCTGGATCTCACTACATAACCTAGGCTGGCCTCAAACTCGTGGCGATCCTCCTGCCTCAGCTTCCCGAGTGCTGGGATTACAGGCATGCATCACCACGCCTGGCACTTTCAGAATTTAAAAAATTTAATTATTTGGTTTTTATTTTGAGACAGGGTCTTTGTTTTGTTTTGTTTTTTGAGACAAGGTCTCCCTATGTAGTTCAGGCTGGCCTTGAACTCACTGTGTAGCCCAGGCTGGCCTCGAACTTGTGGCGATCCTCCTGTAACAACCTCCCAAGTGCTAGGACTACAGGCATGCATCACCATGCCTGGTCCTAAGACAAGGTTTTGCTAAATTGTTCAGTCTTGCAGTCCTCCTATCTCAGTCTCCTAAAGTGCTGGGGATTACAGGTATGCATTACCAAGCCCAGTTTAAGGGTTGCTCCTTTACTTCTGTGGTAGATACTAGAGGTCTGAATGTATACTCCGTGATTCCCCCCCTTATTGTTGAGTGGATCCTTTAAGAGAGTTTTGCAACCCGAATGCTGCTATTTTCCTAGCTGGCAGTGAGTCTCTGATATAGTAATATGTCCTGTGTTCTAGGTATTACGTTTCTTACGTCTTTTTGGGCCAGGGAAGAATGTTCCATCTGTTTGGCGGAGTGCTCGGAGAAAGAGGAAGAAAAAACACCGTGAGCTGATACAGGAAGAGCAGGTCCAGGAAGTGGAGTGCTCAGTAGAATCAGAAGTCAACCAAAAGCCTTTATGGAACTATGACTACGCTCCTCCACCACTTCCAGAGCAGTGTCTCTCTGATGATGAAGTAGGCACAATAGAGACTTGGGATTAAGGCCTACAAGGGGAACAAATAAAGGTCTCCCTAGCTTGTGCCAAATTGGAAATACCACTTTAGCAGGCAGAGTTCTGTACTAATTTTCAATAAATAATCATGAGTCAATTCCAGTGGCTGTCCCTTCCCTGTTACAAGTACAGTATTTGGCAGGGGGTAAAGGTGTGGAATGAGAGTGGTACAGATGGTAATACACTGCTGAATAGGAAGGTTTGGAAAACAGGCAGAATTTGCTATCATATAGCTCCTTTTTTTTTTTTTTTTTTTTTTTTGGTACCGGGAATTGAACTCAGGACTACATGCTTGCCAGGCTATCCCCATATTTTTACATTCTACCTCCAGAGAAAGATTCTTGTTCAAGACTACTCTTTAAAGTTTCCTCTCGACACTGGGTGTGGTGGCACACATCTGTAATCCCAGCACTCGGGAGGCTGAGGCAGTAGGATCGCTGTGAGTTTGAGGCCAGCCTGAATTGCATAGCGAAACCCTGTCTCAAAAAGACAAAAGAAAAAAAAAAAAAATTCCCCTCCTCAGGCCGGGCATGGTGGTGCATACCTATAATCCCAGCACTCGGAAGGCTGAGGCAGGAAGATCACAGTGAGTTTGAGGCCAGTCTGGACTACAAAGTGAGTTCAAAGCCAGCCTGAACTACATAGTGAGACTCTGTCTCAAAAAAAACAGAAAAAAAAATTTTAGTTCCCCAGTAGCCTTAGGATATCAGACATAGGGAACCACCCCCCTTTCTGCTTCTCTGCTTTGTTATAGATCACAATGATGGCTCCTGTGGAGTCCAAGTTTTCCCAATCTACTGGAGATACAGATAAAGTGACAGATACCAAACCAAGAGTGGCTGAGTGGCGTTATGGGCCTGCCCGACTGTGGTACGATATGCTAGGTGTCCCTGAAGATGGCAGTGGGTTTGACTATGGCTTCAAACTGAGAAAGACTGAACATGAACCTGTGATAAAATGCAGAATGATGGAGGTGAGCAACACTGGTATGTAAGAACAGAATCATCAGTGTGCCCAGGGCTCTACCGCTTAACTTCTTAGTTGGAGACACACTGGGCAGGGTTTTTTGGTAGATTTAGCTGGTTAAAACTAGGCCCCATTCTAAGGGTTCTGTTTGAGAAAAGAATGCTGTTTAGATTAGGAATAGGAGAAGAGGCAGATATTCTATTACCAGGTGCTTTCGTAAGTAAAATTAGCACGACTGTTTTGTTTGTTTGATTTTGTTGTACTGGGAATTGAACCTAGGGCGTTTGCACTGAGCTATATCTCCAGTCCTTGTATACTTTGTTTTTGAGACAGTCTCACTATATTGCTAAATTGCTAAGGCTGGGCTTGAACTTGGCTAAGCACCACTTTTGCTGTGTCTCATGTGTCCCTGATGTTCAGTTTGGAGTGGGAAATCAGACCATTGATCAAGGATTTGTTGTTTGTTCCTTTTGTATCCTACTTCTACAGGAATATAAAAAACATGAGGAAAGCAATGGCACTGATCTTTTGGCAGATGAAAACTTCCTGATGGTGACACAGCTACACTGGGAGGATGATATCATTTGGGATGGAGAAGATGTCAAACACAAAGGGACAAAACCTCAACGTGCGAGCCTGGCAGGCTGGCTTCCTTCCAGTATGACTAGAAATGCGATGGCTTACAATGTTCAACAAGGTATCCAAGGCAACTGTGTCTAGCGTACTACCCTTCATCTCAGCCATCCTGAGTCATCCTAAATCACGCTGGCTGTGATCTTTTGGGATGCTGAAGGATAGTGAAATGTTTGGATCTGAGTCTTGATTCTAATTCCTAATAATTTTTTACCCTATTAATAGGCTAGCCAAACCCTTGTTAAACATTTAGGCTGTTCAGCTGTCAACTATTATAAGCAATATTACAATAAGCATTTTGTATGCAACAGTTTTATTTGTTTTGAGACGGGGTCTTGCTATGTAGTAGACTATGTAGGCTGGCTTTGAACTCACTAAGGTAGCCCAAGCTGGCTTCCAGCTTATGGCAGTCCTCCTGCCTCAGCCTCCCAAGTGCTGGGATTATAGGCGTGCGCCACCATGCCAGGATAGCAACAGTTTTTAAAAGAGAAATACATTACCTTTCAGTAGCTGTATGAATAACTACTAACATTTGTTCTTTTTTTCCCTTTGCTAGAATCTTGATTGAAGGGGGCATAAATGTTTTGTCTATCACTATTTCTTTCTCCTGCTTTGACTACATTTTTTTTTTTTATTTAACTAGGTTTTGCAGCCACTCTTGATGATGACAAACCTTGGTACTCCATTTTTCCCATTGATAATGAGGATCTAGTGTATGGACGCTGGGAGGACAATATCATTTGGGATGCTCAGGCCATGCCCCGGCTGTTGGAACCTCCTGTTTTGACTCTTGATCCCAATGATGAGAACCTCATTTTGGGTATGTTACTGCCAAACCTGTGTTCTTTTTCCATCTTTTTTCTTTATATTCTTTTTGGTAGTACTGAGGATTGAACCCAGGGCTTTAGCATCATAGGGAACCACTCCTAAGCTACATCCCCATCCCCAGCCCTCTCTCTCCCTCTTTGACGGCTTGCTGCTAATGTCAAGGGGCAGGAGGAAATCAGAAGGGTTAGAGAAGGACAAAATTAGAAACTTCTAGGTAGCAGTTTGAGAGAGCAGAATTGTGGCTGTCGAGTTTCTAGTATTTGTGTATTGTTTAGGGAAAAACTCATGTAGGAATGTTAGAAAGTAGAACCTTTAAGATGTCCGGGTGGAAGTGGCTTACATGTACATCAACAGATGAATGGATAAAGGAAATGTGGTATCCAGTGGAGTACTGCTCAGCCAAAAGGAAGGATAAATTTGAGTCATTTGTAGGAAGGTGGATGTACCTTGATAATATTAAGTAAAATAAATCAGACACAGAAGTTTAATACTTGGTTTCTCGTATATGAAAAATCCAAAGTATAAATAAATTATTTATTTCTTTTGGTGGGTTTTTTTTAAGACAGGGTCTCGGGATACAGTTCAGGCTGGCCTTGAACTCACCATGTAGCTCAGGCCAGCCTTGAACTCATAGCAATCCTTCTGCCTCAGCCTCCCAAATGCTGGGATTACAGGAGTGCACCACCATACCTGGGTCAAAGTATAAATAAAGAGCAAGCTGAAAGATAATAGGAAACAGGGAGACAGACCTTTTTGCAAATGGGTAGGGGCCCTTGAGATGGAAGAAGAGTAGGGGAAAAAAGGAATAAGATGTGATATAAAAATCTTACCAGTGTGTACCAGTGTACCAGTGTTCATTATGTATTATCATGTATTCATTATGTGTAGTAAACATGTACTAATAAAAAAGATAATGTCAGGCATGTGGTCACTTTGGAGGCTGAGGCAAGAATCTCACAGGTTTGAGGCTAGCCTGGGTGACCTAGTAAGACTGTCTCAAAACAAAAATGGTTGGGGATGTAGCTCAGTGGTAGAGTATCTCTGGATTCAATCCTTAGTGTTGGAAAAAAGTGTCAGGCATATAGTGAGTCATAGACTAGAAGTGTCTAGGGTAGGATGAGAGATGTAATTTGCAGTTGCAAAGCTGTCAGTGGAAAATGTGAATTTTCAGGGATAGCAGTTCCAAAGTCATTTTTGTTCATCCTCAGTGATTCCTGATGAGAAAGAAGAGGCTACTTCTAATTCCCCCTCCAAGGAGAGTAAGAAAGAATCATCTCTGAAGAAGAGTCGAATTCTCTTAGGGAAAACAGGAGTCATCAAGGAGGAACCACAGCAGGTCTGTTTAAAGGAGCGTAGTGTTTAGAAGAACAAAGAAAGGTAATAGAAAAGGGTAGTCTGAGGTTTATTTGATGATCTGTCTTTAGAACATGTCTCAGCCAGAAGTGAAAGATCCATGGAATCTCTCCAATGATGAGTATTACTACCCCAAGCAACAGGGTCTTCGAGGTACTTTCGGAGGGAATATTATTCAGGTACAAACAGCATATTTTCTCTGGTGGCAGGGAACCCATTCTTTTTGATCTGAAGGAGAATATGGGTAAATCTTGCCTGGGCTGGAGTCAGTATTTAATTTTAAATTTTCTATTTCCTGTTTCAGCACTCAATTCCTGCCGTGGAATTACGTCAGCCCTTCTTTCCCACCCACATGGGACCCATCAAACTCCGGCAGTTCCATCGCCCACCTCTGAAAAAGTACTCCTTTGGGGCACTATCTCAGCCAGGTCCCCACTCAGTTCAGCCTTTGCTAAAGCACATCAAAAAGAAGGCCAAGGTATAATTTAATCCTGGTTAGAAAAAATAGTTGTAATTGTGGTAGGAGTTAGGGAAGTGTACTGGATATTAGATTATATTAGGGAATTATTGTTTGTCAGATGTAATGGAATGTTATTTATTTATTTATTTATTCATTCATTCATTTTTGGTTTCTCTGAGACAGAGTCTCGCTATATAGTTCAAGCTGGCCTTGAACTCGCTTATGTAGCCCAGGCTGGCCTCAAACTCATGACAGTCCTCCTGCCTCAGCCTACCGAGTGCTGGGATTACAGGTGTGCACCACCATGCCTGCCATAGAATGTTAATTTGGTTATTAGGAGAATGTCTTTATTCTTATGAGACGCATATGAAAATACTTAAAGTATCATGATGATGACAGTTTTCAAAAATGCTGCAGCAGAATCCATAAAAAGGTAGTTACAGGGCCGGTGAGATGGCTCAGCGGCTTAAGCGCCTGCCCAGCAAGCACGAGGGCCCGAGTTCGACTCCCAGAACCCACATACGAAAAAGGGGCCGGTGATATCACTCAGCGGCCCAGGCGCCTGCTGGCGCGCAAGGTCCTGAGGTCGACCCCCCGGTACCCACAAAAATAAAAAAATAAAATTAAAAAAAAAGGTAGTTACAGATAAATAAGGGAAAGTATAAACAGTTACATCTAGATAATGGGATAATAGGTGTTCATAGCACTTTTTTTTTAATTTCTGAAATTTTTCTTAGTTGCAATCATTCATCATGGGGAATTGGCACATATACGTAACATATCTTCACATCTTATCACATCTTCTTTTTACTTACCCTTCCACTCCCCTTCCTCCATAGTACTGTTCTTTTAACTTTACTAATGTGTTTGGAAGTTTTTACAATGAAACTGAAAAATCTTTTTCTGGTATGTTTTTCTCAGATCAAATGATATCAGTGTGTGTAGTTACTGACAGGAGCTGTACTTTTTTTTTTTTTCTGGACAGATGAGAGAACAAGAGAGGCAAGCTTCAGGTGGTGGAGAGATGTTTTTTATGCGCACACCTCAGGACCTCACAGGCAAAGATGGAGATCTTATTCTTGCAGAATACAGTGAGGAAAATGGACCCTTAATGATGCAAGTTGGCATGGCAACCAAGATAAAAAGCTATTATAAACGGGTGAGTCTTTGCTGAAAAAACTCTTTGTTATTAATATAGCTGTAGTTAGATATCTAGTGTTAACCTGTGAACATGCATTTCATCTTTTATGTTATAAATTTTTGGGGAGAAAGGAGTGGTATCTTTGTAGTTAATGTTAGTGCTGTACTCGTGGAATATTATGTATAAGCTTACTGATTATATTTGATGATAGTAATTGAATTTGCTTTGTTTCTCATAGAAACCTGGAAAAGATCCTGGAGCCCCAGATTGTAAATATGGAGAAACTGTTTACTGCCATACATCTCCTTTCCTGGGCTCTCTCCATCCTGGACAGTTACTACAGGTGAAGAATTTTTTCTTCTTTTCTAAGGAAATTGACAGATGAGCAAGTCCAGAAAGAACCAGTTCTGATTGATTGAGATACAGTTCATATATCAATTTTGGGTAGATCGGTATAATCAAAAAAATTTTTTTTAATCTTTTTCTTAAAACTGCCCCCTTGGGCAACCCCTTCAGGACCCCTCCTGTCTCTCAGGACCTATTCCTATTCCCCATTCCTTTTCTCCAATAAATTTTCCTACTCTTAAAAATAAAACAAAACAAAAAACTGGCCCCCTTTGTATTGTTCTTAGGCTGCATATAAAATAGCTTTTTGAAAATATACCCTGGCAATCCCAGTAATATCTGGGTGGCATAGGGAAGTAACCTAGGATTAATAATGTAATGTATGCATGGTTAAATCCTATGTGTAAAATTGGTACTTTTTGATCATGATTACTTGTGGTCTTATGAGTATTAACTCATACTTGCTTGCTTTTGCTATGCTGGAGATCAAGCTAAGAGCTTCACGCTAGGCAAGCTTTCTGACACTGAGCCATGCTCCCATCTCTGAGCCACACTTGAACCATGCCATGTACAGTCCTGCAGATATAGAGAGGTCCTTTGGTAGCAGGTTTTACATTTTTACATATTCATACAGTGAATGGCAGAGGTAGCCTCATCTGAATTAAAATCCTATATTCTCAAATACTGAACTTAAATGATAGTGGTTAAAAAAATTGTCTAATTTTGATATTCCATATGACAATCCATTTATTGGGTAGACCTTATTAGACAGCTTGATGAAGATGGAGAGCAATAAGCTTGATTTTCTTTTCTCATTAGTTGACTGAACTTCATAGGGTTTCTCTATATGTAATTTTTATGGTTTTACTTTTGTTAGGCATTTGAGAACAACCTTTTTCGTGCTCCAATTTACCTTCATAAGATGCCAGAAACAGACTTTCTGATCATTCGAACAAGACAGGGTTACTATATTCGGGAATTGGTGGATATATTTGTGGTTGGCCAGCAGTGCCCCTTATTTGAAGTTCCTGGGCCCAACTCCAAAAGAGCCAATACACACATTCGAGACTTTCTACAGGTAAGAATAGGAGTTTTGGGGGGTGGTCAGGATGTACATGGAAGAGGTGTGTGGATTTGGGGGCACATTAGGAAAGATGAAAACACATTGGAGCTTAGCAGGGAAGGGGCACCAGTGGGGAATTTTATCCTTTACCTAAAATATATTTGTTGGGCAGGTCTTTGTTTACCGCCTCTTTTGGAAGAGTAAAGATCGGCCAAGGCGGATTCGAATGGAAGATATTAAAAAAGCCTTTCCTTCTCATTCAGAAAGCAGCATCCGGAAGAGGCTAAAGCTCTGTGCTGACTTCAAACGCACAGGTCATCAGTTTGACCAGTTATTTGTCTTCTGTGTAATTCTTTCATTATTTCAAAAAATTATGATGGCTTTCCCTTAAAAGATTAAGCATGCAATTAAAAAGGTAGAAATCAGTAACTGTTAAAAGGAGAATGTAGCGGGTTGGGTGTAGCAGCACATGCTTTGAGACACCAGCACTCTGGGAGGCAGAGGCAGGAAGATTGCAAGTTTGAACCTATCCTAGGTAACTTAGCAAGACCCCTGTATCAAAAATAAAAATTAAAAGGGCTGGGGATGAAGGCTGTAGGTTCAATCCCCAGTACTGGGGAAAAAAAAAAAGGAGAAGGTAGTAAATCTTTTTAACTATAGAGGCTTTGATTACTTTTTTGGTAATTATTTGCTAGGAAATTCATTGTGATTGTTGGATGTCTATATATGAGATGTAGGAAACCTAGCATTGGGGGTTTGGTTGGCCAGACAGTCATGCTAACTGTGGCTAAGCATTTTACCATCTAGGGCATTGCCTGGGTTCAGTCTCTGTTCTGCTACTGTTAGTAAATGTTGGGACTTTTAGAATTGAGAACTCTGTGTATCTTTTCCAGGGATGGACTCTAACTGGTGGGTGCTGAAGTCTGATTTTCGTTTACCAACTGAAGAGGAGATCAGAGCTATGGTGTCTCCAGAGCAGTGCTGTGCTTATTATAGTATGATAGCTGCAGAGCAGCGACTGAAGGTGAGAAGCTTCTTTGTAGACACTGCTTGTGCCTGAGTTTTGGAGATGAAGATGACTCCTCATTGGCTTAGAGATGATGGTTACTAGATTATTACCAATTACTAAAAAATTCAACCTGTATGATGTACTTTCTGTGTACATCAATTCTGGGGAAAACTACAGTATATCTAAGTGTCAGTGCGAAGGTTTAATGAGAGACTTAAATGGTTGCTCATCCAATTGGGAGGTGACTTTAACCTCTTTGCAAGACAAGCATAAAATCTTGGAAACAACTCAAATGCCCATCAACTGAGGAATGGATAAAAAAGATTTGTTTTTTTTATATAATGGGGTACTAAGCCATAAAGAAGGATAAACTTGAGACTTCTATAGGTAAATGGATGCAACTCGAGACCATACTCATAAGTGAAATAAATCAGACCCACATGTGTAAACATTATATAGTCTCACTACTGTGAGAAGCTGAACAAGTAAATAGGACCCAAAATGTACAGTAGACATTGAGAATTGGGAAGAAACTGTTCAAAAGAAAAGAAACTGTGATGGGGGAAAGGGGAAAGGAAGGAAGGGAAAAGGAAAAAATAAAATACATATATAAACAAGATAGCTAAGATGGATATACTGCTAGTTTCTCTTAGTTCATTGGAAAGAAAGGTTTGTGCTAATATTGTTTGGACAATATGTCATGCTTATATCTTGTAACCTGAGTAACTACTCTGAAGATAACAATATACATGTATTAATTATTATTATTCACCTATTATCTTCTTTTGAAATTATTTTTTCTTCTTTTTATAATAAAAAAATTAAGAAAAAAAAGAAGCATAAAAGCAGAGAAAGTACTTGTCAGCCTCCCGGGGAGCAGAGATGATGATGAGTGCTGGAAATGTGGTTGGGATAAGGACAGTATCCTTATAAGGCCTAAATAGAAAAGGTCCAACTAGGGAGGCACAAGATAGCTCTGTCGCACTACATCTCTGCTTAGTTTTTTTTTTTTTTTTTGTGGGTACTGGGGGTCGACCTCAGGACCTCGTGTGCCAGCAGGCACCCGTGCCGCTGAGCGATATCACCAGCCCTTTTTTCCTGTGTGGGTACCGGGAGTCGAACTCAGGACCTCGCGCTTGCCAGGCAGGCGCTTATGCTGCTGAGCTATCTCACCGGCCCTGCTTAGTTTTTTTATGGGCTTTAATTATCCTTGTATCAGCTAGTTAAGTTTCTTGGAATGTGCCAATACAGTATATTTTCCCATAGCCTAAGCATGTGCAATGGTGAGATACAGTGGAGACTTTATAGAATCCATTCTCCTTGCAAAATATACTCTGATATTCTGTACTTGGTATTCAGTAAAACCTGTGTTTATGTTTTTCATTTGATTTTTTTTGTGTGGAATTGTCCTCTTCCAGGATGCTGGCTATGGAGAAAAGTCCTTTTTTGCTCCAGAAGAAGAAAATGAGGAAGATTTCCAGATGAAAATTGATGATGAAGTAAGATTGTATACTCACTTTTTCCTCTGCATGAGCAGGTTAAACTTTTTTTTTTTTTTTTTTTTTTTTGTTTGGTGCATATTGGTCATACAAAATAATAGGTTTCATTTTGATATATTTGCACATGCATGTAACATACTTTGGATTTTTCTTTGTTTAGGTTTTTGTTTGTTTGTTTGTTTTGAGACAAGAGTCTCACTTTGTTGTGCAGGCTGACCTTGAACTCACTATGTAGCCTAGGCTGTTCTCCAACTCATGGCAATCCTCCTGCCTGAGCCTCCTGAGTGCTGGGATTATGGACACTCACCACCGCACCCACCCTGATCTGGTTTTTGTCACTGTAGTTTACTTTGCATTTTTTACAGTTTTAGATCAGTGAAGTCATATAGTGTATGCTTGCTCTTTAAAAAATACGTCATAAAATATACATAATATAGAATTTAGCATCCTAAATCTTTTTTTTTTTTTTTTTTTGTGGCACTGGGGATTGAACCCAGGACCTTGTGCATGCTGGGCAAGTGCTGTACCACAGATCTACACCTCTGGCCCAGCATCTTAATCTTCAGTATTGTTAAGAACATTCACATTGTTTTTTTTGTTTTGTTTTGTTTTGTTTTGTTTTGTTTTGTGGGTACCGGGGGTCGACCTCAGGACCTCGCGTGCCAGCAGGCGCCCGTGCCACTGAGCAATATCACCGGCCCGTTTTTCGTATGTGGGTTCCGGGAGTTGAACTTGGGCCCTCGTGCTTGCCAGTCAGGCGCTTACATCACTGAGCCATCTCACCGGCCCCACGTTGTTTTATAATCAATCTCCAGAACTCTTTTTATCTTGCAAGCCTAAAACCATACTCATCAAATAACAACCTTTGGTTTTTCCTTCCTTCAAGCCCCTGGAAACTACTTTCATTTTTGTGAATTTCTCAAAGGTATTTGTTTTTTCCGGCTAGTTTTTTGCCCTTGATAAATAACACAGTGTCCTTCAGGTTCATTCATAACATGTGACAGGATTTCCTTTTTGTGTGTGTGTGTGTGTGTGTGTGTGTTGAACCCAGGCCTCACACAGGCTACACGAGTGCTCTATGATTGAGTCACACCCCCCAGCCTAGAACTTCCTTTTAATATTCCATTGTATGTATATACCATATTTTATTTATCCATTCATTCATTGACATTTGAATTGCTTCCATCTTTTGGCTATATTTTCTTTAGTGTTAAAGTTTTAGCTCTTACATTCAGGTCTTTGATTTATTTTAATTTTGGTATATGTTAAAATGTAAGGGCCTAGGTAACTTCATTCTTTTGCATGTGAATGTCCAGTTTTTTCAGCACCATTGGTAAACAAAATGAATTCCTCCAGGTTGTTGTGTGTATCAGTAGTTTCTTTTTATTGTTACATAGTGTTCCATGGTAGGTACTACCACAGTTTGTTTAATCACCTTTGAAGAACATTTTTGTTCCCGGTTTTTGGTTATTATGAATAAAGCTATTTTATTTTCTCTTTCTCTTTGGGTAGATACCTAAAAGTGGAATTGCTAAGTGATGATACAGTAATTCCTTGTTTAACCTTTGGAGAATCTTTTTTCTATAGGGATTGTACTATTTTACATTCCTGTCAGCAGTTTAGGGATGTATTCAGGTTTCTCTACATCTTCAGCAATGTTCGTTATTTCCTTGTGTTTTTTTTTTTTTTTTGGTGGGTACCGGGGGTTGACCTCAGGACCTTGCGTGCCAGCAGGCGCCCGTGCCACTGAGCAATATCACTGGCCCTTTTTTCGTATGTGGGTTCCGGGAGTTGAACTTGGGCTCTTGTGCTAGCCAGGCAGGCGCTTACGCCACTGAGCCATCTCACCGGCCCCCTTTTTTTTTTTTTTTTTTTTTTAATGGCCTTGCATAGGTATTAGGTGTTCTCTCACTGTGGTTTTAATTTGCTGTTTTTTTGTTGTTGTTGTTTTTTTGAGACAGGGTCTTGCTATGCAGTTCAGGCTGGCTTTGAACTCACTATGTAGCCCAGGCTGGCCTCGAACTCATGGCAATCCTCCTGCCTCAGCCTCTCGAGTGCTGGGTGATTTGTATTTTTCTAAGCAGGTATTGTATTATGTGACTGCAGTCACAATTACTTGGTAGGCTGTGGCAGGAGGATCTCCTGAGCCTAGGCTTTCCAGACCAGCCTGGACAAAATAGCGAGACCTCATCTCAGAAAAAAGAAATTATTTGTATTTTTCTAATCACTAACAATGTCTTTTCGTGGTTTTTTTTTTTTTTTTTTTTTTTAACCTAGATAGCTTCTTTGGTCAATTGTCTGTTTATCTCTTCTGTCCATTATTTTTAACTGCTTGCTTTTTTTTTTTTTTTTTCTTTTTTTTGGGGACAGAGTCTCACTATGTAGTGCAGGCTGGCCTTGAACTTACTGTGTAGTCCAGGCTGGTCTCGAATTTGTGGCAATCCTGTCTCAGCCTCTCCAGTGCTGGGATTGTAGGTGTGCGCCACCACGCCCAGCAAATTGCTTTTTTTTTTTTAACTGAAAGTTCATTCATTCATTCATTTTTTGTGTGTGTGCATGCGTGTGTGTGTGTGTGTGGTGGTAGGGACTGAACCCAGGGCCTCACACTTGGCTAGGATACTGTGCTATATCCTTAGCCTAAGGGTTCTTTTTCTACATGAGTCCTTTATTAGCTAGATGATTTGCAGAGTTTCTCCCAGTTTGTGGCTTGTCTTAATTGTTTTAACAGTCTTACGAGCTGGGCATGGCGATGCACACCTATAAGCCCAGCACTCGGTATGCTGAGGGAGGAGGATCACCACCAGTTTGAGGGCAGCCTGGACTACATAGTATGTTCAAGGTCTGCCTGAACTACGTAGTGAGACCCTGTCTCAAAAAAGCAAAAACAAAACAAAGCAAAATATGTCTTATGAGGAGCAACAGTCTGACTTGTCAGCATTTTCTCTTTTATTACTTTTGGTATTTTGTTTTGTTTTGTGTTTTGTTTTGAGACAAGGTCTTGCTGTGTAGTTCAGGGTGGCCTTGAACTCAACTTGTAGCCCAGGCTGGCCTCGAACTTGCCTCGATCCTCCTGCCTCAGCCTCCCGAGTGCTGGGATTATAGGCATGTGCTGCCACACCTGTCCTCTTTTGTTACTTTTGGTTTTGGTGTTACACTTAAGAAATTTTTGTCTGACCCACAGTTAAAAGAATTTTTCTATGTTTTCTATTAAAATTTTCATTTTTAATTTTTTTTGCATCAACTGGCAAGAAAGCACATGAAAGAGAAAGTTTCATTGTTTAGATTTTAACCTTTAGATCCAGTTTGAGAGCTAGAGATGTAGATCAATGGTAGAGCACTTGGCCAGTATGAAAGAGGCCCTAAGTTAAATCCCTGGTAACATGTACATACAAAATAGGCCAAGTTTGGGGATATACACCCGTAATCCTAGCACTCTGGGAGGCTGAGACAGAAGGATTGCAAGTTTAAATCCAGCCTGAGCAACTTAGTGACTTAGACTCTGTCTCCAAAAAACATCTAGATTCAGTATGAGTCATTTTGAGGTAGGTTACAAGGTATGGATTAAGGTTCTTTTTTTTTTCCATGTGAATGTCCATTGTCAGCACCATTTACTAAAGAGCTGAATGATCTCTGAAAACAAAAATTTGATCATGTAACTCTCCTACCCAGAAACTTTCTCTACCTTCTCTCTCTGTCTCTCTTTGGTTTTTTGAGATATGCAGTCCAGCCTGGCCTTGAACTCATGGCAGTCGTCCTGCCTCAGTCTGCCAAGTGCTGGGATTACAGGCATATACCACCACGTCCGATTCACTTTTTTTTTTTTTTTTGGTACTGGGAATCAAACTCAGGACCTTGCACTTGCCAGGCAGGCGCTTGTGCCGCTGAGGTATATCCCCAGCCTCAATTCATTTTTTTTTTAAAGAGAGATATCCTTAACATGATTTACAAAAGTTCTACATGATTCCATCTCCTGTCATTGCCTGTTTCTAAGCATCAAACATACTGAAATTTATTCAGTTTCCTAAATTTTTTTCTCCTGCCTTTGAGAATTTTTCTTTTTTTTAAATTTATTTATTTATTTGACAACAAGTAAACATTCTCATGTATTAACAAACTCAAGCATTAGAGAATGTACAAATATCTTTTGGAGAAAAACATTACTCAGTATAAGATTAAGCCATGAGAATTTTTCAACTGTTATTCCCTTTGCCTGAAATATTTTTGTTTCTTCTCTACTATGTGAACTTCATCTGCAAATTATATTCTCTTAGAAGCTTTGCCTTTTTTTTTTTTTTTTTGAGACAGGGTCTCACTGTGTAGTTCAGGGTGGCCTCGAACTCACCATCTAGCTCAAGCTAGCCTCGAACTCATGGCGATCCTCCTGCCTCAGCCTCCCAAGTGCTGGGATTACAGTTGTGCACCACCATGCCTGGCTCCTGACTCTTGATCTCATTCTCTGGGTTGAGATAGGATGGTTATTCTTCCCTTCTTTGTGTGCATATTGGATCTCTCTCTTTTTATTCCTTCCCTCCTTCCTTTTTTTTTTTTTTTTTTGAGACAGAGTCTTGCTGTGTAGTTCAGGCTAGCCTTGAACTCACAGTGATCCTGTGCCTCAGCCTCCCAAATGTGCACGCCTGGCCCACATCTTCTACTTTCTTATCATGGTGCTGATCATGTAGTACTGAATTGGTTATTTCCCCTCACTAGCATAAGGTCCATGAAAAAGTAGTCCCTGTCATATAGTAGTTATTCAATAACCATTTGTTAAATGAGTAAGTGTCTATAAAAAGAAGCAGGGCAACCCATTCAGGACCCCTCCTCTCAGGAGCTAGTGCTAGTCCCCATTAAATTTTCCTACTCTTAAAAAAAAAAGCAGAAGATGAGGTCAGAGTGAAGCTGGAAGTATTTTGCTTGTTTTCACTATACAGAAATGATAGATGTTTGAGGAGATAAATTTAATCTGATTTAAACATTATACAATACATAGATATATCAAAACATCATGATATCCCATTAATTTGTACAGTCGTTTGTGTGTGTGTGTGTGTGTGTGTGTGTATCTATCCATCTATCTATCTATATATTTTATTTTATTTATTTATTTTTTTTGTACTGGGAATCAAACTTACGACCTTGCACTTGTCAGGCAGGCGCAGTTTTTATATTCTTATGTATCAGTTAAAAATAAAACATTGTAGTACATTTTTCAGGTGATAATGAAAAGTGAGTGGAAGAATTTCAGAAATTAAGGATTATTTTGATTAGTCTTCATGATTGAATCTTGAATAGAGAATTGACCATTTTCTAGCTAATCGGGTATATTCCTTTTTTCCCCCCTGTGCTGGGGATCAAACCCAGGGCCTCATACAGGTCTTGTATACTCTTGACTAGTCTGTGTGGGCAAGCACATTCATCCCTTGTCTTAATTCTCAAATTTTTTTGTAGAATCAGTAAATACTTTTTGACCAGACCAGTGGCAGAGATAGAATGGGCTTTGGTTTAATGCTGCTAGGTTTGGGACCAGTGCTTTTGAAAGCAAACTATATTTTAAAGAATCCACTTGAACTATTAGATAATCAAATGCAGTCATCATTCTAGCTTTGAGCATCATGAATATGGGGGCAATACTATAATTGAGAGTGCTCACTCACTTAAGTCTTAGGGATATAAGGCTGAAGGATACCACCATTCTTATTCCTTACCCTGGTTGAGCTTTTGATTTATATTTAATATCATGATTTAAGTACCATAGGGAAGAAGAGAGCTAAGTACTGGACAGCCATATTTTACTGTTGCTCTTTGAAGATAATTTAAGAAAGCATGAAATCATTCATTATAATTATTCTGCCCTTCTAGGTAATGGCTAAACATAGAACAATGGTTTCTTATAGCCCTCAGAATCTTTTTCTGTACTTCAGGTTCGCACTGCTCCTTGGAACACCACAAGGGCTTTCATTGCTGCCATGAAGGGCAAGTGTCTACTGGAGGTGACTGGGGTGGCAGATCCCACAGGGTGTGGTGAAGGATTCTCTTACGTGAAAATTCCAAACAAACCAACACAGCAGAAGGTAAGACTGTCTGGATTTCTAGAAGGAGAAAATTAAAGAAAGGAGGACTTAGAAGTGGAGATGAATGGTGTGGAGGATCTGGAAAGGGATGGAGTTGGTAGAATGACTTAGATGCCTAATACGAATAGTTCAGCTTCTTAGAGCTGGGTGTGGTGGTACACACCTATAATCCCAGCACTCTAGGAGGCTGAGGCAGGGGGGATCGCAAGTTCAAACCTAATCTGGGCAATTTAGGGACTTAGTGAGACCCTGTCTCAAAATAAATTGTAAAAGGAGCTGGTGATATAGCTCAGTAAGAGGGCCTGGGTTTAAACTCTAGTTCAGTTCAACTTTTAGGATACTAACCTGGTTTTGTTTGAGGTAGGATGATAAGGAACCTCAGCCAGTGAAGAAGACGGTGACCGGAACAGATGCAGACCTTCGTCGCCTTTCTCTGAAAAATGCCAAGCAACTTCTGCGTAAATTCTGTGTGCCTGAGGAAGAGGTGGGTGTGGAAGAGGGACTCTTGGGAACTCCTAGAGGCTTTGAGTATGCAGGGAAAGGCTAGAAGGCAGTTGTAAAGAACTATCTGGAGAACTTCGTGGTACAGGCTATATAGTAGGGTCTAGATACTTTTTCAGGAGTTAGCTTTCCTGAAGCTTTCTGTTTACTCTGCTTTGGATGATCTTTTGGTTTATCTCTCTCTAATCATGTGCCTTGGTTTGTCCTTTGAAATCCCTAATATATGTGTGTGTGTGTGTATGTGTGTGTGTGTGTGTGTGTGTGTATATATATATATATATATATATGCATGTATGTATATACACATGCATATATATTTACATTTGTATTTACATATACATATACAAATATATATATGTATATATTTGTGTGTGTGTGTGTGTGTGTGTGTGTGTGTGTGCTTATGTCTCATAGATTAAAAAGTTGTCCCGCTGGGAAGTGATTGATGTGGTACGCAGGATGTCAACAGAACAGGCCCGCTCTGGAGAGGGCCCCATGAGTAAATTTGCCCGTGGATCAAGGTTTTCTGTTGCTGAACGTCAAGAGCGTTACAAAGAGGAATGCCAGCGTATCTTTGATCTACAGAACAAGTATGTTATTTTAATGCTGCAGAAAATTCAAGCTAGAAAGGGGAGAGGTCCCAGATACTGTTTAGTTTAGTTTTATTTTTGTGATATTGAGGATTGAACCCAAAGCCTCGCACATGCTAGGCAAGTTCTCTGCTATTAAGCTACATCTCCAGCCTCTGTTCCCTGTTTTATAATAAAGAGGAGATCACCTAAAAATATGACTAGGTAATCAGGTATCTGAGATACTACCATAGTATATTTTTTCCCTTCAAAACAGTTTGGCATAAGTTGTGTGAATGTCAAGAGTTAGTTGGTAGGCTTGAGCTCTAGGTTCCAGGGCAACTCTTACTGCCTTGGTCTGGGCCTCACAGCCATAACAATAGTAACAGGTGACGGGTTTTTTCTGAAAGCTTAGTTGCGAGATAATAGTAAGGTGCTATTAAAAATGACCGGTGTGCTGGTTTCTCACCTTCTCTCCAGGAATTCTGAAAGTTATGGCAATTTTATAAACTTTCCTCATTGACTAAATGTCTGTGAAAACTTTATAAAGTTGTCCTATAAAGGGTCCTACAGTACTTCTTAGTGGATTTTTTCTTTATTTGAGACAGGCTCTCACTATGTAGTGCAGGTTGGCCTTGAACTCAAGGCAATCCTCCTTCCTCAGCCTCCTGAGTGCTGGGATTATAGGTGTGCGCCACCACGCCTGGCTTCTTAGTGGATTTTGAGTATGCCTTTTTGAGGTTGATTCCCCAGTTTTCTACTCTTGCCTGCAACCTCGTTCTCTCTAGCTGTCTCTGTACTTCTGTTTTTCTCTTCGTCTTAATTTAACATTTTTTTCTTTTTAGGGTTTTGTCATCAACTGAAGTCTTATCAACTGACACAGATAGTAGCTCAGCTGAAGACAGTGACTTTGAAGAAATGGGAAAGAATATTGAGAGCATGCTGCAGAACAAGAAAACCAGTTCGCAGCTGTCACGTGAACGCGAGGAGCAGGAGCGGAAGGAGCTACAGCGGATGCTACTGGGTGGGGATAGTGGATTCACAGAAAAAAAAAGAGTAGGATCAAAAGAGCGTAAATAGCCTAGTATGGTGGTGCATGCCTGTAATCCCAGCACTCAGGAGGCTAAGACAGGAGGATCACTGCAAGTTGGAGGCCAGCCTGGGATACATAGTGAGACTCTGTCTCAAAAAACCAAAAGAAAAAAAAAACCCTCAAAAAACCATAAGTAACTGCAGACACTAACTGAGACAAAACTGGAGGCAGACAAAGTAGGGGATGAATATAGAAAAGTCTGCAGATAAGATAGATTTCTGCAATCCAGACTCTAGGTTTGTTTGTGCAGAACAAATTAAAAAGGCTCCCTTTGTATCAGGTACCTGGCCAAGCCAGGGCTGTGTTTACTTAAAGTGAGCTTTTTCTCACCAGGTGAGTCCAACCTGCATTGGACATGCCTATATTATAATAAAATATATTTAAAAAGGAAGTTTTGGTTATATACATTATCTGTATTATATATTTTACATGTAGCCCAAAACAATTTCTCTCCACTCAGTATGGCCCAAGCAAGCCAGGTATGTCCAACCTTCAGGTCACAGGTTGGACATGGCTATGGGTAACAGTTTTGTTTTTTTTTTGTTTTTTTTTTTGTGGGTACCCGGGGGGTCGACCTCAGGACCTCGCGCGCCAGCAGGCGCCCGTGCCGCTGAGCGATATCACCGGCCCCTTTTTCGTATGTGGGTTCCGGGAGTCGAACTCGGGCCCTCGCGCTTGCCGGGCAGGCGCTTAAGCCGCTGAACCATCTCACCGGCCCCAGGTAACAGTTTTTAATACAGAATCTGTGAATAGTTTTGGAGGATTGTCCTTAAACCCTTTGAAATTACATGTAAAATTCTGAGCAAATGTGCATTTTTTGGAGAAGATTCATGGCTTCCAGAAGATTTTCAAAGGAGCCTTAAGCCCCTAAAAGACTTAAAAATGACCAAAAATTGCAGAAGTTGAGGGTGAGGATGATGGTAATGACCAGAATTCATTTGGGACATGGGAATTGGGGAAGAAATGGGTAAAAATCAAGACTACCTTAAGGTTTCACTCTGACTTATTAGAAAGATATTGTTAGTATCACTGATTTCAGAGAAAGAAGCAAATTTAGGAAGAAAATGTATAATGTCTGGGGTTTGAGGTCCCCATGACACTTCAAGAGTATAGATGTCAACCCACAATGTGGGAAAAAATGTTTGCCAGCTGTTCCTCAGACAAAGGATTACTATCGAGAACATATAAAGAACTCAAAAAAATCAGACCTCCCAAATTTAAAGACCCACTCCAAAAATGGGCATCTGAGAATGAATATGAATACACATTTGAATGAAATGAATACACATTTCTCAGATGAAGAAATACTAATGGCAAATAAATATACAAAAAAATGTGCAACATCACTAGTCATTCGAGATGCAAATTAAAACAACACTGAGATACCATCTCACCCCAGAAAGAATGGCTACTATTAAGAAATCAACTAATAACAAATGCTGGAGGGGGTTGGGGAAAAAGGAACCCTTCTTCACTGTTGGTGGGAGTGTCGACTGGTACAGCCACTGTGGAAGTCAGTGTGGAGATTCCTCAGAAAACTAGGGTTGGAGGTCCCATTTGACCCAGCTATTCCCCTTCTGGGCATCTTCCCAGAAGAATTAAAAACATCGTACCACAGCGATATATGTGCACCCATGTTTATAGCAGCACAATTTGTAATAGCCAGATCTTGGAAACAACCCAAATGCCCATCAACTGAGGAATGGATAAGAAAGATGTGGTATTTTTATACAATGGAGTACTATTCAGCCATAAAGAAGGATAAACTGGAGACTTTTATAGGTAAATGGATGCAACTCGAGAAAATACTCATAAGTGAAATAAACCAGAAGCACATGTGTAAGCATCGTATTATCTCTCTAGTATGAGAAACTGAAAGAGTAAATAAGATCCAAAATGTACAATAGACATGGTGAATCAAAAAGAAACTGGTCAAAAGGAAAGAGAGACTGGAATAGGGAAAAGAAAGAAGGGAAAGGGAAAAAAATTGTATATATATATATATATATATATATATATATATATATAAGATGGTTAAGATAGATACACTACCATTTTTACTTAGTTCATTGAAGAGTAAGGTTTGTGCCAATAATGTTTGGACAATGAATGCTAATGTCTGGTGTCCTGAATAACTAACTTAAAGATAGTAATACGTAATGTATTAACCATTGTTACCCTCCTATTATGTTTGTTTGAAAATTTGTTCTTCTTTTGATTTGTTTTGTTTTTTCTTCTCTTTAAAATAAAAAAAAAAAAAAAAAAAAAAAAAAGAGTATAGATGTCAGACATAAGAACTTGGATGTAGATACCGAGAGGATAAACATGAAGATTTTAATAACTCTTCTCATTCACACTAGTTTTCTCTTGGTTTCTCCCTCTCTGCAAAGGTTTTGTATAATTTCATTGTTCTGGCTACTTTGTAAAGATGTAATATAACCCTTCCACAATGTAGTCCTTTAGGTCTTTGCTAGTGTGGTCTGGACCACAGTGTTCACATCACATGGAGACTAGAAAGGTAGAATCTTGGGCCTTTTTTCAGACCTACTGAATTACAATCTATATTTTAACAGCCCACCCCCAGGTGATTCCTGTTTGTATTAAAGTTTTGAGAAGGCCGGGAGTGGTGGCACATGCCTATAATCCCTGCACTCAGGAGGCTGAGGGATCGCCGTGAGTTCGAGGCCAGCCTGGGCTACATAATGAGCTCAAGGCCAGCTCACTACATAGTGAGATCCTGTCTCAAAAAAAAAAGTTTTGAGAAACAATAGGCCTTAATACTCTGGACATGTTTCTGTAGTGTCATTTTTCCTTCTCTGGGTGCTCACTTTGGTGTTTTCATCATTAACTTCCTGCATGGAATTTTCTATTGCCCTGTACTGAGTGGAATCAGAATATAGCTACTGCTCCTCTATGTCCTCTAGCAGACATCTAGTTCTTTGAAGATTTTTGGGAACTTTTGTACTTGTAAAAATGGAAATTAACAGTGGTAAAATGAAATCAGGAAAGTACAAATCAGTCCTGGTGGTGACTTTGATGCTTTCTTTAAAGCCATAGTTTTGTGGCACGTTGAATTCAATGTCTCCACTCAACGCCAAGAAAACAGCCACTTGGGTAGAAGAGGGGATGTTTGGAAATCTCTTTCTACCTTGCAGCAGCAGGCTCAGCAGCATCAGGAAACAATCACAGAGATGATGACACAGCTTCTGTGACTAGCCTTAACTCCTCTGCCACTGGTCGCTGTCTCAAGATTTATCACACATTTCGAGATGAAGAAGGGAAAGAGTATGTTCGCTGTGAGACAGTCCGAAAACCAGCTGTCACAGATGCCTATGTGCGTATTCGCACCACAAAAGATGAGGAATTCATGTGAGTTTTATTTACCACTTTCAATTATGATGGGGAGAATAATGGTGGAGAAGGGGTCATTGCTTGAGTTTTAGTTACAGGATTCTGCACAGTTGTCCCTAGAAATCTGTCATAATTGGGAACCATCTTGCCTATACATCTTTGGGTTTGAACAGAGCCGTATCACCAGGAAAATTCATGTTTGCTGCAAAATAAAGGCATATCATATTTTAGCAGGGTTCTTTGCATTTGGTTGTTTGGTTTGTAAAAAAGGTAGGAAGTACCTAGTTACCATAGTTATAATAAGTAACTATGCAAGGTAGAAAAATAGCAGGCAGTCAGAGAGGGCTGGGCCCTCGAGATGAGAATGAGTCAGGACTGTGGCTGGAGGCGCATCTGAAGATTAAAGTCCAGTGGCTAGTTTTACATGCTTCCCTACAGGATGAATGGAGGCTTGGGATTATTGGTATCACTCTTTTGAGATTTCCCATTATCTCATTAGGGGTGGGCCATCCTCTCCCACACACTAAAACTAAAACCACTAAGACTAGGACTAGTAAGACTAAAGACAAGACTAAGACTATAGATTATCCACCAAGGTTAATGATGTCACTCATGTACCCTTGCTACTGTTGGATCAATATTGCCTAAGCCGCTATACTTGCAATCTTACTGGTTGATCATAATTTTGACCCACGTTGTACCTGCCTCATGATTTTTCTCTATAAAACTTCCTTTGAGAGGTGGGCTCGTTGGTAACCCATTTGGGACCCCTCCTGTCTCTCAGGAACTATTCCTATTCCCCATTCCTTTTTGCCAATAAATTTTCCTACTCTTAAAAAAAAAAAAAAAAAAAAAAAGGTAACTATTCAGATGAAGGGCTGACTAGCAAGAAAGTTGGGAATGGCAGGTGTTCCCTTTTATTTCAGCCTGGATGGATTATTTTATTTTATTTTATTTTTTTTTTTTTTTTGTGGGTACCGGGGGGTCGACCTCAGGACCTCGTACGCCAACAGGCACCCGTGCCACTGAGCGATATCACTGGCCCCTTTTTGTATGTGGGATCCGGGAGTTGAACTCGGGCCCTCGCTCTTGCAAGGCAGGCGCTTACGCCGCTGAGCCATCTCACTGGCCCTAAGGATGGATTATTTTAGTTCTGAGATGTTAGCTATTAGGACAGTCCTCTTGGTTTAGATTTCTTATGGTCCTGTGATCTTCCCCCCTGCTGTTCAGTCGAAAATTTGCACTTTTTGATGAACAGCATCGAGAAGAGATGCGAAAAGAACGGCGGAGGATTCAAGAACAGTTAAGGAGGCTTAAGCGGAATCAGGAAAAGGAGAAGCTTAAGGGTCCTCCTGAGAAGAAGCCCAAAAAAATGAAGGAGCGTCCTGACCTAAAAGTAAGTATAATGTGCCATAATCACAACTAACAAAAAAAGAAAGCAAGCAAGCATACCTTTTTCCTTAGCTTTCATTATTCTTCCTTACTGAGAATGAGAGCAGTATTGTGGAAAGCTAGTTTACATTGATTTGGCAGTTTGGGTGTTATCAGTAATAGCGTGAGTGGTTCCAATACCACCAGACACAATCTGGTGTCACTGTTCTCATCAGATGTCATTTATACTTCCTTTGAAATACTTTCTGGGAGTTAATAGGTTTGGTGGATTTCTTGGTTGCATATTTGTGTGTGTGTGTGTAGTCACATCTTTTTTTTTTTTTTTTTTTGCCTTGGAATTTTCTATTGCCCTGTTAGAGGAATCAGAATGTAGCTGGTGGTGAAATCCAGGGGCTCATGCATGCTAGGTAAGCATGCTACCACTGAGCTACATTTCCTGTTTTTTAAAAAATTGTACATATTTTAAAAAGCTAAAATCCAGGGCCGGTGAGATGGCTCAGCGGCTTAAGCGCCTGCCCTGCAAGCGTGAGGGCCCGAGTTCGACTCCCGGAACCCACATACGAAAAAGGGGCCGGTGATATCGCTCAGCGGCACGGGCGCCTCCTGGTGCGCGAGGTCCTGAGGTCGACCCCCCGGTACCCACAAAAAAAAAAAAAAAAAAGCTAAAATCCAGGCACCACGGGACACACCTGTAATCCCAGCTATTCAGGAGGCTGAAGCTGGAGGATGACAAATTTGAGGCCAGCCTGGGTGGTGATCTCAAAATAAAAAGTAAAGGCTAGGGTTTTAGCTCAGGAGTAGAGTGCCCCTGGGTTCAATTTGCAGTATTAGGGAAAAAAAGCAACAAAACTAAAACATATGTAGGATACAAATTGTTTTGCACTTCGGTAGGACTTCCTGCATGGTGGCACATGTCTGTAATCCCAGCACTCTGGGAAGCTGAGGCAGGAAGATTGCAAGTTCAAGCCCAATCTGGGCACTTTAGTGACTTAGCAAGATCCTATCTCAAAAAATAAAAAGGGCTGGGAATATAGCTCAGTGTGAAGGCCTTGGGTTTAATCCTCAGTACCAAAACAAACAAAAAACAACTTAGGACTCCAGGTATTACTGTGCAATGTGACTGTAAAGTGCACCATAAGATGAAGCAACTGTGGTACAGTGGAAAGAGCCATGAACTTCGAAACAGAAGATCTGGATTCAGTTCTGGGTCTGCCACTTAATAGCTCTGTGACCTTCACCTCTCTCAACCTGTTTTCCATAAAATAGTAATCTCTTGCAGTGTTGTATTAAATGAAGTAAATCATGGAAAACACTTGATAAATTGTATTCAACAAATGTAATGTATAGTGAACATGTACTTAAGTCATTAAATGTTTTAATGTTCCTTTCTATATATGGGATATTAGATAATTGTGATATGATATTGGTCCCATTTTACAAATGAAACTTTAGTTCTAGGATACGAAAAACTGAGGCAGATGGGGGGCCGGTGAGATGGCTCAGCGGCATAAGCGCCTGCCTAGCAAGTGCAAGGTCCTGAGTTCGACTCCTGGTGCCCACATACAAAAAAAGGGCCAGTGATATCGCTCAGCAGCATGGGCGCCTGCTGGCGTGCGAGGTCCTGAGGTCGACCCGCCCGGTACCCACAAAAAAAAAAAAAAAAAAAAACTGAGGCGGAGATTTGATACCATTGAGCCTTTTCCTTCTTTTAACTATGGAAGTCTACCTAGATAGCTGATTATCTTGGACTTCCAGCCGCCATTCACCTGCAGATTTAATATTGTCACAGTTCATGACTTACATTGGGAATGAAAATCCTTTCCCTTTTATTCCTCACTTGATTTTTTAAAGAAATGTTTACTCTGGATTTCATTTTATCTTTTATGTGTCATTTCCATATATGGACTTTTGTCCAGTGGCCTCTATAGATAGGTGTATAACCATTCTATTAGAGCGAAAGTTCTGAAACTATCCTTGTTTCTCTTTGCCTTTACCTTGTTTTTCCACCTGCTTACCTCTGACATATTTCAGCCTGCTTATATCTGACATGTTGATATTTTTCCTTTCATAGCTGAAATGTGGAGCATGTGGTGCCATTGGGCACATGAGGACAAACAAATTCTGTCCCCTTTATTACCAAACAAATGCTCCACCTTCCAATCCCGTTGCCATGACAGAGGAACAGGAGGAGGAGTTGGAAAAGACAGTCATTCATAATGACAATGAAGAACTTATCAAGGTTGAAGGGACCAAGATTGTCTTGGGGAAACAGTTAATTGAGAGGTAAGAGCAGCAGGAAGTGGTATGGGAGAAATGTCAGAGGTTGATGATGTTGGTGGGTGGCAGGGGTAGATGTGATAGTGTTCTCTGAAGTGGAACTGAGAGTACAGGAACTTCGGAGTTTTCTCAGTAATGTTTGCTAGTAATGAAAGTAACAGTACTCATTAGGTTCCACTACTTGCCCTGGGGTGTGTTACCTAACATTTCTGTGTCTTTGTTTGTAAATAAAAATAAAACCACTCTTTACCAGGTTAGTTAAGTAGGTAAAATGAAAGAGACTATAAAATACATATTTCAGTGCCTGGCATATAGTAGATGCCAGTAGATGTTAATTCTCTTTTCCTATTCTACTTCTAGGTACTTGTAATAATTGCAAGGTCCCTAATGTCAGTGTTCTGATAGACTATCCAAAAAGATTGAGGAAATAAACTATGCATATATATGTCTCTTGGCCTCAGACAGTTTGATAATAAAATGGAGAAGTTTTAGAATTTTTCTTGTTTAGTTTGAAAATTCCAAACCTATAGAAAAGTTGAAAGAATACAATATTGCTGGGTGTGGTGGTACACGCCTATAATCCAAGCATGTGGAAGGCTGAGGCAGGAGGATCACTGTGAGCTCATGGCTAGCCTGAACTGCATAGCAAAACCCTGTCTCAAAAATACCAAAAAAATAAAAATAAAAATAAAAAGAATACAATACACTAGTCTTCCAAATTCAGTAATTCATATTTTGCCACATGTGCTTCATTGTTATATATTTTTTGTTTTCTAAACCATTTATAAGTAAGTTACAAGCATGATGTTTCATTCCCAAGTTCTTTAGCCACATCTCCTAAGAACAGGGATATATCAACATGATACTATTCTCATACCTAACAAAATCAACATTAATTCAGTAATATGTAATACTTTAACCTTATTCAAATTTCTCCAGTTGTCTCAATGTCCTTTATTCCCCCTCCCCAATTCGGGATCCAGTCTGAGTCCAGACATTAAATACGCTTTGAGTCTCTTCATTTAAAACTGTCTTTTCCACCTTTTGTATTTTTCATGATACTGAATTTTGTTTGTTTGGGTTTTTGCTTGTTTGCTGAGGGTGTTTTTGTTTTTTGAGACAGGGTCTTGCTATGTGTTCACGCTGGCCTTGAACTCACTATGTAGCCCAGGTTGGTCTCGAACTTGGGGTGATCCTCCTGCCTCAGCCTCCTGAGTGTTGGGATTACAGGCTTGTGCCACCACACCTAGCTATTTTTTGTGATACTGAAATTTTTGAACCACCCATGCCAGTTGTCTCATAACCCACTTTCTGGATTTGTCTGATTGTTTTCTCATGGATTAGCTTCAGAGGCCAGACATTTTACATAGATGATGTTATGTACTTCCTTTATCACATAAGGAAGTGCATAATGTCAGGATTTCCCACTATCTTCGGGCCCTGGAATAAAGATATATTTTCTCCTTTGTAATTAAGCTGTGGGTGAATATCCCTTTCCCTAACATCCTCACTGGTTTTAGCACTCACTGGTGATCATTGCCTGACTCAGTTATTGAGGGTTAAAAAAGGTGGGTTTTCTAAATCTGTTTCTCTACAGGAGCTGGCATTTTTCTATAAAGAAAAGCCTCTGTGTCTCCCTTAAAGTATTACTACAGATTCTGAAATTTTTCCTTTAATTTAATGTATTATAATTAGCATCTTTTGTTTTTTGGTTTTTTGAGAAAGGGTTTCACTATGTAGTTCAGGCTGGCCTTGAACTCATGGCAGTCCTCCTGCCTCAGCCTCCCAAGTGTTGGGATTACAGGCATGCGCCACCACGCCTGGCAACATCATTAATTTTGATGCTTAATGTCCTAAATTTGACTCAAAGCCAGATCCTGTATTCTTTTGAAATGACCCTTATAAATGTTTGAGAACTTCTTTCCTTCCTGGCACTCTGAATTTTCCTTGTCTTGTACCTAGAATCAGCCATTTGTCTAAGGAACCCAGGTTTCTTTTTGGAGGGAATGGTATTTAGACGTGTTAGATTTGATCTTACCACTGAGATGTCATTGCTTCTAAGCTTTTTTAGTGAACAGAACTAGGAAGTGTATGTGTATTTTAGTTTAGTTTATTAGTATATGTGTATAGTACATAATGTTTACATTCCTTGTGGGAAGTTTGTACATGCACATAATACATCTTAATTTCTTTTTTCATCCTCTCTCCTTTTTTTCCCTCCCCATCTCTTGATCCCCTTTTTTGGTACATGTTCACATTGCTTGTGTGGAGTTGGTATATAACACATTTCAATTCCTTTTTTTCATCCCACATCCCTCCCCTACCTCACTCTTCTCTACATGTATTTTTTTTTTTAATTTTAAAGAAAAAAATCAATAGAAACGATGATAGAAAATTTCAAAACAAGATACTAGATTAACAATGGTTAATATATTGTGTATTGTTATCTTCAAAGCAGTTGCTCAGATTACAAGATACAGGTACGAAAAATTGATCAAACAATATAAGCACAAACTGTTTTTTAATGAACTAATAGAAATTAGTAGTATAATTATCTTAGCTATATGTATGTATCCTACATGTATTTTAAATCACAACTTGTTTTGTTTTTGTTTTTTGTTTTTTGTTTTGAGATAGGGTCTCGCTATGTAGTTTAGGCTACTCTGAACTCACTGTATAGACCAGGTTGGTCTCGAACTCCAGGTGAACAACTTCTGCCTCAGCCTTCCCAGTGCTGGGATTACAAGTGTGTTACACCATGCCTGGCTACTTAAATCACAATTTCATACTGATACTTTTGATTCAGATTATACAGTATCTACAGACTGAGTCCTCGTCCTCCCCCATTTCATATTTGTATCTTTCCTCTGATTATTAACATTAATATATTTATTCATTTGTTCTGCCTTATAAGTAAAAAATAGTTTCAGAGTTACTATACCAATGCTGTTACTTAACAAATCCATAAATAGGTTCAAGAGGTTTTCAGGGTTTGTTATCCTTGGATTATATACTGCTGAAGTTGTACAGTTGGCTTTTTCCTGTAGTTGCTTTTTTCCTAGGAAGTAGAGGCTGCATGCTATAAAAGTTTTATTAATTGCAGTGCTGATTGAGGTTCGCAGAAAATCTCTGGTTCTCAAGTTCCCTAAACAGCAACTTCCTCCCAAGAAGAAACGACGGGTTGGAACTACTGTTCACTGTGACTATTTGAATGTGAGTTTCTACATTGCCTCCTGATCAGATAGGGTCTCATTAATTTCCCTATCCTTCTGTGATATGGCTTTGACAGCCTGAGATACTCCCTGTAGCCTTTCCCTAAGAATTATGCATATTGTTCACTATAGGATTTCTGAAATATATCTATATAGAAAATGTTCAGATTTTTTATCAAAAGTATTCTGATTTCTTGTTTCTTAGAGACCTCATAAGTCCATCCACCGGCGCCGGACAGACCCTATGGTAACACTGTCATCCATCTTGGAGTCCATCATCAATGATATGAGAGATCTTCCAAATGTGAGTTCATTGCATCAGATATCTACAGTTGGGATAGCAAGGCCCTTTGTTTTACCTGTGATTTCAGATACATAGAGGGCAGTAGCGTGTATACCTAGGTACCTGGAACTCCTAATTCTTTGGGATGTAGTTTTTTGTTGTTTTTTAGTAGTTTAGTAGAGCAGATGGACCTGTTCCATATAAAAAGATTCCCTTGAGAGTTAATGGCCAGATAGATGGGCAAAATGTCACAGTCTTCCGGTATTGGCTCTGGCAAGTGTTCCTTGCTCATGAATGATTCTGACTTTGTTTCACAGACCTACCCTTTCCACACTCCAGTCAATGCAAAGGTTGTAAAGGACTACTACAAAATCATCACTCGACCAATGGATCTACAGACACTCCGTGAAAATGTGCGCAAGCGTCTCTACCCATCTCGGGAAGAGTTCAGAGAACATTTGGAGCTAATTGTGAAAAACAGTGCAACCTATAATGGTAAAGATCATTTGTTCCTTGGGTGCAAAAGTCACCTCTCAGATCCTTAATTATCCCTTACTCGTCCTAAATTCAGAATAGATTGGACTGACTGAAAGGACTACAGTGTATTAGTGTAATTGTGGGTATGAAAATCAGGTAATCTATTTACATTTTATGTCATTTACTATATATTGCTTCTTTTTATTCCTGTTATTTGTTGCTATATCCTCTAAGAATTTGGAATTTAAATGTTGAAATGAAACAGTTACATAGAGAGTAGTGGGAGGAAGAAATAGGCCTAGGTAAGTAGAAGAGAGATGTACTGAGTGGGGAGAGAGCCTGTGCAAAGTACAGTATGTGCTTGTGATCATATTTGCTGTGTCTGTCTTTGATTCACTTCACAGATTTGGTATAGGAGCAGTTGTATGTCCACTTTGCTCAAAAGCTGAAAAGGCAAGGAGGAAGAAATCTGTTTCTGAGTTTTTTTGGTAGGGGGACTTTAAGACAGGGTCTCACTATGTAATTCAGACTGTCCCTGAACTCACTATGTAGCCCAGGCTGGCCTTGAATTCATGGCAATCCTCCTGTCTCAGCCTGTGCTGGGATTACAGGTCTGTGCCATAGCACTTTGGAGGCTAAGGCAGGAGGATTGCAAGTTCAAGGCCAACCTGAGCACGTAGTGAGACCCTGTCTCAAAAATAAAGTGGAAAAGGGCTGGGGATGTAGCTTAGTTGTAGAATGCTTGCCTAGTACGTGTGAGGCCCTAGGTTCAACTCCCAGTGCTATCAAAAGAAAAAAACAAAACAACAAAGCACAAATTTTAACATCATTCATATTATAGCATGTGTCAGTACATCATTTCTTTATATTACCACATAATATTTCAGTGTATAGATAATACCACATTTTACCTGTTCATCAGTTGCCTGTACTTTTTGGCAAAATTTTAAAACTTTATTATAGAAATTGTTAGACATGAAAGTACAGAGAAGAGAAAATAAACCGCAACGCACCTACCCACCCAGTTCAACAATTTGTCAGCAGTTGGCCAGTCTTTTTTTTTTTTTAAAGATAGGGTTTCACTATGTAGTTCAGGCTGCCCTCGAACTCACAGCAATCCTCTTGCCCCAGGCTCCTGAGTATTGGGATTACAGGTGTGTGCCACCACGCCCAGCTCTGGCCAATCTTGTTTAGAATGTATTTCCATATTTGTACCATTTCATCCATAAATACTTGAAGTACTTATATTATCTTTCAATCATTTATTTTCTAGTCATTTTCTTCCACTAATCCAAGAATTTTCTATGGTAGGAACTGTATTATTTTTTCTTACATTCCCATCATTGGACATGTTATAGTCATTAAACATGTTGAATGAATAACCAAATGAATGCTGAATAAATAATTAGTAGTTGAGAATAATTTTGAGGTTTAGGTTCTAGAGAATATTAACACAAGGAGTAGAGATTGAAGGAAGTAGAATTACTAGCTAAATTGTTTTAATTATTCCTATGATAAGCTTAATATAGGGCAAGCATATTCAGGGAGTGTAAGAGATAGGTCAGATAGTTCAAGGATTTTCTGAAACTATAAGGATTTCAGGGAAACCTAAATAATAATATATGAAGAAAATTCTTTTATAACAAAAGCTTTGGTTTAGCCAGACTTGAGAACATCACACATCACAAGTTTTGCAAACAATAATTGTAATTATAAATTGTATTAAGTGTGGAAAAATTATCAATCATTGATTTCTTTAGTCATCTTTTAAAAAATTGTCATCCCCATCTGTAGAATCACTTTCAAGGTATTAAAGGCAGTTGTAATACTCCCATCTATGGATGCACACAAATAAAGAATTTAGTTTATTCATTTATATTGTATACCTGTTATGCGTTAGGCACTGAATAATAGAGATAATACTGGTGTGTCTGTCTTAACCTAACAGCTAAGCTGGTGTCTTACACATATTAGGTGTTTTTTTTTGTTTTGTTTTTCTTCGTGGTTTTTCAGACAGAACTATATAGTTTGCTGCTATGTAGTTTTCACTATTCAGGCTGGCCTTGAATTCACTGTGTAGGCCAGGCTGCCCTCAAATTTGCAGTGATTCTTCTGCCTCAACCTCATGGGTGCTGGGATGACAGGCATACACTACCACAGCCAGCTTTATCTTCTTTATCTTATTTTTAATGGGCTCATTTCTTACTTTTTCTGTAGGGCCTAAACATTCATTGACCCAGATCTCCCAATCCATGCTGGATCTCTGTGATGAAAAACTCAAAGAGGTAAGATGCTTAGAATGAGAGAAAGGGAGTGGTGTATGAAGGTGTGGTAGTGGAGTTTAGGGAGTAGAGAATTTCACAGAAGGAAGGGTATATGTGGGAGTGCTTGATCTTTAGTATGTGAAATCTGGAAGGGACCTTAGAAATTATATAAACTAATCCTTTTGTAGATGAGAAAGCTAGATCCATAGAGGAAAATAACTTGCTTTGGGCATCGTTAACTATTAAAATAGTAAAAGTAGGATTGTGATCCAAAGGAGAGTGACTTCTCAGGAATTCACCAGTAGCTAAAAGAAACTAGTCAATGTTTTGGCAAGGAGGATTTTTTTTTTTTTTTGAGACAGGGTCTTGCTATGTAGTGCAGGCTGGCCTTGAAGTGATGGCAATCCTCCTGCCTCGCTCTCCTGAGTGCTGGGATTATAGGCACACGCCACCACGCTTGGTGGGATTTTAATTCTTAAAAGATAATTTATATCCCGTCTTCTTAACAAAAACAATTTCGGCACCTTAAAAGTTTACAGAAAAATATATATATATATATATATATATATATATAAAATTTTTTTTTTTTTTTTTTTTTTTTTTTTTTTGGTATCTTGAGACAGGATCTTGCTATGTAGCCCAGGCTGGCCTCAAACTTGTGGCAGTCCTCCTGTTTCAGCCTCCCAAGTACTAGAAGAGTGTGCCACCATACCTGGCTAGAAATATAATTATGATGATGATAATATTGAAGTAGACATTTCACAAAAGAGGATAACTAAACAGCCAGTAAACATGAAAAGATTCTCAACTTGATTGATCATTGTAGAGATGCAGGCATATTTAAACCACAATTACATGCCACTGTGTACCCACTAGAAAGGCTAAAATTACTGACAAGACTAAATGTTGAGGATGTAGAGCAATAGAAACACAAAATTTTTCCTAGTACAGAGTCAGAAATGAATTTATTGAGTTAAGTTCCCTTATACAAAAGTCACTAGTCAGTAGTAACGTTCAATGTTTTCAGCAACAGTTTTACAGAAAGACAGCATGATAGTAAAGCCTAACTTGCTGAAGATATTTTTGTTGTAGGAGCTGTTGGTGCCCAGAGATGTAGGTATTTTTGTGGTATAGAAGAATAGAATGTAGAATACCTAAGGAAGTCGTGAACACATTCCTTTTGACCCTTTTACTTCAATGTCATTTATTTAGACTTTGTGTCTAGTACTGAATAATAGATGATTCAGAGTTAAACTTTTCGGGTCAAAGGTCATATACAGCTAGCTAAACTTTACATTATTCTTAGCTTTTCTGCAGTGATCACACCTCAGGGAAACCTCTGTCGTGGCTTTTTTTGTTTGTTTGTTTCAGAAAGAAGATAAATTGGCTCGCTTAGAGAAAGCTATCAACCCCTTGCTAGATGATGATGACCAAGTGGCATTTTCATTCATTCTGGACAACATTGTCACCCAGAAAATGATGGCAGTTCCAGATGTAAGTTGTCTCTGTGCTAAATATTGTGAGTATAGTACAGGGGAAGGGAAAGACGTATAGGGTATGTGCACCTATATACATTAGTGATTCTGCGCATTGGTATATGTCAATAGAAACAAATACCACCAGTATGTAATTTTAAATATCAGCCTTTTTGCTGTATAAATACATTATCATTGAAATAGAAAAGGCCAGGGGGCCGGTGAGATGGCTCAGCAGCGTAAGCGCCTGCCTGGCAAGCACAAGGGCCTGAGATCGACTCCTGGAACCCACATACGAAAAAAGGACCGGTGATACCGCTCAGCGGCACGGGCGCCTGCTGGCGCGCGAGGTCCTGAGGTCAACCCCCGTTACCCACAGGAAAAAAAAAAATAAAGAAATAGAAAAGGCCAGGAGTCTTTGGATATAGAGAGGTTCTTGCTTTCTGTTGTTGACATTCAGTATTTTAATGCTTCTGAATAGCCATCTAGAGAAAGGATGCCTCATAACAGAAAGCTCTTGATTTAGAGGTGATTGTATAAAAACAACACTTTGATAATTATCCAGTGTTTGTCGTCTTTTGTTTCTTTTTTTTTTCCATTTGCAATTTTATGGCAGGGCGTACCTCTATTGTGTTGATCTATGGACCATTTTGTTGTAATGATACTTTCCAGAAATTCAGAACTGAGGGTTTGTTGTTTGTTTTTTGTTTTTTGTTTTTTTTGTATTATAGACATATGTTCTATATGGGTCATGCTATAAAACTTCTGAATGGGACTATTTTTTTGTGGTGGTGGGTACTGAACCCGGGAATGAGGAATTTTAATTTCGAATGTGGAGTTCTTACCCTATCGAGGTATAGGAACCCTTAAAGGAATCCATGAACCCTTTAAATTATATACAGAGTTTTATATGATTGTGTATTTTTTCTGGGAATAGCTTTTGTCAGGAACATTTGTGACCCAGCAGAGGTTGACAATATTTTGTGTGAAGAATCGTTTTCATTTAATTTTCCATGCTTTCTTTTTATTAGTCTTGGCCATTTCATCACCCAGTTAATAAGAAGTTTGTTCCAGATTATTATAAAGTGATTGTCAGTCCAATGGATTTAGAGACTATACGTAAGGTGAGTAATTTGATCAAAAATGATTTTTTAGCCGGGTGTGGTAGCGCACACCTGTAATCCTAGCACTTGGGAGGCAGAGGATCAACACAAGTTCAAGGCCAGCCTGGGCTACATAGTGAGTTCAAGGTCAACCTAAACTACATAGCAAGATCCTGTCCCCGCAAAAAAAAAAAAAGAAAAAGAATCTTTTTAATCAGTGCCTTTTTATGTTTGTATCTGAGTATCTAATGCTTTTCATCATAGAATATCTCCAAGCACAAGTACCAGAGTCGGGAGAGCTTTCTAGATGATGTAAACCTTATTCTTGCCAACAGTGTGAAGTACAACGGTGGGTATTTCTCTCTTTTTTCTATCCATTCTTCATGCAGCATTAGTTACCATTATTAAAATTTAAGCACATAAAGCATCCTTGAGCAGTGACAGCTAAATCAGTCAAGTGAGTTAGTCTGTTTTTGTCTTTAAAACAGCAAATACAGACAAATTGGTCGCTAAATGAGGAATTGTATATAGTACGTACATTACAATATTCAGAAGAAATGGTCAAAGGAAATTCCAACTAGATGACTTTGCTTTTATTTGTGTAACTCTTACATGCAGTATAACAGAACATAAAACTACAGTACTATACTGTATGGTGCAATCAGCAAAAATTACAGTATTGTATAAACAAGGTGTACTGTACAAAAAAGGCTTTGAGGTTGTATAAACAAGATGTACAGAACTGTACAAAAGAAGTCCAAACAGCCTCAGTTAAAGTCTGAACAGTAGTGAAACAGGTGGGTCGTTAAGCAAGGAATATCTATATTTTAGTCTATGTTCTGTAAAGTTTGCTATTAAACTTTTAATGATGAAGTAGTCTATGCTTATTTTAAAATTCTGCAAAACACAAAAATGAGGTGTGAGTAAAAATCAGATGGATATTACTTTGGGTTTCGAAGCACCACTGCATTTCCCTAAGATGTGAAAATTTATGCCCCAGGCACTTAGATGGAGCTAAGGGAAGTGTATGGCTGTATATGTGCCCTTGGTGCATAGAGTTTTGCTCAATGTGTGAACTGACTGAATACTATATGCTAGGCTCTGTGCTAGCTACTTATCCTACTGATAGGAAAGATGATCGCTGTCCTCAAGTAATTCACAATTCACTTGATGGAGAGAAACAGTTAAAATGCAGCTTGACAAGGTCTGTAAGAGAAAGATGTACAAAGGACACTAGAGGATATTAAGGAGTATCTTGACCTAAGGATTAGGGAAGGTTTAATAAACAAACTAATGAAGCTGGGTGTGGTGGTCCACACCTGTAATCCCAGCACTTAGGAGGCTGAGGCAGAAGGATCACAAGTTTAAAAAAAAAAAATCATAAACAAGCCAATGAAGTTCAGTTTTTGTTTTTGTTTTGACTTTTGTTTTGCAGTACTGGGTATTGCACCCAGGGATATCCTACAAAGAGCTACATACCCAGCTCTTTTTCATTTTGAGACAGGATCTTGCTACGTTGCCCTGGCTGGCTTTAAACTTGCAATCCATCTGCCTCAGTCTCCAAAGTAACTGTGATTATAGGAGTGTGACAAAGCCTGACTGAAGTTGAGTTTCGCTTTGTTTTGTTTTTTGGTACCGGGAATCAAACTCATGACCTTACGCTTGCCAGGCAGGTGCTGTGCAATGTGCTGCTGAGCTATATCCCTGGCCTGAACTTCAGTATTTTTGTTGTCGTTTGTTGTTTTTTGAGGCAGGCTCTCACTATGTAGTTCAGGCTGGCTATGATTTCCTACCTTAGTCTCCCGAGTGCTGGGATTACAGGTGTGTGCCACCTTGCCCGGTTGAGGTTCAGTTTTGAATGACTCACTTGTTAAGCAGACATTAATTGAATAATCTTTTGTGTACCTGCTACAAATAAAATCAAATTAGATAAGGTCCCTGCCCCAAAATTGGTTATAGTTTAGTTTGAGGAAACAGAAAAATTGGAGTAAATATGTCAGAAACATACACACGTGCCACAGGACAGAGTCAAGAGTTTTTTTCTTTTCAATTTTTTATTAGTATATTACTGTGATACATAATGGGGGAATTGGTACATATACATTGCATCTTGATCATTTTACTTCCCCTGCCCCTCCCTCCCATCTCCCTTATCCCCAAATTCCCTTCCCATTCTTTCAAAGAACCAGTGCTGTGGTTCATTGATCCTTTGTATTTTTTTTTAAATTTCAATTTCATTAATTTTGCCTGATCTTTATCATTTCTTTCCTTCTGTTAGTTTCAGGTTTGGATTTTTCTTTCCATGTCCTTGAGATGCACCATTAGGTTATTTATTTGGGGTCACCCTGTTCTTTTTATGTGTGCAAGAGAGCTGTAATCTTCCCTCTTGAAATGTTTTTATGGTGCCCCATAGGTTTTGGTATGTTAATGGTTCCACTGTCATTTGATTCTAGGAACTATTTTACTTCTTCCCTGATTTCTTCCGTGATCCTTGATTATTCAATAACATATTACTTAAAACCCTGTTTGCATAATTTCTGTGGCTTCTTTTACTGTTGATTTCCAGCTTCATTCCACTATGATCCAGTAGTATGCAGTGGATTATTTCAGTTAGTATTTATTTAAGCACACTTTATGGCCTAAGATATGGTCAATTTGGAAAAAATTCCAAGTGCTGTTGATAAAAATGTGTATTCTGTTGTTGCTAGATGAAGTACTCTGCAGTTATTTGTTAAGTCCATTTGTTCAATAATGTGGTTTAACTCTGATGTTTCTTTGTTGATTTTGTGTTGGGATAACCTGTCTAGTTTTGAGAGTGGGGTACTGAAGTCCCCTTATGATTGTTTTGGTGTCCTTTTAAGTCCAGTAATTTTTGTTTTAAGACATTGGGTGCACTGGGCTGGGTGTGGTGGCTGGGCTGGATATGGTGGTGCATACACTCAGGAAGCTGAGGCAGGAGGATCACACGCAAGTTCGAGGACAGCCTGGGCCCCACAGTGAGCCCAAGGCCAGCCGAAACTACACAGCAAGATCCTGTCCCGAAAAATAAAAGAAAGAAATTGGGTCCACTGACATTTGGTCTATAGATATTTATAATTTCTGTTGAATTGTTCCCTTTACCAGTATGTAGTAGCCATCTTTGTCTCCTCTGATCAGTTCTGGCTTGAAGTCTGCTTTGTCTGAAAATAAAATATCTACTCCTGCTTGTTTTCAGGCTCTAGTTGAATGGAGTATCAATTTCTATCTTTCAATTTCAGTCTGTGCATTTCCTTTTGGATGAGGTGTGTCTCCTGTAGGCCATTTTTTATTGTATTTTTATCCAATCTGCCAGTCTGTGTCTTTTGATTGAGAAGTTGAGACCACTGACATGGAGAGGTATTACTGTAATATTATTATAAGGTGGTTTTTTTGTGTGTGTGTGGGGGGGGAACCGGGGGTTGACCTCAGGCCCTCACGCGCCAGCAGGCGCCCATGCCGCTGAGCGATATCACTGGTCCTTTTTTCATATGTGGGTTCCGGGAGTCAAACTTGGGCCCTCGTGCTTCCCAGCCAGGCGCGTATGCCGCTCAGCCATCTCACCGGCCCTGTAAGGTGGTTATTGAGTCTTGCCATTGCATTATTTTTCCAGTGCTGATTCCTTTATTTTTCCTTTTGTTTAACTCCTCTCGTTTAAGTCCTCTCCCAGTCAAATGTGTACTTCCCTTTGGGCGCTTTGGTGCTGGTGGCCTCCCTGTCTTTGTCTAGGATCCCATCAAGTATTTTCTGCAATGCTGGTTTATTGGTCATGTATTTATTTAGGGTTTCTTTGTCAAGGAAAATCTTTAGGTCTGTCAGGTTTTTTTATTAGTACATGTTTGCAGTACATAATGTTTCCATTCCTCCTGTGGAGTTTGTACATGTATATAACACATCTTGATTTTTTTTTTTTTTTTTTTTTTTGAGACAAGGTCTCGCCGTGTACTCCAGGCTGGCCTTGAACTCACCATGTAGCCCAGGCTGGCCCCGAACTCTCTGTGATCCTCTAGCCTCAGCCCCCAAGTGCTAGGATTATAGGCCTGTACCACCACACCTAGCTTTTTTTTTTTTTTTTTTTTTTTTTTTGAGACAGGGTCCTGCCACACAGTTCACACTGGCCCTGAACTCACAATGCAGTCCAGGCTGGCAAGCCCCCCACCTCAACCTACCAAGTGCTGGGATTACAGGCATGTGCCACCAGGCCCAGCGACAATTGTTTTCTTTCAGGGCTTGAAAAATTTTGCTTTAGGCTTTCCTGGCCTTTAAAGTTTGGGATGAGAAATCCAGTTACTCTGATGGGCTTGCCTTTATACTTGGTGTTTTTCTCTAACAAGCTTTTAGCATTCCCTCCTTTTGTTGAATTTCTGAGATTTTGATTATGTGTTACAGAGAGATACTTTTCTGGTTGTATCTATTTGGGGTTCTATATGCCTCTTCTACCTAAATACTGAATTCTTTCGCTAGATTTGGAAATTTTTCAGCTATGATTTTAGTGAATTAATTTTTTATACCTTTTGAGTCATCTTTTAATTTTTCCTTTATTCCTATAATTCTGAGGTGGCTTTTTTTCTTTGGATCCAGCTTGCCTGGAGTTTTGTCATTTTTAGGGTATCATTGGGTTTGTGATCTATTACATCTACCTTGTCTTCTAACACTGTCCTCACATTAGTCAAGTCTGCTACCCATGCTTTTCATTATTTTTCACATCATCAACCTCTTCTTGTTTGCTTTGCATACTTTCTAATTCTTTTCCCAAGTAGCCATTCATGTTTTGCATTGTCTTGCTTAATTCAGTTGGTTTATGGTTTGTTTCTTCTTTAACCTCATCTAACACTGTATTAGTAAAGTTCCTTACCTGTTTAAATCCTTTTTGAGCTTACTGAACATCTTATGCATTTGCTTATGTTTCTTTTATCTCTTCAAATATTTTAACCATTTGATTTTTGAGTTCTTTGCCTTGACTTCATTGTCCATAAGATCAGCTTTTGGGGAGTTAGGGGTTTTGGGGGATATCTTGCCTTGCTTTCTCATGTTTCTATTGTTTTTGCACTGTGAATTGAAGATCAGTTGGGGTAGAGAAACTCTGGCACTACTGTGGAGAACACGTTAGTTAGGTTTGGTCTCCCTATGATGTGTCCTTGCATTTGGTTATGTTTTGGTGTTTATACCCCTCTTGAACCTACTCAGTGTAATATTTGAAGGTCTTCTTAGTGTCCAACCTTCTGGGGGCTTGATCTCAGCACTACACAGAGAGGAGAAAATGAACCATAATATTTGTATCACTGGAGACAGTTCCCTTCCCTGAGAGCCAGGATTAGCATTCTAGACTACTTTCTTTTCTTTTCTCTTCTTCTCTTTTCTTTTGTTTCTGTTTTGTTTTGTTTTTTTGAGACAGGGTCTTACTATGTATTTCTAGTTTTTCATGTGGGCTCTTTCTTGATTCCTGGACCTCTACTTCTTTTTCTCTTTGCTAAGTTATTTTTCAAGTGTCCTGATTGCAGGTCTCAGAGAAGCTATATTTTGCTGTTGGTCTCTACTCTGCCATTTTTCAAACCTCTGAGTCAGAGTTTTGTTAAGGATCAGTGAGTTCCTTCAGTTCTGAAGGATCAGTGGTGTTTGCTAGGCAAAGAATGTGGAGGAGAAAATGTTGTAGATGAAAGAGCACCAATATGTAAAGAGAAGCTTAAGACTGCATAATAGCTTTAAAAAATAAGTGGTGTGGTTGCAATTTAGTGCACATGTTATGTGTTTAGAGAGGTAGACAGGAGTCAAATTACACAGAGCCTTGTATGCGGTACTCAGAAGATTTTACTGCTGGTTGTGGTAGTGCACCTCTAATCCCAGTACCTTGGAGGCTGAGGTAGGAGGATTGCCACAAGTTCGAAGCCAGCCTGGGCTACATAGTGCACTCAAGGCCAGCCTGAACTACATAAGCAAGACCCTGTCTAAAAAAAAAGAAACCAAAAAAGTGTTTACTTTACCTAACTTGGAAGATACTGAAGCAACTAAGCAGGGAAACAGCAGACCTATGTAGCTCTTCAATCAAAATAGAAGAAGGAACTAAGGGCATTTGAAAGAATTGCTTATTGTACTGAGGTCTCAACAAAGAATCCACATGATTATGTCACTTTCTTCTGTAATATTTAGCAGCCCAAATAGTGTGGCTGTAAGTTTGCCAGGTAGATAGAACTGGAAGAAGGAGATAAAGGATGGGACAGATGAAAATGGCACATTCCGGGCAGAGACCAGAGTGTTCAATATCACAGAAGAATGAAAGAACGGGGCAAGTTTAGGGAACTAAAGTTGCGTAGAACACATAATTCATAAAAGGAAGTGGTAGGAGATAAGTCTTCCATTTTTGTTTCTTCTTGGTTGTGTTGAAAGGATCTGATGTCTCCCTTGTGCTCTTTTTTTTTTTTTTTTTTTTTTAAAGAGAAGAAAAAACAAAACAAATCAAACAAAGAACAAATTTTCAAAACAACATAATATGAGGGTAACAATGGTCAATGCATGACGTATTATTATCTTTAAGTTAGTTATTCAGGATACCAGACATTAGCATTCAATTGTCCAAACATTATTGGCTCAAACCTTACTCTTCAATGAACTAAGTAAAACTGGTAGTGTATCTATCTTAACCATCTTATATACATATACAATTTTTTTTTCCCTTTCCCTTCTTTCTTTTCCCCATTCCAGTCTCTCTTTCTTATTGACCAGTTTCTTTTTGATTCACTGTGTCTATTGTACATTTTGGATCTTATTTACTCTTTCAGTTTCTCATACTAGAGAGACAATACGATGCTTACACATGTGCGTCCGGTTTATTTCACTTCTGAGTATTTTCTCGAGTTGCTTACATTTACCTATAAAAGTCTCCAGTTTCTCCTCCTTTATGGCTGAATAGTACTCCATTGTATAAAAATACCACATCTTTCTTATCCATTCCTCAATTGATGGGCATTTGGGTTGTTTCCAAGATCTGGCTATTACAAATTGTGCTGCTATAAACATGGGTGCACATGTATCGCTGTGGTACGATGTTTTTAATTCTTCTGGGAAGATGCCCAGAAGGGGAATAGCTGGGTCAAATGGGACCTCCAACCCTAGTTTTTTGAGGAATCTCTACACTGACTTCCACAGTGGCTGTACCAGTCGACACTCCCACCAACAGTGAAGAAGGGTTCCTTTTTCCCCACAGCCCCTCCAGCATTTGTTATTAGTTGATTTCTTTATAGTAGCCATTCTTTCTGGAGTGAGATGGTATCTCAGTGTTGTTTTAATTTGCATCTCTCGAATGACTAGTGATGTTGCACATTTTTTTGTATATTTATTTGCCATTAGTATTTCTTCATCTGAGAAATGTGTATTCATCTCAGATGCCCATTTTTGGATTGGGTCTTTAAATTTGGGAGGTCTGATTTTTTTGAGTTCTTTATATGTTCTCGATAGTAATCCTTTGTCTGAGGAACAGCTGGCAAACATTTTTTCCCACGTTGTGGGTTGTCTTTTCACTCTGTTGGTGGTTTCTCTTGCTGTGCAAAAGCTTTTTAATAAGATGAGATCCCAGTTATTGATTCTTTGGGATAGTTCCCGTGCGGTTGAGTTTTTATTCATAAAGTCTTTGCCTACACCAATGTCTTCAAGGGATTTACCTATCCTACTTTCCAGCAGATTTAATGTTTCTGGTCCCTCTTCTCTTCCCTCTCCCTCCCTCTTTCCCTCTGCCATCCTGTCACCCTGTCACCCTGCCTTGCAGCTAGCTAATTATGGACTGAAACTTCTACAAACTGTGAGCTAAATAAACCTTTCCTCCTTTAAAAAAAAAAAAAAAAAAAAAAAAAAAAGATTTAATGTTTCTGTTTTAATATTTAGATCTCTGATCCATTTTGAATTTAGTTTAGTGCATGGTGAAAGATGTAGGTCTAGTTTTAATCTTCGGCATGTGTAGAGCCAGTTTTTCCAGCACCATTTATTAAAGAGGCTATCTTTCTTCCAGTGAATGTGTTTGGCACCTTTGTCAAAGATAAGGTGGCTTAGTATGTCTGGGGTTGTTTCAGCATCTTCTAATCTGTTCCACTGATCTTCAGGTCTGTTTTTTTGCCAGTACCACACTGTTTTAATCACAGTAGCTTTATAGTATAATTTCAAGTCGGGGATTGTGATGCCCTCTGCCTTGCCTTTGTTGCCCAGAATTGCCTTTGCTATTCTAGGTCTCTTCTGATTCCAAATGAATTTTAGGATTGTTTTCTCTAATTCTGTGAGATATGCTGTTGGAATTTTGATTGGAATTGCATTAAATCTGTATAACAATTTTGGAAGTATGGCCATTTTCACTATATTGGTTCTTCCTATCCAGGAGCAAGGGATATCTTTCCATTTTCTGATATCCTCTTCAATCTCCTTTTTCAGAGTACTGTAGTTTTCAGTGTATAGGTCTTTTACATCCTTTGTGAGTTTGATTCCTAGGTATTTCATTTTTTTGGACGTTATTGTGAAAGGTATTGTTTCCCTAATTTCTCTTTCAGTAAGTTTGTTATTTGTGTACAGGAAGGCTATTGACTTTTGAGTATTGACTTTGTATCCAGCTACACTACTGAATTTGCTTATTAAATCTAGCAGTTTTTTAGTGGAGTTTCTGGGGTCTTCTGTGTAGAGTATCATGTCATCTGCAAATAATGATAATTTAACTTCTTCCTTTCCAATCATTATTCCCTTTATTTCTTTCTCTTGTCTAATTGCTCTGGCTAAAGTTTCCAGAACTATGTTGAATAAGAGTGGGGACAGTGGACATCCTTGTCTTGTTCCTGATTTTAGAGGGAAGGCTTTCAGTTTTTGGCCATTTAGTATAATATTGGCTGTTGGTTTGTCATAGATAGCTTTTACCAGGTTGAGATAAAGACCCTCTATTCCAATTTTCTGTAGGGTTTTTATCATGAAAAGGTGCTGGACTTTGTCAAAAGCTTTTTCTGCATCTATTGAGATGATCATGTGATTTTTGTCTTTGGTTCTGTTAATATGCTGTATTACATTTATTGATTTACGTATGTTGAACCATCCCTGCATCCCAGGGATGAATCCAACTTGGTCATGGTGTATAATCTTCTTGATGATTTGTTGGATTCTATTTGCCAGTATCTTATTAAGGATTTTTGCATCTATGTTCATTAGGGAGATTGGCCTGTAGTTCTCTTTCTTAGTTGGGTCCTTCTCTGGTTTTGGTATCAGGGTAATGCTTGCTTCCAGGAATGAATTTGGGAGTATTGATTCTCTTTCAATTTCATTAAAAAGTTTGAGAAGTAGTGGTGTTAGGTCTTCTCTAAATTTCTTGTAGAATACGGCAGTGAATCCATCAGGGCCTGGGCTTTTCTTTGTTGGGAGGTTTTTAATTACATCTTCAATTTCATTGGTTGATATTGGTTTATTTAGGATTTTTAAATCTTCTTGATTCAGCTTTGGTAATTCATATGAATCTAGGAATCTGTCCATTTCTTCTGCATTTTCCATCTTAATAGAATATAGATTTTTAAAATAGGTATAGATGATCTTCTGGATTTCTGCAGGGTCCGTCGTAATATCACCCTTTTCATTTTCAATTGCATGGATTTGAGTCTTTTCTTTTCTTTTTTTAATAAGGTTGGATAAGGGTTTGTCAATCTTATTTATTCTTTCAAAGAACCAACTTTTTGCTTCATTGATTCTTTGTATTGTTTTTTTTAGTCTCCAATACAATAATTTCTGCTCTGATCTTTATAATTTCCTCCCTTGTACGGGCTTTTGGCTTAACCTGCTCTTCTTTTTCTAGAAGTTCAAGGTTCGCCATTAAGTTGTTTATTTGCGCTTGCTCTATTTTCCTAATATAAGTATTTAATGCTATAAATTTCCCTCTTAGGACTGCTTTCATTGTATCCCATAAGTTCCGGTATGTTGTACTGTCATTATCATTCAGTTGTAGAAATTGTCTAATTTCTTCTTTAATTTCATCTGTGACCCATTGGTTGTTCAGGAGGGTGCTGTTTAATTTCCATGTGTTTAGGGAGTTTTTGTGATTTCTTTTGCCATTGATTTCCAATTTCATTGCACTATGGTCTGATAATATGCATGGGATAATTTCAATTCCTTTGCATTTACTTAAGCAGGTTTTATGAGCTAGTATGTGGTCTATTTTGGAGAACGTCCCATGTGCAGCTGAGAAGAATGTGTATTCTGATGTTGTGGGGTGGAACACTCTGTAGACATCTACTAAGTCCATTTGTTCCAAAGTTTGGTTCAGTTCTATTATTTCATTGTTGATTTTCTGTCTAGTTGATCTGTCTTTTTGTGACAGTGGAGTATTGAGATCTCCCAATATAATTGTATTAGTGCTTATTTGATTTTTCATGTCCTTTAGTACTTGTTTTATATAGTTGGGTGCATTGGTATTTGACGCATATATATTTATGATCGTTATCTCTTCCTCTTGGATTGTTCCCTTTACAAGGATGTAATGACCGTCTTTATCTCTCTGAATCATTCTTGGCTTGAAATTCACTTTGTCTGCAAAAAGAATAGCTACCCCTGCTTTTTTCTGGGTTCCTGTGGCATGGAGTATTGTTTTCCATCCTTTGACTTTCAGTCTATGAATTTCTTTCTGAATTAAATGTGTTTCTTGTATACAGCATATTGTTGGATCTTGCTTCTTGATCCATTTTGCCAGTCTGTGCCTTTTGATTGGTGAATTGAGACCGTTAACATTGATGGTTAAAACTGATATGTATTGACTTATACTTGTCATGATATTTTCCTGTTGTTGGTTCCCACTCTTTGTTTTTCCCCTTTCCTGCTATTTAATTATCTGCCCTGCCTGGTGGATTCCTTCTGTTGGGGTTCCTATCTCTTTCTAGAATGTCTTTCAGAACATTTTGGAGTGCTGGTTTGGTGGTCATAAATTTTCTCAGATGTTCTTTGTCATGAAAGTATTTTATTTCTCCATCAATTTTGAAAGATAGTTTTGCGGGGTACATCAATCTGGGTTGAAAATTATTTTCCTTTAGAGCTTGAAATACGTCATTCCAAGCTCTTCTTGAATTGAGGGTTTGTGCTGAAAAGTCAGCTGTGATTCGGATGGGTTTTCCTTCATAGGTGATTTGTCTCTTCTCCCTAACAGCTTTTAAGATTCTGCCCTTCTGTTGAATTTCTGGGATCTTGACTATGATATGTGTGGCTGAAGTTTTTTTTTTATCATGTCTAGTTGGTGTTCTAAAAGCTTCACTTATTGGGGGGTCAAATTCTTTTTCTCTTCCAGGAACGTTCTCCCTGATAATGTCTTTGAACAAGGTTTTAATGTCATTTATGCTATCTCCTGCTTTTTCATTTATTCCAGTTATTCTTAAGTTGTTTATCTTTGAGTCATCTAGCAGCTGCTGAATTTATTTTTCATGGTCCCTTGCTGTTTTTAAGAATTCTTTCTTTTCATGATCACTAATTGCAAGCCTGTCTTCTATATCTGATATCCTGTCCTCACATTGGCTTAATCTGCTACAAATACTTTGAATGGAATTTTTGTTCTCTTGGATATCTGCTTGAATCTGCTTTATGGATTCCATTTCTTTCCTATGCTGAGCATTCATGGTTTCTATAGTTTTCTTAAGCTCATCTATTTTTTTGTCTGTATCAGCTATAGTGTCCTTAAGCATAGTCTTCATTGTGGACATTATCTCTGCAGTTATCTGTGAAATTATTTGTTTTAATTTTTTCCAGAGCCTCATTCAATTGTTTTGTTGTTACCCCTTGAGATATGCCAGGTGGGTGGCTTTCGGATTGTCCCACCTCGTTGCCCCCTAGGTTTGCCTTTGGTGAACTGGATGTGTGGGGTTGCATCTTGTTTAAGTGTCGTCTCATCTTTTCTTTCTTTAATTCCTGGGGTGATGTTTCTAAATTACCTATGATAGGTTACTTTATTGCTAGTGTTCAAGATCCTTAGAAGATGACTACTTCTCTGCAGTATCTTCCAAGTGGAGCTTGCTTTTGGGTTTTGAGCTTTCTGCCAGATCCTACCTCTTCAATTCGTTGGATGTGAGAAGTTGCTACCTGTTTGGCCCAGTCCTTGATTCTTTGATACTGTGCCACTGTATTTTCTGTGTCCCTTAGTCAATATCAATCATGAAATATCAGGAAGGAAAGCTGTTTAGAACAATTATTTTACATTTGGCTATAATGGTAACTGAAACATCAAACACAGCCTAGAAAATGACAGACTGAGCTAACCAGTTATTTACCACTTTTAGCTGTATAGAGTTGCGGTTATATAACAAAATCTAAAACACACCAGAAAAATTATATGCAGTATACAAGTCCCCAGTATGTCAATTCTTCCCCTCAGGAGTTTAAATTTAAAATGAGTTAAGGAGGAAATAGAGTACTGTGAGAAGAGGAAGGAATTAGGTGTAAGGTTAGAGGACCAAGAGGGATCCCACTAACATTGGGACACTGGTGCAGAGGACTGGTGGGAAAAAGAGAAGGAAAGGATAAAAGGAAGAACAGATCACAACCACAATCACAAAGAGGTTAGAGGCGCTGTTTACACTCATATAAAAACCAGAGAGAATAATGAAGGGAAGAGCAAATAGACAAACAGAAACAAAAATGAAGACAAAAACAACAAAACAAACAGATAAAACAAATAAAACCCCACAAAAGAAAAAAAAATAAAAATAAAAATAAAATAAAAATAACAAAAATAAAAACCCCTTCACTAGAACAAAAAACTAATGAGAGAGAGAAAAAAAAACATAAAAAAAATAAGAAGAATCAGTTCCAGGTGTTGACTCTGCTGTAGGCAGGCACCGTGTGATGACAGAGTCCTGTTCCGTGCATGTCCGTCCCAGCGAGCCAGGAGCGCCCTCTGGCGGGCGGTGAGCAGAGCGTGCACTTTCAGGCGGAGACCGGTCTCCTTCCCCTGCCGCTGTCAGCGCACTGCTTTCGCGCGGCTCTGATTTTCACCATGCCCCCCACAATGGCGCCCGGCCAGTCGCTCTCTGGCACGGGGCAGGTGTGGCTGAGAGACCAGTCTCGTTCACCCGCCGCCCTCAGTGCACTTTCGTGGGGCTGAGAGGCACCGCGCTGCCCTGTCCAGAGCGCGAGTTCCCAGAGCAGTTTTCGAGCCGCTCTGATTTTCGCCGCACCCCCCACAATGGCGCCCGGCCAGTCGCTCTCTGGCACGGGACAGCTATGGCTGAGAGACACTCACTCACCGCCGGCCAGCGCAGTTCTCCGCCGCTCCCCTGCCCCGCCGCTGTCTCGCGTTCCTCCATGGGGGCTCCCTGGGCGCCGGCTGTCACCGTGTGTCCGCAGCCTTGAGCTGTCGCGCCGTGATTCCTGGGATGGTAGAAGGTGCGCGCACGCGCGGTCTGCTCCTTCTTTGTTGAAAAGTACCCTTCACTGGTGCCGGGGGTCCCAAGCTGCGCTTCAGAACTTTTCTGGGTCCCGGGGAGGCATCTGCCCCCCTCCTGCGCTCTCCCGGTCACTATATTCCCGTAGTCCAGTGGCAAATTTTAGAGAGTTTCTCTGCCTGCTTCTTACTCATCCGCCATCTTTTTCCCTCCTCCCCTTGTGCTCTTCTTATTAGTCATTGGAAATTAGAGATTAGAAGCGCCTCCTTTCAGGTCGGTTATCTGGTATTGTTTCCAGAAAATAACTAAAGCTAGCCCACACTATAATCCCAGCCACACACCTATAGCACACACCTATAATCCCAGGTACTTGGGAGGCTGAAGCAGGAGGTTAGGAGGTTCAAGCCCAGCTGGGCAACTTAGCGAGACCGTGTCTCAAAAAGGGCTAGAGATAACATGGCATGCTGGCACACATCTTTAATTCTAGCAGTCTGAGAGGCTGAGGCAGGAGTATCACAAGTTTAAGCCCAGCTTGGGCAATTTAGCGAGACCCTGTCTCAGACTAAAAAAGGTTGGGGATAAAGCTTAGGTGTGCAGGCCCTGGGTTCAATCCCCAATACCAAAAAAAAAAAAAAAAAAAAAAAGCGGGGGGTGGGGCTGGGGATATAGTTCAGTGGTAGACCTCCAGTACTGCAAAACAGAACAAAACAACAATAAAACATTTAGTCATCTAGAAATCTGGTAATAGAGATATTCATGAGCTCACATATTTTCTAAAGAAAGAGTGTGTAATAGCAGATAATAAGCAAGAGTGTTGCAGAAAGGCTGCTTGTCCTAGTGATCACTGACTTAGGATATAGAGCAGACTTAGGAAGAGCTTTATATAAAGCAGTAAGAAAAGCCTAGAAGATGCTCACAGAATAATAAGCAGAGGGCAGATGAATGAAAGAAGAAAAATAGCTAATGAATATGAGTAAATATTACAGTGTATAAGTAATCAAAAACTGCAAATTGAAACAAATACCATTTTTTCACCTATTAGCTGAAAATTTTTGTTTTTTTGAGACAGGGTCTCGCTATGTAGTTTAGGCTGGCCTCAAACTCACGGCGATCCTGCTGCCTCAGAAAGAACTTGATTCCTGGTACCCAAAAAGAAAGAAAAAGAACTTGAAAAAGAATGTCAGTAATCAGGGAAAGCCAGAACATTAAGTAGTTGGAGTTATTTGCAGAAGTCCCAAAAGGAACATAACATTTCTTTTTGTTTTCTGCAGTGCTAGAGATTGAACCCGAGGTTTCACGCATGCTACACACCCAGCCCCTCCATGTTGGTTAAGCAGAATGTCATTAGGATAAATCTCTTCTGAAAAACAAAACCCTATCTTTTGCCAGTCTCAACAAAAAACATAAGAAGCAGTTGGTGGAAGCCTTGCTACTTAACGTTTGGTTAAACCAATAGAGATGCTAAGCTAGTCATGAAGAGATCCCCTTTCCCAAAGACATCATCATAGGTATCTCCGCCAGTGTTCCAAAAACTAAAAACCAGCCGGGCACAGCGGCACATGCCTGTAATTCCAGCTATTTGGGTGGCTGTGGCAGGAAGATTGTAAATTTGAGCCCAGCCTCAGCAATTTAGTGAGATCCTGTCTGAAAATGCAAAAATAAAATGTCCTGGGGATGTAGCTCAGCACTAAGGCCCTGGGTTCAATCCCCAGTGGAAGAGAGAGACATAGAGATAACGAGAGAGAGAGAGAAGAGAAGGGAAGGAAAGAAAGAGAAAAGAAAAGAAAAACTACAATCTACTAGGCTTGGTGGCATATATCTGTAATCCCAGCTACTTGGGGAGGCTAAGGCAAAAGGATCACAATTTAAGGCCAGCTTGTACAATTTAGCAAGACCCTGTCTCAAAAAAATAGAAAGGTCTGGAGATGTGGCTCAGTGGTTGAGCACTGGCCTAGCATGTATAAGGGCCTGGGTTTGATCACCAGTACTGTAAAAGGAAAAAAATAAACCTAAAAATTATGTCCACTAAGAAAACTACCTTTCTTCGGGACAGACCTAGGCTAGGTAGAGCCTAGCCTGAGCACTTAAAGTTTTTTTTTTTTTTTTTTTTTAGGGTGCTTTAAACAATTTTTGTGTTTAACTGTAATGCCATAAAGTGCCTTCCATTTATTTTTTGACACATCTTTTTCCCATGGTGATTTGAAGAATCTTCAAGCCCATATAAATATTTCATAAGTATTTTGCCATTTGAGTATACACCTACATAATACCTCACATTCTTCAGCAAGAAAAACATTGAAGAGGGGCTGGTGAGATGGCTCAGCAGCGTAAGCGCCTGCCTGGCAAGCGCGAGGGCCCGAGTTCAACTCCCAGAACCCACATACAAAAAAAGGGCCGGTGATATCGCTCAGCGGCACGGGCGCCTGCTGACATGTGAGGTCCTGAGGTCGACCCCCGGTACCCACAAAAAAAAAAAAAAAAGAAAGAAAAACATTGAAGAGTAAAGACCTGACCTAACTAGGTACAACGAGACTGTTCCAAGTATTTGTTTCTCTGAGGTAAGGACACCACATACCTGTTCAATTAAGAAAACCTTCCTTACCATTCAGGATGCTTTTTTGTTTTTAAGCAGGGTCTACACAGTGATGGCAAACCTTTTAAAGCTTTCAATGATAGCAAAACAGCTGGCTGTGGCACACGTGCTGTAGGTTCACCACCACTGGCCTAGAACATCTCAGCCGCTAATTAGGTACTGAATGGCAGAGCTACATCCCCAGCTTATGCCATGAGTTCACAGGGAACAGGTTCCAGCAACTCACGCTCCTTCCTACTGCTCATAAAGTGTGCTTCTCTGGATGGGCAGGCTGGTGCTTCCGGTAAACCCAAGTACCTTTGTCATTGGCTTCCTTCTTTTTCTGATCATTTTCCTTGATGCATTTCAGGAAGCTTTCTCCATTCTTAGTCTGCTTAATGTGCTCAATATGCACATTAATTCTCTTGGCAAGTATCTTGCCCTTGCTTCCTTGTTTACAACACTGCCAACAGCATGCTGAGTAACACTGTAGACTCACCCAGTTTTGCCTTGGTAACACTTGTGTGGGCTTTCCATTTTGAACAATTCCCATTCCCTTAATGTCCACAATATCACCCTTTTTGTAGAATCGCATATGTGTGGCCAAAGGAGCAACCCCATGTTTTCTAAAAGGCCCGAGAACATACACCAGGTTCCTCTCCTCTTTCCTTTTGTGTTTGTCATTTTGGCAAATTACTGGAAGATGGCAGTTCCAGCCAAAAGGCAAGAGCTTAAAGTTTTAGAATGTTCAATGGGATTCCATGATCTAGATCTAAAATAAATTTATAAAAAATAAAACAGAAAACTTTTAAGAAGTGGTTTTTGGTTTTGGTACTGAGGATCGAACCCAGAGCCTTTGTACTGAGATACATTTTGTGGGACTGGGCATCAGGCATTTGCACTGCGCTACATCCCCAGCCCTTTATTTTTTTATTTTTTTTGAGACAGAGTCTTGCTAAGTTGCCCAGGCTGGGCTCAAATCTGTGATCCTCCTGACTCAGCTTCCCAGAGTGCTGGGATTATAGATGTTTGCCACCATTCTTAACAAGAAGTTGTATTTTCCCCCTGCTTTTGAGTAGCTCCTAATCCTGTGTGAACACTGCTTTTAGGACCCTTTGCCTGGCTTTGTAGAGTTTTACCCTATTCACATGCAGCTTACTATTCAGCCAAAGACTAAAGGGAGCTTCTACAGATCTTGTTATTTTTCCATGGAGCTCTCTCCTCTGCAGTTCTGCGCTGCAATTTCCAGCTGTCTTGGCCTCCTCACACTCCAATATCTATGTCTACCTGGCTTGGGTTCAGCATAAACCTGTTGTTTTCCTCTCTGGGGCCACAGAATCTTGCATTTCTTGGTTGGTTAGTGTCTGAAAAGAGTTGCTTCATAACCCCCCTACCACCACCACCAGTTTTCTGGTTATGGTTGGAGGACTAATCCAACAGCAATTGCTGTCATGTTCAGAAAAGGTCTTAATTTTATTTATATTTTCCATCATACAGAAACTTTGTTTTTTGCACTGCTGGGATTGAACCTAGGGCCTTCACACTGAGCTACATGCAGTGCCAACCCTTGCTTATTTTTGAGATAGGGTCTTGCTAAGTTGCCCAGTCTGGGCTCAGATGTGAGATCCTCCTGCCTCAGCCTCAGAAATTTATTTATTTATTTATTTATTTTTTGGTGGGTACCGGGGGTCGAACTCAGGACCTCGCGCTTGCCAGGCAGGTGCTTACGCTGCTGAGCTATCTCACCAGTCCCAGAAATTTAATTTTTATGTAGTTCTTATCAATCTTTTTATTATTGTCTTTGGTATCTGCGCTACCTGCAAAACAGCCAACTATATTTTCTTCTAATACATGCTGTGACATTTTAGCAATTTTTTTTTTTTTTTTTTTTGTGGGTACCGGGGGGTCGACCTCAGGACCTCGCGCGCCAGCAGGTGCCCGTGCCACTGAGCGATATCACCGGCCCCTTTTTTCGTATGTGGGATCCGGGAGTTGAACTCGGGCCCTCGCGCTTGCAAGGCAGGCGCTTACACCACTGAGCCATCTCACCGGCCCCATTTTAGCAATTTAAATGTCTATTCATTTTAAAAAAATATAAGGTAAATACCTGTTTTTCTTTTCCAAATGTCCAAAGTCCCCAAGTCTTATTTATGTAATAGTCTGTTCTTCCTACTAATTGAGAGTCTGCATTTATAATACACTAAATTGGCTGAGTGTGGTTGTGCACACCTGTAATCCCAGCACTTGGGAAGCTGAGGCAGGAGGATCACCATGAGTTTGAAGCCAGCCTGGACTACATAGCGAGACCCTGTCTCAAAAAAACAAACAAAAAAAAAAAGTGTAACACACTAAATAGTTATGTATTCTTGATCTTACTTTGGGTTTCTCTATTCTGTTTCATTGATTTGTGTCATCTAGTGCTGTTATCACCAGATAATATCACTGTTTTTATCACTAAAGCCTTATAATTTGTTTCTTAGCCATCTTCACATAATTATTCTAAATCAGCTCTAGGATCATTTTTGTTAGATTATAACTTGTCTTCAAATACAGTTCTGAGAGCTTAATTTATGGGTTAATTTGCAGAGTAGCTATCTTGAGATGTAGCTCAGTAGCATTGTGTTTTACCATCTAGGAACTTAATGCTTATTTACTCACATTTCCTTTTACATCTTTTAATAAAGGCTTCTAGTTTTCTTCATAGTTTCTAGGCACCATTTAATTTATTCCTTTATAATTTTTGTTGCTGTTGAACATTTTTACTGTTTATTCCTAGGTAAATTAAAAGTTGCTGCTGCGTACTTGTGTTTGTTTTTCTTTTTCTTCTTCTTTTTTTTTTTTTTTTTGTGGGTAACGGGGGTCGAACTCAGGACCTCACGTGCCAGCAGGCGCGCGTGCCAGCAGGCGCCCGTGCCGCTGAGCAATATCACCGGCCCTTTTTTTGTATGTGGGTACCGGGAGTCGAACTCAGGACCTCATGCTTGCCAGGCAGGCGCTTATGCCGCTGAGCTCTCTCACCAGCCCCTGTTTTTCTAACTGGTAATTAAGTCTAAAGGTTTCAGTTAATTTTGAAGAATATGAATAGAAGGGCTCAATATTATTCATAAATTCAATGTAATGCTTGAAGTATTTCCATAATACAGTACTAGTTTCTAAGTATATTCTATGAGGCCTTTACTCTGAGTTTGGCTACTAACAAATACTGAAGGTTTTTTTCTGGCAATGATTTGGGCAAAGATATAAATATTAACATACGAAAGTTGAACTCTCACATCATTAATGAGAATAAAACACCCCCAGTCCTGCTTTAGCCTCGTGATGTCATCTTTCTCTTCACAGCTAGACTTATTATATATCTGGGAATAATATATGTTTTTTGCAAATAAGCCAACATATATTCTTATTATTTAAATTAGTTATTCAAGGTTCCCTTTGCCCAGAGGACCACCCCTTCCTCATATTTTACACTTTAAACTGTCCATGAAATCTGGGGCTTTGTGAATTCCAGATAGTTCTGTCCTGTGTTCAAACATATTGTAGAGAGGTAACTGGAGAACCTGGGCAGTTTGTGATTGGGATGTCATGTTATGAATATTCTGTTTCTGATACTTCATGATGCTATTGATACCTTGCAGTGAAATAAAGGATACCCACCCTGTCTGATTGGTTCTGTTTCCAGTACTGAAGAGACAGGGAGTTAACTTCTAGGGATTTTCAGAGAAAAAAGATGGCACTCCCTCAGGAATATACTCAGTTGGGGTTATCCTTTGTTAACATAAGCCTGGTTAAATAATATGAAATTAAAAGTTCAAGCTCAAGCCTCTATCTACTTTTCCGCTTCTGTCCCCTATCATTTCTTTCCCAATGATGACATTTGTTATATATCTGCAATACTTTCTTTTGTGCTTATATAAAATGTTTTAAGAATTACGTAGTTTTTATGGGCCGGTGAGATGGCTCAGCGGCGTAAGCGCCTGCCCGGCAAGCGCCAGGGCCCAAGTTCGACTCCCGGATCCCACATACGAAAAAAGGGCTGGTGATATCGCTCAGCGGCACGGGCGCCTGCTGGCGCGCGAGGTCCTGAGGTCGACCCCCCGGTACCCAAAAAAAAAAAAAAAAAAAAAAAAAAAGAATTACGTAGTTTTTAATACTTTTTGTTTTATAAAAACTGTCATTTCATATATAATTATTGTGTAATTTACTTTTTTATTTTTGAGACTCGCTATGCAGTTCAGGCTGCCTTGAACTCACTGTGGAACCCAGGTTGGCCTCGAACTCACAGCAATTCTCCTGCCTCAGCCTCACAAGTGCTGGGATTTCAGGCATGCACCACCATGCCTTGCAGATCTTTTTGTTGTTGAATATATCCTGATACTCTTAACTACTGAAATAATTATAGATTCAGGAAAATGCAGAAGAGCAGTACAGTGTCCTATGTACCCTTCACTTAGCTTTCTCCAGTGATATCTTAAGTAGCTATAGTTCAATGTCAAAACCAGGAAATTGGTACTTGTATATTACTGTTAACTAGACTACAGACCTCATTTAATTTTCACCTTTTTAAAAAAAAAATCTGTAACCAGCTGGAGGTGTGGTGCATTCCTGTAACCCCAGCACTCAGAAGGCTGAGGCAAAAGGATCGTTAAGTTTGAGTCCAACCTGGGCAACTGAGCAAGACTCTGTCTCAAAAAATGAAAAGGGCTGGGGATGTAGGTCAGTGGGAAGGCCCAGGGTTCAATCTCCAGTATTGAAAAAAAAAAAAGTATTTTTATTTGTGCGTGTGTATATATATTTGTGTATGTACAGTTTTAATGCCACATACATTAGTGTAAACACCGCTGCAATCAAGATTTAGAACTGTTCTATAACCACAAAAGAATTCTGTGCTTTGTATTTGCACCCCCCACACATGCACCCACCACTGTCCCTGTCCCACATGTGTGTTCTCCATCTCTAGGTTTTTGACATTTGAGCTTGTTATATAAGTAGAATAATACATGTAACTATTTGATACTTTTTTTGGCACCGCTGTCATTCTGGAAACTATTATTTGTAACTTAATTCTGATTTTCTGTATAATAACCCTTTAGGGCCTGAGAAATTGGAATTCACTTTTTACTTAATCTTTTTTCCCCACAGTAGCCGCAGCACCTTTATTATTCCCACACCAGTTGCTACTTAGCTCCAACACATTAGTGCTTGACTCTGTATTGCCACATCTTTTCATTTTTTTTAAATTTTGTTTTTGTGCTACTGGGGATTAAACCTATGGCCTTCTCACTGAGTTACATCCCCAGCCCTTTTTTATTTTTCATCTTTTAATTTTTAAGGGCAGCCAGACATTTGGGTTTTTGTGTGAAATCTTCCAGCTGTTAAATGTTGTCAAGTAATAAATTTGTAGAAAAGCTTTTTATTGAGATATAACTTACATATGGAAAAGTGCAGACAGATAGATACTATAGGTATACAGCTTAATCCATTTTTATAAACTGAACCCTTTTTTTTTTTTTTTTTTTTTTTTGGTTTTTTGAGACAGGGTCTCATTATGTAGTTCAGACTGGCCCTGAACTCACTATATAGCCCAGGATGGCCTCAAACCTCATGCTCCTGCCTCAGCTTCCCAAGTGCTGGGATTACAGGTGTGTGCCACCATGCCTGGCTTGAACTACTTTTTTATGTGGCCCAAACAAACTGAACTGACTTGCAAGCAAATCAAGTTTGTAACTTGAAACTAAGGCTGTTTGGAGAATTTGTGTAATTTAATTAAGAATCACCTTATAGGTAAAGTGTCTTAAGGAGATATATCAGCTGAATGCAATGTATGGGCCTCATTTGGGTTACAGTTCAAAGAAATCAAATGTAAAGAACATCTATGGCTGGATGTGGTGGTACACACTTACAGTCCCAGCACTCTGGTAGGCTACGGCAGGAGGATCACAAATTCAAGCCCAGCCTGGGTAATTTAGAGAATTAGTGAGACCCTATTTCAAAATAAAAAGGCTGGGGATGTAGCTCAGTGTAAAGGTCCTGGGTTTAATCCCAGTATTGCAAAAAAAAAAAAAAAAAAAAAAAAAAAAAAGGTTATTTTAGATACGGTAACATTTGGGTTTTTTAAATGGGGTTTATTTTGTTTTTCAAATAGAGCAGTTTTAGTTGGGTTCATGGCAAAATTGAATGAAAGTTACAAATAGTTCTTTGCCCCACATACACACAGTCTTCCCTACTGTCAACACTCTGCACTTAGTTGTACCAATCAGTGAATCTATAATGACACATCATTTTCACCCAAAGTCCATAGTTTATGTAAGGGTTCCTTCTTAGTGGTGTATATTGTGGTTTTTTTTTTTTTTTTTTTTTTATGTGGGTACTGGGGGTTGAACTCAGGACCTCGTGCTTGCCAGGCAGGCGCTTGTGCCACTGAGCCATCTCACCGGCCCATAACATTGTGTTTTTGACAGGTGTATAATGACTTTTGTTTACCATGATAATATCATATGATTATTTTTTAAAAGTATTCCTAGCAACACATACTGAACAAGTAATGTAGGAAGTGATATGATGCTGGAATATGCTTCAAAATAATTTGAGAATAGTCTGGAAAATTGAAGTATAAATGAAACATGATTGGCCATGTGTTGAATTATTGAAGCTGACTAATGGGTACATAGGAGTTTATTATATTAGCCTATTCTTGTATATGATTGAAGCTTTCCATTTATAAAAATCGAACAAAAGTCTAAGCTAAAGATGAAGCATAATTTTTCTGAATCCAAGGTAATGGGACATACTGCTGGTGACGATATAAATTCTAGAACTGAAGTTCATAAAAGTAATGGCATTTTCTTATTTCATTCATAGGGCCTGAGAGCCAATATACTAAGACTGCTCAGGAAATTGTGAACATCTGTTACCAGACACTGACTGAGGTAGGTGGTATCAGGAGGTCCCTTGCATCTAGCTCCCTGCCTTTTGTTCTTTTGAGTGAGGAACCGTCCCACTCTACCCTCACTCCCCAGTCCCTAATTCCTTCCCTGCTTTATTTATTTTGATTATCTGTGTCCTGACACTAGAATAAAACCTCCATGAAGAGAGGGATATTTCTGTCTGTTTTACTTCTGTATTCCCAATGCCTAAAACATATTGAATCAATTCATTAATTATCTTATTTCTCAGTATGATGAGCATTTGACTCAACTTGAGAAGGATATATGTACAGCTAAAGAAGCAGCTCTGGAGGAGGCAGAATTAGAAAGCCTAGACCCAATGACCCCAGGTCCCTACACACCTCAGGTGAGTCTAAGCACTAGGAGCTCCTCTCATGTTTTTCTTATTGGTTTGGGATTTGGGAGCATGTTAACAGATCTATTTACTGAGATCCATTCTTCTCTGTCCTTCCTCTTCATATGCCTTTCGTGTGCTTTCTTGTCTTCTCAAAGGCTAAGGTGAGTGAGGGCCATGGGTCTTGGTAGCCTTGCTAAATCTGGAAGAGGCTGAATGAGTGGGATGGGGCCTTAGTTATTTAGGAATTTGGGAATACCAGATTTCTGACTGCTTTAGCCAGAGGTATTCTCCGAGTTTCTCTGGTTATCTTGTCCATAAATTTTGGGATTCTAGGACATCCCCTAGAGTGTAGGCTGTTCAGTTATAGACATGGGCCTTATTGTTCCTGTGTCTTACAGACGCCTGATGACTCGTTCCCTTAGAAGTATCTCAGTATGCTCAGATGTCACCCATTTTCCTAGATTGACTCCCCCTCTTAGTAAATAATGACAGGTAATATTTATAATGTTCTGAAATTTACATGTCAAAGACTGGAGAGCAGGATAAATGAGAAATTTCTAGTCTTTCTGATCTGACTGAACCCTTGAATATATTAAGTGTATTTCCTCTACGCTATATTCTTAAAGGGTTGGCATATTTTGAATAATAGTACTTAACAGTATATACTAGTAACTGGTGCTCGGTTTCTGTATTGGAGACACTATGGTAGAGTGGGAAATACATGAGGTTTGACATAAAACAGGTCTAGGTTTGACTCTTAGCTCTGCCACTGTCTAGCTTTGTGATCTTTGGAAGTTAACTTAACCTCTCTAACTCAGTTTCCTTTTCTCTAAAATCTACTGTTCAAGACTGTTGTAAACATTAAACAAGTTAATTTTCCTGGCACATGGTAGAAATTTGGTAAATACTTGTTTCAGCCTCTGTATGAAAACTGTCTACACAGTCCTCAGAGAATCTTTCAAATTTAACCAAATCTTTGAATGAAGAATTCTCCCAACACCTACAGGAATTTTTTTATTCTACCCAGGTTTCACTTAGAACTTATAATGCAGCCTATCTGATCTCTGTTGGATTATTGCTGTCTCTGTGTCTCATTCATATACTTTCCCTATCTGTCTTTTACTCTCTCTTTCATCCCAAAACCTAGGTTACTGAGGGGCCAGGTATAAAGAACCCTCAGATACTTCTTGAAGGTCCAGAACAAGGAAAGGCTCTTGGCTTGGAGTATGTGGGCAGATTGGGTGAAGGGGGATTGGGTGAGTGATGTTGCCCAGGAAGGCCCTATTTGCTTATAGGCCCACAGCTTCCACAAGGTATTTTCTGGTAAGTTAAAGTCTGGGTATTAGCCATCCATCATTCTCCAGAGGAGTCTAGCTCCTGAATTACACATGGTTTGCTGAGATCTAGGAAAGTCTGAGCCTAGTGCTATGGTGAGTTAAAGCTTTGGGCCCAAGTCATTTTCCTTTCTTCCCTCTCCCTCCCATACTACCTCACATGGCTGAGGAATAACCTGTTCTGCTTCCTGAGCAGTAGCTGTTGTTTAGTACAGTTAGCATGTTTTCTATACAGAGTAAGGTATGAATACTGCTTCATACTTCTAGTTCACCCTCTCATCATTCCCTCCACGCATAACATACACGTTTTTAAGATAGCCTACCTCATTGCCTCTTAACCTGTGGAAGATACACTGTGTGACTGTCCTTACTTATTACTATCAAAACTCCAATATTATTAGAAAAGTTTGCATAAGTTTACCTGTCGTAATACAATTTGCATTTATATAGAAGCGTGACAGTAATCATACCTTACTAATGAATTTTAAATGGTGTTAGTCAGGGCTGGTGAGATAGCTCAGCGGCATAAGCACCTGCCTGGCAAGTGCAAGGTCCTGAGTTCAACTCCCGGTACCCACATAAAGGAACAAAAGGGCCGGTGATATCACTCAGCGGCACAAGCGCTTGCTGGCAAGCGTGAGGTCCTAAGGTTGACTCCCAGTACCCACATTAAAAAAAAAAAATGGTGTTAGTCAATAATGTATTTTCACTTAACTGTTTCCACCTAGTTTGTATTGTATCATATATTCAGTAGTACTTCAGAATTGCTCACTTCACAGTTTCCCACACAGTCCTTACTTTCCATAGTAGGCTTTAAGAATTTGCAAAAATTTCATTCCCTCATGTTCCCTTTTTCTGTTCCTGGTTCATCTGCTCTTTAATGCTTTGAATTGTTTTACCCTTTTATCCAAAACCCTCTACTCAATCAGTCTTGTTTATTACTTTTAAAAACACAAAAATAACATATATCTGGGTTTTCTGTTAATAAAAGTAACATTCATTGGGAGAAATTGGAAATACAAACAATAAGTTACTGTCAGTTTCACAACTCAGAACATCAGTCACTGGATAAAATATTTTTTTAATACGTGTGGCTTATGCTTGTGTGTTTATAGATACTTTTAAAATGAAATTGAGGGCCGGTGATATAGCTCAGCGGTATAAGCGCCTGCGTGGCAAGCGCGAGGTCCTGAGTTCGACTCCCGGTACCCGCATATAAAAAAAAAAAAGAAAAAGAAATTGAGCCAGGTATGGTGGTACATGCCTATAATCCCAGCATTCAGGGAGGCTGAGAGAGGAAGGTCACAAGTTTAAGCCCAGCCTTGGGCAACTCAGTGACTTAGCAAGACCTCAAAATAAAAAGGCTGGGGATGTAGCTCAGTTCAGAGGCCTTGGGCTCAATCTCCAGTATCGCCTAAATAAATGAATGAATGAATGAATGAAATGAAATTGATCAGTATGGTTTGTGTCTTGCTCTTTTCACTTTGTAAGCATTTTGTCTGGTCCCTCATATCACTGAACAGTCTATTTGTTAAATTCTCCTTTTTTTCAGGGGAGAAATGAGGAAAGGGATCTATATTGTTGAGTACCATGCATTGGGTATGCATAGCTCTTCTCACAATCCCGTAAGGTAGATTATCACCCATGTTTTACACTTGAGGAAACCAAGGGGTTAGAGAGATTAAGTAATTTGTTAAAGTTACTCAGTTTATAAGTGGTGGAGCTGGAACTCAAACTCAGGGCAGTTTACTTCAAAGCCCATGGTTTTTCACCCTGCTCTTTTGTAGTATCCTCTGAGAAGCTCATAAATTGTCACATTCCATGCTTTTGTTGGAATTGAAATTCCTTTATCCCGTTTCCTCTTAAATGTCTCTAAATCAGACATTCAAAATAGCACTGGTATGAAGTCCTGGGCCTAAAAACAATAAGACAAAACTTAGAAAAAAGTAGGTTATTGGCCAGAGAGACTGTTAGAATATAAAACTGTTCCTTAGTTTTTATGTATTTCTGCTTTAGGCGCTCTCTCTCACTCTCGCTCTCCCCCCCCCCCGCATATATATAATCTCCTAGAATAGGCAACATTTGTAAGATTCTAAAAAAACAATTTGTGCATAAAGCTGTGCCAAACTTAAGTTTTCTCTTTAACTGGATTACTCTGCATGACCTTTTCCTGCAGTGAATGCTCTAAACGGGAGTTCTCTGTATTTTTCCTTTCCTTGGTAGAAGCTAAATTTTACATTTTGTGCCACAGCCTCCTGATTTGTATGATACCAATACATCCCTCAGTATGTCTCGAGATGCCTCAGTATTTCAAGATGAGAGCAATATGTCTGTCCTGGATATTCCCACTGCTACTCCAGAAAAGCAGGTAACACAGGTAGGACATTGTTTTTCTGTTTGTGAGATTGGTAGTATGCCTGGAGGGTGAGGGTTGAAGGAATGGTGGAAGTGATATATGATACACATCAAGGATGTCTGGGCCCCCGGCCTTGGGAATGAAGGCCTAGACATATGATTTCAGGTGGAGGGGGAGAAGGGTTGGCAGGTCACATAACTGGCATAGTCATCTCTCTCCATGTGGGCAGAGTCAAGCACAGCAGAACTTGAGGGGAAAGTACAAGTGTATACAAGTATGTAAGGCATCAGAGCATCCTAACAGGTAACTAGAAAAACCAACTACATTCAGAGTCAGAGGTAAAAATAATGGGCCTGCTACTTTGTTACAACCCAAATTGAAAATTTTATAAGGTTAAATTTTTTAAATTGGCCTTTTTAAAGAAGTATCAGAGGATATTCCTAGTCTGAAGCCTGAAATCCTGTAGCTATTCTTAGTTAGGGTTCCACTGGAGAGTGTAAAACCCAGGAGGGCTTTTCTATTTGAAAGAATCCAACACAAGCTATAATAAAAGCTTGGGTTAGAAAGGAAATATATCCTTGTGATATAGTAAGAGTAGACCAAGGACCTGCCTGTTCTTTGTTTTTCTTAACCCTGGCCTTGATTTTCAAAGAATGACTGGGGGAAAATGCACATGCCTTGAGCTGTGTAAACAGCCCCCACTAGCAGTGGAGTTGGCTGGGCTACCAGGGAGGAGCATCTGTCCTGGATGAAGAGCCCTTGGTTAACTCCTCCTACAGGCACGTCCCTCAATGATGTGCTATTTGTGTTCCTTACTCAGATGCGCCAGGGCCGAGGTAGGCTGGGCGAGGAAGACTCTGATGTAGATACTGAAGGGTATGATGAGGAGGATGGGAAACCTAAGACTCCAGCCCCAGTGAGTATGCTTACAGAAAGCTTATGGTTATGTTATGCCTTTATGCAATAGGAACCCCAACAGTACAGGGCAGGCCAAATCCCCAGGTGATATCAGAGGGTCTCCATAGTGAGCCTTAGTCTGACTTTAATCCTTGGGACCAGCTAAACAAGTCTGTCTACCAAAATTACTTAACTTCTTGTGAGGCAGCAGGGGGTGGGGGCATGGGGCTGGTGGTGGCAGCTTCTGGTCTCTTACTTGGTCAGTTGATGGGACTCTGACCCGTCTGGTCTCATGCAGGAAGGTGAAGATGGAGATGGTGATCTTGCAGATGAAGAGGAAGGAACTGTACAACCACCTCAGGCCAGTGTTTTGTATGAGGATTTGCTTATGTCTGAAGGAGAAGATGATGAAGAAGATGCTGGAAGTGATGAAGAAGGAGATAATCCTTTCTCTGGTAAGCCTTGCTTCTTTGCTCCTGCTCCTGCATAGCTCACTACAGAGCCTTCAGGACTGGACAGGAAACTCTTGGCCACATATGTTATCAATAGTTGCATTTTTTATTGAAGTCCCATAAATAGATCTGAAAGTACTGAGCACTCAGTCATGTCCGTGAGCTTTAGAGGAAGTGAAAAGAACAACATAGGAGGTACAAAAGATGCCAGTGGAAAAGGCAATGCCTAAGTAGCAACTTTGATTTGGATACTTGCTAAAGGAGAGAATGAAGCATTATGAGTGGCAACAGGGAAGGGAAAGTAAGGAAAAAGATCCTGTTTGGAGATACTTTCTAGATTAATGGGGGGAAAGTATTAGAGGAGATGAAAGAAAACATAAGTTGGACTGAGATGGAGAAGGGAAATTGTTATTTGGATTCAATTTCTACACTATAGATCTTGCCACTGTTGACTCTACACAGTTTACAAGAGAGGTTTCTGAAGATACCTGTGTAGATGTGTGAAGGGACTATTTTTGGAAGAAAGATCTAAAGATGTTAATTCTGTTTGGGCACCATGGAACATGCCTGCAGCTCCAGGACTCTTTAAGAGGCTGAGGCAGGAAGATCACGGAGTTTGAGGCTGGCCTGGACTATGTAGTGAGATGCTGTCTCAAAATAACGTTAATTTGCTGGGCATGGTGGTGCACACCTATAATCCCAGCATTTGGGAGGCTGAGGCAGGAGGATTGCCATGAGTTCAAGGCCAGCCTGAATTACACAGCGATACCCTGGCTCAAAAAATAGAAACACAAAACAGAAAGTTAATTCTGTCAAGCCTCTTTTATTTTAAGTTTCTCTCTTAATCAGAATCTGGTTTTTACAGCTATTCAGCTGAGTGAAAGTGGAAGTGACTCTGATGTGGGATCTGGTGGTATAAGACCAAAACAGCCCCGTGTGCTACAGGAGAACACAAGGATGGGCATGGAAAATGAAGAAAGCATGATGTCCTATGAGGGAGATGGTGGGGAGGCTTCCCATGGTTTGGAGGATAGCAACATCAGGTAATCGGCAACAATGTGCTACAGGGCTGTGGCGTTAATGCCCAGGTATGATGCCAGAGGGCTTAGCATCAGATTGGTTTTATCATCAAACATTTCCTGAGCACCTGCTAGGGCCAGGCACTGTGCTAGGCCCTGGGGATACACAGAGGAGCAAGGTATATCCTGCCCTTGAGCTCTCCTGACACAAACAAATCATTACAATCAGATAAGTACTAATGTATAAGTAAGTACAGAGTCGCAAGGCACCACTGAGGAGGGAACATCTTACTTTGCTTGAAGTAATCGGGGAGTTTCACAGACAAGGGAACATTTGAACTGGATCTTAAAGCTTGAATAGGAGTGTATTAAGTAGATACTATGGCAGCAGGTGAGTAGATGAAACAATATGTTGAAAGGCACAGAAATATAACATGAAGCATGTTCCAGAGCAAAGGGAAGTTGTTGGGGATTTGAGATCCTAAAAGTAGCAAGGGATTATATCGTGAGAGGACCTTAAATGTCATGATTAAGACATTTGGAGTTTGTCCTATAGGTAATAGGAATCATCACTTTAAGGAAAAGGAAATAACATCAACTTTGTATGTTAACTTTCTCTTAGGGTACAGTGGGACAGCTGATGAAGATATTAACAGGGATCTGTCAGGAAAGGGGGGAAATGAAGGGACATATTTAAGAGTTATTTAAAAGGTAGATAATTAGATTTAGGAGGTAGACAGTCAGATGAATAATGTCACCGAGAAAGAAAACAGGAAGAATAGGTACTAGATGGGGTAGGAAAGGAGGGAAAAATGAATTTGGCTTTGGGCATGTTGTGTTTAATGTATATATGATACATCTAGCCAGCAAGCAGTTAGAGAGTTTTATTTATAAGTACAAAATAACTAAGATATGATACCTTCCTTTAAAGAGTTCAGTCTAGCAGGAATCTAAAACGGGTAGACAGGCAGTCGCTACATAACATGAAAAGGCAGGCAATCACAGAGTTTTTCTGGGACTTGGAGAAGGTTGGGTAGGGTAGCTGGTTAGGAAACTGATCTGAATATAAATAGTAATTAGCTAGATAAGAAAGCAAAGTACATTCCAGAGAGACCAGAAACAGCATGCATGAAGACCCAGAGGGGTGAGGCACTTTTGAGAATGTAAGTAACTTAGTGTGGCTGTCACTTTTGATTGATCCATGTAAGATCCATGATCCATGTGATAGAAATGATTTAAGGGTTTGACGACATAGTTCAGTAGTAGAGTGCTTGCCTAGCGTGCATGAGGCCCAGGGTTCAATCCAGCAATACAAAAACATTTTTAAAAATTTTATAAAGTGATTGAAAGGTAGGTAAGGACCAAATTTTGAAGGACCTGGAAATTTGGGGCAGGCATTGAATGAGAACAGTGTAATCTGATTTTATATCTTAGAAAGATTACTCTGTGCAGCCGGATGTAGTGGCACACACCTGTAATCCCAGCACTGGGGAGGCTGAGGCAGGAGGATTGTTGTGAGTTCAAGGCCAGCTGGGGCCGCATAGTGAGCTAAAGGACAGCCTGAACTATACAGCAAGACCCTGTCTCAAAATACAACCACGAAAAAGACAGAGGAAGATTACTATGTACACCAAAGAAAAATGGGCAAAAGACATGAACTAATAATTTAAAAAAGAAATGCAAATGGCCAATAAATATATCAAAAATATAACTTCCTAATAGTCAAAGAAATGCAATGCAACAGCGAAGTATGTTTTTTTTTTTTTTACCTATCAGAATGGTAAAGATTAAAATGAATGATAATGCCCAGTGTTGGAAAATATATGGGGGAAAAGTAAATTGATAAAATAGAGTGGGTGGGAGAGGTTTAGCAATTTATCACCATAAATTAAAAGAATTTTCAAATGTGCATCCCCATTGGCTCCAAAATTCCAATCTAGGAAATTATTCTATGGGAATAAAAGCACCTTCATTAAGATATTTATATAAGGATGTTTATCACAGCATTGTTTCTCATAGTGGAAAAATTGGAGATAGCTTAACTGTCTTAGTGAGAGACTGTTAAATCATGTTACAGCCACATACCAGAATAAATACCATGCAGCTATTAAAATTATGCTATAGGCGTATGTTTATTGACACAGATGTTCATTATAATCATTAATGAAAATGGCAGAAGGGTATTCTGAAGAACATACAGAGTATGTCATTTGTAAATAAAAAAATGTTTAAGCATCTAAAATATATACAAAATTAGAAGATCATATACCAAAAGATTATCTCTGGATGGTGGAGTTATTTTTTCTTTCTTTTTTTCTGGTGTATGTTCTAATTTTTAAACCAGTGAATGTGCATTATTTGTGTGGTTTCTTTGAGTAAAATTAAAAATAAACAAAATAAAGAGCACTCTGGCAGAAGTGGGAAGAATTAACTGGAAGAGAGCAAGACTGGAGGCATGAAGTGTTATTTCAGTAGTGCAGACCAGAGATAACAAAGGACTAAGCCAAGGCAAGCAGAGCAGGGATGGAAAGGAGGGGATAGAAACAAGATACACTGAAGAGAAACTCTTCAGGACTGTTAACTAATTTTGGATACATAGGTGAGTGAAACTGTAAGTGGTAGATGAAATCATGAGGCTCTGAAAGCATTTGTGGTCATGTTAGCTAGTAGTGTGTGTTGTTCAGGTGTACGGGACTTTCTTTCATATCTTGTGTATATGAAGTTAGCAAGTTGATGTTTTTGAACAGGATAATTTTTCTCTCCAGAACATGTAGAACAGTCCAGACAGAATCAGTCACTGTAGCATCCAGGGGAGGTGAGATGGGCTGAGATGACATGTTTCTCTTCTCAGTTATGGGAGCTATAAGGAGCCTGATCCCAAGTCAAACACCCAAGACACAAGCTTCAGCAGCATCGGTGGGTATGAGGTATCAGAGGAGGAAGAAGATGAGGAGGAGGAGCAGCGCTCTGGGCCCAGTGTACTAAGCCAGGTCCACCTGTCAGAGGACGAGGAGGACAGTGAGGATTTCCACTCCATTGCTGGAGACAGTGACTTGGACTCTGATGAATGAGGCTTCCTTTGGGCCTCCTTGGTCAGCTTTCGCTGTTCTCCAGTCTAGGTGCTTCACTTTTCCCCAATTTGTTTATATTTGTACAGTGTCTGATCCTGAAATCACCAGATTAACTAACACCTTAGCCTTTAATAATAAGTAATAATAAATTGTCTCTCCTGATCTTCTTGGGGCAATATCACCCTTTGATTTAAAACCAAGCTACCCCTTTCCCCTACCATTACCAAAAAGAGAGAGAACAAGCTCACTCTTCTCCAGTGCTGTCCTTTAACTTCATTTATTGCTCTTGGTATATTTTTTCCCTGGGGAAAGAGGAGAAATTATGAAAAGACTAATAACTTATGTCCTCCTGGTACATTAGAAGTTTTCTAAGCATGGTATCATTTTAGTTTTCTAATCTGCAGGCTGGAATAGGTGAGAACACCTCCGATGGAACAGAGAATTAGATTCCGGTGGGCTCTGTGCCACACTTAAACCTATTGGACAAACTGCCCATTAGCTTTATTATTTATTTTGTTATACAATGCCTTGTTCCTAAATGGATTTGAGGCAAGTGACTATAAATCTTTGAAACAGCCTGTATGTCGGAAGTGATATGTTGCCATGTAATGTGTTCTGTTTCCTCCCCCATGGGGAATGGTAGGAAAATGATAAGTTCCTTAGGACAAAGACTGTGTCTTCTGTTTCTTTTCATGCTTAGGATATGGTTCTGTGCAAAGTAGGTATTCAGTAAATGTTTCTAGAATCATAAAATCCATGATAAGCAGTCTATCAGATCCTTTGGATGCAAAGGTAAATAAGGCACATCTCTTTTACCCAAAGAGACCACCATCATGTTGGAGGGGTATGGGAACTCAAACATGTTAATAAATCATTAAGTACTGTGAGATAAGTGCAATTAAGAAGCTAGCTATAGGGCCGGTGAGATGGCTCAGCGGCGTAAGCGCCTGCCTTGCAAGCGCGAAGGCCCGAGTTCGACTCCCGGATCCCACATACGAAAAAGGGGCCGGTGATATCGCTCAGCGGCACGGGTGCCTGTTGGCATGCGAGGTCCTGAGGTCGACCCCCCCGATACCCACAAAAAAAAAAAAATTCTGCAAGTTGATTTAAGTTGATATAAGACTTTCAAAATCATCTCTTTTAAATATTGCCTGTATAGGTTTGGAGTTTCAATATTTTGGGGACTCAGAATCCAGTGTTTTCAGTCAGCACCGTAATACAGCTTTTCAACTTAGTTAAATATATATTCTTTCTGATTTACATTAAAATAAAAGTATGTGCTTATATCCTGTGTTTGTGACTCTATCACTTTGTCATAGTTACTTTTTCTCACTGATGACACAAATACTCAACACTGAAAGTTAAAGGAGGAAAGGTTTATTTCAGCTCACAGTTTGTAGAGGTTTCAGTTCATAGTTGGCTGGCTCCAAGGCAGGGTGGCATGGCAGAGGGGCACTGCAGAGGAAAAACAGTTCATGGCAGGCAGAAGGCAGCAAGCAGCACTTGACAACAAGCAACAAACAGCGACAACAGCAGCCCTCTTTCTGTCTCATATTTTATCCAAGCTACCTGCCCTTAGGGAAGGTAGCATTCCCATCCTTAATCCTAACATTGCATCACAAATCAATCCCAGCATCATATATTCTAGATCCAGCCACCTCCAAAAAGCCCCACCTGTGACCACAGGAGACTTTGGGGGGACATCTAGACATATGCCAGAACATTCCATTTTGCCCCCACAGACTCATGTACATCCTTTTATGCAAAAGGCATTTAGTCTATCTCTAAGAGTTGCCAAAGTCCTAACATTTTCAACATTGCTGAAAAGTCCAAGTCCAAAGTCTCCTCTGAGATTTTTTTTCTCCTTTGAGATTTGAGGCAAACTCTTAGCTGTAAGCCCCTGTGCAAATGAAAAGAAAGTTAAACACTTCCAACATACAATGGCACAAGATAAACATTACCATTCCAAAAGGTACAAGTGGGGGATAGAAAGGAATGGGACCAAAGCAAGTCCAAAATCCAGCAGAGCAAACATTAAGTCCTACAGTTCCATGTGCAGCATCCAAGGCAATAGGTGGCAAGATGTGAACTCCAAAGGGCTTGGGTGGCTTCATCCCTACACCACTGCAAATGGTTGCAGCCCCCATGGCCAGCTCGGCTCCCTCCTTGCAGTTTTCCTCAGACGATCCACATTCTTGCCTTCTCCAAACTTCTGGGGTCTCCACTGCACCTTTGGCTTCACACTCACAGCTTCACACACTGCCCTCTCAGGGGCACACTGCCTGGCCTCCCAGGCCTTCTGAAATTGGGGTGGAAGCCTTTTTAACCTCAGAACTCTTGCATTCTGCATGCACCTAAAACTAGCACCATGTGGATGATGCCAAGGTCCACTGCCAGCTGGAGCAGCAGCCAGACTTCCTTCTCTCTTGGTTGTAGGGGTCCAGTGCCTATGAACCAAATCCAAGGAACAACTTCCCTAGACCACTGCCATTCTGGAACATGGTTCCCTGGGGCTCAATTCTCAAAGCAAAGTCTTTCACTTTTGCAATTTTGAGGCTGCAAAGGGTGGAGTCCTGCTGGTTCTTGTGATGCCCTCAGGCCATCTTTTCTATCGTCTGCTTCTGAAATACTTGGGGTTTTCTTGCTAGTCTTTTCAGTGACCAATTTCTCTGTTCCATCTTTGCAGGCCACAACTTTACTGGAGCTTCCTTTCTGGCCAAACTCAAAATGTTTTAAATCCTCCTGCTGGGCTCCTTGCTCTTGATTCTCAACATAAATCTGGGTAAAAGCCCCCAATGGTAGCCATACCACTGCCCCAACATTAGACTGCCTTTAAATTTCTTCTGCCAGATTAATCAATCCACCACCCTTAATCCCAGTCTCAGGCAAAGTCTCTGGATGCAAGAAAAATGCAAACAAACTTTCTGCCAAGGCATAACACACATTGTCTAGAGTCCAACAGCCCTTCTTCCCAACAGAAACCTGAGCCTGGTCTTTACCGGCATCATTTCTATCAGCATTCTGGTCTTCTGAGCTCTGATCAGAATCTCCCATGAAGTACAGCTTAAAGCATTCCATGGCTGCTTCTTCATCCAGCATTTCCAAACCTTTCCAAACTCTTCCCACAAGCCAGTTCCCAAAGGCCCCTGAACCACATCGTCAGGTATAGTCTTAGCAATAACCCCACTCCTGGTACCAAAATCTGTGTTGGTTACTTTTCTTGTTGCTGAGACAAATACTTGACACCCAAAGTTAAAGGAGGAAAGGTTTATTTGCCTCACAGTTTGTAGAGGTTTCAATTCTTAGTTGCCTGGCTCCAAGGCAGTGTTGCATGGCAAAGGGATACTGCCAAGGAGAAACAGTTCATAGCAGGCAGCAAGGCAGCAAGGAACACGTGACAGCAAGTAACAAACAGTGATGAAAGCAGCCCTCTTTCTATTCCATCCAGGATACCTGCCCTTAGGGCAGGTAGGACTCATACCCTTAATCCTAGCATTGCGCCATGAATCAATCCCAGCATCACATGCTTGATCCCAGCATCACACACCCTAGATCCAGCCACCTCCAAAAAGCCCCACCTATGACCAACCACATGAGGTTTTGGGGAACATCTAGATACAAGCCATAACACACATATAATACAAGTAAGGTCTTCCATTTAAAAAATTGACTCATCCTATAAAATATGAAGTAGATGGGCATAGTAGCATACACCTGTAATCCCAGCACTTGGGAGGCTGAGGCTGGAGGACAGCTGTGAGTTCAAGGCTAGCCTGGGTTAGCCTTGAATTCAAGGCCAGCTTGTAGTACATAGCAAGACCCTGTCTCAAGAAAACAAAATAAATAAATAACTACATAAATATATATGAATGAATTAGTCAAAGTAAAAAGAACTGAATCTACATTTTGATAGGTAGAGAGCATGTCATGTCATAGCATTGATCACAAAATTACCCTCTTTTCCTGTGTTTCCATCCTATGAAATCACAACTACTTTCAGAGTAGGAAAAGGCTATATTATAAAATTGGAAGCAAAGAGATGGTCAAGACTAGAGACATTATTACTTACAAAGGAAAAAGAATTTATCAATAAATAAAAGAAATAAAGAAGAGATGATAGGAAACTTGAAGGTAGACTTTTGGAGATGGGGAAGGGGTCAGGGAGATGGAGAAAGATAATGGGATTGAAAATAATCAAAATAAACTGGACATGGTGGTGCACACCTGTAATCCCAGCACTCAGGAGGCTGAGGCAGGAGGATCACTGTGAGTTTGAGGGCAGCCTGGGCTACATAGTGAGTTCAAGGCCAGCCTAAACTACATAGTGAGACCCTGTCTCAAAAAAGAGTTCAAAGCCAGTGTGAACTACACAGACCCTATCTCAAAAAGATCAAAATGTGTCAAATGTATGAACCAATTTCCCAAAATGAACCTCACCATTTTGTATTATTAACATGCAATAATAAAAAAAAATAAGATTGGTAGGATGCCAGAGATACTTTTTTTCAATTGTTCCAACTGTAAAGTGTATCAGAGCAGAGTATATCAGTAGTAAGTATAGCAGAAACTATTTTAGATCATACATTTCCTAAATTTCTTAAGGTTTACATTTTGCATATTTTTCTTTCTTTTTTTTTTTTTTGAGACAGGGTCTCGCTATACAGTTCAGGCTGGCCTTGAACTCACTATGTAGTCCATGTTGGCCTCGAACTCATGGCAGTCCTCCTGCCTCAGCCTCCCAAGTGCTGGGATTACAGGTGTGCACCACCATGCCCAACTTGCATAGCTTTTAAAATAATATTCTGTGCTAGGCACAAATTATGATCATATGGACAAGCATTTAAACCACTACCCCACAGTGGTGAAGACTGAACCCAGGGCCTGGACACATGCTAAGATATGCAGATGTTTTGTTTATTTCTTCCCCAATGCACCTCCAGGTTAAGATAAACTTTCACAGTAAACAAAAGTTCTAGATTCCCAAGGTGTGGAGGAGTACCTCTTAGATGTGTTTGGGGGAGCTCATCAGAATGTGGGAGAAAACTGTTTTTTAAAAGCCTCCCAGTGATGGGGAAGCCTTCCCCCTTGACCTTTTCCAATCCTTGATTTGAACTTCCTGTAGTACTGCTTAATTTCTTGGGACTTGACACTTAAAACCAATTGATTGCTACCAATGAGGAATTCTCAGCGTTTTCCTTTTTCTGTTCTATCAACAGAATAATGTGTGTTAACCTGTTTAGGAGGTATGGACAATTTGAAAACTGGTAAAATATGATAAAAGCTGTGAATCCTTCCTCCAGAAAATATATACATACACATAAAGTTTTATATAATATCAGGCATATTTTGGACTTCTGATTAAGACACTAAATTAAACCAGGTGTTATGGTGCACGGCTGTAATCCCAGCACTCTGCAGGCTGAGGCAGGAGCATTGCACATTCAAGCCCAGCCTGGGAAATTTAGCAATTTAGACCTTATCTCAATCTATCAATAAACAAATAAATAAATAAAGCTGGGAATGTAGCTTAGTGTAAAAGCTGCGGGTTCAATCCCCAGTACTGCAGAAAATAATAATAATAAAAAATAAATAGAGATACAGTCTGAGGTTTAAAGTGATTTTATCACCTGTGATACCAGCACTCTGGAAGGCTGAGACAGGAGGATCACAAGTTCAAGTCCAGCCTGGGCAACTTAGCAAGACCCTACCTCAAAATAAAAAATAAAAAGGGCAGAGGATATAGTTAAGTGCAAAGGCATGAGGTTCAATCCCCAGTACTGATAAATAAATATTTTCTTTCCAAAGGTGACTTGTCTTAAACAACAGAGCACAATTTAAATACTCCTATATTTTAAAATAAGAATCTTAAGCAAGTTGCAGGGTAGATTGCCAGTTTATAATAGAAAAGTAGCTGGTCTTGGTAGCACAAGCCTGTAGTCACAGCCTCTGGGAGGCTGAGGCAGGAGGATCCCAAATTTGAGGCCACCTGGGCAACTTAATGACTTAAGCAAGACACTGTCTCAAAATTAAAAAAAAAAAAAAAGCACTGAGGATGTAGCTCAGTGTGAAGGGCCTAGGTTCAATCCCCAGTACCACAAGGAAGAAGGGAAGGAAGGGGAGCAAGGAAGGAAAGAAGAGAAGAAAAAAGGGTAACACATTTTTATCTTCTTCAGGTAAAGGTACCAAAATAATTACCCAAAAGACTTTTCAAACTCCCATTCCCCCAGTAACTGTCCCCATGTTCAGATTAGCTTCCACCATCACCCAGAGTTGTATTATCCCCTTAGCTAAAAATCAGTGCCTTGGTGAGCCATTCTCATAGATGAAAATGCATAAAGGGCCAGGCATGGTGGCATAAACCTGTAATCCCAGTACTCTGGGAGGTTTAGGCAGAAGGACACAAGTTCAAGTCCAGCCTGGGCAATTTAGTTGCTTAGTGAAATGCTGCCTGAATTTTTTTCTATTTGTTTTTTTTTTTTTTTTTTTTTTTTGTGGGTACCGGGGGGTCGACCTCAGGACCTTGCGTGCCAGCAGGCGCCCGTGCCGCTGAGCGATATCACCGGCCCCTTTTTCGTATGTGGGATCTGGGAGTCGAACTCGGGCCCTTGCGCTTGCCAGGCAGGCGCTTACGCCGCTGAGCCATCTCACCGGCCCTCTATTTGTTTTTTGAAACAGGGTCTCACCATGTATAAGACAGAGCCTCAAACTCAAAGCAATCTTCCTGCCTCAGCCTTCCAAGTGCTGGGATTAGAGGCATGTACCACCATGCCCAGCTCCATCTCAAAATTTTAAAAGGGGGTGGGGCTGGTGATATAGATCAGTGCGAAGGCCCTGGGTTAAATCTCAAGCATCACCAAAAAATAATACATATGTAAAGGTAGGGAAAAAACTTCAGAACTGCTTATCGACTTCATCTCCTGATTCTGCAGGGCTGTGTAACAAAACTTTTCAAAAACACTTGACTCGGGCCGGTGAGATGGCCAGCGGCTTAAGCGCCTGCTTGCAAGCGCGAGGGCCCGAGTTCAACTCCCGGATCCCACATACGAAAAAGGGGCCGGTGATATCTCAGCGGCACGGGCGCCTCTGGCGCACGAGGTCCTGCGGTCGACCCCCCGGTACCCACAAAAAAAAAAAAAAAAAAAAAAACACTTGACTCTCCGTACCGCTCCTGGGTATATCTATCTGAAGGAAATGAGGTCAGCATACAAGAGATACCGGCATGGCCATGTTTATTATAGCACTGTTCACAATAACTTAGATAGGTATTCAGCCTAAGTGCCCATCAACAGATGGCTGGTTGAAGAAAACATGGTACATATACACAAGGAAGTGTTACTGAGCCATAAAGAATGAAATGCTGTCATTTTCAGGAAAATGGATGGAAGTGGAGGACATCATATTAAGTGAAATAAACCAGACACAGAGAGACAGATATTACATGTTGTTTCTCATATATGGAAACAAAAACAAAAAAGATGAGGGTGTATCAAATCAGGGATGGGAAGGGGGTGGGGGGAGGGGAGAAAGCGGCGAGAAAGATGGTGGGAGGGCAGACACGATCAAGGCATGATATATGCATGTATGGAAATGTCCCAGTGACACCCATTAAACTGTACAATGTGTCTTAATAAAAAGAAAATGAAATAAACTCTTCATGGCACAAATAAAAGCAAAGCAGGAATATTTGAGAGCTCTAGACAGTTCCAAGTACTATAATACAGTGAAACTACTGCATGAATGAAAAAGGCATAAGAATTGGTTCACTACTAGCTTTTTTTTGTGTGTGTGTGTGGGTACCGGGGGGTCGACCTCAGGACCTCGTGCGCCAACAGGCACCCGTGCCGCTGAGCGATATCACTGGCCCCTTTTTCATATGTGGGTTCCGGGAGTCGAACTCGGGCCCTCGCGCTTGCCGGGCAGGTGCTTAAGCTGCTGAGCCATCTCACCGGCCCTTAAATTTATATTCTAACTTTTTGTTGTTTTTTGTTTTTTGAGACAGTCTTAGTGTATAGTTCAGTCTGGTCTTGAACTTCCTGTGTAACCCAGGCTGACCTGGAACTTTCGATCCTCCTGCCTCAGCCTCCCGAGTGCTGGGATTACAGGCCTGCACCATCATGCCCGACTAAGGTGAGAAATTTGAGAAACACCGGCTTATAGCATTTTCTCTCTTCTCCCTGTTTTCCAATAGCTAAACATGAACACAAAACTTACTATTCTGTAGTTTATTTTATAGTTTTCTTATTTATATAGTTTATATTCCTTGTTTTTCTTTTTAATGTAGGAGATAGTTCCAGATGGGAGGAGCAGGTGGTCTCCAACTAATTTTGGTCTCTACTTCCTCTTTTCCATTTATTTATTTATTTAGCTAGTTTTTTGAGATAGGATCTCTCCATGTAGTTCAGGCTGGCCTTGAACTCATGGTGATCCTCCTGCCTCAGCCTCCCAAGTGCTGGGATAACAGGGCTACGCCACCACACCCAGCTTCCTGTGTGCTTTTGACCTGACCAAGCCCAATTTGGGCCACTCAGCAATGTAGCAAGACCCTATTTCAAAAAATAAGAAAGGGTAGGGGACGTATCACAGTACCACACATAGACACACACACACACACACACACACACACACACACACTAGAATAAAATAATTAAAGGCTGAGGGTGTAGCCCAGTGGTTGAATACCCCTGGGTTTGTTCCTCAGTACCACAAAATAATTTAATAAGTAAGTAAATACTAGTAAATAAGTAAGTAAATAAGAAAAAAGAAAAGAAAAACAAACAAGTCTCAAATTACTAAAATCAGAAATGAAATAGGGTGCTGAGCATGGTGGCACACACATGTAATCCCAGTACTCTGGGAAGCTGAGGCAGGAGAATAGCAAGTTCAAGCCCAGTTTGTGTATTTTGTTGATATATGAGTCTCTGTATTATTTTTCTATTTGCCATTTTGCTTTTCTCTAAACTACTATCTTTTAGTTTGTTCTTATTTATAGTGTAGTATTCTTTATGTTTCTTGTGCTGGAGTTGGTTGGGATTCTTGGGTCTGTATTTGTAGTATTCATCAAGTTTAGGATAATTTCACCCCCCCTTTTTTTTTTTTTGTATTTAGCCCCCTCCAGGGACTCCAGTTACATCTGTAGAAGGCTGCTTGGAGTTGCTGTGCAGTTCACTGATGATCTGTTCATCCTTTTGTATCTTCTTTCTCTTTTTTTTCACTCAGTTTCTATTATTATGCCTTTAAGTTTGCTAATCTCTTTTGCTGCAGTATCTAATCTGCTGTTAATACCATCCAGTGTATTTCTTACAAATATATACAACCAGGGGTAGGGAGAAGGGGAAGTAAAAAGAATTACGATGTGTTATGTGCATGTACCAGCTCCCCAGGATGAATGTAATTATTATGTACACAAAGATGTGCTAATTTTAAAAAAGTAGAGAATGTGAAAGAAAAAATATACACATTGCCTTTTTAAAAAATTTACAGGCAAAACTTCTATTGGAAAGTAAGAAAAGACAGGGAAAGGACTCCAGCTTGAGTAGTAGCTGGAGGGGGACATGATTTTGTTTTTCTTTCTGAGGCAGTGTCTCACTATGTAGTGCAGGCTGGCCTTGAATTCACTATGTAGCCCAGGTTGGCCTCAAACTTGTGGTGGTCCTCCTGCCTCAGCCTCCCGAGTGCTGGGATAACGGGCGTGCGCTACCATTCCTGGCTGTGTCTGTACTTAATATGTACAGTTTTTCCTCTACCATCTGGAACATATAGAATATAGTTATAATAACTATTGTCCTTGTCTATTAACTTTATTACCTGTATTATTTCTGGGTCTGTTTTTATTAATCTATTTATTATATTTAAAGTTTTTATTAATTGATTTTTTTTTTTGTGGATACCGGGGGTCGACCTCAGGACCTCACGCGCCAGCAGGCACCCGTGCCACTGAGCGATATCACCGGCCCTTTTTTCGTATGTGGGTTCCGGGAGTTGAACTCGGGCCCTTGCACTTGCCAGGCAGGCACTTATGCCGCTGAGCCATCTCACCGGCCCTATTAATTGATTTTTTCCTCATTGTGGATCATATTTTTATGCTTCTTTTCATGACTGTTAATTACTTTTTATTGGATGCCAGACATTATGGAGATTTTTTGTTGTTGTTTTTATGTTTTTTGTGGGATTTTTTGTTTGTTTTGGCAGTACTGGGGATTTTGCAGTACACTGAGCTACATTTCCAGCCCCTTTTTTAATTCTATTTTTAGAGAAGGTCTTGCTAAGTTACCAATTGCCCAGGCTGGCCTCAAATTTGCAAGCCTCCTGCCTCAGCCTCCCAGAGTGCTGGGATTACAGCCATATGCCACCACATCTCAGTGATACTATGAATTTTACCTTATTGGGTGCTTGTTTTTTTTTTGTTTTTTTTTTTTTTTTGCTATTGTAAATATGCTTAAGCTTTGTCCTGGAAGTTGTTAAATTACTTTGGAACAGTTTAATCTCTTTTTTTTTTTGGTACTGAGAATCGAACTCAGGACCTTGCCAGACAGGTGCTTGTGCCACTGAGCTATATCCCTGGCCCCTTGGGCTATTTTTTTTTTGAGATAGAGTCTTGCTATGTAGTTCAGGCTGGCCTTGGAACTTACTATATAGCCCAGGATGGCCTTGAACTCGTGGAGATCCTCCTGCTTCAGTCTCCTGAGTGCTGGGGTTACAGGTGTGTGCCAATATGCCCAGCATAATTTTTTTTGTTTGTTTGTTTGTTTCTTGCAATGCTAGGGATGGAACCCAGGGCCTTGTGCATGCCAGGCAAGTGCTTACCACTGAGCTACTTCCCAGTCCCTAGGTAGTTTCTTTATGTCCATGCACTGACCAATCCTCAGTTGAAAACTTGACAGGCCTTCTCTGCAAATTTCCAGTGCTTGCTTTCTGTGCAGCTGTCATGTTCCCATTACCATGTCCCGTAAACTTTGGCTATCTTGGCCTCCCTATGCTCCCAGCTCTGTTCTCTCAACTCAGAGATACTGCTCAGCTCTGCCTGTGTTCCTCCTCCCTGCACTGTGTCCAAGAAACTCTCAGGGTAGTATGCTAGGACCATCATAGGATTCCAAAGGCTGGCAGCAGTTGTTTCATATAGTTCATCCTTTTTTGTTGCTGTTGTTTTAGATGGTAGGGTAAATTACTCTTGGCTAGAAGTAGAAGTAGCTCTGCCTTTTTTTGTGAAATTGAGGTTTAAGATTTCAGAGATTCGGCCAGGCATGGTGGCACACGCCTGTAATCCCAGCACTCAGGAGGCTGAGGCAAGAGGATCACTGTGAGTTCAAGGCCAGCCTGGGCTGCATAGTGAGTTCAAGGCCAGCCTAAACTGCATAGAGAGACCCTGTCTCAAAAAAAAAATTCAGGGCCAGTGAGATGGCTCAGCGGCTTAAGCGCCTGCCTGGCAAGCGCGAGGGCCCGAGTTTGACTCCCGGAACCCACATACGAAAAAGGGGCTGGTGATATCGCTCAGCGGCACGGGCGCCTGCTGGTGCACGAGGTCCTGAGGTCGACCCCCCGGTACCCACAAAAAAAAAAAATTCAGAGATTGGTTTTTTCTGGGCAATCAAGAAACCCAGGAGCCAGCCATGATGGCTTATGCCTATACTCCCAGTACTCTGGGAAGCTAAAGCAGGAAGATTGCAAGTTCCAGTCCAGCCTGGACAATTTAACAAACTAGCGAGACGCTGCCTCAAAAAAAAAAAAAAAAAAAGCCAGTCGTGGTGGTCCATGTATGTAATTTTAGCACCCTGGGAGGCTGAAGTAGGAGGATCACAAGTTCCCACCCAGCCTGGGCAAGTTAGTGAGACCCTGTCTCAAAAAAAAAAAAAAAAAAAAGGGCCGGGGATGTAGTTCAGTACCAAGGCCCTGGGCTCAATCCCCAGTATCGCCAATAAAAAAAGAAAAAAAGAAGGAGAAGGAGAAAAAGAGAAGGAGGAGGAGGAGGAGGGGGAGGGAAAGGAGGAGGGGGAGGGAGAGGAGGAGAAGGGAAAAGGGAAGAAGGAGGAGGAGGAAAGAAAGGGGGGGCAACTAGACCATGAATGGACCTCCCTTGTGAGTGAAACTTGGGGGCAGTTTATAAAGAAGGCTTCCCACAGCATTTGGCTTGCTTGCTCTTCTGCTTTCCGCCATATGAGGACACAGTGTTCCTTTCCTCCAGAGGACGCAGCCTTCACTGTACAACCAAACCTGCCAGTGCCTTGATCTTAGATTCCCAGCCTCCAGAACTATGAAAAATACATTTCTGTTCTTTACAAACCCAGTCTCAGGTATTCTATTAGCAGAACAAAACAGACTAAGATGGAAATCAAAGGTGAGGTGGATTATTCTACTTGAAGAATCATCTGTTAAATGAAGGAATTTGGCCGGCTAATGTAGCGCACACCTGTAATCCCAGTGCTCGGAAGCCTGCTGCAAGTTCGAGGCCAGCCTCAGCCGCATAGTGAGTTGAAGTCCAGCCTGGACTACACAGCAAGACTCTGTTTCAAAAAAACCAAAACCCGGGCCGGTGAGATGGCTCAGCGGCTTAAGCACCTGCAAGCGCGAGGGCCCGAGTCGACTCCCGGAACCCACATACGAAAAAGGGGCCGGTGATCGCTCAGCGGCACGGGCGCGCAGGCACCCGAGGTCCTGAGGTCGACCCCCCCGGTACCCACAAAAAAAAAAAAAAAAAAAAAAAACCAAAACAAAAGACAAAAAAGAAGGAATCTTGATATTTTTCTTCAAGGAAACTGAGAAATTCCAGAAATTGGGAGGCCAGGGAGTCAGATAGTCATCCAGATGAATTTTGGAGTCTTCTAGCTGATGACAGGACATGGGGTAGGTAGGAAAGCAAACTGAAAGCTTGGTTCAAAAATGCTTACCAAGGAGCCTAGGGTGCTAATTTTAAGGTTGTATACAAGGTTATAAAGCCAGATATCACGAGTCTCAAAGGAGTAGAATTTTTTTTTTCCCTAGGAGAAGTGGGTTTGGCGCTGGGAGCTAGCAGAGAGCTCCCCTCATCCCCTCCCAACTCCCTGCCTCTGTGGTATGCAGAAGGTGAAAGGAGGAGCAGTCTCCTTCAGGAGAGGTCTGCAAAGAAGTAGGGCCCCAGAGAGAGACCCAGTTCCATTCAGGCAGGGACTGGAAGGGAATATTCTGTGAAGAAAGCCAGGATGCAGGGGCATTTGCTGCTCACTGAACAGGGCTGCAGGGAACATAGTGAGAAGGATTCTGAGAAAAGGCAAACCGTAGGGGAAAACAGGTTCAGATGTCTGTGGAGGAAACAAAGCCTGCGGAGCTTTAATATTAGTTCTGACCTCTTTTCCAGGCTTGTGAAGGTGGTGTTTCTGTTGTCATTCTTTTTTTAATGTCATTCTTAATGTGCTCCTTTGTAACCATTTTTAGTTTCACTTGAACATGCTTTCTGTTTAAAAGGCACATGATCAGATTGGTGTATCTCCAAGTGAAGACATTCTCTTTAGCCTTTATAAAATGTGCTCTTTGTAGCTAAAATCCTGTCATTCCAGTGTCTTGAGTCATATTCCTAAACGCAAAATTATTTCTCTGACAAATAGCCATGTATTCACCACTACTAAATCTTCCCTGCTCTTCTAGAACCCCCACTTTTAGTTGGAAGAAGTGGAAATGCCCCTCATGCTCCCAAGGTCTTCCACTCTTGCCCAGGCCCTGTCTAAAGAAGTGCTTTGCAAGTTACTTGTGAAAGTGCTACTCAACCTTGTGTAAGACACTGAGAGCAGATAGAGGTCACGCTCCAGATTCATAGGTTGGGAAAGCAGCAAATAATTCCTTTTGGTAATGTTTTACACACAGTCTTTAACTTCTATGTGCAGAATTTCTGGCATAAAAACTAAAATCTAGGGTGGAGGCTATAGCTCAGTGTCACAGTGCTTACCTAGAACATGCAAGACCCTGGGTTCGATCCCCAGCACTACCAAAAAAAATCTACAAGAAGGTATGTAACAAAGAGTGAATTTTCCTTTCTTCTCTACTTCCCAGTTCACTTCACCCTAGAGGCAACCACAGTTATCAGTTTCTTATATATCATTACAGAGATATTCTACATATTCATCAACATGTATCTATATATTCCTCTTTTTATTTTATTTTATTTTATTTTTTTCTGAGACAAGGTCTCACTATGTAGCCCAGGCTGGCCTTGAACTCACAGCAGTTCTCCTGCCTCAGCCTCCCAAGTACAGTGTATTTCTCTTTTTAGAAAACATGAATTGTAGCATTGTATGCCCGCTGTTTTGCACATTGCGTTTTCCACTTATTAGTATATCCTGGAGACCTTTCCAAGTCTGACTAAATAAGAGAATTGCCCATTGCTTTTGTAACTGCATAGTATTATACTGCTAGCTGTACTGTGGTTTATTTAACCAATTTCTTACTGGTGGACTTTAATAGCATTACTTCCACTTTTTGCTCTTGCAAACAATGCCTCAGTGAATTTTTTAAATTTTCTTTTGAGATAGGGTCTCGCTATGTATTCCAGGCTAGCCTTCAACTCAAGGTGATCCTCCTGCTCCAGCCTCCTGAGTGCTGGATTATAGGTTTATGCCTCCACACCAGGCTCTCGGTGAATATTTTTGTATGAATGTCATTTCAAACACGTATTTGTAAATTGAATCTAGAACAAATTTATAGAATGTGTAGAATAAAGAAATGTAGACTACGTTCCTCAAAGCAAAGTGTCTAAGGAACATGGCACTATTCCTTTAGACGGGCCACGAGGAAACTCTCCAGTGATCTCTTGAGCACTGTGGCAGCAAGCCATCTACTGCAGTCTCTGCTATGGCTGCCAAGAGCAACTGTTTCCGCTTCTTTGTGTTTCCATTTGAAGAATCCTCCTTCTTCTTCTGTGGAGTGTGTGATAAAACATTTTGTGTAGTGGGTCTTTATGAATCCTTCACAGAGAATGCTTTGTATCTGTTGTATAATGTGCCTGGTTCAACTTATTTTCTTTTTTTCTTATTAGTACATATTTGTGGTACATCATGAATACATTAATTGTGGACAGTTGGTACATGTACATGACACATCTTAATTCTTTCTACTTCCCTTCCCCTCCCCCATCCTTCCAGCTCTTAGTCCCCTTCTTATTTGTTTAAGATCTATCTCCCTATTTCCTATTGTCTTTTTTTTCACCCTTTGAGTTATTTATGCTTTGGGTTTCTCATATAAGAGAAACCATATGATTGTTAAGCTTTTGCGTCTGATTTATTTAACAACGTAATAGATGCAAGGCACATCTATTTTCCTACAAATGACTCAAGTTTATACTTCTTTGTAGCATAGTAGTATTCCACTGTGTATAAGTACCACATTTGCTTTCTTTTTTTTTTTTAAGACAGGGTGTCTCTGGGCCGGTGAGATGGCTCAGTGGCGTAAGCATCTGCCTGGCAAGCGTGAGGGCCCAAGTTCGAGTCCCGGAACCCACATATGAAGAAAGGGCCGGTGATATCGCTCAGCGGCACGGGCGCCTGCTGGCGCGCAAGGTCCTGAGTTCGACTCCCGGTACCCACATACGATAAAAGGGCCGGCGATATCGCTCAGTGGCACGGGCGCCTGCTGGCGCGTGAGGTCCTGAGGTCGACCCCCAGTACCCACACACACACACACAAAAAAAAAGACAGGGTGTCTCTCTGTCATCCAGGCTGGTCTTGAACTCACTATGTAGTCCAGCCTGGCCTCAAACTCGTGGCAATCCTCCTCCCTCAGCCTCCCAAGTGCTGGGGTTACAGGTGTGTGGCACCACACATGGCATCACATTTTCTTTATCCATTCATCTGTTGATGAACATATAGGCTGCTTCCAAGATTTAGCTATTATGAATTGTGCTGCTATAAACACAGATATTCATGTATCACTGTAATACAATATCTTTTAACTCTTTTGGGAAAATACCTAGAAAGACAATAGCTGGGTTGAATGGAATTTCTATTTTAAATTTTTTGAACCCAGGGCCTTGACACTGAGCTACATCCCCAGCCCTTTTTTATTTTTGAGACAGGGTCTTGCAAAATTGCAAAATTGCTAAATTGCCTACGCTGGGTACAAACTTGCAATCCTCCTGTCTCAACCCCCTAGAGTAAAGGGATTACAAGTGTGCACCACCACACCAGGCTCTTTTCCACATCCTTTTTGTTGTTGTTGTTGGTTTGTTTCAGTTTTTTGTTTTTTTTTTTTTGTTTTGTTTTGGGACAGGATCTTGCTGTGTAGTCCAGGCTGGTCTCGAATTTGTGGCAATCCTCCTGCCTCAGCCTCCCGAGTGCTGGGATTACAGACGTGCGCCACCACAGCTGCCCCCCACCCCCATTCTTGTACTTATGATCATAATCATGGTTAGGGAAGCCCTCTGCTGACCTCTTGACATCTTCCTTCTCTTTTTCATCTTTTTCTTTCACATCTTCCTTCTCTTTTTCATCTTTTTCTTTCACATCTTCTCTTTTTCCTCTTTTTCTTTCACATCTTTCTTCTCTTTTTCTTTCACATCTTTCTTCTCTTCCTCTCCTTCTTTCTTATTCTGCTTCTCCTTTTTTCTCCATTCTGCTCCCCTCCTCCTGCTCCTCCTCCTCCTCTTTGAGGTGTCAGCTTGGCTAGTCTACAGGCCCTAGTTATTCAGTAAAACTGATGCAGGTGTTGCTATGAAGGTATTTTAAATTTCTTATTTGTATTTATTTATTTGTTGCACTGCTGGGGATCAAACCCAGGGCTTCACTCGTGCTAGGCAAGTGCCGTACTGTTGAGCTCCATCTCAGCCCTGAAGATACTTTCCAGATGTGATGAAAGCTGACTTTAAGTGAGGGCGATTAGCCTGGATAATCTAGATGGGTCTCATTCCATCTGTTGACAGGCTTTCAGAACAGACTTGAGGTTTCCCCGAAGAAGAAAAATGTCTTCCTGTGAATGGCAGTGTTAGCCTGTGCCTGTGAGCTCCAGCCTGCTCTTCTCTGCGGCTGCCCTGTGGAGTTTGGACTTGCCCGGCTCACCCCCACCACTGTGGAAGTCCACTTCTTGCAACGAATCTCTTGTTACGTGTCTTCTACTAACTCTGTTTCTCTGGTGGAACCTCGACTGGTGACATCCTTTAAGTATTTTCTCCACCCAGTCTGGGAACTCAGTGCACTGTAAGAGAGCACAGGGAAACATATCCCAAATCCTTTTATCTGTTCCTTTTATCTGCTCACCAATTTCAGTGAGTACTTACAGAGCACTGTGAGCTGTCATTGCCTCTGACAAGAAGGAAAACATTCCGCAGGTCCCAGGAAGGGTTCCCTGGGGTCAGGAGCAATGTGCAAGAATTGTCAAACAGAACCACCCTGTTGGTTGATTGATGCCAGACTGCTGTTAATTGCACAAAAAATAAAAATAAAAATAAAAAGATTGAGCATAAAAGTGAGTGTGGGCAAAGTATAAAATAAATATCTATGAGTCCATGCTAATATAAATAAGTGATTGAATACGTAGGTAAATTAATGCGGGAGAAGAGACAAATCCCCAGTGGAGGAGAATTCCAAATAATTTATGGAGATACTATACTCTGCCCTCAAAGAGGTGGAGCATTGCCACATTCCTCAGGCATGGGCTGTACAGAGTGAATTCCTTCCAAAGACTACAGTATGTAAAGGGAGATGAAGGAGTAACTTCACAGTGGAGAAGCCTGACAAACACTGCCTTGGACCAGGTGAGCAAAGTCCACATCGACAGTGAACATCATGTCAGTAGTATGTACACTAGTTATGAGGTCATGAAAATGGCCTTTACCTCTCTGATCTTCCTCCCCGCAAACCATAACTCCTGTCTAATCATGAGAAAAAGACCAGAAAAATCTCACTTGAGGGAATTCTACAAAATACCTGACCAGTACTCTAGAACTATCCAGAAGTTCATCAACAATAAGTCCAAGAAACTGTCACAGGCAAGACGAGCCTAAGGAGAAATGATAACTAAATGTAATGTGTCCTGAATGAGATCCCGAAACACAAAAAAGACGTTAGGTAAAAACTAAGGAAATCTGAATAAACTAAAACCTTGGTTAATAACGATGTATCAATACCGACTCGTTATCATAACAAATGCACTATACTAATTTAAGATGTTAATAGCAGAGAAAACTGGATGTAGAGTATACGACAATTCTCTGTACTATCTTCTCAACTTTTGTGTAACTAGAAAACTATTCTAAAAATAAAGTTTCTCTGTGGAGATACTAAAAAGATCAGTAGTTACTAGAGGTTTGAGGGAGGGGAAGGTTGAATAGGTGGAGCACGGCATTTTTAGGTGAATGAAACTATTCTTTCTGTGTAATAGTATAATGATAGATAATTGCCACTGAACATTTGTCAAAGCTCATAAATGTGCAATACAAAGAGTGCATCCTAATGTAAACTGGAGACTAATAATGCTTTAATATTGATTTATTAATTATAACAAAGGTAGCACACTATTGCAAGATGTTAATAATAGGAGAAACTTTATTGGGGGCTAATAATGAACTTTATGTAATATATGCTCAATTCTGTAAATCTAAAACTGTAGTAAGGAAATTATGTCTACTAAAATAAGTGGGCAAGCCAGGCATGGTGGCGCATGTCTGTAATCCCAGCACTCGGGACGCTGAGGCAGGAGGATCACTGTGAGTTTGAGGCCAGCCTGGGCTACACAGTGAGTTCAAGGCCTTCCTGAACTACATAGGGAGACCCTGTCTCAAAAAAAAAAATAGTGAACAGAAGACTTAATTAGACATTTTTCCAAAGAAGATATACGACTAGCTAACAAGCACATGAAAAGATATTTAACATTACTGAGCCAAGCGTGGTGGCACACACCTGTAGTCCTAGCTACTTGTAAGGTTAAGGTAGGCGGATTATTTGAGCCCAAGACTTGGAGGCCAGCCTGGAAAACATAGCAAGACTCAGTCTTTAAAAACAAAACAAAAACACAGGGTTAGGGTTAGGCTTAGGGTTGTGTTTCCCTAGTGACATCACTGGTCATTAGGGAAATACAAATCAAACTCACAATGAGATACAACTTCACAGCCATTAGGACAGATATAACAAAAAAAGAAAAGCATGTTGGTGAGAATGTGGGAAAATGACAACCCTTGCGCATTACTGGTGGGAATGGAAAGAGGTTCAGCATCTGTAGAAAACAGTTTGGTGCTTGCTTGAAAAGTTCTATTGAAAATAGAAGTATAACTAGGTGCACACCTATAATCCCAATACTCAGGGAGGCTGAGGCAGGAGGATTGAAAGTTTGAGCCTAGACTGGTCAATTTAGTAAGACCCTGTCTCAAAAAAGGGCTGGAATATGTAGCTCAGTATGAGGGCTCTGTGTTCAACCCCAGTATAGCAATAAATAAATAAATAAGTTTAAAAAATCCTCTATGATCCAGCAGCTCTACTCCTGTGTTTATACCCAAAATAACTGAAAAAAAGTATTCAACCCAAAATTTGTACACATATTCATAGCACCACTATGCACAGTAGCCAAAACGTAGAAACAGCCTAAATGAACTGAACATCAGCAGTTGTGTGTGTGTGTGTGTGTGTGGTACTGGGGATTGAACTCAACACCTTCACACTGAGCTACATCCCAGCCCTTTCTTATTTTTTGAGACAGGGCCTCACTAAGTTTCTGAATTGCTGGCGCTAGGCTTGAATTTGTGATCCTCCTCCCTCAGTCTCCCAGAATTCGAGGATTACAGGTGTGTGCCACCATGCCTGGCTTAGTGGAGTTTTTAAAAAGTGGTATATCTATACAATAGAATATATATATATATATATATATATATATATATATATATATTTAACAGGGTCTTGCTATTTAGTTCAGACTGGCCTTGAACTCACTGTGTAGCCTAGGAAGGCCTTGAACTCACAGCGATCCTCCTGCCTCAGCCTCCCAGGTGCTGGGATTACAGGTGTGTACTACCATTCCCGGCTCATATACCACAGAATATTATTCAACTATAAAAAGGCATAAAGTACCAATACATGTGACAACATGGGTGAACTTCAGAAACTATGCTATGTGAAAAAAAAAAGACAAACAAAGATAACATATTGTGGGCCGGTGAGATGGCTCAGCGGCATAAGCGCCTGCCTTGCAAGCGTGAGGGCCCGAGTTCGACTCCCGGATCCCACATACGAAAAAGGGGCCGGTGATATTGCTTAGTGGCACGGGTGCCTGTTGGCGTGCGAGGTCCTGAGGTCGACCCCCCGGTACCCACAAAAAAAAAAAGATAACATATTGTACAATTCTATCTGTATTAAATATTGAGAATAGGTAAATCCATAGGCAGAAAACAGATTAGTGGTTGCCAGAGATTTGGGAGAGGGAGAAAGTCATCGAAGTGGTGTTTTAATTGAGCCAATCAATTTATGAATCAATTATCAAACATTTATTGTATGCACACTGAATGCAAGGCGCTGAGAGGTACATATATAAAGCAGGTGTTATGGAAGTAAGGAGGAGTGTCACAAGTTACAGCCTGGCAGTTTGAAGAATGAGTAGGAAGGGGAAATGAAGAGAGGAAGGAAGGTCATTTTAGGTAGCGAGAACAGCACAGGTAAAGTCATGGAGCCAGGAGATAAAAGGTGTGTGTGGGTGTGAGTGCACACGCATGTGTGCAAGAACACGGGGTAATTACAAGTGGTTTCATTTGTAACAGTAAAAATTTCAAAAAATGTGGTAGAATGCGACAAGTGCTGGGATTTAAAGCATGTGTGTATCACAGGCTTATGTTTTAGAGAAATCCCTCTGTTACAGGGTGGAGTCTAACTCCACACTGGATTGGAAGAGAAACAAGACCGGAGGTGGGGAGGCTAAGTAGGAGGCTGTTGTAGTCGTCCAGATGAAAAGTTATCAGGGCGTGGCTGGCCACGGTGGTGCACGCTTATAATCCCAGCACTCGGAAAGCTGAGGCAGGAGGGTTGAGAGTTTGAGCCCAGCCTGGGTGACTTAGCAAGACCCTGTCTCAAAATTTAAAAAAATACTGTAATAAAGGGCTGGGATATAGCTCAGTGTGAAATATCAGGTGTGGATATCAGTGTGGATATCAGGTTTCGATATCCAGTACCACAAAGAAAAAAATTATCAGGATCTGAGCCAGGCACAGAAGTGATAATCGGGATAAAGAAAAAAGGTCAGAATCGAGAAATGATTAGATGATAAAATGAACAGGACTCCAGGATTGAATGGACATTGGTGGCAAGGGAGAGTCAAGGATGACCCCACGTTCCGGTTTTGTGTGATGGATGTATATTTATCAGAGATATTAGTTGGTAGCAACAGAGGCTGACTAAGCATAAAAGGCATTTTTAAAAAAATACTGGAGGTCCCCACAATTGTTGGAAGAGCTGAAGAACCAGGTTGGAGGATGAACTTCCAGGAACAATGCCCCCAAGTCTCATAGAAGTGGCTGGATATACAGTTCCCTGACCCCGAGCACAAGAAGAAACTGCCACTGCTGCTAACTACAAGAAGTCAACCTTGAAGACACTGGAAATTCCCTGACAGCACACAGGAGCAGGAGGGGAGAAGGGGGGAGTGGGAGGGGGAGGGGGAAGAGGCGAGAAAGAAAAAGAAAAAAAAAGGAAGCTCCACACACAGCAGATTTCTTCTTGTTGCTCAGTTTTTTTCCTCAGTTCTGAATCAGAGTCTTGTGCAGATGTTTCTTTTCTTTTTTCTTTCTTTTTTTTTTTTTTTTTAGTACCGGGAATTGAACTCAGGACCTTGTGCTTGCCAGACAGGTGCTGTGCCACTGAGCTATATCCCTGGCCCTGTGCAGATGTTACTGATTGAAGCCTGTCGCTTGACTGTGTCTAAGCTACAAGGGAGAACGGTAAAGAGTTCTGGCTCTTGTTTTGTTTTGTCTTTTTGAGACAGAGTCTTGCTCTGCAGTTTAGGCTGGTCTTGAGCTCACTACGTAGCCCAGGCTGGCCTCGAACTCACAGCGATCCTCCTGCCTCAGCCTCCCGAGTGCTGGGATTACAGGTGTGCAACAGGCCAAGTTCTGACTCTTAACACTGGGGAAGCAGGAGATCATAATGTGGAAATTCTTTCATGTACAGAAAGGCTATTCAAATTTGAGTGCAGCCACAGTGGGGCACAGATGGTGATACTGTCAACTAATGTAGAGACTACAAGAGTTTGGGGGCAGGAGTGAGGAGTTCCATTTTGAACATGTAGTGGTACAGGTTTCTGTTGAATATTCAGATATGGATGCCCAGCAGGTGGTAGGATATTTCAAGTTCTTAGGGTCCAGGTAGCAGTTAAAATGTGAGAGGGAGCCAGGCGTGGTGTCGCACACCTGTAACCCCAGCACTTGGGAGGCTGAGGCAGGATGATCACCACGAGTTCGAGCCCAGTCTGGGCTACATAGTGAGTTCAAAGCTAGCCTGAACTACATTGTCTTAAAAAAATATATGAGTGGGTAGGATGGTCCAGGGAGCACACATCAAGTAAGACGAGAAGGCAGATCCTGGGTGTGGGAAAGAAAATTTGCCCATATAAAAAGTCCTACTCGGGCCGGGGATATGGCTCAGTGGCACAGCGCCTGCCTGGCAAGCACGAGGTCTTGAGTTCAATTCCCAGTACCAAAAAATAATAATAATAATAATAATAAAAATAAAAAGTGCTAGTCACCTGAGACAAAGGAGTGCATCCAATATAGAGAATAGTTTCTTTCAGTTGCCCTAGACTTTTTACGTATCCTGAAGATATCTGTAGCCATTTTTCTGTCAACTTGCTTAGATCTGAACGGATAATAAAACTTAATTCTTATCTCCAAAAGAAATCCAAATGGTTACATCAGGATTAGGTCCCTTGGTGCCAGGAACACTATTCCCTGGGTACTGTTACTTCGAAAGGGGTGAGGCCCAGACCTTAGAGATATCTCTAGGCTATAAAAGCTGAAGACGCAAGACCATTGGAAAGACCTGTTTACAAAGGGTTCAGGTAAGAACCGGTGTCCTAATTTCTCATTGCTGGGACAAAATACCTGACACCCATAAAGTTAAAAGAGGAAAGGTTTCTTTAGCTCAGTTTGTAGAGGTTTCAGGCCATAGTCAGCTCCAAGGCAGGGCGGCACGGCAGAGGGGCATGGTGGAGAAGCAATTCATGGCGTGGAAGACAGGAAGCAGTGAGATTCCCTTCTTTCCCTTTGTGTTTCATCCAGGCTGCAAGCCTACTGGTTGGTGCCACCCACACCCAGGGTGGGTCTTCCCTCTTCAGTAAGTCCATTACCACACCCAGAACTATGCCAAACCAATCAGTGGACCAATCAAGTATCACACACCCATGATCCAGTCACTCCCAAAAGCCCCACCTATGAGTACATGAGGCTTTGGGGGACATCTAGATATAAACCGTAGCAATTAGGAGTCTTTCAATCCCATCTCCAAGTAGCAAGAGTTTCTCCTTTCCCAAGGGAGCAGTGTGGCTGTGTCTGTCCTGATTGTTCTCCATTCCTTATTTACATGGTGAGAATCGTCACTCATAGAAAGTTCCCATCAGTTCTCATTGTGTCACCTGTGGGTATTGGTGTACAGCGGTGTTACTCTGGCTGTTGGTCCAGTTGTATTAATTAAACTCTTTTTCCTGATCCAGGTACCTCATGTTTCTTTTCTTTTCTTTTCTTTCTTTTTTTTTTCTTGCATTTTTTATGGTACTGGAGATGGAACCCAGGGCCTTGCACATGCTAGGCAAGTGCTCTGTCATTGAGCCCAGCCCTTTTTGTAATTTTATTTTGAGATGGGTGCTCATTAAGTTGTCTGGACTAGTCTCAAATTTGTGATCTTCCTGCCTCAGCCACCCAATTAGCTGGGATCCTTCATGTTTATTTAGTAATCATATATATAAAATACTTCACTGTGCAAGGAGGTAACACCCCAGTGTAAGGTTCAAATCGGACCTGACTCTCCCAGCCCCCAGCCTGCATGCCAGCAGAAGCACCACTCTCTGCAGGGAACTCAGCTCAGCACCCGAGGCTGTCATCCAAAAGCACAGGAAAGGAGATAAGATAGGACAAGGAATTTTACAGGTTCTGGGCCATCTGGAGACACCTGAGAATTTACAAGGGATACTTCAAGGACTCTGCCCACTGAGGTGCAAAACTGCCAGAGAACTTCGACCACAGATGTTTATTGGGATCTTCCTGCCGAATGTCCCCTGCCTTCTTCTCTCCATTCCTATAAAAGGGACACAATTCTCTTTGTTCGGGGCAGATGGTCTTATTGCGCTCTCTGTCTGCCTGCACCCAGGCAAAGTAACAATAAATTCCATGCCATGTTGCCTTTACACAAGCCTGATGGTCTCCACTGGTTCCCTCCTCCCCCGTATGTTACATATGTTATACCCAGACCCTTCACAGTTCTTAACAAAACATTGGGGGAAATTAACATTTAAAGTGGTGGAATGAAGCCCTGCGCGGTGGCGCACACCTGTAATCCCAGCACTCAGGAGGCTGAGGCAGGAGGATCGCTGTGAGTTTGAGGCCAGCCTGGGCTACAAAGTGAGTAGGCCAGCCTGAAGGCCAGACTGAACTGTATAGTGAGACCCTGTCTTACAAAAAAAAAAAAAAAAAAAAGTGGTGGAATGAAGAAGAGGAGACCAAAAAGATCTCAAACAGGAATGGCCTTTGAAGTTACACAGAATAACTGGGAAACTGAATGAATTCAATGTGATGGAAACCAAGGAACAAAAACATTTCTAGGAGGTAGTGTAAACAAGGATCAAAATGTAGAATAGGTATTTTGAAATAGGAGGAAAATGTTCAAATGGGCAGGGGGAAAGGAAAGAAGGGAAAAGTAAAAAAAAAATGAGAAAAGAAGAATAACATGGAAACAAAGCTTTGTAAACAGAGAGGGGAGGAGAGGTTGAAGAGAGGGGAGGGGAATGGGAAAAAAAGAAACAAGTTATATCATGTACAGGTACAAATTCTCTATGATGAATGTGATCATTATGTATATCTAAAATGTACCAATAAAATCTAATAAAAAACATTTCTAGAAGAGAATGATCATGTTTCAAATGCATAGAAATCCAATAGTATCAAGAGTAAAAAGGAGACTGGATGTGGTGGGATGCACCTTATTCCCAACTACTCAGGAGGCTGAAGCAGGAGAATCACTTGAGCCCAGGAGTTCAAGGCCAACCTGGGAAACATAGCAAGACCCCATCTCGGAGAGGAGGGAAGAAAGGAGGGAGGGAGAGAGGGAAGAGCTATTGGTTTTGGCAGTTTGAAGGTTACTTTGCCAAAAGGAATTTCAATGGAACCATTTTTTTGGTAGATTGAGGAATAATTGGTTGTAGAGAAGGAAGTAGAGGCCATAAATATATACCGCTATTATTTATAGAAGCTTAAGATGAGAAAGCAAGGAAAGAAATTGGCACCCGATGAAGATTCAGGATCAAGGCAATTTCTAATGGGTGAGACCCTCGCATGTTTGAGACTGAGGAAAGACACCGCAGGATGAAATTGGAAAGAGCAGGGTTACTTCATTGTGCAGGGCTCTGAGGTGGGAAACTATGGCATTTAGGGTACAGGTAGATATGCGGAGCTTGAACAGGAAGATGGGATAGAGGTAAGGATGGATGAGTGTGGTGGTTTGTAGAAGTTCAGCTAAGGCTGAAGACCATGTACTCGGTCTGATTTTGTGATTCGTATGGTTTTGTGGATTTTCTCTAGCAGGGTACAAACATCCAGATGAAGGAGGGGGTAAGGGCTATTTGTCACACCACCCCACGGGTGGAGGTTTGTAGGCTGACGTGGCAGGTATGCAAAGAAAATCAAAGGTGCTGGAGAGAGAATAGTTTAGGTGATCAGGCATGGGGTTACAGAAAGTTGGGAAAAGAAGGAGAGGCCGGGAGGAGCTGATGGTCTGGGAGCAAATGGAGGGCTCAGAGGACTGATGGGTCCAGGCGAGGCAGAAGAACATCCTACGTGGGGAGGGCTTGAGGGAGCACTGAGGAGAGCGGATTGTGAACAAAGTGGAATTCTGGAGTTAAAAGATGTTAGAGGTAAGCAGTTCTGCACCACAACAAAGATCAAGATATGGTGCTTTGGATGTGTGTGACTGGAGTGGAATGGAAAAGGTAATTGAGGGAGGTGCGACTGGGAAGTCAGTGTTGTGTCATCTCCAGGGACAATGGGGTTCCCTAGAATGAGGGCCAGGAATTAGACTAGAGAAGGAGATCATGGGCCAGGTGCCAGTGTCTTTACTTAAGGAGGGGACAGTGAAGAATATATAAGAAATTGCTAAGCCAACTGGAATGGAGGGCATGGCCATTTTAGCTTGAGGAAGGTTGAGAATGCTTGGCTGGCTGCTGGAAACAGTCTGGTCTTTTTAGGGATGTGGAATTGAATTAGTGATGCCAAGTGTGAGCACAGGGAGACTTGGCAGCAGATGAAGCTGGATTAGTAGGCAGAGCTGACATACGGAAGGCCTTGTGCACTAAACTAGATGATGATGCACAACCACCAAGGCCTTTTAAGTGCAGAACTGACTGACTTCTGGTTTTTATTTTAGATTTTCTAAGGTCAAGTGTGGAAAGTTACAGTCATGGGTACCATCCCAGAGACCAGTTGCAGTTTATAATTGCCCAAGTCAGTCTGAGGGGAGTGGCATTGGCAGTGGAGGTGGAGGATAAACTGCAGAGCTATTTTGACATCTCACATGTGTTCCTGTAGCTATACACCCTTTCGCTTATTTCCAGCATGTAGTATGAGGCCTGCTGAGTTTCTCCTTTCTGTTTATGCTCATTTATGGCCCAGCTCTTCACTCAAGGCAGCTGCCAGGACTTTTGAGGATAGGATCCCTATCACTAATATCTTTAATGTGCTCACTATATAGGGAAGGGGATGAAATTATCAAGGCACTTTGGTCTCAGCTAATGTCTTAGTTACTTTCCTCATTGCTGGGACAAAATATCCAACACTCACAAATTAAAAGAGGAGAGGTTTGTTTCAGCTCACAGTTTGTAGAGGTTTCAGTCTGTAGTCGGCTGGCTCCATGGCAGGTAGGTGGTAGCGAACAGCAAGCCTCCCTTTCCTTTTTATCCCTTCCAGGCTACCCGCCCTTTGGGTGGTGCCACCCATGCCCAGGGTGGGCCTTCCCATTATCCACACCCAGAACTATGCCAAACCAATCAGTGGACCAATTTAGTACCACACACCCTTAATTCCAGTATCACACACCCTAGATCCAGCCGGCTCCAAAAAGCCCCACCTAGGAGCATGTGAGGATTTGGGGGGACATGTACATACAAGCTGTAATAGTTAATTTTCTTTCTTTGTTTATTTTTAATGTTTGCAGTGGTGAGGATCAAATCAGGGCTTCATGTTAGGCAAATGCTCTACCCTTAAGCTACGTCTCTAGCCTTTTTTACTTGCTTTTGTTTCCCTCTTTCACAACTTTCAGTTAAACTGAGGGAAGAAGTTGATACCTTGAACATTATGGAATTGCCTATTTGTGTACACACACTTTCTCCCAATTACTCATTAGTCAAACACTAATCTAGGCACAGCTGTGAATGGATTATGCAGATATGTTTAAATTCCCAAACCTGTTGACTTTTAAAAACAGACATATTCCTGGGTGAGTCTGACACAAACAGATGAGCTCTTTAAAGGGACTGGGCTCTTCAGTCACAAAAAGACTAAAGTGGGCATGGTTGTTAACCCAGCACTCAGGAGGCTGAGGCAGGAGGATCACTGCTACTTGGAGGCCAACCTGGAATACATAGGGAGACCCTGTTTCAAACCCATCCCCCCAAAATGCAAATACTAGCCAGGTTTACTGGCACACACTTGTAATCTCAGCACCCTGGACTACAGAGCGACACCCTGTCTCAAAAAAAAAAAAAAATATATATATATATACTGAAGCTGGGTGTGGAGGCGCACACCTGTAACCCCAGCACTCAGAAGGCTGAGGCAGGAGGATTGCTGTGAATTCAAGGCCAGCCTGGGCTACAAAGTGAGTTCAAGGCCAGCCTGAACTGCACAGTGAGACCCTGTCTCAAGAAAGACGAATAGCCGGTGAGATGGCTCAGCGGCGTAAGCACCCGCCTGGCAAGCGCGAGGGCCCGAGTTCGACTCCCCGAACCCACATACGAAAAAAGGGCCGGTGATATCGCTCAGCGGCATGGGCGCCTGCTGGCGTGTGAGGTCCTGAGGTCGACCCCCGGTACCCACAAAAAAAAAAAAAGACGAATATATATATATATATATATGTGTATATATATATATACTGTATGATTCTATATATATATATATATATATATATATATACTGTATGATTCTACTTATATGAGGTATCTGAAGTCAGATTCTAGAAACAGTAGAAGGGCGATTACCAGGGGCTGTGGGGAGGAGATGAGGAGGTTTTGTCTTTTTTAAAAAATTTTTTGTATTTTTTATGGGAAGGGTTTCTACTTTACAAGATAAAAGTTCTGGAGAGCTATTGCACAACAATGTTAAGATTGTGCACTTTACTGAAAGGTATGGTTCCAGTGGTAAATTTTATGTTCTGTAGTTTTTTACTACAATCTAAAAGAGGCAGAGGCCGGGGCTCTTTGTGGGGAGACCCTACCTGAGGGGAATGTGATGCAAGGGAAATTTTCGATGCAGGGCTGCATAACAAGGAATTGGGGGGTGGCCTGGAGGGGTTGATAGCAGGCCCCAGCTGACTGCCAGCAAGGCTAGGGGAACCAGAGTACCATAACCACAATCCTGCCACAGCCACAGGAATTTGGAAGAGGATCCTGAGCACCAGGTGAGTTCAAAGTCTAGCTGACACCTTGATTTCTGAGGGTGAGACCTTGTTGAGCAGATGACTTAATTAACCTGTACCTACAGGACTGATACATGGAAACTGTGAGAAAAGAAATGTTATATGTGTTTACTTAATGAAATTTTTATTTGTACCTCATATCCAGAAGCAGATATAAATTCTTAGACAATTAATTTCCAAAAATATACACAAAATTACTATTGTTTACAAACCAAAACACATATTCAACTCAATGGACTTGAGATACTATTTGTTCTAAGTCCAAATGGTCCACATCTTATTTGAAACATACAGAAAAAGGGTTAACTAAGGCAGTCTGATTCCAGATATTAATTTCACAAACACACCAATATGACTATAAAATTTCGTTTTAGCCGGGCATGGTGACACACACCTGTAGTCCCGGCACTCGGGAGGCTGAGGCAGGAGGATTGCCATGAGTTTGAGGCTAGCCTGGGCTACATAATTCAAGTCCAGCTGGAACTACATAGTGAGACCTTGTCTCAGAAAAAAAGGGGCCAGTGAGATGGCTCAATGGCATAAGCGCCTGCCTGGCAAGCACGAGGGCCCGAGTTTGACTCCCAGGACCCACATACGAAAAAAGGGCCGGTGATATCGCTCAGCAGCACGGCCCCCTGCTGGGGCGTGAGGTCCTGAGGTTGACCCCTGGTACCCACAAAAAAAAAAAGTTCTCTCTCCCTGTTTCCTATTATCTTTTTCCTTTCTTTTTCTTTTTTTTTTTTTTTTTTTTTTTTTGTTTGTTTGTTTTTTGAGACAGAGTCTCACTACGTATTTCAGGCTGCCCTTGAACTCACTATGTAGCCCAGGCTGGCCTTGAACTCACAGTGATCCTCCTGCCTCAGCCTCCCAAGTCCTAGGTCTTTTTTTTTTAATGTGGGTACCGGGAGTCGAACTCAGGACCTCAGGACCTTGCGTTTGCCAGGCAGGCACTTATGCCGCTGAGCTATCTCACTGGCCCCTAGGTGTTTCTTTTATATATTTGAAACCTCTAGTTTGCCTTTTTAAAATTTTAATTAATTAATTAAATTTTTTTTTTTTTGGTACTGGGGCTTGAACTCCAGGCCTTTGCATCCCCACCCTCTTTTTATTTAGAGAGAGGGTCTCACTAAGTCACTGAGTTGCCCAGGCTGGGCTCAAACTTGTGATCTTGCCTCAACCTCCCAGAATGCTAGTATTACAGGTGTGCAACACCATGCCCAGTTATAAAATTTCTTTAATTCGATGGTGCACAAGTACAATCCTAGCTACTCTGGAGGCTGATGTAGGAGGATGGGATGTAGCTCAGCATTTCAGGATTTAGCTTCTAAATTGCTGGATCTTTTCCCGAAAGAATTGAAAGCATCATACCACAGAGAGATATGCACACCCATGTTTATAGTGGCACAGTTTGTAATAGCTAAATCTTGGAAACAACCCAAATGCCCATCAACTGAGGAGCAGCTAAAAAAGATGTGGCTTTTTTATACAATGGAGTAGTACTCTCCCATAAAGAAGGATATGCTTGAGACATTTCTAGCTAAATGAATGCACCTTGAGACCATACTCTTAAGTGAAATAAATAAGACACACATGATTAAATACTGCATTGTTTCTCTGGTGTGAGAAACCGACAGTGTAAATAAGGACCAAAATGTATAATAGATATTGGAAAATGGGAAGTTAATGTACAAATGAGAAGGGGAGTGGCGGGAGGGAGCAAAGAAGGGACAAGGAAAAAAAAGAATAGAAGGAAAAAATGGAAACAAAGCTTTTGTAAATAAGGAGGGGAAGAGGGGCTGAAGGGGAAGAGGGGTTAAAGGGAGGGGAGGGGAATGGGAAAAAAAAGATATCTCATGTATAGTCACAAACTCCCTATGACAAATGTGATCATTATGTATATCTAGAATGTACCAGCAAGCGTGAGGTCTTGAGTTCGATTCCCGGTACCAAAAAAATAAAAAAATAAAATGTACCAATAAATAAATAAATAAATAAATAAATAAATAAATAAATAAGTAGCTGGATCTTAAACACATGGTATCCCAAGGAAAGGGAGTAAGCAAGCTATGCCTGCATGGTATGGTGGGGTGCAGGGCAGCCCGAGGATCTTGGCGCATCATGACTTCAGAAGCGGTGAATGGAAATGTTTCTAGGAACAGAAGACATTTTAGAATTTAGTAGTAATATGCACCAGCTTTCTGGCAATATTTGCCATTTTGTATATGTATAGGGACTTTTAATTCACCATAGATATATTTTTAGTCATTTTGACAAAAAAGTAGTTTAAATATATCACATTAACTACACAACAAATTCACATCTTTGTAATAGCCCCAATCAAAAAAGTTTATATGAACACTTGTATAATTACAACACACCCCATATTCCATCTTATTAGGTGACAATAAAAAATAACAGTACAATCAACATTCCATTCCACCAAATTAAGTATCTTTTCCTCTTTAATCAAGTATTATGGCTTTATGCCTTTCCTTGGTAGATTCTTAGCTCTAACCTTTAAAAAAATAGAGCAGATCTGGGAGTGAGGTTCAATGATACAATGTGTGTTTAGCAGGGAAGAGGCCCTGGGTTCAATCCCCAGTTCTGAAAAAAATACATTCGAATGACAAAGCCATTAGGTTTGACTAAACACCCTTATCTCTGTCTTTCAATGGGGAGAGAAATGGGAAAACTTTTAAGTGACAAAGGAAGAAACATCTCAAGTTACATGTTTCATGGAGAAGGACACATTTTCCTTTAAAGCTGTGTAACTTGAAACATTTCTGGACACGGCAGTCCCAAAGCACTATACGACAGCATTATGCAATGAGCGCAAGATCTGCATTTTAAAATAACTGAAAAAGGGCCGGTGAGATGGCTCAGCGGCATAAGCGCCTGCCTGGCAAGTGCGAGGTCCTGAGTTCAACTCCTGGAACCCACATAAAGGAGAAAAGGGCCGGTGATATCGCTCAGTGGCACAAGCGCCTGCTGGCAAGCGTGAGGTCCTGAGTTTGACTCCTGGTACCCACATTTTAAAAAATGGTTAAATAAATAAATAAAATAACTGATAAAAAGCCGGGCGTGGTGGCTCACGCCTGTAATCCCAGCACTCGGGATGCTGAGGCAGGAGGACTGACACAAGTTCAAGGCCAGCCTGGGCTACAAAGTGAGCTCAAGACCAGCCTGAACTGCATAGTGAGACCTTGTCTAAAAAAAAGAAAAAGGGGGGGCAGGGATATAGCTCATTGGCACAGTACCTGCCTGCCAAGCGCAAGGTCCTGAGTTTGATTCCCTGTCCACCCTCCTCCCAAAAAAAGTCTGATAAAATAACTGAAAAAATTAGGGATAACCACTCCTAAAAATAATGATTCAGAGAAAAAATGATTAATGGTTCCAAATTACTTGATACTTAGTCAAGTAAAAAGAAACAAATGAAAACTTTTTAACGGCAGTACATAATAGTATGCAATAAGACTCCTGTATACCGAGCTTGGTGGCACATGTCTCTCATCCCAGCACTCGGGAGGCTGAGGCAGGAGGATCACCATGAGTTCAGGGCCAGCCTGGGCTACATAGTGCGTTCGATGCCAGCCCGAACTACAATCTAAGATCCTGTCTCAAAAAAAAAAAATCTGACCACTACTTTGTACAGTCATAAATTCTTACAACCCCAGGCACATTCAGACATCTGATTTTTGTGTATGTTTGTTTTAGTGAGACAGGGTCTAACTGTGTAGCCCAGGCTGGCATGGAACTCATGGTGATCCTCCTGCCTCAGCCTCCTAAGTACTAGGATTACAGGCATGCACCACCATACCCTACATCAACCATCTGAACTTTGACAATGGAGCCAAAAATATATGCTGCAGGACAGATAGCCTCTTTAACGAATGGTGCTGGGAAAACTAAATACATGCAGAATAACAAATCTAGACCCGTGTCTCACCATGTATTAAACTAAAATCAAAGTTGGTCAAAGATCTAAATATTAAAACAGAAGCACTTAATCAATCTGTTGTAAAATAAAATAGGTAAAACTCTTGAAGCCAGGCATAGGCAAAGACAGAAGTCCAGTTGCAAAAGAAATAACGTCGAGAATCAACAAATGGAATTATATCAAATTACACAGAAAAGGAAACAACCAAAAGAATGAAGAGATAACCTACCGAATGGGAAAAGGTTTTTGCCAGCTACTCTTTGGACAGAGGACAAACATGTAGAATATATAAAGAACTCAAAAACATCAGACCCCTCCAAAATAAAAGACCCAATCAAAAAATGGGCAACTGAAATGAATAGACTCTTCTCAGAGAAAGTACAAATGGCCAATAAACACATGAAAAAAAATATTTGACATCTTTGGAAACTGGAGAAATGCAAATTAAAACAACACTGAGATTCCATTTTACTCCAGAAACCAGGCTATCATCAAGAAATCAAATAATGGGCCAGATGGTTCACACCTGCAATCCCTGCACTTGGGAGGCTGAGACAGGAGGATCACTGCAAGTTTGAGGCCAGCTGAGTTACACAGTGGGACCCTTTCTCAACACCCCCCTCAAAAAAGAAATCAAATAATAACAAATGCTGGCAAGACTTTGGGGGGAAAGGAACCCTTTTACATTGCTGGTGGGAACGTAAACTAAAACAACCACTATGGAAATCAGTACGGAAATTTCTCAAAAAAACTAAAAATAGGAATTCCATTCAACCCAGCTGTTCCCCTTCTAGGTTTATTTACTTATTTATTTAATTTTTTTGAGACAGGGTCTCTCTATGTAGTTAAGGCTGGCCTCAAACTTGGGGCGATCCTCCTGCCTCAACCTCCCAAGTGCTGGTATCACATGCGTGGCTGAGGCAGGAGTATTGTTGTGAGTTTGAGGCCAGCCTTGGCTATGTGGTGAGTTTAAGGCCAGCCTGAAAAAAAAAAAAGACATCATATTACAATGATACATGCATACCCATATTTATAACAGCAAAACTCATAGTAGCTAAATCTTAGAAGTGGCCTACATGTCCATCAACAGATGAATGGAGAGCAGAGCATGGTGGCACCTGCCTGTAATTCCAGCACTTGGGAGGCCAAGGCAGGAAGATTGCCATGAGTTTGAGGCCAGCCTGTGCTACATAATGAATTCAAGGCCAGCCTGAACTACATAGCAAGACTCTGTCTCAAGAAAACCAAAAAATCAAACAAACAAAAAACCAGATGAACGGATAAAGAAAATCTACTTTTACACAATGGAATACTACTCTGCTGTAAAGAAGGATAAATTTGAGTGATTGGTAGGAAAATGGATGTACCTTGAGACCATAATGTTAAGTGCAATAAATCAAACACACAAGCTTAAATATCACATGTTTTTCTTATATATAAATCCAAAATATAAATAAAGAGCAAAGTAAAAGATAGGTGATAGGAAACAGGGAGATAGATCTTTTGCAAATGGAAAGGAAACCAAGAGATGGAGGGAGGAAGAGAAAGGAGAGGGGAAAGGGGTGAAAAAAGAATTTAAAAAAATGTGTTATGAAGCCAGGCGTGATGGTGCATGCCTGTAATCCCAGCACTCAGGAGGCTGAGGCAGAAGGATCTCCACAAGTGCAAGGCTAGCTTGGGCTACACAGTGAGTTCAAGGCCAGCCTGAAATACATAGTGAGACCCTGTCTCAAAAAAAAAGTGTGTTATGTACATGTACCAATTTCCCATGACAATGTAATCATTATGCATTGCAAACACGTACTAATAAAAATGAAAAAATTAAAAACCCAACAAACCCTAAATTCAAATGATAAATTGGGCATGGTGGCACACACTTGTAATCCCAGTGGTCTGGGAGACTGAGGCAGGAGGCTTGCAAGTTTGAGTTTTACCTGTGCAACTTAGCAAGACGCTGTCTCAAAATAAAAAAATAAAAATAAAAAGAGATGAGGATGCAGCTCAGTGTGAAGGCCCTGGGTTCAATCCTCAGTACCACAGGAAAAAAAAAATAATCAAAATACAACGCATACTGTACTTTCAGACACAGACATCTGAAATTCCTTTGGATTATTCTGCATTGGAAGTAGCAATGATGAGAACAGAGGAACATCACCATGACTCACTGTTGGTCTTTACTGTGTGACTCCTGTGGGACCAATGAACAAGCCATTCACAAGTGGATCCACAAAGATCTGTGGGGCAGTGACCAGGCTCTGGTCTACCTGCTACTCATCTTCAGGTCAAGAGTTTCCTTCTACTTAGGAAGAAACTGCAGACACTTCCATGGGCAGAGAACTGTCCAACCAATAGCCATGAAATCCTTGCGAAGTATCTTATCAAAAGGCACAGGAAATGAGTATAGGCACATGTTCACCAAAGAGAAGATGCAACTCTCCAGTCTGAAATTCTGAACTCTTTAGTGAATTATTTTGCTCTTTGCATACAGTTTCGGGCTGAAGATTGTTCAAAATCTTTTTGAATATCATTCCGTGATGGACTTGGATTGGAAGAATGAGCCAAGGCTTCACCTCTCATCTCTGTCCCTAAGCCCCCAGGTAGTGGCCAGGCCAGTAGCTACCACTGAGCTAAATTCCCAGCCTTTTTTTTTTTTTTTTTTTTTTGAGATAGGGTTTCGCTAACTTGCAGGATCTGCTGGGTTGCCCAGTCTGCCTCGGCATTCGGAGTAGTTGAGATGACAGGCTTGTGCCGGCATAACCAGCGTACCTCCATTTTGACAGGCGTTTTCTCCGAGTTTGCAGGTCAAGAAGCCAAGCGATGATCGTAGGGGGAAGTGAACCCTATTGGTCTTGAGCTCTGACATCTTTATTTCTTTTCCCCACATCTTCAAAGACTATTGGTGCTGAGGAAAGGAAAAGATATCCTCATTGGGCAGAGCTCAGGAGGGTGTGCTCCCCGTTGCCTTTCTACTTTTTGTTTTGCAGAAAGCCACCTTTTAAATGTATCCCTTAGGCTTTCGCTGTTTGATCTTTTTTTTTTTTTTTTTAACGTTTGTCATCTCCACTATTGATATTACAGCTGGCGATATTTTTTGCCGTAGCAGCTACCAAATAAGGATTCATCTTTTCCAAATTCACTGGCTGGTGTTGATTTTACTATCATGAATCAATTTTTTTTCTATTCAGGTTTAAAGATTTCTAGACGTTTCCCCCAACTCCGGAAGGTTTTAAGACTAATTTTCTTCATTGTGACTGGTTCCCTAATCCAGGGCATCAAGTTCCCTCTGGAATATTATCTCCAAACATCTGGAAAGCCTGTGATGCTGCATCTACGCATTCTTTCAGCTGCGCTTAACCCTTGGAGCCATTTTTCAGCAGGGCGGCGGCGGCGGCAGTGGCGGAGCGGTCCCGGGGCAGTGCATCTCCGCTCCCTCCCCCGGCGCCGGCGCTCTTGCTGCAAAATGTGTGTTTTAAGCCCATAAATTTGTGGTAAGTTGTTACACAGCAACAGAAAAGTAATACACTATTAGTGGTGTTACTAGAGTGGCAAAGTTTGGGATTAAAGTTGAAGAAGTAGCTGATTTATTTACAGATGATTCTAAATTTAGGGTTGCTGCAGGTGAAAGGAAGCAAAACCAGAAATCAGTGTGAAAGGAAAGAAACACTAAAGCACCTCCTTCAGTGCCCATGTCGAGCCTTCTTCATCGCCCCCTTCCAGCCTCAGGTGACTGTTCTTGCCCCTGATACTTAAAGACTAATGTATTTTATTACCTAAATAATATTCTTCTGTATTGTTCTCCAGGGGATTTTTGTGTCTACCTAACTAGGCTTCAAGTTCATTGAGTAGAAAGATCTGGTCATGTTCATTTTATGTGTCCCCCTCCCCCCGCCCCGGGTGCTTAGCACATTGAAATTCTAGTAAATGTTACTTGATTGGCTGAAGAAGGTATGCTTGTCTGATGAATAAAGTTCTTCCAACTAAACCTTACAAGTGCTGATTCTGGAAGTACCTGGAATGGGTTCTTGAAGGATTTTTCTTTATTGAGTCACTGTGAGTTCCCAGCTTCCCATAGCAACAAAATGTACCATAATGTCCTGTGACTCTTCTCTCAGGGAAAGGAAACTTAGACCACAAATATCTGTGAGCCAAACTGCCCTACTGGGAGTATGATCTGGCATTTAACAAGAAGAGTTTTACCTAATTAGCACCCACTAATCAGTAAGGCCTAAACATCTGCCAGTGGGTCTGCGAAGTCTGTTCTAAAAATTGAAAAGGTGACTTTATCACACATTGTGGGGCATTTGAGTGTGTGTGTGTGTGGGGGTGTTAAAGCATATTATAAGAGGTTGGTGCCCAATTTCCAGAAAAGTTCATGTAGTGACCTTTGTTCACTCTGATGTGACTCTTGATTATGGGATGGAAGAAATTAGCAACATTATGAATTTTCTCTGTGCTCATATCCATAATTAAGTTTGTTGACTGTGTCCAAGAAATTGCACAGAACTTGAGGATTTAGGTTTTTTTAAAAAATGAAGTCAAGGTGCTAGGTGGTAGAAACTCTTTGAAGAAATTCACTGACTTCCTTTTTTAGATCAAGGACCTTTTGAAATAAAAAAGTCTGTGAGAGGGCCGGTGAGATGGTTCAGCGGTGTAAGCGCCTGCCTGGCAAGTGCGAGGGCCCGAGTTCGACTCCCGGAACTCACGTACGAAAAAAGGGCCAGTGATATCGCTCAGCGGTACGGGCGCCTGCTGGCGCGCGAGGTCCTGAGGTCGACCCCCGGTACCCACACACACAAAAAAAAGTCTGTGAGAGATCCAACTTGTAGCCTTCAGTTGTAGTAACTTCTTGCTGATGTGACAAGATACCTTAAACGCATTACTGGAACAAGAAGTGAGACACAAATTAATAAGAATGTAACAAAACATCTGAACACTGGATTTGAAACTGCAGGAGGATCGTAAGATCTGATTTGTCAAAGGAAAGTAATTCATGACACAATCTAGACGTGTGGTTTAGGCAGATGGCAAGTGAATTCATTTAGCATTGTTGAACTGCCTTGAGCTCAGTGAAATCGCTGATTGTGACGATTTGCAGAGCTATTTGGTGGGAAGGAAGTCACATCTCAGAGGAGCCTCACCGATTTTGACGAAAATGAATAGCCTTTCTTTCTTTTCTTTTTTTTTTGTGGGTACCGGGGGGTCGACCTCAGGACCTCGCGCGCCAACAGGCGCCCGTGCCGCTGAGCGATATCACCGGCCCCTTTTTCGTATGTGGGTACTGGGAGTCGAACTCGGGCCCTCGCGCTTGCAAGGCAGGCGCTTAAGCCACTGAGCCATCTCACCAGCCCCATGAATAGCCTTTTAACATTTTTATGGTTGACTTTGGAGTGCAAACGCTCAGCATGTCCCTGAGTTACTGCTCTTACTGTGGAAAGAACTCTCTTGAATATAAAAAACGATTTTGAAATTTTGCGCTGTATGGCTCAGATCGGAGGCGTTTGTGTTCATTTAGCCTTGTGAAAGTATTAGTCTTTTTCAATAAAGTGCTTAAATCAATGGATGGAGTCAGAATTAAGACGTATTCAAATTGCAACCCTTTCCCCCCTGCCTCCTCGTTTCGAACCGTTCCGCCTTTGAAATGCAATCATTTTAATTTACTCGTTCAGAATTGAGCCATCAGCCCTTGTGACTATCCATTGTTGTACGAATAAAGTTGATTAAACTTTTTTAAACGCCTCTGGTATCTTGGTTAACATTGACATTATTGACTAGTTAACAAAGAGACACTTTACCACTTTTGCAAAACTGCATCCGATAAATGTTTTTTTTTTTTAACCATTCCGTCTAACTCTTCAAAAACTTGAACACTCCTGCCCCACTGAGTGCCCTAAACGGGAGTCAGGTTGACAAGGTTGTCGCATGCGCCCTCGACACAATCTTGTTTGTCGCAATGGGCCCCGTGCGGAAGGTTACCTAGGGAGTAGAGACTTTAATTATACTCATTTTGTAGGTAGTGAGATAACCGTGCTACCTCCGCGCGGGTACTTGATTGTAACAGAAAGTAGTTCCGGCCCGTGTTGTTTGGGCCGTGGAACCATAGCCGCCATTTCAAGACTGTGAGTGCGGGGTTGATGGTCAACCAGAGTTCTTAAGATTCGAAGCTCGTAACTGCTGCCGCCGTTTAAGCTTTCCAAAATACTGATAAGGCTGCTGCCCTCTTTCTACTACCTCCAGATACATTCTTGCCAGTAGTGGTGGCAGCAGGAGTCAATCACCCTCTTTTTGCTTTCCCTCAAGAAGCTCCAGATGGCGTCTTCCGTGGGCAACGTGGCCGACAGCACAGGTACCAGTGTCCGGTTCTACTTTAGCAGACGCCCCTTAGGGGTCTGGCGCCGTCCTATACCTCTCATCACTCCTTCCCTTCTGTCTAACCATCCCCGTTACGTCGTGGTCTACAGGCATCTGGTCGAGTTTTCCGCTGTCGTCTATTCTTCAAGTATTTCCAATTCCTTGCTTGCTTGTTTCTTTTTTTTTTTTTTTTTAAACCCCATGAATATTTTAGCTTTTTACTTTTTCGGAACGCTCCTGCCACACGTGCGCGCTTAGAATGTCTTGGAATGGAATTGGAATCCCTGCCCTTTCAGTCTCCTTCGCAACCTTTTTCTCCCCGAATTACAGCTCGTCAGCCTCTCCTTCCCCCTCCACTCCCCTTCAAGCCCTCTCCCCTTAGTCACATTTGGTCCTTTTCTGCCAGTCTAGGGCGGGGGTGCCATTTCGATGTATTCATATTCTCATTTAACATCACGCAAAGACTAGCAAAAGCTCGTCGATTGCTACAAGTAAGCTTACGGAGAGGGGACATTGAAAGCACCTCGCTGGGCAGCATTTTTTCGGTTGAGCGGTCCTAGTTTAGATCGGAAATTTCCAGGGGTTCCCTTTCCCTTTCCCTTTGTCGCCTAATTCCACCCGCTGCCCCCAGCGTGCGTTTCCCACCCAGTGGTCTCTCCCCGCCCGCGGGGAACCACACCCTTTCTTTTGCAAGGTTGCCAGCCTTTTCGGCCCACTTCCTATCCTTGGGTGGGGGGAACCACTCCGTTGCGGTTGCGCTCCCGTTGACCACCTTGCCTGTCCAATTCTTGCTTTGTGTTACTTTCTCATGTATTCCTCCGCCGCCGCCGCCGCCTCTGCGTGTTCCATCCCCATTCTTTTAGCCCAGTGTCTCTTTATTCATAGGGTGTGTATTTTTTTTTCCTTTTTAAGTTTCCATCCTTGCTTGAAGAGCTTGTAAAGCAACTGGAGTGTAGCTGCACAAGTGCAAGGCGGTTGTCCTTTTAGATAATTCAGTCTTGAACATTTGGTACCAAAAATAAGAAAACAACCAAATTATAGGAGTGTTCTTTGGCTGCCTTTCCTTGCTGAGGCTCTTTGGGGCGGGAGGGGTTAGGGTTAGGGAATTGGGGGGCGGTCCTAAGGTTTCCCACGAGGTGATTTTTTTGGGGGGGGAGGTATGTTTTGGCAGTTGAGATGTCTCAAGGATTTTTAGTTACTTTTTTGATATTGCACAATAAGTAACAGGTGACTCTTAAATAGATACCAGTAATTGTAGGGAGTGGGATTCATAATCGTTCCGTTCTCTCCTCCCCACTCCCCCACCGTGATTTTCAAAGATTGAAGACTCTATATTAGACTGTGAACTAGCTTGAACTTGTCTGACTATATTTTGAGGAAGTGGTCAAATGTTAAAACAGAAGATAAGCGGCTTTGAAAAGTGACAATGTGTTAGATTAAGGAACTAGGAAGTTCTAGAGACGTGTAAAATGTAATTTTCTAGTTTCTGTTAGAGATACAGCCTCCCCCAGACTTGGAGGAAACTCTTTCCGCTCTTCCTTGTGGTCAGCTGTGCCTTCAGTCAGGACATTTACTTCTGTTTTCCGCAATATCCAGAACACTCCTCAGCTCTAATGATTGGGGAGCTAGGCTCAGATTTGAGCTTTTTACGGTGACCTTGGTAAAATTAAGTAGTATGTCTGTGGTTTCCCATTCCAACCATCTAGTGAAACATGGAATTCCCAATAATGTATCACTATTTGTGTAAGTATTTACTTTTGAGGCAGGTTCCCTCTCCCCTATCTTGCTGGCCTTTAGCCATACCCTTTCTCATTATTTATCTGAATTAAGCCATATACAGCAATGTTTTTATTTGGTTATTCTTTTGTGCTTTATGCAATGTTTTATATTGTAGACATTTTCCCATTTTTTTTTTTTTTAACCTCTGCAGGTGTAGGTTACTGCGTGGTTATTTTATAGAGTTGTTTGCGATGTCTTAATCCTTTAGTTATTGCCAGAGCTCTTTGGAAAATGTTAGTGTTAACCAGTGGGATTTAGCGAATCTAGTCTGCTTGTGGGTTTGGGATGGTGGAGGAGCAATATACTCTTTTTTTTTTTTTGAGACGGGGTCTTGCTTTGCAGTTCAGGCTGGCCTTGAACTCACTGTGTAGCTCAGGCTGACCTCAAACTCATGGTGCTCCTCCTGTCTCAGCCTTCCCTGCTAGGATTACAGGCATGCACCACCACTCCTGCCTAGGAATAATAATATACTCTGGGGTCCTTATTTAAAATATTTGATGATCCTGTTAAACATTTTGGCTCTTGACAAATGAAGTCATCTTGTTTATCAGTTGCTTTAAAAATAGCACATTGACTTTTAGGGCTTTTTCCTTAGGCATGTCTCCAGTGGCCCTCTTTTTAAAAAATTGTTAAATACACAAATACATCAATATAAAGAGTTTAAAGCACATCTGGTGTCCCCACCCATGTTAAGAGAGATTGTTACCATTACCCTAACCCGTACAAACCCAGCCTAAAATATGGGACACAGTATTAAGTTTCCCAGTAGGAGAGTCCTTCAGGATTATTGGACATCATTAACTCTTTATGACCTTGCAGATTGTATGTTTTAATATTTTATTTCAGTCTGATAGCTGAGGTGTAAGGAACAAAGTTTTTATGAATTTTTAGATGCTATCCATGAGTTACAATTTAAGGGTACAAAATATTTAAAATGTAATTTCACTTGGAAGTAAATATTCTTATGTGGTTTGGAGAAGAAGGTATTAATGGGTGAATTCTAAAGTTGCCATTCTTTACCTGACATTAACTTGGGGCTATAAATAACAAGCAGAACACTCTAGTGCTTTACATAGTTTCAAACATTTTCATCTTTAAGTTTAATTTACCATATTTTTACATTTTTTGTTTGCATTTCTAACTTTTTGTTTTCCCCCCTCCTTCCCTCAAATGTTTTGATGATTCTCCAGAACCAACGAAACGTATGCTTTCCTTCCAAGGGTTAGCTGAGTTGGCACATCGAGAATATCAGGCAGGAGATTTTGAGGCAGCTGAGAGACACTGTATGCAGCTCTGGAGACAAGAGCCAGACAATACTGGTGTGCTTTTATTACTTTCATCTATACACTTCCAGTGTCGAAGACTGGACAGGTAGGAGATGTGGGGGTATCCACTTTTGGGTGCTGAAAATTAAATATTTGAACTTGACATTTTTCCAGTACTGGATTCAACTGAGCTACCAATGCACATCGGCTCTTTTGCCCACTTGTGACATGCCCAGCTGCCAGTTTTTCTCCCTTTGCGTGGTAGTGGTTATATTATCAGTATGACTAAGGACTTTTTTTTTTAGATTTTTTTTTCCACCTGGGTCTGCTGCTTTATTAACTCTATTCAGGTAATAAATTAATTTTTGTACATTAGAGTATCCAGTCTCTCCTTTATAAGACCTGTCAGCTTAAGGGACTGAGATGCTCAGAAATGATAGTGTGTATGCTGTGGTAGGAGGTGCATATGTGGTTCAAGTTGGAAATGCCATTGTGAAGTTGTAACAAAGTGTTGCTTTTAGCTAATCAGTTGAATCAGTTAAAAGAGAAGCGATTGTGCTCTTTTTTTTTTTAATGTGGGTACCGGGAGTCGAACTTAGGACCTCACGCTTGCAGCAAGCGCTTGTGCCGCTGAGCGATATCACCGGCCCTTTTTTTCCTTTATGTGGGTACCGGGAGTTGAACTCAGGACCTCGTGCTTGTCAGGCAGGCGCTTATGCCGCTGAGCTATCTCACTGGCCCAGAAATGGTGCTCTTTATCTTTTTTTTTTTTTCCTTTTTCTTTTTTGGTACCAGGAATTGAATTTAGGGCCTTGTGTTTGCTAGGCGGGCGCTGCACTGCTGAGCTACATCCCTGGCCCTGTCTTTTTTTTTTTAAAATTGGGGAGTGAACCCAGAGCCTTGCACTGAGCTCCATTCCCTCCCCTGCCTTTTTTTTTGTTATTTTGAAACAGGCAGGATCTCATTAAGTTGATAAATTGCCCAGGTTGGGCTCAAATTTGTGATCCTCCTGCCTCAGTCTCCCAAAGTGCTGGGATTACAGGTGTGTACCACCACACCTGGATTCTTGTCCTTTTAATAAATTGTCATTCTGGCATATTTAGACATTTAAAGAGGTGCATCACTATATCTTATCAACAAATGGAAAATGAAGCCGGGCGTGGTGGCGCATGCCTGTAATCCCAGCACTTGGGAGGCTGAGGCAGGAGAATCGCCCTAAGTTCAAGGCCAGCCTGGGCTACATAGTGAGTTCAAGGCCAGCCTGAACTACAAGAGACCCTGTCTCCAAAACAAAATAAAACAAAAACACAAATAGGAAATGAGATTCATGCACATAGCATTTTCATTCTTGATCTTAATGATCATAATTTACAATGCGGCAGTTTGGTAGTAAGACTAGTACGAATTTTATTGAAATTTTATTGAATTGAAATCAGGAGTACCTTCAGTTGTGAAAAACTTTGATTTACAAAACTTTTCTTCCTATGTGCTTGTTAAAAGATAATGTGTTATCATATAATTATTAATAGCCCAGGATCTTCAGAAACTGTTACAGTTGCATATGGACATGCCTTCTTTTTGGCAACATGTATACCCATGCATCAACACTTTTGTCTTTTCCAGATCTGCTCACTTTAGTACCCTGGCAATTAAACAGAATCCTCTTCTGGCAGAAGCGTATTCGAATTTGGGGAATGTATACAAGGAAAGAGGGCAGTTGCAGGAAGCAATTGAACATTATCGACATGCATTACGTCTCAAACCTGATTTCATTGATGGTTATATTAACCTGGCAGCCGCATTGGTAGCAGCAGGTGACATGGAAGGAGCAGTACAAGCTTATGTCTCTGCTCTTCAGTACAATCCTGTAAGTAAAACTTTAATGGTTATTTTCTCTTCATAGAAACCCCTAAAGAAACATAGTTTGGCACTTAGCAATGATCATGCCTCAGATAAACCTCACTGGCTACGATACAGCCACTGCGCAAAGCTGGTACTTCACTGAAATAGGTTTTTGCGTGGAATAAAGTCAAGAGTTCAGAAATGTTTATGTACTTAAAATGGTGAAATTGATTTGACCTGGTCTGCATTATGCTAAAAAATTCATTTTAAACTGGGTGTGATGGCATATGCCTGTAATCCCAGCCCTTGGGAGTCTGAGGCAGGAGGATCATGAATTTGAGGCCAGTCTGGGCTACATAGTGAAACCCTGTCTTAGTAAACCAAGCTCTAGAAAGTTATGTTAAAAAGCATGAAAATTATCCTTATAAGAACCTCCTGTTAATTTTTTTTTTTTTAACACCCGTAAGGTACGAGACACATGATATTGTTTCTTTGGGTTCTTTTCTGATAGGTGTTTACAAAAGTTAATTGATTTTTCAAGGAATGGCAGATAAAGTATCTTAATCTGTAATATAGGAGATATTATATGATACATATTATAAAAATATGTATGATACAAAAGATATGCCAATATGTGGATTAGTGACATGGAAACTAGACTATAAAGCTTGTTTCTCAACATTGTATTATTTCTTTTTTCTTTTTTGCAGTAGTGGAGATTGAATCCAGAGCTTTTGTACTGAGCTGCATCCCCAGCCCTTTAGTTTTTGAAACAGAGTCTCCCTAAATCGCCCAGGCTGGGCTTGAATTTATTATCCTCCTGCCTTACCCTGCCAGGAGTACTGGGATTACAGGTGCATGCCACCACCGTCCACTAAAATTTTCTGACTTTTTTTTTTTTTTTTAATGTGGGTACCGGGAGTTGAACTCAGGACCTCGCGCTTGCCAGCAGGCGCTTATGCCACTGAGCTACCTCCCTGGCCCTGCTTTTTTTTTTTTTTTTTTTTTGTGGGTGCCGGGGGGTCGACCTCAGGACCTCGCGTGCCAGCAGGCACCCTTGCCGCTGAGTGATATCACCGGCCCCTTTTTTGTATGTGGGTTCCAGGAGTTGAACTCGGGCCCTCGCGCTTGCCGGGCAGGCGCTTAAGCCGCTGAGCCATCTCACCGGCCCTGTATTTTGAGTCAGTGTCTTGCTACGTAGTTCAGGTTGGCCTTGAACTCACTATATAGCCCAGGCTGGCCTCAAACTTGCAGTGATCCTCCTGCCTCAGCCTCCCAGGTGCCGGGATTACAGGTGTGTGCTGCCATGTCCAGTTTAAAATATCTATTTTTTAATCCATTGTCTTTTGAATGGATCTAGTGAAAAGTCCCAGTTACCCTTCTTGGAGGTAGCCAGTGAAAGTAATTTTTTACAAATTCTTTGAGAGATTCTCTTTCCCCCTCTCCCTCTCCCTCCCTCTCCCTCCCTCTCCCTCCCTCCCTCCCTCTCCCCCTCCCTCCCTCCCTCTCTACCTCCCTCTCTCTCTCCCCCTCCCTCTCTCTCCCCCTCTCTCTCCCCCTCTCTCTCTCCCTCCCTCTCTCTCTCCCTCTCTCTCTCCCTCTCTCCCTCCCTCTCTCCCTCTCCCCCTCTCCCTCTCCCCCTCTCTCCCTCCCTCTCTCTCTCCCCCTCTCCCCCCCTCTCTCCCTCTCTCTGTCCCTCCCTCTCTCCCTCCCTCTGTCCCTCCCTCTCTCCCTCCCTCTCTCCCTCCCTCTCTCCCTCCCTCCCTCCCTCTCTCCCTCCCTCCCTCTCTCCCTCCCTCCCTCCCTCTCCCCCTCTGCCCCCCTCTCCCCCCCCTCCCCCTCTCTCCTCCTCTCTCCTCCTCTCTCCCCCCTCTCTCCCCCTCTCTCCTCCTCTCTCCTCCTCTCTCCTCCTCTCTCCCCCCTCTCTCCCCCTCTCTCCCCCTCTCCCCCTCTCCCCCCCTCTCCCCCTCTCTCCTTCTCTCTCTCCCTGTATGTGTATATATATATATACACATATATACTCTCTTCTCTCTCTAATAGGTGTGTATGTATATATATATATATATATAAATAAATTCAACTTTGTAATTGTTTTTGAAGTACCTCTAGTTACAACAGAAAGTGTTAGGCAGCCTTGTATGTGCTACTGCTAGGGCTTGGACCTCATTCTTCCCAAGCCTTGATGTTCACCTGTGCCCCTAGTTGTCACAGTATGGTAAGTTCTTTCCCTTTATTAACCAGAGTTGGTTCCAAACTTTAGCTGTTGCTTGAGTGTAAGTGCGCTTACTCTCTTACACAGCTGTGGTCTTGACCAATTTTAACTCTGATCACCTTGGCTCAGGTTTTAGTTGCCTATGTGTACAGTAGAGCTGTCATTGCTACTGACAGTATACCAAACCATAGGAGTATCTTGAGATGAGAAAACTAAAGTGGTAGACAGAACCATGCTATTTAATATCTAACCTATTTACAGGAAATTTACTATGCCCTACCAAAGAAGCAAGGTAGTGCTAAAATTATGGGATTATCTCTTGATGGCATGGAACAACTATGTGTTCCCATATGGGTCTGTGTTTCTAGTAGAAGGTGCTACTTTAGTTCTCTGTTCTTACCAGTGTGAATGAAAATGAGATTGTGCAAATGCCTTTGATTTCACCTAAATATACCATAGTGATCGTGTTTCAGCTTATTTCAGGATATCTAGTCTTAAGTAGGTTTAAATTTAACTGTTGGATGCCCATTGTCTGTTTCTTACATTGTGATTTTTTTTTTTTTTTTTGAGATAGGGTCTCACTATGTTGTTCAGGCTGGCCTCAACTCACAGTGTTTCTTATGCCTCAGCCTCCTGAGTGCTGGGATTATAGGCGTGCACCACCCCACCCGGCCATTACATTGTGTTCTTAAACCTAAGAACCTTAAACCTGTGCTTAACTGCATCATTAGTACATTGAATTATGGATTCATTTGGTATTCTACGAACAGTTAAAAGGCCAGGCATGGTGGTGCATGCCTGTAATTCCAGCACTCCAGAGGCTAAGGCAGTAGGATCACTGTGAGTTCAAGGCCAGCCTGGGCTACATAGTGAGCCCTTGTCTCAAACAAACAAACAAAAAAAGAGATAAGCTCAGGTTATTTTGGCTTTGCAGCAGTGAAATTTAAAATGTTAAGGTAATTTTACCTATTTTCAGCAGTTTAACTTTTAAGTTAATAGATGTGTTGATTTGGGCGTTATTATGTTACTTGATTAATGACCTTTAAGATGTAGAAGTTTCATGTTTTTATATTCTCAATTTTTTTTTTTTCGTGGGTACCAGGGGTCGACCTCAGGACCTCGTGCGCCAGCAAGCACCTGTGCCGCTGAGTGACATCACCGGCTCTTTTTTTGTATGTGGGTTCCGGGAGTCGAACTCGGGCCCTCGCGCTTGCCAGGCAGGCGCTTATGCCGCTGAGCCATCTCACCGGCCCTCAATTGTTTTTTGTAATGTTGGATGGTTTAATAGTTTTGGTAAAATTTTAGCTCATATTTAAAGGTGCTATTACATTTGGTGTTCTTTCACATGATGGCTCACTAGAGTTGTCCATATCTGGCAATCCCTTTTATGAATTATGGGTTAAAATTGTCCTTTGTATATTGGGTGTAACCCTGAGTTGCTCTAATCACATCAGTTTCTGAACTCATGTTTTTTTTTGTTTTGTTTTGTATTTTGAAACAGGGTCTCGCCATGTAGTTCAGGCTAGCCTTGAACTCACTATGTAGCCCAGGCTGGCCTTGAACTGTCAGCAATCCTCCTGCCTCAGCCTCCCCAGTGCTGGGATTACAGGCACGTGCCACCATGCCCAGCAACCTATAGGTTGTTGAAGCATTGCTTCTGCTTTGATGGTGGATGCACAGTGCTGAGAGTTATTGGCATCTGCCATGTGTTACTGTCATGTTATTTATTGTTGTCATGAGCCTCACTTATACAGCTGAATCATAGAAACCCCTCTCTGTTCTGCTTTTTGTTAAGGTTGCCTTGCAAATGTCACATTTAGATATCTGAGTGCTTATTGTGTACAAATGCCTAGCTAGAAATTGGGGAGATGTGTTACAGGGGAAAAAAGTTGCAGTCCTGAGATGGTCCTGACCCGTAAAAGAAAAGAAGATGTAAGCTCTTTGGATGATTATTGTTGGAGAGTATTAATCAGAAGATGTCCTCAAGTGGGTGCTTATAACCTAAGCATTCTGTAGGAAGGTAAATAGCAAGTAGACTTCCTTGGTTGAAGTGGTGAGTCAAGTAGTAACAAGAAGTGAGTGTAGTAGAGCAGAGTCAATTGGAAGATTTCAAAAGAATAGAGAGGCTGAGGAGTTTTAATTTAATTTGAGAGGCAATTGAGAACTGCTGTAGGTTTTTATCGACCTGATTTTACTTCATGTGTATGTATATATAGAGACGTTTGAGGGGGCAAGGGTTGGGTCTCTAGGCGGAAAGTCAGGAAGCAGTTGCTATCTTCAGAGGGATAGTTACACAGGAAGTTCTTACTTCTAATTCCTTACCTATATTCAGACTATTTTCCCTTGTTTACAATGTCTTTCTCCTTTGTTAAACCCCTACTTATCCTTCTGTCCCTGCTTAAATTAATCCTTTGAGCTCATTTATTTCTCTCAAAATTCTTTACTACTGTGTATTTCGTGTGTGCCTTGTCTTTCTGATTAGATTGCATGCCCCTTGATAAGAATTCAATTAATTTCTTTTCCCTAGAGTTTTACGCTTATTATTATTATTATTATTATTATTATTATTTCCGGTACCAGGAATTGAACTCAGGATCTTGCACTTGCCAGGCAGGCGCTGTGCCACTGAGCTATATCCCCAGCTCCGCTAAGCTTATTATTGAATTGAATAAAGGTTAGCGTAAAACCTGGGGTAGATAAAATAGGCCAAGTTTTAGGAATGTGATTATGTTTGATTTGACAGATGAAGCAGAATTTGAGATCTTAGGTTTTGAACTTTTGGGGAGAATGGTAGTTTTGGAGTTTTTAGAAATAAGGGGTGTGTTGTGTGTGTGTGTGTCTAAATTTCCAGGTGAGAAAACACTAATGACATGCTTTACCTTTTTCTAATACTGCCTTCTTGATTTTCTTATAATAATTTTGAAGAAATTCTACTTTTTAAAAAATTTTTTATTTTTTTTTTATTTATTTTTTTATTTTTATTTTTTATTTTTTTTGTGGGTACCGGGGGGTCGACCTCAGGACCTCGTGTGCCAACAGGCACCCATGCCACTGAGCGATATCACCGGCCCCTTCTTTTTCGTATGTGGGATCCGGGAGTCGAACTCGGGCCCTCGCGCTTGCAAGGCAGGCGCTTACGCCGCTGAGCCATCTCACCGGCCCTTTTTTATTTTTTAAAGACAACAAGTAAACATTCTCATGTATTAACAAACTCAAGCATTAGAGAATGTACAAATACCTTTTGGAGAAAAATATTACTCAGTATAAGAAGAAATTCTACTTTTTTCCCCCTTTTTTGGGCAGTACTGCAAATTGAACCCTGGGCCTTTATGCTAAGCTACACCCCCAGCCCTTTATAATTATTTTAATTTTTTTTTTTTTTTTGTGGGTATTGGGAGTCGACCTCAGGACCTCGCTCTTGCCAGGCAGGCACTTATGCTGCTGAGCTGTCTCACTGGCCCAATTATTTTAAATTTTGATTTAGAGATTAGGTCGAAGTTGCTCAGATGCCTCGAACTTCCAATCCTCCTGCCTCAGCTCCCAGAGTGCTGGGATTACAGGTGTTACACTGCACCTGGCAAAGATACTCTTGTTTTTTATGGACATTGTATTAACTTGATTTAGCATGCTGTAATGGATCAAAATGATACAACTAAATATAGCTAGATACACTGTCAGGACTTGGAAGACCTCCATCCAAAAGTTTATAGAAACTAGAGGTTAAATTATACAACAGTCGGCTAAAATGTATAGCCAATGCAATCAGTGTTATTATTGCTAGACTTCTGATTATTATGGCCCTGAAAGGGCCAAAAGTTAAATCCAAAGATGTATAATCACAATTAACAAGTAGAAGGAGCTTGCGTGAACAGATTGGATTAGTCCAAGTCTACCAACACAGAAGGGTAACTCACCCTTACAATTTGGGGGTGGGGCATAAAACTGCACAATATAGATAGCAAGGTAGAGAATTCCAAGTAGATAGCAAGAGTATATATAAGGCTCAGAAGTGCTTAGACTGGGCCGGTGAGATAGCTCAGCGGCATAAGTGCCTGCCTGGCAAGCGCGAGGTCCTGAGTTCGACTCCCAGTACCCACATACGAAAAAAGGGCCGGTGACATCACTCAGCCGCATGGGCGCCTGCTGGCGTGCAAGGTCCTGAGTTCGACCCCGGGTACCCACCAAAAAAAAAAAAAGTGCTTAGACTAATTAGAGGATTGATAAATCTGTAATAAGATTAATTATACCTATGATATTTTGAAGATTAGTATTGGCCTGTGCCTTAGGTCATGGGAAACAACCTAAAACATTAGTCATTGCTTGAGGTATAGTACCAAGTCAGGTAAATTGTGGAGCTGACCCACTACGGCCAACCATGAGTGAGTGTAAGAGTGATCTTTCTATCTTCATACTGGGGATTTAACCAGGGCCTTTGCACTGAGACATCCCAGCAGGGTCTTGCTAAATTGCCCAGGCTGCTTGAATTTGTAATCCTCCTGCTGAAGCCTGCCAGAGTGCTGGGATTATAGAGTGCTGTACCACCACACTCAGCCATGAGTGTTTTGTGGCTTGCTATACTTTATTGGCCGACTTATGGGATAATAAATACACAATTACAAAAGCTGTTTATCAGTAATATTAATCAACTGATTCTAGAGACCATAACTGTGTTGTAGAGAGAATAATGTATGTGCTGATTCTTTGGCACAGTCGACAAAATTGTACTTTGTAGGATTTAATAATTTAAGGCTCTTTCGCCCATGGAAGTTTGGAATCATAGGCATGCTTTATATTGCCATTATCTCTGCTTGTTGACTGATAGATTCTACTGACAAAAGCAAGCTAAGGCAAATAAAAATTCAGACTCACTGTTGTGATGAGTGTCTCATACTGATGAACGGACTGGTGAGTCAGATGACTAGCAACACAGTTGAGCTGCTAATAAAAAGCAGAGTCAACTGCTTTTCATTATTCATCCACTTGACTCTGATGGCACTTAATACTAATGAGTAATCTAGTGGCAGGTGTCAGGATTGAGACTGTGGTTGGACGGTAATCCTTCTGGTTAAGAGTGAAATGAAGTCAAGGTTTCTAAATGTCTGAGAGCCAAAGGTTAGGTTTGTTGATAGGTAATAGCTTGCTAAGTGCAGTATTGTTTTCCCCGCTATGGAAAATTTTTGGTCCTTGATGCAGGAGTGATTCATCATAACCTTGAATAAAACAGCTGAATAAATATTCAGTCATTTTTTTTTAAGCAACCGACATTTAGAGAGGAGAGAGGCTCTTATAAGGTCCCATAGTCATTTATCTGAAGCTGATAGGGCCAAATGCATTTCAAAATTGAGAATTTTCAGGGTTGTAGAAAATAATACTGTATATCATTAAACCTAGCCAAGTCCGGAGCAGCATGTTAGAGTAAAAACACATTTATATTTCCACAGCAAAAGAAATGATTGTTTATTCTAAGCAAGAGAAATGAATTTTATAAATGGTGTCCTGTCAGTTCAAGTCAGGTTTAACCAAGTGAGGTTTTGGAACTTTTGGGATTTGGAATTGAAGATGAGGGAGGTGGTCATGCACTTAAGTTTGTCAAGCAGAATCTTTGGTTGACAATAAAATGACAGGAGCTAGATGCACAGAAGTGATTTCAAGGTATTTTTGATCAACAAAGCAGAGTATAATTAATGGTAGTATTTTTGGCCTTCTAGGATTTGTACTGTGTTCGTAGTGACCTGGGGAACCTGCTCAAAGCCCTGGGTCGCTTGGAAGAAGCCAAGGTAGGTGTTTGATAGAACACATTTAAAGATCAGTGTATGAAAACTTGTACTTTTTGCCAAGTCTTCAACTCTTCATTGAGGTATCTTCACAAAACAGTCCTATGAAACTGAGGAAACTTTTGGCCTAACTCGCCTCAGGCTAGAGCAGGGCCAGGCTTTGGCATATATGTTCTAAATCTGGGGGTAAAAGCAAGATCCTGAACATTGTGGAGTCTTTCTGCTGAGCTAGATCATCTTTATATAACAGTGGGCTCCATCATGATCTTATGTGGGAATAAATAACATTCCTTCAAATCTGAGGCTTGCCTGCTGGTGACAAGCAGAGCATCTCTGTTTGGCTCAAGACTCCTATATGATGCAGGTGCCATTGAAAATGCTGCTCTTCTAAGTCCTTTGTGGCTTGTAAGTGGAGAAGAATTTCATCCAAATGTTACCCTGTAATACTGGCATTTAAAAGTCTTATTTAACCTTCCTCCCTTCATCTTCCTCACCCTTTTTACAGTGGAAGAAAGGCTATTAAAATGATTGCAAATTAATAATTGGCACATCCTGCCCTTTGTCCCCACTCCCTCCCCAAGTTCCTTTTCCTCTTTTCCAATCCTAGTTGTCTGCCTTCTTTTCTTCCTCACTTCCTTCTTTTATTCCTCCCCACCCCATTTCCTTAAAAAAAAGTCAGAAGGACAAAGCTGGTTTGTTTGGGAAATGGACTGATCGAAAGAAAACTTGCCAAAGTGGAAAGGTGGCTTTTAGCATTCTGTGTTTCCAAATAAATAATTTGAACACCACGTTGGGTTAATTAAAGCTTTTGGTATAATTTACAAATAAATTTATAAATGCAATTGTCTTGTTACAAGCCACCTTACGCAACCACGCTGCAGGGGTGAGGAGTGGGGAGAAACCAGAATGCTTCTGAAACTCCCACCTGTTGCTCTGAGCCCCACGCGCATGCTAATGCGTGGAGTGTATGCGCAGCGTAGCTGTCTGTTTGCTTCATTCAGGGAGGGAGAAGCCTTTTCAACACCCATCTAATGTTAAAAGGCACTAGTTTTAAATGCATCGCTTGTAAATTCTGCTGATACTTTGGATTAACCTTTTGTAGGTTTCCAGCTAATGAATTGTAATTGATTTAAATCTCAGCTGATAAATCTAATTGGTAATTTATAGAACAAATATTTGATAAGCTCCTATTAATTATCACCCCACCAAGCGGACAGCTAACATGAATTGCACTTCACCGCAGCTTTAGAGATCTGTTTAGGCTGAGACATTGCGCCTGCCTTAGGTTGCTGACTTCTTTATTTCAGAGCTCTGGAGACACCTAGTTTGAAAAATGTTACTCTGGTTTTTGTGAGAACTTAGTAAACAAGAAAATACTCTTGAGTGAAATGCAATGTATTTCTTTTGTCATCAGTGCATTTGAAAATTCAAGCCAGCATATTCCTAGTAGATGGAAGCAAAATTAAGTTGTCTTTATAGAAATTGAAGAGCCTTTCTTCCAGCAAAAATCCCTGCTGTATGCAATAGCCCTGATTAACCCTCTCCCTTGTGCATGTTTCCCATGTTACAGACTTGAGACTGTCCTCATTCCCATATGTAATAGACATCCAAAGAATTTCAATTGCTTTGTTGAACTTTTACTAATGATCTTGTTTTTATTTTCTCTCTTGTTTTTGGTTTTTCACCATTGATATTGTATTTAGAAGGTTTCAGGTGGGTGAAACCTCCTATTCCATGCGTAAGGTGCCTCGCTGAAGGGAGCTCGAGGCCTGGATCTAGGGCAGACACACAACCTCCTCCTCCTCTTCCAGCAAGGAACGCACCGAAAAGTCACATGATGAGAAATATGGTAACGGGTTTGTAACTGCCACAGCAAAACAATTTGCCTCCATGCCTGAATCTTCTGTCTTGTGGCTTCAGAAACAGCTTAAAATAATTTTATTTACAAGCAAGTTATGTAAGAGAATGTTTTATACTATAGCCACAATTCTGTCAAAAATAAGTAAAAGTTAATTATTAAAATTATTAGAGATAATTTACTAGTAAAAGCTTCTAACTCTTCTTGTTGTTCATTTTTTCCTTTTTTCTTCTTTGTTTGGATTGCAGCATTCTGCTCTTCTGATGATGCGCTGTGACCCTGCAGTAGCGCAAAGGCTGCGCAGCGTTAATGCGCATTGCGTGCGAATGAGCCCCTGTGAACGGTTGACTAGATGAGTAATCTGATTGACTGGCTCCCTCAGTCCTATTGTGTAGCCTTTTTGGATAAAATTGGGTTTTAACATACCTCAAGTCCAACTAATCTCATTAAACAAATATTCTCTATGGGCCTGTCTAGTAGATTAATGGATCTGGTTGGCCGTTTGCTGCGTCTAGGGGTGTTCTATGTAGTGCAGCAGTTCGCAGCGATTGCGCAGTGCGATGCTGTTAGGTGGCGCGTGCGATGTTTGCGCTCGCATTACAGGGACCTCAACCTAGGTGCAGTCCTTTCATGTGAGGTTTCAGCTTCAGTTTTCCTTAGAAGATAGGGGCAATATGGGTTTGTAACTTAAAGCCTGGCTTCATGATATCTGACTTGACAGAAGGTTTTTTTCTGACTCAGTAGCATAGTGTTAGTGAAAAGCATTATTGCCTAGGGCAGCATTTCCCAAATTGTGTTTCATAGAATTCTAATAAAATGCTCAATGAGAGGAGAGTTCCATGGTCAATTAAGTTCAGGGAACCTTTTAGTACTACTAAAGGCTTAGGGAGCCCCTGTTTTCCTAATTTATTTGATCACAAAATCCTTTTTTTCTAGTGATGGCTCCTAATACTTCCATGGAACACACTTTGGGAAACAGTAGGATACTTTGGAATACGTGGCCTTAAGAGGCGCCCTCTAGATACCACTTGCAAACATAACCAGAACCCTTAGCTATTTGTGTGAGAGAAGTCCAGCATTAGAGTCTTATAGTAACTGGCCTCCCAGATAAGTCCCAGTGTAAGGATTGGTCATTGGTTGGCAGAACTGAACATGGTGGTTTGCACTTGGGTTCTGGTGGCGCAGGCGCAGGAGCAGCCAGCTGTGGCAGCGCATTAGTTTTGGCGCAAGCGAGCCTATGCTGCAGGGTCACTTTTGGCTGGTCAGAGAAGGAATAATGATATCACCTTCTCCCCCCCCCCAATCTTTTTTTTTCCCCCTTTACAAAATTTCCCCTTTCCCTTTACCTCCTTCCCCTCCCATCTTCTTTCATTAACCCCTCCTAAGGCATGTTATTTGAAAGCAATTGAGACGCAACCGAACTTTGCAGTAGCTTGGAGTAATCTCGGCTGTGTTTTCAATGCGCAAGGGGAGATTTGGCTTGCAATTCATCACTTTGAAAAGGTTAGTTGTTAAATTAATAATTGGTATTTATGAAGTGCTTATGTGTGCAGAATGTTCTTACTACAACTAAATAATGGACATATACTTAATCAGCCGTGTAATATCTTTGTTTTTCTGACAGTATTGCAGTGTTTGCTGGGTGGTATATGGTGTGGCCATTTCCATTTTGGCATTGAGAATGGGCTTTAGTACTTAAAAGTGATTTTTTTTTTTTTTTGGTGGTGCTGGGGTTTGAACCTAGGGCCTTTTACATCCTAGGCAAGCGCTCTACCACCGAGCTACATCCTCAGCCTGGGAGCAACTCAATTTGAAAACTGGCTAAAAAGAGAAGATATGTTCTGGGGGGAACCTTCATACTACTGCCTAAAAAGACTGTACTAATGTACATTCCAAAAGGTCCTGAGGTCGACCCCCGGTACCCACACACACACACACAAAATCTAGCTAATAAAGGTATGATAGAATGTTACTGTTAGTGGATCGAGGCATTTAGCATGGGCAGAAAAGAGATACAGTCAGACATTATGCATTTTGTGGTAGAACTAATTTTTTTTTTTCCTGTGGATACCGGGGGTCGACCTCAGGACCTCACGCGCCAGCAGGCGCCCGTGCTGCTGAGCGATATCACCGCCCTTTTTTCGTATGTGGGTTCCGGGAGTCGAACTCAGGCCCTTGTGCTTGCCAGGCAGGCGCTTATGCCGCTGAGCCATCTCACTGGCCCTAGGACTAAATTTCATCAGTAAAGTATTATATAAAGAAACAGGAAATCTGGGGTATAGCTCAGTAGAGTGCTGGACTAGCCAGGCCCTGGATTCCATCTCTAGCACTGTAAAAAATAAGAGCCCAAATCTGACTTAAGTTTCTAGTTTATAGGAAATACATGGGGCAGGGAAAAGAGACCATTGGAATGCCATCAGTAAAATCCAAATTACCATATGAACTATATAGGATGATAATCTGGTTTCTTGAACAAATTGCAGGAATAAAAATGGAGGCTTAAATTAATTTTAAAGGTTTGAAAGAAACTCAGAAAAACACGTTCACAAATTTTGTGGATCTTATTTGGATCCTGACTCAGTTGATCAGAAATACCAGTGAAGGAATATTTTATTTGATGTTCAGAAATCACTGTCATTTTTTTAAGGGCATGGTAATGGTATTGTGGTTGTGTTGGGGGAAAAAGAGTATTGTCTCTTTCCTGGGGTATATACTGAAATATTTTCAAATGGAATGAGATGTTAGGGCTTTGCTTCAAAATAATCTGGAAAGAGAAGGAATAGATTAGAATATAGATTAAATAAAATCGAATGTGATTTATCAGTTGTTGAAGATGGGTAACAGAAACCTGAGGTTTTGTTGCATTCCTTTGCTTTTGCATATGTTTGAAAATTTCCATAATAAAAAGTTAAAAAGGTTTTTAGAGTAGTCATCTATCAATGCAGACAATTAAAATTGAGTGCATCATACTTTTTCTTTTAGAGTTGCCATCTAAGTGAAGAGGAAGTGTTCTTCTGGCATCTTTAATATATTTACAATTACCCATTACCTTTATCCTTTCAGTGTTTTGGTTGAAGTTTGCATTTACCACACTCTAAGGGTCTCTCTCTTTGTTGGTGCTGGGGATGGAACCCAGGGCCTCATGCATGCTAGGTGATTGAGCACTCTACCACTGAGCTATACTTTAGCCCCTGGAATACCTTTCTTGATCACTGGCTTTTTACCTTCATTGCACATGAGGAACTTGTACTAGATAGGGATGTCCTGACCCCATTTTCAGAGTGTCTGATTTAATTAGCCTGTGACAGTGCCCAGGAGTCTTTTCAGGAGATAAATTCTTAATATAGTGCCAGCCTGAGACTCACTGTTCTAGGTACACTCAGCTGTATTTTAGGACAGTTTCAGAACTATTTGGAGACATCATTTAGTATTTCTTTGATGTAATGTATCTTACTGAATATGTGTCTCTAATTATACATATCTTACTAAGGTCTTAATGGGTATCTAGTTGTATGTATATCCTTTTCATTAAGAGTTTGATGCTTGTTTCTGCATTTATTTATTTATTTATTTATTTATTTATTTATTTATTTATTAATTAAAAGGGTCTTGCTATGTAGTTCAGGCCGGCCTTGAACTGACTGTGTGGCCCAGGCTGGCCTCGAATTCATGGTAATCCTCCTTGCCTGGGATTGCAGATGTGCACCACCACACTCAGCCTACAATGATTTTTTAGAAGAGTTAGACTAATTGTGAATGACATAGGGCCAGTCATAGGAAATACTTAGCTCAGTAAAATTGGGAGATCCAGTTTGTAATTATTTTCTTCTTCAGGACCCATTTTGCTCGCAAGATCATGTGATGTGAGAAGTTTTTGGTTTTGTGGTATTGGGGATGGAACTTGGGTCCTTGTGCATGCTAGGCAAGTACCCTATTGAGCTATACTTGCAGCCTGAGAAGTTATTTTGATGATATTGAGATTTGTAAATAGTGAGAGGAAGCTAAATAAATAATCCGGTCTTTAAAGTAAAACAAGATTTTAATTACCCTTAGAAAAAGTAATTAGAGATCTAAAATGATTTAAGAATTAAAAATTGTAAATGGGAAGTTAGTCTGACAAAAGCCTAACTTGTTTTAAGTAACTCTCTTATAATTTTTAGGCTGTCACCCTTGACCCAAATTTTCTGGATGCTTATATCAATTTAGGAAATGTCTTGAAAGAAGCACGCATTTTTGACAGGTGAGAGAATGTTCTATTAAATTTTCTTGGGTCTTTGTTACATTGAGAGTTTGGACTGAGAAATAATGACAGTAGCCCGTTGAAACACATTTTCCTTTTCTAGTATGTTGTTTTTCCCTGCTCCTGAGGTTTGCTACTTTAATTTATAGGTACTGTTGCCTGACTTTTCCTTGTTGCCTTTCCTGGAAGCCTTTATCCTTCTCACTGGGAGTTCAGTTGAAATTTCCTGTATTGTAAAACTGTTGAAGTGATTATCTCTTGGACTAAATTATTCCTTTGATCTGATTCTTAAAGCTGCTACATTTGGATTTTTTTTGTGTGTTTTTTATTTACAGAGCTGTGGCAGCTTACCTTCGTGCCCTAAGCTTGAGTCCAAATCATGCAGTGGTGCATGGCAACCTGGCTTGTGTGTACTATGAGCAAAGCCTGATAGATCTGGCAATAGACACCTACAGGCGAGCTATTGAACTGCAACCTCATTTCCCTGATGCTTACTGCAACCTAGCCAATGCTCTCAAAGAGAAAGGCAGTGTAAGGATTTTTACTCAGTCTTTGTTTTTTGGGTAGAATTAAGGAAGTGTTTTTCATACATGTTGTTATTAAGTATTGAGATGGCTATATTGGTTTTTTTGGGAGTTTAGGTTAATGGGAGGAATACTGGAAAATATAGTGACTTACGAACTGAATTCGTTTGCAAGTGCTGGTTGTAAATTAAGACTATTTTTCCTATAAGAAATAATGGAGATACACACGATGCACTCCAAATCTCCCAAAGCACCCCTTAACTAACCTTTTCATAATAAAAAAGGGTTGTGTAATGTGCATAATTTACCACAAACACCAATAATTTTCCTAGTGTAGTCACCGAAAAGTTATAAAACATGCCTAATTTACCAGAAACAATTTCATACTGTACTCACCATTCAAGTTGACATCTTCGGCTTGCAGGAAGGGAGGATGAAATGGAAGGTGGTTATTGTGTGGAAGGAGGGTCCCCTTCCACAAGAACATCGGGAATCCGGCTCTCTGGTGTCCTTTCTGTCCCTGAGAGAGTCTGTAGTCCACTAGGACCTGCTTCTGGCTCACTAGGTCTCAACCTTATCAGAACTAAAAACTGGTCTAAGGTTGTCTGTTTCTGTCTTTTCTTTAACACTGTTCTGTAGTATGACGTGACATTGTCCTGAAGCAAGTGAATGCAGTGATTGGCTTTTGCTCTGTCTGGGTGGGTCTTCTCTACAAATGTTTGTAGCTCCGTCCATTTTTTCAGGATTTCCTTTATTTCAGAAGAACTTTGCTGCACTGATTGTTGATCCTTGCCCTCCTCTTCAGAAAGCTCCTCAGCTGCCACTCTCTGTTGCTCAGCCAGAAGTTGCTGAAGTTCCTCTGTAGACAGTGCCTCTGAGTGTTCCTCCACCAGTTCCTCAGCATCGCCACTGTCTACCTGCAAACCTATGGACTCTGCTATAGTGACAGTGTCATCAACCACAGGGTCAACTGAAGACTCAGGCTCCCCTTCAAAGTCTCTGACCTGTATAATTTTAGGCCACACTTTCTTCCAGGCAGATCTCAGTGTCCTTAGAGAGACACTGGCCCAGGAGTTCTCAGTTAACCCCACACAGGAAAGGATGTTGTAATGTTCCTTCCAGAACTCTTTAAGGGTTAAATCTGTATCTGAGACCATCTGGAAGCACTTCAGGAACAGTTCTTGGTGTATAGCTTCTTTGCGTGTGTGCGTGTGCGTGTGTGTGTGTGTGTGTGTGTATGCAGCTTCTTAAAGTTACCTATAACCTGCTGGTCCATCGGCTGCAGGAGAGGAGTTGTATTAGGTGGCAGGAACTCGACTGAGAGCCATGGGAATTCTTCAGCCAGTTGTTCCTTCCAAATCTCGTGGGTGAGCAGGAGCATTGTTCGTGAAGAGGAGAGGCTTGAGTGGTAAGCCTTTGTCCTCTAGATATTTCTTAATAGTAGGACAGAAAGCCTCCCTGATCCACTCAAGAAAAAGTACTGCACTCTTGTTACCCAGGCTTTCACATTAGATCTCCACATGACCTGTAGCCTATTCTTCATGACTTTATGTTTTCTGAACACTCTAGGGGTCTCAGAGTGATAAACCAAGAGAGGCTTTATCTTGAGGTCGCTACTCGCATTGGCACATAGCAATAAGGTTAGCCTATCCTTCATGAGCTTGTGGCCTGGCATTTTCTTCTCTTCTTGGGTAATGTGTGCTTTCCTGGGCATTTTTTCCAGAAAAGGCCACTTTCATCACAGTTGAAAACTTGATGAGAGCAAAAGCCATTTCTTTGGAAGTGGTGTCATTGTTTGGAAGTGGTGTATGTAATTTTCACAGCCCTTTTATCAGCACTGGCTGCTTCACCATGCCTGGCTACACCATGAACCCCAGTTCTTGATTTAAAATTGTGAAGCCACGTCTTACTGGCATGAAATGTTTCACCATTATCACTCATTGATGGTTTATCCTTTATTAATTTTTTGGGGGGTACCGGGAATTGAACTGAGTACTTCACGCTTGCCAGGCAGGTGCTGCGCCACTGAGCTAAATCTCCAGCCCCTGGATTATCCTTTATAAGATCTGCATTTATAGCCCTAGCTTTTTCATAGATTATACTCAGGCTGTAACCTGCCATCTCCCTTTTTGTTTATCCACACTAGTCATAGCCTTTTCTACCTCATCTAACACCTTTAGCAACACTAGCTTCCTTATAGAAATCTTTTCTCCATAAGGTTGTTGAGATAGTGGATTTTGACATGCTGTACATATTAGTGAGATCGGTCACCAAATGCCACTCTCATATTTCTCTACAATTTCCTTATTCTTTTCAGTTGTGATTGCTTTCTTTACCTTCTCTTCCTTCCTTAACTTCTTTTCTAGCTTTTTTGAGGCCATTTTGATAGCAGTAATCTAAGCGACAATATAAAACACTGACTGAAATCATGTCCACAAACACACATCTGGGCTCAGACTGATGCTTACATACGCTTTTCTGGCAGCTCGAGTCTTTGTTTACAACCGCACAAGTGGCTGGCATTTGTGTTGTAACTCAAGATTTGGTTGTAAGTTAAAGCTAAAATCCTGGTTGTAACCCAAGTTGTTTGTATGTGAGGCTGGTTGTAACTTGAGGGTTCACTGTATCCACTTTCTGGAGTACTACTAGCCATTAGGCCTAACTAAGCAATTATGAAAATTGTGAGAACAAAATCACTGATAGCCCTGTGATTCATTTGTATAGTTTTTGAAGAGTTTGTTTTGTTTTGTAGGTTGCTGAAGCAGAAGATTGTTACAATACAGCTCTCCGTTTGTGTCCCACCCATGCTGACTCTCTCAATAATCTAGCCAATATCAAACGAGAACAGGGAAATATTGAAGAGGCAGTTCGTTTGTATCGTAAAGCATTAGAAGTATGTTGAGGGTGGTGTGGCTGGGTATTTAGCCTATGTGACAATAGAGGGAAAGTGGTTAAGTTTGCCGTGCCATCCACATCTTTTGTAAAAGATAGTAAGTGAATCATTTAAAAGAAGATGGTTTAGTGAACCCATAATTGAGTACCTGAAACATGTGTGAGATCCTGTGTGACTGAAGAAAATCCTTAAATTCAGAGTTCATTATTTTATGGATAGATAAGATTTGTACAGAAAAATCAAATAGTAAGCTACTGTTGCTGATTGATACTTATTATAACTTGGCTCACTGCCTGCAGGTAAAGAATAACGAGCCAGTAATTGGCTTCCAGTGTTGTAATCACTTTTTAACTGTTATGTGCCGTGATAATCCAAGCCTAAATAGAGACAGTGTTTTTTTTTGTTTGTTTTGTTTTTTGTGGATACCGGGGGTCGACCTCAGGACCTCGCGCACCAGCAGGCGCCCGTGCCACTGAGCAATATCACTGTCCCTTTTTTCATATGTGGGTACCGGGAGTCGAACTCAGGACCTCGCGCTTGCGGGGCAGGCGCTTATGCCGCTGAGCCATCTCACCGGCCCGAGACAGTGTTTTTGAAGAGAACTTGAAGAGAACTTACCAGGGAGTATATAGAGTCATTTTAATGTCTCATGGCTCTATTATGATGGTTAGTAAGTGTGGTAGGAGTTTAGAAGAAAGAGATTTCAGTGGTACTGAGGTGGTCAGCATAAACTAAGAAAAGAAATTTGCCTCATGTTTGAAACAGCTATAAAACAGATAAAAGAGGTAGGATTTTTTTTTTTTACATTTTTTTTTATTTTAAAGAGAAAAAATAGAACAAAATTTCAAAACAACCTAATAGGAGGCTACAATGGTTAATACATTACGTATTGTTATCTTTAAATTAGTTACTCAGGGTACAAGATATTGGCATTCAATTGTCCAAGCAATATTAGCACAAACCTTTCTTTTCAATGAACTAAGCGAAATTAGTAGTGTATCTATCTTAACTATCTTATATATATATATAATTTTTTTTCTCCATTCCCCTATTTCAGTTTCCCTTTCCTTTTGACCAGTTAAAGAGATAGAATTTGAGCTATTAGGCCTTGAATAAGTAGACTTGGAAAAAAGAGGAGTTTAGGGGTATTTGAGCAAAGATCTTAGGGTTATAGGAAATTAGTGCTATTGTTTTGGCAGGTTTTTTTTTTTTTAACTTCAGTTATGATCTTGACTCTTTATAGGTCTTCCCAGAGTTTGCTGCTGCACATTCCAATTTAGCAAGTGTATTACAACAGCAGGGCAAACTGCAGGAAGCTTTAATGCATTATAAGGAAGCTATTCGGTAAGAAATTCACAGCCTTATTTTTCTTTTTAATTGTCTTTTAAGGCAAAATGGCTTTTAATAACAACCGAACAAATTGAAAGTTAAAGATTTTTGTGCTAGATAAATAAAACTTGTGTCCTCTCCTTCAGAATCAGCCCTACCTTTGCCGATGCCTATTCTAACATGGGAAACACTCTGAAGGAGATGCAGGATGTTCAGGGAGCCTTGCAGTGTTATACTCGTGCCATCCAGATTAACCCGGCATTCGCAGATGCCCACAGCAATCTGGCCTCCATTCACAAGGTACTGCTGTTTACTATGATGTGTGCCATCTTAGCGTGGGATATTTAATTTTACAATACTTCTTACCACCCCACTTTATTTATTTCCAGGATTCAGGGAATATTCCAGAAGCAATAGCTTCTTACCGCACGGCTCTGAAACTTAAGCCTGATTTTCCTGATGCTTATTGTAACTTGGCTCACTGCCTGCAGGTAAAGAATAACAGGCCAGTAATTGGCTTTCAGTGTCGTAATCACTTTTTAACCGTTACGTGCCATAATAATCCAAGCCTAAATAGAGACTGTTTTTGGTTTGGTTCAGTTTGGTTTGGATTTGTAACTAGGGATTGAATGTAGGCCCTTTACACTGAGCTACATCCCAGCTCTTTTTAATTTTTATTTATTTATTTTGGTTTTTCGAGATTGAGTCTAGGTATGTAGCTCAGACTGACCTCGAACTCACTGTGTAGACCAGCCTAGCCTTGAAATTGCAGTGATCTTCCTGCCTCAGCCTCCTGAGTGCTGAGATCACAGGCATGCACCACAATGCCCAGCTTTAATTTTTGTTTTTATCAGTACATGTCAGCAATACATAGTATTTCTCATGGGGAGTTGGTACATGTGTGTAACACATCTTAATTCATTTTTTATCCCCTTCCCTTCTTCTCTTGGTCCCTTTCCCTTTTGTAAAAGATCTATCTCTCTATTTACTACTATCTTTTATTTTACTCTTTATTTATATTTTGGCTTTCTCATACAAGAGAAACCATGCAGTATTTAAGCTTGCATGTCTGATTTATTTCATTTAACGTTATGTTCTCAAGGTGCATCCATTTTCCTACAAATGACTCAAGTTTATCCTTTAAAAGTTACGGGGGCCGGTGAGATGGCTGAGCGGCATAAGCGCCTGCCTTGCAAGCGCGAGGGCCCGAGTTCCACTCCCGGACCCCACATATGAAAAAGGGGCCGGTGATATTGCTCAGCGGCACGGGTGCCTGTTGGCACGCGAGGTCCTGAGGTCGACCCCCCGATACCCACAAAAAAAATAAAAAAATAAAAAAATAAAAGTTACAGAATGCTGGGCCGGTGAGATGGCTCAGCGGCATAAGCGCCTGCCTTGCAAGCGCGAGGGCCCGAGTTCGACTCCCGGATCCCACATACGAAAAAGGGGCCGGTGATATCGCTCAGCGGCAAGGGTGCATGTTGGCGCGCGAGGTCCTGAGGTCGACTCCCCGGTACCCACAAAAAAAAAAAAAAAAAAAACAAAGTTACGGAATGCTTCATGAATTTGCATGTCATGCTTGCACAGGGGTGATGCTAATGGTCTTGATATCATTCTAATTTTAGCATATGTGCTGCCAAGGCAAGCACTTATTTTTTATTTTGAGACAGGGTCTTTAAATTTCCCTGGACTTGAACATGGCAATCCTCCTGCCTCAGCCTCTGAGTGCTGGGATTATAGGTGTGCACCACTGTGTAGTTCAGGCTGGCCTTCAACTCACTATGTAGCCCAGGCTGGCCTTGAACTTGCGGCGATCCTCCTGTCTCAGCCTCCCGAGTGCTGGGATTACAGGTGTGCACCACCATGCCTGGCTGAGACAGTGTTTTTAATAGGTTATCTGACATTATTTTAGGTTAAAGATATATAAAATATTAAATGCTGGGATATCATTTTCTAGATAATAACTTTGTTTTCTTCTAGATTGTCTGTGATTGGACTGACTATGATGAACGAATGAAGAAGTTGGTTAGTATTGTGGCTGACCAGTTAGAGAAGAATAGATTACCTTCTGTGCATCCTCATCACAGTATGCTGTATCCTCTTTCTCATGGCTTCAGGAAGGCTATTGCTGAGAGGCATGGGAACCTTTGTTTGGATAAGGTGTGATTTTCGTTTTAGTCCTTTTGTTGTAAACTAAATTACAGATGCAGAATACTATGTAAAGCAAATATATGGCTTAATGAATTATCATAAAGTGTTCATCACCCAAGTTGAGCAATGAAATTTTGTCAGCCCCCTCAGAAGTCCCTTCCATTATACTCTGTCTTGAGCATAATCCCCTCCACTTTATAGGGTAGAATTCTTAAACACTAACAGACAAGTTGGTGTTTTCCTTTAGGTTGAAAACTAATATTTAACCAAGTGTGTAGTATTTTGTACTCATCTTTGAGAATTAGGGCACTCCTTCATCAAATGTTGAAATTTCTTCTGGAGAGTAGATTCAAGTGCTAGGCATAATTTTGGTTTTTAAAAAGTTCTTCCCCTACAGAATTTTCTAACATGCCGTAAGGGTTTTCATGTTCTATCCACATTTCTACAAGTTTTAGATTTGCTCAAACTATTTCATAGAATTTAGAAACAGGTCAAGTATAAAGCATATTATACAAACTGCTAAAAGTATGTCAGACTGGCTATGTGAATTAAGTGAAGTGTTCTGGGCAAAACTTTCTCAACAAGTGTGAGGTGTAGGTTTGGTTTGTTTTTAGTTTCCTTAGATGAAAATTTGCATATAGACTCAACTTTACTAATGAGTGTTGGATTCTGTTGGTAGATTAATGTCCTTCATAAACCACCATATGAACATCCAAAAGATTTAAAGCTCAGTGATGGTCGACTGCGTGTAGGATATGTGAGTTCTGACTTTGGGAATCATCCTACTTCTCACCTTATGCAGTCTATTCCAGGCATGCACAATCCTGATAAATTTGAGGTAAGACTAGTGTTCCTCTAAAGAGAATCACTATATGTTAAAAACAAAATACCCACAGTGGTGGCTTTTCTGTCATTTTAAATGTTAAACCCAGTGTCTTTTTGGAAGAAATTTGAACCAAGTTTATTAAATATACTCTATGCTACCTTATAGGTATTCTGTTATGCCCTGAGTCCAGATGATGGTACAAACTTCCGAGTGAAGGTGATGGCAGAAGCCAATCATTTCATTGATCTTTCTCAGGTAGGTGAAACTCTCATACTTCCAACTTTTCATTTTGAGTAAAACCATTGGTGTATAGTTTTTGTTTTTGTGCTGGGGATTGAACCCATGACCCTCACATATTTTTTTTCACATATTAATGTATTTGGTGGGTTTTGTTTTGTTTTTGAGACAGGGTCTCACTATATGGTCCAGGCTGGCCTCAAACCTGGCAGTGATCCTCCTGGCTCAGCCTCCCAAGTGCTGGGATTATAGGTGTGCACCAGCACGGCTGGCTGTAGTTTATATTTTTTATCATAGCTATTAAACATGAACTACTACATTTGGACAGTTGCTTTCATCTTATTTCCTTGATCATTTACATTTATAATTGCCATGTCTTGTGCTGAAGTTGGAAATGAAACAGAAATGTGACATATTTGAGCCTGTCATGTTGTTGCACATGCCTGTAATTCTAGCACTCTGAGAGGCTGAGGCAGGCAGGTCACAAGTTCATGCTCAGCATAAATTTAGCAAGGCCCTGTCACAAAAGAAAAAAGAAAAAAAAGGCTAGGCGTGTAGCGCAGCGTGAAGGTTCTGGGTTCAATTCACAGTAACACACACATGCACACATACGTGCACACGCACACCCCAAAAGAAAATGTGCTGTATTTGTGCTTAGATGTATATCTCTTATGAGGATTAAGTCAGTACTTGTTACTTAATAAATATTAACTGAGTAAATTAAACAAAATGAAGAATAATTAGGCCATTTAAAGAAAATAGGTGACCTATGGTTCTTTGCTCTAGGTTGTCTTTATTTCTTTTTCTTCTCTTCTCTTCTCTTCTCTTTTTTCTTTTTTTCTTTTTTTTTTTTTTTTTTTTGAGACAGGGTCTTGCTATGCAGTTCAGTCTGGCCTTGAAATCACTTTGTAGCCCAGGCTGGCCTTGTACTTACAGCGATCCTCCTGCCTCAGCCTCCCGAGTGCTGGGATTACAGGCGTGTGCCACCATGCCCAGCTGGTTGTCTTTGTTTCTGTACTTGCTGTTTTGTTCTTTGAGTATTTTTTTTTTTGAAAATTCTGTTTTATTTTTTTAAAAAACATATAAACATCTCAGTCATCTGTGAGGTCAAAATTTTAGGGATGGCTGGACTGAGCTGCTTTGGTTCAAGACCTTTTTTTCTCCTTTTTGATTAGTATATGTTTGCAATACATAGTAAATACATTGATCATGGGGTAATCGGCACATACACATATTGCATCTTAATCCTTTTTACTTTTCCTTTCCCATCTCCCCTCATCCCCAGATTCATTTCCCATCCTTCCAAAGAACCAGATCTTTGATTCATTGATCCTCTGTATTGTTTTTTTGTCTCAATTTCATTAATTGCTGTTCTGATCTTTTACATATATATATATATATATATATATATATATATATATATATATTGTTGTTGGTCTTTTTGAGACAGGGTTTTACTATACAATTCAGACTGGCCTTGAACTCACTTTGTAGCCTAGGCTGGCCTCGAACTTGCAGCGATCCTCCTGCCTCAGCCTCCCGAGTGCTGGGATTACAGGCGTGCACCACCATACCCAGCCTTCTTTTATAATTTCTTACCTTCCATTAGTTTCAAATTTTGTTTTTCTAGGACCTCGAGATGCATCATTAGGTTAGAATTGCTTTCATTATGTCCCATTGGTTTTGGTATGTTGTGCTTCCATTGTCATTTGATCCTAGGAACTTTCTTATTTCTTCCCTGATTTCTTCTGTGATCCACTGATTTTCAGTCATGTGTTATTTAATCTTCATGTGTTGGCATAGTTTCTCAGCTTCTTTGCTGTTGATTTCTACCTTCATTCTGCTATGATCTGATACTGTGCAGGTATTTCAGTTCTTTTGTATTTACTTAAGTGTGCTTTTTTGGCCTGAGAGTCTGTTTTGGAAAAAGTTCTGTGTGCTTCTCAGAAAAGTGTTCTGTTCTTATTGGATGAAATACTCTGTAGATATCTGTTAAGTACATTTGTTCAATGGCGTGGTTTAACTCTGATGTTTCTTTATTGTTTTTATCTGGTTGACCTAATTGTGAGAGTAGGGTATCAAAATCCCTCTTTATGATTGTATTGGTGTCTCTCCGTCTTTTTTTTTTTTTTTGGGTGCCGGGGGGTCGACCTCAGGACCTCGCGCACCAACAGGTACCCGTGCCGCTGAGCGATATCACTGGCCCCTTTTTCTTTTCTTTTTTTTTTTTTTATTTTAAAGAGAAGAAAAAACAAAACAAATCAAAAGAAGAACAAATTTTCAAAACAACATAATAGGAGGGTAACAATGGTTAATACATTACGTGTTACTATCTTTAAGTTAGTTATTCAGGATACCAGACATTAGCATTCAATTGTCCAAACATTATTGGCACAAACCTTACTCTTCAATGAACTAAGTAAAATTGGTAGTGTATCTATCTTAACCATCTTATATATATATACAATTTTTTTCCCTTTCCCTTCTTTCTTTTCCCTATTCCAGTCTCTCTTTCCTTTTGACCGTTTCTTTTTGATTCACCATGTCTATTGTACATTTTGGATCTTATTTACTCTTTCAGTTTCTCATGCTAGAGAGACAATACGATGCTTACACATGTGCTTCTGGTTTATTTCACTTATGAGTATTTTCTCGAGTTGCATCCATTTACCTATAAAAGTCTCCAGTTTATCCTTCTTTATGGCTGAGTAGTACTCCATTGTATAAAAATACCACATCTTTCTTATCCATTCCTCAGTTGATGGGCATTTGGGTTGTTTCCAAGATCTGGCTATTACAAATTGTGCTGCTATAAACATGGGTGCACATATATCGCTGTGGTACGATGTTTTTAATTCTTCTGGGAAGATGCCCAGAAGGGGAATAGCTGGGTCAAATGGGACCTCCAACCCTAGCTTTTTGAGGAATCTCCACACTGACTTCCACAGTGGCTGTACCAGTCGACACTCCCACCAACAGTGAAGAAGGGTTCCTTTTTCCCCACAGCCCCTCCAGCATTTGTTATTAGTTGATTTCTTTATAGTAGCCATTCTTTCTGGGGTGAGATGGTATCTCAGTGTTGTTTTAATTTGCATCTCTCGAATGACTAGTGATGTTGCACATTTTTTTGTATATTTATTTGCCATTAGTATTTCTTCATCTGAGAAATGTGTATTCATCTCAGATGCCCATTTTTGGAGTGGGTCTTTAAATTTGGGAGGTCTGATTTTTTTGAGTCCTTTATACGTTCTCGATAGTAATCCTTTGTCTGAGGAACAGCTGGCAAACATTTTTTCCCACGTTGTGGGTTGTCTCCTCACTCTGTTTGGTGGTTTCTCTTGCTGTGCAAAAGCTTTTTAATAAGATGAGATCCCAGTTATTGATTCTTTGGGATAGTTCCCGTGCGGTTGAGTTTTTATTCATAAAGTTTTGCCTACACCAATGTCTCCAAGGGTTTTACCTATCCTACCTTCCAGCAGATTTAATGTTTCTGTTTTAATATTTAGATCTCTGATCCATTTTGAATTTAGTTTAGTGCATGGTGAAAGATACGGGTCTAGTTTTAATCTTCGGCATGTGCAGAGCCAGTTTTTCCAGCACCATTTATTAAAGAGGCTATCTTTCTTCCAGCGAATGTGTTTGGCACCTTTGTCAAAGATAAGGTGGCTTAGTATGTCTGGGGTTGTTTCAGCATCTTCTAATCTGTTCCATTGATCTTCAGGTCTGTTTTTTTGCCAGTACCACACTGTTTTTATCACAGTAGCTTTATAGTATAATTTCAAGTCAGGGATTGTGATGCCCCCTGCCTTGCTTTTGTTGCCCAGAATTGCCTTTGCTATTCTAGGTCTCTTCTGATTCCAAATGAATTTTAGGATTGTTTTCTCTAATTCTGTGAGATATGCTGTTGGAATTTTGATTGGAATTGCATTAAATCTGTATAACAATTTTGGAAGTATGGCCATTTTCACTATATTGGTTCTTCCTATCCAGGAGCAAGGGATATCTTTCCATTTTCTGATATCCTCTTCAATCTCCTTTTTCAGAGTACTGTAGTTTTCAGTATAGAGGTCTTTTACATCCTTTGTGAGGTTGATTCCTAGGTATTTCATTTTTTTGGATGTTATTGTGAAAGGTATTGTTTCCCTAATTTCTCTTTCAGTAAGTTTGTTATTTGTGTACAGGAAGGCTATTGACTTTTGAGTATTGACTTTGTATCCAGCTACACTACTGAATTTGCTTATTAAATCTAGCAGTTTTTTAGTGGAGTTTTTGGGGTCTTCTGTGTAGAGTATCATGTCATCTGCAAATAATGATAATTTAACTTCTTCCTTTCCAATCATTATTCCTTTTATTTCTTTCTCTTGTCTAATCGCTCTGGCTAAAGTTTCCAGAACTATGTTGAATAAGAGTGGGGACAGTGGACATCCTTGTCTTGCTCCTGATTTTAGAGGGAAGGCTTTCAGTTTTTGGCCATTTAGTATAATATTGGCTGTTGGTTTGTCATAGATAGCTTTTACCAGATTGAGATAAAGACCCTCTATTCCAATTTTCTGTAGGGTTTTTATCATGAAAAGGTGCTGGACTTTGTCAAAAGCTTTTTCTGCATCTATTGAGATGATCATGTGATTTTTGTCTTTGGTTCTGTTAATATGGTGTATTACATTTATTGATTTACGTATGTTGAACCATCCCTGCATCCCTGGGATGAATCCAACTTGGTCATGGTGTATAATCTTCTTGATGATTTGTTGGATTCTGTTTGCCAGTATCTTATTAAGGATTTTTGCATCTATGTTCATTAGGGAGATTGGCCTGTAGTTCTCTTTCTTAGTTGGGTCCTTCTCTGGTTTTGGTATCAAGGTAATGCTTGCTTCCAGGAATGAATTTGGGAGTATTGCTTCCCTTTCAATTTCATTGAAAAGTTTGAGAAGTAAGGGCGTTAGGTCTTCTCTAAATTTCTTGTAGAATTCGGCAGTGAATCCATCAGGGCCTGGGCTTTTCTTTGTTGGGAGGTTTTTAATTACATCTTCAATTTCATTGGTTGATATTGGTTTATTTAGGATTTTTAAATCTTCTTGATTCAGCTTTGGTAATTCATATGAATCTAGGAATCTGTCCATTTCTTCTGCATTTTCCATCTTAGTAGAATATAAATTTTCAAAATAGGTATAGATGATCTTCTGGATTTCTGCAGGGTCTGTCGTAATATCACCCTTTTCATTTTCAATTGCATGGATTTGAGTCTTTTCTTTTTTTAATAAGGTTGGATAAGGGTTTGTCAATCTTATTTATTCTTTCAAAGAACCAACTTTTTGCTTCATTGATTCTTTGTATTGTTTTTTTAGTCTCCAATACGTTAATTTCTGCTCTGATCTTTATAATTTCCTCCCTTGTATGGGCTTTTGGCTTAACCTGCTCTTCTTTTTCTAGAAGCTCGAGGTTCACCCTTAAGTTGTTTATTTGCGCTTGCTCTATTTTCCTGATATAAGTATTTAATGCTATAAATTTCTCTCTTAGGACTGCTTTCTTTGTATCCCATAAGTTCCGGTATGTTGTACTGTCATTATCATTCAGTTGTAGAAAGTGTCTAATTTCTTCTTTAATTTCATCTGTGACCCATTGGTTGTTCAGGAGAGTGCTGTTTAATTTCCATGTGTTTAGGGAGTTTTTGTGAGATCTTTTGCCATTGATTTCGAATTTCATTGCACTATGGTCTGATAATATGCATGGGATAATTTCAATTCCTTTGCATTTACTTAAGCAGGTTTTATGAGCTAGTATGTGGTCTATTTTGGAGAACGTCCCATGTGCAGCTGAGAAAAATGTGTATTCTGATGTTGTGGGATGGAACACTCTGTAGACATCTACTAAGTCCATTTGTTCAAAAGTTTGGTTCAGTTCTACTATTTCATTATTGATTTTCTGTCCAGTTGATCTGTCTTTTTGTGACAGTGGAGTATTGAGATCTCCCAATATAATTGTATTAGTGCTTATTTGATTTTTCATGTCCTTTAGTACTTGTTTTATATAGCTGGGTGCATTGGTATTTGACGCATATATATTTATGATCGTTATCTCTTCCTCTTGGATTGTTCCCTTTACAAGGATGTAATGATCGTCTTTATCTCTCTGAATCCTTCTTGGCTTGAAGTTCACTTTGTCTGCAAAAAGAATAGCTACCCCTGCTTTTTTCTGGGTTCCTGTGGCATGGAGTATTGTTTTCCATCCTTTGACTTTCAGTCTATGAATTTCTTTCTGAATTAAATGTGTTTCTTGTATACAGCATATTGTTGGATCTTGCTTCTTGATCCATTTCGCCAGTCTGTGCCTTTTAATTGGTGAATTGAGACCGTTAACATTGATGGTTAAAACTGATATGTATTGACTTATACTTGTCATGATATCTTCCTGTTGTTGGTTCCCACTCTTTGTTTTTCCCCTTTCCTGCTATTTAATTATTTGCCCTGCCTGGTGGATTCCTTCTGTTGGGGTCCCTATCTCTTTCTAGAATGTCCTTCAGAACATTTTGGAGTGCTGGTTTGGTGGTCATAAATTTTCTCAGATGTTCTTTGTCATGAAAGTATTTCATTTCTCCATCAATTTTGAAAGATAGTTTTGCAGGGTACATCAATCTGGGTTGAAAGTTATTTTCCTTTAGAGCTTGAAATACATCATTCCAAGCTCTTCTTGAATTGAGGGTTTGTGCTGAAAAGTCAGCTGTGATTCTGATGGGTTTTCCTTTATAGGTGATTTGTCTCTTCTCCCTAACAGCTTTTAAGATTCTGCCCTTCTGTTGAATTTCTGGGATCTTGACTATAATATGTCTGGCTGAAGTTTTTTTTTGATCATGTCTAGTTGGTGTTCTAAAAGCTTCACTTATAGGGGCGTCAAATTCCTTTTCTCTTCCAGGAAAGTTCTCCCTGATTATGTCTTTGAACAAGGTTTTAATGTCATTGATGCTATCTCCTGCTTTTTCATTTATTCCAATTATTCTTAAGTTGTTTATCTTTGAGTCATCTAGCAGCTGCTGAATTTATTTTTCATGGTCCCTTGCTGTTTTTAAGAATTCTTCCTTTTCATGATCACTAATTGCAAGCCTGTCTTCTATATCTGAGATCCTGTCCTCGCATTGGCTTAATCTGCTACAAATACTTTCAATGGAATTTTTGTTCTCTTGGATATCTGCTTGAATCTGCCTTATGGATTCCATTTCTTTCCTATGCTGAGCATTCATGGTTTCTATAGTTTTCTTAAGCTCATCTATTTTTTTGTCTGTATCAGCTATAGTGTCCTTAAGCATGGTCTTCAATGTGGACATTATCTCTGCAGTTATCTGTGAGATTATTTCTGTTTTAATTTTTTCCAGAGCCTCATTCAGTTGCTTTGTTGTTACCACTTCAGATAGGCCAGGTGGGTGGCTTTCGGATTGTCCCACCTCGTTGCCCCCTAGGTTTGCCTTTGGTGAATTGGATGTGTGGGGTTGCATCTTGTTTAAGTGTCGTCTCATTTTTTCTTTCTTTAATTCCTGGAGTGATGTTTGCAAATTACGTATGGTAGGTTACTTTATTGCTAGTGTTTAAGATCTTTAGAAGATGACTACTTCTCTGCAGTATCTTCCAAGTGGAGCTTGCTTTTGGGTTTTGAGCTTTCTGCCAGATCCTACCTCTTCAATTCGTTGGGTATGCGAAGTTGCTACCTTTTTGGCCCAGTCCTTGATTCTTTGGTACTGTGCCACTGTATTTTCTGTGTCCCTTAGTCAATCTCAATCACGAAATATCAGGAAGGAAAGATGTTTAGAACAATTATTTCACATTTGGCTATAATGTTAACTAAAGCATCAAACACAGCCTAGAAAATGACAGACTGAGCTAACCAGTTATTTACCACTTTTAGCTGTATAGAGTTGCGGTTATATAACAAAATCTAAAACACACCAGAAAAATTATATGCAGTATACAAGTCCTATGTATGTCAATTTTTCCCTGAGGAGTTTAAATTTAAAATGAGTTAAGGAGGAAATAGAGTGTTGGAAGAATAGGAAGGAATTAGATGTAAGGTTAGAGGACCAAGAGGGATCCCACTAAAATTGGGACACTGGTGCAGAGGACTGGTGGTAAAAAGAGAAGGAAGGGATAAAAGGAAGAACAGATCACAACCACAATCACAAAGAAGTTAGAGGCGCTGTTTACACTCATATAAAAAACCAGAGAGAATAATGAAGGAAAGAGCCAATACACATACAGAAACAAAAACGAAGATAAAAACAATAAAACAGACAAAACAAAAATAAATCCCCACCAAAAAAAAAAAAAAAAACCCTTCACCAGAACAAAAAACAAATGAGTGAGAAAAAATAAATAAATAAATAAATAAATAAATAAAATTAAAAAAAAAAATAAAAAGAATCAGTTCCAGGTGTTGACTCTGCTGTAGGCAGGCACCGTGTGGTGACAGAGTCCTGTTCCGTGCAGGTCGGTCCCAGTAAGCCAGGAGCGGCCCTCTGGCGGGCGGTGAGCAGAGGCCCGTACTTTCAGGCAGAGACCAGTCTAACTCGCCTGCCGCTCTCAGCGCCCTTTCACTATCCCTGGGCCTGAGAGGCGCAGCGCGCTGTCCAGAGCGCGGGTTCCCTGCACTGGTTTCCCGCCGCTCTGATTTTCACGCCCCCCACAATGGCGCCGGGCCAGTCGCTCTCTGGCACAGGACAGGTGTGGCTGAGAGACCAGTCTCGTTCGCCTGCTGACCTCAGCACACTTTCGTGGGCCTGAGAGGCCCCGCGCTGCCCTGTCCGGAGCACGAGTGTCCAGCGCTGTTTTTCTTTCGCGCCGCTCTGAGTTTCGCCACACCCCCCACAATGGCGCCCCGCCGGTCGCTCTCTGGCGCGGGGCAGCTGTGGCTGAGAGACACTCACCGCCGGCCAGCGCAGTTCTCCGCCGCTCCCCCGCCTCGCCGCTGTCTCAGGATCCTCCGTGGGGGCTCCCTGGGCGCCAGCTGTCACCTTGTGTCCCTAGAATTGAGCTTCTGTCGCGCTGCGATTCCTGGGATGGTAGAAGGTGCGCGCGTGCGCGGTCTGCTCCTTCTTCTTTGTTGGAAATCACCCTTCACTGGTGCCGGGGGTCCCAGATTGCCCTTCAGAACTTTTCTGGGTTCCGGGGAGGCATCTGCCCCCCTCCTGCGCTTTCCCGGTCGCTATATTCCCGTGTTCCAACGGTAACTTTTAGAGAGAGTTTCGCTGCCTGCTTCTTACTAATCCGCCATCTTTTTTCTACCCCCTTTTTCGTATGTGGGTTCCGGGAGTCGAACTCGGGCCCTCGCGCTTACAAGGCAGGCGCTTACGCCGCTGAGCTATCTCACCGGCCCTGTCTGTCCTTTTTTAACTTAAGTAATTTTTGTTTTATGAGGTTGGGTGTGCGGCATTTGATGTATATTCAGTACTGTTCTCTTCCTGTTGGATTAGTCCTTTTACCAGTGTGTAGTGGCTATCTTTGTTTCTTCTGATCAGTTTTGACTTGAAATTGGTGTGTCTGAAAATAAAATAGCTACTCCTGCTTGTTTTGGGGCTGTGGCTGAATGGAGGTTTTTTTTTTTTTTTTTTTCCCCATCCTCTCACTTTTAGTCTGTACTTTTGGATGAGTTTTGTCTCCTATAAGCAATACATGGTTCCATTTTGTTTTTGGATCCTATCTGCCAGTCTTTGTATTTTGATTAAGGAGTTGAGACCAGTAACTTCAGTGATACAAACAGCCTACTGCGGCACGTGTGCTGTAGGTTTGCCACCAACTGCTGTAAGGTGTTCGTTGAATTCTGTCATTGCATTACTTTTCCAGTGCTTCTTCCTTTATTTTTTTTCCTTTCGTTTAACTGCTTTCCCAATTATATATATATATATATATACATACATACATACATACACTTTCCCTGGGGCTCTTTGGTGCCGGTGGCCTCCCCCTGTCTCTGTCTAGGATTCCCTAAAGTAGTTTCTGCAATTCCAGTTTAGTGGGCATGTATTTCTTTAGGGTTTCTTTGTTGTGGAAAGTCTTTACTTCTTCAGTTTTTAAGTCTAGCTTGACAATTGTTCTCCTTTGAGGCTTGGAAAACTTCACTCCAAGTTCTCCTGGCCTTTAAAGTTTATGCTTAGAAATCTGCAATTATTTTGATAGACTAGCCTTTATTGGTTACTTCCTGTTTTTCTCTAACAGCTTTTGATATTCTCTCCTTTTGTTGAATTTCTGGAATTTTTGATTATGATGTGTCCTGGCTATTTGGGAGTCCATGTATCTCTTGTACTTGATTTTTTTTTTAATTTTTGTTTTTTTTTTTTGAGACAGAGTCTTTCTGTGTAGCCCAGACTGACCTTGAACTTGTGGTGATCCTCCTGCCTCAGCCTCCTGAGTGCTGAGATTAAAGGCATGCAGTACTATACATGGCTGTAGTTGAATCTTGAATTCTCTCCCTAGATTTGGAAAATGTTCTGCTACGATTTCTTTTTTTTTTTTTTTTCTTTTTTGGTGGGTACCGGGGGATCGATCTCAGGACCTTGCGCGCCAACAGGTACTCGTGCCGCTAAGCGATGTCACCGGCCCTTTTTTCGTATGTGGGTTCCGGGAGTCGAACTCGGGCCCTCACGCTTGCCAGGCAGGTGCTTATGCCGCTGAGCCATTTCACCGGCCCTCTTTTTTCTTTGTTTGCATTTTTTTTCCCGGTCTTTTTGAGACAGGGTTCCACTGTGCAGTTCAGGCTGCCTCCACAGCAAGCCTCCTGCCTCAGCCTCCCAAGTGCTGGGATTACAGGTGAGTGCCACCACGCCCGTCTTGGTGTTTTTTTTTTTTTTTTTTTTTTTGAGACAGGGTTTTACTATGTAGTTCAGGCTGGCCTTGAACTCACTAAGTAGCTCAGGCTGACTTCTAACCTGTGGCAGTCTTCCTGCCTCAGCTTCCCATGTGTTGGATTACAGGTATGTGCCATCACACTCTGTTCTGCTATGATTTCAGTGAATAAATTTTTTATACCTTTTGAGCGTCTTCTCATTTTTCCTTTATTATAATTCTTAGGTTGGTTTTATTTTTTGAGTCATATAGCAGCTGTTGGATTCAGTTTGCAACGGTATCTTGTTGTTTTTAGGGTATCTATGAGTTTATGATCTACTTGAGTAGATCAATGAGTTTACATCTACCTTGACTTATATTTGTTTGTTTGAGACAGGGTCTCACTATGTAGTGCAGGCTGGCCTTGAACTTATGGTGATAGTGATCCTCTTGTCTCAGCCTCCCGAGTGCTGGGATTATAGGTGTGTGCCACCACGCTGGGCTTTTGGCTTCTGACACTGTTGTCACTGTGTTCAAGTCTGCTACCCATGCTTTCCATTGAGGTTTTTATATCATATATTTACGTTTTTTGTTTTGTTTTTCCTGCTTTCTAGATCTTTCCTGAGGTGGTCATTTTTGTCTTTTTTTTTTTTGTACCAGGAATCGAACTCAGGGCCCCGTGCTTGCCAGGCAGGTGCTGCGCCGCTGAGCTATATCCCTGGCCCTCATTTGTGTCTTGTATGTATTGTCTTGCTTAACTCAGTTTATTCTTCTTCGAGCTTGTTGAATATTTCATTGAAAATTCTTTATCTGTTTAAATCCTCTTTGAACTCATTAGACATCTTAAATTTCTTATGTGTTTCTTCTTTTATCTCTTCAAATATTTTGACCACTTGAGTTTTGAGTTTTTTGACTATAGTTTCTGCTAACATCAGTATGTGTGAGTTTGGCTTTTGGGGAGTTAAGGGATTGGGAGGCATTTTGTTGCCTTGCTTTCTCATGTTTCTATTGTTTTTGAACTGTGGGTTGAAGATTTGTTTGGGTAGAGAAACTGTCACTACTGTGGAGATCTCTTTAGTTAGAGTCTGTCTCCTTGTGATGTGTCCTTGGATTTGGTTGTATATTGATGTTTATACCCCTCTTCATCCTATTCAGTGTAATGTTTAAAGGTCTTTCTTTTTTTTTTGGTGGGTACCGGGGGTCGACCTCAGGACCTCGCGCACCAGTAGGCGCCTGTGCCGCTGAGCGATATCACTGGCCCTTTTTTCATATGTGGGTACCGGGAGTCGAACGCAGGACCTCGCGCTTGCCAGGCAGGCGCTTATGCCGCTGAGCTATCTCACCGGCCCTCAAAGGTGTTTTATTGTCCTACCTTCTTCTGGGGGCTTGATCCCCAGCACCACTCAGAGAAAAAACACACTGCAGTAATGTTGATGACACAGAGACAAACCAGATACTGGTATACAGTAAAAACCAATTAAAAGAGCCGGGTGTGGTGGTGCATGCCTGGTTTCCCAGCACTTGAGAGGCTGAGGCAGGAGGATTGCTGTGAGTTTGAGGCCAGCCTGGGCTACAAATGAGTTCAAGGCCAGCCTGAACTGCTGCATAGTGAAACCCTGTCTCAAAAAGGCGAAAAAACAAAAGCAACAGCTATGCCACCGTTAACAATAGAAATCAGCAATAATAATAGAGCCAAAGACAAGCTGATATTGACAATATGGTAATAAGAACCAATAGCAACAAATATACCTTGTTTTGTTTGTTTTTTTGCTTTAAGATAGGGTCTCACTATGCAGTTCAGGCTGGCCTTGAACTTAACTATGTAGTCCAGGCTGGCCTAGAATTTGGGGCAGTCCTGCCTGAGCTTCCCAAGTGCTGTGATTACAGGTGTGTGCCACCGTGCCCAGCAGCTATACCATTTTTTTTTTCTTTTTTGAGACAGGGTTTCATTATACAGTTCAGGCTGGCCTTGAACTCACTTTGTAGCCCAGGCTGGCCTTGAACTTGCAGCGATCCTCCTGCCTCAGCCTCCCTGAGTGCTGGGATTACAGGCATGCACCACCACGCCTGGCTTAGCTATACCATTTTTAACAATAGAAAAGAGATCTATAATGATAATGTGGACACAAAGACAAACCAAATACTGACATACAGTAAATACCTACTAAAGGCAAAACTATATCACCATTAACAAAAGAAAAGAATTCAGTAATAACAGAGCAAACTAAATAGCTAAAAATTAATAAAGCTAATGGTAATAATAATGGAGGGGTGGGGAAAGGAAAAATAAAAGTAAACTCAAAAAAGAAAGAAAAGGAAGATGAGAGAAAAGTGAGATAAAATCCAATTAAAGAATGAAAGACAGCACTTGAGAGGCTGAGGCAGGAGGATCACCACGAGTTTGAGGCCAGCCTGGGCTACATAGTGAGTTCAAGACTTGTGTGAACTACGTAGTGAGACCCTGTCTAAAAAAAGAATGAAAGAAAATCAGTAGAATTAGGCAAAATAACAGAAAAACACAAAACGAAGAAGAAAAGATAGAAAACAACAATGAAAAAGAAAAAGAGAAATGAATCAAAGAAGATTGCGCATTTGGGTAAGTGGTTTTCTTCCAGGGCCTGTGGTATTGGAGTCCACCAGTTATGACTGGTGGATTGTGAGGCCTGTTTTGTTTCCACATCCATTTTTTACTGTGTGAGTGCTGAGTCCTACCTCACCTTTCTTCCTGGGCATGGTCAGTCAGTGGCGTGGTGTTTGCTATAGGGCTGTATTCACTTCAGTGGCTCTGAATATTTGTGCATTTCTATGTGCCCCAAGTCACTACTGTCTCTGACTAGCATTACCCACCTGTGAACTTGTGAGGTGCCCCCCTTGTTCCAGAGACCCCTCTCATTACACTTCAGGATTTGACAACTGTCCGAGCCTGATCATGTTGGCAGATGGGAAAAGCAAACACCACTGAAGCTTTGTGCTGGGAGCAGGCAGTGAGAGAGGGCCAAGGAGTGCTCTGGACTTATGTCAGCACTTTCAGACTCAGCCCCCGACCCTAAAAAAAAAACCAGGCTGGCTTCTCTCCACAGAGGGTGGGATTGCTGTGTCCTTCATAACTTGAGCTCACTGTTGCTTAAACTTCTCAAGGAATCTGTGACCCTGCCCCTTCTCCATAGCTGTTTTTTGTTGCTGTCTCCCACCCAGTCTCTGTGATAAGGTGACCCTAGAGACCCTAAAGTGCAGTTGTTCTTCTGATTACTGGAGAGCTAAGTCTTAATCAACCCCTTCCCAAAATGGCTTGTGATTATATCATCCCAAGTATGGTGGACCTTGGACTGAATTTCTTCTCCAACTCTAGCATGCCATGTGGAAGGAGTCACTTTCAGAATGACACTGTATTTGTAGTTTACAATAATCTTGGGGTTTTCTTGGGGCTAGTGCTGCTGATCCATTGTTTCTCCAGGAGCCTTCCAGTCCTCGCCAGGCTTACTTTGTGTTTGCAGAGACAGGATCTTATCCCTGGGACTAGGGGTTAGTGTCCCAGGCTGCTTTGTTCTTTTTACTGCATTGTCTTTAGTTTCTTCAGTTTCTCTGTGGTTTCTAGTTTTACTGTCTTGGCTTTTTTTTTTTTTTTTTTTTTTTTTTTTGTGGGTACCGGGGGTCGACCTCAGGACCTCGTGCACCAGCAGGCGCCCGTGCCGCTGAGCGATATCACCGGCCCTTTCTTCGTATGTGGGTTCCAGGAGTCAAACTCGGGCCCTCGCACTTGCCAGGCAGACGCGAAGGCCGCTGAGCCATCTCACCGGCCCTTGGCTTTTTCTTGATTCCCAGAGCTCTATTTGTTTTTCTCTTCGCTAAGTTATTGTTTTTCAGGTATCCTGATTCCGGGTCCCTGAGAGGCTGTATTTTGGTCCTAGCCTTTACCATTTTTAATCTCCCCTTTGTAGGTTATATTGGCCACTTTGGTGACTAATAAAGATAATATGCAATATATATGTAATGCATGTATATATATGTATCTTACATATGCACATGTGCATGTGTATACGTGTGTATACATGTATGTATGAATCATTGAAATCCTAGTAGAAATATTGTAAGACTAGTCTAAATAGTATGTGTTAACATCTTTTGCAGTATAGTTGTTGCTTCAAAAGTACACCCTGGCTGGGCATAGTGGCTCATGTCTGTGATTTCAGTATTCTGGGAGGCTAAAGCAGGAGGATGGCAGATTCAAACCCACCTTGGGCAGCTTAGTGAGACCCTGTTTCAAAATAAAAAAAGGGCTTGTGAAACAGCTCTCAATGTGAAGGCCCTGGGTTCAATGCCAAGTTTTGCAAAAATTGGGGGAGGATGGCCACTTTTGGTGTACAGTTGGACTCTTTGAGACCAAGAAGCACACCACTCTGTCCAGGTCCTTCTGGGACTCACTGTTTACCAAAGTCTAAACTCTTTAGCATAGCTTTTCAGTTTTCCACAACTTGGCCAATACTTTCAGCCACCATTCAGTTTCATGTATACCATATGCCACATATGCCACCATTTTTAAAAGATACCTTGTACTTTATTCTGGTTCTTTATTATTCACCAAGATTGTATTCTGTCAAACTCCTGTTCATCTTTGAAGGCTCATTTCAAATACCAACTCCTTTATGAGCCCGTCACTCATATTCAATCTGGAAGGAAACACTTCCTCTGTGTTCTGTTTCTGTAATGCCTTGATCCCATTTTAATGGCACTTAACCATATTTTTGTCCTGTATTAATGTATTTTGTGTTCTTTTTTGTGTGTGTGTGTTCTTATCACTTTGGCATCTAGGCATCTAAATTCTGTTTAATACCATTAAAACGAACTGAATTAGTCTGAGATGTAATAGTGAGTTCTTATTTTCTCTTCCTTAGATTCCATGCAATGGAAAAGCAGCTGACCGCATCCATCAGGATGGAATTCACATCCTTGTGAATATGAATGGTTATACGAAAGGTGCTCGAAATGAGCTCTTCGCTCTCAGGCCAGCTCCTATTCAGGTAAAAGAATAAATAACAGTCATTCACAATGTATATTGGACTTAAAAGAGTGTGTGTTGCCCCCTTTCCTCTGGCCAACTGATACTTGAAACATTAAAAAATATTGTTCTCATCGGGCGTGGTGGCACACGCCTGTTATCCTAGCACTTGGGAGGCTGAAGCCAGAGGATTGCCACAAGTTTACATCAGCCTGGGCTACATAGTGAGTTCAAGGACAGTCTGAGCTACATAGTGAGACCCTGTCTCAAAAACAAAATGTATAGTTCTTGAAATGCTCAGGGACAAAGAATTTTGAGTATAGAACACAGTTCCTACAGGTATTATTTATACAGAGACATGCAGTTCATGGTTGGGTATACACAGTTGCTCTGCCTTAAAAATTTGAAAAAAGCTTTAGCACTAACCTTCTAAGGTTAGTCTAAAATATTCCTTAAGGGCCGTGTGTAGTGGCGCACACCTGTAATCATGCACTTGGGAGATTGAGGCAGGAGGATTGCCACGAGTTTGAGGCCAGCCTAGGCTACATAGTTCAAGGCCAGCCAGTAAACCAAAAACAGAACAAAAAATAAAATATTCCTTGATTGCTTTTGGCTAAAGAAGTTAACCTTCCAGCTGGGTGTGGTGCTGCACACTTGTAATCCTTTGGTAGCTACTTGGGAGGCTGAGGCAGAATGGTGAATTCGAGGCCAGCCTGGGCAACTTAGTGAGACACCCTGCCTCAAAAAAAAAGAGGTTAACCTTACTTGTTTGTTCATATTCTTATTTAATTTTGAAACCGTAAAAAAAACACTTTATTGAGGTGATGATTGATGTTCAAAAAGCTATACATATTTATTGTGTACAATTTGGCGAATTTAGAGATAAGTATACTGATGAAGGTTCTTAAATCAGGTTTTGATTTCTTTTTTTTTTTTAAGGCAATGTGGCTGGGGTACCCTGGGACTAGCGGTGCGCTTTTTATGGATTATATCATCACTGATCAGGAAACTTCACCAGCTGAAGTTGCTGAGCAGTATTCTGAGAAACTGGCTTATATGCCCCACACTTTCTTTATTGGTGATCATGCTAATATGTTCCCTCACCTAAAGGTAGGTAGAAGATGGTGCTATGGAGGAATTTCAAAGAAGTAGTCATTTATTTCCTTCTTATTGTCCATGTGCATCCTAAAAGATATATCTGGAACTGTTTTCTATTAGAAAAAAGCAGTCATTGATTTTAAGTCCAATGGGCACATTTATGACAATCGGATAGTTCTGAATGGCATCGATCTCAAAGCATTTCTTGATAGTCTACCAGATGTGAAAATTGTCAAGGTTAGTACCTAGCCAGTATCTGTCATTAAAGTAAAGTTAACTGCATTTGGAATCTTTTTCCTAATCATTTTATGTCTTTTTTTTTTTTCAGATGAAATGTCCTGATGGAGGAGACAATGCAGATAGCAGTAACACAGCTCTTAATATGCCTGTAATTCCCATGAATACGATTGCAGAAGCAGTTATTGAAATGATTAACAGAGGACAGATTCAGATAACAATTAATGGATTCAGTATTAGCAATGGACTGGCCACTACACAGGTGAGAGGTGGTTAGTAGACTGTTACATGTAATACCAACCATGCATTTATTTTCTTTAATCCTCATAACTCTTGAGGTAAGCATCATTGTCCTTATTTTATAGATGAGGAAATGAGTTCAGTGGAAATACTTTTGTCTGCTTTTAAAAGTCTCCTGAGTTCAGCCTAGCAGGTTACTTAGTGAGAGTTTACTGTGTTATTGTCTTCTTGTCTTGTTTTTCCCTGTTTGTGGATTTACTCTTATCATATGTTGGACTGTCTATAGGCACCATACAATTTCTTCTGTAAACTCATACTTCCTGGCTAAATCCTACTCAAGACTTGGAATTTAGACAGTTCTCCAGGAATCCATTCCTGTACTAATCTCTAGCCTCTCTACCCCTATTCCATCAATACCTGTCCTTTATGCTTCTGTAGTATTTGGGGTATATCATAATAGTTAGCACAGTCCAATATAATTCCCTGTGTTTGTATCCTTCATTGAATGGAATTCTTCATGGCTCATGTCTTAACCACAGTAATGTAGTGTGCACTCAATATATATTGGATGCTTGAATAAGTGACTATGTTGCTCTGTCAAGAGAGTGTAAGGCAAGGATCCCATTCCTCATAGGAGTTAATAGTTTGTTTGAAAAGTCTATACTCACCCAACAATGTAAGGCAATACTCAGATATGTGGGATTTGCAAGGTAAGACTCTAATTATGTGTGTAGAAACTCAGAAATGGTGATGGTCAATGTGAAGAGAGTTTTTGGACAAGAGACCATTTGGAGGAGTAATTGCAGTTTAGCCTTGAAGGACAGGCATGGTTTAGAAAAAGGCATTTCATTCATGAAGAAAATAGTAAAAGCTTGGTGTTGGATTGGTAATAGGGTTGGTTTTTTTTTTTTGTTTTTTTTTTGGTGCTGGGAATTGAACTCGGGACCTTGTGCTTGCCAGGCAGGCGCTTGTGCTGCTGAGCTATATCCCTGGCCCCAGTAGTAGGGTTTTGAGAACTTTTTGAGTACAGCAATAAGTCTCATATGTGGTCCTTTGCAAATTAATATACAGGGAACCAGGTGTGGTGGTGCACACCTGTAATCCCAGCACTCTGAAGGCTGAGGCAGGAGGATCACCTCAAGTTCAAGGGCAGCCTTTGCTACATAGTGAGTGCAAGGCAAACCTGGACTATGTGGCGAGACCCTGTCTCAAAAAACAAAACAAAACAAAAACACCCCCAAAAAACATGTATATAGGGAATGGCTATGGCTGGGAGTGGTGGCAGGCACTTGTCATGCCAGAACTCTGGGAGGCTGAGGCAGGAGACACATAAGTTAAAGTCCAGCATGGGCAGTTTAGCAACTTAGTGGGACCCTGTCTGAAAGTGAAAAAAATTTTTAAAAGGGCATCCCTCAGTTTGCATAGGGATATGGCTCTGTGCAAGGGTGCTGGGTTTAATCCCTAGTACTGCCCCCCCCAAAAGCTGGAACTGTTTTCCTTCTTTTAAAAAAAATTTTATGGTATCACAAACATTTTCTCATTATAGTTCAGGGACATGACTTTCAGTGATTATACCATTTTGCATCTTATGGATTCTGTAATGATTAAAAAATATTGGACTGGGCTGAGGATGTAATTTAATGGTAGAGTGCTTAGCTACCATGCAAGAGGCCCTGGGTTTGAACCCAACCATTGCAAGAAAAGAAATACTAGATAATCTTAACTTTAATAACAGTCATCATATTCTCTTCCTTGTTCTAGATCAACAACAAGGCTGCCACTGGAGAGGAGGTTCCTCGTACCATTATTGTAACCACCCGTTCTCAGTATGGTTTACCAGAAGATGCCATTGTGTACTGTAACTTCAATCAGTTGTATAAAATTGACCCATCTACCTTGCAAATGTGGGCAAATGTAAGTATATGTAGATTCATTGTTAATGTCTAGAGACTAGTAAAGATTTTGTATGTGGGCTGTTTTGCTGAAGCTGTCCCTTTTTAATCCTTTCATTGTATTATTTGGGGGGGGCATTTTTTGTTGTTGTTCATTTCTAATCTACAAAAGGATTATAGATTTTTTTGGTCATTTTTGATTTTTTTCTTAAAATGTCTTCTTTTTTCCTTTTTGGTGCTGGGGGTCAAACCCAGGGTTTTCCTCACGCTAGACAAGTGCTGTCATTGAGCTACGCCTCCAGCTGTCTTCTTCCAATGTCTAAATTTCACATTATGAAACTTCTTTATTTACCTAATGAATGTGTTCTTTCTCAGTCAGAGGTCAGCAAACTTGTTCTTTGGGTGGATGGATGGATGGATTTTTGTTTTTTTAAGACAGGGTCTTGCAGTGTAGTCCAGACTGGCCTTACACTTGTGGCTATCCTCCTGCTTCAACCTCCCAAATGCTGGAATTACAGGCGTGCACCACCAGGCCTGGCAGCGAATTTGTTCTTAAAGGATCAGATGGTATCAGGATCAGACACTTTTGGTTTTGTGGGCCATGTTCTTTTTCACATTTACGCAACTCTGCCATTGTAGCACAGAGCACCCTATACATTTTGTAAATGAATAAGTGTGGCTCTGTTCCAGTAACATTTTATTTACAATAACTGGCAGCGTGCGAGATTTGTCTTAGGCTGTAGTTTGTATTCCCTGGTCTAAACTGATAGTAAAAGCTGTCCTGTACATCCACCCTTGTTTAACATTCTCAGTATTAGAGAGTTAAAACCAAGAAGGAAGCAGTTTATACTATTACTTCTCGGTCATTTATGAGACCAGTTTGCATAAGCAGGATATTGGATATCCATAACTAGCTCTTAGCCCCTAGAACTAAAATGGCATGTTTTTACCTTTAGGTTATTTGGAGATAATTCCTTGGTTGGTCCCCCACCCCCATACCTGTTTTTGGAGACAGTCTTGCTATATAGTTCAGGCTGGCCTTGAGTTCACTATGTAGTCCAGGCTGCTGGCCTCGAACTCTTGGTGATCCTCCTGCCTCAGCTTCCTGAGTGCTGGGATTATAGGTATGTGCCACCTTGCCTGATAGCTATTTTGTTTATTTGTTTTCGAGGAGACAAGAAGAAGCAAATGAGAGGAGATCGCCTGTTCCTTAATATCCTCATTTCTGAGCCTGGCGTGGTGGTGCACACCTGTAATCCCAGCACTGAGGAGGTTGAGGCAGGAGGATTGCTGCGAGTTCGAGGCCAGCCTGAACTGCATAGTGAGACCCTGTCTCAAAAAAAAAAAAAGTCATTTCCCAGTACATACTAATTACATTTATCATGGGGAGTCGATACATGACATGTACATAAAACATTTTAATTCTTTTTACTTCCCCTTGCCCGTCCCCTCCCCTTTGCTCCCTCCCCCATCCCTGTAAAAACTGAGTTGGGCATGGTGGTGCACACGAGTAGTCCCAGCTACTTGGGAGGCTAAGGCAGGATTGTAAGCCTGGGAGTTTCAGACCATCACAGGCAACATAGCAAGATCTCAAAAAACTGAAAACTATCATCTTTTTCCTAAGTTTGTGGCAAATTTATTTGGCAGTAAAACTACCTGAACTGACATTAGGCTATTTCTATTTTAGTTATTTAGTTTATTGTGAATATTTCTGCATCTTGATGCAAGGATACTGTTTGTTTAAAGAGTTTTTGCCAACTATGTTAATAATATATGTGCATTGTATTCCTTTTTTAAAAATCTGAAATATTCTGAATTTGGAAATTCATATATATTCTCATGGCATTTAGAGAAGGGATTTTGAATTTTGTGGTACATTGAATAGATGTAGATCTGATTTAGGAGTTGGCAAACTAGCTTGTGGGCCAAACCTAGCCCACTGCTTATTTTTCTGTGTGTGTGTGTGTGGGTACCGGGGGTCGACCTCAGGACCTCGCGCGCCAGGGGGCGCCCGTGCCGCTGAGCGATATCACCGGCCCCTTTTTCGTATGTGGGATCTGGGAGTTGAACTCGGGCCCTTGCGCTTGCCAGGCAGGCGCTTACGCCGCTGAGCCATCTCACCGGCTGCACTGCTTGTTTTTTTTTTTTTTTTTTTTTTTGTGGGTACCGGGGGGTCGACCTCAGGACCTCGCGCGCCAACAGGCACCCGTGCCGCTGAGTGATATCACCGGCCCCTTTTTCGTATGTGGGATCCGGGAGTCGAACTCGGGCCCTCGCGCTTGCAAGGCAGGCGCTTATGCCACTGAGCCATCTCACCGGCCCTGCACTGCTTGTTTTTATAAATAAAATTTAATTGAGACCCAGCCATACCTACTTGTTTACATATTTCTAGTGGCTGCTTTTAAGCTACAAAAGAATTGAGCAGTTATGACAGAGTCCCTTGGCCACAAAACTAAAAATACTTGCTATCTGGCCCTTTACAGAAGAAGTCTGCTTACTTATGATCTAGATTAGGCAAATAAGGCCAGTATGGGTTAAGTTTCTTTGTTGTGACATGGTATTTAAAATTTGAAATACCAGAGGAGAAAAAAAAAAGATTGAAATACCAGGTGTGGTGGCAGGTGCCACCTATCTCAACCTCCCAAGTAGTTCCAGCTACTTGGGACTACTTGGAACTATTTGAGAGGTTGAGACAGGAGGCTCCCTAGAGCCTTGCTGTTGAGGGCCAGTCTGGGCGACATACTGAAACCCTGTCTCAAAAAGCAAGCCTTTAAAATTGAAGTGGAAAACTTTTGTTTCTTTACCAGTATACACGGACTATATCAATTCCCATAAGATAACAGCTGCCTCACATTGTGCCAGTTAATAGCTTATCTTTTGTTTTCCAATAACATTTCCCTCTCTTTCCTGATATTCTCTGGGGACAGCTAAGCAGAAGAGGAATAATTCAGTTGATAATACATCTGTGTGAAGAAGAACTTAGGTTCACAGTAGGCTTCTTTCTGGGTAGAAAGAATAGAGTGCAGTAGAATTATTAGAGACCTGCAGGAACCTGTGTTGAGAAGGGCAGATGTGCTACTAATAATTATTCTTATTTTATTTTCTTTAGATTCTGAAACGTGTTCCTAATAGTGTGCTCTGGCTGTTGCGTTTTCCAGCAGTAGGAGAACCCAATATTCAACAGTATGCACAAAACATGGGCCTGCCCCAGAACCGTATCATTTTTTCACCTGTTGCTCCTAAAGAGGAGCATGTCAGGAGAGGCCAGCTGGCTGACGTCTGCCTGGACACTCCACTCTGTAATGGGCACACTACAGGGATGGATGTCCTCTGGGCAGGAACACCGATGGTGACTATGCCAGGTAAATTGGTGACAAATCATTGGTACCTTTCTTGTTCCTTAAAAAAAAAAATCTTTTGGGGGTGGTACTTTGAGCTGAAATTATATATACTACTAGAAGTAACACTTCACATGATAGCAAATGAGACTTAAATCTGAAATCTGAACACTCTGTGTTGTATGGATGCTTAACATAAGTAACGTTGAAAACCATGTGTTATTTACATTCTCAAATGTGTAGTTGTTATCTTCTATATTACAGGAGAGACTCTTGCTTCTCGAGTTGCAGCTTCTCAGCTCACTTGCTTAGGTTGTCTTGAGCTTATTGCAAAAAATAGACAAGAATATGAAGACATAGCTGTGAAACTGGGAACTGATTTAGAATAGTAAGTAAACTTTCCATGAGCAAAACTGTTAGACTATAGCTGCTCTAAAATGAAACCATAAATTAAGAGTAATATAAAATAGTTGTATGATCTGTGAATGGGAGAAGAACTGATTCTTAGTGAAGTAATCACTAGGTTTTACTATGTAAAGAATAAATAGCTGAATAAATTCAAGAAAACTAAAAGGCAAACAACAGGGAAAGAATCTTTGTTTCATATGTCAAAGTATTAATGGCTTGAAGAACATTTAAATTTTAAATCACCTCATAGGAAAATAAACAAGAAAATGACCAGACAGTTCACTGAAGTGGAAGTAGAAATGATTAATAAGAAAAAGTTTCAGCTTCTCTAGTAGAAGAGCTAATTAAAATAATATTGAGGGATACCCATTATTTGCCTATAAAATAAAGACTTTTAATGTATCAGTGAGGGAATATTGAGGCTGGTTCTTTCATACATTGGTGAATAGATTGGTACAACCCTTCCTCAAAGTTTTCAGAATCTTAAAAAATGTCAGACCTTTGACCCTTATACTGCTGCTCCTTCATTAGAGCATAAAAAACCCAAACACATAACTGCCTGAAAGTGGGTTGGAATTAGAGGGGTAATGTTGAGGTAAATGAAGGTTCATCCATACAATGAAGTAGTGTTTATACTCCCCCCACTCTCCCACTGGGGACTACATCCAGGACCTTCACAGTGAACTAATCTGCAACCCCAAAACTTTTTATTTTGAGAAAAGGTCTTGCTAAATTGCCCAGGCTGGGGTCGTCAAACCTGAAATCCTCCTTTTTTGGCCTCCCAGAGTGCTGGGATTACAGTCATGCCCCACCATGCCTGGGTACTTGTTACACTTTTTTGAGACATGGTCTTGCTATGTAGTTCAGGCTGGCCTTCAACTCACTATGTAGCCCAGGCTGGCCTTGAACTTGCAGCAGTCCTCCTGCCTCAGCCTCCCAAGTGCTGGGATTACACACGTGTGCCACCTCGCCTGGCTTAGTATTTATCTTTTAAATGAGGTTTTTCTTTGGGTATTTTGTGATTTTTTTTTTTTAAAGAAGTAGCATATAGAACCTAGAGAAGCACACTGAATCCAGGCTCTACCATTTATAAGCTTTGCGCTTTTGGGTAAGATTACCTCTGTGTGCTTTGTTCTTTTACCTGTAAAATGGAGCTTAATAGTGGTACCTATGTTGCAGAGATGGGAGGTTTAGAAAAGGTACTCCATGTGAAGAACTTAGAACAGTGCTTGGTACATTGTACATAAGCATTCAACATGTGTTAGCTACTTAGTATTTTTAGAATTTTCTCTATTGAACATAGAAAAGTGAAAATTTTGATCCCAGTCATTAAAAAAGTTAACGATCATGTCTGTCAGCCCAGGGATAAAAACAGTAAACAATGTAGTCTATTTAAAATTTTTACTATATGTTTGGAACTTAATTTAATTCATATAATACTTTTCTTAACATTTTATTATATAAAATTTCAATTTCATAATAAACACTTCCATACCTATTGCTTAGATTCAGTTACTATTACTAAGACTATAATTACTAAGATTAATGTTAGTGATAGAGTCTATTACTAACATTTTCCTATACTTGCTGTATTACATGTCTGTCTGTCTTTATTTCTCTTTCCAGCAAGCAGTCCATCTTACTTGATAAATTTTGTCACCATTTGTTTGAGAGGTTCTTGCTGTGTAGTTTAGCCTGGCCTTGAACTCACTCTGTAGCCTAGACTGGCCTCATACAATCTTCCTGCCTCAGCCTTCTGAGTGCTGGGATTATAGGTGTGTGCCACCACACCTGGCATTATTTGATAAATTTTGAAGTAAATGGCAGACATCAGTACACTTTTCTCTAAATACTTAATAATGGGATTATTAATTAGAATTCAATGTTACTTTTTTCTTTTGAGACAGAATTTATTATACAGTGAAACACAAAAATCTTAATCATTCAGTGAGCTTTGAGAAATAACCTTTGTAACCCAAACCCCTCTCAAGATATAGAACATTACTATCACTCCAGCAAGTTCTTTCATGTTGCTTCTCCATTTGTCCCCTTTGTGAATTCCCAGAGACAACTACTGTTCTGGATTTTTTAAAATTATAAATTAGTTTTGCCTAAAATTTCTAGAACTTTATACACATGGAACCATATAGTATGTACTATAATAGACTCTTTTCATTTGGCAAATTCCTTTTTACTGCTGAATAGTATTTCATTATATGGATGTATCATAGTTTATCAGTTCTCCTGTTGACATAGAAGTTTTAAGAAAAATACGTAGCACAGAGGGGTCGTCTTTGGAGAGTACCATTACTATGAACATGATTGGATTGAGGTCAGAAGAGATACACAGCCATTTCAGCCAACATTAAAACAAGTTGTTTTTTTTGTTTTTTTTTGTTTTTTGTGGGTACCGGGGGTCGAACTCAGGACCTTGTGCACCAGCAGGTGCCCGTGCTGCTGAGCAATATCACTGGCCCTTTTTTCGCATGTGGGTACCGGGAGTCGAACTCAGGACCTCGCGCTTGCCCGGCAGGCGCTTATGCCGCTGAGCCATCTCACCGGCCCCAACGAGTTTTTAATTATTGCTTTCAGAAATGAAAAGTGTTCTGGCTTCTGATTCTGAAGTAATAATTCTTTAATATATTCAGAGGTGGAGCAAGAAAGAGAACTCTTTTTTTCCCCCTTGATTTCTGAACAGAGCCATAGTCTTGATGTTACTAGGAATGATTTCATTATATATCTAAATAAAGGACTTAGTTCAGGACTAGTAGAAAATTATGGTGCTAGACATACTGTATTTCTTTCCCCCTTAAGTATTCTGTTTCATTAAAATCTTTAATGTTGGTTTTGGTGGTGCATGCCTGTGATCCCAGCACTCGAGAGGCTGGGGCAGGAGGATTATGAATTGCAGGCTAGCCTGAGTTATATAGCAAGACCTTGTCTCAAAAAGCAAAATAGGGCTGGTGAGATAGCTCAGTGGCGTAAATGCCTGCCTGGCAAGTACGAGGTCCTGAGTTTGACTCCTGGTACCCACGTAAAAAAAAAAAAGCAAAATAAAAATAACTTCATAAACTGAATACTTCATATTTCTGAACTGTTGTAAATGATGCTTTAGTGCACATCTTTACATGTTTATATGTTCATGTATATCCACATCTCTGATAATTTCTTTTAAATAGATTGAAAAGTGTTATTGATATGTCAGAGAATTATAAACATTTAAGGTTGTTAATATACACATTGCTAAATTGCTTACCAAAAAGCCAAGCAGTTTACATTCTAACAGATAAGTACATAGGAATAGTCATGTACCATTGCCAATTCTCGATTTTATTTTGATGGTAGAAATGGGATGAAATGGAGTGAGCATTGTTACTCTTTAGATTACTTGTTTAGGAAAGAACTGAAGTTTTTCAGAGGATGTGGATTTATAATACTTAATAGTATTAGCATTATGTTAGCTATGACCCTTCCCTTTTTCAAAGTGAGATAACAGGGGCTAATCATAAAAGAAAATATTGTGAACTTTGGTCGTGTATTTTGCCACAAAGGTGACTAGGTATAATGAGTCTAGCTCTGATTTTCTGCTCTGATTTGTAAATTTGGTTCTCTTTTTTATTACCCAGCCTAAAGAAAATACGTGGCAAAGTCTGGAAGCAGAGAATATCTAGCCCTCTGTTCAACACCAAACAATATACAATGGAATTAGAGCGACTCTATCTGCAGATGTGGGAGCATTATGCAGCTGGCAACAAACCTGACCACATGATTAAGCCTGTTGAAGTCACTGAGTCAGCCTAATAAAGACTGTCTACAGGAGAATTACCCCTATACCTGAGCCTCAACATTCTGGGGGAAAGGGAACTAGAAAACATACTTTTTACTTATCTGTACAGTACCATGTTGCAGATGGGTGATATATAATGGTAATAGAATAGCACAGCCAGACTTGCTTCCTGCACACGAGAGATGGAAAAATGCTGTTCCACAAGGAATCTCCAGAGTTTTGCATCAACCAGGTCTGGAAGGTCTGATCTCCCTTGGTCTTCCATGGGATGGTTAGTGTGGAGGGGAGATATAGATTGTCCAGCCTTTGTGATTCCATGGATTAATTGAGTCTTCTGAATTAGATGTTTTTTCCCCTTTATATTTTGGGTTTTGGATCTTTTAAAAATACTTGGTTTCAGGTATTTTTTATCATCATGTGAAGTGTTTTTGATTCTCTCGAGATAGGGTTTTAAGCTAAAATGTTGCTCCCTGTTTTAGTTTCTAAACTCTGACAGATTAAGGAGGACTTTGCTGGTGTAGTCTTTTTATAGGTTTTATAAACCACTTGAGCCTATATCAGTCATTTTAGAGTTTGACCTGATGTTTGAAGTTATCAGTGCTTTTTTGGTTTAGATGATGCCTCAAGATTTTTTCTTGTCTATTTCTTATTTCCTTCTCTCCTCCACCTCACCCCCTTTAAAAATTCTCCTGTAACTAAGCTAACAAAATCATGTCTGATTCAAAACATCCCAGAGTGTTTCTCTTAAACACATCATCTGGTGCCAAATGAAAATTCTTAGGAGTGATTTACTAATTATGAAGGGCACAGTTGTGGTACTGTCATTGATTAATAGTTTTTTTTGTTTGTTTGTTTTTGTTTTTGCTTAAGTTTGACCTATTTCACCAGTGTTTTACCCTTGACTGCCTCTTTTATGCTGCTTCCACAAATGATAGTGTGTGATAAGATTTTTACCTTTCTAAAGTTTTTTTTTTTTTTTGTGGGTACCGGGGGGTCGACCTCAGGACCTCGCGCACCAGGAGGCACCCGTGCCGCTGAGCGATATCACCGGCCCCTTTTTCGTATGTGGGTTCCGGGAGTCGAACTCGGGCCCTTGCGCTTGCCAGGCAGGCGCTTAAGCCGCTGAGCCATCTCACCGGCCCTAAAGTTTTTTTTTTTTAAAGTGAGTCCTGTTCTTCCTATTTCTTTCAGCAGAAATGAAATTCCAGGTAAGTATAAGTGTTCAAATATTTGATCAGTAAGTTGCAGTTATCTAACATTCATTGAAAAATGTGTTATAAGTAAAATCACTGAAGGACCATGTCTAAAGCTAATTATTTTTCAGACTTTGTTAGGGTATTACATAATAACTGTCTTCTGGACTTGGTTTTGAGGTCTATGGATTCGGCCTCATTTATAGCGGACTGCACTGTTATGGAGTTTGTATGGAGTACAAATTAAGCTTTATAGCCCTCCTGAAGCTTGAGTTCTTGGTATCAAAAACCATAGGAATAAAATTATCAAATTTCACAAAGGGTCAAGGGCTTGAGGCTTAAGCCAACATATGAAAATATGTTTGTCTTGCTGTACTGCACTTATGATATCAAGTCACAGATAATTTTTTGTCTGCTAGTAGTGTTCTAGATAATAATGTCTTTCCAAAGCTCTGAGGCAGTGAACCTATTCTGTAGTTGGAGCTGTTGCCTGAATGTATCCTGGCTGACAAATTACTGAATAATATGAAGAACTTGAATTTCTGAATGATTCTTACTGCTAACCAAAATCTGAGTAAGGAGTTTTAAATGTAATTCTGCTTCAGAATTACATGTTAATGAGCTGTGTATACCTTTCAACAATGTAAATCAAGAGACATCAGTTAAGGGACTTCTCCGTTTATTTTTTATCTGATTGAAGATTGAATTATCAGTTAAGGTTGCTAGCATGGTTGCCGATAAACTGATGTGAAGTTCACTGAGCTGCTCATTGTGAAATAGGATACTATACTTCCAATGCCCTCAAGGCTGTAGCCTTACAGCTGTTTGACATAGCACATCATTCCTCCTACAGGGATGAACTTACTGGCATGAACAGTAGCCGCTCTGGTTGAAGCTTCGCTTATTGTAATAGGCTTTTATTCCCAGGTAATATGTCTGTGGAAGACTTAATTCTGAATAGAGATATAGACATTACTGGAAACTAGTTTTTTTCTATTATACTCTGCTTTATCAAAAAAGTAAAACATTTAAATTGTGCTACAGGAATTCAGATGTTGTCTTGCAACCTTTAAACAATAAATGAATAATTTCCCCTTTATATGGCTGATGTATTTTATGTCCTATTATTGTAAATGCTGGACAGAATAATGGGTTCATCCCATGGTGAAACCTACATTTGAACAGCTTCAAACAAATGGGACAGATTTTCCTACTGTAGTTGTAATACCAAGAATTGTTTTGTTTATTTAGCCAAGTCTGATGGAGGAGTGGGTTTGGTATATGACCCTTTAAGAAGATACAACAGCTGGGTGTGGTGGCACACACACTTGGGAGGCTGAGGCAGGAGGATTGCTGTGAGTTCGAGGCCAGCTTGGGCTACATAGTGAGTTCAAGTCTAGCCTGAACTACATGGCAAGACCCTGTCTCAAAAAAAAAAAGGGCCGGTGAGATAGCTCAGCGGCGTTAAGTGTCTGCCCGGCAGGCGCGAGGTCCTGAGTTCAACTCCCGGAACCCACATAAAGGAAAAAAAAGGGCCGGTGATATTGCTCAGCGGCACAAGCGCCTGCCTTTTTTTTAAATGTGGGTACTGGGGGTCGAACTCAGGACCTCACGCTTGCCAGGCAGGCACTTACGCCGCTGAGCCATCTCACCGGCCCCTATTTTTTTTTTTTTTTTCGGCATTTTGGAGCAAAGTTATTTTTCTTGATGATTTGTAAAGTAGTTAGACTCAGCCACAAGAAAGAGGAAGATTTAAATGCATTAGAAGTCTTGAACAGGCTATTTGGCTGCCAGTTTTCTCAGAGATATGGGAGGGAAATACTTGTTCTCAATAAAATTTCAAGTGATTTACTTTCCAGTTTGTCTTCGTTGTGCTTGCAAAGCCCTAAAGTGGATTAGTATTGGTTTCCTGAAAGAGCATGGGGAGAAAGGTGTCTAGTATAGCCATCTAAGTTTCTACCCTGCCTTTTTTTTTTCCTTCGGTTTTTTTGGGGAAAGAGTCTTGCTATGTAGTGCAGACTGGCCTCGAACTCATGGCAATCCTCCTGCCTCAGCCTCCTGAGTGCTGGGATTACAGGTATGTGCCAGCAGACCCAGCATCCTGCCTTATTTTTTTTGAGGCAGGGTCTCACTATGTAGCCCATGCTGGCCTTGAACTTGTGGCGATCCTCCTGCCTGAGCCTCCGGAGTACTGGAATCATAGGTGTGCACCACCTTGCCCGACTACTACTGCCTTGCTTTCCATCTACCTCAATGTCTCCTTCCTTTAGTCTAAAGGACTTGTTTGGTTGCTTTGAATAAACGTATACTGTATAACTTCTGAGCTGCCTTTTATTTTTTTTAATTTTTTTGAGGTATTGGGAATTGAACCCTGGGCCTTCATCCTGAGCTACATCCCCAGTCCTTTTATTATTTTTTATTTTGAGACAGGGTCTTGCTGAGTCATGTAGTTGCCCAGGGTGGCCTCGAACTTGGAATTCCCTTGTGTCAGCCTCCCAGAGTGCTGGGATTATAGGCATGCACCACCACGCTAGGCATAAAGTGCTTTAAGATTCTATTCTAATCCTAACCCGCTCTTGTTTGAAGCATATGTGCCTTGATAGCTAACATTTAGGTTCCTTGCCCAAACCTCCAAGGCAGTTTTATGAAGGAGGCTTATACAGGAGGCTGCTTCATTTGCAAGTTGGTTATTAGTAGTAATGAACAGCTCTTTTCATCCAGTATCCTGTCAACTCACAGTACCTTTACACATGTAAACAGTTTGGTGTGTGAGGGGTTCAATTAGTATTGTTGGATTTTGAATCTCAGGTCTGACACTTTCTAGTCATGTGATCTCTTAAAATGAGAGCACTAAGCTAGCCCCTCCTTTTTTACTTGGAGACATAGTTGTTGCTATGTTGCCCAGGCCTCAGCTTCCAGAGTGGCTGGCATGGTAGGGGCATGCCATCATGCCCGGCTTATTGCCTACTTTTTAAAGTGTCAATGTAAAGATGAATAAATCTACATAAAATACTTGGAACAATGCCTAGCTCAAAAAACTATCAAATGCAGGGATGATTTGTGTTGGCCAAATGCTTAAAATTATGAAATGTATGTGTGTCTGATGGAGAGAAGGGCACAGTCTAAAAAAGCATTTACTTCTTCCATTTGTTTCTCTTGGTGTGCTTGGAGTGAGCACCAAAATACTTAAAAGTAATCAATTCTTACTTCTAGGGATCTGACGATTCTGGAAGCAAATTTCCTACTTCAGTGCTGCTAGGCCATGTTGGGTTGCTGACTTGCTCTTATCTAGGGGCGAGGGTGGCCCTTCCCCACTAGCTCAAAGACATTTCCAGGCCAGGCACATGATTGGCAGTTTGGGCAATTCAAGCAGGGAACAAGTCTCACTTATCCAAGTTCTCAAAAACATGAAACTTTAAGGGAAGACTCAGCTTGGTTTTTCCGCATCACTCAAAAAGTTAACTTACAGGCCTTTAATTGCAGAATCGGGCTTGGGTCCCTAAGCTCTGTGGAAATGGCGCAGTGTGACGTCATCCCGTGGAAGTGATAGCCCTCACTCCAGAAGCAGTGCGACCGACTGGGCGCGGAAATATTAGTTCATACCCGTTCGTAGGGTAAAATGCAAATATGCATTATGACCTCATTATGGATAGGCGGGTACAGGGGGCGGGGCCACGTCAGTTGGTATCCCTGCCCCCTTGGGTCTGGGTTCTATAAAAGGATGAGAGCCTGGAGTTCCCGGCAGTTGCCGAGGATTGCGCGTACCTCCAACTGCGGTGGCGCCTGAGCTGCAGTCCGCACACCAGAGCCTTGACAGCAGGTAAATGACTGGTGGGCTTAGGTGAATATTAGTTGATAAAGTTTATGTAAAATGAGGGCCACACAAAACCTCGGACTGTTATTGCTTCGTCAACCATGGAACAGATATTTAACCTGTTCTCCCTCGCCCCTCCCAAGATAAGGCTACAGTATTGGGATGTTTTTGGTTATTTATTTATTTAGGGTGTTTTTTGAGACAGGGTCTTGCTATGTAGTGCAAGCTGGCCTTGAAGTCACTATGTAGCCCAGGCTGGCCTCGAATTCTTGGCGATCCACCTGCCTCAGCCTCCCGAGTGCGGGGATTACAGGCGTGCGCTACCATGCCCGGCTAGTTTTGGATTTTTTAAAAAGTGATACCTGCTATGGCATACACGGGGAATGGTGGGGGTAGAGATCCTGGTGGGGGTGTGAGTGGAGTGTGCAGGGAGCGGTTGGAGGGGCAGTTCTCGACAAGGACCTTGAGTCCGGTGTAGAGGATGGGAGCTTGGGTGGTTGCTGGTGTGGAAACTGAGCAAAAAAGATCTGCTGGTGAGGTGGGGTGGAAGTAGGGGAAAGTGGAGGCCTGGGAGAGGAATGGGAGTGGTCGAGGCCGGATCCCCAGAGGACTGGCTCTCAAGTTGAGGTGGAAGTTGGGGTGATGGGAGGGTTTGTTGCATATGGGGATGCTGATGTCTGGGGTTGAAGGCTGATGGGGGAGGGGGGGTTGCTGTTCAGAAGGTGGGCTCTGGGCGAGAGTGGTGGGGGAAGGGTGGAGGTTTCGAGGCCTGATTGGTGGAAGGTGGGCGTGATGGGGGTAGGGTGGAGGGTTCGAGGCCTGATTGGTGGAAGGTGGGCGTGATGGGGGTGGGGTAGAGGATTCGAGGCCTGATTGGTGGAAGGTGGGTGTGATGGGGGTGGGGTGGAGGATTCGAGGCCTGATTGGTGGAAGGTGGGCGTGATGGGGGTGGGGTGGAGGATTCGAGGCCTGATTGGTGGAAGGTGGGCGTGATGGGGGTGGGGTGGAGGATTCGAGGCCTGATTGGTGGAAGGTGGGCGTGATGGGTGTGGGGTGGTGGGTTCGAGGCCTGATTGGTGGAAGCCCTAGTGAGGCGGGAGTAGTGGGGGAAGGGTAGCAGATTCGAGGCCTTATTGGTGGAAGTCCAGCTGAGGTGGGAGTGGTGTGCGAAGCCAGCAGGCTGGTCACCCCACAGCCGCAGCAGGGCAGTGGAAGTAAGCACTAATGGAAAGGGTGGGAGTGGGTGGAGGTTGGATTGAGGGGGTACTGGGAGGGCAGTGATGGTCTGTTGTGGAAAGACTGGGTTAGAGTCCTGAATAAGGAGGTGTTGTAGTGAGGGGGGTGGAGGAGTTGATGCCTGATACTAGGTGGAAAATTTCTTTGGGGAAGATCGGCTGGGGGTGTGGGGATTGGAGTCCCTTTGGGAGTGAGGGGACTGAGTAGGGATAAGGAAATGCTGAGGCCTTACTGGGAGGAAATTTTTTATCTAATTTGGGCTAATGAATGTCTTCACAGCCTCCCTAAGGGGTGACGTTTGAAATGACTTAACTTTAGGGGCCACTGTTGGCTTTGGACTTTTCCAAATTAATATGCAAAGAACCCTGGTGAGGCCGGTTGGGGGAGGTGATAGGCTTTGTTTCTCTAGGGGTGTCTTTTTAGGGGTGTGTGTTATGAACTTCTGGGCTTAAGCAATTCTCTTGCCTCAGCCTCCTGAGTACTGGGACTGTAGGCAGGTGCCATCGCCAGGGCTTGTCTAGTTTTTTCATCCAGGGAAGGCCTGCAATAAAACAAATTTAAAATTCTTCTCATACCATCAGTGGTGGTGCATTCCAGTAATCCCAGTACACTGGGAAGCTGGGGAGGCTGAGGCAGGAGGATCGTAAATTTGAGTCCATCCCGGGCAATTTAGCGATTTAAGAAGACCCAGTCTCAAAATTAAGAAATAAATGAGGCTGGGGATGTAGCTCAGTGTGAATACACTGGTTCAACCGCCAGTTCTGGTGGGCAGGCCAAAAAGAAATCAAAAAACAGAAAAGAAAACTCTCATTTCAGCTTTAAATTAGGGTGAAGAGCCAGGCGTGGTGGCGTATGCCTGTAATCCTAGTACTCAGGAGGCTGAGGCAGGAGGATCGCTGTGAGTTCGAGGCCAGGTTGGGCTACAAAGTGAATTCAAGGCCAGCCTGAACTACATAGTGAAACCCTGTCTCAAAAAGATAAATTATGGCAAAGAGAGTGCCCAAAGGTAAATACAGAATGTAGAAATGTCTCATTGGTTCTGAGTTCTGATTTTCTTAAGTATATCTTTGCCTTGACTACAGAAATGGACAAGTCCGAAGAAAAGCCTGGCCAGTCTGACCAGTCACACACTCAGGATGACTGGTGAGAATTGAAAAGTTTTATTTTCTCTTATTTTTTAAATTTTCTCTTAGTTTAGTCTTATTCTTTTGGTGAAACAACTTTCTCAAAAAAGATATGTTTATTTCATTTAGAATCCACAGTGTATAAGTTGGCTAAATCTTAAAATGAGAATTATAAAAAAGGATCTGAGAAGCTAGACTCCAGCCTCCTATACAATGCACGAGTCTTCTGTATATTTCTGTTAGTGGCCTGGCAGTCACAACTCTATGAAGCAATACAATGCATTATTGAATGTGTGTAATTTCTATTTGTTATTTGTTCTGATGAAGTTCAGACCTGCTCTTCTCTAACTTCTATCCCATTGTCGATAGTGCTGCCTTCTTGAGAGACCTAGATGGAGTATTTATTTTTTCCTGAGATTGCAGTAAGTTTTTTGTTTTGTTTTTTTCTTTTAGGTAATGAGGGTTAAATCTAGGGATGCCATACCACTGAGTTATGCCCCTAGCACCCCCCCATTTTTTTCTTTGTCTTCTTGAGACAAGGTTTCCCTAAGTAGTTCAGGCTGGCCTTGAACTCACTTTGTAGCCCAGGCTGGCCTCGAACTTGCAGCGATCCTCCTGCCTCAGCCTCCTGAGTGCTGGATTACAGGTGTGCACCACCATGCCCGGTGCCTAGCCCTTTTTTACTTTTATTGTAAGACAAGGTCTCACTAAATCGCCCAGGCTGTACTTTCAATCTTCCTGCATCAGCCCCCTGGGTAGCTGGGATTACAGGTGTATACCACTGAGCCCTGCTATAGGAGTTATTTGAAAATAGCTTTCTGTCCCTTCTAAGTTGTCTCTCTTCTAGAGCACTGCTCTGTTTTCCTCTCTCACAGACAGGCATGTAAATGTATAATATGGAGGAAAGTACAAACCGTAGAACAGAGAAGTCTGCAAATAGAACCTAATACATATGAAAATTTAGTTCATGATAACAATGATTTCAGATCAGTAGGGAAAAGATGGGTTAATCAATAGAAAATTTGAGGGTAATTGGCCAACCACTTGCAAAAAATGAGTTGGCTTCTTTTTTTTTTTTTTTTTTTTTTTTTAATGTAGGTACCGGGAGTCGACCTCAAGACCTTGCGCTTGCCAGCAGGCGCTTGTGCCGCTGAGCGATATCACTGGCCCTTTTTTTCCTTTATGCTTTATGTGGGTACCGGGAGTTGAACTCAGGAGCTCGCGCTTACCAGGCAGGCACGTATGCTGCTGAGCCATCTCACCAGCCCAAGTTGGCTTCTTAATGTATAACATATACCAAAATAAATTTCACATGAGCAAATATTTAAAAATAAGAAAATGAAGCTACTAAAAATGCCACAAAAAACATGAATTTTGTTTCCAATAATTTTGGAATAGGAAAGTTTTCTGAGTTTAATGTCAAACAAAAGACATAAAGATGGCAAATAAAAAACTGGAAAAATATTTGCTTTATGTGTGATAAAGGGTATTTTACTCATAAAGAACTTTACAAATAAATGTTTTAATCTATTTTTTATTTTATTTATTTATTTATTTTTTTGTGGGTACCAGGGGTCGACCTCAGGGCCTCGTGTGCCGTCAGGTACCCGTGCTGCTGAGCGATATCACCGGCCCTTTTTTTGTATGTGGGTTCCAGGAGTCGAACTCAGGACTTTGCGCTTGCCAGGCAGGCGCTTATGCCACTGAGCTATCTCACCGGCCCTATTTTTTATTTTTAAAAAAATTTTATTAGGGACGGAGATATAGCTCAGCGGCACAAGCGCCTGCCTGGCAAGCGCAAGGTCCTGAGTTCGATTCCTGGTACCAAAAAAAATTTATTAGTGCATATTTGCCATGCATAGTGCTTACATTCATCATAGGGAATTTGTACCTGTGTATAATATATCTTAATTCTTTTTTTTTCCATTCCTCTCCCCTCCTTTCAATCCTTCTTCCTCTCCCCATTTACAGAAGCTTTGTTTCCATTTTTTTCCTTCCGTTCTTTGTTTTTTATAATCCCTTTCCCTTCCTCCTCCCCCTCCCTTGTTCCCCTTCCCATTTAACTTGTTCTTCCTACTTCCCAATATCTATCCTCCATTTTGCTCCTTGTTTACCCTTAGTGTTTCTCATACAAGAGAAACAATGTGATATTTAAACTTGTGTGTCTTATTTATTGAATCTTGACTTTTTTTGTTTTTTGATTTGATTTTTTTTTAAGACAGGGTCTCACTATGTAGTTCAGGCTGGCCTTGAACTCACTGTGTAGTCCAGGCTGGCCTTGAACTCACAGCGATCCTCCTGCCTCAGCCTCCCAAGTGCTGGGACTACAGGCTTGCACTACCATGCTTGGCCATGAGTCCTGACTCTTTATTGAACAATGTGAAACAAATAACAAGTCCAAGTCCTTACACAGTTTACCTAATCAAGGGTGGGAGAAGAAACATATAAGCTAGCAATTATAGGGATGTGATAAATGCTGTGATGGACAGAAGTGATGATCCCATAGACACACAGAGGAGAGCAGATGTTATCTTATATTTACTTTTCGTAATCACCCTATGAAAAAAATGGTTCTTTTATAATTGAGGCCCAAGAACTTGAAATTGTAGAAGTCTAGGTGGGAAATAATGGTAGATTGTGGTACGTTGTTAATAGTGGGGAGACTTAGATGAATACACAATATATTGTAGTTTATCAATTATTCTTTTTGTATTTATGTAGGTACTGGGAATTGAACCCAGGGCCTTTGCACTGAGCTACATCCCCAGCCCTTTTTTTTTTTTTTTTGAGATAGGGTCTTTCTAAGTCACTAAATTGCCCAGGGTGGGCTAAAACTTGAGATCCTTCTGCCTCAGCCTCCCAGAATGCTAGGATTGTAGGTGTGCACCACCATTCCCAGCTTTTATTTTATTATTTTTGCAGTGCTGGGGACCCACTCGAGAGCCTTGGACACACTAGCAAGTGCTCTACCACTGAGTTACATCACTAGCTTGGTAGTTCATCATTTCTTTTTTTTCTTTTTTTTTTTATTTTAAAGAGAAGAAAAAACAAAACAAATCAAAAAAAGAACAAATTTTCAAAACAACATAATATGAGGGTAACAATGGTTAATGCATTACATTGTTATCTTTAAGTTAGTTATTCAGGATACCAGACATTAGCATTCCATTGTCCAAAAGTTCATCATTTCTGAAACATCTTTTTACATTGCTGAAATTGGCATGCAGTATACATTTGATGGCATCTCTTAGTTTGGTAGTGTTTTTTTCCTTCTAAGAGGTATGTATAATGTCTTAGGCGAAATATAGAGGTGGAGCCAACAGGTCTTGCTGATAGATGGGATGTGGGAGGTGAGGAAAAGACATAAAGGACAGCTCTTAAGTTTTTGGCCTACTTTAACTGCGTGAATAATGGTGCCATTGACTGAGATGGGTAAGACTGACATAGGCACATGGTTGAGGGAGGAAATCTAGAATTCTGTGTTGGCCAAGTTGTATTTTAAATACTTCATAAATAAAGACCCAAGATGTCAAGACAGCTGGAGTTCAGTGGAGAGCTCAAGGCTGTTAATATAAAATTGGGGGACATGGAGTTTAATTTTTTTTTTTTTTTTGTGGGTACCGGGGGGTCGACCTCAGGACCTCGCGCGCCAACAGGCACCCGTGCCGCTGAGCGATATCACCGGCCCCTTTTTCATACGTGGGATCCGGGAATCGAACTCGGGCCCTCGCGCTTGCAAGGCAGGCGCTTATGCCGCTGAGCCATCTCACCGGCCCGGGACATGGAGTTTAGAGATAGAACGAATATCCAGGAAAGAGGAAAGCAATAACCCAGCACAGAGTGCTGGAAGTGCAGCAATAACAGCCTTGAAGCTGGGTGTGGTGGTGCACACCTGTAATCCCAACACTTGGGAGGCTAAGGCAGGAGGATCACTGTGTTAGAGGCCAGCCTGGACTACATAGTGAGTTCAAGGCCAGCCTGCACTACATAGTGAGACCCTGTCTTGAAAAACAAAACAAAACGACACAAAAATACAACCTTGAGAATGCTGTAAGGGATGAGATGCAAAGTATAAAGAAAACGGTGTACTGGCCTTAAACAGTGGCAGGGACACTGTGTTCCCTATTAACAACAGAGAGTGCAGAGCTCAGTATGATTGCAGATAGGTCGGTAGAGTTTCTGTCTCTCTTCTCCCAGTATCCTATAAGGTACCAGTATCTGCCCATTAGCAGAGCGAAGGGAGAGGGGGATGGGACAGTCTGAAGGCAGAAGTCCTACTGAAGCTGGTATAATGCAGGAGACGGGAGGACTGGTCAGAGCCTAACGAGTATTCTTTGATGTCCACTAGGCTTTTTTAGCCCAAGAATTTTGGTTTGTTAATGCTATAACAATATAACCTTGAGGAAGCCAGTGCAGTGGAGCTAGCCTATAATCCCAGCTACCCAGGAGGCGGAGGCTGGAGGATTGCTTAGCCTAGGAGTTCAAGACCAGCCTAAGCAAAAAAGTAAGACCCCATCTCAAAAAAAAAAAGACGAGCAGAATGATAGCCTTGATGATATGTGGAAATACTGGGAGTTTTGTTGTTGTTTTTTTGAGACAGGGTTCCACTGTGCAGTTCAGCCTACCTTGAACTTACTTTGTAGCCCAGGCTGGCCTCAAACTTGCAGAGATCCTCCTGCCTCAGCCTCCTGAGTGCTGGGATTACTGGTGTGCATCTGTAATCTGGTGGAAATACTGTATTTTAAAAATTACTCCTGTCATAATTACTTTAGAATAACAGGATCAGGGGCCAGTGAGATGGCTCAGTGGCGTAAGCGCCCGCCTGGCAAGCGCAATGGCCCGAGTTCGACTCCTGGAATCTACATACGAAAAAAGGGCCAGTGATATCACTCAGTGGCACAGGTGCCTGCTGGCGCACGAGGTCCTGAGGTCGACCCCTGGTACCCACAATAAAAAATAAAAATAAAAATAAAAAGAATAACAGGATCAGAAAAGCAAATGGGTCACCTAGTGGGTTGGCTATTGTTTCAAATTTCTTTTTCTTTTCTTTTTTTTTTTTGTGTGGGTACCAGGAGTTGAACTCAGGACCTCGTGCGCCAGCAGGCGCCCATGCCACTGAGCGATATCACCGGCCCTTTTTTCGTATGTGGGTTCCGGGAGTTGAACTCAGGACCTCGCGCTTGCCAGGCAGGAGCTTATGCCGCTGAGCTATCGCACTGGCCGTCAAATTTCTTGACAGTGCCAAATTTACTTAATTGCATCCTATTGTTATTTTCTTTTTCTACTTTTTTTTTTTGTAAACGAGATAGGGTCTTACTATGTAGTTATTGCTGGCCTTGAACTCCTGGGCTCAAATGTTCCTCCCCCATCAGCCTCCCAAGTAGCTGGGACTCTAGGTGCATGCCACTTCACTCAGCTATAATATTTTCAATAACCAGTTAAAGTATGGTCTTCCAGCTTCTTGCATCAGAATTGACTGGGGGTGCTTATTAAAACTGCATTTTCTGATTCTAGTTTTAGAGTGAAGCTTATGAAAATTACCTATTTACTTTCTTGTCTTTGGCACTAGACTATAAGATCCTGGGAAGTCTTTTTGAGACAGGGTCTTGCTATGTAGTTCAGGCTGGCCTCGAAATCATGGTAATCCTCCTGCCTCAGCCTCTCGAGTGCTGGGATTACAGGTATGTGCCACCATGCCTAGAAATCCTTGGAAGTCTTATTCCTTTTGTAGCCCTTGTACTAAACATACAGTAGATACCTAATGAATGTTGAATGAATAGATGAATGAACCACAGATTATATATAATTTATGTGTGTGAGGCTTGAACCCAGTTCCTTGCATGTGCTAGGCAAATGCTCTGCCACTATGCTGCAGCCACAGCCCTCTCATTGTATTTAATTGTGACATTTATTGAGTTGAAGAAATTACCAAGGGAATAGGAGCCTGTGGTAAAAATAATACAGAAGCGTATCAAGTAAAATATGAAAATACACTCGCAGACATTCTTCAGATACCCTCCCATTCTTCAGAGGTAATAATTTTGCACTGCTTCTCCTAGATCTTTGTCTGTAATCATGTAAAAACATACAGTCTGTATAGTTCATTGCCCCCCCCTTTCCTTTTAAGACAGGGTCTTGTGTAGTTTAGGCTGGCCTTGACCTTGCTATTTGGTCCAGTCTGGCCTCAAACTGGTGATCTTCCTGCCTCAGCCTCCTGATGGGGATTATGGGTGTGTGCCACCACGCCTGGATATTGCCCCCGCTTTTGTTTTTTTTTGAGTCAGGATCTTGCTATGTAGTTTGGGCTGGCTTTGAACTCACTATGTAGCCTCGGCTGCCCTTGAACTCACAGTGATCCTTCTGCTTCAGCCTCCCAAATGCTGGGATTACAGGTGTGTGCCACCAAGCCTGGCTCTGTTGCTCCATTTTTAAAGAAAAGATCTTTTTTTGGATCCTTTATAAAGATTTTTGAGCTGGGCGTGGTGGTGCACACCTGTAATTCCAGCACTCGGGAGGATGAGGCAGGAGGATGGCCATAAATTCGAGGCCAGCATGGGCTACATAGTGAGTTCAAGGCCAGCCTGGACTACATAGTGAGACCCTGTCTCAAAAAAACCAAAAAAAAAAAAAAAAAAAACGAAAATAAAAAAAAAAAAAAGATCTTTGAGGATTTTTTCACATATCTTCTTTTTTTTTTTTTTTTTTTTTTGAGGTATTGGATATTGAACCCAGGGCCTTATACTGAGCTACATCTCCAGCCTCTTTTGAAACAGGGTCTTCCTAAATTGCTAAGTTGCCCAGGCTAGGCTCAAACTTGCTATCCTCCTGTCTCAGCCTCCCAGAGTGATGGAATTTAGGTGTGTACCTCCACACCTGGCTTTTTATGTATCTTCAAAGCCTCCTAATATATTATCCTAGTATTTTCATAGTAGAGGTCTGGTTAAGCCAGCTGACCATTCCTGCAATGGATATATTTCCTAGTAACAGTAATGCAAGCCTTAAAGCACATCATAGGGCTTGTCCTCACGGTGGCACATTTTACATGGAAAATGTGGCAAGCAGTATCTCTCTTCGTTTGACCTCATATTTTTTCCATAGTGCTTTCCTTGGACCACTCCTCTTGTTCATTATTATCTAACCCAGAATTTGATATTTCACCTTTAGGGATTAGGGTGGGGCTCTGTGATGTAACTTTTTTTGTCCTATTCTAGTTCCTTGTACCTTCTGCCTAAGCTCTTAAAAAACGTGTATATGTGTAAGAAGATAGACGAGGAAAGAATCATTTTTTAGTTTGCATATAGTACTACATTCTGATAACCAAGGTCATATGGACCCATAGTTGCAAAACCAGTAAGAGTTTGTATTCCTGATTAAAAGAACTTGAATAACAAAAGTATACAGTGATTGATAAATAGGAAATTTAGTCAAGGAGATGAGCCAGCTTGTATTTTGTTGTTGTTGTTTTTTAAATGTGGGTACCAGGAGTTGAACTCAGGACCTCGCAGTTGCCAGCAGGCACTTGTGCCACTGAGCATTATCACTGGCCCTTTTTTTCCTTTATGTGGGTACCAGGAGTCAAACTCAGGACCTTGCGCTTGCCAGGCAGGCGCTTATGCTGCTGAGCTATCTCACCGACCCTGTTGTTGTTTTTTTGAGACAAGGTCTCGCCATGTAGTTCAGGCTGGCCTCGAACTCACTATGTACTCCAGGCTGTCCTCGAACCCACAGTGGTCCTCCTGCCTCATCCTCCCAAGTGCTATGATTCCAGACATGTACCTGGCTGCCAGCTTCTATCTCGAAAGACTGAAGTATATAGTTAGTCTACTATTGATCTCTAGGTCAAACTAAACATCCTAAAGTGCTTACGTCTCTTTATATATAAAATCTGAACTTCCTTGTAGCTATTATGTCTACTTCCTTTAGCATTTTCATTTCCTCTGTGATAACTAATGATAAGATCACCTATGATGTAGCCAGCCCTCAGCAATAAAGCTGTTATTGCAGCATAATTCCTCTGGGATGAGTTTTGGATCTGTGAAATAAGGGGCTGATAATGGTATATTTTGTAAGCTGCTGTGTGGTGAGCTGAACAGGCCTGAGCAGGAATTTGCTTTGGCTTCACCTCAGGCAGTACTGCATAATTATCTGGTAAGCTGTAGCAACAGACAAAGTGGCCCGCCACAGGGTAGTGGAAAATGTATGCCAAGGCTACTGGGAAATTGTGAGGCAGACAAGCAAGAGACACTGACATTGTGGTTCACTGCAGGGAGCAGCCTTAGCTGCATTCTTTATTTTACTTCATTTTTTGCAGTGCTGGGAATGGAATCCAGGGTCTCACACATGCTAGGCAAGTGTTCTACTACTGAGCTACACCCCCAGCTCTGAAACCACTCTACTAAAAGTATTTATTTATTTTTAATCGATAGTAATATGTAGACTTAGGTATGTAATGTGATATTGTGATCCTTCGTAGAAAGATTCAAACAAATGAACATATCTCGCCTTTATGGGCTCCTCATGAAACAGACCCGAGTACCTGTCTATTTACCTAGCTGGCAATCCCAATAAGTAGGCCCTCTCCAAGCAGTGATACCCAAAAGAGGACCTCTGAGCCCTTTTGCCCTTTTGAATTTAACTAGTCTTTTCATTCTCAAGTCCTTCCCCTGTGTCCCCTCCCCTCACTGGGGTGGGAACCCAGGGCCTAATGCATCCTAGGCAAGCTCTCTGTCACTGAGCTTCGTCCCAGTGCACCGTGGCCCCTTTCTCAGGATTCAGGTTTTGTTTTTTTAATCTCTAAGTAGAAATAAATCCTTGACAGAAAACAGCCTTTTCCCTGGTAGTTGATGCTCAGTTGATATTCTTCCCTTAGCTTTCATTCAGCAGTAAAGACAAGAGCAGTTTGTTGCCTATAATTTTTTTCACCTCCTCTGTTCTGATCTTAATTTCATAAGGGTTTAAAGCCCTTCAAACCTTATACGTTTCAGAAACTCTGTTTATTCTCCATTTATTTGAAATTTTTGATGTTTGGTTGCTTATGATGTTGATAGCCCACTTTTAAAAAGCATCTTGGTTATTTTTACAGTTACATTGTTAATGTGAGTTCAACAAACGAGGAAAACTCTGAATCTGGTAAGTAGAGTCCACTCTGAGCAGTAACATACATATTGAAGTATCTTTGTACAGATGACTGAAACATTTGGGATGTTTGACATAAGATGGTCCTAGGATTGTCTTCTTTAAGGCTCTAAGTTGGTCAAATGAAGTTTATTTCCCTACTGTCTGGAGCAGAGGAAGTTCTCTTTGCTTCTTTTCCAACTTATTTCTTTTACCTTTGTTTGGCTCCTGGGTCTCCTTCCTCTTATTTCCTGTTTTGCATGGGAGGTGTTTTTTTGTTTGTAGGGTTTTTTTCTTTTTTGGTGTGTGTGTGCTAGGGGCGGAACCCAAGGGCTTATGTATGTAGGCATGTGCTCTGCCAATGAGCCACAGCCACAGCCCTAGGTAGATGTAAATTTTACCGGCTATGATTTATGGACTTTGGCTTTAGAGAGTTAAAGACATGGGCAACCAGATTTTATCATGTTTCAGATGCTTCCTAATGCCTTTCTCCCTTTCTCTGATTTAGCTGTGATCAGAAAAGCAGTGCAGAAGAGGCAGGTCAGGTAAGTAGGAGAACTACTGAAACTTGACCTTTTTTCTTTTTACTTTTAAAATTTTTATTAGTACATGTTTGCAGTACATGCAGTTTACAGTCATCTTGAGTGGGTACATGTACATACCACAGCTTGTTTCTTTATTTTAATCCCCTTCCCTCCCTCCTCCCTCCTTTTTCTCTAATTCCCCTATCCTGATTTCCATTCTCGTTGATATTATTAATCTTAGCGCATGTTATGGCATATAATATTTACATTGATAGATGTTATTAGGTTCCTGTACATGGCACGTCTTTATTCTACTTGTTTCCCCTTTCTCCTCCCCCCAAGCCCTTGTTCCCTTGCACCACTTCCCTGTTGTAACAGATCCATCCCCTTGTCCCCTTCTATCCATCCTTTATCATTCTCTTTGTACTTTGAGAGATACCATGCAGTATTTAAGTTTGTGTTTCTAGTTTATTTCACTCAACATTATATTTTCTAGCTGTATCCATTTTCCTGCAAATATCTCAAATTAGTCCTTCTTTAGAGCCAAGTAGTATTCCATTGTATATAGCTACCACATTTTTTTTTATCCAGTCATCTGTTGATGGGTATACAGGCTGCTTCCAGGATTTAGCTATTGTGAATTGTGCTGCTATAAACATTGGTATGCATGTATCACTGTAGTATGATGTCTTAAGCTCTTCAGGGGAGATATCTAGCAGGGGGAATCACTGGGTCATATGGAATTTCTAATTTCAGTTCTTTGAGAAATCTCCATACTGATTTCCACAATGGTTGTACTAGTCTACATTCCCACCAACAATGAAGGAGGGTTCCTTTTTCACCACAGCTAGACCAGTATTTGTTATTTGATTATTTCTTCTTCCTCTTCCTCTTCCTCTCCTTCTCCTTCTTCTTCCTCTTCTCCTCCTCCTCCTTCTCCTTCTCCTCCTCCTCTTCTTCCTCCCTCTCCCCTCCTCCTTCTTCTCTTTTTCTGAGACAGGGTCTTATGTATTTCAGGCTGGCCTTGAACTCAATATGTAGCCCAGGCTGGCCTTGAATTTGCAGTGATCCTCCTGCCTCAGCCTCCTGAGTGCTGGGATTACAGGTGTGTGCCACTACGCCTGACTTGTTATTGTTTGATTTCTTAATGATTGCCACTCTTTCTGGAGTAAGGAATCTTAGCATTGTTCTAATTTGCATTTCTCTAATGGCCAGAGATGTTGAGCATTTTTTCATATATTCGTTGACCATTTGTATTTCTTCCTCTGTGAAGTGCCTGTTCATTTCTCTTGCCCATTTCTTGACTGGGGGTCTTTAATATTAGGTTGTTTCATTTTTTGAAGTGGTTTTTTTTTTTTTTTTGGTGACAGGGTCTCACTGTGTAGTTCAGGCTGGACCTGAACTCATGGCACTCTTCCTGCCTCAGTCTCCCAAGTGCCTGGATTACAGGTGTGTCCCACCACACCAGCTCTTGAGTTCTTTATATATTCTGGAGTCCTCTATCTGAAGAGTAGCTGGCAAAAAGTTTTTCTATTCTGTAGGTTGTCTCTTCACTCTAATAATTGATTCTTTTGCTGTACAGAAGCTTTTTAGTCTGATATAATCCCGTTTGTTGATTCTTACTGTTATTTCTTATTCAATTGAGAGGATCTGTTTAGAAAATCCTTTCCTACACCTATGTCTTTAAGTGTTTTATCTATTTTATCTTCCAGTAGGTTTAATGTTTCTGTTTTAATGTTTAGATCTTTTATTATTTTTTTTTTGTGCGTACTGGGGGTCGACCTCAGGACCTCATGCACCAGCAGGTGCCTGTGCCGCTGAGCGACATCACCGGCCCTTTTTTCGTATGTGGGTTCTGGGAGTCGAACTCAGGACCTCGCGCTTGCCAGGCAGGCACTTATGCCGCTGAGCTATCTCACCAGCCCCATAATGTTTAGATCTTTGATTCATTTTGATTTTAATTTAGTACATGGTGAGAGATAAGGGTCCAGTTTCAGTCTTCTCCAAGCAGATAATCAGTTTCCCAGCACTACTTGTTGCATAGGCTATCTTTCTTCCAGCATATGCTTTTGGCACCTTTGTCAAAGGTCAAATATCTGAATGTGCCTGGATATCAGGGACCCCTGCAGTGAGCCTCCAGTCTCCTACCAGGTGTTATGGTGTACAGCAAGAGAGAAAGAGAGAGAGAAAGAGAGAGAGAGAGAGAGAGAGAGAGAAAGAAAGAGAAAGAGCAAGAGAGAAAATGGTGGTACAGTGAGGATCTGGGATGACCAGTTGTTCATGAAGAACAAAAGGCCATGAGGCAGCCAGAACTTTGGTATTTATTGATTGAGGAGGGGATTATCAGATGACTTGGAGGGCAGCAGTGGTCTTATGCTGAGAAGGATCTTGCCATGGAGTGTCTTTGTCTTTAGTCTTAGTAGTCTTAGTCTTAGTCTTAGTGGGTGGGAGAAGATGTCCCACCCCTAATGAGATAATGGGAAATCTCAAAAGGGTGACACTAATAATCCCAAGCCTCTGCTCATCCCTTAGGGAAGTATGTAAAACTAGCCATTGTGAATTTGTGGTCCCCAACATCTGGAGATGTTTGTGTGTCCTATGTTCTGTTCCATTGATCCATGTATCTGATTTTGTTCCAGTACCATGATTTTTTTTTAATCACCATTGCTTTGTAGTATAGCTTGTTTTTGTAAGGTTTCCTGCTTTGCTCTTGTTGACCAAAATTGATTTTGCTATTCTGGGTCTCTTCTGGTTCCATATGAATTTTAGGATTGTTTTCTCTAGTTTTGTAAAGTATGCTGTTGGTATTTTGGTTGGGACTGCATCAAATCTGTATAACAGTTTTGGGAGTATGGCTGTTTTGACAATATTGGTTCTGCCTATCCAGGATCAGGATACATCTTTATGTTTTTTGATGTCCTCTTCAATCTCTTTTTCAGAGTACTGTAGTTTTCTTTGTAGAGGTTTATCACTTCCTTGGTTAGGTTAATTCACAGATATTTCATTTTTCTTGAAGCTACTGCAAATGGTATTGTTTTCATAATTTCCTTCTCATTGAGTTCATTATTGGTGTACACAAATGCTAATAATTTTTGTGTGTTGACCTTGTGTCCTGCTACATTGCTGAAGTTGTTTATTAATTCTAAGAGTTTTTTGGTGGAGTTCTTTAGGTCTCCTGTGTAGGATATCATGTCATCTTCAAATAATGATAATTTAAGTTCTTTCTTTCCTTTGTGTATCCCTTTTATTTCTTTCTCTTGCTTGATTGCTCTGGCTAATGTTTCAAGTACTATGTTGAATAGAAATGGTGATAGTGGACATCCTTGTCTTGTTCCTGATTTTAAGGGGAATGCTTTTATGTTTTCCCTATTTAATATGATGCTGACTGTTGGTTTATCATAACAGCTTTTATGAAATTCAGCTGTGGTTCCTCTATACCTGTTTTCTTCAGGTTTTTTTTTTTCTATCATGAAGGGGTGTTGGATTTTGTCGAAAGCTTTTTCTTCATCTATTGATATGATTATATGGTTTTTGACCTTGCTTCTGTTTATGTGATATATTACATTTGTTGACTTACGTATGTTGAACCATCCTTGCATCTCTGGGATGAAACCTACTTGGTCACGTTGTATGATCTTTTTGATGATGTGCTGCATTGCATTTGCTAATACTTTGTTGAGGATTTTTGCATCTGTGTTCATTAAGGAGATTGGCCTTAGTTGGGTCTTTGGTTTTGGTATCAGGGATACACTGGCTTCTATAAATGAATTTGGGAGCACTCCATTCCTTTCAATTTCTTTGAAGAGCTTGAGGAGTATTGGTGATATAACATCCTTAAAAGTTTTGTAGAATTCAGCAGTGAATCCTTCAGGTCCTGGGCGTTTTTTAGTTGATAGATTCTTTATTACTGTGTCAATTTCATTGCTTGTTATTGGGTTATTAAGCGTATTTATGTCTGCTTGGGTTAGGTGTGGTAATTTGTATATGTCTAGGAATCTATTTCTTTAAAATTTGCCGATTTGTTAGAATATAATTTTTCAAAGTAGTTACTATCTCAGTGTTTGTTATGATTTTACCTTTTACATTTCTAATTGCATTGATGTGAGTCTTTTCTTTCTTTCTCTTTCTTTCTCTGGCTAAGGGCTTATCTATTTTATTTATTCATTCAAAGAACCAGCCCTTTGATTCATTGATTTAAAAAAAATTTTTTTTAGTCTCAATTTTTTTGATTTCCACTCTCATCTTCATAATTTCCCTCCTTAATTTTGGTTTGGGCCTGGATGGTTGTTGTTTCTCAAGTATCTTAACTGGTATGTCAGGTTATATCTCCTAAAAAGGAGCATTAAGTGGGTATATAACATCCACATTTATTTTTTAGGAGTATTTCTATTAATGTTATTTATCTTAATTTTATGGGTTTTATTATATTATACAGTGTGTACTTAATAGGAAAATAGCATCAATAAAATAAAATATTAAATTTTTAATATGTACTGAGTGTTTAGAATAAACATCAATATTTTCAACATCAACTGCTTGTTTGCTTACTAAATCTAAAAAATAACAGAAAAAAATTCTTGTATAAACTACAATGAAAATACAAATAAAACTACCACAAAAATAATCTTTACTTTAATTATCACACCTAAGGCAGTTTTCACACATGAGAACAGCATGTTCATATACAAGTATTGCTCACACTGATAGCATGTGTGTTTTGTTTTCCTGTCTTCTTTGATGACATATTTGACATCTTGCTGGTCTTCCTGTTTTCTTAGGAGGTTCTTGTGATGTTTCACTTGTCTGTTCAGTGATGTGCTCCAGAATTCTTTTGTGGAGCTCTTTGGGCAGATACAAGCTGTTCTTCCTCTGTTGTAATTGATCATTTATCAATTCCAGTCCCAATCCTGTAAGAAAATTTCTCTGTGATATTCTGCACTTGTTATTTTCTTTGTAAACTATGAAACTGTTTTTGCCTGACATGTTTAAGATCAAGTAAAACACAACCATTGGTCAATGTGACATCATAGTTGCTGCATAACATGTCTATTCCACTTTTCATTTTGTTGTAAAATGTGACCATTTCTGGCTTCATTTGTGTTGAGGATTCACTGTCCATCTTTTTGTTTTGTTTTGTTTTGTTTTGTTTTGTTTTGTTTTTCCAGGCTAGCCTTGAGCTCACTAGCACAGGCTGACCTTGAACTCACAGGATCTTCCTGAGTGCTGGGATTACAGGCCTACACTACCATGCTTGGCTTTAATATCAATCTTATCATCATGGTGTAACATTGACAGTATCAGTACTACTTTGTTTTTCTTTGCCAAATATGAGGCCAATATTATCTCTTTCTGAAATCCAAACATTGTACTAGGGGCCGGTGAGATAGCTCAGCGGCGTAAGCGCCTGCCTTGCAAGCGCGAGGGCCCGAGTTCGACTCCTGGAACCCACATACGAAAAAAGGGCCGGTGATATCGCTCAGTGGCACGGGCGCCTGCTGGTGCACGAGGTCCTGAGGTCGACCCCCCGGTACCCACAAAAAAAAAAAAATGAAAAAGAAACAAACATTGTACTATACATTTCTCTATTGTAAATTTGCAACTTTTTTTGTGAACCTCCACTTTGTTCTTACAAATAGTTCCTGTGCTGGTTAACTGTTGTTCTTTTAGCAAACGTAACATCAATGAGTAAGTAGTGAACCAGTTGTAGAATATGATATTTTGGTTACTTTTTGTAATAGGTGGCACAGATCTGTTCACAAAGTCATATAGCTCATTACTGCACAAATAAATACCTGGTAGCTGAGTTCCAGGATAAATTTCTAAATTCAAGGTGTAAAATGTCTTCACAATCTACCAAGTCATCATCGGTAGCCGAGTTACCTGATGACTCACTTCAACCTCCTCCCAAAGTTGTAAACATGGATTTTCATGCAACATTGTATTGAATTGGGCTAAATATATAAGAAAAATCAAAAGAAAACATTTAATAAAGCAAATTATAAATACACAAAAGTGTAACATGGAGCGTAAGGCGGGTAAAACTCACCCATTTACACTACATGCATACACCTTGCCATTCATCTACCAAGTGGGTGAACACAAAGATTGCTTCTTGTATTCCCCCAGTGCAGCTACTGAGACACACAGTCGGCTACCATTACACTAAAGTAAGTATTTTCATTAGGAAAGTATGGTGTCTATCATCCAACAAGAGGCACTGAGGTTTGATTCCTCATAAGGTTATTTATTTCAGTTTGCTCTGTTTTCCTAATGTGAGGAATTTTCCTCTGTGATGAATTTTCCTCTTAGAACTGCTTTCATAGTGTCCTAGAAGTTTTGGTGAGTTGTAAAGTCATTGTCATTAACTTCCAGAAATGTTTAAATTTCTTCTAAGATTTCTTCTGTGACCCATTGGTTGTTTAGGAGTATGTGTTAATTTTCCAGGAACTTCTACCTTTTCTGTGATTTTTTTTTTTCTGTCTTTGATTTCTAGTGGCCCGATAGTATGCATGGGGTAATTTCAATTCTTTTATATTTACTTAAGCGGGCTTTGTGGAATGGTATGTAATCTATTTTGGAAAAAGTGTTATGGCAGAAGTGAGGCATACACTCATAGGAGACTGAAAATCAAGGAACAAGCGAGTTTATTGGAGAAGCCAGTGGCCAGCAGGTCACTCACAGGAGTCGAGTCTGCTGATCCGAAGCCTTTGTTTCACAGTTCCTTAAATACACATCTGGGGGTTTTACAAAATCTCTTGGTTGCCATAGAGAGACCACATTGTACTACATCATTTCTTTGGAATGTCATAGGATCCTTCTTAAAACATCTGGTTGGTTTGTCACCCACGATGCGGGCAATGGTCAGCCTAACTATTGTTTGCTGTAACCGTTTGTTTTTCCTTTTATGGGTTTTATGGTTAACTGGGAAGGGGGCTGAGGAGTGCGTTTATCTACAGGTTAGTGCCTTAATATCTAACAGGGTTGGGAAGAAAGTGCATCTAGGGGTTAAGTGAAGACAAACTAGAGTCTAAAAAAGAAAATGGAGTCACTTTAGCCATATCAAAGTACCATGCGCTGCAGAAAAAAATATATACTCTGCTGTAGAGGAATGGAATACTCTGTACGTATCTATTAAGTCCATATGTTCAAGGGTGTGGTTCAGCTCTGATATTTCCTTATTGATCTTTTGTTTAGTTGATCTATCTCTTTGCCAAAGTGGGGTATTAAGATCCTCTACTATGATTGTGTTAGTGTTTACTTGATCTTTTAAGCTCAGCAGTATTTGTTTTATGAACATAGGTACTCTGGTATTTGACACATAAATATTTATCAATGTTATCTTTTCTTGTTGGATTTTTCCCTTAACTAGTATGTAATGACTTTGTCTCTTTAAGTCAGTTTTAGATTGAAGTTAACCATGTCTGTGATTAAAATTGTCACCCCTGCTTGTTTTCAGGGTCCTGGTATCTGAATTATTGTTTTCCATCATTTAATTTTAAGTCTATGAATATTTTTTTGGATTAGATGAATTTCTTTTTTTTGGGGGGGGTACCAGGAATTGAACTCAGGACCTCATGTTTGCCAGGCAGGCGCTGTGCCACTGAGCTACATTCCTGGCCCCTAGATGGATTTCTTTCTTTTTTTTTTTTTTTTTTTTGT